>CM059575.1:45206858-50206858 GCA_030386875.1 Morinoia aosen
TAATCTTTACTGAGTACGTGAGTAAAATAAAAGCATTTGTATCTAATTGAAATCAGTGCTCCAAGGAAAAGATATAAAGTTCCGAGCCGAAGCCTAGGTAGTGCCTCCATTTGTAGAACTAAATAACTCTTGTTTTTGCAGTGACGTATTCAACCGCGCCCAATACAACCTCCTTCTTCTTCCGGTGTTTTACTTACCTGGCGAAGGGGAATAAGGGCGCGACAGTCAATCAATTTGGAGTGGCGTACTCCCGAGACCTCTGCTGACACACAGCTGCATCGCTCCTAAACGAAGTAAGTGCCATTAGACTTCGCGGCGTAGGGGCCGTTATTGATAACTATGGATTCGTGTAGGCCACGGCAGGACTCAAGAGTCGTGCGGCTTGATCACATGACTCGTCTTCAGGAAACGATTAAAGTAAAAACGTCGAGCTCCAGAAGGGAAGCCTGGACTGAAGAAGAATGGAACCAGGAATCCCTCGAGTGTCTTCACCTATTTCGGGAGTGGCAAGGACTAGTAGAAAACGAGTTAGAATATCTAAGAAAAGTTGGAGCCGGACAAGAAGCTAAAAATCTCATGGCTGACTACCGGCAATTAAAGAGGCGGGTAAAGTGCTTTCTCGACCCTCGTGTGAACGACCTTTCCAGCGAGAGCTCCACGTCAACTCACTCAAGAAAGGACGGTCGAGGATCGGGGCCAAGGCGAAGCACCTCCTCTAGAGCTATGTCCGTGGCGGAGTCCACGAGGCTGGTGGACCTGGAAAGTTCTATAAAGAGGATCAACATTGCGCACCAAGCAAAAGTTGCGGAGCTCAGGTCGCAGTGTGAGCTCGCTGTGAAGCTTGCTGAAGTAGAAGCTAAGGCAGAGAAAAGTAAAATCTCACTTGAAATAGACGAAATCAACAACAGAGGTCTCTCCAGCCCGGACGGTTCGATCGGCGCACTCAGCGAAACGGAAAAATCTAGGCACACCGAAGAATGGGTCTCGCGGAACCACGGCAGTGTGGTTTATTGCGCCACTCCACCTAACCTTCGTGACACTCAGGCACAGCAGCGGGACGCTGCTTCCCAGTTTCAAGATCGAAAACGAAATAAGGCCTCCAAAATGCGTCAAAATGCCCCGTGCTCATCGACGAGCTCCGAATCTAGTTTTTTGAGCCGTTCTGAGGTACGTCCCCCACTGAACCTGGAGAGTAGAGGAATTTACAATGCTAGACTTCGGAGTTCTCGCCCACGGAGAGTTCGGGAATCAAGACCCACTAGAGCCGCTGACAACAATCAAGGGAACTCTACCAATTACAACCCTCAAGACCCGCTTTTGTGCTACCTAGAAAAACCATTGGCCAGCAGTGACTACTGCGCGGGAAACGAACTTAGGCTCGACGCCGCTTCAAGACATCTAGTTTTAATGGAACTAAAAAAGTCACCTCCTAACCCTTTCCGAGGCGAGCCTAAACGGTACCATACTTGGTTCGCTGAGCTTCGCAACGACTTAAAGAACCTTTCTTTAAATCCGAGCGACGTGGTCGGCATCCTAGAAGCGCGCACATCTGGGGAACCTCGTGACACAATCGTCGGATTGAGGACTTCATTCGGAAGTGATCCGAAGCGAACTTTGGACGAAATCGTCTCTCAACTGAGAGAACGATATGGCTCGTCGGAGCAAATCACGGCGGAGTTCAAGAAGATGATCGAGAGATTCGACCAAATAAAAACGACTGAATTTGATCCCAAAACCGCTCAATCGCTGCAAAAGTTGGGCGACCTCTGCTACAGCATCCAGGGGCAGATGAGGGAGGTGAGAGACTTGGAATACTACAATTATGCTCTGGGCCTCGAACCAATTTATGAGAAGCTCCCGGATTTTATTAAATGCCGGTGGAATAAATCCAAGCTCAGCTACCAGAAATCTCATAAGCGCCATCCTCCTTTAGAGGAATTCTGCAGGTTCTTGCGCGAGAATGCTCAGCGCACGTACTCGGGAGTTCTCACCAAGTTGGACAACGACCAGCATACTGGACCTAAGGGCAAGTCCGGCAAGCGAGCCACCGTGCTTGCTGTTGAATCCTCGCAAGTGGAAAACACGAGAACCGAATGCCCCTTACACCATAGCTCCGGGCATTCTCTGGCGTCTTGCAATAGATTTTCTAGTTTGAACGCTGAGGATCGTAAGGCTATCGTTGTGGAGTGCGGTGCGTGTTTCCGATGTTTCGGAGCGCACCGTATAGCTCAATGCACCGCAGATCAGAGGTGCGAAGCCTGTGGTTCCCGTTCTCATCACACGCTGCTTCATTCGGACGGGTCTGAGGGGCAGAGGCGCAGCCACTCAGAAAACTTCGGCGTACGAGGAAGAGGTTTTGCTTCGAGGGGAGGACCAGCGCCTCGAGGACGCTGGGCCCGCAGGTCTCCGCCGCTCAACGAAAGACGCGACGCTCCAGAAACGGGAAACCTGTATACGGAAAAGTGACAACCATCGGAAAACAGAAGCTGCTCTAAGATGGTCTTGGTGGACGTGACGGCGCCCGGAAGAAGCAGTAAAACTCTCCGCACCTACGTCATCCTGGATGACCAAAGTACTAACTCTTTCGCCACATCTTCTTTGTTAGATTTCTTTGCATTACCTCACAAAAAAGAAACGTATTCCATCACCACGATTTCAGGTTCTAAAATTAAATCCCACGGTCGGACTACGGAGGGCTTTCGAGTAAAGGGCGTAAACCGCTCTGAGTCTTATGCTCTTCCCCCGCTATTCGAGCACGACGGCATTCCTCATAATAAGTACGACGTGGCAACGAGAGAAGACGTCTTGAAGAACCCCGACATTGCTCATCTTGCATCAGAATTTCTCCCTCTGGACTGCAATGCTCCCGTGAGTCTGTTGCTGGGCCGAGACGCTGAAAATGTGTTAGTTGCAGATCTAATCCACCGGAAGCCAGCTGTCTACAAAACACCTTTGGGATGGGCTGTTGTTGGAAGAGTCAACCCTTCAGAGCCTCACCCGTCGAACATGCAGATGAGTGTGTATAAAACTCAAGTCGAAGATCACTTTTCGGCTCAGCCTTGTTTCGGTCCTCTGGCTCCAGTCTTCGACACCAAAATGGACGACGAGAGTCCTGGACCGTCCGCTGAGGACAGGAAATTCTTGTCGCTGATTGACGAGAATATAGTTGTAAATGCTGAGGGGCATCTAGAAACTCCGCTGCCATTCAAAGATCGCATGTCTAAGCTTCCAGACAACACGAAGGCCGTCTATCGCCGCTCCAGAAACACTTTGGCGCGGTTAATCAAGGACCCCGCCAAATTACAGCAGTGTTTGAAGATAGTCCAAGACTACGTGGATAGTGGACACGTAGAGGTAGTGCCTTCCCAAGAACTTCAACCGGCCGAAGGACACTTTTGGTATCTCCCGGTTTTTCCCGTTACACATCCCAAGAAAAAGAAGGTGCGCATCGTCTTCGACTCTGCGGCGCAGTATTTCGGACGCAACTTAAACGGAACCTTGCTTCAGGGGCCAGATGCCAACAATAGTCTTCGTGGAGTGCTCCTTAGATTTCGAGAAAACAAGGTTGGTTTCGTTGCCGACATGGAAAAGATGTTCCACGCCTTCTATGTCCGTCCCTCCGACCGAGATTTTCTCAGGTTCTTCTGGTTCAAGGACAATGATCCTTGCAAAGCAATTGTCTCATACCGGGCAAGAGTGCACGTCTTCGGAAATCGATCAAGTCCGGCTGTCGCAACTCACTGTCTGCGCCACGCCATTAGGGAAGCCTCAAGAGAGGAGAGAGAAAACGGAGACAGACTTGCCTGGAAAGCTCTGAGCTACGTCGAGCGCGGATTCTACGTTGACGACGGACTGGGATCCGCAGGTTCAGCTCAAGAGGCCGTCGAAATTCTAGTCAAGACACGAGAGTACCTGGAGACGTTCAAGGTTCGTCTTCACAAAATCTCTTCTAGTCATCAGGAGGTTTTGAACGCATTCCCGGAATCGGAACGCGAGGAAGGAAAAGTGGAGTTTTGGGAGGATGGTTGTAATCAGCGCACCCTAGGAGTGACGTGGAATACTACGACCGACCGGTTTGACGTACATACCGAGGTGGTGAACCGCCCGTTCACGAAACGTGGTTGGTTAGCCACCGTCAATTCAATCTTCGATCCAATCGGCTTAGCTAGCCCCGTCGTATTGGGAGGCCGACTGATCATGCGCACCTTGATCCCTCCCGTAAAACAAGACCCAGAAAATTTGGCAAAGTTGGGGTGGGACGACCCTCTTCCCGTCGCTCATCTTGCGACGTGGGAATCGTGGAAAGAGTCGTTGCGAGGACTCTCCGACCTGTCGTTGGACAGGTGCCTCATTCCTGGAGACTTCGGGGAGGCTCATTCACGAAGTTTGCATTCCTTTGCCGACGCCTCTGAACAAGCCATAGGACATGTCACCTACTTACGATCAGTCGATGTGAGTGGACGAGTACACGTGTCTTTTGTAAGCGCTGACAGCAAGGTGGCTCCCAGAGCTGCCACAAGCATACCACGTTTGGAACTCTGCGCGGCCGTCGAGTGCAGCGAGGCCTCAAGAAGAATATGCGAAGAGATGAGCGTCGAGATCAACGACGTAGTGATGTACTCAGACAGCAAGGTAGTGCTGGGCTACCTCAACAACGAAACTAAAAGATTTTCAAAGTATGTGACTAGAAGAATTGAAGCGGCTACGAAGGTTCGTCCCAAGGAACTCTGGCGGTACGTAGCCACAGAGTGCAACCCGGCGGATATGGCCTCTCGTCCCACAAGCGCAGAGAACCTGAAGAGGATACGCTGGTTGACGGGCCCTTCCTTTCTGTGGGAAGATCATCTGCCTGACGAGCAAGAAGGCGCAGATATCTCGCATTCAGTGAGTTTGCCCGAGGAGAAACTCGTCCAGGAATGCTCGAACTTCGTCACCTCCCTTCAGACCCCAGAGCTTCAGCGTGAAGTTCCTGCCTACTTAACTGGTGACTTTGTCTCTGTTCGTAGAGCATCAAGACTGGCGACGCACTTCTATTTCAAATGGAAGGACCGAACTCAGCAAAGAAAAGGAGTGGCTCTGGCCATCAGACCCTTGGAATCGCTAAAACTTCGGAGGTGAGAAGTTAGCCATCTCTGACGTTCAACGCGCAACCTTTCAAGACGTGATCAGTAATCTCAAGAAAGAAAAGGACATTCCTCTGCGCCACCCTTTGTCTTCTTTGAGCCCCTTTATTGATGCTGACGGTCTGTTGCGAGTAGGCGGACGCCTCAGGCGCGTCAACTTGCCCGGGTGTATAAAGCACCCCATCGTGCTTCCCGAAGACCACCCGCTCACCTCTAGCATTGTGTCTCATTATCACAAACTCTCCGGGCATCAAGGTGCTCACATTTCTCATGGAGCCGTACGAGATGCAGGCTATCATATAGTGCACGGAAAGAAAGTCATCCGCAAGTTCGTAAATGACTGCGTCGTCTGCAGAAAATTGAGAAGGAGACCCGAAGAGCAGAAAATGAGTGACCTACCGGAAGACCGACTTGCTTGCACCGCTCCCTTTACGAACACAGGTTTGGACGTGGCAGGCCCGTGGCAGGTCGTCGAGGGAATCTCTACGAGAAGCAATAAGAGGACTTCTAAGGTGTGGGCCTTGGTGTTGACCTGTCTAACCTCTAGAGCGGTGCATGTGGAACCGCTGCCTGCCATGGACACTTCTAGCTTTCGAAACGCTCTCAGACGATTCATGTGCGTTCGTGGATCGTGCAAAATCATAAGGAGCGACCGCGGTTCTAATTTCGTCGGCAGCTATAACCAGGACCTCGACATGAGGTCACTCTCCAAAACGCTGCAAGACTTCGATGTGCAGTGGATCTTTAATCCCCCTCACGCACCCCATTTTGGTGGAGTTTGGGAACGTAAAGTGGGAGCTATAAAGAAGGCCATGTTGTTCTCACTTTCCCAGTGCGGCATGCGAACACCTAGTAGAGATGAGCTCTACACCTTTTTTCAAGAAGCAGCATCAATCGTCAACAACACGCCATTATGGTCCCTATCGAGCGACCCTAATGATCCACAACCCCTGACTCCGAACATGCTCCTAACGTTGAAAGAAGCGGGCGACAACCCTCCTCTCTGCGATACCTCCCCTGCGGACCTCATAGCCTACGGAAAGAAGCGCTGGCGTAGAGTCAACCATCTGGCAGAGGTCTTCTGGCGGAAGTGGAAAAGCGACTACATACAGGAGCTTCAATCGCGCTCCAAATGGACGAAGAGGACAACCAACTTGAGCCCTGGAGACATCGTCATGCTCGTCGAGCCCGCTCCGAGAAATAAATGGGCGATGGGTAGGGTAGTCAGGGTCAAGAAAAGCGGGGACGGTCTAGTGCGTTCCGTAGTGGTATCTCGGGCCGCTGCTGCGGGAGGTACGATAGCGTGCGAACGTCCGATAGGAAAGGTAGTAAGTTTAGGTCTCCGAGGAGACAACTAGATCTCATAGTGTCAGATTCTGGAATTAATTTGTTTAGTGTACTCTATCTATCGTGCCCGTCGCAACTGTGACGCGTCCTTCCAGTCTACCTGTCGAGCTTACCTATATTTTAATATGCTTATTTCAAGCGATCGGCGGAAGGTGTCTCACTGCTGCTGATGGGGGGAGGTGAAGAGCTGCAGACTTCTCCTTCCTCTCCCGGTAGTGGTGTGATGCGTGAAGCACGTTCGTTTTTCTTCCCCTATCTATCTCTCGCTAACTCAGTTTGCGGTTTGCCTACTATAGAGTATTAGATTTTGAGTACTGACGGGGTGCGCCTCTAATTTTGTATTATTCGCTCTTAACGTTCCTAACACTAGTCACGTGCGTTGTTTCTTGTGCCTATCGGAGTAAGGAACATTGATCTCTATCTAGATTTAAGAAATTTCGTAATGTAAACGGATTGATTTATGGTCTCTTAGTATAAGCGTAATGTTACTGATTATCGTGTACCAAGCTAAGGTACTCTTTACGTGCTCTGTTCAAGCCGTCGCAAGGATGTTTGCCTGTGTATTTTTCAAAGAAAAATAGGGGGGAGTGTCATGCCTTCCTCCGTCTTTAAGTCATTTGGGTTTTAGCTCGCCATTTAAATGAACCGTTTCTCATTTGACTGTTCCGAAACTTCCAGAGCAAATTCGTGATCTTGAAATGAGCGATTTAGGTCAATAACTTAATTCTATCAGCGAAATTAATCGTTAATGTCACTAAATGTCGATTTATGAAGTCGATAATATCTTTATTTAAATTCAGAATAAAAAAAAAACTTCGATACTTATCAAACGTTCTAGTTCTATCCGCGCATGTAAGAGTAAATGCGGGAGTTCTTCGCCATTACGTAAACTCATCTCAGCTGGCTCCGCATTCTGGGGTTTTAACCGCGGATCTGGGTTTTTTATCTGTCTCCTGGGGTTTACAGTCATGAATTGTGTTGGCAAAACAATTAATTTCAAGGAGCTAAAATGATTGTACTACTTGGTAACCTCGAAAACAATAGAAAAGTGTAAGAAAATTTATTCATTAACGCCTTTTTTCGCTGATCTGGGTTTTTCCTTTAGCTTATGCTGGGGTTATTTGGCAACATTCTCTTGGCGTCGCTTGTGGCTGCAGCGGCCGCTTCTCACTGTATCAGAAGCTCTTCCGAGAGCAGGTGTGACTTTTCGTGCTCGGGCGCCCTTCTAATTCTCGTGTGCCTGCGTTTTAAATGTGTTAATCCTTTTTTAAGTGATGATCGAACTTCATGAAATTACAGAACTGAAGTGGAAGTGTGCCTTATATCTGTAAAAACGGTAGATAGCCATTCTACCTTTGCGTGTGTCAGTTTCCCGTGTGTGCTTCAGTAGCTGCAGAATGCTTCACTGTCCGTTTTGTTTTGTTCAAGTGATTTTTTATTTCTCTGTAAGTTTTGACCACTGAGTCTCAAAATCATTTGTATGATCGAAGAAGTGCGTTATTTATTGAAGGGGCCGAGATGCTTTAACTTGCAGCATGACTAATTGAAGGTCATGTGCATTTTACGAGTCTTCCATTGCAGTTGTCGTGTATTACTGCGCCTCGAGCGCCATATAAAAAATGGCCGACCTTGAACCCTTTCGTGTCTTTGTAAAGTTAAGCCTAGTCCGGTTTGTAAATCTCGTGTGTGCTTGATACAATTTAATGTGATTTCTTTTACTTTACAGGCAATGTAAAACGTGCTGATAAAGGTTAGGATATGTGTCATAGCGGAGGTCTCGAGAAATAGATGTGAGTATTTTAAAAGATGTAAAGGTAGTGTAATACTCACAGATTACCTCGGTTGTACCAGCAGCTAAGCACTAGCAATAAATTCTGAGACGGTTAGAAACTTCTTATCTAATTTTACATTTGTTTTCTCGCAGTGCTTCTTATTTTTCTTGAAATCTGCGTTGGTTTGAAACTGTTTAAATCGCAGAGGCATTGATCGCCTTTGTGAACTTGAATATCGGGAATTAGCGCTCCTCATTGGAAGCTATGGCTGCTCTGTAAAGTTGCTGTCCTTATCGGTAAAGTATTTTTTATAAAATAATTTCGTTGTGGAGTAGAGTTACTCTTTTGTATCGTTCGGGCCCCAAAATTATGGTGATGTTTCTTAGCCCTTTTTAGGTATTTCATTTGTTCACGATAGAATTCATGAGAAATATTTTATAAATATACAAACATTGATTAGGTTTTCGATTCCCCCTCCTTTTCTGTCTATTACGGAAAGTT
The DNA here is from genome assembly GCA_030386875.1 of Morinoia aosen. Classification (NCBI taxonomy): domain Eukaryota; kingdom Metazoa; phylum Arthropoda; class Malacostraca; order Amphipoda; family Talitridae; genus Morinoia; species Morinoia aosen. The sequence continues at coordinate 45,215,602 of CM059575.1, forward strand.
TGCGTATCGTGTAACTCATAGCTTGTTTTGTTGCTTTCGTCTCTATGACTCAACTTTTTTAAGCCGTTTATCTCTTACTGAGAAGTCCGTAATTGAACTTGTGTGCAATCTAAATTTCACACCCTTTCGGTGTCATTATAGTCTAATCTTTACTGAGTACGTGAGTAAAATAAAAGCATTTGTATCTAATTGAAATCAGTGCTCCAAGGAAAAGATATAAAGTTCCGAGCCGAAGCCTAGGTAGTGCCTCCATTTGTAGAACTAAATAACTCTTGTTTTTGCAGTGACGTATTCAACCGCGCGCAATACAACCTCCTTCTTCTTCCGGTGTTTTACTTACCTGGCGAAGGGGAATAAGGGCGCGACACTCTTCGTTTGAATAGTAATTAAGATCCAGGCACGCTGAATTCGGCAAATGAGAGGATAATTCAATTGTGCCCGTAATTTTAGGCAGTTGAGAATTAGGGCCCGTAATTAGAGAATATATAAGGCTAAAGGACCAGAGCATAGCCAAATCTAATCCAAGTAGAGAGTCCCAAAAGCGGCCCAGGGAGAATGTTGTAAGTGGTGTGTGTGATGACGTTGAGGTCCTGCAAGGAGTCCAAAAGCTGGATGAACAGTCCAAGGAGACACCAAGGAAACACCACTGACAGTCCACACATCGTAAGATAATAAAACTCCCACACGGCAGAATTCGAGAATTCCTACAGATTTGACTCTAGTTAATTTCATTAGTTCTCAAGCTCAAAAGTAGAGAAATAGGACAGAATCAATTAAGAAAACTCTTATACAGCTGCTCCTGCTTTAAATACAAGGCAGAAAATTTAAGAATTTTTTTGTAATACTATTGGTGATTATCTAAGAGCAAAATCGGGGATCAAATCCCTGGAACCATTTAAAAACACATGACTTAACAAGACATGGTTCAAGAAGCAGAAGAAAAGAATTACAGCAATTAGGAATTTCATATAAAGAGAATTAATGCTTCCTCAAGTACTCTAGGACGTCTCTATAACTGTACAAGAAATAACAGAGAAAAATTCTCAGGTTTCATTGATATAAATCCTACTAAAATCACGGATAAATATCAGTTGCAATTAATAAATGGTAAGGAATAATAATCCAATAATAAGAAAAGGAAACACTAAACGTTTTGTTTGCACAGAAAGGAAATGTACGCGAGATGAAACATGAAGATCAGTGCGGCGAATAACCCGGCGGCTCTACACGTCGGCATTCGCCAAGCCGCCGGCCTAATTTGTGCGCACTCGCGAAAGGCAAATGGTAGTGGGTATTTTTGTCACAAGAATGAACAGAATGAAATTAAATTGTTATTGAAATGATTTAAATTGAAATAAGTGCGATTAAACGCAAGGTTCAAGGAGTATGAGCTATAAAAGACGACTCAAAACTTTACCAAGCATAGACATGAATAACCTTCGTAATTCGTACACATACGAGATTATTAGGAGACGTCTTTAATTATTATTTCGCGTTGAAACATTATTTAAGAGAAAACTACTGCAAGTACGCCTTGTAAACAAAAAGAAGATACTATTATAACACATGCTTATAGTGCAGTTATGGTCACGGAGTAGTGACGGAAAACGGCAGTATCTGCTCCGCCATTGAAAACAACAAAGACACACTATCGACAAAGAACGCCGGCGATTTAGCCGCGTGCGTTCACGAGTCAGTTTATGAGTAATTTTCGATATGATACTGGCAACCACAATATAAGTTTTGCCGTAAGAAAAAAACAATGACGTTAGCTGAACATCTAGTATGAAATTTCAACACATGAATTTGGAAATGACACGCAATAGTCATTCTATATCACCGAGTTAGCACTCTAGATAACACATGCTAGTCTAAGAAATCTTAACACTATTTGAGAGTTTATGCCTACTTCACGACACTGAGCAATTCTTTACGTTTAACACAATCACACGAAAAACCATGGCACATATACTTTACCCGGTTACTTTCTATTCTAAACCTAAATTTCACTTGCACTTACAAGATGATGTTCGCACGCTAAAGCCACAAGCAAGAGTGAATCAGTTCAAGTGACGCTCTTCGATGTTGCCGTATCGGGCTGCTTTAAACTCGAAATGTCGATTGATTATTTGATCTCTCATGTATTTACACAAAAACTTCAATGATTACGAATTAGAAGTAGAAAATAATTAATAATAAATTATAGTAAGATTTTTAATGCTAATGATTAATTTTATTTAAGTGAGAATGGGAAAATTCATAATTCTTACGCTTTGTAGCGATATGCTACATTACCCCCCAAGGCGCAGACCGAAAGGTCCACCCGCTGCAATCATTTGTAGCGGGAAGGAGGTCTAACTACGCGACCCTGCCGGGTTCGGCAGGTGGAAAATGTTACTGAGCGGGGAAGTTTCACCAGACGGGTCTGCAAATTTAGATCGGCAAGAGTTCTAGGAACACGAGTTACTGCAGCGGGCTCGTCTGGTCTATCCAGACTTGTCGCTGTTTCAGTAAGAGGGCTAGAATTAGAATCTACGACAGGCTTAGAGATAGGGTTTGAATGTATAGGCACATAGAAAGGATTACACTCAAGTTGACTAGGCAATAATGCAACCAACTGAGGAAGCTGAGATGGTAGATATGAACGAGTCTCAGTGGAAGGGGAATTCTGTGGAGAGAATGATGGTTTAGCAGTCACACTATGATCGGAAGTGTACGCGACTTTTAATCGATCGATGCTCACGGGGTCGTGTGAACCCGATCTTTCCAGGACAAAATACTTGGGCGTGCGTTTGATTATTTTGAATGGGCCATCATAGGGGCGCGTGAGTGTAGGTTTGATGGCGTCGTTTCGGACGTACACATGTGTGCAGTCCTGCAAGGCAGGATCCAGTTTGTCCTCAGTCTGAGGCATTCGCGGAGCCACATACTTGATCTGGCGCATGCAATCTTTTAGGCAGGTTACATATGCGGAACGGTCAGCGGATGAAAATTCAGGCAAAGGTTTTGGGTCAACAATGTCGCCGGGGAGACGAAGTGTCTGACCATAGAGCATCTCTGCTGCTGTGCACTGCTGATCTTGTCGGTACAGATTGCGAATGCTCAACAATACTAATGGAAGTCTGTCAGTCCAATCATTGCTGCAGTTCAGGCAACGTAATGCCGACTTTAAATCTCTGTGGACTCTCTCAATAAGTCCATTTGACTGTGGATGATAAGCAGTAGTGTTTACGTTTTCACACCCTAGGGCAATGCTAAGCTCACTCCAGAATTTGGAGGTGAATTGTGATCCCCGGTCATGTGTGACCCTTAAGGGAACACCAAATCTAGAGATCCAGTTGGACATGAAAGCGCGCGCTACAGTCTCGGTTTGGGTATCAGGAAGAGGGACAGCCTCGACCCAACGTGTGAACCTATCTATGATGGTCAACAAATAAGAATGGCCGCGCGATAAAGGCAAAGGACCCACCAAATCTAGGTGTACAGAGTCGAACTTGTGACCTGTGAATGCAACTCTCTGCAGCGCTGCACGATTATGTTTCCCCACTTTACTACTCTGACACGCATGACAATTTTGCACAATTTGCTTGACCTCCTTACGCATCGCTGGCCAGACGTAACGATCAGAAATCAAACGCAATGTACGGTTAATACCAGGGTGTGAGAAGGAATGATAGTGGAGGACAGCTACTCTGCGGAGGGTCGCGGGAAGATACAAACGAGAAAGTCGCTCAGCATCACGGTACACGCCGTCAACCAAGGTTAACTTCAGAGAGGAAGTGTTAGAAGGTTTGAGAAGGTCCTGAAGTTCAGGATCCTCCTTCTGCGCGCTTTCAATGTTGCCGAAAGTTATTTCACCACTGGTTTTGACAGCATTTATGCGCGATAGACAATCAGCGACAGTACTGTCCAACCCTTTTATGAAACGGATGTCAGTAGTAAACTGACTTATGAACGACAAATGTCGCGCTTCTCTTGGGGAATGTCTTTCAGAAGGCATCTTGATCGCTGAGGTCAGAGGTTTGTGATCTGTGTAGATCACAAATTCCCTCGCCTCTAGAGCATAGCGAAAGTGTCTCACAGACAAGTAGATAGCAAGAAGTTCCCTACCGAACGCGCTATAAGCACGCTCAGTGGGTGACAGCTTTTTGGAAAAGAAAGCAAGAGGAGAGATGTTAGTCCCTACTTGTTGTTGCAAAACCGCACCTACAGCAGTACTGGAAGCGTCCACTACTAGACTAAAATCAGCGTTAGCAATAGGGTAGGATAATTCCTTCGCGGAAGCTAACTTGTGCTTGATTTCCCCAAAAGCTCTGCGCGCTTCTTCTGTCAATTTTACCTCAATGGATTTTCCTTTTCGTTTCGGTTCGAGGAGGTCAGACAAAGGCGCTAAAGTTTGGGCACAGTTGCGTATGAAACGATGATAGAAGTTAACAGAACCTAGGAACCTTCTTAGTTCCTTCTGGGTCTGTGGAAGAGGAAAGTTTTTGATCACTTCTACTTTGGAAGGCAAAGGTTTTAGACCTAGGCTAGAGATTTCATGACCTAAGTAAATCAGTGATGGCTTTCCGAGCTCACATTTTGCAGGATTTACGAGGAGTCCATTGTCGGACAATCTTTGAAAGACGACCCTAAGATGGTCTTTGTGCAACTCCGGGGTTGTGGATGCCACTAGGATGTCGTCTAGATAGACATAGGCGAAAGTGAGATCAGAGAAAATTTCAGCCATGTGCCTTTGGAACGTTTGAGGAGCGTTCCTCAAGCCATATGGCATCTTGAGGAACTCAAAGAGACCAAACGGAGTGATTACCGCGGTCTTCTCAATTGCGCTTTCCTCAAGTGGAATTTGATGGAAAGCGTGCTGCAAGTCAATTTTTGAGAAAATTTGTGCTCCCTCTAAATTTGCACTGAAATCATGAAGGTAAGGAATAGGGTAGCGATCAGGTAGAGTAACGGCGTTCAACCTGCGGAAATCCCCGCACGGTCTGAATTCACCGTTAGCCTTGGGTACTAGCAAAAGAGGGCTAGCCCAAGGGCTTTTGGAACTGCGGATAATGCCATTTTCGAGCATGCGCGCAAATTCTTTCTTGGCTAACGCCAATCGGTCAGGCGGCAATCGCCTTGCACGGGGGTAAACCGGCGGTCCCGTCGTCTCTATGAAGTGCTTTGTGCTGGTCTGCATTTTTGTAGAAACTAAGTTAGAATTTGTCAATGCAGGAAAATCTTTTAGTAATTGCTCAAACATGCACTCTTGTTTGAAAGCGATTGAGAAGGAATGCAAGACATTAGCTCTAGTTATGCCACAAGCGGGAATTGAGATCTGTGTCTCCTCGTCTCTAATTCTACGGTTTTTAACATCTACAAGTATGCCGAACTTCGCTAAGAAATCCGCGCCAATGATAGGCTCTTGGACTTCCGCTATGAGGAAGGTGAAGAGAAAGTTTCGCCTCAATCCCAGACTGCACTCTAATACTCTTTCACCGTAACAAGGAATTGGCGTGCCGTTTGCGGCGCGTAGTGTCGCCAACAATGGGTTGTTTTTGTCTTTCACCGTGGCTGGGATAATTGACACACTGGAGCCAGTGTCTATTAAGAATCGGTATTTGGTTGTGGGATCAAGAATGGTTAAGAGGCGAGTAGTCTGGGAATGAGGCAACGCAGTACTCGCTACTATGCGTTGCTGTTGGCGTTTCCCGAAGTCATTTCGGTATAGCGAGGGCAAAAACGGGACCCGCACTTTCGTGCTTGGTCACCATACTTCGTGTGATACCAGCATAAATTGCTACTAGCATCACGAGAGCGCGACCGAAAGCGACGGTCTTGATTTGACCTATCATAAGATCTACCTCTATCAAAGCGTTGAGAAGGAGGAAAAGGATGATAGTTTGAGGGATAGTCATAAGGATAGTCGTAGGCATTTTGGTGGCTTTGGAATCTCCCTGGGCCTTGCTGAATGTGAGCCACACTCTGACCTAAATTGCAATTCTGTAAAGCTTGCTTTATCTCGGCGATGTCTTGCTGCATCTTATCTATTGTGGCTGCGGATTGATTCTGAGTATTTGCGGGGCTAAAATTTGCAGCAGCTGCATTTAGGGAAGCAACTTGCGGTGCTTGTGACAAATTAATGTTGCGCATCACCGTCTCAGTGGTCAGTGAACAGAAGGAAGGGAAATATGAAATAAAATTTATGCGGTATGCGGCAATTAGCGTAGGCACAAAAATAAAGCAGGTGAGAAAAATTATTTTTCTACCTACTCAATCGATCAATAACGTTGAAGAAAACGGGGGGAAAGAGAGAATGGAAACGCGAATTTTTACGGTCGTCAGAATAAACGTAAGCACGGAAATAGGAAAAAAAATATTTTCCCTACCTACTGAGGCACATAAAACAAAAAAAAGGACAGTAAAGCGCTGAAAAAAAATTTTTTGTTAGAGCTGCTCAGAGAATCACCATTAACACAGTAAATCCAGGAAACTCTCAAAAACTACGACATGGGAAATTTATTACTACTATGTTATGCCAAAATTAACCTCTCTCACAACCTCTCAAACACTTATCGAGTTGAATAGTTTTTAAGTTTTTAAAGAAAGTTTTGGGGTTATTTTTAACTGGGGTCACCAGTGTTTTGATCTGACCGAGGGGTATAGCCAGTCCTCACAAAACCTCGACAAGCATCTGGGAAAAATTATGAGAGGGATAATAAAGCACTTTTGGACTCAGCTTTAGTGAATGGTTTTATTTGAAGGAGCCGGGAAGATCGCCGAGACTTGATCCTGCGGATCGCCGAGACTTGATCCTGCAGATCTTGACTGAAGATACTTCGCAGTCCTGAGTGTCAGGCTATTGTCAGAGATGCCGACTAGTGCTTTGTAATTTCGCGGGAGGAAAAATAATTCTCTCGCAAATAATCGAACTGGCGTATCACAGATACTTACGAACCCTATATCCATCACAGATTTCAAAATTTCAACAGCTTGATTTTTATATCGGCTCCAATTTCGCAGCTCGAATTTTATTTCGGCTCTAACTTTCGACGGCTGCATTACCAGCGTGAAAAGCTCCATAGCCAGAATTCTTCGGCTCTAAAACTTCAAAGCTTGATTAGCTCGCATCCAGAAATTCTTCGGCTCTAAAACTTCAAAGCTTGATTTTTATATCGGCTTAAATTTCAACTGCTGGAAAATAATTCGCCTCCTGAAAACCTGTGGGCAAGCCCCAACTAATAAATTAAGTCGCCAAAACCTGACTTTCCATTTTCCCTGAAGATATCAGGAAGATCCTTCCGGGATAAGAAGACTCTGAAATTTCGGCTCCCAAGAAGGACCAATCTAGTTTTCAATCGGGCTGAAACAGGACTAGCCCACCTAAATAATCGATTCGCTGGCTCCCAAGAAGGACCAGCAAAAATTGCAACTATCTACAAATTGGCACCCAAAGAGGATATTGCCAAAACCAAATATCTAACAATTTGGCGCCCAATGTGGATACGCCACAACCTACTATTTAATAAAGTGGCGCCCGAACTAAGGGACTGCCATACCTTACTATTTAACAAAAGTGGCGCCCGAACTAAGGGACTGCCATACCTTACTATTTAACAAAGTGGCGCCCGAACAGAAGGACTACGAATCCTGAAAGCTAAGAAAAACTAAAATAAAACAGGAGGACTTGACTCCCTGAAGCAGAAGAAAATAAAGAAGGACTTTGAATCCTGAAAACCCAAGAAAAAAAAATAACAAAAATAAAGGAACTTCGACTTCCTGAAGCAAAAGAAAAATTTCAAAATGGATTGCGTTCAACGTGCCCGAGAGTACATGACTGCCCTAGGCCTCACTCCGGAGCAACCAGACTACCGTGAAACCTTCCTTCAAAGAATAAGAATTCTGGAGGAAGCTGAAGAACGAGAACGAGCACTAGAAAGAGAAGAACGAGAAAGAGAACGAGAAAGAGAAAGAGAAAGAGAAGAAAGAGAAAGAGAAAGAGAAGAACGAGAAAGAGAAAGAGAAGAACGAGAAAGAGAACGAGAGAGAGAAAGAGAACGAGAGAGAGAAAGAGAACGAGAGCATGAAATCCAGCTCCAACAACTCAACCAGCAAAGGGCACCAGAAGCCAGACGGGTCAAAATACCCGATATCGCTGCTTTTAACCCTGAACAAGAGGGGATCCAAGAATTCATGCAGCGTTTCGAGAGTCACAGCAACGCACTCGAATACACGGAATTTGAGGCTGTTCTCGCACTAGAAAATCTAGTAACGGCTAAGGAAAGAAGACTCATCCAGACATTGGCCGCTGTCGACCGCTACCAATTTAGGGAAATCAAAAATTTACTGCTGGAGTCCCACAAGATAACCCCCGCTAAACTGCGCAGTAACTACTATGAACTGAAGCCTGAGGAAGGAGACAACATGAGTCGATACATCCGGAGATTGGAACAAGCGCTTAACGCATGGCTCACCGGAAGCCAAGTAGAAGAAAACTACGACCAACTGAAAAATTTCATGCTTATGGATAGGGTCTACTCCAGTCTACCGTCTCACCTTGCTACTCAACTCAAGGACAGAAGCGGTAACACCTTAGCGACTCTAGCTGAACAAGGGGACAAATTTCTACAAGCCCGACCAAATACAACTCTCCAGAAACTCTGTGAGAACCGTTTGTCGACTAACAAAAACGAAGGTCAAGAATCTTCAATGGGAAAACCTTCCAGAAGTTCTCAAGTGAATCGATTTTCTAACACCACAACCGGAAATTATCGACCTTCACCTCCTCAGAACCAAAATTTCAACTATCGACCTCCTCAGAACCGAAATCCCCAGTATCGACCTGCACCGCCTCAGAATCAGAATTTCCAGCATAGGCCAAGGACAACTGGACCAGCTCACGTAGAAGGCAGACCCAACTACTTTAACCGTCCGCCAATCCACTGGAGAACATTCTTCTGTAATCACCATGGAGAAAATCCAACTCATTCTAGCGCAGAGTGCCAAGTACTTAACCCGCAATCTCAGCAAAATACCTCTTCCCGAAATGAAGGAGGTGCGGCCCAACCTACTGCCCACATAAATTCTATCGAAGAGGAGTCCCCAGGATATACCTTGCCACCCGTTGAATGCAATCATGCTGCGGATACAACCGGGCTATTACTAGGTAAATTGAAAAAGTGTCAGGGCAAACTCAATAACAAACCAGTAGAAATATTACTGGATGGAGGAGCCACAGCCGTGTTTGTGAAGAAAGCCCTAGTGCCCGAACAAAATATATCCAAAAACAAAATCACCATCAAGTTAGCTAACAGCCAAACTTTCGAAGCGCCACTAGCCAACGTCAAACTTGACTGCCCATATTATCGAGGCAACATCACAGTTGTAGTGATGGATAACCCTGCAACCGAAGTAATCCTAGGACGTGTGCCGGGAACCACATCCTTTGAAGAAGAGCCCACGCCTCCTATCATAATTGAAACCTCTCATGTCACTACCAGAGCGAGCGCAAAGAGAGAAGAAAATGAAAAATCTAAGGAACCAGAACAGCCGCAAACCAACAAGGAAGAGTTAATTAAACTACAGCGAAACTGCGCCACCTTACAACCTCTTTTCAAAAAGGCCGAAAACAAAACTGAAGAGCACCAGAGAAATGGCGGAATCACTACGTACGAGCTTCATCAAGAAGTTCTCTATCGGAAGACCCTCCGAGATGGCCAATCAACCTTCCAACTCGTCGCACCATTGGAGCTGCGGGAACAAATCATGGAACTGGGCCACGATAATCCCTTAGCAGGTCACTACTCACAAAAGAAAACCCTGCAAAGAATCGAACGTGACTTTTGCTGGCCTTATCAAAGCAGAGACGTCATCCGGTATTGCCACTCGTGCCATACGTGCCAAATTCACGCTCCAGCTCGACCCCCTAAAGCCCCGCTCGCAAAACCAGCCTTGGCTGGAACTCCTTTCGCTGCACTAAGTGTAGATATCATAGGACCCATTCAACCTTCTTCCAGTCGCGGCAATCGATACATCCTAACGGTAGTTGATCAGGCTACCCGATATGCAGACGCTAAGGCTTTGCAACATATTGACGCAGTCACTATTGCAGACGCGCTCAATGAAATCTGTACTCGGACCGGATACCCGAGAACCATGACCACCGACAACGGAACGCAATTTACGGCCGAGTGCTTCGAAGAATTTCTAAAGAAAATGGGAATTCAACATCACAAAACTCCATTGTATCATGCCCAATCAAATGGCATAGTGGAAAGGTTTAACGGCACTCTAAAAATGATGCTACGGAAACTAGCGGCCGAACAACCCAAAGACTGGGATCTATATTTACCTTCCTTGCTCTTCGCCTATCGTGACGCGCCTCAATCTGCCACTGGTTATTCACCGTTCGAACTAATCTACGGCCATCGAGTTCGAGGACCTTTAACCCTATTGAAAGAATACTGGACTACCGAGACTTCCGAAGAAACCGATCTCAACACTCAGCAATATTTGCTTGAATTAAAACACCGACTCAAAGAGACATGTGCCATAGCTCGTGACAACCTCGGGAAAAGCCAAGAGAAAGCCATGAAGTACCTTCATAGAAAAACAAAACTTAGAAGTCTTCAGCCTGGTGATCAAGCCCTAATCTTCGTTCCAGACTCCCGTAATAAATTAACAATGACGTGGAAAGGTCCTTACAAGGTTAATACGCGCCTGGGAACCTACACCTATTTGTTAGACGTCGATGGAAAAGAAAAACTTTATCACATTAACCTACTCCGGAAATATCAAGAGCCTGAAAACTTAAGTAAGGAGCCCGAAATTAATTATCTAGAAATAGAAGAAATGGAAGGAGCAGTAGTGAAAGAAGCATTCACCACTGCGTGCATAGCTGTCGAACCAACCGAAAACGAAGAAGAACTCGATAACAAGAACCCAGAAATTCCACTGAGTTCTGGTGAAAATGTTGAACACTGCGCCATCGACGAAACACGATCCCCAGCAGAGCAAGCCCAACTAAAGGAGCTCCTAGAAAAATATAAACATCTCTTCACCGATATTCCCGGACAAACTCAAACAGTCGTACATGAGATCAAAATCCAAGATCCTGCTAACCTACGATTGCAGCATGCGTACCCTCTACCACTAGCATTGGAACCTCAACTCCTAGAAAATCTGGAGCAATGGATTAAATTAGGAATCATTTCGCCATCCAGCTCTCCCCATTATTCACCCTTGCTAGCCGTACGAAAAAAAAACGGGAGCCACCGTTTCTGTTTAGATTGCCGCCATCTCAACAGCCAAACTCAGTTTGATGCGGAACCCATAGCTGATATTTCCGCCATTTTTTCCCGACTGGCCGGAAAAACCATCTTTAGTAAAATCGATCTAACTAGTGGATACTGGCAAGTGCCACTCCAAAAAGAGTCTCAAGCATATACTGCTTTCAAAACTCGTTCTGGACTCTACGAATTTAAGGTTATGCCATTCGGTCTCGCAAATGCCCCAGCCACCTTCTCAAGACTCGTCCGCCAAGTAATTTCCGGTCTCAAGGACGTCGAAGTCTACATGGACGATATACTCATCGCTTCTGATAGCTGGGAAAGCCACCTCATCGCCCTAGACCAATTGTTGGCCGCTCTTGCTCAACATGGTCTCAACGCTAAACCTTCAAAATGCTCTTTCGGATACCGACAAATCCAATACCTAGGCCACCAATTGAGCAGTGAACAAATCCGGCCTATGAATGACCGGATCGAAGCTATAAAGAACGCTCCTCTACCAAAAAGAAAAACCGAGCTTCGAAGCTTCCTCGGTAGCATAGGATATTACCAGCAATTTATTCCGCATTACACCGAGCAAACTGCCCCTCTCCAAGACTTGCTAAAGAAAAACGTTCCAGATGAAATTTCCTGGACTGATGTTACACAGGATGTGTTTGAGACTTTAAAAAAGGCTTTGACTCAAGATCCGGTCCTGCAATTACCTGACTCAAAGCTTCCTTTTATCCTTCGAACGGATGCTTCTCAAATTGGATTAGGAGCAGTACTACTGCAACCCAGTAAGCACGATTTCCGCTATTATGCACCCATCGCTTATGCTTCCCGACGCCTGCGAGGAGCAGAAACGAATTATTCAACGATCGATAAAGAAGCTCTGACCATATATTGGGCATTCCAAAAATTTGAAACCTACCTATATGGGAGGGAGTTTATATTGCAAACCGACCATCGACCTCTTCTGTATCTGCAACAAGCGGATAAACTAAACCCACGACTTAAACGATGGGCTTTATACTTCAGCCTCTTTCAATTTAAAGCGGAACATATTCCTGGAGTGGAGAACCATCTCGCCGACTTCTTATCGCGCTCTCCCAACCAACCAGAACTGGATTCAGCCTCTTCAGAAGAGAAAGGACAAGACTGTTCCTGAGCTGTATTAGAATAAGTGTTTCTAATTGTTAAGAAATAGTCTTAAGTATTCTTTATAAGCTATCTGATGTACATATGCACCATTATATTAATTTATAGGCCAAAAAGCACCGTCGACATCGGGCTTCATAGCATGTTCGCGACATTACTTGCAGTAATGTCTTCTCGGTAAGGGCGTGTCAGGCTATTGTCAGAGATGCCGACTAGTGCTTTGTAATTTCGCGGGAGGAAAAATAATTCTCTCGCAAATAATCGAACTGGCGTATCACAGATACTTACGAACCCTATATCCATCACAGATTTCAAAATTTCAACAGCTTGATTTTTATATCGGCTCCAATTTCGCAGCTCGAATTTTATTTCGGCTCTAACTTTCGACGGCTGCATTACCAGCGTGAAAAGCTCCATAGCCAGAATTCTTCGGCTCTAAAACTTCAAAGCTTGATTAGCTCGCATCCAGAAATTCTTCGGCTCTAAAACTTCAAAGCTTGATTTTTATATCGGCTTAAATTTCAACTGCTGGAAAATAATTCGCCTCCTGAAAACCTGTGGGCAAGCCCCAACTAATAAATTAAGTCGCCAAAACCTGACTTTCCATTTTCCCTGAAGATATCAGGAAGATCCTTCCGGGATAAGAAGACTCTGAAATTTCGGCTCCCAAGAAGGACCAATCTAGTTTTCAATCGGGCTGAAACAGGACTAGCCCACCTAAATAATCGATTCGCTGGCTCCCAAGAAGGACCAGCAAAAATTGCAACTATCTACAAATTGGCACCCAAAGAGGATATTGCCAAAACCAAATATCTAACAATTTGGCGCCCAATGTGGATACGCCACAACCTACTATTTAACACTGAGGAAGTCGCTCCGGCCGGTGGACGAGGTTTTAAGTGTATCGTTTTCAGAATATTCAATTTACTGAGGGCAATTTTTAACAAGCACAACAATCGGTGCGTTGCTCTTTATGTGGGCAAAGCCTGCTTAATTTCGGAGCAGGTGAGTTTGATTCACAGGTGCCTAGCCTGATGGCGATGATGACTCTTCGTTTGAATAGTAATTAAGATCCAGGCACGCTGAATTCGGCAAATGAGAGGATAATTCAATTGTGCCCGTAATTTTAGGCAGTTGAGAATTAGGGCCCGTAATTAGAGAATATATAAGGCTAAAGGACCAGAGCATAGCCAAATCTAATCCAAGTAGAGAGTCCCAAAAGCGGCCCAGGGAGAATGTTGTAAGTGGTGTGTGTGATGACGTTGAGGTCCTGCAAGGAGTCCAAAAGCTGGATGAACAGTCCAAGGAGACACCAAGGAAACACCACTGACAGTCCACACATCGTAAGATAATAAAACTCCCACACGGCAGAATTCGAGAATTCCTACAGATTTGACTCTAGTTAATTTCATTAGTTCTCAAGCTCAAAAGTAGAGAAATAGGACAGAATCAATTAAGAAAACTCTTATACAGCTGCTCCTGCTTTAAATACAAGGCAGAAAATTTAAGAATTTTTTTGTAATACTATTGGTGATTATCTAAGAGCAAAATCGGGGATCAAATCCCTGGAACCATTTAAAAACACATGACTTAACAAGACATGGTTCAAGAAGCAGAAGAAAAGAATTACAGCAATTAAGAATTTCATATAAAGAGAATTAATGCTTCCTCAAGTACTCTAGGACGTCTCTATAACTGTACAAGAAATAACAGAGAAAAATTCTCAGGTTTCATTGATATAAATCCTACTAAAATCACGGATAAATATCAGTTGCAATTAATAAATGGTAAGGAATAATAATCCAATAATAAGAAAAGGAAACACTAAACGTTTTGTTTGCACAGAAAGGAAATGTACGCGAGATGAAACATGAAGATCAGTGCGGCGAATAACCCGGCGGCTCTACACGTCGGCATTCGCCAAGCCGCCGGCCTAATTTGTGCGCACTCGCGAAAGGCAAATGGTAGTGGGTATTTTTGTCACAAGAATGAACAGAATGAAATTAAATTGTTATTGAAATGATTTAAATTGAAATAAGTGCGATTAAACGCAAGGTTCAAGGAGTATGAGCTATAAAAGACGACTCAAAACTTTACCAAGCATAGACATGAATAACCTTCGTAATTCGTACACATACGAGATTATTAGGAGACGTCTTTAATTATTATTTCGCGTTGAAACATTATTTAAGAGAAAACTACTGCAAGTACGCCTTGTAAACAAAAAGAAGATACTATTATAACACATGCTTATAGTGCAGTTATGGTCACGGAGTAGTGACGGAAAACGGCAGTATCTGCTCCGCCATTGAAAACAACAAAGACACACTATCGACAAAGAACGCCGGCGATTTAGCCGCATGCGTTCACGAGTCAGTTTATGAGTAATTTTCGATATGATACTGGCAACCACAATATAAGTTTTGCCGTAAGAAAAAAACAATGACGTTAGCTGAACATCTAGTATGAAATTTCAACACATGAATTTGGAAATGACACGCAATAGTCATTCTATATCACCGAGTTAGCACTCTAGATAACACATGCTAGTCTAAGAAATCTTAACACTATTTGAGAGTTTATGCCTACTTCACGACACTGAGCAATTCTTTACGTTTAACACAATCACACGAAAAACCATGGCACATATACTTTACCCGGTTACTTTCTATTCTAAACCTAAATTTCACTTGCACTTACAAGATGATGTTCGCACGCTAAAGCCACAAGCAAGAGTGAATCAGTTCAAGTGACGCTCTTCGATGTTGCCGTATCGGGCTGCTTTAAACTCGAAATGTCGATTGATTATTTGATCTCTCATGTATTTACACAAAAACTTCAATGATTACGAATTAGAAGTAGAAAATAATTAATAATAAATTATAGTAAGATTTTTAATGCTAATGATTAATTTTATTTAAGTGAGAATGGGAAAATTCATAATTCTTACGCTTTGTAGCGATATGCTACAGGCATAACGAGCTATTTGCGAGGAATTAAGTAAATAAGTTAATAATATATACTTGCCGCTATGCAGAAGCACAAGATATTTTTTTTAGATAGGAAACTGTAATATAGCGAGTAGTGTAAGTTCTAGTTAGTGAGACCATAAGTTGGCAACGCTCGAGAGAGCAGCACTCGCAAGTCAGTCTGCGATTGGCCTCGGGTTCAACAACAAGTACATGTTGACCGAGTGTGTATACTGTATAATTACTACTGTGGTTGGTATCTAACTTCTTAAGTTCTAAACTAATGTGCTAATTCTATTCTACCCTATACTATACATTTCCCGTCTATCTCCGCTCTAACCTCACTAGCCACAGTACCACCATTTGAGTATAAAGTTAAGGTATCCAAGAGGTGAGTGAACTATTTACCTAACTTGCTGTAACATTGCATTGTCTATTGTGTTCAGTACTATAACTATGTTCGGTCTATGTGGAACCTATGCTGTGCTCTAGTGTAGGGCTATCCACTCCATAATACTGGCGACGAGGATTATTTTTTGTAGAACTATTGGGAGAGGCTAGACTAATGAAGGAACTCAGAATTTATATTATTCAGTGACTAGAGTATTGATGCTGTAAATTTCTGATTTTTTTTTAACAAGGGGTATTATTACAGCCTCTTGAATTGGCTACTCTTGCAACTGATATTGTTGCTACTACTATTTCAGGTAGATATCTGACAATTAGCTGTAAAGCTGGGTAAAAATGCCAATGCTAGGCTCAGTGGGAGAATTCAATCCTTTAGAGGAAGAATTCCCAGAATATGAAGTCAGGCTAAACTGCTTCCTTAGTATTAATAAAGTGGAAGATTCAAATAAAGCTAAAACATTTATTGCTCTGGTGGGTCCTAAAATTGTTAGGTTAGCCAAAGACCTACTCTCACCTAAAAGACTTTTAGATGCTACCTATGAGGAGATCATGGAAGCGTTAAGACGGCATTTTAAGCCGACACGCAACCAGATCTTTGAAAGGTTTAGGTTCCATAAGCGGAACCAGAAACAAGGGGAGAGCATTGCTGATTTTGTGGCTAGCTTAAAGGCCCTTTCAGACACCTGTAATTTCAAACAGGAAGTTCTGGAAGAAACTCTGCTAGATAGGTTAATACTGGGTGTGGCCAGTAATGATGTTCAAAATTGTTTGCTTAATGAAAATGACCTCACATGGAAAAAAGCCGTGGATCTGGCAACTGCCAAAGAATCTCAACTGAGGGAGACGGTTGTGTTAAGGCAACCTAATTCCATACTAAATGTGGGCCAGCATAGAGTAAAGCAAACTGCTATTAAGCCTCAGGGCAAAACTCAGGCTCAAGCTAGCCCCAAATCAGCATGCAGCGGCTGTGGTAATCTGCACTGGCGTAGAGATTGCCCCTATAAAGACAGTGTTTGTCATGGTTGTGGCCAAAAAGGCCATCTTAAGAAGTGTTGCTTTAAATTGAAAAAGCAAAATTCTGCTAAAGACAACAAAAATAATTTTGTGCATGCTATGCATGAGAAAAGGGGGAGGGAACACCACCCCAACCCTAATAGAACTAACAATGCAACCTGTGCAGACTATCCAGTTGCTAATCTAGGCTGTTATGGGGAGATTTTCTCAATAGCCGAGGAAATGAAACCCCCAATCAAAATAAAATTGTTACTAAATTGTGTGCCATTAGAGATGGAGGTAGATACAGGTGCTGCCAGGTCTATCCTTTCAATGGCCACCTACTCTAAAATACCAGCTAAGTCAAGACCCGAGCTGAGACCTTCTGATGTTAAGCTTAGGACTTATGGGGGAACACCCCTAGTGATTTGTGGGGAGATTAGGGCTAACATCCAGCGTGAACCTGGTAATATGGTTCCTCAACTTGCAACTTTTGTGATTGTAGACAGGGAGGGGCCAGCTTTGCTGGGTAGGGACCTGATTGATTCCCTCGGGCTAACTATAGTATCAAATAATGTCAACAAATTGACTACCTGCCCTGAAGAGTTAGCAAATAAATTCCCCGACCTTTTTCAACCAGGTCTAGGTTGCTTTAAGGGAAGGAATTTCAAAATAGAAGTGGATCCAGCCGTACCACCAAAGTTTTGTAAGGCCAGGAACGTGCCTTACACACTGAGACCAAAGGTGGAGGCAGAACTTGATAGACTGGTGCAGGAAGGTATCCTCACCCCTGTACAATACTCGAGATGGGCAGCGGCGGTCGTCCCTGTGCTCAAGGCTGATCAAAGCATCCGCATCTGTGGGGACTACAAATTAACAGTCAACAGAGCCACTAGGCTTGATACCTACCCTATACCCAGAGTGGAAGATCTATTTAGCGGGTTAGCAGGAGGAGTTATATACTCCAAGCTAGATATGTCTCAGGCATACGCTCAACTACCCTTGGATGAAGACTCCAAGGAACTCACGGTAATAAACACCCACAGAGGGTTATTTGCCTACAACCGTCTCAGTTTTGGAATTGCGTCCGCACCTGGAATCTTTCAGCGTGCCATGGAAGGACTAATGCAGGGCCTCCCAGGAGTGTTCTGCTACCTGGATGACGTCCTGGTGAGTGCCACTAATGAGCAAGAGCACAACAAGCGTCTCTATCAAGTCTTATCTAAACTACAGGAGGCAGGACTAAAACTGAAAATGGATAAATGCCAAATTGGAGTGCCACAGGTATCCTACCTTGGATACCAAATTGACAAGGATGGATTGCACCCCACTGCAGAGAAGGTAGCAGCAATCCAGAATGCACCAGCTCCTACTAATGTAACTCAACTGAGAGCCTACATTGGGCTGCTAAATTTCTATAGGAAATTTCTAAAATCATCTGCAACTATGCTGGAGCCCCTAAATACCTTACTGAGAGACAAAACCCCTTGGAAATAGGATGCAAGTCAGGAGAGAGCCTTCCAGAAATCTAAACAAGCCCTCCTGGACTCTCAGACTCTAGTCCACTTTGACCCTCATAAACCCATAGTGGTAGTGGCTGACAGTAGTGCGTATGGTGTGGGAGCGGTGCTGTGTCACCTTATTGATGGGATTGAACGCCCCGCCTATTTTGCCTCCCGAACTCTAACAGCAACAGAACGCAACTACTCTCAAACTGAGAAAGAAGCCCTAGCTATGGTGTTCGCACTTCGAAAATTTCATTGCTACCTGTGGGGACAGGATTTCACTGTGGTTACGGACCACAAACCTTTGTTAGGACTATTTGATCCGGGTAGAAGCATTCCTCCGATGGCATCCGGGCGCATTCAAAGGTGGGCTTTACTACTGCAGTCCTACAAGTTCACCTTGCGTCACCGGTCCGGCGTGCTGTTGGGCACAGCTGATGCTCTCAGTCGTCTACCTTTGACAACTCCCGAGGAAGCCACACCTATTCCTGCGGAATGGACGTCCTTAGTAAATTTCCTCGAGTCAGCTCCAGTCACCAACACCCACATTCGCGACGGCACCCTAAGGGACCCAGTACTTTCAAAGGTATACAAATACTGTCAAGTAGGCTGGCCTTCGACGGTAATTGGTGACCCTGATCTCGCTCCGTATACTAGGAGGCGAGACGAATTGTCCACACAAAATGGCTGTGTGCTCTGGGGAGCAAGAATTATTGTACCCCAAGCTCTCAGACAAGCCATTGTGGACGAACTGCACTCTGGCCATGCTGGATCATCCAGGATGAAGGAATTAGCTCGCAGCTATGTATGGTGGCCGCTGCTGGACAAAGATCTAGAAGAAACGACTAAGTCATGCAGCGAGTGCCTGAGCACTCGAGCTGCACCAACGAAAGCTGAACTCCATCCGTGGGAATGGCCTGCGAAGCCTTGGCATCGCATACACATTGACTACGCGGGCCCAATGGATGGAAAATACTATCTAGTGATCGTGGATGCACACTCTAAGTGGGTTGAAATTTTTCCCACATTTACTACAACCTCTAGCGAAACGATCTCGTGCCTGAAACACACTTTTGCGACATTTGGATTTCCAGTAACAATTTTTTCTGACAATGCAACGTGTTTCACATCGGCTGAATTCCAAGAATTTGTGAAGGCATGTGGTATGCGACATATTACGAGCGCACCATACCACCCTTCAACTAATGGACTGGCAGAGCGCATGGTACAAACTTTCAAGAAGAATATACGAAAGTCAACGGAACCCCTGCGCCTAGCACTAGACAGGTTTCTGTTCAACTATCGGCTGACACCCCACACGACAACAGGTGTTACGCCCGCCGAACTGATGTTAGGCAGAAAAGTTCGCTCTCGTCTTGATCTGCTTTGGCCGTCAGAAGCAATCGCGTCCAAAGTTGCTCAACGCCAGGACGCTCAGAAAAGATACCACCCAGGGTCTCGCGCGGTTGATATTCCGCCGGTGTCTCCTGTGATGGTCCGTCAATACACGCCGGGTTCCCCAAAATGGACCCCTGCTACCACCATTGAGAAAACAGGCCCGGTATCCTACAAGTGCCAACTGAAGGGGGGAGAGGTCGTTCGTCGACACCAGGACCAAGTTATTACCTGCTCGAACACCATCCCTGAACCCTTGGAACAACCTACGGAGGAAACCATCGTGTTTCCACAACCTGCTCAAAATTCATACCCACCACCTCCGACCAATGAACCTGACACCGGAACACCTGATTACCCGACTCCCACCCAGGAGGCTAGGATGCACGAGCCTCCAAGTGCTAACATCTCACGCAGGTCTACCCGGGCTCGGAAGCCTGTGGTGAGAATGGACCTTTAGGATTGACTATATGGAATAAGGGGACTGGGGATACAGGGGGAGGGTTTCTAATTAAGGAGGGAGGGGTGTAATATAGCGAGTAGTGTAAGTTCTAGTTAGAGAGACCATAAGTTGGCAACGCTCGAGAGAGCAACACTCGCAAGTCAGTCTGCGATTGGCCTCGGTTTCAACAACAAGTACATGTTGACCGAGTGTGTATATAATTACTACTGTGGTTGGTATCTAACTTCTTAAGTTCTAAACTAATGTGCTAATTCTATTCTACCCTATACTATACATTTCCCGTCTATCTCCGCTCTAACCTCACTAGCCACAGTACCACCATTTGAGTATAAAGTTAAGGTATCCAAGAGGTGAGTGAACTATTTACCTAACTTGCTGTAACATTGCATTGTCTATTGTGTTCAGTACTATAACTATGTTCGGTCTATGTGGAACCTATGCTGTGCTCTAGTGTAGGGCTATCCACTCCATAATAGAAACATTTTTTTTTAATTTGAAAGAGAAGAAGGAGATTGTGGACAGAACGTCCAGGAACGCTTCCTCAAAATCAAAAATTGTGATCATCTTCCGGAAAAAAGGAACATTTTTGAACGTAGAGAAACTACGTGTGTGGATCATAAGCTCGTTAAAGACTCAGATTGAGTCGTATTAGGCATGATAAATTAGCATACGGGTTCCGCCAAGGAAGGTAGAAAAGGCAAAAGGAAAAGTAGAAACGAGAATAAGGGATCTTCGATGGTAAAACATCGTAATAGGAGGATACTTAACTAAATTGAGATTTACAACAGTAGTTCCTAAGTATCGGAGAAAACGAAACGCAAGAATTAGAAAAAAATATCATAAATAGGGGAGACTTGAGAAAGAAAATAATGCTGCGCAACTGGCCAATGGAAATGTTGGGCACACTCAGGAAAAATATAAATTATTTATCACGAAACTGCAAATGGGGAGAAACCGTCTGGGATTTTATTTTAGTGTCCAACTTACGGCCAGTACTGCTATAATTGTGTTCGGCTTCTTGGGCACCACGCTGGGTCTTCTTTCTTCTTTCTTGGTAATGGCGTCCACTTAACCGGTTGGCTTGCAGGAGTTTGGCTGCTGGGTTCGGCGATCGGCAATGCTACCCCCTTTTTTGTTATAATTATGTATAATGGGTGTTTTTTATGTGTGAGTAAAAATATGAGTTGGGTGAATATAATGAAGGTGGGTGTTGGAGCGAAAGGGTCACCACTGTAGAAAGTTGCTAATTTACTGTAGCACCTCCTTCGAGTCTATCATGGGGTTTGAGCCCCGGTAAGGGATAGTAACAAATCGGTCCGAGAAATGGGTTTATTGTTTAGATTACTGAGGCCAGTAATCTCAAGAAGTAACGAGAACGTAAAATAGCGTGACTAAAAGAGTGTAAACGTAAGGGTAACTTGAATAAAACGAAGTAAACGAGGCAACCGGTAAAAGGAATAAAGGAGATGAGCCTCGGGACATTAAGATGATATTAGACGTTGCCACATTAACATAACGACATTATAATGTATGGTCAGGCGCGAGTAAGATGCATGTAAGTGGGTAAACAAAAGGGGGGCAGCGGCGATCTGACGAAGATACACAAGAGTTAGTAACGCCAACAACGCAAACATGAACTAACATCAATACATAGTTACATAAAAGAAACTAAAAGAATTAGTTTATTTCTTTCGAGAGACTAAACTACTACGATAAATGAATGACAAAGATTTTATCTGAATGACAACGATTTTATTTGAATTCAGCGTAGAAATGCCTAACGTACAAGAGGCTTTGCATCTTACAATCAATTACAATTATTAACTTATCCTAAATCGTTCCGAACTGCAAGAAATCTATATCTAACCATCAATATCTTTTCTTATTCGTGACAAGATACGGCTTAGGCTAAACATAGAGCCGGCGACTTAAAACAACTGATTTCGCGGCTTATGCATTTCATAATATATACACTCAAAAATCACTTGATTGTTTCTTCAACTATCTTAATTTCATCAACACAATAATTGAACACTGGCAGAAAATAGACACTCACCCAGACGGTTTTATGGAGGACACGGTACGACTACATCGAACTGGCGTTCGTTAGGAAATGGGCTGGTGTCTACCACTTGACGATCGGCCTTGGCAAAATGTTGCCATATAGCCTTTAGTATTTCGATGCGCGAGGCGTTTGTGAAATAAAATGAAATTTGAGTCGCCATCGACACTTTAGTTTTAATATATAATTCATTACAATATATTTAGAATTTTCCTAGGCACCACAAAGGGATCGGACTTGTATGCTGGAATTCGCGGGTTCGTTCCCAGCGCTGGCGCGGAGATTTTCCCCCTTGGGTATAAGGGAAAGCTCAAGCACAATACCCCACTCAACCCCGGTGTCGGAAATGGGTACCGGCTTTACGGGCGAACCGTCATGGTGTCCTATATATAGGGTTAGTTATAAGACATTTGAAAAACCAATGCTAAGATCATATGTATCAGGCTTGATTGGAAATAAAGCATCCCAAAGATGCCGATGTTAATCTTTGGAAGGTGGGCTAGTAGACTATCGGAGTCACACCAGGCTGCTGCACCACTCAGGTCTCCCGCTCTGGACCCATCACAGAAGACAGCTGTGCGCGAATTGTGCCTTGCGCGAAGTTCCGAATACAGCTGCCTCCACGAGTCGTCTGGTATGGAGAGCTTCGAGTGTTTGTGAAGAGAGTCATGAACTTCCGCTGGAGGAAAGCAGAAGAGATTGCTTCTCCATTGCTACGCCAGGCATCTATTCCTACGCGCGGCCAATCACTGGGCGGCACCCGTCGGCGGGTTGCTTGTGTACACATCGTATTTTGTGTTCACGGACGCTTTGGTGTTCCAATGTGTTTATTCTTTTTAGAATTACACATGCGACGTTTTTCACGTTGTAAGCTGCTCCGTTTGAGTGGCAGGAGATATTTTGTGGGATCTACTTCCTGACGTGTAGAGCGTCGGTCTGTGCGCCGGCTTTGGGATTATTGCGTCTGTTGCTGGCGAGTGCGGTTGTGCGTGTTTGAGCTTCCGGTTTCGCTCTTGAAGTATCCTTCCGAGATACTTGTGTTGTTTTCTTTTTTTGCTGAGACACAAGCAGGTAGGACCTGCAGGCGTGTTGTGTGCCTGTGTACCTGAGTGTTTTTTAGACACACCACACTAGCTTGGAGCTAGTGTGTGCTTCCTTTCTGCCGTGAAGTGTGTTCGTTTCACGGCAGCGTGTGTTCACACTGGGTGTGTCCTCTGACACACGAGCTCAGGTGTGTGTCTGGTGTCGGCTGCAGGGGAGGTTTGGAGGCCCATCCGAGCTCTGGGAGCTCGGCTTTGAGACATTGGGTCTCGGGATTTGCACATCTCACAACAAGCTATCTAGGCTTTTTTGCCTTGCCGTAGGTCGGAGGTGGGTAAGGCAGGGACTGCGTCATCGAGAGATGATGCAGAGTCGCCTGGGGCGGCTAGTGGTGCGTCTGGGACAGCCACCACGGTTGATCTTAGGCAACTGGCCAGCATCCTGATGCAGACTAAGGGGCCTATTATTGACCGATTGGGGAGAGCTCTCCCCAAGTTCAGCGGCGACGGCACAGTGGATGTATCGGAGTGGCTGGATGACCTTGAGTGCAGGTGCAAGGTCGAACAGGTTGGACCTGAGGAGGTCGTAGACTTCCTGCTCGAGGGCAATGCTGCTCGGGTGTTCCACGCCCTTAGGGTGTCGGAGGGCTCCCAGTGGGAGGTAGTGAAGGCGACACTGCTGGCGCAGTACGGCATGTCGCGGCAGGAGGCCTACAGGCGCTTCACGGACCGTCAGCTTCAGGCTGGCGAGGCCGTGGACGTCTATGTGGACGACCTGCAGCGCCTAGGCGCTCGGTTGAGGGCAGGGCTGGAGGACTTGATCTTCCGGGTCAAGTTCCTTGAGGGCCTGCCTCAGGCCATCCGTAAGTGGGCAGTGATGCTCCCGGAGGTTTACACCTCCAGCTTCGACGAGTTGCTGTCGAAGGTGCGTGACAGGGTGTCCGCACAGCGTGCTGCTGATGGCCTTACTTATGCGAGTAAGGCCAAGGCAGCCGCAGCTTCTTCCGGGAAGAAGCCTGGGCTTGTATGCCCAAGGTGTACAGGACCTCACCGGGCGAGGGACTGTACCCAGACTCGCCGCAAGGCGAAGGCAGTGCCTCCTTCGAACAGCAGGAAAGAAAGCTTATGCTTTCGCTGCTCGAAGCCCGGGCACTTTGCTCGGGACTGCCCAGAGCCCACAGCTGCCGCTGGTGGCGCTGATCGCGGTTCGGGTTTCCGCGGGGAGGAAGTGGAAAGGGGCACCGCTTCCTCCGGCGTGGAAACCATGGAAGTCTAGGTACTTCCACTAGTCTCTCTACGAGAGGCTTGGCTGTCAGGGACAGTGCGCTGTTGGCTGTCCTTAGCCAACAGCGTCCTGGGGACGTTGTCGTGACTGGCGCTCATGCGCCTGTCACGGGTAAGCAGGGCTTACCCATGGCAGCTGGTAGGCTTACTTCGAGTAGCATGCCAGTTGTCAAGGCCATTGTGAATGGCCATTCTGCCTTGTGTCTGGTTGATACCGGCAGCGGGTGCACGATGGTGTCCACCCGGGTGGTGGAGGGACTGTCGGGCCGCAAGGCCCGACATTTTGTGACGGCTGATGGCAGAACTTCCTCTAAGGGGAAGGAATGTCAGGCAGTCGTGCAGTTGCATGGGCACTCTTTTAGAGTGCCAGCAATTGCAATTGAAGGGCTGGAGAATCTTGGCGTTGACTGACTCTTGGGTGACGATGTAATCGATCACATGGGAGGAGTCATTGTCAAAAGAGGACCCAACTCTCGGTACCAGGTTGAGTGGGGTCAACCCACTTCTGCAAGGTGCTGTGGTAGTGCTCCCATGAAGGGAGGTCGTGAGGTTGTTCCTGGGGTTAACTCACTTACGATTAGTGATCACGACTTTGAAGCCACGTTTTCTAACCGTCACTGGACCGTTAGTTGGCGTTGGTCGGCCGGCGAGCCGACGCAGCTTCAAACTGGTGTTGGCGAGTACAAGTGTACGCGCGTGCCAGGCGTACATGAGAGGTATGCTGAGGAGATCCAGAGTTGGATCTCTAAAGGTTGGCTGGTGAAGTGGAACGGCCCGGTAAAAGGGGTCATACCACTTTTGGCGGTTGTCCAGCCTACCAAAGACAAGGTGAGACCGGTAATGGATTACCGTGAATTTAACTTGTTCATTGAGTCTCACACTGGTGATGAGCAAACCGCTGTGTGTGCCGATAAAGTGCGCAAATGGAGGCAGTTTGAAGGGGAGCTTAAGGTCGTTGACCTTAAGTCTGCCTATCTTCAAATTCGTGTCTCTTTTGACTTGTGGCAGTATCAAGTCGTGAGGTATAATGGTGTGCATTATGCCTTGACTCGCCTCGGGGGTGGCTTGTAATGTGCGCCCAGGATTATGACGATGGTCTTGGGCAAGGTTCTTTCGATGGACGATAAGATTAATCGTGCCACGGATCGTTATTTGGACGATATAATGGTCCAAGAGTCCATTGTGAGTGCTTCTCATGTGAGAAAGCACCTGCAGTTGTATGGGCTCGAATCTAAAGAACCGGTGAGTTTCGATGGAGGTCGAGTACTCGGGATAGCCTTAAAGAGGTCTCCCACTGGACATCTATTGATGTCAAGAGGAAGTGTGTTGTCTTCTTTCATTTCAGAGACGTCTGAGATGACGAAGAGAGAGCTGTTCTCTCTGTGTGGCCGCCTTGTAGTTCATTATCCTGTAGCTGGGTGGTTACGACCTCACTGTAGCATTTTGAAGCGACTGGGGTCAGACGGGCCATGGGGCAAGCCTGTCAGTCACAGTGTCCTGAAGCTAGCTAAAGAGCTGGCTTCGCGAGCACTGGCTGATGACCCTGTAAAGGGTCGTTGGCATGTCAATCCTGATGGTAATTTTACCGTCTGGACTGACGCCAGTTCACTGGCAATGGGTGTGGTCGTCCAGGTGGATGATCGCATCGTGGAGGATGCTACCTGGCTGCGGAAGCAGACAGATCATCTCCACATTAATGTCTCAGAGCTTGAGGCTGTGGGACGCGGAATCAATCTGGCTATTATGTGGGGCTTCAAGACCTTCACTATAGCCACTGATTCCAATACAGTATTATCCTGGTTGGATAACACTGTCGGTGATCACAGTCGTGTGCGCACCAAAGGAGCAGCGCAGATGCTCATCAAGCGTCGCTTGATGGTGATCAAGCAGATCATCAATGAGTATCAGCTGTCAGGTGCGTTTCGATTCGCTCCCACGGTCGAGAACAAAGCTGATCAGCTCACTCGTGTGACTAAGAGCTGGCTTAGTTATCACACGGCTGACGAGCCGGACTCTGTCTTGGCTGCGTCAGGGGTGGCTTCTGCAGAAGAAGGGACGCCAGAGAGCGCCATTTGGAAGGCTCATTTGCCTCACCATTTGGACATTGATCGTACCTCTTATTTGGTCAAGCAGTGCAGGCCGGGCCTTACTCGAGACCAAGTGAAACGTACGATTGCAGGGTGTGAGGAGTGTCTTCGCATTGATCCTGCAAGACGGGTGGAGAACCTTGTCGAACACGGCAATTTAGCCGTCGAGAGTGACTGGCATCGTGTAGCTGCGGATATGACGCACTATAACGGTGTTCAGTTTCTCTCTCTCGTCGATTGCGGACCATCCAGGTTTGCAATTTGGCGAAGGCTGTCGAACGAGTTGGCAGCCAGTGTAGTCGCTCATCTCCAGCAGGTGGTGATTGAGCAAGGACCTTTTGTGGAGCTATTGTTGGACAATTCTGCCACATTTAGGTCGGCAACTGTCACTCAGTTTGCCAACGAATGGGGTATCTCTCTGCGTTTCAGAGCCGCTTATGCCCCGAGTGGTAATGGAATCGTAGAGAGAAATCATTGCACAATAAAGAGGATTGCTCCGCGGGGGGGATCACCCCCGAGGTGGCGACATTTTGGTACAATGTAACGCCACGGCACGGAGTCGATAGCAACTCAGTGCCTTGTCGTAAGTTATTTGCCTATCCTTGGAGGATGCCTTACGACAACGGCTTAAGTAAGGCCGGAGATGACGGCAAAAACGTGCATTTTGCCGTCTGTGACAGGGTGTGGGTGAAACCCGCAGTGCCCTCTTGCACCAAGCAGTGGACTCCTGGGCGAGTCACTACTGTTCGATCAAGGCACGTTGTGTGCATTGATGGCATGCCTAGGCCTGTCAGCGACATAAGGAAACGTCGCGGCTCTGACTCTGAGGACGTGTACGATGCATGTGACTCAGACGACGATGGGCCCCATGGTACTCCTGTTGAGCCTCTTCAGGTTAGTGTTGAGGAAGCTCCGGAAACGCAACTTGAAACTGCCAACGACACGGGAGAGCCCGTCGTTGACGCAGGTGACGAGGTTGTCACGGAGTATGGTAATGAGATGCCAGGGCGACCCGTTCGGGAGCGGCGTCCTCCCCAATGGTTGGGTGATTACGTCACCTGAGTTCCTCGAGGAACTGAGGGGGATGTGGTGTATTGCTACACCAGACATCTATTCCTACGCGCGGCCAATCACTGGGCGGCACCCGTCGGCGGGTTACTTGTGTACACATCGTATTTTGTGTTCACGGACGCTTTGGTGTTCCAATGTGTTTATTCTGTTTAGAATTACACATGACACGTTTTTTAAGTTGTAAGCTGCTCCGTTTGAGTGGCAGGAGATATTTTGTGGGATCTACTTCCTGACGTGTGGAGCGTCGGTCTGTGCGCCGGCCTTGGGATTATTGCATCTGTTGCTGGCGAGTGCGGTTGTGCGTATTTGAGCTTCCGGGTTCGCTCTTGAAGTATCCTTGCGAGATACTTGTGTTGTGTTTTCTTTTTTTTGCTGAGACACAAGCAGGTAGGACCTGCAGGCGTGTTGTGTGCCTGTGTATCTGAGTGTTGTTCAGACACACCACACTAGCTTGGAGCTAGTGTGTGCTTCCTTTCTGCCGTGAAGTGTGTTCGTTTCACGGCAGCGTGTGTTCACACTGGGTGTGTCCTCTGACACACGAGCTCAGGTGTGTGTCTGGTGTCGGCTGCAGGGGAGGTTTGGAGGCCGATCCGAGCTCTGGGAGCTCGGCTTTGAGACCTTGGGTCTCGGGATTTGCACCTCTCACAACAGTTTATGACTGGAATGTCTGAGATCTTTATTCCAATTTCTTGGAATTGCCTGTGCAAGATTGCTGTTACTGGAAGTGGCCGGCATTGGATAGAGTGAAAGTTAAAGGGATAGTAAGTACACATTTCCTTTAGGACCGGATGGTTGTTGTTGGTAAGAACCCTGGTGCCATATTTTGCTAGCAGCAACTGCCTACGAAACCTCAGGGGGGCAGGTCTTCTTCTGCTTCCAGCTGAAGAACCGGGGTGCATCTCAGGGCCCCCAGCATCATTCTTGCTCCGGCGTATTGGATGCGATCAAGGATTTTAAGGGTGGAGTCTACCACCGAATGAAAGAGAAAAGAGCAATAATCTAACTTGCTGAGTATGAGAGAAGAGTATAATGATCTGAGAGTGAGGAAGTCTGCGCCCCATTTGTTTGCTGCTACTATTTGGAGGAGGCGTAAGTCCTTCTTACAGCGGTTTTGCAAGTCCTTGATGTGGTTTTTGAAGGAGAGTTTGCTGTCCAGTGTCATGCTCAGGATTTTGTATGCTGAGAAATATTCTATTGGGTCTTCATTTATTTTCAATTTTTGAGGGGAGAGTTTTCTTTTTGTGGTAAATATCATGCTTTTTGATTTTGCAGGAGATAGGGTAAGCCCCCATTTGTTGGCCCATGCTGCTATGGAGTTTAAGGCTTTTTGAAGCACTTTGATAGCCTCATCAATGTTATGGTTTGCAACCCACAGTGCACAGTCATCTGCATATATTGAATATTGAACCTGTTCTGAGCAGCTTTCAAAGATATCATTTATGAAAATGAGGAAAAGGGTGGGGCTTAGAACTGACCCCTGTGGTACTCCTCTTGTTATGGGGAAGGGTGAAGAAAGGGAACCACCGTTTTTAACCTGTATTCGTCTATAAGATAGGAAGCCCTTTACAAAGAGGAACATTTTCCCCCTATTCCCTTAGATACTAGTTTATTCAATTCAGAAGAAGGGTATGATTAACGGAATCGAAGGCTAGGGAAATATCTAAGAAGACAGAGACTACACTGTCATCCTGCATAAGAGCTGAGCGTATGTGTGATTCCAATCTGGAGAGACAGTCCGAAGTTGAGAACTTGGGGCGAAATCCACTTTGGTTTCTATTTAGAAAATGGGAGTCTTCTAGCAATTGTAATAGTCTATGTACTAAAATTCTTTCCATGGTTTTGCATTGGACGCTGGTGAGAGCTATTGGCCTATATGATGATGCTAATGATGCTGGCTTTCCGTGTTTAGGGATTGGGAGGATGTGAGCGTGTCCCCATTGTCGAGGAAGGCCGTGGGTGTAGACAAAGTTGAAGAATTTCAGTAATTTTAATAGCTGGGGCTCAGGTAAGTTGGTTAAGAATGGCAAAATTATATCATCAGGACCTGGGGAAGAGGCTCGCATTTTTTTAGTGCGTCCTTTAGTTCGGAGATAGTTATACTTTGATTGTACCAAATCTTGTTATTTCTGTCTTCTTGAGAGGTGTCGCTAGAGAGCCCTACAGGTAAATTAGAAATACCCCTGTTTGCAAATTCGTAAGCTAGAGTGTTTGCTACTTGGATCTCAGAAGTAAGAAGAACGCCCTTTTCCAACAGTGAGATGGGCACCGGCCTGGGGGTGGACTTCAGACTCCTCACCTTCCTCCACACTGTTTGAGAGTCAGAACCCACAGAAATGGAAGAGACAAATCCTCTCCAGCCTGTTTGGCGGGCTTTGAGGATGGTATACCTCAGAAAAGCTGGTTTTTGCTTGTGGTCAATCTATAATTTTTAATTTCCCGAGTTCCTTCTATATTTGGAGAGAGCGGTTCTTTTGTTTTTAAGAGCACTTGAGCATTCTCTGCTCCACCACCAATGGGTCTCTTTTCTTTGTTTGTCTCCCCCTGAAGTTGGCACAGTCTCTGCTGCAGCTGCCTTCAGTCTGCCTTCAATGGCACTACAGGCCTCTGTTGGGGACAAAAATTGAGATGGCAGTGATACTATTGAGCTGTATTGGTCCCAATTTGCTTTCTTAGGAATCCATCTTTTATGTTTCGGGATGGGATTTGTTTGCTGTTCCACCTCTATTTCTATTGGGAAATGGTCACTGTGGTAGTGATCTGCATGTACCTTCCACTTTAGCTTTGGGGCAAATTTACTTGATGTGATGGAGAGGTCAATGTGAGTGTAGGTGCCATTTGAGCTTAGGTATGTTGGGTCTCCTGTATTTAGGACTGCCAGCTGATTTTCCTCCAGCCACTCAGCAATGATGTGTCCCCTTCGGTCTGAGTAGGTAGATCCCCAGGACTGATGGTGAGCATTGGCATCCATGCACAGGATATAGGGATTTTGCAGGTTGTGAATGATGTCCTTCAGTTTTTTAGCTAGATTTTCTACATCTAGAGCCAGAGGTAAATAGATACAACACACTATTAGATAGCTGTCTCTGAAAGCATATTTGTCTGCACATGCTTCCAGAGACGTGTGCAGCTCTATGATGATCCTTGGGACTTGTTCAAAGGAAAAAATTGCTGTACCTCCCCCGCTGCCACAAGGTCTATCAGATCTAGCTGACGCTGTCCGTTTGCCTAAGGTAAGAGGGGAAGAAGGAGGCACCCTTGTTTCCTGGAGGCACATAATAGATGGGGAGAGTTCCTCTACTGCTAACTGGAGAAAAGGACGGTTTTTGTTAAAACTTCGGATATTCCATTGAATAATTTTGCAATTCATTGTGAGGAGAGAGAGGTGTAGCCCAACTGAAAGAGGAGAGTTGAGACCGTGGAATCCACCTGCAGGAGGGAACCTATTTCTACAATGGATTCTATTTTTTCACTTAGAGATGTGGAGAGGAGAAGTTTGATGATCAGCGGAATGAGAGATAAAATCCATGTAGAGATTTCAGACGGAGAGGAGAGTAGAGTTTGTTGTTTTGTTGTTTGTTTTTTATATGGGGGTGTTTCCGTTTATTCCTGTGTTGGAGAATTTGGGATTGGGCAAGGGGTCAGTGAGGGAAGGGGAGGCAGAGTAGGATCAAAATCTTCATTCATGGTAGTTTGAGAGAAAGCAGAGTTGTCTTTATGGTGCGTTGATGATATTTGCCCTGGAGTCATACACATGGATGAATAAGAGCTTCCTACCATTTCCTGTTAGGAGAGCGGGGCGTTCACATTACCATCCATCTCACCATTTGTGGCTGGTTTCCTCTTATGAGCTTGAGGTTGAGGCTTTGGGAGTGGGGGAAAATCATAGGTTGTTTGACTAAGTTGATAAGAGGAAGCTAAATTTTTCCCGGAATTAACTGTTGGTTGTGATTGCATGTGATCAGAGTGAGACTTTTCTATTTGATTTCTTGCTGCTATAAATGATACATTTTGTTACACTGAGATTTGGCAGATCTGTAATTCCTTGGTGTATACGGGGCAGTTTTTGGATAATGCATCGTGCTGACCACTGCAGTTAATGCATCTTCCTGGTTCTTTGCAGACCAGACCACTGTGTCCGTTTTGGCCACATCGGCTACAGCGTTGTGCGCTGTGACAAAAAGCTGAACCGTGGCCCCAGCGGCAGCAGCTATAGCAGCGGAGTGGGTTAGGAATGTATGGCTCTATCTTACAACGACTGTATCCTATTTTCAGGAAGGGAGGTCTAGTTAGTCCAAAAAAGGTAACTACAAAGAGAGGGACATGGGAACGTTCAGGATCTTCGTAGAGTTTCCTAATGGCAATCACTCCCTGCTCCTTTAGGCATTCCAGCAGTTCCCCCATGGGTTCCCCATTTAGCTCTGGAGCATACAGTTTTCCTTGCACTGATTGAGAATTTAGAGCAATGGATACCTGTGTGGAATTTTCATTTGATGGATCAACTCGAATTTTTTTAGCAGAGAGCAGTGAGAGCAGCTAACTTCGAGACTTGCAGGTAATAAATAGAGCTCCTGATTTTAGGTGCTGCACCTCCTCCACCTCACCCCACATCAGATCAATAGCCTTGGCTAGCTTGAAAGGGTTTATTTGAGAGAGTTTCCTGTTTGGATCTAGGCATTTAATGTGTGCTG
Organism: Morinoia aosen; assembly: GCA_030386875.1. Lineage (NCBI taxonomy): Eukaryota > Metazoa > Arthropoda > Malacostraca > Amphipoda > Talitridae > Morinoia > Morinoia aosen. The sequence continues at coordinate 45,247,977 of CM059575.1, forward strand.
TCTTGGTGGAGTTTGGGATATTTTCCAGGAAGGCCGGGTCAGACAAGTTCATATGGGCAGAATGAGGTTCTTGGGTATTCCTTTTGTTTTGTCCCGTCTGATCTTGCGTTGAGCCCCTTGGTGCACTCTCCTGATTTTCTACCTGGTTTAAACAAGTTTCTTCTGTTTCTGATAGTATACCTGGTGGTGAAGAGTCTATTGAGATTAAGCTATCGTTGCTATCTTCCCTATTGCTGGGTTGAATTTTTGCATCATTTGTTAGTCCTCTTTTTGATGAGGAACTCGGTGGAGGAGAAGTATGCTTTCGCTTCTGTTCAAACTTCGATGAAACTGGGGCCGAGTCAGGTATCTCCAAGTGAGGTTGAGCCTTGCCTCCTTCCTTTTTGTGGAGACTGCTAGGAGCCGATTGGCTATTTGATTTTGCTGGCCGAGAGGCTGACGACCCTCCCGGCTTTTTTACACCTTTGCTCATTTATCTCAATCAACTATTTCCTTTTATTATAGAAATAAGTATGCAGAAGGTTTGAATATTTATCTGTCGATCACTTTTTTTGCACTTTTAGACGCCCGTCACCACACAAGCGATAGCTCAGCACCGTTCTCACAATCCGCCTTTCACCAATTCTGACACAGTAATCCCAAAAATCAGTCAGTGTCTCAGTGTGTATGCGCTTTTGAGCAAGCCGCAGCGGACGGTCGACGATTCTTTCCAAATAAAATTTAATTCGTTATAACTCACGGTAATCTGAATTTCTGAGCGCGAAACTGAATAGCTGTAGTTTGATTTTAATTTTAAAACGCTTAAATGTTCACTTGATCGTTACTAAATCTAAATAAAATTGTTTTGCATCAATGGAACATAGAAAACTTTTTATAGATGAAAAACATTTAATTTCCAATAGAGTAAAACATGGGATGTCGATACATTGGTTTTTCAACACCTTAACATTAACGTTCTTAACAGATAATAACACATTCGTATCGTAATACCCGTGTAAAGCTCATTTTACACTAGCAGTGTGGAGCGACGGTGTGGAGCGACAGTGAACTTGCAATAGCTCCGCCCACGAGAGGATTGAGCATCAGTGCACACCGACTTGCTTTTACATTGCCGCTCAATACAACGCTCCTTCCCGAGAGACAGCAATCGTCACGCAGGAAAGTAAAACTGAAATTTCTATGTAACCCCAGACTGCAGGTAAGTGTTTTGTGCCCATAGCACGCTATTGGCGTGCCATTAGCGGCTTTTAATGTCGCCAACAAATTATTTCTTTGATCCTTCGCCGTGGCTAGAATAATCGATACCGTTGATCCGGTATCGATCAAGAATCGGTACTTGGTGATGGGGTCAAACAACACTAGGAGGCGAGTAGTCTGGGGGTTAGGCAACGCAGAACTCGTACTGTGCGTCGCTGTTCGCGTTTCCCGAAGTCATTTCGGCATAACGGGGGCAGAATCGTGAGGCGCACTTTCGCGCTTGGTCACCGAATTTTGCGTGATACCAACAGAGGTTACTACTTGCGTCGCGTGAGCGCGACCGAAAACGGCAGTTTTGAGCTGACCTGTCATAAGACCTACCTCTACCAAAACGTTGGGGAGGAGGACCGAACTCATAATCATTGTTGTCGTACCGTGGAAATCTACCTGGGCCTTGCTGAATATGGGCTACACTGTGACCTAACTGATATCTCTGGAAGGCTTGTTTTAGCTCCGAAATCTCACGCTGCATTGATTCCATAGAGGTGGGAGGTTGGATATTGGGAGTATTTGACGGGCTAAAAATCGCAGCTGATGCGTTCAAAGGAGCTACATGGGCACTTTGGAACATGTTCAAGTTCTTCATCACTGTTTCTGTGGCCTGAGCCAGGGAGTCGAGACTTTCGTCCGAACCTAACATCGACAAGAACGGGCGCACGTTTTGAGGAAGCTTGGTCATGAATAATTCTTTGAGGAATCTTTCGGCTATGCAACGCCGGTGGCGAGTTTTTTTAGTTCTTTTATCAAAGATGCTGGAGGGAATGCAACAGAAACGCATGGAATAGCTGAGGCATCAACAAGGGACCTAAACTTGTCCGCATCGGACATTTGTAGTTTCGACATTATCGTGTCCTTTAAAATCGTATACGGGTTAATCGGAGGAGAATTATTGATGAGATTTTGTGAATCAGATAGCATTTGCGTGGGCATAGCGGCTATTAACGCATAAAACTTGTCACGCTGGTTTTTATATTATTATATATGAAAATAGCTTCGATTTGGCTAAACCAAGTCGAGCTTTCTGCTGGTATGAAAGGCGGGAGAGTTATGGGTTTTGCGTGCGCTGGATTTACAACTTCACTTTCGTCGGGCATACTGACAATTTTTTTGAGTGCAAAATTAACAAAATTAATCTATAAGGGCACGGAATTTACGTACTCGAAACCTAATTACTTGAATATTAGAATGTCAAAGGGTTACGTTTGAGTGCACCTAACCAGTTATTTAAAATAAAGACATGAAACGAGAAAGAAAAAAAAAATTTTGCGGTCGTCAGAAATAACCGTAAGGAAACGAAAGAAGGAGAAAAAAAATTTTCTCTACCTACTGTGGCACATGAGACATGAGACAGGAAACAACACGAGAAAATTTTTTAGAGCTGCTCAGAGAAACTCAGCACGGTAAATCCTCAGAAAAATTTATCCGGGCGCACACAATAATGTGAACTTATCACTACAATGGTATGCCAACATTTTCCTCTCTCACGTTTTCTCAAACACATCTTGAGTTAAATCGTTTTTAAAACTTGGGAGTCACCCACTTTATGAGGTCACTCTGGAGAGGTGACCACTTTTATGTTTGGGTTGGTCTGGATTTTTAGCGGGATACCAACTACAAACACAAAGATTCGAGAATGTTTTCGATTAACGCGAGGGAGGTAAATAATGACGCTTTGGGGTAACTCAGCTTGTTAGCGTCTTTATTTGAAGGAGCCGGGAGGATCGCCGAGACTTGTCCCTGCAGATCTTGGCTGAAGATACTTCTCAGTCCTGAGGCAGTTGCTCCGGCAGGTTGACGAGGTCGTAAGTGTATTTGTGTTTAGGGTATTTAGTTCAATGAGGGGCAATTTAAAACAGGCACAAAGATCGGTGCGTTTCTATGTGTGGGCTAAGCCTGCTGGATTGGAGCAGGTGAGTTATATCAATGATGCCGTGACTGGAGGCGATAATAGATCTTAATCGGGAGTAGTAATTTAAGATCAAGGCCCACTGAATTAAGCAGATGAGGTTTAATCAACTTGTGTCCGTAAATGGAGGCAGTTTAAAATCAAACCAGAATATTAGATAATCTAAAGGCCCAGGTGATTTGTGTTTATGGTCAGTGTGGTGTTTGTCAACGTCGGAGAATCTGAAAATATTCAAGGACGCTGGATGACAAAATCCACGGAAAGAAACAGAAGAAAACCACAAACACTGTTCACCCAGCAAGCTCTAAGTTCGCATCACGGGGAAACCCTGAGTTCTTTCTAATGATTCCCGTCAGCGTTTTATTTCTCTTTTAAGCTCAAACAATAGAATAAGGACAGATTAAACATGCCGGCAAAACACCTCTGATTACTCTACTAATTTCATTATAAAACCGGACAGTATAAGTGAAACTATTTTACATCAAAGGCGTAAATCTTAGTCGGAATATCTCCTAATACTCTGGTGACTTTATAATACGTCACACATGGCGCCATAACCTGTATTTCTGGCACAAGGAATCTCAAAACATTCACAAGACTCAATTATAGCAAAGACAACTGCATCTCTGTGCTGACTATTTAAGGAATCCTGATCACACCACTAATCACGCCTACGCCATTAACATGAACAGCGATCGATTCTTACGATTCTTCCTTCCTACAATTATATGGGGAAAGTGCAAGGGAAAAACATAAAAAATACTTAAGAAACTACTACTGAACACAGTGAAATACTAGCAACACATTCACCATTATGAGTTTAATACTAACACAGTTCTAGCACTTATTTAACTTACGCGACGAGTTCTTCACATCACCGAGTCAAAGCACGAAATGAGGCTAAGGACGCGTGACTGGAATGTTGCCACAACGCCTAGGTTAGTCAAGCGACTGTTTGGTATTATTTCCTATTTGTGTGATTTACATAAAAACATTAAGATTAATAATTAAAATTAGAAAATTATTAGTAATAATTTAAATTAAGATGGTTTATGCCAATAATTATGTTGTTTAAATGTTAATGAGAAATTTAATGAAATGAGACATTTTTGTAGCGACTGCTACAGCTCCTCCTCCTGGGTTTGTCCACCGAGAACTTGCTTTTTTCGATCCCTCCTGTGTTGCTAGGTTTAATTTTTGATCTATTGCTAAACATTTTTTTAAATCAAGTCAAGACAGTAAATTCATCATTAACTGAAGTAAATTTGATGATGCAGTTAAGAATTATTGTTTCAACACCGTTTGCAAAAGAATATCTGATTCAAAATCACCCCTATCGGATGGGGTAGAACGTGTTCAATCTGTTTCTCGACCATAAAAACGCGTAACGAACGAGTATCTTACGAACTTGCAAGCCTGGCAGAGCCAGGGATGGCCGGCGCTCCACTTGTGTTGCTTTGATTTGCTTGGCACGTTGCATTGAGATGACACTCATTTAGATCGTAAAGCTGGTCGTGCATTCCTTTAAATGAAGGCCTAAAAATTAATTTTTTTAAACATTCAAATTTTCATATTATTGCCGCACTAGTATTCAAAATGTCTAGCCCTCCAAAAACGATGTCTAAAAAGAGGTATACGCAGTCTTTCAAAGAAGAATGGTTTATGGAAGGAATGAAAAACCTGTCACAGTTGGAAGTTTAAAACGAAATTGGTACGAGATGTCTTCAACAGAGTATGTCACCAGCGTGATGAAAAGCGCCTTGGACAACAGAAAAGTCGACTTAATATTGAAATTTGCGCTGCAGAAGAGAATTAGGAGGAAATACAGGAATGAAACCAGCATTACCGTCATTGTTTCTACTGAAGAATGTTAACTTTTACTTTTTTCTTATTAAAACTACACTTTTACGATTATTTTTAATGAATCTGGATATTTTCATTTTCAATCTAGATTTATCTGAACATTTTCAGTGGGAGCCCTGATCGTCAGTATTGCTCTTGCGATACTGGCAGAATACTTGGCAGAACAATTTGCAGAGTATTTACAGAATATTTTGCAGAAGTAAAAAGCTAATATTCTAAAAAACTTTAATACTACCCAATTACCTTAAAAAAACTGACAATAGAAATAAAAAATAAATACCAATTACTATTTTGTAGGTGTACTTTTTTACTTCTTCTTTAATTTCAATAATTTTCTAATGACACCTGCCGAATGTTTTTCGTCTACTTGAAGTACTTTTCTTGAGAGCAATGCACACTGTAAAATTTTGATTGCACTGTAATTAATTTTACGGTCACAAACGCTGTGTATGTTTCTCTGTTTTTTGAATAGTGAGAGCTGTTTCCTGTCTTGGCCTCTCAGTGTTTGAATTTTCATTTTAACCTTTGAAATATTATAATTTGGGAAGTGAGATGCCATACTTTTAAAAGCATCTTCTTTGGACACTCTGTTTTTATTCTCCGCGAGCTTAACGTTCCATAAACATGGAAATTCTTTATATTTTTCGATAGGAGTTTTAATTTCTTCTTTGCTCCATAATATGTAAGCCATGACTACACATGCTCTCTATGGTCTCAAGAGCAACTGAACGCTGTCGACTGGCAGTGCACACCGCCAATATTTAGCATGCAGAATGTCGCCGCTCCTTACCGTGAGCGTGGCAATAAGGGTCATTTTGCTTTGCTGTGGGCGGAGCTTATTTGACTCGCGAGAAGGAGCGACGGTGTGGAGCGCGAAGACACCGTCAATGTAAAAAGGGTCTTAAAATGTTGAAACAAAAATTGACTGACAGAAAAGCACAACAAAAATACCGGCTAGCCATTTTTAAGAACCCATTTAAGATCCATCGCGAATTACCCTGACAAAAAGGGTAATTTCTAAACTATAAGACGTACAATCTTGAAATTAGCACCAAATTAATGCGCGTAACGAGTACAACATATTTATGTAATTGAAATTTTTTTACGCCCCTGTGGGGGGCAGGAAGCGGCGTTCTCGTGGCCCGTCAATGGTCGGCCGATTTCCTCTATAAGGCTCATTTTCGTTGCGTTATAACATCTGAACAATTGCACCTATAAATTTAAAATTGGGTGCATTTTAAGCGTCAATTTATTCTCCAAATGTGAGTGTATAATATATTTCTCATAAGCTTCCTGGCGAGGCATGGATAGAAGTTTTCCTACACTCTCAATGGCCGGCCGATTTTCTCTATAAGGCTCGTTTTAGTTGCGTTATAATTTCTGAACTATTGCACCTAAAAATTTGAAGTTGGGTTTATTTTAAGCGTCAATTCATTCTCTAACTGTGAGTGCATAATAAAACTATTATACGCTCCCTGGGGGATACCAGAGAGCAAGATTCTCCTGGCTCTATAATCCGCGCTGGCGAATGCCGCGTGTACCTAACTTATGACACGCTGCCTCAATGTGGCGGTCATAGTCTTGTCGTTTTAGGGCCCTGCCTTGCCCATCGGGGGCTTCGAAACCCAGCTCTAGATGAAGATTTTTTTTCTCTTCTGTGGAATAATCATTTTCATCTTTCTTCCTCATGTAGACTTTTGTGAGGCTATATTATAAGCATGGAAATGTCATAATTTCGTTACATGATGTAAAACATTTTCTCCGAGTCCTTTAATTCAATACAAAGTCCATACATAGGAATAAAATTATATTTCTCAATGTCAACCTCGCTGCTTTAGACGCAGAATTATTTCGATCCAGCCGTTTTCCTTTTAACAAATTACTTATACCGCAAACCACAGAGCTCGTATTTCATTGCCAGTGGTCACCATAAACAGTATTCCTAAATATATATATTGTGATGGAAATCGTGTTTTCTTTTTAAGCAGCACAAGAGATATGTGGTGGTTTCATCTAGCTATGCGCGCTCACCACCACACAAGCTCATAAGCGCCCCCCCCACAGCCTCAAAGCGCTCTTACTGACCGACCAACCAGCGCTCAAGTTCGACGCTGGGGTGCCGGACCGAGCCTCTACAATCTGCGCGCTCCGAGCAGCCAGGCAACATCTGAATACACCCACGTACGTTTAGCAGTTTAGCACAGCACAGACGCCGACAACCCGGCACCGCGAGTCCACTAACCAGAGGGCTAGCTCTCGTCAGCGAGGCCGTCGCCAGCCCTATATAAAGAGCTGCGCGGTAAGCGCAGTTCAGTTGGCACAGCCATGGAGCTAGGATATATGGAGGGAGCATAGCCGTCTGTGAAGAGAACCAGTTTTTGAGATTTCTCCTATGCCTGTGGTAACCAATAGCCGTCTCGCAAGTGGGACGTCAGCACGGAAGCCAGTTACCTACTGACTACGCTGGGATGCGCACACGCTCGCTGAATGCTCTTCCAGCTGTTGAGTTATTGTCAATCATTAATTTCGGATTATATGACTCCGAATGATAATAAATTGTGTTTCCTCACTTGAGGACACTTAATAATATCAAAATTACTAGCAAAGATACATTTAGAGTTGAAAACTATAAGATTACAGGCCCTTTAATATAACAAATTAGAGAGCGACTTGCACGCGCACCTCATCCTTCGATTTGTGGAGCGGTACTAATCTTGCTTTGGAAAATGGGAGGGCGAATCGTAGAGGAGGTGAGGAGGCGAGGAGGAGCCAACTTCAGCCAAGCGTCTGTGGTTGGCTCACGTGTGGGGCCTTGCCAATGCCCCAGTCTCCCAACTTTTGCAGCTAATTTGAACCCGATTGGAATCGGCTATGCACCCTCCAGTATATCCTAGCTTCATGGGCACAGCTCACCCAGTGCACTCGCAGGAACCCTGATATTCACACAAGTCTTCTTCCTGCGAGCCTCGTCACTGCAACGGCTCACACAAGCCTTCCAGCGAGCCTCCTCACAGCAGCAGCTCACGCAAGTCTTCCAACGAGCCTCCTCACAGCAGCAGCTCACACAAGACTTCTTCCTGCGACTCTCCTCGCAGCGACTCTGACATTCACTGGTCTCGGCTGCTCAGCACGCAGTAGCCTCACGGTCTCCATCGCCACCTTGGCGGCGCACCGCTACGCCACGGTACGCACGACGTGACTTGCGAACAACCGTCGGTCCTCCAAGTTGTCCTTGTGTACTATACTACCGCCTGTAATCATTTACCTCGTGTGCCATACTGTCGGCGATCTTCTCAATAATACGGCCTTTATTCCAGTTGTGTATTCCTTATCCTGTCGGGTTCGTTTGCACCTCAGGCACTCGCTCCGGGCATAGATACCACAAAGTCTAAAGATATTTACATAGTCCGCCCGGAGTGTAAAGCACCCTGAGGGAGAACACACCACAGATACGTTGTCCTCAATCATGTTTTTCGACTAGCAACATGGGTATTACAATACTAATGCGTGGGTATCACCCATGAGTGTGATACACACAGATGAGGGGGATTTTCCTTACTTTTAGATATTTTAAATATGAATGATGTTGTGTGCTCTGAGCAAAATCGCCACCCAGCTCTGGGCGCAGATTTTCTCTGTTTCCCCTATAGGGGAAAAATTCAATGCATAATATCCCACTCTACCCAGGTGTCTGAAATGGGTACCGGTCTAACCGGGGGAAAGCGTCCTGTTGTTAGTTATAAGCAGTGTTGGGCAGTTGCGCCGCAACAAGTTGCGGCCGCAATTGCGCTCGCAACTTTTTCTGTTGCGGTTGCGTAGCAACAATTTTTGGAAAGTTGTGAATCTGTTGAAATCGCAACAATTTTCGACGTGTCAGGCCGCAACTCGCAATCGCAACATCACGATGGTAATTTAATTTTTAAAATAACTTCAATCAAGTTTAATAATCGTTTCATTCTCGTTTGAAACTGAACCGTACAAGGTACAAACCTTCTGGCAACTGTTTATTATTAGCACTAGTAAATGCCCATAAGTTTAAATACAAATGAGTTAATATCTGGCGAAAAGTAAGTACATATATACAAAATCTTTTATTCACAAAAACACTCGTTTAATGCTGCAACGCAACCTCGTATTAAATTTATTGAACAATGAAATGCTAACGAAATAATACAAAATTAATTTATTAACTTCTTGAAGGAAAAGAAGTTCAAGCTGAAATCCACAAAATTTCTGAATGAACAACATTCCTCGTGAGCGCTTTAGATTGGCAAGCTGTTGCCTATGTCTGGTTGATTAAGTGAATTCATGTTGGTCGGCAAAAATTTTTAATTGTTGCGGATTTCCAACTCTGCTAAGACCCACGTACAACTGTCCATGGGTAAACACTGATGCTGGTAGATATATGCCGCATCGTGAAAGGTTCTGTCCTTGACTCTTATTTATTGACATAGCAAAAGCAGGTCTAATCGGAAATTGTTTTCGCCTCAAAGTAAATGGCAAGTCCGTGTCCGATTGCTGTAAAACAAAACGTGGAATCATCAATATGCCGTCACCAATACACTGCAAAGCTATTTCACGATACTTTGTTGGCCTGGCCAACACAGTAGCGTGTAATAGCTTTGCTATAACTTGTTAAACAAACGACAGACAGACATGGGTACAGGGGATAAAATAGAGGCACCGTAAAAAATTGATATTACACCAGCAAATGCCTAAAAACCAGTGTTCGGCCCGCAACTTTCAAAATGTTGCGACGCAACCACAACACTACAAAAAAGTTGCGACGCAACCGCAACAGCAACTTTGAAAAAACCAAAGTTGCGGTCGCAACCACAACTCGCAACCGCAACTTTTTAGTTATTAAATGTAATTTTTTTTTAATATTATTCAAAATATTATACGTAAATATTGCTGTGAATAAAATAATATCAAGGTATTCAAAATAGTGTATTTTTTTACTAAAAATATTAATAGATCGAGTAAATGTGTTGACCATGTAGAATTGAATGATATATAAAGATGCTGAAAGAAACGTTTCATTGCAAAAAGCAATGAGAAAGAAAGAAACGTTTCATTTGGAAATATACCATGAACAATAAAGTGAATTCCATTTCCTAAAAATATTATTAAAGAGGTACCTAGCTAGTAGCTTTTTTTGATAGTAGTTCCGTATATATAGCAAGAAAATTAGAAAACAGGGAAGTGCAGAACATTTGTACAGCCTATATGACGCATAAAGAAAAACCATGCATGAGGTTCTGTAATATATGATATTCCTGGTGCTTTTCCTCTGCTTTTTATTGTTCCTCTGTTCTGATTTATTACTGGTTCATGGTCTCAATGTGACAATGTTAATGCACTGTAATGACGATCAACGTTACCTTTCAAAAATGTTACCATTTCAAAATGTTTGCCTGAAAGCCGTGCAAGTTGGGTTTCAAAATCTTTTTGCCTAACGAGAACAGTCGTTCGACCGCAGCGCTCGATGGTATTAGCGTGTTAAATTGAAAGGACGAAGCAACAAATTCACTTGAAGGTAACATCGCTCAGTGAACATCAGGGTGGCTAGTTCTGTTGATTACTGCCTATTTCAGCCAATCATTGACTTGTTTCAATGAACTTTTCTTCGTTTTTACCTCATCATTCTATGTCATTACGACGTGCTCTCCGTGGTACAGTGGTTAAGGGATCGGGCTCGTATGTTGGAGTCGCGGGTTCGTATCCCGGCGCTGGCGCGGAGATTTTCCCCGTTGGGTATAAGGGAAAGCTCAAGCACAATACCCCACTCGACCCAGGTGTCGGAAATGGCTACCGGCTTTACGGGGGAACCGTGATGGTGTCCTATATATAGTGTTAGTTATAAGACATTTGAAAAACCAATGCCAAGATCATATGCATCAGGCTTGATTGGAAATAAAGCATCCCAAAGATGCCGATGTTAACCTAACCTAACCTTGAAGAAGTCATCTTCGTCATCTACGTCCTCGGCACTGCTCTCCTCAGCTGAAATACCATTTTCCGATCTGTTTTTAAGCTAGGCAGTTAGTCTTTTTGTTATTACCTCCACTCTCTGTACATCGTTAAGGCTTTTTAGCTTGAAATGTGGTTGAGGACGCCAAGAAAAAGTTGTCGTTCCGAAGTACATTGGCAAATTGCAATATCTAGCTCTGTAGATTTGCCGTATAACAGGTAATTTTACACCTACAACTCACATCATTCCTAATAACATATGTTATATATTGAGGTACATTATATATACATATATACTGTAAGCAAAGTGTATGTGTATCAGGAATTGATGTTGGAGCAATATTTATGATTCCGCGTATTATTTTACAGCAATCGGACACGGACTTGCCATTTACTTTGAGGCGAAGGCAATTTCCGATTAGACCTGCTTTTGCTATGTTGATAAATAAGAGTCAAGGACAGAGCCTTTCACGATGCGGCATATATCTACCAGCATTAGTGTTTACCCATGGACAGTTGTACGTGGGTCTTAGCAGAGTTGGAAATCCGCAACAATTAAAAATTTTTGCCGACCAACATGAATTCACTTAATCAACCAGACATAGGCAGCAGCTGTGCCAATCTAAAGCGCTCACGAGGAATGTTGTTCATTCAGAAATTTTGTAGATTTCAGCTTGAACTTCTTTTCCTACAATAAGTTAATAAATTAATTTTGTATTATTTCGTTAGAATTTCATTGTTCAATAAATTCAATACAAGGTTGCGTTGCAGCATTAAACGAGTGTTTTTGTGAATAAAAGATTTTCTATATATGTACTTACCTTTCGTCAGATGTCAACTCATTTACATTTAAACTTACGGGCATGTACTAGTGCTAATAATAAACAGTTGCCAGATGGTTTGTACCTTGTAGGGTTCAGTTTCAAACGAGAATGAAACGCGTATTAAACTTGATTGAAGTCATTATAAAAATTAAATTACCATCGTGATATTGCGGTTGCGAGTTGCGGCCTGATACGTCGAAAATTGTTGCGATCGCAACAGATTCAACCGGCTAGCCATTTTTGAGAACCCATCTAAGATCCTTCGCGAATTACCCTGACAAAAAGGGTAATTTTTAAACTATATGACGTACAATCTTGAAATTAATACCAAATTAATGGGCGTGACAAGTACAACATATTTATGTAATTAAAAAATTTTTACGCCCCTGTGGGGGGCAGGAAGAGGGCCTGTCGTGGCCCGTCAATGGTCGGCCGATTTTCTCTATAAGACCCATTTTGACAACGTTATAATTCCTGAACTATTGCACCTTAAAACTTGATATTAGTCTCAATGTAAAGATCGATTTATTCTCCAAGCCTTAGTGTGAAATAAAACTGTCATACGCTCCCTGGGGAGGCATGGATAGATGTTTTCCGACCCTCTGAATGGTCGACCGATTTTCTCTTTTAGGCTCATTTTTATAACGTTATAATTCCTGAACTATTGCACCTAAAAATTTGAAATTGATATCATTATGAAGATCGATTCATTCTCCAAGCCTGAATGTATAATATAACTGTCATGCGCTCCCTGGGGGATGACAGAGAGCAAGGTTTCTCCACCTTCTCCTAGCCTGGTAATCCGCGCTGCCGAAGGCCGCGCACACCTAAGTTATGAAGTGCTGTTTGAATTCTTGTCCATATCCTTGTCGTTCCCCCACATCGTGGGTCTTCGAAACCCGGAGGTGACGATTTTTTTTTCTCAGTTGTAGAATAATCATTTTCGTGTGTCTTACTCATGTAAACTTTTGTTAGACAATATTATAAGTAGAGCTGTGCAATTGCATAACTTGCATGTATGCTCTCTTAAGAATGTTTTATGCATTGCAAAAAATTATCTTGTGCATGTGCAAAATCTCATATGCAATTAATTACGCATGTGCATTATAACAGATGTAATATGCAAAGTGCTTTAAGCATATGCACAATATCATTGAATATATCCTGTAAGGCGAGTGGTGTAATTTGATTTTCCTGTTTTTAAGGGAAAACTGTAAATTTGTTCCTTACTCCAGAAGTTTTGTACATTTGTGGGAACTACCGCATACATACTCTCACTTGCAAGCGACATCACAAGTTTTACCCGGTCTACTGTCGTCAGTACCTGATCCCCAGGTTACCTTTTTGACCTGTTCTTCAGTTGTTAAATATGGTTCATCAATAAAATACAATAGAGGTGTCCGAACTGAATTTAATGAAGTTTGAAGTATTTCAGGATTGCATAGTGTGATAGTTTTTGTACATCTAGTGATAGTTTTCTTGTTCTCTTCTACACATAGGCCTACCTACACTTACAAAAGTGTTCAAGTGAAAATACAACTGTGAAATTTGTATCAATTTCCGAAACATATGCATTTAGTGAAGTAATAATAAATACCTCTGTTGTGCTCTGCCTGTTCATTAAAAAATGAGAAAGAACTTACCAAACCAACTTTCGGTGCTTGCATGACCAAGTTCCCTTCCGTGTAGGTGTCACGGGTTCAAATCCCATCTCTGCGCATGACTTTTTGCATGACTATCCATCGTTGTCACATACGTTAAGCCCTGTTTTACTTTGGAATCCAGTGAATATTTTCATGTTTCTAATATTTTCATGTTTCAGTGAATATTTTCTTGTTTCTTCATTATCAGCAAATGCATGATATTTTAAATATTGAAGACTATCGTAAAGAATAATTACTTTACGGTTCAATATTTGAAATATCGCACAAGTTCCAACTAACTGAAGTATTTCATTCAGCAGTCGCATATTGCTTGCATATAAATGAGAGTACAGCACGCAGGCAGAGAAGTCGGCCAATAAGTTTCATTTTCCGCTGAGTCGAATTTCTAAACCATTGCACCTTCGAACTTCAGGTAGCACGGGTCATCGACGACGAAATTAATTTAGAGAACCCATCTAAGATCCTTCGCGAATTACTCTGACAAAAAGGGTAATTTCTAAACTATAAGACGTACAATCTTGAAATTAAAACCAAATGAATGGGCGTGACGAGTACAACATATTTATGTAATTGAAAAATTTTTTACGCCCCTGTGGGGGGCAGGAAGAGGGGTTCTCGTGGCTCCTCAATACTCGGCCGATTTTCTCTATAAGGCTCATTTTGGACGAGTCATAATTTCTAAAGTATTGCACCTATATTTTTGAAATTAGGTTCATTTTAAGCGTCAATCCATTCTCAAAATGTGAGTGTATAATAAAAATGTCATACGCTTCCTGGAGGAAGATGAAGAGCAAGTTTCTCCTAGCCTCTGAATGGTCGACGGATTTTTCAAAAGGCTCATTTTGGACGAGTCATAATTTCTAAACTATTGCACCTAAAAATTTGAAATTAAGTTCATTTTAAGCGTCAATTCATTCTCCAAATGTGAGTGTATAATAAAACTCTCATACGCTCCCTGGGACATGACAGAGAGCAAGGTTCCTCCGCCTTCTCCTAGCCTCGTAATCCGCGCTGCCGAAGGCCGCGCTCACCTAATTTATGACGTGGTGTTGCAATGCTGGTCCATAGCTTGTCGTTCTAGGCGTGGGTCTTCGAATCCCGGAGGAGACGAATTTTTTTCTCTGCTATCACTTTCAAGTTTTTCTTACTGATGTAGACTTTTGTGAGGCAATATTATAAGTAGAGCTGTGCCAATGCATAACTTGCATATATGCACTCAGAGAGATATGCAGAACGTTTTATGCAATGCAAAAAATTGTCTTGTGCATGCGCAAAATCACAGATGCAATGACGCATATACACTATAACAGATGTAATATGCAAAGTGCTTTTTGCATATGCACAATATCATAGCACATATGGTGTCATGCGAGTGGTGCAATTTGATTGTCCTGTTTTAATGTAAAACTGGAAACTTGTTCCTTAATCCAGAAATTTTGTACATTGATGGCACCTCTCGCATACATACTCTCAGTTGTAAGCAACATCACAAGTTTTACCTGGTGCACTGTCGTCAGTACCTGATCCCCAGGTTACCTTCTTGACCTGTTCAGTTGTTAAATATGGTTTATCAATAAAATACAATAGAGGTGTCCGAACTGAAATTAATGTAGTTTCAACCTTTTTAAGAATTTTATTGTGTGTTAGTTTTGTACATCTAGTGATAGTTTTCTTGTTCTCTTCTACACATAGGCCTAACTATACTTACAAAAGTGTTCAAGTGAAAAGACAACTGTGAAATTTGAAACAATTTCCGAAACATTTGCATGAGTGAAGTAATAATAAATACCTTTGCATTAACAAATGAGGAGGAACTCAACAAAGTAATCCCTACAATTCCGTATGTCCACCGAATTCCCAAAATTTGCATCATTATAGTGGTTATAATATAGTGAAATCTGTATAACACTTATTGCAGGAAAACTGTTCGTTTATCATGAAACCTAATAACAGTATACACTGTTATTGTCCAAATATCGGCTGAGACTTCATAGTTATCAGTAACGAAGATAATCCTTTTGGTTCAGCATAAAGTTAACCAAAATACCCATTTCCATCTACGTTAAAATCACAGATAGCTAGTAGCTCGCTATGACCACTGAAGTTCCCTTCCGTGAAGGGGTCGCGGGTTCGAATCCCATCGCTACCCGGCCATTTTTGCATGGCTATGCTATCCAACGTAGCCACATACGTCAAGCCTTGTTTTACTTTGGAATCCAGTGAATATTTTCATGTTTTCTTCATTAGCAGCAAATCCATGGTATTTTAAATATTGAAGACTATCTTAAAGAATCATTACTTTACGGTTCAATATTTGAAATATCGCACAAGTTCCAACTAACTTAAGTCCTTCATTCAGCAGTGCATCTGTAAGACTTAGTTGCATATTGCTTGCATATAAATGCGAAACTGTGCACACGACACTCCGCAATCGCAATATATCTATCCTGAAGCCGCGCTGACGATTTCATATACGCGTCCATTGGCAAAGCTGTGCATATTGGCACAGCTCTAATTATAAGCATGGAAATGTCATAATTCCGTTGCATTATGTAAAAAACTCTCTATGTGTCCCCCATAGCAAAACCAGTTCATGCATAGGAATGAAAATAAATTTCTGAATGCCAACGTTGCTGCTGTAGACGCAGAATTATTCCGATCCACCCGTTTTACTTTGAACAAATTACTTATACCCCAAATCACAGAGCTCGGATTTCACTGCCAGTGTGCAGCAAAAACTATTATGTATATACCGAGCCTTTTTTCTCTTCATAGTAAGAAGTGGGTGGCTGAGCATCATCGACTAGATACTTTGCAGGGAGTGTACATGATAGGGGCTACCCAGGACCCTAGTCACGCCCGACCTTTAAATTAAGGCCTTATTTCCTCTCGTTTAGTGCTCACGTAACATTCCTTGAGGACATTGACCACACTGCAGGCAACGGCCCTGATTTGGCGCACGTATCAGCGTTTTCTCACCAACTGCCACGTACCTCGTGCGGTACGTGGTACGTGCAAATACCTCGTATTTGCAATGTGCGGTAAAGGTCCGTGAAGAAGGTTAGAAAAAAGCTAGTCACACCGGAAGTCATTGGATCGTCGTGACTAACGCACTGTGTCGCGACCGAGCTGAATAAGGCGTAGCGCGCGTCCAGTACCTGTGCTCTTTGAATGGTAATCCCAGTCATGATGGGATAAAGTACTTGAAAAATTTATACGCGAACGTGAAGAATATAAGACACATTCTGATAGAGTATCTAGGAGTGCAACACCAAAGGGATGGAGCGAGTTGCGGTCCATTCTCACTGGCATTTATGACGTCCGTGGTAAATGGAGAAAACCCGTGCCTCGTCACTTATGTGAAGGAGGAAATGCGTTCCCATATCATCCAGTGTCTTCAAGCACACTCTATAACACCCTTCCCTTCGTTGATAAAAGAGAAAAATTTCACGATGAAAGGGGGGAAACCAATTGGACTGCACGGACCCGAAGTTATTACCCGTCGAACAATTAGCCTAGAATAATAACTTGGATGTCTCCAAAAGCGTAGGTTATTTCGTGCGGCTATTGCAACTTACTTATGAGATTCCTTCAAATGAGCGAGAGTAGTCAAATTATGAATCGTAATTTTTATTTATTGTGTAGTCATATCAAATGTCCTAAGTTGCAAGTTCATCCATCAGTGTCTCGTGAATACAAGCCGCTTCCCGAGCATATAAAAACCAAAACTGCTAGAGAATGTAATGGAAAGGAAATATTTTACTTCAGAACGCATATCTTTGTTCATTTGCCTGCAAAGTGCAGTTCATTATGAAACAATAATTAGGTTCATAACTCACCCATGCGTAGAATCCTTTTACCTATTTGTTGTTGTGATATAAATTTATTACGGTGCCTGTATTTGATCCCACGTACCCATGTCTGTCTGTTGTTTGTTAATGCGAATCCTGCGAGGATGAAGGAGTTGTTGTTCTGAAACTGTAGCTTGGTTTTCATAAAAATCCCGTTCGAAGATTAGCAATGAACTCATTTTCACGTTCACTAAGTCATTAAAATTTATAACAAAATTATTTCTGTCGACTATTATGAGGAAGAAAACCGTCACTTCGATATAGCAGGGCGACTGCCATTTGCGTTATTGCGATTTTTATCCAATTTTCATTGCTTGTGTTTTTCTATATGATTTTTGGTCATGTTTGTGTTTGACATGACTGAAAAGAAACGAATGATAAGTATGCAAGGTTAGCATACGTTTCTGGAAACACATTTTATTGCCATCTATAAGATGAGCAAGCTGTGAAATTCATTGTGCAGGCTTAAGTGTGTGCTTGTTTCTTGATGTGCGACGTTTAGTATAGCTCATTTTTGGCTAATCTTGTTTCTAAGTATTCTAGTAGCGTTTTGTGATATAATTGTTTTAGAAAGATTGTATGTTTTCATAAAATACTGGCCCCTAATAAATGAGGCGTAATTCGTATACAAACATGTTTACGTAGCAGGATCTGAGGAACCGTAGACAACTGCAACTTTCTATTCTTAAGCATGGAATGAATCTACTTTGCTTGTTTCAATAAAGGCACAGTGCGGCCCAAATTTTAGCCTCACTATTAAGGCCAGCTGATTTCTGCTAGCTTGCCTATATAGTGGGGTTAGAAATAAAGCCTACTCACAACACGAGAAGAAAACTGGATTTTAAACAGTTACAACGACGAGCTTCGAAAAACGAGCGGCAGATATCAAAACGGTCACGCGATCAACTCGTCTCGGATGTTGAAGGAAGGAAGAAATTTTAATTTCGTCGTCGATGACCCGTGCTATTTGAAGTTCGCAGGTGCAATAGTTTAGAAATTCGACTCAGCGGAAAATGAAACTTATTGGCCGACTTCCCTGCCTGCGTGCTGTACTCTCATTTATATGCAAGCAATATGCGAGTGCTGAATGAAGGACTTCAGTTAGTTGGAACTTGTGCGATATTTCAAATATTGAACCGTAAAGTAATTATTCTTTACGATAGTCTTCAATATTCAAAATATCATGCATTTGCTGATAATGAAGAAACGAGAAAATATTCACTGAAACATGAAAATATTAGAAACATGAAAATATTCACTGGATTCCAAAGTAAAACAGGGCTTAACGCATGTGATAACGATGGATAGTCATGCAAAAAGTCATGCGCAGCGATGGGATTTGAACCCGTGACACCTTCACGGAAGGGAACTTGGTCATGCGAGCACCGTAAGTTGGTTTGGTAAGTTCTTTCTCATCTTTTAATGAACAGGCAGAGCACAACAGAGGTATTTATTATTACTTCACTAATGCATATGTTTCGGATATTGATACAAATTTCACAGTTGTATTTTCACTTGAACACTTTTGTAAGTATAGGTAGGCCTATGTGTAGAAGAGAACAAGAAAACTATCACTAGATGTACAAAAACTATCACACTATGCAATCCTGAAATACTTCAAACTTCATTAAATTCAGTTCGGACACCTCTATTGTATTTTATTGATGAACCATATTTAACAACTGAAGAACAGGTCAAAAAGGTAACCTGGGGATCAGGTACTGACGACAGTGCACTAGGTAAAACTTGTGATGTTGCTTGCAACTGAGAGTATGTATGCGAGAGGTGCCATCAATGTACAAAATTTCTGGCTTAGGGAACAAGTTTGCAGTTTTACATTAAAACAGGACAATCAAATTGCACCACTCGCATGACACCATATGTGCTATGATATTGTGCATATGAAAAAAGCACTTTGCATATTACATCTGTTATAGTGTATATGCGTCATTGCATATGTGATTTTGCGTATGCACCAGACAATTTTTTGCATTGCATAAAACGTTCTGCATATCTCTCTGAGTGCATATATGCAAGTTATGCATTGGCACAGCTCTACTTATAATATTGCCTCACAAAAGTCTACATCAGTAAGAAAAACTTGAAAGTGATAGCTGAGAAAAAAATTCGTCACCTCCGGGATTCGAAGACCCACGCCTAGAACGACAAGGCCATGGACCAGCATTGCAACAGCACGTCATAATTTAGGTGAGCGCGGCCTTCGGCAGCGCGGATTACGAGGCTAGGAGAAGGCGGAGAAACATTGCTCTCTGTCATGCCCCAGGGAGCGTATGAGAGTTTTATTATACACTCACATTTGGAAAATAAATTCACGCTTAAAATGAACTCAATTTCAAATTTTTAGGTGCAATAGTTTAGAAATTTTGACTCGTCCAAAATGAGCCTTTTGAAAAATCGGTTGACCATTCAGAGGCTAGGAGAAACTTGCTCTTCATCTTCCTCCAGGAAGCGTATGACAGTTTTATTATACACTCACATTTTGAGAATGGATTGACGCTTAAAATGAACCTAATTTCAAAAATATAGGTGCAATACTTTAGAAATTATGACTCGTCCAAAATGAGGCTTATAGAGAAAATCGGCCGAGTATTGAGGAGCCACGAGAACCCCTCTTCCTGCCCCCCACAGGGGCGTAAAATTTTTTCAAATTACATAAATATGTTGTACTCGTCACGCCCATTCATTTGGTTTTAATTTCAAGATTGTACGTCTTATAGTTTAGAAATAACCCTTTTTGTCAGGGTAATTCGCGAAGGATCTTAGATGGGTTCTCTAAAATGGCGCGCCGGTCACAAGTTCCAACTAACTGAAGTCCTTCATTCAGCAGTCGCATATTGCTTGCATATAAATGAGAGTACAGCACGCAGGCAGGGAAGTCGGCCAATAAGTTTCATTTTCCGCTGAGTCGAATTTCTAAACTATTGCACCTTCGATCTTCAAATAGCACGGGTCATCGACGACGAAATTAAAATTTCTTCCTTCCTTCAACATCCGAGACGAGTTGATCGCGTGTCCGTTTTCATATCTGCCGCTCGTTTTCCGAAGCTCGTCGTTGTAACTGTTTAAAATCCAGTTTTCTTCTCGTCTTGTGAGTAGGCTTTATTTCTAACCCCACTATATAGGCAAGCTAGCAGAAATCAGCTGGCCGTAATAGTGAGGCTAAAATTTGGGCCGCACTGTGCCTTTATTGAAACAAGCAAAGTGGATTCATTCCATGCTTAAGAATAGAAAGTTGCAGTTGTCTACGGTTCCTCAGATCCTGTTATGTAAACATGTTTGTATACGAATTACGCCTCATTTATTAGGGGCCAGTATTTTATGAAATCATACAATCTTTCTAAAACAATTATATCACAAAACGCTATTAGAATACTTAGAAACAAGGTTAGCCAAAAATGAGCTATACTAAACGTCGCACATCAAGAAACAAGCACACACTTAAGCCTGCACAATGAATTTCACAGCTTGCTCATCTTATAGATGGCAATAAAATTTGTTTCCAGAAGCGTATGCTAACCTTGCATTCTTATCATTCTTATCTTTTCAGTCATGTCAAACACAAACATGACCAAAAATCATATAGAAAAACACAAGCAAAGAAAATTAGATAAAAATCGCAATAACGCAAATGGCAGTCGCCCTGCTATATCGAAGTGACGGTTTTCTTCCTCATAATAGTCGACAGAAATAATTTTGTTATAAATTTTAATGACTTAATGAACGTGAAAATGAGTTCATTGCTAATCTTCGAACAGGATTTTTATGAAAATCAAGCTACAGTTTCAGAACAACAACTCCTTCATCCTCGCAGGATTCGCATTAACAAACAACAGACAGACATGGGTACGTGGGACCAAATACAGTCACCGTAATAAATTAATATCACAACAACAAAAAGGTAAAAAGCTTCTACGCATGGGTGATTTATGAACCTAATTATTGTTTTATAATGAACTGCACTTTGCAGGCAAATGAACAAAGATATGCAATCTGAAGTGAAATATTTCCTTTCCATTACATTCTCTAGCAGTTTTGGTTTTTATATGCTCGGGAAGCGGCTTGTATTCACGAGACACTGATGGATGAACTTGCAACTAAGGACATTTGATATGACTACACAATAAATAAAAATTACGATTCATAATTTGACTACTCTCGCTCATCTGAAGGAATCTCATAAGTAAGTTGTAATAGCCGCACGAAATAACCTACGCTTTTGGAGACATCCAAGTTATTATTCTAAGCTAATTGTTCGACGGGTAATAACTTCGGGTCCGTGCAGTCCAATTGGTTTCCCCCCTTTCATCGTGAAATTTTTCTCTTTTATCAACGAAGGGAAGGGTGTTATAGAGTGTGCTTGAAGACACTGGATGATACGGGAACGCATTTCCTCCTTCACATAAGTGACGAGGCACGGGTTTCTCCATTTACCACGGACGTCATAAATGCCAGTGAGAATGGACCGCAACTCGCTCCATCTCTTTGGTGTTGTACTCCTAGACACTCTATCAGAATGTGTCTTATGTTCTTTACGTTCGCGTATAAATTTTTCAAGTACTTTATCACATCACGACTGGGATTACCATTCAAAGAGCACAGGTACTGGACGCGCGCTACGCCTTCTTCAGCTCGGTCGCGACACAGTGCGTTAGTCACGACGATCCAATGACTTCCGGTGTGACTAGCTTTTTTGTAACCTTCTTCACGGGCCTTTACCGCACATTGCAAATACGAGGTATTTAATATTTGCACAAACAGCTCTGCGTGACAACTCAGCGGCTTCGGTTCGAAAACCGTGAGGGGGGAGTGAACTCTGTATTGTTGGTTCTCCCTGCGAATAAGAGTACAAAAGGGATCAATCTCGTCACTGGAAAGCCAACTCGCTGCTTGAATGATATTTTGTTTGTTTTTAGTTTCCAGGTTCAAATCTTTGAGCCACCAAATCTTGCTTGATGTACTTCTGTCTTCCGATTCACAAGTCCCGACACAGAGGAGGTCTTTTGTATTTCTTTTTTGCTCATGATCCGTATAGGATTCACACTTAATGCTAGATATTTTTCCTTCATTTTGTTTTGCATTAGGAAGCTCGGAGATGAGATCAACTGTAATTATTCCCTGCTGAGTGCTAAGACAGGTATCAGAACCTTGTTTTTCTGTAATGCATTTACTTCGATTATCAAGAGAGAATACAGGGGCCAGGTTTTGTACAAGGCTTTCGTGTTGCGTGTCATTGGTGAATTCCACTTTTTTTGTGCAGTATTTTTTTTGGGAGAAATCGAAAGCGTTCTACTAACACGGATTTTTTGAAGTTTCAAAATTGAATGGACACTTTTCAATTTCGTTACGCTCGTCTTAGTACCATCTTGGGGTCGACCCTGCAGAAGTTGATTGAATTTCTCTCGAGCTTTCTCAGTGAAAGATTGTGACCGAGATCCATTTCCCCCCCCCCCCCCCCCAGCGCTCTTCATACTCGTTTTGGCCTTCTTTCACCGCCTTCTTCTTGCGTTCCTTGTAATCGAGCGATGCTTCTTTCGCTCTACCCTCCGCTTGTGTCTGCATAATACGAATGAACTCTGCTAATGTTTTTCGATTTCCTCGTAGTATATCATGCTTAACAATTTTATGCCAGCCTTCTACTAATCCATTTGTCTTAGTTCCACCATGCACTCCACACCAGAGTAGAGTGAATGGCATGGAAAACGTCAATACGTCCTCCAGCATCTCAGGGGAATACAAAGGATTAGGGATTGTTCCTTCAATAGTCATGTTTTTTTTAACGTCTGCCGCGATAGCCACGAATTTCTCACCCACGGCACACTTATCGCGGTATCTCCCGGTGTCTTCTACTATCATTGCGTTATTAGGCTCGACATCGTCAGGGTCAATGTCGATGGAAACATCACGACTCATGAGAGGTTCAATTCCCTCTCCAAGGAAAGGAGTGACCAGTATTTTGCATAAGTTCCTAAAGATTGCGTAGATATGGTGTTTTGAAGGAGCTTGCGCCATATCGGCAAAATACTGTTTTATTATACTGCGTTCCTGAGGCTTCAGTTTTGGGAAGAACTTCTTAGATTTTTCAGCAATTGTCTTCATAAAATGCGCGTGGCAAAGCTTCACCTGTGTATAATTGAGCTCCGCCTCATCGGGACTCATCCACAGGCGGTCAAGATATGATGGTAGGTCGCCCAACTTTTGCGAAGCCATAATCGCATGTAAGTATGCGAAACTATGGTCGACTACTATGCACTTCGGTTTGAAGTCTTTGCCGTTTACTTCTCGATAGTTCTGTACGAGGATTGCGAGCATACCTTCGATGTAGCTTGTAGAACTTTTTTGAGATACCATAGAGATTGCTGATAATGGCGAATCACCTTTTTTTCTTTGAAAA
This sequence comes from Morinoia aosen, assembly GCA_030386875.1. Lineage (NCBI taxonomy): Eukaryota > Metazoa > Arthropoda > Malacostraca > Amphipoda > Talitridae > Morinoia > Morinoia aosen. The sequence continues at coordinate 45,271,727 of CM059575.1, forward strand.
ACTGCTGCATGATAGAGGTAGCTGTTCCATTCGTCACCTTGCGTGACGATTCCTCCAGTGGAATCCATATGGAGAGTGGCATCCGGGGTTCTGGCAAGCTCGCGCAGCTCTTCTTCGGTCTGAAGTATTATTTTAGAGTTGATCGTATCGTATTCCTGCACAAAAGTGGGGATAATTTTTTTGTTGGCCTAGTCAGAGGCTTTCAAGCCCTCGATGGTTAACTGTAAGTCCGACTGGTCATCCTTAGAAAGTTTATTGCGGTTCTTCACCATCTGTCCAAGTTTCCTGAGACGATCGAGGGACGAAATTTTCGTGGTATCCGTACCATTTCCCGTATTGGCAAATTGTTTATAGTAAACACTCGCCGCGCCTTCTAGTAAGACAGCCTGTCCAATGCGTTGTTTTTCCTCAATTTTTGCCTGTCTCTTACTAATTTTATGGTTCTTATTCGCTTCGTGTGCTTCCAACAAATAGACTGTACATCTTCCCGCTATTTCTTCCAGCCCGTTGAAACAGACAATTTTTTGCTTGAGGTCGCAGAGCCGGTCTTCGCAGCGAACTAGGAAACTGAACACGGGTCGTCCTGCAAGATGGGAGCTCGGATATAATTTCCTCTTATAAAATGTGGAATGACACTCCATGGTTGAGATTTTCGATGCCTTCCAACAGAGCAATGTGCCTTTCATGTCCTCGTTCATAAATATGTTTATTATTGCAACCGTTGAGCATTACAGTAAACCGTTCTTTCAAACGATAAATCTGATTTTTCTTTGCTCTCATGAAACTTTCGAAATTTTGTTCGACGGTTCTTCTTTGCGCTGCTAGTTGCCATTCCATCAAAAAGTTATATGTCGTACTTTCGTACTTTCGTTCGCATTTTCCGGAGGACATTTCATACTGGAAGTCGTCGTCTGAATCTTGGGAGTCGTTGAACTTTTCTTCACTTTCAGCGCCGTCGTTACTCTCGGAGTCATTTTCAGATATTTCATGCTGGAAGTCGTCGTCTGAATCTTGCGAGTCGTTGAACTTTTCTTCACTTTCAGCGCCGTCGTTACTCTCGGAGTCATTTTCAGATATTTCATACTGGAAGTCGTCGTCTGAATCTTGGGAGTCGTTGAACTTTTCTTCACTTTCAGCTCCGTCGTTACTCTCGGAGTCATTTTCAGATATTTCATACTGGAAGTCGTCGTCTGAATCTTGGGAGTCGTTGAACTTTTCTTCACTTTCAGCGCCGTCGTTACTCGCGGCGTCATTTTCAGATATCTGCATTGGATGTAAAAAAGTGGGATTGGATTTAAGGGAAACATTTGTATTGCTCATTTTGGAGCCCATCATTGGTACAATTGCTAACACTTATTTACATATATAAGTAAGCAATTCTCCAAGCTCAATAGATTATAGGAACTCACATATGATGATTTCTCCGTAGCTACTGCTGCTTCTGCTGCAAATTCTGCGTGGAAGAATTCATTCAGAGGGACCGCCCCTGCAGGGGGGTCTGGGAGAGCCTTGCATTAGCGCTGAAGAGGAAAAGGACCGAACACTAGCAACGTACAGCTTTAAGAACGGTCTTAATTTGTGACTCTTCGGTGTATCAAGCGTAAAGAGAAAGCGAGAGGGAGGGAGACAAAGAGACAGAAGAACCGAAGACGAGGGACAAGTAGGGAGGAGAAGCGAGATGGAGGGAGGGAGGGAGAGAGGGAGGGGAGAGAGAGAGAGAGGGAGCGAAATTGCGGAAGTCATTGTACGATGAAGTGAAAAAATGCTCACGAAAAAATAAATGCATGGTATTCCTCATGCCGGTGACACACTCGGAGTTTCGTTTCCGATCTGATTTGTCTACACGAACGATTCCGGCTTAAATCAGACTGCACATCTTCATAATTTTGGGACTTCAACTCTACCTACTCACATAATTCCAATTATAGGATGACTATTTTATTTCTCAATATTTGTAGGTATTGCAATGTGTACATATGTTTACCCCATTCTTATTTTTAACGACTTTTAAATAGGCAACGGAATTTAACAAATGAAGTTCTAATACGAGTATTACGAGTGCATAGGACCCGTCGAAAATTCTTATACAATAGAATACTGTGTCATTAAACAAATAATTTCAGAAATAGATTTAGGTTTTCCTGTCCATATTTTACCCTATCTTATTACAATGGAAATTTCATTGAATAAATAAAATTGGTAAGTACGTCTTGCTAGGTCTTTCTCCCTTTCACGCTCGTTAAAGATGTTTAATGATTGTTTCTGTTATATAGCGAAAGATCATGATATTGTTCTACATCGGTATTGTCTCAATACCGATATTGTTGACCTGACAACATTTCGAAATCTTCATTACAACGAACTAATTAATTATATAATGCCGAGAAAGAGATACCATTTCAACTTTTCAAATCGCAAGAAAATAATTACAAAAATCTACAATTCAGCCTATTCTTCATTAGAAAGTGGGCATCGATCATAACATAAAAAGTTAAATATGGAAATAAATAGTGAAATAGAAAACTATAACTCTTGGAAAGTCAAGCAATACTCAACGAATAACGTTAGAAATGAGCAAAAATTTCAATTAATAATACATGTTACCTTGACCAAAATTCAAGAAAGTAAACAAAATGAAATCAATTGTGAGTACATAAGTATTGTATATTGTTGGAAAATATCAACTAATATTACAGTTATTAACATCAGAATAAGCTAATCGAATATTTATCAATAACACTGATAATATAATCTGAAAACGACAGAAGTCTTGATGTATCTGGCCATAGCTTCAGGTGTTGGCAAGGACTATTAATTATTAGCAATACTTCGAAGCAAAGAAATACAAACTGGAAGAAATCATAAGGAACCACTGGTATAGAACATAGACACATTAAGTACGTACAGTCCTACCACTCTTTATGTGAGTGCCAAGTGTTGCGTCGGCTGAGCTGTTCTGCAAGTAACTTGAAACACATTTACTGCAAGTTTCTACTTCCTATGTATGAATTGAATGGGAAATGAACGAAACAGAAAAAACAAATTAAGTTTGCGAAGTTTTCAGCTTCTGATTCCTGCTGTTTAACTGCAAAATATTCATTACTGCTTCAGTACGAACCTTCTGTTTCGAAACGTAGAAACTTCATATATTTGTATGTGTGCGAACCTACTTTGTCTAGATATCAATGACAGTGTGAGGTAATAGGTAAAAGTATGCTGTTTCGAACTTCGGAAAAAATAATCGGGAAAAACATTTCGAATTTTTTAACTTTTCGGTCAAATATTTTGACTCTCATGTGTTTCCTTTAGTTTTAAACAATTCCAAATAATTTACAACGGAAATTAAAATTGGAGTCACACAAAATAGCGACTCATACCTCTACTCCACCGCATTCGGAAAAGCGACTCAGACTCCAACTCCCCCCCAAAACACGAGACTGCGGAATTGTATTCAACCGGTGGAGATGCTGGTCATCACTTAAAGGTAAGTAAAAATATAAGGTTGCAAAACCTTGTATTTGTGTACCGAACATAGCCACCTATTTGCCACCATTTCTGGGAAGGCGGTAAAAAAACGTCGAGTGTATAGCGGCAGTGGGCGGCTGCATTGCTGCGATCGGCGTTAAAATAATCTGCTAGTTAATTTTTCCGCTCAATGTGTCCGAAACAATCTAATCTTACGCGCTGCTTCTGGTACGGCCGCAACGGTAAAAAATCCAAGCGAAAACAAACGCCAAGTGCGTCACCGGCCTATGAGAGCTGATTCATGTCACGTACAAAACCAAAATAATTGACAAAAAGTTGGTTTAAAAAATTTTACCAAAAGATAACACGTATTTGAATACTCTTAACAAAGAGGACAGTAATCGTTTAACATAGATGTACCTGTAGCTAAACTATGTTGAACAGAAAACGCAATAATTGCAGAAAAGGGAATGATATACTGAAGAAAAAGATATATCAGAAATGTCTTGAATCTGAAAACGGTCAGGAGTTTTTGGAAGAACGTACGGGATGACATCATTTCCTATGAAATTAAGCAAAAAACTTGTGAAAGTTTATTAGTAACATCGGTTTATCATTATGGAAGTATATTGAGCACAACTGAACTACTCTGAAGTTCCTAAGAAATCTTTTGCGCTCGACAAAAGGAAATACATTAAAACTTATTTATTTCAAGCAACATTAACGCCTTTTACGTACTAAATTACATGAAAAGTCTAAAGCGGGTGTTTAAGAAGTTCGTAACATAGTTGCGCTAATATTTAAGGGAAATTGTGTTGAATTGCGCGATAGTTGCTCAATCCATACTTATAATAAGAGCCGCGTCCGTCGGTCTGTCCGAAGCCAGCCTGCGGTGTGTGATGAGCGTATCTGTGATACAAGCTCCAGCCCTGTATGTTGTGACGGGCCGTGTTCACGCGGCCTCATTAACTCTCGAGAGATTGTATTTTTTAATTACTTACGGCCTTTCTCTCATTTCGACTTTTTTCATTTCAATCAAGGGGGGTGGACTATAAATATAAGATCCAAACAACAAAATAAAATGTAGTCTAATGGGCACATGAGATTGAATTGTAAGCAGCTGCTGAAGAAGTATAGAACACTACAAATTTACATCTTATACATTTGATGCATGAAATCTATATACCATTTACAACTTGATTTGCTCCAAATGAATTTTGATTTGCTCCTCGTGAAAATGGAATTGCTCCAAGTGAAATTAGATTAGCTCTTTTCCAATTTTAAATCATTTCATAATAATTGTATTGACTTTATAATGTTATTTGCGAGAATCGTAGTGAAATTTATTTTTTCTTTGTGAAGCGATTTTATTCCAATAATGCGTACAAAGATACAGAGTTCTTGCTGAGTATAATTTGCGAAAAAAATACAGAATATAATTTTCGTTGTATGAACCAATTAGACAAAAGAGTGAATCTCGTATCTCAGACACTTCGATCAAAGAAGCATCACAGAGATACTACCGAGTTGTACATTGCCGCACATCGCGTTGCACCTTGTGTAGACATGCTAACGTCGTCAGCAATAAGTGTCCACCTCAACTCGAAACATCTTCATCTTTCAGAAACCAAAACCTTCGAGATGAAGTATAGTAAAAAAAGTGCGCGGGACAGACAGAGAATAATAGAAGCTATCAATAATCAAGAGGACTGGAAGAAAATTGCAAACGCACTTAGAATAAATGTTAACACTGCATACAAGTGGATGAAAAATAAGCACGTCATATCTAAGAAGAAAGGAAGAAATAATATAAGAAATGTCCCAAAATATTGAGGACACTGACGATAGCCATAGGAGAAAATGCTTCGATTACTCTCCCACAACTTCGGAGAAAAGTACAACAAGATCATGACGTTGATCAAGGAGATCTTATACAGATATGTTGATGAGGCAATAATTACCAAAACGTGTGCAAACGTTTTAATATATGCTTACATTTCAGTTTGTGATGTTTAGTTATGACGTTTCAGCATTAATATTCTTTCAATAACATTACAGCACTTCTTCATCAAAATGCATTTGTACGCGAGTTATCAGCAAAATATCCATAATATTTTTTTCATTTTAAAACGCTTCTTATCAATTTATTCTCCAATCCCGCTAGGGATTGCGACATAAACATGTTTAATGATTATAATAATAATAATAATTATAATGGTTTATTTGATAGGGTAGCATCTACCGGATGATCGTAGGTAGGAAATAACCCTCGGGTAATGCTGCTACTGGATGATCGTCAGTAGGTTACCAGTGGAACATATGATCCCAAGACCCTGCACACTATAGAAAGTCCCTTCGCTTGTATGCCTTTTACAGATAGATTAAATAATTATGGAAGTAATCAATTAAGTAGGATTTCTGTGAAATTGATTGAAATGTAATTAATTATTCATTACCATTAAAAAAAAAAAATTATTTACTAATTAATATCAATTAACCATGAGAGCACAGATTTGGCAATCAAGAAATGTTAAAACAAAGGTTCTACCCTGTGGTTTGGGCAATATATAGTATTTTATATATTTTAAAAGCACAAGCTGAAAAAATAATTATGTAATTTTGATATTGTAACCATAACAAACTGAAAATTATTTGGATCTATCGCAAATTAACAAAGAGCAAATCAAATTTCACTTGGAGCAATTCTATTTTCAAGAGGATCAAATCAAATTTCATTTGGAGCAATTCTATTTTTACGATGCGCAAATTAAAATTCATTTGGAGCAAATCAACTTGTAAATGGTATAGTAAAACATTTACTCTATGAAATCTCTTAAAAATATATCCTTAGTCGGTGAGTTATAATGCTGAAGCGGAGTATAAGAGGTGGGTAGGCAGAGCATTGTTTAAGGAAAATAAACACTAAAAAATTGTACTGGTCGAAAACTTACATATACGTGATTTGAATTTGTTTCAGAATTAGTCTTTAAAATGCTACTGTAAGGTTTATCATACCTATGCTCATATTTATAGAAGAAACGCTGTTTCTATTAGAGGACTTTTTTTTCTCCTAACTAAATAAAGTATGAAAAGCACGAAAGTACAAATGGACTTAAAAATGGGAACATAAATTTCCGTGCTTTATAAATATGGAATCACCAATGCACATCCTCAAAAGTTCAGAAGAAAATATGAAAGTCAATAAGTAAAGACGTGTTCGGCTTCATGGAATAAAACATTTGATTTTAACAATTGGAAACTCTTCAACCAATTAAGAAAAATAATAAAAGAAATTGAGGGTACCACACTTTTAAATAACTGCAGAATCGTTTGTTTCTGTGAGTACAAAAGCACTCGAAAATTCACGTCAAGAAACACGAAAATATCGAAACATTAAAGAAGACGCGTTATGAACAGCAAAGCCGTCGCATTTATCCATGAGCATTTACGATGGCACAGTCTCACTCGAAATAATAACCAATCATCAAAGGATTTCAGTGCACATAGAAAGAAGTCTAATTACACACAACGTACCCCCTTCGTCACTACATTCAATGAGTACGAGCGTAGCAAACACGTGCCATTGCGGAATACGGTAAGAGTTTAAGACTTCTCAAAGCATCGTGAGTCGTGTCAGAGTGTCATTCATTTAGACTCGATACTTGGTTCACCGATGTAACTTACAACATTGAAGTGCTCAATACGCACGCTTAGAATTAAGAGAGCGACATCAGCATGAATTAAAACATCAAATTTGAGAGAATGCAAGTCACCCCACAAATTATTTATGAAGTGCAGATGGGTCAGCAAAAAACACAGCGTTGCACACACGTCTAAAACGAAAGTATTTCAAATTAAATAAGTATATTTTTATTGCATACCATAAAATTCATCGTAATCTTTTAGCTCGATCAGAATAGCCTTATTAAAAATTTCAATAGCGAGATTATACGACATGGTTCAATACGTGCGGCCCAAATCTTGTCTTTAGCTTTTCCTTTGATAATTTCTCCCACACAGATCAACGTAATAAATTGAGAGAGGGAATGAGCGAGAAAGATGAAGGGAAAAAAAGACAAATAGAACAAGGAGAAGAAATTGCACCGTATGTTAAAAATTAAATTATAAGCTCTCAATGGTAATACTTACGCGTGAAATTCTCTGAATTTGGAAATTGAATTCTGGGCTGGATTTAAACAGCCTGTTGTATCTACTCATTTCTTTAGTAGATCTATTATTACGAAAGTTAGCAATCAGTTTCCGGTGAATTTCGATTTTAAAATCGACACTATTGCCTTCAAGCGTTTTCAAAAAGTTTATTTCACTCTCCATGTTTATTGTTTAATTGTCACTTTAAAAATTGTCTTTTTTCTTAGGAAATTTATACGTCATTCTTTTAGTACGAAAAATTACAGTACCTAAGAGAAGTTGAGCCTCACACTAAGGCAGCTTTAACGATACTAGACATTAAATGCTATCACGAACATGTTGTGACCGACAGCTCTCAAGACACCTAAACAGTGTGAGTGTGAGTGCGACGTAAGCACAGCTCTTCTATAAAGTCGTGATATCAACATACCGTGATCATGATAAACACACTGCAATTAGATTAAGGCAGTATAGCCAAGCTAGAGTCATGGAGTTGGAGTGGAGTTGGAGTCAGGGTCGCATTTTCGAGTGTGGTGGAGTGGAAGGCGATGTCGTTCATTAGCATGCGGTGAAGCCTAGGTCGGAGTCGCTATGTGTAGGTGAAATATTAATTTATTACGGTGCCTGTATTTGATCCCACGTACCCATGCCTGTCTGTTGTTTGTTAATGCGAATCCTGCGAGGATGAAGGAGTTGTTGTTCTGAAACTGTAGCTTGATTTTCATAAAAATCCTGTTCGAAGATTAGCAATGAACTCATTTTCACGTTCACTAAGTCATTAAAATTTATAACAAAATTATTTCTGTCGACTATTATGATGAGGAAGATAACCGTCACTTCGATATAGCAGGGCGACTGCCATTTGCGTTATTGCGATTTTCATCCAATTTTCTTTGCTTGTGTTTTTCTATATGATTTTTGGTCATGTTTGTGTTTGACATGACTGAAAAGAAAAGAATCATAAGTATGCAAGGTTAGCATACGTTTCTGGAAACAAATTTTATTGCCATCTATAAGATGAGCAAGCTGTGAAATTCATTGTGCAGGCTTAAGTGTGTGCTTGTTTCCTGATGTGAGACGTTTAGTATAGCTCATTTTTGGCTAACCTTGTTTCTAAGTATTCTAATAGCGTTTTGTGATATAATTGTTTTAGAAAATTTGTATGATTTCATAAAATACTGGCCCCCAATAAATGAGGCGTAATTCGTATACAAACATGTTTACGTAGCAGGATCTGAGGAACCGTAGACAACTGCAACTTTCTATTCTTAAGCATGGAATGAATCTACTTTGCTTGTTTCAATAAAGGCACAGTGCGGCCCAAATTTTAGTCTCACTTTTACGGCCAGCTGATTTCTGCTAGCTTGCCTATATAGTGGGGTTAGAAATAAAGCCTATTCACAACACGAGAAGAAAACTGGATTTTAAACAGTTACAACGACGAGCTTCGGAAAACGAGCGGCAGATATGAAAACGGACACGCGATCAACTCGTCTCGGATGTTGAAGGAAGGAAGAAATTTTAATTTCGTCGTCGATGACCCGTGCTACCTGAAGTTCGAAGGTGCAATAGTTTAGAAATTCGACTCAGCGGAAAATGAAACTTATTGGCCGACTTCTCTGCCTGCGTGCTGTACTCTCATTTATATGCAAGCAATATGCGACTGCTGAATGAAATACTTCAGTTAGTTGGAACTTGTGCGATATTTCAAATATTGAACCGTAAAGTAATTATTCTTTACGATAGTCTTCAATATTTAAAATATCATGCATTTGCTGATAATGAAGAAACAAGAAAATATTCACTGAAACATGAAAATATTAGAAACATGAAAATATTCACTGGATTCCTAAGTATAACAGGGCTTTACGTGTGTGATACCGATGGAGAGTCATGCAAAAAGTCATGCGCAGCGATGGGATTTGAACCCGTGACACCTTCACGGAAGTGAACTTGGTCATGCGAGCACCGTAAGTTGGTTTGGTAAGTTCTTTCCCATCTTTTAATGAACAGGCAGAGCACAACAGAGGTATTTATTATTACTTCACTAAATGCATATGTTTCGGAAATTGATACAAATTTCACAGTTGTATTTTCACTTGAATACTTTTGTAAGTATAGGTAGGCCTATGTTTAGAAGAGAACAAAAAAACTACCACTAGATGTACAAAAACTATAACACTATGCAATCCTGAAATACTTCAAACTTCATTAAATTCAGTTCGGACACCTCTATTGTATTTTATTGATGAACCATATTTAACAACTGAAGAACAGGTCAAAAAGGTAACCTGGGGATCAGGTACTGACGACAGTGGACAGGGTAAAACTTGTGATGTTGCTTGCAAGTGAGAGTATGTATGCGGGAGTTCCCACAAATGTACAAAATTTCTGGAGTAAGGAACAAATTTACAGTTTTCCCTTAAAAACAAGAAAATCAAATTACACCACTAGCCTTACAGGATATATTCAATGATATTGTGCATATGCTTAAAGCACTTTGCATATTACATCTGTTATAGTGTAAATGCGTAATTAATTGCAAATGAGATTTTGCACATGCACAAGATCATTTTTTGCAATGCATAAAACATTCTTGAGAGAGCATACATGCAAGTTATGCAATTTCACAGCTCTACAAATAATATTGTCTAACAAAAGTTTACATGAGTAAGACATACGAAAATGATTATTCATTCTACAACTGAGAAAAAAAATCGTCACCTCCGGGATTCGAAGACCCACGATGTGGGGAACGACAAGGCTATGGACAAGAATTCAAACAGCACTTCATAACTTGGGTGAGCGCGGCCATCGGCAGCGCGGATTACCAGGCTAGGAGAAGGTGGAGAAACCTTGCTCTCTGTCATCCCCCAGGGAGCGTATGACAGTTTTATTATACACTCAGGCTTGGAGAATGAATCGATCTTTATAATGATATCAAGTTCAAATTTTTAGGTGCAATAGTTCAGGAATTATAACGTTATCAAAATGAGCCTTAAAGAGAAAATCGGTCGACCATTCAGAGGGTCGGAAAACATCTATCCATGCCTCCCCAGGGAGCGTATGACAGTTTTATTTTACACTCAGGCTTGGAGAATAAATCGATCTTCACAATGAGACTAATTTCAAGTTTTTAGGTGCAATAGTTCAGGAATAATTATAACGTTGTCAAAATGGGCCTTATAGAGAAAATTGGCCGACCATTGACGGGCCACGAGAAGCCCTCTTCCTGCCCCCCACAGGGGCGTAAAAATTTTATTAATTACATAAATATGTTGTACTCGTCACGCGCATTAATTTGGTATTAATTTCAAGATTTTACGTCTTATAGTTTAGAAATTACCCTTTTTGTCAGGGTAATTCGCGAAGGATCTTAGATGGGTTCTCAAAAATGGCTAGCCGGTACAGATTCACAACTTTCCAAAAATTGTTGCTACACAACCGCAACAGAAAAAGTTGCGATCGCAATTGCGGCCGCAACGTGTTGCGGCGCAACTGCCCATTACTGCTTATAACTAACACCAGGACGCTTTCCCCCGGTCAGACCGGTCGGTACCCATTTCAGACACCTAGGTAGAGTGGGATATTATGCATTGAATTTTCCCCCTCTAAGGGAAACAGAGAAAATCTGCGCCCAGAACTGGGTGGCGATTTTGCTCAGAGCACACAACATAATTCATTTTTAAAATATTAAAAAGTAAGGAAAAACCCCCTCATCTGAGTGTATCACACTCATGTGTGATACCCACACATTAGTATTGTAATAGCAATGTTGCTAGTCGAAAAACATGATTGAGGACAATGTATCTCTTGTGCTGCTTAAAAAGAAAACACGATTTCCATCACAACATATATTTAGGAATACTGTCTATGGTGCACACTGGCAGTGAAATACGAGCTCTGTGATTTGCGGTATAAGTAATTTGTTGAAAGTAAAACGGCTGGATCGAAATAATTCTGCGTCTAAAGCAGCGAGGTTGACATTGAGAAATATAATTTTATTCCTATGTATGGACTTGGTATTGTTCCAATTAAAGGACTCGGAGAAAATGTTTTACATCATGCAACGAAATTATGACATTTCCATGCTTATAATATTGCCTCACAAAGTCTACATGAGTAAGAAAGATGCAAATGATTATTCTACAAAAGAGAAAAATCTTCACCTAGAGCTGGGTTTCGAAGCCCTGATGGGCAAGGCAGGGCCCTAAAACGACAAGACTAAGACCGCCACATTGAGACAGCGTGTCATAAGTTAGGTACACGCGGCATTCGCCAGCGCGTATTATGAGGCCAGGAGAACCTTGCTCTCTGTTATCCCACAGGGAGAGTATGAGAGTTTTATTATACACTCACAGTTAGAGAATGAATTGACGCTTAAAATAAACCCAATTTCAAATTTTTAGGTGCAATAGTTCAGAAATTATAACGCAACTAAAATAAGGCTTGAAGAGAATATCGGCCGACCATTGAGAGTGTAGGAAAACTTCTATCCATGCCTCGCCAGGAAGCTTATGAGAGTTATATTATACACTCACATTTGGAGAATAAATTGACGCTTAAAATGCACCAAATTTTAAATTTTTAGGTGCAATAGTTCAGACATTATAACGCAACTAAAATGAGCCTTATAGAGGAAATCGGACGACCTTTGACGGGCCACGAGAGCCCTGCTTCCTGCCCCCCACAGGGGCGTAAAAAATTTTTTAATTACATAAATATGTTGTACTCGTTACGCGAATTAATTTGGTACTACTTTCAAGATTGTACGTCTTATAGTTTAGGAATAATCCTCTATGTCAGGGTAATTCGCGAAGGATCTTAGATGGGTTCTCAAAAATGGCCAGCCGGTAACAAAAAATGAGTTCCCATCCGTGTCTAATCTGATTTTGACAGTGCATTTAAGTATAAGTAACTAAGAGAACACAATCCTCACAACGCTCATTTGATAAACACTTTCATTAGTGTGCAATGTATTGAAATAAAAGTAAAAAACGTATTCAAATACCTTAGCATAGAGACCGTTAATTGCTATTAATACATGGTTATCGTTATACCCATGTTAAGTGTTGAAACAAATGATTTAGATCCTTAATTGCTATTCATACATTGTTATCGCAATACCTATGTTAAGTGTTGAAACAAATGATTTAGATCCTTAATTGCTATTCATACATGGTTATCGTATAATACCCATGATAATTATCGAAACAGGATTTGGAGAAAAGCACGAAAAAAATGCGTTCCTCTTCGTTGCCGTACTCAGATTTTGGTAACTCATTTAAATACAAGTGACTAAGCATTGCAAAAAACCCTCTCGTTAGTGGGTACTCGTATTGAAAATATGAGCATAAGAACATAGGAGCTAGTTATACAAGCGTGAGGGATTGATGTTAGAAGTAAAATGAGCAGATTTGATTTGTTTTGCGTCTAAAACTATGAGGTCGTCAATTGGGATTTGGTACAATTTTTCACACTGACGCATCATTTAGTATGCCAAGTGGTGAGCTCTGAAAGAATATAATATTCACTATAAAAAAATAGAAAATGGTTATGATATTTCTTACTTAGGCTAATAGTACTGGTGCAAAGAGTTCATCGGAGTCAAAGACGTGGAAAGTATTGTTGTACATTGCTCGCTGTAACATTTTCAACATAAATGGAACCGTACAAAAAGTTAACAATCCAAGATAGTGTTGTCATGATGTATTCACGAGAGTAAGAAGGTAAGAAGAGTTTACCACACAAAGGTACCAAGAGCAATTTGAGACCAGAATAAGAAGATTAATAAATGATGTTCTCTAAAGTTATAACATTCGCCGAATCCGTGGCCTTTTTTCAAAATGTTTTAATAAGAACGAAAAAAAAGAAGATGCTAAAATATCCTCACATTAACATCTTTTCTTTCTTTGCGATAATTAATTTGGTTTTGAAAATGCAAAATGAATATGAGTAACTAAGAAAACAAAACAAAATCCCTGTGACACATAGCTGAAAACACTCTTGTTAGGGTGCACGTATATTGGATAATGAGTCCATAATATTTGCTGCATAGCTGGAACAATACGAAAAGTTAACCACTGAAAATGATTTCGTCTTAATGCACACACGAGCGTAGGAAAGTAAAAATTGCCAATGAACTACGTCGCATGTTCAAATGTTTTAAGATGAGCGAAAAGTGCTTTCAAATATCTAAAAATTTAGGCCGTGACTTGATATCTACACTTGGGGATCGTAATACTCAAACCGGTTAATTTTTTAAACAAATGGTTGAGAGAAAAAGCACATAGAAAATGCATTCCCTTCATTGCGTTGGTCTGATTCTAACAATGGATTTTATTACAAGTGGTCGAGAGAACATTGTACATGTGATACGTTGCTAAAAACATTCTAGTTAGTGCACGCCCATATTGAAATTTGAGCTTACGAACGTTGGAACTAGCGAAATGAAGGATTATGGTTGAAAGTAAAACGGGTAGATTCAAATTAATTTGCGTCTCAGACTGCGAGGTTGATATTAGGGGCAATTTTACACTGTTTCGTATAAACTAGTAAGCTAAATAACTGGCTCGGATAAAATGAAAGATTTTACAATAACACATATATTAAACTTCATATGCTACTTGCTTTGGCACAAAAAAGTTCACCGGATTCAAATAGATGAGAAGGATCGTTGTACAATGCCAACCATAACATTTTCAACATTGCTGGGACAAAACGAGAAAGGCAAAAAAACCTAAAATAGTGTGGCCAAAGTATACTCAAAGAGCGTGAGGGACGACACTTTGTCACACAAGATTAACATGAGCATTTATGTGACTGCCTCGACAAATTAATTCGACGTGGGGGAGGTTCAGAAAAGTCCACGGATGAAGCAAAACTTGTCAAAGCAACCATTTATTGATTACGTAAGATTACCTGCAAGAGAAAAGTCTAGTTAGCACAAAGGTAATACAAAAATATACAGTTTTTAGAGGTTACAAATCTAAAGGTGATGCAGAGCGTAAATCCGAACGTAATGACGCAAAATTGGAGCAGAACTGCGTCATTGTTACAAGAAAACTTGGCTCAGAGAACACGGGTAACACTTCAGCAGCTCAGCCAACACACAAATTATAGGTGAGTCTTAGCACAATTTTCATAACTGCATCCTAATAACACACTCAGATATAAGCAGTCTACGTAATGGGGTGTGGTGCCCGGAAAAATTACTGAATAATTAATAAAAATTTAGAATTTAATATTAGAAGTAATTTTGTACCTTTTAAGTCTTGTATTTAAAAGATAAATAAATGTTAAAATAGATAAAATCTACACCGTCTTACGAGACGAGCTGAGTGAAACTTTATGGCAATATTCAGGCTCTTCAAGCATTGTTCGCTGCTCAGCAGCCCATTATTCCGCTAAACCTCGTAGTGTAAACAAGTGCTCTGATTAACCTGGTGAGTCTCGCTATTCTCGAAGTGATACAATTTTTTGTGTATTTTTTTTGTGATGTAATTGATAAACCAATTTTTGAAAAATGTGAATTATTAAGTGAAAGTAGCGACCTAACCGGCTCGTGAGTAGCAAATAAATTACATTTGACTACCTTCCGTGCTGTTCGTAATTTTTGTTGGGGATCTAAAACAAGCGGTATTAGATATTGTGAATTGTGGTATTAGAGTAAAGTAGGAGATGAATTTATAAATTCGTGCCCTAAACAGAAGGATGTGTAACCGGCCTGAGCGTGCCGCCATGGTGGCGGTCGCGTAACGGCCGGCAAGCTCAGAAAAGACTACGGTCGTTAAGTTAAATGTGTTTTAGTTCGTCTTTCGTTACTTTAGTGAGTGAGAGCTTAAAAGCTATTTTAAAGCATAACTTAGGTTCAAAGGTTGATGTAGCCAATGATAGATTAATCCTAAAGTAGATGGGATCAGCTCTTTGGATATTCGAATTACAGTCCGATAGTCGATAAGCTAGATTCTGTGAGGGTATATGTCATTTTTACCTGTTGTAATTATGTAATTTCGAGATCTTCATATTGCCATGCTAACCTTGTTCTGTTCTCATGATTAATTGCAGGACCTACAAAACAAAGCTACCTCCCCTACCTTTACCTCGTTTGATTACATGATCGTTCCTTATTCGCAACATATCGTAATTACCCGTACATAGAATACCCCATTATTAGTATATCATCTTATGGTGCTGATCATCGTACGATGCGATGTTCCCTGATCTTTTGTCTTGCATAATTCCACGGGCCTCAATAAATGATCATAGTTTTCGACTAGTCTTTATCCCTTTCTAGTCGTTGCTCGAATAATTATTGTGTAGGTGATACTAAACGAAACCCCACCTTAGAACCACCTCAGGGGCACTCACAAAATACTAAGGTCAAGCAATACTCCACACACTGATGTTCAACCAGGTAGACGCTGAATTGAAGTTACACGCTATTCCTATATAAACAATGCATGACAACTTGAGTTGTTCACATGACCAGTCACAAAGGTCTATTAATTCTACAGTACCACCTGGACATAGTTATAACATACACCTACAAAGGTGATCAATAGGTGAAAAAGTGGGCACACTTAGGTGCATCAGCACAAGTAAATAGTTATCTAACATGTATGAACACATAATCAACTAGGCAATATAACATATTCCGCAGTCAAGTAAAAATCACACGAATATGAAATAGGCAAAGCAACCACACTCTCCGGACTTGTAAAATAGCAACTTGAGAGAGGAACTATATAATTCTAGAGTCCAAAAACCAGAGCTGAAATCCCCTAACATTAACCGTGAATGATAGCAAGGATTTATACAACACAATGTGCATAGATCAAATTAACAACTGAGCACAATGAATCCATCTGTGAATTCCAGCAAATAAACTAAATAGCACTGGCAAGCACAGATCAAAATAAGGCTCAATAATTTACTCAAAAAAAAATGAATGAGTTAACAAACACTGAACAACACAGATCAGGACTGGCTTGACAATTAAAACAATGTGCATAAAGGTTAGCAAGAGAGTTTCACATCACTGAGGGTGCGAGTCGGGTGCGGAGATGAACTGACGCTCCGCGTAAACGCGGCGTCAAACATTTCAAAATGTAAAGGAACGAAACTATCCCAAAACCCCAAACTCGAACTGAGTATCTGTGAATGTGCTTTCTACCTCATTGAATCGCGAAAGTTAAAAACAGTAATCAAATACAATCAGTTGTGGCCAATTTTATTGCGCAAAAACAGACTGGTGCTTTCTGTAAACTTTGTCTCCACTCGAAGTCTGTGTAGCGACCCTCGGTGTAGCCTCCCTCCCTGGTCAACCGCAACACCTGCTCCTCCCTCTTCCGCATATAGAACAAACGTACCACGAACACCACCATGGAAACAAAAAAGGCCCGATGCAGTAGCAAATTTGAATTTTGTGAAGACAAACATAAAACACAGTGACAAATTTTTTGTAATTTTAATCAGTTATTGCAAAAAATTATGTGGAGTGTCTATGACGCTGAATTTCGACCTTTAATCCTCAAAATTGTGTTCAAATTACTTTACCAGTAAGTAACTTTGTCCTTTTATTGAGAACTCTTTGTGAAACAGTGACGTAAAAAGTGAGTTAGAGAATATAAATTCTGTAAATGTTGAAGGTCTCAAAATGAGTGAATAAAATGTGACACCTGAAACAATAGACGTCTATGAGGGCCCAGCTACCCCAAGTCTGCGCCCGCACCCCTTCCTCCCCCCCAGCCTACCCTCTCATTGGAAAAATTGCCACGCTGCAATAGTGGCTAACTTAAATCTGTGTTCACCGCTAGATCATAATTCCACAACGTGAGGCGAATTTTTCAGCAATGTGACGTCTGTTAGATAGCTCACCATAGGAATCTTCACACGGAAAAAATTGTATTCTGCTCTTCACAAGCAGACGAAAGAGGAACGCCAAGCTGGATCACCGCAAGCATCCTACTCCCCGTACCCCCGTCTCTGTCTACTCTACCTTCTCTTTTCCTCTACCCCTCCCCCTCTTGCTTACGGGCGGCTTCTCTTCATCTGGCATTAAAAGGCGGTCTTTTTCGTTTTCAAATGTGAACGAGCCACGCAATCCCTCATCCGCAAATATTTCAATGATGGCTATTTTTCTTGTTGAAAATTAATCACCCAATTTTTCAACCTCCTCTGAATAAAAAAATTAACTTTTATTTTGGTGAAATAGTGACCCACCAGTTAACTTTGGTGAATAGTGACATAAAAAGTGAATGAGGGATTACAAATTTTGTAATTATGAAACGTTGAGAAACTGAATGAGTAAAATGTGTCAACCTGCAAAAGTCTGAACGTCATTGTCGTCATTATTCACGGCCGACCAACACTCTCCCAGTTCCTCGCCTCCTTTCTCCAGCATTAAAGGGAAATCCCCCTATCTTCTTATGTTTCTGGTGATATTTTTTTTAGGTGATGTTTTTATGACAATATTTTTGGGTGTTTCAAATTCTAAATGAGAAGCAAGCCCTTATTCATATGTAAACGATTACCCTTATACCCAAGAAGATTGTTACTCACTCCGTAACAGCTACACAGTGAACAAAGTTTTGAATTATTTTCACCTTTATTCACTCATCCAATACAACTTCACAATGCCTCATTACGAAACTCGCTCAGCTACTCGGAAAGCAGCTTTATCTGGAGAAATAACATCCCTCACAACAGCGCCGCATGAAAACTCAAACCCCAAAAAGCGGAATATACCTGAACCGTTCACAAAACGAAAGCAAACACCACCAAAATTCTCGCGTGTAAAATCACTCGTTCAAAAACCTAAGCCGTTCACAATGACTACAAAAACTCCGACAGAGAAACAGTATGACGTCAACGAAAGCACCGCAACTCCCAAAACATCACCAGTGCCAACCGACAGAGAATCGACGGAGAGGTGCCCTACAAAGAGTCGAGCAGCAGAGTCGCCCGTCTTTGACGAAAATTTCCCAAGCGCTGTTTGTACCTCATCACTGGCGGGAGCTGCCACAGCACCACCACCAGCTCCTCCTTCTTCGTCTCGTCCCAACGATTGCGTCATGGCGACATCTCCCCTGTCCTGCGTCACTGAGAAAGCTCAAAATTGTTCACCAACGACGACGACACCAACACCAACGTCAACGTTGGAACGCGATAAAATTTTCGATGTGAGCAACCAGTCAGAAAGTAAAAGGGGTAATTTTAATTATAATTTTAACGATAAATTGTGTGTAGGCATTTCAGGCGGTGGAGTTAGGTTTGAAAATGCATGCGCGGCAGCTGACACTGGCAGTAAAGTACCTCAGAGCGTAAACTGCGAGGATAACTTAAGATTTTCAGTGGAGAACAATACAAACAGACCTGTTACCGCCTTTGATGGGTACTTACATCCTCTCCAAATGACTAGTTCCCAAACTATTCACGAAATAAATAACATGCTGTCTCTTACAGCTGCACTTCTCCATAAAGCTTTGAGACAAAATTGCCCCCCAAGTCCAGCGTCAATTTTTTCCACTGTATCAAGTATTCCAATGATTACAGAACAGCGTTTTGCTTTAAATTATTGTATCAGCGCTTATGATTTTACGCCGGTGGTAGCTGCGAGTTGCCATCCTTGAGCGAAATTCCCTCTAGACACTTTTCTCGATGGAGACAATAGTCTCACAAAAATCAACAGAGATGACATTGATAGCGCATGCAGGATTCAGACCATAACTTCGGAACGTCTAAATGATCTCTATGATGAGATTGAACGCGCATCTCCTTTCAGGAACTATATAATTAGTTTCAAAGGTTTGAGTCTCTCGTCCCATAACCTTACTAAGTTAAAAAATCTGATCATGACAAAGAATTTTTTTCTCATATTTATGTGGTGAGTGTCTGCAGTGGTCAGCCATTGTACATGACATCGAGCCTGTACAGAAAAATTGGTCTTAAACTGATTCCGCTGCGAGCAAATGTAAAAACCGCTACTGTTAATGAAGCTTACAACAATGCCCGCACTTGGCCTGTTACGCGAGAAGGTACGCATCATTTTCTTCAACCAATTGCTTTAAAATCACCTTTGAGACTAACTTCACATTTTATCTCCTGCGTCAGAAACTCCCATGACCTGAATGAAGAAATTGAATACTCTAATGATTATGCAAAACAGCAGAATGAGTTGAGTGATTGTTCTCAGTTGACTGCCTTTCCACGTGAAACCTCCAGCAGCATAAACCGATGTTGGCCTTCACCTAACAAACCCTTTCCTCCCCTCTCCTCCCAATGTTTGCCCTCATATAACAACCCTCTCCTCCCTCTGCCACAAACAATTGCGGAGTGCCTACAAAAAATAGGTTTTCATTGCTATCCAATGCTGATACAGAGGATGAAAAGCCTCCCTTAGACACGAGTATAAATCAACATCCAATCACATACTCGGAAGCAGTGAAATCAACAGGAAGAGAGAAATCGCTGCAAAGTTGCAGTCGACAATCGATGGAAAATCCACTACCCAACTGCATGCACAATCATCACCAGAATAATAAAAATGACATGAGCATTTCTCAGTTTTCTGCAAATCCCCATGCAAGAAATCCCCACAGCCGGCCCATTCAGAGCCAGAAAAACGTAAATTCTCCGCACCTCTCACAACCTCTTAATGATGTAAAAAGTATGGAAAAACGTCTCCAGCCCCATTTGTGAACGCATGAATTCCACAATGGATGAAGTGAAACGATCATGGAAAATAGAGCTGATTCCCACCAAAGCCGATGGACACTGCCTCCTCCATGCAGTAGCTCATATACTTACAAAACAACCTGCATAAAAATGGAACTACAATTCCTTAAAGGCTGCAATCAAAACAGAGAGTAAAGCAAACAACAGCACATACGCTAAGTTTGTTGACAAGAACAGTGGAGACATGCAAAACCTCATAGATAATTACATTGACGACGAACATTTTGACCAAGCTGCTGTAGACCTTATACCACTAATCATTTCAAATGTGACAGGCCAAAAACTTCTCGTCCTGGATGAACAGGATCATTGTGTTTTGAAAATATCAGTCGATCCCTTTTCAGAGTTATCAAATAATAACCCTCCACTACTGCTCCATCGTAAAAACGATCACTACAGTGCTGTTGTCACACAAGGCAAAAATATGACCGGGGTTATCTCATCTTGACAGACTGCCGCTGCCCAGCCAAATAGTAGACTTTCTTACATTGCAGATTCTGGGCCAAACACCCTGGGCAACGTAGACAAAATCGATAAATCCCCTGAACGATCCCATCGAGATAGTAGCTTTGCTACCTTTAAAAAAAGTGCTAATATAGGTAAAATCAAAATCAAGCATTTAAATGCTCGAAGCCTGAATGGTAAGTTGGATGAAATCAGAGTAATGTTGGTCACTGAAGAAATTGACATTTTGTGTGTTTCAGAAACATGGTTTGATTCGCGAACCCAAAGTTCATTTTTTAACATTCCTGATTACGTGTTGTACCGCTTTGATGGCGCTAAAACCAGCCGAGGTAGTGGATCTTGTATTTTTGTGAAAGAAATGTACTCAACATCTTCACTTCTAGCGAATAAAGTTTGCGAAGGCATTGAAATGGTTTGGTTAGAAGTGCAAATAAATAAACACAAATCAATAATCATTGGCAGCCTTTACCGGCACCCATCGTCTCCCCTAAATCTAACACTAGATTTCATTGAGGAAACCTCCAAAGAAATCCTTCAGGCAAAAAAGTCATTCTTTGCTTTCGGAGAGTTTAATGTTGACCTAACGGACAAAAACAATCAGCTAAGCAAACTATTGTATAAACTGAGCCTATCACAAATGGTCAAAGAACCAACTCGCATCACTAAAGTCTCTGCAACTCTCCGCGATTTAGCAATCACAAATAATCCCACCGCAATACTTAGTACTGTAATATCACCTTCTATTTCCGATCACCACTCTATAGAATGTGAAATTAATATTGCAAAGGAAAGACATAAATACCGCTTAATGACTTATCGCTCGAAAAGGGACTACTCAGCAGAACTATTTCGAGAAAAACTACTCGATAGGTCCACCGAATTCTAGAAAATGATGCAATCTGACGATGTTGACATTCAAGTGTCCATCTTCAACGAGAACTTCACAGCAGCTCTCGACGAATGTGCACCTTACGTCACCAAAAAAACAAGCCAAAACCGACTGTTTGGATTGCTGACGAAATTAAAGAGATGAGCAGAATAAAGAAAGCTAACTTGCGAGAGTACAAAATCAATAGATCAAACAGTACCTTATACAAGAGATATAAAAAACATGAAAAAATTCTTCGAAAGAAAATCACTGAAGCAAAACAAACTCACTTCCACCAGAAACTGATAACGGCTAAAAATAATCCGAAACAAACTTGGGAAATCATTAGTGAGGTAGCCCCATATAAAAATTTAGATCATATAAGTAATTTTGAAAATCCCTTGGCAACAGCCACGGATTTCAACACATTCTTTTCAAAAGTAGGGAGTAAAGTTTTCAGTGAGGTGTGTACCAATTCAGATGAAACGACAATTGAAAATTCATGCCCCACTGCACCCTCGAAGACTGATGTCAAGTGGAGACCACGCCCTGTCGATTTACCGGAGTTACGAAATATCTTATACTCACTAAAAAACACAAACGCAGTTGGACATGATGGTATCAGTCTTCAATATATCAAAGACAGTTTCCCTTTTACAGCACCATGGATCCGTCTGATAATTAATACATCAATAGTAACCAACACGTTTTCAAACCAATGGAAACACTGCATTATTAGACCGTTGCATAAAAGTGGTGACCTAAATACAGCATCAAACTACAGGCCCATCAGTCTTTTGCCTGTCATGTCCAAACTATTGAAGAAAGTGGTGACAAATCAATTCTCATTTCACCTGGACGAGTCAAATCTACTCCACCAAAATCAATACGCCTATAGAAGAAATACTAGCACTCAAGACGCTCTGCTCAATATCTCTTAAAAAATATACAGTGACATCGATCAAAAAAATGTAACACTCTTGCTGCTACTCGATCTCTCTAAGGCGTTCGATAGCGTCGAACATAACAGACTTCTACGTAAAATACTGAAGTTGGGAATAGACACGCAATGGTTTGAAAGTTACTTGTCAAATCGATCTCATGCAGTCCGCATAGAAAACAAATTGTCCCCATTCATTCAAAACAATTTTGGCGTTCTCGAAGGATCCATTCTTGGTCCGCTACTATTTTCTATTTTCATTAATGATTTCCCTCCAATGCCTTCTAACACACGAATCTCAATGTATGCAGATGATGTTCAAATTGCAATAAAAAGTTCTGTATCGGAAATACCACAGACGCAAATTAAAGCCGAAGCTTTACTGACTAGCCTGAAATCATGGTACGACCGAAATGGTCTCAAATTAAATGCTAATAAAACACAATGCATTATTTTTGGATCCAAAGATGCAATTAAAAAAACTTCATATCTTACTCTTGCAGTTGGAAATGATAAAATTAATGCATCAGAAAAAGTTAACAATCTAGGTATCTGGTTCGATAGAAACATGTCCTTCAAATCTCATGTTGAGAATACTTGCAACAAAATTTATGGAACTTTGATATTTTTTCATCGCATAATGAGTATGCTAGACGAAAAGTCCAGATTATTAGCCATTCAATCGCTGGTTTTATCGCGCATTGACTACTGCAATCTAATATGGGGAGACCTACCTCAATACCTTCAAATGGACTTACAAAAGTGCATGAACTTCGCGGCCAAGGTGGTATGAAACGGTATTTTAAAAAGAAGTGATCACGTAACCCCTCTCCTCAATAAACTTGGCTGGATTCCTATCCAAGAAAGGCTTCTCATGCAGAAGGCCCAATACGTGTTCTCCTCGCTATATCTTCCTCAGAGCAATGCTGAGATAGTGCGTTTCCATCCACCCACTGTAACAAATCAAAAACCCGAACAGGAACAATAATGTCTTAGTCAATTATCGTTCATCTCACTTAGGCTAGAAGGCTCTGTCCATATCAGGCGCCTTACTGTGGAACAACCTTCCACTGAGTATTAAAATCCCTCAAAGACCGAGAGAATTTAAAGCCAAAATAACTCGTCATCTTGTGTCTCAAAAATAATTCTTAGTTACAGAACATACTGAATAAGTATTGACGATTCTCATTTGCCTGGTATCTTCATTGCTGAACAATCTCCCCCGATCATTGTCTTAAAATTCAAGACATCACACAACAGTTTTGAAGTATGCGTAGGTATTATGATTTGATTGCCCATACGCTGCCATTTGGAAACATGCGTACTTGTATGTGTGTGTATGTACACCCGTGTGCACTAGAGTAGATAAACCAGTCGAAGGTTGCATTTTATGTCATCCCTCTCCGTTTCTGTGCAAGCATTAAACTAGACCGTCATGATACCTATATGTGTGTGTTTATCAATTGCAGACATTCTGCACCATAGTACAAAGATAATGTGATTTTTTCTAATATGAAATTGTAAAGCATCCATGTAAAAAAAACAATAAATTCGTTGTGTGATCATTCATTTATACTGCAGTAATATGCTTATAGAACTTACAGTTATATGCTTTAAATAATGTGATACCTATGTATGTTTACCAATCGCCGATAATTTGCGCCATATTTCATAGATGATGTGATTTTTTTCTAATATGAAAATGTTTTCTTTCTTATTCACGTCCCACAATCGTTTTCATGTTTCTGACTTAGGTAGACTGTTTTGTGCCACTAATTTCAGTACGGAAATTTTATAAAATTCATGCTATAATAAAAGATATTTTCTCCGTTTCCCCCGATTGGAATGCTGGTTTATACTGACTAGATTATGCTGATATTTGCGCACATGCTTACTTGTGTATATGTGGTACGTGTGCACGCTATGCGTATGACACTTTATAGAACGCGTATGTATTATAATTGCCTCGATGCATAGAAATGCATTTGTGTATGCTAACGAGTTTGGTGTAAGCATGTGCGTGGGTATGTGTGTGCATGTGTATGTGTATATATTTACATGTATATGTGCACATATGTGGGTTCTAGACTGACAACTAGCATTTTACTAGAGATAATGGTCTTTTTTCTGTTCACTCTAAACTTGTAACATTACCTGACTCGTCATCTCTTTATTATTGTAAAGCATTCACCTACAAACTATACATTTGTTGTGCGATCATCCATTTCTATTTAAATAAAATGCTTATTAACTAACGACCGTTATGTTAAAATTGTTGAGTTAGAAATACAAAACTTATAATCTTCTTGGTCCTCATGCTTATGTGTACATATTTATATATATATCTATCTGTGTATGTGTATGTATATATATATATACATATATGTTGATAGGAATGTATGTATATATATACATATATATATACATATATATATGTATATGGATATGCATATATATATATTTTTTTCTTTCATGCTTCCTTAAAATGACACTTTTGAACATTGGCCGAAACAAGCGATTCATATATTATTTCCTCTCATCAATAATTCCGAAGTTTTTATGTCATGTACATGTAAACTGTCAAAAGTGTTTTCACCCCACAATGAAAATGCATCGTCCATGAAATTGTGTTATCTCTTATAATTATCATTACATGTTTTATTAAATGTAGATTCAGCAAGATTAGGAGTACATTGCCCTCAATCATTTCTTTTCGACTAGTGACATGGGTATTACAAGACTTATGTGTGTGTATCATCTAAGTGTATTAACTTTAAGATATTTAAAAACCAATGATTGTAATATTGTACAATCTCTATTGGAAATAAAGTTTTTTTTTTCTTTCTTTTCACTGAACCACACAGATCAAGACTGGCTTGACAATTAGAACAATGTGTATATAACTGTTAGCAAGAGAGTTATACAACATTGACACCATGAATGAAGCATCACTAATGTGAGTGGAGTTGTAGGGGCACGTTAGGAGACTGCTGCATCACAAATTACATTCGACTATCACTTGAAGTCTTCTGCTTTCCTCGGATCTAAGGATTCACTGTCTAGTTGAACACATAATACAGACACCTCTAGACACAATGAAACACTTAGCCTATTTAACTTAATATTTAACACTTGTTACTTACATTTCCTTCTCTGGAGTCTACAAAATACACTCAGACGGTTCTCTTACATGACTGGCGGCCTCTGCCAGTCTGCCTGGAGGGCTGAGTTTATATACCTAAGGTACCGGAAGAGAGCGCTTCCGGAAAACGAGTGTACTTGCGGAATGGTTCTCTCGATATTCGGAGGTCCAAATTTTCTATCGCTATTTGAAAATATGAATTTCCTAAAATTGCTGCGAAGGCAGTACAATTTAAGTAGGGGAATATGTTCTACATATATAGACACACACATACATATATATACCCGTACACATATATACACATATACATACATACGAGCGTCACATGTGCGTATATACGTACATGTACTTAACATCCGCATGCAAGCAATCATATTGCATGAGCATATTATAAATATGTCTTGATTGCAGTATAATGTAACGAAAGATAAGATAATTAGCAATAAAAATTCCTGACTTCATTTCCAGTACGTACTGCATTTCACACTTGTTGTGTAGACGCAAGAAAGAGAGCTATTTTAGTTTTGAATTATTTTAGTGTTTGAGGGGTTTTGATGCTCTGGGGGAGTTTGTTCTACAGTAAGGCGCCTGATACTGACAGAGCTTTCTGCCCAATGTTAGATGAACGGTATTTGATTAGGACATCACGTCTGCTATTCGGCTTTTAAGTGGTAACGGAAGGGGGATGGAATTTCACTATTTCAGCATTGCTATGAGGATGATATAAAGAGGAGAATACGTATTGGGCTTTGTGCGCCAGAAACCTTTCCCGAATAGTAGCCCAGCCGGGCTTATTCAGGAGAGTTGTTACGTTATCATTCTTTTTGAATTTACCGTTGCATACAACCTTAGCTGCATAATTCATGCATTTTTGTAGATCTTTTTGAAGATGTTACGATAAATCTCCCCAAACCAGGCCACAGTAGTCAATACGTGATAAGGCCAAAGATTGAACGGCCAATAATCTAGATTCTTCGTCAAGCATACTTTTTATACGATTAAAAAACAATCAAGTCCCGTGAATTGTGTTACAGGTTTTATCAACGTGGGATTTGAAAGGTGTGCCTTTAACGAACCAAATACCTAAATTTTTTACTTTTTCTTATGGGTGAATTTTATCATTCCTAACTGTAAGAGTTAGAACTAGATTTCTAATGCTGTTTATTGAATCTTTTGACCCAAAAATAATGAATTGTGTTTCACTCGTGTTTAGCTTGAGACCATTTTGGTCATATCATGACATGAGGCTGATCAATAGGGCTTCAGCTCCATTTTTCGTTTGTGGTATTTCTGCTACAGAGCTTGTCATTGCAATTTGAACATCATCTGCATACATAGAGATTCGAGTGTTAGAAGGCATTGGAGGGAAATCGTTAATGAAAATTGAAAACAATAACGGGCCCAGAATGGATAATTGAGGGACACCAAAGTTATTTTGATGGAATGGAGACAAAATGTTATCTAAGAGGACTGTATGAGACCGATTTGATAGGTAGCTTTTGAGCCAATGCGTATCAACTCCTAAGTTCAGTATTTTTTGTAGGAGTTGATCATGTTCGATGCCGAATGCTTTAGAGAGATCGAGTAGCAGCAAAAGTGTTACATTTTTTTGATCGATATCGCTGTATATTTTTTCAGCGACATTGAGCAGGGCGTCTTGAGCGCTAGTATTCCTCCTGTAGGTATATTGATTTCGATGAAGTAAATTTGACTCGTCCAAGTGAGATGACAGTTGATTCGTTACTTTTTCCAATATTTAGGACAGGACAGGTAAAAGGCCTATGGGCCTGTAATTTGACGTTGTATTTATGTCACCAGTTTTATGCAACGGTCTAATTATGGAGTGTTTCTATTGGTTTGGAAACTTATTAGTTGCTATTGATGTGTTGATAATTAAACGAATCAATGGTGCTGTGACTGGAAACTGTCTTTGATGTATTGGAGGCTGATTCCATCATGTCCGAGTACTTTTGTGTTTTTCAATGAGTACAAAATAGTCCGTAACTCTGGGAAATCGACAGGGAGTGCCCTTCACAGAGCCCCAGCCTTTGAAAGTGCATTAGGGCACGAACTTTCAACTGACAGTTGTCTTTGACTGGTTTAACACCATTCACGCTAACATTTGGAGACGATACAATTGAACCAGTAGATAAGGTAAAAAATCTTGGTGTTTGGTTTGACAAAAATATTACTTTCAATTCACAAGTAAAAACAATGTGCAACAAAATTAACGGAACCTTAATGTTCTTTCATCGCATTAAGAACACACTTGATAAAAAATCTAGATTAGTAGTGATTCAGTCTTTAGTTTTATCGCGTCTGGACTACTGCAGTCTTGTGTGGGGAGATTTACCTCAATATCGTCAGGAAGAGCTGCAAAAATGTATTAACTTCGCCGTCAAAGGGGTATGCATAGGAAATTTCTCTTTTAAGTAAACTCGACTGGATCCCAATACCGAACAGATTCATGATCCAAAAAGCTCGACGAGTGTTCTCCTCTCTATACCTTCCCCAAAGTAATGCAGAGGTGGTAAAATTTTTTTCCATCTAATATCCTAAACAAAAAAACAAATCGGAGGAATGATGTCGTAGTCAGTTACCGTTCATCTAAAGTGGGACAAAAAGCTCTCTCAGTTTCTGGAGCTTTTTTGTGGAACAAGCTTCCTCAGCATATCAAAAACTCTAAAACTGTAAAAGAATTTAGAGTAAATGTGTCACGTCATTTTGCATCTCTGTCATAGGGCCTGCAGCATTTCGATGTAAATTTCCCATCTACCTGAAATTTTAATTTTCCTGAAATTTCTATTAGAAAATTAGAAACTATTTCATTTTACGTTTGCTAAGCCATTCGTATATTCATCTTACTTATTTCTGTCGACAACAATGAGCACCACAGCCGTCAGTTCAATGCAGCAGAACGAACGTTCTTTCCATAATTAGGAATATTTCCTCATCTTTGTTTTGTTATTTCTTTCTCTTTTCTGTATTAATATTTAACGTCTGTATGACAAATATACCATGAAATACATTTTGTGTGTACACCAATAAACAGGTTTATAGATGTGAGGGCTGGGCAAAGTTTTTAATGAATTACATTTTGGCTAACGTTGTCTTGCTATTTCAAAATCATTCTCGAAGATGTTTTCAATCGATTTCTGCTGAGCTGGGGGGAGGGGGTAATTTAAGCATTTCATTTTTTCTTTTTATACTTTTCCTTGCGTTCAGCCCACACTAGCACTGAACTTTCAAATCGAAAAACGTCTGAATTTCCGTAATTAAAATTATCACTTTAGACCATTGTTCAATCTACCTATATGTGCCAAATTTTGTAAATATTCGCCACTCAGATGTGATATCCAGCCACAATGTTACTCCATTTTATCCCATGAACATATGTCCGCATAATGATGAAGAGTTGTGTTGTTTCTTGACTGTAACCTGAGTTTTGTTGTTATTATTTTCCAAATAATTTCTTAGGATTACAGTGAGCTCGACGGTCACTATCGATGTAGTAGATGATTGGTTTGTTTTTTATCTTCTTATTGGTTATATGTATTTTTTTTCTTATATTCATTTTCAATAAGCATATATATTAATATGTGTGTGTACGTATGTAGGTATATAAATATCTACATAAGTAGATATACATGTTTCTATTTCATTTCCTTACGCGAAAACCATCCGGTTAATAAATTTCATTGCACTAGCGAAATGACTCAAAAATAGATCTATCACTTTCCCAGAAGGCGTTTCTGTGAATCGGAAAAATGACAGATACAATTAATGAAATAAAAAGCAATTTGAGCATATGAATCGCGATAAAACTATCTTTCTGTCCGTATGTTGTACAAACTATGAATTTTGATGTTGAGTATATGTTTGTTTACACATTTCTGCCAAAATTTTGTAGATATTTGTCAACCATGAGGGGTAACCGGCTTACCCTGTATCTCCATTTTATCCCATGTACCCATGTCCGCATGATGTTGCAGAGACTACCGAAAGGATATGAAATACTTTTTTTTTGTTGTTGTTCCTTGACGATAACTTGAGTTTCTTTAATTTCTGTTAGGAAATTAAAAGCCATTTCATTTTTATGCTTTTTGAGGTCTTTTTTCCTATTACTTATTTTTTCGCAGGTTATTTCTTACGATTACACAGAGCTTGATGTCCGCATGATGTTGCAGAGAATATCGAGAAGATATGAAATATGTTTTTTGTTATTGTTGTTTTTGTTCCTCGACGGTAATTTTTGAGTTTCTTAAAATTTATTTTTGGACTTTAAAAAACCATTTCATTTATACGTTTTTCAAAGTCCTTTTTCTATTCCTTATTTTTCCTGAGGTTATTTCTTACGATTACACAGAGCTTTGTGTGTTAGACCAGAGAGGCCTCGTTTCATCTTGGATATATGGAATACGGCAACGATTATAAGCATGAGGTGTGGGTTAATCAAACACAATAGTTAAACTAAGAACTACTGTTCTGTACGTCCGTCTGGCATGACAGCGAGAACAAGAAGAAGGAGCTCGATCGCTCTCCACCAGGGCTCCCACTCTAAATTTTCAGATAAACCTAGATTGAACATGAAAAAAACCCAGGTTCGTTCAAAAAAACCTAGAAAAAAAGGTAAACATCGGCATCTTTGGGATGCTTTATTTCCAATCAAGCCTGATACATATGATCTAAGCATTGGTTTTCAAATGTCTTATAACTAACCCTATATATAGGACACCATGACGGTTCCCCCGTAAAGCCGGTACCCATTTCCGACACCTGGGTTGAGTGGGGTATTGTGCTTGAGCTTTCCCTTATACCCAACGAGGAAAATCTCCGCGCCAGCGCCGGGATACGAACACGCGACTCCAATATACGAGCCCGATCCCTTATTAACCACTGTAGAAGTGTTATTTTAATAGGAAAAAGTAAAAGTTAACATACATGAGGGAAAATAATTATGGTAATGCTGATTTTATTCCTATTCCTCCTCTTAATTCTCTTCTGCAGCGCAAATATCGATATTAAGACGACTTTTCTGTTGTGCCAGGCACTTTCATTACGCTGGTGACATACTCCGTAGATGACATCTCTCCAGTTTTTCATGGTATGCAATTCCTTCTCGAATGAGATAAGATGCTATTGATGCTTGCATTTTAACCCCTTTAGCAATAGTGCTGTCATGAAAGGCTTTCTTACACATTTCTACCAAATGATCAGTGTGAGCAAATGGCATATGATGCTCGGCAATGAAAGCAGAGATCATCAGTTCTGCCTTTGCCACCTCCTTGTTTTCTGTAAGCTTCGGTTTCTTGAAAAATACATCCAACTTCGTCGTTGACTTCGCACATTTCGTGTTATTCTCGTGTTCATCAGTCTTACTATGCTTCTCGTGTTCATCAGTCTTACTATGCGCCAACAACATTGACTTATTTGCGTTTCTTATTTTTGTACCACAGCATGCGCAGTAACTACAGCCCTTTTCACTTTGATCTTCTTTAAGCCACTCTTTCAAATTCTCGTCCTTCAACTATTCTTCTTTAAAAGATTGCTTATATCACTTTTTAGCCATCTTTTTGGAGGGCTAGCTATTTTGAACACCACTGCGGCTGAAATATGATAATTATATATCTGTAATAAATTTCTACATGCACTTATAAATAATGCAATATCAGTTTTAAGCGGCCCATATGTCAATATCATTGACTCAATATATTGATGAAATTATTTTTACCCACTAAGTCAATTAATTGACGGTCGTCAATTAAGCCCACAGACTATCAATTAAATTGTCAATATCCATCATCGTCAATTATATTGACAATAAAATTGATCGTCTATTTGCCGCTTTAGTCACAATCAGTCACGCCACTGCAACGAGCCAAGCACATCGAAGCAACACAACTTACTCAAGCTCACCAAGGACTGAACACACTGAAGTGGCGCGCTGGTTAATCCCGGCTTGGCCGGGCCTGCAAAGTCGTTTGCTACTGGTGTAGATTCAGAAATTCTTAACTGCATTGTTCAATTTATTCGAGTTAATGATGAATTTACTGCCTGACTTAAAAAACCCAGATTTAGCAAATTTTTCAAAAATTAAGCCTAGCAACCAACGAGGGGTCTAAAAAACCAAGATCTGGGTGGAAAAACCCATGAATGGGAGCCCTGCTCTCCACATGAGGTTTACACATGAACATAGAAAACGGGACGGAAGTAATTTAATGGGTGACTGCGACAACCTATATATATGTATAAATATGTATATACTATAGTTGGATCTCAAAATTGTCTCTCTGGTGGTTGGTGGATCTAATGTCTTCACTACTTCCGACCCGATTGAACGGACATCAAAGGACTCCAAGACTCGCAGACTCTTCAGTTTTATTTCATGGTCCGTGACGACGTAAACTGCAAAACAAGGTCATTTTCAGATTCGGCAACAAAACGAGGAATAATCACATAATAAGGAAACTCCTAGTTCAAAAATATAGATGAGGAGTAACTGATTAAAGTATGAAGAGCAACTAAATGATGCTAGAACTAATATATCTCAATGACAATGATCTACCACGCCAGTCTCAATAGTCTGGTAGCTCACGTGTCGATTCATGCTAGCAAGAATTTTAGCTACGGAAAACAACAATACGGATAGTACTCCACGCTCAGAATACTCGTAAGAACTCATGAACATATCAATGATAAATGTCAGAGGCCAAACACATAACACAGTGAGACAGCTATTGGAATATCTGGACAGAAAAAGGCACGACTTTCTATGGGGCAACACATTTTAAACTTTGTGTGGAAGGAACAGCATTGCACAAAAATCCAATTTTATAAACATGCACGTGGAAGTTATTTATTTAGCTTCCCGTAAAATTTTCTAAGCTGTTAAATATATGCGCTGTGGTCAAGGGGGGACCGTACATTCGCGCATACTGTGTTTAACGCCGGTTCGCACAAATGAAGTTCACATAAATGGAGCGCTGCTGTGGGCACGGGTTTACACCCTCAGTGGGCCAAACTGACACGCCTTTATATATATATACTCACAAACGATGGGGGACGGTATTCTCACGCCTCTATTTTCAACCTACATAAATAAACTCAACAAGTTCCTTACTCTACCTGTTGGAAGGGGGTTCAGAAAAGGTTAGGTCTCTGATGCAGAGGCAACACTAAAAAGAGAACAGCAAATTATCATTCACACTAAATTTCACAGGCAAGCACGACGGCTTATTCAGCCGTAGAATAATCAGAGCTTAAAGTTAATGTACATGAACACAGCAGATCAGCTATAATTATTTTAACATCATCCTGGCTATCTCTCATGTCAAAAATTCAGATTGCTCAATTTAAATTGTAGGTGAACTATCCCCCGGGCAAAACAAGTACCCAGTTGCTGATATCATCTTGAGTACACAAAATCATATGGGCAGCGGCCACAAATTTCGATGAACACATTCTCAGTCTAGTTTGAATGCTTTAGCTCTAGGCTTCCACCCTACTGACTGGCTCAGCTTGCTCAGCACAGCTCATGGGTGAGGGGCCGACACATTATTGATATTAAAAAATGTATTTTATTTTTCAGCTAAAAATAAAAAAATCTGAGCTATGCACTGTCAATATATGAAGTTCTTAGTTTTAACTAGCTGTTTAAATTTAATGAGGCGCCAGTTCAACAGTTAATCTTACTCCCAGCTAATGTTGGCTGCAGCCATTTTGTAGTCATAGAAAAAAAAGCTGCAACTTCTCTTAGACTGCTGGCTACCTTAATTTACATAACTAAATTTTCGAGTTCCCAGCATCACAATGCGGCATACTGGCTAGAGAAAGCACTAGAAATTCACAAAATCACAATGGCTAGTCTGACTCGATATAGGTGGTTCGCCGGCTGCCAGCAGCATCATTGAATGCTCTAGAAACCGGCTGTTCACCACTATCTGACACACACACAGCACATAACGAGACACATGTGGCTGAATTGGGGGTACGAACACTCCAATCCGACTTCCTACACACAAAATCACACTAATAACACGGAACGAGACAAACTAGGGAGAGAAGAACGTTTCAACTTAACGGCTACAGCCAGACAAAGATGCCGCGTTGGGCTTGCGGACCAGCGCCGATATCCGCGGCGATGTTGCTACAGATCTTGTCAAAAATTCGCGTCTTGTAATGCGACACTTTGGCTGTCATTTTAAATGTAGAAAGAGCAAGATTATTTTTCATTTTAATTAGCATTTTTCTTATATTCATTTTCAATACGTACGTACATGAATGTGTGTGTGTAAGTGTGTGCATGTGTGTGTATGTGTGCACACGCATATATGAATGTCTATGTAGCTGGGTGCACATGCACACGTTCTTACATATATATATACACACATGTGCGTATATATGTTTCTATTTCTATTTTTTGCGTGAAAAGCAAAACCTCAAGACATATTACATTTCACCTAAAGCTCTGAACCAAATTCCAGAAATAAATAAATGGATTGCGCTTGCTTAATGATTCACGAATCGATCTATCACGGTCCCGAAGGGCATTTCTGAGAATAGAAGAAATTAAAAAGTATAAACAGACAAATGAAATAAAGCGCTCGTGCAAAAATTATCTCTATATTCGTATGCCGAACAAGCCATGCATTTCATTTTTGAGAGTAAGTTTGTTTACGCATTTCTAGATGTGCGTGCTGTGTTGCGCTATGTTCTTTATAAATGACTTCGTGACTAACCTCTTCTCAATACTTGATTGTCATTCACGATGGTGTTTCAATCTGCTCCGGTATAGTGTTTTTTGTCTTTTTCTTACTTCGATAATTTCAACTAATAATTTGGGAGTTCCGAAGAATTCTTTACTAGTATTCGAATTATTTATAAGTTGTTAGCAATCTCTTGTAATATAAAATATCCAAGAGATGATATTTTTCATTTTTTATTCAACTACCCCTTGACAGAGTTAGACTATTAGCACGCCACGTGTGGTTTGTCCATTAGTACGCCTCGTATATTATGTCTATTGATATGCTTCGTATGGTCTATCTATTTGTACACCTCTGATAGTTTGTCTATTAGCACACCTCGTATAGTTTGTCTATTATTATGCCTCGTATGGCTTATCTATTTGTACACCTCGGATGGTTTGTCAATTGGTACTCTTCGTATGGAACTTTTGTTTGAGGACGTTTCATATTTAGAAAATTTTAAAAGCCAATATGTTGGCATGTATCTCATGTGGCAACTTGGAAATAAACGGTTTTCTTACTCACTTCATTGAAAACTTGAGCACCTACTTTTGAAAAGAATGTGTTGAACTCAGTAGCTTTTTCCAAAGGATTTTAAAAATTACTTTTGCGGTCTGAATTTTTATATTGAGCCACCTCACTAATGATTTCCCATGTACGTTTTGGGTAATTTTTTGTCATGAATAGTTCTTGGTGGAAGTGACTTTATTTTGCTTGCGTGATTTTATTCCGAAGAATCTTTCAAAGTTCTTTATATCTCTTGTATAAAGTACTGTTTGACCAATTTTCTTTATACTCTCGCAAGTAAATTTTCTTCACTCTGCTTAGGTCTTTAATTTCGTTAGTAATCCACAGAGTGCGTTTTGGTTTAGTTTTTTGGTGATATAAGGTGCGCATTCATTGAGAGCTGCTGTAAAGTTCTCGTTAAAGATTGAAACTTAAATGTCCACATCGTCAGATTGCATCATGCTCTGAAATTTGGTGAACCTGTATAGGAGTTTTTCATTAAATAGTTCCGATGAATATTGACTTTTTAGTCGGTAAGTCATGGAACGATAGTTTTGTCTCTCCTTTTCAATATTAATTTTACATTCTACAGAGTGGTGATCGGCGGCAGAGGGTAATATAACTGTATTAGGTATTGCCGTAGGTTTGTTTGTGATTTCCAGATCGAGGAGAGTTTTAGATACTCGTGTAACACGAGTCGGTTCTTTAACCATTTGTGAAAGGTTTAGTTTGTACAACAGTCTGCTAAGCTGATTTTTTCATCTATTAAGTCAATATTAAAATCACCCATAGCAAAGAATGACTTCTTTGTAGCTAGAACTTTTCTAAAATTTTTCTCTATGAATTCTGGAGTGGTAGGTACAGAAGCTGATGGGTGCTGGTAAAGGCTGCCGGTAATGATGGATTTGTAGTGGATCCTTAAGGCCCCCATACGAGCCAAAGTCTCACAAATTATTAATTTCACCATCTAAAAATCTAATATCATCAACACAACTATTTTCATAATTTTCTACCATTGAGTCTCATTAATTTAACCCCGAAAACCATTAACAATGTGATCCGAAATTTTTTTCACCAATAATGTAATTTCGATCGGCACAGCTAGATGGCAACAGTGTCGAGACTCCATGTTGATGACGCGCACTCTTAAGCTGCATCGCATCGTGTCTGTTGCTCTTGTTTTTAGTCCCACGGGATCTACTAGACATCACACACACTCCACACTAAACACCATGCCCCTCAATCAGACCTTCAACTCACTCACCTCTCTACTTTGAGGCCTTCTGATGCATGGAAACTCAACTCACTACCTGACTTGTAGCTGCTATCCCCATCTGTGGGCTTCCCCTCGCAGAAACCAGTCACACGAGCTCAAACCTTTCACTAATATTCTACCTTGCTGGTAAGCAACCCAGGCTGTCGCTACTAGCAGACCTTTACCCATCATTGCAAATATCTCCCATTGCTGACTTATTATTGGCAGCCGAGCTCAACGCTTATAACTCATTATAATAACTCACAACTCATAACTCACTACACACACGAAGCCGCACTCTTCCGAAGACTTGCTGAGGATTTACAACCAAGATTGAATCCCGAAAGAAGTCCACGAAGATGCAAGATTGCGACTCAACACTTCACCTTCAATAAATCTCAAAAAGACGAGCATATTCGGTCTTTCATTGCCCTTCAAATTGATGATTGTTGAGGGTTTAAAAACAATTCTTATTATGACGCCAGTTGTGCGTCCGAATGTCTAAATCCTTCTGAGTCTTAGTGGCCTAACCTTATCCTTTTCTATTTGATGCCTTACCCAGGCATCTGGTGACCCTCATATATATCGAAAAAAAATTTAATGTATCTGGTAACACCCCAAAACCAGATCTTTAAAGATTTATGTTTATATATTTGCACTTTCAACCAAACCATTTTTATGCCCTCGCACACTACATTTGATAAAAGTAAAGACGACAAATAAATTTCTTTCACGAAAATACAAGATCCACTACCTTTGCTACTTTTAATACCGTCATGGCGGTACAGCACGTAATCGGGAATATTGAAAAATAAGCTGAGTTCGCGAATCAAATCATGTCTCGGAAACGCATAAAATGTCAATGTCTTCTGTGACAAACTTTACTCTAGTGTCATCCAGCTTACTATCGAGGCTACGAGCTCACGTTTTCTATTTTTTTTTCTATATTGATACATATATTTTTTTCTATATTTCAATGTTGAAATGTTTAATTTTGATGTTTTCTATTTTATGACGTTTATTTGCGGTCTGGAAGTGATTTTTTGGTAGGGACTGTTTCGTGGATTTGTTGATCTTATCATTGTTGCCCAGAGTGTCAAGTCTAGCGTCAGGTATATTTGAGAGACTGCCATTCAACTGGACAACAGTATTTTGTCAAGAAGATGATGTGATAGTTATAAGCTATCATTCATATTTATTTTATATAATGCATTAATAAAGTGCCAATTTGATGTTATGCTCAGCAGTTAGCTTTTCTATCCTAGTTTTCATGTTGACTGGATTAATTATTTATAGTATTGTTGAAGATGTTTAACGAACCTTACCTAATCTAACTTAACTAAGTTAGGTTAGTTGAAATTCATTTAGTTCTTTACATTTACTGAAGTAATACGACTTGTACAACATTTACGATTACGAGTCTTTTTACAATCTATTACGCGTCCAAATAGAGGTCGTCGAAAAGGCTTGAAAACGACTTTAAACGACCCGAATGAGCCCGCAAACAGCCATTGACTAGACCTATAAAAGGCCAGTTGAATGAAGAGCCCTTTTCAAGCCCTAATAGGCCAAGTATAGGTAGGAGTCGGTTTGAAGTCGTGATTTTTGGCCCTTTTGGGCCGTTTTCGACCTTTTACGACTAATTTACTACCTGAAAAGGGCGATAATTTTCAATTGGGTTGATTGTTACCAGCAGCACTTGGGAGATTTTTGTCCGTGACGGGTGACCCCGAAACTCGACTCTCTGTTGACTCTCTGTCGGTCAGCTTTGGTGGTGCTGGATCGGTTGCGGTGCTCTTGTTGACGTCGCACTGCTTTACCGACGGTGTTGCTTCTGTCGTTTAGAGCGGTTGAGGCTTTTGAACGAGCGATTTTACGCGTAACGTTTTTGGTGGTTTTCGTTTCCGTTTTATGAATGGTTCAGATATATTCTGCTTATTTGGCTATGAGTTTTTAAGCAGTGTTGTAAGGGATGTTATTTCTCCAGATAAAGGCGCTTTACGAGTAGCTGAGCGAGTTTCATATGGATACATCGTGAAATTGTATCAGATGTATGGATAGAGGAAAAGATAATTTAGGTTTTGTTCACTGAGTAGAAGTTATGGAGTGGGTAATCTTCGTCATGGGGAGGTGGAGGGTCATTTGAATATGAGTGATCAGTGATCTGATCATTTAAATTCAGAAACACCCAAAAACATCACTTTCGATTTTCGACGAAGATGAAAGGACACCATATGCAAACGAAGCTCTGCTACATTCATTTGACCACAGGTTTGAGAACAAGGAAGTGTGGAGGAGAGGGTAGACAGAGGGATGGGAGGAGGAAGAGGTGCGGGTGCTGACAGGGCCTGCATTGAGGTCTATTGTTTCAGACCTGTGCAGGATGTCATTTATTACTCACTCAGTCTCCCAACGTCTCGCAATTACAAGACTTTGTATTCTCTCTTTCCCTTTTTTCGTCACTATTTCACCAAAGTTAACTGGTGGGTCACTATTCCACCAAAAGAAAAATTTATTTTGTTTATTCAGGAGAAGTTGAAAAGTTGAGTGACTAATTTTCAACAGGAAAGATAGCCATTATTGAAATATGCGAGGGTGAAAAGATTGCGCTGCTCGTTCACATTTGAAGAAAAAATATCGTCTTTTAATGCCAGATGGAGGGAAGCCACCAGCAAGAAAGAGGGGGAGGGGTAGGAGCATAGAGAAGAAAGGTTACACAGGAACGTAGGAGTAGGAGCAGGATGCTTGCGGTGAGCCAGCCTGGCGTCTCCAGCTCTCATGCTTGTGAAAAATAACACTACAGTTTTTCCGTGTGAAGATTGCTATGTAGAGTTATTCAAAAGACGTCATATTGCTGAAAATTTGCTTCACATTGTGGAATTATGTTTTTAGCAGTGAACATAGATTTAAGTTTGCGACTATTATGGCAGAGCAACTTTTTCAAAACTGCTCCAATCAATCGATGTAATTTATCTATTAAGTTTTTCAATGAATGTAGAAGTTCCTTCGTCACAAAAAGAGGAAGAAATTTTTTTCTTAACACCTTCTTTCAATTCGCGTCACTAATTAACCAAATTTGTTCATCAAGAGAATAATCACAGCCAATGTGGTGCACCATAAGTCGATAGTAGGCGTTAGAATATTAAATGTTCAGGTTGTATTAGCAGAAAAATCGTTAACAAAACATGATCACTGAAATACATTTTCACGAGATACGAGTTTGCCAGAGTACAATTTCTATTCTGTTGCGACTTTGGTAACAATGGTTTGAAAAATAGGAGACATAGGTGACATCGCCTTTAAAATAGGATGAAAATAAACTGTCAGACGAAACCAAATTAGAAACCAAATTACCCTGGTTCTAGTTTTTTCCTGTTTTTGAAACCATGCGTGACAAAAATCTAGATTATATGCCACTCAATTCTGGCGTTTATACGCCTTGAAAATTGCAGCCTAATCTCGATGGCATATTTTAGTATCTTCAATGGCTAGTTACTAGGTACGGACATGTTGATATCGACACTATATTCAATACTATATTATAAGATCCGGGGCAAATTTGCATTTATTTCTTCTTAAATTTATAAATAACTAAATATATTTTTGTGTGTAATTTTTCCTATGTTAATGCAATGGGCATCTCATTGAACACATTAAATTGGCTTGTTCGTCTCCCTTTTACGCCTTTATTATTAGTGGTCGAGAGGAATTATTACTCACATGAGATATCGCTAGAACTTGATGATTCTCATTGCATCATTTACTTGCTGCGACGGCTTCTTGCCACCATACGGCCAGACCTGGAGCTATCGTACGAACTTCCCTTTTAGACTCGCCGCCTCGAATTGGTCAATGGTTGTGAACCTGAACGAACGAGCGATGGTTACAGGAAATTCGGCAAGAGAGTTGGACGCAGAATGTGTCGCGAAGAGAAGAGGTGAAACTGAAAAGGAGAGATGGCGAGCAGAAAAAATGCGCTTTACGCATATGATGCTAGCGTTGGAGGGTTTTTGTAAGTAGCTTGAAGGTGGTGGAAGTTAGCTACCCATCAGGGCTCTGTATGGTGGGGTGTTACGTTAGTGAGCATCTGTAATGTTGGCCTTGGTAGAGTAGGCTTGATGTAGGGGAGAAAGGGTTGTGGAGTATGATATATATTAAAATATGCGTCGTTATAATGCGACACTGGTTTTGTGAGTAGGAACTCCGGAAGCTGTTGTTACGCTCCTCTTTACGAGCTCCGGAAGCTGTTTTACGCTCTTCCTCTAGGAGCTCCGGAAGCCATTGTTACGCGCTCTTGCCTGACTTCCGGGTACGGCTGGGTTTAAGAGGAAGTCTGTAACCGACAGAGGACAGCACACTGATACGCGCGTTCCAGAGTGTTTCGTTCTCCTGCCTTGGAAGTCTAAAGCTACTGAAACTGTAGTTTGCAGCTACAGCTAAATAAAGCTCATGTTGTGTTGAGAAGAAACCACACAAAATTATTTGGCGACAAAGATTTCGAATCCCCCCCCCCCCCTGCCGCACCAAACACTCTCGATATGTTGCAACACAACAAATAAGACTTCAAGAAATTACAACGGGAGTGCAAAACATTGCAGTTTTTATTCAAGAAAGTTGACACTGGCAAAGAAGAAACGCACAAGGATGGCAGAGTAATTACCTATGAACTCCATGACGGCATTTTGCATCGGAAAACGTTACGAGACGGTCAGGAAACCCATTAACTTGTAGCACCTGCAAGCGTGCGCCCACAAATCTTGGAAATGGCTCAAAACAATCCACTTGCTGGCCATTATTCCCAAAAGAAGACTCAGGCTCGACTAGAACGAGATTGCTACCGGCCATTCCTGGCAAAAGATGTGGTCCAATACTGTCACTCCTGTCATACATGCCAGACGCACGCTCCATTTCGACCAAGAAAGGCACCAATCTCAACCCCACCGATCACCACTCCATTCTCCGCACGCAGTGCTAATTTAGTAGGCCCATTGAAACCAGCTTCGGCACGGGGCCACCGGAACATTCTCACCGTGGTGGACAAACAACTCGGTACGCAGACGCTGCCCCGCTCAGACATATAGATGCTGAAACGGTCGCCCAGGAGCTACTCGAAATCTGCAGCAGAGTTTGTTTCCCTCATACGCTAACGAGCGACAACGGCATTCAATTCACAGCCGCAACCTTCGAAGCTTTTCTGAAACTCGTAGGTATCCAGCACCGATTGACTCCATTATACCATGCTCAATCGAACGGCATTGTCGAACGCTTCAATGGTGCACTCAAAGTCATGTTGCGAAAATTAGCCGTAGAACAACCACGCGACTGGGACCTGTATCTGCCTTCCCTTCTTTTTGCATATCGAGACGCTCCTCCCTTCAGGCCTCAACCGGGTATTCTCCCTTCGAATTCATGTACGGCCATCGCGTCCGTGGACCTTTAACCGTGCTCAAAGGATGTTGGACAGATGGAAGCTTGCAAGACGACACGAGCACTGCCCAGTATCTAATGGAAATGAAGCACTCGTCGTGTCGTGAGACTAGCGAACTTGCCTCCGTCCAGGCAGACCCTGGTTCGAGTCCCGGCGCTGGTGGCGATTTTCTCTGTTGGGTATAGGGGAAAAATTCCAAGCACAATACCCCACTCTACCCAGGTGTCTGAAATGGGTACCGGTCTTGACCGGGGGAAAGCGTAATGGCGTCCTGGCGTTAGTTATAAGGCATTTGAAAATCCAATGTATAAGGTGATATGTATCAGGCTTGAAATTGGAAATAAAGCATCCGTAGATGCCTTCATTATTTATTATTTATTTGAAAAAAAACATGCAAAATCGCTCGCGAGAATCTAACAGGAACCAAGAGAAAACCGCCAAGTTCTTCAACAGACGTACCAAGATGCGGACTCTAAACCTAGGAGGTAGAATCCTCGTTTTTCAACCCGATTCTCGGAAAAAGCTACTTATGACTTGGAAAGGTCCCTATACTGTAAAATCACGCTTGGATGGGAAACAACAAAGTTTATCACATCAATCTCCCCCGCCAGTACCACGACCGGGAGCAGCAAGCAGCCTCCGCCTCATCAAGCGAGAGTGATCTAGAGGAAGACGACGAGAGTAGAGGAAGCTTTTGCAGCGGTTGGCCTCGCCCTAGAACCTACATGCGAAGAAGAAGAGCTCGATCGGAAGGAAGCAGAGATACCGTCACCCGTTGGAGAAACCATTGAAGACTGCATCAACCCCTCTACGTTGACTACAACACAACGCTCAAAACTTCAGGAACTACTTGGAGAATGTCGCGATTTCTTCACAGATACTCCCGGAAGAACCAGCACGGCAGTTCATGAAATA
The DNA here is from genome assembly GCA_030386875.1 of Morinoia aosen. Taxonomy (NCBI): domain Eukaryota; kingdom Metazoa; phylum Arthropoda; class Malacostraca; order Amphipoda; family Talitridae; genus Morinoia; species Morinoia aosen. The sequence continues at coordinate 45,314,346 of CM059575.1, forward strand.
AAATTGAAGGATCCTTCCAGTTTTCGATTTCAACATTCGTATCTACTTCCCCTGGCGCTGGAGCCTGAACTGCAGTCAAGTTTAGAGAAGTGGATGAGGATGGGAATCGTAACGCCATCCACATCACCATACTATTCACCGCTCCTTGCCGTTCGGAAGAAAGACGGTACCCATCGATTTTGTGTGGACTGCGGGCACCTCAATAGCCAGACAGTATTCGATGCCGAGCCAATAGCAGACACCACTGCTATTTTCACCAATTTAGCTGGCAAAACAATTTTCACCAATTTAGCTGGCAAAAAAATTCTCAGCAAAATGGATCTGACTAGTGGATATTGGCAGGTACATCTACACCCTGAGTCCCGCCAATACACCGCCTTCAAAACTAGGTCTGGATTCTATGAATTCAACGTCATGCCTTTCGGCCTAGCAAATGCTCTAGTCACCTTTACCCGCCGTTTACGTCAAGTCACTGCAGGACTGCAAGATACTACATGGACGACATCTTAATTGCCTCGACTACCTGGAAAGACCACTGCGTTGCATTGGCTAAACTGTTCGAAGCTCTTTCTCGACATTGCCTTAAAGCGAAGCCGTCCAAGTGCGAATTCGGATTTGACAACCTCCAGTATTTGGGTCATCAACTCAGTAGTAATCAGATCCAGCCTCTGGAGACCCGAGTCGAAGCCTTAAAATCAACTCCCCTCCCAAAAACAAAATGGGAGCTCCGAAGTTTTCTCGGTACAGTTGGGTACTACCAACAGTACATTCCTAACTACTCGCAACTGACATCTAAACTCCATGATTTCCCAAAGAAGAATTCTCCGGAACAAATACCTTGGACAGATACATGCTATGCTATGTGCGATGTCCATTGATGTCTATTGTGGAATTGATATGTTCATATGTTCATTTTTTAGGTTATTTAAGTATGCACTTTTAATATCACTGCTAAGGCTTTGTAGATGATATTACCATTACTCTATATTTTTTCGGTGATATCAAGCAGAGCGTCTTGAGTGCTAGTGTTCCTCCTATAGCCATATTGATTTCGATGAAGTAAATTTGACTCGTCCAAGTGAGATGACAGTTGTTTTGTTATCACTTTCTCCAATATTTCGGACAGGACAGATAAAAGACTTATGGGCCTGTAATTAGATGCTGTATTTATGTCACCATGGTTTTATGCAACGGTCTAATTATGGAGTGTTTCCATTGGTTGGGGAACTTATAAGTCGCGATTGATGTAATAATTACCAAATAAATCAATGGTGCATTATTATTGTTTTCAAACTCCATTTTTATGGATACCTAAAATCGAAATATACTCAGCGCCTCACGCATCGAAATACTAAAGGCTCTATGGCAACATTTTGCCTAGGCCGATCGTCAGGCTGTAGGCACCAGCCCATTTGCCTAGCTACACTGTTAAGGGGACCATGTACGTAAATAAGTCCGTTATTTATGGATGGATTTCTCTGAAATTTTCACAGTAGGTGTGAAATGATGCAAAGATGTTTTGTTATATCGACAAAATTTTTTTATCTGCACTAGATTTTTTTTTTATTTTCGAAAAATATGATAAAATAGGGTTTTTTTAAATCTATCTTCTTCTAAAACTTTGAAGTTACAGATCCAGTACTTCGTTTTAAGATTGCTTATATGTCTATATAACCACGCGCAATAGGGAATTTTGATAACTTCTTTTTGTGGATTTTGGGAATTAAAAAAAAGACCTTTTTTTCATTTTTTTTTCATGTCGTGTAATTTTCAAAATAATAAATGTATCAGAAAATGCTATTGCGCGTGGATACACCTTGCTAAGCCCTATCGAATGGTATATAAACCATTCTCGTAGCTCTAAAATTGTGGAAGGAGATAGATTTGAGAAACCAATATCAAGTTTCCAGAAAAACGTGTTTTTTTACAAAAAAAAATTCTTTTTATCTTTTGAACTACAGGGTTTTCTACAATAAACTCTTGAGCGTTTGTAGCTCTTTTCAAGCCCTTTCGAGTGATATAATTTACATTGCTGTAGCTCTGTAACTCTGGGAAAAAAATATACAACAAAAGAGAATAGGTTTTATTCATGAAAACAACCAATTTTTTTAATTTTTCATTTTTTTGACCAAAATACGTTTTTTCGTCAAGTCAACTGCTTGGTTTTATAGCTCTTTTCAAGCCCTTGGGATTGGTGTGCTTGCCATAGCTGTAGCTATGATACTGCAGCTGTCACCGAGCTATGAATGAGAGCTGCGGTATCATAGATACGGTAGAACAGCTAAATTCTGAAATTGTCAAAAATTATAAAAAAATATTTACTCAGCGTTAGAATGTTTCGTTTGAAAAATGGAAGCACTTTGAGTAGCCCATTAACGAACTATAATGCCATTCCCGCAGAGAAACACGCTCAATTGACCCCCAATAATGAGGGGGGGAGGGTTCACGGTCACTCCACCCCCATCGCTTTCCCCCCTCTGGTGGGCGCACTATTCGGAGTAGACGTAAACGGAAAGTACCAATGGAAGCGCAAGAAAATCCTCTATAAGATGCATATAAAAGCAGAAAATCAACACATATCCTGATTTCTAGGTAGACGGTGTCCTTAAGATGTAGACGTGCTGTGTTCTCCTACCAATACGATCGTCGGGTGAGTTCTGTGATACATTCTTTAAATGTTTTTGTGTCCAAGTGTTATTATTTACCGATGTCAAAATTGTATTACTGATAGAGTGAAGTGTTTTTCCTTCTCGTTTAGAATGGAGTGATTAGATACCAAGATGGTGGAGTGAATGATCGTAGTGTTCGGTATTTTGCTCCTGACGCTGCAGAGCCGGAAAATTGAGAAAACGGCCACGTTCGTGATGTTTGTTGTGCTCCAACTCCTTAGTTAGTTAGTTTATTCTAAATCATAATAATAATTGTTCAATCTGGATATTAATTCGGCTAATGAGTTTTGGATTAACTGTTAATCTTAGTATAAATAATGTGGATATTCGAGCCATGGTGGTACGAGCCAAATTAATTTATGTTCCTCCTAGTTACTATACTAAGCGTTTATAGTTATTTTGGCCATAGTTACAGTTATACTAAACACGGAGTAACTACGATGAAATATTTACCATTGTCAAGTTAGGCGTGTCGACATGTAGGAAATACCATGTTTGACTGTCCCTAACGAGTCTGTATTTGAAGGTCTACCCAAGCTACCTCCTTACTTCCACCTTACCTTGCATTACAATGTCGTTACATTACCATTGCATCGTCTAATATCACCTTAATTTTCCGAGGCTCGTCTCACTCTTACCTTTTAACCTTTTTAGCCTTTTTCAACCTTTATCCCCCTTTTATTCATGTGAATACATTCATTATTTTTGGGTCAAAGCATTCAATAAACACCATTCGAAATCTAGATCTAACTCTGACAGTTGTGAATGAAAAAATTCACCCATAAGAAAAAGTAAAAATTTAGGTATTTGGTTCGATAGAAACATGTCCTTCAAATCGCACGTTGATAAAACCTGCAACACAATTCATGGGACTTTATTGTTTTTAATCGTATAAAAAATATGCTTGACGAAGAATCTAGATTGTTGGCCGATCATTCTTTGGTCTTATCACGTATGGACTACTGTAGCCTGGTCTGGGGAGATTTATCGAAAGATCTTCAGAAAGACCTACAAAAATGCATGAATTTTGCAGCAAAGGTTGTAGGCAACGGTATATTCAAAAAGAATGACCACGTAACACCTCTCATAAATAAACTTGGCTGGGTTCCGATTCGGGAAAGGTTTCTGGCGCACAAAGCCCAATACGTTTTCTCCTCTTTATATCTTCCTCATAGCAGTGCTGAAATAGTGGAATTCCACTCCCCTACCGTCACGAACCAAAAGCCGAACAGGAGACGTGATGTCTCAATCAAATACCGTTCATCTAACATCAGGCAGAAAGCTCTTGTCAGTATCAGGCGCCTTACTGTGGAACAGACTCCCCCAGAGCTTCAAAACTCCTCAAACACTGAGAGAATTCAAAACTAAAATGGCTCTCTATTTTGCGTCAACACAATAAGTGTGAACTGCAGTACGTGCTGGAAAAGAAGACAGGAATTTTTATTGCTAGTTATCTTCTCTCTCGATACATTATACAACAATCGAGACAGATTTATAACATGCACATGCAATATGACTGCCCGTACACGAGTATTAAGTACATGTGCGTATGAACGCACATATAGCGCACGTATGTGCGTATATGTGTGTATGTGCGTATGGATATAGGTGTATGTATGTGCGTGTCTGTATGTTTAGAACATATTCCCCTTTAAAATGCTCATGTTGATCTTGTGTGACGCAGTGTCGTCCCTTACACTCTTCCAGTATGCTTCGGCCACACCATTTGAGGTTGTTTTGACTTTCTCGTTTTGCCCCAGCAATGTTGATAATGTTACGGTTGGCATTGTAAATCGGTCCCTCTCATCTATTTTGAATCCGGTGAATTTTTCTGTGCCAAAGCTTGTAGTATACGAAATTTAAATTTTTCCGTTATTGTAAAATCTTTCATTTCATCCGTACCAGGGATTTTAGCTTACTAGTTGAAACAAAACAATGTAAAATTGCCTCTAACATCAACCTCGCAGTCAAAGATGGAAATTAATTCTGGATCTACCCGTTTTACTTTCAACCTTAATCCCTCATTTCACTAGTTCCAACGTTCGTAAGCTCAAATTTCAATATGGAAGTGCACCATACTAGAGTGTTCTTAACAACGCATCACATGTACAATGTTTTCTTGACCACTTGAAATATAATCCAGTGTTAAAATCAGACCAACACAACGGAGAGAATGCATTTATCTACGTACTTTCCTCCCAATTATTTGTTTCAAACCTTAACCGAGATAAATATTACGATCTTCATGTATTTGACATCAACACAATGGAAGGAATGCATTTTCTTTGTACTTTTCGCCCAACCATTTGTTTCAAAATTAACCAATATAAATATTACGATCCTCATGTATTCGATCTCAAGTCATGGTCTTAAATTTAAGATACTCGAAGGTACTTTTCGCTCAAATTGAAGCTTTTTGAACATGCGACGTAGTTCATTAGCAATTTCTTACTCTCATGCGCTCGTGTGTACAATGGTGTTCCAGCTATGTAGCAAATATTACGGACTCGTGATCCAATAACGTGCACCCTAACAAGAGTATTTTCAGCTATGTGTCACAGGGATTTTGTGTTCTTAGTGACTCACATTCATTTTGCATTTCCAAACCCAAATTAATTACCGCAAAGAAAGAGAGGATGTTAAATGTGAGGGTATTTTAGTAACTACTTTCTCTACTTCGGTTTCATTGAAACATTTAAAAAAGGCCTCGGAGTCGACGAATGTCATAACTTTGAAGATCATCATTTTAATCTTTTTATTCTGGTCTTAAATTGCTGTCGTAAGCTTTGCGTGGTAAACTCTTCTTACCTTTTTATTCTCGTGAATACACTACGACAACACTAATTTTAGATAGTTAACTTATGTACGGTTCCACCTATGTAGAAAATATTAAAGCTAGCAATGTAAAACAGTACTTTTCATGTCTTTAACCCCGATGAACTCTTTGCGCCAGTACTATCAGCGTAAGTAAGAAATATCACAACCATTTTTTGTTTTGTTATAACAAATATTATCGTTGGGACACCTTACATAGGGATGAAGGGCCGGATGTGGGTTTTCACCGGATGTAGAATATAAACAAATGTGAAGCGTAACCAAATGTAGAGGCATGACCGGATGCGGGGCATCACCGGAAGAGGGGGTGAAGTGTTGTCAGATGGGCAAAAGGAATTTTTGGATTTTGGAGTTGATATTTTATTAAAAAAATAATAAGCTCCATTTCCATTTCCGGGCACCACATATGAAGTACTACTATTTGTAGAAAAGCCACCTTCAATCTGCTGCATGAAACCAACAGTTGTGATGCTCATTATAGTCGACAGGAATAAGTAAGATCAATATTAGAATGACTTAGCGAACGTAAAATAAGATAAATTTTTACTTTCTAGCAAAAATTTAAGAAATTGAAACTTAGAAATTGAAACACAGAAACTGAAACTTAGTGCCGCACTCCAAATGCAAATGACCCTTTTATACATATAATTGTTTATTTTTTATTAACTTGTGCTTCTCTCTAAATCCTGTGTCGACAATTATCATGTGTATTACGATAACCATGTATGAATAGCAATTAAGGATCTAAATCATATGTTTCAACACTCAACATGGGTATTACGATAACCATGTATAAATAGCAATTAAGGGTCTCTATTCTAAGGTATTTGAATGCATTTTTCGCTTTCATTTTTCAATACATGTGCGCACTAATGAAAGTGTTTTTCAAATGAGTGTCGCGAGGATTGTGCTCTCTTAGTTCAAAATCAGATTAGGCAAGGAAAGGAACTTATTTTTGTTGTACTTTTCTATCAATCATTTTGTTTCAACATTTTACACTGGTATTACAATACCAATGTGTTAAAATAATTTAAGGATGTTAATGTTAAGGTGTTTTAAAAACCAATGTACCGACATTTCATGTTTGTACTTTATTGGAAATAAAATGTTTTTTTTTAAATTTACCATTGTTATTATATGACATCAATTTACCGGAACTTTACCCTGCCTGCCATTACATGGTCATTCTATTACCATTGCGTCGTTTTACCTCGCCCGTACTTTACCTCACCTTGTCTTATTTATACCTAATCATACTACAAACCTACGGATGACATAAAAATTAATAAAGTTCCTGGTTTTTGATCCTACACCTACTAGGAATAACCATTCTACAAGGGGGATTCGCAATTACCCGTTCCCCACAAGTCTTTTACCTGTAATGTCCAAAATATTTGAGAAAGTGGTGACAAATCAACTGTCATTTCACCTGGACGAGTCAAATCTACTCCACCGAAATCAATACGCCTATAGAAGAAACATTAGCACTCAAGACGCTCTGCTCAATATCTCTGAAAAAATATACAATGACATCGATCAAAAGAATGTAACACTCTTGCTGCTACTCGATCTCGATAGCGTCGAACATGATAGACTTCTACGTAAAATACTGAACTTGGGAGTAGACACGCAATGGTTTGAAAGTTCCTTGTCAAATCGATCTCATGCCGTCTGCATAGAAAGCAAATTGTCACCAGTCATTCAAAACAATTTTGGTGTTCCCCAAGGTTCCATTCTTGGTCCGCTACTGTTTTCTATTTTCATTAATGATTTCCCTCCAATGCCTTCTAACACACGGGTCTCAATGTATGCAGATGATGTTCAAAGTGAAATAATAAGTTCTGTATCGGAAATGCCACAGACGCAAAATAAAGCCGGAACCATACTAACCAGCCTGAAATCATGGTACGACCGAAATGGTCTAAAATTAAATGCTAATAAAACACAATGCATTATTAAATTAGGTTGGAGCACTCATGCCAATTTTGAAGTATAAATGATAGTAACGACAGCTGATTTAAAAATCATTTTAATTAGTGAACGTTTCGGCTTCATGCTCAAGCCATTATCAATACCTGTAAAAGATAATTGACATACAGAAATAAGACACGGCCAAAAGACAAAAGAATATAACTTATAATAGTATAAAAAGAGCAATCGAGAGATTATATTGTAATTAATTTTTGAAAATCAGGCTATTTCTAACTGGAATGATCACATCATTGAATTTAGAGCTGGTTTCAACTGTTTAATGTAAAGAGATTCTAGTATATGTAGGTCGTTTCTATTTGAACAGAAACTCAAAATTGAAAAATCAGATTTGCTTACTATTACACTACATTTTCAGTGTGATCCCTAATGGCTGAAAAGGATGGCTTAGCTAAAACTCTACCTGTTCTGGAACTCCTACCAACGTGCTCGAAAAATCTAGTTCTAAAACTACGCTGGGTGCAACCCACATAGCTAGACCCGCACAGCGGGCAACAATACTTATAGATTATGAGAGAGCACAGTTCAGTAGGCAGACGGTCTTAAATCTAAAAAACGATCCTATAGTAGGCCTACACCTGTGTGTCAATATTGGAATGAAATCCAAGCAATTGTAAAATATCTCCACCAGCTTTGAAACGTCAATGGCTAGCTTCTCGGACTGGGCACCATAAAAAAGCAAGTTACAATAGAATTTATTTTTCTTTACAGTCGTCTCGGAGTAGGTCGGTATATATTTTTTGTCTAAAAATAGCCTCATAATTTTAGAGATTAGGTTATTTGGGAAACCATTATGGCTGAAAAAAGTTTGTAGAAAATTAAATTCATCATGCATATTGCGGTAGTTTGAACTTATATGAAATGCGCGATGCAACTATGTTTTAATGCTATTGAGTTTAAATCTAAATGAACAAAAACTAAAAAAGCTAGTGCCTAACCCGGTAAAGGTATTTTTCCTATAAACAGAAGTTACGAATCTTTGATTCTGTTTTTCTACGGAACAGTCTAGAAAGGCAAGCTTGTGATTAGTCTCACATTCCATCGTAAATTTCAAATTAGCGTGCTTTGGAGTTGATGTAGTCCAAGAATTTCCTTGCATGACACTCCTCACTGAATATAACAAAAGTGTCGTCAACATACCTCCTGTAAAAGATTGGCTTAAAGTCTAGCGGACACTCAGACAACCAGTTCACTTCATGATGACACATAAAGATATTTGCGAAAGTCGGTCCTAATGGCAGACCCATTCCTAAACCTTCTGTTTGCCGATAAAATCTACCTTGATCTACCCCTTGCTTTATGGTCTCGTGCGACGTCGAAAATCTTTTTACTTATGTGCCTCTACATGAGACAGTACAAATTTGCTTAGGGTACCTGTATCAGTCTAGTCAAGAAGTGTTAGGATTGACTGTGAATAAAAATTGACCACATTTTAAACGCAGTGGCCATGAGAAAATATACTTGGCAATTTTTACCTATATCGCACGACTAAAGAAACATAGGACCTGCTATATCTCGAGAAGGTGCTCTTGTCATAATATTGTCAACGTATCAAGTTAATTAGTATAGGGATTTTTTATTAGACAAATATCTATACATTTTGAAGTGGTAATTTTTTAATTTTTCCTCGTAAAATGTGGCCCCATAAATCTTCCACCTCCAACCCATCACATTCCCCATTGTCAGACGGTTAGTATGATAGTTATTCTGCAAATCCAAAACATCACCTGTTCCATTTCAGCAGCAATACATGCACACAATGTATGTTTCAGTATACATGTCAAGAGTTGAGGGTATCAATGTTATGCAAGAATTTCTGTAGCGCACGAACACCTTTACCAATATGTAATTAGAACAATAATGCCTGAAACTTGTGTTTGTTGATGAAAAGTGATTCTAAAAAAATCGTTATAAGTATATTTTGATGAGAAAGTAGAGGACCTTGGTTCATACAACTGAGGTTAGATTCATCCATCGGATTTTCTTTTTTTTTGTTTTTATTACTACGTACTAAGAGCATAATTAGCCCTATTTTTTGTTGTTGTACGCTATATTGCTTGTTTTCTGGCTCAAGATTTACTATTGTACTGGAATAATAAGAACAAGGGAACAGTAAATGTTAATTTAACATGTAGATTTTCTATGAAAAATTAACAGGTATCAACAGGAAAATCTTTTGTACTTATCATTCCCAACGGTATGTTAAAATTAAATCATTTGAGTTAGAGGCATCTATTGTAAGCCCTGAACAATGTACTTTAATATGATACGTGAGTTATCATGGGCCATATGCTTTTTTTCCTGTAAGATATGCCCCCCTATGCAGGAGTGCGGAGCGTATTCGAAAGGAGGTCCAAAACTTGATTAAACACTTTTGTTTAATATAAATTCGTATTTTATACATACCTTTGCATGTCGTTTTAATGATGAAATAATTACTGCTCAAAACCCTGGTTCCATTTGCGATATTGCTAGCTTAAATATTCTCAAGGTACAGATGAGGCTCGTGAAAGAGTCTCTACTTGCTAAGAAACGCAGTGTGACTGCTAGTCGAAAAGAAGCTGGGGTAGATTCTCTAAATTTTGTATTTTTTCGTATCTATCCTCCAACCACCAGAGACAAATCTTCGAAATCAGTAGGGGATAGGAGTGTGAAATTTCGAAAACCCATGGCGTCTTCCAGTCTTAATTTAATTAATAATGAAATTCCGATACTAGGTCTTTCTGCATACACTTCGCGACTCCACCAAGGTTTACGTTTCCTCATTCTTTTACTAGCAATTAGCGCTAAGCAGGAACTTACTTCGCACAAAGCAATGTCCTCCATGACGTACTGTCAGAGACTAGACGAAAAATTTAAATCGTAGACCTAGACGGTCTACTAGCTAGACGAGACTAGACGAGGCTAAAACGGAGTCTATAGACGGTCTATAGACCAGGTCTATTGACACATCGCGCAACATGTCTCCAAGAGAGTACTTGCCTTTAGAGTTAGAGTTGCCTTAGTAGAATAAGTTTAATATAATCCATTGCCTCTGATGCGTTCACTGCGATCCAGTTGTTGGAGGACCGCGTCACGGTCTTCCCAAACTAGAATTAATGCAATTGTAATAGCTTGAAATAGCCATTCCTATTGAAATTTTGTGTTATTACTCTGAAAAACTTTTAACTGAATCTGTTGTACCTTTTTCTTGTTGCAGACCATTCTCACAATAATTTGAAACTAATTTAATAACAACAGGAACGTGTAGTAGCAATCATAGTTATGACTGTGCTATTTGACCGAATAAAACCCTTTGAACTTTGAACAAGAAACTAATGGTGTTTGCTTCTTCATTCATCGCTACTATCTTTCATTAAGGAAGGAATCGTGGTTCACACGAGCATCAAATTATTGACTTCTAACCAATGAAGGCTAAACTCAAATTTCGAGCCTTCACCATAATTTGGTGATCAACTAGGTTGGAAACGGAGGCTAGAACATTGAAGTCATCTACAATAGTTGCAGAGAACAATTGTACTTTTATAGTATCAAAGCGGATGGCTGACTGGAGAGCATTAGCTAGTGGGAGACGACTAGAAAGCTTCTGCCGACATGCACTGCACTTTATACACGCATCGTTCTTGTGGTAGAGCCCATGTATTCAGACGCACACAGTGCGTCCAGGGCTTTGCTGTAGCTACAATGTGCTTATATTGTTATTTACTATGCTGATATATAACACAAAAGGGTAAGTTTTCCCGGAGTTCATCTTTGTAGTGAAAAAAAGAGCTAATCCGATTTTCATTAATGAGAGCAAGATTAAAGTTAATATGCATGTAACATTTCTATAAAAGAACTGACAAACCTTTCTTCATTTTTCCAGATTGTTGACTGAAATAAGGAAAACATAAGAAAATATTCTTTTCACCTCGGGAGGCAAATGTGAAAAGCTTAACATTTCCGATACAAAAATTTCTTAGCGGCTACTTCAAGAAAACTTAGCGCGAAACCATTTGAGTGAAAAACGTTTATTAAAAAGAAGGTTTCTGATGGAGGTCTCATCCTTAATCGCTTTATCCAAACAGAATTGTGTTTCTTTGATCGTTTATTTTATGTTGGTAATTTTTAGCCTCTTTGTTTCCTTTTTTGAAATTTCATTAAAATATTTGAGAGTAAACGCGCTTCTGTTTGTTTTAGACTTACATAGATTGCTAATTCTTTTTTCTCTGATGCGATACTCCCGAAACATTTTTATTTATTTTTATGGAAATGTTTCAATTTCTTGATTTCATTGCTCACTCTTCCCACATTAGTACGTAGAATGCAAATTCCAACCGAAAATAAGATACATTAAATGATATGAGTATTTGAAAGTATTTCGTGCTCATAGAGCACCCTGCCTCTCTTTCCCGCAGTATCAGTGATTCATTTTAATTTTGCTGTACTATAGAACAATTGAAAAATCCATTCATGTAATTTGAAGAATGCTGCTATATATACTTTTGACTTTTAAAGTAACCATAGTTTATGTCTGATTAAGTTTATTGGCTGAATGTCGAGTGAATGTCGTACACTCAGATGCTTCTCATGAGCACAATGATTCAATTTTATCTTGTACGGCGCCAAAAACGTAGACGCTAATACAATGGAAAAGGCAAAGCTACAAATAGTTGCCAAGATGTTTTTGCCCATTCATTGTGCAATTCCATGAGTATCCAGCGCATTCACAATCGATAACGGATATTTGTGCGGAGCGATGCTCGATATGGACTAAAGACTGATAGATGCCAAAAGACCTGTGAAAACTTACAGGCGCATAAGTTTTCATATATGTAATACCTTTTTCCAAAAAAATTAACAGTCCTTGGTTTTTGGAACTTAGGGATGAGTTAAGTTACACATATACACGTAATATTAAAAAAAATTTAAACAGTTGAATAAATAAAGTGATGAAAAATTGTCTGACTTCTTAATTGACTTTATATTTTATTGCCAAAACAGTAAAAAAGAAACATTTACAGTACAAAACCTTAAAAACACACTCCATAGATATCTTGAGGGATTTTTTACAGTATTTTTTAGGAGGACGATTTCCTGCAAATTTTGCAAAATCACCCCTGGGGTTACCCAGGGGCACAGGTGTAGGGTAGACAATGGATAGGCTAAAGCCCCGTCCAGGCCTTGCGTTAGCATAGTGCTTGATGCCGCTTAGACGAACTGCAGATGGCTCTCCGACCGCTACGGAAGAAGATTTTTCATGCCCACCACGAAGTTGAGCGTACCCGATTCTTGTCGTATGCGTGGCCAGTCAGTGTGATAGCGGAAGGCGTTGAGGAAAGTTGTAGCGCTCCGCGATCTCTCCGCGGCTATAGTCTCCGCAGCTTCGCACAGCGCATCGTCGTTATAAAACATCCATCTCCTCTCATGTACTACGATGACCATGTATGAATAGAAATTAAGGATCTAAATCATTTTTTAGACTGCTGATAATGATAACTGACTGCTAATGCAGTCAGTCAAGCCAGTCTGGTCAGGAGCGGTTCTTTTGCAACGCCACTGCGACGATCACAGGCACTCTTGAAAATGAAATCTGGAGAAGGGTCACCAAAGGACTGAAACTATATGCGGCAGCCATGATTTTACTGAGCATAGGTACGAACAGCTAAAAATGAATAGAACATCAAATGTATGGCTTGGCCAGCACGGTTCGCCCCGATGACGTAGCGGTGGGAGCCCGGAGTTTTAGCAACGGGCCAGCGCGGTTACCCTCCGCACTCCTCCAGCTCGCTTCAAGAAGTCTGAGCCAGTACTCGTACCTTCAAGAGAAAATATAATTTCAAGATTCAATTTTTATACCTTGCAGGGAAACTAAATGGTCATGCTGACGCGGCTCACAAAACTTTAGGAAAAAATTTAAGATTACTCTATTTTACGAGCCTGCAGTAGCTGAACAATATTAGCCCAAACAATGGCATTTAGCTAACCAGCTAGACTGGTTGCTAGGTTACAAAAGAGTTTAAGCTTATTTGAGCCTAAGGTTTTATGTTATGTACGGCTCAGACAAAATTTAATTTATAATATCCGTTCGCACTGGCAATTATTAAAATAATCGACGCACTGAGATGGAAAGAGAACACCGCACTGGAATTGCTTTCCAACTCACCATAAAGGACGTGCTTAGAAGGCCGTTCCTCCGTGCAGTAGGGCTCAAGAGACGTGCGCCGGCCGAGGAGTGCCGCTGAGCCGCTGCAACGCCTCCACTGCGTGAGGCGAAGACAGAATGGCGCGAAGTCGTTGCAGGAACTTCTCCTTGCCGCGCCGGGCCACGAGAGCGCAGAGCTGCCCCGGCTCCAATCTTCGGTTTGGAGCTTCACGAAGAGCTTACATGGTTATGAAGAAGTTCGTATTTTCACGATAGTTGACATCCAATTTTTCTTCATAGAATAATAAACAAAAATAGAATCTTGAATGAAAATGTCTTACGTCTAGGTCCCAGGTAAACGACGATGATGTCCCGAAACCAAGGAGAGCTATTGGAGCTTCCTTTCCTGGTGACCGAGTGCTGAAGCCTGAAGCGCTGAAGTGCTTCCAGCTCTCAAGTGTTGAAGCGCCTGCAGAATCTGATAATTTTCGGTAGAGCTCGTTTGCGTTTTTAATCTGCAGGTGACTCAAGAAGAAGAGCGGTAATCAAGAACAGCAAATGTGTCAGGGTTAGGCTTGTTGGTAGACAAGCCCAGCACAAGCGTTAACTCTTTCCATAGTGCGTTTAAATTTTACTATTGAAATTAGATTTGTTTATATTGGTGTCACAAAAATTAAACTTACATTTTGCCCATGGCTCGTTACATTCTACAGGCACTATGGGAACGCAAGGTCTGGACGGGGCTTAACGCTGCTGCGCGTTAGTCAAACATGTCCTGCGTGCAATCGTTCTATGCTCAGCCAACAGACCTCAACAGTTGACAGTAGAAAGGTCTAAGCAATTTTTTTAAAAGTACTACTTGAAAACTTCTACCGGAATAGCTATCAATGCAAATCTATGTTAGACTTAGAGCGTTTGGGACCATAAGCAACTGGGATTACCACAAATTTTGTTATCGACTTATAAATTAGACTCTTGAGAACAATAATTAATTTATTGAGCAGTTTTGTTTAGATATGGCAGCATTTTAAAGCAAAACATCCGGCCGAATTTATACAAGGAACATTCTCCAGCTACGGTGGCCCGTCAACAAGCAACCGTTTGTGCATCAAGAACTCCACACTCAGCACTAACAGTCCAATAAAGACTCAATAGAGTCTGAACTGAGGCTTCCTAAAATATAAACATCGTTCTCAAACCAGTGTCTCCGGGTGCATACACTACTTGACCTTTGCAGCATTCTACCAAAAGTACGGACTTGGCGAATGCTGTGGAGAAAGCTATCCAAGACTCGACGGTATTCATCACTCTGCTACAGGTGTGTACATAACTTATCGCAATCTCTCCTTCCTGGTCCTGTGTTAAGATATTCAGCCAACTTATAGAGAAAAGAGGATTAGAGTCTTTCTGGAGTCAACAGAGGTCTAAGGGTTGAAAATTCTCGACGGTCATATATCTAAATGTGCGCTGGACTTTTCCTTATAGCAGGTGTGGAAAGACTTGTCGAAGCATTTTGAATGTATATTGAAGACGAAGAGTACTGTAAAACGGTTATATTTAAAAATGGCTTGCTTAATTAACGGAAGTTATTAACACTTTAATCGCAACGTGCTCCACCGAGGGCTACTTAGAGAATTTCCATAATGTTGGTGACCGACCAGTAGTCACAAACTCAATTTAAATAAATTATTAATCAAAGCTTTATGATTGCTCGATCCTGTTAATGTTTGTTATTTTCAAAATTGCTTACTACAATTAACTTAAGATTTGAGTTAAATATTGAAGTTCAGTTTAATCAATTGCGGTTAAAGTGTTAAAGTTATTAATGCTAATCTTAGATTAGGTGAAACAAGACAGAACTATACACTAAGAAGGTTCCCTATCAATTGCCTTTGGATGGAGCTAAACTTTAAGAAGCGATATTATGCATAACTCTGACCTAATTTTGAGGAATATCACTGAGTTCAGTAGGACATGTCGCGAGTAGATGTTTTTCTCTGAGTTTCCAATGTTTTCGAATGCCAATAGTCAATGATCCTCAGTGAGATTCCACTTATCTCGTGCCCATTGGCTTTCCCATTTATTTTGTTTGACAATGAAACCCGGGAACACGTTCCAGCACGTAGTCCAATGCATGTTATAAATTTTATCAGAAATAGGATGATCTTCAGCCTTGACACATATTACATACAATAGCTTCACAGGACTGAGCTTGCTGATTTAGTGCCTTAGATGTTTTGTGCAAAATTAACTGCCTGACAGGAACTTTGAAGAATAACAAATTGTTTTCTTAAGGGTATGTACTTTTTTGAGCTCGAAGATCATAATTGCGCTGATTTTCTTTAGTTATAAACGAATGCACTAAAAAAATCATGTGCAACAACTTACTCACATCATGTCCGTTCAAATCTCTACTTACATGCGTATTGAAATGACCAAATTAATATCTCATTTTCTTCTTGAAAGCTCATTGATAGTGAAGCATTGGGAGTATTGAATTTTAATGTAAAGCATGTCGGCAGAATTACTTTCATTCCGCATCTTCTACTTGTTTGGTAAGTTGTTTTTGCACCCAGATTTCTACCTCTTCTTTAACCATTTCCATGGGTCCAAAGTTGTTCAGTATAACATCGTGGAAATCTTTCAAATTAAACTTGTCACCAAGTTTTTGTTCGGCATCAGCTCGGTAGCTGGAGAACTGCATTTGACCAATTTTGTAGGAGAGTGCCTGACCAGGCCAGGTAATGTAGCGGTCCACTTCTTGCTGCAAATAGAGAAAAACATCTAAATTTTTAATAAATCGCTGGTTTCAATACACGACAGCCCATTGCCTTACAGGCAATACAGTTTTGCTTAATGAAACTCTTGAAACTCTTGAACTCAGTGATCGTCGGAGACGATACAAGATGTAAAGCTCACTTATTTCTAAATACTTAATCATTGCGTGAACGCACGCCAGAAGTTAAACGAGTGAGCTATAAACATGATAATAGTTCATAAGGAAAGAGTACGAAATTGGTGAAATTGACAATTAGTAAAAGTATTGTTAGGAATTTAAAATGAAAAAGTGAAGAAAGCACCACGTATTGGAATCATATTTAATTGAGATTGCACACTAGCTATAAATTCAAAACTAAGTCAGTTCTATAAAACGTTTCGGAGACCAGCTCCATCTTCAGTTAACAACCTGCAAAGTTAAAAATAAAGAAAATCAGTCTTTTCTATACAAAATACATGGGCACAATAAAATCTACAAGTAAATTTGCAATGGAAAAGAACTATTGGCGCTATTGAGTTCTGGTTTTTCTTTTGAGATAAAAAAGAGGTTCTAAAATGCTTCGATATAAATCATTTGATACTGTGCATAAAATAGAAAAATTTTCGTCTATATTAGGATTGCCCAACACAGTGGAGTCAGCTACCGTAGCGGAAGACCTCTGACCCAACCTCCTCATTCATTTATCCACCTTCACAGCGAGCAGTGTTGTGACCGAATAACAGAGGAAAATTTTCTAATATACGCACAGCTTCTAATGATTTAGATCTACGCATTTTAGAATTTCTTTTTATCTCAAGAAAAAAGAAACAGAACTTAATAGCGCCAATAGTTCTTATCCATTGCAAATTTACTCGTAAATTTTATTGTACCCATGCATTTTTTATTGAAAAGACTGGTTTTCTTTATTTTTAACTTTGCAGACTGTTAACTGAAGATGGAGCTGGTCTACGAAACCTTTTATAGAGCAGACTTAGTTTTGAATTTATAGTTAGCGTGTGTCTTAATTAAATATGATTTCAATACGTGGTAATTTCTTCGTTTTTAAATTCCTAATGATCATTCGCATTAAAAAGTAACTTCTCTGATTGTATAAAAGACATACACGGAAGATGGTATCAAGATTCTACGGAAATACTGTGATTTATCTCGTAAAAGTATTGTGAATGAATTTTGATGAAGAGTTCCGCTTTTAGAATTTGAGAACTCTTCTTCCATTAATAACCATTCAACAAGTTCTCTTTAGCTTCGATGAATTATCTGCAATATATAAACAATACCAATTAGCCACATTTTTCAGCTGAGTTGAATCAAGTTTCCCATGACTCAAGACAGTTATCTTCCAATTTGTCAACATCGGAAAGAACTCTTACTTGAACCGAAGCCTCGGTGCGGGCAGAATGGTCCAAGAGGAACTGGATGGCTTCGTCTCTGGACCAATCCAAGGCGTGGAGGCCTGTCAATAAAATCACAAACATTGCATCTAGATCGATTACTTCCTGCCATAAAATAATTTCCAGTCTCCTCGCCCTTTTATACCTCTGAAATAGTATAATGTACAATTTTGCTGTGGAAAGTATATTTACATAAATTAAGGCAATAATTTTATTTAAATTTAATAAAGTGTGAGTAGGGTGATTACGTAAAACTTAATTTCTGTGAGATTCTATGATATTCTTCCTTAAATTATTTCTTTATACTACTATTATTTTTAATCAATAAAACGTTGATGAATTGAATTGGTTGTGAAGCATCCCATATTCCCACACCATCCATCAAAAATCTCTCGAGAGCTCTTCAAACGATATGTTTTTGATACACTAACATTTATCTATTATGCAAAATGTAAAGAAGAATAGAAACTCTTGAAAAAAAACGTAATTTTAATTTCCTCATATTGTAAACACTTGAGAGAGAACTCACGAGGTTAAATATTTTATGTACAGTACTCCCAAGATATTTCTCACCAATTGTGCAGTCGAAAAATTGTATTCCATCTCAATATCAAATGTGTGAGTTGATGAGTAGTATACAATATCATCAATCTTGATAACCATAGAACAACAATGAAACTTAGATTTTATAAATGAAGTTTCACTGAATTCAAGCATCACATTATTGAATTCCTGTTTAATTATGTATGTAGATATATAATTTTTCTTAGTTGAATGTTATGGAACAGTGTGAGAGTATTTCAATTTGTTACAATTTCCATGCCCATTTAACATACATTGAACAGTAATTAACTGGTAAAATTTACTTTTAATTAAATTATTGCACTATTGGTCACGTGTATTAATGAGATTCATATAAAATGAAAGACTTATCTAGTAACTTCGTCATTAAATCCCACAAACGATTTTGGTTTCTGGATTTCTTTTCTAAATTTTGAGGATATCTTTTCCATGCTATTTTTTCAGCATTGCCTTTCGAATATTCTTGATTGTTTTCAGGTTTGGCACTGAGGTCGCTAAATCAAGAGACTACTCCTTCAAAAAAAGTTTTTTCCCTTCTTAGCCTGGTGATAGGTAGTCTAGTGACAAAAAGCAATTGGTTGAACATCTGACAAGTTTGAAATGAATGGTTGCTCACATAAAAAGTTGCTTATAAACTTTAGCGTTAACTTTCCTAAGAAAAGAACTATATGACCTATACCTGCTTCGGACTTCACACTTCAATCATCTCCGAGCCTCCGAACTTCATCTTTTTTTATGCATTTCACACAAATGCTCCGAACATGCATCTCACTGTCAGAACCAAACACGTTAACTTTGATTCATGGCTGAAATGTGCTCTACACTACTGCTGATCAGCCGCAAATATACGAGCAGTATATTCTCTCCCGTGCTATGTAAATGGGTCCTTTTACCATCTTGGAAATCAACGGTTTACTTGAAGACACACGTTGAATCTTGCTAAGAGTAGTTGTCGAAAAATTGTTCTTCTGAGGCCACATTTTCAAAACTCCTCCTTCAAATAAGAAACTGATAACTCTGTCTCGAAACGGTTTACCCATTCCAATTGCACCGTGATGTGGGTCTGCCGCTTTCAGGGTAGACATGGCCTAATCCTGCCCAGCATTATGGATGACGGCCAGGTTTCCACTGCTCTTTTGTTCATGTTTTGAATCGAATTGAACTTTTCCTTTGGGATATGTAACTTCATGCAGCCATCTAGGTAATAGATTAGCTCTCATAATTTTAGCCTGTTTTAAGGCTTCTGCAGACATCCGCCTTTCAATGTTATACCATACTTTTATGGTAAATTGTTAGCTAATGAGAACATATTCTCTTATTTTCTTTTATTGCGAAATTTAATTTTTTCTTTAACGTTAGTCTTCTAAAAATTGTTTTGTGTATTATTATTAACCATTGTACATAAATTTATTAAAATATCATAAGCATGATTTTTCGAACTTAATTTTGATTCGTGTAATATGCTGTCTCCATAAATATTAACCAACATCGTAGGTCACGATTTTTTGCACTCACGTTCTGTAAAAACGTATGCATGGTTGCCATATCATATTTATGTGTCAGCAATGTTGCTTAGTCTAAGAAATCACATGTCTCTACTGGAGGAATTTTTGTAAACGGGAAGTTTTCAGAAGATGAAAACGTCACGTTTTTAACCTCACATATGTGTTGACGCTCTCGGAATTTGACGTAGCCTCTGAATATTCGACAATCAACAATTTTAACTGGCTGTTTGAAATAAAAAGGCCGGAAGATTATGCATCAGCTAAAAATTATCCACAAATAAATGACCATTGCAAATGTGCGTTATGCGTTTGTGGAACGTTCCGATTTCCTGCAACTCTAAATTTGTTCGTACACCTCCGTGCGCGAACAAATCAGCTATTATGTAACTAACATTGTACGGGTATTTTCCTATTGACGCTGTCTCCTATTGTACGGGTATGTGTCCAGTGAGTAAGGACAGCGTCCTAGTAAGGACAGCGTCCCCCTTATGGACCTTTTTCTTTATTATTGAACATAGAGTAATGCAATTTGGTATACAGATAGGAAATGCAATTTGGAATCGTTTATCTGTAAGGAAAAAATGAGATTTTCCCTATAGAAAACGAGATTTTTGGGGGTTTCTAAAAATGCATCTCCTCCGACAGTTTTTGAGTGAAAGTGATGATTTTGGTATCATTGGATGTGGAAAGACGCGGACATGCCAAAAACTCAAATGCTTTTCCCCAAATTTCCAGTTTAAAAAAAAATGAAAAATATCGAGAGCGCACCTGTTTTTCATATCTTTTTAACAAAAATTAATTTCCAAATTCTATTTAAGTTTTTGGAAAGCCCTTATCTTTGGTATAAAATGATACCAAAATCATCACTGTAGCTCAAAAACTGGCGGAGAAGATGCATTTTGAAACCCCAAAGCCCGAGGTGTTCAGTATAGGCAAAACAAAGATATGTAAACAATTTTAATTATTTTTTTCTAAATTTTTGGTTCAGGTTAGGTCCTTGAAATCATTATAGAGTAATACAGAGACATAGGAGAAGACATAGCAACGTCGTGCCGTGAAGAAAGAGCCAAGGGGGAGGTGAAACATGATAAAATACCAGTTCCCCTTCCCTTCCCCCCCCCCCCCCATTCTTCAAACCCCCGTAGCGGGCGAACGAGTGAACGTACGAGTCTCGTTTTTTCACAGGAAGTACATGACCTCTTACACTTCTTATAGCAGCAAAAATCCCAGTTTCTCAAGTGATCTCAAAAATATGGGTTCCTAGGGGGGACGCTGTCCATATTAATTAATAAATTAATTAGTTAAAAAATAGAATAATTTAGTCGCTGCTTGTTTTTCAGCCGAAGTGTTAGAATCTCATAAAAGTAATCACGTAAAGATGTGGCTCGATCAATGAGAAATTAGTTTTCAATGCAGCACGTACAAATTTTTTTTATTACATTCCAAAAGAAGCCATCAACTTTCACAGTCGTTTCATCACAAATGAATGCATCTACAAACTTGTTTTTTTGATTAAACATCATGGTGACTGTGCACGAAACATTTGAATTAATGTTACAACTAATGAACGAATGATTTTTAGTTATTGAAGTTCACTGATTCTCAGAAGCCATGCAAGATTCATTGATTTTGCACTGCCCAAACTTTATTATTAAGTATAATTCCAATGGTTCTTACTTGCAGGCATTGTGAGATAAAATTATTTGTATGTTTTGTCGACAAAATATTTCAAATTAAAAATAAGATATCTTTTTCTAGGGCAGTCGAAAAATCATCAATAAATCAACCTCAAACCCGTTGCAAATTGATTGCAAGTTTTGTTTAAAAAACACAAGTATGTAGCAAATTGTAAATAAGGCAGGTTCAGTAATTCATTGAGTAAAACAAACTTACCACTTTTACAGATAACCTACGTGGGCGAACCATACACTTTCTAAGAGCTTACATCAGTCAAAGCCTGCGTTTTCTGAACGGGAGCGTTCATGAGCAGCAACTTCGTCTATTTCAGGTCTCAGTATTCCAGCCTTGATTTTTTTTAGAAGTTTAATGGCTAACGAGAAATATACTCACCCCGCGCTCATTAAACCTACCTGTGTCAACGACCAGTCTCGCGGCTCTGAACACTTCCTCGGAGTAGTGACCAAAGCGGTCCAGGAGGTCGTCGAAGACGCCCATTTCAAAGCCAAGACTTTCAGCATACAGTGCCCATCCCTCGATAAAATACGCTCGGGTGGGGAAACTACAAAGAAAAAAGAATAAATTCGGCGATTTTTTCATTGTAAAGTTACATTATAAGAAACGATAATCGGGGAAATACTTCCAGTGAATTAGTGGCTTTCAATTTTTACGTTTATGTATATTATTGTACTCGTACATTATGTTGAGATACATTTCTGCATCTAAAATGATTCTGCTCACTTCACTTTTTGCAGTTCAGTGTTTTGTGGAATAACATCGACTAATATTTCGAATTAAATCTACGAATTTGCACAAGTTGAAGAAATGCACTTGCACAAGAGATAGGACAATGAAGATTGATAGTTTCTAATTCCTCAGTTGAGAATCGATGTTCAAAGGGTCTTTCTGAGGTAGATATTCCATAAACTGTCTAGGTAGATATTCCATACACATAGCTGAGGAACTAAGGTCTCCCACATCGTAGAGGGCTACCAAAATAGACTTATTTTTGTTCCGTAAATCTACTCGATAAAAAACATCGATCGCAAGCCTGAAGACACTGTGAAGTTCGCCCAGCAAGAGCGTTCAATTCATTGTCAGGCAAAGATAATGAGTTTCCTATCATTTTCATCCAATCAAGAAATGTTCGTCGTCCTCATCAAGGAATGAAAACATATCTGTCCGTCTTGAAATGAAAGACGATTCTTCAAATGGCAGAGCATCAAAATTATTAATTAAATTCTCAAACATTTGCAAATACCTATATTTGCTAGCATAACAAAATACAATGGTGTGTTTCATTGCTTGCCCCTATATTGAAAAGCTATTTTAATTTTTAGAACTCTTCTGGAATATTAAAAAAGTGTTGATATGGTTAAGCGTCTCCACAATTCATTCGTAAATTCGGTGACGCAATAGTCTATCAAGTCACTTCGATTTCTATCCACCGAATCTTATTTAAATTTTTTCTCTTATATACGTACATTTGAACGTATTACCATTAAAACCATGTACAGGCCCCCGACAGTCTGTCCGGTATCTTTTCTGAATGAACTTAATTATACCGCGGTTTGAAAAACTGTTATACAATGGCAAAATAATCTATGATGACGTTGACTTCGATTTTTTAAAGCTGCGAAATTCCTTCCAATAATCAAGAAGCTTACATGTGTCCCATCAGAATCTGGTACGGTGCGTCATGATTAATATCTCCCTAACAGATCCAACACACTTTCTGACATGAATAAAATATCTTCCGACCTACCAGATAATTTCACTGCGTTTTTATTAAGATAATGGTCAAATAATTTTCTTACACGCGGAATACTACGCATCACGATTGGTGATGGTCCAATTGAAAAAATCGATCTACTTAAATTTTTTTTGCATTTTGAAAGATAAAAATCAGACTTTCAAAATGCATGGGGCATAGGTCAGTTTTAAACTATCAAAATCCGTAGGAATATTCAATGCAGTGAAATAATTATTACGTGAAGACGCTTTGAAGTTCCTTTATCGAACGCTCATTTCACCATATTTACAACGCGAAATAGAAGCATGGCCTGAAATTGATAAAAATAAAACCAATTTGTTCTTTACACTCCAAAAAAAGATCCATTAAAGCGATGAATGAGAAAATTGGAATACAATGCCCAAATGGACTCATTAAAACGTTTTAAAATACTTAATCTTTGAACCTCTATCAACTCCTCATATGTAATTTCATGGATAAAACGTTGACTAATGAGGGTGACAAAAATCTTAAACAGTTCATATCTGCAGAAACTAGCTATCATGACTATATAATCCGAAATAGAAATAAATTCAGGCTTTCTTATTATTCAAGAACACGGTCTGAGCACAATATTTACTTCATTGGAACCAACTTATTCCATTGATGATTGGGTGCCTTCCAAGTCGCCGAATACATGTATTAGTTCCCACATGTAGCTAAATTAAATATATACATTGTAAAATCCTTAAGATACAATTTTCTTGAAGTATTACTTGTGGTATAGAGGTATAGTTACAACTGTTTAAATTGTTTAAAAGTTTTAAATTAAAATTGGAAACAGATGAGTGAACAATTTGATTAGTGTTTCGCAGCGGTGTGAAAATAAGTGCACAAATTTTCAAACGTCACTTGAATTTAAAAGCAAACACCAACCTGAATGACCAATAGCTAAGCTTTAATTGAAAATAGTGCTGTAGTATCTTGTGATAAGTTTATTATAGTTCTCTTCCTTTTTTGCTGAATAGTGGGAAGAATGAATTTATTAAAATTTAGTGAGTAATACTCGTACACTTCTGAAAATGGCAAATAATCTAATGCTAAACTATATTAAAAGTCCTAAAGTTTTCTTATGTGTGTGTGAGAATTTTACATTATCACTGGAGCCCGGATTTCTAGTATTTATCTTATTAATGCTGTAACGACTGTAAATGCAAATAAAAATTGCCTTTTTCGCAGAAATGTAATTTTAATATGTTATATTTTAAAATGTGCATCGTTATAGTGTGACCCTGGCTTTGTAAGTAAGAGTTTCGGTGGCTGAGATTTACGAGTCCACGAAGATCTTTGTTGTAGGCCTCGCATGGCAGGCTCACAGGATGTCCTTATCGTGCTTGGGTTCGGATGGGTCGGAAGCGCCCCTACCGCCGGCGCCGGAAGACACCAGGCGGAACTTCTTTGTTACGCACTAGACTTAAGAGCAAGCTGTGTGAACTACGGGGACGAGTACAATACTTGAAATGTGCAGAATACCTGCATTATTGCTCCCAAGTATTAGAATTAAGGTAACTTTAAGGAAATATGATTCAAGCAACAGCTGCATTAATCTACAAAATTTAATTCATAAATTAATTAAATTAAAATTAACAGAAAGGAATTAAAATAAAACAATTTGAGAGAAAATATTAAAGTAATATTTCATAAAGTCACGAATTTCACACCGCTTCTCTGATTAGCACAGTTGTAGCTTACTAGAACCGACTTTCCCTTTCCGCTACTAACTTGTGTAGAAGCTCCTCCTATTTTCACCAGTTCTTCATCAGATCCCGCAGAGTAACCATCTTATCTGCTTATTCCGGAATCAACTCTACTTCCGGTTAAATGATCAGCACTTCGCTGGGACGCTGGATCTCAGTTGTAGCCGAATGTGCCAGGCACATTTTTAATCGGCAAGATTACTCCTTCATCTGGATGTTCAGCTGGACCTCAATTGTGTCCACGCGTGTCTCTTCGAGTCCACTCGACCAAGAGGTGAACTCCGTTATCAACTTCAACACTGTAATTTCAACCGTTATAAAAATGTACGAGTAAACCCTGCGCTAGAGGGACGGACGGACCGGCAGCCGGCATCGCAGAGAGGACGGCAACACCCAGACGTCACTCGGAGGTTGGTCTAGTGCAGTGGTTCCCAAACTATCTTACCTGACGCCCCCTTTTTGCTTCCAGCAGACCCGCACGCCCCCAGTGTCTCTTTTTTCATGGGAAATTATTTTTACATCTATTTCTTAGCATTGTTCAGGAAAACATTTTTGTTTGTATTACATTTTAATAATGAAAGCCACTCAAACAAATAATACAACATTCCAGTAACTAAGAAGGAAACATTTGGTTCAAAGTGAGCGAAAAAAAAGGTTTGAACATTTGCAAATTGGCAAAATTGAGTTGCAATTTAAAAAAAAAAATAATTTAAAAACATGGTATATAATATTTGGAATGACTCATGAGACTAAGGCAAAATATTTGAACTAATTTAGTGAGATGGATGCTGCTGCTTATTCCTCACAAGATCAGAAATTCTAGGATTGAAGGATGACAGCGCACAACTCAAGTCATTTTCTACATCAAGTCGGTTGCGCTGTTTTGTTTTCAGAACAACATGAGCTGAAAATCCTGCTTCACAAAGATAAGTAGAAGAAAAGTGAAGAATCACACAAAGTGCTTCTTCCCTTACTTCTGGGTACATGGGGAGATATTTCACCCAAAACTCTTCTAACTTCACTGTTTCAAAGTCCCTTTTCGCGCCGGAGTCACATTTCAAATCGATGGCTTCCTCTTGCAGGGATTCTAGCAACAACTCCACATCAGTGTTAAATGGATTCGGCACCAATGTCCTAAGAGAATTCTCCACTGAGACATCTGGAAAATAGTGAATAAATTCCTCAGCAAGGGAATGCAGGTGTGATGAAACCTCTTTTGTCACGTCATACTGCTCAATGTTTCTCTTCTCAGATAAAAGCTCATTCAGATGTGAGAACGATGTAAAGTTCCCAACTCGTACTTATCGTTTCCTAAGATGAATTTTTTCGGTGAAAGCTCTGATCACATCAGAGTGTGCAATGATGTTTGTGTTTCGTCCTTGTATGCTAGGTATGCTAGTGAGAGCTGAAAGTCTTTCTCTCTGAATGCTCCATACAGTTTGTCTTGTTTCTGCTTCTGAAAGAAAATTTCCACTTCATCTTTGAGCTCGTAAAGACGACTCAGCATGTTTCCCTTGGAAAGCCAGCGGACTTCGGTGTGAAACAGGAAAGTGTTGCAATGAGTGACGAAATCTTAGCAAAGAGCTGCGAAAAGCCTAGAATTCATAGAGCTATTCTTTACAAAATTCTCCACTTTTATTGCTAAATTCAGTGAACTGCGTAGATTACCAGGCAGAGTTTTGCTTGCTAATGATTGCCTGTGGATAACACAGTGAGTTCCAGTTACAGCAGGATTTTTTCTTTCACCAGCTTTACAAATCCAGAGCAAGATCCAATCATTGATGGGGCACCATCAGTACAAACACCGACTCCACCACCGAGCAGTGGTTTAGTATATTATCGTGTTTTTTGGCTTTGTTTTATCACTTCCACTTTTATATAATATATTCGCTTCTTTCTTCTGTCTGAGATTTTTATTAACGTCTTTTATTAAGTGGATAGATATGGCGATTGAACCATCAACCCAGCAACATATACAGTACACTTAATTTCTCACACACACTTTTCGCCGCCTATACTGGAATCAACGCACACACTTCACCACATACATTCAAACTAACGTATAAAACTCACCGCATATTATTAACATTTCACACATTCGATCACAACGAGTGTTTCACACAATTACCAAGACATTCCATTCTGCATCGGTCTACCCTCTCAAATCGTCAAGGTTACAATGTCACTCAATGTGTCAAGGTTACAATTTACACGTATGTGATCCAGAATTGAAGAGTGAAATAAATCTCTAGCGTGGACAATGGGAATATACAATGGGACAATGTGCCGCCATAGCCATGTGCTAGAGGTTCTGTCGCCACTGCGCAGGCAGTGGCGATTTTCTCTGTTGGGTATAGGAGAAAAATTCCAAGCACAATACCCCACTCTACCCAGGTGTCTGAAATGGGTACCGGTCTTGACCGGGGGAAAGCGTCATGGCGTCCTGGCGTTCGTTATAAGGCATTTGAAAATCCAATGTACAAGGTGATATGTATCAGGCCTGATTGGAAATAAAGCATCCGTAGATGCCTTCATTATTATTATTATGTGCTCAGGTTGACGAGATGGAGTATTGGGAGTTTGTGACGAGTCCCTCAGTGGCGTCAGTGTGGTTGGTATCATTTACTTGTCCTAAACGTGTAAAGAGAACTAGCCTAATAGAAAACTGGTTGGTGTGACTGCTATAATTATACTGTGCATGTATGTTGTGACAGATATTTGTTCTTTGAATGATTTTATTATTCTTATTAAACCAATAATTTTGAGCCGATGACTTCACGCCCCCCTAGGGGAGCGCGCCCCCTAGTTTGGGAACCACTGGTCTAGTGCATAGTTAAGCTGGGTTTAGACGGAGGGTTTCTTCCCCAGGGTGACGCCCCCACCCTACCCCTCTCACCCGCTCAAGCTTCCCCACTTGCGTTTAGACGGAGGGTGAGATGCCCAGGGCTGCCGAAATTGGTGCGTTCAGCAAATGTACAAGTTCCCCTTACAAAAATGTATTTTTATTTATCTGGAGTGAGAATTTTGCTATGGGCAACTTCATAAAAAGGGATCTATTGATTTCGAATGACAATAATTGCAAAATAAATGTAGGCAACCACACAAACTATGTCAATATAAATGAGATTTATTTTGGTGCTGCTGCAGAAAGCATTCTCCTGGGAAATGTCAACAAAATATGTACCAAAAAACTAGAAGAGTTTGGATTGAAAGATCTTAATAAATGTAATTCAATAACACCATATTCAATGCATTTCTCCAATTTCGTGGAAGAAGAGCAGCATGAAAAGATAAAGATGAAGTGGCGAGAACTGTTTGTTCAAGATGCTCCTTTCAAGACAGAAATTGTGTCTGAAAAATTCTGGTACGCAGCTTTGTTACTCGCTGCTTCCCGAGTTCATGAAACAGCTTTTGTCAGTACCGCATTATTTTGCTGCAGCTAGAGAATTTTTTGACCTTAACTACATAAAAACAAAAAATAGGATTTCGTTAAAATGAGCAAGACTAAATGCACGAATGCGATCAAAATTTACGTTAGAGAACATAGATTGCACAAATTGGAACCACCACGGTAGCTTAGTCAACAAATTAAATAAAAAAAGTTGGCAGGTGAAGGAAGAAGAGGAGGAAAAAATTTCATCCTAACAGGAAAAGTAGGTAAAACCTTAAAATTTTCGTTTTATTGCTAGTTAAATAGATTTGGTACACTTTAGAAATTTTTGGTACGTTTTCATGGAGGTTTTATACAATCAGGAAAAAACGGCAACCCTGGAGATAACAGTGGCTGAGTGAGGATGTCGAAATGTAATTCAAGGTACGTGCAAAAAAGAAGATGCTATTTTTAACCTGTAAACTATTTCACGGAGGCCGGCATAAGATCAACATATTCGTGGAGAATTCAAGAATTACTTCTTAAACGAAGGCCAAGTGCCTCCTTGGCAGAAACGAATGTGTCAATTGGTTTAATAAGGAATGGAGGCAAATCAATAAAACTTCGCGCAGATATAGCTTCTTTTATGACGTTATTGTTAATGCCCAAACTAAGGAATAACGAAATATAGCTAGCCCAGCAGATATATATATAGAGACCAAAATAAATGAAATATGCGCGATAGACTCTGATAACAGGAAATAGAAATAAGTAACAAAAATTATTTCAGTCTAAGTCCTATCACGAGCCATCTTGTGTTAACAATAGCATGACAGCGAACAATTTGTGTTACTATTGTTAGAGGTAATTACTTTTGAATTAGATCGAAAATCATTTCAGCGATAGTTCTTGATAAAAAAAATTATATTTACAGCCGTAATAAATACAATCAGACTAAAGCTTTGCTTTCAATAAATCTATCAATGTGAAAACTTTAACCTTCAGCCACTTTTCCAGATCAGGACAGACTTTTTGGATTGAGATTACGCATGAGAACATGACGACAGAGCAGCTAAGACATACATCCTACTCTTAAGACTGTCCAAGGCGCACTGTCTCTCCGTCGTTCGGACTCGTTCCCCAGGCAGTCCCAGCATGTAGGGCAGCAGCGTCGACACGCATGGAGTAGAAGTGGGAGGCGTTAGACCAGGGGATTGGGGGTTTTTTGAAGAGGCGGGGAGGGAGAGAGGGCGTTGCCCCGGGGAAGTCACCCTCCGTGTAAACCCGACTTTAGAAATGGGCTGTTCGGGGACGGTGTGAACTTTAGGGTGACTGTTTTTCATGTTTAATTATAAATCCGCATTATAAACTTAAAACTATAAACTGTGTCGTTCGACGTCTATAAACTTTGTCTTTCGACGTCTATAAACTTTGTCGTTGGACGTCTATAAACTTATCTTGTCGTTGGACGTCTATAATCTTACCTTGTCGTTCGATGTCTATAATCTTACCTCGTCGTTCGACGTCTATAAACTTACCTAGTCGTTCGACGTCTATAAACTTACTTTGTCGTTCGACGTCTATAAACTTACCTTGTCGTTCGACGTCTATAAACTTACCTTGTCGTTCGACGTCTATAAACTTACCTTGTCGTTCGACGTCTATAAACTTCCTTGTCGTTCGACGTCTATAAACTTACCTTGTCGTTCGACGTCTATAAACTTACCTTGTCGTTCGACGTCTATAAACTTACCTTGTCGTTCGACGTCTATAAACTTATCTTGTCGTTGGACGTCTATAATCTTACCTTGTCGTTCGATGTCTATAATCTTACCTTGTCGTTCGACGTCTATAAGCTTACCTAGTCGTTCGTCGTCTATAAACTTACTTTGTCGTTCGACGTCGATAAACTTCCTTGTCGTTCGACGTCTATAAACTTACCTTGTCGTTCGACGTCTATAAACTTACCTTGTCGTTCGACGTCTATAAACTTACCTTGTCGTTCGACGTCTATAAACTTACCTTGTCGTTCGACGTCTATAAACTTACCTTGTCGTTCGACGTCTATAAACTTACCTTGTCGTTCGACGTCTATAAACTTACCTTGTCGTTCGACGTCTATAAACTTACCTTGTCGAACTTTGATGGTTAACGTATTGAAATCTTGTAAACCATAAAATATAAACTTTGGTGGTGAACCTATTTCAATTGTACTTTAGGTTTTCCCTGGAAACTCCGTTGACGATTCGCGTTTTCATCCCTTTGCAGGATGGACGATGCCCGGGCAGGATCTCGGACATTGTATTGAACTGCTCACGGATCCAACATCTCGTCCTGTTCCCGGTTCCTGTGTCAGTTACGGCTGTTTACGACGTTTGTTCGTTCCTAATCTCTTTCCGGAGTAAAGCTTGAATGTCGGTGAACCTAATTTTTACCCCTTTGAATATAGCTAATTTCACTGAAAATTGTACGTGAAGTCCTACAGTGCGTTTCCCTTCCTTCTGCCTGGTATTCGGCTAGGCGAATTGAAGTTAAAGCTTCTGCTTAAATAAACCTAATGTCGTACTGAAAACTGCGACATTACAATTGGCGACGAGAACTTCGAATCTCCTAAGTTAATTTGAACTTTACAAGTGCTCTGAAATTAGGATGGCGCATTCTACAGTTTGCTGTCCTCCATTTGACGTTGAAGTGGAAACAGTGAGTGAATTTCTACAACGTTTGAAGTACAGTGTGCAGACACGCTCTTCAGAAGGCGGGAAACAATGATGGTAAAAAAGCCAGTATTTTAGTTAAAGCTTTGGCTGTAAACATCATTACTGATCTACAACGAAGAATTAAACCTACGTTACTCATTGATGCTAGGTATGATGAACTAGAAGAAAAACTAATCCAACAATTTGAAGTAAAGAAATCCATTGTCCACGCATCTGTTACATTTTTAAATAGAAAGCAAGGTGTTAATGAATCCATAAAAAGTTATGCTAAAACCTTAAATGACTTAGCATCTGCGTGCAGTTACGAAAATTGCTGTCGCGATCGTCTCCTGAGAGATGCTTTCGTGGCTGGTCTGCATTCATCGCAAATTCTCAGTGCAGTTCTACAGAAGTGTGATCGCAAAACATTCAACGAATGCGTTGAACATGCAAAACTTATCGAACAGTTAAGCTCCGATGCTCAAGATATTATTCGTAAGGATTCATCTTCATCGTTTTTCACAACAGAAAAATTACCGCCGAACTACATATGCATTCGCTGCGGAACTAAGCAAAAGCATCTTGCAAAGAATTGCTATGCTTTGAAATTGAAATGTTACACGTATGAAAAAGTAGGCCACATTTCTAAAGTTTGCAAATCTACGACTGCAGCACGGCCTCCTCCTGCTAGACCTACACGAAGGGGACCTATACGAGGAGAATTTAACGCAGCTCGCACTTACATAGTGCAGCCGGAAAGGAGCGGTTGTCAGTGCAACGTCGGAAGAGAAGATGTGTCAATGAAGAGTTCAAGTGAGCCTCTACAGCGAAAGAACGAAGTTATTCTACAAAAGCCTAGGAACGATACTTGTGACGGTAACTCTGTTGAGAATTTCTCTGATGTACAAACTAATTACGCGTTATTTCAGTCACATTGTATTCCTAAAAGTGTCACAAAAATTGCTCCCTCTGTTGCGCTCAACAATCGTAAATTTGTTACTTCTAGAGATAGAGTTCATCCTAAATATTCTGTGTCCAGGTCTAAGCCTATGTATGTAACTCAATTTGATGTCGGTAATCATGTTCTTGCTCTGAATTCTAGAAACGGTCCCAAGTGGCTGAAGGGAATTATTGTTAGTACAGTGGCTGTTAATATCTTTCATGTTCAAATATTAGCATTAAATGTAATCTGGAAGAGACATTCAAATCAGCTGTTGCATAGAAGTTTGGGATCTAACCGTAGTGGGGCAGCAGAGGCTCCTGCTTTGCAACCTGTTAGCAGTTCACCTGTGCAAAATGAACCTCGTAGATCAGGTAGAAGAACTAAACCTGTAATGCGAATACGTTGCTGAGTTTTCCTTCTTTGTGTCATATATTCATCTAAAGGGAGGGAAATTGTTATATATTAAAATGTGCATCGTTATAATGTGACCCTGGCTTTGTAAGTAAGAGTTCCGGTGGCTGAGATTTACGAGTCCACGAAGATCTTTGTTGTAGGCCTCGCATGGCAGGCTCACAGGATGTCCTTATCGTGCTTGGGTTCGGATGGGTCGGAAGCGCCCCTACCGCCGGCGCCGGAAGACACCAGGCGGAACTTCTTTGTTACGCACTAGACTTAAGAGCAAGCTGTGTGAACTAGGGGGACGAGTACAATACTTGAAGTCCTACAGTGCGTTTCCCTTCCTTCTGCCTGGTATTCGGCTAGGTGAATTGAAGGTAAAGCTTCTGCTTAAATAAACCTAATGTCGTACTGGAAACTGCAACATTAATAATATTAACCGCTATTTTGACCAGGCACAATGGCAAAAAGTAGTCATTATGCAATAAATGAATATAATACCTACACAAACGAGTAGTAGACGAAGAAGAGAAAGAAAGAAAAGAAAAATAGTTTATTTCAAAAATGGTTGATACATGAGATGCATGACAACATATTAGGTTTCAAAAAATTCTTAATATAAGACGTCCTTAGACAAACGTACTTTACGAGGCGTACTAAAAGATGTTGATGTTGGGTCCACAAAAAGGGCCCTCCATATTCGTGTGGCGGAGCATGCTGGAAGGAGCTTCCGAACCAATAATCCCCTTGCTTCTCCCCCTCACTCTTCGGTACGCACTCATGCCGAGAAGTGCGACCTGCTAGTCCGCTTGGACAACTTCCAGATAATAGGAACCACATCTAGTCAATCAGACCTTCGTATTTTAGAATCTCTTTTTATCATGAAAGACAAACCTATTTTAAATGAAACTGAATAGTCATTCCCTCTGTTAATAGCATGTTAGTATTGTTCTCCATCCTTTTTCGTCCCCTTCTTTTCATTTGTTTTTACTGTTGCACTTATTTTGAATAAAAATGTATTTTTTTGTTTTCCAGAGATCTTGTTAATGCTGAAGATGACTCCTGTGGTCGAAACGTTCAATTTTATGTATCATTTTAGGTCCTTCTATTTATTAAACAACTAACTGATAATGGACCTTTTAAAAGCGACTATCCTTGCTATTTTATTTATTGTTAGACTTTGCAAAAGGCAAAACTTAGATGTGTGCAGGTACTAAAAGATAAACCATACGAGGCGTGCTGATAGATTCTTCTTAACAAGGGCCAATTAAATGAAAAATATCATCGCCTGGATATTTTGTACTCCAAGAGATGGCTTGAAACTTATTAATAATTCAAATACTAATAGAGAATTCTTGAATATTTCAAATTATTAGTTGAAACGAAGTAAGAAAAAAGAAAAAACGCTATGCCAAAGCAGATTGGAACACTCTCGGAAATGATTATCAAGTAGTGAGAAAAGGTTAATCGCAAAGAAATTTATGAAAAACATCGCGCAACACTACATGCATACCTAGAAACGCGTTAACAAACATACATGAAAAATGAAATTCATAGATTGTTCAACATTTGGACAGAAAGATAATTTTTTTCACGATTCTTATGCTCAAATTGCGCTTTATTTCTTTTGTTTATTTGTATTTTTCCTTTTTTTATTCACTGAAATTAACACCCTCTGTGGTAGTGATAGATCTATTATGAATCATTTAGCGAGTGCAATAAATTTATTTACTGGACAATGTAATGGACATTGAGTTTTTTTTTACTCAAAAGAGAATATTTAAATGCAAATAAAGGTTTTCGAGGTGATAAAAATGGCATCAATTTATGCTGATCATTTGCATTTTGTATCCGATGCGCTTTCTCTTTCGTTTAAATTGAAGTTGAGGGCCGACAGCGTTGGGGCTTTTGTAACGTTATCATGGCATTTTCATTCGCAAGTCCGGCTTGTAAAAAATACCATCCGTTTTATGTAGTTGCACATGAAAAAAACTGCTAAATTGTAGCCAAAACTTGCAAAGTTTTACGTGCTATTTTGCTTCAAATAAGTACTATTTTGCTAGAAATAAAAACTATTTTGCTACTATACCTGCAATATCAACTTTTTTAGTGCTATTTTGAATACATTTTTAGCGGTATTTTGACCCCTTTATTAGTACTTTAAATCCGGGCTGTAATTATCACACTCATTTCAGATTATTCGTTTGTCTAAGGCTAACATCAATGAAAATTGTACAACTGCAACCTCGAGTAGGCTGTACCCTCTCATTTGATCCCATAACAGTTTCGATGTGTGCGCTGTGTTGGGTTATGTACAAAGAACGTAGGTAAATGCGGCTCGCAAACTTCCGAAGTGAATTGTGAGTGCAATGGGTGCCGCTGCATTCGAGTTCTACGGTTTTTTAAAAATACAGAATAAACATTGAGGTGAGTAATACACGTTTGGAATTTTTCATTCGCTCGTGCCCTTAAATCGTTTATTTTTGGGTTAACGGCTATGAGTTAACGGAAGTGAAATGTAACGAAAGTAAATGACTTTAAATTATAACTTACAAGTTAAATCATTAACACAAATTTTAACTTCATTAATAAACGATTATTGGATTAACAGCTTAGTGCATTGTTTGGGTTCTTGTATTGCTTCAATCCCACAAGTTGCCCTTCTCTTAGTTCTATGGAAACGCTACAAGTTCACGTTTGGATAACATGCGTAACTCATCCGACAAGTCAAATTAAGTAATTGTTACACTACGCAGTATCCGTGGTGTGGGCGATTAAGCATCAGACCTTGGACCAGAAAGACCATGACACGGTCCCAGTTCGGAACGCGCGGTATTTAGTCCAACCATAAGTTTTCAGGTGCTAATAGCGAACGAAGATGACGGGTAGATGAGGTCTAGACGGACTTTTTCCACTTATTGAGCTGAATGTTTACCCACCTACTCCGTCTCTTCAAGTTAAGAAGCTGAAAAACTGTTCCCACAACGGAATTGTAAAAAATGGAGCGACCAGTAATTATTTTTTGTTGCTTTGTTGCTTTCTAGCAAACTGAGAATGTTCTCAGTTTGCTGAAAAGCAACAAAAAAAACTAAAAAGCAACAAAAAGCGTGTATGTGTGAGCACTATATACATACACGCCCCAACCCCATGCGCCTCGGAAGCTTAATAAGCAGTCGGTCTCTAAGGCATGTAGCTATCGACCGCGTTCCCTTCTCAAAGTATACACATGTGAAAACGTCTCCTGAGTTTCCTTACCACGACTACGTTTACTAGCCGCACATATGGGGGCCAGCACTTGATCGAACCCACGACGTTGTGAAGAAGTAATTAAGAGATCAATAAGTTTACTACAAGTTCGAAAACCTACGAGAAATTCCTACTGCAAAGATTTTTGAAGTTCAGCGAGCGTAAAGAGAATAAAAAATTGTTAAATCGCGTCAATGACTGGCAGCAACAACAATATGAGTCTTCGACAACTGCTACCGTCTGTTGTCAACATCAGCTTCAAGATCCCGATTTCATCTCTTCTAGAGACCTACGTGCAGTTTTCAGCGTGGATAGATACGTGCTATCCCTTCCGAACGAAAGTCCTCGTCGGACATAGAAGTAGTCCTCGAACTACAATTTGGTGCGACAACCAACAACGATTGATCTACAAGTCTACGGCTGCGTCGTCTACATCTACCCTGCAGTCATCCCAGTGTACGTCTACAGTGGTGAGCGACTTCACTTCCTTCATTTAGCCAGTAAAAGCTAAGTAAATAGCTTGCACTCAATTAACATATAGGTTGTTCACCTTATCGCAGTAGCGCGGTTGCTGTGCGACGCGTGCAGGCAGAGAGTAGTTTTTTTTGCTCTGCAAGATGCAGCTTATTTTTTGCATCCGGCTCAAGGCCGCGGCATTGCTCTAAACTCAGAGAATAGAGAGCAAGCTTGCATAAGTAATGACAGCGCAGAGATGCCAGTAGTACGTAGATTGATACAGCGCAAGAGAGCTATAACGTTAGAAGTACGGGATATTTTTATTGATGAGTTCTTTATTTTGTAAATTGTGTTACTATTTGTGCTTATTGATTTTACTGCTGTAGTGTGTAAAATTGATCTTTTTGCAAATGTTGATTTCTAAGTGTTAGGATTGTGTAAAAATTGATTGCCCACTGCATGTCTGATACGTCCGATTCGGACGAATTTATTCGATCAACATCGATCAAAACTAGTAGAGGTCGCGTTACTGTACCTAGATTTCGTGCTAAGAGTAATCCAGCAATGACTGAACCAGCAGCTAAAGCGGCAGTTGGCCCAAATACTAGCACACCAAACAGTTTAGCACGAGAAGTAGCAGCGAACATGCCGAGAACAGGGACAATCCTTTCGGCCGCAGAGTTGCTACTGTTTCGCGGTCGAAGACGCGGGGAAGATCCCGATTTCTTTGAAAATAAAACATTCAAGACGCATATAGGTAATTTGCGCGCTTATATGACATTATTACCGGATGTAAACTCTGATAGTGCCAAAAAAGAATTGTTATTTCGATCAGCTAATAAACACAGGTAGGAGATTTCAATTCAATAGTGACCAAGTTGGTCAATTCCGACCTTCACTACTCGTTTCAAGATGTCGTAAAAATCTTGGACGACATCTACGTAGCTAGAGGCGAAAAGTCTATCCTCGCGCTAGCGTGCGATTTAAATCAGTTACGTCGCGTTAGAAATGACGCACTTGCGGCCCAGTTGGTAACCGCATTTGCTAATATTAGGAAGTTGTCAGAACATTTGTTAAACTCGTCCTCAATAGCGTTGTCGAGACACCCTTTTTTCAGGGCTAGTGCAAGTCAAGCTGAAGTAAAACGGGTTGTAGGAGACAGTATAGATCTAAGCTTAGCTATTACAGTGTTAGCACCAGGGTTGCGGAGTCAGAGGAATGAATTTGCGACTCCGACTCCGACTCCGACTCCACCT
Organism: Morinoia aosen; assembly: GCA_030386875.1. Taxonomy (NCBI): domain Eukaryota; kingdom Metazoa; phylum Arthropoda; class Malacostraca; order Amphipoda; family Talitridae; genus Morinoia; species Morinoia aosen. The sequence goes on from CM059575.1 coordinate 45,351,749, forward strand.
TTCCAAAATTTGGCGACTCCAACACCGACTCCGCCTATTCGCAATTTTGGGACTGCAACTTCACCTATTCATAATTTATAAGATGAATAGTTTATTTCTTAACTAGCGTACACGGTTCATCAAAAATGACGGGATTCAATACCTTTCTTCAACAAATTTTCGTTCGAGTGGAGTTGCCCTGCTTAAACTCATTCCAAAGGTAACTTATTTTTCTTATTAGAGAAATAAACACTTGGAACACAGTATTTTGAGCCGTAAAAGAAGTAGTTATAGCCATTCGTGTCGTATCCTTGATACAGAAATTCAACATTACTGAAAGCAACTGCGAGCTTGTGTATGTATATTGTAATAAGCAATAGAGTGTATTGTAATACAGTACATTGTAATATACAATACCCCGCCGAACTCGGTATCCACGATTCGAACTCTGGTATATAAGGCTATGGATCTCTCAATTGTTTTGAAAGTGGCATTATAGCTAGAGCACTTGTACGAAAATGAGTGTATCAATTGACCGTGAACTGAAACCAAGACCACCAGTGCTAAATTTTTCCTGTCGATTCTTAAGAGCGTGACACGAAACGTATAAATAAACACACGACTGTCATTCTTAGTAGTAGACGGTTGCAGATGTTGAAACCTGTGCATATGTTCACTATATTCTTTATTAACGAACGTCTTTTAAAATGACTGCATAATTTTGATAATCAAGTTACTAGAGTACATGATTGGTGAAAAATGACGGGATTTGATGGTATTGTTTTAAAAAAATATCAAGTTATAGATGACAAACAAACAAACATACCCATCCTAATAGTACCCGCGATTAAAATACAGTATTCTCGGACTTGTGCACTGGTAAAACTTTTATCACAGTTACGGTCATTAAGCATCGTTATGAATGTCGCAGACGCACACACCAACCAAGCAAGCAACAACACTGTATTATAATTTAAATTATTATTCGGCAAGAAGTTTGTTAAAAAAATTGCCATACCTTTTTACTGCGTTTAGCCGCATTTTCGTGAAAATAGATTCGATTTTGACGCAATGTTTTTTATTCATAAACAAAAGTGAGCAGATGCCAGGTTTTTCATAATATTTCAATGGTATTCATGATACTGTCCAAGCAAGCAGATTCCCACTGTAAAAAATAGGAGAAATTACGCGCGAGAACATATATTTATTTACAAATGCACGGACACATGGGTTTTTATTATACCGGATGTCCCAAAAAATGTCCCCTGATTTTTCAATTAATTATATCTCAGCTTTAAATTAAAATAATTGAATTGTCTTTTATTCACAATGTAATAAATTTTGTTTCGTTTTCGAATAATTTAACTTTTTGAAAATCAGTTTACAATGATCAATTTACTGAAAGGGTTAGAAAAACTAATTGTTCAAAGGAAATGTTTTTTAACAATATTGATACTCTTCCTTATTTTGTACTTTCCAAAAATGAACAAACAAAATATAAAAAGTAACAAATCATTGCCATAAATAACGTTTAAACAAATAAAGTAATTCAGTATCCTTCGACATACCCTCCATTTCTCTCAAGGCAAGTATTACTTCTAGCCACCATTGAACGAAGAGTTTTACAAATTATTTCACCGTTTTCTTTCAGTTCTTGAAACACTGTTATTGAAAACGCTTGAAACCTCTCAGAGGGTTTAAATACTTGGTGGTATGTAGGATACATCATTATGAAATTATTCTTAACAGTAGGTATTGAGAAATGAAGAAGGACACCAGTGTTGCTTTTAAAACTTTCCCTTTGAACAATTAGTTTTTCTACCCCTTTCAGTAAATCGATCATTGTAAAGTGGTTATTCAACTAATTTTCAGAAACTTAAATAATTTGAAAAGGGAATGAAATTTACTACAATGTGACACACAGACAATTAAAATATGTTAATTTAAAGCGGATATATAATCAATTAAAAAGTCGAGGACATTTTTGTGGGGCACCCGGTATAGTGTTGATTGTTCTTATACAATAAAAGGGCAAGTGCCCCCTTAAACAAATAAATAAATTGGTTTAGGTATTTCCTGTGCGCAATTTCTCCTATGTTATTACAATGGAATTTTAGGATTTAAAACTTAAGGGCTACTGTTCGAACATTTATTTCAAATACAGAATAACTTCAAGGGAACAATAGCAAGTCGTTTCCCGAGATGCGCAAAAAGGGAAACAGCACCCAAGTTAGGCGTATCATGAGGATTCCAACAGTACGCACAGCAGCGTCCACTGTACTATTTTTATTATTAAATTTCTTTAAAACAGAGACCTAGAAATTTCTTCAACGAAATGTTGGTTTTAAAAATGAAACTCCCTAAAAATTGAAGACAACCAATGGACGTGGCTGGTCATCAGCACGGTACTCCGGTAGGAAGTTTTAGTGGAGTTCTGTGTAGATAGAAACAGAGTTTTAAGATGTCTGGTCGCCGACTAGCTGAATATCGTATCTTATTGCAAGATTGCATATAGCACTAAGATTTTAACAATTAATTGACAATTAATTACCTTGATTAATAAGTTCCTGTTTACTGGGTCGAGGAGTTAAAGTCGCAGAAAGAGACTGCTTTTTACGCAAGAGAAATAAGTTAGAGGTGCCAGACCGGCTTTTATTAAAAGGGCGACATGCTGCCAAAGCAGAGTAAGCTCAAAGATAATTTAATTAGTGAACGCCAGTGCGTCACGAGTAATGTTAATTTAAGCGATTTTAGGTTAATGCAGGTCTGGTAGAAGTTCAAACATGCATAATTATAGAAAGTTAAATTTAAACAAAAAACGAAAAAAAAGGATGTAGCTGCAAAACAAAAAGACGAAGAAAAGAAAGAACTAATTTCAACAGTTTCAAATTCTTGTCTGTCAACTATGACAGGCCATCTGAAGGAAATTTTTTCTTCCACAAAGCCGCCATCAGAAACACGGAAGGTTTTCAACAGGAAATTTCAATGAACAAATAAAATTGGCTGTCCGTCTTTGTTGGTTGGTCTGTCTCCTTTTCACGCTCTTAAAGATGCTTAATGACTGTATCTGTGATGCGAGGTTCACCAGTGCACAAGTACTAGAATATTTTAATCGCGGTTACTATTAGGTTGGATATATTTCTTTATGATCCACATCTTGAGAATTCGTATGAAGACAGTATTGAACCTCATCATTTATCACGGGTCGAGTACACAATTTTATATACTGAGTGTTTCAGAACACGAGGTACAAAATTGCACACCAAGTAGAGAATGGCTAAATAAACACTTTTAATTCCATGAAATTTTCCCCCAAAAATCGGGGTCGTAAGATATTAGCTGTTTATTGTTTTCAGTGATGAAATTTAATGGCATAATTACTCGCAATATTTATTTTGAATTTACTTTACAAAATTGTTCAAAATGTGTTCCACCTACATCAATGCACTTTTCGAATGTTAGCCTTAACGACTGCCGGATATTAGGAAACACGTCTGGCATTAAGGTACCTTGCCAGCAGCCACTGCAATTCTGGCCACAAGATCTTCCTCAGACTCAATGGGTGTAGCATAAACAAGGCTCTTCACGTGTCCCAAAAAATTAAATCGAATGGAGTCATGTAAGAAGATCTAGGAGGTCATACAACTAAAACATTTCGCCCGATCAACGTAAATTCAAATAAATATTGCGAGTAATTTAGTCATTAAATTTCATCCTTTAAAACAATAAACGGCTAATATCTCAATGTCTCTTTCTTCGGAAAATTTCATAGAAGAAAAAGTTTTTATTCAAACATCTTCTACTTGGTGGGCAATTTTTTACCTCTTATTCTGAAACGCCCTGTATATTACTGACAAGTGTCTTCTGAGTAGGTAAAGTAGTCACTGCCTACACTGAGAAGCATAGATATGTATCCACAGTTTTTTTTATTACTAAGTAAGCACTCATTCAGTGAAATTATAATAGTTAATTCAATGACTCTGCTTAAAATCCACAAAATGATACACATGTAGATAAAGTAGGCAAGATTTGCGCACTGCCTCCCCAATTAAAAATTATCGCCCTTTTCAGGTAGTAAATTAGTCGTAAAAGTCCAAAAACGGCACAAAAAGGCCAAAAATCACGACTTCAAACCGACTCCTACCTATACTTGGCCTATTAGGGCTTGAAAAGGGCCCTTCATTCAAATGGCCTTTTATAGGTCAAGTCAATGGCTGTTTTCGGGCTCATTCGGGTAGTTTAAAGTCGTTTTCAAGCCTTTTTCGACAACCTCAAGCCTCGTTCAAGTATTAGAGAAGCCCAAAATGGCCGTTGCCTTAGCCGTTTCGATGCCCAGAAATAGCCGTTTAACAGGGCTTAAAATAAGCGACATTTGCACCGAAAAGGGCTAATTTAATGCTTGAAAACGACTATCTCTTGGCCTATAACTGCCTGAAAACGCTCTGTAAAAGGCTCAGAATTTCAATAGGATCTTATTCTCTGTGTCTACACTATGCAGGGTATCAATGCAGAAAAGGTGTCATATTATTGCTCAACACTATTTTATATCTCGGCTATAATAGGCAAAAGTTGTTCTGCTTTCGTCGCAGGGGACTGAAGTTTTCGGAACGTTTTGTTTAGGAATAGAAGTCACTTTTAGCGTCTTTGCGTGTAATATGATACCATCTCTTATTCTCGTCTAACTTTTTACTTTATGTTTGACACTTTCTTATTTTAATAAACGCCCATGTTTTTATAATTTCATGTTTTTTGTAGCGATTTGAAACGTTTCCAGTTAGAAAATTTGTACTATCGCATAAATGTAACAACCATTGCAGCTGAGATAGTGCATTGCTTTCAGTTACAATATGTGTGTGACCAAGTGAAGTTTTTGCTAGTATGTTATTATTTTCATTCCATCTCGTTTACATTGTATTTTAATTTTTCATGTGTCTCAATGCCGATATTGATTACCTTACAACATTTCCAAATCTTCCATATGAAGAAGTAATTAATTATGTAATGCTGCAAAAAGATACAATTTCAGTGTTTAAAAGTGTAGAAGCATGATATAAAATTCTCCATTTCAGTGTATGCTTACTTAAAAACTGGGGAGTGATACGAAGGTTAAAATTCAACATGATAATGATATAGTGAAATACAATATAACTCTGAAAGAACCAAACAACATTCAAGAAATAACTTTAGAAATGAGCAGAAATTGTTATTAATAATATGTACATGTTAACTTGACCTAAAGACAAGGAAGCCATATCAATTTTGATAACATAACCTGAAAACTAGAAGTCTTTATGTACTACACCATAGCTTCAGGTTTTGGCAAAGACTACTCATTGGCAAGAAATCATAACATAAAGACTAAAAATATTTATGTTCACAACATAACTTTAAGTTTCTGCAAAGACTAGTCATTATCAATCAATGCATCATAAAGAGCGTACTTATAGTTACCACTCCTTACATGAGTACAATGTATTGCATCAGCTGAAATATTCTACAAGTAACTTGCAACACATTTAGTACTGTTTGCTACTTCCTGTGTACTAATTGAAGGGGAAATGAACGAAACAGAAATATACAGAACAAATTTTCAATGCTTCAAATAACTAATTCTTGCTTAAATAACTGCAAAATATTCATTATTACTCCAGTACAATTATATTTCTTTCTTGTATTTATCATATATAGGAATGCAAACCCACAACGACTACACAACAATGACGGTATTAGGTGATAGTATAAATACGCTGTTTCAAACTTAAAACAAAATAGTCAACAAAAACATTGCGTATTTTTAGATTTTCAGCAAAGTATCCTAACTCTGTTTTGTTTACTTTCGGTTTTAAACAATTATAAATGATTTTTGGTAAAAATTAGAATCAAAGACAGCAGTTGGAAGCGACTCCAACTTCGAATCCCCCCCATCCGAATGAACGACTCCGACTCCGACTCCACCACACTCGGAAAAGTGACTCCGACTCCGACTCCACCACACTTCAGAGAAGCGACTCCGACTCCGACTCCACCCTAAAACATGTGACTCCGGCGACTCCGACTCCCGACTCCGACTCCGACTCCGCAACCCTGGTTAGCACCTTTGCTTGATGAGTCTTTCTCGAAAAAAAATTTCGATACACCATTCAATATGTCGAAAGAACTATTGGCACGAATAGTTGCCACTGTTCGAATCAACCCGGGAATAAACAGATAGTAGCGACTCAGTACGCGACTCAATACAACCGAGAAACTTTTGTAGCAGATGTTGCAGGTGAGAACGAAGACAATGTTGATGTGCGAGATTCCCCTCAGGAAATTGAGATTTTCTACGAAAGTTACCGTAGAGGGCGTTTCCAGGGGCGTAAGTCATTTCCCCGACCTTGGCTGAAAAATCCTAGAGTAGGAAAGAATGTTAGTGGATATGTAGATGATAAAAGAATAGGTTCCCTAGAATGTAACACCTTGCGGGTAGAAAGCTCGAGTCATGCCCCAGTGCACTTTGCAGCTAGAACGAGAGGCTCTCCTTTCTGCAGTTTATGCAACGCTTCAGGTCATGTTGAAGCCAACTGTCGAACTCAAGGAGGTCAGAGCAAACCGAGAGCCGTTGGCCTCTGCTTTGCTTGCGGGTCGGAACATTTCGTTCGAAACTGTAGAGCGTCGGAAAATGAAATCAGGCAGTATAAAGCGTACTTGCATAAGTAAAGTGCAAATAGAGGGGTAAATAGCCGCGGTAGGTACGAGGTGCACTATGCTGAGAATTACGAAAGAGACAGTAGAGATATTTTACAGGAAGAGTAGTAGGAGGTGAAGGTAGGAGCGAGTCGATGCCTGAGAGTCACCGCAAACTCTCGTTAATCCTAAAGTTGTAGTCGGAACGAATCCAGATACGACTGAGATGACTGAGTGTAATCATGATCAGAGTGAATCATATATTGATCCATTATTTAAATTTAGAAATAGGTTTAAAGCTTTGAAAGAGAAGGAAATGGCCGATGAGATACCACAAAAGAAAGCAGTTGAGGTTTATTTTAACACTACGGTTGTAGGAGCGGGACGTCGTAGAAAAGAAGGTTCCGATCTCGTTACGTTTAGAAAATCCAGTAAGCCCAGAATCATCCTCTCTAATCAAGATAAGTATTTAAGCGCGCTGCTAGATAGTGGTGGCGAAAAATACCTCATAAGTTACAGTAACATCAAGTACCCAAAGAAAGAGTTAAGACCGAGTTTTTTGAGCGTCAGAGGAATAAACGCCATGAGTAACGTTAGCGGTGAAGCTGACTTAAATATCTCTGTTCCTGGTACTGACAAAGTACTTAAAACTAGTGCTTTAGTTATTAAAGATGCTAAATTCAAATATGATTTGATTTTGGAAGGAGATGTTTTGAACAATGCAGTGATTAATTTGAAAGATGGTTCCCTCACGTGGGAAGGAACAAGAGTGCCTTTCAACGAAATAGAAAATAAGCCTACGCTAAGTAGAGAAGCCATGTTAATGGACATAGTAAACAGCGACTGTTTGCTGTCAGATGTAGTTGCTAAGAAGTGCAACAGATGCCGCGAAAGAGTTAGAAACCGCGAGAAAAATAAAGACGCTGCGCTCGAGCGTGTAGCTGAGCAGCCAAGGCCAGATGTAAAAAAGAAAAGACCACTGGTGGTTCACTGTGATGCAGTAGAAGTGCCTGGTAATTGCATCAAGCTAATAAATGCCTTTATCAAAAAGGCTGAGCCCGGTGAATATATAGTGTTAAAAAGACGGCTAGATAGTGGAGCGCTAATAGCAGAATCAATAGTTACAATCGAAGAAGATGGGAATGTACCCGACAGATGATGCAATTCATTTTAGCAAAAACACTATGTTGTGTAACATGGAAGCATTAGCTGAGGAAGAAGTAGAAACTGAGCTTTATCTCACGAATGTAGAGGAAGCGCTGATAGAAGCGAATAATGTATAGATGAGCTCTGAGGTTACGTCGGATTCACTTGAAGTCATCTCAGGTCGTGGGGAAATGAAGACCATGGCCAAGGAGAAACTTGAGTCGAAGGTTGACGCTCGCGGTAATAATTGTGAGTTTCCTGGTAGTAAGGAACTAGGAATTGATACACAAGTTGAAAGTGTGTCTAATGTGCAGAAGGACGTACTCCGTCCGTTGAAAAATAATGATATATTATGCGACGAAGTTGACGTGAAATTACTACTAGTAAAATTTTTGAATAATTTCCGTGACGTGATCACGTTAGAAGGAGAAACAATAGGTGTCACGAATGTAATAAAACACAAATTATGCTTAAACCTGACGCACCAGTTTTAAATATACCACCCTATCGCATACCTCATAAATATCAGGAGGAGTTGGCCAAGGTCAACAGAGAAATGCTCTCACAGTGCATAATTGAGAATTCCATGTCAGATTACAATATTCCGGTCATTGTTGTAAAGAAAAAGAGTAGTGAGATTCGACCAGTGATTGATTTTAGATCGTCAAAAAAAATCGTGGTCAAAGAGTCGTATCCCATACCTCGAATAGACGAAATATTGTCCACATTAGGTGGCAATAGCATCTTTTCGACGCTGCACCTCAAGTCTGCATTCCACCGAGAAGAATTAGAACAGGAAAGTCGAAATTTACGGTCTTTAGCGTAGGTTACCAAAAACGTCAATTCCATAGAATCCCCTTTGGACTTAGTTCAAGCCCAAGCGTTTTCCAATGCGTCATGTCATCTGTTCTTGTTCCTATTTTAGGACGCCTTTGTTTTGTGTTTTTAGATGATATCAATTTAGTCAAAACCAATGAGCAACATTTGTGCGATATTGGAACTGTCCTTACGACGCTCCGCACAGGTAAATTATCCATTGAACTCGAAAAATGTCAATTTTTCAAGAAAAAATAGAGTACCTATGTCATATTATCTCGGCCGATGGAATACGGTGTAAGTATTCCGAGAAGTTGCAAAATTGTCCGGCACCAATAAATGTAAAAGAATTGCAGCAATTCCTTGGTGCAGCCAATTATTTCCGCAACTATTTAGCGCAGTTTGCAACAATTGCAAGCCCCCTGTACAGTTTATTAAAGAAAAATATTAGTTTTAACTGGAGTAATGACTGTCAGAAAAGTTTTGACTATATAAAATCAGCCCTGAATTCTGACACTGTTTTACGATACCCTGATTTTACCAAGACGTTTCACATTTTTACTGATGCCTCAAATTTTGGCATAGGAGCGGTTCTGGTGCAGCCCGAAGATTCAGGTGACAAATTAATGCGTCCGGTTGCATATTTCAGTAAAAGTTTGAATTCTAGCCAAAAAACGTTACAGCACTGCCAAAAAGGAGTTTTTCGCCATTTGGAGTGCTCTTAAAGCTTTTAAATACCTAATTATTGGATATCCTATCCATGTGTACACAAACCACCGGCCATTTGCTCTTCTATTTACGAATAAATTACCAAAGGATACAGCAATGGCTCGATGGTGCATTAACGTTCACTCATACGAACCTATCGTAAATTAGTTACCAGGTAGGCAAAACGTTGTAGCTGGCTACCTAAGCAGGCTACCAAAAAACAATGATCAACTATCTATTAAAGAATTAGAATGCTGTGACCCATTGATGCCTGAGCCTGAATCTGAGGTGTCCTTAGCGCAGACGCGAGCTAAAGCCAAAGCCCAACAAGACGTTCCCACTGACTCGACGATGCAGTCACACGGTGGCGACATGTTGACACCTAAATTAATTGACTATAAGATGACAAAAAAGTAAATTTCTTGGACTTTAAAAGAGTTCATCGACGAACAAAAGCAAGATCCCTTTTGTATTGAAGTTAAAGAGGCGTTACTTCATAGAAGTACGTCTACATTTCTTGACTTACTGAGTTGCTCAATTGTTATTGACATATTATACCGACGGCGACGCATTGACTCACGACCTAGTACTATAATAACATCAGTAGTGCCAACTTCCCTCATGGAGAAGGTAATTCTAGCTATACATTCCTTGTACCACACGAATGCTTTGCACACTCTATTTAAATTCAAGCTAAAATATTCTATTAGTCTAGAAAATACGATCGTGAGAAAATTCGTACATAATTGTGAAGTTTCCAAACTTCTTAAAGCCCAACCTTCCGTACCTATAAAAATTTTAACAACTCCTATAGCGACAGAACCTTTTGAAGTAGTTTCAATGGACTTTGTTGGTCCACTCAAAGTGACCGATAATGAGAATAAATACATACTTGTTGTGATTGATCTCTTCTCCCGCTACTGTAAATTGTATGCGACCTCTAACCGTCGAACAGACACAGTCATATCATGTTTAGGTAGTTGCTTCGCAACGTTCGGCTACCCAAAAACGTTGCTAAGTGATCAAGCTCTAGAATTAAAATCAGTGGCAGTTAAGGACACCGTCTGAGTAGAAAAAAGTCCGTTATTTACGGATGGATTTGTATGAAATTGTCACAGTAGGTGTGAAATGATGCAAAGATCATTTGTTATCTGGATAAAATTTTTGTATCTGCACTGGATTTTTTTTCATTTTCGAAAAATACGTTATAATAGGTTTTTTCAAAATCGATCTTCTTTTACAATTTTGAAGTTACAGAACCAGTACTTCGTTTTTAGATTGCTTATATGCCTATATAATACCATAAGGGCTAGGGAATTTTGATAACTTCTTTTTGTGGATTTTGGGAATTGAAAAAAAATTTGACCTTTTTTTTCTTTTTTTTTCACGTCGTGTAATTTTCAAAGGAATGGATGCATCGAACATTCCTAGCCCTTATGGATACACCTTGCTAAGCCCTATCGAATGGTATATAAACCATTCTTGTAGCTCTAAAATTGTGGAAGAAGATACATTTGAGAAACCAATTATCAAGTTTCCATAAAAACGTGTTTTTCACAAAAAGATTATTTTTCTTCTTATCTTTTGAACTACCGGGTTGTTTTATAATGAACTCTTGAGGTTTTGTAGCTCTTTTCAAGCCCTTTTGATTGTTATAATTTACATTGCTGTAGTTCTGGAACTTTGGGAAAAATATACCTCAAAAGACAATGCGTGTAATTTTTCATAACAACCACTTTTCTTATTTTTCCATTTTTTTTCGACCATAATACGTTTCTTTTCAAGTCAACTCCTCTGTTTTGTAGCTCTTTTCAAGTCCTTTGGATTGGTGTGCGCACCATAGCCGTAGCTATGATACTGCAGCTGTCATCGAGCTATGAATGAAAGCTGCGGTATCATAGATACGGCAGAACAGCTAAATTCTGAAATTGCCATAAATTATAAAAAATATTTACTCAGTATTAGAATGTTTCGTTTGAATAATGAAAGCACTTTGAGTAGCCCATGAACGAACTATATTGCCATTGCCGCAGAGAAACACGCTCAATTGACCCCCACTAATGAGGGGGGAGGGAGGGTTCAAGGTCACGCCACCCCCATTGCTTTCCCCCCTCTGGTGGGCGTACCATTCGGAGCATACGTAAGCGGAAAGTACCAATGGAAGCGCTAGAAAATCCTCTATAAGATGCATATAAAAACAGAAAATCAACACTTATCCCGATTTCTACCCAGACGGTGTCCTTAAACAATTTGCCAAAATACACGCTATTGCAAAGAAAGAAGTTCTAGCTTTTAGCCCGCATTCGAATGCTATTGTTGAACGAAATAATAAAAAATAACCAATTTGCTAAAATTGTATATTAATTCCCTAGCTCACACGGAATGGGATAAGTGTTTGGAAATAGCAGTGAATGCAATTAATAATTCATAAAATATCACATTGGGAGATACTCCCAGTTATGTTGTTTTCGGAAGAGATACGTGCCCCTAATTTCAGGCGGAAACTTTCGTCATTTCATAAAGTAGCGATGACGAAATAGACTTAGTAAATTTTCGTGCAAAAGAAGCAGTTCGAATTGTTGAGAACGTTAGTAATTTAATTATAAATAATACGACGGAATGCACTATGTTTCATAATTTGAGACGTAAAGATAAAAATTTGATATTGGTGACAGAGTGATGTTAAAGAACCATTACAAAATAAACAAATTAGATCTGTCATGGCATGGGCCAGGCATTGTTACCAAAGTCAAAGGACATTGGGTTGAGATTAAAATCAGAGACCAAATTCATACATGTAATGTGAACCATGTGCTACCCCTACGTAAAACGATATGACAACGTTTATTGTTTTGCCTATAATTACAATTGCGACTTTATCACTTAAGACATGACAGGTTACGATTTTGCTAAGAGTTATGACTGAATTACTCAATGTAATGTGTTAACTAGGTATTAAGTATATTCATTGTGTTACTTGCTTCGCATTATAATATTCAAGTGTATGCCTGTGCTCTAGTATTAGTGTTTTCATTGCTAGCAAAATATGCAATAACCTTCTGAACCGATTAACCTATGTTACGCTTAAGTTTTGTACTTTAAATTTCAAGGATAACCAATATCAGAGATCACGTCTTTCAACGTATGTTCTCACGATCTGCGCTGTTGCATTTTTTAATTTGTATTTTTCATGCCAGTCGACGCTACGTGGACTCGAATCTTGATGCTAAATAGCCAATTTACAAATGGTGAGCGACTTCCGCAATTGCGAAATGCAGTCGCTTACAAGGCCTTAACGTTGATGAGACGAAATACATCGTGGGAGCTATAATAAAATTTCCTGTACGCAACTCTAGTTGCGGGTGTGTTTGCTACTGGCTACTGTTGTTAATTTTTTAATTGATAATTAGTTTAATTATTTTTCACTTGCAGTTAACTGATTCGGAAACAGTTAGTATTACGTTGTTGACTTTCAAGTTTAGAGGCTGAGTAACGTTTATCCATTGATTGTATTTATGATTGTATTTTGATTTAGTTAGATCATTATTTCTTTATGACACTGTTTTTTCATACATGGCCATGCTCATTAGTTCTTTGTTTTCGTTTCCATTTCAGCTTCATGTTGCTATGCGAGCAAAGAAGCACAGCGAATACGGGCGAGTCAGGTATTGAACACGCGATGTGTTCACGCACTGTGCTGTGCGGTGTCCGGCCCAGACGGCCTTGCGCCGAGCGCCTGTCAACAACAGAGACGGCCTTGATGGCAGTTTAACCTCCGCGTGCAGTCAACAGCTTGACAGCAGTTTAACCTCCGCGCGCTGTCAGTTCAACTAATTAGGGGTAAATCCCCTTCGTGCAAGGGAAGGATAACGACGCTAAGGAATTGATGCTAATAGAGTAACTTACTTTGAAGATTTAATTTGGTGTTAACTTGAAAAAAAGTGTTCACCTTGTACGGTGTTACGTTTACCATAAACGTAGTGTTTGAAATTGATTAGTGATTATTTCTTTTTGTTTTGTTGGGTGTATACCCCAAATTTCATATAATCGTATATTCGATGTGTTTTTACAATGTAACCGATATAATTAGGTTTTGTAATAACGAGTTCTAAGGTACTTCGTCATTTGCGTACTGCCTGTCAATTGATTTTACCAATGTTTTAAAACTTTTTCTGATCTATCATTGCGAACCCGGCGTTATGGAAGGGATATTCATTTATATTCATTGAACTCTACGGATCTGTTATCCCTTTTCCCTTCGTTAATTCTGCGGAAGTAATTATTCATTTGATAACTTATGAACTAAATCATTATTTTAATTTATTACAGTTGCTACTGCGTACTCATTAATCGTTGCCTACGTGGTAAAATTTTTCGATTGTTTATCTACGAATATTAAGTTATGGTGTTCGCGTAATTTGGTGATGCTTCACGGTTTCGAAATTATTGATGTAATTACCTATTGTGTAACTTGTTTATTACTTAAACCATCTATTGCGGTCCAAGAAACGAAATTGTTTTCTATTAATTATGTTGAAAATTGTGTTTATCTGGCGTTTATTTATCCCCATACCATAAATTGATGACGTGTGTATTTCGTTCGCAGCAAGTATCGAGTACATTAGCAACTCGTATTTTAATTTTATATCATTGAAGAAGAAGGCTTTATTTTATTCGCTGCCTCCCTTCTTCCTGCTTACGTTAATGCGTTTTATTGTTGTGTATTTTTGTTCTTGATGCTGTTGCTTAACTAAAACAAGGTGTACTATAGAAAAATGTTTTGATTATGGTACTAATATATTTTCAGATAATTAATTTTGAATAATTACCCGCCTGAGGCACGGCGCCAATGGTAATCAATTTACTCTGTTGATTAGCATTTAAATTTTTTTTGCGATTTCGGTGCTGAGTACCTCACTTCCATTAATTGGTGGGGGATGCATATGTGTGCACCATATACATACACGCCCCAACCCCATGCGCCTCGGAAGCTTTATAAGCAGTCGAATCAATTTAACGGCATGTCGCTATCGACCGTGTCCTCTTCTCCAAGTAAACACCTGTGAAAACGTCTCCTGAGTTTCCTTACCACGATCACGTTTATCAGCCGCACAACATTAAAAAGTCATTATTTTGGGCTAAATCTCGAGAAAAATGAATAATAATAATGAAGGCATCTACGGATGCTTTATTTCCAATCAAGCCTGATACATATCACCTTGTGCATTGGATTTTCAAATGCCTTATAACTAACGCCAGGACGCCATGACGCTTTCACCCGGTCAAGACCGGTACCCCTTTCAGACACCTGGGTAGAGTGGGGTATTGTGCTTGGAATTTTTCTCCTATACCCAACAGAGAAAATCGCCACCGCCAGGGCCGAGTTTCGAACCCGGGTCTCTGCCGCACGGCGGCAGAACCTCTAGCACATGGCTATCGCGAACTGGAGAATATTTCTTTTAATATCCTCGTAGGAGGTATTAGGTGGAAATTTAACTAAAATCATACTAATATATATATTACACATTCAGTTTCACAAGCAAGAAAGGCTCAAAATCTTGAGTTCGACACTTTTTATTTATCCTGGTGACTTTTTTTCCCCAATGCCATTTTTCCAGAATCTCGAAGATTTTTATTCCATTTTTAAGTTATGGTTCTCATGTTAAACCAGGTGCAAGGAAAAAATGCCAGTGCGTTTCAGTTAAATTGTAAGCTTGCAATTCTTTGAAAAACATCGCATCAACCTGTGTGGCACATGTTTTATTCTCGGTAATGCATACCCTGAAAAAATGAAGTGAATAACCTTACTGAATGGCTAAATTAATGACTGGTAATTCGTTGCTTTCTTCGTTCAGGGATAACTAGACCATTAAAAAATATTGACTTGCACCTATGACATTACTTTGCAAAGATAGAAAATTAAAATTAATTTTTTTGTCTTATTCATTCTCCGAATTAATTTACTGATTTCAGATAGCTTGCTCATTCTCAACAGTGCATGAGGAAAATCAGTAGATTGTGGCCCCATATTGACGAATCATGGGTCTATTGCTGTTTCAAATGACCAATTCAAATTTATCACTCCACTTAGTTAAAGAGGAGTAAATGAAGATTCGAGATTTTCTTGGACAGCGCCCAAAAAGTTTATGAACCAATCACGTTTGAATAATTAAAATTCAACGATAAGGACCCAAGATGGAAACATCTTCGCATTCATCCCTGGACAACCGGATTCGAGACGTCAGATTAACACGCCAGAAGAGCTCGACGCCTGATGCGGCAACTGGATAAATCATCGAATCAGGTCTTGGGTGTTCACCTCAATTAGGTATCAAAACATGTACCTGTGTCAAATTATATACTCGTATGCCAATAACGCCTAGAATTCTATAACTTTACACTAGATCTTCAAACTGCATAACTTCATGTCATGAATCTGTTCCAACCTCTAAAGATATATACGGCAGTTTTACCTCAATTTTGACAATCTTATGACAGATATATATGAACATTTATGACAACTGTATTGGAAATTGCAACAACACCATCAGCAATTTGTACCTACCAATGTTATGATGGAATATTGATATCCACCTTGTTCGCCTTTCCTCGTAAATTGTGCGTAATTTTTAACCAACAAATTATTATTATGTGTAAAACATATTAGCTGATTAGATTATCATCGTCGCTAAATTTTTTCTACTTATTTTTATTTTTTTTAACACCTGTTGTATGTGAACTTTGTAACAACGCCTTCAGCAATTTGTACGCATCAATTTTGTATATTGAACTCCAATATTAATCGCTCTTGGCTGAGTATTGAGTGTACTCGCGAAATCACGCTAGATTTCTTACTCTTTTCTATACTTTCTAAGCTAGTTTTTAGATAGAAATATCCTTTTAATCTTGACTCTGTATTTCGTTTTAAGTTATGCAATAGTACTTACAGCCTACTGTTTACTAATTTTGAATGACTGATCACGCTGATATATTAGATGAAATCGACCCGGATCTCAATCATTTGAACAGAATATTTCCAAACCTAAACGACTCTGAAAACTGCAGATATATTAATATATCAAAATTCAACGAATCTATACGAATAACCCGGCAGGATTTTTCGCTACTGTGTTGGAACTGTAGGTCACTCTATCCAAAATTGGAAGAGATACAATGCACTATTACTGAACTTAAGTATACCTTAGATGTGATTAGCTTCACCGAAAGCTGGCTAGATGACTCGACCAAAGACATGATTAAATTTGAAAATTATCATAGTTACCATTCGCTACGGAAAAACAAGCGAGGCGGGGGCATCAGTACATACATTTCTAAGCACATGGATTCGAGAATCATAGCAAGTGCAACACTGAATCAGGATCATATAGAATCATTATTCGTAGAACTGTCTAGAGATGGCAAACGAATTGTGCTTGGAACGGTGTATAGGCCGCCTACAGCCTGTCTTATATCCTTCCTTAATGAGCTTAATCGAATTATTTCTCAGTTCAACAGGTCCTTCTACAATGACATAATAATATGCGGCGACTTCAACTATGATTTGCTGAAACATGAAAGCTATGAACCAATCTCTAATTTCTTAAACGCATTTCATTCTAAATCTTTCCTTCCGATCATCACAAAGCCAACACGAATAACCTCAGAATGTGCTACGCTGCTTGACAATATCTTTATGACAGACCCAAGTGATTTTCTTGCTGGAATAAATACTTCTGACTTATCAGATCATTTTCCAGTTTTTCTTATTAAGAAAAATGTCTATCTTGCGTGCACCAAAGCACGGGCTGAAACTTACTCATATCGTAAAAACAAACGAATCAAATTTAGAAGAAATGCGCACCGTTCTAGAAGATTTAATGCCAACATTGCACATCACCCAACAAAACAATAATGCAAGGAGCATTGATGAATCAGTAGTAAAGTTGACTGAAACTATAATGCACGCATACAATCAGTGTTGCCCAATTGTAACTCGTACAGTTACCCCGAAAAATAAACAAAAGCCCTGGATTACAAGAGACATCGTGATAAATATAAAGAAACGCCAAGCGTACCTAGCCCTCCTTTGCGAAGGGCGAATATCTAGAGAAACATATAACCGATTCAGAAACTATGTGACAAACCAGATAAGAGCATCAAAAAAGAGCTACTTTACCCTCAAGTTTACTCAATTCAAAGCTGACGTTAAAAAGACTTGGCGCCTCCTTAACTCTTGTTATAAACCGAATAACGCCGATAAAAAGAAAATTGGATATATCACTCAAGATAATGTAAAATACCATGAGAAGAATGAAATTGCTAATCTCTTCAACAACTTCTTTGTAAACGTAGGGAAAACTATAGCCAATGGTATTCCAAGTGAACCTACTGATCACCTGGAATTTATGGATCATATTCGAGAACACAACTCCTTTTTCTTTACGCCTACAAACTCCTCCGATGTAATTGCGTGCATAAACAACATGAAAAATAAATCGAGTGGGTTACAAACGTTTCCAACTAAAATACTTAAAATAATTGCTGATATTGTGGCCCCGCTGATATCCAATATTATTAACCAGTCTCTCTTACTAGGCACTTTCCCGAACTCCCTCAAAGTTGCTAGAGTAACCCCTATCTTTAAAAATGGTGAAAAAACCTGTGTAAACAATTATCGACCTATCTCCATGTTTCCAATTATTAGGAAGGTATTCGAGAAAATTGTGTATAAAAAAGTGTACTCTTATTTTGAACAAAAATCATTTCTCTATGATAAACAATACGGCTTTCGCTGTAAAAAATCAACAACACAGGCAATATTAAATCATTTACAATTCCTTTATTCTAATATAGATAACGAAAAGACTGTCTTCTCTGTATTTCTTGACTTTCGAAAGGCATTCGATTGTGTGGACCATAACATATTACTCTCGAAACTTCATTGTTATGGCATTCGTGGGGTTGCCCATGATTGGTTCAGATCATACCTAACAAATCGGAAGCAATACGTTGTCATTGACGACGCAAAATCGGACCCACAGAAAATTAGCCATGGAGTTCCACAAGGATCTGTTCTTGGGCCTCTCCTTTTTCTGATTTTTATCAATGATATTATTAAATCTACATCATTTTTTAAATTCATATTTTTTGCCGATGACAGTACGCTTTCTGCGGTCCTTCCGAACGAAAATCCCACTACGATTGCGGAGAGTATAAATAATGAACTCCATAAGGTTTCACTGTGGCTTAAAGCTAATAAAATAAGCCTCAAAATCGATAAAACAAATTATATTACGTTCTCATACAAGAAAAATATATCTCTACCATCCATTAAAATTGGCGAAGGTGAAATCAAAGAAACCAACTCATGTAAATTTCTCGGCATCATAATAGATAAACATCTGACCTTCAAAGAGCACATCACTCATATTAGTTCTAAATTATCAAAATCCATCGGAATCCTGAATAAAGTTAAAAACTTCCTGCCTGAAACAGCCTTACTAATGCTTTATCGAACGCCCATTTCACCATACCTGCAATACGGAATATAAGCATGGCATGGAACTGATAAAAATAAAACCAATATAATTTTTATTCTGCAAAAAAGAGCCATAAGAGCGGTAAAGAACCTAGAATATAATGCTCACACATATGATTCATTCAAAAATTTACAAATACTTAAACTCTCGGATCTCTACAAAATCTCCATCTGCAATTTCATCTACAAAACATTAGCTAATGATGGCGACAATAGCCTTCAACAGTTATTAACTGCGCAAACTGGTCATCACGACCATTTAACACGAAATAAAAGTAAATTCATGCTTCCTTATTATTCAAAGGCCCGCTCGCAACATAGTATACTATTCGTTGGAACTAAAACCTGGAACTCAATACCTGCGGAGATCCGGGAAAGTAATTCTTACAAGGTATTTAAAAGAAATCTTGAGTCTCACTTCTTATCAGAATACTAGTCGTGTAAGATCACCAAGTCAAATCCTGCCTCCTACATGTCTGGTCCTAATAATGCAATTTGCCATAGTAATATCGCCGATTTTCAGTCTGCTCCCAAATCGTTATCGAATATACTGTTAAATATTGTCCATATGACCTATATTGTAAAATTAAACATCAATATCGAGTTCATTATCCTGTTGATCAGTCTAATGCGAAACTAGGCTAAGTGAATTAGGTTAAACATTATTGTACGCCCTAGAATAATGTAATGGTAGGATGCCCTAGAAGTCGCTGAACTTATTCGGGCCCACAGGTAGCTATACTCAACTCTGACCATTGTATTAGACTTAAGAAACATTCTACCTCTGTATCTCCTGTGGTAAATAAATTGTTTAAATTGTTAAATTGTTTAAATTGTTTAAATTGTTAAAAAAAACGCACCGATGTGGAGTTACTCCAAGCAGGTCGTAAGTAAAAGTCATTGATCAATCCAGATTGTAACCATATTAAGTGCGAGTTTGTGTTCGTGATAAAAATTGTCAATGTTCCTACCTTGAAGGCGCATGGCTGTATGGCGATGAAGCTCTGAAACTCCTGAAGTATGGAACCAGGGGAGACTCTTGGAGGTGGGAAATGTGTAGATGATGCCCAGGGTAGCCTTCGTGTAAAGCCAAGGTGACCATCATGAATTTGGTGTGAGCTGAGAGAGCTCTGGTACCGATTTTGAATATTGCAGGTCGGCTACCGTCCAAGTTTCCTGACAAATAGAAAGCTCCTCCTCTATCAGATTGTTCTTCGACCCTGAAAATCATGAATGATAGATCAAAACATTTATAAGCAGGTACAGAACAAACATCACACTGTCACAGTTTGATGAAGTGATGTATTTTTACATTAAAATATAATTTACCGGAGAAGAAAGCATTGTCCTTGACTGTAAATTATCATCTCATATATAGTTGAGAAAGAGCAAGCCTTGTGCGTTTAAATGAGAACATCAGCACAGATTTAAAGATCGGAGAAAAAATTCTAAGGATTCAAGAACCTTTGCCCATTTACATAAAGAAAAAATGAGTTATACAATTGAAACTACACACGTACCTTTGCTATGTGCTAGATAAGTATTTACTGTATGCGGAATCGCTCGTTGGAAAATGATCTCTCTATCAAATTTCTTTGTTAAAAATTTGGGTAATATTTCAATTTTGCTCAAGAGCAAGAGTATAGTTTTAATAGCACCAGCTAGACAATTACTAATATACAATGGATTTGAAAAGAATTTGTAACACCTCAAAATAATCTGGTATAAAATCAATTTAAATATATTTATATATGTCAGTTGCAAGACCTCTACTGAGGAAAGAAAAAAAAATTAACTCTCTAGAAAGAGTGTCCATAACGCCTTAACCAGATTTCAGACCTTTATGACAAGCGAAATGCGTTGGGGAGAGGTGTAAGGTTTTCTTCGCTTTTAAATAAGTACTACGACTAAAGTTTTTACATTACTCATAAAATTCAAAGTGTGCTCCCGTTGTAGGCTGGAGTACCTCAGAGCAAAATACGACCTCAAAACTTGGGTAATATTTATCTTTATAACACCAGTTACTTTCTAACATTTTCGTAGTTACTGTTGTTTTAGCGGCCATTATCCTTGTTTTAACTTCTCAACATTATTTACTTGTGTGATTTACGGGGATTGGACAAAATAATGGCAACACATTGAAAAATCAACAAAATATATTTTAATATGTTGTAAGTCCACCTTTTGAGGTAATTTCAGGCGGAATTGATTCACACAAATTGGGGAATTGAGGAATTGATTGATTCACAATTGATTCACTCTGAGGAATTGATTCACACAAATTGGGAATTGTTTCCAAATGAATTTTCATCCATTCTTCAGCTAAAACACTTCCCAGTTCTTTTAGAGACGATGGCGGCGGAAATCGACTTTTCACTTGATTCTCTTAAGCCGACCCTAAATGCTCAGTAATGTTGAGGTCTGGGGATTGTGGTGGCCAGATGAGATATTCAAATTAATTAGAATGTTCCTCGTGCCATTCTTTAACAATTCTAGGTGTATGGATAAGGGCATTATCAACTTGAAAGATGGCGTTCCCCACCGGAAACAGTACTTGAACCATAGGACGGATTTGGTCTCCCAAAATTTCAAAATAGCTTCGGCTGTTTAACTCTTCCATGAAGAGAAATCATTGGTCTGGCGTTTCTAAAAAATACCACCCCGGGTCATCGCATCACCCCTGCCATGTTTTGCAGTTGGGAGAAGGCAGTCTGGATTAAAGGTTTCTTTTGGCTGTCTCCATAAGTACACTAGGCCGGAGGTCGGAAATAAGGTAAACGTTGATTCGTCAGAGAAACTTACATTTTCCATTGCTCAATGGACCTATTCTAGTAGTTTCTACTCCACTCTAAATGCATCGAAACATTTGTCTTTGAGAACAGAGGTTTTCTAACAGCAGGTCTTTCGAAGAATCCAGATTTGTGCAGCTCCAAACGAGCATTTTTTGTGGAAGTTGAAATCTTTAATTGTTCATTTAACTCTGCAGTGATTTAGGAGCCGTGGTCTTGCTATCTTCTCTAAAGGCCCTTTTACATTGACGGTGTCTTTGCGCTCCACACCGTCGCTCCATCCCGCCAGCCAAATAAGCTCCGCCCTCAGCAGAGCAAAATGACCTTAATTGCCACGCTCACGGTAAGGAGCGGCAACATTCTGCATGCTAAATATTGGCGGTGTGCACTGCCAGTCAGCAGCGTTCAGTTGCTCTTGAGACCATAGAGAGCATGTGTAGTCATGGCTTACATATTATGAAACAAAGAAGAAATTAAAACTCCTATCAAAAAATGTAAAGAACTTCCATGTTTATAGAACGTTAAGCTCGCAGACGCAGAGTATAAAAACAGAGTGTCCAGAGAAGATGCTTTCAAAAGTATAGCATCTCACTTCCCAAATAATAATATTTCAATGGTTAAAATGAAAATTCAAACACTGAGAGGCCAAGATAGGAAACAGCTCTCACTATTGAAAAAATCAAAAAAACATACATAGCGTATGTGAACGTAAAATTAATTACAGTGCAATTAGAATTGTACAGTGTGCATTGCTCTCAGGAAAAGTACTTCAAGTAGACGAAAAACATTCGGCAGGTGTCATTAGAAGATTATTGAAATTAAAGGAGAAGTAAAAAAGTACACCTATGAATTAGTTATTGGTATTTATTTTTTCTTTCTATTTTCAGTGGTTTTTGAAGGTAATTGGGTTGTATTAAAGTTTTTTAGAATATTAGCTTTTTTACTTCGGCAAAATATTCTGTAAATATTCTGCAAATTGTTCTGCCAAGTTTTCTGTCAGTATTGCAGGAGTAATAATGACGATCAGGGCTCCCACTGAAAATGTTCCGATAAACCTAATTTGAACATAAAAAAAAAACAGATTCGTTAAAAATAAACGTAGTAGTCTAGTTTTAATAAGAAAAAAGTAAAAGTTAACATACGTCAGTAGAAACATTGATGGTAATGCTGATTTTATTCCTGTATTTCCTCCTAATTCTCTTGTGCAGCGCAAATTTCAATATTAAGTCGACTTTTCTGTTGTGCAAGGCGCTTTTCATTACGCTAATGACATTCTCTGTTGATGACATTGTTGAAACCTTTATTGTAGCACCTTGAATGTATATGTGTAGAATACTGATAATGTTACAGTGCTTTTGTGTAAGAATGTATTTAGACAGCACTCTGCGTTGAGAAGTGAGCTCATGGTTCTTGTGGAACTGTGCTCATGGTTCTCGGGCTTGGCTGGAGCCCACTCTACCGCCAACTGTCATAATGTAAACTTACTGTGTCCTGCTGTGTGTTACTGACAATATATAAATACCAAGTTTCTCGCTCTACTTAACCTCCTTCAACAGACATCTCGTACCAATTTCGGCTTAGGCTTCCAACCGTGACAGGTTTTTCATTCTTTCCACTAACCATTCTTCTTTGAAAAACTGCATTTACCACTTTTTAGACATCGTTTTTGGGGGGCTAGCTATTTTAAATACTAGTGCGGCAAAAAAATGGAAATTTGAATGTTTAAAATAATTAATTTCTAGGCATTCATTTAAAGGAGTGGACGATCAGTTTTACGATCAAAATGCGTGTCATCTCACTGCAACGTGCCAAGCAAATCGAAGCAACACAAGTAGAGCGCCGGCTATCCCTGGCTTGGCCGGGCTGGCAAGTTCGTAAGATACTCGTTCGTTACGCGATTTTAAGGTCGAGAAACAGATTGAACACGTTCTACCCCATCCGATAGGCGTGGTTTTGAATCAGATATTCATTTGCATACGGTGTTGAAACAATAATTCTTACCTGCATAACTAAATTTACTTCAGTTAATGATGAACTTACTGTCTGACTTGAAAAAAACATATTTAGCAATAGATCAAAAATTAATTAAACCAAGCGCACCAGGATGGATCGAAAAAAACACGATCTCGGTGGAAAAACCCAGGAGGGGGAGCCCTGCGTGGCGGTTTCTGTCTCTCGGGAAGGAGCGTTGTGTTGAGCGGCAATGTAAAAGCAAGTCGGTGTGCACTGACGCTCAATCCTCTCGTGGGAGGAGCTATAGCAAGTTCACCGTCGCTCCATACCGTCGCTCCACACCGTATTGTAAAATGAGCTTAAGAATTTGAATTAGAGTACGACGATCTCTCTGAGACAACTTCACCTTTCGGCCGGACCTGTGCTTAGCTCAGGACGTTTTTCCTTCTCTTTCAAAGGCGGTCATTACCTTTGAGACAGTACTTTTTGAAACGCCAGACATTCAGGCAGTTTCTGTTAAGGACCTTTTACATTTACGGTTTCTTCGCGCTCCACACCGTCGCTCCGCCCACAGCAATGCAAAATGACCCTTATTGCCACGCTCACGGTAAGGAGCGGCAACATTCAGCATGCTAAATATTGCCGGTGTGCACTCCCAGTCAACAGCGTTCAGTTGCACTTGAGACGATAGAGAGCATGTGTAGTCATGGCTTACATATTTTCGAGCAAGAAAGACATTTAAACTTTTATCGAAAAAGACAAAGAATTTCCATGTTTATAGAACGTTAAGCTCGCAGAGTATAAAAACAGAGTGTCCAGAGAAGATGTTTGTAAAAGTATAGCATCACACTTACCAAATTATGATATGGCAATGGTTAAAATGAAAATTCAAACACTGAGAGGCCAAGATAGGAAACAGCTCTCACTATTCCAAAAATCAAAGAAATATACTCTCCGTATGTAATTCTAAAATTAATTATGGTATAATTAATTAATGGACAATGTACATTGCTCTCAGGAAAAGTACTTCAAATAGACAGAAAACATTCGGCAGGTGTCATTGGAAGATTATTCAAATTAAAGGAAGTAAAATGAGCTTTGAGCCTCGTTTTACACCAGCGGTGTGGAGCGACGTTGAATTTGCTACAGCTCCTCCCACGAGAGGATTGAGCCTCGGCGACTGTACACCGACTTGCTTTTACATTGCCCCTCAATACGACACTCGATCATTCCTCAGAGACAGCAATCGTCAGTATTGCTCTTGCAATACAGACAGAAAAATTTGCTGAACAATTTGCAGGATATTTACAGAATAATTTGCAGAAGTAATACGCTAATATTCTAAAAACTTTAATACTACCCAATTACTTTAAAAAAATACTGAAAATGAAATCGACAGTCAAAAAATTCCCATTGATACAAAATTTGCATCCCCCTGAAGGGTTGTAAAGAAAAAATAAATACCAATTACTAATTTGTAGGTATACTCGTACTTTTTTTACTTTTCCTTTGATTTGAATAATCTTCTAATGACACCTGCCGAAGTTTTTCGTCTATTTGAAGTACTTTTCCTGAGAGCGATATACATTGCACAATTTTAATTACTCTGTAATTTATTTTACGTTTACATACCCTGTGTACATTTCTTCAATTTTTTTAATAGGGACAGCTGTTTCCAATATTGGCCTCTGAGTGTTTGAATTTTCATTTTAACCATTGCAATATCATAGTTTGGGAAGTGAGATGCTATACTTTTATAAGCATCTTCTCTGGACACTCTGTTTTCACACTCTACGAGCTTAACATTCCATAAACATGAAAATTCTTTATATTTTCCGATAGGAGTTTTAATTTCTTCCTTGTTCCACAATATGTAAGCCATGACTACACATGCTCTCTATAGTCTCAAGAGCAACTGAACGCTGTTGACGGGCAGTGCACACCGCCAATATTTAGCATGCTGAATGTTACCGCGAGCGGGACAATAAGGGTCATTTTGCATTGCTGAGGGTGGAGCTTATTTGACTGGCGGGATGGAGCGACGGTGTGGAGCGCGAAGAAACCGTCAATGTAAAGCTCATTTTACACTAGCGGTGTGGAGCGGCGGTGTGGAGCGACAGGGAACTTGCAATAGCTCCGCCCACGAGAGGATTGAGCGTCAGTGCGCACCAACTTGCTTTTACATTGCGGCTCAATACAACGCTCCTTCCCGAGAGACAGCAATCGTCACGCAGGGCTCCCCCTCTGTTTTTTTCCCCCAGATCTTTTTTTTTCGATTCCTCCTGGGTTGCTAGGTTAATTTTTGATGTATTGCTAAATATTTGTGTTTTTTTCAAGTCAGACAGTGAATTCATTATTCCCTGAAGTTAATTTAATAACGCAGTTAAGAATTATTGTTTCAACACCGTATGCAAATGAATATCTGATTCAAAACCACGCCTATCGAATGGGGTAGAACGTGTTCAAAATGTTTCTCGACCTCCTTGAAAACGCGTAACGAACGAGTATCTACGAACTTGCAAGCCCGGCCAAGCCAGGGATAGCCGGCGCTCCACTTGTGTTGCTTTGATTAGCTTGGCACGTTGCAGTGAGGTGACGCGCATTTTGATCGTAAAACTGGTCGTGCATTCCTTTAAATGAATATCTAAAAATTAATTATTTTAAACATCCAAATTTTCATATTTTTGCTGCACAAGTATTCAAAATGGCTAGCCCTCCAAAATCGATCTCTAAAACGAGGAATACGCAGTCTTTCAAAGAAGAATGGTTAATGGAAAGAATGAAAAAACTGTCACAGTTGGAAACCTAAGCCGAAATTGGTAAGAGATGTCGTCATCATCATCATCAACAGAGTATGTCACCAGCGTAATCTTGCACAACAGAAAAGACGTCTTAATGTTGAAATTTGCGCTGCAGAAGAGAATTGGGAGAGACAGGAATAAAATCGGCATTAAAATCATTGTTTCTACTCACGTATGTTAAGTTTTACTTTTTTCTTGCTAAAACCACACTACTACGTTTCTTTATTAACGAATCTCGATTTTTTGATGTTCAATCTACGTTTATCTGAATCGTTTATAAAAACTGTTTATCGTTATCTTCTGCATGTTAAAACGTTGAGTTAATATTCAAAGTTGAAAGCTAATTACTGGAAGATGTGTTAAAAATATTAATGTTGTAAGTAACTGGTTGAAAACTAGGCCTGCCGCACATTTTTAACATCTCTTAATTTTGAACAACACATGTATTTATTCTTCAAGAACTTCTGCGTTTCGCCTCCTTTGCCGAAGAAAATTGGAAAAAATATCTGAGTTCACAAATGAATATAGGCTATAAGAATAATTATCAAATAATTAAAGTGAATGAGGGGAGACTGTTCATTGTTCATATTATTATCACTGGCAGCCCTGGTTTACTGGCAGTGCACACCGCAAATATTTATCATGCAGAATGTTGCCGCTCCTTACCGTGAGCGTGGCAATAAGGGTCATTTTGCTCTGCTGTGGGCGGAGCTTATTTGGCTGGCGGGATGGAGCGACGGTGTGGAGCGCGAAGACACCGTCAGTGTAAAAGGGCCTTAAAATATCCTTTACACTAGCGCTTGCCATAGGAGCACCAACAAACTGGCCTCTTTGAAAGTCCGAGAGGTCTGCCATTTCTATGAATTATAACCAACGGTTTTTTAAATATCTGTCTATGACAGTCATTTTAAATAACAATGCCAAATTACGCAAATAAGAAACAAAATACATTAAAATATGTCGAAATTTGATCGTTTAAAACATGTTCTAAGCTTCTGAGCTGCCCGTTGGTAGCAGTTCATAATGAACCACTCGCCGACCTGTCCACCAAACACAAACATAATCTTGCGTGGGTGCATGTGGGTGCATAGGTGGTCGGTCTTTCGGTGAGAGGGACAGTATCCTGAGGCAAAAACCTATGTCGGGAACGCTTAAGAGTTTCGTACAGAACCCACTTTTCATCACTGGTAAGCACTCAATTGAATAAGGATGCCGTACGGTGGAGAGAAAGCAGCGTTACGAAGGTTGCCACCCGTCTCTTGTAGATCTCCAACAGCGTGTACAGAACCCACTTGCTCAGTTTGTACGCCTTACCTAGGCGGTGCAGCTGAAGTCTAACTGTTTCATCCGAAACGTTGAACTGTCTTGCAAGTTCACCACACGTTAGACTACAGTCTTGTTCAATGGCCGCATTCAGGACTCCGTCATTCAAGACTTGTGGTCGTCCACTACGTTGCTCGCCACGGAGGGACAAATCTTCAGACTTGAATTGTTGAAATCAGCGCCCTGCAGTACGTTCATTCACAGCACTATCCCCAAACCCTTGACATATGCGGCGACTTGATGCAGCTGCTGATAAGCCCACTTAGAAGTCGTAAAGCAAACAGCCCCCAACGAGATCTGTGGACACTTCCATCCTTCTCCACTGCTGTCCGGTTTATAACTACATTAAACCGATGACCAAGCGCGTTGAGCGTGTTTTTGTAACATCTGATCCTACTTTCGGCTGTCCGAATCTTAAAAACAACTGCTACCTGCATCGCGTATGTTTTTAAACTTCATTCAACGGCTAATAAAAAAAAGACAGAACTTTTTGGTTACCTTGTGCATCACTTTTGGCATGTTCAACAGCTTTGTCAAAAAATAGTGAATTTTCTAGCGAACAAACACTTTTCGGCATCCTTAATAAAATTTCATTCCACAGACATTCAGGCTAAAAGTGTTGGAAGACTTGAGCTTGATTGCACGTGATCTAACTCCAGTCTCCAGTGACTACATTTGCCTATCCTGACGCTTTTGAGGCACTGAATGCCGCGCAACCGGTCATAGCGAGACGCCATTTGTTCCTCGTTGAACACGTTCGGAACATACTTTTAATTTATAGATTTTGGAGGTTTGCATCAGTCCGGTGTTTAACATTCAAGCCTTAGAAATACGAAAAAATATCGTATCTGTATATCGAAAAAATTAGGGTCTGTAACAAGATATTTCTCTCCGTCATAACACTAGGTCGATTTTGTTTTAGGGTTAACTTTTTCTACTGAAATATGAAAACTGAAACTACTGAAAATAAAAAAAAATTGAATAACTTAAAAACTTCAGTGAACCAACAACAATTAGAGCATGTTACAAGTCTGGGATTTTTTTTTTGAAAACACTCTTAGTATTCTTACTTTAGGGTTGTCTTAGGCAGTTCGTTGAACAGTTTGCTGCTGGCAGGAATGGTGATATTGTACACCAAATCCCTGTAGCTGGACAGAAGTTCCTCCACCGAAGAGAACTGCTGAGCGGGATCGTCTCTGAGGTGGGCAATGAACTCTCGGAGGGTCATGTTGTGACCCATCTCGTAGACCAACTGAAACATATTAACTATATTATCGGTCAGCTCTGTTCAATTATAGCTGTCCAGTAACTATAAAGGAACACCCGTAACAACAACTACTATTCGTAATGATCTTATCTTTACGAATATTTTTATCTCATCACCCTCATCACGAGTGTGAAATTTTGAAATTGTATTCTTCGATATGGATGTCTCGCTTAGGGCGCTAGCTAATTCTGGAAAGTACGTAAGCATGAAAAATATTAAGATCACTCAAAATGTCTCCCATAGTACCACGAAGCGCGCATTGAAATGATATACACCAGCAGGAATGTTTTCTGTCTCGGGCTCTGAGAGTTCGATCTGTATCTTCACTATATGGGGCACATGCCGCAGGGATATAATTATAACACACACTGGGGAACACACTTTTAGTTGCATGAGTTCTGACTCTTGATCCTAGTGAATTTGTGGTCACTGATTCTGAAAATGGCATTCGTTTGTGAAGATCAGATCTATTTCTCATGCTACGGGACCGTGTTTTTGTTTTAATCAGGAATATTGATCAAATTTAATAGTACAGTGCTGGTAAATGAAATCCTATCACTAGAAGAGGGGTTCATATTTTTTTAGATATTTCAGAAAGCTGTTAAAGGAAAAATGGGTTCTAAGTCAGGTTAAAGATAATGTGTGACGCGTCCGAATGAGTTCTGCTACATGTGTGGAACATTCACAGCTCCAAAGCAAATAAGGTACGTTAGTGAATTTGTGAAGCTAGCTTACTTTTCTAACAGTCAAGTAAAACTTGGAGATCAAGATGAACCTTGGGCAACACATGAGGTGTCATTAATGCGAATAAAACTTGTGTAAATGGACTAAAGCAAAAAATAATATAAAATTCGTCATTTCGATGATAAGGCGTGAGCCATGAAACCAAGTCACAGACTGTCACTTTTGCCTCATTAACGTTGTTGGTTTTATTGGCAAATCTCGTCAGCTCGTTACATACTTTAGTCTAGATTCAGTAATCAGACCTGTGTCCCATTTAGATGATGTTCCAAAACCTATCGTCACTGAACTTGGTTCTTTTAACTCTGACAGCGAATGTGACTCAGGGTTGACAGAGGAGTCAACTAACAGAAACAGTGACTCAGATTCCGAAGGCGTATCGACAGAACCGAAAACATTCAGCCATGAAGAACTCAATGATTCAATTCGAGATCTGAGTTTTTCTAAAAAGCTATCAGAATTGTTGGCTTCACGATCGAAAGATAGAAACTGGCTGGGAATGGATGCAAAGGTAACATTCTATCGCAACTGTGATGATATAGACAAACACTGGATTCAAAAGGAATGGCAAGTAAGGGAAAGCTTCAATGTTGGGGAAAAGAACATCATTCATGAACCCCTAGTGGAACGTGAAACAATTGTTTTTCCGCCCCTTCATTTCAAGCTAGGCCTTATGGAACAGTTCGTCAAGGCTCTCAAACTAACAGTGACTGTTTCAAGTATTAATGTGACGCGTTCATGGTTGTAACGGCAGAAAAACTTAAAACATGTATTTTCGACGGCCATCAAATTAGGAAACTGATTAAAACTCAAGCTTTCACTCAATCTATAACTGATATTGAGAAAAATGTATGAGGAGCATTCGTTTCTGTCGTAAGGAATTTTCTTTAAAACAGGAAGTCAAAGGAATATAAAGAGCTAGTCGAATTTTTAACAGAAAGTTTCCAGGTGCTAGGATGCAGCATGAGCATTATGATGCATTGCTTGATCAGTCATACTGAATCATTTCCGGCAGACTTGGGAGACGTTAGTGGTGAGCTGGGTGAACGCTTTCACCAGGATATCGAAATCATGGAAGATCTACATCTAGGTCGAGGTCGCACAAAAACATCACATGATGGCCGACCATTTCTGAAGCATTTATCGGGACTGCATGGAGAAGCGATATTCTATAGACAGTCTATTAAAAGGAAGTTTCTGCTTGAAGAAATCTGTCAGTCTTTGTAAAAGCAACTGATGAATACACAATGTCTTTGCCAGGGTAAGTAAACGTAATTATTAATTAATTCTGCATGTTTGTAATGGGTTTTGAATTACATTAATTTATACTGGTTTAGAATTTCAACAATAGTATTTGGTGGTCTACCTAGGGGTTAGACAAAATAATGGAAACACCTTGACAAAAATTGTCTTTAAGGACAGCTTTTCTGTGGAATCCAGGTTTGTGCAGCTCCCAACGAACAGTTTTGTGGAAACTGGGTTTTGTAGGTGTTCATTGAGCTCTGTAGTGATTTTAGCAGCCGCAATCTTGCGATCCACTCTAATAATTTGATTTAAAGTCAGACAGTCTCTCTCAAACAACCTCAGCTTTCGGCCGGACCTGTGCTTTACTAGGGACGTTTTTCCTTCTCCTTCAAAAGCAGTCATTACTTTTCAGACGTTTGAAACGCCAAGCATTCGGGCAGTTTCGGTTACACTAGCGCCGGCCATGCGAGCACCAACAATTTTGTCTCTTTGAAAGTCTGAGAGGTCTGCCATTTTTATAAATTATAAACAACATTTAATATAAATATCTGTAAAAGACCTTCATTTCAAACAACTATATCAAATAACAAAAATCACTCACACAAACATTAAAATATATCCCGTTTTGACTGTTTAAAACATGTTCAAAACTTATGATGCCAAAAGTTTAGGTGTTTCTAATATTTTGTCAAGTAATTGGGATGTAACTCATTACACGAAAACCTGACCCCATAAAAAAACTCATGTCATGCTTGAAATCAGTGACCTCAATTAACCCAGGAACAGGTTTCAAAGTGTATGCAACTCACAAAAGGTAGAATTTAGTTTCCCATTGTTATCAAAAGGTAATAGTTTTAACTTGAATGTGAATTAAATTTGAAGTTGTTGTACAGGGTGGAGCAAATCAAATGCTCGCGTTTTGAAAAGCTATTAGTGCAAATCAAATGCCCGCGTTTTTATAGGCTGTCAGGAAAAGGAAAACAATACTCAGAGAATTATTTGTTGTTTTATCCGAATCAGTATAAAATGCCGTTTGTGAGCTCACTTTTTGAAGAAGGCATCAGGAAAATGGGGGTGACCACACACATCTTACCATCACCACCACCGCCGTTGCGCGCTCCTTTCAAGATTCGGGCATTTGATTTGCCCAACCCTGTACAATAAAGTCTAGTCGAAACAGCTGTTGCTTCGTCTAGTCTTCCCTCCAACCTAACATCAGTTTTAGTAACTTCTGCAATTCGTCTGATGTTAGTTGGCTTGGTTCATCTATAAAAGAATATTCTATTTATCATTGTTAGTATTTCTCCGGTTTCAACATATCAACTTAAATAATATCTACGAGCCCGAAAGAGTTTCACTGCTTCCTAAGAGGACGCAACGAGTATGCCATCGGAAATCAGCCATGTTTTACGCAAGACTGGGACCTTGTCCGCAGAGAGAAATCGCAGTACGAAAAAGAACATGACGATAAACATTTTTCCGAGCCCGTAAAGACACGACCGCCCAAAATGCTGACTGAAGTGTTCCTTTTAAGATTTTCATTCGCAGTTCTTATGAAAACTCGAAAATAGACAGAAAAAACTCCAAAATAGACAGGAAAGAAAAATACTTTGCATAAAAGACTATCTAAAGAGCAAGTCCCTGAACACAACATTCATTCTAAACTCGGTTGCCGGGAGTTTACCGTGTTACGAGAGCTGCTGATGTGCCGTACAGCTTTTTGAAACGCCCATGCTTCCCGTATCTGCTAAGTTTAATTCTAGGGTACTATATATTGAGTATTTCACAGAAATTAGGCTCATTAGCTCAGCGGGGTTGGAAATAATAGATCTACCAATAGTGCTGCCTGCTCTGTGGTTGGTCGTTCTTGCCAGATCAGATCAGAACGTGAAGACTGTTACCCTACGGTGGAGTCTTTACTCTAATTGCAATGGTCGGGAGTTCTCGGAAGGAAGGAACGTCTAGACTCTAGGTGACCGCCGCTTCAGGGCCCTGTTTCTAACTGGATCCAGAAGCCTCAGTCTTCCAGCGGAATTGGCTCTTTGTTAAATTAAGAGCAGAAACGTTTATTCTTTGCAAAATCAGTATGGCATAATATTCTTATTTGTTTTAATCCCATTTCCGTAGAATAATTTAATTTTAAGATGGCTTTTTAGACTCCCTTTCGTTCATCGTCAAATTAACTTGAAAATGAAAAGCCTTAAATTTTTATTATTTATTATCTAGCGTAGCTAAAAGGTTCTCTTATCCTTCAGGACCCTGGATGACCAAAAGATAAAAAAAATACTAGCATCACCATTGCTTCATTACTATAATGAAAATATCTTGCAAGAAGCACAGCCAATATATTGCGAGTGACAGTGCATCTGACAGTGTCTAAGATTTAACCATTCGCTTTTCTTTTTTATAGCGACCTATTGCAGGAAAAATTGTTAAGATGTTTTTGTGGTTCATGCAATATGCTTTATCGTTTCACGGATGCCGACGAATTATTTCTAGCTTCAAACAATGAAATACACTTAGTGGTCAAAAAAATTCGCGTGGCTTAGAAATTGGTGAGCGATTAGGCCGTCTTTAGCTCGAATTACAGCATTCATTTTACCGGGCATTGATCCTGTAAGATTTTTTAATCCTTTTTTAGATTTTTTTTTACCAGAATAAAAGTAAATTGACCCCTAAAGCAGTCGATATTAAAGGAAGGGGCGATGAGTCACACAGGTTCCTCACAAGATTCATCGAATATATTTCGGTGGGGCTCAAATCAGGCGACTGTGAAGGCCCTTAAATGATCTTAAATGTTCCTTCACTCACAATACACCAATATTGAACATTTTACGTCCTGTGAATGCGAGCACTGAAGTCCTGAAAGATCCCGTTGCCATAGAAAAATTCCGTGGAATGATAAACGTGCTCAGAAAGTAATTGGAAATTGTCCTTGAAATTCATTTTGTTATTTCAAAGAGTTGCAGATTATATCCTCCTTGGTAAAAACTACCTCGAAGTATTACATTGCCTCTATATGCCTGAACGGTTGAGACTATGCAAGATGGATCCATAGCTTCATATATGGCTGTCACCATACTCTAACACGCTCATCGTTCGGAAATTGAGTGAATCTGCTGGGTTCATCGGACTACCACATGCTTCTAAACCTCAGGAGTTCAATATCGGTGTTTTCGAGCTAATAACTAACGTTTTTTCCGGTTTGCTGCTGACAGTAATGGCATTTTGGTGGATTGACTTTTGGCGAAATTAATTTTATTCAACTATTGGCGTACAGTCCTAAGGCAAATTGTTTTGAATTTTCATAAAACTCACTCGTTATCATTCGCATTGATGAACGCCGATGTTTTGGCACTCATCTCTTCAAAGAAAGTCGGTCTCCGTCATCTAAAATGTTAGGGCTTCCACAACTTCTACTGGATGAACCGGGTTTGCCAGTTTGTTTCCAGTGTGATATTGTTCTCTGCTTCGTTCTGCTATTTATATTGGTAAAGTGTACCGATGCCCCAGGTGGATTTTCCACGTCAATGAACTCCAACGATGAGCCCTTTATCAAATGCTAATAGGTTCTTTCCACGAATTTTCATTTCTCTGATGCAAATGAAAATTTAGAATCTATATCCAATCAATGCAGGTCTTTGCTACTTTATAAATATTTTTAAAATATTGCCATGTACAGTTTCGCCAAAACGAATGAATTATGCATTACAACCAAAACAGGTAAAATGCATGCGTACGTTTCGTTTTTGGCAAATCTGAATAATAAATAAAAATTGAAGTAGCTCGCGTTTGAAGTGATCATATTATTGAATTAAATAAATCAATGACTAAAAACGTCAAAATGTCCTTTCCTATGCATTGACTATCGTTTAAAAGATAACAGGACCATTTTAAAACTGTTGTATATTAAAATATGCGTCGTTATAATGTGGCACTGGTTTTGTGAGTTAGAGCTCCGGAAGCTGTTGTTACGCTCCTCCTTTACGAGCTCCGGAAGCTGTTATCACGCTCTTCCTTTACGAGCTCCGGAAAGCTATTGTTACGCGCTCTTGCCTGACTTCCGGACATGGCTGGTTTGAAGAAGAGTCTGTAACCGACAGAGGACAGTACAATGATACGTGCGTTCCAGAGTGTTTCCTTCTCCTGCCTTGATAGTCTAAAGCTACTGAAACTGTAGTTTGCAGCTACAGCTAAATACACCTCATGTTGTGTTGAGAAGAAACTACATAACAAAAACTCCCCTTTTGCGCTTTTACTCATAATCAAGTAGAAAAGCGGTCCGCAACTTTTTTTTGCCTCATATTGTACTAGTTAACGCGTATGTCTTTGTCATAATTTCTAGTTGTGCTTACAAAACTTGTATGTACATGACACTGAATGTGAACTGATGAACATATCTTCAAATACTTCTGATTGATCTTTTAGTTAAAGGATTACCTAAATGCATTTGATTGATCTTCTAATTTAAGGGCTATCTAGGTCTTTCATCACGTTTTCGAATTGTTCAGAAGCAGAAGGCAGGCCATAGATACGAATAGGTTTTAAAAGCTCAGGATTAGTACATATAGAAGTCTCAAAAACTCTATATTCCTTTGTAATTCTACAGGCTCTGAACTCTTCAGTTTAGACCAGATTAGTCTTCGATACGAGCAAGATATTCTACGGTTAGGTGCATCGTGATTGTTGTGGAATGAGACTTCTATTTTATTTTGAACTATAATTTTTACTCTTAACGCAGAAATTTCATTTTTATGCTTATTGGGAAGACGATAGTTCAACACATTTAGATGTACTAGGTTAAACATATTTGATTGTTCCATTATTGCAATCAGGTCGTGCGAATGTTTTTTCAGTTTCCAAACCAAAGGAGCGTGAGTTGGTGTGAGAATAGCAAACTCGGTGAGTAGAAGAGTTTCCCTTTAACCTATGATATTTTACTTGTTTTTTTCGTTTGACAATACCACTAGAGAAAGCCTGCGGTCAGGTAAAAATACCGCGGGTATCGAATTGGAATAAATTAGGGTCTTCTTAGTCCAAAGCCTGATGTTAAACCGCTCGCGCCACGTTGAACGTATACGACAATAAGTGAAATAATATAATACAGTTACAGAGTGCTTGGAATAAATTTATCAAAATAACATTTGATGCTTTTTTCAAATTTTTAAAATTTATCCATAAAAATTAGGGTTGAATTTAAAGTTTAAACCCTCCATTCATATACACGATGACCACAAGAATGGATGACTGGAAGCCACCTGAATCGTCGAAAAGAATTACTTGTACCATAAGTTTTCGTGCCGGCCTTCAAAATAAGATTATGGTCGCTGCCCAATGCCCCCTGAACTCTGTAAAAACAATCCAGCATAAACTATAAAGTGCAGGGCTGCCAGTCAAATTTTTCCAAAATCCCCAAACTGACCCCTGAAACTTCCCCAGATCGGGATAAAATTCCCCAGGTATTACCAAAAGTGATAAATATGATATTTATGTTTATCTCAAATACATTTTCAGGTTTATTCTCAATTTTTTATCATCAATGCCAGCACGAAAGTTAAGAGATCTTAATTTTTTCAATCTTTTCAGTCAATCTTGGTCTCTTTGATAGACAGCTCCCCTTAATTCTTACGTCAGTGATTAAACTTTGTTGAGGACCCCACTTGGCATACTTTTCATTATTTCTTGCCAATTATTGCTTAGCAAGAAGGAGGTGCTTGGCAGTTTCTGGTCTTAAGGAATTGTTAGTTTTTTTATTCAGTTCAGTAGAGAAAATACTTTTTAACAAATGGAAACGAAAGCACAATCGAGACAAAGCATTAAATATGAAAGGATGCCAAATTAGGGTTATTCAAGCCATCTTTCATTTCCCCTAATGATTCCCAATACTGAGGAATTAAGCATTCCTTTACTGATAGGTCAGCTGCAATTAGGCGAAAATCTCCACACGCTGTCTATTTTATTTATATGAGCTTCATCTACAAGCGAGGAAAGTGTCACTTGGTCATCATTTCGCGTTTCCGGCTTAGAAAATTGTGCAATGTCAACTTTTGACTTCATAAGCCCATAAGTTTTATGTTTTTCGGATTCCTACTGTTTCAGTTGGGCAGACTTGTTCACACTTTTGAATATAATATATCAGCACTTACGACTGGCACAGTTTCCATCTATACCTTTCTGTAGCCAATCTTTGAATTCGGAATAATTCAACCAATCATCTCTGAATATTTAACTGTACCACATTTTTTAGGTGATTTTATGGTGTTAAACTACAAGCAGATAAAGCAATATGTTGTACAAACCACCGCTATCGGTAGCGCTAGTACCACAAGCGTACACTATAAAAGACATTTAGCACCTCAGCAGTAATAACGAGTGACTGAGCAAGGCGTTGCATCAGGCGCTGTAATTGCGCCACTGCGCGTTTCGTTCGGATCTCGTAAAAACTTGTATTGTTCAACCATGATGCGTTCAAGAAGCTGACTCAGGCCTCTTATACTGATCATTTTATTAACTAAGTAGTGTGAACGGCCCGCCAAAATTGACGGGATTCCATACCTTTCTTGAAGAAATTTTTCAGATGTGGATGACAAACAAACATATCCATCCTAACAGTACCCGTGGTAAAAAAATATTCTTGCTTGCGCACTGGTGAAATCGTATCCCAGGTACGGTCATTATGACTATCCTTATGAGCGTGACAGAGAAATGGAAGGAGCGGACTCCAAACAAATAAACCTAGGGTATTATTAGGTAGTAGCAGGACCCGTGGAAATTCCACTGACAATGTCATCGTTAAGCTAAGTGTACCCGTTAAAAATTCCGTCATCATTACTCACCCATCCTAACCTCTCATGTCCTTACTGAATCTATCCTGATAAAATGTCAAATATATCAATGCATGTAAGGCCATCTTTCAATACAGTGAGGAATTCGTTATCCATGATACCGCAAACTCAAACATCCTATGTTTCTTAAGAAGCGGACACCAAACAGATTTATGTATAAATAAACACATAACGTGTATTATTAGGTTAGATTGATTGTATTTTAATTATTTTAGTTGTTACTTGTTAGAAGCAAGTATCATTAAAGTAATTTTAGTTTTTACATATAATATATTGTGAAACACCAAAAATTCCCTAAATCCTTCCCGTTTTTCTTTTGAATTCCCTAAATCCCCAGGCCATGACCGAATTCCCAAGATCTGGGGAATATTCCCATGGTGTGGCAGCCCTGAGAGAGTGGCAATGGAGGCTACGAGGCTACGAGGGGGATATATTTCCCCAAACTGCCACGGTTTTCGGATGCGTATCCTCAGATGGTGATGTGATGCACACAAATCCCTATGTTTGGCCTCCAAACTCCCCTGATCTTAACACGATGGATCATTATGCATG
Organism: Morinoia aosen; assembly: GCA_030386875.1. Classification (NCBI taxonomy): domain Eukaryota; kingdom Metazoa; phylum Arthropoda; class Malacostraca; order Amphipoda; family Talitridae; genus Morinoia; species Morinoia aosen. The sequence goes on from CM059575.1 coordinate 45,390,118, forward strand.
GGGCACTGTCGAGAAAGAGACCAACCGCTGTGCTAGTACGAAAACAAAACCAGTTAATTGATAGAATTATAGTGGTCTTTGAGGGTCTTCCAAGGGAAAATGTAAAATCAGCTTGTTTCAGGTTCCGGGCCAGGACTGAAGGTTCAATTCACACTAACAGTTCTAAGTATTTTTTCAACTGATTTATTGTTTGAGAAAATAAATTATTACAAGTTGTCTAAAAACTTCTGAGTTAAAACACAGTCCTGGAACCCCAAATTGGAAGAGACAAACGCACAAAGGTTTAATTCGCTATTATTAACAGCAGGACTAATGATGCGAGTCAACTAAATAATTTCGTCGTTTTTCCCTGATGAAAGTCAATAGGAGCTTTCTTGACTTTTTTCTAGACTGTCTGCCATACGAAAACAACTACGTATATAGACAATCAGTAGGTATAATTTACTTGAATTACTTTCAATGAAAATATTGTTCTAAGGTACGATAATAATTTGCGCCTGTTCAGTTAAGAAGAGCATCCACTTCAATTAGAAGACACTACCGGGTGCATTCCCCCCAAAATTGGACCAAACTTAAAATTTTTATTGCTCCTAGGTTATTGTTGATAATTGAGTTTTGTAAAAACCACAGTGTTTCCTAAATATTTCTCTCTTGACTCAAAAAATTGTATTTGGTTACCGTGCACAGAATTGTTACAGTACCATCTTTAAGAAAGTAACTGAGAGTACATTTGCTCCGGGACACGAAAAAACCAAAAAAAAATATACTAAACCGAAATATTTTACTACCAAAAGTACATATTATTTATCAAAAAGTACATATCAAATTATCAAAAGTACACATTAATAGCATGTCAAAAACTCTCTCATCTCAAGGTGTAAGGAGAGAAATAGTTCTTCAAAACGTAGAAATGAATATGGAAATGGAAATGAACAAGGAAATGAAGAAAATTGAAAGTCGTATCAAAAATATATTGGAATTAAAATGACTTATTTCATTTTAATTCCAATGTATCTCTTTTTTTGCCACACGATTTGGTACAGAATGTTCGCTACCGGAGCAAATGTACTCTCAGTTACTTTCTTAAAAATGGTACTGAAACAATACTGTGCACGCTAACCAAATACAATTTTTTGTGTAAAGAGAAAAATATTTAGTAAACTCTGTGGTATTTACAGAACTTAATTATCAACAATAACCTATGAGCTAAAATAATTTAAACTTTGTTCTGTTTTTTTTGGGACACCCTGTAAAGCAGCCTGACCTTCTGCATGAGGCCCTCGATCCTCTCCACTTCTCGGAGCCCCTTCTCGTGAATCACACGCGGGGCCCAGTCAACGCCAGCATAGAACCTGCAGTTTGAATGCATATCGATAAAGTCTGTGCAATGGAAAATGATCTTTGATGATAGATATAGTCATTAAAGCTTATTCTCGTTTTAATTTATCAGAAAACAGAATAAAATTAGGAAATCTTTTCTAAGCAGCACTTTAAAATCGTTTTAATGGAACGTATCAGGCCTCATCTCGATCATCATCAGTCATTATTTACAAAACAAGAATATATACATGAACTGAATAAAAAACGGGACAAATTTTCAAAGTTGCTCTTCAAGTATTCAAATTGGGATTTAAATATAACAATGACATATAACGTAAAAAAACACAAAATAGATCTAAATCTCAGCAACTCCACGCCCCAAGCAAACAAATTATTAGTAACGACCAATTTAAAATTTTAGACTATGCTTCAAATTCTCACAAGCTAAGGAAGTTAGAGTCTCTGTATATACACAAATTGAAACTACCCCAGAATGATTTGCAAAGTGCTTACCCCTTAAAAATTATAGTCACCTAATGCAACAGTAGTCGCATAATTTTATTAAGTAGAATCTATTCCATTTCAGTACAGTCTCTAAGGAATTGTGTTACAGGTAACACTCCTTTTTTCCCTTTCTTTCGCTTTCTCTCCCCTCTTTCGTTTCTCTCACTTTTTCCTCTCATTCCCCTATTTCTCATTGACAAGACTTTATTTCAGCTAGCAATCGGTCCCCATGACCGTTCTGCATTTCAGCTCTACTCCAATATTTTTTTAATTTTCTTCTTTAACTCGCTTTCACGTTACTGGGTAGTGGAGATACTGATATTTGGATTTATTTAATTATTTTTCCGTCATGTCATCGTTTTGTTTAGACCTAAATTTGAATACTTGTCACGTTTTTGTCAGTGCATGAATAATATATTCTGTCTAGTTTTGCAGATTTTGACTGATGATGAGCCGAGGCTTAAAACGTTTCATTAAAATAATTATAAAGTTCTTCTTTGCTATTACCTTTATAGTTAAAACAGAATAATAAGTGATTGAAAATGATAAGCAGCCTCGCACATCAAAGTTTTCAGTCAATGAATCGAGAAAACTAAATTCAATACGATTGGACGGAAAATCGTCCCCAGGAACAGAACTTCCAGCAGCTTTCACGGCAATATGTATGCATGAACTAATTTAAAAATGAAAAAAAGGCTCAGAAAATCGAAGTACGAGCGGGAAACGTTTTCAAATACGTCTGTCATTTCCATCAATAGCAGATAGATTAAGAACTGAACATTCTCGTTTCAAGACGTCGCATGGTTGACATGCCTAGATGGTAAATTGACGTGATATGGCAATGAGAAAGCGATTTTTAATTCATATGCACCCATAAACACCTGATTGAATACTAGGCATCAATACAGGATGTCTCAAAAAAATGCGCTCACACTTTAACTAACAAGAAAAACATTATTTATGAACATAGAGTGAAATAGAATGGCTTCAAACACAGAAGACATTTATTGCTGAAGAATCATGTTCGCAAATGATCAGATTGATGACCATATTTGTCCAGACCACCCCGATAACGCGCATTAAAAGGAATTCGAAAAACGTCACGAAACAGGTTATTAAGAATGTCGCGACATTGTCCTTCAATTTCCAATTTCAACGCATCAACTGTTCTGGCTTTGGTGCGATAAACTTTGTCTTTGAGATATTCCCACAAAAAGTCCACGGGCGCGGGGTCTGGGGAACTTGCAGGGTATTCAATGGTATCCCTTCATCCAATCTACGTGTCTGGAAAAGCTGCATCGAGGTGAGCTCGTACATCGCGATAGAAGTGGGTAAGGTACTCCATCTTGCTGGAAGTAAATCTCGTCGTCATCTCCAAACATCTCTGAAATTTGGACCGACCAACTCCTGAAGCAAGTTGAGGTAACTCTCACTAGTGTCAGTTCCGTTAAAAAAATGGTCCTATGATGCCCAATGCGGATATCCCACTACACATTGTTACTCCTGGTAAGTTTACTTGGTGTTCAAGTGTTACATAAGGATTTACAGCGCCCAGTAGGTGCGATTGTAGTGATTAATGGAGCAATTTAGTTTAAAGGATGCTTCATCGCCCCACTCAGTCATGAGAAGAAATCCTGCATCTTCTGCACAGTGTGTCAGGTACAATTCACAGAATTGAGCTCTCCAGTCAGGATCGCCTTCGGTGAAATCATGGATTAGTGTTGGAATGTAGCATTTCCAGTGCAGACGCTTCATTATGCAATAGACTCTATCTTTTGAGTCGTAAGTTTCCCGATCAGTTTGTCGAAGAGATAACTCCAGTGATCGAAAGTGTGTTTCCTGCACCTGCTCTCTTTTCCAGGGCTCATGAATGTCAGTTGCCGTCCTGAACGTTACTGGTTGACATTCTGAACGGTTCCTTCCATCTGCTTCAAATTTGTCACTGATGCGAGCGACGGTCCGGAGCGTTGATGGCGGTTTGCGAATTCAGTTCTGAATCGTCTTTGAACTTCAATTGCATTTTCGGCCTTCCAATAACATTTCAGGACAACCTTCCTCTATTCCAAATTACAGTAAGTTGATTTCCTGAATTACTATGAATAATTAAATACACCTGCAATTAAAAGAGGCAGCATGTTTTCGACAGTTGAATTATGAGTGCATTTTTTGAGACACTGTATATCCGGTACGTTTACTGCGTTCTTTTTGTGCTAGTTTATGTTTAATACTATATTATTTCTTCCAGCAGGCACAAAGTTGCAGTGGGACTCTATTTCTGTTAAGTCTCTATCATCGAATATAAATGTTCAAAATTTCTTCATGCAGCCTGGAGCTCGGCGTCCTTTTTCTTATGCGAAGATCTTATGGATGTGCGAACAAACAACTCTGCAGTCCTCCAACGCTGACATCGGTTCAATTCTACCTGTAGTTAGGTTTAGATTATCGAAAATTCACGTAGTTGTAATTGTTTTTGATTCATTTAGTATAATTTCTTCTTACCACAGAATTTTTGTGGAACAACATTGTTCAGTATATTTTACAAGATAAATTTCACGACACCACACCGATTAAGGAACTTTTCACTAAACCATAATTTCATATTTTCTTGCATGAATGCTGAGAAGTATAAGTTGCTTAGGAGAAAGAATGAAAGAAAGCTGGAAAGAAAGAAAAAGAAAAACCGTTTATTAACAAAAAATTGAAAAAATTGATGCATGATATGCATTAAGATCAATTGGATTTTACACATTTCTCAACATAAAATCCCTAAATCGGTAGGCAAACCATGAGTAGAGAGTAGCCCTGTCTCGAGTTAAATAGACAGGGGGGGTGAGAAATAATTCAACACGTTGATTAAATCGCCAGATTCCACATTTCCAAATCACGTTCAATTTTGAAAATTGGACTATATTTACAACATAGTATAAAAAGGTTAATCATATATCTAAAATCACAAATATTTATTAGAAAAAGTATTCAGCAACATGTATAATAAATTTGCGAACAGAAGTTTACAGCACATTTCAAGATATACAATTATAAATGCATTAAAATTTCGTTGCGTAGCCGTTATTATTAATTACTAGTGTGCACGGCCCGTTAAAAATGATGGGATTCAAATTTTCTTGATCAAATTTTCCAGATGTGGATGACAAACAAATGTATCCATCGTAACAGACCCCGTGGAAAAAAATATTCTTTTACTTGTGCACTGGTGAAACTCGTATCTGTACAGATACGGTGATTACAACTATCCTTCTGAGTGTGACAGAAAAATGGAAGAAGCGGACTCCAAACAAATATACCAAGGGTATTATTATTAGGTAGTAACAGGGCCCGCGGAAATTTCGCGGACAATGTAATCGTTAAGCTAGGTGGACCCGTAAAATAATTCCGTCTACATTATCTAACCTATGCTAACCTAACCTATCCTAACATATCTCAACCTATCCTATCCTAATCTACCCAAACCTATCCTAACCTAACCTATCCTGATAAAATGACCAACATATCAATACATGTAAAGGCCATCTTTTAATGTTACACTGAAGAATTCAGTATCCATGAGACCGCAAACTCAGACGAAAGCGAAATGGGTACCAAACAAATAAATATACTCGTACATCCTATGTTTCTTAAGAAGCGGACACCAAACAAATATATAAATAAATATATAAATAAACACGCAACGGGTTATTATTAGTTTAGATGGCTTCGAGATGTTTAGAGTAGTTCACTACCAGCCTTTTACAAGTTTCGGGTGTAACCTTATTCCATTCTTCAACCCAAATTTATTTGAGTTCAGTGATGTTATTGGGACCTCTCTTCTGAATCTTCAATTTCAATTCCCTCCAAAAGTTTTCGGTCGGATTCATGTCCGGGGATTGACTTGGCCATTCTAAAATGTTTTCTTCTTCATCCTCAACTATTCCGTGGTATCGTTTAGTTTGCTTTGGATCGTTGTCATGTTGGAAGGTCCATCCACGTTTCAATTTTAACAAACGAGCTGCAGGTACTGTAAGAGTTCTCTTCCATTATTTCACAGTATTTCCTGCCATTCATGGTTCCATCAATGATGTAACATTTACCTACCCCTGATGAGCTGAAACATCGCCACACCATGATTGAGCCACCACTTAACTTTGTGTATGGTACACTTTGGTTTACCTGAATTAAAGAATTTTATATCGGCGTTTGATTTCACGCAAGTTTTTTAAAATTTCTCCACTTTTCCAAAACGCTGCTGTCTTGTTCAAATGATCGTTGGCATACTTCAGCCTGGCCTTGACGTGACGTTTCTGAAGAAGAGGTGTTCTACGAGGGGTGCAGGAGCGAAGACCTTCACGGCGCAGTGCCCTGCTCCCCTGCTAATCGTGTGTTAGCTGGTTTCGATTCCACATGCCTTGAGATCATCCTTTAATTCTTCACGAGTAATTTGAGGCCTCTGCACTACCATTCGGACCAATTTTCGAACAGCACGGTCTTTAACCTTCTGTGGCTGGCCAGTTCGACGCCTGCTAAGAGTCGCATTCTGGCATTTACACTTTCGTAATATGATTCCAACAGAGGCTATTGAAACACACAGTTGTGTGCATATCTTCCGATATCCCAAACCTTCATTATGGAGCTCCACAATACGTTCACGAAAGTCTTGGCTGACATTCTTATCCTTACCCATGTTTACAACCTTTCAGACCGAGAGCTGCTGTACCAATGATAAGTTATTGGAGATGAATACTGAAAAAGTTTGGCTGCCAAATAATAGAATATATTAGAACATTTTGGTATAATTATATAAAAAATTTATTCAATATTATCGAGAAAAAAGTCGGGCATTGTAAATTTTTGTTTTCTTATTTATTATACATGTTCCTATATTTTTTCTATTAAATATTGGTCGGTTTTAGATAAATTATTAACCTTTTTAAACTATTCTTTATATACCTGGTGTCCCACAAAATTCTCCCTGAAATTTTAATTGATTAGTTAATTTTGTTTCCTTTTCGAATAATCTAAGTTTTTGAAGATAGGTTGAATAACCACTTTACAGTGATCTATTTACTGAAAGAAGTAGAAAAACTAATCGTCCAAAGGAAGTGTTTCAAAAACGACACTGGTGTTCTTCATTTCTCAATACCTACTGTTAAGAGTAATTTCACTATGATGAATAATACATACCACCAGGAATGTATAACCTCCATCATTAATAATTTTTCGACAACGAGTTGAAGAAGTGTTTCAAGAACTTAAAGAATACGATGAAATAATCCGCAAAACTCTTCGTTCAATGGTGGCTAGAAGTAATACTTGCCTTGAGAGAAATGGTAGGTATGTCGAAGGACACTAAATTACTTTATTTATTTAAACGTTATTTACGGTAATGGTTTGTTACTCTTTTAAATTTTTGTTCGTTCGGTTTTGGGAAAGTACAAAATAAGGAAGAATATCAATATTGTTTTAAAAACTTTTCCTTTGAGCAATTAATTTTTCTACTTCTTTCAGTAAATCGATCTTTGTTAATAGTTTCAAAAGCCTTATGCTGTAAAGTTTTACTCAGAAAGTCTATTGGACCGGCTATTTTTAGGCCGATTGGGTGCACAACATCTATGGCAGTGAACTAAGCAATAATGAGCACAGATGGCCGACCTGAAGGCACCGGCCGCTTTGCATACTGAGTGCTGCGTGTACTGCAGGATAGGATGGGATCTGCTGATGACGCTGCCCAGCAGACATTGTTCTACTCCTGGAACCCGTGCTCAGTTTACTTGATTGAAATTGAAAAGACTAATAATTCATTCACAGTTAAAACAGAATTAACACTCATCGATTCGTTTACTTTGAGTTGTGATAGCACTATACTCAGCCCTAATATACTCAGCACTAATATTTTGAAGGTAATTTTGCGTGTTGTACCATGTCATGCGGTAGCTTATGTTTGTACACAATATCTTTCCAAAAGGAAATAAATCACTGTTCTTGCTGAAATGTTTCTGTGAATTTAAGACGGACTGCAAAGAGTTTCTGCAAGTAATGATTGAAATCCTAAAGTAGAAAAAGATTTCCTTTCTCCTTTTTGATCCAGGCTTTAGTCTAATACTACATCATGCCGAAATTGGAGCTTGAGGAACCACCTCGGGAGGACGAACTATTCCGTATAGTCGCCGTATAGGAAGCTACTGTCGCAGTTCTGGGAATCAGGGAATTTCCTGAGGAGCCATAATGGACTGATTACGGCGCAGACAGTTGCTCGTCTTCCTAACGGTACCTCCGTAGTTCAGCACAAACATAATTTACTTCTGTTGCCCTAGCGGAGTAAAAACAGCGTAGGCGGTACCCACACATACCTCTCTCTAACGGTACCGCCGTAGTTCATCACAAACAGAATTCACTTCTGTTGCCCTAGCGGACTAATTACGGCGCAGGTGGTACCCACACAAACCTCACTCTCGCGGTACCGCCGTGGTTCGACACAAACAGAAATTACTTCTGTTGCGCTAGCGGACTAATTACAGCGTAGGCGGTACCCACACAAACCTCTCTCTAACAGTACTGCCGTAGTTCGGCACATTCAGAAACTACTTCTGTTGCCCTAGCGGACTAATTACGGCGTAGGCGGTACCCACACGAACCTCAGGAAGGGCAACTGCGCGGAAAGCTAGCGCCCCCAGAAAAAGGTAGCTGCACAGAAGACAGGCCCTTTTTCACGAACCCTCACGTCGACCGCACGGCGGTATCGACAATGACACTTACTGGAGAATTTTTTCTCATGGATTTTTCTTCAATAAGAAGATCCTCTGAAGCAACATGTCTAGCTGCATGAGGCCTTCGTCCCAAGTGACAATGGGCTACCATGACTAACCCAAGCTCTGTTTAATCGATGGAATTTACTTATGAAATAAAAAAAGAAAAATATCGAAACAATTTTAAACATAAACTGCATAAATTATCCTGGGTACGAGTTTCTATGAGTATGAAACAAAACAAAACAAAAACTTACTTGATGAGCTGAGCATACAACATCTCTCCATTAGGAAGCGATGACACTGCAATATCATCTCTTGTAACGAACTGAGTTGCCAAATAACTTCTCAGCCTCTCAAACGAGGGTACAATCTGAAATAAAACTTGTAGTGAAAATCTGAACTTCACAACGATCGACTTCACGAAACGACAACTTTTAATTGAATACTCGTGAAATCGATTGTTAAATAATAAAAATATTATTTTCTTTAGTCTGTGAACAACAGGTTGAAAGAGTTTTTCAACTCATGCAAGGAATGAATTGAATTTTTACGTATTTTCCGAGTGTTTTTTTTTATATAGTAATCAAAAAAGCGTACGTGTGTCGCTGAGCAATTTCAGGCTCTTCTTGGAGCTTGATATCGCCATTTAGGTTCTCTAGAAAAGATTGGTTATGTAGAGAAGAGCGGTACAATAATGCATCATAGTAACAAAGCAATATTGATCAGGCAACTGTTAAAATCAGTTTGAATCCAAACACTGTTCTTTATAAACTGGCGAATGAATTGGGATTTGTTTCCACCCCTCGGAATAGGCACCAGGGTTTCGAATTGGCAATACATCGGGCACGAAGATGGTTAACAGCGAGTACGAAGCAACAAATGTGAAACACACTACAACATTTCAAACTTTGAAATAAAATTATGGTCGTGATTTTAGTTGATTATGTGGGTCACCCGTTGAGCACGTTTAACTTATGAACACAACTTATAGAGATGAAACAGAGCTTCTCACCTAAAGTCATTGGCTCAGATAGCACATGGACCTCAAACGAGGGAACCTTTATTGCACGTGTTTTCCAGTGAGAGAACGAAAGTTAAGTGAAAATAACATAACGAAAGAGTATAATTTACTTGCTCAAATGCTAGCATAAATAAATGTAAGAGGAATGAAAGATCTAGCCTGTGACTGCTCTCCATTTTCCTTTGATCAACTAATAACAGAAAAAGACTAAAATCTCAGCCATATGCAGGATTAATGATGTATAACTCTCAATGTATCTTAACTATATATACATTTTTGTGAGTATATAGATATAATTTCAAACGTGAGTGTTAATGCCAATTTCTTTACGTTGTCTGTGATGACAGTTTCCGCTTCATGCTGCAGTGCGATGATCTCCTCCTGCGTAAAGGTACCAGGAAATTCTTGGAAGAACTGAACAAATATCGGCGACTGCCGGGGATCTGCCACTACCATTGCTGAAAAATCCTGGTCTATCTTGTCCTGAGGAGGAAAGTTGACAGTAACTCAACAGGCAATATAGGTGTTTAATCAAATAGCAATATTTCCATGATTTCGGTAAACGTGAATTTTCATAGCTAACTACAAACACAGTAATAACGAGTTTGGGGATTTGCGAGAATTTATCAATTTCACAATAAGATGTACAAGACAGAAGGTTTTATTTAGCCTTCCACAATGTATCTGTACAATACAGAGTTTAGACCTATATCACAAATTGTTCGTCCATTTTTAAGCTACATTTTGTACGTACCAATTAAACTTTCGATTCGACAGTATTTTAACTTTCGTAATTCTATTAAGCTAAAGGTATTAGAAAATATTGCACCGCAAACGACAGTCTTGGTATCGAATGTTAAAGTTCATGAATCAGCAATGTACGTCTTCTATCACAACTCTTAACAAAGACGTTTGTCATAGCATACATGTTGAAAAAAGGTTAAAATCGTTGGGTACTTTCAAAAAATATTAAAATAATTCCTTACTTGTTAAAAACAACACATTATTACGATTAAAGTTTTCCAGTAGCCGAGACATTTTCCTTCTTATTAACTTCGCTGCTGAATTTATTCATCCTGCAAATGTATTTACACAGTCTGAGCGATCAATCATGGCACCTCACGTTTAATTTTTATGTTAAACGGAAACACATTTCATCAACGGTATGCTATTATGACCACTGTTTTCATGATATAGAAAACAATGGTTCCATTAAAAAGAAACCTATGCATGTTTGCCTTTTAAATTCTAAAAGAACACAGCAATGCTCGCGTGTAGTTTCATAGAAATACTCATTTCGAGGTAAACTTTTCCTAGTTTGATTGAGAGTAATTCAACCGAGAATTGTCACAGAGTATTCCTGACATAAATTATTACAGAGACGCCTTTTATTAAGATTAATCATTGGTACCACGCTGTGCTGATGCTGCGAGATATTTGCCGCAGCGCCGGCTTCCATGAGGTGCTGTAACTGCAGGAGCTGAGCAGGCACCTGCCGGAGCCGGTGCAGCAGCGTCGTGTAGTGGGCGTAGGTCTGGCGCGGCATTCGAGGGAGCAGACGCAGCAGCCATTTTTTGGGGTTGTCCAAGTTGCTCACGGACACTAGGTAGCTGGAATGCATATCATTTTGGATTGAGATTATCTGAAGATATTATCAACTATAATTACCTTACACAGTTAATATCACTCCTCAAAAACTATAAACAACAGCCAATAACATGATCATAAATTGTATTCATTACTTATTACGATAACTGTATAATCTATTGTGATTAAGGCGCTAAAATATTAATGGTTTTACAACCACACCAAATAGGAAATCGAGTTTTGGAAAAATTTGGTTACGATAACCAGACGGAGAACCGACATAGAAGTAGAATGTCAGTTACTTTAGAAACCAATCTCCTCCGCTTTCAACTATATTTCAACTATATTTGAAGTGACGAAACTCAGGCCTGATTATAATACAATTAAATACTTTTTATTGAGCTCTAAATTAAGAACAATTTTGATTCTGAAATTTACATCTAACGTCAGCCTTCTCGCCCAGCGTTGACTTCGCATGCACTCACATATCGTGTAACAACGCGGGTGTTGATACTCAAGTTTTCTAACACGCCCGATGGAACTAATGCTTTTATGTAAAAGAAATGAAATCCCTGCTTATTTTTAAAGCTCACGTATTTCTTATAGATATTATGATAAATTTTTGTCTACGCTTATTCAATCATAAAATGAAACAAAGCATTCACAGCACAAAATTTTAAGGATCTTCTTTCCTTTGCCATGGGCAAACGCCTTGGTATTTCCAGTATTCATAAAAATTTACCTTTTGCGCTTTTTTAACGAGTATACACTTCATTATAAATAATTTTACAATCGTAATTTTGACAATCTTTAATTGAATATAACTTTTCGGCAGAATACAACTCTTCGGCGGTTAGACAACTCTTCGGCAGATTTTATTCGTTGTCTGACTCAAATTTTTCTTGTACTTGAATTACGATTGTTTCAAATACAATCCATCATCGTGTGATCTTCCTTGAAAAATGTTGAAATGTTTACATATCATTTAAAATCTTCTATGCTTCTCTTTGGCGAGTTGGGCAAAGAATAACTCTTGTGGAAAGTGCGTCGCTGATCAAATTCTTTCACGATGTGAGAAACTTGGTAAAATAGGTAACTTCTCTGGAAAGCGGAGAAAACGGATAGAAGTTGTCAGGGAACACCTTTTTACTCAGTTAGCTAGCACTTCTATCATCTCATACGTTAAGCGTTAAAAAAATATTTTATAACAAAGCGCAATTATTAAAATAAGAGATCCTTAAAGGCTCTCATGTTTACCGTCTCATAAAACGCGCAAAACAAATCTTCTAAAGAGTCTAACGCGAACTGCATAAATATCATTTACCGGCTCTGAAATTTTTATCTTTATAGCTAAAATAAGGATTTAATTCATGAGAAAATGAACAACCCATACTTTAGGGTCTGCAGTGTTTTCAGTATTCGCGTTGTATGAAAACAAGTCTAGGAATATTGCACCACGAGAAGGCGGCAGTCGAGCTACAGTTTACCAAAAGAATAACTCGGCACAAAGTAACCTCCAGGGTAGTACAGATACAGTAGCGCCAAAATGGTTCGGACAACTAACAACTCGACAAACTATCATCAATAACTTCAATCCTAGAAGCTGCAATGAGCTCAATTTATACACACATGTGAAGCCACATGTCTTACCTAACAGGTGTTAAAATCTTAAATGATTTGGGGTGAACAAAACACAAAGTTGTAAACAAATACATCTGAATAGTAAAAATTTCATGTGGTCAAAAAAGTTCAGACATCTATTCTGTTCCACATTTATGTTTGATTAAAAAATGTTGCCAGAGAGAAAGTCGGGTTGATTGATCCAGACAAGACTTGTGTCATTATCTTCGCAGCAACTAACGCATCAACATACCTAGGGGACTACCTACACCTGCTTCTGTTCGTGAGTCGATTGTGAAATTGCGCCTTGAAGAGAACCTCTCGATAACGGCAATAGCCAACACAGTCAAACGACCTAAAAGGGATGTTAGTGATATTTTGGCTAAATATGAGAAAGATGGCTCAAGCACCGCTGGTGTGTCAAGTGGCAGACCTAGCAAAACCCTAGCAAGAGATGATACTCCATTGGTTAGACTAGCAAGAAGGACCGTTTCAAAACTGCAGCTGGAATTTCTCGTGAAGCTAGTGAGTCCCTTGTTATCAAAGTCTCCAGGAAGACTGTTTCACGCCGCCTTGAAGAGGCAAACCTGCATGCCAGGATTCCAGTTGTCAAACCCTTGGTCAGCAAGGAAAACAGAAATGCTAGGTTGGCCTGTGCTACACAGCATGTTCTCTGGACTGATGATGACTGGGCAAAAGTGTATTACAGTGACAAAGCTAAGTTCAATTTGTTTGGATCAGATGGAAAAAGATTTGTTCTTCGATCAAATGGCGAAAGATTGTCCAAACTGTGCGTCACATCCAGTGTCATGTTTGGTGGAGGTAGCATTATGGTCTTCAGCATGATTTCATCAAACGGTACAAGTTCCCTAGTTCGACTGGAAGGAAAAGTAAACGCGCAAGTGAAAAAGGAACTTCTGCAGAGACATGCGGTACTAGTTATCAAGGACTCTCCAGCCCAAGACCCCATTCTTATGCAAGACAATGCTCCGTGTCCCACTGCAAAATTGGTGAAGTCATTCCTAGATCACGAAGTCACTGTTATGCGACCAGCCAGTCACTGGCCAGAGAAAGTCCAGATTTGAATCCCATCGAAAACGTTTGGAAACTTTTAGGAGAAAGAACAAAGGCTATGAATCCCGGAAATTAGCATGATTTATTGACCGCTTTGCAAGAAGAATGGGCAAAAAATCACACAAGAAGAACGTAGAATAACACCACTTGGTGAAGTCTTGTAGCAGATGTCAAGCCGTTATTTAAAGCCGTCAAGCCGTCGACATAGGTATGCAATATTTCTTTAAGTATTCTTATATTCTTGATATCGTCCGGAAGAGAAAGATCGGCTTCGGGCCCACAGGTAGCCACACTCAAATTTGACCATTGTACTAGACTTAAGAAACATTCTACCTCTGTATTACCTGTGGTAAATAAAATTGTTTAAAATTGTTATTGACAATAAAGGGTACCACACCAAGTATTAAATTTTGAATTACTTTGTTACGATGTTTATTTCATTTTGTTTGCACATTTCAAACATTTATTCAGTTTCTATGATGTTTGTCCGAACTTTTTGACTGCTTGAAATTTTTGCTATTCTAGTGTATTTTTTTACAACTTGGGTTTTGTTCACCCAAATGATTCAAGATTTAACACCTGTGAGGTAAGACAGGTGGCTTCACATGTATGTATAAATTGAGCTCATTGCAGCTTCTAGTATTGAAGTTATTGATGATAGTTTGTCGAGTTGTTGGTTGTCCGAACGATTATGGCCGTAACTGTGTGCTTTGCAGGGCTCAATATGATCTACAGAGTATTTTGGGTCATTCAGAAAGTAAAGAATGATTTGGCGTGACCAAATAAAAGTTTAAGGTATCAAAAAATGACTTTTAAGTGCGAAGTTGCTGAACGCTATTCTATTTCTGAAAACAACTGCCACTGCTGTCAAGGCGCTTGTAGTAACGTGGGACCAGTTTTTCGATGATAATGTTATTCTCTTCTACTGTCAGATCTGAGCGAGGAATTCGTTGGTTTTGAAGTCTCCATCGTTTTCGAACTTTACTCCTCCCAGTGTTTCTGACGAGTTAAGGTGTTCAGAGTGATATGCATTTCTTTCTGCTCATCCGTAGCGAGTGATGGTTTATTACTCCGGTCGTTGCGATGCCTTCTATGTCAGTACAGAAGACATTGGTCTTCGCCGTGTACGCTGGGTCTTTATTGAGTAAAATTATATACCATTTACACACTGAACACTCGTTCATTGCATTATTCTTTTACATCTGCGCTACTTGCCCTAAAGTTTTAATGGTTGAACATTTTGCGCATTTCGAAAACTTCAAGTGATCGATCTCTCACTACGTCCCTCACATCACAAAACACATTTAGCGGGATTTTGATTTTGGGCTACAATTTTGAAAGGTTTCACAGCACAGGCGTGAAAGCGCAACGACAAAGCTTGGGTCAGACTGAAGCGAGGGAAGGAGATAACTATATACTATATATGTAGTGTACATACAACTTTCTCGTCGACACCGAGCGTGATGCGTAAACGTTTTTCACTCTCTGGACAACCATCGTACATGATCAACGCAATCAAGTGGACATAACGAAGTTATCTGCGTGTCCATGGTCCATGAACTGGGTCCATGTAATTCTCCTTCTGCAGTTCGTGAACCATGATCATGCAATTCTTAATTTTTGATCAAAAAAGAATGAAGGTGAAATTTTAGGTTCATCATGGAACTCAACGATTTTAAACGCTATTTTAAAGAGCTTTAATGTTGCGTAAAAATCGCCGCTCTTGATATGAGTAGAGCTGAACTGACCGATTTTAGATTGTGAATAATGTGGCAAAGATCTCTCCAATAAGAGAAGTTGTATTAGTAAATAGTATTCCAATAGAATAAATAAAATATAAAACTGAATTTTATAATTATAATCTCGCTCATAAGTGCCGATCCGTGTATTATGGATGAAGCCTGTGGACAGTCACCAGGTTGAAAATTAAGAAGCCGTGAACCAACAAGAAGGCCCCACCATTCATAAGGAAGGGGAGAAGTAATGTTTTGGGCAGGAATGCAAGAAAGTAATGTAATGTGACATTTTAGTGTAATACAGGACGTGGAAATCGATTCAGGAACCTATTGTGAATTTTTACCTAACATCTGTTATCGTGGTAGAATAAGTAAACTCTAGTTTACTCCTCTTGTAAATTTTGTTTTCCCGTACGGAAATACTCCTGATGTTGTCAGAATTAAATCGTTAGTCATTGTGGGCGTAACGATAAGTGGATAATAGCTTGGTCTATCAAAACCCATTTTTTAGGCGCAATAGAAAGCTTAGATTTATTGTTGCAATGACTATTTATTGAAATTGCAGGCGTTATTCAAGTTAAAAGAAAATATAGAAGCGAATTGAGGATGATGCAGAACATAACAAATCAACTAATGTTCTGAACTTTACTCTTCTATGGAAAATCGAATTCTTGCAATAATTTTCAAACGTGGACGTAACATCAAGAACAAACAATCATGGCGTACCTACCATGATCGATGCTCTTGTGTATAATTATTATTATTCAATGTCTTGTGCGAAATTATATATGAGTCTTTCATTAATCTCTTTTCCCATCTAGAACCTAAAAAAATCCTAAATCATGAGTTTTACAATCAAACTGTACACTAGTTTTGCGAGAAAAGTTATTATTGAAATGACGTTTTATCATTTTCAACAAACACTACAATTCCACGTGTGCAGGGAATTACATGAAAAATAATTCGTCGACTTACAAATTACTTGACGACCTCAAAATTACTGCTTCTACGGTAATAATACTACCACCTCAAAATATTACTACCGTAATTACTTCTGATATTAGTGATTTTTTCGATTGAAGCTTTGCACGCTGCATTATGAAATGTTTAGAGAACCATGCCCAAGTTAACGTTCAATTCCCAGAAAATCATGCGATCCACATGGTACTAGGTCACGCACAGGGTACCATGAAAGTTGCTAGGGACCGTATGAACCACGAGATAAAGGCAAGCCACTGAAATGGGATTGTTAGAGTTGATATTTACGGGCAAATATAAGATTTAATAGATTCCAAATACATATTCCACGTACATGTGAAGTATCTGAAGCATATTTTGTAAATCAATGTTTCTTACTGTTTGAACTGAGCTCCGTCGACATAGGTCTGCAACATTTCTTTGAGTATTCTTATATTCTTGATGTCGTCCGGAAGAGAAAGACCGGCTTCTAGGTGATGAATCTTCATCAGGAACCCCTCCACATCTGCTAAATATTTGTCATACGCTTCCAGGGACATGTTGGTCAGGCGATGGTCGTAGTCGTGAATGCCAACCTGATGCAACATCTCCATTAAAATTGCTTCCAAAAAACAATCACCCACAAATATTCTCAGCTGAAAATTGCGTTCAAGAAAGTTTCATTCAATGAAATTTCAGCTAAAGAAATTTTTCCACCTGTGTCAAATTAATACAGCGGAATTCTCCCGAGTAAATTCAATATTGAGAGGGATTGAACCATTAAGTGCAAGGACCGCTGAGTTGGGAAATTCAAAATTGATAGTTTTGAAGCAGATACGAACTATAAAAATGTCTCGTCGAACGTCACCGCATAACAATTTCAGATTAGTCTTCATCATGATACTGAATATTCATGTACCCGGAAACAGTGAGACTGACATCAGTTAGGCGTAACAAAAGAAACTTGGTCGTAAAAATAACAACATGTTAATAAAACATTTTCTTACGAACATAGCCTGTGCTTAACTAGTCATCCTGTCCAATGGATTGTAGATTTAAAGACACATGCTGCTCAACGTGATGTTTTAGGAGGCATCTTTCAAAGCATTACAATTTCTAGTTGTGTATTTTATTTTGGCAAGTTCTTTTGGCAGGGTATGTAAGGAATTTGATAAACTAAACAGCGAAGCAGTAAACCATTTTCGGACACTGAGTTGTATGAGTGCCAAGGTATTGTAGCTGTCTGAGGTGGTTCTTGATGGCATCGGGCGACGAAAGCTTTGCAGCTATATTCAAGCTACTTTGAAGGCACCGATATTGGTATGAGTTGAAATGAGGAACGCACGAGGAGATTCTCTGAACGACTGACTTAAAATAAATTATACAGAACCAAATAATTCAAAGCCCGTTAAGAACATCAATAACAATCAGGCTTCGAAATTCATCGAAAGTTTATGCAGCGCAAAAACAAGCTTTGACATAAACAATACTATTGCTCTTAATAGAGAGTGAAATGACAGCCAGAAGAGGAAAAATATATCATAATAGATTTCCAGGACTGAATTGACAGGTTGAAAACATATAATCGAATCGGCAATATGATTCAGTTTCTTTCAAGTCTTGAAGATAACTTTCATGAATCGGTATCATATTTATTAAAAATTCAAATGGAACAAAAAATCAACAAATCAACTCATACAGTATTTGTTTGATATGTGATATCCTTCTGTCAGCCCTAAAATTAAAACAATAAATGAAGGATTTAGTTAGCTTTTCTGTTTGAATAAATAATCATCTTTTACGGAGAACTCCCATAGACTGAAAGTGAGATAGGTGAAACATTCTTGACTGAAGCATTCTGGGTAAATTTTAACTGGAGGGTTCAGGGTTCAATTGAGAATTGAGCGTTCAATGGAAAATTGAAGTGAATCAGTCTATCACGATAGGGTGTTCTTCCATATCAGTAATTATCTGGGAAAAACTCACTTCACTGATTAAAATAATGACACATGTTTCAAAATTTCCTTGATTTACAGAATTTTAAAGTATAAGCGCTCCTACGAGTAACGCATAAATCAAGACAATTCTGTAATTATATTGAAAATAAATAGAATTAATAAATTCTGCTAGATCTTATACTTCTGTAGACCTTACACTCCTGCTTAGCAGTTTTTAAATTATTCATCAGAGAATCCTATAATACTTTTTTTTAAATATCCAAGTCGGATAAATCACCCTATAGTCTTAGATAATCTCATCAGTAAGACTTGCACTCAAAGCCTATTTCTAAACAATGTTTTCCTGCTCACAGATCTACGAGGAACACTCAGCGCCACCCACGTCTGCCGTCAGTCTGACGGGCTGCTCAATGACTGACTGGAGTCGGTCTTTACGCTGCAACTTGTTTAAGCGTATATTTCACAAATCATCGCTTCCGACGTCTTCGTACGTCAATAATAGTTTTTCGATGGTATGATAATAGTGATCAATAATCTAGAAACCTTTTCTTATACAAACCTTTTTCTTCTTCTAAGTTTATATATAGATAGTCGAGTTTTAGCGTCACGTTCCATTTCTCTCTTCTGTTTCTTTCATCAACTTTGAATGAAACAAATTAAAAACGCAACTTTTTAAGGCAGAATTATCATTTTATAGTAATCGGAATTCAGGCAATAAGTGTTAGCATAAAAATGCTTACGCAAATGGAAAAATTCCCATTAAAGTTTAAAAATATTTTTCAAACATGCTGGAACGAAGGTGAAATGATGCAAAAGTGAGATCGCTTAACTACGCGAGTGCAAACACACTCAACAGTACTGCTACGTCACAGGGAGACTGTTGCGTTGCTTCTCTATATGTACAATGTCCTGCAAATTATGGCTACGCAGGCTTTGCAGGGGTTCTTGATGAAATTTGAGTCTAAATAAAATGTTACTCAATGAAATTACAGGCAAAGGATGCTCTAACAATAATAACGCTGTTTTAATTATTATGGCCTCCCTTATTTTTGACTATATTCTTGAATCATGTTTGAAAGATTTCTCAAACGAAGTGGTATCAGAACCCCCCTCAACTGTGCAATTCTGATAGTTTAGACTTTGTTGAAGGTGAAACTTCTTTGCATCAGTGAAGACTAAATTGGGCAGCATGCCTTCATACATGAGGTTAAAGATGTGTAGATATTTATCGAGTCCAATGTTTTTATGAATGACGGTAAGCTCGTGCCATAGTTGCATTTTATAGGGGAAGGTCTCAAAATTTCTTCTTTACAAGTCGACGCATTGAAGTCTGAGATGCCTTTGCCTCTGCGGCCTATTAACTTGGAGAATGACGAGGATTTCTTCTCAACATTTCTCGTGTGTTTTTGATGAGTTGCAATGTCTGAACTTTTCTACCTTGGCGTGGTCGGTTTTCAGCTATGAAATTTTTTTTTAAACTATTCCCAATTTTCCCCACCGCTTCAAAACGAACATCCAATCTTTCCTGCGATGAACGATTCACGTTCTTAATACCGTTCTTATGGAGTGATAAGATAGCATTTCGAATGCCAACAATTTGCAACCTTTGTCTTTTGAGTACTACAGCTTTGAAAAAAATGACATTTTCAGCTTTAGAATAAACTAAATATTGAAGACACAACTCTGTGATTAACAACTTCTTCAACTTAAAAATTTGGGTAGCGTAAATTTGGCACGTCTTAAATTACTATTACGCTGAGTATTGCCCAAATTTTTTCAGTTGTACAGTAGTTCATCTTACAATCTTTCATTAAGTAAAATACTCATACAGAACTTATAATTATTTGAAATCACACAGATTTATCAACAACCATCTATTCCTTTACCCGTTGTCTACAGAGGATTTTCGATCGGTAAGGCTTGCAATGATCTATTATTTGATGACTAAAATTTATGTCTTCTTTAGACCAGAGAAAATTTGGTACCGAAATCTCAATGAAGACTGAAAGTTTTGGGAAACCATTATTAAGCAAATGCGATTAACTTACAGAAGTTGCAAACTCAGGTTTATATTGCAGCTGCCATTGCCAGAAGCTGTCAGTGAGTTGCTGGACCTCCTCCGAGAGCAGCTGTGGTCTCTGGTGCTGAGCGTCACACGAGCAGCATTCATTTTCTGTGAAGTTATCAGCGACCGCCACGTGTTCGAAAGCACCAAATGTGTGGTCGGGAATGTCGTTGTTGAGCTCTTTCTCGCCAGCATTCTTTCCATCAACGCTGCCAGGCTTGGCAGTGGTACTATTCACAGGTATGCTTTGATCTGTAGCCCAAGTCGCATCTATAAAACAGTCGAAAGCAAAATTTATGTTTTAGTTAAGCTGTATGAAAAAAATTCGAAATGTGTATAATATGCATTTAGAATAAAATAAAAAATGGCAACAGAGACGAGCCAAGTGGCCCATTCTTGGGTTTTCCACGAGGTCCTGCCGTCAGACACAAATCAGTCACAGGCACCGACGAAACACCTTATCAATTATCAATTTTCACGCATAAGCAACAGTACATTCATGTTAACATAATATCTCTTAACGTGGCTGTTACTTAAAGTGTAGTCCTATTATTTGCCCCTTTTCTTAGCATCATTAGAAACATTAGAGCTAAATTAACTTTTTTTCACGCCATGCTAAGGCTACTATTTGATGAGGCATTACCAATGGAATTGCAATTGGATCGCACAAAGATATCGATTACGCGTACTTAATTAGCTCACAGTTTTTCCTTTAAATCAATCCTAAGTGCTTTAGAATATTACGGGATTGCGAATCTGGTAGCGGTCAAGAAGATTTTTGATCGTGTTCACCGCACAAGCGGAGACAACGGCTTCTGGGAGTTGGCTCCTGATTCTGTCAATTTCAGATGAAAAAAATAAGGGATAGGGCTGTCGTGAAATTGTTCTCATTAATTTACTACCGTTATTACTGGTTCGGACCTTATACTCCGTGTTGAAGAGATTTTCTGTGGTAACATCATTAAAGGCGTCGACATATTTGTAGGCCATTATTTAGAGAAATGAGCAGTAAATTAAGCGGCCCACAGACGATCAATTTTATTGTCAGTATAATTGACAATAATGAATGTATAAAAAAAAATGAATAAAAAAAATTTTCATCGATGTATTGAGCCAATGATATTGACAATTAAATTGATCGTCTATGGGCCGCTTAAGAGACATCGCTCTCAACTTAGGTTACGAAGTTCTGGCGTAATTTTCGTTGCTCACTGCTGAATTCTCTCAATTCAATTGTTATCCCGTCATGGGACAGGGAATCAGTGTTGCAGTACACATTCTAGATGTTGTCAGGCCAGAGCCTTGTAAAAGGGTAGCATAATGATGTTAGACTAATATTCAAAGTTCCTTGCTATTACGCCAAGAATTCTATCGGATTGTTGACGCTTTTTCTACCTGTGTATCATGCTTGTGATCTTTGATGATGGTGATGCCAAGATCTCTTTGTTGGCCTACAGCTGCAATTGGAGGCCAACCATTTCATAGTACGCAGGAAGAGCCGATTAATACTTAATGTGCATTACTGAGAATTTGTCGATGTCAAAGTTCATTTGTCAGGTTTCGGTGCGTTGGAGAAGACGGTTGAATAGAAATTCTATCTCGCTCGGTGAACGCCGTGTGACAACGTTTCATGTTATCCAAACGTTATTAATTTCACTGATGATTCTAAGGCGAAGGTCGTTGAAGTAGATGATATAGAGTAGCAGACTTAGTATTCTCTCTTGAAAACCCCCTGGAGTTACTCAATTGTGTCGTCCAGTCACTAAACAGCTCGTTAATCGCTACTCTATCAGTTCACCAAGTGAGCTGTTCTTGAACAACGATGAATGCTATGATTGTAAACTTTTACCCGTAACTTCGCTATCGTTTACTTGAAAAGTAACGCTAAAGAGCTACAGAACTGAAAAAAGTTTGAAGTATGAACAGTAACTATGAATTCATACGAGGACATTTCCATAGGTAACGTCAAGTGCTGTGCAAGGGGGAAAATTTTATTTCTTAACCATTTTTGACAATTAAAGGATGACATTTATTCACAACATAAGTTTTCAACCTCCTCCTTTAAATGTGAAGATAAATCAAAGAGAATAAGGAAAAAGGTGCCAAAATAACAAAGCACTTTGTGCAAAAGAATTTAAAATACTCTAACTTGACAAACATTTTTTCAAACAACCTTTGTTTTGTTTCACCGTTTCAGTTTTCAGCAAAACTTTAGATACAACAAAATATGAATTTCAGTTTCTTTTTTCATAAAAATTTTGTAATGTATACAATCAAGATTCTTGTATCAACTCACATCTGTAATTTTTTTCCACAGATCGTCACGAGTGAACTTTGCGAAAACAACAATTTTTATTTCAACAAACCATTTCTAGATTCTTTGGTAAAATATTTTACGCAATTAAACTATCTTCGGCTTTTAATTTTTAGGAATTCTCTTAAATTAGAAACATAAATGGCGTAAATACTCTCAATTTGTCACTATTTCTCTCTCTTATAGTTTTTACCGTTTCACCGAAGCCGTTGTTATTAATTGAACCACAGAATAAAAAACCGTTAATCGAAGAACGACCGTAAGGGGGGAAACAACAGAAAGATGACCGCTGCCTACACTCCTGCATTACAATCCTTAGTTCCAATGAAGAGGATGCTGTGTTGTGACCGACATTTTGAATAATAAGGAAGTATGAAATTACTTCTATTTCGGGTTAAGTAACCATGATGACCAGTTTATGTAGTTAATAATCGTTTGAGTCCTCTGTCGCCATCATCAGTCAATTTTTTACACATGAACTCACATATGAAGAGCTTCTAGAGATCCAAAAGCGTAGTTATTTTTAAACTTTTGTATGAATCACTTGTTTGAGCATTATATTCTAAATTCTTTACCGCTCTAATTGCTATTTTCTGCTGCCCAGAAAGCATATTAGTTTTATTTTTATCAGTTCTGTGCCAAAGTTCTATTCCGTATAGTTGATATGGAGAAAAGATTGTTCGATAAAGTATTTTTGAAGCTTCTTTGGACACACAGTCTCTACCGTAGGAAATATTTCAACGGATTTTTATAATTTAGTACTGATATGTGTAACTTTTTCTTTGAATGACAGATGTTTATCTATGTAATGCTAAGGAACTTAATTTCTTCAATTTCACCATCACAAATTTAAATGCGTGGGAGAGACATGTTTCTCTTGTATGAGAATATAATGTATTATGTCGTATCGATTTTGAGGCATATTTTATTAGCTTTAAGCCATATTGAAATATTTTGAAGCTATTTATTTACTCTCTTCGTAATTAAAATTGGATTTTCATCTGAAAAAGTTGCAGTGGGAGTGCTGTCGTCGGTAAAAAGTATGAATTTGAAAAGTGAAGTAGATTTAAATATATCGTTGATTAAGATCAAAAAAGAGGAGGAAAATCTATTTTATTTTACATTTTTTGTTTAATCATTAAGAACTAAAGGGTACCCCATAATTAACTCACCCGTTTTGAAGATCGATTTTAAGAATACTATGAAACCTGAGAGTCCTGGCACAATTACAAATGATATATGGATGACATTGAATTCATTAAAGTGCTGCGTTTATTCCACCAGTAATCATACCGTATCGCTGCTTTTAAATCGTAAATTGTACCCCGTAAAATGGTGCACAATACAAAATAGTTGCGAGCAAAAATCAAAATGATTCACTTCTAGATTAATGGAGAAATTGACGTCGTGTAAAGAAAAAACAGGAATATGTTTAATGATCGAAGAAGTCCTGATAAACGAGCATTAAATTTAGTATTTCCAAATCCAACGAATCTTGTCCACTAAATCCTGTCCAAATTTTATACCAACGAATCTTGTCCACTAAATCCTGTCCTAATTTTAAATTGATGAAGGACGAAATACGTAGAGGAAATTAATACAGGGTCGGTAGTACGAACAGTTTGCGTTACTCAGAAAGAAGTAAATGCAGCAAAATTAAGTCTAACAACAAAAGCATAAACAGATTCAGGCAACTCTACAATGGATTCAGAACAGATTCAGGCAACTCTACAGGTTGTCATACTATTTAAGAAGACAGTCTTTTGAAGGACTTATTACTCTATATAAGTTATGAACCAATTCCCTCACCTTTCATAACCAGCAGGAAGATAACCGCTGTTCGTACTCCAAATTTGATTTGATGGATGATCATGGCTTAGACGAACTTTCGTTGCAAACTTCAATGCAAGTTTTTACGGTGATAAACCTGATTAATATACCTGAAACATTGGAAAAATGTAATTTAAAGATTATTTGAAAATATTTCAACACAATGGCATTTTGTTGAACAAACTGGCACTGTGTTGAACTAACTTTAACATAAGGTTGGGACCCTTGAACTTACCACGCTTTACTCAATAATCACATGGTTGAACGCTATTATAAAGTGGCAAGGACTTTAAATTTGAAA
Organism: Morinoia aosen; assembly: GCA_030386875.1. Taxonomy (NCBI): domain Eukaryota; kingdom Metazoa; phylum Arthropoda; class Malacostraca; order Amphipoda; family Talitridae; genus Morinoia; species Morinoia aosen. The sequence goes on from CM059575.1 coordinate 45,415,148, forward strand.
CATATTCGAAAAAATCAATGATTTGAGAATGGCAGAGAAATGAAATGTTGAAGTTAGGAAATTATCTTTACTATGGATACAGAAAATAGAATGGTAGCGCGTTAAAGATATTCAAAAGATAATCAACAAACACCTTTTCTCGTTTTATAACCACATTCTTTCAAAATGTACCGACGAACTGCAAATTTAACAACGAAGAACCATTGAATATAACAGGGAATAGAAATATAGTGTAACAACGTTCAAAAAGGATAACAATTATACAAAAAATAGTAACGTGCGTAAATATTATTGTAACAAATTTGTTATATCCTCATGATATAACCTCCCTACATCTATATTCATAAAGGAATCGCAACGAGGAATATTGAAATGCTTCGTCTGGCCAACGACTTTCATCTCCTCGAAAAGAACCGCATTAAAGATAAGTTCTCGCGGATAAGCGCAACTTCGAATCAACTCCACAACATATCTCTCATGCTATTTCCTTCAACAACATCGTCAGACGACACTACGCCTTACCATCATAGTGCTACCCTCTTGACATCATCACCACGACGCAACCGGAGGACTACGAGATCAAGTTATCAGATACCTCTTTCTCTTTTCTCTACCACAATGTATTTCTTATCTTTCTAATCTTAATCATCTAGGATGTTATAGTATTCATTTATAAAGATTGGATGCAGGATCGTAATTATTGTTAGTCAGTATTGTGGGTTTTCCATTTATTAATGAGAAGCTACTGTCGTAACGTGTTTGTTCTCTGAGGTAGAGACGCGCCCTCATTCCTTCAAGCTAGCGGGCGCCGGGCAACAGTTAGTCTTACGCAGAGTCTTGCGCGGGGAGGCAGTCGAGAAGGTTCCTTCATTAAAGAGTAACAGTACAAGATCATATAAACTTATTAGTGTCTTCCCCTGCGGTTCATCGCCATGAACCCGCTTTGTTGTAAACGACTTCTAGTGTCAAAGATACTTAAATTTCTCTCTAAATTACCTGGAGATCCATCTTGCTCCAATTATTCATTATAAATGGATCGCAAAGGCACCAGCCTCCTCGCAAATACTTCGACATCACCCAAACTGGATTCTGCAGATAAGTTAACATGTTTACTAAATGTCTAACCAGCTTCTCTCTCGACAGCATTGTGAAATATTAGGTGTCTGCGTTAATAACGAACCTTTGTAATCTTTCGTGTCTTCAATTTCCTTTGTAAGTTAGAGAGAGATGATGAAGAGATGATGATAATGATGATGATATAAAATGATGCACATACGTAAGTCATAGCCTTCCGCTCTTATACTAACGTTACCGAAGATCTTGAAAATATGTCTTATAAATATAAATATTGTTTGTCCGAGTCACGGACTGGTGGCAGCATTGAAAAGCTATCGTGATTAATAAAGACTAGAAAATAAAAAGATAGTGACAAATAATAACGAATGTCACGAAATAACATGCATCACAACAACGAACGTCGGCAGAGATGTGGAATAGGAACAAGCGATCATTACAAATGATGTGACAACGGCGGGATAAAATATAGGAACCATCACAAATGGCGGCTGAGCGGTTGGGATCTGAGTTTTACAGTAATGTAAATGTTATTGTCGAATCTCAAACCGAATCCACATCTCCGATAAATAATATAATATGTGCATTCAAATTAAATTTTAATTTTCAATCGATTAATCAATATCTCTAACTTACTCATCTCGTCTCTCTCTTTCTAACGAAAACCCATCTGCAGGATGTCATCAAAACGATAAATTAATGATGCATTAATGTTTTATGTATTATTCCCATGTTAACAATGAACTTGTAGGATGTACGTATGTCCAATGTATCTCTTTATCAATTCATTTTCAATGACCGCATGTGTATCAACATTTTCCATACTTTCAACGTTAAAAAAATGTAGTATAACAACATAGCTATGTTGTAGGCGTATCTTGAGTCCCACATTCGCGGCGCCTGAAAGCACTTGAGTCACACCCTCGCTCTCCTCGACGCTGGAATGCTAGACATAAACAAAGCCCTTGCATCCTCGTAAGAAAGACCACGACTAGCACACTCACTACAGCCTTACGCGATTGAGAAATTCGATAGCACCTACGATAAAAGTAAATTTTCGTGAATCTCAAACGATTAAAATTTAGACATGTAATACTTTAATTCTTCAAACAATAATCTGATAACATGTCAGAATATAAGATTTCGTTTTTTCATTATTATTACATGTAACTTTTGCGATGAAATTAGTAAACCTATAACGATCCTGTGCGACATTAGTCTAACAAACTTATTACAGATGTCAGAAAATTGCTATTACAATTTATACTTAAAAATTACGTTTTCACTTAATGCTTTTTGAAATCTACGTGCCTCATAAAATAATTCATGTCGACATCATATTTCTTAAAATGAATGGAACCATTTAGAATAAGAATTAGGTATACGAATAATCTTAGGTGTGGTTCGAGTAATTCCAATATGCGACGTGAACATTTCATTTCGTGTTATTTTTCATTTAATAAATTTTCAAATGCGAATTATGTTCATTAGGATGTGTTTAAATATAAATGTGATCAAATTTATTTCATTTTAGAATGTCATTTGTTATAATAAGAAATTTGCGTAAAGAACGATTAAATCAGTTTCATTTTGAAATGTCATTTAGTAATTTCGAATTTTGCGTGCATAAAAATTGTGATTTTATGTCCTTTATGTAAATATCACTATTCTGTTGAGAGGGATAGACAGCTGGGACATTGGTAATGTGTTTGACTTGGCTGGTTTTGAAAAATGAAATACGATCAAACGTCTAAGAATTTGGAACCCCTTGCAGAACGGTCGAATCAGGCGATGCTGAGATGGCTGCCACACACACCAAGCAAGGCATTTCTCACCACATCTGGCGCGTTCACCACCCTCACCACTCCCATTCATCACGTTCACCACTACGGAAGAGGGCTGGGCACGGCAACGACAACGCGGGTGGACGTTTGCGTGCGTGCGTGCGTGCGTGCGTGTGCTGTGTAGCGCGTGCACCTTGGACTCGATCTGGGCATGGCGGCTGTATACACATGGGTGCACGTCTGCGACGTACATGTGCCGAACACAACACAAGCACAGCGCTGAGGCTGGCGCGAGGGCGAGCACCGCGGCTGGAGCAGTCACAAGCGAGTAATAATGCCTCATTCAGATGCCTGCCTTGCCTCCGTCGCATCGCGAGGGTAACCTGACACGCTTACGTTATTCACAGACATTTCGCGTACGAGCAGCAGCTGATAGACGCCAGGCAGACGTGGCGCAATTTCAGGACTCCCACATCAGGCAAGCACCGGCGTTGGAAAGAGATACAACGAGAGATTTGGTGGAGTGACGGCATATTGTGGTTGACTGCGAGATCGATCATCGATGAAAACGGCAGCGATTTTCTTTAACTCCCGGACGATATAAAAAAGATGACGACATCCCATCTACGAGGAAAACGTCCACTCTTTTCAAGACACATGGAGTTCTTCAACTCAAAGAAATTTTCTTTTGCAAGAGGATCAACATAATGAGGCCCCCTCGGACTTTATGCGACTGAGGTTCATTATTGGAATCTTATTTCCCGGAGTTTTTTAACTTCAAGGTTACTACGCGTGGTAACCATATACAGTCGGGGAGGATTATCGGTCTCAATCTTCAGGATCAGGTTCTGCCCAAGAACAACTGGATCGAGATCTTCACATGGCACCTCATATCAGCGTTTCTTCAGGAAACAAACCTAGACTGTTTGCTTCAATGTTTTTCCTCGATACTGCACGTCTTTCGTAATAGCAGTCGCACATGACGCGTCGCGAAGGAGCTTATATTCAAGCAGGAGCTTGAAACAAAAAACGGCACCGGGGGTATTGTTATATCCTCATGATATAACCTCCCTACATCTATATTCATAAAGGAATCGCAACGAGGAATATTTAAATGCTTCGTCTGGCCAACGACTTTCATCTCCTCGAAAAGAACCGCATTAAAGATAAGTTCTCGCGGATAAGCGCAACTTTGAATCAACTCCACAACATATCTCTCATGCTATTTCCTTCAACAACATCGTCAGACGACACTACGCCTTACCATCATAGTGCTACCCTCTTGACATCATCACCACGACGCAACCGGAGGACTACGAGATCAAGTTATCAGATACCTCTTTCTCTTTTCTCTACCTCAATGTATTTCTTATCTTTCTAATCTTAATCATCTAGGATGTTATAGTATTCATTTATAAAGATTGGATGCAGGATCGTAATTATTGTTAGTCAGTATTGTGGGTTTTCCATTTATTAATGAGAAGCTACTGTCGTAACGTGTTTGTTCTCTGAGGTAGAGACGCGCCCTCATTCCTTCAAGCTAGCGGGCGCCGGGCAACAGTTAGTCTTACGCAGAGTCTTGCGCGGGGAGGCAGTCGAGAAGGTTCCTTCATTAAAGAGTAACAGTACAAGATCATATAAACTTATTGGTGTCTTCCCCTGCGGTTCATCGCCTTTGGCGATGAACCCGCTTTGTTGTAAACGACTTCTAGTGTCAAAGCTACTTAAATTTCTCTCTAAATTACCTGGAGATCCATCTTGCTCCAATTATTCATTATAAATGGATCGCAAAGGCACCAGCCTCCTCGCAAATACTTCGACAACGCCCAAACTGGATTCTGCAGATAAGTTAACATGTTTACTAAATGTCTAACCAGCTTCTCTCTCGACAGCATTGTGATATATTAGGTGTCTGCGTTAATAACGAACCTTTGTAATCTTTCGTGTCTTCAATTTCCTTTGTAAGTTAGAGAGAGATGATAAAGAGATGATGATAATGATGATGATATAAAATGATGCACATACGTAAGTCATAGCCTTCCGCTCTTATACTAACGTTACCGAAGATCTTGAAAATATGTCTTATAAATATAAATATTGTTTGTCCGAGTCACGGACTGGTGGCAGCATTGAAAAGCTATCGTGATTAATAAAGACTAGAAAATAAAAGATAGTGACAAATAATAACGAATGTCACGAAATAACATGCATCACAACAACGAACGTTGTTCCTCCCATCCCTCCCATCAACTTAACATACTACAATTAAACATAGACGGCATCACAAACAAACAGATGGAACTTAAACACACACTCACTACCCACAACATACACATAGCCGCTATCTAGGAAACAAAACTTAGGAACACTTCACTTACACCTAAGTTTCCTGGTTACACGACACTTAGACTCGACAGACAAAGAGACGGCGGCGGCGGCCTTATCACCCTCATACACAAGGCAATCCCATTCACAAACACAACAGCCCACACACTCGCAAACATGCCCCAAGACAACACTCTAGAAATACAGACTGTAAGAATTAGGGTACACAAACACGACATCAACATCGCAAACATTTACATCCCTCCGACCTCCTCATGCCCCCCAGGATACTCCCCAAACACATCATACGCAGAAACACTACCTGACATCTACGTCCTGGGGGACCTCAACGCTCACCACACTACATGGCTCACCTCCCAAACAAACGATACCCGCGGACACCTCATCCTTCAACAACTAGACTCCCTGGTAATCCTCAATGACCCCGACACACCCACCCGCAAGCCCTATAACATTAACACCGCCCCCACCTCCCCTGACATATCCCTGGCTTCACCATCACTTGCCCTCAGATGCTCGTGGCATGCGCTCCACGAACTCCCCTCCGATCACCTCCCTCTTCTCATTACACTCTCATTTCACAGACCACTCCCCTCACTACACTCACGCTCATTCACAAATTACAAACACGCAGATTGGCACTCCTTCACCGCATCAATCGAAGACTCTTTACACAATTTCACTTTGAACAACTACACCAGCATTGATGCGGCAGTACAACACTTTAACACAGCCATCACGAACGCAAACAAACACCATATCCCAACAGGACACAGAAGACACTTTAATCCAACATTCAAACGCGATACAAAACTCAAACTTCAAACTAGGAACCATCTTCGCTCACTTCCCCTCACACCCAACACCCTGGCTCGAATACAAGAACTCAATGTAGAAATAGACAACAACATCAAAGACGAACAACGAGCCAGGTGGAAACAAACACTAGACACGATCACTTTTGACACTGACCCAAGTAGACTATGGAAACTTCTGAGGGGCCTCAATAACAAATACACCGACAACACTACCACGCACGAGGCCATCCTCTCTCACCACACAAACATCCCCACAGACAAGCAGCAGGCGGACACACTCATTAAACACTACTCAAACATTAGCCGACTCCCACACAAACACGAGAATAGGATCATACTGCGCCGCCTGCATGCTCTACAGATCGACAACACGTACACGCCCTTTACACCTCACATGACGGCAGTGGCCGTCTCCAACACTAAACATACAGGCAGCACTGGACCTGATGGCATCTCATACATTCACCTCAAACACTTAGGACCACAAGCCATCAGGGCCCTCACAGACATCTTCAACCACTCAGTCGCAAACAACAGCATACCCAACATCTGGAAGACAGCCAAGATCCTACCCATCCTGAAGCCCAACAAATCACCGACAGATCCAGCCTCTTACAGACCTATATCACTTCTGTGCAACCCTTCAAAGATACTAGAGAGGCTGGTTCTTCACAACATCTCACCACACGTCCCACTCTCACCCTCACAACACGGCTTCAGGCAACAACACTCCACTAACACTCTCCTCACGCACATGACACAAACAATTCTCGAAGGCCTTAACTCTCCCAAACCTGCTCCACGCACACTGTTAGCTGCCATCGACATAAGCAAGGCCTTCGACACAGTTCCACGTCACTTACTTATTAACAAAATACTCAACACACACATCCACCATAACCTTCAGAAATGGCTCGCCAATTTTCTTTCGGGCCGCCATGGCTACACAACATACAACGGCAAGTCCTCCATAACAAAACACTTCACCAACGGAGTACCGCAGGGCTCCGTGCTCTCACCTACACTATTCAACTTATTCCTCCACGACATACCGGCCCCTACACACCCACAAACACACCTCCTCACATACGCAGACGACCTAACCATCTTCTCCCTACACCCTAAACACGAGACCGCCGCCACTCAACTACAAGACTACATCCACATAATAGAGAACTGGCTAGAAACAAACAGACTCAAGGTCTCCGCAAACAAATCCTCACTCACACTCATCACACCTTATAATAGAGAATACAACATCCATCCCCACGTCACATTAAACAACACCCCCATCCCCTACACAGACACACCCAAAATCCTTGGAGTTACATATGACAGAGGTCTTACGTTCAGCCCACACACTAACAATATCAACACTAAATGCAACACTAGACTGAACGTCCTCCGAGCACTAACACACACTACATACGGCCACTCCAAGGAAGACATAACAACAGTATACAAACAGTTCATCAGACCCATCCTCACTTACGCACACACATCTTGGTACACAGACACTGCTCGCACACACTTACAGAAACTACAGTCCACACAAAACACAGCGTTGCGCATTGCCACGGGCTGTACACGATCGACCCCTATAACACACCTACACGAAGAAGCCCTTGTCCTCTCCCTCCTTGACCACATGAACACGCTAGGGACAAACTTCTACACCTCCACACAAGACCCTGCCCACCCGCTACACTACATGCAACAACCCCGGCCAACCCAACGAACATTACACACCACCCCGGCCACACACCTCAGAACACTATATGACTCCCTCCCTCCCTGCCCCCCTGACACCTCACTACGCACACACATACACACACAGTTCACCTCACGCGCCCTCGCTGCCCTACCCCCTAACTCCCTCCTCGGAGTGAGACCCCCCCCCCGTCCCCTCGACGGAGCGATCCCTCCCCCGGCAGGATCGAGTCCACCTGGCGCGGCTGCGGTGCGGGCACCACACTTCACTCCCCTCATACATGCACAGAATGGGACTTGCGGAGGACGACAGCTGCGTCTGGTGCCATGCCAACGTGGGCGATCTTCCGCATGTCCTCCTACACTGTCCCGCCCTACACGCACACCGACACACACACCAGATACATGCACTGGAGCACCTCTGGACTCGCCCTGCGGACGTCGTGAGGTTTCTGCACGACGCGGGCGTCTTCCAGAGGCCCATATAACCACACCCCTCTTCGCCTCGAGCCGGGCCCGGTCTGGGGCGGCCCTGGCCGCGGCGGACCCCTTCGAGCGGCCGTCGGGGCAAAACAACAACAACAACAACAACGAACGTCGGCAGCGATGTGGAATAGGAACAAGCGATCATTACAAATGATGTGACAACGGCGGGATAAAATTCAAGAAACCACAACAAATTGACAATTTCTGACACAATTATTTATAAGCAAAATAAACAGTTAAGTAGCCATATAGTGTAGTACATAGTGAATTTTGAAACTATGCATACAAAATTATTATTAATTACAATAAAGAATGATCATCATATGTATCACACGTGAACCGGTTACGTCAGAGTTGTTCTGGGAAATTCCGTTACTTCACGGTCAGCGGATATTGCATATTCCAATGACCGGGAAGTAATGGAATGTAGTCCTACATGTATTATTGTCGGGTGGCATTCAGACTCCCGAAAGTCCAAATCTCGAATGTCGAAATCCCGTATATTTAAATACCAAAAATCAAAATCCCGAATGTTTTAATCAGGGTTACCAACTGGCATGTACAGTACATATTTCTCTGTCAAATATGGTCGGGAATTAGATATTTTAAATTTTGATTTCTGGAATTTTGACATTCGGGATTTAAAGCTGAACCCATTTTTTTCAATTTTTTTAATATGGAAGTGTAAAAAAATATTTCTCTCGTCAATAGGAGTTTTAAAGATGTTACATCTTATGAATTTTCGTTACTATTTTTTGCATCTGTTACATTACTTTGAACCTATGATACTGGCCATACACCTTTTCTCGTTTCTATAACCACACGTCAGAACAATATAGCAACCGTTTGCACAATAATACAACAGCGAATAAAAACTAATAACAGCGGCTCAAATATAACAACATCGAGTACAAATCTAGTGACGATGCTGCAAAATTGATAACAGATGCAAAATGTAGTGACAGAGGCAAATAACTGTAACGTTGCTTCAAATTGTATGACACTCTCAGAATGTTGCAACAGACGATCATTTTCTTTAACAAATAGTCAAATCTTGTAACAATGCTTCGAATAGCCAGTATCACAGGTTCAAAATAATGTAACAGATGCAAAAAATAGTAACGAAGAGTCATAAGATGTAACAACATCTTTTAAACCCTATTGACGAGAGAAATCTTTTTTTTTACACTAACATATTAAAAAAATTGAAAATAATGGGTTCACCTTGAAATCACGAATGTCAAAATCCCAGAAATAAAAATCTCGAATATCTAATTCCCGACAATATTTGGCAATGAAATACATACTGTACATGCCAGTTGGCAACCCTGATTACAACATTCGGGATTTTGATTTTTGGGATTTGGACATTCGGGTTTTCGACATTTTCACTTTCGGGAGCATCAATGCCACCCGACAATAATACATATGGGACTACATACGTACATTCCATTACTTTCCGGTCAATGGATGATGTAATATCCGACCGGGAAGTACTGGAATTTTCCAGAACAACTCTGACGTGGCCGGTTCACGTATGATACACAGCGTTAGTTCCTCCACAGTTGTTGACCGTTGCCGCACAAATTTCTGTAGCTCGTAAAAATGCCTCCTCATCGCCGCACCGTAATTTTAGAAGTTGACAAACAACGCATCGTAGACAAGTACCTGGCTAATGAAGACTTCCTTATTACTGCTCAAGAACTGGGAGTGAAGCGTACCACCGCTTATTCCATTGTTAGGTCCTACCTACAACGACAGTCTGTTGCCAGCGGGCGTGAGGCTTGTGGTCGCAAGAAGAAGATTGATAGTGAGAGTCTGGATTAACTTGTAATGTTGATTGAGGCTACTCCAACCATCACCGTCAAGGATCTCAATAGAACTCTTCGTGCCATTTTCGACCGCAAGCCTTACGTCTCAGATGCCACAGTTGCCCGGGCCGCACACACTCCAAACCCGCAGATTTGGACTCCGCCCCTCCACCTCCGTGTTGCTACATCGCGTTGCCATTCGCGCCAATTATTTAACTATGTAGTACTTCTGAGGTTTATTAACCTATCTGTTCGTTATATATTAATTATTATCCAATGCATAATAAACACTACATGTATTTAGTAAGTGGATACTACAGCGGAATACCAAAGTTAACCTGTATTAAATCATTATAATAAGTTTTGACAACGACCGCTGGTGTTTGGCTATTCTACCCTCCACCTCGGCACGCAAAAACAGTCATTTTTAAACTTTTTTAAGTTAACCTTAACTAACTGAACTTGGCCTAACCTTACCCAACCTAACCTAACTTAACCTAACCTCTTAACCTAACTTAACTTAACTTAACCTAACCTAAATAAATTTAACCTAACATTTTTGTAGCTGCTCGGAGGTGGTGCTGTAGCTGCTTGGAGGTGGAGGGAGAGGGGTGGGCGGCGTCCAAATGTGCGGGTTTGGAGTGTGTGCGCCCGGGCCCTGGACGGCGAACTGATCACCGTCAAACAGTGCCGCAACGTCCCCACACAGCGGAACGCCGAGGAAACAAAAGTGAAGCGACTGGAGTACGCCCACTACATGTACGAAACAGGCCTTCATAAGCACAGGATCTACATTGATGAGATGGGGTTCAACCTACACACGAGACGCACGTTTGGTAGAGCAGGCAGGGGGGAGCGTGTAGCAAGAGTTGTTGGTGGGGATAAGGGCGGCAACATTACTGTCATTGCTGCTATTTCAGATCAAGCAGGCCTTATCTATCATGAAACAAACACGCAATCAACAACAAAAGACGTTTTTGCTGGCTTCTTGCATTCGTTGGAGGTAATTCTTGAGGATGAACCCGACGCTGTTCTCATTTTAGACAACGCTTCATGCCATGGATCAGTGCAAGAGGTACTGCCAAATCGCAACGTCCGCTTCCTTCCACCCTGGTCACCCTTTCTCAACCCGATAGAAAATTGTTTCTCAGTGTTGAAGATGACAATGAAGCATCGTCTGAATGGCATCGCGGAGACATGCATTGTGGCGGCAGCGCGCAGAGCAGGCAAGTCCCTGCGTCAGCACCGGGAGGAGGTTCTTTGTCGTCTCATTGACACGTGCGTGCCGTTTGTTACCCAACGCATTGTGGCAGACAACTACACCCATGCCAACAGCTACTTGATCAAGTGCCTTAATAAACACGATATTTTTTTTGAACATTGGTTCAATATCTCACATTTGATGTTCATTCTTTATTGTAATTATCAATAATTTTGTTTGCATAGTCTATGTATGCATCGTGTACTACGCTGTATGCTACTTTACCGTTTATTTTACTTATAAAAAACTCTGTCAGAAATTGTTAATTTGTTACAATAATATACACGTACGTTACTATTTTTCGTGTAATTGTTATCCTTTTTGAACGTTGTTACAATAAACCGACTCGTTCACTACACATTGTTTCTTTGTTCTGATATATAGTTTCATTGTCATTCATTTTGCCTGGTGTCGCTATAATTTGTCGTTGTTATTTTTTGCGACACTGTCTCTATATTTCTATTCCCTGTTATATTCAATGGTTCGTCGTCGTTAAATTTGCAGTTCGTCGGTACATTTTGAAAGAATGTGGTTATAAAACGAGAAAAGGTGTACTGTACAACATTCGGGATTATTATTTTTGGGATTTAGTTATACGGGATTTTGACATTCGGGATTTTGACTTTCGGGAGTCTGAATGCCCCCCGACAATAATACATGTAGGACTACATTCCATTACTTCCCGGTCAGTGGAAGATGCAATATTCGCTGACCGGGAAGTAACGGAATTTTCCAGAACAACTCTGACGTGGCCGGTTCACGTGTGATGCATATGATGTTCATTCTTTATTGTAATTATCAATAATTTTGTATGCATAGTTTCAAAATGCATTATGTACTACACTATATGGCTACTTAACTGTTTATTTTGTTTATAAATAATTGCGTCAGAAATTGTTAATTTGTTACAATAATATCTACGCACGTTATTATTTTTTGTATAATTGTTATCCTTTTTGAACGTTGTTACAAGAAACCTACTCTGTCACAACATATTGTTTCCCTGTTTTAATGTATAGTTTCACTGTCATTCATTATGCTTGGTGGCGCTATAATTGGTCGTTGTTGCTATTTTTGCGGCACTGTCTCTATATTTCTATTCCCTGTTATATTCAATGGTTCGTCGTTGTTAAATTTGCAGTTCGTCGGTACATTTTGAAAGAATGTGGTTATAAAACGAGAAAAGGTGTATATAGTTTCATTGTCATTCATTTTGCCTGGTGTCGCTATAATTTGTCGTTGTTGTTATTTTTTGCGACACTGTCTCTATATTTCTATTCCCTGTTATATTCAACGGTTCGTCGTCGTTAAATTTGCAGTTCGTCGGTACATTTTGAAAGAATGTGGTTATAAAACGAGAAAAGGTGTATGATGCATGGTTACAAGATTTGATTATTTGTTACAGAAAATGAATGTCTGTTGCAACATTCTGAGAGTGTTATACAATTTGAAGCAACGTTGTATTTAATTGTCTCTGTCACTACATTTTGCATGGGTTATCAATTTTTCAGCGTCGTCACTGGATTTGTACTGGATGTTGCTATATTTTGAGCCACTGTTATGAGTTTTTATTCGGTGTTATATGATTGTGCAAACTGTTGCTATATTGTTTTGACGTGTGGTTATAAAACGAGACAAGGTGTAACGCTCATCTGTTGCAATACAAGTGATTAATGACTGCCGAACGCAGTCGAAGACACCAGGAGTTTCATAAATTCTAGCGGAGGCTTCTACAATTCTACTGATCCATGGGGCCTTCTTCGAAATGAATCGGTGTTTTGTGCACCAAACTCGTTCAATGTTCTCAGATGTAGAAATCAAAGGACGTAATATCAGAAAAACTTATTGGCCATGTAATATGGCTAATCCCTTGTCTTCATAATAAAAGTGGTTTCCCAACTTCTTCATTTCATTTCCCTACCACTCTCAAAGTACGAATTTTTCTCCAATACATTTCAAATTTCAAGTCCTGGAAACTTTTGAACGAAGCAAGTTCGATCACACGATTGTTGAAAAAAGTGTTAACTTCACCGGGTCCAACTTTCTGTTCAAGTTTGTTCTACAAAAGCCGATCACCCTGTATGTATGTGAACACATTTCTATATATAATCATTATGTGCCCGTTTTTGCTTAACATTACAGAAAAAATATACAAAGATACAAACCAGGAAAACTCAGCTCCCTCACTACGTACTGCTTGATTTCTTCATAGCATTCGGCAATGTTGAGCATAAAAAACTTCTGCAAAAAAAATATCGGACCTCAAAATAGATACTCAGTGGTTTGAACGCTACCTACTGAACCGCTCTCATGAAGTGTGCTTAGATAATAAATTGTCACCATTCAAACAATATAACAATATTCAATCTTTGGCTAGCTCCGATTTTCAATTTTCATCAAGGATTTCACCACCATGCAAGCAACCACAAAAATCTCAAATTTTGCTGATGATATACAAATTGTGAGGAAAAGTTTGTTAACCGATTTTAAAGAAATACAGGTCAAAGCGGAAAGCCTTCAAAAGAACCTGAAATTAAGGTATGACCAAGATGACCTTAAACTTATCGCAAGTAAAACGCAATGCATTATTTTTTGATTGTTGCCAATATTCCGTACTTCTTGCGGCTTTGGCGACGCAAAAGAAGCTCTCTTCTGAAAGACTGTCGGGGTGGAAAGAGAGAATTTTTGAAACTGTGTAGACTGTATACGTACTTTTTGCTCCTTTGTATTCTGTTTTACAGCAGCAATTTACTTTTCGTTTTGCTGTGTTGGAATTTAACTGAAATGAATCTAATTAAGCATGAGCTTCTTACCAGACCTGCTTTAACTATTAAATTGCTTATATTAACCTTACCTGGCGCATTCGCGTGTGTTAATTAAATTTGAGCTATCTTTGCTTGGGCAGCATGTACGAGTAGCTCTTTAAAAAGTGGGTCTGGTGCCTCTAAATTATTTTCTCTTACTTGAATACAGTCTAGTTCTGCGCCTTAAAACGCCTCGACCCGGCTCATGGAGCTTCCTTAATAGGAATTTAATATTTAAGGTAATTACTTGCAGAATATATATTAAAGTTATACTGACATATTTAAAGTTGAAAAAGATATGACCGTTTCGATAATCTACTAGCTGGTACCTTACAAGTTTTCGTGTCTCTTTACTCAGAACGAACATAAACTATTTTCATGGAGTTTCTTGCAGATGGCAGTCAACGCCAATTTCTTCTCAACATTTTTATTGGAGCATATTTTTAAAAACTAATCTCCTGCTTAGGAGATCTTCGTACTCTGAGAAAGTTTTTAACGGAATTTAATAAATAAAATAACTACAGAGGACACTGCTGTGCGCTAATAGAAGCTGCTAGAGCACTGGGGAAAAAGCGGAAGCCTCAGGATGTTCCTGTATTGGGTGGTGTTTACCTTTGTTGCACAAATCAGGAAACGAGATTCAATTTTCCAAAGTTGTTCCGTTCTTGAAAATAAATGTTTGAACAGTTACTTTTAATTCTTGAATCGCAAAAGGATCAAAAGAATATTTTTATCAGTGTAAGCGCCATCCTGCATTCTTGTATAAGAACATGCAGAACGAGATCGTAGCGTAAGCATCTACGCTCGTGAGCTTCGCTTCGCATCCCACTTTTGTAACCCGTGACTTAGGTTTAAGGAATTCTGTGAATAGTGCATAGGTTTCAGTCGATGTGATTATATAAATTCGTTTACCTGTGATGTATATTGTTTTCATATATTTCATATACGCTTCGATTATTCACATTTTATAATTCATAGCTTTTTTCATAGCATCCTAACTTTTATTTCTTTCTCGTATTAAGCATATATTGTTTATTTCAGATCAATCATATCCAACGAACCCAATAATTTGAAACTGCTTTCTATTTATCTATCGATCATCTGTTTGTTCTCCTATCTGATGAAATTACTACTAGACATTATCGGCGTTAATAGCGTTTACGGTGTAAGTGCACCTCGTCTTGTTTCGATATGATGCAGAGAACTAAAATTGTGGCTCTGTTGGACTGTGTGCTACCTACTGATAATAAACGTTGGAACGCCCTCGTTTGTCTTTCGAACTACTAGTATCAGATTATTGAAAAATACTAAATGAAGGAGCCTTGAAGTTCGGGCCTTCAATCAGAAAATCCCTAAAATTTACGCTGACGTTTAGACATGATATAATCGAGCCCGTCGATAAAGTAAAAACCCTTGGTGTTTGGTTTAACAAAAATATCTTTCAACCCACACGTGGAAACCATGTCAAAAAAATTAAGGGAACTTAATTTTTTTTCATCTCATTATAACACACTTACGAAAAAGCTAGATTATTGGTGATTCAGTCTTTAGGATTATCGCTTTTGACTGTTGCAGTCCAGCCTAGGGAGACGCACCTCATCTCATTATAAAAAAATTGCCAACATGCATCAACTTTGCAGCCAGAGTCGTGTGCAAAGGTAATTTTAGGAAACGCTACCACGCAACTCCTCGCTTAATTAAGAGAACTTGACTTGACCCTAATACCACCAAGATATAACTTCCATTAAGCCCAAGTGTTCCCGTCTCTCTGCTTCTCTAAGAGTAATGCAGAAGTTGTAAAAGTTCATCCATCCAATATTCCGCACAAAAAACAAATTGGAGGAATGATGTTTTAGTTACCATTCATATGAAGTGGGACAATAAGGATCTGTTTTTTATAAAGTCAGAGAAGTTGCTTTTCTTCAGGCGAATGATCATTAGGAATTTAAAAACGAAGAATGCACTACATATTGAAATCATATTTATATTTAATTAAGATGCTACACTAACTATATATTCGAAACCAAGTCAATTCTATAAAACGTTTCGGAGACCAGCTCCATCTTCAGTTAACCGTCTGCAAGTAAAAAGTAAAGAAAATCAGTCTTCTATACAAAACACAAGGGTACAATAAAATTTACAAGTGAATTTGTAATGGGTATGAACTATTGGCGCTATTAAGATCTGGTTTTTCTTTTGAAATAAAAAGAGATTCTAAATTACGTAGATCTAAGTCATTGGATGCTGTGCGCAAGATTGAAAAATTTTCCTCTGCTATTCGGTCACAACACTGCTCGCTGTGAAGGCGGATAGATGAATGAGGCGGTTGGGTCAAAGGTCTTCCGCTACGGTAGCTGACTCCACGGTGTTGGGCAATCCTAATATAGAATGGCAAAGTCGTCATGCCGACATAGCCAGATGTACACTGTACACAACTAAACTTATACACAATGGATGCCCGCATCCGTTTAGGAATCACGTCCTTGTAGCGAAAGAACGACCCAACTTTAAGTGAATTAACCGACACAATACACAGTTTTACAGCAGGAAAATGACGTTTAAAAAGAATTTCCAAATCTCGCGACATTTTATCAGTATAGTCTCCAAAATACGGGAAAACGCAATAAAGACGTTGCAATGGTTCTATCACGACATTTGTGACGGAGTATTTTTTAGCCAAAAATTTTTTAATATGAACATTGACAATAGACGTAGGGTACCCATTTTTTTGTAAAAAATTTTGTAAAAAAGAAAACTCCATATGAAGATCAACGTAATTAGAACAAATATTGAAGGCACGATTTAACAAGGTTTTTATAGTATTGATTTTAAATCTATAGTTACAGAAGCTAAAAAAGCTTAAGCCCAAACCCGTGAATGTAGGTTTGCGATAGACAGATGAACTGAACGTATGGCCGCTTCTAGTAATTTTAGAATCCAAAAAAGATAAACAATTATTTGACTCCATTTCAATTGTGAATTTTATTGACGGGTGTTTAGAGTTTAAGTATTCTCTGAACAAAGGTGCATGACTAGGATCTCTAAACAGTAAAAACGTATCGTCAATATATCTGCGGTAGAATTCAGGCTTAAACTCTGTGGGACAATCAGCCAACCATTTTTCTTCCCAATGGCACATGAAAATATTGGCAAACATAGGCCCCAGGGGTAGACCCATACCGAGACCCTCAACTTGCTTATACATCTTTCCTGCAAAAATAAACACAGAATTCAACACGGAAAGTTCAAGGAGGGTTTTAAAATGAGTTTTTCCTAGACCTAAAATCGTGTTTGTTGATGTAACAAAAAGGGTATTTATAATTATATTTATAGTTTCCGCTAATGGAATATTGGTGAACAAATTTTCCACATCAAATGAAGCCATTGTCATTACATTTGGATTCTGAAAAGAAGTAATCTCCCTAACGAACTGAGAAGAATTTTCCAACGTGTAAACATTCCTGGTTAAAGGACTTAATAAGGGTACCAAGAATCGAGCTAAATTGAAACTAGGCGTGTTACAAGCAGCAAAAATAGGCCGGAACTGAAACTTAGATGGAAAGTCTGGCTTGTGCACTTTCGGTAAACCGTACAATACTCCTGGACATGAACCAGACACGTACAACTTGGAATATATTTCAGATGACAAAACCTTCAAATTTTTTAGCTTCCGCAAAAAGTTATAAATTTTATCTTCAATTTGGAGAATAGTTTTTTCCCATGACTCAGTAATCAATTTAAATTTAGATGCATCAGATATTAAAGCTTCCATTTCAGTATTGTATACGGACTTATCAAGAATTACAATGCCTCTGCCTTTATCAGGTTTACATACTATAATTTTGTCATTGCGGCCCAATTCTTTCAGCGCAGATACATCGTTCTTCTTAAACACGGTTGAGAAAATTTTCTGCGGTTTAAAACTATAGAAGTAACGATGGGCTAAAGAACGTAAAACTTGCAAGAATCTCGTACGATCAGCACACTGTAAAGATTTACTCGAATATGCAAGTTTTTCGTAAGATAAGAAGTATTTGTAAAAGTCCAATTTAAAAATGGGTAAGCAGAAGTCGAGGCCAAAAGCTAAGAGTAATTTTGTACGTTCCGGTAACAACATTGCACTGTAGTTGAATATCACTTGGTTAGGATCACATGGGTTAATATCGTATTGCACACCAAGGTTTTCAAGTTTCCTATTATGCACCCTGAGAGTAGCTACTTTGAACTTAGCATCTTCCGACTGCCGAAAACCACGAACGCACAACGCGTCCAAGCGGGAGAAGAAAGCGCTAGCTTCAGCTTCAGCGGTTGCCACTTTTCCTGTCAAGTTACGCACAGCATCTCTTTTCTGTTGTAACTCCTGCATTAACAACTTATTCTGCCAGGACTTGTAGAAATGAGAGGTGTGGAGAGATCTTCTGTGGAGTTTAAACCGTAGAAACTTGGGCACCACACCAAATATTTTGCAACGTGTTAAAAATTCGACGTCTAAAGATGCCTTCATCAGTTTGCGAGATAAATCACAGTATTTCCGTAGTATCTTAAAACCATCTTCGCCGTATTTGTTTTTTATAAAGTCAGAGAAGTTGCTTTTCTTCATGCGAATGATCATTAGGAATTTAAAAACGAAGAATGCACTACATATTAAAATCATATTTATATTTAATTAAGATGCTACACTAACTATATATTCGAAACCAAGTCAATTCTATAAAACGTTTCGGAGACCAGCTCCATCTTCAGTTAACCGTCTGCAAGTAAAAAGTAAAGAAAATCAGTCTTCTATACAAAACACAAGGGTACAATAAAATTTACAAGTGAATTTGTAATGGGTATGAACTATTGGCGCTATTAAGATCTGGTAAGATTGAAAAATTTTCCTCTGCTATGTCGGCATGACGACTTTGCCATTCTATATTAGGATTGCCCAACACCGTGGAGTCAGCTACCGTAGCGGAAGACCTTTGACCCAACCGCCTCATTCATCTATCCGCCTTCACAGCGAGCAGTGTTGTGACCGAATAGCAGAGGAAAATTTTTCAATCTTACGCACAGCATCCAATGACTTAGATCTACGTATTTTAGAATCTCTTTTTATTTCAAAAGAAAAACCAGATCTTAATAGCGCCAATAGTTCATACCCATTACAAATTCACTTGTAAATTTTATTGTACCCTTGTGTTTTGTATAGAAGACTGATTTTCTTTACTTTTTACATGCAGACGGTTAACTGAAGATGGAGCTGGTCTCCGAAACGTTTTATAGAATTGAATTGGTTTCGAATATATAGTTAGTGTAGCATCTTAATTAAATATAAATATGATTTCAATATGTAGTGCATTCTTCGTTTTTAAATTCCTAATGATCATTCGCCTGAAGAAAAGCAACTTCTCTGACTTTATAAAAAACAAATACGGCGAAGATGGTTTTAAGATACTACGGAAATACTGTGATTTATCTCGCAAACTGATGAAGGCATCTTTAGACGTCGAATTTTTAACACGTTGCAAAATATTTGGTGTGGTGCCCAAGTTTCTACGGTTTAAACTCCACAGAAGATCTCTCCACACCTCTCATTTCTACAAGTCCTGGCAGAATAAGTTGTTAATGCAGGAGTTACAACAGAAAAGAGATGCTGTGCGTAACTTGACAGGAAAAGTGGCAACCGCTGAAGCTGAAGCTAGCGCTTTCTTCTCCCGCTTGGACGCGTTGTGCGTTCGTGGTTTTCGGCAGTCGGAAGATGCTAAGTTCAAAGTAGCTACTCTCAGGGTGCATAATAGGAAACTTGAAAACCTTGGTGTGCAATACGATATTAACCCATGTGATCCTAACCAAGTGATATTCAACTACAGTGCAATATTGTTACCGGAACGTACAAAATTACTCTTAGCTTTTGGCCTCGACTTCTGCTTACCCATTTTTAAATTGGACTTTTACAAATACTTCTTATCTTACGAAAAACTTGCATATTCGAGTAAATCTTTACAGTGTGCTGATCGTACGAGATTCTTGCAAGATTTACGTTCTTTAGCCCATCGTTACTTCTATAGTTTTAAACCGCAGAAAATTTTCTCAACCGTGTTTAAGAAGAACGATGTATCTGCGCTGAAAGAATTGGGCCGCAATGACAAAATTATAGTATGTAAACCTGATAAAGGCAGAGGCATTGTAATTCTTGATAAGTCCGTATACAATACTGAAACGGAAGCTTTAATATCTGATGCATCTAAATTTAAATTGATTACTGAGTCATGGGAAAAAACTATTCTCCAAATTGAAGATAAAATTAATAACTTTTTGCGGAAGCTAAAAAATTTGAAGGTTTTGTCATCTGAAATATATTCCAAGTTGTACGTGTCTGGTTCATGTCCAGGAGTATTGTACGGTTTACCGAAAGTGCACAAGCCAGACTTTTCATCTAAGTTTCAGTTCCGGCCTATTTTTGCTGCTTGTAACACGCCTAGTTTCAATTTAGCTCGATTCTTGGTACCCTTATTAAGTCCTTTAACCAGGAATGTTTACACGTTGGAAAATTCTTCTCAGTTCGTTAGGGAGATTACTTCTTTTCAGAATCCAAATGTAATGACAATGGCTTCATTTGATGTGGAAAATTTGTTCACCAATATTCCATTAGCGGAAACTATAAATATAATTATAAATACCCTTTTTGTTACATCAACAAACACGATTTTAGGTCTAGGAAAAACTCATTTTAAAACCCTCCTTGAACTTTCCGTGTTGAATTCTGTGTTTATTTTTGCAGGAAAGATGTATAAGCAAGTTGAGGGTCTCGGTATGGGTCTACCCCTGGGGCCTACGTTTGCCAATATTTTCATGTGCCATTGGGAAGAAAAATGGTTGGCTGATTGTCCCACAGAGTTTAAGCCTGAATTCTACCGCAGATATATTGACGATACGTTTTTACTGTTTAGAGATCCTAGTCATGCACCTTTGTTCAGAGAATACTTAAACTCTAAACACCCGTCAATAAAATTCACAATTGAAATGGAGTCAAATAATTGTTTATCTTTTTTGGATTCTAAAATTACTAGAAGCGGCCATACGTTCAGTTCATCTGTCTATCGCAAACCTACATTCACGGGTTTGGGCTTAAGCTTTTTTAGCTTCTGTAACTATAGATTTAAAATCAATACTATAAAAACCTTGTTAAATCGTGCCTTCAATATTTGTTCTAATTACGTTGATCTTCATATGGAGTTTTCTTTTTTACAAAATTTTTTACAAAAAAATGGGTACCCTACGTCTATTGGCAATGTTCATATTAAAAAATTTTTGGCTAAAAAATACTCCGTCACAAATGTCGTGATAGAATCATTGCAACGTCTTTATTGCGTTTTCCCGTATTTTGGAGACTATACTGATAAAATGTCGCGAGATTTGGAAATTCTTTTTAAACGTCATTTTCCTGCTGTAAAACTGTGTATTGTGTCGGTTAATTCACTTAAAGTTGGGTCGTTCTTTCGCTACAAGGACGTGATTCCTAAACGGATGCGGGCATCCATTGTGTATAAGTTTAGTTGTGTACAGTGTACATCTGGCTATGTCGGCATGACGACTTTGCCATTCTATATTAGGATTGCCCAACACCGTGGAGTCAGCTACCGTAGCGGAAGACCTTTGACCCAACCGCCTCATT
Organism: Morinoia aosen; assembly: GCA_030386875.1. Lineage (NCBI taxonomy): Eukaryota > Metazoa > Arthropoda > Malacostraca > Amphipoda > Talitridae > Morinoia > Morinoia aosen. The sequence continues at coordinate 45,436,899 of CM059575.1, forward strand.
CATCTATCCGCCTTCACAGCGAGCAGTGTTGTGACCGAATAGCAGAGGAAAATTTTTCAATCTTACGCACAGCATCCAATGACTTAGATCTACGTATTTTAGAATCTCTTTTTATTTCAAAAGAAAAACCAGATCTTAATAGCGCCAATAGTTCATACCCATTACAAATTCACTTGTAAATTTTATTGTACCCTTGTGTTTTGTATAGAAGACTGATTTTCTTTACTTTTTACTTGCAGACGGTTAACTGAAGATGGAGCTGGTCTCCGAAACGTTTTATAGAATTGACTTGGTTTCGAATATATAGTTAGTGTAGCATCTTAATTAAATATAAATATGATTTCAATATGTAGTGCATTCTTCGTTTTTAAATTCCTAATAAGGATCTGTTTCCGGAGCTGTATTGTGGAATGAAGTTCCCCAGCACATAAAAAACTCAAATTGTAAAAGAATCCAAAGCAAATGAGTCTCCATTCGCATCTCAGTTTCAGAGAATAATGTGCTGCAGAATTTTGTTGTAAATTTAAACTATACGATTAACTGCTTGGCCTTAAATCTACTCATTGCTACTTTGAGGTCAGCATTTAAACTCTATATGAAGCTGAAATGCATTTACACGTGCTAGCTAATTTTATTCATTTCTTACAATCCCAACGGCCAAGACCTCACTTAGAGCTTGTGTAGAGCAGTTAATTATGAAATTACAACTAGGTTCATTCGGGATCTAGTGTGTGTGTAGAAATTTTACACTTATTTATTACTATTAAGCGATATCAATATAACACGGTGCTTCTACTATATTTCATGTACTCTGTTTGTGTGTTATTAAAAGGTATACTGAGAGAGTGAAAAACCTAAAATGTTTTCTGTTGTCAATAGACTGTAACTTAATTTATTTACAATTTTGTCAGATAATTAAAATTTAGACTAACTTTGTGTTTTCTCAAGTCTTTGTTCAATTATTCTTTTTCTTTTAACTACGCTGAAAAATACAGTCATCAGTTAGTTGAAGTAGGAAGGAGTATTTATTTTTTTTGCGAAAAATAACGAAATTTCAAATTGATGACGATTACCTATCGCTAAAAGCCCTGCGATCAGTTAATATTGCACTTATTAATCGAAAATACCTTGATATTCCAGGAAATATTAGGGATGCTGGAAAATTCTGTCCTCTTTTCTTTTAGCAAACTTTGAAACATAAGAATTAGTTTAAAAAGCTGTTTTCAAGGTTAGATCAGATGTCAGATATTCAGTTGGACTTCACATTTAAATGAATCTATTCCAGTTAATATTTTAAACACATCTATAGCTCTTGGAAAAAAAGTTTCAAAGTGAATCATATGCGTCATTGCATGTTGTATGAATTCCGCAAAGGTAGCAATCCAACAACAACAGCGGTGAAAAACATAAACGCTGTTTATCCACCTCGAAACTTTTCATTTCTATGGGTTATAGATGTGTTCAAAATATTAACTGGAGTAAATTCAGTTGAATTTAAAATTTAACTGAATATTTGACATCAAATGCCAGCCAATCTGCTATTAAATTGGCAACAAAAGCAGAAGTTAGTCAGACTGCAATACGCTGACTCATGGAAAATGATCCCAAGTTACTTCTTTATAAAATTTAGAAAAAAGCATGAACTTACACCCACTCATGAAATTATGAGACTCGATAGAACTCGTCACATTGTTAAGCTCATGAAAGATGGCATGCCTCCAAATTTGGTCTTCACGGATGAGAATAAATTTGATGTTCAACAAAGTGTAAATAGTCAAAATGATTGAGTTCAGGGTACAAACGCTGAAAGGCAGAAGAGTTAACAGACGTTAAAATCAACTGTCTGTGATGGTCAGGACAGCTGTAACTGCCAATGGAAGGCTTCCTTTTGTTTTTCCTTTAGGAATCGAACTTAACAGCCTGCGATACATTTACATTTTGGACGCAAAACTGCTTCCATGGGCAAAAGAACACTTTGTTGGTGAGCCTTGAACCCTTTAACAAGATTCTGCCTCGTCACATAACTCAAAAATGACTCATTAATGGATTTTGGTGCACATTCCAACGTTGCTCAGCAGAGATGCCCTCTGGATGCTCCGATCTGAACCCTTCAGACTTTTCTGTGTGGTCCATCATGGAGAAGAATGCCAGTAAAACTCCTCAAGGTTCGCTTGGTTTCCTCAAGTCTAAATTTTATCGAGAATAGGCTCTGATTCTACATACAAGAATAACGTAATGCCTCCTGTGAAGCTTTCAAAAGCAGACTTAATTCCATTGTAAAAATTAAAAGAAGCCATATTCAATAAATGTTATTGTTAATTGTTAAAACTTTGACCACATCGTTCGTCACCGATGGGCACGGACGGAATTTTCATAATGCTGCTGACCGACAGTAGTCACTAACACGATTTTCATAAGTTTTCGCGGTACTACTGTTCATGTTCTTCAGTATAAGAATGAAGATACAACTATTGTCCGTGACCCACACTAACTGATATATTGTTGATGTGAATGTGTTTTGTGGGAATAATTGTAAGACTGCTTCAATTTTTCGTGCGGAAGAACGACTGGCAGTGGTTGTGTGCATCCTCACAAGTGTGCACATGATAGCTGCCTGCAGTCATATATTGGGAGAACAACTGTCCCAGAATTTTTATGCCAGAGCAAAATTCAAGTATTTCTCTCGAAGCTGATCATCCATATTCATCCTCATCCCTGTCAGATATTCAAGACAATTGGAGTAGTTCAGATCACACTTTCAAAAATTTTGATTTTTTATACGCATTGTAATGATGAGGATGAACTTTCAAAATTGCTTAACATTCTGGTTTGTAGGATACAATAACATAAGGGTCAGAGTGGATTGAAACTATACGTTGCTCCTACGTTGTAGTTTTATCATATGAATGAGCCAAGTAGCTAAGTTTTTTTCATTCTTTCTCAGTATTTTAATTTCACTTTATTATATTTTTCCAGCTTCAATGATGGCAAAACAGGAACATGACTGAAAACTTTCGTTAGTAATGGTGCTCATTTTATACTTGGTTCTCCTACTCATTAGACTTAAACTGTAATGTATTACACAATTAAATCTTTGCGTTATTTCACTTCTAACAAGTCTATGAAGAGTAACGTTTTAAACATTCTTGGGAACGAAAATTGAAACGAGGAATAAAAACTCCCAGAAGTATAAGGCATAGATAATTCTAAAACAGAAATTCGAAATGACGCGAATCCATTCTAAGAATCCCATAAAAGATAAAATGTTCGATATTTGCTACCTATGATAAGTTAGGAAGAAAATTAATAATAAACAGTAACCATGAATTCTGAGAATAAAAGAAGCACAAAATAGTACTTGTCACTGCCACAGTCCTATACATAGTTACAAGTTGATTATTACAGCATGCCCGTTTCAATATTCTATCTGAAGCTGACTTTAGGGGGGACAAACAAAGGTAGGACAACTTACAGGTCCGTGAACAGGATGTCAGGCCTTAGCAAATTGAAAAACCATCATCGAAAATCTGTGATGAGCGCAATCCCAATAGTGATATTGAAGACTAAAGATAGCGACAATATTAAGTGAGATGATGAGATAAATTGCAGTTTTAGTTCTCAATTTTGTTAACTTGAATAATTATTATTTCTTATAGGCATGGTATTTCTAAACAAAAATGAAGTTCTGCTATTCTGGCGAAGTTAATAATACAAATGGCCCTCCAATCAAAAATGTCGATAATTAATAATCTATTTATCTACCCAATTAATTGCCACTTAGGAAATGGCCAACTTGAGCTTTCATGCTTTAAGATTAATAAATTTTAATAACCGTGCAATAATAACATTATGAAAAGTCTCTGATCTGCACAATCCTTAGAACGAAACCGGAAACTTTGAGCAACATTTCAACGTTCTAAAAGTATTAAACTCTACCTCAATGCTCTTCCTTAACTATCTATAATTATGTATTTTACGTTAACCAATGTCTTAGATTCTATTTTGCGTAGCAGTTAGGAACTATATAGCCATGGATTTACTGAAAAAGCTATATTTAATTAAATGCGATAGCCTCAGCTAGCAATGCCAGAAAATCAGCTGAGTTGTTATTCCCAGTCGTTATTTTTACTTTAACTATAACTTCAACAGCCTGAAATTTCAGATGTGTCTTTATCGCACTCAGCTGTCCTCGCCGAGGCATTGCACTGGTGTACTCTTCAGGGCATCTAGTGTTTGAGCTCATCACTGCCAATTGAACTTAATAACTGCTGTCCTGCTAGCAAAGTCCGTCACTCTCTTCGTTACCAACCCATCTTTTGTTGTTTGTGAGACTAGTTTTATTTGAGTTTTATTACGTTCCTTCCAATGGTAATCATGATATGCTGTTGAAGCTCCACTAACACTGTTGTAGATTCCTTAACCTCAACAACTGTACAGAAAGTTTCCCAAAACATAACTTTGTGTTCTCATTGCCTTACCAAGCTAATATTCTATTTTTACTATCTATAGTATTTTGGAAACCCAAAACCAGAAATCACAGAGAAAGTGATTAACGTGTGCTTAGGGTTGCAATTTAAAACATTTCCAATATTCAATTATTTTACTACTATTACCCTTTAGTTCAATAATTTGAAGGATTGTTCGATGAGAATATCAAAAAGAAATGAATTTACTTCAATGTTATTGAAATTAGGTATGAATACTTAACCCGGATAGTCAAAAATTGAGCTCGAAAATCTGACTCTCCAAATTTTACTTTCGAAAGCACTTGAAAAATAACCTTACCGTCACTGGTGCTTTTCCTCTGTATGATATGTCTCTTCGCACCTTGGGTAATTTTCGTGGACGGGCGGAAGCCTGGATTCCTACCAAGACAAGTTTTTTCGCGTCTCAACACTAACTTGGGCACCTTGCCACGCGAGACGTCTCCCTCCCCTATCGCAAGAAAATACTAAAAAACCGGCTCGTGTGAGCCGGTCCACAAAAAACGCGAACGGGCAAAGGTGCATATCATAGTCGTGAAGGTAAGGTTATTGTTCATGTGCTTTGGAAGGTAAGATTCGGAAAGTAAGAAAGTCATATTTTTGAGCTCAATTTCTGACTCTCTGGGCTGGCGGTTATGGGGAGGGCCTGGAAATGGCGGGTGGCGTCGGCTTCAAATTATTTTTGCTAATTGTTTGAGCGAATAACTGTGGTGCTGTCAAATTACGCGGCCGTCTCATTATTAATTCTAGGTCCAGTTCCAATTATAACTTTTATCAATCCTGCTTCAGTTAGACTTTTTGGCCTTTGAAATGATATTATTCGCTATAATTTGTTCAGTGATTTTAAGAATAAGACAGTAAGAGTGTTGTTGAAGAACAATTGTCGTTTAAGCAATTTAATTATAACTTGAGACACAAAATTTACTCAGTGTGGTACTATTACAATCACAACTGCTTATGATGACTCTGCGTATGCTCTAGTTTATAGAGATTTAATTGATAGAGTTGTAAACATAATAAAAAATTCGCAGTATGGAGATGAAGGTTCTGGATCTAAAAAGAAAGCCTAGAATGAAAAAAATAAACGTAAAGTGTTGACTTTTTATAATACGACCAGTAGTGCCATGTTCTTTGCTGAAGCTACTTTATAGAAAACTAATGATGATGCAATGATAAATCAAACAAATCCTGATCCTTGTCCGTATACGTAAAATAATGATGGTCAATGTCCTTATTAGTGAAAGACGAAATGCATCAGAACTAAATGCCGCATTACGCCAGTTTAGGTAATTATATAATGTACATCACATTACCGAAGATGTTAGATAGTAATTTCACTTCTATCAAATTAGCCTGTAATTTTGTTTTAGAACAAAAGGTCATTTACGAAGTTATGCTTAATGATGCAGGAAGTATGATGACAGAATAATTTATTGAGCCACTTCCTTGACTTAATCAACTTATGGACATTCCTTTCATACTAGTGATAACCGTTATCATCCTCGCGATGTTCTTCCTCCGTATGTATAACAACCATGTAACCTGCTTCATTCAATAAAAGTAAAACACATAAAATGATTTTCATATCTTTCATACGATGAAAGAAACTGTCAGAATTAGTGGAAAAAATCTGACTTTATGACCTTCCAAAAGTCAAAAATATCTTGCAGTCTGACCATTTAAAGTTCCAACCCGGAAGGTCAGAAATTGATCTAGAAAATCTGACTTTCTGACTCCCCGATTCTTACCTTCGATGGTTCTTGACAAATAACCTTACCTTGATTATTAATTTTCCCTAGGGTATGTTCCTTCGTCCGGTCGTGTTTTCGTGGACTTTCGGGGGCTCGCGGAGAGAAGGGGGGAGGGGGGGGGGGGGGGGGGGGAGAGTGGAGGAGAGAGGCAAATGCCCGAGCCAGGGGCGTATAGGCGCGCGAAAAAAATTAGTCTTGATGGGTGCGCGCAAGCGCGCACGGTGGTGAAGAACGCCTTTTAGGCACATTCTTCATTTGTATCGAAATGTGAGTTTCGCAAGCAAAAAATAAAAGAAAAAAGCAACAAGAGCTTTCAAATTTTCCAGCGTTTCACCGTTTTTTAATTTTGTCAACAGTACATAAGGTCTTTTCAAACATGCGCAAATCCCACTGGTATATCGATTTTTGTGTACATCGCTCAATTTATCAACCATTGGTATGATCAATCTGAACATGAATGATACTTACATGGTATCTTAAACCCAATGTTGCATTGCATTTTTTGTATCAACTTTAATGGAAATACTACATATGTGCTATTCTTCTTTTCATGCCATCTTAAATGTCAATTCACTTTTCCAGAAAGTAATTTCGTTCGAGTTTGCTGCTTATCATAAAATACGTGTTCAGGTAATGCCTAGTATGGGTAGGTACTACTTGCCTGAAATGTTCGATTTTTAAGCAGTGAGTGACGCACGTCGCAAAGGTTTCTTTTGTTATGGCATTAGTACAGTATAATGTAGTTAAAATGATGTGCAAAAATTAGTAGTGACTAAGACGTCCAACACTGAAGTATTAGTCAACGTGGTGTCATTTTTTGAGGTCTCTCGGGACAGTAAGAGCCACTTCCCGAGAAGAGCGTGTAGATTCCGTGACTGGAGAGCTGCGAAAATCGTTGGCTAATTTTCAGCGACGATGATATTTTGTTAATTTTTGACCACTCACAGCTCTATAGAATATCACTACATCGCTTAAAGCTCACAAACGCATCAACTTCCATACACCAACACAGTGTAAAAACACTAGGGCCGTATTCGCAAGATAAAATATATGTTACGTCTCAAGTTCAGCGCGAAAGGGTTGATAGCAACCTAAAAAACATACCTTGCATCCCCTTACCACCAGCAGTTAAATTAATCAGGAAGTCGTTTGAAAATTGCAGAATAGAAGCTGATGCAATTAGTGGTATTTAACAAGCAAAATAGGAAAAACTCAGTAGTACAAAGATTGAAAGTTTCTTTATGACAAAATGTGCCAACGAAAGTTAAAGTATAATGGCTTAAAGAAATTTTTGATAAAAGTTATAATAATTAGACGATGAGAAGTTCTAGGTATAATTTCGATTCGACTAATATCTTGCAAATATTAATCTTGGTAGCACAGTGCCGTGATCTGAGTGATCCGTGTAACTGACGCATACGCAGGATTATGCTGAATTTTCTTACAAATATCTTGTGTGGAGCTACTGTCACTGCTACAAGGTCCTAGTACATAAATATAATCTAAGAACTTGTTAGCGTCAAGCAGCTGCGAGGTATTAGGTATAACCCAATTTCTGTCGGAGCATCCTTGAATATTTTATCTCGTGGTTACCGTGGCCGACTGGTTAAGAACGCGTCCTTCCGAGAAAGTGTCGGCAGTTCGAATCCCGGACCTGCACGGTGATTTCTCCCCTTTGGGTAAAGGGAGAACTCAAGCACAGTTTCCCACTCTACCAAGGTGTCTGAAATGAGTACCGGCTTGTTCGGGGGTAACCGTCATTGAGTCCTGGTGTTAGTTATAAGGCATTTTAAAAACCAATGTACAAGATGATGTGTATTAGGCTTGATTGATTGGAATAACGCTTCCTTTCTTCCTACGAAGGTATTTGAGTTAGTTAACATAACATAAAAAACGCATGTTCCAAAATTTTAGATTATATTCTAGAACCAACATGTTCATTCTACAAGTAAATTACTCCTTTCTATTACTGCTCCAAAAGTGAGTTCAATAATTGCTATTATCGTTGGTAAGTATTTAAGGAAAAGTTTCCGCTTAGTTTTTTATTCTTTTGACCTTGCAAACCGTAATAGCATTGTTCCCTGTTTTTCGGTAAATATTTTCATTTTATAAAAGCTAATTACAAACTTATTCCGTAGAATTGTTCCTGAGATGAGTAAAATTCCTTAGACGCAGTAACATTTTTCAGATTTAGGCCTTTCCTTATTAAATATTCCTACGGTTTTTCATACCTTCATGAGCGTAAACTGAGGTAAAATGCATCGACCAGAATTGGAATTATAATATTTTTTCTTCAGTGTTACTGTTTTTCAAAATAAATTCTTAAAATTATGAAGTTTGACATTCTTATTACCAACAGTTTTAACTTCAGCGTTCGAGCTTAATACATTTACAGCTTTGATTTAGTAAAATTTACTAGCATTTGAATTTGTATGACCTTTTTGAGTGGTTTTTAAAAGATATTAAAGAACAATTCCTAAAAACATATCATTGAACATTTTTTAAGTTTAGTTCGAATTACCGTTTAATGAATCATGTACTGCAGGATTTGCAGGAGCAATAAGACTTAGCTTAAATTAAAATTTTGGATACAACATTTATAAAAATAAGCTATCAATTCATTTAACTTCTAAGAACTTATGTTATCATAAACTTAATTGAATTTGAAGCGATTTTTATGTTTTGAAATGAACGAAAAAGCTACTCATCAAATTGAATTAAGGTTTATGGCAGACGGTGGTAGTTTTTCGTCACTCCTTTTGCAGTAAAAAAGATTGAACCTCAAAGTTGATTATTCCGTTAGGGTTATAGGGAAACTTGGATTATAACCCCGACACACAAGTTTGTAATTGAAGGTGTAACAAATGAAAAAATTATTCAACACTAACACCTAAACTCCATTCGTGGCGTATCAGTAGAAGAAATACAATATACTTACGTGCTCAATTTACTTTTGCAATTAAGGGTATAAGAAATTTTTATTGAAATTTGAAGTCATTGAAAAACGCTTAATTTTTACAAAATTAGCAAAAAAGTTTGAGTTAGCGTACTAAAACACTACCTAAGTAAAAAAAATTAACCATCAATATTATACTTATATGCGTGCACATACTATTTGCTCACTAATCTCTTTGGCAATCACATCCAGTAACTCAAATAACTGTTATTGAGTGCAGAAAGCACACAACTTGAAAGGTCTTCGTTTTAAAAACAGCATGGCGTTAACAGGTCTGTTGTTTAAATTGCAGAACATTATTGTAAAACTTAGTGTACATTACCCTGGCAGTATTGGAAGACGAATGGAGCTTTTCCTTTCCACAAGTTCGGTATTCCACACCGCTGGCAATAAAACACCATCTTCAACAAAATATCAATAAAAGGACAATTTAGAGACAATACAATGATTAAATCAAAATAAATTTCAACAAACAGTTCTGCTCGCAACATAGTATGATCTGTAACAATTGCTTTAATGAAATAAATTTTAATGCGACCACTTGTTTGCATAAATTTTAATGGATAAGATAACGGACAGTTAAATTTAGACAACACATTTAACGCATTACAATGTTGTACACACTTTACGAGCATTTTAGGAAATAACCGAGAAATGAATTTCTCTTTGTGGACGCAGTCACTCGCCACCTCCGCACAGCCACGAAGCACGCAACCGTCTGTTGCCGGCAACCCGACTTGCAGCTCACAGCATTCCTAATGGTTCCGATGACATACAATTTAATTTCTATTCATAATATGTAACTATTGGGAATAAATTCTCTCGAAATAAACTCCAGTGTAAATTTGGAAACTTAAATGTGCATTTTGGCAACTATAAGCAAGTTAAGTCATGTTTTATAAGTACTCAATTAATTAAGAAGCTAATTTTAACAGAGAAGTCTCCTTCAGCTAATGGTAAATATCGGACTGTAAACAGCTTTCCGCAAGGCCTGCCAAGTTAGAAATCTCACAGAATCGATTAAAAAATATGTGGAACTAGGAAATTGCGGTCAAGCTGTTTTTCATTTTAAGCGCCTGGGTGAAGGGGGGAAATACTGGTCCCTAATGAAGGAGTATGGGAAGCAGCAGTTCTTTCTTTTCATGGCAGGGAGGGAAACTGGGTTGTTGAGTTGAAGGATTCTGCGTCGTACCACCGATAATAGAGCTGAATTCCATTAACCGATAGTACAGCTCTTGGAATATCAGTTAAAAATTGCGTGCGTATGCTTTTGTGCTCAATAAGTATTCTGTCACTACCGCTGGATTGATCTAGGCGGCGCCATCATATGGCCACCTGATAAAACACCTCTAGATTTTTACTTCTGAAGACATTTGAAAAGTTTGAAGAACGAAACACTGTTTCATTTCGAAGAAGACCTCATCGTTTTTCTACTGAAGCCTCAGCAAGGATTCGTGAAACTCTTGGTCTGTTCGATCGCGTCCGGCAACCATTGCACCTGCGTTTGAATGCATACACCGCAACAGATGCGCGTCATGTTGAACATCTTTCGTAAGTAACTAATCTAATTTAAAAATTCGTTTATTGAGGTCATAATAATTAAACCTCTTATCCTTTTTCTAATTGTTATAATGAAAATGCTTTCCTAATTTTTACATTTAATTATTCTGCCACTCCAGAATCCGTATGGAGAAGAAGGAAGTTTGTTCTTTCTATTAATTCGTCATGCATGTCTCGCGTAAGAGGAATTTTTTTGTTAGGTTACTAGGTGATTATTCATCCGTTGACGTTTTTAATTTTCATTACTGGATAGGTACACTTTTGAACACTTAAAAACGCCAAATCGACTGAGCGTGAAGGTAGCTTGTAATAAGCGAATAAACTTTTCAAAGCTTCAAACTTAAGAACTCGAACTCTCCCAAAACTTTTTATTTCAACTAGGCGGAAGGCAATTTATTAGCTCAACCGTTTTAATTAAACCGTTTCTAAGTTAAATTAAATCAACCGTTTTACATCAGCGGACTGATGACTGACCCATGAAGCAGGTGATAGGGCTCCAGGTCTACTATAATACAGCCTGGTTAAAATCCTACAATAGAATTATCATTCACGAGTCCCTGATCGCGTGTAATTTACGCAAGTTTAAATTTAGGGTAGCACGCGTGTCCCCATAATCTGGCCGTCCTCCACCCTGTATGTGCAGCGCACGGTCAGTATCCAACAGCTAACAATGCCGGAGCTCATCACACTCATCTCAGGTTACGAACGGCACCTGGTGGCCCAAAGCGCCTCCAACAGTAGCTAGCCGATCGCATGAGCAGCTGGATTTACAAAAATTATGTAACAAGAAAAGAAAGAAAAAATACATGTCAACATATAGGCTTTTAAAAAATTGTTCATGAGACGTCCTAAAACAAACGTTCCATACGAGGAGTACTAATAAACAAACTATCCCAGGTGTACAATTAGATAAAACATACGAGGCGTAATAATAGACAAACTATACGAGGTGTACTAATAGACAAACTATCCGAGGTGTACCGATAGATATGTATGAGTCGGGTTTTCTTCCGCTCTTTCTTGCCTTATGGCCTTAAAGTTCATTTAATCCGCGTCAATCATGAAGTATCTGATGAGTTTTATTGAAGATAAAACTGCCAATACTATGTAATTCGGGTTATTTTCTGCCCGCTCCCGATATGATTTCTGTTATTTGAGTTCTCCGATGGTTTTGAATAAATCATGAATCATTTAAGGAGAATTAATGACGATAGCTAGCTGCCACCACGAGGCTTAGATAGCCTCGACTAAAATTAGATATGAAAGGAACGTGCGTATTTCTTGGTAGCAATGGCGGCGGTAGGCGCGTGTTTCTAGCGCTAGTTTACGAGAGAGATGAGAGGTAAGGGACGACGACTGACGATTTAATCATTTATTAGGTCAATGCTAGCCGGTTGAACACATTCACGAGTTGAGATTGACGCCAAGATCTAGCGGTAATTAACCTGATCCGCGAGTACTTTACCAAGACTTTACAATCAACTTGTCCCAACAACACGCTAAACGGGAGCAAGTCTCGACACTTATCACGGACAGTTTAACAAGTATTTGAACACAACTCGACTCTTCCTATGAACGTCTGCATACGTCGACAACAATCCACGGAAAACGATCCAAAGGGGACGTATCACAAACGCCCGACAACAATCCAAGGGACACGATCCAAAGGTGAACGTCGCGCATACGCTTTGCCACAATCACAGTATTGAAAATACACTAATGGAAACGCCGCTCTTAAGTTATGAACTGCAATTACGGGAGCCTCTACTGCCCGAACTCCGCTCGACGTGTTTTATTTACTTTACTCTACCCGTCTCTGGTCCCTCCCGACTCGAGCCCTTGACTGCTCACACTCACGACCGGCGACCGAATGCTTTCTCTGAGCCCGCTCTCCCCTGGTCTCGCGCCTCCTTCCCAAAAAGGGGGGTAGGTTTTGTGGGGAGAAGGGATGCAGGGGTGAGCTCTCGTGGGGGCCCCGCTTTCTCCGACCATGACGTATTCAGCCCTTATTGCCCTCCCGCTCTGCCCGTCGTCCCGCGACCGAAGCTGGCCGTCGTTTTATATATTTCCAATAACTTATAGTGCCCTTGACCAATCTACGTGGTCGCGCTCTACGAGTCCTGCGTCGTCTTTATGACGGAGTGACCGCCGCAGCCCAAGCACATCCAATTATTAAATTTACTATGGCAGTGTTTCGTAATGAGAACGTCTCTCTCATATCTTTCCCAAGACCATAGCACGAAAGCTGGTACAAACTTTACGACCCGTGTCATTTAAGATCCAGTCTTAACATTAAATATATTCTTTTCGCTCGGCAATGCCAACGGCAAAGATGGGATGAATCTGACTTCATACCCTGACTTTATACAGATAGACCATACGAGGCGTACTAATAGACAAACTATACGAGAGGTACTAATGGACAAACCATACGTGGCGTACTAATGGATTAACTCTGCCAAGGGATAGTTAAATAAAAAATAAAAAAATATCATCTCTTGGATATTTTATATTCCAGCGATGGCTGACAACTTTCAAATGATTCAAATACTACTAAAGAATTCTTCGGAATTCCTAAGTTATTAGTTGAATCGAAGTAAGAAAAGACAAAAAAACACTACACCGAAGCAGATTGAAATACCATCGTAAATGACTGTGAAGTATTGAGAAAACGTTAGTCACAAAGTAATTTATCAAGAACATCGCGCAACACAGCACGCACGTCCAGAAATGCGTAAACAAACTTACACGCAAAAGTAAAATTCATGGCTTGTTCAGCATACGAATAGAGATAATTTTTTCACGAGTACTTTATTTCATTTGTCTGTTTACATTTTTCATTTCTTCTGTTCACAGAAATGTCCTCCGGGGGAGTGATCAATCTATTTTTGAATCGTTAAGCAAGTGCAATAAATATATTCATTTCTAGAATTTGGTGCAGTGTTAACTGGTCGCAGAGCTTTAGGTAAAATGTAATGTGTCTTGAGGTTTTGCTTCTACGCAAAAAATAGATATATAAATATATATATATATATGCATTTGTGCGCATATACATGTGTGAACATGTACATAGACACACACGTATGCGTGTGTACACAGACACATACATGTACACACATACGACTATTCATATATATATACGTTTTGAAAATGAATATAAAAAATAATAATAAACGTAAAAACAATCTTTCTCTTGCTACATCTAAAATGATAGTCAAGCTCTGTGTAATCGTAAGAAATAACCAGCGGAAAAATAAGTTATAAGAAAAAAGACCTCGAAAAACATAAAAATGAAATGGTTTTTAATTTCCTAACATAAATTAAAAAAACTCAAGTTATCGTCAAGGAACAATAACAACAACAAAAAAAGTTTTTCACATCCTTTCGGTAGTCTCTGCAACATCATGCGGACATGGGTACATGGGATAAAATAGAGATACAATGTAAGCCGGATATCACTTATGATTAGCAAATATCTACAAAATTTTTGACAGAAATACGTAAATAAACATATACTCAAAATGAAAATTCATAGCTTATTCAACACACGGACAAAAAGATAATTTTACCACATTCATATGCTCAAATTGCGCTTTATTTCACTTGTCTAATTGTATTTTTAATTTTTCCTATTCACAGAAACGCCCCTTGGGGGAATGATAGATCTATTTTTGTAATCATTTCGCAAGTGCAAAACACATAATTAACCGAATTGTTTTCACGTAAAAAATAGAAATAGAAACATGTATGTCTATCTATGTAGATATACATATACCTATATACGTACACACATATATTAATATATATACCTATCGAAAATGAATATAAGAAAAAATACATATACATATAAAAACCTACCTCCTACCACATCGAAAATGACAGTCGAGCTCAATGTAATCGTAAGAAATTGTTCGAAAACAATAACTAATAAGAAAAGGAGACTTAGAAAAATGTAAAAAAAGAACAGGTTTTTACTTTCCTAATAGAAATTTTAAAGAAAACTCAGGTTACAGTCAAGGAACAACACAACAGCAAAGAAAACATCTCGGAGCTTACATCCTATCGGTATTCTCTTCAGCATTATACGGACATGGGTACATGGGATAAAATGGAATAACATTGTTGCCGGATATCACTTCTGAGTGGCGAATATTTACAAAATTTGTCACGTAAAGGTAGATTAAACAGTGGTCCAGAGTAATAATTTTAATTAGGAAAATTTTGAATTTTTTCTGATTTGAAAGTTCGGTGCTAGTGTGAACGCACTAAAAAAAAGTTTAATTACCCCCTCCCTTCAGCTCAGACAAAATAGATTGAAGCATTTTCGTGAATGATTTCGAAATAGTGAGACAACGTTAGCCAGAAGTTAATTTATCAAAAACATTGCAAAACCCTAACATCTATAAAACATGTATCTTCGTGAATGATTTCGAAATCGTGAGGCAACGTTAGCCAAAAGTTAATTTATTAAAAACATAGCACAACCCTCACATCTATAAACATGTATATTGATGTACACACAAAAATGTATTTCATAGTTTGTTTCTCATACGGATGTTAAATAAAATACAGAAAAGAGAGTATAAAAAGTAAAGATGAGAAAATACCACTAATTATGGATAAACGACTTCATTCCGCTGCATTGAACTGACGGCTGTGGTGCTCATTATGGTCGACAGAAATAAGTAAGATCAATATTAAAATGACTTAGCGAAGGTAAAATGAAATAATTTCTAATTTTCGAATAGAAATTTCAGGAAAATCAAAATTTCAGGTAAATGGGAAGTCCACAGCGCAGAGCAAATAAAGAAATGGATCAACGAGAATTATTCCCAATAAAATAAGAAATACAAAAGGTGTTTCAGAACGAGAGGTACAAAATCGAAAACCAAGTTGAAAATGGGAAAATAAACATTTTTCCTCTATGAAATTTTATGAAGAAATCGAGTTATTGAGATATTAGCTGTCCATTGTTTTAAATGATTTAATTTAATCACACAATTACTCGCAAATTTATTTTGAATTTATGTTACTCTCAGGCAACGCATGGTGGCGTCGAATCCATTATTCAATAGTTACTCACGATAATTCAATATTTTCTTCTAAGTGTTTGGGCTGTGGCATTACGAAAAATAGATGAGTTATCCCCTAGCTTAATGTGTCTACGCTAATGATTCTTGCGTGCATTTATTTTAGTTAGCCCTTAAGCATTATTTGCATTTTATTTCACTACCTCAACATTAGTTTGATTACCTAACTATTTAAGATACTAATACAACACGAATGTTTTACATGTCTTTGCTGTATTATGCTGTTGGTCATGTTTGTAAGCATTGTTTTTGCAAAACGAAATAGATCACAGTCTTTGCTGAAATGTATCCGTATATGCACTGTAATGAGAATCAGTAAGTATGATGATTCATCGTAAAATAAAAAATACCCTTTCTCCATTTCATAAAGTCTTTAGTCCTAAGAGACACCTCGCCTAAATAAGGGGATTTAAAGGATCACCTTGCGAGGACAAACTAAGTTAAATCGTTTTGTCGCAAAGGAAGACAACTGTCGTAGTCCAGCGAATCAGTGATTACCCTGAAAAGCTCTAACGGAATCATATTACGTAGACAGTTGTAGGTCTTCCTAATAGTGCCGCCGTAGTTCAGCACAAACATCAATTTCTTTTCTGCTGCTCTAACGGACTAATTAAGGCGTAGGCGGTACCCACACAAACCTCAGGAAGACAACTGTCGTAGTTCAGCGAATCTCGGATTACTCTGAAAAGCTCTAGCGGAATCATACGGCGAAGACAGTTGTACGTCTTCCTAACAGTGCTGCCGTAGTTCAGCATAAACAGAGATTTCTTTTCTGTTGCTCTAACAGACTGATTACGGCGTAAGCTGCACCCTCACGGACTTCAGGATGGGTAGATGCGCGGAAAAGCCAGCGCCCCGGAAGCACCCACGTCAACCTCGAACATTCTTAGCGTGCTTATGAGAGTTCGTGTACGTTTATGGCTCTCTGGAGTAGCAGTCACATGTTGCTGTGTGACATAACTTTAGTGCGAGCATTTATTATGGCATAGCTTTGCTATATAAGTATTATTTAATAATGGAATAAAATGCTCTATGTTTCATTTTTCACTTAAAAGTTACCAAATGCGATACTGCGATACTACCGTGAGTCATAATGTATTGTTCGCATGTCACAATGTATTGATAACAATGCAAATCTCATTTAGTTTGTGTTACAAATTAGTAGTTAATTCGAGCAGTTATCAGGTGCTTTATAATATCAATTAAATAAAAGTATTCTAGTGCTGAAGCGTTTCGTAAGTTACCTTGCATGCATATTTGCGCCAAATGAATTCAATTATTTAACATAGAAAATTTTTGGGAAAAAAATTATGCGTTCATATCAGTATATTTAATTACAATTCAAAACTATCTGGTAATAGAACTCCTTCCATATTGCATTTAAGCTCGCACTCTGCATGGCCATTTTCAAATCATAACTAGCACTTTTTTGTAAGCAAGCGCATAACCGAACTGCATTGCGACATCTGGAAACTCATAATAGTTAAGCGACACAACGACTTCTGGCCATGAGGTAAACTCTGGACCAGTGCACATGACGCACACAACACGCATACGGACGCTACAACACACGTACATGAAAATGTGCGAGGTTGACGTAAGTGCGCCCCGGAAGCACCCACGTCAAGTTCGCACATTTTCATGTACGTGTGTTGCAGCGTCCGTGTACGTGAAGGATGCGTCTAGTGCTCTGGTCCAGAGCTAAAGCTTGGTTTAGACGGAGGGTTTCTTCCCCAGGGTGACGCCCCCACCCTACCCCTCTCACCCGCTCAAGCTTCCCCACTTGCGTTCAGCAAATGTACAAGTTCCCCTTACAAAAATGAATTTTAATTTCTCTGGCGTGAGAATTTTACTATGGGCAACTTCATGAAAAGGGATCTATTGATTTCGAATGACAATAATTTCAAAATAAATGAAGGCAACCCCACAAACTATGTCAATATAAATGAGATTTATTTTGGTGCTGCTGCAGAAAGCATTCTCCTGGGAAATGTCAACAAAATATGTACCAAAAAACTAGAAGAGTTTGGATTGAAAGATCTCAATAAATGTAATTTAATAACACCATATTCAATGCATTTCTCCAATTTCGTGAAAGAAGAGCAGCATGAAAAGGTAAAGATGAAGTGGCGAGAACTGTTTGTTCAAGATGCTCCTTTCAAGACAGAAATTGTGTCTGAAAAATTCTGGTACGCAGCTTTGTTACTCGGTGCTTCCCGAGTTCATGAAACAGCTTATGTCAATACCGCATTATTTTGCTGCAGCTAGAGAATTTTTTGACCTTAACTACATAAAAACAAAAAACAGGATTTCGTTAAAATGAGCAAGACTAAATGCACGAATGTTTTCAAAATTTACGTTAGAGAACATAGATTGCACAAATTGGAACCACCACGGTAGCTTAGTCAACAAATCAAATAAAAAAAGTTTGCAGATGAAGGAAGTAGGAAAAAATTTCATCCAAACAGGAAAGTAGGTAAAACCTTACAATTTTCGTTTTATTGCTAGTTAAATAGACTTGGTACACTTTAACAATTTTTGGTACGTTTTCATTGAGGTTTTATACAATCAGAAAAAAATCGGCAACCCTGGAGATAACAGTGACTGAGTGAGGATGTCGAAATGTAATTCAAGGTACGTGCAAAAAAGAAGATGCTATTTTTAAGCTGTAAACTATTTCACCGAGGCCGGCATAAGATATCAACGTATTCGTGGAGAATTCAAGAATTACTTCTTAAACGAAGGCCAAGTGCCTTGACAGAAACGAATGTGTCAATTGGTTTAATAAGGAATCGAGGCAAATCAATAAAACTTCGCGCAGATATAGCTTCTTTTATGACGTTATTTTTAATGCCCAAACTAAAGAATAACGAAATATAACTTGCCCTGCAGATGTATATAGAGACCAAAATAAATGAAACATGCGCGATAGAGTCTGATAACAGGAAATAGAAATAAGTAACAAAAATTATATCTGTCTAAGTCCTATCACGAGCCATCTTGTGTTAATAATAGCATGACAGCGAACAATTTGTGTTACTATTGTTAGAGGTAATTATGTGAGGAACTACCTCGACACATTTGACTGAACAGCCGTTTCGACGCTGCAAAGATTAATAAAGACAAGGACACAAAGTTTCCAAATGTAATTTTTTAATCAGTCGCCTGAACGCCAAGGAAGATTCTTAATAGTAACAAGGCAACAATTACTTAACCAAACACAATACGGCAAGTAGCCGATTTACAAAGTATTAGTTTAAAAACAAAAGGACTAATTCGCCCTCAAGTATCGTATTTGTTTATTCCTTTATTTATTGATATATTTATTTATTTATTCAGGTTAAAATGCGCATGTAAATTTAAGGTTCAAAGTTAGGGTGCCAGGTAATGCCAGTCTTCAGGCGCAGGAACGAGGAGTCTGGGGAAGCTCTTCGCTTCAGGTCCCACAGCGCCAGCTTTAACGGACGTCACGGGGTATCGACCGCACTTCAACGTGCGAGCTTACCACAAGCACTCCAGGAAGACGGAAGTTAGCGCCAAACTGACGCTACACGAAGGAAACAGGCACGGCGACTGAGGTACTACCAGGGCCAGAGCAGCTAAACAGTGACCAATGCCTCCAGTCCCTTCACAGCTGTACATAAAGATGAAAAAATGTACACAGGAAAATAAATTAAATGAGCAAATACATATTACGAAGCAGCGCTATACAAAGAATTTAGAAAGAATATAGTAGTTAATGGTCAACGTAATTACCTAGTTGCGGCTACTGCTGTCCCACAAGATGGCTTAATTGGCTATCAACGTTGTGAAGCACGAAGTGCGCAGTGCGACGAAGTGCCAGCTAGATACTGAAAAAGTAGGTACCGGGTAAGAACAAAGTTAATCTTCTTGATAAAGGTAAACAGAAATATTAGGTTTCAATAATCGGCAAATATTAGACACACGAAAACAACCTGAAGAATTTATCCTCCAGTGCGCATAGCGACTGTTAGACGATGGCAGTAATGGCGATATAGAAGTCGCAATACAGTTTCAATAGTAATGGAGGCAGAAGCCCAATAGTAGTTAATAGATAATAGGTAATAGTTAGAGTTAATAGTAATAGTTAATAAAGACGGCGGTTCACTGCGACAGGGTAAGGTTGGCCCCCTTTTAGAGCAGCGAACACGCCTTATTAGAAGAAAGTTAATTGCGGTTCGTAACCCGCCTTAATCATGCAATTAATTAATGGAAAAGAACCTAAATTCAACGCTTTCACACACACAATCAAACCATGAACTTATTGAACATGCAGGAAGAAGGGATGGAAGAGTTAGGCTGGCGACCGTCACCACTACACGTCACGAGCCGAGCGTACTACCGACGTGCCGACGTAACAGAGACCTCCGACCGAGACTCAGCCTGGCTTCCTGTTAACCTAACACCACACCCCCATGATATGCGCTGCTGCTGCGCGACCTTACCTGCCACGCAGCACCAGCAGTTTATGTTAATAGTACAGAAATTGAAGTACACTCCGAGCGAATCTGTGGGGAATTTTCCCCTCAACTACTTTTGAATTAGATCGAAAATCATTTAAAGCTACAGATCATTTCTGCGATTGTTCTTGGTAAAAAAATTATATTTACAGCCGTAATAAATTCAATCAGACTGACACTTTGCTTTCAATAAATTCATCAATGTGAAAACTTTAGCCTTCAGCCACTTTTCCAGATCAGGAGAGACTTTTTGGATTGAGATTACGCATGAGAACATGACGACAGAGCAGCTAAGACATACATCCTAACCTCAAGACTGTCTGGAGCGCACTGTCTCTCCGGGACCGAGTCCATGGCAGACGAAACTTAGTCTACCATGACCGAGTCCGACCGACAGGGTTGCCAGATCCTGTGAGTGACATTATGCCAAATTGCTGAAGCTTCACTGCCAAATCTAGCGCTTTACTGCCAAAAAGTCACCCTAAGATATTTTTGTTAAAAACTTATCAAAGTTTTACCTCTCGTGTGCTTTCAAGTTTTGAATAATTATATTAAAGTAGGGTGAAATTAAGGTCAATGTCCAACCTTCTATGGTGTTTTGAAATTTTAAAATTAAAATTAACAAAAGTTTATCCCATGATACAAACACTACAATAAAAATAGTAAACGTTTCACAAAAAATTTCAACAACAATATCCAGAAGACATCTTTCACTGAATACAAAGTGCTAAAGATGTCTTTTGGATATTAGTTCTGAATACAAAGTGCTAAACTTTGACACGGGCACCTCATTGTTATGCAATGGAGAAATTTGTGATTAATGCGAGACCAGAGAAAATTGTAATTTCCTGTCACGTTGCTAGCACCGTCACTGCAATAGCCAGTACAGTCTTTCAAAGCCATGTTATTCTTCTCAAGTAGTGACGTAGTTGCGTGAAACAAAGCTTCACATGTTTCTAGCACAGACACAAGCCCCAACAGCAAAGTTACGATATTTTGAGGACTGCTATCATAGTATGGAACGCAAACACACATGTTCTCGTCACTTGATACATCAGTCGACTCGTCGATCACCAAGCAGTATTTTTTAGCTTCGATAATTATATCCCGTAGTTCATTTTCTAGCGCTGGTGATATCATCTTCGTAACTAGCATCGAACACTTTTTTCGGTGAAGCTGTATGTTCTCTAATTTACTTCCAGCGAAATTATTCTTAATTACTTCGCACAAAATATATGATCTGTAGCAGACACTGAACTGTGACAGCCGATAACCAATGCAAGTAACTCAGCTTTCTTCACTTCATCTCTAGGTCGTCCTTGAGTTTTCGCGGCTCTCTGAAAAATGTTAGATCTCACTGAGCTAGTTAACTACGGAAGCCCCTGTTTTGTGTTCTTTCCTGTCAGCATGAAGCGTAATCGTAGTTTTTCTGAGGTGCACATTCTTGGAATATACCTTACAAAAAGCAGACTGTGTACCATCTTTGGCTTTTGTCAGCCATGGAAACTCTTTCTTCCATATCACTCTGTAGGTATGTCCCGAGTCATAAGACTTGTTCCACTTCAACATAATGACGAGTTTATCTTTCAATAGCTGAACACAAACGATAGTTCTGACACAAACTAAAAATCACAACGGTTACTGACCCTCACGCGCCTGCGAATTGAACTGTGGCGGCGTGGCCCGGCAGGCAAGGGCCGCTAAAGGCGTCTGTCACGCGTCTGTGCTGCAACCGGACCGGCCATCCGCTGAGTTACAAACACGTTTGATCGAAGCTTGAACAATCATCGTTCGATCTTCGATAATACGTATTACGTTGCAGCTCTTCATGTCTACAACGTCTAAAAAGGGCGTCAATTCGTTCGCTCAATTTGTGAAAATAGCAAAGCGACTTCTTTCATACTAGTTTACTGACAAAAATAACTTCAAATGCCAAATTCCATTGTTTTCATTGCTAAATGCCAAATTGCAATTTTTCATTGCCAAAATGACTTTTCACTGCCAAAAATGACCAAATTTGGCAGTGAAATATGCCAGTTGGCAACCCTGGGGACCGAGACTCCGTCCGAGTCCGTCGGACTCGTTCCCCCGGCAGTCCCAGCATGTAGGGCAGCAGCGTCGACACGCATGGGGTAGTAGTGGGAGGCGTTAGACCGGGGAATTGTTTTTTTTCAAGAGGCGGGGAGGGAGAGAGGGCGTTGCCCCGGGGAAGTCATCCTCCGTGTAAACCCAACTTAAGGCCGGTATCACACGGAGACCAAATGGTAATGTTTCGTCATAATCGTCTACGTAGCGCTACCATTTGGTCTGCCTAGCGCTACGAAACCGTCAGATTTCGGCCATGAGCTAGGGTGCATTTTTGGTATAGGTATCGTTACCATTTGGTGACCAATATTGCGGACAACTAGGTTAGCGAACGCTTATGTAATTAAATTTATGGATTATTTCCGTTTTTGACGCAGCTAACTGTTTTAAATGGCTTAGTATTTATTTTTAACGTAGCATCTTTAGTTGAGTGTATTTTGTTTAAGTGCTCTGGTCTGGAGTCGCTCAAAATAAGCCTAGCTGATTTTGACCGGAGTAAAGTTGGGGGTTTTAAAGGCTTGCTTTTGAGAAAGTGATCTACATTATGAAGATGACAAATTTCGAACTGTTGATGGTAAGTTTTAAATGATTCTATATATACCGCAGGCAGCGTATGTATGTGATTTAGTCTCTAATGCTCTATTTACCCATGTATTCTTTTGATTTTCTTAGTAGTAATCACACACATGTAGTAAATGATGAATAGGGAGAATAATTTTCTTGTAGAAAAGCCTTTCCCAAACAAATATAAAATTCATTGAAGGTATATAATGACTGGAAAAATAATAAATTTTGGACCTTAATCAATTTAGGGATAAATTAGCTCTGTTGGTCATCTTGTAACATTTTATGAGCTAGTCTTGAAAATGTATTTTTTTACTATTCATCTGCTGAAAGCCAACTATTTTGAGATCCATTAAACTTCTTTCAGACCAGAGTTGATGTGTTTAAAATTTTGAGAAGTATTATTAGCA
Source organism: Morinoia aosen (assembly GCA_030386875.1). Taxonomy (NCBI): domain Eukaryota; kingdom Metazoa; phylum Arthropoda; class Malacostraca; order Amphipoda; family Talitridae; genus Morinoia; species Morinoia aosen. Next base: position 45,460,280 of record CM059575.1, read on the forward strand.
GGCTTCTGGTTTGAGAATTGAGATTTTGTATCTGGATGCAGAGAAAACCTTTGCTATTATACTCTGGAAGTTGTTAGTTTCCTTTGAGATAAGATGCATAAAAGAGTCAATTCCTCATTGTTTATGAGATGACCACTATAATATTATAAATTCCAAACTTCAATAAATAATTTAGTAAAGCTTGCAAACTACCTTGAATGGCTTAAATAAGTCATTGTGACATGTCTAATGCAAAATAGTGTCTTGTTCAAAATGTTTAGGCTGTGTTTTAGTATTTCTTGTGTTGAATAGCGCACTGGGGAGATAATTTCTAATATAGGCTTGATACATGCAACAATATCTTAATACACAGCACATTTATTAACCCACATTACAAACTTAACTTTGTGCAGTACAGAACATATAATATATGAATTTAAGAAATTGCCTTGATATTCTTTGGTATTGTTCGCAGTCAATTTTTTGCTAGTATAACAACATGATGTAAGGCTAAAATAAAATTAGGGATGTATCTTTTGTTGTCATTCTATATCCTACATTTTAAATTTATTCAAGATAAAATTCCACTAGCAAAAAATGATTTAAAAAAAATTTATACCTCACTCTTTATCATTCAACATTAAAAGCTTGTCTATTTTATTCAGTGGATACCCTTGTTATTTCATAACCTAGGATGAAATGATGCATTGTTTTATTTGTGTTTATGTTTCCTTAAATTAAAGTTTTTATTGGCCAAGTATGACATCTTGGAGAAATGCCATATGCTCACAGAATGAGGGGTTGGTTTTCAAATATTTCTTAATTTACTAGGGAATAGATTGACAAGTAGAAAATGTCAGTAATGTATGTAAAATAAAATTCTTTTTCTATTCCTGGTTCTTTGTTTTAACCATGTTTTGTCTAAGGTGAATCCACTATAAACCAGTATATTTTGGCATTTGACCACATCATATTTGAGGGCTGGTATAATGCTTGAGGTGTCCTCAACTGTCATGACTAGAGACTAATAAATTTTTGGTCTCTCCGAGGTTCAAGTGATCTATTACTATGTTATCTTTCAGTGGAATTTAAATAATTTCCTTCAAGTATTACAGATATATTGTTTCTATGCTGTATAATTGATTTATACTAAGAGTATCGGTGTACATTCACCATTCTTCCTCACTATGTTTTCACACAAATTTATTTTTTCTTTTCACATGTCTATATTGGTAAAAATTTTGAGACTTCACATAAAACAAATTGAAGTTTGGACAGAAATTAAATCCAGTTAAAGAATCCACATTCAGCATTTGTTCCTTCTTTTTCTTTGATGTTGTTACGGAGCATGGTTAATGAGTAAACTTCTGCTCCGCACTAATTTCAGATTAATGCAACTTAGTTTTTTCTCCATCAGCAGTTCCTGCAAAATGGGATGACTGATGTCCTAAAAAATTGAGCGTTTCACGACGTGCCGGTTCAAGAAATCAGGCTCAGCTGCTGCCCCCTGGGAGCATGAGGATCACCTCAGCTTCTTGAAGGACACTATCACGGCTGACATGAGTCTAACCAATTTGGATGCTTCACTTCTTGACTGAGAGCAGTAGTTTCTCAACTGTAAGTTGATATGAATCAGTCAAATGAGTTGACTATTTCTTGTAGAATATCTATGTCTGCCATTAGAATTCCAAATACTGGCACTAAAAATGCTGTGAGCTCCAATTCAGTATTGGTTGACCAGAGAAGTGTGTTGATGGCTCAACTGAGGGTTTTAAGTTCGACCTGTCACTCAAACCTGGAACAGAAAGTTCTATGATGAGAATTGATAACTGGTTTGGACTATTTGAGTAACAAGATAGTAGGGCATTTTCTCTCCTACTTGATTTTGGAATATTTACTGAGCATAGAGTAGCCTGCCAATAGGCTGCCATTGCAGGATGAGAATTTGTGTACCTTCTAAACATCAGGTGAAAAGTCACTACATCAAAATGGTCATTTGAGGTCCCAGGTGACCCAAATCAAAATAAGGTTGTGGTTCCTGATGGAGTTTTTGTTTCTTCACATGTACTTGTTAAAAATGTAATTTTTCAGTTTACATTGTTCCATTACCATTTGAAAAGTTGAAAATCGTCAATCGTTGAATCACAGTAATATACCTTGCAACTAGGGTATGTTACTATTAGCCGTGTTTAGTGTCAATTCAATTTTTACACTTTAACATATATTTTTTCTTATTTAATGACATCCTTTATTGGAGTTTTGTGTTGACAGGAGCACATGAACTTCAGTGTCTAGGGGCTATCATCTCTATTGGTGAATTCATTTTTGAAACATAATAGCAAGGCTCATGACTACAAACGACCAGTATTTGAGACAATAACAGGGCTCGCATGACTATACTGATGTCTCTGGTTTGCTGAGGATTTTTTGATGCTCAGTCGCTTCTCACTATTGCGAATTTTTTAATATAATGCTGTCCCAGTCTTGATAAATATAATTTTATAGTTTTTGGGGTATGGTTGATTCATTTGTTTCCCCAACACTCGTATGGTTGAGTCGTTTTTTGAAATTTGCTTTGAAACATTGCTGAGCGCCAACCTCTCCAGCATGTTACCGTCCTTGGATTTGAGCGTGTGGAGGCGGTGTGGGAACTTCAAGTGGAAGACACCATCTCTTCATCCAGCCTGCTGATAACTGCAAATTCGCCTTCGATCTTTTGTGAAGAACTTGTTGATATGTCTCCTATTCTTTTTAGAACCATAACTAGTAATATTCACAGACCATCTGGCATGATTTCTTGAGACCTATTCGCTAGAGTTTCTTCAGAAGGACAACTATGGTAAGAAGCGTGTCTATTGGGTAAATGTTAGACTCGAGTTAAAGAATCGGTGTTTTTTTTAAGTAGAGTAGGGTTTTGCGTTGATGCACAGGACACAACGCGTGAAGCACCAGGTCAGAGAAAAAGTTCAAACAAGAAATGAGTTAAAAAAAAAGTAGTAGGTGCTGAAGAAAAACATGAAAATGAATCGAGAAATGATTGGTTCTTCAACAATGTGAAACCCTATTCTATTATTTATATTAATAATAATAGAATAGGATTTTATTTAGTTGAAGAACCATTCATTTTTCGATTCATTTTCATCCTATTCTTCAGCGCCTACTAATTTTTCTTCAACTTATTTCTTGTTTGAACTTTTTCTCTGACCTGGTGCTTCACGCGCATTGTGTCCTGAGCATCAACGCACGTGGTACTACGCTAGGATCGATGTCCTATGTGGGAAGAGCACATGGTGCATAAAATCCCAGGGGACGTGTCCATACCAGGTGTTCCATTCCTCGCAGTCTGTGATAGCACTTTTTTGTTGTGGAAACGGAGCCTTAACTAAAAACTAAAGCACACATGTTTGGTAGAGCAGATCCTGCTGTTACTTAAAATTGAATCATAACCTGACTCGCCGCTGACAGAGAAGCACTTTCTGGTGCTAATTTCGTGTGAGATAGTTCGTTTCTGTGCAAGATTCCTCGGATCCCTAAAGATCCCTATATACTTCTTAATATTTCCATGTATTCTTTGTATATGTATGGCACTCGCTTTCCAGTCTCAGAAGTCCATTAGCGCTGTTTCTCTAGTCTCCCAATTTCACATTTGTTTCTTCAACCACGTCTTCGGTGTCCGTAAAGCTGATTGGAGTGTATTGGTTCATGTCAGTTTTACGAAGTAAATTATGCAAGAAACATGTAGCAAGACGATTTGATTTACGTTCGGCACGGTTGTTTCAATCGATCTGGTTGAATTAGTTCAACTGCCAGTAAAATGTTCGAATAAGTTCAAATTTGAGCTACATGTTACGCGGAGAATAATTTGCTTACGTTAGGATTGAGACCATTTACGCATATTAATATATATGGTTAGCAGCAAGTGTATAAGTGCTACGCTACCACGCTGGTTCTGTAACTGGCATTCCGAGGACACAAATGTCCTATATTATAAAATATATACTGGATTGAATTTAACAATAATTTGTTATTTCTTTGATCCCCTCAGGGGGATACAACTATTGTATCTATGGGAATTAGCGCTCCCAGGGGGACTATGTAAGGGCCTGAGCCAAAGGTTAGGTAGGCTTTCTTTTTTGTTGAAATAGAATAGGTTTTGTTATGGACCATCTTTTTTCGGTTCACTGCTGTCCTGTTTTTCAGCACCTACTACTTTCTTCAACTTTTTCTCGTTTCATGAACTTCTTCTTAGCTTTCTGTTTCTGTGCCCTTTCTGCATAGATTCCACGTTTCTCTAACTCCATACTAAATGGTGCCTTCTTCCTTCCCCTCTTTGGATAGCCTTTGTTGCGGATAGGGAAGCTTAAACTAACTGAAAATCTGATCTGTTGTTTCTTTGATATTGTTCTACCGCAAACTTTTACTTACAAACGGACTCCTCATTTTGTGGATATGAATAATTATTCATATCCACAAAATCTCGTGTAACTTATAAGTTACACGAGATTTCTGCACACAACCCAATGACAAGATTCTCTAGCACCTGCATTTTAATGTTCATTCATTGGTGCTTTAATTGTGTGACTGAGATGTTAATGGTCGGTTTACTTGTGATTATTTTATTGTGAGGTCGAACTGATGCAGTACATTGATATGTACAAAAGCTTTCTCTCCTTTAATAATGCTCTAAATGAAAATTGATGAAACTTTCTTGAAACTATTCTCGTATGCAAACGTAATTGAAGTCAGAATGAATATAAAATCGTTTTAACTAATATATTATGAGTACTTTGGTTACCTATAGAAGAAAGGAATTAGAAAGGAATTATGCGCTCCTAAATTTTCTTCTATGCAACGTAATGCACGATGTAGCTGAGGGAAATCATGTCCATACGAAGAAGTTAAGTACAAGGCGAGTGAAACAAATCATTTCCTTTCGTTTTATTGTGACGATGCATGGGTAGTTTTCCCTCTACTTGCTGATAATGTCGTCTCGATCCGAAAGGGCTTTGTGAAGGGCGTCGACACTCGCTTTCAAGTCTAAGAAGTCCATTAGCGCTGTTTCTCCTGTCTCCCAATTTCACAGTTGTTTCAACCACGCCTTCGGTGTCCGTAAAGCCGATTAGAGTGTATTGGTTCTTTTCAGTTTTAAGAAGTAAATCATGCAAGAACCATGTATCAAGACAATTTGATTTACGTTCGGTACGGTTGTTTCGTTTGGCCGCCGGAAAACCTGGGACCGACTGGCAAGTATGCCAAACGCATTTTCCACGCTGCTCAGCGTGTAATTAAACATGAGTTGTTTCTTGTTTAGTCCTTTTTGTGGATAAGGCTTCATGAGTTATTTTTTGTTAAAGGGAAAGCATCATAAGATGGAAACTGGAACAATGATATTAGTATCCGGCAATCTGTACTTTCTGGCATCATTAGAGAATTGCCGTCAATGTGACCTTTGAGGTGAGACTTCGCGTATACATCTTCTGAAATTCGCCTATTTGTACCAAAATTTGCCTGTTGAACATGGAATTTGAGGTTGGCATCCACGACCGGTAAAGGAACAGCGGTAAATGACCCGTTGTAAGTGAAGAACGAGATGCACTGTGATTAGGTGATCGGATAGCTTTGTACTTGCCGTCCATAGCACCTAGATAGAGGGAAATTATAAAGCTGCTAGAATTGTGTTGCCATAACCATCCTTCAGTTTTAGATGGTCCGAGATGCAAACGGCGAGTAAACGAGTTATTGCTTCAAAATCTCAGTAATGCCGCTGACTGTTCACCTTCGCATCCGAAATTTAAATTTGTGAGAGCTTCTGTTTTCCCCTGAAACAAACAAATTTTCGGTAACTGGTACTTCAGTTCGGAACAGGTCAGGTGAACCAAATGAATACAATCACGTATCACTTCGAGGTGACTTTGACTCTCCAAAAATGACGTGTTGCCTCAGTACACCAACATTTTGATGGCTCCGATAACATAGAATCGACAAGCCTGTTGCCAGGTCCTTTAGAGTGACGGCCAAACAAACGATCATGTGCTGAAATTTTGCTCATGTTCGTGTCCCTCTTTTGGATAATAGGAGTGACTCCAGTAGCCAGGAGAAGACGCTGGTGCTCATCCTCACGAAGTTCCTGGAAAAAATCGGTCACTTTAAACTGTAAACAAAGTTAAAGTTGCGTTCTGGGTAGCATTTGGATTACTGTTCAAATTGGTGCTCATTAGCGGGGAAATTTTGATCCAGAAATGAAAGTAAAATTGTTTAACATTAGCAGTAGTGATGAACAAGTCTCGAAGGTTACAGAGCTGAATATTTTGTTTGTAAAAGTTCATTAATTTTTACCAATCTGACGGTTTCATTTTGGAAAGAGACATAGGAAAATTGGAGTTATGTCTCTAAAAGTTTTATAAAATGTGGATTCTGAGAAACCAAAAACGTGCTCAGTATCAGACGGAAAAAAGTACTGTTATTTCAGCATTATAAACTTTGGTTTGAGAAAATATAAATACTTGCACTCATTCTCACAATTGAAGTGGGTTTAAATTTCAAACATATTTTTTCCAGCACAAGCTGGGAAGACCAAAAATTGCAATGCGCTGGTGACCCCGATAGGAAGGAATTAAGTGCTTGATTGAGTCAAAGAGATTTTCTGGAGATGCAAATTTTCATTAAAGACAGCAAAGCCAACAATGATTAAAGATGAAAAATTTATTTGCATAGTTTAAAAAGTTCTAAAACGGGATAATTTGCATATTTTAAATGATACTACAAAAACACATTTTCATAGCTTAAAAAGTTTAAAGCTGGATAATTTGTGGAATTTAGTACAGGGCTCTTTGAAAATACACTGGCCCAAAGCCTACATCAGAATGCATATCTGAATACTGCGGTAAACCTGCAACACAGAGTTTATACAGTCGTATAGTACAAAGCGTGATTTGTCAATATGTACAGTATTATAAATTGTAAAAATAAATATATAAAACTTTAAATTCATTATATTCGTACCTGTAGGAATCAGCGTCTTCCAATCGCATTGTTTTACTAAAATGTTCGCAAGTACTTGGTCATTATATCTTTTCAAAATCGAAGCTCACAACATTTTCCCTTTTGGTTGTTCAACATTTTTTACCAATAGAGCAATTTCATAGAGCGTGATGAAGTCTCGAACTTGAGAAAAACTTGCGTCGCCATCCGCCTTGCACGGTTGCTTGAGAGCGACTGAACTTCACTGAAGCAAATGTAAATAAAGGGGAGTGTACCCCCAAAATATCGAATTTTCTGGAGATATTGGGTTTTAGCTGCTATAGGAAGGGTAAGATGTCAGGTACATCCTGTGAAAAAAAGAAGTTCGTACGTTCATTGGTTCGCCCGCTATACGGGGGTTTGAAGTATGGGGCAGAGGAGAGGAGGAAGTGATATTTTATCATGTTACACCTTCCCCTTGGCACTTTCTTCACGATTTACCGTTGCTGTGTCTCCTTCTATGTCTCTGAATTACTCTATAATGATTTCAGGGGTCTAACCTGAACCAAAAAATTAAAAAAAAATTTGATTTCAATTGTCTATGTTTCTTTGTTTTGCTTATCCTGTAAACAATGGATTTGAAGGGTCAAAATGTATCTCCTCCTACAGTTTTCGAGCTACAGTGATGATTTTGGTGTCATTGGATGCGGCAATACGTGGGCATTCCAAAAACTAAAAAGCCATTCGGAAATTAATTTTCAATCGAAAGTTGTGACGTCATAAAGTACGAAATTTCACGAAAAAAAAACTTTTTTTTAATTTTTCAATTTTTTCAACTTCAAACCAACGTTTGGAGAATGCCAAGTTAGTTTTTGACATCTACAAGTATTTCCGCATACAATGACACTAAAATCATTAATGTAGCTCAAAAACTGTAGGAGGAGAAGCATTTTGAAACCCCCCCCTCCCAGAATCTTGTTTTCTATGAATATCTCGTTTTCTATGGGGAAAATCGCATTTTTTCACGAATGGCAAATGATTCCAAATTGCATTTCCTATCTGTATATAAAATGTCATTACTATAGGTTCAATAATAAAGAATTTTTTTTTAAAGGGGTACACTTCCCTAAACCAAATGGTCACGGATCGCTACAAAGCCTTGAAGCGTGTGACAGCTCTCTTCATAATTCCGTCAAGCTACCCGATTAATTTGGTAACGTAGCGCTACGGTTTGGTCATCGTGTGACGCCGGCTTTGATGCTGGGCTTACACGGAGGGTGACTTCCCCGGGGCAACGCCCTCTCTCCCTCCCCGCCTCTTCAAAAAAAAAACCAATCCCCCTGTCTAAAGGCACCGCCACACCTTGCAACTTCGAGTACTCCATGCCGCACCGACGAGTTGCCCAGAGCTCTCTCACCGCTCGGGCAGCCACATGAACAAAAGTCCAGCCCTCCTGATTCACGTAGCCAGACGACACCGCACAGCAGAGCCAGTGCGAGCCAAGCAGTCATTGAGTACGGTTGTCTCGCTCAAGCGCTCACTGTTGTCTCGCAAGCGTGTTCCGCGAAAGTCCGAGCGCAGCTGCTTTGCAGAGCACATTGTCGTCTGACGTCCTCCTCCTCTCAAAGCTTATATGCAACTGACTGCCGCGCTTTGTCACGCGCTCATCCAAAAGCTCGTTAAGCCGCAGCGGTTGTTCTGCGACACGAACAAAGTTACAAGTAGCATTGACATAGGGCAAGGTGTGGCACGGGCTTAACGCCTCCCACTACTACCACATGCGTGTCGACGCTGCTGCCCCACATCACGGTATACTAAAGGAGGTAAAGTCACTTCTACGGGTACAGCCGCGCACATTCGCTAATTCGACTGGCCAATAGAAAGCTTCGTATCAAACAAGCCGGATGACATCACTCGCACGCAGCATGACGTCAGCGGCGGCAGCGTGCGTACTACCACGCAGCGTACTCTGCCTTTCAGACGTACGATCAACAACAGGACCGACTGCCGGTATGCCTGCACGTATCCGGATTTGGATTTTTGGAAAATTTAATTCCGTCCGGCTACGTGCAAATTTACAAGAACTAAAAGGTCGTCCATCTTCAATTTAATTATAACAGTAGCTTCGTAAATTGAAAGCCCTTTCCGAAAAAATAGAAAATTTACTTTAATCAATCATGGAAGACGTTTTATTATCTTTTCATGCGGATGAGGCTGACGATTGCGCACCGGATCGTAAGGATAATATAAACTTCTGTACTTATATGTTTATTTGAAATAAAACATGCTATATATTTCGCTTCACTAGAAACGATTATACGCAATTTTAAGCCTCCGTGACCGCTACATGAAAAGGCGTATCGAAGAAAGGAAGGAGGAAGGCACCATTTGGTATGGATTTGAGAAAATGCGGAATCTATGCACGAGATGCATAGAAATAGTAAGCTATGCAAGAAGTTCATGAAACAAGACGAAGTTGAAGAAGAAAGTCGTAGGCGGTGAAAAATAGGACACCAGTGAACTGAAAAAGATGGTCCATAACAAACCCAAAATCTTTTCTATTTCAACAAAAAGAAAGCCTACACAACCTTCAGCTCGGACCCTCACATAATCCCCCTGGGAGCACTCATTCCCATAGATACAATAGTTGCATCCCCCTGAAGGGAAAATACCCTGTACACAAAAATATTAAATTGAGGAGCAAGATGACAAAATTAACGCTGAAGAAGAAAATCATAGGTGATGAGAAACGGAACAGCAGTGAATAAAAAGAAAAGAGTTTTTGAGAAAAGAAAACAAAGCTTTTAAATTGTAATAAAAAGAAGCCCTACGAAACTCAAACCTTGGGACGTAACATAACTCGTTCTTCAAGAATGGGGAGCAAAAACAAAGAGACAGTAGTTATTAGTCCCTGGAAAAATATTCTCCACACTTAAAAATACACTAAATTTGTATCACGTACATTTTTGGCGATAATGAATGAAATAAACTATTTTCCTCTCAAAACATTTGGTAGACCTCTCTATGCGCGTTTCGACATTTTCCAGTTATAAATTCCAAAATCCACACAAAAGAAACAACATAAAACTAATTGCTTGAATCTAGGAAAGGACTTGAGTAATCACATACGACGAGTGACTAATTAATAATAAGCTGCAGCACTCCCAATGCATTAGCGCTATATTCAAACATCAGGACACTCTCCGTGCCAGTAAGTAAAGAACTATAAAATAAAAATAACCTGAACACTTACAATTCACAAATGAATAAATTTAGTTTAATGGATTATAAAAATAAAGTTTAGAATGACCAGTTAGTCAAAATCACAATTTGAGTACCAATTCTTTTAACTCTGCAATACTGCATGAAACAATATATATCATAGTTTTGCAGAGGTTTCCATAAGTTAGTTATAAACAACCTTTCCAAAAAAGTTGCAGTGTAGAGGGAGAATGAATAGAATAACAAATACATATAGCTCATACATAGTAATTCTTTTTGATGAAATTTTCACTTAACTGTGCACTGTAGTAGTAGTAGTAGTAGTACCATGAATTTGCTAGCGCTTCAGTAGGTCCTACTATATCGCGCCGAAGGTCTCGCGTCACAATTATCGGCCTATCGGTCACATCACCGGCCTATCGGTCACATACATGTATAATTTAAGGAATTAATTGCAACTTAAAATAAGGTTCAAATAATGATCACCTTACTCTTTAAGGTAATATTACCGGTGCTGAAACCGCTTGGGCCATGGGCCCCTCGGCATTTACCTACTTATACTAATTTAGCTTCTGCCCTCAGATAATTTTCTCAAGAGAGCCCACAAACCCTTTCACTTGAAATTCCTTTTTTTTTGTATATTTAAGTAAGTAACTTTAGATCAAATCAATCATAAACTGCTGAAAGTACTTGAAAGATTATTATTATATAAGGAAGTTTTAGCCTCCCTTAATTGCACGACAAAGATGTTCTAAGAGAGGAAGGAGGAAAACACCATTTAGTATGGAGTTGAGGGAACGCGGAATCTATGCACAAGGTGCACATAAACAGAAATCTAAGAAAGAAGTTCATGAAACAATAAAAAGTTGAAGAAGAAGGGTAGTAGGTGCTAAAAAACAGGGCAGCAGTGAACATTACTTGAAAGATTGACCTACCCAATGGCCAATAAAGAAAAATCCCTGGAGGCCCTGGGTCTAGCAACACCAAGGGAAAAAAAAAGGAATGCATCATTATTCGCAACCCATTCTAAGAGAAAATGGAAAGATAAAATCTTCCAAAAAAGGTTATCCAAAAGTCAGGAGTTCAAAAGGTAATCCAAAAGTACTACCCTAACTCAACCATCTCTATCAGAAATGCAAATGCACGAAAGTCTTGACAACAATGCAATATTAGCAGTTACAAATGAAACTGAAAAGCCCACTAATCCACAAAAACAAACTTTGGATGAAAGCCTTGAACCTGCAGAAAAAGAAGCTCATGGGAAAAAGATTAGATTATAAATTAGATTATAAGTTAGTTTAAGCCTCCCTAACCGCTTCAAAAATAGAGCGTATCGAAGAGAGGAAGGAGGAAGGCACCATTTAGTATGGAGATAAGAAAATGAGGAATCTATGCTGAAGGGGCATAGAAACAGTAAGATGAGAAATAAGTTCATGAAATAAGATAAAAGTTGAAGAACAAGTGAGAGGTGATGAAAAGCAGGACAGTAGTGAACCGAAAAAAGGTGGTCCTTAAAAAAACAAAAAAAAAAAAACTTTCATTTCAACAAAAAGAAGGCCTACCTAACTCTCAGCTCGGGCCCTCACATTTTTCCCCTGTGAGCGCTAATTCCCATAGAGACAATAGTTGTATCCCCCTGAGGGGTCATGGGAATAAGAAAAGGAACTTAAGCAACAACTTGAAGTTTGGTACAACTGACTTATCCTTTGAGAGCAATCCATCTGCAGTGATACCTAGGGGTAGGTCTCTAAATACAACTATAGATACCATTACTAACAACCAAGAGCAATATACAAACAATCAAGCAACTTTCTCACAACCAAGATCTGCTAAAATTGATATGAACCTGCCAGAAAACATAGATAAAATACCTGATTCTTCCAGTCATGTCATAATCTCTGCAACAGATGAACAGATCAAACTCACAAAACTGAGTCCATTCAGAGTGCAGAGCCTAATCAATCAAATTTGTGGCCCAGTGGAACAAGTGGAATACAAAAAAAAAAACAGGAAGCTTAATAATAAAAGTAAAAACCTTTGAACAAACAAAAACATTACTTGAAGCCAAATCCTAGGATTAAATTTCTATTAATACTCAAATAGCCTGAGGAGCTCCTACTAAATGTGACAAGATTTAGATTAGATTATTAGTTAGTTTAGGCCTCCCTATCCGCAACAAAGGCGATCCAAAGAGAGGAAAGAAGAAGGCACCATTTAGCATGGAGTTAAGGGACCGTGGAATCTATGCAGAAAGGGCACAGAAACAGTAAGATGAGAAAGAAGTTCATGAAACAAGATCAAAGTTGAAGAAGAAAGTAGGAGGTGCTGAAAAACAGGACAGCAGTGAACCGAAAAAAGATGGTCCGTAACCAAATAAAAACCAATTTCAACAAAAATAAAGCCCTTTACATAGTCCCCCTGGGAGCACTAATTTCCATAGATACAATAGTTGTATCCCCCTGAGGGGTGTGACAAGATTTATGCACCTGAATTTCCTGGCGAGTCTCTGGATGAACAGCTGCTGCATCTTGCCCCTACAGGAATAGTAGGTATCAGGAAAATGTAAATGGACCCAAAGCGAGCTGACTCTCTTATGTTCGTTTTGACTTTCTAGGAACATAATGCCCTAAGGAGATTAAGGCAGGATATTTCAATTACAAAGTCCATCCTTTCTATCCAAACCCAATCCATTGCACAAAATGTTCGAAATGGGGCATACCGTTTCCATCTGCCGAAGCAAAAAAATTTGCAGAAACTGTTCATTAGCAGAACATGATGAAGCAAGCTGAAAATCAGACAAATACCATTGCCCTAACTGCAAAGGGAATCATTCTGCTAACTCCAAAAACTGTCCAACACATGTCCAAGAACACAAAAATTGCAAAATCAAGGCCAGCAAAAATATTTCTTTTGATGAATCACGTGCCATCTACTCTCAACAACAAAAAACCAACTATAGATGAACACGGAACAATATATTGCCCTCGCATCACAGCACATATTCCCGGCTCTGACTCAGCCACAAGAGCAAAATTTCTCTCGGAATACATATGCAGCTGCAACCCGATCTTATAGTACACACCCCCTTGACAACAGAACCACCTCTCAGAAGAGGTGGTTCTGCTTTTTTGCTAACAAAAAACATAAGCAGATGATAACCAGCCAAAGCTGCAGGAATCAATTTAGAAGAAGAATCAAACTAGAAGAAGCCAACACGCTTCCCTGGGCTCAAATACATTGCCTGAGACTGATGTAGCCTCTGGTTATCCTCCAGATCACAGGAACATGCTAGAAAGACAATCTCAATTAAGAGATGCAAACAACTCAAATGCAACACCACATCTGCCGAAAATCTCCCAGGAGAAACAAATGGTGGGCTGCTTTAAAAATCTAACCATCCAACTTCTCCCTGCTATTATCAAAATCTTACTAGCAAACACTATAACTGAAAAATAGACAGCCTAAAAGAAATAGAAAATATATTAGAAGCTGGTGAACTAATTTCCGAGTTACTCACAAAATTAAATGTTACCTCTCTCATCATTCAAGCATGAACTTACAATCCTACAATGGAATCTAAAAAGATACTTTGCAAAACTACCTTACCTTCACTTGCTTATTGATCAACATCAGCCAGGAATTATATGTATTCAAGAATCATTGTTACAACAGCACCATAACATATAATTGAAGAATAACTTCAGCCCTTTCCGATATGAAAGAAGGGAAGGTAGAGGAGGTGGGGGTGATCACTTTCATTCACGCCAGCATGCTAAACATAACAACACAATTGACTACTCCATTAGAACTTGTGCTCTGCAAAATATTTATCAACAAAAAGCCTATCAATAAAATAAATATGTATTTGCCACCCCATTTGGATAGTAATGGTTTAATGCAGAAGTTGCAGGACATCAGTTATCAGATTACAGGATAACTGATTACTGCAGCACTTTGCATGCTGCAGAATGCCTCAGATGCAATTCTTGTTTGGCCCTTCAAATCTTGGTTGGGGGCTTCAAATCTCTTCCACTTCCAAAAAAGGAAAACTTCCTCCGATCTCGGTGGCTCCGTTGAACACCACTGCAGCCTTTTGTTCCTCTTCAGACACCTCAATGATAAGTGGAATTACTTCACTTTCTTCCGGCACCTGAAAGACAAGATCAAATGTGAACTCAAGTTGACAATTTTTTTAATGAAGTCTTTTGCTTCATAAGCAAGCATTTCAGTTGCAGTTAAGAGTACAGATTTAAATCTGTTAGAGAAAATGGAGCTAATATGATAAATTGAGACGCAGGTGAGAGCAATTAGAAAAAGGGGTCAGTTGTGAAGAACTACGCTGAACAGGAAGTACCTTTGAAAAGTATACGAAGAAATGGAGATGATATTCTTAGTTAATTTGAGCCTCCCTATCCATAAAAAAGGCGACCCAAAGAGAGGAAGGAGGAAGGCACCATTTAGTATGGAGTCAAGGGAACGCAAAATTTTTGCAGAAAAGGCATTAAAACAGTAACATAAGAAATAAGTTCATAAAACAAGATCAAAGTTGAAGGAAGTAGTAGTTGCTGAAAAACAGGACAGCAGTTAACCGAAAAAAGATGGCTCGTAACACCATAAAAGCTTTTTATTTCAACAAAAAAGGCCTACCTAACTCTCAGTTTGTGCCCTCACATTGCCCCCTGGGAGCGCTAATTTGCATAGATACAATAGTTGTCTCCCTCTGATGGGAAATGGAGATGATAAACTGTAGCATAATATTAAATTTAAAACTATAAGGGTCTCAATTGAGAAAGAGAAGAAAAGAGACAAAAAGCTAGGATTAGATTATATGTTAGTTCAAGCCTCCTTAACCGCTAAAAAAAGCAAGTTTAGAGGAGAGGCAGGAGAAAGGCACCATTTAGTGAGTAAATAAAAGAACGCAATGTGGGATATCATGGAGGAAATAAGATTTAAGGGGGAAAAAAAAACTATTGATAGTAATAGGCAAAGAAGTGTGAAATACATGGCTTAAAACAAAATCTAAGTTTATGCACTCTATTTCCCACAATTCCTCTCTAACATTGAATGTTGTCTAATATATTTAGATTTTTGAGAGACATTAAATAATAATCCTAGCCCACATTTTTGAAAACTTTCAAAGAATAAGTATAAAAAATGAAAAAATCTATTTAATAAGACTCCTAATAATTGAGTCGAGAAAATCTGTCTATAATCTGGACATCATAAATTTTATTCTGACATGCATGTATTCCTTAGCGGGTTACCAGACTCATCTCACCTCTGCTAAACAGCCCAAGGTCTCTCTTAATTGCTCGTCAGGAGCTGTCTCGCAATTGGAAGCAGGAGGAGCTCGAATGAGAGAAGAGCCAGAGAAGAGCAGTGAGTGATCAGCAGCTTGATTGGATGGCATGTCAATCCCATGTCCTGAAAAATAAAAAAATTCATATGAAAGAAACAGTATGTAGCAACACTTTATGTAAAAATTAAGTCTCTCTCTGTAATGAAATCTTGAATGAACATATAAAAACAAAAATATTGACCCTAAATGATAACATTTAATTTTAACGAGTTTTTAAATATACTAAAAAGATGAGATTAGATTATTAGTTAGTTTAAGCCTCCCTATCCTCAACAAATGAGATCCAAAGAGAGGAAGGAAGAAGGCACCATTTAGTATGGAGTTAAGGTTACGTGGAATCTATGCAGAAAGGGCACAGAAACAGTAAGATGAGAAAGAAGTTCATGAAACAAGATCAAAGTTGAAGAAGAAAGTAGTAGGTGCTGAAAAAAAACAGGACAGCAGTGAACAAAAAAAAGTGTTATTTTAACAAAAAGAAAGCCTACATAACCTTTAGCTCGGGCCCTCACATTGTTTCCCTGGGAGCGCTAATTCCCACAGATACAATAGTTGTATCCCCATGAGGGAAAATACTAAAAAGAACTCAATACAATCTAACAAAGCTAATGAAGAATTTAAATTCAAATTTTGAAAAATAATTACCTTGGAAGAGAAAAACTAGACCAATAAGAACTTAGAAGAATTTTTAAATACTCTTGATAACAAAAGTTCAATGGATTTAATCTTTAGCTTATGAACATAACATACCTTGTAATGGATTAATGTATTAGATATTTTTATACAACACTTAGAGATGTTGCAATTCTCTATGAAGAAAAAGTTCATCAGAATCAATTAGATAACTAAACACTTAAAACACTTACAGTAAAAATGGGCTCTTAAAATGAAGGCCCAGTAAGTCACTGACAGATTGAAATTTAATAAAGGAATTTTGTTGTCAACTCTTTGTACTGAATTTATTATGAAGATCAACTAGCTTTTATGAAGAACCAACTTGCAAAAATAAATGTTTCATTATGTTTATATCCACTAATATGGATGAGTCAAATTTGAATTATGAAAATATAGATACCAAGAATATGTATGGATGAATCTTGAACAATGGCTGCAGCTGCACCATTTGCAGTGAAAACACAGCTTAATGGAGTACTCTATAAAGTCATTAAGTGTGCAGAACTCATATTTGGCATGAAATTAAAAGGTGCTACCTGTGGATAATAACTGGATATGTATG
This sequence comes from Morinoia aosen, assembly GCA_030386875.1. Classification (NCBI taxonomy): domain Eukaryota; kingdom Metazoa; phylum Arthropoda; class Malacostraca; order Amphipoda; family Talitridae; genus Morinoia; species Morinoia aosen. The sequence continues at coordinate 45,477,034 of CM059575.1, forward strand.
CACAATATTGCCTTAATTCTAATATCATAACTAACAAGAGTCACCCATGATGAGCTATCATTATGGGGGTACTTATGGATATAGATTCTCAAAAACAATACTACCCAATACATGAAAAGAAAAATATGTATAACAGGATGTCTACTGATATATTTCATTTCCAAATTTCAATAGTTTTCTACTATTTTTTTCAACATCCAAGAATTATTACCTATTTTATACATAATGAATGTCGTTAACATGTAAGCAATTGGCTTATAAAGAGCAGTTTCAGTCATTAATACACTCAATAACACAGGTTCAAAAAAAGGTTGAAGTTTGTTAATACTTAATACTAAAAGCAGCAACCAATGCATTATTGCCAAAAAGTTACCTAAATTCCTAACATAACCAGTCCAAAATGTACTCTTAACAAATGTTCAGCAAAGACCTTGTCTTAACATCTTCCAACTATAAGAGCAACAGTTCATCACATGAACAAATCAACAGACTAGAAACTAGTAGACACCGGTGGATTGTCAGATCCACTGACAGACATATTTCCAATAAACTGCAACAAATTCCTGATTATTTGAGAAAGAAATGGGTAAAAGTTAATAAACACTTTAAACATAGGTACATAACTGTCAATTTTTATGGAATTATCCCACTTCATAATGAAATTGTCCCACTTATCATACAACCTAGATATTTGTATTCTTCTGTTCTACCTATTCTGATTTCCCCAATATTCCAGAGTCTGTCGCTATCAGTCTCATCTCTGTTTATAACCATAACCCTAACTTTATCAGCACCAAAGTTTATCTTAAAATCTGTTCTATATCCATTCACAATGTTAAGCCTCCTTTGTAGTTCATGCCCATGTTCACTAACCACAATATCATTAGCATACAACAAACAGCTCAGTCTCTCCTTACCAACTTTCAATTCTAAGCTCCTCATTTTGAGTCAAACTGCCAATTCTTCGGTGTACAATCCAAACAACAGGGGAGACAGAGTACAGCCCTGCCTAACTCCTCGAACACTCCTCACTTGCCTGTTTCCAAATTTCCTAATCTGTAGATAGCACTTGTGTTCTCCTACAGACTTTGTACAATATTTACTATCTTTTGGCTAAACACAACTTTTCTCAAAATTTCATAGAGCCTACCACAATCCACTATGTCATACACTTTCTCAATATCCAGGAATGCTAAATATATATTCTTATCATCCTTACTCATTTGCTCAATTATTTCACTTACTACAAACAGATTAGCTTTTCCACGGCTATCTTGCGTAGCACCATTCTGTTTTGGAGTCCTGGGAGAAGTCCCACGACTCCGAATTCCTCAACTAAATGTTTCATTCTCTCATTCAAAATACCACAAAAATCTTACATACAGTGTCAGCCAGTGCAATTGGTCTGTAAATTTTAAGTAAAGTAGGCCTACTGTCAGCAGGTTATTTTCAAGAAAAGAAATTTTGGTCAATATGTATTTTAGGTGCCTCACGGAAATTAATAATTCCGTTCCAAGCAATCACTAAAGAAACACATTTATAAACATTTTTAATATAACCTTTCTTTTGTTTTCAACTAAAACATCCTAGAAGTGGGCTCAGGTCCGGGGGGTTAGCGAATAATAAATTACGCAATATATTGCAGAAACAACTTTTCTCCTGCCTGCCGCGCTCGTTGCGTTGTTGGAACGCACGCTCCTTTGGCACAACAAAGACAGTTCATGAGCGACACTCCTATAACTTCAAAGTCGAATAACTCTTAAAAAACGCATCAGCAAGCAGAATGACATTCATGTAAAACGTTTTTAAATGTGTTCCTTTAGTGATTACTTGGAACGGAATTATTCACTTCCATGAGGCACCTAAAATACATATTGACCATAATTTTTTAGGTAATGTTAAGTAAATACTCGTTTGGGTAAATGTTGAGTTGACCATAATTGATTTTCCACTTTTGGATGCCTAAATATTGTTAATGAAATCAAAATAAACAAGTTTTCTTCAATGCACTTTTCGTTGCAAATGAGTATTTTACAAGTTATAGCAGTAAATGAGTTACCGGAACTCCAGTGTTTGAGGCGGGAAAAAATAAATAAGGGAAGCAAACCCCCTATGACAAACGTAAAGAGGTTGGGTCTTGAGGGGAAGCCACAGTTCTGCTAGTGAATTCTGCTAGTGATTATTATAGTTCTGCTAGTGATTATGTCATTTTAACCTATTGATTACGTTTCCGTTAACGGGCGAGTCTATTCGAGTCTTCCCCCATGTCGTTGAGTCCATTTTGAGGTCTTCCCCTTCTTTTTGGCGCGCTTGCACACACTCGATCATTCGACGTAATGGGTCGGTTACAACCTTTATTTATAATTTTCACTAGAAGAACTGTGGCTACCCCTCACGACCCAACCTCTTTACGTTTGTAATAGGGTGTTAGCTTCCGTTATTTATTAAATTTGGTGCGATCACTGCGAAAGGAAACTTTAATGTTGAATACTTAATTACTTCCCACTCCAAACACTACAGTTGCGGTAAGTAATTCATTCCTATAACTCGTTCAATAATTATTTCCGACGGAAAGTGCATAGAAGAAAAGTTGTTCATTTACACATAATTAACTATGTTTAGGCACCCAAAAGTGGAAAATCAATTATGGTCAACTCCTCAACATTTACCCATTTGCACCAGAAATGGCATAGAAGAAAAGTTGTTTAGTTTGATGTGATTACCATGATTCAAGCAAAAAAATTTTGAAAATCGATTAGTGTGTTGTTCTGAAAATTTATCCAAATTTTGAACAATACCAGTGAAGTTTTTTCTTATTGTAAGCTTGGTAAAATTTCACATCACATCCTGCTTCCAGATTAATTTACACACAGAAATTTAGATACAAATGAAGCTGATAGCTCACCCTACCACATGATTTAGGTCACCTTTTTGGAATGAAAAACTCCAAAGTATTAAAAAAAATCGAAAATAAGCAGTTATGTCATTTTTCGGCATTGAATTGTAGCACGTCATTTTCTTATTTTTTATTTCCTTTGTATTTTAAATTTCAGGCAAGTCAACAGCATTTTCCCATGGAACTAGCATATCAAATTTGAACTGTTTTAATTGTGAATGGTTTCAAAGCTTTGATAAAGAGATGCAACTTTATCCATTGAAAAAAATCAGTTATGAGCCATCCTTTTAAAATTATATTAAAATAATATAAAAAGTTTAATTTCTTACCTTCCAGTTCCAAACTCCAGTGATCATATAACAACAGCACAGCACCACTTTTCATTGAAATGTGAGTCTTGAATGCATATAGGATTTTTTGGTATAGTCGGTCATTTTGAAATGGCTGCTGCTAACACAAATAAGAGTTATTAATTAAAATTGTTGCAACTCGGAAAAATCTATTCTTCAAAATTGAATTCAGGACATTGAAATATCTTGCGTAGATTTTTAGAATTACTCCGACATTAAATTAAGGAACACTTATTTAATTTAACGTGAGGCGGCGACATTTCACTTCACTTGACTCGATCACACTTCGTTTCAACGGCATGCCAGATTGTCGTACCAGTAACGCTTCGCTTACAGTAATGCCAGATTTCGGGTTAGCAGTGTTGCCAGATGCAATGTAACTTTATGTAAGCGGCGCTACTAATGGTGCGATGCTATGACGTCACTCGCACGCAGCACGATTCGATAAAAGACTGGTTTGCTGCTACCTGTTCTTTCGTCTACCATGACCATGCCCCACATGCTGGGACTGCCTCAGAGCGCCAGAGCGACAGTGCGCTTCAGACAGTCTTGAAGGCAGGATGTATGTCTTAGCTGCTCTGTCGTCATGTTCTCATGCGTAATCTTAATGCAAAAAGTCTCTCCTGATCTGGAAAAGTGGCTGAAGTTTTCACATTGATAGATTTATTGAGAGCATAGCGTCAGTCTGATTGTATTTATTGCGGCTGTAAATATATTTTTTTATCATGTACCATCACTGAAATGATTTTCGATCTAATTCAAAAGTAATTACCTCTAATAATAGTAGCACAAATTGTTCGCTATCATGCTATTATTAACACAAGATGGCTCGTGATAGGACTTAGACTGATATAATTTTTGTTACTGATTTATATATCCTGTAATCAGACAATCAGACTCTATCGCGCATATTTCATTCATTTTTATCTCTATTTACATTTGCTGGGCAAGTTATATTTTATTGTTCCTTAGTTTGGGCATTAAGTTCATATAAGAAGCTATATACGCGCTAAGTTTTATTGATTCGCCTCCATCCCTTATTAATCTAATTGACAAATTCGTTTCAGCCAAGGCGCTTGGCCTTCGTTTAAGAAGTAATTCTTGAATTCTTCACGAATACGTCGATCTTATGCCGGCCTCTGTGAAATAGTTCACAGGTTAGAAATAGTATCTTCTTTTCTGCACGTACCTTGAATTACATTTCGACATTTTCACTCGGTCACTGTTATCTCCAGGGTTGCCGATTTTTTTTCTGATGATCGTACAAAACCTTCATGAAAACGTGCCAAAAATTGTTAGAGCGTACCAAATCTATTTAACTAGCAATAACTCGAAAATTTTATGGTTTTTCCTACTTTTCCTGCTAGAATGAAACTTTTTCCTCCTCTTCTTCCTTCATCTGACAATGTTTTTTATTTAATTTGTTGACTAAGCTACCGTGGTGGTTCCAATTTTTGCAGTCTGTGTTCTCTAACGTAGATTTTGATCTCATTCATGCATTTAGTCTTGCTCTTTTTGACGAAATCCTGTTTTTTGCTATTATGTAGTTAGGGTCGAAAATTTTTTCTAGCTGCTGCAAAATATTGCGGTATTGACAAAAGCTGCGTCATGAACTCGGGAAGCAGCGAGTAACAAAGCTGCGTACCAGTATTTTTCCGACACAATTTTTGTCTTGAAAGGAGCATCTTGACCAAACAGTTCTCGCCACTTCATATTGATATTTTCATGCTGCTCCTTTTTCGCAAAATTGGAGAAATGCATTGAATATGGTATTATTGAATTACATTTATTAAGATCTTCCAATCCAAACTCTTCTAGTTTTTTGGTACATATTTTGTTGACATTTCTCAGGAGAATGCTTTCTGCAGTAGCACCAAAATAAATCTCATTTATATTGACATAGTTTGAGGGGTTGCCTACATTTATTCTGCAATTATTGTCATTCGAAATCAATAGATCCCTTTTTATGAAGTTGCCCATAATAAAATTCTCACTCCAGAGAAATTAAAATTCATTTTTGTAAGGGGAACTTGTACAGTTGCTGAACGCACCAATTTCGGCAGCCCTGGGCATCTCACCCTCCGTCTAAACGCAAGTGGGGAAGCTTGAGCGGGTGAGAGGGGTACGGCGGGGGCGTCACCCTGGGGAAGTCACCCTCCGTGTAAACCCAGCTTAAAGCAAGTGCATAATCTAATCGCATTGCGACATCTCGTAACTCCTGACAGACGATACAGCGACTTATGGCAATGACGTAAAAAACTGCGCCAGTCGTGATTTAGAAATGGCCTGTGTAGTGCGAGCTCATGTGCAACATGGAAGGTGTAAAATTACCAGATACTTTTGAATTCGTGCGATTTCCACCGAACGGGAAAGATGAGGAAAATTCGATGTGCATAGAAATTGTGATTAAAAGCCGCACCGAGTTCAACGACTGGTTGAATGAATTCTCGCAGATTAATAATGTCAGCACCGGCTAGCCATTTTAGAGAACCCATCTAAGATCCTTAGCGAATTACCCTGACAAAAAGAGTAATTTCTAAACTATAAGACGTACAATCTTGTAATTAGTACCAAATTAATGTGCGTGACGAGTACAACATATTTATGTAATTAAAAAATTTTTTACGCCCCTGTGGGGGGCAGGAAGAGGGCCTCTCGTGGCCCGTCAATGGTCGGCCGATTTTCTCTATAAGGCTCATTTTGAAAACGTTATAATTCCTGAACTACTGCACCTAAAAACTTGAAATTGGGTTCATTTTAAGCGTTAATTCATCCTTCAAAGATGAGTGTATAATATAACTCTCATAAGCTTCCTGGCGAGGCATGGATAGAAGTTTTTCTACGCTCTCAATAGCCGGCCGATTTCCTCTATAAGGCTCATTTTGACTACGTTATAAATCCTAAACTATTGCACCTAAAAATTTAAAATTGGGTTCATTTTAAGCGTCAATTCATCTTCCAAAGGTGAGTGTATAATAAAACTGTCATACGCTCCCTGGGGAATGACAGAGAGCAAGGTTTATCCACCTTCTCCTGGCCTGGTAATCCACGCTGCTGAAGGCCGCGCTCACCTAAGTTATGACGTGCTGTTTGAATTCTGGTCCATAGCCTTGTCTTTCTAGGACACTCCCCAACACGTGGCTCTTCGAATCCCGGAGGTGACGATTTTTTTCTCAGTTGTAGAATAATCATTTTCATGTGTCTTACTCATGTAGACTTTTGTTAGACAATATTAGAAGTAGAGCTGTGCAATTGCATAACTTGCATGTATGCACTCTAAGAGATCTGCAGAATGTTTTATGCATTGCAAAAAATTATCTTGTGCATGTGCAAAATCTCATATGCAATTAATTACGCATGTACACTATAACAGATGTAATACGCAAAGTGCTTTAAGCATATGCAAAATATCATTGAATGTATCCTGTAAGGCGAGTGGTGTAATTTGATTGTTCTGTTTTTAAGGGAAAACTGTAAATTTGTTCCTTATTCCAGAAATTTTGTATATTTATGGGAACTCCCGCATACATACTCTCACTTCCAAGCAGCATCACAAGTTTTACCCGGTGCACTGTCGTCAGTACCTGATCCCCAGGTTACCTTTTTAACCTGTTCTTCAGTTGTTAAATATGGTTCATCAATAAAATACAATAGAGGTGTTCGAACTGAATTTAATGAAGTTTGAAGTATTTCAGGATTGCATAGTGTGATAGTTTTTGTACATCTACTGGTAGTTTTTTTGTTCTCTTCTAAACATAGGCCTACCTATACTTACAAAAGTGTTCAAGTGAAAATACAACTGTGAAATTTGTATCAATTTCCTAAACATATGCATTTAGCGAAGTAATAATAAATACCTCTGTTGTGCTCTGCCTGTTCGTTAAAAAATGAGAAAGAACTTACCAAACCAACTTTTGGTGCTCGCATGACCAAGTTCCCTTCCGTGAAGGTGTCACGGGTTCAAATCCCATCGCTGCGCAAGACTTTTTGCATGACTATCCATCGTTATCACATACGTTAAGCCTTGTTTTACTTTGGAATCCAGTGAATATTTTCATGTTTCTAATATTTTCCTGTTTCAGTGAATATTTTCTTGTTTCTTCATTATCAGCGAATGCATGATATTTTAAATATTGAAGACTACCGTAAAGAATAATTACTTTACGGTTCAATATTTGAAATATCGCACAAGTTCCAACTAGCTAAAGTCCTTCATTCAGCAGTCGTATATTGCTTGCATATAAATGAGAGTACAGCAGGCAGGCAGGGAGGTCGGCCAATAAGTCTCATTTTCCGCTGAGTCGAATTTCTAAACTATTGCACCTTCGAACTTCAAATAGCACGGGTCATCGACGACGAAATTATAATTTCTTCCTTCAACATCCGAGACGAGTTGATCGAGTGTCCGTTTTCATATCTGCCGCTCGTTTTCCGATGCTCGTCGTTGTAACTGTTTAAAATCCAGTTTTCTTCTCGTGTAGTGAGTAGGCTTTATTTCTAGCCGCACTATGTAGGCAAACTAGCACAAATCAGCTGGCCGTAATAGTGAGGCTAAAATTTGGGCCGCACTCTGCCTTTATTATCACAAACAAAGTTGATTCATTCCATGCTTAAGAATAGAAAGTTGCAATTCTCTATGGTTCCTCAGATCCTGGCACGTAAACATGTTTGGAGACGAATTACCCCATATTTAGTAAGGGCCAGTATTTTATGAAATTCTACAATCTTTCTAAAACAATTATGTCACAAAACGCTACTAGAATAATTAGAAACAAGCTTAGCCAAAAATGAGTTATACTAAACGTAGCCCAACGCGCGCATAAAGAAACAAGTACACACTTAAAAAAAAAGCCTGCACGATGAATTTCACAGCTTGCTCATCTTATAGATGGCAATAAAATTTGTTTCCAGAAACGTATGCTAAGCTTGCATACTTCTCATTCTTTTCTTTTCACTTATGTGAAACAGAAACATGACCAAAAATCATATATAAAAACACAAGCAAAGAAAATTGGATAAAAATCGCAATAACGCAAATGGCAGTCGCCCTGCTATATCGAAGTGACGGTTTTGTTGCTCCTAATAGTCGACAGAAATAATTTTTTTATAAATTTTAATGACTTAGGGAACGTGAAAATGAGTTCATTGCTAATGTTCGAACAGGATTTTCATGAAAATTAAGCCACAGTTTCAGAACAACAACTCCTTCATCCTCGCAGGATTCGCATTAACAAACAACAGACAGACATGGGTACGTGGGATCAAATTCAGGCACCGTAATAAATTGATATTTCACCTACAAATAGGTAAAAAGATTCTACGTCCTCCCTCATCTCAGGGGATTATGAACCTAATTATTGTTTCATAATCAACTACACTTTGCAGGCAAAGGAATAGAGATTTGCGATCTGAAGTGAAATATTTTTTTTCATTACATTCTCTAGCAGTTTTGGTTTTTTATATGCTCGGGAAGCGGCTTGTATTCATGAGACACTGATGGATGAACTTTCAACTTGGGACATTTGATATTCCTTCGCCATGCCATAAATATAAATTACGATTCATAATTTGACTAATCTCGCTCATTTGAAGGAATCTCACAAGTAAGTTATAATAGCCGCACGAAATAACCTACGCTATTGGAGACATCCAAGTTATTATTTTAGGCTAATTGTTCGACGGGTAATAACTTCGGGTCCGTGCAGTCCAATTGTTTTTCCCTCTTTTATCGTGAAGTATTTCGCTTTTATCAACGAAGGGAAGGGTGTTATAGAGTGTGCTTCAAGACAATATATGATATGGGAACGCATTTCCTCCTTCACATGAGTAACGAGGCATGGGTTTTCTCCATTTACCACGGACGTCAAAAATGCCAGTGAGAACGAACCTCAACTCGCTCCATCCCTTTGGTGTTGTACTCCTAGACACTCTATCAGAATGTGTCTTATGTTCTTCACGTTCGCGTATAAATTTTTCTAGTAGATTATCACATCACGACTGGGATTACCATTCAAAGAGCACAGGTACTGGACGCGCGCTACGCCTTCTTCAGCTCGGTCGCGACACAGTGCGTTAAGGGCGGTTTACAATAGGGGACATTTCGGCCGTGAGGCGCGACACGTGTATTCGAGGCTCATCACTGAGGTTCATATTTTGCGTGTTTATACAAAGTTCCCTATTCGCTCTGATCCAATTCGTATTGTGCGACACTCAAGAGCCTCGTAACTACCGTGGCAAATAGAGAACTTCTTATAAACACACACAAATATGAGACTCAGTGGTGAGCATCGTGTACACGTGTCGCGCCTCACGGCCGAAATGTCCCCTAGTGTAAACGGCCCTTTAGTCACGACGACCCAATGACTTCCGGTGTCACTAGCTTTTTTGTAACCTTCTTCACGGACCTTTACCGCACATTGCAAATACGAGGTATTTAATATTTGGACAAACAGCTCTGACGAAAACCGTCAGGGGGGAGTGAAGTCTGTATTGTTGGTTCTCCCTGCGAATAGGAGTACAAAAGGCATCAATCTCGTCACTGGAAAGCCAACTCGTTGCTTGAATAATATTTTGTTTGTTTTTAGTTTCCAGGTTCAAATCTTTGAGCCACCAAATCTTGCTTGGTGTACTTCTGTCGTCCGATTCACAAGTCCCAACACATAGGAGGTCATTTGTATTTCTTTCTTGCTCATGATCCGTATAGGATTCACTCTTAATGCTAGATGTTTTTCCTTCATTTTGTTTCGCATTAGGAAGCTCGGAGATGAGATCAACTGTAATTATTCCCTGCTGAGTGCTAAGACAGGTATCAGAACCTTGTTTTTCTGTAATGCATTTACTTCGATTATCAAGAGAGAATACAGGGGCCAGGTTTTGTACAATGCTTTCGTATTGCGTGTCATTGATGAATTTCACTTTTTTTTGTGCAGTATTTTTTGGGGGAAAAATCGAAAGCATACTACTACTAACACGGATTTTTTGAAGTTTCTAAATTGAATGGACACTTTTCACTTTCGTTTCCCTCGTCTTAATACCATCTTGGGGTCGACCCTGCAGAAGTTGATTGAATTTATCTCGAGCTTTTTCAGTGAAAGATTGTGGCCGAGATCCCTTTCCCAACCCCCCCCCCCAGCGCTCTTCATACTCGTCTTCGCCTTTATTCACCGCCTTCTTGTTGCGTTCCTTGTAATCGAGCGATGCTTCTTTCGCTCTACCCTCCGTTTGTGTCTGCATAGTACGAATGAACTCTGCTAGTGTATTTCGATTTGCTCGTAGGATATCCTGCTTCGCAATTTTGTGCCAGCCTTCTACTAATCCATTTCTCTTAGTTCCACCATGCACTCCACACCAGAGCGGAGTGAATGGCATGGAAAACGTCAATACGTCCTCCAGCATCTCAGGGGAATACAAAGGATTAGGGATTGTTCCTTCAATAGTCATGTTTTTTTAACGTCTGGGCGATAGCCACGAATTTCTTACCCACTGCACACTTATCGCGGTATCTCCCGGTGTCTTCTACTATCATTGCGTTAGTAGGCTCGACATCGTCAGGGTCAATGTCGACGGAAACATCACGACTCATGAGAGGTTCAATCCCCTCTCCAAGGAAAGGAGTGACCAGTATTTGGTATAAGTTCCTAAAGGTTGCGTAGATATGGTGTTTTGAAGGAGCTTGCGCCATATCGGCAAAATATTGCTTCATTATACTGCGTTCCTGAGGCTTCAGTTTTGGGAAGAACTTCTTAGATTTCTCAGTAATGGTCTTCATAAAATGCGCGTGGCAAAGCTTGACCTGTGTATAATTGAGCTCCGCCTCATCAGGACTCATCCACAGTCGGTCAAGATATGATGGTAGGTCGCCCAATTTTAGGGCAGCCATAATGGCATGTAAGTATGCGAAACTATGGTCGACTACTATGCACTTCGGTATTTGTAGGTGAAATATCAATTTACTACGGTGCCTGTATTTGATCCCCTGGACCCATGTCTGTCTGTTGTTTGTTAATGCGAATCCTGCGAGGATGAAGGAGTTGTTGTTCTGAAACTGTAGCTTGATTTTCATGAAAATCCTGTTCGAAGATTAGCAATGAACTCATTTTCACGTTCCCTAGGTCATTAAAATTTATAAAAAAAATTATTTCTGTCGACTATTAGGAGCAACAAAACCGTCACTTCGATATAGCAGAGCGACTGCCATTTGCGTTATTGCGATTTTTATCCAATTTTCTTTGTTTGTGTTTTTATATATGATTTTTGGTCATGTTTCTGTTTCACATAAGTGAAAAGAAAAGAATGAGAAGTATGCAAGCTTAGCATACGTTTCTGGAAACAAATTTTATTGCCATCTATAAGATGAGCAAGCTGTGGAATTCATTGTGCAGGCTTAAGTGTGCACTTGTTTCTTTATGCGCGCGTTGGGCTACGTTTAGTATAACTCATTTTTGGCTAAGCTTGTTTCTAATTATTCTAGTAGCGTTTTGTGACATAATTGTTTTAGAAAGATTGTAGAATTTCATAAAATACTGGCCCTTACTAAATATGGGGTAATTCGTCTCCAAACATGTTTACGTGCCAGGATCTGAGGAACCATAGAGAATTGCAACTTTCTATTCTTAAGCATGGAATGAATCTACTTTTTTTGTGATAATAAAGGCAGAGTGCGGCCCAAATTTTAGCCTCACTATTATGGCCAGCTGATTTGTGCTAGTTTGCCTATATAGTGCGGCTAAAAATAAAGCCTACTCACTACACGAGAAGAAAACTGGATTTTAAACAGTTACAACGACGAGCATCGGAAAACGAGCGGCAGATATGAAAACGGACACGCGATCAACTCGTCTCGGATGTTGAAGGAAGAAATTATGATTTCGTCGTCGATGACCCGTGCTATTTGAAGTTCGAAGGTGCAATAGTTCAGAAATTCGACTCAGCGGAAAATGAGACTTATTGGCCGACCTCCCTGCCTGCCTGCTGTACTCTCATTTATATGCAAGCAATATACGACTGCTGAATGAAGGACTTCAGCAAGTTGGAACTAGTGCGATATTTCAAATATTGAACCGTAAAGTAATTATTATTTACGGTAGTCTTCAATATTTAAAATATCATGCATTTGCTGATGATGAAGAAACAAGAATATATTCACTGAAACATGAAAATATTAGAAACATGAAAATATTCACTGGATTCCAAAGTAAAACAAGGCTTAACGCATGTGATAACGATGGATAGTCGTGCAAAAAGTCATGCGCAGCGATGGGATTTGAACCCGTGACACCTTCACGGAAGTGAACTTGGTCATGCGAGCACCAAAAGTTGGTTTGGTAAGTTCTTTCTCATTTTTTAATGAACAGGCAGAGCACAACAGAGGTATTTATTATTACTTCACTAAATGCTTATGTTTCGGAAATTGATACAAATTTCACAGTTGTATTTTCACTTGAACACTTTTGTAAGTATAGGTAGGCCTATGTGTAGAAGAGAACAAGAAAACTATCACTAGATGTACAAAAACTATCACACTATGCAATCTTGAAATACTTCAAACTTCATTAAATTCAGTTCGGACACCTCTATTGTATTTTATTGATGAACCGAACTGAAGAACAGGTCAAAAAGGGAACCTGGGGATCAGGTACTGACGACAGTGCACCGGGTACAACTTGTGATGCTGCTTGCAAGTGAGAGTATGTATGCGGGAGTTCCCATAAATATACAAAATTTCTGGAGTAAGGAACAAATTTACAGTTTTCCCTTTAAAACAGAACAATCAAATCACACCACTCACCTTACAGGATATATTCAATGATATTGTGCATATGCTTAAAGCACTTTTCATATTACATCTGTTATAGTGTACATGCGTAATTAATTGCATATGAGATTTTGCACATGCACAATATAATTTTTTGCAATGCATAAAACATTCTGCATATCTCTTAGAGTGCATACATGCAAGTTATGCAATTGCACAGCTCTACTTATAATATTGTCTAACAAAAGTCTACATGAGTAAGACACATGAAAATGATTATTCTACAACTGAGAAAAAAATCGTCACCTCCGGGATTCGAAGAGCCACGATGTGGGGAGTGGCCTAGAACGACAAGGCTATGGACCAGAATTCAAACAGCACGTCATAACTTAGGTGAGCGCGGCCTTCAGCAGCGCGGATTACCAGGCTAGGAGAAGGTGGAGAAACCTTGCTCTCTAACATCCCCCAGCGAGCGTATGACAGTTTTATTATACACTCACCTTTGGAGGATGAATTGACGCTTAAAATGAACCCAATTTCAAACTTTTAGGTGCAATAGTTTAGGATTTACAACGTTGTCAAAATGAGCCTTATAGAGGAAATCGGCCGGCTATTGAGAGCGTAGAAAAACTTCTATCCATGCCTCGCCAGGAAGCTTATGAGAGTTATATTATACACTCACCTTTGGAGGATGAATTGACGCTTAAAATGAACCTAATTTCAAGTTTTTAGGTGCAGTAGTTCAGGAATTATGCCGTTTTCAAAATGAGCCTTATAGAGAAAATCGGCCGACCATTGACGGGCCACGAGAGGCCCTCTTCCTGCCCCCCACAGGGGCGTAAAAATTTTTTAATTACATAAATATGTTGTACTCGTCACGCACATTAATTTGGTACTAATTTCAAGATTGTACGTCTTATAGTTTAGCAACTACCCTTTTTGTCAGGGTAATTTGCGAAGGATCTTAGATGGGTTCTCTAAAATGGCTAGCCGGTAATGTCAGCTGGATTACGCAGAGAGGGGACAGACAACGCAACAGCAAATTGGAGCTCTACTTTGTTTGTCACCATGCCATGCGGGGGCAGAAAGGAGTTAAATCAACTAACACCAAGTAAGATCTGAATATAAAACATAATATTATTGTCTGGTCGTTCAAAAATATTGAATTGCATGAGTTTAAATTCAATTATGCACTAAGTTTCCACAGAGCGCTTCCTGTTTTTCATTTGCCTATATACTAGGATGTGACGAACACTAACTCTAGTTACAAGTTTGAAATAGCTAAAGAAAGGTGTGAACAAATGATAATAAAATACTTGACAATTTGTGTGTACTACCAGTTGAAGCGCAATTATTTAGATTTAGTCAAGTTTTTAAACATAGTTACTTATTGCATTCAGATGTAGTTTTAGATATATTTCGAATTTTCACTACTTATTATCACCAATTTACATAAATTTTTTGGCTATTAGCAAAAATTGCTACTTTTTATTTCAATTAAATTTTATACAGGGAACATAGTTGAGTATAAAAAAGTACTTCAAAATGAAAAATACGAGTCGTATAGTAAAAGCAATCTGCTTTGTGGATATTATACAGCACTAGCAGTAATTGCTTGTAAACGATCTGAAAAACTTGAATTACTTCTGTCAAACTGAACTTCACCCGTGCGAATTGAATATTTCTTCGTTTTAAAAGAGCCAAGTAAGGCTCATTATATATGTCAATGCAAACGAACTGATCAAAGCTTGGGGAAACTTGTAATCCCGCCAAACTAAAACGCACTACTTACATATATTTTCCACTATTTTTGCTTCATTCAATGGACACTTCTATACGTTTAAAAATTACAGTGGTTTTCATACAAAAATAATTGTGATACCAAAGTATCAAGGTTTATGTGAAGTATTACAATATTAAATTTCTTCATATTTAAAAGTGCTTACACTGTTTGCTTGGAAACATCAGTATAGCTAATTTCTATTTCAGTTGTCCGGCCCGATTAAGAGCGGTCATCAGCACTGATGGATTGACACCTCACCCCTGCCGGATCACCTTCACTGGCCGCCACAACCATTCCCACTTCTCCGCTGCTATCCTGAGCGAGTTCAGGATGTCAGCAAGCACCAAGAAAGAGTTTTTCTCCTATTTCGAGCAAGGTGAGAATAGTTAATTTTCAACTAAATTTTACGGCTTTTAAAGCATGGTTATACTTGAGAATGAAAATGCATGAATACAATTCTCATTTTACAGTCATCGATTTTTGTTCTGGCACTACTGTGCGCTAATTCGGGCATGTTCCTCAACTATGTAAATCTAAGGAGTTACTTCTGTTATTTAAAACCGCTAAAGGCACAAACCTTATAATAAACTAGAGTAATTTATTAAAATATATATATCATTGCGTCAGGGTTAATTATTTTTTAGGAAATGGAAAAGAATCACAAACGTTTGAACACTGAATTCATTTCATTCAGTCGAAAAATGCATAATTCCACGGCTATTTCAATGAATCAATATTTTCTTAGTTTACCTGAAAATATGTGCATTTGTAAATGAACATATTTTTTAGCTCTCATTTTTAAGGGCAAGGTTATATTGAACTTGATAATGAGTTGTTCGCTTCAGATATCTAGTAGGTAAGTGTAGAGCCCCAAATTCATGAAAAATGTAAACAAATTCTAAATATATAACAGTATGAACGAATATTTTACATGCATGCTTGGTGCCCAAGCTCGGCGTCATCACCAACTGACGCATAATTTTCAAAGTGACATTGCGCTGCTAGCCGACAGGAGATTGAATCCTACATTAGACTCAGCATGGAGCTAGGATATATGGAGGGAGCATAGCCGTCTGTGAAGAGAACCATTTTTTGAGATTTCTCCCATGTCTGTGGTAACCAATAGCCGTCTCGCAAGTGTGACGTCAGCACGGAAGCCAGTTACCTCCTGACTACGTTGGGATGCGCACACGCTCGCTGAATGCTCTTCCAGCGGTTGAGTTAATCGTCAATAATTAATTTCGGATTCTAAGGCTCCGAAAGATAATAAATTGTGTTTCCTCACTTGAGGACACTTAATAATATCAAAATTACTGGCAAAGATACATTTAGAGTTGAAAACTATAAAGATTACAGGCCCTTGAATATAACAAATTAGAGAGCGACTTGCACGCGCACCTTATCCTTCGATTTGTGGAGCGGTACTAATCTTGCTTTGGAAAATGGGAGGGCGAATCGTAGAGGAGGTGAGAAGGCGAGGAGGAGCCAACTTCAGCCAAGCGTCTGTGGTTGGCTCACGTGTGGGGCCTTGCCAATGCCCCAGTCTCCCAACTTTTGCAGCTCATTTGAACCCGATTGGAATCGGCTATGCTCCCTCCAGTATATCCTAGCTCCATGAGACTCAGTAGTGAGTCTGAGGGCGAGGTGGATGGCACAGAACCACGGCAACTTCGATGACATGTCCGTCTTGGATGCCATGCAGCGAACCAAGAACAAAATGCCGCAGCATCTCATTAATTTTGCTGAAACTCATGGTGGATATGTTGCAGTTCTTGTCACCGATTTCATGCATAGAATTCACAAAGAGATGCAATCAGCCAGCGAGGTGGTGTTTGTGGACACGACTAGCCACGTGGACAAGACCAACTGCTCACTCACTATTCTTGTCTGCTCGAGCTCAGCTGGGGGCCTTCCTCTCGGGGTCATATTTTCCTCTACCCAAACTAAAGAAGATTATGTCAAAGGTATGTCACATGGTTAATTTACAATTAAAATAATATCTTACAGTTATAACTATAACACCTATAACTATAACTAACACTTAACTTAAAATCTGCTGATTAAGATATTTTATTCAAATTGGTACCTTTATGTTTGACTTCATTCCCCCCTTTAATAATATTGTGCAGGCTTCAGTCGTCTCTGAGTGACGTTTCGTTCAACGGAAAGCTGCGCCCTGAGTGTTTCATCACTGATGACAGTGACGCTGAGAGAGGAGCACTGCGCGAGGTGTGGCCTCATAGCAAATTGTTCCTTTGCGTCTTCCACGTCCTGCAGGCCGCATGGCGCTGGTTGTGGAATGCCAAAAATGGTATCGTCAAGGAGCACCGCAAACCGCTGATTGCAGTTATCAAGAAGCTGGTCTACGCTGAATCCATTTGTTCCTTCGAACAGATATGGTCCGAGTTCCTGAATTCAGAACTCTCGCGAAATAACGTCAAATGCACCGAGTTAGTATCTGCTTCCAAAATCATTGAAATTAGAATGCACTGACATTTATTGGTAATATCAGCACAATAAAACATAATTGTGATATAATTCCATAAATTTAATATTAATTGTAGTGTATTAACAACTGTTCTGGTTTCAGATACTTTAGATCAGCAGTGGAACGAAATGAAGAGTGGAGCTTACCTTGGAGATGTGGCTCTCTACTGCGTGGTCACAACACTAACAACATGTGTGAGAGCATGATGATGGTGATCAAGGATATTGTCCTCAACAGGTATTGTACTACTGAGGCATTTTGTAGTAGTTACCTTTAATTAAAGGCATTGGCTGAATAGGGAAATAACCCGATCATCATCGACCTCATTTGGCTGCATTTGTGATTGTAGTTGCTACCAGAAATTGACTGAAATATTGGTTCCTTTTGCTTATTTTCGTTATTGATAATGGAATTTATGATACCACATTTCTTTTGAAATAGTTGCTTGTAATTGAAAAATTAGAGCAAGAAATAACAAATTAGACCTACTAAAGTCAATGAAAAAATTGTAGCGGTGAGGATTAATTAAATTAATTTTCTATTAGCGTAGCTATATCGTTTTTAAATTGCAGAATAAAACTAAATGTCGAAACATTGATGAAACTTATACATATATTAAATCCTATAAATATTGCAGCTCGCTATTTTGTTTTATGGTAACTTCTTATTTTACCCTGTTTATTACAGTGAAACAACTTTAAATACTTAGTTTTAAGTGTTCAAAGAAAGAAACGATTAGTGTTAATTTACTTTAAATTTATATTTGAGCATGATTTAGATTAAAACTTCTAATGAAAATAATTTTTCCAAGTGACCTTAATTAATGATAGTAATTATCCGAATATTTGTGTGCAGGAATAAGGCCCACAACGGTGCACAGCTGCTGTTGGTGATGGCAGATGTTTACGACAACTACCTTCGTTTGCGTCTGTCAGACGTCATCCTCAAAAAGGACTGTTCTTCTAAAACTGCCACCAGCACCATTCCTCTGTCAGCTGTCACCCATAATGAAGGAGCAGTTTATACAGTTGATTCTGCTTCGCAAGAGGGCATTCAGTACACTGTGGACCTATCCATCGACACGTGCAGCTGTATCAGTGGGAATACAGGCGGTGTGTGCAAACACCAACTTGCAGCGTCTCAGTTCAGCGCAGTCCGCCTTCCACAGCTTTACACCTACACTGTTGCTGAGAAACAACACTTGTACAGGGTGATATACGGGGATAAACCAATGCCGACCTCCACTTTTTTCGATGGCGTATTTGCAGATACACCTGCTAATGCAGTATCCCATGTTGATGAGCAAATAGCTGCATGCGACAAAGGAGGTAGATTTGCCGATGCAGAACAAGTCATCGAGAACTCCACAGAGACACTAAGTAACTTTCAATCAGTTGACGAGAGAATCAATGAATTCACTAGCATGTTAAATAAGGAATTAAAGCGAACCAAGAGCACCTGCATGCTTGGCGCCCTTGATGTCTTCGAACAAAGGGTGAAGGCCTGTAGGAATCCTGCGCAGGTATCAACTTTCCTTCGCACTGCAGGTTGTACCCTCTTCAAAGGATCAGGGGCGTTCAGGAAAAAAATTCCATGTCAGCCAACCAGCATTGCCAGATGCCAAACAGGACAACCAAGAGGAAAAGCAGCCTTATTGAGAGGCAAAATAATAAAAAGAAAACGGAATTTATCGTTAAACGGATTTTCTTTTCAATATCTGACAGCAAACAATAACTTTAACAATGTTGACTTTGAGAGTAGCAACCTTGATGTTTTTATTTACGATTCGTTTGCTTAAGAATGCAGTTCATGATGTGCTCTCCGTGGTACAGTGGTTAAGGGATCGGGCCCGTATGTTGGAATCGCGGGTTCGTATCCCGGCGCTGGCGCGGAGATTTTCCCCGTTGGGCATAAGGGAAAGCTCAAGCACAATACCCCACTCAACCCAGGTGTCGGAAATGGGTACCGGCTTTACGGCGGAACCGTCAGGGTGTCCTATATATAGGGTTAGTTATAAGACATTTGAAAAACCAATGCTAATAACATATGTATCAGGCTTGATTGGAAATAAAGCATCCCAAAGATGCCGATGTTAACCTTAAAAACCTTTAACCTTTAAATATATCCAGAAATGTATCAAATGCTAAAATTCATTAATTCTCGTAAATAAAACCACCAAGGTTGTTACTCTCAAAGTCAACATTGGTAAAATTATTGCTTGCTGTCAGATATTGAAAAGTAAGCGTTTCGAGCACCAGGCTCATCCTCAGTAAAAGTTGTGTGAAATGAACAAAACCGAGATGAATAGATAAAAATATACGGGAAATAAACACATAATTTAAGAAATACTTTTAATTCTAATAGTATTATATCTTGAATTGTGTGTTTATTTCTCGTATATTTTGATCTATTCATCTCGGTTTTGTTCATTTCAGACAACTATCACTGAGGATGAGCCTGGTGCTCGAAACGCTTACTTTTCAATATCTGACAGCAAACAATAACTTTAACAATGTTGACTTTGAGAGTAGCAACCTTGATGTTTTTATTTACGATTCGTTTGCGCAAGAATGCAGTTCATGATGTTCATCAATTCTCATCGTATTCAATAATGCTTTCAAAATAAATCTTTTCTTTCATATGTTCCTTAGATGTAATTGTTTAATGGTTGCCTCAATAACAAAGCAATCGTAACTAAATTAATAATAAATAATGCAAGTTACGATAAATAGCAATAAATATATAATGAGCAAAGGAAAATCTATTATTAGAAGCAAATTTACGACGAAATAAATGGAGAAAAAGTACTTTGAAAACATTTACTTTAAACGTTTCGAGCCTTGGACATAAAATAGTAGACTAGTCAGTACACCCAAAATTACAGAAGCGCAGAATATAAGCACAAAAATATTAATAATTATTTATCGGTTGACTATTTTCAGAGGGTATGCGCTCTGCATTTTGTTGAGAAAAGATTTTAGTTTATGAATGAATAAGGACTCTAAAATACGTAGGTCTAAGTTGGCGGTACAAGTGTCTAATATTTTAAATTTGCTAATGTCAATAATGTGTTCAGAGGAACCATTACTACAATGTTTTCTCGTACTAGAATGTGAAGGAGAAGTGAGCAAGCGACCTGTACGATGACTTCGACCTGCATCGTACATCGTACAAGTCGCTTGCTCACTTCTCCGACTCATTATAGTATCAGACAACATTGTAGTAATGGTTCCTGTGAGCAGATTATTTAAATTAGCAAATTTAAAATATTAGACACTTGTACCGCCAACTTAGACCTACGTATTTTAGAGTCATTATTCATTCCTAAACTCAAATCTTCTCTCAACGAAATGTGGAGTGCATACCCTCTGAAAATAGTCAACCGATAAATTATTATTATTATATATTTTTCGAGCTTATATTCAGCGCTTCTGAAATTCTGGGTGTACTGACTTGTCTATTATTTTATTTGCAGACTTTTTGTTGAGAATGAGCCAAGGCTCAAAATGTTCGATGTTTTTAAAGCATTTCTTCTCCATTTCTTTTATTATAAATAATGAATAATTATAAAGTAAATAAATAATGAAATATTGTATCACATATTCAAATACATATTATTACATGTAATTGTCTTTAATTTTTGATACACTTTTTATTACTTACTTAAGAAGTTTTTAAAATGACATGAAATATTGTCTAAAATATTTTGGTTGTCACATAAAGTCAGAATAAATGAACAAACTTTGTAGTATTAAGTAGTGTGCTCATGAGCATTAATTTCATTTAAAAACTGTCTCATTACCGCCAGCGCAGCTGAATATAATTCGGTATTGATGAAGCATTATACTGGTATGTCATATATGATTGGGGAAGTGGTGTGTACAGAGCCTGTACACAATTTCCTGACGAAAATGAAAAAGGCACCATATTTGTGATGAAATCCACAACATTTATTACTTGGTGCGTAAGCGTTTAGCTTTCTTTGGCCCCAATGTGAGCATAGATGTTATTTTATTTTGCACATTACGACCAAAATTATAATGACGCGAGTGACAAAACGCTTCAGCTCTAGAATATATTTTATTCAATTGATACAGCACTTGGTAATTCCTCAAATTAACTACCAATTTATTATAGAAACTAAATGCGGTTTGCAGTGTTACCGATACATTTTGACATACGAACAATACATTTTGACATACGATGGTATCGCAGTAACTGTGCTGTTATTTGGCTTAACTCGTTTTATAATGTGTGTCGTTTAAAACCTCAGTGACTTCTACGTGTAAAATGACACATAATGTATTTTATTTCATTATTAAATGATACTTATATGACAGAGCTATATAATAATAAATGTTCGCACTAGAGTTTTGTCATATAGCGACATGTGGCACTGTTGAAGAGCGCATGGTAGTGATTCTTGGTGGTGGTGACGAGCCATACACATACACGGACTCGCACACGCACACTCAGAATGTGCGAACTTGACGTGGGTGCGCCCCGGAAGCATCCACGTCAAGTTCGCACATTTTCGTGTACGTGTGTTGCAGCGTCCGTGTGCGTGAAGGATGCGTCTGGTGCACTGGTCCAGATTGTACGTCATTGCCAGAAGTCGCTGTATCGTCTATCATGAGTTACGAGATGTCGCAATGCAATTAGATTATGCTCATGAAATTTCTTGAATTTAAGAAATACTCGTGAGTTTAATAGTAGTATTCCTTTATTTCTGTGTTTATTTCCCGTATATTTGTAGCTATTCATCTTGGTGTTGTTCATTTCAGACAACTTATACTGATGATGAGCCTGGTGCTCGAAACGTTTACTTTTCAATATCTAACAGCAGTAAATAATTGTAACAATGTTGACTTTGAGAGTAGCAACCTTGGTGTTCTTATTTACGATTCGTTTGCGTAAGAACGCAGTTCATGATGTTCTTCCATTCATCCTGATAGTATGCAATAATGCTTTAAAAATTTTAATTCCATATGTTTCTTAGATGTCATTGTTTACTGGTTGCCTCAATAGGAAAGCAATCGTAATTAAATTAATAATAAATAATGAAAGTTACGATAAATAACACTGAATAAATAATAAGCAAAGGAAAATCTATTTTTCGAAGCAAATTTACGATGAAAGAAATGGAGAAGAAGTACTTTAAAAACATTTACTTTAAACGCCTCCGAGCCTTTGCCATAAAATAAAAGACAAGTCAGTAAACCCAAAATTACAGCAGCACAGAATATAAGCACAAAAACAATAATAATTTATCGGCTGACAATTTTCAGAGGGTATGCACTCTGCGTTTTGTTGGGAGAAGATTTGCGTTTATGAATGCATAATGACTTTAAAATACGTAGGTCTATGTTGGCGTTATGAGTGTCCTAATACTTTAAATTTGCCAATGTCAATAATGTGTTCAGAGGAACCATTACTACAATGTTGTCTTATACTAGAATGAGTAGGAGAATTAAGCGAGCGACCTGTACGATGACTTCGACCTGGATCGTACATCGTATGTCATTTATGATAGGGGAAGTCGTGTGTACAGAGGCTGTACACTATTTCCTGACGCAAACGAAAGGCGCAATATTTGTGATGAAATCCATAACATTTATTACTTGGTGTGTAAGCGTTAAAGCTTTCTTTGTCCCCAATGTGAGCAGAGAGGTATTTTTATTTTACACTTAACGACCAAAATTGCAATAACGAAAGGGAAGTGACAATTAATTATACTGATATGAGGACATAAAATTGTTTAGTCACATTTTCTAGGTAAAGTAATCGAATTCATTTGGCGGAAATATGCAAAAAATGCAACTTACAAAACGCTTCAACTCTAGAATATTTTTTATTCAATTGAAATAGCACTTGGTAACTTCTCAAATTAACTACCAATTTATAATGGAAACTAAATCCGATTTGCATGGTTAACGATACATTTTGACCAACGAACAATACATTATGACATACGGTAGTATCGCAGTAACTATGCTGTTATTTGGTCTAACTCATTTTATAATGTGCGTTGTTTAAAACCGTAGTGACTTTTAAGTGTAAAATTACACATAATGTATCTTATTTCATTATTAAATGATACTTATATGGCAGAGCTATACAATAATAAATGTTCGCACTAGATTTTTGCCATATAGCGGCATGTGGCACTGTTGAAGTGCGCATGGTAGTGATTCTTGGTGGTGGTGACGAGCCATACACGTACACGGACTCGCACACGCACGCTCAGAATGTGCGAGGTTGACGTGGGTGCGCCCCGGAAAGGTAACTGCACAGAAGATAGCCCTTTTTCTCGAACCCACTCGTCGACCCGCTCGACGGTATCGACAGTTAAGAACACCTATTCTATGAGAGCTTACAATAATAAAACTTAGTTTTAGTGATGTATTGTAAAAAACTTTTAGCAAGGTTTTGCTACACTCATTGAATCTGAAGAAGGTCTGTGGCCAGAACTGCAGTTGCTGCTGGTGAGATTTTGAAATGCCAAACGTGTTTTCTAATATCTGGCAGTCGTTAAAGTTAAGATTTAAAAAGTGCATTGATGTAGATGGAACTCATTTTGAACAGTTTTTGTAAAGTAAATTTAAAATAAATATTGCGAGTAATTGTGTCATCAAATTTCATCCTTTAAAATAATAAACGGCTAATATCTCGAAAATATGAATTTTTTCGGAAAATTTCAAAGAAGAAACAGTGTTTATTTGGCCATTTTCTACTTGGTGTACAATTTTGTACCTGTTGTTCTGAAGCACCCTGTATATCCGATTTTAATACTCCGCTCGCAGCTGGAGCATGCTGATCACTCTGCAACCCCGGTCAACAGCTGTAGGCAGGCCCATGTGCATACTAGTACAAGTTGGGATAGGCAAGTGGAATCAATCACAAGTTGTCCGAAAGAACACGTGCAAGAATCTCAGAAAAAAGGACCATGAAGTCGTTACCCATCCTAATTTGAGTGACTAACACTCAGCCTAGATAGCTAGTAGAGCTAAATCAATACGAATCTCCGAAAACAATCAAATCACTCGTAATCAACCATGAGCCAATGGTAAATCGATAAAATAAAATAAACAAATTATTGACTGTTCAGGCTGCACCATGGACGCGCGGGCTGCGCGAAATCCTCCACGTGTAGGTAGGCTTAGCCGAACGAGGCCGCGCCGCAGTCGTTGTAGATTTGCAAACTTTAGAAATGTGGCTCATCTTCCCACATGTATTACACTTCGATTTCAAAGCATAGCAATTTTTTGTAAGATGTTTCTGCTTAGTGCAGCAACGTATGCATATGTAGTTCGGCTGTAATTTTTCTGTCGTGAAAAACGATGAAAATGAATCCTCACGAATAATATCGTGAGCATCGGAACCTAACTGTTCGATGAGTTTTGCATGTTTAACACACTCGTTGAAAGATTTTCGGTCACACTTCTGTAGAAATGCACGGAGAATTTGCGATGAACATACTCGTAGACCAGCAACGAAACCATCTCTCAAGAGACGATCACGACAGTAATTTTCGTAGTTGCACGCAGATGCTAAATCATTTAACGTTTTAGCATAACTTTCTATGGATTCATTAAAACCTAGCTTTTTGTTTAGAATAATAATAATAAATTTAGGGATGAGTTTCCACCAGGGTCACCAGCAATTTGCAACTATGGACCCCCCTAGCTTACACTAGGTAATCTTGAATTGAGCTAGCTGAACCCCCCAAGTGGGGGTTCCAGCAGCCCTCCCTCTCTTTGGCCGAGCGTCTTACCCGTGCTGGAACCCCCTCATAAGATGAGAGTGGTAGCACAGAACGCCCGGCCGCTTACTTGGAATACTCTCGGGTACTGTGATGCTGATCTTTCACGAACGCACGTCCGTTATAGGGCATCCAGGGAACTCTTTCACAGTATGGGATTTGTGGTGAACGTAACGGTTGATTACGGCAGATGGTTCAAGGCACCAATGCTTTGAAAGAAGATGGTTAAATGATTTATATGAGATCATATGCGTTGATTTTCCGGAGATATTCCAGGAGTTCAGTAATAGGGGCTTCATACCCCAAAACTTCCTTGATAGAAGGAGGTGGGCGACTGTTATCCGCGAACAGGCTGATGTAGCGACGTCTTGCGTGATGTAAGGCTGGACAGTCCATGATTACATGACGCACGGTAAGGCGGCAACGTAGGCAGAGAGGGCAGCCGGGTGGAGGCTCTCGTACTGCGATGTTCATTAGATATCCATGGGTGAGATGTGTGTGGCCACATCTGAGACGGTTCAGAATGACTTCATTTCTTCGGGATAGTTGGTTCTTTTTGTGGGGATACGGGTCAGGACGGATGTTCAGTAAAAAGTTTCCCTCTTGTTACCAGTTTTCTTTCCACTTGACATTGATTTTGCGAGCTAAAACTGTGTACCAGTCCCGGTAAAAGATCGCTACACTTTCCGCCGGGCGAAGTGCGGCAGTTTTAGCAAGCTTGTCGACTGACTCGTTTCCATTTATACCCACATGACTCGGAATCCAGCACAATCTTACAGTTTTGCGATCTTTAATTATGTTGTCAATTTGGTGTTTGAGGATCCGTACAAGAGGATGGGAAGTACGTGCGTTTCTCAGTGATGTCAGGGCACTCAGAGAGTCTGAATAGATCACAAACTGATCCTCACTGTGGTCGCGAATGATTTTCAATGCCAGTTCAAGTGCGTGTAGTTCCGCCGTGAATATTGATTTAACGCTGGGTAGAGATATTGTCCTTCTTGTTCCGCCACACTCCGCCGCAGCACCGACTCGATCGTCATATTTTGAGCCTTCCGTATATATCGGTTTGTACCCTCGGTATTCCTCCCGTCGCAGCCGCTGGTACTCCTAGACATACAATGCTGGGTGGGTAAATTCTTTCTTGTAGCAGGTTAGTTCCTGGTTCACGTCTGCTGGGATAGTCTTCCATGTGGGTACAACAACGTTCTGTAATCGGTAAGAGAACGAGGGCTTTATCCGCAGTTGGTCGAGCTGGAGGTTTTCAATCAATTCGTGAGTGCGAAAAGCGAAAGACGGCGTGACCTGCTTGTTCACGAACAGTCTCCTGTTGGTAGGTGGTATAGCTAAATTGCGGGCTGGGTTGGACAAGTGGCTTCTTATTTTCAAATTGTATTTCAGCGAAAGTTGCTGTCTTCGTAGCTGGAGGGGCATTTCGCCGGAGATGACTTGTAGACTGGGAATAGGTGTTGATTTAAATGCTCCGGTTGCAAATCGTAGACAATCGTTTACAATGGGGTCCAGGAGTTTGAGTGTTGATGCTGCAGCGGAGTTGTACACGATGCAGCCATAGTCCAGCTTGGATCGGACGAATACTCTGCACAGGTGGAGGAGAGTTTCCTGGTCTCCACCCCAGTCGTGGGAAGAGATTGATTTAATTACGTCGAAGTTTTTCTTGCAGCTTGATTTGATGTTATTGATGTGGGTTCTCCAGGTCAATTTTCGGTCCCACGTGAGCCCAAGAAACTTAATTTCGTCCACAAATTCGATGGTTTTGTTGCCGGTTTTCAGAGTAGGTGGTACTTGAAGGCCTGGAAGGGAGGTAAAATGGTCAGCCTTAGATTTTTCCATCGAGAAGGAGAATCCATTGTTTTGCGTCCACGTTGCCACTCTGTTGATGCATTCATGAAGTTTAGCTTCAATAATGCTGAGGTCACTGTGTCGGTAGCCAAGTTGGAAGTCGTCCACATATAGTGATGCATGGTAACGTGGATCTTTGGGGATCTGTGAAGCTATTTCGTTGATTTTGATGATGAAAAGGGTAACTGAAAAAACGGAACCCTGTGGGACCCCTTCTTCCTGAGGGCACGGATTGGATAGATGGTTATTTACTCGTACCCTGAACGTACGGTCCCGTAAAAATTGCTGGATATATAGGGGCAGTCTTCCCCGGAGATGTAGATGATGAAGATCTCGCATAAAGCCGTAGTTCCAGGTGGTATCATATGCCTTCTTTAGGTCAAAGAAAATGCTGACGAAGTGTTCTCTGCGGACAAAAGAGTTTCTGATAACCGTTTCGAGACGGATTAGGTGGTCAACGGTGGACCTTTCCCGGCGACCCCCGCACTGGATATTGCTGAGGTGACCGTGCATATCACAATAGTCGATGAGTCTATTGTTGATGAGGCGTTCCAGAACCTTTCCAATGCAGCTTGTAAGCGCAATTGGTCTGTAGTTGTGAGGCGAATGTGGGGTCTTTCCAGGTTTTTGAAAAGGGATTATCACTGCTTCTCTCCAGGTAGGGGGATAGTATGAATGAAAATATAATTTGTCGTAGAGAGCCAGTAAGTTTCGTTTTCCAATTTCTGGAAGATGCTTAAGCATTTGGTATGATATCCCATCTGCGCCAGGTGATGCATTTTTTACAGTATCTGAGGCAGAATCCAGTTCGGCGAAAGAGAATGCTATGTTGTAAGTTTCGTTGTTGTCCGATGAGAAATCCAGTTGGTTAGCTTCTGCACGTTGTTTTGTTCGTAAAAATTCCTGAGGGTAATGAGCCGCACTGCTAACAGAGCTAAATGTTTCTGCTAATTTGTTTACTATTTCTGGAACGGTAGAGTAGTTTATGTTATTTTCTTGTAATATTGATAACTGTCTTTGAGGTCTGCCTTTGATTTTTCTGATGTTTTCATAAATACGGGTCATTGGTGTGTCCTTCGTAAATGTGCTGGCAAATGCTGTCCATGCCTTCCGCTTCTCCTCTCGTAGAAGGTTTCTGTGCATTGCCCTGGCTCTTTTCCAGCGTAGGGCATTTTGAACAGATTTCGTTTGTCTGAATTTTTTATAGAAGCGTTCGCGGTTAGAGCGTGTTTGAGTCTGCGCACTCCAGTAGGGCTTCGGAAAGAATTTTGTGAGTTCTATGGTTGGAATACAATCATTTGCAACTGCTGTTAAAGTATCGATAAAGGTGTTGAGAGCTTCAAAGCATGTATGCTCGTCCGAGATTTCAAGTTTTTTCCAATTTTGGTGCGCCTCGTAGTCTGCCTTTTTGTTGTTCTATATTGAACGTTTCTGGTCGTTGTGTTGAGCGTTAATTAGTCGTACTATGATGGGAAAGTGGTCACTGTCTTCGGGCGATTCCCAGGTCTCCCATAACAAGTCCACACTCAGGCGAGGGGATGCCAGGGTTAGGTCAATGGCAGACTCAGAGTTGTACGAGATTCGTGTGTGTGCTCCTGTGTTGAGGAGAGTTAGATTATGTTGGTCAATAAATTCTTCAATTATCCGGCCACGGGCATCAGTGGTTTCGCAGCCCCAAGTTGTACTGTAGCTCTTAAAGTCCCCCATCAAAATGATTGGCGGAGGTAGTTGATTTATTAGTTCGTTCATTATTTCCTGGGTTATGGGGTGGCTTCTTGAGGTGTACAGCGACGCAAATGTTATCCGTCGAGTGATGTGGGCAGTGGCTGCGATGACCTGGATGGCAGAGGTTATGGCGACTTCTTGGAATGGAATTGACTCATGAATAAGCAGTCCGACTCCTCCATGAGGTGTGACGTTAAAGTGGCCATGTTTGGTAAGCAGATTGTAATGGGGTATGGAAAAATTTGAGTTGTGCCAAAGTTTCGTTTCTTGGAGAGCAACAATATATGGGTTGTGTAAGTTAATTAGTTCTAAAAGTTCGCTTTTTTGGCTCGGACACCCTGGCAGTTCCACTGTAGGATGCAGATTCCGTTATTCATTTTGATTACCTTTGACTTCTTTATGGTACTGTTTGTAAATTCTTCTGGTTTCGCTTCTAAACGGTCGGGTTGTTCTCACTTATAATTTCGCTGTCGCTCATTGCCGAGTCGTAATCTGGTGTAATTTGTATTGGGGTAGAAAATATTTCTCCTGTGCTTGGATCAGCGTAGATTGCTTCCGCTACCTGCTTTTTCCTGATGGTTTTTCGTTGCTTTCGGAGTTTTTTCTTTTCCTTTGCGTACCGTCTGAGAGCTGAGAGGGCCCTAGTGGAAGAGTTGGAGGAGCTGTCCCCACTTGTTTAATTGGTGCTGGAGGTTGTTGGCTGGGTGTTTGTGCAGTGGTAGATGTTACGGCAGAAGCGTAGTTCCTGTGATATTGGTGTTGTTCACTCTCCAGCTTTTGTCTTGCTTGCACTTTGCTCAGTTTGTATTTATGCTGGATTGCGAGGATTTCCTGTTGGTACTTGAATTCGATGCATTTATAGGAGCCTGCAAAGTGGTCTTTGCCGCAGTTGTGGCATTCTATCTTAATGCTCGTGCATTCGCCGGAATCGTGGTTTACGTTGTTGCATCTCGCGCATATCGTTTCAGACCTGGTGCATCGTTTCTGGGTGTGGTTATACTCCAGACATTTCTTGCAGAACATGGGGCGTGGCACGTATGGAAATACCTTGGTTTGTGATTGTTCTCCGGTTATGTAGTTTGGGAGGTTTTGCCTGAATGTAAGTAAGATTGCTTGGGAGACAGGATTTTTCGGTTTGATCCACGTAGCTCTCACTGCATCGCTCAGTCCATAGTCTTCCATGAGTCCCTCCCGGAAGCATTCGAAATTGGAGAGGTCGTACTCATATAGATATATGAGACCTTTCACTGAGTTGAAGGGTGTTCAGCTATGGAGACAGGGATGTTGTTCAAGGTTTTTGCGTTACGGATTAGGGTACTTTGTTCTTTGGTGGTGATTTCAATGATAAATGAGTCCTTATCCTGTGATGTAATCCTCTTCGGCTTTTCACCCAACTCAAGTTGAAGGCTTCGCTCGAGCACCCACGGTGAAATTTTGCGCTTTTCATTAGAGTCCAAAGTACATATGAAGTGAGTGGCGTAGGGAGTAGCGTGTTTTTCATTTGACTCAGTTGGGCTGTTCAGCATCTGTCTAGCACGGCGTTTTCCGACCTTGTGGTTGTTCTGGATTGTAAGTACTTGTTCCTCTTCGGTTTGCTTTGGGCAGGTTTTGTCTTTAACTTGGTGAGGGCCGTGACAGTGGATGCATTCTGCTTCAGAGGCAAGGCACTGACTGCTGCCGAGCCCCACCGCCCCGCACCTTCCACAGGTTGTGGCTCGGCTGCAACGCTTTTTGGTATGTCCGTACATCTGGCAGTTGGCGCAGTGCATTGGTTTATCGATATATGGGTATACTCGGGTGTCTGATCGTTCGCCGGGAATGTATATGAAATCGGGGGGAGACTCTGATTTAAATTCTAGAATTATCGCGCTTGTTTGTTCGTATCTTGTTTTGATTAAGGTGGCGTCTATTACTTCGCTGATGTTATAGTTTTCCTTGAGCCCAGTTTCGAATTCGCTGAAGTTCTCCATGTTGTATTCGTTGATATAAACGAGTCCCTTGGATTTATTGAGTTTTGGGTGGGCGAAGACTTCACATGGCACTCCGTTTATATTAGTGATGGTGAACAGTGCCTGGCCTTGCCTGTTGTCTCTGGCCTCGAGTGTGAAGCTCTCCCTTCCACTGGTGGTGATGGATTTGGGTGGAGATCCGGTGGCTGTGCGAATTACGTTTTTCACCGAGTAGGGGTCTATCTTACGTTTTGTTTCGGGTGTAAACTTCATGGTAAAGAAGCGTGTGAAGCTCCGCTGTGGTGGCTGTTCGGTAACATCGAGAGGGACAAATTTGTTCTTCCTCCTATGTCTCGCACTCTGGGTAACCTTCCCTTGTTCCTCCGGAGGTGACAAATGGGCTGATAGTGCTCGGGTTACTTCCTCGACGGTGTTTTCCAGGTTTTTAATTCTATCCTCGATGCAGGTTGGGGGTATGTCAGAGTTACTGTCTTCGGTATTCAGTTTCGAGATGTCACGATCCGGTAACACCCTGCTTATCGATTTAACCAACTGGTTAATGTTCCTTTCTATGTTGCTGATGCGTTCGGTGATAGTTTTTTGGTGTTCTCCATTATGAGCTGTATGGTTTGTTGTCATCACTGAAGATTCACACGTAGTTGTACAGACACTTGCCGGCTCGCCTGTCATTGCGGCGATAGGTGTCCTGATAGATTTTACTTCATTTGGCTGGGTCGTCACTCTTGTTGGCTCCTTTGCTCGCTGCTTCTGGTCCTTCCCGGTGCGTCCCCGGTTAGGCCGCGGGCCTCCACCGCCCCTCCTCATATCGCCTGGTCCTCGGGGCACGAGGCCACCGGGACCAGGGGTGTATGTTTCCTTTTTACTCGCGATATGCGAGTTTTATTCAATACTCAAAACACAGGTTCAAGATAAACATACAAAACTAAAAATAAAAGACCCAGTTGTTAGTGGGCGCCCCCCACGTTGGTTCTACCCACAGATAGCAACCTTATAAATAATCCTATGAGCACTTTGCAATCAGTTTACATATAAGACTATTTAAAGAGTTCAACTCCAGATGGGTATACTAACAGTACCACCGCGAGAAGGTGTGGGTGGGCTGGAATACTTGCTAGGGGCAAGTAACCCTTATCATATCCTTGTCTATAGACTATTCCCTTCACGACACGTAAATAATAATAATACAGTTCGGCACCTGTAAAATTGGTAAAAGGAACAGTGAAATTTCCTTTGTTTAGAAATGTAACAGACGCCCCGACAATCGATTTCTTGATTTCCAATTGCTGTATTAACTTTTCTTCTAGTTCATCATACGTAGCATCAGCGAGTAACGTAGGTTTAATCCTTCGTTGTAGATCAGTAATGATGTTTACAGGCAAAGTTTTAACTAAAATACTAGCTTTCTTACCGCCATTGTTTCCCGCCTTCTGAAAAGAGTCTGCACCATGCACTTAACATCTTTGTAAGAATTCACACAATGTTTCCACTTCAACGTCGAATGGAGGACAGCAAACTGTTGAATACGCCATCTTAATTTCAGAGCACTTATAAAGTTCAAATTTGCGTTGGAAATTCGAAATCCTCGTCGCCAAATTATGTTGTGTAATTTCTTTTCAACACAACATGAGGTTTATTTAGGTGTAGCTGCAAACTAAAGTTTCAGTAGCTTAAGACTACCAAGGCAGGAGTAAGGAAACACTGGAAAGCACGTATCAGTGTACTGGGTGGCTGTCGGTTACAGACGTCCTATCAAAACATGTCGTGCCCAGAAGTCAGGTATGAGGCGCGTAACAATCCCTTCTGAAGCTCGCAAGAGGTGCGTAACAACACCTTCCGGAGCTCCCACTCACAAAACCAGTACCACATTAAAATGACGCATATTTTAAGATACAACACGAAGCTAACACTATAATAACTGCGCACTGATTGATTGGTGCACAACCCAGTTGAGATTAGTTCATTTTTGTTCTATTAATTCATTTCTATTTTCTAATTCAGTGTTGGGTTCTTATCCACGAGCTGGGCTGGAGAGCTTGTGCCAGTCAGTAGGTGCGGAAGCCTCGAGCTGAGATGAATTTCTAAATGAAGAATTGCACGTCACGTGTGCATGCCTTTTAAAATCTAGACCTGAACATGCTTCTGAATAAGCTCTTTGTGACTCCTAGGTACTAATGCTGACGCTAGTAACTATGTGCTCGTTAATCAGTGAACAATTCAGCTCAGGGTATAATATACTGCAAGTACATACTATTTCCATAGCCAGGAAAAGCTGTGATTGTCCTGCAGCTGAACAAACCGTCACGCTTGTCTGTGAAATGGGGTGGAATACTTGTTCACCGTGCCTGTTGTAAAGTGAAGGAGTGCCTAATAGGGCTAGTAAGAATCATATAGTTAGGCATTGACCCATGATGAACTCTTGCTCGCAGCAGCACCCATTTATAAGTTGCTCAGTAGGGTTTGATAGTCTGATGGCTCACCCTCAGCACCTGTAGCTTGAAAATTGCAGTAAATAATTATACGATCCGTAGACTCATTTAATCAGGCCCACAAATCTTTCCCACAGATAAAGCCTAACCAAAGTTTTTTTAAGAACTGTAGCCCTCCCAAAGGAAATACCATTTAGAGGTTCTGCAGAGCCCTGCCCCCCATACCTTGTAAGTACATTGCAGTAAGATGTCATCAGGCATGTCTTTCAAATACTGAAACCGTTCTCTTGTGTATTAGGCTCCAAAAATTCTTGGCTATTTACGCACGCAGTGCTACTATATTCTCCAGAATTAGAATTCTGCGCCTAATGTTTGTTACACCTGGGCTGGCAGTGAGCAACCTAATGTTTTATCATCTCACTTCTATGTATTCAATCTGTTGTGAACTATTCTCAATTTGAAAACTTGGCGCTTCATCAAGTCATTGTCATTCTCCAGGTTTGTAGTGAGCAACCTAATGCCTTTTTTATTCAGCCCACCTCTGTGTGTTCAATGTGTTGTGAGCTATTCTCAATTTAAAAACTTGAGGCCTCACCAAGTCATAGTCATTTTTTTGACCTAGAATTTGTGCCCAGTGTTTATTACATCTAGGTTTGTAGTGAGCAGCCTAATGCCTTTTTTAGTCAGTCCACCTCTCTGTCTCCTATAAGTTGTAAGCCGCTCTTAAATTGATAGACTGCGATCATCCACCGTACATGCGTACATGTCAAACTTTCCAGCATGCAAGGCTCAACTGATTGTCTTACAAATCTGGGCTGAGCCCGTGATGGATCCGTGACAGGAAAATGTGTTATTTAGACCAGCAAATATTTAAATGCTCTCTGTATCTTGCATGTTTTTATTTTAACTTTTTGAACCTAAAGATGTCCTTGTTGTGCAGTTTACAGTGACTTCGGAGATTAATAAAGAAACTGATGAGTCCGTCTGTTCTTCAGCACCCGTTGAAACCCGAAACTTGAGCACGTAAAGCGAAGATAGAAGTTCCGTACGCGTGTGCATGATAATAAGATTTACCTTCAGGAGAGATGATGCAGGTACCTCAGGCGTAAGGTCAGGAGAACTTATATAAGAATTTTTAGCAAATAGCAATTCAGTGATAATTTGAATATTTGGCAGAGTAGAAGGAATCGAAGACGGACTTGGAAGAACGCGTTGTTTCAGAGTTTTATTGAAAAATACTACCACAAGAGAAAAATTTTAATAAGTTAGTATTTTCAATAATGTAAAATTCCTATCGCCCATCTGGCAACATTTCGCCTCCACATCCTGTTAAACCCCACATCCTGTCATTCATTCCGACGAGTATATCGGATCTCCCACAAAAATGTCCCCGAGTGTTTAATTGATTATATCTCCGCACTAAATTAACATATTTGAATTGTCTTTTTTCACGATGTAGTAAATTTTGTTCCCTTTTCGAAAAAATTAAGTTATTGAAAATTGTTTAATAACCACTCTACAGTGATCGATTTGCTGAAAGGGATATAAAAACTAATTGTTCAAAGGAAAAGTTTTAAAAGCAACACTGGTGTTCTTCATTTCTAAGTACCTACTGTTAAAAATAATTTCACAATGATGTAGCCTACATACCACCAAGTACGTATCATGGCCATTTTTATAATATTCTACTCGTTCCTCCTTAATTAGTTAGTTACTTGATTAGTCCGTCCGTTACGCTTTCGTCCGAGTTTGCGGTATCATGGATACCGAATTCCTGAGAAATACATTAAAAGATCGCCTGTACATGTATTGTTTTTTTCACCATTTAAATCAATTTTTTCTAATTGTTAAGAAATATATTTAATCAGAAGACCGTCTCTTGTATAAAAATCTGTCATAAGTCTCGATAGGATCAGCATCTTTTTTTCATGATTAAGTGATAATTGCGCCGGAAAACCACAAAATGGAGCGAAAATTGGAAGTTGCTCGCGATAGAATGAGACTTTACCGGCAGAAAATAAGGAATGAACAACGGCAGGAAATCCTTGAAAGGGACAAGCAACGTCAGCAAGTGAGGCGAGCTACAATGAACTATATACAGCATGAAGAGTACCTTCAGCGAGACAGTCGAAGAAAGCAAATCATGCATGGAAATATGGACGAGGAGCAGCAATCTTGGTACCTTGAGCGGCAGAGAAATTTATTTCAGTAAAGAAGGCAAAACATGAACGAGTATCGCAGTATCGCGAGTGGCAAATTAATTTATCCCAGCATTGACTGCAAAAATATAGATGAGGAACAGCGGGTATAGTACCTAGAGCATCAGAGAAATTTATTCCGGCAAAGAAGGCAGAATATGGACGAGGAGCAGCAAAGGGTTATTAGGTTACCATAGGTAAAATAATGTTGATGACATTTTTTGACGAGTCCACGATTTTTTTAGGTTTGATTTATTATGAGGATAGCTTCGGTTAGAATACGGTAAGTTATTATATGTTAGGTTAGGATAAGTTAGAGTAGAATATGTAATGTTCTAATTTGTTCGGTAATTTTGACCAAATTTTTTTCACGAGTCCACCTAGCTTAGCAATGACATTGGTTAAGTTAGGTTAGGATAGGTTAAGATAGGTTAGGGTAGGATAGGTTAAATATATATTACGTTACGATAGGTTAGGTAATGTTGACCGATTTTTTTCAAGGGACCACGTTTTTTTATGTTTGGCATATCGGGATAGGTTCGGTTAGGATATGTTAGGTTATGATAGGATAGGCTAGCATAGGTTAGGTAATGTTGATGGAATTTTCTCAAAGGGACATGGTTTTTTGTGTTTGACATATTATCAGGATCGGTTTGGTTAGGGTCGGTTTGAATAGGTTAGGTTATGACAAGTTAATTTTGGATAGGTAAGGTTAGCATAGGTTAGGTAACGTTGATGGAATATTTTCACGGGTCCACGGTTTTTTATGTTTGATATATTATCAGGATCGGTTCGGTTACCAGAAGTTAGGGTAGGATTGGTTAGAATATGTTAGGTAAGGGCTGGTTAAGTTGGAAAATGTTATGTTAGAATTGGTAAGGTAATGTTGACCGAATTTTTTCAAAGGCCTTACAAGTTGAATGACGATATTAGTTAAGTTAGGTTAGGATAGGTTAGGTTACGATAGGATAGTTTAAGATATGTTAGGTTAGGATGTGTTACGTAAGAATAGGATTGGTTAAGATATGTTAGGTTAGCATAGGTTGATATATGTTGGGATAGTTGCGATATGTTAGGTAGGATGGATTAGATAATGTTGACGGAATTTTATCATGGGTTCACGGTCTTTTATGTTTGACATATTATCAGGAACGGTTCGGTTAGGAGAGGGTAGGATAGGTTAGAATATGTTGTGATTGGTGAGGTTAGAAAAGGGTTTGTTGAAATTTGTAAGGCAATGATGACCGAATCCACCTAGCGTAACAATGGCACTGTCCGTGGAATTTCCACGGGTCTTGCTGGGTCATAAATAATTCTTCAACTACGAACAAAAGAAATGTTTCAAGAACTGTAAGAAAACGGTGAAATGATCCACGAAACTTTTCGTTTAATTGTGGCTAGAAGTAATACTTGCCTTTAAGAGAAATGGAGGGTACAAGTATGTCGAAGGATACTAAATTACTTTACTTATTTAAATGTTATTTAAGGTTAAGATTTTTCACTCTTTTAAAATTACTCGTTCGTTTTTTTGGACAGTACAAAATAAGGAAGAATATCAATATTATTTTAAAACATTTTCTTTGAACAATTTGTTTTTCAACCCCTTTCAGTAAATCGATCATTGTAAAGTGGTTATTCAACCGATTTTCAACAACTTAAATTATTCGAAAAGGAAACAAAATTTACTACACTGTTGAAAAAGACAATTCAAATATGTTAACTGAAAGCGCAGATATAATCAATATAAAAGTCGGAGGCACTTTTATGGGACACCCGATATAGTTTTTATTTCATATCTTCTAAATGTAATTTTTTATCCAAAGCCAAATTCTTCGGGAAAAGATAAAAAATTAAAGCATCAAGGAAATGCTCACGAATCTTCAACACAAAGAAAACAATGAATCATCGGCTGCTTCTCAATATGATTCGGAGGACAACTTCGAGGCCGAATATAACACTGAAAATATATCCGGGATAAAAACGAAGATTATGAGACTCTAGGTAATGAAAGTGCAAATGAACTCTTGCCGGACTATGAATTGTCATTCGTGTCAAAATGGAAACTAGTATCGCAAAAAAAGAACCGAAAATCTGAATTATTTCTGGTAAGAAAAAAATCGTTCATATAATTTGAAGGAAAAATTTAAGGTTCGATACATAATTGTAGCCCTAACAACATATTTAAACCAGAACATGAAAAGCACAAGGCTCTTCTGAATGGCATACGGAACGTGAATATTGATTGCGAAAGTTTGTGCCTGAAAGAACCATTGCAACTCCAGTTTTTCAGGAGATCCCGTTTTAAGCTTCCTAATTGAATGCCAGGAGCCATCTTGTAAGCTGAAGCAAAAATTTTTTATTTCCACGGTCTTCAAGAAAGGGTAGACATATGTACTATTTTTTTGCTGAAAAAGACTGAAGCTGATAAGAACCATAAACTAATTAGGCGACAAGCCGAGCAAGATGAAAGTAGAGTTATTGGAGGAATGGTATTGAAAGATGGCCCATCCAACGTTTACTATGAAGAACTTGCCAACATGGCAGACGGTAAAAAGAAAATCAAGCGGAAGATCTTCTCCCGGAACAATTTGAAAAAAACTGGGGCAGAGCGTCAAGAACGCCGGCAAAATGTCACAAAGAAAGAAAAAAAAAAACATTTTATTTCTAATAGAGATAGTACAAAAGTACTATCATTGGTTTTTAAAATATTTTAAAGTTACTTCACTTAGATGATACACACAAACACACACACGAGTATTGTAATACTCATGCCACTAGTCGAAAATAAATGATTGAGGGCAATGTACTCCTAATCTTGCTTAGTCTACATTTGGTAATACATGTAAAGATAATCATAACGTGCTCCCTAGTTAATCTACATTTGATGATACATGTAGCGATAATTATGAGAGAAAACACAATTTCATGGACGATGCGTTTTCATTGTGGGTTGAAAACACTTTTGACAATTTACATATACATGATATAAAACATCGCAATTCTTGACGCCAGGAAATAATATTAGGGTAAATGTGTAGCGTTGGTCAGTAATCGATTTTCCACTTTTCGGTGTCTAATCGTAGTTAATTAGATCGAAATAAACAAGTTTTCTTCTATGCACTTTCCGTCGTAAATGAATATTTTACAAGTTATAGCCGTAAATTACTGATCGCAACTCCAGTGTTTGAAGCGGGAACTAATTCAAACAGCACGTCGGACGGCAACACAGCAATGCCGTCTCGCTTCTAGCCCGATCGTCATCAAAGACGAAACCAAACCTACCGCTATACCTCGTTAAATACTCATTTCACGAAAAAAGTGTATAGAAGAAAAGTTGTTTATTTCGATGTTATTACCATGATTCAAGCAACAAAAATGTGAAAATCGATGAGTAGCTGTTTATTCGAGCGCATTCGTCATCAAAGACGAAACTAAACTTACCGCCATAACTCGTTAAATACTCATTTACGACGGAAAGTGCATAGAAGAAAACTTGTTTATTTCGATCTAATTAACTACGTTTAGGCACTGAAAACTCAAAAATCGATTACTGACCAACGCTACACATTTACCAATATTAGAATTGTTTGTCTCGGAAGATGTTCAAAAATGTCGTTTTAAGCAAGCACGAAAAACATTAATATACATATATATAAGCATGAGGGTCAATGTTCGGCGTGATGCAATCAAAGGAAATGGGAATTTTATTCCAAAGAATCACTAGCGGAACCCATTTAAGAACGTTTCACACGAATGACATTTTGCTCTCTGATGCGTTATTTTAGAATTATTCGACTTTGAAATCGGCTTCCGTGGGCCAAAGGAACCGAGCGCGTCATCCAGAATTTCATTAATAACGGAAGTTAACCTCCTATTACAAACGTAAAGAGGTTGGGTCGTGAGGGGTAGCCACAGTTCTTCTAGTGAAAATTATAAATAAAGGTTGAAAGCAACCCATAAAGGTCACGAACAATTGTGTTTACATCTGCTCCATGATAGCGGCGGCCGTACCAAGTGGCGCCATGTATAGGTGACGACGTAATAATGACGACTAAAAAAACGTCAAAAGCACCAAATACGAGAAATTGTACGTTAAATTTTCTGTGTTATTAACTAATAAAACTATTTCTTATTATTTTATTAACAATTTCTATCATTCTTTTATTTCTACTAAGTTCTGGCGAAAACTTTAACACCTCGTGATCCGAACTTTGCCTTTCCTGACCCACCTGTTCATACTTTGTGTTCCACATTTTGCGCGGGAAAGCGATTTTACGTATAACTTCAAAGCTCAATAATTCAAAAATAACGCATCAGAGTGCAGAATGTCATTCGTGTAAAACATTATTAAATGGGTTCCTTTAGTGGTTCTTGGGAATAAAATTTTCATTTGCTTTGATTGCGTCACGCTGGACATTGACCAGCATGAGGACCACGAAAATTAGAAGATTTGTATTTCTAATTAAACAATTTTAACATAACGATCATTAGTTGATTAGCATTATATTTAAATATAAATGTATGATCACACAACAAATGTATAGTTTTTTTACGTGAATGCTTTAAATAATGAAGAGATGACGAGTTAGGTAATATTACAAGTTGAGAGTGAACAGAAAAAAAAATTTCTCTAGTTAAAATGCCAGTTGTCAGTTTAGTACACACATATGTGCATATATAAATGTAAATATATACACATATACATGTACATACATACCTAAGCACATACATACACCTAACATGTAAACATAAACAAATAAATATCTATGCATTGAGGCAATCACAATATATGCGCGTTTTATAAAAATGCTGTGCGATGTTCTGATTTCTATACTATAATAAGAGCCGTGTCCGTCCGTCGGTCTGTCTGTCCGAAGCCAGCCGAAAGTGTGTGATGAGCGTATCTGTGATACAAGCTCCAGCCCTATATATTTTGACGGGCCGTGTTCACGCGGCCTCAT
Organism: Morinoia aosen; assembly: GCA_030386875.1. Lineage (NCBI taxonomy): Eukaryota > Metazoa > Arthropoda > Malacostraca > Amphipoda > Talitridae > Morinoia > Morinoia aosen. The sequence goes on from CM059575.1 coordinate 45,517,204, forward strand.
CAACTCTCGAGAGATTGTATTTTTTATTGCTTACGGCCTTTCTCTCATTTCGCCCTCTTTTTTATTTCAAATAAAGGGGGTTGGATTAGTATAGGATAATGAGCAAAGGAAATTCGTGACAACTCTTTCAGTATGTGTTGCTGCTTACAATTTCTAATGAAATATTGTAACGATGTTTTATTAAGTACTGTATCGAAAAGATCATTGGTTGATAAGCGTCTTATTTATCAGATGTGGGTGATCGCGCAACAAATATATTTGTACATATATGTTTTATAAATGCTGTACAATAATCAAGTGAAATGAAGTATTACGTAGTGACACATTCACCTATCTACGTACGCATAGCGTGCACAAGCACACATATACACAAGTAAGCATGTGCGCAAATATTAGCGTAAATTAATCAGTATAAACTAGCATTCCAACGGAGGAAATCGGAGAAAATATCTTTCATTAAGGCATGAATTTTATAAAAATTCCGTACTAAAAATATTGGCACAAAACAGTCTACCTTAGTCAGAAACATGAAAACGATTTTTCTACAACGGTTGCCAAGTATACAGAATATTTCCAGATGTACGCGAGGCTTAGGTGCGGTTGTTATAATATGCGCTAGAGAGTGAGAGATGATATGATAATTTGCACTACACTAGCCTACCAAGAGCATTTTTGGACGTGAAGAAGATAGAAACATGAATGTCCTATAAGGGTGTCGTATTAAGAAAAAAATCACATTATCTTTGAAATATGGCGCAGAATGTCTGCAATTGATAAACATACATAGGTAGCACATTTTACATTTAAAGACATTTAAGCTTTGAATTGCCATACAATAATAAAATGAAATAATGTGTTGGGTAGTGTTAGAAGTTGGGAGTGAGAAAAAAGTATGGTATTTATAGTTTATATGCCAGTTGCTAATCCATTGCACACAGGTGTATTGTGCACACATGCACACCCATATACGTACACACATATACAAGTAAGCATGCTTGCAAATCCCAGCCTATTGGCGATCAAATCATAATACCTACGCATACTTCAAGACTGTTGTGTGATGTCTTGAATTATAAAGAAAATGAGCAAGGGAGAGTATTAAGCAATGGAAATACCAAGCAAAATGAGATTCGTCAATACGTGTTCAATGTGTTCTGTAACTAAGAATAATCGTTGAGACGAAAGATGACGAATTATTTTGGCTTTAAATTCTCTCGGTCTATGAGGGATTTTGATACTCAGCGGAAGTTTGTTCCACAGTGAGGCGCCTGATATTGACAGAGCCTTCTGCCCTATGTGAGATGAACGATAGTTGACTAAAGGGGTGTTTACACTAGGGGACATTTCGGCTGTGAGGCGCGACTCGTGTAGCCGAAGCTCGCCACTGAGGCTCAAATTTGTGTGTGTGAGCCCGAATTTCCCGATTCGCTTTGGTTGAATCCGTGCAGCGGCTACACGAGTGCGAGGCGCAGCTCTAGACGGTCAGTGTGCGGATGGCAGTCATCAAGTGAGGTAGCGCCTCTCTCTCACCCGTCATGGCTGACTCAACACTACCGCAAGAAACTACACTGCTTCTAATTGAAATGTACTAAGCCCATCAATGCCTTTGGCAGACTAAAAGCTGTGAATATAAAGAGGCTGCTTTCCATTATATTTTAATGAAGATGAACGAATATAGTAACATTTCACTCATGCAAATAAAAAAGAGATTACGTAGCTACGATGGAGCAACAATATTCACACAAGCTCGTCTACAGCTGCATGGCTGCCACTTGGTTTTGTGCTGCATGGCTGCCACTTGTGTTTGACCAAAATATCTAGTGTGACCTCAAAAAATATCGAGAAACATATAGATTTAATAATAAAACATTCAAAAATTTATCTAGAAATAAATTAATTATCTACTATAATAAATTAGTTGAACAATAGCATATAAGGATATTTATTTCATAAATTGCTTTATTTTAGGCAATTTATCTTTATATAAATTATCTAGTATCCTGATATTTACCCTAATAAAGCTTGGTATCCAAATATTCTTCAATTTTACACGTGTTGCGAGTAGAAAGGTCAGTCTCTATTGCATTGCATTTCATCAATGCTCAGATTCCTACTTCTCAACAATTGTTTTAAGGCTTTCACACCGCTATCTTCATCACTTTTAATAATTTTGCAATTACTAAGTAAGTTGATTCTACTTTATTAGATGCATTACTTTAGTAAATAACTGATACACCAAGTAGTTTCATGATAGAAATATCATTGCTCCATCCAACAATAAACTGAACTCCTTGTTACCAATATCATTGGTCGGTCTTTCGTCAAAATGAGGCCACATTACATTATTGATAATGTATGTGCATTTTATTCCTTGATTTTCTGATATCATCACTAGTTTTGCAATTGGAGATAGTGTGCTGTAGCTTATGAAGCGTGAAATAGCCGTCTTGGTGTCGTTCATAATCTGAACATAACATGATCAGAATATGGTTGCTTCACTATTCAGACAATTTGCTTAAGTAAATTAACAAATATAATAAGAATGAAGCAGTAACCAACCATTAAGGTGACTCCCTAATTCGAATTTACAGTAATCTATCATATACATAGCTTAACTGTAATTCTAGCTAGAAAATTTCTATCACGCTGAAAAAACTATATGGATTTTATAGCTAATATCTAGGTTCGAAATTTTACATCTAAGCTTCAGCAAAAACACCTAGATCTAGCTATATAATATCTAGCGTGGCAGCCCTGTTGAGCAGCGCGCGCTCCATGGCTCGCTCCAATGGTGTCTAGTCTAAACGCACATGGCTCTTGTGAAGCTCCACACGAGGCGTCTACACGTGAGGCTGCAGCAAAATGTAGACCAGTGTAAACGGCCCTTTAGACATTATTGTTTATGTTCGGCTTTTGGTTGGTTACAGTGGGTGGGTGGAAGCGCACTATCTCAGCCTTGCTCTGAGGAGGATAAAACGAAGAGAATACGTATTGGGCCCTCTGCATTAGAAGCCTTTCTTGAATGGAATCCAGCCGAGTTTCTTAAGGAGAGGGGTTACGTGATCGCTTCTTTTGAAATTACCGTTGCACACCACCTTGGCTGCGAAGTTTTCGCATTTTTGTAAATCCCTTTGGAGGTATTGAGGTAAGTCTCCCCATACTAGGCTGCAGTAGTCAATGCGCGATAACAGCAGGGATTGAATGGCTTATAATCTGGATTTTTCGTCTTGCATACTTTTTATGCGATGAAAAAACATTAAAGTTCCGTAGATTTTGTTGCAAGTAGTCTCAACGTGAGATTTAAAGGACATATTTCTATCGAACAAGATACCTAGGTTTTTAACTTTTTCTGATGCATTAATTTTATCATTTCCAACTGCGAGAGTAAGATCTGATGTTTTTTCAATAGCATCATTGGATCCGAAAATAATGCATTGTGTTTTATTAGCATTTAATTTCAGACCATTTCGGTCGTACCATGATTTCAGGCTAGTCAGTATAGTTTCGGCTTTAATTTACGTCTGTGGTACTTCCGATACAGAACTTGTTATTGCAATTTGAACATCATCTGCATGCATTGAGGTTCGTGTTTTAGAAGGCATTGGAGGGAAATCATGAAAGAAAATAGGAAACGGTAGCGGAACAAGAATGGATACTTGGGGAACACCAAAATTGTTTTGAATGAATGGGGACAAGATAACGATGAGGATCTCCAATTAAAGAAAAAAGAAAAAACAAAAACATTTAATTTCTAATAATATATAACATGAAATGTTGATACATTGGTTTTTCAAACACCTTAACATTAACATCCTTAACTGATAATAACACATTGGTACCGTAATACCCGTGTAAAATGTTGAATAAAAAATGATTGACAGAAAGACACAACAAAAATGAGTTCCTTTCTTTGTCGAATCTGATTTTGACAGTGCATTCAAATATAAGTAACAAAAAAACACAATCCTTGTAACGCTTAGTTGAAAAATGTATTTGTTTGTGCGCATTTAAATTGAAATGGAAGCAAAAATCGCGTTCAAATACCTTAACATAGTTTACATAGAGACCTTTAATTGCTATTCATACATGGTTATCGATTTCCCAAGTTAAGTGTTGAAACAAGTAATTTAGATCCTTAATTGCTATCAATACATGGTTATCGTAATACCCATGATAATTGTTGAAACATGATTCGAAGAAAAGCACGAAAAAATTGCGTTCCTCTTCGTCGAAGGAAAAGGCCGAAGATGTAACTGCACACTGCGATACGCTCCCCCCAATAATGAATGAGACAAAAATGTAATATATGTGCTTTCGTTCAATATCATCATATCATATTTTGCACTTGATCTAATTCTGCTGAATAATTAAAGCGTCCCTCAAACAGGAATAAACTCTCGGTCAACTAAAAGAAAAAAATCACGACTCATGTCGGAGACTGACCTGGTCGTACAAAATGTAAAATTGAGTACAGCAAATTTTTCGAGAAACAGACATCTCAAACTCAGAGCACCACTGAGCGTAACCAACCTTCATCATGAAGACGTCATTGTTCACGGCCTACCCCCACCCTCCCTGTTTCTCGCATCCTTCCTCCAGCATTAAAGGGCAACCCCATCTTCTCTCAGCTGTAAGCTTCAATGCCTTGATGAACAGCTTGGATTTACCTCACTTTTCATAAAATACTTGTAGAGCGAGGTAAAATTAAGCGAATCATTCTCAGCGATATATATACAAAAGCTACTTCGTTCTCAGAACCCAGTTATAGCTTTGCAAATATAACGCACGATGCATTCTTACGAGACTCGCTTCGCAGCCCGGAAATGGCATTCTCTGAACAAACGTTGCCCTCCGCCACATCCCGAAAAAAAAGAAAAAATGGTTCTCTCAGAGGCAAAAATACGGCCTTACCAAGCAAAATGCCTTCAAGTAGGAGACCTACATCCTCACACTCACAAGATTCTAGTGCTCAAATGACAGGAGACTCGCAAAAAGCTGCCAGTAATCCCGTCAGAGGATGTGTCACCTTCCGAAGCAACGACAGTGAAGACTATGCAACCAATATCGCCCGATGAGGGAAAACCTATCTGCAAAACCTCCAACAATCATTTGAAGGTTCGAAGCAGTCACATCTCAGCCGCAGCACCACAACCGCCTGCTGCGCCTCATCTCTACGAGCAAAACAGCGCGTCCGCTCCCCAGATCTGCATCACCAACAACGCTCCGAATTGTCCGCACAGAATAGTGGTTATTAATAAGGAACCCTGTCCAGACATTTCAAGCGTGGTAGACTCTTCTCATTCTCCGGATTATATGTTCGATAATGTAAGCGCACAAACCGACACTGGCAGTAAAATACCCCAGAGTGTAAGCTGTGAGAACAAAGGAAATTTTTCAGTTCAGAGTAGTACAAAAAACACTGTTACTTCTTTTGATGAGTACTTGCACCCGCTGCAAATAACAAGAGCAAAAAAAATTCATGAAATTATTCACAACCTGTCTCTATTAGCAGCGTTTTTCAATAAATCCCTAAAACAACGTGAGCCTCCTAGCCCGTCGTCGATTTTCTATACAGTATCAAATATTCAGATCTTAACCGAACAACTTTTTAATTTAAATTCACACATAAGTTCTCATGACATTGCATCTGTGGTACCTGCCAGTATTTCTTCCAAAGTCGACTCCAACTGTCGCAAACCTTATGATACTTTGCTCTTAAGTGATAATATAATATCCTAAGCACAATCAGAAGGAAGGACATCGAGCGTTCGTGTTGGATCCAAACTGTTCCCTCTGGCCGCATTGATGACCTTCTCCTTACTATAAATCGCATGCCTAGATTTAAAAATTAAGTACTGAGTTTTGATGGTCTCTGCCACTCGCCCTCAGGCCTAGCTCGAATCAAAAAACTAATAGTAAAGAAGTACGCCCTTTCTCGTATTTATATTGCCAATGCTTGCAGTGCGCAAGAATTCGACAAAGCGATAAAATTTTGCAAAAACCTGGGTTTAAACTTGATTTAATTTCAAACTTACCCAGAAAATAAAAATGCTGACGCACTCAATAACTTCCAATGGCCTCGCACCCAAGACGAAAACTTTTGCTTTCTAGGACAACTCGCGATGAAATCGACATTGCGAATCACCGTGGCACATTCTCATCATTTCAACATATGTAAAAGAATAAGTGGAATTGTGGATCACTCCAGCGAATCGAAGACTTCACGGAATGAAACAAATATTCTCACTTTAAACTTTGAAAAAGAAAATAAGCGTGTGCACGTCAATGCACATGGTACACCAAACCCTTCAAAATTGAAAGCGTCATCAAGCAGAGATTTGAGTAACTCACTCACAGCGTGGGGAACGTGAATGAAACTGAGTCTCTCCCAAACTCGATCTCAGACCGCTATAATGTAAGTAGGAAAAATTAATTTTCGCTGCTTGCAACAGACACAAATAGTGACTGTGACATGCTCTCCTTTTCAATCAATCCTCGACTTTCCAGTACGTACCCAGAAACAGGGGAAAGTCAAGCGAAAATCGATATTCAAAACCATTCCAAAGAAAATCAAATAACTCGGACAATTTTTTGTTCAAGCCTCTTTCCGGAAATCAAAGTCCTGTGCGCAACCACTTAGAGAATCACTGCAATGGAAAACGACGCCTAGAAAAATCTCCTGCCTCTGCAAGGCCCCCAATGTACCACCAAGCCGATACTGATACCCAAAAATCAGTAGTGAACCAAATTTACGCACGCGTTGGAGACACACTTGATGACTTGAAACGATCGCTCAAAATGGAGCCTGCCTACACTTTAGGTGACGGACACTGTCTCCTCCACGCAGTAACGACACAGCTTGCATCACAACAAACCTCGCAATGGAATTATATGTCTCTGAAAAAAAGCCATCAAAACTGAGAGCACCAGAAACAGAGATCAGTATGCAAAATTCGTTGACAAGAACAGTGGCAGTTTCGAACTAATTATCGAGAAATACATCGATAGAAAAGTCTTCGATCACGCAGTTGGAGACCTCATACCCCAAATACTTTCTAATGTGACGAGAACACCAATTCACGTATTTGATGAAAGAGATGATGGGATTTGGAAGACAACAATCTCCCCTACATCAAATGCTCTGATAAACTGTCTTCCGGTAAGCATATACCGGAAACAGGACCACTATTTCGCCCTAGTAAAAATGCGTGATGAAATTCGTGCTGCTCCCGCCCCCATTTTGTGACTAAATAACATTGAACAATTTGAATTTTCTCCTAAAACTGGAATCACAACCAGTGAATGTGGCAAAAATGACCTAGAGGCTAATGCCAAATGCTCTACTAGACCTCGCAAATGCAACTCAACTAAAGATCGGCCTATGGAGATCAATAATCTCAAAATATTGCACATAAATGCTCGCAGTCAAAATGGTAAAATGGATAACATAAGGGTAATGTTGATCACTATCGATATCGATACTTTATGCGTATCTGAAGCATGGCTCGATCCACGAATCGAAAGTTCATATTTCAGCATTACCGGCTACACATTGTACCATTATGACGGAGTCAAGAGTAAGAAAGGTAGCGGTTCATGCATTTTCATCAAAGATGTTTCCTCGAAATCCTTATTTCCGATAAAAGAAAAATGCTAAGACATAGAAATGGTTTGCCTCAATGTTCAGGTAAACAAACACAAGTCCTTCATTATCGGCAGTCTTTACAGACATCCGTCAGCATCTCTACGTCCAACATTAGATTTCATTGAAAATACACTTAAATTAATCTCTGCTGCCAAAAAGTCTTTCTTCGTTTTCGGAAATTTTAACGTAGATCTGACAAATAAAAACAATCATCTGAGCAAGATGCTGCACAGATTTAATCCTTCACAAATGGTTCAAGAACCAAGGCGCAATACTAACACTTCCAAAACTCTTCTTGACCTAGCAATTACAAACAATCCCCAAGCAGTACTCGTCACAGAGATTTTACCGTCCTTTTCTGATCACCATTAGGTAGAATGCCGAATCAATATTGCAAAAGAGAAACAGAAATCTAGTAACAATACATATCGCATGAAAAAACACTATTCCCCTGAAATATATGAAGAAAAGCTATTCGACCGATGGAGTGAATTTCAAGTCATGGAAAACACCGATGATGTCAATCTACAACTTTCGCTTCTCAATGAAAATTTCGTATCAGCCCTTAACGAATGCGCACCTTTCACTACGAAGAAAGTTAAGCCAAGAATTTCTAAATGGATAACAGACGAGATAAAAGAGTTGAGCAGAACTAAAAGAAATTTTCAGCATGAGTACAAACTTAACAAATCAGACAGTAGGTTAGGTTAACATAGGTTAACATCGGCATCTTTGGGATGCTTTATTTCCAATCAAGCCTGATACATATGATCTTAGCATTGGTTTTTCAAATGTCTTATAACTAACCCTATATATAGGACACCATGACGGTTCCCCCGTAAAGCCGGTACCCATTTCCGACACCTGGGTTGAGTGGGGTATTGTGCTTCAGCTTTCCCTTATACCCGACGGGGAAAATCTCCGCGCCAGCGCTGGGAACGAACCCGCGACTTCCAGCATACAAGTCCGATCCCTCAACCGCTGTGCCACGGAAAGCACACTATAAAGTATGATTAGAAAACTATATAAAGATCCTGAGAAAATCCTACGAAGAAAAGTTAAGGAAGCAAAACGAGACTACTTTCACAATGAACTGTTGGCGGCAAATCAAAACCCAAAAAGAACTTGGGATATCATCAGAGAAGTTGTTCAGTATAAAAAAACGACTGCAGGAGCACTTTTGACTACCCCTCAAAAACAGCGAATGACTTTAACACTTTCTTCTCAAAAGCTGGCGAAGATGTTTTCAATGAAGTGTCTAAGACAGTTTCAGACATATCTGCAAGTGCAAATCTGAGCGATGTTTCATCCCCAAATACTAAAGAAAATGGAGATCAAAGCCAGTCAGCGTAACAGAAATACGAAAAACCTTATACTCACTCCAAAATACTAAAGCGACAGGACATGATGGCATTAGCCTCCAATATATAAAAGACAGCTTCACCGTCACAGCGCCTCTGATTTGTTTGATCATAAATACATCTCTACCCACAAACAAGTTTCCCGATCAATGGAAACAATCCATTATTAAGCCATTACATAAATCTGGTGATATCGATATAACGTCCAACTACAGACCAATCAGTCTCCTGCCTGTTATGTCCAAAATACTGGAAAAAGTAATAGCAAACCAGTTCTCGTCTTAGTTAGACGAGTCACATCTACTTCACCGCAATCAATATGCTTACAAAAACACAACAGCACTCAAGACGCCCAGCTTAACATAAAAGAAAAAATTTACGATGATATGGACAAAAAAAAAAGCTCTCCTGCTATTGCTTGACTCTCCAAAGCTTTCGATAGTGTTGAGCATAAAAAACTTCTACAAAAAATTTCACACCTCAGAATAGACACTCAGTGGTTTGAAAGCTACCTACTAAGCCGCTCTCATGCAGTGTGCTTGAATAACAAAATGTCACCATTCATACCAAATAATTTTGGCGTTCCTCAAGGTTCAATCATTGGCCTGCTCCTATTTTCTATTTTCATCAATGATTTCCCCACTGTGCCGGCAAACACAAAAATTTCAATGTATGCTGATGACGTACAAATTGCCATGCCCAAGTTCGACGGCGGATTTACGGCGGATTTGGAAGAAACACAAAGCAACGCTGAAAACCTTCTAAGAAATCTGAAATTGTGGTATGACCACAATGGTCTGAAACTTAACGCGAGTAAAACGCAGTGCATTACTTTTGGATCACAGAATACGACCAGATATTTACAACCATTTACGTTAACGTTTGGAGACGATGGAATTAAACCAGTAGATAAGGTAAAAAATCTTGGTGTTTGGTTTGACAAAAATATGACTTTCAACTCACACGTAGAAACAGTGCACATCAAAATCAACGGAACCTTAATGTTCTTTCATCGCATGAAGGACACACTTGACCCAAAAATCCAGGTTATTAGTAATTCAGTCTTTAGCTTTATCGCGTTTGAACTACTGCAGTCTAGTGTGGGGAGACTTACCTCAATATCGTCAAAAAGAGCTACAAAAATGTATTAACTTTGCAGCCAAAGTGGTATGCAAAGGAAATTTCGAGAGACACGATCATGCCACCCCTCTTTTAAGAAAACTCGACTGGAGCCTAATACCGAATAGATTCATGATCCAAAAAGCTCGACGAATGTTCTCATCTCTGTACCTCCCTCAGAGCAATGCAGATGTGGTAAAATTTTATCCATCCAATATCCTAAACAAAAATCCAAACCGGAGGAATGATGTCTTGGTCAGTAACCCTTCAATTAACGTGGGATAAAAAGCTCTCTCAGTTTCTGGAGTTCTTTCGTGGAACAAGCTTCCCCAGTATATCAAAAACTCTAAAACTGTAAAAGAGTTTAAGGTAAATGAGTCACGTCATATTGCATCTCTGTCATAGAGTCTGCAACACTTAGGTGTGAATTTCCCACTTACCTGAAATTTTACTTTTCCTGAAATTTCTGCTCGAAAATTGGTAATTATTTCTTCTTAATGTTCGCTAAGTCATTCTAATATTGATCTTAATCATTTCTGTAAACTATAATGAGCAACGCAACCGTCAACTCAATACAGCGGAATAAAGGTCATTTTTTCGTCTTAATTATTATTAGGATTCTCCCATACTTTCTCATCTTCATTTTCTTGATTTTCTATTTTGTGTATTTTATATTTAACATCCGTGTGATAAACAAACTTTTGAAATGCTTTTTTGTGAGTACATCAGTATACAGGTTTACAGATGTTAGGGTTGCGCTATGTTTTTAATAAATTAATTTTTGGCTAACGTTGTCTCACTATTTCGAAATCATTCACAAAGGTGTTTCAATCGATTTCGGCTTAGCTGGGGGGAGGAGGGAATCTAGCATCTTAGCATTTTTAAATTTTCTTAATTTTTCCGAGCGTTTCGGCGCACACCAGCACCGAACTTTCAAATCAGCAATAATTCTAAATTTCAGAAATTAAAATTATTACTCAGGACAACTGTTGAATCTACCTTTACGTGCCAAATTTGGGAAATATTTGCCACTCAGAAGTGATATCCAGCCAAAAGAGTATTCCATTTTATCCCAAGTACCCATGTCCGTATAATGCTGAAGAGACTACCGATAGGATGTGAAACCCGAGATATGGATATATCGGTGCACACGTATGTAGCTATATGTATATCTACATAAATATATAAACATGTTTCTATCTCTATTTTCGACTTGAAAATAATCCGGTTAATTAATTTTATTACACATGCGAAATTATTTCAAAAATAGATCTAACACTACCCTAGAGAGCGTTTCTGTGAATAGGAAAAAGGAAAAATACAATTAGACAAATAAAATAGAGCGCAATTTGAGCAGATGAATCGTGGAAAAAGTAGCTTTTTGTCAGTATGTTGAAGAAACTATTTTTATGTTGAGCACATGTTTGTTTTCGCGTTTCTGCCAAAATTTTATAGATATTTGCTACTGATAAGTGAAATCTGGCTAACACTGTATCTCCATTTTATCCCATGTACCCATGTCCGTATGATGCTGCAGAGAATACCGAGAGGATATGAAACCCGAGATTTTTTTTTGTTGTTGTTCCTCGACTGTAACTTGAGTTTTCTTAAAATTTTGATCATAAAATTAAAAAACGCATTTCATTTTTACGTTTTTCGAAGTTTTTCCTCTTATTTTTTCTTCAGGTTATTTCTTACGATTACACTGAGCTTGACTGTCATTTTAGATGTACCACGAGCAAGATTGTTTTTTGTGTTTGTTAGTATTTTTCATATTTTATTTCCAATACGTATATATATGAATATCAGTGTGTAGGTGGGTGCGTGCGTGTGTGCGCGCACGCATACATGTATGTCTGTGTGTGCGCACATATACATGTTCAAATATATACACAAAAATGTATATATATATTTGTTTTCTATTTTTATTTTTTGAGTAAAAACGAAACTTTAAGACACATTACATTTTACCTAAAGCTCTGCGACCAGTAAACACTGAACAATATTTCAGAAATAAATTTATTTATCGAACTTGCTGAATGATTCAAAAATAGATCTATCACCACCCCAGAGGGCGCATCTGTGAATAGAAAAAATGAATAATATGAGCAGACAAATGAAATAATAGCGCTCGTGAAAAATTATCAGCTCTCTGTACGTATGCTGAACAAGCCATGAATTTCTTTTTACGTGTAAGTTTGTTTACGCGTTACTTTTCTAGATGTGCGCGTTGTCTTGCGTGATGTTCTTTATAAATTACTTTGTGACTAACTTATTCTCAATACTTGATAGTCATTTACAACGGTGATTCGAGCGGTTTCGGTCTAGCGTTTTTTGTCTTTTCTTACTTTCGGTTCAACAAATAATTTATGAATTCCGAAGAATTCTCTAGTAGTATTTTAAATTATTTATAAGTTGTCAGCCATATCTTGGGATATATAATATCCAAGAAATGATATTTTTGAATTAACTAGCCATTGACAAGGTTAATCTATTTTGCTCGCCACGTTTGGCGTGTCTATTGGTACGCCTCGTACGGTTTACCTGTTTGTATGCCTCGGATAGTTTGTCTATTAGTAAACCTCGTATGGTTTACTTATTTGTACACCTCGGAGAGTTTGTCTATTAGTACACCTCGTATGGTTTGTCTATTAGTAGACCACGTATAGTTTGTCTATAAGTACTCCTCGTATAGTACGTTTGTCTAATGACGTCTTATATTGAGAAATTTTTATAAGCCAATATGTTTGTCATGTATCTCATGTGCCAACCTTTTTGGAAATAAACGGTTTTTCTTCCTTTCTTTTCTTTGTCGCGGAAGTCGGATTTTGGTAATGCATTTAAAATACAGGTGACTAAGAAAAGCATAATTTATATGACGCATTGCTGGAAACCCTCTCGTTGGTGCGTACTCGTATTGCATTATGAGCATAAGAACATAGGAACTGGTGATACGAGTGTGAGAGATTGATGTTAGAAGTGAAATGGGCAGATTTGATTTATTTTGCGTCTAGAACTATGAGGTAGACAATCGGGATTTGGGACAATTTTTCACACGGACGCAACGGACGCATCCTCTAGTATGCCAAGTGGTGTGCTCGAAAGAATATAAAATTCACTATAACAAAACAAAAAATTGTCATATTTCTTACTTACGCTAATAGTGTTTGCGCAAAGAGTTCATCGGAGTCAAAGACATGAAAAGGATTGTTTTACAATGCTAGCCGTGAAATTTTCAACATAAGTGAAACCGTACAAAATGTTAACAATCCAAAATAGTATTGTCATAATGTATTCACGAGAGTAAGAAAGTAATAAGAGTTACCACACAAAAATAACAAAAGCAATTTAAGACCAGAATAAGAAGATTAAAAATTAGGTTCTTTAAAGTTGTGACATTCTTCGAAACCTTGGCCCTTTTAAAATGCTTTAATAAAACGAAAAAAGATGCTAAAATATCCTCACATTAACATCCTTTCTTTGCGGTAATTAATTTTGTTTCGAAAATGTAAATAAATATAATTAACTAAGAAAATAAATCCCTGTGACAAATAGTTTAAAACACTCTTGTTAGGGTGTGCGTATATTGGATCATGAGTCCATAACATTTGCAGCATAGCTGGAACAATATATGCGAGCGCTTACTCTTGCGCATTTGTCTTGCGTTTTCTCTTGATATCTCTGTAAAGCATCCATGTAAAAAAAAATAAATTCGTTGTGTGATCATCCATTTAAACTGCAGTAATATGCTTATTCTGCTTATAGTTATATGCTTATAATAATGTGATACCTAAATTTGTTTATCAATTGCCTACAATTTGCGCCATATTTCAAAGATAATGTGATTTTTTTTCTAATATGAAACCTTTATAGGACATTAATGTTTTCTTTCTTATTCACGTCCCACAATCGTTTTCATGTTTCTGACTTAAGTAGACTGTTTTGTGCCACTATTTTTAGTACGAAATTTTATAAAATTCATGCTATAATAAAATATATTTTCTCTGTTTCCCTCGATTGGAATTCTGGTTTATACTGACTAGTTTTTGCTGATATTTGCGCACATGCTTACTTGTGTATATGTGTACGTGTGCACGCTATGCGTATGACACTCTGTAGAATGCGTATGTATTGCCTCGATGCATATAGAAATGCATTTGTGAATTCTTACGAGTTTGGTGTAAGTATGTGCGTGGGTATGTGTGTGCATGTGGATGTGTATATATTTACATGTATACGTGCACATATGTGTGTACTAGACTGACAACTAGCATTTTACAAGAGATAATGGTCCTTTTTCTGTGCACTCTCAACTTGTAACATTACCTAACTCGTCATCTCTTCATTATTGTAAAGCATTCATGTAAAAACTATACATTTGTTGTGCGATCATACATCTATATTTAAATAAAATGCTTATCAACTAATGACCGCTATGTTAAAATTGTTGAATCAGTAATACAAAACTTATAATCTTCTTGGTCCTCATGCTGATATGTATATATGTATTTGTGTGTGTGTGTATGTGTGTGTGTGTGTGAGTGTGTGTATGGATATGCACACACATGCATACGTATATGTACATATGTGTGCATATGGATATATATTTATATATATTTTTTTTTCATGTTTCCTTAAAACGACACTTGTGAACATTGACCGAAACAAGCGATTTCATATATTATTTCCTGGCGTCAAGAATTGCGAAGTTTTATGTCATGTACGTGTAAACTGTCAAAAGTGTTTTAATCCCACAATGAAAATGCATCGTCCATGAAATTGTGTTATCTCTTATAATTATCATTACATGTATTATCAAGTGTAGATTAAGCTAGATTAGGAGTTCATTGCCCTCAATCATTTCTTTTCGACTAGTGACACGAGTTTTTCATTACTCGTGTGTGTGTATCATCTAAGTGTATTAATTTTAAGAGGTTTTAAAAAACAATGATGGTACTTTTGTACCATCTCTATTGGAAATAAACTGTTTTTCTTTCTTTCTTTTTTTTTCTGTCTCGCAGCCTTTATAAGGCGATGTTGCCTGTCGTGTGACGCTCAATCAATCAATCGTCCGCTCCTGTTACCGGCCTTGTTTCTCTCCAGTAAAAGCCTCCACCAAGTATACCACAAGTGTTTCACTGTCCCGAACATTTTGGTGGCGCAGTCTGGTGCTATCTCACGACTCCGTGTGAAACTTTACAAACCTCAAGAACCTTAAGTATAAGAAGATAAGAAGATTTAACGAAGAAAAAAGATTAAAGTTCATCCTGTACTGAAGAGTTGCAGACACTACGATACATCTTCAATGACTGGCAGCAAGAATAACCAGATTTGGCAGCCGCGTCCATCAGTCCTTGTTTTTGGTTTTAAAATTCCGTTTGAGGCGCTGGTAGAATCCGACGCGCAGTTTACAGCCTGGTTAAATATCGATTCCCCTTTTCGCACCCGTGTGTTGCTGTACGAGGCCGGAGAAGACCTCGAAATAGTATTTGAAGTTACCCTTGGGGCAGCAGTCTCGACAACGAGTGATAAGTGAAAGAACAACTTTTTAAGTGTACGAGAACTTTGAGTGTTGATATATTACTACGAACAAAGAGTGACACACTAAATTAAATAAACTGTTGCAGTGATTTCTACGAACAGTGGTACACAACCTCAATCTCCCCTCAATCTACCAATCCACGACTACGTCTCACGACATCACCTCACGACATCGTTTAGCAGCGGTATCCTACTCTGCAGCACGACGTTTTGAGTTAAGTAAATTCTTGGGTGAAATTCTTGCGTGTGCGAGTGCACCTGTACCGGAGCGTAGGCAGAGGCAGCTCGAGGTCTCTTTTTTGTTTTGAGTAGTCTTTTTTCTGTCGGCGAAGGCCGCGCTTAGCAACAACAGCCGCATTGCGGGACTGCATTGAGCAAGGCTCTGAGACTTTCAGTGACAGTTGAGAAGTAATGTAAGGCGGAGTGTGACGCTCGTTCGTTGGATTACCGGGGTTAAATTACCATTCGTTCTATTCGAAGCGTGGGAAGATGTCCCAGAGTAAGTGTAACTTTGTTTTATTGTGATTTGTAGTGTTGGTAAAAAGATCAGGTGTTTTATTGTGTTTTTCTGGAGTTTTTCTGGAGTTTTTCTGGAGTTTTTACCGTTCCACGTTTTTCGCGTAAATTTCAGGGTGTGTGCTAGGGAGGAAATGATGTTATTGATCGTGTAATTTTAGAACGTATATTATTGGAATTTAGAAGTGTGTTTTTTGTAAATTGTGTAATAACGGTGATGTTGAGATTTGAATTTTAATATGTATTAAAATAACCCATGTCGGATACATCTGATTCCGAGGAATACATACGATCAGAGACTATAAAAACTAAAAGTGGTAGGATCAGCGTTCCGCGGCTTACAGCTACCCAAAATACAACCATGACTACTCCTTGGGGCGCCACTGCGCCTGGTACGAGTGCTAGTGCTAGTAGTGCTAGTGACAGGACTCTGTTGGCAAGGGAAATTGCGGCAAATATGCCTAGAGCTGGAACCATACTGTCCAATGCGGAGATACTGGTTTTTAGGGGCAGACGTAGACACAATGACCCAGAGTTCCTTGAAAATAAAAGTTAGAGCACTCACATAATGAATTTAAAAGCTTACATGTCTCTTCTGCCAGATGTGAGTAGTGATAATAGCAAAAAAGAGCTTCTTGTTCGGTCTGCCAATAAACAAGAAGGAGATTTTAATTCCGTAGCAACGAAATTAGTGAACTCCGATTTGAATTATACTTTCGAGGAAGTATTAAAATTTTGGATGATATCTACGTCGATTCACGCTCTGGCATGCGATTTAAATGAGTTACAGTTGGAACAAAATGATGCTTTAGCAGCTCAACTGGTGACAGCTTTTGCAAAAATACGTAAATTGTCAGAGAATGTTTTGAATTCAAACACGCTGGGTTGGCAGCGTCATCTTTATTACCAGGCTTGTGCTAATCAGGCTGAAGTCAAACGTTTCGTAGGAGACAGCATTGTTTATAGTCTCGCGTTAACCCTTTTATGTCCTTTGCTGGACGAATCTTTCTCGAAAAAATTTTTGAATGTCAATTTAGTACATCGGTAGAGCTGCTAGTTCGTCTGATAGCTGCTGTTAGAAGTCAAGCTGAGACAAAGAAAATCCTAGCGATCCAGTACCCAACTCGGTACGAAAGTGAAAGTTATTTTGCAGATGTGACTAGTGGTCTTGATGAATGCGTTGAGGCGCAGGACTTTTTGCAGGAGAGTGAAGTTTTTTACGGGAATTACGGGAACTACCGTAGAAATCGAGCAGGACAACGTAGTACTACTCCTAGACCCTGGTTGCAAAATCCTCGTGGAAGAGCTGGGAATTTAGTGGTTACGTAGGAGATAGAGGAATAGATTCCATGGAGTGCAATACTGTGTGGACAGACAGTAGTTCTGGTAGTTCTGGTCAGGTTCCAAGGCACTTTACGGGAGCTAAGAAGCGAGGTTTCCCATTCTGTAATTCGTGTTCTATGGTCGGCCATTTTGAGTGTAGATCTCAGAGAGTCAGTTTAAAGCGAGAGGAAATAGCGGGCCCGGGTGTTTCGCTTGTGGAGGTGCACATTTGGTGAAAAATTGTAGAGCTTCGGGAAGTGAAATTAGGAGAAACAAGGCCGAGGCTTATCTACGCGGTTGTAACATAAATAGAGGTAGCCAGTCGCGTGGTTGGAGTGAGGTGCATTTTGCAGATTCCGAGCCTGATGCTCGGGTTTTTTATCAGAAGAGTAGAAAAAGGTAGAGGTAGCAGTGAGTACGAGATTGAGCCCGAGAGAAAGAACAGCACTCTCGTAAATCCTGAAGCTGTGGTCGAATTTCCAGATACGCCCGAGACAAACAAATTTGAATCCTTCATTGATCCGTTGTTCAAGTGTGAAAATAGGTACAAATTACTGCAAGACGAGGAGCTTGCGGATAATAGGCAACAACAAAACAAAGCTGTTGAGGCTTACTTCTCCACTAGTGTTGTGAGGGGCAATTTCAATAAAAAAGGCACTGGTTTGGTTGCCTTTAGAAAATCAAATAAACCAACGATAATCCTGAATCGTAATGATCAGTATTTAAGTGCCCTGTTAGATAGCGGCTTCGAAAAATGCCTAATAAGTTATTAGCAGATTAAGCGCCTGAATTAAAAAATTAAGCCGAGTTGTTTGACGGTGAAAGGTATTAACAGTAAAAGTAACGTCAGCGGAGAAGTCGATTTGACTATTTCAATTCCAGGTACTAACAGAGTACTAAGAACTAGTGCTTTGATCGTTAAAGATGCAAAATTTAATTACGATCTTATTTTAGGACGTGATGTGCTGAGTGACGCCATCATTAATTTTAAAAACGGATCCCTCGTTTGGGAAGGTGTTACTGTGCCATTTCATGAATTATATATGGAACCAGCACTAAGTGGAGAAGTTGTGATGAAAAATATCGTGAACAGCGACTGTCTGTTGTCTGATGTTGTGGTTGCCAGGAAGAGAAACGGAGGCAGTTACCGCGTGAAAAATATTAGCTGCAGAGAAGAGAAAAAAACCGTGCCCGCAGATGAGGCGAGGCAGAGCTCAAGGCCGTTGATAGTGCATTGCCCTCAGGTGGAGGTGCCCAGTAACTCTATGAAGTTGCTGTACGGGTTTGTTAATAAAGCCATACCCGGAGAGTATTTGATTATGAAAAGATGTTTTGAGAATGGTGCCCTTTTGGCCGAGTCGATTGTTCAAGTCAGGGAAGACGGCGTGGTGCCTGTGATGATTTTAAATGCTCAAGAAGATGCTGTTTACTTTAGCGAGAATTCAATGTTATGCAATTTGGAATTAATTGCAGCTGATGAGATCGAGAACGAAATTTATATCACTAGCGTTGAAACAGCACTTAGAGACGCTAATAATGTGGAAAATAGTTCTGACGCTGTGTCGGAGTCAATGCAGTTTGTCTCGGCTGGTGGTGGAATTAAGGCCATAGCAGGGAGGAAACTAGGGTTGCATTCTGACGCTCGCAGCGGAAGTCGAGTTCTCGATAGTAATGAGGAGTTGGAAGTTAATGCACAAGTAGGTGAGTCGTGTACAGGAAAGAAGGAAGTACGACGTCCTTTAACAAATGATGATGTCTCATGTCACGAAGAGGACATGTGGTTGCCTTTAATGAATTTATTAAATCAGTTTCGTGATGGAGTTACGTTAGAAGGTGAAACTATAGGTGATACAAACATTATGACGCACCGGATACAGCTAAAACCGGATGCACCTGTTCTGAATTTAGCTCCTTACAGAATTCCTCACAAATATCAGGAGGAGGTTGTAAAAATTACTAATGATATGCTTTCACAAGGTATAATTGAGGAATCGATTTCAGAGTTTAACTTCCCAGTCATCGTTGTTAAAAAAAAGAGGGGAGAGCTCCGCCCCGTGATAGATTTCAGGGCCCTCAACAAAGTTTAATTGAAAGAGTCTTATCCTATACCCAGAATTGATGAAATATTATCAACTTTAGGAGGTAACACGTGGTTCACTAATTTAGATCTGCGCTCTGCTTCCATCAGGTCGAATTAGACCAAGAGAGTAGGAAATTTACTGCCTTTAGTGTTAACTATCGGAAGTTGGGCGTGTGGGTAATGACCTCTGCCCTTGCGCCTTTTCTGGTGAAATTAGCGTTCGTTTTTCTAGACGATATTTTGGTGCTTTCCAAAACTAAAAATCAGCATTTGGCTGACATTGGAAGCGTCCTTAAGATGCTTCGATCCGGTAACTTGTCGTTGAAGCTTGAAAAATGTCATTTTTTCAAAAAGGAGATTGAATATTTGGGGCACATTATTGGCGCAGATGGTATTAGATGTAAAAATTCGGAGAAACTGCAGGATTGCAAAGCTCCAGCAAATGTAAAGGAGTTACAGCAGTTTTTAGGTCTGGCAAACTATTTTAAAAACTTTTTGCCAAATTTTGCCGAAGTTGCTTATCCCCTGTACAGACTTTTAAGAAAAGACGTTGACTATACGTGGAGCGACGAATGCCAGAAGAGTTTTGCTTCTATAAAATCTGCCTTGACTTCTGACACAGTTTTAAGACATCCTGACTACATAAGGACTTCCACGTATTTAGGGACGCGTCTAACTCTGGGATCGGAGGCGTGCTGATGCAGGCAGAGGATTCAAGCGATCAAATTTTGCGCCCTGTGGCTTACTTTAGTAAAAGCTTAAATTCCAGTCAGAAGCGATATAGTACTACCAAGAAGGAATTTTTCGGGATTTATTCAGCTCTGAAATATTTTAAACATTTAATTACTGGATATCCTATCCGTGTCTACACGGATCACCGGCCTCTCGCGCCGCTCTTTGCCAAAAAACTCACTGAGGACACCAATATGGCCAGATGGTGTATAAACGTGCATTCATTTGATCCTGTTGTAAAATATTTACCTGGAAAACAAAATGTCGTAGCTGAATATTTAAGCAGACTACCTGTAAACAATGAAAAATTAACCGCTAAAGAACTAGAGCGTTGTGATGCTCTGGACTCCGCGCTTGAATCAAATGTCTGTATCGCTGAGACTCGACCGCAGAGAAAAAAAGACATGGCTAGACATGAGGTAATTGACCCGCCGCATGGCAACAGTGCTGACGACGCAGCAAGCAAAGAGGCACGTCCCAAGCTCATTGACTATGTACCGAAAGACGATCAAATTTCTTGGACTATAAAAGAGTTTATCGACGAGCAGGAGAAAGACCCTTTTTGCATAGAAGTGAAAGAAGCTTTGCTTCATGGTAGTGTTTCGAAAATTCCGGACCAACAGAAAATTTTAATTCTGAACGACATTCTGTACCGACGTAGACAGATTGACAATCGACCTAGTACAATATTAACTGCAGTGGTACCTAACTCTTTAATGGGTAAAGCAATTTTAGCAATTCATTCGATGTATCATTCAGATGATGTTCAAACTTTGTTCAAATTTAAAATTAGGTTCTATAATCATTTGAAAAAACGATTGTGCGAAAATTCGTACGAGATTGTGAAGTTTGTAAGTTACTTAAGGCACGGACTTCTGTGCCAATTAAAATTTTGACAGCTCCAATAGCGAAAGAACCGTTTGAGGTTGTTTCAATGGACTATATTGGCCCACTTAAGGTTACCGATAGTGGTAGCAAATATATATAAGTAATAATTGACCTTTTCTCTAGATTTTGCAAATTGTATGCGACTTCTAACTGTCGTACAGACACGGTAATTTCATGCTTAAGTAATTGTTTTTCAATTTTTGGATTTCCTAATACACTGATTTCTGAAAATGCTTTGGAATTTAGGTCGGTGGCGGTTAAGCAGTTTGCAAATATTCATGCTATCGCAAAAAAGAAGTTCTGGCTTACAGTCCTCATTCCAACTCTATAGTAGAGAGGAATAATAGGAAAATTACTAATTTGTGGAAACTGTACGTAAATTCTCTCCCACATGCCGAATGGGACCAGTGCATTGAGGTGGTCGAAAATGCATTGAACAATGCGCTAAATTCTACTGTAGGCGAAACTCCGAGCTTCATCGTATTCAATAGGGACACCTGCCCCTTCTATCAAAGTGAGAGTTTTGATACCATAACTTACAGTTATGATGAAGAAATAGATTTGGTTAATTTTCGAGCAAAAGAAGCCGCCCGCACCGTAGAAAATATCAGAAATTTGATATTAAATAACACTACGGAAAGGAACCTTTACAGAAATATCAAGCGTCGAAATAAAGACGTCAAGAAAGGCGACCGTGTCCTTTTAAAAAATCACGAGAAAAAACATAAGTTGGAATTAACCTGGTTAGGGCCAGCCGTGGTTCTGAAGGTCAAGCGTAATTGGGCCGAAGTTAAAATTGGTTCCAAAATTTATAAAAGCAATTTAAACCACATATTACCCTTGAGGAGGGTTAAGCTGCGAGTTAAACACGACAAGTTTTTTGCCATGATTATGACTTACGTTCTGACGTCGCAACGACTCGACGAATTACGATTTACTGTGCAGGACAATTGTGTTACTTTGTTTAACATTTCCACTATGGGTTAATAATCATAATTTAAGGGTTTTGCTATGTAATATGCGCTGTGTTTCATTATTATTCTCAGTAACCCATATGTTATATTTTCAGCATTTTGTGCTGCGCTTTTTGGGTTATTTTAGGCTAAGTGTTGTATTTTAACCTGGATGTTTAAAGGAATGTAAATCTATCTAAATCTCTAAGACATCTTTATTAATCTTTGCATTTCACTTTCGATATTATTTCGATCGCTTGGAAGTATTGCTGAATTGGCAATTAAAATGGTGAGCGAATTCTTCGACTGCTAAATGCAATCGCTGATGTTGCAGTCCATCACGTGAGACAGTCTGTCTCGGCTCTGCGGCGCAACTCAACTCACATTGTTATTTTTATTTTCAGTTGGAATGTTCTGTTGACAGCGCAAATGAATTAAATTCATACAGTGGTTGTTTGCTGCCCGACCGAGGGTCCGAACATGGTTTTTTATTAAAAAAAATTCTCACGCATGCGTACAACACGGAATTTTTGTGCGTTAGGTTTATCTGATTGTTTCGTTGGTCATGCTAATCGGTTCCGTGTCTGTTCCCTTTGCAGGTTCACAAGGCTCGAAATGGGGAACGCGCAGTCATCTGTTGATGTCGATGCCCTCGTGTCGGCTTTAAGCGCGCATAACATCAATATCAATGAAGAGTGGCTGCGGGAAAACTCCAGGACGGACCTTTTGCCGGACAGCGTTACCGACGTCCTGGTGATGCTGCTCATATTGCCAACGATGGCGTTGGGGACAATCATCTATCACGTGAAGAAGAGCATGGAGATGATATCCGAGCGCTCCGAGCGTGTCGAGGATTTTCAGCTGCGTCGAGGGGCGCTGTGGCCGCCAAGATGCAACAATCATCAGGATCAAGTGTAGTTATCAACATTAGCGGTGACGTGGTGGTGCTGGTGCGACAGCCTGGCGCAAGGCGGGCCGGGCGGCCGCGAGAAGCAGGGCGCAATGAACGTCCCTGTTCCACTGCTAATCTGCGGCCAAAAGTTTTATTTTGAAAATTAGGTTGTTTAAAGTGGAATTAAATACCCAATGAATCAAATTGAATTTGAAAAATGAAATTGCTAAATCGAAAATATTGAAAATTAAGCGCGAAAATGTGAAAAATTGAAATTAAATTGTAAAGTTGGAAATCGCTAAGTTGAAAATAAAAATGTAGAATCTAATGCGTTGGAAAATGCGTTCTAATGCGTTGAAAATTACGTCAAAGTGTTTATTGGAATTGTTAAGGTAATAGTGAATGGAGTGGTGTTTCTTTTAGCGGTAAGATGTTAATCATAAACATAATATTATCTATAATCTTCTAATATCAACTGCATGCATCTAGTGTTAAGTGCAGTTAATAACTGTGCAGTGCACAACTGCATCTAGTGTTAATAGTGTTGAGCTATTTTACAACGCCAAGCAAAATTTAGGAAGAACAGAACGTAAGTCTGTGCATAATTACATAATGCTAATTGCTCAATATGTAAACTTTAAGGTTTTCTTTTTCGGTTTGTTAAAAATTATTTTAATTTTTGCTATTTGCGTTTAATAATGAAAGGCTATGTCGTTTTTAACCCTACCTCTGTCGGCGTGCTGACTATCTTGTTCCACGGTAAGTTAGTACTAATGCTGACCGGTGGCAGAAGCTGGTATTTTTGCTAGTTACCAATTCGTTTTTTTTTTGTTCTTACTTTTTAAGTTTGACTTATTAATCGTTTTCCTTTATATCTGGTGTTCCATGGTTTTACGGTGTGGAAGAATTTAAAAAGTTTTTTGTTTTTTTCATAGTGTGTTTTTAACATTTATTAAGGTATTAATATTTGCTATTTTTGCGATGTTCTATGGTGCTAAACTTTTCGATGCGTTTCTTTATGTTTTTCAATATTTTTTTGTTTTTAGTAAGAACTACATTACTATGTTAAAAGCGAGTGGTAATTGTTTTTGTAAATCGTTAATGGTATTGGTAATGGTAATGGCAGGTTTATAATATTTTTGTTGATTTTTTTTGCAATTTTTGAATTTTTTAATCTCTATCGTTGTTTGTTTCGAGATCTTCAATTTAGTTGCGTTTTATCATTTCTTTTAATTGTTTTAGCATGTAGTAATCCTACTTTGTGATATCAAATTAGGTTTGGACGATAAATTAATTTCTTCATGATTTTTTTAGTGCACACCCTTAAGCCGTGTGTCTGTTTTCAGTTGTTCCGAGTTGGTTCTGTTTACCTTTGAACAGGGCATTTTTATTTTGTTGTTCGCTTCAGCTGCCCTCGTTTTTGTTTGTTTTGCCATGTATTAAATAACAAAAAAGGGGGGGGGAGTAATATGCGAGCGCTTAGTCTTGCGCATTTGTCTTGCGTTTTCTCTTGATATCTCTGTCTCGCAGCCTTTATAAGGCGATGTTGCCTGTCGTGTGACGCTCAATCAATCAATTGTCCGTTCCTGTTACCGGCCTTGTTTTTCTCCAGTAAAAGCCTTCACCAAGTATACCACAAGTGTTTCACTGCCCCGAACAAATACGAAAAGTTAGCTACCGAAAATGATTTCGTCTTAATGCACTCACGAGCGTAGGAAAGTAAAAATTGCCAATGAATTACGTCGTACGTTCAAATGTTTTAATATGAGCGAAAAATGCCTTCAAAATATCTTGAAATTCAGATCATGCCTTGATATCTACACATGGGGACCGTAATACTTAAACCGTTTCATTTTTGAAACAAATGGGTGGGAGGAAATCATGTTTAGAATGCATTTCCTATCGGTGCGTTGGTCTGATTTTAACAATGCATCTTATTACAAGTGGCCAAGAAAACATTGTACATGTGATGCATTGTTGAAAGCACTCTTATTAGTGCACTCCCATATTGAAATTTGAGCTTACGAACAAAGGAACTTGTGAAATGAGGGATTATAGTTGAAAGTAAAACGAGTAGATCCAAATGAATTGGCGTCTTAGACTGTGAGGTTGACATTAGAGGTAATTTTACATTGTTTCGTATCAACTAGTAAGCTAAATAACTGGCTCGGATAAAATGAAATATTTTACAATAACAAAAAAATTAAATTTCATATGCTACTAGCATTGGCACAAAAAAGTTCACCGGATTCAAATAGATGAGAAGGATCATTGTATAATGCAAACCATAACATTTGCAACACTCCTGGGCCAAAACAACCTAAAATAGTGTGGCCAAAGTATACTCAAAAAGTGTAAGGGACAACACATTGTCATACAATATTATCTAGAGCATTTTAGGAGGGAAATATGTTCTACATATATATACACATATACATACATATATACATCCGTACACAACATATATGCACATATACATACGAGCGTCACATGTGCGTACATACATTTACTTAATATTCACATACAAGCAATCATATTACACATGCACAATACAAATAATGTATGTCTTGATTGTTGTATGATGTAACGAAAGATCCTATAATTAGCACTAAAAATTTCTGACTTCTTTTCCAGTACGTACTGCAGCTCACACTTGTGTAGACGCAAGATAGAGAGATATTTTAGTTTTGAATTCTCTAAGTGTTTGAGGGGTTTTGATGCTCCGGGGGAGTTTGATCCACAATAAGGCGCCTGATACTGACAGAGCTTTCTGCCCAATGTTAGATAAACGGTATTTGATTAGGACATCACGTCTCTTATTCGGCTTTAGGTTGGTGACGGTAGGGGAATGGAATTTCACTATTTCAGCATTGTTAGGAATAAATGAAATAGATTGATTTCTGGTAAATCTTACTCTTAGGATGAAAAGGAAAACCAAGGTGGCTAAGATTATCATGAAAAAACAAACGTTTCGGATTATAAAAAATCCATCTTCAGGGTTCTGAAATACAACCAATCGAAGTATTAAAACATTGTAACTATAAGTCTTCTGAACAAATCGGATGAAAGATGATGAAATTTAAAAGACACGATGAAACAAATAAACAAAAAACTATCCAAATTTCAACAAACAATGGAAAGTTTCACCGCCGTATAACACTCATTTATTGACGGACGGTTTTTTAAAATGTAAATCGAGGAAGAGGAAGATATGAGGAATGAAGAGTGTCAGACCGCATAGGTGTTGTCGAGGTTTTTGTGTTAGTTACCCATAATCCTAAGTATTTTCTTTAGGTGTCCAGCTCCCTGAACGCCGACTTGTCTGTTTCTCCGCGCTGATGTTGCGTATGTGCATTTACTTTAGTTTGCCCTTAAATGTCATTTGTACTACATGTCGGTATTCCAATGTTTCTTTGATTACCTAGCTAAATAAGACTAATATTTTAAATCAATTTTGAGTGTTATACCCTGTTATGCAGTAGCTCATGTCTGTACGCACTATTTTTGCAACAGAAAATAGATCATTGTCATTGTTAAAATATATCGGTGTATGTATTAGGGACTTCAAACAGATTCAGCAATAAACAAGTCACACCCTGAGGTCAAAAGAGTTTCCTTTCTCCTTATTGACACAGGCTTTAGTCTCATACGACACCTCGCCTAATTAGGGGCTAAGGAGGCACCTTGGGAGGACGAACTATTTCGCATAGTTTGTCGATTAGGAAGACGATGTCGCAGCTCGGCACTAACAGAGTTCACTTCTATTGCCCTAGCGGACTAAATACGGCGTAGGCGGAACCCACACACACACACACACCTCACTCTAGCGGTACCACCGTAGTTCGGCAGAAAACAGAATTTACTTCTGTTGCCCTAGCGGACTGAATACGGCGCAGGTGGTACCCACACAAACCTCACCCCACACACACAACGGTACCGCCGTAGTTCGGCACTAACAGAATTTACTTCTGTTGCCTTAGCGGACTGCTTACGACGTAGGCGGTACGCGCACGAACCTCAGGAAGGGCCGCTGCGAAGAAAAGCTAGCGCCACGGAAAAAGGTAGCTGCACAGAAGACAGTCCCCCCTTTTCCACGAACCGTCACGTCGACCGCACGACGGTATCGACATATTCTGGCGCCCGAACAGGGACCCAGAAGCTTTGCGCGACTACCAACATTGCCTGGGATTTCTGGGTTCTAATCAACTACGCGGACACCGCATCACTAAAACAAGATGAACCTCGTCGCTCAAGCTCGAGAATACGTCGAAGCACTCGGCCTCACTCCCACCGATGCGGAGTACCGGGAAGAATTTACCAGCCGCCTGAGGCATTTGGAAGAAGCCGCAGAACGAGCAGCGGAACGAGAAGAACGAGCAACGGAACGAGAGGCCGCAGAACGAGCAGCGGAACGAGAAGCAGCACAACGAGACCACGAGCTCAGACTCCGACAACTCGATGCTCAAATCGCTCCTCAAAATGCTAGAGTGAAGATACCTCCACCGGCTCCATTCGATCCCCCGAAAGAAAGGATGGACGAATTTTTGCAACGCTTCTGCACTCACACCACAGCGATGGGATTTACTGAAGTCGATGCTGTTGTCATGCTCCATAATTTGATCACACCGAAGGAACATCGACTCATCGATACCCTGCCCGCAGCAGATCGCTTCAAGCTTCCTGAAATTAAACTGCTCCTACTAGATGCTCATAAAGTTACTCCGGCAAAACTACGGGCCAACTACTACGAATTGAAGCCAGAAGAAGGCGACAATATGTCACGTTACCTACGGCGACTCGAACAAGCCTTTGACGCTTGGTTAAAAGGATGCAACATCGAAGCCAACTACGAGACTCTTCGTGACTTCCTTATTGTTGACCGAGCTCATTCAAGCTTGCCATTCTTCCTCGCTACTCAATTGCGTGACAGGGGTGGTAACACAGTCGCAAGCCTAGTAGAGCAAGGTGATAGCTTCTTACAAGCAAGACCTCATACATCGCTCCATCAGCTTTGTAAGGGTCGCACACTGACATCAACAACGGATGCGGGTCCTCCAGCACTCAAAGTATCAGTAGCACCAGAGCGACGCTCGACATTTCCTGTCCGAGCCCCGAACACTCCAGCAAGATCACCTAACTCCAGCAACAACTCTCGAGGAACGCCGCCAAGAACTTCTAACACACGTGGTGGTCCCACCAGCTCAGGATCGGTCAACACTCCGCAGCGCGAACAACGAGGACCTTACACTGAATTTTACTTTACTTTCCATGGCCCCAACCGATCACATTCTAGTGATGAGTGCCGCAAATTGCAGAGGAGGCTAGGTGATGGTCACAGTAATGGAGCAGCCCATGCAAGCCCACCTATCTCCAGTACTACAGCTCGAGTAAACAATCTAGCAACGCATGAAGGAGCAGATGAATACGACGATATTCCCCCAGTCGCATGCAATCACATCGCCTCGAACAAGCTGATTGAATTGTGACAGCTGAAAACATGCTCTGGCACCGTGAACCAACAACCCGTTTAAGTACTACTAGATGGAGGAGCAACGGCGGTCTTTGTCAAGAAGGCTCTCGTCCCAGCTGACGCCATTTTAAAGAAGGAAATTACCGTTCGGCTGGCCAACAATCACTCTTTCGAGCCGCCTCTGGCCCGAGTCTCTCTCGTTTGCCCCTATTACCACGGAGAGGTGACAGCCGTAGCCATGGAAGAGCTCTCCCACGATGTCATTCTCGGCCGAGTTCCCGGGACCACTTCCTTCGAAGAACAGATGACCGACCATGAAGACAACCAGTTGCTGCAGAAGTCTCTCACGTTGTCACAAGGGCAACAGCAAAAACGATCGAAAATCCCCCCCACGCCCCAAGCACTGTCGGTATATTGCAACACAACAAAGAAGACTTCAAGAAATTACAGCCGGAGTGCAAAACATTGCAGCTTTTATTCAAGAAAGTTGACACCAGAAAAGAAGAAACGCACAAGGATGGCAGAGTCATTACCTTTGAACTCCATGACGGCATTCTCCATCGGAAAACGTTACGAGACGGTCAGGAAACCCATCAACTTGTAGCCCCTGCAAGCGTGCACCCACAAATCTTGGAAATGGCTCACGACAATCCACTTGCTGGCCACTATTCCCAAAAGAAGACTCAGGCACGACTGGAACGAGATTTTTATTGGCCGTCCCTTGCAAAAGATGTGGTCCAATACTGTCACTCCTGTCATACCTGCCAGACGCACGCTCCATTTCGACCAAGAAAGGCACCTATCTCAACCCCACCGATCACCACTCCAATCTCCGCGCTCAGTGTTGATTTGGTAGGCCCATTGCAACAAGCTTCGGCCCGTGGCCACCGATACATTCTCACCGTGGTGGACCAAGCAACTCGGTACGCAGACGCAGCCCCGCTTAGACATATAGATGCAGAAACGGTCGCCCAGGAGCTACTCGAAATCTGCAGCAGAGTTGGTTTCCTTCATACGCTAACGAGCGACAACGGCACTCAGTTCACAGCCGCAACCTTCGAAGCTTTCCTGAAACTCGTCGGTATCCAGCACCGATTGACGCCATTATACCATGCCCAATCGAACGGCATAGTCGAACGCTTCGATGGCACGCTCTAAGTCATGTTGCGGAAGTTAGCCGTAGAACAACCGCGAGATTGGGACCTGTATCTGCCTTCCCTCCTTTTTGCATATCGAGACGCTCCTCAGGCCTCAACCGGGTATTCTCCTTTCGAACCCATCTACGGCCGTCGCGTCCGTGGACCTTTAACCGTGCTCAAGGAATGCTGGGCAGATGGTAGCTTGCAAGACGGCACTGCTCAGTATTTAATGGAAATGAAGCAGCGATTGAAAGAAACATATAAAATCGCTCGCGAGAATCTAAACAGGAGCCAAGAGAATAGCGCCAAGTTCTTCAACAGACGTACCAAGATGCGAACTCTAAAGCAAGGAGATAAAGTCCTCGTATTTCCGCCCGATTCTCGAAAGAAGCTACTTATGACTTGGAAAGGTCCCTATACAGTGAAATCACGCCTGGGAACCTGTACCTATACATTGGACGTGGATGGAAACAACAAAGTCTATCACATCAACCTCCTTTGCCAGTACCACGACCGGGAGCAGCAAAGTTCCGCCTCACCAAGCGAAAAAGATCGCGAGGAGGATGACAAGAGAGTAGAGGAAGCATTTGCAGCGGTTGGCCTCGCCCTAGAACCTACCTGCGAAGAAGAAGAATTCGACCGGAAAGAATCAGAGATATCGTCACCCGTCGGAGAAACCATTGAAAACTGTCTCATCTCTTCTACGTTGACTACAACACAACGCTCAGAACTCCAGGAACTACTTGGATAATATCGCGATCTTTTCACAGATACTCCCGGAAGAACCAGCACGGAAGTTCATGAAATGAAATTGAAGGATCCTTCCAGTTTTCGACTTCAACATTCGTATCCACTTCCCTTAGCGCTGGAGCCTGAACTGCAGTCAAGTTTAGAGAAGTGGATGAAGATGGGAATCGTGACGCCATCCACAGCACCTTACTCTTCACCGCTCCTTGCCGTCCGGAAGAAAGACGGTACCCACCGATTTTGTCTGGACGGTAGGCACCTCAACAGCCAGACAGTATTCGATGCCGAGCCAATAGCAGACACCACTGCTATCTTCACCAATTCAGCTGGCAAAACAATCTTCAGCAAAATGGATCTCACCAGTGGATATTGGCAGGTACCTTTACACCCTGAGTCCCGCCAATACACCGCCTTCAAAACTAGGTCTGGCCTAAATGAATTCAACGTCATGCCTTTCGGCCTAGCAAATGCTCCAGCCACTTTTTCCCGCCTCATACGCCAAGTCACTGCAGGACTGCAAGATACCGAAGTCTACATGGACGACATCTTAATCGCCTCGACTACTTGGGAAGATCATTGCGCAGCATTAGCTAAACTGTTCGAAGCTCTTTCTCGACATGGTCTTAAGGCGAAGCCGTCCAAATGCGAATTCGGATTTGACAGTCTCCAGTATTTGGGCCATCAACTCAGCAGTAATCAGATTCAGCCTCTGGAGAACCAAGTCGAAGCCTTAAAATCAGCTCGGTAAAGTTGGGTACCGAAGTTTTCTCGGTACAGTTGGGTACTACCAATAGTACATTCCTAAGTACTCTCAACTGACATCTAAACTCCATGATTTCCTAAAGAAGAACTTCCCAGCACAAATACCTTGGACCGATACAACAGAAGATCTGTTCGAAAGTTTGAAGACAGCGTTAGTCAAGAGACCGGTCTTACAGTTACCAGACCCCAGATGTTCTTTCATTCTAAGGACAGATGCCTCCCAAACTGGACTTGAAGCAGCTCTCCTCCAGTCAAGCAAACGAGACTTCTGTTACTACGCGCCGGTAGCATATGCTTCACGTCGACTGAGAGGAGCAGAAATAAACTATTCTACCATTGAAAAAGAAGCGTTAAGCATCTACTGCGCTCTACAGAAGTTTGAGGTCTACCTGTAGGGACGAGAATTTGTGTTACAAACCGACCACCGACCGCTCCTTTATTTGCAACAGGCAGACAAGTTAAACCCCCGATTGAAACGCTGGGCCTTGTATTTCAGCCTTTTCAGGTTCCGAGCAGAACACCTTCCGGGAGTCGACAACCACCTTGCAGATTTCCTCTTTCGGCTATCATAGCAGAGACACCCTCCCCCGGGCGTGTCAGGCGGCACAGGTGTTGTCTAGGCTTTTGCGTTAGTTACACATAATCTGAAGTATTTTCTTTATGTGTCCAGCTCCCTGAACGCCGACTTGTCTGTTTCTCCGCGCTGATGTTGCGTCTGTGCATTTACTTTAGTTAGCCCTTAAATATCATTTGTATTACATGTCGATATTCCAATGTTTCTTTGATTACCTAGCTAAATAAGACTAATATTTTAAATGCAATTTTGAGTGTTATACCCTGTTATGCAGTAGCTCATGTCTGTACGCACTATTTTTGCAACAGAAAATAAATCATTGTCTTTTTTAAAATATATCGGTGTATGTAATAGGGACTTCAAACAGATTCAGCAATAAAGAAATCACACCCTGAGGTCAAACAAGTTTCCGTTCTTCTTATTGACACAGGCTTTAGTCTCATACGACGCCTCGCCTAATTAGGGGCTAAGGAGGCACCTTGGAAGGACGAACTATTTCGCATAGTTTGTCGGTTAGGAAGACGATGTCGCAGTTCTGCACTAACAGAGTTCACTTCTATTGCCCTAGCGGACTAAATAAGGCGTAGGCGGTACCCACACACACAAACCTCACTCTAGCGGTACCACCGTAGTTCGGCAGAGAACAGAATTTACTTCTGTTGCCCTAGCGGACTGAATACGGCGCAGGTGGTACCCACACAATCTTCACCCCACACACACAACGGTACCGCCGTAGTTCAGCACTAACAGAATTTACTTCTGTTGCACTAGCGGACTGATTACGGCGTAGGCGGTACCCACACAAACCTCAGGAAGGGCCGCTGCGAAGAAAAGCTAGCGTTCCAGAAAAAGGTAGCTGCACAGAAGACAGCCCCCCTTTTCCACGAACCCTCACGACGACCGCACACGGTATCGACAAAGAGGAAGTTATGAGGAAGATATAAAAAGGAGAATACGTGTTGAGCTTTGTGCGCCAGAAACCTTTTCTGAATAGGAGCCCAGCCGAGCTTATTCCGGAGCGGTGTTACGTGATCATTCTTATTTAATTTACCGTTACATCCAACCATAGCTGCAAAATTCATGCATTTTTGTAGATCTTTTTGAAGATGTTTTGGTATATCTCCCATAACCAGGCTACAGTAGTCAATAAGTGATAAGGCCAAAGATTGAACGGCCAATAATCTAGATTCATCAAGCATACTTTTTATACGATTAAAAAACATTAAAGTCCCGTGAATTAGGTTACAGGTTTTATCAACGTGGGATTTGAAAGACATGTATTTATTGAACCAAATATCTAATTTTTTTACTTTTTCTGATGGGTAAATTTCATCTTTTCCAACCGTAAGAGTTAGATCCAAATTTCGAATATTGTTTACTGCATCGTTTGACCCAAAAACAATGAATTGTGTTTTACTAGCGTTTAGCTTGAGACCATTTTGGTCATAACATGACTTGAGGCTCATCAATAGGGCTTCGGCTTCATTTTTTGTCTATGGTATTTCTGATACAAAACTTGTCATTGCAATTTAGATATCATCTGCATACGTACAGATTCGAGTGTTAGAAGGCATTGGAGGGAAATTGTTAATGAAAATTGAAAACAATTGCGGACCCAGAAGAGATCCTTGATGGACACCAAAGTTATTTTCAAGGAATATGGACAACTTGTTATCTAAGTGGACTGCATGAAATTGATTTGATAGGTAGCTTTTAACCAATGCGTATCAACTTCTAAGTTCAGTATTTTTCGTAGGAGTTGATCATGTTCGACGCTTTCGAATGCTTTAGAGAGATCGAATAGCAGCAAAAGTGTTACATTTTTTAATCGATATCGCTGTATATTTTTTCAGTGATATTGAGCAGGGCGTCTTGAGTGCTAGTTTTCCTCCTATAGGCATATTGATTTCGATGAAGTAAATTTGACTCGTCTAAGTGAGATGACAGTTGATTCGTTACTACTTTTCCAGTGTTTTGGACAGGACAGGTAAAAGGCTTATGGACCTGTAATTTGACGCTGTATTTATATTCACTAGTTTTATGCAACGGTCTAATTATGGAGTGTTTCCATTGGTTTGGAAACTTATTAGTAGCTATTGATGTGTTGATAATATAACGAATCAATGGTGCTGTGACTATAAAGCTGTCTTTGATGTATTGAAGGATGATGCCATCATGTCCGACTGCATTTGTGTTTTTCAATGAGTACAAAATAGTCCGTAACTCTCTTAAATCGACAGGACGTGGCCTCCACAGGGCACCAATCTTTGAAAGTGCAGTAGGGCACGAACTGTCAACTGACAGTTGCCCCGGGCTGGTTTTACTTTCTTCACTGAAAACTTGAGCATCTACTTTTGAAAAGAATGTATTGAACTCAGAGGCATTTATCAAAGGATTTTCAAAATTACTTCCGCGGTCTGAATTTGTATATTGAGCCGCCTCACTAATGATTTCCCATGTACGTTTTGGGTTTTTTTTGCCTTGAATGGTTCTTAATGAAAGGGAGTTTGTTTTGCCTGCGTTATTTTCTTCCGAAGAATCTTTCTAAGTTCTTTATATCTCTTGTATACAGTACTGTTCGACCTATTTTCTTTGTTCTCTCATAAGTAAATTTTCTTTACTCTGCTCAGTTCTTTAATTTCGTTGGTAATCCACACAGTGCGCTTTAGCCCAGTTTTTTTTTGTGATATAAGGTGCGCGTTCATTGAGAGCTGCTGTAAAGTTCTCGTTAAAGATTGAAACTTGTGTGAGGAAATACTACTCTCATAAGATTTTTTGGGAATTTTTGGGAAATACTCTCGTACTACTCTCATAAGATTTTTTGGGAATTTTTGGGAAATACTCTCATAAAACATTTTTTTGGGGAATTTTTGAGAAATACTCTCTCGTAAAATATTTTGTTTGGGGAAACAGGCTTGCAAAATGTTCTTTGGGAAAATACTTCACTTTATGGTTCAAAGATGCTGTGCTCTATGTAGTGAGAGATGTTACAGCAAGGATTGGAATTTGACGGTTAGGCCGCCAAGCGGGGCTGCTTCGAGGGGGAAAAAGGGGAGACGTAGCAGAGAACCTATTGTGCTGCACCAATGAACGCTTGCCTAGTGATCACGCGAGAAGGTGTGTCTGAACACACACCAATGGGAGACCCAGACGTCAGAACAAACAAGAATCCCGCCAATCAGGATACAGATACGGCCTCTGTAGATGGGATGCTTCGAGATCAATCTCGAAGCAAGGAAGCGAAACGCTTATAAGGAGGGTGGATGAAGCCTCGGGAGGATTTTTGTGTGGAGCGGCGTAAGGGAAGCAGCTAGAACCTGATTGCGTGAGCAAGTGCACCCGTCCCTTGCCGGGGGGTGCACAAGAACAACGAAATGTACATCTGCGCGAAGTCACCAGCAGACATCGAAACGATGACTTGCAAGAAAGACCGCTCAAACACCTCAACTGCATCGAAACGACAACTTGCAACAAAACCGTTCAAAACACCTCAGCTGCACGGTGGTAATCGACAGGAGTCAAAGCGTCAATAACTCTACAGAAAACATTCTATTGGCTTCTACACCAACTCCAAATTCGCAAACAACTCCACCCTCTCCAGCAAGATAATTGTCCAAGTTCATCTTCAAGCCAGCAGTGATGTCGAGCGCTGAAAGATCTGCAAGTGGCGGGCAGACGTTGTCACGCATTTCTCAGCCTGAGCGCAAGCGCAGCCAGAAAAACCGCAGCATCGCCGAGCAAGATGAGCAGACCGAGTCCGCGTGCAGGCTTCAGAATTGAGAAGAAAATCCAGCATCAATGGAATGGAATTAGGTCAGCTGCAGCCGCACATCACAGCGGAGTGGAAAGTGTATAATTGTCGGCAGGGTGAATTCGAAAAATGAGAGCCCTGTTAGGTGGTGATAAAAGTTCAATTTCAGATGTAGAAGAGCACCCAGAAAAGTGCTTTTCAAAGTGTTGCGCAAATCATATAAATTATAGGCAATCGGTTTCCTGTGTTCATTTAGTCGAGGATCGAATTCACGTTGTGAATGGTGCGACGCTTCATATGATTCGACACCTTGTCACAATCACAGGTTGAATCGTGATATGTTATTCTCGCTAATATTGTGTTTTATGTTGCTGTGGAACCTGCGGTTTTGTGGATGCGTAATTTGTTGTCTACGATGGAGTATTGGTAACTTGAATTCTCGGTAAGCATCACATTTATATCGTGTCACGTTTAGAGTCTTATAACGGTTGAATGTGTGTGCCTTTCATTAATGCAGTTGTGCTCTTTCAAATCATTTCGTTTCAATGCCTTGTATGATTTACCCCACGTGTTTCCCAAAAATCAATTCATGTAAATCTTCAATCCTTTTATTCTCCATGTCTGGTATGCAGGTGTACGCAAGCATGATGGACAATATTTTAAATTTTGCGGGGGTTGAGAGTCCCTCAGCGTATGGAAAGGGGGTCCTAAACCCACCCCTTTCTCCGTATCGCAACACTTGAATGTCCACATCCTCAGATTCCATCATACTCTGAAATTCGGTGTTCCTGTTTAAGAGTTTTTCATGAAACAGTTCCGGTGAATATTGACTTTTCAAGTGATTAGTCATGGAACGATAGTTTTTTCCATCCTCTGTAATATTAATTTTACATTCTATAGAGGGGTGATCGGCGACAGAAGGTGATATAACTATACTAAATATTGCCGTAGGTTTCTTTGTGATCGCCAGATCGAGGAAAGTTTTAGAGATTCTTGTAACGCGAGTCGGTTCTTTAACCATTTGTGAAAGGTTTAGTTTGTACAGCAGTCTGCTAAGCTGTTTTTTTTATCCGTAAGTCAATATTAAAATCGCCGAAAGCAATGAATTACTTTTTGTAACTAGAATTTCTTAAAAATTTCTCAATAAACTCTGCTGTTGTAGGTAGAGAAGCCGATGGGTACCGGTAAAGGCTGCCGGTAATAATGGATTCATGTTTATTTATTCGCACTGTTGACCAAACTATTTCGATGCCCCCGCACACTTCATTTGTTAAAAGTAAAGACGACGTGTCCTGACTCAACCGCGGATTCACTATCTTCGCTTCGCTAGTCGGAGTAACGAATACCAATGGGTACCAAAAAAGTAGACAACTCTTCAACTTTTATTCAACTCCGTGATGTCGTAAACTGCGCAACAGGGACGTTTTTAAGTGCAAGAATAAAAAATGAAATAAATGAAATAACTGAGAAAGAAATTATGTAAGTGAGGTAATAACTGAATTGAATGGAATGACTGAGCGAGGTACTATGGGCTCCTAACTATTACCAGAACTAAGATAGATCTTCTAATGACAATGATCTAGCACGCCGGTATCAAGAGTCTGGAGAGATTAATGTTGGACATGACAAGTACTCTGGCAGGTTCTAGTCCCAGAAAACAATAATATATATATGGTATTTCCATATTCAGAACAACTCATGGCAACTCATGAACAACTCAATACATGGAACAGATCAATACTCAATACAATGCGAACAACTCTTGGCAAGTCTACATGTGAAGGTGAGCTAGAAGACAGCGTTACACGCATAAGTATCGGAGGCCTTGCGAGGGCCAAACAGGACCGGAGCTATTGAACACATGTAAGTGCAAATGTATGTATTAATGTGAGTCAATGCTGCATTACAAAAACTGGGCTTGAAACCCAGCGGTTCACGGAAATTAAGCGCTGCTGTTGGCACAAGTTTACAATTTTCAGGGAGATAATCTGACAACACTTACTGTAGATACTCACAAAAAAAGGGGGACGGTATTCTCCCGTTTCCATATGTCTCCTATTTCAACCTACAATCTGGATAATCACTATATTGGTTTTACTCTACCTGTGAAAGAGACATAAGACTGATTAGGTCTCCGATGTAGAGACAACGTTACAACAGGAACGGCAAACTATCCTCTTAACCAGTTAGGCAAGCACGGCTTAGGAAAAATAATATGCATGAATACAGAATAACTTTGAGGGGATGCCCTAGGAGTTGCTGAACTCATTTGGCTTGCAGGGATTTTATATTCTAATTTTACCATTGTCCTAAACTTGAGAAACATTTTGATTATCACTCGTGTCAGACAAACTGTTTAAATTACTCAATTTAAGTTGCAGGTGAACCGTCCCTAGGGTAACAAGTACATGGTTACTGATATCAGCCTGGGCATTCAATAGTCAAATAAAATTTCCGCTGACATAGTCCTAGTTTGCTTTAAATTCGCTTTAGATCTAGGCTTCCACCTTGCTGACTAAAAAAAGGCACCGCCACACCCTGCATTATGTCAATGCTACTTGTAACT
Organism: Morinoia aosen; assembly: GCA_030386875.1. NCBI lineage: Eukaryota > Metazoa > Arthropoda > Malacostraca > Amphipoda > Talitridae > Morinoia > Morinoia aosen. The sequence continues at coordinate 45,555,263 of CM059575.1, forward strand.
TTGTTCGTGTCGCAGAACAACCGCTGCGGCTTAACGAGCTTTTGGATGAGCGCGTGACAAAGCGCGGCAGTCAGTTGCATATAAGCTTTGAGAGGAGGAGGACGTCAGACGACAATGTGCTCTGCAAAGCAGCTGCACTCGGACTTTCGCGGAACACGCTTGCGAGACAACAGTGAGCGCTTGAGCGAGACAACCGTACTCAATGACTGCTTGGCTCGCACTGGCTCTGCTGTGCGGTGTCGTCTGGCTACGTGAATCAGGAGGGCTGGACTTTTGTTCATGTGGCTGCCCGAGCGGTGAGAGAGCTCTGGGCAACTCGTCGGTGCGGCATGGAGTACTCGAAGTTGCAAGGTGTGGCGGTGCCTAACTTGCTCAGCCCAGCTCATGGGTGAGGAGCCAACACTAAGTGTGCATTCAGAAATTTTTTTCACAAAGAGAGGTGAACTAATCTCAATCTGAACTATTCACAATCAATAAGTATAAGCAATTAGTGCTAACTACCTTTTTACATATTATGAGGCATCAATTTAGCAATTTATTCTCACTCCCAGCAAAATGTTGGCCGCAGCCATTTTTTATAATTACAAGCTACAACTTCTCACATGCACCTTCATCTTAGACTGCTGACTACTTTAATTTACATAACCTAGTGTGGTATATTTAATTATATAGCAGTATGATAGCCTAAGCCAATACACATAGCAATCCAACACTAGACTTCACCACAGTGTATCCTAACACTGACACAGTATAGGTTAGACACCACATAGACAGTATTTGTGATCCACATAGATAGACACAACACAGTAATAGCAATAGTGCTGTCAGCAATAGTAATACATAGGTCAATAATAATATATGAGCAAATAGGCACTCACCTCTTGTGTATCTCTAAACTATAAATATGCTCAATCAAATAGACATGTGGCCAGAGAGAGAAGAGCGGAGATAGATTGGAATTATAGAATAGAGTAGAATAGAATTAGTAGTCTGTCGTTATAAATACTTAAGGATAGGTACTTAGCCACATAGGGTAATCTATATACACACTTGCAGTAAACATTTGCTGTTTAGCTGCCTGCGGCCAATAGGGAACTGACTGCGATTGTTGCCGTCACGATTGTTGCCAACTTTTGGTCTCTCTAACTAGAACTTACATTTCTCGCTATATTACACCTAGGTTATCGCTTGAGTCTCTAGCATCGCAATGCAGCATACTAGCTGGAATGAGTACCAGGAATTCATTAACACTAGCCTGATTCGGTATAGGTGGTTCGCCGGTTGCCAGCAGCATCATTGAATGCTCTAGGAACCGGTTGTTCACCCTCTATCAAACACACAAAGACACAGACACAAAAAAGTGTAGATAATCGAGAACACGAAGAATCGCAAATTAGTAGTTTTTTAAACACATAATCACGCTGAGATGCTACGATCTTAAGATTATCCTGGGAGAACGTCTGCACTCGATCACTTCAGCCAACAAAAAACGCCTCGTCAGTCTCGCGGACTGGTGCTGAAGGTCCGCGGCAATGTTGTCACAAGGATTTCAGAAATTCGCATCTTTTAAGACGCGACACGAATAAATTTATTTCATGAAAATGCAAGATCTACTACCTTTGCTACTTTTAACGCCGTCATGGCGGTACAGCACGTAATCGGGAATATTGAAAAACGAGCTCTGGGTTCGCGAATCAAACCATGTCTAGAAAACACACAAGATGTTAATGTCTTCTGTGATCAACATTACTCTAATGTCATCCGGCTTACCTTTGAGGCTACGAGCATTGATATGTTTAATTTTGATATTTTCTTTATCGTGACGATTATTTTCGGCATCAAAGTGATTTTTTGGTAGGGATTGTTTCGTGGATTCGTTGGTCTTATCATTGTTGCCCAGAGAGTCAAGTCTAGCGTCAGGTACATTTGAGAGACTGCCATTCAACTAAACAACAGTATTTTGCAGGGTTGCGGAGTCGGAGTCGGAGTCGGGAGTCGGAGTCGCCGGAGTCGCATGTTTTAGGGTGGAGTCGGAGTCGGAGTCGGAGTCGCTTCTCTGAAGTGTGGTGGAGTCGGAGTCGGAGTCGCTTTTCCGAGTGTGGTGGAGTCGGAGTCGTTCATTCGGATGGGGTGGAGTCGAAGTTGGAGTCGCTAGTTTTTGTTGTCTTTGATTCTAATTTGTACTAAAAATTATTTATAATTGTTTAAAACCGAAAGTAAACTAAACAGAGTTAGAATACTTTGCTGAAAATCTAAAAATACGCAATGTTTTTCTTGATTATTTTTTTTAAGTTTGAAACAGCGTATTTATACCTATCACCTAATACCGTCATTGTTATCTAGTCGTTGTGGGTTTGCATTCCTATATATGATGAATACAAGAAAGAAATATAATTTTACGGGAGTAATAATGAATATTTTGCAGTTATTTAAGCAAAAATTAGTAATTTGAAACATTGTAAATATGTTCTGTATATTTCTGTTTCGTTCATTTCCCCTTCAATTATTACACAGGAAGTAGCAAATAGTACTAAATGTGTTGTAAGTTACTTGTAGAACATTTCAGCTGATGCAATACATTGCACTCACGTAAGGAGTGGTAACTATGTACGCTCTTAATGATGCATTGATTGATAATGACTAGTCTTTGCAGAAACTTAAAGTTATGTTGTGATCATAAATATTTTTAGTCTTTATGTTATGATTCCTTGCCAATGAGTAGTCTTTGCCAAAACCTGAAGCTATGGTCTGGTACATAAAGACTTCTGGTTCTCAGGTTATGTTATCAAAATTGATATGGCTTCCTTGTCTTTAGGTCAAGTTAACATGTATTATTAATAACAATTTCTGCTCATTTCTAAAGTTATTTTTTGAATATTGTTTGGTTCTTTCAGAGTTATATTGCATTTCACTATATCATTATCATGTTGAATTTTTATCTTCGTATCACTCCCCAGTTTTTAAGTACGCATACGCTGAAATGGAGAATTTTATATTATGCTTCTACAATTTTAAACACTGAAATAGTATCCGTTTTGCAGCATTACATAATTAATTACTTCTTCTTATGGAAGATTTGGAAATGTTGTAAGGTAATCAATTTCGGCATTGAGACACATGAAAAATTAAAATACAATGTAAACGAGCTGCAATGAAAATAATAACACACTAGCAAAAACTTCATTTAGTCACACACAAATTGGAACTGAAAACAATGCACTATCTCAGCTGCAATGGTTGTTACATTTATGCGATAGTACAAATTTTCTTACTGGAAACGTTTCAAATCGCTCCAAAAAACATGAAATGAGAAGGACATGGGCGTTTATTAAAATAAGAAAGTGTCAAATATAAAGTAAAAAGTTACACGAGGATAAGAGATAAAATCATATTGCACGCAAAGGCGCTAAAAGTGACTTTTATTCGTAAACAAAACGTTCCGAAAACTTCAGTCCCCTGCGACGAAAGCAAAACAACTTTTGCCTATTATAGCCGAGATATAAAATAGTGTTGAGCAATTATATGACGCCTTTTCTGCATTGTTACCCTGCATAGTGTAGACACAGAGAATAAGAGGCAGTGTGCAAATCTTGCCTACTTTGTCTACATGTATATCATTTTGTAGATTTTAAGCATAGTCATTGAATTAACTATTATAATTTCACTGAATGAGTGGTAACTTAGTAATAAAAAAAACTGTGGATACATATCTATGCTTCTCAGTGTAGGCAGTGCCTACTTTACCTACTCAGAAGACGCTTGTCAGTAATATACAGGGTGTTTCAGAATAAGCGGCAAAAAATTGCCCACCAAGTAGAAGATGTCCGAATAAAAACTTTTTCTTCTATGAAATTTTCCGAAGAAAGAGACATTGAGATATTAGCCGTTTATTGTTTTAAAGGATGAAATTTAATGACTGAATTACTCGCCAAATTTATTCCAATTTACGTTGATCGGGCGAAATCTTTTAGTTGCATGACCTCATAGATCTCCTTAGATGACTCCATTCGATTTCATTTTTTGGGGACACGTGAAGAGCCTTGTTTATGCTACACTCATTGAGTCTGAGGAAGATCTTGCGGCCAGAATTGCAGTGGCTGCTGGCGAGATACCTAAATGCCAGACGTGTTTCCTAATATCCGGCAGTCGTTAAGGCTAACATTCGAAAAGTGCATTGATGTAGGTGGAACACATTTTGAACAATTTTGTAAAGTAAATTCAAAATAAATATTGCGAGTAATTGTGCCATTAAATTTCATCATTTAAAACAATAAACAGCTAATATCTCACGACCCCGATTTTTTGGGGAAAATTTCCTGGAATTAAAAGTGTTTATTTGGCCACATTCTACTTGAAGTGCAATTGTGCACCTCGTGTTCTGAAACACTCAGTATATAAAATTGTGTACTTAACTCGTGATAAATGATGAGATTTAATATTCTCTGTACACAAATCTTCCAGATGTGGATTATAAAGAAATATATCCAACCTAATAGTACCCGCGATTAGAATATTCTAGTACTACTGCACTGGTGAAACTCGCATCACAGCTACAGTCATTAAGCATCTTTAAGAGCGTGAAAAGGAGACAGACCAACCAACAAAGACGGACAGCCAATTTCATTTGTTCAGTGAAATTTCCTGTTGAAAACCTTCCGTATTTCTGATGGCGGCTTTGTGAAAGAAAAAGTTTCCTTCAGATGGCCTGTCATAGTTGACAGACAAGAATTTGAAACTGTTGATATTAGTTCTTTCATTTCTTCGTCTTTTTGTTTTGCAGCTACATCTTTTCTTTTCGTTTTTTGTTTAAATTTTACTTTCTATAATTAAGCATGTTTGAGCTTCTACCAGACCTGCATTAACCAAAAATCGCTTAAATTAACATTACTCGTGACGCACTGGCATTCACTAATTAAATTATCTTTGAGCTTACTCTGCTTGGGCAGCATGTCGCCCTTTTAATAAAATTCGGTCTGGCACCTCTAACTTATTTCTCTTGCGTAAAAAGCAGTCTCTTTCTGCGACTTTAACTCCTCGACCCGGTAAACAGGCACTTATTATTCAAGGAAATTAATTGTCAATTAATTATTAACATCTTAGTGCAATATGTAATCTTGCAATAAGATACAATATTCAGCTAGTCGGCGAACAGAAATCTTAAAACTCTGTTTCTATCTACTCAGAACGCCACTAAAACTTCCTACCGGAGTACCGTGCTGATGACCGGCCACGTCCATTGGTTGTCTCCTATTTTTAAAGAGTTTCGTTTTTAAAACTAACATTTCGGTAAAAGATCTTCGGTCTCCGTTTTATAATAATAAAAATAGTACAGAGTACGCTGCTGTGCGTACTGTTGGAATCCTCAAGATATGCCTAACTTGGGTGCTGTTTCCCTTTTTGCGCATCTCGGGAAACGACTTGCTGTTGTTCCCTTGAAGTTCTTCTGTATTTGAAATAAATGTTCGAACAGTAGCCCTTAAGTTTTAAATCCTGAAATTCCATTGTAAAACCATAGGAGAGATTACGCACAGGAAATACCTAAACCAATTTATTTATTTGTTTGAGGGGACACTCGCCCTTTTATTGTATAAGAAGAATCAACGCTATACCGGGTGCCCTACAAAAACGTCTCCGACTTTTTAATTGATTATATCTCCGCTTTAAATAACATATTTTAATTGTCTGTGTTTCACAATGTAGTAAATTTTATTCCCTTTTCAAATTATTTAAGTTTTTGAAAATCAGTTGACTAACCACTTTATAATGATCGATTTACTGAAAAGGGTAGAAAAACTAATTGTTCAAAGGGAAATTTTTAAAAGCAACACTGGTGTCCTTCATTTCTCAATACCTACTGTTAAGAATAATTTCATAATGATGTATCCTACATACCACCAAATATTTAAGCCCTCTGAGAGGTTTCAAGTGTTTTCAATAACAGTGTTTCAAGAACTGAAAGAAAACGGTGAAATAATCTGTAAAACTCTTCGTTCAATGGTGGCCAAAAGTAATACTTGCCTTGAGAGAAATGGAGGGTATGTCGAAGGATACTGAATTACTTTATTTGTTGAAACGTTATTTATGGTAATGATTTGTTACTTTTTATATTTTTGTTTGTTCATTTTTTTGAAAAGTACAAAATAAGGAAGAGTATCAATATTGCTTAAAATACTTTTCCTTTGAACAGTTAGTTTTTCTACCGCTTTCAGTAAATTGATCATTGAAAAATAATTATTCAACTGATTTTCAAAAACTTAAATTATTCGAAAAGGAAACAAAATTTATTACATTGTGAATAAAAGACAATTCAAATATTTTAATTTATAGCGGTGATATAATTAATTGAAAAATCGGGGACATTTTTTGGGACACCCGGTATAATGAAAACCCAGGTGTCCGTCAATTTGTAAATAAATATATGTTCTCGTGCGTAATTTCTCTTATTTTTTTACAATGGGAATCTGCTTGCTTGGACAGTATCATGAATACCTTTGAAATATTATGAAAAACCTGGCATCTGCTCATTTTTGTTTATAAATAAAAAACATTGCGTTAAAATCGAATCTATTGTCACAAAAATGCGGCTAGTCGCAGTAAAAAGGTATGGCAATTTTTTTAAAAACCTCTTGCCGAATAATAATTTACATTATAATACAAAGTTGTTGCTTGCTTGGTTGGTGTGTGCGTCTGCGACATTCTTAAAGATGCTCAAAGACCGTAACTGTGATAAAAGTTTTACAATTGCACGAGTACGAGAATACTGTATTTTAATCGCGGGTACTATTACAATGGGTATATTTGTTTGTCATCTTTATCTTGATATTTTTTTTTAAAACGATACCATCGAATCCCGTCATTTTTCACCAATCATGTACTCTATTGACTTGATTATTAACATTCTGAAGTCATTTTAAAAGTCGTTCGTTAATAAAGAATATAGTGAACACATGTACAGGTTTCAACATCTGCAACCGTCTACTACTAAGAATGACAGTCGTGTGTTTCTTTATACGTTTCGTGTCACGCTCTTAAGAATCGATAGTAAAAAATTAGCACTGGCGGTCTTGGTTTCAGTTCACGGTCAATTAATACACTCATTTTCGTACAAGTGCTCTAGCTATAATGCCACTTTCAAAACAATTGAGAGTTCCAGAGCCTTATATACCAGAGTTGGAATCGTGGATACTGAGTTCGGCGGGGTATTGTATACTACAATGTACTGTATTACAATACACTCTATTGCATATTACAATATACATACACAAGCTCGCAGTTGCTTTCAGTAATGCTGAATTTCTGTATAAAGGATACGACACGAATGGCTATAACTACTTCTCTTGCGGCTCAAAAATACTGTGTTTCAAGTGTTTATTACTCTATAATCAGAAAAATAAGTTACCTTTGGAATGAATTTAACATGGAAACTCCCCTCGAACGAAAATTTGTTGAAGAAAGGTATTGAATCCCGTCATTTTTGACGGACCGTGTACGCTAGTTAAGAAATAAAATATTCATCTTATAAATTATGAATGGGTGGAGTTGGAGTCCCAAAATTGCGAATAGGCGGAGTCTGTGTTGGAGTCGCCAAATTTTGGAAAAGTTGAGTCGGAGTCGGAGTCGGAGTCGCCAAATTCTGAAAAGGTGGAGTCGGAGTCGGAGTCGGAGTCGCCAAATTGTGGAAAGGTGGAGTCGGAGTCGGAGTCGCCAAATTCTGGAAAGGTGGAGTCGGAGTCGAAGTCGCAAATTTATTCCTCCGACTCTTCAACCCTGGTATTTTGTCATGAAGATGATGTGATATCAGTCTTGTTTTTGTCTTGGGCAACATAGGTACTGTTGTGGTCATTTTTTCGATGAAGCATTAACGGAGGGTTATTAGTAGATAATTCGGGTGAGGGGTTGACTACTGATCTCCAAACACCATTGCCTTGTTCATCGAAGATGAGAATTCTTTTACCAGTGACATTTGATATTTGTGGTATTAAGTCTCCGATATCATGATCAAAATATTTTTCGTCAATGTATTTACTTATGAGCTTACGTAGGTCACCGCTTTTCTTGTCAAGGAAATTGACATATTTGTTTTCATTTGCGTTCATTTGCTCAATTAACCATTGAGGTTCTTCAATACATAGAATCAGCAGAGAACAGAATCATCTTAAGTTTTGAGCAAAATTTAGACTCGGTCAGATCAAAGATTCTTCTGCAATATGAAGGAGAGCTGCGCGTACAAGCTAGAAGTAGTAAGCAGACTACCAATCAAAGCCCAATTCACCACAATTAGCTTAAAATGGAAATTACTTGGGAAAAAATTTTCATGAAAGATTTATTCTTTGACAAATTTTTTTACTTTTATAGGCCAAAACGACTTACACAAACGACTAAGTCACTTCTAGATATAAATTTGAATATTCTTTATCTAACCACAAGGGTTTCATCAATAAAAACTACTTCCGTTTTATCATTTTCCTTATTTGCAAAAAATTGTTCAAATTCATATCAGTATCCCATTTAACTATTTTTTCTAAGGTGTGCATAGAAAATGGACTGTGATTTCGTGGTAGACTTGTTAAAAATTTAATGATTGATAATTTACTTATGAACTATCATGTAAAAACTATTGAAAACAAACAAAATTGAATTTGAAATTCTAAATAGAATGCTGAACAGAGATCTAAAACGAAATAATTTATATAATGAAGAGATATGTAAAAAAGTATACACAACAATTTCACGCAAATTTCACTTATCGTGGTAGCCGCATGCACTAAGGCGTCATTACCGACAGCTGAGGTCTAGAGATAACGGGTTCGAGCCCGCCAAATGTGACACTTTTTCACATTGATAAAACGTAGGGCTGATACGTAAATTAAATATTTTCTATTTCATCTCTTTACCGAATGAAAGTAAAGTAAGTTTTAACAAGACTGTGATATGTAAAAATCGAAGCATTTTTTCTCCCGTATTCAAAAATAAGTTTAGGTAAATAACCCAAAATTCTCCAGAATACAGTAAATATATTGGTCTAGTGGATAACGCGTCGGGCTAGCGTTATGAAAATGGATTGGAGCTGAGGGTTCGATTCCGGAGATGAATGGCTGGGTTTTTCATGGTTAGATGGACCTGCAATAGAATACCAGGAGCAGCTGGAAATGCGTCACGAAGCAAATGGAGGGAGATTCAAATACTTCAAATGAAAATTAATTAGTGCAAAATTACATAGAAGATTGATTCGTTGACGAATTTTACTTTTTTATAAGCAGAAATGGCACACAGGAACGACCAAGTATCTTTTAGATATAAATTCCTATTTTCTTAATCTAACCGTATGTAACATTAGAAATTAATTTTACTCCATTCAGGAACATTTTAGAAAACCAAGTTTTTTTCAGTTCAACGGTTCAACGGTTTCTCGTCTCAAATTATTCTCTAACGATATTAACCTGTTTTTAATATCAGCATTATCATCCTCCAATTTCTGCGATGAGTGTTTCAATTTTTCTATTTCATTTGTATTTATGATTGTTTCTCTATCCTGTTCATGAAGATTATTTCTAAAAGTTTCAACGTATGAACTCATGTCATTGAATACTCTCTCGAGATTTGCATAGTCTATTTTCATACTTTTTATTACCTCTTCTTCCAACCTCTTTATCACATTTTTCAAAAAGTCTGTGTGTTCTAAAGTACCCGTACGAATAACCTCTATTTTTTCCTCAGATATTCTGCTATGTTCATCGAGATTTGTCGTAATTTCCCTGATTTTTTCTTAAAAACTTGTAGTATTTTCAACTATAGATGCTTTGATAGAATCATTTCTGAACTGATAATTTTCATTGATAAGATTTTCTCTTACCCCTATATATTTTCTGAGATGATGCCTCAAATTTTCCAAAACTTCGTCAACATATTTTTTATTCGTAGCGTCAAATTCTTCGATTGGAAAAGAAATATTTGCAAGTCTGCTATTATTTAAATCAAAATTTTGATCTTCATCAAGATATTTAAAACCTATTCCAGGAGGTCCTGGTTGTGAAGATAAAAATTATTTTTTTCCATGTTGTCCAAAAATATTTACGCCTATCATTTTTTATACATAGAATTTTCAATTCTCTAAATTTTCTCTAACTCTCATTGATATCGAATTGTTTACTCAGTCACTCAAACTTTCCACTTCCTGGTTTAATTTTACATTTTTTCAGTTTCATTCTGAAGCATTAATTTGAACTGGCTGATTTCATTCCGATTTGAAATAATATCTCTTGAAAACTCCTGGAAAAGACTTTCTACATCACTCAAGTTCTTAGCTAGTTCTTCTACTTTTCTTAATGGGACTGACTCTGCTCGTTTTTCCATAATAATTTTGTTAAGATCATTGAAATTTTCTTCGCTGGATGAGGTTATGGTTAAATCTAAATTTTTCAGTTTATTGTCAACTTCAACAAACAAGGGTGCTAAGGCCACAGTTCTTTCCATTACAAAAAGGTTTCTATCACCTTCAACAGTATTGTTCAGTGTTGATTCTAAACTCTTCAGCTTTTCTTCAATTTGATCATTAAGTGATGTCTGCAAGCTCATTTCTTTTTCATTCACAACGTTAATTATACTAATTTCTTGTTCTTCAACTTTATTACTTACTAATTTGTTCTTTGGATCAATTTGATCATTAATTTTAGTTTCTAAAGTCTTCAGTTTTTCGTCCATTTGATTTTCTATAACTGACTCTTGATTCTTGAAATTCTCTTGAATCTCAGGAATTTTAACATCAATCGAATTGGTTATCTTAGAGTCCAAACCTTAAATTTAGCTTCAACTCCTTTAATCTGATCGGGTAATGCTGACTCTTTAACTAACAGCTTTTCATCAATTCTAGTTTCAATCCCTGACTCTAGACTCTTCAATTTGTCTCCAAACTCTGGAATTTTTAAGTCTGTTAGGTTGATTATGTTTGAATCACTGTTTTCAAATTTAGCATCAATTTCATCTATTTTCTTCGTCAATGTCGAGTCTATGCTTGATAGTCGTTCATCAGTTGAAACAATTTTTGGTTCAAGAGCACCGAACTTTTCAGATAAATCATAAATTAACGTTTCTAAGAATTTAACGATTGAGTCTACATCAGAAAATTTCAGTTATAAATCTGTTTTCAGAGTCACATATTTCCCATCATACTCATTTATAATTGATTCCAATTCAGCTCTTTCATTTTTGAGAGCTTCAATTGTGTCTTTCAATGACTCTATGTTACAATCTTCAAGTAAACTTTTTATTTGCTCTACATTTTGCAAAAGTCCTTCAGAATTCTTTCGCTATTTTCATGTTCATGATTTTCTTTACAGGAAGGTAAAAAGACCAACTTTGCTGCATAAATATTTCCACAAGAAATTTTTTAAAAGAAAAAAAATTAACTGTAGTTTATTTTCTAAAAACTAGTTGAGGTTTTATACGGATCTAAAAGAATTGTATGAAAGCTTTCATTTTCTAAACGCTTCAGCATTTCTAGACATAAATGTCCACAAATTACATCACCTATTTTCTGGATTTTGTAAGTAGAGAAAATAATATCAACACAATCTGTTAAGTAGTCTTTAAATTCAATTGGATAAATCAAGCAATAACTGTCAAAGTAATAGCATTTATTGTCTTTCTTATACCAACAAGTCCAATGCATTCCTAATCCTTTTTCAGTGTCTAAATTTAGGATTCCGCATTCAGTTTTTAGAGGGTGTATAGGTAAAGCATCTCTCATGTAAATACCTCGAATATTCGGAATTTTCAATACATTCATGTAGTATTCTAAATCATGTTTAGATAATGGTTGGTTAGGTATTACTTTTTTGGTGCTTTCAAGTAGAGGCCCTTTCCACAGGGTTATTTTTTCTCGGAGTTAACTGTATACCTGAACCTTTTTTAGTTTCCATTGCTTCATTATGCCTTTTAGTTTCTGACAAGAGTTTATCATCAGCTTTTTTCTTATTAACTGCGGATGCTATTGCAGCAGCACCTCCAGCCAAAGAACCAGCAGCCCCAAGGCCAGCTAATAAAGCTGGAATTGTAAATATAAAACCTCCTTTCTTCGCAATATCTTCAGAAACAAAAGAAGTCTTTGTCTTTTTACAAATAATACACATACCTTTGACCAATATCTTATTGTTCTTTGTAATTAAATATTGAGGATTATCAGTATTAGTTTTCTTCTTACATTTTACACAATACATTTGGTAAACATTATTATGTGAATATGTATTCATTTTTAGTAGTTTAAACTCATTTTATCACCGTCAGATTGCAATCGAATTCATCTGTCAGATAGAATCAGTGCATATGCATGTGTATCATCAGGAATATTAGTTTTAAATTCTGCTTGAATTTTAATATCAATTGTAGTTTCTTTGATACGTTCATTTTGTCTGCTGATATCAAACACATAGATGGGATACAAATATTTAAAGTGTCTGTATTCGATAGCACAATTTTCATTAGGTACATAATCTATTAACATCTTATAAGCTGTAGCATAATTGTTAGAATCGAAATCAATCTGTTAATTATGATCAGGGTATCGTTCATTATTTAGCTGAACATGTGCATTCGTCAAGTTACAATGATCGAAAATTGCATTGTTTACAGCTTGTGAATTAGCTTTCTTAGTTTGGAACGCTAAAATTATGTATCGAGGTCTTTGGGATCCTGAATTTGGAGTTAAAGTCCAATCTAATAATTTCTGTTTAGAGTTTACAATGGTTTGTTCCAATTGTCTATTCAAATAAGGAATAGGTAATGTTATTTTATCCTTAATTTGACGATATAGCTTGATTTTATACTCATCAGAGAGTTTGTAAGCTGGCATTTTCCAAATTAATTTTGTAATAGTAATTTTACCATCAACTACTTTATCTTGCTGGTTTGCATCTTTCTCATCCGATTTGAATATAGCATTAGAATTATCACCTCTTCTCAAAGTCAGAGCATGTTTCACTCCATAAAATACCTTCTTATAATTTTCTCAAAATCCAAACACATGTTCGAGTGGGATAGCAGCGCTGAATTTCCCATTAGCTGAACTTAAGTAGTCATTTCGATCGCTAAATCCTTCGTTTGATTTTTCATTCTTCTTAGTGTCAACGCTCCAGAAAAATATCATGTTTTCTTTAACATTTCGCGGATTGCTAACTAATCCTTTTAGAGTTGTTTTAATTCCAGGGTAACTATATCCTTCAATTTCTTCATCTCCAATTCTGTAAGAAACTCTATCAAACAAATGCATTAATCCATTGTTGATTATTGTTACTTTTTCATCTTTGAAATTATAATCACTTCCATCTTCTTTATTCAAAGCTCCTTCTATATAAATAAAACTTTTACTAGGTAATACAAACTGATCTTGATTCTGGATAATGATCTTGATATCTTTATGTTCACGATTCAGATCAGTACCTATTTGTGGTTCATAGTTATGCGTTTCAATTTTTTCAATTGATTCATCAACTTTAATGTTTTCATTCCATCTTAAAGAATCTATTTTGTAAAAATAATTTTATCACATCATTTTAATTTCTAGATCTTAGGTGTAATCGAACAGTTACTTCTTCACCTCTAGTATTCAGAGCATGTCCATTTTGATCAGTAAGCCGAATTCTCAAATCATAGAGTAAAGGTTGATATATCGGTAGATAAATTGGTCTATTTGGATTTTCTACTATTTTATATCCTGGTGGGACGTTTGGGAAAAAGGAATATAAAATATTATGCAAAGAACCGTTAAGGTATGAGCCGTTAATTGCACTACAATGAACGAGTATTGCGTTAACAGACATTATATTCACTATATTTATACTTTCATGTTCTCCAACACCTTCTAAGATAATTTTTCCAAATCCTAACATTGTATTTAAAAATTTTTCTTTATTGAAATCTTTATCGTAGATGAATGGACAACTATGACGCATTTCAAAGTATACTAGTATTTGCTTTGATTTCAATAAAGCCTGCCAATGTTTTTTGAATGAATTCGTTTATATTTTCTATTTCATAACATCCTGTTGGAAGTGTAATTACATTTCCAACACCATTTAATTCATAATGAAATTTATTACTATTTTCATCAATGTTAGGAATAGAATGATACATGTCTAACCCAACCAGTGCCATTTCGTGAAATTTATTTTTGTTCAATTCTATTGCTGGACTAAAGCTTATACTTATGTCACTTTTTCTTTCACTAATTACAATGCTTTGAGATTCCATTTTTTAAACAGTAAATCATCAAACACCTTTACTTCAGCAGTATTTAATAGACCTTGCTTTAGAAGTTCATGCGTAAATATTTGCAGTTCATTAAAAACTCCTGTATTTCCAGCGTTAAACGAACCGAACAATAACTGGTGTCTTTTTACAAGATCATTGATGTTAGATGGTAATACAATAATACCTGATCCTGAAACGTCTGAATCCTTTCCGGGAGGATGACGAGGATGTATAGGAGAAGATGTAGGAGAAGGTATAGAAGTAGGAGTTGGTCTAAAAGTAGACCTTCGTGACGGGTCGAAAAATGGTCTCTGACTTGTTGAAGGAATTTTGTGTCGACTCAAAATTGAGGATTCTACTATTCTTGGGTTTCTTAAAGGACTTGGTTCAGGGCTTGATTCACAATTTGATTCGCGACTTGATTCACGACTTGATGGACTTGCTGATCTAATTGTTTCAACTGCAGCGCGAGCTTTTCTTTGTTGAACTATTTGATAGAAGGGTTTGATAAATTTAAGATATTTTTCACCCCTATTTGCTTTTATGGTACCGTCTACCCTCAAATAAGCGTCAGTTGAATACAACATTTTGTTGAGAATTTCCGCGTGCGCCTCTCAGGTACTTGTCAGTTTGCACTTTGAAGGCTTTCAGCTGACCGGGGGCGGAGGAGGAAGCAATGTCGGTGAGACCTTTTTATATTCATTTAAGAGGCATTACATTTGTTACTACTACGCGACGCTCTACTGGACTCGCTACTCGTCCTGTGTTACTTAACGGTGTAAAGTGAATCTACCGAGTGCTGCACATCGCCTGTGCATTTTCCAACCTTCTCGCAATCTTGGTTCTTTTCTTTGACCGTACTCCTGATTTGGTTTGTGTGAATGTGTGTGTTTCATGTTTATTTTGTTTAAACTAGCCATTCAGAGCGGTATTACTAATTACTAGGCTTTCTAGCCGCCTCTTCCATTAATTACTTACTTATCGGTTCTGTCGAGCCGTACTTACTTACTTATCGGTTCTGTCGAGCCTTACTTACTTATCGGTTATGTCGAGCCAAACTTACTTACCGGTTCTGTTGAGCCGTACTTACTTACCGGTTCTGTTGAGCCGTACTCACTTACTTACCGGTTCTGTTGAGCCGTACTTACTTACTTACCGGTTCTGTTGAGCCGTACTTACTTACTTACTCACCGGTTCTGTTGAGCCGTCCTTACTTAGCTGTCAAGCTACTCTCGTGTATTAAGAGCCCGTTGGGCCATCCTTAAAAACGTAAACTCTTATTGATACTTGCTCTGAATGGCATTCTTCCACTATCGTCTTTTCGTTATTTTTCCATCTCTCACCTAACCTCTTTCTAAAAGAAGCTCCAATGGCTTCACTCGGGAAGTAATTCTTTAGGTGAGGGTTATCAGGACTTCACTTATCTTGAACTTAGATTTGTGCTCTACATTCCACTTTTATTGAAATAACTGAAAGAAACTTGCTAGTTTTGCTTATTTCGCAAGCTTACTACCGTTTCTTTTGCGCAGTATACCGCCACTACGGCCGGGTCCGGTCTGCTTCCAACCCGACAGCAGATGAGGGCGTCATTTCGGCCACGCTAAATTCTTGTTGAGCGCCCATCTGACTCCTAATTATTGTCCGAAGTTCCTACCCTTCTGGAGGTACCATTCAATACTTGGAAACGGTAACTCCAGTCTCTCTCTGAACACCCACAAGCTGGGAGGAAGCGAGAGCTTACCAACCCATTTCAGAACGGAATAAAATTCCGTTCTTGCCTCAGCCTTTGTTAAACTTCAACGTTTTTTTGCTATCTGTTGCGTTGCCAAATTAAAAACTTCGAAAACCTTGTAGTGTGTGATTTCCTCACACACTAAAATACTAAGGAATTACCTTTATCTATTTTGCATTTGTCATAACAAGTGCATTGAATTCTCTTCCTAAAATTTCTCTTCATTCTGTCTCACTTATTTTGATTCCTTCATCATGACTGAACCTATTAAACAGCTGTTATATTGTGAAGTAGGCATCGTTGTGTTTATGGGATTTCCGGAGATGAGGTTTGCGCGTCTTGCCGGATGTCTTATCGCGTTCAGGTCAGATGTCTTTATGGGCCCTCCACCGGAAGCTGTGCCTTGGGGGCGCATCGCATTGGTATGCACCGGAAAAGCATTGTTTAACTTCCGAGCGCTATAGCTTATAAGCAGAGTCGGGGTATGGATGATTCAGTACAAGAATAGGAACCTAGCTAAGAGTTTCCTTTTCCTACTCCTGAAGCTAACGCTTCAGATCGTTAGTTACAATTACTGATACTGTAGTTTGCAGCTACAATTACTAATCCTAATATCGTGATGTAAAACCATGATACAACAAATGGCGACGAAGATTTCGAATCTCCAAAGTAAATTTGAAGGTTACAAGTGCTCCGAAATTAAGATGGCGCATTCTACAGTTGGCTGTACTCCATTCGACGTTGAAGTGGAAACAGTGAGTAATAATCTACAACGAAGAATTTAACCTACGTTACTCACTGATGCTACATATGAGGAACTTGAAGGAAAGTTAATACAATAATTTAAAGTCAAGAAATCCACTGTTGGCGCATCTGTTACATTTCTAAACAGAAAGCAAAGTGTTAATGAATCCATACAAAGTTATGCTAAAACGTTAAATGACTTAGCATCTTCGTGCAACTACGAAAAGTGCGATCGAGATCGTCTCTTGAGAGATGCTCTTGTGGCCGGTCTACATTCAGCGCAAATTCTCGGCGCGGTTCTACAGAAGTGTGACAGCAAGTCCTTCAACGAATGCGTTGAACATGCAAAACTCATTGAACAGTAAAGCTTCGACGCTCCAGATATTATTCGTGAGGATTCACCTTCATTGTTTTTCACTGCAGAAAAACTACAGACGAATTACATATGCATTCGCTGCGGAACTAGGCAGAAGCACCTTACAAAGAATTGCTATGCCTTGAAATTAAATTATTAAAATGCAAGAAATGTGAAAAATAGGCCACATTTCTAAAGTTTGCAAATCTACAACTACAGCACGGCTTCCTCCTGTTAAGCCTACACGAAGGGGACCTACACGAGAAGAATTTGACGCAGCTCGCACTTACATAGTGCAGCTGGAAAGGAGCGGTGGTCAGTGCAACGTCGGAAGAGAAGATGTGTCAAAGATGAGTTCAAGTGAGGCTCTGCAGCGGAAGAACGAAGTTATTCTGCAAAAGCCTAGGAACGATACTTGTGACGGTAACTCTGTTCATAATTTCTCTGATGTACAAACTAATTACGCGTTATTTCAATCTCATTGTATTCCTCAAAGTGTCACAAAAAATAGCTCCCTCTGTTGCGCTAAACAATCGTAAATATGTTACTTCTAGAGATAGAGTTTATCCTAAATATTCTGTGTCCAGGTCTAAGCCTATGTATGAAACTCAATTTGATGTCGGTGATCATGTTCTTGCTCTGAATTTAAGAAGTGGTCCCAAGTGGCTGAAGGGAATAATTGTTAGTAAAGTTGCTGTTAATGTCTTTCATGTTCTAATATTAGCATTAAATGTAATCTTGAAGAGACATTCAAATCCGTTGTTGCACAGTAGTTTGGGATACATCCGTAGTGGGGAAACAGAGACCCCTGTTTTGCAACCTGTTAGCAGTTCTTCTGTGAAAAATGAACCTCGAAGATCAAGTAGAGTAACTAAACTTGTAATGCGAATGGGTTGTTGAGCTCTTCCTTCTTTTTGTCATATATAGTCATCTAAAGGGAGGGAAGTTGTTATATTGTGAAGTAGGTATCGTTGTGTTTATGGGATTTCCGGAGATGAGGTTTGCGCGTCTTGCCGGATGTCTTATCGCGTTCAGGTCAGATGTCTTTATGGGCCCTCCGCCGGAAGCTGTGCCTTGGGGGCGCATCGCATTGGTATGCACCGTAAGAGCATTGTTTAACTTCCGAGCGCTATAGCTTATAAGCAGAGTCGGGGTATGGATGATTCAGTACAAGAATAGGAACCTAGCTAAGAGTTTCCTTTTCCTACTCCTGAAGCTAACGCTTCAGATCGGTAGTTACAATTACTGATACTGTAGTTTGCAGCTACAATTACTAATCCTAATATCGTGATGTAAAACCAAGATACAACAACAGCGAAGGACTGTTTACAAACGTAAAATAACTCTTTCTCTTCGCAAGGCAGAAAATGCAGCTACTGCTGGAGCAGTTGCCGAGGTCCAGGCTTATTGCGAAGAAATTCGCCGAAACTTGGATCAAGTAAGGGCTTATGATGAAAGTATCATTAGCAACTTTTGGAGACTGCTAAAGATGATGCCGCATTAAATAAGGAAGTAGATAACCAATGTTCCTATTCATCAGATGTTGAAATTAAGCTGAAAACTTTGCTGGCACCGCAAAGGCAGCCTGAACGCGAACCTCTCCCTCCACTAGCGGACGTGAAGTTACCTAATCTAAAATGTGTTGTCTTCACAGGTGAGGGAGATGATTTTCTTAAATACTCGACATTCTTATCTCAATTTAATGACGTTATTGGCCACAGGGTTTCCCTTTCTGGCTCGGCCAAGCTGACCTATCTGAAGACTTACTTGAGTGGGTATGCTTTGAAGCTGGTCGAGCAATTAACCATTACCGATTTGAATTATAAAGTTGCCCTTGACCTGCTTGAACAAGAGTTTTTGAAACCCGACGCAATTGTCAGCAGCTTATGCAAAAAATTGCTAGAACTAAAGTGTAAATTCGATCACTCCTATCAAGAAACTAGTATCTTCATTTCTGAAGTTCGTAGTATTGTTGCCGATCTTAAGACGTACAATTGTGACGTCATAGGAGAACGATCTGGATCACTTTTCGTAAGCCATGTCGTGTTCTCTAAATTGCCTTATCCCTTTCAGCGAGAGTTGGCGCGGAAAATCGATAACAATTATCCTCAACTACAGGACATCTTCGACAATTATGTCAACGTCATTGAGACGTTGAAGCTCAAAAATTCCAGTAGTCCTGAGAGGTCCGAAAAGCCGAAGAATTTCCCAGCCAAGAGTTATTCTTCAGTGGCCCCTAAACTCGGACCTCAGAGACAGGTATTTGCTAACGTATCCACTGCTACTCCTGAGAGGAAGACGTGTAAGTTTTGCTCTAGCTTGAGCCGTTCTATGCTGCATTGCGTTGCTTACCCATCCTACAAAAGTAGGGTAGACCGGTGTGCTGAGCTTCGTCTCTGTGGTAATTGCACAAGCTCGAAGCATGATTCCGGCAAGTGCAGTGCAATGCTAGACTACGAATGTAAATTTTGTAAAAGGAAAAATCACATAGCAGCTTTGTGTAAAAAGGCCAAATTGCCTGAGCTGCAGTCTAACCTTTGCTTGAATTCTACTGCTAGTAATAAATCTGTCTTTCTCCTTCCTACTATTACTCTGCCAGTAAGCAAGGGGAAAACTACTACAAACGTGAGGTTCCTCATAGACTCTGGTTCGCAGCGTTCCTACGTTTCAGGAAACGTCATAACTCGGCTTAGGTGTCCCGAGTTGCCCCCGACGGCTACTTATGTGGTGAGCTCGTTTCTTGAACAGGGAACCAAGTCCTTTGCTGAGATCAGTCTCGGGATTAATTTGTTGGATAATAAAACTGCCTTACAGATTCCCGTACTCGTGGACAACGACTTCAACATGTCTTACGGCATTGCCTTCTTGGGAAAGGCGGTAAGTAATCTTAAAGCTGCCTACCAACTTGCTGACAATTCTCTAACAGAGAATTCAGATACGGTAGTCCTAGAAGGAATTCTAGGAGTTGATATTGTTCAGTGTTTCTCCCATCTTGAACTTACAAACTGCATGAACGGAACTGCTTTCGGGTATGGTTCGAAAGTTATCCCTTGGGGGAATGTTGAACACTTCTTAAGGAAAAATCAAGTTCCTGCTCTTTATAAACATTTGAACGCGCTTGGCCGCGAGACTAGTGCTCACGTCAATTTTGTTTTGGATCCTCATCCATGTCACCCTGATCCCATTGGCAGCGTATTGAAGGACAGAGCTGTTGAGGGCCATTTAGATAAACTATTCAGTTTGGAGTCTATCGGTATCACAGATGGCGAGACCGTTACTACTTCAGATATGGAGAAAGTAGAAAAATTTGCCCAAGACACAAAATTTAAGGAGGGGAAATATCAAGTTTCTCTCCCCTGGAATTAAAAAATATCCCAGGTTGACGACAATTTCCATGTTGCTCGTGCTGTGCTTGACAGAGTTGTCTCCCGATTGGATGCTCAGGGAAATTTGGAGGCCTACGGCAAGGTTTTTGAGCAGCAGCTTGAAGAGGCATTTTGGAGGAAGTACCTCTAAAGAGATTAGAGGGAACTAATGCAGTTTTTATTCCCCACAGAGCTGTTGTGAAAAATTCTCCTTCATGCACTACCAAAGTCAGACCGGTGCTGAACTGCAGCCTGAAGCTGCGCCAGTCTCCGTCGCTCAACGATGCCGCCTTCCCTGGGGTGGATCTCGTCGGGGACTTATTTGCTCTGCTAGTTCGATTGAGACATGACGATTTCCTTTTGATGTCTGACATTAAACAAGCTTTCTTACAGATAAGGCTCTCGAAGGAGAGCGACAAAAATAAATTCTGCATCTTGTGGAAGAAAAACGGCAAATTAGTTGTATATAGATGTGCATCGATCGTGTTTGGGTTCGTTGCCAGCCCTTTCATTTTGAACTATGTCGTTAAAAATCACGTCTCTAAGTTTCCGGATGATTTGTGCAGTTACTTCCTTCGTGAATGTATGTACGTGGACAATTTGTTCATTACCAATAATAATCCTGCTGTCTTGTCAGAGTTGTACCGGTGCTCCCGTGAAAGAATGCTGCAAGGCGGTTTTGAATTACGGAGCTGGCCTACTAACTGCGAGTCTGTTCAGTCTCAGTTGGAGTCGGACGGAGTTGCTGCAGACACTTCGGAACAAATCAAAGTTCTGGGGTACTCGTATTCGCCCCGCTCAGACTCGCTGTCCCTGGCTGAAGAACAGACAAGCGCGCCTGCTCGTCCCACCAAGAGGATGGTTTTGTCCGCCATCGCGAAGCGTTTTGATCCGCTCGGTCTGTTGGGCCCAGTCACGGTCAGAGGTAAGCTTCTCATGAGAGATATATGGCGGGCTGGGTTGAACTGGGACGATTGCCTTTCAATGGAGCTAGACTCCATCTTTAAAAATTTTATGCAAGACTTTGAGGAGTTGCCTAAATTTAGTTTCAAAAGGAAGGCTCTCGACTCGGACGATCCAGCCGAGTTTGTGATTTTCTCAGATGCCTCAAAGACCTGTTACGGGTTTAATATCTACGCGGTGACCTACTCTGATCAGTTGAAAAGCAACCTGCTTTTCAGCAAGAATAAAATAGCTCCACTCAAACCTAAAAGTGTGCCAACTTTGGAGCTGTTAGGCGTGTTCATTGCCTTTAAATGTTTACTGAATTTGTTGAAAACGTTGAACGGAGCTCAAATTACTAAAATTACCTTTGTTGTCGATGCGCAAATTGTCCTTGCCTGGCTGCTAAACGGGTTTGTAAAAACGAAAAATGTTTTTGCTAATCACCGGGTTAAGGACATATTAGAGTTCCGGTCGACGTTGAAAAGAGAGTACAACCTAGACTGTGAGTTCAGGTACGTGCCCTCTGAGAGTAACCCTGCCGACATGTTGACTCGGGGCCTGACGGCTGCCGAGTTTCAGCATAAAATAGATTTCTGGCGTCATGGCCCTGAATTTCTCACTAACACTTCAATGGCTTGGCCTCAGAGCCAATTGAACTGCTTGCCTTCCTCAGTAAACTTAGTCACGTGCTCCCGACCGGTGGCCGAGAGCAAGGTGACTGAGCCTGTTCTTTCCATAGAGAAATTTTCTAGTCTTGAAAAATTACTCGGTGAAACAGCTAAGCTCTTCCAATTAGCAGATGTCGCAAAGAAGCGAAAATTAAACGCTTTGGAGAATTACGGCAAAGCCCGTTTGTATTGGATTAAGATCCATCAAGCTACTTTCTTTCCTAAAGAGCTCGACTTCCTCTCTCTTCCTGAGGGACGCACTCCCGTCCCTTTGGTTAAAAATCTGAACCTTTTCCTTGACTCGAGCGACATAATTAGGTCGAGAGGTCGTCTGAGTAGGTGCAAACGAATCTCCTACGAAGCCGCCAATCCTATCCTAATTTCTAAACGCGGTCACTTGTCAAAGTTGCTTGTTACGCATTGTCATCTCAAGTGCATGCCCCTTGGCGTTTCTTCCACGCTGAACTGTCTGCGCAACAGCGGGTATTGGATCCCTAAAGTTAGACCTCTAATTAAAGAAATCATTAGGCAATGTATACTGTGCACCAAGTTGAATGCTCGTGCATTCAAATATCCTGCACCAACAGATTATCACTCGGATAGAGTCAACTATGTCAAGCAATACATAAGAGCAATACACGTGGAACTGGTTCCCAACATGTCTACTAACGCTTTTCTTGCAGCTTTCATTAGATTCTCCAATAGATTTGGATTTCCAGAAACTGTTTACTCCGATAACGCTTCCTCTTTCCAACAGGCCGCTGAACTGTTGAATAGTTCGATATCAGAAAGCGTCACCGGGTATTTTGCTCGTAATAACATTAAGCATGTCAAAATTCCTCTTTATTCAGCTTGGTTCGGTAGTAGTTGGGAGAGACAAATCAGAGTCGTCAAGAGTTGTCTCTACAAATCAATTGGTCGGAGTAAAATAGAATATTTTTCTTTCATGACTTTGCTATCTGATGTGCAAAACGCAGTCAACTCAAGACCGTTGACTTACGTAGATTCAAATGACCTCTCCAAAGAGTGGGTGTCACTTAACTCCTTTTTTCAATTTGGGAAATAATAACGCTACCGTAAGTTTCGGTAGCGTCGCAGGTGATCAGTTCTTGCAGCCTACCCATGCTGACCTGGTAAAATCTTTAGAGGTTAGAGAGGAGGCCTTAGAACGATTTGAGAACTTCTGGTATAACGCGTATTTACTGTCGCTTAGACAAACTGATAAAAACCTCTACCACAAACTGGGAGGACCGTATTAGCGAAGGTGATATCGTGTTGATCTCCTCTCCTGTTAAGCCTAGGCCTTTATGGTCTATGGGAAAAGTATTGGAATTGTTCACGGGGAATGATAGCAAGACGCGCTTTGTTCAACTCTTGAGACCAGACAGGTCAACGGGAGAATATGCCATCTCGCTCCTATATCCGTTAAGGCCCCGATACACTAAGCGAAAATCGCGGTGATAACCGCCAGCACGCCTCTCAATGTGCCTCCCATCCCTGCACACCAGCCAGTTGGCAGAGTGGCCACCGAGCTTTCAGCGATCCGAGCATGTCAGAGGCGGTTTTCCAGTCATAACCCCGAGAGTTACCCGCGTAACTCTCACCGGAGTAACTCTTAACCAGATCCGAAAACGCAACTGTGAACACGATTTTGGGGTTACTTAGGCTTTGTTTGTAAACAAACATCGAATCAGCTGTTTGCTTTCCCTCTTATCGAAGTTGATAAAGCATGTTAAATTGAAGTGTGTGATAATTAACATTCTGTTTTACACTGAAATTTATCCCTGTCGATGATTAAATTATATCGTAAACAGTGCATTTTGTAATGATTGTTGCGTTGAAGTGGTATTGTTAGGTGACTTTTCCGATCGTCCATTGAAAGCGCTTATGTAGAACTTCACGGTGTACTGAGTGTTTACTCTGTGAAAAAAATGCTTCACGTTAAATATCACAGTGTATATTGTATTCAACATTATCAGCTTTTTATTGAGTAAATGTCTTTTTATTGAAAAAGTGAGCTTTGATGACAATTCCTTGATTGTTAGTGTGCTAACTAGGTGAATTCTGTATGAATCTTATTCCAAAGATTATGAAGAATAAATTTATTAATACTCTGTTATATTCTAGCAATAGGTTAATGTCAGTGAAGCAATTTATTCAGTTGATCATTTTCTTTGTAAAAAATGAATTGTCTTTTTCTCCCTAGAAAATGACAGATGAACAAGATAAAATTCTAGTCTCAACCATTGCTGGTTCAACGGTTATGTTTAGTAACCTACAGTCAGTCATGAACAATTTTCCTTTTGTACATGAAGTGCTTTTTACAGCTGATGATGGAGAGATTAACAGGTAATACAAGTTTGGCAGTTATATGCAATTGTTAGAAAGTTTATTGAAAGAAATATTTTTACCCTGAGTGAACTTAACTATACAGGCAGACAGAGGTTAGAGATCTCAATGGAGAAGAGCAGCGTTTACTGGTAGGATGCTGTACAGGTGGGGACGCGAACCAAATGCGCGGGCCCTAAAGAGCTCACCGCTTATAAGACCTCTGAGGTGCACGGGGGAAGAGGGCATGGATGGCGCTTGGCGCACATACCTCCCCCCTTTACCCGGATAGGTATTCAATTATAAACCAAAAAAAATAATATTCGGGCGGATATAAACAAAAATTTTAACCTCAAACACTAAATCCGCCTCAAATGCATGTAAAAACTCGAATATAACATCATTAATCCAAACAATTAAATTTGATCAAACTCAGTAAATGATACCTCGCAATTAAAGGTGTAATGTCGCACAATATTTCAATACCGCAACAATTATGTAAATGACAAGCAATTTCGACATCAGGTAATCACATGCATAATTTCAGAACCGTCAAAAACAAAATTCCTTCACTGAAATCATCACCAAATTAATTGACCATCGCCACTTGACGTTAACAAAGTCGCGCATAACACAAATATTATTATTAAAAAACAAAATAAACCTAGGGATTATAGGGGTTATAGATTAACTGCAACGTGAAACACGAGTTCACCGGCAAGGCAATTTCGGAAAATTTTATAAGAATCAAAACTATTACCTCGTAGGTAATGGAAAATAATTCAGAAAGGATGATTAAATTAGCTGAAAATCAAATTAAAGCATCATTAAAGTTTTCACCAAAAAGAAAAATTCAAAACCTCGTCTGCGTTACCGTAGACTTAAAAATAGAAGTTAAATAATGTTATTGTTATCAGACGCGTATGTTATTGTTATTGATTTTTATAATATTAAAGCCAAACATCGCTCCAATTAGAACAGAACTTTTCCACTATTAGTAAAAGAATAATCGAAATAAACAGAGTGCCGTAGACTCGTAAGACTTAATTCTATCGATACATAAGGATATAGAATGTGGAGTAAGATATAAGAAAACATGTAGTAAAATCAAACACACGCTAGTTTAAAACATCAAGTATGAATATGGAAATTCGGTAAACCGTTTCAAATTATCGTAATCCAATAGTAATAAAATGTAAACAAAGTACATAATTTTGAACGACTGAATTTATAATTACCTACTTCAAGTTTCTAAATATACTTAAACCACGTTGGCAACACCACGAACATGGTAAAGTAACATTGTAGAACATAGGCACTCTTTTTCAAGTTGGGTTATTTTGTATTTAAAGTCAATGGTTCACCGTATCAATGGTTCACCGTTCAAAGTCAATGGTTCACCGTATCAATGGTTCACCGTTCAAAGTCAATGGTTCACCGTGTCAATGGTTCACCGTTCACGAAGGTGAATTCGCAAAACCTTGTGCATGAAAAATAAAAAGAAATTTCAAATAAGTCAAAAAACAACATTAATAACGAAATAATAACTAAACAAAATTAAAGCAAATCCATTAATTAAATTTCGCACAACTAAAAATGTTAACACCATCGTTTTCTCCAAACATGTTGCACTCGCTCGATCGCATAGTGAGCGTAAAACACATACAGCATTAGCATGATTAAATAGTTATTACATAGCGAGAACTAGATTAAATAGTGATTTATATCTTATACGATTATAAAACATCTAAACGGATTAAACACATTAAAACGCATAAACCCTTAAACGCATAAAACTTTTCAACATGTTTCTTATTACATTTTACCCTCCAATTTTCACGGAGTTAAACGCATCCAAACAAAAGCATAATTCTTGCATAATTTTCAACAACGCTTTCCCATCTTCAGTCCGAATTTTAGTCGCATTTTCAAATACAAATAAACTCGGTTTTCAACGAGCGCATGAATTTTTCCAGTAATATTTTCCAGCTCCTTTTTCCAATATTTCAATTTCAATTTTCTCATAATTTTTCTTATTATTTCCAATCTCAATTTCCAATTCTGAAACTCTACTGTCGTCAAAGTTTATGTGTTTTTGGTTTTTGAGAACAAAGTCGCTGAGGCACCACGCCGTCTGAGCGGAGCACGGCTCAACCACGTGTACTCGCCACGTGCTTAACACGCGGTACCTGCCCGTACCCGCTGTCACTCGCACAGCACGCGAAGCTGAAATGAAACGAAAACAAAGAAACAATTAGCATGGCCCGATATCAACAACATTAGTTAACAACCAATTAAAAATATAAAGAAATTAAAATTCAAACAGGTAAATAATACTAAGTACGAATCTCATTAATTGAGTTAACAGTCTACTCATGAACCCAATTGTTAAAGCATAAGTTTAGGCAAAGTCCATTCACCTCCCATTAATCTAAAGTATTTACCTATAAATTGAGAACTACATTTTTGAGTCTCGTTCGGGAAATTTCCAGTCACGTGAGTGCTGATTTCAAATCGATTTCAAATTTAATTTAATTTTGCTGAGACAGCAAAAGTGCACCGCCGCATCGACTCGTCAGCCAAGTCAGCGCATGCCTCTCGCCGGCAACGAGCTATTTTTAGCTGCGAACTAACTAAAAATCCACAGGCGTGAGCAAGAAAAAACAAAAAAAAATAGAACAAATTTCATAAACAGCAAATTCCTCACAAGCACGTATTCACCGAATAAAACCTCGAATTTAAAAACATAACTAGAAAGGTTACTTCAGTTCAAAGAGATTCACCATGCTGCTTTTTGCAAACGAACACTACAATGCAAAATTAGAAGCAAATAGATTATAAGCAAAACGTTTACGAGAATACAACGAAACATAGCAAAAACACTGAAAATACTTGGTATATACATAAGAAACATACGTAAGAACGTACTTCAAAAATCAAATCAAAATCAATTTTCACGTTAAACGCTTGACAATCAATTTAAATCTTTCAATCAGTTGTAAATTGTCAATTGGACAATTTTGTTATTCAAGAAAATAAATTGCATTCTTTTAGAATTAAAACATTTTAAATTTCATTTCAAAAACACGATTGAATACATAAGGTACTTTTTACGGTAAAAACACGATTTGTTGTCAAGGTAAAAAATCAATATTGACGTTAAACACTCTGAATTTTAATCGTTCAAACCGTTGTTAATTATCCCGTAGAAACTTTGGGAGACTTGACGATAAATTTTACATTCATTTAAGGTCTGGTTAATTTCAAATGCATTAATTTATTTATTTTAATTTCAAATTTACTAATTATGAAATTCGAGTAGGCTTGCAAAATGACTGTATGACGTACTAGATTGTTTATACGTGCTCAAAAAACATTAAAAACAGCCACTCTCGTTAAACAAATAGCTAAGAAATAAATCAAATTTTATTACTTTTAATTAGTCTCCACAATTTCATAATTGGTCTCCTTAATTTCTCCAAAACACATCTTATTCGTGACTATTTACCAGTCATATTCATATCAGCTGTCAACTGTTGCCAGACAAAGCCACAGGAAATAAAGCCAACAAAGCGCTCACGGCCTTGCTTGAGTTCAATGCCTTGTGCAGCCTGTGCTGAGCACAGCTCTCGGCCTTTCGCCGGCGTACAAAAAAAACATATGCCTCTGCATCAAGCAAAAAAAAAAACATCACACTCACTCGTGTGCGCTGCAGTGCAGCTGCACTGGTAACTTTACTCGATACTCTTTACCAGTGATACTTGATACTCGATACTCGTTACTCTTTAACTTATTACCAGACCACCACGTGTGGTTAATTAACGAGCATCTATCGCCTCTCATTATTATTCGCCAGCACAATGACAACCGCAATCTACAATGCTTAACTCTGACCGTCATGGTATCAATGGTATTATTTCCACCACATGAAATTATGAACTAAAATCAGAGTCCCAATGAAAATCAACGGTAACAGCTTCTGCAAAAGCTTATTCACTTAATTGTCTGCGCGAATTACTCAACAGTATTACTCGACCTCGCTGGTAAATGTACCTGGTAACCTTAAACCATTTTACCAGATATATCCACAGACTTGTCGGTATCTTTACCAAGCGCTGCAACGCTTTATTTATTCTCTCACGGACATTCACTCTGCCGCGGTATCTTCTCTTTTTGCTCTATTTTTCTCACGTATTTCTCACATATTTCTTCTATCGTACTCAGAGCAATAACATCAGGAATGTATCATCTGAACATCCATTATTACTTACTTCACTTGAAAGAGTATCTTCCAACTTTAATATATTTTTAATTCTCGAAATCACATTGCATTTCTCAGTACATATTTCATCACTATTACATCATTTCAATGCATTGTACTACTTTTACATCATCTTTTAACTAATTCCTGTCATCTTAATACAGCGAATTGTTCTTTCAATAATTGATCCTTTGATCAGTAGTACTTCCTCGAAATCAAAATGCAATGATTCTCTTGCAAACAATTTTCCTCTTACTCTCTAACTGCTTGAACGTTGAGTTTTACAAAGGTCTTCAGCATTACCTTTGGGCAAATTGGAAACGCACCTCCCCCTGCAGCATCCCATCAGACGCAACCAGCAAAAAAAACTCAAATATGATCTTTAATTAAAAATGACACAATAAATGTCCAAAAAATAGTCACCCCAAAAATGACCTTTCTGCCCGCAAACAAACATGGATACTTTTAAAGAGCATTTTGCAACTGACCGCCTCGCTCAAATTACAGGGAGCATTACATGACCTAACTGTTGCACTGGCTACAGGAGGCATTTAAGGATACTTATGTCTCTTTCGCCAACATCTCATCGCTAGAAAAATATTCGTGGCAGTCATTGTACTCACTACAGGCGCGTTGGTTACTGGAATTTCAGGCATAGTTACGTTGCTAGTTCGATTTCTAGGTATTACACAAATAACAATTACTGCTCAACTGAGCTTACGATGGCTCAAAAACAAATTTTTACAACAGTTACTAAATCAATACAAATTTAGTTAAATCACGTATAACAACACTTCAAGAAAATTGCGCCACTCACTTCAAAAAACAGCTCTCATAACATCTTAAAAACAGCTCATGTCTAGGGGTTATTGCACTCAGTGTAGGTGCACACTGCTTGCTCTCTGCAAATGCAAAAAAACTGCCTGGCAAAAACTCTACTTCTGCTGACGAGCGCTTTTACGCGGCTCGGCCGATGAATGTATGAAGGGAGGCGCACTGCACGCTGTCTGCCTCACGCTCAATAAATATCTAGGCTGCAACAGAACTGTAACAATTATAAACATTTATTGTTGCTGCGTTACTTATCTTAAATTGTAGTTTTAGTTGTCGTTGTTGTCGAACGATGTCGCGGTCTCTGCAGTCGTTGGAAGCGATGCACCGTTACTGCTTCGTCCGTAGCACGAAAATAACGCAGCTGTAGTCGGTTGACACACCTCGTAGATGTAGTTTAAGATCTGTAACCGCCCTCTCGCAGATCTCTGAAGCTCTCTGTAGACGCTGTCCTTATTCTCGATTTCTTGTTGCTCTGACTGTCTCTTCAGATTCTTCTTACAAGTTATAATTCTTGTCGTCACCAGACGATCTTCTCGGTAGTTCTCTTAATTTCTCTGTAGTTATCAGTAATCTCCTCCGCCGTGTTGATTTGCTGAAGTCACTGGATCTTCTTCTCAAACTTCTGTACTTCTCAAACTTCTTCTTCTCAAACTTCTGTACGTCGAATACTATATCTACTTGACTTCCCAAATATATCTTCACGAATTCGTGGGTCCGTCAACTCTCTGGCCACCAAATATACAGGCAGACAGAGGTTAGAGATCTCAATGGAGAAGAGCAGCGTTTACTGGTAGGATGCTGTACAGGTGGGGACGCGAACCAAATGCGCGGGCCCTAAAGAGCTCACCGCTTATAAGACCTCTGAGGTGCACGGGGGAAGAGGGCATGGATGGCGCTTGGCGCACATAACCCTTTAACGCCCAAGTGGACTATACAGTCCTCTTTCGAAAATAACAATAATATATTGTATTTCTTATTTAATTTGTTCACTAATGTGTCCTTTGAACTTCACTGCCGAGTGACAGTTCCTTCCCCATCTTGATAACAGTGACTACATAATGCCAGTGTTGGTTTAGTGATAGTGGTTGTTATAACGGTAATATGAGTATTAAAATGTGGGCGTTAAAGGGTTACTTTTGTTATTGGTAAAGGAATTGAGTAGAGTTACCCTATAGGCCATCAAATAACTATTTAATAACCTAGTTGACAGCTCTCAATTCTATTGAAAGCTAGTTATATGTTAATGTGTATGAAATAAAGAAAGATGTCTACTGATATTTCACTTCCACATTTTACCACCTTCAACAGCAAAAATTTACTACCTATTTTAATATTATGAATGTTGTCCAAATGTCCAGATGTAAGTAATCTGCCTACAATGAGTAGTTTTAGTCAATAATTATTGCAATAACAAAGGTTCAGAAAAGTTTCAAGTTCTTGATACTGAAAATACTAAATAACATATTGAATACTAGATAAAGCAACCAATGCATAATTGCAAAAAAACTCACCAAAATTCTTAATGTGCACACTTTTTTAGTAAATTTATTTTTTTACAGATGATGAACAGTTGCTCTCATTAATTGAAAGATGTTAAGACAGGGCCTTTGCCCTGTTTGGCAAAGGACCTGTCTTAACATCTTTTAAATTATGAGAGCTACTGTTCACCATCAGTGAAAAAATAAACTTACTGGGAACTAGTAGACACCAGGAAATTGTCAGATCCCCTGATAGGTATATTTCCCCTAAAGTGCAACAAATTTATGATTATGAGAGTGATTTTCTAAAATCTTTATACTCTTTACACATATGAAACATATGTATATTACTTTAAATTTCAGTGAATTATCTCACTTCATAATTTTTTATATTACCTTGAAGGGTAAAGTAGACCTCTGAGGCATATTTTTACTACCTAGTAGACATACTGTAAAGTATTCTTAATGTGAGTTATTTAGACAAGTAGATTTATGAGAGAATTAATCATGGATTTTTTTTTTGCAGGCAGGAGAGATGCTTTGACCAATCATTCGCAGAGAAATTGCTGGAGATGGATGACTTGGAATTTTTTAAGCACATCAGAATCAGTAAGCAAGCATTTTATGAGCTAGAAAATATTTTAAGATGCTCTCCGACATATGACTACCCTAACAAGCTTGGCCCTATGCACCAAATGACATTTTCAGAGGCTCTCTTAATGGTGTTGTGGTATCTCGCTTCAAAAACCACTTTTATAGAGACTGCATTGCAATTTGGTTGCTCTTCTGGCCAGATGAACAAGTTGTTTTATAGAATAGTGAATATAATTAACACTACCCAAGCCTTAAAAATATCTTGGCCCCTGAATCTTGAAGAGAAACGAAGAGGATTTGAAGCAATTGGAAATTTTCCAGGCACTGTTGGAACGCATATTAAGGGTAGAGTGCCTGAAACTGTTCAGAAAGATTACAACAGTCGGAAGTTTGTTCACACAGTATTGTTGCTTGCTGTGTGTGATGCAGAAAAACGATTCATGATGGTGGCTACAGGCATCCCAGGAAGTGTACATGACCAACGTGCATTGGATATGACTAATTTTGGTCAAAACATAAAGAACTATCCAAATGATTTCTTTCCTAGCAAAAATATGCACATCATTGGTGACTCTGCATTTTCATTGCGTTTGAATGTGATGACACCTTTCAGAGACAATGGTCGCCTAACACAACGTGAGGTAAATTTCAATACTAAGCTTTCCCAATCCAGACAAGGAATTGAAAATGCATTTGGATACCTGAAGAACAGGTTTAGAGTTCTCCAGTACTTGGAAGTCAACATTGAACATGCTGCACCCATCATTCATGCTTGCTGCATCCTTCACAATTTTGCATTAAGTCACTGTCCAAGTATAAGTGATGATGAACCGAGAGATGAACTTGTAATTGAAGGTGAGACTGAGCGAGAAAAACGAAATTTTATTGCTGATTCTTTGTAATTATTCTATGAATTTGGATAGACATCAAGGTTTAATGTGTATATGTATTCTCATCATTCTTATTGCAGCAAATTTTTCCTCAACTTTTAGTACCTACTTATAAATTATGCAAATCAGATTTGATATAAGTTAAGAAAATTGAAAACGTTTCCATGGCTACTTTGTATTGTCTTTAATTTTGAAGTTGCGTACCACATATTTACTATTTGTCAATGCATAAACCGTTAAATATTAAACCAGATTGTGTTGTGTGTATAACATGAGTATTATTTGGTGAATAAGTAGTTGATATTTCAAATAAGCAAACATGAACAGTTATGGATTGAAGCATGTTTTCCAAGTATGTACAGCAGTATGATTGGTAGTATAGTTGAATGTTATAGACTTTATATGAGTAGAGTGTATGACAGTGTCATTCAAGTAAAGTCAGGCACTTTGTCTGATTCCACATGCTGAATAAAAGAATTGCACATGTTGGTAGGGGATAACACTATCCATTTTGACATGAGAAATGTTCTGTGTAAATTACTGGGGTGAACTAGAAGTAGAATTTTTGTAAGTTGATGAGTTAGAGTAGGTTACTTGTGCAGAGATTAAGAAATTTTGAGTAATGTCAGATAGTTGAGTTTCACATGAAATATTATATGTACTATGTGGAGAAGATAACAAGCTACCAAATGTTTGCGCAACAGTGATGGAGAAATACAAAAAATCAATGGAAATTTTCTTGTAGAAAATTTTAAATGGTGTTGAGACTTCATTAGTATGAAAATCCGAAATTTAAATAACATGTCATGTCAACAACAGTCGTAACTTAATTCGAGTACAAGGACTGCTTTGGTAGAAAACTTATTGCGTTACAAAATGTCTGTGTACGCCTTAAAAAAGCGATACTTGTAAGACTGATTTTTTAACTTGAAAAGATTGATTGAAATGAAGATCAGTGGTATTAATGTGATCTGTTTATTATATTTGTATAAGTTTGAATATTAATGGAATAAAGGACGTGTGAATCAGTCCGTTTGATGAGCAGCAGTGTGCTTTCTCATTTGTCACACTGTTGATTAGTGTGAGCGTAGAAATGAAATCACATGTTACAGGCCTGCATAAATATCAGTAGAGGTATACAAAGGTTCTAATGTAAAGAGATTGCAAGCTTCACACAGAAAAGTGTTGCGCGGGTTTTATCATTAAGTTGCAACTCCTCTCGCTTTCTTTTTCTGAGTATAGAAGTGAGGGGAGCGTTAAGTCTTTGTCAATTATTAAAATAACCATACGTAATACCTTCTAGAAATCAAATGGAATAAAGTTATTAAGGATTTTCCGTATCTCTGTCAAAGTACTTTTTGTTATTTGGAATGCATTTTCTCAAAAAGAAGATTGTTGGCATCAATGATTATCATATGCTCATGTTTTCCTATCAATAAAGGAGTTCATCATAGTGTATTTTTTTCATGGTCCAGCTAACTGCTAGGTCTTCACTATGACCGTGATTGTGGAAACATACTTCATGACATAACGCGCTGTTGCAATGAAGTATGCATAAGGAATAAAAGAAAATGTGACTTCCCAGTATTTACTGCAAGAATAATTGAATAATTAATAACAGTGGGTGAAGAGCAATCGGTTGAACGATGCATAAAGGAATGGAAACAATAGAATCATTGCAGTCGATCCTCAAGTTATGAATTTCAAGAAAATCTCAGCTTTAATGTACAAAATCTGTTCACGTTATAAACATTATAAAACGAGCCTAGCGTTAGTAGTCTAAATGAGACTAAAATTTATTCATTCAAGTTTACGTCCGCAAAAGATGATGCATGCATAACTCGAGGGTCCATTGTAACTGGCAATGCGGCTGGAAATCTGTGTAAATTTTGTTTCAGATACTTTAACCTCTGTAAATAGAAGAAGAAACTTATACGATCAGAATTATCACTCGTTATGATATTGTTAGTACTAGCATTATTAATTCAAGATTCATTATCGACAATAAAGGCAATCTGACCAAAGTAAATAAAAGGGATTTCTAGTATGGACCAAAAAACACAGTCAACCCAAGAAGTGTTTTCTTGCACAGGATACCCTCCGCATCGAAATAATTTTGAAAAGGACAAAGAAGAAATAGCGAGGTAGGCAACAGAACTGAAAGATGCTAAGTGAACACAAAATAGACCTTTAGGGGCTTTTTATCACAAAGTTCGACTGTACACTTAATTAAAGGTGCCAGTCTATCGCATGGGATGATCAAACCAAATCAAAGTTTGCTCGTTACCCATCCTACGCTTAGGTTAGATTATCAGATTAGATAATAGGTTAGTTTAAGCCTCCATTACCGCTAAAAAATATAGAGCAAATTGAAGAGAGGAAGGCACCATTTAGAATGGATGTATGGGAATGCGGAATCTATGCACAAGATGCATGGAAACAGTAAGTTGAGAAAAAAATAGAGGAGCTGAAAAACAAGACACCAGTGAAACGAAAATGGTAGTCCTTAAGATAGAAAAATACATCATATTTCAACAAAAAGGCCAACCTAATTCTCAGCTCAGGCCCTCACACATTTCCCCCTGAGAGTGTTAATTCCCATATATACAACAACCCTGAGTGGTCCTACGCTAGGGTATAAACATATATATCCATATTTGGAAATAAAATGCTAACTTCTCGTTGTGATATTCTAAACTCACAATATAGTAACAAATTTTTTAAAGCTATACTTCTCTCTATCAGTAAAAATACATTGTTCCTAAGACATACTGAAGCATTTTCTTATTACTATTTCTTGGGTCACAGCATCACAGCACAGGTCCTCTCTTATAATTATAATGCATGGTAAAGAATGGAAATAATCAAAGCAGAGTTCCTCTCAATTTTGCTTTGATGCTTTGTATTCATTGTTCAAATGCTATATAAATTGTTTCCGTTTAAAATTCCGACTCGAAATAACGCA
This sequence comes from Morinoia aosen, assembly GCA_030386875.1. Lineage (NCBI taxonomy): Eukaryota > Metazoa > Arthropoda > Malacostraca > Amphipoda > Talitridae > Morinoia > Morinoia aosen. Next base: position 45,590,666 of record CM059575.1, read on the forward strand.
TCGACATAAATTTACAGGCAAGCCACAAAGTTGATGTCAGATAGCTTAGATTAATTCATAGTTTAAACCTACCAGACAGAAAATTTTGAATTCGTTATAAACATTTGTACTCAATTCCACATAATTTCTCAATACATTATTAATGCATTCTACTAAATACCAGGCATTCTAGTAAATTTATTTATTGCATTGGAGGCGCAAAATGATGAATTCAAAAATTCAGAGCATCCTTCCCTTTCTCTAACTTAACACCAGTATCGTTTAACAGAATGAAGCACAGCAATTTCCTTTTCAAAATATTTTAAAAATAAACATTTGCTGTTATTTTTTGCTCTTTAACAACAACGAGCTCTAATTTTAAGAAGCATTGTAATAATTACGCATCTTCAAAGGAAATTCTTGTTCTTAAAATTACGACTCATTGTGAAAATACTATAACAAAATTATTCTGCTTAATTTATGACCAACTATAATGATTGGACATTGACGGTAATTATTTCCATACATTGCATCGAAATGAAAGAAAAAAATGGCAGTAGCAGCTGTAACTTCTACTATAATAAATGCCAGTAATCACAGGAAAAAACCTCTCTTAAAATTAAAAATCCGTTACATGAATGTTACTCATGTCTAATATTACTCCTTTTCTTGCAATTGCGATACATTATAATGAATGGAAAGGAACAAACATGCCCAGTTAAAGAAATTCATGATGGAAACCTAAACACTCTCGCTCTCATTTCTTTTTCGTTTCTGGCCTTTGCTTTCACCGGACATATGTTTTACCATTTGTTCCATCAATGAATTAAATTTGGCTTGAACCTCAACAGCCTTGTCAAAGACTTCAATTACTTTCTGCTGGCGAGCAGCTTGGCCCTCCAAATAATTTCTTAAAAATTCATTATGGCGCATTGGTTTCAAAGATTTTTTCTTATTCACTCTTTCCGAGGCAGTTGAGGTCTGCTCAGGCCAATTTTCTCCGTCGTCAACATCAGTCACCTCCACCTCCACCAGATCCTCGGGAGCAGTCGATGGCTCTCCTGCTGATGAGCCAGATGCAGATGATGTCGATGCCACTGGCATTGAGGTTTTCGCAGATGCTGCAACAGTTTGTGAAGGCATTTTCTTAAAAACATTTCCACCGACAGAAGTGGGAACTTGTACCGTGCAGGCCGTTGGAGTAACACTCCGTTTTGTTGGACGCTCCAAGTCAATGACATCCGGTCGAGCAGAAGTTCCTGCAGTAGAGGTTTATAGATTTGATGAGTCGTAGAGGAATGGCATCTGAACAGCATGACTGCTGCCCACGAAGCGCTCCAAGTACTTGAAGTAGAACAATTCCCGTTGGCTGCTCGCCCCGGTTGCCTTACAATTGCTGACAAAAGTTTTGAAGGCGCGCAGCATATTCTTATATTTGTTGGAGCATTGCTCACCCGACACGCTTCCAACCGTAGACTGCTGTAAAATAATTTAATTTATTTTATTTTCCTACAATCGAAAAATTATTCCGTCTAAGTACAGCTGAGCTTAAGAAAAAAATAATCTCGCTGGCAGAATTAGCATATGTTAACACTTCCGGTAATGAATGACTTACTTTCAATTACTTCAGCTCCTAAGCTTATTACTAAGTGAAAGTTCAATTAAGCAAGTTTGAGCATTGTGTTTCAACAAGCCTAAGGAACCCCTTTTGAGCGTAACTGATGGAAAATGCAGCAATTTTTTCCTCAATAAAGCATATGAAAATCAGTAAGAAATGAGACAAGCTTGATGCTCAGCAGTGTTCGGTTTCCAATTCACGTTCTTAAAATGCACTACTACAGTAACGCTTCACTATTTATTCCTAATCCTCAAACATATACCAATACAATTTCAAACTACACAAGCGTTTTTCAACTTGAAATCTCAGCAGTTCAAGCATGTAAGACATGAAATGTTTGAACATATTAGCTACTGAAAATTTGCTACTGTGGAAGAGCAGAGGAAAGTCTCTACGAGCGAAGTTCATGTGATTCATTTAACTCATTAACTCAAAACGTAATTAACACCTTGACCTAAGGGCAAGAAGACTGAGAAACATCTTCCTAGTTCTGAGTAGTTCAATTGTTTAAACTATGTTGTTGCGTACTGCCCTTTGATTACATAAAAATTTTAGATGTGTTTTTAAATATTTTTTGACTGGTACCTTCTTTGCTTCTAAGATAGTTTATTAATTTCATCAACATATTTTACGACAGTAGCACTGAGTGGGCCCTGGACACATGTCTCTTATAAACAGCTGCTCATGCTCATATGGCCGATTCAATCAACACTGGTGTATCACTTTAATTACGGGATGATTATCCCTAGTTATAATCGCAAGTTCAACCTGAAAGTTGTAAGAAAAGTACACTTTTACACTCATCAGCGAATGACACAGTCGATAGTTACGACAGTCATTTAGACCAGCCTCAAATGCAAATGTGTTGAATAGTTCAAGAATTACCTAAGCACTCACTTCTGCAGTACACTAAGACTACTTTTTATACCATGAACATCGGCGCATACTAAGGCTGCGGCCAGACAAGTTGAGAGATAGAGGAATAAAAAAAATGAATTTTAACTACTTACTTGATTCAGATCGCGAGCTATGTATTCCCATACTTTCTTGTTTTTGGTGTTCTTGTCATCTAGAAGATGCTTGTGTTCTTCTATTGAGATGCAAAGGCTTTTCACCTGGCTTTCCGTCCATGACACTGAAGATTCTGGAATTTCATATGTACACGTGATCAACTAGCTTAAATCTCTCACAAGAAAAGACTGAAGAGCAGGAAAAATATCTTCATTGCATTGAAAGAATAATTATAGGAACACAATGACCCAAGAAATGCAGTTGAAATCTTACATCAGCAGCAAGTGCATCGCCTCTGAACAAGCACAATTCAAATTATTTGGATAAGTAAGGTTAACATCAGTAATGAAAGCACAACGTGTCAATACATATATAAAAATTCAGTACATTACATGCGCTCCCTAGTCCTTGAGTAAAACTTACCAATCTCCCTGTACCCACATTCAATGAAATTGAATACCAAACAGTAATTGTTACCATGCATAGTGGGGATAATTAGATCACCCTACCTCTGGCATAACAACAAATAACACACCTTTAGAGGATTGAAGGCTTTGAAGGTCATGATCTAACGGCTGGGAATTGACCCCATACTGTAACTGCAGCTCCTGAGATGCTGGCAGGGGCTCATGCGCTAGAAGGCTTTCCTCCATCAGAACAGCTCCTGGTGGTGTAATTCTCGATAATCATTGGTGCAAAAAATGAACAATAGAAATTAATTAAGTTTACATCAATCCCAATAACATGAAGTTGGTACCCAAGAAATGAAGAAAATTAGAAATGCGACGTGAGAGTGAATTCAAGAGTAAAAAGTGTAATGGCGAAGTGTAATACAACAGTACAAAGACCATGTTCTTTCTATTTTTTTAATAAAAAAGAGTAATCTATCCTATCAAACTAAGGTATCTAAAAAATATTATTTTATTGAAGAAGTACTTGAATAAAAATGTTCTACAACCTAAGTAGAACAAACGCAAGTAATTGAGACAAACCTCAGTAAAAGAACCAACAAAAGGTTTCATTGAAACATATTGGAGGAGCATGCATGTTCAGACGAGGGCTTATTAAGATCATTTGAGTGCGTAAATTGGACCTGATTCGTGACCACTTAGGAGCGCCAAGGTGAAAACATAGGGTGATAAAGAAACATATACTTCAGCAACTTGAACTTATAGAGACTGAGATGACATGGAAACAGTTTGTGAAAAAACATGAAGGTTTTCTGTTTACATCTTAGAGATAGTATGTTGTAAAGCAGTCGAATATCTTTCACAGCCATGGATATCCATCGAATACTATTACACAACTTGAATGACCAATCGGATTTAAGAAGTTCTTTCAACAGTGAGGGCAAGCTGCTCAATAAAACAAGAAATTAATGAATAAATTACCAGATCTAGTATCAATTCCATCACCTGCAGGCTTCAGTCACACAGGACAGGCCTTCAGCACTGAAAAAAGCCCTTTTATAAGCAACTAAAAACATGGTTTATTACAAGAAACCCATGAAAAACTTTGTACTAGTATGTACTATCAAATCTACAAGGGATATGCTGGAACTGCAAATGAGAAGCATCTATTTTTGAAGGGAAATTGATGTTAACAACACTCACAATAAGCATATGTACATCCCATCACATATAAGGAATATTATCAATCCCGACAAATTGCTAAATTTATATAATTTGCTGTATGGTACTTTCCTTCATTATAGCATCTTAAAAACAGTGCAAGGTTAATTACATTCATAAATGAGGTAAAATGATAATCAAGTCTAAACCTCAAAGAGCAATTAAGGAACACTAGCAAAAATATGAACAAGAGAACACATCAACTCTGTACCCTATCCTTGCAACAAACCTCTTTGCTGTACAGCATGTTGGGCGTTTACTCTGCAGTGCTGAGCCTGAAGCTGCGCAGATATTCCCTGTTGCTTTGAAGTGGAGAGTGTGGAACCCTTTGCTGCATGAATTTCTTTGAGTTTGCTAGATGAACTTGCTGTAGATTCCCCTGGAAAAATTAATTTAACTTAGAATGAAAAATATTCAGGAGAAAGTGGCATACTCAGGACCGAGACAAATCAATTCTTCTAGGTTGATCCTAATAAAGACCAACGCACTTGCATCATTGCATGACTGTAAAAAATAGCAGTGCATAAGTTTACTCGAATTTACATTTTTTTATCATATACTAATTTTGAGGATTTAAACAATAAAATTTGCTTTCTCTACTTCTATAATCAAAACCCTTCTATGCTCATGTATCAATAGTGGACTCCTTTTCAGAAGTGGATCCAATCAAAATTAATGAACTCTCAAAATGGTGACTCAAAAAAGACAACTTTGAAATACTACAAATTGATATTATTATTCAGTTGCAATTTATATTTCTAGGGATATTTTTATTACTATTCTCATCTGGTCGTCAAAACTTCTGTTGAGCTGAAATTGACGAAATGTTAACTACAGCCCAATTATGCCACACGTACATGCTCAATTTCAAGGCTGTTTGTTGTCTTTGTCATGATAAATGATTTGTATAACTTCTGACATCAAACTAACAACCTTTTCACTTGAAGAGCAATAGTTTTCCATAAACACAACAATGGAATATATCCTTTAATCCATATAAAACACTTACCTAATACATCAACTTCAAGATATCCACTTGCTACTTGTTCAGTATCCTTGTGAACCTCTAGCAGATGGCATTGGACCTCTTCAATGGATTGTGATATATATTCACAGCTTGAACAGTGATAGTACCTGAAATAGAAAGTGGTATAGCCTTAGATACCAAGCTGATTAAGTTAAAATTTCCATTCATAAAAGAACATCAAATGCATGTGATGAACATGACCATTGCCACTTTCATTAACACTTTGATACTATTTATTATACTATATAAAAATTCAACATTCTTTGTTTAAATACATTTCAGCAGCAAGCTGACTTGAATTAGTTTTCCTTATTTTGCAATGCTTCACTGAGACACAATGTATGTAATAAGTTACAGGGAATATTAGCTCATGAAAAGAATGAGGATCATTGTGTGTGATGCTTCATTTGACATTATTTTTCAGTCAACTAAAATTCTTTTTGAGTAATTTTTTAAAAGGAAAGGATATGAATTTTATTTTATAGAGGTTTTTCTTATACCTTTATTTTTTCTGCTCATCTTTCACAAATTCTACAAAATTAGACTGCTTTAGCAAATTTAGGAGTAATTCTACAACCCAAAAGGAAGCCTCTTAAAATGAATTTCTGACAGGCTTTTGAAAATAATTGTTGTGATAGACAACAGTCTGCAATACATACTAAATAAGCTCTCCTATCAAGAACAAGATAACCAGCTAAAAATAGTGAGAATGTGCCCCTAAAGGCTTTTTTTACTCTCAATAAAACCAGGAAAAAAAATATTTCTTAACTAATTTTTGAACAGAATTTGTTAATGAAACTTGCCTGCTAATCTTATTACTAACACAGTTTGTTTTATTAACCCTTCAACACTCAACAGGACTATTTAGTCCTATTTCTTTCAAACTTAGCCTCAAAACTTAGTATTTCTTGTTGAATTTGTTTTTTATATGTTATTTGAAATTTACCATCAAGTGGAAGTTCATTTTTCATCCTGATATTAGTGACAATCATATGTCAGAGCCAGCTTAGCAATAGTGGTTGTAATAACAGTTATACATGTACAAAAATAATATGTTAACACTCTGACTGTGGCAACTAAATATCAAGTCCAACACCAAACTCAAATTTAAAGTCAATTGTAGTAAGCCATGTGTAAAATACCAAGCATGAACTGGATCATGCCTTTAGTTAGCATTGATTAAATATTTATGAAAATTGAGTTTGGGACTATTGGTTGGTCAGCAGCATTATGACAATTACCTCCGTGTACCACTGAGGGCGCACATCTCAGATGAAGTGTTAAAGGGTAAAACTAGCAATGACTGAATGCCACTGTTCTTCAACAGTCCAAAATAATGCTAAATAACTATTACTGGATTGATAATTGCTGACCACATGTCAAGTTTAGTGAAATATATTTCTCATTACTGTGAAAATACTTTTATTCAGCTGAATATTTTACAAGCATTGACCAGACACATTTATGAGTATTTTTGCTGTCTGCGAAGAACTTGAGACAGCATCATGTCTGAACAGAATAAAGTTTGAGTTAAGTTGAAGAGTTTATTAAAGATAAAAGTTTTTATTTTTTCTATATTATGACTCAACTATTTGATTAATTTTGGTTACCTAACTAGAAATTCTGTTCTGAGTGAAAAATAATTGCAAATTTCTCAAAATGTACTTCAAAATTTGCAAAAATGAGCAGTGCACCTTACTTCATGTCACGTCGTACAAGACGTGAGAAAATTTGAAGAATTTTGATAAATTTATGCGGCAACATTTTGCGGATCCGCGCTTCGTCCGCAAGAATGACGCCAACGTTTTATTTGTTTTGAAGTGCGTGGGAGGAACATGTTCCCGGTTAATATTAAGTTATTGTGTAGTTAGAGAGTGAACTTGAGTGGGAAACTCTTTCGGTTTACGTGTTGCCGCGCTAGCTATATTTTCGGGTGTTTTTAACATATTTGTGTTTAGATAGCGGTGAACAGCCGGCTTCTAGAGCATTCGAGGATGCTTCCGGTCGCTGGTGAACCACCCACATTAAGCTAGACTAGCCGTCGTAACGTGTCATAGCAAGTGCGCTGCAGTGTAATGTTTGGAAATGTCAGGTTCCATTTTGGCAGTACTTTAGAAGAAAAGCGTGTGATTTAACTGATGAACTTTCCTATCTCTATTTCACTGCCCCAAGTAATTTGTGTTTTTGAATGTGGAGCCAAATTCTGTCACAGATTTGATGCTAAATTTAGAAACTGAAATCAGATGGCCTTACTATACTTACTGAAGAAAATTGAGTTCTTACTAATTTTATCTCTTTTACTCTGATCAGCTGATACAGAATTTCTTATAACTTATTGGTAAAGAAGAACATCTTTTGTTTTCAAGTATCATTTAGCAGTCAGCAAAAGTAATTGATGTGAAGTATGACGTAGTAAACTTATGCGAGCTTCCCAAGATACACTTTCTATGGCTGAGTATCAAACAACAAAGAAAAAAAAAAAAAAAATTGATTGACTTGCAAAAAGAAACTGATGTTAAGAAGTCTTGGTGTTTTTCTTGTCTTTGTATTATTTCTTGTCTTTGTATTATTTATAACATTCATTAATAGCAAAGTAAAATAAATTTAGTCGAGTGGCTTCTTACCTATGAGCTGTGCTGGGCAAGTTGCGCCAGTCAGCAAGGTGGAAGCCTAAAGTCACGGCATTCAGTAGACTGAGAATGGGCGCAGGAACTCGAGACCACTAGCTCATACGATTTGTGTTCTCAAAGCGACGTTGATAAACGTGTACTTGCCTCTCTCATTCTTTGATAATAGAATTTATTGATAATGGCTGATCTGATAACCTTAGTGACTTGCCCCTGCTTCAGAGACCTAATTTCTGCTGTCTCTTTTCCACAGATAGGGTAAAGAAAGCCAGAGTAGGCACTTATTTTGCAGACTAAAATAAGATGTCACAGGTCTAAACTGAGGGACCTTTCCTCATCGTCTGTAAGTATTTTAGAGTATCCTCTTTTAACTTGTGATGTTACCTGACTCGTCATCTTTTTATATTGTGAAGCAGTGCGAAAACTAAAACTTGTTGTGCGATCGTCCACCTTTGTTCAAATAAAGTGCTTATTGACTAATGACCGCTGTGTTAAGACTGATAGATACGGATGTGTATTCATGTATATATCCTTTTATGCTTCATCAAAAAGACACTTTGAACATTGGGTGAAACAAGCGATTCATGTATCATTGCCTAGCGTTAGTGACACGAGTTTTACAATATTCGTGTGCGTATCATAAATGTGTTCTTTCTAAATGTGTTTCTAGCTGTGTGTCTTTGGCAGGGTGTTCTTGATAATGGGTTCCTCGACTAGGTACTTATTCTCTTCCTTGCCAACGCAACGGAAACCTTTCTTGTTTCGTGAACTTATTTCCTAGCTTGCTGTTCCTGTGCACCTTGTGCGCAGATTCCGCGTTCCTCCAACTCCACACTAAATGGTGCCTTCTTCTTTCCTCTCTTGGAACATCTTTGTTGTAGTTGCGGGAGGCTAAAACTTTCCTATATAATGATAATAATTGAGTCATGGAATATCATTGTGCTATGTCGTTCTGAGGACTATGCCCCGTGACCACTCTTATCGCCCACCGGTCATTGAAATGTCATGCCTAGCGTTAGCACTACCCGATTGCCTCTTATGTCTCCTCTTTGGCTCCGCCGTGTACAGCTGAGCCTACAGTACCTGGCTCGTCTAGATCAGCTGCCCCTGTCTCCTACATGGAGAAGCGTGCACGCGCCTTCCGGACGACATCTGCCTTTCCCGTATTGTCTGCCATCATCAATGAACTATCCTGCGCTGACGGCCGCCATGCAGCTGGGACCCATGAGAGTGCTACCTGTGCTGTTTGACTGCTCTCCGACATGGCGTGTCCCCGTGGAGAGCTTCTGCCCTGGATGTCGAGTGCCGAAAAAGGAGTCAATGCCGGCTAACATCCTGAAGGGAATTTTCATGGAGCATATACTGGAGAAACACGCAAACTCTGTGAAGATTTATACAGACGGCTCTAAGACAGGAGACGCTGTGGGATGTGCCGCTGTGTCCGGGGAAATAGTGAGGGCTAGGAGACTGCTCCCAGAGACCTCAATTTTCTCAGCGGAGCTGTATGGTGTGATGGAAGCGCTACAGCTGATCGAGGAGCACGATTGTCATTCTTTCACCATCTTCGTTGACTCGAAAAGCGTAATAGATGCTGCTCAGATGTACAACAGTACCCACCCCATTATTGCGGAGATCGTCACAAAGCTGGCACAGTTCGTAAATGAACGGAAGAGTGTCGTTATATGCTGGGTGCCCGCGCATGTGGGGATATCTGGCAATGAGAGAGCAGACCGGGAAGCTAAGCAAGCTGCTGGGTCAAGTGAGAGAACACTAAATTTGATGGTCCCTTCCCGTGATTTTTATCCTCGCATCAAGGCGGCGGTGAAGGATCTGTGGCAGCGAAACTGGACGGCCACAACTGACAATAAATTGAGAAACATTAAGCCCACTGTCCGAGAGTGGTCATCTTCTAACTGCCGTGCTCGTCGAATGGAGGTGATACTCTGCCGCCTCCGCATCGGCCATACTCGCATAACGCACGGCCACCTCATGGAGCGACAGCCGCAGCCGCAATGCGAACGGTGCCGTGTTCCCCTGACTGTTGTGCATTTTCTCGTTGAATGTCCAAGATACTCTGCTATACGCAATGTGTGTTTCCCAAGTCTTCGTGGCTGCACGGAGGATGTGTTGATTGGAATACTCAGGGAAAACGAGCGCTCAGGCTTTAACGCAGCAGCGTTGCAGCTGTTCCTGGAGAGGTGCAAGCTATTTTCTGAGATTTAACATGAAGCCACGCAGTAATGCACTGTAACCAAGCGTGATATCGTATTGGAAGATTGTAGATGAAGAAACTGCAATATGGCCGGGCGCGCTGCGTTGGTACCTCGGGGGGTTTCAGCGTGGGTAAGGCGTCCGGCCATAATGGGTGGGCAGCTGAAACCCCCTACGGGGTTTGGCTGCCCAGTGTGTTCGAATGTACTGTTGTATGTACAAGATTTCAATGGGGAGACAATTATACTCTTGAGTTGTAACTATAATTACGATCATATAATTTTTGATGTTCAAATAATGTTGATGTTCATCTTACGTGGTAAATCGGAAAGTCTGATACTAATTAAATTATGTGACCTCCGGTGCGATATAGTTTGAATAACTGAAGCGCTAGCAAACCTATGTTACTACTACTACTACTACTTATGTCTCCGGTATGAAGTTTCTTTCTTGTCGTGCGGTGATATATAAATGGTGCCTTCCTCCTTCCTATCTCAGAACATCTTGTCGTGGTTAAGGGAAGCTAAACCCCTCTCGTGTAACAACGAATACTGTGTTATGAATTCCGTCACTAGACTATCATACCTAGTTCTAACATTATTTAGCTGTTATCTGTGTTTTGCTCAAGATGTAGGATGCTCCTTTCTCGTCATGCAGCACCGTATAAATTAATTGTTCATTCGACTATAACCTTAAATTGGGGTTTTTGTCACGTAATTCCTAGCCCGAGTCTGAATCATATTTGTCTGTGCAGATATACGGCTCAACGGGATAAGAAATAAAAAACCTGAAGAGACCTCGTTTCCCTTTGGGCGTCCTACTGAGTTCCGTTCAATGGCGTGCCGAAGCGAAGATCAATTCCGCTAGCGCACGACATTACAGTATATAGACGCCAGCGGAAGGCGCCCTCCCACGAAGAAGCCCTCCAAAGAGGAGGCCCACAGCAGATTCTCAGCCGCCCGCGGCGAATATCCGAGACCACGGAAATGACCTCTCTCGGAAGAAAGAGCAAGCTTAGACTTCCACAGCTGGAAGAACAATTCCATACGGAGCTAGCAGCCTTGAACAGTCTCCTGAATGGTGCAGTACCACGAGATCTCAAGACTCCCAGCGAGGTGGATCAAGTCCACGCTGGAATCCGAGCAAAGGCTAAGACCGTCAAGCGAATCGGAGACCAGCTGGTCCTAGCTCTCGAGGGTTCAGGAGCCACCGCAGAAGTGACGGTAATCCGAGGCTCATTGACAAGCGCTAGAGCTCGCAGGAAAGCACTAGCGGACTCAATGGACCACAGAAACGAAGAACTCTTGGGAAGTTCGTCACGGAGTGTGGCGAAGAGACCTTCCGAGCAGTCCAAGAAGATCTCGTCCAAGAAGCAGCAGCAGGACACCGCAACCCGGGAAGAAAGGTCCTCAAATTCCCATTCAGCTAAAAGTCGGAGCAAACACGGCTCCAAACGTCAGAGCGGTGGCCAGGTCAGCTCCAGCCATCGCAGCCAGAGTCATCAATGCTCGAGCTACTACAGCCAGAGTCAAGACAGCGAGAGCGACCACAGCCAGAGCCTTCCAAGCGCTAGCTCCCATCGCAAGGATAGGGAGTCTGAGCGCCATGGGTTCCCTGGCCGAGGCAATGAGAAAATGCTCATCGACCTCACAGAAGACCCATCAGTGGTGTTGGCACAGATCACCATTGAGAGGTCAAAATTGAGGTGTGGGAATCGCACGGGGAACGATCAGCCCATCGGCGAGGAAGACGCCGAGGACAAGGATGCACGCACCGGAGCCTGGGTCAACCAAGCGTTCCAACACCGCGTCGTGGAGCCCGCAGGGGGCGCGGCGGCGGTCACGAACTTTCCACCCGACGACACCGCTCACGCGCCCACGATGAACCCCTTTGCACCATCATTCCAGCCCAAGGTTTCCACCAGCTCGCCCGCCGTGGTCTTCGAATCAAGGCCACCAGTGATCGACGGAGCTATGAGGCTCTCGATGATCGAAGACCTAAAAAGGTCGCCCCATCAGCCCTACGCGGGAGAGCCCCATCTGTTCCACAGGTGGTTCAATGCCCTCAGGAAAAGGATGGAAAGGCTCGCCGTGGAGCCTATCGACGCCATCGAGATTCTCACGAGTCACACTTGTGGCGAGCCAAGAAGCCTCATAGATGATATAATGTCCGCGACCTACCTGGACACGGCGGCCCTGCTCACCGACATCATCGACCAATTGACGACTCGCTTCGGCGCTAGCGACAAGGTGGCTAACAGCCTGATCGAGCGCCTTGTGCGCGCGTCAGACATCAAGGGGTCAAAAGGCGACCACACGGTCGGCCCTAAGCTGCGAAAGCTCGGCGACGTTTGTCTTTCGGTCCAGCATACCATGACGTACACCCCGGCCCTGTCCTTCCTGAACACCGACATGGGGCTAGCCCCCATCGTAGAGAGACTGCCCTTCTTCGTGGTGGATGCCTGGAGAGGTGAGAGAACTAGGTACAAAAAATTGTCCGGATCACTACCTGGTTTCGCGAGGTTCTGTGAATTTATCCGAACACTGTCGGATACTCAATGCGACAGTTTCGGGGCCTCGAGTCTCAACTGGATGAGCACTCGACACAACGCCTCAGTTCCTCCTCACCCTAAGCCAAAGGCGCCACGAGTGCTTTATACGTCTGCCGAGAATCGTCCCGGCAGTTGCATTCTTCACCAGGGTGCACAGCACGAGACGAGCTCGTGTCAAGCGGTAAGGAAGATGGAATCTCAGAAGAAGAAGGACTTCATACGTGAGCACAAGCTGTGTTACCGCTGTCTAGGGCCTCACTGGGCCAAGCACTGCCAAGAAGTCGTGAAGTGCGACGATTGCGGAGCCGAGAATCACACCACAACCGCTCACCTCAACTGGCGAGCGGCTGGAAATTCGAGTGAAAGCACTCGTCGGGAGAGACCCAGTCAAGAACCGAGCGACGACAGGGCTCAGAGCGAACTCGGGGATAGATTTAGAGCCGTGGCCCTGGCCTCCCGCATACCCACAGCCGAGAAGAGTGCATGCAGCAAAGTTGTTCTGGCAGACGTTATCGACGAGAACACGGGTCGGTCGTGCCGCGCCTACGTGATCCTAGATGAGCAAAGCACCACGTCCTTCTGCTCTCCTAAGCTGTTGAACGCCCTCCGCGTCACAACCCCCAAGACGCACTACGAGCTGGAAACGCTGACCGATCAATCCGCCGCTCGATACGGCAGACGCGTGTCAGGGCTGAAAATAAAGGGAGTGTCCGAGGACCAAACATTCGAGCTCCCACCAATGTTGGAATGCAACTCCATCCCCGATAGAAAGAAAGCAGTCGCGACCTACGAACGCGTCGCAAGAACCCCGGAGATATCGCACTTCGCTCATCATTTCTTGCCCCTGGACAAACACGCAGAAGTCGCGGTGCTCCTGGGGACGGACTGCGGAGACCTGCTCTACAGTCACTCCGACAAACAACGCCGTAAGGCTCCGTTCGTCCACCACACTGCTCTAGGCTGGGCAGTGGTCGGCAAGGTGAACGACGACGTCAGCCCCGAAGGAGAGCACTCTTACACGGTCGCAAGAATCGTAGCCGAAGCCGCTCTCAAACCCTGTGGCCCGGAGGCGTGTCTTGAACCGTTTTCAGGAAAAGACGCCGTTACCCAGCAGCACAGCGATGAGACCTCTCAACCGCGGCCTCCCGATGACCGCGGAGACACTGAAAAGATGAAAAACGCCAGGGCAGAGGAAGACAACCGAGCGGAAGCCCCTCCAACGACGAGATTTATCGACCAGTCAGCAACAAACGATGAAATGGACGCTCAGTGCGATCCAGACAGCGCATCACCGAAGCCCAAGAAGAAACGGAAATGGGAGCTCCCGTACCCCGGCGATCCGAAGAGAAAGCACGACGCGCACCATGCTGAGCGCACATCTGTTGACAAGAGAGCTCGACAGAACGGGCCAAGCAAAAGGGGAGGCGGCCATGCGGCTCCCGACCCTCCAGGAAACGCCGAGCACCCACCTCTATCTTCCCTTTACCAGCCTCTCAGTACCGCCTGCGCGACAAGCTGCCGTCGGAATCTGAAGCATCGGGACAAGCATGACGCACTCGCCGACGCACGAGGAATGCCGGGCAGCGTCGAGAAAGACCAGGAGACAACACCCGGACCCCTCCAGAGGTCCACCACCCGCCAGCGACGGAAAGTTCGACGTTGGTCCGGGAAGCAGAGAGGACTCCTCTATGAGTCACGCCCGCGCAGCCGGTGGAAGGCCACCCACGCGTCGTTGAAGACGACACCGACGCGTCCCGCGGGGCGAGACGACTGCGACGAGCACGTAGCGGGTGGCGCCCCGCCACTGAACCAGCCCTCAACCAGCGCTCCCCCCCCCCCCCCCGAAGGCAGTTATTGGTGGCCAGAGCCACCAAGGGGGGGGAGTGTCACGTCGTACAAGACGTGAGAAAATTTGAAGAATTTTGATAAATTTATGCGGCAACATTTTGCGGATCCGCGCTTCGTCCGCAAGAATGACGCCAACGTTTTATTTGTTTTGAAGTGCGTGGGAGGAACATGTTCCCGGTTAATATTAAGTTATTGTGTAGTTAGAGAGTGAACTTGAGTGGGAAACTCTTTCGGTTTATGTGTTGCCGCGCTAGCTATATTTTCGGGTGTTTTTAACATATTTGTGTTTAGATAGCGGTGAACAGCCGGCTTCTAGAGCATTCGAGGATGCTTCCGGTCGCTGGTGAACCACCCACATTAAGCTAGACTAGCCGTCGTAAGGTGTCATAGCAAGTGCGCTGCATTGTAATGTTTGGAAATGTCAGGTTCCATTTTGGCAGTACTTTAGAAGAAAAGCGTGTGATTTAACTGATGAACTTTCCTATCTCTATTTCACTGCCCCAAGTAATTTGTGTTTTTGAATGTGGAGCCAAATTCTGTCACAGATTTGATGCTAAATTTAGAAACTGAAATCAGATGACCTTACTATACTTACTGAAGAAAATTGAGTTCTTACTAATTTTATCTCTTTTACTCTGATCAGCTGATACAGAATTTCTTATAACTTATTGGTAAAGAAGAACATCTTTTGTTTTCAAGTATCATTTAGCAGTCAGCAAAAGTAATTGATGTGAAGTATGACGTAGTAAACTTATGCGAGCTTCCCAAGATACACTTTCTATGGCTGAGTATCAAACAACAAAGAAAAAAAAAAATTTGATTGACTTGCAAAAAGAAACTGATGTTAAGAAGTCTTGGTGTTTTTCTTGTCTTTGTATTATTTCTTGTCTTTGTATTATTTATAACATTCATTAATAGCAAAGTAAAATAAATTTAGTCGAGTGGCTTCTTACCTATGAGCTGTGCTGGGCAAGTTGCGCCAGTCAGCAAGGTGGAAGCCTAAAGTCACGGCATTCAGTAGACTGAGAATGGGCGCAGGAACTCGAGACCACTAGCTCATACGATTTGTGTTCTCAAAGCGACGTTGATAAACGTGTACTTGCCTCTCTCATTCTTTGATAATAGAATTTATTGATAATGGCTGATCTGATAACCTTAGTGACTTGCCCCTGCTTCAGAGACCTAATTTCTGCTGTCTCTTTTCCACAGATAGGGTAAAGAAAGCCAGAGTAGGCACTTATTTTGCAGACTAAAATAAGATGTCACAGGTCTAAACTGAGGGACCTTTCCTCATCGTCTGTAAGTATTTTAGAGTATCCTCTTTTAACTTGTGATGTTACCTGACTCGTCATCTTTTTATACTCGTATTGTGAAGCAGTGCGAAAACTAAAACTTGTTGTGCGATCGTCCACCTTTGTTCAAATAAAGTGCTTATTGACTAATGACCGCTGTGTTAAGACTGATAGATACGGATGTGTATTCATGTATATATCCTTTTATGCTTCATCAAAAAGACACTTTGAACATTGGGTGAAACAAGCGATTCATGTATCATTGCCTAGCGTTAGTGACACGAGTTTTACAATATTCGTGTGCGTATCATAAATGTGTTCTTTCTAAATGTGTTTCTAGCTGTGTGTCTTTGGCAGGGTGTTCTTGATAATGGGTTCCTCGACTAGGTACTTATTCTCTTCCTTGCCAACGCAACGGAAACCTTTCTTGTTTCGTGAACTTATTTCCTAGCTTGCTGTTCCTGTGCACCTTGTGCGCAGATTCCGCGTTCCTCCAACTCCACACTAAATGGTGCCTTCTTCTTTCCTCTCTTGGAACATCTTTGTCGTAGTTGCGGGAGGCTAAAACTTTCCTATATAATGATAATAATTGAGTCATGGAATATCATTGTGCTATGTCGTTCTGAGGACTATGCCCCGTGACCACTCTTATCGCCCACCGGTCATTGAAATGTCATGCCTAGCGTTAGCACTACCCGATTGCCTCTTATGTCTCCGGTATGAAGTTTCTTTCTTGTCGTGCGGTGATATATAAATGGTGCCTTCCTCCTTCCTATCTCAGAACATCTTGTCGTGGTTAAGGGAAGCTAAACCCCTCTCGTGTAACAACGAATACTGTGTTATGAATTCCGTCACTAGACTATCATACCTAGTTCTAACATTATTTAGCTGTTATCTGTGTTTTGCTCAAGATGTAGGATGCTCCTTTCTCGTCATGCAGCACCGTATAAATTAATTGTTCATTCGACTATAACCTTAAATTGGGGTTTTTGTCACGTAATTCCTAGCCCGAGTCTGAATCATATTTGTCTGTGCAGATATACGGCTCAACGGGATAAGAAATAAAAAACCTGAAGAGACCTCGTTTCCCTTTGGGCGTCCTACTGAGTTCCGTTCAATGGCGTGCCGAAGCGAAGATCAATTCCGCTAGCGCACGACATTACACTTCAACAATTTAATGAAGAAATAATAAGGAGGAAACATTTCTTTATGAACTAGGTAGTATTCTTAAAGCTAAGAATCAATTTTCAAGGAATGATAGTAGTGTCAAGCTATACTCAGCATGAATGCAATTATCGATTTATATGATTCAATGGACTAAAAAAATGAGATGAAATATGTTTTAAAATTTCCCCTAATAATACACGTTGTGTGTTTATTTATATAACTGTTTGGTGTCCGCTTCTTAAGGAAACATGGGCTGTCTGGGTTTGCGGTATCGTGGATACCAAATCCCTCAGTATAACATGAAAAGATGGTCTTTACATGCATTCATATGTTTGAATTGTATCAGGATATGTTTGTTTAGGATACGCTTGGTTAGATTAGGATAGATTAGCATAGGTTAAGCAAAATTGCGAGAATATTTCCACGGGTCCACCTAGGAATTTCTACGGGCCCGGGGAATTTCCACGGGCCCTGTTACTACCTAACAACACCCATGGTTTATTTGTTTTGAGTTTGCTTCTTCCATTTCTCTGTGATGCTTATGAAGATAGCCATGATGACCGTATCTGTGATATGAGTTTCACCAGTGCACAAGTGCAATAATATTTTTCATCACGGGTACTGATAGATATTTTTATTAGTCGTCCAAGTATGGAAAATTTGTTCAATAAAGGTATTGAGTCCTGTCTTTTTTGGCGGGCCATGCACACTACATAGTAGTTTAATAAAATGGTAAATGTGGAGGAGAGGACCATAATACATTTCTTACTTTTCAGTGCCTAAACATAGCTAATTAGATGGAAATGAACAATTTTCCTTCCATGCACTTTCCGTCCAAAATAAGTATTTTACGAGTTATAGCGGTAGGTTTAGTTTGGGAAAAAGTATGTTTGGGTACTTTGAAATTTATTATTTGCCGGTCCCGCTGAAGCTGCGGAGCCTGAACCCACTTTAAGGAAGCTTTAGTTAATAACACAATAGAAATTATCACCCAAAAACAAGAAATTATTACGGAATGTTCACTTTCGTCTTAGATGGCAGGAATGATCAAGTGCATCAGAAGGTTGAGTTCATTGTAGTGTTTCAATCCGACATGCAATTATGGTCCTCACTTCCACATTTACCAATGAAATTTCTAAGCTCCAATGAAGCTGACTTTTAGTCTAAATGGATCTTCTATTTAAAGGATAAAGAACTTGAAACAAAGATGTTCCACACTTAACTAGGTCACTAAATTGTTATTAAGAAAGAAACTGAAAATAAATAATAGTATAAATAAGCAAGCAGTATAATAATAAAATCCTTATTGAATAAATATTCAGCCTTATAAATATTATACAATATTCACACATCATTTCCAATTTAGTTACAATCTAAGCTATAGGCTAAATTATACTGCGTGTAGATATGTTTACAATGTAGACCTACCACCAATTACATTTCAAAAAAACACTTCTACAAAACTGTGCACACATAGCAAAACTTGAATACTTACATGACATCATTATCCATTGTGAGAGAAGAATAAACAATGAATAAGAAGACGCTTTTATCTAGTACCACGCTAACACAAACCAATAGGAAAGAATTGGTTCTGAAATAACTGAGTAAAAAGGAATTTACAAACTTAATTCATATCAATGAAGTATAAATAACTATAGAATTCTTACAATAAAAACAATTACCTACATGCTCAGTTTTTGTACAAAGGGAAATATTTCAATTTGGATTTTAGTTTTTTTTCCTTGCTCATGCATTAAATGGCATAAAATGAACATTGTTTGTAAACGTATTTAACGTTAGTTTCAAATAATTTTCCATTCTAGTGCTAAAAACTTCACACAATATGATAACATACGAAAAACTATGGATTCATCTTTCAATTTTATCCTATAAGATCACTCATTTATATGTAACTGCGCATATGACACTCCATTAGCAAACTCCCGCCATTGGCTTTGTTGGTAAACATTTGTGACGTCATAACCCAACCCGGTCATAATCCTTTTCAAAACGAGGTTACAGAGAAAGTTACTCGATTGACACTAACCTGTGTTTCTAGAAGCAATCTCGGCAACGGATCACCTTTGGAAACACTGTTTTTGACGGATCGAGTAACCCGCGTAACACCGAGGGTTACTCGATCACTTCGAGATTATGACTGGAAAACCGCCTCTGGATTAGGACGGTCGTCACTGCTACGAGCAGTACCGGTTTGAACGTTGACGGGAGAGGTGCTCAGCCATGTCTTGCTCCGCAACTGAGTAGACAAAACTCGAACGCTGAATTCTATAGACGCATTTAAAAAATTCGACTGCTTGCAGAATGTGATCAGCAGCGCTTACAGAAAGCTAAAGCACAGCGCAACGTGCGCTTTGGTTTAATCCTGCGCTCCATACGGCTGGTCGCAATCGCGCACCTACCCGTACGACACGCTGAGGCAGACTGACGCCTTGCATTGCAGTCCGCGGTGCTTCATCTTGCGTGCTGAGTGTATCATGTCGCCAGTTCTCACTTCAATTTGCGGACGGATCCACTGCCGCAATTTCTCGAGTCATGAACGCCAGTGTATCTGGGCCTTTAGTACTCACGCTTGACGATGTTGTTCCTCTAACGAAACCGGCCGTTTCTTCCAGTGTACCTGAGCAGCGAAGTCGACCTCGAGGACAGGCTGCTCGGAGGTGCCTGGAGATTTTGAAACGTCAATAAATTGACGTTTCCCGTCCCCCGGGAATGTGTTGAGAATTTCCGTGTGCGCCTCTCAGGTACTTGTCAGTTTGCACTTTAAAGGCTTTCAGCTGACCGGGGGCGGAGGAGGAAACAATGTCGGTGAGACCTTTTTATATTCATTTAAGAGGCATTACATTTGTTACTACTACGCGACGCTCTACTGGACTCGCTACTCGTCCTGTGTTACTTAACGGTGTAAAGTGAATCTACCGAGTGATGCACATCGCCTGTGCATTTTCCAACCTTCTCGCAATCTTGGTTCTTTTCTTTGACCGTACTCCTGATTTGGTTTGTGTGAATGTGTGTGTTTCATGTTTATTTTGTTTAAACTAGCCATTCAGAGCGGTATTACTAATTACTAGGCTTTCTAGCCGCCTCTTCTATTAATTACTTACTTATCGGTTCTGTCGAGCCGTACTTACTTACTTATCGGTTCTGTCGAGCCGTACTTACTTACTTATCGGTTCTGTCGAGCCTTACTTACTTATCGGTTCTGTCGAGCCAAACTTACTTACCGGTTCTGTTGAGCCGTACTTACTTACCGGTTCTGTTGAGCCGTACTCACTTACTTACCGGTTCTGTTGAGCCGTACTTACTTACTTACCGGTTCTGTTGAGCCGTACTTACTTACTTACTCACCGGTTCTGTTGAGCCGTCCTTACTTAGCTGTCAAGCTACTCTCGTGTATTAAGAGCCCGTTGGAATATGCCATCTCGCTCCTATATCCGTTAAGGCCCCGATACACTAAGCGAAAATCGCGGTGATAACCGCCAGCACGCCTCTCAATGTGCCTCCCATTCCTGCACACCAGCCAGTTGGCAGAGTGGCCACCGAGCTTTCAGCCGTACTTACTTACTTACTCACCGGTTCTGTTGAGCCGTCCTTACTTAGCTGTCAAGCTACTCTCGTGTATTAAGAGCCCGTTGGGCCATCCTTAAAAACGTTAACTCTTATTGATACTTGCTCTGAATGGCATTCTTCCACTATCGTCTTTTCGTTATTTTTCCATCTCTCACCTAATCTCTTTCTAAAAGAAGCTCCAATGGCTTCACTCGGGAAGTAATTCCTTAGGTGAGGGTTATCAGGACTTCACTTATCTTGAACTTAGATTTGTGCTCTACATTCCACTTTTATTGAAATAACTGAAAGAAACTTGCTAGTTTTGTTTATTTCGCAAGCTTACTACCGTTTTCTTTTGCGCAGTATACCGCCACTACGGCCGGGTCCGGTCTGCTTCCAACCCGACAGCAGATGAAGGCGTCATTTCGGCCCCGCTAAATTCTTGTTGAGCGCCCATCTGACTCCTAATTAGTGTCCGAAGTTCCTACCCTTCTGGAGGCACCATTCAACACTTGAAAACGGTAACTCCAGTCTCTCTCTGAACACCCACAAGCTGGGAGGAAGCGAGGGCTTACCAACCGATTTCAGAACGGAATAAAATTCCGTTCTTGCCTCAGCCTTTGTTAAACTTCAACGTTTTTTGCTATCTGTTGCGTTGCCAAATTAAAAACTTCGAAAACCTTGCAGTGTGTGATTTCCTTGCAGTTTCACAATAATTAATTTTATCTTCGTCCCTAAAAACAATAGGATTTAGCTTTGTTAATAGTTCCCATAATCCAGTTGTGCCTTCGTATACTCTATCTCCAATTTTCAAATCATTACCCAAAATATCTACCTTTTTATTTCCTGGCATAACTTTACTTACATCCCAACGAATGCCATAAGCTTTGTCATACTCATTTCCTGGTTTCCATGCAAAACGTAAGAAATTCAATGCGATAGGCCCAACTACAGTGTTGGATTCAGAAGATGGTAAAGCTAGTTTCTCAACAGGTTTTCCTTTGATAGATTCAAGTTTTTCATGAGGTATATCTTTTATTCCCAACCTGGTTGGTTTAGTTTCGTCAACAATCTTAGATAAAGGTTCAACCAATGGTTTGTAAACTTTTTTTACATCATGGTATAAACCTTGTTCGATTATTTTATCATTTGTGAATTGCTTTTTCGAACTCTTCGCTAAGTTTAGTAAATTTGATTTAGTTTCGATATCAATCAACGCCATTTTTTAAAGAGAAAAATTCAAAAAGACTTTAACTTGATATAAGTTCACTCTGAACTGACATTAAGTTCAGTTGCTGAAATCCATGAAGGTTCATCATAACCTTTCCACTTGACCAGAAGTTTTCCTTCACTCTCCTTAAGAATTTTCTCAATTACATAAACATCACTAGTATATTTTGATAGTTCTTGTTCATAAAAACTTCCTTTTATTTCTTCACCATCCATATCTTTTAATCTATAGGTAATTGGTTCAGTAGACAGTATTTCGGATACAATAAATAACTCATTAGTGAAATTTGGCAAATAACTCTTCCTGAAGTCATTACGTTTCTTGCTTATTCTTACTCTATCCCCGATTTTGAGTTTCGGTGATGTGAAAGTTGGTTCGGTTGGAGGGAATAAGTTATCATAAACCTTTTTACTGTTCTTTTCCAATGATGCTTGGTTAGGTGTCATTTTAATTGTTCTATGATAGACTATTATTGTAATTATTAATTTTATTATTATTGTATTTTTATTAAATCCCTATTATTGTAATTTTGCATTAAATCTTGTAAAATATTCACCCATTTTTTAGTTTTCATGTGTGTAAAATATTTCCACATTTTAGTTTTTAACGTCCTGTTGAAGCGTTCCACAACTTGAGCTTTGGTTTCATTTTCTGAACTAAACCACTGAATGTTATGTTTCTTGAATAGTTCTTGAGTGGATTTATTTGTCAACTCTAAGCCTTTATCTGTCTGAACTTTAGAAGGAATTCGTATTTTAAATAGTTTTTGAGAAGAAGTTTTGATTTCTTCACCTGTCCTCTTACTTATTGGAATCGCTCATGCATATTTACTGAAAATGTCAATTACTGTTAAAATGTAGTTTTTTCCTTGATCTCTATTGTTTTGCATGTCAACCAAATCAGCTTGCCATTGATTATCAATTTTGATACCTTCACCCTTCTCGTTTTGAAATTATGTTTTATTGGTTTATGTAGAGTGTGAGTTTTTTGAGTTTCTAACCAATTTCGTACAGGAGTTGAAGATAAGCCCAATTTTTTAACAAGTTGATTCATTCCAGTATAACCGGTTTTTGGATTATAATATAAGTCATTCAAGATTTTATCGCTCACATCAGTGAGCTTGTTTGAAAGTTTTTTGTCGAAATGCCCATACCTGCCCATGACTTGCATGCCATAATTGCGTTAACTAATTTATCATCTTGTCGAACGTATTCTGATTCATTTGGATCAGTTGCAATTTCAGCGGCTCTTTTCGCTAGAATATCATCAGCATAATTTCTGTCTTTCGTTTTTGGATGCTGTGAATAAAATATGTCATGATTCATGCAAGCCTGATCGAGTGAGTTAACTCCTCGATAACCTTCTTGAATCCGCTTCTGCACTTTAGTTCCTGGACCGCAAAATGAGTAGGGATGTTTATTGTTGAATGAACCGTTCGGAACTTGTTCAGATTGAATATTAGATGGTAATTTCAAATGCATTTCAGGTAATGGAAATTTTCTAAGCAATGTATTGACAATACCCTTCCCAGTTTTTTCTTCATTAACTATTGATTTCAAATCACTCAAATACTGTTCATTTTCAACAGATAATAAATCTTGGTTATAGAAGTCATTATTGTTGTAGATGATCATTTTTTATACTTTATTTATTGAATATATTTTATAGTGATTTAATGCTAGTGTGTTGATACCATATGGTAATATATGTCGCTTGTCATCACTACAATTTAATGCAATTTTATTTGTTTCTTTAGTATATAATTCGTGGTTAACACTTTGGATATTATACATCGTTTTGTATATTGTTTCATCATTCAATGCTCTTTTATATTCATACATTGTGATATTGTGCTCAGTTATGTTCTTACTTACACCTTTTGCTTTCTTACTCCCGGAATTTTTCGTTTTGTAACAATATAGTTTTGCTCTGAGACCGACGAATTCTTCAATTGGTATTCCACAAGTTTCGTCTTTCATTTTCCCAATCACTTTCATATTTTTAGTTGAATATAGGAAGTGTTCTTTAGAATAGTTTGATGTATCATACAAGTCTTTATTTCTTTCCATATCTTTGTACAAATCTTTTGTTTCGATATTATAACATAATGAATCTGTATCTGTAAACAACAACTTTGCCTTGTTACCATATTTCTTTTTAATATGACTATAATGGAAATCATACATTAATGTTTTACTTATATCTATTACAGGTAACCCTACGTAGATTGGTTTATCAAATTTCAGTCTTTGTTGTTGCATATGACATGCTATCAAATTTTCTGAGAATATTTTAAAACTGGTAAAGTTTGGTTTATTTACTAATTTAATTAATTCTTTCTCTGACTTTACTAAACACACATCTACTCTATTTCTAATATTTTCCATTGTTTTACCAAAAACTGAATTGTTCATCAGCTTGTAGAAGTTTTTTTCAAATTCAGATTTAGCTTGCTGACGCATTTTTGTGTTGATATCAATATATGATTTCATCCATGGACTTTCATCAAACTCTAATATTCTATGAATTTTCTCTAACTTCAATCCTAGATCTAGATATTGTGTTAGAGATTTAAGATGTACAACAAATTTTTCTCGTTTTCCAAGGTGTGGAACTAATTTATTTATTTCGTTTACTTTGATATTTTCTGAAGCTAATGGTAAATCATTATGTAGAGCATGTAAGTCTTTCGGATATCTTAAATCCACTTCTAATATGTAACCTTTATCTGCTTTGAGTTTCGACTTTGGATCTTTCCATTTGAAGTTTCCAGTAGGTAATGATCGACACATAGCCCAGCCGTAAAAATTATTTGCATCTATATATGTGATAAAACTATTTGGTTTTCCTTTATCGAATATTTCTGGAATATATGGATTGTTTGCTTTCGCATATCGTGTTGATATTGTAGAAATACCACCTTTTATTCCTTTTTCGATGAATAGGTGTATAAAATACCCTATTAAAAATATAAATTCCTTAAAAGTAAATAAGACTTGGGTGTCTGATTGCGTTCTGTCGATAGCATACTTGTCGCAACCTATTATGTCGATGCCAACGTGTAGTCGGCTCGCACTGTTCAATGGTCGTCAGACACCTCGCTAACCCAACCGTGCTCACACGTCTCAGCTCTTTTATACAATTCGGCCTGTCATCGCCACCATGACGTACAGCCTCATCCATGTAACCATGGAGGGCCAACTAGGCGTGTGCGGCTAGATTCTCTGAGTGCCTCGCCGGCTGGGGGGAGCGTTCGCTGGAGGGCGCTGGAGCCAGTCGTAAGGCATCTCGCAATGTCTTCGGGAAGCTCTTCACCGGCACCTGGGACGTCGACGCTCCGCTGCTCTACATGCGAGCCCAAGGGATGTATCGGACGAGGTGAGTGTGCTGTCGGTAGGGGCGCTTTCGTCAGGCACCCTTGTCCGTAGGTCCAAGGAATTCTTCCTTGATAAACATCCCGTTTCTCGGTCCTAGTATCAAAAATTACCGCAGCCTAACTGATTTTATACTTCTTGAGCTTGCTCGTAATTAAACTTGTACTTGAGCTTGCTCGTAATTAAACTTGTACTTTAGCTTGCTCGTAATTAAACTTGTACTTGAGCTTGCTCGTAATTAAACTTGTACTTGAGGTTGCTCGTAATTAAACTTGTACTCAAGCTTGCTCGTAATTAAACTTGTACTTGAGCTTGCTCGTAATTAAACTTGTACTTGAGCTTGCTCGTTTTCAAACTTGTACTTGAGCTTGCTCGTAATTAAACTTGTACTTGAGCTTGCTCGTAATTAAACTTGTACTTGAGCTTGCTCGTAAATAAACTTGTACTTGAGCTTGCTCGTAATAAAAATTATACTTGAGCTTGCTCGTTAATTAAATTTAAACTTGAGCTTGCTCGTTAATTAAACTTAAACTTGAGCTTGCTCGTTAATTAATCTTAAACTTGAGCTTGCTCGTTAATTGAACTTAAACTTGAGCTTGCTCGTTAATTAAACTTAAACTTGAGCTTGCTCGTTAACTAAACTTAAACTTGAGCTTGCTCGTTAATTAAACTTAGACTTGAGCTTGCTCGTTAATTAAACTTGAACTTGAGCTTGCTCGTTAATTAAACTTAAACTTGAGCTTGCTCGTTAATTAAACTTAAACTTGAGCTTGCTCGTTAATGAAACTTAAACTTGAGCTTGCTCGTTAATCAAACTTACACTTGAGCTTGCTCGTTAATCAAACTTAAACTTGAGCTTGCTCGTTAATCAAACTTAAACTTGAGCTTGCTCGTTAATCAAACTTAAACTTAAGCTTGCTCGTTAATCAAACTTAAACTTGAGCTTGCTCTTTAATCAAACTTAAACTTGAGCTTGCTCGTTAATCAAACTTAAACTTGAGCTTGCTCGTTAATCAAACTTAAACTTGAGCTTGCTCGTTAATCAAACTTGAACTTGAGCTTTCTCCTTAATCAAACTTAAACTTGAGCTTGCTCGTTAATCCAACTTAAACTTGAGCTTGCTCGTTAAACTCTAACCTAAACCTTAAATGTGAATTCTTTCTTACGCTCTCGTAATCTTCAGATGGCTGCTATTGTGGAGGCCATATGTGGGCTGCCGACGGAAGCGCCGCGCCCGGCGTGTGGCGTCCCTGCAAGCTAAATCCGCCGGCTCTTCTACGAACCCTAAATCTCCTAGCTTATAGCCAATCAGCAAAAGTCACATAACTTCTTTGCTGTATTTGTTTATGTATTATCACCCGTAACAAATTACCGTCATTTTTATACGGGTTAAGGAATAAATTGAATAAATTAAAATGTTATATATTTTCCATACTCGGTTTTTTCAATAATAGGAGCATATCAGGATCTTCAAACAAGTCCAATTCTATTTTTGTATGTTTCAGTAGAGCATCAAAAGACAATCCTGGAGCTGTAAAATAATGTGCTGGATCTAGAGAATACGTTTTCATACATGTTAGTCTAAATTGTTCAAATACTTCGGCTAATAATAATGTATCGACTTTTAGATATAAATTATGGTAATCTTTGAATGTTCTACAATTAAAAGCTCTCCACACTTTGATTGCATGCTGATATTCATCTTCTGAAATATTTTTATTATTTAACCTACTCTAGATTTCACTTTTAGCTGGTAAACTATTAACGTTCATTTTTTCAAAACTATTTACATATTCATACAGATAAATACCTTTTTTTGTTGATCAACTCTAATTGTTGTATATTGAGAAAGAACTTCGATAATTCTTTGTGCTCAGATAAATTCTTTGATAGTTTATCCAGAGATGAAGGTAAAAACCTGTAGCTGTCTAAGAACCGCAAGTCTCTGGTGATATCTTTAATTTTTCCTGTATGTTTACATACATAAGAATCAACTTTTATGGTTTGTGTAAAACTAATATATTCTTCATCTGTTTGTGGAATAACGTTCAACTTTCCGGATATATTTCCCAAGTCTTTCACGAACAAATGAGCATCGTAATTAGACAGATTATGTAAAAACACCGGTATAAAATTTGGATTCCTAATTTTTAAATTACATTTTAAATGAGCTGGACCTCTATAATGACCTGTCAAATGATTGTGGTCTCTAACTTTATAGTTACCTTCCGTAAATTCTCCACCACATACATAACATCTTGGGGCTTCTTTATATTTTTCGAATTTTTCTGATGGTAAATACATTTTCTTATTTATTTTTAACAGACTATAAATTCTCCTGGTGTCTTTTTCTAAATATTCTACAAACTTTTGGGAAGCATCTTTCCCATTATATATTTCTAAACGGGAATATTCATCTGCTTCAGATTTTGTATAGCAACAGAATGAATTAGGATTGTGCTTCTGAATGTTCACGGTGTAACTTGAGTTTTGATTTGGTTGACACGTATCTATTTTTGTCAACGTTGATTCGAAATCAGCATAAATTGCAAAAGGATGCCTATTTGTTTTTTGGTAATGTTTAAATTTCAATTTACCTCCTTCAAGAACATACTTCGTCGGAGTGTGAACTGAACAATCATTAATGTGGTTTGTTAATAAACATTCTTTTGTGAAAGGCCATAAACAATATGGACAGACGTGTTTTTTATGACCATCTTTAGTTTACATAAATGGACTTAATGACTTCATTAAAACATAATGACTTATATTTTCATCTGTTAACAGTAGAAGTGATATAACATCTTCATGTTTTACCTTTGTTATTCTCAGAGGACATAATTCTTTCAAGTAATTTAGGTTGTAAACATTTACTGACACATTATTGTTTCTCTCAAATTTATCGATATCTTTAAGTTTCACTGGAAATGTTATGTCTCTGAAATTTAACTTTTCAGCTTCAGTTTTTAATATTTTAGATATTCTATTACCGTTTTTCTCATCTCGGCAATAATATCTCGCAACACTCCACATAAAGCATTTATTATCGGTATTTTTATTATTAATTAGTTTATAAGTAGACTTTTGAAACTTTTCAGGGAATTCTATATAACTAGAACCTTTGATAGGTTTGTATTCAATGATTTTTATATTGAAGTCTAATAATTTATCTGTTATCCATCCAGAGGAATTTTTTGTATATTCTTCAATCTTTCAAATAGCTTCTTTATACAGATCATCAATGTTTGCAAAGTTTTTCGATATGCCTACAAACTTGCCTGTATTCATCCTGCTGTTGAATATACCTTTTCATTTTTTTCTTTGTATTTATAAAATTGAACTAAAATTGCCAATTGTATCTTCATATTATCAAACTTTTGCTCTCTCAAAATTGATTTCACAACCGGGGTCATATTCCTCATAAAAACTGTCGGATCTATAACTGATATATCAGAGAACATATATTCCATGCATTTTTCATTTATAGCACATTTTTTTTTTCCTTCGAATTCACAGCCATAAACGTTTCTAAAATGCTTCTTTGATTTCTTATGCTGTTGTAGATTTTTTACTTCTACTTTACATATCTTACATATCTTTTTCTCAAAATGTGAATCAGAAATTAATTCTTGATTTATGATTTTAATATGCTTAGTAGATTTTTGATGTGTTTTTAGATTAGAGACATTTGAAACTCCATAGAAACTCCATAGAATATATTGTCACAAGGTCACGTTTAAAATTACAATACAGGTAATCTAAAAAGGTGACAAGGGCCACGTCAAGCTCATTCGCTTATTGGGCCTAATAAAAACAAGGGGAAAATCGTACAACCAACTGCTAAAATAAAAACTACACTAGTAAACATCCAAAATAAGAGTTCCAGCGAGTCGAGCTAACAGAGAAAAGATACAGTAACAAGAGGAAAACACATTAGAGGGTAACATAGAAAAGGAAAATAAAATAGGAAAATATCAAGTGACAAGTGAATAAGTAAGAGTAGAACTGTCAAGAATACACAGAGAAAAGTAAAATTTGAAAGTATTAAAAAGGGTAGCGTAACTAATAATGCGCAAACGCAGGCTTCTTTATTATTATACAATACAGGTATTCTTAAAAGGTGACAAGGGTCACTTCAAGCTCATTCACATTCTTGGGCCTAATAGAACAAGGGATAATCGCAGAAAATAATAAAACAGCTAAAAGACAATCGCAGTGACAAAAACAAAATAAAATGTTATAAACATGGTCACGAGCTATCATAATGACTAGAAGAAATGCACGAGTGACTAGGGTACTGGACACAAAGCAAAACTTAACAACAAATGTCCAAATTAAAATTGCAACAATACAAGAAAAAGAGAAAAACACTATGAAACTGACATGATAAGACATAAGGGGATAATAAAAATGTTCCAGCAACCCTCACACGCTAAAGAACAAGCGCCTAACCATTGCTGCAATTGGCACAGATTTATGGCTAATTAAATCACAGTAGGCGCTCGCTAACACATAAAGAAAAGTAAAATTTAAAAGTATTAGAGTAGGAAGCGAGACTAATATTGCGCAATCGCTGATTTCTTAAATGCATTTTTAAAGCGGTACCCAGACAAATTTATATTGCATATATTACAGAAATCTTTGTTTCTATCAAAATACAGATCCGAGATTAATAGTTTACTCACGTTTTTATTGTGTTCCATGCTTTTCTCATGTCTTCTCAAGTTTATGATGTAAATATTACATATATTACAAAAATTGTTACCTGAAGTCATCTTTACTGAAATTTTCTTTAAATTATTATTCCTTTTTGTATTTTTAGTATGAGATAGATGTGATACATCAAATGATTCCATTTTTAATAAATTATTTTCTCAGTATGTTTTAAAAATTTCAATGTTTTTTTCCAATGTAAATTTTAAAGTATTCTGAAAATTTATGTTAATCAAAATGAAAAGCAATATTCCATATGAAGTAATAGATGCTCAAAAAATTGCAAACTCGATGTATTTACTTTATTTACAACCAAAAGGCAGCTCCTTCTCTCGTTATTGCCTAACGAGACAACCAATAAAAAAGAAAAACACATTGAAGAATTAAACTTAATAAAAATGAAGATATTATTACATACCTTCAAAGAGAAGTTGTTCTCAATACTGCAAACATAAATCAATTGCAATTAAATGTTATTCAAATTCAAAATGATGTCGAATTAAATAGGGAAGTTATAACTCAATTAGAGTCAGATATCATTCATCTTGAAACATTAATCAGTAACGTTTCTTATGACACCAAAGGTAGCTTTTTCTCTCGTTATTGCCCAACGAGACAACCAATAAGAAAGAAAAATACATTGAAGAATTGAACTTAATGAAGTAGCAAATTTAAAAAACAATGTTTACAATTGTTTTAAACAGAAAATCAATTTTGGAAAATCAGTTGTAGTTTATTAGTTATATAAAATGGTGTATATTTGGAAAGACAGTAAAAGAAATAATCAAAAGAATCACTTCATTTTTCCTTCTCCTGGCTTGAGATGTCTCATCGTAGGGAGATCAAACTGTGGTAAAACTTCTTTATTAATAAAGCTTCTGTTAGAAAAATTTGTCGATTTTAATCATCTTTTTCTGTACAGTAAATCAATACATCAACCAGAATATAAATTCTTAAAGAATGCTTTTGATAAAGGCTATAACCAATCTGAAATAATTGAATTATTTGAAAAGGGAAATGGTGCTATTGATGATTTTCTTGAAAATTTACCTATTAAAAGAAACTCAAAATCTAAAATTGAATATTTTCAAGATATGACAGCTATTCCCGATCCAAGTGACGTAGATTCAAAAAAGAAAAATCTTTTTATTTTCGACGCAATAGCAACTGAAAGAGATCAAAGTCCAGCTGATAGATTTTACACTAGAGGTAGACACAACAACTGCAGTTCAATTTAATTATCACAAAATTATTATTTATTACCGAGACAAACAATTAGAACAAATGCTAACGTTCTGATTCTTTTTGGTTTAGACTCAACTGATATGAAGAACATTTACACAGATATCATATCTCAGGACATGCCTTTTGATGAATTTAAAGAGTTTTGTTCTAAAGCATACAAAGAACCATATAGTTTTATCTTTGTTAACAAAGACAGACATCCACTTCAAGGTAGGTATTTTCAAAACTTTTATAAATTATATATTCCAAAAAATACTTCAAGGAATGGAATTATTCCTAAACATACAATTTGCTGTTTTTTGTTTTTTAAACATAGGAATTTATATCTAGAAGTGACTCAGTCGTTTGTGTAAGTCGTTTTGGCTTATAAAAGTAAAAAAATTTGTCAAAGAATAAATTTTTCATGACAATTTTTTCTTAAGTAATTTCCATTTTAAGCTAATTGTGGTGAATTGGGCTCTGATTGGTAGTCTGCTTACTACTATTAACCATTGAGGTTCTTCAAGACATAGAATCAGCAGAGAACTGAATCATCTCAAGTTTTGTGCAAAAATTCGACTCGGTCAGATCAAGGATTCTTCTTCAATATGAAGGAGAGCTGCGCGTACAAGCTAGAAGCCCCGATGTTACTCAGCATTTGGATTCAACAGGTGGTATCATCAGAGGTTCTGAATGCTAAAATTGCTTATATCACGCTCTTGTTTACCAACGTGAGAGTGGCGCTACACCATTACCGGCAATCTCCTTGTTGTTCAAAACTAATTCGGCCAACAGCATTGAAGGCAACTAGCCAGCCTTTTGCACAACTATCCAAAAGTAAATGAGAAAGAACTCACGCCGAAGTGCATGGTTGTTGACCACAGTTTTGCCAACTTACACGCTATCATACCTGCATTCAAATTGGGGTTCGGCCTACCTACCTCGACAAGGTGTAGATGTATCCTGAAGAGTTAGAACAAAATTGCATAAATATAAAATTGTGCAGATCCTATTTTATGAAGAGTATTGCACAGAAGTGCATGAAATATTATTCGCATATGAAGCCAAAAAACCGTAGTATAATTAAACAATACTTCGCTAATATAGAAGTACCCTCGTCTAGAGATGAACTATGCACAATGTTTTGAAACCTGGCTAAAATATCACAAAGCCGTTTCCTTGGAGAGGAAATAAAACCTCTCATCGACCGTGATGGTTTCATTGGTAGTGACTGTGACAGCCAGTGCTGTGTCGACCTGTGCTGTGGTTGAAGATGCCGGTAGATATCGTGTAAAATGTACACTAGGTCAAAAATTCGTGGATGTGGCTGAAAACGTAAGGAATCACCCTGCGGATGAATGAAAAATAGACAACTGATTCTATTCTACAAGTTTGATGGAACACATATTGACGACCTTCATGCCATTCCCTCCGCTTTGGCGTTGAATGCAAGGTGGAGGAGTAGAGACAAATGGATTAGTGGAGGACTGGCACAAAATCCTGAAGTTGGATATTTTCTGAGGGAAGCAAACTTTACGAGATTCCATCATTTACACAATGTATAAACAAACGAAAGCAAGAACTAAAGAATCAGAAAAGATTACAAAATCGTAACGAAAAGAGAAATTTCAAATGGAAGTGAATATGTAGAGCATTGGTCGAAGAGGAAGCCAAACTTGAAGCAATCCTACACTTCTAAAGCTAATGAAAAAACTAAAGCTCTGCGGGATTGTCGATCTGAAAATGATGACACGCGCAAAACGAAATTGGAACACGCTACAAATATCTTGAAAATGACGAAATTTCGCACTGGAAGAATTTCCACGTCGCCACAAAAGAAGAAGCCAACAAAGAAAGTTAAATTCACTTGTTACCCGTTTCAGAAAATCAAGAAAGAAAAATTTTTCCTTGGTGAAATGTGCAAATCAGAAGAAAGATATTCACTAAGTCAAATAAGGTGGCTCACTCCTTTTAATCTAACTATGAAGGATAAAAATAATTTCATCAAATTATCAAGTCGGCTCTCCAGTGACGTGATTGAAGGTTTCACAAGACTTGTTAAACGCTGCATCGTCAGTACAGATTCGACTCGCCGCTGACGGCATTTCATCCATCGCCCCTAAGACCAGCGAGTAATTTATACAAGTCATAAATACTACGTACTCCGAATGAGCAATTAAGTTCAGTAAGACTGGCTAAAAAAGTGCGAGTGACCGCAGGAGCCATTGGATAGTCTGCCCCAACCAACACATTTTTCCGCGACAAGGCTGAAGAAGGTGAACGCATATCCAGCACATTTGTTCTTTAAACGGCGCACGGAATCTCGAAGTGAAAGCCCATCTAAATAAGATCATAAAGACGATAACTAAAATAGTGATTGTCTCAGTGTACAACAGCAAAATGGACATGTGCAGTAGTGGACCATTCTCTCTAGCATTTGTAACGTCCGTGGTAAACGAACAGGACCCGTGCCTTATTATCTATGGCTAGGAAAAAATTAGAAGACACATAATCTTCTGCCTGGAGTAAAATGTTCTCATGGATTTCTCATCATGAAATAGAAAAGAGAAGAATGAAGAAAACACTGATGAAGAAGGAAAGCCACTCGGACTCTACGGAGAAAGAATTTTCCAGAAAGAAGTGATCAACCTTGGCACTTATTCAAAATTGATCCTGTACAACGTTCTTTTTCTGCAGTCAGAGAAATTTATTAACCATTTTAACTATATTGTAATGCGTTCAGAGAATAAATCTATCGTGTCACACTTCCCATGTAAGATAAGAAAATAATGAGCTACAAGTAAATGAAAAACGTATTTGTGCTACAGGTTTAATTGAAAAGCGGGGACAGGAATCACATTTTACCTAGGAAGAAATGTTATTAAGACGAATTTGTTTCTTTGACGTTCTTATCTCACCGATTGAAATTAGTATCATCTGAAAGGTATTGAAGCCTCCCGCACAGAGACGCCCAAAATACACTTTTGTAAATCTATTTTGTAATTTCTTAAAAATGTGTAAATTTTAAGATAATTCCTAACATTTTAAATTCTTCAAAGAAAGTCTTGTTTATAGCCCAAATTATAGTCTCAATATTACGACAGACTGATTTTGGCAGTTTTCCATAATTGTGAAGCTATAATGAAAAGTCTAAACATTGACGACGGGAGAAGTAAATGAGATCACAGGATCCACTCAAGCCCTGGCGTTTATAATGCACCCAAGGAAAACGAAATGGGCCTGTGGAAGGTTCCAATTTTTCCGTAGAACCTCCCTCGAGTCTATCATGGGGTATAAGGACCAGTAAGGGATAGTAATGAGTCGGTCGGAGAAATATATTAATTGTTTGGCTTACTGGGGCCAGTAATCCCAAGAAGTAAAGAGCAGTTGAGGTTAAAATAACGTAAAAGAGTGTGGCTAAAAGGGAATAAACGTAAGGGGGTAGCTGTGATCTGACGAAGAACAAAAAAGGTTAATATAAAATAAAATAATGCAAGCATGAACTAACAAAAAATACACAGTTACATAAGAAAATGAACGAAAAGAATTAATTTCATCCGCCAGAAATAATAATTGATTTTAGAGAATGCATGACAGGGTTCATCCACCTGCTAAAGCAGAAATGACTATCGTACACAGGCTTTTTTTCGGATACGACTTATTAACCGACATTTGTGACATTGAAAACACATTAATTGTTATTTATTCATCAACTACTAACTATTGTGATCTATCAAATAATGAAAATTAATCAACTCGTCGGCCATCGCTTGAATACTAATGAATTAATGGTTTTAGAAATTAACCATTGATCAGTGCCTAATTACATGCAGTTTTAATAACTAGTTACACGACATTCTCCTGTAATTACTACTTACAAAAAATACTACATACTTTGATTAAGTGCTTGTGACATTGCAATAATTATTATACCTTTTATATGTTCGCCGAATCAATCGCCGGTTACTTGCCGTGCACCGGGTCACTATTCACTTCTACACAAACTATATCAAAAGCGTGATGGTATTAAATACACTGAAATTCATTCGACTTGAGCACTTTTTACACATGAACACATTTCACACATCAGCACACTATATACATAAGCACATTTTAAAGTAGACACTCACCCCAGACGGTTTTGTGGAGGACACGGTACGATTACATCGTCCTACTGCTTGTTGGAAAATGGGCTGGTGTCTACCACTTGCTGATCGGCCTTGGCCGAATGTTGCCAAATAGCCTTCAGTATCTCGATGCATTAGGCGTTTGTGAAATTTTGAATTTGTTTAATGTCAATACAATGAAGTTTGAATCGCAAACGACACTTAAGCTTTAATAGAAAAATTCATTAAAATTTATTTAGAATTTTACTAGCCACCACAGGTCGTCGTCGTAGTCGCTGTACGTTATCTCGAGAAACGCTCAGAAGGTCAACATTAAAATACATATAAACAATATATTCAGCTTGTATGAAAAGAGTGCAGACGTTCGAACCATCACTTGTATGTTGAATTCATTCCAATTACGACATGATCTTCAAGATTACATTTTCAACCATGACGAAAGCAAGGTAGCAATATTAGGCTTCAAACTTATTCACAAATGAACGTGACTGTGAGTACTGAACAAAATGAGCAGTACAGGAGTCTAAATATTAGCCCTATAAGATACCAAGAACAAAGAAAAATACTTCTTCATGACCATGTGAAGGCGTTCATCGGCCGGATCTCTACTTTGAGACCAATCGATGACCCATAAATAAAGAAAATCACCTCAACCCGGCTATTGCTTTGAAAATATTTAATATATTAAACTTCGTATTATTTGAGCGTAGCTGCAGAAAACAACCTCATCACTTAAGTGAGACGTGATGGGAGTTCCGCTTCCACCCTTCCCAGACAAAAAAATGTGAATGTTTCAAAAGACTAGAGCAAATTGTTAGCTTTAATTTGAGACTAAATATAGCTTTCTAGATGTAGTAGGATGAAAGTGATGTTGAGATCCAACTTCAGTATATATATTTATGCATAAGCATAGGTTTTTGCACTCACCCATTAAATTACTTCCGTCCCGTTTTCTATGTCCATGTGTAAACCTCATGTGGGGAGCGACCGAGCTCCTTCTTCTTGTTCTCGCCGCCGTGCTCGACGGACGTACAGTACATGTAGTTCCTAGATTACTTACTGTGTTTCTATACCCCACACTCATACTTATAATCGTTGTCGTACTCCATATATCCGAGATGGAACGAGGCCTCTCTGGTCTAACAGGTTATGGGCCCAGTAACCTAAGTTTTGATGGCAATGACGAAAGTTATGAGTTGTGGGAAGTGAAATTTCGGGCCTACTTAGATTTGAAATCGTTCGATGCCGTCCTTGAAGGCGAAGAATCAAGTCTGGATGTTGAGAAGAACAAGAAAGTGTTCTCCGAGCTCGTGCAAATTCTCGATGACAAAAGTCTCTCGTTAATAATCAGGGACGCCAATGGAGATGGAAGAAAATGTATGAAGATTCTGCGTGATCATTACCTCGGTAGCAGTAAACCGAGAATTATTTCTCTGTATTGCGAGTTACCCTCGCTGAAGATAAAAAATGGCGAGATGGTAACCGACTACTTGCTGCGGGCAGAGACAACTGCATCCTATCTGAAGAAAGCCGGCGAAAATATCAGCAATGGACTGATAATCGCCATGATTATCAGAGGATTGCCAGCTGC
This sequence comes from Morinoia aosen, assembly GCA_030386875.1. Lineage (NCBI taxonomy): Eukaryota > Metazoa > Arthropoda > Malacostraca > Amphipoda > Talitridae > Morinoia > Morinoia aosen. The sequence continues at coordinate 45,627,458 of CM059575.1, forward strand.
CTACAACGCTTTTTCTACCGTCATCACGCAAAGTGAAAGTAAAGAAATGAACTTCATGAAATTCAAATTGGCCCTCAGGAGTGAAGAGGAAACAAAGAAAACCCGACAATGCTACAGTGAAAGTGAAGAAAGAGTTATGAAAGTGAAAGACTCTAAAATTACTTGTTACTTATGAGGTAAGTCAGGTCACAAAAAATCTGAGTGTAAAGGTCACAGTGCCAAGAGAAATCAGTGTTGTTCCATTTGTAAAAGTGCATCTATTGATACTAATTTTTGCCGAAAGAAAGATACCATGAAAGCAATGGCTACTGATAGCAAAGATGTGAAAAGCTCTTTTTGTTTTAGGGTATCAGCCGACGTGGAAAATGCTCCTGTTTTAAACAGTGATAATCTACTGGTGGATTGTAGAGCTACTGCTCACATTATCTGTGATAAATCTAAGTTTATATCTTTAGATAAAAGTTGATCCTAGTAAGCATTTCATTGAATTAGCTGGTGGTTCTAGAATGATCAATATTGTAGATTGTAAAGGTGATGCGAGAATTACCCTGACCGATGCCAAAAATAGGAAGCATTGTGTTCTCTTTAAGGATGTTCTTTGTAGTCCTAGTTTTAAGCAGAATATTCTCTCTATTCATGCTCCTATTGATCAGGGTGCATCATTTAATTTCAGTCAAAATGTTTAAAAGTTGTTTGCTTCAGATGGCACTGAATTCAATATTAAGAATTGTGGTAAGCTGTACTATTTAAATTCTGTAAGCTCTGTTGACTCTGTTAGTGCTGTTGGTGAACACACTTTAGAGGAGTGGCACAATATTCTTGGGTATTGTAATGTAAAAGACGTGTTAAGCCTAGAAGGTGTTACTAAAGGAATGAAAATCACCAACAAGCAAAATTTCCATTGTGAGATCTGTGTCCAGGGTAAAATGTGCCAGTATAGGAATAGAGACACTTTTGAAAAAACAAAGAAACCTTTAGAGCTAGTCCATAGTGACCTAGCTGGACCTATAAGTCCTACCTCAATTAAGAATTCAACCTATGTCATGTCTTGTGTGGATGATTTTTCAGGTCTCATATTTGTTTATTTTCTGAAAAACAAATGTGACTCTGTTGAATCATTCAAGAAATTCTTGGCTGATTCTGCTCCATTTCGCTCTGTAAAGCGTTTAAGGACGGATTACGGCACAGATTATTCCTCAAAATCGTTCAAAGCTGTTGTTATGGAGAATAAAAATAACACGAATTTTCAGCTCCAAACTCTCCCCATCAGAATGGGACTGCTGAGAGATCATGGAGATCATTGTTTGAGGTGGCTTGGTGTTTGTTGCTACATACAAATTTACCAAAAGAATTGTGGAATCATGCTGTCAGACAGCTGCTTACATTAGAAATAGGTGCTTCAATAAAAGGACAGGTAAAACTCCTTTTGAGATGTTCACTGGATATAAACCTGATCTCAGCAATATGCACATTTTTGGTTCAAAGTGTTTTGCCATGGTTCAGAACACAGGGAACCTTGACCCTAGGTCAGAACAGGGAATATTTGTAGGCCATGACACATGCAGCCCAGCTTACTTGATTTATTTCCCTGAAACTCGTCAAATAAAAAGAGTCAGATGCCTCACATTCTGTGATAAAATTTCTAGAAATGTGGTGGGTGAGGATGAGTTCATTGCTCTAGATAACCCTGCTGAGTTGAAACAAAGTGAGAAGGCTGGCAAGGCTGAGGCTGAGTTGAAACCTGGGACTGTCCCAGAAGTGATTCAAAATGGTACTCATTTCGATGAAATGCCCACTAAAAGATTTCCTTTGAAAGAAAAGAAGCCTCCAGCTTATTTAAAAGATTATAATAACCCAGATGAGTTGGATATCACTAATCATTTTGTTGATTATTGCTACAGAGCGAGCAGTATCCCTAAGTCTTACTCTGAGGCAATCTCATCCCCAGATTCTGTTGAGTGGCAAAAGGCAATGAGTAATAAGATGGCTGCACTAGCCGATAATTAAACGTTTGAACTTGTTGGAAAGTCAAAAGATAGATCTGTTATTGGGGGGGGCGATGGGTCTATAGTGTTAAATCAGGTCCAAATGATCAGGAAACTTGCAAAGCTCGTTATGTAGCCAAGGGATATTCCCAAGTAGCTGATGTAGACTTCAAAGAAACTTTTTCTCTAACAGCACGTCTAACTTCTGTAAGAATGCTGATGGATATTGCGGTGCAAAAGTCATACATTGTGCACCAGATGGATGTGTACACAGCTTATTTTCATGCAAAAATAGACTGTGATGTTTTTGTTGAACAGTCTGAGGGATTTGTTGAACTTGACACAAATGGTGAGAAGTTAGTCTGCAAACTCAAAAAATCTTTGTATGGCTTAAAGCAAATTGGCCGTAACTGGAACAATCTCTTGCATCATTTTCTTGTTGAACAAAATTTTGTTCAATCTCTTCGTGATACTTGTGTCTATGTAAGAGAAAGTAACTCTGGGAAAGTGATTATTATTGTATGGGTTGATGATTTAATTTTGGCCTCTTCTAACGCTGTTGTATTGGGAGAAGTCGAGCGTTTATTGTCAAATAAGTTTAAAATGAAAGGTCTTGGACAAATTTCATGTTTTTGGGCATTGAATTTGTTGTGAAGCAAGACTCAATTGAGATGAAGCAGTCAAAGTATGTTGAGAAAATTTGTCAAAATTTAGGATGTCTGATTGTAAGCCTAAGTCTATTCCATGTGTTCCCAGTGCCAACAAGCTTGATGTAAGCTCTGATTCTAGGAATTTGTGCGATCCTAAGCTGTCCTAAATTGTCCTAATTGATCCTAAATTGTTGGTAGTTTGATCTACTTGATGACTTATACCATAGCTGGGCGTTATCGCGATAAATTATCGCGATAAATTATCGCGATAACGATTTCGGGTTATCGGTTATCCGATAATTTTATTTCCCGAGTTATCAATTTATCGGTATCGCCGATACTTTTGGTTCCAAACTATCGATAATCGATAATTTCAGTTTTTCCCGCTGGGATTCGACATGACGGGGCGGGACGAGTTCGGGACAGGAACTACACGTGTAGGATGTACGTGTTATGGTGTAATAATGTTGGCCTCTTTTGTGGCCTTTTTGATCAAAAGTGCGGCCTCATGTGAACTTGGCAACCCTGTGGGTGAGATCGTGACGACTGACGACACGTATTCAATTCGTGTTTAGCTCCCGTGATCGTTGAATGTGCATTTAAGTCCGTCTTGTTTCAGTTCAAACTTGCATTATATTAATTAATTGATAATATGAGTGATATAGAGGAACTTAGTGACAGTGATAGGGAGGTTACCACAAACCAGTGGCCTTAGTGGAGCTAGACTAGCTCCACTAGGGCCCTATTTTTGTGGTATAATTGATGTTGGCGTATAATTCTAAGTGTTATTTACGATCTAGACAATCTTGGATTTTTTTGCCAATCTTGCCTTTTTTACAAGGTAATCTTGGTTTTTAAAACTTTTGTGAGTGTCAACCCTAGTGGTCGACAGGCGGCGGGGCCGTGGGGCGAAACGTGTGCGTACTTGTGTGTTGTTGGCTGGATCGCGCTGAATGTATGTACTGTGAGAACGTGGCGTCGCGTGCTGATCTTTATTAGTTTTGTCTTTAGTGTTGTGTTTTTGAGAGTTAGAACTATATTTGGTGGCTTAATAGTTGCTAATGTGACGGATATTATACAATTGTGTGTAGGTCATATAATATATGTATAATATATATACAACTGAATATATCTGAACGGGTCAGTTGTTTGCTTTAACCGCTACTTAAAGAGGAATTTAAAAACGAGGAAAATTCCAAAGAACTTAATCATATATACTAGGAAAACTCTTTCCTCTTCAAATGTTAATAGTTTCCTCTTCAGGAAACTATTAACATTGGTTTAAGCCGTTTATTTTCGGAAGGCAGCTCAAAAGTTATGGGTTTAACTCGCAAAATGTTTAGTGCGCTACTGGAATTATCTGTAGCGCACTCTTTCTTCATATTTACAGGCAAATTTTATTAACAAATAGACGGGCTAGCAATGGGGCTTCCGTTGGCTCCGTCCCTTGCCAACATTTTAATGTGTTTCCACGAAACAAAGTGGTTTAATGAATGTCCCTCTGATTTTAAACCGGTGTTCTATAATCGATATGTAGACGATACTTTTGTTCTATTCAACCATTCATCTCATGTTGCGCAGTTCTTGAACTATATTAATTATAAGCATCAATTAAGTTTACCGTAGAAGTTGAAAAGAATAACTCCCTTGCCTTTCTTGACTGTCTCGTGACGAGAGTCGAAGATCACTTTCAGACCTCAGTGCACCGTAAGCCAACTTTCACAGGATTAGGCTCAAGTTTTTTCAGTTTTTGTTCAACAAGCTTCAAAATTAATTGTGTTCAAACTCTAATCAATGGAGGTTACAAAATATGTACAACCTTCAAAAATTTTCATAGTGAATTTGAATTTCTGCGCAAATATTTTAAAACTAACGGTTTTCCCTTGGGTGTCATCAATTCGCAAATTGAAAAATTTCTATCGAAACGATACGCAAAGCAGACCGTTGAACAAAACAATAAAGAACTTCTAGATTGCTCTCTCCGGTATTTTGGGGCGCCTTCTGAAAAATTATCATCTGAGTTGAAATTATTGTGTGGAAAATACTTTTTAAACCTTCAGTTACGCGTATCTCTTTTTCATAATTTTAAGGTTGCTTTTTTTCCGGTACAAGGATACGCTTCCGATGGAGATGCGAGCCTCTCTGATTTATTCTTATAGTTGTGTGCAGTGCACATCATCGTACGTCGGCATGACGTCACGCAATTTTTATACCAGAGTGGCTGAACATCGGGGTCGAAGCTTCCGCACAGGGAACCAATTAGCACACCCCTAACACTCCGCAGTACGTAATCACGCAGAAAAATGCAACGCACCGATATCCCTTGCTGACTTCAAAATCTTAGATTCAACTTCAACTGCATTCGACATTAAAATTTTAGAGTCACTACATATTTTTAAACGAAAACCGGCCCTCAACAATACTGACAGCTCCTACCCTTTGCAAATTTTAACTAGGTAGCAATCCTTTCGATTGTTTTTTCTGGGTCATTTTTAATATTATTTTGTTTTCGTGATTTTCATTAATGACTGTATCCAACTTTTTGTTTTCTCTTTTATTACAGACAGAATGATTTGTACTTTTACGAACTGATGATGGAGCTGGACTTCGAAACGTTTTCCTAGTATATATGATTAAGTTCTTCGGAATTTCCTCGTTTTTACATTCTTAATATATATACAATATATAAATATTATATATATTATATATATTCATATATACACAAACACACACACTATATTTTATTCAGATTTATTCAGATACATTTTAGTCAGCGTTTCGTTTCCGACTGTCTTTTGGTACCTCGGAAGTACTGTGCCATCGGACTTTCCTTGGTATTCTGTTGTTGCCTCAAAAAAAAAGACAAAGCGAGATATTTTGTTACACTAAAAATAAGCGGGTCAAACATTAAAAAAGCCTGCCTCTGGTCACCTTATTTAATAGTAATGCAACTTTAAGTGCTAAAAGCTGTGTTTCGTTAGTGTCTGTGTATATTGTGTACATTTGTGCAAGTGTTTTACGTTTTTCCGATTCTGATTTATCTCATTTAATCTTATGGTTATATATATGTATATACATTTTTTCCACATATAGTATTGACCTAGTGATGGCGTTGCTAAAGACTGTTCCTGCAAGCCAAGGAGACTCAGCGGAGTCTATTGACTCTGAGCTCACTGATACTGAGGCTGAACCTCAGTCACCCTGGCCATTCCTTGGCAAGTGGGTAAAGTATAAAAAGATGGTTGGCGACAGCTACATCTTCCAGTGCTTGACCTGTCTCCCCAAGATCATTGAGGTGAAGGCGAACAAGACCACCAAGGCCAACCTGAAGAGCCACTTCAAAAGGATTCATCCTGACAAGGCAAAACAGTTTGATGAAACTTGCAAGGTCAATGTTGGGACTGGCGGCCGCAGCAGGACCGGGTCCGGTCAGTCAGACGACGGTGGGTCAACCAGCAAGAAGCAGCGGCAGATGATCATCACCGAAATCACCATGGCCCAGGGCAGCTCCGTACTGCAGTCCACCGTCGACAAGAAAATTTTCAGGTTTGTGGTGGACAACATGCTTCCGCTGCAGATTGTGGACAGTCAGAGCTTCAGGGACATGATCCACACCCTCAACCCTAAGAAAGAGGTACCCTCCAGGAGGACGCTGGGGAGGAGGATCCTCAAAACCTATGAGGAGATGAAGGAGAGCCTCACCAGGTAAGAAACTAAGAAAATATTCAAATATTGAAAAAAAATCCAATGAATAATGATTAATAAAATCAATTGAAATTATGCTTACATTTCAGCAAACTAGAGAAAGTCAAGTGGGTGAGCACTACAGCTGACTGCTGGTCAGCTAACAAGAAGGGGTACTTAGGTATGACTGTGCGCTGGCTGGACGCAAACACCAGGGTCAGGAAGATGGCTGTCCTGGCCTGTGAGAGGATCATGGGGAGCCACACCTATGATGTACTCGCACAAGTCATGGCGAATATCCACAGCCAGTTTGGGATAGAGGACAAGGTCACCATGTGAGTTATTATATTTTTTGTTTCAGAATTTTTGAATATTGTTAGGTTAATAAAGTAGCGATAGTCGATAGAATGAAGTTATCGTCTATAACTAACTATTATTAAATAATGATACATTCCAAAATATTTTTTATTTATTTCAGGACTACCACAGACAATGCTGCCAATTTTCAAAAAGCATTTGTCACATTTGTCTCTGATCTGGATGACCGCCAGGAAGAGGAGACTCGCGCTCCTGAACCTGAGGCTGAGCCTGCGGACACCCACCTAGAGGTGCTCATCGCTGACCCTCCAGAGGGCCAAGATGACCTGGAGCTAGAGGTGTGTGGAGTACACTGAATTTTACTCTGTCCAATGCTACTTCAAAAGTACTTCAAGGAATGGTTTAAAGTTAAAAAAAATATGCATTTATGCAAATTTTAGATAATTTTTTTCCAGTTCATTGCACTTGATGACTTGGAGAAGGGCAGCGAGGACGGCATCACCAAGCTGCCCAGGCAGCACAGACTCCAATTTCGCAGGATTTCTACCCCGCCCAGCTCTCTCCCTCCACCTCCAAGCAGCTACAGCACCACCTCCAAGCAGCTACAGAAATGTTAGGTTAAATTAATTTAGGTTAGGTTAAGTTAAGTTAAGTTAGGTTAAGAGGTTAGGTTAAGTTAGGTAAGGTTGGGTTAGGTTAGGCCAAGTTCAGTTAGTTTAAGGTTAACTATAAAAAGTTTAAAAATGCCTGTTTTTGCGTGCCGAGATGGAGGGTCGAATAGTCAAACACCAGCGGTCGTTGTAAAAACTTATTATAATGATTTAATACAGGTTAACTTTGGTATTCCGCTGTAGTATCTACTTACTAAGTACTTGTAGTGCTTATAGTGCAGTGATTAATAATAACTGTATAACGAACAGATAGGTTAATAAACCTTAGAATTATTACATATTTAAATAATTGGCGCGAATGGCAACTTCATGTAGCAACACGGAGGTGGAGGGAGAGGGCTGGGCGGAGTAGAAATCCTGCGAGATTGGAGTCTGTGCGCCCAGGCAGCACAAGTGTGCGGCGCACACTGAACCTGGTCGCCAGCGCCGACATAGAGGAGAGGCACATGCCTGGAGCCTTCAAGAAGGCATACAGGAGCGCCATTGCTAAAGCCCAGGCGCTGTGGAACAAGCAGGGTAAGTCATAAAATGTTAATATAAAAAATATACATAAATATTTCAGCAATAATACAAATAATTAAATAATGCAAAACTTTTTTTCAGGAACAAGCACAGTGTTTTCGGACAGACTTTACACGGCGATAAATAGGCGGCTTACTGCTCCTACCAAAACAAGGTGGAACAGCCTCTATGACAGCCTGGTGGTCCTCAACAAAGTGCTGGAGGAAAAGAAAGACCAGCTGCACCGGTGCATGAACCAGCAGAGGAATCTGACAGTGTTTGTCCAGAATGACATTGACTTCATGTCAGAATATTCTGAGGGAAATAATCTAAATATAAGTTGGGGGTTATCGCGATACTTTACTGCTTTTTACTCTTTATCTTAAGCTTATATTTTAAAATGAGTTACTTAAATAACACGATTTGTCTATTTCAATTATCAGGTTATGGCACCTATCGCCAACGCACTGGACCAGATCCAAGGGGAGAAGCAATGCTACTTAAGGGCCGTTTACACTGGTCTACCATTTGATGCTGGCTCACGTGTAGACGCCTCGTGTGGAGCTTCACAAGAGACATGTGCGTTTAGACTAGACACCATTGCACTGAAAGAAATTTTGGCCTCTCTGAGTGTCTCATGGCTGTTCAGGTGCCTCATAGAAAGCCAGAACGTCTCAAAAAGAGAGCAAATGTCTCATCAGAAGTGCGACCCCTAGATGAGCGCGAAGTGTCTCAGAATGCTGCCTATCTTTTATTGGCTATGATAATGTAATAGCTTAGTCACCCCTAAATCTGACTTTAGTTATTCACGTGTTCAGTAAATGTAATACGGCGGAAGTTAAATTTTTGCTAGGAGTACAATTTCTTCTGTCGGACGTCGTGACGGACAATGCAGGGGAAGTTAGCGCTGTATCGCTACCGCTCTCAGCTGAACGAGAAGTGTAGCTAGTGACATGGGGAGGTCTTACTGCTGGAGACGATTGTAGCTACTGGCGCAGCTCTCCAGGAGTGAGCGCAATTATTGATATCACGAGCAGTAGCTATCGCTTGGCTTAAGAATACGTAAGCGTAAGAAAGTTTCTTCGTGGTGATAAAAGCGTCAACCTTGCTTGGCAGTGCAATGCTACAGCTTAATATCCGTAGAGTTTTGTGTGAGACATCAGTTGTAAATGCATCAAACTCAAGCCCAAGTGTCTCATTGATGAGACACTGAAGCACTTTTAGTGAGACACGAGGGTGTCTCTAAATCGGGTCTGGAGACACTGGTATGCATCCTAATCTTGGGTGTCTCATTGATGATGCATCTGCGTGTCTCGGTTTTGGGACAAACGTCAGATGCACCTGGGTGTTTCAAAATAGGGCTATTATTTCTTTCAGTGTGGAGCGAGCCATGGAGCGCGCGCTGCTCAACAGGGCTGCCACTCTAGATATTATATAGCTAGATCTAGATGTTTTTGCTGAAGCCTAGATGTAAAATTTCGAACCTAGATATTAGCTATAAAATCTATATAGTTTTTTCAGCGTGCTAGAAATTTTCTAGCTAGAATTACATTTAAGCTATGTATATGATAGTGACGAACCCCGTTTTATGGTCTTTTACGCTGGGGTCCAAGGGTTCTAGAAATCGTTTATATGACTTTCACGTAGGAAGGGGGAAGGTTGAGTGACACTCGCTTCACGAAGATCCTTTATTGGAGTGATGTGCTGATACAATACAGAAGAGTACAATGAACGGGCGGGGCAGGCAACGCCCAGCACCGCTGTGCGACGCGCACACGCCGTGGCTCGGCGGTGGCTGCGCTCGACTAGCTCTAGGCCTGAATGCCTAATCCTTAATGCCTCACGCTCTAACATTACAGCGCGTTATATAGGTAGCAGTATCTAAGTCGGGCTCTCCCCATATTGATACCAATACAAGAATAACAACATAAGGAATCCTGACAGCTCCGACTCCTACATGGCTCCCCTCCTCGAGGAAGTGGGTCCTCCCACTTCATAACCCATATCAAAAATTACAAAGGTTCATGATGTTGATGTGGAGAATTTACGTTAAATCAATTACGTTAAATGAAGGTAGAGCCGATGGGAATATACATTACGAATGGCCTCATTACAAATGGAATTTGGATAATATGGAAGATCATCATCGCTTTTTCTGAAGCAAAGTACACAATACTATAAAAGCATAAACGGCAAAACTAAAATACATCACATCATAAAATAGTGATGGACAAAGCAAAACAATTTAAAAGACAGCAAAATAAAACAAAGCGCAGTATGTATTATTCATTTCTTGACGGACAACATCCATCGAACGACGAAAGATCATGTGACTAACGCAAACACACGACATCACACATAACTTTCGCTACGACTCATTCCTCACTTACTTCATCAGGCTGACATTCCCTTTTCATTCTCCACGCCTATTATTTTAACATTCACCTAACTGCCTACGTAATTATTGGCCATTACCCCTTTTTTTTCAGTCTTACTGAACGATGTCTTACATGTTTCGTTATGTTATGTGTTTCGTTTCGCAGCGGTATTCGGTCGAGTGTTGCTAGCACTTGGAGTCAGTTCATTACTGGTATCGGATGGCCGTAAGCCCATAGTCTCTATAATGAATTAAACGCATTTTTTTTTTCAAGTGTCCGAACGTGGATACAAAGATTTGTTTTGATAAGTTTTGTTTTTTCTCGTTCACGGTTGGTGAGCGAATTTTTTTGAGTTTTGCGTGATTTTTCAGGGCAACGATGCTCGATTATTACGTGAGTTCGTAAATATCATTCTCGATCAGAATTTACGATAAAGAAATTCGTTTTCGTGAAGTTAGAAGCAGTAGTGATTCCGAAGTTAATTTTTTTTGTACTATGAATGGAGGTATTTTATTATTTTTTGTACAGTGTTTTTGCAGTATAGGTTGTATACTGTCACGTATTTTTTTCAGAGTATCTTGCGCAGTGTAGAGATGTCTGCTTGCAGATATCAGTTTTGCTTGCGGTTTCCGGCGATAGTGAGCCAACAATAGAGCTGTGAAGCTCGCGAGCGTTACGTTACTTTATGTTACGGTAACTGCGGTGTTACTGTTAATTCCCGGTTACGTTGCGAATTCTGTACTGAATTCTGTATTTTATTTCTGGTTTTAAAAGGGTTTCTTTGTAATGTTTTATTCGAAATTGTAGTGGTGTCATGTTTTCTAACAGGTGCAGATGGTTTCCGTTGTGTTAATTTTCGACGGACAAATTTTGATGTGTCGTTTTAAATTTTTTTTGTCATGTGGTGTAACATGTGCATATTTTTCGGGCTTAGTTTCGACACACATAATTTTTTGTTTTTGAGATGTTTGTTCAGCTTTTTGAAGTGTTTCTCTTGTTGAGTACCAGGTACAGGGTTTTTCAATTGTACTTGTCTTTTCCCGATATTGAGTTACAGGTGCAGGGTTTCCCATTGTACTGGGGTTTTCCCGAAATTATTGTTTTTCACGTGTCTCGTGACGCGTGCGTAAATCGATTGCAGGAGCAATCTTCGTGAGTGGACGGGATGGTTCGGTATAATGGTACTTATTCATGTATAATTCGATTCGATTCATTTATTTGTGCGATTTTATTGGATTGCGGTAAATGTGAGTCATATGATTTTTTATTGTATTGGAAAGTTGTGAAGCTATGCAGAGCGGACGTGCTCTGGTGTTTTCCCCACGTTGGAAAACCTAACGATAGAGAGAGTCGTGTCACAACAGATTAGAACAACAGTTTAAAATTAGATCGTTCGTGGAGAAACCCGCAGGGTTCACAACAGGATGCGCTAAGCCGTCGTGTTTATGACAAACAGCGGATACAGTCGATACCGGGCCAGCAACGACTGGAGCTTTTCGGTGGAAAACATCTAACCAACTTTCTATTTAAGGTTCAACTTAGATAAGGCTCGACCAACAACAACTTCGGTCCAACTTGGTTTAAAGGTACCACTGCAAGCTACCATTGGTACCATTGGGTACCATTGTAAGGTCACGTAAATTACATCTATAATACTTCAGTCCTACATTGTTTTGATAATATTCCTTAAAATAATAATATTCCTTAAAATATTTGAAAATAAGAATTCCCTTCGAATAACTTATTTATTTATTGATAACATCTTCGAAGTATAACATTGGGACTTGTTAAGTTTTTGGTTTATATTTTGGTTATCCTTGACCTGATTCAATTTGATTTCATTTGATTTATTTTTGTTTTGTATGTGTTTATTTTTATCTGCGTTCATTCTTTAAGAATGTTGCGATACGTAAGTGGTTTACAAATTATTTATATATTTTTCCATGCACTTGATATTCATGTTCAGCTGTCAGCTGTCGCGCTGCAGACGTGCAGGTTGCTGCTGGCCTTTCGTTTCCGGTACTTGCGATAGAATGTCGTGAGACTCTCAACTTTATTTGATTTTTGTGTGCTGTTCAACTTTATTCTTTATGCGTTATATAGGTAGCAGTATCTAAGTCGGGCTCTCCCCATATTGATACCAATACAAGAATAACAACATAAGGAATCCTGACAGCTCCGACTCCTACAATAGATTACTGTAAATTCGAATTAGGAATTTACCATAATGGTTGGTTACTACTTCATTCTTATTATATTTGTTAATTCACTTAAGCAAATTGTCTGAATAGTGAAGCAACCTAATTCTGATCATGTTATGTTCAGATTATGAACGTCACCAAGACGGTTATTTCACGGTTCATAAGCTAAAGCACACTATCTCCAATTGCAAAACTAGTGATATCAAAAAATAATGGAATAAAATGCACATACATTATCAAGAATGTATTGTGGCCTCATTTTGACGAAAGACTGACCAATGATATTGGTAACAATGAGTTCAGTTTATTGTTGGATGGAAGCAATGATATTTCTATCATGAAACTACTTGGTGTATCAGTTATATTCTAAAGTAATGCATCTAATAAAGTAGAATCAACTTACTTAGCAATTGCAAAATTATTAAAAGTGATGAAGATAGCGGTGTGAAAGCCTTAAAACAATTGTTGATAAGTAGGAATCTGAGCATTGATAATTTGCAATGCAATAGAGACTGACCTTTCTACTCGCAACACGTGTGGAATTGAAGAATATTTGGATACCAAGCTTTATTAGGGTAAATATCAGGATACTAGATAATTTATATAAAGACAAATTGCCTAATATAAAGCAATTTATGATATAAATATCCTTATATGCTATTGTTCAACTAATTTATTATAGTAGATAATTAATTTACTTCTAGATAAATTTTTGGATGTTTTATTTTTAAATCTAGATGTTTCTCGATATTTTTTGAGGTCACACTAGATTTTTTGGTCAAACACAAGTGGCAGCCATGCAGCACAAAACCAGTCAGTGTGGCTTGCTGCTTTGAAATATGGATTGCTGTAGACGAGCTTGTGTGAATATTGTAGCTGCATCGTAGCTACGTAATCTCTTTTTTATTTGCATGAGTGTAATGTTACTATATTCGTTCATTTTCATTAAAATATAATGGAAAGCAGCCTCCTTATATTCACAGCTTTTCGTCTGCCAAAGGCATTGATGGGCTTAGTACATTTCAATTAGAAGCAGTGTAGTTTCTCGCGGCAGTGTTGAGTCAGCCATTACGGGTGAGCGAGAGGCCCCACCTCACTTGATGACTACTACTTGCACACTGACCGCCCGTGACCGGTCTAGAGCAGCGCGGCCAGCGCCGCTCACACGTGCAGCCGCTCCACGGATTCAATCAAAGTGAATCGGGAACTTCGGGCTCACACACACAAATATGAGCCTCAGTGGTGAGCTTCGTCTACACGAGTCGCGCCTCACAGCCGAAATGTCCCCTAGTGTAAACACCCCTTTAGGCTGCCTGATCCCCACCCTCATTGTGGTCAAGAAGAAGCTGTTCAACTTGATGACCAGCAGAAATCTGCGGTTCTGCGAGCCCCTAGTCAACAGCCTTCTAGCTGCCATGGAGAGGAGGTTCGCCGCCACCTTTAACGACGAGGAGAGTCTTCTGGCCACTGTCTTCCACCCCAAGTTTCGCCTCAAGTGGATGGGGGCTTTTGAGGAAAGAATGGTCAGGAGGTCAGAGGTCAAGTCCCTGATGGAGAGGAAGGTGGAGGAGTTCTTGCGGCGTGCTGACCTGAACACCGCCAGCAGCAGCAGCAGCAGCGATGACATGGAGGCGGAGGACTACTACGCCAGCATTTGTGATGAGGAGGATGACACTGGGGGTCATCACAGGTCTACTAAGTCCAAGGCCGCTCATATTGTGCATGTGTGGCTGCAGGCCAAAGGGACTGACAGTCTGGCAGACACTGCCTTCAACAGCGAGAAGGTCCTCATCGACCTCTTTTTGAGGTACAACACGGCGATGCCGAGCAGCGCCGCGGTGGAGCGTTTGTTCTCCCTCGGAAAGGACATCATCAGGGCCAAGAGGAGCTGCCTCTCTGATGAAAACTTCAACATTCTTATGTTTATGAGGGGGAACATGCTGCAGAACCTCGTCTAAATTTAGTTATTTTACTTTAACCCGCAGTTTTTATAGTAGACAGGATAAACATTTATTATTTTTTCTAAAAGTTTTCAACGACTTCTATTTTTTTCTAAGATTTTCTATTTTCTACGATAACGAAAAAAAATATTTCGATATGTTTCTTTATTTAAAATACCAATATCGTTATCGCTAGTATCGGCATTTTGGATTTATCGATTTATCGGTTATCGATTATTGGCGATAAATTTTTCGCCAATTATCGGTTATCGGTTATCGACGATAAGGTTTTCGTTATCGATTTATCGGTTATCGCGATAACGTTTTTTAGTTATCGTGCCCACCACTGACATATACTAGGCCTGATATTTGCTATGTTGTTACATTACTGTCACAACTTATAACTAGTCCAACAAATGCTCACCTGAATTTGCTTAAATTTGTGTTGAAGTATCTTAAAGGTACTAGTTCATATGGTTTGAAATTTGTGAAATCCGAGAACCCCGTGCAAATTACTGGTTTCTCTGACTCTGACTGGGGTGGCTCCTTTGACCGTAAGAGCATATCAGGATATGTGTTTAAATCATCTAGCAACAGTTCACTGATTTCTTGGAAGTCCAAGAAACAAAATATTGTTGCTCTTTCAAGCTGAAAAGCTGAGAGTATGTTGCTCTGACTTATGCTGTGCAGGAAGGAATTTTCCTCAAACAGCTACCATGTGATATTGTAACGCCCGAAGGGTTATAACGTCCGGTGGGGTAGTAACAATGCTGGTAAACTGCGACGATTTACTGGTAGAGGTGTTGTACAGGGGAGTAACACAGACCAAATGCGACTCTAGAAGCCGCGCACGTCCTTATATAGCTCTAATGTTTTGCTGACTAAGCTAGCGCATTGCGGTACCCCGCAACAGGGCGTTGAACTCGCTTACATACGAACATATGTATGCCTAACTGCGCAACTGTGCCGGTACATACCTCCCCCTTTACATGATTGAACATCACCCACAACAGAAAAGAAACAAAGGTGACAATCTTAAACCAAAATTGGCATAGTAAGCTAAAGGCATCCAAGTTAGGAAAACCAAAAACAAAATTAATCCATTCATGGCACTAACAACCACCATTAAAATTAAACACAAACGCGTCCAGTTAAAATCGTTAAAAACCTCGCAAGGAAAAACATATTGAACGCTAATCACACCAAATTAAGCATCGAAAAATGTGAAGTTTAAGAAACTCTACGGTCCCAACAGCCAGGATTTAACTTACTCATCAGCCAAACACGGAAGGTATATCCAAAACAAAAATTCGCTAACATGAACATCAAACATGAACATCTATAACTCGAACAAAAGAGGGTTAAGCAGTGGAAATTATAACGCAGCAAAAGTTAAAAAAATTCGCATCGTTGAAACAACATGTAAAAAAATTTTTCACTCTAACATAAAATGAAACACGGCACGCAGATACATCGTACATGTGCATCGACACACGCCATAATTTTAAAAAACAATACACTCGTTGAATAATAAGAAACACGCATGAAAAAAAATTTCGCAATGCCTCTAAAATTTAAATGCAGAAATTGAGTTATCGAAAGACAAAAACGAAACAATTCATAATTATATACCTAAAAATTCATCAACTCAAGTATCGTCGCGAACATGGATAAAATTAAACACCTAAAACACAAGGTTGAGATACAAACCTAATAATAATTCCTGAGTAAATAGTAACACATCCGCTTACATCGCTTCTTAATGATTAACGCCCTTTAGGCGACACCCAAATTCGTGAAGTACTATCGCATTTAAAACACTCGTTGCATGTACTTTTCTTTATACTTCATTATGCGTTTGCATTGGGCGCAACCTGGTCAGCAGTGCTCGACCGCAGTTGCTGTCGACGGAGGATGGCATCTTCAGATCGCAACCGCTCCGACAACAGATTTAATTCCCGGCGAAAATAGAAGAAAGAGACTCCTAACGCCAATGTGATTGGGAAAAGCAGGAGAAGACCTACGTCCGAAACCCTGTCTGGGAGGATGTCAACCAGGGCGTTCGCGCGCACTCAGTCCTCCGACACTCTGCCTTGGTGTTGCTCCAAGGCGTTTGTAAGCGCCTCGACGCTGATATGAGTCATACGGTTTCCCATCGTTGACGTCGGGAACGTTAGCGTGTTCGTCCTGAAATTGAAACAGATACAGTCCGATTAGCATGGCCGGAAAGGAAACAACAGGAAAACAATAGTAATAACGGCAAATATTGGAAAAGGACAGCCGCAAGGAAAGAAACAAACAGCATGTCCACGCTGCTCATGTCCCGAACAGACGCGCCTGCTGCTTAGCTACCGCATAAACAACCCTGGCGTCAGCACTCTGCTCGCACAGCGATCAGGTACAGCGCCCCATCAACACATGGTGGATATTGAATCTCGCATAAATGTTAGCAGATGCAAACCTTGGCTGTAAAATAGAAATTAGTTACATCCTCAATGGCGGACGTATATCCTATGATACATCAACTCCTAAAAATTAAAGGAAAAATACACACGATAATATAGTGAGAATTCCAAGTAAAAAGCTGATACATAAAAGTAAACATCGAAACATAAATCTGAGAACAGGAATACATCAACACACGAAAATAAAATGCTAAACATTGGAACACAGTCAGTCGTAAGTCGTACACTTGTTTAAACCGTTTTACGTAAAGGTAAAACGTGGTTCATGTTGCTTTTGTAAATCCTATTTCCAATTTTTATCTCTACGTAATTGCGTTTAATTTTTGTAATGATTCCTGGTCCGCTCCATGCCAAATCCAACTTATGCTTTTTCAGATGATTTCGTAACAAAACACGATCATTAAGGGCAAAATTTTTATTTTTACGGCGTACGTTGTGGTACATTGTCCTGTCACTGGTGTTGTTAATTATCACAGCTCTAACGTTTTCCACAATACGGGCCGCTTCCTTAGCTCGAAATTTTACTAGATCAACATCGGTGTCGTAACTGTAATTGGTTTCGAATGTTACAGCGCTAAAATTTGGACAAGTGTCACGATTGAAAATAATGTAAGCTGGTGTATCCCCCAACGTTGTATTAAGCGCGTTGTTTATCGCATTCTCAGTGATGTTGAGACACTGATCCCATTCTGTGTGAACTAACGAATTAATGTACAATTTGAGTAAGTTTGTGATTTTTCTATTGTTCCTCTCTACAATAGCGTTACTATGGGGGCTCCATGGTAGAACCTCTTTTTTCGCAATTGCGTGAATTTGAGAAAACTTTTTAACTGCCGCAGATTTAAGTTCTAAAGCTTGGTCACTAAGAAGTGTTTTAGGATATCCGAATGTCGTGAAGCAGTCGTCTAGACAAGAAACAACTGTGTCTGCCAACCTATCTGAGGTTGCATAAAGTTTGCAATAACGTGAAAATAAATCGATGACTACCAAAATATATCTATTCTGCTGTCCCGTAGTTGGCAAAGGACCGAGGAAATCCATTGAAACTACCTCGAAAGGTTCTTTAGCAATTGGTGCATCTAAAATTTTAATAGGTACAGTACTACTACCTTTGAGAATTTTACAGACATCACACATTTTTACAAATTTACGAATGATACTTTTCTCAGATAAATGAAAATATCGTAATTTAAATTTAAACAATGTATGTAAGGCATCAGTATGATACAAGGAATGTATGCTGAGCACAGCCTTGTCCATTAATGATGTCGGCATGACCGAAGTCAAAACAGTACTTGACCTAGAATCTATCTGTCTCCGTCTGTAAAGTATGTCGTTTAAAATTAAATATTTTTGCAAATCAGGAATCGTGGATGTACTTCCATTTAATAATGCGTCCTTAACTTCAGAACAGAATGGGTCTTGCTGTTGCTCAGTCCGGAATTCGTAAAGGGTCCAAGATACATCTTGCAGTCTAGGAATGTAGTCAGTCAGCTTCGGTGTGGCAGCCGCTGCTGGCGCCATTTGGTCCGAGTGCGTCTGGTCTGTTATGTCTACGCCTGGGTTCAGTGCACCACGTCGAGTGGTCACAGGGAATGCGTTGACCTCCTGAAACTCCGCACAGTCCTCAAGCTCAGAAACAGTCAATTGCTCAGGCAATCTGCTTAAACAATCTGCGATGATGTTTTGTTTACCGGGGAAATATTTTACCACAGGTTCGAAAGATTGAACTGTTAAACACCAACGTGCCATGGCTGAATCGTCGGGAAGCTTTTTGAAGAACAAGGGCTGCAACGGCTTATGATCCGTATACAGATAGATTGGATAGCCAAGAATAAGATATTTGAAAGCTTTTAGCGCACTTACGATAGCGAAGAATTCCTTTTTGGTCGTACTATATCTCTTTTGCGTCGAGTTCAAACTCTTACTGTAATACGCTATCGGTTTCATTGATTTAGTTGAATCGTTTCCGTGCTGTAAAAGCACTGCTCCTATACCAAAATTAGAAGCATCTGTAAATACATGGAAAGGCTTATTAAAATCAGGATGCCGTAGAACGGTATCTGATGTCAAAACAGATTTAATTTTTTCAAAAGCTTTCTGACACTCAGGCTTCCAGATAAACTCAACGTTTTTTCGCAACAACTGATAAAGAGGATATGAAATCGAGCCGAACATAGGGATATGGCTCCGAAAATAGTTCGCTACACCTAAAAAACTCTGCAATTCCTTTACGTTTCGTGGAACGGGAAACTTTTGGAGCTTCTCCGATTCCTTGCAACGAATGCCGTCTGCCGACACTATGTGACCTAGATACTCTATCGAGCTCTTTAGGAATTGACATTTCTCAAGCTTAAGGGAAAGATTTCCACTACGTAGTTTCTCAAAAACACTATTTAAATCTTTCAGATGCTGGTGCATGGATTTTGAAAAAAACTAATATATCATCGAGAAACACGAAACAAAGTTTGCCTATGATATTTGCAAGGACAGAAGAAATTATGCGTTGAAAAACGGAAGGACTCGAGGACAGACCAAAAGGCAGCCTCTTAAAATGGAATTTCTCATAACCAATACTGAAAGCGGTATATTTACGGCTACTTTCTTCCAATTCGACCTGGTGGAATGCAGATCGTAGATCTAAACTGGAAAATACACTATTTCCACCAAGCGTGTAAAGAATATCGTCAATTCTGGGGATTGGGTAACTCTCTTTGATAATAATTTTATTTAACGCACGGAAGTCGATTACTGGACGAATCTCGCAAGACTTCTTCTTCACTATGATCAAAGGAAAGTTATAGGTAGAACTGGACGGTTCGATAATACCTTGATCTAGCATCTGTTTATTCGCTTGCACCAAATCTTCTCGATATTTATGTGGAATTCTATAGGGGTGGAATGTTAAATACTGGAGCATTGGGTTTCAATTCAATTTTATGTCGCATAACATTCGTAACGGCAATAGTTTCGCCTTCTAAAGTAATTATGTCTCTAAAATCATTCAATAATTTTATCAGTAAGGGTTTAACGTCATCGTCGTCACAAACCACGTCGTCACTCGTCAGAGGGCGTTGTTCGCTCCTACCTCCTTCTGGTACATCGTCTTTCTGTGCATTAGTTTCTACGTCTTCAACACGAGTATTGCTGCAACAATGCCCCGCTTGGTCAGATCTCAACCCAACGTCTTTACCAGTGATGGTATTAAAGCCTCCACCATAACAACTGTCGACTTTGGGTAGATCCGCCGTACCGTTGACATCACATACATTTGCTTCATGCACAGCTTCGTGCACCGTAGACATATATATTTCTTGATCTATTTCCATATCGTCTACTGCTTCAATATTACTCAGCATGCTATTTTCACTCAGGTATACTACGTCATCCGAGACGTTTACAAGCATGACAGGGACAAAACCATTCGACCCTATATTCACTACTGATTCGGCCACATAAATGCCATTACCAAGAATTTTCTTATTCATTATATACTTCCCGGGTTTAACCTTCTTGACATACCCATTAATTACTCGTAAACAATTACTCGGCATTTTCACTGAACCACAGTGAACAACTATCGCTCGTCTTTTAGTTTTTTCAACCTTTTTCACTGGGGTACCCCACTGCTCCGCAGCATTTATTTCTAGGCCATTTAGTTGCCTGTCGCCATTTTCTTGGCTCTCTCTATCGTTATTCACTAGGCTTATTTCTCTAGTTTCCCTCTGCTTCAACAGGAATTTCTTTTTACGCCTCCTTGGGGCAATTACGTCTGCCTTCAGACACTCTGCATTATTCACGGTATTGAAAAATACTTCTCTTTTACTTTGACCGTGCAATTCTTGCACATCATGAAACGGCACTTTAACTCCGTCAAGAACAATGAATCCTTCCTTAAAATCAATCACGGCATCTTTTAGAATATCCCTACCGAGGATTACATCATAGTTAAATTCGCCGTCTTTCAAAATCAAAGCGCTAGTATTTATTTCGTTATTATTAGGCAGGGTAATACAAAGATCAAGTTCGCCTGTTACCTGGCTTTTCGAATTTACACCCCTGATACTCAAAGCACTAGGCTTAATTCGCTCGTTAAGGCCTTTTAAATTCCGGTAACTGACTAGACACCTATCGCTTCCACTGTCAATCAGAGCGCTCATCAATCGTGTATCATCACGCAGAATAATCGTAGGTTTTTTAGATCTCCTCAAAGAAAATAAACCATTGCTTTCTTTTCTCAACCGACCTTCTTTCATTATCGTCGCTGACAAACAAACTTCTACAGGTAATTCAGAATTTGCACTTACATCAAGTTCTTGTTCACCTAGTAATTCGAACTTATTTTTACACGGAAATAACGGATCCACCACTTCAGTCGACTTAGTCATAGTATCTGGCTTTAAAACCACCACATCATTGGTAACGGGGGCTGTGGAATTACCCTCGGGCACTGGTAAACACTCCCTCTCTACATCAACACTCTCCAAGTCGTCTGATTTCACTCTAAAAAATCATCACTCTCAGGAGCTGCAGCGTAATACGCTTCGCCCCTACCCCGGCCTCGACCACGTGAATTACATTCACGAGCAAAATGCCCAACCTTGCCACATCTAAAGCAAGCATTACCACGGAAACTTTGTTTATTCTGACCTCGTTGTTTCATACACATCTTTTGAACGTGACCAGGGTTATTACAGAGTGAGCAGAAAGGTTGTTGTTTTGTCCGTTCACTACTAATCTCTTCCACGGACGCTTTGTTACATTCCATTGAACCAAGAGGTCTATCGCCAAAATAGGCATGCTGTCTTCCTCGAGAAAACCTTGCAGGTCTCCAACCTTGTCGTAAAAACGGTCTCCGTCTCTGAAAACGTCGGTTGTTTTGTTGTGAGTTATAGTAAACGTCGGCAAACGATTCTTGTTCGTCACTCACAGCCTCGTCAGGCACGTCCACTAGATACGTGTCCCTAGTCGGGTACGAGTGCTGAATACTAGGCTTGTGCGCAATTATTTGTCTACTCTCAGGGTTATTTCGCACCGCGGAGACAATACGAGTCAAAAGCTCTTCAGATGTTAGGAATGGTCGCGAAAATATCTTTTTGCAAAAATTCTCCTCCAATAGTGGAGCGAGAATCGCTGTAGCTAGGCTGAAAACAACCAAATCTCCTGCGAACCTTTTTAATTCATTTGCATTTGCACTAGCAACGACAAAAGGATGTCTTTGTAACGCTACATCTGGGCTATTTAAAATGTGGTCGCTCAAATTTCGGATCTTAGCCATCGCAGTCACTAACTGAGCAGCTAATCCTTCATTACGCAAAAGTCGGAGCTGATTTAAATCACACGCTAGCGCATGTACTGACCGCTCGCCCTTAGAGACATAAATATCATCCAGAATTTCCACAACTTGGTCAAAAGAATAGTTAATATCAGGGTGTACTAGTTTAGTAACTACACCGTTGAAGTCACCAACACTCTTATGTGCGCTTCTTACGAGCAATTCCTTCCTTGCCTCGTCTGACGTAATGTCAGGAAGTAAACACATATAAGCTTTGAGATTGGCAACGGGAGTTCTAAACGTTTTTGTCTCACAGAAGTCAGGGTCAGGACCTCGTTTACGACCACGGTACAAGGGAAGCTCGGCGCTGGAAAGTATGGTACTGCCTCTTTGCAACGTCGTAGTTACTCCACCACTAGTAGAATGACCACTACTACTAGGCATAGTAGCCACACTCGGTGTACTGAACGTTACAGTTTGAGTTGTCATTACGTTAGACACAACTGTGGTAGGCACCGGGCCTGACGTTGTTGATGGAGTAGGTATCGTAGTACTATAATTCGGCACTGACACCCGCCCACTGCAAGTCGTGGTTGCAACAGAACGAATAAACTCGGGTTCGGAATCACTATCTGCCATCGTATGTCACGACAAAAAAAAATCTTACACCGCTAAAATCAATCCTCACAAAAGCAAAATAATGACACGTTAGAAATCCACATTAAAAAAAAATTTTTTAAGAAATGAAGTACCAATACTTTCCCACTGATACAGAATTTAACACTAGCCAATTCGATCAACAAATAAAAGAACTGTTATGAACTCTCTACAAGAATACAACTGTACTGATCTGTAAACAATTGAAAATGACACAGAACACCGCGGCAGAACTTCCGACCTGGCTACATAAAAAACAAAACCAGAAAATGTGCTGTACTCAACTGGTTCCACAGCAGCCCAGCTGATGTCGCAGCTGTTTCCAAGGTCACGCGCTGTCGTGCGCACCGCCACAGCCGTCGAGGTGTTGAGACGCGCCAGCTGATGCCAAGGTCACACTCTGTAGACCGCTCTGCCACTGCCCTCTAGGCGACGTAACGAGCCAGCTGATGCCAAGGTCACGCGCTGAACGCTTGGAGTCGGTAGATTAGCAGCGCCCGCACTTCACGGAGCGCGTACTGCTTGAGAGCGTTCGAAGTTCCTCACTGCACGTTATTAGCACCGCTCACAGTTTATGAAAATACTTATACTAACACAGTTCAGTATGTAACCTGGTATCACAGACACCACGCACTACGTCGTCGTAGATGTTGTACACTTTCGTCGTTCGCAGAATGTTCAATCACAATTGCACGGATGAAGGGAAACTCGTAGGCGACCACGGCACTCCTACTGCCGATCTCGGTGGAAGTTGATGCAAAGCTGCAGGTCACAGAAATCTCCGTCTCTTTCCAAAGCCAGACGTACCTTGTAGGGTTCACCAAGTGGTACGTGGAACTCCAGATCGTATGTATTTCTCAGCGTTTCTTCGGAAACACGTCGCACAATTATACGAAATACGTTATCGTATGCTTCTTGGACTTCTCTTCCTGTGACTCCCTCGTTTTCCATATTTTTCCGTCGATGTTGTCAGACTGATCCACTTCCCACGGAGTGATGCGCAGACTCCCTCTCGTAGAAAGCAAAATTAATTTCCGTCACCAGACGATCTTATTTTGAACTTTTCGACGTAACCACCGCCGTCTTGATTCGCCGAAGTCACTGGATCTCCTTTACTTCACAAGCACAATTGTTACGTCGTGGGCCCGATACTGAAATGGCCACCAGTGTAACGCCCGAAGGGTTATAACGTCCGGTGGGGTAGTAACAACGCTGGTAAACTGCGACGATTTACTGGTAGAGGTGTCGTACAGGGGAGTAACACAGACCAAATGCGACTCTAGAAGCCGCGCACGTCCTTATATAGCTCTAATGTTTTGCTGACTAAGCTAGCGCATTGCGGTACCCCCGCAACAGGGCGTTGAACTCGCTTACATACGAACATATGTATGCCTAACTCCGGTTGAAATTTTTGTTGATAATAGAAGTGCTATTGACCTAGCCAAAAACCCTGACCATCATCAACGCTCGAAACATATAGACATAAGATTTCATTTCATTCGAGCAATTATTCAAAACAATAAAGCAGTTTTGAGCTTTGTTCCTTCAGAGGAAAACATGGCTGACATATTCACAAAGCCTGTTCCTAGACAGTCATTGCTTAAGTTCAAAGTGTGTGTTTAAATGTTCAATGTTCAAGTAAACAAACACAAGTCCTTCATTATCGGCAGTCTCTACAGACATCCGTTAGCATCTCTACGTCCAACATTGGATTTCATTGAAAATACGCTTAAATCAATCTCTGCAGCCAAAAAGTCTTTCTATGTTTTCGAAGATTTTAACGTAGATCTGACAAATAAAAACAATCAGCTAAGCAAGATGCTGCACAGACTTAATCTTTCCCAAATGGTCCAAGAACAAACGCGAATTACCAACACTTCCAAAACTCTTCTTGACCTTGCAATTACAAACAATCCCCAAGCAGTACTCAGCACAGAGATCTTACCGTCCTTTTCTGATCACCATTCGGTAGAATGCCAAATCAATATTGCAAAAGAGAAACAGAAATCTAGTTACATTACATATCGCATGAAAAACCACTACTCCCCTGAAATATTTCAAGAAAAGCTATTAGACAGATGGAGTGAATTTCAAGGCATGGAAAACACCGATGATGTCAATCTACAAGTTTCGCTTTTCAACGAAAATTTCGTATCAGCTCTTAACGAATGCGCACCTTTCACTACGAAGAAAATTAAGCCGGGAATTTCTAAATGGATAACAGATGAGATAAAAACAGTTGAGCAGAGCTAAAAGAAATTTGCAGCGTGAGTACAAACTGAATAAATCAGACAGTACCCGTCGAAAATTATATAAAGATCATGAGAACTTCCTACGAAGAAAAGTTAATTAAGCAAAACGGGACTACTTCCACAAAGAACTCTTGGCGGCAAAACAAAACCCTAAAAGAACTTGGGAAATCATTAGAGAAATTGCTCATTATACAAATTCAGACTGCAAAAGCACTTTTGACAACCCATCAAAAATGGCAAATGACTTTAACACTTTCTTCTCAAAAGTTGGCGAAGATGTTTTCAATGAAATATCCAGGACAGTTTCAGACACATCTACAGGGGCAAATCTGAGCGATGTTTTATCCCCAAATAGTAGCAACAAGTGGAGACTAAAGCCAGTTAGCGTCATAGAGATACGAAAAATCTTATACAGTAGAACTCCTAAAATTCGAACATTTTGCTATTCCGAATATTAGGAAGTTTTCGGATTTCGGGAAGGACACATTTAGCATTGTGTACCCTCAAAGTTTTCTATGAACAAATTTTCTTTCTCAAAAGAAAACATATTACTCGTATTCTACGGCCAACTGAGTCATAAAAATTTCAACTAAGGGTCTAAACTCTAAAGCTTTATGACTGTGTTAGAAGGTCAAATCCAACAACTGTTCGTGGAAATGTATTATTTGTAAACTTAAAGAGTGTCTACCATGACAAGGTATGACGCAAACTGAAAATATGCAGCAATATAAATATTTATGACTAACATATATTGAATATATATTATTAAACACAAAAAGATTTGCATAAACTGATTGTAGAAAACTAAATTACAAATATTTATTTTGTTCAAATATAGTATAGTGGAAAGCATTGTATTGTTCATTTAGACAATATGTAGTTAAAAATTAGACAAATACAACAGGTAACAACACACATAATGTAACAGCAATTTCAAATGTGGTTGAACAGAAACTGACAAACTGTAATCATTTATCATGCTTCTCTATCATTATCAGTAAAATCAAAGGACTCTCGTATACCTTTCTTGATGCTTTGGCGGACTTCGTTCAATTATGCGTTGCTTGCTTTACGAGAAAGTAATGTTGTTTTTAAGTTATAAGCCTGCAATGTGTCATCACCGTTGAAAACAGGAGTCATTTCCATAAATTCTATAACTTTCTCTATGTAGGATTCTGCTTCATTCCACGTTGTTTTACCTTGGCATTCATTGTCAGTAAGGTTGCTTTCGCTACTATCTGGATTCGGCAAGCATTCAATGTTCTCATAATATTTTGAAGCGGAGTGTATAATCTCGTCTATGTCTTCCATCCACTTTTCCACATCCTCACGTTCACTATCTGCGAATGCGCCGCTTGATGAAGCTAAGTGAAATGATTCATTAATTAACTCTTTATTTCGTGACTTTACAGAATTGTTGTGTTCATGGTATGCTTCATTCATTGACTTGATGCCATGCAACAATTGATGCCATGCATTCGAGAGAGTTTTGCATTTCACAGTGTTCCACGCTGACGCTATCGCATACAAAGCGTGTTTGATGGTAAAGCAGCGCTGAAATTCGCCAGGATGTGTGTCGCCATGTATCATTTGAAGAATGAAATTTCTCTTGTAGAAGCATTTCAAACTTTGTATTACACCTTGATCCATAGGTTGGATCAGTGCCGTAACATTTTGGGGAAAATAACATGCGAACATATTGCCATCATCAGAAACCAGTTCCGTTTCCTCTGGATGCGCTGCACAGTTATCTAAAAGAATCACGCACTTCGCACGAGGCTTTTCCACTGCTTGCAAATTTTTTCGTACTGCTGGAACGAATTCATTGAAAAACCATTCTTTGAAGATGTATTTGTTCGTCCATGCATTAAGTTGTGAACGATATGTGACTGGCAAATTATGTGTTCCTTTCAATGCTCTTGGATTTTTTGACTTTTCAATCACTAGAAGTTTTAATTTGTGCTTCCCAGAAGCATTGGCGCAAGTTGATACCGTAACTCTTTCTTTATTCTTTTTAAATCCAGTTGTTGTTGCTTCTTCATTTGCAGCAAGTGTTTTACTAGGTAGGCATTTCCAATTGAGCCCTGTCTCGTCGCAGTTATAAATTTGATCGGGCGTAAGTTCATTTTCTTTCATAACATTTTCAAAGGTGTTCTTGAAGACTGTTGCTGCATCTGCGTCTGCCGATCGCTTTTCCCCAGAAATACTTAGCTGTCGTATGCCATGCCGTTGCTTGAATGATCGCAACCAACCTTGACTAAATGTAATATCCGAAGTTATTTTCATTTCTTCCTTCAATATCTTAGCTCTAGCAATCAACAATGGGCCTGATACAGGTACACCTTCCTTCCGTTTTTTCGAAAACCAACCGTACAAACATTTGTGAAAAGTCGCATCTCTTGGTTGGTGTAATGTTTTCCTTCCTAACGTTCTTTTACATTGGGAATTACCAACGGCAGCCAGAATTTGACTCTTCTTTTTTTAATATCACAAATGGTAGAAATACCAATTTCACATCGTCTTTCAATTTCTTTATATGACATTCCGTCTTCTATGCATTGCAGTACTTGCCGTTTTTCCACAAGATTTAATACCTTATATCTTGCTATTGCTCGTTGCTGTTCATTTCGTTCAGACGTCATTATGGGTTTCTCGATGAATAAATTATAACTACCTATCTATGTATTAACGATGAATCTGTGGTATAAATAAATCATTGAGAAATACATCTAAAGACCAGTTGTACGTTTTAAACGGTATTGTAACTAAGAGTAACATGGTAACTTTACAACACAAATTGTTTGTATAACGCACACATACACGGCTACTGCTCATTTACAATCCTGTTGCTTGGGTAAAGTTATGGATTTGCCCGGTTAGCAACAGATGACGCTACCGTCGGTTCGGATTTTAGAATTTTCGGGTTTTAGGATGTCGGATTTTACGGGTATTTCGAATTTTGGGATTTCGGATTTCAGGAAATCTACTGTACTCACTAAAGAATACTAAAGCGACTGGACATGATGGCAAAGCCTCCAACATATAAAAGACAGCTTCCCTGTCACAGCACCCCTTATTCGCTTGATAATAAATACATCTATAGCCACAAACAAGTTTCCCGATCAATGGAAACTATCCATTATTAAGCCATTACCTAAACCTGGTGATACCGACATAGCGTCTAACTACAGACCAATCAGTCTCCTGCCTGTTATGTCCAAAATATTAGAAAAAGTAATAACAAACCAGCTCTCGTCTTACATAGACGAGTCAAACCTACTGCATCGCAATCAATATGCTTACAAAAGGAATACCAATGCTCGAGACGCCCTGTTAAACATAACAGAAAAATTTTACAATTATATTGACCAAAAAAAATTAACTCTTTTACTATTGCTTGATCTCTCCAAAGCTTTCGACAGTGTTGAGCAGAAACTTCTACAAAAAATTTCAAACCTCAGAATAGACACTCAGTGGTTTGAAAGCTACCTACTAAACCGCTCTCATGCAGTGTGCTTGAATAACAAAATGTCATCATTCATACCAAATAATTTTGGCGTTCCTCAAGGTTCAATCATCGGCCCACTCCTATTTTCAATTTTCATCAGTGATTTCCCCACCATGCCGGCAAACACAAAAATCTCAATGTATGCTGATGACGTACAAACTGCCATGACAAGCTCAACAGCGGATTTAAAAGAAACACAAGCCAACGCTGAAAACCTTCTGAGAAATCTGAAATTGTGGTATGACCATAATGGCCCCGAACTTAACGCAAGTAAAACGCAATGCATTATTTTTGAAACACAGAATGCGACTGAAAATTAACCACCATTCAAGCTAACATTTGGAGACGATACAATTGAACCAGTAGATAAGGTTAAAAATCTGGGTGTTTGGTTTGACAGAAATATGACTTTCAATTCACACGTCTAAACAATGTGCAACAAAATTAACGGAACCTTAATGTTCTTTCACCGCATTAGGAACACACTTGACGAAAAATCTAGATTATTAGTGATTCAGTCTTTAGTTTTATCGTGTCTGGACTACTGCAGTCTTGTGTGGGGAGATTTACCTCAATGTCGTCCGGCAGAGTTGCAAAAATGTGTAAACTTCGCTGCCAAAGTGGTATGCAAAGGAAATTTCAATAAATACGATCATGTCACCCCTCTTTTAAGAAAACTCGACTGGATCCCAATACCGAACAGATTCATGATCCAAAAAGCTCGACGAGTATTCTCCTCTCTGTACCTCCCCCAAAGTAATGCAGAGGTGGTAAAATTTTTTCCATCTAATATCGCGAACAAAAGACCAAATCGATGTTTTAGTCAGTTACCGTTCATCTAACGTGGTACAAAAAGCCCTCTCAGTTTCTGGAGCTTTTTTGCGGAACAAGCTTAACCAGCATATCAAAAACTCTATAACTGTAAAAGAATTTAGAGTAAATGTGTCACGTCATTTTTCATCTCTGTCATAGGGCCTGCAGCATTTCGGTGTGAACTTCCCATCTATCAGAAATTTTAATTTTCCTGAAATTTCTGTTAGAAAATTAGAAACTATTTCATTTTACGTTTGCTAAGCCATTCGTATATTCATCTTACTTATTTCTGTCGACAACAAAGAGCACCACAGCCGTCAGTTCAATGCAGCAGAACGAACGTTCTTTCCATAATTAGGAATATTTCCTCATCTTTGTTTTGTTATTTCTTTCTCTTTTCTGTATTAATATTTAACGTCTGTATGACAAATATACCATGAAATACATTTTGTGTGTACACCAATAAACAGGTTTATAGATGTGAGGGTTGTGTAAAGTTTTCAATGAATTAAATTTTGGCTAACGTAGTCTCGCTATCTCAAAATCATTCTCGAAGATGTTTTCAATCGATTTTCGGCTGAGCTGGGGGGAGGGGGTAATTTAAGCATTTAATTTGTTCTTTTTCTTTTTTTCGTACGTTCAGCGCACACTAGCACTGAACTTTCAAATCGGGAAAAACTTTAAATTTCTGTAATTGAAATTATCACTTTGGATCATTGCCTAACCTACCTATATGCGCAAAATTTCGTGAATATTCTCCACTCAGGTGTGATATCCGGCCACAATTTTACTCCATTTCATCTCATGTACACATGTCCGTATAATGCTGAAGAGTTGTGTTGTTTCTTGACTGTAACCTGAGTTTTCTTAAAAATTTCTATGAAGAAATTAAAAAACAGTTCATTTATATGTTTTTCGAAGTCTTCTTTTCCTTTTAGTTATTTTTTTTGCGAAAATTTCCTAAAATTACAGTGAGCTCGACTGTCATTTTCTGTGTAGTAGATGGTAGGTTGTATTTATCTTTTCATTTTATATATGAATTTTTTTCTTATATTTCATTTTCAATAAGTATATATATTAATATGTGTGTGTACGTGTGTAGGTATATATATGTATCTACACAAATAGATATACATGTTTCTATTTCATTTCTTTACGCAAAAACCATCCGGTTAATAAATTTTATTGCACTAGCGAAATGATTCAAAAATAGATCTATCACTTCCCCAGATCGCGTCTCTGTGAATCGGGTTGATGACAAATATAATTAATGAAATGAAGTGCAATTTGAGCATATGAATCGTGGTAAAATTATCTTTCTGTCCGTATGTTGTACAAGCTATGAATTTTGTTGTTGAGTATATGTTTGTTTACCCATTTCTGCCAATATTCTGTAGATATTTGTCAATCATGATTGGTAACCAGCTTACACTGTATCTCCATTTTATCCCATGTACACAGGTCCGGTTGATGTTGTGGTGAATATCGAGAAGATATGAAATATGTTTTTGATGGTGATAGGGCTTTGCATATTTTTAGGGCATATTTTTCATTTCTCATTCACCTACCATTGACAGAGATAGACTAGTGGCACGCCACGTATGGTTTGTCTATTAGTACGCCTCGTATATTTGTCTATTAATATGCCTCGTATGGTCTATCTATTTGTACACCTCTGATAGCTTGTCTATTAGTACACTTCGTATAGTTTGCCTATTATTATGCCTCGTGTGGCTTATCTATTTGTACACCTCGGATGGTTTGTCAATTAGTACTTCTAGTATAGAACTTTTGTTAGACTATTAGCATTGGCACACCACGAATGGTTTGTCTATTAGTACGCCTCGTATATTTTGTCAATTAATATGCTTCGTATGGTCTATCTATTTGGACACCTCTGATAGTTTGTCTATTAGTACACCTCGTATAGTTTGTCTATCATTATGCCTCGTATGGCTTATCTACTTGTACACCTCGGATGGTTTATCAATTAGTACTCCTCGTATGGAACATTTGTTTTAGGATGTCCTATATTAAGAAACTTTTAAAAGCCAATATGTTGGCATGTATCTCATGTGGCAACTTGAAAATAAACATTTTTTCCCTAATTCTAAGTTACTGTGTCTGACATGTTTCTAGTTTAGCTTTGTGTACATCAATTGCAAAAAAGGTAGAATTTTTTTGAGTAAAATACTCCTAGCTCTATTGCAGCCTGTGCATTATTGGGGCTTTATATTTTTTTTATCATGCTCAGTGTAATCTGTTGATCTACACTGATGATTTTTTACGTTGTTTTTCTGCTGTTAAAAGTTCAATGAAAGATCTGAACGTTGAAGTGTTACCTCAAATTGATTACTATGTGGATAGATGCGTAGTGGGATGGAATACTTTCGTTGGAGGGGGTGCGTTTAGATCCAACTTCAGTTTATATATATTTATACATATATATATAGGTTGTCGCAGAAAGATAGAAAGAAAGAAAGAAAACAGTTTATTTCCAAGTTGCCACATGAGATACATGCTAACGTATTGGCTTTTAAAAATTTCTTAATATAAGACGTCCTAAAACAAAATTTCCATACGAGGAGTACTAATTGACAAACCATCCGAGGTGTACAAATAGATAAGCCATACGAGGCATAATAATAGACAAACTATACGAGGTATGCTAATAGACAAACTATCAGAGGTGTACAAATAGATAGACCATATGAGGCATATTAATAGACAGAATATATGAGGCGTACTAATAGACAAACCATACGTGGCGTGCTAATAGTCTGTAGTGAACGCCCTCAGCCGCACTTCAGCCTAAGTTTCATAAATTATTAAAACCATTTTCTAAAATTTAAATAAAGTTAACGCATTAATTCATACAATTTAAGATTACTATTGTCATTCAACATTACCCCGAAATCTATTAAAATTTCACCCGAAATATTTAAACATTTTTCGAGCATCAGCTCTCATCGCGTTTTCACGCAGAACCATTTCGCAAGTTTCCGGTATCGTACGTATATAAAGCCAGCTCTCCAGGCAGAGCCCGTCATTCACGTAAAGGCGAGGCTACACTATGCGATTTTTACTGCGCAATCCTCAGGCATTTTTTACCCCCTGCATGCTAGAGCGGCTACACTACGCTACGCGGAGCAGCGGCATCACGCCGCATCAGTTGCACAGCGCAGCCCGGAGAGGAAAGATGTCGATAAACGTGCGCTCCGGTCAGTCGCTATCGCATGTGCGATAGGGAAGAAAAAACAGGAAAGACAATCACTCACGCTACCTGTCTATTTCCTTCATGTATAAGTAATTTACAGTCAATCAAAGACATAACTACCCAACTATGTTTCATTCTAATTTCGGGTTAAGCTATCTAATCAACAAGAAACAGGGTTGATTTACTCGAAATAAATGCTATATATTTCAAAAATATATACACGGTATTCATTTTTGATTTTGGTTTTATTCACTCAGGTACAAATGCAATGGGAAGAATTATTTAACTTGTATATTTTCTATATACAAATAAATAATACACATGACTTACCTGAGCGACTACTTGACTATGCAAATTTGATGTTGACTGCCGTCTCTCTACCCATCATTAAGAAATGACAACATATCATAGCAAGATTGGGTCAGTCGCTGTACCTCCTCTGTACCTGCTTCGATTTTTTTTAAATGCTGAACATTTTGTTCAGCCTAAAAATACTGTGTCTTCAATGTGTGAATTTTATTTTTACTAGTTCAAAATGACAGAGTTACACCACAACGAAAAGTTACATGTCCTCTGTTTAGCAAGCATAAAACTAAGCTCGAAATGTCAATTGAGCCTGAAAAAAATTAAAAACAATGTCAATTGAGCCTGAAAACATTTCTATCCGTGGTGGCCTCTCTTGGTAAAATTTTATTCTGAAATGTCTATTATCTCTTCCGAGCTTTTTAAGGAAATCACAATTTCGAAAACGATAACTCAAGTTCCAAAATCTTGGGCTTTATACTAAGTGGTAGCCAGGTTACTGGTCAAACGAATTTAAAACATTTTTTCGCATTACCAATTAGAAATATCAAAGCAAAATGATGAATTTCAACAGAGAAAGCTTCAAAGAAAATTTCTATTTGTAAAAATATGCTGATTGCGTATTCTGGATACCATAATCCAAATGAAAGGGAATTTAATCGCCACAGAAAAATAATGCAGTAGAATAATTTCTTGTATTTCTTAAGCTATATCCTTGTTGCTATCAAAGCTATCGATTAGAAGAGGGAGTCACACAGACGGATGGACGCGGCTACTTCTATAATAGTGGTTATATCAACTGCCAATGCCTTCTCAGTGTCTAGAGATGTTAACATAATTTTGTAAGCAAATTCTTATAAATTTATTTCTTATATGTTGAATTTTTGACGTTTCAGATGCATTACTTTACTTTAAATTGGTCTCTGAGCTGGAGCACCAGCTCGCGTGGCCAATCACTCGTTGTAGAAAGCGCAAGCAATAAACAGAAGTACAATAGAACACTCCATGATAAAGTACAACTGCGAAATGGGAGAGCTGTCGGGCGATGACCCTGAAATGATGTGGAGTTCACTCCTAACTACGCGCCACAGATGCTTGCTTCTCAAGAAGACGCGTCAAAAACCGCACACCGTCGAAGTTCATGCAGCACTCGTGCATCCGACATGCATGCGTCAAATTAGGGCGAGTCGCGCGTGAGTTGCACGAAGAAACGCATAGTGTAGCCGGGCCTTAAGAGATTCGTCTGAGTGTAGTGCTTGCCTGCTTGGGCCCCAGAGGGGCATATATGTAAGTAACAAGTGTTAAATGTTGAGTGTTAAGCTAGAGTTTACTCCTTACTCAGTTGCATAGATGTATCTAGAGACTCCAATATATTAGTAACTTAGGAACATCCTCTGTTTTTATCTGTGCCAGTGTTTAGTTAGGCACAAGTTATTCAAGCTTACTGCGCCATCTTTGTCATTGTTGTTTTCCCTTTTGTTTTGCTAGCCTCCGATTAATCTTTATTATGCTCTCAATTATATTGTACGATGTTTGCATTAGCTCGTTAGATATTTTATCAGTGCTGAGCCTTAGTGTTTTCAAGACACTTTGCTGTCCATTAAGCTTGAGTCAATATTGTTTTCCTGAATTTAATTGAGCGTTCGCTAACCTTTGCTAAATCCCTGTAACTTTTCTGTAGGCGCCGAAGCGTCTCGGCCGCCTACTGGGCCCCGAACATAAACTGCCACCCTGGGCAGGGCTCAAGGGGCGACGTTTTTCGTTTACCGCACGTTACACATGTCTTAATTTGCTACCATGGATCTCAAAAAACTCAATTCGAGAGTATAAGCAAGTGGTTGCAAATTTTATTGGCATGTCTGAAAGAAAAAACACACGAATCATTTAATTGCAAAAAAAGAAGAAATATACGAATAGTCTGAGAAGGAACACCTACACAATTACACCAGTCATTCGATAAGGAACAATTCCACATACACAAAAATTTAACGTTATCAATTGCACAAAGCATTATATACTTTATTTCAGGATCATCCGAATTATTGACTCAAGATGCAAAAATCACATATGAACAGCAACTGTTCTCTCAGCAGATAATTTATCGACTGAATTATCGAGCAATGTGCCACGCAGCCGTATAACACAGCAACGCAACAGGAGACTGATAGGAGACTCCAATCAGTAACGCTCGGGATGCTAATCACCCACTCATAACGATAACTACACCAATTCAGATACAATCGGCTTAGAATATTTCACCACTATCTTACGAATAGAAATTTCTTCTACCTAGATACATCTCAATGCTCCTGCTAAATACGAACAAATGGGAAGAAGGAAAATACTTTTCAGATACTCGTAACCTATCGGTAACGAGGACAACGAAGGTAACAAACAGAAGAGGGAGCAGCGGGGCACACCGACTACAGCCAGCTTAGACCGCGCTATAGCTCGCGCTGCGATGTACTTGGCATGGCGCCCGGAGCGGACAATCGGCGGTTACATTCCCCCCAAAATTTATCAGTACAGGTATGAAAATTTTACACAAAGAAGTTCAAAACTTGACGTTTACTTTGGCACGTATGAGGCATACTAGGTGGTCCAACGATTCAAAATCATTGCTGATGACGCACCGTAGGTACGTTACCAACAATTTTATATAAAAAAGGATATCGAACGTTTTTATTCAACTTCGATGTTAACACAGAATCATACACAGAACAGCGTACAGGCGTGGTTATAAACAAGAATTAGAGTTCTATTTGCATCGAACTTTGACACATCACTACCTTTCAAGGTTCATTTACCTCACGCAACATCTAATTGCAAGGCAACAGAACAAGCTTTGAAATTGGCCTGTGCAACAGAACAGAGGCGAAATTATTAAGGTTCGAATCTCTACATCTAGAGACCAACACACTAGCGGACCTTACCAGACCCTTCTTATCAGGAAAGGTTTGGATTACTCTACCTAGGGGCCAATGATTTCTAGGTAGTGATACGTCGCACACCAGAACAATGTATGCGTAATCCGTATCTAAGGGTGGATATTGAGTAGACGAGAAGACTTCAACGTGTACTTGACGTAAAGAGGTAGTAGATCCAAATGCGCTCTGCAGCGCTGAGCATGGGGCATTTATACACACAAATTGCTGACTCAGCGGCGCACGACGCCTGAGACGCACCAGTCGTGGCACTGTACTTACGTACTAAACTACATGCGAGGATAAGTGCGTGTCCGTTTCGGCACACACCTCCCCCACCATACCTGGTTTATTACTTAAATAGAAATAAATCGCTCAGAATTTAAAAGTCATAGCTCCAAAAATAACAAAGGTATCTAAAGGCGTAAAAGTATAATATTGGAAATTATTAATTTGTGGCAAAAATAATATGCAAAGTGAAAATTGCAATATACCCCCACCAACGAAAGATAAGTTGAGCCGCAGGTAAATATTACAATAGTGAAAGATATTCTCGTTTTGAAACAAAAACTGTATTGAAAAACGCACTAGTACAACAACAAGAATATATATATTGAAACAGAAAAACATCCGTAAATAAAAGTAAAACGCGTCGAAGTAAGTTCGACAAGAAGCGCAACACAACAATATCAGCGTACCGCAAAAATAGTTAAGACATTCAGAAATATTGTTCCAAAAAAATCTACGGTACAAGCTACCAACATTTAACTATCTTAGGTCGTTGAAAAACATCCGAAAGGAAACGTCGAGTGAAAAGAAAATAATTTAAAAAGACTAATGCATGAAGGAACAGCCTCATTGTCAAAACATGTACGCACGATCGTACACCAAAAGGGAATAAGCAAATTCGCAAAAAAAAATTTTATTTTTGAACACAAAGAAAAAATTCCAAAAAAATCGTTTAAGCATCACGCATGTAGACAATTAAGTTTAATTAAACATCGCCTATATTAGTTACAACAATATTTGCCATGAAATCGCAATTACCGAATACATTTAACCAAGAGAAACAGTTAAGTGCTAAATGCAGGAGAACTAAAATAGAAAATTGCATCGTTGAAAATAATAATTAAAATACTTTTTATTCAAACAAAATTGAAATAAAGATTT
Organism: Morinoia aosen; assembly: GCA_030386875.1. NCBI lineage: Eukaryota > Metazoa > Arthropoda > Malacostraca > Amphipoda > Talitridae > Morinoia > Morinoia aosen. The sequence continues at coordinate 45,664,370 of CM059575.1, forward strand.
ATGCGTACCATGAATTCGTAGTAAGAACATTACATTCGTGAAATATAAGAATAATCAACCATGAAAATAATTCCAGCGCATTGTCTATGAAATTTAGTTGATCAGAAAATCGCATAACATTTTTTTGAATTCGGAAACCAGTTAATACATACTGAGTTACGTGAACGTTAATATTTTTTGAATAACAATGCTAAAAATTAGAAGGAATTACCACAAAAATAAAACTCGAATCAACTTAATACCTTATAACTAATTCCTGAGGTATATGTTAAACATAAAACTAGAATTCCGTTTTATAACGCATGAGAAAAATAGTGTCGCTTAGAAGACACGCAAAAAATAAAGTCCACATATTTAAAAAAAACAAGAAAAACACATGCTTCACTGACACCTAAACTTCGCTATTTGCTTGCAGGTGACGTAGCGGTTGGTCAGCGTTGCTCGATCTGAGCTGCTGACGACGGAGTAATGCATCTTCAGCGCGAAGGCGATCCGCCAGCAAGTTAAGTTCACGACGAAGATAGAGGAAGGAAACCCCTAATCCCAGAGTTAAAGGAAAGAGAAGGAGAATACCTAAATCAGAAATGCGGTCGGGAAGGATATCGACAAGGGCGTTTGCCTTCACCCAATCGGAGGACACTCTTCCCTGGTGTTGCTCCAGGGCATTAGTGAGTGCCTCCACCGACACATGGGTCATCCTATTTCCCATCGTGGCGGGCAGGAACGTGAGCGTGCTCGGTCTGAAATTGAAACAAACACAGAGTTCAATTAGCATGGCCATACAAAAAAATTTTTATCAATCAATTATTATTACGTCAAATTAATTAAAGAAACCAATAGACACAGTTGGTGACAGCTGCTATGAGAGAAAAAAAAATAAAAACAAACATCAAATCTGTACGTAGCTGATCCCACACGGCATCGACAGCTGCACCTATTTGCAAAACAATCGGGAGCCAGCCTTCGCTCCCACAGCAATGAGGGGCCGCGTTTCTAAACACAGGATGTTATTGAACCGAGCAAGCTGTTATTGAACTGAGCAAGGCTCTCGGGCAGATGTAAGCCTTGGTTGTAAAGTTAATGGGTACAGACTCAATCACGCCCGTAATAACACGGTACACCAAATACGAAACGAAAATATAAGGTAAATACATACGGTTATATAAGGAAAGTTCCAGTTAAAAATATACGTAAAATTAACATCGAAACAAGAATCACACAATAGAATTATGTGGACCTAGTAACATCGTCAGTCGTACGTCGCATAGTTTTCATTCAACACTTTTTACGTAAAAGTAGTACATGGTTTTTATTACTCCTGAATGTTTTATTGCCTATTTTGATTTCTACGTAATTTCGGTTAATTTTTGTTATAATACCTGGACCGTTCCAGGCTAGATCTAGCTTGTTTTTTCGCATGTGATTGCGCAATAAGACACGGTCATTGAGTTCAAAATTTTTATTTTTGCGTCGAAGGTTGTGATACATGGTTCTTTCACTGGTGTTATTTATTATTGTAGCTCTAACGTTTTCAACAATGCGGGCAGCTTCCTGAGCTCGGAATCTTATTATATCAACGTTCGTGTCGTGACTGTAATTAGGTTCGAAAGTTACAGCGCTAAAGCTCGGGCACGTATCGCGATTGAAAACAATGAACGAGGGTGTATCCCCCAATGTGGTATTTAAACTATTGTTTATCGCGTTCTCTGTGCTGTTGAGGCACTGATCCCATTCCGTATGCGCTAACGAGTTAATGTATAGTTTTAATAAATTCGTAATTTTGCGATTATTACGTTCAACAATAGCGTTACTGTGAGGACTCCAAGGGAGGACCTCTTTTTTCGCAATACAATGAATTTGAGAGAATTTTTTAACTGCCGCAGACTTAAATTCAAGAGCTTGGTCACTTAGGAGTGTTTTAGGATAGCCAAAGGTTGAGAAGCAGCTGTCCAGACAAGAGACAACTGTATCTGCTAATCGATCTGCTGTCGCGTAAAGCTTACAGTAACGCGAAAATAAATCTATCACAATGAGAATATATTTATTTTGCTGATCTGTGACAGGTAGAGGACCAAGGAAGTCCATTGATACCACCTCGAACGGTTCTTTAGCGATGGGAGCGTCTAATATTTTAATAGGTACAGTACAGTTGGCTTTGAGAATCTTACATACATCACACATTTTGACAAATTGACGGATTATACTCGTTTCTAATAAATGAAAATAACGCAACTTAAATTTAAACAACGTATGCGTGGCATCAGTATGGTACAAGGAATGGATACTCAGCACCGCCTTGTGCATGAGCGACGTCGGTATAACCGAAGTGAGAATAGTACTTTCCCTAGAGTCTATTTGTCGTCGTCTATACAGTATGTCGTTTAGAATTAAGTATTTTTGTAAGTCAGGGATCGTAGACTGTCTACGAGATAGTAATGCGTCCCTAACTTCAGAACAGAATGGGTCGAGTTGTTGCTCATTTCGAAATTCGTCTAAAGTCCATGATACGTCTTTTAACTGAGGTACGTAGTCAATCAGTCGGGGTTTTTCAGTTGATTCTGGCGCCACTTGATTTGAGGGCGTCGTGTCTGTATCGTCTACGTCGGCGGTCAGTGCACCACGGCGTGTAGTCACTGGGAAAGCGTCGACCTCATTGAACTCTGCACACTCTTCGAGATCTGAGATAGTTAGATGCTGGGGTAATCTACTTAGGCAATCTGCAATTAGATTCTGTTTCCCGGGGAAATATTTTACTACGGGTTCGAAGTGTTGAACTGTTAGACACCATCTAGACATAGCAGAATCGTCAGGAAGCTTTTTGAAAAACAAGGGCTGTAAGGGTTTGTGGTCTGTGTATAAATAGATCGGATATCCAAGAATGAGATATTTAAATGCTTTCAGCGCGCTTACAATTGCTAAGAACTCTTTTTTCGTCGTTGAATAGCGCTTTTCTGTTGAATTCAAACTTTTACTGTAGTATGCAATAGCCTTCATGGATTTTTTTGAATCATTATCTTGTTGCAAAAGTACTGCTCCAATGCCATAGTTTGAAGCATCTGTAAATACATGAAAAGGCTTGGAAAAATCAGAATGCTTTAAAACGGTATCTGATGTTAAGACAGATTTAATCTTTTCAAAAGCTTTCTGACATTCAGGCGTCCAGATAAATTCAACGTTTTTTCGTAACAATTGATAGAGAGGATATGAAATTGAACCAAACATCGGGATGTGATTGCGGAAATAGTTCGCCACACCTAGAAAACTTTGTAGTTCTTTCACATTTTTTGGAATCGGGAATTTTTGTAGTTTTTCCGATTCTTTGCAACGGATTCCGTCTGCCGACACAATGTGTCCAAGATATTCAATTGAGCTTTTTAGAAAATGACATTTTTCAAGTTTAAGGGACAGATTTCCACTACGTAGCTTCTCAAAAACACTCTGTAAATCCTTCAGATGTTGGTTCATGGATTTGGAGAACACTAGTATATCATCAAGGAATACAAAACATAATTTACCGATGATATTTGCAAGAACAGAAGAAATTATTCTTTGAAAAACTGATGGACTCGAGGATAACCCGAATGGCAACCTCTTGAACTGAAATTTCTCGTAACCGATACTGAACGCGGTGAATTTACGGCATTTTTCTTCCAACTCGACCTGATGGAAGGCAGAGCGGAGATCAAGACTTGAAAAAATGCTATTACCACCTAAGGAATAAAGAACTTCGTCAATGCGTGGAATTGGGTAACTTTCCTTGATAATTATTTTATTGAGTTCACGAAAATCTATGACGGGTCGAATCTCGCCCGACTTCTTTTTCACAACGATTAAAGGAAAATTATACTCTGAACTTGAAGGCTCGATAATTCCTTGATTCAACATCTGTTTATTGGCTTCCAATAATTCATTTTGATACTTATGTGGAATTCGATATGGAGGGATGTTAAGTACTGGAGCATCAGGTTTTAATTCAATAGCATGTCGCATGACATTCGTGACTGCAATAGTTTCGCCTTCTAGAGTAATTACGTCTCTAAAATTGTTTAATAAATTCATCAGTAATGGTTTAGCATCACCATTTTCACAATTTACATCGTCACACGTCAGAGGACGTCTCTCGTTACTACCTCCCTCTGATACAACATCTTTGCCTGCATGAATTCCCACTTCATCAACACGATTATCGTTACCACAATGCCTCGTTTCTGCAGATACTAAACCAACGTCTTTACCAGAGATGGTATTGAAACTTCCACCATTAACACTGTCGACTTTGGGTAGATCCGCATTATCGTGGGCATCGCACAAATTTGCATCTCGCACAGCTTCGTGCACGGTAGACATGTAAATCTCGTGTTCAATTTCCTTGTCGTCAATTTCTTCAATCGTACTTAACATCGTATTGTCGCTCAAATATACCACGTCCTCCGAGACGTTCAAAAGCATTACAGGTACAAAACCGTTTGACCTGATGTCCACAACTGATTCGGCGACATAAATACCATTCGCGAGAATTGTTTTATTCATAATATACCTTCCGGGCTTAGCCTTTTTGACATACCCATTAATAACACGTAAACAATTTCTCGGTATTTCCACTGCTCCACAGTGAACGACTATTTCTCGTTTTCTTCTATATTTCAAACCTCTCGCATGTTCCTTAGTTTCTCTTATTTTCTTCGCATGCGTTTCATTTTTTATCTTCCCATTATTTTCTCGCCCTGCCGTTGGGCTTGGGGTACCCCTCTCTTCTGCAGTATTTATCTCTAGGCTATTTCCTTGCCTACCGCCATTCTCTTGGCCTGTAATTCTTGTTTCCTTCTGCTTCAGCAGATACTTCTTAATACGCCTCCTACCGGCAAGCACGTCAGCCATTAGGCATTCTGGTTTACTTATAGTATTCATAAATAGCTCCTTTCTACTTCGCTCGTGCAATTCCTGCACATCATGAAACGGTACTTTAACTCCGTCAAGAACGATAAAACCTTCTTTGAAATTTAGCACGGCGTCTTGCAAAATATCTCTGCCAAGGATCACGTCATATTTAAATTCGGCATCCTTCAAAATCAAAGCGCTGGTATTAATTTCCTTACTATTAGGCAGCGTAATACAAAGATCGAGTTCTCCTGATACTTGGCTTTTTGAATTGACACCGCTGATACTCAGAGCACTGGGCTTAATTTGCTCGTTTATACCTTTTAAATTCCGGTAACTCACTAAACATCTGTCGCTACCGCTGTCGATTAGAGCGCTCATCAATTTGTTATCATGACGTAATATAATTGTAGGCTTCTTAGAACGCCGTAATGAAAATAAACCATCGCTTTCTTTCCTTAAACGACCTTCTTTCATTATCGTCGCTGACAAACAAACTTCTACAGGTAGTTCAGAATTTGCACCTACATCAAGTTCTTGTTCACCTAGTAATTCGAATTTATTTTTACACAAGAAAAGCGGATCCACCACAGAAGTCGACTGTATAATAGTATCTGGTTCCAATACCACAATTTTTTTGACGGGGATAGCAGCTCCAACCCCGGGCACAGGCAACTCCTTCTCTACTGCAAGACACTCTGAATTTCCCGATTTTTCCTTGTCTACTCTAAAAAATCTTCACCCTCGCAAGATGCAGCGTAGTACGCCTCACCTCGTCCTCTACTCCGACCCCGCGAAAGACATTCGCGTGCAAAATGGCCCGTCTTCCCACAAGTGTAGCAAGCATGGCCTCGAAAATTAGATTTGCTTTGGCCTCTTTTACTCGTGCACACACTTTGAACATGACCTGCGGTATTGCACAGTGAACAAAACGACTTAGATTTATCATTATTAGTCTGTTGTGGGTTTACCACCTGAGCCTCGTGACACTCCAAAGAACCTAAAGGTCTATCTCCGAAGTAAGCATGCTGTCTTCCCCTTGGAAATCTAGCAGGTCTCCAATTGCTTCTAAAAAATGGTCTCCGACCCTGAAATCGTCGGCTGGTATTTTGTGATGCATAGAAGACCTCGGAGGACGAATCCTTCTCATCCCACTCTCCCTCTTCAGGCACGACCGCTAGATAAGTCTCTCGGGTTTGATACGGGTAATGGGTATTATTTTTGCGCGCAAGTATTTCTCTCCCCTCAGGGTTATTACGCACAGCGGAAACTAGACGAGCTAAAAGCTCCTCTGAACTTAGGAATGGTCGTGAAAATATTTTTTTACAGAAATTCTCTTCCAATAATGGAGCAAGGATTGCTGTAGCAAGGCTGAAAACAACTAGATCTCCAGAGAATTTTTTCAACTCGTTTTGATTTGTACTAGCAGTTACAAATGGATGTCTTTGTATTGCTACTTCATTACTATTAAGAATATGATCACTCAAATTTCTTATTTTTGACATTGCCATAACCAATTGAGCAGACAATCCTTCGTTTCGTAACAGTCGTAGCTGGTTCAGGTCGCAAGCCAAGGCATGTACAGAGCGTTCACCTTTCGCTACGTAGATGTCATCGAGAATATCGATAACTTGATCAAATGAATAATTAATAGCAGGGTCTACTAATTTTGTGACGACGCCATTAAAGTCGCCTACGCTCTTGTGTGCACTGCGCACAAGTAGCTCTTTTTTGGCGTCATCTGAAGTGACGTCGGGTAATAAACACATGTATGATTTAAGATTGGCCACATGCGTTCGAAAACTTTTCGTTTCAGAGAAAATCGGATCTCTGACCCTCTGACGGCCCTTAAATAGAGGTAGCTCTGCACTGGACAAAATAGTACTGCCCCTTTGTAACGTGGATGTTACACCACCACCTGTCATCGGTCCGCTAGAGGACGTCATTGTACTAACACTCGGCATACTGAACGACACGGTCTGCGTGCTAACCGTGGTCGTAATTACTGTCGTGGTCTGTGGTCCAGACATAGTCACACTTGTTGGAGTATGTGCGCACGTACCAGGTAACGTACCACTAAATGCTGGAACAGAAACTCTACCGCTACCAGTAATTATACTCGTCGAACGGATAAATTCAGGATCGGAGTCAGAATCTCCCATCACTTATTAAACAAGAAAACAGCAAAAACGCAAAACTCAATTTTAACAATCCCATTCACCGACGCAGAATTTCTACGCCGCAAAAAAAAACGCTTGACACCGAATAATCTCAAAATCCTATCACTCAAAAATAATTTGAACGACGCGACAGCGCGTTAAAAATCTATCTCTCAAAATGTATGTGATCCCACCGTAAGAATTAACCTCACGGTACTAACTACAATAAAATTATCGTCAATATAAATACCAAAATCAATATGCTATCGCAGCAATTCACCTAAACACAATACCAAACAATACCTTTATACAATAATATTCGCACCGCCACCAAAAAAGTTTTTTAAAACGAAACGATCATTATTACAGAGCATCCAATTACTACAAAATCAAATGAGCGTTCGGCAGCAAACCACTAACTATTTTTTAAAAATGAATTACCGTAATGTCTTCTTTGATCTCACAAAATAACGTAATCAATTTACTTACAAGGTAATACTTCTACACGATTCCAATGTTATTAGTCACTCAATAACCAATTTATCGAAAAGAACTAGACGGAGAGAAAAAAAATGACTGACCTAGTCACACAGATTATATCCTAAAAATGCAAGAAAAATTTTATAGTTACACGATCACTTAACTGATAACTCAGCAACGCCGTGCAGTAGCCACAGGGAGCAGGCAGAACAGCTACAGCTGATGCCAAGGACGCCCAAGTAGACTGCCCAGCAACAGTAGCACCAGACGCGGCGCCGATCTCAAGGTCGTCTCCGTAGCACAGGCACAGCACAGCAAGATGTCGAGAGTGCCGGATGCCAAGGTGGTACAGGTAGCGCCGACACACAGCGTAGCAGTAGGTTGTAGCACGTAGCACGTCTCTAGTATTTTTTACGTATGTTCACGTTTCCTGAATGTGCGTAATTGCACAGATCACTGTTTATTTATACGTATTAATAACGGAACACAGTTTCTTTAAAAACTCGAGTAAAGACACTTGGGTATGCAATCTAGTTATCACATACACGTTTCACAATGTTCTCGAAGTTGTAGTATCACAGTAAATGTTCGTAGAATTTTATGAACACAACCACTGATGCATTCAACTGGTAATTGACCACGTTACTTTTTCCGATGGAAATTTACGCACAATTTTATGACGCACTGATCTCCTTCTTGCTCCAGGTCGACACGCGCTTTGTAGGGCACTCCTACGGGTATATCGAAATTCAATAGGTAAGAATCCAGCATATCTTTCTCAGGAACACGTTTCACCATGAACTTAAAAACATTGTTATATACTTGCGGTGCTTCCTCAATTTCTCTTCCCGTTGCTTTAGATTCCTCCATAATAATATTGACGCTTGATCCAAAAGATTCTCTTCACACGAAGCGATGAGCAGTCCTCCACACTACGAGAAGTTCCGTAAAAACACGATCGAAGTAGAGTCACCGACGAAGCTTTTGACTCAATCTTCCGTTCCCTTCAATCACAGAAGTCACTGAACCACGTTTATAGCACAAGTCGCAATATTACAACACTTCGTGGGTACGTAATCAACTGATCCACCAGTATGCGTAATCCGTATCTAAGGGTGGATATTGAGTAGACGAGAAGACTTCAACGTGTACTTGACGTAAAGAGGTAGTAGATCCAAATGCGCTCTGCAGCGCTGAGCATGGGGCATTTATACACACAAATTGCTGACTCAGCGGCGCACGACGCCTGAGACGCACCAGTCGTGGCACTGTACTTACGTACTAAACTACATGCGAGGATAAGTGCGTGTCCGTTTCGGCACAAATGTCGTCAATCTTTAATGAAGGTCTTACGTGCGGCCATTTCTGCCTTTGATTTAGCAAGACTAGATATTCTTTACGCCAGCGATACCAAAAGATATCTATTAGGTACTGAACTTGGAGGATTGAATTTCCAGGTTATAGACCTTTGCTTCAGCCAGTCTTCAATATTGTTTTGGTTCCATTCTTCTATCGATTCCCTGAGTTCTCGCTCACCGGATCGTAAGTTCGTGCCGTTGTCGCTCGTAATCGAGGTTACGTTGCCTCTTCGACAAATGAATCTTCGTAGCGCTTGAAGAAAGGAATCTGTGTCAAGTGAATAGGACATCTCCAAATGTATAGCACGGCTTGCCATGCAGGAAAAGACCACTCCGTACCGTTTACATACCTTCCTTCCATTAAGAATTTCGAACGGCCCGAAGTAATCCACGCCCACATGGGTAAAAGCCGGAAGGTCCCCGGTTATTCTCTCTACGGGTAGATCTGACATTTTTTGCTCCATTTGCTTAGAATGATATCTTCTACAGCTGAAGCAATTGTTGATCACCTTGCTGACCAAGGCATTACCTCTAATAATAATCCAGTACTTCTCTCTCAGAGAAGCCAATGTAGTTTCTCTTCCAAGGTGCCCTACTTTGCAGTGGACTGCGCGTACGAGCGACTCCACAATCGAAGAAGAAGGAGGTAGAACAACAGGGTGTAGGAAATGCCAAAACGGCCACCTACTCTGAGCAAACCAGAAGCGTCCAAGAATGGGTTCAGTTTTCGCATGGGGGAAGATTTTGTTACGTTATTCATAGTAGTTAGTTCACTGATCTCCTTTTGGAAATGCTTCGTTTGAATATACTTTACGATAGCTACTTCTGCTAGTTCCAAGTCGTCGACCGTCACCTTTTTGCTCAACTGGCCCGAGCCGAAACGGAGCAAGTTCTTTAACTTCAGCATACAAGCTATTCGAACTTTCAGTTTGTACCAGTTTGACGTCGCGTTCATAAGGATATCGAGAGGAGTATCAGCGCTGCTTAGGGTTACGGAGTGACACGCTACAGTAGCCACTTCTTCCTCTAATGAAATGGAGCTGCATGGTTCAACAGGAAATGCTACCGATACATTGTTCAAGAAGCCAGGGCCACTTGCCCATAAAAGAGACTGAGCAAGGTTCCCCCCGCTAGTGCCACGACTAACCAAGTCCGCCGGGTTATCGTTTGTGGGTACATAACGCCAGTCGTTCGGGTCGGTATAGTTTCTAATGAAGCATACCTTATTACTCACAAAGCGCTTAAAGCGTTTATCATCAGGTTTAATGTACCCTAGTACTGTAGTGCTGTCGCACCAAAAGTATAATTTAGAAATTTCGTAGGTCAGTTCGGTACGGAGTTTATTCGCCAATTCTACGCTCAACTTTGTGCCGCAGAGTTCAATTCTCGGGATCGTTTTGAGGGTAGAATTATTCAAAGGCACGATACGCGATTTACTAGCAACGAACGACGCGGATACCGTGTCGTCGTCGTAAACAAATCTCAGATAAGTGCAAGCGCCGTATGCAATTTCGCTTCCATCGCAAAACGTATGCATTTCGACGGTGCTCGGAGCTTTAGGCAGCATGAAACACCTAGGTACACTTAACTTCTCCAAAGCGTCAATATCCTTCAGCCAAGCAATTCAAATTTCAGTCATAGAATCAGGCAAGGGTTCGTCCCAGTGCAGTTTTTCCTACACGATTCTTGGAACAGTTTTTTTGCTTTAATAAGAACGGGTTGTGCTTGACCGGTAGGGTCGTATACGCAGGCTAGGAATTGTAACAATTTTCTCCTGGTCACAGGCAAGGATACGTTTACACATTTAGGTTTGCAAATGCTCAATTCGTCCTTACTCGTATCCCACAGCACGCATAACGCGCGCTCACCGGAAGGGGCCTCACAGAGCGGAGAGACCGTAGAGCCGCAGGTTTGCACATGGTCGTTGGGGATACGATCAAATTCGCGCTCTACTAAGGGAGAATTAGTACGGAATTTAGCAAGGTTAAAACCACCTTCAGAAATTGTTTCCTTTACATCCTTCGTTAGGCTTATCAATCCTGTTTCCGTATCTTTGGATACCAAGAGGTCATCGACATAAAAGGATTTACAAATAGCCTCTCTAGTTTCCCGTGAACACTGACAGTCGCGAGCCGTTTGTTGCAATGCAAAACTAGCGACGCTAGAGCTACTAGTGGCGCCAAATATATGGACGCGAAGGCGATACTCTGAGATTTCGCCACACGAATCGTACCAAAAGAATCTTAGGTAGTCAGCGTGGTGTTTTGGCACTCGTACCTGATAGAACATTTTTTCTATGTCCGCAATTAGGGCGAAAGTTCCCTGTCTAAATCTCAGTAGGACGCCTATCAGGTTGCTAGTTAGATCAGGGCCCTGCAATAGACTGGAGTTTAGAGAGACATCGTGATAAGGCAATGAGCAATCAAAGACTACGCGCAGAGTACCCTTTTGTTTATGGTAAACTCCGTGGTGAGTCAGGTACCAACATTTACCGCTACTTGTTGACAGCTCATCAGCGGGAACCTGCTCGATGTGATTCTGCTCAATCATAGTTTGAACTGATGCTCTGTAGAGCTCAAAATATTGAGAATCTCGCTTGAATCTTTTCTCGGCTTGACAAAATCTATTATAAGCTTGATTGCGATTACAAGGGAAAGTAACGTCGTTTGCTTTAAAGGGCAATTCAATTTCGTAATGCTTATTAGGCAATCTATTAATACTAGAGCCGACCTTATCAACGAATTTTAGATCATTCTGAGAGTATTTGTCGTCAGAGTGATCAACAAAATCATGAGCAAAGAGCTTCTCAATCTTTTCGTTAAGAGCATCGGCGTCTGTTACGGATATACGGTTGCAAACACTCCTGTTACTGCAACGGCCAACTGGACCGTTCACAGTCCACCCCAACAGATGACGGGATGCAAAGGGTTGATTACCTTCGCCTTTTGCGGTCTCCAACGACATTATTAGTGAGGGAACGTTCATTCCAATCAAAATATCTAATTCTACATTCACGAAATTAAATGCAACGTCTTTCAGATGCTGGAAACCCTTTACGTCATCGTATGTAGGAATGTCGTCTTTAGTGAATGGCCAGTTATCAGAACTCCTGGTGTACAAAACTGGTACAGTTACAGAAAATGTTCGATCAAGGTCTGATACTTCGAGGTTGTTAACAACACGAGTAGCAAAGGAACCATTTTTCCTCTCCATAGTCATGAGTTGAACACACGTCTGGTGAGTTTTTATCCCTAGTTTTGGCAGTATGCGCTCATTAACCCAACAATCGCTAGAACCGCTGTCTAATATCACATTCACAGTCAATTCGGCGTTGCTACCAATGACTCTCACCTTCGCGGGTAAAACGGGTGAAAGGACCTTCGTCGTTTGTCGGCTAGACAACCGGCGATTACAGAAGGTGGAGTATGACGTGGTCGTAGCAGGGTCTTTGGAATTCTCGTCTTGACCAGAGTTTAGGAAAAACTCTCTCGATAGCAGGCGGTTGCCGCATTGGAGGAGACCGAGCATGCATGACTGTGGGATGCGTGCCCTTACACTGGGAACAAACCAGCTTCTGTTGGCAGCTTCTGGACAGGTGGTTAGGTTTCAAACAAGCAAAACAAAGCTTATTACTACGCACTAATGCAGACTTCTCCTCCCGAGGTTTTCGCTTGAAGAAATAGCACCTTTCGAGTGTATGATTCCTTTTGCGACAGCATAGACAGTACGGTTCCTCGGAAGGGGTATCATCGATTTTCGTTGATAGAATTCGTCGTTTCACGGGTGGTTTATTCTTAGCACGGTTATCGGAGAGGGTGCCGAATACGGGTTGTTTTAGTACAGCTACTTCCGATCCAATGAACTTGACAAGATGATTCAAAGTGATGGGGGTAGAGCTGTCTAGGAGCTCTTGCGTCTTGCGCCGCCGTCGTTTCCTGAGTTCATAGGGCAGCTTTTCCGTAATTTTTAGTAGTTCAGCCGGACTCTGTAGCTGATTGCTAAAGGAGGAGTTATTTATGCAAGCCTGGCACTCCAAGAGAAGGATATACAATGCCTGCAGGTCATCAGCACATTCAGATTTCACCTGAGGCCACACCGTCAACTTTTCCAGGTAAGCGTTCGTAACCTTAAAGTCGTTTCCATATTCCTTCTCCAGCCAGTTCTTTGCCGTGGAATAAGCTAAGTCAGGGTTAAGATGAGTACAAGTGCGTACAAGTTTACGTGCTTTACCGCCTGTAAATTGGTCCAAGTAAATCAGCTTTTCGCCCTCGTTAGAGCACTTTGCTTCGATGACTCGAGAGAAATTTAACCAGAAACCACGGAACTTCGTTATGTCGGATCCGTCGAAGACGTCGATTTCCTTTTTGGGTAAAGAGAGCCTATCGTTATTCAGCATAATCGCTGCCGAAAGCTCGTTCTGGCGAGTTAACACATTTACGAACTTATTGTTTGTATCTTCATCAACCGTCGCAGGCTGGGATGTCGCTGCAACGTTCGTGGCCGCTGATACGTTGGCGGCAGAGCCGAGTTCAATGTTCGTGGCTGGTTCGGAAGGCATTCCATGTTGCGGGGTCTTCAATATTCCGTGCAAAGGTGGGGGAGTCCCAGTTAGCGAGCCCGTTCTTATAAGAAGATGTTCAGCTTCATCCGAAATTGATTCTGCGCAGTAATTTTCTATTCTTTCCAGCTCTGCTGATAGCGCAGACAATCTCGTTTCTTGCTGCGCAGTTGTCAGTTTTTTACGTTGTTGTTTAAGGCGTAGAGATTTTTCGTCGTGCTCTTTCATTAATTTTAGTTCTTCATCTTCCTTGGCTCTTCTAATACGTATCCGTTGTTCTTCTAATTCCGTCTTCAGACGGTGCTCCTCTATTTCTAGGGCCAAGCTCTGCGACAGAGAAGCTCTCTCTGCCATGTGAGCTGCTCTGTCTTCAGCCAGCCATAGTCTAACAGAAGACGTTCGTGAAATAAGAGAAGATCTTTGAGAGTACGTGGTAGCTCTAGATTGCGCCCTCCTCAGTCTTGCTTCGTCGTTTAAATTTCCATCGCATGGGTGAATCAATTTTTCAACTCTCTCTCTGAATTCCTTTATAGACTGGAGATGAGGTTGTAGCCATTCCTTATGGTCTTCGCCGCATGCTTCGGGAAGTGTCTCCAAGCGAGTTAGGTAGTCGTTATACATCTGCATTATTTCCAACAAATTACCTTTAGAATCTGGTAACAGCTCCAAAATTTCGTTTCTCTTCCTCGTAAGAAAAGAAAGTCGTGCCGAAGATGGATCGGCATCATCCGAACGGCTTGCTCGTGGTGGTGTTCGTAACATCGTGCACTAAAATTTGCAACTAAGTAGGCGCCGAAGCGTCTCGGCCGCCTACTGGGCCCCGAACATAAACTGCCACCCTGGGCAGGGCTCAAGGGGCGACGTTTTTCGTTTACCGCACGTTACACATGTCTTAATTTGCTACCATGGATCTCAAAAAACTCAATTCGAGAGTATAAGCAAGTGGTTGCAAATTTTATTGGCATGTCTGAAAGAAAAAACACACAAATCATTTAATTGCAAAAAAAAGAAGAAATATACGAATAGTCTGAGGAGGAACACCTACACAATTACACCAGTCATTCGATAAGGAACAATTCCACATACACAAAAATTTAACGTTATCAATTGCACAAAGCATTATATACTTTATTTCAGGATCATCCGAATTATTGACTCAAGATGCAAAAATCACATATGAACAGCAACTGTTCTCTCAGCAGATAATTTATCGACTGAATTATCGAGCAATGTGCCACGCAGCCGTATAACACAGCAACGCAACAGGAGACTGATAGGAGACTCCAATCAGTAACGCTCGGGATGCTAATCACCCACTCATAACGATAACTACACCAATTCAGATACAATCGGCTTAGAATATTTCACCACTATCTTACGAATAGAAATTTCTTCTACCTAGATACATCTCAATGCTCCTGCTAAATACGAACAAATGGGAAGAAGGAAAATACTTTTCAGATACTCGTAACCTATCGGTAACGAGGACAACGAAGGTAACAAACAGAAGAGGGAGCAGCGGGGCACACCGACTACAGCCAGCTTAGACCGCGCTATATCTCGCGCTGCGATGTACTTGGCATGGCGCCCGGAGCGGACAATCGGCGGTTACATTTTCCATCTTGAGTTTGTTTTTACTGTTGTGCCTTTTTATATGATTTTGCTAGCTACTCCATTTTTATATGTATTTGCTAGTTTCTCCATTGCGCCTAGAAACAATTCTTGCTCATCTGAATTGTAGAGAATAAGAGGCCTCACCTTTTCTCATATTTGGTGTCTAAGATTCCCTTTTTTTGTGTACGTTATTGAATTACCTCAGTGTTGTGACTATTTTACTTCTAGTTGTTAGTTCATTTAGATTACATACTCAGTTGTGTTACTGTTTGTGACATCAAGATAGAGCTTATGACCAGTTGATCTCGAACACCGGATGGGTGTTAAGATGATTCAAGCTGCAACTCGGGCGCTGGAGCTGCGGACTGACCTTAGCACTAAACTTCTGCCATTGTTCTTCTTGTTAATGCACAGTAGAAAAGAAAACATTTTATTTCCAATAGAGATGGTACTTTTTTATCATTGGTTTTTAAAATATCTTAAAGTTAATACACTTAGGTGATACACGCACATGAGTATTGCAATACTCATGTCATTAATCGAAAAGAATTGATTGAGGGCTATGTACTTCTAATCTTGCTTAATCTACATTTGACGATGCACATAATGATAATTATAAGCGACAACACAATTTCATGGACGGTGCATTTTCATTGTGGGTTGAGAACACCTTTGACAATTTACGTATTCATGATATGAAACTTCGCAATTCGTGACGCCAGGCAATAGTATTATAATTGTTTGTTTCGGAAGATGTTCAAAAATGTCATTTTAAGGAAGCATGAAAAAGATAAATATACATATATATAAGCATGGGAACCACGAAAATTGCAATATATATTTTTCTAATTAAGCAATTTTAACATAACGGTCATTAGTTGATAAGCATTTTATTTAAATATAAATGGATGATCACACAACAAATGTATAGTTTTTCTAAGAGAACGCTTTACAATAATAAAGAGATGACGAGTTAGGTAATGGTACAAGTTGCGAGTGAACAGAAAAAAACAATTTTCTTGTTAAAATGCCAGTTCTCGGCTTAGTACACACATATGTGCATATATACATGTAAATGTATACACATATACATGCACACACATATCTACGCACATACATACACCTAACACGTAAACATACACAAATACATTTCTATGCATCGAGGCAATCACAATATATGCGCGTTCTATAAAAATGCTGTGCGATGTTCTGAAATATGGGATAATGAGCAAAGGAAGATTCAACAACTCGTTATGTATGTGTTGCTGCTTACAATTTCTAATAAAATATTGTAAATATGTTTCATTAAATATTGTATCGAAAGGATCATTGGTCGATAAGCGTCTTAACTACCATTTGTGGGTGATTGCGTAACAAATATACTTGCATATATATATACTTTACAGATGCTGTACAATAATCAAGTAAAATGAAGTATTACGTAGTGACACACTCACCAATCTACGTACGCATAGCGTGCACAAGTACAGATATACAAAAGTAAGCAGGTGCGCAAATATCAGCTTAAACTAATCAGTATAAACTAGCATTCCAATCGAGGGAATCGGAGAAAATATCTTTTGTTATGGCATGAATTTTATAAAATTACCGTACTAAAAATAGTGGCACAAAACAGTCTACCTTAGTCAGAAACATGAAAGCTATCTTTCTACAACGGTTTCCAAGTACAGAATATTTCCAGAAGCACGCAAGGCTTATAATTGCAGTTGTTATAATTTATTCTAGAGCGTAAGAAATTATATGATAATTTGCACTACACTAGCCTACCACGAGCATTTTTTTACGTGACGAAGGGAGAAACATGAATGTCTTATAAGGGTGTCATATTAGGAAAAAAATCACATTATCTTTGAAATATGGCGCAAAATGCCTGCAATTGATAAATATACATAGGTACCACATTTTACATGTACAAGATATTTAAGCTTTGGATTGCCTTACAATGATAAAATGAAATGGTGTGTTGGGTAGTGTTAGAAGTTGGGAGTGAGAAAAAAGTCTGGTATTTGTAGTTTATATACCAGTTGCTAGTCCAGTGCACACAGGTGTATTGTGCACACATGCACACCGATATACGTACACACGTATACAAGTGAGTATGCTTGCAAATCCCAGCGTATGGGCGATCAAATCATAATAGGCGATCGCAGCGTATAAGCGATCGAATACTTCAAGACTGTTATGTGATTTCTTGAATTATAAAGAAAATGAGCAAGAGAGAAAATTAAGCAATGGAGATACCAGGCAAAATGAGATTTGTCAGTACTGAGCAGTCTTGCACATGCGTATGGATAGGCTCGCTATCGTGCAAATTAATCCAAGTCTGCTGTTCCCTCACAGGATCCTGGACAACACATTCCCCCTCACTCACAAACATTTTAGAGTCAACACTCTCACATCTTGATAACAGCCACTCTGCATTAAGAGTAAGGAGATTACCTCCTCCTCCTCCTCGTATCCTCGCTTCCTCTTTCACTCCCCAATTTTTTATGCTGGAAGGCCTGCTTATCTGCCGCTAAGCCTCTGAACACTCCAGTTAAAGATATTGGTCGAGTGTCTTTAATTCCTACCGAGTTTCCCCAACCAGTAGCTTTTCCCATACTCAACAAATGGCATATAATCATAACCCTCAAATGCCGAGCCACTTAGTGTCGGAGCCTTCCACACTCAACACCATCCCAAACTTCCCACTCCAGTACACGCTTCCCCAAGCCGACCCCGACCTGGAAGCGCACCGTCTGAAGGTTCTTCAATCGCCTCGGAGTCTTCCCAAGAATTCCTCACGAACCAAGAATCAAGCCTCGCACTTCAGCGTTCACCCTCTACCCCAATAAACGACCAGGCGAGCCCTAACCATTTTTCATCACCCCCAAGTGATGGTTCGAATTGTGTTTTTTATAAGATTATCTGTTTGATTATTTGATGCTTGAAAATACTGCGTCCGGACCCTACTCCTTCTGAGCAAGCGGCCATATCAATTCATTCATTATTGATGCCTTCCCAGGCATCTGGTGACCTCAAATGATCACGGAACACCAAACTTGGTTCTATTTGAAATCAACCAAATTTCCAACCTTAACCAGCAAACTAGAACATCAAAAGTCTAACTCTGTCAAAGGGTAGTTGAATAAAAAATAAAAAATATCATCTCTTGGATATTTTATATTCCAAGAGATTGCTAACAACTTATAAATAATTCGAATACTACTAAAGAATTCTTCGAAACTCCCAAGTTATTAGTAGAAATTATCGAAGTAATAAAAAGACAAAAAACGCTATACCGGAGCAGATAGAAACACCATCGTAAATGAAAATCAAGTATTGAGAAGAGGTTAGTCCCTAAGTAATTTATAAAGAACATCGTGCAACACAGCACGCACATCTAGAGATGCGTGAACAAACTTGCACTCAAAAATGAAAAGCATGGCTTGTTCGGCATACAAATATAGAGATAATTTTTGCTCGAGCGCTTTATTTCATTTGCCTCTTTATACTTTTTAATTTTTTCTATTCACAGAAATGCCTTTCGGGGCCGTGATAGATCGAATTATGAATCATTAAGCAAGCGCAATCAATTTGTTTATTTCTGGAATTTGGTTCAGTGTTCACTGATCGCAGAGGTTTGGGTAAAATGTAATGTGTCTTGAGGTTTTGCTTTTTAAGCAAAAAATAGAAATAGAAAACATATATATGCACATGTGTATATATATGTACGAACGAACGTGTGCATGTGCACACAGATACATAGACATTCATATTTGCGTGCGCACTCACACACACACACACATGCACACACTTACACAAACCTATTCCTATAAATACGTATTGGAAATGAGTATAAGATGCTAATCAACATAAAAAATAATCTTGCTCTTTCTACATGCAAAATGACAGCCAAAGCTCGGTGTAATCGTAAGAAATAACCTGAGGAAAAATAAGGAATTGAAGAAGGACTTATTATGGATGAAAAACGTATAAATGAAATGGTTATTCAATTTCCTGAAAGACATTTTAAGAAAACTCAAGTTACCGTCGAGGAAAAACAACACCAACGAAAAAAATATATATTTAATATCTTCTCGATATTCTCTGCAACATCGTGCGGACATGGGTACATGGGATAAAATGGAGATACAGTTTAAGTCGGTTACCACTCATGATTGACAAATATCTACAAAATTTTGGCATAAATGCGTAAAAAAACCTATACTCAACATCAAAATTCATAGTTTGTACAACATACGGACAGAAAGATAATTTTAATACGATTCATATGCTCAAATTGCGCTTCATTTCATTAATTGTATTTGTCATTTTTTCCGATTCACAGAAACGTCCTCTGGGGAAGTGATAGATGTATTTTTGAGTCATTTCGCTAGTGCAATAAAATTTATTAACCGGATGGTTTTCGCGTAAAGAAATGAAATAGAAGCATGTATATCTTTTTATGTAGATACATAGAAATACCTACGTACGTACACACACATTAATATATATGCTCATTGAAAATGAATATAAGAAAAAAAAATACATCTATGAAATAAAAGATAAAAAAACAACCTACCATCTACTACATTGAAAATGACAGTCGAGCTCACTGTAATCCTAAGAAATTATTCGGAAAAAATAACTAAATAGAAAAAAAGGACTTCGGAAAACGTAAAAATGAACTGGTTTTTAATATATTCATATAAATTTTTGAGAAAACTTAGTGTTGGCTTACCTTCCGCGTTGCTGGGTGCCTTCGCCAACCAGCAACCGCAAACAGCTTCACTGCTGATGCACCTTCCGGTTCTCCACAGAATCGGAAGCAAGGCGCTGCCGGCCTTACGATACAAACACACGATTGACAGCAAATCTCAGAAACGAAAACACGCCGCGTCTTCACTCTACAACGTCCAACTCGACACTGCCGCCAAACAGCCGCAGCCGTCCGGCAGCGGCGGCAAGATCCCAAAGTAAGACGGCGGCGTGCACATCGTTGCAGCGCCCTCTTGCGGCGGCAAACACTTCAACACCACATCTCTCCCAGTTTCTCACGAAACTCGCAGTGCTTGGTGCCTAGCACTCGTACTTATCCAAGTACGTGGGACGCCGTCGCTCACGGCGTGACCGCCTCAATGGTTCGTGCTCCCCTCGCTGCTCCCCAGCATCGCTGCCAACAGCGTCTCGCTCGTCGCCCTCTTGTTCCGTGGGCTCATCAGTTGGCTCACGATCTGCCGCTGGCTCAACGGGCTGGGCGTCAGCTACGACGTCAGGCGTCAGCTACGACTCTCTCTGGCAACGCCAAGGGAGTTGCGCTGCAGCCGCCCCCATCTCCGAAGACCATTACTTCGGGCTCCGCGGCACCAGCGACACCGCCATGGTTCTCATGACCCCCGCCCCACTCATCCCCAAACCGACGTTTCCTAACGTCGCGCACATGCCTAGGCATGCCGTCTACGCACGCTACGTGCTTAGACACGACGCTGGTGACCTCACCTGACGTCCACTGCTTCGTGCATGAGGGCAGTGGGGGTTTCACTCACACCTCATCACCAACGGCAAAGCTGTTGTCCTCGCAGCCATCAGTCAATCGAAGATTGACATCAAACGGCACTCGCCAGCGATACTTGAAAATACCGCTCGACGGGACCGAGCCAGCCTTTGTTTCCTTTCGAGGCGTCACATTGTGCCAAAATGTGCCCTCCTCAGGAGAGATGCCTCCCCTAGAGGCGATCCTCTTGATCGTTCGGTGATTTCTCTCAACGATCCTGTTGCCACTCGGGGCGTAGGCGGCACGGAATCGCAGAGATATCCCCCACGCATCAGCGAACTGCTCAACAGTCGCTGATCGAAACGCCGTCGAATTGTCCAACAACAATTCGTCACACGGCCCTCGCTCAATTACGACCTCACGCAAATGGGCGACAATGCTCGCTGCTGACTCATTCAGCAACCGTCGCCAGATGGCGAACCGCGAGGGTCCACAGTCAACCATAGACAGGTAGAGCTTGTCACCATAATGGGTTACGTCAACCGCAACCCGGTGCCAGCTCTCCTCCACAGAAAGACCCCCTCGCCCCACGAGATTTTCCTCCCGCAACGCGAGATCGATCCGCTGACAGGCCTCGCATCCAGCCTGCTCACGCTTCACCTGCTCTCGTGACAGATCACTGCGGATCTGACAAGCCAAGTAAAACGTCCGATCGACGCCCAAATGATGCGGCAGATGAGCCGCCCATATGGCATCCTCGAGACTCTCTCCAGTGGCAAGCACGGCAGACACCTCTGCGACAGCTTCACCAGCGTCGCGGTAACTAAGCCACCTCTTAGGTACCCTGGTCATCTGATCGGCTTTGTTCTCGATTATCGAAACGAAGCGAACAGACACGACCAGACCATGCTCAGCGATCGTCTCACGGATCACCCCAAGACGTCGCTTCACGAGCATCTCCGCCGCGCCCTTCGTGCGAACACGACTGCGGCCATCGACAGTGCTGTCCATCCAGGTGACGACTGTCCGGGAATCACTGGCGACCGTGAAGGTTTTAAAACCCCACGCAATCACCAAGTTGATACCCCGCGCAACCGCCTCCAACTCAGCCATATTTATATGAAGGTGGTCTGACTCTTTCCGGAGCCAAGACGCACCCTCAACAATGCGGCCATCGACCTC
Organism: Morinoia aosen; assembly: GCA_030386875.1. NCBI lineage: Eukaryota > Metazoa > Arthropoda > Malacostraca > Amphipoda > Talitridae > Morinoia > Morinoia aosen. Next base: position 45,686,096 of record CM059575.1, read on the forward strand.
AAGGGCCACACCGACTCCGAGGGAGCTGGCATCAGCCCACAGGGTAACCGTACCATGCGGATCGACACCCCAAACGCCCCCAACAGGGTCCTCCCGACGAGCTCGCGCCAACAGCTCCCCAGCCAACAAGCTGACAGAACTGTCAACCGAGTCGTCCCAAGAGCCGCTGCATCCCAGCCGTTTCGAGAAACTGCAACATGGACAGAGCCACCCCGCCACGGGGTAATGGCCGACTAATCGACCACACAAGAAACACAGCCCTCTTTTCGTTAAGCCACAATTTACCGAACCGAACTCGGAGAGAGCAGTCCCCCTCGATTTCCGAAGATGTCCATTGGAATCTTTCCGTAGAGAAATTCCCAATAACCGGCCTCCATCCCGGCTCTCAGGTTCCTTCGTCACAAGTCCGTACCTCGCCAGATGCTCCCGGAGCTCCTGAGCACTGAGAACGGACTCACAAACCACTATATCATTGATATAGTGGTCTGCCCCTTGACGAACTCGGTCGTTCAACGACAGAACCTTGCCGAGAATCACCGTCATGATTCGGGGCGCACACGAGAGGCCAAAGCCTAATCGCATCAAAGCTTAAGGCACACCCTTAAAATTCACGATCTGGTATCGCCACAGATCCTCGGAAACGTGGATCTGCAGGTACGCAGACTTAAGGTCGATGACCTTAAGCTCGCCTCGCAGCTACCGTCATTTCCGAATCTAATCGCCACACACAGCGACCATGTCATCACCAGTATGACACTCGACAAAGCCGTTCAACTCACGATAATCCATGACCGGACGGACTTTGTCCTTCGTTGGTTGCACGACGACAAGCAACGGAATGACGCCCTGGATGGGACTATGCCACTGCCTCAACCAACCCTTCGAGATCCAACTCTGAATCTCCGCGCCATAGCGCTCACGCACGTGAGGCACCCGAGTATATCCGTACTCCGCGATCCGAGTCGGCAACCCCTCGGGCGGCTTCTTGGACCACCGCCAACTGACGGTCCACCGACCGTCAGCGAACCTAGCAACAAAGTCAGGGTCGACAATCTCGATCGGCGCTGGCGCACCTGTCGACTCCACCGACCCCGCCCCTGCCACCAGGCCGGCTCCCAGCTTGGCACAGGCGAATCCATTGCTGGACCTCCTACAGCATCCAGCTGACCAGGATCTCCCCCAGTCAACTGCATACTTCGAGTCAGGATCTCTCCTGACGGGGACGCCCCCATGTGATCAATAACATCACTCCCTAGGAGACAGTCCACGCCAAGATTCCCTAACTCCGGCATGACGAGCGCAGTGACACCAAAACAATGCCCCTGCAACCCGACTACCACACGACAGTGCTTCCCCACATGGGAAGTTCTGCCCTCCACCGTTAGCAACGGCCGCCCCGGTCGGGGGCGTTGGCCCACCACCACCCGCGGACAAACCACCGTCCGCTCGCTCCCGGAGTCTACCAGACACCAAGAACAATGATCATTCAAAATGGCACGAACGACTGGCAAACGACGCCGCGTCGTAACGCCAGTCGCTCCGAGCGATCCTAGATCGCCGCACCTCAGCGACACACTCGTGCCGCTCAAGGTCCTTTTCTCCGAGGGGGCACCGTCACCTCCCTTGGAGAGAGGAGACCTCCGGTAAGCTCGGCTTACACGGTTTCCATTGAGGAGGATGCGTCGCCCCGACTGGCGTCCTCCGCAGAGAAATCCGACCCACCAACCGTCGGCCTACCTACCACCGGGCTGTCACAAGCAAAATGCCCGACCTCTCCACACGCATAGCATGCGAACTTCCTTTTGGCGGGAGCCTTCACGGCCCCCCTGCCAGCAGGCGCCGCAGCGCCTTGCTTCTGCGGGCAAACCCACACGCGGTGTGCACCACCACAGAGGTAGCAAGCACCCTTGCCACCACTGCCCTGCTTTCCCGAAGCAGCAAGGTCTGCCCCGAGCCTGGCCTCCTGGCCTCGCCCAGCCACAGCCCTCTGTCCGGCCATTCTCTCCCGCACTTTCGACACCACAGCGTCGAACGGCGCAGTATACGCGTCCTCACGCGAAACTGCCCAAGTATACAGAGTAGTGGTGAGACCTTCGTAAAACTTGACCCTAAGATCAAATTTTTCTTAGTCGTCCCCACTCTCCCACCCAGACGCGCCAAGTCATCCAGGTACACGTCCACCGACTCCGCGGCTGCAAGCCGACGTTCGGTGAACCGCCTATACGCCTCCTGCATAGGCAACGCAAATTGCGAAGCTCGCGTAGACCTAACTACCTGCCACTGAGCAGCATCACCGACAGTCATGGAGCGAAACACCCGAGCGGCGTTGCCGTCTAGCATGAACCCAATGACGTCGGTCGGAGCCACGTGCTCCAGCTGGCAGAGCCTCTCCATATTCTCCAGCCACTCCAGCGCGTCGACCGATCCATCGCCGGTCGACTTAGGCAGCTGCCTAGATAACCAGACGAGGATCGGGCCACGCGCCTGAGTCAGGATGTTAGCCAACAGGCTAACATCCACAAGCACTCCCGACGTGCTCCCCACCGGCGGCACTGGCGATCCCGCATCGCCAGCTCCGGGTACCGCAGCCTTCTCAGCTGCGTCAGCCGCTTCAGGAGAGCGTCCCCCATACGGACTTTTTTCTTTATTATTGAACCTAGAACAATGAAATTTGATATACTGATAGGAAATTGAATTTGGAATCGTTTTTGCTTGGAGCAAATGTTCAATTTTCTTGAAAAGAAAATGGGAAATCGAAGAAAACGAAGTTTGAAGGGGGGTTTCAAAAATCTTCTCCTCCTACAGTTTTTGAGCTACAGTGATGATTTTGGTATCAATGAATGCGGAAAGACACGGGCTTTTATGGGTGCAAAAATTCATTGCAAAATTATTTATTGCTCATGAGTTATGTCGTCATAAATTTTTACAATTCCGAATAACAGGCATTTTTTTCCTATTTTTACACTTTTTCATATTGAAAATGTAAATTTTAGGAAACGAATTTTAGCACCGATAAAAGCCCGCGTCTTTCCGCATTTAATGATACCAAAACCATCACTGTAGCTCAAAAACTGTAGGAGGAGAAGCATTTTGAACCCCAAAAACCATTGTTTACATTATAAACAAAACAAAGAAACATAAACAATACAAATAAAATTTTTTTTAACATTTTTGGTTCAAAATAGACCCCTGAAATCATTATAGAGTAATCCAGAGACATAGGAGATGACATAGCAACTTTGCGCCGTGAAGAAAGTGCCATGGGGGAGGTGTAACATGATAAAATACAACTTCCCCCTCCCCTCCCCCCCCCATTCTTTAAATCCCCGTAGCGGGCGAACGAGTGAACGTACGAGTCTCATTTTTTCACAGGATGTACCTGATCTCTTGCACTTCTTATAACAGCCAAAATCCCAGTTTCTCAAGAAATCCCAGAAGCAAGGATTCATAAGGGGGACGCTCTCCTTCAGCTGACGCAGCCTTTCCAGCCGCCGTCATCTTGCTACCAACAAGATGGCTACCACATCCAAAAGCCTAGATAGCTTGTTGGCTTACCTTCCGCGTTACTGGGTGCCTTCGCCAGCCAGCAACCGCAAACAGCTTCACTGCTGATGCACCCTTCGGTTCTCCACAAAATCGGAAGCAAGGCGCTGCCGGCCTTACGATACAAACACACGGTTAACAGCAATTCTCAGGAACGAAAACACGCCGCGTCTGAACTCTACCACGTCTAACTAGACACTGCCGCCAGCCAGCCGCAGCCGTCCGGCAGCGGCGGCAAGATCCCAAAGTAAGACGGCGGCGCGCACATCGTTGCAGCGCCCTCCTGTGGCGGCCCACACTTCAACACCACACTCAGGTTACAGTCAAGAAACAACACAAGCTCTTCAGCATTATACGGATATGTGTACATGGGATAAAATGGAATAACATTGTGGCCGGATATCACATCTGAGTGGCGAATATTTACAAAATTTGGCACATATAGGTAGATTGAACAATGGTTCATAGTGATAATTTTAATTTCGGAAATTTAGGGGTTTTTCAATTTGAATGTTCAGTGCTAGTGTGCGCTGAACTCACAGAAAAATATAAAACGACTAAATGAAATGCTTAAATTACCCCTTCCCCCCAGCTCAGCCGAAATCGATTGAAAACATCTTCGAGAATGATTTTGAAATAGCGAGACAACGTTAGCCAAAATTAAATTAATTAAAAACTTCGCACAACCCTCACATATATAAACCTGTATATTGGTGTATACACAAAATGGATTTCAGGGTATGTTTGTCATACGGACGTTAAATATTAATACAGAAAAGAGAAAAAACTAACAAAATAAAGATGAGGAAATACTCCTAATTATGGAAGAAATGTTCGTTCTGCTGCATTGAATTGACGGCGGGGGTGCTCATTATTTTCGACAGAAATAAGTGAGATGAATATACGAATGCCTTAGTCACCCATTAAATTACTTCCGTCCCGTTTTCTATGTTCATGTATAAATCTCATGTGGAGAGCGACCGAGCTCTTCTTTCTTCTTCTTCTTCTTCTTGCCGCCGTGCCCGACGGACGTACAGCACAGTAGTTCCTAGTTTATCTATTGTGTTTGATTACCCCACATCTCATACTTGTAATCGTTGCCGTACTCTATAAATCCAAGATGGAGCGAGGCCTCTCTGGTCTAACAATGAAAGATCTGAACGTTGAAATGTTAGCTCCAATTGGTTACTATGTGAACTTATGTGTAGTGGAATGGAATCTTTCAGTTGGTGGGGGTGTGTTGAGATCCAACTTCAGTATACATATTCATACATGTATATATATGTTGTTGCAGTCACCCATTAAATTACTTCCGTTCCGTTATCTATGATAGTCCTAGTAATCCTATACTAGAGCACAGTATAGGTTAAACCACACCGGCACAGTATCTGGGTTATACATAGACACAACACAGTAATAGTGCTGACATAAATAGACAAATGCAATGACACATCACATAAGGTAAATAATCCACTCACCTCTTAGATACCCTACAACTTAGATATTCAACTACCAGACTTGTGGCCAGCGAGAGTAGAGCGGAGATAGGTGGGAATATATAGAAAAGAGAAGAATAGAATTAGTAGTAGGTAGTTAGAGAATAACTTAGAGGTAGTACTTAGCCGTCTGGGATAATCTATATATACACTTGCAGTCAGCATGAACTGTTTAGCTGGCTACGACCAATCGGAAACTGGCTGCGAGTGTTGCTCTCACGAGCGTTGCCAACTTTAGGTCTCTTTAACTAGAACTTACACAACTCACTATATTACAGAATTTTATCCTTTAGAGGAAGAATTTGGACACTATGAAACTAGATTACACTGCTATTTTTTAATTAACAAAATAGGAGACAAGGAAAAAACCCCCACACTAATTTCACTAGTGGATCCAAAAGTTGCTAGGCTAATTAAGGACCTAGTGTCTCCATAAAGAACCCATGATGCTATTTTTGACGAGATTGTGGAAGCGTTGAGACGGCATTTTAAACCAACAAGAAATCAGATCTTTGGGAGATTTCGGTTCCATAAGCGGAACCAGAAACAAGGGGAAAGCATCGCTGATTTTGTTGCTAGCTTGGAGGCCCTTTCTCATACCTGTATTTTCAAACAGGAAGTGCTAGAAGAGACTCTTCTGGACAGACTCATTTTGGGTGTGTCCAGTAATGAAATTCAAAATTGCTTGCTGAATGAAGCTGGCCTGACATGGCAAAAGGCCATGGATCTAGCTACTGCTAAAGAAACCACACTGAGAGAAACAGTGGGGTTGAGGCAATCAAATCCTATTCTCAATGTAGGTCAGAGTAGAATTCAGCAAACTGCGTACAAGCCTCAGAGCAAGACTCAGGCACAAGCTAGCCCCAAATCAGCATGCAGCGGCTGTGGTGGTTTGCACTGGCGTAGAGATTGCCCATATAAAGACAGTAATTGTCATGGTTGTGGCCAAAAAGGTCATCTAAAAAAATGTTGTTTCAAACTAAAGGGAAGTGTACCCCCAATATATCGAATTTTCTGGAGATGTTGGGTTTTAGCTGCCATAGGAAGGGTAAGATGTCAGGTACATCCTGTGAAAAAATGAAGTTCGTACGTTCATTGGTTTGCCCGCTACGGGGGTTTGAAGTATGGGGGAGAGGGGAGGGGGAAGTGATATTTTATCATGTTACACCTCCCCCTTGGCACTTTCTTCACGACTTAACTTCGCTGTGTCTTCTTCTATGTCTCTGGATTACTCTATAATGATTTCAGGGGTCTAACCTGAACCAAAAATTTTAAAAACAATTAATTTCAATTGTTTATGTTTCTTTGTTTTGCTTATCCTGTAAACAATAGGTTTTGGAGGGTCAAAATGTATCTCCTCCTACGGTTTTTGAGCTACAGTGATGATTTTGAAGTCATTGGATGCGGAAATACGTGGGCATTCCAAAAACTAAAAAGCCATTTGGAAATTCATTTTCAATCGAAAGTTGTTACGTCATAAAGTACGAAATTTTACGAAAAAATACCTTTTTTTTAATTTTTCAATTTTTTCAACTTCAAGCCAAAGTTTGGAGATTGCCAAGTTAGTTTTTGAAATCTACAAGTATTTCCGCATACAATGACACTAAAATCATCCATATAGCTCAAAAACTGTAGGAGAAAAAGCATTTTGAAAACCCCCTCAGAATCTCGTTTTCTATGAATATCTCGTTTTCTATGGGGAAAATCGCATTTTTTACGAATGGCAAATGATTCCAAATTGCATTTCCTATCTGTGTTTCAAATTTCATTACTATAGGTTCAATAAAAAAGAAATTTTTTTCAAAGGGGTACACTTCCCCAAAAGGGCAGAAATCTGCTAAAGGCAACAAAAATAATTTTGTGCATGCTATGCATGAAAAAAGGGGGAGGGAACACCAATCTAACCCTAATGGAACTAGCAATGGAACCAGTGCAGACTACCCAGCCGCCAATCATGGGTGTTATGGGGAAATATTTTCATTAGCCGAGGAAATGAAAACCCCCAATCAGAATATAATTGTTACTAAATGGTGTGCCATTAGAGATGGAGGTAGATACAGGTGCTGCCAGGTCTATCCTTTCAATGGCCACCTACTCTAAAATACCAACTAAGACAAGACCCGAGCTGAGACCTTCTGATGTGTAGCTTAGGACTTATGGGGGAACGGAACTATTAGTTTGTGGAGAGATTAGGGCTAGCATGCAGCATGAAGCTAGTGGTAGGGCTCCACAGCTAGCAACTATTGTAGTTGTAGACAGGGAGGGGCCAGCCTTGATGGGTAGGGACCTGATTAACTCCCCAGGATTAACTATAGTTGCTAATAGGGTACATAAATTAGTTACCCAGGCAGATGGGCTAGTACAAAAATTTCGCATCCTTTTCCAACCGGGTCTAGGTTGCTCTGAGGGCAGGAAGTTTAGAATTGAGATTGATCCAACTGTAGTACCTAAGTTTTGCAAAGCCCGGAATGTGCCCTACTCACTCAGACCTAAGGTGGAGGCAGAACTAAATAGGCTGGTGCAGGAAGTTATTCTCACCCCTGTACAGTACTCTAGGAGGGCAGCGGCTATTATTCCGGTGCTCAAGGCTGATCAAAGCATCCGCATCTGTGGTGACTACAAACTAACCGTCAACAGAGCCACTAGGCTTGATACCTACCCCATACCCAGAGTGGAAGATTTATTTAGCGGGTTAGCCGGAGAAGTTATATACTCCAAGCTAGACATGTCTCAAGCGTACGCCCAACTTCCGTTGGATGATGAATCCAAAGAGCTCACCGTGATCAACACCCATAGAGGTCTGTTTGCTTATAATAGGCTAAGCTTCGGCATAGCCTCAGCACCTGGAATCTTTCAGCGTGCCATGGAAGGACTATTGCAGGGCCTCCCAGGAGTGTTCTACTACCTGGATGACGTCCTGGTGAGTGCCACCAATGAGCAAGAGCACAACAAGCATCTCCATCAAGTCTTATCTAAGCTACAGGAGGCAGGGCTAAAAATGAAAATGGATAAATGCCAAATTGGAGTGCCACAGGTATCCTACCTTGGATACCAAATCTACGAGGATGGATTGCACCCCACTGCAGAGAAGGTAGCAGCAATCCAGAATGCACTAGCTCCTACTAATGTAACTCAACTGAGAGCCTACCGTGGGCTCCTAAACTTCTACAGGAAATTTCTAAAATCATCTGCAACTATGCTGGAGCCCCTAATTACCTTACTGAGGGATAAAACTCCTTGGAAATGGGATGCAAGTCAGGAGAGGGCATTCCAGAAGTCTAAACAAGCCCTCCTGGACTCCCAGACTCTAGTCCACTTCGACCCTCAGAAACCCATAGTGGTAGTGGCTGACAGTTGTGCGTATGGTGTGGGAGTGGTGCTGTGTCACCTTATTGCTGGAATTGAACGCCCCGCCTATTTTTCCTTCCGAACTCTAACAGCAACAGAACGCAACTACTCCCAGACTGAGAAAGAAGCTTGAAGGCCCTTTGGCTATGGTGTATGCACTCAGAAAATTCCATTGCTATCTGTGGGGACAGGACTTCACTGTGGTGACTGACCACAAACCTTTGTTAAGACTATTTGATCCGGGTAGAAGCATTCCTCCGATGGCATCCGGGCGCATTCAAAAGTGGGCTCTTCTGCTGCAATCCTACATGTTCACCTTGCGTCACCGGTCTGGCGTGCTGTTGGGCACGGCTGATGCTCCCAGTCGTCTACCCTTGAGAACTCCCGAGGAAGCCACGCCCATTCCTGCGGAATGGACGTCCTTAGTAAACTTCCTCGAGTCAGCTCCGGTCACCAACACCCACATTCGCGACGGCACCCTAAGGGACCCAGTACTTTCAAAGGTATACAAATACTGCCAAGTAGGCTGGCCATCGACGGTAATTGGTGACCCTGATCTCGCTCCTTATACTAGGAGGCGAGACGAATTGTCCACACAAAATGGCTGTGTGCTCTGGGGAGCAAGAATTATTGTACCCCAAGCTCTCAGACAAGCCATTGTGGATGAACTTCACTCTGGCCATGCTGGATCATCCAGGATGAAGGAGTTAGCTCGTATGGTGGCCGCTGCTGGACAAAGATCTAGAAGAAACGACTAAGTCATGCAGCGAGTGCCTGAGCACTCGAGCTGCACCAACAAAAGCTGAACTCCATCCGTTTAAGTGGCCTGCGAAGCCTTGGTATCGCATACACATTGACTACGCGGGCCCAATGGATGGAAGATACCATCTAGTGATCGTGGACGCACACTCTAAGTGGGTTGAAATTTTCCCCACATCTACTACAACCTCTAGCGAAACGATCTCGTGCCTGAAACACACTTTTGCGAGATTTGGATTTCCAGTAACAATTGTTTCGGACAACGCAACGTGTTTCACATCGGCTGAATTCCAAGAATTTGAAAGGCATGTGGTATGCGACATATTACGAGCGCACCATACCATCCTTCAACTAACGGACTGGCAGAGCGCATGGTACAAACTTTCAAGAAGAATATACGAAAGTCAACGGAACCCCTACGCCTAGCACTAGACAGGTTCCTGTTCAACTATCGGCTAACACCCCACACGACAACAGGTGTTACGCCCGCCGAACTGAAGTTAGGCAGGAAAGTTCGCTCTCGTCTTGATCTACTTTGGCCGTCAGAAGCAATCGCGTCCAAAGTTACTCAACGCCAGGGCGCTCAGAAAAGATACTACCCGGGGTCTCGCGTGGTTGACATTCCGCCGGAGTCACCTGTGATGGTCCGTCAATACACACCGGATTCCCCAAAATGAACCCCTGCTACTACCGTCGAGAAAACGGGCCCGGTGTCCTACAAGTGCCAACTGCAGGGGGGAGAGGTCGTTCGCCGACACCAGGACCAAGTCATTACGTGCTCGAACACCATCCCCAGACCCAGGGAACAACCTACGGAGGAAACCGTGTTGATTCCACGACCTGCTCGAGATTCATACTCACCACCTCCGACCAATGAACCTGACCCCGAAACACCTGATTACCCGATTCCCACTCAGGAGGCAAGGATGCACGAGCCTCCAAGTGCTAGCATCTCACGCAGGTCTACCCGGGCTCGGAAGCCTGTGGTGAGAATGGACCTTCAGGATTGACTATATTATATAAGGGGACTTGGGATACAAGAGGGGTTTCTAATTAAGGAGGGAGGGTGTAATATAGCGAGTAGTGTAAGTTCTAGTTAGAGAAAGAAAGAAAACCGTTTATTTCCAAGTTGCCACATGAGATACATGCCAACATATTGGCTTTTAAAAGTTTCTTAATATAAGACGTCAGTAGTAAAGGAACTACCAATCAGGGCACAATTCACCCTAATTAGCTTATAATTGAAATTATTTGAAAAATTATTTCAAAAAAGATTCATTCTTTGACGAATTTTTGAGTTTCATAAGCCAAAATGAGTTACACAAACGACTAAGTCACTTTTAGATATAAATTTCAATTTTCTTAATCTAACCACAAGGGTTTCATCAATAAAAACAATAAATAGTATGTTTAGGAATAATTCCATTCTCTGGAGTATTATTTATGAATATATAATTTATCAAAGTTTTGAAATTACCTACCTTGAAGTGGATGTCTGTCTTTATTAATAAAGATAAAATTATATGGTTCTTTGTATGTGTTTGAACAAAACTCTTTAAATTCATCAAAGGGCATGTCCTGAGATATGATATTTGTGTAAATGTTCTTCATATCAGTTGAGTCTAAACCAAAATTAATTAGAACGTTAGCATTTGTTCTAATTGTTTGTCTCGGTAATAAATAATAATTTTGTGATAAGTAAATTGAACAGCAGTTGTTGTGTCTACCTCTAGTGTAAAAGCTATCAGCTGGACTTTGATCTCTTTCAGTTGCTATATCGTCGAAAATAAAAACGTTTTTCTTTATTGAATCTACGTCACTTGGGTCAGTAATAGTTGTCATATCTTGAAAATATTCAATTTTAGATTTTGAGTTTCTTTTAATAGGTAAATTCTCAAAGGAAATCGTCAATATTACCATTGCCCTTTTCAAATAATTCAATTATTTCAGATTGGTTATAGCCTTTATCAAAAACATTCATCAACAGTTTATATTCTGGTTGATGTATTGATTTACTGTACAGAAAAAGATGATTAAAATCGACAAATTTTTCTAACAGAGGCTTTATTAATAAAGAAGTTTTACCGCAGTTTGATCTCCCTACGATGAGACATCTCAAGCCAGGAGAAGGAAAAATGAAGTGATTCTTTTGATTATTTCTTTTACTGTCTCTCCACATATACACCATTTTATATAACTAATAAACTACAACTCATTTTCCAAAATTTATTTTCTGTTTGTAGCAATTGTAAACATTGTTTTTTTAAATTTGCTACTTCATTAAGTTCAATTCTCCAATGTATTTTTCTTCCTTATTGGTTGTCTCGTTGGGCAATAACGAGAGAAAAAGCTACCTTTGGTGTCATAAGAATCGTTACTGATTAATGTTTCAAGATGAATGATACCTGACTCTTATTGAGTTATAACTTCCCTATTAAATTCGACATCATTTTGAATTTGATTAACATCTAATTGCAATTGATTTATTTTTGCAGTATTGAGAACAACTTCTCTTTGAATACCTGTAATAATATCTTCCATTTTATTAAGTATAATTCTTCAATGTGTTTTTCTTTTTATGGTTGTCTCGTTAGGCAATAACGAGAGAAGGAGCTACCTTTGGTTGTAAATAAAGTAAATACATCGAGTTTGCAAATTTTTGAGCATCTATTACTTCATATGGAGTATTGCTTTTCATTTTGATTAATATAAATTTCAGAGTACTTTAAAATTTACATTGGAAAAAACATTGAAATTTTCGAAATTTACTGAGAAAATAATTTATTAAAAATGGAATCATTTGATGTATCACATATATCTAATACTAAGAATACAAAAAGGTATAATAATTTGAAGAAAATTTCAGTATAGATGACTTCAAGTAACAACTTGTGTAATATATGTAATATTTACATCATAAACTTGAGAAAACATGAGAAAAGCATGAAACACAATAAAAACGTGAGTAAACTATTAATCTCGGATCTGTATTTTGATAAAAACAAATATTTCTGTAATATATGTAATATAAATGTCTCAAATCTAAAAACCCATCTAAAATCTACTAGGCATATTAAAAACATAAATCAAGAATTAATTTCCGAATCATATTTTGAGGAAAAGGTATGTAAGATATGTAAAGTAGAAGTAAAAAATCTACAACAGCATAAGAAATCAAAGAAGCATTTTAGAAACGTTTATGGCTGTAATTTCAAAGGAAAAAAATGTGCTATAAATGAAAAATGTCTGGAATATATGTTCTCTGATATATCAGTTATTGATCCGACAGTTTTCATGAGGAATTTGACACCGGTTGTGAGATCAATTTCGGCAGAGCAAAAGTTTGATAAAATGAAGATTCAATTGACAATTTTAATTCAATTTTAAAAAAACAAAGAAAAAAATGAAAAGGTATATTCAACAGCATGGATGAATACAGGTAAGTTTGTAGGCATATCGAAAAACTTCACAAACATTGATGATCTGTATAAAGAAGCTATTAGAAAGATTGAAGAATATACAAAAAACTCCTCTGGCTGGATAACAGATAAATTATTAGACTTCAATGTAAAAATCATTGAATACAAACCTATCAAAGGTTCTAGTTATATAGAATTACCTGAAAAGTTTCAAAAGTCGACTTATAAACTAATTAATATTAAAAATACCGATAATAAATTCTTTATGTGGAGTGTAGCGAGATATTATTGCCGAGATGAGAAAAACGGCAATAGAATATCTAAAAGATTAAAAACTGAAGCTGAAAAGTTAAATTTCAGAGACATAACATTTCCAGTGAAACTTAAAGATATCGATAAATTTGAGAGAAACAATAATGTGTCAGTAAATGTTTACAACCTCAATTACTTGAAAGAATTATGTCCTCTGAGAATAACATAGGTAAAAAATGACGAAGTTATATCACTTTTATTGTTAACAGATGAAAAAAAAGGCATTATGTATTAATGAAGTCATTAAGTCCATTTATGCAAACTAAAGGTGGTCATAAAAAACATGTCTGTCCATACTGTTTATGGCCATTCACAAAAGAATGTTTATTAACAAACCACATTAATGATTGTTCAGTTCACACTCCAACAAAGTATGTTCTTGAAGGAGGTAAATTGAAATTTAAACATTACGAAAAAACAATTATGCATCCTTTTGCAATTTATGCTGATTTCGAATCAACGTTGGCAAAAATAGATACGTGTCAACCAAATCAAAACTCAAGTTACACCATGAACATTCAGAAGCACAATCCTAATTCATTTTGTTGCCATACAAAATCCGAAGCAGATGAATATTCCCGTTTAGAAATATATAATGGGAAAGATGCCTCCCAAAAGTTTGTAGAATATATAGAAAAAGAAACCAAGAGAATTTATAGTCTGTTGAAAATAAATAAGAAAATGTATTTACCATCAGATGAATTCGAAAAATATAAAGAAGCCACAAGATGTTATGTATGTGGCGGAGAGTTTATGGAAGGTAACTATAAAGTTAGAGACCCACAATCATTTGACAGGTCATTACAGAGGTCCAGCTCATTTAAAATGTAATTTAAAAATTAGAAATCCAAATTTTATACCGGTGTTTTTACCTAATCTGTCTAATTACGATGCTCATTTGTTCGTGAAAGACTTGGGAAATATATCCGGAAAATTGAACGTTATTCCACAAACAGATGAAGAATATATTAGGTTTACACAAACTATAAAAGTAGATTCTTATGTATGTAAACATACAGGAAAAATTAAAGATATCACCAGAGACTTACGGTTCTTAGACAGCTACAGGTTTTTACCTTCGTCTCTAGATAAACTTTCGAAGAATTTATCTGAGCACAAAGAATTATCGAAGTTCTTTCTCAATGATCCTGAGATGCTGAGATCCTGATATGCTCCTATTCATCGAAAAAGGAATAAGAGGTGGGATTTCTACAATATCAACACGATATGCGAAAGCAAACAATCCATATATTCCAGAAATATTCGATAAAGGAAAACCAAATAGTTTTATCACATATATAGATGCAAATAATCTTTACGGCTGGGCTATGTGTCGATCATTACCTACTAGAAACTTCAAATGGAAAGATCCAAAGTCGAAACTCAAAGCAGATAATGGTTATATATTAGAAGTTGATTTAAGTTATCCGAAAGACTTTCATGCTCAACATAATGATTTACCATTAGCTCCAGAAAATATCAAAGTAAACGATGTATATAAATTAGTTCCACATCTTGGAAAACGAGAAAAATATGTTGTACATCTTAAATCTCTAACACAATATCTAGATCTAGGTTTGAAGTTAGAGAAAATTCATAGAATATAAGAGTTTGATGAAAGTCCATGGATGAAATCATATATTGATATCAATACAAAAAAGCGTCAGCAAGCTAAATCTGAATTTGAAAAAGACTTTTACAAGCTGATGAACAATTCAGTATTTAGTAAAACAATGGAAAATATTAGAAATAGAGTAGATGTGTGTTTAGTAAAGTCAGAGAAAGAATTAATTAAATTAGCAAATAAACCAAACTTTACCAGTTTTAAAATATTCTCAGAAAATTTGATAGCATGTCATATGCAAAAACAAAGACTGAAATTTGATAAACCAATCTACGAAGGGTTATCTGTATTGGATATAAGTAAAACATTAATGTATGATTTCCATTAAAATCATATTAAAAAGAAATATGGTGATAAGGCAAAGTTGTTTACAGATACAGATTCATTATGTTATGACATCGAAACAAAAGATTTGTACAAAGATATGGAAAGAAATAAAGACTTGTATGATACATCAAACTATTCTAAAAAACACTTCCTACATTCAACTAAAAATATGAAAGTGATTGGGAAAATGAAAGACGAAACGTGTGGAATACCAATCGAAGAATTCGTCGGTCTCAGAGCAAAACTACATTGTTACAAAACGAAAATTTCCGTGAGTAAGAAAGCAAAAGGTGTAAGTAAGAACATAACTGAGCACAATGTCACAATGGATGAATATAAGAGAGCATTGAATAATGAAACAATATACAAAACGATGTACAATATCCAAAGTGTTAACCACGAATTACATACTAAAGAAATAAATAATATTGCATTGAATGGTAATGATGACAAGCGACATATATTACCAGATGGTATCAACACACTAGCATTACTTCACTATAAAATATAATCAATAAATAAAGTATAAAAAATGATTATCTACAACAATAATGACTTCTATAACCAAGATTTATTATCTGTTGAAAATGAACAGCATTTGAGTGATTTAAAATCAATAGTTAATGAAGAAAAAACTGGAAAGAGCATTGTAAATACATTGCTTAGAAAACTTCCATTACCTGAAATGCATTTGAAATTACCATCTAATATTCAATATGAACAAGTCCCGAACGGTTCCTTCAACAATAAAAATACCTACTCATTTTGCGGTCCAGGAACTAAGGTGCAGAAGCGAATTCAAGAAGGTTATCGAGGAGTTAACTCACTCGATCAGGCTTGTAAGAATCATGACATATTTTATTCACAACATCCAACAACGAAAGACAGAAATTATGCTGATGATATTCTAGCAAAAAGAACCGCTGAAATTGCAGCTGATCCAAATGAATCAGAATACGTTCGACAAGATGCTAAATTAGTTAACGCAATTATGGCAGATAAGAGCTGGGCAGGTATGGGCATCTCGTCGACAAAAAACTTTCAAACACGCTCACTGAGGTGAGCGATAAAATCTTGAATGACTTATGTTATAATCCAAAGACCGGTTATACTGGAATGAATCAACTTGTTAAAAAATCCGGCTTATCATCAACTCTTGTACGAAATTGGTTAGAAACTCAAAAAACTCACACTCTACATAAACCAATAAAACATAATTTCAAAACGAGAAGGGTGAAGGTATCAAAAATTGATGATCAATGGCAAGCTGATTTGGTTGACATGCAAAACTATAAAGATCAAGGAAAAAACTACATTTTAACAGTAATTGACATTTTCAGTAAATACGCATGGGCGATTCCAATAAGTAAAAAGACAGGTGAAGAAATCAAAACTTCTTTTCAAAAACTATTTAAAATACGAATTCCTTCTAAACTTCAGACAGATAAAGGATTAGAGTTTACGAATAAATCCACTCAAGAACTATTCAAGAAACCTAACATTCAGTGGTTTAGTTCAGAAAATGAAACCAAAGCTCAAGTTGTGGAACGCTTCAACAGGGCGTTAAATGCTAAAATGTGGAAATATTTTACACACATGGAAACTAAAAAATGGGTGAATGTTTTACAAGATTTAATGCAAAATTACAATAATAGCTATCATAGAACAATAAAAATGACACCTAACCAAGCATCATTGGAAAAGAACAGTAAAATGGTTTATGATAACTTATTCCCTCCAACCGAACCAACTTTCACATCACCGAAACTCAAAATCGGTGATAGAGTAAGAATAAGCAAGGAACGGAAAGACTTTCGGAAGGGTTATTTACCAAATTTCACTAATGAGTTATTCATTGTATCCGAAATACTGTCTACTGAACCAATTACTTATAGATTAAAAGATATGGATGGTGAAGAAATAAAAGGAAGTTTTTATGAACAAAAACTATCAAAATATACTAGTGATGTTTATGCAATTGAGAAAATTCTCAAGATGAGTAAAGGAAAACTTCTGGACAAGTGGAAAGGTTATGATGAACTTTCATGGATCTCAGAAACTGAAATTAATTTCAGTTCAGAGTGAACTTATATTAAGTTAAAGTCTTTTTGAATTTTTCTTTTTAAAAAATGGCGTTGATTGATATCAAAACTAAATCAGATTAACTAAACTTAACAAAGAGTTTGAAAAACCAATTCACAAATGATAAAATAATCGAACAAGATTTATACCATGATGTTAAAAAAGTTTACAAACCATTGATTGAACCTTGATCTAAAATTGTTGACGAAACTAAACAAACTAGGTTGGCAATAAAAGATATACCTCATGAAAAACTTGAATCTATCAAAGGAAAACCTGTTGAGAAACTAGCTTTGCCATCTTCTGAATCCAACACTGTAGTTGGGCCTATCGCATTGAATTTCTTGCGTTTTGCATGGAAACATGGAAATGAGTATGACAAAGCATATGGCATTCGTTGGGATGGAGGTAAAGTTATGCTAGGAAATAATAAGGTAGATATTCTTGGTAATGATTTGAAAATTGGAGATAGAGTATACGAAGGCACAACTGGATTATGGGAATTATTAACAAAGCAAAATCCTATTGATTTTAGGGACGAAGATAAAAATAATTATTATGAAATGTTGCATTCAACTGACGCTTATTTGAGGGTAGACGGTACCATAAAAGCAAATAGGGGTGAAAAATATTCTAAATTATCAAACCCTTCTATCAAATAGTTCAACGAAAAGAAGCTCAAGCTGCAGTTGAAACAATAAGATCAGCAAGTCCATCAATTCGTGAATCAAGTCGTGAATCAAGCCCTGAACCAAGTCCTTTAAGATACCCAAACATAGTAGAATCCTCAAGTTTGAGTCGATACAAAATTCCTTCAACAAGTCAGAGACCATTTTTCGACCCTTCACGAAGGTCTACTTTTAGACCAACTCCTATACCTTCTCCTACATCTTCTCCTATACCTCCTCATCATCCTCCCAGAGAGGATTCAGACGTTTCAGGATCAGGTATTATTGCATTACCATCTAACATCAATGATCTTGTAAAAAGACAACAGTTATTGTTCGGTTCGTTTACCGCTTTAAATACAGGAGTTTTTAATGAACTGCAAATACTTACGCATGAACTTTTAAAGCAAGGTCTATTAAATACTGCTGAAGTAAAGGTGTTGGATGATATATTGTTTAAAAAATGGAATCTCAAAGCATTGTAATTAGTGAAAGAAAAAGTGACATATGTATAAACTTTAGTCCAGCAATAGAATTGAACAAAAATAAATTTCACGAAATGGCACTGGTTGGGTTAGACATGGATCATTCTATTCCTAACGTTGATGAAAATAATAATAAATTTTATTATGAATTAAATGGTGTTGAAAATGTAATAACACTTCCAACAGGATGTTTTGAAATAGAAAGTATAAACGAATTCATTCAAAAAACATTGGCAGGCTTTATTGAAATCAAAGCAAATACTAATAATTTGAAAAGCGTCATAGTTCTCCATGCATCTACGTTAAAAGTATTTTTCAATAATGAAAAATCTTTAAATACAATGTTAGGATTTGGAGAAATTATCTTAGAAGGTGTTGGAGAACATGAAAGTATAAATATAATGAATATAATGTCTGTTAACACAATACTTGTTCATTGTAGCGCAATTAACGGCTCATACCTCAACGGTTCTTTGCATAATATTTTATATTCCTTTTTCCCAAACGTCCCACCAGGATATAAAATTGTAGAAAATCCAAATAAACCAATTTATCTACCGATATATCAACCTTTACTCTATGATTTGAGAATTTGGCTTACTGATCAAAATGGACATGCTCTGAATACTAGAGGTGAAGAAGTAACTGTTCGATTACACCTAAGATCTAGAAATTAAAATAATTTGATAAAATTATCTTTAAAAATGGATTCTTTAAACTGGAATGAAAACATTAAAGTTGATGCATCAATTGAAAAAATTGAAACGCATAACTATGAACCACAAATAGGTACTGATCTGAATCGTGAACATAACGATATCAAGATCATTATCCAGAATCAAGATCAGTTTGTATTACCTATTAAAAGTTTTATTTATATAGAAGGAGCTTTGAATAAAAAAGATGGAAGTGATTATGATTTTAAAGATGAAAAAATAACAATAATCAACAATGGATTAATGCATTTGTTTGATAGAGTTTCTTACAGAATTGGAGATGAAGGAATTTAAGGTTATAGTTACCCTGGAATTACAACAACTATAAAAGGATTAGTTAGCTATCCCCGAAATGTTAAATAAAACATGATATTTTTCTAGAGCGTTGATACTAAGAAGAATGAAAAATCAAACGAAGGATTTAGCGATCGAAATGACTACTTAAGTTCAGCTAATGGGAAATTCAGCGCTGCTATCCCACTTGAACATGTGTTTGGATTTTGTGAAAATTATAAGAAGGTTATTTATGGAGTGAAACATGCTCTGACTTTAAGAAGAGGTGATAATTCTAATGCTAGATGCAAATCAGATGAGAAAGATGCAAACCAGCAATTGATGGTAAAATTAATATTACAAAATTAATTTGGAAAATGCCAGCTTACAAACTGTCTGATGAGTATAAAATCAAGCTATATCGTCAAATTAAGGATAAAATAACATTACCTATTCCTTATTTGAATAGACAATTGGAACAAACCATTGTAAACTCTAAACAGAAATTCTTAGATTGGACTTTAACTCCAAATTCAGGATCTCAAAGACCTCGATACATAAATTTAGCGTTCCAAACTAAGAAAGCTAATTCACAAGCTGTAAACAATGCAATTTTCGATCATTGTAACTTGACGAATGCATATGTTCAGCTGAATAATGAACGATACCCTGATCACAATTTACAGATTGATTTCGATTCTAACAATTATGCTACAGCTTATAAAATGTTAATAGATTATGTATCTAATGAAAATTGTGCTATCGAATACAGACACTTTAAATATTTGTATCCCATCTATGTGTTTAATATCAGCAGACAAAATGAACGTATCAAGGAAACTACAATTGATATTAAAATTAAAGCAGAATTTAAAACCAATATTCCTGATGATACACATGCATATGCACTGATTCTATCTGACATAGTAATTCGATTGCCATCTGACGGTGATAAAATGGGTTTAAACTACTAAAAATTAAAATATATTCACATAATAATGTTTAAAAAATGTATTGTGTAAAGTGTAAAAAGAAAACTGATACTGATAATCCTCAATATTTAATTACAAAGAACAATAAGATAGTGGTCAAAGGTATGTGTATTATTTGCAAAAAGACAAAGACTTCTTTTGTTTCTAAAGATACTGCGACGATAAATTCCAGCTTTATTAGCTGGCCTTGGGGCTGCTGGCTCTTTGGCTGGAGGTGCTGCTGCAATAGCATCCGCAGTCAATAAGAAAAAAGCTGATGATGACCTCTTGTCAGAAACTAAAAGGCACAATGAAGCAATGGAAAGTATAAAAGGTTCAGGTATACGGATAACTCCGAGAAAAAAAAACCTTGTGGAAAAGGTCTCTACTTAAAACCACCAAAAAAGTAATACCTAACCAACCATTATCTAAACATGATTTAGAATACTACATGAATACATTGAAAATTCCGAATATTCGAGGTATTTACATGAGAGATACTTTACCTAAACACCCTCTAGAAACGGAATGCGGAATCCTAAATTTGGACACTGAAAAAGGATTAGGAACGCATTGGGCTTGTTGGTATAAGAAAGATAACATTTGTTATTACTTTGACAGTTATGGTTTGATTTATCCAATTGAATTTAAAGACTACTTAACAGATTGTGTTGATATAATTTTCTCTACTTACAAAATCCAGAAAATAGGTGATGTAATTTGTGGACATTTATGTCTAGAAATGCTGAAGCGTTTAGAAAATGAAAGCTTTCATGCAATTCTTTTAGACCTGTATAAAACCCCAACTAGTTTTTAGAAAATAAACTACAGTTAATTTTTTTCTTTAAAAAATGTCTTGTGGAAATATTTATGCAGCAGAGTTGGTCTTTTTACCTTCCTGTAAAAAAAATCATGAACATGAAAATAGTGTAAATAATTCTGAAGGACTTTTGCGGAATGTAGAGCAAATAAAAAGTTTACTTGAAGATTCTAATATGGTCATTGAAAAACACAATTGAAGCTCTCAAAAATGAAAGAACTGAATTGGAATCAATTATAAACGAGTATGATGAGAAATATGTGACTCTGAAAACAGATTTACAAGTGAAATTTTCTGATGTAGACTCAATCGTTAAATTCTTAGAGATGTTAATTTATGAGTTGTCTGAAAATTTCGGTGCTCTTGAACCAAAAATTGTTTCAAATGATGAACGACTATCAAGCATAGACTCAACATTAGTGAAGAAAATTGATAAAATTGATGCTAAATTTGAAAAAATTGATTCAAACCTAATCAACCTAACAGACGTAAAAATTCCAGAGCTTGGGGACAAATTGAAGATGTGCGCCAAGCGCCATCCATGCCCCTCTTCCCCCGTTCGCCTCAGAGGTCTTATAAGCGGTGAGCTCTTTAGGGCCCGCGCATTTGGTCCGCATCCCCACCTGTACTACATCGTCACCAATAAACGTCGCCTTTAACCAGCGTGATCTCTAACCTCTGTCTGCCTGCATATTTGGTGGCACAGTTGGTGGTGAATTTACGACTCCGTGTGTAACAGAAAATAACGAGGTTTAAAGGAAGTGAAGAAGATATAGTATTCGACGAGAGACGTACAGAAGTCTGAGAAGAAGATCCAGCGACTGCAGCATATCAACACGGCGGAGAAGATAACTGATAACTACAGAGAAATTAAGAGAACTACCGAGAAGATCGTCTGGTGACAAGAATCATAACTACTAAGAAGAGGCTCTGAAGAGACAGTCAGAGCTACACGAAACCGAGAATAAGGACAGCGTCTACAGAGAATTTCAGAGATCTACGGAAAGTGCGACTACAGAGCTAAAAACTACAACTACGAGGTGATTCATCCGACTACGTTATCTTCGTGCTACGGGTGAAGCTATAACGGTGCATCGCTTCCAACGACTGCAGAGACCGCGACATCGTTCGACAACAACGACAACTAAAACTACAATTTAAGATAAGTAACGCAGCAACAATAAATATTTATAATTGTTACAGTTCCGTTGCAGCCTATATATTTATCGAGCGTGAGGCAGACAGTGTGCAGCAGCAGTGGTAATGTTTTTTTTTCTTCAGTCAGTTATTGTTTGCGTGCGCGCAGGCGTCAAGGCCAAATATAGGCTGTACTCGCAGTGAGAGCCAGTTAGAGAGCAAGCAGTGTGCACCTACACTGAGTGCAATAATCCCTAGACATGAGTTTTTTAAGAGTTTAAGAGAGTTTTTTTGAAGTGAGTGGCGCAATTTTCTTGAAGTGTTGTTATAAGTGATTTAACTAAATTTGTATTGATTTAGTAACTGTTGTAAAAATTTGCTTTTGAGCAATCGTAAGCTCAGTTGAGCAGTAATTGTATATTGTGTGATACCTAGACATCGAACTAGTAACGTAACTATGCCTGAAATTCCAGTAACCAACGGGCCTGTAGTGAGTACAATGACTGCCACGAATATTTTTATAGCGATGATATGTTGGCGAAAGAGACATAAGTATCCTTAAATGCCTCCTGTAGCCAGTGCAACAGTTAGGTCATGTAATGCTCCCTGTAATTTGAGCGAGGCGGTCAGTTGCAAAATGCTCTTTAAAAGTATCCCTGTTTGTTTGCGGGCAGAAAGGTCATTTTTGGGGTGACTATTTTTTGGACATTTATTGTGTCATTTTTAAAGATCATATTCGAGTTTTTTGCTGGTTGCGTCTGATAGGATGTTGTAGGGGAAGGTGCGTTCCAATTTGCCCAAAGTTAATGCTGAAGACCTTTGTAAAACTCAACATTCAAGCAGTTAGAGAGTAAGAGGAAAATTGTTTGCAAGAGAATCATTACATTATGATTGTTGCAAGAGAATCAATGCATTATGATTTCGAGGAAGTACTACTGATCAAAGGATCAATTATTGAAAGAACAATTCGCTGTATTAAGAGGACAGGCATTGATTAAAAGATGATGTACGAGTAGTACAATGCAGTAAAATGATGTAATAATGATGAAATATGTACTGAGAAATGCAATGTGATTTCGAGAATTAAATAATGATGAAATATGTACTGAGAAATGCAATGTGATTTCTAGAATTAAATATATATTAAAGTAGGAAGGAGTAAAGATACTCTTCCGAGTTAGGTGAATAATCGCGGATGATATTTTGATGATACCTGATGTTATTGCTCTGAGTACGAAAGAAGAAATATGTGAGAAATATGTGAGAAAAATAGAGCAAAAAGAGAAGATACCGCGGCAGAGTGAATGTCCGTGAGAGAATGAATAAAGCGTTGCAGCGCTTGGTAAAAGATACCGACAAGTCTGTGGATATATCTGGTAAAATGGTTTAAGGTTACCAGGTACATTTACCAGCGAGGTCGAGTGATACTGTTGAGAAATAGTGTTGAATTAATTCGCGCAGACAATTAAGTGAATAAGCTTTAAGAGAAGCTGTTACCGTTGATTTTCATTGGGACTCTGATTTTAGTTCATAATTTCATGTGGTGGAAGTAATACCATTGATACCATGACGGTCAGAGTTAAGCATTGTAGATTGCGGTTGTCATTGTGCTGGCGAATAATAATGAGAGGCGATAGATGCCCGTTAATTAACCACACGTGGTGGTCTGGTAATAAGTTAAAGAGTAACGAGTATCGAGTATCAAGTATCACTGGTAAAGAGTATCGAGTAAAGTTACCAGTGCAGCTGCACTGCAGCGCACACGAGTGAGTGTGATGTTTTTTTTTGCTTGATGCAGAGGCAGATGTTTTTTTTTGTACGCCGGCGCAAGGCCGAGAGCTGTGCTCAGCACAGGCTGCACAAGACATTGAACTTTAGCGAGGCGCGAGAGGCGCAAGGCGACGCATTTCCGGTCACTCTGACTGGCAACATGCAGACAGTGGTGACTGCAGTTCAATGTACGGATGATTTTGACTGGTGTGACTGGTGGATAGTCATGAATTAGATGTGTTTTGGACGTGAGAGTCCACACTAATTCAGTGTGAGAGTAAAATTTAATTTACTTCATAGTCATTTGTCAATGAGAGAGGCTTCATTCAATAATCCTTCAGTTAATAATTTTTGAGCACGTTGAAACGATCTAGTGCATCATAAAAGTCATTTTACAAGCCTATCTGAATTTCATGTTCAGTAAAATTTTGTGCTATGAAATTTAAAATGTTTTAATTCTAAAAGAATGCAATTCATTTTCTTGAATACCAAAATTGTCCAATTGACAATTTACAACTGATTGAAAGATTAAAATTGATTGTCAAGCATTTAACGTGAAAATTGATTTTGATTTGATTTTTGAAGTACGTTCTTACGTATGTTTCTTATGTATATACCAAGTATTTTCAGTGCTTTTGCTATGTTTCATTGTATTCTCGTAAACGTTTTGCTTATAATCTATTTGCTTCTAATTTTGCATTGTAGCGTTCTTCTGCAAAAAGCAGCATGGTGAATCTCTTTGAATTGAAGTAACCTTTCTGGTTATGTTTTTAAATTCGAGGTTTTATTCGGTGAATACGTGCTTGTGAGGAATTTGCTGTTTATGAAATTTGTTCTATTTTTTTGTTTTTCCTTGCTCACGCCTGTGGATTTTTAATTAGTTCGCAGCTAAAAATAGCTCGTTGCCGGCGAGAGGCATGCGCTGACTTGGCTGACGAGTCGATGAGGCGGTGCACTTTTGCTGTCTCAGCAAAATTAAATTAAACTTGAAATCGATTTGAAATCAGCACTCACGTGACTGGGAATTTCCCGAACGAGACTCAAAAATGTAGTTCTCAATTTATAGGTTCTCACTTTTCCTTTTAACGAGAATTTACCGAGAGTAAATACTTTAGATTAATGGGAGGTGAATGGATTTTGCCTAAACTTATGCTTTAACATTTGGGGTCATGAGTAGAGTGTTAACTCAATTAATGAGATTCGTACTTAGTATTATTTACCTGTTTGAATTTTAATTTCTTGATATTTTTAATTGGTTGTTCACTCGCGTTGTTGATATCTGGCCATGATAATCTTTTCTTTGTTTTCGTTTCATTTCAGCTTCGCGGGCTGTGCGAGTGACAGCGGGTACATGCAAGTACCGCGTGTTATGCACGTGGCGCGTACACGTGGTTGAGCCGTGTTCCGCTCAGACGGCGTGGTGCCTCAGCGACTTTGTTCTCAAAAACCAAAAACACATAAACTTTAGCGACAGTAGAGCTTCAGAATTGGAAATTGAGATTGAAAATAATAAGAAAAATTATGAGAAAATTGAAATTGAAATATTGGAAAAAGAAGGAGCTGGAAAATATTACTGGAAAAATTTATGCGCTCGTTGAAAATCGAGTTTATTTGTATTTGAAAATGCGACTAAAATTCGGACTGAAGATGGAAAAGCGTTGTTGAAAATTATGCAAGAATTATGCTTTTGTTTGGATGCGTTTAACTCCGTGAAAATTGGAGGGTAAAATGTATTAAGAAACATGTTGAAAAGTTTTATGCGTTTAAGGGTTTATGCGTTTTAATGTGTTTAATCCGCTTAGATGTTTTATAATCGTATAAGCTATATAATCACTATTTAATCTAGTTCTCGCTATGTAATAACTATTTAATCATGCTAATGCTGTATGTGTTTTACGCTCACTATGCGATCGAACGAGTGCAACATGTTTGGAGAAAACGATGGTGTTAACATTTGTAGTTGTGCGAAATTTAAATAATGGATTTGCTTTAATTCTGTTTAGTTATAATTTCGTTATTAATGTTGTTTATGGACTTATTTGAAATTTCTTTTTATTTTTCATGCACAAGGTTTTGCGATGTTGGTGTGTGATTTCATGTGATTACTTGATGTCTAAATTGTTTTTATTTACAAATTGTTGCGACGACTACTAACTTTTTATTGCGAAGGAAATGAAATTATTTGGGTTGATGCGAATCGAAATTGTGTTTTTATTAATGAGATTATCTGGCGTTTCGTTTGCTATCCCTTGCCATGCCTTGTTGACGTTATTGTAAGTTAATTAGTTGTGCTGTTTTTTTTTGTAGCAGCTAGGTTTATTTCTTTTCAATGTTGAGGATAAGGGCATTATGATTTATGGTTTATCGCTTCAGCGCCCTTGTACTTCTTGCTTGTGTTGCATAGTGTTATAAATAATTCTTTTGCGAGGTATCTTTTACTGAGTTTGAGCAAATTTAATTGTTTGGTTACTAATTACCTTTGAGTATTACACGCATGTGAGGCGGATTTTGTGTTTGAAATTTAAATTTTTGTTTTTATCCGCCCGAATAATATTTTTTTTTTATTTAGAATTGAATACCTATCCGGGTAAAGGGGGGAGGTATGTGCGCCAAGCGCCATCCATGCCCCTCTTCCCCCGTTCGCCTCAGAGGTCTTATAAGCGGTGAGCTCTTTAGGGCCCGCGCATTTGGTCCGCATCCCCACCTGTACTACATCGTCACCAATAAACGTCGCCTTTAACCAGCGTGATCTCTAACCTCTGTCTAGAGTCTAGAGTCAGGTATTGAAACTAGAATTGATGAAAAGCTGTTAGTTAAAGAGTCAGCATTAACCGTTCAGATTAAAGGAGTTGAAGCTAAATTTGAGGTTGTGGACTCTAAGATAACCAATTTGATTGATGTTAAAATTCCTGAGATTCAAGAGAATTTTAAGAATCAAGAGTCAGTTATAGAAAATCAAATGGATAAAAACTGAAGACTTTAGAAACTAAAATTAATGATCAAATTGATTCAAAGAACTTATTAATAAGTAATAAAGTTGAAGAACAAGAAATTAGTATAATTAAAGTTGTGAATGAAAAAGAAATGAGCTTGCAGACATCACTTAATGATCAAATTGAAGAAAAGCTGAATAACTTAGAATCAACACTGAACAATACTGTTGAAGAAAAAAGTAAAAGCTTAGAGGCACATCTAACTGAATTAAGTGATAGAAACCTTTTTGTTATGGAAAGAACTGTAGCATTAGCACCTTCGTTTGTTGAAGTTGACAATAAGCTGAAAAGTTTAGAGTTAACCATAACCTCATCCAGCGAAGAAAAATTCAATGATCTTAACAAAATTAAAATGGAATTACGAGCAGAGTCAGTCCCATTAAGAAAAATGAAAGAATTAGCTAAGAACTTGAGTGATGTAGAAAGTCTTTTCCAGGAGTTTTCAAGAGACATTATTTCAAATCAGAATGAAATCAGCCAGATCAAATTAATGCTTCAGAATGAAACTGATAAAAATGTAAAATTAAACCAGGAAGTGGAAAGTTTGAGTGACCGAGTAAACAATTCGATATCAATGAGAGTTAGAGAAAATTTAGAGAATTGAAAATTCTATGTATAAAAAATGATAGGCCTAAATATTTATGGACAACAAGGAAAAAATCATTTTCATCTTCACAACCAGGACCTCCTGGAATAGGTTTTAAATATCTTGATGAAGATCAAAATTTCGATTTAAATAATAGAAGACTTGCAAATATTTCTTTTCCAATCGAAGAATTTGACGCTATGAATAAAAAATATGTTGACGAAGTTTTGGAAAATTTGAGGCTTCATCTCAGAAAATATATAGAGGTAAGAGAAAATCTTATCAATGAAAATTATCAGTTCAGAAGTGATTCTATCCAAGCATCTATAGATGAGAATACTACAGGTTTTCAAGAAAAACTCAGGGAAATTATGACAAATCTCGATGAACATAGTAGAATATCTGAGGAAAAAATAGAGGTGATTTGAACAAGTACTTTAGAACATACAGACTTTTTGAAAAATGAGATAAAGAGGTTGGAAGAAGAGGAAATAAAAAGTGTGAAATTAGACTATGCAAATCTCGAGAGAGTATTCAACGATATGAGTTCATACATTGAAACTTTTAGAAATAATCTTCATGAACAGGATAGAGAAACTATCATAAATACAAATGAAATAGAAAAATTGAAACAGTCATCGCAGAAATTGGAGGATGATTACGCTGATATAAAAAACAGATTAATAACGTTAGAGAATACTTTGAGACGAGAAACCGTTGAACCGTTGAACTAAAAAATGGTTTTCTGAAATGTTCTTGAATGGAGTAAAATTTATTTCATATGCTACATACGGTTAGATTAAGAAAATAGGAATTTACATCTAAAATACACTTAGTAGTTTGTCTAAGTCGTTTCTGCTTATAAGAAGTCAAAACTTCGTGGAAGAATAAATCTTCACGAAATTTTGTCCTAATTAATTATCATTTTTAGGTAATTGAAATAGTTGACTCTCCCTCCATTTGCTTCGTGACGTTCTCTCCAGTTCGTGCGGGAATACTACTGCAGGTCTTTGCAACCATGAAAAAGCCTTATCTTTACCTCGGGATTCGAACCATCAACTGTGACCCAATTCATTACACGAGCCCAACGCGTTATCCACTCGACCAAATAGATCTACTGTACTATGGAGAATTTTGGGCTATTTGCGCTAACTTTTTCTGAATATGGAAGAAAAATGCTTCAATTTTTTACAATTCATAGTCATGTTAAAACTTTCTTTACTTTCATTCGGTAAAAAGAAAAAATAGCAAATATTTAATTTACGTATCAGCCCTTCGTTTTGTCAACATAAAAAGTGTGCTTTTTGGCGGGATTCGAACCCGTGATGTCTTTGCCTTACGATTTGGCTGCTGCTCCTCAGACCACTAGGCTACAACGACATGTGAAAGTTCCGTGAAATTGTTGTGTATACATTTTAAATGTGTCTTCATTATATAAATTATATCGTTTTAACATCTCTGTTCAACATTCTATTTATAATTTTAAATTCAATTTTGTTTGTTTTCAATAGTTTCTTATGTAATAGTTCAGACGTAATCATATATGATTGAAATTTGACAAGTCTACCACGAAATCTCAGTTCATTTTCTATGTACGCTTTAGAAAAAATAGTTGAACGGGAAACTAAAATGAATTTCGAACAATTTTTTACAAATAAGGAAAATGATAAAACGGAAGTAGTTTTTATTGATGAAACCCTTGTGGTTAGATTAATAAAATTGAAATTTATAACTAAAAGTGGCTTAGTCGTTTGTGTAACTCATTTTGGCTTATGAAACTCAAAAATTCGTCAAAGAATGAATCTTTTTTGAAATTGTTTTTTTAAATAATTTCAATTATAAGCTAATTGGGGTGAATTGTGCCCTGATTGGTAGTTCCTTTACTACTGACGTCCTAAAAAAAAAGTTCCAAAGGATGAGTATTAATTGACAAACCATCCGAGGTATACAAATAGATAAGCCATACGAGGCATAACAATAGACAAACTATACGAGGTGTGCTAATAGATAAACTATCAGAGGTGTACATAGATAAACCATACGGGGCATATTAATAGACATAATATACGAGGCGTACTAATAGACAAACCATACGTGGTGTGCTGATAGTCTAACAAAGTTCCATACGAGGAGTACTAACTGACAAACCATCTGAGGTGCACAAATAGATAAGCCATACGAGGCATAATAATAGACAAACTATACGAGATGTACTATTAGACAATACTATCAGAGGTGTACAGATAGATAGACCATACGAGGCATATTAATAGAAAAAATATACGAGGCGTACTAATAGACAAACCATACGTGGCGTGCTAATAGTCAAACTCTGTCAAGGGTAGTTGAATGAGAAATGAGAAATATTATCTCTTGGATGTTTTATATTCCAAAAGATTCCGGTACAGCGCTTCTTGCCTTTTTCCTACTTCGATAATTTCAACTAAAAACTTGGGAGTTTCGAAGAATTCTTTAGTAGTTTTCAAATTACTTATAAGATTATCGAAGTAGGAAAAATACAAAAAACGCTACACCGTACTAGATTGAAACACCACCGTAAATGACAATCAAGTATTGAGAAAAAGATAGTCTCGAAATTATTTGTAAAGAACATCGCGCAACACAGCACGCACATCTAGAATTGCGTAAACAAACTTACACTCAAAAATGAAATGCATGGCTTGTTCGGCATACAAATATAGAGATAATGTTTGCACGAGCGCTTTATTTCATTTGTCTGTTTATACTTTTAATTTCTTCTGTTCACAGAAGCGACCTTGGGGGTCGTGATAGATCGATTTATAAATCATTAAGCAAGCACAATCAATTTGTTTATTTCTGAAATTTGGTGCAGTGTTAACTGATCGCAGAGCCTTAGGTAAAATGTAATGTGTCTTGAGGTTTTGCGAGACCTAAAGTTGGCAACGCTCGTGAGAGCAACACTCGCAGCCAGTTTTCTAGTGGTCTCGGGCTCAACAACAAGTAAATGTTGGCCGAGTGTGTATATAATTACCTACTGTGGCTAAGGATCTAACTTTCTAATTTCTAAACTAATGTACTTAGTTCTACTCGACTCTTTTCTATATATCCCCTTGCTAGCCATTTGTCTGGTAATTGAGTATTTAAGTTGTAAGATATCTAAGAGGTGAGTGAATTATTTACCTAATGTGATGTGTCATTGCATTTGTCTATTGATGTGTTATTTGTGTCTTGATGGGGTATACTAATATTATATCTCTGTTTAGATATATATTACTGTGGTAACCAATAGCCGTCTCGCAAATGTGACGTCAGCAGAACTTAGGCTGAATAGAGAGACAGAAGCATGGCATCCCTCCTCAGGCTACTAGAGTTCGAGTACTGAAGATGTTCTCAATCGATTTTCGGCTGAGGTGGGGGGAAGGGGGTAATTTAAGCATTGTATTTAGACTTTTTATTTTTTATTTTTTTCCGTGCGTTCAGCGCACACTAGCACTGAACTTTCAAATCGGAAAAAACTCTAAATTTCTGTAATTAAATTTATCACTTTGGATCAAAACCTAATCTACCTATATGTGCCAAATTTTGTGAATATTCTCCACTCAGATGTGATATCCGGCATCAATGTTACTCTATTTTATCCCACGTACACATGTCCGTATAATGCTGAAGAGTTGTGTTGCTTCTTGACTATAACCTGATTTTTCTTTAAAAATTTCTGTGAAAAAATTAATAAACCAGTTCATTTTTATGTCTTTCGAAGTCTTCTTTTCCTTTTAGTTATTTTTTTTGCGAAAAATTTCTTAGGATTACAGTGAGCTCAACTGTCATTTTCTCTGTAGTAGATGGTAGGTTGCCTTTATCTTTTATTTTATATATGCATTTTTTTCTAATATTTCATTTTCAATAAGTATATATATTAATATGTGTGTGTACGTGTGTAGGTATGTATATGTATCTACATATATAGATATACATGCTTCTATTTCATTTCTTTACGCTAAAACCATCCGGTTAATAAATTTTATTGCACTAGAAAAATGATTCCAAAATTGATCTATCACTTCCCCAGAGGGCGTTTCTGTGAATCGGATTAACGTAAAATATAATTAATGAAATAAAGTGCAATTTGAGCATATGAATCGTAGTAAAATTATCTTTCTGTCCGTATGTTGTACAAGCTATGAACTTTGATATTGAGTATATATTTGTTTACCCATTTCTACCAATATTTTGTAGATATTTGTCAATCATGAGTGGTAACCGGCTTACACTGTACCTCTATTTTATCCCATGTACCCATGTCCGCATGATGTGGTGAATATCGAGAAGATATGAAATATGTTTTTGGTGGTGATATGGCTTTGCATATTTTTAGGGCATATTTTTCATTTCTCATTCAACTACCCTTGACAGAGATAGACTATTGGCACGCCACGTATGGTTTATCTATTAGTACGCCTCGTATATTTTGTATATCTATTTGTACACCTCGGATGGTTTGTCAATTAGTACTCCTAGTATAGAACTTTTGTGAGACTACTAGCTCACCACGAATTGTTTGTCTATTAGTACTCCTCGTATATTTTGTCAATTAATATGCCTCGTATGGTCTGTCTACTTTTACACCTCTGATATTTTGTCTATTAGTACACCTCGTATAGTTTGTCTATTATTATGCCTCGTATGGCTTATCTACTTGTACACCTCGGATGATTTGTCAATTAGTACTCCTCGTATGGGACATTTGTTTTAGGATGTCCTGTATTAAGAAACTTTTAAAAGCCAATATGTTGGCATGTATCTCATGTGGCAACTTGGAAATAAACATTTTTTCTTTTTCTTTTCTTTTTTCTGAAGAGCAGGGCTGCCACTGAGGTTTTTCTCCTTCCCCCAGATTTGCGGTAGAAATTCCCTCATTTTCATCAAAAATCCCCCAAAATTAAAGAAAAAACGTATTATGGTATATAATAAATAAAAACTGACATTACTTAATGTGTATTAAATCCAAATGTAATTTCGTCCTTTTCATTGACAGCTTGTGAGCTATCTTGCTGTAGGGTAAAATTGTTTTACCCACAGGTTAGAAATCATACACACTTGAGGAAAGGTCGTGTTGATAAAAGTTTTCTACATGAGTAAGCTCACTTATGGTAATTCCACTGGATTTCTTGGATAGCTCACCTACGATATCAGCGTTGGTACTTGCAACATTTATGCTTCTCTTATGTTGCACTGAGCATTGTTTTGTTTTAATTTTACAAAGAAATATTGCAGCACTTACATTACCTACAGTTGGGATTACGATTTCATTTCAGCCGAGTTTTAATTCGGTGGCACCAAGCCAATCATTTCTAAATGCCTGCGTACAGAACTTTCGTTTCGTAAAACATGATTCGGTTCA
This sequence comes from Morinoia aosen, assembly GCA_030386875.1. NCBI lineage: Eukaryota > Metazoa > Arthropoda > Malacostraca > Amphipoda > Talitridae > Morinoia > Morinoia aosen. Next base: position 45,718,808 of record CM059575.1, read on the forward strand.
GTAAGCCATTGGAGAAAATAATCAGCATTCTAAAGCAAGAATAATAATTATAAAATTATGAAATCGTTATATAAATAGCATTAATCACTAAAATGAACCTATTTGTCATCTTTGTAAAGTTTTGCTCGTTAAAACCTTAAGTTAATATTCAAAGTTGAAGAACTAATTGCTGAAAAGCATGTAACAGAGTTAGTCTTTGTAACGAATATAAGTTATGAAAATACATAAAAATAAAACAATATTGAAAGTTACTGATTGAAACCTAGGCGTGCCGCACATTTTTAACATCTCTTAATTTCGAACCACACAAGTATTCAATCTACAAGAACTCCTGCTTCCGCCTCTTTTGCAGAAGAAAATACAATAAAAATATCTGAATTTCCAAATTAACATATAGGAATAATTACCACATAATTTAAGTTAATGGAAAGAATGTCGATCAAAAAGTATTCGCTCAGAGGAAGGAAGCTAGCAACCGTCACGGTTACTGTTTGCCTTTTTATTCCTTTTATAGAGCGAACTCTCGAGACTTAGCTCTGTGAGCTGTGAGAATTAGAGTAAAGGGCCGTTTACACTGGTCTACATTTTGCTGCAGGCTCACGTGTGGACGCCTCGTGAGGAGCTTCACAAGAGACATGTGCGTTTAGACTAGACACCATTGGAGCGAGCCATGGAGCGCGCGCTGCTCAACAGGGCTGCCACTCTAGATATTATATAGCTAGATCTAGATGTTTTTGCTGAAGCCTAAATGTAAAATTTCGAACCTAGATATTAGCTATAAAATCTATATAGTTTTTTCAGCATCCTAGAAATTTTCTAGCTAGAATTACAATTAAGCTATGTATACGATAGATTAATGTATATTCGAATTAAGAATTCACCATAATGGTTGGTTACTACTTCATTCTTTTTATATATGTTAATTTACTTAAGCAAATTGTCTGAATAGTGAAGAGACCATATTCTGATCATGTTATGTTCAGATTATGAACGACACCAAGACGGCTATTTCACGGTTCATAAGCTAAATCACACTATCTCCAATTGCAAAACTAGTGATGATATCAAAAAATCATGGAATAAAATTCACATACATTATCAAGAATGTATTGTGACCTCATTTTGACGAAAGACTGACGAATGATATTGGTAACAATGAGTTCAGTTTATTGTTGGATGGAAGCAATGATATTTCTATCATGAAACTACATGGTGTATCAGTTATATACTAAAGTAATGCATCTAATAAAGTAAAATCAACCTTAGTAATTGCAAAATTATTAAAAATGATGAAGATAGAGGTGTGAAAGCCTTAAAACAATTGTTGATAAGTAGGAATCTGAGCATTGATAATATGCAATGCAATGCTACAAGCTGTATCAATAATAATTTCAAAAACTAAAAAAAAATTCGACTCGCAACACGTGTGGAATTGAAGAATATTTGGATACCAAGCTTTATTAGGGTAAATATCAGGATACTAGATAATTTATATAAAGATAAATTGCCTAATGTAAAGCAATTTATGATATAAATATCCTTATATGCTATTGTTCTACTAATTTATTATAGTAGATAATTAATTCATTTCTAGATAAATTTTTGGATGTTTTATTTTTAAATCTAGATGTTTCGAGATATTTTTTGAGGTCACACTAGATTTTTTGGTCAAACAAAAGTGGCAGCCATGCAGCACAAAATCAGTCAGTGTGGCCTGCTGCTTTGAAATGTGGATTGCTGTGGACGAGCTTGTGTGAATATTGCTGCTGCATCGTAGCTACGTAATCTCTTTTTTATTTGCATGAGTGAAATGTTACTATATTCGTTCATTTTCATTAAAATATAATTGAAAGCAGCCTCCTTATATTCGCAGCTTTTAGTCTGCCAAAGGCATTGATGGGCTTCGTACATTTCAATAAGAAGCAGTGTAGTTTCTCGCGGCAGTGTTGAGTCAGCCATTACGGGTGAGAGAGAGGCGCTACCTCACTTGATGACTACCAACCGCACACTGACCCGTGGAGGGAGTATATATGGAGGGAGCATAGCCGTCTGTGAAGAGAACCAGTTTTTGAGATTTCTCCCATGTTTGTGGTAACCAATAGCCGTCTCGCAAGTGTGACGTCAGCACGGAAGCCAGTTACCTACTAACTACGCTAGGGTGCGCACATGCTCGCTGATTGCTCTTCCAGCTGTTGAGTTTATCGTAATCATTAATTTGGGATTCTAAGACTCCGAAAGATAATAAATTGTGTTTCTTCACTCGAGGACACTTAATAATATCAAAATTACTGGCAAAGATACATTAAGAGTTGAAAACTGTAAAGATTACAGGCCCTTGAATATAACAAATTAGAGAGCGACTTGCACGCGCACCTCATCCTTCGATTTGTGGAGCGGTACTAATCTTGCTTTGGCAAATGAACGAGTTGTAGAGGAGGCGAGGAGGAGCCAACTTCAGCCAAGCGTCTGTGGTTGGCTCACGTGTGGGGCCTTGCCAATGCCCCAGTCTCCCAACTTTTGCAGCTAATTTGAACCCGATTGGAATCGGCTATGCTCCCTCCATATATCCTAGCTCCATGCACTGACCGGTCTAGAGCTGCGCCTCTCACACATGCGGCGCTGCACGAATTGGATCAAAGTGAATCGGGAACTTCGGGCTCACACACACAAATATGAGCCTCAGTGGTGAGCTTCGTCTACACGAGTCGCGCCTCACAGCCGAAATGTCCCCTAGTGTAAACACCCCTTAATACTACTGTTCATTGCTCCGATGTGAATCTCGTTGCTAGTCTAATGAGTTAGATCATCGTTCAAACTTCGTTATATCGCCTTTTATTCATAGTTAAAAGGGGGTATTTCCTGTTCTGCATCATAATTTCTTCATCCGAATGAGCATACGTCCACTTGTAATTCAAAATTATCCATGCTATACATTTTTTGAATAGGAAATAATTGCTGGCCGAATTCCCCCAAATTTTATGGTTTTTGCAAAAGTTTCCCCCATTCCCTTAGACTACGCGTGTTTCCCCCAGATCTAGGGGAAATCCCCCATCAGTGGCAGCCCTGCTGAAGAGCGAGTGCTGTCGGAATGCATTGAAGCGAGGCTGCGGGCTGCAGCTGAAAGATCGCCAGTTCCCGCTGAACATCACTCTTTATATTAAAAGATAATTTTATACCCTTTATCTTGTTTTAAATGGCCCTCAAATTACTTCATTAGAAAGAGAAAACTTTCAGCTTTACGAAAAGGTATTTTATTTTGGTCAAAAAAACCTTTAAAGTATTAGTTATTCATTATTGTTCCCTGTGAACGAGACATGTAAAAATAAATTAGTGTTATTCCTACGAGAATGAATCGCTTTTCGGTCTCGTTTTAGGCACAAATTCGACTCGTTCCTCGAAAAAAATGAACTTAGGAAAAGAGTGGTTCCGAAAAGTTACTGTAGTGGACGCCTCGGCCACACTTCAGCCTAATTTCATAAACAATAAAAACTAACATCCTAAAATTAAATTATACAAATGTAATTATTTTTATAAATTTACAAGACCAAATTTATTCGTTAAAACCCAAAATTTTACCAAAAATGTGTTTCGAAAATATTTTCCGATCACGTTTCCGCCCGTCACTTCCGTTGGAAACATTACGTAGAACCATTTCGCAAGCTCCCGTTAGCCAGTCGTTTATTTACGTAGAGATTCTCCTGTGTGTAGTGCTTGGGCCCCAGAGGGGCATTTGACCCTGGACAACACATTCCCCTCACTCACAAACATTTGTAACATCTTGAGGGCAGCCCCTCTGCATTGATAGCCTAAGGAGCTTACCTCCTCCAATTTTTTTTGCCTCCAAGTTTTCCCTCCAAGTTTCTCCTCCTCTTCAAACTTCACTAAACTGGAAGGCCTGCATCCCTGCAGCTAAGCCGCTAAAACCTCCAGTTGAGACTATTGGGTCGAGAGCCTCCTTTCTTACCGAGTTTTCCCAACTGGTAACATTTCCCATACCCATCACTCAATTCCCGACCCACTTAATATCGGAACCTCCCACACTCACACCATCCTCAACTTCACACTCCAGTACACGCTTCCACAAGCCTGTGCTGGCGCGGTGCTACAGCAAACCGTTCAAAATGACACGTCACCATTGGCGTTCTTTAGTCGGAAACTTTCTCCCACCGAACAACGCTATAGCACGTTCGGGAGAAAGCTTCTGGCGATATATATGTCCATAAAACACTTCCGCTATACCTTGGAAGCGCGCCAGTTCACGGTATTCACCGATCATAAGCCGCTGATCAACGCAATAAGAATGCCTCCTGACCGCCATTCCCCTCGAGAAAGTCGGCACCTGAGTTACATAGCACAGTTCACTAACGATCTCAGGCACATTAAGGGGGACGAGAACACGGTCGCCGACTGCTTATCGCGTGTGCACAACGTGGTATTAAACCCGTTGGCGCCCGAGTTCCGACCTTCTGTGCACATGATTTCGTTGGCTGATATCATCATCGAACAAAAAAACGACACGGAGATCCAATCTTTGATTGAGTCCCCTAGCTCGTCTCTAAAGCTGTCACTCAGAAAAGGCGTTTACTGTGACGCTGATCGGCCTAACCGATATTACTTGCCTAACAAGTTGCGCTCGTCCACCATTAAGCATTACCATGAATTGTCTCATCCTGGGACGGATAGAACTTTCCGCCTAATCGCAGATGGTTTTGTCTGGCCCGGGATGCGTAGGGCCATAAGAGAGTACGTCCGCAACTGCCCAGATTGCCAAGCTAGCAAAGTCACTCGACACAACAAAGCCGCAATTCAACCTTGTGTTTTCTCTGGCGGTAAATTTGACGCGGTCAACATCGATATAGTCGGCCCGCTTCCAAACTCTCGCGGGTTCTCGTATTTACTTACTATGATAGACCGCTTCTCTAGGTGGGTCGAGGCTGTTCCCATTGCTAACATAACTGCAGAAACTGTAGCACGCACTTTTGTTGAAACGTGGATCTCCCGGTTTGGGGTCCCTCTGAGCATCACGCATGATCGTGGGGCTCAATTTACTTCCATGTTGTGGTTAGAGATCTCCAAAATCCTAGGTAGTGACAATATCTCAACTACTGCTTACCACCCCCAATCAAACGGACTCATCGAGAGAGTCCATCGCGACCTGAAAGCATCCCTTCGTTGTTTGCGTTGTCACGACGACTGGGTGGATCGCCTCCCTATTGTATTACTTACCCTGAGGAACCTGTTCAGGCAGGACCAGAAGTGCACGTCCTCCGAACTGCTGTACGGGAAAGCCTTACGATTGCCTGGTGATGTTATTGATCCCACGTACCAAACCGACGAGTCCCCCTGCCAAATCGCTGATTACGCATCGCGCCTCAAGCGCGCTATGGGCGAAGTAGTTTACAAACCGCCTCGCCTACCTTCACCTTCTGAAAACATAGACCCTTGTTTGCAGAGTTGTGAACATGTTTACGTGCGGGTGGATGGCGTAAAAACCCCACTGCGACGCCCTTACGATGGCCCCTACAGGGTGCTAAAGAGGACGCCGAAATATTTTATTATCGAAAGGGGTACTAAGAGCGACAGTGTTAGCATAGATAGACTGAAGGCAGCATATGTGTCCTTTCCTGAAGATCATTCCACCAACACTCATGAGCCGCTACCCAGGTTGCAAATTACCCCCAGGTCAACACCTGTCGAGGCCACCGGGTTGCACTTGTCTGTTTTGGCTAGGAACCTTCCTCCCACAATGGAGTGTAATGAGTTCGTGTTCCCTTGAAGACCGTTCAAAGAACGCTGTCGGGACCTCGTAATTCGGGTGCCTCCAATTCGGCTGATGTTTCTGTTGCTGTTGTTCCCCATCACGAAAAAGCCTCAGAGACCCGTTCGTTGTCCCAGTTGGGAATCCGAACGTCAACTTTCACAGCTCCACAGCCTAACCCTTCTATTGCCCCCGAGCGCTGTAGCAGTTTTGGCAGACCTAGTCGTCCGCCAGCTCGCTACGCGCAGACTTAGGGTGGTGACTTCTGATCTGTCAATTTTTTTTCTCCTCTATTTCCTCCTGTCAAGCCTTCTGTTGGGATTTTTTTTTCCTTTTATGATCATTTCGGGCATCTACAGGTAACAGCTTCACTGTTACCAGACCTTTCGGTCCACATGCGTTGGGGGGTAGCTGTAGTGAACCCTTATCCCGCAACCCAGTCGAAATTTCGAAATTCTCAGAATGATCATCTAAAAATTCAGTAAAATAAATTCAACCATTAGCATAAAATCACATTACGAAATTCACTAATCTCTATCCTCAATTTTATTAAAATTGTGTAACGAAAAATTCAATCTCTAAGAATTCACTTTTGCGTCTTAACGGAACTTCCCATGGACTCGCGACAGCAACATCGTATTCGAACTAGCGCCCATTTGTCTCATATCATTCAGAGCGTGCATATCTCGGTGTTTCTGGCTGGAAGCTACGAGACACTTTACATTCCACTGCCACGTCACCTACCTTGCCCGATCATATCAAAAGGGTAAAATAACCCGGTAGCCAGACTTGGCAAAAGAACTGCCTCCTTCCTTGGTTTCTTTTTACTTTGTACTAAACACTCAATTACTGGACGGCAAGCGCAAGTACCGCATTCCTCTTCCACCTCACTCCGAATTGAGACCTTTTTGGTTACAGCTAACCCAACTGCTGCTTAACCTGCAAGTCTATATTCAACCAAAACTGGAGGAATAGCACCTTACCATCCTCACTTATCAGTGACGCTATTTGCCGTCTCTAACCATTGGGTACCATTGCACACGACCTTCTCCACCATTACACTCCCCACATACCGACGCAGCTGTGAGCCTGTTGCAGTTCCTACTCAAGATCGGACCTCAACATCAGCTCACCTTGAAGAGACCAATCTGCCAGCCACCCAAATAAAAGGCCAGAAATAAATAACCATATCTACTTTCTTGTCCTTCTGATGGTCTGGTCCGAGGTAAAAATTATAGTGTTTTGATTTTGATTAAAGACGCCTGAAATATTGCGTCCGAACCCCCACACTTAACTCCTTCTGAGTCTTGCAAACCCAAAAAATCAATGCGCACTCCCCGTGCGCTGGTGACCCGTCTTAGCATAGAATTCAAACCTGTCTAAAGTAAAACTTGAGTTAAGCCACCAAACTTGAAGTTTACAGTGGTGACCCCAGAGTAGTTAATCAGATATCATTGCATAATACTTACCCGGACAACCATCGGAAGGATTAGGAGCGCATGTCTAGTGCTGTCAACTTCTGTGCATGGCTGACCTTGAAGGAGGTAGTTTCTTTCCCTACTCTCAGTAGTCAAACATAGTATTTCCTCTCCAAACTCTTCCCTAATAATAAGTTATTGCTACTGCAGCCTATTCTAACAAATTCTTCATGTTTATCCATTGCTACTGAAGCCACCTTTTACAAAACTCTTCATGCATTTCCATTGCTACTGAAGCAAACCATAGGAGACCTTCTAGGATTATTTCCATTGCTACTGAAGCTCCTTACTAATAACCTTCGCAATTTCCATTGCTACTGCAGCACCATTGCTACTGAAGCACAAAAGTAACATAAAAACTTATACGAAACAAAAAGCTATTGCAACGCGCGTTATCAATAATTCTTTGGGGAACATTAGAAGCATTATGGCGCCAAACGATGGTAACGATAGTAACGACAGTCAGGCGGTTTCTGTTAAACTAACGCCGTTCGCGATTCAAAGTTTGGACTCTTGGTTCTTCCAAACCGAAGAACATTTCGAAAGCCTATCCATCGATTCCGAAAAAATCAAATACTATTCATTATTAAGGGCCCTGCCCACTACTTGCCTAGACGACCTCTCTGGGGTTTGTAACGCTAACTCAACCGAACCTTATTCCACCCTCAAAGAGCATGTTTTAAAACGTTACAGCAAGGATAGAGCCCAAAGAATCCAGGCTTTGACGAGTACTCTTACCACCTACAATAGCCAAACACCTCTAGCTTTGCTTAAAGAAATGCGGAAATTGGCGAAAGGGGTGATGGATGACGATACCCTTAAGACATTGTACATCCAACGCTTGCCCGTACGCCTGCAACCATTCCTCCATACACAGGATGCCTCTGTGAACCTGGACGTTCTCGCAGAATTAGCCGAGAAAATTCTTGCCTGTGAAAACCAGACTCCGAATAGCTCTGCCGCTACTCCAATGGTCAATCAAACCGGCCCAAACGAAACGGAAAGATTATTGCGCGAGTTAGTTCAGCGAGTTGGAGCACTAGAAGTTGCTACCCAGCAAGCCGAACACGCGGATAGAGTTCATGGGGTTGCACACCAAACAGCGGCGTATCAGCAAGCCGATAATTCCACACACACCGTTCCGTTTGACAGGCACAAAAATGTGAATCGTTCATTTAAACATCAGAGGGCCGGTAGTTCAAATACCGTTCAGAGCCAGGGTTCACGAGACAATCTGGAGAAGGAATGGTGCTGGTATCACAGAAAGTACTTGCACAAGGCTCGTAAATGTGAGTCGCCGATGTGCCCGCTTTATGTACTACTTTACCCAAAAAACGGGAACAGCGCGGCGTAAATGCGAGTCAGACGCCAGCGCATAAGAAAACAAACGCCACTCGCTGCTTATTCCTAAGTGATCCGGCTACCGGTATTCGATTTCTGATCGATACCGGGAGTTCGGTAAGCCTAATCCCGGCAACTGACAGAGACAAAAGTACCACGGGTATTCCAAACTTGCGTGCTGCTAATGGCACTCCTATACTCTGTTACGGCACGCGAACGCTGTCGTGTTCCCTAAATCTCAAACGTACCTTGAGCTTCGAATTCATAGTGGCTGATGTGGACACACCCATCATTGGTGCCGATTTTCTTCAGAAGTTTGCATTGGTGGTGGATGTGAGAAACGGATGCCTGTATGATAGCGAAACCAAAGTGCAAAGACCCCTTAGTGCCGTCGATATGGTGAACGTTACGTCAAGCGTCTCCCCTAACCTAGAGAGTACATGTCCCTACCAACGGGTGTTGCTCGAATTCCCCTCACTCTTTCAACCTAATGTAACGTTGCAAAATAACACGCTGACGCAACACCACATATCGACGAGCGGCCCTCCTGTTTACGCGAAAGTAAGACGTTTGCCCCATGATCGATTGCAGGAAGTAAAAGCCGAGTTTACAAAAATGGTCCAGGAAGGGACAGTTCGTGTTTCGAAAAGTCCCTGGGCCAGTCCCTTGTTGATTGTTCCAAAAAGCAACGGCGAGTTGCGTATTTGCGGCGATTATCGCCAATTAAATTCCGTAACTGTACCCGACAGATTCCCCATTCCCCACCTTCATGATTTTACTGCAAATCTGTCAGGGGCAAAAATCTTCTCTACAATCGACCTGAAGAGAGCTTTCCACCAGATTCCAATGGAGGAAAGCTCTATTCAGAAGACCGCTGTGTGCACGCCGTTTGGTTTGTACGAGTATCTTCGTATGCCGTATGGCTTGCGAAATGCTCCGCAAACCTTTCAGCGGCACATGACTGAAGTCCTTTCCGACCTCCCGTTTTTGTATTGTTACCTCGATGATGTGCTTGTGGCTTCGGGGACGCCTGAGGAGCACGTGCATCATTTGAGAGAGCTGTGCAAACGACTAGCGTCGCACGCTCTGCTGATTAATCCAGCAAAGTGTGTACTGGGAAAGAAGGAACTGACTTTTCTAGGTCACCACATCTCAGATAAAGGCATTAGGCCACTTCCCGACAAGGTAGAAGCTATCCGAAATTTCCCAAAGCCCTCTACACAGAGAGAGTTGCGCAGGTTCTTGGGATCGGTGAATTTTTACCACCGATTCCTAAGGAACTGTGCGGCGACTCTGGCACCACTCTCCTCCCTCATTAGAGCAAAAAAACGAGGGAAGTCTGTGCTTATTAAGTGGAACAGAGAGGCAGAGGAGGCATTCACTAAGATCAAAGACGAACTTGCTAATGCGACGGAGTTGGCTTACCCACACCCGAACGCAAAAGACTCTCCCCAAGAACGTCTCACGAACCAAGCCTCAAGCCTCGTACTTCGGCGTTCAACCTCAACTATTGAAAAGACCCAAAAGGCGAGCTATTCTGTTCTCTCATTTTCCCCAGTGTTGGCTGCATCGTGGTTTTTGTTGTTTGATTAATAGACGCTTGAAATATTGCGTCCGAACACCGCCTGCAACTCCTTCTGAGATTGCAAATCATTAAAATTCAATGTGCGTTAACACGCGCTGGTGACCCTGCCTTATCAAAGAATACCAACCTTGTTCAATTTAATCATCAATCCAATTCTCAACCTTTAACCAGCAAAACTAGAACATTAAACTTGTGATTTAAATTGCCTTGCTCTTCAAGCTTCAAATTCACATAATCAAATTAAGTTCCCCACTTTGGGCGAACTTCAGATTACTCCCGCGCCGCAGCTACCTGGCAGGCTGTATGCATGGTAGAGTGTAAAACATGACGTTAAATAATTTTATCGTAAATTCTGTTTTTCCTATAGAGGAAGTAAATATTCGTGTATTATTTTTGTTTGTGTTAAAATACGCTGTACGTATTTTGTTTATGATGATGGTGTAATGAAGTTAAAGAAAACTAATTTCTGCCAACCTATTTGGTGACTTGAAATTAAATATAAGGCATTAGTGCTAAAAAATGTAATCCATTAGTCCAAAAAAATATAATGTAATCGAGCAAAGCGTAACATTCGAAATGGCAGTGGGTGTCTTGAAGAGGTATTTGGGAATGATTTTCTTTCTTTCTTTCTTTCTTTCTTTCTTTGTTCACGTTTGCAAATAAAATGCATTGAACGATTTTTTGAGTGTGAAGTTCACAAAGAGAACATCTATATAAATCAATAAAATTCATCCCACAGATAATTTCAACATTGATATGTGTAATTCATTGTGGATTTAATATTAATTTAATATCCGATAAAATTACTCTACCAAAGTTTTTACCGATATTTCTCGATGAAGTTAGATGGGATAAGAAAGAAAAAAAAGAAAGAAAACCCATTCATTTTCTAAAAATTTGATTCGTGAGATGCATTTCAGCATATTGGGTTTCAAAACTTTCCTAATATAAAGCGTCCTTAATTGATCTCATAAGATTTCATATATCGTAAAATTAGGAATGAAAATGATAGGGAAACATAATATTCAATATGACATACTCGTGTTAATAAAAGCTAGTTGATACATTTCCTTACATGATATTTGTAATTTACGATAATGGAAAATATCTAAATTCAATTTGAAATGTCGTACAAAATATATCCCCACATTGCTGTTTTTTGTTGTTGTTCAAGACCAGAGAAGAAAAATTTAAAATGATGCAATTAATGACTAAAAAACCTGTTTTGCCATATGAAGAGACATTGAGTGTTCCATTTACAATTGCAGCCAGTGCTTTGACATTCAAGTGACCAACCCATCTATAGTCATTAGTCATTCAGCTGGCGCTAATTATTGAATCGTGTCAGTAAGCTATTGAAGGTTGAAAGGTATGGATGTGCTGGAGAGTTCCTACTCACTTTTATTCTGATTTGGTGAGTTCGCCAATTATAGTTTTGTACATTTTTTTGTTCATAAATACCTGATGTTTTAAAGGGATATTCTGCAAAATGTGCAGCAGGTGTGTAACTAGTTTAAAGATTGGCAGTAAACAAGTATATACACATGCCGGTGTATTTTCAAACATTCTGAGGACCGTAGTGAAAAAATGTTTTAAAAACTGTTTATTTTACCGGTAACTTACGCAGTACAGATGAGGTTTTGCTTGCTAGTCCTTTCAATTCCTGTAAAATATTTTAACAGGATTTGAATGAAATATTATCGCGTAAAGGGCCTGTTTGGTGTGCACGCTACTAACTAATTGTCAGTCGTAGTAGTTCGAGTTACATCGAAACAGCGCTTCATCGTGAGAACTGAATTCTAGAGATATAATTCTTTCCATACTCTCTCCATAGTTTTATTTTGCTGTGATAAGATTAACTGTGCACAAGAGTTGGGGTTAACACAAAAGTTAATTTCTGTTTTCTCGGACTCAAAAAGCTCTTGTAATAAACAGCTTATTTATCAATAACATAAAATCAATTTTTTCGCAATAAATACAAATATTTTTGTTTTACTGAGCTTCACACAACAATGAGAGAAAGCTGAAAACTTTTGAACGATTCGTCCGGATTCCCGAAAAAGACAAAGTTGGACAGTGCAGGAAAAGCACGAGTGCCGGGACTGCCGACTGCCGAGTAGTCAGAGACAGCATATAGAGTTCCCGCACCCAGAGTGGCCAAGACTTGAGGCTACATGAGCTTGTTCTCAAAGCCTCGCTAAACCCCGAATGAACAACAACAACAGCATATAGAGAAGAATTAGCAGTTCGACTGAGAGGGAGTGGTTTAGGACTGAAAGTTGGTAATGAGAGACTGAGCTGTTTGGTTGTATGCTGATGATGTGGTTGTGGTTAGTGAATGTGGTCATGAACTACAAAGGATGCTTGACATTGTGAATGGATATAGTACAGATTTCAAGATGAACTTTGGTGCCGATAAAAGTAAGGTCATGGTTATAAATAGTGATGAGACTGATAGAGACAGACTGTGGAATATTGGAGAAATCAGAATAGGTAGAATAAAAGAATACAAATATCTAGGTTGTATGATAAGTGAAGATGGATGTACTAGAACTAAAGGTGAGAAAGTGGCTAAAGCAATGCAGTGGAGTGGACGGTTAGGTAGTGTGGCCAGATACAGAGCAAACAAGTACAAATGTGTGAGAGGAATGTGGAAGTATGTTGCTGTACCTAGTGTCATGTATGGTATGAGTGCTCTTGCTTGGAATGAAAGTGATCTTGAAAAGCTGGATGTGATACAAAATAAGGTAGGACGTGTAGCATTGGGTGCTCCAAAATGGACAGCTATAGAAGCCATTAGAGGTGACCTAGGGTGGAGCCTATTTTCAGAAAGAATGATGAAAGCCGTGCTGAATTATAAGGTGAGAATTGAAAGAATGCAGAATAGCAGGTGGGTAAGGCGAATCTTTGAATGGAATCTGAGTGTAAGCTATTGGGAGAAAGTATGTTGGGGGCATGCAAGAAAACTCAGTATGCAAAAGATTATTCATGTTAGAATTGGGAGACCTGTGGATGACTGGAATTTAATAAATGTTGGAGGTGTAGGGCCTGAGTGGGACTGCAAGAGGTGGAAGAAAGAGATTAAGAGACAAACAAAAGAGTATGGATTGAATAAGTGGAAGCTTAGCATGATGCGGAAGCCTACACTTAACTGGTATATGAAAAAGAAAGCACCTAAGTTTGAGCTGTTCTATGATGGTAGTTTTGGAAGTCAACTCTTGTTTGCTGTGAGATGTAAGTCATTGAGTGTGAACAGACGTACATGGAGATGGAATGAGAATAATAACAGATTATGTCAGCAGTGTAATAGTGGAGTAGAGGAAACAATTGAGCATTTTGTGCTGGAATGCAGTAAGTATGAGCAAGAGAGAGAGAGTTTTATGAATGTGGTGTCTGAGCAGTATGGAGAGAATGAGTGGAATGCCAGATGTGCTGAAGATGATTGCGGTATGAGCTGTCTTGCTGGATTGGATCAGGAGTGTAATGCGAGTATCACTGAGGCTATGAAAGTGTTTCTAGTGCGTGCCTGAAGTAAGAGACAGTGACTGGAATGAGCCAGTCTGGTAGAATGGGCTGTAATGACCCAATGTGCCGGGGGATGGTGTTTTGACACACTGGTTGTCCCGGTGATGCCTTCCAATGGAGGCTTGTGACAAGGATTGTAGATCCTGAGTAGTTTAGTGGACAAGTCTGGTACCAGGCGCTGAACTCTGTGTGAAAATTGTGGAGGGAATTGTAGGCCGTTACAAAGGCCCCGACACTGTCGGCCCTCAAGTTCAAGTTCAAGATTCATGCATAATCAGTGCTGTGCTGGTCTCACTTTGTTCTTAGATGTTTTTATTTTCCAGAACATTATGGTGAAGGTCATAGACTCAAATGATTGATTACTATTGCAGGAGGAAGGGTAAAAATATTGAAGTCATAGTAGTTTGCATTTTATGCGATTTATTTTTGAGACTAATTTAGATAAGCACAATAATTTAACCAAGTGCAAGGAGTTCAAAAACATTTTTTTATAGAAATAGGCTTCCTAAACAGGTTTGTAATTTGTTACTGCCAAACTTGGTGAAAATGGAATAATATCAATGATATGGGTTTTAAATTGCTATTTTAACTTCTGTAGCATGCTTATATTATTTCAAACCTCAGCTGAATTCAATCATTGAAACGTTTAAGGAATTTACAATCATTTGCTTGCTATTAGGTAGCCTTATAAATTATCCAATGGCAATAAACTAACATTTATTGATATTTCAATAATGTCTAAGATTTTTAGTTAATCAAATAAACTATTCTTCATGAACAGATATTGAAGTTTTCAAAGCTAAATAGAGATTTGAAAGAAAGTGAACTTTTTTCACGTAATATCAAAAAATTTTGGAACTTCCTTATAATTTGTTCCCTTCAGTTGTGAAATTACATCCTGCTTAGCATAGTTAATAAGATCGAAATAAACAAGTTTTCTTCTATGCACTTTCCGTCTCAAATGAGTATTTTATTAGTTATAGTGGTAAATGACTTTCCGCAACTCCAGTGTTTGAAGCGGCAAGTTATTCAAGGAGCACGTCTGACAGCAACACTGCAATGCGCACTCGCTTCCTGCGCGATCGTCATCAAAGACGAAACCAAACCTACCGCTATACCTCGTTAAATACTCATTTGTCAAAAAAAGTGTATAGACGAAAAGTTGTTTATTTCAATGTTATTACCATGATTCAAGCAACAAAAATTCGAAAACCGATAAGTAGCTGTGTATTCGAGCGCATCCGTCATCAAAGACAAAACTAAACTTACCGCTATAAATCTTAAAATACTCATTTGAGATGGAAAATGCATAGAAGAAACCTTGTTTATTTTAATTCAATTAATTAAATAGGTTCAGGCACCAAAAAGTGGAAAATCGACAACTGACATAACCTTCAGATTTACCAAAAATTCTGACTAATAAAAATGAATATTAATATATTTTCTGGTACCAAATATAACCATGCTGTTTTCATTACAAAGAATCATGACTAAAAACAATATATTTTATGTGACCTAAAAAGCCCCATTCAGTTTTTAAAAAATAAAATATTTTTTACTTAAGATCATGATTAAAAAAACATAAATATACTTATGAGACCTAAAAATCCCCATGCTGTTTTTATAAAATGTTTTTTTATGAACAATGATGTAGAAAACCTGGATATGAATATATTTATGCGACCAAAAAATCATGCTGTTTTATTTTATGTATTTTTCATAAAAAATCGTATCTTAAAATCATGGATGTTAACACATTTTATGATACCAAAAAAATCATATTTTTTTAAACATATTTTGTTAAAAAATTATTATTCATTTTTTGGTCACAACTTCTTTGTAAAAAACCCCTCTCAGGGGGATACAATTATTGTATCTATGGGAACTAGCGCTCCCAGGGGGACAATGTGAGGGCCCGAGCTGAGAGTTAGGTAGGCCTCATTTTTGTTGAAATAAAATGTTTTTGTTATGTTAAGGACCACCTTTTTTTCTGTTCACTGCTGTCCTATTTTTCAGCACCTACTAACTGTTACAGTCTTCTTCAACTTTGATCTTGTTTCATAATCTTCCTTCCTCTCTTTGGATCACATTTGTTGCTGGGTAGGGAGGCTAAAACTAATGACTAATCTAATCTGTAAAAAAACATGGATATTAATTTATTTTATGTGACCAAAAAAACCATGCTTTTTGTAAAAATTTTTTTTTACAAAAAACATGTTATTAAATTTTATCTGACTAAAAAAAACATGACATTTTAAAAACCATGTTTTTTTCACAAAAGTCATTAGTATCCATGTTTTTTAGTCATGATTTTTTTTGGTAAAGAAAACATGATATGAAAAAAAACCATCATGGTTTTTTTGGCACATAAAATATATTAATATCCACATTTTTTAATCATGATTTTTCTGTAAAAAAGATGTTTTTTCAAAAAAATAGCATGGTTGTTTATGTTAAATAAAGTATATTGATATCCGTGTGTTTTAGTCATGACTTTTTTGTAACAAAAACATTGAAAAAACAGCATGGATTTTTTGGTCACAAAAGATATATTAATATCCATTAGAACCGTACCAGGTCTTAGAATAAAATATCCACAAAGAATCTCTCCACTCTGTAAAACCTTTCAGAGACTAGCTCCATCCTCAGTAAGTCATTCAGTCAAATGTTTTTCAAAGGAACAGTGAAAATTCATTGTTCATTTCACCAAATTTTACTGAATGACTGAGGATGGAGCTGGTCTCCAAAAGGTTGTATGGAGTGAATAGATTCTTTGTAGATATTGTATTCTAAGACCTAGTACAGTTCTAATAAACATGATTTCAATATTAACAGCATTCTTTGTTTATAAGTTTCTAAAGACAATTCGATTGAAGAAAAAACTTTCCTGATATTTTCATCCGTGTTTTTTTAGTCATGATTTTTTTAAAATGTTCTAAAAAAAAAATTTTTTTTGCCCCATAAAATATAATAGCCATGTTTTTTTGGTCAAGACTTTTCTGTTAAAAAACAATGTATAAAAAAAAAACAGCATTGGATTTTTAAGGTCACATAAATATATAAATATCCATATTTTTTAGTCATAATTTTTGTATAAATAACATGTTTTTTCAAAAAAAAAGCATGGTTCTTTAGTCACATATCTATCAATGACCGTAAGTGAAGATATGTTATTATAACACACCATTTTGGAAGTTGAAGGTCATTCACATGCATTGCAAAATAAATGAAATATCAAAGCATGAAACCGCAGAAAATGAAAAATTTCATAAAACCATGGAAAACCATCAATTAAGAAGTATGCTGTTTTATTATGTAATTTGACATGAAAACAAATAATGTAGTGTGGTTCTTTTTCTTGCTGAGTTGTTTTCAGACAAAATATTTAAAAAAAAAACATATTCACGTTTTTTTGGCCACGATTTTTTGTAAAAAAATGTTTTTTTTTAAAAAAACGGCATTTTTTTTTTTAGTCACATCTCTACCCACTTCTAGGATGTTTTAGTTGAAAACACAATAAAGGTTATAACTAAAAAATATTAGCAAAACTGAATTACTCAAGACTTTGTTTACATCGGTTCCAAAATGGCGGCCACCCGGTACGGTTGCCGCCATCTTGAAAGTGATGTAAACAAAGTCTTCACTGTGCTAATATTTTTGGGTGATAACCTTTTTGTTTGTGTTATTAACTAAAACTTCCTAGAAGTGGGTTCAGGCTTCCTGGAATTGGCAAATAATGCATTACTAAGTACCCAAGCAATGCAACTGCTATGGAAGATGAAAATTTTAAAATTAAATAAATCTTAAATAACCCACCAGTGAGCAGAATGTCATTCATGTAAAACGTTTTTAAATGTGTTCCTTTAGTGATCCTTTGTAACAGAATTTTTAATTTCGGTGAACTGCCAAAAATACAGATAGACCGAATTGCTGAAAGATTGGTCATTAGCTTCTAAAAGTTTGGCAATTTCTTTTTAAGCAATAACCAATTACCTACGATTTCTCTGAATAATCTATAAAAAAATAAAAAACATCAATAACACTAAATAAGATAAGTAGATTATGGCAAAGATAAATGAGGAACATCACAACAGCACTATGACATATACCCACCCACACTCACTGTCTGAGCAACACTGAAAGAAGCTGTCAACTAGGTGCATATACGTCTGGGATAGCTGGCGCTTTACAATCAATCAAAGCAAGTCCAAAACACTTATGTATTTACTCAAAGTTGGCACAAAAGATGCATCTTTTCTTTAGATATATGTAGTTACAGGTAGCATTGAGGTCTCTTCACGTTTAGTTGTTTTTATGTGAGGTTTATTTGGACAGCCATCAAGATCTTTGTTATTTGTGCCAAACTGAAAAACTGAGGCAAATGCCAAAGTGTTGAATCAAAAATATATAGTAGAAAGTATGAATGTATAAACTCGCCTAAACTACAACATAAAAAATTAATTTTGACCTTTTGCAAGAGCCTCTGTATCCCTAACAACCAAGTGAAAGAAAGAAACACAGTGCAGATTGTTCAACTGACTCAACACTTTAGTAGTGTAGTGAATTTTCACTACTGGTTTGTACCTTAACCGTACAGCTAGGGTTTACATAGAGGTTCGTCCCGCGGCTGTCTGGCTGCGGCTGAAATGGGTGACCACTCGGCCGAGGCTAGGCAGTTGCGTCGGAACCTTCATGGTGTGCGCTTGTCTACGAGCAGGCTAATAAAGCGGGTTGCCTGATGTTTGTAAGTGCCCCATGTAGTGCTTGCTCTATTCCTATGCCTATTTTACTGGGTAACGCCTAAGCTGTTTTGCCAGGGTGGTCAGTCAGCGGTAGAGCCACGGTTTCGTGTACGAAAGACGGCTATCGCGAGACCCGCCCTGTGTCTGTTCTGTGAATTGTCATTCCCCTGTTTTAATATATACTCTTGACTTGTCCGTGCCGTACTTAGACCTCGTATCTGGCCTTAGCTATTTAAGCCTGAATAGCTATTCCCTGTCTGGCCGGCATCCTGACAGGTCGGTTTCCAGTAACTAAACGTTATCAGGCTCGTGGTCGTTACATTTGGTGTCAGGAGTGGGATTTGGCTTCAGATACGGGGACGGTCGGTAGGATAAGGAGTAGTGCAATAAATTGGGATTTTTAATAAAACTTATTATCGTTTGCTGGCAGTAGACATTTTTTTTTCGTGGCTTAATTTGGGCTAAGAGTGAAGATGGAAACGAAATCTGAGTTGGCTGACGTAATGCTTAGTCTCACAGAGGCAATCAAGGGCTTACGTTCAGACAAGTTGCCTCCACCGGGGAAGTTTTCAGGCAAGTCTAGCGACGGTCAGGTCTCGGTTTTCTTGGCTAAATTTGAGAATTATGCAAGTTCTAAGTACCAGGAAAACAAGTCAGCTTGGGTTCAGGAATTGCCAGAATTTCTTGAGGGGGAAGCCAAGAATATAGTTCAAGCATACGGAACGGGAGCTGACTATGGGGAAGTAAAAAATAGGTTGATTCAGAAACTAGAGCTTCACGAAAAATTAAGTGATGATGGGTACACAGAATTCTTGCGGGCAGAAAGAAATAGGGGTGAATCACTGACTTGCTATAGTATTAGGCTTGAAAGGCTGGTAGCAAAAGTGGATAGTGTAGGAAAAGAGGGCAAAGAACTTTTGGCTCGAAATAAATTTATTAGTTCCCTAGCACCGGAGCTGGTACGTCGGCTTAAGTTATTCGTTGGCCAGCAGGAGTCCATTGCACTCAGTGCAGTGGCCCGACTAGCAGCCAGTTTGGAGGCCGATATGACAGCTACCGAGGAAAGAATGGGGAATAATACTCGAGCGGAACAAATTTACTTAGCGACGCCATACGCGCCAGAAACAAATAATGATAACATTGAACACCAGGAACGCGGGCCGGCCAGATCAATGCGTTGTTTTCGTTGTGGACAGGAGGGACATTTTGTGCGGGACTGTACACAGCAGGTAGCACATAGACAGATTTGGGGAAGTTGTTAGTTCAGAACGCGGGTTGAAATGTGCGTATTGTGGCAAGAAGGGACATTTGATGAAGGACTGTCAGGGATTTTTGGAGAAATGCGCAGCTTGTGTATGGTGTGGGGAAATCACACATCGTAGTTTCCAGTGTGCGCACAAACCAGGTCGACAGTCGGGAAACTAGGTGACTCCGGTATGGAAGAGGCACAGCCGGAGCAGTGTCATGATAGTCCTCAAAATATTGAGATGGTGCGGCAGAAGCGTGAGGTAGCGGTGGCGTACGCGGTGGTTGTAGAGGTTGGTCAGTTACAGGTTGATGGCCTAGTAGATACAGGCGCGTCGATCTCTTTAATTACAGAAGAGCTGCTCCATAGAATTCCGGGTGTTCAGGGAAAACTTCGCGCTTCCGCCGTTGATAATGTTGTAGGAATTTCAGGAAACGAGATTCGAATAGAAGGTGAGATATATTTGGCAGTAACGATTGGCAGAACTAAGTTCCCAAGGCATAGGTTTTTGGTGATGACTAAGCCGGTACAGTCATTCAGTTGTGTCTTGGGCTTGGAATTTCTTGATAGCTTCAAACTTACGTTGAATGCATCAGATAGGACTTTGGAGAAAGGAAGTAGTCAAGATCGTACAAGAATAGCCCGGTTGAAGGTGATGACTTCGCGCAGAGCGGAATTTCCAGTTTTCAGTGCGGCGGAAGTGACTGTACCTTCTAGGCAGATGTTGCGTTTGTCCGCTCAAGTGAAGAGGGCACCAAATAAATTTGAAGGGTATTTAGAGCCAGTCGATAATGGGACTCGTCCATTGATGGTAGCTTCATCAGTAAATGTCGTAGACGATGAACATATTCGAGTAGAAGTAATGAACCCATTTGACAGTGATGTGAGGTTAGCCAAGCACACAAGACTAGGTACTTTGGTGGCTTTGTGTCGGGAAGAAGTAGAGCAGGATGAAGAGATGGACGAGGTGCCGGGTGACCTTAGCTTGGACGGTACGGATCTGACTGCAGAACAAAGGACGATAGTTGCTGAACTGATGACTGCGCATAAAGACGTTTTTGCGACAGATGAGGCAGACGTGGGGTGTACCGAGACTGTGCGGCACCATATAGATGTTCAGGGTGCAGCGCCTGTAAAACAAAGAAATAGACGTTACCCGGGGCCCATGAAAGAGGAAATCGACCTAGAGGTAAAACTATTAACGGAAAAGGGTATTTTTGAGCCGTCTAAGTCACCATGGTTGTCTCCGTTAGTGCCAGTTAGGAAGAAGAACGGAAAACTAAGACTTTGTGTGGACTTTAGAATGTTAAACAGCTTGACAAAACCAGACTGTTTTCCGCTGCCTCATATAGGAGATACGATAAACAAACTTTCGGGAAATTATTATTTTTCTACGCTTGATTTGAAGTCGGGATATTATCAGGTGCCTCTGACTGAATCTTCGCGAGAACTGACTGCTTTCTCTACTGGTACGGAACTGTATCAATTCACTAGGCTTCCGTTTGGCGTATGCAACGGGCCGGCTACGTTCTCACGGCTAATAAGTTTAGTAATTAAGGGGCTACCGAGTGACTCTGTGCAAGCTTACCTTGACGATATTTTGGTCGCCAGTGGGACGTTTGCTGAACATGTCCAGGCGCTGGAGAGAGTGTTCGGCCGGCTTCGGGTTCACGGGCTCAAGCTGAACTTGGAAAAATGTTGTTTGTTTCAAGAGCAGGTCGATTACTTGGGTCACTCCGTCGGTAGACTTGGTGTGAGTCCGCTAGAAAAGAATATAGGGGCGATCCAAGAGTTTCCAGTGCCACGAACGGTACGGCAGTTAAGATCCTTCCTGGGTATGGTGAACTATTATAAGAGTTTTATAAAAGACTCCGCCAATTTGCTGCACCCCTTATACCTGGCGACAGCCATGGGGAAATGGGAATGAACTGCCGAGTGCCAGCAAGCATTTGAGAACGCGAAAACCGTATTGGTGACCGCTCCAATTCTAGCGTACCCAGACTTTGTGACGGGACAGCCATTCGTGTTGACGACTGACGCTAGCGGATGGGGAGCTGGCGCGGTGCTGTCTCAGGTGCAAGGCGGTCAAGAAAGAGTGATCGGTTATGCCGGGGTCAGTTTTAATAAGGCCCAAATGAGATACAGCGCAACGGACAAAGAGCTAGCGGCAATCAGGTTTGCAGTAAATCACTTTAGAATTTACTTGAGTGGTAGGAAATATGTGATCCGAACGGACCATCAGCCTCTGATATATCTTCACAATATGAAGCGTACCGACGACCGACTGATGAGGACGTTGGCTGACTTGGCTATTGGTCAGTATAGCATCGAGTATGTGCCCGGGAAAACTAATGTAGTTGCTGACTGTCTGTCCCGGGTGAATTTTCCTTGGTCAGTTCCAGAGGGAGACGAGAATGCTCCCGAGCCAGAATGTGGGGAGGAGTACCAGGTAGCCGAAGTAGAGGGGGGCCCAAATTCTTTGTTTGTGGCGTTGAGCCGAGCCTCGGGTCTGGGAGACGCGTTGACGCTCCGAGAGCAGGCGATAGACAAATTATTGCGGGAACCCAAAGCCTTCGGTAGGACTGGCAAGGCCGCGGATCGTAGGATGATTTCGAGTTGGAAAAATCCGGATGTTTTCCCTCCATGGGAGGCTCTCGTGGCGTTTGCGCAGTTATTTGACTTGAGAGTGGAGGTAGTTTGCAAGCCAGGAGGGTTGGTTGTTGTAAATCCTGTGGGGGAGAAGGGAACTGTTAAATTGGAATGCAAAGGAGGCGTGCATTTTAATGTTATCATAGCATGTATACCAGCAGAAAGGGTCAATATAGCAGCGCCTCACGAGCAAGGTAGCCAGGAGGGTACTTGCCAGTTGGCTGACCTCCGGTTAGGAGAGGAAATACAGATGTTCGCGCCGCATCAACTGCAGGACCAGAGGTTGGTGAGAGTGCGCGAGGCTCTGGAAAGGAAGGAAAAAGACCCAGCATTAGGATATTTGCGACGACATTTTAATAGCTTAGTGATACATAGCGGTGCCATATGTTACAAATACAAGCTAGGGGGCGAGGAAAAGTTCCTACCAGTGATTCCAGACAGTCAATTGAAGGGCTTAGTTAGACAGTTTCATGAACATGTAGCACATGCGGGGCAGACTAAGGTTAGCAAGGCATTCCGGCGGTGTTACTTCCATCCCAGCCCATACAAGACTATCAAGGAAGTGATAAGAGAATGTCGGACGTGCCAGTTGCATAAAGGACTAAGTCCAAAAGACTACCCGCTGTACGGGTTGAGTACTAAATGCACGGCGCCGTATGATATTTATGCGGTGGATCTGATGCAATTGCCGCGTACACCCAGAGGACATATAGGACTGTTGGTGGGTATTGATTTATGCTCTAAATTCGGACACGCAATACCTATACGTTCAAAAGCTGCGCTGGGAGTTGCGCGTGCGTTGGAGTATGGTATATTGGCTAGTTGCCCTAGAACCCCTAAAATTTTGCGGTCCGACAATGGTCCCGAGTTTCGAGCTAGGTTGTTCGGACAATTGTTAGACCGGTACGGGGTGCGGCATGAGCGCTCGATCGCCTATGCTCCGCATACCAATGGAGCTGTGGAGAGACTCAACCGGACCATCAAGGAGAGACTCGCCACGACCTGCGCTGGTAACCCTGGGAGCTGGGATCTGGAAATAGCAAGAGTGATGTCCCAGTACAATAGACTTACCCACAGTGAGACCGGTCGAGCCCCGTGTGAATTCTTTGTGGAGGAGGATGCGGTGCCAGATCTGCCAAGGCAACCCCGGATGTGGCGACCCGCTGGACCGAAGTTCCGACCGTTCGCAGTGGGAGAACGGGTCCTGCGACGGGTACCTTACGCACGGGAGGACGACAGACACAAACTCGCCCCGCAGTTCCAGGGTCCCTACGAGGTGCTGGAGGTTGACAGGAACCAGGTCACCTATAAGATACGGGACCTGCAGCGGCGAAGGGCTCCCTTCAAGGTACACGTGATGCAATTGAAGAAATATTATGGCAACGACATGGGTCAGGACCAGCCAGCGCAACTCGAGAGGAGGAACGAAGCAGAAGGTCTGCCGCAAAGACAGCCACGCAAGAGAACCCGTCGAGAAGTGGGGCCAAAGGAAGACGGGGTTGGGGCAGCAGGAGAGATGCAAGAAGACCAAGTGGCTCCCGTGGAAGATGAGTGGTTGGGTCGCCCAATTCATCCGCTGCCACCATTTCCGGCAGCGCAGCAGGGGGAGGTGACGGGCGACGACACCAGCGGGGACTTCTCGAAATTTCTCAGACAATACCCGGATCTTCCGCCGTGCGAGGAGAGCCTTGACTTTTCGGGGTTCATCGGCCAGTACCCGGATCCCCCTCTGTTGCGAATGGGGAGAACGGAGGTGCCGGAAGCAGAACGCGGACCTCTCGTCTTGAGTGGGGGAGAGGCGAGTGAAAGCGGAGCTGCGGCAGAAGACACCTCCGGTTTTTCAGGTTTCGGGGGGTGGTCGCCATTGGAGAGAGCGCGCCCAGAGGTACAAACTTCTACCCCGGTGGAAGAAGGTGACGAAAGGGGTAACGACGCAGGGTGTGTGGAGGTAACAGAGGTGAGTGCTAGTAATAGTACTTGGCAGGGAACGGAGCCCTCGGAGACGGATGTTGAAATATTGCCGCGATTAAGACCAAAGAGGAGATTAAACTATAAATGCTGATTTTCTTCACTTTGATGCTGCCCGATTTTTCTGTGTTTCAGGGAATCGATCAATTGTTGCTGGTGGTGGGCGACTCGCGGGCGCGGGAGGCGATTATCCGGCCACCGAGAGGTTGGCGAGGACGCCTCCGAGTCTGCCCGGGGGCCGGCCTGGACCACCTCATACGGGTCACGACTTCGAAGATGTCGGCGGAGGTGCGGCTGGTGGTGATAGTCGCTTTCCATTGCGGCGTCACCAGTTTGACACCGTTTGGCCGGCCGGGGCTGATGCGCCTGATGGAGACGCCTAACTTCTCGGAAATTGTGCTCCGGGCTACGGCGCAGGATACGTATCTGCAGAGCCGGTACGACACGCGAGTGCTGTGGGTTTTGCCCATGGTGAGTAACTTCCTGCTGTACAACGAGGCAAGGCATCAGGCAATGGGCTATGGGCCACTGCCGCTGTTTCTGGCGCAGGAATGCCGATGGGCCCAGCAGCAGATGGGGCCAGTAGTGGACGAGTTGGCACGAAGGCTTACTGCGGCGGGCCTCATCACCCTATATCTGGGGGACTGTGTGCGGATGCCTCTGGATGCGTTGCATGGGTCGGACGGCGTGCACCTCGGTCCCTGGCAGTTGGAGGCGTGGGCTGCGCTGCTCGAAAGGGCGGTGGCAATTACGGCCGACCAGGGGCCGCGGCTCGATATTCGGCAGCGGTCCATTCCGGCGAGGCGTCGCCTGCGGAATAGACGGTTATTCCGACGATGCACCCGGCGTATCCACCGCATCGCGGTCCGTCAGCGGGGGCAGGAAGAATGGGAAGCCCGAGGAATTAGGGTTTCATGTGATTGTGGCGGGAATACGTTTGGTTTTGTGTGAACATCTCCGGCAGTTATATCTTGGGTCCGATTGTTCACATATTAAGAGATGTTCCTGGTTGTACGAACTTGAATATGGAGACCCTTGTCACCTTGTTTGGTAGTTAAAGTAGTGTAGGCTTCAGTTGGAGTGATGACTTCCTTGCTAAATTGGGGAAGAATGTAGTGTAGTGAATTTTCACTACTGGTTTGTACCTTAACCGTACAGCTAGGGTTTACATAGAGGTTCGTCCCGCGGCTGTCTGGCTGTGGCTGAAATGGGTGACCACTCGGCCGAGGCTAGGCAGTTGCGTCGGAACCTTCATGGTGTGCGCTTGTCTACGAGCAGGCTAATAAAGCGGGTTGCCTGATGTTTGTAAGTGCCCCATGTAGTGCTTGCTCTATTCCTATGCCTATTTTACTGGGTAACGCCTAAGCTGTTTTGCCAGGTTGGTCAGTCAGCGGTAGAGCCACGGTTTCGTGTACGAAAGACGGCTATCGCGAGACCCGCCCTGAGTCTGTTCTGTGAATTGTCATTCCCCTGTTTTAATATATACTCTTGACTTGTCCGTGCCGTACTTTGACCTCGTATCTGGCCTTAGCTATTTAAGCCTGAATAGCTATTCCCTGTCTGGCCGGCATCCTGACAGGTCGGTTTCCAGTAACTAAACGTTATCAGGCTCGTGGTCGTTACAGTAGTAAATTCTATTTGCACTATGAATCAAGCTCATTTATTCATATCATTTTTATTGGAAATAATTTTTTTTTCTACTCCAATCTTGCTCTTAATATGTTACTCCATGCTCTAATACTATTCTCTAATCAGACTGTAACTTTGTGGTCTTGCTGCACCATTCAAGAATATAAGAAAATTGCTTGGGCATTCAAGAACAATAAATTAAGACATTCATTTGTAAAGGAAGTCTTACTCTGATTGATCACTGTGGAGTATTATTTAAATGATTTATTTTACATAAAGATAGTGGAATAATTGATATAATTGATAAGGTATGATTCAGCTGTATCCTAATAATTATTTTCAAATTTGTAGTATGGTATACTTCTCTTGGAAAATGGAGTTCTCATTGCTGTAAATTTTGATAAAAGTCATACTGTCTTGGAATTACAGCATTTAAATGCTATGTTGCAGCCAATGATTTATGTTAACTTAAGCCAAAATACCTGGTAAATTTTATAAAGGATGAATACCAATTTTTAAATATGACTGGCACATCATTGACCTAACATTTTCAGGAAAGGAAGACTGTAAGAGTAGATAGTTTTTACTCAATAACAGTTGGGTTCAAATTGTGTTAACACATCCCCGCATATTGGGCTATATGTGTACCAATTGTTAAAAACTCCTTCACTTACTGGTATGGAATGACATTTTATCTGCTTACTGATTTTTTTTAACCCGCGCACGGTCGCGCATCCCTCAGAAAAGTAGTCAATTTACCCGCGTTACTCTGCCGCTCCCTGTTCACTTACCGTAATAGGCAGAGATGTAAAAATATGAAGTAATGAGTAAAAAATGTTGCTTTACACTTTGATGTTGTCAGATTTTTGATAACTTAAACCGTTTCTTTGTAATATGGAGTCAAACTCCGTAGATTTTTGCACAACATTGCTTCAAAGAGATCAATGGCCATTTTTTTGTTTTGGGAACAATGTAATGTTTTTCATTGCTATTTTATGCAGAAAATCCTTCCAAACCTGCTGATGTTTTTATTTTTCCTCTACAACAATTAGAAAAAAAAGTTATGACCATTTATATGTCTACAAAGTGTTATCCATTCTTCGTTTTAGTTCCTACATAAATGCATGTTTGCATGTCTGGTTATATTACTGTAAGTATAGTGTTTCGAAACTTGTAATTTTCACACAATATGAATAAAATACTGCTCTACACGCTACTGACTTCAGATTTGTCCTATCATTTGCCATTTTTGCGAAATAAGGCGGCAAAATCCATGGATTTTGTGATATTTCAAAATTTTCGTTTCACATGCTTTTAAAGGCAGAGATTGAAAAATATGAAGTTCTAAGTACAAAATGTTCTAAATAACTTACCTATTGTACAAAACAAGAAAAAAACAAAAACGTGGTACTCACAGGTCTGGATGCAATAAATGAAGATGACTTTAAGATGGATGAAATGAAGGCTTGGTGAAGATGGAATGCAGTAGCTAATTATAAGTTGAGTGATGATCTGGCTGCATTGTAGTTATTGATGGATTGTTTTGAAGATGGATGTTGTGATATCTTACAAACTACCCCCCCCCCCCCGTCCCCTCCCCAAGTGATGGTGAGTCACTAGGGAGCCCGAGGAGACTTCCTGACACGCTTTTCAGTGTTGGGAGTCTCATCGGAAGATGGCAATCGCTTTGCTGCACGGCGAGGAGTAACTCTACGTGTACTCTCTGCTGAAGTCTCTTCATCAGCTGATGATGTTTTGGAGGAATCTGATGCAGCTGGTGGATGTTTTTCACCGACATAGGGTAGCCTCTTGTGATAAGCAGAAAAGCAGTTACTGTCTACTTTCACACAGAGTGCAACGTTGCAGTTTTCACAATAGAAGACACTCCTCTTTGAACAACCAGCCATCTGACACCTATGCGACTCGCGCTTCATCTTTCCTGTATAGTCAGCGTTCTCCTTTGCCTTTTTCTTCTCACTTTCTCGAGGGGGGTAGCAT
The DNA here is from genome assembly GCA_030386875.1 of Morinoia aosen. Taxonomy (NCBI): domain Eukaryota; kingdom Metazoa; phylum Arthropoda; class Malacostraca; order Amphipoda; family Talitridae; genus Morinoia; species Morinoia aosen. Next base: position 45,746,727 of record CM059575.1, read on the forward strand.
GCTGGAAGGTGGAGGCCAATGTTCATTGCAGGCAGAAGAGGAGTTGTGGCACCATATCTTCGTTCTGGTCGTGTGTCCAACATTATCATCATTGTGTTTCCAAGCTTTTCAATAAATTTATAATGTTGGCTGTGTCTCTTAGCCACTTCAGCAATCTTATTCACCTTACTGTGAATAATATACGCATTCGTGACAGCAAGACTGAGGATGTACATGGCTAGTTTACGCCAGAGTTTCTTTGAAGCGCGGCATGGAGTATACTTAGACTCTAAGTAATCGTTCATGTCTACTCCTCCCATATGCTTGTTATAGAGGGGCACCATTTCAGGTTTTGTAGCTTGAATTTGATGTCTCCGTGATCTGCATTCAACCTTCTTGGCTGTAACTTCTGTTGAGAGCATATTGACTTCCTTGGCATCAATCCACTTCATGGCAATCATTGATGCAGTGCCTTTTGAGGCACGGACTGAGACAACACTTCCCTTGGCCGGTTTCTTGCCAATCATATCTGTGAGCATTTTGTTGGGGTACTGATTGCGATTGGTCATGCAGGTTCCAGTGGCATTGAAACCCATCTTTGTTCTCAAGTGCCAAAATAAGTCTGGGGACGAATAGAACCTATCTGTGAAGAGAGAGTATCCCTCATTCTGGCGGTAGGGAGAGTTGTGGAGCAGCGTTAGGACAATCTCTGATACAGTGTGCTTTGTGGTGTCATGGAAGATGATAGCTGACAAGTACCCTGACGCAGTTTCCACCAGCTTGTAACTCTTTATATGGTACTTGTGAGGTTTGTTTGGGTTGTACACCCTCATCGAAGAGTTACCCTTCCAGCCCATGCTCCCTTCGTCTATACTAAGTTGTTTAGTGTCTGCCTTGTAGACAGTTCGGCACTTCACCTGGAAGGGCTTCAATAGCGGTGCGACACGAGCAGTTTTATATTCTATACTGTCTACAGGGGGAAGTGTCTCATTGTCTACAAGGTGAAAAAAGGTGTATATATGCTTGAATCGCCTGAATGACATTGATGAACTGATAATGTCATTCTTGAATGTGGAGCTTTTTTCCCAGGGTATGCTGATAGTTGCAGGAGGGTTCAGGCCAAAAAGAAACATAATTCCTATGTATGCTCTAATCTCACCAGGAGAGACATCAGGGACACGTTTGCCTGCTTCGCCAACCTTGCTGGCATAGTAACGATTTGTCTCCAGTGCCATGGTTCTCCAAATGTTGTCATTCAAGAACAACATCAGCGCTGCATACTCATCAAAATTGTCCTCGTCCACATCAACACAAATACCAACATTCCTTGGTATAAAGGGCAAAGCCTCAATCGGGGTCTCTACTTCACTATCTTTCCACATTATCTTCTGTCTTTTGGCTACAGGTGGCAGATCCTTTGCTTGTTTCATGACTACACCATCACACAGCTGATTACCATCACCCACCTGGTGCTCTTCTACCACCTCTCGGCTATTGTTGCGCATATTAGCAGCACGCATATAGATGCCAGGACGCTCCTCTTCAACATTAGAATCTTCATCAGATGAGACAAGTGTATGTTACAGGTTGAGATCTTGCAAACCTCAACCCAGAACTGGTGGAGGCAATGGCGGGTGGTACAGTTGTTTCCTGCATGGCGCTACTGCTGCTGTCGGTGGGCATAGCCTCTTGTTCACCAATGAGTGTCAGCTGCTGTGGATCCCCAGGTGGCATCTGGTTGGAATCTTCAGGTATCACCTTCTCAGGTATCAGCTGAGAGGGGTCACTCAAATTGGCAATGTTACTACCCATTCTTGCAAGACTGTCAGTGTACCCTTCCTCCAAATAATCTTTTTCATCTTCCAAATCCTCTTCTTCATCATCTTGGCTCAACGTATGGAGAAGCTCACGTATTTCTTCTTCATTCAGTTTCTTCATTGTACACAATAATTCAGTACAAGATAATTTAAATTTTGTTACTAAACAGCCAAGAATAAACCATAAATGACATAGGTACTATGTGTTGTTATATGAACCACCTGAAAATAGAGAAACAAATTGTAATAAAATATGAAAAGCACACATGAAATGAACAATTGAACACATATGGTAAACAAATAAAATACACTGAAATAAATAAAGTTTTGATGGTAACTCAGGCTGCCACTGATTGTTTGCACGCACACACCCTCTCACGGTTGCCTCATTTACCAAGTTGACTGGGCGCACCCTGAGTAGTTTCGCTGGTAACTGAGGCTGCCACTGACTGTTCGCACGCACACCCTCTCACGGTCGCCTCATTTACCACACTGACTGTGCTTACCCCTCCCAACTTCCAAGTGATTGTAGCTCTGCCTTAACCCCCACAATGTGGGGGTTTCTGGCTCCAGCTGTGTAGCACTCGCTGAGACGATCATTTTGGTGTATAACAACTTGGGGTTATGCCTTACGTCTGGCAACCAGTGAGCCTGGTAAATGAGGCGACCAGTTATAGTTCGCGGGTTAATAAATAACTTATCATCTGAGGTACAATGTTATCGTGCAATTGCATTCTCACATTTCGTAGGAACGACAAAAATTATTTGATCAGTAAAATTGATTTCCCGATTCTGCTACTTACAACCTAACCATATCAACCGTAACAACCACGGAAATGCAGTGAACATGTTAAACTCTTACGAAGACTTCAAAATTTAAAAATGTATTGGGTAATAATTTAGACTCCATATCAGGAATATTAAACATAGAAGTTAGGCATACATTTTTTATTATAATAAAAAATATATAATGCCCATGATAATAGACATTGAATAAACAATCTTAAAATTATTTTGGGCACTTACAAAAAAACGTTCGACATGATGCTCATCTTTTGTAATGCAGGCTTCAAACCCTGATGCAATCAACCACACTAGGAGTTTGAAAAATCTTTGCAGTAGCTTATAATTCTAGAAATTAAGTTTTCTTTGGAATAAATTCGTGTTGTGCATACCGAACTCCTCAAATGTCCCCAGAATTAAAAATCTAAGGATTAATATCAGGAAATTTTGATGACCATATGCTGGGGCTGCAATGGGTTATCCAGCAATTTAGATAATACCATTTGCTGTACCATAAGCTAGGTGCATACTTACCAATTCTTGTTCAATTGTCATTAAAAATTTTGTAGCCATAGAAATCATCAATGAAAACCAAGAAATTTCAATCTTAGTTTTAAAAGAATACCCAAAGAACTAGATAGAAAATTTCAAGTCCTTGTAACTCTAACAAAGCATTTCCAGCTATGTCATTGTACAATGAGTACAAAATGTTCATTTCAATGGTCCTAATCTTATGTAAATGTTTGTTCAACAAAGTGTCAATCAACCTGTATATCAGTGCTACTTCTACTTTTGACATCCCTCATATCACCAAAACAAGATTATTCATTTCTAGCTGGTTCTGTTGGCTTAACATTCAAAAAGTATTGCAATTTATTTTTACACATTTGAGGGATAATTTAAAACTGATTGATTCTGAAAATCTTTAAATTGCTTCAGCATAAAAATTGTCAGATTGGTATGTAAGTTATATATATACATATCTATATCCATAGTTATGTATAAGTATAAGCTTATAGGCTTTTAAGTAGATGTATCCCCTACTGCTTTGGTCCTGTTAAGCATCACAAACGTGCAAGACGCTATTCAGTTTTGTTGTGAGATGCGCTGCGGCAAAGCACGCTTATGACACAAAGCCTAATGGTCGTCATTACTTGACAGCACCTGTAATTTATTGTGATGTGGTAACTGTATGTTAAGCATGTGGTCTGCTGTTGCCTTGGCAAAGAATTGAAAATCTAGCTAATTTAAAAAAATAATTCACAATATATACTAGTGCAGGTTTTGAGTTGTCCTTTGGTGATAGTTAAGGCATTAAAGTGGAATAACTGGGCACAGCTGACCAATGATGGTCAGTGTTGGTCTTCTTAGACTTCATGTATTATAAACTATTATTTTTAATTATAAACATCCACTCAAAACTGTAAAATGAAAGATATGGTTAGTGTAAAATGCTTGATGTGATATAACCAAGACATATTAATTACAGCATTCTATTCTGCTAATAGATCAAACCAGCTGATCTTACGATTGCCCTAGACCTAAAAAAAAATTGAGGTAAAATGTAGTCTTGCTTTACAATAAATTTAAGTGGTTCAATTTGGGTTACCAGGACCTGACATTTGGGGTCACATCCTAATTTCAACACATAAAGAAATCAGTGCTTTCAGGAGGGAGCTGTGAAACCCAGGGCTAATAGTTAGATAGAGGCCTTACTTCTATGTAGGTACAAGCTAAGCTGAAAAAATACATCAAGAGCTCAACCTTTGTATCTCTGTAATCTCAAACTGAGAGGTTTTAAGATAGATAAAATCATCATGCTTGACTCATAGCCATGTTGTGAGAGATGGGTGTTGACCTTTTTTGGTGTGGTACTAATAGCCGGTGAGTTTCTACACTGGAGTGCCTGGACAACTGCTTAAGAGAATAGAACAGTTTTGCCTATGAAATATTAAAAAATTTATATAAAATACTTCAGGGGTGAAATAAGCTCTGACGTATTCACATGTTTATAATATGCGAATAAACATTGATAACCCATAAAATTTTTGGAATTTACTCATTCCCACTTCCCCTCACCTCAAGACAAATTTCTCAAAATTTTCATTTCTCAGACAATATTGTATATAGATGATTTTTTTTTGTTCAATTCACAATGAACATATCTACAAAAGTGAGAGACTTTCTTATATAGCTTCAGAGACATTTTTTAACAAATTTTGTAATTTTTAAAACCCAATTTTTTTGCAGTAAAAAATTTCAAATCAACATGGCAAAAAACTACCTTTCAAATTTATATTATTCACCTGGATCTTTACGATGGAGAAAAGATCTCCATAGATGAAAAACTGTAGCTGGAATTGCCCCTCATAGTCAAAAAAGCATCTTCAGTTAAAGCTAGAGATGTGACTCTAAAAAAACCATGCCGTTTTTAAAAAAAAACACTTTTTTTAAAAAAAGAATCGTGGCCAAAAAAACATGGATATTTTGTTTTTTTTTAAATATTTTGTCTGAAAATAACTGAGCAAGAAAAAGAACCACATTATATTATTTGTTTTCATGTCAAATTACAAAATAAAACAGCGTACTTCTCAATTGATGGTTTTCTATGGTTTTATGAAATTTTTCATTTTCTGCAGTTTTATGTTTTGCTATTTCATTTATTTTACAATACATATGAATGACCTTCAACTCCCAAAATGGTGTGTTATAACATATCTTTACTTATGGTCATTGATAGAGATGTGACTAAAAAAAACCATGCTGTTTTTTTAAAAAAACATGTTATTTATACAAAAATTATGACTGAAAAACATGGATATTAATATATATATGTGACCTTGAAAATCCAATGCAGTTTTTTTTAACATTGTTTTTTAACAGAAAAATCTTGACTAAAAAAACATGGCTATTATATTTTATGGGACCAAAAAATTTTTTTCTTCTAAAAACATTTTGAAAAAAACACGACTAAATAAACACAGATGTAAATATCAGGAAAGTTATTTTTCTTTAATCGAATTGTCTTTAGAAACTTATAAACAAAGAACGCTGTTAATATTTAAATCACGTTTATTAGAACTGTACTAGGTCTTAGAATAGAATATCTACAAAGAATCTATTCACTCCATAAAACCTTTTGGAGACCAGCTCCATCCTCAGTCATTCAGTAAAATTTGGTGAAATGGACAGTGAATTTCACTGTTCCTTTGAAAAACATTTGACTGAATGACTTACTGAGGATGGAGCTAGTCTCTGAAAGGTTTTATAGAGTGAATAGATTCTTTGTGGATATTTTATTCTAAGACCTAGTACGGTTCTAATGGATATTAATATATCTTATGTGACCAAAAAATCCATGCTGTTTTTTAAATGTTTTTGTTACAAAAAAGTCATGACTAAAAAACACGGAAATTAATATACTTTATTTTACCGTAAAAAACCATGCTGTTTTTTTGAAAAACATATATTTTACAGAAAAATCATGATTGAAAAATGTGGATATTAATATATTTTATGTGCCAAAAAAAACATGCTAATTTTTTTTAAATCATGCTTTCTTTACCAAAAAAATCATGACTTCAAACATGGATACTAATGACTATTCGTGAAAAAAACATGGTTTTTAAAATGTCATGTTTTTTTTGGTCAGATAAACACTCATGTTTTTTGTAAAAAAAAATTTTTTCTTTGAAAAGCATAGTTTTTTGTCACATAAAATAAATTAATATACATGTTTTTTTGCAGATTAGATTAGTCATTAGTTTTAGCCTCCCAACCCAGCATCAAATGCGATCCAAAGAGAGGAAGGAAGATTATGAAACAAAATCAAAGTTGAAGACAGTAGACAGTGGTAGGTGCTGAAAAACAGACAGCAGTGAACCAAAAAAAGGTGGTCCTCAACATAACCAAAGCATTTTATTTCAACAAAAAGGAGGCCTACCTAACTCTCAGCTTGGGCCCTCACATTGTCCCCCTGGGAGTGCTAGTTCCCATAGATACAATAATTGTATCCCCCTGAGGGGTGTTTTTTTCAAAGAAGTTGTGACAAAAAATGAATAATAACTTTTTAGTATAAAAACACGTTTTGAAAAAACAATGATTTTTTTGGTAACATAAAATATGTTAATATCCATGATTTTAAGACACAATTTTTTATGAAAAATACATAATATATAACAGCATGGTTTTTTGGTCACCTGAAATATATTCATATCCAGGTTTTCTTATACATCATTGTTTGTAAACAAACATTTTTTTAAAACAGCATGGGGTTTTTTAGGTTTCATAAATATATTCATGCGTTTTTAGTCATGATTTTTAAGTAAAAAAACATTTTTTTGGTCTCATAAATATATTATTCATGTTTTTTCAGTCATGATTTTTTAGTAAAGAACATGTTTTTTTAAAAAAAAACTGCATTGGGGCTTTTTAGGTCACATAAAATATGTTGTTTTTTAGTCATGATTCTTCGAAAAAAACAGCATGGTTATATTTGGTACCAGAAAAAATAATAATTTTCATTTATATTAGTCAGAATTTTTTGTGTAGAAAAACATGTTTTAAAAAAACATATTTTTATGGTCACCTAAAATATATTAATATCTATGGTTTTTAGTCATTTTTTGTAATGGAAACAAAAAAGAAACCATACAGTAAAAGTGATGGCGGATAACCCACAATTACCTAGAGGAGTCTAAGAGGTACAGCAGGAGCCACAGAACTTGAATTGATGGAGTCAAAATTGAGAGCTTATTATCTCTGCAAAGTCTGATTTTTTTGGTCACATAAAAATAAAATCAGACATAGTAGAGATAGTAAGCTCTGAATTTTGACTCCATCAATACAAGTTCTGTGGCTCCTGCTGTACCTCTTAGACTCCTCTAGGTAATTGTGGGTTATCTGCGATCACTTCTACAGTTTGGTTTCTTTCTGATGTTTTTATAACAATAAGATGACTAAAAAACATGGATATTAATATATTTTAGGTGTCCAAAAAAAAAAAACTAGACATATACTTGACAAATTTTAGGTCTGCAAAAAAAACAAAAAACACAAAAAAACACAAAAAAAAAATAAAAAACACTTTTTTTGCAAAAAAACTGCAATCAAATAAAACCATTTTTTTTGCATCACTAGTTAAAGCAGACTACTGCATTTGATATTCTAGGCATTTCACAGGGCGCACATGCACAAACCACTCACTAAGAGGATTAAGAGATCACTAAACCTCTCTAACGAATAGACAGTTGTGTAAAAACAAGCAAAAAAAAAAAATTTGGAGTAACCAAATACAGTAAAGCAGAGCCGCAGCTGGTCTTTCTGAGCATGCCTGAGGGGGAGGGGGTGATTATGGGGGCTTGGCTTGCCAAAAGGGGACAAATGACATTTCTACGAGATAGGGAAAGGGCTTGGAAGCATTTTTAGGTAATAATCTCATTTTAATTTTTTTTAACCCAAAATCCGTCCAATTCCCTTGAAGGAAATGTCCAGCCAAAATCAAGGAAATGGCTGTCACGTTTTTTTCTATGGAATCTAGATCTATGAAATTTGGTATACATGTGTATTTTTGAAAATAAATACGGCTCGTATTGCAAGTTTTTCCCATTTTTGCCATGGTTGTTGAGATGGAGGAAAATGGATGAAAAAAGTAGGGCATTTCCAAAAGCTATCTCCTCGAAAAGTTATTAGTCTCATTGAATGCGCAAAGATTTGCTGCATAGCTTGACGGAGTATGGAATTGAAATGCGTGATAGTTTTATAAAATTTTCAATTTTGATTTTAAAAAGTCATGTATTTTTCTGTAAATTCTTCAATGTAGCTGAAAAAATTCTATGAATTTCAATCTGATTCTCCGTCTAGTCATGCCGCCACTCCCTGCACATTCAATGATATATAAATCATTGTTCTACAATAATAACTTTTGGAGGAGATGGCTTTTAAAACAGTTTATCTTCACCGTTTAAGAAGTGCATTTTTCTACCAAGAAATAAGTTGTTTATTTGCAAGCTATATTGCTTGGAAAACTTGACGTTATTGACGTTCTGAAAGCTATTTGAACATATGAATAATTGTTTTGAATTTTTTTTTGTAGTTTATTGAAGGAACTTTTACCACAAGTAGTACCAGGAGGCCCACCAGGTGCGTACACTCCAGCATCCTCCACGGGCTGCAGCCGAAATTGCTTGGGGCCGCATTGTTCAGGTGTCTCAGAGTCTGCGTTCCTTTGCTTTGGTGCACGGGAAGCAGCTTAGGCGCGACGTATGGAAATTTTCTTTTTTGGCATCCTAGTCGACTTAGGTTCGACAAGTGTGCACAGCAGGGAACTTGGCACTTAAATAACCATGGGAAAGGAAAGGTGGGGTATAGGTAGTGGGCACCCAAAATTGCCAAATTACAATAAATCTTGAGCAGCCAACATAATGCTTATTTTACTAGAAATAAACCATGGGTTAGCCACGATTTTAGCTGACATTGCACATACGCTGGTTGGGCGAGGCTTGCTGCTGCACTCGAACCCACCTCTCTTTCTGTCTTCGTTTCCCCCTTTACAAAACTCAGATTATTCTGCAAATTAGTCAGCGTGTGAATTGAGCATTTCTCTAGCAAATATAAAGTTTTAAAAAAAACATGAATTTTCCAGATTTTAGGTAGACATTCCCCTTATGCCAAGAAAGTACAATAGCCAGCTAATCAAGCTGCCCAGTATTGGAATGCAATGTGTAAACTTTTACTGGCCTCTGAAAACAAGAGAGTATTATAATCAGCCACTGATGATGAGTGGCTCAGCTGTTGCTTACCAAGTTCAACACATACTGGTTATGAAATTGCCTTGCATTTGGAATGTGTGCTACTCATCTCACCAACATCCACAAATGACTTTTATCTCTTGATGGGTCTCATGCTTTTTTTATTGAAGTCCTGATCATGCAAGTGTTGTACATTATTATATGTAGTATTGATAAGTTCTGTAAAATCTTATCCTAATTATAAAATCATATAAATTTTTCAAAAGTATTGGATTTAACTGCCAAGTTGTTTTTATGTAGCCTGTTTCTCTTGCAGTGATTCATGCCGGTGATGAAGCTATGATTGTAATGCTTGTGTGTAGCTAGTGGCCCAAGAACTATCAAAATGCCATTCAGTTGGCAGTATAGTTTTGCTGTTGTCTTGCAGGCTGTATTGTTCATTCAAGTATATTCAACAACACACTGGGTTGTAACTGAAGATGGCAAAATTCAAGCACAGGTAAGTACAACAAATGATGGAGCAGTACTATATAAGGCTCACTGAGCATTTTCTTTCACTTCATCTTTAAATTTAAGAAAAATAAGAACTGCACCATTGTCTTCTGTGAAGATAAAGCTATTTTTAGAAATATATGATCATTTGTCTTCAATTTTCTTGAATCCATTTTTGAGTGATTTTATTATTCTGAAATATTTATATTAGTGCAGTACAGCCTGTGTTAAAATATTGCTAGAGCTGCTTTCATCCTTGTCTAGCCAACGGCCATACCACGTTGAATGCACCGCTTCTCTCATCCTTGTCTATAAGGTCTCAACATTTGGTACTGGCTTCCTTGATGCTTTCCCATGTGGTAACCCCCAGAATAAATATCAGCATAGGTTATATCCAGGGAATACGGTGACCACTGTGGCCATATTTTCCAATCCAGCAGGTGGAAGAGATGCCATAACATACTCTGGGCGTTTGCTGGTAATGACTCCATTTCTGCTGTTGTTCATCTAGTAGATTTGTTGGGGGATAACTGTTGACCCGGTAAGGCCCCTATAGTAGGAGACTGGCAGGACTCGCTTTTCCACTTCTCAAGGGGAAGTAGCAATTGAAAAGACTAAAATGATGAGAGCCACAGGCAAGGGGAGAGCTTAGACTGAATATGAGAAACTCAAGAGGGGGAATTACAGACTAAATCATACAGTGGGGTATAAATTAAACTTTCATGAACACACAACATATACTGAAACAATCACAAATACAATGAATCCACCGGCTGTAACTGCCAATTAGTTTGATAAAAGGGGTTAGCATGGTAAGATAGGGAAGGATGAATTACAGCCCCAAAAACGGACAGACTGTACATAAATACATATATAAATACACAGATGCAAGAGGCATAAGAGGTCCGTTACAAGCTTGCATAATACAATTTCAAGGGAATCGATCTATAGAATTCATGAGGCGAACAAGATTAAACAAATAGTACATAAATCAATAAAGGGGTCTAAACTGGAATGAATCAAGTTTGCAAATAATGTTCCAAGAACTTTGTGCTGCTACATAGAGGAGAATCAGACAGTGGAGGATCCAGTCACAAACTGCCGGTGGGTACATTACCCAATCTGGCTGCTCAACGTAGTTCTGAGTCAGGCAAGTGGCAAGAGTCCCAGACTCGCTGCCCTAAAAGGAAAAACATGGGACATAAGCATCTCAGGTAGCCAAGCATCTCGGACCCCAGCAGAAGCTGCCAAGGAAAAAAGTTGAGGGAACAGTATTTAACACAAAAGCAGAGCAGCACACAGGGACAAAAGAACTGAAGCACACGCAAAAATGATAGTGAACACAAAACTAATGATAGAGATATAACAAATAAAGCTGAAATATAGTATTAGGACTATATGCAGGTATTGGACAGTAAAGTAAGTGAACAAGAAGCACAAGGCACACTGCAATACATTTAAGCAATCCTAGTTCAATAAGGTCAAATAAGCAGGCATACCTAGACTTACCCTAAAGGAGCAATCAGGAGAGGAAGAACCAGATTAAAATATGGCAGGATGAATCAAGGTAGCAGGTCAAGCAGGGGATCTTAAGATTAGCGTCTCAAGCAGGTGCACAGAAAAAGGCAAAATATGGCACTAGGAACAGAAGAGCTTAAAGTGTTTAGCAAAAGGAATCTGAAACAAAAAGAAACAAGGGGTAATGAATAAGGTGGCAGGCACATGAACAATACAGGAACATATCAGGCCAATCCTCCACAGATTGATATAGCGCAGGAATTCCGGAATAATTAAATAATTATTCCTACAGGAATAATTTCTGTAGGAAAGCAGAAGAAGAACTCTATTTGCTCAACAGAATTTCAAAGTTGCATGGTCATATCCACAATTATTACCAAGTTGATGATTTCTTTAACCTTTTGACTGCAACGTGAGCCACCAGTGGTACATGGAGGCAATTTTCATGATGCCGCTGAACGACCTGTAATGCAAATTCAATTTTCATTACAACTAAATGCTAAATAAAGGCACGATCCAGTTCATGTTTGGTATTTTCAAAATATTTTACTACAATTGACTTTAAATTTGAGTTTGGCATTGAGCTTAATGTTTAGTAGTTGCAGTCAAAGTGTTAACAGGGAGAGAGACTTCATGTATACCCTGTAAATAAAACATAGTACAACATCAAAGTTGTTGTGACCAAAGTTTGTTTGTGATACTAAGAATGGGAGGCTTAAACTTTGAATGAAGAAATCAAGCCCTCTCGGACCTTATTGTTGAGTTTTATACTTCAGAAAATTTGAAAGCAGAACATATTAGCCCTTTATGGCCAGGACTATATGTTTGAACAGAAATTATTTTTACGCTGTATCTCAATGTTGCAGACAGTTGTGGGTTGGATTCCAGTCATTAAATTTTAAAAAGTATATTATTCATGAATTTACATATACTGAACAACTTCGTTCAGTTAGGGCTACAACTGGGCATTTCACTATCCTGGGAAAGTCTGAACATCCACATAAATGGTTAAGAAAACAGTAATAATTTGTGACAATTGATTAGAATATGCAGTCTGTATATTTTACAAAAAAATACCAATACAGCTAAAGATATGAAATAATTAATTCCTACTTTACAAGTATTTTTCCGTGTATAATTCAGTAATACACAAATTAGGACTAGTAAATAACGACCACTGTACCAGGCTTTGTAATTAATTTCAAATTACTTATTGCTTAAAAATATAGTAATTCCTTCCAACAAAATAAATATATTGAAGTAAACTGTATTGTAATTAAAGATAGTAAAAATGTATTATGACCAAAAAATATATACCAAGTAAATCTGATGCAAATATGCAAAATTAATTTTTTTCTGGAAACATCAATGCATGTTACATTTTAGCTTGAGTATAGCTTCAATTTTCCAATCCTTCAATACAGGAAATTTACACAAAGCTTGCAAAGTATAATAATTGGCGAAATAGTTATTTTTTCCATTGGAACTCAGATGCACGTTGCATTTATGACAGACAGTATTGGTTCGCCCTGTGCATCCTTCAAGTCTGCAAATGCGTTGTGCTGCAGCCACATCTGGCCAGTCGTCTGTCAGATCATACCTCACAGGAGTTTCAGGCTGAGCTGAAGGGGAATTGAATCTTTTCTTTTTGCGAGCTGAATTTTCACAACTTCAATTGTAGATGGGTAATCATTGGGTACACACTGAACCTTTCTTCAGTCGTGGGGGAGGTATTATCCACCGAAAGTTGCTTGGACTTTATTTCAAGCCATCTATCTCTGCTCATGCCTTCCAGGCACCTCTCTAACACCGGACAACTGGGTGCTCCAACGCATCCTAACATTTGTTACTTTGATCCAAGAAAAGTAATAAATTTGGCCAATCCATTGCTCAATTACTTTGCGATCAGTATTGAGAACTTTTTTTTGAGCTGAGTATAAGTTGCTTTGGTTCACAAGGTCCAAAAAATCTTCAGACAAAAATTCGCTTACTGGCAATAGGACTGAAGAGACTAATACTCTGGTAGCTTTCACCAGTACTGGATGCGGGAACTTATGTTGAATTATCCAAAAACCCTCAGAACCCATGAAATAGTTGTCTTTCTTTCTAGAGCTTGCTGGTCTCTAGAATCTGTTGATTAATATTATTAATAATATCGATGATAACGGGATTGCCATCAAGTTTAGTTTCTTCACCGGAAGGAAATCTATACATTGATCTTATCGGGCTCTGCCATTCGTCTGAAATAAAGAAAAACAGTGAAATAATTACATAAAACGCCACAAAATTATGATACAAAAATATACCGTTTGTATCCCTATTTTCAAAACCCATGATCTTGCTTTTCCCGTAAAAATGGATTTCGTTTGGAACATATGTAGGACTTTCAACACTATTATTACTGTCATAATCTTCTTCCACATCGCTGTTGGCGGCAGCCAGCCAAAAACGGATTGACACCGCTGAGCTGATTAGATTTCTCTCCTACTGTAGAACATATTCATTGCCATTTCTGTAAATTAAGAACAATTATGAATGAATTATGGTTTTTTGGCTGACAATAGCCTAACTGAACTATTTCGTACAACACACAACAGAAAGCCTATAATCCTAAACGAATTAGTTCACTGAACTTATCATGGTTTAGGAAATGTGCATTATGATATATGGACAAGAAAATTGTTCAATGCCGTTTTTGAAGAAGTACAGTCATTGCCAATATTTTTTATTTCAGCGCTACTCACTTCTTTTATGATCTATGAGTGTAATAAAATGAAGTGTCGGGGAAGTTCACTACAACAACCACACCTAGCAATAACCAGCGCCGCACTGATAAGCAAGGCTCCCACTCTGAATTTGCAGATAAACCTAGCTTGAACATGAAAAAAACCCAGATTTGTTCAAAAAAACCTAGAAGTGTTATTTTAATAGGAAAAAGTAAAAATTAACATACATGAGGGAAAACAATGATGGTAATGCTGATTTTATTCCTCTTCCTCCTCTTCATTCTCTTCTGCAGCGCAAATATCGACATTAAGACGACTTTTCTTTTGTGCAATGCGCTTTTCGTTGAGCTGGTGACATACTCCGTAGATGACATCTCTCCAGAGCTGCCATTCAGATTTTACGATTTTCCCAAGGGTGACCAACAAAATTTCCCAAGATTTCCCCAGATGTCAAAAATGTTAAAAAACTAAAAATTTAACTTCACTTACCCTATTTAATAATCATTTTCTTCATTATACTCCTTGTCTACATCACAAAGACTTATTATATTCTATTTATTCTGTTTTTTTTTTGTACTGGTTTCATACAGCTGATGAGCAGTTTCGTCTTCAACCTTCTTTATTAATGATTTCTCCAGCTCCCAGTTTATACAATTTAAAGAACTTTTTTTCATGTACTGTTTTACTAACAACCGAGTTCTTGCTGTTTCTGTTTTAATGCATTTGTTGTTTTTGTTTTTATTCAGTTTATCTAAATAAGGAGGTAATGTTTCCAACAATGAAAGGTAAAACGCTGACAGTCTTACTTTCACAAAGAGCAAACGAGTGGCAGACACAGCCCAATATGAAAATTGATGGAATTTCATATGCTTACAGATTTTGAAAGCCACTAATTTTCTCCCTAATCGTGAAGCAATAGTCACTTCCAAAGCCAGCAGTATTGTGGAGAGGAACATTTCTTTCTTCACAAGACCGCTTTACGGCATCAAAAATGCTTTGCGCGGTTCCATTTTCTACTACGATCAAAAATAGCTTCAACTACATCATACTTCTTCAAATTGAAAAAACCATGAGTTTCAAAAATGTCAGTACTTTCATCAATTATTATTGAGAATTTTTGATTCCTACAAATTTTATCTAGCACCAATTTTTCACACAAAGCAATACTATCTTGTATAACATAGGAAAATTTAGTTTTTTCATTGCTAGTTTTTAGCGATTTGGCTATTGGGACACACTCTTTTCAGTAAATCCGTGAAGTGATCTGCATAAACAAATGGGATGTTGTGCTCGGAAAAAGTCCTGCGATAAACAGTAATTCAATCTTTGCTATTTCTTCTGATTCTGTTGATGTTGATTTTGAAATAAACTGAGTAATACTGGTAGAAGATTTCGCAGTTTCAAAATTAGCACATGTCTGGCAGAAACTTGATGCTTGATCAAAGCTGATTTGTTTGCATTTTTCTGGGTACAGTTACAAAGTTTCCAATACCTTGAAGTTTCATTATTATTATCATCTTGCTTTAGCCAGACTTTAGAGTTTGGGTCATTCAACCATTCCTTATTGAATGACTAGTATACCCCTTTTTTTTTCTTCTTCTTGCTACTTAAGATTATACTTGACAGTGTCCGCTGTAGCACAAATACAAGGTGGGCGCATCAAACTCGCTCAAAGTCAACTGAGGGTCCGGTTGCTGTAGCCGGCACACGCTTGTTACCAACGAATGTTTAAAGCGGCCCATAGACGATCAATTTTAATGTCAATGTAATTGTCAATAATGAATATTGACAATTAAATTGATCGTTTGTGGACTTCAATGACGAACGTCAATTAATTGACTTATTGGGCAAAAAAATCTTATCAATATATTGAGTCAATGATATTGAAAATTGAATTGATCGTCTATGGGGCCGCTTTACGAGCTTTGAACGAGTATTTTAAGAGATTGATTTTTATCTCGGACTAATTAGAAAGAATATCCCTATTTGTGGAGAATATTTCTTTAAATCTTACTGTTATTCAGTGAGCATTTAATGAAAAATGAGATCGTTATGTCGTATTCCCAAGAATTTGCCAGTTTTCTCTCTGATTTCCCAATATCCCCCAGGGTGATAGTGATTTCCCAAGGGATGGCAGCCCTGTGTCACGGCGCTCAGTGCCCCGCGTATAATTTTGCAAACATGGCATAGTAATACCATTCTGGTTGACAGTAGTTTATCCTAAAAAGTCGACGTCAAAATCAGAAAAGCTCTACGGTAAGAGCTTTACAGTACCATTAATCCCAAGAAGCTTTTAATCACATCAATTCGTTAGTAACGATGAAAATAAGAAAAAAATTCGTTACTGGAATCAAATAAGCTTATGTAATGTTCACTGTAACGGAACCATGCTGGCAATGACTAATAACTACTATGGAATTTCTGATAGGTGTTTGCCGTGGTCTAACCTGACGGTTAGCTACATCTAATCTAAGAATTTGAGCTTCATTTATTCACGTAAATCTAATCATGTCGAATAATTTGAATGTCAATAGTTGAAGTTGAGTTAATCTTCCTCACATTGTTTGGGGGGTTTGAAACTTCTTTTAATTTGTCCAACGCTCATCAGTGATTTCCTGATAGTTCACCTTGAAAATAGGGTGCCATTGAACCAGTGTGTGGAAGATCACTGTATTGATCATTGGGAAGAACAATATCGTAACTCAAAATTTTGGAAAATTGACTTATCCAAACTGTTAAATTGATCATTTCATTCTATGTAATTGAGTAAAACCGTGATAACTGTACCTTCAAAATTTACAGAGAAGAAGGGATTCCTTTTTTCGATCAAAACTAATTGCGTACAGCAGTTTGCCAAGTTCAAATCACTTCTCCTGATCAATCAAGAATTTCGACCTGTGAAGTTCTCAATGAGCGATATGTTGCACAACAGTGCAGTCAAGCCCTACAGCAATCAAGACAATCTAATTCTTTATCCAAGTACGTTTCTTGGCATGAAGGTTTTGTGGGGGAGCGTGAACACTAATCAATGAGTTATAAATTTCTAGACTAAACCCAATAGTTTGACATCGAGCTACAAGAAATGTAAGATCATTGTTGTAATATTGCATGGTTTCAATGTAATATTATATCCTGAAATGATAAAATCTAAATATGTGAGCTTGCACAGCATAATGTATATCATGTACAAAGGCTTGGTTCTCAGTACTAAGTGTGTTATAATGACTCTGCAGATGGACTCGCTGTTTCAACTGCGGCGTCCCTACGACTTCCTGGCGCTGGCACAGCAGGAGCAGCGAGCTGTTCAAGTGGAAGAGCTGAAGCAGCAGCTGTTGAGACACAAAGCTCATATTGACATGCACGAAGACAAGGTTTGTTCAATGGCATAGTTTAACAGCTGAACCTGTGTTTGTTATGTTGTGGCCACTTGGTTGGTGTTCATTGATTAGTTGAGATTGCTAATTTTCCTTGATTTACGTATGGTTTGGGATGAAAATTCATCCATATCTGCTCATATCATACCTTGCATAGTTTCTTGCACTTCCAGCTTCATTCCCTAAACTTCACCATGTGCTACTTAGTGATATTTTTCATGAACCAAAATCTTCATTGACCACTTCAGTGTACTTTTACATTGTTTGACAACTGATCAATTTTGTCATTTTGTCTTCCATTCTGTCAAAACTTGTCCCTCTTGCCATATATCTTAAGAATTTCATGGCTCATGCATCTATTTTCAGCATTTTTTTTATTTGCGTAAAATTTCCAGGAATGTATATATTCAAGTTATGCCTTAAGGTATTACATGATGGAATCTTAAATTAATGGTTTGAAGCTCACATGGGTCAGTATGCTATTAGACTTAAAGTTTCATCGCGCTTACTTATTAAGAAAGCTATTCACCGCTCGGATAATAAATGCACTACGTAACTGTAGTATAACAACTACGGTGGAGGATGGATGATCACAGCCGCGATGGAGGATGGATGATCACAGCCACGCACACTAACAATGTCATCAAAGAATCCACAGCTTCAAAGACCGGCCACTGTGACAAATACCATTATTTTTAATTAGACTTACACAAAAGCAGTGAAGTAACTTTGCTAGCACGTATAAAGAGCTCATATGTAGCTTACATAGTCATACGTGTATCTCTTCTTATAAAGAGTAATTTGAAACTTGGCTTTGAGTAAACGAGTTAAAGAACATGAAATGATAATCGGAAAATATAGACAATAAGCAAAAGCTACACGAGGGTACAGGCCACAGAATGCAGGGGCTGCTGAAACGAGGCTCATTTTCCTTTGATGAATGAGACTTATACGCAAAATTATAATAAATTTTACTTACAGAGTGAAAACCAGAGATAATTCAAGTAACTTTTGCCATGAACGTACGCAATGATGACAAATACCGATATCTTAACACCTAAATACTGACATTTCAACTCCTGAATACCGACATTTCAATACCTGAATACCGACATTTCAATGCCTGGATACTGACATTTAAATACTTGAATACCGACGATTCAACGCCTGAATAAGGACATTAATACAATAATTAGGAGTTTCTCTCCATGCCTTACTACATCAGTAATGCCATTGTGGCTGAGGTGTGTGAGATGAATCTCCTTTACCAAGCCTGTCCCAACAAAGGTTGCTACAAAAAAGTCTGCGATATTGGCACGTACAGATGCAATAGTTGCAACAAAAAGATGGACCGATTCAAATGGCGCTTAACGTTACCGTGTAGCTTGGCTGACTTCACTGGGGACCTCTTAGTCACCGTGTTCCACTACCAGGCTGAGGGGACGCTGGGCTCCACAGGCTCCTTTACTCTCTACAGGAGGAAAACCTCACACAATTCTGCAAGGTGTTCTCAAATGCTCCCTGAAAAGAGAACGTTTTCAAGCTTAAGGTTAAGATGGAAACTTCGAGGAAGAAAGCAGCCTTTAAACAACCGTGTTGTCTACCAAGAGTGTCAACGCCGTTCAATACAACCGGAGACTAATAAAAGAAATTCAAGGGCTGGGTCATCAATTCAACATAGGTTAGTAAAGCGCTCAATCTCGTTGAGACTATTGAATAGTGGTGATTACCTGAATTTTTTTTATCAAGGTTAGGGGCTGTAGGCAGATGTTACTCTTTATCACCATTTTTTATTACTGTACATTGCTTCCAAGCTCTTCTGTATTGTCGTGCGCTAGCAGAATTTCTATCTTCGCTTCGGCACGCAATTGAACGGAACTCGGTAGGACGCCCAAAGGGAAACGAGGTCTCTTCAGGTTTTTTATTTCTTATCCCGTGGTTCCGTAAATCTGCACAGACAGGTATAGTCAGACTCGGACTAGCGATTGCATGACAGGAGAATTCCTAATCTAGGATCACAGTCGACTGACCAGTTGACGTATACAGCACTACATAACAAGAAAGGAAATTCATGCCTCGAAAGTATAAGAGAAGTAGCTGAGCGAGACATGAGAGGCAACTGAATAATTCTAGCACTAGACATGATATTCTAATGACGAAAGGGCGATAAGAGTGGTCACGAGGCATAGTCCTCGGAACAACATAGCACAATGATATTCCATGACTCAATTATTATTATATAGGAAAGTTTTAGCCTCCCTTAACCATGACAAAGATGTTCCAAGAGAGGAAAGAAGAAGGCACCATTTAGTATGAGGTTGAGGGAACGCGGAATCTATGCACAAGGCGCACAGGAGTAGTGAGCTAGGTAGGAAGTTCCTGAAACAAGAAAAGGTTTCTGTTGCATTGACAGGGAAGAAAACAAGTCTCTAGTCGAGGAACACATTGTCAAGAACGCCCTGCCAAAGACACACTGCTAGGAAACACATTAGAAAGAACACGTTTATGATACACGCACACGAGTATTGTAAGACTCGTGTCACTGGTCGAAAGGAATGATTGAGGGCGATGTGCTCCTAATCTTGCTCAATCTACACTTGATAATACATGCAATGATAATTATAAGAGGCAACACAATTTCATGGATGATGCATTCTCATTGTGAGGTGAAAACACTCTCGACAGTTTACATGTACATGACATAAGCTTAGCAATTCCCAACGCCAGGAAATAATACATGAATCGCTTGTTTCGGCCAATGTTCGAACTGTCATTTTAAAGAAGCGTAAAAAAATATATATATGAATATACATCCGTATATATATGCACACGCATATGCATTCACACACATACACATATGTATACATACACACAAGCATGAAGGCCATGAAGACTATAAGTTCTGTATCTCTAACCCAACAATTTTAACATAGTGGTCATTAGTTAATAAGCACTTTATCCAAACAAAGGTGGATGATCGCACAACAAATGTATAGTCCCCACATGAACGCTGCATAATAATAAAGAGATGACGAGTTAGGTAATGGTACAAGTTGAGAGAGGATACTCTAAAATACTTAGACGATGGGGAAAGGTCCCTCACTTTAGACCTGGAACAGCTTATTTTGGCATATGAACTAAGTGACTACTCTGTCTCTTTCCCTAACCTATCTGTGGAAGAGGGACAGCAAAATTAGGTCTCTAAAGCAGGGGCAAGTTACTTAGGTTATCAGATCAGCCATTGTCAACAAATCCTATTAAAAAATGAAAGCGGCAA
The DNA here is from genome assembly GCA_030386875.1 of Morinoia aosen. Taxonomy (NCBI): domain Eukaryota; kingdom Metazoa; phylum Arthropoda; class Malacostraca; order Amphipoda; family Talitridae; genus Morinoia; species Morinoia aosen. The sequence goes on from CM059575.1 coordinate 45,767,442, forward strand.
GTACACGTTTATCAACGTCGCTTTGAAAACACGAATCACATGGGCTAGTGGTCTCAAACTTCCGCGCCTATTCTCAGTCTACTGAGAATGCCGTAAATTTTAGGCTTCCACCTTACTGACTGGCGCGACTTGCCCAGCACAGCTCATAGGTGAGAAGCCAATGGACTAAAATTATTTTACTTTGCTTCACATCTTTCTATTAATGAATGTTATAGAGAGTGCAACACAAAGACAAGAAAATCATGTTTCCAAGTTGGTACAAGTTTGGCACGATGTGTCATGAATTTTTCAATATCAACAACTGATGTCTAATCCATGGAAGAATCACCACAGTTTTTATTTTTTAGTACACAAATCTTTCAATAGTGAAGCAGTGGTTGATTTGTATTCTTAATTAAATGTAAAATTGTGTTAGTTTTGTGTCAAGCTATGAAATGTAATAAACTTGAAATAAATCTTCTGCGTCAAATTCAGATGCATTGAAATGTCGGTCTCTACATATTACATTTACTGCCTATGACACTGTTCACAACGCTGCATTTATTTTCTATGACAACATGCTTACATAGCCCGACTATTAGTATCTATGGGAATTAGCGCTCCCAGGGGGACAATGTGAGGGCCCGAGCTAAAGGATAGGTAGGTTTTCTTTTTGTTAAAATAACATAGGTTTTCGTTTTGTTACGGACCAACTTTTTTTCGGTTCACTGCTGTCCTGTTTTTTCAACACCTACTACTTTCTTCTTCAACTTTGATCTTGTTTCATGAACTTCTTTCTCATCTTAATGTTTCTATGCCCTTTCTGCATAGATTCCACGTTCCCTTGACTCCATACTACATGGTGCCTTCTTCCTTCCTCTCTTTGGATCTCATTTGTTGAGGATAGGGAGGCTTAAACTAACTAATAATCTAATCTAATCTAGCCAGACTATTATGCAAACATTGCTGAGCAAGCAAAAAAAAAACATTTAGATGATAATACAGAAATCACTCTCAACAATGAGAGAAATATAGAAATTGGGTAAATCTGTGAAAGCCACTCACTCACTGAACCTGACATTCCAGCTTTCCCCATGCTGAGTTAAAACTGAGCATGAGAATGCACACATTAAACCTAACCTCCGAGTTAAATTATCTAACAGAAAAATCTGTGAAGACCACACACTCACTGAACCTGTCTGACAATCCAGCCTACACTGCTGCACACTCGCTATGCTCTAGAAGCCGGCTGTTCACCGCTATCTAAGCGCAAATATGTTAAGGCGATCGACAAATATAGCTACCAAGGTAACATGTTACAAAAAAATAATCTCCTGTCACGAATTCACATTTAAAAGACACAGAAACTTAAGATTATCCAGGAACTTGAACTTGAACTTGAACTTGAGGGCCGACAGTGTCGGGGCCTTTGTAACGGCCTACAATTCCCTCCACAATTTTCACACAGAGTTCAGCGCCTGGTACCAGACTTGTCCACTAAACTACTCAGGATCTACGATCCTTGTCACAAGCCTCCATTGGAAGGCATCACCGGGACAACCAGTGTGTCAAAACACCATCCCCCGGCACATTGGGTCATTACAGCCCATTCTGCCAGACTGGCTCATTCCAGTCACTGTCTCTTACTCCAGGCACGCACCAGAAACACTTTCATAGCCTCAGTGACACTCGCATTACACTCCTGATCCAATCCAGCAAGACAGCTCATACCGCAATCATCTTCAGCACATCTGGCATTCCATTCATTCTCTCCATACTGCTCAGACACCACATTCATTAAACTCTCTCTCTCTTGCTCATACTTACTACATTCCAGCACAAAATGCTCAATTGTTTCCTCTACTCCACCATTACACTGTTGACATAATCTGTTATTATTCTCATTCCATCTCCATGTACGTCTGTTCACACTCAATGACTTACATCTCACAGCAAACAAGAGTTGACTTCCAAAACTACCATCATAGAACAGCTCAAACTTAGGTACTTTCTTTTTCATATACCAGTTAAGTGTAGGCTTCCGCATCATGCTAAGCTTCCACTTATTCAATCCATACTCTTTTTTTTTGTCTCTCAATCTCTTTTTTCCACCTCTTGCAGTCCCACTCAGGCCCTACACCTCCAACATTTATTAAACTCCAGTCATCCACAGGTCTCCCAATTCTAACATGAATAATCTTTTGCATACTGAGTTTTCTTGCATGCCCCCAACATACTTTCTCCCAATAGCTTACACTCAGATTCCATTCAAAGATTCGCCTTACCCACCTGCTATTCTGCATTCTTTCAATTCTCACCTTATAATTCAGCACAGCTTTCATCATTCTTTCTGAAAATAGGCTCCACCCTAGGTCACCTCTAATGGCTTCTATAGCTGTCCATTTTGGAGCACCCAATGCTACACGTCCTACCTTATTTTGTATCACATCCAGCTTTTCAAGATCACTACCATTCCAAGCAAGAGCACTCATACCATACATGACACTAGGTACAGCAACATACTTCCACATTCCTCTCACACATTCGTACTTGTTTGCTCTGTATATGGCCACACTACCTAACCGTCCACTCCACTGCATTGCTTTAGCCACTTTCTCACCTTTAGTTCTAGTACATCCATCTTCACTTATCATACAACCTAGATATTTGTATTCTTTTGTTCTACCTATTCTGATTTCTCCAATATTCCACAGTCTGTCTCTATCAGTCTCATCACTATTTATAACCATGACCTTACTTTTATCTGCACCAAAGTTCATCTTGAAATCTGTACTATATCCATTCACAATGTCAAGCATCCTTTGTAGTTCATGACCACATTCACTAACCACAACCACATCATCAGCATACAACAAACAGCTCAGTCTCTCATTACCAACTTTCAGTCCTAAACCACTCCCTCTTAGTCGAACTGCTAATTCTTCTGTGTACAATCCAAACAACAGGGGGGACAGAGTACAGCCCTGTCTCACTCCTCTAACACTCCTCACTTGCCCTGTTTCCAAATTTCCTAACCTGTAGATAGCACTTGTGTTCTCATACAGACTCTGTACAATGTTCACTATTTTTCTGCTAAAACCAACTTTTCTCAAAATTTCAAACAGCCTAACCCGATCCACTCTGTCATACGCCTTTTCAATATCCAGGAATGCTAAATATACCTTCTTATTATCCTTCTTCATTCGCTCAATTATTTCACTCACTACATACAGATTATCCTCCCACGTCTATCTTGCCTAAAACCATTCTGTTCTTCTCCCGGGACTCCTAATTCCTCAACTAAGTTTTTCATTCTCTCATTCAAAATACCACAAAAGATCTTACATACGGTGTCACCCAGTGCAATTGGTCTGTAATTTTTAAGTTCTTTCATACTCTTATGTCCACCCTTATGCAACAGAACTACATTACACTTGTTCCAGTCATCCGGTACTCTTTCACTCTTCCATATCTCATCAAATAAACATTTCAACATACTGACTACACTCTCTCCTCCACATTTATAGAACTCATATGGTATCTTATCAGGGCCACATGCCTTTCCATTTTTCACTTTCTTCAAAAAACTTTCAATCTCTTCACAAGTGATTTCGTCTTCCATTTGCAGTTCATGTTCATCTATCAGAAAATTTATTGGTTCATCATCTGTAACCTGCTCATTCATTCCACCAATGTCCTCCCAGTATTCTTCAACTGCTTTCACCATTTGCATCCTATCTTGCACACTGCAACCATTGACTACTAATTCATCAACTTGAACTTCACTACCTCTATCATTTCCTTGTATAAACCTATACCAATCTTTTATTCCATCTGGACCTTTCTTTCTTAGATTTTCAACTTGGTGTCTCTCTTCTTTAACCCTAGCCTCATTGATCATTCTCTTTACTTTCTTCTGCTGGTCCTTGTACTCATTCCATACACTTCGCCATTCATCCTCAGTAATTCTGCGTCTTTCATACATTTTCCTCATACAACGTTGTTTTTTATTTAAAGTCTTCCTTCTCATTCGTTCTTCCTTTATCTCACTCGTAAACCACCTAGCATTTCCTGTACTTTTCCTGCATTTCATTCTACCAATCTTTTGCTCTGCCACACCATACAAGGTTCTTGCAATCTCCTTATTTAGGTCATTTACATTTCCACGCCTGTTCCAGTTACATCTACTCAATTCATTTCTAAATTCTTCCCAGTTTGCCATTTTAATACGCCAATTTTCACTTACTCTGCTGGCCTTCTGCATTGACTCCTTTCCACCCCAATTATATTCTAGTACAAGCATTTTATGGTCACTATCAATATCAAAATCATCTTCATCTACAAACATTTTTTTGACACACGCTCTAGCTCTACTATTCACTATCATATAATCAATTGCAGATTTACATTCCCTGCTTTGCCATGTATGCAAGCCATTTCCTATTGTTACATTCAGGTTCTCAAGTTCATTCTCATCACAGAAATCAATCAATTTTTGTCCATTTGCATTCACAGGCTCACCAAGTATACCAAAATGGCCATTCATGTCCCCCATCACAATCAGAGGGCACCTGCAATGCTCTTGCACAATTCTTGTTAATATTTCATACTTTTTTACATTCTCTTGATGAGCTAAAATACCATCAGTTGTCATATAGCATACAACCACAATAACACATTCTCTGGCATGCATTCTTTTACACTTTATTACTAACAGATCTTCACTCTCAGGTTCATTTCCAACAGGAATTTCTTCTAATTTCCAATTTAGAGCATTTTTTACAATGAGACCAACTCCACCACCTCTTTTTTGCCAACTTACACGCCCTTTTCCAATCATATAGTACTTGCTCTCCTTACATTTTAAACTGACTCTATCACGCATTTGGGTCTCTACTACACCAACACAATCCAAATCTCCATTCTCAAATTCTGCTACAAGGTCATTTAACTTTCCTGCATTCCATCCACGCACATTTATACATCCAAACCTTACAACACTATTGGACAATTCACGACATTTTTCATTTTTGCTCTGACAGCTTTCCATTCATCCAGTTCCACCTTCCATTACAATATGAGTACACCCAATCCACTGGATGTATCTCCTGGAGAGTTTCATCTCACCTTCTTGAGTAAGGTGGACTCCATCTCCACGAAAACACCCACTCTGGATCAGGTTATACATATCAAGGAAGCTGGAACCCATTTCACGCTTTCTCATACTCTCAGCTTTCATACTCATAATCCTTTCATGCACTTCCCTATTCACCTCCTTTCGCACCCTTTCATACTCCTCACCACATGCAGGCCTTCTCAGCAGGCTGGTCACAGCCACTCTTACATTCTTCTTTCGTGCCCTTTCAACAACATTCATAATTGCATTCACCGTACGCTCTCTCCCACATTCAAGCAATCCATTGCCACCTCCTTGCAGTACAACCATCCCTTCATCCATTCCATCTATCACATCCTCAGCATGCCTACAAATCTCATTCACTCCCTTTCCTCTCATGCTCGTACATCCACTACGGTCAGTCATACTCACAAACCTATCCACATTCTTCACCATGCTGTCACCACATATTCTAATCGTAGGTCTCACTCTCCCTTTCATACTACTCTTTCGTTCAACTCTTCCACTCACATCACTCTTTCCATCCATCTTCCTTTCATTCACTTCCACTACAGGCGCCTGCACCTCATGTGGCATATCAACAGGTTGCTCCTTCACTCTCTTCCCATTCGTACTTCTTTCATCATGCTCATTCATCCTTCTACTCTCATCTGGCACATTTGCACCACCATTCACTTCATTTATTGCATTCACACTCCTTGCACCATCATCCACTTCATTTGCACTCCTTGCGCCATCATCCACTTCATTTGCACTCCTTGCACCACCACCATTTACATCTTCATTCACTGCATTTGCACCATTCTCATTCTTTCCTTCATTCAACTTCCTTTCATCCTTCAAATCAGCCTCTAAAGCAACCATCAGAATTGTCAATCTCTCAACCTCCTCTTCCAACTTCTTTCTCTCGTCATTCAAACATTTCCAGCACGTAAACACAAGATCATTCAACTTCCTCCGACTCATCTCTCTCAAACCTTTGCATGCATCTATATCTACCCACTCTTTACAAGTCATGCACTCAATCTCCTCATCCATTCCACTTGCACCTCCCTTCCTACGACCAGTCCTATTTCTTGCCATCCTCAAACACAGACTTCTATCTCAGTACAAATTTCACAGGCAGAAGAAGTCTTCACTCACCAAATCTACTGAAAATCAAGTTATCAAACAAAAAGAAACAAAAACGTTTCCTACTACTCAGTCACTCTCTACAATGTCACACACTATACTCTTTATATGCAAAGAAAGCTTAACTACCAGTCAAAACACCTCAGTCAAAACTTGCAAGTCACCACACCAAAGTCCAATGCTCAGTCTCAACTCTCACGCTAAAAAAAAACTACTCTCACGAGCACTCCATACAAAGTCACACACTGTACTCACGTGAATATACACTATACCATTTTTTAGCAACTTCACTTTAATTCACCACAATATTCGTCGGAGGACCAGAAACACGTGCACACCGCTCGGAACGAAACTCCCTGTGCCTGTTCTGGGAGCCTGTTCCCAGGGAGCCTGGGAGCCTGTTCCTCCCACGCACTTAAAACAAAATAGAACGTTGGCGTCATTCTTGCGGACCAGCGCGGATCCGCAGAATGTTGCTGAAATGAATTGTGAAAATTCTTTGAATTTTTCGTGTCTTGTAAGACGCGACATCTTCCGATCACACTTTCACAGGCTTTTTTCTTGACCACAGGGCACATACCTAATAAGACATATTGCATTTTACTTACTGCTGTTGTGTCATTTGCCAGTCAACCACTTCTTTGTCATTGCCACAGCTAATAAAAAGATTTCAAAGTTGAGCAGAAGATATTGATGCTATGCATGATGGAAGGCTTCCTAGTCAAGAATCAAATGCCTTTACACATTCTTGTGCAGGTTTTAAGTTTTATGATTTTGGTTAGACTCCAGATTGAGCTTGCGTTACATGAATCCCCCAAGTGCAGATTTGACAATGATATAAATTGTGTTTCGTAGCGAATGTTGAAAACCGACAAAGTGGAGGGACATACATAGCGTGCTAGTGAAATGTGCTAGTGAAATGTTGGTATCCAGGTATTGAAATGTCAGTATTCTAGCGTTCAGATGTCGGCATTCAGATGTTGAGATATCTGTATTTGCCATCATCCCGTACCTGGCAAAAGTTATTTTAATTGGCTTGGGTTTCATTCCATGGAATTTATAATCATTTTGTGTAGTATTCACATTCGTCAAAGGATATGAGCCTTGTATCAGCAGCCTCTGCATTTTGTGGCCTGTACCCTCATGTAGCTTTAGCTCGTTTGCTAAAATTTTCCGATTTTCATTTTATGTTCTTTAACTCATTTACTTGAGAAAGTCAGTTAGCTTTTATGGCAAAGTTTCAAATTACTGTTTATAAGAAAAAGAGATATACGTATGACTCGTTTATAGAGGAAACATGTTTTTATCTGAGCTACATAGGTTCTCTTAACACGTACTGGAAAAGTTACTTCATTGCTTTCGTACAAGTCGGATTAATAGTAACGGTATTCTAACGTCGCCTAAGGGGCTCGCTTTCCTAACTAGACGTTTTGATGTCAGAATTAGTGTGTGTGGTTGTGATTATCCATCCTCTATTGTGGCGGTGATCATCCATTCTTCATCGTAACTGTGATTACCTATTGTAGTTATTCCATTTCCCTCTCGTGGTGGATTTGTTTCCCATTCGTAGCTTCATTAAGGCTGCTACTCAGTATGCGCACTGTTGCAGGACGTTCACTTGGAGGAGCGGATCTACCGCACAGACCCTGACTGCCTGCTGGCTGGCAAGTCCCTCACAGAATTTGATCTGACGGCTAGTACCAGCGTGTCTCTTTCTGATTACCCTGAGCTCAAGTGAGGCTTTTTCAGGATCTGCTTTCCTTCACTGTTTGTAGCCAATATTTTGACCTCTGGTGCTACTAGAGCCAATGGTTGATATAGAATGTATATAAACTGATAAGTGTGAATAATCTGTTACATTAGCAATATTAGTTCACCATTGTTTGCATTGAACAGATGAAGAATATTACCATCTACAATACATAACTGAAGTATGAAGGCAATGGAAGGCTCATTAAATGTTGCATTAAAAAAAGCAGCATTCTAGCTTTATTGAAAAATGGCTGTAAAGTGCCTTAGGCATCTTCAATTTAAAAATTATAAAATCAAATGCTTGTTCAAAATTTTGCGGCTTGAGCTGAAAATTTTATCCTCAACTCAATAATAAGACTTATTTGTATGTAATTAAAATATGTTAAGAAACTTATGAAATACTAGCATGCCTTAAACGGTCTATTGCCTGCCGATTTTCTGGTTCAATAATGTTGAAATTTTCTCTAAATGATCTGCGTTGCTTTAGATTACAAAGAAAGTTCCCACCAAAGTCCTGCGCTGCTATTTTAGGATATCTTGCTCAGGTAGCCTCTTTGGTCACTTACAAACACAGGATTCTGTTGAATAGTGGACATCAGTTTGTAATCATTTATACCGCAGCCAAAACTTTAATTGAAACTGTTTGAATCTACACTCAATCATGATGATGATGTATTAAGATTAATTTTATACCATGACTCTCTTTCTGTTAGTTAATGTGGAAGGCGTCCAAAGACTCTTGCGATGAACTATAAAAACAATGTAATGCCAAGCTACCGAGTGGTGAAAACGAAAGATTTACTCGCTGTTATTGTAATGGCAACATTGTTACTTGGTATAAAAAACAATTCTCACTTTGGTTGGAGCTGCTGGAAATCTATTTCGTACTGTGCTACATCTAAGAGACCATACATGACTAGTTCATGCGTATTTAAGTCGAAGCACATCTGACCGTAGACCACAAAACTTGATTGTACTGCGTATTTTTGGCAACAGTCAATTATTACCACACACTCCCAATAACCTAGTTCCTTTTAAAACATTTTATTTGGGTTGAATACCTTTACTAGCATGCCCAAAAAATGCGTAATGAAGGTACTACATATTATACAAGTTTGTTATCTGTAACAGTTTCAACTACTTACCAAGTAACCACATTTCCTCCAAAATTTATTCCCCATCCCAGAAACGCTTAGACTTCAATGGATCTTCACCATCTGTTGTCGCTCCACGATGCAGCTCACCAAACACAAACACCTGTAGCCTCTCATGTCTTCCTAAATTAACTAAGCATGCCGGATACTTCCATTAGAAGATTCAGGTTACTTTTATCTGACTGCTTTCATCTCTCCATTGCCATTTCGTTTCATTTGCAGCTCTTTCATTCAAAGCTCTGAAATTTGTTCACAGCATGAAAGGAAAATTAATCCTTTTCAGTTTTTTGTGGTGTTCCCTTCCCTTTATCATCCTGTTTGGTGCCCAATCTCTGAATTCACATTTCTGTGTTCCGTTATTGTCTATCACATGTCTGCTCTTCTTTCTCTCGTTCGTCCTCCCTCCCCTTCTTTTTCTTCCTAACCCTTTCTTCACTTGCTTTCCTTTCTTTCCTTCCTTTTCTCCCTTCCTTCCTTTTTCTTTCATTCCTTTTCTCCCCTTTATTCTTTTCTTTACCTTCAATTTCCCATTTCTTCACTTGAACTTGAACTTGAACTTGAAATTGAGGGCCGACAGCATCGGGGCCTTTGTAACGGCCTACAATTCCCTCCACAATTTTCACACAAAGAGTTCAGCGCCTGGTACCAGACTTGTCCACTAAACTACTCAGGAACTACCAATCCTTGTCACAAGCTGCCATTGGATGGCATCACTGGGATAGCCAGTGTGTCAAAACACCATCCCCAGGCATATTGGGTCATTACTGACCATTCTACCTGACTGGCTCGTTCCAGTCACTGTCTCTTACTCCAGGCACGCACAAGAAACATTTTCATAGCTTCAATGATACTCAAATTACACTCCTGATCCAATCCAGCAAGACAGCTCATACCACAATCATCTTCAGCACATCTGGCATACCACTCATTCTCTCCATACTGCTCAAGCACCACATTCATAAAACTTTATCTTTCTTGCTCATACTTACTACATTCCAGCACAAAATGCTCAATTGTTTCCTCCTGTCTCTATCAGTCTCATCACTATTTATAACCATAACCATGCTTTTGTTGGCACCGAAGTTCATCTTGAAATCTGTACTATATCCGTTCACAATGTCAAGCATCCTTTGCAGTTCATGTCCACATTCACTAACCACAACCACATCATCAGCATACAACAAACAGCTCAGTCTCTCATTACCAACTTTCAGTCCTAAGCCACTCCTTCTCAGTCGAACTGCTAATTCTTCTGTGTACAATCCAAACAACAGGGGAGACAGAGTACAGCCCTGTCTCACTCCTCTAACACTCCTCACTTGCCCCGTTTCCAAATTTCCTAACCTGTATATAGCGCTTGTGTTCTCATACAGACTTTGTACAATTTTTACTATTTTTCTGCTAAACCCAACTTTTCTCAAAACTTCAAAGAGCCTAACCCGATCCACTCTGTCATACGCTTTTTCAATATCCAGGAATGCTAAATACACTTTCTTATCATCCTTCCTCATTCGCTCAATTATTTCACTCACTACAAACAGATTATCTTCCCCACGTCTATCTTGCCTAAAACCATTCTGTTCTTCACTTAGGACTCCTAATTCCTCAACTAAATTTTTCATTCTCTCATTCAAAATACCACAAAATATCTTACATACAGTGTCACCCAGTGCAATTGGTCTGTAATTTTTAAGTTCTTTCATACTCGTATGTCCACCCTTATGCAACAGAACTACATTACATTTGTTCCAGTCATCCGGTACTCTTTCACTCTTCCATATCTCATCAAATAAACATTTCAACATACTGACTACACTCTCTCCTCCACATTTATAGAACTCATATGGGATCTTATCAGGGCCACATGCCTTTCCATTTTTCACTTTCTTAAAAAAACTTACAATCTCTTCACAAGTGATTTCGTCTTCCATTTGCAGTTCACGTTCATCAATCAGAAAATTTATGGGTGCATCATCTGTAACCTGCTTATTCATTCCACCAATGTCCTCCCAGTATTCTTCAACTGCTTTCACCATTTGCATCCTATCTTGCACACTGCAACCATTAACTACTAATTCATCAACTTGAACTTCAATACTTCTATCATTACCTCGTATAAACTTATACCAATCTTTTATTCCATCCGGACCTTTCTTTCGTAGATTTTCAACTTGGTGTCTCTCCTCTTTAACTCTAGCCTCATTAATCATTCTCCTTACTTTCTTCTGCTGGTCCTTGTAATCATTCCATGCACTCTGCCATTCATCCTCAGTAATTCTGTTTCTTTCATAAATTTTCCTCATACTGCGTTGTTTCTTATTTAAAGTTTTTCTTCTCATTCGTTCTTCCTTTATCTCACTTGTAAACCACCTGGCATTCCCTGTCCCTTTCCTACATTTTATTCTACCAATCTTTTGCTCTGCCACATCATACAAGGTTCTTGCAATCTCACCATTTAGGTCATTTACATTTCCACACCTGTTCCAGTTATACCTATTCAATTCATTCGTAAATTCTTCCCAGTTTGCCTTTTTTATCTGCCAACTTTCTTTCACACTACTGACCTTCTGCATTGACTCCTTTCTACCCCAGTTATATTCAAGCATAAGCATTTTATGGTCACTATCAATATCAAAATCATCTTCATCTACAAACATTTCATTGACACACTCTCTTGCTCTACTATTCACAATCATATAGTCAATTGCAGTTTTCCATTCCCTGCTTTGCCATGTATGCAAGCCATTTCCTATTGTGACATTCAGGTTTTCAAGTTCATTCTCATCACAAAAATCTATCAATTTTTGTCCATTTGCATTCACCGGCTCACCAAGTATACCAACATGGCCATTCATGTCACCCACTTTTTGTCACTTTGGTCACTTTGGTCCTTTTTGGCTCCCGCATTCTTTTCCCTCGTTCTCAACTTCTGTTCTTCCATCCTCTTTCCCCTGACCTTCCTTTCCTTTTTTCTCCATTTTTCATCTTCATTTTCTCCTTTTCCTGCTCTTCCTTCCTTTCTTTAATTTTCTTTCTTTAATTTTCTTTCTTTTTCTCCTCAGGGCGGTTACAACTAGTGTATCTATAGGAAGTAGCACTCCCAGGGGAAATATGTCAGGTCCCGAGCTGTGAGCTTGCCAGGCCTTATTTTGTGCAAATAATTTTTTTGTTTCGTTTTGTCATGGACCATTATGTTTTGGTTCACGGAAGTCCTGTTTTTCAGCATCTTCTACTTTTTTCAACTTTTATTGTATTTCATGAAGTTCTTTCTCAACTTACTGTTTCTATGCACCTTGTGCATAGATTCCGCGTTCCCTTAGGTCCATTCTTAATAGTGACTTCCTCCTTCCTCTCTTTGGAACGTCTATGTTGCGGTTATGGAGGCTTAAACTAATACATAACCTAATCTTTTCTTTCTCTTCTACCCGTTTTCTCTTTCTCATTTCTACCCCCTTCTTGCATTTTTTTCCTGTCTTTCGTTCTTTCCCATACTCTCCCTTTCTGTTCTTTCTTTCCTTTCTACCTCTTTTACTTGCCTTCTCATTGTTTCTTTTTTTGCCTACAGCTGACTCCGAGGAGAACAGCCTCTCCCCATATTTACTGTTTGGAAAGAACAATAGCATGAGTGAAGGCAGGGCATTGCTGTGAAGTGGTTAAATTCAGTTTGAAGTGACATGATTGCTTCGAACCCTGTTGTAATGGTTAAGTTGAACTGTGGCCACGACTTGATTTTAGGGCGCTGTACGCATGCAGCTAACCTATCATAAGAATTAGAGCTTGTTAAACACGAGATATTAATGAAAGACTGGTACTGTCAGCTACTGCTGATGCTCCACAGGGCTTAATTGCGGGGCAGGAGAGGTAGCAGGCTTGCTCCTCTACATGCTTTGCTATCATTTTTTTGCTATTTTTCCAAGTTGTGTTGAAATTTATTGACTTGCTAATATTTATTGTCCTCTAATAATAACAATAATGATGATAATCTCCTCTAATAATAATAGAAGGAATAATTTTATTTTTAAAATCTTACATGCTTTTGTTTGCAAAAACTTCTTATGCATTCTGTTCAAGCTTTCAACTTCGTATCTGAAAAATCAGTTATATTCAGATGTACCATTCGTTCTGTGATCGTGAAAACACATATTTGCGGTCTATCAACATACCTATGATTTATACGTCAGTACGTATCATACGTACATACATACATATACCGGGCTTATCCTCCCTATGGGAGGGTAGCCGACAGCAGGCCACAATCACCACACTTAGTCACTAGGAGGCGAGAGAGGCAGCACTGGCCGCACCTGAACTGCCAGGATCAGCAGCAGCCCAGCACAACCACCTTCCACAGTCAGGCCCGACAGCCACAGCTGGTTTACCCCGACCGCTTCATTGAGTGCAGCCCCTCCCCCCGCACATGACAGGTCAACCCCATCACACGCGGGCAGCTTCCAGTAACGCGTCAAAAATAAAATTACCTCCTTATACACTGCCCCCACTCACTTCTGTCCGCAGCCATCCCTCTCGCCACGTCCACAGTCAGACCCCTCTCATACAAAGCACGTCGCACCCCATCCATCCAACTCATCCGTGGTCTGCCTCGCGCTCGAAGACCACTCACTTCCGACATATATATCTTTTTCACCAGCCGCTCAACATTCATTCTTTCAACATGCCCAAACCATCCAAGCACTCTTTCATCCACTCGCCTGCTCAACTTTTTGATAACACCCGTCTGCCCCCTAACCAACTCATTCCTGATCCTATCTCTTCTAGTTACTCCATACATGCTCCTCAAACACTTCATCTCAAACACATCCAACTTCCTCCTCACAGCTGCTCTCAACCCCCAGGACTCTGCTCCATACAGCAGAGTCCTGGGGGTTGAGAGCAGCTGAGAGGAGGAAGTTGGATGTGTTTGAGATGAAGTGTTATATATATGAAGTGTTATATCAGTACGTATTAAAACTCAAAATCAAATACAAATCCATACTTCAGTAGTTTTTCAAATTGAAATTTATTCTTCTGTAATTTTTCATGTATGATTCCAAATAAGCTGTAATAAATATACGGTTTTCACTCTTATATTTCAAATAATTAAGTTTAACTAGATCCTATTAAGTCGCAGAAACTATATATAGTCACAAACACATTCATTCCATTTAGCGGCGCGACTATTTATAGCCTGCAGAACTGACTGTCGTGGAGAGCGGAAGCTGCTATATATAGATCATTTCAAAATTTGTGCGCTCCTGTAGATACCCTGCCGCTAAAAATGGGTTAACTGGCGCCTTCCTCATTTTGGGCCAGTTTTGTTGTGGTTAGGGTGGCATAAACTAACTTACAATGTGATCAGTAATGGTTTGTTTTTGGGAAAACTTGAAAGATATTTTTAGAATTGGATTTGTTCAAAATTCAACTAGTTTCCAGTGAGTCCGATTCCACAGTGTTTAGTTTAAATGATGAATTTATTCTGTTTCAAGTATCAATTTCATTATTGTACAGAAGAATGTGACGCACGATTTTAATCGTATTGTTCTTGGTATTGTGTTGGTTCCCCATAAAATATTTTCTCATAAAAAATATGTTATCGATGGTGAAGCGAGTTACCCTTAACCTACGATTAGGTATTGGAAAGCTACTTTTCGGGCGGTGACGAACTGCGTTAATATCATCATATATGTTGTCACCCACCCGACCCTATGGTTTTGGGGAAAAAGTTCTTTGTGTGTCAAGTAAACTTGTAGCAAAGCTTGTGACAGCTAATGTTATGTGCAGGGTGGAGGAGCGGCTGCTGCCAGCTCGGGACGAGTCAGGCGACCTGCTCGAGCCCGACTGTGAAGCTGCGCACGGCATGCCAGTTTTCAGCATGGCTGCATTTGATCATCTCTTGGTAAAGCCCTCGTTTGTTATTTGTTGCTTTTGTTGATGTGTTTCAGCTTAATATTTTCAGAAAACCAGCGCTCAGTAATGATGTGTTATTCTCTGCGGTAGACCACAGCTTGTGTAGGGTTGGTGTCGTTTGAATATCTAAATTTTTTTGTATAAAAGTCAGTACTTTGCAGGGAAGTCACCATTTGACATGTCAAATGGTGACTTCCCTGCAAAGTACTGACTCCGAAGCCCCTTTTCTCTCCGATGGTCATTTTTCATGTTTTTGTTGGAAAAGGACCCTTAGGTGGTGGACTATTCGGTCCTAAAATTTTATAGCGCTGCGGACAATAGATCCCCCCTCCTCCCAAAAAATCTTAAATTTTTGACCCCATATAAATAGAAAACAAAACAGAAATGGAAAATTTGCGAATGTACTTTTGTTGGATATGTTCCAAGGATTCTAAAGCTGTCTTTGTTTTTGTTTTAGCATAAAAACTCAATGAGTTCTATTCTTTTGAAATATCAATACCAGTGGACTAAAAACCAATATGTCAAATTTTTTCAAAAACTAAGGCCTGAATCAAAAAAATGTATAAAAGAAATTGTGGTTCTTTTCAAAAGTTACATATAATAGTCAAATTTCATAAGAATGAGACTGAAAACAAAAAATTTCATAATATTATTAAATAAGTAAAATGCTTATTCAATTTTTTTTGGAAATTACAATTCACAGGGTGAATATGATGTTATGCATGGAGATAATCGGAATAAAAATGAAAACAGAATTCAATTATATAAATTTTCCATTATATTACACTTCAACAAAAAATTTTGTTTATCGCCTATACTGTAAAGTTACTTATTTTCAAAATTAAAAAGATAGAAGTCAAAAAGTTTTTATACCAGGAAGAAAACAAAGACAGTTTTAGAATCCTTGGAACAATTCCAACAAACTAATATTTCTTGATTTCCCAATTTGTACATTGCCCTTTTTTTCTGCTAGTTCAAAACCTAAAAATTCGGTATATTTTAGGTATTGATCAAATATCGCATATATAAAAAAAATATCAAATAGAAAATTCAGGAATTTCAGTTTGTTTGCAATGTTACGAGAATTTCAAAACTGTCTTTGTATTTGTTCTAGCATAAACATTCATTGACTTCTATTCTTTTGAAAACATCCCAAAAATGAACCAAAAAACGAGTTTTTTAAAAAAATCTAAGGCCTAAATCAAAAACTTCTCGAATAAATATAAATATGTTTCTCTTGCAAAAATACATATAGTGGCGAAATTTCAGACCAATCGGATCAAAATTCAATTTTGACGGGAGGGCCCCCTTGAAGCTGTGCCATAGCTTGTTACTGGGAACATGATGTCAGTGTCTGTGCTGGGTTTTTAATAATACGTAAATACACTTGATACTTACCTAGTGATAGTTGGAAAACCATGGTATGAGGTAAAGGCATTAAGAAAAGAGAGGCTTTGCAGTTTATATTTCGAGGAAAATTAATAATTTTATTACTACGTTTTAAGATTTTTGTATTTTTAGTAGCCCAATTGTTGGCTCACGTGAAAACATTGAGACCAATTCTTAACTATTGTTAAGACGACAAACATTTCAAGCTGTTACACTGAGATAGATCCTAACATGCTGTTTTTTGTTTGTACACTAATTGATTTTTTATTGTCTGGCAGAATATTTCTCAAATGAAGGGGAAAAGTTCGTACATCAAAGCTCTTTTTTAATTTAAGTAATTAAGACTGTTCCATTTAGCCCTTTATTCTAGGAATTTTATGGTACCGTGCTTTAATGTGTATCTGTGTAGGGAATGCAAGAGCGACGTAACCTGAGTGGCGACCCTGAGTCAGACGTGACGATGCTGGGCGTGCGCCGAGGTTTGGATGACATCGAAGACCCTGATGCTGCTGGCCTTGGTAGTGACACGTACAATGGTTCCCCTGTTCATCTTTATGAAGGTGGGTGATGGTAGCTCTTCTTCCCATTCAGTATCATAATTTTCTCATATCAGTGGTTTCCCGTGGTTCTCTGTGCCTCAGTTAGCCGATGAAATTCTAGCAAAGGTAGCTTACGATTTGACAATCCATACACCAAAACGAGGCTGTAATCAAAATAAGCGAAATTTGGAACACTGCTTTGATCTAAATGTCAAAATTTGACAAACGATATTGTTTCAGGTTTAAAGAGTACACTTCTGTTTGAATTTGAAATTATTTCGTATTATACAGAAGTATCTTTATAGATGTCAAATATTACTGGTCAATTTCTTTGCTAATTCTAGATTTTCAGTGTAGCTCTTTAATTCATTTGGGAAACTATTTTTTCCGCGAGGAAACTTGATTTGTGACATAAGAAAAGTTATTCGAGGTTCCATAGTTCTTCAGACAGTGGATTTCGTTACACACTCAACAGGATTTTAAGTTTGATGATTCTATAATATTGATTGATAGTCACTTCCATGGAGGCGATGAGCGAGTCAGGTAGTACAAAAATATTAGAAGACGTTCCATTAGGTAGAAGCAAGTGTCCTGCTCTCATGTATAGAACAACCACGTTGTACTTGGCGTGCAAACTTCCTTGACCCATCACAAAATTTGTTGTAGAGTTTTTCCTTCATTGTATTTTCAACGGTGAAACTTCTCGGCGGGAAAACTCTTGAAAAATTGGCAAACAAGGCCCTGACCTAGTCAGTTGACAAGAATGGCATTGTTTTGTAGTTATGTTCAAGGTATTATCGCGCTAGCCATGTTTATTTCATACGTTTGGATATCTAGTCGATACCGAAATCAATAGAAGAAGCTTCCGCTTAATCTGAGATACAAAGCCAGCGTTTTGAATAAAATTAGGCAATGATACTGCCCACCAACATACAGTAATCTAAACCATCTCTGTCTGTGCTTGTTGGAGTGTAACAAAATTAATATACAGTATTCGGGGCTTAACTCAAAAAAGTTTGATGACGCAATCACAAAATTGAATATTCTATTTCATATTATTGGGAATGAATTTTTTTCAAGTTTAGTGTCTAATTCTAGAAATTTTAATGTTTAAACCTTCAATAAGGCAAGTATTGGAAATTGCTAGCTGCCCGAACGGGCAAAATTAAAACGCTGTGTACGATGCAAAAAGGTTGAAAGTGTGCGCAACATTTAAACCTGAACAACATTGCTACCAGTAAACGTCGCAGTTCTCCAGCGTTTCCCTAACCCTGGTCCTCGCAAAAGGCGGGGATCAAGAACTGCTTATCCGAGCAAGAGCAAAGTAAACTCGCTGTGAACGATTCAAAAAGGGTGGTAAATTTTGTGTGCTCTTCAGGTCGTCTCGAGAAATTAGTTTCCAGGTTAAGCCACGGATTTTATTTTCGAGCAGAACAGTGGGAGACTGATACAAGAGTCCTTACTGCTACAGCGTCATTCGAAATCGCTACCGGCAATCAAACACGAGCATAAACTTACTAGTTACAAAAAATATAAAGTAAATACGTACAATTTATGATTTCAGATGGAAATGGGGACGGAAATTGACACAACTTCAAATTGTCTCTGAAACTGCGTAATTTGTTCTTTGGAACATTTTGAGTGAATGTTGTTATAAACTGACACTAGGTTTGGGGGCGCGAAAATGGCGAAAAGATTTAATTGAAAACAAGTAAGTCGGCCAAATGCCAGTTAACCCTCATTTTGAACGGAGCCATCTTCGAAATACCTGAGTAAAAGAGTTACGTAATGTAATTTTATATTTCAGGAAAAGACACATTAGCCTTCCGTCCAAATAAAGATAAATTTATTGTTCAAACTAAGTATAGAAAGGACTTGGTAAAATTTAATTAGAAAAGACTATGAATGTTGGTAGGAAATGGAAGGGAAAAATGTGGTTGAAGCAGTTTTCTTCTATAATTTATAATACGCGATTGCACTCCTATTCAAGACTTAATACCTAACTTCAAGATGAAGTTTAGTAAAGTATGTGAGACTCAGCGTAAATCGTAAGATTCAGGGGCTCACTAAGGTCGGAAAACGGACGACAATGCAAATGCAACAGTTCAAAAACATAAAGCAACAAAACAGGGCTATCAGGCATGCATGAGCTCAAATTAATTGAAAGTTTATCTGAGTATCTAAAGTGGTAACTAAGAAAATGCAAAAGAGCAAAGGCTAAACTGCAATGGAGTCAACAGCGCACAAGGCTGGGAAATCAATCACGACGAGCTGAGTTGTACGCTGGAGAATCAAGAAGATCAACGAAGACCAAACCTACGTTCAAGGTACGGCATGTGGGACATTGTCCATGCAATAGGTCTGTGAGACAACTAAAACAGGCAAAACCAAAATACCTAAAAATCATCGATAGTAAGCTCCTTTTGTTAGAAACTTCTATGTGTTTGTACCAAATTATTGAACTGTCAAGTTTGGTAAAGTGAACTTGATGCCGGACTGCTACTTCGGGAATTATGCGGGACTACTTGATTACGAGGTATTATCCAAGTGACCCGTCACCTTCGGATTCGGATTTCGACTCTTCGAGTATTTTTCCAAACCTCTATTAGTGGGAAGAACTGAGCCAGGCGGCGGCCACAGCCCCTCGAAGCTTAGGTCCCAATTTTATTTTATCTTTTTAATTTATCCCACTTTCCAGGGCCTCAAAATTGTTAAAAAAATTAGTCTGACGCTACTTAGTGTAGGTTATCCCAAATTGATTCATTATTTTGAATCATGAACTAAAACTTTGAACGGTTCTGGCAACGGCCGGCGAACACCTCAAACCCCGGCCTCGAGGCCGGAAAACCCCATTTGAAGCAGGGAGTATGCATACCAAAAGAGGAAATACATAAAAAATATGAATAGATTTCAACAAAACATTTTAATACTAAAACTTATATAGGTAGTTCTATCCAAGAAAGCAGCACTAATATTGAATAGAAAAATAAAAGCAATAGAAAAATTGGCCCAATGACTGAAGTGACTCCCTTACCATTATCCAACGTTGAGGATTATGAGCTGGACCTACAAAAAGCAAAACTAAATGAGGTGCTTTATGGACTCTCAGCCGAAAAGGCGAGCAAATGCCATGAACCAGACATAAAATTCAAAATGAATTGCTAGCAGCGAATAACCAAACTACAAAAATTGAACGTACATGCAAAAGAATCTTAAGACTTGACAAAAGCGCTTGAAACAATAGGAAACCAAAGTTAAAACTTGAGTTACGACAGAATGTGAAAATAAACGAAACAAGGGTAGTACGTTGTCGATACCGCCGTGCGGTAGACGTTAGGGTTCGTGGAAAAGGGGCTGTCTTCTGTGGAGCTACCCTTTTTCGGAGCGGTAGCTTTTCGCGCAGCTGCCTTTCCTGAGGATCGTGGGGGTACCGCCTACGCCGTAATTAGTCAGCTAGGGCAACAGAAGTAATTTCTGTATGTGCCGAACTACGGCGGTACCGGTAAGGTGAGATTTGTGTGAGTACCGCCTATGCCGTAATTAGTCCGCTAGTGTAAAAGAAGTAATTTCTGTTTGTGCCGAACTACGGCGGTACCGTAAGGAAAACGAGCAACTGTCTGCGCCGTATACAGTCCGTTAGGCAATTCCCTGATTCGCCGAACTGTGACAGCATCTTCCTTGACGATAAACTATGCGGAATAGTTTGTCCTTCCAAGGTGGTTCCTTAAACCCCTTTTTAAGCGAGGTGTCGTGATGGACTATAGCCTGCATCAAAAAGGAGAAAGGAAACTCTTTTCACTTCAGGATGTGAATGGTTTATTGCAAAATCTCTTTGCAATGCCTCTTATATATGCAGATACATTTCAGCAAAGACAGTGATTTATTTTCTTTTGCAAAAATAGTGTGTACAAACATGAGCTACTTCATAACATGGTACAACACGCAAAATTACATTTAAAATATTAGGGCTATTCAGCTAGGAAATCAAAATAATATGGGAATATCGAAATACATTACAAATGACACTTAAGGGCTAACTAAAGTAAATACACAGCCGCACCATCGGCGCAGAGGAACAGACTTAGGCCGAGTACAAGGAAGTGATCACCTAGAGAAAATACTTTAGGACTATGGTAACTATAACAGAATAGAGTCGAAACCACTTACTTTGCCTGACATACGTATACACCCATCTTATATCCCTAGAACAAGAGATGATAGACTACCAAAAACTCATAAGATGAAGAACTAGGGTAGGATATAGTATAGGATTGGCTACTGATTTAACAACTTGTTCACCAACTGTTGCAACCGAAAATGTATCGAAATTTCTTGCGTCTGTTTGGCCTCCACTGAGTCCCTGCAACCAGCAGGAATGGCAATGTTTTTTAATTTTTATTTCGTTGAGTTATTTTGAATTTTCAAGCTGATACGGTATTTCAAGCATGTACTAATAATAATACTTATTTAGGAAGTTGTTCCTGAGTTAAGCTCCACGTTGTTCTTTAAAGGTAATTAGTAGTGATAATTTCAACAATCGAACTGGTTTTGGATAGTGTAAAACGTTTCAAATAGTTTTTTGCTTACCGACCGGTTTGACATCTGCCAATGGTTTCAAATGACATATGAAAATGATACAAATGAGTGCCATGGCTTTCTCTTGCTTGAGTGTGAGCGTAAACTGAGCAACTTAGCTTGTTTTCATTCTCTGAATGACGTGCATTGTAACTGCAGATTCGGAAGAAGAAAACAGTGACGTGGAAGAAGAGGAAGATGCGAGCGTGTGGGGCGACCGCGTGGCACGTACTCTCGCGGGGCACGGCAGCTCTGACTGGCTGGTGCACTCACTCGCCACCCAATATTGGCGTCTGCGTGGGGAACCGCTCCTTGCCATCGAGTGCGTGAGGAGGGCGCTCTACCTCGTGCCCAGGTGCGTGCCGCTGGTGGGCTCACGTTGCTTCCGGTTGTGTATATTGCTCCTGGGTGTGCATCTTACGTCAGGCTCCGGGTATGTACGGGGCCTGAAGCTCATATCGCGTCCTGTTGTGTGCCACTCGTGGGGCTCATGTAAGCTATGTGGAACTCGTATGCTTAGGTGTGGGCTGATGAAACCTTATGATGCCACGATTTTTCAATGAACTGAGCACGTATTGCGAATTGTCTTGCCGCCACTACGTTAGGCCAGGCATTAGGGTGTGTGCTGTCATGAGCTAAATTAACAATACATTGCAGGGTTTACCGTCACATACCATTGGTGCAGTTGGGCAACCTTTTGCATCGCAGCAAGCTCGCGCATGACGCCGCCGTGGTGCTGCACTCAGCCCTCGACCACCACAGCACGCTGTACCCTGCCCATCTCACTCTTGCCCACGTCTACGCCACCATGGCCCTCTACAACGTGTCAGTGCATGCAGGTTGTCTGCACCTTACCTCTGGCGTAGGAAGTGGCTCGCTATTCTCATATAGGAGCCAAGGCTTTGTAACGTTCTAAATTGATATCTTAAGGTGTGATAATTTCAAGTATGGTTAAGGGCTAGCGTATATTTAACTCGCATTGCTTAGGAATAATACGTAAACTTTTACCAATTTTTTATAAATTCATTTTTGTCTTGTTTGTTGTACAAGCTTATGGTACAGTATTGTTACTTATAATTTAAGTAATATTTAAGAATTTCTTGTTTTATACTGCAAATAGAAAAGATAGTTATGATGAGGAATAGTTAGAATATGTAATTTGATCTTTGCAAGACGAGGCTCTTTCTCAGGAAAATGAGCAGGAACTAAAACTAGTATGAATATTTAAATTATTCAAGGCTGGTTGCTAAAAACGTTTAACAGCAAATGAAAAATGCTTGCCAAGATAGACGCGGATTAAATATAAATAGTAAGCTATTCGTGCTGAAAGCGCTCAGTGTACGAAATTTCACTACCGCCGCTTGTTCAAGGCATCTCTTGATTTACTGATGAGAGCGTTTCTTAGCTGGTATTTTTTTGCACTACATTTTTATAAATGGATATATTTATAGTGACGTTGAAGGAATATGTGGACACAAAAATATTCTATTTCAAAGTATTAATTCAAGGTAAATAACTAAGGAAACTACACAAGTATACAACTTGCCTAAACACACAACTTAGGAAAAAATAGAAAATTTGACTCGTTGATCAAATTTATGTACAACTTAACTAAGTATATGAAAAAAGAGTGTTTGAACATTGAAAGAAATCTATTCAATATTTAACTTCAACACCCCTATTTGTAATGACAGCTCATCAGCAGTTCCTGTAAGTTTCCTGTTGAAGCTTGGCGAGATTCGTGTAAAATTCCAGGTGATTATTCTTTGGTGAACACCTTTTGATCGAGGTTGGTTGGTCATCTCGCGTGATGCGTGTTTTCTCCATAAATTTTCTGTTGGATTCATGTACGGTGATTGATGAAGCCATGTCAGTCCTTTGTTATTGTTACTTCGGAACCCTTCACGAGTTATTTTCAGACTTTTAACCTGTTAAAACATCCTGTCATATTGAAAATTCAAATATTGAGATATTTGCAAGCTATCATTTAAAATGTTATGGTTCTAAATTTAATCTATAGTTCCTTCAATTATTTCCGACTGTCTTGTATCGTTAAACGAGAAAGAACCTAATAATATTATTTTCCCATTACCAATGTTCACATTTGGGTTAGTTTCCTGCATGGGTCTAGGCTATTATGTCTTTTCACCAAACTTTCACAAGGGGTAACAAAAAGCAATAACATTAGATTAGTTAGATTTGTCTATCCTATACTACGGAACTAGCGCCCCTGGAAGGTACCGTTTGATTACCTCAGCTATAGTTAGGACTTCTGAACTTCCCTTTTTCGTACCCATTCTATTTCTTGCAGTTTTTATTCTTTTTTGCTATGTCTTCTTAGTTTTTTCTTCTTCTTCCTCCTTCCTAACTTACTGTTTTTATGCGCAGGGTATCTTGTGTGGGAATACACTTTGGGTATCGATAACCCATTTTCTATGGTGCATTATAGATGGCCTCTTTTCTTTGCTCTCTTCTGATCACATTTTATTTGTCTAGAGAATCCCAAATTAATTCCAACTTTCTCCAATAATGAGTTACACCATTATGATCATGAACTTGAATCTCGTGGTTATCTGTATGAAATAAATTCAAAAATATCGCTATTGGGCTTGACATTCGCTCATACAAACTGCAATCTTCGTTTCAAATTGCATTTCTTAAACAATGGAGTTTTGCGAGATTTTGATTTTAGTTCCTGCCTGTGAAGTTCACTGTTTATTGTTCTCTGACAGACATGTGTTCTGGCAGCACCAAGACCTTTTTCAAGTTTATCTGTTGTCACTAAAGGGTTTAATTTAAACCTTTTATAACAGATTTTGCAAACTTCTAATTTAATCCTTTCGTTGTGCACAAGATCTATGAAAATTTCCACGGTCTCATTTACCTTTCGTTTCTACACAATGTAACCTATAGTATTTAAAAGGACATGCAGGTACTTTGAAATATTCTATATCTTATTTTGTCAGTGTGAGCAGAAATAACACAATTTTTCACCTCTTTTGTGTTGATGATTCCTTTGCTTCGGCATTTTGTAGAATTTTTTTGACAGGCTCTTTATGTAAAACTAACTCACCCTAAAATGTTGTAGCCTGACGTTACGCCCCGCGGAGTGTATGCAACTATTGTATCTATGGGAATTAGCGCTCCTAGGGAACATATGGGAAATACCGAACTAACGGTTAGGTAGGCCTTTCTTCTGTTGAAATAGAATAGATTTTTTTGTTTTGTTAAGGACAGTATTTTTTTGGTGCACCGCAGTCCTGTTTTTCCGAACCTACAACTTTCTCTTTCAATTTTATCTTGTTTCATAAACTTCTCATTTTTTCTATGCACCTTATGTGTAGATTCCGTAGATCCCGAGTTCCCTCAAGTCCATACTAAATGGTGCCTTCCTCCTTCATCTCTTTGCAACCCTTTTGTTGCGGTTAGGGAGTCTTAAACTAGCATCTAATCTAACATAATGTTACGTACCATTTTTATTTTCTAATATGTATTTTTTGAAATAATGTAATTAGGTGCCAAAACTGGCAAAATTTAAGTACTTAAAACTTCTTCGAGAAGGTGTCCGTTCATTTTTTCTTGATTATTTCATGAATTATTCATAAATTTGTGTATTTAAAAAAAATCTGGGAGTGTTACGCTTTAATAATTTCCGAAACTGCTAACCCCTCAGGGGGATATAACTATTGTATCTATGGGAATTAGCGCTCCCAGGGGGACAATGTGAGGGCCTGAGCTAAAGGTTAGGTAGGCCTTCTTTTGTTAAAATAACATAGGTTTTTTTGTTTTGTTACGGACCATCTTTTTTCGGTTCACTGCTGTCCTGTTTTCTACTACTTTCTTCTTCAACTTTTTCTTTTTTCATGATCTTCTTTCTTAGCTTTCTGTTTCTGTGCCCTTTCTGCATAGATTCCACGTTCCCTTAACTCCATACTAAATGGTGCCTTCTTCCTTCCTCTCTTTGGATAGCCTTTGTTGCGGATAGGGAGGCTTAAACTAACTAATAATCTAATCTAATCTAATCTTCCGAAACTGCTATGGAGGGAATTTTTTAAATGTCCAAATGCTGGTTTCACCACATTGTGGTCGAAAAGCTTGAACAAGTATTGCTGTGCAGCACTTCCAAATCAATTGCTTCTTGCTAAAACTACTAAACAAAACGGAAGGGCTGACTGACTAGTTAGGTGACGCATGTCATTTGCTCAGGTCTGCGGTGTGCTACAGCAACGCCGCCCTGCTGCAGCCCGCGGCTGCCCTGCCGCGTAAACTGAGGCACGCCGTGCTGTGCCACGCTCATCTCGAGGAGGCGCTGCAGCAACAGCACCTGTGAGTTTGCCTCTTGTCTGCCTACTGCTACAGTCAAGCCCATGCAGGGACTAGAGTTTTTGAAGCCTAATTAGTTGGAAATAGAGGAACATAACAGTAATATCTGCGGTGTCGAGTTATACCTGTATTCATATATTAGGATCTAAACGTGATTGAGAAGTTCTTCGAGTGTGGTGGTGAAATGTTGAAGATCATAAATCCTATTTATATTATAGCTTTGCTAATTTTGAAGTGTAAATTTCATGTGGGAATGGTTAGCGAGTGTGATGGTAACTAGGTTATATGTACTTGAAATCATCTTCTAGTAATGAAAATGCAAATTAGCTCTTGGGTCATTTAATCGCGTGCGACCCATGGCGTAATATATTTTCACTGTTTGACCGAGATGCAAGAAAAGGAAGATGGGATTTTGTGTGCTTGTAGAATTAGTACATGTTTCCACTTTTTTGTTTGCTACTTGTTTTGAGAGCCAGTGTCTCTCTTAAGTGTTTTTTTATGCCATTACTTAGGCCTCAGTCATCAGACATTTCATCTTTCGGCAGTTCCTTTTCTTGATGAACTTTCTTTCATTGAGGTTATATCACAGGGCCTTTTGCTAATTATTAGTGAGAATAACAAGCTGTATATTTCAGGTTTCTGCACAATTCCTGAATAATCGTGAAATCCATGATCAGATTGTGTCATCTCGAGAAGTTTGACTGAGTGTCAAGTTCTGTCTTCCTAGAACATTGATAGCCTGCATAACTGTTCAAATAATGTTTCTTGATAGCGTGCTACTGTTAATAACTCAACTTAATATTTACTCATGGTAAACATGGATACGTCATTTGTTTAAAAAAAATATTAGGCTAATAGTCCAAAAGACAATAAGAGATTAAATGGAAATTAGGTGCTTAAATTTCGTTTCTTAGTCTATTTTCGAATTAGCTTTTAAGAGTCAGAAGCAATGCAATGAATAGCTACTCACATTGAGATCTCGCATTTGAAATTCCGTCGCGTTAGAAAGAGGACTGGAAGTGAATTTGAATAAATTGAAATTGAAATGAGATTTCTAGAACTAAAATCGCCTTGGCTTCGGATAATATGGCTCAGAAATGTAAACACTTATACATTGCATGTGCAGGTCTCTGCAACGGACGCTGTCAGAACTACAGCAGTACCAACAAAGTCATGAAGAATGGCTAGCCTTGCACCAGAAGCTGCTGCTCGAGCAGGCCACTCCCGAGATGAAGCTGGAGAGCAGACTTGAATATGAGGAGCAGAAAATCAGAGAGAGTTCAGATGGCAGAGGTGAGTTCCTATACAGTACATACAGTAAGCATTGCGTGTAGCTGTAAGCTAGAAGTTTAAATAATTTTCAAGGACTGGTGTTATTTTTATTACGGTGTAGTGGACGTCAGGGCCTGGGCGTACCTAATTCCATTGAATTTTAGTTTCTTAGTTCATAGTCATGCCTTCATAGTTAAGCCAATGTTACCATTTTTATCGTGAGCATTTTCGAACTGCAATGTGGGTTACTCATGTATCAGTAGTTTTCTTTGTTGGGTTATTTGTTTTGGTTTCGATGTCCAACTACGCGTTTTCTTGGCTCTTTGTGCGCGCGTGTCGGTTTGTGAGTCTGCTTTGTTGTAGCGGGTGCACAAGACTGTGCTGCCCTTTGTCTGGGTACCCATTTTTGACTGTGTAGGTTTAAAAGCTGCAGAGCTTTACATGTTCCTTGCGACATTGTAGTTCTGGCAGTTAGCTAACTTGAGGTATATTACGCGTGTAATTTGGAGGCGTGCTGAGAGCCTATATGAACTTGTTATTTATTTACTTACAAGCCATTAAGGAGAGTCTGTTAGCTGAGATCAGCCTTAATAAATTCTCAGGGAAAGATGCTCCCTAGTTATTTTGAGTGAATTCAGTTATTTTTCAGTCTTTCTGAGATTCATGCAAAGGTTCAATTTTTTTACCTGCTATGCGTATCTCAGGGCAAGACTGCTTCCAGTACCAGCAGGATGGCCACACGTTTCTGTCTTGCAACATGCGGCGAGATCAGCTGGAGCACAGGCCGCAGGCGGCTGACCTCCTCCTCGACCTCACCACTCTTCTTCACAGGTACCGCATCTCGAACAGCCGGGCGTCTCCCATGCAATTAGCCTCTGGGCCGCAGATGAACGGTTTGTGCGTTCGAAAGAACTCCATGTAGTTTTCACGTCTTAAAATGCATGAAAAAAATCTGCTTTCTTGATAGTGAAAACTGCGGTAAAATGACAACAGACTCAATCTTTTCGTATGTGATGTTAGATGATTTAGCATGTTCTCAAAACGAAAACAAATGGTTCCAATCAGACATTTTAGCCTCTTTATGGCCCAAACATTCATATAGTTTCCTGCTGATTTTTTTTTAATCAGGAGCTACTTACACATTTGCTCTACGTTCCTTACTGGCTACTCTGCAGTGTTCGCCCTATGTGAGTGTAGCAATCTATCCTTCATTTAGCTGTTAATACCGACGGCGGACAATGTATTTTTGGCTCGTAAAGCCAATGTAAGTTGTGTAAGTTAGCACAACATGTTACTGACGAAGCTGTAAATAAAGTAATAAATTAATTCTTCTTTGTAAACGGACAATGTGGCTCACTTCTACTGAAGAAATCATTCTTCCCACCATCGCACTCCTCCCTCCAAACGTGTCTTTTTCTTACGCATCGAAGGGATAATCTATCACTTGTTCTGCGTCATACATAAATTTTGCCTTCTGAACCGAATACGTTGAACTTCGATTCGTCACTGACCTGAACTCGATCCCATTGCAAAGAACCATCCTTTGTTGCAAAATCGAGGTGGGCCTCTTTATTTTTCTTTGAAATGAAAGACTTGCCGGCTGGCACTCGAGCATGCACTTCTACATTTTGTGACTGATGAGTAACTTTTCTTTGAGCTAATATTGGATGTCTCTTCATTCAACTTGTGAGAAATTAATGACGCGGTCGGAATACGGTCCGTTATTTCCCTAACATATTACAATTCTAGAGGTATCGCGCGCGAGACGCTTTTAGAGGTTTTCCAAGCTATGGTTTTACATCTAGCATTTCAAATGTTTTATACCTGCATATCAGTCGATGAAAAACACTTTAAGCTCTAAATACATTGCTAACAATATCTGTAATTTACTTTTTTATAGTATTTGCCAAAATGGTTTCCTTTTTTGTGAGAGATAGAGTTTTGCGTGTTGACATCGACATTCGGCTTAATAAAAGTTCCAATAATTTATGAATATCGTCTATAACTCCAAAGAAGTGTATATAGTGTTTAAAAACTTACCTAGGATAAATAAAATAATATTTAAAATTGTCTCTTAACATTTGCCTGTGGGATAATTCAACAATTTAGTTTCCTATTGAAAACATTGTGTCATAATTGTACAACTAAATGCCTTTCATTCCAAGTGTCACCATCTCTTGCAGACAGGAAACTAGTAAGCCTAAAAAGCTAATGCAGATGCTGAGCCTGCAGTGTTATGTTACACTTGACACTGACAGCAAGGCTGAGAGAGCCTGAAAATTAAAATTTTATAAGTTACCATGCCATACTGCTGAGAGGTTGGCAACTACTGCTTTTGACTGCAGTAGCGTAAAATGTATTCACACTATGCACAAATTATTAATGTATGCATTAAAAAAAATTATAGTTAGAAGAATTTAGGAGACCGTAATTTAATACAAACAACCCAATAATACTCAGTAAAATCTAATTAAACCCCAAAAAACAGGTGAGCTACGTTTTTCCAACCCTGGTTACATGTGACTCACTCTGACAACCCGATCATTATGCTTGATCTGCTCGTTTCTTACCCAAACTAACTCATGCTGTATATTTCGAGTACATCATCTCGTATTCGGTCAGTCTTCTTCAGTATGGTAACTTCTGCTCCCCCAAGACCAATTAATCTGATATAAACTTCACACTTGAAAATTATTCTGCGCATCTCCTGAGATCCCTACACTTGAAGATCTCTCTAATGCCCATGCCACTCTCCAATACCTGATGCTCCGTTTCTACGGGGTGTCATAGAATTTAAGAAAATTATGAAATGATTAGGGTATGTTGAGAAAAATTGGTATTATTCTCGATGTTTGCTGTACATACCGTTTATTGAATGAAAGAGCCTATTACCTGCATGCATTTTTTGTGAAGAGTTTCTTAGTCTTGTGATGACTTGTTTAATTTTTGTCATCAAAGTAATATAGCCGGAGATTTATTTTGCGAATGTTATAATTTAGCAATTTTTCTATTTCTGTATATTACGTACTTAATGGTTAGCAAGCACTGAGGGACAATCATCTAAACATTTCACATTTAACATTCTGATGATTTAGGATGAACATTTATTTATCTTGGATAAATTTGGGTGTCCGTTGTTGCCCGTAATGTAGGTAAGCAGGCTGATGTGTCTCTCACTGTTTACTGCCCAGTGTGCAGGGTGAAACGATGCGACTGTCAAGCCTGCGTCACCAGCCTGCGCAGGCCAGCGTACAGCCTGTGTTCCGCCTGCAGCCGCACCACTTAGGGTGAGCTGAGAGGGTGCATGTCGCTCAGTTGTTACCGCTCATGACTGTGGCGGCTGCAGAAGCAACTGAAGGAGACGGTATGAAGCCAGGGTTGCGCACTGTTGTATTTACCTGAGCTTCGCCATTTTGAGTCAGGAATTCTGGCTTAACCCCAAGCTCTTCTGATGTGTTACATTATTATACTTGTCTAGTCCCTGGTTTGTGCCTACCTTAACCCTTTAACGTCCGAATTTTTGTACTCATATTACCGTTAACACAACCACCGTCACTAAACTGGCGCTGGCATCTGGCAGTCACCGATATCAGGATGGGATAAGAACTGCCACTCGGCAGAGAACTTCAAAGAACACATTAGGGAACTAATTGAATAAGAAATAAAATATATTGAAGGGGAATTTTGAAAAAGGACACTGGTGTCCTCTGGGGCGTTAAAGGGTTAAAGGACGATGGTTGTGGCCGAGAATGAGTATAAGCACTACAGTAAGCGCAGCTGAGCCCAACCTCACTTTTAATTTAAGTTTAGTATCACTCCTGCTCTAATTTTGCGCTTTAGTACAGTAGATGCATCGCTTGTCTTTTGCATTTGTAACCAATTGATTGAACGTATCTTGCCGTTAAGTAAATAACTTGAACAGTGTGATGACACTTACTTAAATGTTTTTTTTTTTTTGAGGCGAGTGGTTTGGCTAGTCTTGCCGCTGAGTGAAGAAGTAATGATGTGACGTACGATGCGTTGTGCAGAGGCGGGTGGGTGGTGGGCCGCAACGGAG
Source organism: Morinoia aosen (assembly GCA_030386875.1). Lineage (NCBI taxonomy): Eukaryota > Metazoa > Arthropoda > Malacostraca > Amphipoda > Talitridae > Morinoia > Morinoia aosen. The sequence goes on from CM059575.1 coordinate 45,798,654, forward strand.
CCCCGGTGGCTGGTGGAGGGAGGGGCACAGGACCGGCCTCCCCAGACACAGCTGAGTGCGAGGAGGCGGCGGAACTCCCGGCTTGGGACAGCTTCCCTGCCGTCATCCTGCTGCCTGGCGTTAAGGGCTTCAAGTGAGGGAGCATCTTATAAGAGATCCACTCTTCTAAATCCTGAATAAAGACTGTTTAAAATTTCGATTACATTGATAGAGGAAACTTTTTTATTTGGAAGTACAAAGGTACAAAATTTCAGATTTTAAGCAGATCTATGTTAACTCACTGCTGAAGTACTGAGATTTTATATTACACCAAGTACCTTCCCAAAATATCTCGTGGTTCGTAAATTAATTAGGGAGCGATTGGACCGCCTTCACCTCAAATTAAAAATTTCACTCTACCTGACAATGATTCTACAAAATTTTGGACCCCATGCAGCTCTATTTTTGGTCATGATGAAAGTCAACAGTCCTCTAAGGATGTCAATGTTTGAGGAAGGGGCGATGAGTCATCCGAATTCCTCTCAAGCTCATCTGATAAATTTTCAAAGGGGTTCTAATAAGGAGATTGTGATGCCCATGTGCCCAAATGTTCCCTTATTTGCTATAAACCAATCTTGAACACTTGTAGCCCTGTGGATGTTAGAATTTTCACCCTGGAAGATACCTTTGCTATCATTAAATCGATGCTCCATGGAAGGACGGACGTGGTCAGAGAGTACTTGCAAATAGTCGTGAGAATTCATCTTACTGCAAAAAATAGTTGGTCCATCTCAGCAAAAATCATTACGCTGCCTCCAGGTGCTGATCAGTAGGGACGATATAAGATACATCCATAACTTCGAGTGGCTGTCGCAATGTCCTAACACGCCTATCGTTCTGAAAGAGGGTGAATATGGATTCATTGGACCCCATAAAATGTTCCTAATCATCAGCAGGCCTATTTCGAGCAAACAACAAACGTTTTTTCCAATTTGCTACTGACACTGATGGATTCTTTGTGAATTTGCCTCGGCCTGAATTCATTTTTTTAGCTCGCGACGTGCAGTCCTTTTAGAAATAATTCAGGATGTTTTTAAAAAAAATTTATACGGTAATTTTAAATGCTATAAAATTGAAAATAATGAACCGATTTTAACATACTTGATCTCATTGGATGCAGAAATTAATTCCTTATCACATCTAAATGATGAAAATAAAAAATTATTCTAAATGATGAAAAAGCTTTGTAAACAAAAACAATAATGAGGTGACTACTCGAAATGCTTTTCGTTCAGAAAGGTATTGTTGTAATTGTATTTTGTAGGGATAAAAGTTCAAATCTTTTCGAATGAATTGACTGATGGTTGTACAGGACATATTTAAATTATTTCTTCGGTACGAAAGCACAGTTCCTTGATTATTAAATTTGTAAACATTGCAATGCATGGTTAGTTTAGTTGAAGATGATCTGCCAGGAAAGCTTCTGAAAATAATTGGGACACTTGTTTGTAACTTCTTGTTTGAATGTAGCTATTCACGATAGAAATTTGTTGCTCTTTTGTTGTGGCGTCTTAAAGGGATTGGATAATCTTTCCAGAAATTACTGAGCAGACTATTATGCATTTCACAAGATAATTGTATCATGTTTACAGCTAAGGATATGATAATTGATTTCTGTATCCAATGAGACCGAGTATGTCGAAATCTATTCTCTATTTTCAATTTTATTAGCATTTACGAGTAAATGTGAGATACATTTTTATTAAACATCCTGTACTTGGACGTTCACAGAACTTGCTTGTTATCATTTGCGCTGATAACTGTAGATTTTCTATTATCATTGCGCTGATCAATGTAGGTTTTCCTTACCAATTTCTTCAAGCACTTCAGTCTCTGTCATTCAGAATGTTAGGGCTTGCATAATTTTCACGAAATGAACTGGGTTAGCCATTTTAATTAAAGCCTGCTATTGTTTGCTGTATTTTTCTGATGATATTTATTCTGGAGAAAAACCGAGAAGAAAAAAAGAGAAAATGGTTCAACTGTTCAATTGAAATTACATAGATAAGTTTTCCAATAGAAGTAACGTTTGAATCTTCATTCGTTTTAATCAATTTCTTCTAGATAAAATAGAAAGTCTGGATGCAGTTTGCATATGACACCCCTCAGGGGGATGCAAATATTGTATCTATGGGAATTAGCGCTCCCAGGGGAAAAATGTGAGGAGCAGAGCTGAGAGTTAGGTAGGCCTTCTTTTTGTTGAAATGAAAGTTTTTTTTTTGTTATGTTAAAGACCACCTTTTTTCAGTTCACTGCTGTCCTGTTTTTCAGCATCTCTCGCTTTCTTCTTCAACTTTTATCTTATTTCATGAACTTCTTTCTCATCTTACTGTTTCTATGCCCCTTCAGCATAGATTCCTCATTTTCTTATCTCCATACTAAATGGTGCCTTCCTCCTTCCTCTCTTCGATACGCTTTATTTTTGTAGCGGTTAGGGAGGCTAAAACTAACTTATAATCTATAATCTTGCATATGACAATTTTTGGTTGCACTCTGTATTCTCAGAGGATTCATAACATTTATTACCATTGTTTCTAAGCTTGATTAATGCGGTTTTAACATAAGCGGTGTTTTTTTGAGGGTTTATCGAAACACTAATCAAGGGATTCCTGTTCTGCTTTCCGTCATTAACTTGTGTTGATGAAGGGCAACAAGTTACCAATTGAGTACAAATCTGGACTGTTCAGTGACCAAACCATCAGATTAACTTCCTTGCAACCATCAGCCATTGCTTTGTGAACTATCTCTGAGCAGACCATTATCCTGTTGAAACACAAAGGATTTTCTGCCTTATAGAGGTTGGCTTGAAAAGCTGGGTATTAATGGTTTTTCAAGAAGCTGGCAGTAATCTGTAAAATCCAATTTAACTCCAGAGGTTACTTTATATGGGCCAATTCCTCATTTCCTTTTACCTTAGCCCAAACGTTACCCCTCTACGACTTGCTGACGGCGGACACGTGTGCACACTAGGAGTTGTTCAATAACCAACTGGACGAGCATCCATCAGGTCCTTCCAAGGTGGCTCGGCATTCATCAGTGAAAAGGACATTTTGGAAATTCATTTTCATATATCTTTCTGCCCAATCAACTCTTTTAGCCTTGTGAATTTTATACAGAGGAGGGTTTTTTTCTTGGACTCTCGCTTTTCCAAGAGTTTTGAGGATCTTGCACTTTGCTCTTTTTCCCATCGCTGGTACTCCTGCAGCTTTGAATATTTTTTTGCTAGTTGAATGAGGTTGTCGAACAATCTTTCCAGCAAGTTTATGGGTGTCAATTAGTTGCTTTAAATAATATATTTTGGGGAATTTTTTGATGTTTTTTGGCATTAAAAACGTATGCTTTTATTGTGCGATGGTCTCGACCCATTTTCTTTGATATTTCCTGTGTAGAAATGTTGTCACCAAGCATTGCAGTAATTTTTACTCGATCTAATTCTGTGTTAAACCAGCTTTCTTTCTCATTTTGGTGACTATTTTTTTAATATTACATAATCTAAATGTTTACTTGCAGAATGGCACTTTATTATATCACAGTATATAACTCGATTATTATATTTAGCATTTAAGATCACTGTAAGCAAAAGAAAATCCATATGTTAATGAAATTTAAATAATTCCAATGAATAGATTTGTGAAAATACGAAGTTTATTTGAAAAAACAGTGAGTGTATAATTAAGGTGAACGCACTGTAATAGTAGCAGCACTGACTCTATGTACATTAGCTCATCCCAATTGAATGTATCATAGACAACCTTGATCATAGTGTATCATAAATCCATAATTCACTCAAACATTATGTCCCCTAATTTACCTGTGTACAGTGTACTCTAAATTTGTGACTCATTGCAGCGTGAAGCGATTATTAACCGAAGATATTGGCGAGAGCCTGGAGGAGCCGCTCTCATTGCCCCGCCACCTGCCCATCTGCGACCGCCTCCCCTCTGCGTTGCCTCCAATGTTGGAGCGGCTGCGCTCTGCTGACGTGACCGTGGGCCGCTGCAGCCGTGCTGCCACCTACCTCTCCAAACTCGGGGCCGAGGGGGACTTGCAGGAGGCTGGCCACAGAGTTGCACTTGCTCTCCAGAAAGTAAGAGTCTTTAGTTTCTCTACTTTTTTATTTCAGTGGTTTTTCAAACAGAGGGGCATAAGGCATAAGCTGGCGCAGTCTGTGTGTCATTTTCGTAGGAATGGATGTAATCCTACTCTTCATGACACTCTTGGACCACTCTTTGCCTGTGTTTCTCGAGTCGATTAGATAACCTATCCTATCAAAAGCTGTCATGCATTGTTCAGGTTCTTATGATGAGAAAGACTTGTCGTTTTGTTGTCTGAAAAATATGAAATAGCGCAATTTAGAAGAAAATGCCTGTTAGAGTTTTGTCTCGCAACTTGCCACAACGCAGGTGGCCGCCTTGTCCAAGTGGTTGTAACAGCGCGCACGCGCGCTTTTTAGAGGAAGGGTCGCCGACACAATTCCTGGCAATACTAGCATTGTGATTCTCATTCTTTGGAAAAAGGAAAACTCAGTCATAATTTCCCCATCCTCCCAAATTTGGAAAAGGGTGCTATCTCCATCGGCGGTAACTGTCGTTGCATCATGGTGTCAATTATGAGGGATTTGAAAAACCAATGTACAAGATGATATGTACCAGGCAGGCTTCATTGGTGTCATACTTGAATGCTAGAGGTGACCACTGACATAATGTAGCTTGGGTAAACCAGCGAGAATTTCGCCTCTGTTAGTTATTATACCCTAATTTTTATTTCGTGGATGAAATATATAATAAATTCTATTAAAATGCTTGCCGAACACAAAAGTGAAAATGACACGCGAGTAAAATTGTTAGGTAAATCAACGGATATGAATAGACTCTAAGTGACTAAATTGTACTTCTCTTTAAGACTTCTTTTCCTTTACTTTCTGATTTAATCGCACTGCAAGGCACTACGTTGATGTTTTTAATTTTAATAAAGAATATTTAGGCGCTGCCACCAGATGTCGAAACCTCAAAATTAATTGTTTATAATTAAGTTGACTTTGCGTATGCGTTACTGGGTGGCGTTGGCACGCAAGCGTTAGCCTCTACGTCCATCCCTACTCATATATCACGTCTTTGGTAGTGGCACTTGTTTCAAATGGTGAATTCGTGCGAGAGAGAGAGAGGATAAAGAAAAAGGCCAAAGATTTGGACTTAACTCTGGAGAGGCAGGTACTGGACGGCGGGAACACGTGCCGGCAAAGACGTGACGACGGTAACGACTTCAAAATTCCACTCAAAAATCACACTTCCGCTATGACCGCTCAACTGAACCGCAACAAGACTAGTGCCTGATAACTACATGCCAGGCTACTTTTATGAAGGAACGTAAAAAATTATATAAATTCTTCATACTAAACAAAACTATGATATACGTCTAAAATAATCATGTACTGAAATTGTACTAGGTTAATTATTTGAATTCTACTGGATATTATTTTGATCTGTGCAAAATTTTAGTGGATTAATTTTTGTGAAGAATATAATGCTGTTTGAAAATGGACTATGGTTGTGATATGAGTGTTTGTTGAGTTTGAGGTGTACCTGGCAGAGAGCGGGCCCGCGGTGGGTGCTGCACAACCTGGCCGCCCTCTACTGGCGCGCCGTGGGCAACTTGTGGAACGGCGTCGAGTGCCTCAGGGGCGTGCTGGCAGAGGAGGGCGCTGTGCTGGGGGAGCTCCACCATCTTCATCCTCAAGGTGCGGCGAGCCTCACATCCATGCTGTAAAATCCTCCAGAGTTTGATGAATCCGTAATTTATTCGATGTGACTAGTCGTATAGATCTTCATGGTCAGTGAAGAATGTTTGCTGTAAGGTTAGTTCAACTGCCCTGATTGGTTTTAACATTCATTATATTGGTAAACACTTGTGTGTGTTACTTTTAGGGTACTTTTAATATTTCAGTTGAGTTGAGCAATATTTTGTGTGTTATGGGTTAGTTTCCGGTTCTGCTGAATTCTATTCATCTATTATTTTCTAGCATTGTCGTGCCCACTTGCAAGGGCAAGTAGGTCGTTACTGTGGGCGCATCTTCAATGTATGTCCATTTCATAGGAAATTTATTCTCGGTAGACGAGTCAAATTTTCCAGCATTGAAAAAAAAATTTGCTTCTTTCCATTAGAGTCACGATTTTGTATTTTTCTTTGTTCACTTCTTTTTGGCTCTCAAGATAGGTAAGCTCTGCGCTAGTGCTTCATGTGTAGGTTAGTTTGATCATCTAGCTAAAATCAGAATTTTAATTTAATTTATGTTTCATTTTTTCAACGTTTTTATGCTTCCTTTTTTCGATCTATGTATGCAGGGTTCATACCCAATAATGTCCCTAAATTTCTTACGAATAAAATAGTTGGAAATTGTCGTGACCATAAATTTGCCTCTTTTTTTACATTTTTGACCGCACTGAAACATCTGATATACATTGGCCTCCTTCATTTGTTACTTAACTGGAAATTTTAAACGAATGTTTTGGGCCTTGCCTGAACCTTTTTCTCTTCTATTGACGCACAGGATTATTGTACAAATATTTTTTAAATTGCTTTATAGTTGAATAGGACTGAGCAACAGGATGAATACCTTGAAAGTCACTGCTTATTTATGTATGTGTGTGGTAGCTGCGAGCAGTCGTATGTGAGAAGTATCTAACTATATAACCATTGAAGTCAGCTCTCGGGGATTTCTCATAATCGGTCGTCGAATCACTTCTCCCTCACAATTAGAGACCACTGTAATAGGTTCAAGCATACCTTAAAAAATCAAAAATAAATTTTCTATTATGTACACTGAACAGCGTCCCCAGGGAGAAGTGGAAGGTCAAGAGCTGAAAGTTTAGATAGGCCTTCCATTTCTTGAAAAATAGTAGTATAATTTTTTGTTTGGTTACGAAATATCGATTTTTGGTTCACTGTTTTTTTTCACGTCTGTTACTTTCGTCTTCAACCTATGTTTCATAATTTTTCAATCTTGCCGTTTCTATGCACACGGTGTGGAAATAAGACTTGTGCATAGATTGTTCTTGTAATTCCATGCTAAATGAGACCTTCATCCTTCTCTTGGGAACGCCATTGCTGTGGTTAGAGAAGTCTTAAATTGACTTATAGTTTTTCTCTAATCTAATCTATACTTTGTGAGCAAATAGGAAACTGAATCTTCGTATTTTAGAATCCTCGCGTGTATTCACTAACAAATTGCTTTCAAATAATGATTCAAGAGCAGCTCGCTTCTTCCTAATTTTCAGTACCCTGTACTGAGTAACTATTTGTGTATGTGTGCGTTCGTGCGTGTTCTGAGGTTTTCAAGTCAAAAGTTTTTAAGGGATTTTACACATTTTGGTTTGAAATTTTGTTAGGTTTTTTAGATATTTCTTGTTTGTGTATTTTATTTTTAACATTATGTAATGTATCGCTCTACATACATTCCTCTTTCTTCTAGCACTAATTAGGGAGTCCATGAATTCTCAAACGTTTTCCAGTAAATATGTATATCACTACGTTGGTTCTTCCTTTTATCTTGAGAGATTCCGTATGAAAATTCTTTAGTCCTGGTCGTATTAGAATTAGAATCTTGAATGATGAATTCCACGTGCAGCTCTCAGACATCAACTGAGGCCCACAGTTGTACGTGGATCAAGTAATTAATTTTTCAAGAAAATTCTACTGCATTTGTGGCAGAAAAACTAGTCTGTATTGTCGTAGTGCTATTTAATGGCTATTTATTAAGCGTCAGATAAATTAAATAAGAAAGACGCACCACTTCACGTAAATCTTTCAACATAAGCACCTCAAATTAAGGTGAAGATATGGATATAACAACTAGTTTGAAAGATTTAAAAAGAGTAGATCAACAGGTTTATCGTTCATGTAGTGACCATTTTCTTCTTGTGAGAATGGAGTAGGACATATGGTGATAGATCAGGAACAACGATCTCTTAAACAGGTTTTGTTTTTTAATGTGTGAATATTTAATTCTTCATTGAACTTTTGTGTTAGTGCTTGGTCTCCTTGTTGAACCAGTGTAACCAATATGCTTTTTTAGCGGAAAATGGCCTAGTTCATGCCGATTATTGTCCATTCGTGACACTACCTGGATTTTCAAGTTAGTTTATATTGCATACCGGTACAAATGACTATATCATTAGCAAAAATTGTCCATTCTTTAGTGCATTCTTTACGTTAAAGTCATGTAATTACATGGGAATAAATATTTAATTTTGTCGAAATTGCAAGAAAACTGAGCTTTGGCGCTCCCAGGGGAACAACGTGAGGGCCCGAGCTAAAGGTTAGGTAGGCTTCCTTTTTGTTGTAATAAAATAGGTTTTTGTTTTGTTACGGACCATCTTTTTTCGGTTCACTGCTGTCCTGTTTTTCAGCACCTACTACTTTCTTCTTCATCTTTTTTCTTGTTTCATGAACTTCTTTCCTAGCTTTCTGTTTCTGTGCACCTTGTGCATAGATTCCGCGTTCCCTCAACTCCATACTAAATGGTGCCTTCCTCTTTCCTCTCTTGGAACATCTTTGTCGTGGTTAAGGGAGGCTAAAACTTTCTTATATAATAATAATAATAATAATAATAATAATAATAATAATAATAATAATAATAATAATAATAATAATAATAATTATAAGAAAAAGAAAAGCTGAGCTCTGCTGCATCCTAGGGCAAAAACTCCATGTCTAAGCTGAGAACGAAATCCTAGCGGTGAATTGTTGGTGCCCCCAGATGGCGAGGACTACGATGAAATGTGGCGCAAGTACGACACCCTCTTCGTGGACGTGGCGCTAGGTAACTTGGCGTCGCTGCTGTACGCTGTCGGGCGCGTGGATGACGCCCTCGCTCTCGCTCAGCGCGCCGTCAGCGTCGCCGACTACGTGGTGAGTGTCGCCCGCCTCACAGGTGTTGGTGTGGGCGCCTTAGGGGAGAGCGAGACGCTGCCACATCTCTCGCTTGCTTCCTAAGCGGAGTGAAGAGAGTTCGTGCAAGAGCTGTTAAAGTTGTGGACAAAATTTGAGTTATTAATTATTACTATTTGTTAAGTAGATAATAAAATGGATTTTCGTATTTTAGAATCTTTGCATGTATTCTGGCAAATCGTATTCAAATAATCATTTGTAAAAAGCTGGTATACATGAAGTTTGTCAGGACTTGCAGAAGAAAAGCTGCCATATACTAGTACGCTTCCTCCACCAAACGTTACTTTTGAGATTGTATTACTGGGAGCTTGCACTGAGTTTTTCTGCCTCCAAACTTGAAAAACACTATTCCATTTGAGTAACCCAATCTTTTTTTCGTCAGATTTCAAGAGTTTGCAGGCTCCTCTAAATGTTCCATGATGAAATTCAAAGAATTCAACATGAGATGGTTTCAACATAAATGTTAGCAGTTGTTTCTTGAAACTTCTTGTCATTTCTTAGAATTTCATACTTATGTCGTTCAAATCAGGTATACTGTATGTAGTGGAACAAGTAAAGTATTTAAACTTCCACTTCTAAATATGATGGATGTAATTAAAATTAAATAAGGACATCATTGAAAAAATTTGTCGGCAAAAGTATGTTTATCTTCAGAAGGAGGCACTTTCGAAGTAGCATTGTTAATATATATTTTAATAGTGAATAGCGTAATTCTCATTTCAATAATCCTCAAATACTTTTCATATTTTTCTTTCAAATTTGAGAGTCTATGATGTATTATTTCATTTTTGGGATAGTATACTAATCAATGGAGCTCTCTTCTGCGAAACTGATGCGTTGAGACAAAAGTACTAGTGCGTGTTTGTGAAAATAAATCACTGTAAATAGGATTCTATTGTTTCTCTTCTATACTCCTAGGCTAGTGTTTTTGCGTAATTGATGGTTGACGACCCGGGAGTTGCGTAGAAACCTGAGAATGTTTCGCTTGGCTGTTTCTGTTGCCACGTTTTTTTATTCATTCTTGGGGACTTGTTCCTATTGTAGAAAAGGCCTATGATGTGTTGATATCTCAGTTCTCGCCATTGAGGGTGTGAACGACGAAAGTCCTTCACTGCCCCATTCGCCAAACTGTTTCTGTTGCGCGTTCCTATGCGTGACATTGCGGTCCGTACTGTGCGGCACCATTGGTGCTGGAACCGCAGGCTGGAACCTCAGCCTGCCGGTTGACCCCTCGGGGAGTTCCATGCAAGCGGTCGCGCTGACCGGTCGTTCCATAACCGTGTCCTGAGTCACGTACAGGCAGTTGCACTGACCTGTCGATTTGCTGTGCTAAGCTACGTTCCAGCTGTCGTGCTGACGTGTACCGTCATTTATGCGCTGTGTGTCTTGATATAGCAAGTGCAATAAAATTAAGTTCTGTCTGTCGCCGCTTCGACCGCCTTTGTCTTGTTGAACTTTACTGTGCAAGCAACCAATTATGTTTTAACCGCTTTTAACAAGCGTTTCAATAAAAACTGTGCTTTTAAAAAACCTGTTAAATTCGCCAATAAATTTAACAAACTTATTGACTTTTAAATCAACACTGGAAAAGGAAACTTGAAAAGAACAAACAATTTTTACTGGTTTGTTGCCGTGGCCGTTGGCTTGAAGGCTTGGCCTCCAGACATTGAAAAGCCAGGGGCCCGGTGACAAGGGGTATACATATCAGGACTCATTGATGGTAATAGCTAAACTGTAAGTGCTGCTTTTCTGGAACTAAGCAGTTGCAGATTTTGGCACATGTTTTGGTTGATCTTAATTTTGAAATTGTAATCGCCGGCGTTAAACCTGCGTTTTTACCCCTATAACTTGAAGTTTATACTATTTTGTTTTGTTCTCCCTTCAGGGGGATACAACTATTGTATCTATGGGAATTAGCGCTGCCAGGGGAAAAATGTGAGGGCGCGAGCTGAGAGTTAGGTAGGCCTTCTTTTTGTTGAAATAAATTATTTATTTTTTATTATGTTAAGGACCACCTTTTTTCTGTTCACTACTGTCCTGTTTTTCAGCGCCTCTAACTTTCTTCTTCAACTTTTATCTTATTTCATTAACTTCTTTCTTAACTTGCTGTTTCTATGCCCCTTCTGCATTGATTCCTCATTCTCTTATCTCCATACTAAATGGTACCTTCCTCCTTCCTCTCTTCGATACGCTTTTTTTTGTAGCTGTTAGAGAGGCTTAAACTAACTTATAATCTCAATCTTTGTTTTGTTCATGAAATTTTGTGTCATTCGGTCGCGTTTAAAAAGCTTATCGCATTTTAGATGAAACAACCCTTAAAACCATGCAACTACCCTCCATTCACAATGTTTGGTTTTGAGTTGAGCAAATATATGTGCTCCTTAATCCTTTAACGGGTGTCAAACTAAGGATAAAATATTCATCCTTCCAAAAGTTTCACATAAGGTACGTGATGGCTAAAATGACGTAGAAAACCATGGAAACATATTTTAAATTAAATAAATAACATTTCTCTAGATTTTGGAGCAAGAAATGTTTGATTACAGAAAAAATAATGATCACTTCGCATTTCTTAGCTTAGACAATATTAACTAATACAGAATCAATATTTTTTTTAGTTGTTACCAGTAGATGCTTTGCAGGTTTGCTTGATGTTCTATTCCTGTTTCGTATATCATTTCATGGATGTAAATTCAGCTCATTAGATTTCTTTCAGGGGGATACAACTATTGTATCTATGGGAATTAGCACTCCCAGGGGAAAAATGTGTGAGGGCCCGAGCTGAGAGTTAGGTACGTCTTCTTTTTGTATGTTAAGGACCACCTTTTTTCTGTTCGCTGCTGTCCCGTTTTTCAGCACCCACTACTTTCTTCTTTAACTTTTATCTTGTTTCATAAACTTCTTTCTCAATTTCTTGTTTTTATGCCCCTTCTTCTTAAGTTCCACGTTCCCAGATCTCCTTACTACATGATCCCTTCCTCCTTCCTCTTTTCGGAATGTTTTTTTTAGCAATTAGGGAGGCTTAAACTAACATCTGATCTAATCTCATTCGATTTAAATGTTCGAATAATGTCATGAAGTTATAAATTCACATTGGTGTGAAGTCAAGCAACTAATATAGCCACTCAAGGATGTTAACAGTATTTTGATCCAGAAACTAATTTCACATTGACATATAATTTGTTGAGATATTACAAAATTATCATGAAAACGAAATGGAAAGCGAATAGATCAGAGCACCAAGCACGTTTCACCCCAACATAACGTGTGATCGTTGGCCTACAAATAAGTACTGGCAATAAAATCGTAAGATATTAAAATATTTTGTAAGTAACTGGGACGTAATAAACATTATGAAATTTAATGTTCAGGAAAAGCACTTTTGAGTACGTTTTTCGACCCCCAGTGTAAAAAATATTGCGTCATTAGTACTTGGCTATTCTTGCTTTCTCCCTTCGGGGGAATACAACTATTGTATCTATGGGAATCAGCACTCCCAGGTGGGAAACCGTGTAAGTGCCCGAGCTGAAAGTTAGATATGCCTTATTTTTGTTGTGAAATTTTTTGTTGTTCTGTTAAGGACCTTCTTTTTTAGTTCACTGCTGTCCTGTTTTTCAGCACCTCTGACTTTCTTGTTCAACTTTTATCTTGTTTCATAACATTCCTTCTTATCTTATTGTTTCTATGCTCACGGAATCCTTTGCAGGAACACACTTTGTGCATAGATTCTACGTTCTCTTAATTCCATACCAAATGGTGCCTTCATCTTTCCTCTCTTTAAACATCTTTGTTGTGGTAAAGGGCGGCTAAAACTAATTTAAAATCAACTAATTACAGTGTGCTTGTACTGAATTACGATATGAACGAGTAGTGAGTTTTCTATATTTGCAAAAAAAAATTACAAAGCCAGTTTTATTGCGTGTGAATAATTTTTGTTCATTACTGTATGTGGAAGTAGATTTGAAATGGATATTGACAGCTTGCTCTTTAATGCAGATGATTTTGTAGGAAAATTTTTGTTGAGTGGAAGCATTCAAGTGTGGCTAAGGTGAGCTGGTGAGTGAAGCAGTTCCTTATCAGGTAGTTTACCTTCCCATTACTGTATGAAATTTGTCATGCAAAGCTGCTTAGTACAAAATAATTAAAAAACATATTAAAACCTCATCTACTGTAATTTTACACATAGTGTCATTCAATATTTTTCTTTTTTTGCGTCGTGACGTATTACGCATTTTCTTCACAACTGTAGCCCGTTGTCTCTAAATGAATTTTCACGATGTTCAGAACGAGACCCAGTTCCTGCTGGGCAACCTACTGAGTATCAAAGGGAATGTGACGGGTGCCATGCACCACTACGAGAAGGCGCTCTCCCTGGCTCCAGACCACCCGCACGCCAGGCATTATCTAACTGCCCTTGCTTGTCACGCTCGCCACATCCCTGTTCTTCAACAGCCTGCTGCTGCCTCTACTCAGGACGGCCATAAACTGTGGTGTGTAGTTGAAACCAGCAAACGCATGTAATTCAGAGTTTCGTGTTCTTGGTGAATAGTCACAGATCTGGAGTGTAGAAAACTTTGACAGTTTTTTCATCGATAGCATGATTAGTTTTTCTAACTTATGCAAGCTGATGATTTTATCTTGACTTTATTTTTCTACCTTTTAGTGGATCTATTTCTCTAGTCTCGTCGTAGCCGTGTGACTATTGAACTTGCCTCCGTGCAGGCAGACCCGGGTCCGAGTCCCGGCGCTGTTGGCGATTTTCTCTGTTGGGTATAGGGAAAAAATTCCAAGCACAATACCCCACTCTACCCAGGTGTCTGAAATGGGTACTGGTCTTGACCGGGGGAAAGCGTCATGTCGTCCTGGCGTTAGTTATAAGACATTTGAAAATCCAATATACAAGGTGATACGTATCAGGCTTGAAATTGGAAATAAAGCATCCGTAGATGCCTTCATTATTATTAAAAAAAATAATTAGTCATCCCATAGTTATTTTCCATGAAACTGCTTTGCATTTAAGTCTTTTTTTCTCTTTGGTACAAAATAGTAGCACTACCTCTGATGAGTGCGTTCAATGCATGTGCAGCAGCAGTGATTTATGCCTTTTCATTCGATGTGTCACGAAACTAATGTGGCGCGTAGGTTTTGTGACGGACTTCGCTACATAACTTGGAAGTCAGCACCACATTATGCCCCTAGTTCAGGTTCTTCGTTTTATATGGCTGCCCGCGTGGGTGTCAACTCACAGCAGTCACGCTAATAGACCGCTCTTTGTATTCTGTGTTCTGGGCCTGAGTTACCGCATTATGTGTATCGTCAGGAGCTCTGTCTAGTTGTGGCCAGTTGTGTGATATTGTGTTATCTTAGCCGAACTGCTTTTACAACCTATTTTGCCTGAATTTATGCAATAAAATCTATATCAGCAAAAATCCTTCGACCTACATGCAGTTTCAATAAACATTGAGATTTGTAATTTTAATCACTGTCAACTGTAAGCAAAAAACTATGGCTGAAACACTTACTGGTGATGCTGGTGGGCCTAAATTTAAGCAATGGTACGGGGCTTGTGAGATGGATTAGATTGCTTCTTCTTTGAAATTCGGTTTCCCCACATTCCTGCCTCTCCTTAAATGCTATGTTGCACACCTCCACAGTACAGATGGGTTTATCAATACTGTTACAGAATGGCGCCACTTCCAGGGGAAAATGCGCGTTCATTCTGTTTCTTTGTTATGGTGAAGGACTATCTTTTTTCGGTTCACTGCTGTCCCGTTTTTCATCACCTACTACTTTCTTCTTAAACTTTTATCTAGTTTCACAATCTTTTTCTCAACTTGCTCTTCCTATGCACCTTGTGCATAGATTCTGCATTCCATTGTATCCATACGAAATGGTGCCTTCTTCTCTGTGGAACGTCTTTGTAGCGGTCATGGAGGTTTAAACTAACATCTAATCTGCAGAATGACGCCTGATGCTTAACTTACTTCACTTCATTGCTCCCCGCACCATGCGTTCCTTTAATTCATCTTGAATTTTAGGCCGTCATAGGTAATTTTCCATTCACCATGGTATTCCATTCATAGATTCTAAAGATTTTTCCATACTTCCTTGTGCAATCCATTAATTAATTTTTTATATTTCATTCCTCAATCTAATTAAAATTTTGCGATGTTCAATCTCGAGTGTCTTGTAATTTGCGTCCGTCTAAACTCGGGAACTGGTACTGCATAAAGTCTCCTTTTGCAGCAATAGCTCTATAAATTAAATGTAAAAAGAAGAAGGACAAGAAAAAGCTGATTCTGGATGTGTGTGCCGCTGTCGATTACTACGATCATGAGACCTACATTGTCCTGTATTACATTTACCTTAATTAGTAATTCAGGCAGAAACCTAACAAGCTGCAGCAATGATGTTTTAACATAACTTGTAAATGTAAGAGAGGCTGAGATTTTACCAGAAACTTAGGCCGTTCTGACTAGGGCTGTATCATTGTACGACAGGGTTGCTGAGGAGGAGAGTGAATTACCTCCATCTTCGTCCGAGCCTGGCAGTGGGGACGCGGACCTGCCTGAGGACGTAGAGCTGCTCAGCGTCAAAGCCTTCTGTGAGAAAGGCATCGACTGCTCCGCTGATTCCGGTAAGCTGTTGATTGACACAAGCTTTTAAGTGCTTTTCTTTTCAAGTTATGCGAGGAAAACTTTTCTGAAAAGATTCTAATTCATATTATTACCCAACTATAATAAGTTTGATATTAGTATACGCAATATAATACAAGTTTCGATTTATACCCTTTTTCTGACAAATTACTCTCGTGAAAAAACAGTGACAAGGAAATTGAAATTAAAAGTTTTGAATGGCCATCTTAACCCGTCGCCACGTCCTGGACTCTTAGAAGGTCGGCAAAGCTAGCACATGTTTCACATCAGCAAACCTAGGGTTGCCATATATGGTCTTAAGCGTCTCGTTAAGCGCTATTCATTGGTGTAAGGTAAAATTAGGTGGGGGGAACAGGAAAGGAGAGGTAACAAGCTCAAATCTGTATGAATTCTTCTGCTCAGTCTGGAGTGTAGCTACCGGCGCTGCACAACCTCTTAGAAGGCCAGCAGTGCAGCTGAGGCATACCAGCACACACTCTGCCTCTTAGAAGGTCCCCATCATTTTTATTTTTTTATGTTTTTTGTTCCAAAAATGGGAGTCCAAATCCACAGATTTACTCTTAGGCAAAAAATAATACCACCATTGAATTTGGGAGGAAAAGCTCTATGCATATCAAACTCTTTACAAGCAATGAAACTGCTTGAAAACAGCCTATACACAAAATGAACTAAAAAATATAACTGTGTTTTACAAATAATGCACATAACTCCGGAACTATTAGACCAGAAAAAAAATTCACATACCACAAGATTCAGCAACTCAGAATCTATGAAAATGCATCATAAAAAAACATGAAAGTGCAATAAATAAAAAATGGCCAGTGATTTTCTGATTTCTGTTTTTTGTATTTTACCGAAATGAAAACTCAAATTTCGTAGATTTTTGTTGGGGTAGCATCATTTTTTTCCCCACTGACAGAAAGAGCAACTCTCTCTCTTTACAATGAACCCCCAATGAAACTTCTAACATGATTAATAAATGTACAGTAAGTTGCACAGTTGACCCATTTTCTTCAAACCTCCCGGTAGGTCGACCCTGTGGAGACGGGTTAAAAGGGAGGACAAATCTAAAAGTGAAAATCAGGGAATGCTTTTCAGAATGGTTCTGGAGCAACGATTTGGTTATGAAAAGGGATTTATATTTTTAGATTTACGGAATCTAACGCACGTGCATGAGTCACTAGAACCTCATTCATACCCGACTCACTAGAGTCAGGTACGAAGTCGCATGAAATTGTATGAACCTGCACTGCTAAATGAAGTTTGTAAGGGACTTTTTCACGCACGAACTCGTCTGATCAAGCATAATATACTCCTACACGTCTGAAAATCTCGACATCTTCCATGCACAACTTGTAAATTAATGACCCAGGAACGATTGAGCTAGATAGAAATGGATATTTATCTTTGAAGTGATTGGAAGAAATGACGGTGTATTTCCTCACGAAGCTAAGACTATGGAATTAAAAATTTGGAAATCCACCACCTAGTAGTTTGTTGATCCAAACGGAATTTTTTTAGGATAGGTAAACTACGGTGAATTGTTATAATAATAATTATTATTATTGTAATTATTTATTTATTATTATAATTACCACCGTAACACCCTAACAAGCGATCCACAGAGTAAGACTCGGTATTAGATAACTTTTCTAGTACAATTCAAAGTCAATTTGTAGATGGTATCAACTATTAATGTACAGTGTATTTGGTAGTTTATGAACTCAGATCAAATTAGATTACTTGGAATATCTCGGTTGCTCGGAGGAACCTATCGAGTTCTCCTCTTAGTTCAATCGGGCCTGTGTCTCCCAGTAACTCTCTCATCACCATCTCACTCTGACAAAAGACCCGGTGTTTCAGCACAGTATAACGTTGGCACTCAGTGAGAACATGCTCTACAGACGCAGTAACCTGACCCGTATTGCATAGCAGTGGTGCAATTCCATTCATCAAATATTTGTGTTAGAAAGACTGATCCCATAGTGGTGGTATATTTGCGTTTAGCAAATATTCCTGTGATGCAGCAGTTTGTTCGGAAGGGTTGCGTCGTGCCCTCAATTTTCCATTTATTTTCGGTCGCATCATGCCACTCATGTTTTCAATTCTGATGAATGCGTCTCTTGAAGGCCCTTGTGGAATCTCCGCGAGGCATTCTTTTATATACCTGACGCTCTTGTTAGGTTGCAGATTGTGCAGCCTCGTCTGCTCTCTCATTTCCTGCCTCGCCCACATGGCTAGGGCCCCTGCTCATAGTATAATGTTTTCCAATCTCAGTCATCAGGGTTAAAGATCTGTATCACTATTGGGTGGGTATTGCACGGTTTCATTACATTTTCTAGAGCGCTACGGCAGTCAGAGATGATTGTAATCACACGCTGATCTGCTGTGCGAGAAGCGCGCACCGCAGACGCAGTAGCACATAATGTTGCTGTAAAACCGAAGCCTCTGAGGGGAGTTTAACGGCTCCTAGGTTCAATCTATGAACTACAGCATTTCCCAAGGCATGTTTAGTTTTAGATCCATCGGTAAAGAAAAAAGCTTTTCCTGTCTGATTTAGGAGGTGATCACGGAGAACGGCTCTGTATGCTGCTGCACCGAGTTGTCTCTCATGCAACGCAGCCAGTTCACCGCACATAACCAACAGGGGAGAATCCCACTGCGCAATGCAGGAGGCAACTCTCTGGAGGCCCGCACTTCAGCGAGATATCACTTCTCCTTAAAATTATTTGCAGACGAATATAAAATGGTTCATGGTTTCCTTCAATTACATGCTGGTGTCCAGAAGCACAGCAAATTTATGTGAGGATGTTGTTAGCAAGATCGGCGAACAGTGTAAGGTAGTAATTTACTCTCTTGATTTCCAGGCAATACGATTTAGGTTTCATTCCAGTTTCTGCATGGAGCAATAGGATCGGTGAACTTCTGAAGGCATCATTAGCTATTCTGAGAGCTAAATTTAGCACTGTTTGTTATAAATTCATCAGGGTATAACATGCATAGCTATATGCTTCAGAGCCCTAATCTAAGTTTGGTTTTAGCAGTCCTATATATGGTCAGAGCAAGGTTTGCCGATGTGCTCCACACTTCATATTAGATGGAACTTTCAGTTCGGTTTATATATTGTGAACGTGTTTGGTTGAGAAATTGGATGTGTGGTATGAAAGTAAAGCTCAAGTTAAATATTAATCCTGGATATTTGTACTACCCGACGAGCGGTAGCGCTTAGTTATTCAGCTGAATTTGGGGTAAGCTTTCCGACAGCCACAAGAACGGCACAAGTGAATTGTTACTGGTTTGAAGGGGGAAAATTTATAGTTAAGTGTCCATAGCAAGAGACGGTTAATAGCTCTCTGTAATTGGCGTCTAAGGCACTCAGGTTTTTGCCCGACACATAGATTACAAACTCATTTACGTATGGCAGTCGGTTGACACTCTGCATCAGTAATATCATTTAGGGCGATCAAGAAACACACTCAGTTGAGGATACTCCCCTGAGGAGCTCCTGATCGAAGAATTTTAGTTGATGAGTGAACATTCTGGAAGCGGATTTAAATTTTTCTATTGTTTAGAAAATTATTTAGAAAAGCAAGAAGGTGGCTGTGTGTACCATTTTATGATCTTTCAGAAGAATTCTTCAAGTCCATGAGGTATCATACGATTTTTGTAAATTGAAAACAACGGCAAGGAGGAGGTTCTTGAAGCAATACTATGTAGATGTAATGTGCAAAGAAAGTGTCACCAACTGGTCGGTGGTGTTCCGGTTCGTCGTAAAATGACATTGAACATTTATTATTTTATAAGTCAATTTCAAGATCCAAACTAGTCTCCTGCTTATAATACTTAGAGCAGCATGCTTAAACATGAGGTGAGTGCAATTGAATGGTAACTATTTGGAGAAGTAGGATCTTTACTTATTTTTAAAATTGTGCTCCTCGACATTCTTATGATTTAGCTCATCGGCTTCTTCACTAGATAGCTGAGTCAGCTCGCTAAACCGAGTCCAATTTTCTTTGTTTAAATGGTAACTTTTGTATCTGGTTTCCATATTTTGAGGTTGGACAGTATCAAGATGAATAGGGTAATGGCCGCTGTCATACAGCTGTTTGATAATATATTTAATATCTATACAGCAATCAGGAGAGCACAGTGTTGATTCGATGACAAAGGGCATTCCCATTTGCTTGTAAAAATGCATGTGTTGTGCATCGCTCATGAGTCAGGTGTTATTTTTCTTTCAATATTATTTCCATGAGTCGTACCTTATCATTCAGCAGATTGTCATTCCACAATTGATTTCAAGCATTAAAGTTTCCCATCATAGTATACCGGGCCTATGCCTGGGAGATCTAATTTTCAATTTCTTGGCGTATATTTTATGAGGCTAGTCCACCGAGCATTGGGTGTATGTTCGGCGGAGATTAATACCATGGGCTAATGCTTGAAGTGTGGTATGCAAGTAGATCCAGTAATGCTGCACTGCCCTGTGAATCAATGTTGAAGCGCTTCGCTCATAATCATTAGTGTGAATCCCATCAAAAATATATGTAGAGAGTCTTGAGAAGGTAGTGTCACAAATCTGTCTCAAAGCATGGTCTCATGAAGACAAACACGTGCAGGGTGGGATAGATTGAGAAGCTGTTTGAGCTTACAGAATTTTTTTGTATACGATTTTAAATTACACTGAATAAATTATTCATTCTTTTTTCTTCTGGCTTTTTATGCTCAAGTTAAGGTAATGTTTTACTTTCACTTCATGTTCCAATCACCTGAATTTTTAGGCTGTCTATTATTGCCATGTTAGCTGTCGGCCTGTTGAAGGTAGTGACATAGTCCATGGTTTCTTAGATGCTATAGTAGGCTTTAGTTTGCAAGTATTTAAGCTTCTAATGAGGCGGTCATCCTTATCGTTGCTTTCATAGCCTTGAAGGTTAGTAAGACGAAGTTGTTTTCATCCGCTTGAAGAAGTATTTGGCGAGAGGAGCTGATGTAGCTTTTATAGTCTTCACAGATTTGGTGAGTTCTCCATCGAGCTATACTCATTTTCGTTGTCGCTTGCAGTCCCACGAATCCTTGGACTTTGGTTTTGTAGGTTTTTGTTAGGTCTGGGTTGGCTGTTTTGTATGTTATAGAGATGATTAAAGAAGCGGCAGGACTGGAGTCATCCATTGGGATTATGGCTTCTCTCTTAAAAAGTATCTTGAACATCCATTAGTGTTGCAGATGTTTTTAAGACGGCTTCTATGGCTTTTGAGCGAGAGGCCTTCAGTCTCAGTTGGCCAAAAAATTCAATTTCTACTTCGAATCTGAGGTATTGTTTGTTGTTAGAGTAATGCGGCTGGCCGCAATGATGACACTGGATAACATTGATACATGTGCTTTCTTGGTGTCCTTCCTGTCCGCATCAGGAGATGTCTGCTTCTCTACAGCAATACTGAGCAACGTAGTTGTAGCGTTGACATTGTAGCATTGCTGCGGTTGCTCCTTATACTCCTCCACCAGCTCGCTTATCCAAGAAAACAATTTCACAGCCCTGTGTATTGAGTGCTTTAGGGATGTCATGATATAAGTATCGGTTATGATCTCGCAATCTCGCCCCAATTCTATTCTCCACAGGTCTGTCACTCCCTGATCAGATTTGTGGTCCTTCAGTTCACTCATTGAGCATAGTCCAAAAGTCCTGCTTCGAACTGCACCTCGGACAGTATTTAGTGATCGATAGGGTTCTGTAACCACTCCTTTACCGGCAATGCTGTCTAGTTGCTTCGATTTATCTGATTGAGACACTCTAATTATCTTAGTGATAACGTGTGTATTCAGATTTCACGATTTTCTTTAAAATTCCAATTGCCTTTGTTATGGCTTGCTCTGCCTACAATACGTTCAAGTCTCTAGTAATATTGACACCAGGGAATCGCACCGTATATTATTAAACATAATACGGTATACAGTTCTCAAACATACCTTCTAGTCTAAGCATCTGGCGTGCACTTTGATCATCCCGTCGTTTTTTCTTCACTTGTTGACAGTTCATCATCTTCCATGTATTTTGCTCTTCTTCGATAGTCAAAGTTTCCTCCTCATTTATTGCTTTTCCGATCGTTTCAACTTCTACCGCTTTGGCACTTTTAGAGTTTTCCGTGCATAAGTTGGTCGTGTTCGTCAGTTCAGTTTCTAAGTTCACCTCATTTGCAGCATTCACTAATTCGTGGATGGAGTCCACACTTAGAGGCGGCAATTGATTAGTTTCTTGAGAAGCAGCACTAAAAGTATCCATTTGAGTATCCAAATCATCATCTGGAGATAGCGGCTGATGGACCTCTATCTTTTACTGAGAAGATCCCGGTTGACTCCCCCTAGCACAACTCCTAGGGAACCTTATGGAGCAGTATTACAATATCCTCAGTATTGATTCGATAATCTACCAAGAAAAACGAAACGATACTAAATGTTCCATCGGAAAAGGGTACGCCTGCGTTATTTCCACTTACAACAAGCTATAAACAATAAAAAATGAAATCAGCCTGTTTTATTAATTAATTTAATGTATACTCGTATCAGAGGGATCAGGTAGGCATACTACTAATACCACTTTGTAAAGGTGCTGGTCCTTGTTCAAATTCAGAGGTGTTCCCCTTAGACACATAAACCAGTACAATTGGCACCAGAAAAATTGGTTAAAGGAACAGTAAAAACTTAAGAGTTTGGGAAAAATAATTAATTACTAGATGACGGTGATTATTGAGACAGTGGCGAAAATTTTCTTAGCCTCATTACCGAAAAAAAGAACGATAACCATATTTAATGAAAATATTTTGACGAAAGGCATCAAAAAGAAAATTTAAAAAATCCCATAAGCAAGTGAAAGTAATGCTTTGTTACAGTATAATTTCAAATGAAAATTGCTATGACTAGGACAACTAAGAAAGTATTCAAACTATAATCGATAAGTTTCATTGAAGGTTTATTTTCCAAGTGAAAGTGCATCTTAGTTTTGCATTTTTATTGTCTTTTTAGTTAACTTCAATGTTAGTCAGGGTGTCCATCCGATCTTCTGTGCAAGTGTTTCCCATGTTATATCTGTCAGAAGCCTACTGTAAGATTTTCAAACAATTTTCCAATAATAAAATGTTAAGATTGTCAAAAACTATTATAATGGACTCATAAAAATAGCTGCTGTACTTTTAGGTACGACTAAGTTTAGCGACTTACGAGTATATTTTAAAAATTCTATTTAAAGCTGTACAATTATGTTTATATTCTGGTGCATGTACATATTTTAAGTCTAAACTGATATAATAGTTGTTGGCAAAGACTTCGTTGCCCAAATCTTCAGTATTATTGTAAATGAGCCTAGCAAGAACAGTACAATTGACTAAAGGCGGAGGATCAATTTCATTCCACAGTATATTGTCCGTAAATTTTTATCATCTAGTAAGAAAATTTTCATTTTCAGCTGGCTGCGTCATCAACACTTGGGTAAAAATATAGATCCGAGATTCAATTTTCAAGGCTTTTCACGATTTTTCACTGATTGAATTCCAGGATGTGATTCGTGCAATTCAAAGTGTGAGTTGATCAGTAAGTTGTCCAAATAGAATTAAATATTCTCTCCGTTGTTATTGCAAGTTGTGATATGTACCACAAAAAATAATGACCTACTTTGGTGCAGACAGTGACGGAGCTGGCTACGTGGTGGAAGAGAATGGAGACGAGGATGTTGCTCCTCGGCAAGTGAGTAGCTTCCGCATGTGGAGTGCGCCGCTCTCCTTTCTTTCCTCGCTTACACACTAATTATGATGAGCGATCAGCTTCCTCCAATTGAGTTGAATGCCACTTTTTCTGAGGAGTATGTGTCTTTTGAGGAGGAACAACTGTCATTTCAAATTGCATGAATCTTTGGTAGTTTTATGGTTTTATGTGTGTGCCCTTTCCCAAGCCATAATTTTGAAGTCTGAGTAGCTCTACCCCAGCTGTTATTGTTTACAGTAAAACTTTTAACTCACTCAAAAAGTTTTTAACCTGCTATAAAATTCATGAGAGGACACTCAAGGTGAAATAAAAGCACCCACTACCGCTGTAACGCTGCAAACACTTTGTACCCGGCTGCACACACTTTGTACCCGGCTGCACACACTTTGTACCCGAGGTGTTCCATGATTTCTGTCGCATTTCCTTATTTTTTTGCCTCAGTACCAACAAAATTGATTCTCATATGGTAATCTATAGGGAATTATATTTTGTAATATACACTTTTAAATGCAGTATACATAGATATTTGATATTTTTTGCATATAGTACTGGCATGTATGCTGAAGGAATCATTTAGAGAAACAGAAAATGAAACTGTTAATCGTTGAAACTTACAATTCCTTGTAACAAAACAAAAATAAACATATCAATTTATGTTTTATTCTAAATACATCCTCCTTCGGCTTTTTATCACCAACTCAATTCGAGGTGGAAAGCGACTGCAAGCTTTGATCAGGTGTTTTGATTTATGTCCTCCATTACTTGGGCTATTACTTCCATCAGAGAGGAATTGGTGTTATGGGGATGTGTATTAACATTCTTTTTAACGACGCCCCACACATAATAATCCAAAAGATTAAAGTCTAGTGATTGAGGAGGCCAAAAGTTTGGTGTGACGTGATCATGAAATTTCTTGGCCATCCAATCCTGGGTTTTAAGAGCTTTATGGGATGGAGCCGAGTCTTGTTGGAAGATATACATAGGCCTTTCCATTGGCTACGCTGTCTATTCAAGGCTTGACAATGTTTTGAAGAGTCTCAACATGGGCATCTGCATTGACTCTAAGGCCCTATGGAAAAAAGAGGCATAATGTACCCTTCACTGCTAACAGCACCGAAAACCAT
Organism: Morinoia aosen; assembly: GCA_030386875.1. Taxonomy (NCBI): domain Eukaryota; kingdom Metazoa; phylum Arthropoda; class Malacostraca; order Amphipoda; family Talitridae; genus Morinoia; species Morinoia aosen. The sequence goes on from CM059575.1 coordinate 45,823,171, forward strand.
GCACTCTTCTGACAAACTCAGGTGTTATAAGTAAGCGCATTGGCAGTGCTGTTTTCTCGTGCTCGTGGTCAATTAATCTCCATTGTTTTCTTTCAGCTTCTTTCTAACTTTGCAAACGAAAGATCTGGCGACTTTCAGAAATCTTGTAATTTTTTAAATTGCTGGGTTTTGCTTATATAGATGCTACTAAAGCATGTATTTTCATTAGTTCTAGTAGTGTCTGCCACGGGATTTAATGAAATAAAAAATACATTAATTATTATTGGCTTCGTTAAATTACAAGAATATAAGTGTCCTCAGATACCTTACCTGTGTTAGAGTTTCTAACTCGCGACTTGAAGAGATTTTGTTATCACAGTCGTTTCTTATTTTCCGTTTCATGGAACACTATTCTGATAGTATATTTCGTTTAGACAATCGTTTACTTTTACTTGCAGACTGTTAACTGAAGACGGAGCTGGTCTCCAAAACGTTTTTTAGAATCTCTTTTCATTAAAAAAAAACTGATCTTAATAGCACCAATAGCTCATACCCATTGCAAATTCACTTGTAGATTTTATTGTACCCTTATATTTCGTTTAAACCATGCTTCTGTTTGTCAATCATCTTGTATTGTCTAAGAGATTTGTGATGTTTCTACGGTTTTTATGTTCGTTGTAACAATGAAATTTTGCCCGTTAGAACGTAATGCCATTGGACTGGTTGAGCAGACCTAAATTTGCTTCCCAAGGGTGGATTGATTAAATGTTGAAGTGCTCTGCTGAACTTCGGTTTAAGATATTATGCGTGTTTTAACATCTAATTTTACATAATATTTCACCTTACTATCGGGAGTATGTTCACTCAAGAGTCCTTAGTGAATCCATGTCAAAAAATATTTTACATGACTGCTTTGCGCAAGTTGCAATTGTAAGCTTGTCCTTTCAGCAGGCCGAGGAGCCTTTGGAGGATGCTCGAAGTAAATCGTTCCTGTCTTCGGCGCTGCTGCCCTCACTGCCTCCTGATCCATCAACATCAGCTGTACCTCACTCACTCCCGACAGACGCTGAACCTTCTTCTTTCGACGCACATGTCGAGGTTGAGGATTTACCTACCGCTGATTGGTTGCTTAGAAACAAAGAGGCTCCTGATTGGCTGTTGAGTAATGCAGAAGCCCCGCTAGGAGGCGGGATGGCGAAAGAGGGTGACTTCTGCGAAGGCTACAAGAAAACTGTTGCTCTGAGGCACTTCACTTCCACCTGGCTGTCTGTGTCTGCCAAATACATAGAGTGAGTGAAATGCATCACTGTAGCCTGATGTGCGCCTAATCTTGTGTGTGACTACTACTTTTAATTTCATGTTGTATTTTCATGAACACAACTTGGGCTGCTTTTCCTGTTCAAAAATTTGAAGCATCTCTCATCTTCTATTAAGAGCATCTCTCATCAATGTAAGAGAGCTGTAACGCGCGTGCAACCCTGCTCCTAGTATTATGATTGTTCTGGTTGTTTTGCTCATCTACGTAATATATGTGAACCTGTGAAACTTTTGGTGCGTGGCCATTTTGAAGCTTTTGAAGATTGTTCAAGGGAGCGCGTATGTGTTACACTGAGCAGTTAAATATTCGTACTCTGGAGATTTTCAAATTTAAATACTTTCAGGCAGACCATCAAGAGATATTATGTGCAGATTCATATAACCATGAAGTATGCCGAGAGAACAGACAGCTCTGAGATATATTCTCTTTTAAAGCAATTTTTTCAATGTTTAGGAATGGAAAAATTATTTGTAGAGCTCAAAATATTATACTTGATATTTGTGTCAAGTTTTACAGTTTTGCTGTTATTCATTTCAGCATCAAAACCGCAACCAATCTCTTCTCAAAATTCTCAGTTATTGATTCACAATGGATGGATAGATGGTTTCATTTTTATTTTAATGCGGGTTTAGATCCTCGATTTTTATTTTAAAATGCTCTGACATTTCTCAATTGTATGTAAGTCTACTAACATGAATTTCTTATATGCTGTCGTTAATTCTGCTATAATTTGTTCTTGGTTATTACTTTATACTTTGGCTCAGTTATTGTTAGAGCACTCAGTCGAAAGGAAGCACAATTTTTCAACCAACATAGACAAATCAACACTGAAAAATTAACTTCTAAGTTAGTTTTAGCGTCTCTAGCCGCCACAACAATATTCCAAAGAGTAGGAGGAGGAGGGCACTAATAAATAGGGAATAAAGTGAACAGAGAATCTATGCACAAGGGCGCTATAATTGTAAATTAAGTTTATTTTTCTTCACCTCTAAACCCACCTCGTTTTATGTTGTCAAATGCACCGTGCTTGACCAAATAAACGTCTTTGCTGCGTTCAAAATTCGTGAGGGTTGTCAGAGGTAGCTGTCAAATAATGACAGACATTTGTGTTGCAGCATTTCAACATTCCTGCCTGAGGCGCCGGTGCCGCTCCCTCCTCAGTCACCGTCCCCTGTGTGCCCGAGCGTGCCCGCTTCTCTGCCTTCCCTGGACCACCTGTCGGGAGTGAGGCACCGCCACCAACTGCCCCACCTCCCGGAGGCGGGGCTGTTGGAGGCCCTCCACACTCTCGTCGACCCGCCCCAGAGTATGGAGCAGCTCGGCCACAGGCTTTATGCAGCGCTGCAGCAGGTAGCTTCCCTCCCATAGACATAAATATTTCTTTTTTCTCATTCACAACTTTTGCAACCAGCTAGCACAATCTTCCCTGTGAATTCAGATATTTCACTACGCGAGAGAATACTTACTCATGGGATTGTTTGCTTTTTAAATTCACATAGATTTATAATGGGTGAGTACTACTATTTTCTGTGATATTTTTCATCTGATAACAGCATATATGAAGTCTTGTTTATTACAGTTTTTGGCGACCTTATTCCGCTAGAAACTTCTAAAGTTCAGACATTTTTTAAACATATATATATACTGCAAACCCGACATGATCCAAAACAATTGTTACATCACTCTTATGCGTATGTCGGTATTACGTTGCCATATTTTATTGTTTTAATTTGCGTGATATAGAACCCTAAGTTATTATTCGATCCTAACTCGACATGCATGTTTCCTATTTATCCTGCCTTATGAGCTTGTTAGTTGCTTACTCTTAACCCGAACTTGAAATTTCCCCAGCACGCTCCAGCATCGCCCGGAGGGTGGGTGGTGTGTACTGGTGCCGCGCTCTATTGGCGTGTAGAAGGCAATGCTGAAAACGCCATCGACTGCCTGAGGGCCGCTCTATTGCACGCGCCGCGTGACATGAGAGACGTGCCCCTCACTTCTCTGGCCAACGTGCTTCACAGGTGCTCTTTTTTAACCGTGAACTGGCTATTGTATCAAATCTTGCAGCCTTTGTTCGAAATACAATATATTTGCTTAGTGGATTCACATGTATGTCAGGAAGTACTGTAAGGAAGGATATGCGTGGCAGGTTACCCTGGCGTTGCTTGTTTCCTTTTTTGTGATTAAATTATCAAATCTTCTGCGACTGTATTACGTAATGTTACATTTTTAATTAAATTGTGTGCTGAATGCTACGTCTGTGTTAAAAGTTGCTGCTGTACACGAGCAGGTCAGGCTTGTACAACAACGCCCTCATAGCTGCCAATGCCGCCCTTGAGATCTCTCCCAAGTTCGTGGTCATTCACTTCACGCTCGCTAACATCCTTGCAGGAATGGTTAGTTTCTCCATTTGCTTCTATTATTAAGCTATGGTTCCTGTTTATCTGATGATTTAGTTGTAATAGTAATTTTAATCAAATATTAAGCTTAAAGTTTAAATTTTCAACTAATTTAGACTAAGATTGTTTCAGGTGAGTATTGAAAGACTAAAACAAGCAATCAGAGTTGTACTGCTTTGGAGCTTTATTCTCTTTCTTATTAAAGCATACGTAAAACAAATTTTGACTCATAAAATCTATTTCAAAATTTAGAAAACGGAAATAAAGGAGTCATGTGAACAAACATCAAAACGTATAAATATTTAGTTCTACTTACGTACTTGAAACATCACAATTTTTGAGTACCATTGTACATAGGCTTCAGTCTGGTGTTATTTGGTCCTCCGTATACGCACGTTAACTAAAGACAACCTTTGGAAATTTCATGAAAATAGCCGTACTTTGTTTCCAATGCCGAAGCGATCACACCAAATCGTGTGCAAAGTACATAGATATAGCGGGTCAAAAATGTAATCGGAACGTAGCAAGAAATGCAAGTTCCGTTATTAAAACATTCCCATTGTCATGCATCATTGAGATTTGAAACTTTTACTGAAGAATACACGAAAAAAAATGAAGAATACACGAAAAAAAAATGAAATTGAGAGTATGTAGAAATCAAAGATTTAGTTTTGAGGTCTACAATTAAAACGAAACTCAGACAGCATAGTGGCACAATTTATTCATAACATAATAAGACATCGTATAAATAGTAGCATCAGCTTTAAAAAACTTGGAATAAACTCCTAGTAAAACATTTAAGTCTTTCCACAAAAGTTTTTCTTTGTTACGGACGTCCTACAATTGTTTCTCCTTCAGTATACAAGCAGCCTTTGCCGAATGACCAAATAAAACAGCATTTAAGTTAAGAATATGATAACTGAACAGCACTAGAATCACATTGATTAAGGAAAATATTCAAACACGGCACTTGAGATGGAAAATGTCCTAGAAACTCCTATTCCTATAACTCCTATATTCCTATTAACTCAGTACAGGCCAGTATTATGAAATGGAAGTCTGAAGAAACAGTAACGGATAAGGGTAAAGTAAACTTGGATGCTCCACGTTGGTTATCGCAACGAAAACGTTGGGATTTTGACAAAAATGAATAAAGACCTTGTACGTGTCATTGGAAAGCAGATATTAGGGCATCCCTAAGTGTGAGCGTCACTAAACAAACAATTGCCTTTGCTTTACGTGATGATCTGGAAAAATGCACGCTAGAAAAGCCCCACTTCTAACAAAGAAAAACCTGTTTCTGCTCGATTGGAATAACCTAATTCTCTTCTCAACGACTATTCTGATGATTTTATGGGTTGAGATCAAACCAAATTGACCTCATAGTAATAATTACAACAGGACTTCCCAACAACCGAATACTTCTATACAACAGAAAAACCCTTCTTCATGCGCTGAAGGAATTTTTACTGTTCCCTTTATCGCATTTTACTGGTATGCAACTTATCACCATTCATGTTTTGCATCTAAAAACGCAAACGGAGAGAGCAGTAAGCTGCTTTAAACAAAAATTTGATAGTGCTACCTCCATCGAGAACGTAGTTATCTCAACCCACCTGTACTTTCCTGCAGTGATGCTGTTATACCCACCCTACGTAACGACATAATATTCTATTGTTGGCAGCGTCAGTTTAAATAGTTTCATTTAAAACTCATTGACTTTGGGTAGAACCAAAACAGCAGGAGCCTGGGACATTGGTATGTTCTAGCTTCTCATATTTTTTGTATTTACCGTGTGCTTCCCAAAAGTTTTTCAGTTGATTTTTTTTAAATTATGTATTGCAACATACTCGAATGTGTAGTGAGAAGTCAATTGTTATCAACCCTATTTTAATTGAGTAGGTTAATATTTTTGTTGAGGGAAGGGCTCGAAAGGCTGCGTGACCGGTCGCCCTGGTAGCGGGCGCGGTGAGTACGCTGCTAATCCAAAGAATGCCGTGGCTGGAAGCACGCTCTGCTCCTCTTACCACTGCTCCGGGCCCGCTGCTGCTGGCAGGGAACTGCGATCACAACATTTTTGTAACCAGAGTGGATGTCCTTGAGAAGATTAACTCACTTATGGACCTTATTCGGAACCTTCAACCAATTTCCCTACGAAAACATCCTGACCTGTTGCAAGCTCTATGGACCTATAGAAGTGTAAATGGGAAGATTAATAACATAAAATACGCCATTTAGAATGCGCTTGGAACTGTTTTAGAGCTTCTGTTAACTTACACAAAGTATAATCCCAGTGTGAGAAATTAGCGGAAAAGGAAAAAATATGCTCCAATTTACTTGAACTCACCTAATGAGAAACATCAAAAGATTTTGTATCATGGGCCTTACTCTAGAGAAAAATAGAAAAAATAGCCATTATCATCTTCTAAATGATATTTGAAAACAATTAACCTACAAACCTCTTAAAAAAAATCTCAACTAGCAGACGAGAGACATTACCAAATAATGTTTTTGACCAACAAATAGGGATAGCACTCTTAAAAATAACAAAGATAAGCTAAAAACCTTGCCGTGTTACCAAAGCCCTTCAACAATTTACCGACGGTCTAATGAAAAACTGCACTATATCAGTATTTATTCCAACTATCCTTTGTTAAGCCTAAATACGAACAAACTAAAGCTTTCTTATTAGAATATGTGCATAAAATATTTTGTATTTTATACATACAGATTCCAGAAAAATGAACCGACACTAAAATTAACCTTTCAGAGAAAAACCAATATTTAGCTCCAAATACCGACAATAGCCACTTGAGAGAGTTGTAGCAAAGCTCACTCCGTCCGTGGCGAACGTGGATTGGAGAACCTCGCTTCGGACGCGTGCTTGGAAAAATATGTGGCCCGCCTTGACAGCTCAGCTAGAGGCAATAGCGTGCAAGAAATAGGATTTGCGCCAAGTACTAAAAAAGTAGTTTCAAATATTTTTGACAGTAATTCAAGGTGGGCACAAGAAGAGCTGAGCACATCATCAACGGAATAGACATCATGCTCGAGTAGCAAAATGAATGTTTGACACATTTCATTTGGAAGGTTTCTTAGGCAGATGAACAAAATTTCATTCAATGGACCACTGAGACTAGTCTCGAACGCAAACTTTCACAAAAACCTGTAGGAATCTGGGCAGGCGGTGAAGATAACTTCATCATTGAAATTCTTTTCAACGTACACAGAACCCTAATTACAAATGAAACTTCCATTGGAGGAATATCAGTAGAAGTCTGAATATTTATGCTTTAATATCATGCAAAGAATAATCTACTTGTTCGAATATGACTTAAACAATTTCGCTCAATTCAGAACATTCCTCACTGAAGAAAATTAACAACCTAACACCCAAAAAAACGGTTCAAATAAGCCCAAAACCCGAGTGCTTTTTACCTTTTGTCATGCAGCACCAAAATACAGTGAAATCTACTGGTAAACAAATCTATAGTATACGAGTATCTTCTCAGACCCAGACTTTCTGAGAAGTGCATGAAATAACCCTCGATGGGATAGAACTATTATATCAAGAGAAATTAGCGTTTCCTAAGAAAAAAGGAAGGTCCCGAGCTGAGGGTTAGTTTGGCCATCTTTTTGTTGGAATAGAAAAGGTTTTTTGTTTTATTACGGACCATTTTTTGGTTCATATCTGTTCTGTTTTTCAGCACCCATTACTTTCTTAGTCAACTTTAATCTTGTTTCTGGAACTTCCTTTCTAACTTGCTGTTCCTCTGCACATGGGATCTGGTGTAGGAACTCACCTTGTACATAAATCCCTTAACTGCGAACTAAATGATGAGTTCATCCTTCCAACTTCAGAACACTTCTTTGTGGTTTAGGAGGCTCAAACTAAGTTATAATATAATCTGAACGGAAATATCTTCTTCAACTTCCGTTGACAAAAGCCGTGAATGATTGATCAGAATATGAATGCACTTAAATCAAATAATGCACATTGTTAGTTGATCAAGCTAGAAAATAGCTTTCGAATGTATTGTACAGCCTTTTTTCACCGCTTCGTCTTGTCCGAATGATATATTGAAACGTTGAACATAGTTCGATGTACGAGGTATGTATTTTGATACGTTTTTTTACTTAGAAAAATGTACGCAGTACTTCGTGCAACCCGCTTGCTTATAACGTTGGAGAGCACTCCTGGACAGCTAAGATTTCGAAAGTATAAAACTTGACGAGTCTTGTCTCATAACTTTCACTCGCAAAGCCAGCCAAATGTATTAAAATTTTTATCTCTACTACTAATAACCTGAACCGGATCGTAGTCTTTTTCTGTTCACAAGTGGATCTACCTACCTGCATTGAAACCCTATGTTTCTTACATATTCTCTCCTATTGTGCATCATTTCCTCTTTTTATGTCCAAGGAATCAGTCTTAACACGTTAACCGTCATGGGTTAAACTCAATTCAATATTCATATTAAATTTTAACTCAATTGTAGTGCGTCATTTTGAAAATAACCAACATGAACTGGATCATGCCTTCATTTGGCTTTGATTGAGTACTTATGAAAATTGAGTATGTGAGAACTGGTCAGTCAGCAGCATAATGAAAGTTCCCTCCGTGTACCACTGGTGGCTCACATGGCAGTTAACGTGTTAATATGTTATTAATAATGTTATTTTCCAACGGGACAAAAACATGTTCTTAACTTATTTTGTTCTCACATTTGTTTGTGATATTCTATGCCTCTCTTTAAGCTATAATTGTAAAATATATCTTTTAGGAAGAGTATCAAAAAGCTGCAACATTCTACGAGTCAACGCTGGCTCTGCAATCCACCTTCGAACCCGCCAAGGAGCGACTGCTTGCCATCTACTGTGAGGAGCATCTCGATGACTGAACTGCACACACTCCTCTACTCGCTTATGATCAAAATTGTCTAGTCTTCGTCTGTAGATATTTCATGTAGCGTGGACTCGTAGATACAGTATCTACATCGAATCAAGATAATGTAAAAGTGCTTTATCTCATTGTTTTACAAATTGTCGGGTCCTGAAAGACTATTCTCGCGGAAATTAAGGAAACTATGGAGAAAATTCAGCACTCGTGGCTTGCGGTGTATGTCATAAATTAGTGTTTGCGAAGCAGTTCCTGCTCTAAGTATTGGCTGAGCCAGTTCATCAAGACCCCTTTTCCATAATTTTTTTCAACTCATTTCAAAATTAGACTACTGACGTTCTTTCCTAATTAACAGTATTCAGCGAGTACTTAATAATATATAACTTTTTTCTGGGTGATTTAAGCTTGTACAATTTTGTATACGCTGGTTGCTGAGTTTTAATTAGCATTGTGCGCCTCCCTTGATGTCATTGCCTACTCCAAGTTCTACTGTTTACTCGATAGGTCCGGCATGTGCAAACGTTCCCGCTCGATCTTGGTAGAGAATGAAAGTTATCTAGCGATGATTATTTTATTGTGTGGATAGAAATCCCTCTAAAAAAGCAGTATATCTTCAATGCGGAAGTCGAATAATTGAATGAAACTTCCGTACATTAATGTAATTAATTGATTGAAATCTTATTGCTGTGATGCTTTCATTCCTGCTAGGGGATTAATAAATTGTTGATTTTGGTCTTAGAAGTATGTAACCTTAGAAAGTAATCATCATTTATTGATTTCTTCATTTGCCTGACCGAAAATTGGGAACTTTTGTTAACTCAAGTTTTATAAATTTTAAAACAAGGACTAGTTAAGCTCTCTCTGTTGCAAATTTTTTGCGTTAATATATATCGCATGAGCGTGTCCGTGTTAGCTATCTCGTGCATGAAGAGTGTTTTTAGTGTAATATTTACCAAGTTCATCCAGTCATCCAGAGGTGAAACCTACACCTAATGTTGCGTCGATGTATCGCGGGACGCAATGATTCATGGCTCGTCGAACACAAGATGCCGGCGCTATGTTTCAAAAGTTAAAATTGTACGTGTTTCTTGGTGTTTTTTTCAATTGGCTGTGCTACTTGTGTTTGCCATCGCGACTGGACTTGGGTGGATGAGCTTTCTTCTGAAATATATCTCGTTTCCGTAGCTGAGTCAGCTATGCTTATTGCAGAAATTTTCTGAGGGCCCAAGTGTTCATGCCATGCAGTTCCTCTTCTTCGTTTCTGTCTATACTATTGAGAAAACCTCTGCGCCATGCAACATGTTATTTTATTGATTTTCCGGGCTTTTTATTCTGTTCTCACATCGTTGCATTTCTTCTCCTTGACTTATTAAGATGCTTATGTCGTGTTGCCAATCGTGGCTAATTACTTCAGCCAAGGTGCTAAGATTTCTGCTTTCACGAAATCTCTCGTGTTTTTTTCATGATGTTTCTCCGTGACAGCCTAAGAGCAAGTTGGGTTTTTGAGCCGTGAATGCGATCCTAATCAAAATAATGGTATTTACCATAATAATGAAAAACATAGTGTTAAAAACATTTGAAGTTATTTTGATGCTTCTCTGTGTACCTTTTCAACTATTAAAGCAATTCCATTGTTCATGTAAACACTTTTGTACGTTATACCGGACGACTTGGGTTGCAAATCAGCTGCTGCATTTGTCTAACAGTACGTGTAGTCATAGGAATATGTTTCTAAAGTACATAAGTTGATTCTTCGTAATCAACTCTGGTGTGATTTATTTTGATTTTTTCTTAAATTTTGCACTTTTCTTTGACGTAGATACCTCAGCACTTGAAAGATCATAATCGTATGAAACAATAGTTATTTTCATGAAGAACGGCTCCAAATCTTCTGTAAATCGGAAAATATCTATTTGATATTAGGCAACTGTGTTATGCAGGTTTAAACCAAGATGAACATTTTTGTTCCCATACCAAACTTTTATTTTATAACAGAATTACTTCAGAAGCACTATTAAGTTCAAAAGCACAATTTTGACAAACATTTTTTGTCACAAAATTAAGATGCATTGTACTACGTTATTCTGTTTGCTAAATTCCTTATGTAATACCAACCACTAGCGCGTCGAGCTATCCAAGCAATTTTAGACGCCTAGGGTACATTTGCCTTGACTTATAAATGGGTCAAGGTTAGTGAATCTAAGCAAATACAAACAGAGCCAACATTTTATGAAGAGGATCTCACCTACAAGTTCACGTAACGAAGTTGTTCCAGTAGTCGGGCGGCGGTGGCGCGAGGATTTAGTTTGGTAGGGCCAGGCACAACGAAGAGAGGCGTGTGGCCCGGACCGAAGTAGGTAGCAGTCTGACGTGATTGAAAATCCTTGTCTCAACCTCGTCTTCCGCCGAAGCGGTATAGAAGCATTCGGACTCTAAAACATTCGAGTAGTAATTAGTATTTTACTTAGAGGCTCGATTTACCGTCGATGTGACGATCCCCAATACCATAGCTTTGTTTGTTTTAATATATTTTCATTTAGTTTTCTTAAAAACTGCATGCGTTCAGTTATTTGAATGAGTTAAGGAAATTTGTTGGCAGAGACTCTTTACTACTGGAGCTTAATACAGTATTGAAACAGCCTGCTTACTGCCTCACACGGCAGAGCTATGACTGGTATCTCGACAATATACCTGTCTCACTACTGCTTTTTCGTGTCTGCTAAGTCAAATACAGAAATGGATTTTTTCAGTTTATAAGAATAAAATATTTTTTGTCAAATGTAATGTAATTAATGTAAGTCAACGCTGGCTCTGCAATCCACCTTCGAACCCGCCAAGGATTTGGCGGGTTCAGTGGGGAAACTGTCGGCAACAGTTTTCCTATTGGATTTGGATTCCTAACGTCCATTAGCAAATTAAGCTTTTAAATGGGAAACTAGCGTACCCTGTTAGAAATGACCATTTTTTGAGTTAAAGCTATTCCTCATTCATGAACGCTGTTTTAAAATGAACTGAGTATACTCATAACCTTTCTTCCGGCGATTCTTCGATGTTTATGTTCTGATAACTTTCAAACATATTTTAATCGATGTAAAGAAATCACAATTCAGAAGCAGAGTTGAGTCATTATGTATTTTGTTCATTAATCCAATGATGACTGTGAGTCCAGGTTGAGCGAGCGAAAAACTTCATTTTAATACATAAGAGATTGTTTGTGCAAAAAATTAATTTTTTGAGTTACTCATCACTCGCTTTCATCTCATCAATTGCCTGATGTAAAATTGTCACAGGAGGTATCTGATGCAAGTGTCTTCATGAGTGTAACTAGTTTCTAGTTTGGTCGTTCAAAAATGCTCATTGTTCCTTCCTCACAGCTTGTAACGAGTTGTGTCATGTGCTCTAGCTACGAGTAGTTGCACTCTTGATATGTAAATTTTACCCTTCACTCTGTTTGAAAGCCCCTCCTCCTTCCCCCCCCCCCCCCCCCCCCCCCCCCTTTTTTTTCTTATAGAGACCGATTCAAATCTGCTTAGCATGAAACGCGGTAAAATGTTGAAACTATCGTTACCCATGTAGATATTTTCAGTCCCCAAGTTCCCTCTTTGAACCGATGTGAAATAGTTCGATGCTAGTCAGATCGAAATACCTTCGGGAGAAAGTTATTGTATAATTTGCGCGTGAGATTTACATTTAAGAAGAGTGCGTGATCGATGGCTAGTAATTAGAACTGTATGTAAGCATATTTTGTGAATAGGGTTGAAATGCTCAGTTTCCTCTTTGCTATTGCGTTCATCACGCGCTCGAAGCAATCTCGTCTTCGAGTTGTGTTAATTGATCTGTTCAGTTGTGACAAAATCATTTGGGTCAAATTTGTATACCTGCATGAGTATTTACTCTCACAGATCATGATAGCTTTACATAGTGTGGTGACAGCACTTTTTTCACCTGTGAATACTTCATTTGTACCATTAGAAAAGATCTCCTTAAACAGTTGAACATCTGTTTTTGATAATGTTCATTCGTATGAAGAAGATGCGATTGCTTTGTATTTATTTTGTCACCAATCGACACTTTCTATATTGGTGTGTGCCCGGAACTTAGTAGCCGATTTGGAAATGCTGTATTTGATATAAAATTTTAGTGCTAGGAGTCTGTCATAGGTTTAATTGAAAAGAGCAGGATTTAAAGATTTACTTTATTTTAATAATTTTGTCAGTGTGGCATACCTTTCAATTAAATGTGGCATTCATCACTAAAAATTATGTTATTCGACAATATATGATCAGAACTGCTCATGTTTTTTATTCAGCGGCAAAATAATAACCTCCAATCTTTATCCTACGGTAAGATTTCTTGATGACATTGCATTTTAAATGGTTTAAAATGTAGTTCTTTTTTGAGGATAAAATGAAGAGTAGTTTTCTTTACCTGTGTCTCACCCCTCAGGGGGATACAGGTATTGTATCTATGGGAATTAGCGCTCCCAGGGGAACTATGTGAGGGCCCGAGCTAAAGGTTAGGTAGGCTTCCTTTTGTTGAAATAAAATAGGTTTTTGTTTTGTTACGGAACATCATTTTTCGGTTCACTGCTGTCCTGTTTTTCAGCACCTACTACTTTCTTCTTCAACTTTTATCTTATTTCATGAACTTCTTTCCCATCTTACTGTTTCTATGCCCTTTCTGCATAGATTCCTTATTTTCTTATCTCCGTACTAAATGGTGCCTTCCTCCTTCCTCTCTTCGATACGCTCTATTTTTGCAGCGGTTAGGGAGGTTTAAACTAACTTATAATCAATCTATAATCAATCACCTGTGTCTCAGCATACAATTTTCTCACTGATTTCGTTTTATTATTGTCAATTAAAATCTTTACCTCGTTAATTCTTGTTTCTGCCCTTCTGGTATGCCAATTTGACAAAATGATTTAAATAAAAGAAAATTTTAAATTCTGCTCTTTTCAATTAAATCTATTTCATTATTTTAGCACTGATATTTTACAAACAACCGCGCTTTTAAATCGGCTACTTTTTAGCGCACACACTAATATTCTTCCTCGGTTCAAAAGCAGGAAAATTAAGGTTTTCTTCTGTAAAATTTTGGACAAAATCAGTTATGCTCGCATCCCTTTCATATTATTGTTTCTCCTATTAATTAGATTCTATTTAGTTTTACTTTGTAACCAAAACGATTTCGTCAAAAAAAAATTTCTTTGAGTGGAAGTCGGTGAGAGCTGTAACCGCGTTGCAATCATTGTTGTCCTATAAATTCGGATACTTGATAAATTGATAGTGATTTATTTAATGTGAAGTTGTAATTATCACACCTTGGTGTTCATTTGAAATCAATTTCTTTCTAGACCCTTTTATAAGAAGTACATGTTTTCTAAACGTACATGTTTTTCCTGAATATCCTTTGATGGGAATAAATGATTGTAGTGAGCAGCGTCGTGAATGAAAATAGAAAATGATTTATTTTATTCAATTGAAGTTTAGATTGCTTGTGACATAGTGAAACATGCAAAACAAAATTGTCTCGCTTGACCCTTATTACATTTCTTATTTTTAAACCACACGTATTATAAGGTAAGTTTTCAATGCTTCATACGCTGTTCTATCGTGATTAAACATTGTAAAATCCAAGTGATAAATTCGAAGGGAAACCCTGTTGGCCTACTTTCTCGAACAAACATTTCACAAGGAAGGACATGCACAAATTATTTCCAACTGTCCATCGTAGGTATTGCATTTCTCATCATGAAGTTCTTATTTTTATCAACACCTTAATAAAATTTTGATTGTTATTCAGGATAGTATTCACGATACAGCTAAGTATATAATAAAATATAGAACCCAGTAATTTAACGAGTACGTAACGGTGATCTTTAGTAGTCTTGAGAGGTCGAAGTAACGTAACGGCTTACTAAGTCATTAATGGGATTGCACTTTGGAAAGTATTATGTTCGTTTCCAATTTTCTTTTTGAGGTTAACATTAGTAGATGAAAGTATGTGTTGCTTTTCCGCAAAGGAATGATATAGCTGCTACTACTTAATCATTATCATGCATCCTTCGAGTCGAAGGATACGTTCGGTCATGATACTGATCAGAGTAATAAGACCTTTTGTATGAAGCCATTCAATACGAATTAGCGCTCCTTGAAGAAGCCGTGAGGCTCACAACTGGAAAATAGTTCTTCCGTTAAAATAGAACGAGTTCATTGTTTTGTTGCGGACCCCCTTGTTTCGGTTCACTTCTGTCTGTTTTTTAGTACCTATTGTTTTTCTTCTTCAACTTTTATCTTGCGTCATAATCTTTCTCCCTTGGTGTTTCTGACAAAATATTAAATACATGTGCTTACATTGTAGTAAATCAATCCCACCCTAAACACAACCTGATGGTACACGAAGACCCCTCAGGGGGTACAGTTATTGTATCTATGAGAACTAGCGCTCCCAGGGGGACAATGTGAGGGCCTGAGCTGAGAGTTAGGTAGGCCTTCTTTTTGTTGAAATATAATGTTTTTGTTATGTTAAGGACCACCTTTTTTCGGTTCACTGCTGTCCTGTTTTTCAGCACCTACTACTGTCTTCTTCAACTTTGGTCTTGTTTCATAATCTTCTTTCACAACTAACTGTTTCTATGCCTTTCTGCGTAGATTCCGCGTTTCCTTAACTCCATACTAAATGGTGCCTTCCTCCTTCCTCTCTTTGGATCGCAATTGTTGCTGGGTAGGGAGGCTAAAATTAACGACTAAACTAATCTAATCTGGTACACGAAGACAGTGAGAGTGACAACTACGAGCATGTTGAAAGTTATACATATGTAATGATACATGTTAAATGTGTAAAATAGATATATTCGTAGCTGGCAGTAAAAGCGCGGAAAATGCAGCCGGGCGCGACCGCGAGGGAAACAGGGGTATACCTCACCAAGAGAAGGGGGGATTATGCAAGGGGCAGGAGCAGAAAGTAGAGCCAGGACGTACAGAGATAAACATAAAGGACCGATTGCAACATGAATACATAGCGTAGAAAAGTAAAGGGTTAATTTTCAGTCTCTACGAGAGAGGGAACAAGGGGTTGTGGGTTATAAAAGTATTTAAGAGGGCTGTGCGTAGTAATACTAGATGGAAGCGAGGGACACGCACTCATAGAGAGGTGACGCTCACGGGCGAACCAATAGGAGAATCCAAATATTCGCGGGCCCGCATCGCGCTCCATCGCCCTCCAGTTGGGCTTAGGCTACGAGGGTTACTCAACAAGTTTTCAGACAAATGTCATAATTTTAAACTGAACAGAGACTTACGAGTTTTTACTAGTTGAAACCTGTCCTTAGAGCTTCCTTGATAACTTGCAGCTGTCTCATCGGTCTATGTCAGGTCAGTATCGAGAGAGGTTGCATCTCAAAATAGTAATTTTCACTCCTTCTAATGGCAAATTTTGAGATCAGAGCTAACATCAGATTTTAAACTAAAAAAAATTGGAAACCTGTTAAGATCATCGAAGCTTTACAGCAGGTTTTGGAGACTCTGCACCATGTAGAGCAGTCGTTTATGATTGGATCAAACGCTCTAAAGAGGGAAGAGTCCAACTTGATGACGACCCACGAGGAGGAAGACCCACCACAGCAACAAATGAAGAAAACATCACTCTTGTACAGAACCTAGTGGACGCGTCACCGAGTGACGTCAGAGATTGTGTTGCAGTCTTAGAAAGAAAAAAAAAGAAAAACATTTTATTTCCAATAGAGATAGTACAAAATTCCTATCATTGGTTTTTAAAATATCTTAAAGTTAATACACTTAGGTGATACACACACATGAGTATTGTAATACTCATGTCACTAGTCGAAAATAAATGATTGAGGGCAATGTACTCCTAATCTTGCTTAATCTACATTTGATAATACGTGTAATGATAATTATAACGTGCTCCCTAGTTTCTCTACATTTGATGATACATGTAACGATAATTATAGGAGACAACACAATTTCATGGACGATGCATTTTCATGGTGGGTTGAGAACACCTTTGACAATTTACATATACGTGATATAAAACTTAGCAATTCTTGACGCCAGGAAATAATATTAGAATTGTTTGTTCTTTTGCAAGCATGCTTACTTGTATATGTGTGTACGTATATGGGTGTGCATGAGTGCACAATACACCTATGTGCACTGGACTAGCAACTGGTATATAAACTATAAATACCAGACTTTTTTTCTCACTCCCAACTTCTAACACTACCCAACACATCATTTCATTTTATTTTATTATTGTAAGGCAATCTAAAGCTTGAATGAATGTAAAATGTGGTTCCTATGTATGTTTATCAATTGCAGACATTCTGCACCATATTTCAAAGATAATGTGATTTTTTTCCTAATATGACACCCATACAGAACACTCATGTTTCTTTCTTCTTCACGTCCAAAAATGCTCTTGGTAGGCTAGTGTAGTGCAAATTATCATATCTCTTACGCTCTAAAGTATGTTATAACAACCGCACCTAAGCCTCGCGTACTTCTGGAAATATTCTGTACTTGGGAACCGTAGTAGAACAATCGTTTTCATGTTTCTGACTAAGGTAGACTGTTTTGTGCCAATATTTTTAAACGGAAATTTTATAAAAATCATGCAATAAAAAGATATTTCCTCCGATTCCCTCGATTGGCATGGTAGTTTATACTGATTAGTCTACGCTGATATTTGTGCACATGCTTATACTAGTGTATATGTGTACTTGTGCACGCAATGCGTACGTAGATAGGTGAATGTGTCACTACGCAATACTTCATTTCACTTGATTATTGTACAGCGTTTGTAAAATATATGTATACAAATATATTTGTTGCGCGATCACCCACATATGACAAATAAGAATCATATCAACCAATGATCTTTTCGATACAATATTTAATAAAACATCGTTACAAAATTTCATTAGAAATTGTAAGCAGCAACACGTACTGAAAGAGTTGTCACGAATTTCCTTTGCTCATTATACTATATTTCAGAACATCGCACAGCATTTTTATAAAATGCGCATATATTGTGATTGCCTCGATGCATAGAAATGAATTTGTGTATGTTTACGTGTTAGGTGTATGTATGTGCGTAGGTATGTATGTGCATGTATATGTGTATATATTTACATGTATACAGGGTGTTGGTGGAACTCTTGGTACTAACTTCGGCTACTAGTAGAAAATACAAATTTAAACACTTTTTCATCAATGAAAAAATATCGAAAAACGCATAGTTTTTTAATTATTGGGCTTAGAAGTTTTTAATGCTACGCTACAAGAACACAACAACGATTTCGCAGCAGACAGTAATAAGGACAATATGGGGAATTAGAATGAACAAGTGTTGGTAGAATCGAACATGTTTTATTTACAGTTTAAAAAAATAATTCACAGGTTCATGGAATTTCTAGAAATTCCTAGTCAACGTTAGCGACCACTGGTGAGAAACGTATGTGTATCTTTTGTCAGTTAGCACCGTGGTACTGAAGTGGTAAGATGTATCGCCTTACAAATGCACAAATGGCAGACATGCATTTCACTTATGGTGCTGCTGATGGTAATGCAAGACGTGCCGCGAGAATCTATCACGAACGTTACCCTAATCGAGAAGTCCCTGATCATCGATTATTCACAGCATTGCACCGAAGATTGACGGAAACCGGCAGTGTAAACAACGTTTTAGTGTAAACAGAGTAGACGTTGGTCGCCCAATAAATTATCATCGAGAGCAATAAGTGTTGGAACATTTCCGTAGAAACCCGCGCATGAGCACCCGTGCCGCAGCAGCATCTTCGGGTATTCGTGACCATAGTATAGTGTAGCATGTATTGAACCGGAATAATTATCATCCGTATCACTTCCAGAGAGTCCAGGGTCTCCTTCACGTTGATTATGGTCCTCGTGAGCGATTCGCGCCGTGGTTTTTAGCTCGGGGGGGGGGGGGAGATAGAAGATGCCGATTTTGCTGAGTGTGTGTTGTTTACGGATGAAATCAGGGGGATACAATTATTGTATCTATGGGAACTAGCGCTCCCAGGGGGACAATGTGAGGGCCTGAGCTGAGAGTTAGGTAGGCCTTCTTTTTGTTGAAATATAATGTTTTTGTTATGTTAAGGACCACCTTTTTTTCGTGATTTACGGACCAATGTACGGACCAATGAATTTTTGGCAATGGATGGAATTTTTGATTATCATAACTTTCACTCATGGCAGCAAAACAACCTTTCGAGCGACCTTGTCGCTCGAAGTGCAGTCGCTGCTGGAGATATCGCTGACAACCCAGGAATGTTTGGCAACGTACGCAGCTCGCTTCGACGAAGGTGTCGTGCGTGTATCGATGTTAATGGTCGAAATTTTGAACACCTACTTTGATGCGTTACTTTCTATTGTTTATTAAAGTACCTCATGTTATTTAACGTTTTTCATTACCCTCGTGTATTATTATTGAACATTGGTGCATGTGGTTAACTAGGATCGCCGTGAGCTTTTGAAGTGCAGCATTAAAAACTGCTAAGCCCAATAATTAAAAAACTAAGCGTTTTTCGATATTTTTTCACTGATGAAAAAGTGCTTAAATTAGTATTTTCCACTAGTAGCCTAAGTTTGTACCAAGAGTTCCGCCAACACCCTGTATATGCACATATGTGTGTACGAAACTGACAACTGGCATTTTAATTAGAGATAATTTTTTTTCTGTTCACTCGCAACTTGTAACATTACCCAACTCGTCATCTCTTTATTATTGTAAAGCATTCACGTAAAAAAATATACATTTGTTGTGTGATCATCCATTTATATTTAAATAAAATGCTTATCAACTAATGACCATTATGATAAAATTGCTTAATTAGAAATACAAATCTTTTAATTTTCGTGGTCCTCATGCTTATATATATATATGTATATTTATTTTTTTCGTGCTTCCTTAAAACAACATTTTTGAACATCTTCCGAAACAAACAATTCTAATATTATTTCCTGGCGTCAAGAATTTCGAAGTTTTATATCATGTATACGTAAATTGTCAGAGGTGTTCTCAACCCAAAATGAAAATGCATCGTCCACGAAATTGTGTTGTCTCTTATAATTATCATTATGTGTATCGTCACATGCAGATTAAGCAAGATTAGGATTATATAGCCCTCAATCAATTATTTTCGACTAGTGACATGAGTATTACAATAGTCATATGTGTGTATCACCTAAGTGTATTAACTTTAGGATATTTTAAAAACCAATGATGGTACTTTTGTACTATCTCTATTGGAAATAAAGTGTTTTTCTTTTTCTTTCCTTCCGGAAGATGTTCAAAAATGTCATTTTAAGGAAGCACAAAAAAAATTAATATACATAGGCATGAGGACCACAAAAATTACAAGATTTTTATTTCTAATTAAACAATTTTAAACGGTCATTAGTTGATAAGCATTTTATTTAAATATAACTAGATGATCACACGACATATGTATAGTTTTTTTACGTGAACGCTTTACAATAATTAAAGGATGACGAGTTAGGTAATGTTACAAGTTGAGAGTGAACAAAAAAACATTATCTCAAGTCAAAATGTCAGTTGTCAGTTTAGTACAACATATGTGCATATATACATGTAAATATACAGGGTGTTTTTTTTTTACTTTGAACAAACTTCGAACTTAGGTACAAAAACTCAAAATAAATCGATTTTCATGAATCACAAAATGTCCAAAACTCTTTAGTTTTCGAGTTATAGTTACTTGGAGAATATTAGAACTTCAAGTAGGATTGCACGCGCGCACCATTTTTAGCGCTACCTTCGATAGTTAAAGAGGTTTTTAGGCCCCACTAATGTAGTATTTTTGTAATTTCACAATGAAATTTGCGTGTACACGTTTTACAAATAAGAATAACTTGTCCTAAATGAGTAATTATCAATTATTATCATGTAAGCTAACCATTAATCAGTAAGCATTGCAGGACACAAGTAAAAAACATAATCAATACAAACTTTAATTTAAGAACTTTAACGCAAGAACAAACTTGAATAGTTTTATTACAACAGTTACTCGAAATGGCCTCCATGAACTTCAACACATTTACGACATCTAACAGCCAGTGAGCGCCTTACAGATTGAAAAACGCCAGGCATTTCCGTAATACGGCCAGCTGAGTCCACAATGCGTCCAACCAGATCCTGTTCCGATTCAACAGGAGTGGCATACACGAGGTCCTTCATGGTTCCCCACAAGAAGAAATCCAGTTGCGTCAAATCAGGCGACCTAGCTGGCCAAGCTACAGGAGCACCTCTGCCAATCCATCGGTTTTGAAATTGGTTATTCAGGCACAGGCGTGTTTCACGAAAGTAATGTGCTGGCGCTCCGTCATGCTGGAACCACATTCGCCTGCGTGTCTCCAAGGGCACGTCCTCCAGTAGTCCAGGCAAAACTTCGCGTAGGAAGATGGTGTACGCAGGTCCCGTGAGAGGAGAAGGTAATAGGTACGGACCAATTAAATTATTGCCAATAATGCCTGCCCACACGTTGACACTAAATCTGTGCTAGCGACTATTAGGCTGAATAACATGAGGGTTATTTCCAACCCGTTAATGATTATTGTGACGGTTGAAAACCCCATCACGACAGAAATAAGCTTCATCTGTGAAGAGAATAAGTTTTGAGAACCCGCGATTCATTCTTTCCAGTTGCATTAACCACTGGCAAAACAGCATACGAGGTTCAAAATCACCTGGCATGAGCCCTTGCACTCTATGGAAATGGTACGGATGTAATTGCTGACGATGTAGTGTCCTCCACACAGTAGTATGGTTTCGCAAGCCAAGACGTTGAGCAGCTGCACGAGTGCTGGTTCGTGGATGTTGCTCAAAGTATTCCACAATTCTATCCTCCTGTGGATGATGGCCACGCCCAGCATTCCCTCTGTTAACGTTGAAGCTGCCGGTGTCACGCAATCTCGTATGCAGAGTAGCAAAATACCGGAAATCAGGCACTTCGCACCTAGGAAACCTTTCTCTGTACATCCTCAGAGCGAGCCTACCATTTCCGCCTGCAGCTCCATAAATCAAATGCATGTCTGCCTTCTCAGCATTGGTAAATCTTTCCATGGTCACAGTGCAACGGCGTGTCAACAAATGGCGAACTGTTACTGCAACACGTGCGTTCCAGTAATGTAGATTGTTAATAATAAATTTTATTTCATTATTTCAGTTTCACATTGCATCTTGAAATCTTGTCGTTGATTACATGGAATGGATAACCCATAATGAAATGAGAAAAATGCTTTAATTGTATTCGACAATCTCGAAAACTAACAACTTTAAATAACAATTGGTGTGCGGCCCAGTTATAACATGCACTTTTAAACATGCTTTGCGACGCCATAACTCGAAAACTAATGAGTTTTGGACATTTTGTCATTCATGAAAATCGACTTATTTTGAGTTTTGTACATAAGTTCGAAGTTTGTTCAAAGTAAAAAAAACACCCTGTATACACATATCCACACATGCACATACATACACCTAACACGTAAACATACACAAATACATTTCTATGCATCGAGGCAATCAAAATATCGAAAAATAAACGTAATTAAAATCGAGGCAATCAGAATATTGAAAAATAAACGTAATTCAAAATTAAAACGTAGTTTAAAAAAATAAACGTAATTATATAGCATCACTTGTAGCTTTTATTTTCCCGTGTAGATCCAGGGTACTGAAGTGAATGAGCAGAACAGAAGCTTATTATATCTCTATTTTCAATCTGTTCTATTATTTCTCCTTCTGTGTTTCTTCCGCTCTGAATTTTCATTTTTCCTCTTCCACTATGAGGTTTAAATCCCTCACAACGAACAGCCGGGCGACCACCGTCAGTCCGTTTTGTGACACATATTAGTAGCTCTTTGAACAGGGCTGAATATGTAAGAAAATGAATCGTTTATTTATGGTATCTTTCTTTTTGAATGTACCCTCACCCACCCATCACCTTATAAATTCACTAACAACTCAGTGGCAGCAAATGAACTTGCGGCATCTTTTCTACAACATTGTAATCGACATGTAAATTATACTGGCGTGTATACAGGTGGTTCAAAAACCACTTCAGGAGTTGTATTTGCCTAAATATCTAAAATTCCCATGGTATTTTCTAGAACCCCAGCGTTTATACTGCAGACTTGTATGTTATTTACAATGCTATCAGCTCACTTACTGCAAGGCATGAGAACTCTGTCACAACTTAAAGTCACTCTCGTAGAGCGATTGAGACAATTGCTCATACCCGTGCAAAAAACCCCTTGCTCAAATGCTCCAACGCCGCAATATTCTAATAAATCCCTTTCTCTGGGCACATCGGCTCGTTCATGATATCGGCATAATATTCGGTGAACGGGCCTGCAAACAAGCTCGAGAGGGCTCTCGTTCAGCAGAAATAGCTCAACTCTAATTACTCCATCCTAATGTCACATATCACATACAGCATGTTTTACCCATCGAAATGAAAACGCTAATGGGAAGCTCCTGCGAATCATAAATACAGACTGATAACTAGAGGCACAATTCTATTATTCGACGCAACTTTAACGAGCTGATGATAAGAATTAGTATTTATCCGTCTACGAATATGGCACACGAAATCGACACGCAGGTCATCTAATGAAAATACCTCACCCGTATTGTGATGAATGTATCGTTCCACCGACAGGAAATTATTTAATTGAGCAGTGCTTCTCCTTCACGCATGCGACGACGTTACATCGGAACCTGGCCGTATGGTTCTCACAGATATTTTGGCATCGGCTACAGTTTTCCGTTCTCCATGGCCCTCAACACAACCACCCAATTAGAACGGACATTTATTACTCTTATGGAACTAGAAGCAAGAAACATTCAGTGATCCAATGTGTTGGCCGAGTGTCCAGCGCAGTTGATCTCGACGTCATTTTGACAGAGGGTTCCAGCGTGGGTAGGACGCTCGACCAAAGGGTGGGTGGGGAGTTGGAACCCATCATGGGGTCCGGGCAACCACTTCTAAGACTCAACACGTGTCAATCTGTTTTCACTCTTGCTAACCTGATTGAGAACTTTAATATACTTAACATCCTAATCACTATACGAATATTCAATTTTGAGTTTTACCATTCAATCATCTTCGAGAAGTCTATGGTGGTTGAATAACAATAATAATAGTATTGATATTAATAGTAATATCGCTGTTTCTATGCGCTGCTGTCCTGGGGCCGCACCTTGCGTGTTTATGCCTTGTTCCCTGAATTCCATTTTAAATGGTGCCTTCACGCTTAAATGCCTCTCCCGAACATCCTCGACTACGCTTCTATTTTTTGCATTATCATAAATGATAATGGGAAACTGAATTTCTCATGTCCGCGTTTGGCAGAAAAAGTATCTCTGCACAACACACGAAGTTTTTCTAAAACGTGGGCTACTCCATTACACGGGAAATCAACGATCAGCTAGCTTTAGCTCCTTCGACTCATCACAAATGGCGCGAAATCTCCGACCACTTCTGTCACGTCACGATTTCCATCAGCAGGCCTGGAGATGTAGAAAGCGTTAGTTGTGGCTGCAGCAAATACAATCCAACCTCTGCAGCACTCACACATACCTCTCTACAATATTTCGTTAAGGCCACAATTTAATTCTTTGAATCCCCCTTCAGAAAATGTGAATGTAGTTAAGTCTGACTCGGGCCCGCTCTTCGGCCTTTCTGTCTTCAACTCTGAAGAGCAAGCTTCGCTAATGGGACGGGCGTGTGGAAGGAAGATATTTTTTGCTTCAGCACTCGGACTACATCATAGCAAGCCTTTTCGAGTACCTCCACTGAGGAGTTGGCCCTACCTGTGGGCCGGCGTCAAGAGGGCAGCCATTCTTCTCTTGGGAGCGTGGACTACCCAGTGTCAAGCCTAATCTGCCATCTCTGCTGTGAAGCTAAAACCGACGAATAGGCCTGTGTCTTGAGGGTAGCCATTTTTCGTTCCAGCGCTGGGACTGTCTAGCATCAGGCCACCTCTGCCACCTCCATTTTGTGAAAGAAAAAGAAAATAAAAAGATCAAGCCGTTACTGATACCGAACAATCAGTAGTGAACTAAATTTACACACGCGTCGGAGGCACACTGGATGACTTAAAGCGATCGCTCAAAATGGAGCCTGCCTACACTTTAGGTGACGGACACTGTCTCTTCCACGCAGTAACGACACAGCTTGCATCACAACAAACCTCGCAATGGAATTATATGTCTCTGAAAAAAGCCATCAAAACTGAGAGCTCCAGAAACAGAGATCAGTATGCAAAATTCGTAGACAAGAACAGTAGCAGTTTCGAACAACTCATCGATAAATACATCGATAGAAAAGTCTTCGATCACGCAGTTGGAGACCTCATACCCCAAATACTTTCTAATGTGACGAGAACCCCAATTCACAAATTTGATGAAAAAGATGATTGGGTTTGGAAGACAACGATCTTCCCTACATCAAATGCTCTGATAGACTGTCCTCCGGTAAGCATACACCGGAAACAGGACCACTAGAGCGCCCTAGTAAAAATGCGTGATGAAATTCGTGCTGCTCCCGCCCCATTTCGTGACTAAATAACATTGATCTATGTGACTGCCTCGACAAATTATTACGACGTGGGGAAGGTTCAGAAAAATCCACGGATGATGCGAAACTTGTTTTAAGCAGCCATTTATTGTACGTAAATTTTCCTGCAAGAGAAAGGTCTAGTTAGCCCAAAAGTAATACAAAAATATACAGTTTTGAGGTTACAAATCTAAAGGTGATGCAGAGTGCAAATCAGAAAATAAGGACGCAAATCAGAAAATAAGGACGCAAAAAATGGGGCAGAACTGCATCACTGTCACAAGAAACCTATCTCAGAGAAAAAAAGAAAAAAGAAAAATGTGTATTTCCAAGTTGTCACATGAGATACATGCCAACATATTGGCTTTTAAAAGTTTCTTAATATAGGACATCCTAAAACAAATGTTCCATGTTCCACCATCCGAGGTGTACAAGTAAATAAGCCATACGAGGCATAATAATAGACAAACTATACGAGGTGTACTAATAGACAAACTATCAGAGGTGTACAAGTAGATAGACCATACGAGGCATATTAATTGACAAAATATACGAGGCGTACTAATAGACAAACCATTCGTGGTGTGCTAGTAGTCTAACAAAAGTTCTATACTAGGAGTACTAATTGACAAACCATTCGAGGTGTACAAATAGATAAGCCCTACGAGGCATAATAATAGGCAAACTATACGAGGTGTACTAAGAGACAAGCTATCAGAGGTGTACAAATAGATAGACCATACGAGGCAGATTAATAGACAAAATATACGAAGCGTACTAATAGACAAACCATATGTGGCGTGCCAATAGTCTATCTCTGTCAAGTGTAGTTGAATGAGAAATGAAAAATATGCCCTAAAAATATGCAAAGCCCTATCACCACCAAAAACATATTTCATATCTTCTCGATATTCACCACGTCATGCGGACATGGGTACATGGGATAAAATAGAGATACAGTGTAAGCCGGCTACCTCTCATGATTGACAAATATCTACAAAATATTGGTAGAAATGGGTAAACAAATATATACTCAATATCAAAATTCATAGCTTGTACAACATACGGACAGAAAGATAATTTTACTACGATTCATATGCTCAAATTGCACTTTATTTCAATAATTATATTTGACATTAATCCGATTCACAGAAACGCCCTCTGGGGAAGTGATAGATCTATTTTTGAATCATTTCGCTAGTGCAATAAAATTTATTACCGGATGGTTTTTGCGTAAATAAATGAAATAGAAACATGTATATCTATATATGTAGATACATATATATACCTACACACGTACACACACACATATTAATATATATACTTATTGAAAATGAAATGTTAGAAAAAAATACATATATAAAATAAAAGATAAAACCAACCTACCGTCTACTACACAGAAAATGACAGTTGGGCTCACTGTAATCCTAAGAAATTTTTCGCAAAAAAAAATAACTAAAAGGAAAAGAAGACTTCGAAAAACATAAAATGAACTGGTTTTTAATTTCTTCACAGAAATTTTTTAAGAAAAATCAGGTTATAGTCAAGAAGCAACACAACTCTTCAGCATTATACGGACATGTGTACGTGGGGTAAAATGGAGTAACATTGAGGCCGGATATCACATCTGAGAGGAGAATATTCACAAAATTTGGCACATATAGGTAGATTAGGCTTTGATCCAAAGTGATTATTTTAATTACAGAAATTTATAGAATTTTTTCCGATTTGAAAGTTCACTGCTAGTGTGCGCTGAACGCACGGAAAAAAAATAAAAAGACTAAATGCAATGCTTAAATTACCCCCTTCCCCCCAGCTCAGCCTAAAATCGATTGAAAACATCTTCGAGATTGATTTTGAAATAGCGAGACAACGTTAGCCAAAATTTAATTCATTATAAACTTTACACAACCTTCACATCTATAAACCTGTTTATTGGTGTACACACAAAATGTATTTCATGGTATATTTGTCATACGGACGTTAAATATTAATACAGAAAAGAGAAAGAAATAACAAAATAAAGATGAGGAAATACTCCTAATTATGGAAAGAACGTTCGTTCTGCTGCATTGAACTGAAGGCTGTGGTGCTCATTGTTGTCGACAGATATAAGTAAGATGAATATACGAATCGCTTAGCAAATGTAAAATGAAATAGTTTCTAAATTTCTAACAGAAATTTCAGGAAAATTAAAATTTCTGATAGATGGGAAGTTCCTACCGAAATGCTGCAGGCCCTATGACAGAGATGCAAAATTACGTGACACATTTACTTTAAATTCTTTTCCGGTTTTAGAGTTTTTGATATGCTGGGGAAGCTTGTTCCACGAAAAAGCTCCAGAGACTGAGAGAGCTTTTTTTCCCACGTTAGATGAACGGTAACTGACTAAAACATCGTTCCTCCGGTTTGGTCTTTCGTTTGGGATATTAGATGGAAAAAATTTTACCACCTCTGCATTACTTTGGGGGAGGTACAAAGAGGAGAATACTTGTCGAGCTTTTTGGATCATGAATCTTTTCGGTATTGGGATCCAGTCGAGTTTTCTTAAAATAGGGGTGACATGATCGTATTTATTGAAATTTCCTTTGCACACCACTTTGGCGGCGAAGTTTACACATTTTTGCAACTCTTCCTGACGACATTGAGGTAAATCTCCCCACACAAGACTGCAGTAGTCCAGACGCGATTAAACTAAAGACTGAATCACTAATAATCTAGATTTTTCGTCAAGTGTGTTCTTTATACGATGAAAGAACATTAAGGTTCCGTTAATTTTGTTGCACATTGTTTCGACGTGTGAATTGAAAGTCATATTTTTGTCAAACCAAACACCCAGATTTTTAACCTTATCTACTGGTTCAATTGTATCGTCTCCAAATGTTAGCTTGAATGGTGGTAAATTTTCAGTCGTATTCTGCATGTGACCCAAAAATAATGCATTGCGTTTCACTTGCGTTAAGTTTGAGGCCATTATGGTCATACCACAATTTTAGATTTCGCAGAAGGTTTTCAGCGTTGCTTGTGTTTCTTTTAAATCCGCTATTGAGCTAGTCATGGCAATTTGCACGTCATCAGCATACATTGAGATTTTTGTGTTTGCCGGCATGGTGGGGAAATCATTGATGAAAATTGAAAATAGGAGTGGGCCGATGATTGAACCTTGAGGAACGCCAAAATTATTTGGTATGAATGATGACATTTTGTTATTCAAGCACACTGCATGAGAGCTGTTTAGTAGGTAGCTTTCAAACCACTGAATGTCTATTCTGAGGTTTGAAATTTTTTGTAGAAGTTTCTCATGCTCAACACTGTCGAAAGCTTTGGAGAGATCAAGCAATAGTAAGAGAGGTAATTTTTTTGGTCAATATCATCGTAAATTTTTTCTGTTATGTTTAACAGGGCGTCCTGAGTACTGGTATTCCTTCTGTAAGCATATTGATTGCGATGCAGTAGATGTGACTCGTCTAGGTAAGACGAGAGTGGCTTACATTATTATCTTGTTCTTTTGATGGAAAATGTTGGTCAACTAGTGACGTAAAATCTGAGAAGGATAAAAAACCTTTTTCATCTTCGGTTTCTCTTATCTGTTATTGCAGTGGTTCCCAACCTTTTTCAGCTTGTTACCCAATTTAGCATGCCACATTGAACATGTTACCCCTTTCACAAAATGTTGTCAACATTAATGTATATATGGCTAAACTAAAACACTAGAGATAATTCTTTTATTTATTGTATTAGTACATTTTGCATCTCTAATGACTTACCAAAGATGTCAAGAGCATCAGTGAGATGGTTGGACCAATGCTTACTTGATTTTCAGAATTCTTAAGATTTTTCTATCACCCCTCCATTACCCCCGAAAAATTGCTAAATTACCCCCAGGGGGTAATTTACCCCCAGGTTGGGAAACAATGTGTTATTGCAAAAAAAACATTAAGTTGAGTGTATATGACGCTTATTTTAGACATTTAATTCACAAAATTGTGTTTCAAATTACTTTTCCTGTAAGTAACTGTCGTTTTATCGAGAAACTTTGGTGAAATGATGACGTATAACTTGGAAGAGGGAAAACAATTATTGAATTATTGTAAATGTGAAACGTTGTGAAACTGAGCGAGTAAAATGTGAAACCCTGTACATGTCTGAAACAATAGACCTTTACGAGGGCTCTGTCATACTATCTGTCATACTACTGTCATACTAAAATTATACTATCAGTGAATGTGTTTGCTACCTGTGGAACTGCGAAAAGAAAAAAATTAACTTATGTCTTATTTCTGCTTAATTAAAACAGTGCAATTTAAATACGAAGCTAACAAAGCAGTGCTAGCAACACGAAGGAAATAGTGTGCTCAGCCCAGTCTCGAACAATAGGCCTGTCTGAAGTGTCCTTGTTCCCTCAATTACCCCTCACCGAGCCCTCTCACCCCCTCTCCTCTTCCCGTACCCCTGCCTCCCGTCTTTCTGACCGTTCAGAGCATGGCAAATCCTGAACTTTTTCACTCCAAGCAACCAGAGAAATTACTTTTGATTTGATAAATTTTTGGTAATGTCTAACATCTCAGTGAAGTTTTTGTTCACTTCCTACGTGGCCAAGACGACAAATGTGCACGAAAGAATTACTGTGTTTCGTACCTCCGTTTCCCTACTAACACCGAATAGTTTAAAGGCACCGATAGTTCGAAGTGAGCTACCAGTAAGAACAACGGGTAAACGAGAAGTTGAAAAACATTCACAATTACCAGAGAAAATATGATAAAAAGTGCAACTGACTTTGAACTGATTTTAATTCAAATATGTTCTCACTAAAAGCGACTCATAAAAAAAATCGCGACTTATGTCGGAGACTGACCTGGTCGTACAAAATGCAAAATTACGTACAGCAAATTTTCGAGAAACAGACATCTCGAACTCAGAGCACCACTGAGCATAACCAACCGTCATCATGAAGACGTCATTGTCCACGGCCAGCCGCAACCCTCCCTGTTCTACGCCTCCTTCCTCCAGCATTAAAGAGCAGCCCCTCTTCTCTCAGCTGTAAGCTTCAATACTTCGATAAACGGCTTGGATTTACCTCACTTTTCATAAAATACTTGCTGAGCGAGGTAAAATTTTAGCAAATCAGTATCAGCAATATATATACAAAAGCCACTTCGTTCTCAAAATCCAGTCATAGCTATGCAATTAAAACGCACAATGCATCATTACGAGACTCGCTTTGCAGGCCGGAAAGTGCCGTTCTCTGCACAAATGTTGCCCTACACAACATCCCGAAAAAATGGTTCTATCAGGGGCAAAAATACGACCTTACCAAGCAAATTGCATGCAAGTAGGGGACCTACATCCTCTCACTCACAAGATTCTAATGCTCAAAAGACAGGAGACTTGTTAACAGCTGCCAGTAACCCCGTCAAAGAATGTGTGTCACTTTCCGAAGCAACGTCAGTGAAGACTATGCAACCAATATCGCCGGATGAGGGAAAACATATCTGCCAAATCTCCAGCAATCATTTGAAGGTTCGAAGCAGTAAAGTCTCAGCCGCAGCTCCACAACAGCCTGCTGCGCCTCATATGAACAAGCAAAACAGCGCACAAGCTCCCCAGCTCTGCGTCAACAACAACGCTCCGAACTGTCCGCCAGCGACGGGGACACAAACACCATCCTCATCAGTGGTACAAGACAGAATAGTTGCTATTAATAAGGACATTTCAAGCATGGTAGACTCTCCTCATTCTCCAGATTATATGTTCGATAATATTAGCGCACAAACCGATACTGGCAGTAAATTACCCCAGAGCGCAAGCTGTGAAAACAAAATAAAATTTCCAGTACAGAGAAATAGAAAAAACACTGTTGCTTCTTTCAATGGCTACTTGCACCCGCTTCAAAAACAAGCTCCCAAAAAATTCATGAAATTATTCACAATTTGTCTCCAACAGCAGCGTTTTTCAATAAATTCCTAAGACAACGTGAGCCTCCTAGCCCGTCGTCGATTTTCTCTACAGTATCAAACATTCAGAATCTAACCGAGCAACTTTTTACTTTAAATTCACCTATAAGTTCTCAAGACCTTGCACCTGTGGTACCTGCTAGTATCTCTTGTGAAATCGACTCCAACTGTCGAGAACCTTACGATACTTTACTGCTAGGTGATAATATCCTAAGCACGATCAGAAGAAAGGACATCGATCGCTCGTGCTGGATCAAAACTGTTCTATCTGGTTGCTTCGACGACTTTCTCCATACTATAAATTGCATGCCTAGATTTAAAAATTGAATACTAAGTTTTGATGGTCTCTGCCACTCGCCGTCAGACCTTGCTCGAATCAAACAACAAATTGTAAGGAAGTACGCACTTTCTCGTATTTATGTTGCCAATGCTTGCAGTGCAAACGAATTCAACAAAGCGATGAATTTTTGCAAAAACCTGGGTTTAAACTTGATTCAATTTCAAACTTACCCAGATAATGAAAATGGTCACGCACTCAATAACTTCCAATGGCCTCGGACCCAGGAAGAAAGCTTTTGTTTTCTTGGACAACTTGCAATGAAATCAACATTGCGAATCACCGTGCCATATTGTCCTCGTTTCAACAAATGTCAAACAATAAACGGAATTGTAGATCATTCCAATGAATCGAAAACTTCACGGAATGAGACAAATAGTCTCACTTTAAACTTTCAAAAAGAATATAAGCCTATGCACATCACTGCACATGGTACACCAAATCCTTCATTGATTGCGTCATCAAGCAGAGCTCTGAGTAACTCACTCACCCACAGCATGAGGAACGTGAATAAGCCTGAGCCTTTCCCTGACTTGATCTCAGACAAATATAATGTCAGTACGAAAAATAAATTTGCGTTACTTGCAACAGACACAAATAGTGATTGCGAAATGCCCTCCTTTTCAACAAATTCTCAACTTTCCACTGAACACGTAGGAACCGAGGAAAGTCAAGCGAATACCGATATTCAAAACTATTAGAAAGAAAATCAAATTATTCGAAAAAATTCTGATGCCTCTGCCAGGCCTCCGTCGAACGACCAAACCAATACTGCTACCGAAAAATCAACAGTGAATGAAATTTGCACACGCGTTGCAGACACACTGGACGACTTGAAACGATCGCTCAAAATGGAGCCTGCTTACACTTTAGGTGACGGACACTGTCTCCTCCACGGCGTAACGACGCAGCTTGCTTCACAACAAATATCGAAATGGAATTATGCATCTCTGAAAAAAGCTATCAAATCTGAGAGCTCCAGAAACAAGAACCAGTGTGCAAAATTCGTTGACAAGAACAGTGGCAGTTTCGAACAACTCATCGATAAATACATCGATAGAAAAGTCTTCGATCACGCAGTTGGAGACCTCATACCCCAAATACTTTCTAATGTGACGAGAACACCAATTCACGTATTTGATGAAAGAGACAACGG
Organism: Morinoia aosen; assembly: GCA_030386875.1. Classification (NCBI taxonomy): domain Eukaryota; kingdom Metazoa; phylum Arthropoda; class Malacostraca; order Amphipoda; family Talitridae; genus Morinoia; species Morinoia aosen. The sequence goes on from CM059575.1 coordinate 45,855,841, forward strand.
GATTTGGAAGACGACAATCTCCCCTATACATCAAATGCTCTGATAAACTGTCCTCCGGTGAGCATACACCGGAAACAGGACCACTATAGCGCCCTCTTGAAAATGCGTGATTAAAATCGTGTTGCTCCCGCCCCCATTTTGTGACTTAATACCAGTGATCAAATTGAATTTGAAGCTGAAATCACAAACAATGAACGCAGCAAAAAAGACCTAGAGACGAATACTAAATGCCCTGCTAGCCTATAAAATGCAATAACTCCATTAAAGATCTGCCTATTGAGATAAATAATATCAAAATACTGCACATAAATGCTCGCAGTCTCAATGGTAAAATGGATGACGTACGAGTAATGTTGATCACTAACGAAATCGATATTTTATGCGTATCTGAAACATGGTTCGATTCACGAGTCGAAAGCTCATATCTCAGCATTACCGGGTACACGTTGTACCGTTATGACGGAGTCAAGAGTAAGAGGTAGCGGTTCATGCATTTTCATCAAAGATGTCTACTCTACATCCTTAGTTCCGATAAAAGAAAAATGCAAAGACATAGAAATGGTTTGGCTCAATGTTCGAGTAAACAAACACAAGTCTTTCATTATCGGCAGTCTTTACAGACATCCGTCAGCATCTCTACGTCCAACATTAGATTTCATTGAAAATACGCTTAAATCAATCTCTGCAGCCAAAAAGTCTTTCTATGTTTTCGTAGATCTGACAAATAAAAACAATCAGCTAAGCAAAATGCTGCACAGACTTAATCTTTCTCAAATGGTCCAAGAACCAACGCGAATTACCAACACTTCCAAAACTCTTCTTGACCTAGCAATTACAAACAATCCCCAAGCAGTACTCAGCACAGAAATATTACCGTCCTTTTCTGATCACCATTCGGTAGAATGCCAAATCAATATTGCAAAAGAGAAACAGAAATCTAGTTACATTACATATCGCATGAAAAAACACCACTCCCCTGAAATATTTTAAGAAAAGCTATTAGACAGATGGAGTGAATTTCAAGGCATGGAAAACACCGATGATGTCAATCTACAAGTTTCTCTTTTCAACGAAAATTTCGTATCAGCTCTTAACGAATGCGCACCTTTCACTACGAAGAAAGTTAAGCCAAGAATTTCTAAATGGATAACAGATGAGATAAAACAGTTGAGCAGAGCTAAAAGAAATTTGCAGCTTGAGTACAAACTGAATAAATCAGACAATACGCGTCGAAAATTATATAAAGATCATGAGAAAATCCTACGAAGAAAAGTTAAGGAAGCAAAACGGGACTACTTACACAAAAAACTTTTGGCGGCAAAACAAAACCCTAAAAGAACTTGGGAAATCATTAGAGAAGTTGCTCAGTATAAAAATTCAGACTGCAAAAGCACTTTTGACAACCCCTCAAAAATGGCAAATGACTTTAACACTTTCTTCTCAAAAGTTGGCGAACATGTTTTCAATGAAGTATCCAGGACAGTTTCAGACACATCTACAGGGGCAAATTTGAGCGATGTTTCATCCCCAAATAGTAGCAACAAGTGGAGACCAAAGCCAGTTAGCGTCATAGAGATACGAAAAATCTTATACTCACTAAAGAATACTAAACCGACTGGACATGATGGCATAAGCCCCCAACATATAAAAGACAGCTTCTCTGTCACAGCACCCCTTATTCGCTTGATAATAAATACATCTATAGCCACAAACAAATTTACCGATCAATGGGAACTATCCATTATTAAGCCATTACATAAATCTGGTGATATCGACAAAGCGTCAAACTACAGACCAATCAGTCTCCTGCCTGTTATGTAAAAAATATCAGAAAAAGTAATAACAAACCAGCTCTCGTCTTACATAGACGAGTCACATCTACTGCATCGCAATCAATATGCTTACAGAAAGAATACCACTACTCAGGACGCCCTGTTTACCATTACAGAAAAAATTTACAATGATATTGACCAAAATAAATTAACTCTCTTACTATTGCTTGATCTCTTCAAAGCTTTCGACAGTGTTGAGCATAAGAAACTTCTACAAAAAATTTCAAACCTCAGAATAGACACTCAGTGGTTTAAAAGCTACCTACTAAACCGCTCTCATGCAGTGTGCTTGAAAAACAAAATGTCATCATTCATACCAAATAATTTTGGCGTTCCTCAAGGTTCAATCATCGGCCCACTCCTATTTTCAATTTTCATCAATGATTTCCCCACCATGCTGGCAAACACAAAAATCTCAATGTATGCTGATGACGTACAAATTGCCATGACAAGCTCAACAGCGGATTTAAAAGAAACACAAGCAAACGCTGAAAACCTTCTGAGAAATCTGAAATTGTGGTATGACTATAATAGCCTCAAACTTAACGCAAGTAAAACGCAATGCATTATTTTTGGATCACAGAATGCGACTGAAAATTTACCACCATTCAAGCTAACATTTGGAGACGATACAATTGAACCAGTAGATAAGGTTAAAAATCTGGGTGTTTGGTTTGACAAAAATATGACTTTCAATTTACACGTCGAAACAATGTGCAACAAAATTAACGGAACCTTAATGCTCTTTCATCGCATTAAGAACACACTTGACGAAAAATCTAGATTGTTAGTAATTCAGTCTTTAGTTTTATCGCGTCTGGACTACTGCGGTCTTGTGTGGGGAGATTTACCTCAATGTCGTCAGGAAGAGTTGCAAAAATGTATTAACTTCGCCGCCAAAGTGGTATGCAAAGAAAATTTCAATAAATACGATCATGTCACCCTTCTTTTAAGAAAACTCGACTGGATCCCAATACCGAAAAGATTCATGATCCAAAAAGCTCGACAAGTATTCTCCTCTTTGTACCTCCCCCAAAGTAATGCAGAGGTGGTAAAATTTTTTCCATCTAATATCCCAAACAAAAGACCAAATCGGAGGAACGATGTTTTAGTCAGTTACCGTTCATCTAACGTGGGACAAAAAGCTCTCTCAGTTTCTGGAGCTTTTTGTGGAACAAGCTTCCCCAGCATATCAAAAACTCTAAAACTGTGAAATAGTTTAGAGTAAATGTGTCACGTCATTTTTCAACTCTGTCATAGGGCCTGCAGCATTTCGGTGTGAACTTCCCATCTATCAGAAATTTTAATTTTCCTGAAATTTCTGTTAGAAAATTAGAAACTATTTCATTTTACGTTTGCTAAGCCATTCGTATGTTCATCTTACTTATTTCTGTAGACAACAACGAGCACCACAGCCGTCAGTTCAATGCAGCAGAACGCACGTTCTTTCCATAATTAGGAGTATTTACTCATCTTTATTTCGTTATTTCGTTCTCTTTTCTGTATTAATATTTAACGTCCGTATGACAAATATGCCATGAAATACATTTTGTGTGTACACCAATAAACAGGTTTATAGATGTGAGGGTTGTGCAAAGTTTTTAATGAATTAAATTTTGGCTAACGTTGTCTCGCTATTTCAAAATCATTCTCGAAGATGTTTTCAATCGATTTTTGGCTGAGCTGGGGGGGAGGGGGTAATTTAGGCATTTCATTTAGTCTTTTTATTTTTTTCCGTGCGTTCAGCGCACACCAGCACTGAACTTTCAAATCGGAAAAAACTCTAAATTTCTGTAATTAAAATAATCACTTTGGATCATTGCCTAATCTACCTATATGGGCCAAATTTTGTGAATATTCTCCACTCAGATGTGATATCCGGCCACAATATTACTCCATTTTATCCCATGTACACATGTCCGTATAACGCTGAAGAGTTGTGTGGTTTCTTGACTGTAACCTGAGTTTTCTTAAAAATTTCTATGAAGAAATTAGAAATAAGTTCATTTATATGTTTTTCGAAGTCTTCTTTTCCTTTTAGTTATTTTTTTTGCGAAAAATTTCTTAGGATTACAGTGAGCTCAACTGTCATTTTCTGTATAGTAGATGGTAGGTTGTTTTTATCTTTTTATTTCATAAATGTATTTTTTTCTCGTATTTCATTTTCAATAGGTATATATATCAATATGTGTGTGTACGTGTGTAGGTATATATATGTATCTACATAAATAGATATGCATGTTTCTATTTCATTTCTCTACTCAAAAACCATCCGGTTAATACATTTTATTGTACTAGCGAAATGATTAAAAAATAGATCTATCACTTCCCGAGAGGGCGTTTCTGTGAATCGGGTTAATGACAAATATAATTAATAAATGAAATGAGGTGCAATTTGAGCATATGAATCGTGGTAAACTTATCTTTCTGTCCGTATGTTGTACAAGCTATGAATTTTCATTTCGAGTATATGTTTGTTTACCCATTTCTGTCAATATTTTGTAGATATTTGTCAATCATGAGTGGTAACCGGCTTACACTGTATCTCCATTTTATCCCATGTACCCGTGTCCGCATGATGTTGTGGTGAATATCGAGAAGATATGAAATATGTTTTTGATGGTGATAGGGGTTTGCATATTTTTAGGGCATATTTTTCATTTTTCAGTCAACTACCCTTGACAGAGATAGACTATTGGCACGCCACGTATGGTTTGTCTATTAGAACCCCTCGTATATTTTGTCTATTAATATGCCTCGTATGGTCTATCTATTTGTACACCTCTGATAACTTGTCTATTAGTACACCTCGTATAGTTTGCCTATTATTATGCCTCGTATGGCTTATCTATTTGTACACCTCGGATGGTTTGTCAATTAGTACTCCTAGTATAGAACTTTTGTTAGACTATTAGCACACCACGAATGGTTTGTCTATTAGTACGCCTCGTATATTTTGTCAATTAATATGCCTCGTATGGTCTATCTATTTGTACACCTCTGATAGTTTGTCTATTAGTACACCTCGTATAGTTTGTCTATTATTATGCCTCGTATGGCTTATCTACTTGTACACCTCGGATGGTTTGTCAATTAGTACTCCTCGTATGGAACATTTGTTTTAGGATGTCTTATATTAAGAAACTTTTGAAAGCCAATATGTTGGCATGTATCTCATGTGGCAACTTGGAAAATAAACGTTTTTCTTTTCTTTTTCTTTCTTTCTTACAGAAGCGGCATACCTTAGTAGCAGGTAATTTATTTGATACAGGAAAATGTTACGTTTTGTCTCTAACATCAGTTTTGGTCACCACTTGCATTTCTTTATTTCTGACTACATGAAGCGGTTTAGGTTTATTTTTGGTTTCAAGGAGAGAAAGCACTTTGTGGCCATTCTCCAATACTTCCAAAGAAAAGAAACTCGCTTTAGAAAAGCGAAGAAGTTCCAAAAAAAAAAATTCAGGAGGTTTAGTCTTAATAACAGCAGAGAAAAGCAGGTTTCCCGACTTCTCTCCAGAGAAATCCAAACCTAATTTGGAAAGCTCAAGAAGGCGAAATTTAACCTTGGAGAGGAAAGAACTGATTTCAGCTAGAGTTTGAACACAAGGGCAGCTGAGAACCTCATCAAGAGCTCAAGAAATCAACTTAATCAACTTGTTCAAGTAATGTCCATGCAGACTGAAAGCTTAATTCTTCAATAGGGAGTCCCTCTATTAAGCTGAGAGCTCTCCCTTGCAAATGGTTTTATAAAAAGATGAACTTTTGCTGTTCATTCATATTAGGGTAGGCCTGAAGGGCATTAGAAAAAGATTCTCGAAAGTGAAGGAAGTTAAAGTGGCCTCCCTTATTGTCACTGAATTTTTTCAGTGTCAACTGAGGTGCCCTAAAGATGTTCAATGGAACATTAGAAGCGAAAGATTTAGCTTCTTCTGGTGCAGAGATATCATTAGAATTAAGCACCGGAGACTAAGAAATCAGATTTTTAAGTTTAGTTATTAACTTAATCACCTGAACCTCATACTCAGCTCTCCTCTCCAGTTCCTCCTCTGCAACTTCACCTGCATTTACAGGAATAGTAGAGGACCGCAATCTATAAGGTTGGAGTAGTCCATTCAACTGAAGGACTGCTTCAACTAGAAAGGCATTCTCACAGTCAGGAGACTGAGTTTTCTTTTTAATAGCGGTAATACTACACTTAATGCCTCGCAACCTAATGTTCATGGCCAAGGCAGTACTTTTTTCGCATTCCATAATAAAGTTTTATTTTGTGGCATATACGGAAAAGATAAAATTAATTATTTGTTTAACGTCTGCACCCTAGAGTGGACAAGTTACATCCTTTCATATAGTATAGAAAATTAATTGATGAAAATAGAAATACACAGAAATATGATGCCCCCCCCCCCCAAGACCACGTTTTTTCTTTTAATTTTAATTTTATTTTTAATTTTTTACGTTAAGAAAATCTTTAAGAACTTTCTTATGATATTTTTATTTAGAGTGAACCTAACAAAGGTTAGAAGAGATTCAATGAAGGCTAGGAAACCTTGCTAATACGAGGTTCCCCAAGCAAGAGAATTAGGGAAGCTCTACTAACAACACACGGTATCACTCTGCTTAAAACTAATGAGGCAACTTACCTTCCCAGACATACAAAAAAGAAAGGAAACAGAATAATTATATAGGAAAGTTTTACAAAATTTTCTCCCTTTTTTCATAACAAAGGAATTCTTTTTAAGAAAGAGAAAGTAGGATAGAAACCAAACTTAATTGGTTTGGTTGAAGACAAGCTCTTCCATCAAGTAAGATGGTACAGTTCGAGCCAGTGCAGTTGTTTTGTAGGACAACCGTGCTGCAAGCAGCTAGGCTTACAGAGGTTTGCACTGTAATGGGCCTTAGGCTCTTTTTCTGAAAGGATATTTCGTAACTGAAACACCTTAGAAAAAACGAAAAGCAATATCCTCGAAGAAGTACAAAATGGTTCCGAAAAAGCACAAAATATTTTCGTTTGAACCCATGCGCTCCCTCGAGAACACAAAAAATGCATAAACAAACTGAGGCTTTCGAAAACTTTGAATTAATTCATGTTCATATATAAATTTTCGAATAAAATTTGTGTGATGCCTCCCGGCTACTAAGATACTAAGAGGCTACAAAGTCCCCAAGGGGTGGGGCACTAAATCACACAAACACAAGAAGCCCAGAAAGGGACGCTAACACCAATAACTAGGAACAATCAGAGCATGGCGAAAAGGGTTCTCACCTTTCGAAAATTTATTTGTTCAGATGAACAAATTCTTCAATGAGGCCGGCTGTCCATGAACGCAAGGTTCCAAGAACGGGGAAGTTAACCGGTGACCCGCGAGGCAATAAGTTGCGTGCACTCGTGGCCAAGGTTGGAAGTCGTCTGACGTGGTAGAGGAGTAGACCAGGGTTGCCACCACGGTATACTTAAAAGAAGTAGCAGCAAACCAGTCTTTTGGAAAATCGAGTGGTGTGTATGTGACGTCATGGCATCGCACCAATAGCAACGCTTAGATTACATCTGGCAACACTGCTAACCCGAAATCTGGCATCACTGTTAGCGTTACTGGTACGACAATCTTGAATCTAGCCGTGCCGTTCAAACGAAGTGTTGACGAGTCGAGTGAAGTGCAATGTCGCCGCCTCAAGTTAAATTAAAAAGTTTTCAGTTATTTGGTGTCAGAATAATTCTGAAAATTTACCCTAGATATTTCAATGCCCTGGTTTCAATTTTAAAGAATTGATTGCGCCGAGTGGAATTGTCCAGTTAAATGATTTTAATGTCGAATTCATGTTTGCAGCCGCCATTTCAAAAACACCGACTACCGAAGAATCCTATCGGCATTAAAGATACACTAAGTGGTGTTGAAAACTGGTGTTTTGCTGTGGTTTTATGATCACAGGACTTTGGACCTGGAAGGTAAGAAATTGAACTTTGAATATTATTTAAATTTAATATAAAATGGATTGCTCATAACTGATTTTTTCCCTTGATGAAGTTGCATCTCTCTGTCAAATCTTTGAAAAAGATGCAGTAGACCATTTAAAATTCGATATGCTTGTTCAATAGGAAAATGCTGTTGACTCGCCTGAAATTTGAAGTATGAAGGAAATAAAGAAAGAAGAAAATAATGTGCACAAATTCTATGCTGATTAATGACATACTGCTTATTTTCAAAAAAATTTTAATAGCATTGAGCTTTTCATACTAAAAAGGCAACATAAATCTTGTGATAGGGTGCTATCAGCTCTAATAGTATCTAAATTTTTTTGTCTAAATTATTCAGGAAGTAAGATGAGATGACAAATTTGACCAGGTTTACAATAAAAAAACTTCACTGGCATTGCTGAAATTTTGATCTCTCCTTTATGTTGAAATTAGCAAGTAGAAAGCTTAGAACCTGCAGTGCTCAGCATGAAAGCTAGTTTGGACTGCAGACTGTAAAACTTGTGTACTGTACATTGGATGCATTTTCAGAATAGCTTGACTATGTGAGGGCCTGAGCTAAAGGTTAGGTAGGCTTACTTTTTGTTGAAATAGAATAGGTTTTTGTTCTGTTACAGACCATCTTTTTTTGGTTCACTGCTGTCCTGTTTTTCAGCACCTACTACTTTCTTCTTCAATTTTTTCTTGCTTCATGAACTTCTTTCTTAGCTTACTGTTTCTGTGCACCTTGTGCATAAATACCTCCTTCCCTCAACTACATACTAAATGGTGCCTTCCTCCTTCCTTTCTTAGAAAATCTTTGTTGTGGTTCTGAGAAGCTAAAACTTTCTTATATAATAATAATGATAATAATAATAATAAAAATTCAGAGTAGCTTTTTTTTCTTATGTAGCCTATCAAATCTGAAATTTTTAGATTAACTCTTAATAACTTTCTACTTTGTAGCTAAATGTCAAGGTGAAAGATGACAAGAGAGATGCAAAATCTTGTCCATGATTTTCCATTGTAAAGTGCTACTTTTTATGGGAATCATCTTTTTGAAAATGACACTGTTCTAAGCATCCTTGGAAATGCATTTTTATATATATCTAACTGTTGTTCTATGCTTACCATTCATGGTGAGCTGCTATCAATATTTTTTAAGATATGAGGTGCAAATTCATGCTGCTTATCATAATTTTATTGTGAGTGCTTCAAAAATGTCATGTGAAGCAACAGAGCCATGTTTCAAAAAAGCATGTCTTATGTTCATGTCAATGATTGTATTTGTTTTTTGCTCTCCTTTCATGTTTCTTAATAGAAGTAAAATGAGTCTGGTAATCCACTTAGGAATACATACAAGCAAAAATGAAATGGAGAACCTTTTCCAAATTAAGGGCTGATTTCTTTACTTGTCATTTTTTATGAGTCTTACTAAATTGGTTTTTGTTTTTTTAGACTTGTTTTTTATATTTAAGGCTATGTGACATTGGGATTGTTATTAAATAACACCAATAAATTGACGTATATCACATAGAGATGCAACTCAGAAAAAACCGTGCTGTTTTAAAAAAAACATGTGGTTTTACAAAAAAATACATAGCTAAAAAAACGTGGATATTTTTTTATCTAATATTTTGCTTGAAAATAACTCAGCAAGGAAAAGAACCACTTTACATTATTTGTTTTCATGTCCGATTATACGATAAAACAACATCCTCTTAATTCATGGTTTTCTAGGTTTGTATTGAATTTTTTATTATCTGTGGTTTCATGTTTTGATATTTCATTTATTTTACAATACATGTGAATCACTTTCAACTTCCCAAATAGTGTGTTGTAATAATATATCTTTACTTATGGTCATTGATAGAGATGTGACCAAAAAAAACATGCTTTTTTTTAAAACATGTTATTTCTACCAAAAAAAACATGACTAAAAATATGGATATTATTATATTTATGTGACAAAAAACACCAATGCTGTTTTTTACAGAAAAATCATGACTTATAAAAACATGGATATTAATATATTTTACGGGACTTAAAAACCACATTGTTTTTTTTAAACATGTTTATCTCCAAAAAATTTATGACTAAAAAAACATGGGTACTATTATCTTTTATGTGACCAAAAAACATGCTTGTTCTTTCATAAAACATTTTTTTACAAAAAAGCATGACTAAAATATGTGGATATTAATATATTTTATGGGATCAAAAACCCAATGCGGGTTTTTTGAACAAATTATTGTTTTTTTACAGAGAAATCATGACTAAATATCATGGATGTCAATATAATAAATATGACCATATATAACCATGCTGTTTATTTTTAAAACATCTTTTTTTTACAAAAAATCATGACTAAAAATGTGTAAATGAATGTACGTTATGTGACCAAAAACAATGCTTTTTGTAGAAAAATGTTGATTTTTTTACAAAAAAATGCCCAAAAATACATATCAATGATTTTTCATAAAAAAACATTTTTTTAAACATAGTATGGTTTTTTTGGCTAGATAAAATATATTAATATCCATGTTTTATATTTATGATATTTTGTATACTTTTTTTAGAAAAATTCATAGTTTTTGGTCACATAAAATATATTAATATCCATTTTCTTCACAGAAGTCATGACCAGAAAATGAATGTTGAAGACTTTTTAAAAAAACTTGCTTGAAAAAAATGATTTTTTGGTCAAATTAAATATATTAATATCCATATTTTTTAGACAGGTTTTTTGTAAAAAAATGGTCAATATGCAGGTTAATGCGCTAAAGGAAATTGAAAATTCCGCACCAAAATATTAGCGGGACTGGGGTTACTGGGGTAGTGAATATTAAAATCGATATGCAGTTTACATCAGTTTCAATATGGCGGGCACCGTAGAACATTAGCAAAAGCGTAGGAGTGAATACTGTAGATTTAAGTATTCACTTCCCCAGCTCTGCTAGTATTTTTGGGTGAAAACGTTTGTGTTATTAACTAAAACATCCTAGAAGTGGGTTCAGGCTCTGCATGCAGGGTTGGCTAATGATAAATTACATGTACCCAAACCTACTTTAACAGCGACAGCTCAAGCGCGCAACTGACTGGAACTGACTGCCATGAAAGACAAAAATTTTGAAGTTGCATAACTTAAAAATAATGCATCTGCAAGCAGAATGTCATTCATGTAAAAGGTTTTAAAATGTGTTCCTTTAGTGATCCTTTGGAACAGAATTTTTAATTTCTGTGAGCGAATTAAACTGTAAATTGACTAAAAAATGTGAAAAAAATCAGCATGATTTTATGGTCACATAAAATATATTAATATTCATGTTATACAAATGTTTTTTTTAAAGCATGATTTTTTTTTCAATTTTTTGGTCACATGAAATATATTAATATCCAGTTTCTTAGTCATGTTTTTTAGGAAAAAAACATGTTTTTAGAAAAAACAGCATGGTTTTTTGGTCACATGAAATACATTAATATCAATGTTCTTCTTTAGTTGTGATTGAAAAGGAAACCATACAGTAAAAGTGGTGGCAGATAACCCACAATTACCAAAAGGAGTCTTAAGAGGAACAGCAGGAGCCACAGAACTTGAATAGATGGAGCCAAAATTCAGAGCTTACTACCTCTACTTTGTCTGATCTTTTGGTCACATTAAAGTAAAATCATAGTAGAGATAGTAAGCTCTAAATTTTGACTTCATCAATATAAGTTCTGTGTCTCCTGCTGTTCTTCTTAGACTTCTCTAGGTAATTGTATGTTATCTGCCACACTTTTACAGTATGGTTTTCTTTTGATATTTTCATTACAAAAAATCTTGAGTAAAGAACATGGATATTAATGTATTTTATGTGACCAAAAATAAACAAACATATACCTAACAAAATTTGGGTGTGTGCAAAAAACAAACAAAAAATACACACAAAAAACATGTTTTTTTGCAAATAAACCGCCATCAAATAAAACCGTTGTTTTGCATGACTAATATCACCCAACAATAACTGTTAATGAAAAATTGTGAGAACCAGCGTGAGTGTGTTACCTTGTTTGTACTTGAACCTATGTACAGTACTTCTCTGCCTTATTTGTTGTACTTGATGCTATGTACAGTACTTCACTGCCTATTACATTTAATTTTTCCTTTTTTTTCTCATTTTTTAATTCTTCCACAGCTCCTTTTTGCTCTTTTCCCCTATCACTTTCTCCCTTTTGACTCCTTGTATTTTTACATTCTGTATTACACTATAGTTTATCATTGCCTCCATTTCCTTGTGTATGCATTTCAATATTGCTTCATATTCAACATCATCTCTCTGTACAGCTGAACCTTTTTATTAAAACTCTCACCTGCATCTTGATTTATCATATTTCCACTAACAAATTTCAGTCTGTACCCTTACTACCAACTAAAATGTGTGCTTATTGAGCCAAAAACAAATTCAAAAACTGCTAACTTGAGAAATTCACTCATTTTTATTTGCCTTTCAGGTACCGGATGAAACTGAAATAATTTCAACGTCATCAAGGTGGATGAAGAGGAGCTAAAAGCTGCTGCGGTATTCAACTGAACCACCAATATAAGAGGAATTTTTGCTGCAGGAAGTGGAAGATGCTGCCTCTAGAGCTCCGGTTACCTCGTCATGAAAACAGACATGCATCACCAGCAGCTGAAAAAATTCTTTGACTCACTGCACTATAAGTTGTTCCATTTTCAGTGAGCAAGTTTCCTGTTTCCACCTTTCTGTATCGTTTCAAAGGTATATTCGGTCTGTTGATCTGCAGAAGGGACTTGAATTGTGCAGTAAATCTTTCGTGCTATTATTTTTTATTAGAGGCTCTTGCAGTATCTGTTGAATCAAATCAGTTACTTACTAGGCTTCAGCTAAAATGTTTGTGAATTAATTCATGATAACTGCCCTAAACATCCCACCTACTGTTCCAAAATAAAAATGGAAAGAAAGTTTTCTTCAGATGTAGAACATTATAGTCAATCAGAGCTCACGATAGAGCTCTGCAGGGTACCTTTTCTGTGATGCGCAAGTTATTCACTGCACTTTTTCCTGAGTCCTTGTTCTCATGTTCTAGGGTGAAATATAATAAATTTTGTTGTATAACATGATTCAGTTTGTTTTAAATCGTTTCTGGAATATAATTACATGGGTGTAGGCTGCTGGCAATAGTGTTATGGACACATTGGGCGGATATGTTGCAGAGCAGCTGTTTGAATGTACTTCTGTGTGCACAATTAATTTATGCCTATAGTACTGTTATTTCATTAGAATCAATTACGTGCGAGTTACTGTTTCCTCCTGTAAAACCCATGACTTCCCCGTTGCTGTATGTACAGCAACACTTCATACATTCCGATTGAAATATAACAAAGCTTAATTTTAGTGGTAGTGTTACTTACTCGATTACTCAGCTGTAAACCAAATTAACACCAAAAAAAATGATTGAGATAAGGCAAAATTTCTGTGTGACATAATTTGTCTCTCTCATTTGGTAGCCAAGTGGAGCCAGTAAATTTGGACTTGAAAGTAAACTTATATTTGTGTTTTCTGGATGGCCTGGTGCTATTCCTGTCTGCTGTGGCCAAACTTGAGACATTTAGTCAGGCATGCTGAGGCTCATCATTCTGTCCGAGGCACCATACAACCTACATTTGTACAAATATCTGCGCACTACTCGCTCTCAGCTCAGTAAGTGGCGTTAATTAAACTCCCAATGACTCTTAATGAACAACAACTTAGTTTTCGACTTGTGCTAGCCTTATTTTGTTAGTGTCAGATGAATTTAAGGCTATGAAGTGTTATATTGTATCAAGCGTGTGATAAACCTTTTTCTTTGCCTGTTTATAATTTAAGGCTGTGAACTATTATGTCGTTCATCTGTTCTCGCTTACAACACATTAATGGATGGTAGTGCAAGGTTTATTTGTTGATTTGGTTCGGTGTATTGCTAGGGTCAAGCGTTATAAGTAAGCATTACTATCTACGCGCTACACATATTTGTTATCCTTGTTTTCTTCTCGTAATTGGAACTCGGTAAAAAAAATTGGATGTACTCATTGAAACCTTTGCATTCTTATGACATATTCATTGTTTTGGTTTTTAAATGAATTATTTGATAAGCTTTAGACCGGCTGTGAAAATACACACGTAACTAGAGTTATGCTTACATTTCAAGTTTTGGCATTCTACGGCTTATGTTGGAATAGGTACACTTCCCGGCAGTCTCTACAAAGTTAACGTAATTTTTAAAAAGTTATCTGGAGTGTTGTCTTGTTATTAAACAACGCAGTTTGCTTCTGAGCGTGCCGATTAATTTACTTCTGCTTATTGATGATCATACAATTGTGTGTAAGAACTATTTTACCGTTTTGAATGATTGATTTGGAGCATGCATCCAATAGTTGGTGAAAGATGCGTCGTAGGCTTCCCACTCGCACTGAGCTAGAAGAACCGGTACCCAAATAGTAAGTTTGACGTGAACTGGTCTTTCTAATGTTTATCTTTATAGTCTATTAAAAATGTGAGGACCCAAGCTAAAGGTTAGGTAGGCTTTCTTTTTGCCAAAATAACATAGGTTTTTGTTTTGTTACGGACCATCTTTTTTTGGTTCACTGCTGTCCTGTTTTTTCAGCACCTACTACTTTCTTCTTCAACTTTGATCTTGTTTCATGAACTTCTTTCTCATCTTACTGTTTCTATGCCCTTTCTGCATAGATTCCGCGTTCCCTTAATTCCATACTAAATGGGACCTTCTTCCTTCCTCCCTTTGGATCTCATTTGTTGAGGAGATGTAGGCTTGAACTAACTAATAATCTAATCTGTAGTCTATTATGATATATTTTTCCTTTTTGATTTTAACAGTTCATTTTTTTATTTAATACTTCTTTATTTACTGGTATCCCCCTCAGGGGGTACAACTATTGTATCTGTGGGAATTAACGCTCCTAGGGGGACTATGTGAGGGCCCGAGCTAAACTTTAGGTAGGCTTCCTTCTTTTTGAAATGGAATAGGTTTTGTTTTGTTGTGGACCATTTTTTTTAAATTCACTGCTGCCTTGTTTTTCAGCTCCTACTACTTCTTCAACTTTTTCTTGTTTCATGAACTTATTTCTTAGCTTACTATTTCTGTGCATCTTGTGCATAGATTCCGAGTTCCATCAACTCCATAATAAATGGTGCCTTCCTCCTTCCTCTCTTGGAACATCTTTGTCGTGGTTAAGGGAGGCTAAAACTTTCTTATATAATAATAATAACAATAATGATAAAAATAATAATAATAATAAAAATAATAATAACTTACTGGTATGCAGAGCACTAGTCCTGATGTTTGAAGATAGCGCTTATGCATTAGGAGGGCTGCCATTTGCGCTCTGTGATGTTTAGCAAGTCATTATGTACGACTACACCTTACCTAGATTTAAATGCTCAGTTTTATGTTGTCTTGGGTGTACATTTCGGAATTAATTAGCCGGAAAATGTTAAACGTGCCTTGAGTGGTCGGTGGTGTACCAATTATTGTTTTTGATGAAAAAAATAGTTTATTTAATTCATTATCGTCAAAAGTTTACGTAACATCGAGATATTAGAAACGAAATATATTTTTAAGTAATAGGAATATTTATTCAGGGACGAGTTGTTGGCTCATATTTTGTTCCTATCCTTATAGAACAAGTGATGTAAAGTCCAGAGCTGAGAGTTTAGTAGGCCTTCTTTTTGTTCAAATTAAAATGCTTCGTTTCCTTAGGTTAAGACCAAATTTTTTTTGGTTCATTGGTGTCCTGTTTTTCATCACCTATGACTTTCTTCTTCAGGTTTAATTTTGTTTCATAACCTTACTCCTCAATTTATTGTTCCTATACTGAGGTTCTCTTGTGTGGAAACACCCTTTGTATTAATTATGCAGTTCCTTTCAACTCCGGTGCTTGGCGTTTCCTTCCTCTCTTTGAACGGTTGCATTGTAGTAAGGGAATGGAGGCTAAACCCAAGTCGGAATTCAATCTATAGAACTAGTCAGTTTTTATAATAGAAACTTGATGTTCTATGTGAGAATATGTAAAGTCCCCCGACTGTGTCACTTTGAGCAGCTTTGTTGTGGTAAGGAAGACTGAATCTATGTCGCAACCTAATTTATAGAACTAGTCAGTATTTTTAATTAAAACTTGTTGTTCTACGACAGAATATGTAGAGTCCTTCAGCTGTGCTCGCTTTGAACAGCAAGGAAGGCTGAATCTATGTCGTAACCTAATCTGTAGAACTAGTCAGTTTTCATTATGAAAACTGGGTGTTTTATGGAAGGAGATTCAAAGTCCCACGACTGACGTAAGCCATCAATTTATTGAGAATAGAAAACGTTTTTGATTCCGTTGCAGATCGTCTTTCGATTCACTGCTGTCATTATTTGTTTTTAATTAGCGATTGAACTATTCATAATTTTTCAACATGAAAATATTGTGGCGTAACTCGTGAGTGATATTGAATGCGGTAGCCCTTTAAGGGAAACACAGATTGGAATGAACAAAAGTAACGGATTTTTATTCACTCTTCTCCCTCAGAGGGACACAACTATTGCATCCATGGGAATTAGCACTCCCTCGGGGAAAATGTGAGGGCCCGAGCTGAGAGTTGGGTAGGCTTTCCTTTCGTTTAAATGAAATGTCTTTCTTGTGTTAAGGAATATTTTTTTGGTTCACAGCTGTCCTGTTTTTCAGCACCTACTACATCTTCAAATTTGATCTTGTTTCATAATCTTCTTTCATAACTTACTGTTTCCATGCCCTTTCTGCATAGATTCCGCGTTCCCTTAACTCCATACTGAATGGTGCCTTCCTCCTTGCTCTTTTTGGATCGCATTTGTTGCTGCGGGTAGGAAGGCTAAAACTAACGACTAATCTAATCTATCCTTCTCTCTTTGGATCGCCTATGTTGCGGATAGGGAGGTTTAAACTAACTAATAATCTCATTTAATTACGTGTGTGATGGAGTCTTGTGTAGGAACAAATTTTGTGCACACATTCCCCGTTGTGTCAAGTTCATATTGAATGATTTCTAACTTCCTTTGATTGGACTTTGTTGCGGTAGGGAGGCCTGTACTACCAATAATCTAACCTTGAAATATTTTGTTTAGTTTGTACCAACTTTTTTTCGGTCCATTGCCATCCTATTCTCTGCAACCTTACATATCCATGGTAGATTTTTCATTGTAAATTTCATACCTTGATGCTTCCATCCAAACCATATTTGGGAACACACCTCGTGCATAGATTTCCTGATATCTTATTTCCACACCGATTGGTGCCTTATTCCTTCCTGTTTATGAAACACCATTTTTTGTGGGGAGAAGTTATGAAATGATGTCATATTCATCTAGATATTCGGTATTTTATCATTTAATCATATCATCATCGCAACAATGTGAACGCGAGTAATTATAACTTCCCCTCACAACGATAACAATAATCAAAGCTCTCTGTTCTTAGCGCTTCCATGGGAAATGTACAAGTTCTTGAGCGAAAGGTTAGGTAAGCCTTTCGTTAAAATACAGTAGTCTTTAGGATTTTTTGACCATTTTTTCGGTTCACTGCTGTCCTGTTTTTCATCACCTATTACTTTCTTCGTCTACTTCTGTCTCTTTTCATAAACTTCTTTCTAAACTCACAGTTTCTATTTCCCTTAACTCCAAAACTAAATGGTGCCTTCTTATCGCAAGTCTTTTTTTAGCTTAGAAGTTTAGATGCTGAAAAAGTAAATATAACTGTAAATCGATACTCCTGCTCATTCAGTTCGTGAACTTACACGCAGAATATATCGCAGGTTTTATTTCAAATAAATATCTGAAACTGAATCTTATATTATCCTTTTTTACGATTAAACACAGCGCGCAATAGTCAGCTTCATCTGCATGGAAAAAGTATTAAAACGTTTTGTATGATTGAATAAATTAATTTTTCCTACAGTTTGGATAGAGCTGTCTATTTATGAAGCTGCCGGAATGATAAAATTGAAGATCGATAACCTTTTAGTTTTGGTAGATTTGTAAGTATCAGGACGGAATTCAATTTTTTAAAAATTCACATCCGTTATCTGCGGAGGCACGCCGGCAGTCGGCCATGTTGTTGATCGTACGTCTGGCAGGGCAGAGTACGCTACGTAGTAGTAGTAGTAAGCTGCTGCCGCCGCTGACGTCATGGTGTGTAGGTGACGTCATCTGGCTTGATTGAAATGAAGCCTCCTATTGGCTAATCGAATTAGCGAATGTGCGTGGCTGTCCCCGTAGAAGTGACGGTACCTCCTTTAGTCTACCATGGGAGTAGACCACAGAACATTCACATAAGAAGAACTGCAAAACTACGGTGGATCCCAAGCCCGCTCTAGACAAACATACGCACGCACGCTAACCAATCAGCAGCCAGCAGTCACGACTGGCCGCTGACGTCATCACGGCCAATGCTTCCAATTGGCTGCGTATCCAGGCTTTACTGTGACACTCGTTTGGATTGTAAGTCTAATTTTCATGCTCAAGTTATAAACGTTTCTGGGCGTAGTAAGGATAGTGAAAGCCGAAATCTTGAATTGCGGTTACATTGACAACACTTTTTATTATTTCATTCAATATACATACACGTGAATGCGCATTCATGAACATATTTGCAATTCATATATAAAGGCTAAGGCGCATTTAGATTAGACTAAGGTGCTGAATGTGATAAAACGTTGGTGCTGTATATTAAAAATTTTCGGAAAGGGTTTATTGTCTTTTTAAACCATTCAATATCAGATTCTCATACTAGTCGAAACAATACAATAATGAAGAAATTAAGTTAGTTTGAGCGATAAAAACCTAATAATATGTAGTGATGTTATTTATATTTATTATACGTAAAGATAACCCAAATAGTAACGTACGAGAAATGGGAAGAAGTTTACGTTAAAGTTATGTTTTTATGTTACGTTCATTGATGAATGATTCGTGCGTACGTTGCTGGATTGGTTATAGATTAGTTTTAGCCTCCTTTTACCACATACCACAACAAAGAGGTTCAAAGTGAGGAAGGATGAAGGCACCATATCGTATGGAGTTGCGGGAACGCTGAATCTATGTACAAGGTGAGTTCCGGCACAGGATCCCGTGCGCATGGAAAGTCAGTTAAGAAGGAAGGTTATGAAACATGACAAAAGTTGATGAAGAAAGTTAGAGGTATTGAAAAACAGGACAGTAGTAGATCGAAAAAAATGGTCCTACACACAACTACGAATATTTTATTTCAACAGAAAGAAGGCTCACCTAACTATCAGCACAGTACCTCATATTTTTCCCTTGGGAGCGTTAATTCCCATAGATATAATAGTTGTATAGTTGGCTAGGTGAGCTAATAAGTGAAGCATAAGCAGAGCCGTCGGCATGTATTTTCATTACATTTTCCAGTTACAATATATCAGTAGTGAGCGTATACGCTAAATAATAGCGGGGTAAAAATGCTTATGTATACAAAGCAATGAACTACGCATGAAGATTTAGTGCGATTAAAACTCTCAGTATGTGCACAAGCGTGTGCTAAGAAACAAAAATATTGATATGGGACATTAAATCCAATCTCTGTGTCTGTTGAAAGCTTGCACTGTCACGGTTGACATTGCAGTGCAAGAAGAGCAATCATTTGGATAAATTACGAGCTAGGAACAGTAAATGAGCTTCCTACCATGACGCACTGCAGAAATATTGTAGCGATATAAGCTTATGAACCAAATTAATATATTAACAATAAAATATACTTAGGTCAATCAAAAATATACCTAACTTGCTACCAGATGGTAATATTACTCATGGACAATTTTCTTGAGTTTTTCAGTACAACTTTTGCAGGACATAAGTCTGTTCACGTGTCTCGTGCATTGAAGCGTTCTACACACGGCAAAAAATTGTTGCAACTTGACGGTGATCTGAACACAGCAGAAATTACAGTGATGCTGACACATATCTAAGAACTTACAGACTAGTTTACGAAATCATGATACGTGCCGATAATTGTGAAAGCAATACAAAAATACTCTCTCGTACAAAATAATCAGGTCAATAAATAGTCTCAAATCCAGTTATGGCATCGTTCTCTCGGTTGTACGATAGCCCTTTCCGGAGCGACATCTCATCCACCAGAAGGAAACAAAGTTTATCTCTACCACTGATGGGTTTTACCTTCATTTTCAACATGGACACACTTTTAGCACTTGTACCAGGACGTACTTCGAATTGTTTCATCAATGCACGCACAGTCCAAAGTGAGGGTAATGGTATAAAGTTCCTCATCAGTTGATAGTGGGTCTCTGATGAGCTTACAAGAATGTTCACAGCGAGCTACTTGTGATACATGGTGTATGATCTCTTGTCCCTTAATTTGGGCTTGACAAATGCACTGAGATAAGGACCAAGTCTGCCACTTACACTTCTCAGGAAATTATCGGTGTTTAACCGCTTGTACAGTACCTTTGATTTTCCCCTGAGCCTTTTCCTAAGTTTTCTCTCGGGAGCTGGTCTGCTGTTTTCAAGGACAATTGTCGTTCCAAAATGAGAAGCGAACAACCGTCGCTTACAAGGTACCACTGGAGGACCTGTGTCTTCCAACAAAGAACTGCTGCTTTTGCCACACGAATTCTGAAATAATTTGACGAAAATTAGATTGTATATTATATTTACGTCTCCAACTTGAAGAAAGTATTAATTGTACACATAAATCAAACTTTAAAGCGATTGAAAGTTTAGGTTTTGAACACAACACATCTAATTAAAAAATATGCCACATTTAATCTACATGGAGTGGAATCACAGCTCTGGTCAATATTCTCTTCCAAGAATTCTAGTATTAAACTATGAATGAGTTCAAACATACCGGACGGTATAAAGTGAGTACCACTGAGACAGGATAGCCCTGTTCAGTACCCAAGAAAGTCAGCGAGTACTGCGAGCCCGCTCTTCTAATGAATCAAGCATTCTAATTGGATGCATTCTGCAAAGAAGCATTACCTAAATGTTTGCATTAATTCAATCCAAGGACACAAGAAATAAAGTATAGTTCAGAAATATGCTACGAGAATCACATTTTAATTTTATTTTTTACCCAAAGATAATTATATAATTTCATGATAGATGTATTAAACCGAGAAGTGGAATGATCAGAGAGGTAAATGAGTGACAGTGAATATGGTATTGACACTGATGGAAATGGCAGCAGGTAGTTCTCAAAGAATTCTACAAATGCTGCTGTGTTTTAGAATAATGCGTATGTGATAACTTTTCAGCAATCTTTCCAGCTATCGCTGCTAGCACTCATCAACGCTGTCCAATTCTGGCTTGTAACTTGAAAATCTATCTCGCTACAATTCAAAGACACTTCAATGAAGTACGAACTCTGGTTATTTCAACACGACTAACCTGCGTCGCTTCCCTCCACGAAG
This sequence comes from Morinoia aosen, assembly GCA_030386875.1. Classification (NCBI taxonomy): domain Eukaryota; kingdom Metazoa; phylum Arthropoda; class Malacostraca; order Amphipoda; family Talitridae; genus Morinoia; species Morinoia aosen. The sequence goes on from CM059575.1 coordinate 45,877,083, forward strand.
ATGAGCAGCATTGTTTGCTGGAAGCACTGGTGGCAGGCCTTGAGGTGCCAGGAGTGGCAAGCCTTGTGGTGCCAGGAGTGGCAGGCTTTGAGGTGCCAGGAGTGGCAGGCCTTGTGGTGTCAGGAGTGGCAGGCCTTGAGGTGCCAGGAGTGGCAGGCCTTGAGGTGCCAGGAGTGGCAGGCCTTGAGGTGCCAGGAGTGGCAGGCCTTGAGGTGCCAGGAGTGGCAGGCCTTGAGGTGCCAGGAGTGGCAGGCCTTGAGGTGCCAGGAGTGGCAGGCCTCGAGGTGCCAGGAGTGGCAGGCCTTGAGGTGCCAAGAGTGGCAGGCCTCGGGGTGCCAAGAGTGGCAGGTCTCGAGGCGTCAGGAGTGGCAGGTCTCGAGGCGTCAGGAGTGGCAGGTCTCGAGGCGTCAGGAGTGGCAGGCCTTGAAGTGCCAGGAGTGGCAGCCCATGAAGCACCAGGAGTGGCAGCTCTCGAGGTGCCAGGAGTGGCAGGTCTCGAGTTGCCAGGAGTGGCAGCTCTCGAGGTGCCAGGAGTGGCAGGTGTCGAGTTGCCAGGAGTGGCAGGCCTTGAGGTGCCAGGAGTGGCAGGCCTTGAAGTGCCAGGAGGGGCAGGCCTTGAAGTGCCAGGAGTGGCAGTCCATGAAGCACCAGGAGTGGCAGCTCTCGAGGTGCCAGGAGTGGCAGGTCTCGAGGTGCCAGGAGTGGCAGGTCTCGAGGTGCCAGGAGTGGCAGGTCTCGAGGTGCCAGGAGTGGCAGGTCTCGTAGCACCAAGGGCAGGAGGTACAGTACCAGCAGCTGATGGAGAAATAAGGGAATAAATTAGGAACAGTGAAATGGCATCTCAAATGAAATTGAGGCACACTACAAAATGAGTGGTATTTTCAACAAATTTAATCCTTCCAGAAGCTCTACTTAATGTCATTCAATTCTTACTCATTAGTAGAGAAGGCGGTTTAAGGCTCCACCCCATAAAATAATTTTACAGTGGAAGTGGAAGGAAGCATATAGTATGCAAGGAAAACATTTAGGTACAAACAAAAAAGAAAGCCGACCTCACCATCAGCTCAGGCCCTGACATTCTCTCTCATGGAATACTACTTCCAATGGATACAAAAGTTTTATCCCACTTATTGGGAAATCATCATATGTAAGTGATCCTTCATAATGTAAAATAGGCAAGGCCTATTGGTAAATTAAAATTCTACTGCACTGTAAGGGTACATAAGGAATCAAACACTGGGGTACAGAGGAAGCTCATCAAAAACTAAAAGAGCTCATCTTTAAATGAATACAAAAGCTATTTTTACCAACCAAGACTAACCTGTCAACACAAACACTGCACTAGGTATTTCTCATTCATGAAGCTCCTGAGTTATCTCAGGATTGTAATTCAGATTATATTAATTAATTAACTTTGGTGTTCGTAACAACATTTTTGAACATTTCAATTTTCTTTCCTAATTCAACACTAAATGTAGATGGAAAAAGATTGGTAGTAACATTTTGACCCCTGTATTATGTATGAAATAATTTCCAATTCAATGCTGAAGTTTGTTTCCCTACAAAAAACTTTCTTTGATATGTTTCATTTAATGTAATAATGAATTGTGTAGCATCTATTTCCTGGATAAATGCTACACACTGTAAAACATGTGTGAATACCATTCTCAAAAGTATTTGGAAATGTACCACCCTTTCTTTGTGTACACTAATGCTCCATAAGTGACAGCCATGCACTCTCTAAATAAGTGTAAATTAAGCTTATTGGCTTCAATTTTCACATGGGATGAATATTTCTTCAAGAGGCCTTGACTTTTTCAAGAATTTCAATAGATTAAACTCACTGTTAACATTCTTTTCTTTCATTTCAATATTCCTCAATTGGATTGGGGAATCTTCATTTAAAATGTAAACTTACTTTTGTTAGGAGTGGCAGGCATTGCAGCCCCAGGCATTGTAGCAAGAAGTAGGGCAGGCCTTGCACCAGGAGTGCCAAGGCTTGTAGCACCAAGAGCAGGAGGTTCAGTGCCAGCAGCTGATGGAAAAATAAGGGAATAAATTGGGAACAGTGATATGGCATCTTGCATGAAATGGAAGCACACTACACAATGAAAGATATTTCCAACAACTTTAATTTTTTCTGAACTTCTACGTCATGGCATCGCCTATTAATACTTCAGGAGAAAATAAGTCATTTTAAGGCTCCACCACCATAACATAGTTTCACAGAGAAAATGAAAGGGAATGAGTAATATACTCATAGAGCTAAGTACCATTGAATATTAATCCCCACAAACCAAAGTCATTAAGGGGTATGTTGGCTTCTGGAGTACCCATACCATTTTCAAAACACAGCCTTTGAGATGCAATAAATAGGTTCCTTTCACCCCTTCAGTGTAAAATTAATCACATGAATTTAGACCTTTTATTCAAGTAAATCAACCCACTACCCAGCTTCTAGCCCCTGTATCTTGTAAACTGTTGTACTGATCCTTATGAAATTTCAATTTATTATTATTATTATTATTATTATTATTATTATTATTATTATTATTATTATTATTATTATGTAAATTCCCCAATCTCAATGCGAATGCTTTTGATCTCAATAAGTTTAATTCCTTTTAACTAGATTTTTATTCATTCAATTTTAGTAAAATTTCTATTTGAAATTGAACTACATAATAATTGAGATTCCATGTAGCCTACTCTGAACATTTTTCTTAAGAAAGATCCATTGATCATGTTTCTGGACCTAGAATTAACCAAGAGGAACCATTTGTAAACTATGTAAACTTTGTATGGTCATCTTTGGTGGCCAACTCTACAAGGCCACCTTTATGAATAACACTGTCTGATCACTGTTCATAGTATTAAAGGTCATCTTTGAACATGACTAGATATAAGATCAAAAGCTGACTTATTCAAACCTAATCGTTTATTTTAAAGCTGTGTAAAGTCAGAATAAGTAGTTATGCTACTATTTCCCTACTAAAGTAAAGAAGCCTGCATGATGTTTCTTTTCATTATAATATAGGCAATGAGCCGTGAGAAAATAACTGTAAAGTTTAAAAAACAAACAAAATTATTTGAAATGGATCATTCATGCTCATTGAGTGCAATCATGATATCACAATGATTACTTCACACAATAGCCATATATAAATGATTTTACAGTATCTTATAAGTTGCAAGCAAATAGAAAGAACTTGGATAAAAAACACAGGATGATTCGAAGTGTTTAACCATCACTTGTTCAAAGAAACTACGAATGAGAGATTTGGATTGTGTTAAATTTTAATACAATACAAGCAGTTGCTGCCTTACTGGCAATACAAAATTATAGCCAATTTCAGACAATTTAAATCAGCATTTATTTATTTGTTTATTGAAACATAACTTTTAGAATAGCTTTTGCAACTAAATCTTGCATGAAAAGCATAGCATTCATTTTTCTTAATGCAAATTAAATTTTGGGGTGATCTACTGCATTATTTATTCATTTCAGCTAAAGCTACCAACAATATTTCTTATTATATTTTTGATAGAAATTTGAAGCCCATAAAATTTCTACTCTTGATTAACACACTGTTATTATACGTCAATCCAACAGCCATTCATTATTCAAAATCGACGGTATGAGGAAAATCATAATTAGTGAAACTTTGATGTACTGGATTAACTTGGAATGAACGAAACAACTAAAAATTTTACATTACCTTGGTCTTGCACAGCTCTTCTTGGAACTGCTGAAGATTAAAATAATTTTCTCGCATTTCTGAATGGAGACAAAATGAAGTTATAGTCTGAACGAGAGAAGTGCTGGCACACACATAAGCCCTCTCCGGCCTTTTGGATCTCTTATCCATCTTTCTTCTTCTTCTTCGGGGGGATCCAGGAGGATCTTGAAAGTCTCTTATCCATCTTCAACGTTACAGTACCACATGCTGCCATCCACTCGTCGTAATTTCCTTCAGGAAATAGGAAAAACGACAAATCAGGACATTGACGGTTATCATTTCCACAATTTTCCATCAAGCACTTTTTAAAGCGTACGTACGGGACCATTTTTGCAGTAATCTTCGTTACACCTCTGTCACAGCTGCTTTCAGATTCAAACAGAGTCTCCTGCCGATTTTTCGTGACGTCACAATCTCTTGGCTCCTCATTGGCCAGTTGGCACCTACGTCATCGCGGCCGGCGGACGAATTCGCTTAGTGATAAGTTGCGGATCTTCTAGTTACCTAGTATATGGTCTGTGAGTAGACTGCGCACATCGGCTTCCTTCCGAATCCGTTGCATTGGCTTCGAACTTGGCAAAAGTGCAAGCGCATTTTTAGTAGTGAGGAAATACGCTTGCCACCGAAGTTGTGAGGAACCCCCACCATTGCTCTATTATTCGTTTTATAGCTTCTTAAGTTTATTGACTTGACAGCAGCCTAAGACTCCTTACTGCGGAAGGTCGTTAATAACGCCTTACTAAGCCCGCAGAGGATCTCGGCTTAGAGCAACGGTTAGAATTTCCACACAAGATTCACTCCCACCCCCAGCTCAATGTCCAACACAAATTACATGCCTAGACACTAGAAACAACAGTTTAAATTGACTATATCACCTATTATTCAGCAATTTTAAAACAATTTAAAAACAATAAAACAATTTATTTACCACAGGTGATACAGAGATAAAATGTTTCTTAAGTCTAGTACAATGGTCAAATTTGAGTATAGCCACCTGTGGGCCCGAATAAGTTCAGTGACTTCTAGGGCATCCTACCATCAAGCTTAGTCTTAGGAGTACAATAATGTTTAACCAATTCACTTAAACTAGAGTCGCATTAGACTGATCAATGAGATAATTAACCCGAAATTAGATACTTCATTTCACAATATAGTTCATATGGACTAGATTTAAAAGTATATTCGAAAAACGATTCAAGAACAGACTGAAGATCGGCGAAATTAACCAAGGCAAATTACATTATTAGGACCAGTTATGTAGGGGACAAGGTTTGACTCTGTGATCTTACACGACTAGTAATCTGATAGGAGGTGAGACTCAAGATTTTTTTTTAATACCTTATAAGAATTACTTTCACGGATCTCCGCAGGTATTGAGTTCCAAGTTTTAGTTCCAACGAAGAGGATACTGTGTTGTGACCGAGCCTTTGAGAAATAAGGAAGCATGAATTTATTTCTATTTCGGGTTAAATGGTCGTGATGACCAGTTTGCGCAGTTAATAGTTGTTTTAGGCTATTGTCACCATCATTTGTTAATGTTTTGTAAATGAAATTGCAAATAGAGATTTTGTAGAGATCCGAGAGCTTAAGTATTCGTAAATTTTTGAATGAGTCATTTGTGTGAGCATTATATTCTAGATTCTTTACCGCTCTTATGGCTCTTTTTTGCAGGGTAAAAATTTTGTTGGTTTTATTTTTATCAGTTCCGTGCCATGCTTCTATTCCGTATTGCAAGTATGATGAAATGAGCGTTCGGTAGAGCATTTGTAAGGCTGTTTCAGGCAGGAAATTTTTACCTTTACTTAGGATTCCGATAGATTTTGATAATTTAGAACTAATATGAGCGATGTGCTCTTTAAAGGTTAGGTGTTTGTCTATTATGATGCCCAGGAATTTACTTGAGTTGGTTTCTTCGATTTCACCTTCACCAATTTGAATACGTGGGAGAGATATATTTTTCTTGTATGAGAATGTAATATATTTTGTTTTATCGATATTAAGGCTTATTTTATTAGCTTTAAGCCACAATGAAACCTTATGAAGTTCATTATTTATACGCTCCGCCATCCTAGCGGGATTTTGGTCTGGAAGGACCGCAGAAAGGGTACTGTTACCGGCAAAAAGTATGAGTTTGAAGAATGATGTAGATTTAATGATATCATTGATAAAAATTAGAAATAGGAGACGCCCAAGGATAGATCCTTTTGGAACTCCATGGCTAATTGTCTGTGGGTCTGATTTTTCGTCGTCAATGACAACGTATTGTTTCCGATTTGCTAAGTATGATCTGAACCAATCATGGGCAGCCCCTCGAATGCCATAACAATGTAGTTTCGAGAGTCATACGTTATGGTCCACACAATCGAATGCTTTTCGAAAGTCAAGAAATACGGAGAAAACAAGCTTTCCTTCATCTATATTAGAATAAAGGTATTGCAAATGATTTAATACAGCTTGTGTCGTAGATTTCTTAGAACGAAAACCGTATTGTTTGTCGTAGAGGAAAGATTTTTGTTCAAAATACGAATACACTTTTTTATACACAATTTTCTCGAATATTTTGTTAATAATTGGTAGTACAGAGATAGGTCTATAATTGTTAATGCAGTTTTTTCACCATTTTTAAGAATAGGGGTGACTCTCGCAATTTTGAAAGAGTTGGGGAAGATACCTTGAGAAAGGGATTGGTTGATAATATAAGATATGCACGGTGCTATTATATCAACTATAGCCTTAAGAACTTTAGCCGAAAAATTTTTCAATCCACTTGATTTATTTTTCAAGTTGTTTATGCACGTAATTACATCGGAGGGATTAGTTGGCGTGAAAAAGAAAGAGTTAGGTTCACGGACATGGTCCATGTATTGCAAGTGGTCTCTGGGTTCACTGAAGACACTATCGGCTATATTTTTTCCTATGTTTACAAAAAAGTTGTCAAACACAGTTGCAATATCTTTTTTCTCGTGGTGTTTTACATTTTCGTGAACGACGGACTCAATTGTTTTCGTAGTATTATTATTCGGTTTATAGCATGAATTAAGCAGGTGCCAAGTTTTTTTAATATCAGTTTTGTATTCAGTAAATTTGCGCGTGAAGTAGTCTCGTTTTGAGGTTCGTGTTTGATTTGTCACATGATTCCTGAAGCTGTTATACGTTACTTTAGATATTCGCCCTTCGTATAGTAAGGCTAGGTACGCTTGACGTTTCTTTATATTGATCACGATATCTTCAGTAATCCAGGGCTTTTGTCTATTTTTCGGCGTAATTGTGCGGGTGATTATCGGACAACACTGGTTATATGCGGTCGTTATAATTTCAGTTAAATTTAGTATTGCTTCATCAATGTTAATCGCATTATTGTCCCGTTCATAGATGTCTAATGATGGCATTAATTCTTCTAGAACAGTTCGCATTGTTCCCAAGTTGTATTCGTTTACACAACGAAATGAATAAGTATCAGCCTGTGGGCTGGTACAAGGATTATAGACATTTTTCTTGATGAGAAACACCGGGAAATGGTCAGATAAATCAGAAATTATTATTCCGGTAAGAAAATCAGTCGGATCTAACATAAAAATATTATCGAGTAACGTAGCCGATTCAGAAGCAACACGTGTAGGTTTCGTGATGATTGGAAAGAAGGAGCTAGACTGAAAAACATTTATGAAGTTTGAGATTTGCTCACAGCTATCATATTGTAGAAGATCGTAGTTGAAATCCCCGCAGATTATTATGTCATTATATAGAGACTTGTTGAACTGAGATATTATGCTTTGAAGCTCGTTCAGGAAAGAGACGTTACAAGCTGTTGGGGGCCTATATACTGTCCCAAGCACAATCCGTTTATCATTTTTCGTTAGTTCTATAAATAAAGTCTCAATATGTTCACGATTCATAGTTGCACTTAAAATGACTTTCGAAGATATATGTTTAGATTTGTACGTACTGATGCCACCACCATGTTTGTTACTACGGAGTGAATGATGGCTATAGTAGTTTTGAATTTGAATCAGGTCTTTAGATGAGTCGTCTATCCAACTTTCGGTGAAACTGAGAACATCAAAATTGCTGTTCAGCTCAGTGATAGTACAAGATATTTCATCTATTTTCGGATAAATGGATCTACAGTTCCAACATAATAGAGAAAAATCGTTACAGGTCTTCCTCATCGATTCATTGAATTTTTTAATATTTAGGTATTTACAGTTTCCAGTTTCATTTAGGCTTGGGTGCAGTCTATTCAAATGATTGAGATCTGGATCAATGTTGTCGACTATGTCAACATGGTCAGTCATTAGAATTAAGAGACAGTAAGTAAAATGTAACGTAAAAATAAACATGATAAAAACTACAGGATCAGGGTAAAAATAAGGACATTCCTACTTATAATTAAATTAAAAAAGAGAAACTAAAAACACACACAGAGATTATTAGTCTAAATTGTCTAAAACCTAGTATGATTCCATAAAGAGAGCGCAAATTCAGTCCATGAGCAGGAACATTAGGGATCATAAATGGCAAATAATGTAGTTACAAGGCTGTCGTACCAGTGGTTTCCGCATATAACACTTATAAGATGTAGCAAGGACGAAATAGATTTAAAAAACGAAGTGACAGTGAAGTTATTTATGGAATTTAAAAATCTTGACTATCTAAATTGTTTCCAGATTTAGAAACATATACACGAGTTAAGTCTGAGCAGCAAGTTCGGTATGAGCATTCGATAAAAAGGAGAAAAGAAAGAAATTGAAAAACAATTTAGTAAGCAACAAAACAAGGCTGCAAGGTCGACGTGGATGCCTTGAAGAGGTAAAAGTAATTCAATCAAAAATCAAGAAGAAAACATGTGGACAGATATCAAAATAATATTAAACTCAATACGTCAGTCCAAAAAAATACTAATCACGAATAATTTCCTCTGAGGACTTGCCGACATGTTGCAACAAGTACTGGTCTAGTTCTTCAGGTGTATTGATGGTTAGAGGTCTCTGAGTTACTTGGCCAGGTATCTTTGGAGAGAAGACGTTGATATTGCCATCCAAACTTCTTGCGGGTCCTATTTGTTCCGGAAATTTTCGTTTGGCCAATCTCAGAGTGTACATTATACTTGCTCGCGAAGGTACTAAGTATTCATTCACGTAGAGTTGTTCCGGTTTAATCACACGGCAGGCTGTCAGAACTTCTTGTTTCTTTCGTATTTTCGTAGCTCAAAAGAAATGTTTCTTCTATCAACGTTTCCGGGTGGAGGTTTTTTTCCCAATCTACTCGCTGTGGTGATGTCAGAGTTACTCAGGTTGATTTTGAGTTGGTCCTTCAGGAGCTGGCACACCGTTTCTATGCAATTTTCTTCAGGACGTGATTGCGGCAGTTCCCCTGATATAACCAAAGTGCGTTTTTTGTTCTCCAATTCTTCACGTTCTTCTTTCCGTTCGAGTCGCTCTAGACGAGAGACTATGTTATTTATCTTCTTATCTTGTTCTTCAATCCTTGCATTTTGATTTGATTCTTTCTTCGTTAGTGTTTCAATCATCGTTTTCAAGTCACTAATTTCGCTTTGAAATTTCTTCATTACTGATTTTAAGAGATCAATTAGGATGGAAACTACTTGCTTACTCTGTTTTGGCGGGCCTCATACGTCTGGATAGTCAAGCTTCAGCATACCCTCGCTGTTGTTGTCCTTGGTTGGGCTTGTCGCCATCTTGTGAGAAGGGAGACACTCTCAAAAAGAAGCAAGGGTTGAGTGCTTGTTCTGATGGAATATCACACTTTTTGTTCGATTTTTTTGAATTTGGTTAGATAAAATTTATTCTTGGATCCTCATGGTCTGAGTGGGCACTCTTTTTTGGTTAGAAATGCATGATCATTAACCAGTTGGGCAGTTTGTTTTGGAGCAAGGACACAGACGTCCTCACTGCCTCACTGCACTCACTGCACTCACTATATTCATATTTATATATTCAACACTATATTCTATACTATACTATATATAGTACTATATATTCAACACTATACTTACATTTTCTTCTCTGGCGTCTACACATTACACTTCACATGAGGTTTTACACAACTGGTGGCCTCTGCCCGGCTTGCGGAGTATATATACCTTAGGTACCGGAAGAGAACGTTTGCGGAAAACGAGTGAACTTGCGGAATGGTTCTTTTTATATTCGGAGGTACAAATTTTCTATCGCTATTGAAAATATAAATTTCCTAAATTGCTGCGAAGGCAGCAAAATCAATTTGAATTTTCTCCTAAAACTGAAATCACAACCAGTGAATGTGGCAATAATGACCTAGAGGCTAATACCAAATGCTCTACTAGACCTCGCAAATGCAACAACTCAACTAAAGATCGGCCTATGGAGATCAATAATATCAAAATATTGTACATAAATGCTCGCCGTCTAAATGGTAAAATGGATGACATAAGGGTAATGTTGATCGCAAGCAATATCGATATTTTATGCGTATCTGAAACATTGTTCAGTCAACAAATCGAAAGTTCATATTTCAGCATTACCAGCTACACATTGTACCGTTATGACGGAGTCAAGAGTAAGAAAGGTAGCGGTTCATGCATTTCCATCAAAGATGTCTACTCAACATACTTATTTCCGATAAAAGAAAAATCCGAAGACATAGAAATGGTTTGGCTCAATGTTCAGGTATGACGCGTCTTACAAGACGCGAATTTCTGAAATTCTTGTGACAACATTGCCGCGGAATTTCCGCACCAGCCCGCGAGACTGACGAGGCGTTTTTGTTGTCTGAAGTGATCGAGTGCAGACGTTCTCCCAGGATAATCTTAAGATCGTAGCATCTCAGCGTGATTATTTGTTAGTAAAAATTACTAATCTTCGGCTCTTCGTGTTCTCAATTATCTATACTTGTTTTTTGTGTCTGTGTCTTTGTGTGTTTGATAGTGGTGAACAACCGGTTCCTATAGCATTCAATGATGCTGCTGGCAACCGGCGACCCACCTATATCGAATCAGGCTAGTGTTAATGAATTCCTGGTGCTCCTTCCAGCTAGTATGCTGCATTGCGATGCTAGAGACTCAAGCGATAACCTAGGTTAGGTAAATTAAGGTAGTCAGCAGTCTAAGATGAAGGTGCCTGTGAGAAGTTGTAGCTTGTAATTATAAAAAATGGCTGCGGCCAACATTTTGCTGGGAGTGAGCATAAATTGCTAAATTGATGTCTCATAAGATGTAAACAGCTAGTTAGCACTAATAGCTTATACTTATTGATTATAAATGGTTCAGATTGAGATTAGTTCCCCTCTCTTTGTCAAGAAAATTTCTGAATGTATACTTAGTGTTGGCTCCTCACCCATGAGCTGGGCTGAGCAAGTTGCGTCAGTCAGCAAGGTGGAAGCCTAGATCTAAAGCGAATTTAAAGCAGACTAGGAATATATCAGCGGAAATTTTATGTGACCATTGAATGCCCAGGCTGATAACAGTAACTATGCACTTGTTACCCTAGGGACGGTTCGCCTGTAATTTAAATTGAGTAATTTAAACAGTTTGTTTGACACGAGTGATAGTCAGAATTTTTCTCAAGTTTAGGACAATGGTAAAATTAGAATATAAAATAGCTGCAAGCCCAAATGAGTTCAGCAACTCCTAGGGCATCCCCTCAACGTTATTCTGTATTCATGCATATTATTTTTCCTAATCCGTGCTTGCCTAATTGGTTAGGAGAATAGTTTGCCGTTCCTGTTGTAACGTTGTCTCTACATCGGAGACCTAATCAGTCTTATGTCTCTTTCACAAGTAGAGTAAAACCAATATAGTCACTATCCAGATTGTAGGTTGAAATAGGAGACTTATATGGAAACGTGAGAATACCGTCCCCATCTCTTGTAAGTATCTACAGTAAGGGGTTGTTAGATTATCTCCCTGAAAGTTGTAGACTTGTGCCCACATCAGCACTTAATTTCCGTGAGCCGCTGGGCTTCTAGCTCAGTTCCTGTAATGCAGCATTGACTTACATTTATACATACATTCGCACTTACATGTGTTCAACAGCTCCGGTCCTGTTTGGCCCTCGCAAGGCCTCCAACACTAATGCGTGTAACGCTGTCTTCTAGCTCACCTTCACATGTAGACTTGCCATAAGTTGTTCTCATTGTATTGAGTATTGATCTGTTCCATGTATTGAGTTGTTTATGAGTTACCATGAGTTGTTCTGAATGTGGAAATACCATATATATATATATATATATATATATATTGTTGTTTCCTGGGACTAGAACTTGCCAGAGTACTGGCCATGTCCAACATTAATCTCTCCAGACTCTTGATACCGGCGTGCTAGATCATTGTCATTAGAAGATCTATCTCAGTCCTATGAATAGTTAGGAGCCCTTAGTACCTCGCTCAGTTATTCCATTTAATTCAGTTATTATCTCACTTATATAATTTCTTTCTCAGTTATTTCATTTATTTCATTTTTTATTCTTGAACCTAAAAACGTCCCTGTTATTCAGTTTAAGACGCCACGGAGTTGAAGAAAAGCTGAAGAGTTGTCTACTTTTTTTGGTACCCGCTGGCATCCGTTACTCCAACTCGCGAAGCGAAGATAGTAAATCCGCGGTTGAGTCAGGACGAGGTAAACAAACACAAGTCTTTCATTATCGGCAGTCTTTACAGACATCCGTCAGCATCTCTACGTCCAACATTAGATTTAATTGAAAATACACTTAAATTAATCTCTGCTGCCAAAAAGCCTTTCTTTGTTTTCGAAGATTTTAACGTAGATCTGACAAATCAAAACAATTAGCTGAGCAAGATGCTGCACAGACTTAATCTTTCACAAATGGATCAAGAACCAACGTGCATTACTAACACTTCAAAAACTCTTCTTGATCTAGCAATTACAAACAATCCCCAAGCAGTACTCAGCACAGAGATCTTACCGTCCTTTTCTGATCACCATTCGGTAGAATGCCGAATCAATATTGCAAAAGAGAAACAGAAATCTAGCCCCATTACATATCGCATGAAAAACCACTTTTCTTCTGAAATATTTCAGGAAAAGCTATTCGACAGATGGAGTAAATTTCAGGGCATGGAAAACACCGATGATGTCAATCTACAAGTTTCGTTTTTCAATGAAAATTTTGTATCAGCCCTTAACGAATGCGCACCTTTCACTACGAAGAAAATTAAGCCAGGAATTTCTAAATGGATAACAGACGAGATCAAACAGTTGAGAAAAACTAAAAGAAATTTGCAGCGTGAGTACAAACTGAATAATTCAGACGGTACGCATAGAAAGCTAAATAAAGATCATGAGAAAATCCTACGAAGGAAAGTTAAGGAAGCAAAACGAGACTACTTCCACAATGAACTGTTGGCGGCAAAACAAAACCTAAAAATAACTTGGGAAATCATCAGAGAAGTTGTTCAGTATAAAAAATCAGACTGTAGAAGCACTTTTGACAACCCCTCAAAAACCGCGAATGACTTTAACACTTTCTTCTCAAAAGTTGGCTAAGTTGTTTTGAATGAAGTGTCTAAGACAGTTTCAGATACATCTACAGGTGCAAATCTGAGCGATGTTTGATCCCCAAATACTAGAAACAAATGGAGACCAAAGCCAGTTAGCGTAACAGAGATACGAAAAATCTTATACCCACTAAAAAATACTAAAGCGACAGGACATGATGGCATTAGCCTCCAATATATAAAAGACAGCTGCTCCGTCACTTCACCTCTGATTTGTTTGATAATAAATACATCTATAGCCATATAAAAGTTTCCCGATCAATGGAAACGATCCATTAATAATCCATTACATAAATCTGGTGATATCGACATAGCGTCAAACTACAGACCAATCAGTCTCCTGCCTGTTATGTCCAAAATACTGGAAAAAGTAATAACAAACCAGCTCTCGTCAAACTTAGACGAGTCACATCTACTTCACCGCAATCAATATGCATACTGAAGAAACAACCGTATTCAAGATGCCCTGCTTAACATAAAAGAAAAAATTTACAATGATATGAACCAAAAAAAATTAACTCTCCTGCTATTGCTTGATCTCTTCAAAGCTTTCGATAGTGTTGAGCATAAAAAACTTCTACAAAAAATTTCAAACCTCAGAATGGAAACTCAGTGGTTTGAAAGCTACCTACTAAACCGTTCTTATGCGGTGTGCTCGAATAACAAAATGTCACCATTCATACCAAATAATTTTGGCGTTCCTCAAGGTTCAATCTTTGGCCCGCTCCTATTTTCCATTTTCATCAATGATTTCTCTCCTATGCCGGCAAACACAAAAATCTCAATGTATGCTGATGACGTACCAATTGCCATGACGAGTTTGACAGCGGATTTGAAAAAAAGACAAGGCAACGCTCAAAACCTTCTAAGAAATTTGAAATTCTGGTATGACCATAATGACCTCAAACTTAGCGCTAGTAAAATGCAATGTTTTATTTTTGGATCACAGAATGCGATCAGAAATTTACCACCACTTACGCTAACACTTGGAGAAGATAGAATTGAACCAGTAGGTAAGCTAAAAAATCTTGATGCTTGGTTTGACAAAAATATGACTTTCAATTCACACGTAGAAACAATGTGCAACAAAATTAACGGAACAACAATGTTTTTTCATCACATTAAGAACACATTTGACGATAAATCTAGGCTACTAGTTATTCTGTCTTGAGTTTTATCACGTCTGGACTACTGCAGTCTGGTGTGGGGAGATTTACCTCAATATCGTTCAAAAGAGTTACAAAAATGTATTAGCTTAGCAGCCAAAGTGGTATGCAAAGAAAATTTCAAGAGACACGATCATGCCACCCCTCTTTTAAGAAAACTCGACTGGAGCCCAATACCGAATAGGTTCATGATCCAAAAAACTCGACGAGTATTCTCATCACTGTACCTCCCTCAGAGCAATGAAGATGTGGTAAAATTTTGTCCATCCAATATCCCAAACAAAAAACCAAATCGGAGGAATGATGTCTTGGTTCATCTAACGTGGGACAAAAAGCTCTCTCAGTTTCTGGAGCTCTTTTGTGAAACAAGCTTCCCCAGCACATCAAAAACTCTAAAACTGCAAAAGCATTTAAAGTAAATGTGTCACGTCATATTGCATCTCTGTCATAGGTAGTGATGCAAAAAAAAGATTTCATTTGATGTCGTTTTTTTTGCAAAAAAACGTGTTTTTTATGTGTTTTTTTTTTGCTTTTTTTTGCACACACCCAAATTTTGTCAAGTATATGTCTGTTTATTTTTAGTCACATAAAATACATTAACATCCAGTTTCTTTAGTCATGATTTTTTGTAATAAAAACATCAAAAGGAAACCATACTGTAAAAGTGTGGCAGATAACCCACAATTACCTAGAGAAGTCTAAGAGGAACAGCAGGAGACACAGAACTTATATTGATGAAGTCAAAAACCCACAATTACCTAGAGGAGTGGAGTCTTAGAGGAACAGCAGGAGACACAGAACTAATATTGATGAAGTCATAATTCAGAGCTTACTATCTCTACTATGATTTTACTTTTGTGACCAAAAGATCAGACATAGTAGAGATAGTAAGCTCTGAATTTTGACTCCATCTATATAATTTCTGTGGCTCCTGCTGTTCCTCTTAAGACTCCTCTTGGTAATTGTGGGTTATCTGCCACCACTTATACTGTATGGTTCCCTTTTGATGTTTTTATTACAAAAAATTATACCTAAAGAAGAAACTTGATATTAATGTATTTTATGTGACAGAAAAAACATGCTGTTTTTTTCTGACAGACATGTTTTTTTTACTAAAAATAATCACTAAGAGACTGGATATTAATATATTTTATGTGACAAAAAAATTAAAAATCAAAAATCATGATTTTTAAAAAAATCATGTTTAAAAAAAATCATTTGTAAAACAACATGGATATTAATATATTTTATGTGACCATAAAACCATGTTGATTTTTTCACATTTTTTAGTCAATATGCAGTTTAATGCGCTCACGGAAATTAAAATTCCGTTCCAAGAGATCACTAAAGGAACCCATTTAAAAACCTTTTACATGAATGACATTCTGCTCGCTGACGCACTATTTTTGAGTTATTTAACTTAAAAGTTTTTGTCTTTCATAGCAGTTCCGGTCTGTTGCGCGCTTGAGCTGGAGCTGTTAAAGTACGTTTGGGTACTTGTAATTTATTATTAGCCGACCCTGCGGAGCCTGAACCCACTTCTAGAATGTTTTAGTTAATAACACAATAAACGTTATCACCCAAAAATACTAGCGGGGCTGGAGAAGTGAATGCTTGAATCTACAGTATTCACTCCTACGCTTTTGCTAATGTTCTACGGAGGCCGCCATATTGAAACTGATGTCAACTGCGTAACGATTTTAGTATTCACTACCCCAGTCCCGCTAATATTTTTGGGGTGATAACCTGTTTGGTGCTATTAACCAAAACATCCTAGCAGTGGGTTTCGGCTCCGCGGGGCTGGCCAATAATAAATTACAAAGTACCCAAGCGTACTCTCACAGCTCAAGCGTGCAATGCAACTGCTGTGGAAGACAAAAATTCAAAACTTAATTAACTTGAAAATAACGCATATGCAAGCAAAATATTCTTGTAAAACGTTTTTAAATGTGTTCCTAGTGATTCTTTGGAGCGGAATTTTAAATTTCCGTGAGCGCATTAAACTGCATATTGACCATTTTTTACAAAAAAGCATGTCACAAAAATTCGGATATTAATATATTTAATTTGCCCAAAAAAATCATTGTTTTTAAAACACGTTTTTTTACAAAAAGTCATTAACATTCATTTTTTGGTCATGACTTCTGTGAAGAAAATGGATGTTAATATATTCTATTTGACCACAAAAACCAAGCTTTTTTTATGAAAAAATTCATACGGAAAAATCGAAAATATAAAACATGGATATTAATATATTTTATCTGACCAAAAACATGCTATTTTTTAGAAAAATGTTTTTTTGCAATAAATCATTAATATCTATTTTTGTCATTTTTTTGTAAAAAAAACATTTTTCTACAAAAAGCATGGTTTTTGATCACATAAAATACATTAATATACACATTTTTAGTAATGATTTTTCTATAAAGAAAGATGTTTTTTAAAAACAGCATGGTTATATTTGGTCAAATAAAATATATTGACATCCATGAGTTTTAGTCATGATTTTTCTGTAAAAAACAATGTTTTTTTTTTCAAAAAAGCAGCATTGAGTTTTTTGATCACATGAAATATATTAATATCCACATTTTTTAGTGATGATTTTCTGTAAATAAATGATGTTTTTTGAAAAAACAAGCATGTTCTTTTGTTCACATAAAAGCTAATAGTACCCATGTTTTTTCAGTCATGTATTTTTGTAGAAAAACATGTTTTAAAAAAACAGCATAGTTTTTTGGTCCCATAAAATACATTATCCATGTTTTTCAAGTCATGATTTTTCTGTAAAAAACAGCATTGGTTTTTGTCATATAATCATATTAATATCCATATTTTTTAGTCATGTTTTTTGTAAAAATAACATGTTTTTGAAAAACAGCATGGTTTTTTTGGTCACATCTCTATCAATGACCATAAGTAAAGATATATTATTACAACACACTATTTGGGAAGTTAAAAGTGATTCACATGCATTGTAAAACGAATGCAACATAAAAATATGAAACCACAGAAAAATAAAAAATTCAATACAACCATAGAAAACCATGAATTAAGAAGTATGCTGTTTTTATCTTATAATCTGACATGAAAACAAATAATGTAAAGTGGTTCTTTTCCTTGCTGAGTTATTTTCAAACAAAACATTTAAAAAAAAATATCCACGTTTTTTTAGCCAGGTTTTTTTTGTAAAAAAAACGTATTTTTTCTTGAAAACAGCACGGTTTTTTTTTAGTTCCATCTCTAGTCATAGGGCCGACAACACTTCGGTGTGAATTTCCCACTCACCTGAAATTTTTATATTCCTGAAATTTGTGTTAGAAAATTGGAAATAATTTCTTTTTAATGTTCGCGAAGTCATCCTAATATTGATCTTAATTACTTCTGTAGACTATAATGAGCAACGCAACCGTCAACTCAATACAGCGGAATTGAGGTAATTTTTTTCTCCTTTATTATTAGGAGTATTCTCTCATACTTTCTCATCTTAATTTTCCTGATTTTTTATTTTGTGTATTTTAAATTTACCATCCGTGTGATAAATAAACTTTTGAAATCCATTTTTGTGTGTACATCAGTATACAGGTTTACAGATGTGAGGGTTGGGCTGTGTTTTTAACAAATTAATTTTTGGCCAACGTTGTCTTACTATTTCGAAATTATTCACAAAGGTGTTTCAATCGATTTCGACTAAGCTGGGGGGAGGTGGGAATCTAGCATTTTAGCATTTTTAAATTTTCTTGACTTTTCTGTGCGTTCAGTGCACACTAGCACTGAACTTTCAAATCAGAACTAATTCTAAATTTCAGAAATTAAAACTATTACTCAGGAAAACTGTTAAATCTACTTTTACATGCCAAATTTTGGAAATATTTGCCACTCAGAAGTGATTTCCAGCCAAAATAGTATTTCATTTTATCCCATGTACCCATGTCCGTATAATGCTGAAGAGAGTACCGATAGGATATGAAACCCGAGATATGGATATATCTGTGGAGACGTATGTCTCCAAATGTATATCCAAATGCATATACGTATATCTCCAAAATATGTACATCTACATAAATATATAAACATGTTTCTATCTCTATTTCTAACTTGAAAATAATCCGGTTAATTAATTTTATTGCTCTTGCAAAATTATTTAAAAAATAGATCCATCACTACTCCAGAGAATTTCTTTCTGAATAAGAAAAATTAAAAATACAATTAGACAAATGAACTGAAGTGCAATTTGAGCATATGAATCGTGGAAAAATTAGCTTTCTGTCCATATGTTGAAAAATATTTTTATTTTGAGAATATGTTTGTTTTCGCGTTTCTGCCAAAATTCTTATAAATATTTGCTACTGATTTCGTATGATGCTACAGAGAATACCGAGAGGATATGAAACATGAGATTTTTTTGTTGTTGTTGTTCCTCGACTGTAATTTGGGTTTTTCTTAAAATTTTCGTCATAAAATTAATAAATATTTCATTTTTACGTTTTTCAAAATATTTTCCTCGTATTTTTTCTTCAGGTTATTTCTTACGATTACACTGAGCTCGACTGTCATTTTAGATGTACCACGAGCAGGATTGTTTTTTTGTGTTTGTTAGTATTCATCTTATTTTCATTTCCAATACGTGTCTGTATGAATATGAACGTGTAGTTGGGGGCGTGTGTGTGTGCGCACGCATACATGTATGTCTGTTTGTGCGCACATATACATGTTCAAATACGAGTATATACACACATATGCATATATATGTTTTATATTTCTATTTTTTGAGTAAAAACGAAACTTCAAGACACATTACATTTTACCTAAAGCTCTGCGACCAGTAAACACTGAACCATATTTCAGGAATAAATTTATTTATTAAACTTGTTTAATGAATCAAAAATAGATCTATCACCACCCCAGAGGGCGCTTCTGTAAATAGAAAAAACGAAGAATATGAGCAGATAAATGAAATAATCGCGCTCGTGAAATATTATCTACTCTCCATACGTATGCTGAAAAAGTCATGAATTTCTTTTTACGTGTAAGTTTGTTTACGCATTTCTTTTTTATATGTGCGTGTTTTGTTGCGTGATGTTCTTTATGCATTACTTTGTGACTAACTTTTTCTCAATACTTGTTAGTCATTTACTAATGTGTTTCGAGCGGCTTCGGTATAGCGTTTTTTGTCTTTTCTTACTTTCGGTTCAACAAATAATTTAGGAATTCCGAAGAATTCTCTAGTATTATTTTAAATTATTTATAAGTTGTCAGCAATCTCTTGGGATATAAAACATCCAAGAAATGATATTTTTGAATTAACTAGCCCATGACAGGGTTAATATATTTTGCACGCCACGTATGGCGTGTCTATTAGTACGCCTCGTAAGGTTTACCTATTTGTACTCCTCGGATAGTTTTGTGTATTAGTACGCCTCGTATGGTTTACCTATTTGCACCTCGGATAATTTGTCTATTAGTACACCTCGAATAATTTGTTTATTAGTACACCTCGTATGGTTTGTCTATTAGTAGACCACGTATGGTCTGTCTATTAGCACTCCTCGTATAGTACGTTTGTCTAATGACGTCATATATTAAGAAATTTTAAAAGCCAACATGTTTGTCATGTATCTCATGTGCCAACATTTTTGGAAATAAACGTTTTTTCTTTTTCTTCTTTTTTCTTCCTCACTGGGGAACACCATTTTTGTGTTTAGAAAGGCTTAAACCAACTCAAAATTTAATTTATATCTTGAAAATTACGGCATAATTAGGATGAATTCAACATGCAGATGATCGTTTGAAGGTCTAGACTCTTAACATATGAACTGAATACATCCTTTACATTTATTTTAGCTCCTGCCTTTTCAGCGTTTCTCGGGATAGCGTACAGCGAAGATGACGAC
This sequence comes from Morinoia aosen, assembly GCA_030386875.1. Lineage (NCBI taxonomy): Eukaryota > Metazoa > Arthropoda > Malacostraca > Amphipoda > Talitridae > Morinoia > Morinoia aosen. The sequence goes on from CM059575.1 coordinate 45,897,391, forward strand.
CACGACTCATTTGTTCTTCTGTAGGTGAATCATAGATGCCAAGGCTTGAGTAGCTCCTTTGGTCTCATTCAATGCTCCCATCTTCAAGGCTTTGTGATGTTTAGGCCTTTCATTACAGCCCCACTAAAATGGAAAACTACCAAAATCAGTCAGCCGCTATAGTGAGACTATAATTTGGGCTATAAAGAAGCCTTTATTCGAAGAACTTAAAACATTTCGTCTTATCTAAAAATTTCAAATAATAAGAATTATCTTAGAATTTAAAACATATGGAATTATCTCAGAACTTACACCATTTCTGAATATTTACAACATTTTTATGTATTAAATAATTTTTAAACATGTACAAAATTATCCTACAGAAGTCTATTATTGGAGTATATGGGCCGGAGGCTTCAATACTTCCACATGAGATCAATTTCAATCGGTGAGATATGAACGTCAAAGAAACAAATCCGTCTTGATAATATTCCTTTCTAAAATATCATTCCTGTCACTACTTTACAATTGAAACTGCAGCAGAGGAACGCTTTTTATTATTTATATTCATCTTACTTATTTCTGTCGACAATAATGAGCACCACAGCCGTCAGTTCAATGCCATAGAACGAACGTTTTTTCCATAATGAGGAGTATTTACTCATCTTTATTTTGTTATTTTATTTTTTTCTCTCTTCTGTATTAATATTTTACGTCCGTATGAAAAACACACCCAGAAATACATTTTGTGTGCACACCAATATACAGGTTTATAGATGTGAGGGTTGTGCAAAATTTTTAATGAACTAAATTTTGGCTAACGTTGTCTCGCTATTTCAAAATCATTCTCGAAGATGTTTTCTATCGATTTCGGCTGAGCAGGGGGGAGGGGGTAATTTAAGGATTTCATTTAGTCTTTTTTATTTTTCCGAGCGTTCAGAGCAGACTAGCACTGAACTTTCAAATCAGAAAACTCTAAATTTCTGTAATTAAAATTATCACTTTGGACCATTGCTTAATCTACCTATACGAGTATGTGCAAAATTTTGTAAATATTCGCCACTCAGATGCGATATCCGGCCACAATGTTACTCCATTTTATCCCATGTGCACATGTCCGTATAATGCTGAAGAGTTGTGTTGTTTCTTGACTGTAACCTGAGTTTTCTTTAAAATTTCTATGAATAAATTAAAAATCAGTTCATTTTTACGTTTTTTGAAGTCTTCTTTTCCTTTTAGTTATTTTTTCCCGAATAATTTCTAAGGATTACAGTGAGCTCAACAGTCATTTTCGGTGTAGTAGATGGTAGGTTGTTTTTATCTTTTTATTTTATATACGTATTTTTTTTCTTAAATATCGTTTTCAATAATTAATAAATATTAATATGTGTGTGTTCGTATGCAGATATATATATATATATATATATATATATATATCTACATAAATAGATATACATGTTTCTATTTCATTTCTTTACGCAAAATCCATCAGTTTAATACATTTATTGCACCAGCGAAATGATTCAAAAATAGATCTATCACTTCCCCAGAGGGCGTTTCTATGAATCGGATTAATGGCAAATACAATTAATGAAATAAAGCGCAATTTGAACATATAAACCGTGGTAAAATTGTCTTTCTGTCCGTATGTTGTACAAGCTATGAATGTAGATGTTGAATATATGTTTGTTTACGTATTTCTGCCAAAATTTTGTAGATATTTGTCAATCATGAGTGGTAACCGGCTTATGCTGTATCTCTATTTTATCCCATGTACCCATGTCCGCATGATATCGCAGAGAATATCGAGAAGATATGAAATATGTTTTTTTTGTTGTTGTTCCTCGGCGGTAACTTGAGTTTTCTTAAAATTTCTTTTAGGAAATTAAAAAACGATTCCATTTTACATTTTCGAAGCCCTTTTTCAATTCCTTATTTTTCCTCAGGTTATTTTCTTACGATTCATCAGAGCTTTGGCTGTCATTTTAAATACAGAAAGAGCAAGATTATTTATCATGTTTATTAGCATTTCTCTTATATTCATTTTCAATACGTATGTATGTGAATATATGTGTTAGTATGCGCATGGGTGTGTATGTGTGAGCACGCAAACATGAATGTCTATGTATCAGTGTACACATGCACACGTTTCGCACATATATATAAGCACATGTACATATATATGTTTCAATTTCTACTTTTTGCGTAAAAAGCAAAACCTCATGTCACATTACATTTTACCTAAAGCTCTGCGATCAGTTAACACTGAACCAAATTCCAGAAATAAACAAATTGATTGCGCTTGCTTAATGATTTATAAATCGATCTATCACGGCCCCGAAAGGCATTTCTGTGAATAGAAGAAATCAAGGGTATAAACAAATAAATGAAATAAAGCGCTCGTGCAAAAATTATCTCTATATTTGTATGCTGAACAAGCCATGCATTTCATTTTTGAGTTTAAGTTTGTTTACGCATTTCCAGATGTGCGTGCTGTGTTGCGCGATGTTCTTCATAAATTACTTCGTGACTAACCTTTTCTCAATACTTGATTGTCATTTACGATGGGGTTTCAATCTGCTCCCGTATAGCGTTTTTTGTCTTTTTCCTACTTGATAATTTCAACTAAAAACTTGGGAGTTTCGAATAATTCCTTAGCATTATGCGAATTATTTATAAGTTGTTAGCCCTCTCTTGGAATATAAAATATCCAAGAGATGATATTTCTCATTCAACTACCCTTGACAGAGTTAGACTATTAGCACGCCATGTATGGTTTGTCTATTAGTACGCCTCGTATATTTTGTCTATTAATATGCCTCGTATGGTCTATCTATTTGTACACCTCTGATATTTTGTCTCTTAGTACACCTCGTATAGTTTGCCTATTATTATGCCTCGTATGGCTTATCTATTTGTACATCTCGGATGGTTTGTCAATTAGTTCTCCTCGTATGGAACTTTTGTTAGACTATTAGCACGCCACGTATGGTTTGTCTATTAGTACGCCTCGTATATTTTGTCCATTAATATGCCTCGTATGGTCTATCTATTTGTACACCTCTGATAGTTTGTCTATTAGTACACCTCGTATAGTTTGTCTATTATTATGCCTCGTATGGCTTATCTATTTGTACACCTCTGATGGCTTGTCAATTAGTACCCCTCGCATGGAACTTTTGTTTTAGGACGTCCTATATTAAGAAACTTTTTAAAACCCAATATGTTGGCATGTATCTCATGTTGCAACATGGAAAATAAATGTTTTTCTTTTTCTTCTTTTTTCTATTTTCAGCTTATTATTCCCCTATCTTACTCGGGAAGTGTGACACAAAATATATTTTGTCTCTGCTATCGGTACTAAATTTCTCTAACAGTTGAAAACGAAAGTTCTACAGGAGCCATTTGATCAGGAGCCAAGCTGAATCTCTTCGCTCATGAAAATTCTTTCTCCGCGTGGAGTCCGACCAGCTATCCTTCTTCATCAGTGAAGTTCTTTCCTATTTGACGATGGAAAATCCATGACAACATTTTGCTCAAGGCAGAAGATAATGTGTCTTCTCATTTTCTGTTTGACATAGGTAATAAAGCTGGGATCCAAACCATTTACCACAGACGTAACGAACGCTAAAGAGAATGGTCCACACCTGGATGTGTCCATTTGATCTTGTACTCTTACACATTCAATTAATATTTTCCTTATTGTCTTTATGCCTGCATAGATCTTCTGCAGATACACTTTTACGTCGGTACTTTGTGCGCCGTTTAAAGAGCAAATGTGCTGTATATGTGCTGTATATGTGTTACACCTTCTTCAGACCGGTCGGGGGACAATGCATTGGTGACGACTATCCAATGGTTCCCGCCGTCACTCGCACTTTTGTAACCAGTCTTTTTGAGCGTGACCTTACATTGGGAGTAGGTAGTATTTAGGACTTGTATAAATTTTTCGCTGGCGTCTCTCAGGGGCGGTGGATCAAAACACGTCAGCGGCGAGTCGAATTTATACTGAGGATGGCAATCTCTAACAAGTCTTGCGAAGCCTTTCATCCCGTCACTTGAGAGCCAACTTGAGGATTGGAGGATATTCTCTTTATCCTTCATTTTTAGACCAAAACGACTGAGTTACATCATTTGACTTGGTGAGTACCTTTCTTCTGATTTGTACGTTTCCCAAGAGAACAATTTTTCTTCGTTGACATTTTGATCATGGTCATCATTGGATTTAACTTTTTTATACGACTCCTTCTTTCGTTGCGACATTGAAATGCTTCTAGGGCGAAATTTCACCAGCTTCAAGATATCGCTTACGTGGCGGCTCGATTGCGTTTTGTGCGTGTCATCTTTCTCTGATAGACGACCTTGTCGGACTTTGGCTTTCTCTTGAGCTTTAGAGGTGTAAGATTGCTCTAAATTTGGCTTCCTCTTCGACCAACACACAACATACTCACTTCCATTGGAAATTACTTTTTTCTTAACGATTTTGTAATCTTTTCTGATTCTATCGTTCTGCCTTTAGTTTTTTTATGCATTTCTAAACTAAATTAAGCTGGGGATATTTGCTTTCCTCCGAGAATATCTCTCTTCACGATTTTGTGCCAGCCCTACACTAATCCGTTTGTCTCAGTTCCACCTTGGACAACACACCAGAGTGGCGTGAATGGCATGCAGGTGGTCAGTATGTGTTCCATGAAACTTGGAGAATAAAATGGGTTGTTTACTGTTCCTTCATTTCAAGGTTATTTGTTACATCTTCAGCTACAGCCACGAATTTATGACCTACTGCACATTGGTCACGATATCTTCCGGCATCTTCAACCACCAATGCATCGGTCGACTCAACACTGTCACATTCACTACCAACGTATCCACGGTCAAGAAGAGGTTTTATTTCCTCTCCAAGAAAAACGGCTCTGTAATATTTTAGCCAGGTTTCGAAACACAGAGTACAGTTCATCTCTAGAGGAGGCTTCTGTCGTATCGGCGAAGTATTGTTTAATTATACTACGGTCTTTGTGCTTCATATTCGGATAATATTTTTTGCACTTCTGTGCAATATTCTTCATAAAATGGGCTCTGTACAAATTTATATTCATGAAGTTAAGTTCCAACTCTTCAGGATACATCCACAACTTGTCGAGGTAGGTAGGCAGATTGCCCAACTTGAAAGCGGCCACTATGGCGTGTAGATATGCAAAGCTATGGTCAACTACTATGCACTTCGGCATGAGCTCTTTCCCATTTACTTTTCGATAGTTGTGCAAGAGGCTGGTCAGCATGCCTTCGATGCTGTTAGCCGAATTTTGTTTTGACAACATGGAAGTGGCTGTTAATTGGGGAGCTCTGCTATGGCGCTGGTATACAACTGCGTAATATAAGTAGTTTCGGCCTTCAGAACATTTGAAGATACCACCTGTTGAATCTAAATGATGAGTTACATCGGGGCATCTAGCTAGTTCGCGCAGCTCTCCTTCAGATTGCAGAACAATCCTTGACCTAGACCTAAGCGAGTCGAATTCGGAAACAAAACCTGGGATGGTTTTGTCTATGTCTTGTCACAGTCTATGTCTTGAAGAATCTCAACGGTTAATTAGAGATCCTTCTCGTTATCTTGTGACATTTTGCTGGCGTTCTTGCTGTTCTGCCTAAGTTTTTTCAAACTGGTTCAGAGAGAAAATCTTCCGTTTCATATTCTTACCGTCTGCTGTGTTGGCAAGTTGATCATAGTAAACGTTTGACGGTCCATCTCTTAAAACCATTTCTCCAATAACTCTTCTTTCATCCTGTTCGACTTGTCGCCTAGTTAGTTTATGGTTCTTATCAGCTCCGGTCTTTTCCAACAAATAAATGGTACATATGTTTACCTTTTCTTCGAGACCGGGGAAATGTTTATTTTTTGCTTCAGCTTACACGATGGTTCTTGGTAGTTAATCAGGAAGCTGAAAAGTGGATCCCCTGCAAAACTGGAGTTGCGATGTTTCTATCTTGCATAAACTTTTATAACGCAATCATTATACATGTTCCGTATGCCATTCAGAAGAGCCTTGTGCTTTTCATGTCATTATTCAAATATATTGTTCGGGCTACAATTATCAATCACGACCTTAAATCTTTGCTTCAACTTATATGAATGATTTATTTTTCTTTCCAAGAAATAATTTAGATTTTCTTCGACTGTTCATTTTTGCGATGCAAGTTTCCATTCTCGCAGGAAAGATGCTTCATAGACCTCATTACCTTGAGCCTGATACACTTCGTTACTTTTTCCATTAATATCTTCAATGCTATATTCGACCTCGAAGCAGCCGGCTGGTGATTTGTTTTCGTCTTCTTCTTCTAAGTTTGCCTCTTCATAATCGTCGGAATTGGCCTCTGATTCCTATTGAGAATCCGCCGATAATGTGTCTTCGGCTTGTGATATTTTCCCGTCGAGCATCACCAGTGCACAATTGAAAGAATATTTTATCACGGGTACCATTAGGCTGGATATATTTGTTTGACATCCACATCTGGAGAATTTAGGTATGGAATGAATAGAATCCCATCATTTTTGACGGGCCGTGTACTTAAACTAGTAGATTGAGAGCGTTACTCTCCGTGGCACGCACAGTGGTTAAGGGATCAGCCTTGTATGTAGGAGACGAGGGTTCGTATTCCGGCGCTGGCGCGGAGATTTTCCCCGTTGGGTATAAGGGAAAAGCTCAAGCACAATACCCCACTCAACCCAGGTGTCGGAAATGGGTACCGGCTTCACGGGGGAACCGTCATGGTGTCCTATATATAGGGTTAGTTATAAGACATTTGAAAAACCAATGCTTAAGATCATATGTATCAAGCTTGATTGGAAATAAAGCATCCCAAAGATGCCGATGTTTACAGAGTTGCCACTTTGTTGTGAATGAAATGTACTACATCAGCTGAGCTGCCTTGGGAGCAACTTGCAACGCATTTATTTCTGGTTTCTTCTTTCTCTATATTTATTGACGGGAAAATGAACGAGACCAAAAAAAAGAATTTTCGAAGCATTCAATGACTAATTCCTGTTTTTTAACTGTAAAATATGCCATAGCACTCAAGCATGAAAATTATATTTCTTACTCATGTGCATAATATAGATACAGGGTGTCCTAAATAAATGAATTCATAATACAACTGTCGTTAACATTCTGCTTTTTTAAATTGCACGTGTATTTCATTCATCACAGCCTGGCAAAATTAATTTAGCTTGGAAAATAGAAAGTTTGTCTTGAAATGCTATTGGAACTTCTTTTTTTCATTGCATTGCAATAAAAATTGAAAAACAACGTCGCGATATTCATGAAGACTTGTTTCGTGTCGTTTCCAAATCCCTTGGTGCGCGTTATCAGTGTTGTCTGGGTAAAATCGGTTATCAATTTAAATATTTGCGAATATAATTCTTCTTACATTTATATTTTGTGTTAGAAGTTTTTATTTCACTCTATGATAATAAATAGTGTTTTATCTTCATTGGAAGTGTAAGTACATTTTATTGCGACACCTTGTATGTATACGAACCCACACTGACTAGATATCAATGGCAGTATTAGGTAATAGGTATAGATACTGATACCGAACTGACTGCTACTGACAAAACTGAAGTGACACAGAAAGTAACAATAAAAATGATAATAAAAGTAACATCACCATTTCAATGGTTGAACATATTATTAAGAGAAAAAGGAGAAAGAGCAAATGTTGAGACAGCAAATGAGAGGTGAGTAGCTACAACTACTGGCAATGTTAGCCGAGCGACAGCAAAATGAAATATTACAAATAGGTATCTGAAAAGTGGATACAATGAACTCAGCACATGTGAGTCGGATTTCTGTATTATGTTTTGCCTCAAATACTTTTCGCTCAACAGAAAGAATAATCTTAACAGAAAGAATAAACCATTTCTTCACCACTTTACTTTAGACAATGGGAACAGATCAGAAGAACTCACCTTAGAGCACTTCCCCACAGATGCTGAGGCGTTTTCTTCGTGGAAATATTGATTGAGACGAACTCCTCCTTTGGGAGGTACTCGGAATTTTGCACATTTCATCTGTGAAGCAAAAAATGAAATACGAGTATAAGTGAATTTAAGCATTGGCGGGCATCGATCTTCAAAATATTAGTCTGATTCCGAACTTCCTATCCTGGGCGAGGCTTATTCCGAATACGATCATCCGATCCTAAAATTTTAACGGTGATCCCATATTTTCAAAGCATTTTTTCTTTAAAGTTTTAAGGCCAAAAGTAAACGAAATAAAATTAAAATACTTTACCGAAAAGCTAAAAAATGCGCAATGTTGTTTATTGATCATTTGGTTTGAGGTTCGAAATAGCGTAGTTATACCTAATACTGTCATTATTGTGGGTTCGCATATATATATATATATATATATATATATATATATATATATGTGTGTGTGTGTGATACCTACGAGTGCCAAATAAAATTTTCGTACTGCAGCAATAATGCTTACTTTAATGTTAAAAAGTCGGAATTAGTTGTCGAAAGCATCGTATATTCATTCGGTTTATTTCTGTTTATCTGATTTCCCCTTCAATTAATACATAGGATGTAGAAACTTTTTGTTAACGTGTTGCAAGTTACTTGCAGAACTGCTGAGCTAATGTAATACATTGTACTCATAAAAATAGTGGTAACTCTGTATGCTCTTAATGTGTCTACATTGTATACTGGGGATTCCTGAAAACGATCTTTTCTAGTCTTTATTTTGGTTTCGCTTTGGTGCATTGATTGATAATGACTAGTCTTTGCAGAAACCTAGAGTTATGTTGTGATCATAAATATATCTAGTCTACGTTATGATACATAGACAATAGCTAGTCTTTGCAAAATCTGAAGCTACGGCCTGATACATTAAAACTTCTGGTTTTCAGGTTATGTAATCACTATTCATAATGAAAATTCAATTAGCATGTTTAAATGTTAAAACAGGAATATTAGTTGACTTTTTCTGCAATATGTAGTCCCTACGTACCTCAAATTGATTTCTTTGTTTTGTTTACTTCCTGTTTTTAGGTCAAGTTAAAATAAAATAATAGTGAGAAATTTTTCTCGTTTCTAAAGTTATTCCTTGAATTTTGTTTGGTTGGTCCTCAAAGGCAGTTGGACATGATGGTATCAGTCTTCAATATATCAAAGACAGTTTCCCAGTCAAAGCACCATGGATTCGTCTGATAATTATTACATGCATAGCAACCAACACGTCCCCAAACCAATGGAATCGCTCCATTATTAGACAGTTGCATAAAAGTGGTGATGGAACATCTGGACAGCTATTGGAACATCTGGACAGAAAAAGTAAATTTTCCCAGCTAAAGAACACATTTGAAAACACACATTTTGTAATACACATATAGGATCAAAGGACAGTCTACTCACGCACATATCAACGACAATTGTCAAAAGCCAAACGCGTAACACAATGAGACGGCTATTGAAATAACTGAGCAAAAAAATAAAGTTTCTAACTGTTGAATATATGCGCTGTGGTCAAGGGTTTACACCCTCAGTGGGACAACTGACACGCCTTAACACATATACTCACAAACAATGGGGGACGGTATCCTCACACTTCATACAGTCTTTTTATTTCAAACTACAAAAATGAAAAGAACTATCTCTAATGAAAAGAACTATTTTTGAAAGGTTAGGTCTCTGATGCAGAGGCAACACTAAAAAGAGAACAGCAAATTTTAATTCACGCCAAATTTCACAGGCAAGCACGACGGCTTGTTCAGCCGTAGAATAATCAGAGCTTAAAGTTAATGTACATGAATACAGCTATAATTATTTTAACATCATCCTGGCTATCTCATTGATCAGCCTAACGCTGAAAACTGTTAAAATGAGTCAGTGCAGGTTCCTACGCATATTTAATATTATAATGTTGAGTGAATGCCCTGGGAGTTGCTGAATTGATTTGGGCTCAAAATTAGCTACTCAAGTTGGATCATTGTACTAAATTTGAGAAAGATTCTAACCATCACTCGTGTCGACAAGTTTTGACTTTCCCAATCTGGATACAGGTGAACCGTCCCCAGAGCAACAAGTACATGTTTGCTATCACCCCGAGTATACAAAATCTCAGGGGAAGTGAACACACAAATTTCCGGACGTGCTCCCAGACTGCTTTAACTCTAGGCTTCCACCCTGCTGACTGGCGCAACTTGTTCAGCACAGCTCATGGGCGAGGAGGCGACACATTATTGACATTCAAAAAAATGTACTTCATCTCTCAGCCAAAAAAATACAAGAATCTGAGCTGAGCACTGTCGATGCGTGAATTTCTTAACACAAGCTATCTGTTTACATCTTATAAGGCGCCAGTTCAACAGTTTAATTTTTCTTAAGGCAAAATGTTGGCTGCAGCCATTTTTTAGTTACAGAAAAAAAACTACAGCTCCTCCTAGACTGCTGGCCGCCTTAACTTACATAACTAAATTATCAATTTTCTAGCGTCACAATGCAGCACACTAGCTGGAGTAAGCACTAAGCGATTTCGCAGAGGCTAGCCTGACTCAATGTAGGTGGTTCGCCGGTTGCCAGCAGCATCATTGAATGCTCTAGGAACCGGCTGTTCACCACTATCCAGCACAGTGACAACGCATAAAAATAAAAGAGACTAAATTTAGAGTTATGAATCCTCTAAGCAGTATTTCTTACACGCCCAATTACACTGGGAGCACTATAAATAGTGAGAACTCTCCAACTTGGTGGCCGCAGCCAAACAAAGATGCCGCGTTGGGCTTGCGGAGCAGCGCGGCTGTCCGCGGCGATGTTGCCACAGATCTTGTCGGAAATTCGCGTCTCGTAAGACGCGACAAAAGCATCAAACTACAGACCCATCAGTCTTTTACCTGTCATGTTCAAAATATTGGAGAAAGTGGAGACAAATCAACTGTCATTTCACTTGGACGAGTCAAATCTACTCCACCGAAATCAATACGCTTATAGAAGAAACACAAGCACTCAAGACGCTCTGCTCAATATTTCTGATAGCGTCGAACATGATAGAATTCTGCGTAAAATACTGCAGTTGGGAGTAGACACGCAATGGTTTGAAAGTTACTTGTCAAATCGATCTCATGCTACGAAAAACTATAAACAATTGGGGAGGAATATAAAATGGAGCGGCCGAGAGCATATAATGCAAATTAGGTATAAGCATGGCATTTCTTCCGACAGAAATGAGATTAGGTGCTGATGTTGATAAAATTGCTTCAGGCGGCCACGAATTTCGGAGAAGACCAAAGCGGCGCAGTCTTCTCCCACCAACTGCCGTTTAACAACAACAACAATCAAACGTCGGCATCTTTGGGATGCTTTATTTCCAATCAAGCCTGATACAAATGATCTTAAGCATTGGTTTTTCAAATGTCTTATAACTAACACTATATATAGGACACCATGACGGTTTCCCCGTAAAGCCGGTACCCATTTCCGACACCTGGGTCGAGTGGGGTATTGTGCTTGAGCTTTCCCTTATACCCAACGGGGAAAATCGCCGCGCCAGCGCCGGGATACGAACCCTCGTCTCCAACATACAAGTCCGATCCCTTAACCACTGTGCCACCGCGAGCACACTGTGCCACCGCGAGTTTAACGTCTCCAGGCGAAGTGAAGAGTATGTTAGCTATAGTATATTGAAAGGTACGAAACCTAGTCATAGGGCGAAAGCCCGAACTGTAATAATAGGGCAAAAGCCCGAACTATAACAATAAGGCGAAAGCCCGAACTGTAATAATAGGACGAAAGCCCGAACTGTAATAACAGGGCGAAAGGCTGAACAGTAATAATAGGGCGAAAGCCCGAGCAGTAATAATTGGGTGAAAGCCCGGACAGTAATGATAGGGCGAAAGCCCGAACAGTAATAATAGGGCGAAAGTCCGAACAGTAATAATAGGGCGAAAGCCCGAACAGTAATAATAGGTACGCTAATAGAAATTTACCCTATTCGCCAGGAAAAAAAGTAAGGGTCGACCGATCTAAAAGCTCCATGGACACCAACTCACTAGCAGACACGCGCCAAGTCTAAGAGTGACGAACCTCGATGCCCATAGAGGTGGGAGCTCCTCCGACGACAGATGGTTATGGCGAGCTTGCAGGAGTCGCGCCGGTGTAGGGCTCACAGCTTCAGCATAGCACCGTCCTGACGTCCGTAGATGCATCGGATTCCCAGCTCCAGCCCAAGACCACCATAAGGGCGAAGGCAGAGCGAAGCAGCGCGGTGACGGCGGGCTTAGCCTCTCATCCTCCCGTCACCGGCTCGCCTTAAAACGTTGCAACGAAGACGCATCCAAACCCAAAACTTAGGTTCGGAGCAAATTAGCCCAACGGCTGAACCACGTAAAACCTGCGGCGAAAGGGAAGCGCTACACGCAGAGTCAGTTGCCGGTAGTTATGATCTGCTGATGGTTAGGTCAGATGGCCAGAGCAGAGCTTCTTCTGCTGTGTCTATGGAGAAGCTACAGTAAACTGGATACTGTATACTGTATTTCCCCAAACTTGAACTAGGAGCCGTCTACTAGCGTGTCAGAACTACTCTAAAACCAATCGACCAAATTTAGATCAATATTTTATATACATGCAGTCCGCATAGAAAACGAATTGTCCCCATTCATTCAAAACAATTTTGGTATCCCCCAAGGATCCATTCTTGGTCCGCTACTATTTTCTATTTTCAATAATGATTTCCCTCCAATGCCTTCTAACACACGAATCTCAATGTATGCAGATGATGTTCAAATTGCAATAACAAGTACTGTATCGGAAATACCACAGACGCAAATTAAAGCCGAAACTATATTGACTAGCCTGAAATCATGGTACGACCGAAATGATCTCAAATTGAATGCTAATAAAACACTATGCATTATTTTCGGATCCAAAGATGCTTTTACAAAATTTTTAGATCTTACTCTCGAAGTTGGCAATGATAATATTAATGCAACAGAAGAAAGAAAGAAAAACTTCATTTCCAATAGAGATTGTACAACATTATAATCATTGGTTTTTAAATATCTTAAAGTTAATACACTTAGATGATTCACACACATGAGTCTTGTAATACCCATGTTACTAGTCGAAAAGAAATGATTGAGGGCAATGTACTCCTAATCTTGCTTAATCTACATTTGATAATACACGTAATGATAATTATAGGAGATAACACAATTTCATGGACGATGCATTTTCATTGTGGGGTGAAATCACTTTTGACAGTTTACATGTACATGACATAAAACTTCGCAATTATTGATGCCAGGAAATAATTTATAAATCGCTTGTTTCGGCCAATGTTCAAAAGTGTTATTTTAAGGAAGCATGAAAAAAATATATATACATACCCATATACATATATATACATATATATATATCATACGTACATACACACAAACATATAGATATATATGTACACATAAGCATGAGGACCAAGAAGATTATAAGTTTTGCATTTCTAATTCAACAATTTTAACATAACGGTCGTTAGTTAATAAGCATTTTATTTAAATATAAATGGATGATCGCACAACAAATGTATAGTTTGTACATGAATGCTTTACAATAATAAAGAGATGGCGAGTTAGGTAATGTTACAAGTTGAGAGCGAACAGAAAAAAAACATTATCTCTAGTAAAATGCTAGTTGTCAGTCTAGTACACACATATGTGCACATATACGTGTAAATATATACACATACACATGCACACACATACCCACGCACATACTTACACCAAACTCGTAAGCATACACAAATGCATTTCTATGCATCGAGGCAATTACAATACATACGCATTCTATGAAGTGTCATATTCATAGCGTGCACACGTACACATATACACCGTACACATATACACAAGTAAGCATGTGCGCAAACATCAGCGTAATCTAATCAGTATAAACCAGCATTCCAATCGGGGGAAAACGGGAAAAATATCTTTTATTATGGCATGAATTTTATAAAATTTCCGTACTGAAATTAGTGACACAAAACAGTCTACCTAAGTCAGAAACATGAAAACGATTGTGGGACGTGAATAAGAAAGAAAACATTAATGTCTTATAAGGGTTTCATATTGGGAAAAATCACATCATCTTTGAAATATGGCGCAAATTGTCGGCAATTGATAAACATACAGATATACATGGGTATCACATTATTATAAGCATTTAACTTTAAGCATTATAAGCATATTACTGCAGTATAAATGAATGATCACACAACGAATTTATCATTTTATTTTTACATGGATGCTTTACAATTTCATATTAGAAAAAACATCACATTACCTTTGTAATATGGTGCAGAATGTCTGCAATTGATAAACACACACACATATAGGTACCATGAAGATCTAGTTTAATGCTTGCACAGAAACGGAGAGGAATGACATAAAATGCAATCTTCGACTGGTTTATCTACTCTAGTGCACACAGGTGTACATACACACATATACAAGTGAGCATGTTTGCAAATGGCAGCGTATAGGCAATCAAATCATAACACCAACGCATACTTCAAAACTGTTGTGTGATGTCTTGAATTTCAAGACAATGATCGGGGGAGATTGTTCAGCAATGGAGATACCAGGCAAATGAGATTCGTCAATACTTATTCAGTATGTTCTGTAACTAAGAATTATTTTTGAGACACAAGATGACGAGTTATTTTGGCTTTATATTCTCTCGGTCTTTGAGGGATTTTAATACTCAGTGGAAGTTTGTTCCACAGTAAGGCGCCTGATATGGACAGAGCTTTCTGCCCTGAGATGAACGATAGTTGACTAAGACATTACTGTTTCTGTTCGGTTTTTGATTGATTACAGTGGGTGGATGGAAACGCACTATCTCAGCATTGCTCTGAGGAAGATATAACGAGGAGAATACGTATTGGGCTTTCTGCATGAGGAGCCTTTCTTGGATAGGAATCCAGCCGAGTTTATTGAGGAGAGGGGTTACGTGATCACTTCTTTTGAAATTACCGTTGCATACCACCTTAGCCGCAAAGTTCATGCACATTTGTAAGTCCCTTTGAAGGTATTGAGGTAGGTCTCCCCATACTAGGTTGCAGTAGTCAATGCGCGATAACACCAGCGATTGAATGGTTGATAATCTGGACTTTTCGTCTAGCATACTCTTTATGCGATGAAAAAACATCGAAGTTCCATAAATTTTGTTGCAAGTATTCTCAACATGAGATTTGAAGGACATGTTTCTTTATAACCAGATACCTAGATTTTTAACTTTTTCTGATGCATTAATTTTATCATTTCCAACTGCAAGAGTAAGATCTGAAGTTTTTTTAGTTGCATCTTTGGATCCAAAAATAATGCGTTGTGTTTAATTATCATTTAATTTGAGACCATTTCGGTCGTACCATGATTTCAGGCTAGTCGTAAAGCTTCGGCTTTAATTTGCGTCTGTGGTATTTCCGATACAGAACTTGTTATTGCAATTTGAACATCATCTGCATACATCATCTGCATACAAATCAGTAGCGAACCAAGAATGGATCTTTGGGGAACGCCAAAATTGTTTTGAATGAATGGGGACAATTTGTTTTCTATGCGGACTGCATGAGATTGATTTGACAAGTAACTTTCAAGCCATTGCGTGTCCATTCCCAAGTTCAGTATTTTACGTAGAAGTCTATTATGTTCGACGCTTTCGAACGCCTTAGAGAGATTGAGTAGCAGCAGGAGTGTTACGTTCTTTTGATCGATGTCACTGTATATTTTTTTAGAGATATTGAGCAGAGCGTCTTGAGTGCTAGTATTTTTTCTATAGGCGTATTGATTTTGGTGGAGTAGATTTGACCCGTCCAAGTGAAATGAGAGTTGATTTGTCACCACCTTCTCCAATAGTTTGGACATGACAGGCAAAAGACTGATGGGCCTGTAGTTTGATGCTATATTTAGGTCACCACTTTTATGCAACGGTCTAATAATGGAGTGTTGCCATTGGTTTGGAAACTTGTTGGTTACTATTGATGTATTAATTATCAGACGAATCCATGGTGTGGTAACAGGTTAACTGTCTTTGATATATTGAAGACTGATACCACTATGTCCAACTGCGTTCGTGTTTTTTAGTGCGTATAAGATATTTCGTAACTCCGGTAAATCGACAGGGCGTGGTCTCCACTTGACATCAGTCCTCGAGGGTGCAGTGGGGCATGAATTTTCAATTGTCGTTTCATCTGGATTGGTACACACCTCACTGAAAACTTGAGCCCCTACTTTTGAAAAGAATGTGTTGAAATCCGTGGCTGTTGCCAAGGGATTTTCAAAAACTTGTACGATCTAAATTTTTATATGGGGCTACCTCACTAATGATTTCCCAAGTTCGTTTCGTTTTTTTAGCCGTTATCAGTTTCTGGTGAAAGTGAGTTTGTTTTGCTTCAGTGATTTTCTTTCGAAGAATGTTTTCATGTTTTTTATATCTCTTGTATAAGGTACTGTTTGATCTATTGTTTTTGTACTCTCGCTAGTTAGCTTCCTTTATTCTGCTCATCTCTTTAGTTTCGTCAGTAATCCAAACAGTCTGTTTTGGCTTGTTTTTTTTTGTGACGTAAGGTGCACATTCGTCGAGAGCTGCTCTGAAGTTCTCGTTGAAGATGGACACTTGAATGTCAACATCGTCAGATTGCATAATTTTCTGGAATTCGGTGGACCTATCGAGTAGTTTTTCTTGAAATAGTTCTGCTGAGTGACGTAAGGTGCACATGCATTCATTCACCTTTGTAAAAAGGTAAAAATCTAGGTATCTAGTTCGAAGAAACATGTCCTTCAAATCTCCCGTTGAGAATACTTGCAACAAAATTTATGGAACTTTAATGCTTTTTCATCGTATAAAAAGTATGCTAGACGAAAATCCAGATTATCAGCCATTCAATCCCTGATACTGTCGCGCATTGACTACTGCAGCCTAGTATGGGGAGACTTACCTCAATACCTTCAAAGAAATTTACAAAAATGCGTAAACTTCGCAGCCAAGGTGGTATGCAACGGTAATTTCAAAAGAAGTGATCACGTAACCCCTCTCCTAAATAAACTCGGCTGGATTCCAGTTCAAGAAAAGCTCTTCATGCAGAGGGCCCAATACGTATTCTCCTCGTTGTATCTTCCTCAGAGTAATGCTACGATAGTGCGTTTCCATCCACCCACTGTAACCAACCAAAAGCCGAACAGAAACAATAATGTCAACTGTCGTTCATCTCACATAGGGCAGCAAGCTCTACCTGTCAATGGCAGGTGCCTTACTGTGGAACAAACTTCCCCTGAGTATTAAAATCCCTCAAAGACCGAGAGAATTTAAAGCCAAAATAATTCATCTTTCGTCCCAACGATAATTCTTAGTTACAGAACATACTGAACACGTATTGACGAATCTCATTTGCCTGGTATCTCCATTGCTGAAATGATGGTCTTGAAGTATGCGTAGGTATTATTATTTGATCGCCTATACGCTGGGATTTGCAAACATGCAAATCTTGTATATGTGTGTACGTATATGGGTGCATGTGTGCATATGGGTTTGCATATGTGCACATACACCTGTGTGCACTGGACTACTAACTGGTATACAAACTATAAATACCAGCCTTTTTTCTCACTCCCAACTTCTAACACTATCGACACATCATTTCATTTTATTATTGTAAAACAATCCAAAGCTTAAATGTCTTTTACATGTAAAATATGGTACCTATGTATGTTTATCAATTGCAGACATTTTGCGCCATATTTCAATGAAAATGTGATTTTTTTTCTAATATGAAACCCTTATAGGAAATTAGTGTTTTCTTTCCTATTCACGTCCAAAAATGCTCTTGGTAGGCTAGTGTAGTGCAAATAATCATATCATCTCTTACGTTCTAGAGTATATTAAAACAACCACACCTAAGCCTCCCATATTTCTGGAAATATTCTGTATTTGGGAACCGTTGTAGAACAATCGTTTTCATGTTTCTGACTCATGTAGACTGTTTTGTGCCACTATTTTTATTACGGAAATTTTATTAAATTCATGCCATAATATAAAATATTTTCTCCGATACCCTCGATTCAAATGCTAGTTTATACTGACTAGTTTAAGCTGATATTTGCGCACATGCTTACTTGTGTATATATGTACGTGTGCACGCTATGCGTGCGTAGATCGGTGAATGTGTCACTACGTAATACTGCATTTCACTTGATTATTGGAAAACATTAATAAAATATATATATATATATATGTATTTATCGCGTGATCACCCACATATGATAAAAAGGCGCTTATCAATCAATGATTTTTCGATGCAATATTTATTAAAACATCGTTACAATATTTAATTAGAAATTGTAAGCAGCAACACATACTGAAAAAGTTGTCGCGAATTTCCTTTGCTCACTTATCCTATATTTCAGAACATCGCACAGCGTTTTTATAGAACGCGTATGTATTGTGATTGCCTCGATGAATAGAAATGTATTTGTGTATGTTTACGTGTTAGGTTATGTATGTGCGTAGCAGGTTTGCTGAGTCGGAGGAATAAATTGGCGACTCCGACTCCGACTTCACCTTTTCAGAATTTGGCGACTCCGACTCCGACTCCACCTCCTCAGAATTTGGCGACTCCGACTCCACCTTTCCAGAATTTTGCGACTAAAACCCCGACTCCACCCATTCACAATTTATAAGAAGAGAAAATTTTATTTCTTAATGGTTGCAGGTGTTGCAACCTTAACATATGTTTATCGTATTCTTTGTTTACGAACGACTTTTAAATTGGCAACAGAATGTTAAAATCAAGGTTTACTATTATATATACTTTCTAGTGTACATGATCCGTCAAAAATGACAGGATTCCATAGTTTCCTTTAAAAAAGTCTCACGATATAGTTGATAAACAAATAGATCCATCTTAATAGTATCCGCGATTAAAATATTCTAGTACTTGTG
Source organism: Morinoia aosen (assembly GCA_030386875.1). Lineage (NCBI taxonomy): Eukaryota > Metazoa > Arthropoda > Malacostraca > Amphipoda > Talitridae > Morinoia > Morinoia aosen. The sequence goes on from CM059575.1 coordinate 45,916,355, forward strand.
CACTGGGAAAACTCGTACCCCAGATACGATCATTAAGAATCCTTTAGAACGTCACAGACGCACACACCAACCAAGCAAGCAACAACTGTGTTTTATAATTTAAATTATTATTAGGCTAGAAGTTTTTAAAAAGGTCACCATACCTTTTTACTGCGATAAGCTGCATTTTCTTAATAATCGATTCAATTTTCACGCAATATTTTTTACTAATAAACAAAAGTGAGCAGATGCCAGGTTTTTCATATTATTTGAATGGTATTTATGATACTATCCAATGAAGCAGACTCCCATTGTAATAACATAGGAGAAATTACGCACAAAAACATATATTTATTTATAAATAGATAGAGACACCTGGCGTTTTATTATACAGTATTGATTATTCTTATACAATAAAATGAGAAGTGTCTCTTTAAATAAATTAATAAATAGATTTAGGTATTTCCTGTGCATGATTTCTCCTAGGCTATGACAATGGAAATTCCATTGAACAAATAAAATTGGTTGGTCCGTCTTGGTTGGTCAGTTGGTCTGTCTCCCTTTCACGCTCTTAGAGGATGCTTAATGATCGTATCTGTGATAAGAGTTTCACCAATGCACAGATACAAGAATATTTTAATTGCGGGGACTATTAGGATGGATATACTTCTTGATCCACATCTGAAAGATTTATATAATGACAATATCGAATCCCGTAATTTATGGCGAGTGATGTACACTAATATAAACAGGGTGTTGGAAAATTCAGTGCAAACATTTCAACCACAAGTAAAGTCATCATAGCAGTACACGGTGGTGTAATTTTTTTGGCAAAATTCTTTTTTTTTAAGTTACAGCGTTTTTAATTTTCATTCATGTAAACAATTTTCGCTATAAAAAGTTTATTTTTCAACCGATTTTGATAAAATTAGTCACAAAGTAAATCTTCCAATGCTCTATGCGCCCATGTTGTCAAAATTTGACAAACATCTAAAATAATTTGAAAAATAACGGTCAAATTTTAAATAGGCCACACAAATTATTGGTCACAATTGTGAAAAACGATATGACGCCGGTGAATGGTGACTGCGGATCGGGGTTGGGGAAACGCTGGACGTACAGAAGACGGAGCTTTACTGGCGGTTAGTGCTGGTGCGGTCAGAAAGAGGGAGACGTGTAAAATACGCCACTAAGAACGCGGCGTACTAATTTATAATCGGGGTAAGTAGGTCAAAACGCACCAAAAACTCACTGGCAACGAGAAGCATACGATGAAAGCCTATTTCAAGACCTTTCAGGTGATGTGATGCATTACATCACCTTTCAGGTGATGTAACGCATGATAAAAAAAATCAGATTAAGTGCATTTGCCGGGAGGAAAACTGATATAAGTTCACCAGTATTGACGCCCACCCACATGTTGCCCTGTTACTGCACCAGATAGGCATGGCTAGACGAACGTTAATGCTGCGGTAAGTGGGTTTTACTGCGTTTGAGGAGAATGTTTGGATAAAACACAAGTCGTACTATTTAGAGTTATTAAGCATGAGTAAATGTACATACATTATGTATGTAGATTAGAATTAAATGATTAGAAAGCCACTGCTTAAATCTTGTCTAGGTATATATTCTCTTATTTCGTCACTTCATTGGGTAATCATGGCGTTAAAACCCTAATGAGTCTCATTGCATTTGCAACCGTGTCATTAATATTCAAAGAAATTAATGTTTGTAAGTAAATGAAGATATAGCAAAGAGTTTCTAGAAAGAAATTGTGAGAGTAATTTCACGCGACGAAATGTAAACTTATAAAGTTTACTGACCGCAACAAATTTTTAGCTTCGAAGAAAGTTTTTCGCGCTAGACGATTGGTTGCTTATCATTTCGTTTCTGGACTTCATTGCGTTAAGAGTTACAATGCCAACCGCCCAGTCATGCAATGATTCACAAATGAAGGCTGACATTCATTTGACTTACGGAGAAGCGCAAGGAAACTCGAGGCAAGCAGCAATTCCGTACAAAAATAAGTTCCCGAACAGGAATGTGCCAAATCTCAGAACCTTCAATGCTATTCACAGGAGACTTCGGGAAACTGGTTCTTTTGAGGTTATGCGACCTGACGCAGAGAGAAAGATTAAACCGTGAACGGGGAGCAAGTGGTTCTACATGAAAAGTACATTCAGGATCAACCTAATGCAAGTTGTTGTGTTGCTGATGCACTGGGATCAGAGATCATGCTGAAGTGCGCGAGCAATCTTCATCCCTACAGATATGTAAGAGTCCAAGGATTGCTACCAGTAGATTACAAACCTCGGGTTGTCTTTTCAAGATGGTTTCTTAATAAGCTACGCTACAATTGAAATTTTTCTTCATTTATTCTTTTTACAGATGATGCAAATTTTTAAGAGAAAGTGTTTTTAACCATCAAAACCGGCATCACTGGGCAGAATAAAATCCCCATAATATCATTGAACACAAATATCAACATCGGTAGTTTCAACGTTTGGGCAGGTATTGTAGGGAATCACTTGATCGGTCCATACATTTCCCCTGCAACACTCACAGGAAAGACTTACAGTGTTTTCCTGCAAAGGACTCTTCCCGTATTACTTGAAAATGTTCCTTTTGAAATTCACCGCAGAATGTTGTTTCAATAAGAGGGTGCCCCGCCTCATTTTTCAAGAGCACCAAGAGACACACTGAGCATTAAGTTCCCAGACAAATGGATAGGATGTGGATGACCAGTCAACTGTCCTAGGTCTCCTGACCTGAACCCATTAGACTTTTTCTGTGGTGACATGAAGAGCCTCGTGTATGAGACGCTTGTGGAATCAGAGGAAGATTTGATTGCCACGATTGCGGTGGCTGCTGGAGACGTAGCAGAAAAGAGAGGAGCGTTCGAACGAGTACGGCAGTCTTCTAAGAATCGGTGCAGATTGAGGATAGAAGAAACTAGGAAACATCTTGAACATCTGTTGTAACTTGAATCTTAATCCTGAATGATGATACATTATGTACTAAAGTAACATAACGTGCTATGAGCTTCAGTAGCTAAATAACTTTATAGTATAAAATTAAACTTTTATTTTTTTCAAATCTATGTTCTTGGGAACCTGTTTTTTATTTACGTTAAGTTAAAATAATAAGATTCAAGATGTTCACAGTCCCATAGTCAATACCTTACAACAGGTTAAAGCTGTCAAATTCAAATCTTTATCCCAGCATTCTCCTCAAACGTAGTAAAACCCACTTACCGCAGCATTCACGTTAATTTGTCTTGCCGTGTCTATCTCTTGTGCAGTGACAGGGCAGCATGTGGGTGCGCGTCAATACTGGTGAACTTATATCAGTTTTCCTCCTGGTAAATGTACATAATCTGATTTTTTTCATGCATTACATCATATAAAAGGTCTTGAAATAGGCTTTCATCCAAGGTTTCTCTTATTTTGCAATTGTGACTCTTAATTTGTGTGGCCTATTTTGAATTCAAACATAATTTTCCCAGCTATTATACACTTTCTACAAATTTTGACAACATGTGCGCAAGGAGCATTGAAATTTTACTTTGTGACCAGTTTTCATCCCAATCGTTTGGAAAATGTTTTTTTTAGAGCAAAAATTGTTTTTCTGAATATAAATTGAAAACGCTGTAAGTTCTTCAAAAAACTGAATTTTGCCGAAAATTACACCGCAGTGTACGGCTATGAAGATTTAACTTGTGGTTGAAATATTTCCATTTAATTTTCCAACACTCTGTATATATTATTGGCTGGTGTCTTTTGAGTAGGCAAAGTATTCAGTCCCTATCCTGAGAAGCAAAGAAAAGTATCAACAGTTTTTTTCTATTTCTGACTATGCATCAATTCGACGAAATTCTAATAGTTGATTCAATTACTATGCTAAAAATCCCAAAAATTATGATATACATGTAGATAAGGTATTTAAATTTGCATGCTGCCTTTTCTTCTCTGTATCTACACTATGCAGGGTGCAGGGTGCACTATTCTTCTCCGTATCTAACAATCCAAAAAAGGTTTCATATTATTGCTCAATACTATGTTATATCTGTGCTATAATACGCAAAAGTTGTTCTGCTTTTGTCGCAGGGGCCTGACAATTTCGGAACGTTTTCTTTACGAATATAAACCACTTTTAACTTCTTTGTGTGTGTTATGATACTGTCTTTTATTCTCGGCTGACTATTTACTAGTATTTAACACTTTCTTATTTTAATATACGCCCACATTCTCTTCATTTTCTATTTTTGGTGCAATTTGGAACGATTTCAGTTCGAAAATTTGTACTATCGCATAATTGCAACAATCATTGCAGCCGAGATAGTGCATTGCTTTCAGTTACAATATGTGTGTGACAAAGTAAAGTTTTTTCTAGTGTTGTGATTATTTTCACTGCAGCTCGTTTACATTGCATTTTATTTTTTTCATGTGTCCCAATACCGATATTGTTCCCGATACTATACCGACAGATACTATTTCAGTTTAGGAATTTAAAAACGAGGAACACTGCTCGTAGATGAAGCATTATTTAATATTACACATCGTCAAATCTATAAAACGTTTCGGAGTCCTGCTCCATCCTCAGTAAGTAGAGTCTGAAAAGATGTAAAAAAACTTCGTCAAACATGTTAAAAAAGGAAATTGATAGAAAAAACTCATATAAAAACTTCAAGCGGATAAGAACTATTAATACTGTTTAAAACGGGTTTTTCTTTGGCTATGTACAATGATTCTAAAATTCTTAGTTCTGAATCATTAAAAGCATTGCACAATATTTCAAATTGATCTTCAGCGACTCCAACACCACACTGCTCTGCATGGAGTAGCACAGACGAACGAGGCGGTTGCGCAAGAGGCCTCTTGGTACGATAACTTACTTCACGATGCTGGGAAATCCTTATATGAAACGACAAGGTCGTCATACCAACACAGCCTGTTGTACACTGTACACAACTAAATTTGTAAACTAAGGACGCCCTCATTCGCTTCGGAAGTACATCTTTATACCGAAAAAATGAGACTATTTTGAATGAATTGACAGAAATTAGGCACAATTTTACGTCAGGAAAATAGCGATTGAATAGCAACTTCAAATCTCTAGACATCTTCTCAGACAACTGGCCAAAGAAAGGAAAACTGCAATACAAACATTGTACAGGGTCAACATTGTCACTAACTTTTGAATACTTTTTTGCCAAAAACCTTTAACATTAGTGTAGATTAAGGAAGAGGGAAACCCGTTGTTGCGGAAACAAGAGTGCAAGAAATTGAATTCATTGTGAAGGTTGTTAAAACTGGAGCAAATATTCTAAGCCCTATTAAAAAGCGTCTTAATCGCATTCACTTTGAACCTGAAGCTACAAAAGCTAAAAAAACTCAAGCCCAAACCTGTGAACGAAGGTTTTCGATATACAGAGGTGGTGAAAGTCTTACTGTAATGGGTGCTCTAGCGGAATTCTATCTATCTTCGCTTCGGCACGCATTAGAACGGAAGGCGTAGGGACACCAAGAAGAACACGCGGTTTCTTCGGTTTATTTCAAGACCCGTTGGCTCCGTAAACTGCACAAACAGGTATAGTCAGACTCGGACCAGCGATTGCATGACAAGAGAATTCCTAATTTAACATCATAGTCGACATATATAGTACCGCGTAACAAGAAAGGAAATTCATACCTCGAGGGTATATGAGAAGTAGCTGAGTGAGACATAAGAGGCTAAATGAAGCTAGAACTAGGTATGATATTCTAATGACGGAAGAGCGATAAGAGTGGTCACGAGGCATAGTCATGGGAACAACATAGCACAGTGATATTTCATAACACAATTATTATTATTATTATATAGGAAAGTTTTAGCCTCCCTGAACCACGACAAAGACGTTCCAAGAGAGGAAAGAAGAAGGTCCAATTTAGTATGGAGTTGAGGGAACGCGGAATCTATGCACAAGGTGCACAGGAGTAGTGAGCTAGGAAAGAAGTTCATGAAACAAGAAAAGGTTTCTGTTGCATTGACAGGGAAGAAAACAAGTCTCTAGTTGAGGAACACATTGCCAAAAACACCCTGTCAAAGAACACATTGCTGGAAAACACATTTAAAAAAAAACACATTTCATTTTCAACAGGGAGACTTGTTAACTAGTTGTAATCTTTGGGCTAATCAAGTGCTACAAAGGCAACGGTTGCATCCTCGATAGAACAATCTGACAACGCTTTAGAATACTTACAGACGGTGGGGGAAGGTCCCTCACGCTAGAAAAACTCGGTATAACTTATGTATATCTACGGGAAGAATGGCTACTTATTTTTCTTTGCTCTACCTGTGGGAAGGGAAATGATTAAAGATTAGGTCTCTGATGCAGGGACAAGCTACTTAGGTTACAGCAGATCAGTCAAGAAATCCTATCATTAGAATTAAAAACGGCTATCTCATTGACCAGCCTAATACTGAAAGGTTTGACACGCTCGCCGATTTTTGAATGGCTCAGTTTAAACACGGGACAACAAGTACACATTGACCAACGTCGCCTTGAAAACACAAATTACATGTGCTAGTGGTCTTATAAATTTCTGTGCCTATTCTCAGTCTACCTTTGAGAATGCTTTAACTTTAGGCTTCCACCTTACTGACTGGCGCAACTTGCCCAGCACAGCTCATAGGGGAGGAGCCAACAGATAGACAAATATTTTACTTTATTTTATATCTTTTTCTTAATAAAATTTTTGAGAAATTACAATACAAAAGAAAGGAAAAAATTATGTTCCCAAAAGTTAGTACAAAGTTCAGCACGATGAGCCATTATAAATTTCTTAATATAAAACGACTGATGTCTAATCTATGGAAGAACCACAACAAGTTTTTTTTTCTGTAACAGTGATTTTATGAACCGAGGGCAAAGCAGTAAATATGTCATCCTAGTTTGCTGCACGACAAAGCATGAATAGAGGTTAAACTTGCAACTGACTAGCGAAAAGGAAAAACATTTAGACGTTGATACAGAATCACTTTGAATGAAAGAAAAAATAGGAATCAGTTTATCAGTTAAAACCACACATTCACTGAACCTGTCTGATACTCCACCTCTCCCCATCTTGAGTTGTTAAATCTTAGCATGAGAATGCACATATTAAGCCTAACCTCAGTCAAATTCGTTTGACAGGTAAATCTGTAAAATCACACATTCAGTGTTCTGCTAAAATGCGGTTAATCTAGAATCTGTCGTTTCTAGCATTACACTGCAGCATACTGGCAATAGAACGCATTAGATTCAAAACGTCACAACGGCTAGTCTGTCTCAATGTGGGTGGTTCACCGGCCGCCAGAAGCATCCTCGAATGCTCTAGAAACCGGCTGTTCACCGCTATCAAACACAGATTGTATGAAGGCAATCGGCAAATATAGCTAATTCACAAACACGTTTGGATTAATAAGTCTCTGACACAAATTCACATCACGAAAGGACACAAAACTTAAAATTATCCGGGAAGCGTTGTTTCCCTTGTGCGCACTTCAACCAAATAGAACGCTGGCGTCAGTCTTGCTAACCAGCGCGAATCCGCAGAATGTTGCCGAAAAGGACTTCCCAAATTTCGTGTCTGGTAAGACGCGACACTCCTCCCCCTTTGGTGGCTTTGGCCACCAATAACTGCCTTCGGGGGGGGGGGGGGGGCGCTGGGTAAGGGCTAGTTCAGTGGCGGGGCACCCCACTCGACGTGCTCATCGCAGTCGTCTCGCCCCGCGAGACGCGTCAGTGTTGTCTTCAGCGACGGGTGGGTGGCCTTCCACCTGCTGCGCGGGCGTGGCTCGTAGAGGAGTCCTCTCTGCTTCCCCGACCAACGTCGAACTTTCCGTCGCTGGCGGGTGATGGACCTCTGGAGGGGTCCTGGTGTTGTCTCCTGGTCTTTCTCGACGCTGCCCGGCATTCCTCGTGCGTCGGCAAGTGCGCCATGCTCGTCCCGATGCTTCGGATTCCGACGGCAGCTTGTCGCGTAGACGGTACTGAGAGGCTGGTTAAAGGAAGATGGAGATGTGTACTTGGCGTTTCCTGGAGGGTCGGGAGCCGCGGGGCTGCCTCCCCTTTTGCTTGGCCCATTCTGTCGAGCTCTCTTATCAACAGATGTGCGCTCAGCATGGTGCGCGTCGTACTTTCTCTTCAGATCACCAGGGTACGGGAGCTCCCGTTTCAGTCTCTTCTTGGACTTCGGTGATGCGCGGTCTGGATCGCACCGAGCGTCCATTTCATCGTTTGTTGCTGACTGGTTGATAAATCTCGTCGTTGGCGGGGCTTCCGCTTGATTGTCTTCCTCTGCCCTTGTGTTTTTCATTTTTTCAGGGTCTCCGCGATCGTCGGGGGGCCGCGGATGAGAGGTTTCATCGCTGTGCTGCTGGGTAATAGCGTCTTTTCCTGAGAACGGTTCAAGGCACGTCTCCGGGCCACAGGTTTTGAGAGCGGCTTCGGCTACGATTCTTGCGACCGTGTAAGAGTGCTCTCCTTCGGGGCTGACGTCGTCGTTCACCTTGCCGACCACTGCCCAGCCTAAGGCAGTGTGGTGGACGAACGGAGCCTTACGGCGTTGTTTGTTGGAGTGGCTGTAGAGTAGGTCTCCACAGTCCGTCCCCAGGAGCACCGCGACTTCTGCGTGTTTGTCCAAGGGCAAGAAATGGTGAGCAAAGTGCGATATCTCCGGGGTTCTTGCGACGCGTTCGTAGGTCGCGACTGCTTTCTTTCTATCGGGGATGGAGTTGCATTCCATCATTGGTGGGAGCTCGAATATTTGGTCTTCGGACACTCCCTTTATTTTCAGCCCTGACACGCGTCTGCCGTATCGAACGGCGGATTGATCGGTCTGCGTCTCTAGCGTGTAGTGAGTATCAGGGGTTGTCACGCGAAGGGCGTTCAACAACTTGGGAGAGCAAAAGGAAGTTGTACTCATCTCGTCCAGGATTACGTAGGCGCGGCACGACCGACCCGTGTTCTCGTCGATAACGTCTGCCAGAACAACTTTGCTGCATGCACCCTTCTCGGCTGTGGGCACGCGAGAGGCCAGGGCCACGGCTCTCAAACTCTCACCGAGTTCGCTCTGAGCCCTGTCGTCGCTCGGTTCTCGACTGGGTCTCTCCTGACGAGTGGTTTCACTCGAATTTTCTGCTGCTCGCCTGTTGATGTGAGCAGCCGTGCTGTGACTGCTGGCTCTGCAGTCATCGCACTTCACAACTTCACTGCAGTGCTTTGCCCAGTGAGTGCCTAGACAGCGGTAGCATAGCTTATGTTCGCGTATGAAGTCCTTCTTTTTCTGAGATTCCATCTTTCTTACCGCTTGGCACGAGTTTGTCGCGTGCTGTGCACTCTGGTGGAGAACGCAGCTGCCGGTTTGATTCTCCGAGGACGTGTAGAGGACTCGCTGAGCTCTTGGATTGGGGCGAGCGGGGGCCGCGGTGTCGCGTCGAGCACTCACCCAGTTGAGATTTGATGCTCCAAAACTGTCGCACTGGGTATCTGACAGCGTTTTGATGAAATCGCAGAACCTCGCGAAATCAGGTAACGATCCAGATAATCTTCTGTGCCTACTTCTTTCGTTTCTCCAGGCATCCAGAACGAAGAAGGGCAGTCTCTCTACGATGGGGGATAGCCCTACGTCGGTGTTCAGGAAGGAGAGGCCGTGGTTATGCTGCATTGTGTGATGAATCGCTAGACAGGCATCGCTGAACTTCCGCAGCTTGAGACCAACCGTGCGGTCACCCTTCAACCCTTTGATGTCCGAAGTTTGCGCGAGGCGTTCGAGCAGGCTGTTGGCTACCCTGTCGTCAGAGCCGAATTGAGTCTTCAATTTTTCGACGATGTGGGTGAGCAGGGCCGCTGTGTCTAGGTACGTTGCGGCCAGTATATCGTTGATAAGGCTCCTCGGCTCTCCGCAGGTGTGGTTTGTGAGGATCTCAATGGCGTCGATGGGCTCCACGGCGAGTCTTTCCATCCTCCTCTTGAGGGCATCGAACCACCTGTGGAACAGATGGGCCTCTCCCGCATAAGGTTGGCTAGGCCCTTTTTTCAGGTCTTCGATCATCGAGAGCCTCATGGCTCCGTCGATCACTGGTGGCCTTGTTTCGAAGACCACGGCAGGCGAGCTGGTGGAAGCGCTAGGCTGGAATGCTGGAGCGGAGGGATTCATTAGAGGTGCGAGGGCGGTGTCACGGGGTAGAGTGTCCACGACCGCCGTCGCACCCCCTACGGGCTCTACGACGTAGCGTTGGAAAGCTTGGTCGACCCAGGCACCTGTCCGAGCGTCTTTGCTCTCGACGTTCTCTTCACCGAAGGGCTGATCATTCTCCGTTCGGTTCCCGTTCCTCAGTTTCGACCTCTCGATGGTGATTTGTGCCAACAGCACCGATGGATCTTCCGTGATGTCGATAAGCATCTGCTTATCGCCTCGGCTAGGGGGCTCGCGGCGCTCGGACTCGCCGTCCTTATGACGAGAGCTGGCGCTGGGAAGGCTCTGGCTATGATCGCTCTCACTGGCTTGACTCTGGCTGTAATAGCTCGAGCTTTGGTGACTCTGACGACGATGACTGGGGCTTGCATGGTCTTCGCCCCGACGGTTGGAACGGTGTCCGTTCCTGCTCTCAGCCAATAGTGAATTTGAGGGCTCGTTCTGATATGCAGCGCGTTGCCGCTGGTTCTTGGACGAGGTCTTCATCGACCTCGGGTTCTTGCGCTGGGAGGGTTCCTTTGTCACACTCTGTGACGAGCTCGCGCAGAGCTCCTCGTTTCTGTGATCCATTGAGTCCGCTAGTGCTTTCCTGCGAGCTCTAGCGCTTGTCAATGAGCCTCGGATTACCGTCGCTTCTGCAGTGGCTCCTGAATTCTCGAGAGCCAGGACTAGCTGGTCTCCGAGCCGCTTGACGGTCTTAGCCTTTGTTCGGATCCCAGAGTGGACTTGGTCCACCTCGCTGGGAGTCTTGAGATCTCGTGGTACTGTACCATTCAGGAGACTGTTCAAGGCTGCTAACTCAGTATTGAATTGTTCTTCCAGCTGTGGAAGTCTAGGCTTGCTCTTTCTTCCAAGAGAGGTCATTTTTGTGGTCTCGGATATTCGCCGCGGGCTGCAGAGAATCTGCTGTGGACCTCCTCTTTGGAGGGCTTCTTCGTGGGAGGGCACCTTCCGCTGACGTCTATTTACTGTATTGTTGTGCGCTAGCGGAATTTCTATCTTCGCTTCGGCACACAATAGAACGGAAGGCGCAAGGATTCCAAAAGAACGCGAGGTTTCTTCGGTTTTATTTCTTATCCAGACGACTCCGTAATTCTGCACAGACAGGTATGATTGAGGCTCGGACCAGGAATTGCATGACAAGACAATCATAATTATTTAAGATCGTAGTCGAATGATCAATTAATTTATATAGCACCGCACAACAAGATAGTGAATTCATACCTCGAGGGTACACGAGAAATAGCTGAGTGAGACATAAGAGGCCATAGAATAGTAGCACATAAAAAGGGAATTCGCCACCCTGCTAACGACGTGGCACAACGACGATTCACAATGTTACGATTATTATTATTATTATTATTATTATTATATAAGAAAGTTTTAGCTTCCCTTAACCACGACAAAGAAGTCCCAAGAGAGGAAAGAGGAAGGCACCATCTAGCATGGAGTTGAGGGAATGCGGAAACTAAGCATAAGGTGCATAAAACAGTAAGCTAAGGAAGAGATTCATGAAACAAGAAGAAGTTTCTGTTGCATTTACAGGGAAGAGAATAAGTCTTCACTCACGGAGCACATCGCTAGAAAACACATTTCTAAAAACACATTTGCAATACACGCACAGGACCAAAAAGGACAACCTACTCGCACACGCATTGATTACAACATTTTTTGGCGTCCTGACCAGCCTTTTAGGATTTAAAACTCTCGAGATAAGGAACACATTTCATCCTCTACATGGAGTACATGACAAGGCAAGTCTAGTTTTGTAAATCACACATGGAAGTTTTATGAATTTTAGGCTATTAAATATGTGCAACAATACTCACAGACGGTGGGGGAAGGTCCCTCACTTTAGGCCTGGAATAGCCTATTTTAACACATAAAATGGGCGACTACCTTTGTCTTTTTCTTTACTCTACCTGTGGAAAAGAGACAGCAAAAATTAGGTCTCTGACGCGGGGACAAGCTGAAATGTAACAGCGGACTAGTACTACAGCCTATCCAGCCGCAGAATCAGACTTAAGATACACCAATTCGCTTAATTTAAACACCAAGCAGCAAGTACACATTCATCAACGTCGCTCTGGAAACACAAATCACATGGGCTAGTGGTCTCAAATTTCTGCGCCTATTCTCAGTCTACTGAGAATGCCGTAACTTTAGGCTTCCACCTTACTGACTGGCGCAACTTGCCCAGCACAGTTCATAGGTGAGAAGCCAATCGACTAAAAGATATTTTACTTTGTTTCATATCTTTTACTTAACGAATGTTATAGAGAGCGCAATACAAAGACAAGAAAAATCATGTTTCCAAGTTGGTACAAGTTTAGCACGATGTGTCATGAATTTTTCAACATCAACAACTGATGTCTAATCCATGGAAGAACCACCACATAGTTTTTATTTTTAGTACACAAATCTTTCAATAGTGAAGCAATGGTTGATTTGTATTCTTAATTAAATGTAAAATTGTGTTAGTTTTGTGTCAAACTATGAAATGTAATAAACTTAAATAAAATCATCTGTGTCAATTCAAATGCATTGAAATGTCAGTCTTTCCATGTTACATTTACCGCCTATGACACTGTTTACAATGTTTGACTATTATGCAAATATTGCTGAGCAAAAAAAAACATTTAGACGTTAATACAGGATCACTTTGAACAATGAAAGAAAAATAGGAATCAGTTTATCCGTTAAACCACACATTCACTGAACCTGTCTGATACTCTAGCTTTCTTCATCTTGGGTTGTTAAAACTTAGCATGAGAATGCACATGTTAAACCTAACTTCAGAGTTAAATTATTTAACAGGCAAATCTGTAACAACCACACACTCACTGAACCTGTCTGACACTCCAGCTTTCCCCATGCTGAGTTGTTGAAACTCAGCATGAGAATGCACATACTAAACCTAACCTGAGTTAAATTATTTAACAGGCAAATCTGTAAAATCACAGTGTTCAGCTAAAATACCGTTAACCTAGAATCTGACTCATTTCCAGCATCACACTGCAGCTGCAGAGCGCACCAGATTCACAACATTACAATGGCTAGTCCGACTCAATGTGGGCGACTCACCGGCCGCCAGAAGTATCCTCGAATGCTCTAGAAACCGGCCGTTCGCCGCTATCAACACGAGATTTGTAAAGCAATCGACAAATATAGCTAGTAAAGGAACACGTTCAAGTTAAAATAAATTTCTAACACGAATTCACTTTTAAAAGACACAGAAACTTAAGATTATCCGGGAACCTGTTCCTCCCACGAGCACTTCAATTCAAATAACACGCTGCGTCACTCTTGCGGACCAGCGCGGATCCGCAAAATGTTGCCGAAATAACATTGTCAAAATTCTTTAATTTTTCGTGTCTTGTAAGACGCGACACCCAACCTGAGGTCAAAATAGTTTTCCCCTCTCCTTATTGCCACAGGCTTTAGTCTCATTCGACACCACGCTTAATTAAGCTGAGTTTACACGGAGGATGATTTTTCCGGGGCAACGCCCTCTCTCCTTCCCCGCCTCTTCAAAAAAACCCTTATCCTCCGGTCTAATGCCTCCCACTACTACCCCATGCGTGTCGACGCTGCTGCCCTACATGCTGGGACTGCCTGGGGAACGACGGAGAGACAGTGCGCTCCAGACAATCTTGAGGATAGGATGTATGTCTTAGCTGCTCTGTCGTCATGTTCTCATGCGTAATCTCAATCCAAAAAGTCTCTCCTGATCTGGAAAAGTGGCTAAAGGCTCAAGTTTTCACATTGATAGATTTATTGAAAGCAAAGCGTCAGTCTGATTGTATTTATTACGGCTGTATATATAATTTTTTTATCAAGAACTATCGCTGAAATGATCTGTAGCTGAAATGATTTTCGATTTAATTCAAAAGTAATTACTTCTAACAATAGTAACACAAATTGTTCGCTGTCATGCTATTATTAACACAAGATGGCTCGTGATAGGATTTAGCCTGATACAATTTTTGTAACTTATTTCGATTTCCTGTTATCAGACTCTATCGCGCATATTTGATTTATTTTGGTCTCTATATACATCTGCTGGGCAAGTTAAATTTCGTTATTCCTTAGTTTGGGCATTAACAATAACGTCATAAAAGAAGCTATATCTGCGTGAAGTTTTATTGATTTACCTCCATTCCTTATTAAACAAATTGACACATTCGTTTTTGCCAAGGCACTTGGCCTTCGTTTAAGAAGTAATTCTTGAATTCTCCACGAATACGTTGATATCTTATGCCGGCCTCCGTGAAACAGTTTACAGGTTAAAAATAGCATCTTCTTTTTTGCACGTACCTTGAATTACATTTCGACATCCTCACTCAGTCACTGTTATCTCCATGGTTGCCGATTTTTTTTCTGATTGTATAAAACCTCCATGAAAACGTACCAAAAATTTTTAAAGTGTACCAAATCTATTTAACTAGCAATTACACGAAAATTTTAAGGTTTTACCTACTTTTCCTGTTTGGATGAAATTTTTTCCTCCTCTTCTTCCTTCATCTGACAACTTTTTTTTATTTAATTTGTTGACTGAGCAACCGTGGTGGTTCGAATTTGTGCAATCTATGTTCTCTAACGTAAATTTTGATCGCATTCGTGCATTTAGTCTTGCTCATTTTAACGAAATCCTGTTTTTTGTTTTTATGTAGTTAAGGTCAAAAAATTCTCTAGCTGCAGCAAAATAAAGCGGTATTGACAAAAGCTGTTTCATGAACTCGGGAAGCAGCGAGTAACAAAGCTGCGTACCAGAATTTTTCAGACACAATTCCTGTCTTGAAAGGAGCATCTTGAACAAACAGTTCTCGCCACTTCATCTTAATCTTTTCATACTGCTCTTCTTTCACGAAATTAGAGAAATGCATTGAATATGGTGTTATTGAATTACATTTATTAAGATCTTTCAATCCAAACTCTTCTTGTTTTTTGGTACATATTTTGTTGACATTTCTCAGGAGAATGCTTCTGCAGCAGCACCAAAATGAATCTCATTTATATTGACATAGTTTGTGGAGTTGCCTACATTTATTTTGCAATTATTGTCATTCGAAATCAATAGATCCCTTTTTATGAAGTTGCCCATAATAAAATTCTCACTCCAGAGAAATTAAAATTCATTTTTGTAAGGGGAACTTGTACATTTGCTGAACGCACCAATTTCGGCAGCCCTGGGCATCTCACCCTCCGTCTAAACGCAAGTGGGGAAGCTTGAGCGGGTGAGAGGGGTAGGGTGGGGGCGTCCCCCTGGGGAAGAAACCCTCAGTCTAAGCCCAGCTTAAGGGGTTTAAGGAGCCACCTCGAAAGGACGAACTATTTCGCATAGTTTGTCGATTAGGAAGACGCTGTCGCAGTTCGGCACCAACAGAATTCACTTCTGTTGCCCTAACGGTCTAATACGGCGCAGACAGTTGTTCGTCTTCCTAACGGTACCACCGTAGTTCGGCACAAAACAGAATTTAATTCTGTTGCCCTAGCGGACTGAATACGGCGTAGGCGGTACCCACACACACACCTCACTCTAGCGGTACCACCGTAGTTCAGCACATAACAGAATTTACTTCTGTTGCCCTAGCGGACTGAATACGGCGCAGGTGATACCCACACAAACCTCACCCCACACACACAACGGTACCGCCGTAGTTCGGCACTAACAGAATTTACTTCTGTTGCCCTAGCGGACTGATAACGACGTAGGCGGTACCCACACGAACCTCAGGAAGGGCAGCTGCGAAGAAAAGCTAACGCCCCGGAAAAAGGTAGCTGCACAGAAGACAGCCCCCTTTTTCCACGAACCCTTACGTCGACCGCACGACGGTATCGACACTATTATTACACATGTGTGCTGTTACTCCGGAATCTATTACCCAACAATTATTATTGATATTTATCACAGACAATGAACTGATATAATTAGTTTTACCTGCTCCAAAATTTTTCTGGTCTTCTGTGTGGTTCCCATCTTCTTTCTTCAATTTTTCTTGATAGATCCAACACTTGGCGCGGAGGTGTCCCACTTTTCCGCATTCGAAGCTTCTTGAGGTTTTCAATTTGGAGGTCACAAGGGATTTTTCAGTGAAGTCTGCAGCACTTTGGTTTTTCAGTTTTGCTTCTTCATTCAGAAGGTGCTCTGTCACTGTTATGTATCAAGACAGAGATAATATTATTACACCTCATCAATACACAAATAGCACATCAATAGACAAATGCAATGACGCATCACATAAGGTAAATAATTCACTCACATCTTAGATACCTTACAACTTAAATACTCAACTACCAGACACGTGGCCAGCAAGAGTAGAGTGGAGATAGGTGGGAATACATAGAAAAGAGTAGAGTAGAATTAAGTATATTAGTTAGAAATTAGAGGGTTAGATACTTAGCCACATTAGGTAATTTATATACACACACTCGGCCAACTTCTACTGTTGTTGGGCCTGAGACCAATAGAAGACTGGCTGCGAGTGTTGCTCTCACGAGCGTTGCCAACTTTTGGTCTGTCTTACTAGAACTTACATTTCTCGCTATATTACACCCCTCCCTCCTTAATTAGAAACCCCCCTTTGTAAACCCTACCCCCTTATTGTACCTAGTCAATCCTAAAGGTCTAATCTCACCACAGGCTTCCGAGCCCGGTTAGACCTGCGTGAGATGCTAGCACTTGGAGGCTTGTGCAACATGGCCTCCTGGGTGGGAATCGAGTAGTCAGGTAATTCTGGGTCAGGTTCATTAGTCGAAGGTGGTGGGTATGGATTTTGAGCATGTTGTGGAAACACAACGGTTCCCTCCGTAGGTTGTTCCAAGGGTTCAGGGATGGTGTTCGAGCAGGTAATACCTTGGTCCTGGTGTCGACGAACGACCTCTCCCCCCTTCAGTTGGCACTTGTGGGATACCGGGCCCGTTTTCTCAATGGTGGTAGCAGGGGTCCATTTTGGGGAACCCGGCGTGTATTGACGGACCATCACAGGTGACTCAGGTGAAATGTCAACCACGCGAGACCCTGGGTGGTACCTTTTCTGAGCGTACTGGCGTTGAGCGACCTTGGACGCGATTGCTTCTGACGGCTAAAGTAGATCAAGACGGGAGCGAACTTCTCTGCCTAGCATCAGCTCGGCCGGCGTAACACCTGTTGTCGAGTGGGGTGTTAGCCGAAACAGAAACCTGTCTAGTGCTAGGCGTAGGGGTTCCGTTGATTTCCGTATATTCTTCTTGAACGTTTGTACCATACGCTCTGCTTGTCCATTAGTTGAAGGATGATATGGTGCGCTTGTAAAATGCCGCGTACCACATGCCTTTACAAATTCTTGGAATTCAGCCGATTTGAAACACGTTGCGTTGTCCGAAACAATTGTTACCGGAAATCCAAATGTTGCCAAAGTGTGTTTCAGGCACGAGATCGTTGTGCTAGAGGTTTTAGTAGTTGTAGGAAAAATTTCAACCCACTTAGAGTATGCGTCCACGATCACTAGATAGTATTTTCCATCCATTGGGCCCGCGTAGTCGATGTGTATGCGATGCTAAGGCTTCGCCGGCCATTCCCACGGATGGAATTCAGCTTTCGTCGGTGCGGCTCGAGTGCTTAGGCACTCGCTGCCTGACTTAGTCGTTTCATCTAGATCTTTATCCAGAAGTGGCCACCATACATAACTGCGAGCTAATTCATTCATCCTGGATGATCATGCATGGCCAGAGTGAAGTTCATCCACAATAGCTTGTCTGAGGGCTTGAGGCACAATTATTCATGCTCCGAAGAGCACACAGCCATTTTGTGTGGACAATTCGTCTCTCCTCCTAGTGTACGGAGCGAGAGCGGGGTCCCCGATTACCGTCGAAGGCCAGCCTGCCTGACAGTATTTGTATACTTTCGAAAGTACTGGGTCCCTTAGGGTGCCGTCGCGAATGTGGGTGCTGGTGACTGGAGCTGACTCGAGGAAGTTTACTAAGGACGTCCATTCCGCAGGAATGGGCGTGGCTTCCTCGGAAGTTATCAAGAGGAGACGACTGAGAGCATCAGCCGTGCCCAACAGCACGCCAGACCGGTGACGCAAGGTGAACTTGTAGGATTGCAGCAGAATAGCTCATCTCTGAATTCGCCTGGATGCCATCAGAGGAATGCTTCTAACCGGATCAAATAGTCCTAACAAAGGTTTGTGGTCAGTAACCACAGTGAAGTCCTTTCCCCACAGGTAGCAATGGAATTTTCTGAGTGCGAACACCATAGCCAGAACTTCTTTCTCAGTCTGGGAGTAGTTACGCTCGGTTGCTGTTAGGGTTCTGGAGGCAAAATAGACGGGGCATCCAGTTCCATCAATAAGGTGACACAGCACTGCTCCCACACCATAAGCACTACTGTCAGCCACTACCACTTTGTGTAGGTTAGGGTCAAAATGAATCAAGGTCTGGGAGTCTAGAAGTGCTTGTTTAGATTTCTCGAATGCTCGCTCCTGACTTGCATTCCATTTCCAAGGGGTTTTATCCCTCAGAAAGGTATTTAGGGGCTCCAGCATTGTTGCAGATGATTTTAGAAATTTCCTGTTGAAATTTAGGAGCCCAAGGTAGGCTCTCAGTTGAGTTACATTAGTAGGAGCTGGTGCATTCTGGATTGCTGCTACCTTCTCTGCAGTGGGGTGCAATCCATCCTTGTCGATTTGGTATCCAAGGTAGGATACCTGTGGCACTCCAATTTGGCATTTATCCATTTTCAGTTTTAGCCCTGCCTCCTGTAGTTTAGATAAGACTTGATGGAGACGCTTTTTGTGCTCTTGCTCATTAGTGGCACTCACCAGGACGTCATCCAGGTAGCAGAACACTCCTGGGAGGCCCTGCAATAGTCCTTCCATGGCACGCTGAAAGATCCCGGTAGCGGAAGCAATTCCGAAACTGAGACGGTTAATGGCAAATAAACCTCTGTGGGTGTTTATTACCGTGAGTTCCTTGGAGTCTTCATCCAAGGGTAGTTGAGCGTATGCCTGAGACATATCTAGCTTGGAGTATATAACTCCTCCTGCTAACCCGCTAAATAAATCTTCCACCCTAGGAATAGGGTAGGTATCTAGCCTAGTGACGCGATTAGCCGTCAGTTTATAGTCACCACAGATTCGGATGCTTTGATCAGCCTTGAGCACGGGAACAATAGCCGCTGCCCATCTAGAGTACTGAACAGGGGTGAGAATACCTTCCTGTACCAGTCTATTTAGTTCTGCCTCCACCTTAGGTCTGAGTGAGTAAGGCACATTCCTGGCTTTGCAAAACTTAGGTACTACAGTGGGATCAATCTCAATTCTAAACTTCCTGTCCTTAAAGCAACCTAGACCTGGTTGGGAAAGGTTGGGAAATTTTTGTACTAGCCCGTCTGCCTGGGTAACCAACTTATGCACCCTATTAGCAACTATAGTTAATCCTAGGGAGTTAATCAGGTCCCTACCCAGCAAGGCTGGCCCCTCCCTGTCTACAACTACAATAGTTGCTAGCTGTGGAGCCCTACTACTAGCTTCATGCTGGATGCTAGCCCTAATCTCTCCACAAACTACTAGTTCCGCTCCCCCATAAGTCCTAAGCTTAACATCAGAAGGTCTCAGCTCGGGTCTTGTCTTAATTGGTATTTTAGAGTAGGGGGCCAGTGAAAGGATAGACCTGGCAGCACCTGTATCTACCTCCATCTCTAATGGCACACCGTTTAGTATGTCATGCCTTTCTCCGTCTTTAAGTCATTTGGGTTTTAGCCCGCCATTTAAATGAACCGTTTCTCATTGACTGTTCCGAAATTTCCAGAGCAAATTCGTGATTTTGAAATGAGCGATTTTAGGTCAATAACTTAATTCTATCAGCGAAATTAATCGTTAATGTCACTAAATGTCGATTTATGAAGTCGATAATATCTTTATTTAAATTAAGAATAAAAAACTCCGATACTTATCAAACGTTCTAGTTCTGTTCGCGCCTGTAGAAGTAATTGCTGGAGTTCTCTGCCAATCTTGATTCTAAGTCTGTGGGCTGCGCATTCTGGGGTTTTAACCACGGATCTGGGTTTTTATCTGTCTCCTGGGGTTTACAGCCACGACTTGTGTTGGCAAAACAATTAATTTCAAGGAGCTAAAATGATTGTACTATTTGGTAACCTCGAAAACAATAGAAAAGTGTAAGAAAATTTATTCATTTACGCCCTTTTCGTTGATCTGGGTTTTTTCCTTTAGCGTATGCTGGGGTTTTCTGGTAACATTCTTATTTTGGCGTCCCCTGTGGAACAGCTTCCACGTCACTGTAGCAGAAGCTCTTCCGAGAGCAGGTGTGACCTTTCGTGCTCAGGCGCCCTTCTAATTCTCTTGTGCCTGCGCATTAAATGTGTTTAATCCTTTTTTAAGTGATGATCGAACTTAATATAAATTAAGGAACTAATGTGAAAGTGTGCCTTATATCTGTAAGAACGGTAGATAGCCATTCTACCTTTGCGTGTGTCAAATTTTCACATGTGTGCTTCGGTAGCTTCAGAATGTTTCTGTACGGGCAGGGAAACACTTGTGAAGCTTGGCGGAGTTTATTTAGCTAGGTGTTGACAGAAGACGAGATGTTGATGGATTGAGCACCCGGCCTCGATAAGAGCGGCCCTTTATAGGTGTCCTCCAGATACAGAAGATGCTTCTACAGATAACATGTGCGGAGATGCCGCATATAGCTCCCCCCCCGAATGTTGAGCGAGCACCACACAAAAATAAAACATTTTAAACGAAATTCAAGAATTCGCAGAAATAAAGCAATCAATTAAGCACAATTCAAGAATTGACAATAAATTATTTGAGAAAAAAAAATTAAACGACAATTCCAAACGAAAAAGAACTATTACGAAATCGCTCGTAGCCGTTGTACATTAATTTACGTTAACTGTATCGCAATTTATATTATCAAAAGCAAAAGAAATTAACAACTGTTATCACGCCAAGCCTTATTATAGTTTCAAGCAAACAAGCAATCACGAGGGTAACTCGAGCGAACATTATATATACGTACCCTATCGTAAAAAAACTTCGATACATCACTAAACTCATAGTTAAAAAAACACAAGAACCGATTACATCACCCAAAAAGATATAGAATAAACGCAAAGCAGTTAGATTATAGGTAACGCATTTAACGCATTAAAATTTAGAACGCGGAGGCGGAAGAAAAAAAATGTCAGTAGCTCCAACGAAGAACAAAATAAACCGTAGGAAACATGTTAAAGAAACATTTACGGTTACTACACTACGAAAACTAAAACTGTTGCATTACCAAGAAATGATTATAGGGTAACGCAACAACCACGTTGATTAATAAAACGCACAACTAAGCTAGAACCCAAGCTCTAAAACTAGAACACGGTGAAACGCATGCTAAATAAAAAAAATGCTTTTTACCAATTCACCCCCTGCCGAATCAGTTAGGTTATCCACATGGCAAATAATTAGAACGCCAAAAACCGCTTAAGGAATAAGCCAAAAAATTTTTTAGAACACTAAAAATAAACTTAATACACCGCAAAAATTCAACAGTTAGACAAACCGCATTCAAAAAAAAATGTTAAAACCCCCTTTTTTTTCAAGACCCGTTCAAATTCTTAACATGTTACCTCAATCAACCCCTAAGAGAAGGATTCAAACACGTTTAGTACGACTTTAACACAAAATTTAAGGCATGTCATCATAAAAAAAACTTAATAACTAAAAGCAAAAAATAGCGAAAGCAACGAGAACACGCGAAGGCAAAGCAATCGACTTACCGTGCAATAAATTCTCTGCACGTCGTCAGCCATGTAGAACGATGTAGGGATCAAATATTGAAACGCCATTCATATTAATAATAGTAAAACGCCATAAAACGCCATCCTATCCGTCAACATATGTTAATTCAACTCAAACCAATTCACCAATTATATATTATTAAATATAGGGATTACCGCAATTAGCATTCGATCGTTGCAATTTAACACATATTCAATACATTTTAAATTTCTCGCAAAACATCGGAAATAGCACCTTCAAAAAAAATTAATAGAGCAAACGAAACAAACCATTTTAAACTATAAATGTCAACCTTCGAAACTCAAAATAAATAACGAAATTAAATTACTAATTAGAATCTTGGGAATTAACGCGTCAATAGTAAAAAAAAACTCAAGTTAAAACATGGGTTAAATAGATTAAATAATAGATTAAATAGAACACTGCGCGCATATTTTGTCGCGTGTTTCATGCGACATGCATATCCTGCAATCACTGCGCGCCAATATTTCAAAATTTTCAAACCAATTCTCGAATCAATTTTCCAATTAATAAATTTTCAGTAAATTTTCCAATCTAAACTCGTCGCACACCCGCAGAGTTACAGGGACGGTTCTGTCGTCCTGCATCCCGGGGACGTCCTGCCCGCTTTACGTGATGTAAATTAAACACTACCACATCGCGCGCAATGTTAATATTTACTGCTCCTGTTGGAGGATGCGTGGCGGCCTCCCTCTGGAGAGACTTCTCGAAAAATCCTCCCGCTGCATCCGCGCAAGCACCTTTACCTCTTGTTTTACATGGTAAAGTATTGTGCCCATGCCCATTGTTATCAGGACTAGGCCCATAATCAGGATATCGGTGACCCGATCGGGTAACAGCTCCATGGTGGAATTTTCGTTTATCCACTGTTCGTTGATAGTGGTTGAATGCGTTGATAACGCCGCCACCAGGGTGTCAACGTCTATGTTGGACTGGGCGTTTCCCATCGAACTCTCGCTCCTGAAAGGAAGGATACAAAAAAGATTAGCATGACCGGTAAATGAAATAAAATAAATACAACATATAATTTAGTATCAAATCTTGGTTGTCTGACAAGAGTCATTTAATCAACCACGATAGTCTCGCATAAAAGAAATAAACGCTGACCGTATCAAAAAAAATGATTCTAGTCACAAGACACCTGCCTGATGAATTTAATTTAAATTTTGCTGATCGTCGAACATTCTGGATCATCGACATTCTAGATCAGCGACATTCCGGATCAGATAAAAATAGCTCAGCAAGATCGCAGCAGCGCATCTCGCAGCAAAATCTACAAGCTCAGCGAACTCAATTCGCCGCTCGCTCAAACGTTCACGAATTAAAATGTCAATTTAGCAATACGCATGTCTGAGTGAATTTGAGAAAAATATAATGAAACGTCTTAGCGACAGCTAAACGAGACAGTACAAATTCCTCTGGGGTAAATACCTTAACATTACCTCACATTACTTGAGCATAGCAACAGTAAGACTAACATACAAAAGTACAACTCATAGATTACTGAGATTAATATGAACGCAAACATATTGCATATAGCGAAAAATGCCTCTAAAATTATGATTATATTCCTTAACATTATTGATAAACGGTAAACAACGGTAAAAAGGTAAAAAAAACTGTAAAACGGAGTAAATAACGATAAAAAGGGTAATTCGTTACTCGTCGATTAGTTAGAACGTCACATAGTCCAATGAACTCGTCTTTTTAACTCACAGATTTGACCTGTTTGAGTGGTAACAAATGATTAATATTACTTCTAATAATTTTAGATCCAATTTTAATGTCAGCGTAATTACGTTTCACTTTTTGGACTACCGCAGGCCCTATCCATGTTAGATCTAATTTAAATTTTTGCCCATGATTTTTCAAAAGAACTCTATTTCCCACGCTAATGTCCTTGTTGCGCCGCTTAAGATTTCTTTAGAGATTTCGCTCTGTTGTGTTGTTAATAATTAAATTTCTAATATTTTCCACGGTTCGAACGGCTTCTCTAGCTCTGATATTCACTAAATCTAATTCTTCATCAAAGCTGTAAATGACTGAATCAAAATTCTCGGACTGGTAGTAAGCACACGTATCGCGATTGAACATTACATAGCTTGGTGTTTCGCCAATAGTAGAATTTAAAGAATTATTCAAGGCATTTTCTACAACTTCTAATAATTGGTCCCACTCTGCATGGACAAGTGTATTGACATATAATTTCAAAAGATTCGTAATTTTTTTGTTATTGCGCTCTACAATGGCATTAGAATGTGGGCTGTAAGCCAAAACTTCCCTTTTTGCAATGGCATGTAATTTTGCAAACTGTTTGAGTGCCACTGATTTAAACTCAAGAGCATTATCTGATATGAGCGTCTTCGGAAAACCTGAAAGTGAAAAACAATTGCTTAAACAAGAAATCACTGTTTCCGTATTTCGATTTGAGATTGCATATAAACGACAAAAGCGTGAAAACAAATCAATTATAACTAATATATACTTATTCCCATTATCAGTTACTTTAAGTGGACCAAGAAGATCCATTGAAACCACTTCGAACGGTGCCTTAGCAATCGGTGCTGTCAAAATTTTAATTGGAACTGATGGTCTTGCTTTAATAATTTTACACACCTCGCAATGTTGAACAAGTTTGCGCACAATGGTTTTCTCTAACTGATTCCAATATTTTAACTTAAATTTAAACAACGTGTGCTTGTAGTCTGCGTGGTATAGACTGTGTATGGCCAGAATGGCCTTACTCATTAAAGAATTTGGTACAACTGCTGTGAGTATTGTACTCGGTCGATTATCAATCTCTCTACGTCGATAAAGAATATCATTCAAAATTGAAAAATTTTGCAAGTCTGGTATAGTCGAAATATTGTCATGTAATAAAGCATTCTTAATTTCTATGCAAAATGCGTCGTTGTTTTGTTCGTCGATAAACTCCTTAATCGTCCAAGATATCTCAGACTCTGTCGGTACATAATTTATCAGCGCCGGTCGTGCGTCTGTGTCTGCTGCACTGTCAGCATCGTCTCGAGTCGGAGGCAGGTCAACTACCTCGCTTCCTGTCATGCGTTTGTGTCGTGCTCGAGTCTCCACCACACAAACTTCTGATTCAAATGCGACTTCCAAATCATCACAAGAATTTAGTTCTTTAAGGTTTAACTTCTCGTTATTAACAGGTAATCTGCTTAAATAATCTGCTACAACGTTTTCTTTACCAGGTAGATATTTTACAACCGTATTAAAGGAATGTACATTTAGGCACCAGCGCGCCATGTTGGTGTTGTCCGGAAGTTTTTTATTAAAAAGTGGCGCTAAAGGTTTGTGGTCTGAGTATACCCGGACGGGGTAACCAGTTATTAAATACTTAAAGTGTTTTAGAGCTGAATGAATTGCGAAGAACTCTTTTTTGGTAGTAGAATATCTTCGCTGGCTCGAATTTAAATTTTTACTATAAAAAGCTATAGGTCTTAGAATTTTGTCGCTTGAATCATCCGCTTGCATTAGTACAGCACCAATTCCTGTATTGGAAGCGTCAGTAAAAACATGAAAGTCTTTAGTATAGTCAGGATGTCTTAGAACTGTGTCAGAAGTTAGTAACGACTTCATAAAATCAAAACTTCTTTGACACTCGTCTGTCCAAGTATAAACAACATTCTTTCGCAAAAGGTTGTACAAGGGGTAAGCTACTTCTGCAAAGTTGGGTAAAAAATTTCGAAAATAATTTGCTAAACCTAAAAACTGTTGCAGTTCCTTCACATTGTTCGGCGCTCGGCAGTCTTGTAATTTCTGTGAGTGTTTACACTTAATACCGTCGGCGGCAATGATATGGCCCAAATATTCGAGCTCTTTTTTAAAGAAATAGCATTTCTCAAGTTTTAAGGATAATTTACCGGATCGCAGCATCTTAAGCACAATCTCTATATCAATCAAGTGCTGATCTTTATTTTTTGAAAACACCAATATATCGTCTAGGAAGACGAAAGCTAGTTTACCCAGAATGGGTGCAAGAGCAGATGTCATGACTCTTTGAAATATTCCCGGAGACGTAGAAAGTCCGAATGGTACACGACAGAAATGATATTTACGGTAATTTACGCTAAATGCCGTGTATTTCCTACTCTCTTTTTCTAACTCTATCTGATGAAATGCCGAGCGAAGATCAAGGTTAGAAAACCACGTGTTACCACCTAACGTCGATAAAATGTCGTCAATGCGGGGAATGGGGTAAGAATGTTTAATCAAAACCTTATTCAAGGAACGGAAATCTATCACGGGACGCAGATCTCCTGATTTCTTTTTAACGACAATGACAGGGAAATTAAAGTCAGAGGACGACTCCTCTATTATTCCCTGATCGAGCATATCATTAGTTATTCTCATTACCTCTTCTTGGTACTTATGAGGTATGCGGTAGGGAGCTAAATTTAATACAGGCGCATCAGTCTTCAACTGAATATGATGCTTCAAGATATTCGTTACACCTATTTTTTCGCCTTCCAAAGTTACTACATCACGGTACTTATTTAACAAATTAACTAAAGGTAATTGTACGTCATCTTCCTTGCATGAAATATCATTTACCGTCAAGTCACGTCTTAACTCCTTTTCTCCACTTTCTCCACTTATTAAACCTGCATTTACTTCTGCATTTAAACCTAACTCCTTATCATCAACAAGAATTTCACCTCTGCCACGAGTATCAGCCTCCAACTCAAGTTTTCTATTAACAATGGCATTCCTTCCACCACATGTCGATTTAACTTTCGTCGTATCTGACCCCGCGACAGAATTTACTTCAACCTCACTTGCATCTCTGAGCGCTGTTTCCACATTTGTTACATATACTTCGCTCTCAATATCATCAGCCTTTATGAATTCCACATTACATATCATCGAATTCTCAGCGAGATACACAGTCTCATCGCTTGGATTTAGGATCATAACCGGTACCACACCGTCGTCATTTATTTCAACAATTGAGTCTGCTATAAGAGCACCATTATCAAGACATCTTTTCTGAATCATGTATTCTCCTGCAATTGGGTTCTTAAGGAAGCCGTAAACTACATTAAGTGAATTACCAGGTACTTCAACCTGATTGCAATGAACGATTAATTGCTTCGTACTCGTTGACTGCGCCTCAGCCGTCGCTGGACTCTTTTTCCTGCAGTCATCAGTTTTTAATTGCCTCTTGCTTTTTCTCTCAACAGCGATCTCTGACAATAGACAGTCACTATTCACTATTTTTCGCATCACTATTTCTCTGCTTAGCAAAGGTTCCATATTTAAATCTTGAAAAGGAATTGGAATATTATTCCAAAGAAGTTCTTTATCTTTAAAGTTAATAACTGCATCTTTTAATACATCTCGACCTAGTATCAAGTCATAATTAAACTTAGCCTCCTTGACTATGAGTGCGCTTGTTTTAATTACTTTGTTAGTGCCGGGAATTTTAATAGATAACTCTACTTCACCTGTGACGTCACTTTTGCCGTTGATCCCTTTTACTTTCGAATGACTTGGTTTGACTTCTTCGCTCAAATTTTTAACCTGTCTGTAACTGATAAGACATTTCTCTGAGCCACTGTCTATCAGCGCATTCAAATACTGATCGTTATTTTTGATAATAATAGTCGGCTTGTTGCACTCTTTAAATGATACTAATCCAGCATTTTTATCAACATTTTTTACAACGGATACCGAAAAATATGACTCTACAGTCGTGCTTTGACAATGATCATTCTCAAGCTCTTCGTCTTGCAACAAATTAAATCTATTCTTACACTGA
Source organism: Morinoia aosen (assembly GCA_030386875.1). Lineage (NCBI taxonomy): Eukaryota > Metazoa > Arthropoda > Malacostraca > Amphipoda > Talitridae > Morinoia > Morinoia aosen. The sequence goes on from CM059575.1 coordinate 45,944,155, forward strand.
AAAAAGGGGTCAACATACGATTTGGTTATCTCGGTGGTATCTGGAATTTTTGCCACGGTCTCTAGTTTAACGAGGTTGGTACCGCTAAATACCTCGGGCTCAATCTGTTTCAAATCCCCCTTACTACCTTCACCTAGTTTAAAAAATCGCTTGACGTGCTCTCCGCCCAATGAACTTCACTTTGACCACGGTTTGTGCTACCTCTACCGCGTAAATACGCCTTATAGTTACGGACTTCCGTACCGCTCGCTCTACAATTCTTTACTACATGAGTTCCACCGCAGGCAAAGCATCCTCTCGGAAACTGACCTCTTTGAGGTCTACATTCAAAGTGCCCTACCATGGAACATGAGTTACAGTACGGAAATCCCGTTTTTTTCGTTCCTGAATTTCCTCCGAATTGACCAGAACTACCGCTATCTGATTTAACCATGTTGCACTCTAAGGAGACGCTACTTCGATCTCCTACATAACTATTTAACTCTCTACCTCTAATTCGGTGATTCCTTAGCCAAGGTCTAGGAACAATCCTCCTCATTCCTGGTCGATAACTCCTCCGGTAACCTCCTACACTACCGTAGAACACTTCATTGTGATCTGGCTCTTCAAAAACTTCTTCCAATTCACTGTTTACCTCACCTACGTAAACTTCACTTTCGTGTCTGACCGGAACTTTCTGCGCAAGAATCTTTTTTGTCTCGGATTGGCTGCGCACAGCTGAAATTAACCTAGCGAGCAATTCCTCCGCCGTGGAAAATTGTGTTTCAAAAATTTTTCTAGCGAACGACTCATCAAAAAGCGGACCTAACGTTGATAAAGCCAGACTGTACGACATGCTGTCGCCCACGAATTTTTTTAACTCAACCTGATTCGTGCAGTTCTGAAAATACGCGTGGCGCTGCCACCCTAGCGAGTTTGAATTAAGAATACTCTCGGTTAGCTTCCTTATTTTCGAAAAAGCATTGACGATCTGAGCAGCCAGTGCATTATTTTTAACTAATTGCAACTCGTTTAGGTCGCAAGCCAATGCATGAATACTCTTCTCTCCACGTGAAACGTAAATGTCCTCAAGGATCTGAACTACCTGATCAAAAGAGTAATTCAAGTCAGCGTTAACTAATTTCGTAACTACGCTATTGAAATCTCCTACGTTCTTGTTAGCCGAGCGTACCAAAAATTCCTTACGACGCTCATCACTAGTGGCATCAGGCAACAAGGACATGTATGCCTTGAGATTCTGTATATGAGTATGAAAACTCTTATTTTCTAGGAACTCTCCATCATGGACTCGTCTTCTTCCCCTGAAGATGGGGAGCTCTGCGTTCGTCATTATCGTTCCGACAGGAGGTACAATTATATTTGCAGCAATATCACGTGCAAGCTGTGTCGTGTTAACATTACTAGGAACACTAGAACTAGGCCCTGCTGTTGTTGGGGTCGTCATGGTCGGTACTTGAGTCACACTAGTTACTCTAGGTTTAGAAATACGACCGAATTTGGTTACCGTAGCCTCTGTTCGAACTACTTCCTCATCACTATCAAAGTAATCAGACATCAATTACTCCTATTTCCTCAAACAATTCAAAAATCTCCTATTCCTAATAAAACGTCAAAATTCAATATTAATCAAAGATCAATCAAAAATTAATGCATCCCTTCGGAACAAAAAATAAAAATATTTTGCCTAACTTCCATCAATACACAGCGAAATTAATAATTCCACCTGAAACAATAATCACAAAATAGTAGCAAAGAAATAATAAAACACACCACCAATAATCTGCATGCAATTAGAAACTAACGTCACTATTAATAGCTTCCGAAGAATTTAACTTTTTAAACACCACAATCAAATTTAGTCTTGGTGATTGGTCAACAATATTGTGCGGCGTGCACTTGACTATAGCAGCTCAAGTCAAAGCCTCGACGAAGGCGTTAGAAAAAAATATTTCTGCCTCACAGCAAAAAACATGAATTTCTTTCAATTTAAGACTTCAAAAATTAACATCAAAGTGTTTCAGACACTTTCACTAACACTCCTATTCTATTATATAAAGAAATCTGAAACTTACGACAAAAATTGAAGTTAAACAGTTGTCAACCAGGTAATTCCAGATACGTAGGACACGGATGTGGCTCTCACAATGCACAGACTGAGACTGAGGCTACAGATGAGATTGCAGAGCTACACGGGAAATGAACACGGCAACAAAAAAAACCGCTGCATGAAGTGCGACCAAAAAAAAATATAAGCTGCTTGAGACCGAGCTCCCTTGCATCTAGCAACAGAAAAAATAATTCTTTTTCAGAAAGACTTATCTGAGAACAAAGATGACAACAGCTGCTCACGTCGATTGCAGGCAATGATGGGGTAGGGTGCGGCTGTGATGAGGTGCAAACAATGATGTCGGCTGGTACAGCAAGATGTTATGCGTTGATGTCGGCTGGTACAGCAAGATGTTATGCGTTGATGTCGGCTGGTACAGCAAGATGATACTGCGTTGCTACTGTGCACCACGTTGAAGAATTTACACTTTGAAATGAAAGTACGTGTCACTTCACTGCTACAGTTAATGATGCAATATACACTCGTACTGTTTTTGACACAATTTATCCTGGTACTGTTAGTGATGCAATCGTAGTAATTTATCTCCACACAATAAAAATTGTTCGTAGCACTCCACTGATGTATCACGATTGTCTCTTCACTGGATATTCGCTGGGAAAGCAGCGATTTTCACCTCAAACACCAGCTCGATATCGTCGCCGGCTTCATATACCAAAACACGTGTACGCAGCGGTAAATCGTGATGTAGAAAAATGCTGATTTGGGCGTATGCTTCTTGTAATACTCTTTTCGGTACACCTATTCCGAAAACAATTGTAGTTTCTTGCGGTTGCCAGAGTTGATTGTTATTCCCGGTACACATCAGGATTTAATACTGTTCAAAATTGCCAGTAATTGGACAATTGCTATCCACTGCACACTTATGCGAATGTGAGTTCTGTTCGCCACATACGTCGGTCACCAAAATGTACGGGCAGGGAAACACTTGTGAAGCTTGGCGGAGTTTATTTAGCTAGGTGTTGACAGAAGACGAGATGTTGATGGATTGAGCACCCGGCCTCGATAAGAGCGGCCCTTTATAGGTGTCCTCCAGATACAGAAGATGCTTCTACAGATAACATGTGCGGAGATGCCGCATATTTCCACTGTGCGTTTTGTCTTGTTCAAGTGATTTTTTATTTCTCTGTAAGTTTTAACCACTGAGTCTCAAAATCATTTGTATGATCGAAGAAGTGCGTTATTTATTGAAGGGGCCGAGATGCTTTGATTTGCAGAGTTATGATAGCATTTGATTCTCTTGTGCATTTACGAGTCATCTATATGCAGGTGTCTTGTATTACTGCGCCTCGAGCGCCATATAAAAAAATGGCCGACCTTGAGCCCTTTCGTGTCTTTGTAAAGTTAAGCCTAGTCTGGTTGTAAATCTCGTGTGCGTTTGATAACAACTTAATGTGATTCCTTTTACTTTACAGGCAATGTAAAACGTGATGATTAGGTTAGGATATGTGTCATAGCAGAGGTCTCGCATATAAAGATGTAAGTATTTTACGTTTAAGACGTACCACCTTGTTTTCCGTCGTGTCAAGTGATCTAAGCTCTAGTAATAAATCGAAGTCGATTAGAAACTTCTTATTTAATTTTACATTTGTTTTCTCGCAGTGCTTCTTATTTTTCTTGAAATCTGCGTTGTTTTCGAAACTGATTCGCTCCTCGTTGAAAACTATGGCTACTCTGTAAAGTTGCTGTCCTTATCGGTAGAGTATTTTTTATGAAATAATTTCGTAGTTGAGTAGAGTTTCTCTTTTGTATCGTTCGGGCCCCAAAATTAAGGTGATGTTTTTTAGCCCTTTTTAGGTATTTCATTTGTTCACGATAGAATTCATGAGAAATATTTTATAAGTATACATACATTGATTAGGTTTTCGATTCCCCCTCTTTTTCTGTCTATTACGGAAAGTTTGCGTATCGTGTAACTCATAGCTTTGTTTGTTGCTTTCGTCTCTATGACTCAACTTTTTAAGCCGTTTATCTCTTACTGAGAAGTCCATGATTGAACTTGTGTGCAACCTAAATTTCACACCCTTTCGATGTCATTATAATCTAATCTTTACTGAGTACGTGAGTAAAATTGCAGCAATTGGGTGAAAAATCCTGACTTTGAAAGTAGTGATATATTGGTGGCTCTATTATGAAATGGCTTACCTTGCTTCCGTCTCGTTTCTTTCAAATTTGTGTGAACATTTTGTTGTGACTAAGACTCAGCATTCCGGTGCTGTTTCAACGATTCAACCCACTTCGAGGAAATATTGTATCTAATTGAAATCAGTGCTCCAAGGAAAAGATATAAAGTTCCGAGCCGAAGCCTAGGTAGTGCCTCCATTTGTAGAACTAAATAACTCTTGTTTTTGCAGTGACGTATTCAACCGCGCCCAATACAACCTCCTTCTTCTTCCGGTGTTTTTCTTACCTGGCGAAGGGGAATAAGGGCGCGACATAGTAACAATTTTATTCTGGTTGGGGGTTTCATTTCCTCGGCTAATGAAAATATTTCCCCATAACAACCATGATTGGGGCTGGGTAGTCTGCACTGGTTCCATTGCTAGTTTAATTAGGGTTAGGGTGGTGTTCCCTCCCCCTTTTTTCATGCATAGCATGCACAAAATTATTTTTGTTGAATTTAGCAGATTTCTGCCCATTTAGTTTAAAACAACATCTTTTAGATGGTCATTTTGGCCACAACCATGACAATTTCTGTGTTTATAGGGGCAATCTCTAGGCCAGTGCAAACCACCACAGCCGCTGCATGCTGATTTGGGGCTAGCTTGTGCCTGAGTCTTGCCCTGAGGCTTGTAAGCAGTTTGCTGAACTCTAGTCTGACCTACATTCAGAATAGAATTTGGTTTCCTCAACCCCACTGTTTCTCGCAGTGTGGTTTCTTTAGCAGTAGCTAGATCCATGGCCTTTTGCCATGTCAGGCCAGGTTCATTCAGCAAGCAATTTTGAATTTCATTACTGGACGCACCCAATATGAATCTGTCCAGCAGAGTCTCTTCTAGCACTTCCTGTTTGTAATTACAGGTATGTGAAAGGGCCTTCAAGCTAGCGACAAAATCAGCGATGCTTTCTCCTTGTTTCTGGTTCCGCTTATGGAACCGGAACCTTCCGAAGATTTGGTCGCGTGTGGGCTTAAAATGCCTTCTTAACGCTTCAACCATCTCAGCATACGTAGCTTCTAAGGTACTTTTAGGAGACACAAGGTCCTTGATGAGTCTGGCAATTCTTGGATCCACTAGAGAAATTAATGAGGAGGCTTTCTCACTATCTCCAATTTTGTTAATTAAGAAGTAGCAGTGCAACCTAACCTCATAGTCAACAAACTCTTCCTCTAAAGGATTAAACTCTCCCACTGACCCTATCTGTGGCATTTTAGCTTTTCTTAGGTGGTGCAACACCAGTGAGCAGACAAAATCAACAACAAAAATTCACTAGGCAAATTCAATGTTCCCTCACTAGTCACTACTACTTAGTCACTCCCAGCAGCTCTACCAACACCTCGTCGCCAATTTGTTATTTATCAAGACAGAAATAATATTATTACACCTCATCAATACACAAATAGCACATCAATAGACAAATGCAATGACACATCACATAGGGTAAATAATTCACTCACCTCTTAGATACCTTACAACTTAAATACTCAACTACCAGACATGTGGCCAACAAGAGTAGAGCGGAGATAGGTGGGAATACATAGAAAAGAGTAGAGTAGAATTAAGTACATTAGTTAGAAATTAGAGGGTTAGATACTTAGCCACATTAGGTAATTTATATACACACACTCGGCCAACATCTACTGTTGTTGGGCCTGAGACCAATAGAAGACTGGCTGCGAGGGTTGCTCTCCCGAGCGTTGCCAACTTTTTGTCTGTCTAACTAGAACTTACATTTCTCGCTATATTACAGTCACAATATCACATGACGGTAGTTTTTCGTGAGCTTCCAGTGCAGTCACCAGTGTGGAGAAGTGGTCGGCAAGTGACGACAGCAAGATTATTACACTACTTTCTTCATCAACAGCGTCATCAATCACACTCAAGGACTCAAATATTTCAACAAATGCTTTGAGATGAGTTTGTAATTCTTGGTCTTCTTTTATTTTCATGTTGTAGAGTCATTTGCGTAGTCTGAACTTGTTAGACCAAGTTTTCTTATGGAATGTATCTTCAATTTTGTGCCACAGTTGCACAGGGTCAGTAGGATCACCCAACAAATACAGTTGACTCGTTTCGACACCAAGCACAATTGTTGCAAGTGCACTGTCACGTCTTTCTTCAAATTTCCTTCAAGCAGTCTCGTCCGTAGTCTGTGGCATGGTTTCCGTTCCTCGAACCAAGTTCCACAACGTTTCTTTCATTAAGATCATCTTCATTTGCAGCTTCCACGTAGGATAGTTTTTGTCATTAAAGAGCCGTGAGGCAGTTCTTAGCACTTTCACTTACAGAGCCTGTCATGTTTCTTTCTTTTTCACTGTTTCTGTCTCACACTTACAAACAGATTACCAACGTCTGTTCTCACTGTCCCGGGCTGTTGTTCGCTTCGGGACTTAGGATAACCTCACTGAAATTGTTTCTTCGGAAGGTTGTCTGGGCCCATAACCTATTCAGTTAGGTTAGGGTGGATAAAGTGAGACACTTGGGATTTATATATTGTCAGTAACACACAGCAGGATACAGTAAGTTTACATCACGAAGGTTAGCAGTGGAGTAGGCTCCAGCCAAGCATGAGAACCATGAGCTCAGTTCTCAACGCAGAGTACTGTTTAAACACATTCTAACACTATATAGAGCACTGTAACATTATCAGTATTATACACATATACATTCAAGGTGCTACAATAAAGGTTTCAACAGAAAATTGAATTAATAACAGACAATTCAAGCAAGGTTTTGAAATGATTTTGGATGAAACCAAAAATTACATCAGCTGGAGTAACGAAAAGAGTCTTTACAATTATGTCAATGGTTTCTACTAACGGAACATTTGTAAATAAATTTTCGACATCAAACGACACATTAAGAGCGTACAAAGTAGATATATTAAGAGCGTACAGAGTTACCCCTTTTTATGTGAGCATAATGTATTGCATCAGCTGAGCTGTTCTGCAAGTAACTTGCAAGTTGCAACACAATTACTACTATATTCTATTTTCTTTGTATTAATTGAAGGGAAATGAGCGAAACAGAATTAAACAGAATGAATTTGCGATGCTTTCAATTACTAATTGCTGCTTTTTAACTGTAAAATATGGATTATTGCTCCAGTACGAAAATTGCATTTCGCACTCGTTGGTATCTCATATATTTGTGTGCGAACCCACAATGACTAGATATCAATGACAGTATTAAGTAATAGGTATAAATACGCTGTTGCGAACTTCGAACAAAATAATCAACAAAAACATTGCGTATTTTTTATGTTTTCAGTATAGAATTTTAACTCTGTTTTGTTAAATTTTGGTTATAAGCAATCATAAATAATTTTTAGCAAAAATAAAAATCGAAGACACCAAAAAATCGCGACTCCAACCTCGACTCCACTACATCCGAATGAACGACTCCGACTCCGACTCCACTGCATTCGGAAAAGCGACTCCGATTAAGACTCCACCACACTTCAGAGAAGCGACTCCGACTCCGACTCCACCCTAAAACATGCGACTCCGGTGACTCCGACTCCCGACTCTGACTCCGCAACCCTGGTGCGTAGGTATGTATGTGTATGTACTCGTAAATATATGTGTTTATATTTACATGTGTAAATGCACATATGTGTGTACTAAACTGATAACTTACATTTTGACTAGACCTAATGTATTTTTTCTGTTCTCTCTCAACTTTTAACATTACCTAAATCGTCATCTCTTCATTATTGTAAAGCATTCACGTAAAAAATTATACATTTGCTGTGTCATCAATCATGCATTTATATTTAAATAAAATGCTCATCAACTAATGGCCGTTATGTTGAAATTGTTCAATTAGAAATACAAAACTTGTAATTTTCGTGGTCCTCATGCTTATATGTATGTATATTTTTTCATGCTTACTTGAAATGACATTTTTGAATGTCTGCCGAAACAAGCAATTCTAATATTATTTCCTGGCATCAAGAACTGCTAAGTTTTATGTCATGCATACGTAAACTGTCACATGTGTAAACTGTCAAAAGAAAGTTTAATCCACTGATTACCATTATCAGAATATAAATCGAAGAAAAATTGTTCTCTTGGGAAACGTACAAATCAGAAGAAAGATACTCACCAAGTCAAATGATGTTGCTCAGTCGTTTTGGTCTAAAAATGAAGGATAAGGAGAATATCCTCCAATTCGCAAGTGACGCGATAGAAGGCTTCGCAAGACTTGTTAGAGATTGCCATCCTCAGTATAAATTCGACTCACCGCTGACGTGTTTTGATCCACCGCCCCTGAGAGACGCCAGCGAAAAATTTATACAAGTCCTAAATGCTACATGTATCGGGTAGACCTTTCGGTCTGCGCCTTGGGGGGTAATGTAGCAGTCGCTAAAAAAATGTCTCATATCATGTCTCGCGTTAATTTGTGGATTTTGATCTTCACTACATCAACGCGAGTGAACGGACATCGAGGGACGCCAAAGACACGAGGTTTCTTCAGTTTTATTTCAAGCCCCGTTGACTCCGTGAACTACACAACAAGGATAATTTCAGGTTCGGCACAATACGAGGAATAACCGCATGATAAGAAAACTCCTAGTTCAAAAATATAGATGAGAAGTAGCTGACTAAAGTACGAAGAGCAACTAAATAATGCTAGAACTAAGTATGATATCCTAATGACAATGAACTATCACGCCAGTCTCATGAGTCTGGGTAGCTTACGAGTCGATTCATGTTAGCAGGAATTCCAGTTCCAGAGAATAGCAATAAGGATAGTACTCCACGCTCGGAGCAACTCATGCGCAAATCAATACATGGAAAGGGATCAATAATTTTCAGGCCAAACGCATAACACAATGAGACAACTATTGGAATATCTGAGGCAGAATATTAAAGAAGGTTTGACTTTCTAATTAGGAAATACATTTTTATACTTTGTTTTGAGCACACAGTAATGCAAGAATCCAATTTTATAAACATACACACGGAAGGTTTTTCTTCAGCTTCCCATTATAATTTCTAAACTGTTAAATATGTGCACTGTGGTCAAAGGAGGACAGTACACTCCACACACTAATTTTAATTCAGGAACTCGGCTTTAAAATCAGTTCTAACGGCTTACACAAATTAAATGCTCCAGTAGTACTGGTTTACAACCTCGGTGAGACAACCTGACAACACCCCAATATACTCACAAACGATGGGGGAAGGTCCCTCACACGTTGGAATAGCCTTTCTATTTCAACCTACAGAAATGAAGGGACTATCTTATTTTTCTTTACTCTACCTGGGGAGGGAGAAAAAGTTTAAAAGGGTTAGGTCTCTGATGCAGGGGCAACGCTAAAATAGTAACAGCAGACTAGCACTAAGGCCTATTCCGCCGCAGAATAATCAGAGCCCAAAGTTAAAGTACATGAATACAGCAGATCAGCTATGGTTACCTATTGTCAAAAAACGGCTATCTCATTGATCAGCGTAATACTGAAAGGGATTAAAATGAGTCAGCAAATTTAAATTACCTAATTTAAATACATGTGAACTGACCATAGGGCAACAAGTACACGTTGGCCAACGTCACCCTGAGAACACAAAATCACATGGGCGAGTGGTCACATAAATTTCTGGGTATATTCCCAGCCTACTTTTGAAAGGGCTTTAACTCTAGGCTTCTACCTTACTGACTGGCGCAACTTGCCCAGCACAGCTCATGGGTGAGGAGTCAACAAGATATTGACAAAAAAATGTATTTTATTTCTTAGTAAAAATTTGAGCTATACACGGTCAAGTTATGGAGTTGCTAGTACCGACCAGCTGTTCACATTCTATGTTTTTATACTTAAACACGTCAGTTGTGATGGGTTAAACTGAAGTTCAATATTCAACTCAAATTCAGAGTCAAAATCAATGAGCAAATTTTTAAAAATCCCACATTCACCGGGCCTGCTATATACCGTTAATTTAGAAAGGCTGTTAGAATTTGTAAAACGACCCGTCGATGGGTCGCTTCGCAGCAAGAAAAACCTAACTACGACTCACCGGTGGGCCATACCGCAATGAGCGATTTAAAGCTACAACTTCTCACAGGCACTTTCGTCTTAGTGCTGACTACCTTAGTTTACACAATCTGAATTGTTAAATTCCTAGCATCACAATACAGCATCCTAGCTGGAGGGAACATCAGAATTAAAAGAAAGGGCTAGCCTAACTCGATATAGGTGCTTCGCCGGTTGCCAGCAGCATCATTGAATGCTCTAGGAACCGGCTGTTCACCCCTATCAAACACACAATACATGGTGGCGGAGCAACAAGTGTAGCTAGTTCGAGAATACAAAGAATTAAAATTAGTGGTTTTCTAACAAGTAATCACACTGCTAAGCACACAGAAACTTAAGCTTATCCGGGGAGAAACTCTCTCCACGAGCACTTGGGTCAAACAGAACGTTGCGTCAGTCTTTCAGACCAGTACAGATTTCCGCTGAATGTTGCCGCAAATTTTTTCAAAATTCGCGTGTTGTAAGACGCTACATATCATCAAAATCCTCATTAACATTTAAATAACACAGTTATTGGCACAAACTATCTTACTGTAAATTATTACTAATAATTTTTTCAATTGTAATTATTAATCCTAATGTTTTTGTGTGAATCACACAAATATTAAATAATACCAAACAACCGCTAGAGTAGACCTAGGCATTGTGGCAACATCCCAGTGCACGCCATTCCCCAAGCGTCATTTCGTGTCTTGGTCTTGTGTCGTAAAGAGCTCGTCGCGTTAGCATAAATTAGTGCAAATTTTGTGAAACGCACAATGGTGAATGTGTTGGTAGTATTTCCCTGTGCTCATTAGTAGTTTCTTGAGTATTTTTATGTGTTCTTTAGCCTTTTCCCCATACAGTGTAGGATGGAATGATCGTAAAATCGACCCGGCTGTTCTCGTTAGTGGTGTTGGCGTGTTTAGTGGTGTGATCAGGATTCTTAAATGGCCAGCACAGAGATGCAGTTGTCTTTGCTATATTTGAGTCTTGTGAATGTTTTGAGATTCTTTGTGCCAGAAATACTGGCTATGGCACCATTTGTGACGTATTATAAATTCACCAGAGCGATGGGAGATATTCCGAGCTAAGATTTACGTGCTCGATCTCAAATAAATTCTCCTGAGCTGTTTAAACATTTAGGCCTTCGATGCAAAATAGTTTCACTTATCCTGTCTGGTTTTATAGTGAAATTAGTAGAGTAATAAGGGGTGTTTTGCCGGCATGACTCATCTGTCCTTATTCATTTGTTTGAGCATCAAAGAGAACAACCGTCATGAGTTGTTCTCTCACATTCAAGTCCTCACCTGGACCCACAACGGACTCCCACGAGCCGCCGCGCGCGGTTGGAGTACGCCGCCAGGACTGGATCCGGAACCCCGCCTCAAGAAGCGGGTTCACCCCAATGAGTGGACCATGGCCACGGCACCCCTCAGCGTCAAAAATAAAGAAAGTCGAGAATAGTCGTTGTTTTTCACTATCCTGCAGAGGTAAAGTTCGTGCAAGTACCTGAAAACCTCGGTGAAAGTAGAGCACCCGATTACCCACTCCTTCTGAGTCAAAGGGCCAAACAAACTTTCAATCTTAAATCTTAAATTCGTATTTATGTGCCTAGCCATAGGCACTATAAATTCTGGTGACCCTGTCAAACTAATTTGTCGGAACTTTGTTGATACCAGAACATCAAACTGGTGTACTTAAAACCAATAAGTAAAAATTGAATTACTCGCACCAAGCAAAACACTAAACTTCATAACTTAAGGGCACTTTTGAAAACTAGAATTACCTACTAATTTGCACAACGTGAAAGCCACATGGCCAAGATGACGCAGTAAAAGACACAGAGAATGTTCCTAAGTTAATTACATGAGTGAGTTCTAATTACACAGACACGTTGAGTATATTTTAGTCTCTAGACACATCCAACTGACTAAATAAGGTAACTCTAGCTTAACACTTAACATTCAACACTTGTTACTTACATATGCCGCTCTGGGGCCCAAGCACTACACTCAGACGAATCTCTTACGTGAATGACGGACTCTGCCTGGAGAGCTGGCTATATATACGTACGATAACCGGAAACGCTTGCGAAATGGTTCTGCATCAAAACGCGTGAGAGCTAATTTTCGGAAATTTCGAAGTATTTTCGGTTCGAATTTTAATAGATTTCGGGGTAATGTTGAATGAATTATGTAATCTAAAATTGTAAGAATGATTGTGTTAATCTTATTTAATTTTTAGAAGATAGTTTTAATAATTTATGAAATTAGGCTGAAGTGCGACTGAGGGAGTTCACTACAAAAGGAGCTACTCAAGCCTTGGCATCTATGATTCACCCACAGAAGAACAAATGGGTCGTGGTCGTCATCTTTGCTGTACGCTATCTCGAGAAAAGCTGAGAAGGTCGGAGCTAAACTAAATGTAAAGGATGTATTCAGTTCATATGTTAAGAGTCTAGACATTCAAACGATCATCTGCAAGTTGAATTCATCCTAATTATGCTGTAATTTTTAAGATATCCTCCCCATGACAAAGTCAAATTGACAATATAAGGCATCAAACTTATTCAGAAATGAACATGACTGCAAGCACAAAACAAATGAGACATACAGTATACTAACATTAGACCGTTTGAGAGTAATTTGAAGTCGATGACTCCATTCTTTTGAAAGTTACGAGTGGGCCAACCCAAGTTTTTTTGACTGCGCGCAAATCGGAAAGGCTTATCGAAAAATTTCTGTATTTTCCGGAAAACCGTATGAGTCGTGGTCGTTTGTTCGATACGGGAAAGAGAAAATGTTTTATTCGTATATTTGAGAGTAATTTGAAGTCGATGCGAGTATATTTTCGAGAGTTACGAGTAGGCGAACCCAAGTTATTTTTGACGGCGCGCGAGTCGGAAAGGCTTATCAAAAAATTTCTGTATTTTCCAGAAAACCGTTAAAGTCGTGGTCGTATGTTCAATATGAAAAGATAAAATATTTCATTCCTGCATTTGAGGGTAATTTAAAGTCGATGGGTGCATATTTTTAATGTTAGAAGTGGGTCAACTTAAGTTTTTCGACAGCGCGCGAGTCGGATAGGCTTGTGGTGAACTTTTGGAACTCATTCCACTTGAATTTATAAAAACGTTAAAACGAACATCCTAAAATTAAGTTATATCAATGGAATGATTTTCATAAATTTACAAACCTGAATTCATTCGATAAAACCCGAAATTTTACCAAAATTGTGTTCCGAAAGAAAAACATGATTCCGGTCACGTATCTCCGCCCGTCACTTCCGTATTGGCAACACTGCCCTGGCCATTTTGTAATCGGAACGCACTCTTACTCTAGCTCTCCTGTGTTTCGGTTCTTGTGCTTTGCAGCGACGGGTGAGACTAGATTTTATGTTAATTTCTGTGGAAGTACAGCTTATTTTTGATTAACTTATATTACATCATCTCCTTTATAATTGTGTTGTCCGTAAGGAGTGTTTCATTGTGCCTATGTAACGTTCTGCAGAACTCAATTCATGTAATTATTAGGAACATCTTCTCTTTTGTGTTATTCTGTGCAAGCGCTTTGGCGGGCACAAGTAGTTCAAGCTTCCTGCGCCATTTTGTCATTGTTGTTTTCCCTTTTTGTTTCCAGCCCCTGATTAATCTTTGTGCTCTCAATTACTGCATTTTTTAATTAAGGTTAGGTATTGAAATAATTATGAAATTTTATAGTTGCACAGTGAACGTTTAAATTCCAAATTTAAAAAGCTTTGCTAGGTTATCGCAGTTAGTAGAGTTTTCATTGTTTTAGTTGCTCATTCCGAAACAATTTACATAAATCCTTGTTTTCTGAAGTCTTGCTCAGAACTATCCCAATAAATACCTAATTACATCTGACAACATGTTTTATAATTAGAACCTGTATTCTTAATATATATAATTTAGAAACATTCTACATACTATTGATGTTTCGAAGGCTGGTTAGGTAGCTAGTAATTTGAGTGGATTTTGCCACTACGCATTGATTTTCAGCGTCAATAATGTTAAGGTATCCATGCAAAATTCAAATTATGTAGGACCCAATTCATGTATTAACTTAGTAACAATTTCTATTCAATTATTGTTTAGCAAATAATTTGCCTGATGTGCTGGAGAAGAAAATTAATTCTTGAAGCCAGAATTAAGCTATCACAGCTCTTTTGTTTCTTGAAGTAGTTAGGTGTTAAGTTGGAGTAGGGTAGTCTTGCTCTCAGGAACTTCATATTTAGAGGTTCCACCTTTTTCTCATACTTGCTGTTTAGAATTCCCTTATTTTTTGCATTATCTCAGTGCTGTAGATACTTTACATCTAGTTGTTAATTCATTGTGATTATATGCTCAGTTTTCACTGCTTGTGGCATCTTAGTCTTGTTCCTTCATGTTTCTGCAATTTAATAGGAAGGGTGCCTCAAATTAATTCAACTGTTATTGAATATTTTGGAGCAATGCTGGCTCAATTGAATATGGGGAAATGAGAAACCCTGTCCTTATTTTATCATACCTCTTGTGCCAAAAACTTATGAGCATTTTGTAGTACTCGTACAGCTTATTGTATAGTGCAGATCAGGCAAAAGTTTTTGCCTGTGCAAATCATTAGTATAAAGTTGTAGTTTCATGCCATTAAAAATATTAAGGCTAATATTTTTCCGAGCAAATTTTCAGTGCTCCGAAGTTGATCCCTGCCTGCACTCCGGCGCCAGAGTGCGGGTAGGGGTTGTTTTCGAAGAAGCTCCTCGCTTTGAGGCGGCATTGTAAATCTCAGAACTTTGGCAGCCTGGCATGTGTTAATATATGGCTCGCATAAATACCGTGTGCAAATTAACCCAGCTCTGTCGTCCAGTACAGGAAGCCACGAGACACTCCACACTCCACTGCCACATTCACCTACCTTGCCCATTCATATAAAGGGGGTAACTAACCCGGTAGCCAAACGTGGTGAAGGACAAAAACTGCCTCCTTCTCGGTTCCTTCTTTTTCCTCATTTCCCTTCACGCCTCATTCCTCATACTCATTACTTCCCTCGTCCAAGTCACGTGACGATTTGAGTATTCTCTGGCTGTGTCTAAATCACTTGACGTTGAGCCGTTTCAACCACCACTGGGAATCCATGCACACTAACCCTCCACCATCATAGTTTCGCCATCTCACAACCACAGCTGCGAGCCGGTTGCATCACCACTCAAGATTGGACCAGGAACGGTTCATTCCGAAGCGACCATCGGGGCTGTAGCATTTGCTACAAAGTGTAAAATTATAAAAATTCTCATTTGCACTTAAATAAAATAATTATTGACATTAAAAATCTTACTCTAAATTATTATTAATAATTTTCTACTTATAATTAGTAATCCTTGAAGTTTTTGCGTAAATGCATAAGATATAAAATAGCGCTCGACATTTTCGAGAGTGAAGCCTCTGATGATTGGCAACACTGGCGCGGGACGCTTGGTTTTCCGCGTCACTCTCTCGTTCCTCCTTAGCTTGTGCGTTTACACTGTTCTTGTAAGTGAAAGAAATTAAGTGTTCAAATAGACCAAATCTGGTAAAGTATATTGTGTCATTTTTTAGTGTGCATTGTGTTTTAAGTATAAGGATCTGGTCAGGTCGTGATACATAGATAAACATGTAAATAGTCGTAGAAATCGTAACATAGCATAGTTCATTCCAAGTGCTATCTCAACATGACGTAGCGTAAATTTTGCGTGTCATGTGCATTTCTTGTGTCAAGATTATAGTAAGATGCTCAACTATGTCATTTCCTTACTACAATAATTATATACTTGCAGCTGTCATTATGATATTGACATTTGCTCATTGGATTACTTCGCGAGAGCGTACGGTGGATTTGCCGGCGTTTTTGTGAAAAATGGCGGAGCACAAAACTGCTGGGTCATTTCATTTTTATGTTCACTGTATTATGTTTTTGAATATTTTCTTTTGCTGCAAGAGATACGTTTAGTGTTTCTTTCTTCAGTATAATTGACATGGATGAATTTAGGACTTCTTTTTATTTCTCGTACGGATATAGAGATATTATAGAGTACGAAATTCAGGCATGCATATTCTTGCAAAAGTTTTAGCTGTGTGATATTTCATTATATTCCATAAATTGTGTGCTTAATCGCATGTAGTTTTCAATATGAATAACAATTATGTCATTACCAAAAATTCTTGTAAATTTCATGCTCTTATTTTTAAAGCAAGGGCAGTAGTGAAAGAGCTTGCCAGCTGTTAAAAGTCTACCCTATTTCATTAGTTTGACAAAAGGAGAACAGTCATTGCCAGTTTCTAACCTTCCTATTTCCTTCCTGAGCCTTAAAGAAATTAATAGCTTTGAGTTAAATCTGTGGAAGAAGTTCAGGGTTTTTCTCCGTGATGGGAAAATTATCCATTGCAGTGTAGGGATTGTCAGTTGTGGAATTTTTACTTGACGCCTCTTCGAGAACCTTCTCATTCAGCGTCTTCGACTATTGCAGATCCTCGACGGCACCAAACGCCACAACACACATTCCTTGGGTCTTAACTGTACAAGTTGTAAATACGTGGCATATTATCTCAATAAGCCATCGAGTCATACAACGTAATTGCCTATTTGTGACGTGAGACGTTCTGACCTTTTTTGTCATCTATCCACTTTGCAATCACTTGTCGGAGCTAGTAGAGCCTAGGTATTACTACAAATGGCTACTAATCTACCAGTTCAACCACGACAATTTGCTTTTCACACCGTGGAATTATTCTAACGTCTAAACCCACAAATAGCGAATCATCAAAACGTCACAAAAGAAATTGATATTCTGTCAGTCGTTAAGCTTAAACAGACCTTGAACCTCCACAAACACACTCACTTACACCTGGTCAACGTCATCGCTCGCCGGACCTCGCCTGCACGGAGTTCCCCATCTAAGAGAAGATCGTCAGAAGTCAAGCACGCCATCGGTCATCTCGGCTTCCTCCAATAAAGAATTTCGAGCTGAGTTATCCCCTGACGTGTCTTTATTATCCCTCTCTTACAATTTCGGAAAACACTATCGAACAAAACGATTAGGATACCTATCTTAATACCTATCTTAAAACCTATCTTAAAGTTAACTCATCACCACCAAACCTAACAGGGCTGACAAGTCTTCTCAACAAATAAAGGCCAGAGAAACAAACCCATATTTTTCTTGCCCTTCCGAGTGGTCTAGTCCGTGGAAAAGTCTAGTATTAGTTTTGATTAAACTGATGCTGAGTGCATCCGAACACCATACCAAACTCCTTCTGAGTCAGTGGCCATACTTAATTCATTTTAATTTTTGATGCCTTCCAAGGCGTCTGGTGACCCTGCCTTATCACGGAACACCAAACTTGGTTTTATGTAAATCAACTAAATTCTCAACCTTTCAACAGGAACTCGAACATTAAGCTGGTCACCTCTTAGATAATTTTTGTTTGTTCTTCAAACTTCACGCAATTAAATTGAGTCCCCCATTTTGGGTGGACTTCAGAGGCTTATCGATAAATTTATTTATTTTTCAGAAAACCGTTCGGGTCGTGATCGTTTGTTCAATTTGGAATAGAGAAATTGTTTCATTCTTTTATATGAGAGTAATTTGAAGTCGATGGGTGCATTCTTTCAAAAGGTAAAAACAGTTCAACTTAAGGTTTTTGACGGCTCGCGAGTCGGAAAGAAAAAGAAAGAAGAAGAAAAACAGTATATTTCCAATATAGATGGTACAAAAGTACCATCATTGGTTTTTAAAATCTCTTAAAATTAATACACTTAGATGATACACACACACGAGTATTGTAAAACTCGTGTCACTAGTCGAAAAGAAATGATTGAGGGCAATGTAACTCCTAATCTTGCTTAATCTACATTTGATAATACATGTAATGATAATTATAAGAGACAACACAATTTCATGGACGATGCATTTTCATTGTGAGGTGAAAACACTTTTGACAGTTTACATGTACATGACATAAAACTTCGCAATTCTTGACGCCAGGAAATAATACATGAATCGCTTGTTTCGGCCAATATTCAAAAGTGTCATTTTAAGGAAGCATGAAAAAAAATATATATATAAATATACATCCGTATATATATACATATATATATGTATATATTCATACATATATATACATGTACATACACACACATACATATACATGTATACACGTACACGTAAGCATGAGGACCAAGAAGATAATAAGTTTTGTATTTCTAATCCAGCAATTTTAACATAGCGGTCATTAGTTAATAAGCATTTTGTTTAAACAAAAAGTGGATTATCGCACAACAAATGTATAGTTTTTACATGAATGCTTTACAATAATAAAGAGATGACGAGTCAGGTAATGTTGCAAGTTGAGAGTGAACAGAAAAAAGACCATTATCTCTAGTAAAATGCTAGTTGTCAGTCTAGTACACACATGTGTGCACATATAGCTACACGCAAATATATACACATACACATGCACGCACATACTTACACCAAACTCGTAAGGATACACAAATGCATTTCTATGCATCGAGGCCATACATACGCATTCTATTTAGTGTCATACGCATAGCGTGCACACGTAACCATATATACAAGTAAGCATGTGTGCGAATATCAGCGTAAACCAGTCAGTATAAACCAGAAATTCCAGTCGAGGGAAACGGAGAAAATATCTTTTATTAAGGCTTAGCGATAACTTTCTGTAGTTTCCAGAAAACCGTTAGGGTTGTCTGTACAATACGGGGAAAGAGAATGTTTCACTATTTCGTTTGAAAGTAATTTAAAGTCGATAGATGCCTTATATCAAAAGTTAGAGCATGCTCAAAACTAACCCCCTTTTAACCCTCTTTTTAGGGAGAAAGACTGTGTTCAAGTTTGTGTTCGCGTGAGTGGTCGAAATTTGGCACGCCGGTTAGTAATATTATTCGAGTATCATTGTAGCAATGAATTTTTTTTGTAAGTGCGTAAAGTAAGAGACAGTGATTGGAATGAGCCAGTCGTGTAGAATGGGGTGTAATAACCCACCATGCCCATGGATGGTATTTGTAGCATATCGCTACAAAGCGTAAGAATTAGAAATTCTCCATTCGCACTTAAATAAATTAATTATTAACATTAAAAATCTTACTCTAATTTATTATTAATTATTTTCTACTTCTAATTCGTAATCATGGAAGTTTGTGTGTAAATACTTGAGAGATCAAATAATCAATCGACATTTCGAGTTTTAAAGCAGCCCGATTTGGCAACATCTAAGTGCGTCACTTGAACTGAGCGTTACTCACTCTGTCTTGTGGCTTGTTAGCGTACGAACATCATCTCGACTTCAACGTCATCGCCACACACCACTCGCAACAGCCTCCCCTTGGGCCTTGTTTTTTACCTCAACTTGAGCCGCCTTGCTTTGCCTAAAATCTTAAACTTAAACGGGCCGGAACTGGCCCGATCTTAACTGGACGTGACTTCACCAGAATTTACCTGGCTTTGGGCCTCATTTTTGGTCTAGCTTGTATGGGCTTTAATGCTACTTAACTCACCTAAGAATTGCCTCAACTTGAGCCGCCCTGCCTGGCCTCAACTCAATAAAAATCGATCACTCACAACGTCACGGTTTCCTCAAAGTCGACATATTGGCCCCCTTACATCATTAGCAAACCACACACACACACGGTCGACCCCAGCACTTCTCCAGGAGCCTTCCGACTGCCCGGACTGCAAACCCTCTTCTAGCCAAGTTCGTCGTTGGTTCAAGACTCGGCGGTTTTCTCCGGCTTCCTTCCAATATATACCCAAAAAAAGCTGAGTCCAAAGTGCCTGATTATCCTTCTCACGATTTTCTCCCAGACGCTTGTCGAGGTATTGTAGGGAATGGCTATACCCCTCGGCCAGATCCTAACACTGGTGACCCCAGTTAAAATAACCCCAAAGATAAAAATCACTGGTGAAGACCCCAGTTAAAATAACCCCAAAACTTCTTTAAAACTTAAAAACTATTCAACTCGATAAGTGTTTGGGAGGTTGTGAGAGAGGTTAATTTTGGTATATCATTGTAGTGATAAATTTCCCATGTCGTAGTCTTTGAGAATTTCTTAGATTTACCGTGTTAATGGTGATTCTCTGAGCAGCTCTAACAAATTTTTTTTCAGCGTTATCCTGCCCTTGTTTGTTTTATGTGCCTCAGTAGGTAGGAAAAATATATTTTTTTTCCTATTTCTGTGCTTACGTTTATTACGTTTATTCTGACTACCGTAAAAATTCGCGTTTACATTCTCTCTTTCCATCCGTTTCTTCAACGTTATTGATCGATTGAGGAGGTAGAAAAATAATTTTTCACACCTGCTTTATTTTTGTGCCTACGCTAATTGCCGCATACCGCATAAAATTTTTTTTCCTCGTTTCCAATTTCATATTTCCTTTCCTTGTGTTTCAACTTAATTTGAATGATTGCGTAGGTAAAGAAATAACGCAAACCTTTGCCACGCAAATTCCAAGTCATAGGCGTTGATTGCGCAAATTGAAAGAAAGCTGCTAGCATGAATGAATCAGATAATGAAGATCGAGCCCCCACAAAACCCATTAGGCTCCCCCCTTTCATTCCG
This sequence comes from Morinoia aosen, assembly GCA_030386875.1. NCBI lineage: Eukaryota > Metazoa > Arthropoda > Malacostraca > Amphipoda > Talitridae > Morinoia > Morinoia aosen. Next base: position 45,965,071 of record CM059575.1, read on the forward strand.
GAGGACGCTCATACCTGGTTCCAACAGGTCGAAGCTATGTTTAGGTATCATAAAGTAACTGATAACACGGATCAATTCTACGCCCTTGTGTCCGCAGCTCCCACAAAATTGTTGAATGATTCAAATCAATTGCTCGAAAACCCTCCCGCCTTTGATCCGTACGGCACCTTGAAAAGAAAGATTCTGCAGAAGTTGCAGATGTCCGATGCGGACAAATTTAGGTCTCTTGTAGACGCCTCAGCAATTCCATCTGTCTCTGTCTCTTTCTCTCCCACTTCGCTAGTCAAAGAGCTGCGCAAACTCGCTACGGGTGTTGCCGTAGCTGAGGGATTTCTGAAGGAAGTTTTCATGACTAAGCTTCCTCACAATGTCCGTCCATTTCTCTCGCTAGCAGGCCCTGATCAAACGTTGGAAAAGCTCGCGGAGTCCACTGAGACGGTGATGCGCAACATTAATTTGTCACAAGCACCGCAAGTTGCTTCCCTTAATGCAGCTGCTGCGAATATTAGCCCCGCAAATACTCAGAATCAATCCTCAGCCACAATAGATAAGATGCAGCAAGACATCGCTGAGATAAAGCAAGCTTTACAGAATTGCCAGTTAGGTCAGAGGGGTCAGAGCGTAGCTCACATTCAGCAAGGCCCAGGGAGATTCCAAAGCCACCAAAATGCCTACGACTATCCGTATGACTATCCCTCAAACTATCATCCTTTTCCTCCTCCTCAACGCTTTGATAGAGGTAGATCTTATGATAGGTCAAATCAAGACCGTCGCTTTCGGTCGCGCTCTCGTGATGCTAGTAGCAATTTATGCTGGTACCACACAAAGTATGGTGACCAAGCACGAAAGTGCGGGTCCCGCTTTTGCCCTCGTTGTACCGAAATGACCTCGGGAAACGCCAACAGCGACGCATAGTAGCGAGTACTGCGTTGCCTCATTCCCAGACCACTCGCCTTTTGAACATTATCGATCCCACTACCAAGTATCGATTTTTAATAGACACCGGCTCCAGTGTGTCAATTATCCCAGCCACGGCGAAAGACAAAAACAACCCATTGTTGGCGACATTACGCGCCGCAAACGGCACGCCAATTCCTTGTTACGGTGAAAGAGTATTAGAGTGCAGTCTGGGATTGAGGCGAAACTTTCGTTTCACCTTCCTCATCGCGGAAGTCCAAAAGCCTATCATTGGCGCGGATTTTTTGGCCAAGTTTGGCATACTTGTAGATGTTAAAAACCGTAGAATTAGGGACGAGGAGACACAGATCTCAATTCCCGCTTGTAGCATAACTAGAGCTAATGTCTTGCATTCCTTCTCTATCGCCTTAAAGGAAGAGTGCATGTTTGAGCAATTACTGAAAGATTTTCCTGCATTGACAAATTCTAACTTAGTTTCTGCAAAAATGCAGACCAGCACAAAGCATTTCATAGAGACGCAAGGACCGCCAGTCTATTCCCGAGCAAGGCGACTACCGCCTGATCGATTGGCGTTAGCTAAGAAGGAATTTGCGCGCATGCAAGAAAATGGCATTATCCGCAGTTCCAAAAGTCCTTGGGCTAGCCCTCTTTTGCTAGTACCCAAGGCTAACGGTGAATTCAGACCGTGCGGGGATTTCCGCAGATTGAATGCCGTTACTCTACCTGATCGCTACCCTATTCCTTACTTGCATGATTTCAGTGCAAATTTAGAGGGAGCTCAAATTTTCTCAAAGATAGACCTTCAGCACGCCTTTCATCAAATTCCACTTGATGAGAGTGCTATCGCTAAGACCGCGGTAATCACTCCGTTTGGTCTTTTTGAATTCCTCAAAATGCCATACGGCTTGAGGAACGCTCCTCAGACGTTCCAAAGGCACATGGCTGAAATTTTCTCTGATCTCACTTTCGCTTATGTCTATCTAGACGACATCCTAGTGGCATCCACAACCCCGGAGTTGCACAAAGACCATTTTAGGGTCGTTTTTCAAAGATTGTCCGACAATGGACTTCTCGTGAACCCTGCAAAATGTGAGCTCGGAAAGCCATCACTGATTTACTTAGGTCATGAAATCTCTAGCCTAGGTCTAAAACCTTTGCCTTCCAAAGTAGAAGTGATCAAAAACTTTCCTCTTCCACAGACCCAGAAGGAACTAAGAAGGTTCCTAGGTTCTGTTAACTTCTATCATCGTTTCATACGCAACTGTGCTCAAACTCTAGCCCCCTTGTCTGACTTGCTCGAACCGAAACGAAAAGGCAAATCTATTGAGGTAAAATGGACAGAAGAAGCGCGCACGGCTTTTGAGGAAATAAAACACAAGTTAGCTTCCGCGACTGAATTATCCTATCCTATTGCTAATGCTGATTTCAGCCTCGTTGTTGACGCATCCAGTACCGCCGTAGGTGCTGTGTTGCAACAACAAGTAGGTACTAACATCTCTCCTCTTGCTTTCTTTTCCAAAAAGCTGTCGCCCACTGAGCGTGCTTATAGCGCGTTCGGTAGGGAACTTCTTGCTATCTATCTGTCTGTGAGACACTTTCGCTATGCTCTAGAGGCAAGGGAGTTTGTGATCTACACAGATCACAAACCTCTGACTTCAGCGATCAAGATGCCTTCTGAGCGGCATTCGCCAAGAGAAGCTCGACACCTGTCATATATTAGCCAATTTACCACTGACATCCGTTTCATAAAAGGTTTGGAAAATACTGTCGCTGATTGTCTATCACGCATAAATACTGTCCAAACCAGTGGTGAAATCACTTTCGGCAATATTTCCAAGGCTCAGAAGGAGGATCCTGAACTTCAGGACCTTCTCAAACCTTCTAACACTTCCTCTCTGAAATTGACCTTGGTTGACGGCGTGTACCGTGATGCTGAGCGACTTTCTCGTTTGTATCTTCCCGCGACTCTCCGCAGAGTAGCTATCCTCCACTATCATTCCTTCTCTCATCCTGGTATTAACCGTACATTGCGTTTGATTTCCGATCGTTTCGTCTGGCCAGCGAGGCGTAAGGAGGTCAAGCAAATTGTGCAAAATTGCCATGCATGTCAGAGTAGTAAAGTGGTGAAACATAATCGTGCAGCGCTGCAGAGTTGTGCATTCAAAGGTCACAAGTTCGACTCTGTACACCTAGATTTGGTGGGTCCTTTGCCTTTATCGCGCGGTCATTCTTATTTGTTGACCATCATAGATAGGTTCACACGTTGGGTTGAGGCTGTCCCTCTTCCTGATACCCAAACCGAGACTTTAGCGCGCGCTTTCATGTCGATCTGGATCTCCAGATTTGGTGTCCCCTTAAGTGTCACACACGACCGGGGATCACAATTCACCTCCAAATTCTGGAGTGAGCTTAGCACTGCTTTAGGGTGTGAAAACGTAAACACTACTGCTTATCATCCACAGTCAAATGGACTTATTGAGAGAGTCCACAGAGACTTAAAGTCGGCATTACGTTGCCTAAACTGCAGCAATGATTGGACTGACAGACTCCCAGTAGTACTACTTAGCATCCGAAATTTACATAGACAGGATCAGCAATGCACAGCGGCTGAAATGCTATATGGTCAGACACTTCGTCTCCCCGGTGACATTGTTGACCCAAAACCTTTGCCTGAATTTTCATCCGCTGACCGTTCCGCATATGTAACCTGTCTCAAAGATTGCATGCGCCAGATCAAGTATGTGGCTCCGCGAATGCCTCAGACTGAGGACAAACTGGATCCTGCCTTGCAGGACTGCACACATGTGACGTCCGAAACGAAGCCATCAAACCTACTCTCACGCGTCCTTATGATGGCCCATTCAAAATACTCAAACGCACGCCCAAATACTTCATCCTTGAAAGATCGGGTTCACGCGACCCTGTGAGCATTGATCGATTAAAAGTCGCGTACACTTCCGATCATAGTGTAACTTCTAACTCATCCTTCTCTCCACAGAGTTCCCTTTCCACTGAGACTCGATCATATCTACCATCTCAGCTTCCTCAGTTGGCTGCCTTGTTGCCTAGTCAACTTGAGTGTAATCCTTTCTATGTGCCTGTACATTCAAACCCTATCTCTAAGCCTGTCGTAGATTCTAATTCTAGCCCTCTTACTGAAACAGCGACAAGTCTGGATACACCAGACGAGCCCGCTGCAGTAACTCGTGTTCCTAGAACTCTTGCCGATCTACATTTGCAGACCCGATTGGTGAAACTTCCCCGCGTAGTAAGATTTTCTGACCGCCAAACCCGGCACGGTCGCGTTGTCAAAACTCCTTCCCGCTACAAATGATTGCAGCGGGTGGACCTTTCGGTCTGCGCCTTGGGGGGTAATGTAGCATATCGCTACAAAGCGTAAGAATTAGAAATTCTCCATTCGCACTTAAATAAATTAATTATTAACATTAAAAATCTTACTCTAATTTATTATTAATTATTTTCTACTTCTAATTCGTAATCATGGAAGTTTGTGTGTAAATACTTGAGAGATCAAATAATCAATCGACATTTCGAGTTTTAAAGCAGCCCGATTTGGCAATATCTAAGCGCGTCACTTGAACTGAGCGTTACTCACTCTGTCTTGTGGCTTGTTAGCGTGCGAACATCATCTCGACTTCAACGTCATCGCCACACACCACTCGCAACAGCCTCCCCTTGGGCCTTGTTTTTTACCTCAACTTGAGCCGCCTTGCTTTGCCTAAAATCTTAAACTTACGGGCCGGAACTGGCCCGATCTTAACTGGACGTGACTTCACCAGAATTTACCTGGCTTTTGGCCTCAGTTTTGGTCTAGCTTGTATGGGCTTTAATGCTACTTAACTCACCTAAGAATTGCCTCAACTTGAGCCGCCCTGCCTGGCCTCAACTCAATAAAAATCGATCACTCACAACGTCACGGTTTCCTCAAAGTCGACATATTGGCCCCCTTACATCATTTGCAAACCACACACACACACGGTCGACCCCAGCACTTCTCCAGGAGCCTTCCGACTGCCCGGACTGCAAACCCTCTTCTAGCCAAGTTCGTCGTTGGTTCAAGACTCGGCGGTTTTCTCCGGCTTCCTTCCAATATATACCCAAAAAAAGCTGAGTCCAAAGTGCCTGATTATCCTTCTCACGATTTTCTCCCAGACGCTTGTCGAGGTATTGTAGGGACTGGCTATACCCCTCGGCCAGATCCTAACATATTTTGCCGTACTGGTTGTCCCAGTGATGCCGTCTAATGGCAATTTGTGACAAGGATTGGTAGATCCTGAGTAGTTAATTGGAAAAGTCTGGTACACAAGCACTGAACTCCTGTGTGTGAATATTGTGAATATCGAGGAGGGAATTGTAGGCCGTTAAGAAGGCCCCGGCACTGTCGGCCCTCAATTACAAGTTCAAGGGTATTCGTGTATATTCTCTGTTCGTAACCTAAATCTGAAGGTCATTCCATAATATTAGACTTTATTGGATTAATAACTTGGGTAATTTCAGTCTAAATAATATTTCTTAGAATAAAATTACTGAACCATAACATACGCTTGTTACTTCACGAGCTTAGCATGCAAAGAATTAGATTCTCCGTCAGAGGGCAGCAGTTGTGCCATCTGTGATATTTTGACGAGGGAAGACCTGGGCGTGAAGAGATGATAATAGGTTATTATACTGGTTGAAAGAAAATGACATATTCTGTTGTTATTTCTTGTTCAATTAGTGTAATGAAATTTTAATGGAAAAATTTTTGGATGTCGTCTATTGGATGCTTTATGAGCCAATTTTATGATCTAAAGCCGAAACGGAGTGCCTCGATTGCTTCGACTCAAATTTTCACTTTTGTTCAAGTTAACTTGGAATATAATGAATGCTAAAGAAAATTGATTTTGTAATTTTGTATGAAAGTAATTTCTTATAAGTACTTGTATGTTTGTTTCATTTAAATGTTAATGATTGGGCGTTGAACATTTTTAAATTCTAATTAAAATTTGTGCAGTGAATTAAAACCCTAAATCTAACTAGGTAGTTTGAGGTGTTGAGTGAAAGACCTAAAGTGATTTCATTGTCATGAACAGGCTAAAATGTAAACTCAGTTATGAAAATATTATTACTGGTTATTTGTGTATGCCCAATTCGTGAAGTTTAACAGTGGAGTAACCATGCAGAAAACTGTGAAACTTGGTTGAAAGTAACTTTTAATCTATTAACACATTGACTGCGATACGACCCACCGGTGGGTCGTGGTTAGGTTTTTCCTGCTGCGAAACGACCCATCGATGGGTCGTTTTGAAAAATTCTAACAACCTTTCTAAATTAGTGGTATTTAACAGGCCCGGTTAATGTTTGATATTTACAGATTTGGTTATCACTTTTGACTTTAAATTTCATTTGAATATTGAACTTCTGTTTAACCTATCGCAGTTAACGTGTTAAGGTGTTACTTTAGATGATCTGTTGCTAATTTATAAAGGTAAATGTGTAGCGTCGGTTAGTCATCAATTTTTGAATTTTCAGTGCGTAATCATAGTTAATTAGATCAAAATAAGGTTAATGTTGAGGAGTTGACCCTAATTGATTTTTACCTATAGGGTGCCTAAACATAGTTAATTATGTGTGAATGAACAACTTTTCGTCTATGCACTTTCCGTCAAAAATAATTATTTTTCTATGCACATTCCGTTGGAAATAATTAGGTAAATGTTGAGGACTTGACCATAAACGATTTTCCACTTTTTGATCAACAAAGATTGTTGATGAGACCAAAATAAACAAGTTTTCTTCAATGTACTTTCCGGCAGAAATGAGTATTTTAAAAGTTATGGCGTTAAATGAGTTACCGGAACTCCAGTGTGCATCACCCTATTACAAACGTAAAGAGGTTGGGTCGTGTTCCACAGTTCTTTTAGTTTTATAATTTTTACTAAAAGAACTGTTGCTACCCCTCACGACCCAACCTCTTTACGTTTGTAATAACTAGGGGGTTTGCTCTTCGTCGGCTTGGTTGGCGCGCGGGAACGCCTGTTTACTTTCACGTCGGACCGCGCTGTATATTTTTCCCTGCCTCAAACACAGGAGTTACGGTAACTCATTTAATGTCATAACTTTTAAAATACTTATTTCCGCTGGAAAGTGCATTGAAGAAAACTTGTTTATTTTGGTCTCATCAACAATCTTTATTGATCAAAGAGAAGAAAATCGATTATGGTCAAGTCCTCAACATTTACCAATAATTATTGAATGAGTAATAGGAATTAATTACTTACCACAACTGTAGTGTTTGGAGCGGGAAGTAATTAAGTATTCAACTTTGAAGTTGCCTTTTGCAGCAATCGCGCCAAATTAAATAACAGGCGCTAACTAACATCCTATTACATACGTAAAGAAGTTGGGTCGTGAGGGGTAGCCACAGTTTTTCTAGTGAAAATTATAAATAAAGGTTTCTAGTGACGTCCGTTTACATTGACTCCAAGATGGCTGCCGCCGTCTTTGGTACCGGGTGGCGCCATGGTGGCAGCCACCTTCCTTGGAGTCGATGTACACGGACGGCACTAGAAACCTTTATTTATAATTTTCACTAAAAAAACTGTGGCTACTCCTCACGTCTTAACCTCTTTACGTTTGTTATAAGGGTTTTGCTTACCTAATTTTTTTTTTCCCGCCTCAAACACATGAATTCTGGTAACTCATTTACCGCTATAACTTATAAAATACTCATTTTCTACGGAAAGTGCATTGAAGAAAACTTGTTTATTTTTATCTCATTAAAAATATTGGCTTAAGTCTTGCTGAGCGGCTTCGGCGCTCAGTGAGAATGAAAATATCGATTATAACTGGAATTTGATGCTGATTCCGAGTATGCAATTTGTTTTGACCGCTCCCGATTTTATCGATTTTTTTTTATTTATTTTTTGGAAAGGCGGCTAGCAACAACTGAGGTGGTGCCCAAAGAATGCCATGTCCGTACAGGTTGGGTGGAACCCGGCCCTATCCGGTACTCAGGTCTTCAAGGCACGGTCTGACCATGTTGGGTCGAGAATGGCAGAGGTGGTGCAAGCATGAGGTGGTGCAAGCCAAAGTATGCCAAGTCCGACCAGGTTGGGTCGAGAATGGCGGAGTTCGGATCATGAGGTGGTGCAGGCCAAAAAAACATTAAAAATGTATAAGAATTTAAAATTAAAAAAAATCACAAAAAATCAAAAAAATAGAAAAAAAAAAATAGAAAAAAAGAGGTCAAAACAAATTGCAGATTCGGAATCAGCATCAAATTCCAGTTATAATCGATATTTTAATTCTCACTGAGCGGCTTCGCCGCTCAGCGATACTTTAGCCAATATTTTTAATGAGATCAAAATAAACAAGTTTTTTTCAATGCACTTTCCGTAGCAAATGAGTATTTTATAAGTTATAGCGGTAAATGACTTACCGCAATTCTAGTGTTTGAAGCGGCAAGTAATTCATCGACCGCGGGTTGGACGGCAACACTGTCATGAGCGCTCTGATCCGAGGCGCTTGAATGCGTTCCTGCTATTAACAACAAAAGTTAACATACTGCTATTATTTGTTATTTTTGGGTAATAATATCTACTGTGTTAACTAAAAGGGCCTAGAAGTGAATTCAGGCTTAGCAAGCTCCGTGGGATTAGCTAATAATAAATTAAAAAGTATTCAAATGTACTCTAACAGCTCAATCGCGCAAAAAATAAAACCTACCGCTCTAACTTGTAAAATACTGATTTGCTGCTAAAAGCGTAGCAAAAAAAGTAGTTTATTATGATGTTATAACCATGATTCAAACAACAATAATTTGAAAATCAATGAGTAGCTGTTTATTCTAGCACGTTTGTCATCAAAGACGAAACTTAACCTTCCGCCATAACTCGTTAAATACTCATTTCCGCATTGAAGACAAATTGGTTATTTTGATCTAATTACCTATTTCTAGGCCCAAAAAAGTGGAAAATCGATTACTGACCAACGCTACACATTTACCATTAAAAAAATGTGAGCTCACGCTGCCCACCTGTGTAAGTTGTTGGTAAGCATAGTGTATTCATAACTTGACTATATTTGCAATTTTTGTTCTCACAATGTTAAAACTAGCCAAGGACCTTGGAGAAAATTAAGCCCAGTTTCAAATGTGGAAAAAAATTAACTTAAATTGAAATTGATCTGTGAGTAACACAAAGTTTCTTCCTGGAATATTATTTCATTGAGTGACACTGAGAAGAACAGGCACTATCAGCTTACTCAGTAAAGTTAAACTCTGAAACTTGTATGCTCTAAAAAATACAAAGTTCCAAAGATTAAAAGGTACGAGAGAACAGGATGTAATTTCAGAATTGCAGGGCATAAATTAGAAAAAAGTTCGAAATTTTTTTGATCAAACGTTGAAATAGTTCACGTTTTTTAAGTATCTATTTGGTTTTGAAAAATTTCAAAATCTGTTCATGAAGAATAGTTCATTTCATTGAAAACCTTAGAAGTTATTCAAATATCAATAGTTGTTATTTTAATATCATTGGATAATTTATAAGGCTACCAGGTACCTAAAAGTAAATGATTTGCAATTCCTGAAAGTTTTCAAGTATTGAATTCAGTTGAGTTTTGAAGTATAGAAGTGTAGTGAAACTAGCCTGCTAACTAATTGTCTCACCACTAGGACTCAGTTCTGTCAGGATGCCAACCAGGCAAGGGTTAGCTATTCAGGCTAATTAGCTAGGCCCAGACACTAGGGTAAGGTGCAGGATGGACAATTAGCAATGTATTAAAACATGGCAAGTATAATAGACATAACACGTATAATCTCAGGACGTGTCTTGCGAGAGCCGTCTCTCTACACGAGATCGTAGCTCTTCCGCCGACTAAACACCCCGCAAAAACATCTAAAGTACAATGATGAAAGAGGGCGCAGGATTACCCAAGCACGGTATAGAGACCATGGTACCATGATCGAGACTAACACAAGCATCAGGCTGAATTCAGGCAAGAAGCTTAATTTAGCCTACTCGTAGTCAAGTGCACTGCATGAAGGTCCTAACTCAACAGCCGTGCAAACGTTAACTTTGGCTTCCGAAATTCCGAATGGCTTAAGCCAGGCGGTCGCAGTATGGAGCGCTACGTACCGTACAGCACTAACCGCAAGGTACAAAACACGCAGTGAAATAATTTCATTACATAAGCTAGCTGCTGAAACAATAAATAGCTATTTTGCATCCATGTTGTTGATATTCTTTCTTGTTATTACGATGTTTGGCAATACCATATTGTAAACCTCTGTAGAAAACATATTTTCTCTAAATAATGTTTTTAACCTCCGTGCACTTGGTTAAATTATTGTGCTTGACTAAATTAGTCTCAAAATTAATTTACGTAATACTCAAAATTTAGAATCTTACTCCAGCAATATCAATCATTTGAGTTCTATGAGCTTCACAACAATGTTCTGGAAAATGAAAACATTTTAGAACGAAGAGACCTGCAAAGCACTGATAATGATAGAATCTCAACTCTTCGATTACTCGGGCTTTTCGTGCACTGTACAACTTTGTCTTTCTCGCGCATCCAGTCGAATCCTTCAAAAGTTCTCAGCTTTCTCTCGTCGTTGTGTGAAGCACAACAAAATTTGAAAATATTTGCATTTATTTAAAAAAATTGACAATGTGTTCTTGACATATAAGCTGTTACTTTCAAGAGCTTCTTGAGTACCAGACGTCAAAAATTACCTTATTTAAAATCAAACTCTTATGCACAGTAAATCTTCTTGTAGCAAAATAAAACTATAGAAAAAGCATGGAAAATATGATATCTCAAAAATTCATGTTCTTACGATGAAGCGCTGTTTCGATGTAACTCAAACTACTACAACTGACAATAATGAGTTAGTTGCATGTTTTTCTAACAGGCCCTTTATGCGATAATATTTAAATCTTGTTAAAATATTTCACAGGAATTGAAATAACTAGCAAGCAAAACCTCATTTGTATTGCGTACGTAACCGGTAAAAAAATAACAATAAATAATAATTTCGTGGTCCTCAGAATGTTAAGCAAGACACCGGCATGTGTATTTACTTATATAAAGACTACAAATCTTTAAACTAGTTACACAACTGCTGCACATTCTGCCGAACATCTCTTTAAAATATTGGTTACTTACGAATAAAAGAGGTAAAAAACTACAATTGGCGAACCCACCGAATCAGAATAAAAGTGAGTAGAAACGCTTCAGCGCACCCACACTTTTCAACCTTCAAAAGTTTACTGACACGATTTATAAATAATTAGCGTCAGTGCAATGACTGCGGATGGGTTGGTCACTTAAATGTCAAAGCACTGGTTGCAATTGTGAATGAAACACTCAATGTCTCCGCCAATTGCGAAACATGTTTAGAATAATTAATTGTATTTTGTCAAACAATTTTGCTCCTCTGGCATTGATCAAGAACAAAAAACTGTAATGTAGGAAATTTTTGTACAACATTCAAAATTGAAATATGTTATTGTAATTTACATGTATCAACTGGCATTACTGAACACAAAAGTGTCATGTTAAATATCTGGTTTTACGATGATTGTGTTTCATAATTTTATTATGTATGAAATTGTTATGATTTCAATTGAGGACGTTTTATATTAGGAAATTTTTTAACTCCAATATGTTGTAAGGCATCTCATGTATCACAATTTTTGGAAATGAACGGGTTTTCTTTCTTTCTTATGCCATCTAACTTCATCGAGAAATATCTAGTAAAAACTTTGGTAGAGTAATTTTATCGGATATTAAATAACTACTAAATTTACAATGAAACACATTTATCAATGTTGAAATTATCTGTGAGATGGGTTTTATTAATTTACATAGATGTTCTCTTTGTGTATTTTATACTTTAAAACCGTTGATTGCATTTTATCCGCAAACGTGAACAATGAAAGAAAATCATTCCAAAATACCTGCTCAAGACACCCACTGTCATTTCAAATATCACGCTTCGCTCACATTACTTTTTTAGCCCTAATGCTTGATAATTGATTTCAAGCCACCAAATTGATTGGCAGAAATTACTTTTCTTTAACTTCATGACGTGATTAATTATAAACAAAATATAAAAAGTATCATACAACTTACTCTAAGACAAACCAAAATATGTGAATATTTACGCACTCTAAAGGAAAAACGGAATAACCATATAATTTTTCAACAGCAAGTGTATTCTACCATGCATACAACTGCTAGGTAGCTGCGGCGCGGAAGGAGCAGCTCTCCGGAGCAAATGGAACTCTCGGAATTTCATTTCTTGTGAACGAGCTCAATTTGTGTCTCGTACAAGGCCGAATAGCAAATCATTCTCGTAAGAATAGCATTATGGTATTCTTCTTTGTCTCGTTCACAGGGAACAATAATGAATAACTATTACTTTGAAGGGGTTTTTGACTAAAAAATTCACCTTCTCCTAAAGCTGAAAGTTTCCTTTTTCCAATGAAATAACTGGAAGGCCATTTAAAGCAAGATATATGGTATAAAAATGTCTTTTAATACGATGAATGACGTTTCCTTGGAACGCATTCTTTCTTCAACGCGGTCTCGCTCAACAGTTCATTACGCAACATGGTCTGAGGAGGTGTGCGACGCTCCTATCACTCGGTCCAGTCTACGTTTATTCTTTCACGTATAAAGGGAAAAATGTATATAGTAACAGATAAAACCTTTTATAAACTAACTTTAAGTTATATTTGTTTTAATTTATGGTGCCAATTTTGATTATAAGGTACTTCAAAATAGTTCACAGAAATTCCCTGAATTGCTACATCAAGTTCCAATTTGCCATTGTGTCCAGGCATAAAAAAGTTCCCTGAAATTCTTCCCTGCGAGAGAATATTTCTAGCATAGTGTACTAGTATACCAGCTAGTGAAAATTTATGTAGAATGCTATTTTGACAAGTAAATTGCTAAAATTGTGTGAAGAGGAAAAAAGATTGGTAAATGTGTAGGAATGGTTAGTAATACATTTTTTACTTTTTATTGCCTAAACATATTCAACTAGATTGAAATAAAGGTCAATATTGAGTTTAATGTTGTCAACGAATTTCATAATTTCGTAGGTATAGATAGGTAATATAGTCAATTTTAAGATGTTTTACATGAATGACATTCTGCCCGGTGATGCGTTATTTTTGAATTATTCAACTTTGAAGCTGGCTCGTGCGCGCCATGGAAGCGCGCGTGGCTAGCGTATTTTAATTAATAACGGAAGCTAACACCCTATTACAAACGTAAAGAGGTTGGGTCGTGAGGGGTAGCCACAGTCCTTCTAGTGAAAATTATAAATAAGGGTTTCTCGTTAGTGATGTTTGTTTACAACGAGAAAGCTTTATTTATAATTTTCACTAAAAGACCTGTGGCTACCCCTCACAACCCAACCTCTTTATGTTTGTAATAGGGGGTTAGCTTCCATTTCTATTGCAAAAACAATGACTGCTTTTCCGCAAAAAAGACCATTCAGGAGCGCCGTTTGTATAACTTCAAACTTAAATAACTCGAAAACTAAGCATTTCCGTGCATATTGTTATTCATGTAAAACGTCTTAAAATCCACTATATTACCTATCTATACCTACGAAATTATGAAATTCGTTAACAACATTCAACTCAATATTGACCGAAATAAACAAGTTTTCTTTTATGCACTTTTTGTCATAAATGAGTATTTTATGAGTTATAGCAGTAGGTTTAGTTCTGTTTTTGATGACAAATGTGATCAAATAAACAGCTACTCATTGATTTTTGAATTTTTGTTGCTTAAATCATGGTAAAGAAAACATCTATATCAACTATTTTTCTTCTATACACTTTTTGCGTCGAATGAGTATTATAGAGTTAGCGCTGTAGGTTTTATTTTTTGCGTCATTCAGCTGTTAGAGTACGTTGGAATACTTCGTAATTTATTATTAGCTAATCCCGCGGAGCTTGCGGAGCCTGAACCCAATTCTAGGATCTTTTAGTTAATAACACAATGGAAATTATCGCCCTAAAATAGTGAATTATAGCGGTATGTTAACTTTTGTCTTGAATGGCGGGAATGGGCTCGATCATTTGAGCGCATCGGAAGCGAGCGTTCATTGCAGTGTTGCCATATGCCACGCTCGAATTACTTCCCGCTTCAAACACTCAAGTTGCGGTAATTAATTGACCGCTGTAACTTGTAAAATACTCATTTACAACTGAAAGTGCATAGAAGAAAACTTGTTTATTTTGGTCTTATTGACTATGTTTAGGCACTGAAAAGTGGAAAATGTATTACTGTATTCCTACATTAAACAAGGGTTTGGTTAATGAAGTTTGGTTAAGGAGATGACACTAATAAATTTTTGAAATTACCTTCTCTGTATCATGGTAATTGTATCAAACTAAGCAACTTTTCTTCTATGTACTTTATGGGTCAAATGAGTATTCAATGAGTTACATCGGTAGGTTTAGTTTGGGTAGAATACGTTTGGGTATTTTTTAATTTATTATTTGTCAGCCCCGCTGAGCGTGCACTCACTTCTAGGATATTTTAGTTAATACCACAATAGAAATTATCACCCAAAAATTATCAATTATAGCTGTATGTTCATTTTTGTCTTAGATGGTGGAAATGCGATTGATCATTAGAGCGTGTCTGAAGGAAGAGTCCATTGTAGTGTTGCCATCCAACCCGCTCAATGAATAATTACTTGCCGCTTCAAACACCAGAACTCTGGTCAGTAATTTGCCATTGTAACTCATCAAATACTCATTTGCCCCAAAAAGTGCATAAATGAAAAGTTGTTTATTTCGATGTAATTACCATGATACAGGCATAAAAAATTTGAAAATTGATTAGTTGCATCTCCTTAACACTAACCACAAGGTTTGGTCAGTATTAAGTTGAATGTGCTCAGGGAAATAGAAAATTCTGTTCCAAAGAATCATTAAAAGGACACATTTAAAAATATTTTAGATGACTGACATCCTGCTCACTGATGCGTTATTTTTTAATTATTTCAACTTTGAAGTTGTAAGGACATCGTTCATAAAAGGAAAGAAACGGACACATTAATATGCTGTAATATGGTATTGACATAATGATAGCTGTGGTTAGGTTAGGCAATGTTAGGTTATTTGAATAGGTAAATGTGAAGGAGAGGACAGTAATCAATTTTCCACTTCTTGGTGCCTAAATATAGGTAATCAGATCTAAATAAACAATTTTTCCTATATGCACTTTACGTTGGAAATAAGCATTTAGCGAGGTATAGCGGTAAATTACTTACCGTAACTCTAGCGTTTGAAGCGGAAAGAAATTGTTCAGAGAGGAAGACTACAATGAACTCTCCCTTCCAATGGGGTCAAATGATCGAGCGCATTCCATTCTTCATAGACAAAAATGAACATTCCACTATAACTCGTTAAATACTCATTTGTCCCAAAATGTGTGGTCAATATGCAGTTTAATGCGCTCACCAAAATTAAAAATTTCATTCAAAAGAACCATTAAAGGTACACAATTAAACACGTTTTGCACCAATGACATTCTGCTCGCTGATTCGTTATTTTTGAGTTATTCAAGTTTTGAATTTTCGTCTTCCAGAGCAGTTGCGTTGCGCGCTTGAGATGTTAGAGTACCCTTGGGAACTTTGTAATTTATTATTAGCCTACCCTGCGGAGCCTGAACTCACTTCTAGGATCATTTAGTTGATAACACAATAAAGGTTATCGCCCAAAAATATTAGCATGACTGGGGTAGTGACTACTGAAATCGATATGCAATTGACATCAGTTTCAATATGGCGCCCACCGTAAAACATTGGCAAAACCATAGAAGTGAATTCCGTAGATTTAAGTCTTGCTAATATTTGTAGGTGATAACCTTTATTGTGTTAACTAAAACATCCTAGAAGTGGGTTCAAGCTCTGCAGAATTGGCTAATAATAAATTCCAAAGTACCCAAAATATACATGAACAGCTCCAGCGTGCAACTGACTGGAACTGCTATGAAACACGAAAATGTCAAGGTTAGTTAAAAAACTCAAAAATAACGCATCAGCGAGCAGAATATCATTTGTGTAAAACGTTGAATGTGTTCTTTTAGTGATTCTTTGAAACGGAATTTTTAATTTCCGTGAGCACATTAAACTCCATATCAACCAAAAGGGTATAGAAGAAAAGTAGTTTATTTGGATGTGATAACTATGATTCAAGCAACAAAAATTTAAAAATCGATTATTAGCTGTTTATTCGAGCGCATTCCAGTCATCAAAGACAAAAATTAACATACCCCTATAACTTGTGAAGTACTACTTTCTTACAGAAAGTGCATAGAAGAAAAAATGTTTATTTTGATCATATTAACTACGAGGCGTGACCGTAAAATAAGTTCCACTTGCTGCCGCTGGCGCTAGGAGCGTTTCTATGCGCGGCCAGGCTACAGAGGCAGGTTGTTTGGTTCCCCCACTCCAATCCCTTACCAAGCCAACGTCGCTGCGACGTTTATTATTGGCTCAGCAGCCGTCAGCGATGTAACTTCCTCTTGCGTCTCCCGCCAGCTGCAAGTTGCGGTCTTTTATTTATTTCCTGGCCGCTAAGAAGAAATTGGCGAAGGAAATTCATGAAGAACTTTGTCAAGTATATGGAGAAGAGTGTATGGAGCTCCCGAACTGTAACCCGTTGATCTTCAAGCACTGCCGGTTTGATTTTGGCAACTGTTTCATTAGAAACCAATGGCGGCATAGAAAACCAACAAAAGTAAACAAAATAAACTTTCTTCTTGGAAAGACTTTATTTTACCAATTTTATTAATTTTTAAATATCTCTTATTTGTTAGCTAAGAAGCCTAAAGAAGGTTATCAAACAGCAGATGGTCCAAGTTATGGTAAATGTTACGGAGAAGCTGCTGATCGGTTTTCAAAATTTTGTTGCTTAAATTATGGTAAATACAGTGAAATGAACAACTTTTCTTATGTGCTTTTTCCAGGGGAAATGAGTATTTAATGAGTATAGTGGTAGGTTACTTACCGCAATTCTAGTCTTTCAAGCGGGAGAAATCGTTCCGAGGGGAAGACTACAATAAACTCCCTCTTCTGACGTGCTCAAATGATTGTTAGGGTATGTTAAGTTACGTTAGGTTAGGTTAATTTACATTAGGTTAGGATAATTTATGTTACATTAGGTTACCTTGGGCTACATTAGGTTATGTTAGGTTACGTTAGGACAGGTTGGGTTAGGTTAGATCAGTTCAGTTTTGTTGCGTACATCACCGTTATAACTCGTTAAGGGTCAGAATTATGTCTAGTCGGAATTACGTTTTCGTCTAAAAAGAACCATCACATTTTTTCTATTGTATCTAGATCAATGAAAATTGACATACGTATGTATTTTTGAAAACAAATAGGTGTTGTCCTGTACACCTGTCTATTTTCGCCATAATGATAGAGATAATGGGAAGAAAGGGGGCAGGGAAATGGACATTTTTCAAGCCACCTCTTCTCAATAAGTAGTTATTGTAGAGTAATGATCTAAGTATCATTGGATGCACTAGGGGTTGCTGCATAAGGAGTGGAAGGATTATTTTGAAATTCATAATAGTGTAGTTTTTATGGAGTTTAAAAAAAAATTTAATGAGTCATTCATTATTCTATAGATTTTTTAATGTAACTAAGATACCACTATGAAATTCAATTTAATCCTCTGACCCTTTATGCAGCAACTTTTTGAGCATCCAATGATACCAAAAACATTGCTCTACAATTACTAGTTTCTGAGGAGAAGTGGCTTGAATATTGACTTTTGAGTTGATCAAAAAATGCATTTTAGTATAGAAAAACAGTTTTTTATTTGCAAGCTATATTGCTCCAAGAAATCAGCACATTTGACGTTGTGAAAGCTATTCTGAAATATTGTCTTGCCTTTGGCTGTCTTTCATTGTAGCATTTTGTGGTTCCTTGTTGAAACCGGTATCACAGGTGGTACCAGGGGCCTGGTACCAAGCATGAGGATCAGGGGTAACGCATTGCTTTGGTGCACCTGATGTGCGCATCAATCCTAACTAAACTTAGCAGATGCAGTACCAGCTACTCTTGAGCTTCACAGGCAGATTCAGCTCGTTTTTCGACATCATTATTGCTTTGGCAATCATGTCACACTGAACTCCTCCGTGGCCAGCAGTCCTATTTGTGTCAACAGCACAAGAGTGGGGGGTTAAGGCCCGTGGGAAGTGCCGAGACTCGCTCGTTGTTGCCAAATCGTTAATGTTCTTGAACAACTGAATGATTAATACATGTCTTCAGAAATAAACAGTCTGTGAGCAATATCTAGGTGAAATGATACGGCACATGAGCGCTGACACGCCATGCGACCCTAACTGCTGCTTCTTCTCCTTCCATTTACTTGCCTTAGGTGATTCAGATGCTTCCAAATTTTTTACTGCTTATTAACTGTGCATTGCTCTACCGAATTAAGGGGATCTACTACTCTGGACTCAACCTCATCGTTCAAACTTCACTGGACACATTTCTATTGCACCTATGGGAATGGAAATTTACATGTGGTTGTAAAATTGAATTCCAAACACAATTGCACCTATAAAATTTTCTGATTTTTGCAAAAAAAAATTTCTTTTGAGATTATTAGAAAAATATTTATACATGCGCAAAACCGTACCCACTCATAATTTTCAATGTGAAGCGTGATTTTGGTCTCATTCACCGCGGAAGGACTGTACCAAGACCGTAACAAAGGATTTTTTGAGTTTCGGTTTAGAAAAAAAATTTATGATTACATATGTCAAAAAAGTATAATAAAAAGACAAATTCAATATACTTTTTTTAATCCCAGATTATAGAATTCTATTGCACTAGCTAAATGAAAATGAGTACTGATATGTAAAATTTAATTCTAAACACATTTGATTCCATGAAAAATTTCGAAATTTGCGATAGAAAAAAGTTACTGGGCAAACATATATATATATAAGGGGAGCGTGCCCCCAAAATGTAGAGCTTTCTAGGGATATTGAGTTATAGCTGCTATTCGGAAGGGTAAGATGTCAGGTACATCCTGTGAAAAAATCAGGTTCGTACGTTCACTCGTTCACCCGTTCACCCGCTACGTGGGTTTGAAATATGGGGGGGGAGTGGGGGGGGGGGAAGTGGTATTTTATCATGTTACACCTCCCAACTGGCACTTTCTTCACGGCTTAATGTTACTATGTGATCTCCTATGTCTCTGAATCACTCTATAATGATTTCAGGGGTCTAACCTGAACCAAAAATTTTGAAAAATTTTTAATTATATTTGTTTATATTTCTTTGTTTACCTTATTTCGGAAAATCGGAATTTGGGGTTTCAAAATGCATCTCCTCCTACGGTTTTTGAGCTACAGTGATGATTTTAGTATCATTGGATGAGGAAACACGTGAGCATTTCAAAAACTCAAATGGAAATTCGGAATTCATTCATGATCAAAAGTTGTGACGTCATAAAGTTTGAAATTTTACAAAAATAAATATCACAAAATTTTACAAAAATAGTTAGGAAAATTCCATTCGAGTTTTTGGAATGCTGACGTCATTTGGCGTCCAATAATACCAAAATCATCCCTGTAGCTTGAAATCTGTAGGAGGAGATGCATTTTGAAAACCCCCTTCAAAATCTCGTTTTCTATGAATTTCTCCTTTTATTTGCAGAAAATTGCATTTTTGTATGAATAACAAATGATTCCAAATTGCAGTTCCTTTCAACATACCAAATTTCATTGCTCTAAGTTCAATTTTAAAGAAAATCTTCCTAAAGGGGTACGCTTCCCTCAAATTTTTTTCTGCGCAAAACCACACCCCATTTACAATTTTCAACGTATTTTGGTCTCATTCGATGCGGTTTGACAGTGGGAACAGCGTAGCAAGGCAAAATTTTATTTGAATTCAAAATTAAATTTTTATTGGGAAAAAACTGAAATTTTTTTAAAAATATTTGATATATGTAACTATAACTTTTTTCTTGTTCGAAAATCAAAAAATCCTTCGTATCGGGGTTCCCACTGCCTTTCCGCATCGAATTAGACAAAACCATGCTTCTAGGTTGAAAATTATAGAGTGAGTAGGCTTTTGCACAGATATATATTATATTTTTAATAATCGCAAAAATAATTTTTTTTATTGCGGAAATTGAAAAATTTTATAGGTGCAAATGTGTTTGGAATTCAATTTTACACATCTGTATGCATTTTCATTAAGGACACCGTCCCCAATCAGAATCCATGTTTTTCAGATTTCTTGTGAAACTAGAATTTTTGCGGTTATAGGAAGTGTAAAAAGTCAGGTACATCCTGTGAAAATATGAGACTCGTACGCTCACTTGTTTGCCCGCTACGGGGGTTTGAAGAATGGGGGGAAGGAGAGGGGAAGGGGTATTTTATCATGTTACACCTCCCTCTTGGCACTCTCTTCACAGCGCGACATTGCTATGTCATCTCCTATGTCTCTGGATTACTCTATTATGATTTTAGGGGTCTAACCTGAACTAAAAATTTGAAAAAAATTTTAGTTACAATTGTTTGTATCTTTATTTTTCTTATAATGTAAACAATGGACTTTGGGGGTTTCACAATGCTTTTTCTCTGGCTGTTTTTCAGCTATAGTGATGATTTTGGTATCATTGGATGCGGAAAAACAAGGAATTTCCATTAAATCAAATGGTTTTTCACAATAATTCTATGTTCAAAAGTTATGACGTCATAAATCCCACTTTTTGCGATGATTTTTTTCGTGATTTTTTTAAATTTGAAAATTGGGAAAAACCATTTAATATATAGGAATTTCCACATCTTTCCGCATCCAATGATACCAAAGTCATTACTGTAGCTCAAAAACTGTTGGACAAGAAGCATTTTGAACCCTGCCCCCTAAAATATTGTTGTCTTTGAATGTCTCATTTTCTATGGGGAAAATCATATTTTTTTATGAATAATAAATGGTTCCCAATTGCATTTCCTATCAGTATTCCAAATTTCATTGCTCTAGGTTCATTATAAAGAAAAAGGTCCGTAAGGGGGATGTTGTCCTTAACCTAATTGCAACAGAAATGGGAAAAAAGACATTTGTAAAATTTGGTCGTCAAAGGGTAGTCCAGGGTAGTAGATCCCCTTGAGCAATAAAAAAAATTTCGCCAATTTCAGACTTCTGACTAGATGTTCCCCTAAATACACATTTTAATGAGTATTTAATGATTGTAGGGAGAGGGAGAGGGGTAAGAGAATTGAACGGTTGTGCCCTATGAAATATTAATAAATTTATAAAAAATACTTCATCAGTGAAATAAGCTCTAAAATATTTACATGTTTATAACTTTCGAATAGACATTATCAGCCATGAAAGTTTTGGGATTTACTCAAACCTCTCTCCCCCTCCTTAAAGGAAAATTTCCACGAATTGCTATTTTGCAGAAAATATTCTACATAGACTTTTTTTGTTAGATTCACATTGAACATATCAACAAAATTTTTTATGAAGTTTTGAATTTTTAAAAAATTTATTTTCCTGTATGGCAATAAAAAATTAGTATAAAGTTTTCTAATCAACTTATCAAAAAACTACACCTGAAGTTTATAGTACTCACCTTGATCTTTACGATGCTAAAAAGATTTTCTCCTTCCCTTCACAACTGTAGGAGAAATAAAGCAGCAAAGTTGGAAAAGTCTTTCGGAGAAAATGGCGTTCAAATTCCCTTCACAACTGTAGGAGAAATAAAGCAGCAAAGTTGAAAAAGTCTTTCGGAGAAAATAGCGTTCAAAGTCACCGAGCACCAGAGCGCATATGACACTGTTTGACACCATTGTTTTTCTTCAAAACCTATAAACTAATACACCACTATGTCTAAAACAATCTAGAAAAGTCTTCCACAGTTGTAATAAGTCACTACCACCTAATAAGTCACTAAAACTTGCTGCACACTGCAGAGGGACCCAAACAGTTTTTCCCTATGAAATATTTAAGAATTGAAAAGAAATACGTCTTGAGTAAAATAAGCTCTAAGCTATTCACAGCATGTTTATAACATTCAAATAAATATTTATTGCCCATAAAGTTTTTGGAATTTACCCATACCTCCTTCCCCCATCCCAAGGCAAATTTCTTAAAATTTCAATTTCTCAGCCAATATTGTAAATAGACGATTGTTTTTTCTTCGATTCACAATGAACATATCTACAAATGTCAGTTTTTTTTAAATTGCTTCAGAAAATTTTTCAAATTTAAAACCCAATTTTTATTATTTTCTTTGCAATAAAAAAATTTCCAATCAACTTGGCAAAAAACTATCATGTTAATTTATAGTACTCATTTTAATCTTTACAATGCACAAAAGATCTCCATAGGTAAAAATTCATTGCTGGAATTGCCCCTCAAAGTCAAAAAAGCGTCTTTGGCCAGAGCGGACTGCTGCATTTGATATTCTAGGCATTTCACAGGACGCCCAAGCAAAAACCCGTTTGCAAAGAAGGTCAAGAGACCACTAAACTTCTCAAATGAATGGACACTTGTGTAAAAACAAATAAAAAACATTTTGAGCAACCAACCACAGCAAAGCAGAGCCACAGCTGGTCTCTCTGAGCATGTCTGTGGAGGAGGGGGCAATTTGGGGGTGGTTATGGAGGTTTGGGTTGCCAACACGGGACAAATGACATTTCTACGTGATAGAGGAAGCATGAATAGTTGAAAACAGTAGCGACATAAAAATCCTATACTTATACAACTAAAACCTTTCATTTGACCCAATTTCCATTTCTTAAAGTATGTGACAGGCTAAAAAAATCAAACTATGTAGATTAAGTTGAAGGTGCATTTTGAAATTTTGGTTAATTTAATGTAGAGGTAGCTGAAAATGCTATTTTAATTTAGCTTGTAAATCGTCAAATGTTATGAAGCTAATAATTTCATTTTAATTTAGCATGTAAATTGCCGTACATCACGAATCTTGCATATTTCTTTGATTTCAAGATTTGAATAAATTCAAGAACAATCTTATAACTGGTTGCGTGTTTGCGGGTCTTTTTGGTTTTGGGGCCCATCGGTTTTTAATGTTTTCGTTTTTCCAAAGTATGTATATTGATGCAAAAAACAAAAATAATAACCATTTGGTGGAGAAATTATTGTTTTGGTCGACTTTTGGAACCAGTTCCTATTATAGCTAGTGTACATTACATTGCTATATGATTAGAAACATTTTATCTATTGGATGCATTTCAAATTATTTGTTCTCAACATTATAGTTAGTTTATCAAAAGCTGTTTTATTATTACAAATCAAAAACTTGATTGTCAATATTGTTACACTTGCAGGACCGAGGAAATTCCACGGACAATGTCATTGAGCTTGGTGGACCCGTGAAAAAAACGTCAATATCGCCTAACCTATGGTAACCTATCCTATCCTAACTTAACTTAATTAACCTATCCTAACCTAACCAATGTCATTGTTAGGCTAGGTGGACCCTTGAAAAAATTTGGTCAACACTACCTAACAAATTCTAACATAACATATTCTAACCTAACCCATCCTACCCTAACATATACAGGGTGGGCCAAATGAAGTCATCCGATGTTGTTTGGCTTTAATTTTTTTGAAAAAAAAAAACCTCGATTCTGTTTTTTTAATGATTGTTTGAACCTTTACAATTATATTGTTCAAGTTGAGAAAATGATATCGGCCAAATGGGCGCTGCCACAATTGATTGCTATACGGGCTCTTTGTATGGCATTTTTCATCACTTCAGCAAGAACTTTGGGTGACAGATTCTCGCACTCATGTCAAATGTTGTCCTTAAGAGCTTCCAGGGTCTTGGGCTTGTTCACATACAAACGGGACTTCAAAAAACCCCACAGAAAAAAGTCTGGAACGGTCAAATCGGGCGATCTTGCAGGCCAGTCCAAAACGAGAAATCAGGCGACCCAGGAACACCGCCTTCAGAATATAGGTTGTGGCTCGCGCACTGTGTGCGCGAGCCACACTAGATATTTACATCTGTCCTATATATACATCTGTCAACTTCACAAATGTCAAAATAGATTTCACATTGGCCACAATCTGAACAATAAAAAGGCATATTACAATGGGATGACTTCTTTTGACCCACCTTGTAGTAACCTATTATATCCTAACCAAAGTTATCCTGATAATACGTTGAACAGAATAAAAAGTGGACTCGCAAAAGAAACTTCATCTACATACCTATACTAACCTAACCTATCTTATCCCAACCTAACTTGACCCATCCTGACCTATCCTATCCCGATTCATTGATGCATGTAAAGGCAACCTTTTAATTCCGTGGTCTCCAACTCCGCCCTACGAGCCAAATCCGGCCTGCGACAATTCACAATAATAATTGAACTCACGAATTCAGCAAGCATGGCTCGT
Source organism: Morinoia aosen (assembly GCA_030386875.1). Classification (NCBI taxonomy): domain Eukaryota; kingdom Metazoa; phylum Arthropoda; class Malacostraca; order Amphipoda; family Talitridae; genus Morinoia; species Morinoia aosen. The sequence goes on from CM059575.1 coordinate 45,989,432, forward strand.
TGTGAGTGCATACTTGGAGACTTCTCTAAAAATGATAAATGACAGAAAATTAAAATGGGTTTGGACCTTGAAATTTACTGGAGTAATCAGTATAGCCCTTGGGCTGAAAATTTTGGAAACCCCTGTTTTAATGTTGTCGCGACTCGCACCGCCGCAAAGCACGCTCACAACACGGAAGCCTCGTGATCGTAATTCATGGTAGCACCTGCAGTTCTCGAGGACCCTACACTAGAGATGTGACTAAAAAAAAACCATGCCTTTTTTTTAGAAAAACACGTTTTTTTATAAGAAAAACCGGGGCCAAAAAAAACGTGGATATTTTTTTTTTTTTTTTAATAGTTTGTCTGAAAATAACTCAGCAAGAAAAAGAACCACATTACATTATTTGTTTTCATGTCAGATTACAAAATAAAACAGCATACTTCTTAATTGATGGTTTTCCATGGTTTTATGAAATTTTTCATGTTCTGCAATTTCATGCTTTGATATTTCATTTATTTTACAATACATGTGAATGATCTTCAACTCCCAAAATGGTATGTTATAATAACATATCTTTACTTATGGTCATTGATAGAGATGTGACTAAAAAACCATTCTGTTTTTTTATAAAAACATGTTATTTATACAAAATTAGGAATAAAAACCATGGATATCAATATATTTGTGACCTTAAAAATCCAATGCTGTTTTTTTTAAACATTGTTTTTTAACAGAAAAATCTTGACTAAAAAAACATGGCTATTATATTTTAAGGGACCAAAAAAAATTTTTTTTTAAACATTTTAAAAAATCATGACTAGAAAAACACGGATATAAATATCAGGAAAGTTATTTTTCTTTAATCAAATTGTCTTCAGAAACTTGTAAAAAAGAATGCTGTTGATATTGAAATCATGGTTATTAGAACTGTACTAGGTCTTAGAATAAAATATCTACAAAGAATCTATTCACTCCATAAAACCTTTCGGAGACCAGCTCCATCCTCGGTCATGCAGTAAAATTTGGTAAGATGGACAATGAATTTTTACTGTTCCTTTGAAAAATATTTGACTGAATGACTTACTGAAGATGGAGCTAATCTCCAAAAGGTTTGTGGATATTTTATTCTAAGACCTGGTACAGTTCTAATGGATATTAATATATCTTATGTGACCAAAAAATCTATGCTTTTTTTTAATGTTTTTGTTACAAAAAAGTCTTGAATAAAAAATACTGATAATAATATACTTTAATTTACCATAAACAACCATGCTGTTTTTTTTGAAAACATATTTCATGCTTTCATGCTTACTTTACCAAAAAAATCATGACTAAAAAACAAGGATATTAACCCTTTCGCTGCGGGACGGTATTGCGTCAGCAGCGCGCGGCTTGTGTGCACCCTCATGACGAGAGCGCGCGCGCTAAGTATAGCAGCAATGCGCTGTGTTACGGTGAAGTGGAATTAATGCACACATTCTACTGTAGAATATCCGATGAAGTAATAAAAATTTAATGTCACATACATACATAATATTACATGGAATTCGAATGTTGTCTAATATAAATTGAATATTATTTATAATTTAAATAATTTTAAACCTCACCTTAGAAGTTGAGTTCTTGGTGGTAAATTTCAAAGCAGGGAATAACACATAGCCCAGGGCGGTCTTCGCAACTTTTGCATTGATATCGTGATTGTTTCCGGATACCATGTTGATAACATACACGGCATCTTTTGGTGGGATTTTTACTTTTTGCGAAGGTGACGTACTCGGGAAAATGTCTTCCCATTAGCCGAGGTTTTACAGTTTTTTCAAAGTATTTGCGTCAAACGTAGAAGTTAATTCCTTTATCAAGTTCATAGAGAATTCAAGATACGTCATTTTTGCTTTCTAAATAAAATTATAAATGCCCAAAGCATCTAGGACACGAACTTGGATCAAATGTGCTGCCAGTTTTTTGTACCACTTGATAGTTCTTCTGCTAATAGTGTAGTAATGGAGCACTTGGTCAGTCTTATCTACGAAACCCATGTTCATATTATAATCGTCAATGCAACTTGGAATTTGAACACGAATAGAACCGCCTTTTGATCTTCGAGTAACAGTAGTATCAGTATTAGAATGGGCATTTGACAGCATAAACACATCTCGCTTATCAGAATAAACTAGTGCCAGAAGACCACTGCTCTCAAACGCTTTCTTCTGTCCTTTTGCTAATTTCAGGCCGCGCATTTCAACGGGAAGACCAACCCTATTTTTTCTAATCGTTCCAGTAGCACTAGTTTTATTTTCTTTCAGAAACTGATAGAGTTTTGGTGACGTGTAATAATTATCCGTGAACACATGATGTCCTTTTCCGATGTACTTCTCCATCATGTTTACGACGACTGTTTCTGTCTTTGAGAAATCATCTTTTTTGTTCATCGTGCCTGTGTATATTTCTGTGTTCACAGTTACACCATTTGCGTCAACTAGTTTGAATATTTTTATTCCAAACCTTGATCGTTTCGACTTTGTGTATTGACGAAACAGGAGTCTTCCTTTCCACAGAAGCAAGGTTTCATCCAAACTTAGATTTTGCGTTGGATAATATTTTTCAAGGAGAACATCGTTCAGCACTTCTAGAAAAGAATTCAATTTTTTCAAGCGAGGATTAGCACTGGAAACATCAACAGAATTGCTGGAAAAATGCCAAAAACTCAAGATGTTGCAAAACCTGTCTCGTTTCATGATAGCAGAAAACACTGGTGTCGCAACATATTCATCTGTACTCCAATATGAATTTATTGATGGCTTTTGAACAATTCCCATCAAGAGAAGCATCCCAACAAACGATTTCATTTCATCTACTGTCACAGGATACCACTGCTTATATCGTGAACAATTACTTGTTTCTTTCTGTGCTAAAAAGTTCTCAGCATATTCATTTGTTCCATTCACCATAAGTTCAAACAGCTTATCAGGAAAGACTTCACGAAATAGCTCACAGCATGAAAGCTTTTGCTCACCAGTACAAATAAGCACTTTATTTTCCTCACTAAACTGTTCACCTCTCCTTTCGTTCCCAACAGTGCTGGTGATGTTCTTCCAGTGAAAGTCAGTTTTACATCGTTTTGGGGTTGCAATGTTTTCTTCAGAATCACTTCCTTCATCACTAGCTGCAAAATCACCAACAGCACAGCTCACTCCTTCATTATCATGCTCAAAATCTTGAACTAGATTATTTTCGTTCTGCCTAATTTCACCATCACTATCGTCCACATCAAACATCTCATCATCACTCTCGAACGTTTCGAGCAGCTGACGAATTTCCTCTTCGTCAAGACCGCGCTTCCGTGACATCTTGATGGGTACTGATTGGCCAATAGCACGCTTGCATTGAGGTTAGGGTAGTATCAGATCAGTACAATTGTACTAAAGTTGGTACAAAATGTACTCGAGCTCATTAGACATTAGAACAAAAACATACTCAGAACAAAAACATAGCTATGACGGAGGAAGAGCCCAAGTAGATTGTTATGACTGAGGAGATCAGTCCTCCGTCACTGGCGCGCCATTTCGATGACTGATCTCCTCAGTCACCCGTCACTGCTGAGCGTTTTCAATGACTGAGGAGATCAGTCCCACGCAGCGAAAGGGTTAATGACTTTTTGTGAAAAAAACATGGTGTTTAAAAGGTCATGTTTTTTTGGCCATTTTTTCAAAAGCAAAATTATTTTTCAAAAAGCATGGTTTTTTGGTCACATAAAATAAATTAACATCATGTTTTTTTTACAGATTAGATTAGTCATTAGTTTTAGCCTCCCTACCCAGCAACAAATGCAATCCAAAGAGAGGAAGGAAGATTATGAAGCAAGATCAAAGTTGAAGAAGACAGTAGTAGGTGCTGAAAAACAGGACAGCAGTGAACCAAAAAAAGGTGGTCCTCAATATAACAAAAACATTTTATTTCAACAAAAAGGAGGCCTACCTAACTCTCAGCTTGGGCCCTCACATTGTCCCCCTGGGAGCGCTAGTTCCCATAGATACAATAATTGTATCTCCCTGAGGGGGTGTTTTTTTTTACAAAGAAGTCGTGACCAAAAAATGAATAATAATTTTTTAATAAAAAAACATGTTTTAAAAAAAACAATGATTTTTTTGGTAAAAAATATGTTAATATCCATGATTTTAAGACAATTTTTCATGAAAAATACATAAAATAAAACAGCATGGTTTTTTGGTCGCATAAAATATATTCATATCCAGGTTTTATTATACATCATTGTTTGTAAAAAACATACAGGGTGGGGCAGAAAAACCTATCCGATTTCAAAACGTTATAAAATGAAAACCACTCAACTTGTCAAAAAAATTTTTTTATTAGCATATCACAAATTTTATGCCATTTTTAAATTTAAGTTTTGAAAAGCACATCACTCAAATGTCGTCCTTGGGAGCGGATACACTGATTTAGGCGCTCGCGGTAGCTTTCCATGACTTTCACCGTCATTTCCAAAGGAATTTCTTCAATTGCCCGAGCAATTTCCCTTCGTAAAGCAAGAATGGTCCTTGGTCGGTGCTGGTAAACCTTCGATTTGAGGTAACCCCAAAGGAAGAAGTCACATGGAGTGAGATCCGGTGAGCGTGGCGGCCAGCCAAGATCACCTCTCAGGGAAATGAGGCGACCGGGAAACAGTTCCCTGAGAATGTCCACTGATCGTCGCGATGTGTGGGCGGTTGCACCATCCTGTTGAAACCACGCATTTTCCACGCCATTTTCTTCCATTTTGGGTCTAAGAAAATTTTCCAGCATGAAACAATAGCGCTCGCTGTTGACCGTTACGGTTTGCCCATTTTCTTCAAAAAAGTAAGGCCCCCAGATGCCTAGGCGGGAAAGAGCACACCACACAGTCACTTTTGGGCTATGGAGGGGTTCCTGATGGATTTCTCGAGGATTTTCGTCACTCCAATATCGAAAATTCTGCCTATTAACGGCACCACAAAGGTGAAAATGGGCTTCGTCCGTGAAGAGCACAACATCGTCGTTTGGGAGTTCTCGGAGATCGCGACACAGGTTCGTACGGGTTTCAAAATCCCTTTCACTTAATTCCTGTGCAACAACCATTTTGTAGGGATGCATTTTGAGGTCCCGGTGCGAAATGCGCCGAATACTGCGGCTGGTAATCGCCAAAGCGAGCGAATGTTTTCGCGCCGAACGACGCGGGGAACGTTCAATCGCGGCTCTCACATTGGTCACGTTTTCAGGTCCTGTTGCTGTCCTGGGACGTCCAGGCGACTTCTTTTTCAATGCTGAACTCGTCTGTCTAAAATTTGACACCCACACTTTAATCGTAGCGTGATGTGGAACAGGATCATGACGCCCGAGTCCGAAATGAATTCGAAAAGCACGTTGTGTAGCAATTATCGAACCGCCGCATTCGATAAACCGCTCAATAACAAAAGCACGATGTTCACCAGAACAAGGCATGTTGACTACTGACAAATGGCATAAAACCGGCTTTCTAACGGTTTTTACCCCACTACTCTACCTGCTCCCTCTTCTGAGAAAAAGGGATTTGAAATCGGATAGGTTTTTCTGCCCCACCCTTTATTTTAAAATACAGCATGGGGTTTTTAGGTATCATATATATATATTCATGTTTTTTTAGGCATGATTTTTTTGTACAAAAGCATTTTTTTGGTTTCATAAATATATTATTCATGTTTTTCAGTCATGATTTTTTGGTAAAATACATTTTTTTTAAAAACTGCTTAGGGCTTTTTAGGTCACATGAAATATATTGTTTTTAGTCATGATTCTTTGTAAAAAAACCATGGTTATATTTGGTACCAGAAAATATATTAATATTCATTTTTATTAGTCATAATTTTTTGTAAAACACATGTTTAAAAAAAACAGTATTTTTTTGGTCACCTAAAATATATTAATATCTATGGTTTTTAATCATTTTTTTGTAATGAAAACATAAAAAAGAAACCATACTGTAAAAGCGGTTGTAGATAACCCACAATTACCAAGAGGAGTCTGATAGGTACAGCAGGAGCCACAGAACTTACGTTGATGGAGTCAAAATTCAGAGCTTATTATCTCTGCAAAGTCTGATTTTTATGGTCACATAAAAATAAAATCAGACATAATAGAGATAGTAAGCTCTGAATTTTGACTCCATCAATTTAAGTTCTGTGGCTCCTGCTGTTCCTCTTAGACGCCTGGAGGTAATTGTGGGTTATCTGCCACCACTTTTACTGTATGGTTTCTTTTTGATGTTTTTATAACAATAAAATGACTAAAAAACATGGATATTAATGTATTATAGGTGTAAAAAAAAACCCAGACATATACTCAACAAATTTAGGTAGGCAAAAAAACAAAAAAAAAAAAACAAAAAAAAAACACATAAAAAACACGTTTTTTTTTGCAAAAAAAACGCAACCAAATAAAACCGTTTTTTTTTGCATCACTACCCTACACTACTGATGCATTGTCCACTGTTGTCGGCACGAGGAACGGAAAGTTGGGTAGGTTAAAAATGTTTATTAGAGCACATATACATAAGAACACATAAGGTTCTCTCGACTCGGAGTTCCCCTCCAGTGACAAATCACCATTACACCTAAACAATGACTTGGGGCACAGCGATTCTCAAAATTACTATACAGGGTGTTTTTTTTTACTTTGAACAAACTTCGAACTTAGGTACAAAAATTCAAAATGAATCGATTTTCATGAATGACAAAATGTCCAAAACTCTTTAGTTTTCGAGTTATGGCGTTGCAAAGCATGTTTAGAAGTGCATGTTATAACTGGGCCACACACCAACTGTTATTTAAAGTTGTTAGTTTTCGAGATTGTCGAATATAATTAAAGCATTTTTTCTCATTTCATTATGGGTTATCCATTCCATGTAATCAACGACAAAATTTCAAGATGCAATGTGAAACTGAAATAATGAAATGAAATTTATTATTAGCAATAAACATTACTGGAATGCACGTGTTGCAGTATCAGTTCGATCTTTCCATGGTACCATGGAAAGATTTACCAATGCTGAGAAGGCAGACGTGCATTTGATTTAGGGAGCTGCAGGCGGAAATGGTAGGCTCGCTCTGAGGATGTACAGAGAAAGGTTTCCTAGGTGCGAAGTGCCTGATTTCCGGTATTTTGCTACTCTGCATATGAGATTGCGTGACACCGGCAGCTTCAACGTTAACAGAGGGAATGCTGGGCGCGGCCATCATCCACAGGAGGATAGAATTGTGGAATACTTTGAGCAACATCCACGAACCAGCACTCGTGCAGCTGCTTAACGTCTTGGCTTGCAAAACCATACTTCTGTGTGGAGGGCACTACATCTTCAGCAATTACATTCGTGCCATTTACAAAGAGTGCAAAGGCTCATGCCAGGTGATTTTGAACCTCGTATGCTGTTTTGCCAGTGATTAATGCAACAGGAAAGAATGAATCGCGGGTTCTCAAAACTTATTCTCTTCACAGATGAAGCTTATTTCTGTCGTGATGGGGTTTTCAACCGTCACAATAATCATTACTGGGCTGGAAATAACCCTCATGTTATTCAGCCTAATAGTCACCAGCACAGATTCAGTGTCAACGTGTAGACAGGCATTATTGGCAATAATTTAATTGGTCCGTACCTATTACCTTCTCCTCTCACAGGAGCTGCGTACACCATCTTCCTATGCGAAGTTTTGCCTGGACTACTGGAGGACGTGCCCTTGGAGACACGCAGGCGAATGTGGTTCCAGCATGACGGAGCGCCAGCACATCACTTTCGTGAAACACGCCTGTTCCTGAATAACCAATTTCAAAACCGATGGATTGGCAGAAGTGCTCCTGTAGCATGGCCAGCTAGGTCGCCTGATATGACGCCACTGGATTTCTTCTTGTGGGGAACCATGAAGGACCTCGTGTATGCCACTCCTGTTGAATCGGAACAGGATCTGGTTGGACGCATTGTGGACTCAGCTGGCCGTATTACGGAAATGCCTGGCGTGTTTCAATCTGTAAGGCGCTCACTGGCTGTTAGATGTCGTAAATGTGTTGAAGTTCATGGAAGCCATTTCGAGTAACTGTTGTAATAAAACTGTATTCAAGTTTGTTCTTGCGTTAAGGGGATCATCCGAGCCCTCGCCAGATCCTGTCAATGTCATGGTCATTTTGCATGTTTTTGTTGTAGGAAGACCCTTAGTTGGTGGAATATTTGTTCCTAAAATTTTATGGCACTACGACAATAATTCCCTCTCTCCCAGGGGGGGTGAAGGGACCAAAATATTTCAATTTTCCCAATTTTAACCCCATATAAAAAGAGAACAAATGGGAAATGGAAAAAAGCTGAACGTGAGTGTGTTAGAAATGTTCCAAGAATTCTAAAACTGCATTTGTTTTTGTTTTAGCATCAAAACTGGAGGAGTCCCATTTTGAAATATCGATATCAATGAAAAGCACCCAAAATTTTTTCAACTTTTTCCTGATTTTGACCCCATATATAAAGAGAAAAAATAAAAAATGGAAAAAACACAACATTAGTGTGTTAAAAATGTTTCAAGGATTCTAAAACTGCATTTGTTTTTGTTCTAGCATCAAAACTGAAGGAGGAGTCCCATTTTGAAATACCGATATCAATGAAAAGCACCCCAAATCTTTCAATTTTCCCGATTTTGACCCCATATAAAAAGAGAACAAATGGGAAATGGAAAAAAAGCCGAATGTGAGTGTGTTATAAATGTTCCAAGGATTCTAAAACTGCATTTTTTTTTGTTCTAGCATTAAAACTGAAGGAGGAGTCCCATTTTGAATTATCAATATTAGTGAAATATCAATACCTAAAAACCGAGATGTCAAGTTTTTGCAAAATCTAAGGCCTGAATCAAAAAAATGAATGGAACCAGTTGTGTTTCTTTTCAAAGGGAACATATCATAGTCAAATTTCATAAGAATCAGACTGAAAAAAGAAATCATTTTTTTGATACAAAAGGAAAAATTTTTATAATTTTTTATTTTTTTTTGAAATCACAATTCACAGTTTGAATATGAAGTTATGTATGGAAAGTATCGAAATAAAAATTAAAACTGCATTCAATTACATCAATTGTTCATTATATTACACTTCAACTCAAAATTTTATTTTTTGCTTATACCCAACACTTTGAATTTTCAACATTCATCCTGGGTACTAGTTCTCGAGTTTTGATGCTAGAACAAATCCAAAGACCGTTTTAGAATCCTTGGAACATTTCTAACAAACGTTCGTTCTGCTTTTTTTCAAATTTGAATTCTTTGAAGAAATATATAGCTCTAAACCTAAAAAATTATTGCTGATTTTTGAAATTTCCAAAAATTTTGAAAAAATAGAAAAAATTTGAATTTGAAAAAAACTGAATGAGCGTTTGTTAGAAATGTTTCAAGGGTTCTAAAACTGTCTTTGTTTTTGTTCTAGCATCAAAACTGAAGGAGGAGTTCCAATCTGAAATATCAATATAAATATACAAAAAACACATTTCGTAAAAAAAAACTAAGGCTTAAATCGAAAAAATGACAGGAGTAAAAAAGGTTTACTTTCACAAAAGACATATACTGGCCAATTTTCAAACTAATTGGACGAAAAAAGGTCTCAAACCCGGATGATTCCCTTTAAGTTCTTACATTAAAGTTTGTATTGATTATGTTTTTTACCTGTGTCCTGCAATGCTTACTGATTAATAGTTAGCTTACATGATAATAAATGATAATTACCCATATAGGACAATTTATTCTTATTTGTAAAACGTGTACACGCAAATTTCATTGTGAAATTACAAAAAAACTACATTAGTGGGGCCCAAAAACCTCTAACTATCAAAGGTAGCGCTAAAAATGGTGCGCGCGTGCAATCCTACTTGAAGTTCTAATGTTCTTCAAGTAACTATAACTCAAAAACTAAAGAGTTTTGGTAATTTTGTCATCCATGAAAATCGATTTTTTTTGAGTTTTTGTACCTAAGTTCGAAGTTTGTTCAAAGTTTGTTTTATTTATTCATTATTGCCTGAAAGCTGCCAAAAAACGACATGGTTTGGAAAATGTGTAAAACACGGTGATCACAACAATGTAACACTCAGTAATTCAGTATCCATGATACCGCTAACTCGGATGAGAATGTAACGGACGGACTAACTAAGGAGCAAGCAGAATATTATTAGAATATTATTAGATTTATTAATAAATAATATTATAACACCCATGTAGACTTATATTGGTTTTATTCTATTATAATCGTAAAAGTTTCAGTATCCGTTGTAGTATCGGTCAAAGTATTGGTATTTCCAAGTATCAGAGCATTGGTATCGGGATCGGCTAAGAAATGGGTATCTGCTAAAAAAATTGTATTGGTATATCACTAGTTTTGACATTGAAAATTTACATTGGAGCAGGTTTAAACATTGTAAAGGCTTTGGCAAAATGAAACATGCTTACTCATGTTTTCCAGTTGACTTACCTTAAACATTATTTATATGAAGAAACGATTTTGCATTGAGTTTGTAGGCTTAATTCAATGTGTTGATAAGATTGCAGAGCAGATGTTTTTGTAACTGAGCAAAAGTCTATTTATGTAAAGCTATGAGACAAGGATTTTAACATGTTTGACCGAACCCTAATTCATAATTTAATAGGAAAATATTCCAAACTGAACGTCTCAACTGTAGAAATAGTTAAGGAATGCATTGTTGCAGTTTTGATGTTAGGATATTAAGTGGTCATTAGTTTGTTGGATGGTAGAATGTTAGCATGCATAAAGGCTGGGAATTTGTGAAGATATAGGGCAAAGGCATTATAATCAAAAAGGATAAAATAAATGGGGCAGGAATTTCAAGTATAGAAAGGAACAGGGCACCGTGGATTAATGTAGTTTAGTTGTATGTAGGTGAGTTTAAACTATGTCAAGTAAGTTAGTTCATGTTATATATGAGCAGGATGAGTTAACTCAAGTTAGGTTAGCGTAGGTTATATGAAATTAGGTTTGCATAGGTAAGTTTAGATTATGTTTTGTTGGTTGAGGTTAGGTGGCCTTTCCTTATTTAAATTAGGTTGGGTGAGAGTAAATTATGTTACTTTAATTAGGGTAAGGATAAGGTGTGATATTGAACCAATTTAATGATTGGATAAATTATAACTCATGTTTAGTCAGAGTAATACTATAAATGGGGGTTCCATCATTTTGGTTAGGCTGTGTTATTCATTCAAATGGTTTGGACGAATGATTTCTCACCAGTTTTTGGTAGCAAAATTAGGTTAGGTTTTAGTTGTTTTCAGATGGTATTGGGAAATTGGTAAATGATATTGCTTTTGCTAAATGAAACGCTTGTGATATTTGAGAGTTCGACGTAGAGGTGCAAGTGAGAGACATTGTCTATATTGTTTTGTCATTTGAGATGATGGTGTATCTCATTGGGTTGCTGCTGAATTGTGGTGATTTGTAACATTGGGTAAATTGGTCAATGGTATTGTTAATGGGAAATGAACTGCTTGTGGTGTTTGAAAGTTCAACATAGAGCTTTGAGTGAAAGGCATTGCATATATATATTTTTTTGTGATTTGAGATGGTGTTTCTCATTGGGTTACTGCTGAATTGTGGTGATTTGAATAGTGTGCACAATATGTGTGTGTGTGTGTTAGTGTATGTGTGTATGTCTATGTGTTCGGATAATGTGAGTGTGGGTTCGCCTTGCGTGGGCTGTGCTGATAATAGCAACTCAAATTTCCACTACTAAGCACACAAGGTAACTAAAGGTCCACTACTGACAACCATTGCAGGCAAACTATATCGCATAAATAAACTAGAGGGTTATAGTTTTTAAAGCTGAAAGTTTCCTTTTCTTAATGAAATGAATGTGAGGTAATGAAAAAAAAATTTTGGTATTAAATTATCTTATACCACTGTGTCTTCTTATGAACTATAGGTCAGTTCATCAGTCACACAACACTGCTGATTAGTTGCATACAATGGCCGATTGGTTGATTGAAGAATGTTTTTAATCAAAGTTTGTGAGGCTCCATCCCATCAAACATCATTTTTCCAGTAAATGAAAGAAAATCATTAAATTAGCGTAATCATTATTTGCCTAATTTTAAAGCCTGATAACACATATTATTATTACTGAATGTAGATATGGCATCATTTAAGATTATTATTATATTCCTGGTGTTGTCATAGAAATGAATGTATTTAAAAAAATGTGTAGGCAAATGTGGTCAAGTGATAATATTCTAGATGTAATGGATGTTATTTTGAAATTTGGATCCAAGAGCTGGCATACCTCAGCTCAGGGCGAAGATGAGGAACATCGTGCTTGCTTGTATCCATTTAATTAGATAGGACACTCATTCTAAATTTTGATGAACCAATGTTCGGGCACATTGTCCTGATCTCCTCGACTCTCTGTTAGGAGCGTTTTCAGAATGGGTCAGGCACTCTGCTAAGGTGAGGTCAGGTAGCTGGAACTCCCTGACCTCGGAGCTTAGCTATCCCTGATGGTAAAATTCTTGATAATCCATTTCTACACTTGCAAGTCCAATCAAAATTTAAATATGTTGTTGACATGCCTATCTCTAATATTTATTGTTAGTTTCTCTGAAATTATTTTTGAGAGGCCCGGGAGAATTGAAACTGTGACAATTTTGGTGGTGGTGACTGTGTTAGGAAAGCTTGGAATATGAAACATCCCTGGGGAAGTTGTGGCACCTTCTTTACATAACCTTTATGTAGAACCTTATGTAGCATAAGGTCTGTTGTAATATTATTAGTTTCTTGAAGAAGCCCATGTACTGCATTATTTATTGTTGTGAGGTTGGACAGCTGATGCTTGAGAATCTTGAAGCCTTTTATGCAATATATTGTGAGCTAATGAGAAGGTAGTGGGCCGAAGTTACTGCTACTATGAAGTCATCTTTGAGGAATTTACATGGGTGTTGTGAAATTATTCACTGTGTTTTCTAGATAGTATTTCTGGGTATTCTGGGATAGCCCTAGTATTGCTTAAGCCACATGGCAGGTGTAGATGGATGCTGTGTGACCATTAGCAATGTGCCTGTTGTGCTTGTTTGGGGATCCCTCTGCTATTTTAGGATTGTAGTTTAGGATACCTTCAAGCATTCAAGGGTCTGATAGTCAGTAGGTGGTTGACAATCTTATCAAGAGAGACAGCTCTGGTAGGATGCCCTCCTAAGTTCCTAAACCTACAAATTTTAAACATACTTGTTGTTCAGCATGAAAGAATTTGAAATAAATTTATTTTTTCTCAATGCAATAAAAATTTTCAAGTACCTTCAAAAGTCCCTGACATTTCTCTGATCTGATTGCTGAATAATAGTTTCAAATTTGAACTGTTTCAAAGACACTACCAAGTATGATTTTCTATTCAACTAACTCTGGTCTGCTGTTAGAATTTCACCCTGCCCTGTAGTGACCAATTCATCTCACAAGTAATGAAGGCTGATAATGCGCAGTATTACAGGCAAGGAGTCTGCTGCAGGATGTTAATTCAGAGAAGGTTCCTTCAGGGAGCTGTAACTATTGTATTCTTGAGAATCAGCACTCATAAGGAGATATGAGGCCCAAGCTGAAACTATTTTGTTTATCAACTTTTATGACTCTTTAATTTTTATCCTATTCTATAAATTTCCATCAAAACTTCATGTTTCACTGGGTATCTTGTATGCAAACACACACACGTATCAATTCAGTGTTCTCTGAACTCCTATGGAACCCCTTTGTTGAGGTTAGGAAGGCTTGAACAAATGTATTTGATCTAGTCCTACAGTTTTAACACGTTAAGTGCGGTGTGACCACCGGTGGGCACAGGATGGATTCTTGTAGTGCGGGTGACCCACCGGTGGTCACAAGTGGGTATTTTATATACCAACGAATATTATTGAATCAACGTAAATTTGAATGATAGTTTCCCTCATTTCAATGTTCAGTATTAATATTTAGGACGTAAATAATACACAAATGTATGCTGAAACATTTTACTTTTGCCAAAATTTGAGAACATATAAATTTTTCCTGATACCATTATAAAGGTCATTTTTTAATTCATTGGGCGCTAAGAGCTATAAAAGTCTATTTTTATGCATGTATCCTAGACAATACAGAAAATATACCCAAACAGTAACTAATCTACTGGTCACAATACCTATCTACGACAATGGTTACTTTTATTTATGAATGTTTTACATTGAAACGTTGTAGACACAGGTAAGGTTGATCTTCGCATTGTGCGCAAAACGTGTTCACTTTTCTAGCAGATGCTCTAGGGAACTTGGTTCACATTTCCTAGCATCTTCTGCGTTGTCATTTTCTGCTTCGCTAACTTCATGATAGCTAGATTAGCTTTCGAATTCGTCTGGGCTGAAGTTTGATTCTTCATCATTTCCAGCACATGATGAAGATGAGTCACTCGGCTGATTTTCATCATCAACTGCATTATATCTGCCGTAGAATTTTCTAGAGTCCATATCTGAGGGTGAATGAGAGAAGCATTCAGGTTCTGACACTCTAGTAAATTGAAGTAAAACTTATGATGTGAACAAATACATATATATACTAACCCATGCAATAAAAGCTATAAAATCACAATGTTCACATCATATTTCTACCGTGTTTTCGTCGAAATTGTTGCATATATTTCAACATATAAAACAAAAAAGAGCATAAGTTATAAATGCAAAGAGTACAAACGTCAAACGTATAAACTTCATGCAGCAAGTGCAGCGCAGTCGTACTCAATTAGGAGAAAAAGACGTGTCCACAGGTGGGCACACCGCACTGCAGAGAATGAGTGAAGTTTGCAGTGCGGGATGGCCACCGGTGGGCACACAATTTTATCACACTATTGCGTAGTACTCACTTTCAATAAGTAGCACACAACCTCCCTCCGTGAACGCTACAGGCAAACTGTTCTGGCAAGACTTGGCATCTACCGCAATGCTGCTATGCACTCCATATCGCGCGCCGCACTTAACGTGTTAAAATAATTTCGTTTTAAAATTTTGAGTACATTCACTTGAAATAGTTTCACTTTGATTTAATGCGTTTGTGTGCATTAAAATTTAAATGTTAGATAAAAAAGGTAGTCTTGACATTCTAGGCATTAAATTTGAAAGCATTTTGAAAAACACAAATGACTTGACTCATTATTTAGAGACACTGGCTCATGCATGTGTATTTTGTGTTTATATTCACACAAACATTTTTTGGGATTTCTATGTTTATAATTTGAAAGCGCTCATTTAAATGTAAAGCATGTTTCTAAATGTTCAATTTTTTCAGGTTATATAAAATGAGATCAGTGCCTTAGTGTTTAAGTGCCTCTTTAAGGTTTCTAATTTTTTATTTATTGTACAATTATTGGATGTGCTTCATGCTATGAGGCTCTTTACAAACAATGGAAGACAGGCGCCACATTGTGCAGGTAAGCTCCTGCCACTTAGGCTGTGTTGCATTTGTAGCGCTAAGCTAACCAATTCATTAGTCATTGTCATAATTTTTATTTAATATAATGTCTTTAATGTCATTGTATGAGATTTCAAATGAATGACAAGATTTTATTGGTAAAGCTCATGGTTTTGGAAATATTGTGAATATATATGCCTTTGATACAATTGGTTGTTTGTTAATTGATACTAAATTGAAATAATGGAGAAAAGTACTCAATCCTGCATGGTGTCAACACATTTGCCTTGTAATAGTTGTGTACCTGTGCTAGTAGTATTAAGTGAAAGTTTAAATTTATTTGTGAAAACTAGCTTGAATGAACCATACCCATGTCTTCTTTTTCTAATATCTGCATTTTTCTCATGGTAACTTTGAAATGAATTTCAATCATCATAAATTAGTTCACCAAGTGTTGATAAAAAATGACATTATCATTCACATATCCAGATATAAGTTTTCAATAAACACATGACAAAGAAAAGTTTTTTGTTCTATTTCAGTAATCAAGGACTGGGCACAAATTTTTTTAATTCAATAAGTAAGCAATTTCTCATTAACTTAATGTTGAATTTAACCTGCATATTGTTTTCTAAAATTTGATATGCAAGTATGCAATCGCATTATAAGAAGATGAACATTAGTTTTAGTCAAACATTACATTTTGCTAAATTTGGCCGCACAGCGAGGGATAAATGAGAATAGTGTTGAAAATACTGAGTATCTATAGAGCAAAGATGCATGTTCAGTGACTGAAACAAATTATTGATCTCAAGATTAATGCTAACCCAAGCTAATAGAATCAAAGAACAAAAAATCTGAAAAAGCAATAGGCCTATAATTAGATCATAAACGTTTAATAAAGTAATCAAAGAGTAATTTTACATTTTTTAGGGATGTGGGATTTTATTGAAGTATTGGTGAAAAAATATAAATTTATGTTTGGAATGTATTTATGGTAGCACAATAGATTATGATATAAGAAAATGAAAAGAATGGTTGAAAAATATACTGTAAAATGAATATAAATGAAATTAGAACTTGAATCAGACAATGGGTAAGCAACCACTATCCACATGAGCAACTTGAGGAACATATTGCCCCATCAAAGGTATTTTAAAGTTAAGCAAAATTGAAAAAAAGTAAATTAAATTGTCTGACAGAACCCCTGAGCAGATTCAACTATTCTTTCTATGAGCATTGGCAAAATAAGCACTCCCAAGGGGAAACTGAGCAAACTGAAGGTTCAGCAAACTGAGCATTGAGAACCTTCATGAAAAATGCCAGTTTGTGTTCAATACCTTAGGGAGGCTAGAACTACTCATGGCATCTAATTTATGTTCAGTACCTCTCTGGCTCATTCATATTGTGACAAATTTTTTGGGTATATCATGATTCCTAAGTTCAATGAAAGTTCACGATTTTCTAGAGAGTTTCAATTTGAATCCGTATTTTCATGGTTATTCAATCAAAATAGGCAGTAACTTCTAGGCCTGAGTTGAGGCTGTGTGAATGTCTGGTACATTTTATTTGCATTTTAAGACCAAGTTCACTTCGCTATGATTATCAGGTTAAAAAAAGCTGCTGCCTAGCATAATGAAAGCAGCTTGGATGGAAAAAACAGAAGCTCAGAACATGGGATGGAAAAAACACACAATTTCCCTCACACTTGACTGGGCAAAACTGTCTAAGGCTGGAAGCTTGTAGACATAGTTGCCATTTATGGCTATTTTTCTAGTTTGTTGGACTGCATCACTTTCATATAAGCATGCTACTTGATTTTCTTGTGTAGCTCTCCATTGTTAACCCATGACATCTGGTCATTGATATCACAAGTGTTGTAAGAGGACGGGGTGATAGCATTGACCCATCGTTACACGTAGCTGTTTGTGAACTATTTAGTGGGGGAGTAATGACACTGGTTTTAACAAATGGTTGATTGTGATTGGATTGAACAGGTGATTGGACATGCAATGACAAGTAACAGGGCTCAGAAACGGTGAAGGCAAATCAGAAGCCAGTAAATAAAAAGCACTGAAAACAGAGATAAAACAAAAGTAGTAATGCAGGAAAAAAAGAAAATAAATCATACCAGTTCGTTTGCATTTCTCAAAATTAAACTTCAAAATAAAGTAAGAAGCAGAACAAGTAAACCATGCTAAGAATGAATTCATGATAAATAAAGTGAATGCACTATCTAAAAATGAAACAAAGCAACTGAAAAAAATGGACTATGAAATGAATATGAATGAAATTAACCTAAAATCAAATCATTCAACAACAAATTTAAAGGAGTAACTCTGTAAAAATATTATTACAAAATGGTCCTGAAATCTAGCAGAACTAAAAACCTTATCTTTCAACAAAAAACAAATGAAAGAACCAACATTCCAAAAGAAAACATGCACAACATAAAGTAAACCTTAGCCTAGAACAACAAAAAAATATATAAAAGCAAATCAAACTGTACAATGAAGCAACACTTACCAGATCAACACTTGGTTTTATGAGGTGAAGGAATAGCTCTGCCAAGAAATAATATGCTAGTTTTACTGTAAACCTGAGTGACTGGAAGTGAAAGAAAGACAGTGCATTAAGAAACTATTCATACACAAAAACACGGCAAAATCAAGAACACAAAACAATCAATGAACACTTTAAAACACACATTCAATACTTATCTCTATAATTAACATTCAGGATCTCCAGAAAAGACAGGAGAAAACAAAGTGAATTCAGAATGATGCAAGCTGGATTACCGGTACACAAGAAACATATTTGGGGCCATGCCTACAGTGTATCTGTGAAAGCACTTTTAAATTAGGTTTTTCCAAATGGCCATTTTTAACATGCTTGCGGTAAAATATCTCAACACATTCAACTTTCTTTGGTTGTCAATGTTGGCATGCAATAGAATATTTGTGATTGTCTCATCCAACAAATTCTTAACATTCATGCAAATATTTCAGGAATTTTAGTTGTGTTTTCATACCTTCTCATGGTTGATGTCTCTTAATTCTTTTTTTCTTATCCACAAGTCCACTTGCAATAACATTCAAGCTTTAGTATTATGTAGTATGTATGAATTCTCAGAAGTATCATTTATTGAGTTCAACTCCACATTATTTCAGTGAAGTTCACTGTTAATATGCCCCATTAATTACCTTTTATGTGTTACGATTATTGATGTTCTTCCATTGGTTACTAGGTGACATTCTGGTACAATTTGTACGCTATGTTCTCTAATTAGGCAAATTGAGCTACTTCAGTTTCATATTAATTAGTATTTAAGACAGATTGTTACTGTTTGTCTAACACTTGGGAGATAAACTCATTTCTTGCTTACCTATTTATATATTGCAACAAGTAGGGAAGGAAAATGAAACTTTTTGTATTGCCAATTCATGATTGAAATATTGGTACAAAGGAAAAAGAAACAGGTGACACATCTTAATGGAACTCTGTGGAAATAAAAGGGATTCTCTTGAAGCCTAAAGGAGCCTAAATAAAGGAGTGTGGATTGCAAAAAAACCTAATGAATGGAATGTGGTTGGTTATGAACTAAATTAGGAGCATTGTGGTTAAAAGACTAAATTAATTGAGCAAAGGTAGGTGGGAAAGGGACACTGTAGGAAGTGATTCAAAACCTCAAATAAATCACCAGCTATATGAAGTAACTATGAGACCAATGGAGGAAACTTTGGGTGCTTGGGGTCTAGCATGCAAATACCCTAACTTAACCAACAACAGAGTAAAATATATATGCTTTTCCTCAGGGGGATGCAACTATTTTTTCTTTGAGAATTAACACTCCCAGGGGTAATGTGTGAGGTGCCAAGCTAAAGGCTAAGTAGGTCTTCCTTTGGTCGAAATAGGATAGGTTTTTGTTTTGCTACAGATCATCTTCTTTCTGCTTCAGTGCTGCCCTGTTATTCAGCACCTACTATTTTTTAACTTTTATATTGTTTCATGAGCTTCTTTATCAACTTACTGTTTCGATGCACATGTTGCATAGATTCGGCATTCCCTTCAGTCCATACTAAATGGTGTCTTCTTCCTTCCTCTCTTTGGAACACCTTAGTTACATTTAAAGAGGCTTAACACATTGACTACGAAGAGGGAAAAATGTGCACCACTAGGTAAATTGTTCATATAGAAACCAATGTAAATGAATAACCTTTCAAACCATTTTGCGACCTCTTTTTGAAGGAACTACATCATAAAAGGGTAATATTATTGGCACTTATATATTGTACATTTCTTACAAAGGATGGAAACTAATTCAAGCAAGTAAGTCGATTTTCTCAGTCAGTTTCTTACAACCTAACCAAATCAGCTTAATGGCCTGCTCAATCAGAGTCACCGTGTTAAACTAACGTCTAATCTAATCTAGTAAGACTAGCATAACATTTGTGTGACTTATGATGCCTAGATTTTATGTGTATGAGCAAATAGAGTGATCAGAATTTTCCAAATGCTATTTTTTCTTTCCATTATGTCTACAACTTCCATGGAAAACCTAGTCCACTGAACTTACCACTGCTATAGTGAACACATTATGCTTTACATCTACTACAGTGTATGCATAGCACAACTCTTAACTTGACCTGTACAGGAAATTGGTTATTCATTTATGTGTGGTTGATGGAACTTTTCATAGCATATAATTTATCTTTTTATCTTTCACAATTTATCTTCATATTGAAATTTGTAATGTAATACTGGTAATGAACAACTCTCAAGGAACAATACATTTTGTGAAGGTCCTGAGCCAATAATCCTGAGCTCTTGCAAAAAAAATACTGCTACTGGTATCTTCATATGTTTTTTCTTTTTTGTTCTCTGTTGCTTTTCTTTGTATATTCTGAAATTTATGTTCATCGGTTGTAACTCTCTCTACTTATCAAGTTTGTAAGAAAGTTGAGATAAACTTAGTTTTGTAATTAGCTATGATTTGTCTCCTGTTTTCTTAGGTTAGTAATAGTAATAGGTATAGGTTAGTCAAGTTTGTCTATTCTATGTGGACTCGCACCACCATTGTTAGGTGATCTCAGCTGTAGATAGGGCTTTTAGATTTCAATCTAATGCTTTGCTTGTTTGAGTTCTCACACCTTCTTAGCCATCTCTTCTTTTTTTTTCTCTTCCTTCCTTACTTGCTGTTTATATGTGCCGGGTATCCTTTGTGGGAACCCACCTTGTGCATAGATTCCCCATTTTCTACAGCCCATACTAAATGGTTCATTCTCTCGTCTCTCTTGAGATTGCATTTGTTATGACAAGGGAATCTTGAACTAACTTTCATAATATTCTTACTGCCATTTCCATCTAATCAGAATGTTGGTATTTCTTGCTAAAATTTTGTAGAAACTGTTTGCTAGTGTGTTTATTTTCCCCTCTTTTACAATTTTTCCTTATAAAGTTGAAATATGTTGCCTCAAGTGATTGAAATTAGATATTCTAACAGTGTAAATACTTTGGCCTGTTGTAGAAACCTGTTTTTGATGTGTTTAATACTATCTCCAGAATGATGTTTAATTATGATTTCCATGTGCAGGTGTATGTTGGAGCCGTGTCTCAACAATATGAAGCCCTTAGTATTGAGGTCCACAAGAGCACTGTGGCACAAGAGATTGTTGCATGCATTGCAGAGAGGCTTGAATTCCTCAATCCTAACAGGTCAGTTGTAGTCTAATATCAAAATTTTTTGTATATTTTTGTGTGCACATTTATGCAGATGATATGTACCTACATCTAGAAGTGAACTATAACTAGAAACAATGTTTCTACAATATCCATGAGATATTTGAATGGAAACTCTTTTTCTGTGGTCTGAATCTTCCAAGGGCTGGAAACAAACATTCTGTTATCAGGTATCATGCAGAATTGAAAGTGTTTTGCCATGAATTAGGGTGGATGTTCCCTCGGTTCATGTTATTTACATGTCCCTTCTTCCTGAGCGTCATGTCTTTGGTTGTAGTTTATTTTGAATCATGCATTAGTATTGCTTTACACAAATTAGGATCTTATTGTCTTGATTTTTCGTAAGAACACTGTAAATATTTAAGCTTTCCTTAATAAGTATTTATTTGCGTTTATGAGGTAAATAAGTTTTCATTTGTGTGATTGAACTGTATCAGAATATTTCAATAAACAAATGTTGTATTTGTCAATATTTTATAAATTCGTTACAAGCTTCTGGCCATCAAAGCTGACAAGATTCATTAAATGCACTTCTCTGGTGAAGTTGAGTTTGTATGGAAGATTGTGTGTATTGATAGTATGTGAAAAGACTTGGAATGAATTTCAAGAACCCCAATAATGTGTATGTTTATTAATTGGTACCAATTGTAATTGATTCTCTAAAGTTTACTTGTTAATATAAGTGCTTGATGTCCCAAGTATTGGGCACATCAACTTTCTATTAATTTTACGCACGCAGCATTATTGGGTTTTAACACTAAAATTGAGATGATTAATTAACTTATATGCATATCTAAGGAGATCGTCCCAGGCCCCTGTCGGTCTGGTGAGTTTTTTTTGTTTTGTTGTTCGAAAAGGACCCTTAGGTGGTGGACTATTCGGTCCTGAAATTTTATGGTGCTACGGACAATAGATCCCCTCCCCCTGGGGGTTGGGAGGCAGGGGGGGGGGGCAAAAATCTTGAATTTTCGACCCCATTTCAATCCCATATAAAAAGAAAAGAAAACGGTAAATGGATAATTTGAAAATTTAATTTGTTAGAAATGTTCCAAGGATTCTAAAACTGTCTTTATTTTTGTTCCCGCATAAAAACTCAATGAGGAGGTTCGGTTTGAAATATCCATAAAAATGAACCAAAAAACCAATATGTCCAATTTTTTTCAAAAACTAAGACCTGAATCAAAAAAATGAATAGATGAAATTGTGTTTCTTTTCAGAAGTTACATATTATAGTCAAATTTCATAAGAATCAGACTGAAAATGAAAAATTTCAGAATAGAAAAAATTTTTTGTTGTTCGGAAATCTCAATTCACAATATGAATATGAAGTTATGTATGGAAATTATGGAAATAAAAATTAAAACTGCACCCAGTTGCATAAATTGTCCAATATATTACACTTCAACAAAAAATTTTGTTACAGCTTATACCCATAACAAATAACTTTCAACATTCAAACTGTATCTACCTGCTCATTGAGTTTTGATGATAGAACAAACCAAAGACAGTTTTAGAATCCTTGGAAAATTTCTAACAAAAAAAATAGGCTTTTTCAAATTTGAGGAAAAGAATATTTATATAGCTCTGAACCCATAAATAATTTTTTGTTAGTAATCATAAAATATCGCTTATCACAAATTTTTTTCAGAATGTTAAAAATTTTCCTTCATTTTCTTGTTAGAAATGCTTCAAGGATTCCAAAACTGTCTTTGGTTTTGTTCTAGCATCAAAACTCAATGAGGAGATACGTCTTGAAATATACATAAAAATTACCAAAAAAAGTAATTTTTTGTAAAAAAAAACAAGGCCTAAATCGAAAAAGTGACAGGAGTAAAAAAAGTTTACTGCAAAAAAATACATGTTCTGGCCAATTTTCAAACGAATCGGACAAAAAAAGTTGAAAAATTGAGACGATCTCAAGGGAAGCGTCCAGTTTTTGTTGTAAAATTTCAAAAATTCATAAAAAATACTTCAGGAGTGAAATAAGCTGTGAGGTTTTCACAACCTGTTGATAACATTTGAATAGATATTTAGAGCATTTAAGTTTTTGGAATTTACCAGTAGCCCTTCCCTTCCCTCCCCCCAAAGAGAAATTTTTCAAAATATCTATTTCTCTGCCAATATTGTACATAGAGACGATTGTTTTTTGTTTGATTCACAATGAACATTTGTACAAAAGTGAGTGCCAATTTTTTTGATATTGCTTCAGAAAAATTTAAAAATGTTTTAATTGTGAGAAATTAACTGTTTTTTATGTGGCAATAAAAAAATTTCTAATCAACTCATCAAAAAACTACCTTTCAATTTTGTAGTACTCGCCTTGATCTTAACAATGCCACAAAGATCTCCATAGGTGAAAAAACTAGGAGAAATTGAGAAAATGGAAAGTCATTTTCTCTAAACAAGTTTTTTAAAAATTTACGGCTCAATTTCTCTTAGAGTTTTTTGCCTATGGAGGAGAACTTTTTGTCATTGTGAAGATCAAGGTCAGTACTATAAATTTGAGAGGTATTTTTTTAATAAGTTCATTCATAAATTTTTTTTTCATTTTAAAAAATAGGTTTTAAGAATTCAAACATTTGAAAAAAAATTTTCTGGGGCAATATAAAAAACTGGCCCTCGCTTTGTTAGATACATGTATGATCTAATTTATGTTAGATACATGTATATTGAATATGTATGTTCATTGTGAATCGAACAAAAAAATCATCTATGTACAGTATTGGCTGAGAAATAGAAATTTAAAATATTTTTCTTTGGAAGGGTTAATCCCAAAATTCCAAAATATTGGTCAATTCCAGGAACATCAACGCTTTGTAAGAGGACGGGGTTAAATGTCAATTCAAGTGTTATGAAGATGTTGTAAATACCTCAAAACTTATTTCACTCCTAAATTTTTTTTTAAATTTTTGAATATTTCACAGGGAAAAACCCTTGGCTACCCTTAAGCCAATGCATTATCAGTATAAAAATTAAGCATCAAACTGTTATCATTTGGAAATCGCTGAAACTATTAATCACCAAGAAGTTTGAAATTTGTCCATAATAGGAATAGGAATAGGACAGGAATACAGGTAGGTAGATTGTAAACTAAGTTCATTTACAGCAAGGGACTATGTTGTAAATTTCTTGATGTAAAAATCCTGTAACTGATGTATTATACTCTGCAGTGTATTTATACTCAGCTGATTGCGGCCTGGATTGTTACATGATTTATTTAGTAGCTAGTGTATGCAGCCCGTCAGAAATGACCGGCTTCAATATTTTCTTCAATCAAATCTTCCAGATATGAATGACAATCAAACGAAGGGTGGATGTTGGGGATAAATTTAACAGTTCTATCAGGAAAAAGAAAAAGTGCTTCATATTTATAAAATTTAATTGATTTTAAAGAAATTCAATAAGCAAGAAAATTAAACTCGTCGAAAAGTTTTCTTTGAAATAACCGTCATTAGCGTGTATTGCAGTTTCAATCCAGGCTTGACCTAGAGCAAGCTGATTTTACACTTTCTCTTGAAAGACCTTCAGATACTACTTTAATTCTATCAATTAACTGGTCTCATGTAGTACTGGTACGGCGATTGGTATCTTTCTTAACACTTTAACCCCAACTACTAAATATTAAGTTCAACACCAAACTCAAATTAAAAGTCAACTGCAGCGCGCGATGTTGAAAATAGCAAACATGAACTGGATCGTGCCTTCATTTAGCTTTGATTAAGTATTTATGGAAATTGTGTTTGTGACTACTGGTCGGTCTGCAGCGTTGTGAAAATTACCTCGGTGTACCACCGGTGGGTCACGCTGCGGTCAAAGTGTTAACAGCCCATCATGCATAATAATCCTTTGGATTAAGATCAAGAGAGTTTGGAGGCCAAACATTGGGATTTGTGTGCATCACATCAACCTCTGAGCATACGCATCCAAAAACCTTGACAGTTTGGGGAAATTTAGTTGCATCGTAGTCTCCATTGTAATTCTCTTGTTCTTGCCGGATTGTTTTTACAGTGTTCAGAGAGCATTGAGCAGCAACCATAATCTCCTTATATTATTATGATCATCATGTTACAAGTTATTCTCTTCACAATTCAGGTGGCTCCCAGTCATCCATTCTTGCTGTCATCATGTATGTGAATGAAGGAAGAGTTGAACTTTAAATTCAAGACTAGTTGGTATGAATAAATTTAAAAAACGGAAAAAATCAAATGTTATTCTCTCATATTTATCTCGAACACCCTGTATATTCATCCTAACGGTGCCCACAATTAAAATATTCTTGTACTTGTGCACTGGTGAAACTTGTATCATAGAGATGGTCATTAAGCATCCTCTAAGAGCATGAAAGAGAGACACACCAACCAAGCAAGCAAAAACTGTGTATCATTTATTATTATAGAACAGTATTATTTATTATTATCAATCGAATGTAAACTGCAGAGAAGGAAGAACTTATTTGTGATGAATGATGGGATCCAAGTTGCAAATTAACATTAATCTGAAATTTTGTTTTGCTGATGTTCTTATCCCGGTTTTTAATTTGGGTCTGACAGTACTGTCTGATGAACACTTCATCATTGCAATAATGAAATATATGAATGAAACCTGCATATCCAATACAAAGTATTGAGCACTATACTAAGTGCATAAAATTGGCCACAAATTTATTGTTTTCAATGAAATTCCCATTTTTAATAACAAAGGAGAAATGGTACACAAATATATAAATATATTTATTTAATATTTAAGGAGACACCTGGCATTTAAATGAAATGGCCAATTAAATGAAATGTATGGTATTAACATGAAATACTCTTCATCTCTAAGATGGAGTAATAGGATGTGAGATTGTTTACTGGGCGTTTCTGTTTTGCAGTTACTATTTAGCCGAGGTTGTGCACAATGCTAATGGCGAGGAGTGCAAAGAGAGGCGCATCGCAGCCAGCGAGACTCCAGCTTGTCTTCAAGGTCTCTGGCCTCAGAACTCCACAGCACAGGAAAATGACACTGAAGGACAGGAATACAGGTGTGTTTAATTTAAATTCTAACCTTGTGCTTTGCATTTGTTCATAACATGTTCATGTCATGGGAAATCTCTGGAAATATTTGGTCTCAGAGGTTTAGCAAAGGATGCTAACACTTACAATGAAATGCTGACATGTACTGTATTGGCAATGTAGC
The DNA here is from genome assembly GCA_030386875.1 of Morinoia aosen. NCBI lineage: Eukaryota > Metazoa > Arthropoda > Malacostraca > Amphipoda > Talitridae > Morinoia > Morinoia aosen. The sequence goes on from CM059575.1 coordinate 46,015,785, forward strand.
TCACTCCTTGGTTGTCCATTTCAGATTTTGTCTACGTGAAAAGCCTGAACAGCCAACTGCTGAGCCCTCTGCATATGAATCCCAAATCATTAGAGATTACTTTAAGAAATTCCTGCACAGCGAGCCCAAGGAGAAGGAACACCCTGACCTCTGTCAGCTCAGTAACTTGACTGAGGAGACGCTCTTGCACAACCTCAAAGTGCGCTTTGAGAATGGCCTCATATACACATATGTTGGTTCAATTCTAATATCTGTGAATCCTTTCAAATATTACCCTATTTACAATCCTAAGTATGTGAAGATCTATCAAAACCACCGAATGGGTGAACTGCCTCCACACATCTTTGCCATTGCGGACTCGGCATACCACAGTATGGTGAAGCAGCGCCGTAACCAGTGCATTGTGATCAGCGGCGAGAGCGGCAGCGGCAAGACTGAATCCACGCTGTTCCTGCTGCACCACCTCACCATGCTCAGTCAGAAGGGCTCCCATGGCAGCGGGGTGGAGCAGACCATCCTCAGCTCTGGTCCTGTTCTCGAGGTCAGGGCCTCTCTGTATGGTGTTATTGCTTCGCAAATTTCACAAACTACTCCTTGCTCGATTAAATTTTTGCTTCAAATCGTTGCATTATTTGATAATAATGAATAGTAAGTTACATGAATAAAATTTAACAGTTTATAGTTTGCAAAGAAAGTCAGCAATCTTACTGTACAAAATTGATTTAAAAGGATTACTATTAAAATTGACATCTAATGTATTTTTGTATACATATAGATCAGTCCACGCTATAAATGACCATATTTGTTTTGTTATAATTTTCTTCGCTGTGATAATAGTGATGGACAGAGGTATGGGGAATTGTCGTATGAATGTTAATGTTTTTTTGCTCATTTTTAGTTGATTTTGTAAATGCCTGAGGCATGTGTGACGTTCAGTGTTACTGTAAACGAGACTAAGTCTCGAATGTATCTCTTTCACAGGCATTTGGCAATGCTAAGACCAAGCATAACAACAACTCGAGCAGATTTGGGAAGTTCATCCAAGTCAGCTACAAAGAAAACGGTCTTGTACAAGGGTACGTTCATGATGTACTATTATGTTCACTTAATTCTTGCTTTTATCAACCATGTTGTAAAGATCATGGTATTAGATAACTGTTTTGCCAAGTTTCTGCGTTTTTGTATTTCAAAGAGTGTTTACTAAATGGAGGATTTAGTGCAATGCTTTTTTCATGTAATGAAAATCAGATTTCATGTAATGAAATACTGAACAGTCGCTCCAAGATAACCAGTTGTGTGATGTAATGCGTAAAGAAAAGGAGTTGAATATTTACTCTTGCTTGCGCAATATTTACAGCTGCCAAATTATGTGCTTTACTTGTTCTTAACTCTTGAGGCACTTGCAACTATCATTGTAGTTGTGTATGGCAAAACTTGCTATATTATATTGATTGGTTGTAATATTGTGCTGTCTTAGATATGAAACATTAGGTTGAACTTTTTTCTCCTGTGGAGCTGATCAGTTGTAAGGAGAAGCAGTTTAGTTTTTTTTTTCTGGATTTGTTCTTGGTCAGTAAAATATTCTGATGTAAATGAGTTTTGGCTTCTGGCCAGGGGAGGAGAGGTTGCAATAGTTCTTATGAATAGTGATATGTCTTGCTACTCAGTTCAATTTGGTATATTCCTCAAAAATGACCTTCATTTTCTTTAACTTGTGCAAATTTTGTGAAATGGACAAAATTCATGTTCACCGATTTCATGGTTGTTCCAAACATTTTTAATGATCACATTGACATTCAAATTTCAAATCTCTTTTTTAAGATTGAAATTTACTTTTTCATGCAATGGTTAAATATCGGGAGAGGGTTTCTTGAGCTCTTTTGTACTGCAGATGTCCGAACTTGCAGTCTTGAGAGCTATCTATTGGGAGGTTCTTAATTATTTGTGAAAATAATAATAAATAAATTACCCCAACGTTTTTTTGTTGTATAATTGCTTGTGTTTCAATGTAAAGCTGAGCAGCCAGCTTACACAAATGCTCGTGCCATAGAAATTGACCAGCGTTACAGAATTTGATGCAGCAGTTTCCTAAGTGGTGGGACCACCAAAATGCAAATTACTAAGTTGACAGTCTGTGTGTGCAGGGCTTGCGTGCAGAAGTATCTACTGGAGAAATCGCGCATCTGTTCTCAAGCTCTAAACGAACGCAGTTACCACGTCTTTTATTACCTGCTGGCGGGTGCATCTCCGCAAGAGAGAAGCTCCCTCAATCTTCTCAGACCCAAAGACTACAATTATCTAAACCAGGTAAAAAGCAGAGTGATATTATCTGGTGCAACTGAACCTGATATGTTGTAAAATTATTCATTGATTTCTTTCTTTTTTACTTGAGCCTCTCCCACGCATGTACAACGATCTATGGGAATAAGGGTTTCCTAGAGAAAGATGCGAGTCTCTGAGCTGTGAAGGTAAGGTAGGCCTTTCTTTTGTTGAAATAAAACTTCTTGAGGGGCATGGGACATATGATAGGCAGTAGGGTTGTTAGTTAGGCTTGTCTACCCTATGCTGTAGTGATTTGTGCCTCCAGGAAAGGTACTGTTAGATTACCTCAGTTATAGGTGGGGCTTCGGGGCGTTCCGTCTTTTCTTCCTCTCCCTTTCTAACTTGCCATTTCTACGTGCAGAGTATCGTGGGAAAAAGTACCTTGTGCATGATTCCCCGTTTACTACAGTTCATACTGAATGGTCCTTTCGTTTGGCTCTATTGAGATTGCGGTTGTTGTTGGTCTAGAGTCATTACTAACATGAAATAATTGTTGAAAATAATTTATTTTCCGTTTTTTATTGCGGACTATCTTTTTTTTGGTTCATTACTGCCTTTTCAGCACCTGTTGCTTTTTTCCTTCAATTTACACTATATTTCATATGGTTATTTCAGTCTTTCTTTTTGGTAAACTAGGCTTAAGTTATGTCGCCACACTTGTTGCGTAGATTTTCCATACCAGTAATTTCAAATAAATGGCTATTTCCTCATTTTTCTCTTGGGAAACAACTAGTAGGCCTAAACATCTGGTCAAGAAAGCTCAAAATAATTTATAGTTTAATATGATTTTACTTCAAAAGGAGAAGACGTTTTTCGGGCTCGAGTGGATTACGCGTGTTTCTTTGAATTTGTTAGTAGCGCGCTGGTGCGTAGATTCATCATTCATAATCTTGTTATGAGTGCCAGATTTAACTGAACTTATAAAAAGTTTTAACATTGAGATTTCAACCAACCAAATTCCTAGCAAAGTAGGTGTTTGTGCTGTTCCACTCATAGAAAAATTAACTCTGCGCTACGTGGTTAGAAACTATTAAGAAACACGTTCATTCTCTGACGCATGTACAGTGCGACCCACTGTATTAGTCCAACAATTTTTTTATTGATATTTCGTTGAAAATCCTCTGCCTGGCGAGAATTATGTATTAATATGGCAACAATGTGTGCTTAGTTCATCTGACAACATTTTTTATCTTCTGGAGAGGCTGGTTGCACAATTTTCCTTTGTTTAGCTTGTTTTTTGTGATATGCGGTGAACCGCACTATTAGTCCATTTGTATAAGATTCAAAATGAGACGTGCTAAGGACCTAACAGACGAAGAAAAGCAAACCATCATAAAGGAATCTGCCAAGAAGACCTCTTCTGCCTCTATAGCTAGGATTTTAGGCCTTGTTAAAACAATTCAACATTTCTTGAGGGATCTTTCCACTCAAAAGGAACGGTTTGATATAGGCGAATTATAATCTCTAAACACGCGAGATATCAGAAAAATCGAGTATGAAGTCTTTAAGAAGCCAGGAAGCACCAGCAAAGCAATTTTTGAAAACTCTGATCTGATCTCTGAAAAAAAAAAACTCGCAACCGAATTTTGAGGACTATCGCAAAGATGAAATCTCCAGAGAAAAAGCCTCCATTGACGCAAAGCTCCTGAGAGTTGAGTGGGGTCGCATATGAAACAGGATATGAAATGTGTTCTATTCACGGATGAGACCAGAGCGACCCTCGATGGCCCAGACGGATGGTCCAAATGATGGGTTGGATTTGAGGGTAAGCTCCACCATCGTTTTTGCCGCCAGGGCGGTGGTGGTGTTATGTTGTGGGCTGGGATCGTGAATAATGAACTTGTAGGCCCAATAATGGTCCGTGAAGGAGTTAAAATTAATTCTATATTAATTAATTGATATAGTCATGTAACCTCTTGCTCCTCAATGAATGTCTTGTTCCTTGGCTTCACGACCAGACTTTGGATTGTCACAAAAAGTTGGTTTTCATGCAAGGCAATGCACCTTCGCGCTCAGCTAGATCTATGGAAGAATATCTTGCTTCTAATGGATTCTAAAACCAGAGTTTGATGGTGTAGCCACTCAATTCTCCACATTTGAACCCAATTGAGAATCTGTGGTCTATCATCAAGCGCAAAGTTTATTCAGATGGCAAGCAGTTTTCTTCCAAAGCAGAATTGTGGGAGGCCATATAAGTCGCCATAAGATCCATTGATGGTACTACTATTGAAAATTCTACCAATCCGGTTAATGAACGCATTTTTGAGGTAATGAAATGTAATGGCTGTTACATTAAAAAATGAGCCCATTTTTCTTTTTTTTTTTTTTGCCTTGTTCACAGTTGCAATTCGTTAAAAGTACCTTTTGAAGTATTATGTACTATTTTTCATACTAATATTTCACTAATTTGTTTTTTATTCATCATATTTAATTAATTTTCATACCTCGGACTAATGTCGTGGGTCAGAAAATAGAGCGTGGATTTGCTAAAAGTGAGTTTCTAATGATAACAAGCAAACAATTTCTAGAATAATAGGATTATGAACATTGTACTTGGTGATTGTACGACATATTATAAAAATATCAAGGTATATTAACAGGAAATGATAGTCATGGAGAAAAATTAAATAGGACTAATACCGTGGGTTGCACTGTAGGTTACAATTGGAACTTTTATATCCTCCTGTGGCTTTACTTTATTAAGTTTAAATGAGAACTCTGTACTTTCTTTTTGCAGAGCAAGTGCTACAGCATAGATGGCTGCGACGAGCAGTTCGAGTTCCTGCGGCTGAAGCAGAGCATGGAGATGGTGGGCTTCACTGCAGCCAAACAACAGCGACTCTTCTCAGTTCTCTCAGCTGTGCTCTTGCTCGGTACAAATGAACTTCAACATTGGTTTACATAGCCTTGAGTAACACCTTAGTGGAGTATTTGGTAACCGTGAATGGAATTTTCTACTAATCCGAATTATGCTGTGATAATTTCAATACTTTCAGAGGGATACAATAATTGAATGTATGGAAATTAGCGTTCCCAGGGGGAAAATGTGAGGTCCTGAGCTGAGAGTTAGGTAGGCCTTTTTTTGTTTGAGGAAAGTGTTTTTTATATTTTTATGGATGATCTTTTCGCGGCTCGCTGTTATCCTGTTTTTCAGCACCTCGGACTTTCTTCTTCAACTTAAATCATGTCACCTAACCTTCCTTCTCAACTGACTGTTTCTATGCGCACGGGATCCTGTGCTGGAACTCACCTTGTGCACAGATTCTGCATTCCCTTAACGCCATGTAAATGGTGCTTGCATCCTTCCTCTCTATGAACACTTTTGTTTTAGTAAGAGATGCTAACACTAACTTACAATCAATAATTTCAATTTTATGATTGGGATATTCTCCGTGTGATCAAAGTTTGCCAAAAGCTGTCTTTCTTTATAGTTGAAGTGAATTTTCTGATATGCTATTCCAGCTCATCCATCCTTTGTTTACGCCACAAAATCGTGTGGCATGTTGTGCTTGCAGAGCGATTTATCGTTTGGAACGCGGATCGCACCTATGCATAGCATTTGTTCACGTGGTGTGGGTTCCAGCCACAGTACACGTGAGGATCGCTGAATTTCCTTTGACACTATGACTGTTAACTTGCTGAAAATAATTGGGGTATTTTTTGGTAACCTCTGAAAGTAAAACCTGAAAAACACGAATAACTCCAGTGGGGTATCTTTGAATTATGTGCGAAAAGGAGTACTAAGCAAATTAAATTCCCTTTACCCGCAGATAATTTAATTAAACATTTTTCTTGAAATTGGTTAAGTGAGATTCTTGTAAGAAGCCCAGCTAATTTAAATATTTCGTACAGAATATGACAAAAACAATCAAGTATAAACGCAGATATAAAGCTTAACATGTATTCAAGTGGGTGTCTAAGCCTGAAATTTAATTTGATTTAAAAATGATTTACCTCCTGGAACTGCGTCCTCTGAACGAATCATGCCCCCCAGTCGCACATCACATCCCTCGTGTTAGCTCATTCAAAAATAAGTGATGCTGCCACTTGATGCTGGCAGCAGTTAGTAATGCCATCCCGAATTTCTGACTATGAATGCTTTTCACTCCAAGGGAAATAACGCACTATTGCACTGAAGTTTTGGCGGTATGCTCGAACTTCAGTGCAATAGGCGGTATGCAAGTCGCGCTCTTTTTTTCCAAAAATCCTACTTTGTATCCACCTCAGACTATATTGGAGGATGCGCCTTTACTTAGTACACAGTTCAAGCTAACGACTCTGAATGACATTTTTCATCATTTTCTATCTTTTTGAACTCCTTAAGTGCTCAACAGTGCTCAAAATGCTCAGCCTGGACAGATGATTATTAATTCTTGTATTATATTTCGAGTTATCTTCAGCAACTTCAGCAATTTTTTTATGAAGTTATGTTTGGTGATCTCTCTCAGCTGGTGTTATATTGACAATAAGCCTGGATTGTAAGCGCGTAAAAGAACCGTTTACCTATTACACCCCCTCCCCCTTCAGAGGCCACTAAGTTTTTTTGTTAATAGGTTTGTATGGCCTATATTCCAGGAACTGGCGTCCCTGGAGGAGATACTGTTGATTTACCTCACCTATAGCTAGGCCTCTGGGACTTCTATCTTACGCGGTCAATTTGCTTCTTTCAGTTTTCGTACTTTCTTCATTATCTCTTCTTTCTTCTTTTGTCCTCTTCTTAGCTGAATTAGTTATTTTCTCACCAGCTAAATTAATTGTAATTAATTGTAATTCATTGACCTAATTATTTGACCTCCCTCACAAAAAAGTGTAATAACCAATAATGACATGTGTCAAGGTGAGTGGAATTGTAATAATGGCTGCAATAGGATGTACCTATAGGAGACGCTGTGTGCAGGTAACGTGGAGTTCACGCAGTCGCGGGGCGCGTACCAGCACGACGAGAGCGTGGCGGTGCGCAACCTGGAGGTGGTGGAGAGCGTGGCCGCGCTGCTGGGGGTGGCGTTCAACACGCTGCTCTCCGCCCTCACCGCCAAGCAGGCGCGCGTTCAGGGCGAGGTGCTCATCATCAACTACAGGCAGAATGAGGTGCGCACCGCTCTGGCTTACCAACGGACACGCGCGTTGCGCTCGTGTTATTTCAATCTGTCTGCTTCTTGTTTTAAGGCTAAATTCGAAGCAGTGCATTTCCCAAAGCGCAACCCATAGCGTAATGATCTGCGTAGGAACCAGCCATTTTGCGCTTGCAGCAACCCAACGAGTCAAAAAAATGTGCAAGTTATGATTTTTCGGTTCTTATGATGTTCAAATCAACTGCTTGTTGGTCTTGTTGAAAGGACTGTCGGAGGTTTTTTCTCACAGAATCATTTCTTACTTTCTCTGATGAAAGATTTTACTGAAGGAGAAGGGCAATTAATGCGTAAGATGCATGAATATTGGTCAGCTTGAAATGAATTGGATTCCAATTGTCCTGAATGCTCCAACTTGTTGATATTTCTATGATTTTGATTTCTTGCAGCTTCCTTATGGGCTTCTGGTTATTAATATACTAAACGATTGAAGAATTAATTATCCTCTGTGGGACCATACCTCCTGCACAGATTCTACGTTTTTTGTAGTCCGTACAAAACTGGCCCTTTTGTTCCCTCTCCTGCGATCGTCTTTGATGGGGCTAGAGAGTCATAAACTATTGATTGTCGATGTGCTCATGAGACTATTATTAAGATTGATCATTAGAACTAAGACTGTGAATTTAATCATTGAAAGAAGGATAGGAAAAAGTTTTTGTCTTTTAATCTAATCTTTCCGGTTACTCGTGTATTCTCCGAAAAATATAACTATACTGGCACTAGGGTGTTCACCTCGGTTTCTTTCAATCATTCGAGTCAAACTAAAACGAAACATCTAACCTTGAAAAATATTCAAGAAAACATTGGCTCTGCTATTTCAGCTCATTCGTTGTTCAAGCACAATATACAATACTGGGAAAACTAATCTACATACTTCAATAAAATTACTGGGAGGATAAATCACAAATACTCTATCTTCATTTCGATTTAGCCTAGTGCTGGATTTTTTTTCAATCCCTTTGAAACGATTCTTCCGTTATGCTTAACGTTTAGAAGTTATTTGTTTTTGCTTTATCTTCAAAAAGTGAGTGTATGGTGAATTAATGAAACTATGTAATATAAATCCAATTCTACTTATTACCTGCTAGTTTGTTCTTGAAAATGAGATGAATAAGATCTGATTCGAAATGTATACCCCTCAGGATACTAATGTATCTATGGGAATTAACACTCCCATAAGGAATATGCGAGGTCCTGAGCTAAAAGTTAGATAGGGTTTCCTTTTATTGAAATAGGAAAGGTTTTTGTTTTCTACTGATAATTTTTTAATGGTTCACTGCTGTCTTGTTTTTCAGCACCTACTACTTTTTCTCCAACTTTTATCTTATTTCATGCACTTCTTTTTCAATTTATTGTTTCCATGTACCTAAGCATAGATTTCGCATTCTCTTAACTCTATACTAAATGGTACCTTCATTCTTTTTCTGTTTGGAACACCTCTGTCGTGGTTAGAGGGGCTTGAACTAATTTTTCATTCAATCTGTGCTTGATTCTTATCTACCATGTTATATTTTTTGTGCAATATTTTGTAAAGGACAGTTTAGTTAATCAATCGATCGTTATCATTTTCCAATTAAGGAATTAAGTACATAGTCCAGGTCGAAAGGTAAAGAGCCAAATATGACTACACTGATTAATTATTAAATTTTTTGTATCTTTAAATTGTGCTCGAGTCTTGCGTTCTGCTCAATATAACGTTTTTAATCTCATCACTCTGTCCTGAGCGCTGTAGCTATGTGGTATAATATTGGACTGAGTGTGCTTGTGTGCAGGCGGTTGTGGCTCGCAATGCTCTGGCCAAGGGCTTGTACGGGGCGCTGTTTGACTGGATCGTGCTGCAGCTCAACTACTCTCTGCTCAGCCTCAAAGACAGCGCTAACGACAAGTCTGCTAACTCCATCGGAGTGCTTGATATTTTTGGCTTTGAGGACTTTCCCAACCAGAACAGGTACGTCTGGTTGTCTTGTTTTTTAAATTGGGGGAGCAATGCTTATAGGTCTTATGTCTCAGGTGACTGTGTGTTGGGGCGAGAGAGTTGGCAAATGTTATTTGTTTTCAAGTTAGATTTGAAAGTTAATTATTCTAATTGGGGAATGACGTGTAGAAAAGCAAAGAGACAAATATCATAAGGATACTTCTTGTGATGTAAAGAAAGTAAATCGATAACTTTTCTGATGCTTTGTATTTTATTAATGAAATTGTATGTGTCACGGTTAACCCTCTGATAGACTAAAAGGTGCGTTTAATTTTTAGTAATCAGTTTTAAGTAATTTAACATTGTCGGGACAATGTTTAATCAGATAATTTCGTCCACTTATCCCAACCCGGTTATCCTGGCGGATTTTTTTGCCATTACTCAAGTTGATCAATTGTGGTGTTAGTGCAAAACATCACGCCTTTCGCCTGACGTATTTTTATTGTGGTCATTTTTCTCCACCTTCCATCTTTCTGCTCGTGAATTTTTTGTTTGGTGCTCGTCTATTTGTGCTCGCACATTTGAAGAGGTTTCACACAGAACTGAATTTTCAATTCTGAAAGTTATCTCGTGTGAATTTCTACCTCTTGCTGCATGAAGAAAGGACCAATAAGGATACGTGTCTTTAGTTCAAGTCCTCATTTCATTACGATTTCTTGTCCCCTATGTGTGGCCGGAGATGCCTACTTCTCTCGCACTCTTGAGTTTTTCTTTTCACGCTGTATTAGAAGCTTTGTGAGACCCAAGAGCATGAGACCCAAACAAAACCGCTGCCTGCGCGTAGAATGTTATCCGTTGGCCTGGATGGCTAACCACACTAAACAAAGAACCACACATGAATCATTGTGCCAACCCAAAATACCACACATGACACATCGCCGCAACACAAAATACTTACATAAAAGATAATTTTCCAACCTGGTCCTATCCTAACATAATATTCGTTACATGCGAACAAAAAAATAGATATGAAAACCTCAGGAATTTTAGGTGAACTATTTTTGTCTATTCTTTGTCTTTGTTTTTATTTCAGAAACGAATATTTTACCATCATCCCTCAGTAGGCATGGGATTGGCAAAAGGCTCCTATATTTTGAAATACAAACGATTATGCTCCCTAATTGACTGTGTCCTGTGTTGGGACTCACTTTGTGCCAAGATTCCACTTTTTCCTCAGTCCATGGTAATTAGTCCTCTGTCCTCTGTAAAAACTTCTTTACCACGAAAGAGGCTCCTCAGAGTAACTAAATTGTTTATCCTGGTGTTTTCTTTGCTCTTTGCTCACTATTTATTTTTTACTTTCATTATGAAGATAAATTTCTGAGTGATGTGGAGCTAACTGACTTTTGTCTTCTTGTATTATGTTATTTAAACTTTCTTGAATTTAGTTTTTTAATTTTTAGCCTCCATTTCAAGTTAATGTATACACTTCCTGTGCATTCGGTTGGTGGAAAAAATTGCTAAATTATGTTTTGCTTGTGCAATTTACTTTTTAGTATTCATGCCAGTATACTTAGCTGCTCTCAAATCAGTGTGAGAATTAAATGCAGGAATGCTTTGGTTGCCATGGTGGTAAGGTTTTCCTGTGAAAGACATTCGTTGCTTTGCCGATTGCCCCGCCCCCGCAATAGCAGTGTCAACTGCAATGCGAGCCTTGTTTTTTAAGTAACAGTCAGTTCCGTGAACTCTCCCATCCATTCAAGCATAATTTTTTAGTATCAACTAAAGTTGTAATAATTTTTACTCGGACGACATTCTTATATATTATTATTAGAAACTAGTGAAAGATTCGTGGCTTGCGATTTGCTTGTTTAACAACGAATTTATGTACTCAAGCATTGTTCTGAAATTAAACACCAATTACAGTGCTTTATCTCTATCAGTGACTGTCATCAGCACTAATTTCATTTGTGTGCAGGTTCGAGCAGTTCTGCATCAACTACGCAAACGAACGGTTGCAGCGCTACTTCAACCAGCACGTATTCGAGTACGAGCAAGAGGAGTACCAGCGAGAGGGCATTGCATGGACTCATATTGAATTTCAAGTAAGTGCCTCTGAGTCCGCCAGCTGAAGGCTGTGCAGTTTTGCTTTACATAGTTCGCTCTTTTTTATTTGCAGTTCTGCTATCTGCAGCATTTCAGATATTGTCTGTGTATTTTATATTGTGTTATGATTGCGTTTGAATGTTCACTAATTAAATTTATATCCATTGTTAGGGAGGCTTAAACTAACTTCTAATTACTGGCTTTCATATTAGTGAACTAAACAATCATTTGAATTCAGTGACGAATCTTATGCTGAAAAAATGTGGCGAGTAGAAGCAATGCCTCTTATATCTCCAGGGCCGCATTTGGACGTGGCCACACAGCAATGATGTTGCTCTCGTTTTCCTAAATTTTGGACAGTTTTGAATTTAATTCATTTGGTTAAATACGTTTCTCTGTGTAATTTCCATTAGAACTCTTGTGACATAGTGCACGTGACTGGTCAAAAATTACATGATGGATATATAAAGATGAGTAAATTCCTAATATATACTGTTTATATTCATTGATTGTATTTTCCGATATATTAACGATTAAATGAAGGAATAACATTCGTAATGGAGAACTGTTCTATTTTTGGAAGAAAGAAATTATGACTTGGGTAGCTTTCAAAATTATGAAAACCAATATTTTGAGTTTTTACATTTGCTTGTTGAACTCAGCCAGATTTTCATTGCAAGTGACTATGATAATCTTACGTTAAAGACGATTAGTCTGAAATAGGGAAATAATCAGTGAAGTGGCATCAGTGAAGTGGAATGTCATCAGGAGAGAAAGATCAGTGAATAATGTGAAGTGGCCTTACTTTGTGTAATTATTTTATTTCAGTGATGTAAAAAACATCCCAGCTAATGCTGCATGCCATTGGATAGAAAATAGGTTTAGGTTAGTGTTTTGTCTATCCTATAATATGCTGGCTCTCCTTGGGCTAAACTGTTGGACTATCGTGGCGAAAGATTGGCCTTCAGAACTCCTAGCTTTTGTGTTTACTTTGCCTCCTTCAGTTTTTGAGCCATCTTCTTTGTTATCTCTGTTCCATTTTCCTTCCTCTCGCTTCTCAATTTGACTGATTCTATGCGTAGGGTATTCTGTGTGGGAACGTTATTTGTGCATAGATTCCCTGTTTTCTCCTGTCCTTACCATATGTCCCTTCTCTTTGCTCTCTTGAGATTACTTTTGTTATGGCTAGGAAATCTTAATATAAATGTAGATACTGTCGTGCGGGTCGACGTGTGGGTTCGAGAAAAGGGCTGTTTCTATACAGCTACCTTTTTGGGCGCTTGAATTTCCACGCAGCTGCCCTTCTTGAGGTTTGTGTGGGTACTGCCTTCGCCGTAATTAGTCGGTTAGAGCATTAGAAAAGAATTTCTGTTTGTGCTGAACTACGGCGGCACCATTAGGAAGACTTACAACTGTCTACGTTGTACAATTCTGTTGAAGCTTTTCAGAGTTATAGTATAGTCTGTCCTCCCAAGGTGGTCCCTTTAACCCCTTTTAAGACGAAGTGTCTCGGTGGACTAAAGCCTGTGTAAAAAGAAGAAAGGAAACACTTTTGACCTTTGGATGCGAGGTCTTTATTGGTGAACCTCATTACAGTGCCTCTTAAATATACGGGTACATTTCAGCAAAGACAGTGATCTGTTTCCTTTTGTGAAATTAGCGCGTACTAACATGAGAAACTGCATAAGTCGGCAAAAACATGTAAAATTACTTGTAAAATATTTGTACTACTCAGCAAGGTGATCAAACTAATGTTGGGATATTGAAGTATAATAAAACTAAAACTTGAGGGCTAACTAAAGTAAATGCACGCGAGAACCCCATGCGTACACACATTGAGCTAACTGTGTGTACGCTTGAAAGAAAACGTTTGAACTTATTTATTATGGGTAACTATCGAACAATGTGTTCGACAACACCATGCATAGCCTGATAAATAATATATTATTTATATTGTTATACTAATTATCCTAATGTTATACAAATTAATAATATACTAATATGAATCATAATGTTCAATGCAAATCTGTTCAGATTTTCCCAAGCTTGATTAGCTAAGTTTCCATGAAAGTCGACGATAGACAAGAGCTAACTGACTTTTTGCTCCAATTCATCAAGAAAAAGCGCAAGGTTTTTGACCGCTAGTGTGACGTCGCTATTTCTAAGAGCATGGCGGAAGAATTAAGTGACATTTTTGGAAGCTTGTGGGAAAAGTCCCTTTGCTATTCTGCTCCTTGGGATACTTCTTCAATTTGGGCGCCATGCTGATTGCAAGAACATCAAGGAATGCATTTTCTATTAGTTACCAATGATTTTACTTCCTCTTGTTTCATTTTATTTTAAACAAGAAAAAATGATTTGTCAGTGACAACCACTGCTAACAATAGATTAGTCTGAGGCAGTGGGCTTGACAGATATAAATGTTGTACCTGGGCTTTCATGATACGATATCAACGAGGATAGACTTTTGCCCTCTGTTGCACTCTGTAATTACCAGTTGACTTCGCTGTTATTAGATCTTGCAGCTGTAGGTCGTCCTTTTCACTGGGGCACTTCTTACATGGTGAAATGCATATTGCTGTGCAGGACAACGTAGACTGTCTGGCGCTGATAGAAGCTAAACGAACTGGGCTGCTCTGCACCTTGGACGACCAGTGCAACTTCCCAGGGTCGTCAGATGAAACATTCCTGGAGAAGATCAATTCGGTGCACAAGGACAACCCGCACTACGACTTGCCCCAACGCCGCGAGAGTGCCTTCATCATCAACCATTACGCAGGACCCGTCAAATACCAGGTGATGGTTGCTCCGTAACCCTGCTCACCAGTGAAGCTCACCCTCTCACTTACAGCAGGGATTTACCTACTCCTCTCAATATTTGTCTTGTACTCAAAACAAAGCAAGGCAGTTGGGCATGCAGGACTAATCGAATGCCTGAGGTAGCATAGCAAGCATTGGGGTTCTCAGATTCCAAAGGACCGAGAAAGGGTAGTGTGAGTCCACCGTACGTGAGAATCTCCATTGAATCAAACGTACATAAACAGTAGTAGCATATTCATACCTTTACGTGAAATTCTGTGAACCAAAGAACAGTAAGAGCGATTAGTGTTCTAGGTAACAATAAAGTTATAAAACCTAGTCCATGAACTTTCTGATAGCACCCTGTACCTGCTGCATTGAATGTGCCTGAGTCAAGCAGTTATAGCTCAGTGATGTCAGCAAAAGCCTGGCACCGACCTCAAGGGTCTGGGTAAAAAAATCCGTCATTTTCCGACAGATTTTTCTCAAATTTTCATCATGGCTGTGTCATCATGCAGCGATTCGTTTTTGTTTCGAGTGTTTTTATAGGGTTTCCAAAAAATGTTCCTACGATTTTGAAGTTACAGGGATGCCAAAATATCATTCAATAGGGCTTAAAAATAACAAATCTGTCAATAGTTTTATAATTTTTTAATTTTGTATTGTTTTTTTTCGATAAATTTTTATTTTCACACCTTTTCATTTCTTTTCTCATATAATTTTCAACATAATCAAATTTCAAAACTGTTGAAACTGATTATTAGCTCCTTTTAAGCCCTATTAAATGATATATATGCCATTCATGTACCCCTAAAACTGTGAGAGAAGTGGCATTTCATGCGACCAAAAGAAAGGTTTTCAGGAGAGCCTGAACAACGTGGTGCACTGTGCTGCCTGAAGCTTTACATAACCTCATTAGAATGTGTTTACTTTGTGTTAGAATATTTCGTTATCGTACCAAGGCATTTTGACCGTAAGCTGTATGGTTAATTCCCGTATGCTGAGCGTTCGCAACTGCGTTATCGTTAGGAGGGTGTCCTCGGCGCTTCACCTGGCGGCGGACGATCTGAGTGGCACGTTCGTTCAGACGAACGAACACACTTCCCAGGACGTGGAGTATATCGTTAGATTTGTAAGAAAATTCCGTACAACATGAGATAATTAACAGAAAATTAAAGTTTTTCAGATTTTGAGCCTGAACCTATGGTGTATTATAGTCGAATATTATTTTTTTTCTCATTTTTCGAACCTTTATTTCGTGTAAGAGACCTGCAGACTAGACAACTTGCCTATGGAGCTTTTTTCTGAGCCTGAGAATTTCAACAATCTACGTTGGGAAATTTTGTCACTCGAAGGTTCTTCTGTATTGTTGAAATTCCCTAATAAGGCGTACGATACCCAGCTTGTACCGATGTTTGACATTCAATAGAATTAGTGAAATGTAACGTAGCAGTAATTTACCATTTCTTCAAACATTTGCGCTTGGTGATAAAAAAACGAAAGTGATCAGTGTCATCATTCAAACAAGTCAAAAATGTACTGTAAAATAAATATATCTAAAAAATTTATCACTTTGCTTGAATCGCAATGCTAATAAAAATTTAAAAGCGAAGAAAATGCTAATAAAACTAGTCATATTTATTCAAATTGAGAAAAAACAAAATCGAAAACGTTTCGGAGTCTAGCTCCATCTTCAGTTCTGTAAAATGCAATGAATTCAAAAAATTGCAAAAAATACAAACATTACGAAGAATACAAGCAATGCAAAAAAGTAAAAACGAACAATTGTATCAACAAAAAGATAAATAAATGTCAGACTATGCCTAAAAACTAGCAAAAAAGTAACGAAAAAATACACACCATGAATTTATCATTTGAAGGGGATAGGAACTAAGCATATTATTAAGGGAAGGTTTTCCTTTGAAAATATGAAGGGATTCTAAAATTCGTAAGTCAAATTCATTGGGAGCGCTATCAATGACTTTAAAATCTTCCTCACGAACTACTATATTGCATTGTTCAGCATGGTTGCGTACGGCTGAATGAGGAGGATGTGCAAGTAAGTTCCCGGTACGGTGGCTCCTACTGCGGTGTTCTGCTATTCTTGTGTAAATACTGCGTGACGTCATCCCGACGTATACATCGGTATACACCGATGTGCACTGCACACAACTATATTTATAAATGACACAAGAACGCATCTGTTTATCGTAAGCCAACATTTACTGGTTTGGGTACTAGTTTTTTTTAGTTTCCGTCATAAAATTTTCAAGGTAAACGGAATAAAGACTCTGTTAAATAGGGCTTATAATATATGTTCATCGTTCAATGATATACATGCAGAATTTGATTTTTTACGAGATTTCTTCTTTAATAATGGTTTTCCTATAGGAATCGTAAACTCTCAAATTAAAAAGTTTTTATCTATAAAATATTCTCAGTCGAACATAGATGTCAGATCCGATAGTTTTCATTACTGCACTCTACCCTATTTTTGTTCCCCATCAGAAAAACTGGTTCGTGAATAAAAGTCTCTTTTTGATAGGTATTTTCCTACTATCAACCCGCGTGTAATTTTGATTAATAAGGCAAAAATAGGTTTTTTTTTTCGGCACAAGGAATCCATCCCTGGTCTAATGCGTTCTTGTGTCATTTATAAATATAGTTGTGTGCAGTGCACATCGGTGTACGTCGGGATGACGTCACGCAGTATTTACTATTTACACAAGAATAGCAGAACACCGCGGTAGGAGCCACCGTACCGGGAACTTACTTGCACATCCTCCTCGTTCAGCCGTACGCAACCATGCTGAACAGTGCAATATAGTAGTTCGTGAGAAAGATTTTAAAGTCATTGATAGCGCTCCCAATGAATTTGACTTACGAATTTTAGAATCCCTTCATATTTTCACAGGAAAACCTTCCCATAATAAAATGCTTAGTTCCTATCCCCTTCAAATGGTAAATTCATGGTGTGTATTTTTTTGTTACTTTTTTGCTAGTTTTTAGGCATAGTCTGAGATTTATTTATCTTTTTGTTGATACAATTGTTCGTTTTTACTTTTTTGCATTGCTTGTATTCTTCGTAATGTTTGTATTTTTTGCAATTTTTTGAATTCATTGCATTTTACAGAACTGAAGATGGAGCTAGACTCCGAAACGTTTTCGATTTGTTTTTTTCTCAATTTGAGTAAATATGACTAGTTTTATTAGCATTTTCTTCGCTTCTAAATTTCTATTAAAATAAATATAATGTTGGGATTTGAGCTTTTAGTGGTACCAGGTAAAGGAAAGTCTGCGAGATCTTGTACGGCAATATTAAAGGTGGCCTGCTCACTGCATCTAACTGGACAGTTTGTGTGCAGATTGAGTTCATAGGCCCTTACCCATTGTGAGGGAATTGATCGACAGTTGTCCTATTGATCAAGTAGTTCGAGTCATGATTAGAAATTTTGTCTTGAGCGCAGGCTAATTGAGTGAGCTCGTGAAGTGTGTTGGACCTGTTCCTCACTTCTGAGCTGGATAGGGTGGATGTGGTGGAGGTTGGTACCCCATTTCTGAGATCCGGACTCGTGACTTGTGGCTGAGTACCTCATGTGCAAGTTGGAGGAGTTGGATGGACGTTTGAGGAGATGTCGATTGTAGTTTAGGAGCAATGATGATAGAATTTTGCTTTCCTTCTTGGTAGTAAATTGCAGGTTCGAAGGTCTGTCAATGCATCAGTGTGCTATCCTCGAAAAGCACTTTACTGCAACTGTAGGGAATATTTTTTATATCTGCTGAGAGTGCGTTCACCTAGTGGGCTGAAGTGCCCTTTGGTGTTGTTACAAGCAGATGGTGGGCTGTTTTGATGCCCAGCTGCCGTTACTCTGGTCATTTTATTGCTTCAAACTGTATCAAAATTTGGCGAGGGATGATGAGGCTCGGTATGAAAGATTTTTGGCTCTGTTGTCAGAAGCTCCGAAGTTGTTTTATGCTTACTTCGCTTTTGTTTAAACGAAAAAAATAAGCGAGTGCTCTTTCTGTGGGTCCCTTTAGGCAAGAGTCGGAGTTTCTGGTTGATGATCCTGCTGTTGTGTGTGAGACTTTAGCTGAGAACTTTAACCGAGCCTTTGCCTGAGAGACTCCTGTGTTTCCTGTCCCTTGTGTTTGGGAAAGAACCTTATTTTTTGTTGGGCGATGTACAGAAATTATTGAACGCACTACGAATCTCTTCTGGGGTGAGTCTAAATATAGTTCATCTCTTTAAATCTAAATTGAGGAACGACTGCAACAATTGCGCGTCTCACTTCTCCCGTGTATGTGTCGCTAACTGGAGCTATTGATTGCTGCCCGTTTGATAAGATATTTGAATTCCAGAGGCCTGTCTTCTGCTGATCAGTTTGATTTTCAGTGTGGTTGATTCACAGAAGATGAGCTTTTATGTATTGTTTTTTGAAAGTTTACGTTGGTTAGAGCAGCAAAAAAATTTCGAGTGGGATTTTCTTAAATTTTTCCAAGGCTTTCGTCAGATTGCCCTATAGTGTTACGGAAAAGGTAAAAGATGTAGATATTCATGGACTTATTCTGTCTGGGATCTAAGTTTTTCGGTCTGGTCGGACATTTCAGGTGTTGGCTGAGTGGGGGACTGAGTTAGAGTAGGCTAAATGGGAAGTGAGGTTCCAGAGGGTGTTGTTTTGAGTCCTTTCTCTGTTCTTGAGGTGTTTTGATCCTCTCATTTCCAACGTGTCTTGTTTCGTGAAAGATTTTCTAATGATTTCAAGTCATTTCAAGTTACTTACGGGTAGTAAGTAACCCGAGTTTATGGCGACTTTTTTGTTGCTCAGGTGAGACCAATCTTAGATTTTTGTTCTGCTGTTTGGAACGCTCGTCAAGTAAGAAATTTACGTCTTCTGGAAGCAGCGAAGCGCCGTTGTGTTGTACATATTGAAGGATTCTGAGTGATGGAGTAAGGTGATAAACAGAAGCATCTGAATTTTTTTCTGTAGCGGCTGTTCCGTTGTGGATTGATGAAGTGTTGGAGGGTGCTTTCAGGCCGGACCATTTGTTATCGAGTTACTTAGTTTTTGTTTCGTTGATGGATGCATAACTTGGTGTCATTTCTTTTAGGGGTTACAACTATTAGCGCTTCCAGGAGAAAGGGGGTTGAATTTTGGTGGTTTCTCGAGAGATCCTTACATTTTCATTACGTTAATTAATAATTGTTTGCTGCCGTAGGAGATTGTGACCTCAAAAAAACGAAGATAGAAAGACGGGTTATGATTGAAATTATTAATGTACTCCAGGTATTGCCACGTAGATATTAACCTTTACATCTAATCCATAATGAGCAATCAACGACTATGGTAGTCATTGCCAGGTTTTTGAGGCCACGTGTTTCCTTCTGTATTTCGTAGAAACCGAGAGGATGATGAGAAACACTGGGGTACAGTTGAAGAATTTACTGGTGGAAGATATGGAGAGTACGGAGGAGGGGTGCAGCACGCGCGCGGTGGCCGATGTACAACCAATAGAATTTGGAATCGCAAGGAAGCCAGACTGTAGTGCAAGCTTCAGGCTTCAAGCCCCCATAGAATCAGCTGTGCTATCAAATGTATTAAAACTTCAATGTATCAATGGCTTATGCTATCGAATTACAAACCTAAATCTTGTGACAATAAACCCTACGAGGAACAGCGACAGCATCTCAGAAAGCTCAACCTGGAGATCAATTCCAATTAAATTTGGATAATTAAATAACACTGCAATAAATTTTGAGATCTGTAGTCTCAGTACAAGCAAGGAAAGAGGAGCTTATTGACTCTAACTTATCAACCAAGCTTGACTCTCAACAGTCTCGCATCTGCCCTCTCCGTCGACTGTCCACACCCTGAGTGATTCCATTCTATACTGTTTCTTCATGAGACTCTAATGGGGGTCCTAAGAGAGAGGAAGAGGGGCGTCTCTGAGCGATCACTCAGGCCTCATGGCCTATGCAGTGACCACCATAATTTTTTCCCATGGCTCTATTTAATTTTAACTGGTCTCAAATATTTTCGGAAACGATAGCTTTTTGCGGAGGTTTTCGTTTACATAGAATAGGTTTTTATTTTGCACAAGGCCGAATACTGCTGCCAGCTGTGGAGTCCAATTGCGACGGGGGAGATCCAGAAAGTGGAGGCAATTCAGAGAACGTTCACGTCGAAAATCGTCGGAATGGAGCGGTTCAACTACTGGGAGAGGCTCCAGAGGTTATCACTGTTCTCCCTGCAGCGACGACAAGAGCGGTACTTGATAATTTACACCTGGAAGATGCTGGAGGGATTAGTACCAAACTTTGTTGACCCAAGTCTGGCGTTGAGAATTAGACAGCATCCCCGATTAGGGAGGTTATGTGTCGTTCCGCCATTCAACAACAGGGACGCGCCATGAAAGACCTTTTTCGGTCATTGGCCCAAGACTCTTCAACTGCCTCCCAATCGAACTGAGGGAGTCCCGTGGGAAACTGGCTGCCTTCAAATCAAGGTTGGATAAGTTCTTGGCATCGGTCCCGGATCGACCTCCGACACCGCATTACTACCAGCCTGCGGCGTGCAACAGCCTCCTGCAGCAGGTGGCGCAGCTGCGAGTGGAGGAAATGTAGCGGCGAGTCGTCGTTGAGGGCGGTGCATCAGCATGGCCCGGGCCCGAACTACGTCCCAGGAATCCCAGGAAGGCTATTTTTATCGATTCATTGCCCTCCATCTTTTAATTACATGTTACTTTTAGAACAAATAGATTGTTTTATAAACTTTCAGTTTTGTTACGTTCGGGTTTTGTGTACAGATTCTTCGTTCTTATAATTCCATCATAGATGGCGCCTTCCTCATTCCTTCATTTGGGAAAACCTCTTTTGGGGTTAGGGAGCCTTATCTAACTTATTATCTAATCTCATATGTGGGGATTTGAAGTCAGTTCATCCATTCTTTAGTACTGAGGTTAGCCGCAGTCCTTTTCAACCATGAAGATGGGTGAGGCAGTGGGATGTCTTGCAGGAGGATATTGCGTCTTCTGATTCTTTGGGTGCTTTCAAAAGAAAATTGACTTGGCCATTTGGATGAGGGGATGTTTGAGCTTGTTTAGAATTGGGGTTCGTAGTTTTGTTGGGTTTGTTGGTCTTTCGGTGGTTTACTTATAATTTTTTGGCTCTTAGTGAGTGTGTGTATGTTTTGTTGAAGCCGTCGCGTACCCTCTTGGTCTGGGTAGCCAGCTTAGACTGGCTGGCTTGTGTACTGCAATAGTAAGTTACAGAGGCAAGAGTTTATATGTTCTGATGTTTCTTCCTCTTAATTCTTATTTAGCAGAGATGGTCAAGCAATGCCGTGTTTAGAACTGAGGACTACATGCACTATTTTTGATTGAATGTGAACATTTTGAAATCTTGGCTGCTTACGAGGCAGAATGTGCCTAATGGCTTTCATTTGTTCAAACTTTTTTATTTGAATTCTCGCGCGAAATGAAAAATTCGACGTTCTCTTTCTTTCAAACTGTGCATGACATCTTCAAGCTTTAGTGGTGGCTATTTTCTTAACCTATTTAATATTTAGTGTTCATTGGTTTTGAAAAGTTGACATTCAGTCTGACTCTATGTTGTTGGTTGGCTTGAAATATGAACTTACGGTTGGATACTGTTGACGGCAGGTGAGCGGCTTCAGAGAGAAGAACCTGGACCTGATGCGGCCGGAGCTGATCACTGTGCTGAAGCACAGCCAGTACAGCGTGGTTCGCGAGCTGGCCGGCGCCGACCCTGTCGCTGTGTACAGATGGGCTATCCTGCGGGCCTTCTTCAGGGCTGTCAACGCCTTCAGGGCTCCTGCCTCCAAGAGTGAGCTTCCATGACACATGCTTATTAGAATTTATTCTTAAAACTGGAATGATGAAGAGTGCAGAATGATCAAAATAACTTGTACAGCATAGGTTGTTTAAGCTTTCTTGCATCACAAACTTCAATCTTTTTTCCCAAGTTATGATAGATTTTATTAGAATTTTACTTAAATTCTTGGGAATATTTCGATTGGTCCATGAGTCATTTATGAAGATGACAGTTCACGATTTGCAATACCCTCAGCGTAAAATAAATAGTTTGTTGCTGTGGATTTAGTTTACGTTGCTGCTTTGTCTCTCAACTTGGCTTACCTCGCATATGCCTTTAATCCACTGTTAAACCACTGTTCTTACTAAATTGGGTTGGTTCTACAGTATGTTTAGAAATAAATTTTTTTCTCGGGGGATTAAACTAAGGTAGAATTTCCAATGTAGCCTGCATGTTTTCAGTAAACGTGTAGTGTATCAGCGTTGCAATGGTGTGCCTTCAGATGAAGAAGGCAGCAGCCGAAGAGGGTCCAGTAGTCGCTCAGGGCCCAAGGTGTTGATAGACCAGTCTCGCATCACAGCCGCCCTCGAGAACTCGCACAAGTAAGTTTCTCCTGCTTTGGTGGTTTCTATTATAGCGCTCTCCAGCGTTCTGAAGTTTTAACTTCACTTAAATTCTGTATATTTCTAATGACTGTGAATTTTGGTCAAAAGAGAACAAGTAAATTCTTCTACAATCGGGACTTTTTCTCCCCGAACTGCGATATTAATCTCTCATGGTTGCCATCTCAGTCCTGTTTTTCTTGAACTCTCTAGAGTTAGGGAAGGTGACTCAATGTTATGGAGGGTATTTGCATTACGAGCAAACTTGTTTCTCACCGATCTGTGCAAATTTCGATTTGATAATTTTTTCGAAATTGTCTATGATTGTTAGTTCTGCTCCTCACTCTTAGCTGGATATTTGCTGTAGGGTTCAGTTTTTCTAAACAATTCTTGGACCAAATGATTTTTCGGTATCAAGCTCTTTTAAAACTTCTATCGGACTGCTCCATTTTTAGCAGCTTAATCGCATCTCACAACTTGATAGTGATGGTGTAACTGGAACTAAATTCAACTCTTGCTTGTAAAATTGGATACTGGCTCTGTCTGTGAAGGCATTGGTTCCTATTGCTTTGTAATGAATAAATTATTTTTAATGTATATTGTTGGGAATCACATCCGAGAGGATGTGCGAGATCCGAAACTGTTTCTAAAAAATGAAAGTAAGCTGCTTCTAAAGCTTAAAAGTGGCGTATTTTGTTATAGCCTATCTCCGCATTTGCATGATAGTTTTTCAAGTCATTAGTGATATTGTATGATTCATTGACAAATTATCGTAACACAATCTACTAAGTGTGCCAGTTAATAATTCTTCATTTTTGTTGAAGATGATTTTTGTACTTAGGTGAAATGAAAATATACTTTATTCAAATGATGCGTCATTGCTAGCTATATGTTTAGCCCATCTGCCCTCAAATTGTGGATGCCTTCCTAGTAAAATGATCCACAGTTGCAGGTGATGCAGTCTGCAATTTTTTTTACCAACGTTTTCGTAATTGTTAAAGTATTTTTAAAAACCGTGTGAGAGATCGATAAAGGCAGTCCGAGAAGGTCAAGTCTGGCGAGTGCGTGGGTTCGCAGCCAAGTGTAGAAATGGTGTCTTTGACATTCTTTACGTGTATGTGATGACGAGTTGTCTTGCTGTAAAGTCACTTCTCCGTATCTTTTCGCTCAATCTTGGTGCTGTCCAATTAATGCATGGTTCAAATTGATCATTTGTTGACAGTATAGAACGGTATTCTTTGTTTCACTTCGTTTCAGGACTCCCAGGAGGAATAAGTGAGGTCCCGAGCTAAAGGTTTGGTAGGCCTTCTTTTATTGAAATAGAAAAGGTTTTTTGTTTTGTTACGGTCTATCTTTTCTAAGTTCATTGTTGTCCTGTTTTTCAGCATCTATTTTCTTCAACTTTTATCTTGTTCAATAAACTTCTTTCTCAACTTACTGTTTCTATGTAAATTGTGCATTGATTCAGCTTTTTCTTTAGTCGATATTTAATGGTGCCGTCCTCCTTCCTCTGCTTGGACCGTCTATGTTGCGGTTAAAGAGGCTACCTAGCATCTAATCTAACCGCGTTTCAGGAGCTCATAGTACACTATTCCATTTTGATCCCAGTAAATATGCATCTTTGTCCTCCTTCCTAAGAGATTTGATTTTGCGCGGCCGATGTGGATGGTTTTCCTTTGTTGACTTATGAATTTTTCGTTTTGGATTTTCGAAATATGTCTACTTTTAGTGAATTCGTTGCAAAAACTTTTTTTTCATGCCTAGGAAGTAACACTTGACACACTGTGCCGCACAAACTGTATTTTGTTTGACACTAGACATGTTTCCTACACAATAACACACTAACTCGAACTCAGCTTCACATCCATCACGTTTTGATTGAAGTGTCTTAGCAACAAGCTGACGTAACGGTTGAGACTGTAAACCAATATTAATCGAAACTGAGAAAATCCTCGTTTCCCGCACCATTCTGTGAATAAAATCAAAATTGTTAACTGGCACATAGGAAAAATTTTTACTCTCAGGCAGGTTTTCCAAAGGTAGGTTTAGTAGTTCATTCTTTCTTGTTTAACTTTTATCTTCAGTTATTGCGTGTTTTTATCTGTCTAGTTTTTGAATGCTGACACGTCGTAGGCTAAACTAAATCACTGTGTTGTAGTTCCTGTTCCTGTTCCGTGACGGTGGCTGCACTGTCACCTGCTAGCAGATGTGTTGAGGGCTAATGATACGTAGCTTTACACCACGGACATATGTCAAATCCCCTGACGTACGCTGTTTAAGCTGCAGCTACACTTACTAAAAGCTCTTGCATTGCGGTCGCACTACCTCACAACTCTTATACCCTCGCACTACCTCAACTCTTATACCCTCGCACTACCTCAACTCTTATACCCTCGCACTACCTCACAACTCTTATACCCTCGCACTATTTCACAACTCTTATACCCTCGCACTATCTCACAACTCTTATACCCTCGCACTATCTCACAACTCTTATACCCTCGCACTATCTCACAACTCTTATACCCTCGCACTATCTCACAACTCTTATACCCTCGCACTATCTCACAAATCTTATACCCTTGCACTATCTCACAACTCTTATACCCTCGCACTATCTCACAACTCTTATACCCTCGCACTATCTCACAACTCTTATACCCTCGCACTATCTCACAACTCTTATACCCTCGCACTATCTCACAACTCTTATACCCTCGCACTATCTCACAACTCTTATACCCTCGCACTATCTCACAACTCTTATACCCTCGCACTATCTCACAACTCTTTTACCCTCGTACTATATCACGGCCCTGATGCTACAGTCACACTACCTCACAGTTTATAGTGTTGAGGTCATTTTATCACATTTATGTTGTTCATGCAGAGTGGGACATGAACTGTCATCAAATGAAAGAACAATAGATTTTGAAGATTTCTTTTACTCAAACACTTATATTCCTCAGTGACTTGTGGTTAATTTTTTTTACAAGAATTCCTATTCAATACCAATAAAATTACATTGAAACTTGACTATCTATGTAAAGAAAGGTATAGCTGGCGGTACAGACAGTAGCTATTGTTATTTTGTACGATGGTGAAATTAATTTTTCATTATTGAAATACGATCGTGAGGAACACCATTCTCTGATAATGAAGAGACAGGCATTTGTCTCAGCGCAATCGCTTTGTCACATTGGCCGTGAGACTTGTTATTCTGTCTTAGTGAATGATCCAAACCTGGCAATAAGTGGCATTGCACCTGGGGATCCAAGCATATCTGTAAATTCGGTCATGGCCTCACTTCTTCCTGAATCATGACACATGGACTCGAAAACAAGGAATGAATTCTGCTTTTCTGGGGCAGCTGCTCAAACCCCACTCGATAGGTGTCAAGGATTCAAGACTTTCTCTATGGTTAAGGGTGTATTAAGTAATGGGTTCCAAGAAAACGAGGTCATTTTGATGGCTGAAATTTTGCCAAATAGTGTACAGTCACAGCATCGCATGTATTCATGAATACCATCTGATCCTTTTCAGTGAGAGCCTTTTTGTAGTCTCTTGGCTTCAGTAGCTTGAGAAAGAAGTGCTCACTTATGTTTCCGAACTGGCGATTACCATGAATTATAACCTCTTCTCAACATAGTCCTTTGAGAAACTCTGAAGCCATTTGCATCACCGATCTTCCCAAGCTACGCCACATCTGCTCCTCTTTGCATTTGATTGAGTTATGGGTTTCTGCATGTTATTTGACGTTCTTGTCTCGGTCGATACCTAACAGAGTTTGTCTTCTTTTAGTGGTTAACTGTACTTTTCATCGGTTTTCTGTTAGTTTCAAGTTCGTTCCTGCTTCAAAAATTTTAGGTTTATTTTCAACTTCGGGATGTTCTGTTTCAAGCTTCTCTCCTAAGTGGACTGACATATTTAATTTTCAACGTAAGAAATTAATAGAAAATACGCACAAACATTTTGAGCGATGCATTCAATATTTTATACATTTAGCAACTTTTGAGTAGGGAAATTTAGATGAATGTAAGAGAACGTGTGCTTCAGCTTATATTTCTGCTGCAGCAGTCGGATGCGACGCACGCGGTACTCGCGCAGCAGCAGCAGCGGCCTGGGCGGCAGGCACAGGAGCAGCGCGGCGAGCAGCAGTGCGCGCCACAAGAACCTGCAGACCGTGAAGGCGCTCGTGCAGAGGACGCAAGGGCGAGGCGGCAGGAAGCAGCCCCACACGGTCACCGCTCAGTTCCAGCTCTCCTTGCAGGCTCTCATGGACACACTTAGTCATGCTAATCCCTATTTCATACGCTGCATCAAGAGTAATGCGAATAAGGTCAGTTTTCCTTTATATCTTTGTGAACTTCTGAGTATTAAGTTCTACTGTAGTTGGCTTGGTACCTTAGCCTCAGTTGTGCTTGGAATTAGGCCTTGTCCATGGGATGACTGGAGTAAGATGTTCTACTATTTTCGAGGATGTGATACTTCAGAGTTGCATATTTTTATCGTGAGTGTGCAGTTAGAGATGAATGAATGGCGTGGTAGAGGCCGTTTCTCTAAGTTTCTCTAAGTGATCTTGACGGGCCGGATTTACCTCAAATAAGGATATGGTCTTGCATGACAAGCTTGATGATTTCAGGATTTTCTTGTGTGCTGTTCGTCTGCTTTACTCTTCTATTAATGAGAGCTGATAAGTGTTGGTACAAAATGCTTAATTCCACTGTTCAGAAAGCTAAAAGAACTGCGTTTAGAATACTATACCTGACTATGCGATCTTCTTTACCTTATTATACACTGGAGCTTAGAAAAACCTCAATTTTGCATGAATGAGCTGCATTACAATTGAATAATAGTGTACCATCCAAATGAATTGATTATCGTACATATATTTCAAAAGTCCGAAATTTCTCTACTCAGCTTGATGATATAATAAAGGATTCTGAAGCACTGGCGACAGCAGTACAGCACAAATCACTTGACAATTAAGATGAGCAGGAGCATCTAGAGGCATTGACCATTGCTGAACAGTATGATCTAGCCTCCACTTAATGACTCACTGCCTACAGGAGGCGAATGTATTCGACGATGCTCTAGTGATGCGCCAGCTGCGCTACACCGGCATGTTGGAAACCGTCCGCATCCGCCAGGCTGGCTACAACGTCCGCCTCACTTACGATGAGTTCATCCAGCACTACCGCATCCTCCTGCCCAAGGGCTTACTAAGGTGAGCTTATCGTTACCACCATTTTTGTGCACGACAGCTTCGGGGCATGCTTAAGACGCAAGGTTGAACTCCTTAAGCACAAAGTATTGCTGGCTAAACATATCCTAAAACCTGACCGTCACTCGTCAAACTCTTGCCCTTCATTTTGAAATGGGATTAACTGCTATTGGCTAAAAACTACAGTTCTTTTTCCAATAAATTATTTTATATTTAGAAAATTATTCACACTGCGTGAACGTGTACATTTATTTCATTTGAAAAAAAAACCTTGTGGAAGCAGTGTCTTCCCGTACCAGATTCTTCAATTGTTTCTGGGGGTGACTAGACTTTGAGCTCTCGATATAAAATGGGAATAAAAATATCTGTCAGGACAGTGCGCCTGCTTTCACTGTGCCAAACATTGCTTTCGTTGTGGTTCGGTCACCTTTTAGGGTGATCGATAGCGTGTTGGCGCGGTGATCTCTAGTCCTGAGTTCGAGTCCACGAACTCCTCGTACATTTATTAAACTTGTAAATGGAATTGAAATTTTTAAAATATGTGTAAAAAACCTGACTTGGAAGCTTTCAATATTTTATGTTACTTTTGAAGTAATATCATGAAATAAATTTCTATAAAAATAAGCTATATCTGTAAATTTATGATGTACTAAATATTTTGGCTTTGCGGTTCGGCACAGCTCGCAAGCGGACGTGAAGGCATTCATGAGCAGCGGGGCGGCGGGGCTGGCTGCTACAGAGCACCAGGAGGGTCGCACGCGCATCTTCATGAGGGAATCGGAGCGCCAGAAGCTGGACTGCCTCCTGCACCAGACCATCCTGACCCGCATCCTGCTCATCCAGCGCTGGTACCGGGCTGTGCACCAACGCAGAGTTTACCTCAGTCTTCGCGCTTCTGCTCTCAGGATTCAGGTGTGTTTTCAAGTGAGGTGGAGGTTTTCACAGATGCCACTGATATTTCATACCGTTAAACCAATATTTGTTAATAGTCTAGCTTTAGCACAATTTTTTCTATTTTATTTTAAACTACTAGTTTAAGATCTATGTTTGAGATGTAACTTAACAGAATGTTACTGCAGATGTCTGTGTACTTGCGGACTCGTGTGTGTTTGGGTAAATTGTGATGGCTCTCATAGTTTGTTGCTGTTTTTTGCTACTGCCCTTCATGTTATTGTATTTCTCATATGTAGCTCTTATGGAATTGGGAGTAAGACTCGCTTAGATATAAACTGTGTGTTTTAGGCTCAACGTAGCAGAGCTATCTGGCCCCTACAGTGTTTGAAACTTGAACTCCACTCATGAAGATTTTTCCATTTGCTATTATCTTGTGCTTAAAAAATGCGGGTGTTACCAATTCAGCTACAACTAGTGAATACAAGTAAGATTTCCCAGAGTTTAGTCCTTTCACACATAAATTAATTTACGTAACATCACTTTGCATCACTCATGGGATCATCGGAATATACTGACCGTAAACATTCTATCGATGTGGAAAATATTATGTACTGGACAGTAGAAACTACCCATTGCCTAGTCGGCACAGCTATGCTTTGGAAGGATACTATTATATTTAGATTGTGAATGCCTTTATATTGACAACCTGTGAAGGATGAAATAGATGATTATAGGAATGGGAAACTACATTTATGTTGGGTAATTTTTTTTACTGATTGAATGATATTTTACTGATTGAATAGAATCCTCAAGCTATAATGCGATTAGATGCAAATTGGGAGTCGACACAGTACCGTAGAAATCCTGTTCCTCTAAAAAATGATGTATAATAGGAATCCCAATCACTGATTTGCTGCACTTCAAGAGAGCCACCTGTACGCACTTCTTTCCAACTCAGAGATTTCAAGTTCGTTTCTACATCTAGTAAACAACTGGGACGTCGGAACGCTTCACGTTGTTCCTCATCCTTGGCGTGTGATTTCTGGCAATGCTGAAAAGAGGTCTACTAGAATCGATTTTAGCTAATTCCGTGTTTATGCTTTCTTGGAAGCTTTGCTTTTCTTGAGAACCTGGTTTTTGAATTTGTTTACAATCACAACGTCATTCTCTAGTTTGAAAAAACTTGGGATTTATTTTCTAGCTAAGGATGGACAGGTTTATGCCGATTGTTTTAGTGTAACACGAGTGTTGCACTTTAATTATTATAACTATTGTGTTTCTCCAACAGCATCACTGGCTGATATCGGTACTAATCAGGTGTCACTATGCAGGACAAGTGTCACATGACATGTGTTTTGGGAAAGTAACTTTTTGTTCAACGATGCTTTGCGGTTGCAGTGCTGCGTGCGGAGGTGGCTGGCAGAGCAGAGGGTAGCGCGGCTGCAGCTGCAGCACCGCGCCGCCACTCTCATCCAGCGCGTGTGGCGCGGCTACAGGCAGCGCTGCGTGTTCCTGGCCGTGCGGAGGGCCGTGCTGGGCATCCAGTGCGCCTTCAGGGGCCGCGCTGCGCGCATCAGGTCTATTTTCTCTTTTGTGTGATGGCTTGTGCCCCTCCTGTGGGTCACAGGCAACAGCTGTTCCAACCTGCCTCTGACCCACTTCCGTCTTGATTCTTATTTATAGTTGAAATACCTTAGCTATGATTTTCTTAATTGAAATCCATAGATAATATAATTATATTTGTAATTTGAGATGCATAAAAATTGTTAGTTATATGGCATGATGAAATCTACTTAGTGTGTCGAACTAGTGAACTCTAGCATTAGTGCTTGAATATAGTGTTGTCCTGATACCTCGTTCACCACTTGAGAAGCTGACCGACTCATTTTCTGCCTGTCTCAAACGTAAACCAAATTTTCCGTTCTGAATTGACTAAAGTTTATTTTGGGTTCTGTTTGAATCATGTAAGTACGCTTGTTAGGCTAAGTGACACTGATGACTGATTATAGGATAGAGCATATTTAATGTTTATTTTATAAATTATGTAAGTGCTCTTTGTGTAAATATGGAATGAAGTGAAAGGGCTTGTATTCTTTCTTGCACCGGCTGTGTTTGTATGTGTATGACGAGGCACGAATTTGAATAAAATTCCATTGTGTTAAACTTGCTAGAACTCCTGTAACTGGGACACATGCGATTTCCCAGTTCTATGTTTTGCTCGAGTTCAAGGAAGAAACTCATGCAGTATCAAAATGAAACCTGTGAAAATTTAAACTAGTGTGTTTTTTGAACTAAGGGTGTATTGTACGTATTAATTTTATGCAATTCTCAATAAGATATCTTTATTTTAATCGAAAAATGATAGCGTAGCTTTCAAAAACTTATCCTTCTGCTTTCTAATGTTGACATGAGTAGTTCTCCCAATCTTATATTTGTTAGAATGCTAATATTTATGCCTTCATCTATTTTGCCAAGAGTTTCGCGTTTATCAAGCAAAGATAAAATTACTTGTTTGTTCTTCGAATTGGAGGTCATTGTTCTGAGTTTTTGGACAATAGTATACGTGCTAAGTTTCAAATATAATTTGTTAGGTAAAGAATGCAATTATTGGAATATTTAAAAACAATGATCATTCATAGTATTTCAGTGCTACGCATCTTCGTAAAAATGAAAGTAAAATTTGTTTTGAAGATATTCCACATTAAGAAGAGGGTGATCACATTTGAGGACGAGTGACCAGCTCCAGGAAGTCCCAGTAAGAGTACACATTGTCTGGCTTGAGAAGTTGAAGTGTATTGTAAAGTTGGCGCTGGTTCACAGGTTCAAAACGTTGGTAGAGGCGTCCCGCGAGCGGCGGAATACGTGCGCCGCCGACGGGCGCCAGCCGGACGTGAGCTGCTCGTCTCTCAGCACCCTCATGTCCAGCCTGGCCGTCAGCGAGGCCGACCTCGCTGCTGCGCCCACTGCCTCTCCTGCTCATAGCTCAAGGTTCGTTATTCTTTTTGGACAGCTTTTGCCTAATTTTCACTTCTAGTTTTCTGTTGTTTTTTATATCTCATTGGAAAATCCAGCGGTTTTATTTTGTCCAGTGCGAGGCTTACCTAAGCCTTTCGATGTGTTCTGCAAATGTGTGTGTTCGGAACACACATGTGTGCTCTACGATATTTATTTTCCTTCTAGTAAGTGTTCAGCATTCAAGTGACGTATACGCCAGCTTCGTAGATTGTGTATATTTTTACAGTTGGTTCTAAATGACATTCCCTCTCATATGTTTACCATATTCCTTATACTTTTTATTTCCCTGTCGCCTCATTTGCTTATTTTGTGGAAAATGTTCCAAGATGTTTTGCGTGATTTCTTTCAAGCTTAAATATGACCAGAACGTTATACTTGTTCAAAATCTCCTGACTTGTGTGGAGTCGGCTCATAAGGGAAATACGCAGGCTCTGGTCGTTATGAAGTTGCGTAAGTTACTTGTGTGATGGTAGTTTTGCTTCATAACATATGATGAAATACAGATGTTAGTGAAAATGATATGTGTTTGCTGTTACATCTTTATTAAAAAATAGCTTGGTGATGAAGAAAGATGTGATTTTTGCTGACATGAAAACGAAAATGGAGTACGATGGAGTTGATGCACTTGTGCGTGTTTCGTAAGTGGGGAAAGAAAAAGCAATTAGTTTTCGATGTAGTAAGGGTCCAGACGACACTGTGCATTATATAATCATGATTGTGATAAATTTGCGAATGAAATTTTCGAGATGGCTTTTGTTTTGGTGAAAGCCTGATGATAAGTCGTCATTTGTTTCAGCTGGTTAACTCCTTGAGGGATGCAACTGTTGTATCTATGGGAATTAGCACTCCAAGAGGGAACGTGTGTGAGAGCCTAAGCTGAGTGTTAGCTAGGCCTTTTTTTGTTGAAAGACATTTTTTGTCATGTTTAGGACTACGTTTTTTCGGTTCACTGCTGTCCTGTTTTTTCAGCATCTACTACTTTCTTCTTCAACTTGTATCTTCTTTCATAAATTTCTTTCTTAACTTACTGTTTCTATGCCCCTTCTGCATAGATTCCACATTCCCTTATCTCCATACTAAATGGTGCCTTCCTGTCTTTGATATGCTCTTTTTTAGCGGTGAGGGAGGCTTAAACCAACATTTAACCTAATCTTCAGCTGGTTAAATGATTGATTGTTGATATAGAGAGAAAAAATGTGTGGTGTGAGTTTGCTGTTTCATTATGAACAAATGCGTTGAGTTCAGGATTAATGAGATAGTTTGTAGAAATAGGTCTCATAAAATTATGAAAATTTTGGTGACGAAATGAATGAATGAGCAAATTTTGTTTAAGAAATCGATGAAATCTGAAGGGGCAAGGTAATTGTTTTAGTTAGTTATTAAGCTAAAGACTGAGTTATATAAGAAAAAGCACAAACTCACTCAAATGTGAGACTGAACTGCTGCATACAGCAACGAATTGTGACTTATGCTGAGTGTTGCATTTGGTTGTTTTCTTTGCTGTTGGTTACTCATTTGAGCAGTCAGACATTTGGATTAACCAGTTACGTGACATGCAACCGTTGCTAGTTTATACTGCGTAATTTGCCGGTCATATTAGTTTAATGGGATTTGTGTGTGCCAGCGCTTAAGTGGCTTGTGTGACTAACTATACTTGTTTTTGTGTCTCTACTGATGTAGGATAGTATTAACGGTTGTCATTGTCTTACTTTAATCATAGCTAAGTACTTTATTTTTATGTTGAACATTGATTGCATGAAGTGAATTAGGCTGAAAACTGCTCATTTTCATTAAATGCCACTGAAGTTACATTTTCTTACTATTTATAGAAATGTGGAACAAGAGACTGCGAAAGAGAAGGTCTCAGAAAAAGGCGACTCTGAAGTGAATAAGATCAGTTCAAACCATCGGCTGGAGTTCATTAGAAGGTCTTCAACAGAAGATGATACCAGTGTAGATAAAGTAATTTTCTGTACTCGACAGTCACCTAATAAGTCTTATGCGAGAACTGAAGAGCGGAGAATTTCCGAGTCTGAAAATATTAGCTCTGGTAGGAGAAAAGCGTGTGATGGTTTATCTGGACACCAACGCCCACTAAGTGACAAAAGGTTGCTATCTAAAACTGAATCGGATGCCAGTTTTGGCCATCGTAGCTCGCTGCCTGGACCTCCACCGACTGAGATGCTGCCATCGGAGCTTGGCAATGGAGCACAGGGTCCGGTGAAAAAAGAACTAGCGAGAAGGTATCATTCTTCCGGTGACGTCGTCGACCCTCGCGCAGTGCCTGCGATCGACCCCAGCGTCTCCTGTGATGGTGGGGCGTCCTCCGCCCTCCAGCGTCCCCCTCCAAGACGGAGGTCCTCTGCTAATATTCCCACGGCAGGACAAGTTAGTTTCAATTTCTATTTTTCGTTAATGTGAAACGTGATCGTGATGCTTGAATTCATCTTCATTTTCTTAAAGCTTTTCATCCTTTGTCCTGCATGTGTTGTGTTTCTGTTGCCTTTCATTTTACACTAATGCGGACTGCTGTGATTTTTGCACTAAATAAGTTAAGCGCTTCTATTATCTAAAAGCTTCAGATGATTTGCAATTGTCAATTTGAAGTGCAAAGAATACCTACTGAGGGCGCGCTTTTTTCTATTTTGGCTTACATTATGAGTCAATCTTAGTGTAGTATATTTGAGTAGCTACCTCTTGAACTTCATGTTCCGCGAACTTTTTGTTCCGTTAAATTACTTAAATTCTTCGTTCAGTTGAGGTGTAGAGTATTCATGATCAGTTCTTATTCTCTAAAATGTTTATTTTTGTGATTGCGATCGCACTATTTTTTCTTTGCCACTTTGAAACGTTATTGCAGAGTCAAAAGGAGTGAAGATTTTATCTCTTTGCTGGAATGCAACAACCCTTTGCCCTTACTTGATTATTGCTCCGAAGTGTTTTGAGTGTTGCTATTGATCCACTTGTATTGTACGGATAATATTTTAGTCATGCTTTGAATCTTACCTACCTATCAACAACGATAACTTCTTCAGGCTTTGCTACACGAAATAAACTTGAAGGAAGAAGTAAAATTTGCTAACTTCTCAGATTCATTTGAAAACTCATTGCGTGAATCTCTTGGTGTCGTTCGGAAGATATTTCGAAGATGTGTGTTGCATTTGAGCTTTTTATTTGTAACGTATTGTTAACTCTTGTCTCTTCTGCGGTATTTTTGGCTATGGTCACCTTTTCGAACATCTTTCCTCTGTGTGTCTATTTCCTATAATGCAAATTTCTGTGTTATTCCATTGCCCTTTTTTCCTATGAGTTATAAATTCTTTGTGCTTTTTCCACGATCCATTTTTCTTTGGAATTTTCTTTTTGTGATTCATTTGTGCCATCGTGAACTTGGTGTTGGAATTTTTTTGTCACTTTCTTCTCACAATTTTCCCTGCTGGATTCATACGAAATTGTACTCCTCAAGGGGACACAACTATTGTATTTATGGGAATTAGCACTCCCAGGGGGAAAATGTGTGAGGGCCCGAGCTGAGAGTTAGGTACGTCTTCTTTTTGTTGAAATACTGTTGTCCTGTTTTCCAACACCTGCTCCTTTCTTCTTCAACTTTGATCAATTAGCTTCTTTCCTAACTTACTGTTTCCATGTTCCTTCTGCATAAATTCTACATTCCCTTATCTCTATACATAATGGTGCCTTCCTCTCGTTGAACACTTTTTTTTTAGCGATTAGGGAGGCTTAAACTGACATCTAATCTAATTTAGTCTGAAGATTTTTTTAAAGTACCTTTTTTGTTAAATAATTTCAATAGAGCTTTTTTTCAAATTATTTTCCAACTAAGCCCTACGTATTTTCTTAAGCAAGGCTACTAATAATTCTCTACCCTTCATATTTTACTATAGTATTTTCCTTTTGTCTTTTTTCTATTGCCTTTCCAGCAGCATTTTCAATAACCTTTCCCTCATTTTTCTTTGTGCAATTGAGTATTTTCTTGGCAATAATTATTTTCAACTTTTTCGTCTGCTATTGTAAACCCTCTATTGCCAGCATGTTTTCTAACGTATTTCATTCGTTTTCTTTGCTTTTGCGAACATTTTCTTCAGCTTTTTTTACCTTTTTTTAGTCTTTCATAACGTATTTCCAAATTATTATTTTCCTATTTTTTTGGCCAATATTAATCTTTTTTCAACTGTTCTCTAACTTTTTTTAATATGACATTTTCATTCTTTTTGCTTTTTAATTTTTTTTCTTTCAAATCTTTTCTTGACCTTTACTCCTACTGTTTCAATTGTCAAGCTTTTTTCTGATAATTTTTTCTTAGCCGAGCCTTTTCTTTTGAGCCTTTTCTTCTTATCCCATTTTTAGCCATTTCCTCTTATCTCTTCTTTTTAGCCTTTTCCTCGTACCCCTTCTTTTTAGCCTTTTCCTCGTACCCCTTCTTTTTAGCCTTTTCCTCTTACCTCTTCTTTTTAGCCTTTTCCTCTTACCCCTTCTTTTTAGCCTTTTCCTCTTACCTCTTCTTTTTAGCCTTTTCCTCTTACCCCTTCTTTTTAGCCTTTTCCTCTTACCTCTTCTTTTTAGCCTTTTCCTCTTACCCCTTCTTTTTAGCCTTTTCCTCTTATCCCTTCTTTTTAGCCTTTTCCTCTTACCTCTTCTTTTTAGCCTTTTCCTCTTACCCCTTCTTTTTAGCCTTTTCCTCTTACCTCTTCTTTTTAGCCTTTTCCTCTTACCCCTTCTTTTTAGCCTTTTCCTCGTACCCCTTCTTTTTAGCCTTTTCCTCTTACCTCTTCTTTTTAGCCTTTTCCTCTTACCCCTTCTTTTTAGCCTTTTCCTCTTACCTCTTCTTTTTAGCCTTTTCCTCTTACCCCTTCTTTTTAGCCTTTTCCTCTTACCTCTTCTTTTTAGCCTTTTCCTCTTACCCCTTCTTTTTAGCCTTTTCCTCTTACCTCTTCTTTTTAGCCTTTTCCTCTTACCCCTTCTTTTTAGCCTTTTCCTCTTATCCCTTCTTTTTAGCCTTTTCCTCTTACCCCTTCTTTTTAGCCTTTTCCTCTTACCCCTTCTTTTTAGCCTTTTCCTCTTACCCCTTCTTTTTAGCCTTTTCCTCTTACCTCTTCTTTTTAGCCTTTTCCTCTTACCCCTTCTTTTTAGCCTTTTCCTCTTACCTCTTCTTTTTAGCCTTTTCCTCTTACCCCTTCTTTTTAGCCTTTTCCTCTTACCTCTTCTTTTTAGCCTTTTCCTCTTACCCCTTCTTTTTAGCCTTTTCCTTTTACCCCTTCTTTTTAGCCTTTTCCTCTTACCCCTTCTTTTTAGCCTTTTCCTTTTACCCCTTCTTTTCAGCCTTTTCCTCTTACCCCTTCTTTTTAGCCTTTTCCTCTTACCCCTTCTTTTTAGCCTTTTCCTCTTACCCCTTCTTTTTAGCCTTTTCCTTTTACCCCTTCTTTTTAGCCTTTTCCTCTTACCCCTTCTTTTTAGCCTTTTCCTCTTACCTCTTCTTTTTAGCCTTTTCCTCTTACCCCTTCTTTTTAGCCTTTTCCTCTTACCCCTTCTTTTTAGCCTTTTCCTCTTACCTCTTCTTTTTAGCCTTTTCCTCTTACCCCTTCTTTTTAGCCTTTTCCTCTTACCCCTTCTTTTTAGCCTTTTCCTCGTACCCCTTCTTTTTAGCCTTTTCCTCTTACCCCTTCTTTTTAGCCTTTTCCTCTTACCCCTTCTTTTTAGCCTTTTCCTCTTACCCCTTCTTTTTAGCCTTTTCCTCTTACCCCTTCTTTTTAGCCTTTTCCTCTTACCCCTTCTTTTTAGCCTTTTCCTCTTACCCCTTCTTTTCAGCCTTTTCCTCTTACCTCTTCTTTTTAGCCTTTTCCTCTTACCCCTTCTTTTTAGCCTTTTCCTCTTACCCCTTCTTTTTAGCCTTTTCCTCTTACCCCTTCTTTTTAGCCTTTTCCTCTTACCCCTTCTATTTAGCCTTTTCCTCTTACCCCTTCTTTTTAGCCTTTTCCTCTTACCCCTTCTTTTTAGCCTTTTCCTCTTACCCCTTCTTTTTAGCCTTTTCCTCGTACCCCTTCTTTTTAGCCTTTTCCTCGTACCCCTTCTTTTTAGCCTTTTCCTCTTACCCCTTCTTTTTAGCCTTTTCCTCTTACCCCTTCTTTTTAGCCTTTTCCTCTTACCTCTTCTTTTTAGCCTTTTCCTCTTACCCCTTCTTTTTAGCCTTTTCCTCTTACCCCTTCTTTTTAGCCTTTTCCTCCTACCCCTTCTTTTTAGCCTTTTCCTCTTACCCCTTCTTTTTAGCCTTTTCCTCTTACCCCTTCTTTTTAGCCTTTTCCTCTTACCCCTTCTTTTTAGCCTTTTCCTCTTACCCCTTCTTTTTAGCATTTTCCTCTTACCCCTTCTTTTTATCCTTTTCCTCTTACCCCTTCTTTTTAGCCTTTTCCTCTTACCCCTTCTTTTTAGCCTTTTCCTCTTACCCCTTCTTTTTAGCCTTTTCCTCTTACCCCTTCTTTTTAGCATTTTCCTCTTACCCCTTCTTTTTAGCCTTTTCCTCTTACCCCTTCTTTTTAGCCTTTTCCTCTTACCCCTTCTTTTTAGCCTTTTCCTCTTACCCCTTCTTTTTAGCATTTTCCTCTTACCCCTTCTTTTTAGCCTTTTCCTCTTACCCCTTCTTTTTAGCCTTTTCCTCTTACCCCTTCTTTTTAGCCTTTTCCTCTTACCCCTTCTTTTTAGCCTTTTCCTCTTACCCCTTCTTTTTAGCATTTTCCTCTTACCCCTTCTTTTTAGCCTTTTCCTCTTACCCCTTCTTTTTAGCCTTTTCCTCTTACCCCTTCTTTTTAGCCTTTTCCTCTTACCCCTTCTTTTTAGCATTTTCCTCTTACCCCTTCTTTTTAGCCTTTTTTTTCCTTTTACCCCTTCTTTTTAGCCTTTTCCTTCTAATCTTTTCTTTTTAGCCTTTTCCTTCTAATCTTTTCTTTTTAGCCTTTTCCTTCTAATCTTTTATTTTTAGCCTTTTCCTTCTAATCTTTTATTTTTAGCCTTTTCTCTTCCTCTTGACCCTCTTCCTTCCTCTCGATTCTTCGTCTTCCTTCCTCTCGATACTTCGTCTTCCTTCCTCTCGATACTTCGTCTTCCTTCCTCTCGATACTTCGTCTTCCTTCCTCTCGATACTTCGTCTTCCTTCCTCTCGATACTTCGTCTTCCTTCCTCTCGATACTTCGTCTTCCTTCCTCTCGATACTTCGTCTTCCTTCCTCTCGATACTTCGTCTTCCTTCCTCTCGATACTTCGTCTTCCTTCCTCTCGATACTTCGTCTTCCTTCCTCTCGATACTTCGTCTTCCTTCCTCTCGATACTTCGTCTTCCTTCCTCTCGATACTTCGTCTTCCTTCCTCTCGATACTTCGTCTTCCTTCCTCTCGATACTTCGTCTTCCTTCCTCTCGATACTTCGTCTTCCTTCCTCTCGATACTTCGTCTTCCTTCCTCTCGATACTTCGTCTTCCTTCCTCTCGATACTTCGTCTTCCTTCCTCTCGATACTTCGTCTTCCTTCCTCTCGATACTTCGTCTTCCTTCCTCTCGATACTTCGTCTTCCTTCCTCTCGATACTTCGTCTTCCTTCCTCTCGATACTTCGTCTTCCTTCCTCTCGATACTTCGTCTTCCTTCCTCTCGATACTTCGTCTTCCTTCCTCTCGATACTTCGTCTTCCTTCCTCTCGATACTTCGTCTTCCTTCCTCTCGATACTTCGTCTTCCTTCCTCTCGATACTTCGTCTTCCTTCCTCTCGATACTTCGTCTTCCTTCCTCTCGATACTTCGTCTTCCTTCCTCTCGATACTTCGTCTTCCTTCCTCTCGATACTTCGTCTTCCTTCCTCTCGATACTTCGTCTTCCTTCCTCTCGATACTTCGTCTTCCTTCCTCTCGATACTTCGTCTTCCTTCCTCTCGATACTTCGTCTTCCTTCCTCTCGATACTTCGTCTTCCTTCCTCTCGATACTTCGTCTTCCTTCCTCTCGATACTTCGTCTTCCTTCCTCTCGATACTTCGTCTTCCTTCCTCTCGATACTTCGTCTTCCTTCCTCTCGATACTTCGTCTTCCTTCCTCTCGATACTTCGTCTTCCTTCCTCTCGATACTTCGTCTTCCTTCCTCTCGATACTTCGTCTTCCTTCCTCTCGATACTTCGTCTTCCTTCCTCTCGATACTTCGTCTTCCTTCCTCTCGATTCTTCGTCTTCCTTCCTCTCGATTCTTCGTCTTCCTTCCTCTCGATTCTTCGTCTTCCTTCCTCTCGATTCTTCGTCTTCCTTCCTCTCGATTCTTCGTCTTCCTTCCTCTCGATTCTTCGTCTTCCTTCCTCTCGATTCTTCGTCTTCCTTCCTCTCGATTCTTCGTCTTCCTTCCTCTCGATTCTTCGTCTTCCTTCCTCTCGATTCTTCGTCTTCCTTCCTCTCGATTCTTCGTCTTCCTTCCTCTCGATACTTCGTCTTCCTTCCTCTCGATACTTCGTCTTCCTTCCTCTCGATACTTCGTCTTCCTTCCTCTCGATACTTCGTCTTCCTTCCTCTCGATACTTCGTCTTCCTTCCTCTCGATACTTCGTCTTCCTTCCTCTCGATACTTCGTCTTCCTTCCTCTCGATACTTCGTCTTCCTTCCTCTCGATACTTCGTCTTCCTTCCTCTCGATACTTCGTCTTCCTTCCTCTCGATACTTCGTCTTCCTTCCTCTCGATACTTCGTCTTCCTTCCTCTCGATACTTCGTCTTCCTTCCTCTCGATACTTCGTCTTCCTTCCTCTCGATACTTCGTCTTCCTTCCTCTCGATACTTCGTCTTCCTTCCTCTCGATACTTCGTCTTCCTTCCTCTCGATACTTCGTCTTCCTTCCTCTCGTTACTTCGTCTTCCTTCCTCTCGATACTTCGTCTTCCTTCCTCTCGATACTTCGTCTTCCTTCCTCTCGATACTTCGTCTTCCTTCCTCTCGATACTTCGTCTTCCTTCCTCTCGATACTTCGTCTTCCTTCCTCTCGATACTTCGTCTTCCTTCCTCTCGATACTTGGTCTTCCTTCCTCTCGATACTTGGTCTTCCTTCCTCTCGTTACTTCGTCTTCCTTCCTCTCGATTCTTCGTCTTCCTTCCTCTCGATTCTTCGTCTTCCTTCCTCTCGATTCTTCGTCTTCCTTCCTCTCGATTCTTCGTTTTCCTTCCTCTCGATACTTCGTCTTCCTTCCTCTCGATACTTCGTCTTCCTTCCTCTCGATACTTCGTCTTCCTTCCTCTCGATACTTCGTCTTCCTTCCTCTCGATACTTCGTCTTCCTTCCTCTCGATACTTGGTCTTCCTTCCTCTCGATACTTGGTCTTCCTTCCTCTCGATACTTGGTCTTCCTTCCTCTCGATACTTCGTCTTCCTTCCTCTCGTTACTTCGTCTTCCTTCCTCTCGATACTTCGTCTTCCTTCCTCTCGATACTTCGTCTTCCTTCCTCTCGATACTTCGTCTTCCTTCCTCTCGTTACTTCGTCTTCCTTCCTCTCGATACTTCGTCTTCCTTCCTCTCGTTACTTCGTCTTCCTTCCTCTCGATACTTCGTCTTCCTTCCTCTCGATACTTCGTCTTCCTTCCTCTCGTTACTTCGTCTTCCTTCCTCTCGATACTTCGTCTTCCTTCCTCTCGATACTTCGTCTTCCTTCCTCTCGTTACTTCGTCTTCCTTCCTCTCGATACTTCGTCTTCCTTCCTCTCGATACTTCGTCTTCCTTCCTCTCGATACTTCGTCTTCCTTCCTCTCGTTACTTCGTCTTCCTTCCTCTCGATACTTCGTCTTCCTTCCTCTCGATACTTCGTCTTCCTTCCTCTCGATACTTCGTCTTCCTTCCTCTCGATACTTCGTCTTCCTTCCTCTCGTTACTTCGTCTTCCTTCCTCTCGATACTTCGTCTTCCTTCCTCTCGTTACTTCGTCTTCCTTCCTCTCGATACTTCGTCTTCCTTCCTCTCGATACTTCGTCTTCCTTCCTCTCGATACTTCGTCTTCCTTCCTCTCGATACTTCGTCTTCCTTCCTCTCGATACTTCGTCTTCCTTCCTCTCGATACTTCGTCTTCCTTATGATTTTTTCCCCAGTTTACTTCCTTCTAGTTTTTCCCCCCCCCCCACCCCCCACCTATCCCATTTACCCTAACTCCTTTCTTCTATCCTCTTGATATGTTCCTTTAATCTAAGTTAGCTACCTCAAGGCCGTTCTTCCTAGTTTTCTCCGTGCCTTTCCATTATCCTGTGCTGTATATTTTCACCACAAACTTATCAACATGCCGAGCCTACTTTCTCTCACAGATATTTAAACGTTATTGTAGAATAATACCAAATGGTGCCTGCCTCTTTTCTTTCTCGGGAACACTTTTATTGTTACGGAGACTTGAAGTAACTTATAATTTATTTTAATCTGAGCAAAGAGGAATGTTCTCAAGCCTGGGGCCATAAAATATGAACCATTGTAGGGCGTACGTTTTCTTGAAAATATTGTACCTGAGAGGTTTAAGGTCATCATCTCTTAGTGAACCGTTCTTTCCGAAATCATTCGGTTTCAAATAGGAAAACTCTTGGTTAAAATTCTGCTTATGTTCCCCATCTAGAACCCTTGCTGTAATCCAGTGGAACATACCCTGCAAAATGGCATCAAAGAAATCCTTGTGCGACTCCATTCAGAAAGCACTCATGCAGAACTACATGAGAAATCAATTAGCGAACAAAAGAAAATGTAGATACAGGTTACAGAATGATATGTAGGGCAATTGCCTTATTGTGTCGCACTTGCATAGAGCACCAGCCTAGTTGGGCGCGTAAGCAGGAATGTGATGTGCCAGGCTGGCGCGGCGGGCGTGACGAGCATCAGACGCCAGAGCGAGCTGTACCGCGCCGGGAGGAGAATGTCCGCCCAGCTCTCTGCGTCGCAGGTGCCGTCTTCCCCCCAGCTCTGAATGTAGAGCTGCGCGTGTTGCACTGCAGCTACTTGAGCTTAGACGGAGAGTAGTCCTTCGCTCGCTATGCTTCTTTCAATAATCAACTTTTCGAATATATTCATTGAAATTGTCGCTGAAATTTAATGAATTGCCTCGCTAACTTTAAATTGCTTATTAACAATCAATATACGTCTTGTCTTGAATGAACAAAATCTGCTTTCTTTCATTGTGCATGTGAGAATTTTTCATATTTTTTGTTGATTATTACTTCCGTCTAAAATTGTGGCGTCACTGAATTGCAGTTTTGAGTTTCTCTGTGGAGTGCTGCGGGTATTTGTGGACATGGTAATTAGTTGAAATAACAGTATTCCAATAGTAAACACACAAAAAATTTGGTTTGCTAGTCATTGTACCTTTCACACATTTTTCTCTAAATTGGCCTTCTGCTTCAATACATCACAGATATTGTTGAAACGCTTGTTCAAAGTGGTTTTTGTTGATTTTATTTATGGAGTATTGGCAACATTTAGTGAGGTCTGCATATGGAGTGATTCAGTGGATTAAATAAAATCTTATGAGTTCAATAGTTATTTGGTGTCGATATGAAAAATCATACAAATAACAAAGGCTTGAATGTTTTAAACAAATTCAACGTATGAATAAGATAACTTAAATATGCTTCTGGAGAGATAAAATTCAGCCCTTTTAACGCTGGTAGCGAGTGTGCCCATGCTCTGCAGCGCCGATGGGAGCCACAATGAAACCGTTCTCTTATGAAGACCCTCATTGATTTTTCAAGAACTGTGTCCATGCTGATTTGAACCTCCATAAGCTACTGTATTCTTCCAATGTTTGATAATATGTGGTAACGTTTCCTCATTAATACATTACTTGATTCGTGTGATTACTTACCTAAAGTCTCATCCCCACTCAGTGTGAGAAGGATTTTCCATAGAAACTTCTAAGTTTCTCAGTCTC
This sequence comes from Morinoia aosen, assembly GCA_030386875.1. Lineage (NCBI taxonomy): Eukaryota > Metazoa > Arthropoda > Malacostraca > Amphipoda > Talitridae > Morinoia > Morinoia aosen. Next base: position 46,059,537 of record CM059575.1, read on the forward strand.
ATATTTTTTCACATGTGGCATCAACTGCTTCTCATTTTATTTCAACTTTATTTGGCATGCGTGGCGTGGATGTCTGATAATATCAATATTTCAGCTAAAATAGCAATAAAAATTTATTAAAAGTATCCTGTCTTCAAGTACCTTTCACGTCTTGCATAAGAAACACTATTTAGACATTAGTTTCGACATATCATTGTCAGTGCCGGTAAAAAATTTACTACTCAATGGCTTGAAAAAAAACATTTCCCATTTAATTTTGCACCATTTTATTTGCTGTATATGCCTTCAAAATATAATAGAATCATTTTCATTGCCACCAGCATTAATTTACTATTCACCCTTGAGTGAGGGCTCAGTGTACCTCATAGCTTCTACAGTGAGATTACTGCACAATGTGTGGGAGAAACCTAAAATTCTGTGATTTGGCTCTGTTAAATAAAAAAGACAGTTGCTGTTGAAAGAATGTCGAAGGAGACAGCGTGTCGATTGAAACACTCGATATCGTTGCTGCCACTCATAATGGTACTGCCAAAGAAGTCAGAGGCTCGTCTGGCGCAAGTAAAAAGTTTACACCTAAGTCTGAAAAGCATCTAAGCCTAAAATCATTGTAAAAAATTTAGTAAGAGGAATCACTCGACAAGATCAACGATATGAAGGAAGTGCTGAAGGTACTACAGACAGTAATGGACTTCACTTGTTAGCAGCATTGCAGAATCCATGTCTAAACTCCGGCAGATAAGATTTTTAAAATATGGGGACATGCCAAGGTTAGCTATTGTGCCAAAATATTCACAGTAAATCAAAAAAATAAATTCTGTCTTGCATTACCAGTAGTAAAGATTTTTTGCCAGCACTTTTTAAAATTTGCTTTATAGTTCTGGAGCTCGAGTGTTAAAAACTCCAACGTTTCATTTTTCAGCATGCTATGCCAGTGGGTATTTTTGAATGTCATTCAATTCTATTTTATTACGTGTTTTACATATTATGTTTGAAGTTAACTTTAGAATTTTTAACTACTTAGGAACTTTCGTATCTTCTTGCCATTTAGAAGTGCTGCAGTGAACCATGAGTTCAACAGTAGTGGAAATAGCTAGTGAACTTTATTTAGAACAAAAAATATATTTCATGGAACACATGAGACTATAGTGAAGCGCAAACTGACACCGATGTGGATGTTGCAGGACGCTGACATTCCGGCCTCATGTGAGAGCAGCCCTCCCTCGTCACCCGGCGAAGCTTCGCTCACCAGCGAGTCACGACCGCCCGGTAAGACGAGGAGCTTCCGTCACAGGCCCTACCCCAAGCTGCCGCACCCCTCGTTGGGGGACAACGCCAGTTCTGTCTACGGTCAGTTTTACTCCTGCTCAGTTCGATCTTACCTCAAGACTTCCTGCCACCCCAATGATGATGCACTGCACGTGGACGTAAAGTCTTCTCTAAATTCACCCTACATTTGGGTACAATTTAATTAGTTATTAGAGTCTTGACTGTTTTCTACCCAGTTGTCTAGCACCTCTCGTGTGCTGTCAAGCTAACCGAGGAATCGTTGCTGGCCTGCTTCTGTCTCAGGTACCTCGAGTTTCACTTCAGCCCCCTCATACACCAACTCCAACTCGCGTGGGCAATGTTCTCAATCGTTGTACGACGGTATTTTTTTGGCACCATAGTATAATTATTATAATGGCGTATTTGCTTTTTGATGCTTTTGAATTGAATATGTCTCAGCAAAATATGAACCCAACTGCGTCCCAGGCTTTCTTTACTCGATTCCGCACTTGGTATACTCAGTTGATAAAATACTTTTTTTTACTTTCTACATTCATCGCTTAGGATGTGACAATTTTTATATTCTTTGTGCATTGGATGCTTCTGATTTGAACTTGAAACGGTGTGCACTAATATTGTTCTATTTTTCCTAGTACTATTGACTAGAGACCTAATTCTTGTCCCATGTGTGCACACACTCAAAATTCTAGCTTAAGGTTATTTAAAGTGACGGCAAATCTTGATGAACAAACATTTAAGCAACGAGATTATGAAAATTTATATCTTTGATATCTCGTTGTAGGAAACTCTTCTGTAAAACTCTATCCCACCTTCTCATTTCTTTATTATGTCCAATCTAAATATCACTGTCACCCATGGTCGAGTCTTGAACTAAATTTTTGATTGCATTGCGTTTATGCAATAGAAGCGAAGCTTTCTCATATGAGGTTAGCGCGCTACACACGCGGAAAGTTTGTGAAGTTGTAGTGTAACCTGGCAGATGTGCCGTGAACGTCATCTGTGTCGAGGCATCACAGATAATAAAGTTGGCAGGGAAACTTTTCTTCTAGTTGTCAGCAGAAATACGCTGTCATTCACACGCTGTACTTCTCCCTCAGAATAGAAATGAAAATCGGTTTATAATTCTTTTAAAAAATATGTGAATCATGTTTGTGATAAAAAAATTCTGATCACATTCCCGTTGTGTGAGTCTTGCATTTGTCTACTCTCAGCTTCGGAAGAAAGCCTCGCCGGCATAGAAGAGAGGCTCCCTGCTGCTGCGCTGGACCCCACCAGTGACCACCGGCTGCAGCTGCCACCACGGCCTCTGCCAGGTACGGGCCAGGTGTTGCGGCTAGCTGCGTGCTTGTTTTCTTCTCAAATAAAGAGCTAGCACCAATATTTCATTGCTTAAATTGATGCCAGTTCATCTTCCCGTACATGTGCTTTCCTACTACTTGACTATATAAGCCCTCTAAAACTCTTTTATTTTAGTGGGTAACAAGCGACATTTTAAGTTATCTATGCAGGTTAGAATTTTACTGGCTGTCCGTTTTTGAAGGAATTAGGAATTAGTTGATCGTCCGAATTTAATGTTTATAAACGATATAAAACTATGATTGTGAAAATATTTTATCGTTGTTCCTTATCAGCACATTCCATCAGTGAATGAGCTTTTAAATTTTAAGTTTGTAAATTTTTTGTGGTCTTGACGAAAGAACCTCAGGAGGCATAGGATAGACTAAGTTTAGGCTGGTAAGGTTTGTCTACCCAATGTCATGTAAACTGACAAACCCAGGGAAAATCTGTAAGGTTGCTTTAGCTATATAGGTGGACTTGAAGGATTTCAATTTATCGTGCACATTCAACTACTTTGAATTTTTGTGTCTTTTTTGCTATCGCACTTCATTCTTTTTCCTCCCTTTCTTCCTAACTTAGTTTTTTATGCTCAGGGTATCATTTGCGGAATTACAGCATTTGCGTTGATTTCCTGTTTTCTTGAGTTCATGTTAATTGTATCTTCTTCCACTCTCTTGAGATCATTTTTGTTGGGAGAGGGAGTCTTGACCTAATTAACATCATAGAAGTGTCCTTTTTGCTTCGTTATTGCCGGCCTTCATTTATTTTTTCATTTGAATCAATTAGGAACCTAACTTACCTTGTCTGGCCTAATATGAAGCTATCTTTGTATTCTGATAATAAATTGTGGAAAGTTATAAATATCTTTCTCATGCTCGGAGTTTCCATAGTAGAAGTTTGGCATAGAAGCCCTCTCGGGGGACAACCATGGCATCTATGAGAATAAGCGTTCCCAGGGGGTTGATGAGCGTTTCCAAGCTGAAGGTTTGGTAGGGCATTCCTTTTCTTCATATAGAATAAGTTTTTGTTTCATTTCGGACTATTTTTTTCGATTACTGCAATGTTTTTTTCAGCACCTACTATTTTCTTCAACTTTTACCTTGTTTCATAAGCTTCTTTAAGCTTCTGTTTCAATGCGTAGTTTGTTGGGGAAGGGAACACATCGATTGCATAGATTTCTCGTTCTCTTGAATTCCGTACTAAGTGGTGTCTTCCTCACTTGAGAACACTTTTGTTGTGGATAGTGAGGCTCAAGATAACTCATTATTTAATCTAATCCTATCTAAAAGCTTTGAGTAAAGATAAATTGTTGTAGCATTTCTCGAACAATGCGAAAGGCACTTCTTCTTTTCAATGATGTAAAATTTAAATGAAACAAACTGAACAGCAAGCTCATCCAAGCCAGATTCTAGAGTGCTTTGATATTTTCGCCCGACTAACTTCAGCGCTTGAAGATTAGGGTTTGCTTTTTAATTAGTTGAGTGTTGGTGCATAAATAGGAGATCATTTAAATGAATAGTAAAGTAATTGAACCTCTAGGATCGGCAATGAGGATGCTTTTGTATGTGAGGTGCGTTGTGTGAGACCGTGGTGTGTGCGCAGGGGCAGTGCCGACGTACGGCAACTCCGCGTCCCTGCCCAGCGAGGGTGCGTCGCTCAGCGCGCTTTCCTCTTCCAAGCAGAAGTACAACATCAAGAGGACCTTCAAAAGTATCATGGGTGAGGCTCTTTGCACCTCAAATTAGATGATTTTTGTACGTAATATCATGGTGAACTATCTTTGTATCCGATCTCCTGTCACTGCTCGTGACAATTCACGCTCCTGGGAGTAGAAAAAGAGTGACTAGTATCAACTAATGGTTTAACTTCTTTTCAGTTCCTACCATATTTTCATTTTTGGGACGCTACATTAAATTACGATTGGGTCACTATGGTTCTTCACACGACACGTTTTTGCCAAACACAATCATAGAAATTCAGTCTTTAATCTCAGTAACTTCTCCTTTGCTTCAGCTGCGAGATCAGTATCAGGAGGGAAAGTAATTAGCCATTTTTTTAAACAAGCTGTGATCTTCTATGCGTTCAGTTATTCCTCCAGGCTACGAGCGTCCAATGTCATCTACGGTCAACCATCTTCTTCGCTGATATTATTCCTAAAATGTATACTCACGTCACGATGTCATCCACTCCTTCTGAACATTTGCCTCATCGCAAAAACCAGGTCCACACGCCTGCTCTCCGTTCACCTACACCATTTTACGCTCGTGCCTGTACCTATATTAACGGAACAAGTTCTCTTCACAAATTACGGCATTCTCTTTCAACCTGTTTAATGCCGGCATCCAGAGATTTCTTGCAGTTTCTGCTGCATCCTTTATATCGTCTCTCGTGACTGGAACTGCTGCCCCCTCGCGCCATCTCGCCCTTGTCGCGGGGAGGGGGCTTGCGTGCCTCTATGATGCCCAGGGCTGTGCTACCCAGGTGCAACCATGGTAGAGTGGCCTGGGTTGAGGGGTCAGACGAAGAGAGATGGCAGCATTGTGACCACCCTACTGACTTGGACTTCTATACGGATTTGTGCTGACTTTCTCTCTTCGGATGACCTGGCCTTCTCCTGGACCACGCTCTGACCTCTCCTTGGGGGCTGGCAGGAGCCTAGGCCCGTCCTGCCAGTTTTGAAGTCGCATGCGGCGAGGGCTAGTGGGAGGGGTGGCTGGGTAGGCGGGGGGCTGCTTAAACGTCCTTGGCGTGCGGGAACGCGCCTTCGACTAGTCAAGCGCATCAACCTGCTGATCCTGGTCACTCTGACTGCTATGCCTGTACCTAGCGAGCGTTCCCGTTGGGACTACGTGTGCCCGACATCAGGGATCCCCTTGTAGGCGGCCGTCTTAGGTGCTGGCTCGGGGTGACAGGTGAAACCTTACCTTTTCTCAACATGGAAAATCTTCCCGCTATATCTTCGGTGACGACTGGACCCTCACGCACGGACACCTGTACTGAATCTTCCTCAACTTTGCCATTGGCGCAGCAACCACCATCACAGTCTTCTGCGAGTGGTGACGCTGAAGCCGGGCCGTCTGAGAAAATGAATATTATCCTTGAACCTCATGTTCCCCCATCTCAGAGACAAAGGGTGCAACCACACCGACACAAGCGCCGTGTTCGGCGGCAACATTTGTTTGCAGAGCCCCTGGCCAGTGTCGATGATAACGAAAATGCAGCTCTACCAACGGAATTTAAAAGATTTTTCATTATTAAAACCAAGGATGGATCACCCATGAGCCACGTTGACGTGATTGAAGCCAATCGTCAACTATGCAGGGGACTTGGTGGCAGACCTGCGAAAGTAACAGAGACCCGGAATGGCGGTCTATTGGTTGAGGTGCGCAACCAGCACCAAAGTGCGGTTATCTTAGGCCTGCGGTCCCTTGCGGGAGTTGGCGTGCAGGTGTCTCCTCATGACAGACTTAATGAGTGCAAGGGTACCATATGGTACGACAACTATCCTCAGTATAGCGACGACCGCCTCCTAGAGGAACTGAAGCAATTCGAAGTGAAAGCATTATACCGGATCAAGAGATTCGAGCGGGGAGTTTTGATGCCCTCGTCAATATACATCCTCACTTTTGACCGCTGCCACCTACCACAGTCTATAGACATAGGATGGACAAGATGCCTCGTGCGCCAGTACGTGCCGAAGCCCCGCCGCTGCTTCAAGTGCCAGGACTTTGGGCATGGTGCCAGGTCCTGCCGTGTTGAGCCTGGCGTGTGCGTCAACTGCGCGGAAGAACAGCATGAACTGCCCTGCACCAAATCTCCCCGATGTGCCAACTGTGGTGAGCAACATCCTGCTAGCTCTCAGTCTTGTTTCTATTATAAACTTGAAGAGGAAACCCTAGCGGTGCAGACAAACCAGCGCATCAGCTATGGCGAGGCTAAGCGCGTGGTTGGCAGCCGTTTCAATAAAACCCGAGTTACGTATGCAGAGAAGGCTAAAACCCCTCAAGCGATGCCCACCAACCGTGTTCCCGGCCCTGCTGGCCGGTGGGCCAGCTGAGGAATACTGCAGTGGAACGGGAGCCGGGTGCTGGTGGAGAGGCCATCCCAAGAATATCTGCAACTGAAGAACAACCACCTGCATCCAAAAGTAGAGCGAAAAGAAATCCAACGGAAACTTTGGTGGCGGACCAGCCAAACACACCTGGTGAACCTTTGAAAACAATACCTTCTATAATAACCTCGAGAAAGCGTACACAGAGCGGCACGTCGCCGACCCACAGCAACAACATGGGTAATGTGGCAAAAGCACCTAGAGTCACCGAAAGAGCTCTTGATGTACTTCCAAGCCAGGCAAAGATTATTCCGGAGCCGGAGCCGGCAGCCCCGCCTGGTGGTATATCGGAACCAGAATGCAAAGTGGATAGAGTGCCCCGACCAGGCGTGCGGATGCCCGGCAGTGGAAGTGGGGCTGTTGGGAGCGCTGGACGTGACCTTTCGGTTGCTCGTGCGGACGGTCGCAGGTCTGAGCGGGATAGTGAGCGGCATATTGTGACGCAGCGTGAATTCGCTCTCTGGAACGCGTCACAATTGTCCCAGAAGATTTCGCGTCGCATATGTTGAAGAAATTTCCTATCCCGCGTGGCTTCCCAACTAAGCCACCTCCCGCAGTGCCAATTCATACATGGGATGATAGACCCATAAGCCCCGTGCCGCCTGATCTGGCAACCGCTCTGAATGAGGGTGCTGAGAAGGACTCCACGCGTGCTAAATCTCGAACTGGTAAACCGTGAACACCTGTATCCAATGAAATATTAGAGGATTTCGACGTAACTACGGAGATTTGAGGGCCCTCCTTGAAGACAGGGTGTCTACTAGGTAGTAAAGTAGTAAAAAGTAGTAAAAAGTAGTAAAATTTGGAAAGTAGTAAAAAGTAGTAAAAAGTAGTAAAATTTGCCTCAGGGTAGTAAAAAAATTGTCAAGTGGAATAAATCTCTGAACATTTAAAGTAATGTTAGATATTTATATACTGTAGAATACAAAGATTTTTTTAAATTTATTTTCCCTTAATCAGAAATTTGCCTCGATTTATGGAAATATTCCTGTAGAGTGGGGTGTAATTTTAGGATTGGAGCAGACAAAATACAAAAAAGTTTCAACATTTTTTCAGACAACAGTAAAAATAGTTCTCTTTTTCTTCTCATTCCGTTTGATCTGAAAGTTATCTAGTTGTTTTTATGATGGAAGGTTAATTTGAGCCATTTTATTATTAACAAATTATTGAGAGAAAACAATAAAACGGCTTTCGCTTTGATGCGGTAATCGAGGTTTCATAAATCGTATAAATATAAATTTAAAGAATGTAATACCAGTGGCGATGCATTGTTGAAAACACTTCTATTAGTACGCACTTACATTGAGATACAAGCTTAGGAACTTGTGATATCAGGGATTAGTATTGAAAATTGATTTAAAAATTGTGCATTTATGATTATGAGGTCGACTTTTAACATCTTTTATTCATACGTCTCAAATATGCATTATACGATCTCAAGGAAAAATGAAATAGCATAGCTACGTATTTTCTTGTGGAAGCATGTCAAGTGGCTTTGATTGAAATATGTTTGTCAAGTAAAGTGATTTATATTTTATTACGAATTACGATTCTTTTAAATGTAAAACATCCTGTGAACTTTTTAAATTTTATGAATAAACATTAACAACTAGCCAAAATTTTCAAATAGGTAGTTGTACTTATCACTAAATAACTATTACATTTTATTGAATTTCATCTTTAGTGGATGCAGTTGCCCGTTAGATATATAGCAAAGTTGGCGTAATTGTTCTTTTTGTGCACTTGATACTCAAAAATTAAAATATTTTATTCACAAACGTAAGCACAGAAATAAAATTATTCTCAATTAGCTTTTAGAGAGTCCTGCTACAATTTCAGATGAGTAAGTCGTGAATCAAACTTATTACATTTCAATTCCTCCCAATGAATAATGTTTAATTCAAAGTCATATATTTGGCTGGTAAGGTCTTGATTATCATAAACTTGATGTAGCCTTCCAATTCTTATTCCAAGACAAATATTCTCACACTCCAAGTTGTTGCGGCAGGATAGAAACGTTGCAATGATGTCAAAGGAACTTCTCCGCAGTTCATTTATATCCAGAATGTGCTTTTTTGGTCCTGAGCTTGATTGTGAGCAGTATTATCTCCTATGAAAAGACGAGTTTATTCTGTCCACTTTGATTTTGGGGAACAACGATTTACTGAAACTATATATGTTTTTTTTTTTGAAAAAAATTACCTCTTTGTGAAGCTGAAAGTTTTCTCATTCCAGTGATGTTAATTTATGTCCAAATACAGAAAGAATTATGCTATAAAATTATCTTTTAATACAATGTGTCATCATTTGAACAAGAGTTTAGTTTCTTTGAAGTTCCTTTGGGCAATCATGGCGATTCAGTTACCTCCAGGATGTCGTCATAGCATGGAGATGCTCCATGTAATCAAAGTTCATTCTTCTACGAAATGTATGTAGGAAAGCTACATGAAATTTGCATTTTCGTGATTGGTTCCGTAATATAACATGTTCATAACCTATTTGTTATTATTGATCACAATTAGGACGCCGATTTAGATTTTGAGGTACACTAGAAATAGTTTACAAACTCATATTTCTGAAGTGCCATAGTGTTAGGTCATAATAAAATTCCTTGATATCCTGCTGTAAAGGGATCTGAGAATCCCCTGGTGTCTACTAGTTTCCAGTCATTTTTTTTCCATATGATGAACTGTTGCCCTAATAGTTGAAAGATGTTTAGACCAGGTCTTCGCCAAACTTCTGTTGGAGTCCATTTAGGACGGGGTACCTTAGGAATTTAGGTAACTTTTTACAGTAAAGCTTCGGTTGCTCCATTTAGTATTAAGTATTTTAAGTATTAAGAAACTTGGAGCCTTTCTTGAACCGTTGGTATTGCGTATATTATTGATTCAAATTACTCATTATAGGCCGATTATTTACACCTGGACATTTGGACAACATACATTGTGTAAAAAAAAGTAGTAATTTTTTGCTGTTGAAGGTAGTAAAAAGTAGTAAAAAGTAGTAAAATTTGGAAATGAAATATCAGTAGTCACCATGGAGGAGTACCAACCTTGATGCGTTTGCCTCCAGGAGACCCTTCTTGGAAGCCTGAACCCTACACCCCCAAACAACTATTGCATTGAGGTTTTTTCCCCGGTGCCTAATCCAGTGCCCGGAACGGGACTTGCAATACTTGTGCGGAGAGATGTGGGTTATAGTAAAATAACAATCAATACGGGACTACAGGCCCTGGCCCTCCGTTTGTGTATCGGGCAACGTATGGTCTCCGTATGCAATATCTATACATCACCTGGAGATCCCTTAACCTCACAGGACCTCATCCTTCTCAGTAACCAACTAGCAAGACCAGCGTTCATTCTTGGAGACGTAAATGCCAAACATGTTCGTTGGGGCAATTTGATAAATGATCGGCATGGCAGAGCGGTGGAAGAGTTTTTGGATGCTACCGAGTTGTGCCTGTTGAACACCGGAGCCCACACTCACTTTCATGTACAAAACGGTACCTCCTCTGCAATCGACGTCAGTATGTGCACGCCCGACATTTTTCCTGATACGCAGTGGTCTGTGCTTGAGGATACGTGTGGTAGTGACCACTATCCTATCCTTTTAAGTTTGGTACGGTACCAACCTGAGCCCGTGGATCCACGCCTCAATTTTAAAAAGGCAAACTGGAAAAACTTCGAATCCTGCTCGCGAATGGAAGAACCAGATGAGAGTTGCAGTGTGGATGAGCTGGTCGATCACTTTGTCAGAACAGTGCGTGCGGCTGCCGACGCTGCCATCCCAAAGTCTCAGGGAGGCTGCCAGAAACATCGTGTTCCATGGTGGAACAACGAGTGTGCAATAGCTAATTGTGAACGGAAGCGAGCCTTGCGGCGCTACCAACGCCCTAAAGAGCTGGCCCATAAGATCGCCTACAACCGAGCGAGGGCTCGAGCGCAACTAGTAAAGGATGTAGCGCGTAAGATATCGTGGCAGAAGTATGTCTCCGGCCTGAATACCGACACCCCTATGGCCAAGGTATGGCAGAGAGTGAACAAAATGAAGGGAAATTATGGACACAGGTCACTGTGCTTGGAAATTGATGGCTTTCTCACGGCAGATCCGGATCGCGTAACAGAAGCTTTGGCTCGGAGCTTCTGTCGTGTCAGCAGCGGGTATCCCTCCTTGGCTCTCAGACGTCAGCAAGAGCGGCAACCACTTGATTTTTTGACTAATTCCACCTACTCTTACAACGATCCCCTCACAATGGTAGAGCTTTATTGTGCCTTAAAAAAGTGCAAAAACACAGCCCCCGGGCCTGATGGTGTTTACTATCAAATGATAAAAAATGTGGATCATACGGCAATATCATTCCTTCTCTATATATACAACAAAATCTGGAGCACACACACATATCCGCAGCAATGGCGAACAGCAACAATCATGGCTTTTGCTAAGCCCAACAAGCCTGCCTCTAACCCAGATAACTATCGACCTATTGCCCTGACTAGCTGCCTTGGTAAGCTGCTGGAAAAGATGGTAAATGTACGGCTCACGCGATGGCTGGAGGCTGAAGAACTGTTAAATCCCGTACAGTTTGGTTTCCGACAACACCGCGGAACCATAGATGCTCTGCTCCGTCTACAGAACTACCTGGTAACTAACCTCGCAGAACGCCGACAGACTGTATGCGTTTTCTTTGACCTGCACAAGGCCTATGATACTGCGTGGAGATATGGGATCCTCAAATCATTGCATGGATATGGACTCCGTGGTAATATGGCTTTGTATATCCAGGAGTTTCTTGGTGAGAGAACCTTCCGTGTTAGAGTGGGTGGTACTTTCTCCTCACTGCAGCTTCAGCGTGAAGGCCTGCCTCAAGGCAGCGTCATGAGTTGCTCGCTATTTAATGTCGCCTTGAACGGTATTACTTCGGTCCTCCCCCCTGGCATTTTAGCCTCTCTGTATGTGGACGATTTTATGCTGTACTCCTCATCTGCATTATTGCCTGCAGTGACTCGCAGAATGCAGAGAGCCATCAACAAAGTGAACAACTGGGCTCTTGAACATGGCTTCACCTTTTCTACTGAGAAGACTGTAGGCCTTCATTTCCAGGGACGTGGCCGATGTGATCCCCCTCGACTGGTGCTGGGAGAGGGACGGGTGGCTTTTGCGCACAGCGTCAAGTTTTTGGGGATGACTGTGGATGATAAGCTCACCTGGAAACCTCACTTGGCAGCCCTCAAGGTTGAGTGTGCTCGGAGAATGAATCTCCTTAAGTGTTTATCCGGAGTAGCGTGGGGAGCAGACCGAGTGACGCTGTTGCGACTATATAGAACTCTTATCAGGAGTAAAATAGACTACGGCTGCATAGTATATCAATATGCAAAAGAATCGACTCAGGCTAAACTGAACCCAGTGCACCATGCAGCTATCAGGCTAAGCACTGGTGCTTTTCGATCCTCACCCTCTTACAGCCTGTGCGTGGAGAGCGGAGAGCCTCTGTGGCTTCGACGTGTGCAACTAACCTGGCAGTACCTAGCCAGGCTGGAACAAGTCCCGTTGTCTCCTGCATGGGTTAGTGTGCACGCGCCCCTTGGACGACACCTGCCTTTTCCTTATTTCATACCTTCGTCTGTGGACTACCCTGTGATTACAGCTGCTATGCAATCGAGACCCATGCAAATACTTCCAGTACTCTTAGAAAATACTGCGACGTGGCGCGTCCCTATAGATAGTTTTTGCCCCGGATGCCGGATGCCCAAGAAGGAATCCGTGCCAGACTACATCCTGAAGGGAATTTTTATGGACCATGTAATGGAAAAGCACGCTAAGTCTGTAAAGTTCTACACTGATGGATCTAAAACGGGAGATGCTGTAGGATGTGCTGCTGTGTCTGGGGAAAGGGTCAGTGCAAGGAAGCTGCTCCCAGAGTCATCAATTTTCACAGCAGAATTGTACGGTGTGATGGAGGCGCTGAAGCTGATTGAGGAGTATCCATGTGGGCCCTTCACTATTTTCGTTGACTCAAAAAGTGTAATTGATGCCATACAGATGTATAATAGTACGCACCCGCTCATTGCTGAAATTGTCGTGATGCTAATTAACTTTGCAAGTAGACGCAAGAGTGTCATGCTGTGCTGGGTGCCCGGACATGTGGGAGTATCGGGCAATGAGCGAGCTGACCATGAGGCTAAACGGGCTGCGGAGACAAACGAGGAGACGCTGAACTCGATGGTCCCTTTTCGAGACTACTACCCACGGATAAAGGCTGCAGTGAGAAGCTTGTGGCAACAGGAGTGGGATAGAACAATTAACAATAAATTAAGAATTATAAAACCCACCGTACGTGAGTGGACATCGTCTAGTTGTCGCCCTCGTCGGATGGAGGTGATACTCTGCCGCCTTCGTATTGGACATACTCGTTTGACGCACGGGCACTTGATGGAGCTACAGCCGCAGCCTCGATGTGAGCGGTGCCACGTTCCTCTGACTGTCAAACACTTTCTTGTTGAGTGCCCCCGGTATGCTGCTGCCAGGAGTGTGTGCTTCCCGAGACTGCGAGGTCCTGATGAGGATGTAATGACCGGAATGCTCAAGGAAATCGAGCGTTCAGCTTTCAGTGTGACGGCGCTTAAAATGTTTCTAGAGAAGTGCAACTTGATGTCTCAAATTTAGCCAGGAAAGGGACAGCGTAATCAAGGAACTTTTCACGTCTGAGATGTGGATGACTAAACTACAATATGGCCGGGTGCGCTGCGTAGATGCCTCTGGGGATTTTAGCGTGGGTAAGGCGCCCGGTCATAAATGGGTGGGCAGCTGAAATCCCCTACGGGGTTTTTGGCTGTCCTGTGTTTCGCGGATTGTGCGTCGCTCTGTAGATGATCTCTTCAAAGATCAACTAGGACTCTTATAAAATGACAATGATGTGGGTGGCAATTGAAGCGGTCTTTATGAGGGCTGCTGTTGTGTTTCCATGATGGTTATTGTGACAAACTTTGAACAACATTTATATAGTGTGCTTTTGTGTAACGATGTGAATCCTGTATTTTAAACTGTGAGATCTACGGCGCGATATAGTACGAATTACTGAAGCGCTAGCAAATCAATGCTAATACTACTACTACTACTACTACTACTACTACTACTACTACTACTACTGGAACTGCTGCAAGTTGTTGCCTAGCTCATAGATGACCATTCATTCACATCTATCACTGCTTTTTTCTTCTTCTCTCTGTCTCCCATTGTCTCTTTATTAAATATTTATGTATACCTCTTATTTATTGTGTAATGGCTTACCTGGCCTTAGTTTATTCAACGACATGGTTTGCTGTTCTTTTCTTCACCTTACGATTTTCGTGCTGAATAGGTTTCTTTATTCCTGCTATTCTTTCAACACTTGTTTCCGGTAACAGCTTGAGTTGCTTCATTATTTTATCAAAATATAAGTCATCACCCACTCTGTATACAAAGTCTAATTTTTTGTATTATTTCTCAACATTTATTGAATTTATTACCTCTATGATTTGTTAGAATTTCTTTACCTTTTATGGCATTTTCTTCTTGAATGCTCATCCCGTCTAAATACATAGGGTAGACAATAGGGTTAGGTTACGTCGGTTGGTTTATCTTGTGGTTTTGGGACTTGTGCTCCCAGGAAAATACTGATTGATTACCTCGCCTATAGATGGGCCTTCGAGACTACTTTTGTGCTTACTTCACTTTTTTCAGTCAAACCTTCCTTGCTATCAATTTTCATTTAAATTCCAATCCTTCATAACTTGCTGTAACTGTATTAATCTTGAAGGCTCACCAAAATGCCATTCATGGTGTTGCGTGCTCTTATATCTTTGATCATCTACTGATCATTTTTCTACTGAAAAATTAGATATTTTATTTCCTTTTCTCTTTATATTCTTTATCCGAATAGCTTAAGATTCAGTCTTTGCAAACACGTGTTCTATTTACGTTTGTTGCAGGTTGCCTTCCATTTTTATTGATTGATGTGAACAATGCCGAGGTATTTTTTCACTTTCTTTTCATCAAGGCTACCAATGTAACATTTTGAACATGTGGCCAATACATGTGCAATTAATAATCAATGGAAGATTGCAAGTTCTTGACGAATGATATATAATGCAAAATATGTGATTGAACCATTGGTCATAATCTTTCTCTTCTTTAAGCAATTGGTCATTATTGCCTTGAAGTTCATTCTTTCTCAAATAAGACACAGACACACACGAGTGCATCTGTCTCGTAGACTGCCTGTTCCTCACGCAGCCAGCTGCATCAGTGGAGCGTGGCAGGAGTGAGGCTTTTTCATTTTCCACAGTCTAGTAATGCGGCAATAATATCTCTGACCAGGCAAGAACAAAGAGGGCGGGAGCAGCTTGTACGCAACAGATGACGACGCGAGCAGCGTGGGCGAGGGAGGTGGGTCTGTCCCTCCCACGCCCATCCTCTACTCCGGCCTCCCCATCGCCTACGCCGTCTCCGCCATTCCTTTCGACTCTTCCATCTCGTCTGACGCCCTCGGATCTTTAACAGGGTCAGTTTAGTTGCTAGAGAGCATCAAATTTTTTTTTCTTTTCAGTCTGTCTCTGTATCAATTTTGCTTTGAAAGTGAAGGCGAGTAAATTCACTTGATTTAAAATAGCAAATCTATCGTATAACTGTAAGTAGAAGTAGGTGTGGGTGATAGATGTGAATTGGAGCAAATTCTTGATGTGATTAGGAAGGTAACATGATTGAGGAATTAGGTGGAAGTTCATGCACGTGCCTCTTTTTAAACAAGCGCAAAGTCCTGCAAATCGAATGCCATAGTTTCATGATGAAATTATTGAAGTTAATGTACCATGAAAGGTACAGAGGCACGGGTTTGAAAGGCAATCCAAGGAGCCTATGGAGATGTACACAATCTGTTCCAATTTGGAACTATTTGTTGAAGAAGGAATGAACTATAAGGTATACATAGGCTAGAGTGTCTGGAGATTGATTTGCTTGAGAAAGACTAATGGGTTTCGCTTGGTAAGAAAAAATGAATTTACTGCGTGTGCACGTGTGAGGTGCACAAGGGGCTGAAATATTACTTGTATGCCCTGTGCACTGCTGTATAGTTCTCGGCAGTTTGAACTGTTCTTCCCTCTGTCTGTGTGTTGTATCATTTGGGCGCGTTAATTTGCAAAGTTAAAATAAACCTTAACTGACGTCACCAACGCAGCACGCTATCAGTACTGCAGGCACAGCTTTATTGTTGAATAATGAGAAATTTTGTGCTGTTGGGAAATTGCTCAACGAGGAAGTGCTGATCACGGTGGAATAGAAATTGAGGAGCCTACTCGCGAGTCAGGACTGGCGATGCAGTTCCCTGTTGTCACGTGGCGCTCACAAACGAGTTCAAGTGATTGATTAACAGCGTTTGGCTTAGGTGTCTCTTAGTTTGTCAGCAGAAAATATTCAGATATTACCATATTACCATATTCAGAAAAAAGTCGTACCCAACTAAATGAGTTGACCAAATTTCATAAAAATATGTAATCTTTCCAACAATACAAAAACCTTTATTCCAAAGAAAATCTCATCTTTAACGAAGTGCACAGACTTTGTCTGCCTGGGAGTGACTTGAATTAGTAGGACAAGTGCTTGTAAAGGTTTAGCGTAAGCCAGAAATCGAAATAAATAACACGGTTTTTGCTTTTATAGGTTTTACCCTTCAGGGGGATACAACTATTGTATCTATGGGAATTAGCGCTCCCAGGGGAAAAATGTGAGGGCCCGAGCTGAAAGTTAGGTAGGCCTTCTTTTTGTTGAAATAAAATCTTTTTTATGTTAAGGACCACCTTTTTCGGTTCACTACTGTCCTGTTTTTCAGTACCTCTGACTTTCTTCTTCAACTTTTATCTTATTTCATGAACTGCTTTCTCAACTTTACTGTTTCTATGCCCCTTCTGCATAGATTCCTCATTCTCTTTTCTCCATACTAAATGATGCCTTCCTCCTTCCTCTCTTCGATACGCTCTTTTTTTTGTAGCGGTTAGGGAGGCTTGAACTAATAATCTAATCTAATCTTTTATAGGTTTTAATATCGCTCAGATGAGACTAGTCCTTGCTTTCCTGAATAAGTTGGGTTGTAAGCAAAAGAAGCAAGTGTTAGAAGAAGGAGCAAACTAGCGATAGTTTGCGGACTTGCTGTGAAAGACTCAAGGCTGAGCTGTGACACTATAGTTCGCTGGTGCGACAGGGGTTATGATAGGTGCGTGCAAGTGTTGAAATTGGTGTTATACGCGCTGAAGTTAGTTGTGTTTAATTTGTCGCAATTACTCTCTTCTTAATTGTAACGATCTCTCGAAATAGGCCGCAATATATTAAAATTCCTAGAATATTTTCCATAGAATAATGTAAAGCATTTCATTCAAACGCTGCTTCACTGTATTTCTCACGTAGTTCAAGAGAGCAGCATTAAGTTGTAACCACTCTGAAGCACATTGCGAGGCTTGAGTTGTTCTTGTGATTCTCGAACGCAGGCTTGAAGTCGCCAGCACGACTGCCTGCCTGAGATACAATGTACGATTTACGTACAAATGTTTTAATTCCCTGCTGAGGGCTACATCTATTGTATCTATAGTAGGTAGTGCTCTCAAAGGGGAAAATGTGAGGTCCTGAGCTGAGAGTTGAGTAGGCCTTCTTTTTTGTTGAAATAAAATGTTTTTTTTTTTTCTTAAGGACCATCTTTTTTTTTCAGTTCACTGCTGTCCTGTTTTTCAGCACGACTTTCTTTCTCAATTTTTATCTTGTGTCCTAACCTTCCTTCTTAACTTATTGTTTCTAAATTACTGTTTCTCTTTGCCGCACGGGACCCTGTGCGGGAACACACCTTGTGTATAGATTCGGGGTTCTCTGAACTCCATACTAAATGGTGCCTTCATCCATCTTCTCTTTGAATATCTTTTTTCTATTAAGGGAAGCTAAAACTAACTTATAATAATAAATCAATTGCTTTTCCCGTAGTTGAGCGATACCATTTCTGGATGTAGAGCGAGCAAATTTTTGCACCAATTATTCTTCAAGAAATTATTTTTCTGTTATATAATAATGCTTGTCACCATCGCAAAAAGTCGAAACGAAGACCTATGAGTTTTGCTGATGGTTGGGACGTGTGTTTTTGTGCGTTAGTATACAGTGAGGTGAAATAAGTATTTGGACGCAGAAATTTTTTATTTCTTAGCATCTAGGTAAAATAGTAGCATATGGAACTAATAATATAATAGCAGTAACACATACATACACATTTCTTTCACTAACACATGATATATATTGAATGCATACAATTTATACTAAATTTTAAAAAATAGGTGGTAAAAAAGTATTCGGACGGTTGCAAAAAATAATGCTTAATATTCAGTTGAACCTCCTCTAGCTGCACTTACTGTTCATAAACGGTTTTTGTAGCTTTTTATTAGGTCCTGACAACACTTCAAAGGAATTTCATCCCGCTCCTCTTCGGGAAAGTCTTCAATTGTTCAAGGTTTGAAGGCCGTCTTGCATGAATTCGCTTTGTCTGGATCCGTCATAATTTTCCGATTGGGTTCAAGTCTGGCTATTGGCTAGGTCATTTTAAAACGTTAATATCCTTGTCTACAAACCATTTTTGTGTTGCTTCAGCTGTGTGTTTTTGATCATTATCCTGTTGAAACCCCCATTCATTCAGGCGTCCCAAATTTTCTGCTGATTATTGCAAATTACCATCTAAAATTTGTCTGTATTTGGCACCAGCCTTTCTTCAAGCAATTTTATCGAGTGTTCCTACCCCATTAAAAGAAAAGCACCCCAGACCATAGTGTTTCCTCCACATGTTTTAGTGTAGAGATGGTATTGTTCACGTCATATCCATTTCCATTTTATCGCCAGACGTGTGTTGTGTCATTGTGGCCAAAACGCTCATTTTTTCACTCGTCCGACCATAAAATGAGCTCCAAGAAGCCCTCCTCTTTATTGAAGTTATTTTTTTTTAAATCCAATCTTGATTTCAGGCGCCTTTATCAATGAGAATTGGCACTCCAAGGGGGGAATGTGAGGGCCTGAGCTGAGAGTTAGGTAGGCCTTATTTTTGTTTAAGTGAAATGTTGCTGTTATGTTAAGGGTCATCTTTTTTTCGGTTCAATGCTGTCCTGTTTTTCACACCTACTTCTTTCTTCTTCGACTTAGAACTTATTTCATAATCTTCTTTCCCAACTTACTGTTTCTATGCCCTTTCTGCATAGATTACGAGTTTCCTTTACTCCACACTAAATGTTGCCTTCCTCTTCCCTCTCTGTAGATCGCCTTTGTTGCGGATAATAATCAAATCTTTTAGGTGCCTTTTCTTCAACTAAAGAGTCTTACGAGGCCTACGTGACTGTAGATCCTGTTGGTGGAGTTCGTAACTGTTTTCCTACAAACGTTAGTGCCATCTATGCTGAGGTCTGTTGAAAGCATATCACGTTCCCCGCGTGTTGGGCCACATGTGTACAAAGAGGTTAATTGTCCATTTATGTGCCGGTATAAATCCGCGTCATTTTATCTATTTTGCGACATTTGTTGAAAATAATTGTTAGCATACGAGGCGAAATGTCATCGTGCTATTCTATTTTTCATATCCACTAGGAAGAATTAAAATTTATTCAAGCTGGGAAATAGATTTCCCTATTCTGCTACTTACAACCTAACCAAACCAACCGTTAACAGCCGCGGAAACGCGAGGAACGTGATATCTAGACTAAGGAAGAGATAAGTCTTGACTGTACGCAACATCTTTCCCAAACTTCTATTGGAAATTTTTCTAGGAGCTCCCGATCTCGGCATGTTTGTCGTTGTCCTTGACTTTTTCCACTTCAAAATGAAACCTACAACACAAACTGGAACACAAATGGTTCGTCACATGTTTCCACAACTTTTGTGCTTTTTAAATTCCTAAATTAATCATTTTTTCGTACATATTATAGCACATTTTACTCAGGCATATTGCAGTGTTATCCCATTGAGGTCTCGTACAACAATGACAACAGTTACACTGATAACCTTACGTAGCCTCTCGGTGTGTTTTCTAGTTAACGGCATAAAGGCTTCTAGTCAATTATTTTTGTCTAGAGGTGCAAAATTGGTAGAATTTTACAAGAGGATTAAAAGTGTTCAAATGCATTTTTTCCTCAACTATTTGCTGAAGCGCTGTGGAAATTGGATACATTCGACATATACAAGGTGTTTCTGGTTTTCATGTATATATTTTTACCACATAGCAAAATGCAAAAAAAAATTATTTCAGGTCATCATTTTCCGAAAACGGATTTTTGAGGTTGTTGTTATGAAAATTATGTTTTGCATTTTTCTATCTAGGGTAAAAGTATGTAGATGAAAAACAGAAACACCCTGTATATACTGTATATATCATGTTTTAGTTGATCGATTTGTTCGTATGTGTTATTGTTTGCATATTATTAGTTTCATAGGTTACTATTTCACCTAAATACCCAAAAATAAGAAATAAACATTTTCTTAGTGTCCAAATACTTATTTTGCCTGACGGTATTCAGCAGGGACCTCCTCACGCCCCCTCCTCCCTGTTCTCTCGCTGTTTATGAGCGTTGAGTCTGGACTGTATTGGGAAACGCGTATTGCTTATTTGTTGCCCAGAGAGATTTCATGCGTGTTTTTGAGATTGCTTGTGAAGTAGAATTATTGCTGTGCTTTATTTTAGAGTCGCATTGAATGTCGAATAGTTCTAAACTGCAATCACAGATTTCAGTTTGCCACGCATCCTGTCTGATGTTACGTAGCAAAAAAAATTAAGTTTATTTAAAAATATCTCGAAATTTACCTGCATGATTTATGTGCCTGAATCTAACCACAGTGATGTACTCATATCAAGTGCTACTATAATGCAATTCGTTCCTTATAGATGAAATTTCGTGTGCTCATTTTCTCCTAACCGCCTTAGTTCCCCAAATACACTATTGACTATCTCTCAGCTTGCGGTTGTCAGCTATGTGGTGTTACAGTGTATTGCATTTCTAAAGAAGTAAACTAATGAGCAGTAATTTTATTTTACGCTTTGAATGAATTTGTGGCGCTGATTCTAATAGCTGAGCCTAAGTGTTCGGGCAAGGTTTATTATCTTATTGCTGTGTAATTTTTTATTTTGCTTGTAGTCCCGTCATAACAACCACTGTTACTAAATGAGGACTTGCACTAGCAAACCACCGACGTACGAATGGCGAAAGAACTGCCTTTCGGCAACAAGGAAAAAAGCGCATTAGAATAAAATACAACGGAAAATGAAATATATAAGAGCTAATTTTCTAAGTGGTTCATGAAATCCTCCGTAAAGGAAAGGGTAGAGGAATTGATGAAGGCGTGTTACATTGCAAGTTTGCGTGTGCAGGGAGGAGGTGACGGGCCAGGAGAGTGACTCTCTGAGCGCTGCAGAAACGCTGAGCTCGTCAAGCACCCCTGACCTCAAGAAGATCTTGTCGAGCAGTCCGCACAGCCTCAAGCAGAGCCAGCTCAGGAAGGGCGACCAGTGTTCTGCTTGTGGTAGATTGTTCAACAACAGGCTCTTCAACTCAGGCTACAAATGTATTGGTACGTCTTAATGCTTTTTGGTGGCAAGCCTCCCAATATTGAGTAATATGTCCAAATGTCATGGTTAATCTGGTAAGATTCTACATTAACCATTCCTTATTACTATTTCTCTTGGCCTCATCGTCATTACGGCCAATGAACAAACTAGCACTTCGACCAGGTGCAACATCTCGGTTATGCTCTTTAGCGATTTCCCCTCAGGGGGATACAGGTATTGTATCTATGGGAATTGGCGCTCCCAGGGGAACTATGTGAGGGCCCGAGCCAAAGGTTAGGTAGGCTTCCTTTTGTTGAAATAGAATAGGTTTTTGTTTCGTTACGGACCATCTTTTTTCGGTTCACTGCTGTCCTGTTTTTTCAGCACCTACTACTTTCTTCTTCAACTTTATCTTGTTTCATAAACTTCTTTCTTAGCTTCCTGTTTCTGTGCCCCTTGTTTATAGATTCCGCGTTTCCTCAACTCCATACTAAATGGTGCCTTCCTCCTTCCTCTCTTAGAACATCTTTGTCGTGCAATTAAGGGATGCTAAAGCTTTCTTATATAATAATAATAATAATAATCTTCAGCGATTTGCATCACTCGTTCAACATCGTATCATATAAATAATCGAGCAAGACCTGCATGCATTCTCCATGTTTGATAAGTGAGTATAATTCCTGACGTTTTGAGCTTATCTTGAGCGGGGTTTCTTTTGTGACGGGCTTATGGTGCACTGCAGTTTCTTAAAATGTGTTTGTTAATCAGCGTAGTTTTGTCAATGACAAAAAGTTTAAAATGTGCAGCGTCTGATAGTAAAGTTGGAATGCAATTAGAAATAGTAACCAGTCCCCTCAGGGGGATACAACTATTGTATCTATGGGAATTAGCGCTCCCAGGGGAACCATGTGAGGGCCCGAGCTAAAGGTTAGGTAGGCTTCCTTTTTGTTGTAATAAAATAGGTTTTTGTTTTGTTACGGACCATCTTTTTTCGGTTCACTGCTGTCCTGTTTTTCAGCACCTACTACTTTCTTCTTCAACTTTTTTCTTGTTTCATGAACTTCTTTCCTAGCTTACTGTTTCTGTGCACCTTGTGCATAGATTCCGCGTTCCCTCAACTCCATACTAAATGGTGCCTTCCTCTTTCCTCTCTTGGAACATCTTTGTCGTGGTTAAGGGAGGCTAAAACTTTCTTATATAATAATAATAATAATAATAGTAACCAGTTCTTAATGAATCTAAAGCACAAAAGCTCGCGCATTACATATCAAGAAGCTGCAGTACGACTCACGTCCGTTGTATTCTATGCTCAATTTAACGCTCGTTAACCAGCAACACCTCCCGAAGCATTTCTTCACTCAATGGCTACGTTGGACAAGTTAGTTGGAAAAGCATCGATCGCAGTTTTCAAAATAACATTCACTATGTTACGACATTCACAAATTAGTGAATTAATTAGTCATTAGGGGTCAAACATCATCCCGGCTTGGAATTTGTTACTTCTTGCACTGTACGCCCATTGTTCCTCGCACTAGGTTGCAGGTCGCTACACCGTCATTTAGCTGGTGCCCACCATGACGAATTAAGATGTGTTAGCCAACTTGAATCATGCAGGGAAGCTCTGATTTTGCAAAAAGTATTGTCAACTTCATAATTGTTGCTCGCTGAGATTGCCTCTGGCTATTCTTGACAGGCCATCATCGAATAGGAATGATCTATCTCTGAAGTGGCACATTAGTCCATTGCTCTTTAATTAACTGTTGTTTCTATGGAAGTTAGCACTTCCAGGAACAAGACGCGAAGTTCAAGCTAGACGTCAGGCTTTTTTTTTTTTTTCATTGAAATTAAATAGATTCTTGACGTACCATCTTTTTTCGGTTCACTGATGTCCTGTTTTTTTAATTCCTATCACTTTCTTTTACAGTTTATATTATGTTGCATGAACTTATTTCCTAACTTGATTATTTACGCAGTGATCTTGTATTGGGAACACGCCTTGTTCATTGATTTCTCTCTTTTTTAATTCCATTCTTAGTAGTGTCTACTTCTTTCCTTCCTTTCTGTGGAACACCTTAGTTGTGGTTAGAGAGAATTAAGCTTACTTATTTGATCTAATCTAACCTTGTTTCAACTTGCGCAAACATTGATCTTCTGTGATGCAGCTGATCTCAGGCTAGTGGCAGTACCATATTCCTAAAATTTATCATGAATTGAATCTAGGGTAGACTTATAGGATATTTAATTGGTCAGAAGTCTTTCTGTGTAGAATTCTTGCCCAATGAAGTACAATGACTTACATTCGGGAAAATTCCATATCCCATTTTACTTAGACGCGATGTGTTTTAGGCGACCTACCCCAACCCTGACTCATTTCTAACTGATCGCATAATTTTTTCACGATCCGGGTAGGTTCTTGTCCAGCACACGTCTAAAATGTTGCGGTTTTTGTTTGTTAGCAATAGTCTTTTAAAAGGGGTAAATTATTACTATTTTAAAATCATTTTACCGAAATGGTTTAATGCTTCCTCACGTCCCATTCATGTATCTTTTTGTGTATAATTATGCATGCTTGCAATAATTTGATGTTTTTCACATTTTCTGTTGATTCAGAATTTTAATGTCAGTTTTCTGCGCATCGTCGTGCTAACAGACAGCTTGATTAACGATAATTCTCACAAATCTCTGGAAGTCGATATACAGTAGTATTCCATCCAATGTTACGTCGGTATGTCACTTCGTTAAGTTTTCAGAATCTGTGCCCAGAAATGCATCTTGTTATAGGTTTGGTTGGTTTCTTGTATTATAGACTAATTTATCTGTTTTTACTTTGGTATTGAATAATTTTATTCATTCTGCGCTGTATTTTTCAGTCTCAGTAAAGAAATTTGTAGTTTCGGCTTGGAATGCATAATTCCGTTTTTCTAAACTAAGAAAGATGTTTACCAAAAAGAGTGAACCTTGTGAGAGCAAAAGCAAATTGAGCATAACGCTATTACCCGCTGCTGCAAACCTCTAATTCATTGACTAAATTATTTGAGTAACCAAGAATGCTTATTTGAGTTTAGCAGCTGATTATATCATATATCAAATGAAGTGGAATTGAGCTGTAGTAGGGAAATATTGCTGTAATTAACGATGCACTTGACGTGCAGTTTGCCGGAGAATGTTCCACCAGCGCTGCCTGGAGACATCAGCGCAGGTGCCGTGTTGGCGGGGCGGCAGCGTGCCCTGCCTCGTGCCCGCAGCGGGCCAGGAGTTGGGTCCTGGGCCCTCGCCACCGCTCGCCCACCGCGCCTCGGTAGTACTCGCCAGCTCAGGCAAGAAACATCCACAGCTGTTGCAACCTCACTCCACCAGAGCTCCTGGGCTCGGTGAGGGCGCCGCCAGAGGGGAGAACCATTGGAACTTGAAAGGAAGCAGTCAGTTCAAGGACCGCTCCGTTGATGTCATCAAGAACAAGGAGCAGCTCCAGGCGCTGGAGAAGTTCATATCTTCTAAAGTGAGTTCGCGGTTCCCTCTTGTTCAATTTTTGCTCTAACTTTATTTTGTTTTAAAACTTCAGCTTGGCGCGTCATTTGTCAGTATTTCACTTCTGCGTATCTTCTATTATTCATATTTTGAGGGTTAAATTATACCATTCAACTGAATTTGTTCTCTTTTAACAAATAAAAGTTGTCCATTTACCATATATACTTATATTTCGTTACTAGCTGTGTTTTGTGGATTAATGCTCTTTTTAGATGATTTATTTTATATTTAAATTATAGGTTTTCAAATTGGCTAGTATTTCAAAGCTTTTTTCATTGCAATACGTGCATTGTCACTACGTTTCACCATGCGCATGTGTATGTGTGCCTGTGTACGTATGGTTGTATGTACTGTGTGTTGTCTATGTGATTGTTTACGGAGCCTTAGTCGGTAGAAATTAATCTTTTTTGCTTTATATTTTTGTTCAGACCTTAAATATCTCAATCATGAGTGTTCAAACATTTTTATTTCTTGTAGCACTGAAGATTCAATAATGGTATTTCGAAACGTTTGCACTTATAAATGTTCTTCATAATGTTGGTTCTTCTTTTTAATTTGAAAGTTAGATTACCCAAGAATCGCCCTATAAGTACTACTATATCTGACACAGTAATCCAGTTGACTGCACTCTGTGGATTCAGAGCGAAATTGCATAAATTGCTGATGCACTGTAAATATTTTGCATTACACTAGAATCATCTTGGTTTAACCTTTCGCTATGGATACCTCAGGAGTCATGTTTCATTTGATGTGCAGCTGCACGACCTGGAGAACAACTCGCACAGGGTCGGCCAGGAGAGCAAAGCTGCTGGCGCGGCAGAAGGCCCTGCGGGCGAAAAGGACAAGAAGGATTCCCAGGTTAGAGTTGTACCGCACTTCTTATTTTATCTGTGCTCTAGTGAGTATGAGATTCTTGAAGAATTTGAAGAAAACGGGGAATTTTATTAGTTTATGGTTTTATATTTTATTCCCAATTCTGTTTCCGTTGTGCTGGGAATGAAATTTATATATTCCTTGTTCTTTTAATTGTGAACATCTAAGCTGTTTCGCTGTTGTGAGTGATTTTAGACTCGTGTTTTCGAAGATGACTCTAAATTCTTGTTCTTAGATTTTAATGTAAGCATTTTTCAATTATTATCGCTATCATTGTCCTCGATGGCGAGATGTGTTCAAAATCATGTCTCCTAATACAGTGTACGAGGAAGTTATATACGAGTGCGATGCTGCTTCAGAATCCCTGCTGTTACTGTTATTAAGTGTACCGTTACCTAAGCATCACAAAACCCCTCACGTTCAGAATGGATGCAGATTAAAACGATTAGGTAAAAAGTTGTTAGGTTTGTATTTCTTGAACTATGAGAACAGGTGTTTCCAGAGGGACGTTGCTAGGTTACTTCAGCCATAAATAGGCCTTCGAGACTTCCATCTCTTAACCCGTCGCCACGTCCTGGACTCTTAGAAGGTCGGCAAACCTAGCACATGTTTCACATCAGCAAACCTAGGGTTGCCATATATAGTCTTAAGCGTCTCGTTGAGCGCTATTCATTGGTGTAAAGTAAAATTAGGTGGGAGGAACAGGGAAGGAGAGGTATCAAGCTCAAATCTGTATGAATTCTTCTGCTCAGTCTGGAGTGTAGCTACCGGCGCCGCACAACCTCTTAGAAGGCCAGGAGTGTAGCTGAGGCATACCAGCACACACTCTGCCTCTAAGAAGGTCGCCATCATTTTTATTTTCTTATGTTTTTTGTTCCAAAAATGGGAGTCCAAATCCACAGATTTACTCCTACGCAAAAAATAATACCACCATTGTATTCGGGAGGAAAAGCTCTATGCATATCAAACTCTTTACAAACAATGAAACTGCTTGATAACAGCCTATACACAAAATGAACTAAAAAATAAAAACTGTGTTTTAAATATAGTGCACATAACTCCGGAACTATTGGACCTGAAAAAAAATTCACATACCACAAGATTCAGCAACTCAGAATCTATGAAAATGCATCATAAAAAAACATAAAAGTGCAATAAATAAAAAATGGCCAGTGATTTTCTGATTTCCGTTTTTTGTATTTTACCGAAATAAAAACTCGAATTTCGTAGATTTTCATTGGGGTAGCAGTATTTTTTTCCCCACTGACAGAAAGAGCAACTCTCTCTCTTTACAATGAACCCCCAATGAAACTTCTAACGTGATTAATGAATGTACAGTAAGTTGCACAGTTGACCCATTTTCTTCAAACCTCTTGGTAGGTCGACCATGTGGAGACGGGTTAAGCCCACTATTTTTCTTCCAGTTTTCATGCCTACATCGTCACCTATTTTTTTTCTTCCTTTTCAACTTTCTATTTAACTGCGCAAGGTACCCTGGGTAAATACACGCCTTGTGCATAGGTTCCTTGTTTTCTACATTCTACTAAATGTTCCCTTCTTTTCGCCCTCATGACATCGCCTTTGATGTAGCTAGAGTCTTAAACTAAGTAATATAATAACAATAACAACAATAATGCAGAATAAACTTTTTTCCTGTACTGTCACCCTTCAGGAGGGAAGACAACTATTGTATCTATGGGAATTAGCACTTCCCGGGGGAAAATGTACAAGGGCCCGAGTTGAGAGTAAGGTAGGCCTTTATGTTGAAATGAAATATTTCTGGTTGTGTTAAGGTCCGCCTTTTTTCAGTTCATTGCTGTCCTTTTTTTCAGCATCTACAACTTTCTTCTTCAACTTTCATCTTTTTTCATTAACTTCCTTCTCAATTAACTTTCTATGCCCCTTCTGCATAGATTCCACGTTCCCTTATCTCCATGCTAAATGGTGCCTCCCTCTCTTTGGAACACTTGTTTTTAGGAGTTAGGAAGGCTTAAACTAACATCTAATCTGATCTGTCGTGTACTGTCATATCTGAGGATGTTGTCATGACCCCCACTCAGCAAGATGACACTAATATGTCTATAGAATTTAGCACCGAGAGGGAAAAAGCAAAAGTCCCGAGTTGTAGGTTTGATAGGCCTACCTTTTGTTGAAAGAGAATCGGTTTTCGTTTTTTTTTGCGAACCATCTTTTTTGGCTACTGCCATTATTTTCATCACCTTTGACTCTCTTCTCCAAGTTTTCTAATCTCTCATAAATTTCTTGCTTAACTTACTGTTGCTATGCGCAGGGTTTCCTGTGTTGTAGCCTACTTTGTGCACACATTCCCCATTTTCTGATTTCAGCACTAAATGGTTCCTTCCTCTCCTTGTAGCCCCTTTGTTGTGGTTAGGGAGGCTTAAACTAACCTATCTAAGCCAGTTATTTTTAGTGATGTATTTATGGGCCCTTGTTTTTTCTTTGAAATTTCTTACGTTACTGCTTTATTCAGAAATTGGTGTTGCGTAATTGAGTAATTTCAACTGCAAAAATAATTTGTTTCGAGTATTTAATTCTTTTTAGAAGCAAGTTCAATATTCCGTATAACTAGGCAAAATAATTTTTGCACGTATGCGAAGCAGGATTAGCGTTAACATTATTTAGAGCGCTGCCAAACTGTTCAGTTACAGCATCCACATGTGACTATTTTATGGTGGTATGACGAGTCATTTGAAAATTAATGTCTTGAATGATAAATAGTAGGGAAAGTACTGTCTGCGGAGGAGCTTCATTAGAGCTCGCTTTGCTGAAATATTGAAACGGGGGTGAATCATGGAGAAGTAATGTTAGCACCCTGCACACGAGATGTAAAACTGTGTAGTCGAATTTCTTAGATACTAAATGAGCGTACAAGTTGGAGTGGAGTTGTGTGATCACTAGAGCCCGGATTTCTAGCATTTATTGTTTTAACGCTATGATGACTATAAATGCAAATAAAAAATTGCATTCATTGCAAAAATGCTATTTTGCTATAAACTCTATTTTGACCAGGCACAAAGGCAAAAAGTAGTCTTTATGCAATAAATGACTATAAAGCCTGCATGAAGTAGTAGTAGACGAAGAAGAGGATGATTTATAACTATAAATTTTTTGAGGTTAAAAAATGGCCTCAATTCATGCTGATCCTTGGCAGTTTGTGTCCGATGTGCTTTCTCTTTTGTTATCTTGGCATTTGCATTCGCAAATCCGGCGTGTGAAAAATATTTTTCGTTTTTTATAGCTGCACATGAAAGAAAACAGCAGAATGGTAGCCAAAACTTTCAAAGTTTTATGTGCTAGTTTGCTACAAATGAGAACTATTTTGTTAGAAATGAAAACTATTTTGCTATAATACCTGCAATATCAACTTTTTTCAGTGCTATTTCAACCATATTTTTTTGCTCTATTTTGACAACTTTTTTGGACTAGAAAGCCGGACTCTAATGATCTCTGTCTTAGTTTCAGGAGTTTGGACGCAAGTGTTCCTGTTCATTACGAGTTGGTGTACTACATTTTCATTTAATCTTGATAAAAGGAAGACCATGACCGTTGGGCACAAAAGAGAACTGTTGAGATAATGTTGCGCATCGAAATATTTAAATACCATGAGATTTAAATACCAGCATCATGCTGTCAAAAAATGGGATTCTGTCTAAAATGTGAGATACGTTAGAGGCTAGCTGAGAATGCATGGGAGCTCTTAATAACGCCTGATTGCATTTTAATTTCTTTATCGAGAAGAAAAGGGGAGGGAGCTGTAGAATCTGTGGTACTTGCCGTTTTGTGTGTCGGTGTAACTGAAAATAACCAAGTGAATATGTGACCAGCGACCGTTGTTGCGCTAGTTGCTTAACTTAATTGTTAGCGGCCAAAGACTAGTGGTCGATGGTTTAGACCTTCACCTGGCATTACTGTAAGCTTCATCAATCTTGCTCAGCTGGGCTAGTATTGCAGTGATTCTCTATGAGTGCTTGAACTCATTACTGACCATTCTAATTTGAACGAATTAAGGCGTTTTGTTATGTTGAAGTTTCTCGTTATACTCCTTGTAGGTAATGTACTTCGTAATTCGTAAATGTTCTTGATTTTTGCAAGTCCCCCTGGTAATTTTTTTAGTATGTATAGCTACCCTTTATGTTGACTGCAATCCCCTCACGGGGATACAACTGTTGTATCTATGGGAATTAGCGCTCCCAGGGGAACTATGTGAAGGCCCGAGCTAAAGGTTAGGTAGGCTTTCTTTTGTTAAAATAGAATAGGTTTTGTTGTGTTACGGACCATCTTTTTTTCGGTTCACTGCTGTCCTGTTTTTCACCGCCTACCACTTTCTTCTTCAACTTTTTCTTGTTTCATGAACTTCTTTCTTAGCTTTCTGTTTCTGTGCCCTTTCTGCATAGATTCCACGTTCCCTTAACTCCATACTAAATGGTGCCTTCTTCCTTCCTCTCTTTACATCTCATTGTTGAGGATAGGGAGGCTTAAACTAACTAATAAACTAATAAACTAAACTACGCTCTTTTTTGTAGCGGTTAGGGAGGCTTAAACTAATTTATAATCTTAATAATCTTGTTGACTGCAATCAAAATAATCGACTTGTTACCTCAGGTCGACCAGGTGTTCATGCAGTCACTACGTACCTTCAAGGAGATGCTTGTGACTGAGTACAGTGGCCGCAGCTCTGACCAGCTACCGGTCCTCTCATATAAAGATCTCACTGACAGATTCCAAAAGGTGGGTGTCAAGTGTTTTCATACGCTCTTTGAAAATCGAAGGGAGTCACAGAGTCTTAAAATTGAAACTTAATTCAAGTTAATTAGGAAACAAAACAAAGTTAGGAAACAAACGTCGGATTTTCACAATACCTTAGTTAATTTTGTAAAGCCCTAAAGTATGGGGAATAATTTCCATACAATCGTTTGTAATGGGTTAAGAGAAACAGAACCAAGGTTTTAAACGATTTCTTATTTTTATTTATTGATTTAACCCTATAACGTCAGTATTGAAACTCATATTGCCATTATCACAACCACCGTCATTAGACTGGCCCTGCCATCAGGTTTTCTCCGACACCAATATGAGAATGAAACTGCCACCCGGCAGTGAATGTCAAAGATTACATTAGCGAACAAATAAAGCATTAAATACAATATAGTAAGGCTATTTTCGAAAGAGGACCATATAGTCCTCTGGGGCGTTGAAGGGTTAAGGGGGTCAACCGAACGATTTTCTATTTGTGGACCAATTGTTCTGAAATTTGCCCAGTATATGTAATTTTTAAAAAGAAACACAAATGCACTGACCCCGAAAGACACGAAGTTTGAAAAAAATGCCAACCATAGACGACCGTATGATAAAGATCTAATATAAATTCGAAAAAATTCTAGAAATAACGAAAGAAAACAACATAGAAAAAGATGGTAAAAAATTGAGTTGCAGAAGAGAATATGTGAACAAACCACGAAAGGTTAGTAAGTGCACACTCGTATTGTTGGATCAAAAGATGACAGATAATGATTAATTGACAAAATTCTTCATCGTTAGATTTAAAATTGAAGAGAAATAAAATGAAACCATTTACGTCCAAGAAGAAATAGTTGAAATAACTGGTGTATAGGCGAAACGAATTTATTAAGGTAAAGACAACTTCACCATAGATACCCGAAACAAATCTTAACCTGTGCGCATCACCAGACTTAATAACGTCGACGGTGCTCATTGTCATCAGCGAACACCCTTACTACAATCAATGCTGAAAGCTAGGTTACATTCAAGAATATTATGTAGATAATATGGTAGAGTTTGAAGAAGGCCTCAAAAATCAGTACGATATCATTGATGCTGTCCGTGCCAATTTCATTAAAACTAGACTTTCCCAGACTACAATATTTCTAACCTGCTAACCTGCAATAGCTACAATCCATCGGCCTCCATATACATCCTAGGCGAAAATTTAGACATAATAGTATTTCCAATTATTAACAGACCCATGATCTGCCACAAGTGTCAAAACTATGGCCATACAGCAAAACACTGTCGTAACGAGACAGGCTGCAAACGCTGCGGAGAAGCGGTTCATGGCAGCGAATTCTGTAACAAACCTCTCAGCTGCATGCATTGCAAGCGTGAACACTAAATTGGCCACAGAGAATGCCCGAAGCATATTGAAACAGAAATAGGCAAAGTTCAACAGGAACAATGAGGAAGTGTCGTGCTGCAAAATTGTCACAGGGCACTCTGAGCTACCAACACCAGATACAAACATCCTCACAACTCATTTCAACATAACCATGCAGAAAAAAAAAGCGGAAAATTAACCCATGGCTTCTAGTAAAATGCAGTGCAAACGAAATTTAAGGAAAACCCAAAACTAAACGATCAGGCGTTAAAAAACATTTATTGTGGATGTAGATTGCAAACAACAACAATGAAATACACAAAAATCTAAGACAGAAATAGTATCCCTGCGCAAGTAACAGGAAACAATTCTAAAAATCAATGAAAAGGGCTCGCCTATATTCAAAAGTATGACTTTAAACTAGAAAAATTCAAACAAAGCTTGTTGTAGAACTATATCATTAAAAATGTTGAACCAGTCAATCGGCTTTAAAGCCGTAACACTAATTCAAAAGCGCTACTTCTGACTATTAAGGGCATAACCCCCCATGGTGGAGTATAAATATTTGTCCATAGTTTAATGCCTTTTTGCGAACTTGACCTGCAGACTGAACTACAAAGCGTGGCCATTCAAGCTAACGTAGGACAGCTGATGACTGTCTGCAGCTTCTACATACTTGGTAGACAAACAGTCACCAATGAAAAATTCACCGACTTAATCCAACTACCGAGTCCATTGGCCACAGCACCATATGTGGCTGCAAAAATACAGAATATAGATAACAGAGGCAAGTTACTAGAAACTGTTATATTAAATAATAGTTTTGCCTATTAAATACTGGTTACCCACTAGGATAGGATATGATATAATTCAGAATCATCTATCGACTTGACAATTTGTTAGCCCACATTGACTGCAACACGAGTGGGTTGATTTTGACTCACTGGGTGATAGCGATCATTACCCAATTTTTATCACGTACTTCAACCAAAATCAACCCGACCAACCCCCATCAATTATCTATAATTATTCAAAAGCTAAATTGGGATTGTATTCCCATAATAATACATTCATGGAATGATCCGGTGTTGAAAATGATAACTGACCATAGCGAAAAATTACTCAGACCTATGACGGCGATTCTATTCCGAAGCTGAAAAAACTGTTCCGAAACACACCTGGAAAACCTTACTCGCACCATGGGGGACAAAAGAACTCCAAGAATCAAAGGAAGAAAGTGAAACCATTTACAAGAAATATTGCGTAGAAAAATCTTGTCAACTTTATCGACTGAAAACAATCAAGGTCAAACCACTAATACAAAATTCGAGCAATCAAACAAGAAACTTGGAAAAATTCGTCAATGAACTTGATGAAAATACTCCTATGGTCACGGAGTGCAAAATAATACAAAAAATAAAGGGTCGCATACAAAGAAAAGTCCATGTATTGATTGAAAACGATATGCACTACAACACAATACCTTGTAGCGACTATACTTTAGTCCCCCCTCAATTCTGTCAATTGCTTCTAGCTTAGTTACCGCCTAAATTCTATCCATTTCAAGTGATCAGTAATCTTAAGATGTATCAATATAAATTTATTCAGTAAAAAAGTTCTGACTTCTCTGGCTTGTTTCACCGATACGCACCACAGGAGAAGTTTAAGTAAGACAGCTACTTCACATGGCCAATGAAACTCAAAGGCCGAAGTAGTGACAACAGGTCTTACAACCTGATATTGTGAATAAACTAGTTGGAAATTTCAGCGAATTTCAACAAATGAAAGCTGCTAACAAAGCGATTCCAATCCGTTTCAATTCTCCAAACTCTAAAGTTTGCAACCAAATTTTCCGTGTGCACGAATTGGAATCCGCTCTGAGAAATGCAAAAAATCATCACCTGGAAATGACAAAATAACTTATGACATCAAACACCTAAATTTAAAGGCTAAACAATACATCTTGAGCATTTTTCACTTATTTTGGACAACAGGGTACTTCTCACCCCAATGGCAGCACTCGGTAATAATACCAATTCCAAAACCTGGGAAAGACCATAGTAAACCGAGCAACTACAGACCGATCGTACTTACGAGCTGTCTGCACATTGATGGAATGAATGATCAATGTTCGATTGATTGAATAATTGGATATGAACAGTATTAAGGGCACGGTTCGGGGTAAAAAAAGTCTGTAATTTCTCGATGGATAAATGTATGAGGAGTTCGCGAGACTCGAACTCAGGACTATAAATCACCGCGCTAGCACGCTATCGACCGCGCTATCGATCACCCTATAGCGGTCGATAGCGTGCTAGCGCGGTGATTTATAGTCCTGAGTTTGAGTTTCGCGAACTCCTCGTACATTTATTTATTTGAAAAAACCTTGTGGAAGCAGTAGCTTCCCGTACCAAATTCATTCATTAACTGTTTCTGGGGGTGACTTGACTTTGAATTCTCGATGGATTTCTCTGAGATATTTATCATAGGTGTAAACTGTTAGGAATATTCTTTTAACTTGTGTTTTTTTTCATAAATTTACAAATATATGATCTTTTTTGAAAAAAACATGAAAAAATAGGTGTTGCGCAAAATGTTTCTTTACCTACAAATTTGAACTTACAGAACTGATAAAAATGTTTTGTAGATGGCTGTCTTGTTTATCGATCCGGTGCAAAATTTTTTCGATGATTTGATTTTTTGAATTTTCAGAATTTTTTTGTAAAACCGACCCCTTTTTTCGCTTTTTCAGGATATTTTGCTTATAATTTTCAACATAAATTGAAATTAAAAAAAAACTTTTGCACTGTCTCTCCAGATCTTTTCAATCGCTATTGATTTATGTTTGCCATCCCTCTACCTTTAAAACTGTGGGAGAAGAATAATTTCAAAGGTCAAAAAGTCGAGTTTTCAGGAAAGCTATTTTTAAATAAAATTTCTTTCCTAATTTTTGAACTAAGTCGTCTTGTGAAATAAATTCCACTGTTTTTGTAGCTCTATTTGAGTTCTATCGATTGATATATCAACAATTCGTGTACCTTCAAAATTGTGGGGAAAGGATGCGTATCAAAAGTCAATAAATTCAAGTGTCAGAACAGCGATTTAATAAAGTTTTTTCAATACAGAATAATTTTTTCAAAATCAACTTCATTGCGTTGTAGCTCTATTTGAGCCCTTTCCATTGATATATTTGTCATTCCTATAGCTTTAAAACTCCGGGAGGCGGTTCTATGTTTACACAACAAGCTAATTAGCTGATGACTCAGCTATCGGACTCAAAAAAACACTCAGTTACACGATCAATAATTATCACTGAGTAATAGAATGTTTCGTTTGAGTACGAAAGCATATCAAGCAAAGCCATGAATGAACTCTTTCCATTCCCGTAGAGGAACACTCAAAACTGACTCGTAAAATGGGGGGAAGGGGGAGGTCACCCCATCCATTTGCGCGTTCTAAGGTCACGCTAGTGAGCATGTTCTACCCCGTCTAGGAGATGAACCAATGGACTTACTTGAGTCAATTATATCGTTGGATGCGTAAGAAAACTATGTAAGATAAGTTTATAAACCGAAAACCTACCAGTAATCGGAAGTTGACCCGAACCGTTCTCTTAAGTAAAGTACAGTGTGGATGCAGAAAGGGGCGCAGCACTGTAGATCATTTGGTCAGACTAGTCTCAACAATAAGAATAGCTTTCGCAAACTGAGAACACTTGTCATTTCAGTGGTCTTTGATATCACAAAAGCTTGGGATGGAACTAGGAGATATGGGATTGCATTATACATTAAATCCTATATAAACGGGATTTATTTGAATTTGGACTCAGAGGTGTATTACCAATTTTTATTGCCAAATTCTAAAAACATAGAACGGTAAGCATTCGTATAGATAACTATACAGTCGCAGCCAAAATATTAGAGTTAGCAATAACCAATATAATAAGTGCAATTTATTATTTAATGACATAGCGATTAGCAAGATATCCTTCATAATACCTATAACTGATAATAATTTTAATTAATGATAATGAATATTTAACGTGTTATCAACACATAAGTAAAGTATCTTCAAAATTACAGTGGCCAAAAACTAAGGTCACTTTAGAAAACGATGTAAAATGGAAAACTTATGGAAAATAAACATTTACAAGAGCTTTTACCCATTTAGAAGAGCTTACATACAATATTGTTATTTTTCTTCAGGTGTAACATTGGAACATTCATTTGACAAAATGGTTGCGTGTAATCGAAGGCCGGTGACTTTACATGAAAAACAGAGGATTGCGACCCTTCACCAAGAGGGCCAAACAACACTAATTCTATAGGATTTTAAAATTTTCTGAGTTAATTTCAGTCATTACCCTGAAATATCAGTAAAATTGCCCTAGCATGTTTTTTTCTGCATAAGCAGGTGCTTACTTCCTTTTTAACACGTTGAATACGATTGCACGTGTTGTAAAGTTATTTGGTTAAGTTATAAAAAACAGACTCGTAAAATCGATTTAATTGCTGGAATAAGTTTCCATCCTTCGTAAGAAATGTACAAAATGTAAAAGCTCAATGTTTTCCTGGGATGATAAAATTCCTTCAAAAAGGTCGCAAAATAATTTGAAATGTTAAACATTTACATTGGTGTGTGTATGAACAATTTACCTAGTGGTACACATTTGTCCCACTCCGTGGTCAATGTGTAGAATTGAGGAAAAAATTATGCTTCAAAAATGTATGCTTCAACGCCGAAAAATGGCCGGAAAATCTGAGGAAAAATATAAATTTAGTTTTTGCTTAATTTCATCCGTAAATACATGTAAGTGTGAAAAACTTTCTCAAGTTGAATAAGAAAAGTATTAAATGTATTGCATAGACCATGAAATTTACATTGAGTGGATATCAATAGCAAATTGCACGTGTCAAACTTCTGGAGAGTATAAAAACATAGTTGCATGAATATTATTAATTGCCCTAATTTTGTCATTTACTTCATATTATTTCCTTACTAGTTGAATTACCCTGAAATTTTGTCAACTTCCCTAAACTGGAAGCACTAGCCATCTGGAAACTGGAGTTCCCGTCGGGAAGCAAAGGGTTAACTAGCATAGGGAGGTCTAAAAGTGTTGTGCAACGAATTGTTGCCCAATTTAAGGGAATCTACTACCCTGGACTCGACCTCATCGTTCAAACTTAACTGTACACATTTCTATTGCACCTATGGGAACGAAAATTTACACGTGAATGTAAAATTGAATTCCGAACACATTTGCATCTATAAATTTTTTTGACTTTCGCAAAAAAATAATAATTCATTTCGCGATTATTATAAAAATATAAATATTTGAGCAAAACCCTACCCATTCTATAATTTTCTACGTAGAAGCGTGATTTTGATCTCATTCGACGAGGAAGGACTGTACCAAGACCTTAACGAAGGATTTTTTTAATTTTGGATTAGAAAAATATTTATGGTTGCATATGTCAAAAAAAGTGTATTAAGAAGACAAATTCAATATACTTTTTTTAATCTCAGATTACGGGATTCTATTGCAACTAGGTAAATGAAAATGAATACCGATGTGTAAAGTTGAATTCTAGACACATTTGATTCGATGAAAAATTTCGAAATTCGCGATAGAAAAAAGTTATTGGGCGAACATATATAGATATATATATCTATTTTTCCGCAAAACCACACCCCTTCTACAATTTTCAACGTAGAAGCGTGATTTTGGTCCCATTCGATGCGGTTTACCACTGGAAACAGCGTAGCGAAGCAAAGTTCTATTTGAATTCTAAATTAAATTTTGATTGGGAAAAATACTGAATTTTTTGTTTTTATATGTTGAATATGTGTAACTATAACTTTTTTCAGTTCAAAAATCGAAAAATCCTTCGTTACGACGTTCCTACAGCCTTTCCGCTTTGAATGAGACTAAAACCACGCTTCTAGGTTGAAAATTATAGAGTGAGTAGGGTTTTGCGCAAGTATATGTTTTTCTAATAATCGCGAAATATTTTTTTTTTCGCGAAAATCGAAAAAATTTATAGACGCAAATGTGTTTGGAATTCAATTTTTACATATCTGTATGCATTTTTGTTAACCTAGTTGCGATAGAAATGGGACAAAAGACGTTTGTAAAATTTGGTAGTCAAAGGGTAGTCCAGGGTTAGTAGATCCCCTTAAAGCATCAGGGTCCACGGCATCAAAGTCTAAAACTGGTAGACCTCGCAAAACTACACAGGTAGGATCGTTTTATGTTGAGAATCGGAATGGTGGATAGGT
Source organism: Morinoia aosen (assembly GCA_030386875.1). Lineage (NCBI taxonomy): Eukaryota > Metazoa > Arthropoda > Malacostraca > Amphipoda > Talitridae > Morinoia > Morinoia aosen. The sequence continues at coordinate 46,097,670 of CM059575.1, forward strand.
TCATGAGTGCTGCTGAGATATCTCGTGAGAATAGCTCAACTTCTGAACTAACTGTATAGGCTAAATATTACGTTTGGAGCGACAGTCAGTGGAGAAGGTTCATTTCAGTGATGAATCTAAATTCAATGCTATTGGTTCAGATGGCAGGGCACACGTTCGGCGAAGAACTGGCGAAAGAATATCGGTTGCATGTTTGAAGAGAACTGTAAGTTTGGAGGAGGCAGCGTCATGGTGTGGGAAATAATATCTGTTGCAGGTCGTGGCCCCTTGGTTCTTTCACACAGGCATGTTAATGCTGAAGTCTACAAGCAGATTCTATCACAGCCTGCTCTTTCAATTCTGCGCTTTTCTTCGGTCCAACGTCCTATGCAGGACAATGCGCCCTGCCACACTGCAATGAAAGGGAAAGCCTTCTTAGCAGTTTCTGTTATACTAGCGCCTGCCATAGGAGCACCAACAATTTGGCCTCTTAGGAAGTGCGAGTGGTCTGCCATTTGTATAAACTATTATCAAGGTGTTTTAAATGTCTATAAAAGACTTATTTCAAATAATCATATCAAGTTACAAAAATAACATTAAATTTTCACTTTTTTATTGTTTAAAACATTCAAAGCTTATGATGCCAAAATGTTTCGTGTTTCCATTATTTTTTCCAACCCCTGTTCATGCTATTCAGTTGACCGATTAGATAAAAGGGATAAAAAAGTTGTAATCTACTGCGACTCCTTGAATGTCGTTAGCGGCCTAAGTTACAAGACACCATCCAGTGCTACGTCGGATACAGCACGATATTCACGGCGTACAAATTGGCGGTAAATCCATCAACATATGCGGGATCTCTTCTCATGTTGGAATAAGCTATAATATTGCAGATACCGCAGCCAAGTACACTGCCCGAAAACTCGAAGAATTTATTTTAATTTACTACTCAGATTGGAAACCCTTGACCCCTTCCGCGGCAGAAACGAGTACACTCGTTTTCACAAAAGTACGTTTTTCAGCCGTCGACGAGTATACTCGTCTAAAACTTTACCTCCAAAAACCAGCTACATACGTATATACTCGTCGATTTTAAGCTTTTGTAAGCCATTCTACGTGTGCAACGAGTATTCTCGTCAAATTGTTCGCCTGGCACAGGCGATAGGGTAGAGCTGTGGGATTTCTAGGACATTGTTACTAGACTTGCTCCGACAGCCATTGTTGTCGGATGGGTGTTGTTTGCATCCACATTTGCATTCATTTTGAAAAGTACCATTCAAAATAATTTGATCTAGAAACTTTCTGAGGAAATGCTATTCATTCATATGTGGAAATAAAATGCCGCCACATTCTATATCGTACATTTATTGTTTATTTATTTTCCTTTCTGATTGAATTGCACTGCACGGTGTTACGTTAAGATTTAAAGATAGTAGCGTGAATTCGCTGCCACCACCGGTTCAGACCCGGAACTAAAGATTAGTAATTAATTATTTTGGTTGTGCATGAACGATAATTTTTCTTGGTAGCGTCCGAGATTACATGGCACATGTTTCTCTGTGGCGAGTTCAATGCGAGATGAGAGAATGAGAGAGGAGAATCTCAACGCCCGAAGATTTGATACATTTACTTGGGAGGCAATTACGGAACGGCGAGAGCACGCAAGGCAAGGACTTTACGACCACATTGCTTCGAACGGGACAACTCAAAACACACAAAATGTCCTTCAATTGATCGCCCAGAGTGACACAACAATAGACTGTGTCCCGACAGTCGGGAGTTCCCGATATCACACCAATACGAGCGTCTCGGCCCACGCTCAAGCCTGATTCCCTGTCCTTGCTGATTGCTCAGAATGACAAAACAATAGACTGTACATACAGCCAACAATGCAATCCCCGCAACCAACCCTGTAGAATGTCTCACCCACACTCAAACCAAACCCTGACTTAGAAAGTGGATATTTGAACAAGCCGATTTCACAAGGGACGAACATGAAACAAAGGAAGCCACAACAATCAGAGCACCGCTCGACGTTTGAGTTTAACTGTGCTATAAGCAATCTCGCCAACCTGGTTACTGATTCCTCTAAGTCCCTATCTCGTAACCGGAGACTGAAATAACGTCTGACCACTCGCCTTCGGGTCCTGCCTCAGAGTGTCTCCTGATCCTCTCAATGAGGTCGTGAACAGCGCTCCCCACAAAAGGGGAGTGTTGGGCAAGAGCCCGGCTTTCCCAGACCACCGAGCCATGGCCAAGTTAACGATTGGTCACACTCTGTTTCTTCTAGACGAGGCGGCCGAAACCGTCAATCGTTTATATTAATATGTTAAGATTTTACAATCCCTGACCAATTAACATGGCCGGCGGTAACAGCGCCAGCGTCTCCACGCTCCAAGACTTAATTATTTTATTACATCGTCATAAATGGAGCCGTCTTCGGCCTCGTATTCCCATGCCGGCAAAGTTTGAAAATAAGTGAAATTTCTATTTCATACGAAAAGAATTGCATTGATCTTGCATATTATAATTACTGCTAGGTATTTAGTATACAATTGTTGTAAAAATTGAAATTAAAAAAGCTTTTTATTTCTCTTTACAATTGGTTTTAAAATTTTGAGAAAATATGGTAACAAATATGGTTTATAGGAAGACGAGTTGACTCGTTTTGGCCGACAAAGATATTTTCAAAATAAAAAGTTTACCACAAAAATGGGGAGAAAAAATTATTACAAACTGTTTTCATAACCAGCATGAAAAATACTTAATAGAACCAGAATAAAAAAAATTAGTCTGAAAAAGAGACGTTTTTACGAAAAAAATTGTTGGGGAAGGGGTTAATACGACAAGCCACGATCAACCAGTATAAAGCTGGTGGGAAAACTGCCGAGACGAATTAAGGAAAATACAACCATCACCTTGAACGGGGTTGGATTTAGGTAAAATATCACGCACAGAGGAGATGTTAGTGAATCGATTCAAAATAGGACATGCATTCTTAAACGCATGGTTACCTGACGAACGATGAAGTACTACCCGATATCGCACCAGTGTGCGAGTTGTGTAATAACTCATTACTAACAGTCAAACACTCAATCGTAGAATGTGAAAGCCTCATAAATAGTAGAAATTGTATAAAAGTTAGCAGAGCGCAGCAACGGCCTATCGTCGAAACGGTATTGGGACCACATTTAGACGCTAAAGAGTTGAACTATCTTCGTGGAATAAATGCTTACGACTTAATTTGAATGTTTCAGTAGTTTGTTTAGCTATTGACTCACCTTGAAAGATAAACAGTTAAATTAATTTTTTGATCACAGAAGGCATACGTAGAGGGAGCAGGGATCAGTAAAATACTCATATCCGTGTTTTAATGTTAACTTTTTTCAACACCTTTCACCCATATTGGTAGTACATTTATTTCAGTTTGATTGCTTGAAGCTTTTAAAAACAAGGCACTATAGTACGAAGTGTGAAACATAAAATAAAGAAATAAAAATAAGGCCCACCAAACAAGAGGGAAGCAACAGATAGGAAGGACATAAAAGCTATTATTCTGAACTGGCACCGCCTTTACCGCTGGTCTTAAGGTACCACTATAACTCGACCCGATGCTGCCTACATGTCAAATGACTCATCTTCGTAAAAGTCAATTAAAATATAAAATACGACTCAAGGAGACAAGCTCAAAATACAATATTACTCTGAGGCATCTCAAGTCAACACCGCCATTCAAGACTTCGTTCTCACCCACCTTACCTGCTATCCCGGTCAATAAACTCATGAAAATCAACTATCCAGTCATAACCAAACACCAACACGAAAGGGCTGAAAATACCTTGACTCGCCAGAGACACTTCGAGTGCATCTAGGGAATTTTTCTCTCAATCGGACCGTATGATACTCTTTCGGAAATGGCTTTAATATATTACATTTCTTGTGAAATTTCTTCCCTAATCTCTCCTCCAAGATCATTGCCGAGGTGCAATTACGTCCTCATTCTGATGTAGGTGATTACCCGTTGCTAATGCTTGTCGAATAACGATGGTTGTGATAACGGTAATATGAATTGAGAGATGCTAACGTTAAAGGGTTAAGTTGAAGTCGCCGTCGTAAAGTTGTATTTGTTATTGACTTTAAGACGCCAAAAGATCGTGTAAAACTTCGTTTTTTTTGTGGTTCTTAACATTAAAGCTTCTGCGTGAGTGCTCGCGTCGAAAAGTAGGTAAGTCCACAGCGCTTATGATCATCTAGACTCTGAAACGCTTCAACATTAGAATTTTACTGTTGGGCGGGAGAATTAGTCAACATTCAAGGCGCTAATTCAAAGTACATAAATTGGGTCCGAACTCGTGCAAGATCGTCTTCTATGTTCTCCTAACGTGGGAGTGAAAATGAACAGCTGTCTTATCTTCAAGTTTTGAATGTCCATTTTATCATTAATCGCAATCCGTTTATCTACAGCAATTGGTTGAGGTTTTATAGTATTTTAGTGTATTAGTTTTCTAGTTTTTCATGTTGAAAGTGATCCTGGTATCCATTACTCAAACGTCAATTTTTTTATAGTCTTAGAGATTATTATATGATCGATTTTTACGGTCTAAACATTCATTTTTTCAAAGACATAAGCGTGTGCTTATGTGTTTTCTTCTTTTACTTTTATTCCTAATTTTACCAGTGATAAAAATGACAACGCTGCAAATGGCCCTCTTTGTTCTTTTTTCAGATAAATTTTATGATACAGATTATTTAGATTTTGTTTTTGTTATAATAACGTGAGAATTTAACCTGGGTGGTAACTCATCAGTGGCAAAGTTGGCGTAATGGATCGCCTGAATTGTTGAGAATTGCTCTTTGAAAACGTGAAAGTCGTTAATGGTAAAGTGCCTCATTCGAATAACCTGACTTTCGATTGTAAGTTCATGACACATGTGAAGTTGAAAGTTATAATGGGAAGTTATGTTGTGTACTTTTGACCGCCTAGCGGTGTGCGTGCCATAGAGCCAGTGACAGCAATGATGGCAGATGGTGAACAATGCCATTAAACTCGGTAGAATTTCTCATCTAACAATCATTACTTTGTTCAATGTGCAGTGGGGCTAATTAAGTGTAGAAAGCTAAATTTATAAACGTTCGAGCGGCAAGTATTGTCTCGTCATACCAACCCTTGCTGCCGAGTGCCATTTACTGAATTATCATTTCATAGTTTTAAAAACCAGCTTAAAATGGTGTAATTATGTACTTTTGCTTATCCTATTTTTGTATGTAGTTCCTATCCATGGTGTAAAAATTGTATCGCAAAATAGAGAGGATGTTTCAGATTTCCTTCATCGAAGGCGAGTCATGATGTATCGTATTGTGACCATGCTTGCTTTCCTACTCCAGATTTATTTTGAAAAACTGACCTCTTGACGCTGTTTTATTTTAGGGGAAGTTTTAGTGAGAATATGATAAACTAGCTTGTATTCTTAATGCTCAATTTTTGGGTAGTGGCTGGCTGACGATGACCATGTTGTAGTGCACTGGCATCGGGCACATGGTGAACTAATATAGTGCCGGCGTTTTAGCGTTTAGGGCTGGTGGAGACTAATGTATAATGACAGCTGTGCAGAGGAGGACGTAGCATTTAGCGGTCATCATGTGCGTTAGATAAAAGCTGCTCAAACATTGAAGGATTTGAAGGCGCGGCGCGTTTTACATCATACTCCCCTCGGTCGGAAATAGTTGGTCCATATCAATGTTGAAGTTGGTCAGAAATATTTGCTCCAAAACAATAGTAAACCTTTTAGAAAGGATGTTCGTAAAACTACTGGTTATAACAAAAAGATAAACTTTATTCTGTAATTCAATGCATGAACTGATAATGTATAAACTTGAATGAATAACATTTTTAATGAGGTGATTGACAAATGATAGTGTATCAACAGAACAAACATATGTCACTATATTTACTCAATACTCGTTAATTTATTCTTCAATTTTCTGAAATCTGAATTAAATTTGGAAGGATTCCTTTTCTTTCTAGTTGTACTTTTGACAATAGTTGAAGCCTGTAACTGTTACCGCCGTCAGCCAAAATAATCTGTCCTTTTGACTGTTGCAAAGTCAGGAAAATGTTCATTGTTGATCACCGTAATTCCTCAAAGCTATCTGTCACTGCTTCAATCAATGCATCAATGTCAAGTGGTGATTTTGATGTTGAAGGGTTTGGATTGAATAGAAATAGCCGAGGAACTGTAGATCTCTCAAAAAGTGCCTGCAATACTACTCTTGGCGCAGAATCTGTTAAATCTTATTGCCGTCGGTTATAAGTGCACTTTCTATCAGTATCATAGTTATTTACCATATCCTGCATGCAATTTAAGAACTTTTAAATATTATCAGAAAAAGGAAAGACAAACTTATATCAACTTTTACCCTATTATTTATTAAAGCTTAAAATTTGTGTTCAACACACTGTGCACGATCGTCTTCTGTACTCAAAACAGAACGTTCGTTAGAAAACACTAAAACGCGAAAAGCTTTCTCTCTGTATAGCAAATATTTCCGACCGGAGGGAGTAATATTTTTAGTCGATTGTTAGAAGTTACATCGTTTGACGAGCTATGTGAGGACGTCGTAGCTTGTCCACATCCCAACTGAGTTTCAAGTGTTTGCTGAGCAGATGATGTCGTCGATACTCTGCAACCATGAGTCCGGCAGGTCGTCGTTCCCGGTGACAATGGGCGTGAACGCTTTCCGAGGGTTCCTAGACGAGTTCATGACTGAGGGCGGGGCCAGCAAGAAGAGGAGACGAAGGGGCAACCGACGAAAAAAGAAAGAGAAAAAAGTGAGTCAGTCTTTCAAATATTTTTTGGGTAAGGAGACAACTATGTCCCTGCCACCTTTTATCATCTATTTTACTAGACTTCAGTTCATATCTTTTCAAGTGCTTGATACACGTTATTACGATGCGCAGCATTATTCTGATCTCGAGTATGGAGAATAGCGCAGGGCATTAATAACACCGGACATGCATGTGAATAGAAGTGAACAGAAATTCCATCAAAATAAGAGCATTGGATTATAAAAGGCGGTCGAAAGATGGTTGTCTCTTAATATTTTAACCAAATGTACATCTCCGTTAAAAAATATTTTATACTTCTTATAATTACCGCATTTTTTAGTAAGTCATGTGCGTTTATACCCAAACTTATTGTTCATGATTAGTTGTCCAACCTAGTCAATAGATAAATTTTCCTTGTGGACTATTGTTTTACTTCTGCGTTCTATTTTCATGACTTTGTTTTTGTCTTCGTCTGTATACTCTGGTGCATTCTTATCTACTTCAAGGCAGAGGGAACAAAGGTCGTCGCAAGGGTTGTTCACTCTGTTGCACAAGAATCTGTTCATTCTTTTGTTAGATATTATCCTTTCCTCTCTTTCATAATACAAAAGGCACATCGTGCAAATATCGTATACCACGATAAGTTTAGTTTCTGTTTACTTATTTTCATTTGACGTTCAGGTAGGTAGGCAGGCCGTCTCTTTTGTTAATATAGCTCAGGAGTTTTGTTGTGTCGGACTACCTTTTTTCAGTTTACTACTACCCCTTTGTTCAGCGCCTTCTTCTTTAGCTTTTATCTTGTCTCATAAAGTTCTTTCTATCTTGGTGTCAATATGCGTAGTGTTTGGAGACACTTTTTACACAGATCACATTTTCCCTTGATTCCATACTAAATGGTGCTTTCCACTTTCCTCTCTTGGGAACACTTTTGTCGGGGTTAGGCAGGCTTAAACAACTCATCTAATTTAATATACTCATGCCCGTTCAGGCATTGGAGAGTTGTGTCAAGTGAGACCCCTCAGGGGGATACAATTATTGTATCTATGGGAACTAGCGCTCCCAGGAGGACAATGTGAGGGCCCGAGCTAAAGGTTCGTAGGCTTTCTTTTTGTTAAAATAGAATAGGTTTTGTTGTGTTACGGACCATCTTTTTTCGGTTCACTGCTGTCCTGTTTTTCACCGCCTACTACTTTCTTCTTCAACTTTTTCTTGTTTCATGAACTTCTTTCTTAGCTTTCTGTTTCTGTGCCCTTTCTGCATAGATTCCACGTTCCCTTAACTCCATACTAAATGGTGCCTTCTTCCTTCCTCTCTTTACATCTCATTGTTGAGGATAGGGAGGCTTAAACTAACTAATAAACTAATAATAAACTGTGTCAAGTGAGATTGCCTCGTTCCACACCCTCATAATGCTCAATTTCAATGCCTTCTCAATTTGATTTACTTCCATTGTGTGGCTGCTGATTAAACTTTCATTAATGTAACAATTCAACGTTTTTTTTATGAAGTCTATTAGATTTTTCATCACCCAGTATATGTTTATGGCCTCTCATGGAAAGTTGGGTAATTAAAGCTAGTGTTGGTTGCATCCTCAACTGACGTAATGATTTCTAGCCAAAATTCTAGGTCTGCTTGTGATCGTTACTGAGAAATTGAGTATACTCTTTCCCTGTTTTTTTCATCACTATTTTGGTTGAGGATGTGAGCTGTGTCTTCAATGCTGTGACTCAATATCTATAGGAACTGCAAGTCTTACTTTCCCGAAGTTCAAACTTGATAGCATATTTTAATGGTCGTCTCATTTGCATTTGCTTTTTTTAGTCGCCTTCGCAACTCTTATTCTTCGCTTTGGATTTCCTTTCATTCTACCAAGAATTTTTACCACTTCGAAAATTATAGTGAGAATGTTTATGCTAATATAACTTAATTACAATGCATTGTTTTGGTTGCGGTGGGTTCATAGGCCGCGGTAAATAATGTGTTTTCCATTGCAGCCGACAGAGGAAGTGGTGCACGGCAGCCACAAGTTCACGCACCTGATGGTCAACATCGCCACTTCGTGTGAAGTGTGCAACTCCTTCCTCTGGCTCTCCGCTAAAGGGCTCACGTGTCGTAGTGAGTATTTTCTTGGTTGTGATCACAAGATTTAAGTTGGTTTTGTACTAACTGGGTGTGCACGTTTCACCTCTTTGCATTAATCTGGCTCAAATATCATCTAGACGCTCACCGTGAACTATTCATACTGGTCCCATAAATGTTTGGTCCGAATCTTTGAATTAATTTGAATAGTGATGATAGTGTACTTTGTTTCATACAAACAGCGCGTAGTGTTTCGTATTTTGATGAGGTTTTGTAGGAGAAACGTGATATATATAACTTGTCACTGATTTCCAAAACAAACTGGATGCGATGTATTTTCTGGAGTCAGGCTTACTTGTCAGCTCAACACTATGCTGCTCGTGTAGTGGTTCCTTGCGTGCTTCGTGATGTAAATGGAGTACGTAGACAGCATGAGGTATCTAGGGCTTTACCATTCTAGATACTGCTTTCGTCTTACGTGCCTGGAGTCAAGTTCCCCTATTAGCTCAGCTTTGATATTCTATTTACATTTCATAAAACTTGTTAAATCTGCACTTCCTGTGCTAAATGAGAGTTCCTTCGTAAATATATAAAACAGTACTTCACGTTTCTTCGTCGTAAACGTTACAAGGTTACATTTTAATAATTTTACATGTGGAAATTGATTTAATTCAACTCGTCGTCGAAGTTCTCCAAAATTATCTCGTGAGTGACCGAAGTACACGGTGCGTATTGTCGCGCCTGCATTTAGCTGCACTGAGCGTACCCATGTCTTCTGCAGCTTGCAAGCTGACGTGCCACGAGAAGTGCCTGCAGCGCGTGGACCCTCACTGCAGCCTCAGCTCCAGCAAGGCGGTGGTCGTGAGCGCGTCCTCATCCAAGACCAAGGGTCAAACTGGGTAAGTTCCCTTCTCTGTCAATCTGGTTGCTTTCCTCTTGTGTAACGCAGCTGTATATTTTGTGCCCTCTACGTAGTTGTGGGTTGGTTGCACTGAGAATGTAGGGCGAAATTCTGAGTTTCAAATGAAGGTATAGGCGCTATTTAATCATCCAGTTGCAGGGTTCCTAATGGTCAACGACAAATTTTTTACTATTAAAAATCTTTCTTTGTAGAATCGTTCATTTGTACATTTTGCAGGTCAATAGTCATATCTTGTCATTTGAATCATGTTCTGCTGTGAAGATATTCCTCGCTTGTGATGCGATTTGATTTTGACTGTGTGATTCGGCCCAATTATGGAAATCTATTTGCAAAAACATCTTGGTTTAAATGACCGGAACTCTATAACTAAGAAGTAAAATATCCATTATAGTATAATTATGGAACTCTCAGGAGCTATGGGATAGGCAATACAGGTTAGGTAGGTTTGTCTATCCTGTGCTGTGGGGACTTGAAATTGGAAATCGGGCTTGTTTGAACGTTGTAATAACCGCCAATTTCGAGTCTACATCTGTGTTAGAAATTATTTAATTTTTTTCTACAGCAGAGCATTTTTTATGAAACACGAAGATGTAGTTTCCATCAGTTTGGGCAGAGAATTAAATGGAAGAATACACAAAGAGAGGGTGAAAGTTATTTATTTGACCTTGTCCACGGTTTTGGATAGGAATACTGGAGTTTTTTCCTTGTTTATTCATACCTTTTCTTATTCACTTGATGAGTTAACTTATTTTTACAATAATGGTGTGATAAAAAATTCCCAAGAGCCGCAGTCAAAGTTAACCACTTTAGTGTCGGTGGTTCATTGTATCAAAGTTTCATTATATTGTGAATGCCTCCTTCATTGCTGGTACTTCATGGCGCACTGAGTTGGTCTCGTTGACATGTGCGTGTTGCAGCGCGGGAGGAGTGCCCAGCAGTGCCCCCGTGAGCCGCGTGTTCGGGGTGGCGCTCGACAAGCAGCAACTGGTCGACGGAGTGCCTTATGTGGTCGACAAGCTCATTCAGGCCATCGAACGTGATGGTCTTTTCACTGAAGGCCTCTACAGAAAGAGTGCCGCCACTTCCAAGGTACCTTCGTATAAAACAACTCACTAGTTTTTTTTGTAGCTTAATCGCTTGTATGTGATCATAAGAGTAATTGAGATAGTGATTAAAAACTGTTTTGCACTTATTAAAAATTTGTTATTTGTTTGGAGTGAGGGCGTAAAAGTCGATCATTCTTGATTAGAAATCTATTTCAAAACGTAAACAAGAAATTTTACTGTGTGCAAAAAAGAAAGTCAAATTATCATGTGATAGTACTAGTACGACAGTTTTTACTAGGAATCATATGTAGCATTTTAGTGAGGATTGAGCTACAAAGTAAAATGTGCCTAACAACTGCCGTTCGGAAAGGACTTGACACTCTATACGAACCAGGGTTGGCATTAAAAAAACCTACCAAAAACCACACCTAAAAAACACCAGTCTAGTGGTTTTTTTCAACATAAAGTCACATATGAGCTGTGATCGCACGAACCTGTAAGAAAGACACAATGCAGGTTTTATTGTCTTTATTTTATTGGCTCCATTTTCAAACTTAATCTGTTGAATCTAATTCGAACCGTAATTACTTCTTGAGTGTTGTACAACACAATTAGTGCCATTATGTGGAAGTCTCTGCCAGCAGTGGTAGGTCCTAATTTGCATCATCTTCGAGATTAGCATTTGGCCTCGAAATGTGTAAATATTTTAAGGAGCATTTCAGCTTTCCCTGCCCCAAACCTACACCAAACATTGTCACAGACAATGCTGACTGTTTGTCTGGTCTGGCGGTTTGTACTCAGGTCACATCACAGAAAAAAACTTGTGGAACTCTTTATTTTCTGTTACATTAAAATGAATATTGGAATTGAAGAAAAATTTTCGCAGTTAAACATCTATCCTATTTTGTCTTCTTGAGGAGTGCAAAGGAACTCAAAAGTCCTACTCCGATTAACTGATAGTGGTGCCGTTGACTTCATGTAGTTGGTGTTCATACAGAAGAAAGAGAAATTGACGGCTAACTGATATCACTAATAACGGTCATTGCAGAGTCAAATCTTGAGTCAGCAAGGCTAACTGTGCTTACTGCTAACTGTGCTGCGCCTTCTTCCTGCTCTGCTGCTTGTTCTTGCTTTTGTTTCACATTTTCCCAAAATATTTCGCGCCCTTTCTATCTTGTTGCTTATTTTGTCACCGAAAAAGTCATAACTAACTTTAGTTGTGTCTCCTATTTTAGTTCATGACTCCAGTGCGCTCCTTTTTTCCTGCCATCATATAAGGGCATTGCTGCCTAATTAATTAATCACAAACTGTATCTGTAGGCAACGGAACACGTCAATTAAGGGTTATTTAGGTGTAGGTTTATGGTCATCAAACGTTAATCATCTAAATACACAAAATACAGCTCAAAAGAGTTACTTGATTGTAATGATTCAATAATAGGAATTATGAAATCCCTAGGAAGTTATTGATCAGCAAACACTCGCGCTCTTAACACTTATGAACTGTGGAATACATCTTATTGCCTTTCATTCCAAGAGTCACCATTTCTTACGGACAGGAAGCCAGTAGGCCTCACAAGTTAAGGCAGGTGCAGACCCTGCTATCTTATATGTATTGTAGACAGGAAACTAGTGGGCCTAACTAGCTAATGCAGATGCCGAGCCTGCAGTATCATGCAACACTTGACGACACTCACAGTAAGACTGAGAGAGCATGAAAATCAGAAATTTATGTTACCAAATCATACTCCTGATAGGTTGGCAGCTACTGGTTTTGACTGCAGTAGCTTGAGCTGTGTTTACGCCGCACACACAAATCATCAATTTATGCATTAAAATGAATTATTTATGAGAAGAATTTAAGATATCGTAATTCAATAAAAAACAATACAACCCAATAAAAAACAGGAAAACCTAATAAAACGTAACAAAACCCCCCAAAAAACAGGTGGGCAGTTTTTTTAAACTATTTTTTTCAGCACTGAATTACGAACCACTGCCGTTCTTGAAGGACTTCTAGAATAGAAGTATTGAATGTTGTTCTCATACTCCAAATGATGAGTTCAAAGTTCACATCCAATCGCAATTTATGAGTGATGCTTCACGCAATGTTTCCTGCTTACGAAAATCAACATGGTTATGAAGAACTAAATATTCATGACTGGGTCACCTTCGCTAAGTAAACCGTCTTTGCCATTCGGATGAAAAGTCAGGAATTCAAGCCTTTTTTTAAAGTGGGAGGGGGGGGGGGGGGGTGAGACGATTTTAAATTGACCCCAGATAAAGGAAGCCAGCAGCATCGATTTACCTGCGACGACAAGTCATTGCTTCCTGACATTAATGAGAAATTTGAGGACCTAATTTGAGAAATAATAGTAAATTTAGTGAGAAAATAATGTCGTAAAACTAAAAAAAAAATTGTGTCAAACGATTAAGAAGTGAGAAAAATTACACTTCTGAACATGCAAGTAGATATTATTAATATGTGGAGGTGTAACAGGAAGTATTATTGTAGGACTGCAACTTAGTCTGCAAGAAGCATTCACGATATTTTCACGTAGCTTAACTTTATTCATTATAAGCAACATTGTTCTGAAGTAATTCACGGGCTAAATAAACTTCATGCTTATTTACCCTTCTAGGGGCATAGGATAGGCAATATGTTCACTTTAGTCAAGTTTGTTTATCGTATGCTATGGGAGACTGACGCCCCAAGGGGAGATTCTGTTTGGTTACCTCAGTTATAGATAGTTCTCTGGCTCGTGGACTTCCATCTTTCGTACCCATTTTACTTCTTTCAATTTGTATACCTTCTTAGAAGTTTCTGCTTTATCTTTTCTTCCTCTTCTTTCCTAGCTTACTGTTTCTGCTTTATCTTTTCTTCCTCTTCTTTCCTAGCTTACTGTTTCTGCTTTATCTTTTCTTCCTCTTCTTTCCTAGCTTACTGTTTCTGCTTATCTTTTCTTCCGCTTTTTTCCTAGCTTACTGTTTCTGCTTTATCTTTTCTTCCTCTTCTTTCCTAGCTTACTGTTTCTGCTTTATCTTTTCTTCCTCTTCTTTCCTAGCTTACTGTTTCTGCTTATCTTTTCTTCCGCTTCTTTAATAGCATACTATTTCTATGCGCAGAGCATCCTGTGTGGGAACTCACCTTGTGCATAGATTCCCCGATGTCTACATTCCGTTTGAATGGTCTCTTCTGTATGCTCTTTTCAAATCGCATTTGTTGTCGCTAGGGAGTCTTCAACGAGTTCATGTATTCATATTAAAAAATATAAAATTTTTCAAGTGTCAAAAGAATAAACTTTTCAGCAATAGGTTGAGAACTTTCCTGAGGGAAAAATATGAGATCCCAAGCTGAAAGTTTGGGATGCTTTTTGTTAGAATAAAATGTATATTTGTTTTATCAAGAACACCTTTTTTGGTTCACCGCTGTCTTGTTTTACAGCATCTATAACTTTCTTCTTCAACTTTTATCATGTTTCATAGCCTTCCTTCTTATCTTACAGTTTTTAAACGCAGGGGATCTTGTACGGGAATACACCTAGTGTATAGATTCCGCATCCCCTTAATGTCGTCTTAAATGGTGCTTTCATTCTTCTTTGGTTTGGAACTCCTGTGTCGCGGTTAAAGAGGCTTAGACTAACATCTAATCTAGAGTTGGAAACTTTTTAGGATATCTATTTTCACCACATTTGCAGTGAAAGTGTTTCTTTTTGCGTACTGCAGCGCATTTTCGTTCCCTTTATACTGAAAGGGGAGAAATTTGACCTCCGTGGCTGAAAGTGTAAATTATTTGCTTCAGGTGAAGGAGGTGAAGAGGCTTATTGAAGAGGATTGCTCGGCTGTGCAATTTTCCGAACTTCCCATCCATGTGCTGACCACGTTGCTGAAGGCCTTCCTGCGGGAACTTCCAGAACCTTTGCTTACTTTTGATGCCTATGATCCACTACTTCACGCCAGTCTCCTGCCCAATGGCTGGGAACAGAGCGAAGCTGCTTATAAAATTATCAGCAATCTACCTATACTTAATTTCAAGCTAGTCAGTCGCCTGTTTTATCACCTTGCTAAGGTTGCTCACTTGGAGCAACACAACCGTATGAATTGCAACTCTCTTGCCATTGTGTTCTCTCCGTGCATCATACGCAGCAACCGACAACTGCAGGTCACGGAAAGCCTCAATGACGTCAGCAAGCAGACGCATGTTATAGAGCGAGCTATCAGCACGAGGCTGCAAGCGTACCAAGAAACGCTGAATCATATAGATGTTATAGATAGCAAGGCGGCCAGCATGGAGGCTGAACTCGGCCACATTCGAGAGATCAAGCAAAAGAATTCATCGTCTGGTAGTAACGTCAGACTTGACCCCAGACTAGCGCTGCAAGAATACAAAATTGAAGAGCAACTTTCCAACCTGGACAGCGAGCGCGAAATGTGGGAGGACAGATTACCTGAAATACTACCAGGAGGCAGCAGTGAAGAAGACATGCTTGACCTTTCCCGTGCTGGCTCAGAGGAAGACGTAATGTTCGATGCTCGTGGTGCGAGGAAAGATAGCGTGTGTGGTGAGCGAGGCTTCAACCGAAACAGCGTCAAAAGTGAAACTGAGAGGGAAATTTTACCGCAACATCGACGTCACGGTTTGGGGCGGCAGCTCAGCGATGACACTCAGCAAAGACAACGCAGCGACTCTATTTTGCAAGGTAAAGCTTCACGGGAAAAATTTTTTACTCGAGAATTGCTCGAGAATTTGTAATTAAGGTTGTACATTACCGATTCCCGTATGACCATATAGCTGTACCTGTGGTTTTAGTTGAGATTCATGTTCTAGGCAACTTCAAGCTGCTTCCATGTTGCTTCTCACACATTTCTCGATTACAGCTCATTCTTTCTAGGTAGCAGGATTTCCTTTTTGTCTGTGGTATCAGGATGATGTAGTCTTGTTTTCATTACTTACATTGATGATGTAGTAGTAAAAAATTCTTGACAAAATTAAAATTTTATTCTATTTGAACATAGAATCATATATTCTTATTCTGTGTACGTTTTCAGCGGTCCTAGTTTTGCTTGCTTCGACGAGCTATATAGGCAAATTTTATTTCTAGTTTCTCAACTTCTGTACGCATTATATTTGGAAAGTCTTGCATTAAACTGCTTCAGCTTAGGATTTGTCAAAAAAAAATTTTATTAACCAAGAGAAATTGAATTCTAATCATTTTTGTATTCGCTGAAACGCGAAGCCGGGCCTGAAATGATTTTTCAAGAAACAAGTCAATCTAATAAATTAGCTTAGTGATCGTAAAATCTATTCTTTTGCTGCAGTGTGATTATTTTTGTATTTAGGTGTAACTGCTGCTTCCACTCGTATCTTTGGAGATGGCTAGTTCTAGTGAGTTCAGAGCCGGCTATGTCTGCATAGACCTGTCTGAGTGTGCAGCAGGCCAGAGACTTGCTGCAGATAACCCGATGTTTTTGTGGACAGTGTATCAAAAGTTGAAATCATAGTGTGAAATCTAAATTTTAAAAGGGCATTAGCATTCCCAAGGGGAAAATGTGACATCCTGAGCTGAGAGCTAGGTAGGATTTCTTTTTGTTGAAACAAAATGTTTTTTGTTTTGTTAAGAACCGTATTTTTTCGGTTCACTGCTGTCCTGTTTTTCAGCACCTCTGGCTTTCTTCTTCAATTTTTATCTTGCCTCATAACCTTCTTTATCTTACTATTTCTATGCACACGGGATCCCTTGCGGGAATATCTTTTGTGCATAGATTTCACGTTTCCTCAACTCCATACTGAATGGTGCCTTCATCCTTCCTCTCTTTGAACATCTTTGTTGTGGTAAAGGGAGGCTGAAAGTAATTAATAATCAATCAATAATCTGAATCTTGGGAATAAATCTCGGGCTGCATTCTGTGACTTGCTTCTGATAATCTCAAGAACTAAGGTTTCTAGAAAAAACGGCTAGAACTGTGGGCTCCAATCAGAGAAGTGGACTGACGGTGCTTGCCACAGAATAATTCCAACAATAGCGCCTTCAGTGATGCTTTGCTAAAAACCGCTAATTCTTTTTAAAACTAGTATGATTGAATAATTTGTGCTAACGTAAGAAAAAGTTCCATTTATATTAACGCTTTTTTTATTTTGTACAGAAGCTGAAGGAAAGGATAACGTGAAACGACGACGTCATCTAGCACCGTCGTCTCACACTTTGCCCCCTGATGACGACGAAGATGACACTGTCATGGTTTGATCTGCTCTCTTGCAGCACCTGCGCTTGCGACATGCGTACGGTGGCGCGCATTGCGCTAGCTGCATAACGTCCTAACCAGCTCTTTGGGACGCCAGTACAGTAGCACGTAATGCTAACTTTGTTGTAGACAAACTCGTACGAGCTACCCTCCGCTTGGCTTTTGATCGAACGCAGGTTTCCCTAAAGGCTAATGAGTTAAAAGTGATCATTCTCATATTCCGCTTCGCTGAATGAGCCAAAAGCTCGCCGTCAAAACGCCATATGAAAAGTACTCCCTTTTCTCGTCAAGCAGAATTCCATTGAAGTATCATATAAGCGTGTTCTGACTCATGCATATAATCTAGTTGTTCGTTCTTGCCTATTCTTAAAGGTGCAAGGAAGGTGAGCGGGGATGTAAAATATGCAGTTCAACTGCGCTGTGTCGTGCCTTTTATAACCGTGCCAATATTCATGTGCAGTGTTCCAAACAGGATCGAAAATTACTTAAATTGCAAAGCCTTTGTATTTGAGTGTTGCTCTGCAAACTTCAATGTTGAATTAAGAGTAGAAGCAGAAAATAATTCGTCTTTGTTAAGATATTCTTATCATTGAAGTCATGAAGCGTCTGATGCCCGTGTTTTTGTCTTAACGTCTTGCGTGAAGTGAAACGTGATCAGAAGCATCTGGAAAAATTGTTGTAGCTTAAAGCTGTCATAAGGTGCAATTCATATGCCATCCATGCCTTTTTATGGGGAACTTAAATAAACTGACAAACTTGAATGCAATAACCTAGTAAGACGACGACTATCAGCTCATAGTCGAAGGGTTCGGTTTATTTATTTTTTCAGTTATCTCTCAGGTGCTCGTTTTAGCCCTGTATTCTAAAAATCTAAAATATTTACAAAATTTAGCTATTGAAATACTTCCTGGAGAACATTTTTTATCCAATAGTAGATGAGCTTACAACACCTAGAGTGAGCCTATGCGTCTAGAATTTGACAGAAAATCGTTTGAATAAACTGTTTGAGAACGCGTAATGCCACCTGCACCTATGTGCCTAAACAAGATCCAACTTTTATTTGTTTAGAATGTAGGTGTCGTGTAAAGTAGTTTCTGGGCGTAGAGCAGCGGCGCTTTGAAGTGCCCCGCTGGTGGAGTAGAGCTTGTTGCTGGCGAGCGGCAGCTGGTGCTGGTCACGTCTCTGATTGCGGGCCGTAGGACCGTGTCGCATCCATGGCGCTCCGTCCGCACCTGCTACTTGACAACAATTTCCTCGTTATATGAAGTGCGTTATCTTAACCGTCTCTTCAGTACTGGTTATAACCCCATGCAATTTTGGTTTTCAAATGTGCTTTGTTCAGACTTGTATAGCCGTGATGGCTGGATGAGTCTCTAATCGTAATACTCGTATTTATGTGAAATAAACTATTTTTTCAAACATGGAGGTTATGTGGCTATTTTGCACTGAACTACTTCGAGCCACACGAGTCAAGAAGATATTGTTAATGGTCATTGTGTAAATGTGCTGCCTATGCCTAAGTATGCCTAAGGTTAAACCTTAGTGATTCACGTAAATATTTTGTTTTAACATATTTTTCTATTACCGTAACTGTATACTGTTATGATAATTAAAAATAATTATTTTATCGGTTGCATCACATCAAATCAATTTTGCATGGACGCTCGTTTAATTTCATATCATTGGATGCCCGTAACTGAGTCATTACTCCGCTTGGCATTTCCATTGTTGTCTGTGCAATCATTAGCTACCTGTTAGCGTCTCATTGTGGTATTTACCCTGCATTTAATACGTGTTTGGGAAGTTTAACGTTTAGTTTTGACTCTACTTTTAACATTATTCTATTTTTGCATTCTTCAAGACGATTGCGTAACGAACACAAGACGAGACGTTGGAGCCTAGTGTACGTTTTTTTCTGTAACTCCTCTTCTTATGAATTACACTTGTTTCTGTAACTTGTATCCTTTACAGCGTTGTGAGATATATTTTTCCCTCTTGAATGGGTAAATGGTCATCGTTTCTACACTTACATTTTGCCCTTTAATTGCTTGCGTGCATCTGCTTGCTAAAGTTTTATTTAGCGGCACTATTTTTTCATTGTTTCTCAGTTTTCAGCTCTAGGTTTGTACTCTCGTTGCAAATACTGAGAATTATTATCGCACAATCAAATGCGTTCGAGATATCTGAGCGCTGCTTCCATATGAAACTGTCGGGCTAACCTCGAATACAGGTCGTTGTATTTCTATTGGTCCCTGCTTGTTGTACATTATTTTCTATTCTATGTTTCATATTTCGTATGCATTTATTATTCGTCTGAAGAAGCCTTAATGACGTCGGCTCTTCTTTTTTTTGATAACTAAACTTTTTGCTATTTCGGGTCTGTGAGTAGATGTTCTTTTTATCTCATTTTATCTCAAATCGAGGCCAAGACTGACGATTTTTTTCCTGTATGATGTACCTTATTTCGCCCCTGTACCACTTTCATTTTTGAAGTTTTGGGTACTTTACTAGTGTGAATTTCCGTACAAAACTAGTTGCGAAATATCTCACAGCACGTTAGTAAAAAAAACAGCAGCATATTCACTTCGGACATGAGTTGAATTTCTTTTTTTTTTTGCATAGGAACGCAACAAATGGGAAAGATTAGTTAGGTTTATCTATCCTATGAGGACTAGTGACTCCAGGAGAGATACTGATTACCTCTGCTACAGCACGGCCTTCGAGACTTCTGCCTTACGTGGTCAATTTGCTTTTAGTTTTCATGCCTTCGTCGCCCCTCAAGGGGGATACAACTATTGTATCTATGGAAATTAGCGCTCCCAGATGGAATTGTAAGGTTCCGAGCTATTAGTTAGAGTATGCCATTTTTTCTTGAATTAGATTAGGTTTTTAGTTCGGTTTTAAGGACCATCGTTTTTCGGTTCACCTCTCCCTCAGGGGGATACAACTATTGTATGTATGGTAATTAGCACTCGCAGGGGGAGAATGTATGTGGGCCCGAGCGAAAAATTAAGGATGCCTTCTTCTTGTTGCAATAAAATGCTTTTGTTATGTTGAGGACCACCTTTTTTCGGTTCGCTGCAGTCCGGTTTTTCAGCCCCTACTACTTTCTACTTCAACTTTTATCTTGTTTCATGAACTTCTTTCTCAGCTTACTGTTTTTATGCCCCTTCTGCATAGATTCTGCGTTCCCTTATATCCATACTAAATGGTGTCTTTCTCCTTCCTTTTTTTGAAACGCTTTTTTTTAGCGGTATGGGAGGCTTAAGCTAACGTATTATCTAATTTTCGGTTCACTGGTGTCATTTTTTTCAACACATTATTTTTATCTTCAACTTCCATCTCGTTTCGTAACCTTCCTTCCTAACTAACTGTTTCTATTTACAGGGAATCTTGTGTGCGAACTCACATTGTGCGTAGATTCCGCGTTCTCTGAAATTCATACTAAATGGTGCTTTCATCGTTGCTATCTTTGGAACATCTTTTTTTGAGCTTAGAGGAGGCTTCAACAAACTTGAAATCTAATCTATTTTCCTTGGGGTCCTTGTTTTATCTTTCATACCTTTTCCTTCTTAACTTATTGTTTCTATGCGCTGGGTATCCTTTGTAAGAACACACATTCTGCTGAGATTCCCAATTCTTAACGGTTCTTATTCAATGGTCCCTTCTCTTCGCTTTCTTGATATCACCTATGTTGTGACTAGCGAATAATGAAATATCTTATATAATAAGAATTTTAAACGTTTCTATATAGGAAGACAACTAAATTTTCCTATCTTATTAAAGTTTTCCCCTTGATATTTAAGCAATTCATCATAGTCAGTTTGTCACCCCCTGAGAGAACCTATTTTTATAAAAATGAGCAGGAAGCGTGTGTAAGAGGCGTGTAATTGAAGTGATGCATGTATTTTTGGATGATAAATGGATACTTGAACACGACGACGCTTGAGGCAAAGTTTCAGGTACAATGCACTTGAAAATCTAAAGAAGTTGGAGTCGTCAGTATGGTCGACGGAATGACTAAAAAGCGCAATGCATGTGTCTGCAGGGATACAGATGTCTTATTTTGGCGTGCTCTCTTCCTAAATTTCTTGACTTAGTTTCCATCTCTACGTTGCTGCTGTAGGTTTGAATTGGCCTCGGCTTCCTGACTCGCCTATTTTCTGGCACTCGGCATGATTCGACCTCTTAAAGAGTCAATTCTTGCGACTGAAGGCTTGTACTTGCTGTATATGCCATTTTCAAAATGTTCGAACTCCCAAAAAGTTATTTCCTTATGCATGGAACGCGTAACTGAATATTCTCACCCGGTGAGTCTAGCACTTCGGTCAAGGCGGCTCAATTAGGGATGAAAACCATGGTTAATTAGCTGTTCGGTGTTGGCGGTAACAAGTGTAACTAATCTTAACTTGACTCTTCGAGGCACCTTGGGGATTTTAGTTTAATTTTCCCTTCCAAATAATTTGTGCTGAATTGTTTAAATTTGAGTGTGCGTTATTTTTTGAAAACTCATTTTTGGATCTCGTAGTTACTTTTATTCTATCGCAAAAGCAGACAGTTTTTCTTAGCATGCAGACGGTAATTACTTGCAACAATGTATCTGACTCGTCATCATGAAATGCCATAGGTGTTTGCGATGCTTTACTTCAATATGTCGCCCAACGTTCGTTCCTGGTATTCCAAGCATGTTGGTCAATTTTATAGAAAATTTGTGTTTTTTCGCTGTTTTTTTTAGCTAATAGGAATATTGGAATTGAAATATTCAATACTGAAAATCACCTGTGGTTTATTCTTCTCTGATTTTTTGTTGTTGTTTAACTGTAATATTTCGAGAACGTTGAAAGTCAACAAATCGTAATGGTTTGTATTAATTTTACTGTGCTCTAGATAGTCATTGCCAAAAAAAAATGTTTTTTGAAGTGGCAAATTCATTTAAAAAATGAAAATTTACCCTGCTACTTTTTTTTAAATCGTAAAATTCCGGATACATTTATTTAGTGGCGGACTTATAAATGCCCTTTTCTTAATGTCGAGTAGTCTCCTAGGAAGCCTTTGGCCTACTGTAAGAACGGTCGTTACGCCGGAGTTCATGAATTTAAACCGTTGTAGTTCGTAAATTTCTCAAGCTGCCTGTTCAGCGCCTGTTTTGATTGCATGAACGACTATTTGAATTTTCATTTATCAGTTGACTTTACTTGAAGTTTCCTTATTTGCATTAAGTTCCAGCCTAGCTCCTTGTCTCTAGCCACTGCAGCCCTGCAATCCCTTATTTACTGATCGGCGCTCGAAGCGCATCTGTGACTTCTTTTTGTCCTGCAAAGCAATGTGTTTTCAGTTGTACAATTTTGTTGGAAAACTAGTTAAATTTAAAGGCTTATGTTCTGTGTCTCTCTGACTCCGCCTCAGCTCGACCCACTTTCACATGACGTACAACAAAGTAGCCACTGTTTTGTCACTCGAGCTTAGTGAGCTGTCGAGTTACTTCATGTTCGTGTTTACTTTTATGCTTGTCTACGACTGTTGTTGTCAAGGTCAAACATGCCAGCATTTAATGTATTTTAAAATTTTTATGACTGCGTCTCAGTTAAAAAGCCGAATAGGCGAGTGTTCGCGCCTGTTAACGTCAGGCTGAAACTCGGCCGAGTCTTTGAAAGTCAGCTACTGGTTACTTTGTTTTATGGCATTTTGATTTCCGTCTGTTTATACATTAATTATTTCCCCGTTATCCTTTAATATTTTCCCTGTTTTTCTCTTCATCGAGCTGTGAGTTGAATAGGCCTGCTTTCTGTTGAAATTAAATGTGTTCCTTGTTTAGCTAAGGATCCTCTTTTCGATTCACTGCTGTCCATTTTGAGCCCGTAGTTCTTTCTTCTTTAACATTTATCCTACTCTTGTAAACTTCTTACTCGACTTACTGTTTCAATTCTCACCTTGTTCATAGATTGCGCGTTCCCTGAACTTTATTCCAAATGTGGTCTTCATTCTTTCTCTCTTTGGATGAACTTCGTTGTGATTAGGCAGGCTGAAGCTAACTCATCTGATCATTTTTTCGACTTTTTCAAGGTTTTTTAGTCATTTCATTTTATTTTTCTTCAGCATTTTGTTGCGTCTTTTGGGAATTAGCGCTCCCAGGGGGACAATGTGAGGGCCTGAGCTGAAGGTTAGGTAGGCTTTCTTTTTTGTTAAAATAGAATAGGTTTTTGTTTTGTTACGGACCATCTTTTTTCGGTCCACTGCTGTCCTGTTTTTTCAGCACCTACTACTTTCTTCTTCAACTTTGATCCTGTTTCATGAACTTCTTTCTCATCTTACTGTTTCAATGACCTTTCTGCATAGATTCCCCATTCTCTCATCTCCATACTAAATGGTGCCTTCCTCCTTCTTCTCTTCGATACGCTCTTTTTTGTAGCGGTTAGGAAGGCTTAAACTAACTTATAATCTAATCTAATCTGTTGCGTCTTTTCGGTTTCACTTGGCTTTCTCATAATTTTTTATTATCACGTCTTATCCTCGCCCGTTTACTTCGCTATCTCTTGTGGTTCTCAGAAGTTTCATATGTGGTAGCATTTCCGTGTTATTATGGGTCAGTTTTTTCTGTGACTTCTTTGCCTACTGTGCCTACGAACAAAATGAATCACAGCTTGTTTTGCCTTCTAATTATAGTATGCAGGAACACTCATTTTGGGGACTATATAAGAAATAAGTTAGGTTTCAAATACGCTCTATGGCTGAAAGTCAAAGCTTTGTGTGTTTTCACAGAGGCATGCGACTCAGGGTGCAGTTCACACTGAAGACTAATACGCTTTCTCTATGTGTCATGGGAAGGAGTCTCTGTTTAGGTGTTTGAAACTATTGTCTGCGAACCCGATGAAAATCCAGTTTTTTGTATGCGTAAAAAATAAGTTGATAAATTCCCTGTTGAACTTGGGATCTTCATGAACCTGTATTTTGGGAAACCTCTGTAGATAGTGTAACCCCTCAGGGGGATACAACTATTGTATCTATGGGAATTAGCGCTCCCAGGGGGACAATGTGAGGGCCCGAGCTAAAGGTTAGGTAGGCTTTCTTTTTGTTAAAATAGAATAGGTTTTTGTTGTGTTACGGACCATCTTTTTTCGGTTCACTGCTGTCCTGTTTTTCACCGCCTACTACTTTCTTCTTCAACTTGTTCTTGTTTCATGAACTTCTTTCTTAGCTTTCTGTTTCTGTGCCCTTTCTGCATAGATTCCACGTTCCCTTAGCTCCATACTAAATGGTCCCTTCTTCCTTCCTCTCTTTACATCTCATTTGTTGAGGATAGGGAGGCTTAAACTAACTAATAAACTAAATAAACTAAAGATAGTGTAATCGACATCTATCATCGTTAATTAGACGAGTTTTGACCAGATATTTGCATCTATTGGTCATTTGTTGTATATTCATTTAATTTTCGGCGCAGCTTCCAAAAGCATGAAGTTACGGAGCTGCTCCATTATGTTAGGAGCAAGTTTGCCAGAGTTCATGTGCATTGACGTGGACTTCCATCAAATATTGTTCATGTCGTGTATTCTACTCTCGTAAGCAAATCATTTGGAAAGAAGACAATTTTGCCTTCGTAGCCCTTTAAGTTTAGCAGAGGACAGAAATTTGTGCTCGTTTTTTTTCATGACATGCCCATTTCCGTTAGGAGTTTTCTTCGATAATTTTTTGTCAGCTTTCAGTTATGGGGAATGCGAAGTTGTTAGTGAGCAACGTAGCGTATAAGGTCAAAAACATACAATAGCATCCTGCATAATCAATTATCTCATGGAAGTTGCACCTAGGCTGAGCCGTGGGTTCCTGTGTTGTCTTTTGATATTTTCAATTAAGACATCATATCATCGCATTTTTGGAGAATCTGCTTTATTCACCTATGCATAGATATATTTTTAGCTTTGGTGTACTGCCACTGTGCTCGCGTATGTTCTAGGTTATCGTTTGAAGTGTCACAAATCCCTTGTTTGTTACGCAATGTTGATCAGATATTTTGCCAAGTGAAGAGAATGTGTAAACTGTGGCGACCTGCAATAATCCCTCTCGCCAGCATCCTGCCTACTGCGTGTGCTGTTCAGTTCCTTGCTTCTTGCCTTCATCTTCACTCATCCAATTATTCAGTATTCCAGTATACAAGTTCCTCATGATGTGACTCGAGAAAATATCGAGCAGGTTTATATTTGCGAATACTTGGCCTGTGTTGAACCATATCGCTTTTGTTTTGAACCATTTACTTTAATTTGTGTTGTTGTAGAATATTGTGTTCTTATATGCTACTTTTGGAGAAATTTGTTTAGCATCCTGGACGTAGAAATATGCGTATTTTAAGGTGATGTGTGCCGTCTCACGTGTGCCTTTACGGGGTGTAGTCCACGACGCAAATGTACATATTGGGTAAAGGTCGTTCTTGCTTGAGCGCCTCCTACAAACTTACGTGATAAGTTAGCCCTGCATTTCTTCATCCCTCTTTTTTGATCTGTCGACGAGAGGTTGAGGTCAGTAAAACTCTCTCTCCTCTCTCTCTCTCCCCTCCAATTCGCACTTTTCTTAACGAAGGCCTAGCTGCCTTCCACCTTCCTCATAGTTCGTAGCTTTTAAGTTTAGCATCGTACACTTATGACGCCAATGTTTCCAGGGGTGTATATTGTAGCTTTAAATCTTGTTTTTGTTTTCCTTTTTTTGATGTGTAAATAGCTTTTGGTTACTAAATATGCCTAGGAAAAAATATACGCGATACCAAATGTTTTTTATGCATTAGTTTAATTTTATCTAGCATCCTCCTACATTAAGTCTGCCATCCACAAGGTACGCTGAAGAGTACCGGTTTTCAACGGATCTCGGAAACTTGACGATTATTCAGGAGTTGGTCTAACTTTCGCAGTGTTCTGAAGCAAATGTGCTCATCAAAACTGCTCCTACCGAAGAGTGATGATTGTGACTGCTGCAGTGAGCTCATAAGTATTATGCAATATAAGCCGCGGCACTTCTCTCAGCCTTGTCATCATCCAACAGTCCTCGAATCGAAGCAAAAAGTTGATCACCGTATGCTGAATGCCCAGTCATGTTCAAGCAACAGAAAATGAACGGGTAGATAAACCGCCGTTCAGGTAACAATGGAAAACCAATGTTTTTCATCGACTACAAAATGGTGGTGAAAAATGTTAGTAGAAAGTAGTCTGAAGAATGTACTACCCAAACCAACGAAACACCAAGGAAAATAAGCCGCCTTCGCGTTGGCTACACGTATGCCGCTCATGGACTCCTCATGAAACTTAGTTACAGTACACCATATACTCGTCGATTTACCAGTTATGCTGCGCGAGATCGTTATTTCGGAATACGCTCTCCGCGCGATTCAGCGCGATATTTCAGCGAAGTCGAACCGACTAAGGTTGGGTGACGCCTGTATAACTTCGTTAGACATTTTGACTTTGACAACTATATTTAGTAACTAATCTCAAAACAATTTGAATCTGATCACGGACGAAACGGTGAAAACTGACTGAAATCATATTCTATATACGATAAATTACATGACCTCCCTTGAATACGTTCCAACTCGGCGAGAAACGGCCGAGTGTGACGACGATGTTGAGGGTGTCGGCGTGGGTAGACCTCTCGAAGTTGAATAGGTGGACGCCTGAAACCCCATGCGCTCGGCTGATGTCCGCAAGGAATAGGATCTTGAGCAATCTTAGGATTGAATAAAATCTTAATCAATCGAAACTAAATCAAGAGGTTCAAAAATTCAACTTAATGAAATGCCCAGAAGCTCTACTCTAACCGAATAATACTGTGCATCACTGCTGAAATGACTTCTGTTGAGGCTCTAGTGGTTGAACATAAAATAATTAGTATATCTAAGGAAACTTCATGGGGACTTGACTACCTTGAAACATCCTTTGCTGGGCAACGTTAATAGAGCTTTTTCAGAAGTAAAGCATGCATGATAATTACAACAAATATTAAAATTGTGATTTCTCTAGGATTGCCGACCAATTTCCATATTTTTTGTACATGATGCTCAATTTTTCTTCAGTATTGATATCATAAAACCTCACGTAACTTGATCAAACCTAATCTTACCCAAAACCCACCTATGTAATTTGAGTTTAGGTCTTCACTTTTACCTCAACGTTAGGCTGCTAAAAATACCTTTTAATTGGAATGAACCATAATCAACATAACATAAGATACCTTCTTCTACCCATCCTCCCTTCAGGAGGACACAGCTGTTGTTCGCATAAGAATAAACCCTTCCGCTGAGAAGCGTGTTCTTGAGCTGGTGGTCAGGCAGGTCTTTCTATCGTTGAAATAGTTTAGTTTTTGTTTGTATATTTTTAGGTTCGGGTCCCCTCGTTTTGGTTCACTGCAGTGTTGGTTTTCAGTTTCTATTACTTTTTTTTTCCAACTTTTACATTGTTTCATGAACTTCTTTCGAATTTGCTGTTTTTACTGAAGAGTCTAAGACCCACCCCTGCATAGATCCTCTGTTCGTTCAATTCCATAGTAAATGGTGTCCTCATTTGGAATACCTTTGTTGTTTTAGGAAGGCTGGGACTGATACCTAATGGTAAGAATACGTTATTAACCAATTCTGGCTTGCACTGGTCTGCAAAACTCCGAAGATACCTACTGCACTTTGTCAATAATAATAATAATAATAAACTCATTTAACGACAGCTTCGGTTAAAGACTATTTAGGATAAAAAGGAAAACCAACGTGGCTAAGAATATCATGATAAAAAACAAACGTTTCGGATTATAAAAAATCCATCTTCAGTGTTCTGAAATCCAATAAATCGAAATTTTAACACTTTGGAACTATGAATTTTCGAATAAACCGGAAGTAAGACAATGAAATTTAAAAGACATGATAAAACAGAAACTATACAAAGTATCAACAATGGAAAGTTTCACCGCCGTATCACATTCACTTATTGACGGATGTTTTTTATAAATGTATATCGACTCTAAAATGCGGAGATAACATAAAATAGGCGGATAAAAGATCTTTATAGTTTCATAAGCATTTCTTGATCTGCTCCCCATGTACATGAGAAGACAGATTTCATTAGATTCAGATCTTTTTACATTTAACTTTTGTTTTTTGGACATGTGCGGTCCAGTTAAGTTTTCTGTCCCATTCCAGTCCCAAGAATTTTGAGTTTTCAACGTTTAGTATAATGTGGTCTTCCAGTAGCATTGACATAATTACTGGTTTGTCTCCTTTATAGAATTGCACGGCTATGGTTTTGGAGGTTGAGAATCTGAAGCCGTTATTTTTGGCCCATCGTGTAATTTTGTTAATTGTTGCTTGCAGTATTTTTGAACTCTAGATGCATCGTGATCAGCAAAGGCGATGAGCAGGTCACCCACAAATAATAAGGCAAACACATCCTCAGAAATTTCTTTTGCCATTGAATTGATTTTCATAGCAAAGAAGGTGACACTCAACGTACTGCCCTATGGTGTACCATTAGCCAGTGCTTTAGGAGACGACTGTCGATGTTCCACACTCACTTGGACTGTGCGATTTCTTAGAAATTCCCCTATGAAGTTCGGCAACCGTCTTTTCAAGCCTGCAGTCGCCAGATCCATCATTATACCATGGCGCCATGTCGTCGGCTTTTTCTATGTCAAAGAAGACTGCCAATACATATTTCCCTGCGGCGAGCGATTGTCGGATGTAGGTGTCAAATCTGATGAGATGGTCGGTTATAGCACGGTGCTTTCTGAAACCACACTGTATATCTGCAAATATTTTATTATTTTCAAGATATTTTATTACTCTTTGGTTTATCATTTTCTCATACGTTTTGCATATGCAGCTTGTCAGCGAGATAGGCCTGTAATTCTTGGGGCCTGTGCGGTCTTTGCCGGACTTGGGACTAGGCAGAATGATCGCTTGCTTCCATGGCTAGTAAAAGTACTCTTCCATACATATTTTATTGTAGATATTCAGCAGGTATTGATGTGCGTTGTCTGACAGATTTTTAATCATAAGGTTACTAATAGCATCTAGTCCTGTGGCTGTATTTCTGTTACTCTTAATTGCTGACATAAGTTCTTCGAAGGTGAAAGGCCTATAGTATGGTTCGTCATTGTTACTTGTTAGGTCCACTGGCATCTGCTCATTCTGTTGCTTGTACTGATGGAACTCGTTAGAATAGTTCTCATCGCTGGAAGTGTGGGCAAAGGTTTGCGATAACTTCTCCGAGATGGCTGTTATTGTTGAAAAAATTCATTTCCTTCTTTCAATATTTTTATTTGTCTCTTGGCTCTGCTCCGGATTGCCCCTCGAGGGGATACAACTATTGTATCTATGGAATTAGCTCTCCCAGGGGGACAATGTGAAAGCCTGAGCTAAAAGTTAGGTAGGCTTTCTTTTTGTTAAAATAACATAGGTTTTTGTTTTGTTACGGACCATCTATTTTCGGTTCACTGCTGTCCTGTTTTTTCAGCACCTACTACATTCTTCTTCAAATTTGATCTTGTTTCATGAACTTCTTTCTCAAATAACTGTTTCTATGCCCTTTCTGCATGGATTCTGCGTTCCCTTAACTCCATACTAAATGGTGCCTTCTTCCTTCCTCTCTTTGGATCTCATTCGTTGAGGATAGGGAGGCTTAAAATAACTAATAATCTAATCTGCTCCGGACTGTTCACCTTCTCCCAAATATGACTGCTCGGTGTGGTTGCGTTGAGCGGTGACACATACTCGCGCCAGCTATTCTGCTTCGCTTCTCTGAAATTACGTGTTGCCACCGCTCTCGCCTTTTTCCATTTCAGCTTATCATCTAGCGCATTCGTCCGTTTGTAGTCCCTGTAACACTTTTCGCGCTTTCGCCACACTTTCCTGCACTCAGTGGTCCACCAAGGCTTTGCTTAGTGTCGTCGTGTCTTGTACTTAGGAATCACTTTGTCTACCATAGACCTGAATCTCGTGTTGAGTTCCTCGACTGCTGCTTCAGGGTCTTCTGGTAATTCTTGCCGATGTACTTCTCTCCATATCGAGTCAGTCCGCTATTCCTTCCAATTGTCCTTTTTAAAATTTCATCCCACATTTTCATTTCTCCCATTACACAGCTCTACAGTGATTGACAAAATAATCGGGTAGGGTAATTCATCAAATATCAAACTGAACTGATTATCGAACAAGTTTGGAAATATGCGCGTAATAAATTTAGTAAGCATCCAAACTTGCTCAGTGCCAGTGATCTTACATCTAAAACTCCTATTTTAGTGATAAAAACTCATTTCTGTGAGCTGCAAACTGCTACCAGCGGTTGCGAACGCATTTTCTGTACGACCCTTACAAATTGGTCGAATTTTTTCACACGAAAAATCTTACGCACCTCGGGAAAATTGCGACGGTTTAATTGTTGTTGGGTCACCGTCAACCTCCCGTCATAACTAGAGAGTAGTGTTGTCATATGATGTTCTGTTGCTGTATTTTTTTCTTTTCCACCAAAAACTTGATAATTATTCCATGTTCGACATTCAGTTCCTTTTTCATGTCAGTATTAAATACTGAACATAGGTGTTCGAATCAAAATTCCTTAAAAATCATGAATTTATTCCTCGAACAAGGCATTTCGATTCTTAATTCTTTTAAATAACTGAATCGATCTATTGAAAGCCTGTTTTATTTCATTAAAATATTGTATTAACGCTTGATAATGACATTGAATAGTTGAAGATGGGAATTCGGGTGAGGGGCTACCAATCAGCTGCTGGTGTTCCAAGGCCCTCAAGATCATCAATGATTCGTCTGGCTACATTTACTGATGATCAATCCCTTGCCAAGAAAATTGATGCAAGCATCAATAATAATTCATTGACGAGTGCTTTACACTCTACTCCAAAAAAGGTCACACAGGTTGATGATCACAATGATGGTTCAACAAACACTGCAAATGAAACATCGACATCATTTTCAAATTTTGATAACTCTCCATTCAAATGCATCTTGAAAATAAGTAATGAGACAGTTATTTCAAACAAACAAACAAACAAAACAAACATCGGCATCTTTGGGATGCTTTATTTCCAATCAAGCCTGATACAAATGATCTTAAGCATTGGTTTTTCAAATGTCTTATAACTAACACTATATATAGGACACCATGACGGTTCCCCCGTAAAGCCGGTACCCATTTCCGACACCTGGGTCGAGTGGGGTATTGTGCTTGAACTTTCCCTTATACCCAACGGGGAAAATCGCAGCGCCAGCGCCGGGATACGAACCCGCGACTCCAACATACAAGTCCGATCCCTTAACCGCTGTGCCACCGCGAGCATTTCCAAGAAAATCCAGTGCACCAAAGAAAAAAAAAGAATGAAAGAAAAACGTTTATTTCCAAGTGGCCACATGAGATACATGTCAACATATTGGGTTTTAAAAAGTTTCTTAATATAGGACGTCCTAAAACAAAAGTTCCATACGAGGAGTACTAATAGACAAACCATCAGAGGTGTACAAATAGAAAAGCCATATGAGGCATAATAATTGACAAACTATACGAGGTGTACTAATAGACAAACTATCAGAGGTGTACAAATAGATAGACCATACGAGGCATATTAATGGACAAAATATACGAGGCGTACTAATAGACAAACCATATCTGGCGTGCTAATAGTCTAACAAATGTTCCATACGAGGAGAACTAATTGACAAACCATCCTGTTCGAATCAAAATTCTTGTTCGATTCATGTTCGATATTGATGAAATTATGTTATTTAAGAATTCGATTTTTAGAACAATAAATAAATTCCAACAATCTACGTTGTCTTTAAAGCGACATCACAGAACAAGAAAGCAACTGTTCAAGAATAATCTTGAGGCCCGCAACAGTTATTCAGAGCAAAAGTTACCGATTTATGAAGGTTGTTTCTAGACACACGTGGTTTCTGTTCGATATTTGATGAATTACCCTAGTGGTTACTACTGAATACTGAAAACAGTGGTGTGAAATTAACGTCGGGTGTTATGTCAGAGAGGGTTAGCGCAAGATCGGTCACTGAACCAGATATGTATGTAGCCGAGTTGTCATTCATGATGATGAGATTAGCCTTGGTGAGGGCATTCTATGCTTAACGGCCTCGGCGGTCTGTTGTCCTGTTTCCCTAATCGAGGTGGTGGGAATTTAAGTCCCCCATCACCAAAACCGGCTTGGGTAGTGCGTTCAGGGTGTCTGAGAGTTCTTGTAGGTCAACATTTGCTCCTGGTGATAAGTATATAGATGCTATTGTTATAATATTATAGTGCATCAGATGAATTCTTGCTTCTATGATCTGTTGCAACGACTGAATCTCAATTTCTTGGGTCGGTACTGAAGAATGAATATATAATGCAACTCCTCCGCGATATTTATGGATGTGCTCGTCATAACCGTGTGGTTTCAGGACCTGCCTACGTTCGGGCAACGAGGGTTCGAATCCCGGCACTGGATGGCGATTTTCTCTGTTGGGTATAGGGGAAAAATTTCAATAACAATACCCCACTCTACCCAGGTGTCTGAAATGGGTACCGGTCTTGACCGGGGGAAAGCGTCATGGCGTCCTGGTGAAAGTTATAAGGCATTTGAAAATGTAATGTTCGAGGTGATATGTATCAGGCATGAATTTGAAATAAAGCATCCGTAGATGCCGTTGTTTGTTTTGTTGTTGTTGTTGTTGTAATGGCCTTGTTTACTGAATCCGTTGAAGCCAGCTATTGGTGATATATAATCATTACCGTAAAATGTCTCTTTAACTGCTATAACAGCTGGTTTGTACGCGTAACCAAGGCTTATCAAATCTTCCTTTGGTGAGGCCATACCTTGCAGATTCTACTGCAGGAACACTTCAGACCACTCTCCCTACTCACCGCCATTTCCTTCTACTTGCCCTTGGTCTCCGCTGCCCGCTATCTTTGGCTTGCCCTCTTTTCGGGGATACTCGTCTCCGGTCTTATCGAGAAGTTCTGCGCGATTTTTGAGTCCTATTTTTAGATGAAAGATTTGAGTTTCTGAGTTCTTCTTCATACATGTCTCTGTCTACTTCACCGCTTCTGTCTGTTCTTGGCTTTTGCCCATGGTACTCGCTGTTTTCCTTCTCTCTGCCCTTCTTTTCTTTTTTGGAGGCCGTTGCAGCAGGTCAATTGTTGTTGTGTAGATTCTTCCAGTGATTGGGCTCTCACAGACCACTTCAGTCCCACCGCCACTTTCTTCATCAGCTCTCTCCCGCCCACTGCTCTTCATTGCCATGTGACCAGTTGGGGTTTCAGCTCTCTGTTTGATATTTTGTTGACTTTCTGTACCATCATCTCCTGAACGCTGGCGTTTTTTTCGTATTCGATTTTTCAGTTTCATTTTTCGTTATTCCTTTTGTGACAGCTTTGGAGAAATTCATACTGAAGTTCGGATGACGTCTGTTGAAGAGAAGTTTAGCACTTTTCCCTTGGACACTTTTTCGGCTCTGTACACTGAAAGAAATAATAGCCTTTTTTTGAAACATCCAAGTGCACTTGACGTTTGTCCCAAAACCGAGACACGCAGATGCATCATCAACGAGACACCCAAGATTAGGATACATACCAATGTCTCCAGACCCAATTTAGAGACGCTCTAGTGTCTCACTAAAAGTGCTTCAGTGTCTCATCGATGAGACACTTGGGCTTGAGTTTGATGCATTTACAACTCATGTCTCACACAAAACTCTCCGGATATTAAGCTGTAGCATTGCACTGCCTTGCAAGGTTGACGCTTCCAGCGCCATGACGAAACTTTCATACGCTTACGAATTCTTGAGCTAAGCGATTGCTGCTACTCGTGACATCAGTACTTGGACCTACCGCTGAAGAGCTGCACTAGGAGCTACAACCGTCTCCAGCAGTAAGACCTTCCCATGCCACCAGCTATACTTCTCGCTCAGCTGAGAGCGGTAACGATTACGCGTTAACTTCCCCAGCAGAGACTATTTTGACTATCATTAGGAAAAGTTTTATACGTACGTCGCATAAATTTAATTTCCTCCGTATAACATTTACCGAACACTTGAATAACTAAAGTCAGATTTGAGGGGTGACTAAGCTATTACATTATCATCGCCAATGAAAGAGGGGCAGCATTTTGAGACACTTCGCGCTCATATAGGGGTCGCACTTCCGATGAGACATCTGCTCTCTTTTTGAGACGTTCTGGCTATCTATGAGACACCTGAACAGCCATGAGACAGTTAGAGAGGCCAAAATTTCTTTCAGTGTATCATCAGGATTTCCTCCTCCACCTTCCTCATTTGACATACTTTAGCTCCCGCTGAATGTCTTTTACCACAGTGATAACACTTTGTTTCGTCGGACGCACATCTGTCAATTCCATGTCCTGACTCACTACACTTCAAACATGTTTCTTCCCCTTGACAATATTTGATTCCATGCTCGTACTCTGAACAGTTTTTGCACATCATTGGCTTTGGTTTAATTTCTTAATTTCATACACTTTGGTTTTAGCTTGTTCACCTGGTATGTCGATGAATTCTGGGATAGGCGACTTGTTGGGAATCATAAGATCAAGAAACGAGTACGTTTATTCATCAAGTTTATTTTATTGATTAGACGCTCGCTTAGACCTCGGGTAGAATCCCAGTCTTACAAAGACGGGAGCTGCCAAAACTTTATTCATAGTAAAAGATCGTCGGCGCTTCCGCAAGCGTGTCGAGCGTTTTGACGAAATTTACGAAATAAGTTGGATCGAAGCCAGAGAAGAGTTGAGTAGATTACGCTTAAAAGACACACGATGTCGCTAGCTCTTCTTCATTGAGAACATTGAAGAACATTAAAGGTTCCACATCAACGAAAAGTGCGACATTCATCAACGGGAGTTCTGTCATAAAACAGAATATTCTCTTAAATACTTAGTTGAACATGACGAAAACTAACTCATAACTTCAATTATTTCAATAAGTCAAAAAATACCGGAAATTTCATTTGACATTACCTTGAACAATAATCCCGATCAAGAGGCAATTATGCCGGGTCAAAGAGGAAAAATTGGGGTTAGTAACCTTACCCAGGGTTCACATATAAGATTAAGGTTTAAGCATTCCAATAGGTTAGAGATTTTAAGGTCCGTTTTGGAATGTTTAAAATAGGAATTTTATTTTTGAACTTAAGCTCAAAGATTTCAAGACTTATCTTAAAGGCCGTAGCCAACATTAATTAAAGCCAACTGGCAGCAGTCAAAGAGACCAACGAACATTTATTAGGGACACCTCGGAAGGAGCCCTTGAACATTTAAGTACTAATCTACTTCTTAACATTAAGTTTAATGTAAACAATTGAATCTGGGCAAGGCAAGAAGCTCTGACATGCAAAGAAATAAAATAAACAAAACAGAAAATTAGAATTGCAGCTGCAACAACGTAAACAGAAAAAAGGATGTCAAGAAGATCCCGGCTTGGTCCAGACTGCCCTTTCGACTGGGGTCAGGCAAGAAGTAACATTTCTTCCTAGTAATCGCATTTAAGAGAGTCGGAATCATAAATTTCTAACACACTGTCTGAAGGACAGTATGAGGGGTTTGGCAAGCAAATTGGTGGGTTTTATCCAGGTTGCTTGAAAGCATCCTGAATTCCGCATTTTTCCAGCAGACCCTTCTTGAATTGCTAAAAATTATTCATGCCGTATTCATAGACATATATCAAGCCTTTGTAGATTCCGATGCTGAGGTTTTCTTCTACTGAGACGGGAAACTGATTTATCTGTTTTAATTGTTTCATTCTTTGGGTTTGTGCTGCGTTGCTCACTTCTACAGTATATACCGTTTTGCTCGTTGATCTGATAGTTTTGGGTTTGCTTCCAAAGTGATTTGCTATACATTTTTCCAATAGTCAAGGGGACATATTTCGGCGGTGTGCTTCACTCATTTTACAATCGAGGTGCGTAATATATTTAGTTGATGGCATCGCACGTTCGGGCTCTGTCACTCCATCGTTCAGTTGTTTTGCTGTTCGCATTGTCACTTTTTCTCTCTGCATGATTTCTAACACGTTTCTCTCTTCTATTTCTCTCTTACACGTAGCACTCCCCTGCATGTGAGCCTCCGCTGTGGTGGCATTCCTCCTGGTCCGATGTGCAGCCTTAAGGGAACCATGTTGGGGGCATCTGCAGTCCTCTCCCGATTTTTTTTTATTGCTTTAAATGAGTTTGAGATATGTCCCCGAATGTCTGTAAAAATATCAGGAACGTATCCCAGAGCTAGCATCCCCCCCGGGAAAGGGAGAGCATCCCCCTTACGGACCTTTTTTTTCATTTTTGATCCTAGAGCAATGAAATTTGGTATACTGATAGGAAATGCAATTTCGAATCATTTATCATTCATGACAAAATGCGATTTTCTTGAAAAGAAAATGGGAAATCATAGAAAACGACACTTTTGGGGGGTTTTCTGAATGCTTCTTCTCCTACAGTTTTTGAGCTACAGTAATGATTTTGGTATCATTGGATGCAGAATAACGTGGACATTCAAACTAAAAATCTCAAACTTTCAATTTCATTTTATTTTTTTATATATATTTCATCATTCATATTCCTCAAGGTAAGCATCCCCCTTCCGAGTATTTTTTTTATTATTGAATTTAGAGCAATGAAATTTGGTATACTGATAGGAAATGCAATTTAGAATCATTTATCATTTATGACAAAATGCGATTTTCTTTAAAAGAAAATGGGAAATTTATGGAAAACGACATTTTGGGGGGGGTTCTAAATGCTTCTTCTCTGATAGTTTTTGAGCTACAGTAATGATTTTGGTATCATTGGATGCAGAATAACGTGGACATTCCAAAAACTTGAATCCTTTTCTTCAAATGTCCAATATAAAAATTAAAAAAAAAGAAAAAAAAATCAAAATATTCTCATGAAAATTCAAATTTATGACGTCATAATTTTGAAACAAGAATGAATTTTGAAAAACTTTCTAATGCATTGTGAAGCCCTTGTTTTTCTGCATTCAATGATACCAAAATCATCACTGAAGCTCAAAAACTGTAGGAGGAGAAGCTTTTTTTCTTAAATCGTCGATATTGAACAATCACGATTTCCAATACATTCGTTATAATGGGGCCGAAGTTTACACAGCTAGAGCAATGTGGTTTGCTGCATTTGGAAGTCACAGGTGTAATCTACAATTGCTGTTGACTTGATTTTCAAAAATTTTTACGTG
Organism: Morinoia aosen; assembly: GCA_030386875.1. NCBI lineage: Eukaryota > Metazoa > Arthropoda > Malacostraca > Amphipoda > Talitridae > Morinoia > Morinoia aosen. Next base: position 46,134,988 of record CM059575.1, read on the forward strand.
AAATTTTTTTTTTGTAGACTTTTTACCCTAAATTTAAACTCTGATTATAGCTTTTTCAAAAAAATTCTATTAATTCAAAATGAATTCAAATTCAAAAACCGGTCAACAGCATTTTTGGAGAATACGTTGACTTTCGCATGCAACAAACCGCATTGCTCTAGCTTTTTAAATTTTTAAATTTCGGCCCCATTATAACGAATGTTATACATATATATTTTTTTATTTATCATGAATAACTCATTTTCTACGTCCCAATGCAAAAAAACTTGTAGAAGAAAAGTTGTTGGGAATTTAGAGATCTAGTAGTCTGCAAATTTTCATAGACGTAAGTCCGATAGAAAAAAATCTACGGATGGAAAATCAAGTTTTGGCCGACCGGTGAACATGGTTCCCTTAAGAAGAGTCACAAACTCCACCGCATCTCCTGCATATCGCTGCGCTGCTGCGGCATTTTTTGGCAGTGTGCTTATATGTTAGGCAGTGGTTACACATGAGAGGTTTATTTTTGAAGGGGTACACACTAGTATCATGTCGTTCTCCAGGGATGTAAATATTGCAGGGTACATATTGTTGTCGAAAGGTTATTAAGAAGGCTTGCGTTTCGGGGTTCCGTGGTTTGTTGAATGTTGCTCTCGCTACGTTTTCCACATTGAGTTCTTCTTGGAGTCCTACCTTGAACTCTTCCACGTCTGTGATGTTGAAGTCATTGACATAAATTAGCCTAATTGAATGATTGAATCGGTCTTACTGCGTTGTCTGGGATGGCACATCTTCCACTCTCGAGAGATCAACGGTGTTCTCGGCCTGTCGCTCGCTGCGCACCTCCACCACTATCATTTTCGGGTTCATGCTGAAGAGTTGTTTCACTTTTTCTTCCGTGACTTTAACGATTTCCTCCATTATACTGAAAAGATTGAATGTTTTCTTTTCTTCTGGGGCAAAAGTTATTGAGAAGTACTTGGGAAAGTACCTGTCTTCTGTAAGGTCGAAGGGAATATACCGGTGTTTACTTTTCTGATGGGCTCCTCCGACGATCGGTATCTTCAGGGACGGAAACCCTTCTCTGCAGTTTCCATCATGTCCATTTTTTATTATTTTCCATGTCTCAGCACCAAGCCGAGGGCAGGCAAGGAGTGGTCCTTGCTGGGCAATGGCCCGCGCACAAAATTTAGGGAAAACTCCCTTTATCCTTTTTACAGATTCTTAAAACTAGTACAAAAAAGACGATATACACTGATGTTGGAGGGCACCGCCCGCGTTGGTTCTAGCCAGAAGGACTAAATAAATGGAAATGTATGTTACAATCAATACAATCAGTTACAATGTAAATTGTACACTGACGCAGCTGACTATAAGAACGGTATCACTTCGGGAAGGTGCGGGTCAGCTAGGTGCAGGCAAATTAATGAAGGTACCATACAATCAAATCCTTGTCAGCTTTTAAAATTCCCTCTATCACAGTTATAAATTCAATTAGATACCAATAAATGTGGTAAAGGGAACACGTAAAATTTCCGTCAAAAATTTTCTCATCGATCGCAAGATATAAGTACGTGTTGGGAATTCCTTCCCTAACGCAAAATATTTTCAGGAAGGCGTGTCCCAGGGCAGTGGCTAAGCTGCACCTGCTTTCTGACTGCGATCAATGATATAGAAGACTTGCCTCTCTATGTAAAAAGCTCCCTATATGTGGATGATTTTGTCATATGTATAGCAGGACACCAAACGCACACGCTGGAAAGACAACTCCAAATCTCAATAAACTGATTGGAATACTGGACAGACAGAAATGGCTTTCGCTTCCCTACTGCCGAGAAAAGCATCGTGCATATCTTCCGAGTACGGGGGTGAACCAAAATCGCACCTCAACCCTACACGGGGAAAACATCAGCCAGGTGTAGACATGCAAATACCTCGACTTGGCTATATATATATAGATGAGAGCCTTACATGATGACTCCACATTCAATGACTGTGGATGTCGTGTATTAAAAGGCTGAACCTCTTGAAGTTCCTCGCCCACTCGTCCTACGGATCCGACAAAAAGCTGTTGCTACGTTTCCATATAGCTCTAATCAAACCTAAAATTGATTACGGATGCGAAGACTACGGGTTTTCCTGCCTTTCGTTACGATACAGCCGATCCAAAATGTAGATTTGAGAAAAATTTTCACTGTTCCCTTTACCACGTTTTACTGGTACCAACTGTATTTGTTTTTATGTGTGAAGGGAACATTGCTAGATTTTGACAAGGATAGGATAGAAGGTACATTCTTGTCAGAGTGTACCTAGTCCACCTGCACCTCTACGTGGTGGTACTATAAGTATACATAAGTCTTTTGATATACATTAGATAAATAATGTAAAATAGCAGGCTGACCTCATTTAATTATTCTCGAAAGCTTGTTGTAGATATAGAATCAACGCAGGTGCTTTCCCCCCCCCCCCCCCTTCATTTGTTTGGGTTTTGTATTATTTTGTTCTTTTATTTAAATTATTAAACTAATGCCATCTGAGTAGGTCTCCCCAGTACGCTATGGAAACCCATCAACCTTTACCTACCGTTGACGACCTGGACACTCAAATCCATATTTCTAGTTCTGCTCTAATGCAGACTAACAATTTGCCTCCTTTAAGTGTGGATCCCACACAAGGGGCGAGTGCCGAGAATGAGGGAAATAGTGGGAAAGAACAGACGAATGAGGCAAACTTGTGGGAGGAAAACGCTTCGAGGACCAAAGCAGTGAAAGCCGAGACGACCCGAGAGCCGAACAATGCCGAGGAAACTGGGACCGGTGAGAAGGAACAGAACATCTTGAAAACGATGAACCGTCGACAAGTGAAGAGGAGACGACGAGATGACCGGCGAGCGCGTCAGATGCTGAGACTGGAAGGAATATCCGATAACTCCACACCGTACCATGTCGAACATTATACTGCGCGATTCCCTGGGGTCAATATCTCCAGAGATTTGAATGTGTTGCTGGCAGAACGCGACATTACTAAGACAATCGGTACTCTAAAGAAAATCGTAAAATCTGGGTATAACAGTCTCCTCATTGAGGCAAATAGTGTGACCCAATCAGATCAGCTGATGCAACTGGACCGCATTAGCGGAAAAGGAGTGGGAATAGAGCCCCACCGGTCACTCAACACTGTGTGTCGTGGTGTAGTTCGAAGCAGGACTTTTGGACAATGTTCGATGGAAGAACTGAAGGACCACCTAGATGACTAGGGAGTGATTGACCTGCGGCGAATAGAGCTGAGGCGAGATGGCGAGAAAATTATTACTGATACATCCTGACATTCCAAAAGCACCCGGTACCAAGAGCTGTGATATTGTCATCTTGGCTCAGCGAACTCGAAGAAGAATATAAAGAAAGACGACAACAATGCTTCAAATGCCAACGCAATAACTACATTGCTAAGTACTGCCGCAGAGAAGCAGACACGTGCTCCCAATGTGGGCAGGAAAAGCACCAAAAAAGCTCCTGTCCTATTGCCGTCCGGTGCAATCATTGCGGGCAGCTGCATCACTCAAATGACAAACAATGCCCAAAATATCAAATTGAAAGTGAAATTTCAGCCACTCAACAGACTGAAGACCTCTCGCTAAGACATGGACCTCGTTTTGAAGAAACATCCGGACCATTAGCGGATGTATAGGGCGGTAGTTAAGAGAGCTACCAGTACTCCGGCCGAAGAACCCAACCCTGCTGCTCCTCTGAATTATCACATGCCACAACAGCCGACTCATCCTGAATAAGAACCTACAAAACCAAAAATAAGGCCAGCTCAGGCAAAAAACAACAATGAACGGCCTTCCGACTCTACCCCACGCAACGCTAAATCCGCTCCAGCTACAACTGATGTAAAATCGAAGGCCAATTCAATTAGTACAAGCTCAGGAACTACATCAGTTACCATATCCTAACCCATCATTTCACCAAAAAGGACGACACAAAAAGAAATGAATAACACTCTCTAAGCCCAAGGAGCCTACAGGCTACAACCGACAACGAAAACAACTGGAGCCAGACGAAGAACCTCCCAAAACTGTTAAAAGCCCAAAACCTACGCCAGCTTCTCTCACCAAATACTCTTTCAAGCGGAGGGACGCAACTTCCAGCCTTGCAAACCTCCATAGGTACAGGCAAGCGATGATGAATATGGCAACCCCAGTAGAAACTCAAAGACCTGCAAACCAAAGCCTACTGCAACAACCAAGAAACCACGGACGATATCGCCACTATCAAGAAGCCGAGACCGAGCATCGCGATCAGCAGAAAGCAAAAAAATTCAAGTGATCGGAAACTGAAGAAAAATCAAACCAGAACCTTAACTTGTCAATGAATTTTGATTCATTTATTCAATGGAATTTAGAATCGTACCGAACCAAATTCGGTGAACTTAAACAACTCCTTAACCTTAACCTGCATGTGTCTGCCTTCAAGAAACCATACTCCGGAACAGAATGGTGACACCACCCACTCAGTACTCTCTATACCTCTGGTGTGACCCGCGCTGATGATGATGAGCAGGGCGCTTCAGTATTGATCCACAGGACAATACCGCATCACAGGATTGACTGGCGTACCACATTGCAAGCAGTATTACTACGTATTAATCTGCACCGGACATACACCAATGCTCGGTCTACTTACCTCACATAAATATACAACACCCAGAAGTTGAAAATATGATCTCCCAGCTCCCTACCACGTATATTATAATGGGGGACTTCAATGCTCGAAGCCAACTATGGAATGACAACGGGCTAAATGATAAAGGACAACTCATGGAAAGAATCGTAAGATAGTAGTACTTATAGGGCGAATCTTAGGGAATCTTATTCTCAAAATAAAAGAACCAACGCTATAGAGAACATTTATTGTAGCAAACGTTCCGGAATACAAGTCATTCCATCATCAGTGCTGGAAGAAATAAAAAGTAATTTTCAGTCATGCATAAGACGGATAAGGTCTGAATAGAAATACCAAGCAAAAACGTAAAAAAAACGACTAACGACTAGAATACTACACTTAGGCGTTTAGGCAATATAAACAGTACATACCGGCGTACATGACTGAAAATTAGTTTTTATTTCTTCCAGCACTGATGATGGAATAACTTGCATTCCGAAACGTTTGCTACAGTAAATGTACGCCTGTATGTACTGTGTATATTGCCTAAACGCTTAAGTGTGGTATTCTAGTCGTTAGGAAAGGATTTATTTTTATATTTTTTCACGTTTTTGCTTGGTATTTCTATTCAGACCTTATTCGTTTTGTGCATGACTGAAAATTAATTTTTATTTTTTCCAGCACTGATGATGGAATAACTTGTATTCCGAAACGTTTGCTACAATAAATGTTCGCTATAACGTTGGTTCTTCTTTTTATTTTGAGAACCGTAAGAGAAAATATCATCTGAATCATGAACGACGGACAACCCACGCATTTTCATAGGCAGACGGGAACCCTCTCTGTCATCGATTTACCACTGTGCTCTAAAGACTGTATCTAGATTTAAATTACCATTTTAACGAAAACCCTTATGACAGCGATCACTACCCTATCCATGTTGATTCTGTCCATCCTCAAAATATTTAAGCCAGATATGAACGGTATGACCTAAACAATGGAAATTGGACTCGGTTTAGCAGACTGACCCAATTGTCTAGTGAAGATGTCCATCAGCTGAATGGAAAGAATGTTGAGGATCACACACCTACATACTTTGACCAACATCTTACAGCAAGCTGCTAATTTATCCATTATCGCAGCTCTCTACCGCGACCTCCGGTACCGTGGTGTAACTCCGAGTGGGAAATGGCGAAACAAGAGCGTACGCGAGCGGAAAGAGCCTTGCAACGATGCAACAATGCGTATAACAGGATCCGATACAATAGAGCAAAGGCAATCTGCCGGAAGACCTTCTTGTTCAGTAAGCAATCATCAGGGAAAGCTTTTATCAGTAGCCTAAATACTAAAACAAGCTTGAATTCAGTATGGAAAAGGTTCAAAAACTGTCCGTAAAATTCAAATTGACCCCTACCCCAAAGCTGAGAGATCCCCTTACGAACAATTTTACTAAAACATTATGAGAAGCTGCGAAGATGCTGGCGGAACACTTCTCGTCGGTGAGTGATAACTCAACTGCCAACGCATTGTTTACGCGTTATAAGGAAAGGCGGGAAGGAAGACCACTGCGTTTGAGGGGGGGTGGTTGGGAGACAAAGAAGCATACAATAGCCCCTTAACCATGCCAGAACTTACAACTGCTTTGGGCTCAACCAGGGATAGCGCTGCTGGCCATGATGACATCTTGTACAGCATGATTAAAAAAAACCACGAAACCTTCCTCCCTGCAGTACTCGCTCTCTTGTGCCGCCATAGCCATGTGGCTAGAGGGTTCTGCCGCCGTGCGGGAGACCCGGGATCGAATCTCGGCGCTGGCAGTGGCGATTTTCTCTATTGGGTATAGGAGAAAAATTCCAAGCACAATACCCCACTCTACCCAGGTGTCTGAAATGGGTACCGGTCTCGACCGGGGGAAAGCGTCATGGCGTCCTGGCGTTAGTTATAAGGCATTTGAAAATCTAATGTACAAGGTGATATGTATCAGGCTTGATTGGAATCAAAGCATCCGTATCCTTCATTATTATTGTTAAAAAATAAATATGGTCCCAACAGGTATTTCCAACAACTTGGTCGCTAACGATAATAATAGCAATTTTAAAAGCTAGCAAAGATCCCACATCTCCGAACAGTTACCGCCCAATAGCCCTCACCTTGTGCTTAAGCAAGCTACTCGAAAAATTTTTCAACAGGAGACTAGTCTGGTTTTTCGGAATCGACTAGGAAAATAGTAAATATCTAATCTGGCTTCCGCGAAGAACCGAAGTACCACCGACCATTGGCTGACGCTGTCCTCACACATCGCATCGAGTATTGCTTCAAAGAATCATCTTATTGCAGTCTTCTTCGATCTACAGAAAGCGTGTGCCACTGCATGGCCTTACTGAATCCTGCTGAAACTTCAGAAATATGGTATACAGGGGCACCTTCTTGCCGTCCTAAACAACTTCATGAACGATAGGAAAATTAGAGTCGGTCTCCAGAATGTCCACTCGTCAACCAAAAGCCTTCGAGGAGGAGTCCCTCAGGGAAGTATCCTCAGCTGCGTGTGCTTCCTTATTGCTATAAATGATATCGCTAATGAAATTCCGCTGAGTGTCCACCGGCCTCTATACGTAGATGACATTGTCATTTATGTGTCTGGCAAAAAGCCTGAGTGCCTAAAGCGACAGTTGGAGATCGCCATTAACCACCTCACTCAACGGACAGCAGCCCCTGGTTTTCAATTCTCCCCATCCAAAACAGTGACTATGAATTTCAGCAGTGCTCGTGGCTGTCTGAAAGTCTCCCCCGAACTTCAACTAAACAATTCAGTTCTACCACATGTAGAACAGTTCAAGTATTTAGGATTAATCTTTGACTCGAGCCTTACCTGGAGACCTCACATCCAATCTCTCAAACGATCATGTTCACAATACATAAACTTACTGAAAGTAATATCCCAAACACAGTATGGAGCAGATCGGCAAACCTTGCTCCTTTTTTATGTGGGTCTCCTAAAGCCAAAATTAGACTACGGCTCAGAAGCTTATAGCTCTGCAGTGTTACCCTAATGAATTCATTGCACACTGTGCAAAAGTCTGCCCATCGGGTAGTTACTGGTGCATACAAAAGTTCACCTATCTTATCACTCCATGCAGAAACTGAAATAAAATCTTCAACGTACTACCTGGAAATTAAAATTGTAAACTACTACCTTAGACTGTTCACCGAACCTGCTCAACACATTCTCTCAAAAATTCGCTGAGCTTTGGGACGCCTGCATGCGAACAAAAGAAAGCCCAAACTATTTACGTTCGCCTGCAAACGATCTTAAAGGAATTAGGATATCTCACGGGAGTGCGTGGCTCCGGAGAGCGTCTTCCCCATTGCGCCGTGGGCTCTCCCCTGTTGGCTGTGTGCAGTGAACTGGCTGCCCTGCCTAAACGACAACTTGGAGCAGCCCCATCCTAAGCCCTTTTCCTCGATCACTTTGTACGACACTCTGAAACAGCTGTATTCTTTACCGATGGATCTAAAACTGAACATGGCACAGCATACATATGCTATGCAAAAAAATGAATGTAAAATTGACTGAACTTGAACAAACTCTGCAAAAATTATTTTCCACTAGGTGGTTTCTGTGCCTTTCAATGACTAGTAAAAAATTAAAGGTGAAATTACAAGTTGGTTCATTATTTATCGAAGAAAGTTTTCTCCTTTCCGCGTAATTTTTTATCTTTATAATTACATAAAATTTCCCACTCTCCACATCCACGCTAGGCTCACAACATTTGCACCTGTGAAGAAAAGGAACGAGAACGTAGAATTAAGCATAAGCATACTATGAATGATAAGAATGATAATTTTAGTAATTATAGTAATTATAGTACCTTATGAAAAAAGGTACTATAATCACAAAAGGAAACAAAATTACGGTTCAGTTCTATGGGATCATCCACTCTAAATAAGATGGCAAGAGGTGAGATCAGAAGTTCACTGGCAGATAACCTCACCTTATCGAAACTCAGGAGTATGAGGTAGAATCCTCGGCATACCTTCCAATGGTCCCCTGTTAGTAGATCCACGCCTTCCCTCTTTGGATGGCTCGGACTCCTAGCGGCCGTGGTGACAGAAGCGACGTTCGACGGTAGTGTTTGAAAACGCATTAACTAGTGGCTGAGGCTCAAATAACAAGCAGGGCTGAAGAGTCACCAGTAGAGAAAGGTTAATGCTGAATAGAGGCTGTATTCTTACTGCTCCACGTCTCGGGAAGCCCGTACGTCTTCTTCGGCTGGGTTTGTCAGCCAGCCAGTAAAGCCGATAAAACATGGACCCACCAGTTTCCACCAGAATTTTGTACACTGGGCCCGGCCGCTGGAATCTCCTCCTCATTAAATTTTCAAGACCGACCATCTCTAGCTAATTTAATGTTGCGCTCGTCACAGATCTGCGCTGCTCTGCGAGCCGGCGTATACTATTACTAAAAGAGCTGCTCTGCTGAGCTGCTCTCTCACTCACACTCGCGTACCTCTCAATAGAGATCACGTCAGTCACATGACGACGGATGGTTTCCCCATTTGCCTTGCGAATAGTAACAGCGACTACTTCACCCAAATCGTTTTTCTCAATAGCCTCAATTAGACCTTGAGGATAGAAATAAGGTTTGGTAAACTTATTTCTCACCAGGACTAAATCGCCAATTTTTAGTTCAAAATGTGATCTAGGGGCGTAAATACCAGATTTAAAGAAAGCAGCATCTCTAAGATTTTGTAGAAATTCACCCCAGTAACACTCCCGTAACCTACACTTCAGACGCTTCAATTTTTCAAAGCGCTGAAACAACAGGTCACTGTGAGCAGAGCGATCCCCTGTAAAAGGAGGGTCATCAATATTTTCATCTTCGCAACTCAATTGGGGAATGACTGCGATGCAGGGAGCGTCATACCCCTTTATCAACATTTCAGGAATCAGTGCAGCGTCTTGTTCAAAATTTTGCCTTAAAGAAACCTTGAAGGCTATCGGCTGTTTGTTAATTAGCATTTTGGCGTCTGCTGCCAGCAGCTGAAAGTGTTCGTATGGCAGTCTAGTTTTTGAAATTGACGAGTAAATTAAGTTCTTTCCTTGCTTAACTAAAGATTCCACAACGCCACCTACGTAACTGGCATTAGGAGGATATGGAGAGAAATTCAAGAATTTTACACCCCGTTCCGTTAAGAACGTCTTCACAGAACTGTGATTTAGGTACGAAGCAATAAGTTGAAAGAGGAGAATAGGGGAACCATTATCGCTCGCAATTCGTTGAGGAATGCCGTAACTAAATATTTGACTCGGTAGCGACCTCAGTAACGCTTCGTTGTCAATATTTTGACTTGGGAGGAGATTCACAGCTTGTGACCTCATGCAAGTTATGATTAAAATGAAAGCCTTATTGCTACCACCACGTTCCTCTACATGGAACGGACCAATGTGATCTAAAGCCATTTCTCTAAACGGAATTTCTGGTGAATTAATCCTAAACTCCCTAAAGGAGTTTTGATGAATTTTAACAACACGTCCATAGACCCTCAATTGCACACCAGGCCAGCTCCAACAACCTTTCCACAACACTGAAGGCACACTGGTTCCAAAATTGCTTCCTGAGAGCAGCAAGGATCTTGTACACACCGGCATGACGCATTTTCACATAGTAATCTATTATTAAAGATTTAGTTAGAGGATAACTTTTGTGGATCAAGATGGGTATTTGGTGGCATGAGAGTCATTCAAATTTTGAAACTTTCTCCACACTCGGATTAGGCCATCCTCGTCTACAAACTAATTCAACTGAGTCACGATACCGGCATCGGGGGCTTGCTTTGCAAAGAATGCAAAAACTTCTGGGTAATTCTCGTGCTGAGCGCTCTTTATAACACCAGAGCAAGTATTTTCGTACGAGCACCCTTGAGAACACACGTTGGTAAAATACTCAGGATACTTTTCATTGGCCTTCTTTTCCAACTTGAAGATGTACTTGTGAACATAATGATTCACTCTGCAACATTTCGCGAATGAAGAAAATTTTTCAAAATAAGAATTAGTCTACTCCGACTCACACAGACAACGTTAGCAAACACTTCATTTGACAGCAAACGCTCTTAAGACTGCTCGGGAATACGTAGACATGAAAATCCATTTAATGACTCGACCTTAGGGCCCGTCAAGTACGTAGACTGAGCTAACAAGTTAACAACCTGCTTGAGACGCATCGGGTCAGACAACCAGTCGGGTTAATAGGCCCCTAAACGTGATAAAATTTCACGGCATGAACCTCACATGCGCCCTTGCGCTCAATCTTTCGAAGCTTCAGAGTCTTTGAGTTCATCTAGTTCAATGCTATCTTAGAATTGGGGTAGAACCGAAGTTCATTAATACTAACTGGACAATGAGCATTAGTGAGGTCTCGATAGATTACGAATGCTACGGTAACCCCGTAATTGACGGAAAGAAACTCTAGTATAGGACTAGGTTTGATTTTCAGAGTGGCACCAATCAACTTATTTTTTCCTACGAGGAATTGTTTTCGTGACACTTTGTCCATTATATAAGCCACATATCCATAGAAATCTTTGCTGGCATCCACGAACACGAACAAAGCAAAGGAATTCGCGTAATCTCTTAAACTGCAAACTGCGCGGCAACGTTAACTCTACCGAGCTATTAACCTGCCTAGCTATTTTTCTCAATGTTTTCATGGAGGATGCGTCAAATTTATTATTTCAGGATAAGACAGAGTTCATCTGAAGTTCATGAAGAAACAATTTTGCTCTGTTCAACGTGGGCAAAATAAAGCCAGCAGGATAAAAATTTGAATTCAGGGATGATAAAATAGTTCTCTTCGTATAGGCCGATTCTTCTAACTTAGGTGCCTTAACAGAAATTTCGTTAGTTTCCCGGTTCCACAATATTCCCAGAAATTTGCTTACTCTCGAGTTCTAGGCCAGACCAGAAGCTACCAATTGAGCATGAAGATCGTTAATATTAGTCGCGAACTGCTGTAAATTGAAGCCATAAGAATTAAATACGTCAACAGCTGCGTGCAAGGCTTCGAAACACTCGTCAATATTTGAGGAAGAGAAAGCGATATTATTCATGTAAGCTAAATTGTACATCACATTTCTTACGGTTATATTAATTCCCTCGGCACCATCTAGTAGGAGTATTTTATATAGAGCTATCATCAACAAGAATGGGGAAAATCTCAGTTCGAAAGGAACCCGTCGAAATTTGTATGTTACAGTAGGAAAATCACCGTTTCGAATATCCTTATACCACAAAAATATCAACTTCTTCGTATCATCTGGCCAGAGACACAATTGGAGAAACGCCTCCTGAAGGTCAAAAATCATTAGATACTTATTGAATCTCAATGGCATTAAGGTAGAAAATAGCTTGGCATTCAATTGAGGCCCAGGTAAAGAAACTTGATTGTGAGGCATTGCTCCCTTTACTTTTTTATCAGCTATATTTGATAGCAACACAACTCTGCATTTAATAGAATCAGCGTTGCGTCTGAATACTGCGTTATGCGCAAGACAAGAATACTCATTATCTCTCAGGTCGCTCTGGGAAGTAATCTCTTCAATGATTCCAGTTGAGAGTTGTTCATTAATGACGTCATCGTATTGATTTAATTCATCAGCATCATTTTTGCAATTTTTTCAGAGTAGATTTTAGAACGCTAAACGCAAAAAGTAATTATTAGGGAGCAAATGTATCACGGATTCATTCCATATGGCCGGCATGACCAAGCGTCCTTCCTCATTACGGTAGGTACCATCTAGAACAAATTTTATTAGTTCCTTATCTGTATCTGAAATTTGAGGGTTAGGCTCCGTGGTGTCATAATTCAATACTGAACCACTAATTTCAGTTAGAGTCTCAATAGAAGCTCTTTTGAAATCGAAGCCATCAGCTTCACCAAAATCAGGCTCTACGCTAGATTTCACTGCGTTAACCGAGGCCTCTAGTCAGAAAGTTCCATTAAATTTATCCATGAACATCTTGACAGAGTTTAAATGAGACACGTTAGCAACAAGAAACGACACGGCACCAGTGAGCATAACCCCCGCAGCACAATAATAGATCAAAGATGGACCATCTGCAGGCCCAAAGGTGCACGAGTTCACTGGGAGTATATGGTCATAATTTACACCCAGAAGAAAATCAACTGAGCCCCTTTTTAGAAGCATCTTGTCAGCCAACGGAATCTGCAAGGTAGAGCATTTACGCACAACGTCAGCCAGGCCAGAAAAGCCTATTTTTGCAAGAATCTCGGTACAATAGCTGCTCGAAAAGTCTTTAACCCATTCACCATGATTGAAAACACTACAATGCTAGTTATCAGGCTTGATTGGAAATAAAGCATCCGTAGATGCCTTCATTATTATTATTATTAAACCAATGGATTTCAATTTTTACGTTCTCCTGCACAATCTTTAAACGGTTGACGGCCGACTGAGATACAAAGCTCCTTTGAGAGGTATAATCATACATCAAACAACATGGAAGAGAATGCTGACCAGTCTTCCGCGGCTGCGCCGACATAAAAGTGGGTAAGAGAGTGCTCGTCGAATTAAAGGTCTGCATCACCTGGTACTTGACAGAATTGGTAGAAGTTTTTTTTACTTCCTGCACGGCCAATGGGCTTCGAGGAGAATTTTTATTCTTAGGAATTTTACGTTAAAAGTTTCCAACGTTAGCCTGTGGATAAGTTTCCTTGACAGCTTCACCCTTAAAAGAATGTCCATTATTTACCTGCGGGACATTTTTCTCCGTACGCAAAAAATAAGCATGAAACTTGTTGCAGTTTCTGAACTTTCCCGAAAATTTGTACTTGCAGGACGAAACTTCATGGTTAAGCAACCCGCATTTCACACAGCCCTTCAGACTTTATGTTAGTCAATCTTCTGTCAGGAGAATTATTCTTGGGAAAAAGGAAGATAACTAGCTTCTCCATCAGACTGGCAGAGCCATCAACTTTGAGTCTAAATTCTTCTGCTTTTCGTACTCAAACTTAAAAGCCAAACTAGAGCCGCCATAATAATTCTGCGCTCAGGCCTCACAACGTCTGAACAAGTTTCGCTTACACTAGTCCTATTAATGGCTTCGAAAAGATTATCTATGACCTCTCTCAAAGAAAGGTGAGATGCATTCACTATGGAGCTGAGCATCTGCTTCAGTTCCTCTGACAGGCCACTCCATAAGAAAAACTGACAATAAATATCTCCGTCATTCCACGAACGATGAGCCTGATCCACCAATCTACATGCCTCACCGACCCATTGATAGGATTTCCCGGCACTAAACTTTAGGTTCACCAGTTTTTGATAACCGAGTATTACTGTAAAGTTTTGCTGGAAAATGCATCGACCAAAATCTTCGACCTTCATCACAACTGAATTCATCACGAGAAACTGAATCTATGATTACCCTAGCATGCCCAAATAGCTGCTGCAACAAATAGGAAAATTTTTCGAACCGAGTTAGGTTAAACTTCCCAATTAAATTTACAAACGAGGTAATGAATTGTTCGAAAAGCTCAGGCTGACAGTCATATGTGGGTAGCTAGCTCAATATGAGGTAATTTGAGCTTTGGTACACACCCAGAAGCGTTGTCCTGCCGAGGAGTGACCACATTATTTTCTGCGTCCAGAGACTGCAGAGTCTGACCTTACCTGCTCAGAGCCATCCCCAAGTTATCAGAATAAAAATCAGCTAGATCAGTCTGACGAGAAAATTTCCTGGCATCCCTTAAACCTTCCGAAAGCATGTGGGTTCCTATATCAGAATCAAGAGACGAAAGCTGCAATTTCAGAGATTCAAGTTTAAACATGAAGAACTCAACTTCAGCTTTAGAGGTTGGAAAAGCTTCATCTAAGCGAGATAAAGTTTTAGTCAAAGGTTGTCTCTTCCCTGCCCTCTAGTTTATCCTTACGTTAATACTGGAATTCGTAACCCTAGCAGAGGTCGCCCTGTCAGCCTGCAGCTGATCTACCACAGCAGTTAAGTGGTTAAAATAGAGAACTGGTACAAGAATTTATAATATTAAATTATTAATATAGGAAAAATTAAACTTAATATATTTCAAAATCAATGAGTAGAAATCAATGAGTAGAGCACTAAACCTCACCAGCACAAATTCCGCGTCAATTTTAGTGACTAAACAACAGCAAGCCACTCACACCATCAAGCGCACCATTCACCGCCGCATACGTCCCGCCAATGGAAGGGAGAGAGGAAGGTTAGAACTAGATCCGGTTCGAAGCAGGGCTGCCACTTTTGTTTGACCAAAATAATCTAGTTTGACCTCAAAAAATATCTAGAAACATCTAGATTTAAAAATAAAACATCTAAAAATATATCTAGAATTAAATTATTTATTAAAATGAAGGAGCAAGATGCTTCTAATCATGCTTTTAATTCTAATCACTGATGATGGACTGTGGCCGAAACGTTTGAAATTAGGTTTTATTCGAATATATACCTTAAATGATCAAAGTAGCTTATCTTGCTCTTTCATTTTTATTACGATTTCTACGGCTCCCTGATGACTTTTATTGTTTCATTCGACTGCGCTATGGCGAGATTGGCTTCAAGTCATTCAGGAAGTGTGAAAACCATCGCAAGCTTGAAAAGACCTATTTAGGTATAAATTTCCTTGTGAACTGCAAGGCCCACAACGTAGTACCGAAGTTTCTCCGTTTCAAGCTCTATAAACGTTGCCTGCAATCATCCACCAGAGTAAGTTACTTGTCAACGAACTGCAGTGTAAGAGAAGAAGCGAGGACGTTTTCTGGACATCGCTCGCCACTAGCGAAGCCCCCTTCCTACCCCTTCTTTCACTTTTTCACAGGATTTTGTACAGTAGATACATCGCTTTTCGTATCAAGCAGTTCAGAGATGAGACCTTGGCCACTCACAGAAGAAAACTACAGGCCCTCGGCGTTCAAGGGGAGGTCGGTCCAGTGGACCCATCTCAAGATATTTTTAATTTTAGCTCTGTGGTTTGTCTCCTCGATTAGAGTACTTACTTGTATTTGGCCTAGAATTTTGTTTGCCAATTTTCATCTAGATTTTTATAAATTTTTTTATCATCTGAAAAAATAGTGTAACCTTCTGAGAAATCTGAAATTGTGGTATGACCATAATGGCCTCAAACTTAACGCAATGCATTATTTTTGGATCACAGAATGCGACTGAAAATTTACCACCATTCAAGCTAACATTTGGAGACGATACAATTAAACCAGTAGATAAGGTTAAAAATCTGGGTGTTTTGTTTGACAAAAATATGACTTTCAATTCACACGTCGAAACAATGTGCAACAAAATTAACGGAACCTTAATGTTCTTTCATCGTATAAAGAACACACTTGACAAAAAATCTAGATTATTAGTGATTCAGTCTTTAGTTTTATCGCGTCTGGACTACTGCAGTCTTGTGTGTGGAGATTTACCTCAATGTCGTCAGGTAGAGTTGCAAAAATGTGTAAACTTCGCCGCCAAAGTGGTATGCAAAGGAAATTCCAGTAAATACGATCATGTTACCCCTCTTTTAAGAAAACTGGACTGGATCCCAATACCGAACAGATTTATGATCCAGAAAGCTCGACGAGTATTCTCCTCTTTGTACCTCCCCCAGAGTAATGCAGAGGTGGTAAAATTTTTTCCATCTAATATCCCAAACGAAAGACCAAACCGGAGGAACGATGTTTTAGTCAGTTACCGTTCATCTAATGTGGGACAAAAAGCTCTCTCAGTTTCTGGAGCTTTTTGGTGAAACAATCCTCCCCAGCATATCAAAAACTCTAAAACTGGAAAAGAATTTAGAGTAAATGTGTCACGTCATTTTGCATCTCTGTCATAGGGTGTACAAATTTCTAGCCTTAGTTTCGGCGAGCTGCCTTGTTTATTTTCTTCTGCCAGCTCGCCTATTAGATTTAAGCTAGATTTAAGAACATCAGGTTAGTAAAATTATTTTCATGATTTAAAGGGCAGGATGTAGGGAACAAATTCTTGGCCCGGCAGTTTCCGTTCTTCTTAGCGACTGACGATCGATAAGAAGTATACTTAAGCGTGCATTAGCACCGAATAATCAGACTTTTCACAGACCTCTAATCGGGCACCACCATCGGCGTAAACTGCTCATTTAATGCCATATCCTACGCAATCTACGGGGAGCACGCTGCTCCACACTTACCTGCTGGAGGCGCTTGACTTCCACGCTGCTCCACACTTACCTGCTGGAGGCGCTGGACTTCCACGCTGCGTCCACTTACCAGACTGGGGACAGGCGGACGTAAATCCACTACCAGGGGATCTACATCTCGTGGCGTTATGCCTTGAGGTGAGGAAGCTTGCCGGACTTGCCAAACCCCTAAAGTTTCCGAACCCCTGCCATTTATATCATGGAGATTTCCTTTAGGACTCGAACCATTATCACGCAGTATTCTGAGCAATATATTGATGGATCGCGTTTGATGGTGGCTCATCAAACAAACTAAAATCAATTACGTAAATTCTTTTTCAGGCAATAAAGGATCAAGTACCTGTATGTTCACTCTCATTCTTTACTTCCAGTGCTTGGAGACTCAAGGAGGGAACGGCGAGCGGCGGGCCTGGGCAGTGAGGTGGCTGCTCGTGTAGCCTGCCCCCAACTCGTACCATTTGCCGCCAAGCGCAAAGTTCCGGCTCGATTTATAGTTCTTGGATTGTGGATTGAGTTGGAACGGCGAGCGGCGGGCCTGAGGGGTGAGGTGGCTGCTCGTGTAGCCTGCCCCCAACTCGTACCGTTGCCGCCAAGCACTCAGCTTCCGCACAATTTAAAATTCTTGATAACTTGCTCGCAGAAGCAAATAGATTTCTGAAACTGTACTTTTTCTTGATCCTTTACACGGCAATCCCATTTTATTTGCTATAGGGCCTGCAGCATTTCGGTATGAACTTCCCATCTATCAGAAATTTTAATTTTCCTGAAATTTCTGTTAGAAATTTAGAAATTATTTCATTTTACGTTTGCTAAGAGATTCGTATATTCATCTTACTTATTTCTGTCGACAACTATGAGCACCACAGCCGTCAGTTCAATGCAGCAGAACGAACGTTCTTTCCATAATTAGGAGTATTTCCTCATCTTTATTTTGTTATTTCTTTCTCTTTTCTGTATTAATATTTAACGTCCGTATGACAAATATACCATGAAATACATTTTGTGTGTACACCAATAAACAGGGTTATAGATGTGGGGGTTGTGCAAAGTTTATAATGAATTAAATTTTGGCTAACGTTGTCTCGCTATTTCAAAATCATTCTCGAAGATGTTTTCAATCGATTTTCGGCTGAGCTGGGGGGAAGGGGGTAATTTACGCATTGCATGTAGTCTTTTTATTTTTTTATTTTTTTTCGTGCGTTCAGCGCGCACTAGCACTGAACTTTCAAATCGGAAAAAATTCTAAATTTCTGTAATTAAAATTATCACTTTGGATCAAAGCCGAATCTACCTATATGTACGAAATTTTGTGAATATTCTTCACTCAGATATGATATCCGGCCTCAATGTTACTCCATTTTATCCCACGTACACATGTCCGTATAATGCTGAAGAGTTGTGTTGCTTCTTGACTATAACCTGATTTTTCTTAAAAAAATTCTGTGAAGAAATTAAAAACCAGTTCATTTTTTATGTTTTTCGAAGTCTTCTTCTCCGGTTAGTTATTTTTTTTGCGAAAAATTTCTTAGGATTACAGTGAGCTCAACTGTCATTTTCTGTGTAGTAGATGGTAGGTTGCTTTCATCTTTTATTTTATATATGTATTTTTTTCTAATATTTCATTTTCAATAAGTATATATATTAATATGTGTGTGTACGTGTGTAGGTGTATATATATGTATCTACATATATAGATATACATGTTTCTATTTCATTTCTTTACGCAAAAACCATCCGGTTAATAAATTTTATTGCAATAGCGAAATGATTCAAAAATAGATGTATCACTTCCCCAGAGGGCGTTTCTATGTGAATCGGATTAATGTCAAGTATAATTAATGAAATAAAGTGCAATTTGAGCATATGAATCGTAGTAAAATTATCTTTCTGTCCGTATGTTGTACAAGCCATGAATTTTGATATTGAGTGTATATTTGTTTACCCGTTTCTACCAATATTTTGTAGATATTTGTCAATCATGAGTGGTAACCGGCTTACACTGTATCTCTATTTTATCCCATGTACCCATGTCCGCATGATGTGGTGAATATCGAGAAGATATGAAATATGTTTTTGGTGGTGATAGGGCTTTGCATATTTTTAGGGCATATTTTTCATTTCTCATTCAACTACCCTTGACAGATAGACTATTGGCACACCACGTATGGTTTGTCTATTAGTACGCCTCGTATATTTTGTCTATTAATCTGCTTCGTATGGTCTATCTACTTGTACACCTCCGATAGCTTGTCTACTAGTACACCTCGTATAGTTTGCCTATTATTATGCCTCGTATGGCTTATCTATTTGTATACCTCGGATGGATTGTCAATTAGTACTCCTAGTATAGAACTTTTGTTAGACTACTAGCACACCACGTATGGTTTGTCTATTAGTACGCCTCGTATATTTTGTCTATTAATCTGCCTCGTATGGTCTCTCTATTTGTACACCTCTGATAGCTTGTCTATTAGTACACCTCGGATAGTTTGCCTATTATTATGCCTCGTATGGCTTATCTATTTGTACACCTCGGATGGTTTGTCAATTAGTACTCCTAGTATAGAACTTTTGTTAGACTACTAGCACACCACGAATGGTTTGTCTAATAGTACGCCTCGTATATTTTGTCAGTCAATTAATATGCCTCGTATGGTCTATCTACTTGTACACCTCTGATAGTTTGTCTATTAGTACACCTCGTATGGCTTATCTACTTGTACACCTCGGATGGTTTGTCAATTAGTACTCCTCGTATGGAACATTTGTTTTAGGATGTCCTATATTAAGAAACTTTTAAAAGCCAATATGTTGGCATGTATCTCATGTGACAACTTTGAAATACACATTTTTTCTTTTTTTTTTTTTTTGCACAGTCTTAAAATGTTCGCTGTAATAATTTCAGTGAATTCACTGATAGAGTACGGACAATTGCTTTTAAGTACTATTATAATTTAAAGCCATACAAAGTTTTTCGTCTGTTTTCTCAAAATCTGATTTTACTCTTTTGAAAAAGTTAGCATCAAACAGGAATGTCATTGTAACCAAACCAGACAAAGGACGGGGAATAGTTCTGTTGGATAAGTCGACCTACCAAAACAGCATGAAACGGCTTATATCTGATCCGAATAAGTTTGTTGAAGTTATTGAACCAATAGAAAAATTAGTCCCTCGTATAGAAGATAAAATCAATATCTTTTCACGAAAATTGAAAGGCTTGAAATACTCATATTCACATTTGTGTAATACTCATTTAAACTGTAATCAAACGGAATCGTACATTAGTACTCGGGGAATCTCATATTATATTACTTTTAAAGATTAAATCTACGCATCGTGCGGTGGATAATCTTTTGTATTTGCATGTATATGATTCCATATATATATGTGATCACGTGAAATTTCACGTATATAAATATTTATGAGTGTAAATAAATCCTCGAAACTACTACGTGTATGTTCAACATAAAATTACCGTTTGAACATAAATATTTGAATGTTTGAACACTGCCATCAATGTCGAATTTTAAAGCAACATTAATGAGTAGTATAATGCTAAGTTTTTATAAATGACTCGCTTCGTTTACGCCGGTCAAAGATTTGAATCACACTCAGCCTCCTGATGCTGGACACTTGGCAGATTTAGCATATTTTACGACAGCTTGTTTTTATAGAAATTGGGACACTGGCGGAAATTTTATGTATTCCTTGCTTAAAGGAAAAATGATTGTCTCGCTCACCACATCCAATAGATACATATTAAACACAAAACTGCTCAAATAAACGTGTGATTATGTTAATTTTCAACTCGACTTAGGGCTAGATCAATTTGAATTTGACTTGGATTTATTTTAACTTGACTTGGATTAGTATGAACTTGACTTGGATTAATTTGAACTTGACTTGGGATTTGATGTAAAAAAGGTGTAGTACAATACTAAAAACCCCGGCCAAAACCACGGTTTAGGGCACTATTCTGCCGGGGCCGGGGCCGGGGTCGGGGTGGGCAAAAATTTTCGTGGCTTGCCGGGGCCGGGGCCGGGGTCAGCAAAAATGGCCGGGGTTGGCCGGGGCCGGGGCCCCGGTCGGTCCATAGCGACAGCGTAAGAAAGTGCACACCTCCATGCAGCTAGGCGAAACGACGGCCGCGGAGGATGGTAAGCGCCACATCCTACGTGCAGTCAGGTGCGTAGATTTGTTGTACTTCATCGACTCCAACAATACTAGGTACTTGGTCGATAACGGCTCGGCGGTTAGCTTAATTCTGCCCGACGAAAAACATTCAACCAGACCCCTTCCTACGATGTACTAGAGGCTAGCAACACTCCAATAGCCTTATACAGGACGGCGGAGAGAAACATTCGGCTCGCCCCCCAATTGCTCGTAAGCTGGGATTTTTTAGTGGCAGATATCAATCAACCTATAATAGGCATCGACTTCCTGCACTCGAACAAAATAAACGTCAGCAAGCGCAAGATTGTACAGCCACACCTCGAAAGCTGAAATTCCTTGTGAAAGAGTGTAAGGTAGTAAGTACAATTAACCTTAGAGGGCGCTGTAAGTCGTAGGTAGCTGCAACCGGTGGGCGTTCGAACGCGATCTCTCTTTCTGTTTACATGTAGCTCCCATGGTACTAGGCCGTAACACTGTCCGCTTGTTGGTAATACGTGAACGTGTACCTGGTGTATGTCCTGGACCTATAGTCAGTGTGCGGAGGAAACTACGTGGAGTGAGCTGTTAACTGTAAGCGTATACAATAGTATTCTGGTGACCACTGCTGTGTTCATGTTTAATGGCCGGATTTTAACCTATGTCTTGTAAAAGAGAAAATAAAGTTCTTGTTCCTTCTGTGTTAAATAAAGACGTTCTTGTTCGTAAAGCGTTTGAAGAGCCACCTGGATCAAGAACTCAAGTCAACTCATTACAACGAGCAAACTTAAGTAGCACGAAAATTCACCAAATTCATCAACAAGCACCGCCAGAATTCAACGACACCCTCAAGGAGTGCCCTGAGACGCTGTTTGTACACGGACGCCCTTCTAAACAAGCAAGAAAAGATGTAGAACGCCACGTCGAAACGTTTGGTCCCCCGGTAAACGAGAGAACAAGGAGACTTTCTACAGAAAAACAGGAAAATCAAACGTCCTCTGAGATACTCGGAAACTTGAAAAACATTGGGGGTGGGGGCACTATTGGGGGCGAGCTGAAACTTGTGTGGTGGTATCTGGCGAACAGCTTGTTGAGACCACCACAACTTTCTTCATGAGTCTGTCGATCAAACTTCTTCCACAATCCCCACCTCTCTGCTCCTCGGAGATCTCTTTCACGGTACTCTTCCTCTGAGGCTCCTAGCGCCTGCCGTCATGCTTTCTCCTATGGTTTTGAACAAGTTGCTCTTTTCGCCTCGTCTTCCTTCTTCTGGATACTTTTTCTTTCGCAAACGTAGCTATAGTCTTAGTCGTAGTCGTACTGTTACTACCACACAGACATCACTACCATCACCGTTTCCGTCACGATTTCAAATACCTCAGAGCCTTCGAAAGCAATTCCATCGAGAAAGAAATAAAGACAGAAAGAAAGAAAGAAAAACCGATTATATCTAAAAAAGTTGCCCCATGAGATACATGCCAACATATTGACTTTTAAAAATTTCTTAATATAAGACGTCCTAAGACAAACGTTCCATATGAGGAGTACTAATAGACAAACTATACGATGTGTACTAGTTGTAAGCGCCATCCTGCACTCGTGTATGCGAACATGCAGAACAAGATCGTAGCGTAAGCATCTACGCTCGTGAGCTTCGCTTCGCATAGCACTTTGTTAACTGTGATTATAGGAATTCCTTTCGGTAGCACCGTTATATTATTTTTGTTTTTTCCTTGTACGCTCAGATTTGTCATACAACCAACCTGTGTAATTATTGAATCAATATTTGCCGATAAATGTGGACAACTCAAAGCTAGTTTGTTCTGAACTTTGATTATTTTTTCGTGTTAAGAATATATCGTTTGTTTCAGATCAGTCTTTACCAAGAACTCAATAATTTGAAACTGTGTGTTATATGTTATCTTGTCATCATCTTTGTAATCTTATATTATAACGAAGACATTAATGGAGCGCCCTCGTTTGTCTTTACCGAGAAGTATCAGATTATTGAAAAATACTAAATGAAAGAGCCTTGGAATTCGGGCCTTCACTAGTAGACAAACAATCCGAGATGTACAAATAGGTGTGCTAATAGATTAACCCTCTCAAGAGATAGCTAAATAAAAAATAATAACTATCATCTCATGGTTATTTTATATTCCAAGCGATGGCTGACAACGTATAAATGATTCAAATACTACTAAACAATTCTTCGGAATCCCTAAGTTATTAGTTGAATCGAAGTAAGAAAATGACAAAAAACGCTATACCGAAACAGATTCACCCTGAATCGAAGAAACCAACTCGTGTAAGATTATAGATTATAGTTTAAGCCTCCCTAACCGCTACAAAAAAGAGCGTATCGAAGAGAGGAAGGAGGAAGGCACCATTTAGTATGGAGACAAGAGAATGAGGAATCGATGCAGAAGGGGCATAGAAACAGTAAAGTTGAGGAAGAAGTTCATGAAATAAGATAAAAGTTGAAGAGAAAGTCAGAGGTACTGAAAAACAGGACGGTAGTGAACCGAAAAAGATGGTCCTTAACATAACAAAGAACATTTCACTTCAACAAAAAGAAGGCCTACCTAACTTTCAGCTCGGTCCCTCACATTTTTCCCCTGGGAGCGCCAATTCCCATAGATACAATAGTTGTATCCCCCTGAGGGGGCCAACTCATGTAAATTTCTATTCATCATAACAGATAAACATCTGACCTTCAAAGAGCACATCGCTCATATTAGTTCTAAATTATCAAAATCCATCGGAATCCTGAATAAAGTTAAAAATTACCTGCCTGAAACGGCCTTACTAATGCTCTATCGAACGTTCATTTCACCATACTTGCAATACGGAATAATGCATGACATGGAACTGATAAAAATTAAACCAATGTAATTTTTACTCTGAAAAAAGAGCCAGAGTAAAGAACCTAGAACATAATGCTCACACAAATGATTCATTCAAAAATTTACAAATACTTAAACTCTCGGATCTCTACAAAATCTCCATCTGCAATTTCATTTACAAAACATTAGCTAATGATGACGACAATAGCCTACAACAATTATTAACTGCGCAAACTGGTCATCACGACCATTTAACGCGAAATAGAAGTAAATTCATGCTTCCTTATTATTCAAAGGCCCGCTTGCAACACAGTATACTATTCGTTGGAACTAAAATTTGGTACTCAATACCTGCCGAGATCCGTGAATGTAATTCTTACAAGGTATTCAAAAGAAATCTTGATTCTCACTTCTTATCAGAATACTAGTCGTGTAAGATCACCAAGTCAAATCCTGCCTCCTACATGTCTGGTCCTAATAATGTAATTTGCCATGAGTAATATCGCCGATTTTCAGTCTGCTCTTAAATCGTTATCGAATATATTGTTAAATATAGTCCATATGACCTATGTTGTAAAATGAAGCATCAATATCGAGTTCATTATCTTGTTCATCAGTCTAATACAAAACTAGGCTAAGTGAATTAGGTTAAACATTATTGTACACCCTAGAATAATGTAATGGTAGGATGCCCTAGAAGTTGCTGAACTTATTCGGGCCCACAGGAAGCTATACTCAAATTTGACCATTGTATTAGACTTAAGAAACATTCTACCTCTGTATCACCTGGGGTAAATAAATTGTTTAAATTGTTTAGATTGAAACACCATCGTAAATGACTATCAAGTTTTGAGAAAAGGTTAGTCACAAAGTAATTTATAAAGAACATCGCCCAACACAGCACGCACGTCTAGAAAGACGTTAACAAACTTACACGCAAAAATGAAATTCATGGCTTGTTCAGCGTATGAACAGAGATAATTTTCTTATGAGCGCTTTATTTCATGTCTGTTTATATTTTTCATTTCTTCTATTCAGAAAAGTGCCCTCTGGGGTCGTGATAGATCTATTTTTGAATCATTAAGCAAGCGTAATAAATATACTTATTTCTGGAATTTGGTTGTGTTATCTGGTCGCAGAGCCTCTGGTTAAATGTAATGTGTCTTGAGGTTTTGCTTTTACGTACATATAGTTTGCAAAAACTTTATAAATAGAAGAGGAAGAGGAGTGATGGACCGCCCATGGATTCCATAATGTAGAACTTGAAGACGATGACGAAGACGAAGACACCACCCTCAAGGGTCTCCCTTCTAAATTGCGAAATACTATTGCGAAGTGAAGAAGTTGTTAAATAAGATGACTCGAGCTCCAGAGAGCTAAACCATGAATGGTTAAACTTCCTCGGTAATCACAGAGTCCCTAAATCCTCTGCAACGACCACCCTTACGGACCGGTAGTGCCGGAGCTCCGCTCTTTCACCGCGTTAAAGGTCGGACTTCACTGCCAGTAATGGTTGCGCACACTCAAGAAGGATGCCGGTATAATCTAAAGGGGCCCTTACACGCTCAAAAAAAGCGTCAAAATTTTGCATCAAAATTTTGACGCGTAATTTTGATACAAAATTTGATGCTTAATTGCTCACATACGTTAGGCGTTTTTTCCATCAAAATTCAGTATCGTCAAAATCTTCGACATGGATGCATCAGTGGCCATAGCACTAGTGTTCGCATTGGATTCTGATAAGCCTCCTTCTAAACGTCGGAAATGGTCAAAAGACTGGTATTTAAAACGCAAAACCTACGGACACGTCAACCTTCTCCAAGAATTACGTTTTAATGAACCAAAGGACTTCCGTAACTTCCTTCGAATGGATGCGATGAGTTACTCGGCCATGTCGAGCCATTGATAAGGAAAGAAGACACTGCCATGCGTCCATTCACACCACCAAGTGAACGCTTATCCATCACACTCAGGTACCTGGCGTCTGAAAATTCTTATGAAGACTTGAAATTTCTGACAGCAAGATCTCCGCAAGCGATTGGAAAGTTGGTTATTGAAACCTACGAGGCCATCATCATTTGTCTGAAGCGTCAGCAGACTATAAAGGTGAGGTGTTAAATAAATTGAAAACACGTACTGTCTGTGAAACTTTATTATCATACCAAAGCAATGAACATAAAAATAAACTGAGAACGCGTACTATTTATGATTTTTTATTATTATAACAAAGTAATGAACATAGCAATAAACTGACAACACAGAAATTAGTCTCATATACAATAACGAAATCAGTGAATAATTGAACCGGACTGTTCACTGTTCACTGTAAAAACATACAGTACATCAACAAGATTTGTCAATCTTGACAGTCTATCACTTGTA
This sequence comes from Morinoia aosen, assembly GCA_030386875.1. Lineage (NCBI taxonomy): Eukaryota > Metazoa > Arthropoda > Malacostraca > Amphipoda > Talitridae > Morinoia > Morinoia aosen. The sequence continues at coordinate 46,161,234 of CM059575.1, forward strand.
AGCGACAAGGGGTAGGATCGAAGCTACCAAAAAACTGGGACAGGTTGTTTTCGTTATTGCAGGATTCACTTGCCGCGTGTGAGAAATGCCCGCCCTATTAATTGTTCATGAAAGAAGGTGCTTATTCAGACTGAACTTAGGTAGTGGCCAACAGAAATACTTGGGGTACTGCATCGACTGCTGGATGGGGTGGTGGTGTTGCCATTGACTTGCAATTAATTTCTGTGCAGCGCGCCGAATCGACCTTCAAACAATATGTCGTTTATGGCTTTCTTCGCATAGAGCTCTTGACTGGCGTCCATACATTTCAGTACATGCGCCCATGTCTTGGCTTGGCTCAGGTACCGGTCGTCCGGCTCAGTTAGCCGTGCATTTGCCAATGACAGGAGTTCCGCTTTCTCGGCTTCCGGGACTCGCTTGCGTTTTCTGCCGAGAGATACGGACTGACTAGAGGACGACGGCTTCGTCGGCCTAGGCAGCGGACATGTAATTGCGGGAAATGACCCCTCACAGTTTTCTCTTTCTCTTTCTTTAGTACCGTCTCCTGAGTCATCTCCATCCTGGAACATAATGAAATTAAAAAAAAATAAATTAGAAAAAATTACTCTTGCTATTACAGATCCACGCCCCATAGCCACACTATCATATTACGTTGTTCAACACTTTGTCTTTCTGTGACCTTTACCTTCGACCTCTTGACCTCAATTTACACACATTTACAGAACTTCCCAAGGCCTACCAGTGTGTAAAGTCTGAACTTGATTGGATCAATATTTTTGAGTTATGCCGCAAACACACACCCAGACAGAGACGACAAAAAACATTATCAATGCCACGACTACCACCGGCGTGGGTGATAACAATTAAGTACATACTCAGGATATACATGCAGGCCGATACCATTTATCGAAAAAATCATTAAAATTTAGTTTCATTTGCTTACACGCCCTTTGGTAGTGAAATCACAATGAGTGTCAGTTTTCTCTTAATTTCTTTTCAGATGCCGAAAACACCAGAAGAATTGATTATGACGAGTGACGCCTTCAAGTCGGCCTGGAATTTTCCTAACTGTTTAGGAGCTATAGACGGTAAACATATTCCGACTAAGAAACCATTCAAGTCCGGATCCTTTTACTTCAGCTACAAAAAGTTCTTCAGCATCGTACTCATGGGTGGTGTCAATGCAAATTATGAATTCATTATGGCAAATGAAGGCGTCAATGGGCGCGTTTCCGATGGAGGAGTAATATCTGTAACTGAATTCGGCCGACGCATTGAAGAAGCTGCTTTGAATCTCTCAGAACCAGAGCCCATCGTTCATTACGGAAAAAACTTGCCGTACGTGTTCGTCACCGATGATGCCTATGCAATGTCAGAAAATCTTCTGAAGCCGTACGGAGGCAAGTTAGATCATGACCAGCGAGTGTTTAATTATCGCTTGAGCAGGGCGAGGCGCGTATCAGAAAATGCTTTTGGTGTGCTGTCCGCCAGATTTGGTGTAATTCGAAACACTATACAACTTGACCCTGAGAAAGCCTCGACGATAACGCTTGCATGCTGTTATCTGCACAATTTCCTCCGCAAGAAATCAAAACACTACTTGAGGGCTAGAAACGTGGACTGGGAAGATGCTGATCACAATGTACAACCGGCGGACTGGCGAGAAGGTCAACATCCGCTGGAAGGTTTGGAGATGTGTAGAAGTAGAAACATTGGAGAAGTCATACGTGGTGTGCGAGATTCCTACCGCCGACAGTTCTGTACAGAAGGAAGTGTTCCTTAGCAAGATGCCAGAATTGCGTAATGATTTCGTACAAACAGAATTCTTACTGACTCCATTGACTCAGGCCAGCTAGTGCGGGCTCGTTACGCTGGACTCTCACTAAATCGGGGAACGCAAAAAAAGTCACCGAGGCATTTCTTAATATGGTTTTTCGATTATCGGTTATAGAAAATAAGGGCTTTCTAAATCGATTCTTCGGTTATCGAAATAAATTATTTCATTATCTAGCTCAAATATGGTAGATAGTTATAGCAATAATATAAATATTTAAAACACATTTATCGGCAATACTGTATTAAATACAGTGTCAATATACGTACGGTAATTAACTAATTGTATTTTCCCTTTCCAAACAGTCTAATATTGGTGCATAAGAATTAGGGAACTCTAAAAAATGGGAATTTACCTCATTAAAAATAATGATCATCCCAAATATAAACAAATTCGATAGCCTTGTCAAAATTGTGTCGAACGCTTCATATAATCTATACTACTTAACGTGAGTGTGTAAAATTTTCCATAAATTCATATAATATCTTTCATGATATTATTAGTTGCACCGGAAGGTATGAACTTTAACATATTTAAAAAATGAAGCTAAAAAATAACATTTCATAAAACGAAAATGTTTGTGTTGGTAAAATTTTTGAAATATTTCTAGAATAAGTCCCAACTGTCATAAAACCTGTTTGTACAGAAGGTACGGATAATAAATGGCGATATGTATAACTGCAACAAATTGAAAAAATAAAATAAACAATAACAATAAAAACAATACAAATGAAATTAACAATAAAAATTACATATCATGAACTAACCTATATTGTTCCTTGTGTCGCGATACGTGAAAAAGGGTTATTAATCACGTACGCATGAGGAATCGCAACCTCCACAAATAAATATAATGTACACCTTTGTGCTCGCGTGAATACTACATAAAAGCATGGACAATGAAAGAGTAAAGATTAAAATTGGTTTTATTTTTTACGAACACGTGGGTCAAATACGAACACACAAAATATCTCAATGCAATGATTAAAGCACAGGGAAATGTTTGAACGAAGGAAAAAATGCGCACAAGTGCACTAATGCGAGATACTCATGACAATCACCAGTGTGAAATTCAACACGACATAGCATTCCAAAAATGTAAAACTTCCCCGAGAATATCTATCGTCAATACTCAAGAGCTGACAACGATTCACAAAAGAATTCACAAAGTTATAGAAATCCCTACGCAACACAAATCACAGAACAATGATGACAAACATACAGGTTCCCTTGACTCACAACAAGGTATCCAAAAATACACAAATGCTTCGCATTTTATCGCGTTAACTTAAGACACAAATTCATTACACAGCGCGTCCTTTTTACTGCACTGTACCGCGTGCCACTTTGACTTCCACTAATACACTTTAACGCACTGTTTCAAAATACTCGATACCACAAATTTTCAATTCCTCTGGGATGCGTTGCAGGTGTCACCTAGTTTCGGGCCCTGTTCAACTCTTGAGGGGCGCCCGCAATGTGTCTTCGCTGCGGCCGCTCCAATCGCAGGCGTAGGCCGGTTGCTGACACATCGAAGACGCTGGGCCTAGAGCGCTCGCTCGTTGCGCTCATGGCTTTTATTGCCCGAACAGCTTAACCACTGTGGAATTTGCGATTTCTGACGTTGTTGAAGATTGGCAGCTGTGCGAGTTCAAAATGCAGGCTGGAGTGTTCATGCTGGCTTGAAGTCGACGTAGGACTGACATTTATGTTCTCTCGGGAGAACGATTTGATACATTTTAATACGTGCCGGTTGTCAACTCGACGTTGTTGCGTATCAAGCGGAATTTGATGCCGGTGGTACTTCAGTGTTTGCTGGGTCCGTTGCTAACTATTGAAGATTCGAAGGAGCACTGTATCGGACACTTTCTTGATGTTTCTCCTCGATTAGCAGATCCAACGGGGATCACGGCGGCGGCCGGATCCCCGAAACGTGCACCAAAAAGACCGTCTCTCGTCGTGTAACCAAGCGAAATTCCTCTCTACTTTCTCTTCTCAGCTCCTTATAAGTCCTCCGTTTCTTTCCTTCGAGAACATTCCCGACTCTTCCTTTGCAAAGATCACGTGTTTCACTCACGATTGGTTGAGCCTTGCTTGTTTCGGGTGTTCTGAAATGTAATTGGTTCGCGCTGACACTCCCACATGTGTGATCCCTTCCAGAGTGCTGATTGGCCGAAGAGATGCGCCACCCTTCGAAACTGCCTCGTACGGTGTACCCACGCAACGCATGTGTGTTGGCGCTTTGTGTTGTGTGTGTGCCTGTGTGTGTTTTGTGTGCTGGCTTGAGATTTGTGTTCGTGTCCAAGACTGTGTGTTTGTAGAAGCCTGAGCCTCAGCAAGTTTGGTCGAAAGCTGACCACTTGAGCTCGACCGTTATTTATGGCCCACCTCTTCGAAACCCGAGAACAACGCTGTCCCTTTTGCTTAAAACAGAGAAAAATCGCCCTTACGCAAAGCCAACGGTTTTCCACATTCCTAACAAAAAAATCCTGTTAAGAGAAATGAAACATCATCTAACATGAATATATCTTTGCGTGATTTAGCCACAAATATCATAAAATATGAATGTACATATATATAGTGACACTTGTTTATCGCTTTTGTCATCATCGCTATTGGACAAGGTGCTTCTTGACTGGGCAGGAGTCTCCTGGACTCTTAAAAACATCATAGCCTTCATGAACCACGCCTGAAACTCGTACAAGTCTTCAGTGCCGGCACCTGATTTGGTACTTTTGTCAATTTTTCGAAGTTCATTGCGAAATTTGTTCGTATATTATTTATTTGTTCTTCAGATTTTCTAATGTGGCGGAAGTAAAATGCTCACGATATTTCCGCAGTAAAATTTCATAGGCCTCGGCTTTCTTGGCATGATTGCTATAATCCTTCGACTTAATTCTCCACAAGGCTGGCAATGTTTGATACACGCCTAAAACTTCAATCAAAAAATTATTTTCGGTCTCCTTCTTCCCCGACATGGCAATTCTGTCTCCTCGGCAGTCACCTGCGGACTAGCAATTTTGATCAAAATTTTGACAAAAGCCCACACACGCATCAAAAATTTGACGACTCGTCAAAAAATATCAAACGGATTTGATCCATTAAACTTTTGATTCAAATTTTTATTTGACATCAAGACGTCCCACACACAGTCAAATTTTGCATCAAAATTTTGATATCAATATTATGATGCAAAATTTTGACGCTTTTTTTGAACGTGTATGGACCCCTTTAAGGGGCCCATACAAAAGTGCCAAATCAGGTGCCGGCACTGAAGACTTGTACGAGTTTCAGGCGTGGTTCATTAAAGCTATGATGTTTTTAAGAGTCCAGGAGACTCCTGCCCAGTCAAGAAGCACCTTGTCCAATAGCGATGATGACAGAAGAAATAAACAAGGAACAATTCAGGGTAGTTCATGATATGTAATTTTTATTGTTAATTTCAATTTTATTGTTTCTATTGTTATTGTTTATTTTATTTTTCAATTTGTTACAGTTATACATATCGCCACTTATTATCCGTACCTTCTGTACAAACAGGTTTTATGACAGTTGGGACTTATTCTAGTAATATTTAAAAAAAATTACCAACACAAACATTTTCGTTTTATGAAATGTTATTTTTTAGCTTCATTTTTTAAATATGTTAAAGTTCATACCCTCCATTGCAACTAATAATATCATGAAGGATATTATATGAATTTTTGGAAAATTTTACACACACTCCACAGATCGGATAGACGCCATGGCAGAAAAAGGGAGGTGTTGCAGCATACATTAGGAATGACTTGGCACCCCAAACAGTAGTCTTGTCTGCAGACTCGAATGGTGTGGTTGAACACCTCGTTCTGTGGCTGGATCAGGTGAGACTAGCACTTGTGGTCGTGTATCGCCCTCCTGCCTGCGAATTGGAAAATTTCCTACCGGTAATGAGGCATGTTTCCACGAAGTTGGAGGAGTTGGGAACACCATTGCCCACCATCATAGTGGCGGGTGATTTCAATTTCCCCTCAATGTGCTGGTCGACGAACCATATCTATGGGGGCTCGCGGGAGTTGAGGGCTCAGGCGACTCAGCTTACCGAGTTTATGGAGAAATTCGCCCTGGAGCAATATGTAGTGCTCCCGACTCGGCAAGATAACATCCTCGACCTTTTCCTGACGAATAATGACGAAGTGGCGAGGGAAATTCGGGTAGAGGACACTGCCATGTCGGACTATAGGCTGCTGATAATAACTGCGGACATAGGTTGCGATGGTTTTTGCCCTCGAGGCAACCGAAGCAATGTTGGACTGGGATCGCTAAATTTTATTAGTGATGCGACAGATTGGGACAGCATACGTGAAGAACTGGCGGCCGTAGACTGGGCCCTCTTAACACTCAGTTTGACCGTACAGGAAATATATGAAGTGTTGTTGAAGACAATCACGGATATCTGCACGAGACACACACCAGCGAGGAGGATAAGGTCGAAGAGACTTGTCCCCAGAGATCGCAGGATCTTGATGAAGAAGCGAAAGCGACTACTGCAACAGCTGACGGGAGCATCCAGGCCAGCGGCGAGGCAGCAAATAACGGAAAGAGCTTTGGATTTGGAGAACCAACTAATGAGATGTCACGACGCCGAGACCGAAGCTGAGGAAGTAAGGGCGGTTGATGCGATAAGGACTAATCCTAAATACTTCTACGCCTTCGCAAGGGCTAAAGCTGGAACCAAGTCACAAATAGGACCGTTCCGCTTGGAAGGCAACCTCATAGGCGATCCCAACCAAAAAAGTGAAATGCTTATGGAGCAGTATGAGTCTGTGTTCAGCGCGCCAACCTACACTAATCTGGAGGACCTGTTGTCAGAGCCCCTTCAGTATCAAAACAACAACCACCTCAGCAGTGTGTCGTTCACTGAGGCGGAACTGGCTGAATGTATGGACGAGCTGTCGCCCACATCTGCACCGGGGTCAGACCAAGTACCGGCTGTTCTACTCAAGAAATGTCAGGACCAACTTAAGACACCCCTATGGATCATGTGGAAACTCTCGATGGACACCGGAGATATCCCGGATCAGTTGAAGTTGGGAATTGTCACACCTATATTCAAGGGTGGGGAAAAGCACCTACCTAAAAACTATAGACCAGTAACGTTGACATCCCACATCATCAAAGTATTCGAGAAGGTGATCGTGAGGAAGATGGTGAGGTTCCTGGAGGATTCCGGCAGGCTGAATAGATCACAACATGGGTTCCGTAAGGGAAGGTCCTGCCTCTCGCAATTGCTGGAACATCAAAGAACCATCACCGAAGCTTTGGGAAACGGCCGCGCAGTGGACGTTGTCTATCTCGATTTCGCAAAGGCCTTCGATAAGGTGGACCACAGCATACTGCTTGGTAAGCTCAAGGGCCAGCACATAGGAGGCCGGCTGCTGACGTGGTTGGCTCACTTCCTGACAGACAGAAGGCAGAGGATAGCTGTGGATGGATGCCTCTCGTCGGAGTCTCTGGTAGTGAGCGGCGTGCCGCAGGGATCGGTGCTCGGACCACTGCTGTTTCTGGTCCATATATCGGACGTGGACGCCAACCTCCAATGTTCCCGTGCATCTTCCTTCGCAGACGACACGAGGTTGATGGTGGAGATAACCGATACGGAGGACTGCAGAGGGATGCAGAGTGACCTGGAGCGGATATACCGGTGGGCTCAGGTAAACAACATGCAGTTCAACGAAGCTAAATTTGAACTGATAAGGTATGGAAGTCACCCAAATGATGCCTTCTCCTACGTAACAGAGGGAGGACTGGACATAGAAAGAAAGCCCTCTCTTCGAGACCTGGGCGTCATCGTTGAGGATACTGGGGCCTTCCGTGAGCACATTGACTTCATTGTGAGCAGATGCAGGCGGCAGATGGGATGGGTGTGGAGAGTATTCCGCACAAGAGAGACCGTGCCCATGCTGACGCTTTACAAAGCACTCGTCCTTCCCCTGGCAGAGTATTGCTGCCAGCTCTGGAATCCGGGAGCCTGGGCTGACATTGTCAAGCTTGAGGGAGTCCAGAGGTCCTTCACGGCAAGGATCTCGGAAGTAAGACACCTGGACTATTGGCAACGTTTGAAACATCTTGCCCTTTACTCCCTCCAGAGAAGGCGAGAGAGACACTATTATCTACACCTGGAAGATTGTGAGAGGGCTGGTCCCCAACTTTGTAGAGGATGGTTTGAAGCTGAAACCAAACAACACGTGCGTTTTGGGAGGCAATGTGTCGTGCCGGAGTTCAACAACAGAGCTGCGGCCAGCAATCGCACAAGGCATGAACGGTCGTTCTCCGTGATGGGCCCACGACTCTTTAACTGTCTCCCAGCCGAGCTGCGTGAGTTTGAGGGGTCAGCTGAAAGCTTCAAACAAAAATTGGACATGTTCTTGAGATTGATTCCGGACAAGCCACCTCTACCACATTACTACCAGACCGCCTCTGGCAACAGCATCTTGCAGCAGCTCGCCGACCGGAGAGCGCGAGCGCTGTAGGAGGCGTGGCGGCACGAGGGCGGCGCAACGCGTGGCCCGGGCGGACGACCCGAACTCAACCTCAGGAACCTCAGGAACCTCACGTTAAGTAGTATAGATTATATGAAGCGTTCGACACAATTTTGACAAGGCTATCGAATTTGTTTATATTTGGGATGATCATTATTTTTAATGAGGTAAATTCCCATTTCTTGTAGTTCACTTATTCTTATGCACCAATATTAGACTGTTTGGATAGGGAAAATACAATTAGTTAATTACCGTACGTATATTGACACTGTATTTAATACAGTTTGCTGATAAATGTGTTTTAAATATTTATATTATTGCTATAACTATCTACCATATTTGGGCTCGATAATGAAATAATTTATCTCGATAACCGAAGAATCGATTTAGAAGACCCTTATTTTCTATAACCGATAATTGAAAAAACAAATTAAAAAAATGAATAAGGTCTGGTCGGTGACTTTTTTTGCGTTCCCCGATTTAGTGAGAGTCCAGCGTAACGAGCCCGCACTAGCTGGCCTGAGTCAATGGAGTCAGTAAGAATTCTGTTTGTACGAAATCATTACGCAATTCTGGCATCTTTCCAAGGAACACTTCCTTCTGTACAGAAGTGTTGGCGGTAGGAATCTCGCACACCACGTATGACTTCTCCAATGTTTCTACTTCTACACATCTCCAAACCTTCCAGCGGATGTTGACATTCTCGCCAGTCCGCCGGTTGTACATTGTGATCAGCATCTTCCCAGTCCATCTTTCCAGCCCTCAAGTAGTGTTTTGATTTCTTGCGGAGGAAATTGTGCAGATAATAGCATGCAAGCGTTATCGTCGTGGCTTTCTCGGGGTCAAATAGTTTAGTGTTTCGAATTACACCAAATCTAGTGGACAGAACACCAAAAGCATTTTCTGATACGCGCCTCGCCCTGCTCAAGCGATAATTAAACACTCGCTGGTCATGATCTAACTTGCCTCCGTACATCTTCAGAAGATTTTCTGACATTGTATAGGGATCATCGGTGACGAAAACGTACGGCAAGTTTCTTCCGTAATGAACGATGGGCTCTGGTTCGGGAAGATTCAAAGCAGCTTCTTCAATGCGTCGGCCGAATTCAGTTACAGATATTACTCCTCCATCGGAAACGCGCCCATTGATGCCTTCATTTGCGATAATAAATTCATAATTTGCATTGACACCACCCATGAGTACGATGCTGAAGAACTTTTTGTAGCTGAAGTAAAAGGATCCGGACTTGACTGGTTTCTTAATCGTAATGTGTTTACCGTCTATAGCACCTAAACAGTTAGGAAAATTTCAGGCCGACTTGAAGGCGTCACTCGTCATAATCAATTCTTCTGGAGTTTTCGGCATCTAAAAAGAAATTAAAGGTTGGTAATGAAAACTGACACTCACTGTGATCTCACTACCAAAGGGCGTGTAAGCAAATGAAACCAAACTTTAATGGTTTTTTCGATGAATGGTATCGCCCTGCATGTATATCCTGAGTATGTACATAATTGTTATCACCCTCGCCGATGGTAGTCGTGGCATTGATAATGGTGTGGGTGTGTGTTCAATCAAGTTCAAATTTTACACAGTGGTAGGCCTTGGGAAGTTCTATAAAAGTGTGTAAATTGAGGTCAAGAGGTCGAAGGTAAAGGTCACAGAAAGACAAATTGTTGAACAACGTAATATGATAGTGTGGCTATGGGGCGTGGGTCTGTAATAGCATGAGTAATTTTTTCTAATTTTTTTTTTAATTTCATTATGTTCCAGGATGGAGATGACTCAGGAGACGGTACTAAATAAAGAGAAAGAGAAAATTGTGAGGGGTCATTTCCCGCAATTACATGCCCACTGCCTACGCCGACGAAGCCGTCGTCCTCTAGTCAGTCCGTATCTCTCGGCAGAAAACGCAAGCGAGTCCCGGAAGCCGAGAAAGCGGAACTCCTGTCATTGGCAAATGCACGGCTAACTGAGCCGGACGACCGGTACCTGAGCCAAGCCAAGACATGGGCGCATGTACTGCTGAAATATATGGATGCCAGTCAAGAGCTGTATGCGAAGAAAGCCATAAACGACGTATTGTTTGAAGGTCGATGAGGCGCGCTGCCCAGAAATTCGTTGCAAATCAAAGACAACACCACCACCCCATCCAGCAGTCGATGCATCACCCCATGTATTTCTGTTGGCCACTACCAAGTTAAGTCTGAATAAGCACCTTTTTTCATGAACAATTAATAGGGCGGGCATATCTTACACGTGGCATGTGAATCCCGCAATAACGAAAACAACCTGTCCCAGTTTTTTGGTAGCTTCGATCATACCCCTTGACGCTTACAGTGATAGACTGTCAAGATTGACATATCTTGTTCATGTGCGGTATGTTTTTACAGTGAACAGTGAACTGTCCGGTTCAATTATTCACTGATTTCATTGTTGTATATGAGACTAAGGTAAAGTGTTATAGATTTAGTAGTCCTTCGCTAGAGTATGAGAAATTTTTCCATGACGTGAATTTCTCATCGGCTCTAAATTAATTTGGTCTTTAATTATCTTCCAAAATATTTGAACCCTACTTTTCCTTAAGAAATAAATCATAACTTTCAGTAGTAGTGTGGTGCATGGTGGCGTAAAGGTGGCAGATGCGCTCTCGTTGTGACGTCATTTTGCTCTGAGATTGGGCGGACGGTGGATGCGCTGGCTGGTGCTCTCCGAGCCGCGTCGACCCTGCTGGTTACCGGCTATTCCTCGCGCTATGAGGGTTGAAGTATCCTGACCTTGGTGCCCGTTCTTGCTCTTCTTTCATATCATATCCTATGTTTATTTTGTGTGACTGGCATATTTTCGTTTCGTTATATTTTCGTTGGCTCTCTTGCCGCAGTTGAAATTCTTGCTTGTCTTCATTGGCATTTAAATTACTTAACGACACCCTTGTGTCTAACATTGCCGGCGGCTTGCCGCGCTTGAAGCTTTTTATAAGCCTTAATTGAATGGGTTCACCTCTAAAAATTGATCTAAACTCTAACTAAAGTTTGGATTAGGTGTCCTATTCGAAGTGAATTGATCTTATTAAAAGTCCAATGACCTTAACCTATTTTCCCTTAAATTCTTTCGGGCCTTAAAGGAAACTTTTTCCACTGAAGCCACAATTAAGTTCAGGTGTGTGCTAGCTTTGTTCTTCTGTGTTTGCTCTGTCGTGATTCATTTACAATATCCTCTCGTCGGTCGTATGTTGAGATTGTTTAGTTTGTTTATTTTTTTCAGTAAGCGGTGACCGCTCCATCGTATCGTTCTCTTCCCAATGGTCTTCATTCGGCCTTGCGGCCGCTGGTGTTTTCTTTAGTTTGTCGGCCGCTCTGCCTTAGGTACGTAAGGCTTGGTGGTGCCCCGTTACAGTTCAAAATTTATTCTTAACTTGATATTTTCTGAGCATAGTTAACAATCTGATTTTCATATTAGTGACCCAATTCGGTTTTATTAAGTTATCGCTAATTTTTCTTCTCTCGAATTCTTCCTGCAGCGGGAACACCCTCTGTCTTCTCTTGGTCGGGATACTTTCCCACAATCTTAAGCAGTGCTGAGTTCGCTTCGCCCACCCCGTCTTTAATCGTGAACTGCGTCTGCTTGAGGCGCTGTGGAGCGCCCCATGCGTCTTACTCTACTCAAAATTAACCTTCCTTGTCTGCCCCGCTTTGACTCGAGCTGAGGCATTTTTTAATGTAAATTTTAAACTGAGTTTATGTCTTGAATAAAATTATTGAAAACCCTAAATAATTCGGGGCTTGTTGACGGCATAGCCGTTTTGATGCTTCCTTTTGCCCTGTTGGGAATATAATAAACTAAATGCGGAGTGAAAATCTGCGTGAATTAAAATTTCTGTTCTTTTCATCCCCTTCCTTCCGCGTGTCAGATATCCTTTAGCGCCCGTCTAAGTGAAAATTCTGACAAGAGCACAGTATAGGTTTCACATAGACACAACACAGTAATAGTGCTGACCTAAATAGACAATGCCATGACACATCACAAGCAAATAATTCACTCACCTCTTAGATACCATACAACTTAGATACTCAAATACCAGACATGTGGCCAGAGAGAGTAGAGCGGAGATAGCGTGAAGTATATAGAAAAGAGTAGAATAGAATTAATAGTAGGTAGTTAGAGAATAACTTAGAGGTAGTACCTAGCCGTCCGGGATAATCTATATACACACTTGCAGTCAGCATGAACTGTTTAGCTGGCTAGCACCAATCGGAAACTGGCTGATGATCTTGCCGTCACGAGCGTTGCCATCTTTAGGTCTCTCTAACTAGAACTTACATTACTCGCTATATTACACCCCTCCCCCCTTAATTAGAAAACCCCCCTTGTATCCCAATCCCCTTATTTCATTTAGTGAATCCTAAAGGTCCATTCTCACCACAGGCTTCCGAGCTCGGGTAGACCTGCGTTAGATGCTAGCACTTGGAGGCTCGTCCATCTTTGCCTCCTGGGTGGGAATCGAGTAATCAGGTGTTTCGGAGTCAGGTTCATTAGCCGGAGGTGGTGAGTATGAATCTCGAGCAGGTTGTGGGATCAACACGGTTTCCTCAGTAGGTTGGTCCCTGGGTCCGGGGAGGGTGTTCGAGCAGGTAATAACTTGGTCCTGGTGTCGACGAACGACCTCTCCCCCCTGCAGTTGGCACTTGTAGGACACCGGGCCCGTTTTCTCAACGGTAGTAGCAGGGGTCCATTTTGGGGAACCCGGTGTGTATTGACGGACCATCACAGGTGACTCCGGCGGAATGTCAACCGCGCGAGACCCTGGGTGGTATCTTTTCTGAGCGTCCTGGCGTTGAGCAACTTTGGACGCGATTGCTTCTGACGGCCAAAGCAGATCAAGACGAGAGCGAACTTTCCTGCCTAACATCAGTTCGGCGGGCGTAACACCTGTTGTCGTGTGGGGTGTTAGCCGATAGTTGAACAGGAACCTGTCTAGTGCTAGGCGTAGGGGTTCCGTTGACTTTTTTATATTCTTCTTGAACGTTTGTACCATGCGCTCTGCCAGTCCATTAGTTGATGGATGGTATGGTGCGCTCGTAATATACCGAATACCACATGCCTTCACAAATTCTTGGAATTAAACCGATGTGAAACACGTTGCGTTGTCCGAAACAATTGTTACCGGGAATCCAAATGTCGCAAAAGTGTGTTTCAGGCACGAGATCGTTTCGCTAGAGGTTGTAGTAGATGTGGGAAAAATTTCAACCCACTTCGAGTGTGCGTCCACGATCACTAGATAATATCTTCCATCCATTGGGCCCGAGTAGTCAAAGTGTATGCGTTGCCAAGGCTTCGCAGGCCATTCCCACGGATGGAGTTCAGCTTTCGTTGGTGCAGCTCGAGCGCTCAGGCACTCGCTGCATGACTTAGTCGTTTCTTTTAGATCTTTGTCCAGCAGCGGCCACCATACATAGCTGCGAGCTAACTCCTACATCCTGGATGATCCAGCATGGCCAGAGTGAAGTTCATCCACAATGGCTTGTCTGAGTGCTTGGGGTACAATAATTCTTGCTCCCCAGAGCACACAGCCATTTTGTGTGGACAATTCGTCTTGCTTCCTAGTATACGGAGCGAGGTCAGGGTCACCAATTACCGTCGAAGGCCAGCCTACTTGGCAGTATTTGTATACCTTTGAAAGTACTGGGTCCCTTAGGGTGCCGTCGCAAAGGTGGGTGCTGGTGACTGGAGCTGATTCGAGGAAGTTTACTAAGGACGTCCATTCCGAAGGAATAGGTGTGGCTTCCTCGGGAATTGTCAAGGGTAGACGACTGAGAGCATCAGCCGTGCCCAACAGAACGCCAGGCCGGTGACGCAAGGTGAACTTGTAGGATTGTAGCAGAAGAGCCCACCTTTGAATGCTCCCGGATGCCATCGGAGGAATGCTTCTACCTGGATCAAATAGTCCTAACAAAGGTTTGTGGTCCGTAACCACAGTGAAGTCCTGTCCCCACAGGTAGCAATGGAATTTCCTGAGTGCAAACACCATAGCCAGAGCTTCTTTCTCAGTCTGGGAGTAGTTGCGTTCTGTTGCTGTTAGAGTTCGGGAGGCAAAATAGGCGGGGCATTCAATTCCATCAATAAGGTGACACAGCACCGCTCCCACACCATACGCACTACTGTCAGCCACTACCACTATGGGTTTCTGAGGGTCGAAGTGGACTAGGGTCTGGGAGTCCAGGAGGGCGTGTTTAGACTTCTGGAATGCCCTCTCCTGACTTGCCTCCCATTTCCAAGAGGTTTTATCCCTCAGTAAGGTATTTAGGGGCTCCAGCATAGTTGCAGATAATTTTAGAAATTTCCTATAGAAATTTAGGAGCCCAAGGTAGGCTCTCAGTTGAGTTACATTAGTAGGAGCTGGTGTCTTCTGGATTGCTGCTACCTTTTCTGCAGTGGGGTGCAATCCATCCTTGTCAATTTGGTATCCAAGGTAGGATACCTGTGGCACTCCAATTTGGCATTTATCCATTTTCAGTTTTAGCCCTGCCTCCTGTAGTTTAGACAAGACTTGATGGAGACGCTTGTTGTGCTCCTGCTCATTAGTGGCACTCACCAGGACGTCATCCAGGTAGCAGAACACTCCTGGGAGGCCCTGCAATAGTTCTTCCATGGCACGCTGAAAGATTCCAGGTGCTGAGGCTATGCCGAAGCTTACCCTATTATAAGCAAACAGACCTCTATGGGTGTTGATCACTGTGAGCTCCTTGGATTCATCATCCAACGGAAGTTGGGCGTACGCTTGAGACATGTCTAGCTTGGAGTATATAACTCCTCCTCCTAACCCGCTAAATAAATCTTCCACTCAGGGTATGGGGTAGGTATCAAGCCTAGTGGCTCTGTTGACGGTTAGTTTGTAGTCGCCACAGATGCGGATGCTTTGATCAGCCTTGAGCACAGGGACGATAGCCGCTGCCCATCTTGAGTACTGTACAGGGGTGAGGATACCTTCCTGTACCAGTCTATCAAGTTCTGCCTCCAACTTAGGTCTAAGTGTGTAAGGCACGTTCCTGGCCTTACAAAACTTGTGTGGTACGGATGGATCCACTTCTATTTTGAAATTCCTTCCCTTAAAGCAACCTAGACCTGGTTGCAAAAGGTCGGGGAATTTATTTGCAAACTCTTCAGGGCAGGTAGTCAATTAGTTGACCTCATTTGCTACTATAGTTAGCCCAAGGGAATCAATCAGGTCCCTACCCAGGAAAGCTGGCCCCTCCCTGTCTACAACTACAATAGTTGCTAGCTGTGGAGCCCTACCACTAGCTTCATGCTGGATGATAGCCCTAATCTCTCCCGAAACTAACAGTTCTGTTCCCCCATAAGTCCTAAGCTTAACATCAGAAGGTCTCAGCTCGGGTCTTGTCTTAGATGGTATTTTAGAGTAGGTGGCCATTGAAAGGATAGACCTTGCAGCACCTGTATCTACCTACATCTCTAATGGCACACCATTTAGTAACAATTTTATTCTGATTGGGGGTTTCATTTCCTCGGCTAATGAAAATATTTCCCCATAACACCCATCATTGGGGCCCGGGTAGTCTGCACTGGTCCCATTTCTAGTTCCATTATGGTTAGGGTGGTGTTCCCTCCCCCTTTTTTCATGCATAGCATGCACAAAATTATTTATGTTGCCTTTAGCAGATTTCTGCTCTTTTAGTTTGAAACAACATTTTTTTAGATGACCTTTTTGGCCACAACCATGACAATTACTGTCTTTATAGGGGCAATCCCTACGCCAGTGCAAACCACCACACCCGCTGCATGCTGATTTGGGGCTAGCTTGTGCCTGAGTCTTGCCCTGAGGCTTGTACGCAGTTTGCTGAACTCTACTCTGACCTACATTTAGAATAGAATTTGATTGCCTCAACCCCACTGTTTCTCTCAGTGTGGTTTCTTTAGCAGTAGCTAGATCCATGGCCTTTTGCCATGTCAGGCCAGCTTCATTCAGCAAGCAATTTTGAATTTCATTACTGGACACACCCAAAATGAACCTGTCCAGAAGAGTTTTTTCTAGCACTTCCTGTTTGAAATTACAGGTATGAGAAAGGGCCTTCAAGCTAGCAACAAAATCAGCGATGCTTTCCCCTTGTTTCTGGTTCCGCTTATGGAACCGAAATCTATCAAAGTTCTGATTTCTTGTTGGTTTAAAATGCCGTCTCAACGCTTCCACAATCTCGTCATAAGTAGCATCAAGGGTTCTTTTAGGAGACACTAGGTCTTTTATTAGCCTAGCCTCTTTTGGACCCACTAGTGAAATTAGTGTGGGGGCTTTTTCCTTTTCTCCTATTTTGTTTATTAAAAAATAGCAGTGTAATCTAGTTTCATAGTCTCCAAATTCTTCCTCTAAAGGATTATTAAATTATCCCACTGAACCTATCAATGGCATATTGAATTTTTAGTAAGTTAAACACCCTGTGAAAAGTAGAGAAAAAAATCACAGCACAAATAGTACAATCACTTGATCAACTCTGAGTTTCTTCACTAGTCTAGCCAGTCTAGCAACATCAGTGAGCAGAACAACAACAAAAAAATTCACTAGGCAAATTCTATGTTCCCTCCCTAGTCACTACTACTTAGTCACTCCCAGCAGTTCTACTAACATCTCATCCTCGTCGCCAATGTTATAGATTTAGTAGTCCTACACTAGAGCACAGTATAGGTTTCACATAGACACAACACAGTAATAGTGCTGACCTAAATAGACAATGCCGTGACACATCACAAGTAAATAATTCACTCACCTTTTAGATACCTTACAACTTAGATACTCAAATACCAGACATGTGGCCAGCGAGAGTAGAGCGGAGATAGCGTGAAATATATAGAAAAGAGTAGAATAGAATTAGTAGTAGGTAGTTAGAGAATAACTTAGAGGTAGTACTTAGCCGTCCGGGATAATCTATATACACACTTGCAGTCAGCATGAACTTAAGCTGGCTAGCACCAATCGGAAACTGGCTGATGATCTTGCCGTCACGAGCGTTGCCATCTTTAGGTCTCTCTAACTAGAACTTACATTACTCGCTATATTACAGTGTTGTCAGTTTATTGCTATGTTCATTACTTCGTTATAATAAAAAAAATCATAAATAGTACGCGTTCTCAGTTTATTTTTATGTTCATTGCTTTGGTATAATAATAACGTTTCACAGACAGTAAGTGTTTTCGATTTATTTAACACCTCACCTTTATAGTCTGCTGACGCTTCAGACAAATGATGATGGCCTCGCAGGTTTCAATAACCAACTTTCCAATCGCTTGCGGAGATCTTGCTGTCAGAAATTTCAAGTCTTCATAAGAATTTCCAGACGCCAGGTACCTGAGTGTGATGGACAAGCGTTCACTTGGTGATATGGATGGACGCATGGCAGTGTCTTCTTTCCTTATCAATGGCTCGACAAGGCCGAGTAACTCATCGAACGATAGCGCATCCATTCGAAGGAAGTTACGGAAGTCCTCTGGTTCGTTAAAACGTAATTCTTGAAGGAGGTTGATGTGTCCGTAGGTTTCGCGTTTTAAATACCAGTCTTTTGACCATTTCCGACGTTTAGCAGGAGGTTTATCAGAATCCAATGCGAACACTAGTGCTACGGCCACTGATACATCCATTTCGAAGATTTTGACGATACTGAATTTTGATGGAAAAAACGCCTAAACGTGTGTGGGCAATTAAGCATCAAATTTTGTATCAAAATTACGGATCAAATTTTTGATGCAAAATTTTGACGCTTTTTTTGAACGTGTATGGGCCCCTTAATTAGGCATGTGATGAGTTGGTGGAGAATGCTATATTTGTTTAAACAGACAAGCTTTTTATAAACATCCAAAAAATTATTTCATTCTTACTATGAGTCGGAATGTTGTAGAAGTGCGGCACAATGCAGTATAATGAAAACCGGAATTTGCACATATAGAAGTAGAAACATATAAATACATATGTGTGTGTGTACATATATGCGTGAACATGTACATGTGCACACAGATAAATAGACATACATGTATGCGTGCCCACACATACACCTGGGATTCCTGGGATGTAGTTCGGGCCTCACAGGCCCTGGCCATGCTGATGCACCGCCCTCCAGCGACGACTTGCCGCTACGTTTCTTTCACTCGCAGCTGCTCTACCTGCTGCCTGCCGGAGGCTGGTAGTACTGAGGAGTCGGAGGTCGATCCGGAACCGACGCCAGGAATTTATCCAATTTTGACATGAAGGCAGCCAGTTTCCCACGAGACTCTCTCACTTCGATTGGGAGGCAGTTGAAAAGTCTTGGACCAATGACCGGAAATTACATTTCGTGGCGCGTCTTCACGCCCGGCTAAGGCCCTGCTGTTGAATGGCGGAACGACGCATAACCTCCCTGTTAGATATTTTTGTAGGCGAGTCCCTGTTCGAGCGCTAATTGTTAAATATTTTTGTAAGCGAGTCCCTGTAATTTGGGCGCCAATTGATAGGTATTTTGGGCGAGTCCATATTTGGACGCCAGTTGATAGCTGTTTTGGCGAGTCCTGTTCGGGCGTCACCCTTTTTATAACGTCCCTGTCTCAGGGGTTTCTGAGGGCCGTATTTCGTAGGCTTGTTATTTCTTAGGAATCTCCCTGGTACTTCAGGGATAAGAGAGAAGTCAGTTGCTGACTGATTATTTATTAAGGCGAGGGTTTTTCAACAGTTCTTCTGTTCGGCCGATAACTTCCAATTTTCTTCAGGTTTCAGGTGGCTGCAGCTTAAGTAGCAAAATTTCGAGCTAAGCTAAAACAAGCTTTAAGCTGATTTCAAGCTTCGAATTTGAGCTGAGCTAAACAAGCTTCGAATTTGAGCGGAGCTAAAACAAGCTAACGAAAATTTGAAGTTCGTGATGGAAGTATGTTTCGCAAGTATCTGTGATACGCGAGTTCCATTATTTGGGGGAAGATTTATTTTCCCTCCTGTTAAATTACAAAGACACTAGTCGACATACCTTGGAGATGGCCTAACACGCCCTTATTGAGAAGACATTACTGCAAGTCATGTCGAGAATATTAAGCCAGATGCCGACTGGGCTTTTTAGTATAGAATTTAAATAATGGCACGTATATACATCAGATAGCTTATTAAGAATACTTAAGACTATTTCTTAAACTATAACATAAAAAAACTTATTGTAAAACAGGACAGAATACGTTTTGTCCTTTTCCTTCTGACGGGGCTGCATCCGGTTCTGGTTGGTTGAGAGTACGGGATAAGAAGTCGACGAGATGGTTCTCATCTCCGGGGATATGTTCCGATTTAAATTGGAAAGAGGCGGAAGCATAAAGCCTATCGCTTAAGTTGTAGGTTTAGTTTATCAGCTTGTTGCAATATATAAGAGGTCAATGGTCGCCATTGTTGATCGTTGATCTTGGTCGCCAATTTTGATCGCTGATCTGGTCGCCATTGTTGATTGCTGATCTGGTCGCCATTGTTGATCGCTTTTGTCGAGCGATGATCTGGTCGCCATTGTCGATCGATGATCTGGTCGCCATTGTTGATCGCTGATCTGATCGCCATTGTTGATCTCTGATCTGGTCGAGATGACGAGCTCGGAAAGCAGCCGTCCTCTTCCGGCAGCAGCTGCTGGTTGGAGGCCAGGGAGTCCTGCAGCCGACCGTAGATGCTGGTGGCCATGGACGCCAAGGTCTTTTTAGGTGTAGGCCTTTATCGCGCATGCCAGACTTTAGTGTCTTACAATCCACTTCTTATTTCTCCATTTCTTCCTTGGTTGGCTAAAGCACCTTCCTATACAGCGGATACTCCTTGTCAGTGCTGATGTGGCCATTTTGGAGGGTCTTTCGATAGAGAAATTCTCTGTGAGGCTTGGACGTAATGAATTCGCCTTCTTTCTAAATTTCTTTGATTTTTTTATCAGCCTTTTTAAAGAGCTGTTTTAAAATAGCACAGTTTTGCTGTAGTTCAATGAACTCTTCCTTGTTGGTTTGCGGCTGTTTTGGTTCTTCAGATTTCTGATTTTCTTCTCTCTTTGCGCTCGCTCTTGTAGTGACATGAAAGGTTTCAATTATGATAGGAGGCGTAGGTTCTTCTTCAAAGAATGTAGTTCCTGGCACACGTCCTAGGATTACTGCGGTTGAAAGGTTATGTGGTGGTCTCATCAAGCTCTGCGCCAGCACCACCACACAAGCTTGGAAGCGTTACCTCGCACGCCACCTCACAGCCTCGAAGCGCCCGTACTAAACAACCAATCAGCGCTCAAGTTTGGCGCTGGAGTGCCGGACCGAGCCTCTACAAGCTGCCTGCCTCGAACAACCAGGCAAGATTCAAAGAAACCTCCGTAAGTTTAGCACAACCCTGGACGGCAACAACCCGCCACTCAGCCTCGACAAATCAGAGAGCTAGCTTGGCCCAGTGAGGCTGCAGCCAGCCCTATACAGTTCGCTCGCAGAGGCCCTGATATTGTTCCCTCGTGAATGCGCCGTGAACGGTACTGACTTCTTTCTGTTTGCGAGAAGAGTAATATAACCAATACTTTCTATAGCCCGTTATTTTTCGATTCTTATCTATTCGTAAGCTTTGAAAGACAATTTGGTCAAAAGAATGGAGTGTGGTTGTTGACCACCGGCCCCCGGGACATCCGCTCCGGGCCAGAGGTGAGAACTTTTTCCCAACTATTGCCTTTTTCATATTTTCTTTATGATTTTTAATTTCGGTGATTTTGTACATACTTGTCGCATTTAAATGTATTGATATTGTATAGTTTACTGTATTGATATTGTATAGTTTAATGTATTAGTATTGTATAGTTTATTATATTTAACGTTGTATAGTTCACAGTGAATTAGTTATTCTGGAATTCGTCAGTTAGTTAATGAATATCTCACTCAGTAGAATCGTTGCTTAGGTGTGTCTTTAATTTAGTTTTCTGATTGTGTTGGTTGTGAATTGCACATATTATATTCTAATGCTGTTTATTTGAATTGTAAACATAGTAGAGTAGGGCTAGGCTTTTTCCCACATGCCCCCCCCCCCCCCCCAGATCGGAGAAGGGAAGCTGGTGCTGGACAGGGAGGCTCGGGTTACCTCCCCCCCAGAGCCCCTCTTCTTCCAAACCCTCGTTCAGCTTCTAAAACTAGGAATACAATTCCGGAGTCCTTCCCCTTAAGCCCTAGCAACCTTCCGCTTACGCTGCCCATACCACCAATCCCCAACAATGCCGCAACCAGTACCAGTACAACCAGTACTACTGCCGTACCAGTACCAGTACAACTCAAACTTATCGATAATACAAAATCAGAGGACAAAACAAAATTTTTCGAAACAACCTTTAAAGACTTCAATGCTCCTCTTATTCGACTGACTCCAACCAAAACCGGTTTCTATGTAGTTACAGATGATGCCACTTCAGTTGATAAACTAACCTCTATCAAAGCAATCAACGCATTCCAAAGACTGAATATCATTCCAGCTATTCCCCCGGACCTATGGGCTAAAAGATCCATTTTTGCTAGACAAATCGACAGGAAAATAAGTTCAAGACCTGCACACGAAATCAAAGCAGAAATCCAACGGCAAAGTTCATGGCTATCAGTAACAGAAATAGTTAAAATAAAACAATACACGCATCTAATCAAACTAATAACTTCTGACACCACTACTGCACAAAGGATCCTCCGAGACGGGTTTTACATGTATCACACAAAAATGATACCCTATCAATGTGAACAAGATAAATACACACACATCCTCATCTGTCATAAATGCTATAAATAAGAAGACCATCCAACAAACAAATGCACCCAACCAACACAACACTGCTCAGAGTGCTCCTCTCAAGAACATACTTACCATCAATGCACAAGCACACAAGCAATGCCTTAATTGTAATGGACCACATAGAACACTAGCATCAAGTTGCCCGTATAGAAAAAATGTAATTAAACAAAAAGTCGAAAATGAAAAACAAGAGCATCATCAACAAATTCAAAACACCTATGTAGAAATTGCGAAGCACGCAATACTACAAACAAACCCCCCAGAACACACCCTCACACTAATTACACAATCACATATTAAACTCACAGCACTCATCTTAGAAGCACATATAGCAGCACTCAATAGAACCCAAAAATTTGGTTACCTTCTATCGCAATCCCTAAAACTGAATTTCAATATTGATACCACTTTCTCAGATCGTGACTCAGCCGCAATTTTAAATTTCTATTAGAAATCAGAAACAACCCCACAGGAGATGGAAACAGAACAGGAAAAAACGGTAGATGTCTTTCTAGAATGTAAGCAGGAACATATGGAGGAAACCACGGACACAAAAGCGAGAACAAAGCGCAGGATAAGTGATGACATGGGAAATTCAAGCATACTACTAGACAACAAACACAACTTTCATATAAAACTATACAGAAATTTCATCGATAACTCACCAATCCCAGAAAATCCTCGACAAAATGGTACATTCAGGAACTCAACAGAAAAGAAAATGACAAAGGATTAAAATTTACAGTTCAAGACATGAGATCGCAAACATTACTGGAATTCATAAGAAACAACAGGGTCCAATTTACAAGACCTAAAATAAACATCATTCCACACGAAGACTTCATAAGCCTTCCAAGACACCAATCAATAACAGCAGCCACCAAAAAAAAATTAATTGCGCAAAAATGACTCATAAGAAAATAACAATAATACAACACAACGTACAATCTTGGAACACCAATAGAATCACTCTATACAACATATATAACACGCTAGACCCAGACATAATACTCATCAATAGTCACTGCCTCATAAACAACCAGCCCCTCAAGATCTTCAATTACAATACATTTTATTCAAATAAGTTAAACGAAAATCACGCTGGCACCGCAATAGCACTCAAGAAAAGCATTTCGTACAGACTTCACGATAATTTTCATACAGATATGATAGCAGTAACAATAGATACGCTTCAGGGACCAATCACTATCGGTACTACATATACACCCCCAAGAACAGACTACCTACATTTCATAGACTTTCACACGCTTTTCAATATACCGCACCCAACCTATTTTCTAGAGGACATAAACGCAGCACACAGGATAACAGGACACTCACATAGGAACAATAGAGGAAACCATCTTTACTACCTAATTTCGAAACAAAAATGAACTCACATTGGACCCTTTTTCCCCACCCTTATAACTCACAATAGCACCACCTCACCCGACGTAGTTCAACAAAATAAGCATGCATTTCATAATATTTTCTCGAAGCCCGGCCCCATCACACCATCGGATCACAGTCCAATAATCGCTACCATCTCAGCTACCCAATACAAATTCCCATTAAACCACGAAGACATTTTCATCAATCAAATTGGAAACTATACAAACAGATAATATCACGTGTCCCACCCCCTTCACAACCAGATCCAACTATAAACGAAATAAACGAATACCTAGACACATGGACCAAACACGTACAGTATGCCACAAATACAGCAGCCCCACTCATGACTCGTAGAATAATCCCGGGGATCAAACAAACTCAAGAAAGTTTGACACTACAAGCACTATACCAAGAGACAACCCAGTATATTTCCATATATGGACCATCTACAGATTTGAAAAGACGTCTGAATACAATAAGAATCCGACTACAAGATATATATAAAGGTAAATATCAGCAAACTTGGGAGGATCTAATTCATAGTCTTGAACTGCAGGAGGATCAGAAAATGTTCTGGTCCTTGCAAGAGGATGATGGGCAACAACACCAAACTACAAATACCATACATAGAACATAATAAAAAACAGTTACATACTCCTCAAGAAAAAGAACCTATCTTCAGAGAACACTTGAAAAAATATTTACAGAACAGGGCTAACCAAACTTCGACAGAAAACACATTGCAATAATACATGAACAAATGAACAACATAGCAAATACGATAAAACCATACCGAACTGGAAATATCAACAGACTGGACTGTCGAAAATTGTTCGACATTTCTAATAATTAAATAATATGTAAAAAAATGAATTAATAAACAAATAAATTAAAATAAATAAAATAAACTTGAATATAAACAAAGAATACTGAAATCAAAGTTGAAGGTATTACCTTTATTTTCTCTCGTCTCTAATTTAATTTGAACCTTTATTCCCTAAGTGAGGTGACCTCGGGTTGGGCTGCGGCTCGACCTGGAGATTCTTTTGGATTCTTTCCGTTCCCAGCGAGGGATTCTTTCCGTTCCCCGTAGAGCTTGTTCCAGACGAGCTGGCGCTCCTTGCTCGTGGTTGTGCTCCGAACCAACTTCGGC
The DNA here is from genome assembly GCA_030386875.1 of Morinoia aosen. Lineage (NCBI taxonomy): Eukaryota > Metazoa > Arthropoda > Malacostraca > Amphipoda > Talitridae > Morinoia > Morinoia aosen. Next base: position 46,185,915 of record CM059575.1, read on the forward strand.
GACGTCGGGTAACGTAATTTCACCATGGTGGGGTTTACCAATGTGTCACCTCTGTGCTTCAATCGTTTAGTTGACTGCTGTCTGCGTCTTGATCAAAGTTACCGTATTACGTGGCGCAGTTTCTTCTGGCAACCTTAACTTCCTGTGCTTCATTCTTTCTATCTTTTGAGTTCCAGTAATTAGCGTTTCTTTCAATTTTGTGGTGTTGTGCTCTATGCGGTACTCAGTTTTCATCTTGGTGTACTCCATCGATCAAAGTAAATCAAATGAACTCGAATGAGTTCAAATCAAATACAGTGGATTCGTATTCAAATCAAAGTCAATCAAATGAATGCGAATTCACTCAATCAAATTTATAAGTGCCTAGCTCTACTAAAAGTGGAGGTTGACCGTGACCTTCTCATCAGAGCGCAGCACTGATCAAAGTCTTCTCTAATTTCTATCGAATGTATCTCGAACTATTCTTTTCTTTTCTAAGATGGAGTGCGCTTCCTCTCGCTATATTTCCCTCGAAGTACTTTTCTTATGCCTGAACGTATTCCTCTGAAGACTACCATTCTTTAGGTGAGTTAGTCGATTAATTCTAAAAATTAAAGTGTTAATCCTTCGAATATCGCATATCGTATATCACATATTGAATTCTTGCGCCCTCTTTTCCGCGCTCTAAACTGTCATTCTGATCACGAGCAGTATCAACGTCCTGAGACTATTGTTCAGTTCTCTCGCTTCAGGTCAGCTACTTCTCGGAAAGCCCTTAGCTTCTTGTAGGTGGGTTAGTTGTAATGTTCAGTGAACTATTGAACTAACTATTGAACTAACTATTTGTTCGTACTTTCTCGTTTCTTTTCTTCCTGTTATCTAACTGTGCCTTTACTAGTGCAGTCTTAACGTCGCAACGGGTTCTGTTCCGATTCTATCTAGCGTCGGTTTGAGGCGTCTAACTTGGAGAGACACCCGTTTCCCATCGGTGGGTTAATGTTCAAAATATACCCTGAATTTATTTGATCCTATTTTAGTTTGTCATTTTCGTTCATTTCAAAGTTTCACTGTTTGCTTTTGTCTTGCAGCATTGGTATAGCCGACCCCTGCTACCGCGTTGGGTTCTTGCCACGAATTTCGTTGAAGCAGCGTTCACTTCGAAGCGCGCGCTGCTTTCGTTGATCTCACTGACAGAAGGAGCAGGGCTTGAAGTCGTCATGCACCCTGGAATGACTCGGGAACGGGATCGGAAGATCTCTTGTCGCTCTCCACATTAATTTTCGTTGAACACGGTTATCACGCTACACTGTTTTCTGGGTTCCTGGCAGACTTCGGTCTGTTTTAAATGTAACGTTCTCTTTAGTTCAAGGAACCTAGCACTTTTTGTTTGTGGAGAGAGACAGTAAAACTTGTTGAAGGAAACTTTAAATTTTAAACTCTTTCAACTCCAAATTTAACTTAGGCTTTGCTGCCGTTCGAAATACTCTTCAACTTCAAATTTAACCCTGGCTCTTGCCGTTCGAAATAAAACCTTTTAATTTCAAATTTAACCCTGGCTCTTGCCGTTCGAAATAAAACCTTTTAACTTCAAATTTAACTCAGGCTGTGTTGCCGATCGAAATAATCTTCTAAATTTTAAACTTTACTCAGGCTGTGGCCTATCTAAATAAAGTCTCGAACTTTAACTTCAACTCAGGCTGTGGACAATCGAAATAACCTCTTTTACATCCATATTTAACTCTTATAGCGTGAAAATTCTCGCTATTTAATCTTGGTAAAACTAGCTTTGTTGGGCTTCTGCCTGTTCGTATTCGCCGACCGTAGGCTGCATCTGACCGAGTGCGTCCTGTTTAGCGGGTATTTCTGATGTTCACCTACATATTATTATAATATGCGTGAATGAATATTTAAATTTGTATTTCTCCTTATTTTCCTTCCTGAAAGGTTAGAGATTAAGTTCAGGCATTGAAAAGTCTGGATAGGACCCCATACATTTCCCCCCTATTACACTTGAAGAGTTATTATAGGCGCTGCGACCGTTCAAACAGAAAGCACCAGGGATAGCGGAAATAACTACTTTACAACTTAAAAACCTACTGAAAAATATGATCCACTTTCTGATTTACATTTTCAATGTGTCCATATCAGCTGGTTACTTCTCGGACAATCTATAACATGCCATAATGATTTTCCTACCAAAATCAGTCCAAAATTACAGACCAATTTCCCTCCTGGATGTACATGGCAAACTACTAGATAAAATTTCAAATATTAGGCTGACAAATTTCCTCACAATTCATAATCATCTCAAAAGCAGACAACACGGATTCAGATGCAATAGAGGAACACACACAGCTTTATCAACCCTGCATGAAACAATTTCCATCAAATTAGCACAGAAATTTACAATAGACATTTGCTTAAGAGATGTTAAGAAAGCATTCGACAAGGTATGGCATTCTGGTCTCATCTTCAAATTATCACGAATTAATCTTCACCCTATATTCCTCCGGACTCTGAACAATTACCTCAATGGCAGAATAGCTTCAATAAGAATATTAAATTATATAGGGCCGCGATTCAAACTGTGCACAGGTGTACCCCAAGCCAAGAAGGATTCTTGTCCCCTACACTCTTCAGCTTCTATATTCACGATTTACCACCGCCACTACCTAAAACAGATTACAAATGTTTTCCAGATGACATCACCCAGATAACAGCCGGAAAATTTTCACCAAGATACGCAACAGCCAACACCAAAAAAGCAATAGAACAAATAAATTCGTTCGAAAGGAAATGGAAAATATAAGCCAACAGTAGAAAATTTTCCATAATCCCCATAAATTGAAGAAAAACGTTTGAAGTCCCTTTAAACAACAAAACAATACCGTACACAAATAAAGGGAAAGTCCTGGTTTTGAACATAAACACACATGGCATATCATCACAAGCCTCCATTAGACAACCAATAGCCTACAAAAATCTAGATAAAATTTACCGTTTTACTCACTTATCTACAAAAACCAAACTGAAATTATATATGGCCTTTGTACGATCAGCATTAATATACCCTGTCATACCCCTACACACAACATCGGCATCAGCAATATCCAAATTACAAAAAATTCAAAACAAGGACTTAGATTTATCACCGGCACAAGTTTAATAGATGCAGTACGATCCAAATGCCTGCACAACCAACTAAATGCCCCTCCCATCAACATACTGTTACATGAACATGCAAACAAGGTCTGGCACAACATGCAACAATTTGATCCTAACCTGCGTACAAACTAAAGTTTTCCTCCGGAGCTCATCCCCAAATAACATTCCAGATTCAAAGCTCTAGACTTCTTGCAATGGCCCCCCTCCCCCTGCAAAATTTACATGAACCAACAACTTTGCCAGGCACACCTAATAAGAAAACTCCTAGACTTTTTAGGAACACGTGGGGGAAGACCAAAATTAATTTCATTCATTTTTTTCATTTTTTGTTCATCTGGGGTTTTGGCGAGCGGTAGGACGGTCTTCATGGGTGGGAAGCCGAAACCCCAGACATTTTATCTCATTTTGGCTGCACTAACAAACAAATTTTTCATCAATTTTTCATCAATTAATTTTTCATTACTTCAGCTAAGATTACAAAAGTTCTTAAATCACTGTTTATATATTATATTGATATTGTAAATAGGTAGAGAACAATAAATAACATGAAATGTAAATCATTAGGTACATACGTAAGGTGTAAATTAATGTAAAATAGTGTGCTAATGTGTTGAAGAGCATTGTGAACACATGTAAATAAAGATAGTGTATGGGTAGGAACTCTTTCTCTCATTATATGCGCTAGGTGATATACGTGTGTAAATATTAGATAGTAAATAGATTAAGAACTAGATAGACCTAGATCATACTTTGTAAACAATGAAAATTTTAGGTAGTGCTTTTTGTATAGATAATGTATATATGTTCAGGAAACTAGGGTGCAGTATAGGTAATGTGGGTAAATACCTATGTACTAAAAAAATTAAAAATACAATAAAAAATAAAAAATAAAAATAAAAATAAAAAATGTATACATATAAAAACAAAAAAATATATGTATACAGGGTGTTGGTGGAACTCTTGGTACAAACTTCGGCTACTAGTAGGAAATACTAATTTAAACACTTTTACATCGGTGAAAAAATATCGAAAAACGCTTAGTTTATAATTATTGGGCTTAGAAGTTTTTAATGCTACTCCACAAGAACACAACAGCAATTTCGCAACAGACAGGAATAAGGGCAATATAAGGGCAATAAGAATATGGGCAATTAGAATGAACAAGTGTTGGCAGAATCGAAAATGTTTTTTTACAGTTTAAAACATTAATTCACAGATTCAGGAAATTTCTAGAAATTCCTAGTCAACGTTAAAGACCCCTGGTGAGAAGCGTATGTGTATCTTTTGTCAGTTAGCACCGTGGCACTGAAGTGGTAAGATGTATCGCCTTAAAAATACACAAATGGCAGACCTGCACTTCATGTCACGTAATGCTTATGGTAATGCGAGACGTGCCGCGAGAATCTATCAGGAACGTTACCCTAATCGAGAAGTCCCTGATCATCGATTATTCACTGCATTGCACCGAAGATTGACGGAAACCGGCAGTTTTGGTGTAAACAGAGTAAACGTTGGTCGCCCAATAAATTATCATCGAGAGCAAGAAGTGTTGGAACATTTCTGTAGAAACCCGCGTACGAGCACCCGTGCCGCAGCAGTATCTTTGGGTATTCGTGACCATAGTACAGTGTGGCGTGTATTGAACCGGAATAATTATCATCCGTATCACTTCCAGAGAGTCCAGGGTCTCCTTCCCGTTGATTATGGTCCTTGTGAGCAATTCGCGCAGTGGTTTTTAGATCGGGGGGTAGAAGATGCCAATTTTGCAGAGTGTGTGTTGTTTACGGATGAAGCAACCTTCAGCCGAAATGGAATTTCTGATTATCATAACTTTCACTCATGGCAGCAGAACAATCCTCATGTCATCCATGAACGTCATCACCAACATCGCTACACTGTCAATGTTTGGGCCGGTATCGTGCACAATCAACTCATTGGTGTATACATTCTGCCAGAGCGTCTTACTGGAGATGTGTACAAAATCTTTCTTGAAGAAGTCCTTCCTGGTTTGTTGGAAAATTTGCCATTAGGTATTCGTAGACGACTTTGGTTTCAACACGATGGAGCTCCAGCGCATTATGCTCTAAATGTGCGATGGTTTCTTGACCAACAATTTCCAAATCGATGGATTGGTCGTGGTGGTGGTGTGTCCTGGCCACAGAGATCACCTGATTTTACTCCGTTAGATTTTTCCTTATGGGGGCACTTGAAATCTCTGATTTATGCGACACCTGTGGAGTCGGAAGAAGACCTTGTCGCTCGAATTTCAGTCGCTGCTGGAGATATCGCTGACAACCCAGGAATGTTTGGCAACGTACGCAACTTGCTTCGACGAAGGTGTCGTGCGTGTATCGATGTTAATGGTCGAAATTTTGAAAACCTACTTTGATGCATTACTTTCTATTATTTATTAAAGTACCTCATGTTATTTCACGTTTTTCATTACCCTCGTGTGTTATTATTGAACATTAGTGCATGTGGTTAACAAGGATCGCCGTGAGTTCTTGAAGCGCAGCATTAAAAACTGCTAAGCTCAAAAATTAAAAAACTAAGCGTTTTTCGATATTTTTTCACTGATGAAAAAGTGTTTAAATTTGTATTTTCTACTAGTAGCCGAAGTTTGTACCAAGAGTTCCACCAACACCCTGTATAAATACATATATATATTTTCTGCGCAAAACCACATCCCTTCTACAATTTTAAACGTAGAAGCGTGATTTTGGTCTCATTCGATGCAGTTTAACAGTGAAACAGCGTAGCAAAACACAATTTCATTTTAATTCTAAATTGAATTTTTATTGGGAAAAACTGAAAAAAATTATTTTTCTTTTCAAATATTGGATATGTGTACCTATAACTTTTTTTCTAGGTCGAAAATCAAACCTACGTTACGGTCTTGGTACAGTCCTTCCGCGTCGAATGAGACCAAAATCACGCTTCTAGGTTGAAAATTATAGAGTGAGTAGGGTTTCGCGCAAGGATTGATATTTTTCTAATAATTGCGAAACAAATGATTTATTTTTGCGAAAATCGAAAAATTTTATAGATGAAAATGTGTTTGGCATTCAATTTTACACATCTGTATGCATTTTTGTTCACCTAGTTGCGATAGAAATGGGAAAAAAGACATGCGTAAAATTTGGTAGTCAAAGGGTAGTTCAGGGTAGTAGGTTCCCTTAAAAAAAGCGCGTTTTTCTGTGCGCGTTTGTGTTGAAGAGAATTACTGCTTCTGTGGTTTTCGGGTGTAATACTCAAGGTTTCGGTTAAGAGGTTGATGGATTATAGAAGAACATCCTAATACACCTTTTGTGAGGCTACTGCACAATGCTTATCATGAAGGGTATTAACGCAATGCTTAACAATCCGCATACCTACATTTACCTCTAAACACAACCCGCTCATGTAACACATCAATCCTATTGATAAATTAGAATATGAAATTTCCCATGACAACGCTAATCTACCTATTGGCCGACCAGCCCCGTATCGTTAAATTAGACACCAATAATACATGTAGACAATGATGGGCACCAATAATGCATAGGGAATATCAAGGCCTTCTCTGTCGTCTTGACCGCTTTCATCTCACAATCACACTTCACCAAGCACTCCGCGGCATTCTCAAGGTACCCAATCTCAAGAGCGCTTTCTGTATTGACGAGATACAGTTCATTTCAGTACGACTTCAGTTCATATTGTGGATAGGTCTTTCTGAGCGATGACGTGATACGTTGACTTGAATTGGTGACCTCTTAACTTCTTTTCTTCATCATTGTTTAGTTCTCACCATCTGCAATATTATAAATTTTTCTTTACTCAATTCGTTTCACAGCTAGATCTAATTAGCATTTTCTTTTATTTTGAAGAATATATCAATATATATATATATATATGCATATATATATATGCAACATCAATTTGTGTCAACTAAGTTTCTGAGCAATTTCTAAATACTATGACTTTTATAACTTACCCCTGCCCACAGGAGTAATTTGTACGTATTAATTTTGAATATCGCTCCGGTCGTATTTTTCCTGGGATTCCTATTTGAAATTATTCTCTGAAACAAGACTAATACAATAAATAAATTTATGGGTTACATTGTAGCGTGAAACTTGTTTGCTCAATATGGTCATTTCTTCGCATCATTTCTTTAAACACGTGTTTTTCAGAGTGTGATATTATTTCGTATAACTTTATTTTCACCACCTCCTATTTGTAACACGTTATTTCTCAGACGGTCCTCGGCGCAAGACTGAACTCAATCCATAATCAACATCTAAGTGTGCTTGAGTGCTGCCCTCTCTTTTCCGTACAGCCAACCGCGCTTTTCGAAAATTCAGACGAGCTTGTCCAAAACCCTTCCTGTATGTTGTTTTGCTGTGTTATTGGCGGTTCTACACCTCGAACTTTCTCTCATGGTATGCCTGTTTCTCATTGGCAATGAGCCCCCCTTGACGCGAGCTTGGCTAACTCCTAACTCCGCCCCAAATTTCTTTACAAGTTCGACTCGAAAACCTTTTCCCCTATGATTTTCTAACAACCCTCTACCTCTACCCAGTGGAGACGGTGTAATAAGGGAATCTTTGCTTGCTAGGCAGTTCGCCTCAAGTGTCACGAGAAACTTCTGTCCTGTCTCTCATTAGTTTGCACTAACAAGGAAACCGAACGCTCGTTTTGAGGAATTGGCTCACCTCCATGAAATGCACAGAAAACACAAGAAAACTCATGGTCAAGCCCAAAAGTCAAATAATCAACATTACAGTATATACTAAAACAAAACGTTACTCACCGATGAAATACGACTCAACTTACTCAGCGCATTTTCTGAGCGCACCCGTGATGTTGCGAGCTGTCGCTTCTAATGTTGGGGGCATAATACATCGGGTGAAATTCGCTTAATATTTATGATTTTCGGCCATACGTCATACAAAACATCAACAAGCGTACGCACAATGAATGTTATTAGGAATGATACAAATTAAGTAATGGAATCTAGAAACTGCATACGCCAAATGTTTTACATCACAGAACTATACTGAATGATTCGGCTGGCCAGCCACCCTAAGTTTACGAGAGCTACACATGAGACATGGTCTATTCTGGTCTATTCTATCTCAGCTATTCCAGCAGCACAGTAGGTGATCGTCACTTCAACCCACAAAATCATTCGTCCACGACTCGCTTCAGTTCAAATTCCTGTCTTATGCACTGTTCAGAAAATGTCTATTGATGACGTTATACTGCTCATTCCGCTTCAGTATCTTCACACGTCAATCCCCTTTTCATCCGAGCAGATCAATCCTTCCCGCTTGGTAAGACAAAATTTTTTAACCTGTTACTTTTTTTTCATCGGGCCAATGACGTTTCCTCAAAATACCTCAATTTTTTACTTCACTGAATGACATTAAATTTTCACAATATTTATTTCAAAAATATCTTTTCCAAAGGAAACTACATCTCTCTTACCCTCCCATCTAATGATGCATCTCCATGTTCCATTAAATGACTCCTACGATTTGGTAGGGTTTGTAATTTCCCCTCTGCACAGAAAAACGGAGAATATTTACTCTATTGAAAAGGAAGAGAAATTTTGATACGTTCAACTTCCTTTATATGAAATACACTGTCACATTATTTCAGATTGGTATTTTTCTTTTAGAGTAAGTTTATCTCCACCACCTCCTATTTATAACACCTACTTTCTCCGACGATCCTCGGCTCCAAACTGAAATGATTTCATTAGCTTCTACCAAAATGTCTGGGAGAGAGCGGTTTTCTGCTTTTTGTACAGCCAATCAACTGTTTCGAAGTCCGTACGTAATTATTGGGCTTAGAAGTTTTTAGTGCTACGCTACAAGAACACAAGAGCGATTTCGCAACAGACAGGAATAATGGCAATATGGGGAATTAGCATGAACAAGTGTTGGCAGAATCGAGCATGATTTATTTACAGTTTAAAACATTAATTCACAGATTCAGGAAATTTCTAGAAATTCCTAGTCAACGTTAGCGACCCCTGGTGAGAAGCGTATGTGTATCTTTTGTCAGTTAGCACCGTGGCACTGAAGTGGTAAGATGTATCGCCTTACAAATGCACAAATGGCAGACATGCATTTCACTTATGGTGCTTCTAATGGTAATGCAAGACGTGCCGCAAGAATTTATCACGAACGTTACCCTAATCGAGAAGTCCCTGATCATCGATTATTCACAACATTGCACCGAAGATTGACGGAAACCGGCAGTTTTAGTGTAAACAGAGTAGATGTTGGTCGCCCAATAAATTATCGTCGAGAGCGAGAGCAAGAAGTGTTGGAAGATTTCCGTAAAAGCCCGCGTTCGAGCACCCGTGCTGCAGCAGCATCTTTGGGTATTCGTGACCATAGTACAGTGTGGCATGTATTGAACCGGAACAATTATCATCCGTATCACTTCCAGAGAGTCCAGGGTCTCCTTCCCGTTGATTATGGTCCTCGTGAGTGATTCGCGCAGTGGTTTTTAGATCGGGGGGCAAAAGTTGTCAATTTTGCAGAGTGTGTGTTGTTTACGGATGAAGCAACCTTCAGCCGAGATGGAATTTCTGATTATCATAACTTTCACTCATGGCAGCCGAGCAACCCTCATGTCATCCATGAACGTCATCACCAACATCGCTACACTGTCAATGTTTGGGCAGGTATCGTGCACAATCAACTCATTGGTCCACACATTCTGCCAGAGCGTCTTACTGGAGATGTGTACAAAATCTTTCTTGAAGAAGTCCTTCCTGGTTTATTGAAAAATGTGCCATTAGGTATTCGTAGACGACTTTGGCTTCAACACGATGGAGCTCCGGCACATTATGCTCTAAATGTGCGACGGTTTCTTGACCAACAGTTTCCAAATCAATGGATTGGTCGTGGTGGTGCTGTGTCCTGGCCACCGAGATCACCTGATTTGACTCCGTTAGATTTTTTCATATGCACTGTATGGAGGCACTGTATGGAGGCACTGTATACACATGCATGTGTATATTTAGAAGAAATATATATATATGTGTGTTTAATGTATGTATAAACTGTATATAGGGTCCTGTAGATAGGCATGAAATAACACTAGAATAAACTTGGGTTCATTTGGTGCACCGATGGCTCTTGTCGCCCCCACCGACTTAATTACTTTAGAGTAGAGATTACGCGGCACAATTATAAAGACAAATTACTTTTACCATATTAAGCCCTGATGGGTACCCCTTCCCTTATCCTTGTAACTAAGAATGAACACATATATGACAAGCTGCATATGATCACCAATTTATGCGCTCAAATGCACCTTTTTTACCTTCTACTATCCCCTTCTTTTTCTCTCTTATTTTTCTCTTCCGAAACAATCTGTGTCAAACTCTAACTTTCTTCTCTCCTTTCCTTTTGTTACCGCCACCGCTACCACCAGCCCAGTACACTCTCAGCGTCCCTGATATTCACTACAAAGTCTCGACTTTCCGCAAGCACCACCTACGGTGCCTTCACCCCCACCTCGACTGCCAGCCGCCACGCCTCGTTGATTCCTCGACTCGAACCAGTTCCCTGCTGGCGTCTCTGGTACTCCTTAGTCGGAGATACTCGGTCAACAACAGCCTCACCGGTCTGCTCTCATCCTCCTACCACGTTGCACCTCCCCAACAACCGTCGGTCTGCCAAGACGTCCTTGGGTGCTGTATTACTCGACTGTAATATTCCGTTGTGTGCTTTTACTGTCGGTGATATCTACAATAATACGGCATTTATTCCAGTTGTGTTTTCCTTACCCTGCCGTGTTCGTTTGTACCTCAGGCACTCGCTTCGGGCGAAGATATTCAAAGTCTAAAGATATTCACAGTATACCCAGAGTGTAGAGCAGCCTTAGGAAGAACACTACACAGCCATCTAGGTGGCGGTCGGCAGACGGCTGCGAGCGTGGCCCAGTGTACTTAGAACAGCGGTAGAGTGAAGACGGAGCTTACGTTCTTGTCATTCGAATTGCGCCTTTGTGCATACAGTGAGGATAGTGATAGAGCTGCGCAGTTGCGTGGCAACTAGAATCGTACAATGAGTAAGTGATAGAGATGCGTAGTTGTGCGGCAACTAGAGTCGTACAGTGAGGCAGTGATAGAGCTGCGTAGTTGCGGGGCAACTAGAGTTTTCCGAGTGAGAGAGTGCTTGGCGATTCGTGGAGTGATTTGTTTGCTCCTGTGAGAGGAAGGCTTACGGCTGCATCAGTGAAAGGTCGTACCGTTGGGAGAGCGTCGTACCTTTGGCACGGTTCTCCCCCTGAGGACGACAGTGAGGAAGGTAAGTCCGAGTGCTCGGTAGGCGTGCTACCCTCTCACTCACGGCTTTATTTTCCGTTTGAAGACCACAAGCTATCTAGGCCTTTATTGTTAGCTTGTGGTAGCCAACTTCGTTGCCGGCAAGATGGCGGCGGCTTGAAGGCTGCGCGGCTGAGAAGGCTGCGGCAGTTGGGGCTGGCGATCCGGGATCGTCAGTGCCGCCGGCGGGGAGCACGCGGGACTTGCTCGTGGAAGTTGGCATGTTAGCCTACATCTTGACTCAGGCGCATGGGCCGATTCTAGATCGTTTGGCTAGGCAGCTGCCTAAGTTGACTGGCGATGGATCAATCGGTGCGATTGAATGGCTGGAGAATCTGGAGAGGCTCTGCCAGCTGGAACGTGTGGCGTCGACCGACGTCATAGGGTTTATGCATGATGGCAACGCCGCTCGGGTGTTTCGCTGCATGACTGTCAGTGATGCTGCTCAGCGGCAGGTATTTAGGTCTACGCTAGCTGCGGAATTCGCGTTGCCTATGCAGGAGGCTAATAGGCAGTACACCGAACGTCGGCTTGGAGCTGAAGAGTCGGGGGACGTATACCTGGATTACTTGGCGCGTCTAGGTGGGAGAGTAGAGTTGAACTCGAGAGATTTGGTTTTTAGGCTCAAATTTCACGAGGGTCTCACCACCAGGGTCTCACCACGAGGGTGCACTTGGGTAGTTGTATGTGAGGACGCGTATACTGCGCCGTTCGATGCTGTGGTTTCGAAAGTGCGGGAGAGAATGGCCGCACAGAGGGTTGTGGCCGGGCAAGGCCAGGGGGCCAAGCTTGGGGTAGACCTGGCTGCTTCTGGGAAGCAGGGCGAAGATGCTTGCTACCGCTATGGCGGTGCGCACCGTGTGCAGGTGTGCCCGCAGGACAAGGTACTGCGGCGCCTACTGGTAGAGGGTCCGAAACGGCTCACGCCAAAAGAAAGTCTCTTTGCGGGCGGAGAGACCGGGCATTTTACCCGTGACTGTCCCACGGCAGCTCCGTCCGGGATGGTATCTGGGCTCACGGTTGGTGGGTCGGGTTTCTTTGCGGAGGGCGTCAGTCGGGGCGACGCGTCTTCCTCAACGGAAACCGTGTAAGTCGGGCTTACCGGGGGTCTCCTCTCCTAGGGAGGCACCTTCGGAGAGAGGGACTGTGAGCGGCGGAAATGTGTCGCCGAGGTGGGATGATCTGGGATCACTCGGAGCGACTGATGTTACGACTAGGAGTCGTTTGCCAGTCGTTCGTGCTCTGTTGAATGGGCATCGTTCTTGGTGTCTGGTAGAATCCGGGAGCGAGCGGACGGTGGTTTGTCCGCCGGTGGTGGTGGGCCAACACCTCCGACCGGGGTGGCCGTAGCTAACGGCGGACAGCAGGACTTCCAGTGAGGGGAAGTACTGTCGAGTAGTAGTCGGGCTGGAAGGGCATTGTTTTGGTGTCAATGCACTCTCCATGCACGAGTTGGGGAATCTTGGCGTTGACTGTCTCCTGGGTAGTGATGTTATTGATCACATGGGGGACGTCACCGTCAGGAGAGGCCCTAACTCGAAGTATGCAGTTGACTTGGGGAGATCTTGGCCTGCTGGATGCTGTAGGAGGTCCAGCAATGGATTCGCCTGTGCCAAGTTGGGAACCGGCCTGGTGGCAGGGGTGGGATCGGTGGATTCGAGAGATGCGCCGGCACCGATCGAAATTAGCGACCCTGACATTGTTGCTAGATTCGCTGACGGTCGATTGGCCGTCAGTTAGCGGTGGTCCGAGAAGCCACCCGAGGGGTTGCAAACTCAGATCGTGGAGTACGAACGTACTCGGGCGCCTCATGTATGTGAGCGTTATGTCGCAGAGATTCAGAGTTGGATCTAGAAGGGTTGTTTTTGGCTGTGGCATGGAACATCCAGGGCGTTATTCCGTTGCTGGCCGTCGTGCAACCAACGAAGGACAAAGTCCGTCCGGTCATGGATTATCGTGAGTTGAACGGCTTTGTCGAGTGTGATACTGGTGATGATATGGTTGCTGTGTGTGGCGACAAGACTTGGAAATGGCAGCAGCTGCTGGGCGAGCTTAAGGTCGTTGACCTTACGTCTGCATACTTGCAAATCCACGTTTCCGAGGATCTGTGGCGAGACCAGATAGCGAAATTTAAGGGTGTGCTTTACGCTTTGACGTGATTAGGCTTCGGCCTCTCGTGTATGCCTCGAATCATGACCGTGATCCTCGGCAAGGTTCTGTCATTGAACGACCGGGCTCGTCAACAGACGGACCACTATATCGATGACGTAGTGGTTTATGAGTCCGTTCTCAGCGTGCAGGAGCTCCGGAAGCATCTGGCGATGAACGGACTTGTGACGAAGGAACATGAGAGCCTGGATGGAGGCAGGTTCTTTAGAATTTCATTGCAGAAAGATTCCAATAGACATCATAGGATGTCGAGGTGGACAGCTCTCTCCGAGTTCGATTCGGTGAATGCCAGATTGACGAAGAGAGGACTGTTTCCTTGTGCGGTCGGTTAGTCGGCCATTACCTCTTGGCAGAGTGGCTGCGTCCATGTTGCAGTTTTTTGAAAGGGCTGGGGTGCAGCGGCTCTTGGGACGACTCGGTCGACAGTTCTGTCAGCTTGTTGGCTGAAGAGCTGTTGGTGCGAGCTCGTCGGGAGGACCGTGTTGGGGGCATATAGGGTGTCGATCCGCATGGTTCGGTTACCGTGTTCACTGATGCAAGCTCCCTTGGAGTCGGTGTGGCCATTGAGGTAGATGGCCACATTGTCAAGGATGCGTTTTGGCTTCGAAAAGAGTCAGACCCTCTTCATATCAATGTGGCTGCGTTGGAGGCTGCTGCGCGGGGTATCAGTTTGGCGATTGCTTGGGGTTTAAAACTTCCACGGCCGCCAATGATACCCGGATAGTCATCACATGGAAGGACAGCACTGTCGATTGCCGCAATCGTGTTCGCACGAAGGGTGCGGCAGAGATGCTCGTAAAGCGACATCTTGGGGAGATCCGTGAGACGATTGCTGAGCATGGTCTGGTTGTGTCTGTTCGCTTCGTTATGACGATCGAAAACAAAGCCGATCAGATGACCAGGGTGCCTAAAAGGTGTATTAGTTACTGCGACGCAGGTGAAGCTGTGGCTGAGGTGTCTGCTGTGTTTCCCACTGGAGAGAGTCTCGAGGATGCCATTTGGGCGGCTTATCTGCCGTATAATTTGGGCATCGATCGGACGTTTTGCTTGGCTTGTGAGATCCATAGTGATCTGTCGCGATAGCAGGTGAAACGTGAGCTGGCTGGATACAAAGCCTGTCAGCGGATCGATCCCGCTCTGCGGGAGGAGAATTTGGTGGGGCGAGGGAGTCTTTATGCGGAGAGCGGGCGCCGGGTTGCGGTTGACGTAACCCATTATGGTGCCAAGCTCTACCTGTCCATGGTTGACTGTGGACCCTCGCGGTTCGCCATCTGGCGACAGTTGCTGAATGAGTCATCAGTGAGCATTGTCGCTCATTTACGCGACGTCGTAATTGAGTGAGGGCCGTGTGATGAATTGTTGTTGGACAATTCGACCGTGTTTCGATCAGCGATTATTGAGCAGTTTGCTTATGAGCGGGGATTTCTCTGCGATTTCGTGCC
This sequence comes from Morinoia aosen, assembly GCA_030386875.1. NCBI lineage: Eukaryota > Metazoa > Arthropoda > Malacostraca > Amphipoda > Talitridae > Morinoia > Morinoia aosen. Next base: position 46,200,999 of record CM059575.1, read on the forward strand.
ACATATGCCCGAATTCCAACGGGATCGTCGATAGAAATCACCGGACGATTAAGAGGATCGCCGCTAGGGGAAAGAGCGGTATTTTTAAGTACCGCTAGCGGGTGCAATTTGATGTCAATTTCCGGGGGATTGATGGCTGCGAGAAAAACAGCTTTACTATTTGTAATATAGCGAGTAATGTAAGTTCTATTTATAGAGACCAAAAGTTGGCAACGCTCGTGACGGCAACAATTGCAGCCAGTCTCCTATTGGTCGCAGTCAGCTAAACAGTAAATGTTGAGCTGCGTGTGTATATATTATCAAAGTGTGGTTAGTACTACTGGTAGCCATTTCTAACTACCTACTACTAATTCTATTTTACTCTATTCTATAATTCCAATCTATCTCCGCTTTTCTCTCACTGGCCACATGTCTATTTAATTGAGTATATTTATAGCTTAGAGATACCCAAGAGGTGAGTGCCTATTTGCTCATATATTATTATTGATATATCAATATTGCTATTGATGTACTATCGTGTCTATTGGTGTCAATGATGTTTCTATGTCCATATGATGTCTAATCTATGCTGTGTCAGTGTTAAGATAACACTGTGATGAAGTCTAGTGTAGGATTGCTAAATGCATTGGCATAGGCTATCATAAATGGGACACTTGACTATTGCCATCACTACTACTAATACTATTATCTTAATAAAGATACAACACTTTTGGTGACGAGGTGTGGGCGAAACTCCGGCTGCCCTCATGCACGAAACAATGGACGTCAGGTGAGGTCACTGGCGTCGTGTCTAAGCACGTGGTGTGCGTAGACGGCATGCCTAGACATGTGCGCGACATTAGGAAACGTCGGTTTGGTGATGAGTGGAGCAGGGTTCCTGAGAACCATGGTGGTGTTGCTGAAGCCACGGAGCCCAAGACAATGGTCTTCGGCGGAGGGGGCAATTACGGTGCAACTCCCTCTGCGTTGCCAGAAGGAGTTGTAGTTGACGCCTTAAACAGGGAGCCTGTTGAGCTGGCATCGGATCACGAGTCGACTGGTGATCCCCCGGAAGAGGAGGGTGACGAGCGAGACGCGGTTGGCAGTGATGTTGAGGAGCATCGGGAGGAGCCTGAGCCATTGAGGCGGTCGCACCGTGAGCGACGGCGTCCCACGTACATGAATGAGTATGAGTGCTAGGCACTACGCAACGTGAGTTTCGTGAGAAACTGGAAGAGATGTGGTGTCTGCCGCCTCGAGAAGGCGCTGCAAAGTTGTGCGCACCGGCTAAAGCCCCATGCAGGCCTTGCGTTACCATATTGCCTGTAATCGTCGCAGTGGCGTTGCAAATGAACAGCTCCTGACCAGACTGGCTTGACTGACTGCATTAGCAGTCAGTTACTTATGAGCTCTGAGAGGGAAGGATGTTTAATAACACATGAGCTCTGCGAAGCCGCGGAGACTATAGCTGTGGAAAGATCGCGGAGCGCTACAACCTTCCTCAATGCCTTCCTAAATCCCACTGACTGACGACGCATACGACAGGAATCCAGAACGTTCAACTTCTTGGTGAGCATGAAAAATCGTCTTCTCAAGCGGACGGAGAGCCATCTGCACCTCGTCTAAGCGGCATCAAGCATTATGACAACGCAAGGTCTGTACTGGGCTTAAGTGAGACAGCAATCTCACGGGCGGTCGGCGGACGGCTGCGAGTGTGGCGCAGTGTGTTTAGAACAGTGGTGGAGTGAGGACAGAGCTCACGTTTTTGGTATTCGAATTGCGTCTTTGTGTATACAGTGAGGCTGTCAGAATTTTCACTTAGATGAGCGCTAAAGGATATCTGACACGCGGAAGGAAGGGGATAAAGGAACAGAAATTTTATTTCACCCAGATTTTCACTCCGCATTCAGTTTATTAAGTTCCCAACTGGGCAAAAGGAAGCATCAAAACGGCTATACAGCCAACTAGCCCCAAAGTATTTAAGGCTTTCAATATTTTATTTCAGGACAAACTCAATTTAACATTTACATTAAAAATGCCTCAGCTCGAGTCAAAAGCGGGGCAGACAAGGAAGGTTAAATTTGGAGTAGAGTAAGACGCATGGGGCGCTCCATAGTGCCTCAAGTAGACGAAACTCACGATTAAAGACGGGGTGGCCGAAGCGAACTCAACGCTGTCGAAAATGGTGAGGAAAAAGTATCCCGACCAAGAGAAGACAGAGGGTGTTCCCGCTGAAGGAAGAATTCCAAAGAAAAACAATTAGCGATAATTTAATAAAACTGAATTGGGTCATTAATGTGAAAATCAGATTGCAAATTATGCTCAGAAATATCAAGTTAAGAATAAACTTTTAACTGTAAAAGGGCACCACCAAGCCTTACGTACCTAAGGCAGAGCGGCAGCCAAACTAAAGAAAACACCAGCGGCCGCAAGGCAGAATGGAGACCATTGGGAAGAGAACGATACGGTGGAGCGGTCACCGCTTACTGAAAAAAACTAAGCAATTTCAACATACGACCGACGAGAGGATATTGTAAATAAATCAAGTCAGAGCAAACACAGAGAAGAACAAAGCTAGCACACACCTGAACTTAATTGTGGCTTCAGTGGAAAAAGTTTCCTTTAAGGCCCGAAAGAATTTAAGGGAGAATAGGTTAGGGTCATTGGACTTTTAATAAGATTAATTCAATGCAAATGGGACACCTAATCCAAACTTAGAGTTTAGATCAATTATTAAAAGTGAACCCATTCAATCAAGGATTAGAAAAGCTTCAATGCGTGGCAAGTCGAAGGTAATGTTAGATACAAGGGTGTCGTTCGGTAATTAAATGCCAATGATGAAGACAAGCAAGAATTTCAACTGCGGCAAGAGAGCCAACGAAAATAAAACGAAATGAAATATGCCATTCACACAAAATAAACATAGGATTTGATATGAATGAAGAGCAAGAACGGGCACCAAGGTCAGGATACTTCAACCCTCATAGCGCGAGGAATAGCCGGCAACCAGCAGGGTCGACGTGACTCGTAGAGCACCAGCCTGCGCATCCACCGTCCGCCCAATCTCCGAGCAAAAATGACGTCACAATGAGAGCGAACTTGCAACCTTAACGCCACCATGCACCACACTACTACTGAAAGTTATGCCCAATTTCTTTAGGAAAAGTAGGGTTCAAATATTTTGGAAGATAATTAAAGACAAAATTAATTTAGAGCCGATGAGAAATTCAAGTTATGGAAAAATTTCTCATAAGGCAGTGATAGAGCTGCGTAGTTGCACGGCAACTGGAGTTGTCCGAGTGAGAGAGTGCTCGGTGACTCGTGGAATGATCTGGTTGCTCCTGTTAGAGGAAAGGTTACGGCTGCATCAGTGAAAGGTCGTACCGTTGGGTGAGCGTCGTACAATTGGCACGGTTCTCCACTTGAAGACGACGGTGAGGAAGGTAAGTCTGAGTGCTCGGTAGGCGTGCTACCCTCTCACTCGCGGCTGTATTTTCCGTTTAAATACCATACTTTTTCTTTTCAGGTAATAGTTTCGGTTTTTGCGTTTTACATTGCGTTATTAATTGATTTGGTGGCGGGCGCGCCTCAGTGTTTGAGAATAGTGAATTTAGTGATTAGTGAGTTTCAAGATGTCAGGCAAGAAGACAGAGGACTTTTTCCGCTTGAAGACCAGCAGCAGTGATATGACTCAGGAAAGGGAGCAGAACTTTTCCGAGAGTTCGGGATTTGTGGACATTCCTACCATCTTCCGCTCGAGCTCCCTCATGTCCCTGGAAAAGAAAGAAAAAAAAAAAGAAAAAAACTTTATTTCCAATAGAGATTGTACAATATTACAATCATTGGTTTTTAAATATCTTAAAGTTGATACACTTAGATGATACACACACATGAGTCTTGTAATACCCATGTCACTAGTCGAAAAGAAATGATTGAGGGCAATGTACTCCTCATCTTGTTTAATCTACATTTGATAATACATGTAATGATAATTATAGGAGATAACACAATTTCATGGACGATGCATTTTCATTGTGGGGTGAAAACACTTTTGACAGTTCACATGTACATGACATAAAACTTCGCAATTATTGATGCCAGGAAATAATATATGAATCGCTTGTTTCGGCTAATGTTCAAAAGTGTCATTTTAAGGAAGCATGAAAAAAATATATAAATACATATCCATATGCATATATATATACGTACATATGCATATATATATATTATACATACACACAAACACATAGATATATATATATGTACACATAAGCATGAGGACCAAGAAGATTATAAGTTTTGTATTTTTAATTCAACAATTTTAACATACCGGTCGTTGGTTAATAAGCATTTTATTTAATTATAAATGGATGATCGCACAAAAAATGTATAGTTTGTACATGAATGCTTTACAATAATAAAGAGATGACGAGTTAGGTAATGCATGTTACAAGTTGAGAGCGAACAGAAAAAAACATTATCTCTATTAAAATGCTAGTTGTCAGTCTAGTACACACGTATGTGCACAGATACATGTAAATATATACACATATACATGCACACACATACCCACACACATACTCACACCAAACTCGTAAGCATACACAAATGCATTTCTATTCATCGTGGCAATTACAATACATACGCATTCTATAAAGTGTCATACGCATAGCGTGCACACGTACACATATACACAAGTAAGCATGTGCGCAAATATCAGCGTAATCTAATCAGTATAAACCAGCATTCCAATCGGGGGAAACGGAAAAAATATCTTTTATTATGGCATAAATTTTATAAAATTTCCGTACTGAAATTAGTGGCACAAAATAGTCTACCTAAGTCAGAAACATGAAAACGATTGTGGGACGTGAATAAGAAAGAAAACATTAATGTCCTATAAGGGTTTCATATTAGAAAAAAATCACATTATCTTTGAAATATGGCGCAAATTGTCGGCAATTGATAAACATTCAGATGTACATGGGTATCACATTATTATAAGCTTATAACTATAAGCATTAAAAGTATATTACTGCAGTATAAATGGATGATCACACAGCGAATTTATTGTTTTATTTTTACGTGGATGCTTCACAATTTCGTATTAGAAAAAATCACATTATTTTTGTTATATGGTGCAGAATGCCTGCAATTGATAAACACACACACACATATAGGTACCATGACGGTCTAGTTTAATGCTTGCAAAGAAACGGAGAGGGATGCCATAAAATGCAACCTTCGACTGGTTTATCTACTCTAGTGCACACAGGTGTACATACACACATTACAAGTAAGCATGTATGCAAATATAGGCAATCAAATCATAATACCTACGCATACTTCAAAACTGTTGTGTGATGTCTTGAATTTCAAGACAATGATCGGGTGAAATTGTTCAGCAATGGAGATACCAGGCAAATGAGATTCATCAATACTTATTCAGTATGTTCTGTAACTGACAATTATTTTTGAGACACAAGATGACGAGTTATTTTGGCTTTAAATTCTCTCGGTCTTTGAGGGATTTTAATACTTGGTGGAAGTTTGTTCCACAGTAAGGCGCCTGATATGGACAGAGCTTTCTGCCCTAAGTAAGATGAACGATAGTTGACTAAGACATTATTGTTTCTGTTCGGTTTTTGATTGGTTACAGTGGGTGGATGGAAACGATCTATCTCAGCATTGCTCTGAGGAAGATATAACGAGGAGAATACGTATTGGGCCTTCTGCATGAGGAGCCTTTCTTGGATAGGAATCCAACCGAGTTTATTGAGAAGAGGGGTTACGTGATCACTTTTTTTGAAATTACCGTTGCATACCACTTTAGCCGCAAAGTTCATGCACTTTTGTAAGTCCTTTTGAAGGTATTGAGGTAGGTCTCCCCATACTAGGTTGCAGTAGTCAATGCACGATAACACCAGGGATTGAATGGCTAATAATCTGGACTTTTCGTCTAGCATACACTTTATGCGATGAAAAAACATCAAAATTCCATAAATTTTGTTGCAAGTGCTCTCCGTGGTACAGTGGTTAAGGGATCGGGCTCGTATGTTGGAGTCGCGGGTTCGTATCCCGGCGCTGGCGCAGAGATTTTCCCCGTTGGGTATAAGGGAAAGCTCAAGCACAATACCCCACTCAACCCAGGTGTCGGAAATGGGTACCGGCTTTACGGGGGAACCGTCATGGTCTCCTATATATAGGGTTAGTTATAAGACATTTGAAAAACCAATGCTAAGATCATATGTATCAGACTTGATTGGAAATAAAGCATCCCAAAGATGCCGATGTTAACCTTTTAACCTTTAAGTATTCTTAACATGAGTTTTGAAGGACATGTTTCTATCGAACCAGATACCTAGATTTTTAACTTTTTCTGATGCATTAATTTTATCATTTCCAACTGCAAGAGTAGGATCTGAAGTTTTTTAATTGCATCTTTGGATCCAAAAATAATGCATTGTGTTTTATTAGCATTTAATTTGGGACCATTTCGGTCGTACCATGATTTCAGGCTAGTCAGTAAAGCTTCGGCTTTAATTTCCGTCTGTGGTATTTCCGATACAGAACTTGTTATTGCAATTTGAACATCATCTGCATACATTGAGATCCGTGTGTTAGAAGGCATTGGAGGGAAATCATTAATGAAAATAGAAAACAATAGCGGACCAAGAATGGATCCTTGGGGAACGCCAAAATTGTTTTGAATGAATGGGGACAATTTGTTTCCTATGCGGACTGCATGATATCGATTTGACAAGTAACTTTCAAACCATTGCGTGTCTATTCCCAAGTTTAGTATTTTACGTAGAAGTCTATTATGTTCGACGCTACCGAACGCCTTAGAGAGATCGAGTAGCAGCAAGAGTGTTACATTCCTTTGATCGATGTCACTGTATATTTTTTCAGAGGTATTGAGCAGAACGTCTTGAGTGCTAGTATTTTTTCTATAGGCGTATTGATTTTGGTGTAGTAGATTTGACTCGTCCAGGAGAAATGAGCAGTGGTGGGCACGACAACGAAAAAACGTTATCGCGATAACCGATAAATCGATAACGAAAACCTTATCGGCGATAACCGATAATCGATAATTGTCGAAAAATTTATCACCGATAATTGATAAGCGATAAATCGATACATACAAAATTCCGATACTAGCGATATCGAAATTGGCATTTTAAATAAAAAACAAATCGAAATGTTTTTTTCGATTTTCAAAACCAATTATTTTTTTCGAAACCAATTATAGTTCTAACTCTCAAAAACAAAACTATTAAAGGTCAGCACTCGACGCCACGTTCACACTATACATACATTTAGCGCGATCCAGCCAACAACACACAAGTACGCACACGTTTCGCCACCCGGCCCCGCCGACTGTCGATCACCAGGATTACCACTCACAAAAATATTAAAAACCAAGAATACCCTGTAAAAAGAGTCAAGATTGGCAAAAAAAGCTAGATTGTCTATATCGTAAATAACACTTAAAATTATACGCTAACATCAATAATACCACCAAAAATGGCCCTAGTGGAGCTAGTCTAGCTCCACTAGGGCCACTGGTTACCTCCCTATCACTATCACTAAGTTCCTCTATATCACTCATATTATCAAATAATTAATATAATGTAAGTTTGACCTGAAACAGGGCGGACTTGAATGCGCATCCAACGATCAGAGGAGCTAAATACGACTGAATACGTGTCGTCATTCGTCACGGTCTCACCCTCAGGGTTGCCAGATGTCCCAGTCCCCATGAGGCCACACTTTTGATCAAAAAGGCCACATAAGATGCAAACTTTATTACTTTCCCGCCCTGTCATGTCAAATCCCAGCGGAAAAACTGAAATTATCGATTATCGAAAGTTTGGAACCAAAAGAATCGGCTAAACCGATAAATCGATAACTCGGGAAAGAAAATTATCAGATAACCGATAACCCGGTAACGTTATCGCGATAAACTATCCCGATAATTTATCGCGATAACGCCCAGCTTTGGAAATGAGAGTTGATTTGTCACCACTTTCTCCAATAGTTTGGACATGACATGCAAAAGACTGATGGGCCTGTAGTTTGATGCTATATTTAGGTCACCACTTTTATGCAACGGTCTAATAATGGAGTGTTTCCATTGTTTTGGAAACTTGTTGGTTACTATTGATGTATTAATTATCAGACGAATCCATGGGGCGGTAACAGGGAAACTGTCTTTAATATATTGAAGACTGATACCATCATGTCCAACTGCGTTTGTGTTTTTTAGTGAGTATAAGATATTTCGTAACTCCGGTAAATCGACAGGGCGTGGTCTCCACTTGACATCAGTCCTCGAGGGTGCAGTGGGGCATGAACTTTCAATTGTCGTTTCATCTGGATTGGTACACACCTCACTGAAAACTTGAGCCCCGACTTTCGAAAAGAATGTGTTGAAATCCGTGGCTGTTGCCAAGGGATTTTCAAAATTACTTGTACGGTCTAATTTTTTATATGGAGCTACCTCACTAATGATTTCCCAAGTTCGTTTCGGGTTATTTTTAGCCGTTTTCAGTTTCTGGTGGAAGTGAGTTTCTTTCGCTTCAGTGGTTTTCTTTCGCACTGTAGTGATCGTTTTTACGATGGAGCAGTAGTGGAGGGTTATTATTTGATAACTCTGAAAACGGATCGAATGATATTTTCACAACACAATGATCCGGTTCATCCAGGACGAGAAGTTTTTGACCTGTCACATTTGAAATGATTAGTTGTATAAGGTCTACAGCAGTTTCATCAAAATGTTTGTCGTCAATGTAATTATCTATGAGGTTTTGCATGTCTCCACTGTTCTTGTCAACAAACTTAGCGTATGTGCTGTTGTTTGCTTTACTCTCTATTTTGATTGCAGCCTTTAAGGAATTGTAGTTCCATTTTGATGCTGGTTGTTTTGTAAGTAGATGAGCTACTGCATGGAGGAGGCAGTGTCCATCGGCTTTGGTGGGAATCAGCTCTATTTTCCATGATCGTTTCTATTCATCCATTGTGGAATTTGTGCGTTCACAAATGGGGCCGGAGGCGTTGTTTTTCGTACTTTTTACATCATTAAGAGGTTCTAAGAGGTGCGGGGAATTAGCGTTTTTCTGGCTCTGAATGGGCCAGCTGTGGTGATTTCTTGTATGGGGATTTGCAGAGAACTGAAAAATGCTCACGTCATTTCTATTTTTCTGGTGATGATTGTGCATGCAGTTGGGTAGTGGACTTTCCATCGATTTCTCTCTTCCTGTTGATTTCACTGCTTCCGAGTATGTGATTGGATGTTGATTTATACTTGTGTCTAAGAGAGGCTTTTCATCCTCTGTATCAGCATTGGATAGCAATGAAAACCTATTTTTTTTTGTAGGCACTCCGCAATTTTTTGTGGCAGAGGGATGAGAGGGTTTGTTATATGAGGGCAAACTTCGGGAGGAGAGGGGAGGAGAGGGTTTGTTAGATGAAGGCAAACATCGGTTTATGCTGCTGGAGGTTTTACTTGGAAAGGCGGTCAACTGAGAACAATCATTCAAATCATTTTGCTGTTTTGCATAATCATTAGAGTATTCAATTTCTTCATTCACGTCATGGGAGTTTCTGACACAGGAGATAAAATGTGACGTTAGTCTCAAAGGTGATCTTAGAGCAATTTGTTGAAGAAAATTATGCGTATCTTCTCGCGTAACAGGCCAAGTGCGGGCATTGTTGTAAGCTTCATTTAACAGTAACGGTTTTTACATTTGCTCGCAGCGGAATCAGTGTAAGACCAATTTTTCTGCACAGGCTCGATGTCGTGTACAATGGCTGACCACTGCAAACACTCACCACATAAATATGAGAAAAAAGATACTCTGTCATGATCAGATTTTTTAACTTAGTTAGGTTATTGGATGAGAGGCTCAAGTCCTTGAAACTAATTATATAGTTCCTGAAAGGAGGTGCGCGCTCAATCACATCATAGAGATCATTTAGACGTTCCGAAGTTATAGTCTGAATCCTGCATGCGCTATCAATGTCATCTCTGTTGATTTTTGTGAGACTATTGTCTCCAACGAGAAAAGTGTCTAGAGGGGATTTCGCATAAGGATGGCTACTCGCAGCTACCACCGGCGTAAAATCATGAGCGCTGATACAATAATTTAAAGCAAAAAGCTGTTCTGTAATCATTTGAATACTTGATACAGTGGAAAAAATCGACGCTGGGCTTGGGGGACAATTTGTCTCAAAGCTTTATTGAGAAATACAGCTGTAAGAGACAGCATGTTATTTATTTCGTGAATAGTTTTGGAACTGGCCATTTGGAGAGGATGTAAGTACCCATCAAAAGCGGTAACAGATCTGTTTGTATTGTTCTTCACTGAAAATCTCAAGTTATCCTCGCAGTTTACGCTCTCAGGTACTTAACTGCCAGTGCCAGCTGCCGCACATGCATTTTCAGACCTAACTCCACCACCTGAAATGCCTACACACAATTTATCATTAAAATTATAATTAAAATTACCCCTTTTACTTTCTGACTGGTTGCTCACATTGAAAATTTTATTGCGTTCCAACGTTTACATTGGTGTTGGTGTCGTCGTCGGTGGTGAAAAATTTTGAGCTTTCTCAGTGACGCAGGACAGGGGAGATGTCGCCATGACGCAATCGTTGGGACGAGACGTAGGAGGAGGAGCTGGCGGTGGTGCTGTGGCAGCTCCCGCCAGTGATGAAGCATAAGCAGCGCTTGGGAGGTTTTCGTCAAAAACGGGTGACTCTGCTGCTCGACTTTCTGTTGGGGACCTCTCCGTCGATTCTCTGTCGGTTGGCACTGGTTATGTTTTGGGAGTTGCGGTACTTTCGTTGACGTCATACTGTTTCTCTGTCGGAGTTTTTGTAGTCATTGTGAGCGGCTTAGGCTTATGAACGAGTGATTTCACACGCGAGAATTTTGGTGGTGTTTGCTTTCGTTTTCTGAATGGTTCAGGTATATTCCCCTTTTTGGGGTTTGAGTTTTCATGTGGCGCTGTTGTGATGGATGTCATTTCTCCAGATAAAGCTGCTTTCCGAGTAGCTGAGCGAGTTTTGGAATGAGATATTTTGAAGTTATATTGGATGAGTGAATAAATGTGAAAATAATTCAAAATTTTGTTCACTGTGTAGCTGTTAAGGAGTGAGTAACGGTCGTCTTGGGTAGAAGGGTAATCGTTCATCCATGTGTCCAGAAATATTACTCTCATAAAACATTTTTGGGAATTTTGAGAAATACTCTCGTAAAATATATTTTTGGGGAAACATGCTCGTAAAATGTTCTTTGTGAAAATACTTCAAGGAGTGGAATTTGACGGTTAGGCCGGGCCGCAGGCGGCAAGCGGGACTGCTTCGAGGGGGAAAAGGGGAGACGTAGCAGAGAACCAATTGTGCTAAACCAATGAACGCTTGCCTAGGGATCACGCGAGAAGGTGTGTCTGAGCACACACCAATGGGAGTCCCAGACGTCAGAACAAACAAGGATCCCGCCAATCAGGATGCAGATACGGCCTCTGTAGAATGGAATGTTCGAGAACAATCTCGAAGCAAGGAAGCGAAACGCTTATAAGGAGGGTGGATGAAGCCTCGGGAGGATTTTTTGTGTGGAGCGGCGTAAGGGAAGCAGCTAGAACCTGATTGCGTGAGCAAGTGCACCCGTCCCTTGCCGGGGGGTGCACAAGAACAACGAAATGTACATCTGCGCGAAGTCACCAGCAGACATCGAAACGATGACTTGCAAGAAAGACCGCTCAAACACCTCAACTGCATCGAAACGACAACTTGCAACAAAACTGTTCAAAACACCTCAGCTGCACGGTGGTAATCGACAAGAGTCAAAGCGTCAATAACTCTACAGAAAACATTCTATTGGCTTTTACACCAACTCCAAATTCGCAAACAACTCCACCTTCTCCAGCAAGATAATTGTCCAAGTTCATCTTCAAGCCAGCAGTGATGTCGAGCGCTGAAAGATCTGCAAGTGGCGGGCAGACGTTGTCACGCATTTCTCAGCCTGAGCGCAAGCGCAGCCAGAAAAACCGCAGCATCGCCGAGCAAGATGAGCAGACCGAGTCCGCGTGCAGGCGTCAGAATTGAAAAGAAAATCCAGCATCAATGGAATGGAATTAGGTCAGCTGCAGCCGCACATCACAGCGGAGTGGAAAGTGTATAATTGTCGGCAGGGTGAATTCGAAAAATGAGAGCCCTGTTAGGTGGTGATAAAAGTTCAATTTCAGATGTAGAACAGCACCCAGAAAAGTGCTTTTCAAAGTGTTGCGCAAATCATATAAATTATAGGCAATCGGTTTCCTGTGTTCATTTAGTCGAGGATCGAATTCACGTTGTGAATGGTGCGACGCTTCATATAATTCGACACCTTGTTGCAGCTCCAGGTTGAATCGTGATATGTTATTCTCGCTAATATTGTGTTTTATGTTGCTGTGGAACCTGCGGTTGTGTGGATGCGTAATTTGTTGTCAACGAAGGAGTATTGGTAACTTGAATTATCGGTAAGCATCAAATTTATACCATGTCGTGTTTAAAGTTTTATGGTGGTAGAAATGTGCATACTTTCATTAACGCAGTTGTGCCCTTTCAAATCATTTCGTTCCAATGCCTTGTGTACTTGATCCACGTGTTTTTCCCAAAATAAATTCATGTAAATCTTCAATCCTTTTATTCTCCATGTCTGGTATGCAGGTGTACGCAAGCATGATGGACAGTATTTTAAAAAGTTTGGGGGTTGAGACTCCCCCTGCGTGCGTGATTAGTAACCCTTTTCACGTATTGCGACACATGAATGAGGGCTAGATTCTCATTTAGAAGAATTTGAAACACCCAAAAATATTACCATAAAAACATTACCTAAAAACATCACCAAAAACATAAGAAGATAGGGTTGCCCTTTAATGCTGTAGAAAGGAGGCGAGGAACTGGGAGAGTGTTGGTCGGCCGTGAATAATGACGACAATGACGTTCAGACTTTTGCAGGATGACACATTTCACTCATTCAGTTTCTCAACGTTTCATTATTACAAATTTTGTAATCCCTCATTCACTTTTTATGTCACTATTTCACCAAAAGAAAAGTTATTTTTTTTATTTAGAGGAGGTTGAAAAATTGGGTGATTAACTTTCAACAAGAAAATAGCCTTCACTGAAATGTTTGCGGATGAGGGATTGCGTTGCTCGTTCACATTTGAAAACGAAAATGACTGCCTTTTAATGCCAGATGAAGAGAAGCCGCCCGTAAGCAAGAGGGGGAGGGGTAGAGGAAAAGAGAAGGTAGAATAGACAGAGACGGGGGTGCGGGGGAGCAGGATGCTTGCGGTGATCCAGCTTGGCGTTTCTCGTTCGTCTGCTTGTGAAGAAAACAATACAATTTTTTCCGTGTGAAGATTGCTATGGTGAGCTATCCACCAGACGTCATATTGCTGAAAATTTGCCTCACGTTGTGGAATTATGTTCTAGCAGTGAACACAGATTAAAGTTAGTCACTTGTAGTAGATTTAGTAGTCCTACACTAGAGCACAGTATAGGTTTCACATAGACACAACACCGTAATAGTGCTGACATAAATAGACAATGCAATGGCACATCACAAGTAAATAATTCACTCACCTTTTAGATACCCTACAACTTAGATACGCAAATACCAGACATGTGGCAAGCGAGAGTAGAGCGGAGATAGCTTGAAATATATAGAAAAGAGTATCGACGAGGACTATTACAGCGTGGAAATTTTTCCAAGGAGAGGGTAGGCTGGGGGGGAGGAAGGGGTGCGGGCGCAGACTTGGGGTAGCTGGGCCCTCATAGAGGTCTATTGTTTCAGGGTGTCACATTTTATTCACTCATTTTGAGACCTTCAACATTTACAGAATTTATTTTCTCTAAATCACTTTTTACGTCACTTTTTCACAAAGAGTTCTCAATAAAAGAACAGAGTTACTTACTGGTAAAGTAATTTGAGCACAATTTTGAGGATTAAAGGTCGAAATTGAGCGTCATAGACACTCAACATAATTTTTTTGCAATAACTGATAAAAATTACAAAAAAATTATCACTGTGTTTTATGTTTGTCTTCACGAAATTCAAATTTGCTACTGCATCGGACTTTTTTTGTTTCCATGGTGGTATTCGTGGTACGTTTGTTCTATATGCGGAAGTGGTAGGAGCAGGTGTTGCGGTTGACCCGTACACCGAGGGTCGCTACACAGACTTCGAGTGGAGACAAAGTTTACAGAAAGCACCAGTCTGTTTTTGCACAATAAAGTTGGTCATAACTGATTGTATTTAATTACTGTTTTTCACTTTCGCGATTCAATGAGGTAGAAAGCACATTCACAGATACTAAGTTCGAGTTTGGGGTTTTGGGAAAGTTTCGTTCCCTTACATTTTGAAATGTTTGACGCCGCGTTTACGCGGAGCGTCAGTTCACCTCCGCTCCCAGGACAGCAGATCAAGTCAAAGTGAGCCAAAGTCACCGAGTCAAAGGGAGCCAAAGGGCAAGTATTAGGCAACATTTGGTGTTTCAGGTGCGAAAAACAGGTTTTTAACTGCATAAGTAGCAAAAATAGCTTATTTTTGGATTTAGCGCTCTAAGATGTCTTGGGAAATTATCACATTATCGTTATAGGGCTTAGCGACTAAAAAATATAGCTTTATCGTAGTCACTTTACGGCAAAATTTATTACTGCCCACCAGTTGTAATCACTTCCGTTCAATTAGTTTTTGCTAACACCTCCGCACTACCAATTAACTATCGCAAATTTTAACACATAATGAACGCCTGACACGCATTTGTTTTCTTACCAAAGGTCAAAGCTTTGTGTTCTAAATTGTGTGTGATGCCTCCCGGCTACTAAGAGACTACAAAGTCCCCAAAGGGTGGGGCACTAAATCACACAAATTACCAGAACCCAAAAAAGTGACGGTATTACTTTTAATTAGGAACAGTCAGAGCATGGCGAAAAAGGGTCTCACCTTTCGAAAATTTATTTGTTCAGATGAAAAAATTCTTCAATGAGGCCGGCTGTCCAAGAACGCAAGGTTCCAAGAAGCGGGAAAGGTAACCGGTGACCCGCGAGGCACAAAGTTGCATGCACTCGTGGCCAAGGTCAGAAGTCGTCTGACGTGGCAGCGGGGTAGACTGCGCACATCGGCTTTCTTCCGAATCCGTTGCGTTGGCTTAGAACTCGGAAAAAGGGCAAGCGCATTTTTTAGTAGTGAGGAAAAACGCTTGCCACCGAAGTTGTGAGGAACCCCCACCATTGCTCTGTTATTCGTTTTTTAGCCTCTTAAGTTTATTGACTTGACAGCAGCCTAAGACCCCTTACTGCGGAAGGCCGTTAATAACGCCTTACTAAGCTCGCAGAGGATCTCGGCTTAGAGCAATGGTTAGAATTTCCACAATTGTAAGAAAAACCACTAACGTCATAAATTTACCAAATTTAGGAAATATTGAGTACTGCATCTTATAGAATGAAATCTTAGAAATAAAAACTCAACCTATGTATATCTAAGATTTGTACCTCAACCATGGGATTTGGACTTTATATAATCGAGTTTAGAAAACCAACATGGCGAGAAATGCATACTTACACATCCCCCACGGTCTACTATGCTTGAACTTGAAATTGAAATTGAGGGCCGAGTGTTGGGGCCCGCAGTGTACATAACCTCACAGTCCAACATTACGGACGTCGGAATTCCGATGTGATGCAACTTTGAAGCAATATATGAAATTCGAGAAGGAGTTGCGTTGTGAAAGCGGTTGAAGGTGGACGTGTGTTAACTGTGTCAACCGGTTGCTTGAATTGCCTCGCAAGTAAAAGAAATAAAGTGAATAATAAGCCATTCAAAAAACTCGTATGCCAAAGAAAAGACATAGGAGGGGACATGGCTCTACCTCCTCTTCAGGAGGAGAATCTGAAGCCTGGCCTCCTCTTGGAATTTCATCTCAACCTCTTCTAATGTCTTCATCTAAAACACCAAATGATGAGGGTTTGCAGGAGGAAGGAGGCAAACTTGATTTGGACGCACCGATAGTGACTTCAGCAGTAATTCAGCCAGCAACGATATCCTCCACCAGCAGAAATCGTACATTCTATGGCAGAAATCAATTTGAAATACCAAATTTTGAGGGTTTCAATGGGAGCTTCCATACTAGTTCTGAAGAAGACAACCCAATAACTCCAGGGCAAAGAACAAGAGAAGCAGTCTCAAACAACATCACACCCTTGCAGCCAACAGTAATATTAGTCCAACCTGTAGCAGAGAATCCTATCAACAAAAGCTTTTTCTCTAATGAAATCAAACTGTCTAAGGCACTGGCAGCATCAACTTTTGGGGACAAAGGCATTGGCAAAATCTCAAGGAACCTGGGAAGAAGCCTTCTTGTTATCACCATGAAAGAACACTATCAGGATCCCTCCGAGCTGTTGAACACTACGGAGATAGGCCCCTGGACAGTTAAGTGTCGGCTGCCAGTCAGTCAGACTACCTCTGTGGGAGTCATTGGACCATTTGGAGAGGACACCACTAATGAAGAACTGACAGAGGCACTCAAGGATGCACATTTTGATGGAGCTGTGGCAGAGCGGATATACAAAGGCAAGGATAAAATCAAAACATCAATGTTCAAAGTTATTTTTGAAGCAAAAGCCTTACCACCACATGTTAGAGTTGGCTATCAACAATACAGAGTCAATACATTCATTGGAAAACCATGGCAGTGCTATAAGTGTCAACGATTTGGGCACAGTGCAGCTTACTGCAGATCTGCTCCTCGCTGTGTAGTATGTAGTGGCCCCCACAATAATAGTGAGTGCACAACAACGACCACAAAAAACTGTTGCAACTGTGGTGGCAACCACACAGCAAATTATGGAGGATGTCCAAAAATGCAGCAAGCAAAAGAAGTGGAGAAAACACGCCAACTTCAAAAGCTATCCTACAGAGATGCAGTAAAGGAAGTTCTTAAACAAAATGCAACACCACCAACTCAATCTCGATTTGTGCTGCCTGCCATCTCTACTTTGACAAGAAGTCAACCAGATTCTGGCGACCTGAGGAACACAGAAGCCCCAAAAATTACCAAGACTGTTGGCACCCAAACTAACAATGAACCTGATATGCCTGCTCAAAAACATGTCACCATCAACCAACTGGTGGATCTCCTGATAAAGATATTTACAACTACTGAGAAAAAGGATATTCAAATGGATGCATCTGGGATGGTACACAAAATTGCTGCAGAAACTTTCCAACTTCAATCCCTACAGGCTCCATCCAAAAATCCTCAACAACCAATAGTACAATCTGAGTGTTCTGATATAATTTCCCAGAAAACTTTTCAAAAAAATACAAAGATCATGCCCCAAATGGAAATAACACCCTCTCCTGTAATTGGACGAACCAACCCACACAAAAAAACTAAGCCCAACATTGAGATGCAATTGAAAAAACCAGCAGAAAAATTTCTCCACAACACTAGAAAAGCCTTGCAAAATCCTACTGATGCTGGGTATGCCACCAAACAACAAAGATGTCAACAAAAAAAGAACTAATAATATTTCAGTGGAACTGCAGAAGTATGAGCAATAAGTTGAGCAACTTCAAAATTAAACTATATACTCTTAAGCCACACATTGCCTGTCTCTATGAGACATGGCTTTCACCAAATTTTGAACCTCGTTTTGTTGGGTACTCGGCTGTTTACATGCATAGAATAGATATGCATGCTGGCGGAGGTGTAGCAATTCTGATCAGAAATGATGTCACCTACACTGATATTCAGTTGATAAAATTTGTACCCAGTTCTCTTGAAGTTCTGGGAATTAGCATTTTTTTGCAAAATAATGCTCCTCTCTCTATACTCTGTGTCTACAATCCAAATAAAATTATTGCTACAAGAGAAATATTACATTATATGCATCAACTGGAACCTGCCCGCATTGTGGTTGGGGATTTCAATGCGCACCATCCAATGTGGGAACCTGCAAAACAGGCCAACACTACTGGTCGGAACATAGCTCAACTGTTGCTAGATGATCCTTCTATAGCATTGATAACTCCTCCTTCTCTGCCCACCTACTATAACATTTATCAGAACTCATTTTCTACACTTGATTTGGCTTTTGTCTCTGCAAGCCTTCAGCCCACAGTATCTGTAACAACGGAGGAAGATATGGGAAGTGACCACTATCCCATTCTTATCAGCATTGGAGTGGAGCCATCAACAGTGAAGTTCCGAAGGCGGCCAACGTGGAAATTTGAGAGTGGGTCATGGGATGACTGGACTGCATCTCTGCAACAGCCTGAGCTCTTGGAGGTGGGAGATCTTGAGCAGGAATTTGCAGACCTCACAAACAACATGATCAAAGCCAGCCATAAAGTTTTCAAACAAACTAAAGAGTATATCTGTCCTAAGTATAATAAGTCTTGGTGGAACTCACAATGTGCAGCAGCAGTAAAAGCAAAACAAGATGCAAAAGTTAGCCTAATCAATCAACCTTCTCAAGAAAATCTAATTGCATACAAACGCTCTCAGGCTAGAGTCAAGTTTGAGGTAAAAAAGGCAAAAAAGGAATCTTGGATTTCCTTCTGCAGTAAGATAACAACTGACACCTCTGTTTCATTAATTTGGAAAAAGATAAAAAATCTGCAGACCCCATTCTGTAGGAAAGCTCAGCCTCTTTTAACAAGGGATTCAATAATAGCTGACTCATGTTCTAAAGCAAATGCCTTGGCTGACCACTATCAAAAAAGAATGTCATCCCCTTCTCCATCTCCATTTCCACAATTCACTTTGCTTCCTCTTGCTGTAGCCTTAAATGATGATGCTCCCTCCGTAATAAACAATCCCTTTAACAAACATGAATTGAACAGAGTCCTGACTTCCTTGAAGAGTACAGCTCCTGGCCATGACAACATTCATAATGAACACTTGAAGCACATGACAAACACTTACAAAACATGGCTCCTCCAATTGTATAACAAAAGCCTGCAAACTGGAGTGCTTCCCAAATCATGGCAGCCTGCCATCATCATTCCGCTTCCCAAACCAAATAAGCCACTAACTTCAGTGGATTCGTATCGTCCCATCACCTTGCTGTCATGCCTACAAAAACTGATGGAACGTCTCATAGTCAACCGCCTCACATTTTTCCTTGAACAGAAGAGCGTCTTCAGGAAAACGCAGGGAGGCTACCGACAAAGATTGTCAGCCATTGACCAAGTTACCCAGCTGGAAGCTGCAATTCGAGCTGCGCTGAAAAATAAATCTATCATGCTGTGTCTCTTTGTTGACTTCACAAGTGCATTTGATACTGTGTGGCCAATGGGAGTCCTGTATAAGTTGAGCCAATGTGGTGTTGGTGGCTCAATGCTGCGGTGGCTGCAAGTTTACCTCAGGGAAAGACCATTCAAAGTGTTCATTGAGGGTACCAGTTCTTCGGTCAGGATAGCAAAGAGTGGTGTACCACAGGGAGCAGTGCTTTCACCTTTATTATTCAACATCATGATGCGTGATGTACCAGTGGAGGCAGGGATCTGCTCCTGTGAGTATGCTGATGATCTCACTTTCTACACCCAACATCCTAGTCTTCATGTTGCAACGGATACCCTACAGCAGCAGCTTAATTCACTTCATACTTGGTCAAAACAACGGGGTCTAAAAATAAATTTGAACAAAACCAAGTGCATGATTTTCACAAGTAAAAAAATTAACCCACTCCCTATCACAGTAGGAGGACAGCAATTGGAATTTGTACAGCAACTCAAGTATCTGGGAGTCATGCTAGACTCTCCTCGCCTTCGTTGGCATCATCAAATAGAACATCTCAAGCAATCTTGCACGCCATTGCTCAATTTGCTGCAATCTATATCACATAGGCATTGGGGTGCTGACCGAGAACTACTACTTTACCTCTATAGAACTCTCATTCGCAGCCGACTAGACTATGCTGCCCCTCTGTATGGTGCTGCTGCTCCTTCAAATCTCCTTCAACTAAACACCATTCAAAATCAGTGCCTGCGCCTTGCTACTGGATGCCGCAAAACTTCTCCTGTAGCTTCACTGGAGGTGGAAACCAATATCTTCCCTTTGGCAATACACAGAGAACAACTCACATGTTTGTATTACAGCAAACTACAGCAACTTCCCAGTGAAATTGCTAACAACTTACTTCAAGCTCCATTCCCTCCACAGCTAGTTTCTTCTATGCTTTTGCCGTCCATGGCATCACGTGCAAGAGCTCTTTTTTCCAGTGTTAACCTGCAGATTCCAGCTCACAATGCAGCACCACTGGTTTCACCGCTGCCTCCCTGGTTCAAAGTAGAAGCCCACGTCCTTACTGATTTTCTGCCTACCCCGGTATCTTCCCTGTCTAATCAAAGTGTTATTCAAAGGTATCATGAATTAATGGACACAACCTTCACTGGATACACCCCTTTATTTACTGATGGGTCCTGCATTGCTGAACCTACCTGTTCCTCATCTGCTGCAATGGTTGTCCCTTCAAGAGGAGTCACCAAGAACTGGAAACTTCGTCCACAGACACAAGTCATTGAGTGTGAACTAATGGCTATCAACGAAGCTCTTCGATGGACACTGTTGAACAATAATGGGGAGGATAAGTATGTCATTTTTAGTGACTCCTTGAGCTCCTTGTACCTCATAATGAATAGGAAGCCAAAAAACTATCTCCCCCTAGTATGTGACATACAAGCCAAGCTGTACACCACTGCTTCTTCCCATGGTGCTTACCTGAAGTTCATTCCAGGCCATAAAGGTGTTCCTGGTAATGAGGCTGCTGATGAGGCAGCCAAAGATGCCCATCTGCTTCGGTACCGCACGCTGACACCAACCTCATATGAAGAAATGAAAAGTCTCATATGTGAAGCCTTCGAATTAAAGTGGAGCACTGAATGGATGAGAGGGGTTCAACTGACAGGGAAAGGTGTACGGGCAGGGAAACACTTGTGAAGCTTGGCGGAGTTTATTTAGCTAGGTGTTGACAGAAGACGAGATGTTGATGGATTGAGCACCCGGCCTCGATAAGTGCGGCCCTTTATAGGTGTCCTCCAGATACAGAAAGTGCTACTACAGATAAACATGTGCGGAGATGCCGCATATAGCTCCCCCCCCGAAAGTTTTGGAGAGCACCACACAAAAATAAAGCTTTTTAAACGAAATTCAAGAATTCGCAGAAATAAAGCAATCAATTAAGCACAATTCAAGAATTGACAATAAATTATTTAAGAAAAAAAAATTAAACGACAATTCCAAACGATAAAGAGCTATTACGAAACCGCTCGTAGCCGTTGTACATTAATTTACGTTAACTGTATCGCAATTTATATTATCAAAAGCAAAAGAAGTTAACAACTGTTATCACGCCAAGCCTTATTATAGTTTCAAGCAAACAAGCAATCACGAGGGTAACTCGAGCGAACATTATATATACGTACCCTATCGTAAAAAAACTTCGATACATCACTAAAATCATAGTTAAAAAACACAAGAACCGATTACATCACCCAAAAAGATATAGAATAAACGCAACAGTTAGATTATAGGTAACGCATTTAACGCATTAAAATTTAGAACGCGGAGGCGGAAGAAAAAAAAAAAATATCAGTAGGTCCAACGAAGAACAAAATAAACCGTAGGAAACATGTTAAAGAAACAATTACGGTTACTACACTACGGAACTAAAACTGTTGCATTACCAAGAATGATTATAGGGTAACGCAACAACACGTTGATTAATAAAACGCAAAAACTAAAGCTAGAAACAAAGCTCTAACTAAAACTCCAAAACTAGAACACAGTAAAACGCATGCTAAAATAAAAAAATGCTTTTTACCAATTCACCCCCTGCCGAATCAGTTAGCTTATTCACATGGCAAATAATTAGAACGCCAAAAACCGCTTAAGGAATAAGCCAAACAATCTTTTAGAACACTAAAAATAAACTTAATACACCGCAAAAATTCAACAGTTAGACAAACCGCATTCAACTAAAAATGTTAAAACCCCCTTTTTTTTTTCAAGACCCGTTCAAATTCTTAACATCTTACCTCAATCAACCCCTAAGAGAAGGATTCAAACACGTTTAGTACGACTTTAACACAAAATTTAAGGCATGTCATCATAAAAAAACTTAATAACTAAAAGCAAAAAATAGCGAAAGCAACGAGAACACGCGAAGGCAAAGCAATCGACTTACCGTGCAATAAATTCTCTGCACGTCGTCAGCCATGGAGAACGACGTAGGGATCAAATATTGAAACGCCATTCATATTAATAATAGTACCAATAATAGTACCTCAAACCAATTCACCAATTATATATCATTAAATATAGGGATTACCGCAATTAGCATTCGATCGTTGCAATTTAACACATATTCAATACATTTTAAATTTCTCGCAAAACATCGGAAATAACACCTTCAAAAAAAATTAATAGAGCAAACAAAACAAACCATTTTCAACTATAAATGTCAACCTTCGAAACTCAAAATAAATAACGAAATCAAATTACTAATTAGAATCTTGGGGATTAACGCGTCAATAGTAAAAAAAAACTTAAGTTAAAACATGGGTTAAATAGATAGATGGGTTAAATAGATTAAATAATAGATTAAATAGAACACTGCGCGCATATTTTATCGCGTGTTTCATGCGACATGCATATCCTGCAATCACTGCGCGCCAATATTTCAAAATTTTCAACCCAATTCTCGAATCATTTTTCCAATTAATAAATTTTCAGTAAATTTTCCAATCTAAACTCGTCGCCCACCCGCAGAGTTACAGGGACGGTTCTGTCGTCCTGCATCCCGGGGACGTCCTGCCCGCTTTACGTGAGGTAAATTAAACACTACCACATCGCGCGCGATGTTAATCCTTACTGCTCCTGTTGGAGGATGCGTGGCGGCCTCCCTCTGGAGAGGCTTCTCGAAAAATCCTCCCGCTGCATCCGCGCAAGCACCTTTACCTCTTGTTTTACATGGTAAAGTATAGTCCCCATGCCCATGGTTATGAGGACTAGGCCCATAATCAGGATATCGGTGACCCGATCGGGTAACAGCTCCATGGTGGAATTTTCGTTTATCCACTGTTCGTTGATAGTGGTTGAATGGGTAGATAATGCCGCCACCAGGGTGTCGACGTCTATGTTGGACTGGGCGTTTCCCATCGAACTCTCGCTCCTGAAAGGAAGGATACAAAAAAGATTAGCATGACCGGTAAATGAAATAAAATAAATACAACATATAATTTAGTATCAAATCTTGGTTGTCTGACAAGAGTCATTTAATCAACCACGATAGTCTCTCATAAAAGAAATGAACGCTGACCATAACAAAAAAATTCTAGTCACAAGACACCTGCCTGATGGATTTAATTTAAATTTTGCTGATCGTCGAACATTCTGGATCATCGACATTCTAGATCAGCGACATTCCGGATCAGATAAAAATAGCTCAGCAAGATCGCAGCAGCGCATCTCGCAGCAAAAACCACAAGCTCAGCGAACTCAATTCGCCGCTTGCTCAAACGTTCACGAATTAAAATGTCAATTTAGCAATACGAATGTCTGAGTGAATTTGAAAAAAAAATTTTATGAAACGTCTTAGCGACAGCTAAACGAGACAGTACAAATTCCTCTGGGGTAAATACCTAAACATTACCTCACATTACTCGAGCATAGCAACAGTAAGACTAACATACAAAAGTACAATGCATAGATTACTGAGATTAACATGAACGCAAACATCTTGCATATAGCGATAAATGCCTCTAAAATTATGATTATATTCCTTAACATTATTGATAAACGATAAACAACGGTAAAAAGGTAAAAAAAACGGTAAAACGGAGTAAATAACGATAAAAAGGTTAATTCGTTACTCGTCGATTAGTTAGGACGTCATATAGTCCAATGAATTCGTCTTTTTAACTCACAGATTGTACCTTTTTGAGTGGTAAATATGATTAAGATTACTTCTAATAATTTTCGATCCAATTTTAATGTCAGCGTAATTACGTTTCACTTTTTGGACTACCGCAGGCCCTATCCAAGTTAAATCTAATTTAAATTTTTTCCCATGATTTTTCAAAAGAACCCTATCTCCCACGCTAATATTCTTGTTGCGCCGCTTAAGATTTCTATAGAGATTTCGCTCTGTTGTGTTGTTAATAATTAAATTTCTAATATTTTCCACGGTTCGCACGGCTTCTCTAGCTCTGATATTTACTAAATCTAATTCTTCATCAAAGCTGTAAATGACTGAATCAAAATTCTCGGGCTGGTAGTAAGCACACGTATCGCGATTAAACATTACATAGCTTGGTGTTTCGCCAATAGTAGAATTTAAAGAATTATTCAAGGCATTTTCTACAACTTCTAATAATTGGTCCCACTCTGCATGGACGAGTGTATTGACATATAATTTCAAAAGATTCGTAATTTTTTTGTTATTGCGCTCTACAATGGCATTAGAATGTGGGCTGTAAGCCAAAACTTCCTTTTTTGCAATGGCATGTAATTTTGCAAACTGCTTGAGTGCCACTGATTTAAACTCAAGAGCATTATCTGATATCAGCGTCCTAGGATAACCTAAAAGTGAGAAACAATTGCTTAAACAAGAAATCACTGTTTCCGTATTTCGATTTGAGATTGCATATAAACGACAAAATCTTGAGAACAAATCAATTACTACCAATATATACTTATTCCCATTATCAGTTACTTTAAGTGGCCCTAAAAGATCCATTGAAACGACCTCGAAAGGCTCTTTAGCAATCGGAGCTGTCAAAATTTTAATTGGAACTGATGGTCTTGCTTTAATAATTTTACACACCTCGCAATGTTGAACAAGTTTGCGCACAATGGTTTTCTCTAACTGATTCCAATATTTTAACTTAAATTTAAACAAAGTGTGCTTGTAGTCCGTGTGGTATAGAGTGTGTATGGCCAGAATGGCCTTACTCATTAAAGAATTTGGTACAACTGCTGTGAGTATTGTACTCGGTCGATTATCAATCTCTCTACGTCGATAAAGAATATCATTCAGAATTAAAAATTTTTGCAAGTCTGGGATAGTCGAAATACTGTCATGTAATAAAGCATTCTTAATTTCTATGCAAAATGCGTCGTTGTTTTGTTCGTCGATAAACTCCTTAATCGTCCAAGATATCTCAGACTCTGTCGGTACATAATTTATCAGCGCCGGTCGCGCGTCTGTCTCTGCTGCACTGTCAGCATCGTCTCGAGTCGGAGGCAGGTCAACTACCTCTCTTCCTGTCATGTGTTTGTGTCGTGCTCGAGTCTCCACCACACAAACTTCTGATTCAAATGCGATTTCCAAATCATCACAAGAATTTAGTTCTTTAAGGTTTAACTTCTCGTTATTAACAGGTAATCTGCTTAAATAATCTGCGACAACGTTTTCTTTACCAGGGAGATATTTTACAACCGGATCAAAGGAATGTACATTTAGGCTCCATCTCGCCATGTTCGTGTCGTCAGGGAGTTTTTTATTAAAAAGTGGCGCTAAAGGTTTGTGGTCTGAGTATACCCGGACGGGGTAACCAGTTATTAAATACTTAAAGTGTTTTAGAGCTGAATGAATTGCGAAGAACTCTTTTTTGGTAGTAGAATATCTTCGCTGGCTCGAATTTAAATTTTTACTAAAATAAGCTATAGGTCTTAGAAGTTTGTCGCTTGAATCATCCGCTTGCATTAATACAGCACCAATTCCTGTATTGGAAGCGTCAGTAAAAACATGAAAGTCTTTAGTATAGTCAGGATGTCTTAGAACTGTGTCAGAAGTTAGTAACGACTTCATAAAATCAAAACTTCTCTGACACTCGTCTGTCCAAGTATAAACAACATTCTTTCTCAAAAGGTTGTACAAGGGGTAAGCTACTTCTGCAAAGTTGGGTAAAAAATTTCGAAAATAATTTGCTAAACCTAAAAACTGTTGTAGTTCCTTCACATTGTTCGGCGCTCGGCAGTCTTGTAATTTCTGTGAGTATTTACACTTAATACCGTCGGCGGCAATGGTATGGCCCAAATATTCGAGCTCTTTTTTAAAGAAATGGCATTTCTCAAGCTTTAAGGATAATTTACCGGATCGCAGCATCTTAAGCACAATCTCTATATCAATCAAGTGCTGATCTTTATTTTTTGAAAACACCAATATATCGTCTAGGAAGACGAAAGCTAGTTTACCCAGAATGGGTGCAAGAGCAGATG
Organism: Morinoia aosen; assembly: GCA_030386875.1. Lineage (NCBI taxonomy): Eukaryota > Metazoa > Arthropoda > Malacostraca > Amphipoda > Talitridae > Morinoia > Morinoia aosen. Next base: position 46,227,263 of record CM059575.1, read on the forward strand.
TCATGACTCTTTGAAATATTCCCGGAGACGTAGAAAGTCCGAATGGTACACGACAGAAATGATATTTACGGTAATTTACGCTAAATGCCGTGTATTTCCTGCTCTCTTTTTCTAACTCTATCTGATGAAATGCCGAGCGAAGATCAAGGTTAGAAAACCACGTGTTACCACCTAACGTCGATAAAATGTCGTCAATGCGGGGAATTGGGTAAGAATGTTTAATCAAAACCTTATTCAAGGAACGGAAATCTATCACGGGACGCAGATCTCCTGATTTCTTTTTAACTACAATGACAGGGAAATTGAACTCAGAAGATGACTCCTCTATTATTCCCTGATCGAGCATATCGTTAGTTATTCTCATTACCTCTTCTTGGTACTTATGAGGTATTCGGTAGGGAGCTAAATTTAATACAGGCGCATCAGTTTTCAACTGAATATGATGCTTCAAGATATTCGTTACACCTATTTTTTCGCCTTCTAAAGTTACTACATCACGGTACTTATTTAACAATTCAACTAAAGGTAATTGTACGTCATCTTCCTTGCATGAAATATCATTTACCGTCAAGTCACGTCTTAACTCCTTTTCTCCACTTATTAAACCTGCATTTACTTCTGCATTAATTTCTCCACTTATTAACCCTGCATTTACTTCTGCATTGAAATCTAACTCCTTGTCATTAACAAGAATTTCACCTCTGCCACGAGTATCAGCATCCAACGCAAGTTTTCTATTGACAATGGCATTCCTTCCACCACATGTCGATTTAACTTTCGTCGTATCTGACCCAGCGACAGAATTTACCTCAACATCACTTGCATCTCTGAGCGCTGTTTCCACATTTGTTACATATACTTCGCTCTCAATATCATTAGCCTTTATGAATTCCACATTACATATCATCGAATTCTCAGCGAGATACACAGTCTCATCACTTGGATTTAAAACCATAATCGGTACCACACCGTCTTCATTTATTTGAACAATTGAGTCAGCTATAAGAGCACCATTATCAAGACATCTTTTCTGAATCAGGTATTCTCCTGCAATTGGTTTCTTAGGGAGCCATAAATGACATTAAGTGAATTACCAGGCACTTCAGCCTGATTGCAATGAACGATTAATTGCTTCGTACTCGTTGACTGTGCCTCAGCCGTCGCTGGACTCCTTTTCCTGCCGTCAACACTTTTTAATTGCCTCATGCTCTTTCTCGCAACAGCAATCTCTGACAAGAGACAGTCACTATTCACTATTCTTCGCATTACTATTTCTCGGCTTAACAAAGGTTCCATATTTAAATCTTGAAAAGGAATTGGAATATTATTCCAAAGAAGTTCTTTATTTTTAAAGTTAATAACGGCATCTTTTAATACATCTCGACCCAGTATCAGGTCATAATTATATCGAGCTTCTTTTACAACGAGTGCACTTGTTTTAATTACTTTATTAGTGCCGGGAATTTTAATAGATAACTCTACTTCACCTGTGACGTCACTCTTCCCGTTGATGCCTTTTACTCTCAATTTACTCGGTTTTACTTCTTCGCTCAAATTTTTTACCTGTCTGTAACTGATAAGACATTTCTCTGAGCCGCTGTCAAGCAAAGCGCTTAAATACTGGTCATTATTTTTAAGAATAATGGTCGGTTTGTTGCAATCCTTGAATGATACTATCACAACCTACACTATAGCACAGTATTGGTTTCACATAGACATAGACACAACATAGTAATAGACATCAAGTTAGGTAAAATAGTTTACTCACCTCTTGGATACCTTACAACATAACTAGATACTCAGATACCAGAATGTGGTTAGCGAGAGCAGAGCGGAGATAGAAAGGAATATATAGAATAGGGTAGCATAGAATTAGTACATTAGTTTAGAAATTAAGAAGTTAGATACCAACCACAGTAGGTACTATATACACACACTCAGTCAACATTTACTTGTTGTTGAACCTGAGGCCACTTGCAGACTGGCCGCGAGTGTTGCTGTCTCGAGCGTTGCCAACTATTGGTCTCTCTAACTAGAACTTACACTACTCGCTATATTACACCCCTCCCTCCTTAATTAGAAACCCCCCCTGTATCCCCAGTCCCCTTATTCAATATAGTCAATCCTAAAGGTCCATTCTCACCACAGGCTTCCGAGCTCGGGTAGACCTGCGCGAGATGCTAGCGCTTGGAGGCTCGTGCATCCTAGCCTCCTGGGTGGGAATCGGGTAATCAGGTGTTTCGGAGTCAGGTTCATGGGTCGGAGGTGGTGGGTATGAATTTTGAGCAGGTTGTGGAAACACAACGGTTTCCTCCGTAGGTTGTTCCAAGGGTTCAGGGATGGTGTTCGAGCAGGTAATAACTTGGTCCTGGTGTCGACGAACGACCTCTCCCCCCTTCAGTTGGCACTTGTAGGATACCGGGCCTGTTTTCTCAATGGTGGTAGCAGGGGTCCATTTTGGGGAACCCGGCGTGTATTGACGGACCATCACAGGTGACTCAAGCGGAATGTCAACCGCGCGAGACCCTGGGTGGTATCTTTTCTGAGCGTCCTGGCGTTGAGCAACTTTGGACGCGATTGCTTCTGACGGCCAAAGCAGATCAAGACGAGAGCGAACTTTCCTGCCTAACATCAGTTCGGCAGGCGTAACACCCGTTGTCGTGTGAGGTGTTAGCCGATAGTTGAACAGGAACCTGTCTAGTGCTAGGCGTAGGGGTTCCGTTGACTTCCGTATATTCTTCTTGAAAGTTTGTACCATGCGCTCTGCCAGTCCATTAGTTGAAGGGTGGTATGGTGCGCTTGTAATATGTCGCATACCACATGCCTTCACAAATTCTTGGAATTCAACCGATGTGAAACACGTTGCGTTGTCTGAAACAATTGTTACTGGGAATCCAAATGTCGCAAAAGTGTGTTTCAGGCACAAGATCGTTTCGCTAGAGGTTGTAGTAGATGTGGGAAAAATTTCAACCCACTTAGAGTGTGCATCCACGATCACTAGGTAGTATTTTCCATCCATTGGGCCCGCGTAGTCAATGTGTATGCGATGCCAAGGCTTCGCAGGCCATTCCCACGGATGGAGTTCAGCTTTCGTCGGTGCGGCTCGAGTGCTCAGGCACTCGCTGCATGACTTAGTTGTTTCTTCTAGGTCTTTATCCAGAAGGGGCCACCACACGTAGCTGCGAGCTAACTCCTTCATCCTGGATGATCCAGCATGACCAGAGTGAAGTTCATCCACAATAGCTTGTCTGAGAGCTTGGGGTACAATTATTCTTGCTCCCCAGAGCACACAGCCATTTTGTGTGGACAATTCGTCTCGCCTCCTAGTATACGGAGCGAGATCAGGGTCACCAATTACCATCGAAGGCCAGCCTACTTGGCAGTATTTGTATACCTTTGAAAGTACTGGGTCCCTTAGGGTGCTGTCGCGGATGTGGGTGCTGGTGACTGGAGCTGACTCGAGGAAGTTTACTAAGGACGTCCATTCCGCAGGAATAGGTGTGGCTTCCTCGGGAGTTGTCAAGGGTAGACGACTGAGAGCATCAGCCGTACCCAACAGCACGCCAGACCGGTGACGCAAGGTGAACTTGTAGGACTGCAGTAGTAAAGCCCACCTTTGGATGCGCCCGGATGCCATCGGAGGAATGCTTCTACCCGGATCAAATAGTCCTAACAAAGGTTTGTGGTCCGTAACCACCGTGAAATCCTGTCCCCACAGGTAGCAATGAAATTTTCGAAGTGCGAACACCATAGCTAGGGCTTCTTTCTCAGTTTGAGAGTAGTTGCGTTCTGTTGCTGTTAGAGTTCGGGAGGCAAAATAGGCGGGGCGTTCAATCCCATCAATAAGGTGACACAGCACCGCTCCCACACCATACGCACTACTGTCAGCCACTACCACTATGGGTTTCTGAGGGTCAAAGTGGACTAGAGTCTGAGAGTCCAGGAGGGCTTGTTTAGATTTCTGGAAGGCTCTCTCCTGACTTGCATCCCATTTCCAAGGGGTTTTATCCCTCAGTAAGGTATTTAGGGGCTCCAGCATAGTTGCAGATGATTTTAGAAATTTCCTATAGAAATTTAGCAGCCCAAGGTAGGCTCTCAGTTGAGTTACATTAGTAGGAGCTGGTGCCTTCTGGATTGCTGCTACCTTCTCGGCAGTGGGGTGCAATCCGTCCTTGTCGATTTGGTATCCAAGGTAGGATACCTGTGGCACTCCAATTTGGCATTTATCTATTTTCAGCTTTAGTCCTGCCTCCTGAAGTTTAGATAGGACTTGATAGAGACGCTTGTTGTGCTCTTGCTCATTAGTGGCACTCACCAGGACGTCATCCAGGTAGCAGAACACTCCTGGGAGGCCCTGCAATAGTCCTTCCATGGCACGCTGAAAGATTCCAGGTGCGGACGCAATTCCAAAGCTGAGACGGTTGTAGGCAAATAAACCTCTGTGGGTGTTTATTACCGTGAGTTCCTTGGAGTCTTCATCTAAGGGTAGTTGAGCGTATGCCTGAGACATATCTAGCTTGGAGTATATAACTCCTCCTGCTAACCCGCTAAATAGATCCTCCACTCTTGGTATGGGGTAGGTATCAAGCCTAGTGGCTCTGTTGACTGTGAGCTTGTAATCCCCACATATTCGGATGCTTTGATCAGCCTTGAGCACAGGGACGATCGCCGCCGCCCATCTTGAATACTGTACAGGGGTGAGAATACCTTCCTGCACCAGTCTATCAAGTTCAGCCTCCACCTTAGGTCTAAGTGTGTAAGGCACATTCCTGGCCTTACAGAACTTTGGTGGTATGGCTGGATCCACTTCTATTTTGAATTTTCTTCCCTTAAAGCAACCTAGACCTTGTTGAAAAAGGTCGGGGAATTTATTTGCTAACTCTTCAGGGCAAGTGATCACTTTGTTGACATTATTTGAAACTATAGTTAGCCCAAGGAAATCAATCAGGTCCCTACCCAGCAAGGCTGGCCCCTCCCTGTCTACAACCACAATAGTTGCTAGCTGAGGAACCATACCACTAGATTCACGCTGGATGTTAGCCCTAATCTCCCCACAAACTACCAGCTCAGCTCCCCCATAAGTCCTAAGCTTCACATCAGAAGGTCTCAGCTCGGGTCTTGACTTAGCTGGAATTTTAGAGTAGGTGGCCATTGAAAGGATAGACCTGGCAGCACCTGTATCTACCTCCATCTCTAATGGCACACCATTTAGTAACAATTTTATTTTGATTGGGGGTTTCATTTCCTCGGCTAAAGCAAAAATGTCCCCATAACATTCTGGCTTGGGGGCTGGGTAGTCTGCACTGGTTCCATTGCTAGTTCCATTAGGGTTAGGGTGGTTTTCCCTCCCCTTTTTTCATGCATAGCATGCACAAAATTATTTTTGTTGCCTTTATCAGATTTCTTAATTGTCAATTTAAAACAACATTTCTTAAGATGGCCTTTTTGGCCACAACCATGACAAACACTGTCTTTATAGGGGCAATCTCTACGCCAGTGCAGATTACCACAGCCGCTGCATGCTGATTTGGGGTTAGCTTGAGTCTGAGTTTTGCCCTGAGGCTTAATAGCAGTTTGCTTAACTCTGCTCTGGCCTACATTTAGAATTGAATTTGGTTGCCTCAACCCCACTGTTTCTCTCAGTGTGGTTTCTTTAGCAGTAGCTAGATCCATGGCCTTTTGCCATGTCAGGCCAGCCTCATTTAGCAAACAATTTTGAATTTCATTACTGGACACACCCAAAATGAAACGATCCAGCAGGGTCTCTTCTAGCACTTCCTGTTTGAAATTACAGGTATTAGAAAGTGCTTTCAAGCTAGCCACAAAATCTGCAATGCTTTCCCCTTGTCTCTGGTTCCGCTTATGAAACCTAAACCTCTCAAAGATTTGATTTCTTGTTGGCTTAAAATGCCGTCTCAACGCTTCCACAATCTCGTCATAAGTAGCATCAAGTACTTTTTTAGGAGACACGAGGTCTCTAATGAGCCTAGCAATTTTAGGACCCACTAGTGAAATTAAGGTGGGGGCTTTTTTATTTTCCTCTATTTTGTTTATTAAAAAATAGCAGTGTAATCTAGTTTCATAGTCTCCAAATTCCTCCTCTACAGGATTAAATTCTCCTACTGAACCTATCAATGGCATATTGAATTTTTTTAGTAAGTCAAACACACTGTAAAAAAAATTTTCACAGCACAAATAGTACAATCACTTGCTCAATTCTGAGATTCTTCACTAGTCTAGCCAGTCTAGCAACACCAGTGAGCAGCACAACAACAATAAAAAATTATTGGGCAAATTTTATGTTTCCTCACTAGTCATTCCCAGTAGTTCCATTAACATCTCATCCTCGTCGCCAATATCACAACCTACACTATAGCACAGTATTGGTTTCACATAGACATAGACACAACATAGTAATAGACATCAAGTTAGGTAAAATAGTTTACTCACCTCTTGGATACCTTACAACATAACTAGATACTCAGATACCAGAATGTGGTTAGCGAGAGCAGAGCGGAGATAGAAAGGAATATATAGAATAGGGTAGCATAGAATTAGTACATTAGTTTAGAAATTAAGAAGTTAGATACCAACCACAGTAGGTACTATATACACACACTCAGTCAACATTTACTTGTTGTTGAACCTGAGGCCACTTGCAGACTGGCCGCGAGTGTTGCTGTCTCGAGCGTTGCCAACTATTGGTCTCTCTAACTAGAACTTACACTACTCGCTATATTACAGATACTAACCCAGCATTTTTATTAACATTTTTTACAACGGATACCGAAAAATAGGATTCGATAGTCTTGCCTTGATAATGATCATTCTCAAGCTCTTCATCTTGCAACAAGTTATATCTATTTTTACACTGAAACAAGGGGTCAACATACGATTTGGTTATCTCGGTGGTATCTGGAATTTTTGCCACGGTCTCTAGTTTAACGAGGTTGGTACCGCTAAATACCTCGGGCTCAATCTGTTTCAAATCCCCCTTACTACCTTCACCTAGTTTAAAAAATCGCTTGACGTGCTCTCCGCCCAATGAACTTCACTTTGACCACGGTTTGTGCTACCTCTACCGCGTAAATACGCCTTATAGTTACGGACTTCCGTACCGCTCGCTCTACAATTCTTTACTACATGAGTTCCACCGCAGGCAAAGCATCCTCTCGGAAACTGACCTCTTTGACCTCTACATTCAAAGTGCCCTACCATGGAACATGAGTTACAGTACGGAAATCCCGCTTTTTTCGTTCCTGAATTTCCTCCGAATTGACCAGAACTACCGCTATCTGATTTAACCATGTTGCACTCTAAGGAGCCGCTACTTCGATCTCCTACATAACTGTTTAACTCTCTACCTCTAATTCGGGGATTCCTTAGCCAAGGTCTAGGAACAATCCTCCTCATTCCTGGTCGATAACTCCTCCGGTAACCTCCTACACTACCGTAGAACACTTCATTGTGATCTGGCTCTTCAAAAACTTCTTCCAATTCACTGTTTACCTCACCTACGTAAACTTCACTTTCGTGTCTGACCGGAACTTTCTGCGCAAGTATCTTTTTTGTCTCGGATTGGCTGCGCACAGCTGAAATTAACCTAGCGAGCAATTCCTCCGCCGTGGAAAATTGTGTTTCAAAAATTTTTCTAGCGAACGACTCATCAAAAAGCGGACCTAACGTTGATAAAGCCAGACTGTACGACATGCTGTCGCCCACGAATTTTTTTAACTCAGCCTGATTCGTGCAGTTCTGAAAATACGCGTGGCGCTGCCACCCTAGCGAGTTTGAATTAAGAATACTCTCGGTTAGCTTCCTTATTTTCGAAAAAGCATTGACGATCTGAGCAGCTAGTGCATTATTTTTAACTAATTGCAACTCGTTTAGGTCGCAAGCCAATGCATGAATACTCTTCTCTCCACGCGAAACGTAAATGTCCTCAAGAATCTGAACTACCTGATCAAAAGAATAATTGAGGTCCGCATTAACTAATTTCGTAACGACGCTATTGAAATCTCCTACGTTCTTGTTTGCCGAGCGTACTAAAAATTCCTTACGACGCTCGTCACTAGTGGCATCAGGCAACAAGGACATGTATGCCTTGAGATTCTGTATATGAGTATGAAAACTCTTATTTTCTAGGAACTCTCCATCATGGACCCGTCTTCTTCCCCTGAATATGGGGAGCTCTGCGTTCGTCATTATCGTTCCGACAGGAGGTACAACTATATTTGCAGCAATATCACGTGCAAGCTGTGTCGTGTTAACATTACTAGGAACACCAGAACTAGGCCCTGCTGTTGCTGTCGTCATGGTCGGTACTTGAGTCACACTAGTTACTCTAGGTTTAGAAATACGTCCGAATTTAGTTACCGTAGCCTCTGTTCGAACTACTTCCTCATCACTATCCAAAGAATCAGAATAATCCGACATGTGTCGTATTTCCTTAAGTCATTTAAAAATTCCCTATTCCACTAAAAATCAACAATTCAATACCAGAATTCACTTAAAGTTCATTCAAAAAGTAATATCGTACTCCGAGAATGATAATAAACACAGAAATGCAAGTAATACACATAAAAATTAACTAATTGCACACAAAAATAATGACATCAATAATATCAATACTTTATCATCAATACTCTAATTGAAAAACAAGAGTAGCGTCACTAATCCTGAAAATTTAAATTTTTAGCGCCACAACAAAACTTGTTACTGGTCAACAATATCGCACAGTGCACACGTGACTGCTTCAGCTCACGACAAAGCTCTTGACAAGGCGTTAGAAAAAAAAATATTGCTGCTCCACAGCAAAAAACGTGAATTTCTATCAATTTAAGGCTTCAAAAATTAACATCAAAGTGTTTCAGACACTTCCACTAACACTCCTATTCTATTATATAAAAAAAATCTGAAACTTGCGACGATAAGAAGGTAAATAGTTGTTAACAGCTACTTCCAGATACGGCGGACACGGCTGTCTCTCACAATGCACAGAATGAGACTGATCGCTACCTCTGCATGCAGAATGCAGAGCAATTCAGGGAATGGGCACGGCAAAAAAATATCCGCGGCAGGAAGTGCAACAAAAAAACAGCTGCCCGGAGACAGAGCGAGCCAGCACTAAAAAGAAAAAATTTCTAAAAAAAGACTTAACTGTGAACACAGAAGACAGCTGCAGCTCACGTCGCCTTGCTACTGCGATGTTGTTGCTGCTTTGAAGAGCTGGGAATATTAGTGACTGATGTTGCACGATGTTAATGATACTTTTAAATCGTAGTACGTATCACTTATCACTGGTTACAGTTTTTGATACCATATACACTCGTACTGTTTTTAACACAATTTATCCTGGTACTGTTAGTGATGCACTCGTAGTAATTTTATCTCCACACAATAAAAATTGTTCGTAGCACTCCACTGATGTATCACGATTGTATCTTCACTGGATATTCGCTGGGAAAGCAGCGATTTTCACCTCAAACACCAGCTCGATATCGTCGCCGGCTTCATAGACCAAAACTCGTGTACGCAGCGGTAAATCGTGATGTAGAAAAATGCTGATTTGGGCGTATGCTTCTTGTAACACTCTTTTCGGTACACCTATTCCGAAAACAATTGTAGTTTCTTGCAGTTGCCAGAGTTGATTGTTATTCCCGGTACACATCAGGATTTAATACTGTTCAAACTTGCCAGTAATTGGACAATTGCTATCCACTGCACACTTATGCGAATGTGAGTTCTGTTCGCCACATACGTCGGTCACCAAAATGTACGGGCAGGGAAACACTTGTGAAGCTTGGCGGAGTTTATTTAGCTAGGTGTTGACAGAAGACGAGATGTTGATGGATTGAGCACCCGGCCTCGATAAGTGCGGCCCTTTATAGGTGTCCTCCAGATACAGAAAGTGCTACTACAGATAAACATGTGCGGAGATGCCGCATAAAGGACGACATTTACTGAAAATCAGAGAAAATACGGCAAGGTGGCCGTGGGCTGCACACAAGATCCGTTGCGTCGAAACAGCACTTGCTCGTCTGCGTGTTGGGCACACGGGGCTTCGGTCACATCTACATCGCTTCAATATTGTTGATGATCCAAATTGCTCGTGTAGTGCTGAGGAAAATATTGACCATCTTTTTTTCTACTGCCGTTGCTACTCTGGAGAACGTACCTCCATGAAAAATTCCTTGAGCCTACTTAATGTACCGTTTTGCTTGAAAAATTTGCTTGGAGGTGGCCCCTTTATGGAACACACTCAAAAGCAAATTGTTAATATAGTTGTACATTATCTATCATCTATAAGAAAAATTAGAACAATCTGAAATCTTGTTAAAATTGTGATATTGCAGAGAAGTGAGAGAATTCCTCCAGTGGCACTTCACAGAAAAACTTCCTGTGACTTCTTTCAGCCTGAGGGCTGAACTTCAGAGCATCAATCTACAACTTTGAAGGCGTGGGGCTACATGGAATCATCTCCGAAGCTCCAAGAAATCGGAAACAACAACAACAACAAATTCGAGAAATCCGGTCATTGCTTGTATTGTGCTACAGGAAAAAACAAATGCCGGAAAGAGTTTGCATTGAGCTTTAATGTTGATGGCTCTCGTTTAACTGAGCCATTCACATAAGCAGCTGTTGTGATCCCTGTAATAAATATATCATTAAATTGGAAACTGAGACCCCGGGTCCAGGTTCTGGATTCTGGAAACAGAACTCTTTGCTATCAACAATGCGCTAACATGAGTTCATAATAACCTGTTTGACCGCGAAAAGATAGTGATTTTTCAGATTCTTTAAATTCGTTGCCCCCTAATTCGAGATCAAAAACCTAAACATAACATTTGTCTGGTTTTTAGCATCCAAGAAAAAGTAACTTTGTTCTCCATTTCTCATGTTATTAAACTTCAGCTCATCCCTGGCTATGAAGAAATAGCAGATAACAAAGCAGCAGACCTGTCTGCTAAGGAAGCTCATTTGCCCTAATATCATACCATTACTCCTCCATCAAAGGGGGAAACTGTTTCTTGTGCATAATACCCTTCACAGGCACTGGAACCTCTCCTTGCTGACTACAGTCAGGGTATCTGGGGAAGGTTGGTTCTTGATCCAAGTACCTAAATGATAATATTAAGAGCTGGCCTTGGGCCTTTATAATTATTGGTCAATAATGATTTTAGGTGCCTCATGGAAATTAAGAATTCCGTTTTAAAGAATCACTAAAGAAACACATTTAAAAACCTTTTACAGGAATGACATTCTGCTTGCTGATGCATTATTTGGTAAATGTTGAGGACTTGACCATAATTGATTTTCCACTTTTTGATCAACAAAGATTGTTGATGAGACCAAAATAAACAAGTTTTCTTCAATGCACTTTCCGGCGGAAATGAGTATTTTAAAAGTTATGGCGTTAAATGAGTTACCGGAACTCCAGTGTGCATCACCCTATTACAAACGTAAAGAGGTTGGGTCGTGAGGGGTAGCCACAGTTCTTTTAGTTTTATAATTTTCACTAAAAGAACTGTTGCTACCCCTCACGACCCAACCTCTTTACGTTTGTAATAGGGGGTTTGCTCTTCGTCGGCTTGGTTGGCGCGCGGGAACGCCTGTTTACTTTCACGTCGGACCGCGTGGTATATTTTTCCCCGCCTCAAACACTGGAGTTACGGTAACTCATTTAATGTCATAACTTTTAAAATACTTATTTCCGCCGGAAAGTGCATTGAAGAAAACTTGTTTATTTTGGTCTCATCAACAATCTTTATTGATCAAAGAGTGGAAAATCGATTATGGTCAAGTCCTCAACATTTACCCATTATTTTTGAATTATTTAACTTTTAAGTTGGCTTTTGTGAGCCAGGGAAGCGATCGCGCCAATTGTAATTTAATTAATAATGGAAACTAGCGTCCTATTACAAACGTAAAGAGGTTGGGTCATAAGGAGTAGCCACAGTTCTTTTAGTGAAAATTATAAATCAAGGTTTTTAGTGACTTCTGTTTACATCTTCTCCAATGGTGGCCAGCCGGTACCCAAGATGGCGGCCGTGATCTTGGGACCGGCTGGCCGCCATTGGAGATGATGTAAACGAACGTCACTAGAAACCTTTATTTATAATTTTCACTAAAAGAACTGTGGCTCCTCCTCACAACCCAACCTCTTTACGTTTGTGATAGGACGTTATAGCTTCCGTTATTAATTAAATTACGCTTGGTGCAATCGCTACAAAAGCCTACTACAAAGTTGAATAATTCAAAAATAAAGCATCAGCGAGCGGAATGTCAATTGTGTAAAAGGTTTTTAAATGTGTTCCTTAAGTGATTTTTCAAATGGAATTCCTAATTTCCGTGAGGCACCTAGAATCAATATTGACTTAATTCTTGCACAGCTGAAGTTGCCCTGGCAAGGCTACAAGTAGGACATGCTGGTATCAAATCCCACAGAGCTTGGTTTCAATGGTTTGATTTAGCAGATAGCCCTACCTGTGAATGTGGTGCTGTTGAGAGCATAGTCCACTCTCTTTTGCATTGTCCTAATCATGCAGCCCATTGCATCAATCAGAATACCACCTTAATCTTGTTGAATGTTCCCAATTCTTCAAAAAATTTGCTTTGGAGGAGGCCCCTTGCAAATTAAAGCTGTTCTCAGATTTATGACAGACTGATAAAATTCATACTATGTAGATCTAACCTCTGTTACCATATTGATAGCACATGTTGGACACATCTAACAACTGTGGGCATGCTAACACCAGCAATCACTGTCATCTTATCCCTCCCACACCATTGAGTATGCTTCATTGAGACACATTAGTGATATACTGCATACACCTTAGTTCTGGGACCTTTATCCTAATTATTGTACAAGGTATATTGCCAATAAACCCCTCATGATCTCTAAACTCACCTTTACTTTCTCAGAGAATTGCCCACAGGAGTTTTATATTAATAAACCTTATCAAGGGTATTTGGTTTTATCTTGCTGACATTGGCAGATAAAGCCACTGGCTATGCTGCCCAGGCTGGACTTTGCCATAACTTGGACACTCACATGAGGCTAGTTATAGGACATGCTGTAGAACATCTCTTGTGTTGTAAAACATGTAAATTTAATCAACAATGTATAAATAAATTTTGCAATCACTGAAACGTAGGACTGTAAACTACATTCAGAGAAAACTCCACTAAAGGATTCCCATTCCGTACTACAGACAATGATCAGAGCAAGAAGGAATGCTTCCTTCTGATGTGGAATTACATGAACCAGTCTTCAAAGCTCCAGTCACCCTCAAAATAAGAACAAAGTCCTTAATGATAAAAGTCCCTAATATAGTATGGCAAAAGATAAGATCTATGAAAGGAGGCAAAAATAAGAGTCTAATAATTTTCTAAAAGTCCCAAGATCAAATCACTACTTGTTCCTAAGTATTGCAGACATTTTAGTTCAACAATATGCAGAAAATAGTAACAATGAACCTATTGTGATCCAATATTTAAGGATCACAGCTTAATCTGTAAAGCTACAAATATTTCTTTTGTTAGCACTACTTCAGTACCATAATCACCCTCTCACTTTAGCTGAGTTCAGCAAAGCTGTAGGTAGTTCAAGGACTAAAACTCATGGTCTCATTGGATTTCATTAAAAATATGAATAACACTCAGGAGACAAACATACAAAATTTTCTAACAAAATTTGGGCAACCATGATACCAGACCAATGAGAAGAAGCCATCACATGCCCCATACTAAAACCTGGAAAATATCCAACTGTCACTGACCTAAAATCATAAAGGCCTGGGTTTCTTGCTAATATAATATGCAAAGTTTTTGAAAAAATAATCTACTGGAAACATCTGGCCTACCAGAGAACAAAAAATTCATTAGTGAAACACAAAGTAGATTTAGAGCAGGACATTCAACATTGGATACACTTTCCTGAAAATCATTCATAATTCAAGATTTCAGCACTGTCATTTTCATAGATGTTTGACAACTATTTAACTGTTTGACACAGTGTGGCACTATGGCCTCATGAAAAACTTGAATTGCTAGGACTTGAAGGAAGGAAATCTCCCAAACATAGAAGTCTTTTGATGATACATGCAAGATTAATATCAGAGTCAACTCTGCATTATCTGTGCCATATAAGGTAGAATCAGAAGTACCTCAGAGATCTTTGATTAGCCTTACCCTGTTTTATATTATGATCAACGACATATTCTAAGATTTGTATCCACAACTACAAACATCCTTATATGCAGATGATGGGGCACTGTGGCTTAAATGAACTGATCTACACCAAGCATTTGGTGTTATGCAGGATGCATTAGATACCATTCTTTGTTGATCACAATGCTGAAAATTCCAAATATCAGCAGAAAAAGCTAATTCATCTCTACCAAAAAAATATATGAAGCACCTTTAGAGGAAATATCATAAAGATATATTAGTGCAAACATTGAATAAGTACAAAAACAAATTCCTGGAAGTCACACTGGATATGCAACTGAGATGGGGCCAACAATAAAAGAAACTGCAAGCAAATGTAAAAAGATATCAGACTTCCTTGCATGCTTTCAAACATTAAATGGTCTGCAAACTGCATAATTCTCAAGAAAATATATAGCTCAATGATTTTGCTTAAGCTGGAGTATGCCAGTTCCATATTGGTTACAGCTTGTGCAACTAATCTCAGAGTGCTTGATAAGGTCCAGTATGCAGCTGCCAGATAGATGCTAGGTTCTCTGAAATGCACCAGAGTCAACAATCTTCAAGCAGAAGCAAACACCTAATGCCTCTCAAGAACTATCTAAAAAGCCAACTGTGCTATTAGGCCATAAGAATGCTAAACATTTCAGAACACCTGGTGATAACTTTGATACAAAATTATCCTTCCTTTGTTATAGAAAACAGCCTTAACCCACTCCCTATTTCCGCACATGTATATTTTCTACTAAAAAAAATTAGCACAGAAACAGACAACATATACAGAAAATCTAAAGACAAATATGACATGCTTGAGATAAGATGCCAACACAGCCTTAAACTGCAACCAAAGGACACCATGTCTCATAGCTGTTGGACACTTTTTTTTTGGCTCTTGTTTTCCCATGCCAACAGAAAAGAAATTTACTCAGATAGCATGATTCAAGATAAAGTAGGGATTGGCAAATCTTCAAAAAATGCCAGCCAGCATCTTGGTAAGGTTACCTTAGTCAAACTAATTGCAATTTTTTATGCCATTAAGTTCATAAAAACAAACAAAGAGAATTTATTCTGTGTACAGACTTCTTCAGTTCCATTCAGGCTTTGAACCAAAAATTACTCTCTTAGCACTTCTTAACATTTGAATTCAAGAAGCTCATGCATAAATTACCACCAAACAAGCTGATTATTGAATGGGTACCAAGCCATGTGGGCACACCAGGAAATGAAAAGAAGATGAGCTAGCCAATGCAGCATGTAAGCTTAAACCTTTGCCTCCTGATGGGAACTCCAGTTCCCAGATGCCTAGTGCTTCCAGGTTGTGGAAATTTACAAAATTTCAATGTAATTCAACTATTAGGGAAGTAATTTGAACTAAATGAAAAAATTAAGGCAATTAATAGTATTCTTACAACTATGTTCTTAGACATACCAGAAGTCTTGCATGTGCAATTTGAAATTGATATCCACTTAGTGTAAGCTTCATGGTCTATGCAATACATTTAATTCCTTTTTTATGTAACTTGAACAAGTGATTTGTATGTATATGTATTTACGAATAAAATTAAGCATAAACTTGGTTGATATTTTTTCTCAGATTTTTCAACCATTTTTTTGGTGTCAAAGCATACATTTTTAAAGCATAATTTTTTTTAATTTAAAGAGAAGTAAGCACCTGCTTATAAAAAAAATATGGTTGGGTAATTTTGTTGATATTTTGAAGTAATGACTGCAATTATCTTAGAAATTTTTTCCCCCAACTTTTTGAGTGCTGGAAAGCAAAGGGTTAGCTCCCCATTCTCAGCTCATCCAGACCTTAAACCTTTCATGAGAAGCATTTCAATTATAAATGGCAACAAGAGTAGGAGCTAAACCCAACAGATTATCATGGCATTAAACCAGCAGTAATTACTACGCTACCCAGAAGACACTAAATAATTCTTACAAGACTTAAGTTCCTTACTACTCAGTTGAGGGAATCAAATGGTTCCACCCTATGGTATATTCAAAATTTATGAAAAAACTTCATGAATGAAATAAGCTCTGAGGTATTCACTATGTGTTTATGACATTCGAGTAGATATTTATAGCCACAAAATTTTTGGAATTTACTCATAACCCACTCCCCCCTGAAGGAAAATTTCTGTACATTGCTATTTTTCAGGAAAGGTTATACATAGACCATTGTTTTTTGTTAGATTCACAATGAACACATCTACAATGTTGAGACTCAGTTTTTTGATATTGCTTGACCCTTTAACGTCCGAACTTTTGTACTCATATAACCGTTAACACAACCACGGTCACTAAACTGGCGCTGGCATCAGGCAGTTGCCAATATTAGGATGAGATAGGAACTGCCACTCGGCAGAGAACTTCAAAGAACACATTTGGGAACTAATTGAACAAGAAATGAAATATATTGAAGGTATTTTTGAAAGATGACACTGGTGTCCTCTTGGACGTTAAAGGGTTAAGAATATTTTTTTAATTTTTTAATTTTCAAATTTCTTTTCCCTATACGGATTAGAATTAATAAGAAAATTCTAATCAACTTAATAAAAAAACTACATCTCAATTTTATATTACTTACCTTGATCTTTATGACATAAAATATTTTCTCCTTACCTTCAAAACTGTAGGAGAAGCACCAGAGCGCACATAACACTCTGTTTCACACCATTGTTTTTCATCAAAACCTACAAACTAAAACACCACTAAGAAGTCCAAAACATTCTAAACGAGTCTACCACAGTTGTAATAAGTCACTATCACTAATACTTGCTGCAAACTGCAAAGGGACTCGAACAGTTTTTCCCTATGAAATATTCAAGAGTTGAAAAATACTGCTGGAGTAATATTCTCAACCAATATTGTTCATTGAGATAATGGTTTTGTCTTCAATTCACAATAAACATATCTGCAAATGTCAGAGATAGTTTTTGATATTGCTTCAGATAAATTAAACAAAAATTTGAATTCTTTAAACTCAATTTTTATATTTTTTACAATAAATAATTTCTATTCAACTTTAAAAACTACTTTGGATATTTATAGTACCCACCTTAAACTTTACGATGCAAGAAAAATTCCTTCATAGGTGAAAAACTGTGGCTGGGATTGTCTCTCAATATCAAAAAAGCATCTTTGGCCAGAGCGAACAGCTGCATTTGATATTCTAGGCATTTATCAGGACGGACAAGCACAAAACCACTCGCTAAGAAGGTAGAGACCTCTAAACCTCTCTAATGAATGGATAGTTGTCTAAAAACAAAAAACTTTTTTGGACCAACCAACCACAGCTAAGCAGAGCTGCAGCTTGTCTCTCTGAGGGCAACTGCAGGAGAGGGGGGGGCCAATTTGTGGGTTTGAGTTGCCAACACGGGATAAATGATGTTTCTACGCAATAGAGGAAGGGTTTAGGAGCATTTTCAAGCTAAAATCTCATTTTCAGTTTTGGGCCCAAAAAAACCGTTTGCTTCCCTTAACCAGCTCAAGACCTCATATTCTCCTCTGCTAGGGCTAATTCATAGCATAGCATTTGGGGGAATGCCAATGAAGGCATTCCCCCTCAGGAGACCAACTTCCACAAAAAAGTCAAACAGTTTGTAGGTTGTAATCTAGTAATGGAGGTCCACCTGATGTTGGCATCGTGATATCTTTCAAAATTGTAATTTCTTACCTTCAGAGAAATCCTAAATGAGGTCTACAAGGTTTAGATTCTTGCTTTCCTTGTACGATAGGAGTATGTCTCTGAAACCCAGATCTCATAATGTGATGCAAGGGCTTTCAACATTTCTCGGGGATGTGACATGGAATGTGCTATATATTGTGCATGTACAATTATAATTCCATGCTTTTTGTGCTATGATTCACAATCACTCCAGTGTAGCTAAACATAACCTGAAAAATCGCAAAAAGATTTGTAGTTTACTACAACCTTAATTTGCTTTTCTATATCCGATCTAAATAATTTTGCAAGTACTAAATATCAACTAAGCTTAATTTGTTCAACAAGGTGTTAACATTAACGTAACTAAATTTGCAAATTGTTTGAGCTGAAATTAATATAGCAAACACCACTTTCTAAAAACCCTTGGCTTATAACTCTTTAGATTGAGAGCCACAACCAGCCACTCTCCAGCTGAACCCCTACTAACATCCAACCTGTGATCAAAATCTTACTGCTTACCTGTGATCAGCAGCTAACAGATAACCAGCATCAGCTCCACCACCAACACCTCATCCAGTTCAGAAATCTTGCATAGCCCTACACATTTTTCCTGGAAGCACTCCTATTGCCAATCATCTTTCATGCACCTGACACAAAGCCTCATCAACATCACACCCTACTGAATTCTTATTAATTAAATTCCTAGTACTCTTTCAGATTCTTGGATAGACTAAGTATGGCCTTTCTAGATTGTACATTTGGGGAATTACCCTTAGAAATTGAATATCATCAAATAGAGAAATTAGCACAGCTATTTAGTTTAATGCTGGGTGATGTATGACAGCCCTAGCTAGGATCAGCTGGACCAAAAGCACAACCAGTTTGCTCCGTCTCATCATGTTGTTTCTACATGCTATAAAGCCCAGGGTGTGGATGACATCTCAAGTAAATGAAAAATGTGAACCAATTACTCTAAGATTGGTTTCTTGATGAGAAAACTAGTTATGTGCATGAATAATTACTTCAATGAGTGAAAAGCTGTGCTGGAAAGGATTGCTACATCCAAATTATGGAATAATTCTACCTTTCTAGAAGCTTCACTAGAAATAATTTAATAACAAAGCTCCTAGAAATAATTCTAGAAGCTGCACCTCTAGCTGCATACATTGTCCCAGCATAACTTGAGGTGCGCCCACTCATCTCTTTTTACGCTAACACACTCAGGACTCGCCACCCCACCAGTTCCAAAGCCCTCAGATTAACAAATACTAACAGTATTTTTCAGAGAGAGAGAGAGAGAGAGAGAGAGAGTGAGCAGTTCTTCCAGAAAGCTGTGAAAGCAGTTAGAAATCAGTTGTATGTACAAGCTTTTGCAAAATTTGTGTCTGTGTCAAGCTGCATCAGGCTGTGAAGCTTGGTTCCTTCAGGCTCCATACAGAGGTTGGCTGTACCCATGCCCACCATCGCTGCACTGCTTAAACACCTGTGAAATACCACCATATATTATAAATTTTCCTAAATGCATTGTGTGAGTTGCACCAACTCCTAGTGTGTGATGGGTGTCAAGTGCTACCTGGGTCAAATGATGAATTTCCCATTTTATAGTGTTTGCCTAGAATCAGTATTGTAGTGGGAATTCAAACTTTAAGCAATGTATCTTGGCATAAGTATTGAATAAACAACTCTTTATTTTGCTTGAAAAATCAGTTTTACCTCTAGTGCCATGCTTGATAGATTTGGTTAGGTTAGTTTGATTTTCAAATATCTCCTACATGTCTTGTGAAGCTTTTAGCTCTGTGGATCCTCTAAGAGGAAGACAACTGTTGTATCAATGAAAATTAGTTCTCTTTGGGAAAATGTTAGATTCTGAGCATATAGGATAGGTAGGCCTTCTTTTTGTTGAAGTAGAATGGGTGTTTTTCTTTTGTTATAGACCATCATTTTTGGTTCAGCACATACTATTGTCCTGTTTTTTTTTGGTGCATACTACTTTCTTTCTTCAAGTTTCATATTTTATTTTGTACATTTATTTCTTAATTTACTGTTTTTATGTACCTTTTGCATAGATTTTGCATTTTCCTTAAGTCCAATGTAAATGGGGTCTTACTACTCTTTCTCTTTGGAATACCTTGGTTGCTGTTAGGAAGCCTTAAATGATCATACCTATTCAAATCTAATTTAGCTTTGTAGAACTCCAATGGTGCTGACAGCAATTGCAGTCTAAGTGTTGGTAGAAGCATAATACCTGTAATGCATGATTTTTGCAACACAAGAGTGGGAAAGTTGTTTTATTTAATTTATATAAGAATAACTTATCATAGTAACTGGTATTGCCTGTGGAATTTACAGAAATCATATTAATAATCTTGTGTAATTAATACAAGTGTAGCAGACTGATGTGACTGAGCTTCATATTTTTGTTGTGAGATACATCTAAACAAAGTAATGCCTACTTGGAATCAAATACAGCAGCAACTCAAGCATCCTGACAACCCTGTTGTCTTTTTTGACATCACAGTTGGTCAAACGGTAAGTCTAATTGTATTGCTCTTATTTTAGACTTGCACTAGTGCTAAATTCTCATATGGCATGTGTGAAGTGTGATCTGTTGAACCGTGTGGCTCCTCAGAGATCCTTTGTGGTCGCTGGAGAGGCTATAGGTATTTTACAGGTAATGTAGATTTAATATGCTTGTTATTATGTTTGCTGTATAGGTTGGCACCCTCTATGCTCTGCTTTCAGTGAGGAGATAGATAAAATTCTTCTTACCGATTTTAGCAATAACAATGATCTAAATTCACTTCCCTGATTCTGGTTCTACTAAGGGAAAAATCCTCTCAGGGGATACAACTATTGTATCTATGAGAATTAGCACTCCCAAGGGAAAATATAAAGTCCCAAGCTGAGAGTTAGTTAGGCCTTGCTACTGTTGAAATAAAATGTTCTTTATTATGTTGAGGAGAGCCATCTTTTTTGAGTTCACTGCTGTCATATTTTTCAGCACCTACTACTTTCTTTTTCAAATTTTATCATGTTTTATGAACTTCTTTCTCAATTACTGTTTCTATGCATGTTGTGCATAGAACTGCATTCCTTATCTCCTTACTTAATGGTGCCTTCTGCATTTCTCACTTTGGGTTGCCGTTTTATTGCAGATAGGGAGGCTTAAAATATCATCTAATCTAATTTTGAATTATTTTATGAAACTGATAATAATTATGATTTCTGTTCTTATTAGGAAAATTTTCAAAATTAATGTTTTGATCCAAAATTAGTTGATTATTGTTATGATCTATTGTTTGAGTGATTAACTATTTTTTGTTTTCTCTTTCGTCTTCTGTTATGGTAGACTGGCATATTGTACGAGCCATATTTTAGGCAATGGCCTGTCTTTTTTTCTGTGTGCTTACTTTTTTTTTCCGTAAGACATTCATCCCTTTTTTTTTATTCATGCCCCTTAAGGGGATACAACGACGGTATCTATGGGAATTAGCACTCCCAGGGGGATTATATGAGGTCCAAAGCTAAAGGTTAGGTAGGCATTCTTTTTGTTAATATAAAATAAGTTCCTGTTTTTTGGACCATCATTTTCGGTTCACTGCTGTCCTGTTTATCAGCACCTACTACTTTCTTCTTCAACTTTTTTCTTGTTTCTTGAACTTCTTTCTAAGCTTTCTGTTTTTATGTACCTTGTGCATAGATTCTGCATTCCCTGAACTCCAACTAAATGGTGCCTTCATCCTTCCTCTCTTTCAACATCTTTGTTGTGGTAAAGGGAGGTGGAATCTTTCTTATAAATCAATCAATCAATTTTTTGTTCATGTGATTGCTCATCCTAACGTGAGTTGTCAACTTTTCATGAAATTAATGTAGCTGAGCATTAGTGTGATGATTGCTTCTATTTCTCAGTGATGATTGCTTCTATTTCTCAGTGATGATTGCTTCTATTTCTCAGTGATGATTGCTTCTATTTCTCAGTGATGATTGCTTCTATTTCTCAGTGATGATTGCTTCTATTTCTCAGTGATGATTGCTTCTATTTCTCAGTGATGATTCTTCTATTTCTCAGTGATGATTGCTTCTATTTCTCAGTGATGATTGCTTCTATTTCTCAGTAATGATTGCTTCTATTTCTCAGTAATGATTGCTTCTATTTCTCAGTGATGATTGCTTCTATTTCTCAGGTATGATTGCTTCTATTTCTCAGGTATGATTGCTTCTATTTCTCAGTGATGATTGATTCTATTTCTCAGCGATGATTGCTTCTATTTCTCAGTGATGATTCTTCTATTTCTCAGTGATGATTGCTTCTATTTCTCAGTGATGATTGCTTCTATTTCTCAGTGATAATTCCTTCTATTTCTGTGATGATTGCTTCTATTTCTCAGTGATGATGGCTTCTATTTCTCAGTGATGATTGCTTCTATTTCTCAGTGATGATTGCTTCTATTTCTCAGTGATGATTGCTTCTATTTCTCAGTGATGATGGCTTCTATTTCTCAGTGATGATTGCTTCTATTTCTCAGTGATGATTGCTTCTATTTCTCAGTGATGATTGCTTCTATTTCTCAGTGCTGATTGCTTCTATTTCTCAGTGATGATTGCTTCTATTTCTCAGTGATGATGGCCTCTATTTCTCAGTGATGATTGCTGCTATTTCTCAGTGATGATGGCCTCTATTTCTCAGTGATGATTGCTGCTATTTCTCAGTGATGATGGCCTCTATTTCTCAGTGATGATTGCCTCTATTTCTCAGTGATGATTGCCTCTATTTCTCAGTGATGATTGCTTCTATTTCTCAGTGATGATTGCTTCTATTTCTCAGTGATGATTGCTTCTATTTCTCAGGTATGAATGCTTCTATTTCTCAGTGATGATTCTTCTATTTCTCAGTGATGATTCTTCTATTTCTCAGTGATGATTGCTTCTATTTCTCAGGTATGAATGCTTCTATTTCTCAGTGATGATTCTTCTATTTCTCGGTGATGATTGCTTCTATTTCTCGGTGATGATTGCTTCTATTTCTCAGTGATAATTCCTTCTATTTCTGTGATGATTCCTTCTATTTCTCAGTGATGATGGCTTCTATTTCTCAGTGAGGATGGCTTCTATTTCTCAGTGAGGATTGCTTCTATTTCTCAGTGAGGATTGCTTCTATTTCTCAGTGGTGATGGCTTCTATTTCTCAGTGATGATTGCTTCTATTTCTTAGTGATGATGGCTTCTATTTCTTAGTGATGATGGCTTCTATTTCTCAGTGATGATGGCCTCTATTTCTCAGTGATGATGGCCTCTATTTCTCAGTGATGATTGCTTCTATTTCTCAGTGATGATGGCTTCTATTCTTCAGTGATGATGGCCTCTATTTCTCAGTGATGATTGCTTCTATTTCTCAGTGATGATTGTTTCTATTTCTCAGAGATGATTGCTTCCATTTCTCAGTGATGATTGCTTCTATTTCTCAGTGATGATTGCTTCTATTTCTCAGTGATGATTGCTTCTATTTCTCAGTGATGATTGCTTCTATTTCTCAGTGATGATTGCTTCTATTTCTCAGTGATGATTGCTTCTATTTCTCAGTGATGATTGCTTCTATTTCTCAGTGATGATTGCTTCTATTTCTCAGTGATGATTGCTTCTATTTCTCAGTGATGATTGCTTCTATTTCTCAGTGATGATTGCTTCTATTTCTCAGTGATGATTGCTTCTATTTCTCAGTGATGATTGCTTCTATTTCTCAGTGATGATTGCTTCTATTTCTCAGTGATGATTGCTTCTATTTCTCAGTGATGATTATTTCTATTTCTCAGTGATGATTATTTCTATTTCTCAGTGATGATTATTTCTATTTCTCAGTGATGATTACTTCTATTCATCAGTGATGATTGCTTCTATTTCTAAGTGATGATTGCTTCTATTTCTAAGTGATGATTGCTTCTATTTCTCAGTGATGATTGCTTCTATTTCTCAGTGATGATTGCTTCTATTTCTCAGTGATGATTGCTTCTATTTCTCAGTGATGATTACTTCTATTCATCAGTGATGATTGCTTCTATTTTTCAGTGATGATTGCTTCTATTTTTCAGTGATGATTGCTTCTATTTCTCAGTGATGATTGCTTCTATTTCTCAGTGATGATTACTTCTATTCATCAGTGATGATTACTTCTATTTCTCAGTGATTGGGTAAATTCATATTCTTGCAAGAAAAACCATACAATGTTGTGGGTATGACTGGCAGTTGAGAGCTTAAGTTCTCTTGGGTCAAATACTAAAGGTATAGCTGTTGTTACTTCACAGAAGTTATCTCCAAATTCTTTTATATCTCCTGATTTTTTATTAGAAATTGATGTATGCTTGATTTGATAATGCAATACCTTATGGTTTGAAAATGTTGACATGAAAGGTTCAAACATATCTGTTGTTAATGGTATCTCTGCTAACAGTTGTGTTACGTTTCAGTTTAAATCTAGTAATTGCTTGAAACATTGCCTGGTCTCCTGATGAGTTCCTCACAGGGACACAACTTTTGTATCTATTGAATTAAGCAGTCCACAGTGATAATGTGAGGTCCCGAGCTAAAGGTCCTCCTAGGGGGAAAATGTTAGAGCCAGAGCTGGAGGTTAGTTAGGCTTTCATTTTGTTGAAATCAAAAAAATTATTGATTTGTTATGGACCATATTATTTTTAGTTCACTGCTGTTCTGTTTTTCAGCTCTTACTCCTTTCTTCTTGAATTTTTATCTTGTTTCATTACCTTCCATATTTACTGTTCCTGTGCACAGAGATATTGTGTGGAATCTATATGCTTACCTTGTACATTAACACTTTGACTGCAACATGAGCCACCTGTGGTACATTGAGGAAATTTTCAAAATGTTGCTGACCGACCAGTAGTCACAAACTTAATTTTTATAAACACTTAATCGGAGCTGAATAAAGGTACAATACAGTTCATGTTTGCTATTTTTAACATTATATAAGAGGATTGACTTTAAATTTGAGTTAAGTAATAAACTTCAGTTTTACCTGTCACGGTCAAAATGTTAATTGCCTATTCCTTTACCTCCTTACCAAACCATACCAAATGGTGCCCTCCTTCTTCCTATTTGGGATCGTTTATTGTGGTTAGGGCGGCTTAAATTTCCAGATATAGTCTAATCTAGATGCCCAGTTAGATAACTTCATATCCTATATTACTGCCATGTGGTCTGTTATCACCATGATATACATTGAACCTTCACTTTTCAGGAGATTGGTCGCCTCATCATGGAACTATACGCTGATGTTTGCCCTAAAACTGCAGAAAATTTTCGCCAACTGTGTACTGGAGAAATGAGGCGAGATGGCGTACCCATTGGCTACAAAGGTGCACCATTCCACAGGGTCATCAAGGACTTCATGATTCAGGGTGGAGACTTCGTGCGAGGGGACGGGACGGGCACAACTAGCATTTACGGGCCGAGCTTCAATGATGAAAATTTTACTTTGAAACATGAAGGCCCAGGGTTGCTATCTATGGTAAGGCCATCGTATTTTACTCTGTCATTCATTTATCAATAACAACTGATATTTTTTGAACAGGTTTCTTACCCTCATGATTGCCTGCCAATTATAGTGTAATGGATGTCTCCACCTTTCTTAGTGAACCTAAGATAAGACCTTCCACACAAGAGAAATGACGAGAAAGATGAGAAACAAAGCCTGCCAACTACATACACCGAACATGACCAAGAAATAAAATGACTACTATTTTCCAGAAGAGTTTGAAAAGTGACTACTGATTACCCAATTGTGTAGTGTCTCTTATTCACAGTCCTATACACCACTTCCAAATGTGCTCAGGTATGATTCTCTACTTACTTACAGTCACAAAATGGTAGAAATAATTTTAGAAATGTTTTAATAAGAGTTCAAAGAGAATATATGTGTATTAACTGATATGCATATTGATTAGCACTTTGACTGCAATGTGCGCCAGCGGTGGCCACGGAGGGGATTTTCATAATGTTACTGACTGACCAGCAGTCTCAAACTTAATTTTCATAAATACTTGAAGCTAAATGAAGGCAAAATCCAGTTAGTGTTTGCTATTTTTAAAATTACTTGCTACAGTTGACTTGAAATTTGAGTTGAATGTTAAAACTTCAGTTAAACCAATTGCGGTCAAAGTGCCAATATGCATATCGACTAATATGCATATCTTCATCATGTAGCAGAAAGCCTCTAGCTTGAAACGTCTTCATTTTGCCCTGAGTGAAGCTCTCATTGTACGTTGGAAAGTTGTGCATAAACTTCGAAATTTATTTTATGTAACTTTCATTGATATCAAACACTTGCCAACGTTTTAAGCATTCCTAAATCAAAAGTAAGAAATACAAAAGGGGCCAGCATAAAATTACAGCAATGCCAGACGTCAAAAATACTAAAATGTTAAGGCAGTCAAACTGACTAGGTTACATTTTGTATTGGTCTGCAGAACAAAGACTAAACAGTAAGTAGCTGACAAGCGTTTTATATTCATTGGACTCAAATGGACGGGCATAAATTATTGCAAATCTGAAGAGCCTACGAGGCCTGTCGAAAAAGTATCCGACCTTTGGCCAGAAAAAATACTTCAACAACCTGACGGGGTTGGGACCCTAATCCCCTTCAAAGTAGGCCCCTTGTGCTTGTACACACTTAGCCCACCGATCCTTCTACTGCCGGAAACACCTCTGGAAGTCTTCTTTTGGAATGGTGTTCAGCTCTGTCGTCGCGTTCCGCATTATCTCTTCTCTACTCTCAAAACGGGATCCTTTCAGTGGTGTCTTCAATTTTGGAAACAACCAGAAGTCGCAAGGAGCCAGGTCTGGAGAGTAGGGAGGTTGGCGAACGGTCGTAATTCCATGTTTGGCCAAGAAATTGCGGATCAAATGGGATGAATGTGCGGGCGCGTTGTCGTGATGCAAGTGCCAGTTGTTCGCAGTCCACATGTCTGGTCTTTTGCGCCGAACTGCATCACGAAGTCGCCGGAGAACATCCTGATAGTACTCCTTTGTCACTGTTTGTCCTTCCGGTGCGTATTCGTGATGCAAAACTCCACGGACATCAAAGAAAACAGTCAGCATCACCTTGATTGATTTTGCTTCGCACCAGAAAGCGACGACGGAGCTGAACACTATTCCAAAAGAAGACTTCCACAGGTGTTTCCAGCAGTGGAAGGATCGGTGGGCTAAGTGTGTACAAGCACAAGGGGCCTACTTTGAAGGGGATTAGGGTCCCAACTCCGTCAGGTATTCGAAATATTTTTTCTGGCCAAAAGTCGGATACTTTTTAGACAGGCCTCGTATTTCATGAACAGAACATTCAAAAATGCAGAAAAACATGACAGGAGAGCCTCCAATGTGCATGCATTACTTGGCAGTTGATGCATCATTAATGGCTGAACGTCCAAGAAAGCACCACAACCTTAATTACGGTTGTTTCTATTCAGTGCAAGCAAACCTGTTATTTATTTGAAAAGTTTAAAATTACCTTTGTGAATATGACAGGGTTCTGAAATTTTGATATTAGCTTTACTTCTAGCTTAGGGAATAATTTTGCTATTGTTCTCTAAAGTCCCCTCAGGGGGATACAACTATTGTATCTATGGGAACTAGCGCTCCCAGGGGGACAATGTGAGGGCCCGAGCTGAGAGTTAGGTAGGCCTTCTTTTTGTTGAAATAAAATGTTTTTATTATGTTAAGGACCACCTTTTTTCGGTTCACTGCTGTCCTGTTCTTCAGCTCCTACTACTTTCTTCTTCAACTTTGATCTTGTTTCATAATCTTCTTTCCCAACTTACTGTTTCTATGCCTTTCTGCGTAGATTCCGCGTTTCCTTAACTCCATACTAAATGGTGCCTTCCTCCTTCCTCTCTTTGGATCGCAATTGTTGCTGGGTAGGGAGGCTAAAACTAACGACTAATCTAATCTAATCTGTTCTCTAAAGTATCATACGAAGGCTTAGAGTAAAGGGCAACACCAAAATAACCGACAATGGATCCTTTTTGTTAGCTAACTTCAATCTGGTGAAAAATTATTTTTGGATTAATCTGCGGGTTTTATTTTGGCATTATGGATTTGAGTTCTTTAGCGATATAGTGCTATGAAAATTTGACATGTGTGGCAAAAATGATAACAATATTTTCTTAACATTGACAGGTTTTTACGACCTGTTATGGTCAATTGTTTTTCAAAAAAAATTCAACTTGCTACGTGGAAGCAAATTTGTAAAAAAGATGAGAAAGTAAATATTCAAGTTGATAAACCGAATAGTCATACATTGAAAAATTACTAGAAATGGGGAGAACTCCTTTATGACTAATTTAAGAAGTAACTTCTAACAGTTGAAGATAACTAGTTCTTTTGAGACTATTCTGAAAGAAGGCTAACACTAGTTTAGGAACGTTAACAGAAATATTCGCAATTTTGCTGCTATAAAACTTTTTAAATGAAATAAATTTTGTTACTTTAAACAGAAACAACCTCAACTAAGGTTGTGATGCTTTCGTTAAGAAACAGCCATTTTTCAACTGCCAAGTAATGCGTACACATTGGAGACTCTGCCGTTGTGTTTTCTGCTGTTTGGTATGTTCCATTCGTGAAGCATGTTGAACATATGTGCAATAATTTACCATCGTTCATTTGAGTGTAATGATACATTTAGGATGTAGGTTATTGAGTTAGCTGTTTTATTGCTCTCTTGCTAAAGTCAAGCAGTCTTTATGTGCAACAACTTAAGCTCGTCCACTTGTGTGCAATGGCTATAAAATACTTTTCAGCTTTTTGTTCAGTCTTTGCTTTGCTGTTAAACCTATATAGAACTGATGGATGTAATATGATAACTTTTGCTGCGATTAGATTTTAATGCAAGAATTATTCGAAAAGTAAGGCCCTATTTTTGATAAAAGCAAAATCCATCACAGATTATTTGAATATTTTTTTTTACAATTCCTCAAATGGTACTCTTTTTTTTTTTTTTTTACACAGTTTCCATGCTTGATTAAACATTAGGCCTAACGTTCTAAAAGTTTTTGTATACCTAAGTCAGACGTCTGCTGCCGAGTCAGCATGATCGCGGTTCATCGTGGACATTTTCCTTCCCGTCCTTAGAAATTCTCACCCGCTTACGCACTTTGCTGTCACTCATCGCGTCGGTGCCTTCTACTTCACCTATGTGTAAATAAATTTCTACTGCTGAAATGTTCCATGATGTCAAAAACAAAATCACTGACTTTCATAGTTGGTGGGCAGATCAATTGTTTTAAATATTTTGAACTGACACTGTGAACAACACGCTTCACCAATATCAATTCAAATAAGATCGGGTGATGAGCAAGGCATGCCGAAAGTCAGTGTGCTTGCACGCTCTAATGTTTGCACGACATTCGATTTGCAACGACAATTCAGACTTTACTTTCCGAATAACCCTCGTTTGTTTGATCAGTTTGGCGATGCTGTAAACTTATACCTTACTCTTTTAGCTTCGTCTTTTGTATTTAGTATTTGTACGTTTCATGGGATTTTTTATGGGGGAGCGTTAAATTAGTTTCCATTTTTGTTGCGTCCCTGTATATATACGATTAGTTTTTGTTTTGCCTTACAGATGTAACCATAGTGATGTGATAAGTAATTCTGAAACATTGGAAAGTTTTTGACGTCAATGATAGCCAGATAAAATGAATTTCAAACGATTCCTTGGGACAATTTACTCACGTAGAACCTAAGCAATAGAAAAGTTTTGCAATAATTGAAACAAAAAGACGCGTTCTTGTTAAAATTCATAATTTCAATTTTATTTTTATAAAGTAGGATGTATGGCTTTATTTTCTTCATACCAGCGTGGTTTTGCTTTGTGTTTGGCCACTTTAGAGGACTCATTTCTCACCGAAAGATGAAAAAATCAACTAAAGAGTTCTTCCCCTAAATATTATTCGCCGTATGTATGAATTTGAATTATTCATATTTCAGCGTGTGAAGAAAAAAATATTAAATTTTAGAGCCTGGCAGCCTATTAGTCTTCAAGCAAAGGACTCAGGACGCTGGTTGAACGATGCATGGGTGCAATGCTGTATGTGAGAAATGCTGATATTATTACTGGGATGCAATAATAAAACTGGCTCATTCCTTTGTGTATTTTTTGCTGAAAGCAATGCTGTAACTTTCATGTCATTACCCTCAGGGTGCATAGGATAGGCAATAGGTTTAGGTTAGTTAGGTTGTCTATCCTATCCTTTAGAGACTGGCGACACCTGGGGAGGTAGTGTTAGGTTACCTCAGATTGAGATAGGTCTGCAAAACTTCCGTCTCTCGTGGCCAGTGGCCACTTTGCTTCTTTTAGTTTTCATGCCTTCTTTGTTATCTCTGTTTTCTCCCTTTTCGTTCACAACTTGCTGTTTTGATACGCAGGCTATCCGGTTTGAAAACACACCTTGTGCATAGCCTTCCCCTTCTTTTCAGTCCATACAAAAAGGTCCCTTCTTTTTACCCTATCTCGAAATCGCCTTTTTAATCCTTTTTTATAAAGAAATATCATTTACCGTGCTGTCTACTACATTGGAACGGTCAAGCTGGACTTGAATTTGTTGTTTGCCCATCATCATCTGTGGCAATGAATGTTTTAGACCAAAACAGCTTTCAATCATGGGTGTGCTGTTGGCAAATTGTGTATCTTCAAAGATGCAGTCACTCACCTTTGTCGTGTGTAGCCATGACTGTGGTATCGATTTGAGATGTCCATGAAAAATGCAAATTTATACAATAACCTCGGTGCTTTTGAAACATTTTAAAGTTCACTTCACAACTTTTGTGCCTTCAAAAAAATTTTATGCATTTTTTGAGCAGTGACGGTAATTTCAATTTTTCTTGCTAGTGTTTATGAGCTTAAGAAATTAGGCGCAATTTTGCTGGTGTACTGTTTAGTTGCATCTTGTTGTAAAATGAATTATTTCTTTTAGTCCTTAAATTTGCGTTAGTCGTGTGGGAACGCATGTTCCTGTCTCAAAACGCAGCAGTGATTCCCTATTACACGCTATTCCCTATTCCTCTATAAAATAGGGTGTAGCAGCAGCGTGTTTCTGAAAATAGATTACAATATTACCCTTCACTAATCAATCGATTATTTGTATAATAGTGTTGTTTTCGAAATTGCTATTGTGGTAATTTCCCTAATTTTCTCCCCCACTCTCACCACTGTGAGGTAGAGGAAATGAGTGAACCTCGCACTCTAAATTTCCCATTCTTTTGTTCTCATGTTTTCTTTCTTCCCAAATTCTTCTTTTAAATTCAGTCTTCAATACACTGAGCAGTAAGTAAATTTCCCATTCTTTTGTTCTCATGTTTTCTTTCTTCCCAAATTCTTCTTTTAAATTCAGTCTTCAATACACTGAGCAGTAAGAGAGGGACTGAAATTACAAGCGTCAAAGTGGAACGATCGATATCTTACCTTCTGTTGTCCATCCGTCTGTGGAATGGGCGACTAC
This sequence comes from Morinoia aosen, assembly GCA_030386875.1. NCBI lineage: Eukaryota > Metazoa > Arthropoda > Malacostraca > Amphipoda > Talitridae > Morinoia > Morinoia aosen. Next base: position 46,258,645 of record CM059575.1, read on the forward strand.
TGAAATATTATATGTTCACAATTAGTGTTATTGCCGAAGGTATCGGTTCGAATGGGCATATTTATTGTAAGGAACACCTCTAATCCTAAGTAGCCTCTTTGAATTGGTTGGCGATGTTACTGAGGGTTACAAATGAGATCGGGACCAAAGGTTTGCGAACGACTGGTGTGCATGCAGCTACGCATTATTTTAGCCTTACGGTTCAGACACTAGTTGTTAACCAATTTACTACGTTTTAAACATCATTATGGCTTTTTGCAGGTAGTACGGTGCAGTATGATGATTCAGCAACAGAGTTCACTCTTATAAGTTGACAATACGGTACATTCTAAGGTTCGTTTGTATGATAGAATGAAAGTTTTGAATTTTGATATGGAAAGAGCATTGGTGCCAAACAATTGATCACCTCAAATTTTTGCTACACCCTCAAACCAGTTCTTAATTTTTTGGTGCAAGTTATTCACCTCATGGAGAGACAACTATTGTATCTGATGGAATTAGTGCGCCCATAGGGAAAACGTGAGGTCCTGAGCTGTGAGTTAGCTAGGCCCTCTTTTTGTTGAAATGTAATGTATTTCTTCTGTTAAAGACCATCTTATTTTCGGTTCACTGCTGTTTTGTTTTTCGGCTCCTCTAAATTTCTTATTCTACTTCAACCTTGTTTCCCCGGCCTTCCTTCTTAACTTACTATTTCTTTGCGCAGGGGATCTTGTGTCGGAACACATCTTGTGCATAGATTCTGCGTTCTTCATTACTCTATACTTGATGATCCTTCACCCTTACTCGTTTTGAAGCTTATTTGTAGGGAGACTTTTGGTGACTTATTTAAGTTACATAAAATATTTTCTTGTTTCTATGTATCTAGCAACAATTGTATCTATGGGAATTAGCACTCTCAGGGGGAAAATGTGTGAGGGCCCGAGCTGAGAGTTAGGTAGGCCTTCTTTTTGTTGAAATTGAAGGTTTTTTGCTATGTTAAGGACCACCTTTTTTCAGTTCACTGCTGTCCTTTTTTCAGCATCTACTACTTTCTTCTTCAACTTTTATCTTGTTTCGTGATCTTCTTTCTCAACATACTGTTTCTATGCCCTTTCTGCATAGATTCCCCTTTCTCTTACCATACTAAATGGTGCCTTCCTCCTTCCTCTCTTCGATACGCCCTTTTTTGTAGCGGTTAGGGAGGCTTAAACTAACTAATAATCTTAATCTTCCTTGTTTCCAGGCCAACAGTGGACGGGACACAAATGGCTGCCAGTTCTTCATCACCTGCGCCAAGTGCGACTTTTTAGACGGAAAGCATGTTGTTTTTGGCAAAGTTATTGATGGCTTATTAGTGATGAGAAAAATTGAAAACGTTCCTACTGGACCGAACAATAAACCTAAAATATCAGTTGTGATATCTCAATGTGGACAAATGTAAAGGACGCTTGTATCGGTATAGGTATCTTATGAGTACAAATTTTTCACTGTTTTGATGTTTGGAAAATTTTCCTTATTAGCGTTTAGAAAAGTGTTCTGATGAAAATTTTTTGTAGACTGCTCCCTAAGGGGGCCATAGGATAGGCAATAAGTTTTGGTTAATTAGATTTATCTACTCTCTTCCACTCTTCCAGAGAGATAAGATAAAGCTTTTAGGATTCATATCTTTCTTAGTTACTTTGCTTGTTTTCACGCTTTTTCCGTGTCTTTTGGCTTTTATGCTTTCTTCCCCTAAGAGGGATACAACTATTGTATCTATAGCAATTAGCATTTCTAGGGGAAAATGTGAGGTCCTGAGCTGAGAGTTTCTGTTCATTGCTGTCTTGTTTTTCAGCGTCTACTACTTTCTTTTTGAACTTGCATCTTGTTTCATAACTTCTTTTTGAACTTTTTATGAGCCTTGTGCATAGATTCCGCGTTTGTATAACTCCGTACTAAATGGGGCCTTCCTCTTTCCTCTCTTTTGAACGCCTTAGTTGCGGTTAGGGAGCTTAAAATAGCGTCAAATCTTATCTTCATGCTGTTTTTGTAACCTGTGGGGGAACACACCTTGGGCCTAAATTCTTCGCTTATAGTAGTCAATGTTAAATGGTCTCTTCTCTTCGTGTCTAGAGATCGTTTCTGTCTTGGGTAAGAGTCTTAAACTACTATAATAATTTTCTTAATATTGGAAACTGCTCGAAAGCAGTATAGCAGCGTTTAACATGAGATGTAACTAGTTTGTGGTGCTGATAATGTTCAGGATTTTTTTCTGTTCGTCGTTGTATGCTATACTTTAACTTATTTCGTAATAATTATTGGTTTGTAGCATTTTGCTTAAAAAAATCATTGAACTCATTCGAGTGGATGAAGTAATTTTCCATTGAATTTAAATTTTTCACTGTTTTATTGTCCATACCTTGGTGAGACGCGTAGTTAGATAAGTTATATGTAGCAAATAGTATAAATCTCTTTTTAGGTGTAATAAGGTAGGCTGGTGTTGGTTAATCGAGGAAAGATTTACTGAGATAAGTAAAAAAGTGAGTTTTCCACTGAACAAATTACGTACGGTGTTATGACAAGCTTATGCGAGTCCTGGAGTTTCTGAATGAAAGGTAAAAAACAGATCTAGGAGGTGAAATCATGATGCAATAGTTTGATAAGTCAATTTAAGTAGTTTACTTCCAGAGAGATTTCATTCCCAGCACATTTCTACCCCCTTCAGGGGGATACAGGTATTGTATCTATGGGAATTAGCGCTCCCAGGTGGACAATGTGAGGGCCTGAGCTAAAGGTTAGGTAGGCTTCCTTTTGTTGTAATAAAATAGGTTTTTGTTTTGTTACGGATCATCTTTTTTCGGTCCACTGCTGTCCTGTTTTTCAGCCCCTACTACTTTCTTCTTAAACTTTTTTCTTGTTTCATGAACTTCTTTCCTAGCTTACTGTTTCTGTGCACCTTGTGCATAGATTCCGCGTTCCCTCAACTCCATACTAAATGGTGCCTTCCTCTTTCCTCTCTTGGAACATCTTTATCGTGGTTAAGGGAGGCTAAAACTTTCTTATATAATAATAATAATAAGCACATTTCTACCAAATAAGAGAAATTTGATTTGGTGACATTTTTAGAGGAAAAATAACCCAAACAAACCGACTTCCAGCCATAAGTTTTAGTGGTGTGAATTGGCAAGCTAAATAGTTCACCGGAAAAATGTGCAGTTCCACTTAGCGAGCCACGATGTGGTCGCACAGAAGCTGATCTTACTACTGTCGACTGAGCGAGTCAATCCTGGACTCCGATTGCGTTCTCGCCCGTGACGGGTGTGCCACCTACCTAGGTACATCTCCAGTTCGCCTCCTGATAAATTAAATGTCCTGTACACGACAAAACAAGCTTTGAAAATGAGTCTAAGACATGAAACGTTGTGCATGTAGCTTGTAAACATTCTAACTAGAATATCCATGTGTGTATATGTTTTCAGAACTTCATATAAGATATATTGTTAGGGGGAAGTGAACAAAAATGAGTGAGAACATTCAAGCAACCGCTAAAGCAACAGTACAACCTACCACCATGATTTATTAAGTACCTAGAACCGACGAATATTCCGAGAAATTTAATCACATTGACTGAGAAAGTTTCGGGGTTAATAACATTTACCAGGAAAACGACAGTGAATAAGAAGCATAAAAAATGTATCAAGAAGAAATACACAGGCTAAGAAATAGAAAATACCTTCACTGACGAACATAAGATACACAGGCTGACATAGAAAACATACAGGTTAACATATTTAGTTTTTGATTTACTGGCTAGCCAGATGTCTAGAAGGGATACGGGCTGCCTGCATCATTCAGGTTGTGGTTTCAGTAAAAAATATGTAAGGATTTAGGATGTCTAAATGGATCTCTAAAAATAACTAACGTATCATCAACGTCGCGATTGTAGAAAACTTGTTTAAAATCAGGAAGAGCAGCGACTCGCAATTTTGTTTCAAAACGCATAAAATTATTTACAAGTGTTGGTGCCAACTGGAGTTACAAAACCAGACCGTCTATTTGTTACTTGTAAGTATGAAGAAAGTGTACATCACTGATAATTACAATATAGTGTTGAACAATTTACTGGCAAAATTCATACTTTTGGGGTGACATCAGGAAAAAATTCCTTCAAACAAATATTAATGGTTTCCTGAAAAGGAGTATTGGGGTACAGTGATTGTGCGGCATATAAGGCCATGATAAAATATTGAATATTTTTATTTTTGCATTATTTGCACGCATTATCAATTGTAAATTGATTCGTAGTTAATTTATTTAGAATTTTATCAATAAACTTTCTTTATTCCTATGTATAGCAAAAGCTGTTACAATTAGTCTAAATTGAAGTTTTGCTGCAAAGCCTGGCTTGTGTATCTTTGGAAGACCGGGCAAGTACCTGTTGTAAGTTAGAGAAACTCGCTGACAGTTAATCTGATGAATTTTTAATTCACAGAAATTTTTTTATTTTTGATTCAGTGTGCAATAATATTTTGTCTATTCGTTCTGCTATCTCAAAGACTTTTGACGCATTAGAATTTTGTTCTCCAAGCTTACTTAGTATGTTGGAGGTCGTCTAAAACTACACCACTTCTATCGGTCTAACAAATAATTAATTCTTTATTATGTGCAGTTGACATCAAGCTTGAGAGATATAAATTGCACGAAAAACAGGCGGAATATTTTTTAAGGCTTGAAACGGGAACAATGGTTATGAGCATGTACTTCAAAATTGCCATTGAAATCTGCCCAAAAGTTGTCTCACGATGTAAAATAACTGTGTGCGAAATATTTTCATAATTTTCAGCTACCTGTCGTTCTTGTTCACAATTTCAAGGTTGCTTCCTTTTTCCGGCGCAAGGAGACGCTTCCCCTTGGGATGTGAGTCTTCCTGGTTCCCTATTACAGTTGTGTGCGGAGTACATCCTCTTACGTAGGCGAAATTTTCTATTAGAATTTTTCTCAGAGTGGCGGAGTGCAGGGATTCAGCTTTTCATGCTTCAGTTTTTTGTGCAGTGATTCAGCTAGCACGCCGATTTCATTCAGCAGTAATCAACCTTATTCTTTTATCTAGTACAGATATCAAAATTTTGCGTTCAGCTTTAACTCTGATTGATCTAAGGTTTTTTGAATTTTAAAATTATCTCAAGCGTAAACTCAACCTGAATAATACAGACAACTCATATCTCCTTCAATTTGTCAATAAATGACTACCTAGGTATTAGGACTGCTCAATTTTAGTTTTCTTGATATTTTCAGTGTGTTTTATTCCTTGTTGTTTGATCTTTTGTTTTGGAGATGTATTGATTTTTACTGAGTTGTTTTGGAGCTGGACTCCGAAACGGTTTCTCAGTAAATATGATATTCTTAGTATTTTATTCGCTTTTATGTTTTTAATGAATCTGTCATTTAAGTAAGCCACTGCCTTGTTTAGAGATCCACTGTAAATGATGTTTGCACTCCTCATGAAATACAGACTACAGCGTCAAATGAATAACCCAAGTGTGTGCGTTAGAATTTTACCTTAGAGTCACATAACATATTTGTCGAACATGAGAAGACCGATTTTCAGCAAGTAAGAAATTTATTGCGTTACTTTGTGCCACTTAGTAATTGGGCGAAATAGAAACTAGCACCGCGTGCTAAATATTCTTTTAGGAAATATCATAAACGGTCATAGCATCAGGCTAGATAAGAGCCCGGTGGTCTGCAAGAAAAAATCTAATCCAAAGTTTTATAAGTGGAAGAAGGCATTTTTACAGCCACAGATGATAGAGATTTGTTAGCCCTTTAAATTACGAGCACATAGGTTTTAGTTTAGAGTGGTAACATTGCACATTTGCTTCATTTTTCAATCCTTATCAAAATTGGGGTTCTGGTGAGAGTTCTACGATTTCGTGTATTATGTGAGGAATACTTGAATTAAATTGATGCAATTCTTATTTTCATTCTGTCTTACGAAGCTGGTATTAAATGTTTTCAATATTTAAAGGAGAAATAATTTCTTGCTTTACTGGTTTGGGACCCTAATACCTTTCAAAGAAGGCCCTTTACCAGCACACACTTGGCCCACTGATCCTTCCATTGTCAAAAACACTTCTGAGAGGCTTCCCTTATCACCGCGTGCTTCAACGCCGCCGAGTTCTGCATCATCTTTTCGTTATAAAATAGAAAAACATTTTGTTTATGAGAAAAATTGATACATAAAATGCATTGCTACTAACTAGATTTTGAATTTTATTAACATTAAATAAACCTAAAATGCCACGTAAGCCTATCAGCTGTATCATAAATTGATAGACAAATCAGAAGTCAGTGGTTGTATAAGCATATGAAAGAAAATAATTGTTCTCTTGGATATTTTGCTGAAGAACTTGGAAAAGGATTATAAATACTAGTCATTAATGAAAACTATGCAACGATGGAAAACACAGCCTCAGATAGTTTCCGTTCAGACTGGCACAAAAGCTCAGAAGTTTTGCAATAGTAACCGATGTTTTTAAAAACTTAATGAGTGGATGTAAACGATTGTACACGCAAAACAAAAACTACAAAGTCCGACTGCTCGGAAATTTGAATCTAATAAGCGCATACAGTACTTATGTATGAAGGAAAGAATGCATAACTCGAAAAAGAGTATACATAAAATGCAGTACTTTCAAAATTTCTTAATTTAACCCTTAAATCTAACTGGTGGAAAACCACAGTGAGTATTATAATTTCTAGTATAGTCATTGCACTAACAGAGAACGAAAGAGTAAAAATGTACTCTCTTAGTCAGAAAAAGAATAAACACAAATAGAAAAAACCATCACAATTTTCTTAAAAATGTTAACACAAAAACAAAGAGACCATGAAACATATATATCTTGACAGACACAGCCTTCACATTGATAAATGATCATGTATGGTTACGCAACAATGTCCAATGCTACGGGTATAATGAGTGGAAATGAACAAAGTTACCGGGAAAAGTAAGGTTTATTATTTTATGACTTGATTATAGAGGTATAGTGTGCATTAATATTGAACATGCTTGCTGCTTCAATGATTTAAAATGTCTTATTACTCAAGTGATATCGAAATGAATTATTTTTAAGTTACGAAGAAAGTTTGGCAAACATAACCTGCAAAAACCTTTTTCATCACGAAGGTCGAAAACAAAAAAAATTTACACTGAAATAAACTTCAATACTTGGGACATAGAAAAGCTTCATACAAATCTATCTATGCTTGAACAATACATTCCGATGTTTTTTTTTATACGTACAACCGTTTATTTTCGCTCATATTTTCAACAACACCGGTTAATATTGTACAATACACCCTGTACAAGATCAGGTAAACGAGAATAGGCGAGGTAAAAAAGTTATGGATCCTAAGCCCTAAATTACGTTCATTTTTATTTTTTAAATAATATTTTGGCAATATAACATGTATGGGATAAGAACAACCTTTCTTCTGGGTAGTTTGACAAAGTACTAACTATATTTATATATTTAACAATTTGAAAATTTCACGATGAAGTTTTTATAATTTTTTTATGACATTTTTAGATCCAAAAGTAATCCAAGTTCAGTAATCTAATTTTAGATCTAAAAGGGTGTCCCATAAAATGCCCCCGACTTTTTAAGTGATAATACCTCCGCTGCAAATTAACATATTTGAACTGTCTTTGTTTCAAAATGTCGTAATTTTTTTTCTTTTCGAATAATTTAAGTTTCTGAAAATCAGTTGAATAATCACTTTACAATGATCGATTTGCTGGAAGGAGTAGAAAAACTAATTGTTCAAAGGAAAAGTTTTTAAAACAACACTGGTGTTTTCTTTCATTTCTAAATACATACTGTTAAAAATAACCTCACAATGATGCATCCCACATACCAGCAAGTACGCATCACCTCCATGATTAATAACTCTTCGACAACGAATTGAAGAAGTGTTTCAAGAACTGAAAGAAAACGGTGAACTAATTTGCAAAACTCTTCGTTCAGTGGTGGCTAGAAGTAATACATGCCTTGAGAAAAATGGAAGGTATGTCAAAGGATACTAAATTACTTTATTTATTCGAACATTATTTAAGGTAATGATTTGTTACTCTTCTGAATTTTTGTTTGTTCTTTTTATGGAAAGTACAAAATAAGGAAGGAAGAATATAAACTTTTCCTCAGAACATTAGTTTTTCTACCTCTTTCAGTAAATCGATCATTGTAAATTGGTTATTCAACCAACTTGAAAAAAAACTTAAATTGCTCGAAAAGGAAACAAAATTTACTATATTGTGAAAGAAGGCAATTAAAATATGTAAATTTAAAGCGGAGGTATAATCAAATAAAAAGTCGGAGAAATTTTTGTGGGACACTTGGGATAGCGTTTTACTCGAGTAAAGCGTGAAGCCATTTTGGTCATCATACAATTCTTGTTTGATTAAGAAGCTGTCATTGTTGACCTGTACATATTGCGGGTAATTCAGCTGTGAAACTTATCTTAGCAAGTTGGATATTATCTACATACACTGAGATTTTACAATTTGATTATATAGGTGGGGTGAGAGCGGGGAAATTAATGAAAGTAGAAAATAGGAGGGGCCAATGAGTAATCCTTGAGGAACGCCAAAATTATTTCGCATGAAAAGGGACTTTTGTTGTTTGAGCCAACTATTTGGTTGGCCAAAAAACTTTTTCGTTTTTTGAATGTTATCTTTCCTACCTTCTACAGATCATTTTGATATCATTATTCTATAAATTCTACATTCGGTACAGCGAACATGTTTACTCCAGTGTATAATAGTTTTTTTTTACATTTTCTCCTTCCTTCATTATGAATTTTGTTTTACCCTCAATTAATAGGTTTTTGAGATTGGGGAATTTTTTGCCTCATCTACATCTTTCCATAGGACGTATTTTTGAGTTTTATATCGGTTTCTTAAAAACTATTTTTTGTATTATGTAATTGCGAATGTAAATTTATTTAACATGTTTGCCTTCGCTCTTCTCGTGATGTAAGGTGCTCGTTCATTTATTGCTGATTCAAAATTATCAACAAAATATCAAACGGAGAGCTGTGACTTGATTCTTTCCGTACGATTACGGTGTTAAAAGCAAATGAAACCATGACCAGCAATTTATAAGTAAAGTTCTTCGTTGTTATGCAGGTTGCTGACACTGTACTTAGAAACCATTACCTTTATACGGAAACCATCATTGAGAGATGCCCTAGAGGGTGGTATTTCTTTAGATGAAGCCTTCTTCCGGGCTACACAGTAAGTCACGTAAGGTTACATTGTTTATTAAGAGTGCAAAAATTCCATCAAATGCCTGAAATGAAAATTTTTTTAATATTCTTGGGTTACCATTAGAGTTGCCCACAATTTTTTTCAACTCGCTTAATAATCATCAAAGAATATTCGAGGATGTAGAGGCATCAAGCTATTCACTTTCATAGGAAAGAATTACTCGTTAAAGTTGGAGGAGGCAGACAAGGAAAAGCGAGGCAGGGGGAGACGCTGGACAAGAACCGCCTTCATAGCAGAGGTTGCTATTTTAAGGTGCTTCAGTGATACATTGTTTCAAGTACTTTTTGATATTTTCTGAAGCCAAATAGGTTGTTAAACTGGATTGTATACAAATTCATGTTTTAAGTATCTTAAAATAAAGATCCTTAGTTTGTTACGGGTATCATAACAGCCTACGTCAGTGTATGTTGAGAAGTTTGAAAGAAAAACATAAACATGTATTCCCATGGTCAACTTATTCAAAGTTTTTGACAATGACTATTTGCGCATGTAATGATGAAAATTCAAAGACAGTAACATAATAAAACGCTTGTAACAGTCTCCACTTACTTTGACTGATGTGCTTCGCCTTTTTTCAACATTATATTAGCTCTGGCTTCAGGGGATAATTTTGTAAGTAAAATTACTGAAAATTAATGATTTCATAACACTAAGGGCTGATATGGCAGAAATTCGCCAGTCTCTTTTGGAGCATACGTATCAAAATAGTTCCTAGTAGCTACTTAATAATAACCTAATAGTTTCTCGCCGGAACATCGCTAGTTATAGCCGCCATAATCAGAAGCTATACTAGGGTGGCCAAAATTATAGATGCCACAGTGAAAAAGTTAGTCTAGGAAGCTCGACGAACATGTTCTACGACACCAAAAATTATCGTATTTCATACATAAATTATACTTGCAGAAATAAAGGAGAGAAAAATATTTATTTTCAATAAAGCCGAAGCGTCGAGTCTTTTTGAACATTGGTCATCGAATAATTCTTAACGTACAGGTCTCTCATAGATACTGAAACCAAAAATAATTTTTTGTTATTCCAAGAGGGCGAGGAAATTATAGTGCGAGAAAATTAAGAAGGAAAAAAAAAACAGTAAAAGCCAGACGTTACGAGTGCTATTTGGAACGATTTTGCGCTGCTTCTCATACTAACGCAACAATTAGTGTACAAATCAATGATATATCTATCTATTCTATATTATAAAAGGAACCGCGTCCGTCCGTCCGTCCGTCCGTCTGTATGAGATGAGCGTATCTGTGATTCAAGCTTCATCAACTCCACAATTTTCGGTGCCTTAACCCAGCAGACTGGGAGTCTGTATAAATATCACGTGTATTGGTAGGTTAGATTAGGTTGAATAGAATATCAGCAGTTGAGACTTGAGAAAGTATTGGAAAGCCATAGTATAGCATGGGAAATCATGGGAAAGCCATGTTGAAGCTCAGTTAGTCCTATATCTAATCCAGTCATTTATTTTTGACGGGCCGTGTGCATTCGTTTATATTGAAAGTTTGACTGTACCTACCTAAATACGCATTTAATTATTAAATAAAACAGACGAAGAATGCAGTCGGTCAGTTCAAGTAGACGTATGGAAAGAAAATTAGCTTGCAATTTGTCAGTCGTCTAATTTTTACCTAATAGTACCCTTGGAGTGTTTATTTATTTGATGTCCGCTTCTTTGATCTCTCAGCTGCGCTCTTAAAGATGCTTAATGACCGTACCTGTGATACAAGTATCACCAGAGCTCAAGCACAAGAATATTTTAATCGTAGGTACTACTAGGATGGATATATTTGTTTGTCATCTACACCTCAAAAATTTATTCAAGGAAAATATTAAATCCCGTCATTTTTGAAGGGTCGTGTGCACTAGTATAGAATAACTGAGAAAGTAACTAAATGGCACCAACATACCTTAACAGAAAAAAACTTACCTTTGTGAAATGTGTTGCCAGTCAAAAATAGCAAATGACTCTTCGTTAAAAAGTATGATTGTTCTATTAATTTAGATCACAAAAAAGGTAGTAGTGAATGTGTCAAACGATAACAAACATCTAGAGTGTACAAAGAAAAAGCAAAAAATACTTACATGCGTTAAAGTCACTTTCACTAGAACAGAGTAAATTTGAGTTCATTTTTTATACACGTGACCGATGACAAAGCCTTTCTGATTTATATTCAGTGTACGTTCGATGCTCCAATGTTGTTTTCATGAGCCTCCGAATGACGAATTTTCCATCTCGTTGCAAGCCATTTTGCCGGCCCACCGATTGGTAGTGTTTATGATGCAATATTCGACGCCATGTTTCCCACAACGCTGCGCCTCAAGTATTAATATTTACAAGAATATCACCAAAGGATATTGGCTAGCGTGGCTGCCGCAAAGCCAACTGATAAATATTGACGGAAAATAGCCAAGTCTTGTACTCTACAAAGTCGTGCTCGTCATCTGAAGCAATTTCTCCGCTGCATGATAAGGTACGTAAAAGAGAAGAAAAATTATTGTCATTCAAGGCACGGTAAAATGCAGTGGCTTGTGTAGTTCTTTACTACACATTTTATGGATTTATGCGGCATCTCCGCACATGTTATCTGTAGTAGCTTTGTCTGTATCTGGAAGACACCAATAAGAAGCCGCTCTGTCGAGGCCAGTTGCTCAATCTACCGATTCCCATCCTGCTGTCAACACCTAGTGGAATAAACTCGCCAAGCTCACCATACTTGTTTCTCTGACCGCACATTAAGTGGTGGCCAGATGTTGCGATTCGAACTCACATTCGCATAAGTGTTAACTGAAGATCAAAGGCTCCGTGCAGACAGCTTTGAACAGTATAAAATCCAAATGTGTTCCAGCGAAAATAACCAGCTCTGGCAGCCTCAACAAACAGTTATTGTGTTTGGAATCGTCGTCTCTAAAGAATTGTTGACGGAAGCTTACTGTAGATTTACAGTATTTCTTAATTTATACTCACCCCTGCGTACAAAAATTTTGGTCTACGAGTGTGAAAACGACACTATCGAATTGGTTTTTCAAGTCAAAATTGCAGCGTTCCCAGCGTCAACCATTGAGTGAATTTTACATCTACAAGAAGCGAATGCAAACCTACAAGTACTAAGAACAATTTAATTTGTGTGAGATAAATTACTACGATTGCACCAAAAACAGTAGCAGTGACTGTAGCAGTGAAGTGACACGTACTTTGATTTTAAAAGTGTAATTTCTTCAACGTGGTGCACAGTATAAACGCAGTATCATCTTGCTGTACCAGCCGACAAGATTGTCTACAAAGCACAGCATCACAGCGTCCCATCATTGCCTGCAAGAGACGTGTTCAGCTGTCTTCAATTTTTTACACAGTTAAGTCTTTTGTGGAAAATTTTTTTTTTCTTTGTTTAGTGCTACCTCGCTCTGTCCCGGGCAGCTAGTCTTTTTTGTTGCACTTATTGCCGTGGTTTTTTTTTTACCACGCCCGCTTCCTGTATCGCTGCAATCGCTGAGTCGCAGTAGGTTGCACTCAAAATCAGTTACATTCTGAGCGTTGTGAGAGAGACACGTTGTCCAACGAATCTGGAACGTAGCTGGTTACCAGCTTTTCGCTTCAATTTGCATCGTAAGTGTCAAATTTTATTTGCCAGTTGAATAGGAGTGTCAGTAGAGGTGTCTGAATCACTTCGATTTCAAAATTTGAAGCTTTAATTGATAGAAATTCACGTTTTTGCTGTGGAGCGGCAAATTTTTTTTTGACGCCTGGTAGAAATCTGTGTCGTGCATTGAAGCAGTCACGTGTGGACTGAGTGTTATTGTTGACATTTTTAACTGTATAATTGTGCTGCTAAAAATTTTAAATTTGCAGGTCTAGGGACGCTAGTTCTTAGTTCATTGGAAGTTGGTGATAAAGAACTGATTTGTTTGCTATGGTTCTTCAACGTGTGTGATTAATTAGTTTTGTGTGTTGTAACTGCTTTTACGTTGGTTATTATCATTCTAACTGTTTTTAGGGTGTTTATTACCATTCTCGGTGTACAATATTAATTTTTAAATGAATTTTAAGTGAATTTGTTTAGTGAATGAATTTTAAGTGAATTTAGTGAGTTGTTAATTTTTAGTAGAATAGGATATTTTTCGAAGAAAAACGACACATGTCGGATTTCTCTGATTCTTTGGACAGTGAGGACGAAGTAGTTAGAACTAAACCTACTGTAACTAAATACGGACGAGTCAGTACTCCAAGGGTGACTACGGAGCCAGTAGTTAGCAAAATGACGACTCCTACGGCAGCGACGGCTGGACCTAGTGACGTTAACGCGACACAACTTGCACGTGATATTGCTGCAAACCTAAATGTTCCTTCTGTCGGAACAATAATGACTAATGCGGAGCTTCCTACGTTCCGTGGAAGACGTAGACTTCATGATGGAGAGTTCCTAGAGAACAAAACATTCTCGACACATATCCAAAATCTTAAGGCTTATTTGAGTTTGTTGCCAGATGCCACTAGTGATGAGCGTAGAAAGGAATTTTTAGTACGATCTGCAAACAAGAACGTCGGCGACTTCAATAGTGTAGTAACTAAGCTAGTTAACGCCGACTTAAATTATTCTTTCGATCAGGTCGTTCAGATACTTGAGGACATTTACGTTTCGAGGGGAGAGAAGAGTATCCATGCATTGGCTTGCGATCTAAACGAGTTAAAATTAGTTAAAAATAATGCACTTGCTGCTCAGATCGTGAACGCGTTCTCGAAAATAAGGAAGCTAACCGAGAGTATTCTTAATTCAAACTCGTTAGGGTGGCAGCGCCACAGTTATTTCCAAAACTGCACGACTCAGGCTGAGTTAAAAAAATTTGTAGGCGACAGCATGTCGTACAGTTTGGCTTTATCAATTTTAGGTCCCCTTTTTGATGAGTCGTTCGCTAGGAAAATTTTTGAAACACAATTTTCCACTGCCGAGGAGCTATTGGCTAAGTTAATTTCCGCAGTGCGAAGTCAAAGCGAGTCTAAGAAAATTCTCGCACAAAAGTATCAGGTAAGACAGGACAGTGAGAGTTATGTAGGTGAAGTGACTAGTGAAGTCGAGGAAGTTTTGGAAGAGCAAGATCAATTCCAGGAGCACGAAGTGTACTACGGAGGCGTCGGAAATTATCGTAGGAATTTTCGATCAGGAATGAGGAGGATTGTTCCTAGACCTTGGCTAAATAGAGGACGAAGTAGAGGCAGAGAGTTTAACAGTTATGTAGGAGATAGAGGACATGGTTCCTTAGAATGTAACTGGGTTAAATCAGATAGCGGTAGTTCTGGGGTTGTAGGAAATTCCGGAGGAAATTCGGGCACGAAAAAGCCCGGGTTCCCGTACTGTAACTCCTGTTCGATGGTAGGGCACTTTGAGTGCCGACCTCAAAGAGGTCAAGTTCAAGGAGGTCAGAGAGGATGTTTTGCCTGCGGCGGAACTCACGTAGTAAAGAACTGTAGAGCGAGCGGTTCGGAGATCCGTAACTATAGGGCGTATTTACGCGGCAGAGGTAGTACGAACCGTGGCCAAAATGAAGTTCATTGGGCGGAGAGCAAGTCAAGCGATTTTTTAAACTAGGTGAAGGTAGTAAGGAGGATTTGAAACAGATTGAGCCCGAGTTAATTAGCGGTACCAAACTCGTTAAACTGGAGACCGTGGCAAGCCCAGATACCACCGAAATAACCAAATCGTATGTTGACCCTGTGTTTAACTGTAAAAATAGATATAGTTTATTACAAGAAGAAGAGCTTGAAAATGACCATTGTCAAGGCAAAACGGTGGAATCATATTTTTCTGTGTCCGTTGTAAAGAATGTTGATAAGAATTCTGGATTAGTGTCATTTAAGGAGTGCAACAAGCCGACCATTATTATTCGAAATAACGATCAGTATCTGAATGCCTTAATTGACAGTGGATCAGAGAAGTGCCTTATTAGTTACAGACAGATTAAAAATTTGAGTGATGAAGTCAAGCCGAGTAAATTAAGAGTCAAGGGAATAAGCGGAAAAAGCGACGTGACCGGTGAGGTAGAGTTATCCATTAAAATCCCGGGCACAAGTAAAGTAATTAAAACAAGTGCACTTATTGTTCGTGAAGCCAAATTTAATTATGATTTAATTCTAGGTCGTGACGTCTTAAAAGACGCCGTAATAAACTTCAGAGAGAAGGAACTTCTTTGGAATAATGTTGCAATTCCTTTTCAAGATCTAAATGTGGAACCTCTGTTAAGCAGAGAAGCTGTAATGCAAAAAATAGTGAAGAGTGATTGTCTATTATCAGAGATTGCGGTCGCCAGAAAGACCAAGAGTCAATTAAAAAATGATGGCTGCGGCAGAAACAATGCTGACTGCGGCAGAAACAATGCTGATTGCAGGAGAGAAAATGCTGACTGCAGGACAATGAGAGCTGAGGTAGCTCAGAGACAGAGCATGAGAGCTGCGGTAGCTCAGGCACAGACAATGAGAACAAAACAATTAATTGTTCATTGTAACCAGGCTGAAGTACCTGGTAATTCGCTTAACGTTGTTTATGGGTTCATTAGGAAACCAATTGTAGGAGAATATATGGTTCTCAAAAGATGTTTTGACAATGGTGCTTTAATAGCTGACTCAATTGTGCAAGTAAATGAAGACGGTGTGGTACCTGTCATGATTCTAAATGCTAACGAGGAGACGTTGTACTTCTCTGAGAACACGATGCTATGCAACGTGGAATTGATAAAATCTGATGATATTGAGAACGAAATGTATTTAACAAGTGTTGACACAGCGCTCAGAGATGCGTGTGAGGTTGAAGTAAATTTTGTCGCGGGGTCAGATACGATGGAAGTTAAATCGACATGTGGTGGAAGGAATGCCATAGTTGATAGGAAACTTTGTTCGGAAGCTGATACTCGTGGCAGAAGTGCAATTTCGAGTAATTCGGGAGTAATTAATGCCGAAATAAATGTAGGTTTAATGGAAGGAGGTGTAAGAAGTGGAGAAGGTGGAGAAAAGGAGTTACGACGTAACTTGACAATAAATGATATTTCCTGTGATGAAGAAGACATCCAATTACCTTTAGTTAATTTGTTAAATAAATTCCGTGACGTAGTGACTTTGGAAGGAGAAAAAATAGGTGTAACCAATATTTTGAAGCATCATATTCAGTTGAAGACTGATGCGCCCGTGTTAAATTTAGCTCCCTACCGCATACCTCACAAGTACCAAGAGGAGGTAATGAGAATAACTAACGATATGCTCGATCAGGGAATAATAGAGGAGTCATCTTCTGAGTTCAATTTCCCTGTCATTGTAGTTAAAAAGAAATCAGGAGATTTACGGCCCGTTATTGATTTCCGTGCTTTGAATAAGGTTTTAATTAAACATTCATATCCAATTCCCCGCATTGACGAAATTTTGTCGACCTTAGGTAATAACACGTGGTTCTCTAACCTTGATTTGCGCAGTGCATTCCATCAAATTGAATTAGAAGAAGAGAGTAGGAAGTACACGGCATTTAGCGTAAATTACCGTAAATATCACTTCTGCCGTGTACCCTTCGGTCTTTCTACTTCACCGGGAATATTTCAAAGAGTTATGACGTCTGCTCTTGCACCCATTCTGGGTAAACTAGCCTTCGTCTTCTTAGACGATATATTGGTCTTCTCGAAAAACAAGGACCAGCACCTGGCCGATATAGAAATTGTCCTTAAAATGCTGCGGTCCGGTAAATTATCCTTAAAGCTGGAGAAATGCCATTTCTTCAAGAAGGAGCTCGAATATCTGGGCCATATAATTGCCGCAAATGGAATTAAATGTAAATATTCAAAAAAATTACAAGAATGCCAAGCGCCAACCAATGTTAAAGAATTACAACAGTTTTTAGGTTTAGCGAATTATTTCCGCAGTTTCCTACCAAATTTCGCTGAGATAGCAAGTCCCTTGTATACTCTTTTGAGAAAAAATGTAGTTTATACTTGGACTGCCGAATGTCAAAAAAGTTTTGAGTTTATGAAATCTCTCTTGACTTCTGACACAGTTCTGAGACATCCCGACTATACTAAAGACTTCCATGTGTTCACAGACGCTTCCAATTCAGGAATTGGTGCTGTTTTAATGCAAGCAGATGATTCAAGCGACAAAATTCTAAGACCCATAGCTTACTATAGTAAAAATTTAAACTCCAGCCAGCGTCGATACGCGACTACGAAAAAAGAATTCTACGCGATACACGCTGCCTTAAAACATTTTAGATACTTAATTACAGGGTATACGGTTCGCGTCTACACCGACCACCGCCCTCTTGCACCACTGTTTAATAAAAAATTACCCGACGATACCAGTATGTCCCGCTGGTGCATCAATGTAAATTCCTATGACCCGGTTGTTAAATACCTTCCTGGGAAAGAAAATGTTGTGGCTGACTATTTGAGCAGATTACCTATTAATAACGAGAAACTAACCCTTAAAGAACTAAATTCTTGTGACGATTTGGAATCAGAGATTGAATCAGAAGTTTGCATTGCAGAGACACGTGCACGGAAGCGACAGACGCACGCACGCATGACGAACGACGAGGCAGATGACCTGCCGGTTAGAGACAGTCTTGACCGAGACAAAAACGCTTGTCCCAAGCTGCTTAGTTACGTACCAACTGAAGCTGAGATATCTTGGACGATTAAGGAATTTATCGACGAGCAAAACAACGACGCTTTCTGTATAGAGATTAAGAATGCTTTGTTGCATGACAGTGTTTCGACTATTCCTGACTTAGATAAATTTCTGATGTTAAATAATATTCTTTATAGACGTAGAGAAATTGATAATCGACCGAGTACAATTTTGACTGCAGTTGTTCCTAATTCATTAATGAGTAAAGCTATCCTAGCGATACATAGTTTGTATCACGTAGATCACAAGCATACTTTGTTCAAATTTAAGTTGAAATATTGGAATCAATTAGAGAAAACAATTGTGCGCAAATTTGTTCAGCATTGCGAGGTGTGTAAAATTATTAAAGCAAGACCTTCAGTTCCAATCAAAATTTTAACAGCTCCAATAGCTACAAAACCTTTCGAAGTTGTATCAATTGATTTGCTTGGGCCACTTAAAGTAACTGATAATGGGAATAAATATATTCTGGTTGTGATTGACCTGTTTTCAAGGTTTTGTCGTTTATATGCAATTTCAAATCGAAATACAGAAACAGTGATTTCTTGCTTAAGCAACTGTTTCTCGCTACTCGGGTACCCTAAGACGCTCATTTCAGATAATGCTTATGAGTTTAAGTCGGTGGCTCTCAAACAATTTGCAAAATTACATGCCATTTCAAAAAGAGAAGTTTTGGCTTACAGCCCACATTCTAATGCAATTGTGGAGCGCAACAATAAAAAAATTACGAATCTGTTGAAACTTTATATTAATACACTTGTTAATGTAGAGTGGGACCAATTATTAGAAGTAGTAGAAAATGCCTTGAATAATTCTTTAAACTCTACTATTGGCGAAACACCAAGCTATATAATGTTCAATCGCGATACGTGTGCATATTATCAGTCTGACAGTTTCGATTCAGTCATTTACAGTTTTGAGGAAGAAATAGATTTAGTGAATATTAGAGCTAGAGAAGCCGTTCGAACAGTAGAAAATATACGAAATTTAATTATTAACAACACAACAGAGCGAAATCTCTATAGAAACCTTAAGCGGCGCAATAAGGATATTCAAGTTGGTGATAGAGTACTTTTAAGGAATCATAACAAGACCCATAAACTTGAATTAACTTGGATTGGTCCGGCGGTCGTCCAAAAGGTTAAACGTAATTACGCTGATATTAAAATTGGATCTAAAATCGTTAGAAGTAACCTTAATCATCTTTTACCACTCAAACAAGTAAAATCTTTGAGTTAAAACGACGAATTCATTGGACTATATGACGTTCTCACTAAGCGACGAGTAACGTATTACTCTTTTACCGTTTTTTTTAAACCTTTTAACGTTGTTTTACCATTGTTTATCAATAATGTTAAGGAATATAAGCATAATTTTAGAAGCGTTTCCTTCGCTATATGCAATATGCTTGCATTCATGTTAATCTCAGTAATCAATGCGTTGTATTTTTATATGTTAAGTTTACTGTTGCTTTATGCTCAAGTAATTTGATGTAATGTTTAAGCATTTAACCCAGAGGAATTTGTACTGTCTCGTTTAGCTGTCGCTAAGACGTTTCATTAATTTTTTTTCTCGAATTCACTCAGACATTCGTATTGCTAAATTAACAGTTTTAATCATGAACGGATGCGCCGACGGCGAATTGCAAATCGCTGAGGTTGCTGTTCACCTTGCGAGATGGGTTGTTTTGACGCAGCGGCCGTATGCTGCAGTCTCGCGCCGAGCTATTTTTGTTCCGTCGGAATGTCCGGCGATCAGCAAATTTAGATTGCATTCGTGAGAAAGGTGGCTTGTCACCGGAGATAATTTTTTTCAATACAATCAGCGTTTATTTTCTTTATGCGAGATTTATCGTGGTTGTTTAATGACTGTTGTCAGGCAACCGAGAGTTGATACCAAATCGTATGTTGTATTTATTTTATTTAAACGGCCGTGCTAATCTTTCTGTATCTCTTCCTTGCAGGATTTACATGAACGCCTTCTACATGGGGGCTAAGGTATCATTGGTGGATGTGCAGACGCTATCAACGGCGTTAGCGAAGAACCAAGGAGCGAGTGAGGCACTTTTAAAGGACTTGATAAATACCAATGCCCGGGCAGATTATCTACCCGACTCGATCACGGATGTCATGATAATGGTGTTGGCATTAACGACAATTGTCCTGGGGGCAATGGTTTACTATACGAAGAGGGGCCTGGAGGCCTTGGCTGACCGAGCTGAGCGTCTGGAAGACTTTCAGCTAAGACGGTTACCACCTAGGGGAGCAGCTAGGTATGTTCAGCAAGATCAAGTCTGAACTATAGCGACGAACTTGGAAAGGAGTAAAAAGGAAAATTAATAATAGAAAAGATGTAGTAGAAAAATTATTTACTCTAAGAAAATTTAATTGACATTAGAAAAGTTATTTGAAAAAGGCGCGCAGTGAAATAGAAATTAAATGCGCGCAGTGATAAATTTAAACCTATGAGTTAATTTTAAGAGGATTATTTTTTCATGATGACGCGTTCCTTCTTAAGATGTTCATTGAGGAATTTCATTATTTATTTTGGGTATTAGACGTTTTGATAATTTCTTATTTTAATGTTTGTAAAGGGAAACAATCGAAACATGAAAATTTCTTTTCCCTAATGGTATGTAAAAATTTATTGCGATTAATTTATTTAATGTGTGAATTATTTCTCATAGGAGTTATTGCGAAAATGGGAAATTAGTTGCGATCATGTAGGATGTTGTTTTATTTTTTCGGTCTTCCGTGGATTCTTTTATCAATATGAATGGCGTTTGACTTTTGATCCTTACGACGTTTTTCATGGCTGTCAACGTGCTGATTATATTTAAGCACGGTAAGTTAGTTGCTTTGCTTCTTTGCATATTTTTCATTGCTTTGCTTTTTGCTTTAGTTATTAAGTTTTTTTATGATGACATGTTTTAAATTTTGTGTTGAAGTCGTACTAAACGTGCTTGAATTCTTTTCTTAAAGGATGATTGAAGTAATGAGATCCGAATTTTAATGGGTTAAAAGTTTAAAGTTTAAAAGTTTTAACATTTTAGTTGAATGCGGTTTTGCTAAAATATTATTTTTCTGCGGTGAATTAATTTTAATTTTAGTGCTCTAAAAAAAAAAAAAAAAAAATTTTTTTTTGGCCTAACACTTATGCAATTTTTTGGCGTTCTATTAATTTTACTATGTGGATAACCTAACTGATGCGACAGGGGGTGAATTGGTAAAAAGTTTTTTAATTTAACATGCATTTTACCGTGTTCTAGTTTTAGAGCTTTGGTTCTACCTTCAGTTGTGCGTTTTATTAATCAACGTGGTTGTTGCGTTACCCTGTAGTGATAGTGTAGTAACCGTAAATGCTTCTTTTCTACGGTTTATTTTGTTTCGTTGGGCCTACTGATATTTTTTTTTATTTTTTATTCCTCCGCGTTCTAGTTTTAATGCGTTGAATGCGTTACCTATAATCTAACTGCTTTGCGTTGTTCTGTATGCGAGCTGTATGCGTTTAATGATATATCGAAGTTTTTTAATTGATTACGACAGGTTGCGTATATTGTTCGCTGGAAGCTACCTTGTTTTGCTTGTTTTGCTTGAAAATAAGGCTTGGCGTGATAACAACTGTTAATTTCTTTTACTTTTGGTGATATAAATTGCGATGCGGTTAACGTAAATTAATGTACAACGGTTACGAGCGATGTCATAATAGTTCTTTTGCGTTTAGAATTATAGTACAATTTTTTTCCTGAAATACATTATTGTCAATTCATGACTTGGTCACTTTCATTCTTTTCTTTTTGTTTTTCATTGATTGCTTTCATTCTGCGAATCTTGAATTTCGTGTAACCGTTTTATTTTTGTGGTATTCTAACAACTGTCGGGGGGGGGGACATATATGCGGCATCTCCGCACATGTTATCTGTAGTAGC
Source organism: Morinoia aosen (assembly GCA_030386875.1). NCBI lineage: Eukaryota > Metazoa > Arthropoda > Malacostraca > Amphipoda > Talitridae > Morinoia > Morinoia aosen. Next base: position 46,280,524 of record CM059575.1, read on the forward strand.
TTTGTCTGTATCTGGAAGACACCAATAAGAAGCCGCTCTGTCGAGGCCAGTTGCTCAATCTACCGATTCCCATCCTGCTGTCAACACCTAGTGGAATAAACTCGCCAAGCTCACCATACTTGTTTCTCTGACCGCACAGATTCAAAATTTCCAGATTAACTGAGATTTTATTTCGAAGTCTTCACAAATGTTAACATTTGTTTGTTGGACTCAGAAAGTTGAACATTTCATGTTTCTAAACACAAATTCCTCTCGTGTTTTTAGGGAAAATTTTGCAACACAACCGAAATTAATTAAATGCTCCTTCTCAATATTATTGTAAATAGAATACGATAAATTTTAGTTTCGTTCGCAGCCACTCTATGTTTACCAAAGTGAATGGACATATAAATTTCATGCCATATCACTTCATATCCTTCTTGATGACTGAGTTGACGCGTGTAACGTGCACACAAGTTCCAAACATAACAAAGTCGTTCAGCCGATGTGAATCTGATGTGATATTTTTCTCATGTTTGATTTTAAAACTCATATCCTTTGTGTTTCTAAAGGTTCGTTTTTCAACTGTGTAAAATGTCTCGTCATTATTTTCGCAATTTCATTGATTTTGATCTGTGCCCAGGTAATCATTTCCATTAAATTATATTTGGAGAATAAATGAGCTTCTTTAGAGCATCGAATTCTGAATGAACTCCAAAGTCAGTGGTTTTGGTGTGCGACAAGATTTCGAAACCCAAAATCGATGGCTTTATTTTAGTATTACAGAACTGTCCAGTTGTGGTATCATGCGTTGTATGTCTGCGGCTGGTGGTAACAATATGAAAACACAGTGAACTACAAATCAGTCTAGCCGTTATATCGCATTCATCAACGCTACAAAAATCAGGATTTGATTTTTATTCTAATATTCAAATATTCCATATGTTTGACTTCAATTTTGAAAAATGACATAATCACATTCAGATTGACTCAATCTCAATAGCTTTTATCTGAAGAAACATTTATAGTCGTGAAGGTATTAAAATCTAAATATAGGCATAATTTTTTCGTAACACAAAAGTAAAGTTGCAAAGTGTGAGAGTTTACAACCGAGAGTTCACAATCTTACACTTTGCATACCCTCATTCTAACACAAAGAAAGGCTCAAGAGTCCTCTAGCTCTCGAGGTGCAGCTTTTGAGCCTTAGGCCTTAATTTAGAGTTACGTCTTGGGCACAAAAGGGTGAATACCTCAGATAAATCGTACATGCACTTTAGTGATTTTACATCTCTGTACGTATAATTCTTAAGAACTTACATATTATACAGAGTGATTATTAATGTACTTTAGATACCTACATACCTTAGGTGGAGCATATGTATATTGATGAACCATCTGCGCATGATTCGATTTTAAAACGGCTAAAAATATGTTTGTCATTTGTTTGGACAGTTCTGATAAAGGATATTATGCAATTATTCTATTCTAACTTCAAACATTGCCTCAAATGATGGTAGAAGTTGAATTCGGCATCTCAGTTTCTATTCCGTCGCTCCCTATAAAATGGCTCAATTGTGTTGAGATGTGCCGATTGAAGAGTCAACAAAGTCGTGCCACAGCGATGCAAGGCGATGCTCTGACGCATCAAATGAAGACAACTTTTGTCCAGCGTACATGAGGTGTTTCATCTGCTTAAAAGATTGCAAAACATTGCCCCAATACAATGATGGTAGCTGTCAAGGAATGGAAAGCTGTAGGAAATAATGTTTTCGGATTATACTTCTTTCTTATTTTATGTCGCCCGGTATTGCGATTCAGCTTGCTTTTTGTTCATCGGTCTTTCTTACTGTAGTTTTGCGTCGGAAGAAAACGCGTGCTGGACGCAACATCTTTTCCTATATAGTCAGGGAGATAAGTGAATTCATTCATAGCTTCAGCAGTCACCGCTCGAGGCGGAGGTGCGTTTTGTTTTAGGATACTTAGGTGCTTTATTTATCCGTTATAGCCCTGACAATATTTACAATATTTTCATTTTCATGTTCTAGTGTGTAACAGCTTGGTTTTGATTGTTCATCAGTGAGGTCTTCAGTCGTCCCCCACACTGAGATACTCTGGGCAAGTTCCAGCCACAACCTAACCGGTTTTTATATGTTAAGATGAGTACACATTTGTTCAGCGTAACTCCGAGCTAAACGCCGAAGAGTGCCCAAGGCAACGGCTGGTGGCGGTTTCTGGAAAACCGATGATTTCCCGGCTTCTATGCTGACTACTTTTCGTTTCGTGGACTTGACTTCACGCCTCTTCCGGCACTCGCTTGACCTACAACTTGACGGTCCACGCTAGGAGCTGCGATCTGGCCGGCCCGAAGAAAGAAAGAAAGAAAGAAAAGAAAAACAGTATATTTCCAATAGAGATGGTACAAAAGTACCATCATTGGTTTTTAAAATCTCTTAAAATTAATACACTTAGATGATACACACACACGAGTATTGTAAAACTCGTGTCACTAGTCGAAAATAAATGATTGAGGGCAATGTACTCCTAATCTTGCTTAATCTACATTTGATAATACATGTAATGATAATTATAATAGACAACACAATTTCATGGACGATGCATTTTCATTGTGAGGTGAAAACACTTTTGACAGTTTACATGTACATGACATAAAACTTCGCAATTCTTGATGCCAGGAAATAATACATGAATCGCTTGTTTCGGCCAATGTTCAAAAGTGTCATTTTGAGGAAGCATGAAAAAAAATATATATATATAAATATACATCCGTATACATATACACACACATATATATATTCATACATATATATATACATGTACATATACACACATACATATACATGTACTCGTATACACGTACACATAAGCATGAGGACCAAGAAGATAATAAGTTTTGTATTTCTAATCCAACAATTTTAACATAGCGGTCATTAGTTGATAAGCATTTTATTTAAACAAAAAGTGGATGATCGCACAACAAATGTATAGTTTTTACATGAATGCTTTACAATAATAAAGAGATGACGAGTTAGGTAATGTTACAAGTTGAGAGTGAACAGAAAAAAGACCATTATCTCTAGTAAAATGCTAGTTGTCAGTCTAGTACACACATGTGTGCACACATACACGCAAATGTGTACATATACACATGCACGCACATAATTACACCAAACTCGTAAGGATACACAAATTCATTTCTATGCATCGAGGCAATACATACGCATTCTATTTAGTGTCATACGCACAGCGTGCACACGTACAGATATCTACAAGTAAGCATGTGCGCGAATATCAGCGTAAATCAGTCAGTATAAACCAGAAATTCCAATCGAGGGAAACGGAGAAGATATCTTTTATAATCGCATGAATTTTATAAAATTTCGTACTACAAATAGTGGCACAAAACAGTCTACCTAAGTCTGAAACATGAAAACGATTGTGGGACGTGAATAAGAAAGAAAACATTAATGTCCTATAAAGGTTTCATATTAGAAGAAAAAAAAAAAAAAAGAAAATCACATTATCTTTGAAATATGGCGCAAATTGTCGGCAATTGATAAACAGACATAGGTATCACATTATTATAAGCATATAACTATAAGCGTAATACTGCAGTATAAATGGGTGATCACACAACGAATTTCTTGCTTTTTTTTACATGGTTGCTTTACAATTTCATATTAGAAAGAAAATCACATCATCTTTGTAATATGGTGCAGAATGTCTGCAATTGATAGACACACACACACACGTAGGTACCATGACGGTCTAGTTTGATGCTTGCACAGAAATGGAGAGGAATGACATAAAATGCAACCTTCGACTGGTTTATCTTCGACTGGTTTATCCACGAAGCAGTGTATCCTAATAGTGTTTAGAGAGTTCTTTATTTACTGGTTTCGTTGCTACGGCATTACTATGGTCAGGCTTGCGCTTAGTGCATTTTGTTAAACTTCGTAAACTATAGTTATCTAGGTGTTCGTATTTATTATTCATGTGTATCATGTGTTCTATTCTTATTTCGTGTATTCAAGTGTCACGCTCTAGATTTCATTTCATTTCAAATGTTCAACTGAAGTAAATTATAAAACCTTATTCTTATTTTTCACCGGTTCACCCAGTCGTATATCAGAAACCTGAACAGTAGCAAAAGATTCATTATTATAATCAGTGTCTATTTATTCAGACAGATTAAATCGGAGGCTGAATTGGAATTGCGGGTTCATTTCCTGGTGAAATTAACTTGCACGTCATGCTGTTTGAGATTATCATGGTTCTCGATTTTTTGCTCTCACGCAACGCTATGGAAGAAATAAGGTAAATAGCCATTTATTACAAGATAATTTAGCATTTGTTTTGTGTACTATCCAAGTTTTGTGAATACACAGCGTGTTCAAAGAAGAAGGTTAAGTCCGTTTAATATTATTTTCATATTGCAGCCTTTCCTGTAATATTAGCGTTTTGAAGCTGCAGTTTACGTAGTTGACTGAGTGTTCAAATGAATATTAGGCTTATTATTTTTTCTGAAGCAGTTTAGCTGTTTTCATACAAAATTTTCTTTGTTCAGCCATCCTTATTAAGTTGAAATTTTTTACGACTATTTCTCTTCACAGACGAAATTTATTTTATTTTGGATAAGCTATCGTCACTGTAGTCCAGGGGTTCCCAACCTTTTTTCACCCCGTACTCCTAAAGAAATTTCATTCGAACCTCGAATCCCCTGAAATAAAAATGGTAGAAAGTGGAAGGTGTTATATGGGAGGAGAGTGGTGGCAGCGTAATCTTATTGCGGGTAGTATGAATTTTGAAGGATACTTTAATCAAGCACGTGCATGTGTGCATAAATTCCGACTAGCGTACACACTTACTTTCTTGTGTACCTACTTACTCAGGTCCGTTCGGACTTACTCACGTGCGTACGTACTTATTGGTGCCCGTGCGTACGTGAGTAATTATGTACGTTAGCACTAACTTTCGCGCGGCACGTCCATAATCACGTGCGCACGTACATTCTAATACACTTACGTATTGACCTACGTGCGTACGTAGTAACGTAGGTTCGTCCGTACGTAATTAAATATTTACAGTTGTGCATATGAGCGCAAACGCACTTACGCATGTGCTTACGTTCACATCTACTTACTTAATTGCGCACATATAGACTTACGTTCATACATATACCTACGCGCATAAGTACCTGCCCATGTGTGTACGCACTTATTTATTTACGAGTTTACATTTAACGCACGTGCGTTAGTACATACTTCCTTATCTGCGTATTTAAATGCTTGAGCCCACGTTCGTACTGACTTGCGTGCATAATTAGGAAATTAAAAGGTTGCGTACCTACTTCATTTCGTACGCGCGAACTTGAACAGGTGAGTACTCTCATGCTTACATACCAACTCAGGTGAGTATTTATTCATCATTTGTGATGATTTAGGTGCAAACGTACCCACTTACGGGCGTACGCACCTACTGACAGTACGTATGTAATTACGTAACCTTTTAACTTACGTAGTTACGTACGTATCTACATACGTACTTACGTGCGTTTCTACATACGTACTTACGTGCTTATCTACATACGTACTTACGTACGTATCTACATACGTTGTTATGTGCGTATCTACATACGTACTTACGTACGTATCTACATACGTTCTTACGTGCGTATCTACATACGTACTTACGTGCGTATCTACATACGTACGCACTTTGGTACGTATGTACCTACATGCATAGATACGTTCGTATTTATTTATATGTGTATGCTCTTATTTATGCTCTTATTTATGCTATTTATATGTGTTCGTGTTTACGTGCGTACATTCCTAATTATGTGCTAGCATGCTTAAATGTGCATACAAAATTACATGCGTGCTCATTCATGTACAAACTCACGCACCTACTTATTCAAGCGTGCACGGATTCGAACGTGCGTACTTGCTCTCGTGCGCAGGTCAGTACTCACATGCTTACAATTGAACTTACGTGCGCACACGAGCGCATTTACGAGCATACGAACGCACACCCTTACGAGCCTGCGTGTATACTCACGTACTTCCTCCCTCAGTGCGTAATGGTTTACTTGCGTGCATAAGTTCTAAGTGATTTGCGTGCAAACTTACTAATGTGTATACGTACTAACTCATTTACTTCTATTCTCACGTTTCGTACGTTTGACCGACTTACTTTTAATTAACATGCATACATGCGGTATTATGTGCGTACGTACATATATACTCACTTGCGTGCGTACTTGTTTACGTATGTGCGTAGGTGCTTTCGTGCGTGCTTTCCTACCATACTCGTACGTAGGTAATGACGTACGCATTTATTCACGAATACACAAGAATACGTACTAACGCTCGAACGTACGTGCGAACTTGTACGTTCTTGCTTACTTGCGTGCGCACGTACCTAAGTGCGTTGTCTGTACTTGCTTATAACATATAATGCGTACATCTGTACATGCTTACTGCATATAATGCCTACATCTGAATATGCCTACAATATATGATGCGTACATCTGTACATGCTTACAATATATGATGCGTACATCTGTACATGCTTACAATATATGATGCGTACATCTGTACATGCTTACAATATATGATGCGTACATCTATACATACTTACAACATATAATGCGTACATCTGTACATGCTTATTTTACTGGGCACATCCGTACCTACGTGCGTGCGTGTGTTTATGCCCATTTTAATACGTACTTTCGTACGCAGTGTGTTATGGCCCCACAGGATTGGTTCGCAGAAATATGCAGAGGCAGCGCGTTCGATGCGACGTAGTGCATGATGATGCCGCTGTTTGAGGAAGTTTTGTTCTGAGGGGAAAGGCTTCCAGAATAGTCGAAGTGTGAGTTTAGACGAAGTCGTTGAAAACTCGTGACGAGTTTTTGGTGCTACTTGAAGAATAGAAGTGATTTCGCATGCCTGTCGTAACACTTGCTCCATGGTGTATAAATATTCATAAGTAAACGCGGCTCATGATGAATAATAAAGTTCGTGTGCTATGTACTTACCTACGTACGTGTATGAATGCATTCGTAAGTACGTAATTCTACACCTGCATGCATTAGGACGGCTTGAAAGTATACAACCACACAGGTTGATACATTAAACATAGAAGTTACACTTCACTCACATCACGGAAGTTAGCGTCGCGATCCCTCTTTCATGTTTTATCATGACTAAAAATGATTCTCTGTATCTAAGAGGCGTGCTATGTTTCCCAAAGACTCAATGAGACACATCACATGATCAATTATTCTCAAAAACAAAAACAAACTTTTTCGCCAACAATCGTAGAGAGCAGACTGAAAACTGCCAGTTGTGCTCAGGTCGGCCACCCACCAAATTTGGGAAACCCAAATCATCACTTGGAAAAAACAAACTGACTTAAAAAACTCTAGATGAGTAAAAACTCCCTCGTAAATGTACTCGATGCCCTAGATCAATTTAAAACGTTCGTACATCCAAATTATTGTTTTTCCGATATTATAGATACGTACGTTGACTAGAGATCAGTAGTGTTTATAAATTCATCAACTTCATTTCACTTCTTACGACACCGACATTAAATGTTCATCGGCGATGATATACAAGTATGATAGGACTTCACTCTACATGTATACCATCAGAGATGTGTAACGTTTACAATTCCATTGGTATATTCTGTGCTTATCTTTACTAACTGAGAATTTTTTCCAACTTCAATTAGGTACTTTCTCTCAGCAAAGGTTAATGTGTAGTAAAGGGTCTCGTTGTCAAATATATTGCCCTCATTGCTTTTTCAATTCACTCGGTTTTTTAACTTATGCCACATCTATGAAAACAGAATACATGATTGTTTCGGAAAATTACCGGCGTTTTACATCCTTCTATTTGGTTTACATCATTCAATTTTCTATTATTTTGTTACATCGTTGATGATTTTTCGGGTGAGCCTCCTCAGGCTACGCATGTTGGAAAATTTGGCTCTTTATTTTCTGTTTGAGAGTATTGTTAGCTAGTTTGCAGTAGAGTAAGGCAATTTCAAGTACCACGGTAAAATAAAAGTAGTGACTCACGCAATTATCTTTATTATTTTTATGGTACGATTGTTCATATTGTTACACGAACAAATAACCGCATGCAAAGAGAAAGGGCGTCACAGACTTAAATTCGGCGACATTATTTAAGTGCACCATTCATTAATTATATTTTTATATCGAATTATCACGGATGAAAACTGAAATCCGACGAGCCAACATTGCCCTAACAAAACACATCTGGAAAGAAAATCCAGCGGGGGTAACCCTGCAAGGTTGTGCCTCTTTCATGGCTCAAACGATCAAATTTTAAAATATTATCACCAACAGTCATTTCTCTATTGAATCGGTGGCGCTGCGGTGAATAATAGGAAGCTGAACTTGCCACAGAACTACCGCGGCCGACCCTTCTGTTTCCAACGGTGGATGAAGTAGCCCTCGTATGGCCTCGGCCAAGGGCCATTTGCCTGCCCTAAGCTCCGTGCAGCATCTGTGTGGGGCGAACGGCTCCAACTTACGCTCTCGCGCGGAAAAGTCAGCCGCCACCTAAAATGCAGCAGAAGCCTGCCCTCCCGTGAATGCTACTGAGCTTATATTGGAGATGGGAACGATTTTCATGGTTGTGTTAGATGTCTCATCTGAGTACCTGAAGCTTCCCCAAATAATTCAAGAAAGCAGAGTTCAGTAAATTGATTTCAAGCATTTTATTGCCTACACCTTTAGAAAAAAGAAAAAAAGAAAAAGAAAACATTAGTTTACTTCCAATAAAGATGGTACATAACATGGTATATCATTGATTTTTAAAATATCTTAAAGTAAATACAATTATATGAAACACACACACATGAGTATTGTAATACCCATGTTACTAGTCAAAATCAAATGATTGAGGGCTATGTATTCTTAATGTTGCGCAACCTAGATTTGATGATACATGTAACTACAATTTTAGTACTGTGGTGATCCCAGCGGCAAGCCGAGGACCTCCACAAGACCTGAGAAAAGCTGCCTCCAGACTACAACCGCATCCGTTCCAGAGCACCTCCGGACCCGAAGCGCCTAGGCAACCAAACACGGGACCTGAGAGAAGCCGCCTCGCGACTATGAGAAAAGGTGCCCGTAAGCTACAACGGCTTCCTGCCTCCAGCACCACAGGCCCACAAACTCGCGACCAATCAGGACTCACGCCCGGACTCAGGGCTTGCACTCGAGGCCTACATAAGGCGACCCCAACAAGGCTCGCGCTCACTCAAGCCCTCGTCCTCGTTCAAGTCACATCTCCAGCACCAGCCTCGTGTTCCTGCACCTAGCTTCCGAGATCGACTTTGTCTCTCGCGTACCCGCACCAAGCTCCGGAGACCGGCCCTGCCTATCGCCGCCCCAAGGTGTTGCAAGGTCTTAAACCTAGTAGCGTCTTGACGCTTCAAGGTGTTTCAAGGTCTTAAAAAAGTCACGTTGCAACGCCCCGTGCCGGCGTCGTCGGCCAAGCCGCTTTACGACATCTTTCGCCTGCTCCGGCCGGCTAGCCTCGCCGTAGCTACCTACCAGCTACAACGGTGAACCGCGTGGCGGCTGGTCCCGACCCAGCTGACTAGCCTCGTCTCGGCGCCCCGCTAGCGCCAACTGACCTGTTCGTAACAGTCGCACGACGTAGCACCAACCATCACGTCTCGCCGCTGCGTTCGTAAGCATCGTCCTCGCGGACGTTACCCGCTATTGGTGCTGGTTTCATTCATTACGTAATTCTCGCATAGCATTGTATTTCAATCATCACGTATTTGTGCTATTCTCGCATAGGATTGTGTTTCAATCATTACGTAATTTATGTCATTCTCGAATAGGATTGTACTTCAATCATCACGTATTTGTACTATTCTCGCATAGGATTGTGTTTCAATCATTACGTCATTCCCGAATGGGATGGTGCTTCAATCATCACGTATTTGTACTATTCTCGCATAGGATTGTGTTTCAATCATTACGTCATTCCCGAATAGGATTGTGCTTCAATCATCGCGTATTTGTACTATTCTCGCATAGGATTGTGTTTCAATCATAACGTCATTCCCGAATAGGATTGCGCTTCAATCATCACGTATTTGTACTATTCTCACATAGGACTGTGTTTCAATCATTACGTAATTCTCGAATAGTATTGTATTTCAACCATCACGTATTAGTGCTATTCTGGCATAGGATTGTGTTCCAATCATTACGTAATTTACGGGTACCGAACAGTGCTCATAGTAGTCACCGAGGGCCCAGTGTAATGGTCCGTGTTCCGTGTACCTAACAGTCACCAATATAATTACCGTGTTACCCCCGTGTTGTCCATATCCTGCCGAATACGGTTGTACCTCAGGCACTCGCTTCGGGCTATCCTAGCACGAAAAAGATATCTCAAAGTCTGCCCGAAGCGTGTTGCAGCCTGGGGGAGAACACTACACTGGTTGACCCCAGAGGTATTCGGCAGGCAATAGGAGGCATGGCTGGGAAAGATATCCGGTTGCCCGCATTCAGCGGAGATGTGAAAGGATGGTTACTGCATTGCGACGTGTTCCTCGCACAAGTACCAAACCTGGACGACGGCGCAAAGTTCGGAGCGTTACTAGGAGGACTCCCAACACACATCGTATCCGAGATCCAAGAAATACTCCTGAACCCACCGGCAAACGACAAATACGACGCATTAAAAGCCGCATTAACGCACCGTTTCGTGCGACACGACGAGGAAGCAAACTACGACACCATCGTCAAAACTACCATGGGAGACAATACGCCATCAGAATTGCTCCTCGAAATGAAACGACTGAACAGCTGCAGGCAAGCACCTCTACCACCGTCCGTCATCCGTTCCATGCACCTCGCAAAGCTACCAATCACAGCACAACCGCTGATCGAGGCACTAGGCAGGGGAAAAACAGACGAAGAATACAGAGTAATCGCAGATCAGATCATAGCAAGGCAAACCGCTTGCCAAACTGCCATGAGTGAACCCATCGCCGTAACTGCCATCAAACAACCACCATCTCTTACCGTCTCAAGAGCGGAATTTGACAAAGCCCTACAGGATATAGCAGAACTCAAGAAAATGCTGGCAAACGCTTTACGCCCACAGGAAAACAAGAAGCAAGCAGAAGATTGGCGAAACCAAACCCCAGGACCTAGGTACGGAAACAGAAGCAATACAAGAATCAAGCAGGACAAAGCAATCTGCTATTACCACCAAACTTTCGGTAACCGAGCAAGAAACTGTACCCAACCTTGCAGTTTCGCGGGAAAACGACGACCGCGGAGAATGGTAAACGCCCCAGTCTCCGCACAGACCAAAAAAGGCGAGCTAATGTACGTCACAGACACCGGCAACGTACGATACCTCATCGACACCGGTTCAGCCGTCAGCCTAGTACCAACTAAAAAGAAACACACGCTCAAACCCCCGTCCTACGACTTACTCGCCGCCAACAACACCCCCATAGCTTCTTACGGGACGACTGAGCGCATCATCCTGCTCAATCCCCTATGGCCCGTAAGTTGGAACTTCATAGAAGCGGACGTGGGACAACCGATCATTGGCATGGATTTCCTCGCCGCACACCAGCTAAGCGTCGACACCGCAAACGCAAGCCTATACGCCCAAACTTCCGGAACCAAAGTACCCTGCAAACGTGTCGTTTCAAGAAGCCAACGAGTGCACAGAATCGAACACCAAACCGCCCCGGAATTCAACGCATTGTACGAGGAATACCAGGAATACTACCGACCTCCCAACACATCCGGCACACACAAAAGAAAATCGACGTAGAACACCACATCGAAACAACCGGACCCCCAGTATTTGCACGACCAAGGAGACTGTCTCCGGAAAAATTGGAAGAGGCGCGACAAGAATTCAAGGAAATGCTGGAACATGGCATCATCAGGCCGTCGAAGAGCGCCTGGGCATCACCCATGCACATGGTACCAAAGGCAGCCGAACCCGGGGCATGGAGAATCTGCGGAGACTACAGACGACTGAACGCAAGCACCAAACCTGACCGTTACCCAATACCACACTGTCAAGACTTCCATTACAAACTGCATAACAAAACAATCTTCTCCAAAATCGACCTCGTCAAAGCCTATCACCAAATACCCGTCAAAAACGAGGACATCCAGAAAACGGCCATCACCACACCATTTGGGCTGTACGAATACACCGTGATGTCATTCGGGCTGCGGAACGCAGCCCAAACGTTCCAACGATACATCGACGCGGTAACAAGAGACATGGACTTCGTAACGGCATACATCGACGACATACTGATAGCGTCCGCAAACGCAGAGGAGCACCAAAAACACCTCCGACAACTCTTCCAACGGCTACAAGGAGAAGGACTGCGCGTGCACCCCGCCAAGTGCATTTTCGGAGTGCCCGAGCTAGACTTTCTCGGACACAGAGTGTCAGCCGGCGGAATCTCACCACTCCCTCAGAAAATAGAGGAAATATGCAGTTTTCCCCAACCAGCAACAGTAAAAAAGCTACGACAATTCCTAGGAATAGTCAACTATTACCACCGATTCCTCCCAGCCGCAGCAGAAAAGATGCAAGCTCTGACCGGATTGACAAAAGGATACTCCAAAAACTCAAAGAAAATTATCAACTGGACAACAGAACTAGACGCAGCGTTCACTAGCCTAAAACGCGAGATCTCGCAACTCACCTTGCTAGCGCACCCCGCTCCAGAAGACAAAAGCACCTTAATCACAGACGCATCAGGAACCGCAGTCGGCGCCGTACTACAACAAAAAGTGGGGCAAGAACAGCGCCCCGTAGCATTTTTCTCCAAAAAACTAGACGACACCCAACGTAAATACAGCACCTACGACCGCGAACTAATGGCGATATTCCTCGCAGTGAAACACTTCGAGCATTTTTTGGAAGACCGAAGCTTCGAAATTAGGACAGACCATAAACCGCTCTGTTTTGCCCTGCAAAAAGCCACGGAAGGCAACAGCCCCCGGGTAGCAAGACAGCTCTCCTACCTCTCACAGTTCGACTGCGAAATCAAGCACATCAGCGGCGACAACAACACGGTCGCAGACGCGCTATCACATCTGGTGTCAACAATAATACCTAAAGGACCCGCGATCGACTACGACAAAATAATGACCGAACAAAACAGAGACGCAGAATTAGAAGAACTACTGCACCCAGCATCAAAGAGCGCGCTCAAACTACGCCCCATAATCAGACAGACCGGTAAACCACCCCTCTGGTGCGACGTGTCAACAGGCCTACGGAGGCCATACATCCCGGAAAGCTGCAGAAAGAACGTATTTCAGCATTTCCACGGGGCGAATCATCCCGGCATACAAGCAACAAAGGACCTCTTGAGGCAGCGAGTAATCTGGCCCGGACTCAACAAAGACGTCGGCAAGTGGACACGCGAGTGCATTCCATGCCAGACAAGCAAAATAATAAGGCACACCAAATGCCCGCCCGGGAAGATGCCGGTACCCAAGGAACGGTTCCAGACGATACACATCGAAATCGTCGGACCACTACCCGTGTCACAAAACAAACGGTACCTGCTGACGTGCATTGACCGCTTCACCAGATGGTGCACCGCTACCCCAATGGCCGATTGTACGGCAGAAACAACAGCACGGGCATTCCTAAAAGACTGGGTAGCATCATTCGGCGCTCCAACAACAATCATCACGGACCAAGGCGTCCAGTTCGAGTCTAACTTATGGAAAAACTTGCTGACGGCGCTGGGCGCTGAGAGACAGCGAACGACAGCGTACCACCCGCAGAGCAACGGACTGGTGGAGAGGATGCACAGAAGATTGAAGGAGGCGTTAAAAGCTACGGTCACTGACGCAGACTGGGCAGACGCACTACTCCTCATACTGCTTAACATCCGAGCCACGCCACACACGGACGCAAACATCTCCCCCGCCGAAATGGTATACGGACAAACATTGCGCCTCGCAGGAGAGCTACCCGAGAAAGAAAAAGGAGACCGGCCCGCCAGAGAATTCCTACAATGCCTAAAAAAACGAGTGACAAACCTGCAGCCAATACTGCCACGACAACAGGGACCCCAAAAAGCCAATGTCTCGAGCGCTCTATACAAGGCGACCAACGTCTTCGTGAAACACGGGGGGCACAGAAGACCCTTACAGAGACCCTACGCAGGTCCCTTTCCCGTGCTCCAAAGGACACCAAACTACATCACCGTAGATATACAAGGCAAAAAGTCTAACATCGCGACGGAAAGGGTCAAAGCAGCGTACCTACCCACCATCGAGGATAAACCTCAACAACAGGCTAAGGCACCGAGAGCAACAAACTACGAAGTATACGAGGGAGTTCCGTTCCCTGGAACAGGCACAGCAATCCCTGAAACAGCAAAACAGGCAGTATTCACTAAATACGGCAGAGAAAGCAGACCACCAGTGAGGTACTAAGTGTTTAAAAAAAAAAAAAAAAAAAAAAAAAAAAAAACAGGAGGGAGACACCTGTGGTGATCCCAGCGGCAAGCCGCGGACCTCCACAAGACCTGAGAAAAGCTGCCTCCAGACTACAACCGCATCCGTTCCAGAGCACCTCCGGACCCGAAGCGCCTAGGCAACCAAACACGGGACCTGAGAGAAGCCGCCTCGCGACTATGAGAAAAGGTGCCCGTAAGCTACAACGGCTTCCTGCCTCCAGCACCACAGGCCCACAAACTCGCGACCAATCAGGACTCACGCCCGGACTCAGGGCTTGCACTCGAGGCCTACATAAGGCGACCCCAACAAGGCTCGCGCTCATTCAAGCCCTCGTCCTCGTTCAAGTCACATCTCCAGCACCAGCCTCGTGTTCCTGCACCTAGCTTCCGAGATCGACTTTGTCTCTCGCGTACCCGCACCAAGCTCCGGAGACCGGCCCTGCCTATCGCCGCCCCAAGGTGTTCCAAGGTCTTAAACCTAGTAGCGTCTTGACGCTTCAAGGTGTTTCAAGGTCTTAAAAAAGTCACGTTGCAACGCCCCGTGCCGGCGTCGTCGGCCAAGCCGCTCTACGACATCTTTCGCCCGCTCCGGCCGGCTAGCCTCGCCGTAGCTACCTACCAGCTACAACGGTGAACCGCGTGGCGGCTGGTCCCGACCCAGCTGACTAGCCTCGTCTCGGCGCCCCGCTAGCGCCAGCTGACCTGTTCGTAACAGTCGCACGACGTAGCACCAACCATCACGTCTCGCCGCTGCGTTCGTAAGCATCGTCCTCGCGGACGTTACCCGCTATTGGTGCTGGTTTCATTCATTACGTAATTCTCGCATAGTATTGTATTTCAATCATCACGTATTTGTGCTATTCTCGCATAGGATTGTGTTTCAATCATTACGTAATTTATGTCATTCTCGAATAGGATTGTACTTCAATCATCACGTATTTGTACTATTCTCGCATAGGATTGTGTTTCAATCATTACGTCATTCCCGAATAGGATGGTGCTTCAATCATCACGTATTTGTACTATTCTCGCATAGGATTGTGTTCCAATCATTACGTCATTCCCGAATAGGATTGTGCTTCAATCATCGCGTATTTGTACTATTCTCGCATAGGATTGTGTTTCAATCATAACGTCATTCCCGAATAGGATGGTGCTTCAATCATCACGTATTTGTACTATTCTCGCATAGGATTGTGTTTCAATCATTACGTCATTCCCGAATAGGATTGTGCTTCAATCATCGCGTATTTGTTATTCTCTCATAGGATTGTGTTTCAATCATTACGTCATTCCCGAATAGGATTGCGCTTCAATCATCACGTATTTGTACTATTCTCACATAGGATTGTGTTTCAATCATTACGTAATTCTCGAATAGTATTGTATTTCAACCATCACGTATTAGTGCTATTCTGGCATAGGATTGTGTTCCAATCATTACGTAATTTACGGGTACCGAACAGTGCTCATAGTAGTCACCGAGGGCCCAGTGTAATGGTCCGTGTTCCGTGTACCTAACAGTCACCAATATAATTACCGTGTTCCCCCCGTGTTGCCCATATCCTGCCGAATACGGTTGTACCTCAGGCACTCGCTTCGGGCTATCCTATCACGAAAAAGATATCTCAAAGTCTGCCCGAAGCGTGTTGCAGCCTGGGGGAGAACACTACAGTACTTATAGGGCGATTCTTAGGGAATCTTATTCTCAAAATAAAAAGAAGAACCAACGTTTTAGAGAACATTTATTGTAGTAAACGTTTCGGAATACGAGTTATTCCATCATCAGTGCTGGAAGAAATAAAAAGTAATTTTCAGTCATGCATAACACGGATAAGGTCTGAATAGAAATACCAAGCAAAAACGCTAAAAATAAAAATAAATCCTTTTCTAACGACTAGAATACCACACTTAAGCGTTTAGGCAATATACACAGTACATACAGGCATACATAACAATAAACACCCAATACAATTATACACCTATGTACACATATGTATATATATATATATATACCAATATATATATATAATATATATACACATACACATACGCACACTACATGCACACACACTAAGCACACCTCAGCATACCGCAAGTTAGGAAGTAGGGGCTACAAATAATTTTGTCGCGCTGAAATCGTTATTAAGTGAAGGTTAATTTGCTAATATGTAAAGGTATTCTAGAATACGGAGGTGTTGTTTTTAAATGTTTTGCATAGAATAGAAAAATTAGACATTTTGAAAGGGTAATTGGAACTATTGCAATGGTTTCTAATGGTGGATTGAGGGGGACAAGCAAATGGGCGACCAGTAATATGAGAAAAACCTGAATGTTGGCTGTGTCGAATAAATAGTTGGAGGGTAGTGCTTCCAACGTAGTTGACATGCTAATATATCGACAACTAGATGGACTAGCCATGGGCTCTAACCTGTCTCCTGTCATTGCTAATATGTTTTTGGCCCATTTAGAAACAAATTTTCCGGATTCGTGCTCGACTGAATATAAACCTTTTTTTTATAGACGTTACTTGAATGATACCTCTCTTTTGTTTAGGTCACGTGATCAAGCTAATACATTTTTTGAGTATGTTAATGCCGTTCACCCCAACATTAAATTCACAATGGAATGTGAACAGAATGGTGAAATACCTTTTTTAGATGTCCTGGTGAGGAAGTCTGACACTAAGTTTATTTCTTCAGTTTATAGAGAGCCCACATTTACCGGTCTTTGTAAAAACTATTTTAGCTGTGTCTACAAAGGTTATATTAAATCGTTTGTGAAAACTTTATTACATAGGGCCTATTCCATCTCGAGCACGTATCAAATATTACACAACGAATTAGAATATCTGCAAAAAATGTTTAAGCGTAATAATTATCCAAAATATCTTGTTAATCAAATAGTCAGAAAATTTCTAGGTAATAAATTCCCCCCCCCGTCCTGTAACCTTGACCGTACCGAAACAGAAAATATTTATTGGCCTTCCATTCCTAGGTTACCTGAACAGTGATTTTCAAAGAGAGTTTCTAGTCTTTGTGCGAACCTGTTTTACAGCGGTTGACGTTCATGTTTATTATAATACTTTTAAGATATCGTCGTTTTGTAACAGGAAAGAGCGACAGGATAAGTGCCTGGAAAATTGCTGTGTATATGTGTATGTCTGTGATTGCTGCCAGCAATCGTACGTTAGAAGCACTACCCTCCAACTATTTATCCGACACAGCCAACATTCAGGTTTTTCTCATATCACTGGCCGCCCATTTGCTTGTCCTTTTCAGTCCGCCATTAAAAACCATTACAATATTTCCAATCACCATTTCAAAATGTCTAATTTTTCTATTCTATGCAAAGCATTTAATGAGCAAGACCTCCGTATTCTAGAATATCTTTACATATTAACAAATAAACCTTCACTTAATAACGATTTCAGCGCAACAAAATTATTTGTAGCCCCTACTTCCTAACTTGCGGTATGCTGAGGTGTGCTTAGTGTGTGTGCATGTAGTGTGCGTGTGTGTATGTGTGTATATATATATATATATATATATATATATAAATGTGTACATAGGTGTATGATTTTATTGGGTGTTTATTGTTATGTAATATATGTCTGTATGTACTGTGTATATTGCCTAAGCGCTTAAGTGTGGTATTCTAGTCGTTAGAAAAGGATTTATTTTTATTTTTTGCGTTTTTGCTTGGTATTTCTATTCAGACCTTATCCGTTTTATGCATGACTGAAAATTACTTTTTATTTCTTCCAGCACTGATGATGGAATAACTTGTATTCCGAAACGTTTGCTACAATAAATGTTCTCTATAACGTTGGTTCTTCTTTTTATTTTGTAACTACAATTATAAGAGACAACACAATTTCATTGACGATGCATTTTCTTTGTGGGGCGGAAACACTCATGACAGTTTACATGTATGATACATGACATAAAGCTTTGAATTTATTGACATCAGGAGATAATGTTAGAATTGCTTGTTTCGGCAGATGTTCAAAAATATCATTTCGGGCAAGCATGAAAAAAGTACAAGCATGAGAACTAGCACAAAAACGGGAAAATCTAAAAATGCATCCCATAGCTGGTTTATTTACGTTCAGTAGCGCTCGTTAATTCATGAAAACAATAGAGTTAATGAACTTCGTGGGTTGAAAACTCTTATATGAGTTTACATGTCATGACATATATGCTTTGGATTTCTTGACATCATGGAATAATTTCAGAATTATTTGTTTCGGCAGATATTCAAAAACTATCATTTCGAGTGAACATGAAAAATAAAAAAAAAAGAACTTACTGCCTAAAAGAGCATACACAGCAAGTTTATAAGACCAATGCAAGTCGCTTGATCAGAAATTTTGCAAAAAACTGTAATGGGTACGTATATGAATGTACGTACATATACATGAATACACATACATAGACACACACATGTACACGAATACCGGTATGCAAGCATGAAAGTTATGAAAATTACATGTTTTGTTTTTCTAATTAATAAATTTTAACATAACGGTCATTAGTTGATAAGCATCTTAGTAAAACAAATATGTGTGATCACACAAACAAATTTATGCTTTTTTAGAGGAGATAGAAACTAACATTGATGTTCAAAACTTTCAAAAAAAAAGGACTACAGACCCATGCTGCAGCTGCAATTCATATTTTACATCGTTGTGCTTAGATTCAACGTAAGGCGCACGATAGGTCGTTGAGCATTTTCATACTGGCGGTGATGAAAATGAAAGTTTCTAAAATTTATTTACCCGAACTCTGATGGCGATGTTTGAACACGGAATCACGATGGATCTATATCTTGCATTCACGCGAAAGGGAAGGCATAGTCTAAATACTCATATATGTTCTTCATAATTACCTCTTTCTGTAACAAATCTGTTACTTGAAACACATCGTTTATGGAAATATATTTTCCAATTTCTTCACGTGTAAGTTGATTCAGGAGTGCTCCGAGCATTTTTGTACTGAAATACAGCAATTCATTAAAATATATTTTCCAGTCTAATTATAAAATGCAACGTTCCGACGTATCTCACATCATCCTCAGGCCGAAAAAATACAGAATAATTTTCAGTCACAATGGAAAAACGCAAAAACTAAAACTTGAGTAATATAGACTGGAAATGCGGATCACAAAAGACGAAAGCGACTTGACAAAGGATCAAATTTTTATCACAGAAATAGTAGTAGGACTAGATATGTTGTACAAAAACCTCGATGTTCACCGCACGAGAGACAAGAGCAAAATGGACGAGCAGCGTCGTCACACCTAGCGAGCTGAAGTTCTGCTAAACAGTTTAAGAGCGAAAAAATCATTAGTGTTTTCATTAAGGGAAAGTTTGAGTTCATGGATGTGCAATGCTTCAATTATATGAATATGATATTTTTTAATAACATTATATAGAATTTTAGTGTTAGGGAACAGATCTTCAATGGATGGTTTGCTGCTATGGTCAACACGAAAATGATTGAAGATGGAACCTCGTTATTTATGAGCGGTTAATCTTTGCTTCAGGGTCATTCTGGTCATGCCAATGTAACGTTTATCAAGAGACTTACATTCTCTTCGGTTACATTTAAATTGATAGATCACACCGGCTTTGTCCATATCGTTGACCCCAGATGCAGACAGATTATTTTTTAGTAATTGGTCACTGATTTTACGATTTTCATAATACAAGGAAACTTTAACAGAAGTTTCTGGATTTATTGGCTTAAAAAAGGTTTTAACAATGCTTTTAAAGACTCGTTCGTCAATTTCAAATTATTATGCTTTCGATTCTCGTAAAAAATATTGATACGGCTTGCATTCACCGAATTATTGTCACTGCTTATGATTCAGTTCAAAAATTTATCATTAGTTTTATCAATCAGGGTATTTAGAAAGTTGTTATTTACAAGTAAACGTTTAATTCGAAGCGTTTCAGACTGAAAGGTTTCATAATTACTGCACACTTTATTAGCTCTATTTATCATGGTATGAATACCTTGATAAATAGAGCGCATGAAGTGTGTCTGCATGAATAGAGCTCATGAAGTGTGTCCAGTCGCTTTCGTCTTTTGTGATCCGCATATCTAGTCTATATTACCTAAGTTTTAGTTTTTGCGTTTTTCCATTGTGACTGAAAATTATTCCGAATTTTTTTCCAGCCTGAGGATGATGTCAGATACGTCGAAACGTTGCATTTCATAATTAGACTGAAATATGGATTTTAATGAATTGTTGTTTTAGTACAAAAATGCTAGGGGCATTCCTGAATCAACTTACACGTTAATAAATTGGACCATTTCATAAGGCTTAAAAGTTAGAAAAGGAAATATATTTCATCAAAGTGCATGTACAGTGATTTCGCAAACACCATGTTGTTACGAGTGAGTGAAATGTTCTGTGCATAATAAAGTATAGTCTGATTCTTTAACGTCAGTCGTTCAGTTCGCTACTAAATCCTTCCACCCATTTGCATGCGTTCTCATTTCGTCACATTCACTCACTTGAAAGGGTCTTTGATGCTGTGGTCGTATGAACTTACTCCCGGGATTTCTCCCCGAATTGACGAATGAATGCTCCTACGAAGGGTGTACTAATGAGAGTAGTCGATCCGGGTTGCTGAAGTCACAATATTACAAGGTCGAGCTCTCGCTTAAAATAACCAACTCGATGGATTGTGGACCAGCGTCGGAGAGAGTTGTAAAGTTACCCAAATCGTCACCGACTGCACTCTTGAGGTGTCGTAAGAGTTGCTAGTTGAGTCACGGACTTAATTGTACACATATCAAAGCTAAATTCTCCCACAGGTGGTGATCACTGATTTTACCGTACTTCACGTATCTTCATCATCGTAGAGCGTTGCTACCTTGTTCTTTTGATAACTGATACATTTTGTTAGCCAGTGTTCATGAAATTTAGACATCGCGATTTTATTGATGTAGCTCTTCTTGATAAAACGCTTGTAGGACATAACTGATTTCATTCAGAGATGAAATGTTTGTAAAATTTTCTTAAAGGAATTTCCGAACATTTCTATGGAATCTAATTATATTTTTTATTTTCTGAATGATGAATACTGAACAAATTCATAAATGAGTTTGGAAGTAATTCAAATTCCTATCATATATTCGTTTTCCATGGTTACTGAATAAATTCAAAGCTAATTGAGGGTTTTTGAAAGCTTATGTCGATTTTTTTAGACTTCGTTCCCGCGTCGTCAATCAGTAGCTCTCTCATTATTGATTCGCATTTCCTGTTTGCAAAAGTATGTTTCAATTTCTTTTGTTCAGACTGTGATGTTTAATTCGGGCAGAAAAGTATCTTTTATTGAACACTCAATTTTTCCAAACCACAGATAGATCATTTTGTTGAGAGCATGTGCCGAGAGAGGGTTCCAATTACGCAGGAATTTTGGCAGAATTGTGTTACAGTATTTATGAAAAAAGAAATTTCAACACCACCCAGAAAACCAAGAATTGAAACTAATTTAAATAAATAGCATATAAAGGCGCGGTCTCGTGAACAACATTCCAGTGACGAATCTCCTTCACTATTTCACTAATTCAACCAACCGGTGAACACAAATCTATTATTTCTGACAAGAGCACGAAACAGTGAGTCTACGTTCATCGTTCAAACACAGGGCAACACAAATAAGTAATGTACTACGGAGATACATAAACTAATGGTCTATTGCAGTTATGACAATGCTACCATGTCATATAGACATTAGTCAATAGCATCCCATGTATGTGCGAACACCATTAGCGTAAGTCGTTAGTCATTATCAACACCGTTTTTAACTAAATAGCAAATATACAAAATCGCCTAACATGAAAAGGTTGGTGACTTGGAGATCGGGCAAGAAACAGAAAGATAATATCGATGAATGTTAGATAAGTTTCTCAAGAGAAAATTCAGGAAGTTCGAAAAAAATATATCTCAGGATAAAATGAAGGAAATCTGACAACTTTCTTGCATTAATATTTATTTTAACAAGTTCGACAGGGATCAGATCTAGATTTCGCCTTAGTTACTGCACAATGTTACTGCATTGCCTTTCAACCATTTTTCAACAGAATGGCTGTATGTTCGAGGAATGGCTGTATGACCAAGAGGATACCGAATCCAAAATCGACAGTTTTGATCCAATGTTGCTAATTTTTACAAAAAATGTTAGATGCACTGATCTTGTTTCATGATTCCTTCAACCCACACGAGACTTCGTGCTCTATTGGCTGAGAAAAACCCCAAAATATGGAATTTTCCAGCGTTTCCCAGTTTGAAACTTCGCTTATGAAGAACCAACCTTCACTTATGAAACTTCAAGAAACGTCTTCGCGGTCGAATAGTTTAACATTCGTTTCATCTGATCATAAAACCGATAACAAGAAGCTGGTTTCTTCATCAATAAATTATCCAACAGAAGCTAATCGGGCTTTAACGTGTCTAGCTGTGAGAAGAGGGGTTTCCGTTGGCCTGTATTCTGTCACTCTCTTAAGTGTTCTTTGCAGCGTTAATTTTGAAATTTCAATTCCCTCCATACCAAGATTCTGAAACGACACTGTACCTATAATTCTCGGGTCTTCGTTAACATCTCTTACAATTTGTCTGGCCAATCGAGGTGAAAACACCCTTTTTCTTCTGCGCCCTGTAAGGTTCTTAATGGTGCTAAACTTATTGTCTCCGTACACTACTTTGAACTGTTGATTACGGCACATCATATTGCTGTGTATTGATGTAATCACTCCTAGTCGTGTGAGCGTCTTTAATTTTCACTCTCAACTTGATGTGAGCTCCTTTTTCCCACACATGTTGACGGTACTTGGGCTTAAGTTGAAAGGAGGAATTTAACGAAAATCAAAGTTACGTAAGTGTAGAGAATGCTGTAGAAGAAGCTGGAATAATAGCATCATTACATTCTATCTAAATATTATTACAATGTTTCTATAAGAGAAAAATAAAAATGAACATCGTGTACATGCTATTTTTATTCATAATTTATTTAAAAATAATTTTTCAAAATCATTGAATTTGCGTTTGGTTCTAAAACCCGTTCGAAACTCTTAATAAGGTAGTACGAGGAAAAGCAACTTATTGGACATTTCATTCCAATATATTCAAGACTAATACATGGGAACGGATTATTCCGGGAGTGACTCTACACTAAGTGGCAAAAAAAGTCGCGCGGTTCAGAAATTTTTCTATTACATAGCGCTTGCGCGACCTTTAGGTCAAATCAGTTTTCATTTTACACGGCAATGGTTTACAAGATTATGGATCCTCTGCAGCTCTACTTCTAGCCAAAATTGAAGAAAATTTCCTCCACAGCAATCAATGTTGAAAGGTGGTCACGCAGGTTCTTCTCAAGCGCGCCCCATAACATTTTAACACGTTCCCTGCCTATTGGGCCATATGTGTACCAATATGTAAATAGCTCAATCGCGTACCGTAATAAATGAATGACATTTTATGTTTCGCGACCATTGTAAAAAATAACTGTTATCATACGAGGTGAAATGCTGTTGTGTAATATCATTTACTTATTTCTTTGGCAAAATAAATATGAATTCGAGCAATAAAGTCGATTTCCCAATTCAGCTACTGACACCCTAACCAAATCAACCGTTGAGAACCACGAAAACGCAGTGAACGTGTTAATGGAGCTCAGATCAGATTATGGAGGCTAGTCATGAGCTCGTTGTTAAGTTCCCATTCGCAATAAAACAATCTTTAAAATTTTTACCGCTGTAGAGGCAAATGTTGTGGCCTTGAAAGATCCCATTGCCATAATGAAAATAAAATTCCATGGAAGAACGAACGGGGCCAGAAAGTTCTTCCTAATAGTCCTAGGAGTTCATTTTGTCATTGCAAAGAGTTGCAGATTTATATCCATCCCAACAAAAACAGTCCCGATGCATAACACTGCCTCCACATTTCAAAGGCGAGTCACAAATCCTTTCCCTGCTATCCAGAATCTTAGGCCTTTCAAAATTTCCACAAGAGGAATCGGGTTCACCATCTTGTTTCCATCGTGCTAATGTTCACTGTATTGTTTTGATATTCATACCTGCTACTGCACAGATGTACCGGGTCAGTTTTCCTAATTGAAGAAACCGAATGATACGTCCTGTATCAAGTGCTGACAGATCCTCCCCACCGTTCTCCATTTTTTCGAAGTAAATAGAAATTCTTTATACACGCAAAACAGGTCTATACTACTTACTTTATGCACTCAAAACAGGTCTTTACTACTTGATAAACAAATATAGAATGTTGCCATGTACAGTTTAACTGCAAAAAATGAAATCTGAAACAAAATTATGCAAAATATATAGAGTAGGTAAAATTACACTGCGCGATTTTTTTTCTGCGTAGTGCACAACGGTTCCTCAGTCTACTGTAATGGAAAGATATGTGAAACTATTTTATCAATATTTTAAAAAGGAAGCATCTCAATACAAAATATTCTCGTTAAAAATAGGGAACAACATCGTTCACCTAATAGCTAAACGTCCCCATGAGTTCACAGAATTCAAAGGAAACAGTAAGAGCTCTGAATATGTTGAGAGAACTGCGCTGTTGCCTGCACGCTGAAGTAAGGGAGTATGGAAGAGTCAAAAACATAAATGGGACAGAAATCAAGACAGAACAAAATTAGAGGGTTCTAGTATTCCTGAAATGTTAGTATTTGATGACTTGTGCTTTAATCATGCCGAAGACAGAAAATTTGAACAATTGGAATTATTATTTCCAAGATATGAACTGAAGAAGGGGAAGTTCTTTAGAGATAAAATATGAAAGGATGTTTACCTCTCAGTTGAAAAGAACCTTTTTCCTATGATTATACAGGGTGGCCGGCACTTTGTTGAGCAAATTTGAACGTTAAGTTGGAATGAACGCTTTTTACTCATAACCGTGCGGTCGAAAAAGCTTCTTTCAAGTCGTCAAGCCCCCCCCCTCAACAGGCAAGTTCCATCGCACCTAGCATACGTAGCCACAAACCGGAGATTTTATGAAAAGCATTTCGTAAGGTTCAACCAGAAGGAGGACGCCGCAGTAGTTTAAGAGATCCAGACATGGAGAAAGAAATATTAGAACCTTTTTCTTAATAATCGAATATTTGTACTTGTTCTGCTGCTCGTGTTCTACACGTAAGTCAAACTGCCGTTGGGGAAGTGCTGCATGATAATGGTCAACCTCCATTTCACGTTCAGCGTGCGCAAGAATTAAACGCTATAGATTTCCTACGTCCTGTTGAATTGGGGACTGGGCTTCTACATAAAACAGTTGAAGAGCCTTGGTTCCCATCAAAAATCTTATTCACATGCGAAGCATCTTTTACACTAAGAGAAGTAGCTTAACGTACATAATCGCATAATCGACAATTATTGTCTAATGTTAATCCACACATTACGAGACAAGGTAAACATCAAATTATTTTCTCCGCATATTTTTTTTTTTGTGGGGGGCAGATGGGAGTTATTCTCAACAACTATTTGATTCTCAAACTCAAACTCTCAACAACTATTTGATGGGAGTTATTCTCAACAACTATTTGATTCTTCGCAAATGAAGTATTGCCTGAGTTGTTAAAAAATGTTCCCTCAGCTAACATCAGAGAAATGCAGTCTTAAACGATGGTGCTTCTTCACACTTCGAAATTGCTGTTTGGCAGTTATTTGATATCCGATATCCTAATTGATGGATTGGTCGTGACGGCCTCATCACTTGGTCGCCAAGGTCTCCTGATATTACGCATCCGCCAATCATTGCACTGGCGTTTGATCGCCTGCGTCGCTATACGGATAAGCGTCACGTTGAACATCTTTTGTAACCCCAACCTAATTTAAACCTGTTTCGTGTAGTAATAATAATTAGAATTGTTATTTTGTTTCTTGAGTTCAGACTAAAAATGCTTTCCTAACTTCTGCATTGCACAAAAATAGTAAAACTAAGGCGGGTAACAACATCTTTCATAAAAATCTCACGATGTATCTTAAAAATAGAGCTTTCGAGCATATCCACACTCATCTTCAATGTCTGGAAAATTATGTTAAAACATGGTAAACACAGTACATGAATGCAAATTGTTATTGGAAATTAAATGAAAAAAATAGGACAAGATATTTAGAGGCGCAGAAGATGACATATCATTGAGACTTGGCTTTAATTGATGAATTATGACACTTTATAGTAACTCGACACTTTGACTGCGACTACTGAATATTAAGTTCAACGCCAAACTCAAATTTGAAGTCAATTGTTGTCAACTATTTTGAAAATCGCAAACATGAACTGGATCGTGCCTTCATTTAGCTTTGATTAAATACTTATGAAAATTGGTTTGCGACTACTGGCCAGTCAGCAGCATTATGAAAATTACCTCCGTGTACCACCGGTGGCGCACGTCGCAGTCAAAATGTTAAGGCTATGTTTATCACAAGTTGAGACTATTTTGAAATTATCAGTGTGAATTGGATGGTCAGATTCTAATGCGTGATCTCTTAGGGCTGATTCACACCATACTGCCGGGCACGTGCCAGGCACATGCCAGGCGCGCTCCAGTTCACTATTGTTTAATGTATTTCTAGGCAAGCATTCACACTAGCCGTGCCAGGCACGTGCCATGCCAGTCACAGTCCCGTACCGGTCGAGGCAAAAGATATTTTGACCGGGACGTGACTGGCATGGCATGTGCCTGGCACGGCTAGTGTGAACTAGCAACGGTTCAGTGACGTCCTAGACTTCGTTTAAGGAGGAGTAGTGTTATTTGTTTCTGTGCCAGCGGCAATCGTTAGTTCCATGAACTTCCATCTCTAATGGAAAATTCTGACGACACAATGCAGTGGAATCATGCAAAAGGTAAGTAAACAATTGAATTAAGAATGAAACTTAATTTATCAGTTATATAAACAAAATTCGCTCATGTAAACTTTGATATTAATGTTGGTTTATAATCTTGAACGTTATCTCTGTCATTTCCCCTGCATATACTCAAATTGAGCTTTGACCGAGTTCTTTACTTTCGGTGTTATTCACGTTAACATATAGAGAAACTAATGCATAAGTTCAATGCACAATATATTGAACCATTACATGACATGTGACCCTAAGCACACCATATGCTTTAAGATGAAATGCTAATTGAAGCTGTGAAGCTGAAGCCTGAATTGTACGATCTTAGATCTCCACACTACAGTGATGGGGTGGCCAAATGAAGAATTAGGACAGAAATGGGCCAGCAGATGGGTTTTGAAGGAATGGTTTTTAATATTATGAATATTTATATTTTATCATTCTGCCATGACACTAACCCTGCTGGAGAGCCGAAATAATCTGTCAATGTTTCTCTGACGCCAAAAGCCTCCGTTGTTGCATTTCCACCTCTTCCTTTCATTGGAAGTAAATTTGCTGTTTTTGGAGAGAGAGTGTCAGTGCTTTCCGCGACCGATGTGATGTTAGTGTGTATAATATTGTGTTGTTGTAATGATTGCACTGGCATTCATAGGATTAGCTTTCAGTTTTCTGAAATATAACCTGAAGGTTTGAGCTAGTATACCAAATGAGCATTCAACCATCCTCCGTGCTCTAGATAACCTGTAGTTAAATATCCTTTTTTTCACACACTGTCCAGTTTGTGTGCCTGGGTATGGCCGCATTAAATTTCTCTTCAGAGGGAAGGCTTCATCTCCTACTATTACATAGGGTGCAACCACTTTGGTCCCAGGAAGTGCGACATCATTTGGCACATGAAGCTGGTTCTCGTCGAGATGTTTGCAAAGTTTGGAGTTGGTAAAAACTCCACTGTCACTGTTCTTACCATAGGATCCTACATCTATCCATATGAAACGGTAATTTGCGTCAACCAGTGCTAATAGCACCACAGAAAATGTCTTCTTATAGTTGAAGAAAAGGGAGCCACTATTTGCTGGTGCTTCAATAACTAAATGCTTACCATCTAGTGCACCAATGCAATTGGGGAAGTTCCATTGCGTCCAATAGTCACTAGTAATTTTCTTCCAGGTTTCTTCACTCGGAGTTTGAATAGCTTCTCTCATTAGATTCTTTATTATCGCGTTGCATACTTAGAACAATACTTTGGACGGTTGAATGACCAAGACGGTAGCTGTGAGCTATTGTTCTGTATGAGTCTCCTGTTGCTAGAAATCTGTAACTGGAAAACGTAGAAGTAAAGTTATTATTTTATTCATTTTCAGGCTCTAAGTGCAGAGATCGGTGGGAGAGTCTGCAAGGACAATTTCGTAAGCAGATAAACAAAATAACAAAGAGTGGTCAAGCTGCTACTCACAGCACAAAATGGAAATATGAAGATCAGATGTCGTTCCTGCGTCCATTATTAAAGGATAGACAGCGAGTAACGTCTCTACAAGATGAAGCGGAAATTATGGGTCAAAATGAAGACAGCAACAAACATCAGCTCTGCAGTGAACAAGTACACCAAGAAAAAGACGAAGCTTCTGAATGTAATGTCACAATCCCTCAGATAGAACCTAGCAGGCGTAAAAGAAAAAAGGAGTAAACTGACACTAGCGCATCTGCTACACTGATGAGGTATTTAGTTGAAAAAAAAGAAGAGCAGCCCACACACCTACAGACACCTTTTTCGCATCGATGGCAACGACAGTGAAGAAATTCACACCTGCAGATCAACACTTCTTAAAAAAAAGTATTTTCTATAGTAAGTGACGTTGAACTCAAGTATATTGCAAACGAAAATGCTGGAACACATGCACCTCCACCATATGCATGCCCCTTGCCAACTTCATCACCTGCTCTGTTCTTTCAATCTACTCCTTCCCCTGCAAGTTCTCAACAAGGTGAATTCAATCACACATACCAAGCACCATCTTTCCAGCCTAACTTTACCCTGTTGCCTAACAATGAGGATACTAACAATGCGACCCCCTTATAAAAATGTAGCTCTAGCAGTAGGAAAAATGATTTATTTTATAAGTTTAATTTGCGTTTCATTAAGATGAATTAGCTAATGTTCAGATGAAAATGGAAAACGTTTATTTTGTAAAAGAAAATAAAACTATCAAGTGTTCAAATGGAAAGAAATACTGTTTATGTTTTAGTTCAATGCTCAATTTTAGGGCTTATTTGCTTTTCATGAAAATGAAATATAACTTTTTCAAATGGAAAATAATAAACGTTTATTTTATAAATTTTGTTTGCACAGCCCTCAATTAGAGCAAGACATATCGCAAAGGAAATGGAAAAAGCTGCATCCTGTGTATTTTTATCTTAAGGGAACCATGTTGGGGGCATCTGCAGTCCAAAAGTCGATTCTCCCGATTTTTTTTATTGCTTTAAATGAGTTTGAGATATGTCCCCGAATGTCTGTAAAAATATCAGGAACGTATCCCAGAGCATCATCCTTACGGACCTTTTTTTCATTTTTGAACCTTGAGCAATGAAATTTGGTATACTGATAGGAAATGCAATTTAGAATCATTTATCAGTCATGACAAAATGAGATTTTCTTGAAAAGAAAATGGGAAATCATAGAAAACGACATTTTTGGGGGGTTTTCTAAATGCTTCTTCTCCTACAGTTTTTGAGCTACAGTAATGATTTTGGTATCATAGGATGCAGAATAACGTGGAAATTAAAAAAAAAATCTCAAATTTTCAATTTTATTTTATTTTTTTTAATATATTTCATCATTCATATTCGTCAAGGTAAGTATCCCCCTTTCGAATATTTTTATTATTATTGAATTTAGAGCAATGGAATTTGGTATACTGATAGGAAATGCAATTTAGAATCATTCATCATTTATGACAAAATGCGATTTACTTAAAAAGAAAATGGGAACTCATGGAAAACGACATTTTTTTTGGGGGGGGGGTCCTAAATGCTGCTTCTCTGATAGTTTTTGAGCTACACTAATGATTTTGTTATCATTGGATGCAGAATAACGTGGACATTCCAAAAACTTGAATGCTTTCCTCAAATTTCCAATATAAAAATTAAAAGAAAAAATCAAAATATTCTCAAGAAAATTCAAATTTATGACGTCATAACTTTGAAACAAAAAGGAATTTTGAAAAACTTCTCAATCCATTGTGAAGCCCTTGTTTTTCTGCATCCAATGATACCAAAATCATCACTGAAGCTCAAAAACTGTAGGAGGAGAATCATTTTTTTCTTAAAATAGGTCTTATAAAACAAGTAAGTTTTTCAAGACGTTTGTCGTTATAACTCCGACGTTTACAAAGCTAGAGCAATGTGGTTTGCTGCATTTGGAAGTCTAATGTGTACTCTAAAATTTTTGGCGTTTTGATTTTCAAAAATTTTTACGTGAAATTGTTTCCGTAGACTTTTTACTCTAAATTTAAACTCTGACTATAACTTTTTCAAAAAAAATCTATAAATTCAAAATGAATTCAAATTCAAAAACCGGTCGCCAGAATTTTTGGAACACACGTTGTACTTTCGCATGCAACAAACCGCATTGCTCTAGCTTTCTAAATTTCGGCCCCATTATAACGAATGTTATATATATATTTTTATTTATTTAGCATGAATAACTCATTTTCTATGTCCCAATGCAAAAAAACTTGTGGAAGAAAAGTTGTTGAGAATCTAGAGATCTAGTAGTCTGCAAATTTTTATAGACGTTAGTCCGATAGAAAAAAATCTACGGATGGAAATTCAAGTTATGGGCCGACCGGTGAGCATAGTTCCCTTAACCATTGTAAATGCGTAAAACACTCACGAATCACAAAATATGTAGCTTTAAGTACGAAAGCAATGTGAATAATAACAAAGTGCTCAGGACATAATGATAATACATAAAACAAATAAAGTAACTTTTTGATTGCTGGTTCTAAAATTCGTATTGTATTCACTCAAACCTATTCTATTTTTTCCGTTGGGAGAAAATATTGCCTCAAAATTTGTAGGTCACTATAATTAAATGTTAAGATAAAATGGGGAGTTACATATTTCTCTTACCTTACACATACAGCTAGCTTTTCTCTTGGAGTGATTGCTTCTCTGTATGGCGTATTTTCTCTTTCCAGCTCATGTTGAATTTTTGATTAGAATTTCTTCAAAAGTTCCAATATTCATCCGAAAATAGTTGAAAAATTTGATTTCATCATCAATGAGACGTGGATAGAACGTGTGGAACTCTCCTTCACTTTTTCTGCTTTCCACCATTGGATGAACCCACAGTTTCCTTTTTTTCCTTTTCTTTCTTTCTCTTCATCATCTAGAGCAACAGTAATAACTACGATATCGGAGGGAGAAAAATCAAAAATCCTTCACAAGTGATGATGCCAAATGGACTGATTCGTGCACGGCTCTTGACCGAGCCGAACATGTGAACATATCAGGCAGGGAACGGGTCGTGCCTGGCATGTGCCTGGCACGTGCCCGGCAGTATGTAATTATACTGCTGTGCGATGGGTTTGACACTCTATTTCCCGTACGGACCGACACCCCCTTGTGCTCAGCTATGCGTCTTGCAAAATGGCGAGCAGTCTCACCATAATAAGTGGCCTCACACTGGCCACACGTATATCTATAAACCACGCAGCTGCGCAAGAAAGTAGGCATCCTATCGCCGTACCGGAAAAACTGCCAATGTTGACAAAATTGCGGAAAGTAATGCGTATGTCAATTTGCGGATAGAACTTATTACATAAAATACAAATTTCACAAGAAATGTTCTGATTTTGCGATCGTGAAATGAAGGGCTGAGTGAAATAAACTACTTTTTCCTTAGCACTTGCGACTGAAATTTTTCTATTTCTAAGGGATTCGATTTTACTACAAAATGTGTTCTAAATGAAAGACATTGGGTAAAAGTTCTTAGCAAAATAGGAACGCAGGTATTCTAACTCTCTTGTGAAGTAAAAGTAACATGAACATAATTTGAAGGCCCTTTCAACTAGACATGAAATAAGATTAAATTTGTATCTAAAATTCAGAGCGCTGTCGAATCTCAAAACTAACCCAAAGTTTGTCTTTTTACGATACGCTTTAGTTTTGAAAGACCGATCTGTTTTTTCAATTGTAAGATCAAGAAAATTTAGCTTGCAGTCTGACTCAACCTCTTTCGTAAATTTTATAGAACCGTGCTTACTATTGATGTAGGCTAAAAATAAATCTATATGGGAAACGTCTCTAAAAAGCAAGAAAGTATCATCGTCATATCTCCGATACAATACAGGCCTGAAAAAATCTGGACATTCATTTAACCACCTTTGCTCGAGATGAGAAAGAAAAATATTTGCAAGAGTTGGCGACACACAACCTACCATAGGGGCCCCATCCTTCTGTACATACAAGTCTCCATTGAATAAGAATAAGTTGTCCGTTGTGCAATGTTGAAGTAAATTACGAAACATTTTTTGGTCAAAACCACGAAAATTTGTTACTTGACCACTGAATATTGTTGTAAGGATTATATTTATGGTTTCATCAATGGGAATATTAGTAAACAAAGAAACAACGTCAAAGCTAGCCATTACATAGTTGTTGTTAGGTACTTCACAAATTTCCTGAGCAAACGTGAAAGAATCTTTAATGCTAAACACATTGCTTACAACAGGCGCTAACAAAGACACTAGAAATTTAGATAACGATAATTGGCAGTTCCTATAGTTGACAAAATAGGACGAAGTGGAATGTTTTTTATGCACCTTGGGTGAACCGTACATGCCGCCAAACTTGCTGCCTGACACTTTCAAGTCCTGTTTTACATCTGATATTATACCTTTCGAATACATACTGTCTATAAACCTATTAATTTTGTCTTCTACTTTAAACTGCGTTTTTTTTAATCTAACGTGCACGGAGCAAACTTAGTGACATCAGATAAAATATCCTTCATTTTTTGAACATAATTGTCACGATCTAGAATAACTATTCCGGTACCTTTATCTGGTTTAGCAATGACTATGTTCCTACCTCTAGATAAAGCCTTTAAAACATGAATTATTGACCTCTGATATCTAGTCAAGTTTGAACGAAAAGAATAAAATGAGGTAAAGGCGAAATTTCTGATCTTGATCTTATACTGTTAAGAGTGTCTACATTCATATTGTAAATGGCGTGGTCTTTCAACATCATAAAAAGTTTTTCAAAAGCAAGAAAATGACTAGAGTAGTTTAAGGTAGTTGGTGGAAAGCAAAACTTCAAGCCGAAGCTGAGGGCTTCCTTCTCACTGTTAGTTAAAATCCTGCTGGATACATTTTTAATATCCTCTTCAGGTTTGAGTGCTTCGTACTGGTGAATAAGTCTAAGTTTAAAAAGTTTTCGAGCATGGATCCTCACCACAGAACTATCTCTCTTCTCAAGGCACAACTTCGCAGAGTTCAAAATGTGATTGAAATCTATCCATGATATTTCACTTCAAAGTTGGATATGCTCGAAAGCTCTATTTTTAAAATACATCGTGAGATTTTTATGAAAGATGTTTTTACCCCGCCTTTGTTTTAATATTTTTGTGTAAATTACGCTTTCCCAAGAATAAGTCTATTCTACATTTCATTTCTCTGCCACACTCAAGGTTCGAATTTTTTCCCATGCCCCTCAAATTCCAAGTACTTGTAACTCTTTCGTTTCAACCGACACGGTTATTGAGTAAAAAGCGTTTATTTCAACGGTGCCAACCTAATGTTAAAGTTTGTTTTACAAAGTGCTGATCACCCTGTATATTGCGTTGTAATGCAAGAAGAGGAGTTCTGATTGTACTCAAAGCAATTACCTGAAATTCAACGAGTATAAGTTTGAGTTGCTACGGTGTGAGAAACACTTCGTTAAAGATTTCATGTACATCTCAGAATGAGGATTGAGGGTTGAAAAAATTTCCCTAAGAGACGTCAGAAGGATTGTATAAGACAACGGTAGATTTCAGAATTATATAGACTACATTACTGGCAAATACCGACGTTTGATGGGCTGGATTTACTGTATAAGGTTATTAGAACAAGAGATATGAAACACATGTTAATGGCAGGCTTTGATCCATCCCTCTCAGGAATATTGCTTCCAATTATGGTATTCAGATTTAAGAGGCGACATCGCGAAATTAGAGCGTGTTCAAAGGTCATTTACGGTCAGGATTTCCGGAATTATCCATTTGAATTACCAGCGAAGACTGCACCGTCTCTCCATGTATTCCACCTGACGGAGAGGAAGATATATCTCCAAATACGCATGCAAGATGGTCAGTGGATTGGTGTCCGACTTCACGGCCGAGGGCCTGGAGCTGCGCGTTAGGTAGCATAATCCATTGGAAGAGTCTGTTTTGGGCTAACTTTCAAGAAAAGGGCAGTGGCCAGCATCCAGGAGATGCACAGGAAGCCTTTCCCGGCAATGAGACCGAAGCCGTCTACCTGGGTGTCTAAGGGAATTTGAAGAATCTTTGAAGGTATTGGAAGAGAAATTGGACAGGCTTTTTGAAAAAAGAACGTGACAGTTTCCGGTTTTTTATTTCAACCTGTTACTGCGCTTCTCAATAACCTCTTCAATAACCTCTGTATTCTTCAAGTCGATGCTCCAGACTGAGAATAAGTCTAGGTCGATTCTGGCAATGCTCGTTCTACTCGTGCATAGTAGCCCCCACGTTGAAAAAAATATATTGCTGCTCTTTCTAAGCTGTTCAATTAGATTTTGATTCAAAATTGTGTTGGTGTACATGGTGTAATAAATCTCTTATCTAGTTTTTTGTTTTTACCGTTTGCCATGTTTTTCTTCTTTTTGTTCTCTGAGTTCAATCCCTCAGTAATTAAGACAGTTTTTTTACACTAACATTTATGGTTAGCACATTGACTCTATTTTTACGGCAGCAACGGATAATTAGGTTTGTCCGTAGTTAGAAGAATTGAAATACTAACTTAATTACTAGAATCCATTTCAACCCTTTCTAAGAACTGGGCGAAATATTATTGCATGGTAATATTTTTCCTTATTCGCAAGGATTCATTTGAAAAAGGTTGAGTTCTATTATTGCATTAAATTGTTGACTAAAACCCAATGGAGTTCCATACAATAATCGAGCTTACATTACCATTTCACAGCAGAAAACAGCTTAGTGCAGCAGCTCGCTGACGTGAGGGCGACAGTGGTTTAACTTTGCACGCGCGAGAGGGTGGCATCTCTGCATGGCCCAGACCAGCAGGATTTTAAATTCAACCAAAGAACCAAAGGATATTACTTATGGGGATTCTAATTTAATTTAAGGAATCACAGAATATCCTCCCATGTCAATCGTTGATTTTAGTTTCTTGGCTTTAATTACATTCTGTTTGGTAGTTTAAATAGTACTTTTGAACCATTATTCTAGTCTAAATTTCTTTTGATCAAATGGATGAATTTTTTCTTACGAAATGCATTGCTTATTAGATTCTGTAGTTTAAAGCACAACTTGAGTTTCTATGTCATGACTTACTGTGCTTGATTCCGGATGAATTATCAAAAATGTCAACATAGTGCAATTTCATTTTTCAATTCACTTGCTAGGGGTATAAACGGGAGCTGTTGTTTAAAATGAACTCACATTTCGAATAAAGTAATTTTCGTATTTACGTACAGTAAATGCGTCAACTGCGGCTTTAATAGTATAGGAATTAAACTGGTCAATCGAAACCTGGCGTACTAAATTTTTCAGTATGTTCAACTGGTTCTTTAACTTCTACCAAAAATGCTAGCGTCACAAACTACAGCCCTCCTATGGTGACACGTTTAGCACTTTTTAAATTCTACAAATTATGAGCCTCCTATTTTCTATTTCTGCTACATAGAAAGCACACGAGCAGCCCCTAACCTTGAACTCTAATGGAGACGAAAAAAGTTACAAACATGCTCATCAATATCTCTGAGTTTATCGATGGCTCACATGAATTAATTTCTGTAACATTCCCTTAGCATTACTCGTATGAATGTGTAAGCTATCAGTAAAATACGTTAGCGATTTATTTAAATAACCTGTACTAAACATTTAGGTTTTTCTCAAAACCCATTACATACTCAAACTGTAAATTAAAACCGTTGATAGAAACTTTCCTTTCTATCAACGCTTCTATAAATGCTAATACATCCAGATCTTGTCTGAGAATCTATTGATGACGAGAGTTGGGCGGATAAAGGATATAGTACAACAAGGAACTGCAAATTTATGTCATGTATAATTTTTACGGCAGGAATAAGTGAACTCCTCGAAGTCTTCACAAAGTACGTTACAAGAGTTACACACTACAAGGATTGCTTGTATGTATAGTGCGAAGGGTACGAGAAGTATCTAACTATTTTTGCAATCATATTTTTGCTGACATTCCAGGAAATATTCATCGATATAAAACAAATCGGTATAAAATATTTATCGGTATAAAGAATGAAAAAAATCTTAGATTTTGCACTCGATTAATTTTAAAATTCCCGTCACTCAAGTGTCACGGAAAACAACGGTCAATTCTTTCCTTCACTTCTCAATTTGTGGATGAAAGTACGGAAGTAACACAAGTGTACGTCGAGCGAAGTTAGCGCTACCGACGCAAAAAATGTTGCCTAACAATGTTATAAAAAATAGAGAATTTACGAAGCAATAAAAATCAAGCAGAGAAAAAAGCATTGCCCATGTAGAAATTTGAGCTCATGGTGTGAAAAAGAAAAGCGAACGAACTTTAGCAGCTGGGAAGTAATTTTTGTTACAGTTACTTTTAAAGTCCAGGGAAAAGTGTCAGACATAAAGTTCGTGGAAAATTGATTTTAACAATGAAATGAATGCAAGCCTATTTTCAAACTCTTGAAGACTATGAGTCTGCGAAAAATAGTTTTTGATATTTTCTTCTACTCGTATAAGGTATTTTCTACTGAACGATATTTCAATAAATTTATTAATATCGGGCAAAAATTCATCATGCTGTAAAAGCATGAGCATCATTTTAGAAAAACAATTCCAGGTCCAATATTTGTTTTGGTTCCGATGACATGTTAGTTAATAGTTAATGGCTTATAAGACCAAAAATTAATTTAGAGAAAACCAGCAAGAGACAACGCGTGATCCGAAAATATAACAATATTTGAATGATGTTGAGTGAAATTTGCCAGGAAAATCTGCAAAATTTGAAGAGTGAAAGGACGTATGAGATTATTAACGATTGTTTTGAATCAAAGTAATATTAATAAAATTTCTTTCGAAAAAGGTACTCCAAATTCAATTGCAAGCAAGTGTTAAAGTCAAGCAGACAAAAGCACAGAGCATAAATTGAAGATAACTGTCGAAGATCTACAGGGCCAACTTCCTCTTGAATGCCAAGTGCTAAAAGTTTCCTTCGTTGGATGGCCATGGTTTTATCTTCAAAACTGCTTTACACGAAAAACGATGTATTTTTTAATAGTATTCCATATAAGTGTAAAAAGATAGCCCCAAAGGTGTTTTTTGTTTGTGGCGAGTGATGTCATGAAAGCGATTTTACTTCTAGTGAGCGTTGGAAGAGTTACGAGGTCAGAGAAGAGCGCTGCTCAGGCTGCAGGGCATCCAGTAAAATTTGCAGGACGTACTTGATAAATATGTCTGAGAAGCTACCTGTCAGTGATTCCCAAAATAAACAATCCGGATTACTGACAGTATAATCCTACTTCTTTCTGGTCTTACGACGCGACCTCTTGATATCGGTTTCTTATTACCTTCACTCTCTCTTAGGTGTCTTCCGACCCAGGTAAATAGAAAGTTCGTTCTGCTTTATTAATATATTTTGAATATTGTGAGATAAGATTCAGTTCTCGCTGTCGCATATTCAACTTAGTTACTGTTTAGAGTCTTAATTAGTCCGTTCTTTGTAGGCGGCACTGTGGTCGACACCTCAAGGAGCCTGTTCTGTAGCTGATGCCTGATCGCTGTTTGTCCTACTTGCTTCATCTTCGGGCTTCGGTCGTGCTACCCAATGGAGTGTACAAACTAATGCTATTTATTCTGGGGACGGGATCTAAATTAATTGTATGTGACTTTAATGCTAGTAATTCAGTGTACTTATTATTTGTTAAAATGCGAAAACTTGTCTGTAAAATTAAAGTCTTATAATGAACTCGTGTGAAATCCCATATCGTTTGGAAGTTTAAGGGGTGGCTGGAACTTAACTCTAAAATTAGGTCAGCCGTTGGCTTTATCAAGCGACAAAACCCCAACACTACCCTTTACTCTGCATGCCACCCGCACTTCGTTAAGGTAAAATGCAGAATCACTGCTAAGTAAATTAACGTAACTAAATTGAATTGAACGTTTCTGATTCATGCCTATTGCTCACAGGAAGTATATCACAACATAGACTTCAGCCTAATAAGACTCGAATATTAACGAACGGGTTGAAAAGGCACAAAACAATTTCAGAGGATACTAAAAAAGGAGGATTTCAGAGGATACTTTTGCACCATAAAATCAACATCATACAATAGTAATATATTGAAGCAACAATGAAATGAACAAGTATTCAATTTATTCACAAATTTAAGTTTAAAATGCACTCAGTACAGATACTCATTTATGCCAAAAATAGCTAAGAAAATAAGTAAATATAGGAAAATACTTTCAGTGGGAAGATAGGAAAATTAGTTCTTCAGGTCAAATACCTGAGAAAATTGAAAATGGTTGAATTGAATGTAAGTTCTGAACCTAGTTTTAGTTGCAGCTCATTAAACAGGTGAACTACTTCCCTTTCAGCCCGGTAACTGCTCGGTGACCCACCGGTGGTCACTGAGATTACTTCCACGATGAGGCCCTCCCCCGGTGGTCAGAAATAGCACTTTTTATTTGTGCTTTACCAAAGAATGATGATGCACCTTTTATTTACATATTTTGACCGTTCAATTGGTGGATGTTGAAAATGAGTTCGATTGGAGTTAAATATTTAACTTCCTTTTGATCCGCCGCTATGCACGAGGTAATTAATCCGTTTACAGTCTACGTTAATCCTATACGACAAGTTGAACTACGTGAATTTTTAGCTCACTGCTTGGAGTACACAGACAGTCACATAAATATGACAGAACGCAAAAGAAAGATCAGAAATAACGATATTCATGGTATCACCAGTAGCTAAGGCTTGGATTGCCAGTAACCACATTGACTACCGCTAGGATTGCCAGTAACCACATTGACTACCGCTAGGATTGCCAGTAACCACATTGACTACCGCTAGGATTGCCAGTAACCACATTGACTACCGCTAGGATTGCCAGTAACCACATTGACTACCGCTTGGATTGCCAGTAACCACATTGACTACCGCTAGGATTGCCAGTAACCACATTGACTACCGCTAGGATTGCCAGTAACCACATTGACTCCCGCTAGGATTGCCAGTAACCACATTGACTACCGCTAGGATTGCCAGTAACCACATTGACTACCGCTAGGATTGCCAGTAACCACATTGACTACCGCTAGGATTGCCAGTAACCACATTGACTACCGCTAGGATTGCCAGTAACCACATTGACTACCGCTAGGATTGCCCGTAGCCTCATTGACTACCGCTTGGATTGCCAGTAACCACATTGACTACCGCTAGGATTGCCAGTAACCACATTGACTACCGCTAGGATTGCTAGTAACCACATTGACTACCGCTAGGGTTGCCAGTAACCACATTGACTACCGCTAGGATTGCTAGTAACCACATTGACTACCGCTAGGGTTGCCAGTAACCACATTGACTACCGCTAGGATTGCCAGTAGCCTCATTGACTACCGCTTGGATTGCCAGTAACCACATTGACTACCGCTAGGATTGCCAGTAACCACATTGACTACCGCTAGGATTGCCAGTAACCACATTGACTACCGCTAGGATTGCCAGTAGCTTCATTGACTACCGCTTGGATTGCCAGTAGCCTCATTGACTACCGCTTGGATTGCCAGTAGCCACATTGACTACCGCTAGGATTGCCAGTAGCCACATTGACTACCGCTTGGATTGCCAGTGTCCACATTAACTACCGCTAGGATTGCCAGTAACCACATTGACTACCGCTAGGATTGCCAGTAACCACATTGACTACCGCTAGGATTGCCAGTAACCACATTGACTACCGCTAGGATTGCCAGTAACCACATTGACTACCGCTAGGATTGCCACTAACCACATTGACTACCGCTTGGATTGCTAGTAGCCACATTGACTACCGCAAGGATTGCCAGTAACCACATTGACTACCGCTAGGATTGCCAGTAACCACATTGACTACCGCTTGGATTGCCAGTGTCCACATTGACTACCGCTAGGATTGCCAGTAACCACATTGACTCCCGCTAGGATTGCCAGTAACCACATTGACTACCGCTAGGATTGCCAGTAGCCACATTGACTACCGCTTGGATTGCCAGTAACCACATTGGCTACCGCTAGGATTGCCAGTAACCACATTGACTACCGCTAGGATTGACAGTAGCCACATTGACTACCGCTTGTATTGCCAGTAGCCACATTGACTACCGCTAGGATTTCCAGTAGCCTCATTGACTACCGCTTGGATTGCCAGTAACCACATTGGCTACCGCTAGGATTGCCAGTAACCACTTTGACTACCGCTAGGATTGCCAGTAACCACATTGACTACCGCTAGGATTGCCAGTAGCCACATTGACTACCGCTTGGATTGCCAGTAAGCACATTGACTACCGCTAGGATAGCCAGTAACCACATTGACTACCGCTAGGATTGACAGTAGCCACATTGACTACCGCTTGGATTGCCAGTAGCCACATTGACTACCGCTAGGATTGCCAGTAGCCACATTGACTACCGCTTGGATTGCCAGTAACCACATTGACTACCGCTAGGATTGCCAGTAACCACATTGACTACCGCTAGAATTGCCAGTAACCACATTGACTACCGCTAGGATTGCCAGTGACCACATTGACTACCGCTAGGATTGCCAGTAACCACATTGACTACCGCTAGGATTGCCAGTAACCACATTGACTACCGCTAGGATTGCCAGTAACCACATTGACTACCGCTAGGATTGCTAGTAACCACATTGACTACCGCTAGGGTTGCCAGTAACCACATTGACTACCGCTAGGATTGCCAGTAGCCTCATTGACTACCGCTTGGATTGCCAGTAACCACATTGACTACCGCTAGGATTGCCAGCAACCACATTGACTACCGCTAGGATTGCCAGTAACCACATTGACTACCGCTAGGATTGCCAGTAGCTTCATTGACTACCGCTTGGATTGCCAGTAGCCTCATTGACTACCGCTTGGATTGCCAGTAGCCACATTGACTACCGCTAGGATTGCCAGTAGCCACATTGACTACCGCTTGGATTGCCAGTGTCCACATTAACTACCGCTAGGATTGCCAGTAACCACATTGACTACCGCTAGGATTGCCAGTAACCACATTGACTACCGCTAGGATTGCCAGTAACCACATTGACTACCGCTAGGATTGCCAGTAACCACATTGACTACCGCTAGGATTGCCACTAACCACATTGACTACCGCTTGGATTGCTAGTAGCCACATTGACTACCGCAAGGATTGCCAGTAACCACATTGACTACCGCTAGGATTGCCAGTAACCACATTGACTACCGCTAGGATTGCCAGTAACCACATTGACTACCGCTTGGATTGCCAGTGTCCACATTGACTACCGCTAGGATTGCCAGTAACCACATTGACTACCGCTAGGATTGCCAGTAGCCACATTGACTACCGCTTGGATTGCCAGTAACCACATTGGCTACCGCTAGGATTGCCAGTAACCACATTGACTACCGCTAGGATTGACAGTAGCCACATTGACTACCGCTTGTATTGCCAGTAGCCACATTGACTACCGCTAGGATTGCCAGTAGCCTCATTGACTACCGCTTGGATTGCCAGTAACCACATTGGCTACCGCTAGGATTGCCAGTAACCACTTTGACTACCGCTAGAATTGCCAGTAACCACATTGACTACCGCTAGGATTGCCAGTAGCCACATTGACTACCGCTTGGATTGCCAGTAAGCACATTGACTACCGCTAGGATAGCCAGTAACCACATTGATTACCGCTAGGATTGACAGTAGCCACATTGACTACCGCTTGGATTGCCAGTAGCCACATTGACTACCGCTAGGATTGCCAGTAGCCACATTGACTACCGCTTGGATTGCCAGTAACCACATTGACTACCGCTAGGATTGCCAGTAACCACATTGACTACCGCTAGGATTGCCAGTAACCACAATGACTACCGCTAGGATTGACAGTAGCCACATTGACTACCGCTAGGATTGCCAGTAACCACATTGACTACCGCTTGGATTGCCAGTAGCCACATTGACTACCGCTAGGATTGCCAGAAACCACATTGACTACCGCTTGGATTGCCAGTAACCACATTGACTACCGCTAGGATTGCCAGTAACCACATTGACTGCCGCTTGGATTGCCAGTAACCACATTGACTACCGCTAGGATTGCCAGTAACCACATTGACTACCGCTTGGATTGCCAGTAACCACATTGACTACCGCTAGGATTGCCAGTAACCACATTGACTACCGCTTGGATTGCCAGTAACCACATTGACTACCGCTAGGATTGCCAGTAACCACATTGACTACGGCTAGGATTGCCACTAACCACATTGACTACCGCTTGGATTGCTAGTAGCCACATTGACTACCGCAAGGATTGCCAGTAACCACATTGACTACCGCTAGGATTGCCAGTAACCACATTGACTACCGCTTGGATTGCCAGTGTCCACATTGACTACCGCTAGGATTGCCAGTAACCACATTGACTCCCGCTAGGATTGCCAGTAACCACATTGACTACCGCTAGGATTGCCAGTAGCCACATTGACTACCGCTAGGATTGCCAGTAGCCTCATTGACTACCGCTTGGATTGCCAGTAACCACATTGGCTACCGCTAGGATTGCCAGTAACCACTTTGACTACCGCTAGGATTGCCAGTAACCACATTGACTACCGCTAGGATTGCCAGTAGCCACATTGACTACCGCTTGGATTGCCAGTAAGCACATTGACTACCGCTAGGATAGCCAGTAACCACATTGACTACCGCTAGGATTGACAGTAGCCACATTGACTACCGCTTGGATTGCCAGTAGCCACATTGACTACCGCTAGGATTGCCAGTAGCCACATTGACTACCGCTTGGATTGCCAGTAACCACATTGACTACCGCTAGGATTGCCAGTAACCACATTGACTACCGCTAGGATTGCCAGTAACCACAATGACTACCGCTAGGATTGACAGTAGCCACATTGACTACCGCTAGGATTGCCAGTAACCACATTGACTACCGCTTGGATTGCCAGTAGCCACATTGACTACCGCTAGGATTGCCAGAAACCACATTGACTACCGCTTGGATTGCCAGTAACCACATTGACTACCGCTAGGATTGCCAGTAACCACATTGACTGCCGCTTGGATTGCCAGTAACCACATTGACTACCGCTAGGATTGCCAGTAACCACATTGACTACCGCTTGGATTGCCAGTAACCACATTGACTACCGCTAGGATTGCCAGTAACCACATTGACTACCGCTTGGATTGCCAGTAACCACATTGACTACCGCTAGGATTGCCAGTAACCACATTGACTACCGCTAGGATTACCAGTAACCACATTGACTACCGCTTGGATTGCCAGTAACCACATTGACTACCGCTTGGATTGCCAGTAACCACATTGACTACCGCTTGGATTGCCAGTAACCACATTGACTACCGCTAGGATTACCAGTAACCACATTGACTACCGCTAGGATTGCCAGTAACCACATTGACTACCGCATGGATTGCCAGTAACCACATTGACTACCGCTAGGATTGCCAGTAACCACATTGACTACCGCTAGGATTGCCAGTAACCACATTGACTACCGCTTGGATTGCCAGTAACCAACGTGCTTAAAACTATTACTATATAACTAACCTACGCACTTATAACTATTACCACATAAACAGCCTTTGTGCTTACCATAATTTTCAACTTGTATTAATTACCTTGCATTAATCTTCTAAATTTCTCAACCATGCAACAGAATCAGTCATAGTTGGAGGTAGTGCGCCCCTGTCTACCTCGAGTAACGCGGTAATTAATAGTTCATCGCGACTCTCTGGAGTCTTCTTTTCACCTCAATCCTTGCCCTGGTACAAACTTGCGGTGTTTATGTGTAAGCTTACCAAATTAAATTGCTTCCGGCTGTTGCTCACTATTTTAACATCATTTCTTATCCAAAATCTTTCACAGAAAATTAACAGAAATAAATTGCGTCATTCGCATAACATTAGAGTTGTAGAAACAACAGTAAAAAAGGAAGCACAAACATCTGTAGTGTACACCCCTAGCGGCTCCAGCTGGCTGCAT
The DNA here is from genome assembly GCA_030386875.1 of Morinoia aosen. Classification (NCBI taxonomy): domain Eukaryota; kingdom Metazoa; phylum Arthropoda; class Malacostraca; order Amphipoda; family Talitridae; genus Morinoia; species Morinoia aosen. The sequence goes on from CM059575.1 coordinate 46,325,476, forward strand.
CACACCACATCACCGCACGACACCACAGCACTGCACAACACCACAGCAGTGCACGACACCACAGCACCGCATGACACCACAGCACAGCATGACACCACAGCACTGTACGACACCACAGCACCGCATGACACCACAGCACCGCATGACACCACAGCACAGCATGACACCACAGCACCGCATGACACCACAGCACCGCATGACACTACAGCACAGCATGACACCACAGCACTGTACGACACCACAGCACCGCATGACACCGCAGCACCACATGACACCACAGCACCGCATGACACCACAGCACCGCATGACACCATAGCACTGCACGACACCACAGCACCGCACAACAACACTACACTGCATGACACCACAGCAGTGCACGACACCACAGCACCGCATGACACCGCAGCACCACATGACACCACAGCACCGCATGACACCACAGCACCGCATGACACCACAGCACTGCACGACACCACAGCACCGCACGACACCACAGCACCGCACCACACCACAGCACCGCACGACACCACAGCACTGCACGACACCACAGCACTGCACGAAATCACAGCACTGCACGACACCACAGCACTGCATGAAACCACAGCACTGCATGACACCACAGCACCGCACAACACTACAACACCGCATGACCATGACACCACAGCACCGCATGACACCACAGCACCGCATGACACCACAGCACCGCATGACACCACAGCACTGCACGACACCACAGCACCGCACGACATCATAGCACAACACGACACCACAGCACCGCACGACATCACAGCATCGCATGACACCACAGCACCGCACGACACCACAGCACTGCACGATACCACAGCACCGCATGACACCACAGCACTGCACGACACCACAGCACCGCACGACACCGCAGTACCGCATGACACCACAGCACCGCATGACACCGCAGCACCGCATGACACCACAGCACCGCATGACACCACAGCACTGCACGACACCATCGCATTGTGCGACACCACAGCACCGCATGACACCACAGCACCGCATGACACCACAGCACCGCACGACACCACAGCACTGCACGACACCACAGCACCGCACGACACCACAGCACTGCACGACACCACAACACCACACGACACCACAGCACTGCACGACACCACAGCACTGCACGACACCACAGCACTGCACGACACCACAGCACTGCACTACGCCACAGCACTGCACGACATCACAGCACTGCACGACACCACAGCACCGCATGACACCACAGCACTGCACGACACCACAGCACCGCACGACACCACAGCACTGCACGACACCACAGCACTGCACGACACCACAGCACCGCACGGCACCACAGCACTGCACGACACCACAGCACTGCACGAAACCACAGCACCACACGACACCACAGCACCGCACGACACCACAGCACCGCATGACACCACAGCTGCTATGGTCGTAAGTTAGGGTTATAAACATCTCACTCGAAGGTGCCGGGACTGTGCAGGTGCCGGGACTGTGCAGGTGCCGGGACTGTACAGATGCCGGGACTGTGCAGGTGCCGGGACTGTGCAGGTGCCGGGACTGTGCAGGTGCTGGGACTGTGCAGGTGCCGGGACTGTGCAGGTGCCGGGACTGTGCAGGTGCCGGGACTGTGCAGGTGCCGGGACTGTGCAGGTGCCGGGACTGTGTAGGTGCCGGGACTGTGCAGGTGCCGGGACTGTGCAGGTGCCGGGACTGTACAGATGCCGGGACTGTGCAGGTGCCGGGACTGTGCAGGTGCCGGGACTGTGCAGGTGCCGGGACTGTGCAGGTGCCGGGACTGTGCAGGTGCCGGGACTGTGCAGGTGCCGGGACTGTGCAGGTGCCGGGACTGTGCAGGTGCTGGGACTGTGCAGGTGCCGGGACTGTGCAGGTGCCGGGACTGTGCAGGTGCCGGGACTGTGCAGGTGCCGGGACTGTGCAGGTGCCGGGACTGTGTAGGTGCCGGGACTGTGCAGGTGCCGGGACTGTGCAGGTGCCAGGACTGTGCAGGTGCCGGGACTGTGCAGGTGCCGGGACTGTGCAGGTGCCGGGACTGTGCAGGTGCCAGGACTGTGCAGGCACCAGACAGGCAGAAAAAGGTCAACGTCTTCCTGTTCATTCAGTTCAGGTCCTGATGCCCAAAGTTCAGTCTTGTTTTTCACCTTTAGAAAATTAATTCTTGCAAGGAATTGGCATTGTTTTAGGGATGTTGTTCTGTGCAACGTTATTCACATACGAGTATTCTCACTGCTAAACATCAAAATTAGTTACCCCATTATATCACTCACATGCAGCTGATTGATGTGTGAATTTTACTGGAACATTATTGATGCTGATCAGAACTTCGGTTCTTAAAACACTGAATTTCAACGAATGTTCCATGTACTTTGAAATAACGAATGTTCGGTGCTGTGCGCCAAATTCTCACAAGATGGTGAGGCGTCTGGACTCTCAGCGCAGCACGACCCGATCTCGTAAATATTCGATGAGATTAAATCGAGAGGCGCTTGCGGCGTTTCAATAAGAGAAATAAGTTTCCGAGGACTATTTATGCAGTATTTGAGCTTGTCGTACGAGCCTTATCAGAATCTTCGAGCACGTCAGTTCCTCTGGATGGAAAAAGTTCATAGAAAAGTGTACTTTGCCACGAAAATGTCGAAATACCGTGAGAGGCTTACTTGTTTCCGAATAAAACGCTGACTTCAGCGTCGATCACGAAGAATTTCATAAATTGGCTACTTCTGGACTCGGGCATTTTTTTCAACGGTGGATGATGGTGCGGGGAAATTTCCTACAACTTCACCTGAGCCTCTCATTCCAGTTAGAACCAGGGCTGCCACTGAAGTTTTTCTCTTTCTCCCAAATTTGCTGGAGAAATTCCCCCATTTTCAGCAAAAATCCTTCAAAATTTAGGTAAAACATATTATCGTATATGTTAACTAGAAACTCACTTTACTTACTGTATATTTAGTCTATATGTAATTTTGTCCCTTTTATTGACAGCTTGTATACTATTTTGCTGTCAGAGTAATTTGTTTTAGCCATCGATAAGAAATGATCAACGCGTCAGAATGGAATATCAAATTAGGCAAAGTATATTGCAAGAGTAAGTTCGCTTACGGCAATTTCATCGGATTCCTTGGACGGCTCTTACCATAAAGTGTACGACGATATCAGCGCTGGTACTTAAAACATTTACACTTCTCTTGTGTTTCACTGAATGTTCCGCAAAGCATAGATTTATAATGATTTTTCAAAGAAGTATAACAGCAATCAAAAATATCTGCAGTTGGGATTATTATTCCATTTCAGGTGAGTTTTTATTTCGTGTACACTGAGCCAGTCATCTTTACCTGTCTGCGTATAGAATTTCCGTTTTCTAGAAGATGATTATGATTCCGTTTGTTCATTCATTAGGGGATTAGGGGAACAATATAAGCATTCCGAAGCAAAAATAATAACTCTAAAATCACAAAATATTTACATAAGTCTCATTAACTAATAGAAAAGCTTAGTTGTCATCACTGTAAAACTTTAGCTCCTAAAACGTAAAGTAAATATTCAAATTAGAACTTCTGATTGCGTAACAGCATGTTACAAAGTTAGCTTCTGTAACGCAAATGAATTATGACAATACAAATAAATAAAAATAATAATAATTATAGTTGCTTTGGAACAATGCAGTCATAAGTGTTGGATGCATAAACGATAGCATCTCTATCCAAGAGAGAAACAAGTTAAATCTCAAGAATATCTCAACCAAGACGCTCCAAATTTGCATATGCGACACTAAAAGTATAAAACCACTGGTTAATAAGTCACCACGGTATAAGAAACAAAGACTAGGCCTGCCGCATATTTTTAGCGTCTCTTAAATTTAAAGCACACAAGTAACTAATCTTCAAAAACACATCTGCGTTCTGGTTCCTTTGCCTAAGAAAACACAATAAAAATATCAGAATTCACAATTTAATATATAAGAGTAATTACCACACTTTTAATGCACAATTTAAGTTAATGAAGGAAGTGTTGACTGAGGAACATTCGCTCAGTGAAAGGAAGCTATGACAACAGTCACACGGTCACTGACATCCTTTTTATTCCTCTAATTGAGCGAACTATTCGATTCTCGAGCCTGAGCTGTGAGTTGAGAGTGTACACTGTTCAGATGGGACTCTTGTTGTAAGTCTAATAAGTTCGATCCACGTTCCAATTTCGTAAAATGGCCTCTCATTTGTTGTTAAGGAGATATTTTCTGTTCTGCGTCATATCTTCATTCGAATAACTATACCAGGGTTCACAATATTTTCATGAAAAATAATATTCAGCTAAATTCCCCTAAATTTAGTCGATTTCACGAGAGTTTCCCCCATTCCCCCAGACGACCACAGTTTCCACCAGATTTAAGGGAAATCCCCTATCAGTGGCAACCCTGGTTAGAACTATACGGTGGACCGCTGATCATGATGCGGTAGCGAGGTGGCGTAGCGAGAGCGGTGCTGAAGGAGCAGTTCTAAGGCAATATTTACAGGCTAGGGCGAGAAAGATTCAGTGCATTAATGGTCCATTGCGAACAGAGTGTTTCTCATTTTGAAATCAATCAAACTTGAGTTCAAATTGATAACCCTCAAAGGTAATTTAATCAAACCATAATTCAAGTTGCACAAAATCATGTTCAGAATAATGTAACTCAATTTCAAATTTCTCAAACTCAGATTCAAATATTTCATACTGAGATTCAAATTAAACACACCCGAATTCAAAAAATTCAATATCGATTTATTACCTTTTCTAAAACGCATAGGTACTGAAACAGTTAATATTTCTTTCTAGAAAGTTTATATTTGAAAAACAATTGGATCTTGTATGGAATTCAGATTTACTGAAAAAGTACGAAAATCTTCAATAGTTTTTAACATGAAGTAACATAAATTGACACAGCAACTGACATTACAAAGCGAAATTTCAGCAACTATGTAATTAGATTCGGGCAGTACAAGTTGTATTATAGTTTTGACCAAGAAATTAAATTCACATGCACATAGCACCGGAATGTACATTGAATGCACAAGAAGTTCAATAATGATGATATGGACGATTTTGCTTGCATCTGGAAAAAAATAGTATACCCAGATATATTATACGTAAATTACGACATTGATGCACACGAGAAAATTGTCCTAGCATCATAACTTCCTTGTTTTTGAAATTAATGTAAAATTAAAAACATCACATATAGATAGTTCATTGTGTGGAAAGAAAAATGTGTTCTTAACATTATTTATACATTTATAATGCTGTGAAATAATCGAAGAACGAACTTAGATAAAGCCGTTTGATTTACGTGTTATACTATCAAAAATGACTCAAGTGTTGATCCCAGTATTAATTATAACGTCTCTAAATATAGCAGATGGTGTCAATATTTGATAACATTAACGTTTTATTGGTTCTGTCACCATATCTTGGCTACAGGGTATGATACATGTCATGCTGTGAACTTACACAGTTAAACCACACATGGAGGTAAATAGCATTCCGAAAATTTTTTAAAAACGTTTCCCAATCATTTTAGAGTATATATTAGTACTTTGTTTTATATATTAGTAGTTATTTGATACAAAAACTTGATTGTTAAATCATTATGATTGTGTAGTGCTGTTCTATTAAAACATGCTATGTTCCTCTAAATGTAAGAAAAAACACTTTTTACTGAAGTAATAGTGTTTAAAATGTTTCCAAATGCGACGGAAGGACAATCTTTTCTCTACCCTATGAACAGTATAAGATGAGCGTGATATTTTCATAATTTACTAATTTTATTGAATATTACAAGCAAAGCCGACGATAAGTCAGTGAGTACAGTTGTGCTGCGATTTTTTTCACCACCCAGATTCCAATTCCTCAGCAAGCTTGTTTCCTCCCCCACACAATCTCCCTCCCCCAAATCTTTGCGTCCCAGGAACCCTCCCGTCTGAACGTCTCACTACCTTAAATTTGGTTGCTCTAAGCACCTCCGTTGAATAATTTGCTTCACCACTCATGACATTTGGCAACGCACACTCCTCCTATCCCACAGGGATGATCTTGATCTTGTGTACTCCTATGCATCGTCCGTCACCCCCGAAAAATGAGTTTTCATTTTGAAAATACTTTGTTTTAATGAGTGACATTCAGAATAGGTGGCAAAAACGTGATAAATATTGTATATTACTTTCCTACCAACAGAAAAATTTTGGGCGAAAGATTTTGGGATTATTATGTGGAATGTAGCGAGTTTCTAGTTAAAACGTTTATGGGGAATATTCAAATTTTAATTTACAGTGCTACCCTTGTAATTGGTCGAATTTGGGTCTAAGTATACTCTAACTCTAACTGGATCCACACAAAATATAATCGAATGAATTCAAATACATAATTAATGCTATGAAGAGAAGAAACAAAGTTTTTACAAACTTAGAAACAATGCCTATCTAAGGAAAACGAGCGACGCAACTGCCTAGTTATAATGGAAACGGTGCGTTCCCATCCTTCTCTGTCTAATTGAATCCTCGTGCGTCCTTCGGAAACTCCTTTTCATCAAACTTTTAATGCGTTTTGAACTAGTTAAATTTTTTGGGAAAATAAAGTGCTCTTTACTCAAGGAGAACCCATAGGGAACAAAATGTTTAAAACTAAAATAAGAACAAGTAGCAATAACTGCAAATCAATCGCCTAAAATGTTCAATAGTGTGTATTCGATGATATTTATCTAAGTATTTTCTGAAAGCACCCAGAGTGCATCTAAAACACCGAGTGTCCCGAGGATTGAACACCATTCTTTATGAAGACGATGCTTGTTCAACGCCGTCTCCTGCTCTCCCTTATCCTAATATTCTTCCTCCAGAATTGAGTTTAAAGATAAATTTCACCCTATCTCAGTGAATAGCTTAAATAGCTTTTATATCTTCAGTCCCTCTTTTTTCAAAGATTGCGTATCAAGCAAGATAAGAATTAATCATTATTATAAATAAAAGAGCAAAGAAAGTCGCTTTTAAATTCAACATTCTTATTAGGACAGTCTGGTATTAAGAGAAGAACGTTTCGACCTGTATGGTCATTTTCAACTTCTGTCGATATAAAATCACAAAATCCAGTAAAATTTCAAGTAAAATGTTAGACAATGAGGAAAAAAATTACATCACACCAAAAATCAACAAATACAACCTAAACTATCTCAAGAGGGAAAGCAGACTGACTGTCATTCAAAATTGGTTTTGTCGTCAAAATATACAAGGATTCTAAGATACGAAGATTAATAATACCAGATGTGGATGCAATTACCCCAAAATCGTTTAAGCGCACTGGAAGATCGCATTTTTCTGCATGAGAACGGATGGCAGAATGGGATGGCGTAGAGAGAAGGAGGCCTGTTCTAAAACTCCTACCAGCATGCACCGCAACTCGAATACTGAGGGCCCTTTTAGTTGAGCCCACGTACTCAGATGCACAACGTGCGCAACAATATTTGTAGATAACAGATGAGAGCATGTCTTTGGGAGTTTTATCTTTATAATTGAAATATGACCCAATTTTGAACGTATTGACCAATATAATTTTGAAATCTATACGCATGAAATGTTTGGATAATAGTATATGCAATTCCTTTTTCAGTTTTTCCGATTTGTACCCAAAATATGGTAATGTTAGGTAAAACGGCTTTTTATTGACTAAGCATGAATTTGGCTTGCTGTCAAATTTATTATTCAAGAAATTTTACAGCAAGCCAAATTCATGCTTAGTAAATTCATGGCAGGGAAAACCGTTGCATTTAAAAAAACATTTCAAAAAATCAAATTCTTTATCAAGAGAGGAAAATGATGAAAATATATTATATGCCCTGGAATAATATAATAATATAGTATATAATAATATACTATTTTATTATAGCATATTAGTATAGTATAATAGTAGTTATAGTATTAGTTTAGTATATAATAATATACTATATGCCCTGAAACATATACCATATACCCCATATACTATATGCCCCTGTCTTAATGCTTAATCTGAAAGTGCAAAAACTGAAAAAACTGATCCCAAGCCCTGTGAAAGTAGGTTTACGAAAGACTGAACTGTGAAATCTGCCATTGTTGCGAGTAATAAGGGCATCCAGGAATGGAAGACTACCGTTTACTTCAGCTTCCATGGTAAATTTTATGTTAGGGTGTTGAGCATTCATGCAGTCTAAAAAAAGATTGCAATGAGAACTACTCTTAAACACTAAAAACGTATCGTCAACGTCCCTCCTATAAAATGCAGGCTTAAAATCTAAAGGACAGGAGTCTAACCCCCGTTGCTCATGGAAACACACTAAAACATTGGCAAAAGTCGGCCCTAATGGAAGGCCCATTCCTAGACCGTCAAGTTGCTGATAAAATTTGTTATCAAATTTAAAAAAGAATTAAGTACAGATAGTTTAAGTAGGTCACGGAATAAAGATTTTGACAAGCCAATTACTGATTCTACATTACAAATAAGTAATTTAGACAAATTTCAATGGTCTCGTGCCAGGGAATATTCGTAAATAGACTCTCAATGTCGAACGACACCATGAAGAAATTACCGGCCTGGTTAAGGGACGTAACCTCCTCGACAAACGATTTTGAATTCTGTACGGCATAATGGTTACATGTAAATGGTGCCAAGATTGGAACTAAAAATTTAGCGAGAGAAAAACTTGGGGTTCGGTAAGCGGCAAAAATGGGTCTGAATTTGAAATAACTTTTATTTATAATTAGGATTTGCATGAAGCGAAACAGAATAAATCATGGGTTACTCCAAGCATCACCAATAAATAAAGTTTAATATAATAAAGTATAATAAAATTGCTTGTTTTCGGAATGCAAGCAAAATTTCCCGCTATTAAACCATGCATCCTAACCCGCCTCGGTCCGTAACTCGCAATAGGGCTTACCGAAAGAAATGCTGCCCTCAGAGATGCCTCTAAAGAAGAGCTTCTGTAACATATCGGAATATCTCCATACTTAGCAAAACGTGCACGAACAGGAGACCGAAAATCTCACCATCACCAGATCCAAAAACACTTTACGGTGCAAAGAAATATTTGTGCAGACTATAAATTTCAAATTAAAAAACTGTTCAAGCAAGAGTTTAATCATTATTTTCCTCTTAATGCAGAATTTTTCTGGGAAACAATTTCAATGAAATATTGTTTACCTCGAAGCTCGCCTTAAATTTTTTTACTGTGTTAAAGATAACATTCGAATTGTTTTGCATCGACTTAATCTCACAGATATTTTTGTATTTATTCACATATATGTTCCTATAACCATACGCTTGACCAGGGCTGCCAGTCAACTTTTTCCAAAATCCCCAGACTGATCCCTGAAATTTCCCCAGGTCGTGATAAAATTCCCCAGGTATTACCAAAAGTGATAAATATGATATTTATGTTTATCTTAAATACATTTTCAGGTTTATTCACAATTTTTATCATCAATGCTAGCACGAAAGTCAAGAGATCTTAATTTTTCCAACCTTTTCAGTCAATCTTGGTCTCTTTGATTGACAGCTCCCCTTAATTCTTAGGCCAGTGATTAAACTTTGCTCAGAACCCCACTCGGCGTACTTTGCATTATTTCTTGCCAATTATTGCTTAGCAAGAAGGAGGTGCTCGGCAGTTTTTGGTCTTAAGGAATTGTTAGTTTTTTATTAAGTTAAGTAGAGAAAATACTTTTCAACAAATGGAGATGAAAGCGCAAGCGAGACAAGTCATTAAATATGAAAGGATGCCAAATTAGGGTTACCCAAGCCATCTCTCATTTACCTTAAAGATTTCCAATACTGAGGAATTGGGCATGCCCTTACTGATAGGTCAGCTGCAATTAGGCGGAAGCCTCCTCACGCTGTCTATTTTATTTATATGAGCTTCATCATCAAGCGAGGGAAGTGCCATTTAATTTATTGGTCATCATTTCCCGTTTCCGGCTGAAAAAATTGTGCGATGTTAACTTTCGACTTCATAAGAAAGAAAGAAAAGAAAGAAAAAAATGTTTATTTCCAAGTTGTCACATGAGATACATGCCAACATATTGGCTTTTAAAAGTTTCTTAAATATAGGGCATCCTAAAACAAATGTTCCATACGAGGAGTACTAATTGACAAACCATCCGAGGTGTACAAGTAGATGAGCCATACGAGGCATATTAATTGACAAAATATGCGAGGCGTACTAATAGACAAACCATTCGTGGTGTGCTAGTAGTCTAACAAAAGTTCTATACTAGGAGTACTAATTGACAAACCATCCGAAGTGTAAAAATAGATAAGCCATACGAGGCATAATAATAGACAAACTATACGAGGTGTACTAATAGACAAACTGTCAGAGGTGTACAAGTAGATAGACAATACGAGGCATATTAATTGACAAAATATGCGAGGCGTACTAATAGACAAACCATTCGTGGTGTGCTAGTAGTCTAACAAAAGTTCTATACTAGGAGTACTAATTGACAAACCATCCGAAGTGTAAAAATAGATAAGCCATACGAGGCATAATAATAATAGGCAAACTATACGAGGTGTACTAATAGACAAGCTATCAGAGGTGTACAAAATAGATAGATCATACGAGGCATATTAATAGACAAAATATACGAGGCGTACTAATAGACAAACCACACGTGGCTTGCCAATAGTCTATCTCTGTCAAGGGTAGTTGAATGAGAAATGAAAAATATGCCCTAAAAATATGCAAAGCCCTATCACCACCAAAAACATATTTCATATCTTCTCGATATTCACCACATCATGCGGACATGGGTACATGGGATAAAATAGAGATACAGTGTAAGCCAGTTACCACTCATGATTGACAAATATCTACAAAATATTGGTAGAAATGGGTAAACAAACATATATTCAATATCAAAATTCATAGCTTGTACAACATACGGACAGAAAGATAATTTTACTAAGATTCATATGCTCAAATTGCACTATATTTCATTAATTATATATGACATTAATCCGATTCACAGAAACGCCCTCTGGGGAAGGGATAGATCTATTTTTGAATCATTTCGCCCATAACTTTTTGTGTTTTTCGGATTCCTACTGTTTCAGTAGGGCAAACTTGTTCACACTTTTGAACATAATATACCAGCACTTACGACTGGCACGGTTTCGATCTTTACCTTTCTGTAGCCAATCTTTGAATTCGGTATCGTTCAACCAATCATCTCTGAATATTTAACTGTGCCACATTTTTTAGGTGATTCTATGGTGTTTAACTACAAGCAGATAAAGCAATATGGACACCGCTACCGGTAGCGCTAGTACCACAGGCGTACACTATTAAAGACATTTAGCACCTCAGCAGTATAACGAGTGACAGAGCCAGGCGCTGCATCAGGCGCTGTAATTGCGTCACTGCGCGCTTCGATCGGATCTCGTAAAAACTTGTATTGTTCAACCATGATGCGTTCAAGAAGCTGACTCAGGCCTCTTGTACTGATAATTTGATCAATTTCTAGATTGTATTTAAGTTATTTTACTTGTTACTTGTTAGAAGCAAATATTATTAAAACAATTTTAGCTTTTGCATACAATATATTGTGAAACACCACAAATTCCCTAAATATTTCCCGTTTTCGTTTCGAATTCCCTAAATCCCCAGGCCATGACCGAATTCCCAAGATCTGGGGAAAATTCCCAAGGTGTGGCAGCCCTGCGCTTGACCCATGCCAATATTTTTCCAAATTTTAACTCGAATTGTTGAGAACCTCATGATTTACTGTTATTAGGAGACAATACTCCAACCACGGTAAAAGAAAGGACATCGATCGCACGTGTTGTATTCAGACTATACCCTAAGAGAGTCCCAATGACCTTCTCAATGTCATTAACCAAATGCCAAAATTTAAAAACTACACCATCTGTTTCCAAAGATCGTCATCTCTTGCATTTGGGCCTAGCTCAAATCGGACAACTTAATGCGACCAAGCAAGCATTTTCCTTGCTTGCATTCTGCAAATGCTTGCAGTAAACAATGAAAACCACATTGCAATTTACCTTGAATACAAAATCCGCACGAAATAAACGTTTTTCATTGTTTTTATATCAATAGGTTCCAAAAAATGAGTAGAAATGTGGAAAACTCAAGTGAAACAATATATCTACGAAATGAATCTAGAATTCTCAGCTCGCACGCTGAATAAACCTGCCAATCCACGTTATTGCATCACTTAGCCCAAGCCTTCTTAATTGGGAGCGTAGCAGCTCACCCAACTCGCAGCTTGAAAAGCTAAGACTGTTTCCAACCAACTTCAGACTACTATCATGTAATTAAAACAAAGATATGCCTCTCTGTGGACGGTCACCAAACGTGAGTGAGGCATATTCCTCCTAAAGGCCATTTTCACGTGCGGAGTTTTCAACGTCAATTGACTACTCGTGTTCACATGAAGCCACGCCCATCAGAGTAATTGCGTGTGCAACTGCAGTCGATGCTTTTAACCCTTAACGGACGTATGTGCCGAACTTGGGACATAAGATTTAATGGCTCATATAGGAAATAAATTAGAAGTAATCGTTCTAGCGCCGGTTGTACCGAGAGCGGTACTCGTCCAACTATCGACCAAAACGTGTTTCATCGAGCCACGAGTATTTAGTCGCCAGTGATGACGCAACTCCCTCAGCGACTTCGCGTCGACAGTTTTGTCTTCAAGAGGGTGATATATTTGGCAGTATAGATGAAGTATCTGTTAAGTTGCGGAAGTGAAAATTTTTTCTGACATTTGGGAGAATCTACTCTAAACATCGATGTGTATAATTCTTTTAAAAACAATTTGTTAATGAAATCATTTGACTTTTTTGTAGTGTCTCCAACACGGGACATGCGGCATAGATAGTAGCATTATACCATGTCATTGGGCATAGACATAGACAGTTACATTGAAATATACGATATCTATGAAGTTTACTGGAATTTTCAGCTAGAAAGTACGATGATTCTTTATCGTGGTACTTTGTTGCAGGTTTCAGGTCAAAAATTATTTTAGCAAACATTATTATTAAATCTTATTACTGAAGTTTATAGTGATTTAGATACTTATTGATGATGACGACAGCTACGCCGCTGATAATATCATGCCAACCACTGGAATTAGTAAGGTACTATTTGTAATGTCGAAGTTTGTCTTATAATTACTGAGATGATGATATGATCTCTATACTAATAAGTAAATGTGAATAATAAAAAATAAATTCTGTAGTTTCAGTATTTATTCCATTGTGAATATTGGCTAATATGTATATAATGTACATATTTTTTCTTTCTCAGATGACAAGCGAAATTATTATTATTATAATCATTATTATATAAGAAAGTTTTAGCCTTCCTCTACCATGACAAAGATGTTCCAAGAGAGGAAGGATGAAGGCATCAATTAGTATGGAGTTGAGGGAACGCGGAATCTATGCACAAGGTGCACAGAAACAGTAAGCTAGGAAAGAAGTTCATGAAACTAGGAAAAAGTTACAGAAGACAGTGGTAGGTGCTGAAAAACAGGACAGCAGTGAACCGAAAATTGATGGTCCGTAACAAAACAAAAACCTAATCCATTCAAACCAAAAAAAGGCCTACCTAACCCTCAGCTCGGGCCCTCACATAATTCCCCTGGGAGCGCTAATTCCCATAGATACAATAGTTGTATCCCCCTGAGGGGATGACAAGAGAAATACTCCTAAATTGGGAAACGATGAAGCTCAAACGGGCACCATTCTTTCAGAAACTGATGAATCTACGAATAACTTCACAGGTGAAATATACTCTATGGTAGGCCAATGCTGAAATCAATGCTCTAAAATTGGGAATTTGCTAAAACAGTGGACGACTTCAGCTGGAAAAACACGACTCAAATTTCAGAGTTTGCTAAAGTAACTTTGGAATGTGAAGGCATTTTGTCGCTGATGAAATATTTCTCAGAATTTTTTATGATTAAATTTTGAATGTTATCAATCAATCACTCATTTTTCATTTTCTAGATATGGCCATAAAAAATTCTTCACTCTTGTACTACAAACACGCAGCTGCTCTTTCGATAGCCAAAAACTAAATTTTACCTCTCGCTTCCTTCAAACTGTATCTTGCATTCTCACTCACGAAATGAGGGAAGGTATGTCAGTCAGTCAAGCAAGGTAGAGCATCACTAAAGCTATCAAAAATAATAGAAAAAGACATTGTGCTCGCTTTCCCTCCGAAATTCGGCTAGATACCATTGCCCATGTTTCATATACTGCAGAAAAGCAAAACCGATGTAAAAATGGGTATTGAGCAGTAAAGACACAAGTGTAACACAAAAAGCGCATAATAAACCTTTTCTTTGGTAAGCACCGAAATTGCTTTGCTTCATTTCATAGATACAAAACTATCGTAAACAGAAACTGTAGTGAAAAGTTCTTCACACTAAGATCTTTAATAATTAGCATCAATTTTATGTTGCTTTCATTTTCGTATTACCAGCGAGGCAGATAACATGGAAAGGATTTATTGGTTTATTTTCTCAGTTTCTCACTATTGAAACTCATTTAAATTCCGCCAAAATGCATATATATTTACTGCTGTAAGTTTTAAAAGCTCTAGAAAGAAAACGCTTGAGCTATTGTTACAGTTGCTCTATTAAAAATGAAAAACCGACCCACTCTGTAACATGTCAAGTGGTGTTGCTAGTGACGATTGTACCGAATTCGGCACAAAAATTTTTTTTCATCATTTTTGAAAAAATACAAAATTTGGCATATGTGCCTTATATTACACTCCATGTACAGTTATAAAACGTGTTTCAAAAAAATTATTCTCTCGTGTGAAATAATTCAGGCAGTAAAGGGTTAAGGCCACACGGAGTTTTCACCGACAGTTGACTACTCGTGTTCCCACGCCCATCAGAGTAATTGCGTGCGCAACTGCAGCCGGTTAAACACGTAGTTACCTACCGCTTGCAGTCAACGCAGTATCTCACAAGCTTTCGTAGACTCGTCATGTCGTCCTCTGATGATAGCGTAGAGCTAGCTTTGTGTGTGGTTGTGGTACGAAATAAAAAGCGCAGAAGAAAATCTATGTGGTGCAGAGAGTGGCTACAACATAGACAAACTCTCGGTAGCTACGGATCTATTTTCCAAGAGCTCAGTACTGATGAGAGGTTATTCTCGAAGTATATGAGGCTCTCAGTACCCATGTTTCAACAGCTTCTCCACAAAGTGAGTGAGAGAATTCAGAAAGAAGATACAGTAATGAGAAACTCCATCCCACCAGGGGCTAGATTGGAAGCTACGTTATTGTACCTGATATCAGGACTTAATTATTCAAGACTTCAGTACTTCGTGCGAATCCACTGTAGCACCTTATGCTCCATTGTTCCTGAAACCTGTGAAGCAATATACGATGCTTTGAAGAATGAATACTTGAAGGTGAGTCAAGAAAATGGTTAAAAAATTCACTAAATTAAGTATATATATGTCCATTGTATTAATTGTGACGTGGATACTTACAAAATATGGCGAAGTGCCATAAAAGTATTAAACGACTGTTTATAAAGAATTGAAATACTTATTATTGTCCGTTTTAATTATTAATGTATGATTGTTTTCCTCTCCATTGTAAAGAACCGAAGTGTATTCTAAATGTTTATGGATTTTGTGGCAGTTGCATTTTTCGGAAATGGACACCTTTTTGCGAAAACGAGGATAAAGTAAATGTAACTGAAATTGAAAATCATCCATTTCATTCGTCAGTGATACAATTATAAATTGCCAAAATTGTGACAAATTATAAACCTTCTGAGGAATGAACACAATATAAAAATAATTTCTATTGGAATACGAAAGTAAGCATCAAAATAATAAAGAATTCAAAAGTAAACGAAAAAGTGTATGCATAATAGAACAACAAATATACTGTCTTAATATCAAGTAATTACTTAGGCAGTAGAGTAGAATATCTTTGGGGCATATTAGGAACGAAAAAGTAAGATAGTTATTCCACTAAATTTCAGTGAAAACTATGGGTATAGCGTATGATAACTTCTTATAAGTTCTCATATATACATAAAACAAACAGAAAAACCTACATCATAAAAGTATATAAAAGAAATCCGTCTATAGCTTACATGTAAGCAACTCATAAAAATATTACATTTCCTGCTTAGCTAGATGAGTTCCTCCATACTCTTACTTAGCCATACAAGAAATGATTTTCTAATTATTAGCATTCCATTCATCTATGCTTACGCTTGCCACATTCACAATTTTCGTGTTTTTATTTAATTCTCCTAGATAAGCCTTCATTATAATCTCATCCATCAATTTTTTGCTAGTATGCACGCCAGTGGATTTGCTTTATTTAATTCTCGCAAATCTGCAGCAAATGACGTGCCATAAGCTTTAAACCTATCATCCTGTTGATCTTTATTTCGAGTCGGTTGTGCTAGTCTTTTTAACGCAGCCATGTACAGTGGGTCACTATCTTCGGTCTTCTTCTTCTTGCATCGTGGTTGATTTTGGCAAGGAAGATACTCTGAACTGGATGTACCAGGCTGTGGAACAGGAGTAGGCGGTCGACTAGAAACCGCTGGGCTAGAGGCTTCGCTCCTGGTAGGAGAGCTAGGCTTACTCGTAGAAACGGAAACTGGAAAGGGTTCAGGAGGTTGACTCAAGGTTGGGCTTGGAGTAGGAACGATAGCGCTTTCAGTATCTTGTGACTCATCTCCTTCATTTGCTGTGTTCACAAGTTCGCTCTGACTGGAACATGGCTGCAAGAAATCAATGAATAATTATAAAATTGCAGTTTAATGACTAAGTTATCAACAAACATTATTTATTCAAATGGACTAAACTACTTCTATTTTCATTTCAGGTACCTGACTGTGATCGAGAGTGGAAAAATGTTGCTGAGGGATTATCCAATAAATGGAATTTTCCCAACTGTCTTGGTGCTATCGATGGCAAGCACATCGAAATTCAACCACCTCCGAATAGCGGATCGTTTTATTTTAACTATAAAGGATCACACAATATTGTGCTTATGGCTGTTGCAGACGCTAACTATGAATTTTTGTACGTCGATGTAGGCGCTAATGGGAGGGTTTCCGATGGAGGGGTTTGGAAAAACTGCTCACTTAGCACTCTCTTGGAAAATAATGAAGCGAAATTACCCAAGCCCTGCAGACCTTATAATTCAAATATAGAACTCCCCTTCGTGTTTGTTGGAGATGACGCCTTTCCATTGAAACCCTTTCTAATGAAACCGTTTCCACATAGATCTCAATCTGAGGAGCAGCGCATCTATTCGTACAGGCTGTCAAGAGCCAGACGAGTTGTAGAAAATGCTTTTGGCATCATGGCAAATCGATTCCGCATGCTGCAAACTCCAATATTACTTGAACCAAATAAAGCTGTGAAAATAGTTATGGCATGCATTGTGCTTCATAATTATTTGCGAAGAGAAAATGCCAACGACTACATTGGACAAAACGGTGTTGACCATGAGCATGAAGATAGAGGTACTGTGTCTGAGGGAAGTTGGAGAAGTGAGAGAACAATGATACCTCTAGAGACGACTAGAGATAAACACTCTTCACAAAACAGCCAAAAAATTAGAGAGAAGTTTGTACGATATTTTAACAATGAAGGTCAAGTACCTTGGCAGAGAAGAATGGCTGGGCTGAATTAAATATAAATTAATGTATTTCTAGATTATGAGCCTCCTGATTTAATAAATTTAATATTGTTTCGTATTTGTATACATGTATTCATGTATAGTACATATTGCAATTGAACATTTTTTTAATAAAAGTAATGTATGCAATCTCCCTTTACTTACAAATTTAAAGAAAAGAATCTGAAAATTTACCTAAAATAGTTTCATTTCCCTAAGCACTTTACACCAATCTGGACTATTGGACGATATATGTTGCATGTAATAACATACCTGAGATAAAGATGATGTAGTTTCGCAGATAATATCATCTTTCAAAAAATTAAGAAGATCGTAACACCATAGTTTTGGTTTGTACACGTCATCAGATCCAGAACCAGATTTCTTTGTTTTCTTCATAGCCATATTTTCAGTTCTGTATTGTCTTCGTAGAGTTTGAATTTTAGATTTTATTGAATCTACCGTGTAATTTGGGAGACTGTCTGAAATTTTCCGATAAGCGTCATCTCTAGAGTTTCTATTTTTATATTCTTGCAGTTTAGTATTCCACAAACATGGAAAATCTTTGTACATCTCAATTAATGTCACAACATTATCTCTTGAGAACGCCATTGTGTGCACGTCACGGATGTCTGCACAGCACTAACCACATTATTACCACCGGCAATATTGCAGCTGCAGTCAATAGAATCAAGACATGCTTGATCGCGGGTGTTGACTGCAGGTCGGTCGTGAGTAGTCAAAAAGTGGGCGGGGCGTTGAGCAAACAGGCGGCGCTCAGTTCACGTGTAGTCAACTGTCGTTGAAAACTCCGCACGTGTAAAATGGCCTTTACACACGCAGGAAACGGCGATGGATCTAATTACTTTCTCCGTAAAGATTGGTGATAAAATTTGCGATAAAGTATCTCCACGCATTCCAAGAAACCAATAGTTATAACTTCAAGGGATTTAGTAAACCCTGTTGCCAGAAACAAATGGAGAACAAGGTCAGTTAGTATTCTAGAAATACGTAAATCTTACACTCGCTGGAAAATACAATAGCGTTTGATATTTGGGGCATTGGCATTCAATATTTTAAAGTTTTCCTGCAACAGTCCCTTTGACCTGCCTGATAGTGAATACATCAGTAGCTACAAAAAATTCCTCATAAGTGAAAACTTTCCCTAGTTAAACCACTGCACCAATCTGTCGACATCAACATAGCATCAAAGTACAGACAAATACAAAATATTAAAACTAATGAGAACAAATGAGATCTGGGCATAGTAATGGAAACACATTGACAAACCTTGTCTTGGAGAGGAGCTCTTCCTTGGAATCCAGGTTTGTGCAGCTCTCGACTGACAGTTTTTGTGAAAACTGGGTTCTGTAGGTTTTCGTTTAGGTCTGCAATGATTTTTTATAGAGGCCGTGGTCAATTCGATTTTGAGTCCGACGGTCTCTCTCAGGCAACTTCACCTCTCGGCCGGACCTGTGTTGAGGACTTTTTTCCTTCTCTGTCAAAGGCAGTCATTACTTTTGAGACAGTACCTTTTGAAACGCCAAGCATTCGGGTGGGTTCTGTTACACTAGCACCTGCCATACGAGCACCAACAATTTAGCTTCTTTTACAGTCAGAGAGGTCTGCCATTTTTATAAATTATGACCAGTATTTTTTAAATATCTCTCTAAAAGACAGTCATTTTTAATAACCATATCAAATAAAAATAGCATTAAGCAAAAAACATTAAAATATATCACGTTTGATTGTTTATAACATATTCAAAGCTTACAATGTCAAAATGTTATGTGTTTCCGTTATTTCGTCCAACCCCTGTGTGTATAATTAGTACATTGACTCACTGTTCCGAAAAGAGATTTACCATCAGTTTTGTGTTTGTCATGTATGTTACTGTGTTCGGAAACATGAATTAATTGATAAAAATGAACGTAATCTAAGGCTTGGTATTTATCAACGATTTGCCACACTTGTTCTAATGCATTAAATTATTCGCAAATATAAAAATTTATTTCTCTCCCATATTGCACATTGCTTTTGTAAGTTATGTTACCCAACCATTTCCATTTCTTGAAAACCGTGAATTCTGGGATTATTTGGGCATGATATTGTTGAATTAGTCATGTAATAAACACGTTCACTGCCATTTGTGCACTCCATAAACTCAGGATCAAATTTCTGAACATTGAACTCCCTGTACCTCAAGAACCGTAATTTGTTTCTCCTCATCAATCTCACAACAAGATTGGTTATCATTGTGCAATAGCGTAGGCTCATGTATCAGTGTGAAGGCTATGCATTTCATGGCAATTCTATTTAAACGCTTCAACGTCATTCTTTTTGTCTACTAGTAATGAGTTAAGGCTTTTATTTATTTTTTCAACTTATAACAGACTTAGTGACTACATTTTCATTGCTTTCCTTTCAGTTGACTCAACCACTACCATGGGCATTAGAATACTTACTGTGGTATTTCCACGTTACATTCAAGGATTTTTGGGCAAATTTTTTCCAAATAATGAGACTAAACTTTTTGCTCAACTTTTTGAAAATATACTGTTTTTTTTCTACTTTTGTGAAAAGAGTAAATTTCAAATTGGTGAATTTCTACTATTTTTGCTTATATGAACAGTCGTTTATTTAGCCTGAGTGCATTTTAAGTGCGTCGATTAATATTCCTGAATGCATACAGCAAATGCGTCGATGCAATTGGAAACTATGTCTTCAAGGGTCGTCTTTGTCAACGTAGCACCGTTCTCATTTGTGACGAGTGTTTATAAATCTGTTCAATTCTACAGTAAAATGTTGAGGGGAAAAGATTTTTTGTTGTTCTCTCAATTGTTTGTTCAAGCACTGACGTGATTATAGTATATGTTTAATCGTTTGTGTATTAATTCAAAACTACATGAAAATAAATTTCTTATATTCAATTATAAGTAACGCATGTAATGCAAAAATTTTCCACTTTTTTCTCAAAATAAAGTTTACCTTTCTTTTCTTTTATAAAATCATAGCAATTGAACACTGCATAGTGTGAGCAATTTCTTTATGTTCTAATCTGTTGCAGTAATCGTTATAAACTTCTTGCCAAAATCTACATCACAACTTCAAAAATTTTATTCACTACGGTACATAAAACATTTCTTATTTTATATAAGTATATTATTTTATAGGTATAGCATTTTCTTATTTTAAGTTTTAAAACCAGCTACAATGAGAGTCACATTAAGAGCCTATGTATGTCGTCTAATAAGTCTTCAATTCACATTCACATGATTAATTTGGACTCGAGTTTGTTCAACAAGGGTTTGATTGATTTGAGTGGCAGTTCTATTAATTTGAATTTGAGTTTGATTAATTTGATTTTGAGTTTGATTAATTTGATTTTGAGTTTGATTAATTTGATTTTGAGTTTGATTAATTTGATTTTGAGTTTGATTAATTTGATTTTGAGTTTGATTAATTTGATTTTGAGTTTGATTAATTTGATTTTTAGTTTGATTAATTTGATTTTGAGTTTGATTAATTTGATTTTGAGTTTGATTAATTTGATTTTGAGCTCAATTCGAACTTGAATTGGATTAATTTAGGCTTGAGAGTTTATTAATATGAACAGAAATTTGAATAATTTGAGCTTGCGACAGACATACTAACTTAATTTGAGATCAAGAAATTTGAGGGTAAAAACTCTATAGCGTTGAATGGCTTTGAATTAGCTCTGGGCCATAGGTTAGCTCCGTCTTCCTTTGGACAATTTTAGCGCGTGGTCATTCATTCCTTCCGTCACGAGTGAGAGTGCTTCTGATTAACTTGAGTCTATTGTCTTCGTTTCCAGGACACAGGTTACGTAGATAAATACTAGTCTTCTAATGTATGGGTAACGCGAAGTCGTATATAATGGTAAAAATTACATTTCAAACTTTATGTATTCAAAACATTGTGATGAAGGTCCGATTAGAAAATGGGCATTTATTGATACACATGAATAGATTTTAGTTTTCATTCATTTGGATTAAAAGAGTATCAGGCCTACTTAACTTAGCAGTCAGGATTGCAGGTTTTCAAACTCCTTATATTTTTGGAGGGAAATATTGGCAGGCGCACGACTCGCCCCAAGACCGATGTGAACAACCAAATGTTTCACAAATTCCTGTCAGTCTGTGGCATGAGTTGAAGTGAAATGAGAAAAAAATAAATTTGGAGGCATAAAGCGTCTCTTTTGAAAGTCATCGTTTGTAAGACGTGGAAAACTATTGATTTTTTCTACTCATTCCAATTTTTGTCAGAAGTGGGAAGTACGTTGATTCCTTCAGGACACTCCGATCATGTACAAATTTCCTTTCCAGAGTATGGGATTTCAACTGAGTATGAAATTGGATTTGAACTTGATGTATCTTTGGGTGAAGAAATATTTGTGCTATATGAATTCGTAGACTCAAAGAGTACTTACAAATAAAACAAATATAATTTTAAGTGGGATAGTAGAGCGATGATTTTGTGCTTACTTAATTAGGTAAACTATGAAATTAGTCAACACTACACAGCTCAAACAAAATGAAATAAAATACGCCGGAAAACGAACGTTTTTCTTTAGTGGTTCATTTTTATAAAACGGGTATACATCGAATGTTTAAAAGCAGCAGCTCAAAAGAAATCCAAATAAAGAAATTTTTGAAACACTAAATTAGAACACAGAGTTTTCTATTCATTGTCAAAAACTAAGGGGTTAACCCTATTTAAATTTCAGAAGAACGTATAAATTTTGAATTATTTTTAATAAACATACTTTTACCTCAGAGGACTCGGTCTTCTTTACAGAGATTGAAAGAGACAAACCATGAAGGGGAATTTAATTCCCTAGCACCGAGGCAGAAAGGAGCTGAACGAAGAACCAAAATCACAACGCAGTAACGAGAGTTTATTAGGTTTGTGCAACATGATGACAATCACTGAATATTATATAAATGACTTATTTTAAACGAAGGTCGTCACAAACACCACATTCAAAGCAAGCGAAGATACATACTACATAGTGATTCTTTAATATCAAGAGCTTGTACATATAATCTATGTAAAGAAAATTTTGTGCCCAAAATTAATTCGTGATTCAAGGTGATTTTTTAGTGCAAATCCGCTTTTTTATGATACTCCCTTTCATGCCAACAGCTCCCGTACTCCCTTGAGTTGCAGGCCCGCGCTCGTCCGAGCCCAAAACTTCAAGCCAAGTGTGCATCCATTGCTGTTCCGCAATGAATATAATAATTAAACATGAAGATTCAGAGATATCGTGTCGATAACAAAAAAATTGGGATGCATGTGGGTGAAAAATTTGAATTATACGTGTTTGAAAAACTAAAATTTTAAAAATCCAGTTTAGAATTATTCAGAATAAGCAGTTCGATGAATAATGTTGTTAATAATGCTTCGAAGCTAATTCTTGGGAACATAATTACAGGTAATTCCGAAAATTAATTCAGAACGATATCTTTACAAACTGGAATTACAATGCTGCTTAGAAGTCGAAAGAAATCGGTTCAAGAAAAACGAAGTAGATGTGATTATAATGTAAATGCTAAGCAAAATAATATGCAAATAACTGTAAATATTTGAATTAGCTGTAAAACTAGGTACCTCTCCCGAGGCAACTGTATGCTTTTGTGCTTACATTTCTGGGTCTTGCTGCTGACCTTTTTTACTGTCTTTGATAAATACGAAAACTCATATATAAGCTTGCATGTTGCTGCTAGCTATTTATTTAAAAGGCCGTTCTCATGATCAATTGCAGCATCATCTGCGTAATCGGCGACAGCAGCGTCTGCATGCATCGGCGATACTTCCTCGATTTTCATTGGGTGGGTATCCATCAAGGGTACCCATAAGTCACCTCCTCCCGTGTTTTGTTTCGCTGTTGCGACTCTAATTCGACCTCGGATACTGTTACTCACTGACTTCACATGCCATTCCTAGCACCTACAATGGTCTTCTGAATAGGATTTTTCCACTTTCACGCAGATACACTGCGATAAATTTAAATATTTGCGACAAATGTCGAAAATCAACGTTAAGAATCGTTTGCGTTCTTTATGAGCTAAGAAGATTAAAAAGTTAGGAATCACTGCCCAGTTTCAAGCCCGTACGGAAAGAGCTTTACCAACTACAACAGCAGCAACGACAACAGAACCGGCAACGGCAATGAAAATGACCCCAGAAACAGTAGTTCCGGCAGTAACCTAGTTTTGCCTCGCCTGGCTAGAGCACATGCGACCTACTTGACCCTGTACAGACTGCAAATCTTCGGCAAATAGAAAGAGTCTTGAGATCCAGGTCCTCGTGCGTCACACAACGTATTCAATGTAATCATTATAGTTTCTTTAGCGATACCAGATCGTTCAAAAAACGCTACGGCCGAGGTGAGGGTACATTTTGCTCAATGGTTTGTTTTGAAGCTTTATTGCATTAAACTAGTTGCGTTGCTTTGTAGGGCAAAAAAGCGCTAGAATATCAATTTACGTGAATTTTCGTTTACCACTTCATTTAGAATGACAAGTTCGAGGAGACCACAATTGGAAAAGACGATTTCCCCCGGTGAACTTGTAAACACTGAGTTCTGAATGCATATTCTAAAGGTTATTTAAGAAAGACCCGTGATAAATCGTGAACATTTATGACAAAGTTTTTTCAATAGAGAATTCAGTCAAACGAACCTCAAGTGCCCTCTCCTATGCATTCAAATTTGACCTAGAGAATTGATCACCGCACTCAGAGTAAAAACAAACGATAAGAAAGAACTAATTAAAATTTGGGTAAAACTTTCCTCTCCCAACAGGGGCTGAGTAGTATTTTCAACAAAAAGTACTACTCAAAATGTGAAATCTTTCCAACGTAGTGATATCACTTCTAAAATTAAATAAAAAACGCCAAATTCAGGTACAGGGGCTGAATAAATTGTTCCTTAAGCTACAGTGGGTCGTTTCTAATATTATTTTAAGCATTACTCTCGTTATCACGACACTCGTGAGAAAGTTTAATTTCCGGAGATGCAAGAGGCAATTAAAGGAAATGTTCCGGGCTCTTTCGATATCACATTCCGCCTGCCTTGAGAGCTCATGCGTTGCGCTGGTCCGTTCAGCTCTCTCCTCAAGAGAGCCGATGTGTCATTTAATAATTAAACTCTAGTCATATTCTTGCATTCAGATTGATTCTGGTGTGTTAACTATCGTCATAATTGTTAAGTCAATCGATAAGATCAAATCGACTACTGGAGATCGAAACACTTTAGTTAAATCGAGCCATCCGTCATCAAGTTATAGATCGAGCTCCTGAGCTTAACTTAACTCAAATAACGCGACACTGAAGTTCAATATTCGACTTGCCTTTCTGCTGGGGGTAAGTTAATCACAAGCTCACTTAGCTCACACGGTCAAGAAAACTTTCAAAGAGAAAAATATATTTCAGGTGACCCGAGAAAGCTAGATGTTGAACAAGTGTAACTCATTGATGAAACTGACAGTAAATGTAAAATGTTGAAGATAATGAGAGAACCACCAAAACTCATTAGAAAATAAATTGATTTCATTTAATTCGACTTTCATTTGAATGCATATATTAGTTTCGCAGCTTCAAAACAATCTATTACTGCATAACATTTGAGGAAAGTAGAGCAATAGAATTTACTTCGTTGAAGTGTGGCGTGATGACCAAAAATTCTAGACGCACTACTACTCAACATCGAGTGGACGAGGACGAGTGTCACTACAGCGCTTCACTGTCGCCACTATAGACACCGTAGAGCCGCTGGACGCCGGCTGAGGCACGTGTTTTGACCTGCAGCTACTTGCGTGTGCGGAGAACTGGCTGCTACGTGGCCGCTATCCCTGCAAAGTTCTCTAATAAATTGAGTGAACTTGACGTGTCAGAATAAGTTGCTGATTTCCAAATAGTTAATTTTCGCTAGCACTTTCCAACTTAATTATCCCGCATCCTAAATTACTTCATAAGTTTAGCTAAAATAAAAGATGAACTAGAACCAAAAAGCAACAAGTCGATTTATTCAGTTTGGAATCGTGCTTGGGTTGCGGAAAATCAGCCCCGGATTACGAGCGAGAAATTCGAATCAATCGTCGAAGCTAATTATGACAGGATAATTTTTATGGGTAATTATCCAAGAAAATTACTTCAATGTTCGACGATGCTCGTCAAAAGCTGTAGAAACGTATTTGAAATCACCAAACACTGGGGTTTTTGGAATACATACTGGTCGTCTATTTTTAGAACCACTGGAAGTACTGGAGCCACTTTCTGGCGATTCGTTTTTTTACCTGTCCATGATCACTTACCACTGGATGGATAGCGTTGGAGCTGCGCGGGGGCCAGAGTACATATTAAATGCTGTAGGTGCATCTTTAGTAGAAAATCTTGTTGAACGGAAAGAGAAAGCTGCAAAACTGCTGGCCCAAATCTTTTAGATTTGTAGACTATACGTGGAGGAATAATTGTCCCATTTAGCAACTTTTGTGCACCAGAAATTAAAAAAATGCTATGGATAGAAGTTATTCCCTATAATAATGTATTGCCAAAATTATTGACGAGGCTTAAAATCAGATATCACATCTCTAACGTCAAAGCTGGCCTAATGTTATGCGCAATTTAGCTCTT
Organism: Morinoia aosen; assembly: GCA_030386875.1. Lineage (NCBI taxonomy): Eukaryota > Metazoa > Arthropoda > Malacostraca > Amphipoda > Talitridae > Morinoia > Morinoia aosen. The sequence continues at coordinate 46,351,865 of CM059575.1, forward strand.
CCGAGACTATTGCGGCATACATATGTGCCTCCCACGAATATTTTGCAGAAAAGAGGGCAAAAATCGCCCAAATTTTCGAGCAGTCTGTGCGAAATTCCTTATTGCATGAACTGTTCAGCTTCTTACAACCAATCAGAAGTGTATACAGTTACTATATAGAGGTATAATTTACTCTAATATACGTATTTAACAGCTAAGAAAGGATTCGCTTTTTCTGCGGTGGCAAAATTTTTTTCTGTCTTTTTGTCCAAATTTAAGAAGAAAAAATGTGTTTAAATTTTACAACCTTGTTCACTGACATCTACTTCTACACTGACCGGGGTCTTCAGAGTCTCTGAAGACCCCGGCTATCAAAACTGTAAATAATAAGATGGGTAAAATCATTGAAAACGTTCAACTTATGAAGTACTTTTACCGAAACGAAATGTATTAAAAATAAGAAAAAATCAATTGATACTGTCTAGAAAAAGTTATATGTCCAAAATATAACTGAGTATACAAATACAAAATATAACGAAGCATTCTCAAAATAGCATGGACTACAGACAACAACATACTTTTTTCTTTTGGTAACTCGGCCACAATTTGGACGAAAAATAGCTCGATATCTAAAGAGAGGCCTCGGGGAGTATAACGTATTTCTACTCATATATCGTCTGATTCGCAACGAGAGCATTTATTCCTGTGGCGATGATCAAGGCAAAATTCGTTCCTTAGTTTTCGCTTTAGAATTTCCCATAATGATTCTCAGATGCTGACATCTGGCGAATATTCCTGTCAGGGTAAATGCTTGCAGGTCGTCCGCTACGATTAACCATTTTTGCGGCAGGTGTGTGGGGATTGTCACGATGTGATACGACACTATTCAGCAATAATATTAATATTGGGAACACGTCAACAATTATTGACAGTTAATAGGAACTTTGCTCTTCATTCACGTTGGTTGTATATCGTGGGAAACATATTCAATCATTCAGAATAACACCATAACTTGCAATAAAATTCATTCGTGAAACAGATTATAGCATTGCTTATTTGTTAGTTTGAAGCCTCCCTTACCATTTTAAGCCTCATTTCTTACCATAGTTTGAAAGGCACCATTTAGTACTGATGGAGCGAGGCACTATTTAACGTGGATTTGGGAACGAAGTATCTATGTTCCTGGTGTACCTAACCGTGTACATAAAAACGGTAAGTTTAAAAGAAGTTTAGGAAAGCTGGTGAAGAAAGTAATAGGAGCTAGAAAAAGGACAGCAGCGAATCGAAAAACAGGTTCGAAACAAAAGCACTTAATCTTCAGTTCAGAACCTCACGTCTTTCCCTAGGAGCGCTATTCTCAAATATAGAAGTTGCACTCCTCAGTGGGGTTTACTAATTGGGCAATACGCATTCGGAAAACATCAATATCTTTTCTAGTGTCTAATACACCTTGAATTGTATTCCTGGGTTTGCTGATTCACTGAATTGTAAAAAAAACGAATTAAAATTTTGAAAGATTATAGTCTATGCTGTCAACCTTGAGGACAAAAATCACGCAGGAAGATTGACAGTATTTTGGTGTCTTGTGCATTGGTAAAACTGAAAATTTAATATTCAGCTAATGTTTTTCATATGAATTGGCACTATTTACTTTTCTGTACTTAAATCTTAATAAAATGAGTAAAAGTAACAAAATATCTTGAAACTCTGACCGAGCTTATAGCAGACCGGAATAACAAATGTTCAATTCGATTCGACCAACTTTAGCCAAGATGACAGTTTCTACAGGCTTTCAAAAGTTGGTCACGGCTCGAATGACTTCTACCGTTTTCAAAGGCTCCACGGGCTTTTCGATATCCTTCTAAAGGAATGTGAAGCTGTTTTTTAAGGGCTGTGAAGCTTCACACGCTTTGGCATCAATTTACGATCAAAAATAGTTCTACAATGGGTTCAAGTCAGGCGAGTTAGAAGCCCATGACCTCTTATCAAGAGGACCTCTTGATAATGTCAACGGTTTTTTGCTCGCTGTGTGCGCGATAGTCGAGTCGTGTTGGAATATGGGGTCTAGGCCTTCATATAAGGAATGATATCTGTTTGCAAGACGTTACAGTAGAATTCGGCATTCACTTTTTTTTTGCCAGTGAAGCAGCGGGTAAAGACGATACCTTCACTTGACAGCACGCTTAGGGCGTGATACTAGCTGGTTTCTTCGAGGTCTTTGTGGGTTGAACGTCAGTGCTCGAAAAGCAATCCAGTGATGGTTACATTTGTTAAAAACCCTATCACCTATAACGTTTGTTAAAAACCCTATCTAGGAAAGATCTTGATGGGTGATCTGTAGATCTTCAACCAGTTCAAAATTTTCTTGCCCCTCTCCAAACAAACTTCCTTCATCTTATCAGTTAGAATATACGTCTCACCTAGTGCAAAAGAGTTTAGGATTGATCGCTCTGTGAATTGCCGTGATGCTGAGGAGCCTCTTCTTTGCTAATGTCGATAGTGACACGGTTGGATTGGCCATGACGTTTCTTATGAGGTCGGCTCACTGAGAAACGTGCCTAATAGATTTGAATTACATCAGATTTGAATGCAACTCATACATTTCTTTCAGTTTCACTCAGTCGGTCATGGAAGTGTACGTCAGCAGGCACTTTTCTTTTTTCTGTACCTATGAACACACTCCTAATATTCATAACTCATCTCTGGAAACTTGTGACGAAGGTACCGGAAAGCATCGAGTCGTTGTCTAGTGCCTTCACGAAATTCTTCATGAACCCCATTGATTTGCAAGCAAATTCAAAGCAAGCAAATGCAAGTTCCCGCCCAATGCAAGCAAATTAAATTCTTTAAGGCGTGAACTGAGTCGTTCAGCTCAACTTTTTGGTACAGCCGGGTACCGTTCGAGGCCAGAAAAGTCAGTCAGAAAAAATCTCCGGTCGAACTATTGAACGAAAAGGGGTACTGGGCAGTCTGGGCTTTTCCTGTGCTCTCCGTGGCACAGCGGTTAAGGGATCGGACTTGTATGCTGGAAGTCGCGGGTTCGTTCCCAGCGCTGGCGCGAAGATTTTCCCTGTTGGGTATAAGGGAAAAGCTCAAGCACAATACCCCACTCAACCCAGGTGTCGGAAATGGGTACCGGCTTTACGGGGGAACCGTCATGGTGTCCTATATATAGGCTTAGTTATAAGACATTTGAAAAACCAATGCTAAGATCATATGTATCAGGCTTGATTGGAAATAAAGCATCCCAAAGATGCCGATGTTAACCTTTAACCTAACCTTTAACCTTTATACCCGAAACCACAGGATCAGCAACTCTCGTCCACCAAGAAAAATGCGCACAGAAGCGCGCTGGCGTAAGTCGTGTCTCTTCTCATTGGTGAGTACCGTCCTTGTTTTAGTGTATGTTTATTAACTTTTACCATTTGTGCATTTTTGTCATCCCGCAATTTCTCGTATTTTCTTGTGAATTTAACAATTTTTGGAGGTACGCCAATTCCTCAATTCCGGGAACCTGATTTCCTTAGTAAGGAGGCGGGACCATTTCTCGTGACAATTTCCTGGTGAAGCTGAACGAACACCTCTAACATGATTGGTTCCTTCAAAAAGGCGTGATATAAAGAACAGAACCACAATAAAGATCAGACGCGTAAGGGAAAGCAGTAACTAGTAGTTACTGCTTAGTAGCAGTAACTACTACTGCTTAGTAGCAGTAAAGTAGTAGTTTTGAAATTATTCTCTGAAATAAGAACGAGAACATACATCAATACACTTATTACATTTTATCGTTGAACTTGTATGCTCAATATGGGCACTTTTTTCATCATTTCTTCAAACACGTATGTCACCACGAACACACCTGTACTTATTCGTACTTCACTTCACGGCCTCGTCAGTAGAACTGCTTTCCCTTACGCGTCTGATCTTTTTGTGGTTCTGTTCTTTTTATCACGCCCTTTTGAAGGAACCAATCATGTTAGCGGTGTTCGTTCAGCTCCACCTTATTCATACGCAAAGTGAACACAATTGGCTGCTCTGATGCTCGCATTCCCTCCTCTTAAGTGTTCACGTCTAAGATTTTGTAATTTTTTTGTAGGAGTTTTTATGCTTCGTGGTGCGAGGTTCGCTTATCGTTCTTCTAAACACAAGAGCGAGGGTCCCAAGCCCCTAATTCAACCTTTGCCCTCTTTTGGTCCTCAGAATGCCAGCCTTCTCACCGCTAAACAAACAAACAGCTTTTAGGACCATATACACACACACACACACACACCATACACACAACGTTGAAAGTTTTATCACGCGGCTCATTTTTTTTGCAAAAGGATCTTAGTCAATAGGATCTTAGTCAATGCTACAACGACGGCTTACAACAGTTTTCAAAGACAAAATTTGTTTAGCTATTAACTTCTAGAAAATTATTGACAGTTAAATTTAAAAAAAAACACATTTCGTAAAAAGTAGTTACCGTTACATCTTTCTCAACACTTTTCTGTAGCTTGTCCAGACTACGTTTTATGTATATGCAGCATTAGTACACTGGTAGTTAGTTTTCATTTTAATTAAATTAACATCAAATAAATCTACACCTATTGACATATTCTGTTATTACTGAATAAATAGTGTACACGTTACGTGGTTAATTTCGGTAAATACAGTATCCATGCAGTGCCATAATTTACTCCATTCGCGAGAAAACCACAATTAAATCGATAAAATAGGAAAAAGACGTAGAAACTAGTCAATTCAAGAGAAAAAAAATACCTAAACAAGCGAGTGTGAGCTGTTTCTACGAAAATTTGATTTCGGAGTTTACCAACAGTTTCAAAACACGAACACACCGGAATGTTAAAGTTTTCCATCTGTGTTCATGTTCGCGGACTGCCGAAAAACACAAGATTCATCCGAAAGATTGATTGTGGGGATGGGCCTTCAGCAGCTGACATGATGTTTTGCGCTCAGTTCGTGCCTCCACACAGGCGAAGCTTTTCTGATCGCTTGTGATTTTCGAAGTACGACTTCTAAATAACTGCGTCGTCAGCCCCTCCATACAATTACACTGACTCTCGCCGTAAAGTTTTGCTCCCAAATGTATGCAATGGGCCTGTAAGTACACCTGAATGAGCAGTTTTAAATTATTTCTATGAATGGATAAGTTAGTGCGTTCATGAAAAGCATGTAACGATTTGAATGGGTGCCATGCATGCTGATCGCAGTGTAACTCCCTGATAGCAAACATTGATAAGTCATCATGTGAGCCAATAAAGCTTTTCATTTAAAACATGACTTTTGTTTAATATCCATGGTGACATCAACCGCAACCGTGCATACGCTCCATCATTTTTCTACTGAGCTTACTTTTAGTTTTGTTTTAATACAGGGCGCAACGCATGTCTTGCGCATTGCCTAAAATCAATTTCATGAAAGGGTTTTGTTACTTCTTTATGGGGTGTCTGGCAGCAGACTACTCGGGTATCGATTGCTAATATGAACTTCTCAAGTAACATATGCTCTCGTGGATCTAAAAAACCAAGCAGCAGCGTTATTACTTTCACATGCACGTTTGAAGTTATAAAGTCTCTCATGGAATACTGCAGTAACCCGTAATACCTTCACCTTCTAGTATTTTTTTGGTTATAATTTCTCAGCGGGAGGAGGCATTTTTCGTAGCAACTTTCTAGTGAAAATAATGAAAGGTTGATGACGAGGATAAACGTAGAGAAATATATATTGTACCAGACAGTCCAGTTTGCTCCTTTTTCACATTGTTGTTCTCGAAAAGCTGACACTAGCACAAACCTTCTGTTTTTTCCGGTTTCGCTTTAGGAAGCCTGCTCTCTTAGCTACCCGATCGATAACGATATTTGAAGAAAAGAAGGGGGAAGAGACCTCTTCAATACTGAGGAATGCATTGGCTAACATTTCCTGTAAGCTTCGCATCAATTTCAGTGTTTATTATACTCATTTTTTTATTACAGTGTCAGATTAACGCTACAAGGCTCGGAATTTTTTGGGGAGAGTTAATTATCCATGAAGAATTATTGATTTACGCCCTATTTCAAACAAACGTAACTCCTACGAAAGTAACTGAACGTTAAAGCATGAAACTACACGGAATTCTTTATTCTAATTCCGTCTCAAGAAGGATTTACTATTCGTATGCAATAACTTTTTAATCTGAAACACAAAAATTACCACGATGCAGTGTCGAATTGTGGCTTCCAACCTCAAATGAGGAGGATAGCTCGATCTGCTTAATTAAGCGGCACTTGGAAAACTTTGCACAAGTCTTGAAGTTCCTGTGTTTGTAGGTGTGTTTGCCAGATACAAATAAACAGTTTCCAACCCAGAACGACAACGAAAACGCTGAACGTATTGTATTCCGTAACGTTTTGATTTCATCCGAAAAATTTGTACCACAAATAGTAGAGGTTGTAGTGGCACGGCTTGCAATAATGCACCTTGAAGAATATCATTTAGGATTCATTTAAGTAAACCGAAACTGGATGTATGAAATTCCGTTTTCAGTGTTCTTGACAAAATTTTATTGTTGATGAGGATAGAGGGTAGACGCATACAAAAGCTTGAATTTTGATAGGCTTTCTGATTATAAATTATAAAATATTTATAGGTCTAACATAACTTGACTATTTCAAAGTTTGTTTTGAACGAGTGATTTCTACGGTTTCCTAGGAAAAGAACTTTACCACTTCAGGCCAATTCTGCTAACGAAAGCAAAATCCTCAGAAAATTTGTGGTAGTTTCCGAGTGTTCCCTTCCGATATTAGCGATTCCATGGCTACGCCAATAGTATTTGGCCGTAATATCCTAGTCTCAGAGTGCATTTTTCTGTTGTAGCGTAAGTACGTCTGTTTTTGTTTAACTTTTTAGTATTTTTTGATGCTCGCGAGAAAAAATATTGTCATTCAGATACTATATAAATGGAAAAAATGTAAACAAAAAATAGTGCCGTGAAGAAAAACTTAGTCTGCTCTGAGCAGAAAAACGTCAAACAACAGGAACGTGATCTACTCGCGCCTAATCTCAACAAATGCTATTGTTTGCTTGCAACAAGTCGCATTTCACGGAAAATGAAGGAAAAGATCCAGCTGTTTGATTTAGGTCGAAGGAGTGACGAGAATTCTACGATAGATACGGTATTGAAAGATTTCATATTAATATTTTTTGGGAGTATGAAATCGATTGATTTGACTTCTGTAACTTCAAGTTGAAAATTTACTCGAAGTTGCTATGATATGAAATCATTTGAATATGTACCCCTTGACAAAACTTTTATGATCTTAAGAGACTGGTTTGCTAAAAAAAATACTTTTGCCATGAAATGACTAACAGGACAACGAAATAATTCCGATTGGCAATATACACGTATTGATGAGTTGTGCGAATTACATCTTTACAGTTATCAAGCATGTGGTTTCCTTCACTAAAACTTGTTTTGAAGTTGAAACACCGTGCATGGTATATTTCCACTCATGCGTGTTCCTATTCCTTCCTTATTTCTCAGTAACTCCTGGCGATAAAAACTATACTCAATCACTTTTCACTTTGAGATCACTTTTTTGTCATTACACGTCTAATATAAAGTAAAGTGGTAGCTGCTTTTTAAACGATGACATGCACGCACCGGCACTTTCAACCATAGTTGCAGCACGACTGAACGTGCTCGCTCCGACGCTCAGCACTTTCAGCCGTCTGATCGACTGTTGCACGGCCAAAAAACATCGATAATATCACGCCTATAAATCGGCAAGTACACGTCGACGAATTGTCGGGCGTTGCACGGATGAGATCAAAATCAGCGTCGCATAGGCGTTTTACGGTCGAAGTGGCCGCCGCGCCTATAATACGTCTATGATCGACTGTCTCGTCCAAAATTCGCCGGCAACACGTCCTTAATTTTCAATTGGGATGCATTAGCGCTATATTCAAACATCAGGACACTCTCCGTGCCAGTAAGTAAAGAACTATAAAATAAAAATAACCTGAACACTTAAAATTCACAAATGAATAAATTTAGCTTAATGGATTATAAAGGTATACTTTAGAATGACCAGTTAGTCAAAATCACAATTTGAGTACCAATTCTTTTAACTCTGTAATACTGCATGAAACAATATATATCATAGTTTTGCAGAGGTTTCCAAAAGTTAGTTATAAACAACCTTTCCAAAAAAGTTGCAGTGTAGAGGGTTATTATTATTATTATATAAGAAAGTTTTAGCCTCCCTTAATTGCACGACAAAGATGTTCTAAGAGAGGAAGGAGGAAGGCACCCTTTAGTATGGAGTTGAGGGAACGCGGAATCTATGCACAAGGTGCACAGAAACAGGAAGCTAAGAAAGAAGTTCATGAAACAAGAGAAAGTTGAAGAAGAAAGTAGTAGGTGCTGAAAAACAGGACAGCAGTGAACCGAAAAAAGATGGTCCGTAACAAAACAAAAACCTTTTCTATTTCAACAAAAAAGCCTACCTAACCTTTAGCTCAGGCCCTCACATAGTCCCCCTGGGAGAGCTAATTCCCATAGATACAATACTTGTATCCCCCTGAGGGGAAGTACTGCCCTAACTCAACCATCTCTATCAGAAATACAAATGCACACAAGTCTTGACAACAATGCATTATTAGCAGCTACAAATGAAACTGAAAAGCCCACTAATCCACAAAAACGAACATTGGACCAAAGCCTTGAACCTGCAGAAAAAGTAGCTCATGGGAAGAAGAAAAGGAACTTAAGCAACAACTTGGAGTTTTGTACAACTGACTTGTCCTTTGAGAGCAATCCATCTGCAGTGATATCTAGGGATAGGTCTCTAAATACAACTATAGATACCATTCCAAACAACCAAGAGCAATTTACAAACAATCAAGCAACTTTCACAGAACCCAGATCTGCTAAAATTGATTTGAACCTGCCAGAAAACATAGATAAATACCTGATTCTTCCAGGCATGTCATAATCTCTGCTACAGATGAACAGATCAAACTAACAAAACTGAGTCCATTCAGAGTGCAGAGCCTAATCAATCAAATTTGTGGCCCAGTGGAACAAGTGGAATACAAAAAAAAAACAGGAAGCTTAATAATAGAAGTAAAAACCTTTGAATAAACAAAAACATTACTCGCAGCCAAATCCTTGGATAAAATCTCTATTAATACTCAAATAGCCTGGGGAGCCTCTACTGTATGTGACAAGATTTGTGCACCTGAATTTCTTGGCGAGAGTCTGGATGAACAGCTGCTGCATCATGCCTCTACAGGAATAGTAGGTATCAGGAAAATGTATATGGACCCAAAGCTAGCCGACTCTCACATGTTCGTTTTAACTTTTCTAGGAACAGAATGCCCTAAGGAGATTAAGGCAGGATATTTTAATTGCTAAGTCCATCCTTTCTATCCAAACCCAATCCATTGCACAAAATGTTGGAGGTGGGGCATACCGCTTCCATCTACCGGAACAAAAAAAATTTGCAGAAACTGTTCATCAGCAGAACATGACTAAGCAAGCTGCAAATCAGACAACTACCATTGCCCTAACTGCAAAGGGAATCATTCTGCTAACTCCAAAAACAGTCCAACATATGTCGAAGAACACGAAATTTGCAAAAGCAAGGCCAGCAAAAATATTTCTTTTAATTAATCACATGCCATCTACTCTCAACAACAAAAAAACAACTAGAGATAAACACTGAAGAATATATTGCCCTCGAATCACAGCACATATTCCCGGCTCTGACTCGGCCACAAAAGCAAAATTTCTCTCGGAATACATATGCAGCTGTAACCCGATCTTATAGTACACACCCACTTGACAACAGAACCACCTCTCAGAAGAGGTGGTGCTGCTTTTTTGCTAACAAAAAACATAAGCAGATGATAACCAGCCAAAGCTGCAGGAATCAATCTACACCAATACAAACCACTAGAAGAAGCCAACATGCTTCCCTGGGCTCAAATACATTGCCTGAGACTGATGTAGCCTCTGGTTATCCTCCGGATCACAGGAACATGCTAGAAAGACAATCTCGATCAAGAGATGTAGACAACTCAAATGCAACACCACATATGCCGAAAACCTCCCAGGAGAAACAAATGGTGGGCTGCTTTAAAAATCTAATCATCCAACTTCTCCCTGCTATTATCAAAATCTTACTGGCAAACACTATAACTGAAAAATAGACAGCCTAAAAGAAATAGAAAATATATTAGAAGCTGGTAAACTAATTTCCGAGTTACTCACAAAATTAAATGTTACCTCTCTCATCAGTCAAGCATGAACTTAACAATCCTACAATGGAACCTAAAAGGATACTTTGCAAAACTACCTTACCTTCACTTGCTTATTGATCAACATCAGTCAGGAATTACATGTATTCAAGAATCATTTTTACAACAGCGCCATAACATATAATTGAAGAATTACTTCAGCCCTTTCCGATATGAAAGAAGGGAAGGTAGAGGAGGTGGGGTGATTATTTTCATTCACTCCAGCATACCAAACACAACAACACAATTGATTACTCCATTAGAGCTTGTGCTCTGCAAAATATTTATCAACAAAAAGCCTATCAATATAATAAATATGTATTTGCCACCCCGTTTGGAAAGTTATGGTTTATTGCAGAAGTTACAAGACATCAGTTATCAGATTACAGGATCTAGCATTATTATGATGGACTCAAATGCTCACAGCTATAGCTGGGGCCCTGACTTCAGTGACACACAGGGTAAAATAATAGAGAACTGGATGACTGAAAACAACCTAATATTACTGAATAATTCAGCCCCAACTTTCTTGTTCTCCAGAGGTACATATACACACATAGATTTAACAATAGTCACTGAGGATCTGCACTCCAAGTTTACATGGAGCACTTGTAGTGACACATTGACAAGAGATCACTTTCCACTGATTATTGATTCAGCTTTATCAATTCCCAAGGCCGAACTACCAAGATGGCACTTGCGCAATGCATATTGGCAATATTTGAAACTGCTCTAGTGTTCCCAAACTGCTCAAAATAGACAATATCTGATGCTTTTCAATCCATAACCAAAGCAATATTGGCAACATCAAGGCTAGTCAAAGCTTTACACAACAAAAATTATTATTATTATTATATAAGCAAGTTTTAGCCTCCCTTAACTGCACGACAAAGATGTTCTAAGAGAGGTAGAAGGAAGGCACCATTTAGTATGGATTTGAGGGAACGCGAAATCTATGCACAAGGTGCACAGAAACAGGAAGCTAAGAAAGAAGTTCATGAAACAAGAAAAAGTTGAAGAAGAAAGTAGTAGGTGCTGAAAAACAAGACAGCAGTGAACCGTAACAAAACAAAAACCTATTCTATTTCAACAAAAGAAAGCCTACCTAACCTTTAGCTCAGACCTTCACATAGTCCCCCTGGGAGCGCTAATTTACACAACAATAAAGGACAAGCAGCTGGTGGACTGATGAGTGCAAGATAGCCCATAGGAAATACGATAAGGCCTACAACCATTACAAAAATCCCCTTGAGAACATTGATAAATGGATCGCATTTAAGCAAGCAAGAGCGATTTTCCGGAAAAACAAGTAGTAGAGGCTAAAGCCGTCAGTTGAGGGAAGAGCAGTTTCAGAGCAGACCGTTGCACTCTGGATGGACTCGCACGTATTGGAAACTCCATTCGGAAAGCAATAATCCTGCAAGATTTTTATGTTGCAGTATTTATTGATATAAAACAGGCTTTTGACACTGGCTGGCATTATGGGCTATTGCAAAAGCTACAGATTTTAGGATTTGCAGGTAACCTACCTCAAACCATAATGTCTTTCATCAAAGAATGCAAAATAAGAGTCCGAATCAATGACACCTTATCCAAGCAAGCAATGTTTCCTGATGAAGGGTGTTACACAGGATCAGTGATCAGCCCAACATTGTTTAACATAATGATACATGAGACTTTCCAGGACTGTAACCCCTACTGCAGTCATCCCTTCATGCTGACAACGGAGCTGTTTGGGTAACTTGCTCTGAGTTGACTGAGGCACTTTGCATGCTGCAGTATGCCTCAGATGCAATTCTTGTTTGGTCCTTCAAATCTTGTTTGGGGGCTTCAAATCTCGTCCACTTCCACAAAAGGAAAACTTCCTTCGATCTCGGTGGCTCCGTTGAACACCACAACAGCCTTTTGTTCCTCTTCAGACACCTCAATGATAAGTGGAATCATTTCACTTTCTTTCCTGAAAGGCAAGAAAAAATGTGAGCTCAAGTTACCAATTTTTTTAATGAAGTCTTTCGCTTCATAAGCAAGCCTTTCAGTTGCAGTTAAGGATACAGATTTAAATCTGTTAGTGAAAATGGAGCTAATATGATAAATTGAGATGCAGGGAAGAGCAATTAGAAAAGGGGACAGTTGTGAAGAATTACGCTCAACGGGAAGCACCATTGAAAAAGTATATGAAGAAATGGCGATGACATTCTTAGCTAGGTAAAGCCTCCCTATCTGCAACAAAGGCGATCCAAAGAGAGGAAGGAGGAAGGCACCATTTAGTATGGAGCTAAGGGAACGCAGAATCTATGCAGAAAAGGCATTGAAACAGTAACATAAGAAAGAAGTTCATAAAACAAGGTCAAAGTTGAAGAAAGTAGTAGTTGCTGAAAAACAGAACAGCAGTTAACCAAAAAAAGATGGCTCTTAAGATAACAAAAGCTTTTTATTTCAACGAAAAAGGCCTACCTAACTCTCAGCTTGTGCCCTCACATTGTCCCCCTGGGAGTGCTAATTTGCATAGATACAAAAGTTGTATCCCCCTGAGGGGAAATGGAGATGATGAACTATAGCATAATATTAAATGTAAAACTATAAGGAGTCTCAATGGAGAAAGAGAAGAAAAGAGACAAAAAGGTAAGATTAGATTATATGTTAGTTCAAGCCTCCTTAACCGCTAAAAAAATCCAGTTTAGAGGAGAGGCAGGAGAAAGGCACCATTTAGTGAGAAAATAAAAGAATGCAATGTGGGATATCATGGGGGAAATAAGATATGAGGGGAAAAAAGAAAACAAATGATTGATAGTAATAGGCAGAGAAGTATGAAATACATGGCCTAAAACAAAACTTAAGTTTATGCACTCTTATTTCCCACAATTCCTCTCTAACATTTATGTTGTCTAATATATTTAGATTTTTGAGAGATGTTAAATAATAATCCTAACTTACACTTTTGAAAACTTTTAAAGAATAAGTAAAAAATGAAAAAATCTATTTAATAAGACTCCTAATGATTGAGTCAAGAAAATCTGTCTATAATCTGGACATCTTAAATTTTATACTGACATGTATGTATTCCTTAGCGGGTTACCAGACTCATCTCACCTCTGCTAAGAAGCCCAAGGTCTCTCTTAATTGCTCGTCAGGAGCTGTCTCGCAATTGGAAGCAAGAGGAGCTCGAATGAGAGCAGAGGCAGAGAAGAGCAGTGAGTGATCAGCAGCTTGATTGGATGGCATGTCAATTCCATGTCCTGAAAAATAAAACAATTCATATGAAACAGTACGTAGCAACACTTTATGTAAAAATTAAGTCTCTCTGTAATGAAATCTTGAATGAACATATGAAAACAAAAAATATTGACCCTAAATGACAACACTTAATTTTAAAGAGTTTTCAAAAATACTAAAAAGATTAGATTAGATTATTAGTCAGTTTAAGCCTCCCTATCCTCAACAAATGAGATCCAAAGAGAGGAAGGAAGAAGGCACCATTTAGTATGGAGTTAAGGTTACGTGGAATCTATGCAGAAAGGGCACAGAAACAGTAAGATGAGAAAGAAGTTCATGAAACAAGATCAAAGTTGAAGAAGAAAGTAGAAAGTGCTGACAAAACAGGACAGCAGTGAACCAAAAAAAGTGTTATTTCAACAAAAAGAAAGCCTACCTAACTTTTAGCTCGGGCCCTCACATTGTATCCCTGGGAGCACTAATTCTCATAGATACAATAGTTGTGTCCCCCTGAGGGGAAATACTAAAAAGAACTCAATACAATCTAACAAAGCTAATGAAGAATTTAAATTTAATTTTTGAAAAATAATTACCTTGGAAGAGAAAAACTAGACCAATGAAACCTAGAAGAATCTCAAAACACTCTTGATAACAAAAGTTCAATGGATTTAACCTTAGCTTATGAACATAACATACCTTGTAATGGATTAATGTATTAGATATTTTTATACTACACTTAGAGATGTTACAATTCGCTACGAAGAAAAAGTTTATCAGAATCAATTAGAAACCTAAAAACTTACAACACTTACAGTAAAAATGGGCTCTTAAAATGCAGGCCCAGTAAGTCACTTACAGATTGAAATTTAATAAAGAAATTATGTTGTCAACTCTTCTTACTGAACTTTTACAATCAAGATCAACTGGCTTTTATAAAGAACCAACTTGCAAAAAGAAAAGAAATGTTTCATAATGTTTATATCCACCAATATGGATGAGTCAAATTTGAATTATGAAAATATAGATACCAAGAATATGTATGGATGAGTCTTGAACAATGGCTGAAGGTGCACCATTTGCAGTGAAAACACAGCTTAATGGAGTACTGTATAAAGTCATTAAGTGTGCAGAACTCAAATTTGGCATGAAATTAAATGGTGCTACAGTGTGGATAATAACTGGATATGTATGCACAATATTTCCTTAATTCTAATATCATTACTAACAAGAGTCACCCATGATGAGCAATCATTATGGGGGTACTAATGGATATAGATTCCCAAAAACAATACTACCCAATACATAAAAAGAAAATTATGTAGAGCAGGATGTTTAATGATATTTTTTATTTCCAAATGTGAGGAAATACTACTCTCATAAAATGTTTTTGGGAATTTTTGAGAAATACTCGTTTCTGGGAATTTTTGAGAAATACTCGTTTTTGGGAATTTTTGAGAAATACTCGTTTTTGGGAATTTTTGAGAAATACTCTCGTAAAATATTTTTTGGGGAAACAGGCTCGTAAAATATTTTTTTTTTGGGGAAACAGGCTCGTAAAATGTTCTTGGGAAAATACTTCACTTTATGGTTCAAAGATGCTGTGCTTTATTTTGTGAGAGATGTTACAGCAAGGATTGGAATGTGACGGTTAGGCCAGGCGGCGGCGCGCCAAGCGGGGCTGCTTCGAAGGGAAAGGGATACGTTAGCAGAGAACCTATTGTGCTACACCAATGGGCGCTTGCCCAGCTATCACGCGAAAAGGTGTGTCTGAGCACACACCAATGGGAGGCCCAGACGTCAGAACAAACAAGGATCCCGCCAATCAGGATGCAGATACGGCCTCTGTAGAATGGAATGTTCGAGATCAATCTCGAAGGAAGAAAGGGAAATACTTATAAGGGGTTGGGATGAAGCCTCGAGAGGGATTTTCGACTCAGTGACGCTACGAAAGAGACGCATAATCAACACCGGACTTGGTATAATGCCGGGTAATTTAATATGATTTTTCGCAATACTTTGAAAAGCACTTTTCTGGGTGCTGTTCTACATCTGAAATTGAACTTTTATCACCACCTAACAGGGCTCTCACAACCATAAAACACTCGCCCCTTTGATAATAAGTAATTCACAGATAGATATTCACTGCCGATATGCTATCGTTCACTCGCTGATTTCCTTCGTCGTTGCTGAGAATATCTGCTGTTCTGTGCTGATGCCTCTCTAACGTGCTGCGGCGGTACCTTCCACCGCTTCTTCTCCGTGCTGCCGGCATTACCACTCGCATTCGCCGCTGCCCGGGTGCCGGGAATTTCTTAAGAGTTTCGTTCAGCCCAGGATTCCTTGAAGCGTTGGTGAGCCAATTCACCGTAGTTTTGTGCGCTGATCTTCGCATCTACTTCAAATCTTGACGCTGAAGCTGCCCGTGAGGGCAATCCCGATGCAGAGATGTCTGAATGCTCCGTCGCTGACGACATTTACGCTTGCCGATTACCGCTGCCTCGCTGCTGTGCTACGAATGGCTCCTGACGCACGTCAGTACTTTGAAGTTCGTTGATGCACTGGACGCCTCCTCTCGAAACTTCGATGGTTAACTTTCATTTTAAATGTTGGATTTTGGCTGCTCATGTCGAAAATGTGCCGGCGGCGCTCTTCACTTGCAGTCAACACCGGACTTGGTATAATGCCGGGTAATACCGGCGTCTGCCGGTATTCCGGCTGCAAAACCCCTCCTTGATTATGCGTCTCTCTCGTAGCGTCACCGAGTCGAAAATCCCTCTCGAGGCTTCATCCCAACCCCTTATAAGTATTTCCCTTTCTTCCTTCGAGATTGATCTCGAACATTCCATTCTACAGAGGCCGTATGTGCATCCTGATTGGCGGGATCCTTGTTTGTTCTGACGTCTGGGCCTCCCATTGGTGTGTGCTCAGACACACCTTCTCGCGTGATCGCTAGGCAAGCGCCCATTGGTGTAGCACAATAGGTTCTCTGCTAACGTATCCCTATCCCTTCGAAGCAGCCCCGCTTGGCGCGCCGCCGCCTGGCCTAACCGTCACATTCCAATCCTTGCTGTAACATCTCTCACAAAATAAAGCACAGCATCTTTGAACCATAAAGTGAAGTATTTTCCCAAGAACATTTTACGAGCCTGTTTCCCCAAAAAAAATATTTTACGAGCCTGTTTCCCCAAAAAATATTTTACGAGAGTATTTCTCAAAAATTTCCAAAAACGAGTATTTCTCAAAAATTCCCAAAAACATTTTATGAGAGTAGTATTTCCTCACACAAAGTTCAATAGTTTTCTACTATTTTTCACCAATAATAGTTTTCTACTATTTTTTTCTTCAACATCCAAGAATTACTACCTATTTTATACATAATGAATGTCATCAACATGTAAGCAATTGGCCTATAATGAGCAGTTTGAGTCAATAATACACTCAATAACACAGGTTGAAAAATAGTTTGAAGTTTGTTAATACTTGAAATACTTAATACTAAAAGCAGCAACCAACGCATTATTGCCAAAAAGTTACCTAAATTCCTAACACAACCAGTCCAAAATGTACTCTTAAGGAGACCGTCCCGGCTGTTCAACTTTTTTTTGTCCGATTGGTGGTCATTTTTCATGTTTTTGTTGGAAAAGGACCCTTAGGTGGTGGACTATTCGGTCTTAAAATTTTATGGCGCTACGGACAATAGATTCCCCAAAGGGGGCATTACCACTCGCATTCGCCGCTGCCCGGGTGCCGGGAATTTCTTAAGAGTTTCGTTCAGCCCAGGATTCCTTGAAGCGTTGGTGAGCCAATTCACTGTAGTTTTGTGCGCTGATCTTCGCATCTGCTTCAAATCTTGACGCTGAAGCTGCCCGATGAGGGGACCAAAATCTTCAATTTTGAGCCAATTTCAACCCCACGTACAAAGAGAACAAATGGGAAATGGAAAAAAGCCCATGTTGGTTTGTTAGGAATGTTCCAAGGATTCTAAAACTGTGTTTTTTCTAGCATCAAAACTCAATGACGAGTACCATTTTGAAATATCAGTACCAGTGAAATATCAATACCTAAAATCAATATGTCAATTTTTTCAAAAACTAAGGCCTAAATCAAAACAATTGATCGAATACATTGTGTTTCTTTTTAAAAGTTACATATCATAGTCAAATTTCATATGAATCAGACTGAAAATAAAAATTTTCATATATATGAAAAATTTTTTTTTGGTTTGGAAATCACAATTCACACTGTGAATATGAAGTTATGTATGGAAATTATCGAAATAAAAATAAAACTATTCAAATACATAAATTGTTCATTATATGCCACTTCAACAAAAAATTTCGTTTTTTGCTGATACCCAACACTTCTAACTTTCAACATTCAAAATGGGACTAGTCCTCGAGTTTTGATGCTAGAACAAAACCAAAGACATTTTTAGAATCCTAGGAACATTTGTAACAAACTCTCACGTTTTTTCAAATTCAACGCTACTGACCAACGCTACACATTTACCAACGTTTCTTTTGTTTTTAACGAAAACATCCCAGAAGTAGGCTCAGGCTCCGCGGGGTTAGCAAATAATAAATTATGCAATATATTGCGAAAACAACTTTTCTCCTGCCTGCCGCGCTTGTTGCGTTGTTGGAACGCACGCTCCTATGGCGCGAGAAAGACAGTTCATGAGCGACGCTCCTATAACTTCAAGTTGAATAACTCTTAAAAAACGCATCAGCGAGCAGAATGACATTCAAGTAAACGTTTTTAAATATGTTCCTTTAGTGATTGCTTGGAATGGAATTATCAATTTCCATGAGGCACCTAAAAAACATTTTGACTATAATTTTTTAGGTAATGTTAAGTAAATACCCCTTTGCACCAGAAATGGCATGGAAGAAAAGTTGTTTATTCTGAAGTGATTACCATGATCCAATCAAAAAAATTTTGAAAATCGATTAGTGTGTTGTTCTGAAAATTTACCCAAATTTTGAACAATACCAGTGAAGTTTTTTCTTATTGTAAACCTGGTAAAATTTGACATCACATCCTACTTCCAGATTAATTTACACACAGAAATTTACATACAAATGAAGCTGATAGTACCCTACCACAAGATTTAGGGGTCAGTGTGAAGTTTAATGCAACCACGGAAAATAAGAATTCCGATCTTAGGAATCACTAAAGGAACCCATTTAAGAACGTTTTACATGAATGACATTCTGCTCGCTGATGCGTTATTTTCGAATAATTGAACTTTGAAGTTGGCCTTTGCGCCAATGGAAGCGAGCGCATGAAACGGAATTTAATTAATAACGGAAGCTATTACAAACGTAAAGAGGTTGGGTTGTGAGGGGGAGGCACAGTTCTTCTAGTGAAAGTTATAAATAAAGCTTCTTACCCACCCATTAGGGTGACGACCGCCATCTTGTTGACATCGGGTCCAAGATGGCGGCGCCCATTGTGGTCGCCATGTTAGACCCGATACAAACAAGATTGCGGTCGTCGCCCTAATGGGTGGGCTAGAAGCTTTATTTATAATTTTCACTAGAAGAACTGTGCCTCCCCCTCACGACCCAACCTCTCTACGTTTGTAATAGGGGGTTAGCTTCCGTTTTTAATTAAATTACGCTCGCTTCCTATGGCGCGGGAAGGCCAACTTCAAAGTTCAATTATTCAAAAATAACGCATCAGCGAGCAGAATGTCATTCATGTAAAACGTTCTTAAATGGGTTCCTCTAGTGATTGTTTAGAATATAATTATTAATTTCCGTGGTTGCATTAAACTTCACATTGACCGATTTAGGTCACCTTTTTGGAATGAAAAGCTCCAAGGTATTAAAAAAAATTGAAAATAAGCAGTAGTATGTCATTTTTTGGCATTGAACTGTAGCACATCATATTCCTAATTCTTTGTTTACTTTATATTTTAAATTTCAGGCAAGTCAACAGCATTTTCCCATGGAACTAGTTTATCAAATTTGAACTGTTCTAATTGTATCTGGTTTCGGTAAATCTGAAGGCGATGACAGTTGTCGATTTTGTGAATTTCGATGCCTTAGCATAGTTAATTAGATCGAAATAAACAAGTTTTCTTCTATGCTCTTTTTGTCTCAAATGAGTATTTTATTAGTTATAGCGGTAAATGACTTACCGCAACTCTAGTCTTTGAAGCGGCAAGAAATTCTTTGATCGAGTTGTATGGCAACACTGCAATGGCGTCTCGCTTCCAGCGCTCTGTCTTGAAAGACGAAACCAAACCTACCGCTATACCTCGTTAAATACTCATTTGACGAAAAAAGTGTATAGAAGAAAAGTTGTTTATTTCGATGTTATTACCATGTTTCAAGCAACAAAAATTCAAAAATCGATGAGTAGCTGTTTATTCGAGCGCATTCGTCATCAATGACGAAACTAAACTTACCGCTATAAATCGTAAAATGCTCATTTGAGACGAAAAGTGCATAGAAAAAAAACTTGTTTATTTCGATTCAAATAATTAGGTTCAGGCACCAAAAAGTGGAAAATCGACAACTGTCATCTCCTTCAGATTTACCCTGGTTTCAAAGCTTTGATAAAGAGATGCAACTTCATCCACTGAAAAAATTAGTTATGAGCCATCCTTTTTAAATTATATTAAAATAATATTAAAGTTTAATTTCTTACCTTCCAGTTCCAAACTCCAGCGATCATATAACAACAGCACAACACCACTTTTCATTGAAATGGGCGTCTTAACTAAATGCTGATAGGATTTTTCGGTAGTCGGTCTTTTTGAAATGGCAGCTGCTAACATAAATAAGTTATTAATTAACCTGAACATTTCAACTCGGCAAAATCCATTCTTTAGAATTGAAACCAAGACATTGAAATATCTTAGGTAAATTTTTAGAATTACTCCGACATTAAATTAAGGAACACTTATTAAATTTCACGTGAGGCCGCAACATTTCACTTCACTTAACGCCATCACACTTCGTTTCAACGGCATGCCAGATTGTCGTACCAGTAACGCTTCGCTTACAGTAATGCCAGATTTCGGGTTAGCAGTGTTGCCATATGCAATGTACCTTTATGTAAGCGGCGCTGCTAATGGTGCGATGCCTTGACGTCACTCGCACGCAGCACGGTTCGATAAAAGACTGGTTTGCCGCTACCTCCTCTTTCATCTACCATGGCCTGCACTGACGCACGGTATACTAAAGGAGGTAAAGTCACTTCTACGGGTACAGCCGCGCACATTCACAAATTCGACTGGCCAATAGAAAGCTTCATAACAAACAAGCCGGATGACATCACTCGCACGCAAGATGACGTCAGAGGCGGCAGCGTGCGTACTACCACGCAGCGTACTCTGCCTTCCAGACGTACGATCAACAACAAGACCGACTGCCGGTATGCCCCACGTATACGGATTTGTATTTTTGGAAAATTTAATTCAGTCCGGCTACGTGCAAATTTTTCTATTTAAAATTAGCAGCTTCGTAAATTGAAAGCCCTTTCCAAACAAATTAGAAAATTTACTTCAATCAATCAAATAAGACGTTTTATTATCTTTTCATGCGGATGAGCCTGACGATTGCGCACCGGATCGTAAGGATAATATAAAATTCTGTACTTATATGTTTATTTGAAATAAAACATGCTATAGGTTTCGCTTCACTGGAAAAGATTATACGCAAGTTTAAGCCTCCGTGACCGCTACAGGAAAGGGCGTATCGAAGAAAGAAAGAAAGAAAGAAAGAAAGGAGGGAGGCACCATTTGGTATGGATTTCAGAAAATGCGGAATCTATGCACAAGATGCATAGAAATAGTAAGCTATGAAAGAAGTTCATGAAACAAGACGAAGTTGAAGAAGAAAGTCGTAGATGGTGAAAAATAGGACACCACTGAACTGAAAAAAGATGGTCCATAACAAACCAAAAATCTTTTCTATTTCAACAAAAAGAAAGCCTACCCAACCTTCAGCTCGGGCCTTCACATAATCCCCCTGGGAGCACTCATTCCCATGGATACAATAGTTGCATCCCCCTGAAGGGAAGATACCCTGTGCATAGAAATATTAAATTGAGGAGCAAGATTAAGACAAAATTAACGCTGAAGAAGAAAATCATAGGTGATGAGAAACGGAACAGCAGTGAATAAAAAGAAAAGAGTTTTTAAGAAAAGAAAACAAAGCTTTAAATTGTAACAAAAAGAAGCCCTACGAAACTCTAACCATGGGACTTAACATAACTAGTTCTTCAAGAATAGGGAGCAAAATCAAAGAGACAATAATTATTTGTCCATGGAAAAATATTTTCCTCACCTAAAAATACACTAAATTTATATCACATAAATTTTTGTCGATAATGAATGAAATAAACTATTTTCCTCTCAAAATAACATTTGGTATACCACCGCTCTATGCGCGCTTCGACATTTTGCAGTTATAAATTCCAAAATCTACACAAAAGAAACAACATAAAACTAATTACTTAAATCTAGGAAAGGACTTGAGTAATCACATACGACGAGTGACTAATTAATAATAAGCTGCAGGACTCCCAATGCATTAGCGCTATATTCAAAAATCAGGACACTCTCCGTGCCAGTAAGTAAAGAACTATAAAATAAAAATAACCTGAACACTTAAAATTCACAAATGAATAAATTTAGCTTAATGGATTATAAAGGTATACTTTAGAATGACCAGTTAGTCAAAATCACAATTTGAGTACCAATTCTTTTAACTCTGTAATACTGCATGAAACAATATATATCATAGTTTTGCAGAGGTTTCCAAAAGTTAGTTATAAACAACCTTTCCAAAAAAGTTGCAGTGTAGAGGGTTATTATTATTATTATTATTATATAAGAAAGTTTTAGCCTCCCTTAATTGCACGACAAAGATGTTCTAAGAGAGGAAGGAGGAAGGCACCCTTTAGTATGGAGTTGAGGGAACGCGGAATCTATGCACAAGGTGCACAGAAATAGGAAGCTAAGAAAGAAGTTCATGAAACAAGAGAAAGTTGAAGAAGAAAGTAGTAGGTGCTGAAAAACAGGACAGCAGTGAACCGAAAAAAGATGGTCCGTAACAAAACAAAAACCTATTCTATTTCAACAAAAAGGAAGCCTACCTAACCTTTAGCTCAGGCCCTCACATAGTCCCCCTGGGAGAGCTAATTCCCATAGATACAATACTTGTATCCCCCTGAGGAGAAGTACTGCCCTAACTCAACCATCTCTATCAGAAATACAAATGCACACAAGTCTTGACAACAATGCAATATTAGCAGCTACAAATGAAACTGAAAAGCCCACTAATCCACAAAAACGAACATTGGACCAAAGCCTTGAACCTGCAGAAAAAGTAGCTCATGGGAAGAAGAAAAGGAACTTAAGCAACAACTTGGAGTTTTGTACAACTGACTTGTCCTTTGAGAGCAATCCATCTGCAGTGATATCTAGGGATAGGTCTCTAAATACAACTATAGATACCATTCCAAACAACCAAGAGCAATTTACAAACAATCAAGCAACTTTCACAGAACCCAGATCTGCTAAAATTGATTTGAACCTGCCAGAAAACATAGATAAAATACCTGATTCTTCCAGGCATGTCATAATCTCTGCTACAGATGAACAGATCAAACTAACAAAACTGAGTCTATTCAGAGTGCAGAGCCTAATCAATCAAATTTCTGGCCCAGTGGAACAAGTGGAATACAAAAAAAAAACAGGAAGCTTAATAATAGAAGTGAAAACCTTTGAATAAACAAAAACATTAATCGCAGCCAAATCCTTGGATAAAATCTCTATTAATACTCAAATAGCCTGGGGAGCCTCTACTGTATGTGACAAGATTTGTGCACCTGAATTTCTTGGCGAGTCTCTGGATGAACAGCTGCTGCATCATGCCCCTACGGTAGGTAGGTATCAGGAAAATGTATATGGACCAAAGCTAGCCGACTCTCACATGTTCGTTTTAACTTTTCTAGGAACAAAATGCCCTAAGGAGATTAAGGCAGGATATTTTAATTGCTAAGTCCATCCTTTCTATCCAAACCCAATCCATTGCACAAAATGTTGGAGGTGGGGCATACCGCTTCCATCTACCGGAACAAAAAAAATTTGCAGAAACTGTTCATCAGCAGAACATGACTAAGCAAGCTGCAAATCAGACAACTACCATTGCCCTAACTGCAAAGGGAATCATTCTGCTAACTCCAAAAACAGTCCAACATATGTCGAAGAACACGAAATTTGCAAAATCAAGGCCAGCAAAACTATTTCTTTTAATTAATCACGTGCCATCTACTCTCAACAACAAAAAAACAACTAGAGATAAACACTGAAGAATATATTGCCCTCGAATCACAGCACATATTCCCAGCTCTGACTCGGCCGCAAAAGCAAAATTTCTCTCGGAATACATATGCAGCTGTAACCCGATCTTATAGTACACACCCACTTGACAACAGAACCACCTCTCAGAAGAGGTGGTTCTGCTTTTTTGCTAACAAAAAACATAAGCAGATGATAACCAGCCAAAGCTGCAGGAATCAATCTACACCAATACAAACCACTAGAAGAAGCCAACATGCTTCCCTGGGCTCAAATACATTGCCTGAGATTGATGTAGCCTCTGGTTATCCTCCGGATCACAGGAACATGCTAGAAAGACAATCTCAATTAAGAGATGTAGACAACTCAAATGCAACACCACATATGCCGAAAACCTCCCAGGAGAAACAAATGGTGGGCTGCTTTAAAAATCTAATCATCCAACTTCTCCCTGCTATTATCAAAATCTTACTGGCAAACACTATAACTGAAAAATAGACGGCCTAAAAGAAATAGAAAATATATTAGAAGCTGGTAAACTAATTTCCGAGTTACTCACAAAATTAAATGTTACCTCTCTCATCAGTCAAGCATGAACTTAACAATCCTACAATGGAATCTAAAAGGATACTTTGCAAAACTACCTTACCTTCACTTGCTTATTGATCAACATCATTCAGGAATTACATGTATTCAAGAATCATTTTTACATCAGCGCCATAACATATAATTGAAGAATTACTTCAGCCCTTTCCGATATGAAAGAAGGGAAGGTAGAGGAGGTGGGGTGATTATTTTCATTCACTCCAGCATACCAAACACAACAACACAATTGATTACTCCATTAGAGCTTGTGCTCTGCAAAATATTTATCAACAAAAAGCCTATCAATATAATAAATATGTATTTGCCACCCCGTTTGGAAAGTTATGGTTTATTGCTGAAGTTACAAGACATCAGTTATCAGATTACAGGATCTAGCATTATTATGATGGACTCAAATGCTCACAGCTATAGCTGGGGCCCTGACTTCAGTGACACACAGGGTAAAATAATAGAGAACTGGATGACTGAAAACAACCTAATATTACTGAATAATTCAGCCCCAACTTTCTTGTTCTCCAGAGGTACATATACACACATAGATCTAACAATAGTCACTGAGGATCTGCACTCCAAGTTTACATGGAACACTTGTAGTGACACATTGACAAGAGATCACTTTCCACTGATTATTGATTCAGCTTTATCAATTCCCAAGGCCGAACTACCAAGATGGCGCTTGCGCAATGCATATTGGCAATATTTGAAACTGCTCTAGTGTTCCCAAACTGCTCAAAATAGACAATATCCGATGCTTTTCAATCCATAACCAAAGCAACATTGGCAACATCAAGGCTAGTCAAAGCTTTACACAACAAAAATTATTATTATTATAATATAAGCAAGTTTTAGCCTCCCTTAATTGCACGACAAAGATGTTCTAAGAGAGGTAGGAGGAAGGCACCATTTAGTATGGAGTTGAGGGAACGCGGAATCTATGCACAAGGTGCACAGAAACAGGAAGCTAAGAAAGAAGTTCATGAAACAAGAAAAAGTTGAAGAAGTAGTAGGTGCTGAAAAACAAGACAGCAGTGAACCGTAACAAAACAAAAACCTATTCTATTTCAACAAAAGAAAGCCTACCTAACCTTTAGCTCAGACCTTCTCATAGTCCCCCTGGGAGCGCTAATTTACACAACAATAAAGGACAAGCAGCTGGTGGACTGATGAGTGCAAGATAGCCCATAGGAAATACCATAAGGCCTACAACCATTACAAAAATCCCCTTGAGAACATTGATAAATGGATCGCATTTAAGCAAGCAAGAGCGATTTTCCGGAAAAACAAGTAGTAGAGGCTAAAGCCGTCAGTTGAGGGAAGAGCAGTTTCAGAGCAGACCGTTGCACTCTGGATGGACTCGCACGTATTGGAAACTCCATTCGGAAAGCAATAATCCTGCAAGATTTTTATGTTGCAGTATTTTTCGATATAAAACAGGCTTTCAACACTGGCTGGCATTATGGGCTATTGCAAAAGCTACAGATTTTAGGATTTGCAGGTAACCTACCTCAAACCATAATGTCTTTCATCAAAGAATGCAAAATAAGAGTCCGAATCAATGACACCTTATCCGAGCAAGCAATGTTTCCGGATGTAGGGTGTCACACAGGATCAGTGATCAGCCCAACATTGTTTAACATAATGATACATGATACTTTCCAGGACTGTAACCCCCTACTGCAGACATCCCTTCATGCTGACAACGGAGCTGTTTGGGTAACTTGCTCTGACTTGACTGAGGCACTTTGCATGCTGCAGTATGCCTCAGATGCAATTCTTGTTTGGTCCTTCAAATCTTGTTTGGGGGCTTCAAATCTCTTCCACTTCCACAAAAGGAAAACTTCCTTCGATCTCGGTGGCTCCGTTGAACACCACAGCAGCCTTTTGTTCCTCTTCAGACACCTCAATGATAAGTGGAATCATTTCACTTTCTTTCCTGAAACGCAAGAAAAAATGTGAGCTCACGTTGAAAATTTTTTTAATGAAGTCTTTCGCTTCATAAGCAAGCCTTTCAGTTGCAGTTAAGGATACAGATTTAAATCTGTTAGTGAAAATGGAGCTAATATGATAAATTGAGATGCAGGGAAGAGCAATTAGAAAAGGGGACAGTTGTGAAG
This sequence comes from Morinoia aosen, assembly GCA_030386875.1. Lineage (NCBI taxonomy): Eukaryota > Metazoa > Arthropoda > Malacostraca > Amphipoda > Talitridae > Morinoia > Morinoia aosen. Next base: position 46,378,376 of record CM059575.1, read on the forward strand.
AATTACGCTCAACGGGAAGCACCATTGAAAAAGTATATGAAGAAATGGTGATGACATTCTTAGCTAGTTAAAGCCTCCCTATCTGCAACAAAGGCGATCCAAAGAGAGGAAGGAGGAAGGCACCATTTAGTATGGAGCTAAGGGAACGCAGAATCTATGCAGAAAAGGCATTGAAACAGTAACATAAGAAAGAAGTTCATAAAACAAGGTCAAAGTTGAAGAAAGTAGTAGTTGCTGAAAAACAGAACAGCAGTTAACCAAAAAAAAGATGGCTCTTAAGATAACAAAAGCTTTTTATTTCAACAAAAAAGGCCTACCCAACTCTCAGCTTGTGCCCTCACATTGTCCCCCTGGGAGTGCTAATTTGCATAGATACAAAAATTGTATCCCCCTGAGGGGAAATGGAGATGATGAACTATAGCATAATATTAAATGTAAAACTATAAGGAGTCTCAATGGAGAAAGAGAAGAAAAGAGACAAAAAGGTAAGATTAGATTATATGTTAGTTCAAGCCTCCTTAACCGCTAAAAAAATCCAGTTTAGAGGAGAGGCAGGAGAAAGGCACCATTTAGTGAGAAAATAAAAGAATGCAATGTGGGATATCATGGGGGAAATAAGTTATGAGGGGAAATAAGTTATGAGGGGAAAAAAGAAAACAAATGATTGATAGTAATAGGCGGAGAAGTATGAAATACATGGCCTAAAACAAAACTTAAGTTTATGCACTCTTATTTCCCACAATTCCTCTCTAACATTTATGTTGTCTAATATGTTTAGATTTTTGAGAGATGTTAAATAATAATCCTATCTTACACTTTTGAAAACTTTTAAAGAATAAGTAAAAAATGAAAAAATCTTTTTAATAAGACTCCTAATGATTGAGTCAAGAAAATCTGTCTATAATCTGGACATCTTAAATTTTATACTGACATGTATGTATTCCTTAGCGGGTTACCAGACTCATCTCACCTCTGCTAAGAAGCCCAAGGTCTCTCTTAATTGCTCGTCAGGAGCTGTCTCGCAATTGGAAGCAAGAGGAGCTCGAATGAGAGAAGAGGCAGAGAAGAGCAGTGAGTGATCAGCAGCTTGATTGGATGGCATGTCAATTCCATGTCCTGAAAAATAAATCAATTCAAATGAAACAGTACGTAGCAACACTTTATGTAAAAATTAAGTCTCTCTGTAATGAAATCTTGAATGAACATATGAAAACAAAAAATATTGACCCTAAATGACAACACTTAATTTTAAAGAGTTTTCAAAAATACTAAAAAGATTAGATTAGATTATTAGTCAGTTTAAGCCTCCCTATCCTCAACAAATGAGATCCAAAGAGAGGAAGGAAGAAGGCACCATTTAGTATGGAGTTAAGGTTACGTGGAATCTATGCAGAAAGGGCACAGAAACAGTAAGATGAGAAAGAAGTTCATGAAACAAGATCAAAGTTGAAGAAGAAAGTAGTAAGTGCTGAAAAAACAGGACAGCAGTGAACCAAAGAAAGTCTTATTTCAACAAAAAGAAAGCCTACCTAACCTTTAGCTCGGGCCCTCACATTGTATCTCTGGGAGCACTAACTCCCATAGATACAATAGTTGTGTCCCCCTGAGGGGAAATACTAAAAAGAACTCAATACAATCTAACAAAGCTAATGAAGAATTTAAATTTAATTTTTGAAAAATAATTACCTTGTAAGAGAAAAACTAGACCAATGAAACCTAGAAGAATCTCAAAACACTCTTGATAACAAAAGTTCAATGGATTTGATCTTAGCTTATGATCATAACATACCTTGTAATGGATTAATGTATTAGATATTTTTATACTACACTTAGAGATGTTACAATTCTCTATGAAGAAAAAGTTTATCAGAATCAATTAGAAACCTAAAAACTTACAACACTTACAGTAAAAATGGGCTCTTAAAATGCAGGCCCAGTAAGTCACTTACAGATTGAAATTTAGTAAAGAAATTATGTTGTCAACTCTTCTTACTGAACTTTAACAATCAAGATCAACTAGCTTTTATAAAGAACCAACTTGCAAAAAGAAAAGAAATGTTTCATAATGTTTATATCCACCAATATGGATGAGTCAAATTTGAATTATGAAAATATAGATACCAAGAATATGTATGGATGAGTCTTGAACAATGGCTGCAGGTGCACCATTTGCAGTGAAAACACAGCTTAATGGAGTACTGTATAAAGTCATTAAGTGTGCAGAACTCAAATTTGGCATGAAATTAAATGGTGCTACAGTGTGGATAATAACTGGATATCTATGCACAATATTTCCTTAATTCTAATATCATTACTAACAAGAGTCACCCATGATGAGCAATCATTATGGGGGGTACTAATGGATATAGATTCCCAAAAACAATACTACCCAATACATAAAAAGAAAATTATGTAGAACAGGATGTTTAATGATATTTTTTATTTTTAGTTCAATAGTTTTCTACCATTTTTCACTAATAATAGTTTTCTACTATTTTTTTCTTCAACATCCAAGAATTACTACCTATTTTATACATAATGAATGTCATCAACATGTAAGCAATTGGCCTATAATGAGCAGTTTGAGTCAATAATACACTCAATAACACAGGTTCAAAAAAAATTTGAAGTTTGTTAATACTTGAAATACTTAATACTAAAAGCAGCAACTAATGCATTATTGCCAAAAAGTTACCTAAATTCCTAACATAACCAAACCAAAATGTACTCTTAAGGAGACCGTCCCGGCTGTTCAACTTTTTTTCGTCCGATTGGTGGTCATTTTTCATGTTTTTGTTGGAAAAGGACACTTAGGTGGTGGACTATTCGGTCTTAAAATATTAGGTGGCGCTACGGATAAATAGATTCCCCAAAGGGGGGGAGGGGACCAAAATCTTTAATTTTGAGCCAATTTCAACCCCGCGTACAAAGAGAACAAATGGGAAATGGAAAAAAGCCCATGTTAGTTTGTTAGGAATGTTCCAAGGATTCTAAAACTGTTTTTTCTAGCATCAAAACTCAATGATGAGTCCCATTTTGAAATATCAGTACCAGTGAAATATCAATACCTAAAATCAATATGTCAATTTTTTCAAAAACTAAGGCCTAAATCAAAACAATTGATCGAATACATTGTGTTTCTTTTCAAAAGTTACATATCATAGTCAAATTTCATATGAATCAGACTGAAAATAAAAAATATCATATTTTTGAAAGAAATTTTTTTTTGGTTTGGAAATCACAATTCACACTGTGAATATGAAGTTATGTATGGAAATTATCAAAATAAAAATAAAACTATTCAAATACATAAATTGTTCATTAAATGCCACTTCAACAAAAAATTTTGTTTTTTGCTGATACCCAACACTTCTAACTTTCAACATTCAAGATGGGACTAGTCCTCGAGTTTTGATGCTAGAACAAAACCAAAGACATTTTTAGAATCCTAGGAACATTTGTAACCAACTCTCACATTTTTTTTCAAATTCAACGCTACTGACCAACGCTACACATTTACCAACGTTTCTTTTATTTTTAACGAAAACATCCTAGAAGTAGGCTCAGGCTCCGCGGGGTTAGCAAATAATAAATTATGCAATATATTGCGGAAACAACTTTTCTCCTGCCTGCCGCGCTTGTTGCGTTGTTCGAACGCACGCTCCTATGGCGCGAGAAAGACAGTTCATGAGCGACGCTCCTATAACTTCAAAGTTGAATAACTCTTAAAAAACGCATCAGCGAGCAGAATGACATTCAAGTAAACGTTTTTAAATACGTTCCTTTAGTGATTGCTTGGAATGGAATTATCAATTTCCATGAGGCACCTAAAAAACATATTGACTATAATTTTTTAGGTTATGTTGAGTAAATACCCCTTTGCACCAGAAATGGCATGGAAGAAAAGTTGTTTATTCTGAAGTGATTACCATGATCCAATCAAAAAAATTTTGAAAATCGATTAGTGTGTTGTTCAGGAAAATTTACCCAAATTTTGAACAATACCAGTGAAGTTTTTTCTTATTTTAAACCTGGTGAAATTTGACATCACATCCTACTTCCAGATTAATTTACACACAGAAATTTACATACAAATGAAGCTGATAGTACCCTACCACAAGATTTAGGGGTCAATGTGAAGTTTAATGCAACCACGGAAAATAAGAATTCCGATCTTAGGAATCACTAAAGGAACCCATTTCAGAACGTTTTACAGGAATGACATTCTGCTTGCCAATGCGTTATTTTTGAATAATTGAACTTTGAAGTTGGCCTTTGCGCCAAAGGAAGCGAGCGCATGAAACGGAATTTAATTAATAACGGAAGCTATGACAAACGTAAAGAGGTTGGGTTGTGAGGGGGAGGCACAGTTCTTCTATTTAAAGTTATAAATAAAGCTTCTAACCCACCCATTAGGGTGACGACAGCAATCTTGTTGACATCGGGTCCAAGATGGCAGCGCCCATTGTGGTCGCCATGTTAGACCCGATGTAAACAAGATTGCGGTCGTCACCCTAATGGGTGGGCTAGAAGCTTTATTTAAAATTTTTACTAGAAGAACTGTGCCTCCCCCTCACAACCCAACCTCTCTACGTTTGTAATAGGGAGTTAGCTTCCGTTTTTAATTAAATTACGCTCGCTTCCTATGGCGCGGGAAGGCCAACATCAAAGTTCAATTATTCAAAAATAACGCATCAGCTATCAGAATGTCATTCTTGTAAAACGTTCTTTAATGGGTTCCTTTAGTGATTGTTTGGAATATAATTATTAATTTCTGTGGTTGCATTAAACTTCACATTGACCGATTTAGGTCACCTTTTTGGAATGAAAAGCTCCAAGGTATTAAAAAAAATTGAAAATAAGCAGTAGGCATTGAATTGTAGCACATCATATTCCTAATTATTTGTTTCCTTTATATTTTAAATTTCAGGCAAGTCAACAGCATTTTCCCATGGAACTAGCTTATCAAATTTTACCTGTTCTAATTGTATCTGGTTTCAAAGCTTTGATAAAGAGATGCAACTTCATCCACTGAAAAAATTAGTTATGAGCCATCCTTTTTAAATTATATTAAAATAATATTAAAAGTTTAATTTCTTACCTTCCAGTTCCAAACTCCAGTGATCATATAACAACAGCACAACACCACTTTTCATTGAAATGTGCGTCTTAATTAAATGCTGATAGGATTTTTCGGTAGTCGGTCTTTTTGAAATGGTAGCTGCTAACATAAATAAGTTATTAATTAACCTGAACATTTCAACTCGGCAAAATCCATTCTTTAGAATTGAAACCAAGACATTGAAATATCTTAGGTAAATTTTTAGAATTACTCCGACATTAAATTAAGGAACACTTATTAAATTTCACGTGAGGCCGCAACATTTCACTTCACTTAACGCCATCACACTTCGTTTCAACGGCATGCCAGATTGTCGTACCAGTAACGCTTCGCTTACAGTAATGCCAGATTTCGGGTTAGCAGTGTTGCCATATGCAATGTACCTTTATGTAAGCGGCGCTGCTAATGGTGCGATGCCTTGACGTCACTCGCACGCAGCACGATTCGATAAAAGACTGGTTTGCTGCTACCTGTTCTTTCGTCTACCATGACTGACGCAGCAGCCGCTACCTAAGTCAGTCATACACCGGGCGTTCCGAGACAAGGTGCCTGCACAGGTGTTGGGAAGACTTGCCCAACTGAGTGTAACATTGTTAACACTGGAGTAACTATTACATTGTCGCCTATACCTGAGTTATTATTACTCCTCAGAATTAAGAACTATTAGCAGAACTATAGTAGTTCTTAATACCTGGACCTCACGGTTAATAGAGAATACTCTAATATAGCCGGGAAAAACTCGACAATGCCTAATGTTACCCATATAATGAGCAAATCTTTTTCTTTCGGTATCTTTGCCGATTCTTTAAAAGTTACAAAAATAACTCCTATCTTTAGACGCGACGAGAAAATTTGTAGCGATAAGTAGACTCTTGTTATGAACGTAGAAAAAATAACTTCCATCTTTAAAAGTGATGAAAAATCATAAAAACGGTATACTAATTTCTACACAGACGATTAGAACAAGTTTTTACCCTAATGAACACACAATACTGGAAAATTTAAAGAAAAATAGCGAATGTTTTAAAATTCATAGGAGCAAAATCCAACGACCGTTCATTTTTCCACTCAAAATTTTTGATCATTTCAAACGTGTAAAGTTGATTTTACTTTCTCAACCGCTTGAACACGTGGGCGGATGTGATGGAGGTGATACACTAATATGAATCACGATTTTTTTGAATAACCGTTTGACATAAATGTGTGTCATAATTTCTTTCTGTTTATTTGTGTTTCGCGATAAAGGATCAACTTGCAGGCAAATTGCTGACCGTGTTGAGGTTCCGCTTTTAAATATTGGTTTGGAAGCTTCGAGTGACTGGAGTCATCCCTAATCAACCAAATATCGAAGTTCCTCTATAGCAAGGTCACAGGCCGCTCGCGACGTTGTATGCTGCGGAAGATAACGAATGAGCGCATCGCAGCCCGAACATACATACGCTAAGACCTCCAGCTACAAGGAGCTCACATCAGTCCAAAAACGGTTTCTAGCGAATTGCTTCGAAGTGGTCTACATGCCTTCACTCCACGCTGAACTCATCTTACAGCAAAACTGTTTGTGGAGAACCATTTAAGCTCTGCTGAATGTCATCTTGGCAAACGAATTGAGTTTTGAGAACGTGTTGTGTGGTCCGATAGGAGAAAATTAAAATTTTCTGCCAAAAGAAGCTCGTTGGGCTCGAAAAAAAAGCAGGGATTGCCTATGATTCAAAAAACATCGACAGTCAAGTATGAAAGTAGCAGCATCATGTTGCTGGAGTAGTCTTACTGTCCATAGTATGGGAGAACTTCACATCATTGATTGAAAATAGACAGTTCCGTGTACAGGCAGATATTGCAGCCCACGTTGCTTCCGGACGTAAAAAAATCTACAAACCACGCGAGCATGGCGCGTGTAAGCGCGATAATCTTTCATCAAAATTAAGACACCGGAAATAGGGTGAAATTAGATAAAATAAGGCCCTGCAAAGAGAATGTAAGTGCCCTTCTGTAGCCTAGCCAATCACCTGGCCTCCGTCGCACTGAAAATTTGTGACGATTATTGAAATCTTTTAATTTAAATTAATTTAATTCCTAAAACTGTTGTGCATGAAATAAGTCCAAAGAACCTCGTTGATTTGAGGATCATCTGCATGCAAGAATGGAACAAGATACCAAAAACGGGAGTGTCGAAGGATAGTTTCCAGTCACAATAATCGTCTCCGTACTGTTTTTACAAATAAGGGTCACGCCATTAAATACTCACGACTAGTTTTTGTTTTGGCATTTCCGTTCGTCTCAAACATTTCTGTGTTTAGTTGATTTCTGATTGTTAATAAATTTTTTATGTTCCGTTTGAAGACTTTGGTAAATATATATACATTTGTTCTCTGAACAACCTGGACCCTACATCCCGAACTAGAGGTGGAAATTTTCAGGTTGCATGTTGCATCATAAATACGGATGTGCAAATTTTTAAGGCCCCGTCCTTTATACATGGTGACCGGCCCTTTGTTGAACAAACTTTAACATGAGGTTGGGACCATGGAAATTAATACATTTTACTCAATGACCGAGAGGTAAAAAAATTATTGTTAAAAAGTTACAAGGATTCGAAATTTAAAACGTATTGGAGAAAAATTCGTACCTTGAGAATGGCCGGGAGGTGGAAGGCAGAAGCTAGGAAAGCATTTTTACTATGAACCTCAAGAAACATGATAGCAACCTCAATTAATATAACCACAAGAAACAGATTCTCAAGTTAGGTTTGGTATTTACAAAAGATGTTCAACATGACGCCCATCTGTTTTTAATGCAGACGTTTTAACACCGGTGCAATTAAGTTAAACGCCGACGCGATTGACGACACCAGGAGATTCATGAATCCTTGCGATAGCTTCAACATTTCCACCAATGAAGTTTTCTTCTGAACGAATCGGTATTTCGGATATTATACTCTCCAAATACCCCAGATGTTGAAATCTAAGCGTATTGTCAGACGACCTTAGGGGCCGTGTGAAAATTTCAAGTCCTTGTAATATCTAACGAAACGTTCTCGACCGAATAAAAAGTGTTGATTTCAATAGTCCCAATCTTATGCTAAAGGTGGCTAAAGTGTCAGTCATTCTGTATTCTCTTCTCTAATAGGAACGAAACATTATTCACTACATACTTGTACCTACGATTAGCGGTGGAATGTTCTAGAAGCAGACACCTTCAAGTTTATGAGAATAATACTAGAAGAAAATTTAACCATCAAAAATCATTTCAACCATATACCTGCGGTACTATCCAGACCCATCGAAATTTTGCAGTCTTCGCATATTTTACAAGAAGAAGCACTAAAAATACTTTATACCACAGTGATCCTTCCCTATATTCAATACGGCATTGAAACCTAGCGCCACACAAACAAAAATAAAAGTGACAGTTTATTCACACTACGAAAAGCAGTGGGGCTATCCCCAATTTAGAAAACAAACCCACGCAGATGATTCATTCACGAATTTAAAAATTCTGTTGATTGACTATTACTGTTTTTTTTTTAAGTTTCATGCTTAAAATGCTTGAAACTAACAACATTCTAACTTTCGGCCACAAATTTACACTCAAATTGACTACCATGATTACTCGATGACCTCAAAACTTGAAAAACAGATCTCAAAATAGTTTTCTTTTCGCTGGCACCAGGTTCAGGAATTCCTTACGTAGCAATACGTGCGATACCCTCACCTATTCAGCTGTCAAAATTAGGCTTGAATTTTACATGCTCCCGAATTGCTAGACGAATGAGAAACAAATAAGATAACTCAAACCGCGTAAGCAAATAAAAAATTAAGAATTCCTATACTCTATTCCGCACCATAAATAATAAAACTTTAGATAATACTTTAGGCAGGATAAAACTTTAACTTCAATCTACCGTTAAAAAAACATCTGATGCTGAAGAACGGGGACCAGAAAATCAAACGTTACTTTCTTACAGCTTGACGTTATCATATTTGTTATAATGCTAAACACGTTGAAAGATAGCAACACAAGTACAGTACACTAAGTTTTTCACAATGTAATAATCTAGAATTTGCTCATCTCCTGATGCGAGTAGGTTGTTATAAAAGTCTCATAGCTTTTTGGCTCCCAATGTTGAATATTTTATGCAGTTAGATGTTAAGTATATTTTTAAGTCTTACTTGTATCTAAGCACATCCTTGTTGTCAATGAATCCTTTCAATCTTTCAAATAGAGAGGTAATTAATTCCAAACCCGAGAGAAGTCATTGGCGCGTAAAAGCACAGATGCATTTTAAATACAAGTCAACTTAATATCGTAAGATAAAACACTGTGTAAAAGTACTTGTCATCTTCAACAAAAATTAGCAAAAGTGCGAAAAAGCTTCACTACTAGTGCGATAGGTATTTCCTTAACTTAGTTAAAGGTTTGATGAAATGGAGCTTACAAGTAATTTTGCATTAATCTTAATTCCCTCTTGCGATAGCATTGTTTCCTCACATCCATGACATAAAAGTGAGACTAAAGACCAATGGAGTGACTTAAGAAAATCAAATTTTTGAAATTCTGGAATTTTGGTGGACATAAAAATTGTGGTCATTAACACAAACCGAGAGTTCTGAAACTGTGCAAGACCTGTGAGTTGCCAGACCACGTTCGTCACTTTTGAACATCGAGTTATCAATACATCAAATCAAATTCTTGCAATTGTGCTACATTCAGCGTACGCTGTGGAAGATAGCCAACACTGGTTGATCTGTAGGAAATGGTTCATTGATGCTCTTTACTTCATGGAGCACACAAATGTTGTGAAGTTGAAACGATGAATTCAACTGTTAATTATTATATTTTCATGAAATTCTTGAAGGTTCATCAATAGAATTCTCTTATCTTGAAATATTTTGTTATCAGGTTTATTTTTTATCGTTAACACTGAAAAAGAACGGGAGACAAATTGATAGGAAAATGATAGTATACGCAGCTCATGATGTATTCATTCAGAACTGTGCTACGCTGCAACTCTTATATCCAATACGGTATAGAAGCAAATGAACAATCATTGTTAGACCACGAGTTTTATAAAGCCAAAAGTCTACCAACGATGAGTCAATATCTTGAATAGCTTCACTCTCTGGTTCAGCACTGATGTCTCTGTCATGCTAAGTCTCTTGGGAGTATGTATAATCCTCTGCTAAACCCTTTTGGGGAGAATAGCATTCTAAAAGAACATGGTCTGGCGTTTTGGTACAATTTTACAAAAATAAATGCAGCAGCCGTACCACTCTGTGACTACAGCATGTGTGTTATCAAGCTCACTGAACTGTTGAGCATATGCAGACTTTGTCTGACAGGACGTTTTTATTTTGATTAAACATTCGAGGAGCAATATATATGGCATACTATAGATTAAAATTTCACTATTAGTGCTTAGTAATGACTTGGTAATTGCTTTGCAAGTGCTTACCAATGACTCTTAGTAATTGGCAAAACTTACCCTCCTATAGTCATGATCGAAGTCATTTGCATCAACAAAGGAAAAACCAGAGATTTATCAGAAATTTTATCGTCGATGTCATATTTTTACAAAGCGCTAGCGAAGGTTCCGTCTTCAGAAGGCACACAAGTACAGGTCCAGAATAACAAAAACCTGTCCAATGAGTTCGTGCATACTTCTGTCGACAGCCGGCGCAGTTATTTATGCTTGAACAGTAAAATATTGTCTCAAGAGTCAATAAATTCTGAGAAAGCTTCTGCAGTCGCTTTCTTGCAAAACGGTGTTTGTTCAGAGCATTTTGACGATGTTTGAGACTGGATTTCGCTGAGAAATATTGGTATGAGTACCGTCGGAGGGCTAACATGGTATAAGTTGCCAAATCTTTAAGCTATTGTTAACACAAGGGAACATATACTGCCTTGAATTTGGGAAAATTGATAAGGGATTTTTCGTTACGAAGGACGGAGAACATACGAAATCAGATGTCGAATAATTGCCCTCAAATTTTCATTAAATTTAACTATAGATAACTCCTCAGACAGACTCAAAGAATCAACTTTGAATTTTCTTTTAAATGCCACATTCGAAGAAAAATTGACTTTAAGTAAATTTATCTGCAGTGACATCCTGTTCATCACGCATTCTTTTACTACCAGTTTACAGTTGCGATTATTTTCCAGTCATGATATTGAAATATCCTTGGTTGATAGCTTTGTCGGTACAAGTGGTGGGAAAAGTATCAGTTCAGTTAAATTGCGTTCTTATTTAAATGAATGAATTCGTTCCCAAGGAATCCCTTGAAATCGAGTTGAGTGCCGAGTCTGAAATATCTCCATTAAAGTTCATGTGAGACACTTAGGCACAGCAGAACTCTTGTCGAGACTCAGATATGAATTTGGTGGAAATGTCAGGATATCGAAAGACTGCCGAAAATACTGCTTGCACAGATTGGCAGTTCATGATGAGATAATGTACCCTAAAGCTCGTAAGAAATTACTCTCAATTCGGTAAGGTGAATTAAAGCTTTTATCCCCGGCCTGGGTGTAGATAATCTCTTCATTAAGCAGTTAACCTTGCTTCAAATCGCTGATAGTGCAGCAAAAAATTTCAGAAGAGCTTCGCATTTGTGTAATTTTTTTCACAAAATTCATGCGAAAATAAAAAGTTAATTTTCAAAGCGCTTGGGCATCCCAGTTGTGATTTTATATTCGGATTATAATTAGTCAGTGTAATTTTTTAATTATTCTCACAACGCATGTTTACTTTCACTGAATTAGAGAAAGAATGATTTTTATTCATTGTATTTGTGTGTAAACTTCTCCCTTACTAAATTTCAAGAGACATTCACACTAGAATTTTCTTAAATTACGCATGAATGATATTTTTAAATGATTTGTCATTGTAATGAAACTCTGTTCAACGTTTTGGCTTAATACGCAGGCCATAATTTGGAGTTCTGTAGATATGAAGGAATATGACGCTAATAAGTAAAATGCAATTCTCGGCAATTCTGCTACTGACCAATTTAAATAAGGATCGCACAACAGCCAGGAGCATAAAAAATATTTCTACTAATCACTATTGCGTGAATACCAAGTGCACAGCTGCGATTTCTATTAGACATGGAATGACAGGTACTCGTACATGCGAGTCCATTATGTCTAAAGGAATGTCACGAGAAATTGTCAGATTATTCCAGGTTGAGAGTGTTGAAACATTGGTCCTATTTTATATTGATGTATGGATTTTTCTATTTGATGCCATTTGCGTCAGCTAATACTAATTCAAGGGTATTATGATGGCTGAACCATACTGAAAAACCGTTGATTATTGCAAATAGGTTTTTATAGGGCTTCAGCAGTGACCACATTCATGCGATGCTCGAAAGAAGAGCAGGTTTTGGTGTTGCTGGAGAACCAATACTGTAAACTTGCGCTATTTACTACAGTTTGTAAGGGCATTCGTTGCATTTGAATGCATTTTTCACTTGAACCATGCAACGGATATCTTTCCGCCGCTGTGTAAAGAGTATGGTACAATCTCAGCAGAATAAACGCCCACTTTTCAATTGAGCATAAACTGAATGTACTCGCTGCAAAAGTTCTTCAATAGTCAACAGCCATCACATAACTCTTGAATAGAAAATAGCTGAGGAAATTAACATGAAATGAGAAATTCTGTCCAAAAATATAAAATTCGTTCGAGGTGTCAGCTGTCTTTAATTGCATTAATTGAGAAGCTCCTCGAAACAGTTCTATGCATTGATAAAAATTTCATTATGCTGAGAACGCTTCAGGCTAATGCCCATGAGCTGATGATGAGTATTAGCCCGAAACGTTCTCAGTATAACGAAATTTTATCAGTGATTTTTGCTCTCCTATTGTTATTGAAATTGAAGAAAATTCCGGAAAATGTACCTAGTTCTAAGCATATTATAGATCGCAAGAGCGGGTAACTGCCTTGCTACGTTCGGTAATGGGAGCAGAGGGTAGAGGTCTGTTTCCTCCAACTATGGTAATAAGATAAATATTTTTTTGTTTGCACCTGACTGAGCGATTCATGTTTATTTTGTGCGATAGAACGATTGCTTATTATTTCATTATTACTGAAGTGTCGTTTTTTCTATTTCTACAGAACTCATTGTTCCTATACTGGCCGAAACATTTTAATAATGATCTAAAGCATTACGAAATTTTGTTACCGTATAATGTTAAGAAAATTTATGAGGGAATATCTTTTAAAGTTTTCGATTATAGGAAAAAGTGTTGATCATAGTTGTAAATTGATTACCTGTTTTTAAAACCATTTACATTGAATACGTGTGAGAACTATGGACCGCATTTCAGAAAAAATTAGCCAAAGCATGTAGATTTATTTTCTAAATTTGGCGACATTAAAGCATCATTCGGGCTGTGTATCAAATTACATTATTAAAAATATTGCGGACTCAATTACTTTGAATTTATTTACGCTCTTGTCTAGCCGCAACCGTTCTGTGGCTGAAATGCCAGCAAAAACTATTTACTTTGAGTCTAATTCCCACCCTATGAAGAACGTAATATTTTCACTACTTACAACACACGAGATTATAGCAGCGTAGATCTCAGCGCCGCCGTCGCCGCTCTTGCATCGCCTCACTTCAGAACATCACACCGAGGCAGGCTCTACTGAGTTGGGTTGAGGGATAAAATGCAGCGCCACGCTTGTCGGACTGCAGACACTTGAGGCAATGCAGCTGCGCGCTGTAAACAAATAACTCGGCTTTGAGCCGCTTTGAATTCTCGGTGCTTATTCGAGTTTGAGTTGGGATTACCTGCAGCTGATTTTGTGCATGAAAGTTAATTACTAAAGAAAATATTGATGGATGTAAAGTATATAGCGCGCAGATTTTGTGTAGCGGAATCTTTCATGCAGAGACGTATGTAAAGTTTCAGGGAATATGAAGAAAGAATCAAAATATGTGGACTGGCAAAGTAGATTGTTAGTCAAGCATATATATACTTCGAGTTTTTTCTTAAATTACCTGCTTTTGTTACCACGTTCAAGTAAATTTCAACACTCACTATTTGATGCCGTCAAAAGTTGCGGAACAGTCAACAGACTTATCACAACTCGCAACTTTAAAAAAAACAATTAGTGGAGTCTACCAGTTAATCAAATGTTGACGAGGTCAGTATGTTAACCACTAAATTACATGAAAACCTAACATTGTTACAGTTCTCAAGATCCAATCAATCTCGTGGTAAAAATCGGATCCCTAGTTTTTAACTTTTCTTTTATAAATTTAAAAAAATGAACATTATTTCCATGGGGTTTTATGCCAGACGCATTGTTACGAAAGATTTTGGGAAAGGATTTTAAATAAAAGTAATGATCAACCGGGAGTATTTAATTGCCTAAAATGAAAAATGAAATATTAGAATGAACAGAGTTGAAAATTCTTGAAATAAGCAGGAAGGTCACGGAAGTCGCGGTATGGCAGATATCGCGTAAGTAGAGGACCACAGGGGCGCAGCACCTCCAATCCTACCCCCGTCTCCCGTTGCCTTGTGAGATAATACGGATAATAATTTTACGTAATAAGGCAATAGTAATTAAGCACGTAAGTGCTAGTTATAAGGTATTAGTCACGTAAACCGCAAGTCTTGTAACAAGTTTTAGTTGTGTAGGCTGCAAGGCTAGTAATAAGTTAAAGTTATAGTTAGGCACATAAGTGTTGAAACCAGTAATCGTATTAGTAACGGTTATAGTAATAGTTATTGACTAGGCAATTGTGGGTTAAGTTTTAAGTATAGTCGGCTCTAGCATCACCAGTCAGCTAACGTCAAGCTCACCGGTAACTAACTTCTAGAGCAGTGATACTTTACCTGGGGGGCGCATACCTCTGGGGGGGGGGGGCATTAGTCTCCGCGGTAAAGCTCATTTTTCCCAGTAATTTTTCTGGCAAAAGAGTGCAATTTCCATATTGAATTAGTTTTAGGACTTATTTACATTATTCTTTGTTGTGAGCTTTTCCTTACCAGTCCATCTGCACACAATTTCCCCTTAAAAAGGTTAAGAACCACTGCTCTAGAGTGTCGACTAGAAGGCCGGAGGTTGACGTAGACCGACACGCGATGAGATGAGAAGATCCGTAGAAGCGTCCACGAAATTGGATCCGAAGTTACTCCTCGAATGGAGTATTAATTGTGTAGCGTAGCGGACGAAGGGACGCGGACTGGACGACTATGTCGCTTGAAGATTTAGCTCTCTATGAGAATGGTGATCTTCGTTCACGGCAGATGACATTTTATAGAAAATCTTAACAGTTTGAGGAAATAATTAGTGAAGATGTTGATGTTTTAAGTGTTCAAGGTGTTCTTCCTAAGCCTGAACGAGTATGAATCGAACGAGTATGAACGAGTTCACGAGTATGAATCTATGTTCTAGTCAAAGTGACTATGTTGCAGTCAGAGTGGCTACAAGTATTTTCATTTAATGCTACTGCTATAATTTTTGTTTTCCACTCATACCACTGCTCATCTTAACATTTTCATGCATATTCAGATCAAGGCTCTAAGTATATCTATTCAAAACATTAAGCCCTTCATCGTTAAAAATTTCAGTTTCTCAAATTTCCAAGCCTATTGAGCAAGCAAAAAGGAGCGTTCGGCGTCTTGTCAGGAACAGGTCGACGGGGCAGAATGGCACGCTGCCATGGAAGTTGTTTTTTCGTAAGAAAAGAAATTGCGGTTAGTAAAAGTGAAAGGTGTGGAAAAAAATTGTGGAAAAAGAAAAGACTGAGAACGCAGGCGTTACAAACAGCTGTGGAATTTCTTTCCCAACGAGTCATGTATACTGTAGACTCGGGGGCGGCTCACTCGCACGAAACCAACTCGTTTCGTTTGAAAACTTACTTTTTAGCTGACATTCAAAACACAAACCATTTGAGTTGATCTTTGCTAATTCGTTTCTCGAATCTGTCTA
Organism: Morinoia aosen; assembly: GCA_030386875.1. Classification (NCBI taxonomy): domain Eukaryota; kingdom Metazoa; phylum Arthropoda; class Malacostraca; order Amphipoda; family Talitridae; genus Morinoia; species Morinoia aosen. Next base: position 46,394,446 of record CM059575.1, read on the forward strand.
ATTACATTTAAAACGCGTACACTCAACTTCACTCCAACTTTAAATTAAATACTCTAAATTGAGCTATTTGCTAATTTTTACAGCACCCAGTGGGCTTTTTTATTGGATCCCTCCTCTGCAGTAAGAGTTCAATTAATGAAGCATAGGCAAATAGGCGGTAAAACCTCAGCTCTTTTCTGTGAACAAGCAATAGTTCCAGCTCCAGCTGAGTTACGAGATCAAATCCTACGTCTGCCCTCTGCCTGCATCAAATGATTGGTGGCTTGAAGCAGCTGAACAATGGGCCCTACAAATCTTTCGCTTAATATGCACCGGCAGTCTATTAAAATGGCTCTCGACCTTAAATTTTTACCTTGTTATTTAGAACGGGCGCTTCATTGCCATGTGCTTGAGTTAATTGAAGGCGGCACTTAATGTTTTTATTTCTTGTTGTAGGAAGCCAATTTGTTGAAACCAACGCTAAGGAACTGCTCAAGACTGCTATAAACAGTAAACCCTAACGAAAGATTTTCATCACAGAAACTTTTTCTTAAACACAACTACAGAAGTCAGGAAATGACGCTCAACATCTCACTAATTTTTTACCTAAGTTCATTGATTGCAAGGGTATGTTTGAGCTAGGTTTATACATATCTGCAGTTCTTGTTTCAAACGTATCTCTCGCGACCGTGTCAGAATATGGATACAAAGGTATTTACACAGACTATGTAAATGATAGCAATACTAAAATTTTAATTTTGCAATTCTTGATGGGGATGTACTTTCATAGGAAACACTAAGACTTGCAACGTTATGCAAGAATGGTGTTTAGGATTTGTTGCCAGTAGACTCCTCTCTTCTTTCCGTCCCACACACTAATTATTTAAGTTACGATACTAAGGTATTCACCGGTTAGTGTTATACATCAGTAATGCTATTGAATTAGAGCTCAGCAATATGATTTTGGTTAGTCTTTGTCTTGTGTTGTTCCATGGGGTTTATAATACACTTTAATATATTGGTTACATTTATTACTGTCTGCTTTCAATTTTTCGCTTAATTTCATTCTACCCTTTTTCGTATACCGACAAGGCATTTCCTTAAAGATGTAGTTCGAATGATACGTTTTCCAGTTTTATATGTATAGAGTACAAATTTAAAGAAAAGTTAAAATCTGGGTCAGAAACCTGAGAAAAGCATCCCTGAATCATTTCAAAGTAAAACTCGGCGATCAACATGACACATTGAAGGCCAACATTGCCTGCAAGGCCCGACATGAGCACCGTCAGCAGCGCACAGGCAGAAGACATTCCTGAAGACCGCACCTATGCCAGGTGGGGAGAGCACAAGTGCAATACCAACCCTTAATTTCAACTTGTTAACATCAAGAGCATTAATAGGGATAATCAGAGTAACTTAATTGACGTATCCTACCATAAGTTCAACAAGACGGCTTACACTCACAAATCAAATACCTGTCCATCATTATTTCATATTGAAGAGCTCCCTGAAGATAAATTTGAATTTATGGCTTATGACAGTATTTCTGGGTAATGTTTTGTAGTATTGCATCTCTTCGATCATTTGTTTTCGTGAGCGTATAAATTTCAGAATATTTTCAATTATTCTTCCGTATGCCAGATGAATTGTTTCATTGAAAAAGTGCACGACGAACATAATCAATTTTGTTCTAAAAATAATTTACTAAATATCAGATTGATAGAGCTTCAGGAAAATTTTTCCAAATACATGGTGATTTTTAAGTATGGATCCTGAAAAAATCATTAAGAACTCCCACAACATCGGATGGATTTGAGAAAAGGATAGCACTCATAAAGTCCGGAGAAGTACTATTTTATTTTTATTATGTTTGGCACACAATAATACACACGCGCCACCTCCCAAAGCGCAGGCGAGAATCAGTGGGATTACCCAGGGTGTTCATTATGGCGCTTGTGAGATCTGGTCCAATTACCGGGATTTATATCTCGGGGATGCATTGAGTTGGTGTTTTTCTTCGGAAATATCTACTAGGTAGAGTTTACCGTGAAAAGCCCGCAAATTCACACCAACTGAGGGCATCAGTCGAGGTAGAAATTCAATGAATTGGACCAGATCTCGCCAGCGCCGTAATAAACAGCTTGCATAATCGCGCTGGTTCTTGTCTGCGCTCTGGGAGGGACATGAAAAATACTGAGCTCAAAAAGTAATCAAAATAAAACTGGTATTTCTCAGAATTGCATTGCTGCTTTGTTTTTTAAATTTATACCTTATTTATAGGGAGTCATCACCGATTCTTTAAGAACCCATATTTAAAAATTACCCAGTGCAATAACTTTCTCCGTTGCCCTTTTGTAGCTCACACCATTTAATGTTTCGTGCGTGTTCTGCGTATTTGACTATTTGACTCGAACACAGTTTCAGCGGGAAGAAGACCATAATTCATTCGTTAAGTCTCTGTGCACAGAGAAACTCACTTCCTGCATAGCTTTCAAGTATCTCTACCTTCACTGTAGCCCAGCATCCATATATGTACAATATGTCCATATACACATACATATATATTTTATAGCAAGTGCGATATATTATGTCCTACACGAAAAGTTACCCGATCATGTTTGATCCCATGACTCAGTTTCCATGAAGCGCTGTCCGCTGTTTTAAATAACTTCCTGGCCTTCATCATGCATTTGAAATTTCCACATGACTCATCACCGAGTCTTATCACGTGCAATTTCTTGACATATGATGGTTTGAACCAAGGAGCTTTAATGGAATGGAGGCGGCATCGCTATCTTTTGCCAGTCAATTTGCCGACCCAAGCCCCGCCCACCCGGCATTGGGTCCCAGTGTGGAGGTGGTGTTGCAGTGGAGGGGTAGCACCACCTCCATCATCAGCGACTGAAGACCGCGCTGTTAAATGGCTGACTTGCGCTACTCTGTGCTATACGTTTTTTTCTTAGGCATATATTTCAATTGCGTCCTCGCTGAATGATAAAGACACTCATATTGAAAACACTCGTCCTTGACCACAGCGTGGATAAGCGGCGCCCTGTCACTCTGAGTGTCTGACACGCACTGAGCCCCATCTCTGTGTGTGTGCCCGTATACCCTACAGCTACCGAAAATTGGCTTCACTTTAGAGCGCTGATGCCGCCTCCATTCCATTAAAGCTCCTTGGTTTGAACTCTTTACTTCATGTTTATCTCTATCTGCATCCACACACTGAGTACAAATAGTTTTTCACTCTCTTTGGTGTAGTTCCAGTTTTCTTAGATTACAATTCTATACTATTCCTCAACCCTATGTAGCTGATTGATTCGTGTAACCTTCTGCAGTTATTTTTTCTCATTTTCACCTATAAGTTTAAATTGTTACAATTTATTAGTGTAGTAAACAAAACCTATCACAAACGTTGTTAAGGTATAACATGTTCCTTAACTTTGCAATCGCTCCTCGAAGATAATGCATGTGAGAGTTTTTAGTGTTCATTAGAAATTACTAAACTGTGCCCTCAGAGAAGTTGTACAGCAAATGCTTGAAAAGCCGAAAAAAGAATAAGTGGCAAGAATTGGGGCCGGCTGGCCGCTGCCTCTGCTGCTCAAATGGATTGATTCGTCTTTCACCATTTCTCCCAACATGTTATAATTTGAAAGAGAGTGCTTTGCCTTTCTGTGTGATTCCTCAACATTGAGACATTTCTTTTTGAAGCCGTTCCAGAGATGAACCTAATAATCAGAAAATGCCCAGAGCTAAACTTATTTTCGATTAATTTGAAGGCTTTAAAAAGACGCCGAAACTCGTTATTTTGACAGAACCTTATAGATGAACAAAAAATTCCAGTTATGAGAGAAAAATTATACGTTTATTATCATTGTCCAAACTGTTCAGGCAAGTTGATGTTTGACCTTCCACATGTTAAAAGAAAATTTGACTTTGAATCCAGTAGTGGATGAAAACACTAAAAAAAATATTTTATGCCTGCTTCCTGTCCTAGTTATACTCTTCAGCTCAGGGCTACACGAGCTTTTAAGGCTTCGTAGAAAGCAAAGTTTATATACATTTTTATATGCAATAGTTGAGGATGCTTAACCGTACTAGTTTAGGTTAGGTCAAGGCGAGTTGACCGTGATGGACTGCTAGTTAATGTGTTGCTTGGGCTCCTGTGTTAACATGATATCGTTTAAAGTTACGTAGGCTTTTTGCCAGAGCATACTGGAATCTAAGCGCATGCATTAAAGCACGTTATAACTTAGTGGAAGATGTATTAAGCGATTTGCATAAATGATTCAGTGAATGAAATTGATTTTACGTATTGATGATCAAAGTAAAATCTCAATTCGGGTCAGACAATTCGAAAAAGGAGTGTACAATTATCATTTTATTGAAGTAAAGTTCAGGTCGTATCCCGATTACAAAGTGTATCGTTCTTTCTTCTATATATATTTTAATTACTTCAAACGGGAAATTTTATCTCTACCATATTATTAGACAATAAGTAATCAGTAATTTTTTTTGACTTAGTAAAATGATGTTTGGAGGTTTGGTTGTCAATTTGGATAATTTACTATATTTCGAATAAAGTTTACAGTATTTTTTTCGTAAAAATGTATTGTCTCTGAGATAGCAAACACTTGAATATCTAAGTCGAGTTCGAAGTAAAATCAAATTACCGCTTATCTACGCGCTGAGTTCTCTCATGTGTAGATAACACATGGCAACAAGAAAAGAAATTGATGTTTTTCTTGTTGCTTGGGAGCAAAGATCAGTGAAAGAAGTAATGGTTAAGAGAATGTTCTTCTAGAAATTAATAGTTAGTAAAGCGAATGTGAGAAGGCAGAATCTGTAAATGATAAAAAAGAGTAGAGCGGTCGAGATTGGAGGCTACAAGGAAAGTTAGCTGAAAACTTTAAGCTAACTTTGAGCCAGGTAAAGGTAGGGTAACACTAGCGATGGGTTGGTACGAATGAGGGTGAGACAACTTAGGACGAAGTGCATGCGACGATAAAATAAACAGGATCAATTCACAGAAATAGAACTTGAGAGATTCTCCTGGAATCGCATGTACATATAGTTAATTGAAAATGTTTGAATGTACATAGTTGTTCAAGAAGTAGGGGTTAATGATTTATCGTTGAATAACATGATGGAGTTTTATCTGGTAGAATCAGGTTATAAGCACGATGATAAATATGATAGAACCATATTTGGGTGAGAGGATTAGGTTCTCGTCATGTTGTGAATCATTGGTGTGGAAGCTCTTCAAAATAGATAAAAGAAAAATTTGTGCCTGGAAGAACCAAAGTAAAAAGGAGCACGGTGAAAGAAAAGCTGAATGAAAAGTATGGTTTTCTCTAGAATTATTGAGTAAGATTTGCGCAAGTAAGAGGGGATCTATGGGCAGTTAGGGTTCTTACAATACGTGGGTATATGTCAACTTGAAGTGATTGTCTTTTCAGGAATTGGGTTGATGTTGACACCTATGCGTGAGTCATACCTCCTGGTCTCAGCATGATCCGATAATAGGATGTCGGTGCATAACAGATAACGGATTCTGCTAAAGAATCTACGCTAATTAATAATGTATGAGAGAAATTTCCAGGGCTGTTGAGTGCATACGTAAAGAAGTGCGCCGGGTTCTAATTCGTTGTGTGTGTAAAACATAAAAACGATCAGGCATTCTGGCACCCACTAAGGCCAAAAACTGATACCTTGTTGAAAACTTAACTGTAGTGAGGAACAAAATGATTTCAAATTTTTCTGAAGTGAAGGTCTTGCATGTACGGGATATCTACCACATTTCGATTAGCCATATTTGTGAAAAATTTCACACAGTAATAACTCATGATCATTGTCTTTTTTGGCAGGCAGGGTCACAGTTAAAACAAGACATTGACTTAATTTTAAAACCCCAGATTTCACATGCGTTCCTTTTCGAATATTCCCCATGCATAACACCTACTCACAGAAACAAAAAATTCTAGGGGCCCCGAAACAGACGATTAGGAGACAAATCGACACGCTACTGTTAGAGCCAATGAATTTTCCAAAACCTTTGCATTTTTCATATTCCTGTCACCAACACTTTTCTTTACTTGCCAATCAAATCATTAACACAATTACCTTTTTGCAGCCAATATTGTACTTGTGTCCATACCGCCAAAATTGTTGCTCACTTCTTGCTCGCGACACAAAAATTATTCCACAGCTGTCGCTCATCCTGGATGGTGCACCATAACTTTTGAAATATTTGAATTGCATTACGCTTTCCACGAGGGTTTTCAAAATTAAACGATTTCATAACTAGAGCCCTGATTTCTAGTCCTAAAAAAATGGTCAAAATAGCGCGACAAATATGGGCAAAATAACACTAAAAAAAGTTGATATTGCACGTATAATAGCAAAATAGTTTTTATTTCTAATAAAATAGTTCTTATTTGGAGCAAAATAGCACGTAAAACTTTAGAAGTCTTGGCTACAATTTAGCAGTTTTCTTTCATGAGCAATTATATCAAAAACGGATAATATTGATCACAAGCCGGACTTGCGAACAAAAATGCCAAGATAACGAAAGAAAAAGCGCATCGGATACAAGCTGCGAAGAATCAGCATAAATTGTGCCAATTTTAACACTTCGAAAAAGTTCTATTGTTATATATTATCCTCTTTACGTAAAAACGAAACCTAAACGCTTATTACATTATCCAGTAAATAAATTTATTTCACTTGCTAAATAGATTCATAAATAGATCTAACACTACCACAGATTTAATTACTGTGAATAGAAATAATGAAAAAACATATAGACAAATGATATGAAAAATGAAAAACCTTTGAATTTCATTTTTCGTGCATGTTTGTTTACGCGTTCATAGATATGCGTGTTGTGTTGCGCGATGGTTTTTATAAATCACTTTGTGATTACCCTTTTCTCACTACTTGATCATTTCCGGGGGTGTCCAACCTGCTTCGGGATAGCGTTTTTGTCTTTTCTTACTTCGTTTCAACTGATAATTTAGAAATTCCTAAAAATTCTCTAGTAGTATTGAAATTATTTATAAGTTGTCAGCCATCGCGTGGAATATAAAATATCCAAGCGATGATACTTTTGATTTAATTAGCCCTTGACAGAGTTTAATCTATTAGCACGCCTCGAATGGTTTGTCTATTAGTATACCTCGTATAGTTTGTCTATTAGTATACCTCGTATAGTTTGTCTATTAGTACGCCTCGTATGTTTTGTCTATTAGTATACCTCGTATAGTTTGTCTATTAGTACGCCTCGTATGGTTTATCTATTAGTACGCCTCGTATGGTTTGTCTATTAGTACGCCTCGTATGTTTTGTCTATTAGTATACCTCGAATAGTTTGTCTATTAGTATACCTCGTATAGTTTGTCTATTAGTATACCTCGTACAGTTTGTCTATTAGTACGCCTCGTATGGTTTGCCTATTAGTACGCCTCGTATGGTTTGTCTATTAGTATACCTCGTATAGTTTGTCTATTAGTATACCTCGTATAGTTTGTCTATTAGTACGCCTCGTATGGTTTGTCTATTAGTACGCCTCGTATGGTTTGTCTATTAGTACGCCTCGTATGGTTTGTCTATTAGTACGCCTCGTATGGTTTGTCTATTAGTATACCTCGTATAGTTTGTCTATTAGTACGCCTCGTATGGTTTGTCTATTAGTACGCCTCGTATGTTTTGTCTATTAGTACGCCTCGTATGGTTTGTCTATTAGTACGCCTCGTATGTTTTGTCTATTAGTACGCCTCGTATGGTTTGTCTATTAGTACGCCTCGTATGTTTTGTCTATTAGTATACCTCGAATAGTTTGTCTATTAGTATACCTCGTATAGTTTGTCTATTAGTATACCTCGTATAGTTTGTATATTAGTACGCCTCGTATGGTTTGCCTATTAGTACGCCTCGTATGGTTTGTCTATTAGTATACCTCGTATAGTTTGTCTATTAGTATACCTCGTATAGTTTGTCTATTAGTACGCCTCGTATGGTTTGTCTATTAGTACGCCTCGTATGGTTTGTCTATTAGTACGCCTCGTATGGTTTGTCTATTAGTACGCCTCGTATGGTTTGTCTATTAGTATACCTCGTATAGTTTGTCTATTAGTACGCCTCGTATGGTTTGTCTATTAGTACGCCTCGTATGGTTTGTCTATTAGTACGCCTCGTATGGTTTGTCTATTAGTATACCTCGTATAGTTTGTCTATTAGTACGCCTCGTATGTTTTGTCTATTAGTATACCTCGTATAGTTTGTCTATTAGTACGTCTCGTGGGGTTTGTCTATTAGTACGCCTCGTATGGTTTGTCTATTAGTACGCCTCGTATGGTTTGTCTATTAGTACGCCTCGTATGGTTTGTCTATTAGTATACCTCGTATAGTTTGTCTATTAGTACGCCTCGAATGGTTTGTCTATTAGTACGCCTCGTATGGTTTGTCTATTAGTACGCCTCGTATGGTTTGTCTATTAGTACGCCTCGTATGGTTTGTCTATTAGTATACCTCGTATAGTTTGTCTATTAGTACGCCTCGTATGGTTTGTCTATTAGTACGCCTCGTATGGTTTGTCTATTAGTATACCTCGTATAGTTTGTCTATTAGAACGCCTCGTATGGTTTGTCTATTAGTACGCCTCGTATAGTTTGTCTATTAGTACGCCTCGTATGGTTTGTCTATTAGTACGACTCGTATGGTTTATCTATTAGTTTACCTCGTATAGTTTGTCTATTAGTTCGTCTCGTATGTTTTGTCTATTAGTATACCTCGTATAGTTTGTCTATTAGTACGCCTCGTATGGTTTGTCTATTAGTACGCCTCGTATGGTTTGTCTATTAGTAGGCCTCGTATGGTTTGTCTATTAGCACGCCTCGTATGGTTTGTCTATTAGTACGCCTCGTATGGTTTGTCTATTAGCATGCCTCGTATGGTTTGTCTATTAGTACGCCTCGAATGGTTTGTCTATTAATATACCTCGTATAATTTGTCTATTAGTACGCCTCGAATGGTTTGTCTATTAACATACCTCGTATAGTTTGTTTATTAGTACACCTCGTATGGTTTGTCTATTAGCACGCCTCGTATGGTTTGTCTATTAGTACGCCTCGTATGGTTTGTCTATTAGCATGCCTCGTATAGTTTGTCTATTAGTACGCCTCGAATGGTTTGTCTATTAATATACCTCGTATGGTTTGTCTATTAGTACGCCTCGTATGGTTTGTCTATTAGTATACCTCGTATAGTTTGTCTATTAGTACGCCTCGTATGTTTTGTCTATTAGTATACCTCGTATAGTTTGTCTATTAGTACGCCTCGTATGGTTTGTCTATTAGTACGCCTTGTATGGTTTGTCTATTAGTATACCTCGTATAGCTTGTCTATTAGTACGCCTCGTATGGTTTGTCTATTAGTATACCTCGTATAGTTTGTCTATTAGTACACCTCGTATGGTTTGTCTATCAATATACCTCGTATAGCTTGTCTATTAGTACGCCTCGTATGGTTTGTCTATTAGTACGCCTTGTATGGTTTGTCTATTAGTATACCTCGTATAGCTTGTCTATTAGGACGCCTCGTATGGTTTGTCTATTAATATACCTCGTATAGCTTGTCTATTAGTACGCCTCGTATGGTTTGTCTATTAATATACCTCGTATAGTTTGTCTATTAGTACGCCTCGTATGGTTTGTCTATTAATATACCTCGTATGGTTTGTCTATTAGTACGCCTCGTATGGTTTGTCTATTAATATACCTCGTATGGTTTGTCTATTAGTACGCCTCGTATGGTTTGTCTATTAATATACCTCGTATGGTTTGTCTATTAGTACGCCTCGTATGGTTTGTCTATTAATATACCTCGTATAGTTTGTCTATTAGTACGCCTCGTATGGTTTGTCTGTTAATATACCTCGTATAGTTTGTCTATTAGTACGCTTCGTATGGTTTATCTATTAGTACACCTCGTATGGTTTATCTATTTACTCTATTAGTATACCTCGCACAGTTTGTTTATTAGTGCGCCTCGAATGGTTTGTCTATTGGTATACCTCGTATAGTTTGTCTAATAGTAGGACTCGTAGAGTACATTTATCTGAGGACGTCTTATATTAACAAATTTTTAGAACCCAATATGTTGACATGCATCTCATGTATCAGCTTTTTCGGAATTGAACGGTTTTTCCTTTCTTTCTTTCTTTCTCTTCTTCGTCGACTAATAGTTTGTGCAGGTTTTATAGTAATTTATTACATAATGACTATTATTTGCCTTTGTGCTTGGTCAAAAGTAGGGTTTGTAGAAAAATTACATTTTTGCTGGTAATGCAATTTTTTATTTGTATTTATAGTCGTTATAGCATTAATGGGATGAATGCTAGAAATCCGGGTTCTACTCATAACACAACGTTTGAGAATTTAACCTATACAAATTTTCATAACCTCCAAAAAATTACTATTTGGCTTTAAAACAATTACTTTGAGCTCCAAATTTGACGTTCTATTTTAATTTTGGCTAGGATCACCAGCACACGAACCTACATACTTTGCGTACGGTTTGCTTGGGCTTCACGAGATGACATCTGATGAAAGATCGGTTCGAAAGATGATATGTAGAATTATTCAGCGGGAGACAGCTACATTAATTTTTGAAAACTAATACTCAGCTCAAGGGTATTACTCTATATAATACCGTTGTTTCAAAACGCTTGCACCTCATGTCTTTCTTTCATCGTTGCTTCCGGCTAGTTTTTCATTACTAGTTTTTACTCCACTTTTATTCGTTAAAAACAGAGCTTAACTGCAAAATATGGTATGTTTTATCTTTCTTAGAAAAGTATTTAATTACGTACATATTTTCCATCTAATAAAATTAGACCAGATTTTAGATGGATAAGCCAAACAAAATTAGATGAAATTAGACATGTTTCAAGATTAAACCAGATTGAATTATCACAGACTATTTCAAATCAGTCTTTTCCCTCCCAAAATATCGTTGATTATTGTACTATTGGACTTCATTTTTTCTACTATTCATCAGATTGCTTTAAGCAGAAACCACGTACAAACTGCAGCTGGAAAATTGACAGCAGTCGAAATTCCTCGTAAATCTGTCCATAGCATCAAAGCTAGCTGGCGAAGGTAAACGTTCGTTAAAGTGATTTTTGAGACAGTTGGTTCGCTTCAAATTGGCTTCAAGTCAACAAGTCAACAAGATTCTCATTAGTTGTACACGAATCGTGATAATGATTCAAGATAGGTAAGACAGAGACGCAGTTGTTCACCAAAAAAATATAGTGTCGGTGGAAATGAGTGGATGCACCACCGGTTGTGAAATTTCCCTTGAACTTTGGCGCATACAAAGACAATGATTGAATTATGCCATAGGAGTTGAAGTTTCCCCTAACCATTGAGATCTAGAATTATGTTATCGTTGTGTTTTAATTTTTTATATTTTTCGTTCGTACTTTTGGGCCAGCTTTATTGTAGTTAGCAACTTTTATGATCGATTGTTCATTTGCTTGTGTCCAATGGTGACCTGCTAACGCAGGGTCAAGTTACGGGCATGTTGAAGCAGTTATTTTCTTTCTTCGAGCCAAACTCGCAGATTGGAGGCTAATAGACGATTCTATTTCAACCAGATACGTTCACAGCAAAGTGAAAATAATCCATATCTTATGCACAGAACGTTAACAACTGCTTTTTAGCACGTTTTCTGCTCGTCGGTAGTGCGATAGAAGCTCGTTTTCAGTGCTATACTACTTTGCCAGCAAGTAAAATAGCAGTGTAGTAATGTCTCACCAGCATCTCAATAACGTATCATTGCTGTAAAAGAAATAAAGAAAAGGTTTGGTAATAGCACAACACGGCACCAGTTTGTCATTGCATAGCATTGGAGTGAAATTTCAATTTCAATTTTGAATTACTCAGTTCGTTTAAAGAACGCTCGCTGAGACACACGCTCCCGCTCACTTGAGAATTGCTGGCATTCACGTTTGAAAGCACTTGGTTTCACGTGAAGTTACCATGCCGATGCATTTCTTAATATATGATTCACCCAAGAAGTAATAACAACCCGTGCACAAAATAAAATACTGTTAAACAGCATCCTAGTGACGGACACATACGGCCAACATGTGAGTATGGCATCATGTTAGCTGATGGTATTTTGTTTTTGATCATTTATCGATTTAAACGTATGTATACAGTACAGTGGTACTGCGGGAGAAGGCTTGGCTTAATTCTAAGTGTTTGAAAAAATTTTACATCTTAATTCAGATAATAGTAAATGATAGACAATGAAGCATATCGAAGTCCAAAATTGCCGGGATGGTCACTGGTTTGGAAATAATTGAATTACTTGACAATTTAGTTCTAGAATGTACATAATGATTTGTCGTTCTCGGAGGGGCCTTGCTAGTGTTTAACACTGACGAGGTTCCTTATCTCCTGCAAACTGCAAGTTCGCTGGAAAATTTGACAACGAGGTATCTTTCTTTAGCGTCATTCAAGCAAACCGAAGTAAAATAATGATTGACCTCTTCGCCCAGCTGCGGCACTTGCTTGGGGATAGCTTAGGGCATCGAAGACTGAAGGCAATCTTCAGAGAGCAATTTTGAAAATCGATAAACAATATCGACTGTGCATCAAACCAGAATTTAAATGGACGCTATTCCCGAGATGTTATTGATTACTGCCGAAAAATCTAACATCCTTTTAAATTGCTGGTAAAAATTATGCAAATTTCTTTACACAGAGCTCTTATGTAACCGTAAGTTTGTTTTGATTGCATTCAATACACACATGCACGTGACTCGCAGTGCACGCATTCTGTCCTGAATTATTGTCGATGTTCATAACCCTGAGAGTCAGTAACGTGCACCGATCGTGTACAAATCTTAATTCATCATCTATTGGTATTTAGGAGATAAAAACGTTTACTTTCTATTTGAAATTTGAAGGATACATGGAGAAATTCAGTTTTATTTCATTACAAAGGCTTATCAATACTGACAGGTAGTCTGGGGGAACTTTAAATCAGGATGAGCTATAATAATGTTTCTGTAAAGAGCAAATGAGACAGTTTTGAGCAGAAAGCAGGAATATTGATTACCTCAGCTGGTTCATCCAACATGCGAGTATCGGCCAATGAAGTCTGGCCTGTGGCGGAGTCGCGAGTCTGCACCTGCGGCCGTGGGGTGGCGGCACGCGCACCAAATGGCTACGAGTGCTGCAAAAATCAATCGCATCATAAAGGTACCCAATAGATTTGTTTACAAAGAGCAATGAAGTACAAAATGCGACTTACACATGCACCGCAACTGATGCACCTTATGGCGGGATTGCAGGGCAAACTTTGCAGACACAAACTTTCGAGGCCGTGGTGCTGGAGCACTTCACTACTAGGTCAGAGTGTCTGACGTGAGAACAGAAATTATGTTGTTGAGTTGTTTCAGAGGGGAATTTTTTATTCAATATGCATGCGGTATACATTCTACACATCCAAACGATATGAAAATTAATGTATCTTAGTATTTTATCACTCTATTCTTTACGAAATTATTAAGTTTTCTTTATGACATTGTGCATGAGATATTTTATCTCTAATTTTGAAAAGTGAGTTGTTTTTCTTTTTTCAACGTATGTACGCATCTGTCAAGAAATGGAATCTAAACGAACTGTAAAAATATGAGAAACTTGTAGTGAAATTTGAGAGTAAAGATATTTTATTGATGGACTTACAAGAGTGTCACTGAATCTAATTTTCTGCAATTTTACGTGATACCGGTTTGCTAGAGGAACAAGGATCAGTTCTTCAGTTCCGCTCCCTCGTCTGCAGATTCAGTCTTTTTCACAATGACCATTCCGGAGCTGCTCTTTTTGAGTTGAATCAAGGTGTTTAGCAATCAGTATGAGTGATTGTCCGCGTTAATGTCAATTGCTAACTTAAGAGCATTTTCTTCAGAATTAGTTGTCAGTCCAAAGACCCCAGCGATTTTTTCACTGTAAAATTTGGCACTGTTTTCCGATGCAGGACACCTTCACGCCATTCAATTTTCTCTAATAAGTGATACTTTACGCTCCGGTTATACATTTTAAATCAATCTAAACGGCGAGCACATTTCTCTTCAAAATGTAACGGAAAAGTCATCAAGGCTCTGGCGGCGATTTGAAAGCTTTTATGCCTCTAGTTTTCGTTGTAAGCTTTATCCAATAATGATCCGAAAAGTCATTTTGAGGATGGCAATGTCCTGTTAACAGAAATATTTTTGTAACATGTTTAAATTAGCAGTTTATTAAGGATGTCTTTCTAAAATCAGGAGTAATTTAATTTGAACGTTAGCTAACACAGAAATAGATGAATATTGGTAATTGATTAACTCCGAACGGAATTTAACTCGAGCCAATCTTGAAGCATAAATTACAATGTCAAAGCTTACTCGTATCTTCAGTAGTAGCGTTTTCACACACCTGCAGAATCTGGGAGACATTGGAAGAAACTACAAAAGCTATGATATGAAAGTAAAGGCAGTGAGAAGACTGAGTGCCTAGTACGAATGTGTTAGAAAACAAGTAGCATCACATGAACTCATGTCCCTGACGAACAATGCTAAATTATGAAATGTTGACTACTTTGCTGTAAAGAATAATTCAGTTTATATGTGAGACAAGGTGCCTGCCTGGAAATACTACCTGAATTAGAGAGACTCTCGAGTACAGCGGGCCTTCTGTTCCCAGCCAAGACGCTCTTTTCCCTAGTCTCTGGAGGCCCTCATACTAGACAGCAATTTAAGAGCTTCGTTAGATATTCAAGCAGGACTCGAGGCAACAGAAGGTTTACAATTCTTGCATCATTTAGCTAAACTGATAGCCATTGGCAAGAAATTCGAACGATGGAAATATAAGTCGAGCTTCAATTTGGAGGTAAATTAATTATTTCACCCTTGAATTAAAGAAAGGAAAAAATCACGCAACGTACGGAGTAGAACTGGCAGACAAGCCTTCATTGTATTCTTGAAATTGGGCTCGAAAAATACAGGCTTTGAAAGGACGACAGCTTTGTTGTCCGTCCGAAATCTAAGGAAATTAGATTAGCAGCTCTTTGTTTCGAACACCCCAGAAGAAAATATTCGTTGCGAGCGCAAGATGCAGTGAAATAAAGGCGCCTGAAGCTGCTTATAAATTGTAATTCCAGGGTTACGTGTGATACAGTCGCGCTTGAAATCATGCTGTATTATTTTGAACACATCGCACAGTTCAAAATGCTCTATGTGCGCTTCTTTCTTTTTGTATCCATGCGAAAATTAAAACTTCTTAATTATTACAGTGATTAGGAGGACACGAGTAGCTATGGTAGGTCAATAAGAGCTTGAACAGCAATTTTGTTAATCAACCGGTTTTGGGTATAGAGTAGAAATTAAAATTATTAGAGCGTGTTGGGATAATCGCACTCTATTGATGCCCATGGTGCAATCTTAGCGCAATCCCAACTGTGATTGTACATATTGCGCATATTGCTGTAGCTATCTTTCCAATAGAGACAATAAAACGATGAGATCTCATTTCAAATCTATATTACTTCGTAACGAAGCAAAAATATGCTAAAATTTATTTGAAATTGTTGGAATAAGTAGTTAAAATGACTCGCATAGAATCTTAATCAGTTTATTTAGAAGCATACTTCGGCTATCCGGTGCGTCGCAGTTCTTCAAGTCAACGGGAACGAGAATCGAGAACAAACAACTTGCGAGCGCAAACGCACCAACACAACTGTAAGAGAAAATTATCACTTGATTAAAGATATACTAATAAACTAGGTTTATCTAATCATGAAAGTATGACAGCAGATTATACTCTGAATTTCAAACATTAACTCTTACCGAGAAACGAAACGAAGCATTAGACTTTATTTTTCCTTGCTCTTTCCGACAAGGTGATGACATTTAATAAAGCCAGCAACACAAGCAGATGCAGCAGAGGCAGCAGAGGATTAAATTGACGGTTGATGATTCTTCTTAAAGAAGAGTAAAGAAAGTAAATTCGTATAAGTCAGGAAAAAAGCACTCTTCTTCAATTATCAATTTCGTTCATGTGGCAAATTTCGTCACGTACTCACTTCATTTTATGCTGAAGACGAGCCCTACGGCTTTTAAAGATTTTAAGAGGAAATCAGTATGAGGTGCCAGTCCAACGTAGGCATGCGATTATTAAGGTTACGAATTACCCTAATCTATTCAAGCAGTTAAATAGCCTTTAAGGCGCGGTTAAGGTTAATTGGCTCTTGGGCACGTTAACGTTTAAGGTTAATTGGCTCTTGGGCACGTTAACGTTTAAGGTTAATTGGCTCTTGGGCACGGTAAGGTTTGAGGTTAATTGGTCCTTGGCACGTTAAGGTTTAAAGTTAAGGTTAATACGCCATCAAGGCAAAACCTTGGAAGCCCACTACCGGGCTTTACTAGAACTACTCACTCTACTGGTCAGGAACACGAACATGCATTACGTAAAATAATCAAATTGAAATAAAGCGGCACCGTTTGAACAAAATCGTAAGTTAAGGAAATAAAAAAGAAACTAATAACAGAAAGCCACAACGGCGCTTGCTCCCGAAATCTCCTCTACTGCCTGACTGATTTTGTTATGAAGACCATGCTCGAAGTGAGAACCGTTGACACCGAGAGGTCTTCATATGGCATTCCAAATTTTTTCATAAAATTTATTCTGTATATTTTTTCTATAACATTGGCAACGATGCGGTTTATATTTTTATTTTTTGTAGCCATAGAATCATAAATATCACATTCGTCAGGTGATGACGACTAAGCTTACAGTAGTTCAACCATATTACTAACAATTTTTTTGTAGCATGAATAAGTTCAGTGATGAAAAAATGTGGTTTGAGTTAAATTTGCAAGTGGCTACGCCTCCTAAATAGATGTGGGAGATGTTAACGGCTGTCTCGATTTCTGTGCAAGTGAACATGCTGAGCTCCGGTCAGTGGTGTGGGGCTGCCCGCAGGGTCGGGGGCGGGACCGCAACACAGTCAAATCCGGCGGCGTGTACTGGGTGACCTGTTCCCCTGACATGCAGGGCTGGGCAGGAGTATCACAACGACAAAAATTTGTAATAAGATCGTACGAAACCGCTCATTTTTTTCTTAAGATATTTTTAATAATAGATATACGAATGCCAAATTATCTTTCGTGGTTACGCATTCAATATAACTAGCAGGACCCGTGGAAAATCCACAGACAATGTCATCAATAAGCTAGGTGGACACGGGAAAAAATTCGGTCAACATTACTTAACAAACTTTCAAATAACATAGTCTAACCTAACCTATCTTAACCTAACATATTCTTAACTATCTTATCCTATAACCTATGCTAACCAAATCTATCCTAACCAAACATATCTTAACCTATCTTAACCTATTCTATCCTATCCTACCTTAACTATAACCAGTGCCATCGTTAGGTTATGTGAACCCAGTGAAAAAATTTGGTCAACATTACCTAACAAATTCTAGCCTAACCCATTCTAACATAATATATACTAACCTATCCTATCCTAACCCAAGCTATCTTAATAATATGTCAAACATAAAAAATCGTGAACAAATTTTAACATAACATATTCTAATCAAACCTATCTTAACCTAACATATTCTAACCTATCTTGTCCTAACCTATGCTAACTAAATCTATCCTGACCTAACATATCTTAACCTATCCTGACCTAAAATATCTTAACCTATCCTGACCTAACACAACCTATCCTAACCTAACTTTAACCAATATCATCGTTAGGCTAGTTGACCCGTGAAAAAATTTGGTCAAGATTACCTATCAAATTCTAACATAACATTTTCTAACCTAATCCATCCTAAAAATAACATATACTAACCTATCCTATCCTAACAAACTCAAGAAATTAAAAAAAAATTTAAAAAATTCAACAATTTTCATCTCCCCCTCCTCCTCTCCGTAAAAAGCAAAACCTCATGACACATTACATTTTACCTGCAGCTCTGCGATCAGTTCACACTGAACCAAATTCCAGAAATAAACCAATTGATTGCGCTTGCTTAATGATTTATAAATCGATCTATCACGGCCCCGAAGGGCATTTCTGTGAATAGAAGAAATTAAAAGTATAAACAGATAAATGAAATAAAGCGCTCGTGCAAAAATTATCTCTATATTTGTATGCTGAACGAGCCATGCATTTCATTTTTGAGTGTAAGTTTGTTGACGCATTTCCAGATGTGCGTGCTGTGTTGCGCGATGTTCTTCATAAATTACTTCGTGACTAACCTTTTCTCAATACTTGATGGTCATTTAAGATGGGGTTTCAATCTGCTCCCGTATAGCGTTTTTTGTCTTTTTCCTACTTCGATAATTTAAACTAAGAACTTGGGAGTTTCGAATAATTCCTTAGCAGTATTCGAATTATTTATAATTTGTTAGCCATTTCTTGGAATATAAAATATCCAAGAAATGATATTACTCATTTCACATTCAACTACCCTTGACAGAGTTAGACTATTAGCACGCCATGTATGGTTTGTCTATTAGTACGCCTCGTATATTTTGTCTATTAATATGCCTCGTATGGCTTATCTATTTGTACACCTCGGATGGTTTGTCAATTAGTACTCCTCGTATGGAACTTTTGTTTAAGGACGTCCTATATTAAGAAACTTTTTAAAACCCAATATGTTGGCATGTATCTCATGTGACAACTTGAAAAAAAAAACGTTTTTCTTTTTTTCTCTCCCTCTCCCTTCCTTCTCACCCTCACACTCTCTCCCTCCCTCTCTCTCCCTCTCTCTCTCCCTCTAATATAACGCGACCCGACGCGTTATATTAGAGTTATATTATTATTATACGCGTTTATTATCCGCGCTTATTAGAGTTGTATTATACGCGTTTACCCTCTCTTTCCCTTATCATAGATACCGCAATGATGTTGAAGGGTGTGACGCACAGGGTCGATTTATAGAAAAATATAAACATAAATAAAAAATGTAAACAAATAAACTAAAAAAAAAGAAAATAAAAAATGAATGTAGAAGTAAAATATGGAAAAAATTATAATCTACATATTGATACGCTAACCTGTGCCTCACACCCTTCAACATCATTGCGGTATCTATGATACAGGTTGGCTCGCATCGGGTCGCGTTACATTAGAGGGAGAGAGAGGAAGACAGGGAGAGAGGGAGTAATTTTTTAAAAAATTTTACTCTATTTTATTTGATTTTTTTCAATTTTTGTATATCTCATTTATCCAAATTTCTTTTTTTCTTTTTTTTCTTTTTTTTGTTCATTTTTTGTAACTTTATTTTGTTATTTTTTATTTAATTCATTTATTGTTTATTATTTGTAAATTTTTATTTTCCTACTTTATTCACTTTTGGCTCAATTTTTGTAATCGTTTCGTGCATTTTTAATTTTTTTATAATAATTTATTTGTCACGAGACTTAGTCCTGCCTCCTCATTAATTTACATTAATAAAGAAACCAGGTTCTCGGAATAGAGGAATTGGCGTACCTCCATTAAATAATGAAATATACGAAAAAGATAGAAACGAGAAAACATGTAGGAAAATCTGAGTGCACAAATAATAAAAATTTAAAGATCATGTACTAAAACAAGGACGGTGCTCACCAATGTGAAGGGAACCACTTAAGGGGATCTACTACCCTGGACTCGACATCTTCGTTCAAACTTCACTGTACACATTTCTATTGCACCGATGGGAACGAAAATTTACACGTGGATGTAAAATTTAATTGCGAACACATTTGCATCTATAATTTTTTTTTTATTTCCGCAAAAAAATTATTTATTTCGCGAATACTAGAAAAATATATATATATGGAGTAGCGCAAAACCCTACCCACTCTATAATTTTCAACGAAGAAGCGTGATTTTGATCTCATTTGACGCGGAAGGACTGTACCAAGACCGTAACGTAGGATTTTCTTGAATTTGGATTAGAAAAAAAATTATGGTTACATATGTCAAAAAAGTGTTTTAAAATGACAAATTCAATATACTTTTTTTAATCTCAGGTTACAGGATTCTATTGCAACTAGGTAAATGAAAATGAATACCGAAATGTAAAATTAAATTCTAAACACATTTGATTTAGGAAAAATTTCGAAATTCGCGATAGAAAAGAAGTGGTTTGGCGAATATATATATATATATATTCTGCGCAAAACCACATCCCTTCTACAATTTTCAACGTAGAAGCGTGATTTTGGTCTCATTCGATGCAGTTTAACAGTGGAAACAGCGAAGCAAACCAAAATTTTATTTGAATTTCAAATTAAATTTTTATTGGAAAAAAACTGAAAAAAAATTTTCATTTTTTTTCAAATGTTGGATATGTGTACCTATAACTTTTTTCTAGGTCGAAAATAAAAAAATTCTACGTTACGGTCTTGCTACAGTCCTTTCGCGTCGAATGAGACCAAAATCACGCTTCTAGGTTAAAAATTATAGAGTGAGGAGGGTTTTGCGCAAGGATTGATATTTTTCTAATAACCGCGAAATAAATTATATTTTTTTGCGAAAATCGAAAAATTTTATTGATGCAAATGTGTTTGGCATTCAATTTTACACATCTGTATGCATTTTCGTTCACCTAGTTGCGATAGAAATGGGAAAAAAGACATTTGTAAAATTTGGTAGTCAAAGGGTGGTTCAGGGTAGTAGATTCCCTCAAAAAAAGCGCGGTTTTCTGTGCGCATTTGTGCTGACGAGAATTGCTGCTTCTGTGGTTTTCGGGTGTAATACTCAAGGTTTCGGTTGACAGGTTTATGGATTACAGAAGACCATCCTAATACACCTTTTGTGAGGCTACTGCACAATGCTTATCATGAAGGGTATTAACGCAATGCTTAACAATCCGCACACCTACATTTATACCTCTAAACACAACCCGCTCATGTAACACATCAATGCTATTGATAAATAAGAACATGACATTTCCCATGACAACGGTAATCTACCTATTGGCCGACCAGCCCCGTATCATTAAATTAGACACCAATAATACATATAGACAATGATGGGCACCAATAATGAATAGGGAATATCGAGGCATTCTCTGTCGTCTTGACCGCTTTCATCTCAAAATCACACCTCACCAAGAACTCCGCGGCATTCTCAAGGTACCGAATCTCAAGAGCGCTTTCTGTATTGACGAGATACAGTTCATTTCAGTACGACTTCAATTCATATTGTGGATAGGTCTTTCTGAGCGGTGACGTGAGACGTTGACTTGAATTGGTGACCTCTTAACTTCTTTTCTTCATCATTGTCTAATTCCCACCATCTGCAATATTAGAAATTTTGCTCTACTTAATTCGTTTCACAGGTTGATCTAATTAGCATTTTCTTTTATATTGAAGAATATATATATATGCATATATATATATATATATATATACATAACATCAAATTTTCTCAACTAAGTTTCTGAGCAATTTCTTAATACTATGACTTTTATAACTATACTTAATACTATGACTTTCGCTCCGACCGTATTTTTCCTGGGATTCCTATTTGAAATTATTCTCTGAAACAAGACTAATACTATAAATAAATTTATGGGTTACATTGTAGCGTGAAACTTGTTTGCTCAATATGGTCATTTTTTCGCATCATTTCTTTAAACACGTGTTTTTCAGAGTGTGATATTATTTCGTATAACTTTATTTCCACCACCTCCTATTTGTAAAACGTAATTTCTCAGACGGTCCTCGGCGCAAGACTGAACTCAATCCATAATCAACATCTAAGTGTGCTTGAGGGCTGCCCTCTCTTTTCCGTACAGCCAACCGCGCTTTTCGAAAATTCAGACGAGCTTGTCCAAACCCTTCCTGTATGTTGTTTTGCTGTGTTATTGGCGGTTCTACACCTCGAACTTTCTCTCATGGTATGCCTGTTTCTCATTGGCAATGAGCCCCTTTGACGCGAGCTTGGCTAACTCCTGTCGCGAAAAAAATGCTAGTTAAGCACGTAACGCATGAGGAATTGAAACCTCCACAAATAAATATGATGTACACCTTTGCACTCGCATGTATCCTACATAAAAGCATGGACAATAAAAGAGTGAAGATTGAACCTGATTTTATTTTTACGAACACGTGGGTTGAAATGCGAGCACACAAAATACTTGAATGCAATGATTAAAGCACATGGAAATGTTGAACGAAGGAAAAAATGCGCACAAGTGCACTAATGCGAGATGCTCATGACAATCACCAGTGTGACATTCAACACGACATAGCATTCAAAAATGTAAAACTTCCCCGAGAACAGCTGCCGTCAATACTCAAGAGCTGACAACGGTTCAAAAAAGAATGCACAAAGTTATAGAAATCCCTACGCAACACAAATCACAGAAAAATGATGACAAACATACCGGCAGCGCGTCCTTTTTACTGCCCTGTACAGCGTGACACTTTGACTTCCACTAATACACTTTAAAGCACTGTTTCAAAATACTCGATGCCACAAAAATTTAACACTTCCGTGAGGCGCGGTCGCTGAATGTTCGGTGTAGACTCTTTCCAACTTTACGGGATCCTCAACAGGGTTATCAGAGTTCCATCACTGCGGTGGTGATACTCATGCTCCATCGGGAAGGCGCTGCTGCTCTCCATTCTTCGCTTCGGCACATCCCGTCAGCCAATCAGCGCTCTGGAAGGGATCAGGCGTGTGGGTGTGTCAGAGAACGCACCAGTTACATTTCGGCACCCGAAGCAGGCAAGATTTCCACCAATCATAAAGGAAACACGTGATCTTTGCAAAGGAACAGTCGCGAAGGTTCTGGAAAAGAAACCAAGGGAGAAGATATAAGCGGCGAACAAGTACATTGGGGAGGATTCTGGTCTCAGTAACGCAAAAAGAGACACGACAAACTTTGGAGTGCAAAACCGGGAAATCTCGGCGATGGGCCGACATTTCCCGGGCTAGTGTTAATTCAGTAGTATCGTCGAAGAATTATCCTGCAATGAGCACTCGCTCGAAGAATTACGGCCTGAGCACATCAACAATTCAACGTGAAGAGAAACACCCATGGAGAATCTCTACGCTAATTATAAGCTCACAAACAACCGCAGCATTAAAATCTGGAGTCACGCGTCCACCAACAAAACGGAAGGAAACAAGAAGAGATATACAGTTCGCCAGCACGCCAACACAGCCAAAACTCAGATGTGCGGAACATGGATGTGCGAAGAAAGGAGAGCAGCAGCGCCTTCCCGATGGAGCATGAGTATCACCACCGCAGTGATGGAACTCTGATAACCCTGTTGAGGATCCCGTAAAGTTGGAAAGAGTCTACACCGAACATTCAGCGACCGCGCCTCACGGAAGTGTTAAATTTTTGTGGTATCGAGTATTTTGAAACAGTGCTTTAAAGTGTATTAGTGGAAGTCAAAGTGTCACGCTGTACAGGGCAGTAAAAAGGACGCGCTGCCGGTATGTTTGTCATCATTGTTCTGTGATTTGTGTTGCATAGGGATTTCTATAACTTTGTGCATTCTTCTGTGAATCGTTGTCAGCTCTTGAGTATTGACGGCAGCTGTTCTCGGGGAAGTTTTACATTTTTGAATGCTATGTCGTGTTGAATTTCACACTGGTGATTGTCTGCGCATTTTTTCCTTCGTTCAACATTTCCATGTGCTTTAATCATTGCATTCAAAGTATTTTGTGTGCTCGCATTTCAACCCACGTGTTCGTAAAAATAAAATCAGGTCCAATCTTCACTCTTTTATTGTCCATGCTTTTATGTAGGATACATGCGAGCGCAGAGGTGTACATCATATTTATTTGTGGAGGTTTCAATTCCTCATGCGTTGCGTGCTTAACCAGCATTGTTTTCGCGACAGGACAGTGAAGAATTGACCTTACACACACGGGTTAACTTTGGTTGCTATATTCTCACGCTCAAGAATACCAGTGATAACGGTTTTTTGACTTTTCCTAAAGTGAAGTATTTTCCCAAAAACATTTTACGAGCATGTTTCCCAAAAAAAGATATTTTGCGAGAGTATTCCTTAATAATTCCCAAAAACATTTTATGAGAGTAGTATTTCCTCACAATACCCATCGCCGAGATTTTCCGGTTTTGCACTCCCAAGTTTGTCGTGTCTCTTTTTGCGTTACTGAGACCAGAACCCTCCCTAATGTACTTGTTCGCCGCTTATATCTTCTCCCTTGGTTTCTTTTCCAGAACCTTCGCGACTGTTCCTTTGCAAAGATCACGTGTTTCCTTTATGATTGGTGGAAATATTGCCTGCTTCGGGTGCCGAAATGTAACTGATGCGTTCTCTGACACACCCACACGCCTGATCCCTTCCAGAGCGCTGATTGGCTGACGGGATGTGCTCCCCTTTGACGCTGCCTCGTTCGGGCGTTCCCACGCAACGCATCTGTGTTGGGCGTTTTGTGATGTGTGTGTGCCTGTGTGTGTGTTGATGTGCGTCGTGTGTTTTGTGCTTTTCTTGTGTGTGAGTCGTTTACGATGCCTGCGCTCGCAGTTATGGTGGTGTGCTGGCCACAACACGGTTGGCATTGATGAATGTTGGCTCTTGAGCCCGGGAAATATGATACACACCTCTACTCCAGCTCAGCTTTTCTTATGTCGAGCTAGCCCTTGCGATATCGCTAAAACAACCGCTGCTTGTTTTCGACAGAACAGTGAAGAATTGACCTTACACACACGGGTTAACTTTGGTTGCTATATTCTCACGCTCAAGAATACCAGTGATAACGGTTTTTTGACTTTTCCTAGAGTGAAGTATTTTCCCCAAAAACATTTTACGAGCATGTTTCCCCCAAAAAAGATATTTTACGAGGGTATATCTTAATAATTCCCAAAAACATTTTATGAGAGTAGTATTTCCTCACACTCCTAACTCCGCCCCAAATTTCTCTACAAGTTCGACTCGAAAACCTTTTCCCCTATGCTTTTCTAACAACCCTCTACCTCTACCCCGTGGAGACGGTGTGGTAAGGGAATCTTTGCTTGCTAGGCAGTTCGCCTCAAGTGTCTCGAGAAACTTCTGTCCTGTCTCTCATTAGTTTGCACTAACAAGGAAACCGAACGCTCGTTTTGAGGAATTGGCTCACCTCCATGAAATGCACAGAAAACACAAGAAAACTCATGGTCAAGCCTAAAAGCCAAATGATCAACATTACAGTATATACTAAAACAAAACGTTACTCACCGATGAAAGACGACTCAACTTACTCAGCGCATTTTCTGAGCGCACCCGTGATGTTGCGAGATGTCGTTTCTAATGTTGGGGGCCTAATACACCGGGTGAAATTCGCTTAATATTTATGGTTTTCGGCCATACGTCATACAAAACATCAATAAGCGTACGCACAATGAATGTTATTAGGAATGATACAAATTAAGTAATGGAATCTAGAAACTGCATACGTCAAATGTTTTACATCACAGAACTATACTGAATGATTCGGCTGGCCAGCCACCCTAAGTTTACGAGAGCTACACATGAGACATGGTCTATTCTGGTCTATTCTATCTCAGCTATTCCAGCAGCACAGTAGGTGATCGTCACGTCAACTCACAAAATCATTCGTCCACGACTAACTTCAGTTTAAATTCCTGTCTTATGCACTGTTCAGAAAATGTCTATAGATGACGTTATACTGCTCATTCCGCTTCAGTATCTTCACACGTCAATACCCTTTTCATCCGAGCAGATCAATCCTTCTCGCCTGTTAAAACAAAATTTTTCAACTTGTTACTTTTTTTTTAATTGGGCCAATGACGTTTCCTCAAAATGACTAAATTTTTTACTTCACTGAATGACATTAAATATTCACAATATTTTTTCAAAAATATCTTTTCCAAAGGAAACTACATGTCTCTTACCCTCCCATCTAATGTGGCATCTCCATGTTCCATTAAATGACTCCTACGATTTGGTAGGGTTTGTAATTTCCCCTCTGCACAGAAAAACGGAGAATATTTAATCTATTGAAAAAGAAGAGAAATTTTGATAAGTTCAACTTCCTTTATTTGAAATACACTGTCACATTATTTCAGATTGGTATTTTTCTTTTAGAGTAACTTTATCTCCACCACCTCCTATTTATAACACGTACTTTCTCCGACGATCCTCGGCTCCAAACTGAAATTTTTTCATTAGCATCTACCGAAATGTCTGGGAGAGAACGTTTTTCTGCTTTTCGTACAGCCAATCAACTGTTCCGAAGTCCGTACGTAATGTTCGAGCTCCGCCTGTGCGTTGCTTTTGCTGTATTATACGTGGCTTCAGCCCTTCGAATTTCCCCTCTCCTGGTATCACTGTTCCTTATTGGCTAAAGCTCCTTTGCCGAGAACGCGGCAGTCCTGCCCTATCCAAGTCTTAAACATCCGAAACCGTTGCTATGGTCACCCTCTTAGCTTAAGTGTAGCGATCTGTCTCTGTCAAACCCGCTTCGAGTGTTTTCCTGCTTTGACCACAGCGTCGGCACTTTCGAACGTCTCAAGTGTGTAACTGATTAAATTTCTCGTTCCAAGGGGCCGACCGAGGCCTCTCGAAAACTGCTCACACCATAAAATTCTTGCTAACATAATATACACACACATCGCTAGAACCAACACAGCTTATGGCCCAAATGTACACAATACCTTTCCCACTACACATAACATTTGTTGAGCCCAAACATACAGGCATGTAACATACATGTTGAAGCAACCCATCTGTACTGCTGGAATTTACTAAGATATTTCAACGAACAAATTTTTTAAGTAAGCACAAAATTTATTACACACAATTAAAATTTATTACACACAATTAAAATTTTCCTAAATTCTCAGCTTTAATTTGCAAAATTAATCATTCTTAACAGACTGCCCTCCTACAGATAAAAAATTGGCCTGACAATTTTTTTGAATTAGCTTTCAGCTATTTATTGAATAATAATTACTGCAGTCTTTTAAGCCAACCTAAGACACACATGGTAACTTCTACTTAAGCACATTTTATCCTAAAAATTAACTCCGCAGAAAACAGGGTACATTACAATTAAGAATCCATTCATTACTATCAGCAACAGTGTAATATATTGTGTCGTATTCATTTAACCGATGTATCTGTGTTCCGCCGAAGTGAAATACGTCATAAATGCGTGAGTGCTCACCCCTAATCACATTCACAAAATTTTACGGGGACATTTCCTACACCCTCAGACATCCTAAAGTATTGATGATTTTATCTCGTAGATCTCAATTTACGTTTTGCACGTTCTGTTGCACAACTTCTTAACGCTGCAATTAATGATTCGATGTTGACTCCTTTGGTTTCGCTGACTGAATTTGCTTTTCCTTCCATGCTTTTTATTGTGGCCTTATCATAGCTTCACACACGCGTTGATGATAGGTCACTCATTTTCAGGAGGAAGTATTGCGAGTCCAATATCCAAGCTCATATAAAATTTCTATACACCACATTAACTGCACGATTCCGTTCTGTAAGATGGATCATTGTGACGGTTCAAATTACTACTAAATCATGTCAAATGCAATGTTTCACTTACATTTTAAGACGCTTATTCAAACTCAGTTTTCAATCATCAGATTATTCATTAACGCTGACCCGTTGATCAGGCGGATCGGCTTGTCATGAAGTCATGTTGCTCCGTTGATAAATACGAGTTTAAGCGTAGAGAAGTTCGATTCAATGCAGTATCCATTCGCGATGAGGTCCTGAATCCTACGAGGTAGTCCGGAAGAATCCGAGGTATACTCCTGAGCAATGCGCGGTGGTATACTGTAGAATGCGTCTAAGTATTCCTTGATATCGACGTAGAATTTTTGGTAGACACGAGATGATGTTCTTTTTTGTCCGAATCAATACTCTTATTTGTGCGAGAACTTCGTGGGTTAATATTTTTCGAAGAGCGTACGTCTCATTCGAATCATATCCGACGTAATCTCTTTGAATTTTCTATTTCACATGTAAATAAAGATGCCTCATAATGCGGCTTCAGTATTCCAATGTGATTATTTGCCTAATTAAAAAAAATTTCACAGGAAACTTGCATTCGAGTGTCAGGAATGCCTTGCTAAGCATTAATGTCACGATGCAACTTCCAAATTACTCAAGTTAGTTTCAATACTCCATAATATAAAAGCATTGTTACTCTTTTATTTGAGTGCTCATTATATAAAAGCATTTTTGAACGCTAGTACATCAAGGTACCCTAAAAATATTATCTGCATTATTTTCGTTTCTTCTTCCATCCTCATGGTGAAGCTTCGTTTGCTCTGTGGTGCTATCCACTCCGAAGTGTTGAGTACTAATTACTTGAGAAGCCCTTCCTGGCTCAGCTGTTAGCGAACGATGGGTTTAGCCGCAAGCTTGGCCACGAGCGACTCTGAGGCAATTACTTGTGCCTTCAGCATTCTTCTGAAACATGATGCAAAATTTCCAGCTATACCTTCGTCTTCGTCGTTTATCAATGCAACGCTTGAATTTGTTCAATCTTTAAATACTTCCAATACAACTGCGATGTATCCCCTATGTCGTACCGTTGCTATCTGTTCTTCGTTCTTATAAATAATCATTTGCATGCCACGTAATTCTTCCTTAATTGCCCGTGATTTCGTTTGCTCCTCATGCGAGACGCATTACTGTAATTCAATCTGCTGGCCTATTTTTGTGCTGAAGTAATGCCTACACTAACCTACAAAGAAAATTATTCCATAAGTCTGAAGAAAAGAAACACACAAAATCTACAGTCTTAGGCCAGATTTACCTCTTGCAGAACATCGTATTTTACGACGATCCTTCTGAGTGATAGAAAGGCGCACTCTTTGCGAGATGCAGAAAAAGAGCTTCCCTACGAATGAAGCAAACTACTTCTGTTAAGAAACACACTAAATTTAACCTAATGAAAATTTATTTCCCTTCTCTAAACAAGAATGAAAAATGCAAAATTAAGCATAGTATAAGATTAGTTCACTCGAACAAGAGTCTCGTTCTGGTCGAGATTTCTTGTGAGCAAAAGAAACTGGAGTTACACAAACTAGAACATATTCCTACTGGAGGAAGCATCTCACTCTAGTGAGTGAGACTAAATTTAATTCACAGCTAGAACAACATAATCCTACTGAAGAACACATTCAAATTAAAGCAATACAGCGCTAAAAAACTCACTCCTACTGAAGAGCTCTCCTAAAATTAAACACACAAGAACACATCCTACAAAGTAAAGGAGATTCATGAAACTCAATTCACTGCAGTTCGTTTCTAAGTCTCGATTCACCTACACCGAGAACGTAGATTGTAGCTCCGCTGCGTTCTGGACGCAGCTCGACGTACGTTTACTGCGCCTCTTGTCCTCATGTCTTCATCTCCGCTGTCGCCTGTGTTGCCAGCACCTACTGGCACAGCCGCGTCATCCTCATGGTAAGGGTAAGCCTCCCCTCTGAGAAACGCCACCTTCAGCCTATCTAGATGCACTCTCTCTACACGTTCATTATAAAGTGTTTTAATTGTTGCATTGAACTCGCTCTTTTCAATTATTCGATAAGGGCCAATCCAATCTGTTGGCCATGCGCCGTCAGCTTCAGGCCTTCCAGTCGGATTATGAAGCAGAACAATGTCACCTACATGAACTTTGTTGTTCTTGACTCCCCGCTCTTTTAATTGCACAGACTTGTCGTGCGACGCTTTAGATTTTGTTTTAACAATCTTGAATGCATTGTGTAGTCGTGCAGTGACTTCTGCCGCGTAGTTCTCCCCTAGAGAGTAATCTATTCGCGGGGTTCTTAGCCATCCAACGATTGGAATGTCGGCATCTCTACCAAAGAACAAATAGAATGGAATTTCTTCAATGACGCTCTGGTAGCTGGTGTTTAGTGCCCGGCACGTCCAAGGAACAGTAAGGTGCCCCGAGGATTGATCATTTGTTGCTAGGTGGGGCAACACGGTTATGATGTTTTGATTTTGCCGTTCCGTCATTCCATTTGATTGTGGATGATAGGCTGACGTGTTGGTGTATTTTATCTTTAATTTATCGCACACGCTTCGGAACAAGCTAGACGTGAATTCTGTGCCTCCGTCAGAGACGAGCATTTTTGCAGGGGCGTACGTTGTTACATATTTAGTTAACGCTCGAGTCACTTCCTCTGTGGTCTTGCTTCTGAGCGGAAATGCTGCGACGTATCTGCTGAAATGGTCGACCACAGTTAAGATGTATTTGTGGCCTTCGTTCGAAACTGGCATTTCAATTAAATCAACTCTTACTCTGTCCAGTGGCTTATCAATTTCTGGGAATGAACCCATGCTAACACAAATACGGTTATTAATCTTCCGCTTCTGACACTGCATGCAAGAGTCTACAAATGCATTTACGTCTTTGGACATATTTATCCAGTAACCGAATTCCAGTACGCGCTTCCAAGTTTTAGCCCTCCCTTGGTGCACGCCGATGGCACCATCATGAGCCAACGTCATCGCGGACTCTCTCAGAGTATCTGGCACTATTATCAAGTGCCTTGTTCTATTAGGCTTTCGTTGCGTCTTTCTGAAATACAATATGCCTCCGTCGGTGAAGATTTCGGATTTCAGAGCGAGACTTGGAGCTTCCCCTAATTTGTCACCTTCAAGGTAACTCAGCACAGGACCCCAAACAGGATCTTTTAATTGTTCTGCTCTCACATTTTCCTTTTGTAGGCTGACCTCCGCCTGTTGCACACTGGGTGTCTCGTCTAGCATCGACGTGACAAACACCGTCTTAGGCGCTCCGTTGTCTTCATCGTCCTCGTTGTTTTGCGCTATGTTCCTTGACAGCGCGTCTGGGACCACATTCTGAGCTCCAGGCCGATAAATCATTTCCAAAGCGTACTGTGAGAGTGTTAGTGCCCACCTCATAATTCTGTTTTTCTTGGTATTTTTACCTCTGAACAAATATTTAAGGGCCGTGTGATCAGTAATTACAACAAATTTATTACCGTACAAATAAGGTGAAAAGTGATTTACAGCGGCGACCACTGCTAATTCTTCACGTTTAGTAATTGAATAACGTTTTTCAGCATCATTGAATCTTTTGCTGAAGTATCCAATAGGTTGTTCCTTACCATTACATCTTTGTGCCAGCACTGCGCCAGAGCCCTCATTTGATGCATCACAGCTTAAATAATAAGTCTCATTTAGAGAAGGCTTCTTCAGAACTGGAGCTTCTATCATTAGCTGCTTAAGTTTACAGAAGGCTTGCTCGTGTTCTTCATTCCACTTGAATTTTTGTTCCTTCTTGGTCAGAGCATTAAGGGGAGCAGCTGTTGTGGCGAAATGCGGAATGAACCGCCGATAGAAGTTGAGCACCTCCACGAAAGAGCGGACCTTTCGTGCGGTCGTGGGCCTTGGGTAATTCTGCATGGCCTCAACATTCTTGGAATCTGGGATTAGCCCCTCACGACTGATGTAACATCCTAGGTACTTTACTTGCTTTTGCGCAAATTTGCACTTGTCTAAGCCTATTTTGACTCCGGCACATTGAAATTCGTGTAACACTTCCCTTAAATTTTCTAGGTGACTCTCAAAAGTCATAGAGCTGATCCGCACATCGTCCAAATAAATGGCGGCGAATTTTCCAAGTTGCCTTTTGAGAACATGGCAAATTACTCTCTGGTACACTGATGTTGAACACTTGAGTCCCATAGGGAGCCTAGTAAATTCGAAGTTTCCTTGCCTAGTTTGAAACGCCGTGTACTGCTTGCTTTTTTCATCTAGCTCAATTTGATGGAAGGCTGATTTTGCATCAACAATCGAGTAGTATTCTATGCCAGCAACTTCTTCCAGCGTTCCTACGATATTCGGAATAGGATAATTTTCGTTCACCACCCGCATGTTTACAGCTCGCAAATCAAGGCAAACTCTGTGGCCTCCCCCAGGCTTTTTCACGAGTACGAGGGGGTTTTTCCACGCACTTGTACTCTCTTGCACAATTCCACTCTTGATCATCTCCGACACCTTTTTATCAACAATTTCTTGGCTGGCGTACGGAATTCGCCATCCTCTCGTCTGAATGTGCCTGTAATCATTTAACAAAATTTTGTATTTCACACCCTTTACATGTCCAATGTCCATTTTATCAGCGCTGATTGTTTTATGATACTCCTTCAGCAGAGCTCTGGCTTGCTCCTGCTTTTCCTGATCCAAGTAACTGAGATCGAGCTCATCAATTTGCTGAAAGCGCTTCTCTCTGCGGAGATTTTCTGCTTCGCTGTTTTCATCATTGTTTTCTTCTGCAGTTGCATTTTCATTCGAGATTTCGTGGCATGTTGCAATTATTGCTCCTTCAGTTAGAGCGATTTCTTCAGCAAAAGGGTTAAATACAGGCATCAGAACATACCCATTTTGCACCTTTGCTGCGGTGGCTCCCACGTAAGGCGCCCACTTAATTCTAGGCTCTAAGATTACCTCCTTACCTCCTTTCCATCAAAACTGACATCTGCTCGGCACTTCACCATAGTTTGCGTGCGGGCTTCACTGTGATGTCTTCAGCGAGAGTGACCGATGCTTCCTCCCACGTTACACACAAAATCTTTGGAGAAGTGGGTCCCGGCGCTGAAAACATGTTCACGTAAGTACCAAACAATGATGCCCTACGTTTTCCGAAGTCTAGCTTTGCATCGACTTTGTTCATTACTTCCACTCCCATTAGCAGGTCTCCTGGAAATGCATTTTCCCGCACAAAAAAGCATCTTTGCAAAATCTTCCGACCGTTAACTTTAATTGGCACATTAACCTTCCCAAGCACCGGTACAGGTTCCTCTCCAATTGTTTTTAATGCAGTAGACGTTCCCTTCACACTGGCATTTTTGATCCCCACAACCACACGCTCTTTTACCAAGCGTATATTTGCTCCTGTGTCAAGAAGTGCGGTTACAGGTGTACCATTCACATGGAGCATGATGCTGGGATTTATTAGTGGAGCTAACGGTCTCCTGTTCCGTTTTTTGGCGGTCCTGGAAAATGTTGTGCCATGCAATCAGCAATTAGGTGCCCAAATTTTCCGCAGTTGAAGCACGGCGGTGGCACTGTTCTATACTGCGCTAAGTTCACCACAGGTGCAGGTGGCACTTCCCGATGCGGCTGTGGTGCTCTTGCGTGGTAATTTTGGTACTGATGGCTCCTTAGTCTGCCTCTTTCACTCCAGTGTGGCGCTTCGTTGTGACCTCTTTGCCGCTGTGGTGAGTGTCGCATCGTGGGGCCAACACGCGCAACCTCAGGCTGTGGCCTCCTATCACTTCGCTGCGGCCTCTCCCTCTCAGGTTCCCTTCTTTCTGTCGTTTGTCCTGGCACTGGCACCATCCGTCGATTTTCCACTTCAACTGCCATGTCCCTCAATTCTTGAACTGTAGTAGGTCGCGCATCACTTCGAAAGGGTCTCGTAATGTCTGCCCTTAATCCCAGCAAATCAAATCTTTAATGACTCGTTCCGGATGTTATTGATAATTCTCGTTGTATAGCGTTTCCAGGCGCGTTATGTACTCAGAAACTCCCTCTCGGCTTGTCTGCTTCTTGGTGACTATTTCAAACATCGCCTGAGTAGGATGTTCTAGTTAATCGGCATATGAACGTAGCCATGCCTCTGCTTCTCGTAGATTCGTTAGTGTACCGATTATTTGATTGCACTCTCTTACCTCTCATTGATCTAGGCATAGGAAGAAGGCTCGCACCTGCTCGCTGTTATTCAGGTGACCGGTCGGAAACTTCAACCTTGCTAGATGGTCTCCCACGTTATCGCCCTTCCTGAATTTGGGCCCCATGGCTCCCACGCAGCTGGTTACCACTGGCATGTTAACTTCCTCCTCAGGCTGTGGAGGCGCCGCTGGTTCGTTTTCACGAGCGTTGTTCCTTCGTCCTCTACCAGGCATGATGCTGATCTTCTTTAAATTCGAGCTTTACGACTTCACAAATAATCACTCGCGCTCACGCAGTTCATTAACAAGAGAAAAAAATTTACTCACATGTGAATTTCCAACATCACGTCACTTTAATTATTCAAGCACTTAGGAAATTTTATTTAGCTTAATTTTCATCACCCTCCAACCTCTTTAAAAATTTTTCAGCTGTATATCGTTACACTTGTGAGCTTCTGACTCTGCGATACTGACAATTTACTGCTTTTAGAAATAGTGCACTCTCCGATCGTCGTAGCACTTCATAAGTTTGGGTACCCACTAAATATCACTTCAATCCACGCATGAAGTACACAACAAAAAAAAACATACAATACGGCTGTTCCCTACATACAATGTCACATGGAAGCCACGTGGTTAGGTGCTGGTTACGTGGATTTTAGTTGGCAAAATGGATTTACCACTGAATATACTCATCATAGCCATATTAGTACGTTGCATGCTGGATTTGATACGTGGGATCCACGTGTGATTTCCTATTAGCTACCACATTGCCTTCAAATAAATTTTTCCACATGGGAGGCACGTGTGTATGCAACGTACTTGCTTATGAACGGCTTTTAAGAAAATATTGCGTATATATATATTTTAAAATAATTGTTATATGTTTTCGATGATATGTCAAAGATTCCATTCAGAGCACATATTAAATTCTACATTTATAACCAATTACCCGTTTACACATCAGATTATTCCCAAATTTACTAATATTTTCTTGATGGTCAAAAATATATACGTTATTATTTGTAGTATTCAGGGTCAAGCTGAGATAAAAGAAACTCTTTGTGCTAAAAAATCTAACATTCGCCTTTTCAAGTCTTAGTTGTGTCTTATTCAGTTGTAATGCTCATTTTGAACATTAGTAATAACTAATAAGTTAATCATTTCCTATGAAATATATGCTGATAATCTCTTTGAACCAAAAATTGGGAAAACTAAATTCTATATATGCGTCTGGTGCGATTTCAAAAGCTTTCGTAAAATAATACTGAAAAACAGAACACACCAATGAATGAATTGATATACACACATGAAACTATTTGGATAAGTTTTGACGTTTCGATTTCGAAAGAATGTGCATCTGGCAACTACCCCTCCTCTCAGACGTTGTGGCACCTCCTATTCAAACTTCCGTGCTCCGTCTTCCGTGACCGTTACTTAGTTCTGCTCAAGACGTGATCGGTGTTAATTGTGCTCCTGTATATTTCTAGGAACATCATTCAATTCGCAGTATTAGTGAATCTAAGTGGAAGATAGGGATAATTAACAAGACGAGCTTTTCACTGTCCATATTAGAGACATTAAAACTGAGCATAGTTCTTATGTGCTGCTGGTTAAAGCGATACGGCTGGTTAATTTGTCTTCATTACTTTCTGTTGAACTGTAGCTCATTTTGGTACTGAAGCCATGAACAATAATCTGATTTTATTACAATAATTCTCTCATAAGCACGCCGTTGTGATGAGGAGTGATGAGTCGCTGGAAATCGTGTAAGATTAATATACAGAGTTCTAGTTCTTATATAAATGTAAACCTTTCGACAGTAATGATAACTTTAATTGCGCCATTTCTCGTTTGCGCTGAATGAATAAAATATCTTCTAATTCTTTTTCTTGTAATTCATTTTGTTGCTTTGTGGTACTTATGCTATAAAATATATTTACGTAAGCATTTAAATTTGAAATACCGCCTAAGAAATCCATCATTACAATTATTGACTGGTAAGATTTTGTTTCTTATTTCATTATTTATTGTGTTGACCTTCATTTTGAGGGTTTATCAGTCTTCACATTATGGATGAGGTTTGCGAGTATAATTTATTTTGTCAATGTTTTGCCTGAATTTGTCATGACACAATAGAAATATACAATGAAGGACAAATTTACACCCTAAAATGCATAAACATGTATTCACAACCATTATATATGAATTTGAACGAATTGGAAGTGAATTGTTAAAAATTTTCCATGCATTTGAGGGGTAAATTCATTCTTCATAGTTCATTTTTATAGAACCATGATGTTTCATATGTGAACATTAAAGTTAGCGCTGCCATTTTATCATATTTAAGGAATTGAATTTGTTTCTAAGAAAAGTTAACAAAATCCAAGAATGAACAATTAAGCTAGTACAATTCCTCGATTTTGATTGATGAAGTTTGCGGTGCCATTATATTATAGGAATTTGATTTGCTTCAATAAAAATGTTACAATTCATAACTGAACAATTCATCTGTCATCTTGATTTTTCGAGTTTGAATATTTATATTCCCTGCCATAGTATTAGTGGAATTTAATTTTTTCTAGAAATCATTGCAAAATTAAACAAAAAATTCCTTGCTGACGGTCAGGTTCTTCCATTCCAAATTAATGTGGTGGATATCTGCCCTGGAAAAAATTTATGAACGTGCTTTTACTACGAACACCCAAACTGGGTGTCCCCCCAAAATGTCCCCGACTTGTCGGTTGATTATATCTCCGCAATAAATTAACATATTTGAGATGTCTTTTTTTCACAGTGTAGCAAATTTAGTTTCTTTTTCGAATAATTTACGTTTTTGAAAATAGTTTAATAACCACTTAAGTGTTATGACATACTATGCGGTTGCGGCAGCGGGAAACTGTTACCGCGACCGCGCGCGGTAAAAACGCATTTGTAGGTAGATGACACATTGGCGCGCTAACCCTGAAGGTTGTCGCGCGTTTTTTCGTACAGTGCTGTTTGGAACTCTGAACAGAATGGAGGTTTCACATTTCATAAATGTTGCCACTGTGTGCGCTGCTAAGAACGAAGGATTATTGGATATGCCTCGTGTACGGAGATATTTCGTGCACCCATACAACGTGGCTGAGACAAGTTTCCTCGTTTTTATGAAAATATTAGAGAGCACAGTGATAAATGAAATAATAATTGCTATTACAAATCAGAAATGATAATAGATAAAATAATAATAATAAATAATATTTGATGAAAATATATGGATATCTTCCTGATATTCTATGGGAAACTAGAAATGAATTGCGTTTACTGCAGCGCTGTGAGCGGCTAACGTGTCACTAGTCATTACTTTCTGTGTTGACTGCTCTAAACCGCGCCGCGGTAAATCTCCTTCCGCCGACACGCGCGGTAGAAAAAATACCGCGCGCGTTTTCCGCGCCGCAGTTTCTCTAATATGTCAGGCCTGGTAAGACAACACGTGCTGACGGATTTGCGGCTACCGCAGCTTTGCGCGGAAGCGCGTTTTAACGCTAAGTATGTCACTACACTAACAGTGATCGATTTACTAAAAGAGGTAGAAAAACTAATTGTTCAAAGGAAAGTTTTAAAAACAACACTGGTGATCTTCTTCATTTCCCAATACCTACTGTTAAGAATAATTTCACAATGATGTATCCTACATACCGCCAAGTCTTTAAACCCTCTGAGAGGTTATTTACTTTCTTATTTCATCATTTTAAGTTATACGATGGAAATTCATTGATAGCTATCAATGAATTTCCATCGTATTGGAATACGAAGCAATGGAAATCTATAAACAAGTTTGAAAAGCGTTTAATGAAACATTCCCGGAAAGGAACTCGTCATATAAGAAGACTGTGTTTCTCACTGTTAGAAAATATGGAAGAAAATTTAATGCTCTTTTTCACCGCTTTTCGTTGCTTCATATTCATTCCAATACGATGAAAATTCTTTGATCGTCAGTGAGCTGCATTTTGAGTGTCTTCAGACTTCAAGCGATGAAATAAGAAAGTAAATAACCTCTCAGAGGGTTTAAAGACTTGGCGGTGTGTAGGATACATCATTGTGAAATTATTCTTAACAGTAGGTATTCAGAAATGAAGAAGATCACCAGTGTTGTTTTTAAAACTTTCATTTGAACAATTAGTTTTTCTACCTCTTTTAGTAAATCGATCACTGTGAAGTGGTTTTAAACGATTTTCAAAAACTTAAATTATTCGAAAAAGAAACGAAATTTGCAACACTGTGAAAAAAGACATTTCAAATATGTTTATTTATTGCGGAGATATAATCAATCGAAAAGTCGGGGACATTTTCATGGGACACCAGGTATAGCGTGGTGTAAGTTATGCCATGGAGGGTTCATAGTCTTTGTTCTTCTTTGAAAGCCTTATTTATAGAAGCATTCAATTTTTGAATTTATCTTATTACAAGTCAATGAGTACAAAGAAAATTTGAAATGTTTGAATAATGGAATTATTCACTGCATCTTAGCCTGGCTGTTAACCCTACTTTCTTCACTCGGGAAAAAATATCGCAATTTGCAAGTTGCTCCGAGATCGTCGGTTGATATTTCATTCACAATGCATGTGCGCCTTTGTGAATTAACAGCCTTGTGACATAAATATTAGTATAATACTTGTATATATGTCACTAAAACACGCTACAAAGAGTGGTGGAGGCTGCCATGAAACCCTATGAATACTGAAATGCCATTCCTTTCGCCACTAATTACTGTCCCGGCTGATAAATTACTGCAAAGCAATTCGCGAAACATTTGCATGAGTGTTCATAAAATAACCATATATGGAATCAAGGATTAGTGAGGGAGGAGAATGGCATTTTGGGGGGACGTGTTCTACACGTTTGATTGCAAACAGGTAATCTCCTACAAGACATCACAATGCAGCGGCACCGTCACACCGAAGCGATCAACTAACTTTGATAACCACATGGAAACGGTGTATAATACACGTCAGTAGAATTCATGGTAAGTCTGCTTGATTCATAGATGGAACCCACGCGTAATTACCAAATGGATCTTAGCTGGCAGAAGCGAGGGATAACCATGAGGCATATGGTGTCCATGTAGAACCCACGTCCTCGACACGTGTCCTAACCATGTGGGCACCAGGTGGGGCCACTTTCCAAAAGTCCATGTGGTTTCCACATAGCATGGGCAGATAGAACCCATATGTAAAACATCTACAATCTATGTCGTAACCATGTGGTTTCCATGTAGAACCCACATCCTCGACAAGTGTCCTAACCATGTGGGTACCAGGTGGGGCCACTTTCCAAAAGTCCATGTGGTTTCCACATAGCATGGGCAGATAGAACCCATATGGCAAACATGGACAATCCATGTCGTAACCATGTGGCTTCCACGTGACCTTGTATGTAGGGTTAGCTCACAGATATAAATAAAATTGCGATCACTTTGGTCTTGCCAAATACTGTTGTCACGAGAAACTTCTGTCCTGTCTCTCATTAGTTTGCTCTAACAAGGAAACCGAACGCTCGTTTTGAGGAATTGGCTCACCTCCATGAAATGCACAGAAAACACAAGAAAACTCATGGTCAAGCCTAAAAGCCAAATAATCAACATTACAGTATATACTAAAACAAAACGTTCTCACCGATGAAAGACGACTCAACTTACTCAGCGCATTTTCTGAGCGCACCCGTGATGTTGCGAGATGTCGCTTCTAATGTTGGGGGCCTAATACACCGGGTGAAATTCGCTTAATATTTATGATTTTCGGCCATACGTCATACAAAACATCAACAAGCGTACGCACAATGAATGTTATTAGGAATGATACAAATTAAGTAATGGAATCTAGTAACTGCCTACGCCAAATGTTTTACATCACAGAACTATCTATACTGAATGATTAGGCTGGCCAGCCACCCTAAGTTTACGAGAGCTACACATGAGACATGGTCTATTCTGGTCTATTCTATCTCAGCTATTCCAGCAGCACAGTAGGTGATCGTCACTTCAACCCACAAAATCATTCGTCCATGACTCGCTTCAGTTCAAATTCCTGTCTTATGCACTGTTCAGAAAATGTCTATTGATGACGTTATACTGCTCATTCCGCTTCAGTATCTTCACACGTCAATCCCCTTTTCATCCGAGCAGATCAATCCTTCCCGCCTGTTAAGACAAAATTTTTTAACTTGTTACTTTTTTTTCAAATCGGGCCAATGACGTTTCCTCAAAATATCTAAATTTTTTACTTCACTGAATGACATTAAATTTTCACAATATTTATTTCAAAAATATCTTTTCCAAAGGAAACTACATCTCTCTTACCCTCCCATCTAATGTGGCATCTCCATGTTCCATTAAATGACTCCTACGATTTGGTTGGGTTTGTAATTTCCCCTCTGCACAGAAAAACGGAGAATATTTACTGTATTGAAAAAGAAGAGAAATTTTGATAAGTTCAACTTCCTTTATTTGAAATTCACTGTCACATTATTTCAGATTGGTATTTTTCTTTTAGAGTAACTTTATCTCCACCACCTCCTATTTAGGACACGTACTTTCTCCGACGATCCTCGGCTCCAAACTGAAATTATTTCATTAGCTTCTACCAAAATGTCTCGGAGAGAGCGATTTTCTGCTTTTCGTACAGCCAATCAACTGTTTCGAAGTCCGTACGTAATGTTCGAAGCTCCGCCAGTGCGTTGCTTTTGCTGTATTATACGTGGCTTCAGCCCTTCGAATTTCCCTTCTCCTGGTATCACTGTTCCTTATTGGCTAAAGCTCCTTTGCCGAGAACGCGGCAGTCCTGCCCTATCCAAGTCTTAAACATCCGAAACCGTTGCTATGGTCACCCTCTTAGCTTAAGTGTAGCGATCAGTCTCTGTCAAACCCGCTTCGAGTGTTTTCCTGCTTTGACCAAAGCGTCGGCACTTTCGAACGTCTCAAGTGTGTAGCTGATTAAATTTCTCGTCCCAAGGGGCCGACCGAGGCCTCTCGAAAACTGCTCACACCATAAAATTCTTGCTAACATAATATACACACACATCGCTAGAACCAACACAGCTTATGGCCCAAATGTACACAATACCTTTCTCACTACACATAACATTTGTTGAGCCCAAACATACAGGCATGTAACATACATGTTGAAGCGACCCATCTGTACTGCTGGAATTTACTAAGATATTTCAACGAACAAATTTTTTAAGTAAGCACAAAATTTATTACACACCATTAAAATTTATTACACACAATTAAAATTTATTACACACAATTAAAATTTTCATAAATTCACAGCTTTAATTTGCAAAATTAGTCATTCTTAACACAAGGGTACCCCATAAATTCACTCGCCCCTTCACCTCAAGTTGACATCTGCCCATAACACTGGCCAGGGCCCTTCAAACTGCTTGACCACAAAAATTCTTGCTGAGAACACCACTCCAAGCACCTTTACACAAACATCCACACACATCACTGACTCGATGCTCTCAGACATACAAAATGTTCAAGCGACTCTTCTACACTTGTTGAAATACCCCTTCAAAACGCCAAGCCGGAAAACACGAATCACAACTCAATTTAGTCATAAAAAAAGTTACAACCTAAAAAAACACTCTAGTGAAATATTTCGTTGAGTTCTCAAAAAAAAAATCGTGCAGTTAAGTTTTTCTTAACATTTTTCACTCTATACTTCTCAATTCATTTTTTATTGTTCCATTTTTCAGTATATTTTTCTACATTTTATTTTTTTTATATTTTTTCTGTAAATCGACCATGTGCGTCACACCCTTCATCATCATTGAGGTATCTATGATAAGGGTTGGCCCGTCGGTCAAAAATTATAATAAAAAATAAAAAAATAAAAAATGAAGGAAAAATTTACAAAAATGAACCAAAAATAAATAAAATAAAAATAAAAATTTACAAGAAATAATCAAAAAATTGATAAAATAAAAACCAACAAAATAAAGTTACAAAAAATGAACAAAAAAAAGAAAAATAAGAAATTTGGATAAATGAGAAATACCAAAATTGAAAAAAGTACTAAAATAGAATACAAATTTAAAAAAATTACTCCCTCTCTCCTTGTCTCCCTCTTTCTCCCTCTAATGTAACGCGGCCCGACGGGAGCCAACCCGTATCAAAGATACCGCAATGATGTTGAAGGGTGTGACGCGCAGGTAAGCGTATTAATACATAGATACATTAGCTTTTCTTCAAAACTAATCGACTAAGTGAGGACCCTGAATTTTGAACAGAATGGAAAATTTTCAAACCAGCTCTAATGTCAAGTACAGATTGCACTGAAAAGTTTATGGGATTCATATTTGACGAACGATGAGGCCAAATTTCCGTAGATCAATACTTAGCAAATCGTCTTTGCACTCGATTAAGGTGGTATTCGTGGGGTTAAAAACTCTCTTTTCAGAAGCAGTTGCAAAAACATTCTTCCTATTAATTAATCTGATGACTACTTCTGTTGTGGGCCATCATCAGTCCCGTGGTGAACCTGACAACTTCTTGTCAGACCTGTTGATTTCAACTTCTGCGCCTCTTTACGGTCAATCTTTACGGTCAATCCCAAATACGGTCAATAGAAAAGTTCTTAATATAATCAAAAGGTCATTAACCAAATACGTTTTTAGTGTGAATCGTCGCCTAAAAGAGGAAGCTGAAGCTCTGCTTCCCATGAAGCATTAAATCAACGATATTATTTTTTTCTCTACTTCTTTCTGCAATAGCATCAAAGAGAATTTTTTTTGTAGGTTATTTCTGTGTCTTACTCCATTCTCATTTTCCATCTTCATCCAAGTCCACGAACTCAAATGAAAAGAAACCCTTTACCTATGTGCCAATCGGAATTCTTTTCGTTCAAGATGGTCGCGTGCTCTTGGAAAGTAACGCGTTGAGAAATTTAATAACACTCAATCAACAGTTTCATCAATTGTGCAACTTGTGATCTTGAGGTGAGCGCGCAACATCACGTCCAATGGCAGAGCGGAACAGAGCAGAGCTAAGAAGAGTAGAGCAGAGCGGAGTAGAAAAAAATAGAACAGAATAAAATAAGAATTAGCAAAATAGAGAATGGAACAAAATAGAATAGAGAAAAATAAAGTAACAGAAACGAACTAAATGGCCCATTCTCTAGTTCCTCTTCGGGTCCCGTGCCGTCCGGCACCATGTCACGCACGGGCTCCAGAGAATCCCATCTACGGTCATCAGTGTTCACTAACACATCACATTCATAACAGCGCATATTTATTTTGCTATGCAGCCTTTGCACAAATTGTAGTCCTATGAATTGACAGTTTTCTTAACATCATTATCAACACTAGAGCCCTTTCACGATTTTTTCATACCATGCCATGTTGATGGTTTTATCGAGTGGTGCATCATCTGTGCATTCCTAGGTATATCTCATGATTAAACATGATTTCTGACGATGCCAAGATATCATGCATAAAGAAATAAAAACCCTTTTGGGCTGAGATCAATAAAACCAGTAAGGTATCTGTAGGCGTCTTATAATTAATCTCGCAATTTTCTATGTTCTAGAGTAATTAATTGAGTTGAAAGAACGTAAATCGCAGATGAGTTATTGGAGTTCTGACATCTTTTTTTGGAGCTTTGAATGGAATTTCTCCCATTTCGTCGATATTTTGTCTTCGAGCAGAAAACAAATTTATTTTGCAGTTTCTGGATGGGGTCGGATTATAATGCTTCAAAAGAGGTAGAATAATAGTTTTGACTTCTAGTGAAAATTATTTCTAGTGAAGCCGAAAATTCTGCTTG
The DNA here is from genome assembly GCA_030386875.1 of Morinoia aosen. Classification (NCBI taxonomy): domain Eukaryota; kingdom Metazoa; phylum Arthropoda; class Malacostraca; order Amphipoda; family Talitridae; genus Morinoia; species Morinoia aosen. The sequence continues at coordinate 46,437,968 of CM059575.1, forward strand.
CATTCTCAACGTTTTTCTATTTGCTTGTCGTGCTCGAGATCTGTGGTGATAATGACACCACCATCTCGTTGTTGGTCTACTGCTTCAAGTGGAGGTTATTCATGGTATGCAGGAAGCGCCGATTATTATTTCCGATTTCCAATCAGCACTACTGAGCATTTTACGCGGTGAAAGCTCATTAGCCAGAGCTCCTCCTTTTGGAGAATACGGTCGAGGCTTGCTGGAATCTGTTGCGCTCGGTGAACGCCCTATGATAGTTGCATGTCATCCACGAATTTGTTACCGTTAATTCACTGGTATTTCAAGGTTGTTGATGTTTGTATATGATGAATAATGGCGGTCATAAAACCCTCCTTAGGGAAATCTCTGAAGTTATTAGTGCTCTCTCACTAAACTGCTCGCGTATAGTTACTCTTCGAGTGCGACCAGTGAGCCATGTTTGTCTTCATGGAGTGTGGTTCCTGTGTATACTTTGGATTTTCCCTGTGGTCATGAGCCTGTCGTGAGGAAGTTTATCGGAGGCTTTCTCATACTCTAGATATGTAAATGAGGTCCCTGGTATTTTTACTGTCTAAGATTCGGTTGACTTCTCCAAAGAAGTCTAGTAAGCTTGAGAAACAGGTGGATTTTTTCTCGAACCCCGTGCCGAGGGTCTAGTATCAATTTTTTCAGTTTGGAAATGTTATGTTTTTCAGTCTTTGTGATATCTTTCCGTTGGTTTACTCATGCCAGATGCCAGGCTGATTGAACGATAGTTCCCTGGAATTTTTTTTTAAATTAAAGTGACATTCCTCTGCTTCAGCACAGTAGAACTAGTCTAGTCGCAAGGGATCGATTGAAGATGCTCGCTAAAGGGCCTTTCACACGATCAGTTTTCTCGTCAGTGACACTCACACACGGTATACTAAAGGAGGTAAAGTCACTTCTACGGGTACAGCCGCGCACATTCACAAATTCGACTGGCCAATAGAAAGCTTCATAACAAACAAGCCGGATGACATCACTCGCACGCAAGATGACGTCAGAGGCGGCAGCGTGCGTACTACCACGCAGCGTACTCTGCCTTCCAGACGTACGATCAACAACAAGACCGACTGCCGGTATGCCCCACGTATACGGATTTGTATTTTTGGAAAATTTAATTCAGTCCGGCTACGTGCAAATTTTTCTATTCAAAATTAGCAGCTTCGTAAATTGAAAGCCCTTTCCAAACAAATTAGAAAATTTACTTCAATCAATCAAATAAGACGTTTTATTATCTTTTCATGCGGATGAGCCTGACGATTGCGCACCGGATCGTAAGGATAATATAAAATTCTGTACTTATATGTTTATTTGAAATAAAACATGCTATAGGTTTCGCTTCACTGGAAAAGATTATACGCAAGTTTAAGCCTCCGTGACCGCTACAGGAAAGGGCGTATCGAAGAAAGAAAGAAAGAAAGAAAGAAAGGAGGGAGGCACCATTTGGTATGGATTTCAGAAAATGCGGAATCTATGCACAAGATGCATAGAAATAGTAAGCTATGAAAGAAGTTCATGAAACAAGACGAAGTTGAAGAAGAAAGTCGTAGATGGTGAAAAATAGGACACCACTGAACTGAAAAAAGATGGTCCATAACAAACCAAAAATCTTTTCTATTTCAACAAAAAGAAAGCCTACCCAACCTTCAGCTCGGGCCTTCACATAATCCCCCTGGGAGCACTCATTCCCATGGATACAATAGTTGCATCCCCCTGAAGGGAAGATACCCTGTGCATAGAAATATTAAATTGAGGAGCAAGATTAAGACAAAATTAACGCTGAAGAAGAAAATCATAGGTGATGAGAAACGGAACAGCAGTGAATAAAAAGAAAAGAGTTTTTAAGAAAAGAAAACAAAGCTTTAAATTGTAACAAAAAGAAGCCCTACGAAACTCTAACCATGGGACTTAACATAACTAGTTCTTCAAGAATAGGGAGCAAAATCAAAGAGACAATAATTATTTGTCCATGGAAAAATATTTTCCTCACCTAAAAATACACTAAATTTATATCACATAAATTTTTGTCGATAATGAATGAAATAAACTATTTTCCTCTCAAAACAACATTTGGTATACCACCGCTCTATGCGCGCTTCGACATTTTGCAGTTATAAATTCCAAAATCTACACAAAAGAAACAACATAAAACTAATTACTTAAATCTAGGAAAGGACTTGAGTAATCACATACGACGAGTGACTAATTAATAATAAGCTGCAGGACTCCCAATGCATTAGCGCTATATTCAAAAATCAGGACACTCTCCGTGCCAGTAAGTAAAGAACTATAAAATAAAAATAACCTGAACACTTAAAATTCACAAATGAATAAATTTAGCTTAATGGATTATAAAGGTATACTTTAGAATGACCAGTTAGTCAAAATCACAATTTGAGTACCAATTCTTTTAACTCTGCAATACTGCATGAAACAATATATATCATAGTTTTGCAGAGGTTTCCAAAAGTTAGTTATAAACAACCTTTCCAAAAAAGTTGCAGTGTAGAGGGTTATTATTATTATTATATAAGAAAGTTTTAGCCTCCCTTAATTGCACGACAAAGATGTTCTAAGAGAGGAAGGAGGAAGGCACCCTTTAGTATGGAGTTGAGGGAACGCGGAATCTATGCACAAGGTGCACAGAAATAGGAAGCTAAGAAAGAAGTTCATGAAACAAGAGAAAGTTGAAGAAGAAAGTAGTAGGTGCTGAAAAACAGGACAGCAGTGAACCGAAAAAAGATGGTCCGTAACAAAACAAAAACCTATTCTATTTCAACAAAAAGGAAGCCTACCTAACCTTTAGCTCAGGCCCTCACATAGTCCCCCTGGGAGAGCTAATTCCCATAGATACAATACTTGTATCCCCCTGAGGAGAAGTACTGCCCTAACTCAACCATCTCTATCAGAAATACAAATGCACACAAGTCTTGACAACAATGCAATATTAGCAGCTACAAATGAAACTGAAAAGCCCACTAATCTACAAAAACGAACATTGGACCAAAGCCTTGAACCTGCAGAAAAAGTAGCTCATGGGAAGAAGAAAAGGAACTTAAGCAACAACTTGGAGTTTTGTACAACTGACTTGTCCTTTGAGAGCAATCCATCTGCAGTGATATCTAGGGATAGGTCTCTAAATACAACTATAGATACCATTCCAAACAACCAAGAGCAATTTACAAACAATCAAGCAACTTTCACAGAACCCAGATCTGCTAAAATTGATTTGAACCTGCCAGAAAACATAGATAAAATACCTGATTCTTCCAGGCATGTCATAATCTCTGCTACAGATGAACAGATCAAACTAACAAAACTGAGTCCATTCAGAGTGCAGAGCCTAATCAATCAAATTTCTGGCCCAGTGGAACAAGTGGAATACAAAAAAAAACAGGAAGCTTAATAATAGAAGTGAAAACCTTTGAATAAACAAAAACATTAATCGCAGCCAAATCCTTGGATAAAATCTCTATTAATACTCAAATAGCCTGGGGAGCCTCTACTGTATGTGACAAGATTTGTGCACCTGAATTTCTTGGCGAGTCTCTGGATGAACAGCTGCTGCATCATGCCCCTACAGTAGGTAGGTATCAGGAAAATGTATATGGACCCAAAGCTAGCCGACTCTCACATGTTCGTTTTAACTTTTCTAGGAACAAAATGCCCTAAGGAGATTAAGGCAGGATATTTTAATTGCTAAGTCCATCCTTTCTATCCAAACCCAATCCATTGCACAAAATGTTGGAGGTGGGGCATACCGCTTCCATCTACCGGAACAAAAAAAAATTGCAGAAACTGTTCATCAGCAGAACATGACTAAGCAAGCTGCAAATCAGACAACTACCATTGCCCTAACTGCAAAGGGAATCATTCTGCTAACTCCAAAAACAGTCCAACATATGTCGAAGAACACGAAATTTGCAAAATCAAGGCCAGCAAAACTATTTCTTTTAATTAATCACGTGCCATCTACTCTCAACAACAAAAAAACAACTAGAGATAAACACTGAAGAATATATTGCCCTCGAATCACAGCGCATATTCCCAGCTCTGACTCGGCCGCAAAAGCAAAATTTCTCTCGGAATACATATGCAGCTGTAACCCGATCTTATAGTACACACCCACTTGACAACAGAACCACCTCTCAGAAGAGGTGGTTCTGCTTTTTTGCTAACAAAAAACATAAGCAGATGATAACCAGCCAAAGCTGCAGGAATCAATCTACACCAATACAAACCACTAGAAGAAGCCAACATGCTTCCCTGGGCTCAAATACATTGCCTGAGATCGATGTAGCCTCTGGTTATCCTCCGGATCACAGGAACATGCTAGAAAGACAATCTCAATTAAGAGATGTAGACAACTCAAATGCAACACCACATATGCCGAAAACCTCCCAGGAGAAACAAATGGTGGGCTGCTTTAAAAATCTAATCATCCAACTTCTCCCTGCTATTATCAAAATCTTACTGGCAAACACTATAACTGAAAAATAGACGGCCTAAAAGAAATAGAAAATATATTAGAAGCTGGTAAACTAATTTCCGAGTTACTCACAAAATTAAATGTTACCTCTCTCATCAGTCAAGCATGAACTTAACAATCCTACAATGGAATCTAAAAGGATACTTTGCAAAACTACCTTACCTTCACTTGCTTATTGATCAACATCAGTCAGGAATTACATGTATTCAAGAATCATTTTTACATCAGCGCCATAACATATAATTGAAGAATTACTTCAGCCCTTTCCGATATGAAAGAAGGGAAGGTAGAGGAGGTGGGGTGATTATTTTCATTCACTCCAGCATACCAAACACAACAACACAATTGATTACTCCATTAGAGCTTGTGCTCTGCAAAATATTTATCAACAAAAAGCCTATCAATATAATAAATATGTATTTGCCACCCCGTTTGGAAAGTTATGGTTTATTGCTGAAGTTACAAGACATCAGTTATCAGATTACAGGATCTAGCATTATTATGATGGACTCAAATGCTCACAGCTATAGCTGGGGCCCTGACTTCAGTGACACACAGGGTAAAATAATAGAGAACTGGATGACTGAAAACAACCTAATATTACTGAATAATTCAGCCCCAACTTTCTTGTTCTCCAGAGGTACATATACACACATAGATCTAACAATAGTCACTGAGGATCTGCACTCCAAGTTTACATGGAACACTTGTAGTGACACATTGACAAGAGATCACTTTCCACTGATTATTGATTCAGCTTTATCAATTCCCAAGGCCGAACTACCAAGATGGCGCTTGCGCAATGCATATTGGCAATATTTGAAACTGCTCTAGTGTTCCCAAACTGCTCAAAATAGACAATATCTGATGCTTTTCAATCCATAACCAAAGCAATATTGGCAACATCAAGGCTAGTCAAAGCTTTACACAACAAAAATTATTATTATTATTATATAAGCAAGTTTTAGCCTCCCTTAATTGCACGACAAAGATGTTCTAAGAGAGGTAGGAGGAAGGCACCATTTAGTATGGAGTTGAGGGAACGCGGAATCTATGCACAAGGTGCACAGAAACAGGAAGCTGAGAAAGAAGTTCATGAAACAAGAAAAAGTTGAAGAAGTAGTAGGTGCTGAAAAACAAGACAGCAGTGAACCGTAACAAAACAAAAACCTATTCTATTTCAACAAAAGAAAGCCTACCTAACCTTTAGCTCAGACCTTCTCATAGTCCCCCTGGGAGCGCTAATTTACACAACAATAAAGCAAAAGCAGCTGGTGGACTGATGAGTGCAAGATAGCCCATAGGAAATACCATAAGGCCTACAACCATTACAAAAATCCCCTTGAGAACATTGATAAATGGATCGCATTTAAGCAAGCAAGAGCGATTTTCCGGAAAAACAAGTAGTAGAGGCTAAAGCCGTCAGTTGAGGGAAGAGCAGTTTCAGAGCAGACCGTTGCACTCTGGATGGACTCGCACGTATTGGAAACTCCATTCGGAAAGCAATAATCCTGCAAGATTTTTATGTTGCAGTATTTTTTGATATAAAACAGGCTTTCAACACTGGCTGGCATTATGGGCTATTGCAAAAGCTACAGATTTTAGGATTTGCAGGTAACCTACCTCAAACCATAATGTCTTTCATCAAAGAATGCAAAATAAGAGTCCGAATCAATGACACCTTATCCGAGCAAGCAATGTTTCCGGATGTAGGGTGTCACACAGGATCAGTGATCAGCCCAACATTGTTTAACATAATGATACATGATACTTTCCAGGACTGTAACCCCCTACTGCACACATCCCTTCATGCTGACAACGGAGCTGTTTGGGTAACTTGCTCTGACTTGACTGAGGCACTTTGCATGCTGCAGTATGCCTCAGATGCAATTCTTGTTTGGTCCTTCAAATCTTGTTTGGGGGCTTCAAATCTCTTCCACTTCCACAAAAGGAAAACTTCCTTCGATCTCGGTGGCTCCGTTGAACACCACAGCAGCCTTTTGTTCCTCTTCAGACACCTCAATGATAAGTGGAATCATTTCACTTTCTTTCCTGAAAGGCAAGAAAAAATGTGAGCTCACGTTGAAAATTTTTTTAATGAAGTCTTTCGCTTCATAAGCAAGCCTTTCAGTTGCAGTTAAGGATACAGATTTAAATCTGTTAGTGAAAATGGAGCTAATATGATAAATTGAGATGCAGGGAAGAGCAATTAGAAAAGGGGACAGTTGTGAAGAATTACGCTCAACGGGAAGCACCATTGAAAAAGTATATGAAGAAATGGTGATGACATTCTTAGCTAGTTAAAGCCTCCCTATCTGCAACAAAGGCGATCCAAAGAGAGGAAGGAGGAAGGCACCATTTAGTATGGAGCTAAGGGAACGCAGAATCTATGCAGAAAAGGCATTGAAACAGTAACATAAGAAAGAAGTTCATAAAACAAGGTCAAAGTTGAAGAAAGTAGTAGTTGCTGAAAAACAGAACAGCAGTTAACCAAAAAAAAGATGGCTCTTAAGATAACAAAAGCTTTTTATTTCAACAAAAAAGGCCTACCTAACTCTCAGCTTGTGCCCTCACATTGTCCCCCTGGGAGTGCTAATTTGCATAGATACAAAAATTGTATCCCCCTGAGGGGAAATGGAGATGATGAACTATAGCATAATATTAAATGTAAAACTATAAGGAGTCTCAATGGAGAAAGAGAAGAAAAGAGACAAAAAGGTAAGATTAGATTATATGTTAGTTCAAGCCTCCTTAACCGCTAAAAAAATCCAGTTTAGAGGAGAGGCAGGAGAAAGGCACCATTTAGTGAGAAAATAAAAGAATGCAATGTGGGATATCATGGGGGAAATAAGTTATGAGGGGAAATAAGTTATGAGGGGAAAAAAGAAAACAAGTGATTGATAGTAATAGGCAGAGAAGTATGAAATACATGGCCTAAAACAAAACTTAAGTTTATGCACTCTTATTTCCCACAATTCCTCTCTAACATTTATGTTGTCTAATATGTTTAGATTTTTGAGAGATGTTAAATAATAATCCTATCTTACACTTTTGAAAACTTTTAAAGAATAAGTAAAAAATGAAAAAATCTTTTTAATAAGACTCCTAATGATTGAGTCAAGAAAATCTGTCTATAATCTGGACATCTTAAATTTTATACTGACATGTATGTATTCCTTAGCGGGTTACCAGACTCATCTCACCTCTGTTAAGAAGCCCAAGGTCTCTCTTAATTGCTCGTCAGGAGCTGTCTCGCAATTGGAAGCAAGAGGAGCTCGAATGAGAGAAGAGGCAGAGAAGAGCAGTGAGTGATCAGCAGCTTGATTGGATGGCATGTCAATTCCATGTCCTGAAAAATAAATCAATTCAAATGAAACAGTACGTAGCAACACTTTATGTCAAAATTAAGTCTCTCTGTAATGAAATCTTGAATGAACATATGAAAACAAAAAATATTGACCCTAAATGACAACACTTAATTTTAAAGAGTTTTCAAAAATACTAAAAAGATTAGATTAGATTATTAGTCAGTTTAAGCCTCCCTATCCTCAACAAATGAGATCCAAAGAGAGGAAGGAAGAAGGCACCATTTAGTATGGAGTTAAGGTTACGTGGAATCTATGCAGAAAGGGCACAGAAACAGTAAGATGAGAAAGAAGTTCATGAAACAAGATCAAAGTTGAAGAAGAAAGTAGTAAGTGCTGAAAAAACAGGACAGCAGTGAACCAAAGAAAGTCTTATTTCAACAAAAAGAAAGCCTACCTAACCTTTAGCTCGGGCCCTCACATTGTATCCCTGGGAGCACTAACTCCCATAGATACAATAGTTGTGTCCCCCTGAGGGGAAATACTAAAAAGAACTCAATACAATCTAACAAAGCTAATGAAGAATTTAAATTTAATTTTTGAAAAATAATTACCTTGTAAGAGAAAAACTAGACCAATGAAACCTAGAAGAATCTCAAAACACTCATGATAACAAAAGTTCAATGGATTTAATCTTAGCTTATGATCATAACATACCTTGTAATGGATTAATGTATTAGATATTTTTATACTACACTTAGAGATGTTACAATTCTCTATGAAGAAAAAGTTTATCAGAATCAATTAGAAACCTAAAAACTTACAACACTTACTTACAGATTGAAATTTAGTAAAGAAATTATGTTGTCAACTCTTCTTACTGAACTTTAACAATCAAGATCAACTAGCTTTTATAAAGAACCAACTTGCAAAAAGAAAAGAAATGTTTCATAATGTTTATATCCACCAATATGGATGAGTCAAATTTGAATTATGAAAATATAGATACCAAGAATATGTATGGATGAGTCTTGAACAATGGCTGCAGGTGCACCATTTGCAGTGAAAACACAGCTTAATGGAGTACTGTATAAAGTCATTAAGTGTGCAGAACTCAAATTTGGCATGAAATTAAATGGTGCTACAGTGTGGATAATAACTGGATATCTATGCACAATATTTCCTTAATTCTAATATCATTACTAACAAGAGTCACCCATGATGAGCAATCATTATGGGGGTACTAATGGATATAGATTCCCAAAAACAATACTACCCAATACATAAAAAGAAAATTATGTAGAACAGGATGTTTAATGATATTTTTTATTTTTAGTTCAATAGTTTTCTACCATTTTTCACTAATAATAGTTTTCTACTATTTTTTTCTTCAACATCCAAGAATTACTACCTATTTTATACATAATGAATGTCATCAACATGTAAGCAATTGGCCTATAATGAGCAGTTTGAGTCAATAATACACTCAATAACACAGGTTCAAAAAAAATTTGAAGTTTGTTAATACTTGAAATACTTAATACTAAAAGCAGCAACCAATGCATTATTGCCAAAAAGTTACCTAAATTCCTAACATAACCAAACCAAAATGTACTCTTAAGGAGACCGTCCCGGCTGTTCAACTTTTTTTCGTCCGATTGGTGGTCATTTTTCATGTTTTTGTTGGAAAAGGACACTTAGGTGGTGGACTATTCGGTCTTAAAATATTATGGCGCTACGGATAAATAGATTCCCCAAAGGGGGGGGAGGGGACCAAAATCTTTAATTTTGAGCCAATTTCAACCCCGCGTACAAAGAGAACAAATGGGAAATGGAAAAAAGCCCATGTTAGTTTGTTAGGAATGTTCCAAGGATTCTAAAACTGTGTTTTTTCTAGCATCAAAACTCAATGATGCGTCCCATTTTGAAATATCAGTACCAGTGAAATATCAATACCTAAAATCAATATGTCAATTTTTTCAAAAACTAAGGCCTAAATCAAAACAATTGATCGAATACATTGTGTTTCTTTTCAAAAGTTACATATCATAGTCAAATTTCATATGAATCAGACTGAAAATAAAAAATATCATATTTTTGAAAGAAATTTTTTTTTGGTTTGGAAATCACAATTCACACTGTGAATATGAAGTTATGTATGGAAATTATCAAAAAAAAAATAAAACTATTCAAATACATAAATTGTTCATTAAATGCCACTTCAACAAAAAATTTTGTTTTTTGCTGATACCCAACACTTCTAACTTTCAACATTCAAGATGGGACTAGTCCTCGAGTTTTGATGCTAGAACAAAACCAAAGACATTTTTAGAATCCTAGGAACATTTGTAACCAACTCTCACATTTTTTTTCAAATTCAACGCTACTGACCAACGCTACACATTTACCAACGTTTCTTTTATTTTTAACGAAAACATCCTAGAAGTAGGCTCAGGCTCCGCGGGGTTAGCAAATAATAAATTATGCAATATATTGCGGAAACAACTTTTCTCCTGCCTGCCGCGCTTGTTGCGTTGTTGGAACGCACGCTCCTATGGCGCGAGAAAGACAGTTCATGAGCGACGCTCCTATAACTTCAAAGTTGAATAACTCTTAAAAAACGCATCAGCGAGCAGAATGACATTCAAGTAAACGTTTTTAAATACGTTCCTTTAGTGATTGCTTGGAATGGAATTATCAATTTCCATGAGGCACCTAAAAAACATATTGACTATAATTTTTTAGGTTATGTTGAGTAAATACCCCTTTGCACCAGAAATGGCATGGAAGAAAAGTTGTTTATTCTGAAGTGATTACCATGATCCAATCAAAAAAATTTTGAAAATCGATTAGTGTGTTGTTCAGGAAAATTTACCCAAATTTTGAACAATACCAGTGAAGTTTTTTCTTATTTTAAACCTGGTAAAATTTGACATCACATCCTACTTCCAGATTAATTTACACACAGAAATTTACATACAAATGAAGCTGATAGTACCCTACCACAAGATTTAGGGGTCAATGTGAAGTTTAATGCAACCACGGAAAATAAGAATTCCGATCTTAGGAATCACTAAAGGAACCCATTTCAGAACGTTTTACAGGAATGACATTCTGCTTGCCAATGCGTTATTTTTGAATAATTGAACTTTGAAGTTGGCCTTTGCGCCAAAGGAAGCGAGCGCATGAAACGGAATTTAATTAATAACGGAAGCTATGACAAACGTAAAGAGGTTGGGTTGTGAGGGGGAGGCACAGTTCTTCTAGTGAAAGTTATAAATAAAGCTTCTAACCCACCCATTAGGGTGACGACAGCAATCTTGTTGACATCGGGTCCAAGATGGCAGCGCCCATTGTGGTCGCCATGTTAGACCCGATGTAAACAAGATTGCGGTCGTCACCCTAATGGGTGGGCTAGAAGCTTTATTTATAATTTTTACTAGAAGAACTGTGCCTCCCCCTCACAACCCAACCTCTCTACGTTTGTAATAGGGAGTTAGCTTCCGTTTTTAATTAAATTACGCTCGCTTCTTATGGCACGGGAAGGCCAACATCAAAGTTCAATTATTCAAAAATAACGCATCAGCGAGCAGAATGTCATTCTTGTAAAACGTTCTTTAATGGGTTCCTTTAGTGATTGTTTGGAATATAATTATTAATTTCTGTGGTTGCATTAAACTTCACATTGACCGATTTAGGTCACCTTTTTGGAATGAAAAGCTCCAAGGTATTAAAAAAATTGAAAATAAGCAGTAGGCCCCCCCTATGTCATTTTTTGGCATTGAATTGTAGCACATCATATTCCTAATTATTTGTTTCCTTTATATTTTAAATTTCAGGCAAGTCAACAGCATTTTCCCATGGAACTAGCTTATCAAATTTTACCTGTTCTAATTGTATCTGGTTTCAAAGCTTTGATAAAGAGATGCAACTTCATCCACTGAAAAAATTAGTTATGAGCCATCCTTTTTAAATTATATTAAAATAATATTAAAAGTTTAATTTCTTATCTTCCAGTTCCAAACTCCAGTGATCATATAACAACAGCACAACACCACTTTTCATTGAAATGTGCGTCTTAATTAAATGCTGATAGGATTTTTCGGTAGTCGGTCTTTTTGAAATGGCAGCTGCTAACATAAATAAGTTATTAATTAACCTGAACATTTCAACTCGGCAAAATCCATTCTTTAGAATTGAAACCAAGACATTGAAATATCTTAGGTAAATTTTTAGAATTACTCCGACATTAAATTAAGGAACACTTATTAAATTTCACGTGAGGCCGCAACATTTCACTTCACTTAACGCCATCACACTTCGTTTCAACGGCATGCCAGATTGTCGTACCAGTAACGCTTCGCTTACAGTAATGCCAGATTTCGGGTTAGCAGTGTTGCCATATGCAATGTACCTTTATGTAAGCGGCGCTGCTAATGGTGCGATGCCTTGACGTCACTCGCACGCAGCACGATTCGATAAAAGACTGGTTTGCTGCTACCTGTTCTTTCGTCTACCATGCACTCACACTCACTGAGTGTGGTCAAAACACTCGCGTTCACACGTACGTTCGCGTGACTAAAGTGGCGCGTCACTGGCAAGCTTGCCAGTGCTTCACTATGCGTTGTCGAGAAAGATTCGTCATAGTCAAAGCAAGCATACTCATCGGCTTTGCGGTCATAGAGAAGAAAAAACACCGTAAATTTAGCTAGGGGGTATAAGATCCAGTGGGTATAAGATTGGCTGGCTAAACATCCAGAAAATGGCAGTTATAACCGGATTTGTAGTAGGTTAGGGCTAAATATCCAAATTTCGCTCACTAATTATTTGTCGCATTCCTTCTTTTTTCAGCATTTGTAAAATTTGGTTACACCAAATCTAACAAATACTACAACTACTACGAATGTAATAATCTACTTCATAATAACTTCATGTGCAGGTAATATTTTCCGCTCGTTCTATACAGTTTTGCATGTACCAGCGTGTAATAGTACAGCTCGTAAATTGAATTTTTTTCTTGAACTATATTCGGTCATTTCCTAGCGATACAGTGACTAGTATATAGAAATTCCAATTGAAATCTAGCGCACATTCATTAGAAGTGTGTGATAGAATGCATGCGTAAATCTGTCATCCGCAAGCAACTATTATAAAATATAATAAGCCTCTCAAATTACTGCGTCATGATATCTAATAATGCATGTGAATGTGACAGCGGTACGGATAAACTAATAAATGTTTAGATTTATTTCAGGAAACATTTTCATGCTAAAATTAAATGTTAAGGAGAATTCATGGAAAAAGTTTTTATTTTATTTTTAAATGCCGGACAAATTGTTGAAATTACATTTCGGTTAAATATTTAATTTTTTCATTCTAATAAACAAAAATAATATAAATTTGCAGTATTTCTAGGGTGAATATTAAATAAGATTGAAAATCCTTTGTAAATGGCGCTGACACTACAACAGGACGAATGCATTATGATATGCTTGTAAAAATATAAACTATTGTTCCCCGCACCTGTGAATCCAGGTGTTATCCTCTGCTAAATAGTAGATTTTTGGAAGCAAATGCTCTAAATTCTTTCCTAAACTATTTTTGAAGCGTATTAATTTTTTCCTTCAACCCATTCTCATGTAAACTAATGTTGTGTTGATTCATTGCTTCAATAACATATTTGAGCTACTTGCTTCTTATATCTCTGCTCTTGTATTCGTTGCTTTGCACTTTCCACAAAGCAGGCTGTTGACGAAAATAGCTAATTAATGATTTAGACCAGGTTGAGACCATTTAACACGGGAGAGCGATCGCAACCATCCTTACTAGGCGCCGGGCGGGCGAAAAGTGACACGCAAATAGCAGCAAAGCAGCAGTCAAACCCGACAGAGGCGAGTGCCGAGTAGAGAGCAAAAGAGAGCACGCATGCCCAAATATGGTGTTGCGGACCGTGAGTGTCAGTGTTAACTGACGAAAAAACTGATCGTGTGAAAGGCCCTTAAGGGTCTACGGATTACTTAGACTGTTTCTTCAAGTATGCTAGGAGAAACGTCTTCAGGGCCCGTTAATTTTTGTGAGTTGAAGACGGCGGTGCGTTTCTTTTCGAACTCTGAAATTGTCTCTTGTTATTGTTAGCTAGCTGCTCAAGACTTGGTATTGCGGAAGTTCAGTTAAATCTTCTCTAGTGAACGATGAGGTAAAGTACGTATTTAAGATTTTTGCTTTACATTTGTAACATATTTGGGCGTGACCTTCAACGTAGATCAATGGTTCAATGGTATGTTTTTGAGTCATTCATTAGCTTATTTATAAAAGCTTTTTGGGTAGGCTTTGGCTCATGCTGCTATTATGATTTTTTATTCCTCATTTTTTGTTCTTTGATCGTCCGTTTGACAGTTTTGCAGACATGTACGAGTGTGCACCGGACGGTTGGCTTCTGTTTGATATAGTTCATGATTGTTGTGGGACGCATGTGAGGTGTCTAAACTCATGGGTAAACTACTTCAGGTTAGTGGTTAGTGTCAGTCGCCTTGTTGGAATATGGTGCTCTGGAGCGGTGAGAATTTTCATTTTCCGTAAATCATTCGTGAACTTTTTTATCCCTCTTGAGATATTCGACATCAACACTGCCGATTTACTTTTTCATTAGTCCAGAGCTCAATCGTTAATACTCGGAATCCATTTTAATTTTTCCTTAATTACAATTACATTAATTACAGACGACAGCAAGCGCAAAATCTATCACGCGGAGAACTCGTACTTTGCCTTACGGCGTTCATTCAATGGTCCGGGGTCGCGATAATGAGGTCTCGAACACACTATTTAGTCGTGTCGGTCCGAGGACGTGTTGCTGCGATGAATTTGCATTTTGGACTTTAATGAGCTCATCACCATCGCTCAACTTTGTCATGAGGCCCAGTTTACAGCGTGACCGGCATTTTGTTGAACTAACTTTAAGAGAAGGTTAGGACTGATGAAATAAACACTTTTTACTCAACCGTGTGGTCGAAAATTCCTCGATGAAGAGTTACAAGAACTTTAAATTTAAAACGTATTTGAGAAAAATTCGCTCATTGAGAGTAGCAGGGAAATGAAAATGTAGAAATTAGGAAATCATTTTATTATGAACAGAAGAATGAGAATTTATTAAGACCACTAGACCCTTTTTAAATTAGGTTGGGAATTGCAAAACATGTTCAGCATGTTGCCCATCTGTTGCGATGCAGGAGTTCATATCCAATGATGCTGACATGATCAACTACACCAGGATTTCAAGAATTCTTGCGGAGGCCTCAATAAATCTACCGGTGAGATCGTTTTCGGAATGAATCGGTGTTCCATACACCAAACTCTTGAAGTGTCCTCAGAAGTAGATACTTAAGTACGTAAAATCAGGGGACTTTGAAAGCCATGCGAAAATTTCAAGCCATTGTCTTACTTCGAAGCATTTTCGACCGCAGGAGTTTTGGGTAAAAAGTGTTTATTTCAACGGTTCCAACCTTAGGTTTAAGTATGTTCAACTAAGTGCCGGACATCCTGTATATACGAAAAACTGAAGTCGCCAACAGTACTTAGGATATTCCCAAGGTAATTAAGAAGTTCATCGTCATCTGCTACTATTATTCTGGTAGTGTTTCTCTAAATGAGTACATATTTGATGATTGTTCTTTGCCAAATGGGAGTAGTAAGGTGCAGTAGCCCAATTTCCTGTGTTTCTGCTTTCGTTTAAGTTTCCCTATTAGACAAATTATGGAACCGTCACCTCTCATAATATCCAAAAAATATATCAACTATGTAAAACACGAATCATATCAGTGAAATTTAAGCCGGGAGATATTTTATTCATTGGCCGGTTCGTGTATTTTTTTCGTGTGGTTAATTAGTTTTTCCTCACGGTTGGCTTCTGAAGATTGCATACCAACTGCTGATGGGTGCTTTATTCATGCGTCCATCCCATTGACTGGTAAAATATTCTTTTGGTCCACTCTAAAATTTACTTTCGTTTACTGAATTGGCTTGTTGTGTTTCAACTGTTCGAGTTGTAAGCAACTCCCAAGTTGTAAGCTGCTAGGTTTCGTCTGCTTGTTTGGCTCACTAAACCCGTATGAGACGGTGGCAAGAAGTGGCACTCATGGGTGCGAGAGTTGCGCTCTCTTCTCCGAAGTCATGACGGCCGCAGTCACCAACACACTGCAATGTTATTACACGAGACGGTGTTGGCCTGCCACAGACACGGCGCGCAGTGGCGCACGGAAATCGGAAGCTGGATTTGTTTTCATTATTTTATTCACCAATACATGTCTTTCAAGTCATGTTCATTTTCGACGGTTAATTCACAGAAATTCAAAATTAAAACAAGGTTAATTAAATGCATTATTATTATTTTAGGGGTTCTGATACCAGCAAAATATATATACCATTTAGAAAAGAATTATGAAATTAATATGGCTCAATATCTGCGTCATATATATATGATTAACAACTAGTGTGAAATGCGTGGCGCCCGTGAACGCAAGCAACTACGCTTGATTGCAATTGAAGGTTTTTTTTGCACGGTGGAATGCAGATTGATTGTCGTAAATATGAAAAACATCCAATACTGGTAATACTGAGGCACTTGTACACACAATTGCAGCATGTGCATTGGTACAGGTAACTCTAATTTTAAGAGCAGGTACCATCTTTAATAATACTGCATCGTACATTAAAATAGCTCTGATGTAAGTGAAGAAATGACTATCACCACATTTTATATACTTAGTTCGATTATTTAATGCTTGGTTTAGTCATCAGGCTGACATACAAACTTTAACACTGTACTGACTGTATTTTGAACAATAATAAATATGAGTATTAGAGAAACGAATTGAAAATTTGTACATAGCGGTACAGTATAAATTTACACTAGAACACTTACTCTCCTGAAAAAGTACAAATAGCGTATACATGCTAGTTTCCGTCATTTTTTACTTCTGCATAATGTAACTGCGATTTCGAACTTCCGAAAAAAAATCATAATAGTAATTTTTATGCAGGAAACAAGAGAAGTAATAATACATGTGGAAGAACTATCTTGTTACCTACATTGGGCTGAGAATGAAGTATTTCATACAATGACGAAGAAGAGGCGCAATGAATGTCACCTTCGTCTAAGAATGGGAATACTATTGGAAATGGGAATCGCAATTTGGGAATACCATTTCATCAGTTCCTGTACCTGATTTCTGGGATTCTTTTTAGTTTGGTTTTCCTGCCTGAACTGCGACTGAAGTGTATTTATTTATTTACTCTGGAGTTAATTCAATCTCTGGCTTCATTTCTTTAAAGATGTTGTTTAGTGCTATTTTTCGTAGAGATCTATCTCTATACTCGCTACTTATCTCTCTACATAAACATGGGTGTGTTCTGAGAATTTCTATAAATAATATGGTCGACCGCCTGCACCAGTCAGCCAGCGGCGGAGGTGAAGGGAGAGAACAACTTATCGCAGACATCCTTCTCATACGAAGCCTGGCTAGCCACTGAGACCGCGTCGGCGTGCATGTTCGCCGTATCGTGCAGAGCGCGATCACGGATTTCCACACTCGTGTAAGTTCGAACACGGCCATAGAGAGCAGAGTTGCGACAGAAAGAGAGGAAATGGGAGGAGCTAGCGATGCTACGCGCAAATGTTCACACTCCTTACCACCGTCTCATATGGGCTTAAAGCCCGTATGAGACGGTGGCAAGAAGTGGCACTCATGGGTGCGAGAGATGCGCTCTCTTCTCCGATGTCATGGCGGCCGCCGTCACCAACACACTGCAATGTTATTACACGAGACGGTGTTGGCCGGCCACAGACACGGCGCGCAGCAGCGCACGGAAATCAGAAGCTGGATTTGTTTTCATTATTTTATTCACCAATACATGTCTTTCAAGTCATGTTCATTTTCGACGGTTAATTCACAGAAATTCAAAATTCAAACATGGTTAATTAAATGCATTAATATTATTTTAGGGGTTCTGATACCAGCAAAATATATATACCATTTAGAAAAGAATTATGAAATTAATATGGCTCAATATCTGCGTCATATATATATATGATTAACAACTAGTGTGAAATGCGTGGCGCCCGTGAATGCAAGCAACTACGCTTGATTGCAATTGAAGGTTTTTTTGCACGGTGGAATGCAGATTGATTGTCGTAAATATGAAAAACATCCAATCCTGGTAATACTGAGGTACTTGTACACACAATTGCAGCATGTGCATTGGTACAGGTAACTCTAATTTTAAGAGCAGGTACCATCTTTAATAATACTGCATCGTACATTAAAATAGCTCTGATGTAAGTGAAGAAATGACTATCACCACATTTTACATACTTAGTTCGATTATTTAATGCTTGGTTTAGTCATCAGGCTGACATACAATCTTTAACACTGTACTGACTGTATTTTGAACAATAATAAATATGAGTATTAGAGAAACGAATTGAAAATTTGTACATAGCGGTACAGTATAAATTTACACTAGAACACTTACTCTCCTGAAAAAGTACAAATAGCGTATACATGCTTGTTTCCGTCATTTTTTACTTCTGCATAATGTAACGGCGATTTCGAACTTCCGAAAAAAAATCATAATAGTAATTTTTATGCAGGAAACAAGAGAAGTAATAATACATGTGGAAGAACTAACTTGTTACCTACATTGGGCTGAGAATGAAGTATTTCATACAATGACGAAGACGAGGCGCAATGAATGTCACCTTCGTCTAAGAATGGGAATACTATTGGAAATGGGAATCGCAATTTGGGAATACCATTTCATCAGTTCCTGTACCTGATTTCTGGGAATCTTTTTAGTTTTGTTTTCCTGCCTGAACTGCGACTGAAGTGTATTTATTTATTTACTCTGGAGTTAATTCAATCTCTGGCTTCATTTCTTTAAAGATGTTGTTTAGTGCTATTTTTCGTAGAGATCTATCTCTATACTCGCTACTTATCTCTCTACATAAACATGGGTGTGTTCAGAGAATTTCTATAAATAATATGGTCGACCGCCCGCACCAGTCAGCCAGCGGCGGAGGTGAAGGGAGAGAACAACTTATCGCCGACATCCTTCTCATACGAAGCCTGGCTAGCTACTGAGACAGCGTCGGCGTGCATGTTCGCCGTATCGTGCACAGAGCGATCACGAATTTCCACACTCGTGTAAGTTCGAACACGGCCACAGAGAGCAGAGTTGCGACAGAAAGAGAGGAAATGGGAGGAGCTAGCGATGCTACGCGCAAATGTTCACACTCCTTACCACCGTCTCATATGGGCTTAAGGGTTTGCCTGACAGTTTACTGAAATGGTGTGTTTCGAAGTCGTCGTAGGTTATACGTAAGAAAGCATAAGTTATCAATAGTTGAGTTTTCAGTTTCTTATCTTGTGGAGCGTTTGATCATTTTTTATTAAGAGGAGCATCTGGTTCCACTGCGATAGGGATCGTAAATTCCTTTGTTTGCGATGCTTTTTCTCTTAGTTGCACTCTTGTACTCCTGAATTGTCGGACGTAATGCAACGGTCACTTACGCAGGGTAAGTCAGTAGCGTTTCTGCTGGTTCAGCAACTGGTTCTTCTCGATGCTCTAATTTTGAGATTTTCTGTAAAAATATTATTTTTATTACTATGACCATTGAACATAGGAGTAGGGATAGACTTGGTGTTGAGATAGTTTAGTCATCTTGGAGGGTTCGTGGAGAAACATTGAACATACCAGAAATTTGTTGAACTGCGGAATCTGATAGTAAGCACCAAAATATGGGTTCTCTCATTTCAAAATGATGTGTGCCGTCATTTTTATAGAGATTCTGGCGGTCAGTGTACTGAGATGTTGATCCAGGTACATGACACCTTCGATTATGCCGCGTTCTGTACTGACGTGTTGATGAAACTCCCCAGAAATTTTGATCAGCATTGTCAATTCTCGGAAAGGTGCTTGTTATGATCGCTCGAAGGGATTTGCTGTTTAGCGTCAAAATTAATGCCTACAAATGACGCAAATGACTAACTGTTCTCACAATTTGTTACTTTGTAACGTTTGTGCTATATGGTAGAAAAACTGTGAACACGAAAGGCATTTTTTGCACAAACGCGAATACGTGAAAACAATTGAAAATTAACGAATGTGACCTCCAATGCTGAAACAAATTGATTCCTTCGGGAAAATATAGGATAACGAGTTTTCGAATCTTTCTAGAAAGATCTTAGGCTGGTCGATAAAGCGCTGTTTCGATTTCTAATGAAAATTTGCAGCTAACAGTGATGAACGAAATTAATTTAAAGAATCTAGAAACATTAAGTTATGTAAAGGGGATTTGAGGAAAAGGAATCCGGACATGTATACAAATGTGATTTTAAATAGCTATCCGTGGAAACAATGGGATAAGATTCTTATTTGCGTCAGCCAACATAAAAAATTTCACCTAAAATAATGTCACTTAATATTTCGTTATTGTAGTTGCTAATAATTCAATTTAATGGGAATAAATTTCATTTTTCCCTTTTTTTCTGAATGTATCGTACGCTTATGAACATCACTTGTGGTAATTAATTAAGTTAGGGTCTTTAGAAAATATATTAATTCAAGTTTTTAAAGCGCAAATAAATTTGTGTCCATCACTTTGTTTTACAAGGTTTTAAAAACGAGAGACTAATTTTGACAGTAGGTAGG
The DNA here is from genome assembly GCA_030386875.1 of Morinoia aosen. NCBI lineage: Eukaryota > Metazoa > Arthropoda > Malacostraca > Amphipoda > Talitridae > Morinoia > Morinoia aosen. Next base: position 46,458,491 of record CM059575.1, read on the forward strand.
GACACGTAAAATAAACAATTTTTCGTACATATTATGTAAATATTTCAAAACTTCTTCGTTTTCCAGAAATTCTTGCTTGAAATGTTAACTTTCGAGCCCATTTCGTCAAATTTACGTGTCTTTAAATAAAATGTAGATTCAATCTAGATGTCACATTTATGTCTGGCACGGCTCGAGTGGTTAATGCGTACGAATCAATTCATGTTGATGTTGAAAATGGTGTTGCGCCATGGCGCGCTTACCAAATGAAATAATAGCGAATGTACGCATGACTTACAGCGCGGCCCATGCCAACGCAGGAGGCGCTGCAGGGTTGTATCAGGAGCATTTCCCCCAAACAACATCTGCCCGGAAGTCACATGTTTACAAACATGCATCGTCGTAGGCGCGAACTGCGAACATTGAAGAGACAACGCGAGCAGGAAGGTTATGGGAGTCTAAAGAGTTCCGTGATGCTGTTGAGGCCTGCAATTATGAGGCCACGACGTGCTGCAATTTTTCGGGGGCAGGCCTCATGCAAACACCCGAGCTGCAGCACGTGACGTACGAATATTGAACCACGTCCACGTATAGCAAGTTCTCAATGCCAAAATATTATACCCATATCGTTTCAGAAAGTTCAGCCCAGTTTTTACAGTCCACGCTAAATGGTCCCTTCTCATCGCTTTTTTGAGATCGCTTCACTGAGGCTTAGGAGTTTTAAACTAAATTGTCTTATAATCACACGAGAGTAAATAATAACTATGGGCTTTAGGGCACGGCAAATTTTTGCCCAGGGTGCATTTCTGTACAGGACACCCTGTGCATGGAGGCAGCAAGTTGGGAAAGAAGGAAAAGAAAAGAAAACGAAGAGATAGCAAAGAAGGCATGAAAACTGAAGAAGGAAAGTGGACATGAACGATAAAAGTCCCGGAGGTTCATCAACAGCTGAAGTAACTCAATAGTATTCCCCATGGGAGCGCCAGTATCCATAGCATACGATAGACAATAGCAAAATATTGAACATTAATAAACCTAACATTAATGTTCCTTTCAAAGAACGGATAATTAAAACGTACTATTCCTTTTTATAAAATCCTTGGGAAAAGAGGAATAATTTATTAACTATTTATTTCAATCAAATCTCAGTTCATTCATGAGGCTAACGCATAAATTCAATGTCACAACCTCAAGGGATCACATTTTTCGACTGAATCGAGAGAAACAATACATTTCAGACTGTCTTCTGTAATCAAAGTGAGATCCAAATCAATAAGCCAGTTATCTGAGGCGTCCCATCCGTCTACTCTTTGAAAAAATTTCATTTCCAGATCCTCCTCTTGTGCGTTCATTGCATGTGCGTATAGGTCGTGAAGTAATTTAATATTCCGATGGCTTTTTTTCTGTGTTTTTCGAAATTCTTCGGTGTCGGATGAATACGCCAATTTTTCTAAGAAGTTGCGCGGTAATGAATGACACGCTCATGGAGTTCGTCGTTTCTGGGTCGGTTGTCACAGTCAAGTTTGAGCAGAAATCGATCAAGTATAAAGTATCTCGTGGATCAAGTATTTTTTTCGTTTTCATTTTCAGTCATGTTCATTCATTATGCTGGTAAGGTCTAACTTAAACGCTGACATTATCTTACAGTTGATATGGGATCGCTCATCTGAGTAACATACTTCAAGAGAGGTGAGTTAACAGGAATGACTTAAATTAATTTTTTCACTTGCAAGGATTCTAAATTCTGAGAATGAAATGGAAAAAATTTGCATTGCTGTGCTTTATTCAATCTGCAGTTAACTCAAGTTTCACATGATGCTAAATCCAGAATACGAACTACTGTAATTCACGAGTTCGAGAAAAATACAAACCAACTTAACGATTAAGTGAAGATTTATTTGTTCAAGGGAACTAGCCACGAGTAACTAATAGAAATGCAATGCTTAATTTTCGGTTTACGCGTAGTGTTTTAATAAGTGTCAGAGCATAAGCAGTGGTACGCATTGACCGCTGAGTTTTATTATTGCTCTCGCCTATACTACTCCTCAGAGGAATACAAATAATGGATCAATGGGAATTAGCGCTCCCAGGGGAAAAAGTGCGGTCCAGGGATGAAGGTAAGGTAGGCCTTGTTTTTATTGAAATAAAACATTTTTTTTTGTTTCGGAACATATCTTTCGGTTCACTGCTGTCCTGTTTTTCAGCATCTTAGACTTTGATCTTCGTCCATTATCTTGTTTCATAATCTTTCTTTTTAACTTACTGTATCTATGTCATGGGATCCGGTGCAAGAACACACCTTGTGCATAGATTTCGCGTTCCCTTTAACTGCATACTAACGGGTGCCATCATTCTCCCTTTCTTTAATATCATTGTTGCGATAAAGGAGGCTGAAACTAACCTAGTATCAAATTAATCTCGTTTATACTAAGTTGAAATGAATAAATCAATAACCTAAGAAGCGGTGTTGAAATTTATTCATGTTATGAAAAACGACATATGATTTTCTCTCGCGGTCAGTAATCACGAAGTTTATGTACTCAGTTTCTTAGCTATTTCTTACCAAAATCTCAAACTTAGCAGCATGAAATGTTATAGACACGATTTGTGTTCCATTTAATCAAAATACATTTGCATCTCACATACGAACAATTACAATGATTTGAACGATTCGATGTCAATGTATGAAAGAAAATTTTTGGTAGTGATGTAAAAAGTTTGCTTGCCATCACAGAAGATGCGCGTCATTAGCGTGGAACTCTGTCAGAGTAAAACGAAGACTTTGATTGTTCTCGAACCTTGAGGGTGATAATTAACACAGGAAATGTGTGCTTGTCGAATCGAAGGCGAGGTCATTAATTTTAATTGGTTAACTTTCAACACATTATTATTGGAAATGAAAAATTATTTTCAAAACATTCATTCAACTTCACGCAATAGTGTCTGCTCTCAGAGTCAACATTGACATAAGTCCATAAGTCACCAACACAACTGAAGTGCAGAAGCGCAACAGGCCACAAGCCAACTCATTCCACAATGAAGTGAATGCAAATGTTAGTTCGGTCTCGGCTGTCGGGTAAAAGTATTTTAAATTTTAGTCGTTATTAGATGTATTAGTTTTTAAATCATTGAATAATTAAACATTTTTTGCAAGTAATATGCTTGTATATTTCTGTTATCTTTTTTCATCTCTCAACTGCGAGATGTTATTCTTTATGGCAACGCTAGACCTCACATCGCGTTTTTGATATAAGACAAATTTGAGATATGCGGAGGGAAACCTCAACAACCCTCCTTTCAATCTTGATTTGTCTCTCTATAACTATTTTTTATTTGAGCCCTAGAAGATGAGAGCTTTGAGAGGAAAAGAATCACTTTATTTTGCGTCCCTTCTTTGGTGAAGATTTCTTCTTGGGCGTTTCTAAAACAGAGGTTATAACGTCTCGATCACCTTCAAGTTATTTGTATGAGAATATATTGATTATTTTCAGAGATTTTTGGTTCTATCATTGGTCTAATTTCAATATTTCCTGCCATGCGTTGAGGTCTTCTCATTGTCAGTAACAACGGATTTGGGTTTGAGTACCGTCAATTTCTTATATATTTTCCCATAGTGTAACTTTTGGGAGATCAAGAGATCTTTTTTGTGTGTTTCACCTCATTTGTCCCCTTGATAACTGTTCCTTGTGTCTTCCAACGTGTCCGTAGCTTTGAAATTGTAAAATTTTAGTATATCAACCACCTGCAAAGTACCAAAAATGTCTCAGCTTTTCCCTCTTGTGTGATAGTTTTGTGCTTCTTAGGAGCATATTTTTCTCTCACGAGCTTTTCTCCGCTATTGAAAGGTGTGTTCTAAAAAAATATCTAAAAGTATTTAATATAAATGTACATATGCGAGAATACGAACTCAAAATAATCTGGCATATAAAATTGGCGTTTTGACAGGTTTGAGAGATTTGGGATTGATCTCGATGCCATTCTCGAAAAGTCATGCCCTACAATGCATATAACAAATAATTACCGTTTCCAAAACCAGCTCAAAATTTGGCATTGATCTTAAATATTTTAGACAAGTTACGAACAAAAGTTAGAATAGATAGGTCAGTTAAAGCCTCCCAAACCGCAACACAAGATGTTCCAAAGAGGAGAAGGAGTAAGGAATCCCTAAGTATAGAGTTATGGGAACGGGGAATATATGCTCAAAGTGTACACTGCTTATGCTCTGACACTTATTAAAATACTACGTAAACGGAAAATTAAGCATTGCATTTCTATTACACAAGGCCCCGAGAGCATAGAAATGGTTAGTTCGAAAAGGAGTTTATGAAATATAATAAAATTTGAGGAAGAATGTAGTAGGGGCTGAAAAACAGGACAACAGAGAACCGTGAACATTTGAAAACAATAAACTTCTTCAATTTCAACAAAATAGGCCTAGTTAAACTCAGCACGAGACCTCACATTCCCTCCTGGGAGTGTCAACTCTTATAAATAAAATTGTTGTGTGCTCTTGAGGGGAAAAAGAAAAGAAAATGTCATTGCACTCGCTTCAGTGCTGCAGATGTATTATAGGACTATGTACTCGTGGTCCTCTATCAGACGCTCGCTTTGTCCTTTCTCAGGGAATACTAAGAACATTGTAAAATATAGTTCATGAGATCCATAATTACCAGAAAAACATTGCTAAGGAGAGCTAAGAATGACTGGCTAACATTTTTCTGGACATGACTTTCAATCAAGCATCAACAAAACAGAAAGTCAATAAGACCACCATTTTTTGGCCTTGTCCCCTTGCGCTTCAATAAATTATCTTCTGCAGTAAAAAGTTTTGCATGTTCCCGTCAAGATGGTTCTCGAATAACAGCAACAATTATTCAAGTACCGCATACTGCTTCTCTGCACTCGCGAGAAAGTGACATTTCACTGGATCATGGAGTGGTGAAACGTATGATAAAAAGAATTCAGGGCCGAGTTCTGAGCTGCGCTATAGGTAGAGTAGTCGAAACCAAGTCTATAACTGTTTTATATCTATAAGGCCGTATACGAACGCACTTTGCCGTGCAGCTTATTTTTGTAGAATAGGTATCGGTATTTAGGATGATTAATATCTGGGGAAATCCCATGTGGAACGTGCTTCAGCTCATTACGTATTTTCTGATCAGCGTCTCTCTTCATCTCTCTTCTCTGAGAATAGTGCCAGTCAAATTGTCGTATACATCACACATCCCCTAAAAATTCGAAAATTCTCACGGTCAACCTTAGTAATCCAGTAATAAAGTGTCGATAGTCGTGCGGTCGACGTGAGGGTTCGTGGAAAATGGGGCTGTCTTCTGTGCAGCTACCTTTTTCCGAGGGCGCTGGCTTTTCTGTCCAGCTGCCCTTCCTGAGGTTCGTGTGGGTAACGCCTACGCCGTAATCAGTCCGTTTGGGCAACAGAAGTAATTTCTGTATGTGCCGAACTACGGCGGTACCGAGAGGGTGAGATTGTATGGGTACCGCCTACGCCGTAATAAGTCAGCTAGGGCAACGGGAGTAAATTCTGTTTGTGCCGAACTACGGTGGTACCGTTAGGAAGACGAGCAACTGTTTGCGCCGTAATAAGTCCGTTGGGGCAACAGAAGTAAATTCTGTTTGTGCCGAACTGCGGCAGCGTCTTCCTCTACGACAAACTATACGGAATAGTTTGTCCTCCCGAGGTGGTTCCTTAAACCCCTTTTTACGCGAGGTGTCGTATTAGACTAAAGTCTGTGTCAAAAAGGAGATAGGAAACTCTTTTGACATCAGGATGTGACTTATTTACTGCCGAATCTTTTTGCAGTGCCTATTACATACACAAATACATTTTAACAAAGACAGTGATTTACTTTCTATTGCAAAATAGTGTGTACTGTATAACATGGTACAACACTCAACATTACATTTAAAATATTAGTCTTATTTAGCTAGGTAATCAAAATAACATTGGAACATTGAAATGCAATAAAAATGATACCTGAGGGCTAACTAAAGTAAATGCACAGACGCATCATCAGCGCAGAGAAACAGGCCAAGGCGGAGTTCAGGGAGCTGGGCACATAAAGAAAATACTTAAGATTATGGGTAACTAACACAAAAGCCTCGACAACACTTGCGCGGCCTGACATAAAGTAATAATGATCCAGGAATAAGGAGAGAAGTAAAAAACCTTAGCTTAGACTCTGCCGACAGGTTTTAAGTCCCACACGGTTGACTTTTCTTTCTAAGCCTTTCTTTCAGAAAAACAACATTTAAGCCCACTTATTAAAAATAACTTCTGGCAAATAAAAATGCAAAACCTGTGGAACTTTCATTATTAAAACATTAAACTGATGCTGACTTGCTCAGAAGATAAAGTGTCGGATGCAAAATAATGAATATTTCGGGTATAAATTAGCAAATTGCCCGTCGCACTAAAACTGTTCCAAACGGGCTTGGGTTTTGATGCACATCATCCTTTTGATGCGAACGGAAATAAGTTAGAAAAAAGTTCACCTAAAATGGTGGGCAGATTTTTATTATGACAAAAACGAAGCATGACACTGATGCAGTGATAGGTAAGAGTCAAAACTTAAGGTTAATTTTTTTCATTCAATAAATGGATGACCAATTTTCCATCCCGCGAATGGGCCGGAAGAAGGGCGAGACTGAGATGCAAGCACTTCCATAGCGCCCCTCCAGCACCGTAACGATCACTGTCACGGGAGAATAAATATTCAGTAATAAGAAATAGAGCCGATAACGACTGCTCAAAAGTTTTGTATATTAACACGGTAACTACGATGGGATAAACTGAAGTTCAATATTCAATTCAAATCTAAAGTCAATTGTGGTAATCAACTTTGAAAATAGCAAACATTAACTGGATCGGGCGTTCATTTAGCTTTCATTAAGTATGAATAAAAAATGGGTTAGTGACTGCAGGTGGGACAGCAGCACTATGAAAATCACCTAAGTGACCACCGGTGGGTCACATCGCAGGAAATATGTTAAAATGTTGGTTCAAATTAAATTTGTCTCACGCCGCAAAATTTGTTGGGTCAGAAAGACCGCTTACGTAATTAAAGCATCGCGACGTGAGAATTAGGAATTGGGTGAACAATTGGTTGGAGAAAAATGACACAGGGCTCATAAGTTGAGCTTGAGTAATTACTAGGATAAGGTGTACTAAGACTAACTAATTCTAGTCTCAGTGAATATGCCAAATCCCAGAGTAATTATAGTAATTAAATATGGAGATGGATTATTAATTTCAGTACTCTAACATAGAACACGAAATTTAATAATAACTGAATTAAAAATTTGGAGTAACAATTGCTGTTTTAAATAAAGTAAGAATTATGTTGATTTACGGTAACGTTAATCAAGATTTTAGTTTCCCATTTCATTTAAAGTAAGCAAGGCAGGTTCTTCGGAACTGCAACTGGCGTCACTACGTAAAAATGTGGCGCTAACCATTACGGTGACTCACATCAGTTAAGCAGCCGAACTCGAGCGGCGAAGCCGGAGCGAAGAGCAGGGAGGCAGTAGGTCGGCAGAGCTGACTAGCCTGTGGTGTTCTCCCTCAGGCTGCTTTACCCTCCGGGCAGACTATGTAAACCTTTAGACTTTGTATATCTATGCCCAAAGTGAGTGCCTGAGGTGCAAACGAACCCAGCAGGGTAAGGAAAACACAACTGGAATTAATGCCGTTTTATTGAGAAGATCGCCGACAATGGTGGCACACGACGGAATATTACAGCCGGGTAATACAGCAACCGAGGACGTCTTGGCTGGCCGACGGTTGTCGGGGGAGGCGCAGTGTGGTTGTAGAACGAGAGCAGACCGGTGAGGCGGCTACTGACCGAGAGTCTCCGACCAAGGAGTGTCAGAGGCCCTAGCAGGGAACTGGCTCGAGTCGAGGGAGCGACGAGGCGTGGCGGCTGGCAGTCGAGGCTGCGGTGACAGTAGCAGAGGTGGTGCTTGCGGAGAATCGAGACTTTGTTGTAAACATCGGGGACGTTGCGAGTGTACTGAGGTTGCGTTGGCTGCGCGGCTGTTTATATAGGCCTCGCTGGAGCCTAACTCTGGCCGTCCATGTCTCCGATTGGTCAAGACGGGGTGCCCGCTTATCGCCGTCTAGGCTTGTGTTAAACTTATGGAGGTTTTTATCGACGTTGCCAGACTGTTCGAGGCAGGCTGCTTAAGGCCCCGATACACTGGCGTTCATGACTCGAGATACTGCGGCAGTGGATCCGTCCGCCAGTTGAAGTGAGAACTGGCGACATGATACACTCAGCACGCAAGATGAAGCACCGCGGAATGCAATGCAAGGCGTCAGTCTGCCTCAGCATGTCGTACGGGTAGGTGTGCGATTGCGACCAGCCTTATGGAGCGCAGGATTAAACCAAAGCGCACGTTGCGCTGTGCTTTAGCCTTCTGTAAGCGCTGCTCATCACATTCTGCAAGCAGTCGAATTTTTTAAATGCGTCTATAGAATTCAGCGTTCGAGTTTTGTCTACTCAATTGCGAAGCAAGACATGGCTGTGCACCTCTCCCGTCAACGTTCAAAACGGTACTGCTCGTCGCAGTGACGACCGTCCTAATCCAGACATGCTCGGATCGCTGAAAGCTCGGTAGCCACTCTGCCAACTGGCTGGTGTGCAGGGATGGGAGGCACATTGAGAGGCGTGCTGGCGGTTATCACCGCGATTTTTGCCCAGTGTATCGGGGCCTTTATAAAGCTTGGTCCGGCACCCCAGCGCCAAACTTGAGCTCTGATTATTGGTCGTTTAGTACTGGCGCTTCGAGGCTGTGACTGTGAGGTGGCGCTTTCAAGCTTGTGTGGTGGTGTATTTTCATACCACCACAAGCCGATCATGGCACCGTCAGTTAAGGCCCTCTTGATGTAAGAGAGCGATGCCGAGCTGGAGACAGTGGCCACTACACCGGCCACACTCAGGAGTAGATCTTAGGTAGGCTTATCAAAATTGAAGAGAGGTAAAGGTGGTGCAGTCAGGTGGAAGGCTGGTTGGCAACGACGCAGAAGCTGTAGCAAAGACTGCAGAGGTAACTTATTCTTCGGTGCATTTGAGAAGAAGAAAACTTTATTGTGAAGTACACCGAATGGTTGCGCCTTTTGTATTTAAATAAATTTTGATGACTTTTACTTTAATTAAACTTTAATCTTTATGGGAGTTATTCATTATGAAAAATGTTTGCCAAAAAAAGCATGACCGAAGAAAAGCTTCAGTTTTTCTACAATTTATCTTTGGAGTTGAACTAGGTAGTTAAGTAGTCACCAGCCTCGGGGCAAACATAGCGCAAGAAATACTCTGATTGGCGGCCACGTACGACAAGGACGAGGGAAAAGTTTCATGGAAGAGAAATCGGATTCATATACAGAAATAATATAGAGATAAGCATATCAACGAGTGAGCCTATGGCTTGAACACAAGTTGAATGCATAAGTTGGCAAAATATGCGCGGTACAGAAATTACAAGCCAGTCGTCGGTCAAACTGTGTTGCTTTCGAATGCTGTGTCTTTGTTGCACTGTTATTGATCTATCAACTTTCACGTCTAGAATATCGTGGGTTACCGGTGTGCTGTTTGATTCCAAGCTGGTAATTAGGACCAATATCGACTTGAAACTCTGGTCAAATCAAAATAACTCATTTAAAAAGTGTATTAAAAGCAACATGGTCATAACTGATTTGTACACGATGCATACAAATTTTAGTTTAAGGGAGCCATGCTCACCGGTCGGCCAAAACTTGATTTTCCATCCGTTGATTTTTTTCTATCGGACTTACGTCTATGAAAATTTGCAGACTACTATATCTCTAGATTTCCAACAACTTTTCTTCCAGAAGTTTTTTTGCATTGGGACATAGAAAATGAGTTATTCATGATAAATAAAAAAAAATATATGTATAACATTCGTTATAATGGGGCCGAAATTTAGAAAGCTAGAGCAATGCAGTTTGTTGCATGCGAAAGTACAACGTATTCTCCAAAAATGCTGGCGACCGGTTTTTGAATTTGAATTCATTTTGAATTTATAGAATTTTTTTTTGAAAAAGCTATAATCAGAGTTTAAATTTAGGGTAAAAAGTCCACGGAAAAAATTTCACGTAAAATTTTTTGAAAATCAAGTAGCCAGCAATTGTAGATTACACCTGTGACTTCCAGATGCAGCAAACCACATTGCTCTAGCTGTGTAAACTTCGGCCCCATTATAACGAATGTATTGAAAATTGTGATTGTTCAATATCGACGATTTAGGAAAAAAATGCTTCTCCTCCTACAGTTTTTGAGCTTCAGTGATGATTTTCGTATCATTGGATGCAGAAAAACAAGGGCTTCACAATACATTAAGAAGTTTTTCAAAATTCATTTTTGTTTCAAAGTTAGGACGTCATAAATTTGAATTTTCTTGAGAATATTTGATTTTTTTTCTTTTTTTTTTTCTTTTAATTTTTATATTGGAAATTTGAGGAAAAGCACTCAAGTTTTTGGAATGTCCACGTTATTTTGCATCCAATGATACCAAAATCATTACTGTAGCTCAAAAACTATCAGAGAAGAAGCATTTAGAACCCCCCCCAAAATATCGTTTTCTATGATTTCTCATTTTCTTTTCAAGAAAATCGCATTTTGTCATAAATGATAAATGATTCTAAATTGCATTTCCTATCAGTATACCAAATTTCATTGCTCTAAATTCAATAATAAAAAAAATATTCGGATGGGGGATGCTTACCTTGAGGAATATGAATGATGAAATATATACATATAAAAAAAATAAAATAAAATTGAAAACTTGAGAATTTTTTTTTGAATGTCCCCGTTATTTTGCATCCAATGATACCAAAATCATCACTGTAGCTCAAAAACTGTAGGAGGAGAAGCGTTTAGAAACCCCCCCCAAAAATGTCGTTTTCTATTATTTCCCATTTTCTTTTCAAGAAAATCGCATTTTGTAATAAATGATAAATGATTCTAAATTGCATTTCCTATCAGTATACCAAATATCAGTGCTCTAGGTTCAAAAATGAAAAAAAAGTCCGTAAGGGGGATGCTCTCCCCCTCCCGGGGGGGACGCTAGCTCTGGGATACGTTCCTGATATTTTTACAGACATTCGGGGACATATCTCAAACTCATTTAAAGCAATAAAAAAAATCGCGAGAGGACTGCAGATGCCCTGAGCATGGTTCCCTTAACTCAACATTCATCTAAATATTAGAAATATCTTTACATAACACTGACATTATTTGTTGGTACAATTTTGTTGCCCTCAGCGTCTATAAAATGACAACGGATTTCGATAAACAGGTCTTCTGCCTGAATAATAAATATAATTCGGTTCTTTCAGTTTCAAGAATTCAGCCAGACTACAAAATCAGATGCTGCACATCCAAATCAAAATTTTCGTTAGTATCATTTTGGGTGTGTGAAAATAAATGTTACAAATGTAAATCACTATTGCTATGATGGGTACGAACTTTGGCATAAACATGCTAGTACAAGTGTACAGCAACGCCAATTGTTGTCCAGGAAAAACATCTGTAAGTTTCGATTCGATTTGGAATTCATTTACTAGCACACACGCAGTGCCTCTCAACTTTTCAAGGCATACTCAGCGGGGAGATACATGTTTCACATGTGTGTGCTGCAACCCAAGTCATCGACAATATTATTGATATCTGGAATTGAAAGACAGTGTTTTCTCAAAGGTAAAATTGATACTTGAAATTGTGTTTTAGCCACAGCTAGGAAACACTGAACATCAAATTCGTTTCAAAAGGTTAGTAGGGATGTCTTTTAGTTTTTATATATAAATAAAATCTGCCTGATTTTTGAGCCCAATCATTAACGTTACCATATCAAAACGTGAATCTTGCAACGTCTCGTTAGAATATGAATGTATTTTTTTTAATAGGTAAATTCTTTCCGGCTGAACATTTTTACATGGAATAAAATTTAGATTCTCAGTTTACGATGAACTGTTTCTTCTGCGCAGCAGTTTTCTATTCTTTGTGATCAGGCAAGAAAAACTCGGCCGCGGCAATTTAATTTGAGCGCCTGATTTCTATGCAAAATTGAGTTCTTCATGAATTCTTAAGCTATGATTTAATATTAAAACGGTTATAACTTTTAGCGGAGAAGATTTATCAAATTTCTAAATAGTTCGAATGGAATTGTATTGTATTTTACTGCTAGAACGGGCAATCGTTTCTTTGAATAAATTGTTGCCACAAATGCATTTCAGTGATGGGTGGCAAAATTTGCTTTTCAGTTTGAAATGAACACCTCCCATTTCGGTTCATGTATTTTGACATCTGATGAAGATACAGTTGAAAAACATGCCTAACATTTCCCGTTGCCCTGAATCAAAATTTACCGTTTTGTTTCATGCCATTAATGTATTTTTCTATTTCTTCTTGTATAACAGTATATAAGAGAAATGTGATGATCTATGTGTGTAATATTTCATTGAGGAAATAGAGCTATTATTTGCTGCACTCCAGCCTCCGATGACTGGTGTAGGTTCTACAGATTTAGCAACTTGGAATGGTGGCTCATATGATCTCGAAGTGATTTTTTGCCGGACCGTTAGAAGCACGCGGTCTCAATATCCTTCACACCAAAGCTACGCTTTTGACAGGGTTTAAATGAGATGTGACCCTTCTCTGTGGTGCTAGGGCAAAGCAATACACTTAGGACGCGATATCGCAGTTGTCTATTCCCTACTTCTGCACGGGACATATACTAAAACGAGCAGCCACCCACGTGACGTACAAAACGTGAAAGAGGATAGAAGAAACGCTCTCACTTGACGAGCTTGTAATTCATTCTCTATCTTTTTCGGTTGAGAGAGGTAAAAAACGGATGTAAGTGCACAAACAAAAACACAGCTGTTGAGCGGATCACTCTCTCGAGAAGATGTTTCCTTTCGAGATATTTCTTTGAATTTCGGAGAACTCTTCCATAAATTAATTATCTAGACAATCTATCTACCACAAGCGATGCATCAGTAGATTGCTTCTTAAGGCTATTGCTATGACACATTTGTAGGCCCGAAAAGTTCAACGACTTCTTGGGCATCTTTTCACCAACGCTATTTTTAGGTGAACAGTTATATTTAACTTCTTCACTTTTATCTAATTACACAAAAGATTTATCAATGAATTGGTTTGTGAAAGATTCCATTCTTACTTTTACAAAAATGGTTCATATGGGCTCGATGAGATCAGTATATTGTAGAAAAGACTTTATATCAGACTTAAGATCTATTCCAATTATCATGGTAAATTACCCTATCAAGATGAATCATTTTGCAGAATAGATTTCTCTTGATTATTTTATGTGATTAATATCCCGATAAAAATAGGGATTCAAGATTCGTTTCGAAAGCGTTGTAAGAATTTTTTCATGGATCTCAGCAGAGATCGAATTCCAAGCCTTGGTTCCAATAAAAGAATCCTGTGGGGCGACCGAGCTTTTGAATGATAAGGACTTATGAATTTACTTTTATCTCGAGTTATATGTATAACCCTAATGACCAGTTTGTGCAGTTAATAATTGTTTTCGGTCTTTATCGTTCTTATCAGTCAAATTTTTATACATGAAATTACTTATGGAAAACTTGTGGGAATGCAAAAACTTAAGGGTTTTTAAACTTTTGAGTAAATTATTCGTGTGAGCATTATATTCTGATATTTTTAAAAATTTAAAAGCGAAAAATAAAATTCTAAGCGTTCTTTGTACGTTTAGGGATAAATCCCATTATCAGCTGAAAAACACTCGACATGAAAATAAATGTGATTAGTTACACTCATGAACGGTTCACTAGATTATAATAAATTTAATGAAAATGCACAGTGGGAAAGAACTAGATGTATCATTCAGTGCTGGTCTACCCTTTAAAATATGCAATGATTCTAAAATGCGTACATCAGGGAAATTTGACCCATACCCTATGATTGAAAAATTATTGTTGGAGATTATTGCATTGCAGTTGTTTGCATGAATGCGGATTGCAGAATGGGGTGGTTGTCCTAGCCTTGATCCTGTGCGGTAGCTGACTCCCCTATGCTCAGCGATCCTCTGTCCTAAGGTACGCCCGGTGCAACCGATGTACCTGGATACACACTGTGCACAACTATATTCATAAACAATTGAGGATCGCATCGCAACGGGAAGTTTCTCCTTGAAACTAAAAACGATCTAATACAAAAGTTGTTCTCAAAAATAACATGTAAATTAATTTTGAAGTATTCAACAACAAGAGATTTCAGCTTTTATTTTAGTTTTTCGGATTGAGCAACGAAATATGGGGGAGAAATGTTAAGTTTGTTATTAGGGTCATTGGTGGACGGAAGACTATTAAGCTTTTTGGACAAAAACTGCTTCAACTGGGACTCGAATAAAGTAACTGAATATCCAGAGTTAAAGAAACTTTTCTTAGAGTTTCAAACTCAAAATGCATTTCAGTAAAATTGGATGCAATTAAGAAGCCACGGTTTAAAAGTGTCTTGATGCTATTCAATTTAAATTTAGAGGTACAAAAACTAAAAATGCTCAAACCTAGTCTTTAGAACATTGTTTTCTATAAACGGATATCCAGTTTCTTCAACAATGGATAACCAGTTACTTTATTCGAGTCCCAGTTGAAGCAGTTTTGTCCAAAAAGCTTTATAGTCTTCCGTCCTCCGATGGTCCTAAAAACAAACTTTACATTTTTCTCCTATATTTCGGTGCTCAATCCGAGAAACTAAAAGAAGAGCTGAAATCACTTGCGTTTAAATGCTTCAAAATTAATTTATATCTTATTTTTTAGAACAACTTTTGTATTAGATCGTTTTTCAGTTTCAAGAAGAAACTTTCCGTGTCGATGCGATCCTCAATTGTTTATGAATATACAAGTAGTTGTGCACAGTGTGTATCCAGGTTCATCGGTTGCACCGGGCGTACATTAGGACAGAGGATCGCTGAGCATAGGGGAGTCAGCTACCGCACAGGATCAAGGCTAGGACGACCACCCCATTCTGCAATCCGCATTCATGCAAACAACTGCAATGCAATAATCTCCAACAATAATTTTTCAATCATAAGATAGGGGTCAAATTTCCCTGATGTACGCGTTTTAGAATCATTGCATATTTTAAAGGGTTGACCAGCACTGAATGATACATCTAGTTCTTTCCCATTGTGCATTTCCAGTTAATTTATTATAATCTCGTGAACCGTTGATGAGTGTAACTAATCACATTTATTTTCATGTGGTGTTTTTTTCAGCTGATGATGGGATTTATCCCGAAACGAACAAAAAATGTTGAAAATTTTCTTCATCGCTTTTAAATTTATGATAAATTTACGTTATCGCCAAGCAAAAGATGTGCTTCATTCTAATTTTCTTATTGCCCAATGAGCTCTCTTTCGAAGTGCAAAGAATTAATTGGTTTCATTTCCATCAGTTCTGGGCCATGCTTCCATTCCGTATTGTATATATGGTGAAATGAGCGTGCGATAAAGTATTTCCAAAGCTTCATCGGGAAATACAATTTTACTTTATTGAGTATTCCTACGGATTTCGATAATTTTGATCTGTGCAATATGCTTTTCGAAAGTCAGATGTTAATCTATTATAATGCCTGGGAACTTACTGGAGTTGGTTTCTTAATTAAATTTCACCATCACCAATCTTAATGCTTGGAAGAGGCGCTTACCGTTTGCATGAGACTATAATGTATTTTGTGTTACTGATAGTGAGGCTTATTTGATTAGCTTTGAGCCACATTGAAATCTTTCGCTTCTCGTTATTTATAGTTTCTGGTATTAAAATTGGATTTTCATTAAAAAGAGCAGTAGAAAGCATGCTGTCGTCGACAAAATATTTGGATATTAAAAATTAAGTAGATTCAACTGCATCATTGATGAAAATTGAAAATAGGAGAGGCACAAGGGCAGATCCTTGCGGTACTCCATGGCTGTTGTCAGTAGTTCCGATTGTGCATCGCCAATGGTAACGTATTGCTTCCGATTTGTTAGGTATGATTTGAACTAATCATGCTAATCATGTGCAACTCCTCTAATGCCGTAGCAGTGGAGTTCCGGGAATAAAATGTTGTTGTCTATGCAATCGAATGCTTTTAGAAAGTCAAGAAACAAGGAAAAAACAAGCTTTTCAACATCTATAGTGGAATAAAGATTTTGTAAGTGATTTGAAACAGTCTGTGTTGGGCATTTTTTGAATTAAACCAAATTGTTAATCGTAGAAAAATAATTTTCTTTCAAAATAGGAATGCACTTTTTTGTACAGTTTTCTCCAATATTTTGCTATTAATTGGTAGTACAGAGACAAACCCATAATTGTTCCCGCATATTTTATCTTCATTTTTAAAAATAGGAGTTACTCTAGCAATGTTAAGAGAGTTCGGGAAAGAACAAAAGAAAAGTGACTCGTTGATGTCATTGGAAATGAACGCTGCCGTTATCTCAGCTATACCGTTTAGTGCTTCAGATGAGAACGTTTATAATCCCCTTGATTTGTTTTTGAGCTGTTGATGCACGAATTTAAATCAGAGGAATTAGTAAACGCAAAGAGAAAAAGTTTGTTCACAGGCATGATTCATGTGTCCCATGTGGTCAGTCGGTTCACTAGAAATACCGACTGCAATAATTTTTACCATTACAAAAAAAGTTAGGTACAGTTGCCATATGTTTTTTCCTGATATTTTAAATTGTCTTGAACAATAGCCTCAATTGTTTTCGTGACACTATCATTTGGTAGATAGAATGAATTGAGCAGGCGCCAGGGTTTTTAATACCAGTTTCATATTGAGTGTATTTGAAGGTAAAGTATTTTTTCGATGTTTTTATTTGGTTTGTCACAAAATTCCTTAATCTGTTATACATATCTTTAAGTGTTTTAGGGGCTGAGTGCAACTGTCTTTTTACTTCTGTCCACATCTATCTTAAGATTAATTTGAAAAGGGGCTAAATGTTTCATACTCTCATGAATATTAGTCTTGTGAAAGTCATATCGTATTGTAAAGGTTAGAAGAATGTCATTCAGTTGATGTCTTAGCACAGATGACGCAATGATATCATTAGTTGTGTGAATTTAGTAAATAATTCGCTTCAATTTACACTGTTGTTTCAGCCAACAATCTATTCGAGTTCACTATTCGTCCTTGCCAACTCTGTAAATCTTACGACTGATAATCATTGTTCATTTAAAAGTTAATAATATCTCACGTCAAACGAATTTAAGAAATTGATATTACTTAGAGCTGGCTTTAAAAAACATAAAATATTTTTGTTTTAAAATTTTACACTTTCTATAAATTTTGAGGATATTTTTTGGCCCACGTTTGTTTGCGTGAAGTATGAGTTATACTGAGTCAAAACATAAAGAGAAAATTATGAGAAATTTTTTTGAGATATGCCTGTAACATCGTCAAGTTTGTTCATTTCCATATTACTTTTATACTGTAACTATATAGTGTACACGACCCGTAAAAAATGACAGGATACGATATTTACTTCAGACAAATCTTGCAGATGTAGTCGAAAAACAGATAAATCCATCCTTATAGTGCCCGCAGTTAAAACATTCTTGTACTTGTGCACTGGTGAAACTGGTATCACAGATACGGTCATTAAGCATCCTTTAAGAGCGTGAAAGAGAGACGGACCAACCAATTTAATGTGTTCAATGAGATCCCTATTGTAAAAAATAAGAGAAATCACGGCCAAAATTATATAAATTTAATTACTTATGAATGTAAGGAGACACCTGTCGTTTTATTGTATAGTCTATTGATTACTGAAAAATTGCGGAGGCGCACGTCGTGTGAACTCAGTATTTTGCATGGATTGTTGCTTAGGGTGCAAAAAAAAACAAACTTCACGTTCTAATTTCACAAATTTCATGCATTTACGTGGTTATTCGGTATTATTTATTTCAAATATGTCATTTTCTTGGACATGCTGGACATATTACGTTGAAAATGAGCCCGCCTTTCTAGGGAATCATCATCAACCCAGAAGAAACGTACCCAAAATAACTTCACTTCATCAAAAGCTGGAAGTCCACCTAAAGTTCTTTAACTAATTATTTATAAAGTTAATTGGTCACGGAAGGAAGTCCATTGAAGTACGGGAGTGGAAAATTTTCCCCAAACAATTATTACAGAATAGATATCGTGTCTTAGGTTTGTTATTATTTTAATGGTTATTTCTGCTGATGAAACAATAAGACGGCACGTGTCAATCTTATTTCAAATAACAATTAAATGTTATAGGTATGAGAAATAACGCGCGCATGACGCCGAACTCCACTCAGGTGTAAATTGAAAATGTTAGCAACGCCGACAAGCAAATGTAATTTGCAGGGAATTTCAGGGAAACGGATGTGCTGCATGAATCCAGCCCTATGAAGAGTAAACAGACAATTTAAATTTTAGGATCCTGCAGGTTTTGTTGCTAACACAGTGGAACAACAAAATGGTGGATTTCCTTTGATTAGTCGGCCGGTTCTCAATTCTTGAGTTAAACATCTGAATTGTTTCGCTCGCCGAATATAAATTGTACATGTTATTTCAAATAAAATGAATAATGATCAAGGTGTGGACATATGCTTAAACAATAGTATGAATTAACGAGGAAAAATCCGTTTAAGATAAAATTTTATTTAGGAGTAAATCAAGTTTTCAATTAGACAAAATCAAAGCAATTAAATATTATGAAAAGATGTCGAGGCAGACTCAACTCATTACCGTTGCTATGCAAGATGTGGTGCGTTCCGTTGGCTAAAGCGAATCAAAATGTGTATATTTTATGCATAAGTAATCTGATCACATACCTTAAAAATTTTTAGATGTACATAGCACGTAGGGATCATATTATTAACTACTGAACGTTAGGGCTTGGCTATGACTATTTTAAAGCAGGTATAAATAGTAATATGAACCGTTGGTGATATTATCTGTTCAGACTTTCAAACTTTGCGAAATTGTTCAAGTTCATCAGATGCTAAAATACGAAAATAATCACTTATCATCTTTAATACAACACTGAATTGTTAAAATTCTTCATCTGTTGTTTATAAGAGGCAACGTTTCGATGTTTTAAACATCAGATATTTGTGCACGTATTATCATGGCACCAGAGATACAGGTAAAACGGACGGTATAGCAGAGGTTCCAAACGTTTTAGCTGCAGTCCCATTGGATGATTTAAGAGCAAAATTTCAGTATATTTTGCCTCTATCTCTGGAGCCGTGAATGCACAAATATCCGATGTGCAATAATGACAGTAATTTCATATTCTTGTGGCATTATAATTTGTCCTCTCTAGTCATCTAGCGTTGTGATTACCAATATATTTATTCAGTCTAATGTAACTTGAGTTTGAAATTTTTTTTTCTATTAATATGACTGTAAATTTTTTTTCTGTATTTTCAGCCTGCAGATGATATTTGAAAATCAAAAAGTTGCCTTTTGTAGAGTGACAGATATAGAATTTTAAGAATTGAGTGTTCCAGTGAAAATGATGATTGATAATGTTCATATTTTAATACGTTGGTAATATTATTGGCCTGTAGTAGTAGTAGTAGCTGTCTGTTCTCGTTTGAAAAGACAGCTTATTATTTGTGTTCCGTGGAAAGCAACATCAATTGTTCGTAAATAAAAACTTTAGAATAATTATAATTAACACTGGAAATACATCAATCTGGTTATTCCTAGAGTGAATACTCTAGTTGACTTTAGTTCGTCAAAATTTTACTTCTGTGTGGGACTGATGGGGCTGACTAACAAATCACCGGAGTTACAGTAGCTGCTGTGATGTGATGTAGATGTCATACCAAAACTATTCTACTTTCTTCTGAAGACGAGAAGTTAAATTGATGAGCCTTCCAGCTAGGACAGAAATAACAGCAAATATTTTGTTATAAAAACTGCATTGCAGTTACACAAAGAGAAAATGTAATAGATAAAATGGTAAAGTCAGTTCCTACTTTTGAAGTGAATTGAAAATAAACATAGAGAGTTGAAACTAAGAGTTCAATAGATCAAAGAATCAAACTTGGTAAGAATGTACGAATCAGAGAATCAAATCATACCTGACTAATTGAAAGCAATATGTTGGCATTGACAATGCGCAATCGGAACTGATGACAATCAGCCGTGGAGTATCGCAAGGGTCGGTCCTTGGGCCTCTTCTCTTTTTGATTTTTATCAACGATATGGTCAAATCTACTTTATTCTTCAAATTCATATTTTTTGCAGACGACAGCTCGTTCTATGCGGTTCTTCCAAATGAAAATCCAATTTTAATTGCAGAGAGTATAAATAATGAGCTGCAAAATGTATCATTGTGGCTTAAAGCTAATAACATATGCATCAATATCGACATGACAAAATACATTATATTCTCATACAAGAGAAATATGTCCCTTCCACTCATTAAAATTGGTGATGGTGAAATTGAAGAAACCAACTCCAGTAAATTTCTAGGCATTTTATTAGATAAAAATCTGACATCTAAAGAGAATAAACTTCGTATAAACACACACAAATATGAGCCTGAGTGGTGTGCCTCGTATACACGTGTCGCACCTCACGGCCGAAATGTCCCCTACTGTAAACGGCCCTGTAGTTAGAATTATGAAGAAACTACGCGTTACTCTTTATTGTAAGTTTTTTCATATCAGCGTAGGGTATAGTATCGAAATTTTTAAGCGTCTAACTAAGTGTAATGTTCCAATCAAATTTAAAAACAATTTATGCAGTATTTACAAAGTTATATCAAGTAATGTGTAATGCTTTGCTTTCGGCTGCGTCACGTTTTATTGCCATCGCTGAAAATGCCTTCTGTGTGTCGGTAAGACACAATATATTCGTTGTGAGAGCACGTGATGTATTGGAAGAACCTACAGGAGAGCAATATGATTAAAATTCATGTTGGGTTAATGTACTATCAAAGTGACCACATTATTTCTGAGAGTAATTTCTACGTTTGAACATCGAATAGTCCCTTGTCCACGGTGTTTGTTATTCGACTAATCCAAGCAGCTGTTATGGATTTTCTGCCACAAGGTCTCCTTGAATATATATGTATTGGGCACCTCCATCATAAAGTAGTCATTTGAAGATAAACCAGGGCTGTACAATGGGTCTTGTGACGATTGAAACAGGAGGTCAAGTAATGAGCTGTTCTTTAATGTCGATCAGATTATCAGGGATGAACTGTCAGCCTAGGCTGGATTCCATGAAATATCCATGAAATATCAAGAGGTTTAATGAAATATCCATTCGTTCCTTCTATCGGCACCATCTAACGTAGCTCGGGCTTTATCTGTAAACAGGAGATAGCAAAAGTTTGCCTTCCTGTAATTTTTAGCCCAGGCGATGCTTATTTCCTTGTAAGATATGCATTAGGGTGGTCCTTATTTGTACATACAGAATAAAATTTTTAAAATTTTTGCTCTGACGCTGTGAATTTGTTTCATTTGGTTGAAAAACGCCTTGTGTAGAGTTTGATTGATATTTATTGATACTGATATTGATTGATAACTGTTCCAAAAGAATGCACATTCCATTGTGCTGACCAGTATTAGAGATGGTTGTGTCCTGGACCCATTCCTCTAAATTCCAGTCTTTAAGAATAGAAAAGATAGCCTCAGCTTGTGCTTCTCCTCCCTCCAATGGTAACTTTGGGACTGCAAGAAACTGTGATTTACCTTCACCCGTCACAAGCACAGGCAATCTGTCCACAGTATCAATGTCAGTGAAATCTGTGATAAGCTTCCCATCCCGGTGCACGATGAGGGGGACCTGTAGGTCAAACTTTTCCTGAATTTTTCCGAGGTGGATGTACGATGCTGCTGTCGTTGCCATCTGACGCTGAATCGGTTCAGAGCTAGTAACTGGATTTCTTGTCCCCAAGTGTGGACAGTTTCACCAATTACCACGACAGCAGCTCTACCTGACACCATATTTCAGACCAAAGTCGCTGTAAGTTCTGGTGACAACACTTGGCGCTCTCGTTTCGAAGGACCTGGTGTTGTGCTGCTAGTACTTGGACCCGCAACTGGATCTTCTTCGTTTTCATCAATACTGTCACTTGTGCTGCTTTCTACCAATGCTAGAGACTGCAAAAAGTGGGCATCTTTTAAACCTCTCTTCCGCTGTTTCATAGTTTGCTCTTTTCTTTTTCTGTCTGTTTTCATCTTCAAGCTGACATCTACTGATACCATCGCTCCACGACATCCCGGTTCGCGCTGGGCAATCAGAAATTGCCGGTCTTCCTCGATTGAAATAACCCCGAGCGCCTTAGCGAGGACAAAATAAACATCGGCATCTGAGGATGCTGTATGAAATAAATAAATATGAAATAATCCAATTCAAGCCTGATACATATCAGCTCGTACATTTGTTTTTCAAATGCCTTTTAACTAACACCAGGACGCCATGACGCTTTCCCTCGGTCAAGGCCGGTACCCATTTCAGACATCTGGGTAAAGTGGGGTATTGTGCTTAGAGTTTTTAAGCTATGTCCAACGCACAAAATCGCCACCAAGAGCGGGGATTCGAACCCTCGATGCCTTCACGGAAGTGCAAGTCCTTAAACCACACGGCTATGACGACAATATCAAATATGTCTCCAAACATGTGTTTGAAAGCTACTTCTTTACTTTTATGAGTTGCAGCTTGCTTTCCTGCATTCTTCTTGATACTTTTCCACTTCTCAAACACTTAAGTTACTTTTTTTATACAACCTTGTTTGTGGCGAGTGGGAGTTCTGGCTTAATCTCTGCTACCATTTCTTCAGTCTTCGTAGCAGAAGAGGGAATGGTTTCACTTAACTTGTTATGACTTTAAAGAAAGAAACATAGAACCTGTTTGTAGGAGGGGAGTTTGGAACTGCTAATATCTTCCTCATAATTCTCGACGAGATATACGTTTGTCGGTGTTTCGTGGGCCATTAACACTATCTAACAGTTTCTAACAGTGATATCTAATCAATATTTACCTCTGGGAGAAATAAAATTGGGTTACTTAAAAACACGGGCTAGTAATATATTTGTAAATAAATTTAATTTCCGAAAAAGAGAAAGAAACAAAAGTAATTCTTTACTTCCAGTCACACCACTTCCTGGAGCAAAACAAAGTACACATCCTTTCTTTCCCACAGGCACAACTAAACTGAAACTATACCATGACTGAAGCCATACCATGACTGAAACGTTCAAGCTGTTTTTCACTCGGCATTTGGCATCGTGGCAATCAGTATATGTGTGGCCCGCCTAAACTTAAAAATAAGGACCACGCTAATATGTATGTACATGATGAGTTTGGTGATGTGAATCACATATTTGGCCACCTCTCCCATAACCCTTCACAGGGTGATTTTGGATGCTGGACCAAGCCCAGCCCCTTCAAATATTAAGCATTGGTCACTCAAGCTTAACTCTTTATGTGTATTTTCGGTTAAAGTTTCTTCTCTCCTATCTATATTTCCTACCCTTGCTGGCAGGGCTCTTTACATACCGCTTTAATGTTCTTGTGTCGTTCCCCATTCTTTGCTGTCTCCACTTCAGGGATACCACATGCTTAGCCATGGAAAACGTGCACCTTCTCCTCAGCTGTCAAACGTCGTTTTTTGGCATTTTCTCGCAACAGCTTTTAATCATGTTGCGTTAGAAATTACACAAATTAGCATAATATATTAATTATATAACTTCGTTTATACTGCATTAATAGTCTTGGAATTTAATATAAATAACATCATTAGTGGGAAATTTCCTTGCATTGGAACGCCCTTCGATTCTGTATCTTATTCTAAGAATACAGTACTGTGACTAGCCGAACTTACACTAAAATGTGAAACGCAGTTTATTTTGTCGTTACTGTACGTTTTCATCATTGAAAATGCGTAACACCATAACTCTGACTTGTATATATGCGTTGTTACCATCCAAATTTCTTGAAAAACATCTTTCATCGATCTTTTTCACTGAAAATTTCTTGCTCAGGGACCTTCCTTGCTGAAGGAATATAATTTATTACGAGAGAATGGCTAATTCACCACCAAATCATCAAAACATGGAATTGAGAGTTTGGTCTGAATAAGTTTTAATATATATATTGGTGTTTTAAAATCTATAACCTTCCATTTTAGCATTTTAGTGTTTTATCTTTTTGGTTTAGCACTAAAAGTTTGTGCAAACACTGGAGCCAATTTATAATGAAAATGTTACCGAATGTTCTGCACTGCTCCTCTATCAACCATAAATTTTTGGCCGAATTATAAGGGGAGTGATAAAAAAAATATAAGGTAAAACGAGAGCCATGAGGAAGTCAGGTCACGCCATATCTTAACTGAGACCATAGAAGATCGACGTGCGGCACCGCCTTATAGGCGCCAGAAGTCGTACAAAAATCCATCTGTCGCTCGCCAAAATGTGTTGGCTTAAGGGTAAAAGTTATTAGATATTTTTATCCTTTCCTTAATACTTTGACTGAAATTTAAAAATCTGCTAGTGCGGTTAGGTACTAACGCATTTTCAAATCCTTTTATTACTGAATTGTATTCTAAGAATTTGATCGAAAAATGGTCAGGTACACGATTTCCAGCTAGTCTTGATCAGACTAGCCTCGGAAAGGCACTGTTGTAGGCATGTCACGGTTCCTGGCACCTAACCAATACGCCGGAGGAAAACGTTCAGAAGTTCTGCCTGAGGCGCCGAGTGGAGTTTTACGATCGTCATTTGCAAAGTTGGCCAGAAATGGTGGCTTTACCAGAACTTTGCATCGCCATCCGCAGATTTGTTCCGCTCGTCTTAGACGAGTAAACCACATTATTGGCCAGCGTACATTATTGGCCGTCAGGTATATTTTTAAGCTTAGGTTTACAAGACTGTCTCCAAGCTAATTTTATTTGGTTAAGAGAGAAGCTTAACCTCCCACTAACCTTCTATTTTTCTAAAGCCCAATTACAGAATTAGTAACTAATAAGGATATTTTTTGAGTGACCAAACTGCAGAATTGTAATTAACTTTGATTCCATAATTGCGAATTTGAAGAATCTTGTGGGAAGTCGTTTATAAATCTCCGGAGGGAAGATTGAACGCTTACCAATGAGAATGTTGGGCGCGATTGTTGGCTCAGTGGAAATTATTTTTCAGGGTAGCATAATTGGCAGTTTGTCTAGGCGTTCAACTGAAGCAGGTAATAAAATGTATAATTAAATATCTGAAAACAAGGTTAATTCAGGGCATCAGAGTTTTGTTAACTCTGATTCATATATAATTTACCGAAGACAACTTCGCCTGCTGGTGATTCAAAAATAAGGTAGCACAAGGTATCAATTTATACTTATCCACTTCCATTATAATTCGAGCTGCCCGAATGGACGACAGAAAGAATTCCAGTCGTCAGCAAACTAGCTATTGCTCAAGACCTCCCGGAGAGATGCGAGATGCCAGAGATGATTTGTGCTGGTGAACTTGTTTGAACCGTATGGACCATAAAAAATGAAGACAACTTTGAATGTTAATAAATTTACAGTGAATGAAGATAATTGAATTAATTTATTTTTAATTAGGTGGAGATAAATGTTTTCCCTAAAAACGTAAGGTCACATTGAAATTAGTCGTAACAGTAATGAGAGAAATAATAGTCGTAAAAATGTGAATTGTACATGCCCTTTTAACGAGGTCATAAATGATATAAAAGTTAAAGGGTCATTGTAATATTTTAAAAACAAGTTATAGCGAGAGCTTCTTTCAGGAAATCTCGGTTGGAATTTATTTCGAACTTCCTATAAGCTCTTCATTCCCGCGTAGACGTCGTTGATGAAAATGAATTGCTCGTTTGTCAGTTACCTCCCAATGGGATAGTCACTTGAAAATGTACCTATAAATATAATTTTTCTGACGACTTGAACCTTATTTATACTCAGACCTAAAACTTTGTTGTCATGATACATATCTTGGTGTGTAATGCAACAAATGAAACTGAAATACATATGTATCTTCATCCAAATTTATCAGCATTTAAAGATGGGCTGACTTTTTTTCAGGTCCCTACGGTACAGTGCATGCAATGCTTCCGACGTCGACGTCTTCATGTCTCCTCACAAAAAACGTAACGTCGCATGCAGGAGTGGTCGTGACTTAGTGTCATTTGTGATGAATAGAAGTGCAAATTCAAGTTACCTCTAATCCATTGTTAATTTCCCCTTCAAACGGGATTAGCCAGGCTTTGAAAAATCCTTAGAGGTAAGCATTGATTCTCTCTGTCAGTCAGACAAGTGATAAAAAATTTAATTCAAAATTATTGTTTATGACACGACAGAAAATAATAGTGTAATTGATCTTTTTTGGCCTTATAGCATTGCTCCGCACCATTAAATGAGAAAATTTAAATTAATGCCCTTGCTGTAAATAACAGTAGTTTGATTTCACATTTCACGACTGGAGCATTCGAGTTCCGAAAATAGGGCTTCTTTAGTTTACTTTCTTTTTCATGTTCAGCCTTTTCCTGTTGTAGTTGACGACTACGAGGTTGTAAAAAGTTATCAGTTACGAAAAAGTTATGCATAGTTAAAAAAGAAGGTAAAATGCGCCAAATTGGACAGTATCGTTGAAATGTACCTAAAGGACAACTTCGATGTTTCAAAGCTGTGTCGCTCCAATCTCGATAAATCAGAATTGCACTATAAATAGGCCCAATAAGTAGGTGCATGGTTTACATTTTCATCATTGTGACCGTAAATTTTTCTCTGTATGTCGGGTCGCTGGAGGCATTTAAGAGGGCACTGGATGAATTTTTGAGGACGGTTCCGGACAAGCCACCGCTGCCTCACTACTATCAGCCTGCTGCAGGCAACAGTTTGCTGCAGCAGCTCGCCCACCGAAGGGCGCAACAACTGTAGCGGCGCGACAGCGCTGTGAGGCGGCGCCTTCGATCGGCGTGACCTGGACCAGAGCGTCCGAACTTCACCAAAGGACCAAAGGTGTGACAATTCATATTTATATACAACATTTATATAATTTTTCATCGCTATCGTACAATATCACATAAGTTTAAAGGAAAATTCAGCGGCGTCACTCATATACTTTTATTCAATTCCTTCAAAACTGCTGACATTGTTCTGACCAGTTGTGCGACGTCATAGCCATGTTGGAATGTCTAGTATGAGGCATGGGGTTATAGGAGCCAGTGGCTCAGGTCATTTCAGGTCATTGCCCTTCATACCTGCAGACCTGCTGCTAGACGTGGCAACATAATATTGAGGTCGGGAGATGGCTGCATTTCACAATGGAGTGGGGAAAATACTCTGCTCTGAACAATTCCCATCGCAAAAGTGGAACAATCATGTGAAAATATGTGGAGTCCTAATGTATACATAATGAAGTTTTAGGGTGTTTTTGATTAAGACACGCATGCGAGAAGAGAATCGTGATCAGAGATGACCGGAATCGGGACCGTTGCTCCGGAAGATTTCTGTGATAGCGTCCAATGTGAATCGTTTTCTTGTGTTTGCTTGTCGAATTTTGCTAAACTTCGGTAGTAACTGACGAGTTTTGATAGCCTCGTGTTATATATAAAAGAAGTTGAAAAACGAAAAGTACAAACTTCGATGGTAGGCAGGGACAATCAAAATGAACTTTTTCATGAATACGAACCATTTCAAAACTCCGCAGTGTTCATGATAGTGAGGCTTGAAATTTCAATTTTCGGGCTCGATTTGTTCCATTTTCGTGTTTCTTGAATGTGAATTTAAAATTAAATGTTATCTTTATGCTGGCAACATTCACGCGCTTACCATTAATCGGTGTATTTTGATTCGTTTACAGAACAATCATTATTTTCTGAGAAGAGCGAAGCCAAATTTTCAGAGATCAAAGCAAATCATTGAGTCATTCGGAGAGGGCTGAGGAAGTGAGCTTCTCCGCTGAAAGAGATGTACATAAGGGAGCGGTAAAGTTGCAAGCGATGCCAGGAGCACCAGAAACTGGCTGCAATCTGGTAACAATTGACGTCTACAGCATTCGCTGAGAATGGAGTGATGCACCTCACGTACACGAAAGCAGAACTAAAATAAATGAGAAATAAAAAGGCTGTAACGCTACGTAAATTATTTTCTGTATTTCTTCATCCTGAACGTGATGTTCATATCATCGAAACGTTGCTACGAAAAAGATGTAGTTGAAAGAAAGTTAGCAGCATTTGATCGAAAATTCAAGTGTCAAATTCACTTGAAGCGAATAAAATTGTTGTACTTCAATTATGCTCATCATTCGATACATATTTTTATCAGTTGACGAGAATACTTCGAGCGTAATTTGATCAATTTTCGTTGCCAGTGTGACGTTGTTTAATTTCTATACGTTAATTAACGTACAGAAATTAACAGTTCGTTAAGAAGTGAGCAGTTATGCTTGAACTTTGCATTGAAGTGGGGCCTCATTGATCGATCAGATTGAGCATTAATTGAATTATGTTTTCGGTCGACCGAACATTTATATGTTGTATTTTTAATTACATTGTTCCGCGTATACATCAATGAAAAGAGTACGTATGTTATTATCCTATAATGTGGTGATCATCACAACTGAAACTCGCAGGGAAGAAACAAGAAAATGAAATGACCCCGGGGTGTAAGTAAAAGTTTCACAGATCAACTCTTGAACACCACTTTTCAATTTCATTTACAGGTTCTCTGTAGCATGTGTGAGTGCAAATTAAAATGTTAGCTTATGAAATCATTTTTATTAACTGATTATGTTTTCTAGGAGATGCGCTAACTTCTCCACACGTGGATGGCGTGAGCGAGCGTTAGGTCCCGTAACAGGTTTAGTGTTAATGTGTGGCCTGGTGTTGTCGGCGACTATTTTACTTGGCCTTATCTGACATCGTCGTCAAAGACCTTGGTCTAACCTCGTCTGCACAAAGCAAAATGCATCTCTTAATTCATACGATGAAATAAGTTCGTTTGGAGAGACGCAGGAGAGTTTTGAACTTGTTAAAGACCTAAGGGCAAACCATCAAATTCTCTTCTGATAAGATATTTTCAGCTGATGGGGCATGTAACAAACGTAACGGTTGCTGGATAGCCTCTTCAAGCACTTACGTTCAACCCACGACGACCATAAAGAAAACAGCTCGCTACCCTGCGCGTGGTTCCGAGCGTTGGTGACGTTCCTACCTTTTTCTCGGTCGACAACGAAAAAAGTGAATGCTAAATTTTACTGCAATGTATGGCAAACAGAAATCATTCTATAAGTGAAGGCCAAGGCTTCAAATAAGAGGTTCATGTCCCAACAGAGCTCGGTTCTGCTCTCACGACAAGCTCAACCGTTGACTCGCTCAAAAGGCCCGCGGTTCGATTTTGGGATAAAAAATTACGGCTATCCAACTAGCTTGACCTGAACCTTTTGGATTACCAGTTTTGGTTGAAAATTAAGGCAGAAGCTTGTGTGAAGCCCCATAACAGCGTCATAACCCTTAAGATGGACATCAGAAAAACTGTAGTCGTTAAACGCTGGAAAAGTTTCCCGTTCCCTTTCCAGCTTTCGAAATCGTGTAGTAACAGTTATCATGCCTGGAAACCGTTTTATTGTATACGTTGAACTTCTGTTCTCTCTGTCTGCTTCATAAATTGTCAAAATTTCAGAATGTAATATTATTTTCGTCTTGAGTCATTTGGATTTGAAAAATGAAACAGAAATAATCGAGATTAATGTGAAAGATCTTGTTGGCGTGAGTTAATGACGGGCCTAAATAAACTCGACTACGCTTCAAATTTTTGCTGTATCATGGATAGTCATGGGCCACTAAATTATTTCAATCACTTATTCATTGTAAAAATATCGTTGAATATTTTCAATTATTTTTGCCTTTTTCATAGTAGTCAGACCTCGAATGACGATTTATACTCAGTAATAAAATTTGTGTATCATGTTGTTAAAAAAGAGCATATTCAAAGAATTATACCAATAAATATTCATAAGCTTACACTGGCCTTTAATGAAAATATTAATGATTTTTTACTCTAAAACTATTCAATAGGACTGCAGCTTAGAAGTCAGAAACATCCGCTCGATTGTCCAGTTCGCCTCTCTCTCTGGTGCTGTGAACATGGAGCTGTTGTGCAATATTAACTAGTCGTCTGGCGATCAATGTTCTTGTTGTGCAAAATTTTTCCAATCATTCATCTTGCAATGTGATTTTCTAAATTATTATATTGAGTCTGATTTTGTTTGCGCATTGGATTTACATTTTCATCATTGTGACCGTAAATTTTTCTCTGTATTTTTTCAGCCAGAAGATGATAATCGTAACATTGAAAAAGTGATTTTTTAAATCGACAGTGATATAGAATTTTTTGATCCAGTGTTTTAGTAAATGTGATAAGGAGTCAAAGTTGTTGAAAGCATAGTGAATGAAATTAACAAAATACACGTGTAAATTGATTGTAAGTATTAAAATATTTAATTGTAGTCGAATGTCTAATAAATAATGGATCTTTACCAGATAAACCCCGCCACTAATGTAACACTTAAGTTCACCCACTTGTAACTCTCAAAGACGGGGATTATCTGGAAAAGATCCTAAATAATACCGTGTGGTAATTTTGGCTATTCAAATCAAAAATAAAAAAATTCGTACTTGAATGCTGGTGGGAGACAAATATGAGCATAAAGTTGAGACAAACAGAGAACTCAAGGCGGAGCGTGCTACGAAAACGTTCAAGGGTGGTCATTACTTGCTTCATAAATGAAACATCTGTGGCGATGAAGAAATTGCCTTACTTCTTAGAACACTGCTAGAATCTACAAAAAAGTTATGTCCTTTATGTCTACGGCCATGACGACAGGAATCATTGTATAAATTGTCAAAAAGTAGTCTGAAAGAGAAGAAGCTTATCAATACAGTGTGCAGCACATGCCTTTCGTATATCCACAGAATACGAGTATCATCTTCCCCTTCTTTACATTATACTTAGTCATATTAAGAATTTTATTGAAGCAATGGTTCATGATTCTGATAGATTCTAGTATCTAAAGAAAAAAATTGCTGCTAAAAAAACTGATGCTTAACTTAATCAGGCATTTTTGTAGGACCGGAGATCAAAGAATTGATTCGTGACTGGGAGTTCAGCAATAAACTGACACCACTCGAGTTGGTTGCAGGCCACGCAGTGTCGAATTTCGCTGGTAATCATAGAGTAATCAACTGTGAAGAACTAGTGGACAACATGCTAAAAGCCTATCAAGGTATCCCAATTGAAAATCAAGGACGTTTCGCCGGTGAGTACGGGTCGGTTCCTAGGCGTATTTTAGTTGTATTACGCGCGGTTTAAGGGTCAAATGTCCACTTTTTCGGACACAAAACTGCACGCGAATCGCCGTTGTTCCGCCTTACCTAACGGTCGTTTCCCGCCTCAGAACCAGATTCGAATCGCGGCTGGCCGTCCATGGATTATAGGTTAAAAAATCGCTCCCGGTTGCACGTGCCTCGCCTCACGGGGTGTACAATATTGCACTGGAAGCTTTGGATCTTACAATACATTCACACTCAATGCATTGTGAATGTATTGAACCATTAAGCTCAGTACAATATTGTACATCCAATGAGATCGATGCACGTGCAACTGGGAGCTCAGGTACATATGACAATACATTAGAAAGGACATAGAATCCCGCTCTTTCTTCAACTTTTATCACAAAAATTAAACCATCTCTTGATAAAAATTTACATGAATATCTTACTTCCATTAAATCACAGCCTTCCCACCAATGGCACACCAAAATAATATAGGCATTAAACATAAAATCCAATTCGTTCAAAATGCTGCATGTAACAAACAAAAATCAGCTACATAAACATAAGGATGGGAATGAAATTTCCATATCACAAAGTTCCCTTTCAACGCTCGTTTACATTATAGATTAGATTATTGGTTCGTTTAAGCCTCCCTATCCGCAACAAATGCGATCCAAAGAGAGGAAAAGGGAGGCACCATTTAGTGTGGAGGCAACACGTGGACTACGCTTTGGGACATAGGTGTACCACTAAGTAAATTGCTCACTCGCACACCGACATAAATGAATAGCATTTCCATAATTTCACTTCCTTTTTCAGAATTGATTTCAGCATACCAGTTAAAATGATCGTACACCTAAATTTTTCACACTTTCTATAAAGGACAAGAGTGCTTTTGAGTAGTACAGTCGGCTTCTAAATTCTGCTACTCACAACTCAACCGAACCAACCGTAGCAATCGCACAAACGTAGTCCACGTTTTAAGGGAACGCGGAATAGCACAAAAGAATTTTCTTGCATTACTAAATCTGTTTTAGAGAAAAAACTGGAACACAATTAGCTAGCGCAATTATGTACCAAAAAAGTACTTACAATAAAAAATACCCTCGAATGATAGATAGGGTGCACTGTAGCACAGGACTTGATGCACAGAATTAAAAATCTTGAAAAAAATTAAACAAGAGAATAGTTGAAGACAGAAAGACAAGCTGACATGGACAGTAAAAAAATGAATAAAAAATGTCCATCATGAAAGGCATAAAAATAATTACGATATAAAATGACCCACCTGCACAATGACCTATCTTCTACATGCTTCCAATGTTCATGAATATAACTTACAAATGAATCAAGTGAATGTGAACTGTTCTGTAAACTTGTTCAATAATCTATCCAGAGTACTTTGATTTGAATACCACTGCACTAGTTTCAAAACAGTTGGAAGGACAACACTTCACACAACTGTGTTTAAAAACTTGAACTCAGCTTGAGCCAACGCGAAAATCTAAAGATGAGCGTAACTGTCGATGGCCTAAACATCCCGATAAACATTCAAAAAACATGTTTTTTAGCATGATGATGCACTAATAAATCACCGTTTATCTAGTGCAATAATTGCGAAGAACACATTCACAAGGAAAACTCACATCAGCAATTGCGATTGCAAAAACGATAACTTCCAGTAAGTAGATCACTCGATGACTCACAGTCGTAAACTAAGTCTAACAGATCGCGACGCGTACCGGGCCACCGGCAGGCTGCAGCACACTACTGGCAGGCTGGCAGCATACATTTGTACGGCTGTAAACCACTGATGGCCGCTCTCAAATGTTATGGCCATTCCCCAACTGAACATTTTGCGCCATCAAACCGTCCATGGCCAACCATGAATTTCACGTCCGATTTCGACCGCGGGTAGTTGAGAGCGCATTGAAGGAGTGTAATGCAGAGTAGGCCGACCAGCTTATATATCGCACATAATCGACCGTCACGTCCTTAACCCACCGGTGATCCGTCCATGATTTTCAATTGGGATGGGATGTTGGATATACTTGAATTAGTGTTTCATGTTTTCACAACTAAATTTTTTCTATCCAGTATGGGTGATGGTTCAACCAAGACACCACAAGGATGGAAGGCAGGTCTGAAGGTCGCTTCAACGAAAACATGAAGGGTGACTACTGCTCGTTCTCGTAACGGGAGGACTCCATATCCACTCACAAGCGCAAGAGAAAAAGTCTCTGATATGTGGAGACATAGTTAGACGGGTACTACCTCTTGTACAGGGCCGTCAAGATAAATTGGAACATTTTGCCATTTCTCAAAATTACCTGTTATACAGGGTGTTTATATGCCCAGCTGTAAATGCTATAAAATTAAAAATAGAGAATCGATTTTACCATGCTCTCATTTGATGCAGAAATTAATTATTTTTTATTACATCCTTGTAAAATTTTTCGAAATAAAGAAAATGTTTGTATATGAAACACACCAATAAAAACACTGATCAAAACGGAATTGTTCAGTAAGTTCTATCATAATTGGATTTTACACGGATAAAAGTTCAAATCTTTTCAAAAGATTCTAGTTGTAGTTCCACAGGACGTATTTAATTTATTTCGTTGCAACGAAAATGTATGATATCCTTGAATCAACATGAAAATCAAATTAATATTTTCATAAATTTTTGCAATTTTTTGTCTTTCATTTTAGCCTTGTTCAAATTGAGTACAGTTCAACCGTTATGAAATTTGTGTACATAGCGATTCGTGGTTAGTTGAGTTGAAGAGGATCTGTCAGAAAAAGCTCCTGAAAATAGCTGGGACACCAACGTGTAGCTTCTTGTTTAAATGTAGCTATCCACGATAAAAATTTGCTGCTCCTTTGTTACGTGCATCCAAAAGAAATTGTATTAATTTTTCTTGACCAGATTACAATGTATTAAACATGTTAACTCCATCATGTTTACAGCTAAAGTTGCGAAAAAAATTAATTTCTGCATCCGAGTTTTTTCTTTTGAAAACTAGCGGAGTTGCGCGGAAGAATTTTGGCAGTTTTTCGCAGTGATCGCAGTTTAAAGACGAATTTCAACAGTTCACCGCAGACAAAATGCATGGGAGTCAATTCGAATAGCGTTTTTTGGCAGACCTCCGCAGTAATTGTCTACTGTCGAATTGAAGCAGATAGTTCTCTGTTGGCATTCTACATAGAAACGTAGAGCAGTTCTAGGCAGTTCTAAGCAGACGTTCTCGCGAGTGCCGCCGACAGCCTCGGCAGAGATAGTCGTCCCTAAAGCGGACTTAGCGACCGCTGCACTGCGCTGCCACTGCGCTGCGGCGTCACTAACCTCTGCCAAAAACGTCAAGAAACTGCCATAAATACTGCACTGATTTTTAAGTGGGATCTAATGAAACCAAGTATGTCAAAATCCGTTCACTATTTTCAATTTTATTAGCATTTAAATGGAATATTTACATTTTCTGAAACACCCTGTACATAGAGCAGTGGCACATGATAAAATTTATGGCATTTTAATGCATTCCTTACATCTAATTTAACAACTTTTATTTAATGTAATTTCCCTGTTCTCCAATAATTTTCGTGATCCTGTGACGCAACTTAAAACAGCTCCTCTTAATCTCTTTCTCATAGAGACTCCGAAAAGTTTTTCGAACTACTGTATTCAGAGAGCTTGTATTTCCATGAGAAATACCATTGGAGACTTTTTAATGATGCTCCATTAACAGTAGTCGAAGGGATTAAGATCCGGAGACCTGGAAGACCAAGTATCCATGTATGGACGAACAATGGAAGACTCTCATTCAAGAAGTTTTGGACCTTTTTAGCCGCATGTGTCAGTGCAGTCTTAACACTTTGACGCAATTGGTAAAACTGAAGTTCAATATTCAACTCATACTTACAGTCAATTGTAATGAGCAATATTGCAAACAGCATTGATTAACTAGATCATGCTTTTATTTAGTTTTAAGCATTCACGAAAATTGATATTGTGACTACTGGTCAGTGAGCAGCATTGTGGAAAATCATCTCCGTACGCCACCGGTGGCGCACGCTGCGGTCGGAGTGTCAAACGAACATTCGTAACTTGGTTGGCATCATAGTTCTTGCAGATCCAAGGCTGCAGAACGCCAGTCAATATTTTTAAATGCTCCGCCGCGTTGATCTCAACTCCTGTTTCCACGAAATGGGGTGGCATCACTTGTCCATCACTTGCGATGGTTTCAAAAAACCATAACCGCAGCAGGAGTTTTACTCTACAGCACTGATGGTACTTGTGAAGGGTCGTCGGCAATGATTCTAGCATTCTGGCGATTACCAACTTCATCCACCACAATTTTTTTCTCGTCAACAAAAATGCGGTCACGTCCTCCTTTGTTCTTCAGATGGTAAAGAAGCTTTGTTTTTTTTGTGCAATTATCAAACTACACCGTCATGGTACCTATGTGTGTTTATCAATTGCAGACATTCTGCACCACATATCAAAGGTAATGTGATTTTTTTCTAATATGAAACCTGTTATATTGTGAAGTAGGCATCGTTGTGTTTATGGGTTTTCCGGAGATGAGGTTGGCGCGTCACCGGAGGACATGTGATTACGTCTTGCCGGATGCCTTATCGCGTTCAGGTCACTTCTCGTAGTGTGACCTCCGCCGGAAGCCGTGCCTTCGGGGCCCATCGCATTGGCATGCACCGGAAGAGCCTTGTTTAACTTCCGAGCGCTATAGCTTATAAGCAGAGTCGGTGTATCGATGAGCCAGTACAAGAATAGGAACCTAGCTAAGAGTTTCCTTCTCCTACTCCTTGAAGTTAAGGCTTCTGATACGGTAGTTAAAGCTACCGATACTGTAGTTTGCAGCTACAGTTACTAAACCTCGTATCGTGATGAAAAACCACGATAATACAATTGGCGACGAGAATTTCGAATCTCCAAAGTAAATTTGAACGTTACAAGTGCTCTTAAATTAAGATGGCGTATTCTACAGTCAGCTGTCCTCCGTTCGACGTTGAAGTGGAAACAGTGAGTGAATTCTTAGAGCGCTGGAAAGTCCAGTGTGAAGACGCTCTTCAGGAAGCAGGAAATAATGGCGGTAAAAAAGCTTGTATTTTAATTAAAGCATTGCCTGTAAACATAGTTACTGATCTACAACGAAGAATTAAACCTACATTACTCACTCATGCTACATATTAGGAACTTGAAGAAAGTTAATTCAGCAATTTGAAATCAAGAAATCCAGTGTCGGCGCATCTGTTACATTTTTAAATAGAAAGCAAGGTGTTAATGAATCCATAGAAAGTTATGCTAAAACGTTAAATGGTTTAGCATCTGCGTGCAACTACGAAAATTGCTGTCGCGATCGTCTCTTGAGAGATGCCTTCGTGGCTGGGCTACATTCAGCGCAAATTCTCAGCGCGGTTCTACAGAAGTGCAATATCAAGTCCTTCAACGAATGTGTTGAACACGCAAAAATCATCGAACAATTAAGCTCCGACGCTCAAGATATTGTTTGTGAGGATTCATCTTCATCGTTTCTCACTACAGAAAAACTCCTGCCGAACTACATATGCATTCACTGCGGAACTAAGCAAAAGCATCTTGCAAAGAATTGCTATGCTTTGAAATTGAAATGTTACACATGTGGAAAATTAGGCCACATTTCAAAAGTTTGCAAATCTACGACTGCAGCACGGCCTCCTCCTGCTAAGCCTACACGAAGGGGACCTACACGAGGAGAATTTGACGCAGCTCGCACTTACACAGTGCAGCCGGAAAGGAGCGGTTGTCAGTGCAACGTCGGAAGAGAAGATGTGTCAATGAAGAGTTCAAGTAAGCCTCTACAGCGGAAGAACGAAGTTATTCTACAAAACCCTAGGAACGATACTTGTGACGGTAACTGTGTTCATAATTTCTCTGATGTACAATCTAATTACGCGTTATTTCAGTCACATTGTATTTCTCAAAGTGCCACAAAAATTACTCACTCTGTTGCGCTAAACACTCGTAAATTTGTTACTTCCAAAGATAGAGTTCATCCTAAAAATTCTGTGTCCAGGTCTAAGCCTATGAATGTAACTCAATTTGATGTCAGTGATCATGTTCTTGCTCTGAATTTAAGAAGTGGTCCCAAGTGGCTGAAGGGAATTATTGTTAGTAAAGTGGCTGTTAATATCTTTCATGTACAAATATTAGCATTAAATGTAATCTGGAAGAGACATTCAAATCAGTTGTTGCACAGTAATTTGGGATCTATCCGTAGTGGGGAAACAGAGACTCCTGCTTTGCAGCCTGTTAGCAGTTCACCTGTGCAAAATGAACCTCGTAGATCAAGTAGAGTAACTAAACCTGTAATGCGAATGGGTTGTTGAGCTCTTCCTTCCTTGTGTCATATATATTCATCTAAAGGGAGGGAAGTTGTTATATTGTGAAGTAGGCATCGTTGTGTTTAGTGGATTTCCGGATATGAGGTTGGCGCGTCACCGGAGGACCTGTGATTACGTCTTGCCGGATGCCTTTTCGCGTTCAGGTCATATGTCGTAGTGCGACCTCCGCCGGAAGCCGTGTCTTCGGGTCGCATCGCATTGACATGCACCGGAAGAGCCTTGTTTAACTTTCGAGCGCTATAGCTTATAAGCAGAGTCGGTGTATCGATGAGCCAGTACAAGAATAGGAACCTAGCTAAGAGTTTCCTTCTCCTACTCCTTGAAGTTAAGGCTTCTGATACGGTAGTTAAAGCTACCGATACTGTAGTTTGCAGCTACAGTTACTAAACCTCGTATCGTGATGAAAAACCACGATACTACAAAACCCTTATATGGCATTCATGTCTTCTTTCTTATTCACGTCCAAAAATGCTCTTGTTAAGCTAGTGTAGTGCATATTATCATACCATCTCTTACGCTCTAAGGTATATTAAAACAACCTCACCTTGGATTTTCTGTACTTGGGAACCGTTGTAGAACAATCATTTTCATGTTTCTGACTCAGGTAGACTGTTTTGTGCCACTATTTTTAGTACGGAAACTTCATGAAATTCATGCCGTGACAAAAGGTATTTTCTCCGAGTCCCTCGATTGGAATGCAAGTTTATACTGACTAGTTTACGCTGATATTTGCGCACATGCTTACTTGTGTATATGTGTACGTGTGCACGCTATTTGTGCGTAGATGGGTGTATATGTCACTACGTAATACTTCATTCCACTTCATTATTGTAAAGCATTTATAAAAAATATATATATATATATATGTTGCGCGATCACCCACGTATGATAAATAAGACGCTTATCAACCAATGATCTTTTCGCTACAATATTTAATTAAAAATCGCTTCGATATTCAATTAGAAATTGTAAGCAGCAACACATACTGAAAAAGTTGTCACAAAATTCCTTTGCTCATTATCCCATACTTCAGAACATCGCACAGCATTTTTGTCGGATGCATATGCATTGTGATTGCCTAGATGCGTATATATGTATGCGTGTTGGGTGTACGTATGTGCGTAGGTATGGATGCGCATCCATATGTGCATGTATTTACATGTACATATGCACATGTGTGTGTACTCGGCTGACAACTGGCCTTTTAACTAAAGATACTGGTCCTTTTTTCTGTTCACTCTCAACTTGTAACAATACCTAACTCGTCATCTCATTATTATTGTAAAGCATCCATGTAAAAACTATAAATTTGTTGTATGACCAGCCATCTATACTTAAATAAAATGCTTATCAACTAATGACCGTTATGCTAAAATTCTTTAATTAGAAATACAAAACTTGTAATTTTCGTGGTCCTCACGCTTATATTTATATTTTTTTAATGCTTCCTTCAAATGACATATTTAAACATCTGCCGAAACAAGCAATGCTGATATTACTTCTTGGCGTCAAGAATTTCAAAGTTTTATGTAATGTACATGTGAACTGTCAAAAGTGTTCTCACCCCACAATGAAAATGCATCGTCCATGAAATTGTGATGTCTCTTATAATTACATGTATCATCAAATGTAGATTTAGCAACATTAGGAGTACATTGCTCTCAATCATTTCTTTTCGACTAGTGACATGGGTATTACAATACTCATTTGTGTGTGTATTATCTAAGTGTATTAATCTAAAGATATTTTAAAAACCAATGATGGTATTTCTGTACCATCTCTATTGGAAATAAACTGTTTTTCTTTCTTTTTTTCTTCCATCCAGCTCTGATTTCTCTTGAACGAGCAGTTAGGGTATCACAGTGTCTTCTAACGAAGGAATTCATCCTACGATCAATATTAACTGCGTGACTAATAGTTTCGCGACTTACATTTCGCTTTTTAGCAAGTTTGGTCATTAACTGAGATGGATCCGCCTCATCGACTTTTTAAACCCACCAAAAAGGCTGGAGTTCTCTTTCGATCCATTCGAGGTCAATGAGAACTTCATTCGACTTCACCCTCAGTATCAAACTTGGCTGCAATTCTGTAAGCTCCTGCTTAGAGCGCTCTTTAGAATTTCTGTAAGTGAATTTCCCGTGTGTCTCAATTCAAAAATGGTGTTACTTCGTGCAGATTCCATTGTAAGTATTATTTTTGCAAGAGTTTGCTGTAAACC
The DNA here is from genome assembly GCA_030386875.1 of Morinoia aosen. Taxonomy (NCBI): domain Eukaryota; kingdom Metazoa; phylum Arthropoda; class Malacostraca; order Amphipoda; family Talitridae; genus Morinoia; species Morinoia aosen. The sequence continues at coordinate 46,498,430 of CM059575.1, forward strand.
TGAAAGTAAATAGTATAAATATCACCTAAAATTAATATTGTTTCATTTCGATTGACATTACAAGTTGAGTATTTTGAAAAAAGTCTCAATTTATCTCAACAGCCCTGTAAGCAATAAATATCTTATTTGAGCCAGCAAAAGGACGTGCAAAATGGCAAAAAAGACGCCATGAATCCAAACCTTTCTCCAGAAGCGGTCCATTTGTTTTTATTCTCGTGACAAATGTAATATAAATATGTATTATTATATTTCTCAGAGCCTTCTCGTGCTAGGACAAATCTAAACGCATTTTTGGAATGAGCACACCAAAATTAGGTAGTGGCGTTACGATTTTCTCAAGTGACAGGAACAAAGTTGAAATTTGCTGCCCAGTATTATCTGCAATACTAAAAAAGTCGAGTTTATACTGTGTCGTCACTAAAATAGAGTCTTCAATTTTTTTAATGGCTTCAAGCAGAGTGCTGAATTTTGCTTTATATCGTCACTGAAAGCAGAACGTGTATGACGACAACCGTTCAACTAAACGAGCGAGCTATATAGTATTCAGCGTTCATAATTCTTTCTACAAACCGAATATGAGTACTACAACAATTATTGTATCATTGTTCAAGATAACGTACAATACTACGAGAAAAAAGATTTTGCAACTGTTTTTAACAACTTTTATGTAAACATCAGAAAAAATATTACTGACGGTAATACTAGTGAAGCGACTAATCACTTGGAATACATGGCTCATGTCCGTGAACGCAGCTTGCATCTTCACGCTTCTTATTCCTTCGACGTGATTGCGGCGTTAAAAACTTGAAAAATAAATCCAGTGCATTGAAACGTTCCCGGCTAAGATACTAAAAGGTATAGCTGATTTGATAGCACCGTTCATTTCCAATATCATAAGCTAGTCGCTTTCTCTAGGTATTATCCCTAGCTCTCTCAAAATTGCCAGAGTAACCCCTTTTCTAAAATGGTGTTAAAATTTGCGCAAAAAATTATAGACGTGTCTCTGTTCTACTAATATTAGCATAATATTTGAAAAAATTGCCGTATCAATTTCTGAAAGTACGTACATACGAAGCGCAGCTAAAAGAATTCAGTTAGTCTTCCTTCGAGCTTTTAAGTAAGCTGAAAAGCACTGCACTTTCATTTACAGAGAAATCATTTTTGTTCGTAATAGGAACGCACTTTTTATAAAAGTGCATTCCTATTACGAAAAAAATTGATTCCTGTGTGATAAACAATATGTTTTTCGTCCTAAAAAATCAACATTGATTTACAATATCTTTATCCCAGTATAGATGAATGAAAGTTTGTTTTCTCCATGATTCTCAACTTTCGTCAAACATTTGATTGCGTAGACAATAACTTTGTCCTGCTCAAAGTTCATGTGAAATAATTTTTATCTTTTTGTATAACATAACAATCCACTATTGAAATAGTTGACAATATATCTTTTGTTCATATACGCACATTACTTGAGAGCGTTACATTACATGCCAATGCCTAACTTCACCTCACATAAAGTTTCAAGTGCGTTCTTTACTGCAACTACGACGTATAACATTCCCTACTGAGTAGAGCCTACTCAAAATACAATTGACAAATTTTTGGCGAATACTTGTTAGATGCTGATTAAATTTTAATATACTATATACATATATCTGAGTGGAATAGTTTAATTTTAATTTAATTCGTTGTTTCATTTTCTTCGAATGTTAACCAGCAAATGTAACAATAAAACTTTTAAGGACACTGCGTTTAAAACCACAAGAACATGGAAATGAATTGCTTCGTATGTTTGGTGCCATACTAGTACCAACTTTGGGTATATCAGTGTCGTAAAACAATAGACTGTATGACGGAAATTTGTCATGGTACAAATTTCTTAGTCTGTTCCAGGAGGAGAAAACTGTTTCCACACCTAAACCTGAGATACGAGTAATACAATTGTTTTATAAACTTAATTTTAAATTTTGAATCTATGTTTCTGATTTATAATGCACAACGATTCACATTTTCCATTATGAGGTAGTCAATATATACTGCGAATTTAATATTTGTTGGTCTTGCTGATATTCTGTGCGTGTTATTCTGCCCCTCTAAAGTTGAGATAAGCATGGTTAATTAAACCCACGCTACTTTGAGTGTGGAATCACTGCATCAGACTGAAAATGATTATACCTTCCTAGACACCGCTTTGTATTTAAAAAAAGTGTAGTTTCTTTTTTCTTTCATTCACAGAGTTTGCAGAGAAGCATATGTGGAAAAATAGAGGATGTAGAGAGATTTGTGCTGTCAAAGAATGCGTTTCATAAAGAAGTAGTGGAATAAACACAGGCAGAATGATATGTGAGAAACTGTGCAGCTGTAAGATGTGCAGAAAATGAGTACTTCGGGTATTTTGTCGAAGAGGGCATCAGGAAGAGTGAGAAGTTTATAACTCATCTCTAACGCCGGTGTTGTTTTTGAACGAAGCTGTGCGATGACGAATTGTGTGATGGTGTCAGGGAGGCTTGAATTAAACGAGTATGTGTCATTAGTACTTTTTATCGCAGATGAACTGCAAAGCCTACGTAATACTAAATACAATATTTTGAACTCGTGCTATATCGCCCAGGTTTTGAGACTACTCAATTTTTTTAAACACCTTTTCAATTCTTAAAAGTACGCCCGTACGAAGCACAGCTAAAAGAATTCAATTCAGTCATCTTCCTTTGAGCTTTCAAGTACGCTGAAAGGCAGTGCACTTTTTTAATTATTCTCGAAGCCCAATTATGCTTATTGAGCTACAATTACTGGATAATCAAAGCTTCTGGAGATGAAAGGATTTCTGCGGCTGTTTAAAAAAAGCCACGAAGAGCATGGAAATTCCTTGTCATTATAGTCCTTTTGAGAAAATTTCAGCTCACTATTTGATTGGAGCACCCCACTCTAAACATTTAATAGGCTTCGTTAATTATGCACCAACTTGACTGCACTGCATGTTCATTGAAGTTTTTTATACCTTCCCTAGCTCACACACAAAGTCACCACCACAATTTAGTTCAGGAAAACGACACGTTTCGGTTTTTGCGTAATCCAACTCTACCATCTATTTATTCCTTGGCGTTTCTAGCTTTTGAGCTTGGGACTAATTGCTGAAAGAACCGATGAAGTATGAAATATAGGCGATACTATGGAAAATCTTCTCTCACGGTTCGTTGAGTTTCCAGTTTAATGTTCTCTTCTACAAAACACAACTCAGCAGGCTCAACGCGCTTTTGATCAAAGTATTTTCAAGCATTCCGTTTGCAGCTCCAGAATAAATGGAAGAAATAAAACGTTTAAACAAGAAAATGACTTCTTTCGGAAAAAATGTTCTTGGCTGGCGAAAAGTCATGTGTTTTTCTAGCGTTAGGTCTAATTCTGTTTAATATTATTCTGTATTCATCATTCAATGCTTAAACTCTCAAAATTCTTACTTTGGAAGATTTTGTAGCATTTTTAAGTTCTTGGCATTTGATATTTGCTTTCCGTGAGATAGACGTGTTGATGTTAGAGCTCAATAATCTGTGCACACAAGCTTCGGCAATCAATCATTTTCGAATGACGAACGAACTTTTTACCTTAGCTTCATTCCTCTGAGGGCTGTTTGTTTTATCGTCTGGGGCAATACTGAGTATTATGTTGCCATGTCATATAGTTTTTTTTTAATTGAAAAATCCAAGCTAATGTTTTAACATTTGAATGACAGTCCCAATAGTTACTGCAGTGCATCAAAATTCAGTCAACTTTTGTTGAAAGCCTGAGCCATCCAGCGGTGCAAAATTTTCCGACTCAAAATTTTCATTCCCTTTTATCAATGAATGAGACTCAGTGAATACCTTGTCTGTGCATTTAGTTTGCTGAAAGTTTTGGTGTTGATTTTGTGTTGTCCGCATTGCACTTGAGGAAGCAATGGTGAGCTTTTGATCTGTGTCCGACGATGGTCGCATCAATCCTGAACGTTATTTTCCCTCCGTTTACTTTATCTTTCTTACGACTTAAGAAGGATACTTGTTTAAACGCTTTAAACGCTTTTGGGTTCGAATTGTACGCAAAAGAAATAAAATTCTACGAATCCCTCAAACATGCACAATATTTTACTTAAATAAAAAGATTGTCCGACTAAGTTTCTTGAAAAACCTCTGGTGAATTTTTTGAATCTGAAATTTTTTGTCGTTCTATCTACGCTTCCTGTCAGCAAATATTTGTAGGTGCTTTTTCTTAATTTGGAGAACAATGAAAAATGAAAAAGTCCACATGTACTAATATCAAAATATTTCATGCATATTGATTACTATTCTGTTCTCAATATTTCAAATTAGGTCATTTTTGAACTACAGAGATAAAATACTTAATTAAAGTATGCTCTCTGCTGTTAAAAATCATCTTAGTTACACACAATGAGTGCTTGAATACGTTGGCTTCACTGCAAGAGCTCTATGTGCCCGCATAGCGGAGCATGCCGGTGGGATCGAGATCCCATACTAATTTTTCTCTCTCCAAGTATATTTCAGTCACCTATCCGCTCTCGTGCCAAGAAGTTCTATTTTCCTGTAAAATTAGATTACTTAATAGCTTAAGCCTCTGTTTCCAAACCTGTTCACCTTCCCATTTTGGAGTCCCTTTCTATACAGTGAGAAACGTAGTTAGACGACAGTCCACTGGATGTTATTATCCGCTTTTATTTATTTTCATTTTTTGGGGGCAGAAATAGACTTTGCGCGCCACATGTATTTTTTTTTTGTTTCAGACCTAATTTCATTAATGATTCAGGCAGTTGAAACGTTCATTACTAACAATTGTTTTCTCAAACACAATGTTGACATTCAGAGCTTTCTGCCTCGCTTTATATTTTATTGCTAAAACTCATTAAATAAATGAAAATCGATTGTTTTTACGCTCAGTTTAAAAAATCCATGATTCACAGCAAAAACAGATAATTATATTTTAAAGCTGCCAATCTTTTCAGCAATGATGGACGTGAAAATATTCGTTGGTTTGCATTGGATAATGGTAACTCTGGTTGTGATCTGACGATTCTGTCAGTGAAACAGAATTCTTAATAAATTTTCGTGCAATAATTGTATGAAAATTGAATTTAATAAATACCATTGAACATTCGCAAATAATTTTGCCCGATAATCACGTGCATGTCGTCGAATCACCTCTGTTAGTGCGTACGTCAAGGTCAGTTTTAATTCCGTTGTAATCCGGTCATTGGACGTAAGGATTTATCCAGCTGAATGTAGTGCAGTCGCTGTCCAAATGACTGTAGACAAAACAAATGCTGGACTTATGAATCCTGCGCCAAAAGCTGCTTTTGTTGCAATACTCGGTCGTTTGCAGGGAGCAATGGAAACATTGATTAAATGGTTGTAATTTTTTGGTTACGTTTGTTGTACTTAGATTACTGAATGGTGATAATGTTCAGACTATTATTTGCTTTAGATCTGCGCTCATTACACTACTACTTTACTATTCACTGTTGAAAAGCATGTTGGAGCAGTCAAAAGTATGTCAACCAAGTAACCAAGTATGTCAAAGTATCAATGCTCACTTTGTAACCTCTTTTGTGGATTGCAGCTTCTTTTGTGGAATACGTGCAACTTTATTTGCTTCCTGCGTGAAGCAACAGAGTATGAATATATGTAACCACAGTGTGTTCTGACACATAATTGCTTAGGTAAGTTTTGTAGTAGATCTCAAATTCTTTGCAATAGTTATGATAGTTATAGAACTTAATCCAAAACTTGCTGCTTTCTTCCGTTTGTTGGCCATCTTTTTTCGCTTACCAAATGGTATTAGAGGTTCAATTACAATGGTAAATATTTGCAGAGCTTTAAGTTAATTTAGCAGTTTTGTCTAAAATCCTGCCGCTGATCAACCTCTGACAGTTTCTCTTATTTTATTTTGAAAACTTATGTAATGCGTTTATCCAATTCTTGAGAAGAAGAAGAATAAGAAAAAAACGTGGGATTGCGAAGTAATATTTCAATTATTAGTACATCACGCTACCATCTCATGCGTATGGTAATAGTTCAAGAATGCCATTCATGATATATACAATGTTTACAGGACGTTCACATTGTTTGGCATACTCCTGCAGGCCTCCAAGCTCGCTGAACCTCAAACGGGTTAAGCGTAACTAATTTATTCCTCACCTGTTCAGTGGCAATTAAATTTCAATGGGCTCTTGAGCAATTTGGTGCATTTTACTGCTAGCACTTGAGCCGCTTTTGTATTCTATTGAATAGAAGCATTCAGGTGACCGGATGGAAGCAGCTACTTTTCATTTATCTTCTGTGATCTAATAAGTTGAACGAAATTCTTGCAATAATGTGAAAATCTTTTCCTTGTGGTGACTTCAGCACTAATGTGGACACGTGCTACTTTGACAATTTTTGAGTTTCTGTTTTTTTATATAATTTAAAATCCTCATAATAAGTCATACTAAACACTGCAATGTGAATATTACTGAACATAGCTACTGCTATGTTTAATGTTACTCTTAAAAACAGCAATGTACAAAATTTTTAAACGGAATGAGTTTGAGGATTCAGCTTTCATGCATCATGCCAATCAAATATGATTTGAAATGCCCTTTATATCGCGATTTATTCACAACTAATGTACGTAGCTTGGTGGGCTAAAATACGTTCCCATTCGCATTCTGAGAGCTTCAACTACGATTGATGTCTGATTCCAGACATCACACAGCGGATAAGATTATATGATATTCTTGCATCTCATAACCGGCTCGAGGATAACTCCACGATTTTAATCGCTTTTAATTATCAGATAAAAATGAGTTGCGTTACTGATGCGACAAAACTAGTTTTTCAATTCTGCAATGGCGTTTTAAGTGCGGATTAAGCTTTTTACATTAGTTACTTATTAATTCTGCGGAAACTTCATTTCAGTGAAAGAAAAGCCAATTTAAGCATTTGGAGAGCTTTTACTTCATTCTTAGAAGTCTTTTATTCAGATGCTAGACAATAATTTTTTCTAGAACTGAACTGTTAGTTTTCATTCAAAGATTTTAAAGTAATTTCAAACTTCGCTCACTTCACGAGAGAAATTGACATTCATGTGAGGAGTGTGTAAGTATTATGAGACAAAAAAAAAACACGCACAAGTGAGATACGCCGCACATTGCGAGAGCAGCAGTAGGAGTTTTGCTTCACTCATATTGGAGTGTGACGAAGTTCACTAACTTCACTGCAGTATTTTTACGACCATGTGCTAGTAGCTCATCTACAGACATCGCATATAGCTCTGTCGAGTTTAACACAGTTAGCAAACTTTAGAATTAGGGCAATACAGATATTGATATAGACTTAACTCCTCATAAATTTTCTTAATCGGTAATATTCTAACTTTGCGTATCGCATCACATTAATGCAATAAATTACAAGGAAAAATAGTTTACGACTTTGTAGGGGGCAGTTGCATTCCATGCGAATTAATGAAGTGCGTTGCTGAAGAAAACCAATAATTGCAAAGCTGCTATGAATGGTGTGCCGTGCTCGTCAATGCTTGGAAAGGAGCGCAAGTCATTTTTATAGACCTTTCAATGAATCAATCACTTCTAGGAAATGAGAACCTTGGAAAGAGCAAGGGAAGAAACAAAAGGAAAAGAACGCCGTGGGAGTGCGCGAACAAACCAATGCCGCCCATTCCCACCGCGTCTCGAGAACAATGGCTTTCGGTTACATGGAAACCGACTCCATCTTTTATCGAAAAAACATTATTCTTTAGAGCTGGAGACGAAAATTCTTGGTCTAGCTGAAGAAAAACGTCACAAAAACAGCCAAACAATCTTGGAGAAGTCCCCGCAGTCCTTGAAAGTGAAAACTTCAAGTGGTACCTGGAAAGTGAGATGACGAAAACACCAGAATTCTCACCCATTTAGGGGACTCGGAGTTCTAAAGGTGGTCGTCTTCGTAAATGTTGTCTGTCTCAAGATCTTCGGAAAAGTTATTGAGATTATTGTTTATTTTTTGATGTCCTTACACGAGTTTTGAAATAAATATTGTTTACTGAAACTAAGATGTATATAGAAATAACAAAATATTGTTCACTATATTTTTTCTACGCCAGTGACTTGAATTACGTATACATTGATTTGAAATGTCATTTGTGAGTTCATTACGCCTGGGTTCCATGGTGTACAAAGCGAGTGGGGGTAACGTACAAAATGCACGGAAATGAATGCATTTATTTTATTCGCTTTTAATGGCGACGAATTTTCAAGAATTTGATTTCCGTGTTAACAAAAGTTGACAAATTGGGGTTTTCATTCAAATGTCCGCTATTTTACATTCACACAAAACCTAAACCAACTCTTTTTAAAATACGGTTGAAGTTACGCTATCTTCCTTGACTACAGGTTTTCGGCATTCGTAAGCATTGCGCTTATCCTGCAGGCAGGATTAAAAACGGCCGATATCGAGTTGATTTTTGAGAGGCTCCGGTGCCTTCGCAAGGGCTGCTAATTTGACTACAGGGGCATGCAAACTGCGGACATTTCGGACGCAGACGTGCTGACTTGACCGATTCGTGTTTGTCCAACTGCAGGCAGGATCGAGAGGGGATCAGACTGGATGAAAACTGACAGAACTTTCTGGCCCCAGTCGGGCAGCGCTGGCTCGGAGATGTTACTTTTAGCATTACGTAAATGGCTATCTGCCTAAATATCACAACAACAGATGGTCGAGCAATGCTGGTGGTACAAGACAATATGGAAGAATAACAACAGACAAAATTTCAATATTCAATTTCCGGAAACACTGTTCGTTACAGCCAAAATCCACTTAAAAGTAAATGTTTTGCAGTACTTGAAATCATTACTATGTATCCCTTAAATTCAACGAGTTCTATCATAAATGCAGATGTAGCTAGACAAAGTCTGAAATGTAAGGTGTGCGACCCAACGATGCATTGCTCCAATGCAGTCGGGTAATTTAGAACTATAAGTAACCCAAACGAATTAAATGATGTCTTCAGCATCTGTTAGTGCATTATTACTGCGTTTACGTAACTGCAGTACAGATTTACTTGTATACCTGTACGCTGTGTGCGAATTACGGCTAATTATATGTTTACAGATTACAGCGTTGGTTATTTTCTTAAAGATATTAAAATTTGAAAACATACTAGTAGAATGAATCAGACAGGTTTGATAAATTACGCGATGAACCGGAGTTGAGCCAGTTCGCAGAGACATCTTATGAATAAGAAGTGACACGACTCCGATTCCAAGTTTTACAACAGTGAAAATTTGTTTTTCATCAAATCTAGTGGTTCATTTTTTCTGAGACCTTCAATTTCTTATGCGCGCCCTACGATTTTTCGCCATTTCACGATAATTGAAAGCTTTTGTGAAATTTAACGGAAAAATGGTTTCATTCAATAACGTCAATAATTTAAGTTAAATTCTTCACATGTCTGGTCCTCCCTTCTCATTTAAGTTAAAATTTTTTAGGAATAAAATTTTTCAGGATGTCACTGACTACTACACTTCGTAAATAAACCCTCCATTGATTTCCCAATGTAGTATGAGTAATATTCACTAAAAAATAAAACAATGATATTATCTTGTTATGAAATAAAATTATGCTTTGAGCATTGAGTTTTTTCATTTTTTCAGAAATTTAAAAACGAAGAATGCCGTAAATATTGAAATCATCTTTCATGAGATTTCACAAATTTTTATTAAAGATGATTTCAATGCTTACGGCATTCTTCGTTTTTAAATTCCTAATGACCATTTGCTTCTTCTTCTTCGATTATTTTCTTCTTTAAGTTTAATCCGGTATAGGCCACACTGCAAGTATCACAACAGTAGCAATAGGAAGATACACTCGAGGCTAATGAATAATTTGGCATTAAGTATAATTCTATTTAAACTTTACTCGTGATATTGTATGAAGAAGGAAGTCTTTTTTTCTCTAAATACCTTGCTGTTACTGACGGACATCGTCGGTGCCCGCATAAAATGTCGACAACAAGACAATCGTGAGAAGAACTCGTAATTATTACACTTCTCGCTAGAAGGCACATCTTTCTTCCAGAGAAGTGCTAAAATGTTGTTTAATAACTTTGGGAGCAAGTTTATGGTTTACGTACAGCTTCGTAGACAGAAACGCATTCTTATCAAATCAGACGAGGCCGAATCCGTCTTCTTCATCGTTCTCCATTCTCTGAATCAAGCATCTGTATCGCACCCCACACTCTGAAGCGCACATCACCATCGCACCCCATACTCTGAAGCGCACATCACCATCGTACCCCATACTCTGAAGCGCACATCACCATCGCACCCCACACTCTGAAGCGCACATCACCATCGCACCCCATACCCTGAAGCGCACATCACCATCGTACCCCATACTCTGAAGCGCACATCACCATCGCACCCCACACCTGAAGCGCACATCACCATCGCACCCCACACTCTGAAGCGCACATCACCATCGCACCCCACATTCTGAAGCGCACATCACCATCGCACCCCACACTATGAAGCGCACATCACCACCGCCCCCCATACTCTGAAGAGCACATCACCATCGCCCCCCATACTCTGGCTGAAGCGCACATCACCATCGCACACCACACTCTGAAGCGCACATCACCATCGCACCCCACACTCTGAAGCGCACATCACCATCGCCCCCCATACTCTGAAGCGCACATCACCATCGGGCCCCACACTCTGAAGCGCACATCACCATCGCCCCCCATACTCTGAAGCGCACATCACTATCGCGCCCCACACTCTGAAGCGCACATCACCATCGCCCCCCACACTCTGAAGAGCACATCACCATCGCACCCCACACTCTGAAGAGCACATCACCATCGCACCCCACACTCTGAAACGCACATCACCCGTCATATCCCTAGAGATCAAAATGCATTTCCTTTCCAGCCTCTCATTTTGAGTTTCCAATAAGTGCACGTAATGACGCCTTGTGAAGAGTGAGATGCAAAATAATAATAAGTCAGATTATTCATCACATAAACTAAAGTCGATGTAAGTTATTCATGTGATATCAAAGAAAATTTTAGAATGCTTCTCTAAAATTTTACCTCTAATAGAAATTTTAGATTGACTGTTGGCTATAAGCTTTCTTTTAATGTTGTGGTAATGAATACTGATTCAATATAGAGCTGATGAACGGCCTTCAAACAGTGATTACCGAATGTTTATTTTTTGCAAGGTTTCTTAACAGAGTTAAGGATCCTAAAAGTAGAATAGAAAGTGCATTTGAAACGTTATAAATTTTATTGATTAAAATTCTAATGAGCAAAATAGAGAGAACCAAGCGAGTAGAAATATCTAAAAAAATTGAATGTTTGATGGGTTAAATTAATTCTGAACCCCAGAAGAAACCCTGATTTTTTGAATAATCCGCATTAAGGTTTGAGGAAATAGTTTTCGGATGTAAAAAAAATGAAAATTGAAAAAAGAAAAACTTGGCTCTTTGCCGTGAATGGGTGTATTTTAAATCATTCAAAGCAGGTTCACGTCGTAAGATGGATAAAGAATAAAAATTGCGCATATAAAATGTATTTTTAGGCTGTAGCGATAATCTGTAAATCCTCTTAACATTTCAAAAAATTGCAGTTTTCTACATGGGCGTTTACAGACCGGTGAGAAAGTATAGAAATAGGGTGGTCAGTCCGGAAACTTCTACTCTTGCATGGTGCCAAACGAAGAGAAAGTGCCGCACCGGCACCCCCACATATTCTGACGCACAACATAAGTAACTATGCTTGTAGAAAACCAAGCAGAGCTGGGTTTAAGTTAGTATTTCAGTTCTATCGTGATTTTTAGACCAACAAATTTCATTATTGAGGCGCAGTTCAACTGTCAGAATGACAGAGCTGCGGGAAAATCTCTCTCACATGTCTTAAACTTTCAAAGGATAGTTTGCTGACGTCAGATATTCGCACCGACCGTGCAATTGGCTGCAATTTCCATAACATGTCTCTTCTCTTTTTTGTCAACAAAAAGCGAAAGGAAACAAAAAATCAAGCAGATTTTGTTTTTTGCTGTTGCAGATGGGGAGAAGCGCTTGAAAAGCAACCCGTTCACATTCTAACATGCTAGCTGACTCTCACACACGTCAAAAATTGCACAAAAATGATGTTACGGCTATTTTCTAAATTTTTTGAAGTTAGATTATGTGAACCCCTCATTGCCTGTGCTCAATCGAATAAATTTTCTGAGCGATCCTTCATGGATTTCAGAGCCTTCGCTCCCTTCCGTGAAATCGAGGCGTTGAAACGCGCCCTCAAAATTGCATGGATCAAATTCCTGGAGACACGCTGCTTAATGTGTCGGAAAATTTTTGGAAAGAAAAAGAAAGAAAAAGAATGTACTGCTGTTAAAGTAACTACATACAAAAATTTATTCTGTAATACATCTTTATGAACATCAACGTCTTCAATTCATAGGTGAACTATTCTTGGTAACATAAAACCCATTTCAGTGGTGGAATATCGTATATAAAGAAAAACTAAAAAATGTATTACCTTGGTTTGTTTGCCATTAGTCCAAAAACTTATGAATAGCCAATAAATGCTGGACTCAAAAAGAAGATAGTTAATGTTGATCACCCCTCGTGGAAACAAAGTCGTAGTATCCGTTTACATTGACAAATGAGTACAACAATCCTGCGAAAGTAACCGATGTCGTTGGCAGCATGGCGAGTGGTAGTAGATCAATGCGCAACTGAAGGCTGGAACGTGTAACAGCAAGACGACGAGAACGTGTGATTCGTGCTATGGGGCAGTTTTTAAAATAATAATAACACATAATGTTGGGAAGGGTCTTACTTGAATGTTTTAAAGGTCGATTTTTCAGAATAAAGATAATATATTTTCGGTTTTGCTAGCCCAATAGTGTCGTTTGCACCTATTCAATTGTTTACTTTTCGTTCAGAACTTATGGACAACACAATCTACCTATAAAAAGCTAGACGGAGGATTCTGAAGACTTCGATGCAGTTTTGGAGCAACAAATGTTCGCCATAGAATTCGAATCGGCACTGATTGCTTGATCGATTCACTACCGATCAGCGCCGACATACGACAGTAAACCATGCACCGGTGGCAAACAGTGGCGACAGTCGGTAGAAATCGACGGAGAACGGGCGGAATCTCCATCTATCGACCAATGAAGAATATACTACAATGCTATCGGCCAGCAGCAAAATTGTGCCTATTCTATAAAGACAAGCACCAAATAACGCGATAAACCGTGATCGAAAACAGAATGCGCTTCAGTACAACATGTTTTTGATTATCATATCGCAGCGAATGCGATACCGTCTAGAACATTTTGTGCTGAAGCGCATTCATTTTTCAATCATGACTTCTCACGGTATTTGGGGCTGAGCTTTCTGGATCCTGATAGCATTCCACTGTAATTTATTCCAATGATATCCAATCGCCAGCCATTACAGCTCGTGAAATACTACGTAAACAGTTTTGAATTTGATGTGCAGGTTTCTGGGCCAATTTATAAATTTCGAATTCACTGAAAGTAAAGTCCTCCATTAGCTTTCGAAAATAGTCGTAGGATATCAAGGAATTTTTTCTATTGTCTCAAATACACCTTAAATGCATTTTTTAACGAGGGTATGAAGATTATCAATCAAATACTTCATTTCAAGATAACTGTAATAAGAAGGAAAATAAACAGAGCTCGTGAATTACTTCAGATTCAGTAAAAATCCAATAAATTGACACTGGTAAGATTGTATTTAGGGTCACCATAATGAACGAATCAAAGGTATGGAAAGGAGAACGCCTATCCTTTCAAAATGATGAAGTAGTTTTGCAACATTGTGGAGCAAAAGTTGCTTTATAATTTTGAGCATTTTTTGCAGGACAACTAATACTGCTATAAAAATACGTTACATGCAAAAAAAAGAAAAAATCTTCAAGTTTCACTCTGTATCAATGATACGGATAGGAATTATATTTGCATTCAGAATTTACACAATTATCGTATCCCAAAAACGCCGAAACAAAGCACAGCGAAACACGAGCAAAGATAAGGGATAGTTATTTCTCTCACATTCGATCGTTAGTAAACAATACAGAGTGGCTTTGGAAAAATATTAAATCAAGAAAGGCCTTCTAAACATTGCATTATTGCAATGATTTCAAGAGTCAGAGAACTGCGCCTAGTCGACGTTTTTAAATCTACTGCAACACTCAATGAAATACATTGAATTATACATGCATTGCGTGCCGATCTCAGTCTGCCAGAGCGTTCAATGTCAGCTGATGAGCCGAAATTTCTGAATCTTGATTTCATTGCAACAATGCAATGATTGGAAGGCCTGACTTTATTAAATCTTCTTACGAAGTCCCTCTATACTGCAATTAACGATCCATTGTGAAGGAAATAATCTTACGTTTGCTCGTTGGTCCTTTCTGTATTTCGGCAGTTTTATGGTAATTTTAAGGAGGAAATTAAAATCGAACAACTAACAACAGATGTATTGTAGTTTCTGTAGTTTCATGACGACATCGTTGTCCATTGAAGTAGGTTATAATTTAGAAACCGTTTAAATTAACTTGTTCAGTTAAAGGATCGACGTATCCTGTAACGGAAAGACAAGAAAATTAAGTACAAATTATCTAAGCTAACAGAAATTTACTATGTTTCAATTATAGGCACGCTGTTTTGTTCATGAACAGGAATCTCCCTCTGCCCACCCAAAAGATAACGCAGGCTTATTCCTAGTATAACGAGGCGACACGTCGACGATGGGCCTCCACTAACCACAAGGAAAGTTTAACCAAGCGCCACCGAAGAAGTAGAGATGCGCCGCGTATTCTTATCTGAACAATGTTCAGGTTCAAAGTTAGGTTTACTAGGACACGATAATATAAAATATTCGATTATTTCAAGAAAGTTTGACAATATGATCAATATAATAGTTTCATTACAAAAGCCTAGTTTACGTACCTTTTTGTCGCCTTCAAAAGGGACCATAAACAAGAGCTTCTGTGAAGCTTTTAGAAAGAGGAAAATAGAGTAAGAATAGTTCCACTCTATTATACCAAGAAAGTTAATTTGTTAGGAATCATGCAAATAAACATGGCCTAATTTTAATTAGTTTGAGGACATCGTTTGCTTTAGTTGAAGTTAATTCTGCTTTCAAGCAGCCAATACATTTTAAAGTTAAAGGTAAAATTCGTTTAATTCTGCGTAACGCAGCCCACAAGATAATCTGCCACATGGACAGCCAGAGGATCACCGTCAACTCCTCTGCTTTCAGAGTAATTTATTAATCCGAGTTCAAAGTGAACGATTAATACCGGCATTAAGCCAAACTCACGAACGAACTAAAGAGTGAAACAAAAAGAGGCGCAAACATGCAAAATTATAACTCAATAGAAAGAAATCACAGTCACTCAAACTAAATATTAAAGCGGAAAAGAAGTAACGAAAATTAACTTAATGCTAACAAAAGGGCTCTCAAATCAAAACGAATCTTCCACAGCCTGCCCAGGAACCTCCCATCACAGCTCCAATTGCAGGGGTAAACAACTGACTGTATTCAAGCGCACGCTAAATTTTCTAAATCAATTTTCAGGGTGAAGGCTTAAGAATCAAATTTTCAATAGTTTTGGGATATGATAATTGTGTAAAATTTTATTACAAAATATGCTTCAAATCCGCATCATGGACGAAGAATAGTTGGTTGAAGACTTTCTCACCCATTTTGCATGTAACGTATTTTTATAGCTGCATAAGTTTCGTAAAAAATATTCAAAATGATGAAATAACTTTTGTGCTACTCTGTACAAACGAATTTCGCTACAATCCCTAGTGAAGGGATTTCTACAAATATTTAAAATCTGACATATGGTGTCTGTAAAGCAAAACAAGTACTGAATTCTATACTGTAAATAATTCATGCATTTAAATGCGTCTCAGAAAGCTTACACCAAATCTGCATGAAAATCGGTCCTGACACCAGTCCTGCTGATTCTAACTTAAGGGGGACAACCCAGTGATTTTCAAATTTTGATCTGATTGTTTTAAAATTTAGCCATTATATGTATTTCTACGAAAAAACGAATTTTACTCGTGTAACTTTTCCGATTTAGGCCTTAGTTTTTGAAAAAAAATTAGTTTTTTAGTTCATTTTTAGTGATATTTTAAAAATAATAGAAGTCAATGAGTTTTTGTGCTAGAAAAAATTCAAAGACAGTTTTGGAATCCTTGAAAGATCGCTAACAAACCAAAAGAGTCAGATTATTCATTTTCTTATTTGTTTTTGTTTTATATGGAGTAAAAATTCCATGATTTTTGATCCCCATACACCCCCTGGGGGGATCTAGTGCCCTTAGCCCCATAAAATTTTAGGGCACAATAGCCCACCACCTAAGGATCCTTTTTCAACAAAGAACAAAAATGGCCAAGTAGGCCCGAAAATCCATGTGTTGTCCCCCTTAAAATGACCTACTGAATCCGAACATGACCTAGTTTTCTCTCATCACCCACTGATGTCGGGGGACCCCCTTCCCCCTATTTTTACCTCTATTCGATAATTTGAAGCGATGAAAAGGATCATTTTTAGTCTTTAGATTTCTTCTAGGGGGCTGGAGAGATGAAAAGTTCTAAAGCATGAACAGTTGTATAGCAAGGAGGTAAAATTCCATTCTCTCCTCTTTTTAAAACTGCTTATAAATTTTACTTTTGTTGTTAAGTTAGCGATCAAGACAAAGATTGGGCTCCAAAAGTTTGCTGCAGTACTTGTTCCAGCAGCTTGACCAAATGGCTCAAAGGTACTCGTAAATCAATACCATTTGCTGTTTCATGGTTTGGTGCTAACCTCGCTTTATCTCACAGATTGTTACTTTTGTATGATTTCCACCGTCGGGTTCTCTACCAAAAGTAAGCATACAATTCAATATCTTAATATCTCTCGGCTCCAAAACTAGTTCCTCATAAGGAATCTTTGTCAATCCATTGTCCGCCAAAAACCTATATTCTACAGCCAGAAAAGGATTTGAAAGTCTTTGAGCTACAACCCGGACCATAAAATCATGATACGTTCTCCGATGATGAAATGTGTTCAGCTGATGCAACTCATCGACAACCTCACCTCGTTACTCAGGCAGAATTGTATGATCTCATCAGGGATTTGGAGTTACCTACGAGTGAACCTCACATTCTTGGATCTCAACTTCAGCAGGGGAATCTCCTAGAAAAGGGCATTAAAATATCTCCTTACAGGACGAGGCAGTCAACCCTGAAATTACTTTTTTCGGAAGATGAAGGCTTTGGATTCCTATCCAAGATTCCTTGGATTCCTATCCAAGAAAGGCTCCTCATGCAGAAAGCCCAATGCGTATTCTCATCGTTATATCTTCCTCAGAGCAATGCTGAGATAGGGTGTTTCCATCCACCCACTGTAATCAATCAAAAACCGAATAGAAACAATAATGTCTTAGTCAACTATCGTTCATCTCACTTAGGGCAGAAGGCTCTGTCCATATCAGGCGCCTTACTGTGGAACAAACTTCCCCTGAGTATTAAAGTCCCTCAAAGACCGAGAGAATTTAAAGCCCAAATCACTCGTCATCTTGTGTCCCAAGAATAATTCTTAGTTACAGAACACACAAAATAAGTACTGTCGAATCTCATTTGCCTGGTATCTCCATTGCTCAAAAATCTCCCTCGCTTATTGTTTTATAATACAAGATATCACACAACAGTTTTAAAGTATGCGTAGGTAATGTGATTTGAACGCCTATACGCTGCCATTTGCAAACATGCTTACTTGAATATGTGTGTACGTATATAGGTGTACGTGGGCATATGGGTGTGCATATGTGCACGTACAACTGTGTGCACTAGAGTAGATAAACCAGTCGAAGGTTGCATTTTATGTCATTCCTCTCCATTTCTGTGCAAGCATCAAACTAGACCGTCATGGTACCTATGTGTGTGTGTGTTTATCAATTGCAGACATTCTGCACCATATTACAAAGATAATGTGATTTTCTTTCTAATATGAAATATTAAAGCATCCATGTAAAAAAAGCAATAAATTCGTTGTGTAATCATCCATTTATAATGCAGTATTACGCTTATAGTTATATGCTTATAATAATGTGATACCTATGTTTGTTTATCAATTGCCGACAATTTGCGCCATATTTAAAAGATAATGTGATTTTTTTTCTAATATGAAACCTTTATAGGACATTAATGTTTCCTTTCTTATTCACGTCCCACAATCGTTTTCATGTTTCAGACTTAGGTAGACTGTTTTGTGCCACTATTTTTAGTACGAAATTTTATAAAATTCATGCCATAATAAAAGATATTTTCTCCGTTTCCCTCGATTGGAATTTCTGGTTTATACTGACTGGTTTACGCTGATATTCGCGCACATGCTTACTTGTATATATGTGTACGTGTGCACGCTATGCGTATGACACTAAATAGAATGCGTATGTATTGCCTCGATGCATAGAAATGCATTTGTGTATCCTTACGAGTTTGGTGTAAGTATGTGCGTGCATGTGTATGTGTATATATTTGCGTGTATATGTGCACACATGTGTGTACTAGACTGACAACTAGCACTTTACTAGAGATAATGGTCTTTTTTCTGTTCACTCTCAACTTGTAACATTACCTAACTCGTCATCTCTTTATTATTGTAAAGCATTCATGTAAAAACTATACATTTGTTGTGCGATCATCCACTTTTTGTTCAAATAAAATGCTTATTAACTAATGACCGCTATGTTAAAATTGTTGGATTAGAACTACAAAACTTATATTCTTCTTGGTCCTCATGCTTATGTGTACGTGTATACATGTATATGTATGTGTGTATATGTACATGTATATATATGTATGAATATATATATATATATATATATATATATATATATATATATACGGATGTATATTTATATATATATATTTTTTCATGCTTCCTTAAAATGACACTTTTGACCATTGGCCGAAACAAGCGATTCATGTATTATTTCCTGGCGTCAAGAATTGCGAAGTTTTATGTCATGTTCATGTAAACTGTCAAAAGTGTTTTCACCTCACAATGAAAATGCATCGTCCATGAAATTGTGTTGTCTCTTATAATTATCATTACATGTATTATCAAATGTAGATTAAGCAAGATTAGGAGTACATTGCCCTCAATCATTTCTTTTCGACTAGTGACACGAGTTTTACAATACTCGTGTGTGTGTATCATCTAAGTGTATTAATTTTAAGGGATTTTAAAAACCAATGATGGTACTTTTGTACCATCTATATTGGAAATATACTGTTTTTATTTCTTTTATTTTTCTTTGTGTTCTGCTCTAATTCAGATGCATTAATGGTAGAACTAAAGATGCCATGAGACCCAGGAAAATGGAAATTGTATATAGACTCATAAAAGACGAGTTTAGCTACCTTGTAAGCCAGTGGGAATGAGTACCCTCAACAGCTTTTGACCAGTGTTGACAATTCTGTTCGGAATAGCTAGGTTCATCGCAAAGGAACACCAATTGTCGAATGTGCACTGGAGAGGACCGACACTATATATCAGCATACCTAATCGAATAAAACTCATGAATCCAACATATTCGTGCGGTGCATCACTCATGCAAAAAAATTACACCTTCCTCTGTTGTCATGCAGGATGATTTTTATATAAGGAGCCTAAAAGAATATTTAGTGCCTTTTATATTAATGAATGGATTCAAAAAACAAAGTATTTATTAAATCCTGAGAAACACCAGATTTATTCTGATTACTTTATGAATATAATATTGTTCATGTGCCGCCTCACTGAATGCGGACGAACATCGGCACGATTACGCTGGCTGTACGCTGCGGTGCTTGTGAAATCAGATCCGACGAGCTGGATTTCTTCCTCGACGGAAGCCTTAGCTGGTTTACCCGGGTTTGTTGGTTTTTCACGGTAAACTCTTCCTTTACGTAACAGTATTTCCAAAGGAAAATCCTTACTTAGTTGGAGTAGGCAGTTGTTACGAAGGTGAATTTTTTTGTTCAGTTTGTCATTTTTGAGGTAATGCTTGGATTTTTGGCCTGAATATGGCTTTTAAGCCGTTGATTTTGGTTACACACATATCAAATACAACTACGTGTAAGATTTTCCACGATTTCATAACTACTTTGTTTTTTAAAATCCATTCAACAATATAGGAGTTCTTAAATATTCTTTCACCCCACATTTGAATATCTCTCTGTATATGACGTAATTTAACACTTCAAAAAGGACTTACCCACTACAAAGAAATCAATATGATTCATCGAAACGTCTCAAGTCAGTAGAAGTGCGACGTTGGTTATTTCAATTTCTATAAAGCCTGAGCAGCCTGATTCTTGGCGGCTTTCCAATACTCTACCTGAAGCATTCGAGGCAGCAACTGGAAAGATTTGAAATATTCAAGGGCAAAAGACGGTGGTTGAGAATCAGCAGGCAGAAGATTAGATCAACTCTCAATTAATGGTATATACAGTATAATAGCAGCATTATTTATCAAACAGGTGTATGCCATCCACTGTCATAAGGTCAAATGAACGAGCAATTAATAAGAAATACGGTATAATAACAGCAGTATTTGCCAAGCAGGTGTAAAACATTTCCAGTCAACTTTTCTGAGAACATGATTACCACTGAGTCCACCACACCGCAGCATACGTGTTTCACAGCTATATGAAAATGGTTTATGCATGTTTTCTGAAAAATATGCAAAATTCTCAAAGCTTGATTGAAATGATATACCATATGTTTTATTTTAACTTCATCAATGTCTGGAAAATAGTTTTCCTAAGATTAACTCATGAGGTAGAATTTTTTTTGACTTATTGCAGCATTAAATCTTTTTACATTCATATATATTATGGATAGAGGATGCAAGAGGCCAGTAAAGGGTACGCAGGATACTTACTTGAGAGTAGTGTTGAATGCGGAGGGCCTTCTATATTAGTGCAAATGTTCACTTTTTATCAGTTTCATAGTTGAAATCAATTGATTCCCGAAGTTCCTTTGGTCATTTATAACATTATGAACTTTGTAAATTCTTCATTAGTCCCCCATTGCGCACTCAAAGGAGGATGACCGTCTGTCTAAACAATTTAGTCGTGCTTGAAATGGAGAATATCTTGTCCCACTAGTAGAGTAAGCATGAAACGAAATCATTGCTGATATTTTTCTATTGTAAAGTCGAATCAAAAAAGCTCACGACAAATTACTTTATAACGTATTTCACTTCAATTTCTATGGTAATTTCAATTCATTTGTTTTGCTCCAGGAAAACTTTCCATAACACATTGCTACTCTCAACTGGGCGCGTAATCATTGCAAACAGGGGATTTGGTCGGAGAAATTCCAGTTGAATCAAAATAATTTTTGGATGCAAATTCTGTGTGAGTTTCATTTAAATAATTTGTGCACTGTCTGGCAATAGTCCTGGAGCTCTGGGAACTACAGATTCTTGTAAATTCTGAGACACTGCTTTTCTGCTCTGACGCGTTGAAATACGACCAGTTATCTGTTCTTGGGAGTTCACGGATAGCAACTGAAATGATTCCAGTTTTGGGAGTTATGACTTCAAATCTGTTGTTTTTTTCATCGAAAAATAATATAAAATAAACTTAATTCGCTGTATATTAGATGGAATTAAATTAATAAAAAGGGGTTATCTATTAATGAACAAATAACAAAAGTTCGTTCATAACAATCCGTGAATTCAATCCCTGGACATGGAATTCAACCCCTGTTGAGATCCGTGAAAAAGTTTTTCAAAACGAATCTCGAATCCCTCTTTCGATCGGAATAATTACATAAGGTAATCAAGTCAAGTATTTGACTCATCCTGATAGGGTAATATGCCGTAATTAATGACGTAGATTTTGAGTTTTTTCTTGAATATACTGTTCTCTCCTAGCTCGTATAAATTATTGTTGAAAAGTTAAGCTTTAAATTTTGAGTCAACCAATTCGTTGATCAGTCTAGTGTGCAACTAGGTTATGCGAATTAGGTTACATATATTAGGTACACCTTATATTAGGTACACCTTAACACAGCGTTGATAATTGAAGGCCCTAGAAGTCACTGAACTTATTGCGGCCCAAGTAACTGCACTCAAACGTGTCCATTGTACTAGACTTGAGAAATAATCTACTGCTGCATCGCTTGTGGTAAGTAAATTATTCCAATCGCTTAAATCAGGTTACATTTACTTATAAAAGTGTTGAAGTGCACGTGGGGAGAGACGTATTCACAAAAAATGTTACAGGCAGTTGAACATTGGATGGTAAATATGCAGAGTAATAATTCCAAATCGTTAATGTCAATATCATTAAGGTGTCAAGGAAAACACTCCCGTTGATGTTTACACAATTCGGTCTTCAACGAGATAGTGATGGGTATAAATTGTGGACAAAATTTAAATACTAACCTTAGAGCAAAAAATTCACTTTTTGTTGGGTACAGCACATAAGAATCTGCCAACTCTTTTCTTAAGATAAGAAGCAGCATAAGGGAAAAAATACCGGAAGAAAGAAAGAAAGAAAACGATGTTTATTTTCGATGAAGTTGATCCAAAAATGATTATTGATTTTTTAGGTGATTTAGATGTCAGATCTTTTGTTGATAAACGTGCACTATATAGTTTCACTAAACCCATTTCAATGGTTGAGCAAAAGATTCAGGTAAAAACATGAAGAAGAGCTCTCTTGATGAGGTTCAGTTTGATAATACTTATAAATAAACATGATCAAAAAACGTAAAGACAGTGACAAATTGATAGAAAAAACATTTGATAGTCTCCACTAACACTGATATGTAAGTTTAGGTTTTTGAGAGATCATGCAGGGAACAGTGTCGAATGTATGATAGGTATAAGTAACTGATTCCGTGCCAAAGATTAAAAGGTTGAAGAGGTAGAAATTCGAAACTATCTTTTCGTGTTTCCATATCAACTAGCGCCAAGTAACTAGCTAGGAGGACATGTTTTACCCCATCAGGAATTTGCATTTCCGTTGTGAATAATACAGGCACAAAAAAAGATTTCCAGGAGTCAAAAATGAGGTAACCACAACTTTCTACAACATGAATAAAACAACGACAAATCTCAAAGCTGATGAATTAAAATCTCAATGCTATTTACTTGAAGACTCATACAAAGCAGAAAAAGCATTCATTTCCCATAGAGTTGAAGCATGAAATTAGTTAGAAATTAAAAAACAAGTAAAATTCCAAGGAACTTAATCAAATTTGAATGGAAAGCGTTTCGGAGTCCAGCTCCATCATCAGTCAAAAAATACAAATCGTTATCTCTGCAATAAAAGTGTTTCTGCAATTCAGTGTTTTCGATAATTCTTAACTTAGAGATCCTTAATTGGACCTGAAGCCGTTGTAGGTTCTTGTAATAGCCACGTCAATGACTTTAGTACAACATATTGAAAGGAAAAGGATGGATAGATTTTAAGGAAACATAGCGCATCAGCAGTTTGCCACCACTCAGAGAGAGAAGCATTGAAGCAAACTTTAGCTTTAGCATCAAGATATGCACTGCAAGTCCTTAAGAGGTAAAGCGTGGAGGTACATTGCTATTGAACCATGAGAAATAATCAACTCGCAATTTATCACCCTCCCAAATTAAAATATCCATCATAAGCATGCCGAATGACGATTCACCTCAGTTGCCCCATGAACTAACTTCCATAAAAATACATTCAACGAAACTGAAATGATTTGAAGGTTTATGTTATGTGTTTTTATTTTACACTTTCAAGTGGATAGTGGCACATTCAATGCTTAACGTATACCTTTTGCATTCGTTAAAAGTGACCGTGAAAGTGAAACTAAAAACATATTCTATTTAAATAATATGCAAGGGATTGATATAAGAGCCGGTTGGTACAGCTTAGAACAGCTAAAAGAAAATCATTTTAAACAACTGAAATAAAAGTGGAGTTGAAAAACTGCATTAAAAGCTTGTGATCAGGAAGGCTGTTGCATGTTGTCAGAGGCCCCCTTTAAATGACTCTGAAATCAGGGAAAAATTAGAGACCAAGTATATTTAATTCCAAATAAAATAGGGCAAAGCTACTTTTAATTTTGACTACTTATCTGAAATAGCAAACCACTTCAGGAATCAGTATTTTAGGTAACCGATGGTAGCTAGAACAAGTCAGCAGCATGCTATTTACTGAAATTATCTCGATGACATAGTCAGTCCATTAAATATATTGTTAAGAGCAGGTAAGTTATCCATTTGAACTCCTGCTGGTGCAAAATACCCAAAGATTTCTGGAAAAGTAATCTTTTCTCAAGCCTGTGTGAAGTAAAATTTCGAAACAATTCTTTCAGTGAAAACCTAAATATTTTCTAAAATGTTTCACAATATTTTTATACAACCAATTTTATATATTATCATTTTGTTTGGCTCTTTTTTATATAGCCCCATTAAATGCTTGGAACACGAAAACTTTAACGAATTTTGATTTTTTCTAATATATTTTTAAACCCATTCCTAAAGGGCCTTTCACACGATCAGTTTTCTCGTCAGTGACACTCACACTCACTGAGTGTGGTCAAAACACTCGCGTTCACACGTACGTTCGCGTGACTGAAGTGGCGCGTCACTGGCAAGCTTGCCAGTGCTTCACTATGCGTTGTCGAGAAAGATTCGTCATAGTCAAAGCAAGCATACTCATCGCCTTTGCGGTCATAGAGAAGAAAAAACACCGTAAATTTAGCTAGGGGGTATAAGATCCAGTGGGTATAAGATTGGCTGGCTAAACATCCAGAAAATGGCAGTTATAACCGGATTTGTAGTAGGTTAGGGCTAAATATCCAAATTTCGCTCACTAATTATTTGTCGCATTCCTTCTTTTTTCAGCATTTGTAAAATTTGGTTACACCAAATCTAACAAATACTACAACTACTACGAATGTAATAATCTACTTCATAATAACTTCATGTGCAGGTAATATTTTCCGCTCGTTCTATACAGTTTTGCATGTACCAGCGTGTAATAGTACAGCTCGTAAATTGAATTTTTTTCTTGAACTATATTCGGTCATTTCCTAGCGACACAGTGACTAGGATATAGAAATTCCAATTGAAATCTAGCGCACATTCATTAGAAGTGTGTGATAGAATGCATGCGTAAATCTGTCATCCGCAAGCAACTATTATAAAATATAATAAGCCTCTCAAATTACTGCGTCATGATATCTAATAATGCATGTGAATGTGACAGCGGTACGGATAAACTAATAAATGTTTAGATTTATTTCAGGAAACATTTTCATGCTAAAATTAAATGTTAAGGAGAATTCATGGAAAAAGTTTTTATTTTATTTTTAAATGCCGGACAAATTGTTGAAATTACATTTCGGTTAAATATTTCATTTTTTCATTCTAATAAACAAAAATAATATAAATTTGCAGTATTTCTAGGGTGAATATTAAATAAGATTGAAAATCCTTTGTAAATGGCGCTGACACTACAACAGGACGAATGCATTATGATATGCTTGTAAAAATATAAACTATTGTTCCCCGCACCTGTGAATCCAGGTGTTATCCTCTGCTAAATAGTAGATTTTTGGAAGCAAATGCTCTAAATTCTTTCCTAAACTATTTTTGAAGCGTATTAATTTTTTCCTTCAACCCATTCTCATGTAAACTAATGTTGTGTTGGTTCATTGCTTCAATAACATATTTGAGCTACTTGCTTCTTATATCTCTGCTCTTGTATTCGTTGCTTTGCACTTTCCACAAAGCAGGCTGTTGACGAAAATAGCTAATTAATGATTTAGACCAGGTTGAGACCATTTAACACGGGAGAGCGATCGCAACCATCCTTAAGCTGGCCACACACTAGCATATCTGATCGGTCAGTTTCTGCCGATTTGATCTGTACAGACCAAATCGCTCAAATATCTGCCAGTGTGTGGGGTGATACAGATAAAGTCTGGCATATCAAATCGCTCATTTTGATCTTCCATCATGTTGGAATTCCTTACCCGCCTGCAGATTTTATCGCCCAGTGTATGGGCAAATGTGACGGTTCTTTTCCTCCACCACAGAACTTATTGCCTTTCTGAGCAACGTATTTTGCTTTTGTATGAAAGGGGCAATAGTGGCATGTATTTCTTGGAATACCTCATTGGACATTCGCAAATAATTTCGAAAATCATCTTGGTTATTTTCTTTTAATTCTTTTAGAAGTGTCATATGAGAAAATTATTTTTTTTAAGCCATTCCTTTGACCAACGCGATCGTTTCCGCTTTCCGGGCTTCTTCATAACACTTAATAGCACAAAGCTTGCTAAAAATTATTTTTTCTTATCGTCCATGACTGGTTATCTCACATCCGCCCCCCTCAGGGGGATACAACTATTGTATCTATGGGAATTAGCGCTCCCAGGGGTACAAGGGTAGGGCCTGAGCTTAAGGTTAGGTAGGCTTTCTTTTCGTTGAAATAACATAGGCTTTTGCTTTGTTACGGAACATCTTTTTCCCGTTCACTGCTGTCCTGTTTTTCAGCACCTCCTGCTTTCTTCTTCAACTTTTTCTTGTTTCATGATCTTCTTTCTTAGCTTTCTGTTTCGATGCCCTTTCTGCATAGATTCTGCGTTCCCTTAACTCCATACTAAATGGTGCTTGCTTCCTTCCTCACTGTTGATCTCATTTGTTGAGGATAGGGAGGCTTAAACTAATAATCTAATTTTAGCTATCTCACACCCGCCTGCTACCACTGCTGAACACGCACTGGAGATGCAGTTATAGTCGCTGCAGTTAGTGGCGAGTAGAGCGGCAGATTTCATCTGTATAGCATTCCATATCTGTTGGTCATGACCAATCAGATATGCTAGTGTGTGGCCAGCTTTACTAGACGCCGGGCGGGCGAAAAGTGACGCGCAAATAGCAGCAAAGCAGCAGTCAAACCCGACATTGGCGAGTGCCGAGTAGAGAGCAATAGAGAGCACGCATGCCCAAATATGGTGTTGCGGACCGTGAGTATCAGTGTTAACTGACGAAAAAACTGATCGTGTGAAAGGCCCTAAAGATATATCTTCAACAGTCGCAAACACGAATAGCTATCAATTTGTGTCCTGCTTAATGACATGTATCATTATCCTAATCCAGGCTGTTCAGCGTCTGAACAGAAAAGAGACTCCAGCCTGTCAATAGATTCAATTATACAATTGTAAGTCCCGCACAGAATTTTGAAGTTCATTAGTACTTTACTAGTTGTCAACACCTAGCCGTTCTATTCTCAAGTCGTGATTGAAAACAAGTTAACTTAATCAATTGGTTGTGGGAAATTCTTTCCACATGCTCCTAATTTTTGCTTCTGGAGCGGGACCTTTGCGCTGATCAGTCGCTTTGCCTCTGTCAGTTGTTTTCGGCGGATTTGGGCCTTGAAGGAGGTATGGTTGTTGAAAAATTTTGAATAGCTTACATTGGGTGTTGACATTTGACTACAGAGCGGTCGATGCAGCATTTGAGGGATGCCGAGATGTGACTTTGCAGTCGCAAGATGCTTTATTTCCCTGCGGAGTCGCCGCAGTGGCCACGGATTCCCGCAATTCTCCCACCACCTCGCCTCTGCTGTTTTTCCTCCTGTTATTAATTTTTGAGCCTGAGTATGTAAATTTATTTATTTTGATTTTGGGGTTATCATTTATCCTTGAAGATGTTTACGTTGTTAAAAATGCGTAAATTAAGAGAATGGCTAATAGTTATTTGATATCTCAATGGGAGTTCTAGACCGATTAAAAGAAAAGCACTTTTTGTCAAGTTTAAGAACGAAATAAATGTAAATGGGAAAACTCATACAAATTTGAAGTGAGAGTTATCGTCTCTTTTTAACACTTTGACCGCAGCGTGACCCACCGGTGGTACACAGAGGTAATTTTCACAACGCTGCAGACCGACCAGTAGTCACAAACACAATTTCCATAAATACTTAATCAAAGCTAAATGAAGGCACGATCCAGTTCATGTTTGCTATTTTCAACATCGCGCGCTGCAGTTGACTTTTAATTTGAGTTTGGTGTTGAACTTAATATTTAGTAGTTGCGGTTAAAGTGTTAAGTTCATCCTGAAAACTGGATATTATTCGGTAGTCCTAATTTGTTGTCTGCGAATAAATCTTCTGCTTACCATATCGGTCCTAGGCTGAAAACCTTTCTACCACAATTTTCATAATTTTTCCTCATTATCTTTTGAAGTAGCCCAGTTTCACACCGACTGTGGAATCTAACTTCGGTAAGTGGGTTTCACTATTTCATGCTATGAATTTGGTGTTCCGACATTCTTTTGATTGTAACGACTCCTACGTGTAATGATTTATAGTAATTCTCAAGGTTTCCTCGTAGTCGCAGTATCGCCTTCGACTCCTAACTCACCGCTGTGGAAATTATTACATAGTTTACTAGTAATAGATACTAGATTGCATATTCATTATTTCATAGTTTAAATAACTATTTTACATCCCATTTTATATTATAATAGGAGATATGCTACATTAGCACATCGCCTTCATTTAATGCAACCGAGGTTTAATGTTAGCAAAACGCTATCGTCCGAGGAAATTCTCTTCAAATATACCAAGGTCCATTTATGTCTTTTGCAGTGCTAATAACCATGAAAATTGTAATGATGGCTGTCATGCAACAGTAACCTGACAAACACTTTCAATAAATGTATCGCAATATTGAGATCAGAAATACCCATAATTGGTAGTATGGTACTTCTGTTTGAAATCTGATAACAAAATTAAATCATTAAATTCTACAATCAATTTAATTCAATTCAGACTCCACCTTCATATAAGATGACGTTTCAGTATCTCATAACAGTTTCCATATACTTTAGATCAAGAGCAACGTAAATTAGCCCTATACTTTCTAGGTGCAATAGCAGAAATTGCGCTCAATAAGCTACTACATTCATTTTTGGGTATAGTGCCACAGAACTGTCATAATAATATCACTATGTTCTAGTATTACATTCAACTTCAGCGTTCTGAATTAATTAATTTACGCCTAATCTGAATCAACAATTTTTCATGAAATTCAAAATTCAACCAATCCGTGAATCAAGATAAAGTAGCATTATTTTTTGTATGATAGAGGCAGATTTTCTAAAAACCTTTCTCTCTGAATAAAAAAAGAACTACTGTAGTGAAAGAGATCACCAAAAATAAGTATTCCGAATTGCCCCAAAAAATTAGTGTTATTGTATACTACCCCGGGGATTACGAATATCTAAACATAATTACTTCGATAAAATACCCGGATAAGAGAACTATGCACCCGAAAGACAACAGCGAAAAGAAAAACACAAGAAAATTCTAACAAACAATTGAAAGTATCACCGCCACATTTCATCAGAACTTTTTTCTTGGAGGTCATAGTATTGGATGTGTAGAGCACATACCTCCCAGCCCGATCACGATCAAAGGTAATTTAACATCTCAAAAATTAATCAAATAGCGTCGAAATGTTCCTGGTAAAAGTGTTATAATTCATACCGGATTTATTTTCTTCGCTCTACTGTTAAACAACTTAAACAATTTTGAGCAATTTATTTACCACAAGTGATACAGTAATAGATTGTATCTTAAGTCTAGTACAATGGACATATTCGAATATAGCTACTTGTGGGCCCGAATAAGTTTAGCGACTTCTAGGACATCCTATAATCAAGCTATTTTTAAAGTGTACAGTTGTGTTTAACCTAATTTACTTAACCTAGGGGCATACAAGACTGGTCATGTTTCGATGCTTGATTTTATAAAAAAGAAAGAAATAGTTAATATGAGCTAGATGGGAACAGTGTATTCAATGAAAATGATTAGTAGCATTAGATCTATATTATTATCATGGTAGATTACCTTATCGAAATAAGGCCTTTTAAAAGAAAAAATAAATTTACTTGAACTACCTTATATGATTATTATTTCGATAGGAAGAGGGATTCAAGATTTGTTTTGAAAGCTTTGTATGAGCTTTTTTCACGGAACTCAGCAGGGATTGTATTTCAATAATAGTTCCAAGGAAGTGGATACTGCGTTGTGACCGAGATTTTGAATAATGAGGAAGTTTGAAGTTACTTCTGTTTCGTGTTAAATGATCATGATGACCAGTTCGAGCAGTGAATAATTGTTTGAGTTCTCTGTCGCCATCACCAGTTATTGTTTTATACATGAAATTACAAATGGCGAGGTTGTAAAGATCAAAAATCTTGAGTATTTTTAAGCTTTTGAATTAATCATTTGTGTGAGCATTAAATTCTAATTTCATTACCGCTCGAATGGCTCTTTTTTGCAGTCCGAAGAGCAGATTGGTTTTATTTTTATCAGTTCTGTGGCAAGCTTCTATCCCGTATTGTCTGTATGGTGAAATGATAGTTCAATTATGTATTTTTAAGGCTTCTTCAGGCTGTATATTTTTTACTTTATGCAGGATTCCAACGGGCTTTGATAGTTTAGTAATGATATGTGCAATATGCTCTTTGAATGTCAGATGCTTATCTAATATAATGCCTAGAAATTTTCAGGAGTTGGTTTCTTCAATTTCACCATCACCAATTTTAATGTGTGTAAGAGACATATTTCTCTTGTATGAGAATATAAAGTATTTTGTCTTTTCGTTATTGAGGCATATTTTATTGGCTATAAGCCACATTGAAACATTTTGCAGCTCATTATTTATACTCTCTGCAATTAAAATTATATTTTCATTTGGCAGAGTTGCAGAGAGCGTGCTGCGGTCGGCAAAAAGTTTGAATTTGAAGAATGAAGTAGATTTAACAATATCGTTGATAAAGATCAAAAAGAGAAGAGACCCAAGGACCGACCCCTGCGGTACTCCATGGCTGATTGTCAGCAGTTCCGATTATGCATCGTCAATACAACATATTCTTTTCTATTTCTGTTATTTAAATATTCATTCTCTATCTTTAGGTATTTTACAGAATTCACTGAAAATTGCTCGAGTTACTCCCTTTTTCAATATCTGGCTCTGAAACCAATGCTAACAATTATAGGCCAGTTCTGTCCGGGCAATTGTCGGTAAATATTTGACAAAATTGTTTATAAGGTGTACTCTAACTTCGAACAAAAATATCTTCTCTATGATAAATAACAAGGCTTCCGATCTAGAAAATCGACAACGCAAGCCTCTCTGAATCATCTGCAGCGTCTTTGCTCCAGTATCGAGGATGGGATTATCGACTTCTCCGTATTTCTCGAATTTTGGAAAGCGTTTGTCTGTGCTGATAACAGTATATTACTCTCGAAGCTCCAGTATAACAGGGTTGGAGGATTTACCCCAGATGGCTTAAATCATGCGAGTCGAATTGTAAACAGCTTGTTATAACTGGCAACCTCCACTGGGAACTTCTTGGTATTACCCATTGCCCTCTACAAGGATCTGTTTTGGAACCTCTCCAGTGGTTGATATACATAAGCGATGCTTCTAATTATATTTCATTCTATAAGTTAATACTTTTTGATGAAAATAACTTTCTTCATTGAATCATTCTTAGTTTTTATGATATAATAGCAAAGAAAATAAAGGGCGAGCTAGAGGTTAATTTCTTAAAGTGTCTCAAGCAAAAAAATATACGTGAGTGTTGATGGAACTAAGCATATCTTATTATCATACTGAAAAAATATATTTATTTCACTCAAAAAAAATCAATGATTGCAACTAGTTATTTGCAAGAATGAGGAAACTAATTCATCCCAATTTCTAGGAATTCTCATTATTAATAATTTGACTCTCAAAGAGCAAATCTACTATTAATACTAAAATATCCAAATCACTTAAAATTTTTAATACAGCGAAAAGTGTTTGACTTGGAGAACTTTTAATTTACTGTATAGAACATTAGTTAATAAACATTGCATTGGACAATAAAAATTGTTAATATCTAATAAGGTTTCCAAAGCATGCCCTGAAAATGACTGAACTTACTCGGCCTGCAAAATGTTGTATTACAGCCTGCCTATTGTACATAGTAGTTCTTAGTAATGATTCAACTCATGAATTGGTGGTAAAACAATGTATTTGATAGTTAAAACATTGAATTAGAGTACGTAAAATACTAATTGAACTTTCAGGAAGCAAGACAAGTTAGGCAATATTGGCAGGAAATGAGGGTTGCCAATCGAGATCTACTTGCTAAAACAGCCTGAAGTGAGCCAATCTTTAGTGTAGTAGAGGGGCTTGAGGCTGCATGGGACAGTTCGTGCAGCTCTCGCTCGAACTAGGATTGTTTTTTCACTCATGTAGCTAGCCCTCCACTTAATCATCTGGTGTGAAAGGCCAAACTGTATTAGTTGATAACACACACTTTGGGTCTAGTTAAACCAGAACGCGGCGCAAACTCTCATTTGTAACGGTTACGATCTCATTCTTCAGAAGTTTGGATGTTCAAGAACAAGTGTATTCCTTAGTCTACGAAAGCCGAATTACAATGATTGAAGTAGGTTGAACGTTTGAAGCAGTATTTTAAGCGTTGCAGTATCATGTGTTCCATGAAATTGCCTAGGGTAGAAAACAAAGTAATTGGGTTGTAGCTTGAGACCCATGCGGTATTTTCCCTTGATGTATAAATAGGATATATCATACCTCATCAAGTTGTTTGCGCTCAATAAGTCAACTTGCTGGTACAAAAATCCAAAGAGTTTCTTCAAAATTATTCCAGGGAGCTTTCATTAAAACGTTCATACGCATCATGACCGGGAGCTGAATTTCTCAAACTTTTAAGTGGCTGTTCAAACTCTACCCATTGATTGGTTAAGAGGAAAGCAGTTGTATTGGTTACCATCTTTATAGCTTCGTATATTGAAATTTCTGTAAAGAGCTTCACTTTTCGTTCGGAAGACGCATTCTAAAAAATGCTCGATTTTCAAAATTCATCAGCTGTTCTTGCTCCTAACAAGGCGGGCGACAATTATGACGGAATCTTGGATGCTACTCATTAAATTTCATGTTGTTTTAGTTAACAGTAATTTAGTTTAACCCACGTTTAGTCCAGTAGTAGATGCTGACATGGAACCAATAAAAGTATACCAGTTTATTCGTTGCTTCTGCAGTTTAGGCCAACACGCAATGGCTTCCAGGGGTTCATAAGCTATAACACTGAAAGGTGATAAATGCCTTCACAATTTTCATGCGGCTTGTCTCCGGGGTTGAATTGCTGCCACGCTCTCCACTTTCCAGCAAAAGTGGGCAATATGATAATTTCGTCAACCAAATGTCCGTGGAATAGAAGCAGCTGGTATTCCCAGGATCCTCTCGGCTATTATTTCATGAGCAGCGGTGTCATCGACAGGTTCATGTAAGGAAGAAGTCTTTAATAATTCTAGTTATGCAGCAAAATATGGTTACGAAGTAGCATAAAGTCTTCATTTATCGTAACGAAAGACCCAAATTGAGGAAAGTGTATATGAAACTCTAATAGAAAATTTAAATTCTATTCATTTATATTTAAGCCCATAAAAATTGACCTGGATTATATGTAAAAACCGTCCGTCAAAAATGTGAGGGCTTGAGGGCTTTTTGATGAGTTTGCATCTTTCACATATGAGTGATGATGATGGGGAACTGTAAACTGTAGAAATATCTTTAGGTATTGAATCGCCTATTATTGGCTCTGATAAATTTGCTGCCAGCCAGCCATTTTGTAAAGTCTCTGCATGATATTAAAACTATTTTTTTTGGATGATTTTCACCAAAAGTAAAGAGCGCTCCATCTGTCTTTCTTTGGACAGACTAGAAAACAATTCTATACGCAAAATCCTTCCAAGTTTTAGTGAAAATGCATACAAAACCATTCCAAGTTTCAGTAATAACTTATGCACCATAAAGAAAACTATCTCTTTCTGGCTGGTCTCAACCCACTCGAGCTCTTTTCGCAAGATCAATTCAAGATCAGCAATAGATCATGATTGAGAGATGCTACATATTTTTGCCTGAAGTAAAGTCTTCCACTTCCTATTTCCTCCGCTAGGAAAAACATCATCAGAGAGGAAATATCATTCAACAGAAGGTTCAGCGTGAAATGACACCACTTCCGGGCAAAGAAGAGGGTTCAGGATAATAATAGTTATGGTAACATGAATCTCGGCTAAGACTTGAATGGTAGGGAAAATATTTTATTCATTCCTCACTGATGTTAAATTTTTTCGCATTTCTCACTGTTTTGGAAGGCCTTTCATTTTTTGAACTAATGCTGCATAGGTAAGGCCTGATGCGTCTAATTTTTCTATTTCTGTAGCTTAAGCCACATCAGAACAGCTTATGTTGCTTGCAGAGTGTAGACCAAAACAACTGGTACAACGTGACTGTTCTACCTGACACCCATCTTTGCTGGGCAATCATGAGAATACAAAGCAGCGTCTTGGTGAGTTGCAGCCACATGCAAGATGCCCCATTCTTTGAAAATTTTAACACCTCACAGGAGCAGCAACACGAGGACGGACTTGAAAGTGAATGAAATCTACACAGACTACATCAAGAAGGGTACAACGTTGAATTACTTCTGTGATAGCGGAAGATGATCCACGTTTGGCAGACACTATTTTTAAGGAGATCTTGTTTAATATACCAGCAGATTTAGCAGAAGCTGATTCTAAAATCTGAGGGACGCCAGCTGGTGCTACTACTGGGCCAATAACTTCGTTTAATGTTGTAATAGAGCCTGACTGAGTGCAAGCGACAGACCATTTGCCAGTCTGTCTCACTGCAATGAGGCAATGCAAATATTCCTTCATCAAAAATATATATTCCACCTCCAAAAGGTTGCGTCAATTACTGGCGCTTATTTCAATGTTCGGAATTTTTCCAAAACCAATATCTCGGAGCCCTTTAGCTAGTGTTTTAGAATCTGATAAGAATGATGGTGCATTTTTAGTGTGACGGATAATCACAGCGGATCCTTTGCCCATACTGCGTAGTGTTGAATTTGAAGGAGGTAAAAATGTATGAGACTTCTCGTTTCATTGGCTTCAATTTCCGGAACAGATGCACGATTTTCTGCCCTGCTGCTATGCATCGTTTTTACGATTTTTAATCACCGTTTCTTCGTGTCGTCTCAATCAAGACTGGGTCATTAGATATTGTGAGGAAACTATCGATTGTGGAGTCAAATTCACTACCATTCTCCTCCAATACTCCAGAAATTCTGTCAGCAACAAGGCTAGAGAAGATATCGGTAATTATTAGTGCCTTCCCAGCTGCATCTGCCATTGTAGAGCAGATGGGCTGGTAACAGCCAACGAAACAAAACAAAAAAATTTAATTAGCGAGACTTCAAACAAGGCCCGCGAGAATGAGCAATTACCGGATGACCAAGCAATTTTCGTTCTGAGGAGAATATGAGCAAACTGCTCAAAATGTCACGAGCACATAGAATTCGAAGCTACACATCCCTATGAAAGCAGCGTCCGCACAAGCATCGTCTTGTCACATCCGTATATTGACGGACGGTTTTTTAAATGGGGATAAATCCAAAATAAGGAGAGTGAAAAGTTTGTGGCTGAACTCGAAAGAGTACAATTTTTGCTTTTAAAACGTTGCCCTCATTGAAACAGCGTTCTTTATTGGCGAGTTGCATGGTTTGTATAGGTTATCGCCTGCGCGAATGGAAATACCTCGGCGCTGTGCACACTTGACCAATTTTTGGAGAGCGTTGCAGCAAGCATAAGACTGCCCGCAGCTGCCACGCGTAGACTGACTCTCTGCAGAGGTGAGAACTTCGAATCAGCAGTCTCCCTTCTTTTGAAGTACAAACTATTTTTTCTTACATTTCTTAGTAAACATGGTGAATAAATTACGGAAAAACATCGTAGCGTCCGACAATGCATGATTATTTATCGTCATCGTGAACAATGCATGATTATATATCGTCATCGTGTGTGTTTCTAGTGCACGAACGTCAAGTGAACGGGCGATTTTAACCTGAGAGCCCCAAAAAAATTTTCTAAGCATACTCCTGGCTTAGAATTTATCTAACTGCCTGTGTAGAAATATTTTTCGGGCAAGTATTTTAGCGAGCAGTAATGGATTTCTGAATTATAAGAGTAAAAACAAGCCTCAGGAACTAAAGTTACAACTTGGAATTAATTTTTGAAACAGCATTGTTTAAAAAGTTCTTACTTCGCTTGCTAAAATAATTATTTAGAGAAAAAGACGTCAAAAATGAAATTTTCATCGTTGAAACCAGCACAGTTAAAATAGAAAATTCAAGCCTAATTTTAAGTTCACAAGTTCATTTAATTGGTTATGACAATGAGTAAATTATTGCAAACGCAAATCAAATATATAAGTACAAAAGCTTGTATGTATTTAAAATGTGCTTATGTTCTAATAAAACGGCGATTGAAAAAAATATTATATATACATTTACATTTGTTACATGCATGTACAACTTAGGTACATAAATATAGACACCTTCTCATTGAAATATTTTCGACTGTAAAAGAGTGTTGTCGATAACAGAGATATTCAGCGCCGATTTTCACGAAAATTTGTCAAGTTCGGCACATGGGTACCAAGACTTTTCCTTCACTCGATCACGACAGAAACGTACCCCGCTGATGACTGTCGATTACTACACATGTGAGGGGTGAAAAATTAAACCGGTGATAATCGTTAGGAACAAGGGGTCGTTTAAAATCGACGCCGATGTCGTCAGTAATGTTTGACTGGGTGTGAGAAACACCCTGTCTAGATTCGTTCATGCATAAAATACCTTTCAATATATAAGTTTTCAAATTCATGGAGACTGCGTAACTCCAATGAAATTAGTTCTCAAACGTCTTGGCTGAATTGATGTTAGCTTGCGATGGGCTGGCTAGCAGGTCAAATAGAAAACTAAAGAATAATTTCGAAGGACACCTCGCTCGTGAAAACTGATATTCTACTGCGGAACGAGAAGCGACTACGGGAGGTCTTACAGGTCAGTCAGTTGAATTTCAGGCTGGGGTGTCCAGGTATTTTGAAACATTTTCTGAAATTTGTGTTCTCATTTTTTTTACAATATTTCATCAGTTGCTGTTTATGTTCTTCGCAATATCGCTTATAATTATTCTGCACGTGATTTTCAGCACCTTAACACATTTATGTAGCTACCTAAAATAATAACAAGACGTGAACAGAGGAAAGGGAAATCTTTTCAATATTTTTGTCCACATCGTTATGCCAGCTGCGTTGAAAAAATATTTTTTCAGCTTCTTGACTTGAGGAAAGACAATTAGTGAATGAATAAAGTGCAATTACTCGAGTAGAAAAGTTATTTTTCAAATTTCTTTTATTCGTTTTTTCGATCGGCTATAATCACCTGAGACGCTGTTACCCCGAGGGCTGGACGGGATCTTACCCGGAGTTATGGTTTTCGATAGTGCGATGCTTATTCCCCTGCGTCACAGAGAAGACCATGCTTCGATTGGAGCCCCGTTTCCTGCAAATGAGGCAACACGTATAGCTCTGATCTCCAAACGGAGTTTTCTTTCACAAAAATGAACTACATGTGTTCCGAAAGGTTATTGCGCACCTTGGTGTAGGTAGAATGAGGCGGGATTTAATTGCAACTGATAAGTATTTTATATTATTCTGATATTGTTCCAAAACATGTGAGGCATAGTCGATGATTTTATTTTATTGTAAATTCATATTTTGGCGTAAAAGTTTTGCAAATATTTTTCAATTAAAAACAAACAAACAAAAAGACAGAACACTTCTATAAGGACTGCTAGACAGCACTGATCTAATATACGTTTTGATAACGGACGATGCTTGAGTTCAGTGAGCCAGATGTGACTCCAACCTAGACTTTTATTACACAAACTCTCAAAATTCAGGTAAATTTCAGTCTTTAAAAAGGTGTTGGAATGAAGATTGTCATCTACTTTATGAAATGTGAGACAATGTATTGAAATTTGATCTAGAATCTCGAAGGAGCTTGCACCTAGACCCAAGAAACGCTCGTTTAAGATTCGCATTCTATTGAAGGATTCAGAGAACATTTCAATAGAGGAGTGCCCCGAAAAAATCTACCAAGGATTGCCCTCTGCTTTCAATTCTTTGTTAGCGCTGCACGCTCTCCTATCGCTGCAGAAGAACATGCGTGCGATCTTCTTGCCCCAATACCTACTACGCATTTCACCCTCATCTTTCAACTACATATTTTACTAAGGCCATTTTGATTAGCGAGAGGTTGTATCATATCTCTTTCATTTTTATATTCAGCAATATATTATGAAGATTTACTAAGCTCTGTTTCCCAACCTTCGAGAGTTTTTCAGGTATTTCTTACGTCGGATGTGAGCTCTAAATGCGTCCTGCATTTGTTTTGGCGTAACTCAAAATAGTTGTGGTAGAGTCGACGGTGGGGATGTTGTTAGATTAGAATTGTGCAACATTAAAATGTCCAGGTATTTGCCAAGGTTGTTTTACGAGGGCTCTCCCAGGACACGCTATATTTTCGAACCAAAAGGCGTTGCAAAATTATAACTTCTGCATAGGAGACTTGAAGAATAGAAGGGATTTATCTCACAGTTTCCTTCCAAATTCCAGACGTCGTTCTTATAGTACTCTTTAGCACTTTAGAGTTACAAATTTCTTTACAATGTTCAGCAAAAGAGTTAAGTGGAATTTTGGACTGCAGAAAAATTGCCACCTTTCAATTTCCTTCAATGCTGGCTAAAGAACGACGGTTAAATTAAATATTGTCTAAGTTTATTAAACTTGTGTCAACAACGAACAAGTACATATATGTATACTATATCTATATATTTGAGAGCGTTCAAAACAACAAGCTTGAGTGTAAGAACTTTTTTGGATCAAGTCTACTTTTGAAAAATATTATTATTCTTCGTTTCTTCAAATCGTAGATTTTTACTTTTGCGTTCCTTTAGTTATTGCCTTGTAAAATGATAGGGTTTTGCTACCTAATTTATCGGCACTGAAATCAGATTTTGAAATGTTTCTGATGCAGAATATTTATTGGATGTTTTTTATAATACTCATTACATTACAATCAGGTTCAAATCAACCAATAGACAAAAATGTCCGTATACGGTGATCCATTCCATCGCTTCATCATCAATACCAAATTCTGTGATCGGCGCTGCTTTCAGGTCTTGATAATAGTGAGATATCAATGATAACAATGTAGTTATAGTTTTTTGCTACATCGGAGGAGCAAACTAAGTCTGCTTCATTAGACATTCAGTGATCTTTGTGAGTGGAATTAGACTTCCACGAGTATTCTTTGGTGCAGTTCGATTTCTGGCTAAACGATTTTCTTGGAACGAACATAAACAATTTAGTCTATAAAGTATTCATGAAATGTTCTATCGGGAACCAAGGAGATAACTATTTACGAAAGAACCCATCTGTTATCGGATAAAATTTTCAAATACATCTGATTGAGCAAAGCAGAAAAGGCATCCTCATTCACGTAGGCCCAAAAGTGATCCAAGTTATTGGATCACTTTTAGTGGGTTTAGTTATTGACAAAGGTTTTGCCGCAATTTCCGCAATTGATTACATCAACTTAAAATGAACTGGAACAAGATTTAAATATTATGATGAAAACATTGAACTATAGCTACACATTCCCCCCCCCATCAGACGAAGTGCAAGTTTGTGTAAAATGTGATCATTAGTTGTTGTACGATGTGAGTGAGCGGTAAGTAGAGACTTGATTGATCTATTAAAAAGTGTAAGATATATTATAGTTATATCGTCGCCTCTACAAACACCGCTAACCGAGCCTATTCTTTGGTTCACTCTAGAGTAGTTAGCAGACATGCTAGCTTCATATTAGCAGACATGCTAGCTTCATATAGATCAAAATTAGGTCGTCGACAAAACTCAAAAGAACAAGAAAATAAGAATAATGCTTGGGGACCGTACTTGATTGTATGGTTTTATCATATCCTTCTTAGTTAATTTGAAAACATAAAGCCTATGTTAGCTTTCAGCTAACAGCTTAAAACGGAATTTATGAGTTTGAGGAAGAGTTGACGTAAATTAATAATTCAACAGTCACCAGTGTGAGCAGCATTCTACTCAATAAAATATTTTCTTCTGTCAATTAGCCTAATGATGCCTCTATCATAGAACGGATTAATTTCAAGTTAAAATAAGTACCTAAATTTGTTATTACATTTTCCCTTGTGGTGACCTTAATCCTTTAAAATAATTCTTCAAGCTTCGGAAAAGATGATGATCTCATGGAGGAAGGTCAATACAACTTGGTGAATATTTTTTTCTTCAATCAAATTTTTCTACGAGTTTGGTAGTCACTTTTGCACTAAGGGGTCTAGCGTTGGGGTCTACAAGGGGTCTACAAAATCACTCCTTTACTAATCATCAATGACTTCATTCTTCTGTAATGCAGTCCTGAAGCGAGTTAGCTGTGGTCAATACATTTGAGCCGTTATGGTCTGAATTTTCTCAAACAACTAACAGCGGATATCTTCACCCGAGTCGCACCATGCGCTCAAAAGAACCTCGGCTACTGCTTTTCGCGCTAAGCATTATTGTGCGAAAACCATTTTTATTTCCAGTATGAACCGGTCCAGGAAGGACGTTTAAAGTTGATAACGCAACGAGACACAGTAATCCGAACGTTATTTGAAATTGTTTTCTGACAAATCATGGAACATTCCTTTCCAGTCTTTGAAAGCTTGCCAAACCTTTCATTCCACGAAAAACAGCCACACGACTGATATTAAATTCTCTGCTCAGTTCTCAAGCGGAATTGATCGGGTTTTCAGCGACAATTTCTTGCAATTACACAGAAAAAAAGGCTTTTCGCACATTCACCTTTTTGTTTATACTTTTTGATGGAATTCGTTCTATTCGAAAAGAGAGAACTGTCTCCTGAATGTGCCTTCCTTCATTGTATCATTTCGATAATTTTTTTACTGATCTTAATGCTGAAATTGCTGATTAACTTCATGAAAATTATAAAATAAAGCATGCTGCACATATCCATCGCTTGAGCGATAGACCATGGGTCTCTGACATAAATTTCAAAACAAGTTATTGTTCAATTGTTAAGATTAAATAAGTTTTATCAGTATGAACGACGAAAGCATGATTTTCAAAGCTTAATTTCTTCAATCCTGTTTGGAAGTTGTTCTTTAAAAAAATACTCTTAATTTTCGTTCCACATTGATTGTTCGATACGAGAGCTCCTTTCAATTGCATGAAAAGGTACTGAACACATTTAGCGCAGCAGAATATACTCTACTAAAACAAGCTGTGGATAATTAATAAATTTTATATATACGTTTCATTGAGCTTAAGGGTAACTTGAGGATGAATCAGATAAATCCAAGCAGATTAAAAACGGCATGTCTACCTTCTGTGGAACTTGAAATCACAAATACTTACTGAATCTTTACAGGGATTATGTCCCGAGGCGTTCAGGGTGTATACCAAACGATGATTTCTTAAAAAAATAACATTATAGAGAGTACGAAATTGGTTTCGACTGTTGCAGTATGCCATTTGAAGACTTGCTTCCGTATAGTTAAAGACAAATATAGGTGTACGAAATAGATGCAAATAAAATTATAAAGAATATTGTGCAGTGGCGGGAGAATTGAGCATCTCAGGGATGGCAAGCAATATTCATCTCATCCACCGAGGCTTTAATGCGAAGACCTCCAGGTTTTCTTGCGAGAGTGGGTTTTGACACATAGCTCGTTTACGTGTGCGGGCTAGTACATATGACAGGTCGTGTAGAGATGATAACCGAATGATATTGTCAAGCATTCATACAGATAAACTGCTGATAGCGAACTGGGGTTCAATTTTGTTAATTGTTCGTACTTAGAGCAAGATAGTTGCATCAAGCAGAAATTTGTTCAGAAATACAAGCTCACGTAGCATTTATTCAAACATATTTGCACTAATTTGTGCAAATATACTCATTTTTCTCAGGTTAGAGGCTACAGTAATTTTGAGCCATGCACGTTAGTTTACGACCAACAATCTTGTTTGTGATCCCTTCGCTATTCTAAAGGAAATTAATTGCCCTTCAATGTATTTTGAGCGCCTGGCTCTCTTCCTGGGATACACTGGACTACAGCGTTCCACTCAGCAGGAGATGGAGGGTCAAACTTGAAGTAGCCTGCCATCATTTGTGTGTAGCTTGGGCAATGGGCGATCTCCTGTGGCTTTCCTAGTCACTCACCATAAAAACTGCAACACGATTGAGGCTTATGAAGTATTTTACAGATCAATCGATTTACTTTTTTTACTCCTCTTCCTCTCTCACAGGAGAGAGGGCTGATTTCTATCACACGAACCTAACAATTAAACGAGCGCCGTCGGTGCTTTATTGGCCTTCATTTTCAAGTTTTCCTGTCTCAGAGATGTTCTCTGGAGCTCTAAAGTAGCATTGATTTCCTAATACATCTAAAACTTAAAATTTTGTGCTTGACATAGTTTTAAAGTCTTAATCCTTTTATCAATGCATTGGGATTATTTTGTGAAAATAAACATTAGCTAACCACAAGCGACTTATCAATTCGTTGCCGTGTAGAACGTAATTTGAAGAACGATGAGAAATATGAAATTAAACTAACCTAGAGTTCTCATCTTGTTTTAATATTTAGCAAAGTTTATTATCTATTCTTCAACTTATTTGTAACAGCGTTAATTAGGTGGTAAATCATGTTGAGTGAGACAAAAGATGAATTATACTGAAGCCTAACGTTAGCTAAAATTAACAGTCAAAAACGCTTCAATCGAAGTAGAGTTATCGTAGAATAACATTTTGTCATTACTCTATTTCAGTGTCTTCAATCCGGCCTCGGAAATGTGATTTTCCATCAGCCTAGACAACGTTTTGCTGTCTCACAGATTTCTTCATTGAATTGTTTATTTGAATTAAAACGATCATTCTACACCTTCCATTACTAACTCAAGTCTCCATAACTTATTTGAAAAAAATTCAGATACAACTGTGGGATCCAATTTCCAGGCATCTTAGTTCATAAATGTAATTTCTGCAGTGAGGGAACTCTGTAATAACTTACTGAAGCAGCAATGCATACAGCCACTCCAATATACATAAGAATTGTCGAATTTTCAGAACAGCCTCAATGATGAGGCTCTTTTCGAACCACTTTCAAAACGTGTGTCGTAATTTTGTCCATATTCGGGGTATGGCGCTGGCATGACTTAGGCCAGTGCGTCCAGGAATCTCATCTAATCTGGTTAGCTCTAACTGAATGAAGTAAACCCACCTCTACCCTGTTTTGTGCACTAATTAGGTTCATTGATCGATTGGTTTTGGAATGGTGTGACGAAGGCATTACCTGGCGCTAAGGATAGGCAAGTATGGGATACGAAGTTTTTGAGAAATGTTCCAATCCGAGCCTCATGATCCATCTTGTCCCAATAATGCGTGTCGGCAGTCTGCTCGTCTAAAAAACACATGAAACAAGAGTGAGTTGAGCATACACCTCAAAATCCCCAAAAGGACAAAAAATGCTAAGCAATATATTAAGTTTCTACAGATCGAAATTTGTGCTTATGTAATAACAGTCAAAAAGGGAACAGTGCAATTGTTCGGGTTCGTATTCCAAGTGAGGGCTTAAGCGGAATAGATGAAGATAATATATCCGTCGATCAGTGATACCGCCCATAGACTTTTTTTGAATTCATTAACGATACTTCTCCATTTTTCTTTATGGTATTCAGACCCAATGGTGGTTTCATTTGTTTCGCGCGAATTCTTCAGCTGAGCAAATTCTTTGGAGCGGTTCATGATCGTTAATGGAACTTTAAATTAGTCTTTAGTCAAATGCAACTGCCTGATGCCTTTCATTTTCGTGTGAACTCTTCATTGAATAGTTTTCGCTGTTTTAAAGCTAGGATCATGACTCGGTTTCATAGATGCAGTTCATAAATTGGAAAATCGAGATCGCACTGGTATTGAAAGAATATAAGTTTTTTCAAGAACATGTTTTCTGGACAGAGATACATTTTTATTAGCTATTCCTATTTTTAAATCGACGATATAATTTTCCACTTTAATGCGCTTCATTGGGACACTATTTAACACAATATGCTAACGGTCGCGCCTCAAATGGAATACATCGCGCGCAAATAATTTTCAGGAAAAATGAGAAGTAAGCAGTGTGGCTTTGTCATACATTAGGATTTCAAGTTAGCACCTTAAACTTCAAATGATTCATTATTTGCTTGAATGCTTCTACAGCTCAACGATTTTCATCGCCGAAATATAGCTTAGACGAGGAAAAATATTCAGAATGAAAGTTGCTTTTGATCAGTTGGGGAATAATTAAAGCCTGTGATAAGCTTGATTCTTAAAAAATCTACATTTATGCATGGCGTACGAATATATAGATAAAATTATGAAAATATTTGACGTCTGTGGATTAGTTTGATTAATAGTTATATGGAATGGAAGAATAAATAGAATAGATGTCAGCACTTGGAAAGTTGTTAACACAAAACGAATCTTTCGGTAATATCTTTCTATATTCAAAATAACATGCGAAATCACATTAGTGAGAGATATTTTTATACACATT
The DNA here is from genome assembly GCA_030386875.1 of Morinoia aosen. NCBI lineage: Eukaryota > Metazoa > Arthropoda > Malacostraca > Amphipoda > Talitridae > Morinoia > Morinoia aosen. The sequence goes on from CM059575.1 coordinate 46,543,101, forward strand.
TTTCTAAGCTAAGAAGACACAAAAATCAAAATTATATATCTACGTTTACTTATAACATGTATTGACATATATATAATTTTTTGCACGAAGGTACAGCGGAAAGATGGGCTTAAACTCATTTTATGCATTGTCTCCAGTGTTGAAAGTGTCTGTTGAATTGCACGTCGTTTCTTTGTGAGTAGGAATCAGGGATAATTTAAGGGTGAATAAAACTGCTTCTCATCTGTGCTGCATGTAACTTGCACATGTGCTGAAAATGTTGCGAGAATCTAAATATTTCGGCCATGAAATTAGATTTTACTCTCACGGTCTAATATCAACAAGGGTATGCCGGAAGTTATTCAACTATGATGCTTGTATGAAGATAAGATCAAATTAAATCAGAAATCAGATTCAATCTGTTTTCGTTCTAAAAAATCGGCGATACAGGCTGTATTAATTCATTTACAATGCCTTTATCCTAATATAGATGAAGGAAAGCTTGTTTTCTCTGTATTTCTTGACTTTCGAAAAACATTCGATTGCGTGGGCAATAACATTTTACTATCGAAACTACACTGTTATGGCATCAGAGGAGTTGCACATGACTTGTTCAAATCATACTTAACAAATCGAAAGCAAATTCTTGGCATTGACGATGCACAATCGGAACTGCTGACAACCAGCCGTGGAGTACCGCAAGGGTCGGTCCTTGGGCCTCTTCTCTTTTTGATCATTATCAACGATATAGTTAAATCTACTTCATTCTTCAAATTCATACTTTTTACTGACGACATCACACTCTCTGCGGCGCTTTCAAATGAAAATATAATTTTAATTGTAGAGATTATAAATAATGATCCGCAAAATGTTTCAATGTGGCTTAAAGCTAATAAAATATGCCTCAATATCGGTAAGACAAAATACATTATATTCTCATACAAGAAAAATATGTCTCTTCCATACATTAAAATCGGTGAGAGTGAAATTGAAGCAGCCAACTTCTGTAAATTTCTGGGCATTATATTAGATAAACATCTGACATTCAAAGAGCATATTTCACCCATCAGTACTAAATTATCAAAATCCGTTGAAGTCCTTCATAAAGTAAAAATTTTAGTGCGTGAAAAAGCTTTAAAAGTACATTATCGATTGATCCTTTCACCATATCTACAATATGGGACTGAAGCTTGGCTCGGAACTGATAAAAATAAAACTAAATCACTCTTTGGACTGCAAAAAAGAGCCATTCCAGCGGTAATGAAATTAGAATTTAATGCTCACACAAATGATTCATTCAAAAGCTTAAAAATACTCAAGCTTTTTGACTTCTACAAGCTTTTCATATGTAATTTCATGTGTAAAATACTGATGATGGCGAGAGAGAACTCAAACAATTACCAACTGCTCAAACTGGCCTTCATGATCATTTAACACGAAACTGAAGTAACTTCATACTTCCTCAGTATTCAAAATCTCGGTCACAACACAGTATCCTCATAATTGAAACTAAGAATTGGAATGCAATCCCTGCTGAGATCCGTAGAAAAAGTTCTTACGAAGCGTTTAAAACAAATTTTGAATCCCTCTTCCGATCGAAATATTAATCACACAAGGTAATTCAAGTCAATTTTTTTTCTTTTATTATACGAATTATCTTGATAAGGTAATTTGCTACGAATAATAATATAGATCTTTTGCTCCTAATCGTTGTTATTGAATATACTGTTCCCAACTAGCCCATATCAACTATTTTTTTTGTTAAAAAATTAAGCATCGAAACATGATCAGTTTTGTATACCCCTAGGTTAAGTAAATTAGGTCAAACATAACTGTGCACTTGAAAAATAGTTTTTGATGATAGGATGCCCTAGAAGTCGCTGAACTTATTCGGGCCCACAAGTAGCTATACTCAAATATGTCCATTGTACTAGAATTAAGATACAACCTATTGCTGAATCGCTCGTGGTAAAAGAATTATTTAAAATTATTTAAATTGTTTTAACTGAGTAGCGTCTTCGCATCAGAAGTATCATCAACATTTAAACAGTGCCCACAGAAGCTTGTGTTATTTAGAGTTGGTACACGATGTAATAAATATACCAAAAAACATTTTTAACGGCGGCTGTCTACTGACTTTGATTATCAGATAAAAAGTTTCGATCTCCCCAAAAAAAGTTAGCAGTATCCTTGCCAAAATTGCTCATGATAATGATTCATTGGTCGGCAAACTGTGGCCCGAGGGCAAAATGCAAACATGTTTCCTGTCGAATTGCCTGGCCTAGAATCTGGGTTTGTTTGTTCGTACTAACCATTCTCTCAAAATGTTGCATTATCTTGAAGCACACCCCCCGACTGAGTAAAGGGCCGTTTACACTGGTCTACATTTTGCTGCAGGCTCACGTGCACATGACTGGCCTCAGCCTCGTCTGGAGCTTCACATGAGCCATGTGCGTTTAAACTAGGCATGGAGCGTGCCGCGGAACGAGCGCTGCTCAAAATCAGTCAGTGTGTGGCCAGCTACTATGAAAGTTGGGTTGCAGTCGACGAGGTTGTCTAAATATTGCTGCTGCATCATAAACAACGTAATTTCTTTTTTATTTGCATGAGTGAAATGATACTATATTCGTTTATTTTCATTCAAATATAATGGAAAGCAGCCTCCTTATATTCGCAGCCTTTGGTCTACCAAATGCATTGATGGGCTTATAAATTTCAATTAAAAGCAATGTAGTTTCTCGTGGCAGCGTTATGTCAGCCGTAATCGATGAGCAAAGGGCTACACCTAATCTTATGACTGCTAACTACACACTGAGCTGAGAGGCTCACGTGCGTCGCGCCTCACGAATTCGATCAGAGCGAATATGGAACTTCGGGCTCACACACACAAATATGAGCCTCAGTGGTGAGCCTCAACAGTGAGCCTCACGGCCGAAATGTCCCCTAGTGTAAACACCCCTTAACGAGTAGCCGCCACCTGACTTATTGCCACTGACGCTTCTCTCGTAGTGACTGCTTGCCCTATACTGTAATAAATTAATAATCTCCCTCTTTTGTTCCGGGGCTCAATGAGATGAACTTACCCATGAATAAAACACTTGAGTATCCAAGTATCATTGTTTGATAATAACTTCCAGGTAATTTTTGTGCACACCAGCAGCATTTCATCGACTTTCACTTTTAAAGACAGGTTTTCTGTTGCATTACTAGCCTTTATCGCATATGAATTTCCATAGACGTACCAAATGTACATCGAAGTCTCGGTGACGGTACAGGGGCAGCACCAGGCCAGCCTCCGCCACCTGGCATCGTGCTAACGCTTTCAGAATCGCGCCTCTGCATTTTGTAAATAATTTAAAATGTTCTTGCTTATCTCAGACATAAAAACTTCAAGTGAATCCCAGTAGTGAATTATTCATTTCAGTTTTCCTATAAGTAGTACAAGTAGATGTAAAATTAAATAATAAATTCACCCTGATTACTTTTAATTTGGTTTGGTCGATATGAATTTGTATTTTGAGTACTGTGAACTTCACTTTCATTTATTTGGTTTTGAGATTCACCAATATTAACTAGCGTGTGGTCAATTTGAATTTGAGAATGGTTAATCTAATTAAAATTTAGTTTGATCCATTCGAATTTCAGTTCGATTAATTTAAATGTAGGTTGATTCATTTCAAAAGACTTTTGGTAATTATCTTTAAAATTATCTTGAATTTGAGTTCGACTAATTTGCCCTTGGGTTCGGTTAATTTCATTTTGATCTTAAGCTTGATCAATACGAACTTGAGTTTGCTTGAGGTAATTCTAAAAAGCTGTAGTTATTTTCTTATTCGTATTTCTGTCAATCCTATACAGCCTAAGTTAATTCATAACCATTGTACTAGCCTTAAGAAAAATCTACCTGTATTGCTTTTGGTAAATACATTGTTTAAATTGTTTGCGTTTCATTTATGACAGATTTGATTTGTTTATTTTTGTTGTAGTTTGGATTTATTCAAGTACATTCGTTTTTAAATCAATTGAATTTTATTGTATTCTGTTAGCTTCCCATATATAAAAAAATGAGCTAGTAGTAGTGCAAAATTTAGTTCTTGGTAATTTTCAAGTATGGGTCCCCCGGGAATCATCAATTACTCCCACAATATCAGATCAGTTTTAAAAATAAAAAACAAAAAATTATGTAGTCTTGAGAAATTCTTGTTTAATGGTAAAAAATGAGAAATACTAGATTTGCAAACCTATTATGGTTAACTCAGTAGGAAACGTTTACCGTGAAAAGCCCATAATTGTACGCCAACTCAGGGCGTCTGAATTCACTGAAGAAATTGACATTTTGTGTGTCTCAGAAACATGGTTTGATTCACGAACCCAAAGTTCATTTTTTAACATTCCTGATTATGTGTTGTACCGCTACGATGGCGCTAAAACCAGCCGAGGTAGTGGATCTTGTATTTTTGTGAAATAAATGTACTCAACATCTTCACTTCTAGCGAATAAAGTTTGCGAAGGTATTGAAATGGTTTGGTTAGAAGTTCAAATAAATAAACACAAATCAATAATCATTGGCAGCCTTTACCAGCACCCATCGTCTCCCCTGAATCTAACACTAGATTTTATTGAGGAAACCTTCAAAGAAATCTTTCAGGCAAAAAGTCATTCTTTGCTTTCGGAGATTTTAATGTTGGCCTAACGGGCAAAAACAATTAGCTAAGCAAACTATTGCATAAACTAAGCCTATCACAAATGGTCAAAGAACCGACTCGCATCACTAAAGTCTCTGCAACTCTCCTCGATCTAGCAATCACAAATAATCCCACCGCAATACTTAGTACAGTAATATCACCTTCTATTTCCGATCCCCACTCTATAGAATGTGAAATTAATATTGCAAAGGAAAGACAAAAATACCGCTTAATGACTTATCGCTCGAAAAGGCACTATTCAGCAGAACTATTTAAAAAAATTACTCGATAGGTCTACCGAATTCCAGAAAATGATGCAATCTGACGATGTTGACATTCAAGTGTCCATCTTCAATCCCTTGGCAACAGCCACGGATTTCAACACATTCCTTTCAAAAGTAGGGGCTCAAGTTTTCAGTGAGGTGTGTACCAATCCAGATGAAACGACAATTGAAAATTCATGCCCCACTGCACCCTCGAGGACTGATGTCAAGTGGAGACCAAGCCCTGTCGATTTACCGGAGTTACGAAATATATTATACTCACTAAAAAACACAACGGCAGTTGGACATGATGGTTTCAGTTTGCAATATATCAAATACAGCTTCCCTGTTACAGCACCATGGATTCGTCTGATAATTATTACATCAATAGGAACCAACACGTTTCCAAACCAATGGAAACACTCCATTATTAGACCGTTGCATAAAAGTGGTGACCTAAATACAGCATCAAACTACAGGCCAATCAGTCTTTTGCCTGTCATGTCCAAACTATTAGAGAAAGTGGTGACAAATCAACTGTCATTTCACCTGGACGAGTCAAATCTACTCCACCAAAATCAATACGCCTATAGAAGAAATACTAGCACTCAAGACGCTCTGCTCAATATCTCTGAAAAAATATACAGTGACATCGATCAAAAGAATGTAACACTCTTGCTGCTACTCGATTTCTCTAAGGCGTTCGATAGCGTCGAACATGATAGACTTCTAACGTAAAATACTGAACTTGGGAATAGACACGCAATGGTTTGAAAGTTACTTGTCAAATCGATCTCATGCAGTCCGCATGGAAAACAAATTGTCCCCATTCAGTCAAAACAATTTTGGTGTTCCCCAAGGAACCATTCTTGGTCCGCTACTGTTTTCTATTTTCATGAATGATTTCCCTCCACTGCCTTCTAACACACGGATCTCAATGTATGCAGATGATGTTCAAATTGCAATAACAAGTCCTGTATCGGAAATACCACAGACGCAAATTAAAGCAGAAACTTTACTGACTAGCCTGAAATCATGGTACGACCGAAATGGTCTCAAATTAAATGCTAATAAAGCACAATGCTTTATTTTTGGATCCAAAGATGCAATTAAAAAACTTCAAATCTTACTCTTGCAGTTTGAAATGATAAAATTAAAGTATCAGAAAAAGTTAAAAATCTTGTGTATCTGGTTCAATAGAAATATGTCCTTCAGATCTCACGTTGAGACTACTTGCAACAAAATCTACGAAACTTTAATGTTTTTTCATCGTATAAAAGTATTCTAGACGAAAAATCCAGATTATCAGCTATTCAATCCCTTGTGTTATCGCGCATTGACTACTGCAGCCTAGTATGGGGAAACTTACCTCAATACCTTTGGAGGGACTTACAAAAGTGCATGAATTTTGCAGCCAAGGTTGTATGCAACGGTAATTTCAAAAGAAGTGATCACGTAACCCCTCTCCTCAATAAACTCGGCTGGATTCCTATCCAAGAAAGACTCCTCAGTCCTCATGCAGAAGGCCCAATACGTATTTTCCTCGTTATATCTTCCTCAGAGCAATGCTGAGATAGTGCGTTTCCATCCACCCACTGTAACCAATCAAAAACCGAACAGAAACAATAATGTCTTAGGCAACTTTCGTTCATCTCACTAAGGGCAGAAGGCTCTGTCCATATCAGGCGCCTTACTGTGGAACAAACTTTCCCTGAGTATTAAAATCCCTCAAAGGCCGAGAGAATTTAAAGCCAAAATAACTCGTCACCTTGTGTCTGAAAAATAATTCTTAGTAACAGAACATACTAAATAAGTATTGACGAATTCTCATTTGCCTGGTATCCCCATTGCTGAACAATCTCCCTCGCTTTTTGTTTTATAATTCAAGACATCACCCAACAGTTTTGAAGTATGCGTAGGTATTATGATTTGATTGCCTATGTGCTGCCATTTGCAAACATGCTTACTTGTATATGTGTGTACGTAAATAGGTGTATGTGTGCATATGGGTGTGCACATGTGCACGTACAACTGTGTGCACTAGATTAGGTAAACCAGTCGAAGGTTGCCTTTTATGTCATTCCTCTCCGTTTCTGTGCAAGCATTAAACTAGACCGTCATGGGACCTGTGTGTGTGTGTTTATCAATTGCAAACATTCTGCATCATATTACAGAGATAATGTGATTTTTTTTCTAATATGAAATTGTAAAGCATCCATGTAAAAAAAAACAATAAATTCGTTGTGTGATCATCCATTCATACTGCAGTAATATGCTTATTATGCTTATAGTTATATGCTTATAATAATGTGATACCTATGTTTTATCAATTGCCGACAATTTGCACCATATTTCAAAGATCATGTGATTTTTTTTCTAATATGAAACCCTTATAGGACATTAATGTTTTCTTTCTTATTCAAGTCCCACAATCGTTTTCATGTTTCTGACTTAGACTGTTTTGTGTCACGATTTTTAGTACGGAAATTTTATAAAATTCATGTCATAATAAAAGATATTTTCTCCGTTTCCCTCGATTGGAATGCTGGTTTATACTGACTAGTTTACGCTGATATTTGCACGCATGCTTACTTGCGTATATGTGTACGTGTGCACGCTATGCGTATGACACTCTATAGAATGCGTATGTAATGTAATTGCCTCGATGCATAGAAATGCATTTGTGTATGCTTACGAGTTTGGTGTAAGTATGTGCGTGGGTATGTGTGTGCATGTGTATATATTTACATGTATATGTGCACATTTGTGTGTACTAGACTGACAACTAGCATTTTACTAGAGGTAATGGTCTCTTATCTGTTCACTCTCAACATGTAACATTACCTACCTCGTCATCTCTTTATTATTGTAAAGCATTCATATAAAAACTATACATTTGTTGTGCGATCATCCATTTATACTTAAATAAAAGGCGTAATAACCAATGACCGTTATGTTTAAATTGTTGAATTAGAAATAAAAAACTTATAATCTTCTTGGTCCTCATGCTTATGTGTACATATATGTATATGTATGTATATATATATATATATATATATATATATATATATATATATATATCAATAGCTCAAAGTCATATCACCCCCAGAAACAATTACTGAGTCTGGTAAAGCGGGCTCTCCGTCCACGCATAGGTTTTTTTTCAAACGAAATAAATGTACAGGGAGTTCATGGGAATCGAACTCGTGACTTATAAGTTACCGCGCCAACACGCTACCGACTGCGCTATCAATCACCCTAAAAGGTGATCGAGGCGCAACGAAAGCAATGCATGGCACCATGCCATGCATTGCTTTCGTTTTATGAAATCCACCCTTATATAGAGTGATTTAACGACATGAACGCAACGAACACAACGAACGCAAACACAACTCTTAATATTTATAGTTACGTAGAATTTATGGATAACGGCTAACCGTCGCAATCCAGGTAGTTACTTTTCATTTAAAAGCCTCTTTATTAAGGTTGTTAAAAGTTAGGCAGAGGCTTATGCTCTGGGCGTAAAAATGTTGGCAGGCGCCGTAAAAGACCGCAGTCCAGGGTGCAGGCGTGGCGAGCTGGAGACGTTGACGGGAGCCGGCAGTAATAGTACGTAGTTGGCTCCAATTGAAAGGCTGAATAGAAGAACACGTAGACCCAGTTCCGTACACGGGCGACACCTCGAGCGGTGGCTGACAGAGGGCGAGTAACTCCGAGGGGCTGGAAGAATAAAGGGCTGGAATATGCGGTAGAACCCCGCGTCGCCACCTCTGGCACTCGTTCCACCCTCAACTGTTATGGGAAAGAAATATCAGAGAAAGTAAAGGCGAAACAACGCAACTAACCAGTGAATCTCAAGTATTGCGCAAAATGCAAACTAATCCTCCAAGTTCCGCTAGATATGTACCTTAAAGCAACGCAGAGACTAGCCTGTTAGAAATTAGCTGGAACAGCAGGTACACGGCTGCGACAACGTCCGCACCAGCAGAAGCCTCCTCCGGAGTATACTATAAAAAAAACGTATAACCTTAAACCCTGGATAAACCATGAAATTAATAAGGACAATATTCCACTTAAGAAGCAACACTAATGGCAATGGCAATGACAATACAATACAATTAAGAGAACAAAACAAACCTGAGTTTTTAATGCACTCAGTGACGATACGTTCAGACGGAAGGTTAATTAAGGAAATTTAGAAGAAATCAGTAAGAGACTAAGTGCTTCAAGCGGAAAGATAGTAAGAATAGTAAAAAGAATTTAGATACTTGAGAAAGAAGGTAAAGTTAGAAGATCGTTCTGATCCAGGCTAATCAGCCAATCAAAAAGACGAACGACTTCTGTAGTAATAGTAATAGTAATTTACGTCCCATGAACGAGTTAATTGATAATTCACTTAAGTTTCAATGTTAATTTTAGTTAATTTACTTGCTTGAAGCACCGTAGGAAAATTGACACGATAGTCAACAAAATGAATGTAATGAAGTAATAGCACAGGCACACAAAATAATAAACAGAGAAAAAGCAGTCAGTAAGAGGGTAGAGGGTCTTAGCCTGAACTGAGTCCCACGGAACTAGCCGCGAGTTTAGAAGAAATCAGAAATTAAGCAGCTTTCGAACTAAGTGTCGGGAGCAGCTAATTTTTATCTGTCCGTTTATGCCGCTACAAAGGCGTGTTGCAGTATCGGCCTACGCTACGTAGGCCGATACTGCAACACGTCTTTGTAGCGGCATAAACGGACAGATAAAAATTAGCTGCTCCGGACACTTTTTCGAAAGCTGCTTAATTCGACATTACGTCACTGGAGAGTTAAATTAACGTCAGCTTTAACAGGGATCAAAAACAAGTCTGCTAACTGAAAATTGCGTATCTACCACCTCACCTGCGACCGAAACATCTGAGCAACGACCAGCGAGCGTCAACCCCCCCCCCCCCCCCCCCCCCCGACACCTACGCGGAAAGGTTGAAAGTGCAACGCCACCTCAGAGACGCCCAAGCGGTAGTGGGGAAATTTTTCCCACAATATTTTTCACAAGCTTGTGGTGCAAGTTCGTATCAAGTATAACAAAGAAGTAAGTTTTGTCTTTCAGTTACTATAGTTTTTCTTCAATCGTCTCGACAGATTAATAAGCTAACTCAACATTTAATGGTTTGAATGACACTCTTTCCGAAAAAAATGTTTGGTTTAAGGAAAATAAAAATATTTGAGCAGCGAAAGTAAATTTTGCAGAGCTTCGTCGGCGTCTTGGTAACCAGAAAGGTTTGTATTACATATTACACGAAATTAGATCGAGAAGTTGCTTTTATTTTAGTGATTAATTCACTGACGTCAACTCTTCTCCCAAATTCCCTTGTCGAAAGAGTTGATGTCCCTAGTAGAGCGATTTTTATTCGCTTTGTTTAAATGACTCGAAATCGTAACTGAAAAGTCATTCTGAGATTTCTATTTGCTTGTAAACACAAGGACGTATCCATTTTTTTCAGCTCTCATGCATTGTCCCTAAAGCGGAGCGCAATGAAATCGCTCTAGAATAAGTTCCCGACCTGATCTACACCTTTTTCGCTTCAAATTTATCTAAGTCAAGTTCAATTTAATCCAAGTCAAGTTCAATTTAATACAAGTCAAGTTCAAATAAATCCGAGTCAAGTTCAAATTAATCCAAGTCAAGTTCAAATTAATCCAAGTTAAGTTCAATTTAATCCAAGTCAAGTTCAAATAAATCCGAGTCAAGTTCAAATAAATCCGAGTCAAGTTCAAATAAATCCAAGTCAAGTTCAAATTAATCCGACCCTCAGTTGAGTTGTAAAATGACATAATAATTTGTTAATTTGAGCTTTTGTGTTATATATTGTGTTATTGGATGTTATAAGCAAGACAGGCTTCGAGGATTTATTTACCCTCATAGATATTTATATACGTGAAATTCCACTTTATCACCTATAAAAAATCATGTACATGCAAATACAAAAGATTATCATTGAACGATATGTAGATTTAATCTTTAAAAGAAATAAACAAATGCGATTCACTGAGTACTAATGTACAACAATTTAAAATAATTAAAAAAAAAATTATTTACCACAGGAGATACAGAGGTAGAATGTTTCTTAAGTCTAGTACAACGGACAAGTTTGAATATAGCTACCTGTGGGCTCGAATAAGTTCAGCGACTTCTGGGGCATCCTACCATGAACGTTATTCTAAGGTGTACAATAATGTTTAACCTAAATCACTTAACCTAGTTTCGCATTAAACTGATCAGTGAGATAGTTTACTCGATTTCAGATATTTCATTTTACAATATAGGTTATATGAACTATATTTAACAGTATATTCGATAAAAGATTTAACAGCAGACTGAAGGCAAATTACATATTACAAATTACTATGGCAAATTACATTATTGGAAACAGTCATGTAGAAGACAAGATTTGACTTGGTGATCTTACACGACTAATATTCCGATAGGAAGAGAGACTCAAGATTTCTTTTGAATAACGTGTAAGAATTACTGTCACGGATCTCCGCAGGTATTGAGTTCCAAGTCTTAGTTCCAACGAAGAGGATACTGTGTTGCGACCGGGCTTTCGAATAATAGGGAAGCATGAATTTACTTCTATTTCGTGTTAAATGGTCGTGATGACCAGTTTTCGCAGTTAAAATTGTTTTAGGCTACTGTCGCCATCATTTGTTAATGTTTTATAAATGAAATTGCAAATGGAGATTTTGTAGAGATCTGAAAGTTTAAGTATTTGTAAATTTTTTAATGAATCATTTGTGTGAGCATTATATTCTAGATTCTTTACCGCTCTGATTGCCCTTTTTTGCAGAGTAAAAATTTTATTGGTTTTATTTTTATCAGGTCTGTGCCATGCTTCTATTCCGTACTGCAAGTATGGAGAAATGAGCGTTCGGTAGAGCATTCGTAAAGCTGTTTCAGGCAGGTAATTTTTAACTTTATTCAGGATTCCGATGGATTTCGATAATTTAGAACTAATATGAGCGATGTGCTCTTTATAAGTCAGATGTTTATCTATTATGGTGCCCAGAAACTTGCATGAGTTGGTTTCTTCGACTTCACCTTCGCCAATTTTTATATGTGGGAGAGATATGCTTTTCTTGTATGAGAACGTAATATATTTTGTTTTATCGATGTTGAAGCTTATTTTATTAGCTTTAAGCCATAATGAAACCTTTTGGAGTTCATTATTTATACTCTCCGCAATCATAGCGGGATTTTGGCTCGGAAGGATCGCAGAAAGCGTGCTGTCATCGGCAAAAAGTATGAATTTGAAAAATGATGTAGATTTGATAAAATCATTTATAAATATCAGGAATAGGAGGGGCCCAAGGACAGATCCTTGCGGAACTCCATGGCTAATTGTCTGTGGGTCCGATTTTGCATCGTCAATGACAACGTATTGCTTCCGATTCGTTAGGTGTGATTTGAACCAATCATGGGCAATTCCTCGAATGCCATAACAGTGTAGTTTCGAGAGTAATATCTTATGGTCCACACATTCGAATGCTTTTCGAAAGTCAAGAAAAACGGAGAAAACAAGCTTTCCTTCATCTATATTAGAATAAAGGTGCTGTAAATGATTTAATACAGCTTGTGTCGTTGATTTCATAGAACGAAAACCGTATTGTCTGTCGTAGAGAAAAGATTTTTGTTCAAAATACGAATACACTTTTTATACACAATTTTTTCAAATATTTTGCTCGTAATTGGCAAAACAGAGATAGGTTTATAATTATTAATGCAATTTTTATCACCATTTTTGAAAATAGGGGTCACTCTGGCAGTTTTGAGAGAGTTGGGGAAGATAACTAGAGAAAGTGAATGGTTGATAATATTAGATATGCACGGTGCTATTATATCAGCTATAGCCTTAATAACTTCAGCTGAAAATGTATTTAATCCATTTGATTTATTTTTCAAGTTGTTTATGCACGTAATTACATCGGAGGGATTAGTTGGCGTGAAAATGAAAGAGGTGTGTTCACGAACATAGTCCATGTATTGCAAGTGGTCTGTAGGTTCACTAACGACACTATCGGCTATATTTTTCCCTATATTTATAAAAAAGTTGTTAAACACTGTTGTAATATCTTGTTTATCTTGATATTTTACATTTTCGTGAACGATGGACTCAATTGCTTTTTTAGCGTTATTATTTGGTCTATAGCATGAATCAAGCAGGCGCCAAGTTTTTTCAATATCAGTTTTATATTCAGTAAATTTGCGCGTAGAGTAGTTTTGTTTTGATATTCGTAATTGATTTTTCACATGATTCCTGAATCTGTTATACGTTACTCTAGATAATCGTCCTTCGTATAGTAAGGCTAAGTACGCTTGACGTTTCTTTATTTTGATCACGATATCTTCAGTAATCCAAGGCTTTTGTCTATTTTTCGGCGTAATTGTACGGGTAATTATTGGACAACACTACGCATGGTTATATGCGGTTGTTATAGTTTCAGTTAGGTTTAGTATTGCTTGGTGAATGTTAATTGCATTGTTGTCTAGTTCATAGATGTCCAATGATGGCATTAATTCTTCTAGAATAGTTCGCATTATTCCCAAGTTATATTCGTTTACACAGCGCTTTGAAAAAGTCTCAGCACGTGGGCTGTTACAGGAACTATAGACATTTTTCTTGATGAGAAACACCTGAAAATGGTCAGATAAGTCAGAAATTATTATTCCTGTAAGAAAATCAGTCGGATCTAACATAAAAATATTTTCGAGCAGCTTGGCAGATTCAGATGTAATACGCGTTGGTTTCGTGATGATTGGAAGGAAGGAGTTAGACTGAAAAACATTTATGAAGTTTGAGATTTGCTCACAGCTTTCATATTGTAGAAGATCGTAGTTGAAGTCCCCGCAAATTATTATGTCATTGTATAGAGATTTGTTAAACTGAGATATTATGCTTTGAAGCTCGTTCAGGAAAGAAACGTTGCAAGCTTTTGGGGGCCTATATACAGTCCCAAGTATAATCCGTTTACCATTTTTCGTTAGTTCTATAAATAGAGTCTCAATATGTTCACGATTCATAGTTGCACTTATAATGATTTTCGATGATATGTGTTTAGATATGTACGTACTGATGCCACCGCCACGTTTGTTATTACGGAGTGAATGATGGCTATTATTGTTCTGAATTTGAATTAGGTCTTTAGTTGAGTCATCTAGCCAACTTTCGGTGAAACTGATAACATCAAAATTGCTGTTTAGCTCAGTGAGAGTACAAGATATTTCATCTATTTTCGGATAAATGGACCTACAGTTCCCACATAATACTGAGAGATCGTTACAGGTTTTTCTCATCGATTCATTGAATTCTTTAATATTTAAGTATTTACAATTCACAGTTTCATTTAGGTTTGGATGCAGTCGATTCAGATGATTGAGATCTGGATCAATATTATCGAACATATCAACATGGTCAGTCATGAAGATTAAGAAACATTAGGTAAGAAGTGACGTAAAAAATAAAGAAGATGATACAGACAACAGGGTCAAGTTAAAAGTAAAGACATTCCTACTTATAATGAAATTTAGGAAATAGAGAGAAACTAAAACACACAGAGATTTTTAGTCTAAATTGTCTAAAATCTAGTATGATTTCATAAGGAGAGCGCTAACTTAGTCCATGAGTGGGAGCATTAAAGATCATAAATTGCGAATAGTGTAGTTACAACGGTGTCGTAGCAGTGGTATCTGCATATAACACATACGATGTAGTAAAGGACGAAGTGGATTGGAATCGAAGTGACAGCGAAGTTATTTAATCAATATAAAGATCTTGAGTATCTAGATTATTTTCAGATTTAGAGACATGTGGTAACATATAATTTAAGTCAGAGTAGAAAATTCGGTAAGAGCCTTCTATAGAAAATGAGAAAAAGAAATAGATACAAAAAAATTTTATTGAGAAGTAAAACAATGTTGCAAGTTCTGCGTGGTTGCATTAAAGAGGCAAAGGCGATTCTATCAGAAAACAAAATTCCGTTTACGATTCCGTTTGATTACAATTTATATTTGTACATTACTACCCAGATACATTCCTGCATTAGCAATAAAAATGTTGCCATTCATTCTAATTTCGTGTTAGTCAATGTCAAGAAATGTAGGATCCACTTACAATACACAATAATGATACAAGAAACAATGTTTCTTCCTTAATACTGATTTTATTTGTGTGTGTTCACAATTCAATATATAATACTTGCATGACTTGAATATTCATAAAATTATTATTATGAAAGTTATTGTCTTGAAAGTATTATATATAGAATTGTAAACACACACAAATAAAATCAGGAGTGAATTAGAAACAATGTTTCTTGTATTTTTATTGTGTATTGTAAGTGGATCCTACATTTCTTCACATTGACTAACACGGAATTAGAATGGATGGGAACATTTTTATTGCTAATGCAGGAATGTATCTGGGTAGTAATGTACAAATATAAATTGTCATTAAACGGAATCGTACATTAGTACTCAGTGAATCGTACTTGTATATTTCTTTTAAAGATTAAATCTACATATCGTCCAATGATAATATTTTGTACTTGCATGTATTTGATTTCATATATGTGGTAAAGTGGAATTTCACGTATATAAATATCTATGTGTGTAAAAAGTCCTCGAAACAAGTTTTGCTCATCACATCCAATAGATACATATTTACCACAAAAAACTCATAAGCAAATTATTATGTCATTTTTTAACTCAACTGAGGGTTGGATTAGTTTGAACTTGACTGGATTAATTTGAACTTGACTCGGATTAATTTGAACTTGACTTGGATTAATTTGAACCTGATTTAGATTAATTTGAACTTGGCTTGGATTAATTTGAACTTGACTCGGATTAATTTGAACTTGACTCGGATTAATTTGAACTTGACTTGGATTAAATTGAACTTGACTTAGATTAATTTGAAGTGAAAAAGGTGTAGTCAACCATGTAATGCAAATCCTTCTCGTCGCCAAGAAGCCAACGAAGCTCTACAAAATTTGCTTGCACTTGATTATTTTAGTATCTCTAATAGCAAAGATTGTCGTGAAAGAGTTCAACGAATTTTTAGGCAATTGAATTTTAAATTAGCTTATCAATCAGCCAGGACGAATAAGGGAAAATCATGTCAACAGAAATTTTCAATGAAAGCACTTCTTCCTAACGAAGAAACCTTGTTTACAGCACTCTTAAATAAAATCTTTTCTACCGACTTTAGCAATGTTTATTTTATAATGTTTTAAAAGTAAAGAAAAAGTTCTAGTAGCTTTCATAGCATTTGTGTATTCCAAAATGTTATCGTTTTTTCTCCTTTTGTTCATTGAAAGGTCATGTTGTACGTAAAAGCCAGGTTGTGAATGCTCATGTTGTTCCGTCGTCGATTAGTATAAAATGAATTTTTGTGTACAAAATGCAGGTTTCATTAGTTTAGAGGCATTTAGCATAGAGAATTTCTTTAGACTGCAGGTGAGTAGAAAATAAATGTAATTTGCTCTTTTGATAGTGAACTGAGTAGTTGTGTCGAATTTATTAACGTTCAATGCTGGCTTCATGTTTCAACTACCCTAGATGTCTCATTTTTCTTTCTGCCCTATTTGTGAAAGACGCAAGAGTAGTGCGAGCAAAATTTTCAGACGTCATGTTTAAAATGAATTATGACCACCGGGTTAGCTCAATATCAGTCTGACTGACCTCAGAATTTTGTTATTTTTTGGAGATTGTGAGCCCTGCCTCGTTCTTATCCGCATTTGGACCCACTGATGACCTCCGTGTCAAATGTCCCGACAAAATTACACAACAAACTACTGCTGAAGCGAGAGACCAGTCCAATCAAGAATCGCGGCCTGCCGCACTGTGGGTCAGTATTTGTGGCAGAGTGCAGCGTCTACACAGCATGCGGATTCAGGCCGTATACTGGGTGGCAAAAATGTCCACATTTTTACTGCAAGCATCGTCGGCGACACACCGTGGCACCGAGCGACCATGAATGGCGGTAATTTCTCAGCGGGAAGTTAGGCGGTAATTTTTGAGAAGGATGTTGTTTGGACTTAAAGGCCTTATTTTGCCTGAGTAAGTTGTGACGAAGAATGTGTCCTGGTTGTTATTAAAGCCACTAATTTTTTCCCAAAGTAAAATGTTTTGTTCTGTAAAAATTTTCAGCGCTTATGTGTTACGAATGGAAATTATCTTCTCAGGTATTGAACAACTCTGCCTCGTTAGTGGTGTCACAATATTGATTCGTGATACAAATAATAAGGGTGACACTTACGGGACTTCAAACAGATCATCTTCCAACGCAATCATTAGATGAAGTAATTTGAAAAATCGCACCAGAACATGAGTTACAACATGCTGTAATGACAGCAAAAATAACCCCGAAGTTGGGGATACTTCAACGCTTTAATATTTCTCATATGCAAGCTTAATATATGAAAAAATTCGTGGTAAATTTCCTAATTTGAGAACCAAATCGATTCTAGGTGTTCCTAACTTAACCTGTTCTATCGAAACCTGTCCTAACCTATCTAATCCTCACCCATCTAATTATAACGTGACACATCTCAACCTAACATAACATATTCAAACGTTTCCTAACTTAACCGCGAATCATGTTTATTAACATATCTTAGCAGCCGGACACGGGAAAAATTTTACGGTCTTTTTATTTAAAAAAACTGATACGAATAATGATCCTACATTAACGGTTCTTTGTTATCCTATCCTAACCCAACCAAGCCTAATATATCTTTTGTTTTATGAAGTAAATATTTTCAGTGCCTATGGATTGCGAATGGCAGTACAGGATGTACTGTACACGATGTGCCTATGTATTGCAAATATAACCCAACCAATCCGATATTATCTAACTATAACCTAACTTAAGCTCACATAACCTATACCATCTTAACTTATCTATAATTCTAACATATCTTAATCTGACTTATCCGAGTCTAACTCAACCTATCCTAACTCAACTTATTTCGCCAAAATCTAGTGTAACCTTTCTCGTCCTCACCTTACCTTTCATGATCTAGCCTAGCCTACCTGAAT
Source organism: Morinoia aosen (assembly GCA_030386875.1). Taxonomy (NCBI): domain Eukaryota; kingdom Metazoa; phylum Arthropoda; class Malacostraca; order Amphipoda; family Talitridae; genus Morinoia; species Morinoia aosen. Next base: position 46,561,111 of record CM059575.1, read on the forward strand.
CCATCGGAACTTAGAGTATTTAATCGATCATAAGTTGTTCTGATTTATCCTTGATATATAGTTACTTTACCATGGATTTTCAATTTACTTGAACTGCAGTAGATCCAGGAGCGACAGCTACTATCCGACTGTTAACCGTAACCATAACACCTCATGAACCTTACAGCTTGACAAATATACTGTCGGATGACTGCACTGACGGACGAAACACAAGCACAATTGTAATTTAGAAGATGTTATAGGTGATGCAATTGCCAATCTTTCGAAATTTTCACACGATTTAGGCAGCCCGCCCACTGAGGGGATGCGGTAAATGAGACGTCGCACGACACCCGAGCTCATCAAGTCGTATGCGACGCGCTGCATCAGTACCGCCCATTGAAGTGACTCGTATTGCATGAGAGCCCAACGAACATTTTGCATCTGGTAACAGCTCGAGTTCTGCTTTGCAGCGCTCAACTGCTAATGAGCTGCGTAGCGGGAATTTTTATGTATACAAATTCTAGTGACCGTATATTGCTCTGCTCTGTAATGCCCATTTGCATAACATATCCTGGAAGTTTCTGCCATTGTACAGCACTTCACTTGAATCATACAGCACCGATCGTTCCTGAGCATGGCGTATCAATTTTTCACTTGTGTCCATTTCCGGTTGGGAGGCCATCACAGAAAAATTAAGCTCGTACGTGATATATAACTGCCTGACAAACTCAAGCCTCGAAGTCGTTGGTCAGTGCTAGCTGCAAGCGGTATGGATGCCAAGCAGCGACATATTTTTGTGTTTCATGTCTCGCAGCATTGCATAGAAAAATCTTACTCATTTTAATTGGCATTTAGTATGACTATTTAATGTCTATTTTAGTTATTTGTGGGTTTTGAAACTCTTAGGAATTTTTTTTTGTGTTATGGTATATGTTTCACACCGATTATCGCTAATATATGAGAAAAGCAACTTTATACATTATGTACCTCACGCTGTCGTCCAAGCATGCATCACTTTTAAGGGAAAAATTTCTTGCATTATCATAACTCCCTATTAATTATTGTTATGTTCATCCATATAAAACCAAAATGACGTTATGACACCCTGCACAGAAGCTAGTGACCATCGCCTCGTCGCACGAAAAATGCCACATGCAGCATTTTGGTGCGACAGATAAATGAGGAGGAATGAAGGCAGGAGTCGACTTGCCTCAGTGGGCTGTGAGCTAGCCAACACAATGCAATTCCTACGGTGCTACAAAATAACCGTGCGATTTCGCAAGGCGTCGCATCAATCTCATCGCATCGCGTCAGTGGGCGGGCTACCTTAGTCACCTCGTCATTGTTATGGTATCCTATTTCATATCTGGGCCGTGGAAGGATACGGTGCTCAATCTCAAATATTTTTTGGCAGTCGAACTATCGGCCGATAGTTCGACTGCCAAAAAATATTTGAGATTGAGCACCGTATCCTTCCACGGCCCAGATATGAAATAACCATAACAATGACGAGGTGACTAAGGTAGCCCGCCCACTGACGCGATGCGATGAGATTGATGCGATGCCTTGCGAAATCGCACGGTTATTTTTCACACCTTGCGAAATCGCGCACTAGACAGCATATTTTAACTTTTTCTATGCAACTGGACCAAATCGTGGGCCAACTAACTAGTTTTGGCGCGTTATTTCTAAATCTGAACTCAGATTTGTCCTTGCTCGCGAGGCTCCTGAGTTATATTGAGAAATGTACATGTCATATATTATACTAATATCGAATGTAAAAATAATTGAGCAGTTTTTGGAAAAAAATTTGAAATCGGGGTACCCTATTTGACATCATGTATGTACTTTTGAAGACACAGACAATTTTTTTAGAACAAATAGAGGTTATGATCAACGAACTACACTTTCATAAATGTCTGGAAAATAATTCCCATTCAATCGTTTTTCCAAAAAGAATTAGAAATGCAGAAGCAAAGTCAATCTTATTTTTAGATTTATTCAAGCTTTTTAAAAGGAATTAAGCGTAATTAAATAGTAAATCGAAGAAGAACTTTATGGTTTACGTTTTTAGTTAATCTCCGGGTAGTAATTTTTTATTAAAAGCCACTTTATCTTTTCTAAGCGAAAAGTTAGGAATGATTAAAAGATGACATTGAATGGCGTGGGCATGAAACGTTAGCAGGTGCTTGAGCATGCAGTCCAAAAAGAACAGATAATGTTAGCCCAGGTCGCTAAGAGGCACGATTATAATAATGCTCGACACCACGGTCAGCTCTAACGAAAAGTCCTCGGTCAGGAAGGAACAAGACTTGGCCCAGCTAGGGCCGCGGCCGGCACCACGGGCGGCTGATGGTGATCGAATAGCAACACTCAATGCCGAACACAATCAGGCCTTGCCACGCATTAGGCCTACGTTCCAACATCAACTTCCATGAAAAAAACGAAAGTAAATCGAACTAAAGATGCAACCAATAATTATGCAGGTTCACATATTTTAGGCCAAATCCCTACCTAATCTCCATATACATCATGCATCGAGAAAGAACGATACCTCAGCGCAACGCAGAGGTTAGTTCGGTAGAAACAACTGAAACAGCAGGAACAAAGCTACAGCAAAGCCAACACCAGCTGAACCCTCCTCCTCCCGAGTATATTAAAAAAACGTACAACCTTAGTTCGATATCAAAACTACTGACCTGGGAATGACAATATCTCACTATGAAACAACAATAAGGCCATCACTAGATACCTACAAACCTGAGTTCTTGATGCACTCAGCGACGAGACGTACAGGCAGAAGGTTAAAAATGGAAATTGGATGAAATCAGTAGGAGACAAGTTCTGCAAGCGGAAAAATAGTAAGAATAATTAGAGATTTTAATACTCGAGAAAAAAAAGTTTGAAACTCGTTCTGATTCAGGCTTCTTAGCCCATCAAGTAGGCGAACGACTTCTGTGTTAGTTACAGCCCAGAGTACCAGTTTAATGTTTATACGTTTAAGGGGCGTGTAGTGAAAATCGGCCATGGGTGTTCGATTTTCTATTTATAGTTCATGTTACAGAGAATTTTTTTCTGAATCTAATAATATGCTTGACTGCACTGTAAGTATGTTCGTTTGTCTACTACAGCTTAGCAGGCAAAACCTTAAATACTTTTGAGATCTTTTTCTCTTGTTAAAAATTTTGCAAAATGTACCAACTTCAAATCGCTATTTCTCCAAGATTATTCAACAGATTTTCCCATTCAACTTGCAAAATGAAGAATAATGTGTTAACTATAAAAGTATTATCAAAAAATTTTCAATTTTTGTTCTCAAAAATATTTTTTTCGTGTTTTTTTGAAATATCTGAAAAAATTAAAACTCCATTTTTTCTAATTTTCTAAAAATTCATACCAAAATTTAAACATGATGGATCGTACTTTTACAGTTAACATTTTTTCTTCATTTTGCAAGTTAAATAGTGAAAATCGGTAAAAAAAAATGCGGAAGAAATAAATATTTTGAAATTAACCCCAAAAAACTGAAGATCATCATTTACCCCCAAAATATAAGTAATTTCTAAAAAGTTATCTGAGCAAAAGTGTCTCAGAATTAATTTTTGAATCTAACTGCAAAGTTTCAGATGAATCGAACAGTAAATGAACAAGACGACTCTGAAGCTACATGCTCCCCTTGAAATTTAAAGTTAATTTGTATTAATATTAATTCACTTGATTGAAATACTGTAGAATACTTGGCTCGATAGTATGCAAAATAAATATAATGATGTAAAATGCATGGGCGCACTAAATAAAAAACCGAAAAACAGCAGTGAGGAAGAGGGTAGAAATTCTCAGCCAGAACTGTGTCCAGCCTGCATCGTCAAAAACACATCACCGCAACATGGGCCGACACTCCCACACGCCACAATACGTCCTCAAAAATAGTAGAGCGAGTAGTAAAATATAATGGTGAAGCCACTAAGTTCAATCTCCATAAACAGCAATATGGGGATGCTCAAAATCAAGTCTGCTATTGAAAACTCCGCCCTCACCACCTCACCGCAACCCTACCAAAACATCTGAAAGACAATCAGCGAGCCACGACCAAGGCACTCACACAGGAAGGCTGGAAGAACGACGCCTCCTCAGAGACGCCAGAGCGGTAGTGGGGAAATTTTTCCCACAAATATTTGAGACTCCTACGCTTGTGAGTCGATATAGAGTTTTCCCGTTGCAAGAACCATCGTCCATTTTCGTCGAAGCGTCCATGAAACCTGCTTTTTAACTTTGCTGTATCGTGGTGGAACCTTTCACCACTTTTGGCACTGATATTGGCCTAATTGGACGGGAACAAATCTAGATCAGAATGCAAAAACGTATTGCAAAAGACACCCGACACCCCATAGTTTATCCACAAGATCTCCACAGTTGTCAGCCCTGTGATTACCAATGAAATTCTGCACTACGTGGACTAATGAGTCTTATTCTGCCAACTTGAGTGGAGTCAGCTTACTGCTGATCTCCGCGTCACGAATAAATTATTTGATTCAAGGACCTATAAAAAGCCCTGATTCAAATTTGGAATCAGTTTCCTAGCATCAAAAGTCTCTTTGAGATACTGGAATCCGTCATAATCAAGGACCGTTGATGAAATCAAATCCTTAAAAAGGCTAAGTTTGATGAAAAGTGATGGAAGAATGATAACAAAGATCTGTAGATGCACCAAAGGTAAATGCTGCACATTGTATCGACCAATTATGATGCTCTTCTCATTTGGGTCACCTGCTGACAACATGATGATTCCTGTTTTTACGGCTGATCCTTAGGCGAAATAAACACATATTCTTTGCATATCCTAGCTGTAGTCCAAGAAGTATAAAAATTAATTTGAGATAATCACAGTTATTCCCCTTACGATGCAGGCACTGAATACCTTTTCAAATAAATGTCATTGACATAATATATCTGTGCCATGGCAAAAATATGTGCAACAGGAAACTGATGTTTTTTGAGGACTTTGTGTAGCAACGCAGCTTTGAAGTTAGTAGTGCTTGCTCTTCTGAAAAGTCACCATATATTAAGTAGATACTTATTTCCTAGTTGACTCATGAGACCACTTACAACAATACTGATATAAGCATCATCTTCTTTATAGAAAGAAGGCAGCTGCGGCTCCTGTCGATTGCGGAAAGTTAATATTTTCGTGCCGTCCCCAACATGATTCCGTTACTGTAGTTGGAACCCAATATTTCTGCTTACTAATTTGATAATGAAAAATCCCTCATCAAATCATCCAATTTCTCCTGATTCATCAATTGTATGCTCTTTCCTTAGAAACTTCCACATACATTTCTTCATAATTGCCATTCTTGTAGAACTAACAAACTATCGGTTGGAACTCTAAAATACCTAAAACACTGATCGAAGGGAACAAAAATTTTAGGATGATATTAATGGACACTTCTGAGGGTTTTGAAGATAAAAAATATATTATTTTTGGAAATTCAAGTTACAATATGATTCATAAGGCGTTGCGTAACAAAGTATTCATTCAAGTGTCCGAAAAAAAAATTCATCATATGCGCTCATTTAATTTCCTTTTCAATTTTTATCCTATTTTACTAGAGAGGTGTATATTAACATTCATTCGTAGAAATTAGTTTATTATTTAGTGGCAAATGTTTACAGGTGTATCTGTATCAGTATTTTTTGCCCTTTCACTTCGAATCCCATGAGTGCAGGGCCAATTGCACAGTTGAGTGGGAAATAATTGCATTTCAATCCATAGGTTGCTACTTTGTTAAGAGAAGGCGTAAACAATTCAATCAGACGAAAATATGGATACGCATGAAAAATTCATAAACAGACACTCGTGCTGGAGGCAGTTGCACGATGTGCCGGCCTCTCTCTCCAGTGAAACAGAAAAGTAAAGAATGAAAGAATAGATCTACTTAACTAAAATCTAAACCCACGATGGATTTCGGCAACAGGTGCTGCTGGTTTTGCGGTGGCCCATATCCCGGAAGAGGGCCAAGTTTCGAAGCTGTGCTGAAAGACAGTCTCTTTTAGTACACCCCCCTAATGATCATGAAGATTAACATCTATAAATTTTCGTCGGCAAAAAATGACCTGTAGGCTTTCAAGATAATCTTCCCCGTAAAATTGAAGTTCCAGTGCAGCACCGAAGGAAATGACACTGTTGTACTTAAGGGGACGGTTCGGGGTTTAAAAAAGTCCGTCAGTTTTGACAGCTTTTTCTGAGATTTTTACAACAGGTATAAAATTATGCGATATTTGTTTCCAAACTCGGGTGTTTTTTCATTAAAGTTGTTAAGAAATCTGATATAAAAGTATAAAACGGAAAAAATGCGTTGCGGAAAATAACCCTTCCCCTGCAATTTTGAGGTTACAGAACTAGCAAAATGTTTTTCATATAGCTAACTGTCTTGTCTAAAGATCCGTAGCAAAAATTTTTCGATAATTTGATTTTTAAATTTTAAATAATTTTTACGAAAAAAAACACTTTTTTCCTCGTTTTTCCCCGCAGATAATTTATAACGTGAATTTAAATTCAAAAATCGGTTCAAACGCCTTTCTAGAGTGGATCTTGTTTTTTTGTTAAAGAAATGTACTCAACATCTTCACTATTAGCGAATAAAGTTTGCGAAGGCATTGAAATGGTTTGGTTAGAAGCGCAAATAAATAAACACAAATCAATCATCATTGGCAGCCTTTACCGGCACCCATCGTCTCCCCTAAATCTAACACTAGAATTCATTGAGGAAACCTTCAAAGAAATCTCTCAGGCAAATAAATCATTCTTTGCTTTCGGAGATTTTAATGTTGACCTAACGGACAAAAACAATCAGCTAAGCGAACTATTGTATGAACTAAGCCTATCACAAATGGTCAAAGAACCGACTCGCATCACTAAAGTCTCTGCAACTCTCCTCGATCTAGCAATCACAAATAATCCCACTGCAATACTTAGTACAGTAATATCACCTTCAATTTCCGATCACCACTCTATAGAATGTGAAATTAATATTGCAAAGGAAAGACAAAAATACCGCTTAATGACCTATCGCTCGAAAAGGCACTATTCAGCAGAACTATTTCAAGAAAAACTTCTCGATAGGTCCACCGAATTCCAGAAAATGAAGCAAACTGACGATGTTGACATTCAAGTGTCAATCTTCAACGAGAACTTCACAGCAGCTCGCGACGAATGTGCACCTTACGTTACCAAAAAAACCAAGCCAAAACGGACTGTTTGGATTACTGACGAACTGAAAGAAATGAGCAGAATAAAGAAAGCTAACTTGCGAGAGTACAAAAAAAAATAGATCAAACAGTACCTTATACAAGAGATATAAAAAACATGAGAAAATTCTTCGAAAGAAAATCACTGAAGCGAAACAAACTCACTTCCACCAGGCACTGATAACAGCTAAAAATAACCCGAAACGAACTTGGGAAATCATTAGTGAGGTAGCCCCATATAAAAATCTAGATCGCAAAAGTAATTTTGAAAATCCCTTGGCAACAGCCACAGATTTCAACACATTCTTTTCAAAAGTAGGGGCTCAAGTTTTCAGTGAGGTGTGTACCAATCCAGATGAAACGACAATTGAAAATTCATGCCCCACTGCACCCTCGAGGACTGATGTCAAGTGGAGACCACGTTCTGTCGATTTACCGGAGTTACAAAATATCTTATACTCACTAAAAAACACAAAGGCAATTGGACATGATGGTATCAGTCTTCAATATATCAAAGACAGTTTCCCTGTTACAGCACCATGGATTCGTCTGATAATTAATACATCAATAGTAACCAACATGTTTCCAAACCAATGGAAACACTCCATTATTAGACCGTTGCATAAAAGTGGTGAGCTAAATACAGCATCAAACTACAGGCCCATCAGTCTTTTGCCTGTCATGTCAAAACTATTAGAGAAAGTGGTAACAAATCAACTGTCGTTTCACCTGGACGAGTCAAATCTACTCCACCAAATTCAATATGCCTATAGAAGAAATACTAGCACTCAAGACGCTCTGCTCAATATCTCTGAAAAAATATACAGTGACATCGATCAAAAGAATGTAACACTCTTGCTGCTACTCGATCTCTCTAAGGCGTTCGATAGCGTCGAACATGATAGACTTCTACGTAAAATACTGAACTTGGGAATAGACACGCAATGGTTTGAAAGTTACTTGTCAAATCGATCTCATGCAGTCCGCATAGAAAACAAATTTTCCCCATTCATTCAAAACAATTTTGGTGTTCCCCAAGGATCCATTCATGGTCCGCTACTGTTTTCTATTTTCATTAATGATTTCCCTCCAATGCCTTCTAACACACGGATCTCAATGTATGCAGATGATGTTCAAATTGCAATAACAAGTTCTGTATCGGATATACCACAGACGCAAATTAAAGCCGAAACTTTACTGACTAGCCTGAAATCATGGTGCGACCGAAATGGTCTTAAATTAAACGCTAATAAAACACAATGCATTATTTTTGGATCCAAAGATGCAATTAAAAAAACTTCAGATCTTACTCTTGCAGTTGGAAATGATAAAATAAATGTATCAGAAAAAGTTAAAAATCTAGGAATCTGGTTCGATAGAAATATGTCCTTCAAATCTCACGTTGAGACTACTTGCAACAAAAACTACGGAAGTTTAATGTTTTTTCTTCGTATTAAAAGTATGCTAGACGAAAAATCCAGATTATTAGCAATTCAATCCCTTGAGTTATCGCGCATTGACTACTGCAGCCTAGTATGGGGAGCCTTACCGAAATACCTTCAAAGGGACTTACAAAAGTGCATGAATTTTGGAGCGAAGGTGGTATGCAACAGTAATTTCAAAAGAAGTGATCACGTAACCCCTCTCCTCAATAAACTCGGCTGGATTCCTATCCAAGAAAGGCTCCTCATGCAGAAGGCCCAATACGTATTCTCCTCGTTATATCTTCCTCAGAGCAATGCTGAGATAGTGTGTTTCCATCCACCCACTGTAACCAATCAAAAACCGAATAGAAACAATAATGTCTTAGTCAACTATCGTTCATTCTCACCTAGGGCAGAAGGCTCTGTCCATATCAGGCGCCTTACTGTGGAACAAACTTCCCCTGAGTATTAAAGTCCCTCAAAGACCGAGAGAATTTAAAGCCAAAATAACTCGTCATCTTGTGTCTCAATAATAATCCTTAGTTACAGAACATACTGAATGAGTACTGACGAATCTCATTCACCTGGTATCTCCATTGCTGAACAATCTCCCTCGCTCATTGTTTTATAATTCAAGACATCAAACAACAGTTTTGAAGTATGCGTAGGTATTATAATTTGACTGCCTATACGTTGTCATTTGCGGACATGCTTACTTGTATATGTGTGTACGTATATAGGTGTGTGTGCGCATATGGGTGTGTATATGTGCACGTACAACTGTGTGCACTAGAGTAGATGAACCAGTCGAAGGTGCATTTTATGTCATTCCTCTCCGTTTCTGTGCAAGCATCAAACTAGACCGTCATGGTACCTATGTGTGTGTGTGTTGATCAATTACAGACATTCTGCACCATATTACAAAGATAATGTATTTTTTTATAATATGAAATTGTAAAGCATCCATGTAAAAAAAATAAATTCGTTGTGTGATCATCCATTTATACTACAGTGATATACTTATTCGGCTTATAGTTATATGCTTATAATAATGTGATACCTATGTTTGTTTATCAATTGACGACAATTTGCGCCATATTTCAAAGATAATGTGATTTCTTTATTCTAATATGAAACCTTTATAGGACATTAATGTTTTCTTTCTTATTCACGTCCCACAATCGTTTTCCTGTTTCAGACTTAGGTAGACTGTTTTGTGCCACTATTTTTAGTACGAAATTTGATAAAATTCATGCCATAATAAAAGATATTTTCTCCGTTTCCCTCGATTGGAATTTCTGGTTTATACTGACTGGTTTACGCTGATATTCGCGCACATGCTTACTTTTATATATGTGTACGCGTGCACGCTATGCGTATTACACTAAATAGAATGCGTATGTATGGCCTCGATGCATAGAAATGCATTTGTGTATCCTTACGAGTTTGGTGTAAGAATGTGCGTGCATGTGTATGTGTATATATTTGCGTGTATATGTGCACACATGTGTGTACTAGACTGACAACTAGCATTTTACTAGAGATAATGGTCTTTTTTCTGTTCACTCTCAACTAGTAACATTACCTAACTCGTCATCTCTTTATTATTGTAAAGCATTCATGTAAAAACTATACATTTGTTGTGAGATCATCCACTTTTTGTTTAAACAAAATGCTTATTGACTAATGACCGCTATGTTAAAATTGTTGGATTCGAAATACAAAACTTTTAATCTTCTTGGTCCTCATGCTTATGTGTACGTGTATACATGTATATGTATGTGTGTATATGTACATGTATATATATGTATGAATATATATATATATATATGTATATATATACGGATGTATATTTATATATATATTTTTTTTCATGCTTCCTTAAAATGACACTTTTGAACATTGGCCGAAACAAGCGATTCATGTATTATTTCCTGGCGTCAAGAATTGCAAAGTTTTATGTCATGTACATGTAAACTGTCAAAAGTGTTTTCACCTCACAATGAAAATGCATCGTCCATGAAATTGTGTTGTCCCTTATAATTATCATTACATGTATTATCAAACGTAGATTAAGCAAGATTAGGAGTACATTGCCCTCAATCATTTCTTTTCGACTAGTGACACGAGTTTTACAATACTCGTGTGTGTGTATCATCTAAGTGTATTAATTTTAAGAGATTTTAAAAACCAACGATGGTACTTTTGTACCATCTATATTGGAAATATTCTGTTTTTCTTTCTTTTCTTTTTCTTTCTTCCTAGAGTTTTACAAGGCCTATCAATTGACGTACTTGCTATTTTTGTTTTTATAAAGGTATTGCTTTTTAAAATTTTTTTAAAAATGCAAAAGCAAATGCAGCTACTTTATGGGATGTTAGGCCACGTTTAGGGAGGGCTTAGGAAGTGTAAACAAACACACCGTGTACTCCAAATCAAGCCTAGTACCACTTTCCCTCCGCCCTATTTTGCTCATTCCCTCCCCATTCCCTCTTCGACTTTAGTAGACGAACCACTGGACGCGCATACGAGCCCCATTATATCGTTTGATTCGTGAAACAATACACTATAAAATGGGGTAAAAAACAAAAATCGGTAACTTCTCGAACATACACCCGAACCGTGCCCTTGATTCACAAAAGAAGGCAGAATCCGTGACTAAGTCCTCTGAGGTAATCTCCAGCCAGATCTTTACCACAGGCTTTGTCCTTCACACGTCTATGTTTCTTGGTTTTTTCCTTTGGCTGGTGGACACATATGAAAAAGTTACCTTCCTTCTCGATGGTTATGTCTCCACTGTTGTTGCTGCTAACTTCGTCTGAGTGCTGCCTCATATCGTTTCTTCTACGTCACGTTATATGGTTTCACTCACCTTGACGATTTTGATTTTATTTTCCAACCCGAAGAGGGTAAAACTTGGGGTGAAAGGCATGACAAATTTACATATAAGCCAAGCTTCAAGTTTATTTCAAATTTTTACAAAACCTCACGTTGACTTTGTAGGGAGCGACAATATTTCGCAGGCGTCCTGTGTTCTTTAAACCATACGCATGCGAGACACAGACGGACGGGTCTCGAAGCGTGTTTTCCACTCGCTGTGAGCGAGGAAAGAGCCCTCTTCAGGCTGCTTCCTCGCTGTAATAATGAATAGTTTAAATTAGGGCAGAATTACGTTTGTTCAAAAATTTAATTGTGATTTAGTTTTGCTTCTTGCAGTGCTAGAGGACTAGCTTTGCAAAAATTCAATAGGGTTTTTATTTCTAGCATGTAAGTCCGAGAATTAGTTTTGTTAGTCTAATTGGCGTTGATTGATTTAGTGATTTAATTGATTAAGTGATTTTGATGATTTGATCGCCTTGTGGAGAATCCACACAAATAGGTTCAATGGTAAACAGGGAATGACAGCAAAAAAAGTTTATTGAACGCTGCAAGTAGCAGTAAATTTAGATGATACGAACCATTCAATAGGCCGAATATCAGGATCGTAGGTTCACGAGCCAGGAACAAGAATTAATCAACTAGGTCAAATCTTAGGACTAATGCCTGCTCAGCGTATAAGATTACAAACTTACATTAATTCTAATTAACATCAACAAAGTTCAGGAACGAAGGATCTAGGGTTAACCTAGATAAACGAAAGAAAGGCGATCCCTATAAATTAACAAAATGGCGACTCCTTGCATGGTGGCTAAAAACGCAGCAACACTGTTTCCACTACGAAGGCGCGAAACCTTGCATTCTTCAGCGGCGATCCTAATCAGCTTGCGGCGTGGCCCTCCAGAGGACTGGCCGTTCGCCCAGCAGGCAAAATTCAAGCCGCACGGCCCCGATAATCGCCAGTAGTTTTAACGCAGCTCAGTAGGCCGATCAACAGCCAGGGTAGCCAGCACCGCACAACTGAAATGACAGCCTCCTCTGAGATCGCAGCGCAGAATTAAAACCAGCTGTCCCGCAACGTTCCCGGTAGAGCAGCCTCAAGCTGGGCTTTTGGAGCCCGAAGACGCAGATACTAGAAAAATGAAACAAGTGAATTAATGCAATGAAGAAGTCAATGGAGTAAGAAGCTATTCATAATGATTTGCAGCAAACAGGAACATTATGGCAGGACTATTTCATATGCTAACCTGAGTTTAATTATGCCTCAGGGTGGAAGCCACTCGTAGAGTTAGAAAGATGGTAAACGTGAAGAAAAAGGCTCAAACTAAGAGCGAAGTTAGGAAATAGAATTAGGTTTAAGAGTCAATAGCACTACCCAGAGAGTTAGACAGCTGGGAAGCCGTCTTTCAGTTAGGCTCCAGGTAGGATAATTTAAGTTAAGGAAAAAGGTTAAGGGCCCATTCCAAGCAAGCTCGAAATAGATTTAGGTTACATTTAAGATATCATAGTATTAAGATATCGAAGATATTAAGGTTTAAGGATTTAATAATTCAAGAAATTTAAGGTAGCTTAACAAGATCACTCACACTCACAGTCATACAATTAACAATGGCAAGGTTATCTATCAGAGCAATAGGACAAAGGTGATTAATTCATAAGAAATAGAAGCAAAGATGGCTTTAAGAAATAGAGAGAATAGGTGAAGAAGCGATCCACCGGGACACGCGCTTGAGGACGTGCCACGGCTGAACACCGAGCGCCGGCACCCACGAGTGCGGAACGCCTTTACTCTCGGGATTGATAACCGCTGAGATCGCGACTAAAGGTCACCACCATAGCTAGGAAGCCGCAACTTAAATAAAGGAACAAAAAAGCAAGAGATACCAAACCGTACCACTGCAACAAAAGTATCAATAGGCAGAAATGAAGCTGAACTGACTCGCCGTAAAGCAGCTCCCACCTCACCTGGCACGAGCCAAGCTGCAAAGGTACTAAAGTTTTAACTGCTAAGTGTCTCTCAGGGCAATGGGGAATGTCAGAATTCTCCATAGCCTATACGCTGGGATTTGCAAGCATGCTTACTTGTATATGTGTGTACGTAGATGGGTGTACATGTGTGCACAATTCATCTGTGTGCACTGGACTAGCAACTGGTATATAAACTATAAATACCAGACTTTTTTCTCACTCCCAACTTCTAACACTACCCAACACATCATTTCATTTTATTATTGTAAGGCAATCCAAAGCGTAAATGTCTTGTACACGTAAAATGTGGTACCTATTTATGTTTATCAATTGCAGACATTTTGTGCCATATTTCAAAGATAATGTAATTTTTTTCCTAATATGGCACCCTTATAGGAGAATCATGCTTCTTTCTTCTTCACGTCCAAAAATGCTCTTGGTAGGCTAGTGTAGTGCAAATTATCATTTCACCTCTTACGCTCTAGAGTATATTATAACAACCGCACCTAAGCCTCGCGTACTTCTGGAAATATTCTGTACTTGGGAACCGTTGTAGAAAAATCGTTTTCATTTGTCTGACTAAGGTAGACTGTTTTGTGCCAATGTTTTTAGTACGGAAATTTTATAAAATTCATGCCATAATAACAGATATTTTCTCCCATTCCCTTGATTGGAATGGGTCGTTTATACTGATTAGTTTACGCTGATATTTGCGCACTGCTTACTTGTGTATATGTGTGCTTGTGCACGCTATGCGTACGTAGATAGGTGAATGTGTCACTACGTAATACTTCATTTCACTTGATTATTTTATAGCATTCATAAAACATAGATGTACAAATATATTTGTTGCGCGATCACCCACATCTGATAGATAAGACGCTTATCAACCAATGATTTTTTCGATACAATATTTAATAAAACATCGTTACAATATTTCATTAGAGATTGTAAGCAGCAACACATACTGAAAGAGTTGTCATGAATTTCCTTTGCTCATTATTCTACATTTCAGAACGTCGCATAGCATTTTTATAGAACGCGCATATATTGTGATTGCCTCGATGCATAGAAATGTATTTGTGTATGTTTACGTGTTAGGTGTATGTATGTGCGTAGGTATATATCTGCATGTACATGTGTATATATTTACATGTATATGTGCACATATGTGTGTACTGAACTGACAACTGACATTTTTACTAGAGATGATGTTTTTTTTCTGTTCACTCTCAACTTGTAACATTACCTAACTCGTCATCTCTTTATTATTGCAAAGCATTCACCTTAAAAAACTATACATTTGTTGTGTGATCATCCATTCATATTTAAATAAAATGTTTGATCGTTATGTTAAAATTGTTTAATTAGAAATACAAATCTTGCAATTTTCGTAGTCCTCATGCTTAAATATGTGTATAATAATTTTTTTCATGCTTCCTTAAAATGACATTTTTGAACATCTTCCGAAACAGACGATTCTAATATTATTTCCTGGCGTCAAGAAATGCGTAGTTTTACATTATGTATAATTTTATGTAAATTGTCAAAAGTGTTTTAAACCCACAATGAAAATGCATCGTCCATGAAATTGTGTTGTCTCTTATAATTATCATTACTTGTATCATCAAATGTAGATTAACTAGGGAGCATGCTATAATTATCATTACATAAAAGTTATCGGGAGGCTTCCTGATTTTAAGTAAAAAAGAGAGAACCAAAAACACCGTATAAAACATTTACTCGAATTAAAAACTGCAAGCAAAACAATAAAATTGAACGTTTCGAGCATTCGCTCATCTTCAGCGAAAACAAATTTACCTGAAAAACATGAAATGAATTAGAAAGTTCATGAATTGCAAAAACAAACATAAAAACAACTAACCTTAAAATACCTGTTGACTATTGAAAATGAAAAAGAACTAAGTTGGTTGTTTAAAATTGGCTTATTTTTTTAAAATGAATAGATACTCTAAAATCCTTAAATCGGAGGCAAATTTTGATCTAGTGAGAATTTTAAGATTACTGATGTCAAACGGGTATGTATTATCATTACTTGTACAGGGTGGGCCAAATGAAGTGATCCGATGTTGTTTGGCTCTAATTTTTTTAGAAATAAAAAGCCTCGGTTCTGTTTTTTTAATATGTTTATTTGAACTTCTACAGTTATATTGTTCAAGTAGAGAAGATGATATCGGCCAAATGGGCGCCGCCACAATTGATTGCTATATATACGGGCTCGTTTTATGGTATTTTTCATCACTTCTGCTAGAACTTCGGGCTACAGATTCTAGCACTCGTGTCGAATGCTGTCCTTAAGTGCTTCCAGGGTCTTGGGCTTGTTCACTACACACGGGACTTCACAAAAACCCACAGAAAAAAGTCTGGAACGGTCAAATCGGGCGATCTTGCGGGCCAGTCCAAATCGCCAAAACGAGAAATCATGCGACCCGAAAACGCCGCCTCCAGAATATCGGTTGTGGCTCGCGCACTGTGTGCGCGAGCCACAACCGATATTTACATCTGTCCGATATTTTCATCTGTCAAGTTCACAAATGTCAAAACAGATATCACATTGGCCGCAATCTGCACAAAAAAAGGCATATTTCAATGGGGTGACTTCTTTTGGCTCACCTGATATTATCAAATGTCGATTGAGCAAGATTAGAAGAACGTTGCTCTCAATCATTTATTTTCGACTTGTTACATGAGTATTACAATACTCGTGTGTGTATCATCTAAGTGAATTAACTTTAAGATATTTTAAAAACCAATGATAGTACTTTTGTACTATCTCTATTGGAAATAATGTGTTTTTCTTTTTTTTCTTTTTTCTAGTTAGCCCTTTGTTTAGTTAGCTCTGTGTTCTGTAGCTCTGTATTTCGTTAGCCCTGTGTTCTGTTAGCCCTGTGTTTAGTTAGCCCTATGTTTAGTTTAGCCCTTTGTTTTGGTCTGAAATCCGTTAGTTTTGTCAAGTGAACCTTACAGCTCTTTGAATTTCTTCTCCCTTTTTTCCTACCTTGTACCAGTATCTCGCTAGCGATGTTTCATTGATGGTGTACCCGCAGGCTAGACGTCCTCTTAGCTCAGGTGAAGCCAAGCGTGAGCTGTTAATATTTGATGTCGCTACGTCACCACCTCGTCACGAGTGGAGCTTCTTGAGGAGCTTGTCCCTTTCAATCACCATTTCCTGCATTTATCTGGTTTGTATCTTCAAGATTTGCTTCCTTAGTCACCTAATTATTAGATAATTTGTTTAGTATATAAGTGCTGAGCCGTGTCTCATTACATGAGGATCCCAGTTAGTTGGGAGGTTGGGTTGTACATCCTCAAAACTAGAATTCCTCGCGGATCTTCCCCGACCTTGGCTCTGACAGGCTTAAGTAATTAATACCATCACTCTCCAACGATGGATCTTAAAATTTACCTAAAATATTGTTTTATGAAACACAAAAAATTTTTCGAGCAGAGCGTAATAATTTTGCAAATGGTTTTAATTTTTAGCAGTTTTAGAATATTTTTAAATAGGATTTAATCTAATTGTGTCAGTACTGTACTTCTCCTTGAATGTAGTAAATATCTTTCAAACGTTGGCCTATTTGAAGCGTTCATTTTTTTGGGTTACGGACTAAAGTCAGCAGAAGAGAAATTTAATGAAAATTAATGAGTGTGTTGTTGATTTTTTTATTTAAGTCAAAAGTTTTGCCGTAAAGGCCGATGTTAACATCAATAATCAAAGTTTAAGTTATTAATGGATTAGTTTCCAGGCCCTGGGCATTGCACTCGAAAACTGAAAATTTTCATGTATTAATCACCGGGAGGTTTAATGAATTATGATGCACGAAGGTAAAGTGGAGGGATGTTATGAAGCTTTATAATTTTAGGTACGCAACTTTAGAAGTGGTGCGTGCGGTAGCTGCATGTGAGCGTACATTGTCAATGGTTAGAATTCGGTTGCCTCTTTCGATAATTTGTGGTTGGTTTTGATACAACGCCGCTGCAATGCGAGGACTCAGCGATCAGGTTCACTGTTCGGAATTTCGGGGTAAAGCCATAAATGTCACTAAAAACTCGAGGTGTTGTGACCATCATTGGGAAGCGTTGAGGCTAAAAAATGTAATGTTTTCTTCCCAATAGTACTCTAGAAAGTTTAGGATTTTTGTACTTGAGAGGACGATTCATGTTGGAGGAGCATCATCAAATAAACGCGGTTGCCTCGAAACTGAGAACACGGGGTGGTTTGGCATAATATTTAGGTCCAAGGAAAATTTATTTGGCCCAAGGTTATCAAAACAAAAGTTCAATCTATTAAATGGTTAATATACAAAATCATCTGTATTTTGAACGTATATCACAGATCGCTTTTGTTGTTATATTTGCAAATAATATTGTGAACTTTAACATTTCACAATCGTAAAATACATCAGATACACCAGATTTCATCGCTAATTTTTGGTTCATTTTGTTATTCGTTAACCGCTTAAAAAATTCTTGCTGTATTTCAAGTTGTCGTTATAATTATTTTAAATATCGATCAAGAAAGCCTCTTAACATTCCTCAGGTTCTCGGTCGTTGATTTTTTCCATTTCTTTTCCAAAATAGAATTTCCAGTATCAGCGTAATCAAAATTTACTTGAATGCTAATGCATTTTTTTTATTGCTGGCCATTCAATAAAAGATTGTAGATCAACTTCACGAAATGGTTTCTGGAAAAGCATGGTTTCATTGAGACATACAGTATAATAAAAACTATTCGAAAAAAAACACACTTCTATGCCATGTAAAATTTAAAAATAACTCCCTTATGCAACTTAAACTAATCCACTAAACTGCGAATTTCTCCATTGGTAGAAGCCAGATACGGCGCCCATTATCCTAAACTTATTTAGCCTGTTATAATGTAAAGTAACTGCAGAATTAGATGATTCAAAAACAAAAAATGCACTCAAGCAAGTGGAATCAGTTGTGTTCATTTAAGAACACAACTGTTGAGTATCAGTTGTGTTCATTTAAGAACACAACTGATGATAAGCGTGTGTAGTTGATTAAGTATTCTTAACTTTTCACAAGTGCTTAATTTCTACATTCCTTCGAAGTTTTAATCGCACCAGTCCTTTACCGGCGATCGAATGAGCTACTAAGATGTGTTTTGCTCTCACTTTCATACTTTTCTTCCCCACAGGGCAATTTTGAAGAGATGGTTTTGGTGCGGATTCTCAACCTCAATTTTAACTGAGGAGCAGCTCAAACTGGCGCGTCTTTTATCAACTATGCAGTCGTTCGTTCTTGCGTCTCTTTTCCTTGAGTATTTACTGTATAGTGCTGGTAACTCACCGTCAATAGAAATGCCGTATATTTATTAAGACCAATTTTATCCCGCCAGATGATGAAAAAATCTCGCCAACAATGTGGACACTTATTGAGAATAAAAAATAGTCCGCATTTATCTCCGCTGGTATTCGATGAAATTATATACACTTGTGTGTTCGACGCAATATCGTGAATCTTGAAGCAGTAATGCATACAGCATGAAATACAAAACAAGGTTAATTATACAATTACAGCATTGTACCAGAAGACCTGATGCAAAATATTGAGGCTCATTAACTTATCAAATTAGGTGAGTGGGGGATCGGGTAGATGACCCTGTAGTCTCGTAAAATGCATTGTTTGATTCATATTTTGTTGCGGATGAAGTGCGCTATTCCCACACCTATTGGAAGGCTAGTACCGTTGATCACATGTGAGTTCTTTAAAGATAATTCTCAGAACATTGCTCGAAGTGGTCTGCTGTCCCATGCCATTTCACGTTCCTGTGTGAGCTTTTACTTTTTCATGTTATAAACAATAAGTAAGGCAAATCTAGGTCTTTCGTAGCTATCCATATCGTAGAGATATTATTGAAGACCTACAAGCGTGCACCTTACATGTGCAACGACTAAATAACAATTTTTGAAGCAGGTCATTGATTTAAATTTTAGCTGAATCGTTTTCAAGACAGACGACCACGCTTAAGAAATCTGCAAAAAGTTTAAAAGTTGCTCTGATTCTCTCATCAAAAGAGAACAAGAAACGCACTTTTTTGCTCAAGTGTTCAACATAAAATGTACCAGTTCCTTTCAGTAAACTTTAAATTCAAATGAGAGAGGTCTAGGGTACTATCATTTGCATCTCCTGGCCAAATTACTCCAGATAATTTAGTCCTACTCTTCTCCAGACAGCGCTGCTTTTACTCCAAGACCGCTCGAGGTGAGGATTTCGACGACTTCACGAGGGACTTGGGCACCAAGCCTGAGCGGCAAGTGCGGAGTGCGGGCCCTTGCGCTTCTTTTTCTGGTCCAGCCGGAGTTCGTTTGAATTATTCAAGTCGACGTTGTCTGCGGTGACCTGCCATCTCAACGTCCTCTTCGTAGAAAATTTATACACATTCAAATATTTACTCCATCGCAATAGGTTCGCAAAGGGTCTAATTGTCTAATATGGAATATAGAATATTAAAAAAAAGGAAATCAAAATTTGATGGCGTAAATGAATTTTAAATGAAATTGCTTTATGATTAGCAATTAAAATATTTCTCAGAAGAAAACAAGTTCTATAGATGAACTGAAATTGTGAGAATAACGAAGGAAAAATCGAAGTGAGAAATAAACCATAATTGAAATTTCCGATCGGAAACTTTCCGAAAATGGGAAAAGCAAAACAGAAGATTTAAGAAAACACGCGGTAAAGAATTTACATTTCGTAAATAGTAAAGGATCCGACAGGAAACGAGGAGGACGGAAGCAAAAAATTAAACTTTATTTTTAAGACAAAACCATATGGGTACAAATACAGCACGAATGGAAATTGAATTTCGCAAAATATGAAAACAATACTCTAAATTAAACACCAAACAAACTGATGTAAAATGCTGAGATAAATACAAGTGTTCTTCTCATATCATATTTGCGCTCGTACTTTCCATAAATTTCAAGGGATTCTTCCAGTGTGCAGCATGCACCAGTATATTTCACCAAGTAATTATGTATGCAACTTTTTTGTCCAACGTCGTAACTTTTCAAAATTAGTTCCAGTGGCCGCACTATGGCACGAAGCTGCAAAGTTTCGGGCAGCAGAGAAAGCTAAAACAGGTAAGAAGCTAGTGAACGCTGAATATCGCTTCTCAAACATGGCAGTAAAGAACAGTTCCACTTCAAAATCCAATTTCAGTGGAACTGACTATGCATCATCATTTTCTAATTATTAAAATCCTCAAAAAGACGAATATGCGCCCCGGAAAATAGCAAACAATTAACAACGTTCTCTCTTGTTCATAACAAAATGCACTCTCGGTCTTACACAAAATTCTATTTCACGTGGTGACCTAAATTTCATTTACTGGAACGTGCGCAAATTGGTTGCTCCCGAGAATATTCATTGCATCACCTCAGAGTAAACTAAGTAAATGTTTTTTCTATGATTTATGAGCATTTTAACTAATAAGTACAAGTAGAGCGTTAAGTAATGACTTCTAAATCACTTTCAATTTTTGAACTGTTATCTCTCATGTATTTTTTATGTTTACAAAATTATGTTGAGAACAATTCTTAAGACGTTCGCTGATGATTAGCGATTAAAAATTCAATTATTACGCATGATTATTTATTACCTCATAGTACATTCCGACACAAAAATGAATACGAGGATGTAGACGTGTGTGTATTTTCAAAAATTGATATTTTTTACTAAAGAAAAAATATGTGGATTGCGTCGTCATGTATTCCTTTTGCAATCAATACAATGTAAAAATAATACAATCAGTTCATCAGTTCTAAGGCATCCTATTATCAAGGCTATCATAAGGTGTACAATTGTATTTCACCTAATTCGTCTCAACAAAGTTGCGCATGAGACTCATCAATGAATTAGTTCTCTCGAGATTCAGAGTTTAATTTTAAAAAGTGGTTTATATAGGCTAAATGTTAAAGGTATATTTTAGAAACGATTTGAGAACAGACTGAAGATAAATGACATTGACTATGACAAATTACCGTATCAGGATTAGTCATTTATGAGAAGTGATATGACTTTTTTTCATACATGCTTGACGTTGCGATAGGAAAAGGGATTCAATATTCATTTCGAAAGCTTTGAAAGAATTTCTTTCACGGATCTCCGCAGGGATTGTGTTCCAAGTCGTAGTTCCAATGATGAGGGTATTATGTTGTGACCGAGCTTTTGAATAATAAGGAAATATGGAGTTACTTCTATTTTGGGTTAAATGATCGCGATGACCAGTTTGTGCAGTGAGTAATTGTTTGAGGTCTTCGTCGCCATCTTTGTTCATTGTTTTAAACATGAAATTACATATAGAGAGTTGGTAGAGATCCAGAAGCTCAAGTATTTTCAAACTTTTGATGAATCAGCTCACGATTAGCCTCATTTTTGTTTTTTAACCCTTTTTCTCACTCATTGGGGAAACTGAAGTATCGTTGAAATCGAGCTCTTGCAATAGTGTCTTCAAACTCTATTCTTTATCGTGTTTTGATCTTTTTGCACTTTCATTCAACAGAATAGAGCGGTGATACCGAGAAAACAGAAGTTTTGTATCTTTGGGATGCGTCTGGTTGTAAAAAGAAGATTGATCAATACATTCTGAATTCACTGATAAAACCTCAGTGTACTGCACGGTACGGGAAACATGGTGGTTCAACCCAGTCTTTTTTTTCGTTGGTGGCGTGGTTTTGCTGACGTCACGGCAACGAACCAATAGCAGCGCTTATATGGCATCTGGTAGCACTGTAACCCTCAAATCTGACTCCACTATTGGCCTAACGACCTTTCGTTTTGGTGACGTCATTAAGTTTCTTTGAAATAAAGGCTTTTCTATTGGCTGGCAGAACATGAGGAGTAGTATTTTCACCCATAGAAATGACCCTGTTAGATAGTTAGGGCGTCGAATCCACTTTGGGCGCCAAATTGTTAGATAGTTGTTTGGGCGGATCCACGTTGGGCGCCAGTTACAGATTATTTAGGTGGGCGAGTCCTGTTTCGGCCCGATATGAGAATTATTTATATTGGTCCTTCTTGGGAGCCACCTTTGATAGTTTCCCTACTTTAGAGTTCTGAGGGCCGCAATTTCGGAGGCTTTTATTCCGGAGAATCTTCCTGATTTTTCAGGGATAAGAGAAAAGTC
This sequence comes from Morinoia aosen, assembly GCA_030386875.1. Classification (NCBI taxonomy): domain Eukaryota; kingdom Metazoa; phylum Arthropoda; class Malacostraca; order Amphipoda; family Talitridae; genus Morinoia; species Morinoia aosen. Next base: position 46,583,785 of record CM059575.1, read on the forward strand.
AGGTTCTACTGACTTAACTTTATTGAGTTGGGGATTGCCCACAGTTTTCAAGTTGCGAATATTATTTGGCAATTTTCGGAGTCCGGTCTGGTCACAAGGATTGGAGGTTTGAGCTGTTTTTCAAGCTTTCGAAATTGGAGCCGAAAACGAAATCGAGCTAAGGAGTTTTTCGCGCTGGTAATACAGGCTTCGAAAGTTAAGAGCCGAAATGAAATTCAAGCTGAGAAGTTATTCGCGCTGGTAATACAGGCTTCGAAAGTTAAGAGCCGAAATGAAATTCAAGCTGAGAAGTTATTCGCGCTGGTAATACAGGCTTCGAAAGTTAAGAGCCGAAATGAAATTCAAGCTAAGAAGTTATTCGCGCTGGTAATACAGGCTTCGAAAGTTAAGAGCCGAAATGAAATTCAAGCTGAGAAGTTATTCGCGCTGGTAATACAGGCTTCGAAAGTTAAGAGCCGAAATGAAATTCAAGCTAAGAAGTTATTCGCGCTGGTAATACAGGCTTCGAAAGTTAAGAGCCGAAATGAAATTCAAGCTGTTGAAATTTTGAAATCTGAGACAGATATATGTTTCGCAAGTATCTGTGATACGCGAGTTCAGTTATTTGTGAGAGAATTATTTTCCCTCCCGTTAAATTACAAGGCTCTAGTCGGCATCTTTGACAATGGCCTGACAGACCCTACCTTGTTTCCTCTACCGTTGTGTACTGTCTGTGATGTAAAACTCTTCAGAAAACACTGAAAATGAGGCTTCGTGTTTCATTTAATGCAGATCCAAAGCTGATCGTGGTTGACAACCGGTGTCTCATTCCGACCATAGAAGTGGGATAGCGAAAATACGCGGTCCCTAGGTTGTGTGAAATCCTGCTTCGCATGCGCGTGGGCTTCTGTTTCCCAACACTGGACTGAGTAAAGAGTAATTATATTTATAGGATACTTCTTAGAATACTTCTCTCACCTACACTTATAACCAAGTTATTGACAGATGGCATAATTATAAGATAACGTAGTTAGGAATAACTCGTGAATAATGAAATTGGAAGTGACCCAGCCTTCGACTATTCATCAAAAACAATAAATTGACTTGACTTTTTCATTCATCATTGTGATGGATCACAAACTTCAATGAAGTTTGTGATCCATCCTAAAGTGTGTGAAGTGTGTGATCCTCGAAGTTTGTTTTATTTTTTGTCCTAAAATAGCAGTCTGAACTTGTTCTTGCAAACATGTTTATTTATGCGAGTGGTTTTGTAGATACTGATTTACAAAAATAACAAACTGGTCTTTACAGAACTAAATTATCAGCAATAACTGCACTTACAAGAGGAAAATATGTTTACAAGAACAAGTTCGGTCGTCTTGTTTTGAACAACCTGTATATAATTAAAGACCCTTTTAACTTTAAAGATTTCTTGCTGCTTATCTTCGCACTCTTCATCTCAGCTCCAGTGTTTTAGATGGCAAAACGGTTTGACTTCTTTTAATCGCTTGTAAAATGACAAATTAAATTTCTTATGTTAAGAAGGGATGTAATCAGTGAGAGGGTAAGTTTATGATCAAGCTGTGGCATAGATACTGCAATGATATTTGTATTTATTGATGAAGAGTGTGACAACGTTGATACACAGATAGTTACTATCGTATTCACAGGTAACACCTAATTAAATCTGTGTTGTAAATACCGTAGACATGTTGTGCAGTGTACATCGTTTTTAGGCTTTTATTTTATCTACTTTTGTCATCGAACATTTGAACTGAAGGCTTTGAGCGTTACATGCGGACAGACATGAAATTCTAGAAAATGTTTGCCATAGTGACTCGGGGACCGCTCATCATAGGATCAAAAGACCTTTGTATTTTAGTGTTAAAATTATAAAATGAAAATAAAAAGCTGTCGTGTAACAATCGATTGAAAAATTTGCTTTAGTCATCATGCATTTGACATTTAGTAATTTTACTTGAACTATAAACTACATATATGTCTTTTAGATTATTTTTTCGAAAATTGCATCGCTAAATCTTTTAGTGTAATAATTTTTATTTGAGGCTCAAGATTTATGAGTAGTTTCTGTTACTAGGCTTTATTTGCAATGGTGTGATTTTGTGGAAGTCAATAATTTTATAACAGGTTGCTATAAATAAGAATGAATGTTTCTGATAAAACGAAGCAGTTATAAAAATTCTGGATCTTTGAGGAACAAAAAGAAAACACTAATGCTCATGTTTTTAATCTAAATGAAATATTATATTACCAAGTACAATAAATTTAATGATATTTTTATCATTAAATTTATTGTACTTGGTAATATAATATTTCATTTAGATTAAAAACATGAGCATTAGTGTTTTCTTTTTGTTCCTCAAAGATCCAGAATTTTTATAACTGCTTCGTTTTATCAGAAACATTCATTGATGGCAAATAACAATAAAACTTATGATACAATCGAAAAATGTTATGCTTAAAATTTGTGAAAGTTTCGCCTGCTATACACATGTACCTGAAAAGGGCCCAAAAAACCTAAATAGGATATGATGTACAGTTATCAGTAGATTTTAGTGTAATTTTAACGATAAAAGGCTGCCTAAAAGCACCATAAGATGCTGACGGAGTTCTCAAAAACCGTACAATAACATTTGTGAGCGCAAGGCAAATATGAATTACGGGAACATCTCAACACAGCGAATATTTACGTCCCTGAGCACTGCAGGTTACATTGCGTTCACATCCAAGACGAATGGGATCGAAGAAAACTTTCCAGGATCAGCTAAATACCAAATGATTCCAATAAGAGGTTCACAATGAATGTTACTCAAGTTCAACACTAATTCGTTTTCGAGGAGAAATAAACGTGAAAACTATTATAGTGTTCGTGGAACACATGTCTGATGTCTGTGAGATGACAATTAGCGATGAATTTCAGCGGCAAGAACTTTGGTCAGAATTTGCTCGCATGACCTCATCACTGAAGGAATTCAATTTAAAATCAAGATTGCAGTTCGTTAAAACAATTTAGGAATACGATGATTATAACCTATGAACGCACTTTGAGGTCTGATTGAGGCAAACAAAGAAAAGCTTAACAGCCATTATGAGGTCACTCATGTGGGAAAAAGAATGGATGAATTGCATCCTAACTTGGAAAAATGGAAAGAGTTTTTTTTTGCTTTCAGCAAAACAGGACAATTTGAAATTAGAGAAGCAACTTTTGATAAAGCAAAAATCCGAAGGAGCTAATTTGCAATCATCGGCTGAAACACCAGATCTTGGGTTTGAATGTCAGCTTTACCAGGAGAATGACCTTAAAGATATCGCCAAGGTAAGTCGTTAGAGGTTTTAAAGCAACAAGATCAGGGTGCGGACATGGCCTCGTCTATCACCGGATTTAAACCCTAGAAAACTTTTTGGAAAAATCTCAGAAGTTAGATACAAACAATATAATTGTTTACCATGAACTAATTGCAAATGTTCGCCAATTAGAAACGGGCTAAAATGCTCATCTAATCTTTGCAAAATTTAATAAAAATTTACAGAAACCGACTTAGCGCAATAATTGCAAATGGAAGTACAGCAGCTAAATGTTAGACAAATTAACTTAATGTGTTCAAATTTTTTCTTTTCGGTCTAGGGAAAGTCCACTCCTTGAACTAAACTGCGTTCTACCTTCTGTAGGGTATAAGGCATTCAAATATTAACGGAAGGAGAAATCACAACAGAAGTTTAAATCAAATCACATATAAAGCTGGAAATAGAGATGATCTCGACGCGACATCGTGACGGGAATTTATTGGGTGTGGAAAAATTGTTTCCATCACAGCCAATGACTCTCTTGCTTTGTGAGGGGTGGCTTCCCCTTGCTGGAACTGGGTGTTCTCTGTGCTCATTCATTTCCGAATTTAACCCGGTATTTTAAATTATCCTCCTTTCTTGATGTTCCATATATATATGTACTTGAGACAGATTTTCAAAACGGATGAGTTACTTACGGACCCCGTTGTATTTTCGAAGTATTCACTGCGATGACTAATTCAAATCAAATCAAGAAAGAATTCTATAGGTTCAGTAATGCTGTCTTCTCATCTCAAGCATATTGAATAAATTGGGAATCGACTGAGTATACTAACCAGTGGTTTGGTATTTCTTGTTATTATTTTAGACCGTACTCCATTTTTTTAGTTCTGAAAAAATTTCAAGGTTTTCTGAAGGAACTCACATTTTCTTTTAAAGCCATCATTGATGAAAGAAAAAATTCTTACATCAGGGCAGACCTCTTGCTATTTATGTAACTAATAATTTGTAGGAAAGACGATACATTTAAGGGGATCATCTCAGGCCCCTGCCAGGCCCCTGTTGGTCCGGAGATTTTTTTGTTTTGTTGTTGGAAAGGACCATTAGGTGGTGGACTATTCAGTCTTAAAATTTTATGGCGCTACGGACACTAGATCCCCTTCCCAAGGACTAAAAATCCTTAATTTTCGACCCCATTTCGATCCCATATAAAAACAAAAAGAAACCGGAAATGTAAAAAGAAACCGAAATACGTAACTTTGTTTGCAATGCTTCAAGGATTCTAAAACTGTCTTTGGTTTTGTTCTAGCATCAAAACTCAATCACGAGTCCTCTTTTGAAATATCCATTAAAATATACCAAAAACTAATTTTTCGTAAAAAAATAAGGCCTAAATCAAAAAATTTACAGGAGTAAAAAAGTTTACTTTCAACAAATACATATACTGGCCGAATTTAAAACGAATCGGATGAAAATAGTCAAAATCTTGAGATGATCCGCTTAAGCCTACATACATTCTGTCGCATAAATGGCTGCACGGCGGCTGTTTTGATGCAATAACAATTGCAGACTTAATTGATGATTTATATGCTTTATCGAACTGTTTTACGACAGCGCGCGCATTGCAGAGCAATATTTTAAGGCGTGTTTGAACAAAGAATGTATAGTGAAAATATCCTATACGGTACCATGCAATGATTCGAAAATACTGGAGCTCTCAGGATATGTAATTCATGCCGTCATTTTTAACTCTGCAGGGACAATAGTGTTAATAAATTCAGCATGCTCTCGTCTTTAACATGGAGAATGTAAATTCGTTACCAGTTAAACGAGAGACTTCTTCACTATACTGTTAAAAAACTTGGAAGGAATTTAGCGCCGGCAACGATGCTGCGCACAAAGAATTTGTTGAAGACTTAAATATCAATACGCTTGCACCTTTTCCATTGCGTGATGCTTTCAGTTATTATGCATGCAAAATACAAGTTTAGATGGAAGCAGATTAGTTAGGTTGGATTAGAATAGTTAAGTAAATTCAAGTTAGGTTATATAACTTAGAAAAAAAATGAAACTTCCGCAAGCCCAGCGACTTGAAATAAACTTACAAATACTCACTGAATACTCGCACGTGATGATTAACGTCCGAGCTTTGAACCTCATTTCTTCACTGATAAAGGCGATAGACTCTTACACTTTGTCTGTGTCAACGGCTCTCCCATGCAGAAAACGCGCTTCCTTTCCTTGCAAGGTCGACCATGAGCGACTACTGCGCACCTGTCGCTGCGACGTGAAGTTGATGTGAATGTGTAACGAATTGCCCTCCCTCGCACGGCGTGACAGAGGGTGCCTCACAAAATTGCCCTTCCTCGCACGGCGTGGCAGAGGGTGCCTCACAAAATTGCCCTCCCTCGCACGGCATGACAGAGAGTGCCTCACAAAATTGCCCTTCCTCGCACGGCGTGGCAGAGGGTGCCTCACAAAATTGCCCTCCCTCGCACGGCGTGACAGAGGGTGCCTCACAAAATTGCCCTTCCTCGCACGGTGTAACAGAGGGTGCCTCACAAAATTGCCCTTCCTCGCACGGCGTGGCAGAGGGTGCCTCACAAAATTGCCCTCCCTCGCACGGCGTGACAGAGGGTGCCTCACAAAATTTCCCTCCCTCGCACGGCGTGACAGAGGGTGCCTCACAAAATTGCCCTTCCTCGCACAGCGTGGCGGAGGGTGCCTCACAAAATTGCCCTCCCTCGCACGGCGTGACAGTGGGTGCCTCACAAAATTGCCCTTCCTCGCACAGCGTGGCAGAGGGTGCCTCACAAAACTGCCCTCCCTCGCACGGCGTAACAGAGGGTGCCTCACAAAATTGCCCTCCCTCGCACGGCGTGACAGAGGGTGCCTCACAAAATTGCCCTCCCTCGCACGGCGTAACAGAGGGTGCCTCACAAAATTGCCCTCCCTCGCACGGCGTGACAGAGGGTGCCTCACAAAATTGCCCTCCCTCGCACGGCGTGACAGAGAGTGCCTCACAAAATTGCCCTCCCTCGCACGGAGTAACAGAGGGTGCCTCACAAAATTGCCCTCCCTCGCACGGAGTAACAGAGGGTGCCTCACAAAATTGCCCTCCCTCGCACGGTGCTACAGAAGGTTCCTCACAAAATTGCCCTCCCTCGCACGGAGTAACAGAGGGTGCCTCACAAAATTGCCCTACCTCTCACGGTGTAACAGAGGGTGCCTCACAAAATTGCCCTCCCTCTCACGGTGTGACAGAGGTTGCCTCACAAAATTGCCCTCCCTCTCACGGTGCTACAGAAGGTGCCTCACAAAATTGCCCTCCCTCTCACGGTGTAACAGAAGGTGCCCCACAAAATTGCCCTCCCTCGCACGGTGCTACAGAAGGTGCCTCACAAAATTGCCCTCCCTCGCACGGTGTAACAGAGGGTGCCTCACAAAATTGCCCTCCCTCGCACGGTGCTACAGAAGGTGCCTCACAAAATTGCCCTCCCTCGCACGGTGTAACAGAGGGTGCCTCATAAAATTGCCCTCCCTCTCACGGTGTAACAGAGGGTGCCTCACAAAATTGCCCTCCCTCTCACGGTGTAACAGAGGGTGCCTCATAAAATTGCCCTCCCTCTCACGGTGTAACAGAGGGTGCCTCACAAAATCGCCCTCCCTCGCACGGTGTAACAGAGGGTGCCTCACAAAATTGCCCTCCCTCTCACGGTGTAACAGAAGGTGCCTCATAAAATTGCCCTTCCTCGCACAGCGTGGCAGAAGGTGCCTCACAAAATTGCCCTCCCTCGCACGGCGTAACAGAGGGTGCCTCACAAAATTGCCCTCCTTCGCATGGTGTAACAGAGGGTGCCTCACAAAATTGCCCTCCTTCGCACGGCGTAACAGAGGGTGCCTCACAAAATTGCCCTCCCTCGCACGGAGTAACAGAGGGTGCCTCACAAAATTGCCCTCCCTCGCACGGTGCTACAGAAGGTGCCTCACAAAATTGCCCTTCCTCGCACGGCGTAACAGAGGGTGCCTCACAAAATTGCCCTCCCTCGCACGGCGTAACAGAGGGTGCCTCACAAAATTGCCCTCCTTCGCACGGCGTAACAGAGGGTGCCTCACAAAATTGCCCTCCCTCGCACGGCGTAACAGAGGGTGCCTCACAAAATTGCCCTCCCTCGCACGGCGTAACAGAGGGTGCCTCACAAAATTGCCCTCCTTCGCACGGCGTAACAGAGGGTGCCTCACAAAATTGCCCTCCCTCGCACGGCGTGACAGAGGGTGCCTCACAAAATTGCCCTCCCTCGCACGGCGTAACAGAGGGTGCCTCACAAAATTGCCCTCCCTCTCACGGTGGGACAGAGGGTGCCTCAAAACATTGCCGTCTCGTGAAGCCGTTTGAAGGAGGGTCCAAAAATACCTGCAATTTGATCTACATGAAGCAACTCAGAAGCTATCGATAATTCGGCGATAAAAACAGTTCGATAATCAACGATTTTTTCCTCTTCTGCGAGAAGTTTTTCTAATTACTCCGTGCATCATAATTACATTAGCGCATGCAAAATAAACACCCAAAGCATATTTGCCCACTAGTGTGAGATGATTCACAATAGGGTTTAATTCATCTCTGCAGTTATTTATGGGGATCTCTGAAGACTGAAAATTTCCAAAGGTTTAATTTCTGAAGACCGAATTTTTAAAAACTGATACCCAACGTGTAGAGTATGATACATTCCATTCCTAGAGTATAGAAGCATAAATAGCAGAAAAGAAAAGAAGCTGTCTCCCAAACGTTATTTAAAGTCAAAATAGACGTAAATAACACAATTTTTTTGCAAATTTCAAAGGTTTTCTCCTTCAAAGGCTTTCTCAAAATAAACTAAGGTTTTCTCCTGAGCGAAAATATTTAAAAAATTTGCAAGTAAACTTGCAGAATCCTACTTATATCAAAATGCGCCAGTTGTCTCTATTAATTTATAAATAAATATGTTTTTTGTGCGTAATTTCTCCTATGGTATTTCAACGGAAATCGCATTGAACACATTAAATTGGTTGGTCCGTCTCTCTGTGACGCTCATAAGGATGCTTAATGTCCGTATCTGTGATACGAATTTTACCAGTGCAGAAGTACAAGAATATTTTAAACGCGGGAACTGTTAGGATGGATATTTTGTTTGTCATCCTCATCTGTAAGATCTCATCTGAAAATATTCAATCACGTCATTGACGGGTCATGCACCTCGGTAGAAGTAACAATGTAGGCTCAAACCAGTCTTTTTTTCGTTGACCTTTTGTCAATGCTGACGTCATGGCAACGAACCAATAGCAGCGCTCATATTGCCTTTGACCACCCTGCTAGCCCCAAATCTGGCCCCACTATTAGTCTAACGACATGTCGCAATACTGGCGTCATGGCAAAAAAACAATAGCAGCGCTCATATTGCATTTGACAACACTGCTAGCCCTAAACTGGCACCACTATTGGCCTAACGACACATCGCAATGGTGACGTCATGAAGTTTGTTTGAAATACAGCCATTCTAATGGCTAGCGAACAATAGGAGGTGTATTTTACCCCATAGAAATGACTCAACCTTGTTTGCTCTACCGTGTCGCGTACACTACATAGTATAAATAATAGAGTTTTAACCAGAAATAGGCAATTACGGATGCCCTACAATAAAGTATACGACTTTTTAACTGCCCACATGAATTTTTTAGTGGACTTTAGTCACTAGGATTCTAATACTGAGTAATTTGATTATTTACTAAATTGTTCGTAGAATAAAAAGAAGAACCAGAGTAAAAACGAACATTACATTTATTGCAAACGTTTCGGAATTAGAATTCCATCATCAGTGCTGGAACAGGAGAGAAAAAAAAAATAAATTGTCTATTTTAAACACAAAAATCATATTATTCCACATAATTCTCTAAGTGACTAAAAAACCTAATTTGTTCATTCATACTCAAACAATAGCACACTCCTAATTCACACAAAAACACATGCACACGCTAATTCAGAAACAACAACGAAACACACTATGCATTCACACACACACACACACACACACATTCATACAGAATTACGTCAGTAGGTGGGGGCAATTGATAACTTTACGGCACTAATGTCTTTGCTGAGGTTAGGTTTATGAGTGAATATGAAAAGGGACTCTAGAATTCTTAGGTCATGCTCACTATTAGGTCGGCATAAAGTTGAAAAATTAATTGTTTTGAATGAATGGTTCGAATTTTCACAGTGATCCCTAATTGCTGATTGGGGTGGAGTGGTTAGTGCACGACCGGTTCTATGAGATATTCCTGCATGTTGGCTTTGTCTGATGAATTGTTGGAGTTTGGTACTACCAACGTAAGACTGCATGCAGCAGTCACACTTATAAAAATAGACACAGTCACTCCACAGGCACTCATCCAATCGTTCCTTCCTGCTAAAAAAGGATGCAATCTTAAAACTATTTCTATAAAACACTCTGACGTCGACCGTTGTAAAAAACCTACTAACCAACGATACTACCTCCTTCTTCAGCTCTGCGTTCAAATAACCCATGAATGGTAACTCGGCGTACAAGGTCTGCTTTGGTACGCTAAAGGTTGCAGGAGAGGGGCAAATTTTACGATCTAAAAATTTTTTTACACATTTCTGAATTAGTGATTTCGGATATTTGTTGTTGACCAATAATTTTACAATGTACTCAACTTCAAGATGGAATATTTCATACGGACTGGATATGCGGTATGCACGATGAAGTAAACAGTCAATACATGATTTTATATACCCTTTATATACACAACTAAAATAGTTCATAGCAAGCCCAGTGAATGTTGGCTTCCTATAGACAGAAGTAATGAGTTTGGAATTTGACTTTTTTATGAGAACGTCTAGGAATGGGATCTGATCATTTTGTTCTACCACCATCGTAAATTTAATATTAGGATGAGATGTGTTAATGTACTGAAAGAAACTATTGGCTGCAATTTCAGAGCGAAACAAAACAAGTGTATCGTCCAGATACCTTCCGTAAAATAATGGCTTAAACTCCGGAGGACATAGGTTCAAAAAATGTTTTTCTAAGTGGGCTAGAAAGGAGTTCGCTATTAAAGGAGAGAGGTTAGATTCCATTGCAAGTCCGTCAATTTGCTTGTACGTTTTACCATTAAATACAAAATACGAATCTTTCAGTGCTACTTCAAGTAAACGTTTGAATTGGGGTCTGTCGTAACTCAGGATGGTTCGGTTATCTTGAAAAATGCGGTCCAACAAAACATTAATTGCCTCACCAGTGGAACATTAGTGTACATAGACTCCACATCATAACTACACATGAAGAGATTATCTATGTTGCCAACAGTCGACAAATCGCGAACAAATTCATACGAATTTTCTACTGTATATTCACTATTACAAAATGGGGATAGAATAGGAACTAAGTTCGCACACAGTTTAGAGTTGTGGGTATTGCATGCAGATAAAATAGGTCTCAGCGGTACATCAGGCTTATGAATTTTGGGCAAACCATATAACACTCCAAGTTGAGATCCTACAGAGCGGCAAGTTTTATAAAAATCATCCGTTATAATTCCTAAATCTTTATCTTTTTTAAGTTTGTAGTTGACCTCATTTTCCAGTTTCAACAATAAGGTTTTTGTGTCACTAAGGTCTTCACAAAATTTATCTCTGTCTGATAGAACTGATTCCATTTTTGAAATATAATCCCGTTTGTTAAGAATAACAACACCATTCCCTTTATCGGGTTTGGTAATGTAAATTGAATCATCAGTATATAATTTCTTAAGAATCGAAAAATCTTTGATTTTAAACATAGCACAAGCGTTACGATGGCGATCAAATTTGTTATAGAATTTATGAGCAAGTGTTTTCAGTTCGTTGGTGAAAGTTGCTCTACTATTGTGAATAAATGGTGAAATTTAAAACTTTGACAGTTTGTCGTACAGCCGCTCAAATACTAAAAAATATCTGTAGAAATTCAGCTTGGTAATTGGTAAGCCAAAGTCTAGACCTAAGCATAAACCCGTTTTTCGTCTGAAGACAGAATCTTCGACGATAAATTAAAAATAACATTAGACGGATCAATATTATTGCACAGGGGTGAAACTCCTAACTTGACTAGTTTGTTTTTTTGTACTGCTCGGATGCGGTTCACATATTGCACTTGTTTGCGATAAAGCCATAATTTTAGACAGGCGAAGTCTATAGAGGATACCAGTGATTTCAGGTTGTGAAGGAAATCTTCATGGCGTCTTTCCACGGTTTTGAGTGTCCGTTGCTTGAACCTCAGTTCGTTCCAGAGTAGCTTACGCTGCAAAGAACGCCACAGGTCCGAAGTCTCCAATTGACGGCGGTAGAGACGAACTCGGAGGAATTTCGGTACGACTTCATAGTGATAACATGCACCCAAAAACTCTATATCACACACCAGTTTATCTTTCTTTTGCCCCTCTCCTGCAACCTTTAGCGTACCAAAGCAGACCTTGTACGTCGAGTTACCATTCATGGGTTATTTGAACGCAGAGCTGAAGAAGGAGGTAGTATCGTTGGTTAGTAGGTTTTTTACAACGGTCGACGTCAGAGTGTTTTATAGAAATAGTTTTAAGATTGCATCCTTTTTTAGCAGGAAGGAACGATTGGGTGAGTGCCTGTGGAGTGGCTGTGTCTATTTTTATAAGTGTGACTGCTGCATGCAGTCTTACGTTGGTAGTACCAAACTCCAACAATTCATCAGACAAAGCCAACATGCAGGAATATCTCATAGAACCGGTCGTGCACTAACCACTCCACCCCAATCAGCAATTAGGGATCACTGTGAAAATTCGAACCATTCATTCAAAACTATTAATTTTTCAACTTTATTCCGAGCTAATAGTGAGCATGACCTAAGAATTCTAGAGTCCCTTTTCATATTCACTCATAAACCTAACCTCAACAAAGACATTAGTGCCGTAAAGTTATCAATTGCCCCCACCTACTGACGTAATTCTGTATGTGTGTGTGTGTGTGTGTGTGTGTGTGTGTGTGTGTGTGTGTGTGTGTGAATGCATAGTGTGTTTCGTGGTTGTTTCTGAATTAGCGTGTGCATGTGTTTTTGTGTGAATTAGGAGTGTGCTATTGTTTGAGTATGAATGAACAAATTAGGTTTTTTAGTCATTTAGAGAATTATGTGGAATAATATGATTTTTGTGTTTAGAATAGACAATTTTTTTTTTTCTCTCCTGTTCCAGCACTGATGATGGAATTTTAATTCCGAAACGTTTGCAATAAATGCAATGTTCGGTTTTACTCTGGTTCTTCTTTTTATTCTACGAATAAGATTCTCGAAGAATCGCCCTATTGGAAATATAATTTACTAAATTGAGTTAACCATGAAGGAGTTAACACAAAAGGAAAAGGAGAACCATGAAGGAGAAAGATGTACTTGCTCAAAAATGCTCACCACTCTCTTTCCATAGCAACGCATCTTCAGGTCTCACTTCACCATAGTGTTGCACGAGCAAGGGGCCAAACAAAATTTCTGGGGGCTCTATGAGCTTTGTGTTCTTGTGGTAAAAACTCGAATTAATTTCAAACACTCTTTAATTAAAGTTTTTCTTGCTCAACGTATACTCGATCATAATTTTCAATCCCTTTGTGATTTTGACAACTTTTTTGCTGTCTGAGGCACTTAGGTGAGAATGCCGCAAATGACATCATTTTCAACTCTCAGTTGTTGCAGAACCTGGTAATTTAGAATTTTTTATGCACCAAGTGCTCATTTCGATGAAGCGAAAACATAGCGTGAATCAACGAAAAGCACACCTCTTTTTATTTATCTTTTGAGCGATTTTTTTAGTTGGCTTCTGAATTAATGTTTATAGAAAATTCTTCAAGAAAATATATTCCTGGTTTGGGAAAAGAAGCCGAGAAATCCATTACCACTTGAAAGCAGTTAAATCTCCGATTCAACGTTTCTTTTGGAATCTTTTTCGGAGAGCATTCTATGTTTGGTGGTAAGGAATTACACAATAAGAAAAATCATATCAGTTGAAATCAGTCAAATCTCTGATTTAACTTCTCTTGCGAAATCTTTGCAAAAAACAGTCGTACTTTGAGGAAAAGATGCTCTAAATAATAAAATAAATGCCAGTTAAAACCAGTTAAATCTCTAATCAACGTTATTTTGGAAATCTTATGAAAAAAACATACCTACTGTGGGGAAAAGAAGGTGTAAAAGAATAAAAAAAAAATTCACTTTAACCCTTTAACGCCCAAGTGGACTGTACGGTCTTCTCTCAAAAATAACAATAATATATTTTATTTCTTATTCAATATGTTCACTAATGTGTCCTTTGAACTTCACTGCCGAGTGGAAGTTCCTTCCACATCTTTATAACAGTGACTACCTAATGCCAGTGTCGGTTTAGTGATAGTGGTTGTTATAACGGTAATATGAGTATAAAAATGTGGGCGTTAAAGGGTTAAAACCAGTTAAATTTCTGATATAACACTTCTATGGAAAACTCTATTAAAAATATCCGTCGTTCAAGAGCAAGGAACGTACAAGAAGGATACCAGTGCTTTGCTTCATTTTAAATCATTCTAAAATGATCGACATCGACTGATACGGGCCCAGCCTGTTGACTTTACTTTTCAGCTGTTGATAATCTATACTATGATGAGAGCCGCGTCCGTCTGTCTGTCCGAAGCTAACCGAAAGTGTGGGATGAGCGTATCTGTGATACATACAAGCTTCATCAACTCCACAATATTATTCTTTCATTTTACTTCTATTCTTATTTGAAATAAAAAGAGGTGGACTATGTAGTCTAACCTAATAATACCCGTTGTGTGTTTATTTATATATTTATTTATATGTTTGTTTGTTGTCCGCTTCTTCAGAAACATAGGATGTCTGAGTGTGCGGTATCATTGTTGCCGAATTCCTCAGTGTATATATTGAAAGATGGCCCTTACATGCATTGAAATGATTGATATTTTATCCGGATAGGTTAGTATAGGATAGGTTAGGGTAGGAAAGGTTAGGTAATGTTGACGGAATTTTTCACGGGTCTTCCTAGCTTAGCGATGACATTTTCCGTAAAATTTCCACGGGTTCTACTAACATCTTAAAGTACAGTTGGTTTATTTTTTTGGGGTCCGCTTTTAGATTACTCTGTCACGCTGATAAGGATAGTTATAATGACCGTATCTGTGATACAATTTCACCAGTGCACGGGTACAAGAATATTTTTCATCGCGGGTACAGTTTGGATGGATAAACTGTTTTTTTTTTATCGACATCTGTAAAATTTATTCATGAACTCTATTGAATCCCGTCATTTTCGACGGGCCGTGCACACTAGTATGTAATAAACTGCTAAAATTTAAAACTGTGTCAAACGACATCATTTTTTATGGTGCTAGAGTCAGTACACCATTTTGAATATTTATTTTACGACAACTAATACAGTTATAAAAATTGGTTACATACGAAATGAAAGAAGAAATGTTTAAGTTTTTTCCTGTATCAATGATACAAATTTGAAGTATATTTTGGAATCAAAATATACACAATAACCATTTCCCAAAAATGCCCAAAAAGAACTAGAACCAACGGGCAAAGATAGGGGAAAGTTATTTATCTCACAATAAATCGTTTGTTAATTGCAGTGCAGAGAGACTTCGTTAGAAAATTTAATTAACAAAGGCCTTCCAAACATTGTATTATTGCAATGATTTAAAGGTTCAGAGATTTCGGCTCAACAGCTGACAAAGAACGCTCCGACGGACCGAGATCGGTACAAAATGCATGAGTAATTCAATGTGTTTCATTTTGTGCTGCTGTAGGTTCGAGTGTGTGTAATTCAAAATGTATGCATGTTTAATACAACGTGTTTCGATGAGTGTCGCAGAAGATCAGTATGCCTAGTACTCTCCGTGAGTTAAAAACACCATCATCGGAGAAATAAACAGAATATCGCTCAATATTTTGAAAAAAGTCATGGAAAATACTGTGAGTATCAATTAAATGCTGTGCGCTTGAGTTTAATTAATAATGGAGAACATTCAAATATCATATTTAAATAATTGCACACTCGAAGACTTTTTCTTTCATTTCGTATGCAACGAATTTTCATAGCTGTTTTAGTATAATAAGTTTAGTATAATTATATTTAGTTCATTTGTATTGTAATAAATATTCAAAATGCTGAAGTGACTTTTGCCCCACACTGGGTGCGCGATATACAATGACATGCAGTGCTGCAATCAGCTGCTAACAAATGTTGAACTTTAGGCATGCCATGCAGCAATTATGTAGCATCACTTCCTTCTGTCAGTGCAAGGTAAGGCCGATAGACGCGCAATTTCCGGTCCAATTCCCACAGGAGGACAAGTTAAGAGCAGTACTTACATGTGAGGGCAAAGCACGAGGTACGCCTGCATAACTGAGCCACCTAATTTGGTGTCTAATACTTCATTACAAATCAAGTGTTGTCTCAAGGACCGGTGCGGACACCAGGGAGGCGGTTTGCGAGCCTGCACCCCAGCTCTCCAAACTAAAAACAAGCCCGAGAATGCATCACAAAGTGAGGATCAAAGGATGTGTCGTCCAATTAGTTGAGACGATGACGGCGGAGCAGAGCGCCAAGCCCATTTGTTGTCCTCATTTCTGTGAGATTTACGCCATAGCGATAATGGTCGGGGGGCTTCTATTTCTCTGAATTATTGCGCTCAAGTTCCTAATTATCCGACTGGAGTGAACGAAAGAGCGGGATGCGACGTCCAAGACGGTCGCCAGGCGATGAAATGTTTTCTTAAACATCTTTTTTTATCAAGTTCAGGGGACTTGCATAAATGTAATCGTATGATTTTATATTTTTCTTCATCATTAAGTTTGAAATTTTTGCTTCCATCTTAATGATTCCTTGTTTCATTTGATACACTATAATTTGGTGTTCTTTTTGATTTTTAGACTTTATTCGATAAAAATTTTCCAGAATATAATTATTGTCACTGTGCATTACCTGATTTTCCTTTTTTACTACATATCTGATGAAAAATGTTATTGTTTTTGTGGCTTTTGAAATCAATGTTTCATATCTAACCAGTCGTGAAATTATTTAAAACGCTCTCTAAAGAAATATTTCTTTTAACTTACTTCAAAGGACAAAGAAACAAGTTCGTTCTATTAAGCGCAACAGGAGAGCAAGGATTTAGTTCGCGTAATCTCAGGCTTATGAAGACTTACCCCTGTTGTCACCCCTCTACATCAATGAATTCTGAGATGACAATTCTAAGCAATATCTCAATGAGTTGTTAACCGTCATTTAAATAAATGACTTATTCGACTTGAAACTTTGACGAAGACTCTCAGTATACCAATGCGCTGCAAAAAGATAAGTAGTTTTAATATAGTTCTTGATTCAATGTTAAAATGTTACGTTCATTTTATTATTCACGACGGCCTACAATTAAAACGGCAATTAAATGCGGATTTCGCAAATATAAATTTCGTCTATAAAAACGGTAGGATTTAGGATTTATAAGCTACTTGTATTGACGGATTCACAATGAAATTCAGCTCTTTCTTTTAGCAGTTAAAGAATTTTCAGCAATTTCGAAAAACAGTTTCCTTCCACTTGTGCCCTCTAATTTTAATTCTGTTTTTTAAAAAAAGATATCCGGACGATACCTTCAAGATATTTCATTCAAGGGAAGATGCTCATCAACTTGCTCAATCTACAAATGGCTGCCTCCCGAGCATCATGTTTACAATGGAAACCGCAGAAAACGACCAATTTCAATTCCCTGATATTTTCAATGGAAAATAGAATTTTAAACTCATTACTATTATTTATAGGAATCAACATTCATTGGTTAAGGTGCTATATTATCAGCCACATTTGGATGGGATATATTAAGACAAGTGTGACGACCTTATTACATGAAGCTTCATGAATTTCCTGTTTCTATGCGGAGGGATTGAGTTAATCACTAAATTACACAGGCAAAATTAGCGACCAGATATTTTACTTTTCAAATGTTGAGAAGTTTTGAGATAAAAAGTTTTCTTAACCCCTGCAATTCTGAGCGCAGCAAAGCAGAAAGTTTTTGTGAGGCTCTCGCGTCATGGGCTTCTTGAACCTAGAAATGAAGAAGAAATGCTCTCCCTGATTCACGCAATTCTTACTTGTATTGACGTGCACGGGTTTTATAGGAATACTTCTGAGATTACTTCATTTTTTTCGCCTGAATGATGATTGGATGACTGCCTGTGTAGCGGTTGTGTGTATCTTCGCCAGCGTGATTACCGCCGGCATTCGTATGTTGGGAGTACTACCTGCTCTCCGACATTCAAAGCAGTCAATATCATATTTAAATAATAAAACTTGTAGATTTTTCTTTCATTTGATACGTGACTCACTTTTATAGTTGCATTAGTTGTGGTGTAATAAATGCTCAAATGCTGCAGGGACTTATGTCCCACACGGTATACAAACACAATACTGAAGTTAGCTGCAAACAAATGTTGTATTTTGGGCGCGGGTTAAAAATCATTAACAGTCCAATGTTTCTCACAGAAATTACACGTAAAGTATTTCATTCCAAATCAGCACTACGAGATCACTTCAATACTTCAGATAGATCTGTCAATGTTTCCTTTATCTTGGCATTTAATGGTACTCGAATGTGAACTTCAGAATCCCTGTTTACTTTCATTACTTTGTTCCTTGTATTTTAGGATACCTGTTCATTTTTACGCTTCGAACTTTGAACATCATCATCGAAGTGCAAAGTAAAATAATGTTGCACCTTCATTTTAATTCAGCTCTACAGTTGCAAGTTTGCGTGCGTGACTACGTAGGTACGAATTTCAATAGGAATTTACTGTGTGCGGCGCGCTAGGTGTGCGCATTCGTAAAATTTTCGTTTTCAATCAAAAAAAGACAGTTAAAAAATGGAGTGAAAAATCTATTCTTTCAAAGAACACAGGAGAAATTTAAATATAAAAGAGGACATTTCATGCATTTTTACACCAATTCTATAAGGCTTAAAGAGAAAAATTGCAGCGTTGTACGACCATGGAACTGGGAACGCTAAAATACAACTAAAATGTAAAGTTAGCAAAAATAAATTAGGCACCTTGCGTTTTAAGTTGTGTTTTTTGGCGCTCTCAGTTTCATCTTTTTGCAAAGTTGTCTTCTCTGAGTATTCATAGGCGCCTTTTAATTTCATAGCTGATGCGCGAAACAGATGCTCTTTGTGCCCGATTTTTCATTCATGTTCCACCAAGCTTATTACGCAACAAATGTTTGCACGGGTCCCTAACTTACTCTTTTTTACTGAAGATTTGGAAGTTTCTAACCAAATTTTTAGTTTTATGTATTTATTTTCTTAGTAGTTTAATTCTTGGTTTGCTAATCTGGTTGGGGCAGAAATCTATTGGTTATAACGCATGTTTTCAGACTCCTCTGGAGTTTTATCGTTAAGCTTTCTCTTTGAAATATTTTGGAATCGTCGTGGCATTTAGCCGTTCGATATTTCACCTGACACGTAGGCCAAAAAAATTCATCGTGATTTTTCTACTCAAATAAACTAACCTAACCTTTGCTAATTAAACTTATCCTAATTCATTTAATCCTAGTTCGTCCTACTTTAACCTAAGCAATCTTAATCTTAATAAGTCCATCCTATCTTATATTCAGATTCTTCTCACTTAACTCGATATGTTCGAACCTATTTTAATCCGATGTAAATTAACCTAAAGCGTCCTAATCTAACCTAATCTAGCATACTTGTAACCTAATCTGTCCAAATGGAACTTAATCTAACGTAACCACCAATTTCTTCTTTTCTACAGACCGTTGATCAGGAAGAAACCCGGACTGTTTCCTACCTGTCTATTCGCCAAAATTCAAGGTACTACCCAGGTAGCAAAAAAATTATTAGGCCAATATTGGGCTGATAATTATTTATTGACCTGATATGGGAATCTTGGATTACAATAATAGGCTAATAACAAGACAATATCGAAAAAAGATATATTTATTCATAATATCAACTTGTTACTGGGACAATATAGTAAATAGTTTTATTTCTAATATTAAACTCACAGTGTATATATATGTACGATATTCATATAAGTAGAAACAATCTCATAATAATTATAAATCTCGCAATTTAATAAAATTTGTTAAAACATAAATTATTATTGCCCAAACATTAGGTTGATATCGAACGCCAATAATACGGAGTAATTTATATAAAATATACCAATTAAGTTAATAAATAGTTATTTCAGTTATTAATGAGTGCAGATATATTTGGCAGATATCAAGGAATGTGAATACGTTACAATAATATGCATATTCAGAGTTACTGTAATCACAGATTCACAGTTCTTGTTTTTTCAGTCGTCCAATGAGTTTCGAAGGTCTAGTTTTTTTTCAAAAAATATGCTAAAATCGTTTGTCATATGTTACTATATAAATAAATGTCTATATATTGAATTAAGTTGATATAAAGTCATTTATATAGATGATATAATTGACTTAATTTCGTACCGATGGTTTTGAGTAGGCCTATTCCTAACATATAACCCATTTGGCATGCATCATTCTTTGAGTAAAGCGCTTTGGTGCAATTTTTCAATCACGCATGTACTCGTATATGCTGCTTAGGTGAACGTAGCGTATGTGGTTGTTAAGTCTGATTACATAATCCGGTATTGACATCAATCGACTGAAAAAAAATCACAAAGTATAGTTTTATTTCCCGAAACTAATTTAGTTGGGTGAAAAAGGCGATTTAAAAATGCCAAAAACACAAATATATGTATTTTATTCTGCTCATCATTTCACGAATCAAAACTGGATTGACCATTTTCACCTCCCTATTAGGTATGTATATCTAGGTAGTATTTAGCTACTAGTAAGCTAGGCTAATATGTAAGTATCCACGCATTAACCGTTATAATGGTGACATAGAAGTACTGGACTTATATACATATATGTACCTAGAATATTATGTAAACCTGAATGGTAAGTTGCCCTGTTAAAGGAGACCAATTCAAAATTTCGTTTAGTTTGAACTTAATCTGAAGCTACACTGACAGTATTTTTATTTTGTTTATAATACAAACTGTAATTTGCAATTTTTTTAGTTCAAATGTTATAGTTTTTATTCAAATTGTAATTGAAGTCATGTATTTTTTCAAGTCAGTAATGAATATATTTTAACGCACATTGGATTTAGTATGAACTAAAGAAATTTTGAAACAAGCCCGTTAATATTCTTGAAGCAGTCATAATTTTTATACACATTTCAGCTGTATATACAGTCACCTTTAATCCAGTATGTACCTCAGTTTTTTATTACTTGAACTTAATGCAATTAATAACCAAAATGGCTGCTCTTGAACATTAGCATTCGTGCCACAATGAAGGATTTGATCTGTCCTGAAAACCTCATTAATACCAAGATGTATCGTACTGACTATTAGTCATGAGCAAAACCGGTCCCTCACTCTTTTATAATGACAAGAACGCAGTTTCATTCAAGAAAGAAATACTGGGAAGTCGATTAGCTACATGTTTTCACTTTAATGTAAACTATGTAACCGCGTTCTTATTTTTACTTGCAATGAACCGAATTACTGTCGCCACAAAACGAGCGGCCACCACTTTTGCCATCATCGCTGGCTGTATTTTTTTCAGTACGTATTAATATGATTATTTCTAGTTAACTAATTTGAAAAGATCACTTGTGCGCATTTTTGAGCTAAAATGAAACATCTTGGGGGGGACACGATTTCTTTTCAGGTGAAACGTGATCAAACCGCATGTACAGGTTGCCCGACCACTGGTACGTGCAACACAAAATTTGGACTTCTACTCTACGATGCCGAAGAGGTTTGTAACCATGGAATCATGGATTTTAGATAAATTTTGAAAGCAGTTTAATTCATGGTCTTATAGGTGTGTAGGTATGTAGATCAGATAACATAGTTATCAGAATTATATATATATTTCTCGTCTTTGAACACTTCTGAATATTGATGTGATATTAGAAATTGATTATTGAGCCAAAGTGTTGCTTAAGGAAACACCTCAATATCAAGTCAATAGTGACACAGTAATTAGCTGATACTGGGTTAAAAATAAATTATTATTGGGACAATATATTCTACCAATATCCACTTGATATCAGAAAATAAGAATTGGGCAAATATTTTTCTAAGGAACACCCCAATATCAAGTCCATAGTGATACAATAATTAGCTGATATTGGGTTAGCTGATATCAGGAATTGAGTATTAAGAGAATGTTATTGTAGGGAACACCTCATTATCGAGTCAATATTGATACAATAATTAGTCGATATTGGGTTGATGATAATATTGTTATTGGGCCAATATATTTTTCCAATATCAACCGAATTTTCCAAAATAAGGTATTGTCCCAATGTTCATTTTGAATATCCAATCAATATTTTAACTGTATATTGGTTCAATATTAGGCCAATAAATTTTGCTACCTGGGTATACTTGTCGAAACGATTGTACAGTGTACTCGTAGTCATATATCGAAGAACGATATGAATTTTCTCAAAATCCAATGCGAATTTTCTCCATTCGACTGTTGAAAATTCTGACGCTTAGAAAAAACGTATAAGTCAGCGTTATTCGATAATTCGGAATCAGTAATTTTTTAAGTTAGATTGTTTGCTCGTTCTTCTGTCGATTTTTATTTTTCGGATCCAGGGTAGTCGATCGTGTGTTTTCTATGCATTAGATAGCAGAAAATTAGATTCATCATGCGTGAAATTCATTATGTGATGAACGTATCGATACATATCAACAAAATTGTACTTTTGAAATGAGCCGAAAAATGCTAGAAGAGTAGTAAATTAAGAAGGATAAAAATATTGTCAAAAGAACGAGATTCTCTCCCGAAACAAATGACAGTTCTCGGATTATCAAGAAAAGTCGTGTTATACGGTTTATTTCCTGTACGTCAGACATTTCAAAAGTTCGGATGGTGAAAATTTGTACTGAACATAAAGAAAATTTATTTCAGTCATTCAATAACTATGTAAATCTGAACACATTAGTTGCGACAAGTATGGTTTCTTGAATTTTTCCGAATCGGCAGGTAAGAAACAGTTCGGGTTGCTTCCTAGTCAACTGTCGATAGAAAAGGAAAAAAATTAACGGTTACGCAAGATTGTGTTTTGTTTAGACTCAACTCTTCTTACGTTCTTCCTTGTCATTTCATACGGACAATCTTGTAATTTTTTTCTAAATAGGCGCTGAAGTGTATGGATACTTTCACCCTCCACTTAATGAGTTCCACACATCATAAATTCCGTTTTGTTAGGTGATCCATATAGAAAAAAACACGAGTACTCTGAATACGAACGTGAATTCGATTTTTTCGCTCCACTCCCCAGTTGAAATCAGCGCAGTGTTTTTGGCAGTTTCCTGACGTTTTTGGCAGAGGTTAGGGGCGCCGTAGCGCAGTGGCAGCGCAGCGCAGCGGTCACTACGTCCGCTTTAGGGACGACTTTCTCTGCCGTGGCTGTCGGCGGCAATCGCGGGAACGTCTGCTTAGATCTGCCTGGAACTGCTCTACAGTTTTATGCAGTTTTTTGGTAGTTCTTGGCAGATAAAAGCGACTGCGTGGAGCATTTTTTGGTCTTCGAGACTGTGTGATACGGCTTACCTGATTTTAAAATCGTTATATCATTTAAAAATGATTTTGCAACAGCAGATGATTGCTAGCAACAGATAAATCTCAGGATAATCCCTGATTCGCCGATCTACGGCATTAATCTTTTTTCACGAAAACCTTAGTTAAAAGAGTTTATCCTCCTAAAGTAGTCTCATTAACTCCGTTAAAGGCGAGGTGTACTTATTGATAGGATGCCTTTACAATATGGAGCAAGGAAATGCATCTGTTTTTTTTATTACAGGCAATGAACCCAATTACCTTTACGGTCCCTGTTAAATACACAAATACGTTTTAACAAAGACAGTAATTTATTTCCTTTAGCAAAAATAACGCGTACAGACATAAGCTCCTGCAAAGCACAACAGATACACGTAAAATTAAATGTAAAATATTTGTGCTATTCAGCTAGGTAATCAGAACAACGTTAGGATGTTGAAATACAATACAAATGAAACTTGAGGGCTTACTGGAGTAAATGTACGGGCGCACATCAGCAGAAGCACATCTGCTACTGCCTGTTTTCGACCGAGGCATTCACTGCTGCGAACGACGAAGGCCAACAGAGAACTATCTGCTTCAATTCGGCTGTAGACAATTACTGCAAAGGTTTGCCAAAAAACGCTATTCGAATTGACTCCCATGCATTTTGTCTGCGGTGAACTGCTGGAATTCATCTTAAAACTGCGATCACTGCGGAAAACTACCAAAATTTTTCCGCGCAACTGCGCTAATTTTCAAATGGGTCTTGCTGCAAATACGCTCTTGTTGATGAACGGAAATTAAAAAATGTTACGGAAAATTATTGAATAGTATTGATGAAAACTGGTAGCTAGTATTGAAGGCACGGAGAAAATCAGGATATTTTGTCTATTTTTAATTACTGTAGTCGATACGTTACACCTGTGCAAAGGAGTGCAATACCAATGGGACGAGCAAAATTGTAAAGTATCTTGTCAAGCCCGGTTTCAAGTTGTTACTTATTTAAACATTTGATGCATAAAAGAATTAGTCATTGGTGTATCAAATGGAATGCTACTAAATCCTCAGCAGCTTCTGCATAGTGCGCTCTCAAACTTTACCACGTTACAATAGATACCACTTCTTTACCCTTAACTGATTGGCTAACTCGATTGAGCATACATGTACTAGCTAATATAATTGGCGCCAATAGCAAATGAATTGATGGAAAGTGGACCGAAGATGAAAGGAGATGTTGTTCACCAATGTTAAACATCGTCACCAAGAGCTAGACAAACACGCAACACCAAAACCACATTAAAAAGGAACTTCACCGAGATGAAATTCTGTGGCATGTTAGGCCGGACATAAGATGAGTAATATCCTTTAAATTTTGCAGAAAACTAGGATGCTAACTGTTGAACAACACTGTCAGCTAACACTTGACACAGCTATTAAAAGGAAGCACGCAGTTCTGTTTTATTACAATTAACTGATCATCCATCAGTAAGTCAATGCGCGTCAATTCACCCAGCCTGTACGACTCATGAAAGAATCAGACTTTAGGCCAAGGAAGACTTCCTCATCCCCCTTGCTCCCCATATCTTCTTCCATGAGATGCATGTCTTTGTCACAGTTTTAAAATTAATCTCAGAGAAAACTACGAATGCCTGAGACCAAATTCGATGGTGAGTTGAATTTTTTTTACTCTAAACACAAAATGTTCTCAGATTAATGCAGTAAAAAGTTAATAAATTTGTGAGCTAAGGTTGTTGATAATGATTTTGATGATCAAATTTACACTAGCCGATGAAATTCTGGTGACCTGAATACATGAAATTCTGGTGACCTGAATACATAATTAAAAACGGGCTGGAGCCAGAGTACGAAATGATCGATAGTAGCCCTTGCTTACAGTGAATGCTGAAATGTCCTTTCAAAATTAAAAAAACATTCTCAGCGATGTTCCATTTTCCTAATACAGATTTTGGTGACCTTCCTAATATGTACATTCGCCACTTCATGAATTTCTTATATTATGAATTCTCTGCTTTCTATTATCATCCTCATATGAAACACACGAGTAACCGCTTCTGTTGAGATTGACCAGCAGAAGTTTATATGCCTCCTAATTTCTTTGTGTTTAACGTTCTCGCACATGAAATAATTTTTGCGGTATTCACTTTCAACTGAAGTATCCTGTGTGGGTGTGTGTGTGTGTGTGAAATATTTCAGAGATTCATGAAATAACGTTTCGGAAATTTCTTTAGTGCCCTCATTTCTGAAAACTTTTTAAGTATTTTCACCAGAGTATAGTTAATGTCAGAGCCTGGAAATTTGTGTTTTGCAAAAAGTACTGAACATTTAGAAAATATTTTTGGTAATTCAGTTGAACATTCTCGTGACATTTTGTTTCTAAAAATATTTCAAGATTTGTTTGTCATATAAGTTTTTAACCATGTTAAGATACTTGCTTATATAACATAAACTCATTATAATTGGAAAGATTAGCCAATTTCCAATTATCGATGAACATTACCAGTTTATCCATAATTACTGCTTTCAAGATCTAATATTTCATTCAGAAATGAAATCCCACTTCAGTTTATAAATAAGGGACTTCGTTCATCTCCCAGTTTTAAATCGCCACCTAGATCTCCGTAGATTTGTGGAGCACGACCCGCGCAGCGACGCTCGCATGAGGGCAGGTCACCGCAGCGTCTACAGCACACAGACGGCGGCCGCAGCAGCGCGGAACTCCGCTGCGTCAGACGCGATATTTGCGCCACAGGCAACTGCTGCGGCGGACGTGGCTGGCAGCCTAGCTGCGCTTTCCGCTGCGTGCATTGTAGGTGGCCTGCTCTGATCAGGGCACTTATTATAACTGAGCTGTTTGTTTAGCTAACATTTTTTGCATTAATCTAGTAAGGGTTAGGATTGAGAAGTTTCAAGGTGCATTTCTATGATCATAGTTACACTATACCATTTACAAGTTGATTTGCTCCAAATGAATTTTGATTTGCTCCTCGTGAAAATAGAATTGCTCCAAGTGAATTTTGATTTGCTCCTCGTGAAAATAGAATTGCTCCAAGTGAATTTTGATTTGCTCCTCGTGAAAATAGAATTGCTCCAAGTGAATTTTGATTTGCTCCTCGTGAAAATAGAATTGCTCCAAGTGAATTTTGATTTGCTCCTCGTGAGAATAGAATTGCTCCAAGTGAATTTTGATTTGCTCCTCGTGAAAATAGAATTGCTCCAAGTGAATTTTGATTTGCTCTTGTTTAATTTGCAATTGATTCAAATGATTTTTAGATTGCTATAGTTTTAATATCAAAATTACGGTTAATTTTTTAGCTTGCGTATTCAACATATTTAAAACACTATATATTGCTATATATTGTAGAATAATTATAATAATATTTTTTTTAGAATTAAAAGGGCGATTTTTGGGAAATCTAATATGTAAAATGAAAAGAAGAACCAATATAAAAGGGAACATTCTTTTAATTGCAAACGTTTCGGAATCTATGATTCCATCATCAGTGCTGTAAAACTCGAAACGAAAAACAATAATGAACAAATTGCGGAAAATTATATATAAGAACTTAATATCACTATACCTACATCGAAAAATATATATATATATATAGTTATGCCTAACCGTAAAAAATAAAAACAATTTCTCCTAAACATTCCTGACCATAAGTACACCTAAATTCTGGCAATCAAACCAAACCCCAATAACATCTACACAAAGTAACCGAACTGCACACACATATATACCCCCCCACACACACACTCACTCAAACACACTCATATTTACACAGTTTGGGCGATATTTAATTTCATCACACTTTGATCACTATATATTTAGCTGAGGTCTATGGGTAAAATTGAAGGAGGATTCCATAATTCTAGGGTCAAATTGCTCTACAGTTCTACAAAGTGTGGAGAAATTGGAATTTTTGAAAGGGTGGTTTGAACTATGGCAATGATCTCTGATGGCTGCCAGGGAGCAAGATGAGTAGGGACGGCCGGTTCTATTGGAGACACAAGAGTGTTGGCTGTGACGAATAAATTGCTGGAGTGTGGTACTTCCAACATAGGACTGCAGGCAGCAATCACATTCTTATAAGTAGACACAACCATTTCTCAGGCACTCTGCCAAACGCTTTTTGCTATTGAAAAATGAACCTATTTAAAAACCATTTCTATAAAATGCTATATATTTTTGTTATATATTGTTGTAAAAATACTCTATTTTTTTAATTAATGGTAATTAATAAGTAACTAATTTTAAAAATTTTTGCAGAAAGATTAATTAATTAGCTTTTTAATTAATCGATCATTTAAAGGCATATAAGCAAAAGGACTTTCAATAATTTGCAGGGTATTAGGATCACATGTTCAACCGGTAACCTACCGACGATCATCAAGTAGCTGTATTAACCAAGGGTTATTTCCTACCTATGACCCCTCAGGGGGATACAACTATATATTGTATCTAAGGGAATTAGTGCTCCTAGGGGGACAATGAGAGGGCCCAAGCTAAAGGTTAGGTAGGCTTTCTTTTTGTTAAAATAGAATAAGTTTTTGTTTTGTTACGGACAATGTTTTTCAGTTTGCTGCTGTCCTGTATTTTTTCAACGCCTATTACTTTCTTCTTCAAATTTGATCTTGTTTCATGAACTTCTTTCTCATCTTACTGTTTATATGCCTTTTCTGAATAGATTCCGAGTTCCCTTTACTTCTTACTAAAAGGTGCCTTCGTCCTTCCTCTCTTTGGATAGCATTTGTTGCTGCCTCCCAACCCGGTTTTAGTTTTAGCCTCCCTACCTGGGAGGCTAAAACTTACGACTAATCTAACAATCCTACCGACGATTATCCGGTAGATTATCCGGCCCTATCGAATAAACAATTATTATTATCATCATTAGTCCCTAGCGGGATTGGAAAATATATTGATAGAAAGCGTTTTAGAATTAAAAAGAACAATAAATAAATAGAGGTTTTATCAATAACTCGTGTAAAAACGCATTTTGATGAAAAAGTACAGTAATATGATCAAAAGAATAATGCTGCTGAAAAGTCATAACAAAGCAAGGCAAACAGAAAAGTAAGCATGCATTACAACGTCTGCACAAGTTTTGAGTTATTTTCGCATTAACATATTTCTATAAGGTCTTCTTGACGAGTTGCGGCAGCGTAGTACTTCTCCACCCTGTTGGTAAAGTTGAGCAACATGCCGGGGTTGACAAGTCCAAGGGCTTCAACTGCGATGTTCTCCATCTCTCGCATCTGGTAATGCTCCACCTGGTGCTATCTCAAGAATTGCATTCATCCTTTCACGCAAGTGCCTCTTTACGTGACTCTTCACTAGGCTCCAAACCAACTCTATTGGATTTAGCAGATAAGAATAGGGAGCTAAACGAAGTATCTGAATACTGGGATATTCTGTCTCTAGCCCTTCAAGATTAGAATGAGCCGGAGCATTGTCAATTATGAAAGTAGGATGGTCAATCCCGTTCTGACGACATGCATCTATGAGCTCCCGGAACCACTGCAGACAATCCTGTCGTTTGAACGAGCCACGGCGAGTCGAGGTTAGAAGCAATTGGGTACTTGTCATTGCTCCAATGATGTGCAGATTTGCGCCTTTGCTGGACGGAAGAATCACTGAAGCTCTCGTACCAACTTTTGATCTTCCTTCGTTTCTTTTACAGTAAAGGTTGAAATTTGTCTCATCAACCCAGACTGGAGTCCTACCTTCTGATCTCACATTGAAAAATTGTTCCATGTATCTATATAGCGCGTTTTCCTTTGTTCGCTTCATTATTCATTCTATCAATGCTTGGTCTCACTAATTTGACGGAAAACATTTCACCATCGAGCCAATTTTTGATCGTATTAACACACACGTCAATGTCGTGATCTTCTTGTACTTTTCTACGAAGTTGTGAGAGGGTAATCGAAACATTTTCCTCTATGGCTGATGTCAGTGTCCTCAATATTTCGGGACATTTCTTCTTATTATTTCCTCCTTACTTCTTTGCTAAGAGTTGCTTATTTTTCAGCCACCTGTAAGCAGTCTTAGCATTTACTCCAAGTGCGTTCGCAACTTTCTTCCAGTCCTCTTCATTATTGAAGGCTTCTATTATTCTCTGTCTGTCTCGCGCACTTGTTTTATTATATTTCATCTTGAAGGTTTTGATTTCTGAAAGTTTAAATTTGGAGTTGAGGTGGACACTTATAGCTGATGACGGTAGCTTCTCTACAAAAGGTGCAACGTGACGTGCAGCAATGTGCAACGTGGCAGTATCTCTGTGATGCTTCCTTGATCAAAGTGTCTGAGGTACGATTCCTCTGTCAAATGATTTGATAATGATTAATGGTTCATACAACGAAAATTATATTCTATATATATTTTTTGTAAATTATACTCAGCAAAAACTCTGTATCTTTGTATGCATTATTGGAATGAAATTACTTTACAAAGAAAAAAAAAATTTCGCTAAGATTCTTTCAAATAACATTATAAAGCCAGTAAAATACTTATGTAATGATTTAAAATTGAAAAATAGCAAATTAAAATTCACTTGGAGCAATTCTATTTCCACGAGGAGCAAATCAAAATTCACTTAGAGCAATTCTATTTTCACGAGGAGCAAATCAAAATTCACTTGGAGCAATTCTATTTTCACTAGGAGCAAATCAAATTTCACTTGGAGCAATTCTATTTTCACGGGGAGCAAATCAAAATTCACTTTGAGCAATTCTATTTTCACGAGGAGCAAATCAAAATTCACTTGGAGCAATTCTATTTTCACGAGGAGCAAATCAAAATTCATTTGGAGGAAATCAACTTGTAAATGGTATATTATTCTCTGTCTGTCTCGCGCACTTGTTTTATTATATTTCATCTTGAAGGTTTTGATTTCTGAAAGTTTAAATTTGGAGTTGAGGTGGACACTTATAGCTGATGACAGTAGCTTGTCTACAAAAGGTGCAACGTGACGTGCAGCAATGTGCAACGTGGCAGTATCTCTGTGATGCTTCCTTGATCAAAGTGTCTGAGGTACGACTCCTCTGTCTAATGATTTGATAATGATTAATAGTTCATACAACGAAAATTATATTCTATATATATTTTTTGTAAATTATACTCAGCAAAAACTCTGTATCTTTGTATGCATTATTGGAATGAAATTACTTTCCAAAGAAAAAAAAATTTCGCTAAGATTCTTTCAAATAACATTATAAAGCCAGTAAAATACTTATGTAATGATTTAAAATTGAAAAATAGCAAATTAAAATTCACTTGGAGCAATTCTATTTTCACGAGGAGCAAATCAAAATTCACTTAGAGCAATTCTATTTTCACGAGGAGCAAATCAAAATTCACTTGGAGCAATTCTATTTTCACTGGGAGCAAATCAAATTTCACTTGGAGCAATTCTATTTTCACGAGGAGCAAATCAAAATTCACTTGGAGCAATTCTATTTTCACGAGGAGCAAATCAAAATTCACTTGGAGCAATTCTATTTTCACGAGGAGCAAATCAAAATTCATTTGGAGCAAATCAACTTGTAAATGGTATAGTGTAACGGCCCGTCAAGAATGACGGGATTCAATATCTTTCACGAATAAATTTTCATGATGTGGATACCAAACAGATATATCCATCCTAACGCTAGCCGCGATTAAAATATTCTTGTATACTATACCATTTACAAGTTGATTTGCTCCAAATGAATTTTGATTTGCTCCTCGTGAAAATAGAATTGCTCCAAGTGAATTTTGATTTGCTCCTCGTGAAAATAGAATTGCTCCAAGTGAATTTTGATTTGCTCCTCGTGAAAATAGAATTGCTCCAAGTGAATTTTGATTTGCTCCTCGTGAATATAGAATTGCTCCAAGTGAAATTTGATTTGCTCCTCGTGAAAATAGAATTGCTCCAAGTGAAATTTGATTTGCTCTTTTTTCAATTTTAAATCATTACATAAGTATTTTACTGGTTTTATAATATTATTTGAAAGAATCTTAGCAAAATTTATTTTTTATTTGTAAAGTAATTTTATTCCAATAATTCGTACAAAGATACAGAGTTTTTGCTGAGTACAATTCACAAGAAAATACAGAATATAATTTTCGTTGTATAAACCATTACTCATTATCAAACCATTAGACAGAGGAGTCGTACCTCAGACACTTTGATCAAAGAAGCATCACAGAGAAACTGCCGCGTTGCACACTGCTGCACATCACGTCCCAACTTATGTAGACATGCTAACGTCATCAGCAATAAGTGTCCACCTCAACTCCAAACATCTTCATCCGTTAGAAACCAAAACCTTCTATGTAGATGAAGTATAATAAAACAAGTGCGTGAGACAGACAGAGAATAATAGAAGCTTTCAATAATAAAGAGGACTATAAGAAAGTTGCAAACGCACTTGGAATAAATGTTAAGACTGCATACAGGTAAAAATAAGCAAGTCATATCTAAGAAGAAAGGAAGAAATAATATAAGAAATGTCCCGAAATATTGAGGACACTGACAACAGCCATAGAAGAAAATGCTTCGATTACTCTCTCACAACTTCGCAGAAAAGTACAACAAGATCATGACGTTGATCAAAGAGATCTTATAGAAATATGTCCCCTCAAGGGCATACAGCTATTGTATCTATGGGAATTAGCGCTCCCAGGGGAACCATGTGAGGGCCCGAGCTAAAGGTTAGGTAGGCTTCCTTTTTGTTGTAATAAAATAGGTTTTTGTTTTGTTACGGACCATCTTTTTTCGGTTCACTGCTGTCCTGTTTTTCAGCACCTACTACTTTCTTCTTCAACTTTTTTCTTGTTTCATGAACTTCTTTCCTAGCTTACTGTTTCTGTGCACTTTGTGCATAGATTCCGCGTTCCCTCAACTCCATACTAAATGGTGCCTTCCTCTTTCCTCTCTTAGAACATCATTGTAATTTTGATATTGTAACCATAAAAAACTAAAAATTATTTGGATCGATAGCAAATTGACAAAGAGCAAATCAAAATTCACTTGGAGCAATTCTATTTTCACGAGGAGCAAATCAAAATTCACTTGGAGCAATTCTATTTTCACGAGGAGCAATTCTATTTTCACGAGGAGCAAATCAAAATTCACTTGGAGCAATTCTATTTTCACGAGGAGCAAATCAAAATTCACTTGGAGCAATTCTATTTTCACGAGGAGCAAATCAAAATTCATTTGGAGCAAATCAACTTGTAAATGGTATAGTGCACTGGTGAAACTCGTATCACAGATACAGTCGTTAAGCATCCTCAAGAGCGTGACACACAAAAGAAGAAGCGGACACCAAACAAATGTATAAACAAGCGAACACACCAATGGTGTTATTATTATACTATACCATTCAAAAGTTAATTTGCTCCAAATGAATTTTGGTTTGATCCTCGCGAAATTAGAATTGCTCAAAGTGAATTTTAAGTTGCTTTTCGTGAAAATAGAATTGCTCCAAGTGAATTTTGATTTGATCTTAGTGAATACTGAATTGCTCCAAGTGAAATTTGATTTGCTCTTTGGTAATTTGCGATCGATCCAAGTAATTTTTTAGTTTGTTATAGTTACAATATCAAAATTACGTAATTTTTTTCAGCTTGTGCATTTAAAATATATAAAATACTATATATTGCCCTAACCACAGGGTTGAACCTTAGTTTGAACCTTTCTTGATAGCCAAATCTGTGCTCTCATGGGTAATTAATATTAATTAGTAAACATATTTTATTTAATGTTAAATAATAATTAATTACCTTTTAATCAATTCTTCAGAAGTCCTAGTTAATTCATTACTTTTTTAATTATTTAATCTATCAGTAAAAGGCATATAAGCAACGGGACTTGCAATAGTGTGCAAGGTTTTGGGATCACATGTTCAACCGGTAACCTACTGACGATCACCCACTAGCGGCATTACCCACGGGTTATTTCCTACCGACGATCATCCGGTAGCTGACACCCTATCAAATAAACCATCATTATTATCATCATCATTAAACATGCTTAGGTCGCAATCCCTAACGGGATTGGACAATAAATTGATAGAAAGCGTTTTAAAATTAAAATAAATAATAAATAGATACTTTGCAGATAACTCGTGTACGAATGCATTTTGATGAAGAAGTACAGTAATGTTATCGAAAGAATAATACTGCTGAAACGTCATAACTAAACATCACAAAAAGAAATGTAAAGCATGTATTACAACGTTTGCACAAGTTTTGACAATTATTGCCTCATTAACTATAAGATCTCCTTGACCAACGTCATGATCTTGTTGTACTTTTCTGCGAAGTTGTGAGAGAGTAATCAAAGAATTTTCTTCTACGGCTGTTGTCAGTGTTCTCAATATTTTGGGACATTTCTTTTATTATTTCTTCCTTTCTTCTTAGATTTGACTTGCTTATTATTCATCCGCCTGTATGCAGTCTTAACATTTATTCCAAGTGCATTTGCAACTTTCTTCCAGTCCTCTTCATTATTGAAAGCTTCTATTATTCTCTGTGTGTCTCGCGCACTTGTTTTATTATACTTCATCTTGAAGGTTTTGGTTTCTGAAAGATGAAGATGTTTGATGTTGAGGTGGACACTTATTGCTGATGACGTTAGCGTGTTTACACAAGGTGCAACGTGATGTGCGGCAATGTGCAACGTGGCAGTATCTCTGTGATGCTTCTTAGATCAAAGTGTCTGAGATACAACTCCTTTATCTAATGGTTTGATAATGAGTAATGGTTTATACGACGAAAATTTTATTCTGTATTTTTTTGTAAATTATACTCAGCAAAAACTCTGTATCTTTGTACGCATTATTGGAATAAATTCACTTCACAAAGAAAAAATAAATTTCACTAAGATTCTTTAAAATGACATTATAAAGCCAATAAAATTCTCATGTTATGATTTAAAATTAGAGCAATTCAATTTTCACTAGGAGCAAATTAAAATTCACTTGGAGCATTTCTAATTTCGGGAGGATCAAATCAAATTTCACTTGGAGCAATTCTATTTTCATGAGGAGCAAATCAAAATTCACTCAGAGCAATTCTAATTTCGCGAGGATCAAATCAAAATTCATTTATAGCAAATCAACTTGTAGACGGTATAGTGTGCACTTCCCATCCAAAATGACGGGATTCAATCCTTTCTCCAATAAATTTTCCAGCTGTGGATAACAAACAAATACGTCCATTCCAACAGTACCCGTGATAAAAAATTCTTTTACTTGTGCATTGGTGAAACTCGTGCCATAGATAAGGTTATTATAACTATCCATATGAGCGTGACATAAATGGAAGAAGCGGACTCCAAACAAAAAACCAAGGGTATTATTAGGTAGTAGCAGTATCTGTGGAAATTCCACTGACAATGTCATCGTTAAGCTAGGTGGACCTGCGAAAAAACTCCGTCAGCATTACCTAACCTATGCTAACCTTTCCTATCCTAACTTATCCTAACCTAACCTTATAAAATATCCAGCATATCAATGCATGTAAGGGCCATATTTCAATGTTACACTGAGATATTCGGTATTCATGATACCGCACACTCAGACACCCTATGCTTCTTAAGAAGCGGACACAAAAAAATATATTGACAAATATATAAATAAACACACATCGGGTATTATTAGGT
Source organism: Morinoia aosen (assembly GCA_030386875.1). NCBI lineage: Eukaryota > Metazoa > Arthropoda > Malacostraca > Amphipoda > Talitridae > Morinoia > Morinoia aosen. Next base: position 46,618,461 of record CM059575.1, read on the forward strand.
TGGACTAGAGCTCTGGAGGCACCCTGGAACATACATTTTCAAGATCATTTGTGTACACGACCCATCAAAAATGACGGTATTCAATATTTTCAGTTAATAAATTTTCCAGATGTGTATGACAAACAAATGTATCCATCCTAATAGTAACCGCGATTAAAATATTCTTGTGCATTAGTGAAACTCGTAGCACAGATACGGTCATTGAGCATTCTTGTGAGCGTGAGAGACGGAAGAAGCGGATACCAAACAAATGCATATATAAATAAACGCACCAAGGGAATTTTGCGTACAATAATATGAACAACAATTAAGCAAATTTATTTTTACTATTTACCAATAATTAAACATATTTTTTCAATTAGGAAAGTTTACGCACTTCGTTTTCTCATCTCTTTAATTGACATCCAACATTTTTTCCAACAGCTGCTGCCGCGTGATAAAATGACAAAAATAAACACTTAGAATACAGTATTTTTGAGTGGCAATGGAAGTAGTTATAGCTATTCGTATCATATCCTGGATACAGAAATTCAGCATTACTGAAAGCAACTGTGAGCTTGTGTCTGTATATTGTAATATGCAATACCCCGTCTAACTCGATATTCACGATAAGGACTCGAGTATATAAGGCTCTGGAACGCTATAATTTTTTGAAAGTTACTTATTACAGAGCACTTGTACAACGAAAATGAATGTATTAATTTACCAGTGAACTGAGACAAAAACCACCTGTGCTAATTTCTTCCTGTCTATTCATAAGAGCGTGACACGAAAGAGCGTGACACGAGCGTGACACGGTCATTTTTAGTGGTAGATAGTTCATTTTGGCAAATAAGATAAGATAAGGTCACTTCCTTCGTATTAAGTGACATTAAAAGGTTTTAGTGATTTTCATACATTGGTTGCTAGCTACAATACAGGGCATGGTAGGGATGCGTATGAATCAACCAAAGATGGGTTATTAAGTTACAGGTATTATTTGTCAGTCGCATCTGTGGTTTTAGGGAAATAAAAAGTTCATTGTGTGGTGATATAGTATATAGTATGCATATATATAAGCAGAACCGACACTCCACAGCCGGCAACCGGAAGGACGCTGTGCGGGGCGAGGGAGCTTGGAAAGGGAGACAGGAGAAGGGAGGAGTACGTAAGGGGGAGCGGCTGTGTAAAAGCTAGTTCGAAAAACTACACATAGTATCACACTAAGGCAACTTGAATGTGTAGCATAGAAAAATAGCGGATCATAAGTAATTACCGACGAGTAAGGGAACAAGGGAATATCCGCATCTGAAAAGAATTGTTAGAGGGGAATGCGCTAGCAATACCAAATTTTGTGAAGCAGAGAACACGTCATAGGTGACGCGTGAGAATCATCCAATAGGGAGAAGCCACGCACTTTCAAAGGCCTCCACTCTGCCGGGACGCACCCACGTCAAGTTCGCACATTTGGACGCCGCCCACCCCTCTCCCTCCACCGCCAAGCAGCTACAGCACCACCTCCGAGCAGCTACAGAAATGTTAGGTTAAATTTATTTAGTTTAGGTTAAGTTAAGTTAAGTTAGGTTAAGAGGTTAGGTTAAGTTAGGTTAGGTTGGGTAAGGTTAGGCCAAGTTCAGTTAGTTTAAGGTTAACTTAAAAAAGTTTAAAAATGAATGTTTTTGCGTGCCGAGATGTAGGGTTGAATTGCCAAACACCAGCGGTCGTTGTCAAAACTTATTATAATGATTTAATACAGGTTAACTTTGGTATTCCGCTGTAGTATCCACTTACTAAATACATGTAGTGTTTATAATGCAGTGATTAATAATCAATGTATAACGAACAGATAGGTTAATAAACCTCAGAAGTACTACATAGTTAAATAATTGGCGCGAATGGCAACGTGCTGTAGCAACACGGAGGTGGAAGGAGAGGGGTGGGCGGCGTCCAAATGTGCGAACTTGACGTGGGTGCTGCTGTTAGGAAATATTAAAATTTTTTTGGCAAATAATTAAAATTGTCAAATTCCTTATTGTAAGAATTGTTGTAATAACAGGGCAGAAGAATTGCTTGGGTGTCTGAGAATATCGAGTGTGTGTTGTGAGAACAATGTGTGTGTTGTGAGGGAAGTTGCCCACAAAGATCTCTTACATGGGCAGAAAAATCTGTCCACAAAAGTGTTTGTAGATAAGTTTCTGTTAAAACAACATAGGGGGAGACGAAGGCTTGAGAAACTTGAGAAGTTGCGGCCAAACCACATGGGGCGAAATTTAATGACAAGCACTTAAAAGCGTTAGGGCTGAGGACGCTAGCCGAAGTGGTTGACTGATTTATGGCACACCATGGATAGGCTATGGGAGACCGAAAGAAGACGAGCAATCGCAGCGAAAAAGTGAACAACCGCAGGAAAAGGGCGGAGATAACAGCGAGCTGGGCAAAACATGTCAACAGCAAATAGGAAAAGGACAACCTAATGGAAAACCAATGACAACGTTAGAGGGAAGTGGAGGAGGACGCCCACGAAGCCCCGGAGAACGCGATTGGTCTCACGACAAGGTGGAGCACAGCTTTCTAGAACAGAGGGTAAGAGCTTATAGGAGGCAATCAGTATAACGCGGCACTTCGTCATAGAAAGAAGTGCGCAGAACGAAGTGTTATGTTGAAAAATATCCCGTGGAAGTGCTTGAATATGGGGTGCGTTGAAAGAGACATATATACATATATTGTTGAACCCCATCAAAATTCTTTGTAAAGCACAGTAAATTTTCTCTGTTTGTTTCAGAAGGGTTAAATTCAAACCCAATCAGATTGTGGTATTCATTGATGGGGAATTAAATGTCAACCTTGTCGGCGGGTAAGAAGCCGTTTTCCGTGAAGGAACATCATTCTGAAATAAATATAATAATAAGTTGGAGTCAATTATTGGAGTGAAAACTTGAAATGTTTGATATAATGATGAATTTAATGTCATTTGTTGAAGAAAATTTGGAATATTTGAGGGAATATAATCAGTTCAGTTAAAAGTAATGGGTTGTAAATGTTTGTCGCACAGGTGGAGGGTTTTACATTTGTTGCTGATCATGCTCTACATGAAGAAATTACGCCACAACGTCAAACCCAACGACAATGAACATTGCTAATCTGTGTGTGTCTCGGAATTGTGAACTGAAGCAGAATGTGGCATAGAATGATTCTGTGATTTGAGGCTGGCAACTTCCTACCCCGTTGATGTGCGCTAGGCTAAGCACAATTTTGTTATGTGTTTAAATGCGTTGTGAGGTAGATAAAATCGGTCGACCGATTAGGTAGGCAACGATTGTTGGATTTACCATTTCAGTAATTTCTTGTAAGATGATTGTAGTAGGATGCATTTTTGCCGGAAAATACTATTAGCCCTTTCATATGGAGTTTGATAACCTGCCTTCGCCAGTAACACATCACACTGAGGCAGCTAGCGCATAGAAACGCGCTGGTAAGTCGGTCTCTAATCATAGGTGAGTACCGTTCTAATTTTAGTATATGTACATGTTGTTTGTTATTTTCTATTGACTGTGTTCTTATGTCCCTCCTTATATTTCTTGTGTATTATGTCTTTTTTTTTCTTTCTTGGAGGTACGCCAATCCCTCTATTCCGAGAATCTGATCTCCTTTATTGATGTAAATTGATAAGGAGGCGGAACGATCTCTCGTGACATCCAAATTTGGCAAAGATCAAAGCGATCACATTTTGAACATTGTGTTTGGGTAAAAATCACATTACTTTCTTTAGCCTGTGTATTCCATGTGCAAGTGCAAATCAAAGTATAACATTTATCGGGGTGTCCATAACTCATAAATTGATGTTGCATTCGAAAAATTTCACTGTTCCCTTCGCCACGTTTTACTGTGTTTCGGTGAGAGAAGCCAATGAGTGCACTACCATACAGCTTAAATAAATTAAAGGTGTTTGTAATAGTGATAAAATTCAGCTGAGAAAATTCTAGTGAGTGTACACGATTAATGCAAAGCCATAGAGAAATTTCACAGTGAGTAGGTTTGAAAATCTCTTTAGTGGGCTGCATGAGCAGCGAGTAATAATTTAATTATTTGTGAAGTCGAAAACTTTGAATTGAAGGAAAATAGCACCATGCCGGGAAGAACGCGGAGAAACCAGACTCGGCGAACTGAGCCAGCGGCAGCTCCTCAGCCTGAAGAAAATATCAATATGCCTGAAGTGACCAGCTGTGTTGGGGCCATAGGATCGAAATTTAAAAAAGGGGATGACGTTGGAAACCATTTAGCACGGCTGAAGTACCTCACCGCGCACCTGAACAACAGCGAGCAGGTACGCGCTTTCTTCCTCTGCCTAGGTCCTGAGGAGGCCAAGGTTTGCCACCAAATAATCGACACACTGACGAACTTGCGAGAAGCAGAGGAATGGCTGCGGTCGTACGCAGATCAGGTGGAACACCCCACGCAAGCGATGTTTGAAATAATTACCAAGAAACAGGCGGCAAAAGAAGGGGTTACTGAGTACGTAACTCGGATTGAGACGCTATACAAAGCCAATTACCCTGGACACCCGGAGCTAGTTATTGTTGATCTGATTTGGCTGGGATTAAGGGCAGACATTACGAAAATGTTCCGGAGTGATGCGCGGCCCACTACAGTTCAAGAATTGAGAGACATGGCTGTGGAAGTGGAAAATCGACGGCTACTGCCAGTACCAGGGCAAGCCACACATAGGCGGGAGCCTGAAAGAGAGAGACCTGAGCGGAGCGACAGAAGGCACCAGCAGGAAGATGCACGTGTGGGTCATACAATGCGGCACTCTCCATATCAACAACGAGGACACGATGAAGCTCCATACTGGAGTAGCAGGAGCAGACAGGCGCGGCACTCTCCATACTACCGCGGGGGTTACAACGACACACCACGCTGGAGAGGGAGAGGCAGAATTAGGAGCCAATATCATCAAACTTACCACGTAAGGGCGCCACAGCAGCATCAAGGAGTGCCACCTGCGCCTACCGTGGATCTTGCTCAGTGCAGAACAGTGCCACCACCTTGCTTCAATTGTGGTAAATTAGGACACAATGGAGCTAACTGTAGGGCGCAACATTTTCCAGGACCTCCAAAAAACGGGCCAGGAGGCCGTTAACTCCACTGATAAATCCCAGCATCATACTCCATGTAAATGGCACACCTGCAACTGCACTTCTTGACACTGGAGCGAACATCTGCCTTGTGAAAGAGCGCGTAGTTGCAGGAATCAAGAATGCAAAAGTTAAAGGAACATCAACCGCATTGAAAACCATAGGAGAAGAGCCTGTGCAGGTGCTGGGGAAGATAAATGTCCCAATTAAGGTTAACGGCCAGAAGATAGTGCAAAGATGTTTTGTGGTGCGAGAAAATGCATTTCCGGGAGACCTGCTGGTAGGAGTAGAGGTAATGAACAAATTTGACGCAAAAATAGACTTCGAGAAACGTAGGGCGTCACTTTTTGGCACTTACGTGAACATGTTTTCAATGCCAGGACCGATTTCTCCAAAGATTTTGTGTGTAACGCGAAAGGAAACATTGGTAACGCTGGCAGAGGACATAAAAGTGAAGCCGCGCACACAAACAATGGTGAAGTGCAGGATAGATGTGAGTTTTAATGGAAAGGAAGTAATTTTGGAGCCTAGAGTTAGGTGGGCACCCTATGTAGGAGCCACCGCAGCTAAAGTGCAAAATGGGTATGCGCTAAAGCCCGTGCTCAATCCCTTTCCTGAAGAAGTCATTCTAACTGAAGGAGCAATAATTGCAACATGCCATGAGACCTCGAATGAAGATTCTACCGCAGAAGAAAACAAGGATGAAAACAGCGAAGCAGAAGATCTCCGCAGAGAGAAGCGTTTCCAGCTAGTTGATGAGCTTGATCTCAGTCACTTAGATGATGAGAAGCAGGAACAGGTCAGAGCTCTGTTGAAGGAATATCACAAGACAATCAGCGCAGATGAAATGGATATTGGGCATGTAAAGGGCGTAAAATACAAAATTTTGTTAAATGATTACAGGCCAATTCAGACGAAAGGATGGCCAATTCCGTACGCCAGTCAAGAAATTATTGATGAAAAGGTATCAGAGATGGTCAAGAGTGGAATTGTGCAGGAAAGTACAAGTGCGTGGCAGAACCCCCTCGTACTCGTGAAAAAGCCTGGTGGTGGCCATAGAGTTTGCCTTGACTTAAGAGCGGTTAACATGCGGGTGATAAACGAACATTATCCTATTCCCCACATTGTGGCAACGTTGGAAGAAGTCGCTGGAAAAGAACATTACTCAATTGTTGATGCAAAGTCTGCCTTCCATCAAATCGAGCTAGACGAAGAAAGCAAACAATACACTGCGTTTCAAACCAAGCAAGGAAATTTTGAGTTCAATAGGTTGCCTATGGGACTCAAATGTTCTACCTCAGTGTACCAGAGAGTAATATGTCATGTTCTCAAAAGACAGCTTGGAAAATTCGCTGCCATTTATCTAGATGATGTTTGCATTAGCTCTATGACCTTTGAGAGTCATCTAGAAAATTTAAGAGAGGTGTTACACGAGTTTCAGTGTGCAGGCGTAAAAATAGGCTTAGACAAGTGCAAATTTGCTCAGAAGCAAGTGAAATACCTAGGATGTTACGTCAGTGGTGAGGGAATAATCCCAAATCCAAAAAATGTTGATGCCATGCAAAATTATCCGAGGCCAACCACAGCACGAAAAGTCCGCTCGTTCGTGGCGGCGCTGAACTTCTATCGAAGGTTTATACCAAATTTCGCCACAACAGCTGCTCCGCTCAACGCGCTGACCAAGAAAGGACAAAAATTCAAGTGGAATGAAGAGCACGAGCAAGCATTCTGTAAGCTTAAACAGCTGATGGTAGAAGCTCCAGTTTTGAAGAAACCCTCTCTAAACGAGACGTATTATTTAAGCTGTGATGCATCAAATGAGGGTTCTGGCGCAGTCTTAGCACAAAGATTTAATGGTAAAGAACACCCAATCGGATACTTCAGCAAGAGATTCAACGATGCCGAAAAACGATATTCAATCACTGAACGTGAAGGATTAGCTGTTGTCGCTGCAGTAAATCACTTTTCGCCTTATCTGTACGGTAATAAAATTGTTGTGATAACTGATCACACGGCCCTTAAATATTTGTTCAAAGGTAAAAATACCAAGAACAACAGAATTATGAGATGGGCACTCACACTCTCACAGTATGATTTTGAAGTAATCTATAGGCCAGGAGCCCAGAATGTAGTGCCAGACGCGCTGTCAAGAAATATTGCGCAAAACAACGAGGACGATGAAGACTATGAAGCTCCTAAGACGATGTTCTTCACGTCAATTCTGGATGAAGCTCCCAGTGTTCAACAGGCGGAAGTTAGCCTGCAAAAAGAAAATGTGCGAACAGAACAGTTAAAAGACCCTGTTTGGGGGCCTGTTCTGAAGTACCTCGAAAGTGACAAGTCGGGAGAAGCTCCAAGTCTCGCTCTGAAATCCGAAATCTTCGCCGACGGAGGCATATTGTATTACAGAAAAACGCAACGGAAGCCTAATAGGACAAGGCACTCGATAATAGTGCCAGACACTCTAAGACAATCAGCGATAACGTTGGCGCATGACGGCACCATAGGCGCGCATCAAGGGCGGGCTAAAACTTGGAAGCGAGTGCTGGAATTCGGTTACTGGATAAATATGTCCAAAGATGTAAATGAGTATGTAGATTCTTGCATGCAGTGTCAGAAGCGGAAGATTAATAATCGCATTTGTGTCAGCATGGGTTAATTCCCTGAAATTGATAAGCCACTGGACAGAATTGGAGTAGATTTAATTGAAATGCCAACTTCGAATGAAGGCCACAAATACATCCTAACCGTAGTCGATCATTTCAGCAGATACGTCGCAGCATTTCCCCTCAGAAGCAAAACCACGGAGGAAGTAACTCAAGCTTTAACTAAATTCGTGACAACGTATGGCCCTGCGAAAACGCTCGTGTCAGATAGGGGCACTGAATTTACATCTAACTTGTTCCGAAGTGTGTGCGAAAAGTTGAAGATAAAATACACCAACACTTCAGCCTATCACCCACAATCGAATGGAATGACGGAGCGTCAAAATAAAAACATCAAGACCGTTTTGTCTCACCTGGCACTAAATGATCAATCCTCGTGGCACCTTTCTGTCCCTTGGACGTGCCTGGCACTTAACACCAGTTATCAGAGCGTCATTGAAGAAATTCCATACTATTTGTTCTTTGGTAGAGATGCCGAAATCCCAATCATTGATTGGCTAAAAAACCCGCGAATAGATTATTCTCTCGGGGAGAACTACGCGGCAGAAGTAACTGCACGACTCCATAATGCCTTCAAGATTGTAAAGGAAAAGTCTAAAGCATCGCACGACAAGTCTGTGCAATTAAAAGAGCGAGGAGTCAAGAACAACAAAGTTCATGTAGGTGATATCGTGTTGCTGCATAATCCGACAGGAAGGCCCGAAGCTGACGGTACATGGCCAACAGACTGGATAGGTCCTTATCGAATAATAAAAAAAACGACACCAATGCAACGATTAAGGCACTTTATAGTGACCGTGTAGAAAGAGTTCACTTGGACCGGCTTAGAGTGGCACACATCCGAGCGAATGCTTACCCTCACAACGCGGATGACGCGGCTGCGCTAGAGGCTACTAGCAACGCAGGCTGCAGTGAAAAGGAAGACAGGAGTACAAGAGACGCAGTAAGTGAACGGCGAGCTGCGTCCAGGATGCAGCGGAACTACAATCTACGTTCTCGGTGTAGGTGAATCCTCGCTTACACTACGAACTGCGGTGTTTTGAGTTTAGGAGTCGCCTTGACTTTGTAGGATGTTTTTTGTGTGTGTTTAATTGTAGGTGTGTTCTCCAGTAGGAGTGAGTTCTTAGCGCTGTATTACTTTAATTTTGAATGTGTTCTTTAGTAGATTGTGTTCTCGAGTAGAAAATAGGCTATTCTAGCTTTGAATTAATTTCATTCTTACTCGCTAGCGTGAGATACGTGCTTCAGTAGGAATATGTTTCTAGCTTGTGTATCTTTAATTCCTTTATTTTGCTCACAAGAGATCTCGTTGAATACGAGATGCTTGTTCGAGTGAACTAATCTTATACTGTGCTTAAATTTTCTTCTCCCATTCCTTTCATTCTTACTCGCTAGCGTGAGATACGTGCTTCAGCGGGAATATGTTTCTAGCTTGTGTATCTTTAATTCCTTTATTTTGCTCACAAGAGATCTCGTTGAATACGAGATGCTTGTTCGAGTGAACTAATCTTATACTGTGCTTAAATTTTCTTCTCCCATTCCTGCTAAGAGGAGGAAAACAAATTTTCATTAGATTAAAGTAGTGTGTTTCTTAACATGAGTAGGTTGCTTCGCTCGTGGGGAGACTATTCTTCTGCATCTCGCCAGGAGTGTGCAGTTAACGTGAGATCACTAAACGAGTGAATTAGTTTAACTGATATTCGTAGAATCATGCTAGTTCATGCTAAGAGAACAATAACGAGTGCCTTAGGCTAATTTTCAGGGGTATCTTCAGAGCAGGCTGCTCGCGGAATAAGTAGAATCACGTTCTATGTTGCCGTTCTATTGAAGCGTGGTATTACACGAAATACTCAAGAGGGCGTGTGTTAGTATTAACACTCTTAATGTGGTCCTTATCTGCGAAAGGAAAATATGTGTTAATTAGACTAAAAGTAGCGTTTCCATTTCTTATTGTAGCGTTCAATGTTGCTGATGCTTTGTGCCTTTCTTTCACTCACAAGGAACATCGTGAAATACGGTGTTCCAGCAGGAGTAAATCTGGCCTAATACTGTAGATTTTGTGTATTCTTTTCTTTAGGATTAAGGAACTAAGCGTTCTTGGTAAATTAGAGTAGAAATTGCGTCAGCAAAGTAACAGACATACAATGTACTGCAAATGACATTTACAACAGCGATGAAGAAATCAAAACAATACAACATGAAGGGGAAATACTGAATTTTATATGAAGTTTTGAAAACATAAGAATTTCAAAGGTTATATTGAAGAAACGGTAACTGAGAACAAATGGCTGGAAATGTGAGATCATTACGCAAAGGAATGCAGAGAGAGGACGTGCACTAATTGGATCGAGAGTGTGGTGACGAACAGTTTGTGGCCAGCTCCAGCATCCGCACTGAGAAGAAGAGAAGGAAAGGCTTCCCGAGCATTTCCTAATAAACACGCGAGAGTTTGAAGGCATCTCAGGAAAACTGAGAGTCACAATCAGGATGGAGTAAGAAATGAAAATAATTCTGATCATGTTATTCAGCCATAATGTACTAGCGTTTAAAAATGCTTTTATGTGCTTGGGCCTGGAGAAATTAAATTAGTAATAGGGAACCTGCATCGCACCATTTCAAACCGACAGAGGTTGACCTGGAAATCGAATGCACTTTCCCTGAGAAAATAATACTGAGGTAAATATTCACAGTGGGATACTGACGCTTTTTTTGGCATCTTTGTCATCATGGGAGAAGAAGTAGTAACTATGAGATTGCATTGCATAGAGTGAGGAAGATGCGCACTTCTCTAATTCTAGTGATCAATGTAAAAATTCTCGTACAAATGTGAGTTGTTTCTCACAAATATATGAATGTTTTATGGCATGAAAAGAAGAGTATTATCTGGTATGAAGGAAACGAATATTTTAATGCTGGCAGATTGGAAAATAATCTCGCACCCAATAGAGAACCATGACGATACCACGGAATATCAACGCGAAATGCAACAGAGTATTGAATTAAATACTCACAGTATCTCGGATGTTCATCGGATCGACTAACGCATGAGCTCGAGTTCATCAACGGAGTTATATTGGTTCATGAAGATGGAGATTCTGATGTTTGACAATCGAGTTCGAATTGGCGTGTAAAATACCATTAATAACGCATTGCATATCTCATGATCAACGGTTATTTTAATCGAAACAACGATCTATCTAACAAAACGAAGTCATGAAGTTACTGTAGTGTGAAGTTTGGTAAGATTTGAATTATTGAAATTGTGATACTTCCTCCTGTAGACAAATGAATAGCATCAACGCGTGAATGAAGCAATGATAATGACACGGAAAAGCATATAAGATGAAAAGAAAATTTTCAGCGCATCACGGACGAAGTCGTCGTTAACGCAAGAATGGAAAGCTTGAAATTTTTGCTGCCGAACGTGTACAACACAAGTTGGAATCTGCGGAACAAGATTTCATGCTTTAGGAAGCCTGAAGTTTGTAGGGGAATATACTCGCGAAAATTTGAAAATGTACTCAAGAACTCTGAAGCAGTCATAAAGCAGTTAACTTTTGCGGTATATTTTCATTTCGATTATATAAAGGTGAACAATATACTCACACTATAGCTGATAGCAACGCGTAGAATTCTTAATCGTAAGAGGCCTCTATTTTCGTTGAAATTAATTTTAAGGATAAAAATGTTCTAAAGTAGAAATTATCATGTGTCTTAAGTTGGCTGAGATCACTTCAGTAATAATTATTCAAAGGAATAGTATAGAGCTAATACGTGGAAAAATTGTCAAGCCAATTTTTCTTCTAAGGGAGGGGGGATATATGTTAGGAAATATTAAAATTTTTTTGGCAAATAATTAAAATTGTCAAATTCCTTATTGTAAGAATTGTTGTAATAACAGGGCAGAAGAATTGCTTGGGTGTCTGAGAATATCGAGTGTGTGTTGTGAGAACAATGTGTGTGTTGTGAGGGAAGTTGCCCACAAAGATCTCTTACATGGGCAGAAAAATCTGTCCACAAAAGTGTTTGTAGATAAGTTTCTGTTAAAACAACATAGGGGGAGACGAAGGCTTGAGAAACTTGAGAAGTTGCGGCCAAACCACATGGGGCGAAATTTAATGACAAGCACTTAAAAGCGTTAGGGCTGAGGACGCTAGCCGAAGTGGTTGACTGATTTATGGCACACCATGGATAGGCTATGGGAGACCGAACAAGACGAGCAATCGCAGCGAAAAAGTGAACAACCTGAGGAAAAGGGCGGAGATTACAGCGAGCTGGACAAAACATGTCAACAGCAAATAGGAAAAGGACAACCTAATGGAAAACCAATGACAACGTTAGAGGGAAGTGGAGGAGGACGCCCACGAAGCCCCGGAGAACGCGATTGGTCTCACGGCAAGGTGGAGCACAGCTTTCTAGAACAGAGGGTAAGAGCTTATAGGAGGCAATCAGTATAACGCGGCACTTCGTCATAGAAAGAAGTGCGCAGAACGAAGTGTTATGTTGAAAAATATCCCGTGGAAGTGCTTGAATATGGTGTGCGTTGAAAGATACATATATACATATATTGTTGAACCCCATCAAAATTCTTTGTAAAGCACAGTAAATTTTCTCTGTTTGTTTCAGAAGGGTTAAATTCAAACCCAATCAGATTGTGGTATTCATTGATGGGGAATTAAATGTCAACCTTGTCGGCGGGTAAGAAGCCGTTTTCCGTGAAGGAACATCATTCTGAAATAAATATAATAATAAGTTGGAGTCAATTATTGGAGTGAAAACTTGAAATGTTTGATATAATGATGAATTTAATGTCATTTGTTGAAGAAAATTTGGAATATTTGAGGGAATATAATCAGTTCAGTTAAAAGTAATGGGTTGTAAATGTTTGTCGCACAGGTGGAGGGTTTTACATTTGTTGCTGATCATGCTCTACATGAAGAAATTACGCCACAACGTCAAACCCAACGACAATGAACATTGCTAATCTGTGTGTGTCTCGGAATTGTGAACTGAAGCAGAATGTGGCATAGAATGATTCTGTGATTTGAGGCTGGCAACTTCCTACCCCGTTGATGTGCGCTAGGCTAAGCACAATTTTGTTATGTGTTTAAATGCGTTGTGAGGTAGATAAAATCGGTCGACCGATTAGGTAGGCAACGATTGTTGGATTTACCATTTCAGTAATTTCTTGTAAGATGATTGTAGTAGGATGCATTTTTGCCGGAAAATACTATTAGCCCTTCCATATGGAGTTTGATAACCTGCCTTCGCCAGTAACACATCACACTGAGGCAGCTAGCGCATAGAAACGCGCTGGTAAGTCGGTCTCTAATCATAGGTGAGTACCGTTCTAATTTTAGTATATGTACATGTTGTTTGTTATTCTCTATTGACTGTGTTCTTATGTCCCTCCTTATATTTCTTGTGTATTATGTCTTTTTTTTTCTTTCTTGGAGGTACGCCAATCCCTCTATTCCGAGAATCTGATCTCCTTTATTGATGTAAATTGATAAGGAGGCGGAACGATCTCTCGTGACACTGCCGGGACGCACTGGGTCCAAGCTCGCAGGATTTCTACACCGCCCACCCCTCTCCCTCCACCTCCGAGCAGCTACTAAAGTTGCCATTCGCGCCAATTATTGAACTATGTAGCACTACTGAGGTTTATTAACCTGTCTGTTCGTTATGCAGTTATTATGAATCACTGCAATATAACCCCTACAAGTACTTAGTAAGTAGATATTACAGCGGAAGACCAAATTTAACCTGTATTAAATCATTAAAATCAGTTTTTACAACGACCGCTGGTGTTTGGCTATTCGACCCTCCATCTCGGCATACAGGTTAAATTTGGTATTCCGCTGTAATATCTACTTACTAAGTATGTTGTGGTCTTGATTCTTTTACTACCGATGTCACATCATTTCGTCGTTGCGGAGGTAAACTTCAGATGAAATTCATTTCTTTCTCTTGTCGTAACGTTTGATTACATCACTTTAATATATTTTTGTTAAATAAGACGTGACATTGAAAAACTCAGGAAATCGCACGGGATAATCATTAAAATTACCTTAAATCTAAACATCCGAACAAAATGAAAATTTCTGACACAGTAAAATCAATCCTCTAATTCAAATAATATTCGTGAAGTGGGTATGTGAAAATTTAATCATTATTAATTACACATTATAACTCGGTTTTAAATGAACTTTACGTCGGGTTTAACATTCGTCTATTAATTGCACAATATTTTTTTTTTTATTTACGTTACGGTGAACACAAATCTTTGAATATCTAAACAAACAAAACAAATCTCGACGCGGATGTTGATTCATAGTCGTTGCATAATTTTTGAAGTACCGTAATTGGAAGTGCACACAAATTTTTAATCCATCAAAATACACTAAACGCAAAGTGAAATTTCATTGGGGATGAAATATAAACTACTTCTTACATTTAATCAATCCTAACCTACAGAAATTTCCTTTTCTCAAATCTATTCGCTTGTGAGAGTGAAACAGTTAGTCTGTATTGATGACGCCACCTTGTAGGGCATGCTGGCTGAATTTGGGCGTCACCTTCCTGGTTAAGCCAGTTGACTGTCCGGATTTCAAAATTTCACATGGCTGGGGGCTGTTAAAATTAACGTTGCACGTTGCTGTTTGCAGATTCATTGCATGATATTTAAAGTTTATGAGAAAACTGCGTTTTGGAAATTCGAGACTGTTCTTCTTTTAGGCATGATTGGCTTTGTAAAGCATGAGCGGGTTTTCATGATGTTAAGTATAATTAAATTTACGGAGGCAGTGAAGCTCGAAAATTTGAATTTTATGAGTGCATAAAATCAAAATCCTACCGCTGCCACCATTTGTTGAGGTCGGGATTCTTTTACCACCGATGTCACATCATTTCGTCGTTGCGGAGGTATATTTCAGATGAAAATCATTTCTTTCTCTCGTCATGACGTTTGATTACATCACTTTAATATATTTTTGTTGAATAAGACGTGACATTGATGTCCTCGCCTTGACTCAAATCAATCAATAATCTATAACTGCTGCCACCACCCACATGTATGGGACTTATTTACATGAAATAATTTGTTAAATCGATTTAGGTAACGTTACATGCCTTGAATGCCTCGTCTCTTATTTCCATAACGCAGGAAAATGATACACAATTGTAAGCTACATGGTAAATTTACTTCCTAAGAATCAGTTAGGTGCGCGACACAAATATTAGCTAGAGAATTCACTACATAAACTTCACTTGCTTTATCAGAACATAATGATAATCTGCGTTACGGACTAAGACACTGATAAGGAAAGGTTTAACAAGTGACAGATAGACTGAAGATCAACTCAACTTAGATATCAGGTGGAGATGTGCCTTGACCGGTAGTTATGATGCCAGGTTTCATTACGTCATCGTGGCCCAGAAGAGAAAATGGCGTGTCATGGTGTCTTGGATTTGACAGCGTCACAATGACAGACAGTTCGTTGGTTAACACATGAAATCGTTCGGGATGAATGGCCCTCACAGATCACTTCACAGATCTAATGTTCAGCGAATACTTATTGGCTTGGTCGTATTTAGTTATTACGTGAGTTTACGGCACTGGCACCAACACCCGAAGGTGCGGCCGAAGATTTCAACGACACGATGTTGCTCTTATCGTACCCGGAGCCTGACTGCCTGCTCTCACCCCAGCCTGTCGCTTGCACCCCGAGTTCACAACCACACCCAAACACCTGACCGTACGTCGATCGTTCGAATAACAAAGTCATTCTAACATACGTAGAAACATGCCTAACTGAATCAATAACATCCCTATGATATTATGAAATACGCTATAAACTACAAGAAATTTACTCCTAGGAAATAGAAGAAATACATATTAAAATTGCATGTAATAGCGGTAGACGGCAGCTCCTCTCGTTCGTTGGGAGACCTCGAAGTAACACGTACAAGACGATGAGATTGGTCTCGAACTCTCCTCGATGTTTGGCGCGTTGTTCCGTTGGTAATTCACGACAAAGATGGAATATCTTCTCAAGTATGATGATTGACGTATTTCCTTTTTATAGCACAAAAAAATCTTCTTGGACGCGCAGAGTTAAGAATCACAATACAACGACCGCTGGTGTTTGGCTATTCGACCCTCCATCTCGGCACGCATAAACAGGCATTTTTAAACTTTTTTAAGTTAACCTTAAACTAACTGAACTTGGCCTAACATAACCCAACCTAACCTAACTTTACCTAACCTCTTAACCTAAGTTAACTTAACTTAACCTAACCTGAATTAATTTAACCTAACATTTCTGTAGCTGATTGCAGGTGGTGCTGTAGCTGGTTGGAGGTGGAGGGAGAGGGCTGGGCGGTGTAGAAATCCTGCGAGATTAGACCCTGTGCTGCCGGGATGCAGCCATAGTGCGGCGGGGTATAAAAGCATAGAAAGGCGGGGAACCGGTCTATTTTTGCTTGGTGCTGTGAAGGATGTAGGCTGCCTGAGAGGAGAGGAGAGGTGAGAAAACTTGGATAAATTGCTTAATAATTCATGTGGAGTCATCGAAGCGTAGTATGTCTAACTTTTGGACGCAGTGATCTCATTTTAAGGCAGAATGCTAATTATTTTTGTTTTCATTTCATTATCTTAATTCTCTCAAATAGGATGCTTTTCATTGGGCTTTTAGTATGAGGGTAAAATGATCATTTCTCAGAGGGGATTTGTTTAAAATGGGGAATCAGAATATTCGTGTGTTTATGGGATTATTTAAGTGCAGGCTAAATGGTTTTCATTGAAACTGGTTACGAATGTCATTAGGCGGGATTTAATAACGTTCATGTCTCGGGGAAGAGATTACTCGACCCCGCTTATTATCTGCACAGGCGGGTTGGGAAGCTGGCCTACGCGGCAGCTGAGTCCTCGCGGTGACTTGGGTCTCTGCCGCTGCGACGGGAGATTCCCTGCAGCTTGCAGCACGCAGGATCCTTGACGGAGAAATGTCGCTGAGCGGTGTAGCAAACCATCCGAGGGAGAGCTATACTTTGGTTGGACGAGGAGAGACGGTTTTTGGGGTGAATGAACCAGGAAAGCCGGCTGCCGCCGTGATTCCCATAGAGACTGCAACTCGTGAAGTTTGGTGGCATAGAGAATTTGAAACAGTGCTACAGAGTGTAAAAATTGGAAATCAAAAGTGGCACCCTGAACAGTGCATTCAAATTTTGGCGCGCTGTACAATGTGGTTTGTGTGATGTGGGTATTTAGCTCATATTCTGAATTTGTGTTTTGTATAATGCGAAGCACTCCACAATTGACACCTTGCTGTGAGTCAAGGTTCTAATCTATTTTTGGCATAACCATGCATTTTATGTGTGCGCTAACCAGGATGTTCATTTAATGTTTCTAATTTTCTTTTATTTTGTGAAATTCATAGTTTGATAGTTGCCAAGAAATTCTATGCAGCGGATGGAAGTGTTGGGTCGCAGATCTTGAGCATCTTGCCTGAGGGCACTGGTGCGCAATTATTGTGGCGATATATATATTTCCCTGTGCCAAAATCCACGTGTTCGTCTTAAAAATAAATGTGTTCAATCTTTCAATGCTGATTAGTCTCCATGCTTATTTATGTGGGTAACGTGCGAGCACAAAGGTGTACATTATATTTATTTGTGGAGGTTGCAATTCCTCATGCGTTACGTGCTTAACCCGAATTGTTTTCGTTACAATTGAAACAGAGAAAAAGTATAAGTAACATTCATGAAATTACGAAATCTGGGAAAGTTTTTTGAAGCTTAAAATCATCATCAAACATGCTATGACATTTCCCAATAGTCCAACATAAAATCAGTACAAGTATTAAAAATTTCCAAATTTTACGACGAACTAACCGTGCTAGATAATGCTGCTCGTGGATGCTAAGGTAGTGGAATAAGTGTAATTTATTTCTTTGCTGAAAAGACAGTTTAACAGTGTCAAAGTTTATCACCATTATTCGAAAAAATAATTAAATATTACTCCCTTCCTACAACTACATACAGAGTAATCTAGCACTTTCTTTGCTTCAGTCATGGCTTTCACTTTATTGTATGGAACATAAAAGCCAATTTATTCAAACCAGCTCCTAACCGTGTACACCACCCGTCACAAATTTAATGATGCCTATAGATGATTTGCGCTAAAGTATTTAAATTATTTTGTTGTACAGGAAATTATATGATATATGATAAATCTTGGATTTTTTGAAATGTAAGTATGTGATGAGCATATCTGTGGTACAGGCTTTACTATCTAATAGTGACGAAAGAAATAAGCGTTTAAAGCGTATTCTTGTTGAAAAAATGTAAAAAATAATAATCTGAAGAATGTCAACACAATAAAGCTTTCCGTACGTCAATGAGCTGTTTAAAGCCTCTTCCATAGAGTGAGCTCAATTTTGATTCAGAAATACGTAACTTCATGTCAATTTCTTCTCCTGAGCAGAGTCCGTACTGAAATCAACATGAAAAAGATTAAAAGAACATGGTGTGTGAGACGTTGTTTCTCAACCAAACTTTGCTATGACGTTGGTAGCCACTCATGCGCCACTGAGCTTAGAGTGGTCATGGTGCAATTATTAGCATAGATGTACTGTTCTACGTTTTTATTGCGAAAATTTTTTGTAGGAAAAATTCAATTGGCAGTAAGGTCTGTGCCATGGATACCCACTTCACACTCTTTCAGTTGCTCAGGTAATTGACTGCGTTGAGAGGTCCTATGTTGAAATAATAAATTAATGCAACGTAGTTTGCGCTAGAAAATTGATGACTGAATTTTGTGTGCTTAGACGTGATTGGTGTTTGACGGCAAGGGACTTGGCTACAAAACGAGAATGGGCCGCATGGCTAACTCCTGTTACCATATTCTATTCTGCTCTGTTCTGGACTATTCTGTGGAGCCTGTTCTATTCTGCTTGGTTATGATCCGTTCCATTCTATGCCATTCTATTCTATTTTAATCTATTCCATTTTTTTATTCTATTGTTTTTATGATGGGTGTTGTTGATGCTGTTCATATATTTCGTAGAACGTTCTCCTGAAAAGTTTTTAAATCTTCAACTTCCGAATTTAATCAGAATCATGTCAGGGTTACACGTCCTTCTCATATGTTGCGAAAGCCGCAGGAGGAATATGTACTTTACAATTCCAAGTACCCGCTCAATGTTGCCCTTAAATTTTGATTACGTATAATTAATTTTGGAAAGTCTTATAAGTTTCAGTCATTCGGGCTCTGGTGCACAGCACGCCGAATATTGAAAGTTTTTCGAGTTGAGTTAAGCTCATTGAGAATCCTTGATAGCCATAACTTTAGCCCACTACTTGTTGGTAAAGTGACACCTCGTGCAAACGAAAGAAACCTGAAACAGTAAATTACGCAGACTTTTAATGCGTCGAGTACCATTGAAAACTTAGCTCAAGATACTGGCAAACATAGAAGATAAAAATAATGTAGAACAAAGCAATTTAAATTACTAACATCATGAGTTTCCCCGTTATCTTTCTCTGTAGATGCACCTTAATTAAGTTTTATTCCACTTTGTTTAAAATCGACTGGTTTCTGTCCCTCAGTCTTGTGGTTCAATAAAGCGAGTTGATTTATGTGCTTTAGCACAAGGAACGTATTTGCGCTATGATGAGAGGAACAATTCACCAAATGAGACATTGTACTGTAAAGGATGGTATTTCAAGTTCAGATTCATTAGTGATGTTATTGTGGCTAGGGACTTTGGGTTTTTATTTGTGTAGGTCTGCCTCTGTCTCGATGAGCAATTGTTTGTTTCTAATGAGCTTTAGAGGAATAACGCATTGTTGAACTTCTATTTTAAGTGTTTTGGGTCTGTGTTCTAGTACATTAAAATCAAAATGAATTTCTGCTGCCGCCCATTTAGTGATAATATTTTCTTCAGCGTCACCCACGTGTCTGTCTGAGAAACTTTATAGTAGATTTTTTGTGATGTTATATTTTTCGCGCTCACGTTTGTGTTATTAATTGTATGATGTTCTTAAAATAGATTGATCACTAACACTAGCTTTATCATAAGCTAGTATAAATTCATAATGGAGCGTTTATGTTATTTTATATATATATATATATTTTTTGGTATATTTGTATTTATTTGTATACATATATACTGTATATATGTGTAAATATATTTACATATAAGAGCGTTTAGATTAGTTACGTATTTAAATCCGTTGCTAATTCACAGGTGCTCACAAGTTAAACAAAACATCCTCTCTCCTGCTTATTAACATAGCGGCACTGTACTAATGTCTCCTACAGTAGTGCGGGTTAAGGAGTTGGCATTTAAATTCCAGTGAATCTATCCCTAAATTTTATGAAGCAGAAACCAATCATCATACTTTCCTCTAATTAACAACTCTGTTTCGAGGCAATAACTAAATATGAAATCTTCAAAAATATATCGTGCCGTTTCAATTCGTACAGTAGAAGATTTCTTGTGTGATCTTTAGATTGGACACACATGGATACCAATATTTGTAAAAAATATGAATGTGACACAGATAACCTGAGAGAAAATCGTATTGCTTAGGGACAGAAATTTATTACACTTATAACAGAATTCAAGTAATTTACTAATGTAAATTTGATCATTCGTTCTAAAACACAGACATTACTGTTGTACCAATTTGATATGAACAAATATATGTAGGTGTGAGTTCAGAATTGTACTTAACATTTGGTCAATATTATCCTATACATATGTAGTGTTTGTGTTTGTACGTAGAACTAAAATATGAAATCCAGCGTTGAAATAGTTTTATTTATCAAAATAAAAAATGATACGATACCATAGTATTAGATACATTCATTTAGTTCATTGTTGTGAAGCGTCTGTTTCATTTACTGCCAGTCGCTTTTCTTATATGAACCAGAAAATTTTTGCGAAGATCTGCCGGGAATTTTCCGTTTTTCTTTTTTTAGGACTCCTCTAATTGTTTGATACTTTGTAAACTCCGCTTGTGAGCTTCACTACTCAAGGTTTTCCACAAATTTCCAATTAGATTGAAGTCGGGAGATTGTCTGTGCCAGTTGAGAACATCAATTCTGTTACAATTAAGCCATGCTTGAGTCAGTTTTGCAGTGTGTTTGTAATCATTGCTGTCTCGAAACACAAAATCACGACAATGTTTTAATGAAACTGAAGATTTCCGAATGTTTTTCTCGAGAATTTTCCTGCAAATGTTGCCATTCTTCCTTCAATTAGTGATAGTTTCCAACTCGTCAGTGCTGTAGAATAAAAAACATCCTCGCATCATGATAGAACCACGTCTGAACTCCTTTGTGTGGATAGTAATCTGTTTACTGTGAGCCGTGCCTTTTCCTACCAAACGCGCGTTGCTGTAATTTCGATAAAGAATTCGATTTTGGTTTGTTTAGGCCTGATAACCTTTTTCAAAAACTCCTTTCTTTTCCCTTCATAGGTTTTAATGAAATTCAAACGCGCCTTGACATCTTGGCGTTTCAGTAATGGCACTTTCTTTGGCAATCTGGAAGCCAAGCCAGTGCATTTAGCTCTACTAATGGTATCCTTTCTTACTTCAATCCCAGCTCTTTTGATTTCGGTTTAAATTTCAGATCAAGTAGTGAAGGTGTTTTTCTGTACATTTCTGTGTATTCACCTTGAGCTCCTTTCACTTATCTTTCTTGGTTGGCTAGTTCTTGTAGTTGCATCACCAAACTTTTCACGCTTTTTGATTATGTTTTCTACAGTCTTTAGTGGTAGATCCATATATTTCCAGATTTTTCGACGCATCTCGGTCCTTTTTTTGGATGTTCGATAATTTTATTGCGCACATCGTTTGAAACTCTTTAGTTTTAGCCATTTTCAAACTGTAATCTGTGGATTGAGATTCAAAGAGTTTGACAACAGATGGTACTATTTTATAAACAAGCGAGAGCCTCTCCGATTGATCGGTCATCTCTTATTTTCGCTATATATATACTGCATGTATATATATATATATATATATATATATATATATATATATATATATATATATATATGTATACATATGCATATATATGTATATATATTTCAAGCTGAGAAAAGAAATTATTTTAAATTATTTCAAATCAAATGATTGGCTAGAGGTATTGAATAGATTTATTTAATTAGGCTCATATGATGCATGCTGGCACAACACGAGGCACATGTTGACGATACTCAATTTTTACCACATTTTCTGCTACCTAGGCAACGGTACACTATCTCTCTGAACGCGTTTTGTCCCGAGGAAGTTCTGCTCTCCAAATTTTCACATCATTTGTGTTCAGTTTCATTGCGAAGTAGAAAGTTGCCTCAGCTCTAAAATAAACTTTTGTGAGGAAAGTTGAATCCCCTGAAGTTAGACTCAGCTTTTCAACTACTAACTTTTTACCTTTGTTTATAATTAGGCTCAAGTGCCTGCAAAAGTTATTCATCAAACACACATAATCGCAACTTCTTATGAAAAACCTGAACGTTTGGATGAGGCGGCAGATGCACTCTCGTAGAAGTTCTTATGTAGTTAATAGGAGAATGTTCACATGCTTGTACTACACTTCCTGTGATTATCTCAGACGTTTTTTGGATTTTCTCAGATATTTTATTTTATTTTTCCTCTCTTTATCCGATAATTGTACTAGTTCTGACAAATTTGTTGTAGCATGTTAGTACTGACGAATGTGAAGGTGGATGTCGCCCACGTACGTGCTCTAATGTCGTGCAGCTACAGTTGAGTTTTGTTACGGCATGTTTTGTTTCTTTCAGCCAATACAAGCATGAATTTTCCTGAGAAGCCATTTTTGTCTTATTTTTTGCGCAATCTTTTCAGTAGGGTCTCTAAATATTCTTAAGCAAAAATAGAACGTTTTGTTCAACTCAAATCTAAGGCACAACTTATATCAAATGCAGTTCACATCTTAGGCTTTCGATTTAAATGCCTTATTGTTAATACCATGACTAACTGACAGTACCGCGACAGAGTCTGTTCTCATAACAGTAAACATTTGGGTCCACCGAGGAATTGTAACTAAATTCTCTTCCCTATAGGGGAAGATTCCCGTGGATGCACCGAGATCGAACTTACAACTTTTGACACGGAAAACAAGCCCTTTTAAGTTAAAAAGTTGAATCGCTAAGTACGCGAAATAACTCTGATAATTAATTTACCGTTTGTGATTCCTCAACATATTCTTCCATCGTGCGGAGAATTTAAAGACACGTTTATTTTTTTTTAAATTGTAGAATGAATCCCCTAAAGTGTAACATGATAAAACTGCAGAGTAATTACGTAAAAAATTTACGTAAATGCAAAAATAATTTTTCTAACACTTTACAGTAGTTTGTTACATGCTATCTGAGTACAACTTTGTACTCGGCATAGAATCAGATATATGATGTCAGAGCGAGGTTCGAAAAATAACATTCAAAATAGAAGCTAATAAACCTGATGATCGCATTCGGATCGTTGTGCTCATGGATAAAATAGATCATACTCAAACTCTGTATTTGTAAACTGAGAGTGAAATGCATATCTGTAATGGATTATCAGTGTGTTGACCTGCGGACGACATTTTTATCAAGAGCTGATGTCCCTCACATAAGCACAAAGCTCTTACGTGAATTAAATAGAGTAACAAGTCGTGGGCGTCGTAATATTTCGAATGAAGCTGTGAGTCTTGCTCTTTGAAACCCAAGCGTAGCTGTATACATCGGATGTTTCGTGGCATTCGTTGAAATGAACCTCACTTGTGCCAGTTATACACTAGCCTCAGCTTTATCCTGCCACACAATCTAAATATTACAAACCTGAAAACGTTGCCTCAAAATGATATAGGGAACGCACCCAAATACAACCGAGAGCTCGTGACGACGAAAACAAAGAAATGAAATGTTAAATAACATAATTAATTGAGCGCTTTATCATGTGCGTAAAGTTCACGCCTAATGCTTTATTTGCGGGTAGAATTTCAGGTTGCAAGGTGAAAAACGTTGGTTTAAATGCATTTCAAACGTCACCGTTAAAGAAGTAGCTATGCGTAATCACGACATACTCGATCAAGTATACTGATTTTCTGTCTTCCCACGTATTCCGTGCAAGTAATTCGTTTGGATTATGAGCATATCTTTAAAAATTATTCAAGAGCCAAATTATTTCAACACAACAGATAATGTTTGGCCCTTTAATACCTGTGGAAGTCAACCCGAGCGCTTGCGTGAGCTGCTGAAATTAGCCACGTCCCCAGAACTCACCGATCAGGGAGGACGTTAAATGTCTGTGAATGCGTAAAACAATCGTTACTTGGCATTAATTTCTGGGATGTAAATTGAACTAGCGTTCGATGACCAGAAAATTTAATTATTTCATGGCGTGCAATGAGACGTACGAGCCTTTGATCTCGGAAACTGACACTCATTAATGTATAGCACCCGCTGCAAATATTCAATCGAAAACTGAAGCAATTCTGGAAATATTTAATCTCGTTCCACTTTCGAGCCTGTTTGGCTGTGATGAAATTGAATCTGCATTATTTATGGCGAAAGATGTTGCTCCTAAGCAAAAAGTGTCCTATTGGATGAATAATATAAGTCATAAATATTGTAATTTTCCAATTTGCCTTTAAATTTTTCAAATTTTTAAATTAACTGTTTTTTATTTATTTCAGAAGCATAAATGCATATACTTAATTCTCTCTTCGGACTACTATAGCGTGGAATAGCGAATTCCTTGAGATGAAATTAGACTACTGTACAATCTTGCACTTTCAGTTCAAACAATGTTATTCATCAGTAAGTGTGAAGCAAGAAAATTCTGGGTGAGCTTACGAGTAGTGATGAATAAAAACCCACGCACAAGTTATATTCAAAAGAACTGTATTCTACAACCACTAATATGAGAGGCACACGCAGTGTGGCAGACGCACCATAGCAATGCCTGTACTTGCAGAAAAGACTAAAGGTAGGAAATGAAATTCCAACACGACCTGAACAAACTAGAGTGGTATTGCTAACGAAGAATGCGTAGAAAAAGTGAACGAAGCGATAACTAAAAATAAAGATAATACAAAGTCTAATGAACTGCAATGGTGTTCCAAAGTATGGATATTCAGTAGCGTATCTTTTTAAAATGGGTTAATATATAATTATATAATCCATCGAAAATTCATGTGGAGTCATTCAAAAACTTTTTCTGTCTTTTTATTAACGTTATGCTTAGCCTTCGATGTCGTTATGCGTGCTAATGCAACGGTAGAAACGCTGCTTACACATGGAAATTTTGAAGAGTTAATATTTGGGACAAATACAAGATCGATCTAGACCAGAACATGATTTGATTTCTGAAATACAATAAAATAAAACCAGTCTTGTTTAAAGTGCGAGGGATGAAAGTGAAGTTGAAAGTCATGAACATTTTCCGCTCTTGATTTTGAAACCTGCAATTCACTCCTAAAATAGCGAGCTCAGGCCCAATTTTTATACAGGAATGATCA
Source organism: Morinoia aosen (assembly GCA_030386875.1). NCBI lineage: Eukaryota > Metazoa > Arthropoda > Malacostraca > Amphipoda > Talitridae > Morinoia > Morinoia aosen. Next base: position 46,643,780 of record CM059575.1, read on the forward strand.
CAGCAGAATTTTTGCCGACAAAAAAATAAGAATGTAATCTATGCAAACCTTTTTTTTCAAATGGAAAACATTTTGTACTTTGAAATTTGATTCAGGAAAGTATACGTCTATATGTCATCAATTGGTCACACTGTTTTCTCTAAATATTTTTTCTAACAATTAAAGTCATGTGTTCCGTGAATTTTGTTTGTGAATAAATATATCGAGCTCGACTGAATCTGAAATGTCCCTGAAAATTGCATGGAAGATTTCCCGACTGGCAGATTTGTGACCGCTCGAAAACTTCAAACTTTTATTTGCCTGTCGTTCTCTCGATTGTGTTGTGCTGGTGGTTGTGTTGTGCTGGGCGTGTAGTTGTGTTATGTTGGTGGTTGTGTTGTGCTGGTGGTTGTGTTGTGTTGTGCTGGTGGTCGTGTTGTGCTGGGCGTGTAGTTGTGTTGTGTTGGTGGTTGTGTTGTGCTGGTGTTTTATAGTCCAAGTGGTTATATTGCGTTGTAACGGCGATTGTTTTGGTGGTTATGTTTTGTTTTACTTAATTCTTTGTTTTTCATGATGAAGCTTTTCTAAGGTTTGAATATGATCGAAAAGGAAGGTAGGACGCCGTTACTTATGAACACTTTTACCGCTTTTTTCCCATACCGTGTTTTCTTTTCCCCTTCCATACGTATGAAGTTCATCGAACTTCTTCGTTTCGGTTTTAACGCTAATTGTTTATCGATTTACGTTTATCTGTTCGTCGCGATGAAAAAAACACCACCTTATTTAGATTGTATCATGACATTGCATCCACGAATAAAAATTTAATTTTCTCGAAGGCTTTGTTATTCTAGCTTGCATAAATTTTTATTTCTATATTTATTTCTATAATTGTAACATATTCTAACGCGATTATTTAACCTGGATTGCTTACTTTTCATTTTCACTTATTTTTCCTCTTCACTAATTCACGAGTATGAAAGAAAAATAATCTCAGTTTTCGATGAACTACAGTTTTATTCCCAAGAAACAGCCATCGAAGTGAAAATAAGAATGGAATGAATTCAAATGATGCAACATCAAGGAGATATACAAACAGTGTTCAGAAAAATAAAGTGTACGTAAAATATACGGGACTAAGAGCGCATCTACTCTCAATAACTGGTGAGAGTGTGGCAAATTGATGAAAACATTCACTTTTACAATATAATTTTTTTGTCAATTCGCCACATGCTGCGTTAACTGGCGTGAGGTTTGGATTGACGCATGCACATTATACTCCAAAGAACCCGAGGAGATATTTCCAGCGAGTTGAATGCATGTAAAGGTCTGACACAGCATGTACACAAATATCAAGGTCTACAAAAATTCCAACGAGTTTCAGGGACAATCAGGGTCCAGAGTAAAGAAGTTTACGTGATGCGACGGTGTGACAGAAAAGCTATCAAAACACATTGCTTTACTGGAATATACAATGAGCGAGAAGTGAGAGTTACAGGGCTTGCTGTGCCCTGTAACTCTCACTTCTCACTCATTGTATATTCCAGTAAAGCAATGTGTTTTGATAGCTTTTCTGTCACACCGTCGCATCATGTAAACTTATAGAGCTTAATCGGCGAAGGGTTGAGCGAAATAATTTTTTGGTTTCCCAATTAAGTTCGTACTTGTCTTTTCAAATTCTAGTTTCTCCTATGCCAGGACGCCTATGACCGTCACCACCGATCGAACCGGTTCCCGTTTCATAAACCTGGGTACAGTAGGCAATCAAAGCGACTTCCTCCTTTCCTCAAAGGAAACCAAAGGGAAAGAGCACTGGGCTGACGATGGGGAGAAACACTAGGATAAGCGTTGAATGTGAGGAAACATAGAGCTTAGTTGTTTAATTATTTTACGTAGGAGTGCTGTCAAGATTGATCACATTTTTACGCAATGTTTTACAATGTTGGGCGACGAACATGAATGCAACAAATAGAAATATCTCTCGCTCCCAGATATTTCATGCTACTCGATTCGTTAACATGCAATATTCTTGAGTGGCGCTTTTGAGGAGGATTTTTATTGTTATTTTTGAAAAAATTTGCAGCGACAATTTGATTGAAGCGTAGCTCCCAAAAGAGGAATTGAGTTAATTAATTGAATCACGAAAACTTCAGTGAAATAGCAGTTGAGGGATTTTTAATAGATGCGTCAGATATTGTTTATCAAACGTCTTTTAAGGGAACGATACAAAACGTAACTTGCCAAAAAAAATTGATGTAACTTCTATATTATTGGGTAATGCCCTTGCACACACTTCTCATTTTGTCCGTTTCGTTTAACTCGACGTAGCGCAGGTCTGCGTTGGCTCGCTATATAGCTTTTGATGCTGGATAACGATGCAGATCCGTATGCTCCGTTCTGCTGATTAACGGAGCCTGTAAATGTAGGAATGAGCTATAATCTACACCTGGGGTGCATGATAAGAATTAATGCTTTTTGATATATAGAATTTTTATTTTTGAAAATCATTCCCATGGCTGTTTGTCCACTTGTGGGTTACACTTGCCGTTTAACTGCCATTAAGCAAGCTTTTAAAATAAAGTTTTAGGGTTCGTAGATAATGTCATCTAAGAATTGCATATTTCTCTGCGTTATCTTCGATGAAAATTTCTTTTGGTGATGGTTAATTCATAGATGGTTAATTCCAACCTTTCATCGATGGCAACCGATTTTAAAACAAATAATCGCAACACGACCCCCATTACTTCAAATAACTTTATGTGATTATTTGAACCTCGAAAACCCGTTTATTAGGGAATGGATATTCTGTAAGACTCGAGTCTTCATGTACAGTATATGTGCTAAGGGAATTCACAAATAATTTTGGATGTTTAATGCAATAAGAAGCTTAAAGCTGAAATTACCTATGAATTGACATAAATTAAAACATACACACACAATTTATTTATTTCCAAGTATGTACTCACCTTAATTTTTTTGGTAATAACTTTTAATTACTTAGCTTTTCGCATTGACTAAATGTGATAGTGGTACTGTTTTACTGGCAACTAACAATTTTATCATGGGCATCGTGGTTGGTTGATACCGCACATCTCAAATCGTCCTCCACATTTATTTTATTTCGGTCCTAATTTTATGATGACAAGAAGTAGGGAGAACAGTGCTTCACACAAGTGTATGAAGTCAGATTCCTCCCCTATCTCTCATATTGCCGAGCGAGCAGAATAGCATGCCCGGGAAGACAGCATCTCTGAATTGATACGGGTCGTAAATTTATAGCCGGCATTCGTGCTATGGTCTTGGGAAATATATGTCGGGGACGTTCTCAGAAGAGAAATCTTCCCCATATTAAATCTGATAATTCGACGCTCTGGCCTAGGCAACCACAGCACTATAAAATGTGGGAACCTCATACCGACGGCGCAGAGCGCTGAGTTTAGACTCGCCGTCCCGCGGACCATTGTTTAATTGCCGTAACGGGAGGCGGGCAGGGGCATGAGACCCGACCCCTCTCCCCCAGCCGCACCCCGGTTGGGTGGAGGGAGGCGAAGCTCAGAACCTTCTCGCCCCGTTGCTGCCCGGCTCGTGCAGTGACCCCCCCTCCCCTTCGGGAGGGGTGAGCATTGTCCGAGCAGGATTGAGTAGGACGAGTAGTGGTCACTTGGTGCGGAGCGGTAGTCGGGAAAGGACATAGACTAGACGGCGGGCCGTAGTTGAGAACGGACATCGGGTTGTCGGGCTTGAGGCGGGCGACAGTCACGCCGGTTTTTTTCGCACTTAGAATAGTGCAGTTACTCGCGAGGCAGTGTTTTCAATTTATACTTGAATTTAGAAACGGTGGCTGTTTATACATGAGATAACGATCCACGGACATTCATTGACTTGCTTTGAGGGCGCATGATTTCAAGCGTCTGCTATACGCTTAATTGGCTCGACCCTTTTGGGGGCTTGTACATTCTTTGGCTCGATAAATGTTCTGGATTTAAAATAGTGAACACCGTGGTTGTGGCGGTATCGGAAGAGTCCCTCGGAGGGAAAGTTAGAATTGATGAGTCCTGTTGTTCCGAAATTGTAAATGTTGCTGTGATCGCGTGTGCTCTCGCCCTCCTGACTTGCTTTCCCATAGTACACGTAATAAATTGTGGCCTCGTATCATTCCTTCTCTCTCTCGTCACGGGCATATGAAACACGTGCCGGCCCTCAGCCATCGCTACCTACAAAAATAGTCACGTTTAGTTCTCGCATCATAATTAATTCATATCACTATGGTTTAGTCCCGGGAACCCCCCGGGTGGTGGCAGCATAAACATATCATAACCATTGATAATCATTAACTTATAATTAACGTAACGTCATGCCGACTGAATTTATTCCCAAAGAAACAGAAATGAACTAAGAGAACTCATAAATATGGAGAGCGGAAGAAAATACCCGCTAGAATATACAGTAATAATGAACTAAGAGAGCTCGTAAATATAGAGAGCGGAAGAAAATACCCGCTAGAATATACAGTAATAATGAACTAAGAGAACTCATAAATATAGAGAGCGGAAGAAAATACCCGCTAGAATATACAGTAATAATGAACTAAGAGAACTCGTAAATATCGAGAGCGGAAGAAAATACCCGCAACCAAGTTCGCTTAACTTCATTCAGTGGAGGCATTTGCGGTGGTGGAAACTAGTGGCGAGAGAGAAGTAAAACAATAGAGAAAGAACACAAGAAAGAAGAAGCAACCAGTCGAGAGGCAGCGAGCAGCAACGGCGTCCAAAATCCACGAAAACTGTAAGTAGACACCATTTCATTTCATTTTGTGTGTGTTACGGGTACCGTAATTAGAAGTGTGGGGAAAAATTTCTTTTCTATTCGGTTCGGTATTAGTTTGCTGCGCGGCTGTGACTTTCAATGTGGATAATCATCGAAAAGTAACTCGGAGTTATAGTGATTTATGTTTCGTTCCGCGGGGAGAAGTTGTTGATTCGCGTGCCTTGTCGTAAATTAGGTACCGATTGAAAATTTTTTTTTTGTGAGCAGGATTGCAAACTTAGGGAACGATTACGTGCACGCACTAGCGGAGAATATATGTTGTTGTGCAAGTTTGAGGGCCAACTGTGAGTAGTTAGGTTTTGGTGTTGGAAGGAAATACAGGAGTATTTAATGACCACATTTCGGTTCACAAACGTCTTGTTTCAGCTCTTAACTCTTCCGTCACCTTGTATTGGTTAATGAACCGCATTAAACTAGTCTGACAAATATCTCGACTCAAACTGTCTTGCTATTGGAGGCCCAACTTGCTGTCTATGTACCTTGCCGAGAGACTGCATTTCAGCTGGTGCCTTCCTCCTTTCTCCCTTGGAGACACCTTGAAGTTTTATTAGCGACTAGAGCGGTTTCTTAAACCAACCGAACATCTACTCTGTTATTGTAGGTAAATCAACGAAATCGGGTGTAGAAACATCCATTAATATGTTTGTGTGTTCCCTAGGACAGAAATAATACGAACCGCTTCCGCATTTTGTCGGTAGCTCTTTATCTGTGTTTGGGGAGGAGATCAACGCTCCAAATAAAAATTTTACTGTTGTCCAAAGAAAAAATATAATATTTTTGTGTGTCGTGGGCTGAACTAGGATCAGTGAGATGAATAGGTATGAGTGACATTGCAAGTACAGGGAACGATCAACGTGAATATTTACATAAAATTGCACTGTTATATGACTCGTGTTAACTGAATTTTCGTGTAAGGAGATTCCCTCCTGACGTCTGGTTTTGATGCACTACGCATGAGAGTCCGCATTTCGGTAATTTTTCCAGTGGGGCCCTCCTCTTTCCTCTCTTGGATACACCCAGAAATTTTTTTTTTGTGTTTATGCTTGGATACCAGTACTTATCGTAAAAATTAGAGGTTCAGTGTAGTGCGTCGTGAGTTGCAACTGCAAATAGATAGATTGAAAAAAAAAAAATTTTTGTGCTGATCATCGCTGAGTTCAAGCTGCAAAATGGGCAAGGACGAAGAAAAGTCTGGGAACGCAGGAAGTTCGGCTGCCAATAAGCAGGACGCAGGAGCCGCTCAGACAGCTGCAAGCGGGCAAGGGCTCGGCAAGCTGCCTAAGTTCGACGGTAAAAGCAATGTGGTGAAGTTCCTCAACACGGTGAAAAAACGTGCACACCTAGAAAACTGGTCAGACGACCGAAGCGCTGATGTCATCCGATATCTCTGCACTGACACCGCAGAGAGCTTCCTGGACTCAAACCCCGAGCTCGAAGAATGCGATCTGAAGGAGCTGACCGAACGCCTCGAGGATCGTTTCCTCAAAAGCATTTCGCTGACGGATGCACATGCGGAACTGGCTGCAATCAAAATGAACCGGGGCACAATCGAGGATTTCGCTTCGCGACTGGAGACCTCTTCGGCTGCCTTGGCGCATGTGATCAAGGAGTTGCATGACACAGCATCTCGCGACAAGCTCTTGGCGAATGTGTTTGTCAATGGTCTCGACCCGGCATTGAAAAGGACAATGGCAACATACGAACCAAAAAAGCTCGCGGATTGTGTCAAAATGGCACAGAAATGCGAACGAATGCTGGAAGACGAAAAACAGCGCAGGCACATCTGCGCTATAGAAGAAGTAGAAGCAGCCCCAACCCGGCCACCACCTAGGTGCTGGTCGTGCAACCAAGTAGGCCATTTTTCTCGAGAGTGTCGCAACCCAGCGGTGATTCCGAGGCAAAATACCTTTGCCCAGAACGTACAGCGAAGAACCATGAACTGCTTCAATTGTGGCCAAGCCGGCCATATGGCTAGACAATGTAGGGCACAGTGGCGGTCACAAAATCAAGCCCAGCAGAGCCGACAGTTAGGCGAGCCACAAGGCTCGAGCCCCGCAGCCCATCGGAGTTTCAACGTGGATAACAAAGCACCGTGGCGATACGCACAAGGCCCGCCTAGTAGAAAAAACTAACGACGTCTGTCGACACACACGAGGCCAAACCGATCATACAGATAAAAATCAACGAACAAGACTGCGAAGCATTCCTGGTCACCGGATCGGTTTGTTGTCTAATAAGGCCTGAAATGGCAGAAAAAATCGTGTCGGCAGGATCAGGTACAGTAAGAATAAAGACGGCCAAACTAAAGCTAAGTACAGTAAGTGGCGCAGAAATAGATGTGCGGGGCAGAATGGCGCTGAACATTAAAATAGGAGGTAAAAATTATGTGCATGATGTAATAGTGGCTCAAGTCGGAAATTATCCAGGAGACATACTAGTAGGGCTTGATTTACTCCAGCGCATAGGTAAGGTGACGCTGGACATGACCAGTAGATATGGTAGTAGAGTGATCGTGAACGGTCATTCGTATGCATTCAAGGACGGTAAGTATGCCGGAGAGTCGATCAATTTGATCAGACAAAGAAAAAGGGTAAGTATGCGAAAGTCTGAGATCGCGGCGGTGCTACCAACGATGAGCAGTGACGATGGTGAGTAGGGTATCACCGACGAGCTACCCGAGGCGGAAGTACCGAGTCTAGAACATCTGCACACGCAGCAGCGCGAGAGTTTGTTAGCGCTCCTCGGTAAGTATACGGCAGCCATTTCTCAGCATGAGCAAGATTTAGGCCAATGTGACGTGCTCCCGCATCGAATTGATACCAGGAACGCGGCGCCGATCGCTACGAAACAATGGCCGCTGCCCCAAGCAACACGCGCAGCAATCGAAGAACAAGTGCAGAATATGTTAAAAATGGATGTAATTGAGCCATCAGCAAGCGCGTGGGCATCTCCAGTGCTCCTCATCAAAAAGAAGGACGGCACGCATAGGTTTTGCGTTGATTTTCGACGAATCAATGAAGTCACGCTCGCAGATAAGTACCCAATGCCACGGATCGAGCAAATTTTGGAATCCCTTGGAGGCACATGCTACTTCTCAGCAATTGATTTGAAATCAGGCTACTGGCAGATTCCTGTCGCGGAAGCAGACCGCGACAAGACGGCATTTGCTACTGAGTCGGCTCAGTACCGCTTCAAGCGGATGCCTTTCGGATTGATTACAGCTCCGGCCACATTCCAGCGTTTAGTCAATCGAGTGTTAGAGCCAGTGATTGGAAAGACGAGCCACGTTTTCATAGACGACGTAGTAGTATTTTCGAAGACGTTTGAGGATCACATCACTCATTTGGAGGAAGTTCTCGCTCTCCTTCAGAATTCAGGATTGAAAATTTCACTGAAAAAGTGCAGCTTTGCCAAACCCTCCATCGAATATTTGGGTCACGTTGTCTCGAAGGACGGAATTCAAGTTGACCAAAGGAAAATCACGGCCATTCGCGAGTTGTTACCACCGAAGAAACCGAAAGATGTACGAAGAATTTTGGGAATGGCAGGCTACTATCGAAGACACATACCAAATTTCTCAGAGCGCGTCGCACTTTTGACGGCTTTGACTAAGAAGTGTGCCAAGTTTGTGTGGACGAACGAACATCAGGCCGCATTCGACGCGCTCAAATCGGCTCTAGCTGAAGCGCCGGTGTTGGGTTACCCAGATTTCGAGCGACCGTTCAGGCTGCATACCGACGCCAGTGATGTCGCTCTGGGAGGAGTACTGACGCAAGAAATGGACGGCCTGGATAACCCGATAGCATACTATTCACGGAAATTTACACCGGTAGAGACCCGGTACAGTACCACCGAAAGGGAGGCACTGGCTATCGTGGAAAACGTCCGCCATTATGCTCGATATCTCTACGGCCGAAAATTCCTAATACTAACAGACCACCAGCCGCTGCGATATTTGTTCCAATACAAAGCTACCGTTCCACGTATCGCCCGCTGGGCAGTGCTACTGTCGCAGTTCGAATATGAAATTTCGTATAGACCCGGCAAGGAGAATGTGATTCCAGATACGCTCTCCCGAGGAGTGGCAGCCGTCCGCCCGACCGCGACGGAAGCGCTGGACCCGTACGAAGTTTTCTGTGCGGAAAAGGTAAGTATGGAGCAGCGCAAAGCACAGCACTGGGCCAAGGTCATCAACGCATTGGAAGGAAAAGGCGAAATGGTGACAGATCCGAGCCAGTATGAGGATTTCGTGCTGGACAAAAACTGTCTTTTCTACCTGGAAGTTAAAGACAATGGAGACATTCGCAAACGTGCAGTGATTCCCGAATCCCCAATAAAGCCCGCGTTAATAATGTCGCACGATACGCGAATTTCCGGACATTTTGGAGCAAGAAAAACCCTCCACCGTGCCAGAGAATTATTCTTTTGGCCAAATATGGCACGACACGTGCAAGATCACGTGAAAAATTGCACGACGTGTCAGAAGCGAAGTCCACACGGGGGCCTCAAAGCAAAAATAGGCGAATTACCGCCAGTCTCACGACCATTGGAAAGGGTGGGTATTGATCTCATTGGAGAGCTGACACAATCTCAGAAAGGACATCGATATATTCTGACGATCGTGTGCCACTTCTCTAGATACGTGCAGACGTACCCACTGCGCAATAAAAAGAGCGAGACCGTAGCGCGAGCTTTCATGGATTGTGTCTGCCGGTATGGCTGTCCGGAACACATCGTGTCAGATCGAGGTACGGAGTTTACGGCCCAAAATTTCCAAGAAATGTGCCGCATTTTGAAGTCCAAGTTGCATTTCACCACGGCCTTCCATCCAGCCAGTAACGGAATGACGGAAGCATTCAACAAATTGCTCAAGACAACGCTGGCAGCAACCGTAGAGAAGGATCTTACATCATGGGACGAGCAGCTACCTTTTGCCACGCTCGCTCTAAACTGTTCGTATCATGCCTCGGTAGATAACACACCATACTATTTATTCCACGGACGCGATGCTCCCTTGCCACTCTCTGATATCCTGCAGCCCAGGATACTAAATTATGCTTTGGAGGAAGATTTTCCTCACGCCGCTTTTGCAAGGTTACAAATTGCGTTCGAAGACGCGATATCAGCAAGCCGAAATGCACATGACAAGAATGTGAGATATCAGCGCGTGAGAGATAAGGAACTTAGAGTCGGCGATTGCGTATTCCTACGGAATACAGCAGGAAGGAACAAGGCGATGGGAAAATTCCGACCGAACTGGATAGGCCCGTACAGGATTCAGGCCCTTCCAACACCGATGAACGTCGCAATACGACAAGTCCACGGCCGCCGGCATGAGATAACGGTCCACAGAAATAGACTTAAGCCTGCGTCATTTCAGCCGGAGGAGGCATTAATAATACAAGACGAGCGTCCCCGAAGCAATGGGAGGAGCGTCGACCACGTCAAAAAAGTGCGTCAGGAAGATAGCGACTCGGAAAGCAGCGATGACGAAATCTACGTAACAAGGCCTGAAGCACCCCCACCCCTACCCACCCCGGCGGCTAGGCGTCCTTACGCTCTAAGATCGGCCGGTCCGGTAGAGGAGTAGAGGAGGGGACTACATAAGCAAAAGCCTATGTAACAAGTAGAGAGTAGATAAGCCTACTAATCTAAATTTCCTTGCAGAATAAACTAGCAAGTAAATAATAGATAAGCCTACTAATTTAATGTTCTTTTTCAGAATAACCTAGCGAATAAATAGTAGATAAGCTTACTAATCTAATCTTCTTTTTCAGAATAATCTAGTGAATAAGTAGTAGATAAGCTCACTAATCTAATTCCTTTACAGAATAGCTTAGCAACAACTAGGTTGGCAGAGAATTTTCTGAGTAGTTAACTGCTATGTAGGTAATTTCTTGGGAATGCGATCAGCCAACATGAACGACTGTGCTCAGAGCTTGAGAGCGCGACACAGGACGAAAGTCATAAATTCGACAGAGGCATAAAGATGAGCTCAACCGCAGGAAGCAAGTGCGACGCTCAGAAAGGAGGCTTGGGATACGAGTAGAGATTCCGCAGACGAATAATTATAAGAGCGTACTGGGCAAATTATATCGTTGTTGGCTGCGCATTTTGAATGACGAGAATAAAACTTAGAAATAATGACTTCACGTCGAAATAGGAATTTGATTGCGGGTCAATTGTTTGAGATGTGTAAGGAATGAAGAGAGATTTCGAAGGAAACTAGCCGTCTAGGCAGAGATATAATTAGACAGTATTAAAATCTAAGTATAGCACAGCCCCAGCAGATGTTTTCATTCACATAATACGGCCAGTAGTGGGTACGGCTCTTTAGTCCCCTCATAGCTAGTAGGTTACAACAACCAATGAGAGGACGAAATTTTTTTTTGAGTAGCCTGAGAAATAACTAGTGATAAGCACTAATAAACCATTGCCTTTCAGGCGTAGGTTTGAAGAGTCAGCAACTTGGAGGGGAAATAGATATATCCTTCTCGTAATTGTTTTGTTCAGGGTGAAAAATTCCCTGTGAAGGAATTTTCCTTGATCGTCGGGGGGGGGGGAGAAAATTTCAGAAATTAAATTTTTTTATTGCTTCTAAATGACGTTTTAAAAAGAGAAATAGGCACAATGCAGGCGCAAAAAGAGAGAAACCTGAGCCTGTCATGAGCGGATTGGAGCCGATAATAAGATCTCGTATAGCAGAACCCTGAGAGTTGGGTAGAATGCTTATCGAGACATCAGATTAAATTAAAGATGTCCATTACGGACCTAGCATAATCTTTAACATTACGGTTCTTTAATAATAACGTAGCTTAGTGTGGAAAGGCAAGCTGGACGCGCACTCACGTGGTGGAGACTCGAGACATGAGCCCACGGGACAATGGGAGCTACAATAGGTCATAAAAAAATCTACAGGCGCTGCATTCCAGAGACGCATGTAACACGAGAGAGAGCCGACTCAAGATAGAGAAGGCAGGCTGAACAAAGAGAAACGCACAGCGATGCGTCTGAGATGCTAAATACGAGAGTTTGATTTAGGACGATAAGGAAATAGCAAGGGCAATAAAGGCCTATTAGTAATAAAGACTGAAGGCTCCTGTGCTGGGAAATACAGAGTGTGAACGACATTGAGCAGTCGCCGGAGCTGAAATATTTGATGATAAATTGTGCTAAGGCGGATTTTGAAGATTTTCAGGAAGGCGATGAGCGAGCGAGATGTTGGCATGTACGCGGTGCCGAAAGAGCACCACAGCGGCCTCCAACGGAGACGGACCGGAACTGCGGTCGACGTAAGAGAGATGGAGAGGCATTCATCAATGGTAAGATCGGGAACACTCCTGCGCGTAGGAAACACGTGTGTGAACTGTGGAGAGTGCTATAAATATCTGGTCTGCTGACGAGCGTGATAAGGGAGATTACAGGAAGCATGACAGAGGGATTTTGAGGCCTGTCCAGAGGCATGTGCGCAATGCTTGAGGCATCGCAGCTGTTACCCGATACCATGAGATTTTGGAGGTTAAAAGATAAGTCATGTGCGACTTATAGATAAAACATACATGCATACGAAGGGACGCCTTACGTATTGCACCCATACGAAATTTATGCTTGCTCTCACGAGAGATTAGCAAATGCCATTCAGTAAAGAAAAAAAAAGATGTAGTTCTAATGTAGGAAAATTCCATTTCTCATCCATCATTCTGATCATTAGGACCTGCAATACGAAGTGCACGACGAATGAAAGAATTGTGTGTGTTGTCAGAGTGTGTGCTGTTTCGCGTACCGGAGTATGTGCGGTATCGTGTTGCAGGAATTGTACTCTTAGCCATTCAAGTCCGGTTAGGACTGTTTAGACTCATGAAAATCATATATCATTCATGTAATACGCGCTCTCATTATGAGGCGAAGAGAGGAAAATTTGAAAGAATAGGCTCTATATTGATGTCTAACCCATGTAACAAGGAATTAATGCCCGACCGTGTGCTGTAGGAAACGGTGACGTACATGCATCGAGGGCGGAGACGGAGGCCGAGCGAGGTGGTGCGCCAGCTCGGAACCTACGTCGCAGCGCGCCACTACGAGGTGGCATTGTGGCTACCCGACGGAAGTCTGGCGAGCGTCTCGTCCGAGACGGACTGGGCGCGGGCGGCCGCGACCCTGGAGGGGCGCGCACTCGTCGTCCACTTCGTCCCGAAGCCGGACAAACGCCTGACCGAGGCGACCCTCAGCGGCTTGCTGCAGCACCTAGTTGTGCCCCGGGACGGCGGAGAGATCGAGGCCAGGATCGCGTACACGCGAATCTCCTCGGTTTCGGTCTTTCCCTACTATCTATGGAAGGAGACACTGCGAGGGAAAGAATTTATCCTCATAATCGAGGCCTAAAAAGGATCCCACTGGAAGCAGACGACGACAATGCCGGAGGCTGAAGAGCGCGCCTCCACAGTCCCGAGGGAGGCCAATATTATATTAAATTGCTGATGCACGTGCGAGCGAGTTGTGGTCGCCGTTCGTTTTTCTTTTGTGTTGTTGTATTGTAATTTGATGTCATGTTGTACAAGGTCGTGAGTCGGGTCGGAAATAGAATCGTGGCCAGAACATAAATAAAAAGAAAATTTATATTCATAAATTTTCTTGCGTAACATGGGGGAGGGTGTATGAAGTCAGATTCCTCCCCTATCTCTCATATTGCCGAGCGATCAGAATAGCATGCCCGGGAAGACAGCATCTCTGAATTGATACGGGTCGTAAATTTATAGCCGGCTTTCGTGCTATGGTCTTGGGAAATATATGTCGGGGACGTTCTCAGAAGAGAAATCTTCCCCATATTAAATCTGATAATTCGACACTCTGGCCTAGGCAACCACAGCACTATAAAATGTGGGAACCTCATACCGACGGCGCAGAGCGCTGAGTTTAGACTCGCCGTCCCGCGGACCATTGTTTAATTGCCGTAACGGGAGGCGGGCAGGGGCATGAGACCCGACCCCTCTCCCCCAGCCGCACCCCGGTTGGGTGGAGGGAGGCGAAGCTCAGAACCTTCTCGCCCCGTTGCTGCCCGGCTCGTGCAGTGACCCCCCCTCCCCTTCGGGAGGGGTGAGCATTGTCCGAGCAGGATTGAGTAGGACGAGTAGTGGTCACTTGGTGCGGAGCGGTAGTCGGGAAAGGACATAGACTAGACGGCGGGCCGTAGTTGAGAACGGACATCGGGTTGTCGGGCTTGAGGCGGGCGACAGTCACGCCGGTTTTTTTCGCACTTAGAATAGTGCAGTTACTCGCGAGGCAGTGTTTTCAATTTATACTTGAATTTAGAAACGGTGGCTGTTTATACATGAGATAACGATCCACGGACATTCATTGACTTGTTTTGAGGGCGCATGATTTCAAGCGTCTGCTATACGCTTAATTGGCTCGACCCTTTTGGGGGCTTGTACATTCTTTGGCTCGACAAATGTTCTGGATTTAAAATAGTGAACACCGTGGTTGTGGCGGTATCGGAAGAGTCCCTCGGAGGGAAAGTTAGAATTGATGAGTCCTGTTGTTCCGAAATTGTAAATGTTGCTGTGATTGCGTGTGCTCTCGCCCTCCTGACTTGCTTTCCCATAGTACACGTAATAAATTGTGGCCTCGTATCATTCCTTCTCTCTCTCGTCACGGGCATATGAAACACGTGCCGGCCCTCAGCCATCGCTACCTACAAAAATAGTCACGTTTAGTTCTCGCATCATAATTAATTCATATCACTATAGTTTGGTCCCGGGAACCCCCGGGTGGTGGCAGCATAAACATATCATAATCATTGATAATCATTAACTTATAATTTAACGTAACGTCATGCCGACTGAGTTTATTAACAAAGAAACAGAAATGAACTAAGAGAACTCATAAATATAGAGAGCGGAAGAAAATACCCGCTAGAATATACAGTAATAATGAACTAAGAGAGCTCGTAAATATAGAGAGCGGAAGAAAATACCCGCTAGAATATACAGTAATAATGAACTAAGAGAACTCATAAATATAGAGAGCGGAAGAAAATACCCGCTAGAATCTATATACTTAATAGCAAAACTCAAAATTTGTGCGAGTCCGTTTGGAAAATTGGCTGAGTCTACATGGTCGAGTGAGGTATTAAATTGAAGCCACTGGTGTCTATATTTGCAGAAAACTATTTATTTAAATTTTTTTTAATTTTTTTTTTTATTTTGATTTTTTTCTTCTTTATTTCTTTATTTTTTGATTATTTACTTTTTTTTTAATTTTTATTTCTTTTTTTATTTATTTATTTTTTTTTCCATTTTATTTTTTGTATTTTTTTTTATTTTTTTTTCATTTTTTATTTATTTTTATTTTTCTTATTTTTTATTTTTATTTTATTTTTTTTATTTTTTTATTTTTAGGCAATTCGGACAACCCGATACTCGGGTTGAACCGGCTTAAGCTTAGCCGGTTACCGGAGGTTACCGGCTAGTATACAGTAATAATGAACTAAGAGAACTCGTAAATATCGAGAGCGGAAGAAAATACCCGCAACCAAGTTCGCTTAACTTCATTCACAAGTATGTTGTTGGGAGGGGCACAAATTTCTTATTGAAATATCCGAAAGGGCTGGAAATTTTGTGGAACTTTTCCACCGAAACTCCAGTATTAGTAATTCTCCAAACCAAGCTTTTACTGCAAAATATTTTTAAAAAATATTTCAAAACATTTTGTTTATTGCAGTTCAATAAACTTTTCCTGTGCGGCGTCTGGGACATCAGGTACATTGGCAGTAAAAGAGCTGATTGTAAGGCAGAAAGAGTTGCTGCATTCATTAGGAAAATTGCCAATTATTTCAACAAAAAGATTTTACAAATCTTCTTTGACAAGGCGTTCGAATCATCAATATTAATTTCATTTGTCGCTGCCATCCTGCGCAAGAACTGGAAGCGTATATAATTTTTTCGGTTTGATTTTTGCAATCCAGAGTTCTAGCCTCATTTTGAAAATTCCATCTTCTCTGGTAATGTTATTGCCGCACTCTCCTCTATTTTTCATGTAATATTACAGTCATTAAAGACATCAAGTATGCCTATTAAATACACCAATGGGCTAACGTCGATTTCCTAATTAAAAAAATCTGCATCAACACTTCTCGGGTTCTAATTAAAAATATCTGTTCAACTTTTTCATTATACGGAACCATTTCATTTCCTATTCGGGACCAACTTAATAGTAGTAAATCATGCAATGAATCCAAATCTTCACGTACAATTAAAAAAAATCTTGTAGCAAGCAGCTTTGATTTTACAAGATTTATTGCTTTAATTAAATGATTATGCACTACCATGAACAGTACAGACAAATTCTTAGTACCTAATACTTCTCAATAAATAGTACAATGAGGTTCAATTTTTTGTAGAGCAATTTGTGAGACTAAAGATTGAAACCCAGACTTCAATTAAGCATTACAGGTGCTCTTTCGGTGCAAACTCTTCAAAATCTCTTTCATTGAATTGAGTGTTTTCAAAGAAATCATTAATTAAACTGGAAATGTTCTGCAGCTGCGGTAACAGTAGTTTGCGGATGCTTTCAAAACAAGGACTCCTCTTTCATTTTTTATCATTAAAATAAGGGACATAAGCAAGAGTTTGAGAAAAATTTGTTACCTTTGTAGTTTCAAGTTGTACGCTGAACGGATCGACTGAAGCGTCTTTTAGTTCTTGTACTCGTATAATTTGAGATGAAATGTTATTGGACATATCTGAAATTCTTCGTTTATTGTATTATTTGACACGGATTGAGGTAACAACAATTATTGATTTACTGTGTCAGGATCAATCTTGAGATGTACAATATTTTTACTGCACGGAAATATAAGGTTTCCATCTATTGCGTGTGTTTATTACAGCTTGTGTCATCTTCGTTGCAACCGTTTATGAAATTTCACTGGCGGTTAAGTTTTTGTTAAGAAATGATTCACTTGCATCAAGCCAGTGGTTCTTAAGGCAACTAACTTTTGCTTTACAAAATTAGTATAATTATATTTAAAGTTGGGGCGCTCGGTTTGGAGATGTCTTTGTCGCTTTGTTTGTTTATATATATATATATATATATATATAGACTCATGAGCAAGTTCCTTCCAAATATATTACTCACTGTGGCTTGTATACACCTGAAATAACTTTACTCGTGAATCCCCACTTTAGAAAATCATCGGAGTTTTCCTTTTTCTAATCTGTACTTATTTCTTTGCAAGAGCCCAGTTGCTAAGAACAGCGCAGTATTTCACACGAATCACGAGTCATTGCGGTACGATACCGATCGACGAGTGACGCGAGTGGAGAGACCAAAACAAGGTAAGCCGGCGATCAAAACAGAACGGAAACGAAATGTGTTCAGAAAGCTTTAAACGTTCTTCTGAGTAATTCATTCGCCTGATATTATTATAGCTACATAGTATCATGCTATTATCAATTCACTAGAGAACACACTTTGGGTTGCATAAGTTCTGACCCTTGATTCTAGTGGATGTGAGGTCACAGATTCCGAAAATGGCATTCGTTTGTGAGATCAGGTCTAGTTTTCATGCTACGCGACTGGGTTTTTATTTCATAAAAGAATTTTGGTAAAATTTAATAGTACAGTGCTGGTAAATAAAATCATATCACTATAAGTGTCCAAGTGTTTTTTACATAATTCAGAAAGCTGCTAAGAAAAATGGCTTCTCAACCACGTAAAAGGAAATGCGTGACGCGCCGGATGCGTTCTGCTACATACGAGCTCGTATGTGGTATGAAGAGCTCGATATGAAGAGCTAGTATGTGGTACATTCACAGCTCCAAAGCAAAGAAGGAATATTTGTGAATGTGTGAATTCTTACTTTCACATTGTGAATTCTTACTTTCATGTGAAACTTGGAGATCACGATAAACCTTGGGCACCACATGAAGTATATCATTGCTGTAAAGAAAATTTGCGTTGATGAACTATAGGAAAAAATAAAATAAATTTAGGCACTCAGATGATATGGCGTGAGCCACGAGACCATGTCACAGACTGTTACTTCTGCCTTACTGAGGTTGTTGGTTTTACTCGGAAATCTCATCAGCTGATCACATACCCTAGTCTAGATTCAGCAATCAAACCTGTGCCCCAATCAGAAGATGTCTTTACTTGATGATGTCACCTATCTTCACTCAACTGCTTCTCTTAACTCTGACAGCGAACGTGACACTGGGTTGACATAGGAGTCAACTAACAGAAACATTGACTCAGGCGTATCAACAGAACCGAAAAACTTTAGTCATGCAGAACTTGTACAGAAATCTTACGGGCTATCCTGCAATCGTTTAGAGTTAATTAAATTTAAGCTTGTTTCCTCATGAACTTAAAAGTAAGGAAAAAAATTAAATTAACATTCAACTTATAATTAAAACCTAATCTCTGAATATTAAATCTAAAATCAATGTAGCAGAACTCCTTACTTTAATATATAAAAATTCCTATAACCCAGCTCTAGGCTTGTATTTGGTTCTTGAACTTTAGTTTGCCATCCTGAATACAGCCAATTGAATACACCATTTGAGCCAAACTGCACTGACCTCTCAAATTTTCTCGAGGCCGATTCAGATCGCCTCAAGCCATTGACCTCACAACTTCAACTTTATAACTGAGCCTACCCAGCCTCCGTCGGTTTCATCTGCCGTCGCATCCCCGACGGAACCTCCCGTGCCGCCAACGCAGGGAAGCCAGTGGGTTTTCCTTCGCTTCGCTACGCTGCGCTTCTCCTTCATCGAGGACTGAACGGCCGGAGGATGAGAGGCTGAGGCGCCTTACGTGCTGCTGACCGCTCCGCTTACCATCCACTCGCCTGACTCCGCTTCCCGGCACGTCCTGATGCTCACGAGCTTATTGGAGGTTTGTGAACTATTAGTTCAGTTACCAAATACTTGCCATGCCGTGAGCTGGGTACTTAGGACGACGTTTCCCCATGCATTTCTAATAACTTATAACGTATAAACTTACCTTAATAACTTATAACGTATGAACTTACCTTAATAACTTATAACGTATAAACTTACCTTAATAACTTATAACGTATAAACTTACCTTAATAACTTATAACGTATAAACTTACCTTAATAACTTATAACGTATAAACTTACCTTAAAAACTTATAACGTATAAACTTACCTTAAAAACTTATAACTTATAACTCGTATTACGATAAACTGTATTAAACCTAAGACTAAACACTAAATCTTAAATAACTGCAACTAACTCCACAGAGCACGGGTGCTTGCTTCCTACGACTGCAGTCACAGTTCGCAAGTGGACCGCCCGCCTATCTCCCAGAAGACCTGCTCCGAAGAGTTTATAGTTTCTTGGTTCATTCAAGTTTAGCCGTTTGTCCTCTTCCAAATGTCGTTCCGATATTTGACGTAATAAATAACGGCAAATTTTCCCATTACGGAACTCCGCGTATTTCTCTCCTAAATATAAAATATATCAACCTTTTTTCTATAAAACTTAATGATTTAGTTCGAGGTCTGGGTTTGTCTAAAAAGCTGTCAGAATGGTTGACTTCACGATTAAAAATAAAAACTTGCTGGGAATGGACGCAGAGGTTACATTATATCGCGACAGAGAAGATAATCTCTTACAGTTCTTTGATTGTAACTTTTACTTCGTCTACTGTTGTGATATTCCTGGATAAGTAACTGCGATAGGAGATACACGTTATGATCCGATAGAGTGGGGCCTTTTTATAGATAACTCTAAGCTGAGTCCGAAATGGGTTTTATTACGTATAGGCTACATCTTTAGCGCAATACTCTTAGGACACTCAGCACACCTGAAAGAAAAATATGAACACATCAAAACTGTATCGGAGCTACTCAAATATGAAGAGCACAAATGTATAATTAATTTTGTGTTGATTTAAAAATGGTAAATTTTTTGTTTGGGCAGAAAAGTGGCCACACAAAACTCCCTTGCTGTGTGTGCCTTTGGGGCAGTAAAGCCAAAGACATGCTGGATTCAGAAGGAATGGATAGTTAGGGAATGCTACAATGTTGGGAAAAGAACATCATAAGCCCTCCAGTAGAACGTGAAAGAATTGTTTTCTAAAATTGTTTTTTCCCCTACTTATCAGGCTAGGCCTTGTGAAACGGTTCGTCAAGGCGCTCAACACCGACAGTGTCTGTTTCAAGTATTTGTGTGACGCATTCCCCGTTGTAAAAAAAAATCAAAGCAGTTATTTTCGACGGCCCTCAAAATAGGAAGCTGATTGAAGGTCAAGATTTCACTCAATTGATGATTGATGTTGAGAAAAATGCAAGGGAATATTCGTTTCTGTCGTAAGGAACTTTCTTGGACACAGGAGATCAAAGCAATATGAAGAGCTAGTTGAATCTTTATTGGAGTTTCTAGGTGCTGCGTTGCAACGAGAGCATTAAGATGCATATTTTGAACAGTCACATTGAATAATTTTCTGCAAACTTGAGGGGACGTGAGTGATGAGCAGGGTGAACGCTTTCACCAAGATATCAAAATCATGGAAGATCGATATCAAGGTCGCTGAGGCGTTCACATGATGGCCGACTGTTACTGGAACATTCAGTGAGACTGCACAGGGAAGGAACATTCTAGACGGTCCATTATTAAACACAATCTTCTGCCGGAATAAATCTGCCATTCTTCGCAAAACCAATTGATGAATCCACAATGTGTTTGCCAAGGTAAGTAAAAGTAATTATAAATCAATTCTGCATGACTGTAATGGGCTTTGAATCACATTACTTTGTAATGGCTTAGAATTTTGTCAGTAGTATCTGGTGGTCTACCTATATATTGCCAGAAGTAAGTGAAAGGTTACTCATCGGAAAATAATTTGATCCGATAGAAAATACCCCGTGCCATATTCAAAACCAGAGACCTCAATTTACCCAGAAACAAGTCTCAAAATGTATGCAACAGAGAAAAAGTAGAATTTTGTTCCCCAGTTTAATATTTCAACACATAGATACATGAATTAAATATTCAAGGCTGGAAGAAAATGCTCAAGGTTACCGGGTTTTATCAGAATATTCTGGGCAATAGTAAACACCTGCCGACTGTTATTTGGCTGCAGTTAGATTTACAAACTGATAGAACAATAGGAAAATCAATTACTATTGTCATACTTAAACTATTAAGTGTATTCTGAATACGGTTTTACTTTTGCTATAAGATTTTTTACTAGATTTTATCCTATTTTCGAAAAGAACTGGCGGCCCCATGACAATAGTCTCGCAACTCTACTTTGAGTCGCGACCAACAGTTTGTGAATCACTGCCCTAGACCTTCCCGTCGGTAAGGTCTCAGCACACTCTTTTTTTGGCAGGATACACCTCGCTCACAGGGTGGGGTAAACAAATTACGCTCATTGAACTAATGTGAAAGGAATTTGCAAACGATTCGTTTTACATTACATTTTAGCCCGTTTCAGACTTGTTTCATAATAAAGGAAATTACTTACATTTTTAATCAAGGGTTGCAGCGTGTTTTTCGCGTGGATCATCTGGAAACTTGGAGAGTTTTGGGCTGAAATTGCCTCACTTGAATGGTAAAATGTTTCATTTCTCAGTCTAAATTTTAAAAATCTATCGAAAAGTTTATAAATGTTTAATTAGCTTACACTTTCAAACTAAATGAACGGTTAGAAATGATACGTCATAAAAGAGCTCTGACAAGTCAATTAAAAAGCAGTATTTTGTCGTACTCTGTGTATAAAAAGGATCCAAGCACTGCAGAGCAGGGGTGATACGTGTCCCTACACACCTTTGATTTATTGTGTTGAGAGTCTGTTGTATATTAAAATATGCGTCGTTATAATGTGGCTTTGGTTTTGTGAGTAAGAGCTCCGGAAGCTGTTGTTACGTTCCGCCTTTACGAGCTCCGGAAGCGGTTATTACGCTCTGCCTTTACGAGCTCGGAAGCCTCTGTTACCCAATTGAAAATCAAGGACGTGTCGCCGGTGAATTAAAGACGAGACAGTCGATCAAGTATGAATTAAGGGCGAGTCGGCCGGTTCGGCCTTATAACTCTATCTCCGCGCGCTTAAACCACGAACGGTCGAGCTCGGACGTAATATGCTGGGCCGGCCAGTTGTAATTTGAGGGCGCAAACTTCTAAGTTGGTTAATGGCCGTAGTATTTGAGGAGGCCATCCGTTGTTTACAGCCATAAAAATATCATTGATCTATCGCAATGAAACGTATGCTCTGACATTGTGGCGTACAATGCATCAAGCTTGAAATTATATTTCACATATTTTATTCAATTTCATGCTTTTCCAGAAATATTCCCAACATTGAAACTGAAGACTTTACTGTACTGCAGAATAAATGCATTGGTGCGTTTACTTGTGTTCATTTATGTATTTTTACCATGCCATTGTTATACGCATGTTTTTATTTCATTCTTCAATACCAGACACAAGTCAAACACATTACTACAGTCCCAGCAGTCTACCTCTCCCAGAAGAGAAGTGCTACTTACTGAGAGGACATGAATATTTATTCTTATCTATGCAAGATTTTACATTGAGAAATGATATTCAGGAGTGAAACCGGTGTAATTATTTTTTAGTTCTAAATACATTTTAATGAATTTAATCATCATTCGAAAATTTATAAAATAAGAAGTAACATGAAATGGAAATGATAAATCGTGAATCATATACCTATGAATTATACCTAAGATTAATCGTATTTCTAAATTTTATTCTTGGTCGTTTTCTTTGTTATGGTGAAGATATCGTGATGTTGACAACGCTAATTATTTCAAGAAGCACAAAGATTTCAAATAATGCTAAGAGAAAGCGCATTTAATTATGATAGTTTCTAATAACAAGTTTCCTGACAGCACCCGCTGTAGTTTCCTAAACGAAATACCGCATGAAACTTTGCTAATTACGTTGCAAAGAATTACATGTGGTAATAAGAAACACTTTTATTCTAACAAGTAATCAAATTGATTATTGTTTGAAAAAGTAAAGCAATACAAGTTCCCCTCAGGGGTATACAACTGTTGTATCTATTGGAATTAGCGCTCCCAGGGGGACTTTGTGAGGGCCCGAGCTAAAGGTTAGGTAGGCTTCCTTTTTGTTAAAATAGAATAGGTTTTTGTTTTGTTACGGACCATCTTTTTTCGGTTCACTGCTGTCCTGTTTTTCAGCACTTACTACTTTCTTCTTAAATTTTTTCTCGTTTCATGAACTTCTTTCTTAGCTTCTTGTTTCTGTGCATCTTGTGCATAGATTCCGCGTTCCCTCAACTCCATACTGAATGGCGCCTTCCTCCTTCCTCTCTTAGAACATCTTTCTCGTGGTTAAGGGAGGCTAAAACTTTCTTATATAATAATGATAATGATAAAAATAATAATAATCATAAAGCAATACAAGTCTAAGTTTTTGTGGTTCGCAATTCAAGTAACGTTGATCTTTTAATTTTTATTGAACTTTTTTATTCCCGAGGCAGTCGTGCGGAGCTGAAGTCTCTTCTCAAGACATATGAGTGTTTGTAAGATGTAAATAATACATAAAATATTAATGTTGTTCTAATTATTACGTTCTAGAGACCGAACAAATGAACATTCGTTTGGATGAGAGAAAGAGGAGATGGGAAAATTAGAGACACTTTTACACTCTTGCATTTTGAAAAGCAAAATGATTACAAATTCGCCACATACCTCAGCACCTAGAACGAAAACTAAAAATCAGTTATTATTTTTACTCAATGTAAAACAAAAACTTAATCATCAACGAAACATACTGAGAAGACTTTTAATACATAAACATGTCTGTAATATAAGTTTACAAGTGATTTGTAAAGAGTTCGGTAAGCATGAGATCAATCGACCATCAGTCGAAGACCAATCTACAAACTACCCTATCCTTGCTAGTTTGAATTAAAATGGAATAACAAAAAAGTGTTTTGTATTACACTCATACAGCCTTCCAAGAACAAGTGCCATGTATAATTTTTTTTGTCTAGAATAATGTTCTCATTCAAAAATTTGTAACGAACATTCAAACATGAAGTCTCTGAGTTAATTTACCCTAAAAACTTGCCCTATGAGCTGGTCGAAGCACTCGAAGTCTCGAAGTTTTGAAGTAGCAGTCCGTTTCACCGCCCCGGCGCTGTTGCACTGGCAGTTGATTAGTTTGTGAAGTTGCCCGACGTGAAGTGACTAATTTACAATTATTGCTTAAAAACTGAGATTTGATTGATTGTAATGCAGGTGTTTGAACGTTATATGCATGGGCAAACTTAGAATTTGTACTGGATGAACGTTTTTAAACGATTTTGTGTTGATCGAGTTACTCTCATCGTTAGAACTTCCTTATCGGTAGGAGAGTTCAAGCTTAGTTTAATTTTTCAAATTCTGTTATGTGAAGGGTATTTTTAGAGGTATTTATGTAAAAGTACTCAAGATGGATTGCTTTCTCATTATATTTCTTGATTTACTTCTTATTAAAAAATGTTTTTTTTCAGTAAAAAATAAAAAGAAGCAAGTTCTTCTGTCAAATTAAATATTTACTGAAGGCCGTGATAAAAGTGCGGTAGCTCGGTGAAGGCAATGTTACAGAACTTGCTCGTTGCCTGAAAAAACTGCTGCAAGGGCAGGGGCGTTCTTACACCTTCAAACTTAAGTCACATCAAGTAAGTATTTTACGCGTGTGTGAATAATTGTTTTGAGTTTTGGTTATTTTAAAATAGCCCTATACATATTTCTAATATTTCATTGTTTTCAATTACTTGAGTTTCAATGCTTTTAGGTGCTTATTGAGGCAGTTGATAAATATTTGAGTAGACATATGAATACTGCAGCTTTTTAACTTTAATTTAAAAAAGCTCAAGTTCAATTTAAAAAAGTTCAAGTTCAATTTAAAAAAGCTCAAGTTCAATTTAAAAAAGCTCAAGTTCAATTTAAAAAAGCTCAAGTTTAATTTAAAAAAGGTCAAGTTCAATTTAAAAAGCTGAAGTTTAATTTAAAAAAGATCGAGTTTATTTTGAAAAGTCTCAAGCAGGCTATATTTAAAAAAAAAGAATTTCAATTTTGAAACCTTCTGTTTCTAAAATTTCATACTTATGTAATAATAATATACCTAAGTAAAGTTTATTTCTGAGAATGCATATATATTAAAGAACTGACACTGAAAATAGAGTAAATAAAAAATCAGACAAACCAAGCTGTTGTGATTTTGTACTTAATTTGACATTCTTCAAGTTTTACCTATGAATCATTTGGTAAGCATTTGACAAACAGATCATCGGTACGTACGTACAGTGTATATCCATTGACAAAAAAATTCAAAATAAATTTTATGTAATAAGTAACTGTGTGACAATTAGCAAACTGCACTGACTGAAAAGTTGAACATTAAATAGCTTCAAAATTATATTTAAACCATAATGCTCTACAACAATGGGTTATTATATCATGTTATATAACATAGTATTACACATGAAATGTATACCAAATTGAAGGCCAATCTCTCGACTAATAATTTAATTTTTACCCCTTTATACCATACCTAAGTGCATTTACACGGTATCTCCCATCTTTAAATCTTCTAACGCAAGTATTCTAGCAACATGCTTCTATATATGATTGTAGGAGCGTAAACATAGCCTGGGTGTTATGGCAGTAATGGATTCATCTGAAAGTCACCTTTTTAAATTAAACTTGATATTTTTTAAATTAAACTTAAGCTTTTTAAAATTGACCTTGAACTTTTTTAAATTGACCTTGAACTTTTTTAAATTGACCTTGAACGTTTTAAAATTAAACTTGAGCTTTTTTAAATTAAACTTGAGCTTTTTTAAATTGAACTCAACCTATTTTAAATTAAACTTGAGTTTTTTTGAATTGAACTTGATCTTTTTTAAATTAAAGTTGAAAAACTGTTGAGAATTGAGGTAAGTGAACAGACAATGCAAGGGTCTACGCTACAAACTTGAAAATGCGTAGAAATGTTTATGCAATTAAAAATAGGCTGTTCTTATGCAGCATTATTGTTAATTAGAATATCAGAGTGAAAAGGAGGGACTGTAATTGTGTGCAGACGAGGTAAGAGATTTTTGTTGAGAACTAGTCAACTTGTCGTCACCACAACACGTAATAAGTGGAATGACGCACAAATTATATTCGTCATATATGCTTCCCTCTGTAAATGTTTCTTTACCGAAAATCATATTTTTATGATTCTTATATCAATGGTAAAGAAAGAGCGAGTTGAACTTTAAAGTACTGTGGCATCAATAACAGTAATACCTTTTATTTAACTATATACTAATAATGTACTTCATTTTATAATGTTTTGGAACATTCCCTTTCTTCATACACATTAGAGGATTTTTTATTGCTATAACCTTTTTCTTCAGCACATCTTCATAGGAATTTGTTGGAGTAGTATCTTTTTGAGAATATATTTCTATAATTATAGCAGTGGACATAAATTGTATTTGTTTCTAATACAAATGTGTGAATATAATACTTTAGTGTAAACATGAATGAATATGAACAGGATAATATAACAACTTCCATTTATAGGTGCCAGTTCAATTTCTGATGAAAATCTCCCATTAGTTCTCTTGCAATCGATATTGTAGGATTAAATCCAACATTAAAAATCTGCAGCCCACGCAAAATCTAACAGTGCCATTAAAATGTTTTCACCGTCCACAGTAAAATTTTTTTTTGTTCAATTGAACATTAAATGGCTTGTCATAACTCACCCTAGCAAAGCATAACTCAACCTTGCTTGACGTGTAGACTGCTTAAACACAAAAACACTTGAATATGTCCAGCAGGAAACCTAAATAATATTCAACATCTTTAATTTAGAGGTTACTTATTAAGCAGTCATCCACGCTAGTACCTATAGGAGTGAAAATGTTAATCTTCTGCAAGAAATTTTAATAAGACTATTATTGTACAAAAACTTAGGCGGAATAAAGAAATTTTCTTTTCAGAAAAAAATACGTGATACGTCCTTACATTGACCTAGACCTATCTGAAAATATCTCATATCCGCGTTTTACTTTCAGAAGAATCGGATTCATCTGAGGACCCTGAGAGAGATACTCAACCGCCCCAATTATGAAAATGGATGAATTCTTTCCTGACGTAAGCCGGTGAGAATAACGCTCAGATAACGTTGTTTCGTTCAGATTGATGTGTAAAATTTGTTTTGTTCTGCTCATATGAGGCCTCGCATTGGAAGGAAATCTATTCCAGTTAATGTTTAGTGCTAATTTATTTTATTATTTTCTTTTTTTTTGTGATATTTTGGTGCGTAATGTATTGGGACTCTCCTCTTCTTGATTTCTTGATACACACTAGAGCATTTTTTATTGCTATAACCTTTTTCTTCATTGCTTCATAGGAATTTGATGGTATAGTTTCTTTTTAAAAATACAATTTTATCATCATAGTAGTGAAAGCATAATTTTACAAGTGTCTCTAATATGTACGTCAGAATATAATTAAAACGAAAGGTTGGCAATATATTCAAGATGTATTTTTAATTTTTAATACACAAGTAATTCGGTATTTTTCTCTTTCAGAGTTTTTGTCTAGCCAGTATATCCTTATTAACACGTTAACTGCGATCAGGTAAACTGAAGTTCAATATCCAATTCAAATTTCAAGTCAATTCTGGTAATCAACTTTGAAAATAGCAAACATTAACTGTATCGAGCCTATATTTAGCTTTCATTAAATATTAATGATAAATGAGTTAGTGACTGCATGTGGGTCAGCAGCACTATGAAAATCACCTAAGTGACCACCGGTTGGTCACTTCGCAGGAAATGTGTTAAAATGAGTTAAGCTGCTGGTACATGACCTAAAATGAAGAGTAAACTTGATAAACCTCTTTCTGTGATGAGCATTTATCCTCATTGAAATTCAATTAATGAAATAGTTGAAGAAAAAGAAGCTGCGCACCACACTGCTTTTCGGAGGTGATATTTTGGCCATACCCCGAAGTTTTCCTTGCATTTTGCATAACTGGTTCGTATAAAAGTTCCAGTCATGAATAAAAACTGTTCGTAGAATGCCAGAAATATCAGTAAACTGGAGTTAAGGTATTTCGCAATGAGAGAATATTCATTTGTTTTATCGTAAACCAATGCTTGGCAATTAACCATGCTTTTTATACAGGATCGGTAAACTGGAGTGGCGGAAGAGACAAGAGACTCCTTCTCCTCCAGCAGTGGAGAATCGTTCACCAGCCGGTGTGGAGCCACTGTCAGTGTCAGTAGAATTAGACAGGAAGACATTAGCCGTGCTCTGAGTTGGAGTGATAAAAGTTTCCTTAGAACTATTGTATCTATGAGAACTAGCGCTCCCAGGTTGATTCGTAAGCACGAGGTTAGGTAGGCCATTCATTAGTTGTTCTAATAGAGCATTTTCAAGAAGCCAGGGAAGTTACTTTTTTTGAAGCGAATGATCTTTGGGAATTTAGAAACGAAGAAAGGACTAAGGACCAAGTATTAAAATAATATTTTAAATAGATTTCTCGAAATATATGATATGATTTAAGGGAGCTGGTCTTCGAAAAGTTTAATAGAACTGACGCTATGTACTTATTTAGAAACGTAAGAAGGAAGAAAATTCTGATAAATTTATCATCGTTACTAAGAACACATTTCGGAGTCCCGCTCCATCATCAGTTCAAAGGAAAACAATAATTACGTCTGAAAGAAAAGATCAAAGAACAGTGAATTGTAGGCACCAAAAATATATCAGGAGAGTAAAAAGACAATGTATGGCACGGGAAAATGAAAAACAAAACACAGAAGCACAGGCCTCAAATGCTAGCCGCATTGATGGACTCTAGTGTATGCAGTGCACATCTTTGTTCGTTGGTATTACGTTACGAAATTTCTATATCAGAGTGGCGAAGCATAGAGGTAGAAGCTTGCGTAGTGGGTATCAACCAACACACCCATCGCATTCTGCAATGCAAAATCATGCCGGAAATGTAATGTCCCTACATCTACCGATTTCGAAATTTTAGACTTTGCTTCAACACCGTATGACCTCAGAATTTTCAAGTCCCTGCATATTTTTAAGCGAAACCCTGATTTGAACAATATGGACAGTTCGTACCCTTTGCAAGTATTGAATAGGTAGAAACCACGTCATTACCAGCTCAATTTCATTTCATACTCATATTTTAAGGGATTTTTTTTGCTTCTGTGTTTTGTTTTTGTTTCCGTGCCATACTTAGTTTTTACTCGCATGATATATTTTTAGTCTCCGCAATTCATTGTACTTAGATCTTTTATTTCTGACGCAATGATTTTTTTCCTTTGAATCGATGATGGAGCAGGACTCTGGAATGTTTTCTCAGTAGATGATAAATTTTATCGGAAAGTTTCCTAAAGTCTCTGATAAGGTTGCGCTTAAAGCAAATCACTGATTTGTTCAGGAATTTTAAACCAAAATACGGTGATGAGGAAATTCGTACTTATTTTAGCTTCAAATTTTGTGAACTCGTTATTAAATATTATTTCAATACTTAGAGCTTTTTGTTTCGTATGTATACATAAATATATATCCCTGTCCTAAAATGTTCTTGTTAAACTTGTGTGGCACAAAATAGTTTCTTGCGCTCTTGAGTACATTATAACGACACCATTTTAGGTAGTTTGACTTTTTGTGTTGACCAAGCTGTGCGGCAAATGCCATGGTTGGCATTGTACAACGATCCTAATGTTTTTGACAGGTAAACTATTTTGCACCAGTATTATTACCGTAGGAAAATATAACTTTGTGTTATGGTAAAATATTTTATTCACTTCGAGCTCGTTATTTTGGCACAATAGTAGATACGCAAGAATGAAAAATTGTCCCGAATGTTGACCTCATTGACTTAGACGCAAAACTATTGAAATATGTCCATTTTACTTTCAACATTAATCTCTCATGTGACTAGGTCCTACGTTCGCATGCTAAAATGACACTGTAAGTGCGCACTTCTTAGATAGTTTTCAACTATACATCACTATGATTATGTTTTCTTATCACTTTTATTTATATGCATAATCAAAATCAGATTAACGCAACGAAGGGAACGTAGATAGAGGCACGTAGACCGTGCCTTTCTCTCAACCATTTTGTGTTTCGACAATAATTGACATGGGTATTACGATACCCATGTACGGATATCAACCAAGGATCTTAATATTAAGATGTTTCAATTTGTTCATTACGACAGCTTTTTGACTTCATGATTTTGGTAGGCATTCACGAAATTTTCCATTCGGTTTGTAAAATGTTTTCGATTAGTATTATGTGACCATCATTTCCTTGGTCCTGACTCGAGTGTTTTTTTTTTTTGTAGGCAAATTCATAGCCTATTATGCTCGCGTAAGAAATATCATGAATTGGTTGAATGGTTGAACTTTTTCCGAGCTAGTCTCTTGGTATACTAGTTCAAGCCCAAACATAAGACGCTTTCGAATTTCTACTGTGTCGATCCTTTAGACTGTACATCCACCAATTTTTACTCGCAATTCATCTCCCCGATATCGCTAAAGCCTGCCTTCATCTTTCAATGGAAGTAAGGACTAAAAAAATTTTTCTCATCAATGCGTCGGTTGCATTATTCATGAATCGATAGAGATACAAATATGTAGGTGCATGTATATTTAGTGTTTATGCATAAAAAACCTCAAAATAATTCAACAGGGGGAACACATTTTCATGATTTTCTGTCAATTACTTTTTTTCGACAAGCAACACGGATATTATGACACCCTCACACAAATGTTTATCAAATAAGGATCTTCAAGTTGAAGCGTTTTAAAATCCTATGTCCTCTGTCTTAATTGGAATGAACTTTTTTTTTTCTTGTAACGAAACATCTTTTCCCGGTTCGCTGGTGTCTTTTTTCATCACCTTTTACTTTTTCTCCAATTTTTATCTTTCATAAATTTTTTCCAATTTTGTGCCTGTGCACAAAGCTTGTAGACGCGCTTTGGTCAAACGGATTCCCAGTGTCCTTCCACTGACTTCCATTTTAATTCTTTCTTCGAAATTCTTTGAATAAAGGATTTACTTTTAAAAGCTCGGCTACGCTCAGCGACATTGTCATCCTGGAGAGCAGCCGTCAAATATGTTATATGTTTGCAGTTTTATATATATATATATACATAAATATACATATATATACAAATATATATGTATATATATATATATATATATACATGTATATATACATGTATATATATATATATATATACTGTGAGTCTCCGGTTTACGGCATTTCAGCTTAGGGTATTCGCCGTTACGAGCAATCGCCCATAAACTCTACTAATACATTAATACATTTTCCCTATTAATGTATGTATGATTTGAGCCTGGCAATCCTTCAATTTTGCGATTAAAAAACTCTCGGCAGCGCACAACCAAGGTTATCGCTACTGAACGACTCAGAAATTTATATATATATTATATAAATACCTAAATAAATATATAATTGTATCTATAAATATAGATACGCAGCTGGCCATCCTTTAATTCTGCTATAAAAAAATTCTCGGACACGCACAGCCGAGAGTTTTTTTTTAAAGCAGAATTCAAGGATGGCCAGCAGCGTATCATGTACGTATCGCCGGCGAAATTAGACATGCCGGAGACGAGCAAAGACGTAAAATGGTCGATCATCTCAGTTGGCCGCTGATGTCCCTGGGCCAAAAATTTCGTCCCTAAGTGGACATTTCGCCTATGATGCGGAGATGATTTACCGGCGATACGTCTCTTACATTATCCCTTGCTCGGCCATAACACATCGGCGCGACGTCCTCGATTTTCAATTGGGTACGCGCTCATGCCTGACTTCCGGGCACGGCTGGTTTAAGAGGAAGTCTGTAACCGACAGAGAACAGTACACCGATACGTGCGTTCGAGAGTGTTTACTTCTCATGCCTTGGTAGTCTAAAGCTACTGAAACTTTAGTTGCAGCTACAGCTAAATAAACCTCATGTTGTGTTGAAAAGAAACGACATAATAGAGTCACACCCCAGTCCCCTTGCCTGTCGTCCTATAGGCAGCGAAAGTTGAAAATTATGGTATTTCATGCGATCGTTCATACGGCAATTGGAAAACATATGTTTGTTCAGAATTCAACCCTGTTATACGCCCTTTAAAATTATTTCATAAATTTGTTTTGTTTATGTTACAGGTAAGAAGACATGAGTCCCTTCCTTCCGTGAATTCACGCAGGTAGATCAAAAGAAGAGAAGAGATAGTATTATAATAATGCAAGCAACGAATTTCGTATTATAACAAAACTGGAGCAAGTCAATTGCAGCAGCTGGTATCACATTACCCAGACGTTTCAGTAAATCTCATTAGGTAATGAAAAAGCATCGAAGAATGGAGTTCTGGATTTCGGTCGCAGGTTAGTTTTCCTTTTCTTCGAGAGACATCTGGAATGTTCCTAACAAAAGGCACAAAGACTAAGCTCGATGCCAACGCCTGTTGTAAGCAGGGAGGTTTCCGCTGCGAGTACCTAATATATCATTTGCGAGAGCTTTATTTCCCTGAGGGGGTTTTGATTAGAATAGGTCCTATCAGTACGGTATTCCTCGTACTTGAAGGAGTATTACGTCCCAGATTACGCGCGGGGTATGGTGAGGCAGAGTAGAACAGTTATGCTTTTGCTTACTTATTTTCGTGAACTAAGATTTAATGGTCAGATTATCTATACAGAGACTGAAATGCGAAAAAACTGCTTGCACAGGCAAATAGGTATAAGAGACTATTATGATTGGTTAAAAATTTGCAAAAGTGTCCATATACAATTATTTGCATTATTGGATAAATAAAAAAAGAATGTTTTTACAGTAAAGAGATAGCAATCAAACGCAGTTATAAGGTGTTTTTTTTTGTAAACAAGTTCTACTGTTAAGAAAAAGTTAATCATGCGAGATATTGAGATTTGCAAAATAAGTAAATTTGCACCCTATTATATCAAAGTAATACAAGCAAAGTCAAATTTGTGAACTGTAGAAGAAATAATCCAACCTCCACAGCCCACAAAATTAACAAATTAAATCATTTGAACTTCGACCGTGCTACTCGTATTTCTTATGGTAACTTGTTGCGATCAAAGATATCTCATCCACAGCATCTACATTTTTTTAATTGCACGTGATATTTCCTTTAAACTTTTTACTGCACATAAAGTTTTCCCTTGTTTTAGCGCTGACATGAATACATTGATAATATAATCAATTTAAGGAAATGAAGAATTCATCAAAAATTATTATCTGTGAAGATGAAACCCAGGGGCTTCAACCCTAATGAATTTATCAGAAATGATTCAAATAACATAGAGTTCACAGTTTTGGAAACCTGAGCAAGCGTTGAATTGCTACCTTGCAACAAATTACTGCACAGCGCCAGGGCTGCGTCTGAATGCGCGTCAAATCCTTTTTTCGTCAAAGAATAGACGCCTCATGAATGCAGGCTGCAATTGGCTCATAAACTTAAACGAATTCAGACAAGAGTTATTTGAAAATGAAATTGTAATTTCTAAATTTTAAGGGTCTATTTTTTCGAAGTTTAAAGATTAGAACGTATTGGTTCACGTGTTTATATTCAAACAGAATCCGAATTGCAAGGCACCTAAATTCTATCTCACTTCTCACTGAATAAGCACCTAAAAAACAAGATGCGCGGTTTATTCTAATTTTTCGGCATTTGAGTTCAGCTTATGTTTACGAGCACAAACAAATTCTAGCACTTAAGTATGCTCCACTAATTTGAAAAATCAAGAAGCGTGTTCCGCATAAGCCTGGACTAAAACTTCTCAAAATTTTAATGGCTTAACGAGAGCGCATTTTGGAGGCGGCCGGTGGCCTTTGTCTGAAGGCGTTTATCTTTTCTTGCTGTGGTGGAACTCATTAAAGAAGGATTTTCGGGGAGTCCAATGGCGCTCTCGAGAAAAATAAAGGATGTGGTGTGCTCCAAACTTTCATTTGCCCTGAATAATTACGACCGCTCTCCGAATAGGAGCAGCAGAGCAACGATCGATAATTTTCTAACTTAGATGTGGAAATTTTTGTTCACGAACAGCATTCAGGAATTTAAACTCAATCAGGAAATTTTTCAAAATAAATTTGTCAAGAAACTGATGTTATTCCTTGCACGTCCAATATTTCCCTCTCTTTGTTTTTCCCTAGCTCATAACTCTGCAGCGCGGTGTGCGCTGGCATGGAACCTTCCTTCACGGCCAATTGGGGCTCTAAATTTAATTTAAGGAGTAAATACAGGGAAAAATTTCTCAGCAAACACGTGGGCCAAAAACGCGCATAGATTACTTTTTACACGGCGTTGGCATGCTCACATGAGGCGTGCGACTATTTTAGGCCTATCAAAGGCCTAATGTCTGGCAGCAATGGACCGGGCTACTTAGCAAGGCTCCTGCAAGGCCTGCGAACGACAGAATGTATCAAGCGTTGTCGCACCGACAGCCTTTTAAAGCTCACGACACGCAAGGCTACTGGAGTAGCACGGCCTAAAGAGCGTCCCGTTAGCGGTCTGGCAGCTCATTCTCTACGAGGGAAAATTATTCAAAAACAGAGAGCTTTGCGCACCTCCGCAAAGCCTCATCCGAGTGTGCTGAAGCAAAAAATCCCGACGCGTTCATTAAAGGCAATTATCGAGCAATGGGAGAGGTAATTACTTCATCCTTCTTCAAATGGGACGCGATAAATCGTTAGCATAGCGATAGGCATCATTTCTCAGGAGTAAACTGTGTAGTCGAGTACTGCGATGAGGGCAGACTTAGCGTCGAATAAACGGTAAGAAATTATACTGTAATAACATTTAGAATCGCTTTCAATTTTTCCTAAAGTTTTCATTCAAGTGATATTAAGTCAGAAACTGAAACAAAATGTTCGATTTCAATCAGAATTGAGGAAAAAATTGCTAGAAACACATCGAGACACTGACAGTCAGCAAGCAATCATTAAATAAGTACTTGATCAAAGTGGTAGACAAGATGCTTTCAATTAGGCTCGTTTTGCAAATTTCTGCGAGCCTCACATTAGTTTTTCAAACTTAATTTTTTGAAAGAGGTTTAAAAAATCAAATAGAGCGAAACGATATTTCCTTCCTGCATAAAGAAGTAGCATTTCGGAACGAGTTGTGTTAATAACAAATAAGAGTTGAAGTTTCTCACGGTTTCAATATGACTTCTGACTGTGACTGTTGGGTAATACCAACTCGATTCTTCTTTTTCCATGAATAAATTGTTTTGAAAAAGTTAAGAATTGAACTTTAATGCCTGATGTATATATAATCAAGTATATTGATGCACATTTATCTAATTAATAGATTCATTTTCAGTAAAAATATATATAAAGTTCTACTTTAATAAGACATGATTAAATGTGGCGTGTGCTTATTCGCTCGAGTTTCTCAACGAAATACTTTGCTCCATTTCAAAACTGATGTCTCATTAATTGTATTGTGTCCTCTCAAGAGTTTCGATATTCGAAACTTGTTTACTTGACGATCAAATCCCTCAATCATACATAAACAAATATTCTGCTTAACTTTTTCCATGATATTGGAAGAATAAACTTAATTCTGTCGTTGAAAATCATATCGTAACATGACATTCTGCAACTCACAAGCAGCTCAATGAAATTCTAATGAATGGAGATTAAATATAGTGACATATTTTCTACCGAGAAATCGAGATCATACCTCAGAATGTCTGATCATATCGTTTGTTGTTTGGAGCGTTTCTCAAAAATTATTCATAAATTGGTTTCATCATCACGTCTCCTGATAACGAGAATTATCAAACAGGTGAAATGTAAAATCCTATAAGTACAAATCGTGTGATAACTTAACTGCCGAGAAAGAGCATCACTAAATGCATTCTCAGCTGGGATCAGAGCTGAGTGATGAGGCAGAAGTTGCTCTTCGCCTCCGTTTAGAGACGTCCGTCTGGCATCTTCTGATATAATTACTTCAGAATACGCTTTTCCGACCTTTTCTCAACTTTATTCGAATTAGCATCAGTTCTTCAAACTTGTGTCGAATTCTCATCGTTATTACTACTCAATTAGAGAAAACCCACAGACACCTTCGACCCTTTTGATGAGAACTGTTGAAGCAGAAGCTCAAATCTTTACCAGATTGATTACTGTCAAAACCCTGAAGCTAGGCGAAATCAAGAGAATGAACCTACATCGCCATTTACAGAGTTTTCAGCCCATATTCTTCATTTTTAAAGTTGAATTTTTGGCCTCCCAATATTAGTGTCCTTGACAGACTTGGGTTAATTAGTTGCATTCGAGTATATATCTTTCGCTAGTCATTAATATTTATCAGAAGCAAGCGTACGGTTTGATTAGGACTGCAGATATTTTCTTGTTCTTGAGCCTGCGTAGAACGAATTTCGTTAAACCAAACTCGTTATTGTTTTTGTCGACATCGGAAAGCTAGTTCGGCGGGGTTTCTGTGAAGTCCAGAAATTTGCAACGTGATGAAAGGTAGTCACAATTCTCATTACATATTGTGGCGAGCATAATATGGTCAACAATAATATTCGTGAACATGGTGTGCGTTTAGCTATCTCATTTTTGGCCAAAATTATAAAATTCTCCTGTCTACAATCTCCAAAGATTTGAGATCCTTGGGATTTCATAAACATGAACGTCTTTTGAACGATGATCCATGCCGGACCTAATTGGAAACATTAAATTAGTTAATCCCTGCTTGACCTACTATCCAGTTAATAATGGGCGCAGTGTTACTGTAGTGTCATGAAGTTCACTGCAGGGTCAGTACTGTAGCGTGGAGTGAGAGTGGCTGCGCTGTGTAGCAGACGAGACATCCACTTTCTGCGCAGTTCGCTACCGCGAACTGCGCCATGAATACAGGGTGGCGCAGAAGTAACGCACCCTATTAAATAAACTATGAAAGGTATAACGATGGGGATAATTGCAAACGATAGAGGAACTCTTAAAGTTTATTTACATGTCGTATCTTGTCTACAGATACCTAGTGTATATTGCGGTAATTAATCTTTAAAATTTACCTTCAAAATGGTGCGCTACACGAAAGAACAACGAGCAAAAATTGTTGAACTCTACTTTTCAGGTAATGGTTCTATTATTGCAGTGCAGAGAAGTTACAGGAACATTTTTAATGATGGAATAAGTCTAAATTTTTAATGGAGCTACAGCTCATACTGCAAGGGAAACTACGGACATGCTAGGGATGAATTTTCCACAACGAGTTTTTTCGCGTTTTGGTGACGTACTGTGGCCACCAAGATCTCCACATCTGAGCCCACTTGACTTTTTTCTTTGGGGATATTTAAAAGGAAAAGTTTACATTGACAAGCCTAATACTCTACAGGAATTAAAAATGAAAATTATGCAAGAAATCCGCAGGATAACTCCAGAGCTTTCAAGTGCAGTAATGAAAAGCTTCATTAAAAGAGTACGTTTATGTTTGACCAACAATGGTAATCATTTAAAGGATATTATTTTCCATACTTTGTTATAAAATAAACTTTAAGAGTTCCTCTATTTTTTACAATTATTCCTATCGTTATCCCTTTCACAGGTTATTTATAATTCATTTTTGAGAGGGTGCGTTACTTATGCGCCTCCCTGTACATGAAACACATGGAACCACCGCGCAGTGCGGTGGTGCGCCGTTGCAGGAAATGCTGCGGCGATCTCCATTGAGCAGTCCGAACTGTACCGCCTCGTTTGTGGCCACAACCCAATTATCATTTAAAAAAATACGCGCATATTCGAGGTTCACTGCGGTGAACTGTTCCTGTAAGAAGTACTGCAGTTCACGGCAGAAGCCTTGACTGTGAGCGGGTCCAAATTTTTACAGGTTAATAAACAACACTTTAATTGCAAAAATATTTATAAGTTGTTCTCTTTTACACTTAGATTATAAAAAAATACGGACTATTCTATAATTATTTTATAAGACTACAAAATCAACCTGCACTTCTCGGCAAACTCTATGCTGAATCTAATAATCGCTAGTTTCTAAACGGTAAATTATCATAATCTATGGTCAGCTTAAACCCCATGTGTAATTTTTGAAAGTTATTAGACCACAGTACAAAACGAGAGTTAGCAGCAAATTTTGCATTACTAGAAGTAGATAACAGCACTCGAAAATTCTTTCTCAAGATATAATATATGAAAATTAGGGCTCCCAGCATAAAAATAAAATCTTCAAAAATTAGAAATTGAAAACATTAAACTAGATTTTGAAAAACAATTTTAATACCCTAACGGGACAGCAAAATATAGAGAGCAATCCCTTAACGGAACACCGAAAAAGAAAAACTCCGCGTTAGAAATTAAAAATACGATTGTGGATGGATAATACTTTTCCATTTACAAGTCAGTTTTAACAAACGGTATATAAACTCTCGTAAATTAAATTAAAATGGTCGTGAAAGGGATTATCCTCAAAAAAATAATGTATGTAAGAGTTTAAATTTGTTAGAAATCAAAGAGCAATTGATAATATATTAAGCCCGCTCATGGTCGTTTCACCTCTTCCTAACACACACGTACATTCATATTTTATATCTAGATGAATTTCATAAGAATGAGCATATATGAACAATATATGCAATTATGCATCCATTCGTTCTTAAATATTAAACATCAATCTAAATAACAACCAGCAAACAGAAAATTAACGGAATGTAAATGTAGCTGCAACCGGGTTTAACACTAAAACACTTGCAAGGGATCTCCAATAATTAATGGGGAACCCTTGCACTAACTTGGAGTTGCATTGGATATTTTAACTCATTATGAAGGAATTGTAGGCGCTGCTTTCAAATCTGAAATTGATTTTTTTCTACAAGCTCTAGTTTGGATGCAATTTGAGGTTAGGAAATTGTACGAATATGAACTTGCGTGAACCATGTATGTATAAGCACTTTCACGTCCATATAAATAGAGAGCTTCTAATATTTTGATCATTCTTCTTTTGTTTCAGTTCAAATATAGCTTCCAAAGAGAGACATCGATGCAGAAACAAGCGCAATGCCTTCTGCTACGTATGTGGATGCTTTACACTCAATCGTCAGAGACGTAACATATCCTCGTTCGTTAAACGTGTCTACAAGGCATATTTTGAAGTTCATCTTGATGATCAGGACAAGCAATGGACTCCCCATGTGGTGAGGAAATACTTCAGGATTGGACCAAAGGAAAACGCAAAGGTCTGCCTTTTGGAGTTCCAATGATTTGGTGCGAGCCCACCAACCATGTAATTGACGTATTTCTGCATGGTAAACGCAACGGGTGTTGGGAGGGAAACCCGAATTAAGATTACGTATCCGAATATTCCTTCAGCTATTCGGCCTGTTCCGAAGTCTGAAGAAATCCTTGTTCCAGTTTTCAAAGGCTTTCCTTCATTGGACGATAAAGACGTTGGACATCATACAACCGAACAAGACAGTGGTGACAGTCAATTGTCAGGAAAGTGTTCACAATCGGAGAACTGTTCTCCAGACACTGAACCTTTCCCTGTCCCCAAGCCTCTTCCCCACGCTGAACTGGATAATTTAGTTCGGGATTTAGGTCTTTCAAAGAAAACAGCATAGCTTTTGGTATCAAGATTACAAGGAAGAAATCTTGTTGGTGACTCTGTTGACGTATCATATTTCAGAAAAAGTGACTCGCTTTTTGTGACCTTTTCAGAAGACATACAGTTTGTTTACTGCCATGACATCCCAGGGTTTCTCAAAGAACTGGGTGTAACTTACTATAGTCATTCGGAGTGGAGGCTCTTTTTAGACAGTTCAAAACGCTGTCTAAAGTGTTCTTTTTCATGATGGCAATGTTTGTGGGGCAGCAACTGTCGGTCACTCAGTGCATTTGCGATAAGACTATGATGATACGAGAATGGTCACGGACTTATTGAAGCATCATGAGCACAATGGCATTCGTATAGACTTAAAGATGGTCAACTTTCTTCTTGGAGAACAGAAAGGTTTCACCAAGTTTCCATGTTTCCACTGTATGTGGGACAGCGGAGCGCGAGACCGACATTGAGTCCAGAAGGGCTGGCCTACCCAATTGAAAATCAAGGACGTTTCGCCGGTGAGTACGCGTCGGTTCCTAGGCGTATTTTAGTTGTATTACGCGCGGTTTAAGGGTCAAATGTCCACTTTTTCGGACACAAAACTGCACGCGAATCGCCGTTGTTCCGCCTTACCTAACGGTCGTTTCCCGCCTCAGAACCAGATTCGAATCGCGGATGGCCGTCCATGGATTATAGGTTAAAAAATCGCTCCCGGTTGCACGTGCCTCGCCTCACGGGGTGTTCAATATTGCACTGGAAGCTTTGGATCTTACAATACATTCACACTCAATGCATTGTGAATGTATTGACCCATTAAGCTCAGTACAATATTGTACATCCAATGAGATTGATGCACGTGCAACTGGGAGCTCAGGTACATTGGACAATACATTTGAAAGGACATAGAATCCCGCTCTTTCTTCAACTTTTATCACAAAAATTAAACCATCTCTTAATAAAAATTTACATGAATATCTTACTTCCATTAAATCACAGCCTTCCCACCAATGGCACACCAAAATAATATAGGCATTCAACATAAAATCCAATTCGTTCAAAATGCTGCATGTAACAAACAAATATCAACTACATAAACATAAGGATGGGAATGAAGTTTCCATATCACAAAGTTCCCTTTCAACGCTCGTTTACATTATAGATTAGATTATTGGTTCGTTTAAGCCTCCCTATCCGCAACAAATGCGATCCAAAGAGAGGAAACGGGAGGCACCATTTAGTGTGGAGGCAACACGTGGTCTACGCTTAGGGACATATGTGTACCACTAAGTTAATTGCTCACTTGCACACCGGCATAAATGAATAGCATTTCCATAATTTCACTTCCTTTTTCAGAATTGATTTCAGCATACCTGTTAAAATGATCGTACACTTAAATTTTTCACACTATCTATAAAGGACAAGAGGGCTTTTGAGTAGTACAGTGGGTTTCTAAATTCTGCTACTCACAACTTAACCGAACCAACCGTAGCAATCGCGCAAACGTAGTCAACGTTTTAAGGGAACGCGGAATAGCACAAAAGAATTTTCTTGCATTACTAAAGCTGTTTTAGAGAAAAAACTGGAACACAATTAGCTAGCGCAATTATGTACCAAAAACGTATTTACAATAAAAAATACCCTCGAATGATAGATAGGGTGCACTGTAGCACAGGACTTGATGCACAGAATTAAAAATCTTGAAAAAAAATTAAACGAAAGAATAGTTGAAGACAGAAAGAAAAGCTGACATGGACAGTAAAAAAATGAATAAAAAATGTCCAGCATGAAAGGCATAACGATAATTACGATATAAAATGACCCACCTGCACAATGACCTATCTTCTACATGCTTCCAATGTACATGAATATAACTTACAAATGAATCAAGTTAATGTGAACTGTTCTGTAAACTTGTTCAATAATCTATCCAGAGTACTTTGGTATGGATACCACTGCTCTAGTTTCAAAACAGTTGGAAGGACAACACTTCACACAACTGTGTTTAAAAATTTGAACTCAGCTTGAGCTCGTCGACCAACGCGAAAATCTAAAGATGAGCGTAACTATTCGATGGCCTCAACATCCCGATAAACATTCAAAAAACATGTTTTTAGCATGATGATGCACTACTAAATCACCGTTTATCTAATGCAATAATTGCGAAGAACACATTCACAAGGACAACTCACATCAGCAATCGCGATTGCAAAAACGATAACTTCCAGTAAGTGCATCACTCGATGACTCACAGTCGTAAACTAAGTCTAACAGATCGCGACGCGTACCGGCAGGCTGCAGCACACTACCGGCAGCATACATTTGTACGGCTGTAAACCACTAATGGCCGCTCTCAAATGTTACGGCCATTCCCCAACTGAACATTTTGAGCCTTCAAACCGTCCATGGCCAACCATGAATTTCACGTCCGATTTCGACCGCGGGTAGTTGAGAGCGCATTGAAGGAGTGTTAATGCAGAGTAGGCCGACCAGCATATATATCGCACATAATCGACCGTCACGTCCTTAACCCACCGGTGATCCGTCCATGATTTTCAATTGGGTATTCGTGACAGCCTTGAAGCAGGGCATGCCAAATATCATACAAGACCCAATTGTAAGCAGAGATAAGATCATCTTTTCTTCTCTTCACATCAAAATAGGTTTGATGAAGCAATTTATCGAGGGACTGGAAACCGAAGGTGAATGTTTCCAACACAGCTATTCCAGAGTCACAGCTTTAACAGAGTTATCACCACATCACAGCACAGCTTAACCAGAGTTATCATTTGAGAAGACAAAGGACTCAAGGAAAGGTAGCATGGTTATCCTTTGTGATAGTCGTTCAGAACCTCCTTGGAAACAATAAGGCGGAGAACTACAGCGAACTTACGAACAGAATGCTCCTCGCTTTTCGTGATCTCGGCTGCAACATAAGCATCAAGCTTCATTTTTTCAAAAACTGTCCCGTTGATGAATTCCCTGGCAACCAGGGAGCTGTGAGTGACGAACAAGGAAAATGATTCCACGACGACCTAAAGATCTTGGAAGAACGCTACTAAGGGCGCTGGGACAAAAATATAATGGCTGACTACAGCTGGAGCAGTAAACGAGATTTCCAAGATGGAGTGTACGAAGACAGAAGTTACAAACGTAAATTTCTGCCTGAATAAAATATACAAACAAATTAATAAGTTTTCATCAGCTGTGGTGATGTTCTGAAAGATGCTAATCTAACTTTGGACGAATGATTGATGTTTTCTAAGAAACGCTATTAGAAAATATGGCACAACCAACAGAAGTGTAATTTACTCTCAAATCACATTTTAATGTGCTGTTTTT
Source organism: Morinoia aosen (assembly GCA_030386875.1). Taxonomy (NCBI): domain Eukaryota; kingdom Metazoa; phylum Arthropoda; class Malacostraca; order Amphipoda; family Talitridae; genus Morinoia; species Morinoia aosen. The sequence continues at coordinate 46,686,562 of CM059575.1, forward strand.
TTCTTTAACAAATATGAAGAAATGACTTTCATACCGTTTTAAGATTCAAGTGAACTAAAGGATTCTGGCTGGTATTGCATTTCTTATAATGAAGATCAATGAAAAAAATAAAAATGTCAAATACCATAAAATCTGTAGCTTGCAGACAAGAACCGACTTCAGATTTGAGATCACACTTAAATTGACTAATGAAAAGTCTTTTTTTTTTAAAATGCAACAAAATGAGTGTTCCCCAGCGTTTTTGGTTTGCAGAGTAACAATGCTCTCCGATTTCCGCTTTTTCATAAAATTCTTATTGAACGATATATCACGAATTCTGAAAACAGGAATATTATTGGATTTTTGTAGAATTCATAAATTGTTTCAGTAGGATTGGAGGGTTGAAAAAAAATGCAAATCAAATTAAGGACAGATTAGAATGAAATCGATTAAAACTAGTTAATCGAAATCACTACTTCTTTAAAGACAAATTTAGGAAATTTATCATTCCATCGCAAATGTAATTGGTCTTCACGTCCGTAGCATAGCCTCAATCCAATAAGAATCTATGAAACGTAATTATTTGCAAATTTAAAGAATTATTGTGCAGGACAAACGCTTTTTAGAAATATATGATTCAAATTTATTTGAACGTTGTTTTGATCTATGTCGATTCGTTAATTAACTCTGATTTTTTGCCATTGGTTGATAATTACAGTCATTATTCAATGGATGCGGGGAAAAATAATTTTAGGAGTTTTGTTATAATGTTCTGTTTGGAAAATAGCGGCCTTTAAACTGTTCATTTTACCTTCTGCACAAATTTATCAACAGAAGTTTGATAGAGTGTAAAACTTTAGTTTGAACCAAGGACAATTTAAAAAGAATTTTTTTTAGATTGGTTTTGGAGATATTTTTCTGTTGGGTCAGATAAATCAGGAATTGCTGCAGATAATAAGAGCAGCCGTCTCAGTCTGTGGAAGAACACGGTTACTGATCGTTACGTCACCCAACCAACCAGGCAGCTCACAGCTGCGTTTGGCAGTGTTCGCTGCGCTGGGCTGCGAGTGGCCACTACGGGGCGCTGCACCCAGTCCTGCTGACGCACTGCACTGCGCCGAACTGCAGTAAATAATTAGAAACACAGCGCCGATTTTAATTGGGTATTCCCATTAAGAATTGAAAATTTCAAGAACAATGTGCGAACTTAAATTATCGCTTCGCGATTTTAAAGATCTTAAATGCTGGAGAAGAGTGGCGCTTCACTCAAAGGCTACCATTTGACAGAAAAATGATGAATGAGATGCTTCTCACTGCCTTTTTGATTTCTTTCTCTAAACAAAGATCGCCCTCCAATCACTCAGACAAATACAATGCGATGGGCCATCCACTACGCCGCCGTTCTATACCTTCCGGCTAAGAGGCTGAGCGCTTGGTGTCCTCAATGCTAGCGGAGGCTAATTATGCGCAACCCTTGAGGGCCTCTTTGGTTCAGCGTACGCTAATTAACGGGATATCCAGCCTGCACTCGGAAAGAAACGTGGTCCAATCATTACCCAATAAGCACCAGTACGAAATTGCAGACTGGGAGTTTCTAAGCCAAGAAAAAGAGGGTCTGCAGCAATAAACCAGTGTGTTCAATCATCTATAATATTGTTTGTTGTTTTTTAGAAACCACAATTCAACCTTCATTAGCTAAAGATTTCGTGAAGCAGACTTATAAGAGAGTTCAAGTTAAATGGAATATGAAGAAGTTATCTTGAAGTGAAGAATACCAACTAAATCTGGATTATGGTACATTTACTCCAGAATTGCGCAACCAGTGCGGACAGCAATTAGGAAGAGACCTGCAATCTTCGCTCGTTTACGTTGGACAGAGCTGAGTAACTGTGGGAGCAGACATTCATGATGATAAATTTCCATTGTAACATTTGCAACTCAGTTTAAATCTACGCCTTTATCTGCGGCGACGGTGAAAGCCATGCTTGCTAGAAATTACTCCTGCTAGTAAATGCAAGTATAAAAAAATAGGAAATCAAACTTTCCCTGACTAAAAGAAATATTCATTTGCATGATAAAATGAGGCTTAGACCCTTTTTGTTTATTTGGTTGATGAACAAAACACCCAAGGATGTGAGTGGTCCAACCCCGCCGATGACACGTCGATGAAGTCGGTTTCACTTTTTCTGGACTTAGTGCGTAAAATTAGACACATGTAGTACGAACCTATAAAGTCAATATAATTTTTTTTGCTCAAACTACACTTACAAATCTCATCGTAATATTGCCTTAATTGTAAAAATGTAAGCATTTCATTTAGAGTCGATGAGAAAAACGGAAAACACAATAAACTGAATATCAAGAAATCTGTCATGTATAATTGCACCGCTCAATATATAAATGCTGTGAATCCCTCTAACCCAACTCAATTAAGCGACTGTAGTACCAAAGCCCGTCAGGTAACGAGCCAAACCGATAGCCCTATTTTTTCAGTGCAGAGCAGTATAAGCAAGAATCTTACATGTGAGATATACTTGCATCCGCTGCAAATTTCGATCTCGCGTATCGTTCATGAAGTAGAAAATAACTTCTGTCTCACTGAGGCTCACTAAATTAGACTATCAAAATAGCGGAAACCTCCAAGGCCATCTCCAAAATCTTTTGCCTCCTCAAATATTAAGGGCGTAATAAAACAACATTAAAATTGAATGCGCATGTAGGTTTTCTTTGTCTTACGCCAGAGATCCCGGCTTATACAAATCAATGTCTCAATTTAAACCACGAAGAACCTCTGGAAAAATTTCTTGTCGGAGATAATATTCTCACAGCAGTTAAAAGAAATGAACTTGATAACTCGTGTAAAATTTAAACCATAACTTTCGGACGTTTCGGTGACCTCCTCGATACAATTGATCGAATACCTCAATAAAAAAATTACGTTATCTACTTCCGATACGAGTATTTAAGCCTCTCGTCCTATGGCCTCTCTAAAATCAGAGAACATATCATGACCCACCCAGCCTTTTCTCGTATTCATAAAATAAGTATCTGTAGTGGTCAGCAACTGCATAGGGTGTCAAATTACTGCAAAAAATTAGTTGAAAACTAATTCCGCTCCGAAAAAATGTTGTCTTGTTATTGAAGCTTGCTACGATGTCCGCACTTGGTCTAGTACGCGAGAAGAATGCACCATTTCATTTAAAAAATTGCTCTTAGATAAACTTTAAGATTATCTTTGAAAATCCACTCCTATTTCAAAAATCCCCATAACGTACGTGATAAAGTTGAATACTCTAACGATGGAGCAAAACTGCAAAATTAACAATGTGGACTTTTTTGGTTTTTGCCCTTAACTTTTTTCCCAAATAATTTTTAGGGATCGACAGTTTTATCAAACAAAGTTTCTAGGAACATGAACCATTGTTCGCCTACTGAAGATCAGAACTTTGCTAGCACTACCTCTGCCTATTATTCAGTAGTTTACAAAAAATATGTTTTCAACGATATATAATGATATAAGTTACTAGTATGACATGCCTATCTCATCTATGAATCCTCGACATCCAACCCCGTACACGGGAGCAGTAAAATCAGTTGGGAACAAAACTTACTCCAAAAATTCAGACGAAATTCGATCGAAGATCCACCACCCAACCTCCTACACAATCATCACTGCGAAAATAGAAACGATAAGAGCATCCCTCATTTTTCCGTCGATTCCTCTACCAGAAATTACTACTGTCAGCCCATGTAAAGCCAGGGAAATTAAATTAAAAAAAAATTCCTGTTCCTGTATACTGTACACTTTCTAATGATGTTAAAAGTTGAACACAAAGTGTTTCAATCTCAATTTATGCACGCGATAGTTTTGGATGAATTAAATAAATTGGATGAATTAAAGCGATCAATGAAAATAGAGCTATTTCTCACCTAAACAAATGGACACTGCCTCCTTCTTGCAGTAGCTCACCGACTTCACGCACAACCAACTTCAAAATGGAATTACCATTCTTTAAAATCCGCTATCAAAATCGAGAGCATAGTAAACGAAAACACTCTTTGCTTATTGAGAAAAACAGCAGCGACTAACATATGCTCATAAATTAAATACACTGATGACAAACATTTTGATTATGCTGCCGGAGACCTAATACCTCAAATCAAATAAAATGTTACAGTCAAAAAATTCTTACCTTCGTTAGAAAGAACGTGCATGGTATTTGGAAAACAATAGTCGACCGCTTACCAGAGTTACCAACTGACAACCCTCCACTAATGCTCTTCAGAAAAAGCGACCACTATAGTACCCTAGTATCATAAGGCAGAAATCATACTGGATTCACAACACCCTTATGACAAAATACTGTTGTTCATATAAACAGAAGACTTTTAAGTATAACAGACGCGAGACTAAAGCCCTGTTTACACTGGTATCCATTTTGCTGCAGGCTCACGCGAAGACGCCTCGTGTGGAGCTTCACAAGAGCCATGTGCGTTTATCTAGACATTGAGCATGCCACGGAGCGCGCGCTGCTCAAAATCAGTCAGTGTGTGGCCAGCTGCCATGAAAGATGCGTGCATTCGACGAGGTTGTCTGAATATTGCTGCATCATAAGCTTCGTTATCTCTTTTATATTTACATGAGTGAAATGATACTATATTCGTTTATTTTCATTCCAATATTATGGAAAGCAGCCTCCTTATATTCGCAGCTTTTGGTCTGCCAAATGCATTGATGGGCTTAGCGAATTTCAATTAAAAGCAATGTAGGCATCGTGACAGCGTTATGTCAGCCATAATCGATGAGCAAAGAGCTACACCTCACCTGATGACTGCTCACTACACACTGACCGGGGATTGAGCTGCGAGGCTCACGTGCGTCGCGCCTCACGAATTCGATCAGAGCGAATAGGGAACTTCGGGCTCACACACAAATATGAGCTTCTGCGGTGAGCCTCGTCTACACGAGTCGCGCCTCACGGCCGAAATGTCCCCTAGTGTAAACACCCCTTAAGTTCCTTTGGTAACACTGAAAAGATTGATGAATCCACGAAACAGTTCCCATGAAAAAGCAACATTGCTGTCTCTAATAAGCACAATAATGAAGAAAATATCGAAATGAAACATCTCAATGCTCGAAGCCTAATGATGATAAATTGGGTGACATCAGAGTCATGTTGGTCACTGGAGGAATTGACGTTTCATGTGTCTCCTAAACATGGTTTGGCCCATGAACCCAAAGTTTTTCGTAATATTCGCGATTACGTGCTGTACCGCTATGATAGCGTTCAAAATCATAGAGGTGGTGGATTTATATTTTCGTGACAGAAATACTGTATACACAACATCTTTCTTTCTGGCGAACTTCTCGCGAATAAAGTTTGCGAAGGCATGCATTGAAATATTTTGGTTAAAAGTGCAAATAGACAAATATCAAATCAATCATTATCGGCAGCCTTTACCGGCACCCATTAGCTCCCCAACGTTCAACACTAGAGTTCACTGAGAAAACTTTCAACGCAATTTTAGCGACAAAAAAGTAATTCTTTGCTTTCAGAGATTTTAATGTTTATTTAACGTACGAAATAAATTAGCTATTGTAAAAACTAGACCTATCCCAAATGGTCAAAAAACCAACTCGTATTCCAGGAGTCTCTAATTAATTAAAACTCTTCTTGAGCTAGCAATCACAAATAATCCTACGGCTATACGAAGTACAGCATTGTCACTAGCTGTTTTCGACCACCATACTATAGAAAGTCGAATTAATATTGCAAAGGAAACAAAAAATTAAAGTTATTCGACTTATGATTCGAAAAATCACTACTCAGCGGAACCACTTCATGAAAGAATGCTAAACGGGTGTAGAAGACTCGCCTACGTAGCATTTGTGTTAGTACCGTACTGTACAACGATAGTTGTAATTAAGCCTGAAATTTTTAGTCCAGGCGTACGAGAAAAACATGTCTTCAAGTCAACAGCCTAGATTTCCCGATGATTCAGTAAGAAGCACCAGTGCGTTTAATTAAGGGTTAAGTTATCTTAAGATAAATGTCTTTAGTTTTCAGTTACTTAGTAGAGTATTGACGTTTATAATTATCATGAACTTTCGTCAAGTTATGAAAAAATTATTGTATTTGTACTATTCACATCAAACTTCATTTATTCAATGTTTCTTCTCTGCAGAAACAAGTGTTAATAAATGGAAACCATCGTCTTGAATCATCTTCAATTTTCAAAAAACAGAAAACAAAAAATAGTTTCCTACAACGGGTCCACTGACTTTCATAACATAATGAAACCTGTTGATGTTGACAGGCAAGTTTCAATCTCCAATTGAAATGTTACAGCGGCTTTCTATGATGTGCACCTAACAGCATCAAAAAACTAAGCCAATATGAGCTGTTTGGATTACAGACGAAATTGAAGGGCTCAGCTGAATTGAGAAAATTTAATTTCTGTGTGCAAAATAAAATAGATCAAATAGTACTATGTACAAGAGGTATAAGGAGCATGAAAAGATAATTCGGAAGAAAATCACGATAGCTAAACAATCCCACTTACCCAGAAAGTATTACTGGCAAAAAATAGGCCGAAACGAATGTAGGAAATCATTAGTGAAGTGGCCTTATATAAAAATTTGGACTACAGAAGCAATTTTGAAAATCTCTTGGAAACAGCTACTAGTTTCAACACATTCTTTTCAAAAGGAGCTGTTTAAGTCTTTGATGGAGTTTATAAAACCAATCTAAATCAACCTTTAGTTCAAAAATTGTGCCCTGCATGCTCACCTGCACGGGCTTGTGTCTGGTGGAGACCACGCCCTGTCAATTTACCACAGTCTTTAAATTTACCACTCTTCAACTTACCAGAATCAATTTACCATCCTCATTGAAAAACACGAAGGCAGTCGGACATGATCGTATCAGCCTTCAATATATCAAAGACATCTTCCCAGTCACAGAACCAATAATTTGTTTGATAATTAATATATCAATAGCAACCAATAAGTTCCCCGACCAATGGAAGCACTCCATAATTAGATCATTGTATATAACTGGTGATTTTACTACAGCATCAAACTACAGGCCCATAAGTCTTTTACCTATCTTATACAAAATACAATATTAGAGAAAGTGATAGTAAATCAACTGTCGTCTCACTTAGGTGAATCAAACTTACTTCAGCAAAATTAATATGCCTATTGGAGGAACACTAGCATTCAAGATGCTCTGCTTATATCACAGAAAATTTTTTACGGTGTTATCGATCAAAAGAGTGTAAAGCTCCTGCTGCTAATCGATCTCTCCAAAACGTTTGATAGCGCCGAACGTGAGCGACTTTTACGAAAAATATTGAAATTAGGAGTGGACGCACAGTGGTTTGAAAGCAATTTATCAAATCAATTTCCTGCAGTCCGCTCAGAAAACAAATTGTCCCCATTCATTCAAAACAATTTTGGTGTTCCTGATGAATCTCTCTTCGGTCCCCTATTGTTTTCTATTTTCATTTAACGATTTCACTCCAATGCCTTCTAACCCACGAATCTCTATATGTACTAAGATGATTTTCAAATTGTAATGTCAAGTTTTGTGATAGAATTACCGCAAGTGTAAATAAAAGCTAAAATCCTAATGAGTGACCTGAAATCCTGGTATGACCAAATCGGTCTCAAATTAAATGAGAACAAAACACAATGCATAATTTTTGGATCCAAGGATGTAATAAAAAAATCAAAATCTGACTCTTACGGTAGGGAATGATGAAGTTACAGCCATTAGAAATAGTTAAAAGCTTAGGCATTTGGTTCGATCAAAACATGTCCTTCAAATCTCACGATGAGAAAACTTGGAACAAAATTAAAGAAACTTTAATGTTTTTTAATCGTATAAAAAGAATGCTCCACAAAAAATCTAGATTATTGCTCATTCAATATTTAGTGCAATCTTGCACTGACTATTGCAGTCTAGTATGGGGAGACATACCTCAATATCTTCAAAGAGACCTACAAAAATGTTTGAATCTCTCGGCCAAGGTTGTATGCTAAAATAAATTCGAGAAAATGATCATACAACCCCTCTCATAAATAAACTCTGCTAGACTTTTATTCAAAAAAGATTCCAGACTCAAAGCCCAATATGTATTTTTTCTTCATAACTCCCTTTGAGCAATGATGACATTGTTCAATTCCTTCCTCCCACTGTAACTCCCAAAAGCAGAATTGGAGAAATAATGTCTCAGTCAACTACCGTTCATCTGACATTGAGCAGAAAGCTCGGTCGATATCATATGCTTTATTGTGAAAGAATTTCCGCCAAGTATCAAAATCCCTCCAACAATGAAGAAATTTAGAACCAAAGTAGTACGTTATTTTGCTTTTGAATAACAATGATTGTGTTCTGCAGTACGTATTGAAAAATTACTCACGAATTTCTTTCACTCATTACCCGACACTCTTAAGTTTTCTGTTCAGAGTTTGTGTAGTCTGCGTATGCGACGTGATGGCTTGTATGCTGGTATTTATGCGCACACGCACGGTAGTTACTGCAAAATGGCTAAATCAGCGACTTACATTTTTGCCATAAAAACCGTATTTGTTTGATTGATTACCAACTAATCAATTGCCTGACACATCATTAGGATGCTTGACATATTATTTCAAGCATTTATTTTACATATGTAGGAAATATCCTAAATGTGCTGTGTGATTCAAAACATGCTCTTTGAGGCAATAAACTTAGTTCTATTTTATGTCCGCACGAAAAGATGTCTTCAAATTTCTGCCACTTAAAATCTTTAATTTTGAATAGAAATTATCTGCTTCAAACTATTACATTTCCATCATCATTCCCTAATGCCACAAGACCCAAAACACATCCGTTAATGCACTTGGAGACTATCAAAAGAGTTTCTCCCAATTGTGTTCATCTTTATATTTCTTTCATTACATTCATTTTAAACATTATCAAACTTGCAATAACTTGCCATTGGAAAACATTGTTATGTTTCACTCTCAGTTTCTTGCACAATCATTGGCATGGGCTGTTATGACACTCCTATATGTTTATCAACTAAATACCTATATATTAGGCCATTATAAAAATCGATGTAATTCATCTGATGTATTACTTTTATAGGACATAAAGTGCTTTCATTTCTTATTCTTATCGTATAATCTTATTGTTAGCCTCGTGTGGCAATTTCTCGTTTTTGACATTAGTAAGCATATTATGACAGCCTTATTTGGGCAGTGAATTTCACGAATTGCTCAAATTATGTTGTAAATGTTTTGGTCAACGTTGTACAACAATTATTTTTCATGTTTCTGACTCCGGAGAACTCTCTTGAGCGAGTGTTATTTGTGTAGGAAATATGTATCATAAATTCGTGTTGCGCTGAGATATTTTATTTTCTCAGAGCTCGTTACTTGGCATACTAATAGATACGGAAGAGCGAAAAGGTTGTATAAATGTCGACCGCACAGTCTTACTCGCATAATTATTTAAATCCACCCATTTCATTGTCAACATATTGTCCATTGTCCCTGATATTGCAAATTCCTATGCTCGTATTTTAAAGTAAGTGCACACTAGAAAAAGTGTTTCTAACAATGTATCACTGGTATTATGTTTTTTAGCAGTTGTATTTACATGCGTTATCAAACTTAAACTAACGCAATAATGGGAACGCATTTTTCATGGCTTTCTTTTTATCATTTGCATATGTATCGACTATAGATGCATATCGTCGTATTACGTATCGTATACATATTACGTATACGTGAGTATTACGTATCGTATACATATTGCGTATACGTGAGTATTGCGTATCGTATACATATTACGTATACGTGAGTATTACGTATCGTATACATATTACGTTTACATGAGTATTACGTATCGTATAAGTATTACGTTTACACGAGTATGAGTATTGATTTTAACTAAGGATCTTTATGCTAATACATTTTGAAACCCAGTTGAGGTTCTTGTATTATTTTTATTCGAAATTACCTGTTTTTTCTTTCTTTTATTTTTTAGTTTAGTAAGACCGATCCGAAAAATTCCACTTTTTGTCTTCAATCGTGGTTGGTAACGACAAAACTAACTGCAGTTACGCGGGAGTTCTACTTGAACATGTACACATCTCTCAGCTGCATCATATTTTCAATTACTTATTGGAGAAAATGAATTCAGTTTCAGTAATACTAGGGAGTACCCGATGAAAAACAGAACCCACAATGAAAGCAATATAATTAGTAAACAATTTTCAGCATTTTTAGTTTGTTTCGACCTTTTTCTTCGTTAAACGATTTCCAATAAATGTTTTTAATTTTGATGAAATATCATCATAAACATTTACCCTGCAATAACTGCACAGAAGCCTCTGGAGAACGTTTTCGCAGGACTGTCAAAGAATAAATATCCACTCCATAATTTAACTTCATTTTAAGTATAGAAAATAAGTCCTCACAACAAATATGTGGGAATTATTTTATTAAATATAATGTGAACATACCTTAAGCTCTAATTCCTTCTACATGCCGTATATTTCTGTCCACACACTTTCCAGCTTTCGATGGCATCAATGAAACAAGTCGTTTGATCAACTGTGGATCATTTTTTAGAGCATTGAATTCGTCATTAATTTTTTCTTTCGATGTTTCAGCTTTTTGAATGGGACTAGAATATACTTTTGTCTTCAAATGTTCCTATAGAAAATAATCACATGGCGTTAGATCTGAGGATCTACGAGTCGTGACGTGTACATTTTATTGTTTGACTTTCTTGCACAAACATACTCCTGATAGCCTTCATCAACGCATTTAGTGGGAAAATATTTTTGAAGATATTCATCACAACCAATGGCATTTCTTGGAAGACCGTTTGACGAAGAATATGGTTGAAGCAAAATAAAAGTGAAGCAAATAATTTTTGAATTGAATTATTGTCCTTTCGAGTTCGGTTTATCGTAGGACACACTTTACATCGCGCCGATGTCTCGTGATGAATAATGAAAATATACGAAATGCTCACTTCATGTTCATTCTAGAACCAGAAATGTCTTACTATTTAAACAAATACTGTAGGCTCTCTTCCTGGCCAACGACGTTATAGGGGAATAGACTTCCCTTTACCACACGGTTCAATAAATTGGTACTACTCGTTGCGTGCTCTCATGATTTATTTCAGGGAACATGAACAAACATCACAGTCCTTTTAACGGTAGCACAGTAATAGCAAGCAAACAAAACAAACAAGTTTCAAAATATTGAGGAATTGCGAGGTGTCTGGAAAGATAAAGAATAAAACTAAATAAGACGATAACAAGAAATAAATGGATATGCATATGTCATCAATATATGTCTCAATATAATCAAATCCAATGTACCTAGAAATAAACAAAGACAATTCAATATTGAACTACACGCTGGCCGATTGTCACGCATCTGGCGCCTAAAAAATCTACCTAGCATTACCACGCTGGGATAATTCTTTCAACTATCTTTTAAGAAGCATGGACGGCGCCAACAAATACACTGCGTTAACTCTGACGTGATGGCAAAGTTAGTGACAATTAGAAAAAGTTAGATACATTAGTTGCAGTCGCGACATCCTCCTATCTTTTCCTTATTTAGTTGTTGCAGCTCTTGCCCTTTCCAAGCAGAGAGTGGAATGAAAACAATTTGGTCGCAAACTCTGATGCTTGCGGTTGTTATCATCTTCAAACAGAATGATTGAATGCCACTTTCTTCGCCAAGTCAGTGAAAGATCGTTGGTCTCAGAATTTCATTTGATATTTTCAAAATAAATCCCCTCGAATGGTGGTCGAGCTAGTTAAGGATTTCGTTACAAAGAATTAAGTGGGAGCCATTATACGAGGTGATTATTTTATTTTTACAGTACTATTTACGTTGACTCTGTTTTCAGCATTAACCTGATTAATAAAATTTCCATGAATACTACATTGTGAAACACAAGGCAGTGAGAGAGTCGGGAGCATCACCTGCCACCGCTGTTTATGTGATGAACGACTTCTCTTCGAAATAGATCCGTATCAAACAGATTGAGATACATATTTGTTACAAACGTTAAGCACGAGCAGGAATCGATATACATATATAGTATGATCATATGTAGTTTTTCACCATTACATTAGAACTGCCTTTATCATGATAAATCGTTCACAAAAAAGTCATCAATGTAATTAAAGTACACACGTGAGTCATGGCAGAAGGTATTTGCCCTACCTCAAGCCAAAGCTCACGTAGACCTCAAAAAGTATAAGCTCTTCAATCTTGCGCTACTTTTTCTATCCATCTAGCACACATTGTAGCTGTGAGTTCCAGTCAAACATTTCATAGCATTGTTCATGCTCTTTTATGTTTGATAATAGATCTTCAATTTTACTTTAATTTTTTAGCATATAAGGCGTTTAACAGGTTGCACGTTACTCTTCTAATGTGGTTTATTTAAATGATTAATTGGTACATAAGCGTTGCTGAGGATCTCGCAAAGTATGCTATTTTAAATACGGAAGTGCCATTAAATGAGGACAAAACTTGCATTGATAGCTACCCAGTGTTGAAAATTTTTTCTGATTTAAGGTGATCTACTACCCTGGATTGGACCTAATGGTTCAAAAGTCACTGTACACATTTCTATTGCACTTAGAGGAACGAAAATGCATATAGATATATAAAATTGAATTCCAAACATATTTGCGTCCATAAAATTTTTTGGTTTTCGTGAAAAAAAGTTAACTTTTGAAAACAAGAAAAAAAAACATTACGCTAAACCTATCTCGCTCTACAATTTTCAACGTAAAAGCGTGATTTTGGTCTCATTCGAAGCGGAAGGATTGTATAAAGGCCGTCACGTGGGATTTTTTGATTTTCGAATTAGAAAAAAGTTATGGTTACGTATGTCAAAAAACTTTTTTCCAAAAAAACCTTAAACCACTTTTTCTAATCCCAGATTGCAGCATTCTATGGCAACTAGGTGAACGAAATGAATTCTTATACGTAAAATTGAGTTCTGAACACATTTCATTCCATAAACGTTTTCGATTTTCGCCATAGAAAAAAAATACATCGCGAACAAAAAAAAAATTCAAAAATTTTCTCACTCCACCATTTTCAACGTAGAAGTGTGGTTTTAGTCTCATTCGATGCAGTTCGACGGTGGGAATAGCGTAACGAAGCGAAACTGTATTTGAATTCCAAGTTTAATTTTTATTGGTAAGTAACTGCTTTTTTTTGGATTTTTTCTAATTCGAAAATCAAAAAAATCCTACATGACGGCCTTTGTACAGTCCTTCCGCTTTGAATGAGACCAAAATCACGCTTTTACGTTGAAAATTGCAGAGTGAGATAGGTGTGGAGCAATGTTTATTCTTCATGTCTTGAAAAATAACTTTTATTTTGCGAAAATCGAAAAATTTTAGGAAGGCAAATGTGTTCGGAATTCAATTTTACATACCTGTATGCATTCTCGTTCCCCTAGGTGCAATAGAAAGGGGAAAAAAGACATTTGTAAAATTAGGTGATTCAGGTAAAACCCAGGGTAGTAGATCCCCTTAAATTAGTGTCGTTCATCGTTGAAATTAAATATGGATTAGTGTTGTATTCATGCTTTAGTTTCATACTTAGATCAAGTCAGGTCTTATTCGGGTTCCTATAACTTTTAGAGAAGTCTGGCTCGACAGGCTTTTGAAACTTATTAAGGACACCATTACGTTTAAAATTGTGTCGCTTCGCAATTTAGCATTTTTTCTAATCTAGCTGGTTTTGTAAGGTGCATAGTTCAGACTCCTCATGCACGGTCTCTGACACGGGGCGTGTCGAGGCGTCCAATTCGTAAATTGCATGTTTACTCTCCATCTTCACTTCTACGACAGTTTCTCTTGTGTTCTATCTTTTATTCTTAATTTGTATGCAAGTGCATGTGCTTGTTTAAATACATTCATTTCAAGTGGCTCACTCAAGGCTGCTCATGTTACTTTATACTTTAAACATTAAACGTTACTTACTCTGGAGCACTATCCTACCTATTTTCTTCTAAAGTTTAAGATTCCGTAATTGTATCAAGCTGAGTTGAACTGTAAGCTCAGGTGTCTGTTGCTAATGAATTTACTTAATTTGTCTGACATAGAACGAAATAAATGAATAGATATTAAATTTTGTCGGGTCTTTCTATTCGAAACTAATTGCGTGATTTCTTCCGCAGTATCCTCAAATTCGGCGTTTTGCTTGGCAGTGGTGTTAACGAGGTAATTTCTCTTAAGTTGACCTTCATTTGATAACTTCCGTTCGGATGCGCACTTAGAACAATGAGTATTTCTTCAGGATTTTATTGTTATTTTTTAGTTCACGTTGATCGGTGAGATTGTACGTTTAGTGAACCAGAATTTGTCTAGGAGGGGACGCCGAGATCCCAATTTTCTCCTGGACTCGCAGCCAGACACTGTCGACTGTTAGCTGCTCAGTTTCCTTACATCCAGCCCTTCCTGCGAATGAAATGATTTTTAAGTAATGAAATATCCGATCTATAACAAACGATAAAACCAAGTCAAGCTCGCCGTTGCGGTATTTTAGGATGCAAGCTTAATGTAAATTTTGTGCGATATATCTCTGACTCTGTTATATTTCTGACTCTGTTAGAATTTTTAATCTGGTTCTGTGTTAACTGGTGGTCAGACTTTAAAATAATTCGCCTTATTAAAATAAATATTCTGTCACGAAATTTGTACTGATTCGTATTGCCTACTTCTGTAGAGAATGTCAATCAACTAGAAAAAAAAACATTTTTAACCAACTCCTTGCCAGTTCTTCATCCTTTAAACGATTGTGTGAAGAATTCTGAAAATTTCCCACACCAATCAAAAATTATTTATTGCATAGGGACTGCTCATCGCCATTTAGGGTAGCATTTACGCGACTGCCAGGGTCTGCCCAGTGCCGGATCGGCGCAGAAATGCCCAATTTTCGGCAAGCGTTGACGGGGCCACGCAGCGGCGACAGCGCCTGAGCTGAACCTGGAGCGCCTCCTAGCTTGACCGGAGCAACGGTGACCAGAGCACGATGCGCACTCCGGATTTGGTATGATCTGAGGCAAAGTTGACGGCATTTTACGGCATGTCCAGCGCCACCGCGGTGTAACAGAAGGCAAGCGGCACTGTGAGGTGGCTTTAGACGGAGGGTTTCTTCCCTATGGGTGACGCCCCCACCCTAAACCTCTCACCCGCTCAGCTGGTGGGTGAGATCATAGACCATTATGAGAAGCCCACAACAGTAACCCTGAGACTGTGAGTGAGGATGTCGAAATGTAATTCCAGCTACGTTGAGAAATGAGGACCCTATGCTCAACCTGCAAACTATTTCGCGGAGGCCGGCACATATATGAAGACCATAGTATTCGTGAAGAATTCCAGAATTACTTCTAGAACGAAGGCTAAACGCCTTGGCAGAAACGAATGTGTCAGTTAGTAAGGAATGGAGGTGAATAAATAAAACTTTGCGCAGATATGGTTTCTTGGTTAATTACAAAGCCCAAACTTAAAAATTATACAATAGAAGCTTGCCCTGCAGATATATAAGAAAGGCAAAATTGAAATGAAATATTCAAGGTAGAGTATGATTCAGACATAAGTTGCTCAAGTGATATTCGTTGAAGTCCTATCACGAGCCATCCTGTTTTAATAAAAACATAACAGTGAACAATTATTTGTGTTACGATTGTTAACAGGTACTTTGAAATTAAACGAAAAATTATATGAGCAACAAAAGTTGGCAACCTAGAAGCACTATTACTTAAGAAATATTTACAGGCACAATAACTACAATTAGACTGACGCCTATAAGTCTGTCTAGCCCTTGCTTTCAATAAATCTATCAATGTTGAGTCTTAAGTCCTCGGCCATTTTTCTAGATCGGGAGAAACTTCTAGTGTTGGGATTGTCGGGTGCCTCCTACCGGGTCTGATGAACTCTCGGATAGGCGGTCCGGTGTTCGTATTCCTTTCGTCACTAATCACTAGACTCAGGTTAACAACACACAGGTGGAGCGACAGTTTGTATTCAATAATGATGGCGTACAGTTCTAGGGCGAACGACTGTAAGTTACTCGTCACTGTTTATACCCAAACGCGCCCGCGTCTAGGAGCTCGGCAGGTCGAGGTCGTGCGGTCTTGACGTGAACTGCTCTATGACTGACTCCCTCGACAGGTGCTGGAGTTTATACGGAGGGGCCAGTAAACAGGAAACCCCTGATGGGATAATAGAGAATCCTCACAATCCTACAGGATTACAAAAGAGGGCATGACAACAGAGCAGCTTAGAGATACACCCCACTCTCCAGACTGCCAGTAGCGCTGTGTCACCCCTGTGTTTTCCAGCATAAAGGGCACAAAACACTTACTTGCCTGAGGGCAATGTGACAGTTAAGAACTTCAACACAGCAATTACGGATAGTGCTTGAACTCTACAACTATGACTAGGGTATTAAAATTGCAACTGAATTTAGCATTAAGCTCAAAGCAGTCTGTAATTACTTCAAGGTTTATTCTTGTCTGCGAGTAGATTGCATTCACCTATATACGTACCGGATATAAATGCATGCAGCTTGCGTTTGCAGTCAAAGAATGGATAAAGTCACGAAGACTAAACCTAAGAAATTGCCAAATCTAAATTAACTGCTTGTCTAAATTTGTGCAAAACTTACTTCAGGAGCTATTAGTAGGCAATGTGTATTAATATTATTTCTGAAATGATCAACCAGCCAGAAAAGTTTTGAACATTTTCAGACACAAGACTGTTCATCCCAGGTAAAGAATATACGTGCTTTACATGATAAGAATGATAGTCAAAGGAATGAAGAGAATACAAATTATTAAAAAATATAAATTATACCAGTTTTGTATCGTCTCTAGATAAAAGTAATATCGTGATATTTTCTGTAGGAGAATTCTTACGTTATATTCCCTGATATGTATTTCATCTAGAATTATTTTCAAAATTTTTAGGATTTTTCAACGTTGCCTGGCTTTCATGCATTAATTCTTTCATAGAATATATTTCATTACTTCTGCGATGCACCTCACCTATTTTAATTCCATATGAGTCCGTAACACTACAGGGCTCATTTGCTTACTAGCACTGCATTAAAACGAAAATTTCACTCGTCCCCTGAACATATACACATGTATACATAGATAAATGCATAAATACACACTTGGACACAAACATTAAAATAAAAAATGTAGACTCATCATAAATAGTGGGGGGAAAAATAGAACATGTTGACTAAATCGCAAGATTCCATGTTTCGAAACCACGTACATTTATTAAAATTTGACTTTATACAAAGAATAGTGTAAGAAGGTTAACAACGTATCTAAAACCCACAAATCTTTATTACAAAAATAAATAGAAGCGTATAATAAATACGTTTACAAAAGCTTACAATACTGTTAAATAGTTCAGCGGCGTATCCTTCTTGGGCGCCAGTTGATAGGTTATTTTGGTGGGCGAGTCGTGTTCAGCCCATGCAATTGTTAAGTTAATTTGGTGGGCGAGTCCAGTTCGGCCCATGCAATTGTTAAGTTAATTTGGTGGGCGAGTCCTGTTCGGCCCATGCAATTGTTAAGTTAATTTGGTGGGCGAGTCCTGTTCGGCCCATGCAATTGTTAAGTTAATTTGGTGGGCGAGTCCTGTTCGGCCCATGCAATTGTTAAGTTAATTTGGTGGGCGAGTCCAGTTCGGCCCAATTGATAGTTATTTTGGGTTGGTCCTTCTTGGATGCCACTCTTTGATATTGTCCCTATCTCAGCGATTTCTGAGGACCGTATTTCTGAGGCTTTTTATACCGGAGGAATCTTCTTGATACTTTCAGGGATAAGAGAGAAGTCAGATTTTGCTGACTTATTTTTATTTAGATGGGGTTCGTCAACAGATTTCAAGTGTTGCGAATATTTCCGGTATCCTTCCGAGTTTTCGATCTGATTACAGTTTTGAAGATTTTCCAGCTGTTTTCAAGCTTTGGAGATGTGGAGCTGTTTTCAAGCTCAAATATTGAGCCGAACTAAATCAAGCTGTGAAGTTTTCGAGCTGATAAAACAAGCTTCGAATTTGAGCTCAACTGAATCAAGCTTTGGAGTTGTGGAGCTGATATAAAGGAGCTGCGAATTTTGAACCGAACTAAATCAAGCTAATGAAATTTTGAAGTCAGTGACGGAGGTATGTTTCGCAATTATCTGTGATACGCGAGAGCAGTTATTTGCGAGAAGAATCATTTTCCCTTCGTAGAACAGAGGCATCAGTCGACATCTTTTGGCAATAGCCTAACAATTACCCAACTTTTTTCGATTTTATACATTGAAGTTATGGTAGGATTATTCAAAAATGTTCTAATACATTCTACTATTTGGCATCCGAACTTTCGTCAGCATTCATCTCCAAAAAGATGAAATTGGTACAGCACCTTTCGTTCTGAAAGATCGTAAGCATCAGTGTAAATAAAGACATCAGCCAAGACCTTCGTGAATGTATTGTGGAGCTCCATAATGAAAGTTTGGGTTATCGAAAGATACATGTACAACTGTGGGTTCCTATAGCCTCGGTTGGAACCAAAACACGCAAGTAGAAAGACCGGAATACGATTATCAGCAAGCCTTGGGCCGTCCACTGAAGATTAACGACCGTGCTGTTCGAAAATTTGTCCGAACAGTAGTGCAGAGGCCTCAAACACTTGGTGAAGAAATGATGGATGATCTCAAAGCATCTGGAATCGAAACCAGCAGACACACGATCAGCAGGGCACTACTCCGCGAAGTTCTTCGCTCCGTCACTTCTGATAGTACACTTCTTCTCCAGAAACGTCACGTCAAGGCCAGGTTGAAGTATGCCAACGACCATTTGAACAAGGAAGCAGGGTTTTGGAGCCCAGTACTGTGGTCATATGAAACCAAAATCAGATGATAAAGGAGAAACAGCACAAACCATGTTTGGAGGCTACAAAACGAAGAGTACAAGCAAACGTGCACCATACACACTGTTAAGTTTGGAGATGGCTCTATCATGGTGTGTGGATGTTTCAATTCATCAGGGGTAGGTACACTTAACATCATTGACGGAACAATGAATGACAGGAAATATCGTGAAATATTGGAGGAGCAACTCCTACTTTCAGCTCGTTTGTTAAAATTGAAACGGGGATGGACCTTCCAACGAGACAACGATCCACAGTTTACTGCAAACGAAACTAAGGTTTGGTAGAGGATGAAGAAGATAAACATTTTAGAATGGCATGAATATGATCGAAAACTTGTGGAGGGAATTGAAATTGAAGGTTCAGAAGAGAGGTCCTTATAACATCACTGAACTCAAAGAAATTTGCACTGAACAATTTGAGAAGATTACACCCGAAACTTGTAAAAGGCTCGTTGTGAACCACTCTAAACGTATCGAAGTCATAATTAATAATAACTGCTATGCAACGAAGTACTTATGCATGTATATCATGAAATGTGTTGTAAGCTCTTGTTCACCTATTTATTAAATATGTCCCTGTATATTTTTTTCTGTTGAATATTTGTGATTTTTAGATATATGATTAATCTTTTTATACTATTGTTTATATATAGTCCAATTTTCGTAATTTCACGTGGTCCATAAATGTGGAATCAGGTGATATAATCAACGTGCTGTATTATTTTGCGCTCCACTGTGTACACATACGGAAGAATGCATCTGTACCTATGTACCATCAGGTACCCGTGCATCCGTGCCTCCATCTGTGCCTGTGTGTACGTCTGTATGTATGAATATATACAGGGTGTTGCAAAATTGTTGGCACAAACTTCGGCTACTAATAGAAAATATTGATATAAGCACTATTTCATCAATGAAAAATACTCAAAAAAGCTTCATTTGTGAGATAACCTGTTATGCAAAATAAAAACGCTGATCATTAGCTACATTCTGTTTGTAAATAAACAAGAGGGTAATTCAAAAACCAATCAACAAAAGATAATTTATTTGTAGCAAGGACCTCATTACAGTAATTGTTCAATATGTCTACCATGAGCATCGACTCAAGTGCGATACCTTCGTAGAAGGGAGTTGCGTCCGTGGCCTAAGACTCCAGACATCGCAGCAATATTTCCAGCAGCGATTGCAATTCTAGCGACAAGATCTTCCCAACTCGACAGGTATTTCATAAACAAGACTTTTCATGTGCCCCACAAAAATAAATCTAACGGAGTCAGATCAAAAGGTCTTGGCGGCCAATACACAGGACCATTACAACCAATCCATTGATTTGGAAATTGAAGGTCAAGAAAACGTCTCACATTTACAGCAGAATGCGCCGGAGCTCCATCATGCTGAAACCACATTCTTCTGCGAATATCCAATGGAGCACCGGCCAATAAATCCAGCAGGACTTCTTCAAGAAAGATTCTGTAAACATTCCCAGAGAGACGCTCTGGCAGAATGTGTGGGCCAATGATTTGATTATGAAAGATACCTACCCAAACATTGGCGGACTAGTGATGTTGGCATCCATGTTTACGGATGACATGAGGGTTGTTCGTTTGTCATTCTTGAAAATTATGGAAATTGAACATTCCATCACGGTTGAAGGTAGCTCCATGTGTACAAACACGTGTTCTGCGAAATGGGCATCGTCTAACTCCTGATTCAAAAGCCCCTGTGCGAATCGTTCTCGAGAAGCATAATCTGCAGGAAGTAGTGCCTGGACTCTCTGGAAGTAATACGGGTGATAATTATTCCGATTCAATACGTGCCACACTGCTGTGTGATTTTGAATTCCCATAGATTCTGCTACGGCACGAGTGCTCGTACGTGGGTTTTGACGGAAATGTTCCAGCACACCTTCCTCATGATCCAGATCAAGCTGTCTTGGGTGACCAGTATACACTCTGTTTGCACTGAAACTTCCGTTCTCACACTATCTTCGGTGCAAAGCAGTGAATAATCGATGAACAGGCACCTGTCTATTGGGGTGGTACATTCTTGCATCACGTCTTGCATCAGCAGAATCATAGACGAAATGCATACCAGCCATTTCTGCATTTGTTAGGCGGTTCATCTTACCAGTACAGTGTCACGATGCTAACTAACGAATGATTACGGTTCAAACTAGAGGTTACTAACGTTGACAGGAAGGTTCTAAAAATTTCTTTAGCCTAGAAATTTTTTCAATTTGTGAATAAATAGTTTATAGACACTTTACATATATGAGTGAATGGGGATGGCGTCAACCCTGCCTAAATTTGACAATTCTTATTCTCTTTATTGCTCCGTTCCTGCCTTATGCAAATTCGCCGTCGTACTGCGAACAATGTTTCTTAAAAGCTTATAAGCTTTTAAGAATCATTAGCTTTTATTTATCTCATCAACGAAATTTGTTCTAAACTTTGTTCATTGATGAATAGTGCTTATATCAATATTTTCTATTAGTAACCGAAGTTTGTAATTACAATTTTGCAACACCCTGTATGTGGAGGAAGGAATATGTATGCGTATGTGGGGTAATAACGACATGTAGGTATTCTATTACATTATCTACTCTTATGTTCTTAACAGAACTCCATACAATTAGGGTAGCGTCGTGGTCACGTTCATTTTTTTAGCGTCAAAATGTTTTTCTGAGTCATAAAGTTCATAATGACCAGCACTGATTCAATCTTACTACATTAAGGATCATACGTGCGGATAAATGAGCTGTACTTCCTCCGCTCACATTGACAGAGCACAAACTGAGAACTGACAGTTAGGTTCTCACATGACCCACTCGTTCAGATCTCAAAATACGAAAGCGAGGAGTCATGTCAACAATAGCGGTTATACTGCTGTGAATCATCTGAAGCCAATATTACAATAAAACTATGGCGGCCGCCCATTCTGTTCACGACTGGGTGTCGTCGTATGCAGTAGCCGACACTGCTTGCTTGCTCTGTTCTTCGTGCATACATAAATTGCGCTCGGTAAAAGGCGTTCATCTGCACCTTCGCGCGGCAGGGACGCGGTACCTAAAATAGTGCGGAAACCTAGCTGCACAAGGGCTAACGTTAATGCACTCATCTGAGTTGATAACAGCGGCGGTTTTTGAGCGGGTAAAAGGTAGCTGAACTATTAAAAGTTATCCGAAGATTGATTGGTTCGACCGCGAACTCAATCATGCACTATGTAAAACCCCTTGTAAGTCCTTGCCTGAGAACACGATTGTTCGGAACATGAAAACGGTCGTAAAAAAACCTAATCAGCGCTTTAAAATAATCTTATTCAAATTTGATTATAAATATCCTTGAACACTTTAGAGTAAGGTAAGAAAGATCTACACGGTCACTAAGTAAAAGAAAAAACTATAATGCAAAGTAATATCAGGGTCCCTGACGGTACCTAAAAACCCCTGCAAGCTTAACTTCTTGTTTTAGGCGCTGCAGCAGAGCCTCTTTTCTCGCAGTCATGCCGACTGCCTCGGAATGGCCCCATCCAACAGCTAAAACTTCCGCACAACATTAATCGCGTGGCAGCTTTAGAAGTTCTAGCCTGATTATAAAATCACCCTCGTGCCGTACTGAACAACGAGCTGCTTGCGTACGTTTTGAATCCGTACTGGTGCTAGAATCAACTCGGATTTGAATGAGGAAAAAATATAAGTTGATGTCAATCTCTTGCAAGATGTCGTTTCAAGTGTTTTTCGAGGTTTTTGAATAACACTTCAATCTCCATGGAATCAATCGAGAACAAATATAATAAATCCTTGTGCAGAAAAGTATTGAAAAGTTGAAGGTAGAAAAGATACGGGTGGATGCTTATGGATGTATCATCAAATCGCTTATTATTCTGAAAAGAGAACAATATCTGTTCGTTATTTCACCTACCACTAATTTACAAATGACCTAGCATTAGAAGGAAGAGCCAAAATTTACATAACGGACAGAATTGCCTTGTTAAGGCACAAAACGCCTGGTCACAGCAGTTGGCGTAGTACGCCAGGCAGCTTGTTTATCTTCTAAATTTAATATGCTTGCAGAACAGTTCCTCGCGTAGCACCGGTCTTGAAATGGCCGAGTCAGTGAACGAAACTAGAACATGTTAAGATCAGGAGATATCTTCTCCGTCTCGGCCGCCTTAGAGTAACTCATGACTCAGGGCATTTGTTGGTCTGTTTCATATGTCTCAGAAATACGTTCTTGAAATACCTGAGCACGAATTACTCAGGTGTTGGCCACCTCTATCAGCAAGAAGCGCCTTGGGGAATTCTCTCAGCAGGGAGAAATCAGAGCAGAAATGTTGATTCAAAACTAAAACGTTTTGCATTTTAAAAAGAACTGTTTTACAATAATTGAAAGAAGGTCCTTACAAATTATTATTGTGATAAATCATGAGTTTACATTGCATCTTAATATTGACATAGCCGCTCATATTGGGAAAGTTCTTCATTAAGCTCTCTGAATATACGCAAACGGTACGTCACGGGCGGAGTTTATGTATCAATCCATAAGCGATTTTGTGCGGGTGTTTGTAAGAAAAGAAGCTTGAAATCAATGTATGGGACTTGCATTTCCGTTTTGCATGCGAATATTGACTTTTACTTTGCATCATGTCAATTTGCAACAATATGGAGTTTTATTGTCAGATCGTTAAGTCCTCTCGGTGTTAGGAAATGCCTTAAACTCGAAACTTTCACGGTCCAGGTTTTATGACATGGGAATCATCGACGACATTCTTTTGAAAATTATTAATCTCAACCTTCTATATTCTTTTAATCATTTTACCGTGGAAAGAATGACACACTACTGATTTTTCGCTCTGATGTATTTTGGTACTCGGGGAAATAATTGTAAGTTTTAGCGAGTGCAGTTACATGGCGACAGATGCGGATCATATTTGCCTCCGTGAATAACATTAGAATGTCTGAATATTCGTATTCTGGATAAAAGATTTACCGTGCACTTTGTCTTGCGTGTGTCTCGTTTTCTGTGTTACAATTTGGGCATTCACCATTTTCTCGAAACAAATTTTCAGTACAGTACAAGAATCGTACATTGCCGTTGAGCCTCCCTAGTTGCGACTTGTGACAGTGTTCCAAAGAGAAGAAAGATAAAGGCACCATTTAGAATGGAGCTTAGGAACCGCAAAATCAATACACAAGGTGTGTTTCTTCACAAGATTCCCTTTGCGCAGAAACAGTTGGTTAAGAAGGAAAGCTTTGAAACAAGATACATTTGGGAGAAGTAAGGTAAAGGTGCTGAAAAGCAGGCCAGCAGTGAACCTAAAAAACTTTTTATTTTACCTAAATGAAGGTCTACCCTACTCTCAGCTGGGGACCTCCCATGTTCCCCTGTGAGCGTCAATTACCATATATACAAAACTATTATCCCCATAAGGGGTTAGGAACATTGTTTATATTTGATTTTAATAGAGATCGGAAAAAACGATCGATGTTTTGTATGCGCTACAGAATAAATGTTCGAACATATTGTATTGCCAGTAAAATATTGATGTGATAGTAAATATTCATCAAAAGACATAAAAAAATTTTGTTTTAAATTTATTTCTCATATTAAACGGAGGGAAGTTAAACCGCTAGTCAAACTCTGTATACACACAATCTGGCAATTCAAAGTATTTTTAGCCGCTCATTAACGCACTTTAAAAATAGTCTTCAAATATGTATACAATTAGTGAATGAAGCGAAAAACATGAACGCTTTATTTCTACAGACGTTTACCCAACAAAAATGTGGTCTGTTCCTGTTCGTTCTGCAGTGAAAATCACTAGCATCGTTATCGGAATTATTCATGTCAGATGAGTTAAACTCCTTTCGAAGCATCATTAATGCACAAAAAACACATTTTCTAGAGACGGCACTAGAGTACGCGACATCTTTGTATTTCAACGTCCAAATGCAAAGGTTCTGGGCAGTTTGAAAATGGTTACTGCAGCATCAAGATAGCTCGTCATCTTATTCATTCGCGTACTCTCGGCACTTCATTTGTTCTCAGAATCCCAGGAATCCCAAATCTGGGGCTTTGAGCTAGGAACAACGTGGCTTCAACTTTGAGAAAAGGTGGCACCTAATTTGCTGACGAATTATTCATGAAATAGCATGGACAATTCCGGAGAAATTTCTTGAATGCGGGAGATTCACATTCCAAGCACGACTTTAATTTTCAGTCACTGGCAGGAGCACCCAGAGATGAAGGCCAAATCAGCGTGTTAGTTTAATGGTTCTGAGTATTTTAGGGCGTGTTTTGCATTATAGGCTCTGCTACTTAATTACCGCGATCCGTTTTATGCTTGGGGTCGTGGAGGAGTCTCATTTAGGCTGCAGGAGATTTAGTTTACGATTGCGGTGGCGGCGAAGACGAAGTTTAGTGCTGAGGAGTAATAATGCGTATCTGAGCTAACGATCTTCATCGCACCATTTTTTAAAAGTATTTAATTCGTATGGTGGTAATTCTTTTAATGTATTTGAAGTTTTTCATTTAAATCCGAATTTCTCAAGGCACTAATATTGTGCTTCAAGTGCTCAAGCCCGTGATTCTTTTAAAATTTTAAATCTTTCAAATTGACGTGCACAGCAAAGTTCCAAATGAACTTTCATGTAATTCGATTTTTGGTGTAAATTCTACAACCACTTCATTCTTCAATCCCTTCATTATTCTATTACTTCAGTCTTCAACAGATTCATTTTTCAACCACTTCATTTTTCAACCATTTCATTATTGAACCACTTCATCCTTCAACTAAGAGTGTGATGGAAAAAATAGACTAAATAAAGAGAGAGAGAGCAATCCTCTCCATACTCTTGGAAGGAGGCATCATTCTCGCTGAGGGTATTTTCGTGGCACAGAATTATTGTTTATGAATTGGGCGTTTCGAGGGAATGAGCGTGGCTTTTGCCCTCATTTTGTCTTCACACTATATGCTATAGCTTAATTAAGACTGAGTCCCCCATAGGATCCAGGGTTTTGGCGATGATTTCACAAATAGAAATTTTTGCTACAATATGAAGTGTAGGAAGTCAGACACATCCTGTGAATAAATGAGACTCGTACGTTCACCCGTTCGCCCGCTAGGGGGGTTTGAAAAAAAAACGGGGGGGAGGGGAGGGAGAAGGGGTATTCTATTATTTTACACCTCCCCCTTGGCACTTTCTTCACGGCACGACGTTGCTTTGTCATCTCCTATGTCTCTGTATTACTCCATAATGTTTTTAGGGGTCTAACCTGAACCAAATATTTTTAAAATTTTTTAAATAAAATTGTTCACATATCTTTCTTTTGCCTATACTGAACACCTCCGACTTTGGGGTTTCAAAATGCTTCTCCTCCTACAGTTTTTGACCTACAAGGACGATTTTGACATCATTGGTTGCGTGAAAACGTTGACATTCCAAAAACTCCCATCGCTTTTCAAAATTAATTTTTGTTCAAGAGTTATGACGTCATAAACCCGAAATTTTCCGAAAATTAGACTTGCTCCCAAATTTTCTCATTTTTTTTGTTTAAAAACTTGAACTTGAACTTGAAATTGAGGGCCGACAGCGGCGGGGCCTTTGTAACGGCCTACAATTCCCTCCACAATTTTCACACAAAGAGTTCAGCGCATGGTACCAGACTTGTCCGCTAAACTACTCAGGATCTACCAATCCTTGTCACAAGCTGCCATTGGACGGCATCACTGGGATAACCAGTGTGTCAAAACACCATCCCCAGGCATATTGGGTCATTACTGACCACTCTACCTGACTGGCTCATTCCAGTCATTGTCTCTTACTCCAGGCACGCACAAGAAACATTTTCATAGCTTCAATGATACTCAAATTACACTCCTGATCCAATCCAGCAAGACAGCTCATACCGCAATCATCTTCAGCACATCTGGCATACCACTCATTCTCTCCATACTGCTCAAGCACCACATTCATGAAACTTTCTCTCTCCTGCTTATACTTACTACATTCCAGCACAAAATGCTCAATTGTTTCCTCCACTCCACTAATACACTGCTGACATAATCTGTAATTATTATCATTTCACCTCCATGTACGTCTGTTCACACTCAATGACTTACATCTCACAGCAAACAAGAGTTGGCTTCCAAAACTACCATCATAGAACATCTCAAACTTAGGTGCTTCTTTTTTCATATACCAGTCAAGTGAAGGCTTCCGCATCATGCTAAGCTTCCACTTATTCAATCCATACTCTTTTGTTTGCCTCTCAATCTCTTTCTTCCACCTCTTGCAGTCCCACTCAGGCCCTCAAGCATTTATTAAAACTCCAGTCATCTACAGATTCCCCATTTCTAAAAAAAATAATCTTTTGCATACTAAGTTTCCTTGCATACCCCCAACACACTTTCTCTCATTAGCTTACACTCAGATTCCATTCAAAAATTCGCTTTACCTATCTGCTATTCTGCATTCTCTCAATTCTTACCTTGTAATTCAGCAGGGCTTTTATCATTCTTTCTGAATATAAGCTCCACCCTAGGTCACCTCTAATAAGTGAACTCCCTCATCCGCACTTCAGCCTAATTTCATAAATTATTAAAACTATCTTCTAAAAATTAAATAATATTAACACAATCATTCCTACAATTTTAGATCACAAATTTCATTCAACATTACCCCTAAATCTATTAAAATTTGAACCGAAAATACTTCGACAGTTCCGAAAATTAGCTCTCATGCCGTTTTGATGCAGAACCATTTCGCAAGCGCTCTTCCGGTGTCTTATGTATATAAGAAAAAAAGAAAAGAAAAACGGTTTATTTCCAATAGAGATGGTACCAAAGTACCATCATTGGTTTTTAAAATATCTTAAAATTAATACACTCAGATGATACACACACACGAGTATTGAAAAACTCGTGTCACTAGTCAAAAGAAATGATTGAGGGCAATGAACTCCTAATCTAGCTTAGTCTACATTTGATAATACATGTAATGATAATTGTAAGAGATAACACAATTTCATGGACGATGCATTTTCATTGTGAGGTGAAAACACTTTTGACAGTTTACATGTACATGACATAAAACTTCGCAATTCTTGACGCCAGGAAATAACATATGTAATCGCTTGTTTCGGTCAATGTTCACAAGTGTCATTTTAAGGAAGCATGAAAAAAAAGAAAAATATATATATATATAAATATATATCCATATACACACATATGTACACATACGTATGCATGTGTGTGTACATCCATACACACACTCACACACACACACATACACACACACACGCACACATATATTCATATGTGTACATATAAGCATGAGGACCAAGAAGATTATAGGTTTTGTATTTCTGATTCAACAATTTTAACATAACGGTCATTAGTTAGCAAGCATTTTATTTAAATATAAATGGATGATCGCACAACAAATGTATAGTTTTTACATGAATGCTTTACAATACTAAAGATATGACGAGTTAGGTAATGTTACAAGTTGAGAGTGCACAGAAAAAAGACCATTATCTCTAGTAAAATGCTAGTTGTCAGTTTAGTACACATATATGTGCACGTATACATGTAAATATTTACACATACACATGCACACATATGCCCACGCACATATTTACACCTAACTCGTAAGCATACACAAATGCATTTCTATGCATCGAGGCAATACATACGCATTCTACAGAGTGTCATACGCATAGCGCGGACACGTACACATTTACACAAGAAAGCATGTGCGCAAATATCAGCGTAAACTAGTCAGTATAAACCAGAATTCCAATCGAGGGAAACGGAGAAAATATCTTTTATTATAGCATGAATTTTATAAAATTTCGTACTAAAAATAGTGGCACAAAACAGTCTACTTAAGTCAGAAACATGAAAACGATTGTGGGACGTGAATAAGAAAGAAAACATTAATGTCCTATAAAGGTTTCATATTAGAATAAAAAAATCACATTATCTTTGAAATATGGCGCAAATTGTCGTCAATTGATAAACAAACATAGGTATCACATTATTATAAGCATATAACTATAACCGAATAAGTATATTACTGTAGTATAAATGGATGATCACACAACGAATTTATTTTTTTTACATGGATGCTTTACAATTTCATATTATAAAAAAAACATTATCTTTGTAATATGGTGCAGAATGTCTGTAATTGATCAACACACACACACATAGGTACCATGACGGTCTAGTTTGATGCTTGCACAGAAACGGAGAGGAATGACATAAAATGCACCTTCGACTGGTTCATCTACTCTAGTGCACACAGTTCTACGTGCACATATACACACCCATATGCGCACACACACCTATTTACGTACACACATATACAAGTAAGCATGTCCGCAAATGACAACGTATAGGCGGTCAAATCATAATACCTACGCATACTTCAAAACTGTTGTTTGATGTCTTGAATTATAAAACAATGAGCGAGGGAGATTGTTCAGCAATGGAGATACCAGGTAAATGAGATTCGTCAGTACTCATTCAGTATGTTCTGTAACTAAGGATTATTATTGAGACACAAGATGACGAGTTATTTTGGCTTTAAATTCTCTCGGTCTTTGAGGGACTTTAATACTCAGGGGAAGTTTGTTCCACAGTAAGGCACCTGATATGGACAGAGCCTTCTGCCCTAAGTGAGATGAACGATAGTTGACTAAGACATTATTGTTTCTGTTCGGTTTTTGATTGGTTACAGTGGGTGGATGGAAACGCACTATCTCAGCATTGCTCTGAGGAAGATATAACGAGGAGAATACGTATTGGGCCTTCTGCATGAGGAGCCTTTCTTGGATAGGGATCCAGCCGAGTTTATTGAGGAGAGGGGTTACGTGATCACTTCTTTTGAAATTACCGTTGCATACCACCTTGGCTGCAAAATTCATGCATTTTTGTAAGTCCCTTTGAAGGTATTGAGGTAAGTCTCCCCATACTAGGCTGCAGTAGTCAATGCGCGATAACACATGGGATTGAATGGCTAATAATCTGGATTTTTCGTCTAGCATACTTTTTATACGATGAAAAAAACATTAAAGTTCCGTAGATTTTATTGCAAGTAGTCTCAACGTGAGATTTGAAGGACATATTTCTATCGAACCAGATACCTAGATTTTTAACTTTTTCTGATGCATTAATTTTATCATTTCCAACTGCAAGAGTAAGATCTGAAGTTTTTTAAATTGCATCTTTGGATCCAAAAATAATGCATTGTGTTTTATTAGCATTTAATTTGAGACCATTTCGGTCGTACCATGATTTCAGGCTAGTCAGTAAAGTTTCGGCTTTAACTTGCGTCTGTGGTATTTCCGATACAGAACTTGTTATTGCAATTTGAACATCATCTGCATACATTGAGATCCGTGTGTTAGAAGGCATTGGAGGGAAATCATTAATGAAAATAGAAAACAGTAGCGGACCAAGAATGGATCCTTGGGGAACACCAAAATTGTTTTGAATGAATGGGGACAATTTGTTTTCTATGCGGACTGCATGAGATCGATTTGACAAGTAACTTTCAAACCACTGCGTGTCTATTCCCAAGTTCAGTATTTTACGTAGAAGTCTTTCATGTTGGACGCTATCGAACGCCTTAGAGAGATCGAGTAGTAGCAAGAGTGTTACATTCTTTTGATCGATGTCACTGTATATTTTTTTCAGATATATTGAGCAGAGCGTCTTGAGTGCTAGTATTTCTTCTATAGGCATATTGATTTTGGTGGAGTAAATTTGACTCGTCCAGGTGAAATGACAGTTGATTTGTCACCACTTTCTCCAATAGTTTGGACATGACAGGCAAAAGACTGATGGGCCTGTAGTTAGATGCTGTATTTAGGTCACCACTTTTGTGCAACGGTCTAATAATGGAGTGTTTCCATTGGTTTGGAAACGTATTGGTTACTATTGATGTATTAATTATCAGATGTATTAATTATTGATGTATTAATTATCTGTAACAGGGAAACTGTCTTTGATATATTGAAGACTGATACCATCATGTCCAACTGCCTTTGTGTTTTTTAGTGAGTATAAGATGTTTCGTAACTCTGGTAAATCGACAGGGCGTGGTCTCCACTTAACATCAGTCCTCGAGGGTGCAGTGGGGCATGAATTTTCAATTGTCGTTTCATCTGGATTGGTACACACCTCACTGAAAACTTGAGCCCCTACTTATGAAAAGAATGTGTTGAAATCCGTGGCTGTTGCCAAGGGATTTTCAAAATTACTTATGCGATCTAAATTTTTATATGGGGGTACCTCACTAATGATTTCCCAAGTTCGCTTCGGGTTATTTTTAGCCGTTATCAGTGCCTGGTGGAAGTGAGTTTGGTTCGCTTCAGTGATTTTCTTTCGAAGAATTTTTTTCATGTTCTTTATATCTCTTGTATAAGGTACTGTTTGATCTATTGTTTTTGTACTCTCGCAAGTTAGCTTTCTTTATTCTGCTCATCTTTTTAACTTCGTCAGTAATCCAAACAGTCCGTTTTGGCTTGGTTTTTTTGGTGACGTAAGGTGCACATTCGTCGAGAGCTGCTGTGAAGTTCTCGTTGAAAATTGACACTTGTATGTCAACATCGTCAGATTGCATCATTTTCTGGAATTCGGTAGACCTATCGAGTAGTTTTTCTTGAAATAGTTCTGCTGAATAGTGCCTTTTCGAGCGATAGGTCATTAAGCGGTATTTTTGTCTTTCCTTCGCAATATTAATTTCACATTCTATAGAGTGGTGATCGGAAATAGAAGGTGATATTACTGTACTAAGTATTGCGGTGGGATTATTTGTGATTGCTAGATCGAGGAGAGTTGCGGAGACTTTAGTGATGCGAGTCGGTTCTTTGACCATTTGTGATAGGCTTAGTTTATGCAATAGTTTGCTTAGCTGATTGTTTTTGTCCGTTAGGTCAACATTGAAATCTCCGAAAGCAAAGAATGATTTTTTTACCTGAAGGATTTCTTTGAAGGTTTCCTCTATGAAATCTAGTGTTAGATTTAGGGGAGACGATGGGTGCCGGTAAAGGCTGCCAATGATTATTGATTTGTGTTTATTTATTTGCACTTCTAACCAAACCATTTCAATGCCTTCGCAAACTTTATTCGCTAGTAGTGAAGATGTTGAGTACATTTCTTTCACAAAAATACAAGATCCACTACCTCGGCTGGTTTTAGCGCCATCGTAGCGGTACAACACGTAATCAGGAATGTTAAAAAATGAACTTTGGGTTCGTGAATCAAACCATGTTTCTGAGACACACAAAATGTCAATTTTTTCAGTGACCAACATTACTCTGATTTCATCCAATTTACCATTCAGGCTTCGAGCATTTACATGCTTGATTTTGATTTTACCTATATTAGCACTCTTTTTAAAGGTAGCGAGGTTACTATCTCGATGGGATCGTTCAGGGGATTTATCGATTTTGTCTAAGTTGCCCAGGGTGTTTGGCCCAGCATCTGCTGTGTAAGAAAGTCTACTATTTGGCTGGGCAGTGGCACTTTGTCAAGATGAGGTAACCCCGGTCTGATTTTTGCCTTGTGTGACAAGAGCACTGTAGTGATCGTTTTTACGATGGAGCAGTAGTGGAGGGTTATTATTTGATAACTCTGTATTGGAACGACTGATATTTTCAAAACACAATGATCTCGTTCATCCAGGACGAGAAGTTTTTGGCCTGTCACATTTGAAATGATTAGTGGTATAAGGTCTACAGCAGCTTGGTCAAAATGATTTTCGTCAATGTTATTATCTATGAGGTTTTGCATGTCGCCACTGTTCTTGTCAAAAAACTTAGCATATGTGCTGTAGTTTTCTTTACTCTCTGTTTTGATTGCAGCCTTTAGGGAATTGTAATTCCATTTTGATGCTGGTTGTTTTGTAAGTAGATGAGCTACTGCGTGGAGGAGGCAGTGTCCATCGGCTTTGGTGGGAATCAGTTTTATGTTCCATGATCGTTTCAATTCATCCATTGTGGAATTCATGCGTTCACAAATGGGGCTGGAGACGTTTTCTTTCGCACTTTTTTCGTCATTAAGAGGTTCTGAGAGGTGCGGGGAATTTACGTTTTTCTGGCTCTGAATTCCCGTTCTGTGGTGATTTCTCGTATGGGGATTTGCAGAGAACTGAGAAATGCTCGTGTCAATTATATTTTTCTGGTGATGATTGTGCATACCATTGGGTAGTGGATTTTCCATCGATTGTCGACTGCAATTTTGCAGCGATTTCTCTCTTCCTGTTGATTTTACTGCTTCCGAGTATGTTATTGGATGTTGATTTATACTCGTGTCTGAGAGGGGCTTTTCATCCTCTTCATCAGCATTGGATAGCAATGAAAACCTATTTTTTGTAGGCACTCCGCAGTTGTTTGTGGCGGATGCAGGAGAGGGCTTGTTATATGAGGGCAAACATCGGGAGGAGAGGGGAGGAGAGGGTTTGCTACATGAAGGCAAACATCGGTTTATGCTGCTGGAGGTTTCACGTGGATAGGCGGTCAACTTAGAACAATCATTCAACTCATTTTGCTGTTTTGAATAATCATTAGAGTATTCAATTTCTTCATTCAGATCATGGGAGTTTCTGATACAGGAGATAAAATGTGAAGTTAGTCTCAAAGGTGATTTTAGAGCAATTTGTTGAAGAAAATGATGCGTGTCTTCTCGCGTAACGGGCCAAGTGCGGACATTGTTTTAAGCTTCATCAACAGGACCGGTTTTTATATTTGCTCGCAGCGGAATCAGTTTAAGACCAATTTTTCTGCACAGGTTCGATGCCATGTACAATTGCTGCCCACTGCAGGCACTCACCACATAAATACGAGAAAGAAGATTCTTTGTCATGATCAAATTTTTTAATTTTGTGAGATTTTGGGACGAGAGGCTCAAACCTTTGAAACTAATTATATAGTTCCTGAAAGGAGGTGCGCGTTCAATCTCATCATAGAGATCATTTAGACGTTCATAAGTTATGGTCTGAATCCTGCATGCACTATCAATGTCATCTCTGTTGATTTTTGTGAGACTATTGTCTCCAACGAGAAAAGTGTCTAAAGGGGATTTCGCATAAGGATGGTTACTCGTAGCTACCACCGACGTAAAATCATGAGCGCTGATACGATAATTTAAAGCAAAAAGCTGTTCTGTAATCACTTGAATATTTGATACAGTGGAAAAAATCGACGCTGGGCTTGGGGGACAATTTTGTCTCAAAGCTTTATTGAGAAATGCAGCTGTAAGAGACAGCGTGTTATTTATTTCGTGAATAGTTTGGGAACTGGTCATTTGGAGAGGATGTAAGTACCCATCAAAAGCGGTAACAGGTCTGGTTGTATTTTTCTCCACTGAAAATCTTACGTTATCCTCGCAGTTAACGCTCTGAGGTATTTTACTGCCAGTATCAGCTGCTGCGTATGCATTTTCAAACATAACTTCGCCACCTGAAAGGTCTACACACAATTTATCATTAAAATTATAATTAAAATTACCCCTTTTACTTTTTATAAAACCCAGCCCTCCAGGCAGAGTCCGTCAGTCATGTAAGAGAACCGTCTGAGTGTAGTGCTTAGGCCCAAGAGGGAGAAATGTAAGTAACAAGTGTTAAATGTTAAGTGTTAAGCTAGAGTTTACCTCATTTAATCAGTTGCATAGATGTGTCTGGAGACCCCAATATATTCAACGTGTCTGAGTAAATAGAACTCATTCTTGTGATTAACTGAGGAACATTCTGTGTTTTTATTTGTTGTGCCAGTGGTTAACGATGAACAAGCTTACTGCGCCATCTTGGCTATGTTGCCTTCATGTTTTGCTAATTAGTTAGATGATTCTAGTTTCAAGAGTGCCCTTAAGTGACACCATCTTATAAGAATGAGAGTTTTCACCTCTCACATATTACCTCACTTATTGCACTGTGCTATTCATCTCAACTTAGGAGTCATAATTCTAAATTCAATGACTCTGTTGTAGTGTGCCTGTAGCTAATTAGTGAGAGTAATTTTCATACGTTTTTCCAGATGTTCGGGGAAGACAAATTTTCTTCCCAGTTTTTGCAAAATTTTGCTTAAATGTTAGGTAAATTAATTCCTTTCTTGACAACTTAGAGCAATCTTATGGCTGCCTAAAACTTACAATTAGTGATTCCTTTAAATCCCTCCTTGTTACCTGGGAGTATTAGAGGCACTGCAAACTTGCAAAAATTTTATAGCTTAACTCATGTATTATTAACTTAAGAGTTTTACTGGTTAATTTCATGCTTAGATTACTTATATTTTGGCTGGTAAAGTTTTGTGTGGTTTCCTGTTATTTCCCAAATTGGATAAGTTAGCAGTGTTCCTAGTTAAATTTAGGCTTAGATAGGTTTATTGCAGACAGTCCTTGATTGTTTGCTGAGTGTAAATTGTCCTAATATCACAGCTGCTCAACCTAAAGCACTTGTGTATTCTAGTATAATTGTACCTTAGAGTATTAAGCTGTGATACCCTTGATTTAAAGAAATAGAGACTCCTTGATCCGAGGCAATTCTGTAAATCGGCAGTCGTTCACAGCCTGGCTTGTGCAGCGACTGTTTCCCTCTTTAACTGTGCTTGTGCCAAGTAACCCAGCTTGTTGTTCCCGCACAGGAGGACCTACGAGCCAAACACACCCTACACAACCACCTAGTCCTCAATCCCCGCCATTGAGCCGAAACTAGGTCTTTCTCCGATTCACTTGAGACTTACAAATCAGCCACACGGCTTCACAACTCAGTCACCGAGATAACGGTACTGCCTCTTTCAAGAGCCCTCTTTCAAGAGCCCTCTTTCAAGAGCACTCTTTCAAGAGCCTTCTTTCAACTCTTTCAATATCTCGTTCAATACTTCAATCCACCAAAATTGCCTCCCTCACAAGCGTTCATGCTTCACCTTTTCATTCTAACCGTCTATTCCACTTCGGCCATCTCCACTCGTTGAGCCACCCAAATCACCCACATACGTGAAGTAACATACTCACATTCCGTCCTCACCTGGACCCACAACGGACTCCCACTCGCCCCCGCCACCGGTTGGAGTACGCCGCCAGGACTGGATCCGGAACCCCGCATCAAGAAGTGGAGAACCCCAATGAGTGAACAGTGGCCACGGCAACCATCAGCGTAAAATAAATAAAGAGGCGAGCTAATCAGAGACTTTCACTAACACGCAATAGATAGTTCGTGTAAGTGATCTGAAAACCGCGGTGCCAGTAGAGCACCAGATTACCCACTCCTTCTGAGTCAAAGGGCCTAAACAGACTTTCAATCTTCATCCTATTTTGTATTTATGTGCCTAGCCATAGGCACAGTAAATGCTGGTGACCCTGCCCAACCTTAATTGCCTAAACCTTGATGATACCAGAACATCAAACGGGTGAACTTAAAACTATACGTAAAATCGAATTACTCGCCCCAAGCAGAAAGCCCATAAACTCTCCGAAAAGGAGCATTTTGAACCCCCCCACAAAAAATACCGTTTTCTATTAATATCTCGTTTTCTTCAAAGAAAATCGCATTTTTATAGAAGTTAAACGATTCTAAATTGCATTTGCTATTTGTATACCAAATTTATTGCTCTTAAGTTCAACAATAAGAAAAAAAGTTCCTATGTGAGACTCCATAAATCAGCTTCGTGGAACGCTTTCGAAGCTTATTTTATACGAATTAATTTAAAAATGAAGGTCAAATATATTTGATTCGATATCGTTAAAAATTGGTCTTTGTTTGTTTAAATAATTTTTCATTAATTGACGATAATTTACACTCCTAAGAATCCTTTGTTCAAACTTCTGTTTTTTCTATTCCCTTTTAGAATCGTTTCTAAGGGATCTAACTTATCTCCAATCGCTTCTGCTGTACGAGGCTACTAAAAGTCACCACTCGTGCTCTCTTTCGTAGATTTTCTTTACGTTATAACTGCAGTAAATAGAAAAAAACTCCTTTGAATGAAAATTAAACCCAGCATTGAAAATTTCTGTCGAGCAAAATTGATACAAGAATAAACATTTCTACGTCCCTTATTCGACAGAATAAATTTCCACTGACCAATTTGTTCATACACTTGAGGGAGGCGAAAAAAAGACATGTCTAACTAACTTGTTGAAAGGAAAAATCCCAAACGTCTCTAGAAAACCGTATGCAGTAAGTGACCAAGAACATTTAACGACATTATTCACTCCAAGATCATCACGAGTGTACTTAAACGTACCTGTTATGAATAAAACTTTTCGTGAAAAAAATAAAATATGAATGTTTGAAATGATACGTTTTCCATAACTGCTCTTCATGGTCATATCCGAAAAATGCGTGTGAAAATGGCCATCCTATTCCAACACGTGGACTTCCGATGCGTCCCATCGGTGGGTCGTGCTTCGATTTTTCCTGCTGCGAAATGACCCATCGATGGGTCGTTTGAAAAATTCTAACAATATTTTTTAAATTCATGACATTTAATGGACCCAGTTAATGTTTGGTATCTCTATATTAATACGCTTAAAACTAAGTTCGTGTGTAACGTTCTCATCCGAGTTTGCGGTATCATGGACGCTGAATTCCTAAGCGTTACATTATACGATCACTTTTACATGCACTGATACGTTTGACATCTTATCAGGATATGATAGGTAGGATTGGTTAAATTAGGTTTGGTTAAGATTTTAATTTTTTATTACAATTATTATATTTTTATTATTTTTTTCATTTTTGGACTCATTTCCATTTTTATTTTTCATATTTTTGTATTTTTTTGTTTTAACGTTTTTATCTTTTTACATTTTTACTTTTTATTATTTCCCCTTAATTTTTTTATTTATTTATTTTTAATTCTATTCTTATTTTAATTTATCGTTTTTTATTTGTTTAATTTTTTTACTGATCATTTTTTTATTTAGCATTTTTTGGTTTTGATCTTTTTCATTCTTCATTTCTATTGTTATTTTTCTATTTTTTATTTATATATTAGTACGCTAACGACTATCGTACGTACTTGTGCATCACACCCGTCAACCTCATTGCGGTATCAATGATACGGGTTGGCTCTCAGAGGCACAGAGTGAGACAAGCCCGTGCCACACCTTGCATTATGTCAATGCTACTTGTGACTGTATTGGTGTCGCAGAACAACCGCTGCGGCTTAAGGCGCGTCCAGACCTACACTCATGTGTGTCAAACCAGCGCCACACACACATCCATGGACTCAAAATCACTCCAAAAGTCGAGTCGACACTCACCAAGCCGTTTTCCGGCAATGTTGGAAACCATCGCGCTGAGTTGTCACACTTCCCAGTCGCGGATCTGATCCCATAGAGTAAGGAAGGCTGCGACACGTGCTCCCGAGGTTCTGGAATTCTGGAGTAGAACTGCCATCGGTGTTTTTATTGATTCAAATCTTAAGATAACTACTTTTAATTGGTCTTCTTTGTAGCCATTTCTTCGTCCAAATCTTCTTCTTTTTATACCTCCGTAATATTTTTAAGGATGCTGCAGCAATACAGCACACAAGCGCTGCTTTCATAAGCTTTTTGCACTTCATTGCCGCCAGTTAATGTAGAGCGCACCTTATCACGACCAGAGACTGCAGCGCACTGAGATTAACAACACATCATAGGTGTGGACAAACCGACAATTTGAGTGTCATCAGAGTCCATGGACGTGCATGTCAACTCTACAACATGAGTGCAGGTCTGGACGCGCCTTTAACGAGCTTTTGGATGAGCGCGTGACAACGCGCGGCTGTCAGTTGCATTGAAGCTTTGAGAGGAGGAGGACGTCAGACGACAATGTGCTCTGCAAAGCAGCTGCGCTCGGATTATCGCGGAACGCGCTAGCGAGACAACAGTGAGCACTTGAGCGAGACAAACGTGCTGAATGCCTGCTTAGCTCGCACTGGCTCTGCGGTGCGGTGTCGTCTTGTTACATGAATCAAGGTGGCTGGACTTTTGCTCATGTGGCTGCCCGAGCGGTGAGAGAGCTCTGGGCAACTCGTCGGTGCGGCATGGAGCACTCGAAGTTGCAAGGTGTGTCACGGGCTACACAGGGAGAGAGGGAGAGAGAGTGAGGGTGAGAAGGAAGGGAGAGAAAGGGAGAGGGGGAGGGGGAGATGAAAATTGTTCAATTTTCAAATTTTTTTAAATTTTCAATTTTTTTAATTTTTCGAATTTACTAGGATAGGATAGGTTAGGATAGGATAGATTAGTATATGTTATGTTAGGATGGGTTAGGTTAGATTATGTTATGTTAGAATTTGTTAAGTAATGTTGGCCGAATTTTTCCACGGGTCCACCTAGCCTAACGATGACATTCGTAAAAGTTATGTTAGGAGTTATGTGAGGATAGGATAGGATAGGTTAGGTTGATATGTTAGGTTAGGATAGATTTGGTTGGCATAGTTTAGGACGAGATAGGTTTGAATGTGTTAGGTTAAGATAGGTTAAGTTAGAATATGTTATTTTAAAATTTGTTAAGTAATGTTGACGGAATAATTTCACGGGTCCTCCTAGCTGATTGATGACATTGTCCGTGGAATTTCCACGTGTCCTGCTGGTTCATAAAATTGCTAATCACTTTTGACTTAAAACTTGAGTAGAATATTGAACTTCAGCTTAACAAAACGCAGTCAACATGTGAAAAAAAATTTCAACACTATCATAACCGCCTCATACCACCTTCCGCACTTAAGAAAGTCTCATATTTAATAGGCTCAAACTATCACTTGATTACTATAGGTGATTACACAAGCGTTCACTGGGCAGTGCTTTTCATTCTTCACATTTCAGTGCTGCTTTGATCATTTGGGCTTGGTCTTCGCGATGTTGCTTATTTAGCACATTTTACTTCAAACTTCATTCCAGGATAATTTTTTCTTGGTCACTTGCCTCAGAGTGTGCTAGCGATTTGATGAGATCCATCTCCTAATGAGGAATTGATCACAGTGAGAATAAGGGAATTTTTTGAAGTTTTCAGCCAAGTGACTTTACATTTGTTTGTGCATTTGTTGTCATGATACCAAAAAATATTTTCGTTATATAATGTCAATGTATACATAAAATCTTC
Source organism: Morinoia aosen (assembly GCA_030386875.1). Lineage (NCBI taxonomy): Eukaryota > Metazoa > Arthropoda > Malacostraca > Amphipoda > Talitridae > Morinoia > Morinoia aosen. The sequence continues at coordinate 46,726,619 of CM059575.1, forward strand.
ATGGTATCGGCAATATGATACAAGATGAATACATTTTTTAAATTAGTGTATTTTATCACCGTACTTGATTGCATGTGTGATTGAGTTGAAGTTAATAATGATAAAATTGTGAAATAATATGTTTCAAATCGAATTTTAGTAAATAGATTTGGATTTGAGCTTGGTTAATTTTGACTTGAGTTTAGTTAATTTGATGCTAAAAAATTGTAAGTACGATGCGTTACGTCAACCCCACAGGGGTATTCAGTCAATGAACAGGGTGTTTTTTAAATACGGGACACGAATTTTTTTTTTTAACTTTTGATAGAATTAACGAATTTTTGAAAACAAAACGGTAGTAGAATTATAAGATTTATTTCTTTCATTTTGTGCCTAAGTATTTATGATACAACCGTCAAAATAAGAATAAGAGAACTCGGTAAAATTTATCCCGCCTTGATACTGCCGCCAAGGTGATGAACTGGACAAAGGAACAATTACCTGTCATAAGCACTGCATACTTCTCAAATGGAAGCATCATTGTCCAAGCTCAGCGAAATTTCAAGAGAGAGTACAATCTGTGAAGTTCTGGTGGCTATAGGACAATGCTTCTTCCATTAGTGAAGTATGCAGTGCTTATGAAAGCTAATATTAATATTATTGTTCCTTTGTTCAGTTCGTCACCTTGGTGGCAGTTTCAAAGCAGGATAAATTTTACTGTGTCCTCTAATTCTTATTTTGACTGTTGCATCATAAATACGTAGGTACCAAATAAAAGATATAAATCTTAGGATTCTACTGCTGTGTTTTTTCCACAATCCGTTCATTGTATCAAAAGTTATTGAAGATTTTTTCGACTTCCGTATTTAAAAAAACACCCTGTTCAATGATGGTATAACCCTAAGGGGTTGACGCCCCTACATACATCCAAGGGCTTGACACCTGAGTTTTTTCTTGGTCCATAAAGCATGAATTACAGGTAAATAGAGCTTGAAGCCTAAACAACTTGACCGGCAGGCATTTTGAATAAATTACTTAATAAAGAGACTGGATGAACAAAGCATTTGGTACGACATTTAAAGTTAAGACTTTCAGCTTTATAGCTGATGCCATTTGCACCAAGTACAAGACGTGCAGACGGGTGTTATCAAAAAATTGAGCAGGCGAATGGATGAAAGAGTGCTTGGATGGCTTGGGCATGTTGAAAGAATGAATGTTGAGCGGCTGGTGAAAAAGATTTATGTGTCGGAAGTGAGTGGTCTGCGTGCGCGAGGTAGACCACGGATGAGTTGGATGGATGGGGTGAAACGTGCTTTGTATGAGAGGGGTCTGACAGTGGACGTGGCGAGAGGGATGGATGCGGACAGAAGTAAGTGGGGGCAGTGCATAAGAAGGTAATTTTATTGTTGACGCGGTACTGGAAGTTGCCCGCGTGTGATGAGGTTGACTTGTCCTGTGCGGGGGGAGGGGCTGCACTGAATGAAGCGGTCGCGGTAAACCAGCTATGGCTGTCGGGCCTGACTGTGGAAGGTGGTTGTGCTGGGCTGCTGCTGATCCTGGCAGTTCAGGTGCGGCCAGTGCTGCCTCTCTCGCCTCCTAGTGCCTAAGTGTGGTGATTGTGGCCTGCTGTCGGCTACCCTCCCATAGGGAGGATAAGCCCGGTATATGTATGTACAAGACGTGCAAGTATATTCGATAAATTCTCCAGCTAGCTTTGGTTTATGGCGGATGTTGTCGAACAGTGTTCACTTCTTCACTTTCAACATACATAAACATCAATTTAGATCAACAAGCATTGATGTTTTAATTCAAAAGATTGCGCTCATGAATGTCTAGTAATTATCCTAGACTAGCAGGACCCGTAGAAATTTCAGGGTCAATATTATTTTATAGTTGGTGGACCCAAGAAATAATTCTAAAATAACCAATCCCAACCCGACAGAACCTATATTAACCCAACATAACCTAATCAAATCTAACCATACATAACCAATCCTTACCCAACATAGCGTAACCTAACCCAGCATAACCAATCCTAACCCAACATAACCTATCCTAACCTAACCTATGCTAACCTAACATAACCTTTCTTAGCCTAACCTTTCTTAACTTAACATACTTGAACCTAGTGTTTTTACTGTTTTAATATCCTAGCCTAACCTATCCTAGGCCATGGTTACATATCCTACATAATCTGTCACATCATTACCTAGCCTACGTTATCCTAGAAGGACCCATAAAAATTCCACGGTCAATATCATCGTAAAGCTAGGTGGACACGTAAAAAAAATCCACCATAACCTATTTTAACCTAGCCTTACTCAACATAACCTATTCTAACCTAGCCTAACCCAACATAACCTATTTTAACCTAGCCTAATTGGCAGCAGGTTAAAATAGGCAACAGGACCTGAGAATATAAATTTTTGGCAGCAGGACCTGAGAATAAATCGCTGAAAATTTTTGCGCATTTCTAATTTCATTTTAATGAGATTCATGTGTTATTAACTTCCGGGTAATGAATAAGTTAAGAATCATTGATTATCATTCAACAATTTTAATGTCATCCTAGAAAATTATATGAAACTACTAGAATGTAACACAATATCAGTTTGTATGAACATCTATATTTATTTAAAAACCTATATTTAACTTTAACACTCTTTTGATGTATCTCTTTGCTCTCTTCTTCTCTGCTTCATTGCTTCAAATGGACAAAACGGTCCATCTTCTTTTAATCGGATGTAAAATGGAAAATTAAGTTTCCTAAGTCAACAAGGAAGGTTATATTTAAGAGTGGAAGTTTATGATCAAGCTGTAGCACAGATACAGAAATGATCTTTGTATTTTTTGATTAAGGGTGTGACACATACTATAGATATGTAGTTACAAGCGTATTAACATATAAATACTAGATGGTGTGTGCACTCTCTATTGCTGTCGAATTGACTTTGAAAGCCTGTTTTTGTCCAATTATTTATATCAGCAATTGACAGCACGTTGTGGTGACTTAGGCATAACCTTTCTTTGTTTAAAGAAATTTATTCGCCGTATGACGTCGCCATAATTAATGACGTGACCCAATTAGCCCCGTAATCCGCGTGCAAATTGATAGCATCAAGATTAATTTAGCGGGAAATAATTGGTCTAATCAGGGGATCGGCAACAAGGGAGCATACACAGGTATATTTTCATCACGTTCACTGCAGTGGTGGACTTACTGTTATGTTGAAGCTTGAGAAGGAATGTTTCAATATTCTTATCTTAGTTCTCATCTCGGATCATTTTTAAACTCGTAGTTTCAAAAACATCGAGAGAGCATACGGAAGTTAATCAGAAACAATTCATTTTTGTACTTAAAAACAACTACGGCTATATTCTTGCCTAGAATTTATGATGATTTAAATCAATTTTTAAAATAAATAACCCTAATCTTTGAATATGGAAATATCAGCATCATTATATCAAAGACACAGAGATTATAGCATCAAATTAAACACAGTTTAAGCTCAGATTATCCCTATTATAATTTACGAACATTGATGGTGAGATTTAGATTTAGTTCGATCATATGAATGCCAAGCCACAGAGTGTCTGTTGACCTGGCAAGCAAGGGTGGAGGGAGCGAAATTATTTCTGTGAGACGGGAAGACGAAGTTCAAAGAAGGAGTCTTGAGCATGTTGGCTATAGTTTTTCTCACTATAAAGGGTAGGAAAGCCATGAAAAAAACCTGAAATCTATTCAACGGCATTTTCTTGTATAATGTGTCGTAGAATTCCGTTGTGAGAAGTATTTTTCCAACGTTCGTTGAAAACTATCTTCAGCCTTCTCATTCCCACTTGCTGAGCCCAGAAATCCTACTTATCTTCTGAAGGGCACAAACAACCCAAAATTCACATTCTCTGTCAGCCTGCACCTTAAAGGGGTCATGTCCAAATTAGCCAGTCTGGACAGTAGGGTAAACGTTATACGACAAGCAGGTAATCAAAATCTTTTGTATTTTTTAGAGTTAGCCTGATCCTTGAAATTGTATTTCACCTACATGACTAGCAGTGAATATTACTTGAAGAAAGTTAGGAGTTAATTAAGTTTTGAGAGTTCAATATTTTTACAAGGCTCTATTGCTCTACAAACCAGCATTGATCTCGAGATACCCATTCATGTTCAAATTTCTTCATTTGACTAATCAAGGACTTAGGAATCGCTCGTAATGTGCTTCTTCGAAAGTTCAATTTGTGCCGAAGGAACAAAAATTTGAAACATTCAGTTACTGTACAATGAAACTGAAATTATGGTGTTTCTGGCTAGTGGTGAGTGGGATAAACTAGAATTATTACACATTAACTAATATGTAGCCTCCTTTTGCATGCACCAAAGCTGTGCCGTGAAAATAGAAAGGTACTCGTATAGATCGTGTTCATGTTTTTATTTATCTTGCTAAAATATGAGAATAAAATTTAAGTATTTTCATTGCCAAATTCATTTGAAATAATTTTCACTTGAATTAAGTTCTTTAAGTGCGATTTTAATATGTTTGGTTTTGAAAGAAATGACATACAACATAAATTTTCTTCAAAATATGTTATAAAATTTTTTGGGTTGTTTTTTCAGATTTTTTTGAAACGCTTTCGCGGAAAATATTTTCACTTGTATCAGTGAATTTCTACGAAATTCAAGAGGATAATAATTGAAACCCTAGTTTATTTTCAGTGAATAGTTCGTAACACACTTCTACAGTTTCGGTATTCCAATTTTTTTGCAATCCTAATTTTTAAGACATTGCCATCAACGGTACTAAAATTTTTCAAATGAAGGTTCACCTGAAAAGAAGTTCAATTCATTTCACCGTGTCAAATCAAACAATTCAGTCATTAACGCTTTTTCACAAAAAAGGATATGATCTTTTCGAGAGAATCCCCAACCAAGGAGGATGAGGGTAAGAAGCACCCGGCAGTTCAGTCGAGTGTTGTCCAGCCCGTCTCTAGGGGAGCTCGCGCTGCGATAGAGCCCAAAAGCGCCATGCCGCAAAGCTGGAACTTTCCCTACTATGAGCCTCTCCAACGCTTTCCCTGACCTGAATCATCAATGAGCGAATGTGGCCTGCCTTGCCTTGCTTCTTAAAAAAACTGGTTAATAATGCGGTGCCTTTTCTTGGCGTCAATACTCTAAATAAAAACACTCATTTTAAAATAATTTTACTAAACAGAACAATAGTTTTTCAACTAATCCTGTCAATGGAGCGAGTGCGAGCGGCTTTAAGGCTGCGTTCGCTTTCCTTTAGTCGATAATTTTGCTTGGCGACAGGCTCTGCACTGCCTTCTTTCTTGTGCCGTCTTTCCTTGAAGCCATTACTTTCACACGATAGCGTAAAACTGCGTAGTAAAAACTTTTTCTTTTCGGACAAATTTCTGCTGCGCGACAAGAAAATGTCGTAGAAAAGTTACGATTGAACGCTTTGAGATTTCTGGAAAGAATGCAAGAATATCTGCCAATTTTCTCACACCACGTTCGAGTGTCGCTATTAATTCCTGCCGCTGATGAACGCATTTGACTCGTTTAAAATGAAATAACCGCCAATCTTGTAAATTACGTGGTGTTTCCACCTCAAGTGCTAAATACTTGCGACGTAGAGATAAAATTGTTATTCAGTAATCCTACACATCATTTTGTGACAAGCGTCCTCGAATTTCCCTTTTTATTTTTGTATTTTGCTTCGAAATGAACTTCATGCACAGAAGATGATTTTGATTGTTTAAAATAGTATAATTTTACGTTAAAACAAGATATCTTCATTGGAGCCCATCATGGCTAAAACGGAGGACTCGTTATTTCATTGTTAATACAAGTACAAGGAAAATACAATTAATTTTGGGATGAAAACGTAGTACGTTGAGTTGAGAAATAATCGAATGAGATTAATCTCAACTTCGTCTATTCATCATTTTGGAACAGGGAAATACTGACACAACAATATAGAAAACAATTAACAACGAATCCTTTGTGATGAATACGTCTTTAAGCGATGAAAAATAAATTTGTTCACTAATTTTTTATACAATGCCTTTGTAAGAGCAGTACACTGCGAATAAGAATTCAACATTTTCAGAGTGTATCTAACTGAAAATTAGGTTTTATCATGTAAATTTGTGATAACTTCACAATACAAAAATAAATTTCGATGACTTCAGGTTTGTATCAGTTCATAACCCATTCATAATTATGAATAATCCATTCACGATACATTTAATATATACTAGAGCGTGGTGGATATCAAAGAATTCTAGCGGTTTAACGACTTCGGCTAGTTAGTCATTAACATTCGCTTTAAGTTTCCAATCAGCGAGGTGCGCTGAAACCGCAAAGGGCAATACTAATAACATGAATTTCCCCTAAAAATTGCATCTAGATTTATCTCAGTTAGAGAGTAAACTCCCTAACGAGGGTAAAGCTCTAATTAAGTATTTCCGGACACTTATTTTTTAAACATGCATTGCCTTAAAATTTATGTCATGAATTATTTTGGGATTTTTGCTTCAATTCTGTGGAGAAATATGATGATTGTGTACAAGAATATCCGGAAGGTAACAAACAAACGCATAAAATGGAACACGTCATGTACGAGCCCAAAGCAAATGAATGAGATATTTTGCCGAAGTTACTTCGACAAAGAGGAGACCTTGTATGAATGATGTTGAGTCCTATTTGAAAAAGCTGGTTAGACGGAACATGGCTTGGGAAGCGCGTGTCCTTAGTCTAGGTATCATCAGATTATTTCTCAACAATTCCATTTCAGCACCAAAATATTCCAATACGATGTGCAAACGTCGAGACCTTAGGCCCGTGATCAACTGCTTATTGTGAGCGCCTGACCAGCATTTGCATGATGTTCAAACGGTAGCGTTTGAGTGTTAAATTTTGAACTAGTCAGACCCAAGATCGGTCTCAATTCAGAACCCGCTGTATTTATCCTTAAACTACAAGCTTTCAGGCATTAATAGTAAACGGGGAAGGCGAGTAAAAGAAGCAGGAGAGGGAATTCTTCTAATTACTGAACTTGCTATCCACTCACCCATGTCACGATACGTTAGGTCGGCTGACGCCGCCCGTCACGTTACGATAGGGGGATTTAAACCTCGATAGTCATAGGAGGAAAAGGAAAATTAAAGATGGGAAATACACAGGAAGAGGATGGACAGAAAGACAGAAAAATAGAGCAGCAGGGATAGCATAGTGTACGCTACGCGTCTACCTCAGTGTGATCAGCATGGGATAATAACACACAAATTTAAGAGATTTTAATTAGATTTTATTCAATGTTGAACAGATGAGTTACTGAGTATGATACATCACACAGACTACTTGGACGAATTGGCACACGTAATGAATAATGCAAAACAAGGCAAACGCAAGGGTTGTGTCAGGATTATTGACGTACAAATTAAATACAAAATGGCATTTCGAAAGAGAGAAGTACACAATGCGGCGAACGACCGCATCCTTTAATGTTACCCGAAAATTTGTGGCAATTGTAAAAACATAAAGTACAATGGAAACTGAGGACAACGCAAAAACAGCAAAACCTTGACTCACCGCAAGGTACATCAAAATAAAACGCTTCGCACGGTGCCCACCGTGAACTCGCACCTTTGCCAACGAAAACACAATATAGCCCAAGATAACATTAATGGACCACACGCTATTGGAAGCACTGTTCACTGTGCTACTTTATATCTAACTTGCACTTTTGTGATCACTTTTTCTGAGTTCTCAATACCACATAAAAACACTCAAACTTTTCCGTGATGTGATGTTGGCGTTAGTCTAACTCCGCTTCCACTTGGGGCTTGAAGAATGCATGTCGAGCTGATCAGGCCGTTTCCGCGCCTACCTCGCGCTCGCAGGCCAGTGCTGGTCGTTGGCGGCCCCACACTCAGAGTTCCCAATTTGAGCATCATTCGCTGAGTACCGGAGCTGCTTGACCACTGCAGAACTCGCAGTGCTTTGCGCTGTTGCAGACTTCGCGGCTGTGCGGTTCCAATCGACATGCTGAAGTTTCTTGCGAGCTTGGAGTTGACGTAGAGTTCTTCATAAATTTTGCGGTTGAGTTGTTAGCATACTGTGCCTCTCGCCATCTTCTTCTTCCTTATACCTGGCTCTCACCGATGCTAAGCTGAAGACGATGCTGCGCTCTCACCGCATTAACGTTGGTTTGGGTGTACTTTATTTTGATGTTTAGTCTTTAGTTGTTCTTATGCCGGGAGCGCCGGCAACAGCCGGCTCCCGGCCTGCTCACAAATTCCGAGTCTCTCTTGTAGCGTAACCGAGAGAAAAAGTTCTCCCGATTCTTCTTGCATGCTCCTTATTTGTCTTTCGTTTGGATCCTTTTAGAAGGTTCTCGAATGTTCGTTGTTACAATGATAGCATTTTAATCCTGATTGGTGGAACTCTTGCGTGTCCTGACGCCTTGACAACTCATTGGTGCGTACTGTGCGCAGCCTCGATGACCACGTTATTTCAGCGCCATGAATGGTTGTGAGACGGAACCCTCGCTGTGGGCCACTTCCCTCGTCCTCCGTAGATCGGCCGTTGTATTTCGAACGCATTCTCACACTTTGAGACTAGCTTCGACGTTCTTGTCACGGCTCCTCTTAAAACAGTGAAAAATCGAACATAACGCACTTACTAGGCAAATTTTGCTTGCTATATCAATTCCGCCCTTCTGCTCACGCACTTGCTAGACTAGTGGATGCAGTGGATGCTGTATACCGAGACTTTGCTAGACTTTGACAAGGTAGACCACGGGGTCCTACTTAGAAAGTTGAGGGCTGCTGGCGTTGGTGGTGACCTGTGGAGTTGAGTCAGGTGCTTCTTTACTGGCAGAAAACAAGTTGTGGCCGTTGACGGATGCCACTCAGCCGAGTCACGAGTGATCAGTGGAGTACCTCAGGGCTTGGTGCTTGGACCACTCCTGTTCTTAGTCCATGTCAGTGATATAGACGCCGGATTATTCCACTCCTGCGCCTCATCCTTTGCGGATGACACAAGAGTCTTTAAGGAAGTGGCCAGGAAGCAAGATAACAAGGCCCTGCAGCGGGACCTCAAAAAAATCTATGAATGGGCCGAGGCCAATAATATGTGCTTCAATGAGAGCAAATTCGAGCTCCTTCGTTGCGGTCACCATCCAGATGACACCTTCCCCTACACAACTGCTGGTGGGGTGGTAGTGGAAAGGAGGTCATCGATCAGAGATTTAGACGTGATAGTAGAAGACGGAGGAAGCTTCGCAAAGCACATAGACTCGGTCTCAAAAAGTGTCGAGGCCAACTCTGATGGATCCTCCGGACATTCTGTGCCCGGGAAGCAGCGGCCATGATGACTTTGTACAGGGCACTAATTTTACCCTTGGCCGAATATTGCTGCCAGTTGTGGAGTCCAATTGCGACGAGGGAAATCCAGAGAGTGGAGGCAATCCAGAGAACGTTCACGTCGAAAATCGTCAGAATGGAACGGTTTAACTACTGGGAGAGGCTCCAGAGGCTATCACTGTTCTCCCTGCAGCGACGGCGAGAGCAGTACTTGATAATTTACACCTGGAAGATGCTGGAGGGACTGGTTCCAAACTTTGTTGACCCGAGTCTGGCGTTGAGAATTAGACAGCATCCCCGATTAGGGAGGTTATGTGTCGTTCCGCCATTCAACAACAGGGCTCTAGCCAGCGTGAGGACGCGCCATGAAAGATATTTTTCGGTTATTGTTCCAAGACTTTTCAACTGCCTTCCAATCGAACTGAGGGAGTCCCGTGGGAAGCTGGGAAGCCTTCGTAGGATCGTGGAAGCCTTCAAAGCAAGATTGGATAAGTTCCTGGCGTCTGTCCCGGACCGACCTCCGACTCCACAGTACTATACCAGCCTGCGGCGGGCAACAGCCTCCTTCAGCAGGTGGCGCAACTGCAAGTGACGGAAATGTAGCGGCGAGTCGTCGTTGGAGGGCGGTGCATCATGCAGCATGGCCCGGGCCTGTCAGGCCCGAACTACATCCCAGGAATCCCAGGACTAAATTCGCTTGCCCGACAAAATATCCCCCTTCTGGCGTCTAACGGTCACGATGCCCGATCTACAAAACATTCCAATGTCCTTTCGCGTCGCTCTGTTCACGTAATCTAGCCTAACAAAATATTACCTAACGAATTAACGAATTATTTCATTTTTTTAGACCTACATCAACTCCTTAGGTTTGAGGAGCTGAAAAACTATTTATGTAATCAGATAAAAATCGGGAGAGATCAACAAAGATGTTTGTAACAAGATGGTCCTGTCGGGCGGCATGGTCTGGAATTGTGGGGTGCCGGCCCACGCACGGCCCGGCACACGTACGTGTCTTTACTTACTGAAGAAGAACAATAAATCTATAAGATGGCATGGGTGCTATTGTACACCCTCAATTAGCCTGAAAATACAATCGTCGACATAGTCATCAGGTTTGAATTCAAGAATGGTTCTCATTGAAAGGAATTAAAGAAAACGTGTTACATAACTGCTTGTACCGCTGTGCTCCGCTGGGCGTCTCGTGTGGTCCACCATTGACGGCCCAACTGCCGTCTTGTACCACTCCACATTCAGAGCTTATTTCTTTCATTTTTACAGTTAATCACTGATTGGGAAAATTATATTTCTGGTAAGGCTTAAGTGAGGGTGATAGTATTTTCAAACACATACTTTTTTAAACTACATAGAGTGTTCGGCGGGGCGTGTATGTGTGTTTGTGATGCTGTCTGTGTATGTGTGTTTGTGTGTGTAGGCTCGTAGCGTGTTTGTGCACTGTGTTGTTCCCTAAGTGATGGGCAAACCGAGTATTTTAAAAGAACTAAGTAATTCATAACTGATTACTCATGAAAACTGAATGAACCGATTACTAATTTAGTTAATGTTTGCATTCATATCGTTTGTGCTATTATTTGCTTGCTGAATGTGTTGTGTGCATTACAATACATACCTTCAGTTTCTCCCAAAGTGTGTCAGTCTGTCTGTCGTGTTTATTGTTTTCATGAGTGGCTATTTTCAATATAATATACATGTTTATTTTTCTTTTCAGCTTAGCTCAGTTGGAAAATGTTGAAAAACGAAAATACAACGAAGATTACTTGGCTTTTGGTTTTACTTCCATCTCTGAACGTGAAGGAACACAAAAGCCACGGTGTCTCCTGTGTGGTAAGGTTCTTGTCAATGCAAGCATGAGGCCAACAACGCTGAAGGAGCACCTCACGTCTCTCCGTCCTGAAAAGCATCGAACAGTGTTGATGTATCTCGTGGGAAGAATGTTCGATCCTACAAATTGCTTTATCGCATTGCCAAGAAAAAGAAGCCACGTACGATTTGAGAAACCTTGGTAACGCCATGTGGCCAGGAAATGGTCGAGCTTGTTTGTGGCTTGGAGCATAGGCAGTGCCTATGTCAAAATAATGTAATCCATTACAGAATTATTAACATTTTGTCTAATATTCTGACCTCAATAAGGGGAAACTAGCAGCTACGCCATTTCCGTTCAGCATGCAATTGGATGAAAGTACTGATGCCTCCCAGTGTAGCCAGGTCCTGGTTTTTGTCCGTTATATGCATTTTGACAAAGAGGAATTCCTATTGTGGTGCAGAAAGATGAGCACACAAAAATCTCATTTCATATGTATATACACATATGTATACATATACTTATATATACATATATATGTACATATATATACATATATGCGCAAACATATATGCATTTATACATATTATATATATGTACATAATTACGTATATATACAGTGAGGGAAAATAATGTAACATCGTTAATTAAATCGCAAGATTTCACATTTCAGAACCACGTACAATTACTAAATTGGACTATGTGTAAGCAATAACATTAAAAGGTTAATACTATTTCTATAACCCAGAAGTTTTTATTAAAAAAATACAGGAACATTTATAATAAAAACGTAAATAAAAGTTTATACCATGTTTCAAGATACAGTATACATACATCAACACTTCGTTGCATAGTCGTTTTTATTAATTATAACTTCGAAACGTTGAGAATAGTTCACGATCAGCCTTTTAAAAGTTGTGGGTGTTATCTTATTTCATTCTTCAATACAGATTTCTTTGAGTTCAGTGATATTATTGGGTACACTCTTCTGAATCACCAATGATAATTTAATTCACAAGTTTTTGATCGGATTCATGTCCTGGGAGGGACTTGGCCATTCTAAAATGTTTATCTCCATCCACACCCATTCACTGGTTTCTTTTGCAGTATGCTGTGGATTGTTGTTTTTTAGATGGTCCATCCACGTTTCAATTTTAACAAATGAGGTGAAGGTAGGAGTTACTCATCCAATATTTCACGATATTTCCTGTCATTCTAGGTTGCCTCAATGAAGTGAAATTTACCTACCCTTATGAGCGGAAACATCCTCTCGCCATGATTGAGCTACGTCCAAACTTAACAGTGGGTATGGTGCACTTTGGTTGATCCCGTTCGTTTTGCTGCCTCCATATATGGTTTGTGCTGTTTCTCCCAAATAGTTCGATTTTGCTTTCATCTGACCACAGTAGAGACTTCCAAAACGCTGCTGGCTTGTTCAAATGGTCAATAGAATACTTCAGCCTGGCCTTGACGTAACGCTTCTAGAGTGTTTGCTGGTTTCTATCCCAGATGCCTTGAGATCATCCCTCTATTCTTCACGAGTAGTTTGATGCCTCTGCACTACTGTTTGGACCAATTTTCAAACAGTTCGGTCGTTTATCCTCTATGGACGATCAGTTTGAGGCTTGTTGGGAGCCGTATTGTGGTATTTTCTTTTACGTATTATGGTCTCAACCGAGGCTATAAGAACATACAGTTTGTATACATATCTTCCGATACCCTAAACCTGCATTATGGAGCCCCACAATACGTTCGCGAAGGTCTTGGCTGATGTCTTATTCCTACCCATGCTCACGAACTTTCAGACCGAGAGCTCCCGTACCAGTGACACGTTATTGGAGATGAATGCTGACGAATATTTGGTTACCAAATAGTAGAATGAATTAGAACATTCTGGTATAATCATAAAATAATTTTAATGTATAATGTCGAGAAAACAGCTGCCTATTGTAAACTTTTGTTCACGTGTTTAGTACACATGTTCCAAAATATTTTTGTTTGAAATATTTATGTGTTTTAGATATATTATTAACTGTTTTATACCATGGTTCATATAAAGTCCAATTTTTGTAATTGTACGTGGTCTAGAAATGGGGGAATCTTGGGAAGTAATCAACGTTTTGTATTATTCCCCCCCCCCCCCCACTGTATATAATGCATTTATGTGAAGTTAACCCTTAACAACCCGAATTTTTTACTCATATTCCCAATAACACAACCACTATTATCAGAGTGATGCTGTTGTCATGTTATCACCAATATCAAAATGGGAACGGAACTGCCGTCTGGCAGAAAATTTCAAAAATCACATTTGGGGACCAATTTGACAAGAAGTAAATCGTGTTTAGCATTTTTAGTGAGTGTGTCATGCATGGCACTTTGGGCAGTTAATGGTTAAGAGTGTAAAGAACACTGGGTATATGTGTATAGTATATATATTTAAATACATATGTACGGATATGTAAATATGTATCACATCAGCTAATTTGTTATCAGCCCGGAGCAAGACCGATTTTTCGAAAGTCTTGGCAGCGAGTGATGACCTTTTTGGAGGTAAAGTCATCCCTGCAAAAGAGAAGAGCCTTTCAACTAGCACAGATGATGAAATCGTTGTATTGTACCGATAAATGAATTTCTTGTCAATGGGTGCCTGTTGAGGCTCTTCAAGCCTCGATCTAGATCTTTTAGACGTTCTAAAACTTGCATGTCGACTGACAATACAGATCTTGGCCTAAAAGCAATCTTACTTCCAAAACCGAAATAGTCCTCTTCTTTCACTGCACTGCTAGAGGCATCATCGTTTACTGGAGAGTCTTAGTTGTTAATAAATCGTTGGCAGCGCGTACGAGTACCTTCTTTCACTAGCTCTTTTTACTTTTTGTGGTCAAATTCTGAATTGATTGTGACACACCTCAATTGAAAAATGTGTGGTGTAACGCTTGTAATTATTGCCTCATGTTCTTCTTGTTCATTTTCCAAGTTGAGAAGTTTCGAATCTTTTAAAAAGATTTCGGGGACAGCCTTGATATGGGCCACACAAAGCTTTACTCCCTTCTCAGTAAGATTTGCGCTCTAATATAGATTTGCCAGTTTTTTTCTACAAGAAGTAGAAGTAACTTGTAAATTACAAGTGGCGACACCTGAAACGGTATCCTAAATTAAAAAATTCAGATTCAGACCTAATAATACTTATGCACTTAAGCACTGTACTCAAGTACTTTTATTGTACTCAAGTAGAGCACTTAAGTTCTAATTAAGGAACAAGTACCTTAGTACTTGTAGGTATTAAGGTACTTAAGGGTTAAGTATAGAAAAGTGCTTATGTACGTACTGAAGTACATTTGTACTTATGTACTGCCCAGCTCTGGCAGTACTGCCTGGAGCAAATTGTGGAACATCTGCTCGTAAAAAAGCCCTTGCACCAGAGGAACTCTTCACGGAAGAGAGTAATTTTCCCCTTATATAAAAATTATGGTCAGAAAGAGAGAAAGAAAAACGCACGACCAACCGTGAACGAGTCAAGAGCAGGTGTATCTGAAGACTTCTGACGCTCTCGAAAAGGTGAAGCTTCCCATTATTTATGCAAGATAAAATTTGCTTAATTCTCTAGAAGAGTTTTGCGCTAGTTTGAAGAACGATAGCGGGCTAAATTGCACGTGAATTTCAAAATGGGACGCTTCAGCAAGATGCTAAAATGGGACTGCTTCATCTTAACGAGAGAATAGAGGATTTTTCACTATAAAACATGTATAAGCAGATATATATATATATGTATTTGTATATACATGCATATATATATTATATATATAAATATAGATCCATATGTATTATATATTTATCATTGCAAAAATGAAATGTTTGAAAGGCCTTTGTTGATTAAATGTTTTTACGGAACCCCTCTGTACAGCAACTATAACGATCCATTGTGAGAAAAATAATTTTCCAGTATCGTTGCGTGTGAGTCCTTGTTGTAATTCACATTTTTGGGAAATGATAATTGTATAATTTTTTTTTACAAAATAAGCTTCAAATCCGTATCATCGAAGGTTTTCTCTTTCATTTCGTCTGACGCATTTTCATAGCTGTATTAGTTGCCGAATAATAAATGTTCAAAATGTTTTTTTCCAATATGACTCTTTCCTTAAAAGAAGAACCAGAGTAAAAACGAACATTACATTTCTTGCAAACGCTTTGGAATTAAAATTCCATCATCAGTGCTGAATCAGAAGAAAAATGAAAAAAAACTCAATAAAAAACTGTTCATATTCCCCAAAATTTTTCGAATTTCCAAGAACCATAATTTATATTCATTCTCAATTAGAGATCACAGTGAGAATTCAAACCATTCATTCATAAATAATTTTTCAACCCTTCTCATATTGACTCGTGAACCTAACCTCAACAAAGACATTAGTGCCATAAGGTTATGAATTGCCCCCACCTACTGATATAATCCTGTGTGTGTATGTATGCATAGTGTGTGTTCGCTGGTGTATCTGGATTAGCGTGTACGTGTATGCTTGTGTGAATAAGGAGTATGCCATTGTTTGTGAATGAATGAATATAAATCAGGGTTCTTGGACATTCAGAGAATTTTGTGGAATATGTTGTGTATGATGTTTTTATTGAGATTTAAAAAAATAATTTTTCTCCTGCTTCAGCACCGATGATGGAATTTTAATTCCGAAACGTTTGAAATAAATTTTATGTTCGTTTTACTCTGATTCTTCTTTTTATTCTATGTTCAAAATGGTGAAGTGTCTTTTACGCCACTTTTTATGTATGCCTATTTATATATATTATATATATATATATATATATATATATATATATATATATATTATACTCTTATTTATACTGTTGTCGCTGTATATATGCAGTGGGGCTGACAGGGCTGAAGCAGAGATCCGGCCCGGTTGTAAGGGGAAGTTACGTGAAGCAGAACGACACATTTGAAGATATACAATGCGTTACAAATGCCAAATACACAAATGTCGCTCTTTCTATTTATATATATACAATTTTATACATACACACACACGGGTTGGACAAAATAATGGAAAACTTGACATTTTGGCGCCATAAGCTTTAAACATGTTTTGAACAATCAAAAAGTGAAATATTTAAATGTTTTGTGTAATAATTTTGGTATTTGATATGGTTATTTAAAATTACTGTCTTTAACAGATGTTTAAAAAAACGTTGGTTACAAGACATATAAATGGCAGACCTCTCTGACTGTAAAAGAGGCTAAATTGTTAGTGCTCGTATGGCAGGTGCAAGTGTAACAGAAACTGCTCAAATGCTTGGTGTTTCAAAAGGTACTGTCTCAAAAGTAAAGACTGCCTCTAAAAGAGAAGTAAAAACGTCCTCAGCAAAACACAGGTCCGCCGAAAGGGAAAGTTGTCTGAGAGAGACCGTCGGACTCGAAATCAAATTGTTAGAGAGGACCGCAAGACCACGGCTTCTAAAATAACTGCAGAGCTCAATGAATAACTACAGAGCCCAGTATCCACGAAAACTGTTCGTTGGGAGCCGCAAAAGTGGATCCATACCATATTAAAATAGATTTTATTGACTTGTCAAGGTTTTTCCATTATTTTGTTCAATCCATGTAAATATATGTATACACATATATATTTATTTATACTTACATCCATATATATATGTGCGTTACTTGGTGAAAAAAGGAAGGTAAGTGTGACTGTTGAACTTGACTAAATATGAGGCATTAGCTTTCCTAAGAGTAACTGTGCAATAATAATTGTTCGAGGTAGTGTAAATTCTAAAAACAGAAAATTATGTCAAAGGCTCAACTTTCAGGTCGATTCATGAATAATTTCTGATGTTTTTGTTAATTAGAAATGCTTTTTGTCTATTTTGAAGCGCTCATATGTTGATTTACTCGTCTAAAGGTAAGTAAAAATTTTTCTTCCGTTTTTAGACCATTTTCGCCCTTACGTTGTATTAAAATTAGAAGAAATAACTCTTGAAATGGATGACCTAGAGTTACATATTCGGTATGTGATGTGGGAGTCTAATCAGGAAAATGATGCAGCAGAGACAACGAAGAAAATGCGTACCATTCGTGGCCAAGGTGAACTAACAGATCAACAAATAAGAAATTGGTTTGCAAAGAAATTGCTGATTTGAACTGGAAAGGAACGCCTAGACCTGGGCACTCATCGGACTTAGAAGAAGATTTTGTAAGAACGTTACTGGAGAATGATCCTCGTCTAAGCACTCGTGAATTAGCGAAGAAGTCAATATCAATTACAGCGTGTGGATGAAAATCTGAGAAAAAGTTGTCTATCACTTGTACACAGAGAAATTGTCATCCACCTCCATGACAACGCATGCCGCACGCTGCAAAAGTGACGCAAGAAAAAATTTTGCAGCTCAGCTGGTCTGCACTATCCCATCTCCCTGACCTCGCCCCGACTAATTTTCATCTTTTTAGGCGGTTACCGCATACTCTTCAAAGCAGAAAATTTTCTGAAGACAACAAAGTGAAAAAGAACATCCAAAGCTTTTTTGAATCGAAACGGTCTTCATTTTATTCGGATAGCATTAAAAACTTAATAGGCAAATGGGAAAAAGTCATTGAAAATAATAATGCATATACGATTGATTAAAACGAGTTAACTTGGTTTTAATACACGCTGAATTAAACAAAATAAAAAGGAAATGATTTATAAATCAATCTTATAGAAACAAAAATGTACCAAGGACAATGTACACCAAGAGGTTTCTATATACCCGAGAACTCGTTCAGAACACAATATTAAATCCATACCTAAGAACGAAATTACACAGCACAACTAACATAAAACTCTGGAGCACAGTGCGGCTAAAGTTACACTCGCCTCACCTTTCCAAGACAGACAGGATGTTTTCTGCTGTCGTCCCATTCGGAAGCGTAACATCCAGTGCTCTCGTTACTCCTCCTTCAGTGTCGGTCTGCCCTCGTTCCAGTCCTCCTGTACCGCAGCGATGTACTCTCGGCCCTCCTGCTACGGGGCTGGGACGGAGATCCGGCCCGGTTGTGATGGGAAGATATGTGAAGCAGAACGACATGCTTGAAGAAATAAAATGCGTTACAAATATCTAATTTCAAGTCTAAATACATAGAACCTATGAGAATTTTGTTTTCAGCGTCTTGTATCATGGTAACAGGTGATTTTTTTAAATGGGAAAGCAAATGAGAGGATAGTTGAACATTTCATTAATGAATAATCAAAACCATTTCCGAATAGCTTGCCGCAGCCTATCCTGTAGTTCTCATCTAAAGTCTTTAACTCACATGTGTCGTAGTAAAAGAGCGCCATCCCCGAGGCTTATGATTTCTTTTCGAGAGTTGCTGCGTGTTTTCCCTAGGAAATCAGAGCTGCTAAAACGTGTTCTTGGTGCTTCCGGAGTGCAGTTGTTCAAAATATCGATATGATGGAAGAACAAAGGCATCGTACATTTTGCTCCATTATTTCTTAGTGGAACTACGGGAGACTTTAAGACCCCTAAAAACAAACATTTCGAGCAAGTGTTCTTCTTGATTAAAAATATTTTTTGCCTAGCATGCAAATGAAGAGCAGTCAGTTACTATCAGTTTGTTCTTACAATCAGGTGCATTCGTGTGTACAAACGACACCCTGCCTATGTGAATGTGTTCAAAGTTTAATCAAATTTATTGAAAATGCTGTCACTGGCTGGCATCCGTACAAAAAATTTAGGACCTTGTGAGACAGAGTAAGTAATTAAAAAAAAGACTTAATCCTACGAATAGAGTCAGCCATTGTGTGTACTTTCGAGTTCCGAATGCTAGCTCTTACTGTCAATGTGTGTGTGCGTGTATACTCGTATATGTGAGAACTAAGCATGATTCATGCCCGATCAAATGTATGCTATTTTTTCCTTCAACATCTTAAATAGACTTTCCAGAGAATATGATGAAAGCTACCTACATGAGGAAATTTTTCAACTGTGCGCTCCCTATAGTGTTATAACGGCTTTTTATGAAAAAAAAGGATGAGAACCCCTAGAAATCGTAGTAGAGGCGTACGAAACACCGGTGTATTAACATAGAATACAAGTTGCCCATGCTTTAAAATTAGAATCATTCAAGTTTTCAATTAAAAAAATATACCTTCATCTGCTCATTAGGCCTTCCAGCTTGGCCCCATTCAGTTCATGAGAGTGTATTAATTATTTCTGAAAAATTATATTATTCAGGAGTTTGATGTTATTGGGAAAATGCACGTAAACAATTTCGATGTCTTTTCATGGAAACACATTCAAGTGTTTAAAGCACTTTTCTCTTCCAGACCAGATGTCTTCCGTTGATAGGGATTCTTTAAATTTTTTCGGATGTTTGGAAACACTGCCGTTAGAAATGGTATTCTCTTCTTAAGCGAGAGGAGGAATTGAAGCAACAGGTTTCATTATGATATTTCCCACTGGAGAAGAGAACCACTGCGAGAGGGCAAATGCTAAAGCAATGCTAAATTTCCATTAATCATGACTTTTGACGAGGCAGTCGGTGATATGACAAGGGGTTGGAAAATTTTAGACAGTGATCGAACGATTCAAGCTCTTTTATTTCAAAAATGAAGTAAAACTTAATACATAATTGCGGCATTGGCGGCATAATGGACGTTAGCTTTCAGCTAGCATGTTCAGTACGTATACATAGTGATGCTAACATTTGCAATGAAATTCTAAGTCAGAAGATGTAAAGCTGGCTATTGTAGTTGTGCTTTATTGTTGTGTTTATCGCATCTATATTCAAAATGCTGGTATGCTGTGCGAATTTGTTTCTCATGATATCAATCGTAAATCCTGATGAAGGTGTATCACCGATGAAAAGATTGGTGTTGAATAGACGATCATTTCCATTCTGGGTAAGAAATCGTTGCTCGCATTTTTACTTCTGTGGGTGTAATTTTTACCAGATTATTACGTAATTGCCAGAGCCCAACAATGGTAAAATGTAAATCTCTGTAATAAAAATTGTCTTTGTCGTCGTCGTTTCCCTCATTACCATGAGTGAGTTCTTCCAGTATCCGACGAAATTTTGCCTGACCAACGTACAAATGTACTGTTAGTTTGTTCTCACGATCAGATGCATGTGTGTCTACTAGCGACAGCATGCCTATGTGAATGTGTTCAAAGTTTAAAGCTATTTTAACGATGTCTATTCCAATGAAATGGTGATTTCAAAATAATAACTACGACGTGCGTCATCAACTGTTGATGATTGGGATAACACAAGCCGTTGCTACGGTGTTCCGGATCATCTTCTGGAGCCATTAGCCGCTGCAAAAAAGCGCTGATGAAGAAATTGAAATTTTCCTACGAGCTCGGAAAGTGCACAAAAAATAATAAGTTTTTTATTGCTGGCGTCAAGGGGAGAAAATGATAACCGCATTTTGTTTTACAGCATCAGTGAAGTAAATGGACTTGTCAATCAGAGGTTTTCCAAATAGGGTTCAAAGTATGGTTGACGCAATTTAGTCTTAAATTCGTCATAAAGATTTCAAAATTTAAAAAGGAATAATGCGCAGAATAGCATTGGTGTATACCAATGATTTTGTGGGAGCAATATTTGCGCATTGAATAATGAGTAGCGTGCTAAATAAAATTTAAGTCCGATTTAGATACGTCACAGAACAAAGAGCGCTTATTTTCGAGCTTGAACTAATGAAAATGAGAGGTGTCATTTTTCTATTTGGTCATTTACGTAAGCGAATGATGAGGAAATTTTGCCGTAGAAGTAGAAACGGTTATAGAGCAATGTCATTCCTCAGCCTCACTCTCCCCGTTCTACTCTCCCTCGAAAAATGAGCTGGAAGCTGTTTTTCAGTTTCGGAATCAACATCACTTCGCTGCGGTTAACTGCAGTGGGAGAAAATGCGCTCAGGTTTTCTAGCACCTACTATATTATGTATTTGATGTGTGCAAACTATAAAGAAGCACCTTTCAATTATTATGTCGGGGGTGGGGGTGGTCGGGGGTGGGGGTTTGGTCTTTGGGGGGGGGGTTTCAGGGTATGCTACGTTTTTATGTAAACATTTGACATGTTGTGAAATTACTTATCCAAATTACATCTGCAAAAGAAAAACAAAAGAATTCTAAGAGTTATTCTTTTTCGTGGGGGGTTCATCCGCGCTAAGCTTTAGAGGCTCGAACTATTTTGTAAATTTACTGTTATAATATTTTTCATGAATTTTTCAATATTTTAGTACTAATAGATTACCTCAACAAACGCATCTGTTTGCATTGTTATATATGGAATGCGATTTCATCAAATTTTTCTCAAATCGTCGCTACACTCTAGGGCTGTAAATATATTAGAACACCAGTTCAATTATGTGCAACTGTTCTTTAGCACGCGTTGGACACCGATGAACAGCTGCTGAAGTAATAACAGGTACTCAGAAACTAATCATACGGTAGTTTAAATATTTGTAGACTGTTCAACAACAAAAAATTAAACTGAATATAGATACGTAACTTCCCCTCATCAACAGCTATATATGTCCCACTTCTAATCTCTAATGCTTTAATTCCAACTGTAATTACCTAGTTTGAAGAGCGTTAATTGACCATTATCATATCAGCGGGGAAAAAGTGTTCACAATGGAATTTGTTTTACGTTTGGAAAAGTATGATAAGTGTTCTATGCCTGTTCATCGATTCTTATCCAATTTTGTCAGTTCATACTTTCAAACTTTAACTGTGGGTATTTACTGTCAGCACTGTCTAAAGTCTTGAACCAAAAAGAAAAAAAAGAAAAACACTTTATTTCCAATAAAGATTGTACAAAAGTACAATCAGTGGTTTTTAAATATCTTAAAGTTAATACACTTAGATGATACACACACATGAGTATTGTTATACCCATGTCACTAGTCGAAAAGAAATGATTGAGGATAATATAATCCTAATGTTGCTTAATCTATATGATGATACATGTAATAATAATTATAAGAGACAACACAATATCATGGACAATGCATATTCATTATGGGGTGGAAAGACTTTTGACAGTTTACATGTACATGACATAAAACTTTGAAATTCGTGACGCCACGAAGTAATATTAAAAATTGCTTGTTTCAGCAGATGTTTGAAAATGTCAATTCAAGGAAGCATGAAAAAAATATAAATATAAGCATGAGGACCACGGAAATTACAAGTTTTTTTTATTTCTAATTAGTAATTTGTAACAAAACGATCATTAGTTGATAAGCATTATTTTTAAGTATAAATGGATGATCACACAACGAATTTATAGTTTTTTTACGCGAATACTTTACAATAATAAAGAGATGACGAGTTAGGTAATGTTACAAGTTGAGAGTGAAGAGAAAAAAGACCATTATCTCTAGATAAAATGCTTGTTGTCAGTTTTTCAAGTTGTTTACCTGAAAAAAATTCAATTCCCTTACACCTCGAGTGCTTCACTACGAAGTGAAAAGATCAACTTAGTTTGTTCTACGTTAAACGCAATATTTACTAGACTTAATAACTGATTTTCATTTTCTCGTTCAACACAAAATGTTCTCTAAAGTACAAAATATATGTTTGATGACGACCGGGCTTAAACACCTTTGTTAAGCTCCAAACTAGCTAAATGTCATCTTAAATTTTATTTTGTATGAATAACAAGCTGTCTGTTGGATGGTTGGAGATAGTTGAAGAAATTGTCAAATATGCTGGTGATTACTGCTCACATATTTTTTGTAAAAAGACTTCGTAACGAAAAGGAAAAAATATTACCTGAAAGGTATTTAGAGCCAAAACTTTGAGCCTATGCCCATCCTATTGCACGTATTTAGAAAAAATATAAAATAAGTCTCTAATTCCTAACAAGTATCTGTAAATGACTTGGCTTTGAGCAGAAAATGCAAAGAATAAATATGAATGAGATTGAAGAATTACCAATTTTGAAGAGTGTTTACTCTCTTCATCTAGTTAAGAGAGGGATTTCCCTCATTAATGTGAATGAACTGTGAATTGCTTTGATCGGTTATGATTTCGAGACTATAATTTTAAATTTATCGCCAAAGGACTTCTTTGCATGTGCCATTTGACAAATGATGGCTCATGCTGTAATGCAAAGTACAACCGAAGAAACCTAGATCGAATGCCGTAACCAGTATCCTTACTGCTCAGCAGTCGTCACATGAAGTGATTGACTGGTAAAACCAATGCCTCCTATATCTCTCGGGCTGCTGATAGAAATTGTGACGTCACATCAGTGCTCCGAGATTTTGCGACACAATTGTGAGGTCTCGAAGCGACACAGAGAAGTTAGTTCTGATGTACCGTTGATTATCAATGGGAAGTTGATCAGCCCAAGGAAAATCTCAGAAGAGATGAAGTGATACTTCTTCTGTCAAACGAGAGCATTGAAATTTTCAGTTTCCTGTAATTATTTCTAATTCGGTAGAAATCAGAAAAGTGTTCAAGCTTCTTTGGGCCCTGCCAAAGCGCGCATCAAAAGTAGGGAGAATCTGTGTAGTAGAAATATTTTACCCATTCATTTTCCAGCAATATTATAACAGGGCTAGGTTCTTCATTTAATCACTGGGACATTTGAGTTTCAGAATGCTCCTGAGTTACACAATTTCCCCCTCTTTATTGATCCTGTACAACACGAGTGTTAAGAATCGTCAGCTGCTGTATAAATCTTCCATATTCAAACACACAAAAAACACAGATTGAACAATAAGAATTCGAAAACGGCTTTAGCTCCAAGTTAGTTCATCCAAACGCTGCAGTGTTCCACATCAAGCTTGCGATTCCCTCATTTAATCAGATATGGATCACAAGGCGCACATCATGAGAACCTAACATGTATAAACTGTGTTAGGCATCTGGATATCTGTACACATCAAGCAGTAACTTCTATTTTCCCACGCACTATCTGACAGTTCTGGTGGAAATTATATGAGAAATCGTGTTTACCGCCTTTGTATTTTATTTAAAACTACTGCCATGTTCGGATTACCAGTGTGATATTATTGCTACGTGCCACGTCTAAGAACAGGCCTGGAGATGTAGAATGCATTCACAGAACCAATCATTCCTACATTTCCAGGTCACCTCGTAGAAATCAAGACGTTATGATAGCCGTAACAGGAGATTTCATGTCATTTGTGAAGAACCAAAGGCTCGAAATTAATTAAACTTCAATCCATCGATAATTTTCTATAAAACGTAGGTGACAAGGCTCTGAAAAAAAGTCCTAGGAGATGTGCAGAGATGCCGTTTCTGTCGAATGAGTGCATGAAAAATCTAGTTTCCTCTGGTGTGATAACTTTCTGATATGACAGAAAATAGAAGTGTAGTTGAGCTTGTTTGGGTCCAGCATTAGCTCGCATCAATAGATTAGAGCACTTGAACGGAGGACGATTGCACTCATGCGTTTTCTTTTATATTTACCTTTTTATATGATTCAATATAGCACTATAATAGATAAACGTCAGACTTTCAAAGAGTACATTGTTCATTTCAGTACCAAGTTTTCAAAATCCGGAGGAAACCTCATTAAAATGATTACCGTATTGCCTGAAAAAGCTCTGAAAATACCTTACCGAACGCTGATTTCACCATATATACATAACGGAATAGAATCATGGCAAGGAACTGATGAAAATAAAACCAATTTGCTCTTTACGCTGCAAAAAAAAAAAAACATTAGAGAGATTTAAAAATTAGACTCCAATGCTCACACAAATGATTTATTAATAAGTTTAAAGTACTTCAATTTCTGAATTTCTACAAGCTCTCAATGCGTAATTTCATGCATAAAACATTGACTTATGATGGCGAAAGAGACCCTAAACAATTATTAACTGCACAAATTGGCCATCGTGACCAATTAACCTGAAATAGAAGTATCTTCATGCTTCCTTATTATTCAAAAGCTCGGTCACAACACAGTATTCTCTTCATTGGAACTAAGACTTCGAGTTCAATCCCTGCTGAGATCCTTGAAAAAACTACCTACAAAGCTGTTAGAACGAATCTTGAAACCTTTTTTTATCGGAATATTTATCACATGAGATAATTAAGTAGAATCTTTTCTTCTATATGACTCATCCTGATAGGGTTATTTGCCATGATTAAAGCCAAAGATCTCAAGTCTGTTCTCAAGCCTTTTCTAGAACATACTGTTAACATCTAGCCCATTTAAACTACTATTTTAAAATCAAGCATCGAAGCTAGAGTGAACTAATTCATTGATCAGTCTAGTACGCAACTAGGTTGAGTGAATCAGGTTAAACATATTTGTGCACCTTAGAACATCGTTGATGATAGCATGCCATAGAAGTCACTGAACTTTTTCGGGCTCACAAGTAGCTATACCCAAATGTGACTATTGTACCCTACATAAGAAACAATCTTCTACCTCATCGCCTGTGTTTTCTAAATTGTTCAAGCTGTTTAAATGTATTGTGCAAGAAATATCGTGAATTACAACAAAAGTTCTCACATTTCAATAATTAAGCAAGCAGAAAAACACTTAAAATCAGACACTATCACTGAAATTTGTCTGAGCAACAGGCTCGATTCTCCAAGCGTCGAATAGCTCCAATTACGATTTCACCCTTAAATACGTAAAGAAATAGACCCAATGTACATTCAAGAGTCCCAAAAGTGCATTTTCAGACTCTTCATATCTTTACACTCCACGTATACAGGGCAACCAGTACTTAGTTGAATTCAACAAACTTCAACATGTGGTTGGGATCGTTGAAGTAAAAACATTTTAGTGAATACCTATGCGGTCTCATACGATTCGTTAAACAGTTACAAGGACTGGAAATTTGAAACGTATTACGGAAAAAATTGTACATTGAGAGTGGCAGGGTAATGAAATGTAGAAGTTAGTGAAGCAATTTTAAAATGAAAAAAAACAGTATGACAGCCCTAATTATTATGACCGCAATAAATATATTTTCTAATCAGGTTGGTCAATAACAAAAGATGATCAACATGACGCCTATTTGCTGCGACGCCGGCGTTCAAACGCTGAGGCAATGATTGCCTGACGCGATCGAAGACACCGTGAGCTAGGTACAAACCTGCTAATACAGCATTGGATATTCGCTCCATTGTCGTTTAACAGCCTTGCAGACGATGAAATGTTCGATGTAAATTAATAAATTTTAATTTTTTATGTAATGAAACATTCGAAAAATTAGATAAAAATTCCCAGTCCTGATAATTCTTCATCGTAGCACTTTCAATCACACAGTGTTTATTTTCACTATCCTAAGCTTATTTTAAAGTTTGCTCAACAAAGTGCCGATCACCTAGAATAATTTTATCGCTCACAAAAGGTTTGATGAAAATTACATGACAGTACTCTCTGACTCCCTTTCGATTCGTTGATTAATTCAAAACTGGCACCACTGCTCTGGCTAGTAATGCGAAGTCGATACATTTTCGCAAGTCTTGGATCAGGTTCGGAAACATAGAAATGACGTCACGCTAGTGGTTCGGGAGGTAGCGGCAGTTTTGCATAGACTCCAATGGCAGGGTTTACTTTTCGCTGGATAATTTCTGCCAGAACTTAAGTGAAATTGTTCGTGAGAATAAAAAATACAAAAATGGTGTGCAAAGAAACGTAGATTTTAAATATATACATTTATATCTGATATGATGTGTACTTGCTGATTTATACATGAATAAATGAGGAAAGTGGATCTGCACAGCGTTTAAAAGAGAGAAATTGTAACTAATGCAGTTTTTAAAAGCATAATGTTCAATTTATGAGCATATTGTTCGTTTTTATCATAGAG
The DNA here is from genome assembly GCA_030386875.1 of Morinoia aosen. Classification (NCBI taxonomy): domain Eukaryota; kingdom Metazoa; phylum Arthropoda; class Malacostraca; order Amphipoda; family Talitridae; genus Morinoia; species Morinoia aosen. The sequence continues at coordinate 46,753,592 of CM059575.1, forward strand.
CAAGGCTTTTGTTGTAACTGGCGATTTTTGAAGATCTTGGGTTGTGTATGGAAAGGAAAGCAGTGTGAATTAACAATAACTTACTGTATGTCCCTCTTAAGTTCCAGTGATGAAATAAAGACCTAAATGGTACTGATATTATAAGGAAATCGGTGTGTATTATGTTTACTTTGCTCGAATTGGTTAATCTTATAGCGTGTACTACTGTTGAACACAAACACGCCCGACCATGCCTTTGTTTTCAGTCCTGGAAGAAACAACTTTAAGAAAATGAATTTTCTTTACACTCACTCGACACAGAAAGTGTCACTGCATTTCTAATAAATATACATAGAGCCTGGTTATCTCTTTTCTGCTGAAATGAACGATGTACAGGGTGTCCAACACTTTTGTTACCAAACTTTAACATAAGGTAGCGATCGTCGAAATGAACACTTTTTATTCTATTAAGGTATGGTCTAAAATGCTTAGTTAAAGAGTTACAAGGACTTTAAGTTGGACAGTTATTAAAAATAATTCGTACACTCTCTTGCGGAGACGAATCCAAGGCGGTAAACTGCGGCACATCAATGGCAAGGATACGAAATGAGAAGTTAGGCAAGTATGTGAAACATTTATTATTATTAATTGACATTAACTTTTTAATGTTGTGATAAGGAAAACGCATTTTCGACAGTAATTATTATGAGCACGACAAACGAAACCGTAAACTAGGTTACATGTTTACAAAAATTGTTCGAAATGCCGCCCATTTGTTCCGATGCAGGCGTTCAAACGCCTCTCCAATGATTGGCGGATGCGAGCAAAGACACCAGGAGTTTCACGAATCCTTTCCGAGGCGTCAACAATCCTACCCATCAGGTCCTCTTCGGATTGAATCGGTGTTTCATACACTAAACGTTTCATATACCCCCAGATAAAGTAATCTAGGGGCGTAATATCAGGAGATCTTGGCCACGCGAAGGGACCGCCACGGCCTATCCAGCGATTGGGATATCGGGCAACTAATAATTGCCTAACAGCAACCGCAAAGTGTGCAGGAGCACCATCATGTTGAAAATACATTCCTCTGATGTCAGCTAAAGTTACATTTTCCAGTAGTTCTGGCAATACTTCATTAAGAAAAATGTAATAGGTACGTCCATTTAGTCTCTCTGGTAAGATGTATGGCCCGATCAGATAGTCACCAAGAATTCCTGCCCAAACATTTACGGCGAATCTAACCTGATGTCGACATTGTCTTGTAACATGTGGATTGTTGCCAGACCACATGTGCAGGTTATGGAGATTAAGTATTCCTTCTCGAGTAAATGATGCTTCGTCTGTGTATAAGACTCGTGATGGGAAACGAGGTTGTTGATCTGTTTTCTATTGAAACCACCTCGCAAATTCAACACGACGTTCGAAATCTTCACCGTGCAATTCCTGCACACGCTGAAAGTGAAATGGATGTTGACCACTGTTATGTAGTACTTGCCACACAGTAGTTTTGCTTAAATGTAAAGCACGTGCACAAGAACGAGTGCTTGAAGTGGGATTGTTTCAAAAATATTCTAAGACATCTTCCACCTTGTCTGGATCTGCTACTCTCCTTTGGCGTCTTCCTTCAGGTCGTGGTCTGTGAAATGATCCGTATTCACATAATCTCCGGCGTATGGCTGTGAATGTTTGACGCGATGGAACATGTATGTTAGGATGCCTTTCTGCGTAAATTCGAACAGCCTCCATAGAATTTCCATTTGCTGCACCATACACTAGGTGCATATCCGCTAATTCAGCATTGGATACTCCCTCCATTGCCTGTGATACATTTGCAGCCGAATAAGTACTAACAGTAAACAAACTAATCTTTGTCGTTGATGTCGAGGAGCACTCAGAATATCAGATGAAAAGTAACTTCACGTATTTGTAACTTTTTAACTAAGCATTTTAGAACATATTTCAATAGAATAAAAAGTGCTCATTGCGACGATCGCTACCTTATGTCAAAGTTTGGCTACAAAAGTGTCGGACACCCTGTATAGCAATACAGGCGGTCGAAAATACTCTATTGTTTCTTCTGGGCCTACTTCATTTGTGAAATTTGGTAATTTGTGTTTTACGTGTAGTGCTTTCTTAATTTATTGGAAATTAATGTTTGGTTGTGTGCTACTTATAGTTGTATTGTTTGCTAAATGTTCAAGTGTGAGTACAATTAATCTGGTGTTTTAGGAAGCTTTAGAGATTGAGTAACTCTTTGTATCCGAAATACATTCCAATTTTCTGCTCTACGGCTTCATTCCTCCAGAACGTTCGCGACAGTTTGTTCTTAAACTCAAACTAGTATTCAAAGCGAAAGGCCAGGCTAACCGGGTTTCAAATTTCTTGACCCATTGGGCAGACATTTTGTATTGCTATACTGTAATATAAGATAGTTATTGGGCGTTCGTACACATCAGCGCAGGTTCCGTTGCCACACTTTTCGACCACTGTTGTCTCAATGATTCATTGAAAATGAGAAGTGGCACATTGTTTAAGCTGTTGGTAGGTTTTAAAAGCTTATGAGAGGCCAAATTTAGATGTTGCAGCAATGTGGACTTCATTTTAACTAACGGAGAAGGCAAAGCAAACATTATAGATTTAACTATAAGCATTTGCCCCATGTTAAATATCTGCAGCTCATATCCGAGTACACGAGTAAACATGCTACTCGAACGTGATCAGGTCGACTTTCTAACATTCATACTCCGAAAAGCATACGTATTTATGTTGGGATGTGCGAAAGAGAGTTTTTACTTTCGTTATCCGTAGACCCAGACCAAAAAACGATCAGTTATTCCATAATTGTTCTATGACTGTTGAATATTCTTTTAAGACCATGTAACCTACGTTTCTTGATTACTAATTGGTGCTCTCAAATGTCTTTTACTCGTTACTTCATCTATTCGTTATCTCGAGAAAACCGCAAAATTTCCGTGTATTAACTCGCTTGGTCCAAAGTTTAAGGATGACAAAGAAGTTTTGTCGCTCTTCGAGCTTCTCAAGAATTATGCCGAACTCGCTGCTGACAAAATGATGAAGTTGCCAGGATTTAAAAAGCTACTTAGTTTTCATCACGTTCGCATGAAACTTCAAAGCGCAGCAGTCTAGAAAATTGGACTTGTCTAGGACAAGATTAAATTTACATTCATCACACTTTGAACTTAATGACCCAGAATGAAATAAAATTTCAACGACGTTTCAATATACGAAGTAACATCATCAAATTACACTGAAGTGTGCAGTGCTTGAAATTTCCAACATCATCACGCAATACCGTCAAAATGGGGACACTAATGAACACGTGAATCGATTATCTGCACACAACATGCTACCTCACGTCTAGAGACTCTTGAGTGACTTATGCTCTGAAACGAATTTTTAAATGATTTCATTTCCATTGATCGAATTCTAAGGATTCTGAGGATGTCTGCAGGGCTTTGGTCTCCTTAATTTAGGAAAACGTTGTTCAATCATACTCGACCTGAATATAATTAATTGGAATTGTAATTTCAGAAATGTAGCTTCTTGAGAGAAAATTTGATATTCCAGGAGCGCAAGTTTGATTAATTCTTGATAATCGGTGAACGACGTCTGCTGTGGTCAAGTTGAACAAATCGTAATACGCTGATTACTGTTTAATTTGAAATAATTTCACTACCAGACGATCCATAAAAGTAAAATGAAGCTTTTGCATAAAATTGCATTTTATTAATATCATTGAATAATGTATGACCTAAGGCGAATCTATTTTTCTAGTTTAATCTGATCTCAAGGACGCTTACAAAATTGCAGGGAATTCAATATTACAAAAATTAAGCAGTTTGTGAGCAATATATTCCACTTGGAACTATAGCTTGTTATATTAGAGCATCAATTTTCACAATATTATTATCAAAATGTTTTCTCTCGCATGTATTCAATATATTGTTTTAATTCCGCTATAGGATAAGCTGATAAGGATAAGCTACCCTCTGCTATGTGCTCCTAGATCTCTGGTTTACCAGTTTAGTTGTTCACGTTGTGAACCACTGTACATAGGTTCTACCTGTCATATTCTTATGTCCAGAGTAGCCGAGCAAGCTGGGCAAAGCTGTAAAACCGGCCGTTTTCTTGGTTCCCCTCCACTGTCCTCTGGTCGATCCCATGCTGAAAACTGTAACGTCTTTGTTTCCGTGAACCAGTTTAACATACTTTCAAGTACCCCACATGTGAATGATATACGTATCCTTGAGTCTCTATACATCCTTGAACACAGACCCGTTCTAAATGATACTCAAAATGCTTTTCCTCTTCTCGCCGCGAACACGAAATAATTCCGAGAAGTTGGCATTTTCGTTTATTTTTTATATTTTTAGTTCAATATCCACGAGTATTTTCTCTATCTGTGTTACAGAATTCTTTTGCATGATGTAGTTTTAATTCACTCATAGTTGTTTGTTTTGTCGCAGAATTTTTTTGCCGAAGTGAACTGTTGCGTGCCGAACGTTCAATTTTATTCGTTCAGACTTCACTAATTGTATTAATGAAATGACCATAAGTTCAACGATTTTCGCCTTGCTTTTCATGTGACAAAATATTACGCAACGACGTAATAAACATATTTAATTTTGTTTCTGTGGAAAAAATAATCAAATGAAGCCGGCTTATGGGTGTCATGAGGCAGGAATAAGGCATCCAAGGTTTGAAAAGGTTGAGAATATATACATATATAGTGGAAAACGTTTGAAGTAACCACGCTATTTGAGGAATTGACGAACAAGAGAGTGACAGAAGATTATCTGCTCAGTTGATCGTAAGTGTTTTACAAAAAATAGTTCAATATAGATATAAATAGTAGTTCACCATATACAGAGTGGTTGCAAAACATGTATACCTTTTAAAAAATGCTATAACATTTTTCACTGGCAGGATAGGGAAATGAAACTAGTATTGTTGGAAAGAAGAATAGTTAAATTTCCATTTCTATTTTACCTCAATGGACTGAAATATTATCAGACTGAAAGAGTTCTCAGTCTTTCAACATTTTCCGCTCTGTGTTCAGAAACTTTTCACCCAGATCTTCCTTTATTAATGTTTCTCACAATAAACTGGGATTGCCACTTTTGGAAATTCCTCTGAATCTTTATTCTATAAGATTTGAATTGGTAGTACAAGCAAGAAAAATTTCCTCTGAATCCCGACGATGGATCCAATTTTCGTTATTTCTTCGATGATGAACTTGGGTTGTTGATGGTCAGTTGTGCCATGTTTGCTGATTACAATAAACTTCTATCCACCACTCGTGATGTTTATGCTTATTTGCAGGGTGTACCAGATACGTAAGAAAACGTTGAATTCTGTCCTTTCGGATGCTCTGTGTTATAGTCTCATATTGCATATATTGAAAAAGTTTTTGAAATATAATAAGGTATACATTTTTAGCGGCCACCCTGTATATTCTCGTTCTCTGGACATAATTAGTTAAAGATCGGTAAAGCTGCGAGGTCAAATTTACACTTGAATTAGATACCTTATCATTGAAGAGATTTTTCCCTCTCGTGTACTTGCTTTTTGTTTTTTACCATTTGTATGAACATGACTACTCAAAATCCTTAAATTCGAGTCATTTATTGAGTAAAAAAATGAATGCACATTGTAAAATACGGTAAATTCTAGGCATTTCTTCAAGATAATTGATCAAAGTACAGAAGGCTGGACTTTTGACTGTAAGAGGCGTTCACTAAATCAACGCTCGACCAAATGGTTGAATAAACTATGAACAAAAGTTAAGATAATTCTTCTATTAGTCCACCATGTGGCGAGGTGTCGAAGAAATGGCTAAGAGCTCATTACCTTTAACAAACTTTATAGTATGCTAGAAGGTATTTTTCTATCCTCCATAGAAACCTAGCTTAGATATAAAATAACCCTGAGACCAATACATTAATTAAGACAATTCGAGCATATTTTGAGTGAACTTAACCCTCAACCGTTCAGATCTACAGTATCTCAAAATCTACATCAATGTACAGCTACATCGTAATTTGTTTCTTATCGAATTTGTAGTGTACTTTTCACGGGCTGGAATCCTGCTCTTTTTAATGAATCCTATTTCTGCTTTTGAGCTCTTATGTATTCCAAACAGCAGGATTTTTAAATCGGCTACTTTTTAGCGGGCACCGTGCATAATGAAAATATAAAATAGAGTAGAAAACACTTCACTAATGAGATGGGGACTAATCATTGCATGGCATTTTAAATGGACTTTTCTTCTAAAATTAAAAATAATTCCGAAATGCAAAGGCTTAATGAACCACATGTAAATTGTAGAAGCAATAACTTTAAAATCATCTAATCGAATTGGAAGGCCACCTCTCTGTGTGAGAGCGGACAACGGAATGTGGTTCCTGAGGAATTTTTATGTTTGATAATAAAATTTTATTACAACTTGATGGTCTGGGGATTGGTCTCCCATAATTTCTTCCCTTTTCATTCGCTGTCATGAAAAGCGATGGTTTAATTTTTAGGTCTTTTTTTAGAATCCTCTAGGTTTTAAGCGCTTTTTTCAAATGGTAAACTGATATTTTATTAAATGTTCAAGAGTCCCTCTTTTAGTATTTTATGTCTTCCATATCCTTACTCACAGCGTCTCGAAAAAAGCTTGCTAAAGAGATTGAATAAGATAATTTTCTTAAATTGTTGAATGGAGAAACCACTCACAAATTGACATTTTTCAATGTTCGGTTTTTCGTAAGCCGATATTCACCGGGCAAGAAACCTGCTCCTAACCTTTTATTCAAGGTGGCGCAAAAGTCACTTCATCATTTTGAACGTTTATTACACGTCAACTAATACAGCTATGAAAATGAGTTGCATACGAAATAAAAGAGAAAATCTTCAAGTTTCATCCTGAATCCATTACACCGATTGGAAACATATTTTGTAATCAAAATTTACACAATAATTATCATATCCCAAAAATGCTGAAATACAACAACGACCAACGAGTGAAGGTAATGGGAAGTGTTTTCTCTCACAATGGATCGTTAGTTCCGGTATAGAGGGACTTCGTGAAAAGATTTAATAAGAAAGCTCTTCTAAACATTGCATTATGGTAATGATTTCAAAAGTCAGAGATTTTGGCTCAACAGCAACAGATTTCGGCTCAACAAAAAAATGCTCTGGCAGACAGAGATCGGTATAATATGCATGTTTAATTTTACGTGTTTCATTGAGTGTTGCAACAGATTTGAGTGTGTGTAATGAGAATGTAACTGCCCGAGTTATTCAGTGTTTTATTGAGCGGGGCAGGTGATCAATATGCCTAATACTCTCCGTGAGTTAGAAAACATTATCGGAGAAGTTAACAGACTAACTCCAAACATCTTAGAGAAGTATAAAAAATACTATACGTAAAATAAGCTTATTTTCTATCTTAAGAAGAAATGGAGAGCATTTGAAGCATGACACATTTGAATAATTAAATTTAAAAATTTTCTCTTTCATTTCATACGTAACCAACTTTTATAGTTGTCGTAGTTTTCGTGTAATAAATGTTCAAATGTTCAAGTGACTTTTGCGCTACCCTGTACATTTAAATTTATATTAATTAAGCAGTGTTAGTATTGACTTTTATAAAGACATTGCCGTCAAAAGTTCATAGCAGAAGTTATACTTTTCAATTCATCCTTAAGGAATTTGATGTTTTAGAGTTTATTAGCTTCCCAATGAGTTAAGTAAAATTCTATATCAGGATAATACTTAGCAATAAATTTTACCCTGAATAATAAATTATTGCTGTTCGTAAAAAAATAATTCTCTAATAATTTTGTTTGCATATACGTTTCTTTTTGTTAGGTCGGAGAACCTTGATGAGGAATGTAACTATTTATTTTATACTGAATTGATATGAAAATAGAGTAGATTAATGTGTAAAGTATAGAGTGACATTTCAATAACAAAGACAAAATTCCTATAGGCATACTTTCTTCCGTGATTTTTAAATGTAGTCCTTCAGTGTCACTCCGCACGAGTTCGTACGCTCAACCACTCAACGCCTCAGTGCTCGTTCTGCAGTTGTTGTAAACTAGCGTTTCAGGACCAGCCGGTGCCTCCTTGCACCTTCTCATAGCTCCGCCACTCTCATGCAGGGAACTGTGGCTGTATAATTTGGTTAGATGATTTTTGAGTCATGGGATCTGCAGTACATTAGGTTCAACAAACTTCCGCCCTTTGAAATCGACGTTTATTTCAAAGGATGATTCTGATCTAAATTACATACAATCAGCATTTCTCTTCCAATAAGCTTCCTGTTTCTTTCTACCAGCATGATATATTTTACTGCGAAATTTTGTTTATAATTTGATATTTTTTCATTTAGGTATGACTAGGGGTCTTGTCTCTTTTTGGAGGATTTGAGAGGTACCATATAGGTCAAAACAGTCCCTTTTTACTTTTTGACTGATTTTGGATACAATACAATTTTGGATATAAAATAATACAAAAATTACTCTTTACGTGCATTTCTTCCCAAAGCTATTATGTACACTTATCTTCGTATTTTGATGTACGTATAAATTCTGGCACTTTCAGTAGTAGTGTCAGGTTATTTATCGCCTCCACTATGTATATACATATATATATATATATATATATGCCATACATATATATATATATATATATATATATATATATATATATATAAATTCTTCGGTTCTCATTTATTTCTAAATGTATCATTTTTTCTGCTGGAATTCATAATAAGCTGTTTGTACTTCTGATGTAGGCATGAAATTATCAACGGTTTGCCATGAGCTCGACAAGCAAAATCATTTCTGTTAGAATAGTACATTATAAAGCAATTTATTCCTTTGTAATACTCTCAGTATAGTCTTCAGAAGCGCATGATTCATGTGCCGAAGAGCTGAGGTGGTAAATATGAACCAAGATATATTTTAGTAGACTAAATTTTTCCTCCGAGCTAAATCTGCTATGTAATTAGCTATAAATTGGAGAAAGCCGTCCTCAATGATTGTCGAGCAAAGGAAATTTTACCGAATTTTAAATATGGCGCAGATAAGGAAAAACAAGTGTTAGTCCTGCGTTTTTTAAACCATTGAGAACTTCCATCGACCGCCTGATTTTGAGAGACGTTTACTGTGAGAAATGCACTTGGAATGTCCTTTGATCCTCGTGAAAGCTTGGCGAGATATCCATGGAAATAATAGGTCTTACGTTGTTAAATTGAACGATGTACAACAGCCGTTGCTGCATCATTCTTGATATCTTGGTTTTGTGGTAAATGGGGCGCATTTTTCATGGTGTTGAATGATTCAAAAGCGTAAAATAAATACAGTCTCATTAATCAACCGAAATTTATCTTGTTAACTTGCTGTATTCGGGAATTTCGAATTTCGTGCCTACTACTATGCCTACACAAAACTCCATTCAACTAAGCTCCTTGATAACCTGCTCTCCATGCTTCACGAGAGGAAGGAGCCGAGACCCACGCAGGAGGCCACCGAATCCTGTACACGTGGAGCGTAGGCGTACATACGTAAACTTGATTCCGCCTTTCTGTCGTGTGTAATTTGCTGCGAAATCCAATCCATCACTTCAGGGTGGATTCTTTGCGAGAGATTATGTTGGCAGTGCTTGCGATGTCCGTTCACCAGGTTAATTTTTTTAGTGATTTTTACTAAAATAAGATTTTATTACAGCGCGGAGATATTATTTTACACCCAATTCCATCGTTTTTCCACTAGTTCATGTTTTTATTTCCATTTCCTACAGGCTCATAGATTTTTTCCCTTCATTTGTACAAATTTGAATTCCTACGTGAGTTCTATCATCTGTCACTTCTTTTTCAAATTTGTAGCAAAACTAATTCTGCAACGTTTATAGCTCAAAATGTGCGCTTAATTTTTTTTGGTGTTAAAAACACGATTTAAATAGCAATTAGTGAAATTGAGAAGCAGCCTCAAACCAAAATATAATCATTTCTGAGACAGAAGAAAACTCAAAAAACGATTTTATTATGAGAGTTTTCGTAAAAATATTTATTGAATGGACCGGGTACTCGCAATTTATTTCTTTCGTTCTCAGTTGAGATAAGCCTCACTGATTTTCTGAAGGACGCTTAAAGCTCTTCAAAAAATACTAGGGTGACATCATTTTTGCCTCCCAAATTGTTTTAAATTGCAGTGTGTTTTAGTTATTATCACGTCAGTATTCGTTTTACTGAAAAATGAAATTCTAACTTTAAACAGAGCTACGCTTCGACGCACCAACATCAGCTTCAGGCGGAGACAGTTTGATGTTGATATATCGAAGCGTGGCCTGGTTGGAATTTGAATTTGTTAGCGCGATGATTACATGCCTGCTAAGCAATTTAACAGATCCTGAGCTGCGGCAATTTCAGTTTTAAGAGAGATTTGGAAGAACGGAAATAAATGATTCTTTCAATAATAATAAAATTGATTTTGGATCAGCTCCTCGCTGTCAAACATGACAGAGTTTGCAAACATAACCCAACTGGAAATATGAGAGCAATGTTTAGGGCACGTATTTACAAGTCGTATATGATGAAATTCCAATCAAACTTGGCTTAAATATAAGGATTAGTTTTACCACTCTTGGTCAGTTAGTTTAGGCATCTGGATTACAATGACGTATCATTAATGTGCATGGAATTACAATTTTATGTGACAAATATGTAACTCGTAAATCATCACAAATTAATTTTTGTGTCATTGATGACCTCACCACCAATCTATTCGTTCCATACGTGTTACAAAATTTAAAACAAGCTTCTATAGTTCTGGAAAAATTTCAATACCTAGGAGGCATTCATTGTGTTTGCTTTGCAATTTCGTTTTGTACTCCTTCTCCTTTCGAATTGGTTTCGTCAATTTTTATTCGACGTTGTCAATGCACTTCGTCTTTCTTACAGAAATCAGTAGTCACGAGTAGAAACGTATGCCTTCATAAATGACAAAGAAGAGCAAAGAAAAGAAAAAAAGAAAAAAGAACAAACGTTTATTTCCAAAAAGGTTGGCACATGAGATACATGACAAACATATTGGATTTTAAAAATTTCTTAATATAAGACATCATTAGACAAAAGTACTACACGAGGAGTACTAATAGACAGACTATCCGTGGTCTAAATTAGATTAGGTTGCACCACACGGCAAAGCTTTAAAATGAAGGTTATAGATTTAACATACATATCTATTAAAAATAGGACGTTTCGATTATCTAGATCATCATCAGCTATTCTGAAATACAAGAAATGACAAATTAAGACCGGCAATAAAAAACTTTCAGTAAGTAATATAATATGTACACAAATGAAAATTAAAAAAGAAAATTACGTAATACCTATTTTCAATGGGTAGGAAGACTGCATGTCATTAAGGTTAGGTTTCAATTCGCTAATAAAGAGGGATTCAAGAATGCGTAAATTAAAACAGGAACCTGCAGAACCTAATATTGAAAAATTTCCGAGTGAGATAGTTGTATTGCATTTTTTAGCATGGATTCTAATAGCTGAATGGGAAGGCCTGCTTAATGGAATACCAGTCCTAAAACTTCTACCACTGTGTTCTAATACCCTCGTAGATAGCAACCGAGATGTCGAACCGACATACACAGACCCACACAGTGGGCAACAGTACTTGTATACAACAGGGGAAAGCATTGAAATGGGTGGTCTATCTTTAAATTAAAAAAATGAACCAATTTTGAAATTATTAACCAAAATAATTTGAAGGTCAACACAGGGAAAGTATTTCACAACTAATGAGAGCAATTGTTCTTTTAACTTCTCAGACTGAACACCGAAGTAGGGAATGGTGACTAACAATTTCTTCTTATCTACAGTCAGCACAGTAGCAATGGTGGAATACTTTTTATTTAAAAATTGCTTGAAATACTTTTGAATAAAATATAAAGGATAACCATTTTTAACAAAAAACTGCTTTAAAAATTCAAACTCATTATGCAATAATGAATAACTTGAGCATATTCAATAAGCCCGAAATAACAGGGTTTTCATGCTATTGGTTTTAAATAAAAAAGAAGAATACGAGAAATAACTTAAACCCAAACCAGTAAAAGTGCTTTTCCTATAAACAGAGGTCCAATTTAACCAAATCTGTCCATACCCGTAAACTCAACGACCTTGGGGTACAAAATGAACTAAAGCCTTGTGACCCTGACTCTGTAATTTGTAATTATAGTTCTCTGGATTTATCTTCTAGATTGAAATTTTTGTTAGCTTTTGGTCTTGATTTTAATCTCCCAGTTCATAATTTGAATTTTTATAAGTACTTTTTACCATTTGAAAAATTGGTCACCATTTTGAATGATCTTCCATGTATCAACTTTAATGAGTTCGTTAGCAATCTCAAATCATTGTCAATGAAGTATTATTATAATTTCAAATCATATAAGATATTTTCTGCTATATTCACAAAATCTGATATATCTCTTCTCAAGTCTCTTGCTGCAAACAAGACTATAGTTGTGACTCGACCGGACAAAGGTCGCGGTGTAGTTTTACTTGATAAGTCTAATTATTTGCGAGCTTTGGGTACTATTATTTCAGACAGCAGTAGGTTCTCGGAAATATGTAAACCTATTCATAAATATGTACTCCGTATAGAAGATAAAATTAATTATTTCTTACGAAAACTTAGTAAATCTTCCGTTATCTCTGAAACTATATATAATAGCTTACATGTTTCCGGTTCAGGTCCGGGAATACTCTAGGGTCTTCTCAAAGTACATAAAGCAGATTTTAAATCCAAATTTCAACTAAGACCGATTTTTGCAGCCTACAACACTCCGAGTTATAAATTAGCTAAACTTTTAGTACCTATTTTAAACCCCATAACTACTAATGAATACAGCGTTTTTAATTCATCCTCCTTTGCGAAGGAGATCGCTAGTATTCCTGATGCTGACAAATTTTACATGACGTCATTTGATGTCGAAAATTTGTTTATCAATATTCCGTTAACTGAAACAATTGATATTTGTTTGCAGCAATTATTTGAAGTGGAACAGACCGTTTGTAACCTTAGTCGTGTAGCATTTAAAACCCTGTTAGATCTTGCAGTTAGGTTCTCATTTTTCATTTTTAATGGCAAGTACTACAAACAAATAGAGGGATTGGGTATGGGGCTGCTTTTGGGTCCAACTTTCGCGAATATTTTTATGTCACATCATGAACGAATATGGCTGTCTGAATGTCCAAATAATTTTAAACCAAAATTTTACCGCAGATACGTTGATAATACTTTTGTTTTGTTCCGAGATAGAAACCACTCTCATTTGTTTCTTGATTATATTAATAGTAAACAAAGAAATATTAATTTTACCATGAAGACTGAAGCAAACAATAAATTACCTTTTTTAGACTGTCTTGTCCAAAGATCAGGTTCCACTTTTTGTACCTCTGTTTATAGGAAAAGCACTTTTACTGGTTTGGGTTTAAGTTATGTCTCGTATTCTTCTTTTTTATTTAAAATCAATAGCATGAAAACCCTGTCATTTCGGGCTTATGGAATATGCTCAAGTTATTCATTATTGCATAATGAGTTTGAATTTTTAAAGCAGTTTTTTGTAAAAAATGGTTATCCTTTATATTTTATTCAAAAGTATCTCAAGCAATTTTTAAATAAAAAGTATTCCACCATTGCTACTGTGCTGACTGTAGATAAGAAGAAATTGTTAGTCACCATTCCCTACTTCGGTGTTCAGTCTGAGAAGTTAAAAGAACAATTGCTCTCATTAGTTGTGAAATACTTTCCCTGTGTTGACCTTCAAATTATTTCGGTTAATAATTTCAAAATTGGTTCATTTTTTCATTTTAAAAATAGACTACCCATTTCCATGCTTTCCTCTGTTGTATACAAGTACTGTTGCCCACTGTGTGGGTCTGTGTATGTCGGTTCGACATCTCGGTTGCTATCTACGAGGGTATTTGAACACAGTGGTAGAAGTTTTAGGACTGGTATTCCATTAGGCAGGCCTTCCCATTCCGCTATTAGAATCCATGCTGAAAAATGTAATACAACTATCTCACTCGGAAATTTTTCAATATTAGGGTCTGCAGGTTCGTTAGGGTCGTAATTTTCTTTTTTAATTTTCATTTGTGTACACATTATATTACTTACTGAATGGTTTTTATTGCCGGTCTTAATTTGTCATTTCTTGTATTTCAGAATAGCTGATGATGATCTAGATGATCGAAACGTCCTAATTTTTAAAAGATATGTATTTTAAATCTATTGTCTTCGCTATAACCTTCATTTTAATCCGTGGTCTACTAATAGACAAACCATACGAGGTATACTAATAGACAAATATACGAGGTGTACTAATAGACAAACTATCCGAGGCGTACAAATAGGTAAACCTTACGAGGCGTACTAATAGACACTCCGTACGTGGAGTGCAAGATAGATTAACCCTGTCATGGGCTAGTTAATTCAAAATTATCATTTCTGGGATATTCTATATCCCAAGAGATGACTGACAACCCATAAATAATTTTAAATACTACTAGAAAATTTTTCCGAATTCCTAAATTATTTGTTGAACCGAAAGTAAGAAAAGACAAAAAACGCTATACCGAAGCCGCTCGAAACACCGTTGTAAATGACCATCAAGTATTGAGAAAAAGTTAGTCACGAAGTAATTTATAAAGAACATCACGCAACACACCACACACATCTAGAAAAGAAACGCGTAAACAAACTCACACGTAAAAAGAAATTCATGGCTTGTTCATCATACGTATAGAGAGCTGATAATTTTTCACGAGCGCTATTATTTCATTGGTCTGCTCATATTCTTCATCTTGTCTATTCACAGATGCGCCCTCTGGTGTGGTGATTAAATCATTTTATTTTTTTTTATTTTTGAATCATTAAACAAGTTCAATAAATAAATTTATTTCTGACATATGGTTCAGTGTTTACTGGTCGCAGAGCTTTAGGTAAAATGTAATGTGTCTTGAAGTTTCGTATTTACGTAAAAAATAGAAATTGAAAACATATATATATACATATGTGTGAATATATTTGAACATGTACATGTGCGCACACACAGATATGCATGTATGCGTGCGCACACACACACGCACCCACCTACACACTCATATTCACACACACACACATATATATATATATACGTATTGGAAATGAAAATAAGAAAAATAACAACAAACAGAAAAAATAATCTTGCTCGTGGTACATCTAGAATGACATTCAAGCTTAGTGTAATCGTAAGAAATAACCCGAAGAAAAATAAATGGAAAATATTTCGAAAAACGTATAAATGAAATGTTTATTTTAATTTAATGACAAAAATTTTAAGAAAAATCAAATTACAGTCGAGGAACAAGAACAAAAACAAAAAATTTCGGGTTAAATATCCTCTCGGTATGCTCTGCAGCATCACACGGACATGAGAACAAACGGAAAGATTACACAGTGAGAGAACATTGGACGCTGAAGTTAGTGCGACCGATATTGGGTAGTAACAAATTTTGATGGCTACAGAAATTTTATTCTAAAAAACACATTAAGAAAAGTTACAGTAAAAGGGATGTACGAATTGGTGCAAAAGCTTCGTAGAATAATGGAAGGACAAATGTGTGTGAATATTAAATGAAACGGGTGCACAAACATTATATGACAGTTTGTGAACCATATGGTTGTACATCTACTCGAAGCGAGGAAATGTTCAAATTGACCAAACTTAAGGAGAGTATTGTCCTTAAGTGCCATTATAAAAGCAAGACAAGTTGTGCTGCGTGTTATAAAATGAATTTTGATTTTATAATCATCCTAAGGTATCCTAGCTACGTTTTAGAGCAGTGGCTCTTAACCAGAGGGATGTAAGCCTCCCCAGTAAAGCCTGATTTTTCCCAGTAATGTTATCCACAAAAGAGTGAACTTTCGCTGTTATATGTTTGAATATGAATATGCATGAGGACCTATTCTAAGAGATCGTCCCAGGCCCCTGTCGCTTAGGTGGTCATTTTTCATGTTTTTGTTGGAAAAGGAACCTTAGGTGGTGGACTATTCGGTCCTAAAATTTTATGGCGCTACGGACCATAGATCCCCCCTCAGGGGGGGGGGGGGGTAATTGGACCAAAATCTTAACTTCGTGCCCATTTCAACCCCATATAAAAAGAGAACTAATGGAAAATTGAAAAAAAGCCCATTTGAGTTTGTTTGGAATGTTCCAAGGATTCTAAAACTGTCTTTGTTTTTGTTCTAGCATCAAAACTGAATGAGGAGATACACCTTGAAATATCAATCCCAGGGAAATATCAATACCTATATCCAATATGTCAATTTTTTTCAAAAACGAAGGCCCAAATCAAAAAAATGAATGAAATAAATTGTGTTTCTTTTCAAAAGTTACATATCATAGTCAAATTTATAAGAATCAGACTGAAAAAAACAGTTTCATAGTTTTGAAAAAAAAAGTATTTTTTTTTTGGGCTTAGGAAATCAAAATTCACAGTGTGAATGTGAAGTTATTTATGGATATTATCGAAATGAAATTAAAACTGCATTCAATTACATAAATTGTTCATTATATTACACTTCAACAAAAAATTTCGTTTTATGCTTATACCCAGCACTTCTAACTTTCAACATTCAAAATTTATCTCCTCATTCAGTTTTGATGCTAGAACAAAACCAAAGACAGTTTTTGAATCCTTGGAACATTCCTAACAAATTCAATTAAGCTTTTTTTTTAATTCAAATTTTTCAAAAAAATATGTAGCTCTGAACCCAAAAATTGCTGTTTTTTAGAAATTTAAAAAAATTTAAAAAAATAGAAAAATTTTGAATTTGAAAAAAGCTCATTTGAGTTTGTTAGGAATGTTCCAAGGATTCTAAAACTGTCTTTGGTTTTGTTCTAGCAGCAAAACTGAATGAGGAGATACATTTTGAAATATGTCCATAAAATATACCAAAAAACTCATTTTTCGGAAAAAAATAAAAACTAAGCCCTAAATCGAAAAAATGACAGGAGTAAAAAAGGTTTAATTTCACAAAATACATATACTAATCAATTTTCAAACGAATCGGACTAAAAAAGTCGAAAAAGTGGGACGATCTCCTAAAAGGGGTCATCCCAAGATTTTGACTATTTTCATCCGATTAGTTTGAAATTTGGGCAGTATATGTCTTTCTTGAAAGTAAACCTTTTTTAATTATGTAACTTTTTCGATTTAGGCCTAATTTTTTTACGAAAAATTAGTTTTTTGGTATATTTTATGAATATTTCAAAAGAGGATTGGTCATTGAGTTTTGATGCTAGAACAAAACCAAAGACAGTTTTAGAATCCTTGAAGCATTTCTAACAAAAGGACAGAAGAAAATTGGAACATTTGAAAACAATTTTTTGTGATTAGCGATATTTCATCATTACATCCAAAATACATAATTTTTTGGTTTTGAGCTATATGCTTTTTTTTCTCAAATTTGAAAAAAAGCTTCTGAAATATTGTTGAAAATGTTCCAAGGATTCTAAAACTGGCTTTGTTTTTTCCTAGCAGAAAAACTCACTGACGAGTCCTCTTTTGAATGTTGAAAGTTAGAGGTTTTGGGAATAAGCAAAAAACAAAATTTTTTGTTGAAGTGTAATATAATTTACAATTTATGTAACTGAATTCTGTTTTCATTTTTATTTCGACAATCTCCATGCATAACTTCATATTCACACTGTGAATTGTAATTTACAAATATTAAAAAAAAATAAATACAATTTTATCATAAAAATTATGAAATTTTATATATGTAGCCTGATTCTTATGAAGTTTGACTATTATATGTAACTTTTGAAAAGAAACACAATTTTATCTATTCATTTTTTCGATTCAGGCCTTAGTTTTTGAAAAAATTGGACATATTGGTATTTTAGTTCATTTTTATTGATATTTCATATGAATAGAACTCTTTTAGTTTTTATGCTAGAACAAAACCAAAGACAGTTTTGAAATCCTTGAAGCATGGTAAACAAAGTTATGGTTTTGAATTTTTCGTTTTCTGTTCTGTTTCGTTTTTATATGGAGTCGAAATGGGGTCGAAAATTCAGGATTTTTAGTCCTCTTCCCCCTCCCTGGATAGGGAGCTAGTGTACGTAGCTCCATAAAATTTTAGGACCGAACAGTCCACCACCTAAGGGTCCTTTTCCAACAACAAAACAAAAAATGCTCACCGGACCGGCATGGGCCTGGGATGACCCCCTTAAATTAACGTTTTGCGCTCGTCTCTGCTCAAAATTCATAGTGGTGTAACCTACAGGACGTTTCTGGGAGTATATTCATGCTGAAGACAATGAATTGTTAACATATCCACTGTCGCAACCTAGAGGTACCAGTAGTCGCGATTGGAAGTGGCCGCAATGAGCGACCGACGCCGCTTACTGTCGGCCGTGCAATAAACGCTGCCAGGCTAAAATGACGCAAATCTTTAACGTTGTCGAATGCTATGTAATAGATGTGAGTCCCGGAACCGCACCTAAACAAGGTTTTAAATATAGTAAGTGCAGGGTGACGCATAAGTAACGCACCCTTTTCTCCCCCTCCTCCGTATCACAGCTACACGCGGAGGCATCCCTGCATCACCACCGCCTCATCAGTCTTGGAGATGAGGCCACAATTAAACAGTGGAACTATATTGCGAATTAAGTAACTGATCGTAAATTACCTAGTTTTGGCTCGCAACGATGCATTGGAATTAAGGGTGCGTTACTTATGCGCCACCCTGCATAAGCGTAAAAAAATCTTACACAATCAACTGGTAATAAACAATTCATTTACTTCATTAATTTATTTGGCTCCACAAAATAAAATAATTGAAATATCAATGAGAAAAATTAACGTGACGTACTTTTAAATTTCTGATTTTATTAGAAGAAATTATTTAAAAAACGCTTCAACAAATGGGAATAACATTAGTAAGGAAAGCATTTACCTGTGAAATCATTTGCAAAATTTCCTGATGCATGCATTAATCCATCCATTTCCATAAAGCTCTATGTTAATAAAAATTCTCACAATTTTTGAGCAGGAGATTACATCTTAGTAAGGAAAATGAAAACTTACTTTTTCTATTATACAAATAAGGAACAAACATGGATGTCTCTGAATTATCATTTTCTTAGCTACTGAAATTGGTAAAATGAGGTTGAATTTTTAAATTCTATGCACTTGTGAAATTAACAACTTAGCATTCACTGGAGAGTTATTTAAGAAAACCAGTTCGATGATGTATTTATAAGTCATTTTAAACTTAGGGTGAACCATTCAGGAAAACGAATTCTTTGTATTTTCTGTCAACCTTCGGTTCAATCTTCAACATAGCTGCTTTGATTCTATAATTGACGTATTTTCCAACTAATGATTTTTAGAGCAAACATTTTCAAGAACCAGAGCGTACTACATTTCGTGTATCAACTTCGTTGCGAATAAATTTAATTTTTTTTCATTTCTTCTATTCATCATCCCCACTTTTGAGCTACCCTCAAATTAGCGTCCTCTTTAGTTTCATTTTGCAGCGGTGGCTGCCAGTGTAACCTAACGTTTATCTTCCATTTCTCACTATTATTGTGGGTGAAAAGTGGTAAAAATACCCACAAAAAATCTTCGGATGCTATGCGAAATTGAGGGCTGCTTTTGGACCCTGAATATGTGAGAGCATAACATTGGAATGTAATGAATAGAGTAAATTATGTATTGCGTTGTCAGCAAACAAATAAAATGTAGATTTCATCAATACAGACTTCCGCTTTTGTGTACATTAACCTCACTTTCTGTGTTGTACTCAGGTCATTGCCATAAAATGAATGAATTTTTGCTCTCTTTCAATCGTTTGAAGTATTTAAAAACTGGATTGGGAACTTGAGAGGAAGAATATCTGTTTGTGAAAATATAACGGATAAATTATCTCAAACGACGTATTCAGTTGGGATATTATGGAAAAGGGAATCCAGTTTACTCGGTGAAATATTTGATACGAATAAGATTTTCCAGCTTCGTTTTTTGAATAACGTTTGATTTTATTGTAAGTGGAATCGTGTTGAAATTGGTCGCATCCTTATCTGTCAGCGCTGTGTTGCATGGAAGCGGTACAGTGAGTCTCGCTCAACGCTTCGTTTTATGTCAAAAATGCATCGAACTTTTAATGACGCCCCAGAAGCCGGCCATGATTTAATTTCTTCAGGGTTCGCACCCCTGGGGATAGTGTAAAAGAAAGATAGATTCATTAATATCTCATAATTTGGACGGAATAGATTTATGTGAATAACTAAAAACTGGAAAAAAATAAGCTGAAATGGAAAGTACCACGAAATCGATGAGAGTTAGACTTGAAGAATTTGTCTAATAAGATGACCCCTAAACTGAGCAAAAATTAATAGTTATTAATTTTGTCATTGAAGTAGATTCGTATAGAATAACTTTTTTATAGAATATTACCCAACCCCTAAAATTTTTTGTTATTTTTAACTCCTTGAGAAATGTTAAGCACAACTCACCTTGTTTATTTCATGCACTTACTTGCTTATTTCAATTCTGAGAGGCGATAATCCTGCAAAGTTTGATGCGTTCCAGCATGCTATTAAAAAACATTGTTCTGTCCCAATCTACCAAATGCAACTGAGCGATCAGTTTTTCATACCGACGCTATTAAAGTATAATGTTGGATCTCCTTTTTCTCACACCCTGTTCAGGGCTGGTTAAATATATACAATGACAGTCTGATGCTTAACTTGATCTAGAACTAATTGCACTTACAGCAATGCGAACGAAGCAACTGACTGCACTCCTTTGGGAAATTTTTGCCCATGACGCTGGTAGGATGTCTCTAACTCTTGCGGATCGTCGATTATATCTTAGCAGGTCACTCTGACTTGGCGTTTTAGGCATTGCATTATGTGCATTTTAAATAAATAGTATGATTTGATAAATAATTTACTCTTTGCTGTTATGTTTCTGTCAAAGAACCCATGCCCAGTGCATTAAAAATGTTCAAGCTATGGGAGCCTGTATTGATCCATTTGATTATGCTGACAAGCATAAGGTCCATTTGAATCATTAACAACATTTTTATCCTTGATGTATGACGGCTGTGACAAAATGTAAATATTCAGCACGTAACAAGTTTTCAGAACGAATTTATTTGTTCCATGTAAAATTATCAAATCAACGAGGCAATCTTTTTACAATTGTAACAAAGTTCATAGATATAAAATATTTCACTTGAGACTAAATTTCTAATAATCAAATTTCTCACTACGCTTTATATCGACGAGTTAAGATAACTACATGAAAAACGATCTCACCATCCCTCAGGGTAACATAAATACTGTCTCTATGAAACTTAAGCCCTCCAAGCAGAAGATGTGTATCTCGAAGAAGGACTAGGTCTTTCTTCTGTTGAAATGGATCAAGTTTTTCACCTGTTACCGACAGTCTTTTGTTCTCTTCATAGCTGTTAGTTTTTCTACACTCAGTATTTTTTACTTCTATTTTTACTTTCATTGCTGTTCTAGTGCAGGGTGAAGCGGCACACCAAGTGCATGCATTTACCGTTTCCTCAATCCAAAATTCATTTGTGTCGTATTAACTCCTATTTCTTTGGGAGATTTGCTCACAATAAATCGAAATTTGCTAAAATGATGATAAGAGTTTTGAAATTATTTCATGCTAAATATTTTTGTCAGCGTTATTTTCATTTACGGGCTTTAATTGGTTCAAAATGAACAATTATTCACTTCTGTCAATTATAAAATGCTGATTTTTATTCAATATTAAGTGCTACATCGTATGAATCAAAACTATGTCTGAATAATTATATCGTATAAATGGTGGTCAACAGAAGTAAAGAATCAGAGTGCTGACGCCTTTCATTAGTATGCAAAAAGGAGCTACATCTGATCGATATTTCATACTGGATTGTGAGTAATCCATACATGAGTTCATACAGACTTTTTACATCTCACAAAAGAATTACGCGACGGCATCAGAGTAAGAGTAACGTAGATGGAAAATTATAGTAGAAAATTTGGTTCTATATCTATCAACAGATGTCGTTAACCCCCATTACATATAACATATCACTATACCTTTGCAGCGAAGAGTAAATACGATATAAGGAGAAAAGTGAATCGTTCTCCAGAGCCACTAATCTACACGCGTTTTCTGTACAAATACGCTCGTTTTCACTAAAGATTTCAAAATGCATTCTCCTAAGATCTGACGGTCTTTCTTTCGTATATCAGTACTGCGAGAGTCACGAGAGAATCTTTTCTCCCGTATTGACACTTTTTTCAGTAGGCATCAGGCCATTACCAATTACTAAGGAAATATGAAGAGTAGCACTGAAGTTAACACAACAAAGTACATTGTGCATGCAGGTTCACTTCTTTTTACTTTTGACCTCTCTAGAGTTTCAATCACGGTTCAAAACATTACTTTAAGATGGTCGGTGTTGGCCCGTATTGCCAATCTACAGTTGGCCGAATAATTTTTGAACGTGTTCTCAGCGGCAGCAGGCGCGATATTTTGCAGCAGCTGCTTCAAGATTTCGACTATTTTAACCAGATAGAAATTTGAAGCCTTAGGTATCGTGCAATTTTCTCATTAGTTTTTGGCCGTTATTTCTGGTGCGAACGTAATCTTCAGCGTCGAAAATTCCTTCCGCTGTGACATCGTTGAAGCCATTAAGAAATTGGTTGGGTCGATAAGCTGACCTCATTATCTTTTTTGTTCAAGAAAGATGAGTTCAAGGATTGAAGACACCATTCTTAGCTGAGATTACATTCCCGAACATCTAAACATCATCATTTTAACACAATTTTTAACATCTAAAGAAACCGTAAATAGATATTCAGTTCCTGGAGTTGCAGATAAATGCTCGTTATACGAAACAAATTCAAGGCAATCAAATGCGTGATAATGAGTGATCTTTTACATCATCACAAGGAATGAAAATAGTACACATGAATTTACGCTACGAGAAATTTTGACACAGCAGTGTGTGTTAATCGGTCATTCTGAGAAATACTGATACATATTCGCGCATCTCCTTTGACCACGTGTTCAATCAAGCGTTTGAGAGCTAAATTACATGTACATGTTTCGAACGGCCAAATTTTTTTTATTGAAAGCTGAATAGTGTTTGGATTTTGTGAATGGAGCATAATTCTCTTCAGAAACTTCATGATCTTCGTCATTTTTTTCTTCAAATTCTTAGATAATGTCTGTACGTTAGTGAGATCAGTAACCAGTCTCAGAGCGTCACACAATTGCATGAAACAATGTTGACTTACGCTAAGTGTGTCATGGTTAGCAGCTGATGATAGATATTGAAGGCACAGTTTTGTGTAACGATTTTGTAAAAACTTGACCCACAAAATGTGGTTTTATGATGAAAATTTTTCTCAGTGTATACCCAATCTGTTGAAATAACTTTTTGAGCTGCATTTCTGGAAATTTAACGGTAATTAGGAGTCATCCATTCTTTTCAGACCACTATGAGCGCATAAAAATCACGCATATATGTATTTTTAGTTCCCAAAATTGAATTACAATTTCCAGAAGTAATTTTTCCACCACAATAAAAATATGCAGCATTCGGTGTAATCATATTCCGTGTCAAACTTCCGGCAAAATATAATTACGGCGTCGCAAACTTGCGGATTATTTTTAACTGACATGTATATCGCAGTGAATAATTTTAAATACCTTCTGAATATATGAACGTCCGTAAACGGGGAAAAACTTCGGTTTCAGCGATTTCATTCTCAAATTGAGGTTTGAGACATCGCTCACTTAGCAGTGATCCAGATTATCTTGGGGGTATTTTGACCTGAACTTAAGCCTTGGAGGCTCAGCAAGCCGTTCAGTTCGAATATAATCAATAGAACGCTTGAAAACGTATGCGACCACAGTCAGCTTCTAAACTAATTTCAATTTATTTTGTGCTCACCTCTTTCATACGCCGAAAATGACAAATTGTGCAAATACACCTACAACTTTTACGCATTTTTGGGTGCATTAAATTTTATTTCTACAGGGTACAATATTTCAAAATGGTCCTGCAAGTTAAATAAGCATAATTTCCCCTATGGAGATATATTCAAAAATGTTTAGTTTTAAACTTATAGAGACTCGAAATTTTGGAGCAGACCAATTTCTGAGCCCCCCAGATCTTCAAGCATGTTGCCTATAGACTTCTATTTTCGGGAACACCTGAAGAGTTTAGAGTACGAAACACCAGTTCCGTTCGAAGATGAACTTATCGGCAGGAATATTGGTGCATGTGTAGGGCTTGCTGAAACTCTTGTTCGGTTATCGTTCCTGGGGTGAGAGGTCGCTTGCATCGCAGCACACGGGCGAAATTTTGAACACGATTGGGTACAACACAACCAACCTGGCTTTAAAGTACACTTACGAATTCCATTTTTCATCTACCCCGATGACATGTTCTTCCCTATATATCTGCTTAATCTTTTAACGGTATATTGTTTTTTTCCATACACTTAATTTAACGATAAACCCTTAATCTGTACTTCTCTTACAGCTCCAGGGTAGGCGATGTATGGCGGTAGATCTCACGCTATAGTAGATATGAATAACCCTCTACATAGTGCAATGTGCTAAATAAGTCTACAGGAACCATGGGTTAGATTAATTTTAGCAGTTCTGAATTATTCTGTATATTAACAAAATTATGCTGGCCAACCGCAGTTATTTTTATCTTTTAGTATCAGACCAGCACTTCAAACAGCAATGTATGGAAAGGGCTGAAAAATCAGGCCTGTGCAAAATCATCATTCGAAATGAAAGTGTAGGGGCTTTTATACTTTGAATTCAAACATAACATTTTACGCATAGCAAAAATGCAATTTATTTTCCGACAGATATCACGTTAAATTTTCAGCTACTGCTCTTAATTCAAGAGTTGTTGAGAATCGAAGGGCCGCAGCGTCGCCGTCAGCACCAGCCGCGCCTAAACATTAGCTGCAGTTAATTTTTATAAATTTCAGTTCCATCGACTTAAGGCTTATCGTGTCAAGTATTTTAAGTAACTGCATTTTTGTATTACGGAAGAGTTATAGAAGCTTAGATCATATTTTAAGCTCTCAACGCCCAGTGTTAAAGATCTGAAGATAATTTTTCAAGCGAATAAAGCTAGGCTATCGTGAGGAAGTGAAGCACCAAATTTCCCACCAAATCAAGCACGGTTTACGTGACACTGCATGAGTTATAAACATAACTTCGAAAGCTTTCTAGTGCTTCAAACGGCAGCCCAGTTTTTATGATAGGCCTATTTGTCATGACTGACAATTTTACGAGGCCATTGAATTAGTCGGGTTGAGCCGGAACATTCTAGTTACTCTTGAAAGAGCTGATAGTGGAATATTTATTGTCGACTGCTGATATGTTGGCTTAAATAGCAACAACAATAATTGGAGGCAAATATGCAGAGCGTCCTAAACCACAAAACACAGAATTTTAAGGCTCCCAATTTAGAGGCGTGGTGTTCATCGCAGGGTTGCCAAACTGGCTGTTTCTAGCCAAGTTACTAACTAGGAACTCAACTAGGAAGTAAGTCATTCTGCCTGAAAGACATCTACGCCGCCATGAAGTGAAATTATCACTATATTAATAATCTTCTCTCCAGTTTTGACCTCTGATTTGTGGGTTAGAACACTGCATATTTGCCCTCCAATAGAACCAGAGTGTCAAGTACAGTGCCGGGGTGCTTAAGGATTCTTGTTTCTGCTCTAAGGTATGCTAGAATGTTGAACAATGAAGCACAGCGTGGCACGCCGAGATAGGCTGCCAAATCGGAGCTAGATAGATCGAAAGATCAGATTCCAGCCGAGAAAACTAAACTGCTTTGATCACAATTACCTTGGCCTTCAGTAATGAGGCCAAGTAATGCACATGGGAAAGTTCATAGCATCAAAAATTTATAAAATTATTTTCCTTAACACAAATATTTGTTCATTAGAATTTAATTACTTAAATTTTTTTAGAGAGGACACTGATTTGGCAGACCAATTAAAATGCTCTTGAGAAATTAATTCGAGGCGATATTTAATTTTTAGAAAACCCTGACAACATGAATAATCTACAGCACTTTAAAATACCATGAAGCAAACATGAGCGATATCTGATGAGAATTTGTACCTAAGCAGTATCATTTTTCTCATTTAACGCACGTCCGTGATTTCATGGATTTTTACATTTGGATTGATAAAATACCTGCACATTCGTGCTGCACCATCTAATTTTCAAATAAACATTTCTCTTTTAAATTAATTTTCATGAGTTTGAATAAGTATCGAAAAAGTTGTGAATGTT
Source organism: Morinoia aosen (assembly GCA_030386875.1). NCBI lineage: Eukaryota > Metazoa > Arthropoda > Malacostraca > Amphipoda > Talitridae > Morinoia > Morinoia aosen. The sequence continues at coordinate 46,780,002 of CM059575.1, forward strand.
GAGGTATACAAAATGTTCACAAGTTGCTAATCAGTAATTTATTTAAGAGACACAGGAAATGTGAAGCATTGAATGGTCGGTGTCAGAATGAGTTTGGTTTGCTCAAACGCGTTTACTCGTGTTATTGTTTACGGTTTTTTTAATTAAAGACTCAATTTTTGAAATATTTTTTTGGGAAAATATATTTATTTGAATGTGTGAAAAACCTCATCAATAAAGGCGGTGCACTTTTTCGAAGAGTTACAAAAGTGTATGGAACTTGAGGGGATCAACCCAAGTTTTTAATTATTTTCATTCAATCCGTTTGAAGTTTGGCCAGTATATGTATTTGTTGAAAGTAAACTTTTTTTACTCATGTAAGTTTTTCGATTTAGGCCTTATTATTATTTTTACGATAAATTAGTTTTTTGGTATATTTATATGTATATTTCAAAAAAGGACTCGTCATTGAGTTTTGATGCTAGAACAAACCTAAACACAGTTTTAGAATCCTTGAAGCATTTCTAATAAAAGTACAGATCGTTTTTTGAATATTTGAAAATTTTTTTTTTGATAAGCGAAATTTTATCATTCATCAAAAATGTATTACTTTTGGGTTTGAGCTATATAATTTATTTTCTCAAATTTGGAAGTTTGCTTCTGTACTTTTGTTAGAAATGTTCCAAAGATTCTGAAACTGTCTTCGTTTTTTCCTAGCACAAAAACTCACTGACGAGTCCTCTTTTGAATGTTGAAAGTTAGAGATTTTGGGTATAGGCCACGAACAAAACTTTTTGTTGAAGTGTAATATAATGGACAATTTATGTAATTGAATGCTGTTTTCATTTTTATTTCAATAATCTCCATGCGTAACTTCATATTCATACTGTGAATCGTAATTTCTAAAAAAATTGTAATATCGCTGTTTCAGTACGACATTAGGTTTGAATAAGAGGAAGCTTCAACTTCAATTCGCCTAGCTGAATACCAGGCAGGAGCAAAGGAAACACACAGCAGGACTTCTAGTATTGCACCGGTCTCAAAAAAGGACACACATGCCTTAAGACTAGAGCGCCCCCGGAAGTTGAACAAAGCCCTTCCGGTAAATGAACACCACGGCGGCATCCGTCGGTTGCGTTTATGACACTTCCGCCGGTAACCGCGATATCCCAAACCAAGTGTGATAAGGACATCCGTCTCCGAGGCCTATATTGAGATACTACAATTTCCCTCCCTTAAGATGAATATATGACACAAGGAAGGAAGAACTCAGAAACCTATTCGCATAACAGGTTTAGTTATTCTAACTGATCTACGAGGTTCATTTTGCGCAGGTGAACTGCTAACAGGCTGCAAAGCAGGAGTCTCTGCTGCACAACTCCCGGTAGATCCCAAACTACTATGCAACAGCTGATTTGAATGTCTCTTCCAGATTACATTTAATGCTAATATTTGAACATGAAAGAAATTAACAGCAACTTTACTAACAATAATTCCCTTCAGCCACTTGGGATCGTTTCTTAAATTCAGAGCAAGAACAAGATCACCGACACCAAATTGAGTTACATACATACATAGGCTTAGACCTGGACACAGAAAATTTAGGATGAACTCTATCTTTGGAATTAACAAATTTACGATTGTTAAGCGCAACAGAGGGAGCAATTTTTGTAACACTATGCGGAATACAATGCGATTGAAATAATGCTTTTGCTAGACGGGATTTGAACGATTCGGAAAAAGAGAGTTTTTTCAACAAGTCTTTAATGACTCTTACCCCCCTCTCAGCTTGACCATTGCTTGCTGGGGAGTATAATGAAGGCATCTACGGATGCTTTATTTCAAATTTCAAGCCTGATACATATCACCTTGTACATTAGATTTTCAAATGCCTTATAACTAACACCAGAACGCTTTCCCCCGGTCAAGACCGTTACCCATTTCAGACACCTGGGTAGAGTGGGGTATTGTGCTTGGAATTTTTCCCCTATACCCAACCGAGAAAATCGCCACCAGCGCCGGGACTCGAACCTGGGTCTGCCTGCACGGAGGCAAGTTCGATAGTCGCACGGCTACGACGAGCACGGAGTAGTTAGAGTAGGGCGGAGGTGTGAGGTGCGCAATGCCGTTGGAAATAAGAAAATCTTTTTAGTCTTGAGATGAAAAGTTAGAAGCATTGTCACTTACGAGCACATCACACAACCCGTTTCTGCTGAAAATCATTCTCAACGCATCGACAGTATCTGACACATTCGTGGATGGTACCACTTCGCATTCAATATATTTAGATAATGCATCTACAGCAATGAAAACAATTTTGTTCTCGTAGAAAAAGTGATCGACATGAATGCGTTCAAAAGGACGAGAAGGAGTGGGCCATTCTACATTTCTAGACTTAGGTTTTGCTCGATTTGATTGACATTGGGGACAACATTTTACGATGTCTTCAATAGTTTTGTCCATTCCGGGAAACCAAATAACAGATCTGGTCAACGATTTCATGCCACAAATGCCAGGATGTCCATCATGAAATGTTTCAAGGACAAAACTACGCAATGACTTGGGAATAAAAACCCGTTCTTTATAAAGTATACAACCTTTCATGATGGTCATCTGAGGTAGCAGATTCTTAAATTTAGACAAATTAGGATTAGGTTTTGGAGGCATGCCAAACTTTATGTATTGTTCAAGTTTGCATAGTTCGCTATCCATATCAGTGTGAGTTTTTATATTTTCACACGTGGCAGGAGTTTTATCAAGAGAGTTCACTGCAAAAATCATTTCGTACGGTTCTAGCTCTTTTACAGTCGTGGGTAATGGCAGCCTACTGAGACAATCGCTATTTACGTTATATTTACTTTTCGAATAGCTGAAAACATAGTCAAACTGGGAAAGTCTGAGAGCTCATCTTTGAATGCGAGCGAAACAGTTGAGAGGTACACCCTTGTTATTTGCAAAAAGTTTACAAAGATGTTTTTGATCATTATGGGTAATGAACTTAGCACCAAGTAGAAATTTCTTGAATTTCTCCACGCCAAAAACAACACTAAGGCTCTCTCTTTCAATGTTAGAGTAGTTTTGTTCAGCAATATTTAGAGATCTTGAAGTAAATTGAACAGGACACTAATCATGAGAAGGACTAACGCGTTGCATGAGTATGGCAGCAACTCCATAACTCGAACTTTCAGTTTCAAGAAGAGTTTCATGATTGGGATCAAACAACTTTAGAGGTTTATGCGAACGAAAGATGTCTTTGGTTATCTGGACACTTATATCCTGTTCTGGAGTCCACCGGAACAGTACATTTTTCTTAAGCAGCGAATAAGTAGGATACATGACATTAGAAAAGTTAGGTACAAAATGACTATAGAAATTACACAATCTGATGAAGGATTGCAACTGTTTGAGGTTTTTATGAACAGGAGCATTGAGAATAGCATCTAATTTCTCAGAGTTAGGGTGAACACCCTTGTTATCGAAAACGTACCCTAGATAAGACACACGATCAGTTAGCAAGGCACATTTAGACAGATTTAAGCGAATTCCAGCATTTTTAAGGACAGACAGGACTTTGTCAAGAACTTTCAAATGAGCATCATATGAAGAGGTCAAAATGAGAAGGTCATCCTGGTACACAATGATGTAATCGATGCCAGAGAGAGTCCTATTCATGAATGCTTGAAAAATGCCGGGGCTTGCACGTAAACCATAGAGTAAGTAATTGTACAAAAATAGACCTTTCTGAGGTGTTAATGGTCGTAAGTTTCTTTGATTCTTCGTCCAACGGAATTTGCAAAAACGCGTTAGACAAATCAATTTTTGAGAAAAACTTAGCGTTTCCGACTTGAGATATGACATCATCAATAACAGGTAGTACAGATTGAACTGGATTCATAAAATTATTAATGGAGGCTGAAAAATCTCCTCAGATTCTCACACTGCCGTCAGACGTTAGAACATTAACGGTAGGAGATGCCAATTGGCTATCATACACTTTAGAAATTTTGCCCATACTCTGCAAGCGCTCCAGTTCGGTTTTGACAGTCACTTAGTCTTACAGGAACAGGGCGTGCTTTACAAAATACAGGAACTGCATTAGGCAACACATCAAAATTAACTGTTTCTCTAACGTTAGACTGTGAATCAGATGATAAATATGAATCATATTTCAACAGCAAACTTCTCGGCAAATTAAGACAATCCGTTTTATTTATGGAGTCGTATTTATCCGGAATGACAACGTTTACGTTGAGTTTAGAACAAATATCTCTGCCAAGCAAGTTGATTCTATCATCTTCCACAATGAGAAACTTATGATCAAAACTAACATCTTTATAAGTGATAGTTACCGAAGATTCACCAAGCAAGTTTACAGAGACACCACTGTACTCGAGAATTTTGCTGCACCTAGGATTTACAACAGCACCAACTTTAAGTGCATCTCTTTTACGTATAGTTGACACGGCACTGCCATTATCCAGGAGAAATTCAACAGGTTCACCATTTAAGTTGCATGTAATCATAGTAGGCTCTTTAGTAACGGAAATTACAGTGGTGTTTACTCTAAAAAATTAGAATCATTTGAGGGATAATCAGAAAATTCATGTACTGAATTACCGTCACCACTTTCGTTCCTAGGTTTTTGTAGAACAACTTCGTTCTTCTTCTGTAGAGGCACCCGTGAACTCTTCATCAACACGTCTTCTCTTCCGACGTTGCAACGGCAACCGCTCATCTCCGGCTGCACCGCGTAGGAGCGAATGGCTTTAGATTTTTCTGCTGGAGAAGGCCGTGCTGCCGTCTTAGATTTGCAGACTTTAGAAATGTGGCCTATTTTTCCACTCTTTTGGCATTTCAGTTTCAAAGCATAGCAATTCTTTGCAAGGTGCTTCCGCCTGGTTCCGCAGCGAATGCATATGTAGTTCGGCGGGAGTTTTTCTGTAGTGAAAAACGATGAAGATGAATCCTCACGAATAATATCTTGAGCATCGGAGCTCAACTGTTCGATGAGTTTTGCATGTTCAACGCATTCGTTGAATGTTTTGCGATCACACTTCTGTAGAACTGCACTGGGAATTTGCGATGAATGCAGACCAGCCACGAAAGCATCTCACAAGAGACGATCGCGACAGCAATTTTCGTAGTTGCACGCAGATGCTAAATCATTTAACGTTTTAGCATAACTTTCTATGGATTTATTAACACCTTGCTTTCTATTTAAAAATGTAACAGATGCGCCGACAATGGATTTCTTGATTTCAAATTGCTGAATTAACTTTTCTTCAAGTTCCTCATATGTAGCATGAGTGAGTAACGTAGGTTTAATTCTTCGTTGTAGATCAGTAATTATGTTTACAGGCAATGCTCTAATTAAAATACAAGCTTTTTACCGCCATTATTTCCTGCTTTCTGAAGATCGTCTGCACACTGGACTTTCCAGCGCTCTAAGAATTCACTCACTGTTTCCACTTCAACGTCGAACGGAGAACAGCTGACTGTAGAATACGCCATCTTAATTTCAGAGCACTTGTAACGTTCAAATTTACTTTGGAGATTCGAAATTCTCGTCGCCAATTGTAATATCGCTGTTTCAGTACGACATTAGGTTTGAATAAGAGGAAGCTCTAACTTCAATTTGCCTAGCTGAATACCAGGCAGGAGCAAAGGAAACACACAACAGGTCTTCTAGTATTGTACTGGTCTCAAAAAAGGACACACATGCCTTAAAACTAGAGCGCCCCCGGAAGTTAAACAAAGCCCTTCCGGTAAATGCACAACACGGCGGCATCCGTCGATTGCGTTAATGACACTTCCGCCGGTGACCGCGATATCCCAAACCAAGTGTGATAAGGATCTCCGGCTCCGAGGCCTATATTGAGATACTACAAAAATAAATGAATAATTTTTTATTTTTTTATAAAAATTGTGAAATTCTATATTTATAGTCTGATTCATATGAAATTTGACTATTATATGTAACTTTTAAAAATAAACAAAATTTCTTTCGATCATTTTTTCGATTCAAGATTTAATTTTTGAAAAAATAGGGCATATTGGTTTTTTAGTTAATTTATATGGATTTTTCAAATGAATAGAACTCATTGAGTTTTTATGCTAGAACAAAACCAAAGACAGTTTTTGAATCCTTAAAGCATTGTAAAGAAAGTTAAGGTTTCAAATTTTACATTTCCCGTTTTGTTTTGTTTTTATATGGGGTCGAAATGGAGTCGAAAATTCAGGATTTTTAGTCCTCTTTTGTTTAGTCCTCCCCCCCTGGGGGAGGATCTACATAGTGTCCGTAGTGCCATAAAATTTTATGACCGAATAGTCCACCACCTATGGGTCCTTTTCCAACAACAAAACAAAAAAAGCTCACCGGACCGACAGGGGCCTGGCACGGGCCTGAGTTGATTCCCTTAAATTAAAACCTTTAGTTATTCGAAATACCTGGCGAGCGACAATATAAGTGTAAAGATTTTCCATGTCTATAGAATTGAACCCGAAAAGAATCAATACTTTTTCATTCGCTGTGGTTGGTTGCCGCAGAAATAGTGATAACTTTGATAGAGATGAATAGAAAAACGTTGATTATATCTTCCCTTGTGTACCAGCTACGTTTTAGGTTCTGACTGACTTCCGTCGCTGAATCATCACAAATAAACAAATTGGTGCCGATATGGTATGATATCTACCGTTGGTTTTAATATCTACAAGCCTCTTTATCTTATGTATTTCTTGTTCTAAATTTATTTTTCAACAATAATTGTAAAGTATCTACGATACGATGTTGTACATAGTGCATAAGATTGAAATTATATTTCCTAAAAATGTTTCAAAAAGAAAGTAACACCATGCTTGCCCGAAATTTTAACAAACTAATTGCCAGTGAGAATTCAGTTATTTCTTATTTAAGAGAGCACAACCTTCTTCCGATTTCGAAAGCACATACTCAATGATTGAACTATCATGGCTGGATGCAAAAACCGACACACTAAAAAAAAAAGAAGAGTGCCTCATGAGCATTTCTGATCTCATTTAGACCAATACTGTTGGATACTTATGAGAAAACACGAAGATCAACTTACTGCTTTCTTAAACGATGTAAAATTTGTTTACAAATAATAACAGAATAACCTTTTGTAACAAATGTTCTATTTATCCTTAGCCAAATAATTTTCATCTTTAATAACTGATTTTAATTTACGGGAGATTTCATACTATACCAAAAACCGACTGTAGATATCATACTATACCGGCCCCCGAAAAATATCTTAAGCAATAAATTTCTCTCAGATTAGTTAACACTTAGTTGTTCATTACTACACCATGCGATAGAATTTTTAAAGAAGAAAATCAATAAATTATTGATGTGATCTTTGTATATTAAATTTCCCTTCAACATTTTGTGGGCGAAAGCTTGTAATTCATTTAATTCTTCCGTATTTCCTAAAAAAATTATAATTGATGTTTTTTACAATGTCACTGATGTTAAAAAGTAACTCCTGTATGAGTGAATCATGAGCGTTGGATCAGATTCTTGTTCAGTATCGTATAAAGAACCTGATGTGAAGGCACACTTGAAGTAATTGACATGTGAAAAAAGCCAATGACTCGATCTTTGAGAAAGAAACAAATTTAATGTAGATTTTGGTGTAACATCATGATTTGAAAATTTACATTCTATTGTCTAAAACATTGTTCAAGATTAGTTTCATAACTGATTTAAGGATTTTATTCACGATTTGGCGTAGAAATTGACTCATATTCATCTACGTGGTAGACACACACAGCTTTAACTGTTCAACTTGTGGAGTGCATTATTGCCTTGTATCATTTTATATTAAAGGTAATTAATTTCAACATACCTTCCTCTTTGCTTTGCTTTTAGTGTTCCATCCTATTTGAGATAACTAACATTTGTATTTACATTTCATTGTAACTAATTTCATCTGTCCGTAAAATCTTCAGAATTTTTATTTTCTTAATATTTTCTATGGTCCAGTAGTTTTTTCATAAACTTTATCACCGATTTTCAAATGATTCCCTATACTAAGAAAAAAAGTGAGTGTACGTGACACACTTGAATGTGTCAGACGCTTGTCACAAAACCGGCGCACGACTGCCTGCCTTGGAGACTCCACAACATGCTTTTGAGCACCACATGACATACTCAACTGAATCATCACACACTTGGTTTAAATCTACGGTGAATCAAACCAAAATTTAATTTACTCCTTTGTTATTCAGTGTTTAACTTAATAACCAAATTATTATTCATCGAGTAAAAGGTCAATACTTATTGTGACTTTTCTCATTCATTTAAAATATTAGATATTTCTTTAGAAACCGATCAATGTTTCGTTCTAAATTGAATGCACATTATTTTAGCTGGTCAACTAACTGGAAACTCCTTTAAGAGTTTGCTCATTACATGTTCTCGTATTCGATTAGTTTTGAAGATTAAAACGCCTCTATGCACTTATAGAACAAAGAAAGCATTGACGTGATTGATATTTTCTATCAAGGAAAAACTTTACGTTCGTAAAAAATTCTCACCGCCCTACATAGGCTGGAATGAAAACAATTCTCACCGCCCTACATAGGCTGGAATGAAAACAATTCTCACCGCCCTACATAGGCTGGAATGAAAACAATAATAGGACAGGTTGAACTATAAATAACTGTAGCAGTGATGCGAAGAAAATAATCAGTTACTGAGTTATACTTATTGAAAATTATTTTAAAATGTGATAATTTGAAAATATGTTACATTTTTGTGACACCTTGTATAACGCTACGATTTTATTCAACATGGAAGTAACACGGCATTCTCTACATTTTATTCCCGATGAATGATGAGATGCATTTCGAGAGGGTACGAAAAATTTAAAAACACCTACCACAGCCATTTAATGAAACGTGTGATCAGAAGCATACCTTTAAAATAATTATTCTATTTATTGACAAAAAATTACAATACCTATTAGTTAATAGGTCAAATTCTTGACTAAGGATCGAGTAACGAATTTAAATGGCAAACAAATTATATATCGTTTTTTGAGAAGTTTCGGTTTAACTCAGAAGCATTAAACAAACGTGAAGAATTCATTCATTACATTTCGTTTGAAAATAAGCGTGAGTCTTAGCAACGTTCGAGATGCCCAGCAGGATAGAAAATACAGCGAATTTCCAAGAACTACATAGCTTAAAAGTAACACCAATATTGTCATTAAGTGAAAAACTATAACAATACTTATTACAATCCACACCCCAAGTTCTTGGCTAGTATTTATGTTTCTCAAAAAAAAAGAAAGTAATGAATATGATTTTTAAACGTCTGAATTTACGTTTCGGTTGAACTCTAGAAATTAGAAACTTATTCTTCACTTGGGCTTTATAAATAAACTTACCCTGTGAAAAGTTAAATATGTCCGTCACAATGATGCAAAATACACTAAATTTGAATGCACTAGAAAAAAGTAACGCCTATCATTCCCCCACGTTATAATTTCATTAATTATTCCAACAGCAGAGGGTAATATCTGCAAATATGCCTAATAATTCTTCTAGTACAATAAAAAGCAAGGCGAAAATCGCTACACCTAAAGTCATTTTTATTGAAAGTGATCAAATAAAACTGAACGTTTCGGACTCACTGTCCATCTTCAGCAAGAAAAATTCCTGTAAAACGAAACCAAAGGAAGATGAATAAAAGCCCTAAAGTAGTATCTATAAAAAATTTAAACTTTTAAAAAAACATTAACCCCGGTAAAAAATACGTACAAGATAAAGGGAAAACTGAGCAACTGAATTACGTGTTGGCAACATGAAGTGGGAAAGTCCTCTGTTAACTGTCCTCTGTTAGATCTCATGCGGAAGAGTGCAATGTTCCGGTCTCCCTAAATGATTTTAAAATCTTGGCCAGTACCTCTACTGAATAGATCTGCTCCTTCTCGATTCTTTGTATATTTACAAAATGAAACCTGCTCTCAATGACACCCAAAGTGCCTTCCCGCTTCATGCTGCCAACACGTACTTCAGTTGCTCAATTTTCCCTTTATCTTGTACATATTTTTTACCTCTGCTTGTGTTTTTTCAAAGTTTAGATTTTTTTATAGATACTACTTTAGTGCTTTAATTCCTTTTCTTTTGGTTTCGCTTTACAGAAATTTTTCTTGCTGAAGATGAACAGTTAGTCCAAAACGTTCAGTTTTATTTGATAATTTTTCATAAAAATGACTTTACGTGTAGCGATTTTCGCCTTTCTTTTTATTCTCAAGCTGAGAAGCATCAATGATGGAGTTATTTTAGATTCTAATACAATGTTTAAGTCGTGCTTACTAGAGCGATGAACTTTAAGTGAAGAATCAAATTATTCAACATTAAAATCCTATAAATACAAAATACAAACAAACGAGAATAATGTTATTGCTCATTTTTGCTTACAAGTATACTTGTGTCTTCGGGATGTTGAAGACGTCTTACATTACAATCAATAAATGCGCCCCATTTTTATGCAGTCACAAATTTTATGGCACTTTTCAAGAACGCTTTGCATCATCTTTAAAATTGTAACGCTAGAGAGTAATAGTTCCACTTCACACAGGTAAAAATTTCACAATCGCTAGTCGTACTCGCTAATCAAGCTTTTGAGTCGATTTAGAGGGATGGTCTCATAAGGAAAATGAAATGTTCAACATTTATTTGCACATTTTGGTGAGTTTCAAAAAACGTACAAAAACAGAATGGTGTTTTATACTTTTATTTTTTTTAGTTTACTTTCACTTTTGGCATTATGTAGTTAATCATGTCTCAGCTTCAACACAAAGTTCCATTTTGGTACGATGAAAAAATCATATGCTAATACCAACTAGATCCTGCAATCAAAATTCTCTTAATGACACGATACATAAAGACTAGTGATCGTTGTTTTTTCCCACACGATAAAACGAAATCTTTTGTAAAACTTTTTGAAACCCTATTACTTAGCATTGAAAATAAAAGACAGGAGGAAAAAAGGCATTTTTAAAGTCAAGTAAAATAAGCTAATTCAATCTTTAACGACAACAAAGGTTTCACAGAAAAAGAAGGATAGACGGGACTATTTAGTATGGAGTTGAGGGAACGGGGACTCTATGTATATTGTATGTATTCAAGCAAGATCACCTAGGTGAAGAAATGGTAAATTAGCAAGTACATAGGCTTAGAAAATAAAAAGATAATGAAGAAAGTCGTAACTACTGGAAAAAGTGTTGCAGGTAACCAAATAATGGTCCAGAATAAAAGAAAAAACTTATCCTATTTCAACAAAAGGAAGGTTTATCTAAAGTTCAGCTCGGGACTTCACATCTTCTCCATGGAAGTGATAATTCCTGTAGATACAAAAGTTTCATTCTCCGGAGGGGTCTGGTTGTTTTTTATTTTTTACTTTCTTTCGAGTTCGGTTTGAACATATTTTCACCACGAAAAATTCTTTATTTTTGGTTACCCATTATGAGTTCCTTGACACTTTGAGAAATTAAAAGTTTGAATCTAAAGCTACATAAGTAAACAAATTCGGCAACTAAAATTTATCCAGAGGATCAATTCAAGAAAAATTTGTTCATCCAACCTTTCTGTTTAAATAACATAACAGAACACTGCTCCAGCAAAGATTTCTCATTAAAACACCCTGATATGTGTTTCATCAGAACTGTTTAGAGAGAATACTTTCTTGCTGAAGCTGGCAATCGTAAAATAGATTAAATATGATCTAGTAAAATATTTATACGTTCCATCCTAAAAATGTGACTAGAAAATATCTACCACGTAGTGAATTTCTAAAAGCTCCACAAGCTGTTTTTGCAAGATTTGAACCTAGTTGGGAAAAATTTACGAACAGTAGCACAGAATTACATTTATGGAGACAGAAAAATATTTTCATAGGCCTTTTCATGTGATGCTCAAACGCGGCCTAGAGCGTGCTCTGTTTTGACTGAGAATAAACTTGTGTTAATATTTGCATCGTTTTCAGCTCGCTGAGAGGATTCACGTCTCAATAAAGTTAATGAACTACGAAAAATGTAAATAATGGTAATGTTTTTTTCTATTTGAATTATATCATTAAATTTTAAGTACTTTCGGGTAAAACAAAGTCATTCGAACTCACATCCATAAGACTCAAAGAAATATCCCAGAGAATTAGTTTCACTGTTTACGAGAGACACAGAACATGGTCATCGAAGTAAGGACGACTCACGAGAAAATAAAGGATAACTAGAACTGAACGGGAATAATGAACGACTGAACTCTTACTTCAGACTTTAAGTAATATCTCGACACACCACTAATTAACACTCAAAGTTGTACTATAAAAAGTGGAAGGACAAGCCTAAAGCCGTACTCACCAGTCGCCTGAACATCACTGGCACAGAAGAACAAGCAGAGTGAATACCAAACGACGGTAGGCAAGAAATTAAACACGAACTGACTAAGGGATTTACCTTCAAATTCTCAATGTATTTTAAAATGATTTCACTCTCACTAACAAATCATTTCACACCGCGTAAAGATTTGCTTTACTTCAATGAAAAATAAAAAGATCCACAAGCGAAGCACTGCCACTTCGAGATCACCGATAAATTAGCCGTTTTCTTCTTATATAATGAAATATTATTTTCCGCAACTAGCAGCCACTTCCAAGAATACCAGGCTTGTTTATTTTTCTTCGGTCACTCATTTAGGCTGTAATTAGTTTAGTTCAACGAATTTTGTGAGCCAGTTTACCAGTGAAACTCGTGTTAAGAAAATTTCCAGTGCCGCTATAGCGTGAGGTCTACCACTCTACAGCATTAGATCTACCTCTAGCTAGTACTATAGCGTGATGTTATGTTAGGTTACAAATGGATATTAATTATTTTCATACATTTATTTCAGTGATAAACACTTAAGTTGTGCATCTCAAACTGCACCTGGGTAGGAGAAACATTACGGTAGACCTCAAGGTATAGTAGCACCCAATTTTCTTTGTTCCTTTTATGCTTTCGCTGTGAAAATGCCCGATAAAAGTTGCCAAAAGAATCATTATGGAAAACTACATCTTTTCCTTATCGCAGGAGGTTAAGCATCAGACTTAGAATCAGAAAGACTCTGGATTGACCCGAGTTAGGTACCAGCGGCATGGTTACCGGATTGCATACGCTTGTGGTCACAGCAGACGAAGAAGACAGGCAGTAAAGGTTAGAGAGGGAACTTCTCCCCTCGCTGAGCTTGCTCTTTATTCTTGTCCAAATCATAATACCTGCCCTTCTTTGTTGGCGACAAAAACAATTACGCTCTTGGCCATTTCTGATCCAACTTCTCTCCCATCGGTCAGGCCCTTTAAGCTGCTCTAGCCGTTTCTGTGAAGACCACTCGCGTCATGTCAGTCATCTCGTACGTTTCAGACAATTTCAACTGCAATATCTTGATTCGTGGCGTCACGGGAGGTCATTTTATGACATTATATTCGTCCCCATACCACCGAGAAGCCTCTATCGTGGGAATTTGAAAACAGATGGGACATTGGTTTGCGCTCACGTAGTGTTCTGGATGCAAGACCAGGCTTTTTGAAGAGCTACCTCTTAACATTACGTAGATTCCGGTGACAGACTTCAAAACGCAAACATCCAACAGAATCTTCCTCGGTGAAGGATGGACTAAGTTTTTTCTGCATCGACATGATACGCAATTTACTATCAACTTAAAAGGGGTTCCATTACCCAACTTTTCCAGCCTTCATAAAATCCTTATCACTTCTCCATGATAAAACGATTTCTCCAGGAGCTAACACCTTCGCTCGGTTTAATTACAGTTTACGTGTATCTACCCATTACAAATATGTCTGCGTAATTTCAAACACAATACGAATGCTGCCATATCATATCAGGCTCATCAAAGAACCTCCATGAATTTCCGTTGAATTGCAATAGCTGTAAACTTGAAAAATTAGGCTACACCAACAGCGTGGCACGGGCTGTAGGTTATGGGCACTGGCGCCCCTGAGGATACCTGTTAACTTGGGCGTCAGAGCTTCTTTCGTGCCCACTTTGCTTCTATTAGTTTTCACACCTTCGCTATCTATTCTTTGTCTTTTCTAACTCTTGTATGTTAATTTGAGGTTTCTATGAACAAGGTATATTGTAGGGGAACACGCTTTGTTTTGTACGGTGGTTAATGATAGTAGGGGTAGCTTGGTGGTAAGTTTATTAGTAAATCAGATGTCACTGGCACAGAAGGACGAGCGAATCGAAAGAGCACCGCAAACTAAACGCGCATGGCTTTTATAGGGTGAGGTGTCAAGAATACACCATCCAGATACAGACATGTACGGCAACGCTCGTACATAGCACCCCCCGTAATGCCGGAGTGAGTAATAACCCAAAATTAAAACGGTTAAACTAAACTCAATAATTTGAAGAATTAACGGAGATCGTGGGACAATGTTACACGCAATCAAAAAGTTAAACACTTGATTTTGAAAAAAAAATAATTAGACGATATGTCTACGTGAAAGGTAACGCTATTAATTATTTGCAACCGCCTCGTTCTAAAACGTATTTATGCTAAATTACTTTAAATATTCCGCAACTCATGCCATTGAAAAGCTAAAAGTTATTAAACAATTTCACTACTTTACCAACTAAGCATTATCATATGTATCGCAAAAAACAAGCAATAAACAGGGTAGCTAAAGCAAGAACACACTGATATGTAACCCTGTTTGTTAAAAACTCGATATATTATGGTTCATGAATCTTAACTAAAGAACGCACAGTTAACAAATGGTTAATGAAGAACCGTCTATCTTACCAAAAATGATTAAAAGAATACAAGAACCGCAGCCAAAAAAAAATAATCATGCTAGAGATCAAAAGTAAATTCAAGTCGCAGAAAACATTTCTAAAAAAATAAAAACACTCGCCATTACCATTAGAACATTGATGATTTATTATTTATATCAAAAACGCCAATAAAAGGAACACGATAAAGTAAATGTTTTAGAAATACACAAAAAAATATGAATTTACGCAACGCAACACGTCAAAAATACTAACCACTTCACAAACGTTTTACACCCTTTTTTTTTAAAAGAAAACAAAACCGTTAATTTGTTAACATCTTGTTACCGCAATCCGAATCAGAGAGATTAGAGCAAACTTTTAACACGCATAGGATTATACGATAGGATTATAGGATAACATAGGATTATACGGAATATAGGAAAGAACAAAAATTAAAACGCCTTAATCATTAATAGCAAAATAGCATAAGCAAAAACACAACCAAGCAAAGCAAAGCAACTGACTTACCGTGCATAAAAAAAAACTCAGCACGACGACAGCCACGTGGAACGATGGTAAGGATCAAAAAATAACGACGCAACAGTCATTTTTTTTCAACATAACCGAACAAACTCAATTCGAATTAAAAAAAACACATTCCGAAAATACCCATCAATTATAGGAAATACCGCATTTCAAAATACATATTGAAAACATTGAAAATATTCGCAAGTAATTCGAAAACGCAACCAAAAACACTATTATTTGAACTAAAAACAGCCTTTAAATAAAAATAGTTTAAACAAATTACTAAAATGAATTAATTAAGAAATTATAAGGATTTTCACGCATCGATACTTAAAAACATACAGCAAGCTTAAGCTTAAGATTACATCAAATAACTATGCTGAAAAAAAAACACAATTCATTTTCGCCTTTTTCCTGCGATACGCATTTCCTCCAATCACTGCGCGCCAATATTTCAACAACGTGGTAATTTTCAAATACCTAAATTTTCACCACTTTTAAATTTTTCCAATCACTTTAAAATTTTTCAATCCCCTAAATTTCACGCTGCACATCTGCAGAAGAGGGACAGGAACGGCCATGGCGTCCTGCGTCCCGGGGACGTCCAGCCCGCCTAGTGCTAGGCACATTTACGACGATCCTAATCCTAATTTTAAATCCTAATCACTACTGATCCTGACGGCGTAGATTGTATAGGATTGTCCCTAATCCCATGGTGACTAGTAACATCACCATGATTTCTGCGGTGGCATCAGACGGCAGGTCCGTCTTAGCCATGGCTGTGCGGACAATGACAAAACCGTCATGTGTAGACAACGCCGTCGACACCAAGGTGCCGACATCGACGAAACTCTCCGTCTCGCCCATCGATGGTACTCTCCGATCTCTTTCCCCTGAAAGGAAGGATACAGAACCGATTAGCATGATCGTTACAAAATAAAAGAAATAGCTACAAACATAAAATTTTGATAACAGAACTCCGTGGTCTGACTGTCATTAATTACCCATGATGAATCTCGAATCAAAAAAAATAAACTCTGTTCGTATCCAAAATACTCAGACGACTAGACACGTGTCTTATGAATTTAAATTAAATTATGCTGACCGCCGAACATTCCGACTCGATAAAAATAGCACTGCGGTACCCGGCCGCAGCGTCAAAACAACCCATCTCGCAAGGTGAACAGCAAGCTCAGCGATTGCATTTCGCAGTCGGCACATCCGTTCATGATTTAATTTTTCAATTCAGCGACACAAACGTATTGAGCGAATTGAGAAAAAACAAATGAAACGTCTTAGATACAAGATTAAAATAGACAGGACGCATTCCATTTACCCCTCAGGTTAATGTCAACCATTACCCAAATTAATTTAAAACAACGCAGCTCAAAAGCTTTAAACATAACACATAAAATAAAATATACAGATCACTGTGAATATTGTGAATATAACGCATCTTACACAAGAAAACTCCTTAACCCATGATTCTTAACCTTAACGCAATAGTTAAACAAGGGTAACGTAGTAAATCGCACTCGTCGAATCGTAGTGCCGTCAAACGTTAATGATATGAACGTAGAAGAAGGAATTCGTCGTTTTAACTCACAGTTTAACCTTCCTCAAGGGTAATAAATGATTAAGATTGCTCTTGTAAATTTTTGACCCAATTTTGATCTCAGCCCAATTCCTCTTCACCTTTTGAACGATAGCAGGACCCATCCAAGTAAGCTCTAGCTTATGTTTTTTCTCGTGGTTCCTTAAAAGAACACGATCGCCCACCTGTATGTCCTTATTACGTCGCTTGAACCGTCCGGGCGGCTTCCCTTGCCCGGAAGTTCACCAAATCCAATTCCTCATCATAATTATAAGATACAGAATCAAAACTCTCGGATTGGTAGTATGCACACGTATCACGATTAAACATTACGAAACTAGGTGTTTCGCCCAAAGTAGAATTCAATGCGTTGTTCAATGCATTCTCTACACCTTCCAGCAATTGATCCCACTCTGCATGAGGAAGTGTGTTCACATATAATTTCAATAGATTTGTTATTTTACGATTATTACGCTCTACTATAGCGTTAGAGTGCGGACTGTAAGCTAATACTTCCTTTTTCGCAATGGCGTGCACTTTAGCGAATTGCTTGACCGCCAATGATTTAAATTCTAGAGCATTATCA
The DNA here is from genome assembly GCA_030386875.1 of Morinoia aosen. Lineage (NCBI taxonomy): Eukaryota > Metazoa > Arthropoda > Malacostraca > Amphipoda > Talitridae > Morinoia > Morinoia aosen. Next base: position 46,797,490 of record CM059575.1, read on the forward strand.
GAGATGAGAGTTTTGGGGAATCCTAACAACGAAAAACAATTATTCAAACATGAAATTATCGTCTCCGTAAGACGATTAGATATTGCATACAACCTACAAAACCTGGAAAAGAGATCGATTATGACCAATATGTGTTGATTGCCGTTATCTGTAATTTTGAGTGGCCCAAGGAGGTCCATTGATACGACTTCAAATGGTTCTTTGGCGATCGGAGCGGTCAAAATTTTAATTGGGACAGAAGGTCTGGCTTTAATTAATTTACAAACTTAACAATCTTTTACAAATTTTCGCACAATTGTTTTTTTCAAAATGATTATAGTATCTAATTTTAAATTCAAACAAAGTGTGTATGTCGTCCGTGTGATACATGCTGTGAATCGCTAGAATAGCTTTACCCATTAAAGAGTTAGGTACGACTGCTGTCAAAATGGTGCTAGGTCTATAGTCAATTTATCTACGTCGATATAGAATGTCATTCAAAATCAAAAATTTCTGCAAGTCTGGAATATTCTAAATACTACCATGGAGTAAGGCGTTCTTAATTTCTATGCAGAAAGGGTCTTTGTTCTGTTCGTCAATAAATTCTTTAATCGTCCAAGAAATCTCAGTCTCTTTCGGTACATAATTGACCAGCTTGGGACGAGCTTCTTTGTCAGCGTCATCGACAACACCGTCTCTAGGCGGCGGCAGGTCAACTAACTCGTGTCCTGTCATGCGTCTTTTCTGTGACCGTGTCTCCACAATACAGACTTCTGATTCAAATGCGGATTCCAGAGCATCACAACGGTCTAGTTCTTTAAGATTTAATTTCTCATTGTTTACAGGTAATCTGCTCAAGTAGTCAGCTACAACGTTTTCCTTGCCGGGTAAATATTTAACAACGGGTTCAAATGAATGAACGCTAATACACCAACGAGCCATATTGGTGTCTTCAGGAAGTTTTTTTGCATAAAGTGGCGCCAAGGGCCTATGGTCGGTGTACACCCGGACAGGGTATCCAGTAATTAAATATTTAAAGTACTTTAAAGCCGAAAAAATTTCGAAAAACTCTATTTTGGTAGTAGAATATCTTCGCTGGCTCGAATTAAGATTCTTACTGTAATAAGCCACAGGTCTTAGAATTTTATCGCTTGAATCATCCGTCTGCATAAGTACTGCTCCAATTCCTGAGTTAGATGCGTCTGTAAAAACATGAAAGTCCTTAGTATAGTCAGGATGTCTTAGGACTGTGTCAGAAATCAGAGACGATTTGATAAAGTCAAAACTCTTTTGGCATTCGTCTGTCCACGTATAGTCAACGTTTTTTCTTAAAAGATTGTACAAGGGATACGCTACCTCAGCAAAATTTGGTGAGAAATTACGGAAACAATTCGCTAAACCTAAAAACTGTTGTAATTCCTTAACATTGACCGGCGCCCGGCAGTCTTGCAATTTTTTCGAGTATTTACATATAATACCATCGGCTGCAACGATGTGACCTAAATATTCGATTTCGTTTTTGAAAAAGTTACATTTCTCAAGCTTTAATGACAAATTACCGGATCGCAGCATCTTAAGAACGATTTCTATATCAGCTAAATGCTGACTTTTTTTTTTGAAAACACCAATATATCGTCTAGGAAGACGAAAGCTAGTTTACCCAAAATGGGTGCAAGGGCAGAGGTCATTACCCTTTGAAATACTCCCGGTGAAGTACTCAGTCCAAAAGGGACTCGACAGAAGTGAAATTTCCGATAATTAATGCTGAAGGCAGTGAATTTCCTACTCTCTTGTTCTAATTCGACCTGATGAAAGGCCGAGCGGAGGTCTAAATTCGTAAACCACGCGTTACCGCCCAAGGTCGATAAAATGTCGTCAATCCTAGGTATGGGATAAGAATGTTTTATCAACACCTTGTTAAGTGCACGGAAGTCAATCACGGGACGAAGATCCCCGCCTTTCTTTTTAACTACGATAACAGGAAAATTGAAGTCTGAACTGGACTCTTCGATTATCCCCTGCGCGAGCATGTCATCTGTTATTTTCATCACCTCTTCCTGATACTTGTGGGGAATGCGATAAGGAGCTAAATTTAGTACCGGAGCATCCGGTTTCAACTGAATTTGGTGCTTCATAATATTTGTAACACCTATAGTCTCTCCTTCAAGAGTAACTACATCTCGGAACTTATTCAATAAATTAATTAACGGTAACTGTATGTCTTCTTCATTACATGAAACGTCATCTTTCGTTAAAACACGTCGTACCTCTTGCTCTCCACCTTTTGACACACCTACTCCTGCACCTACTTGTGCATTAACTCCCAACTCCTCGTCACAAACGAGAATTTCACGTCTACCGCGAGCGTTAGCTTCCAACTCAAGTTTTCTTTTAGCTATGGCTTTCTTTCCACCACCAGCCGAGACAACCTGCATTGTATCCAACACCGCGTTAGAATTAACTTCATCATTATGAGCGTCTCTGAGTGCTGTTTCAACGCTTGTTAAATACATCTCGCTCTCAATATCATCTGCTGCAACTAATTCAATATTGCATAACATCATATTCTCACTTAAATGAACAGCCTCTTCATTTGAATTTAAAAGCATCACCGGCACCACGCCGTCGCTCTCTACACGAACAATTGCTTCCGCTATATGAGCACCACTATCAAGGCATCTTTTTAAAATCATATACTCTCCTGAAGTTGCTTTCTTGATAAAGCCGTACACTATTTTTATCGAATTACCAAGCACTTCCACTTGAGTGCAATGAACGATCAACTGCCTCGGACACTGTGACACCTCAGCCACAGCGTTTTTTTTTCTTTTCTCTGCAGTTATTATTTTCTGACAGGTGGCTGACCCTGTCGCTCTTTCTCGCGACAGCAACCTCAGACATCAGACAGTCGCTGTTTACAATTCTTTTCATTACTGCTTCTCTGGATAAAACCGGTTCCATTTTTAATTCACAAAACGGGATAGAAATATCATCCCAACGAAGAGTTTTATTTCTAAAATCAATAGTAGCATTGTTTAGAACATCGCGGCCGAGAATTAAATCATAGTTAAATTTAGCCTCTTTTACGACAAGGGCATTAGTTTTTAGTACTTTCTTAGTGCCAGGAATTGTAATAGACAACTCTACTTCGCCGCTTACATTACTTTTGCCGTTAATGCCCTTCACTATTAAACGACTAGGCTTAACTTCTTCGTTCAAATTTTTAACCTGCCTGTAACTTATTAGGCATTTCTCTGACCCGCTGTCTAGCAAGGCACTCAAATACTGCTCATTACTTTGTAATATTATCGTTGGTTTATTGCTTCCCTTAAACGCGACCAAACCAGCGTCTTCTTTATTGCAATTACTTTTCACTACACTAGCAGAGAAATAGGCCTCGACTGCTTTGCTATCTGCGAGTTCTTCGTCTTGCAATAATTTATACGTTTTCTCGCAGTTAAACAAGGGATCAATGAAAGATTGGCTCGTCTCGGTGGGATCAATGACTGACTGGTTTGTCTCGGTGGTATCTGGACTTTCGGTCACGGCTGCAAGATTAACGAGGACGCTGCCAACCTCGGGCTCAGTCAAATTCAACTCATCCTTCCTATTACCTCTACCTGTTCCTAATTTTCGCTTAAAAAATCACCTGACTCGGCTTCCGCCCAATGAACTTCGCTCTTACCGCGCGTTGTGCCACCTCTATTTACATTGCCACCGCGTAAATAAGATTTATAATTACGTATTTCAGTTCCCGTTGCTCTGCAATTTTTTACCACGTGGGTTCCACCACATGCAAAACACCCTCTCTGAAACTGATCTCTTTTGGGTCTGCACTCGAAATGTCCAACCATCGAACACGATGGACAAAATGGGAAACCTCGTTTTTTCGTTGCTTCATACTTGGGAAAATGACCTGAAGCCTGACCTGAAACATTAGAACTACTGTTGTCTGTTCTCATCATGTTACACTCCAAAGATCCATTTGCTCGGTCACCTACGTAACTACCAAATTCTCTTGTCCTACCACGAGGATTTTTTAACCACGGCCTAGGAATGATCCTACGTACTCCTGAACGGTAGTTCCTACGGTAATTTCCTACACTCCCGTAGAACACCTCATTTTCCGGAAAATGATCTGGGGCATCAATGCCTTCGTCAAACTCACTGGCTATATCACTAACATAGCTCTCACTTTCGTTTCTGACTGGAAATTGTGACACAAGAATCTTTTTGGTTTCCGCCTGACCTCTGACGGTTGAAATAAACCTCGCCAACAGTTCCTCAGCTGTGCTGAATTGGTGTTCAAAAATTTTTCTAGCGAACGACTCATCTAATAACGGACCAAGAACTGTTAATGCTAGACTGTATGACCTGCTGTCACCTACAAATCGTTTCAGCTCTGCTTGCGTCGTGCAAGCTTGATAATATGGGTGCCTTTGCCAACCCAGTGAGGTTGACGTCAAAATGGTTTCAGTGAGTTTGCGTATCTTGGAAAACGCTGTAACTAATTGTGCTGCTAAAGCATTGTTCCTAATCAATTGCAATTCATTTAAATCACATGCCAATGCGTGTATGCTCTTTTCACCACGACACACGTAGATGTCATCGAGACTTTTAACTACTTGATCAAATGTATAATTTAAATCTGCGTTTACTAGTTTGGTCACAACTACGTTAAAGTCACCTACATTCTTATTTGCTGATCTCACAAGGAATTCCTTTTTTCGTTCATCAGTCGTCGCGTCTGGAAGCAGTGACATGTATGCTTTCAAATTTTGTATATGAGTTGTCCAGGACTTATCCTCCAGGAACTCAGCGTCATTCTGTCGTCGTCTCCCCCTAAACGTCGGCAATTCAGCATTGGTCATTATCGTTCCAACGCTAGGAATACTAATATTTGCGGCGATGTCACGCGCCAGTTGCGTCCTATCGTCATTACCACTAACACCTGCACCTGCACTTGTCGTCGGGGTCGTCATTGTGGTAGATGGTGTCACACTAGTAACCCTAGGCTTACTGATCCTACCACTTTTTGTTACTGTGGGTTCTGTGCGAACGAATTCCGGGTCGCTGTCCGAGGAATATGACATTAAACCTACCACAAGACTATTTTCAAGGAATTTTCCTATTCACAATCAAAGATATGCAAAAAATGATGTCCCACCTCGCAAACAACAATAAAAAAACACATCTAAAATTCAAGTACACGAGCAATACAAATGAAAATACAATCACAATCAATCTCGGCCTCTTACTTAAAAAACAAACTTCGAAAAGGCTGTTATTCGAACTATAACAGAAAAAATTCTTCAATCTACAGAGAACTCCCGCACTCTCCAGAAAAGAAAATTGGCAACACTCCCGACACCGTGTGACAGAGCTCCAAGGAATACAAAAAAATTTGATAACGAACTGAAATTTCTTTACGTTTTATCACTTGATAAGCAAAATCAATTCGTTTAAATGCTTCAATTAACCCTGTTAATGACAATCCGCCAAAGTCTACACTTACTTTGGTCATTGACAGAAATCTGACGTTTATACAGCTAATCCACAGGAAGTGCGAAGCAGCCGCCACTCACTACACTCAAACTGCTACTGGCAAGTGTGGTTATGACCTTTGCGGTTGTCGCTGAGGCAGAAAAAAAATCAGTTAGCAACGCTCCGGTGCATTCGCACTGCAGAGAAAAAATTATCAGAAGAAGACTTAACTGGAGAAAGAATGTCGACTGCAGGGTACGTTGCTTGCTGCTGAAGGCTGAAGGCAGGCTGCCGCTGATACGTGCAGAATAAACTTCGCTGTAGTTACACGATAACAGGGAACGATGCTGAAGGACGTAGTTGTTAATTACGATGGCTTAAAATGGTGAATTACTGTTTGTCACTATGAAAACACTGCTGCTGTTCATCTAATGTCACCGACAGTTATTGTACGTAGTATTGTATGCACCTTGAATTTATTATTTAAAACAAATTGTTCTTACTCATCACTTGTCGCTGGGAATGCACTTATAGTGACCTCGAACACGATTTCGATATTTTCTCCAGATTCATACACAAGGATTCTGGTGCGAAATGGAGAGCCAATATTCAAATAAACTGTGAATTGGGTATAAACCTCAACCAAGTCTTCTGCCGGTATTGCAAATCCGAACACGAAAACCGAGGGACGCGGCTGCCACAGTTGGTTATGTTCTTCGTTACACATCTGAGATTGTATAATGGTTCCAATGACTCTATAATTACTTAAGTAATTATTGCTCGTAATTAACTTCACACATGCACGTGAGTTCAAACCAGACTGGACCACCAATGTACGGTGGTTAATGATAGTAGCGGTAGCTTGGTGGTAAGTTTATTAGTAAATCAGATGTCACTGGCACAGAAGGACGAGCGAATCGAAAGAGCACCGCAAACTAAACGCGCATGGCTTTTATAGGGTGAGGTGTCAAGAATACACCATCCAGATACAGACATGTACGGCAACGCTCGTACAGTTTACAGATTCATCGTTTTTATAATCCATCCTAAATCGTGCTTCATCTTCGCTTATTTCAAATTGCAATTGTTGAAGCTAGGGACTCAAACTAAAACAATAATGAAAAAAATAGGGCGGACGGATACAAGTTTCAAAAATTTATTAAAATTCATTGTGAAAAATATATTTGATAAAGTAGTTTTGATACTTCGTTGCAGCATTTTCATTAACGAATACAGTTTGTACGAGGTTTCATAAAGTCTCGGAAAGATTTGAGTAGCATCCTCACCCTTTATTCGCTGGCTAACACCTTTAATTTGCTGAGGCTAGTCTGCTGTCTTACGAGGATTTGAGTTTTCTTAACGAATTTACAATGGATTATAGCTAGCCCAAACTGGTACCTTGACGTTGTTGCTTTGGAATAATAGTACACAAATTACCTTGGAGGTATGTTCTTAGGATCACAGTCCTGCTGTCCTATCGGTTCAGTTTAAAATCTAGCTTTTTGCAAGATTTATGCCATTTTTAGATTTTACGGTACTGCATTTTTCCCAACATTTCTTCAATTATTTTCACTTTTTATTATTATTCCTTTTCATTATTTTTTAATTATTTAATTATTTTCTATACCATTCTAGTCAAAGCAAATCCATAGAAGTAAAATACTGGTCCCGAGATGATGTTCACAAGATCTTAGCGTTGCTACAACACATGTCTTAAAGAGAACAATTAATTATAAACTTCAACTGCAACGTCAAAGCACGATCTTCTCGCAAGACCCCATTTCTGAAGAAACCTCAATATAAACAAAAATTGTAATTTGCTGAGAAAAATTTAGAACACGATGAAGAATTTTTCAAATCGATTTCATTTTACGGCTGAATGCTTATTAAACAGGACTTAATTTAGGTTCTTGAAAAAGCTTCTTGTATACTTAGCTGTCGAAACTTACAAAAGTTACATATTTAAAATTTATTTTAGGTGATCTCATACTTCTGATCCTAGAATTTTGTGAACGATTTGTTTATTCTGTTATATTATATATATTACATTTTCAAATCTGCGCGACGTGTCAATGCATTTTTAATGGTGTGAGAAAATTTTGTTATTTATTTCTTTCAGATACTGCCGTTGTAGGATTTGTTTATCTGTCCAAATATTTGTATCCTATTATTGTGTACACAATACTTTTATATTGTAAGTACATTTATGTAGAAATTATTTCATTCATTTTCTGTTGTTCTCTTGTTACTCAAGGAGGCAGGCTCACAATATTTGTTCTGCTCCTACACAACTCAGATTATTTTACTGAAAGCAAATACAACTTCTTAGAATATTCACACTATTGATAGAGTATTGAGGCTTTTCTTTCTTCATCAGCATGACGACGACACTGATCCCATTCTCCCGGAACTTCTCAGCGTCGCAGATCATATTGCATGTGCGATTTCGATACCCTCTCAATTATGACCGACGCACTTTCAGTGTTCTTGCCAGAAAGAAAATTGGACGTGGATAAATTCAGTGGTCGAACTTGGAATTTGAAGTACTAAGTTACCAAGGTACGAAGGTACGAAGGTCGAAGTTACAATATCACAACCGGGAAAGGTAATGAACCGGCTAAGAGATCTGAGAGGATCTATTACTTGGAGACAATGAAATATGCAATTTTTGAACCAGGATTGAAATTTTAATGCCCGGTAGCAGTCATGAAATAAAATGGACCAACCAATAAACCGAGAACCATTTTTTTTGCGACGGACATGCTCACTATGGATGACGAACGAAGCGCAAAGCATGACATTAGAATTATGACTTTGAATTAGGTGATCGAACTAGGTGATCGATTGCGTACATGAGCATTGATAAGAACGTCAGTAATTTGGTGACATAGAAAACATTGCCCGCCACTATGTATATAGAAATCGAAATTCATGAAATTACGTGAGCTTGGTGTGAATTTGACGGCAAGAGTTGCTAAAAAATACTTCACGCGAGCTAAAAGTTAACTATGTATGTAAATATTTATCTGAGAATGCTTTCTACCTGTTAGAAGCTGATTCCCGTTTTTTTGTATGGCAGGCAAGGTCTAACTTGTAACTTCTTGAATCAAGAAAAAATTTGAATTGAATGATATAGCGTACAGACTGAACCTTTTAAGCCACTGATTTTATCGGATTTAGTGTACCTGGGCTGAATCATGTTTTACCAACTACCTCGGGGAAATTAATGTCGAAGTGTTTATCGTTTCTTATTAATAATGATTGAGAACATGATATTTCCATTTTGAATTTAGGGGAGAGAAAAATAAGATTTAAAAGTTGAATTATTGATAGGGATATTCCGATGCTGTGTTCTATTTTACAAAATGGAATGTGTTACAAGGTTTTATCGTTTATATAATTCCTTTAGGTGCCGCCGAGTGATTAAAGCGTACGATAAGTAATGGCTTATATTAATTTTTTTGAAATATTTCTATATATTCTTACAAAATCGCATTTAATATTATTGTAATAGTTATTATGATTAAGGGTAACATTTAGGATATTGCGTGAAAAATCTATATCATTAAAACCAATGTTGAAGAACCACGCTTATCTCACGGGCTACTCGCTAGCCCACTGTGCATGGAAGACAAGTAAAGTTATTTCGAAGATATTGGAAGCAACCTTGAAATCTGAGATGTAACGGTGACGTCATCTAAAAATAACCCAATCAAGATATGGTCTGGGATCACATCAACCGATGAACCTCGGTTCAGTGCATTCCCCCGACTAACCCAGCAGAAAGCGTGTGTTATGAATTTTCAAGCGCTAGTAATATGTTTTTGTGGATAAAACTATACAAACTGCAAGGCGAGTGGCTACAAAAAGGTGATTTTGAAAAAATTATATTTCTAGAGAAGTGTTTAGCAAATAGGCTGCTTCTTATTGTTCTTCTTCCACACAGAACTGAAATGCTCGTCAATAAATTCATCTCGCACAAAAAAAAAAACGATTAAATGCCTATTGTTATCATGTTATGGCTTAAGCTCTTAGTTTAACAGTCATCTCAATTTCAAGAGCATCTAAATTGACATGACAATAATTGAACCGAGAGAACCCTGAAGGACGTCGACAACTATTTTGTGGAGCTGCGTTGCACCCGTCCCTCGGGCAGCCCCAGGAATCAACTTCAACCAAAAGCTTTCCCTGCAACTCGTGGTGAGAGTGACTTAAATGCAGTCATTACTGAAAGGTGGTGATGACACTCACTCTATTTGGAACTGCTTGTCTTCTTTACACACACAAATACCTCCAATATTTCCAAGGTTGATCCTGGACAGCTATGACGTCACACTTCTCATAATAATGGCGCCGATTTTAAAGACTTGGATGGAAGTAAATGAATGGCCCCGAATCATTCCTGTCTCGAAGTTTGTGATTTTGTGCATGAGTGATAAAAATCTTATCATGCGGAGTGCAAAGATATGTAAACTCTACTATTAACTTCTCTAACCTAGTCATTGGGCACTTTATAATTTATGAGCGTATTACTAGATGTAAACGCAGTTGCAGCGATAAAGCACTAGGATGATTGGGGTTGTATACCCTAGGTCGATTTCAAAGATACTGTCTAATTTTGAGCTTTCAACCGTTGGCTTGAGTAACTGGGCTGAATATTTATTTTAACTGACAATTTTTGACGACTTCGGATCAACATTAGATGGACTACAAATAAAATAGCAAGGATAGTCACTTTTAAAATAGACATTAGTTCTTAGAGAATTTAATAGGTCAGAACTAAAAATATAAGCTAAAAAAATGAACGTTTTGACCACAAGGGTCATCTTCAGGATCTGGGAAAACAAAAGAGATTTTTCATAGAGACCAAAAAAAATGTACACACATATGATTAACATTTGTAATTGCTAACAGGAAATTTGCGAGGGGAAGGAAGATAGGGCATCATCTAAAACCGGTTTGTCTTTCATGATAAAAAGAGACTCTAAAATTCGAAGATGTGTTTGACTAGAAGGTGTTGGAATTATCTGGAAATCATCTAAACGAACAGGCAAGTCGCACTTTTCCGCATGTGCACGCACAGAGGATTGAGAGGGAGAAGCAAGAGGCCTGTTTGTTCGAAAGCTTCGTCCAGCATGCTCTGCTACACGGGTACGCAAGGCCCTCGGAGAAGAGAAGAGGAAGAAGGCCCTCGTGTAGCAGAGCATGCTGGACGGAGCTTTCGAACAAATAGGCCTCTTGCTTCTCCCTCTCAATCCTCTGTGCGTGCACATGCAGAAAAGTGCGACTTGCCTGTTCGTTTAGATGATTTCCCGATAATTGCAACATCTTCTAGTCAAACACATTTTCGAATTTTAGAGTCTCTTTTTATCATTAAAGACAAACCGGTTTTAGATGATGCCCTATCTTCCTTCCCCTCGCAAATTTCCTGTTGGCAATTACAAATGTTAATCATATGTGTGTATATTTTTTTTTGTCTCTATGAAAAATCTCTTTTGTTTTCCCAGATCCTGAAGATGACCCTTGTGGTCAAAACGTTCATTTTTTGCTTATATTTTTAGTTCTGACCTATTAAATTCTCTAAGAAATAATGTCTATTTTAAAAGTGATCATCCTTGCTATTTTATTTGTAGTTAGACTTTGCAAACGGCAAAACATTGAAATAAAACATGAGATGGAAATCGTTTGGCGAGCTCTTCTTTATGAAACATAAGCGCTCCAGCGGATAAAGGGCACCTGACTCAATAATACTGCAAGAAAATGCGTGTGCACAATAACTACATTATTTAAGCTGAACGTATTATCTAATAAAGCGAGCTGATGTAGACCCAAAAAAAATTCCACAACACTTTATTTTCGATCGTATGAAAAATAATAAGGAAAACCAAATGTTTTTTGTTCACTATTTGACAGAACAATTATCACTGTAAATCTCCCAGGATTTTTCCGAGCCTGCTTAGCCCCTTTCCATGTGAAATAAATGATAAACTGGAGCAAACTTAATTTCGCCCTTCGAGTAATCTGAAATGACGCAACGCCTCCGACCACGTTTGTGACGTCATGATTTCTACAAACACGCTTGGAGATGCAGGAGGCATTGTCTGTACGGAGATAGTTTTCTGTTGTGTTGTGAATGAATACTTCTTTGCTAACCAAATATTTTAAAATTGTTTAACTTTCAATAGTCTAAGGCTCGAAGTTTAGGCTTGATGCACAGTTGCTAACGATTCCCTCACTGAGCAGTGTCATAATGGAGAAAGAAACGAATGTCAGAGAAACAGATGTTTTAACACTTTGTCTGAGAGAATTTTCATAATGTTGCTAAGTGACAAGTAGCCACTGCCTCAATTTTCATAAATAATTTATCAAAGCTAAATGGAGGCACGATTCAGTTCATGTTTGCTATATATTCAATATTGCTTACCGCAATATTGACTGTGAATTTGTGTTTATTATTAAACTCAGTTTTACCTGACGCCGTGAAAGTGTTAATAAGCAAACTTTAAATTACATCTGTTCGAAATATCTGCCTTTCGCGTTAGTACAGGTTTGGTACCCCTTCCAAATTTATTGCTGGACACGATACAAAAGTCTTGGTGGTTCTTCTGATGCGACCCCTCTCCTTGCGACAAGATCCATCTCCGAATTCACCGGTGTTTCGCGAATCAATAATTTTATATAGCCACAGAGAACGAAATCTGAAGGACTAGTGTTCGGAGATCTTGGAGGTCCTATGCACTTATTCGCAGAAGCGTTGTCCAGATGTTAGCAAGAATTCTTGTCGGAATGAGCTGGCGCTCCGCCTTGCTAGAACCACATTCGACAACTAATTCCCCGAAGCACATTCTTAAACCTTTAAGTTTAAGAAAAGCCGTATAAGGGAAAAGATTTTATGCAAAATTTTGGCACCCTCCTGACACACCGGTAAAAGATTAAAATCCCGCCAAATGCTGCGTGACTTGCAGATCGCAGTCCAACGAGACTGGAAAAGAAAACGTGCTACAAGTGTAAAGTTACCTACTTAGTAATAACTATCTGCTCTCAAGTATTTTCACAGCTTACGAGATTGAATATCAGACAGTTACGTTAAGCACACACCTATCAGGCCAGCAGGTTTACCTCGAACCACTGCGAGGACAGCTTTAGGAGCACAGACGAGGTGTCATGTTTTAGTATGTGCGGAGTACGACCGATGGCATTAGAGCAGGGTTGGAAAGTAAAGTCTCGAGCAGACCTCAAAATATTCTGAAGGTAAATGCATATATGAATGCGTTATTTAAAAAGAAATAAGTACTAATTTAACTTATTTCATTTTGATCATGATAAACCAAGTATAATCAAAGTTAAATCTTGTAAAAACATTGAAACCTAATGGGCACAATTCAAAAGGCATCTATAAAAGCCTTAAGAGAAAAATCTAGAAAGTTCAAATATGAGTAAGCCTTAGTACTTTGTAGCGTTGATAATATTAATATAATAAGAAGATAAACATCTCATTAGAAGGTTTGAATACAATTTTAATTAGGTTATCATGACCAATAGTCAAGTATTAAGGAATTCCAGAGCAGGAGTACAAGGAAATACCCATAACCGGGTACAAAAGACACTAGGCCTCTCGTTAATAGCTATAGAGGAGGCGACCATGTAAAAGTAACGTAAATTATAGTAAACGAAAACTTTGAGTGATCACTCAGACAAAAAAGATAAAGAATTACGGAGATTCGGCCATATAGTTAAATGATATACACAGAAGCACTTCCCGCAATTGCTTTACGCCCTAAGTACGTTAATTTCCCACAGCTCTGTAACTTTTTCTTTCAGTGACAATTTAAGAACTACTTTATTTCTAACAACATCCCCTAGCAGCTCAGGCAACCAGTCCGTCCCTTGAGCTGACGGGACATAAACGTGTTCATTTCCATGAGACTGCATCAGATGTTAAGCAATTAGATAGTCGCTGACGATACAAGCCCACACATTTACGTTAAACTGACGTTGGCAGTTGAACTAATGTACTTCATGACGGCTATCCTCTTGCCAGTTGTTCAAGTCATGTGTGTTAAACGTTCCTTTGCATGTAAAAGTGTCTTACACACTGAAGAGAACATGCTTTAAGAAAACTTCAGCGTCCTTTCTTGCCTCGGACACCTAAGTGCAAATTTCACACAAGGGATGTAATCGGTTGGGAGCGAATCCTGAATATTCTGAAGATGGTAAGAATGTAGATTGTTGTCATTAAGAACATGCCATACGTTGACGTGGTTTGGTATTGCTAAGTTACTTGCTGCAGCTCAGGGGCTTGCGTGACGCCTGTCATAGAAGTATTGCAGCACGTCGTTTTTAACTGCGTCATGTATTCGTAAATCCCTGGGCCAACTGTAACCTCTACGGTTCATGTTCCAGCTTCCATGTTCGCGTTGACGACGGAGTATGCTTGTCCACACGCGATATCCGGGCAGATATCGATTGAGAAAACGCCCTCGATGCAACATAGCAGCGCCCTACCGTTGCCGTCGACCGCACTTGAAACCACATATATGTATGCCCGGGCGATATACGTATCATAGTGTCAAGGATGTGTAACAGTGTGAACTTATCTGCTTACACTAAGTAATTGAGTTTTGCCAAATTTAAAGGAAGCAGTAGATTTAAAATATTTATAAGATATCTGAGGCTTGAAAAGTGGACAAATGGGCCCGAAGTGATAACTGTCTCAGTTTCTTGAAAATTAAGAGTTTTGCTACATTTGGTAAGCGTTAAAAAGTGTTCATTTTGCGTCTCCCTCTCTACGGATGAAATGTGTACCTCTTGTTTTTACCACCCTGTATACTACCTTATCTGCTAATGATTACATTTTTATTTCAGAAGCTTGAATGGTGTTTCCCTTCTACGATTTGAATTGCTTAGATGACATCGTAAGCAGAATAGGTTACCAAAATGTCTTCTAAAAGAAACATCACTGACATCCAAATATTTGGCAACTCAGGGTATCTCTTACCCTGAAATCGGCCCAATTATCGAATTTCGGTTTTGTCACTTTTATGCATCTAAGTGAACGAAAATGCATTCAGATATGTTAAATTGAATTTTGAACACATTTTCTTCTACACAAATTTTCGTTTTCCGAAACAGGAAAAATTTATTTATTGGGCGAACATAAAATAATGTCTATCTAAACATATATATATATATATATATATATATATATATATATTTTTTATAGAAACGTGATTTGGGTCTCATTCGACGAGGTAAGTTTATGGAATATGTTCGCGCAATAACTTTTTTTCAATGACAAAAATCGAAAATATTTATAGAGGAAAATGTGTTCAGAATTCAGTTTTACATATCTGTATCACTTTCGTTCACCTAACTGAAATAAAAATGTAAAATGTAAAATTTATAAAATTAGGTTAATTATGGGTTAGGAGATCCCCTCAAGCGATCTAAGTGAGATGGTGTTGCCGTCTCACAGGGATGAAATGGAATCTTATTGGACAGAAAAAACACTTTTTGACCTAAACGGTAGTGATTATTCTTCACTGATTGAAATTTCAGTTGCTTGTCAAGGATGCGGGAGGTAAATGAATCAACCCATCAATTCCACGTGTTTCGTTTTATATTTAGAATAAACGTCATAATTTTCTATAGTCATAACAAATAAAAAACAATTTGAAATGAATTTAGAGTAACAGAAATGACCGCTTTCAAGAATACATGTGTAGAGTTCAAAAGCTATGTAAGTAAAAAATTATTTCATATTTAACTAGTGTCGATGTTTTCACACGTCGGAGATTAAAAACGATGTGATTTTTTTCTCGTAAAGTTATTAGTTACTGGGGTTTCACGCCATATATTCAGCGCTTCGATCTTCGTTTTAGAGCAGAAACAACTGATATCATTGATTGGAGAACGCATAGTGGTAATGTTCTCGTCCGTGTGCGGTGCTGTCTCTCGCGATTCTGCCTGTGTGCTTCGCCGTCTCTCGCGAGGCTGCCCGTGTGCGTTGCTGTCTCTCGCGAGGCTGCCCGTGTGCGCCGCTGTCTTTCGCGAGGCTGCCCGTGTGCGTCGCTATCTCTCGCGAGGCTGCCCGTGTGCGTCGCTGTCTCTCGCGAGGCTGCCCGTGTGCGTCGCTGTCTCTCGCGAGGCTGCCCGTGTGCGTCGCTGTCTCTCGCGAGGCTGCCCGTGTGCGTCGCTGTCTCTCGCGAGGCTGCCCGTGTGCGTCGCTGTCTCTCGCGAGGCTGCCCGTGTGCGTCGCTGTCTCTCGCGAGGCTGCCCGTGTGCGTCGCTGTCTCTCGCGAGGCTGCCCGTGTGCGCCGCTGTCTCTCGCGAGGCTGCCCGTGTGCGTCGCTGTCTCTCGCGAGGCTGCCCGTGTGCGTCGCTGTCTCTCGCGAGGCTGCCCGTGTGCGTCGCTGTCTCTCTCGAGGCTGCCCGTGTGCGTCGCTGTCTCTCGCGAGGCTGCCCGTGTGCGTCGCTGTCTCTCTCGAGGCTGCCCGTGTGCGTCGCTGTCTCTCGCGAGGCTGCCCGTGTGCGTCGCTGTCTCTCGCGAGGCTGCCCGTGTGCGTCGCTGTCTCTCGCGAGGCTGCCCTTGTGCGTCTCTGTCTCTCGCGAGGCTGCCCGTGTGCGTCGCTGTCTCTCGCGAGGCTGCCCGTGTGCGTCTCTGTCTCTCGCGAGGCTGCCCGTGTGCGTCGCTGTCTCTCGCGAGGCTGCCCTTGTGCGTCTCTGTCTCTCGCGAGGCTGCCCGTGTGCGTCGCTGTCTCTCGCGAGGCTGCCCGTGTGCGTCTCTGTCTCTCGCGAGGCTGCCCGTGTGCGTCTCTGTCTCTCGCGAGGCTGCCCGTGTGCGTCGCTGTCTCTCGCGAGGCTGCCCGTGTGCGTCTCTGTCTCTCGCGAGGCTGCCCGTGTGCGTCGCTGTCTCTCGCGAGGCTGCCCGTGTGCGTCTCTGTCTCTCGCGAGGCTGCCCTTGTGCGTCTCTGTCTCTCGCGAGGCTGCCCGTGTGCGTCGCTGTCTCTCGCGAGGCTGCCCGTGTGCGTCTCTGTCTCTCGCGAGGCTGCCCGTGTGCGTCGCTGTCTCTCGCGAGGCTGCCCTTGTGCGTCTCTGTCTCTTGCGAGGCTGCCCGTGTGCGTCGCTGTCTCTCCCCTACATACAAGGTCACGTGGAAGCCACATGGTTACGACATGGATTGTCCATGTTTGCCATATGGGTTCTATCTGCCCATGCTATGTGGAAACCACATGGACTTTTGGAAAGTGGCCCCACCTGGTGCCCACATGGTTACGACACGTGTCGAGGATGTGGGTTCTACATGGACACCATATGCCTCATGGTTATCCCTCGCTTCTGCCAGCTAAGATCCATTTGGTAATTACGCGTGGGTTCCATCTATGAATCAAGCAGACTTACCATGAATTCTACTGACGTGTATTATACACCGTTTCCATGTGGTTATCAAAGTTAGTTGATCGCTTCGGTGTGACGGTGCCGCTGCATTGTCATGTCTTGTAGGAGATTACCTGTTTGCAATCAAACGTGTAGAACACGTCCCCCCAAAATGCCATTCTCCTCCCTCACTAATCCTTGATTCCATATATGGTTATTTTATGAACACTCGTGCAAATGTTTCGCGACTTGCTTTGCAGTAATTTATCAGCCGGGACAGTAATTAGTGGCGAAAGGAATGGCATTTCAGTATTCATAGGGTTTCATGGCAGCCTCCACCACTCTTTGTAGCGTGTTTTAGTGACATATATACAAGTATTATACTAATATTTATGTCACAAGGCTGTTAATTCACAAAGGCGCACATGCATTGTGAATGAAATATCAACCGACGATCTCGGAGCAACTTGCAAATTGCGATATTTTCTCCCGAGTGAAGAAAGTAGGGTTAACAGCCAGGCTAAGATGCAGTGAATAATTCCATTATTCAAACATTTCAAATTTTCTTTGTACTCATTGACTTGTAATAAGATAAATTCAAAAATTGAATGCTTCTATAAATAAGGCTTTCAAAGAAGAACAAAGACTATGAACCCTCCATGGCATAACTTACACCACGCTATACCTGGTGTCCCATGAAAATGTCCCCGACTTTTCGATTGATTATATCTCTGCAATAAATAAACATATTTGAAATGTCTTTTTTTCACAGTGTTGCAAATTTCGTTTCTTTTTCGAATAATTTAAGTTTTTGAAAATCGTTTTAAACCACTTAACAGTGATCGATTTACTAAAAGAGGTAGAAAAACTAATTGTTCAAATGAAAGTTTTAAAAACAACACTGGTGATCTTCTTCATTTCTGAATACCTACTGTTAAGAATAATTTCACAATGATGTATCCTACACACCGCCAAGTCTTTAAACCCTCTGAGAGGTTATTTACTTTCTTATTTCATCATTTGAAGTCTGAAGACACTCAAAATGCAGCTCACTAACGATCAAAGAATTTTCATCGTATTGGAATGAATATGAAGCAACGAAAAGCGGTGAAAAAGTAAGAGCATTAAATTTTCTTCCATATTTTCTAACAGTGAGAAACACAGTCTTCTTATATGACGAGTTCCTTTCCGGGAATGTTTCATTAAACGCTTTTCAAACTTTTTTTATAGATTTCCATTGCTTCGTATTCCAATACGATGGAAATTCATTGATAGTTAGTTAGCTGCATTTTAAGTGTCTTCAAATGATGAAATAAGAAAGTAAATAACCTCTCAGAGGGTTTAAAGACTTGGCGGTGTGTAGGATACATCATTGTGAAATTATTATTAACAGTAGGTATTGGGAAATGAAGAAGATCACCAGTGTTGTTTTTAAAACTTTCCTTTGAACAATTAGTTTTTCTACCTCTTTTAGTAAATCGATCACTGTTAGTGTAGTGACATACTAAGCGTTAAAACGCGCTTCCGCGCAAAGCTGCGGTAGCCGCAAATCCGTCAGCACGTGTTGTCTTACCAGGCCTGACATACTAGAGAAACCGCGGCGCGGAAAACGCGCGCGGTATTTTTTCTACCGCGCGTGTCGGCGGAAGGAGATTTACCGCGGCGCGGTTTAGAGCAGTCAACACAGAAAGTAATGACTAGTGACACGTTAGCCGCTCACAGCGCTGCAGTAAACGCAATTCATTTCTAGTTTCCCATAGAATATCAGGAAGATATCCATATATTTTCATCAAATATTATTTAGTATTATTATTTTATCTATTATCTATTATTATTTCTGATTTGTAATAGCAATTATTATTTCATTTATCATTGTGCTCTCTAATATTTTCATAAAAACGAGGAAACTTGTCTCAGCCACGTTGTATGGGTGCACGAAATATCTCCGTACACGAGGCATATCCAATAATCCTTCGCTCTCAGCAGCGCACACAGTGGCAACATTTATGAAATGCGAAACCTCCATTCTGATCAGAGTTCCAAACAGCACTGTACGAAAAAACGCGCAACAACCTTCACGGTTAGCGCGCCAATGTGTCATCTACCTACAAATGCGTTTTTACCGCGCGCGGTCGCGGTAACAGTTTCACGCTGCCGCAACCGCATAGTATGTCATAACACTCAAGTGGTTATTAAACTATTTTCAAAAACGTAAATTATTCGAAAAAGAAACTAAATTTGCTACACTGTGAAAATAAGACATCTCAAATATGTTAATTTATTGCGGAGATATAATCAACCGACAAGTCGGGGACATTTTGGGGGGACACCCAGTTTGGGTGTTCGTAGTAGCAGCACGTTCATAAATTTTTTCCAGGGCAGATATCCACCACATTAATTTGGAATGGAAAAACCTGACCGTCAGCAAGGAATTTTTTGTTTAATTTTGCAATGATTTCTAGAAAAATTTAAGTCCACTAATACTAGGGCAGGGAATATAAATATTCAAACTCGAAAAATCAAGATGACAGATGAATTGTTCAGTTATGAATTGTAACATTTTTATTAAAACAAATCAAATTCCTATAATATAATGGCACCGCAAACTTCATCAATCAAAATCGAGAAATTGTACTAGCTTAATTAATTGTTCATTCTTGGATTTTGTTAACTTTTCTTAGAAACAAATTCAATTCCTTAAATATGATAAAATGGCAGCGCTAACTTTAATGTTCACATATGAAACATCATTGTTCTATAAAAATGAACTATGAAGAATGAATTTACCCCTCAAATGCATGAAAATTTTTTAACAATTTACTTCCAATTCGTTCAAATTCATATATAATGGTTGTGAATACATGTTTATGCATTTTAGGGTGTAAATTTGTCCTTCATTGTATATTTCTATTGTGTCATGACAAATTCAGGCAAAACATTGACAAAATAAATTATACTCGCAAACCTCATCCATAATGTGAAGACTGATAAACCCTCAAAATGAAGGTCAACACAATAAATAATGAAATAAGAAACAAAATCTTACCAGTCAATAATTGTAATGATGGATTTCTTAGGCGGTATTTCAAATTTAAATGCTTACGTAAATATATTTTATAGCATAAGTACCACAAAGCAACAAAATGAATTACAAGAAAAAGAATTAGAAGATATTATATTCATTCAGCGCAAACGATAAATGGCGCATTTAAAGTTATCATTACTGTCGAAAGCTTTACATTTATATAAGAACTAGAACTCTGTATATTAATCTTACACGATTTCCAGCGACTCATCACACCTCATCACAACGGTGTGCTTATGAGAGAATTATTGTAATAAAATCAGATTATTGTTCATGGCTTCAGTACCAAAATGAGCTACAGTTCAACAGAAAGTAATGAAGACAAATTAACCAGCCGTATCGCTTTAACCAGCAGCACATAAGAACTATGCTCAGTTTTAATGTCTCTAATATGGACAGTGAAAAGCTCGTCTTGTTAATTATCCCTATCTTCCACTTAGATTCACTAATACTGCGAATTGAATGATGTTCCTAGAAATATACAGGAGCACAATTATCACCGATCACGTCTTGAGCAGAACTAAGTAACGGTCACGGTCGGAAGACGGAGCACGGGAGTTTGAATAGGAGGTGCCACAACGTCTGTTAGGAGGGGTAGTTGCCAGATGCACATTCTTTCGAAATCGAAACGTCAAAACTTATCCAAATAGTTTCATGTGTGTATATCAATTTATTCATTGGTGTGTTCTGTCTTTCAGTATTATTTTACGAAAGCTTTTGAAATCGCACCAGACGCATATATAGAATTTAGTTATCCCAATTTTTGGTTCAAAGAGATTATCAGCATATATTTCATAGGAAATGATTAACTTATTAGTTATTACTAATGTTTAAAATGAGTATTACAACTGAATAAGACACAACTAAGACTTGAAAAGGCGAATGTTAGATTTTTTAGCACAAAGAGTTTCTTTTATCTCAGCTTGACCCTGAATACTACAAATAATAACGCATATATTTTTGACCATCAAGAAAATATTAGTAAATTTGGGAATAATCTGATGTGTAAACGGGTAATTGGTTAGAAATGTAGAATTTAATATGTGCTCTGAATGGAATCTTTGACATTTCATCGAAAACATATAACAATTATTTTAATATTTATATATACGCAATATTTTCTTAAAAGCCGTTCATAAGCAAGTACGTTGCATGCACACGTGCCTCCCATGTGGAAAAATTTATTTGAAGGCAATGTGGTAGCTAATAGGAAATCACACGTGGATCCCACGTATCAAATCCAGCATGCAATGTACTAATATGGCTATGATGAGTATATTCAGTGGTAAATCCATTTTGCCAACTAAAATCCACGTAACCACCACCTAACCACGTGGCTTCCATGTGACATTGTATGTAGGGTCGCGAGGCTGCCCGTGTGCGTCTCTGTCTCTCGCGAGGCTGCCCGTGTGCGTCTCTGTCTCTCGCGAGGCTGCCCGTGTGCGTCGCTGTCTCTCGCGAGGCTGCAGCTTACATAATTTTTCAAGTTTTGGTAATACTTCAAAAACGATCGTTTGTGCTCAGCTGAAAGCCAAAAGGTTGAGCTTGAGTATCTTTCACTGATTTGACAAACTGCGGTCTCCCTTCTGTACACTGTTTCAATGTGTGACTTGCCCTTCTGTTGTGCGTAATTGAAATTTGTACATTTTCATGTTTTCATTTTTAACGCGCTTGATATTCTGCTGACTAGTCAAATTTCATTATTTTCTTTTTTTTTGCCTGTGGCTTGTCTAGTTCCGTTTTTGGGCTTATCTCCTACTCTCAACAGACTATTGACTAGTTTTCTTGGTTTCAGATGTTAAATTGATTTCTAAAGTTTATTAACCTTCTCCTTTGAATATTTGAACTGAGATCTTTTACATCTGTTAGAGATTTTTTTCACTTACCAGAATTTACGGCTGGTCAGGACTCCGTAGATTCTTTTTCTTTCTTTTTCATTCACCCTTGAAAGGCTTTAATTCATGACTATAGTCACAATTTCAACTTAGGGGAGTCTAAATAAATTGCTTTGATAGCTTGAATATTGATGTTAATTGAATATCGCGGCATTCAACCGTTAGAATACCGCTCTTACGGTTATTTTTGTTCTTTTGAGTCCAACACTTTCCGTTGTTTATTGGACTCTTTCTTTTTACTGCCGGCTTCAAACGGTGCAGTTTCGGCTGTCAACAGCACTTTTAATGAACTACGAGCTATTTTTGCCTCATCGTAGTGCTGGCCTGTTGGTTCAGAGCTTGCTTGCGTTGATCTAAGGGCGTTGGTGAATATTTTGAGTAGCTGAAGTTTGACGAAAATTGATGTCTAATAGATTTGTTATGAACTTCAACGTACATTTAATTTTATTATTATGTGTGTGTGTGTGTGTGTGTGTGTGTGTGTGCACGCGTGTGCTGTAATTCGAAGTATATCTATATTTTCTTCTTAGCTTCGGATCACTGTAGTTTCTTGTGGCAGTCTTTCTAGTCTTTGGACGGTAGTGATGGTGGTTTTACGCATGCGGTGGTCCCGATTGGAGGTTACGCTCCTTTTTTTTCCCCGTGGGTGCACTGGATTTGATTGGTACCTCTTGCCAGCGACTCGTCCATTGTTCAGAACCCACTAGGGCATTTTACTATCTCATTTTCTTATTTCGTTGTTTTTTAATTGCTTTTTAACGTTGTTCTTAAATGTTGTGTACGGCAGTAAGTTGTAAGTGGATTCAGCCATTAAGAAGAAAAGAGTATGATGCTGCCTCTTCCCTACGTGCTCAAAACATTTTGAATAAATACTAATAAGTTGACTGCACGCAAGCATTTTCCCCGAACTTCCAGATGCTTGTGCTGGTGTAAAGTGCTATTCGTTGGTTAAAGTTTAATTTTCTCAGGGTAAATCTTCTTGTTGCTCTCACTAGCAGTGCTTCCACTCCTAGGGTAAATACCCTAGTCTAGGGTAATCAGACCCCTCCTAGGGTACAGTCTAGGGTAAGGGGGAAAAATGTAAAATCTCGGGTAAATTTTAAATTTCAACTCTGGTTTGTAAAAATCGTGAGAAAGCACGAAGGTTATCAACACCTATAGTTGAATAACCCAAATAAGAATTAACTGAGCAGAAGGGATTAATTCAAAGATGGATCGCATGGACATTTGATCCGTAAATATGACACAAGTTAACGTGTTCCACTGAACAAGTTGCTGTTCTTTTCGCGATGTGCGGCGTGCAGTTTCTTAACAAGCTTTTGTACGACGATTGCTGGAGCAGTGGGATGCACTCACACTTTGTTGCGTCGTCGTTTTGCGATCCAACTCAGATAAATGATATGGTAGCCAATACTTTCAACAACAAGTTAACCCTCGCTCATTTGAAGTTTTTATATTATAAATTAGGGAAATCAAACGCATTGAATACCTTGTTTCAGTCTGACCCTCGGGATATCTTCAATCTGGGATCAAAAATTTGTAGCCTTATTATAGGAGCCTTTGTTCGGATTTTATGCGTGTTGCTTTCGTGAAGAATGCGACCATTTCTTTGCTGAATCTATCCCATCCAACATTCACTAGTGCTTTAGTGCCAGTAGATGAAAAAAGTACGCAAAACATTGAGATGACAGCATATTGAAACGATGTCAGAGATAACTGGCAATATGTATTTCACAAGAGAAAGTGTTTTTCCTAATTGTAGACGCTTCTTGGTTAAAGCAGTTTCACAAATCCAAAAACGGTTTTCCTTCGAGGATCCTGAACATGACCTCGTACGCTGTTTAAATCCGCCTAATGTACAACACCGACAGTAAAATCTCTGTCTTATATGTTAGATGAAATTTCTCCATTGGAAAAGTTTGTCGATCAGAAATTTCTTGATGAAGAGTGGCGAAAACATTACTTGGATGAACAATCGACACCAGTCATGCAAGCCACCAGTCAGGCATCAGTACGTACATATCTAAACATATATCTTCGAAAGTCATTTTAAGTGTAACCATGAATCGTGAACATATTGGGACTTTATTTATAGAACTAACGAAAAAAATGATAAATGGATTATGCTTGGGACAATATATAGGCCCCCAACAGCTTGTAACGTCTCTTTCCTAAACGAGCTTCAAATCATAATATCTCAGTTCAACAAGTCTCTATATAATGGCATAATAATCTGCGGGGATTTCAACTACGATCTTCTACAATATGACAGCTGTGAGCAAATCTCAAACTTCATGAATGTTTTTCAGTCTAGCTCTTTCCTTCCAATCATCACGAAACCTACACGTGTTGCTTCTGAATCGGCTGCGTTACTCGATAATATTTTTACGCTAGATCCGACTGATTTTCTTACCGGAATAATAATTTCTGACTTATCTGACCATTTCCCGGTGTTTCTCATCAAGAAAAATGTCTGTAGTCCTTGGACCAGCCCAGAGCTGATACTTATTCATTTCGTTTTGTAAACGAATACAACTTGGGAACAATGCGAACTGTTCTAGAAGAATTAATGCCATCATTAGACATCTATGAACGGGACAATAATCCCATTAACATTGATGAAGCAATACTAAATTTAACTGAAATTATAACGACCGCATATAACCAGTGTTGTCCAATAATCACCCGCACAATTACGCCGAAAAATAGACAAAAGCCCTGGATTACTAAAGATATCGTGATCAATATAAAGAAACGTCAAGCGTACCTAGCCTTACTATACGAAGGGCGAATATCTAAAGTAACGTATAACAGATTCAGGAATCGTGTGACAAATCGAATACGAACCTCAAAACGAGACTACTTTACGCGCAAATTTACTGAATACAAAACTGATGTTTAAAAAACTTGGCGCCTGCTTAATTCATGCTATAAACCGAATAATAATACTACGAAAACAATTGAGTCCGTCGTTCACGAAAATGTAAAATACCACGAGAAAAAAGATATTACAACTGTGTTTAACAACTTTTTTTAAACATAGGAAAACATATAGCCGATAGCGTCTTCGGTGAACCCACAGACCACTTGCAATACATGGACCATGTCCGTGAACCTAACTCTTTCTTTTTCACGCCAACTAATTCCTCCGGTATAATTACGCGCATAAACAATTCGAAAAATAAATCAAGTGGATTGAAAAAATTTTCGGCTAAAGTTCTTAAGGCTATAGCTAATATAATAGCACCGTGCATATCTTATATTATCAACCAATCCCTTTCTCGAGGTATCTTCCCCAACTCTTTCAAAATTGCGAGAGTTACCCCTATTTTAAAAAATGGTGATAAAAACTGCATTAAAAATTATAGACCTATCTCTGTACTACCAATTATTAGCAAAATATTCGAGAAAATTGTGTATAAAAAGTGTATTCGTATTTTGAACAAAAATCTTTCCTCTACGACAAACAATACGTTTTTCATTCTAAGAAATCTACGACACAAGCTGTATTAAATCATTTTCAATACCTTTATTCTTATATAGATGAAGGAAAGCTTGTTTTCTACGTATTTCTTGACTTTCGAAAAGCATTCGATTGTGTGGACCATAACGTATTACTCTCGAAACTACATTGTCATGGCATTCGAGGGGCTGCCCATGATTGGTTCAGATCAAGGAGCTTTAATGGAATGGAGGCAGCATCGCTCGCTTTCTTTTGCCAGTCAAGCGCGTGAAGCCACTTTTGCCGACCCAAGCCCCGCCCACCCGGCATTGGGTCCCAGTGTGGAGGTGGTGTTGCAGTGGAGGGGTAGCACCACCTCCATCATCAGCGACTGAAGACAGCGCTGTTAAATGGCAGACTTTGGCTACTCTGTGCTATACGTTTTTTTCAGAGGCATATATTTCAATTGCGTCCTTGAAACGCGTCATATTGAAAAAACTCGTACCTGACCGCAGTTTGGATAAGCGGCGCCCTACCACGCTGAGTGTCTGACACGCACTGAGCCCCATCTCCGTGTGTGTGCCCGTATACCCTACAGCTACCGAAAATTGGCTTCACTTTAGAGCGCTGATGCCGCCTCCATTCCATTGAAGCTCCTTGGTTCAGATCATACTTAGCAAATCGGAAACAATACGTTGTCATTGACGACGCAAAATCAGACCCACAGACAATTAGCCATGGAGTTCCACAAGGATCTGTCCTTGGGCCTCTCCTATTTCTAATTTTTATCAATGATATCATTAAATCTACATCATTCTTCAAATTCATACTTTTTGCCGATGACAGTACCCTTTCTGCGGTCCTTCCAAACCCAAATCCCGCTAGAATGGCGGAGCTTATAAATAATGAACTTCATAAGATTTCATTGTGGCTTAAATCTAATAAAATAAGCCTTAATATCGATAAAACAAAATATATTACATTCTCATACAAGAAAAATATATCTCTCCCACGCATTCAAATTGGCGAAGGTGAAATCGAAGAAACCAACTCAAGTAAATTCCTGGGCATCATAATCGACAAACATCTAACCTTTAAAGAGCACATCGCTCACATTAGTTCTAAATTATCAAAATCTATCGGAATCCTAAATAAAGTTGAAAATTTCCTGCCTGAAACAGCCTTACAAATGCTCTACCGAACGCTCATTTCACCATACCTGCAATACGGAATAGAAGCATGGCACGGAACTGATAAAAATAAACCTAACAAAATTTTGTCCCTCCAAAAAAGAGCCATAAGAGCGGTAAAGAATCTAGAATATAATGCTCACACAAATGAATCATTCAAAAATTTACGAATACTTGAGCTCTCGGATTTCTAAAAAATCTCCATTTGCAATTTCATTTACAAAACATTAACAAATGATGGCGGAAATAGCCTAAAACAATTATTAACTGCGCAAACTAGTCATCACGACCATTTAACCCGAAATAGAAGTAAATTCATGCTTCCTTATTACTCAAAGGCTCGGTCACAACACAGTATCCTCTTTGTTGGAACTAAAACTTGGAACTCAATACCTGCGGAGATCCGTGAAAGTAATTCTTATAAGGTATTCAAAAGAAAATCTTGAGTCTCACTTCCTATCAGATTACTAGTCGTGTAAGATCACAGAGTCAAACCTTGTCCCCTACATAACTGATCCTAATAATGTAATTTGCCTTGGTTAATTTCGCCGATCTTCAGTCTGTTCTTGAATCGTTTGTCGAATATACTGTTAAATCTAGTCCATATGAACTATATTGTAAAATGAAGTATCTAATTTCGAGTTAATTATCTTATTGATCAGTCTAATGCGTCTCTAGTTTAAGTGAATTAGGTTAAACATTATTGTACTCCTTAGATTAACCTTGATGGTAGGATGCCCTAGAAGTCACTGAACTTATTCGGGCCCACAGGTAGCTATACTCAAATTTGACCATTGTATTAGACTTAAGAAACATTCTATCTCTGTATCACCTGTGATAAATAAATTGTTTAAATTATTTAAAATGTTTAATGCCGTTGATAACTGGGAAACACTGGGAAACGCTTAGCCGTAAAAATGCCTGTAAGCTACCATGCTATCCGAATCTTACAACTATAATTTGAACGTTGTTGCCCTCCCATTTTCAAATGCATTCGTTGATTTGTTGCGTTGTCTAAGCGATTTTGGTCTTTAATGATCAATTTTTTTTCTCTGCTGAAAAAGGGTACTCAGTTCGTGGGCTGTTGTGTCCTAATATTTCATGGGACTACCGGCACTAAAACTCCCCTCCCCCCATGAGGGGTCTAAAAGGGGGGTGAGGGGGGTCAAAAATCATGAATTTTTAACCCAGTATCAAAAGCAAACAGAACAGAAAATAGAAAATCTGGCTCTCCTAGTTTGTTAGAAATGTCTCAAGCATTCCAAAACTGCCTTTGGTTTAGTTTTATTATGAAAAATTTTGACTTATAATTTTTTGAAATATCTGAACAAAATATCATAAAAAAACAATATTTCCCATTTTCTAAAAACTAAGGCCAAAATGTGATAATGAAATAGAAAATAAAATGGAAAATTTGGCTCTATTACTTTGTCAGAAATATGTTAAGAATTCTAAAGCTGCCAATAGTTTTGTTCTAGCATGAAAACTCATTGACTTCTATTCCTATGAAATTTCCGATAACCGGAAATTTCAAAGGAATAGATTAAGTGGATCGGCACCACTGGGCCGATTTTATCCGATAAATATTCAACGCACAACATTTCAACAACTAGTAGATCAACAAATCAAACTGCTCTGTAATTACAGTGCGTTGAATATTAATTTTTTTATTGGATAAAATCGGCACAGTGGTGTGAAACAAACATTAAAGAATGTGTTAATTATGAAATTATCGAAAATGAGAAAATAGAATTTCCAAATAGAGCAACGAAAATTTAGAAATGCACTTTTCAGCTACGGCGCTCGTAATTCATTTAATGATCCGTGCCGTGTTAGCAAGGTTCAAAGAAGATTTAATGTGCTGTTTACAATTTGCTTCGTGAAGGGTAGAAGAATAATATTTCCCAAATGAACATTTAAAATTTTCAGAATGATCTCTCACAGCTGAATAGAATGGAAATGCACGACCAGATCTGATTTTACTTCGATTTTATTGTGATTTTGCGTAAGATGCATTTTTTCAGCAGTGTTTTCACGAACGATATTTATTTCTTCTTTTTATATGCGTAAATTATGTATAACAAATTAGCGTGGAAATAGCATGTAGTATTCATTTCATGTTTAGCGTAAAACAGAGATCGTATTTCGCTCACAATTCTATCCTTGCATTTCGTTTCGAATAATTTTGTATACAGATTGAGTAAATTTCAGTATTGCATTTTATATTCTTGTTTCTTTTCTGTGGGCTCAATCGTCCTTGTTTTTAATGAGACCTCTCATTATCAACGATTGTGTGTTCCAATTTTCTCAGTTACCAGATTTTAAGGAATAAACAAAATAGTATGAACATGAATAATAGTATGAATTATATAAATGAAATAATATGAATGTAAACCAAGCGTGAATAATCAAAAATATAAGAACTAAGAAATTAAAATCTACTCTAAAATTTATCATTAAAAATATTTCAAATTTCACTTCAATGATCGTAAAATAATACAGTTAAAAATTATACGCAATTGTTGCATTGAACTAAGAAATTTGTGGTAGTATGCAAACTTCATAGGATACAAGATGCCTACAAGATGGGAGTGGGAGTACTAGAGAGAAGGAAAAAGGAAAATAACCCACACAAGTAAATGAGCTCTGATCCTGGAAGACTCATCGTGAGTTTGAGATCGCAAAATTTATTTTATGAATTGAATTCAGAATTTATATTCGATAGAAACATAGTTTGAAGTCTTTCTTTGCGAGAGGGCAAGCTCACATATAACACTTTAGCAAAAATCATGAATGTTTGACCCCATATAAAAAGAAAACGAAACGGAAAATGAAAAATCTGGCGTTTTAGGTTTGTTAGAAATGTTTAAAGAATTCCACAACTGTCTTTGGTTTTGTTTTAGCATAAAAACTCATTGACTTCTATTCATTTGCAATAACCCCAAAAATGAACTGAAAAACTAATATTTCATTTTTTTTTCAAAACTAAGGCCTAAATCGAAAAAAATGAATTGAACAAAATTTGTTTCTTTTTAAATATTACATCTTATGTTCAAACTTCAAAAGAATCAGACCACAAATAAAAAATTACCATTCTTCAATAAATGTAACATTTTCGTTTTTCATTTTTTTTTTAATTAACAATTCAGTAAGTAAAATTATGCATGTAGATAATCGGAAAAACACGAAAACAGAGTTCAATTACAATTATTCTCCATTATATTACACTTCAACAAAACATTTTGTTTATGGCTTATACCGAGAACCCCTCATTTTCAACATTCAAAAGAATAGAAGTCAGTCAGTTTTTATGCTAGGTAAAAACAAAGACAGTTTTAGAAGCCTATGCACATTTCTAACAAACTAAAGCTCTTCGATTTTCAAATTCGTTCATTTGTTTTTTTAATCACACTTCATAACCAAAAAATGGTGTTTATGTAAGTTAGTGATCAAATATCGCATATACAAAAAAAGCTATAATAAAATAGAAAATTTCGATAATAAAAATAGAAAATTTCGATAATAAAAATAGTAAATTTCAATAATAAAAATAAAAAATTTCGATGATAAAAATAGAAAATTTCACAACTGTCCTTGTTTTTTCCTAGCATGAAAACTCACCGACTTCTATTCTGTTGGAAAACCCCAAAAAATCAATTATAAACTGATATTACCAATTTTTTTTTCAAAAACTGAGGCCTTAATCGAAAAAATTTACAGGTAAAATATATTTTTTCTCCAATAAATACACATCAAGGTAAAATATCAGACCAATCGGACCAAAATTTAAAAATTGCCGGATGACCTCCTTAAGAAACGTACGATGTCTGAGTGTACGGTATAATGGATACCGAATATCTTAGTGTAACATTGAATGATGGCGCTGACACGCATTGATATGTTTGACAATTCATCTGGATAGGTTCGGTTAAGATAGGTTTGTCCAGTTTAGGATATGTTAGGTTAGCACAGGCTAGGTAATGTCTACGGAATTTTTTCACGGGTCCACCTAGCTAAACGGTTACATAGTCCGTGGGATTTTCACAGGTCTTGCTACTACCTAATAATACCCTTGGTTTATTATTTTGGAGTCTGCTTCTTCCATTTCTCTGTCACTCGCATGATAGTTATAATGACCGTATCTGTGATACGAGTTTCGCCAGTGCACAAGTACGAGAATATTTTTATTACTGGTACTCTTAGGATCGATATATCTATTCGTCATCCACATCTGGATAATTTGTTCAAGAAAGGTATTGAATCCCGTCATCTTTGATGGACCGTGCACACAGGTATTTTAATAATGTTTTAATAAAAAGTAACGAACGGAGTAAGATATTTTCGCGCAATTATATTTTTCACACTTCGAGCTTCATAGAAAGAAAAGGATAGAAATATATTCGAGCGGTAAAGTTAGTTTATAAATTCTGCTTCTTGCAACCTAACCTAACCAACGGCAGCGACCGCGCACATGTTGTCAACGTGTTAAAGGCAAGGGGAAATTCCGGGGTTCTCACGCTCCAGCCCACCTGGCTTACGTACGCTTACAAGGTACACGCGGTATGCTTTAGATCGGGCTACTGTCTACATTGTAGAAAACGTTACCTCCGCATTACTATGATAGTGATCATGAATTTTAGATCAAGCAGAGCTAAATTCCGTGGAAAATTTATGACTGATCATAAATTAACTTGAGAAGAAGAAAAACTTTCTTGGTCTTGAAGCTGGCAGTGCGTTTGGGGCGCCGAGGAAGAGGGTCCGCTGCGCTTGCAGGTGTTCTTTTTGATGGCACTGGGGTTGCTCTCTTCATGGAGCCCCATTCGAAATAATAGTTGACGATTACTTTTATAGCTCGCATGTCGTTGGGCAGCCACGAGGGTTTCAGTTGAACATACCTCGAAGTCTGACGATCGCTACTCTTCTTCAAAATTATTTTATTTTTCATGTAATCCTCGCATACTTCTTGTGACCACGTACAAGTATTTTCAATAAGAAATACATGCAATGAATATTTGAACATCGAATTGAAGAAAGAAAGAGGTGTCATTGTTCGGTAGGATTTATACTTCAGAAGACATCCATGGTTATAAGAGTGTACATTTTTTGTATGAATTAAGGAGCGATTGGAGGAATGTTTGGGGAGTGGATGTGTCCATTTGTATAAATGTAATTACTGAACGCAGCATTACATTGATGGAGCTAGAACAGTTCATCAGGTGTAATCAGTAGTCTGGAATTCGTCATGATACCGGCTAAGCGTTTGCTTCTCTATCCTATTAAGTTATTAGAAATCTTTGTAAAAATTTAAAAATCCATTAAGGATAAAGCTTTACTACCCTGTATAGAATAAATAGGGAACAAGATCTTAAGATTTTGGAGTAGGTAGCTATTAATTTTAACTCGTAAACTTAATCCTTAAATAGAAATTAGTGCCGTCTTGTTAACATCCCCCATCTACTGACGTGTTTCTGTACGGGTCCTTTGATGAGTGTGTGTACTTGTGCGTGTGTGTGTGTGTGTGTACGTGCATGTGTGTGTGTGTGTGCGTGTGCGTCTGTGTTTGGGTATGCTTGTCCATGAATTTAGCGGATTTATTATCTTTAAAATTCTCAGAAAAAAGTGTATCCTATTTGCTTTACTCGTAATTTTATTTTTCGACTTTTTTAGGTCATCATCGCAAATAAAATTTTGTGAATTCCAAAAAAGTATGCAACATAATGTTTTTTCACCCGCTGATTATATTTTTTAATTGAAATCGTAGGTAGTATGAAGAAGTTATCGTTATTTTTTTTCACGTTGGTTCCATGAAATAAAATGTTGCATTCGCTCAAATATTGTTATTTTGATCCCTAATGCAGGTAAAAAGGTGGCCGATCTTTCTCTTCCTCTCTCTTATGATCTCCGTTCGAGAAAAATCTCTCTTTCCATTAATTACATGTCTTATTCTGAGGGCTTAAGCTCCTATTACTCTAAGATTCTTCTTATCTTCGGAAGGAGAGTTGAATCAAAACATTGAGGGTAGCAACCAAGTGTGGCAAGTGCAACTTTTGTATGATACTTAGTGTAATACGGGATATATTACAAATCAATACTGCTCACACATCGACCAAATAATTACGACTAAACTCTTAAGCACTAAAATAGGAAAAAAGTTTTAACTTGCCACAACATGAATTTGGGGCAGACTAAGAAACACAAAGCATAACGAGATCTAAAGCACATGGTTTGAATAAACAATACCTTAATTGGCTACCTGCTTCATCTGCAGAACACATAATATGGAAAAATTGATGGAAATCACTCTAGAACACATGACAGAGGTCCAGTGACATTGACAAACACTTGTTTCATCAGTTTTCAAGAGCCCTTTGACACAACACAGGGTAAGGACCAGTTACTTCAGAGCTGCACAGGCAAGATAATTTCCATCGAAGTCCGCTCAAAAATAGTAACACCACTCATATCCCAAGGTATTCTGAATTTCCTTCACAGCAATACCGTCTGATGTTATAATGCGGGGTTAGAACTAAAAAAACGACGCTTATGGTTCCTGCACTGGCCTGTTCAGCGACCCTCAGATGACGGGCATGGAACTAACGCCTTGGGATTTACAAAGCGCGCCACCTAAGTGGTAGACGCTGGACGATCGCACGCTGGCCGGTAGCTCATCTTAGAATAGGTCAAGGATCTTATAGTATCGTGTACTCATTTTTGAGAAATAATACTAAAAATACGCCGATTCCAAAAATTTTGCCGATGCCGACGCAGATCCTGATTTTTTTGTTGTTGAGACCCATTCTTTGCTGATGCCGATTTTTTAAAACTGAGATTATTTATTCACTTTCCACACCTAAATATTGGGTACTTTAGCTATTTACTCTATGTTTTCACTGAGAAGTAAAAAGCATGAAAATCAACGATTAAAACCGATGCATTTCCTGAGATACAACATGTTACATCACGCCGTGAGTGTCTGATGTTGTTGATTCTGACTAATGACTAATACCATCGACTAAAGCTGGCTTTGCCGATAATATCGTTCTACCTTAACATTGCTGTTCGCTTTGGAATATAGCAGACTTTGAATATTAGTTCTGATTCATGATTCTTATTGTAATTCTGTTCTGGTACAGAAGCTATTCACTACGATTGTAATTATTTCGGATATGTTTCGAATATGTCTTTCCTTCGTTCACATATATTTCACTTCATCACTAGTTCCTTTTGTGTGTACTGAAATATAGTCCATTGTCAAAACTTTTGGTGCTATCGAATCATTACAACTTAATCCGTCGTATACACCTCGAAGGGGACAATTGGTATGGCTGTTTGCTGTTATGAATAAGTAATAAATAGAGTTTTTGCGAAATTTTCATTCATCTTTCCATGTAAAATGATGAAGAAAAGTTCTGTATGTTTTCTTAAGTTCATGTTGCGTACCAATAACACGCACCAGACTTCGGGGTTACTGGGAAGGAGGTCGCCCTCCGTTCTCTACCAATTGAGAGTGGAACCCTTCGACCGGCTGGGGTGACAGCTTGTGAACCAGCCAAGTGTAACTTTTCATTTAATAAACTCTTCTCGGGATATGTCATTTCTGGCTCATCCTGAATTATTTTAAAGGTAATTAAATAATTCAGGAAGGGCCAAGGGTGAAGTATGCCAAGAGCTTCTGATTGGTCGTGCAAAACAACTCATCACCCACTCAGGAAGACATCGCTTCATCACATACACAACGGAAGACGTCAGAGACACAGTTTCTTTACTTGTTAGAGAAGTTGTGTATACTGACCGCACTCACTAGACTTGGCTTATTCGGACCACCGCTTGTTTTGAACGTTACATCACGCACTTTCCATCGACACTTCATCAATTACGAATACGTCGAAAAATGGCTAGCTGACTGGGTCATCTCAAGTATGAACAAATTTTATGAGAGGGCATTCCCTATTGAAAGGCCAGAGGGACAATATGCACAGCCAGCTATCGCGTACACTTCGGATAGAGCATTTGCCACATTTTTAGAGGTGGATCGTTTGATTAAAGAAAAATTGAGAGTCGCTAATCTGCACACGTGGTGAAACTCGTACTAATAATGAAATCAGATAAGAAACCTAAAAGAAAATAGTTCATGTTATTTGCAGTATCTTTGTACGTTGTTCTCCGACTATATAGGTAAGCTGCTTAAACTAAAAATGATTTCGGAGTAATTTCTTCCCGACAGAAAAGGAAAATATGAAATGTTCCCGAGTACAGCAATGGATGTGTCCTCAAGACCTAATGAATTATGGTTAGGAATCTGCAAAGAATCGGCAGCTTTTGCCGTGAGCCGATGCAGATTCCTACAAAAAGAGGCTATTCTTGCTGATGCCGGTTAATCGACGCATCACGATGTAGCACGAAATAAAATTTAATGCGATAAATTTCAGGTCTGTTCGAAAGTTTATTGACCGGTATCAGAAAAAGTGTAAACGGAGTTGATAACTGTATTCTGTGTGTAAATTTACCTTCCCAGTAATAGACGCATGTACTTCGGAAATTCATAGCAAATGTGCAAAAAAATTGAAGGTCAGAACTATTTATGGAAAAAATAACCGAAGAAATCTAAATTCTTGGTGCAGGTCAGAATATTAGAAGTACAGGGTCGTTACCAAAGTGTTCACCTTGAGCTTTTAACTGAATATGTGCGACCAGAACTGAATTACCTTCAACCAATCATCATTTTTCCGCAAAATGGTGCACCACCACATTGGCTACTGCATGTTCGTGGGTTCCTCCATCAAACATTTCCAGGCCGGTGGATTGGAAGAGATGGGCCAATTCCTTGGCCTCTACGTTCAACAGAGATCACTCCCCTGGACTTCTTTCTATGAGGCTATGTTAAAGATATCGTGTATCGATCAAAGATGCGGGACATTACTGACCTAAAGCTTTTTTTATTGCCACAATAATTATTATTCATGAGGCTATGCTACAACGGAAAATGGCAAGAAATCGAGTACCGTCTAGATGAGTTTCGTGCAACTAATGGTGCTCATTTGGAAGTCTATTAAATGAGGTAAAAAACTTGATTAAAGACTGAATACAATGGGACAAATTTGAATAAAATATCTCACCACTTGCATTTGTAATAAATTTTTAAAATAGTAAAGGGATTTCATAGGCACCCTGTATATTTCGTAAGCGTCGGAAATCAAGGTTGACAAGTTATTACTCGTCATTGCAATGCTTGATGGAATTATTGAAATAATTTGAACATGGAAAAGAAAAAGTTAATTATCAGCGTTCGTTTAGTCGATTCATGGAAACTGTACCCAGATTGGTAAACAACGTCATTGGGGAAATTTTTCTATCAATATCTTCTAACTCTACACTACATTTACTTTCATGTTGTTTGTAGCTTACAAAGTTTTAGAGCAATTTTTAAAGGGCTTGAGAAATCAAAGTTTAAAAAGAGTAAAGTTATGATCCACGTAGCACCTATGAATATGATAGGTTCAAGTTACCTTAGCCCTTGAATTAGCCACTTTAATTCAAGCCATCCAATTGGCCACGCAATTTAGAGCTGAGCCGAGGGGCAGGAATCATTATAGTTCATTTTGTAACTTATGCGCCCATTATTTAAAATACTTTCATTTTCAAGCAAAAGCTTTAGTGGGAAATTGAACTCAGCTCCGATTTAAACACACATTATGCCACTGCGTACGTGAAGAACGGTCGCACACATACGCGAACCAAGAATTAGTGCGTTAACTTCACAAACGTGCATAAATCCAATCCTTTTCTGAGCTTCACACAAATTTTTTAAAAAGGTGTATGAAAAATTTTGAATGGGCATTTTCTAATACGTGCATCTGTTTAGCCGGAGCTTCAACTTTTCTGTCAGTGCCCATGAGTATCAGAAGATCAACTCCAGTTCAGGAATAGTGTTGTATATTATACCTTGCAGGATTAGCTGAGCTAACTTTATTGCCTACGAAAGAAGGGAATTGAAGATTCTACTACGTGGAAAATTTTTGCTCTCAGGTCGCAATGGTACCTATACAATACATCGTACTAGACTCTTTTAGGAAATACGGATAGGAGAACAATAATTTTTTACCATTAAACTTTTATAGATGTTATAGGTTATATTAAAGATGTATAGAGCTCTTGAAACAAACTATTTCTGTTTTCGTTAGGGCATAGAGGTACCAGCATTTTATAACCAAACGCATCAGTAATACCTAAGACTAAAAACCTAAGTGTATGAAGCGAGTTTCTGAACTTTATGTAATGTTGGACGCAAATTTGCCACTAACTACAAATTACACACTCAAGTTTTAATTGAACTTTGGTATCGTTGATCATGAAGTAAGACTAGGTTGAACCATGTCCATACCGCAGCGCAGTGCGGTGTTATTAACCGCTTCATTTAGACAACCGAATCATACATACGAGTGTGGGAGCGAAGCAGTTCAGTGCTCGCCTCCCATAGCTGGCGTAACTTCTCTCTCCTCAGCGATCCTGCGAGATCCTCGAAGGGAGGCGAGAGAATCTCTTTCGTGACAAATGGTAAAAGTTGTTCCGCGTTATCCATCATCTTGACATTGCCACTTTCGGAAGCTACTCCACTTCTGACGAAGTTTCTGTCCCCAGTTTATCTTTCTTCATACAAATGTTGAAACCGTATCCAATTCGTTTAGATTTCAAAATCTATCTGCAAATATGGCTGTGGAAAAGCAAAACAAGATTATCAACCAAAATTTCATTCCAATTAATTTCAAGCTTTATTTTGAGATTTCCACCATATATTTTTATTTGTTTTCTTCGCGGCACACTTAATCAAACTTCTGATGGAGAATGTTAATTTTTTTATTACAGAGAGTTCTTCCTCAAATTTTACCGAGCTACGAAATATTATTCTTCCTGCAGTTCCTGACACGATGCATTCATTGTATGAATAACTGTTTTGGTAATGACCTCTAGTCGGGAGTTTAGGCGATCTGAGCCATGGCTCGCAACGAGAGGGGATGATGAGTTGATGAGAGGCAAGACAGTTGAGCTTCCATTGCGGCCTCTTCTGAGCTAATGATCGAGAGCTCAGAGCTCTCCCTCTTCGGAGAAATTAGGTCCATTTTAGGTTGAATTGCGCAATCGCTCTGCCAGAGCATCACTGAGCCGGTTTGACGGTCTGGCCGGCAGCTGTAATTGCTCCTCAGATCCCTGACCTCAAGTATAACAGACTGTGAGTCTTACGGCAGATTAGTTTAGTTCAATTTATGTACTGCTCCACGCATATAACTGCCTACCTCTAAGTGCAATTCTCTACCTCTTGCTGACGATTGAACAGTTGAATTTTGCACGAAAAAAGTTCATTGGAAGCTTTCTACGAGGATTGCTAAAAGATTTATCGCCTGTATAATTAGGTAGCGATGGGTCAATTTTCTTTTCTTTCTTTTTTCTTTCTATGATTTTCAACGCGGACCAGTCATAGGAGAGGACCGGCGGAATTTCTCTTATTCAACAGTGTGTGAATTATATAGGTCACATGAACCGTGAATGTTTTGAACACCTTCAATCAATAAAATTACTACGTAGTACAATTATTTAATGCTGCGCAATAAGATGGAATCGATCCGGTTGCGTTTGAAGTTCAACATTAGCATGTATCTTTGTCACATATAGTTAGATAAAGCAAGCCTTTGAACAGAAAAATTTCTTTTTGAAACATGTTTGAAGACTCAAGATAATGTCAGCCCCACATAGTGAAGATTGATACAAACATACACAGCTAGTAGGAATGAAATACATGTCTGGCATACAAAGTTTATGTAATGCAACTTAAGGAACTTCATTGGGAATAAAGCATCTAGACACTTGAAAGATATTGCTTAAATTTAGTTGCAATATATTTATATGAAAAGGAGGAAATGTGGTTATAGAATGGTTGGTGCGTTTATTAAATGTGTGTTTCGAGGCTAGTAAAGTGCCGGTTGATTGGAGTAGCGCGTGCGTAGTTCCGTTGTACAAGGGGAAAGGTGACAGGTATGAGTGCAGTAATTCTAGGGGTATAAGTCTACTGAGTGTCGTTGGGAAGCTGTATGGAAGAGTGTTAATTGGAAGAGTGAGAGTGCTGACGGATCGTGTGCTTGCTGAAGAACAGTGGGGTTTTAGGTGTGGTAGAGGTTGTGTGGATCAAATGTTTGCTGTGAGGCAGGTGAATGAAAAATATTTATTAAAGGGAAAGGATGTATATTGGGCATTTATGGATCTAGAGAAGGCGTATGACAGAGTGGATCGCGAGGCTTTATGGCAAGTGGTAAGTTTGTATGGAGTGGGTGGGAGACTGTTGAATGCGATCAAGAGTTTTTACATTGATAGCAGAGCATGTGTGAGAGTAGGGAATGAGGTGAGTGAATGGTTCCCAGTTGTGACAGGTGTGAGACAGGGATGTGTGATGTCGCCGTGGTTGTTTAATTTGTTTATGGATGGTGTGGTGAGAGAAGTGAATGCCAGAGTGTTGGGAAAAGGTGCGCAGTTGGTGGGACGAAATGGTATGTATTGGGAAGTGTGTCAGCTGTTGTTTGCAGATGATACAGCGCTTGTGGCTGATTCAGAGGAAAAACTGAGGAGACTGGTTACAGAGTTTGGTAGAGTGTGCGAAAGGCGGAAATTGAGGGTAAATGTGAATAAAAGTAAGGTGATGAGATGTTCAAGAGGTGGAGTGTTTGGAACTTTGGATGTGAGGTTGAATGGGGAAGTTTTAGAGGAGGTAGAGCATTTTAGGTACCTCGGGTCGGATGTGACTGTTAAGGATAGTATGGAAGTAGAAGTGAAGCATCGAGTGAGTGAAGGTTGTAAGACATTGGGTGCAATGAGGAAAGTTTTTGAATGCAGGAGTTTGAGTATGAATGCTAAGAGGGGACTGTATGAAAGTTTGATTGTGCCAGTTTTGTTGTATGGAGCAGAGTCCTGGGGGTTGAGAGCAGCTGAGAGGAGGAAGTTGGATGTGTTTGAGATGAAGTGTTTGAGGAGCATGTATGGAGTAACTAGAAGAGATAGGATCAGGAATGAGTTGGTTAGGGAGCAGACGGGTGTTATCAAAAAGTTGAGCAGGCGAGTGGATGAAAGAGTGCTTGGATGGTTTGGGCATGTAGAAAGAATGAATGTTGAGCGGCTGGTGAAAAAGATATATATGTCGGAAGTGAGTGGTCTTCGAGCGCGAGGTAGACCACGGATGAGTTGGATGGATGGGGTGCGACGTGCTTTGTATGAGAGGGGTCTGACTGTGGACGTGGCGAGAGGGATGGCTGCGGACAGAAGTGAGTGGGGGCAGTGTATAAGGAGGTAATTTTATTTTTGACGCGTTACTGGAAGCTGCCCGCGTGTGATGGGGTTGACCTGTCATGTGCGGGGGAGGGGCTGCACTCAATGAAGCGGTCGGGGTAAACCAGCTGTTGCTGTCGGGCCTGACTGTGGAAGGTGGTTGTGCTGGGCTGCTGCTGATCCTGGCAGTTCAGGTGCGGCCGGTGCTGCCTCTCTCGCCTCCTAGTGACTAAGTGTGGTTATTGTGGCCTGCTGTCGGCTACCCTCCCATGGGGAGGATAAGCCCGGTATATGTATATGTATGTATATTTATATGCAATTACAGTTTTTTTATTAGGTTGTTAGCTGTTCACTAAAGTTTAAAGGTTTTGAGAAGAATGCCCGCTCAACTTTGGAACACACTTTCAATTCATTAAAGTTGACCGGCTACCTTGCTTTAATCTAGTTTTTAAGTTTCCTCGATCACTTTTCTGCAGCATTTAAGTACAGAGATTGATCAAAAATGTGAGAGCTTTGATACTCCTGCGTCCGAGCAGTTCACAAATTATCTGGGCAATATTTATATGATCTCAGTCCTGTTGAAACAGTTAATCAGACCTAAGGTCCTGGTTCTCAGCAGATTTTGACAAATTATTTTCGATATTTGTCGATACTTAGCGCCATATAAAGTTGGTGCAATTATTCTTACCTGTCCTAGACAATTAAATGCGGTGCCGACCGATGCCATTATCCTCCCGCAATCTTGTTTTAAAATTGGGAAGGTGTTCTTCTGCGCGTATAGGCTGTTTGACAATTTTTCAAACATAATGACATCATTATAACCTCAAAGCTCCACCTCGCTTTCATCAGACCGAAACCTTTATTTCAAAATATCCTCACTGTCATTCAAATTTGTACACACAAACCATAATCTTGGTTTTGATTAACGTTTCTTCAGTAATGGGTTAGTGAGTTGAGATTTGGCTTTGATATTTATTACTTATCAGAAATTTATAAGCGAAGAAAATTATAATAAAATTACTCGTTTTTTCAAAACATGAACAAAAAGTCGAAAATGTTTCGGAGACCAGCTCCATCATCATTTTTTCAAAATATAAAGTATATTTTTTATATTAGTGTAAGCATGAAAACACGATCGACAATAAATTCCAGGATATACAAAAAAGGACAACTATGTTTTAACTATCTGTAGGGGATACGAGCTAAGCATGTTGTTTAAAATTGGTTGTTCCTTAAAAATATATGCAAAGATTCTAAAATCCTGAGGCCTAAATCACGGAAAGAACTGTCAATTATATTAAAATCTCCATTCTGAATAATTGCACTACACTTCTCGGCGTGGCTGCGTATTGCCTAATGAGGAGGATGAACCAACAAGTTACCAGTACGAAAACTCCTTCCGCGGTGCTCTGCCACTCTTGCGTAAATATTGCGTAACATCATTCCGACGCCCGCCGATGCGCACTGTGCACAACTTTGTTCGTAAGCAACAGAAGAGCGCGTGAACCCGGGAATTGAGTCCTTATACCGAAAAAAATGAACCAATAGTTGCTTTGCTAATCAGTATGACTCGTAAACTTACTCCAGGAAAGTGCTAACTGAATAAAGACTTTAATTGACGGGCTAGTTGTTCAGATGGAAAACCGAAATAGGGCAAATAACAAAACAGGTAATAT
Source organism: Morinoia aosen (assembly GCA_030386875.1). Taxonomy (NCBI): domain Eukaryota; kingdom Metazoa; phylum Arthropoda; class Malacostraca; order Amphipoda; family Talitridae; genus Morinoia; species Morinoia aosen. The sequence goes on from CM059575.1 coordinate 46,838,925, forward strand.
TTACATTCAACAGGAATGTCGGAATCACAATATTTTTTTGACAAAAATTTTTTAATTTGGGAGTATATGATTCCAAGTGGATTCTAACGATTGTTACGAAAAAAAATCGCGTAGATTGCTAAATTCTGCGTGTATATCATTAAAAGATGAGCAGACATTGTAAGCCCTGTTTACCAGCGTTTGATTACGTTCATTTTGAAAATGTTGATTCAAAAAAAGCCAAAAAAACTAGTTCCCAATCCCGTGAACGTTGGCTTGCGATATACAGAACTTACAAAATTTTCCCCGTTCCTAGAGACGCGACAATGGAGAAATGATAATTGCGTTTCATTTTCAATTTTCATTCTAAATTTAATTTATGGATGTTTTTCATTCTAATAATTAAGGAAAGGTTGAGCGTGGAAAGGTCTTTTAAGGAGCAGGAAAGTATCAGGTATTTTTTTTTAGGTAAAGAAATGTACTTTCCATGCCCAGTGGTGTGTGTTAGTTAAATTTTTCTGCTTATTAAGTATCTTTAACAGTTCAATTGCCTCAGAAATAACTTTTGATAAAATTTTCTGTATTGTCCAAATACTTGTTTCACCTCACTTTACGATCCTCTGACATCTTTGAGCAGGTGACGAGTGATTCTATTTCAATAGAGCGCTTGCAGGAAATTTAGATCATACTTCCATTACTGAGGGAACTTATGCGATCATCGACAAAATTATTAACGGTGAGATGCAAGCGATCTCAAGTTCGGGAGGCACGATTGGGAGGCATGTGCGTTTTCGTAGTTGTTATTGATGTATTCATGCGTAGAATTGTTCTATTTCCAGACGAATAGCTAGTTGTATATTTTCTGTACCATCTTTTGTTATTTTTATCATTCATGATAGCTCTTTACTGAGCATGTTGATTGATAGTGAGTGCCACATAGACCCTTAATTGTGAAATTTCATTTGAAATTCAGCCATATTATTATCACACATTTAAACGAAATAAATTTTCAACAGATAGCAAAATACCGTTTTCCACGCAAATTTGTCTGATTCTGAAAATAAGCCGTTTTCATTCAATCTTTATCGCGACGCAGAAGTTGTTGAGAGAAAAGTTCATTTGAATTATTTTTTTGCCTCAGCTGCAATCACCAGACATTCAATCCAGACGAAGTATATAGTCATTCTTATTTTGTTCAGTTGAAGAATTGTGTGTGTGCTGCAATTATGTGAAATTGATGGATAATGTAATTTCATTACCATTAGTTAAAGCTATTAGGCCAAGTTTCAGTGATTTTACAAAATATTATACAGTTAGACATTGACAAGTTTACATGTGAGGTTTGAACAATTACTACAGCTAGGTCACGTCCGTCTGTCGTAGGGTTTCGAACTACTTTTGCTTAACCTTTACATCAAAACTGTCTAGATAACGTGACCATAGCAAGATCTTGCCGCACAAATGGCGAGCTACGAATTTGGGTCCAGACCTTTGTTGGAACCTAATCTGATGGGAAACAATGTTTTATGCTTTTCACACGCGAGCAAACGACAATTAAGAATGATTGAATAATCACTGAAAATACAAAGAGTTCATCAAGTACTTGAATGTCACACCAGTGATATATGCAAATATCATTTTCTATGACAGAAACTTTTTGTATAACAAATTAATAAGTTTCTTTATGATGACTTTTAGTCTTTTACTAAATACCTCTGACCTCTTTGAGAACCGAATATATATGCATTCAGTGGGTACAGATTTAGAGGAACCGCTTTGAAAATTAGACGTCGAGCCACAAGACGTGATCTATCAGCTGCATGGTTAATTTCATCACAGAAATGAGCAACTAATTGCTTTTGCCCACGCCAGTCTGTCGGCGGAAGTCTGAATTCTAAAAGTTAATTCCTATGCGATATTAGTCTTTCTATTTTATTATCTCCCCCCCCCCCTTTTTATATTATATGATCATTATATACATATAAATTATGTATGTGACATAAACATACAAATCATTGGTATATTTTTGTGCATTACATTGGCATTTCTAATTAGCCTTGAAACTGCAATTAATTGCATTTATGATGGAAATTGCAGTAAATTTTTACAGTTTTTATTCGTTATTAGGGCGAAGCAGCTATAGAACTTAAATAGCCTTTTGTAACCTGCCGGAGTTCTTATTATTTTGTCACCATGCCTGAATTCCTGTTTTTATGACTAATAAATTAAATTGGATTTCCACAGATTTCTGATTGAACATTTATTTAAAGTTCATTACTCAGATGAAAATATTTTCCTTCGGAGTTTAAGCTTGTTCTTATTGAATGCACATAATATCTATATTTGCACACATAAATGTACATATTTATATAAATGTGTATATGTATACAGAAATTAATTTTTTATGTATACAGAAATTAATTTTTTATGTATACAGAAATACATTTTTTATGTGTACATATATCTTCAAGTATATATATATATAAATAAGAAGAAACATTAAAATTAAAACTTCAGATGAGGCCTCGTTGTATGTACTTGTTTTCATCTCCCTGTTGAGTTACATTGACGGTTAGCAGTGCAAATATGTGATGAAAAGCTTATCAATTTACATTTATTAATATGAACTTGAATTCGTTGGTTTAAATATGTGTTAGATTGATTCGAATTCGAGTTTGATTAATTTGAAGCAGAAGTTAATAGGTTTGAATTTGACTTCGGTAAATTTTAACGTGAGTTGGTTTTAACTTGTTAAGCTTGAAAGTTGTAAGCCACTTGTGACCAGTTGGTTCTGGTTGCTGATAAGGAGTAACTGTGTAGCCTAGAAATAAGTTGATATTCATGCTCTCCGAGAAATGCAGATGATGCGATCAACCAAAATTTTGATGGAAATATTTTTCAGCAGGAAATATTTTTCGAATAATTTACTCTCACAGCAGACGTAATCCATTTTACAGCCTGTGTAACCAATGTCAGTTGGGCGAAAATGAACTTAAACTTCTTCCTAAGTATTAGTGGAATGTTCCAATCACATTCAATGCGAAGAAGAAGTTGAATATCTACTGTACTATAACTATGAGAAAGTACTGAAATATCTCCGATCTCATTACTGAGAGCATAGATGGAATTTTATACTGCGTCATTTACAGAAAGCCTTAAGAAAGCGATGATAAACAACCTAAAAATATACAAGACCATAAAAATACAATGCAATACAATACAATTACTTCATAAATGTTTGTTTGCGAAATGTAGCTGTATGCGATTGTTCCGCATGTGAATAAAATTAACGTTTTTTCTTCCATGTCCCCTCAGGGAGATACAACTATTGTATGTGTGAGAATTTGCACTCCCTTGGGGAAAACATGAGGTTCTATGCTAACGGTCAAGTTGGTGTTATTTTTGTTGAAATGAATTGTTTTTCATAATACTAATGACCATCTTTTTCTGTTCACTGTTGCCTATTTTTTCCGACCTATCACTTTCTTCTTCAACTTTCAGCTTGTTTCATAAACTTATTTTTTAATGTTTCTATATATATATATATAGAAGCGAAAAGAAGGTTTCGAACTCACTCATCTAAGAAGGCATCGACTGGGATGGATTTGATGTACTGCGAAAACAAATAGATCATACAGGTGGCCCTTTGAGACTAGACTGTGTTTAAGGGCAAAGACTCTGGATGGGCCATCGTGACACTTTTCCAATATCGAGCACAGTGTATGGCGCATGGTTGACTCTCGCCACTTTCATCGTGTTCCACATATTATTGCCTAAGTTAATGCTTGCTCAGACTTTCATGCGTTTCTGGATATGTATCATATGCACATTATGAGAGCTGTGGATATTATTGAGACTACCGGTTATGATTGCGTTTATTCTGGGCCAACGTACGACGCTCTAATTAAGATGGTTGAACACTAAACTTACCAGTGCTGTGACCGATAAAATGGTCATTAACTTTTCAACCTGCATCTAGATACAGGCACAAACTAACCTGAATTCAAAGTTGAGGTTAAGCGTTTAATGTTTTGGAAGCGAACTCATCTTGTACATTTGTAGATAAATGCTTCGAATAAAATACTAAGGGGCTTGTGAGGGCCGCTTGAGAAACTCGCGCTGGCGACCAGCAGTGCACTGCGATGAGGGAACTTGTCCTAGAAGACCAGCAGGTGTCCTCTAATCCGATTAGAACAGAAGCAGCTCCCGGTTGAATTTCAACGAGAAACTTATTGGATTGCATTTTAACGTTTTTCCATCAAATAGTTGAGCTGTGTAAGTCCCTGATATTTGTAGAGTCATCTTTTTGGAAGAATGTTTCCTTCTGAATTACTTCCGAAAAAAACACGGTTGTTATCCATTTGCTCGGCTACTCGCTGCTGTAAATAATTCGCTTACTTCAAACCGCTTACTTAGAGAAGTAGGGTGAAGGAACAGGTGACAGAACTGAATCGTTTGCGTTATTTACCTGTATCGAAAAAACAGTTTCGTCGGATTTTTAAACAACCAAATTTATAAATCTTAATGACAGTGATAGAGATGGTTAAGAGACGCTTAAAAAAGCTTTCGTCGAGTACGAAAGCCAATGCATTCGAGGGTTATTACACAAATTCAAATTAAGAATCAACCATCAATCTTTTTCTCAATATGAGTTCCACTTCTATAGTGCGTATCCAGTTCTAGTACGTATAATGCGACAAATACTCCATACTCCCTGCCATCAAACCTACTGCACTCAGAACAATGAGAAATATTTTTGGTACACTCATGCACTTTTAGATCAAAATTTTCCGATTCACGAATGTGTGCCATAAATGCGTTGTGGCACATTTTTCTGTGTGACTACGCGACTTATAAAGGCGTGCTACGTATCACACACCTTGAGTAATTCTACGGCAATATGAAACAAATTTCATTTCTCAGTCTCGAATTAACGCATTGACAAACTGAAAAGCTTAATATTTAAATAAAAGGCGCAAAATTTTGAATTTTTGGGAAAGATTCCTGAGTTCAAAAATATTGCGTATCAATTTTTTGTACGTAAAGTTTCCCACGTGCAATAAATGAATATGTTGTATAGCTTTCTCAATTGCTTGAACATGAAGTCATGAGTGACACACGCAGATGTATCCAAGTTTTTTAAATTAATAAAAAGTTTAATGGCAGATCGAAAAGAACAAATTCAGTCATACATTCTTACGTTGAAAAAAAAGCGCTTATTTGTTGATTTAAATTTGAATTTAAGTTGCTGTGTTTGTGATATGATACCAATAATAATTAGCATGTGATCAAGACGCTCACTAGAAAAATCATTCTGCATCTAGAACCAACTTAATTCAACAGGTTCACCATCAGTTTTTATATTTTATTCAGTTTTTATTTTCAAGCTCGAGAACTTCAGAGTATGCCATCGTGAGAATTTTTTAAAGCCCAAATTTTGTTCAATTAGTTCTCTTTTCCTCTGTGGTATAAAAGTAATTTCGTATCTTTTAACCTTTTATAGTCAGGTAAAATCTCTAAGTTATCTTCACATTCACTTTTTGCAATCGTTTACCGAACGGTCACATTTTTTCTTACAATCTGCAAACTTTTACATGACTCAACTGCATTTTGAAAATTTTAAGGTCGCATTTTCTCATAACTTCACTCGTTTTCTTGTCATCGTAGTGCAATAGTACCGTGCAATTATGTATTCTCTTAAATTGTGCGGGGAGATCGTGTCCTAGAATCAGTGCCTCTTCATTCTTTTTACTTCCATTAAATACTTCTCAGTTTTCAGTATGTATGGTATTCAAATGAACAGCAACAAAAAAAGCTTGCTGACATAATTCAGTTTTGACGGTTCTGAAGCTGATCGTCTCAAATCCAAGGGCGTGTTGGATGGGTGGGCTCTAATTTTTTGCGTTGAAGCCTGGTCGAAATATCATGAATGCTATTTTGTCATCAGACACTTCAATGTTTTCAGTATTAATTTACCAATGCTGAATTTTTTACCTGTCTCGAACGTACTCGCATGAATATTCCCTCTATATGTGCTACTGCAGGAATATATGCTAACAAATTATTGTAGGTTTTCAGTAAATCGCAGTGCATATATGACACGCCTACTGAAAACTGAAGTGTCCATCTCAAAGGCGGAAACGACAGATCTGTGATGAAGCTAATTAGATTATAATTTTTTCACGAGACTTTCCGTTGGTGTCGACGGTATTTTCTTAGCATCATGTTTTTTACCGCATTCTGAGTCACTACGTCAGAGACATGAGTCGTTTTCCGTTTAAGCCCGAAAGCATTATGCGTGTCTATGGTGCTTGTAGTTATTTTCAACCTCAATTTGATTTTAAAAAGAGCTTGACCAGTGCCTAACCGCTTAGTCAAGCCTAATTCATGAATGACTTTCTTCATAAATTTAACAAGTAAACTATGACATTCATTTTTTCGAAAGCATACATAGTGAGATGTATTAAAATAAGCTTGAAGTTCTGGTAAATGAGAACATAAGCATCGATAAAGAATAAATCTTGAAAAGCATAACGTGAAGTTAATAAACAAGAAAAGGCATTTGCGTGTGTACGCGGTGTTTATGGTTGGCTTAAAGGTCAAGTAGACTAATAGATTTAATTTTCTTTTAAACCTAATTAGATAAGAGTCATTACTGTTAAACGATCGTTACACTTTTCAAATAGAAGACACTAATTTTCATTTTTTCATATATTTAATTTCATAATTTGAATTTGTGTGATGTGGTGCTCAATTTCTTGTTCGATTTGCTGTTTTCTTCCCTGATTGTATCCACGTAAAAACTGATAGAATTAGCCAAGCCCAAATACACCGTGACTAACCTGTTTGGAGTAACTTCAATTCAGGAGAGCAGCTGTGGTTATATTACGCGGTGAAACTCGGTAATATGGATATCACTCTGCAGGATCTCTGAATTTTTGTTTTGTAGAGTCACACTACAGTCTGTCACTGAATGTCTTTTCAAATTACTACAAATGATTCAAAATTCAGATGTAAAAAGTATTTAGTTAGGACTAAATACTTTTCGAAAATGTTTGGAAAATGTTTCGTCCGCATCAGTTGGACGCGGAGTTATCAGTTAAGAAGTGTTACCTTGCGTGGTTACATGGCTAGAAAATACCATGTTTTAATCTACAAGGAACACTAAAATAAATAAAAACACTATTTTGTAACACCTAAGTGCATTTGAGGTTTGTTCCAAAACCGAGACACGGAGATGCATCAGCAATGAGACACTAAAGAATAGAATGCATACCAGTGTCTCCAGACCCGATTTAGAGATGCTCCAGTATCTCATTAATTATGCTATCAGTGTCTCATCGATGAGACACTTGGGCTTCAGTTTGATGCATTTATAACTGGTGTCTAACTGAAAACTCTACGGATATTAAGCGTAGCATTGCACTACCTTCCAAGGTTGACGCTCCTATAGCCTGCAGTTTCACTGTTAATTAGAAACGTTTTCGAAAGTCATAGGGAGAGCAGCGGCAGATACTGCTGGGCTGGAGAGCAGCGGCAGATACTGCTGGGCTGGAGAGCAGCGGCAGATACTGCTGGGCTGGAGAGCAGCAGCAGATACTGCTGGGCTGGAGAGCAGCGGCAGAAGAGGCGGTGCTCACCAGTTGCAAGACCTGCTAATACTGCCCTCGCCATTTGCTTCCATTCGACTAAGTGCGGAAGCGGTCTTACACTAGCTTCTACTTTAGTTACTAAGGGTAACACTCTAAGTAGACGTCACGACATTTGTAACAGAAATTAAATTGGTAAATCGTACATTTACTGAACACTTGATATTGATATTACAGTGGTATTACACTGGTAATGTCAATAAAACTATAGGCGCAAAAATTAACCTTTAATTTTGTTAAAAGGCTTAATGCAAATTTATTGACCTTTAATCCGTTTCATAACATTTTGACCTTTCCGGATGCCCGTAGTGAAACGTATGAATATCTTTTGTGAATAAAGTTGTGTTTTGAACTCGTGTTGTTCAGTATGCACGCTGAAGCCTTCGGACAAACTAATCGCACTTCATACGAGATCTCAATTCGACGTCCGCTCTTATACCGACAGCGAAGTGTGTGAAATCTCAGTACACTTAGTTGATTTTATAGTTCTATCTTCCAAACTGCGCCTCATAAGATTCGGCATGTTGAAATCGTAGTTCATTTTGAAGAGTAGGTTAATTTTGAATAATATGCTTCCTTTTCGTCGCAATTAGTGTAGTGTTCGCGTTGTTCTCTCATTTCAAATTATTCCTTTCTTCTCCCCTCATGATTTTATTTGTTATTGTATAGATTTATGTAACTTTATGGTTTACCATCCATCTTTCGTGATTCTACACTACTTGAATGAATTGAAATGATCGAAACGTTTCTAATTTCGATAAATTATGCCTTCATAAATGTGAAGGTGATTTGGCATGATTTTTATTCAAATTATAACTTCTATAAGGTAAGACACAAATATCCACTAGTAATTCCAGTGAATTAACTAAATAACTTTGTGTCCGTGTATGTTTATTTAATGCTTACATTGGGGAAGCAATATTCATGCTAATGTCCCAATTTAATCAGAAATATCAGTGATGTGGGAATCTGGCGGTAATTGTTCAGTGATAAAGTTTTCTTCCTAATCCTAATCTGTAGCATTATGCTGGATCATGAGAGTAGGTGCTTTTTTATTTTTTTTTTACTTTTTAAAATGTAGCTTTTTTGCGTCATTTTTACATTTTCAAAAATGGTAAAGAGACAACGAGCATATTAAAGCTTATAGGAATTCAGAGTTTAAGTAAAAAGGAGAAGAAAACACACTCAAACTTAATAACATAATAGTAATCTTCGAAATATACACAGCGCTTATCGTTCAAGTAATCACATAATGGGCTTAAGGGTATAATTTTCATCGTACTACAGGGTACACAGAATAGTAAAATCGCGTGAGTTCTGCTGGGTGTCAATGAAAATATTTAACACTCACGTTTGTGTGTCATGTATAATAATTTTCCGAAAATATGAAATAATGAATTTCTGACATATTCGTTTTACAATATAACATTTGTAATGAGAGAAGTAAAAGATAGCATCAGCTAAAGATGCAACAATTCCTCCCCTTCATTACATGATATAGCAACAAAACTTAGATTTTAATTACATGACAAGGGAATACGCAAGCAAGAGAGAAAATAGAAAAAAGTGCCAAGAGGAACGGGTAAGTTGAAGTACACGACTAGTGTATACATTCACCAGAGCACTGGGAGCTCATTTAGGAAGGCGTAGAGTATGTATTCAGCCATCTCACCAACACCGGAACACAGAGTACGAAGGCAAAAAGAAATAAAGGAAAAAAATTAGTCTGACAAAGAAGTATTCAACTTAGATTGTCGGTTCTTCAATTCCGACATGACGAATTATTTAGTTTATAACCTATCTCATTTTCAGGGCGAAAAAGCTTCGCAGTTTTGGATTTTTTAACTTCGAAGTGCTAAATTTATTCAAGTCCCTCTTTCTAGCCCTATTTAGGACCGAGTTAAATGATGATAAACATATGGGAGAACAGAAATGAATTTTTGTATATATGAAACCTCATTACTTAATCATTCGTTCGTTAGTACGTTCATGAATAATCTTTTGATATTCATGATTGACTTTCACTGTCAATGGTAATTTATTTTGCGATAGTTCCTATTTTAAATTGTAGCGTAAATTTCTCCATTTCACCATTTTCTCACAACAGCTATGAGCGACCTAACACATAGCTACACAGATACATTTTTTCGGTATTTTTCCTTCCAAATGAATGACATGAAAAACATAAGTAGTAAACGTGAAGACTTTGCGAAAAAACATTCCATCAGAGTAGTGCTGGTTCCCCGGATAGGACATCCTAAATTTTAAAATTTATCGACATAAGAGTTTAGAAACTCATTAAAAATAGTTTTTTGTAGCTATGCTGATGATAATAACGGCGACAACGTGAAGTAATCGATGCTCGAACACGACTTAACGGTTCCATCTTGTTTCTTGTGAGGACTCTCAGTAAGGGGATACGAAAGCTAATTTTTTGAAATTGTTTCACAAGAATAATTTACCTTTTGTAAAATTATATTAAGGTGATCGCATAAACGTTAATTTTGAAGTAGAAAAAAATTTTGCATCCACAGTCACGTGTGTTTTTCTTTGCTGTTAGCCTTTAATCCAAATTAAAAAAGCGCGGTATCTTGGTATTACCTGTTGAAGCTGATAAGAACGTAACTAACCTGACCGTAAAAATAATAAATAGAGTAACGAATATCACAGAAGAGTTTATTAGCTTAACAGTCATGATCGACGAAATAAATGTCTCTCAGTATTTATTGGAGAGCATTGAATAAATTCTAAAGAGTTCAAAACGAGCGACATATTATTCCATAAGGAATCAGATTTTTACAAATGAGTTGAAAAGCACTGGTATGCCCCGAAAACCGATTGAAGCTATATAGCATCACCCGAAAATTATGTTCGTTAACGTTGTAGATATTGTACCGCCGACAATTATTTAATACCGCATGCTACTATCACAGATGAAATATTACAACGAAAAAATGAAACTCAAATGAATGTGCGAATGTGTTTTCTTATACCATTGTTAGCAACAGTAAAGCGCAAAGAGGTCTTCGCTAATGCTTTTGAAGGCATAAATTTGAATGCAGATTTCAGTTATATGGGATCAACGAATTTCCAGCTGTGATTTGCTTTAAACCAGGATTTGAACAGAATAAAAAGCTGGAACGCTTCGCATGGGAGATGTCAAAGAATAACGACAGGGTAATTTTCCATGGACTCGCATCCCAATAATTACAAAATTCACATCTCTCTTCTGCGCTGGAATTACAGGGTCATTCTGTTATTTTTGTATCACTTCTTTTTGCGCTTGAAGCCGTTGCATCTTTAACAACACTATCTGGTTCTTTTTTGAAGTAACTTACTACTTGAGGCGAATGTTACATGATGCATACAAGTACGAGTATTTGCATCTAAACTCCAGTGACGAACATCCTAGTCCCGATGTCTTCAAGGCTGGAAACGAAATAACTTGCTGCACACCTACAAAATTCTGTCTCCATTTGAAGAAGATTTGAACACTTTTAAGCCGCAAGAACTAATTGTTAAATAAGAAGAATTTTAGAAATAAATCATTAGATACAGTCAGCCATTGGAGTTGAGACAAATTTAATTTAGAAATTCTGATGATATTTTGGCAGAGTAAAGCCCAGCTAGAGCAGGTTGATATTTCTTGAAGAAACCGATGTTAACTTTTTGCATGATATTAGAAGAGATTGCTGGAGATCCTTAGTTAGTTGTGACTCCACGGCCTTTATAGCTAATACCATTGATAGTGTTGCGGTAACCAAGGTTATTGAGGGATCGATGATAAAAGTTGAGGTTGATGACACGAGGCATTTAGAAAGCTTTCCACCTATTGGGTTGAAGTGCTTCATAAAAACGTGTTTTAAAAGTGTTTGAATAAGTGGTTAAATTATTACCAATAAATATTCAACAACTACTCTTTGTGAACATGGAAGTTGCAAAAGAGCCATGCATGTTCGCCTGGCTGTGAATTGCTCCTGATTGAATAAGAAATGGCAAGGAATATTGTAGGCGAGGAGGTGGCGTGAGTCAGCAGCTCAGCCCTGACTCAATTCTCGTCAGGTAATTAAGGTGAGATCCGTTGAGCCTGTCCAGGCTATGACGGTCCATTGTATGGGATTTCCCAATTCTCGAAGCCTATTTTCCTCAACGTGCACAATAGACTTCATGCGCCAGGGCGACCTTCGGTTTTCCGCGATAATTATACTTCAGTTTGTGAGCTTGTTATTTTCTCGCCATCCTTCGCACGGAAGTAGAATAGATGGCCCACTAACACGTCTCTTAAATCGTTTCTTGGTCTGCCCCGTATTTTCTTAACACTCCAGATATGTTCGGTAAACGTTGGTTAACTTATTTTCTTATTTTAAGATATTTTCTTCGTAATGTAAAGTGGTGCAATTTTTGGCTGGAAATTAAATTTTACTTTCAGTTAAATTGTGAACCAGTTACATGCATGCCTTCCTCGATCTGAGTTTTATTTAGGGTACGCCGTGATCACACTTGGAAAACAAGATTTGTTGGGTGTTTGTTTCAACACTGATTGACAGGAACTCATCACGAGAGTTTCGCTTTTGAATATTTCGATTAATTAGCTATTTATTTCAAAATAATAAAACTGAAATGAGAAGTTGTGAACCTGTGACAATTAAATTCTTACCAATTTTTTGCTAAGAACGATGCAGATTTGTTCACAGCAAATGAATGCATCCGTAGCAAATTTTCTGTCATGATTAGAAAGCAAATTTTTCAACTTCTGATGCAAAGATATTTTATAAATTATGCACGGCCCCACACGTGCATTCTTTATCCTTCCCGGGAATTAAAGAATATTCATTTGATGAATCAAATCACGTTATTCTCGTGCTTAAATAGAAAGTATGTGAGGAACCTCGGAAAAGTGTGAACTGCTGTCCAATTAATCAGCATACATGAACTTCGATAGAGAACACAAATCTTATGAGAACGCAGTCGATGGAAGACGAGTCGGAGGATTTCAATTGATTTTAGCGTCGGGTGTTGGGTGCTGCTGTGACATTGAGGTAGTAATTTAAGACGCTCAGCATAAATATAATGAGTCAATAATATTGATGGGGATTCCGCCATCTGGCCCTCAAGGTACTCGATACTAACTAGTGGGCCAATAATGAATGCGAGCAAGATCTGGGAGATCATAAATTATGGTAATGATTCAAAACGCGCCCAAGATCTCGCAGGAAAAATTAGGAAGTATAATTTTTTGGAAAGTGATGACAGAAAGACGAAATTAGCGTCATTGAACGAAAGAACGCTGTCTTGACCGAGATAAACTGAATACAAGGCTGGAATTTCATGAGATCTGTGGTAAAAAATATTTATATGATCAGAAATGCCACTAATGAAGTGCGAATGATGTTAAATATTTTTTCCGCCTTATTTGATCGAACCGTTAATTCAGTAATCAGCACGCTCTGAAATAATTGCGAGTGATTATTATGGATTCTTGGAAAACCAGCTCTCTCAAATAAGTTGCTATTACCGCTTAAATCCGCATCAGTCAGATTCAGGGTCATTTGCCATTGTTTTTTATCCGCTTATGCGACGCTAACGAAAGCGGATATGCGACGCTAACGAAAGGTTGATACGTTCGCAACCGGAGCTGCTCTATTACGACTTTTGCTTCATTTCTACAAGATAATCAAGTCCTATAAAATGTTTTGCGAGATTAAATTTCTGAGCTCATATTAACAATATGAAAGTTAAATAGTGTTGTCTCTTTTAAACAAGAATGCTGACACGAGACTAGACGTTTGAAATTTTGTTGTTTTGTTGTGTAAGTATTTCGAATACGCCGACACTGTTTGTCTAGCGTCAGTCAAGAAAAGCGACGCCGAAGAGAAGTTAGTGACGCTGACGTTAAAAATATAAAATACAGCATTAGAGCAATAATCCCCGGGTTCTTGCAACCAGTGTTTAAAACATCTGGACAATCTATAGAGTTAATTAACTGCAAGAATGTATAATACGATTTACGAACATCTGTATTTGCTTCCCTTCTATTTTCTCCATTTCAATAAATGCGATAAATTTAAATTCCTCGTGTTATATATATATATATATATATATATATATATATTTCTCAAACGGGTGCACTGTTGAAGTTCTTGAAAATCACGGAGCTGCTACGGAAGTTACTTGAGTTGAAAAATTTAAACCCAAATATAAAGAAGTAGTTCAGGTATTTGTTTGCAACACATTTTATTCTAATAACTCAGAACCAAAGTGTCACTCATCAGCTTAGCTATTTTTGACTAAATAAACGCACTTGAGTCCAACATTTCAGCAGTTTAAAAAAAAACTCCTGGAAGTGTGCGTCGTAGACTCACACGTAAAGTTGCGGTTTGTACCATGCCAAACACGAGAGAAATTCGACGGAGGTCTATTCACATTGAAACATATTTCAAAAAGCCAGGAACATGGTTCATTGGGAAACAAATGCAATTATAAATAAAATCTACGAGCGTTTCTAAGAATTATTGTCCTCTTTGATCTGTTATGTATACGGTAAATACCCGAATCACTCGTTTTTGAGCAGCATTGTTCTAACTTCTAACGCTATTTTTAAATAATCAATCATTCGTTTAGTTTTGGATACTGGAACCATAATTTGCGAAAGATGTCAGTTTGAACATTCATGCTGTACCGTATTTTTCCAAATACTGCAAATCTTTGGCATTATCTCAGCAATACGATGTGAACGTGGTATTTCAGGAATTGGATAATGCGTAGAAAGGCTTTCAATGCAAAATAGTACTTGTATAACAGTTAAAGGTCAACACAAAAATTTAACCTATCTGTTTCTGAAGTAGTGAGTTTTGTTGCCTATTGCACAGCTCTTGTTTTAGGTTGTTTGCTTTCGGATTCTCAAGCGGCTGATGGATCAGCGGCAAGTCTAGAGTCTATCATGATCTCCGTGTTCAAAAGTTCAGAAGCTCTGTTCAACTTTCTATCAGATTATCTGTTGTTATTGTCATTCCTAATTATCTACAATTCAGGTAACGAGAGTGGGCTTTTCACATTTTCATTCACACGACTAATTTGAATTTTTTTTTGCTCTAGAGTGGATTTATTTTTCAGATGGTGGGCACAATTTTGTTCAAGATGCTACTCAAGCCTAGGAATACTACTCATGAAGAAATAAATTTGTGGAGAACTTTCAGTTAAACAGGAACATATGAGGCGAGGAGGTGGGGCAAAAATTTTGCAACACAAGATTATAGCTGGGATTTTTTGGCTCCTGCTAGACCAAGAAAATATGAAATAGGAAAAAGAAGGCCCGATGATCTACGAACTACACAAATTTAGGGTAGAGTCTCAATTTTTGCGAAGCTGAATAAGTGGCAGAGTTCTCGCGAGGTGCATTTACAACAGGTGACAGCACTGAGGCAGTTCAAACACCTAGCTCATGTCGCTCATTCTGCGCTGTTGAAAATTACATTTTCTTTTTCTTAATCAATTACTTGATAAGATGTGATTCTGAAAAACAAAATTTATAATCTGACGATAATTGCCGACATTTCTGAAACCGAGTTTGCAGTTGAAGTTTCAGAATATTGCTTAATTCTCCTAGTAAATACGTTGCTCATTGTAGTAACATCGTTGAAAAATAAA
Organism: Morinoia aosen; assembly: GCA_030386875.1. Taxonomy (NCBI): domain Eukaryota; kingdom Metazoa; phylum Arthropoda; class Malacostraca; order Amphipoda; family Talitridae; genus Morinoia; species Morinoia aosen. The sequence goes on from CM059575.1 coordinate 46,854,200, forward strand.
TCGAAAACCAATACTCGACCCAACCAATGAAACAAATGGCATCGTTCTGCTCATTCTTATAACATTCGGCGCATCCTTTCACCGTGTGTTATTTTTCATTATTTCATAGCATCAGCAAATCCAACCTTGTCTAAGAATGCCCTTCTCACTCTGTGAACTAAGTTTTCACTCAAAAGATTCTGATACACAACTGCTCGAGAAAAGAACTAAGAACATTTGCGTGATAAATATATGTATGCTTCTGGTGAATGCTCGCGCAGCGCACTGCATGCGAGAGTTGCTACTTTGTACCGATAGTCAACTTAAGGCAAGCGCTGCGAATCCAGGCAAGAAGATTTTTTTGCAACTTAATCCACCATCTGGAAATATCTTGTCAAAAAGATGACATGGAAGTACCATGAGGAGGGAGAGTCCAGCTATAATTAATAATTCAGAAAATACTCCTCTGACTTAGACGACAAAGGTGAGTTGCATGCATCCTTTCTCTGAAAAATTAATGTTGAATTATTCCTTAATCTTATTTTATGTACACATTGTTAGCTGCGAACGACACGAAGCTATTTTTGATTTTCAGGGAATTATTTTCAGGAGCTTGAACACAATTAATACGAGTGAAGGTTTCTCGAGGAGGTAATTTGAGAGAATGATGGCAAAACTGTTCAATTTGATTCTGTCAAATTGTTACCTCGCTTAAAAAATACGAGCGCTTCAAATGTCCCAAGATAAATGATGAGTATCGAATCAGATCAATAAGAATTAAAAAAAGAATTAGGTGTGAAACAAGCAGAGGTTTATTTTTCAGCAGGTGACCAGTTGCCACATAATAACACAAAGTCCTCATATCGCATCAAAGAATCACTTGGAAGCGCAGTCAGGTGGTGTTGAAAATTAATGTTGTGACTAGAAAAATGTTGAAAAGGTAAAAACTACGACATTAACATTTACGCTTTGAGTAAAACCTAAATTTAAATAATTCAGTTTCAAACGGATCAAACCGCTGTGCATTCATGTACCTCAAGCGGCCAAAAATAGCTCCTGAGGACTGTATGTGAAATTCGACCCAAGCAACAAGACAGCAGGATGTGTGAATATATCCAATCCAACCTTGCTTGTTCCTGAATAGCAAAGTAAATTTTCCTTCTAAAGTATTTCCCTGAGAAATGTAGCGGCATCTATAATGTTAATCAGCAACACCGATGCATGAACATGATGTTCTTCAACCATCATCACACTTACGGACAGATCTTTGCAGATACAACCATCATCAGGTAAATATTTACTGTCGTTCGTACAAAAACTGTTCAATGCTCATTACTTATATAAATTTGTATATCCACTAAATATTGTTCGTGATATTTTGTACGATTCGTTGTCACAGGTCCATTTTACAATGAATATTATAACAAACCAAAATTTCATAAACTCACGAATCAGTAAAGCAGTTAAAAATAAAAATTGCGAAAAGTATACGAATTTGTTATGAAAAGTAATACGGCTTTATTTGAATGTTATTGACAATTTTAAATTTTCAATATATTCAACATCAATCCAAATATGGGGCGGTGTTCAAATATAAAAATACACAAGCATATTCTACAACATAACCTTTCATTTCAAATCACCCTTTTTTAAATTCGTCTTAAAAGTTAGCGCAGAATTGCGTTCAAATTTTGCTGAGATATTTTAATGACTTCTGATGAGTTGGGAAAACATACACTGTTTTCTGCATAAACAGAGTTCTATCTCGAATGTCAAGGCTAACACCTTAATTGAGTTTCATCAAACTTCTATTGCTGTGCTCCACTTCAGTCGCACAACCCATTTCACTCAAAACTCCCACCGGCATGTTTCCGTTTTTGAGTGCGTTTTCGTAAACTACAGAGCATTTACTGAACTAGAAAAACAAGTTATACTGTTTAGTGGCTTGTAGATTTTTAAGAATAACGCAGCATTTTGGTTTGCCTATACGTTCACAACAAGCACCCTTGTACAAAGTCTTTCCGACATAACTAAGGTGAGGAGAACTGTTTGTGTGGGGAGCAAATGGTCCAAAAATGATAGACACTCCAAAATTCTTTCTTAAGAAATAATTAATTCTAGTGTTTTCATCGGTTATCATGCAGTAGGAGTATCTGACTCATGAACTGAGAGCCAATTCAATCCACAGCATGTCGTACGACCGTGTACTACATGTAGTCAGCTTCCTCTGGACTGAAACTTCAAATAAATATACTCCGTTTCTCTCTGAAGCAGGTGACCACAAGAAGAAATTTGACAAGTTGTCACACTGGATAGTAATTAGTAAGTTTAGGATAACATACTACATAAATTGAAATTCATACTAGGCAATGGCGATATTATGTCCTGACAACTGAATCGGGTAATTTTTAACAGATTTCGTAAGTTCTACAAGTTTTATTTTCCTTCTTTTATTATATAAAATTGACGCTAATCTCGAGAAGCTTGATTTATTCTTTAACTAACCCTCTGTGTCAACATGTTGTATCCAAATGGTGTCCGCTCCTACGACTTCAGCGCTAAAGAAATAACATTTTTACACATATTTTTGTTTCAATTTGATTGTTCAACCTTGATCATTCAAATTTATGAACTGCAATTAGTTTACTGCAAAATTCCAAGAGCTAGGCTTTCTATTATCACTGTTAACTGTATTTCGAGCGACAGTTTCAAAATATTACTATATGCTGCAGCAACTTTTAAAATGTCTTATGCAGTTGTTGATGCATAGAAAACATTATAAGATTCTGAAGACTATTTTCATTATTTTCATATTTCGTAGAAAATTATATTCATACTAAACGATGAACTATCACGATGTCGTTTTCCCAAATGTGCATGAGCGAAAATTTACCCGGCTCAGGAAGGTTGTAAAAATGTTCTATTTTTCAAGAAAAAAGACCGAATATCGTTTGTCGTTTCAAGTTTCTGTGGACGTGTTCAGGGGCGAGAATATCAGGATGAATAAAATTTTGATAATCTGACAAATAATTTGTACGCAGTGAACTTCATGTAGAGGCATTCTAGCTCAAGCCATATAAGCACGACCTGCGCGTATTGTCATCACTTACGAGCGGGTCAGCAGGAAACCGCCCCATAAATCAGACAGATTAACACTAGTCTCACGCTGGGCACTCAGGCTGCCTCGAGTACAGGGCGAGCGGCGCTGGAGACCTTGAAGCAGATGAAGGGATTTTGAAATGCCATCCTGTAGCTGCGCTCAGAGCGAGCATACATTCCAGGGAGTATCAAAAGGAAGCGAATTAAAAACAAGGAATATGTAGCCTTCAAGTTGTGAACTGATTGCGATAGGTTATTTAATATCTTCGTTGGCTAAACAAACCAAGTTAGAGCGCGGAAACTTTCATCAGGAATGGAAGACACTTGAAATTAAAGTTTAGAATAAAATTAGAACGAATTTTTAAGTATTATTTCAATTTCTTAGCGAAAGCGAATAAGTCGCTAATTTTTATTCGAAGAATTTCTAAATTCAGTTATATACTTTTATATGTGATTGCTGAGGCTAGACGCACTTGTGTGAATGTGCAATTGTCTCTTGACTAGCGTACGAAACGGCTTACTATGAAATACGGTGATTCAGATGAGACTGCTTATGTATTCAAACCGCAAACAGGCAATGAAAATTTCTGAGTTCTCGTTAAGGAAATTAGAGTCGAGCATCAGCTATTGATAATGTTTTAGAATTGCCATATGAAGAGGCTGGAAATGGAGGACGGCTTAGCTCGCTCTTTGATTTTCTCGTTGTCCTGGTGAACGCTTCAGTGTTCTGACTTGTGATGGAGGTGTGGATGGGGTGGAGGAAGCAGGCGCGAAGAGACGAGATTTCAGCCAAACGCAGATGACCTCAATTATGCCCCATTGACTGGCTCTCGAAAAGTAAAGGCGCAATTTATGCAATAATGTGAATGGTATTTTACACACTTTTTGTCATATTTACGTACTTAAAATGTTTGCAACGATTGACCGTTTGTAAAAATAGAAAGAAGAATTTTTTGCAAATTGAAATTATACGTCAAAATATAATATTAATCGTCGGGCTAAGAAAAATATAAAATTTAACAGCGTGTCAGGAGCTTATGAAGTATTCTCACGAAAGTCACCAAGGCTTAGATTTTAATTTCCTGTGACATTTTCAATGAGCTTAATGACTCTACGCAACATAAAACTATTTCTATTTTAATTTCTGTATAGTGTTGCCTACACAAGCTACGAGACTTTAACTCAATGCTTGAATAAGAAGAAGTAACCAATCCAGAGATATGAGGGATCACTTATATTCAGCGCGATGAACAACAAAACATCTTTGAACTTAGTCAAATGAGTTCATCAAGAATAAAATCCAGACAAATGAAATCGATTTTTTTCACATAAAGTAAAGGTCACTCGTGACATCTGTTTTAATGATATTATTCTTACGTTTAGATGACAATATACAAGGATCTGAGTACTCATTTTAAACTCTGAATTCGTATAAATACACAAAGGTAACATCAAAGTTTGACAACATCTTTGTTTACAAACATTACTTCAACAATATTAATTTGATATATATTATTAATACAGAGACCATTACACTAAAATTCATGATAGTGACTGTAGTTCAATATAGATAGGAATGAATAGAAAAATATAAAAGTGTTTCACGATGATATAGTGAACGACGTATTTACTACGAAGGCTACTTCCCTTTTTTGTTGCACCTGCGAATAGTTGCTGTGTTAGAAATTTCTTGATCTGGATCATTGTTTTCTTCTCTGTGATCTAAAACCTGATTTACCCGTGCTGACTGGCCCCTCTCGGAGGGGAGTTGGGGAGGAGGAAGATCCTCTAAATTTATCGCTAAGCTTTCGTACGGCTTAGTTGTAGGAGGCTTGCCACTGCAGCTTGAGGTACGGTCATGGTCCTGTTGCTCGGAAACACACGTGGAATAATCTCTGGCTGCTGATTCGGGGGGCAATGTCCTATTTCTTTTCACGTGGAAATTCCGAGGGTTATTCTCATGACTTGGCGAAGGATACTGGAATGTCGACAATGTCTGTTGAGTCGAAGCAGGTGCTGGTGAAGACGACTGGTGGGCAGCGGAAGAAGATTCTAAAGAGGAGCAAGTAGAAGGGGCTGGAGAGGTCATTGTTCTATCATGTAAAAGGACAGGCACGATTTGTGAGCCCCGATTTAAAACGAGTTGAGCAGAAGGGTCGCAAGCTACTGTATACTGACTACCACCGTTACCTAACATCTGAGTCTGAACCACGTTCTTCGTAGTATGCGACACATCTTTATAACACAAAGGGTTAGTCTGAAGAAAGTTATTATCCGAGGAAGAATTAGGATAATTATTGTCTTCCTTGAAAACGCTAGACTTCGGCGTATGATAGCTCTCGGGAGCCAAATTTGGCCGTATATTTTGGAGCGTGGCTGAGTTGAGTTGAGAACACTGAGAGTAACAAGGTTGCGTGCCGGTGCCCGGAAGGGGCGGAACTACCTCCTGGAACGACTGCGTGGAGCCTGTGGAGGACTGAGGAAGACAAGGCAGTGGGAACGAGAGGTGGTGGGGACTAAGCTGCTGGGACTCCCTTTGCAGTTGAAGAACGTTCACTGACAACTGAAAAATAGAAAACGACACAATGGTAGTTATGAAAGTTGATACAACGTCTTGAGATTAGCGTATGTGAATCTTGCGAACTGAAATACAAGTAAGAAAAAGATTTTCAGAGGATGATTATTTCAACATTTCTGTTCGGCTCTATTGAATACGCTCATTATGACTGACACTAAAATTTATACACAGAAAAATGTATACAGCATACGCAAATTTGCGAGAAAACTATTCTGAATGAAGACATACATATCATGCATACATATGAAAACATTTGTAGTATATCTTTAGTCGTATAATGAATGGTAATATAGGGGAGGGTGGAATTGGATGGTACGAGAAGGAACTATACATTTATTATACTTGTACATATTTCAAAGGATAAGTTAGAGTAGAGAAAATGCTAGCGTGGCTTCTCAGTTTTACCTTTGATATTTTTTATGGAACAAATAAACAATCGAAGGTAAAAAATATTTATTCAAATAATTTGAGACCACGAATGAAGAATGATACGTTCTAGCAATGCATCTGTAAGACACTTGCACACTGTAAACCAAATTAAAGATTACTATTTAGATTTATTTATATTCATATATAAATAGTAAATTAAAATGAACAGTTTCTACTATCTATCAATAATGAGATGGTGCTAGTATACTCCAATCGATCTGTATTGACTTGAGAGAGAAACTTCAAGTTGAACATTTAAAATAAGTTATAGATCAAAGCGAAATGAGTTTCAAGTGTCAGGGGACATGCCCATACAGAGCTGATATTCAGAATTTGGTCATCGTACGTGTTTCCAGCACAAGTTATTGGCCTCTCTTGATTTCATCGGACTATTTGAAGCCTGAATTTTTGATCACTCTCCAAAATGATTTTGCCTAATAAAACAAGTCATTTTCAGAAGATCCAATTCAACTCTTCACATATGCACTGTCGTTGGCATGAGTTGAAAAGTTCAAAGAATATTCATTACAGTAATGTAGGAATGAGTAATAACTCTACTACATCCGCCCAACAAAATCAGTTTTGTTCTCTCTCAATACGCTGTAACTTCAACTTGCCGCCGATTCACTTGTGTAGAATAGCTGGCTTGCTGCAATAAATTTAGAAGACCTGGACTGATAGCGCTCTGTGTCGGTGCCCTGTTCGGTTTGAGACTTAGGGTTTCGAGATTGAATTCTTGAAATTTTTCAAGCGACAGGAATGAAATTTTTAGTGAACCTGAATTCCTTTTTACGCTGATTTTTCTTATTTCGGCAAGATTGAGTCGTGTTTCTAATAAGCAGATTATCAAAATAGAGAAGTGAATAAGCTGAGCAACAGTGAATATTTTAAGAGAAACCGCAGGGAAGAAATTTTGAGTATCTCTTATTTCTGATTTTGGTTTTCATCGTCATATAATCATTGAAAGAATTTCAGACGATCATTGAATACGAATAAAAATGAGTGAAAATTCAGACCTTTTACGCTCAGCTAAGTACATTGCAGCAATTGCTCACCCCAAAGATGTTCTCGAAGGCCACAAAAACAAGCTTACCCAAGGGTCAGAGCTGACCTCAGATCCGCTTCTGTTTGATTTTCTGGGCAGGAGGTCCGGCGAGTCCTGTTTGTCTGAGAGCGAGATCTTGGAGCTGTGCCGCCTCTGCGATCTCGAACTGGGCCGGGACGTCACCTGGCTGCGATCTGGCCGAAGATAGACAAGAAATTCGATAAAATAATCTCCAACTGAGTTTCGACACCACTTGCTGTGATGAAATGAATCCAACTAAATTCAGAAGTTGACTAAGTCATTTGAAATTGGGCCGTGACGTCTCCTTGCTGCCATCGGGCTAGGGAGAGAAACAAGAATGTCGATTACATTATCTCCAATTGGGCTTCGACATCACTTGCTGCGATGAAGCGGTTGTAAGTTCAGAAAGTGGTCTAAACAACCTGAAACTATACAGTGACGTCTTGTGGCAATGGTCTGATGAAAATGAGCTCAGAAGGTTCATAACCAATCCCTTACTAAACAGCCTACACATTTTTTCTGTACCTTAAATTTAAACAAGCTCATGCAAACTCAATTCAGTCTTTAATGCTGAAAAGAAAAACAACTTTTTCAAATAAACGTTAATGATTACAACAGTAATTGTGTTTTTTCAACAATTAAAAGAGCATTATCGCTTCACCAAATTTCTACAAACATATCAAGCGTTGATGATGTTAGACCAGGAGAAGAATGTTTCAAGTTTTCATTGAATTTTAGTGAAGCATTTATATGGTTCTGCAACAGTGAACAATAATCCAGGAACACTTGATTGGAGTCTGATTCGAAATTGAAATGATTTCCTTGCATGCCTGCAATTGGTTTACATATTCTAAACTGGAGCAAACATTGCAGGACTGTTGTTTAAGCTTTAAATACCATATCACACTTTGCCGTACGGTTATTGCCAGTGTGCCGCCTAAGGGACTTTAATCACAGTCACCGAACATCAACCAACTTGTAATTAGTACAAAAAAAATTAATATAATTATTTAACCGTTTTCAATACGTTGTTCTGATTGTTCGAAAATTTTTACCCTTGGAGTCGGTCATAAATTACCGAGATTATATACAGTTTCTACCTTGGATATGTTTGAACAGATAAATAGCTATTCAGTGTCAGCAGTCGGCTGAGATTTTAGGACAAATAGAATTAAATGGTGCCGACTTTCCAATAGTCTTTATCGAGGGTAGTAGAATATTTGAACATCAATAATTACACATGCGTAAAACAGAGCCCAAGCTCACAACTTCAGCGCGGTTCAGAAATGAATCTACAATCTTTGTTCATTTCGGGCGTAATTGGTTAGATGAACTTATAATCGAAAATTGATTTTTTTATTTAGGAACAAATTACTTAGAGTATGGTGTTTCCTGACGCTTCCTGAGATCATATAGTTGTTAGGTACTTTTACCCATTCAACGGGTCAATGATTGTTCTGTTTTCGGTTTTTCAGTGAGAGTTTTCATACTTAATAATTGATTTATACTTTTTACTTCAAGAAATAAACGCTTATTCCCCAGTAGCTGCAAGGACTACGCGTTGGAAATGCTTAAATAACGTCGCCTCCATGAATTTAATCATAAAATTTTACGTCTCTGCTACTTTTTCCATACGATAGAAAAATATGTTCTTAAATATTTGCATTTAGTGAGACCTGTATACGGTGCGTTATGGAATTTGTAACACACAGCTATAAATACGACTGGAAATATATGAACACAGCTTTTGAAACATGACAGCATAATTGCAAGAAAAAACAGTATTTGCTATCTATTTTTTTCTGTAAATGAGCATTAAATACAGGTGAACCCAGCAACATCGTGGAATGATCCTCATATTAGTTCAATTTTCGTTTTGTGTAGTTATAGGATTAACAAGAGAGAAAAAGCTCCTAGAAAAGAAAACAGTTAACCACGGGTCTCTTACGAGAAACGTTAGCGAAACACCTCTCATTGAACACCGCCGGGGGTCAGTTGTACATCAGTACCTCTGTCTTCTGCTGCTCAATGCTCGTCCACACCCTAGCTGTCGATCAACCAAGGGACTGCTGGAATTGTTGTTAATCACTTTTCGGTGATTAATTGATCTCGATATCTCTGGGGCCATGACTTATTGATTCAGGTTGGTTTATTCTTTGAGGTGAGATCAAGGTCGGAAGTAAGACAATTTACTGTACTTCATATTCTCACATCCTCTCATTGCGCTTCTTGATATTCTCTTCGATCGCGACAATATTCTCGAAATTTTTACTTATTGGTACGTGATTGAAGAGCATGCAAACAAGAACATAGAACTTTTCAATGAGAGGGTAGTTTGCATTTATAAATGAGAAATATGAGACTGAATTTTAGATTGCCCAGATACCGCGTACACATCGTATGTATCAAATATACATTTCATTCTACTTCGTTTTATTTATCTTATGGGTTATCACAAGTATGAATGATTGGTTCAAAGTTGGTCCATATGCATCGAATTCATAGCATGACACTATCTAAGACATAAGCAGCAGCAGTACAAATAGCTATTTTTTTGCACGAAGATAACATTTGCACCATCAAATTCAATTGTTCTAATACACTGATACCGTACAGTGGGGCTTAATTTATTTGTCTCAATATTCAACCTAATTGTGCTAAATTTTGGCCATAGGACACTTACTTTTCTGTTTTATTTCATATGACGAATCTTTATCATAGTAGATTCAATTATGTTTACTAATATCTGGACGTAGAATCTAAATATCGAACAAACGGATTTTTGTGAGTTGAGCTTTTTTCAACGGGCGCTAGAAAAAATCAGCAGGCCGAAAATGCCAGTGAAACTAAATTTTTTGTATAAATCAAGTGTGAACTGTAAAAGGAACATATAGTTTTTGCCAATTTAACCATTAGAAGATAACAGATATTTTAAAAAATCGTACGTTGAGACAATATTTGTTAATGTAAGTTCCTTTTTTTAACAAGGAACTGCCTCTCAGAGGCTGAGTTCCCTTGATGACGCTCCTTCTCGAATTCCCGCCCGCAAATCATCTTCGGACGAAACCTGAACTCGCTAATAGATAATGGCTCACAGGCTTTCAGTGGGATCTAGATCGGCGAAACAGGAGGGCTATGCCACCAGAATACCTACCTCGAAACTCATTTTGGCGAGAAAATTGGCTACGGCTTTTGATGAGTTAGACGGAGCACTGCCAGGCATAGGCACAACTTTTTAAAACATGACAGCTGAATGTCTTGAAGCCAATTTATAAACACCAATTCATGGAGACTGCAATAAGCAGCTGAGGTTAATGTAACGACTTCTGGCACTCGTATCATTGCATGTGAATCGTTTTGAGTTACATGTAATAGTTGTTTCTAGATAATTGTCGCATATATGTATGTACTATTGTACCGTTGAACGTTTTGGCAAAATCTGTTCATTCAAAGCACTGTCATTGTAACAAATACTCATTTCATCTCGTCATCGTGGACTATTTAAACAACCATCGTATAAAAGATCTGGTAATCAATTCTTTTTGAGTTTTCGTTTTCCTTCAAAGTTACTTAAGGCTGGAGAATCAAACACGCTACATTTATCAGCCAAACAACAAATTCAAAATACGAAGTGATAATTCTACTTCAAAATACCTCCTTTCGTTAAGATGGTATATTTCAAAACGAGTGAACACTGAGTGCCACGAGCATCTCACTGCGCGCTCACCGTGTACGGTGGATCAAGACGTGAAATGGGATCACGTCAGAAAAGCCACACGTGAGATAGGATTTAACACAAATATTATTCTTCGCGGTAAATTCGGTATAAAATCTATTGAGTTCTTGATCTGGATTGAGGAAAGCATTAATTATCCATAAGAAATCGAAAAGTTCTTTGCACTGCATAGTTCGTTGCACGTTGCGCGTCGTTGCACGTCACCTATATATTTATTTTAGTTTGTCATTGTTAGATGTATATTCATGGCGATCGTAAGTCATCAATATTAGGACAATGTTCGGCCCATGAGATAGCTGTTGTAAGTAAATAACCAAAAGCGAATGAAACAAGCACTTCGAAAATTGCTTCAAGAGACCACAAATTTAGCATTTAGCATGGCTCTAAAATAGAGCACTCACTTTTTTGTGTAACCATCACCCTCTTTCCCAGAATACGAGCGAGAATCTCGAAGAAACATCATGTTTACGTGCACGAAGAAATAGCAGAGGCACATTCAATTAGAGGAGCGACAGTTTTGAAGGACGTGTCTTTCGGTTGTGCAAAAAATGCCGTCGACCCAAAAAGCCAGTTTTAAAGAAAAATTCTGCTTTGAAGCAGAGCTCGCCGACGACTATAATGCTGGACTTTATGCTAAGCTCTATTCGTGAGGCATTCTGGTTCGTGCTTGTTATTCATTAAGAGAAGTCATGATGATAAATTGCAGCCCGTAATGATAAGATTATAAAGCGTGTACGTTGCGTTCCAGCGAGTGCGTTTAATGCTTACTCGCGGGGTCTTATAGAACCTTTGGGTTTGTTTTAGGACATGTTAAGAGTTGTTTGAGTAATATTGTAACTCGGGTGTGGGAAGTCAATGAAAATAATTCTTAACTTTGAGCAGAGGTGGTTTGAATTTGTAACTGTCCAGAGTGAACAATGAAAACGAAAAAAAATCACAACCGAAAAATGACTTTTTTTCTTATCAACATTAATCTACTTTGTCTGAGTGCAGTGTGTGCTGTATGATGGGCAATGCTCTGATAGCAGTGTATGCTGTGTGATCTACTATGCAGTACTCTGACTGAAGTGTATTCTGTGTGATCTACTGTGCAGTGCTCTGGCTGCAGTGTATGCCGGGTGATCTACTGTGCAGTGCTCTGGCTGCAGTGTATGTTGTGTGATCTACTGTGCAGTGCTCTGGCTGCAGTGTATGTTGTGTGATCTACTATGCAGTACACTGACTGCAGTGTATGCTGTGTGATCCACTGTGCAGTGCTCTGGCTGCAATGTATGCAGGGTGATCTACTGTGCAGTGCTCTGGCTGCAATGTATGCAGGGTGATCTACTGTGCAGTGCTCTGGCTGCAGTGTATGCCGTGTGATCTACTGTGCAGTGCTCTGGCTGCAATGTATGCAGGGTGATCTACTGTGCAGTGCTCTGGCTGCAGTGTATGCCGTGTGATCTACTGTGCAGTGCTCTGGCTGCAGTGTATGTCGGGTGATCTACTGTGCAGTGCACTGGCTGCAGTGTATGCCGTGTGATCTACTGTGCAGTGCTCTGACTGCGTGTGAGCTGTGCAGTGCTCGGTGCAGTGTGCTGGGTAGCGCTCGCTAGTTTGATTGGGAAGCTCGTATCATTTTAATTACGCTTGTGAATTTCCTTGTGATGGATAAAGCAGTTACTTTTACATAGTTGAATAAAAACTCGAAGTTTTCAACTTACCGAGACATTGTAGTTAACTGTGAAATTTTTACCTTGGTAATTTATGGATGAAAGGACTTTCTCACAACACTTATCCTCTTTCCTTCCACATAAAAGAAAGACCAGATGAATATTGTAGGATCCACACCGGTACTGGTGGAAGCAGACGTAATACAGTAGCAGACACACAGAGAGGAATTCAGTATTCTAGTATGTTCAACCTCAGAACATTAGCCAGGGTAGATCATCGTTGTTTACGTCTTGCATTGTTTTCTTAAATTGAGGTTTCAATATTCTCTGCAGTTTTTAACGTTCGCGCTGTACTGCTAATTGTTTAAGGAACTTAATTTTAGGAAGTATATGAGTAGATGATCTGTTTTGCATGTAGTTGTGTACCAACAATAAATCTACTTTTTAGCGATGAAAAAGGTGTAACATATGCCCAGTGTTTGTGATGGGCCTAAACTGTTTGTATGCTAGCGATAAAATTGAGTTTTATGAAAGTCCTGAAACACACGGAATGAAGAAACTAACTCAAACTCAAGTTAATTTTTAATATAAAATTTTCAATTGTTTTAAAGAATGGAACTGAAATTAATAAAATATTTAACTATAAAAAGGAAGACTAAAGCCACGCTTCTTAAAACCATTTCTTATAAGAGAAAGACAATTCATAAAAGTGAACGTTTCGACCATTATCATTGGTCATTATCAACACTGAAAAGATAAAACAATAGTACAGTTAAATGATGATCTATTGCAACATTCTAAACAATATATGGTGATCGATAAAAAACTATGAATTAACAATTTGTAGAGGGTATGCTGACTGCATGTCGTTCAGACTAGGTTTTAATTTGGAGATGAACAAGGATTCTAGAATTTTGAGTTCAGTTGGATTAGAAGCTCTACCTAATATCTGGAAATCTGAAAGTCTGATAGGTAAATCACATTTTTCAGCGTGTGCACGTATGGCAGAATGAGATGGTGCGGATAACAGATTATTGGTTCGATGGCTCCGACCAGCATGCTCAGATACTCGAATACGTAGGTTACGCGAGGTAGAGCCCACATACTCTGATGCACCACATCGTGCACAACTATGACTGTAAACAACAGAGCTGAGCATGCCCTTCGGAAGACCATCCTTAAATCTGAAAAAAGACCCAACAGAGAGCGGATTGACCTGGATAAACTGAAATTCACACTGCATGAAATATTTCGACAGTAGCTGAGACAATTCTAATTTTAATTTTTCAGACTGAGCTCCAAAGTACAGTAACGGAACATATAACAGTTTTCTATTGACATATGGGATTGGTTCAACTTTGGTACGAACAGAGAAGAGGAACTTTTTTAAAAAATTGTCATATAGTCCTACCGGAAATCCGTTCTTTACAAAAAAATTCCTAAGGAAAACAAATTCATTGTGAAGATTAGGATATGAACTGCATATGCTATAAGCCCTGTGAAGAAGGGTTTTAATACTATTGACTTTAAATTGGAAGCTGCAGAAACTAAAATAGCTAAGTCCTAAACCAGTAAAAGTGGGCTTGCGAAAGACAGAACAATCAAAGTTATTGCACTTCCTAGTCACCCTCACATCTAAAAATGGCAAACAGTTATCATTTTCTTCGTCCATTGTAAATTTAATATTTGGATGTTTCGAGTTCAGGTAATCTAAAAATAAGGTACAATGAGTCTGGTCTCTAAATAAAATGAAAGTGTCGTCAATGTAGCGTTTGTAAAAGGTTGGCTTAAAATGGCTAGGACAATCATCTATCCATGATTTCTCATGGTGGCATATAAAAATATTAGCAAAGGTAGGTCCTAGTGGAAGGCCCATACCCAAACCATCCAGTTGTCTGTATAATTTTCTATTGAAAATGAAAAAACTATTTTGAACAGAAAGCTCAAGAAATTTTTTGAATAATTCGCGGGTTAGGCCCAAAACGGTAGTACAATCACTAAATAAACAATTCAAGCAAATAGTTATTGTCTCCTGTAACGGAATGTTTGTAAACAGATTTTCTATGTCAAATGATGCCATATAAAGTGAATTTGCATTGGGGATGCGAGTAATTTGCTCAGCGAATGATTTAGAATTTTCGACCGTATATGTATTAGTGGTGAATGGCGAGAGAATAGGAACTAAAAACTTAGCTAATTTAAAACTTGGCGTTTGATACGCGGCAAAAATAGGTCTAAACGGGTAAGACACGTTAAAGTTAGGTTTATGAATTTTAGCCAAACCATAGAGAATACCGGGGGCTGATCCAGAGATAAAAAGACGTTTATATAAATCTTCAGGAATCAAGCTAAGTTTCTTCAATTTACGTAAGAAGTTGTTAATTTTGTCTTCTATTCTAAGTGTATATACATGCATCTCCTCAGAAATCTCTTTAAATTTACTGGTATTTGAAATTATGCTAGTCATGCTGTCGTTGTACCTATCACGGTCCTGATAAGGGTAGAGGTGTAGTCATTGTAGACCCGTTTAGACCTATTTTTGCCGCGTATCAAACGCCAAGTTTTAAATTAGCTAAGTTTTTAGTTCCTATTCTCTCGCCATTCACCACTAATACATATACGGTCGAAAATTCTAAATCATTCGCTGAGCAAATTACTCGCATCCCCAATGCAAATTCACTTTATATGGCATCATTTGACATAGAAAATCTGTTTACAAACATTCCGTTACAGGAGACAATAACTATTTGCTTGAATTGTTTATTTAGTGATTGTACTACCGTTTTGGGCCTAACCCGCGAATTATTCAAAAAATTTCTTGAGCTTTCTGTTCAAAATAGTTTTTTCATTTTCAATAGAAAATTATACAGACAACTGGATGGTTTGGGTATGGGCCTTCCACTAGGACCTACCTTTGCTAATATTTTTATATGCCACCATGAGAAATCATGGATAGATGATTGTCCTAGCCATTTTAAGCCAACCTTTTACAAACGCTACATTGACGACACTTTCATTTTATTTAGAGACCAGACTCATTGTACCTTATTTTTAGATTACCTGAACTCGAAACATCCAAATATTAAATTTACAATGGACGAAGAAAATGATAACTGTTTGCCATTTTTAGATGTGAGGGTGACTAGGAAGTGCAATAACTTTGATTGTTCTGTCTTTCGCAAGCCCACTTTTACTGGTTTAGGACTTAGCTATTTTAGTTTCTGCAGCTTCCAATTTAAAGTCAATAGTATTAAAACCCTTCTTCACAGGGCTTATAGCATATGCAGTTCATATCCTAATCTTCACAATGAATTTGTTTTCCTTAGGAATTTTTTTGTAAAGAACGGATTTCCGGTAGGACTATATGACAATTTTTTAAAAAAGTTCCTCTTCTCCGTTCGTACCAAAGTTGAACCAATCCCATATGTCAATAGAAAACTGTTATATGTTCCGTTACTGTACTTTGGAGCTCAGTCTGAAAAATTAAAATTAGAATTGTCTCAGCTACTGTCGAAATATTTCATGCAGTGTGAATTTCAGTTTATCCAGGTCAATCCGCTCTCTGTTGGGTCTTTTTTCAGATTTAAGGATGGTCTTCCGAAGGGCATGCTCAGCTCTGTTGTTTACAGTCATAGTTGTGCACGATGTGGTGCATCAGAGTATGTGGGCTCTACCTCGCGTAACCTACGTATTCGAGTATCTGAGCATGCTGGTCGGAGCCATCGAACCAATAATCTGTTATCCGCACCATCTCATTCTGCCATACGTGCACACGCTGAAAAATGTGATTTACCTATCAGACTTTCAGATTTCCAGATATTAGGTAGAGCTTCTAATCCAACTGAACTCAAAATTCTAGAATCCTTGTTCATCTCCAAATTAAAACCTAGTCTGAACGACATGCAGTCAGCATACCCTCTACAAATTGTTAATTCATAGTTTTTTATCGATCACCATATATTGTTTAGAATGTTGCAATAGATCATCATTTAACTGTACTATTGTTTTATCTTTTCAGTGTTGATAATGACCAATGATAATGGTCGAAACGTTCACTTTTATGAATTGTCTTTCTCTTATAAGAAATGGTTTTAAGAAGCGTGGCTTTAGTCTTCCTTTTTATAGTTAAACTTTCCAAAGATTGGAACCTTAACATTTTTAATAAAATATTGTGCTGTTGAACCTAGTTCTTATATATCAGCGGAAAAATGAACCTGATGGGACGTTGACAATAATTGATTCATAAATTGATAGTCGTCTTAAAACTTATCAAACTTGCGGAGAAGTGCACAAAAAATGAAAGGAATTTAGCAATGAAAGTATTCCACTGAATGCTAAAAGTACAATCACTGAATCTAACTTACTTTCCTTTCCATTTACCGAGCTAAGATTGCAAATGAAAGATCTTTTTCGTTTGTCCGTTCGTCAATTAATAAAGTGATTACTGATTAGGTTTCGAAACCAATTCGCATTCCTTCGATAGATCTTTCGACTGATCAGCAATACTGAGATTAATTTTTAAAAATTGTTTGTATTATAACGATGTCTGAATTTCAAAATATCTTGCTATTGTTTAATGAGATGGGCTACACTTTTTACATGTATGAGTGAAGTCCTGAGTCAGAGATTTTGCTTATTTTTAAGGTGAAATACCAAAGCCTGGCAATGGGACTCATGCAAGTCATTCAATAAAGGTGCCAAACTTTGGGGCTGCTAATTTATTTCTTTGCAACGGTGGCTGTCTCATGAGTTACGTGGTAACAATAAATCAAGCAATAGCTACCTGTTTTTTGGGGAACTCAGTGAATACCTAAACGAAACGCTTGTACAAATTAGATCAGAGTGTATGAAAAGAAAACGAAGTAATGAACACTGAATTGACCAAAATAATTGCGACTACGTTTTTAGTGGTATATCTCACGCGCATCAAAAATGATGCAGGAAAAAGGCAGCTAGAAAACTACACTGCTCTGTTTTACTGAAGGTATTCCTTGCAGGCATGAGAAATGATGGAGTACTGCCACTAAAACTCATTCAGCAGTGAACACATTTGCTTCAGAAGACATAGAATCCATTTTATGGAAAGGCTGGGATTTGGAGAGTTATGGACCGTTCATCAAGATAATGATCTAAAGCACAATGCGAAAGCTACTCGCCATTCGTCCGGTCTGAAAATTGAAAACGATACGAGTGAAGTATAGAATTTATGCAAGGGACGCTAGGTGCAATGAAAGGAAGAAATACGCTTAAAGTAGGATCGAATGGCCAATGCATGCACCAATGCAGAAGGATCACACTGGAACAGAGGTAGCGGGAATCAAACAGTGCCAGTCAACGTAGTGAAGAAATGGTTGATCGGTTTTTCATCATACCTTTCCCTCTACAGTTTTTTAATTTTCTCATCATGAAAAACTAGTCTATTTATGTGGGCCATCGTATTAAACAATACTTAACAGCATGCCATTTGAAGAACTCAAGACTTTTGAGTTTTGTGGTTTTGAATTTTAATCAATCACACTTTGTGTACGTGGCGTACGAATTCATCAGATTCCTAAAAGCAGAAAAACGAATTTTCTTCGATGAAATTTGCATAAGTTTGTTCTGCAATGGCAATCAAATTTAAATCATTCGGTCTCGGGCTTAAATCTCTCCACCATCATGATCTGTTACATCCCAAAAAATTTAGATAGCAAGTGAACAGTTGTTTCTTACGCTAAGATAACAGAAAATTTACCCGTTCATGACTCAATAGTGTTGACGTTATTGCTGAGGCTATAGATTTTACGAAGAATTCTGCCAGGTTCAGTGTTTGTTTCTAACGGTGCGAATTAGCAATTGAAAATGGTCTGAATTTGCACACAGAGATGAAAAACGTACTCGAATTGTAATTGGTCTTTAGCGCAAATATTAATAGGAGATAGCTGTAATTAGACTCCGTATTTCTCAACGATTATTATTTTTCTCTCATACATCCACTGCGTTACACACAGTGTCCAAGCTTCCGGCAGCTCGATCTCCTAACGTAGCGACGCCGACTGAGCTCTAAGTCTCACACGTCCAAATGAGAGAGGGAATATGGCCTCAAAAGGAGGCCAGAGCTTTGTGGCGAAGAAGGTCTCACGAATTACAAAATTTTACTCTGGCTGCAAGGAACGTAGTATGAGTTTCATCTGGACTTATTTTTTTTGTAGATGCGATGGTTGACTGTTTGAACGCAGTACTTTGCACAAACAGTGAACATGAAGTTGTTATTCAAACACTGTTGAGAAATGGTTACCATTTAGAAAAGAACACCGAAGCTGTGATGATATTCGTAATGTTCACTCTTGTTCTGTGATAAGCAGGCCTTTTTATAAACATTTCCTTGCGCAAAAACTTTAAATTGGGGTCAGAAAAGAGAACTAACAGACATGTAGCGAAGAAAAAGCGAATGAATTGAGGGGCACAATGGTCAAGCGAAAATTTTAATTCCAGTAATTCAATATATCTCCATTTAAAAAATAACACTGAATTTGTAGCCGACGTTGATGACATAAGTTTTGCATAACTTTAAATTAAATTTTAATCACAAATACGGCAGTCGTTGGTTCAAATTTTCCCTTTTTGGACCTAGATGCGAAGCGGTTAGCAGTTAATCCTCAAGTGTGCCATTAATGAAGGATGGGGGCTCAAATCTGGAGATGCAGGGAACCAGTCCCTTTGATTAACGAGATCTGCTCCGGGACTCACTTCTGAATGACATGTATGGCGCGGATGCAAGAATTACGAGTTTGAAAATTTTATTTCCGTGAAGAAAGTGAAGGTCAATTGAGGGGCGAAATCAATTATCATGTAACATAATTTTGTTGCTTCAAAAGGCAGCAGACGAGTCGCACTTTACAAAACCCCAATCATTGCTCTACGTCCACTGATGCGCACAGTAGAAGCAAGTTTACCGTTAACAACAACGATGGCAAAGGCAAGTTCGCCATTTACAACTTCAACAACAAGCCACCAATTATGCCTGCGATAAATCAGAAAATTCATCGATGTTAGTCATGAGCCATAAAGATAACAACGTAGAAGACTGAACGTGTATTCCGTGGCCCGATTATTCAATCTCCATATTCTGCCTAACCCTTATTATTTCAGTTGAAATATTTCAGTTGAAATGGGGGTACAGCGCCTGAATCAAATATGAATTACCGATCTCCTGCGAAAATAAAGTTACGTCAATGGCTATCTACTGACCCAAGATCCTCATTATAAAAATCCAATAGCATGAGAACTTGGCAACCGAGATCCTCTCTATGGATTTTTCCTTTCCTGAACGTGATGAAATAGTTCCCGTTGGTAATGGACGCATCCACCATGCTCATATTGTCCTTGTTTGTTTCCCTGTGCATGAGTGAATTTTTGATGACATGAAATTCCACCGCTCAATCTGAGGATTTCAATTTATCCAAAAATTTATGGGACGTGGCAAATAACCTCTTTCATCGGATCGGTATTAGAAGACAGCGGCAACGACTGCTGCATCAGGCGGATAAACGTAAAAATGAAGTAGTTGCAAAACCTATTCATTTACCACAATTACCACGCAAGGTGAGACCTGTACTTCACGCGAACAGAGATCAACTAAATCATTGAAATTTGTGTTTCACCTCCCAATGAAGTTAAAACATGAAATGAAGTTAACGAAAAAGCTGGTTTCTTGGCTTCAGCTTTCCTTTCTTACTTGTACACGAAAATTTTTTTGAAAAAATCATATCAAACTACGGAAGAAACAAATTATAGAGAAAAGCTTTCATTCTGTCACCATCGAAGATTTGCCGAATTATTTATATGCAGCCAATTCAACAGCAGCAACAACAACGACCTTCACTGTTTGGAACTGAAAATAACGGCATAATTACAAAGACAATCTTATCGTACGGAACACGAAACACAAATGTTCCAGGAGCATCTCGCGTGTGAGTTTTCGCTTGATGACGTCCATGATGTTCGAAGATTGAATAAGTGCTGCTACTTACAAAACTGGTTGTTTAGTAAATTTTATGCAGATAAAGATAGATTATTTCTAAAATGATCTGTAATAGAAATAAGTGTTTGGATAGTAATGAATAATGGGTAAATTAAATTCATCTTTATTTAACTGACGTTATGCAAAGCAAATGAAATACTTGGCTGACATTTTTGCGACGGGTTCTGTGTTCAATTTTGCTGTAAAGTACGTGTGCCATGTCCCCAGATTTTGCTGTAAAGTACGAGTGCCCTGTTCCCAAATTTTGCTGTAAAGTACGAGTGCCCTGTCCCCAAATTTTGCTGTAAAGTACGAGTGCCATGTCCCCAAATTTTGCTGTAAAGTACGTGTGCCATGTCCCCAGATTTTGCTGTAAAGTACGAGTGCCCTGTTCCCAAATTTTGCTGTAAAGTACGAGTGCCCTGTCCCCAAATTTTGCTGTAAAGTACGAGTGCCATGTCCCCAAATTTTGCTGTAAAGTACGTGTGCCATGTCCCCAAATTTTGCTGTAAAGTACGAGTGCCCTGTCCCCAAATTTTGCTGTAAAGTACGAGTGCCCTGTCCCCATATTTTGCTGTAAAGTACGAGTGCCCTGTCCCCAAATTTTGCTGTGAAGTACGAGTGCCAAGTCCCCAAATTTTGCTGTAAAGTACGAGTGCCCTGTCCCCAAATTTTGCTGTAAAGTACGAGTGCCCTGCCCCCAGATTTTGCTGTAAAGTACGAGTACCCTGTCCCCAAATTTTGCTGTAAAGTACGTGTGCCATGTCCCCAAATTTTGCTGTAAAGTACGAGTGCCCTGTCCCCATATTTTGCTGTAAAGTACGAGTGCCCTGTCCCCAAATTTTGCTGTAAAGTACGAGTGCCATGTCCCCAAATTTTGCTGTAAAGTACGAGTGCCCTGTCCCCAAATTTTGCTGTAAAGTACGAGAGCCCTGCCCCCAGATTTTGCTGTAAAGTACGAGTGCCCTGTCCCCAAATTTTGTTGTAAGGTACGAGTGCCCTGTCCCCAAATTTTGCTGTAAAGTATGAGTGCCATGTCCCCAAATTTTGCTGTAAAGTACGAGTGTCCTGTCCCCAAATTTTGCTGTAAAGTACGAGTGTCCTGTCCCCAGATTTTGCTGTAAAGTACGAGTACCACGACCCCAAATTTTGATCGACGATGTCAAATAGCGAGTTAATAAAATAGTAATTAAACCACAATTGAATTAGACATGATTTTGATACGTAGTTGGGACTACGGGAAACCATACCCGCACTAAAAGCGCTCGTGTGTTGCCATGAGCTGAGACATCACGGGTAGAGAAATATGGGTAAATCCCGAGGCCTTACTTTATGGTCATTATTGTCTATTTCGAATCCATAGTTTTTATTTTACACGGAGAAACGTGGCTAAAAGTGAAATTATGAACACTTCTTGGATTTCTGTTATTTCATTGTAAGCTTCCATGGGATATTGGGTGGAACTCAGAGAACATCTGTATAATAATTTTCATTTTTATGGGCAGAATTTTTTCATACGCGTCACAAAATAAATTTCAACCGGTAGTAAACACAAATATTACACATCTGTATTTTATGCTTCGTTCGCTCTGACGGCAGCCAAAATTCGAAATTTTCGAAATGCCTGAAATCAGGTAAAATTAACGTTTACCTAGTAGGTATTTTAGGCATTTTACATCATTGCTTTTTTTGAATAAATTTTAAGTCGAGTCATTTGCTTAACAACAAGAAAGCCACGTTTGAAATCGGGCAAGATTGCGTTTAACTCATGGGCTGAAATGGTTTATTGATAAATACATCGGCCTGCATGCTCATGCATGCTATATGTATCGTTTTATGGAGAATACGGAAGGATATGTGAAGGGTTCAATTCTAAATGGAATGTTAACCGACGCATGACTGTGTACCGTATACCGCATGACTGTGTACCGTATACCGCATGAATATGTACCGTATACCGCACGACTGTGTACCGTATACCGCATGACTGTGTACCGTATACCGCATAACTGTGTACCGTATACCGCACGACTGTGTACCGTATGCCGCATGACTGTGTACCGTATACCGCACGACTGTGTACCGTATACCGCATGACTGTGTACCGTATACCGCATGGATGTGTACCGTATACCGCACGGCTGTGTACCGTATACCGCACGACTATGTACCGTATACCACACGACTGTGTACCGTATACCGCACGACCGTGTACCGTATACCGCACGACTGTGTACCGTATACCGCACGGCTGTGTACCGTATACCGCACGACTATGTACCGTATACCGCATGACTGTGTACCGTATACCGCACAAATATATACCGTATAAGCACGACTCTGTACCGTATACCGTACGGCTGTGTACCGTATACCGCACGGCTGTGTACCGTATACCGCACGGCTGTGTACCGTATACCGCACGACTATGTACCGTATACCGCATGACTGTGTACCGTATACCGCACGAATATATACCGTATGAGCACGACTCTGTACCGTATACCGTACGGCTGTGTACCGTATACCGCACGGCTGTGTACCGTATACCGTACGGCTGTGTACCGTATACCGCACAGCTGTGTACCGTATACCGCATGACTGTGTACCGTATACCGCACGGCTGTGTACCGTATACCGAACGACCGTGTACCGTATACCGCACGGCTGTGTACCGTATACCGCATGACTGTGTACCGTATACCGCACGGCTGTGTACTGTATACCGCACGACCGTGAACCGTATACCGCACGACTGTGTACCGTATACCGCACGGCTGTGTACCGTATACCGCACGAACGTGTACCGTATACCGCACGACTGTGTACCGTATACCGCACGGCTGTGTACCGTATACCGCACAACCGTGTACCGTATACCGCACGACTGTGTACCGTATACCGCACGACTGTGTACCGTATACCGCACGACTGTGTACCGTATACCGCATGACTGTGTACCGTATAGCGCACGGCTGTGTACCGTATACCGCACGGCTGTGAACCGTATACCGCACGACCGTGTACCGTATACCGCACGACTGTGTACCGTATACCGCACGGCTGTGTACCGTATACCGCACAACCGTGTACCGTATACCGCACGGCTGTGTACCGTATACCGCACGACTGTGTACCGTATACCGCACGACTGTGAACCGTATACCGCACGACCGTGTACCGTATACCGCACGGTTGTGTACCGTATACCGCACGACTGTGTACCGTATACCGCACGACTGTGTACCGTATACCGCATGACTGTGTACCGTATACCGCACGACTCTGTACCGTATACCGCACGACTGTGTACCGTATACCGCATGATTGTGTACCGTATACCGCATGGATGTGTACCGTATACCGCACGGCTGTGTACCGTATACCGCACGACTATGTACCGTATACCACACGACTGTGTACCGTATACCGCACGACCGTGTACCGTATACCGCACGACTGTGTACCGTATACCGCACGGCTGTGTACCGTATACCGCACGACTATGTACCGTATACTGCATGACTGTGTACCGTATACCGCACAAATATAAACCGTATAAGCACGACTCTGTACCTTATACCGTACGGCTGTGTACCGTATACCGCACGGCTGTGTACCGTATACCGCACGGCTGTGTACCGTATACCGCACGACTATGTACCGTATACCGCATGACTGTGTACCGTATACCGCACGAATATATACCGTATAAGCACGACTCTGTACCGTATACCGTACGGCTGTGTACCGTATACCGCACGGCTGTGTACCGTATACCGTACGGCTGTGTACCGTATACCGCACAGCTGTGTACCGTATACCGCATGACTGTGTACCGTATACCGCACGGCTGTGTACCGTATACCGCACGACCGTGTACCGTATACCGCACGGCTGTGTACCGTATACCGCATGACTGTGTACCGTATACCGCACGGCTGTGTACTGTATACCGCACGACCGTGAACCGTATACCGCACGACTGTGTACCGTATACCGCACGACTGTGTACCGTATAGCGCACGGCTGTGTACCGTATACCGCACGACTGTGTACCGTATACCGCACGAACGTGTACCGTATACCGCACGACTGTGTACCGTATACCGCACGGCTGTGTACCCTATACCGCACAACCGTGTACCGTATACCGCACGGCTGTGTACCGTATACCGCACGACTGTGTACCGTATACCGCACGACTGTGTACCGTATACCGCATGACTGTGTACCGTATACCGCACGGCTGTGTACCGTATACCGCACGGCTGTGTACCGTATACCGCACGACCGTGTACCGTATACCGCACGACTGTGTACCGTATACCGCACGGCTGTGTACCGTATACCGCAAAACCGTGTACCGTATACCGCACGGCTGTCTACCGTATACCGCACGACTGTGTACCGTATACCGCATGACTGTGAACCGTATACCGCACGACCGTGTACCGAATACCGCACGGTTGTGTACCGTATACCGCACGACTGTGTACCGTATACCGCACGACTGTGTACCGTATACCGCATGACTGCGTACCGTATACCGCACGGCTGTGTACCGTATACCGCACGGCTGTGTACCGTATACCGCACGACTATGTACCGTATACCACACGACTGTGTACCGTATACCGCACGACCGTGTACCGTATACCGCACGACTGTGTACCGTATACCGCACGGCTGTGTACCGTATACCGCACGACTATGTACCGTATACCGCATGACTGTGTACCGTATACCGCACGAATATGTACCGTATACCGCACGACTCTGTACCGTATACCGCACGGCTGTGTACCGTATACCGCATGACTGTGTACCGTATACCGCACGGCTGTGTACCGTATACCGCACGACCGTGTACCGTATACCGCACGGCTGTGTACCGTATACCTCACGGCTGTGTACCGTATACCTCACGGCTCTGTACGGTATACCTCACGGCTGTGTACCGTATACCGCATGACTGTGTACCGTATACCGCACGAATATGTACCGTATACCGCACTACCGTTTACCGTATACATCACGGCTGTGTACCGTATACCTCACGGCTGTGTACCGTATACCTCACGGCTGTGTACCGTATACCTCACGGCTGTGTACCGTATACCGCACGACTGTGTACCGTATACCGCACGACCGTGTACCGTATACCGCACGACTGTGTACCGTATACCGCATGACTGTGTACCGTATACCGCACGGCTGTGTACTGTATACCGCACGACCGTGTACCGTATACCGCACGGCTGTGTACCGTATACCGCATGACTGTGTACCGTATACCGCACGGCTGTGTACTGTATACCGCACGACCGTGTACCGTATACCGCACGACTGTGTACCGTATACCGCACGACGGTGTACCGTATAGCGCACGGCTGTGTACGGTATACCGCACGACTGTGTACCGTATACCGCACGACTATGTACCGTATACCGCACGACTGTGTACCGTATACCGCACGGCTGTGTACCGTATACCGCACAACCGTGTACCGTATACCGCACGGCTGTGTACCGTATACCGCACGACTGTGTACCGTATACCGCACGACTGTGTACCGTATACCGCATGACTGTGTACCGTATACCGCACGGCTGTGTACCGTATACCGCACGGCTGTGTACCGTATACCGCACGACCGTGTACCGTATACCGCACGACTGTGTACCGTATACCGCACGGCTGTGCACCGTATACCGCAAAACCGTGTACCGTATACCGCACGGCTGTGTACCGTATACCGCACGACTGTGTACCGTATACCGCACGACTGAGTGCCGTATACCGCACGACCGTGTACCGTATACCGCACGGCTGTGTACCGTATACCGCACGACTGTGTACCGTATACCGCACGACTGTGTACCGTATACCGCACGACCGTGTACCGTATACCGCACGACTGTGTACCGTATACCGCATGACTGTGTACCGTATACCGCACGGCTGTGTACCGTATACCGCACGACCGTGTACCGTATACCGAACGGCTGTGTACCGTATACCGCATGACTGTGTACCGTATACCGCACGGCTGTGTACTGTATACCGCACGACCGTGTACCGTATACCGCACGACTGTGTACCGTATACCGCACGACGGTGTACCGTATAGCGCACGGCTGTGTACGGTATACCGCACGACTGTGTACCGTATACCGCACGACTATGTACCGTATACCGCACGACTGTGTACCGTATACCGCATGACTGTGTACCGTATACCGCACGGCTGTGTACCGTATACCGCACGACCGTGTACCGTATACCGCACGGCTGTGTACCGTATACCGCATGACTGTGTACCGTATACCGCACGGCTGTGTACTGTATACCGCACGACCGTGTACCGTATACCGCACGACTGTGTACCGTATACCGCACGACGGTGTACCGTATAGCGCACGGCTGTGTACGGTATACCGCACGACTGTGTACCGTATACCGCACGACTATGTACCGTATACCGCACGACTGTGTACCGTATACCGCACGGCTGTGTACCGTATACCGCACAACCGTGTACCGTATACCGCACGGCTGTGTACCGTATACCGCACGACTGTGTACCGTATACCGCACGACTGTGTACCGTATACCGCATGACTGTGTACCGTATACCGCACGGCTGTGTACCGTATACCGCACGGCTGTGTACCGTATACCGCACGACCGTGTACCGTATACCGCACGACTGTGTACCGTATACCGCACGGCTGTGCACCGTATACCGCAAAACCGTGTACCGTATACCGCACGGCTGTGTACCGTATACCGCACGACTGTGTACCGTATACCGCACGACTGAGTGCCGTATACCGCACGACCGTGTACCGTATACCGCACGGCTGTGTACCGTATACCGCACGACTGTGTACCGTATACCGCACGACTGTGTACCGTATACCGCATGACTGTGTACCGTATACCGCACGGCTGTGTACCGTATACCGCACGACTGTGTACCGTATACCGCACGGCTGAGTACCGTATACCGCACGAATATGTACCGTATACCACACGACTGTGTACCGTATACCGCACGACTGTGTACCGTATACCGCATGACTGCGTACCGTATACCGCACGGCTGTGTACCGTATACCGCACGGCTGTGTACCGTATACCGCACGACTATGTACCGTATACCACACGACTGTGTACCGTATACCGCACGACTATGTTTCGTATACCACACGACTGTGTACCGTATACCGCACGACTGTGTACCGTATACCGCATGACTGCGTACCGTATACCGCACGGCTGTGTACCGTATACCGCACGGCTGTGTACCGTATACCGCACGACTATGTACCGTATACCACACGACTGTGCACCGTATACCGCACGACCGTGTACCGTATACCGCACGACTGTGTACCGTATACCCCACGGCTGTGTACCGTATACCGCACGACTATGTACCGTATACCGCATGACTCTGTACCGTATACCACACGGCTGTGTACCGTATACCGCATGACTGTGTACCGTATACCGCACGGCTGTGTACCGTATACCGCACGACCGTGTACCGTATACCGCACGGCTGTGTACCGTATACCTCACGGCTGTGTACCGTATACCTCACGGCTCTGTACGGTATACCTCACGGCTGTGTACCGTATACCGCATGACTGTGTACCGTATACCGCACGAATATGTACCGTATATCGCACTACCGTTTACCGTATTCATCACGGCTGTGTACCGTATACCTCACGGCTGTGTACCGTATACCTCACGGCTGTGTACCGTATACCTCACGGCTGTGTACCGTATACCGCACGACTGTGTACCGTATACCGCACGACCGTGTACCGTATACCGCACGACTGTGTACCGTATACCGTACGACTGTGTACCGTATACCGCACGACCGTGTACCGTAAACCGCACGACTGTGTACCGTATACCGCACGGCTGTGTACCGTATACCGCACGACTGTGTACCGTATACCGCATGACTGTGTACCGTATACCTCACGGCTGTGTACCGTATACCACACGACCGTGTACCGTATACCGCACGGCTGTGTACCGTATACCGCACGACTATGTACCGCATACCACACGACTGTGTACCGTATACCGCACGACCGTGTACCGTATACCTCACGGCTGTGTACCGTATACCGCACGACCGTGTACCGTATACCGCACGGCTGTGTACCGTATACCGCACGACTATGTACCGTATACCACACGACTGTGTACCGTATACCTCACGACCGTGTACCGTATACCTCACGGCTGTGTACCGTATACCGCACGACCGTGTACCGTATACCGCACGACCGTGTACCGTATACCGCACGGCTGTGTACCGTATACCGCACGACTATGTACCGTATACCACACGACTGTGTACCGTATACCGCACGACCGTGTACCGTATACCGCACGACCGTGTACCGTATACCGCACGACCGTGTACCGTATACCGCATGGCTGTGTACCTTATACCGCACGACTATGTACCGTATACCACACGACCGTGTACCGTATACCGCACGACCGTGTACCGTATACCGCACGGCTGTGTACCGTATACCGCACGATTATGTACCGTATACCGCACGACCGTGTACCGTACACCACACGACCGTGTACCGTATACCACACGACCGTGTACCGTATACCGCATGACTGTGTACCGTATACCGCACGACTGTGTACCGTATACCGCACGACCGTGTACCGTATACCACACGACTGTGTACCGTATATCGCACGACTCTGTACCGTATACCGCACGACTGTGTACCGTATACCGCACGACCGTGTACCGTATACCACACGACTGTGTACCGTATACCGCACGACTGTGTACCGTATACCGCACGACTGTGTACCGTATACCACTCGACCGTGTACCGTATACCGCTCGACCGTGTACCGTATACCTCACGGCTGTGTACCGTATACCGCACGACTATGTACCGTATACCACACGACTGTGTACCGTATACCGCACGACTGTGTACCGTATACCGCACGACTGTGTACCGTATACCGCACGACCGTGTACCGTATACCACACGACTGTGTACCGTATACCGCACGGCTGTGTACCGTATACCGCACGGCTGTGTACCGTATACCTCACGACTGTGTACCGTATACCGCACGGCTGTGTACCGTATACCACACGGCTGTGTACCGTTTACCGCACGGCTGTGTACCGTATACCGCACGGCTGTGTACCGTATACCGCACGGCTGTGTACCGTATACCGCACGGCTGTGTAGCGTATACCGCACGACCGTGTACCGTATACCGCACGGCTGTGAACCGTATACCACACGGCTGTGTACCGTATACCGCACGGCTGTGTACCGTATACCGCACGGCTGTGTACCGTATACCGCACGGCTGTGTACCGTATACCGCACGGCTGTGTAGCGTATACCGCACGACCGTGTACCGTATACCACACGGCTGTGTACCGTATACCACACGGCTGAGTACCGTATACCGCACGGCTGTGTACCGTATACCGCACGGCTGTGTACCGTATACCGCACGGCTGTGTACCGTATACCGCACGACTGTGTACCGTATACCGCACGACCGTGTATCGTATACCGCACGACTGTGTACCGTATACCGCACGACCGTGTACCGTATACCGCACGACCGTGTACCGTAAGACTGAGTTGATTCAAACGATTGATCATCAAAATACCTAGTAAAATTCCCACGATTGAAGTGACACATTGATGTGATGTATTTAGAGTTCAAGTATAGGTGTCAAATTACTTCACTCTGACGCAGGAAATTGGGTTGTGCTAATTTTTTTAGTAGTAAATTTTTTTTCCATAAATTAAGAGCAGCCTGAAATGCGTAAATCGTTGACTCTGGAGGAATGCTTCCTCGCAGAGCAGAAGACAGTCCAGATCTCTGGAAAATACTCGATAACTTGGCAGAAGCAATCTAGAATGCTCAATTATTTATCAACGCCAAGAGCTTAAAGAAAATTAGTGTAAGAGGGGAAAATAGCTCCATGACGCGAGCCAACATTCATTTCTAAACTGCATTTCTTTGACGAGTGGCAGTGTTTTTTTTTTTGAGTTTTTTATGCTCGCAAAGTAAAAATATCAAGAATCGCATTTGAAATTGCTGCTATCATGAACGCTTGCCTACAGGGCAGAAGTAAGGTAAATACCGACTTGATATTAGCGCAGCCCCTCACTGCAGTAGCGCAACTGTTGAAGTTTTGCTCATACCTTTTTTGAGTGGATGCACCAAGCCGACCGATTTCAACATTGCCGCACAAAATATGTATAATGCGAACGGATTTGTCTTAACCGAACCTGCAGCGAGTAAGATTATAATGTATTTTCGACGCATAGCAGCTTCTGTGGTAAACTAAGAGTTAAATTTTATCGAGGAAAATAAGTGGACTCGTTTTTGAAATGAAGATAGTTCAAAGAGCTTGTGTGTGCTCAGAAACATATTCCAACAAAATAAATCTTTAGGCGTATACGGTTTATTTCCGTCACTAAAAAATCGGTTGATTGATAGATATGTTGTGGCGATTAAACTACTGTACGTATGCAAAACTGAAATGAAGTACAATGCCGCTTCGTAAAATTCATCATGCCTCAGCCAACTTTTATTGGGAACGAAGGAATGTACCAAATTCCAGCTCTCATGTTTCGATAGACTAGTGGATATTTAGCACTGGTATACATTCATTGTTTTGTCCGTTAAGTATCGAAGCGCAACTTGTTACACACGTCTTTACATCTCACCTGATTTAGATGCTACACTCCTCGTCCCATCTCGAAAGTTTCAAGATATATTTCGTCTATGCAAACAGCTCGGTTCTCATTGGAATGAATCTCACTCAGATTTTTTCTCCCTCAGTCAGTTTCTCTCGTCCTTTGAAGCTACGTCGTTTGTTAGAGTATCAAGCCTCCAGTTCGCTCCAGTTCCCAACTGGCCCCCAGAGAAGCAACTAAAAACAGATTTTGAAAGTCTAAATAGACTGTGCCTTCAAAATTCTGCAGGATTAAAAATTTACTACTCATTTTATTTGAATGAGATTCTGATTAAATTATTTACTCAGCAATTTGTGAGTCTGGACATCCTTGAATTTTAAAAACGTAATTTAGGAAGACAGTCTGCCTATTGCAGCGGTGTTTCATTCGACTGACTCCTGTAGACACTCTCCAAGACTTAAAATACATGGCGGAAAAATATCTCGCGGTGAAGTTAAAAAAGATAAATGTGTAAACATTATGAAGTTTAGCCTGGCATTCAACAGATCTTCTATAAAACCTTTGAAACCGCGTTTCAGTAAAAAATCTTATTAAACTGCTTAGGCAGATCGAACGTAGTGAAGGGTAGTTTATTCTAACAAACGAACCAAAAACTTGGCTTCAAGGTAATAATAATTTATACCTTCTAAAACACCGACGTTTGGCATGCTTGGGAAAGTTGTTCATGTGTGAGTAATCTAAAAGTAGCATTTTAACGTACTATCTCCCAATTGTAAAGAGTGTTTCTAAATTGCATAGTTTGATTTGAAATTTCTAATTCATGGCCATCTTTCCATTTTACCTTACAAATCGTAATGGACTTTGTCAAAAAACAACAACAATGAACTGATGAGATGCTCTCGTAAAAAATCAGATCAAAGAAAATCAGAGAACTTAAGGAAAAATATTATATTTGTACTCCTTTTTTAGTGCGGGGGTCTTACATTCGAAAGTTGAGTAATTTTATCGACGTCAAGCAGCTAAAAGCTGTTCTAATAAAATTAATTGTACCTGCACTTGAGATAAAAATTCGTTTCAATATGGTTCTAACAATGGCTTAAAATGTTATAGATATATTTTTTAGGTATGCCACTTTTAAAGGTGAAATGTCGTCTGTTCCAGACACTCGGAGCAATATTTAAGGCTGGCGTGCTCATTTCTAAGCCGAGCGTGAAACCGGCATACGTCCAGTTTTACGGTCAGCAGACTTATGGAAAGTGTTTAGGATATTAGGTTTTGCCAGTGCCTCAAGGAAGAGGCAATCTTACTAGTGCTGATGCAAATTCCATATCGCTTCTCTAGACTGATCGCTGCTCTCCTCGTACCTTGAAGTTTACAATATGAGTGACAAAAATTGATGAAGTTCAACGCAGTAATTTGTTTAGAAATACATCGTTTGAGCTATGACTACTTTTAGCACTAATTGAACATTGAGGAGACGTTTATCATAAGACGAAAAATGTTTCTTCAGTCAGAGTAGGCGTGCAGGAGGAGTTCATACACGATGAAGCAAATGAGCTAAAATCACAGCAAAAATCCTTACGTGCAACTTACGAGATGATTTTCGAGTTCATTTATAACGATCAGCGTGAAGCTAAGGGTAACATTCGAGCTTTTTTAGGGTTAGGGAGACTTCGGTTAGGGAGAATTCAACTAATAATCTAATTTAACTATTTTAATCAATGAATAGGTTCTACTAGGAATTTAAAAACGAATAAAGTGCTAGGCATTGTAATCATTTTTAATACAGATTTCAAAAATTGTTAATTTATAATCATTACATAGCTTTAGTTTTATAAAACGTTTAGAAGTTCCGATCCATCTTCAGTTAGTAGCTTTCAAATATTGAAAATAAAGAAAAAACACTTATTTTATATAATACATGAACACAAGAAAATTTACGAGTAAATTTGCAAAGGATATGAACTATTTGTGTTATTAAGAACCGGTTTTTCTTTGAAAATATAGAGATTCTAGAATGCGTAAATCTAAATCATTAGATGCTGTGCGTATAATAGAAAAATTGTCCTTTGCTATAGACAGTAGTCACAATACTGCTCGCTGTGAAGGCGGATAGATGAATGAGGCGGTTGGGTCAGAGGTCTTCCGCTACGGTAGCCAACTCCACGGTGTTGGGCAATCCTAATATAGAATGGCAAAGTCGTCATGTCGACATAGCCAGATGTTCATTGTTCACAACTAAACTTATACACAATGGATGCCCGCTTCCGTTTGGGAATCGTGTACTTGTAGCTAAAAAAACTAATTGTAAGTGAATTAACAGACACACTGCATAGTTTTACGCGAGAAAATGACGTTTGAAATGAAGTTCCAGACCTTGCGGAATTTTATTAGTATCTCCGAAGTATGGAAAAATGCAATACAGACGTTGCAGTGGTTCTATAAACGCATAGGTAACTTAGTATTTCTTATCCAGGAATTTTTTAATATGACTATTGAAAGTAGAAAAACAACACCCATTTTTTTCGAAGACGATTTTGTAGGAAAGAAAACTCAACATGTAGATCGACGTGATTAGAAGAAATATTGAATGCACGACTCAATCCTTTTTGTGTGGTATTAATTTTGAATCTATAGTTACACAAACTAAAAAGCTCAAATCCAAACCAATGAACGTAGCTTTCGGAAAGACAGATGAATTGAACGTAGGGCCATTTTCAGTAATAATTTTTGAGTACAAAAAGATAAACTATTATTTTTCCCAA
This sequence comes from Morinoia aosen, assembly GCA_030386875.1. Taxonomy (NCBI): domain Eukaryota; kingdom Metazoa; phylum Arthropoda; class Malacostraca; order Amphipoda; family Talitridae; genus Morinoia; species Morinoia aosen. The sequence continues at coordinate 46,888,255 of CM059575.1, forward strand.
TTTCAACGGTGAATTTTGTAGACGAGTACTTAAAATTCAAATAACCTTTGAACAAGGGTGCATAACAAAGATGCTTAAACAAAAGAAACGGATTTTCGATATATCTGCGAAAGAATTCAGGCTTAAAATCTATGGAACGATTTTCGCGAGATCTGTAAATTCTTTTTAAACGTTATTTTCCAACCGTAAAACTATGTATTGCGTCTAATAATTCACTGGAAGTTGGCTCTTTTTCGTTACTATAGGACGTGATTCCTAAGCGGATGCAGCCATCCATTGTGTATAAGTTTAGTTGTGTGCAGTGTACTTCTGGCTATGTTGCCCTGACGACTTTGCATTCTATATTAGGATTGACCATCACAGTCAAGTCAGGTACCAAAGCGAAAAACCTCTGATCCAACCGCCTCATTCATACGCTTACACAGCGAGCAGTGTTGTGGCTATATAGCAGAAGACAATTTTCATTTTACGATTATACTTCTTCCATTTTTTACGACTGATTTTTTCTGTATTTTCAATCTGTCAGACTGTTGACTGAAGGTGAAGCAGGCCTCCGAAACGTTTTATATGAATGACACTATGGACTTACTTTAAATTCATATTTTGGGAAATATTCATTAAATATGATTTCAATACATGACGCTATCTTCATTTTTGAATTCTTAATGATCATTCGTCTTAAGAAAAGTAACTTCCCTTGGATCTTTCAAAACCGTAGGTAGTAAAAGCATATTTTTTGATCGCACATTGAAGTGACAAAAAAAGATATAACATTTTTCAGCAGTATCTAGATAATGGAAAATATAAGAGAAAAACCAATTCAGGTTGCGACTCAATCAGACCCATTGAAGCTCAACATAACATGGACCATAATTGCTTGTGAACACAAGTTACCCTTCGCGCACGAACAAAAAAAGTTTAAAAGAAATAGGAAGAGAAGACAAAGATGAGATAGAAAAGAAGTTACAAAAACTGATACAAGTAAAGTGAGTATGAAAAATAGAAGCCTTGAAGGCCCCTCTATAGCTAAAGTAACCTACCAGTATCTCCCATGAGGGTGCCAGTCCCCACAGCACAGGAGAGACAGGCCCAACAGATCTACACCTAGAAATCGAAGTGGCTCGGGGTGAATGATCAAGCTCGTCTAAGTTTTTCGCCGTAGCTTTTATAATTTTTACCGTCCAGAAACATGGTAGCTGCACTGGATGGCTAAAATCACACATTTTGAGTTGAAAATATAAAATTGGAATGTAAAAGATAAACGCAATCGCTTATTGTGATTAAAATTTGAAGTTTTTAGAACCAACACTTCGAAGGAACTTCTTAGCACGTAAAGTACAGACGAATAATCAGAAGCCGCACCAAAAGAGTGTTTGTGCATGTTTGTTCGATCAATTCATCATCACACAGAAAAATGGTTGTCAAGTGAGGTAATATATTTCAAATTTTCATAAGTGGTGAGCTGATTAACAAAAATCCCCTTATAGAGTTTTCACCTTGAAACTTGCATTCGCGCACTAAGTTTCTTTGTTGAACGACAAAAAATAACTCTTAATTTTTCGAGACAAACTTGTATTGCGCTTCAAATTACTTTAAGTTTTAGAAGTGACGGAAAAACGTTTGCAGCATATAACACACCCGGGTGACGATCACATTTACAGGAGCGGAGATCACAGCACCAGAGGCGTATGAAGAGTGCTGTACAAATAAGAGGCAGTCCAGCGAGGCCACAAAAGGACGACACACAAGCTGCTCTCACGATGAAAAGAAACAAAAGAGACGGGACCTCATTTACCAAAGACTGTGTGTCCAAAGTGTGGTCCAAAGACCACAGGACAGGTTTCCATTTCATGCTGATTAATTTGCAGTGAATAGCTGTATCTTAGCTGATTGAAAATAATATTTTCACTGTGGATTTGTGAACAATGATGATTAAATGTAGTACACCTCAGCCACCTAAATATTTTCCCTAAATTAAAAAATCAAAGTCCGGTCATGGTTTTGGTATCAATAAATCTACTCTAGAGCGCCAAACGGTCCACAGCTCATTCACGTCACAGGGGCGACGAATACTACATGTTTTCGCCTACATGCTGCATTGTATTACATGCTGCTTCTGACCACCCTGAACGTGCATTCGTTACTTATACCCTGCCTCTATTCAGATCTTAAAACCCTATGTTTTGCGGATAAATCTAGCTGTTTCCTCTACATCCCTTCAGCGAGCAAGGGCTTCTTGTCACCCCATCGAGATCTTCGACTTGCTCACATTGGATTGTTTTTAGAGCAACAATGTGAAGATGTGAGGGCACTGGGATGCTTCTTTTTATGACGCTCTCCGTTAGAGCTGAACATAATATCACTTCTTGCTTAGAATCATTTCATAGAAAACACAATTTCTTTTACGGACCGAAAGCCAGTTTTTCTAGCTGATTCTGTAGGAGAGGGACCCGGAGGTTTCTTGTTCAAAGCATAAATGATTATCCTGGTTTATTGCAGATCTAGGTTTAATTGCATTGAAAACGTAATGGAACCGACTGTGATGAGTGCAAGACGTGTTTCAAGTCGTCAAAAAGTGCGAGTTAGGGGAAAAAGGAAGACTGAAGAAGAGTACTGAGATTAGATTTATTCACTTAGCTCTGATAGTTCACTGAAGTGTAGTGTGTTGGACAGCGGAGTGAGACACACTATCGTACAGTTCTCAATTCTGAAGGGCTTCCTACTAATGATGGTGCAAATAGAAGTGCAACAAGTCGGTGAAATGATTTCGTTGACTTTGAAAATGAGTAGTTTTTAAAAAAACTGTATGTTTTCTTCTGACTGAAAGAAAGAGCTTCATACCGAATGGGTATGATATTTGTAGTTAACCTCTTCTCGGTAAGAAAATAGTGCTGTTTTTCAAATTTCATTTTAAAATATTCGATCTTCGTTTTCAATGGGAAACACCCACCGGAAGTGTTTTAGACCTTAATTTAAATACTTTGATGATGATTTTGAATAAATAATTTATGTAAAAATACAGTTAGAGGTGGGTCAACATTTCAGTTCTGTTTCAATTAACGCTTCCGTGTCGTCTATTTCCGAATCTCTATTCGAAATCAGGGCTCGGCTTGACTGTCATGTGCCTCTTCTGAAAGTTCTTGTAAGAATACGTGTGCAGTCACATTCTTTACTGTATGAAATGACATATTCGTTCTACAAAGTCTTATCAACATTGGCGAGTAAAGGCCGTCGACGTTATTTCATTGTTCAACGATTGGTCCCACTTACAAAAAATTTTAATAACCATATGATTAATTGGAGCATGTTTCAAAAGCACGAATAATCAACGTCGAGCTAAATATATCAGCAAGCATGCATTCAAGTTTGGGGCCGAAAACCTGCTCAAGAGCGTGACGCGCTTAGAAGGTATTCATTTTGCATCAGTGAATGTTCACTATTGCGTTTTGGACTTAGAAAATCATAAATATGGTTGAAGTTCATAGATAGAAGCCGAACGAAAATGTTGTGGCTCATACAAAAAATAATTCTCGTTAGTTGACTATTAACTGTTCCTCAGATATCTCCAAATACTCAGCATGGCTCATATCTTGGTTGTCGTATGGCTGCTCGCAACATCTTAACGCCTTTAAACAACAACTAAATTCAGCATCACAAGCGACTTTATTTAAGAGTGAGGATATTTAGTGCGTAATCTATATCATAGAATACCTGGTGGGTTTTGAAGTACGGGAGAATATTTGGCCAAGTCGGTTGCATCGCGACACGTGAGCAAGGACTCCCTGGAAGCGACCTGCTCTGCCTTCTGCCTGTCGTCAGCAGCCCTGCCCAGGCCGCTGGAACAGTCTTCGCTGATCTCGCAGTCGTGCAGGCGCAGGTCGTTGCTGCTCCGAGCGTCCGAGTTGCCGTTGCCAGGCCGTCCTTCAGTTTTGGAAAAAGTTATTCCAATTTTAGTCGGGAAATATTATTCCCGTATGTACGTCAAAAGCTTAATAACTTTCTACAATTAATACGAAAATATCAATGTCTTTCAAAGTAAGAATTTTAAAAGGTGAAACTTGAAGAATTCGTGAGTCAGAAGTTAGGTGCAGAAATTAAATTCTTTTTAGAAGAAGGATGATGAAACGATTCTGATGTACGTGGAAACAAGCCATCAGTACCATAGACAAAGAATCTTTTGACCCAAGGTCAAGAGCCGTCTACTTCAAGAGATAAATCACAAAAATTAGAACTTGAATGCACTAAATATTAGCACCATGTACCAAATGAGGAAGGATGCGTGTAAATCATGGGATGTTAAAGCCTTTGATGTCATAGGTACTACTGCATGCCAATACTCGCTGACTGTCAACAATTGTAACTCGTAAATAAGCACTTATTACGAATTGGATTTATACCTGTTACATTTTTGAAACCATTAGTTATAAATTGTTGAATAAACATGCATGGATGTCAATAAGCATTCATTGCTCGCGTATTGTAAATGTGTTTTTTAAAACATTATTTACGATTATTCCACTCATCTCGCTCAAAAAAATCTGTACTGAAGAGGCGTGTATTTTTGAGAGTGGAGTACCATTAAGTGCATGCTGCACAAGTTCACTGACGATAAACTTAAAAACGGCAGCCATTCTAACACATACCTGAACGAATGAGTTAGAAATTCTTGCTCACTTGAATTCTTGAAATGAAATATGTTTTCCTAGTTAGCTATCAGAAAACTTGCAAAATGACCGCTTTAACACGCTCTCACAATATTAAATGTTTTAAGAAATTTTGGGACTGGGCAGGCGGAATTTTTTTGTACCCTCATTTCATTTTCTAAGACAGTATTGCAATCTGAAACCCTATATTTGTATTTATTTTATCAAGAGGTTATTTTTAAGGAAAAACAGCGAAAAATAGTTGTCAAAATGAAGATGCAGTCAAATTTGGCTTGAAATGTAGTGAGAATGGCGGCCACGCAGTCATGATTCACCTTTAAGTTAGAAAGTCAAAACTGAAAAAGTGTTCCGTTCGAGAGTCATAGGAATTTGTATAAATTGAGTTCTTCACAATGCATCAGTGTTGAATTCGTGTGATGCAAATGCGCGCAAATTTCACGTGGATGACCTAAAGACGCTCTCGCACCGTGTAACCTTACATTTATCCATCGTGTAATTAATTTATTGATATGAATGCCTACGTGCTTTCCTTGAATATAATTTGCCATTAATTTGTACAGGTTTAAACTCCATGGCGAACCATGACAAAGAGTGAGTGCTGTGTGGCCACTCTTAGTGCGTGTTGGAGTTGTGGGCTAGTCTTGGGACCACAACTTAGCGCCTATCCGAGAAAATAATTTCACTTGGGAAGAGAGCGAGGCAGAGTCATCATTCACCGCCTCGGTCAACAAAGTGTGAGTTAACTTCAGAGACACTTTGCATGCCAACCACTGCATTAGCTTTCACATTTACAATTTGAGAATCACGTTTTTTTTGCGAATCCAGTGAACTTGCTTGCATCTAATTTTCACGCATGGATGAATTTTTCCTAATAAAACATATTCACTTTGCAGTAAATATCTTTAAAAATTTTCATTCCACTGGCTCTTTATGTTGCCATAGCGATGACTTTTAGTGCCAAATTCTGGGGTACCTATGCTCATGGAGAATTTTTGGCTAAAATATTCTGCGATCTAACGTCGTAACTTTCTCGCTCTTGATAGAACAAAGTAATTGCATTCTTTCTTATTTGAGGAGAAAAAAAACTCAACTGAGTAACTTCAGCGAAGAAATAAACATCGGTCAAGTGAGATGAGCTCGTGACTTACCTTTAGCCCCGGCGAGCATGGACCTGCAGCGCACCGCGACGGCGACGAGCACCGCGACGAGCACGACGCAGCCCACGATGAGCGCCACCACCACGCTCACCGCCGAACTGCCCCCGGCCGCCGATGACAAAGACGGCGAGTTCGGAGCCGTGCCTTGCTCCACTAGACACGGAGTGAGTGCATTATAGTGTCAGTTCATGCCCGCTCCTTCCTACTCTTTCTCACATTCGCATGCGTTTGACAGAAGTGAGAGATTCCCAAATTGACTCTGAAACTTTTCGCCAAACCATAACATATTAATTCGATGTTAATTCTGCATGCTTTATGTGAGTCCAGTAACGTTGAATGATATTTTACAGTCATAACATGTCAGGTGAAATTGAGAATTCTCATTACACTGAACATGGAGCTTAATAAAACAAACTAGGAAACGAGGCAGACTAGAAAAAAACAATGAAGAGACTCCTGCCTGACGTCACTACCGCGTGTCATTGTTCAACGTTAAGAGGCTGAGTGCAGAATTAACGTCATATGGTTAAGTAAATACTAGGCTTGTTGGTTTGCAGCGCGTGGCTGAGTGGCAGCAAGCTGCTAAGGAACACCTCAATAATTGAAGTCATAAAGCCCAGGTATACGCTGTGGGACCGCCCTCACATCGCAGAGACCGTTGCGAATCCAGCGACGCGTTGTTGTTCTCGTGTTAGACACGCTTAGCTTACAGTAGGTTGTGATTTTATCACCATCACACATATGTATACAGTTAACCTGAGCTGGAGATGTGATTTTGCTGTAAGCTTCATTCTTACTGAGAATATTAAGCAGAAACAGAACTATGTACGGATTCAAATACGTGCTGTTTCCTTTGAAATTCTACTAAATAATGTCGTTGCACACCTCAACTAGTTTTTGCTGAGTATCAAGAAGATTCGTGTTTTAAAAACTTGACTTAACTAAGTTATTATAATACAATAGTAATAGTTTCTAAGTTTTTTACTGGTGTCTATGTTTCAGTAGAATATGAAAAAATATATCTTATTCTATATATATATATATTACTAGTATATCACGAGGGTAGTGATTATTAGGAGTATGAGTACTACTTAACCGCCGAAAGGACTCGTTTTTCCGCTCTATCTCATCTTAGACTATTTTTACTTATGAATAATGCAGCGATCGCCAAAACTAAACACATCTCAAGAGCGTGAAGGATTATGCCGGGATTTCACTAGTTAAGCAGTTTTGAATTTCAACTTCGTCTGAATCACGCCTTGCCAGCATGGTTGCATTACCGCAGGCTTCTAAGTGAAACAGTGAAAGCTAAGAGCCGCTCAAAGGCAACGATAGCATTTTATTGATGAGCGTTTAGAGTGTGGCACTCACTGTCGTAATAAGAGCAAGGGCTTAGGTGGCACGTGTTTTTATCTTAGCGAGTCTACAGAAGCAGGCAGGAATTGCTCAGTGATTTGTTTCGAACGTATCTCAAACTATTTATGAATTAGGTACATTTTAGCTGACATCAGCGAAGAGCTTATGCTTCCAGAACTCTTACAGCTCAACAATGATGAAATTATCATCACGAGATATTCCTTACCTCACAGTTGGATTGCATACACGTAAACATAGAACGGTACCGCTGAAGGATTCACCCGTTCAATGTTAGCCGAATTAGTGTTGATCTTACCACACTGATGCTAACTTTTTTGCGCGGGGTGTGAATGTGGTACTCATTTTTTTTCAGATTATTAGATTAACAGCTATTAAAAGATTTTCATCTGAATGAGTTCTGTTACTGATAGTGCCAGAATTGCTTATCAAAACGAGAGTAAGATCATAAACTTCTGTAAGATTTCACACCTGCCTGTCTCATATTCATGGATCAGTGCAACCGCTGACTGTTGTGTGAAAATGATGATAAATACTTAGAGTAAGACTGCGCATCGATCACGTAATTTTCAATTCCGCCAATTTTATCAGAAAGAGCAGAAGTTTGGTCAGCCCCACACGCCTGCACTGCAATAAACAATAACCGAAACTGCCCGCTTGAGCATTTTTTATTTTGTTGGTGACACCTATCGGCGACATGAGGAATGTTCCAAGCGGGAGCGGCGGATAGAAATATTGAAGCGACATCGAGACAAGTAAATCATTAGTCAAAGAAACGTTCTAATTTACTTAAAAAAAATTTCATTCTCAAGCGGACTTTGTCCGTCGGGAATAAATAGTTCGTTTTGAAGCTCCAAAATGAGACGCTTATATTTAAGCGACATGCTGAGTTTTCATGAAGTACATGACACGCTCTATTAAAAAAGAAAAATTTAGTTCATTTCCCGGCACACAAGATTAGATTGTTCTCTTGTTCAGAGTTTGTGGAAACGTCGGTTAAGTTTACTACGAACTCGGACTCAAAAGAGCAGGAGCTGGCAGAGACTTTTTTGAACTCTAAATTAGGGCTAACAATTATCCCCGCAAAGTTCACCCGCAAGATTACCCTCCATTGCCCTCCTCTTCACCGCCCTCTGCTCGAAGTAAGCAGACAAGAAATACAGTTGCAATAAACGAAAGTCTGCAAGCAATAGTTCCTAGAAGAGCAATGGGGAAATAACTATGTGATGAGCAGAAGAAAATAGAAATATTACAGTTTTTACCGTAGGAATTACAACCCGCTTAATTTTTTTACCGCTTGCATGCATGTGTTTCGCCGCCTAAGTGATTTAATTACTTAAATCGCTGAGACAGCGAAAAACATGCATGCAGGCGACGAAAAAGTTAGACAAGGAAGGCAATACATCTTTCTATGCCTAAATTCAAGACAATTATTCCTGCTATGATAGCTTGCACATGCGACCTAACACAACGTATCATGTGCAAATCTGAACTCATCGGTCTTCATTTTGACCACAAGTACTCTAATGGTCCCTAATTCCTCTCGGCTGCTTGATAATAAATTCGCCAAGCTAACTGCTCTGGGGAAGCGCCTGAGGAAAACAGGCTTCTAACTCATCGAATGGCGTAATTACATGAGTGTTATTGCAGATAAAATGTGACGGCTGTTTGAGCACGACTGTGGAATCCAATCAATTTCCGGGCGAGTTCGAAAAAAAAACTCAACTATGAGGCAGCGCTTTTAACTTTCATTGATCAGAAAAATGCATTGTGAGATTACCAGAATTTCCGGGCACTTAAGTTCGCTCAGATTTCCCGAAGCAATTTGATTGAACTATCGTATATTTGCGTCGGTAGAGACTTTACCGAACACAGCGGATTGCTACGGGCACACAGATTCGTTTCTAATAGTCATTCTTACTTAATTTTTAAAAATTTCGTCACGTTCATCTCATGAGAAAACTAATGGGGGGAAAATACACGGCCTTGCAGTCAGTCGAAAACGGATTAGCCCTCTAATTCAAGCACCTTGATGCTAGGAAAGCTTGAAAGTCTGGAGTTGATCTTAATGAATATGTGAAGGTACACAAAGAACGATATCGCTAACTCAGTGTTCTGCTCGGCAATCTTAGAATACTGTTATCTGGAATGCTATGAGACATGTAATTTCTTGCAAAAAAATCCAATGCTTTTTCATGTTAATTGGAGATGTTATTAAGCTTCTTCTCGTATTATTACATACATGTTCTCAATCAGAGCATAAAATGAACCATGTAATATAACATAATATCAAGTACTTATAATTGTTGTAGTCGTCAAGTTTCCTTCAACTGGAGACGAAAATTTGAAAACCCAGTGAGAGGTTGCGACAGTAAAAGAATTTTATTAATCTTTTGCGTGATGGATGAATCTACTCTATCACTGCACCGGAAAGTACCGATTAAATATTTTGTGCCCATTCTGAAATGAGCAAAAACGGCACTAGGTGAGGAAACCATTAACAGCTCCGGGCATTGTGCGCCGATGGAGTCAAAACAATGGCCGAATTTTTGTCAACGAAAGAACAAAGAGGCTCGAGTTTAGAAAATAACTTCCAGGAAACTCACAATTGGCTCGCACGGTTTCGGGGGCAATTTCCTGCTGTGGAGGTCTGGGCTTTGTGGCCATAATGATGGTGCTCGGCTTGCTCTTGCCCTTCTCGTGTATAGCTCGAATTTGGATTGTATAATTCAATTCGGGCTTGAGATTTTCTAAGTTGAAGACTGGCTCGTGCCAAGTAGCTTGATACTTGAGATCGTTGTTCTCACTCTCACGAACCTGCGACAAAATCAGTCATGAGACATGTGTCAAGATTTGATTTCATCAGTTCATTCCCTGTAAATGGAATATTATATGGAATTTACCCATAATATAACTACACAAATTTATACCAAGAAACGTCGCAAAGTATGTAACAAATTCGATTCAATCTTATTTACTTTATTTATTGAGAAATTTTTCCGCAGAAGCTGTATAAATTAACGCACTGTGCACAGCCATGTTTAGCATCTTCTAAAGCTGCTGTTTCAAATTCTTTCGCTCTTTTGAAATCCTTTGGAACGATTTTTTATTGTTTTTTTAGAAAGAGTTGGAGAATGCAATTGCTGAGCATTAGTATAGTTTGCGATATTCGTTGTGCTTCCAATTTCATAAGCTTTCTCAGTTGTCTATCGGAATAGATACTCTAAGTAAAGTGCTATTTGAAGTTCGTTCATGAAGTAATACTGAGAAATGATGAGTTTTAGTTGACTTGCAAGCAATTATTAATAAAATGAACAAACACAGCATTTGAGCTCATTTTATGAGGGAGTGCATGACTGCAAAAAAAGTCATCGTCAATGTTAAATTAAAAAGCGATAATATTAATTCATTTTTGCTATGTGAACGAAGAATGTTTTTGTAAAATTTTACAACCTCAATCCCTCTCCATGGAAGCAGTGGGCCTTGAAACTGATTGAATATTTCAGCCGCAATCCCTTTCTGTGGAACAGCAAAAAGTATAAGACACCGAGCATGCAAACTAACTTCAACATGTATGATTTGTCTTGAATCATAGATGATACACATTATTTTTCTTTCAAGCACTATGCAATTACTTTATTTCATAAAGATGACGCAAACTAGGTTTTATTCAGAGTAAATCGAGGTATTAAGAATGAAATCTGACTCAAGTTGAGAAAGTTACCGATCAACCTTCTAATTTTCTTTGAGTTTTTAGTGAACACTAATTTTGAAAAAATATGAGGACCCAACGTTTAAAGATTTTGTTTTCTTCCTGTATTTACAATTAAAATTGATCAGTTCACAATGATATCATTGTGTAGTGTGTGATTGGGGTATGAAGTAACTTCGACTAGGAGATTCTTTTATTGGCGTATAAGCTTTAGTTAGTAGTATTAGGATGTTAAATAATTAGGAAAGAATGTCTCAAGATTTGTGTTTGAGTTAAAATTTGTATTATTTAATTCCAATTATACAATTTAAATTATTTTACATAATTAAAATGTCTTAAATATAATTGGCATATAATAAAAAATTATTGTGTTTGTAAATACAGTTACAATTATGTAATACAATAATTTATACTACATTATTAAACAAAATTTTAGCGTCGAGTTTCATCGAGCATAGATTCTCTTATAACAGGAGTTCCTTACACGAAGAGAGTTGAGAACAATCACTGTCAAGAACAATCACTCTTTACTTCGACGTGTAAGAACAAGATTTCAACTTTGCGATTACGAAGAATCAGCTTTCTTTAAAACGACAGAGTCAAATTTTACTTTAATAAAAAACGCATCACATGCTGCCAAAATTTCTCTCCATTTTTCCCATAGAATCATTGAGTCCTCCAATAACAACCACAATGCAATACCATACTATAGTATTTTATAATGTTCAACTTGAAGATTATATAAATTTGCTCTTCTTTACTGCAGCGCTTCGAGACTTATTGCTCTATACCGAAAGCTGTTCTTGGGTTTAATGGATTTTATTCGTTGATTGTGGGGTGAGACAGAGTCTCGTCCTAGTAAGGAGTGAGGTCAATCGAGAGAGTAGGAGCAGCTGTGCATGTGGTGTACTCTTCTTGGCCAATCAAGTGTTCACTTCTGAACCTGTTACATCTATGTGCTATTTTGCTCAAGGATTAATTCCCTTAATTGGCTCATTGCCTCTTAATAAACATGTTATTGAAATATCATCGACGGTCATCAACGCTGGCTTACAGTTTTAAATCATGCAGTGATCGCTTATATTGCTTTCTTGTGCAATATTGGTCGACAAAGAATGCTTCAGCAACTAGTCCATCGTTGGTCGAATGTACGACAGGATTCTTTTCAGTGATGGTACTTAATGTGGTTCATATCTAATGATTGCAATGAACATCATCATAAATTATATTATAAACTGAGGAATTTGAAAGAAATTAACTCAATTAGGAGCGTATTTTAACGTCATATTCTAGGCCCTGCAGGATTTAGAGTGAATAGTTTTTATTCGAAGATTCTCAATTCGGAGAAAAAACATTTGACCATGTTAAAGTTAAATTTTATTATTATACAAACTCACATTGCTAATGTACTTAAGTAGATACTACAGCTCTGTTTTAATAGGAACAAAGCTCTGCGAACGCATGTACAAAGTGCAGATCAATCACGACGGCTTGAGAACCACTGCTCTCCAGACATCCAACTGGCGCAATTATCTACGCGTCAATACCATCAGCGATGCTTGGCACGTCATTACGATCCATCATCTTGAGATTGAATGCATAAATTAATTACATCTTTTGTTACCGAGCCAACTCAGAAAATTAGAGTCATCGGCAGGCTTGAATTCGAAGCGTGGCTTGAAATCTAAGCTCATTTTTAAGTCTAAAAATTGTTAATAGTTAAGTTCTTACGAGGAATGTAACTAGCTGATCTATGGAATTAGTGTGCTGTGCAGTCAAAATCCTTTGAAACGAAATAAGATAATACTGACTGGCAAAACTTCATGACTGTTGAAAAATGAATGCATAGATTCGTACAAAACGCTCTATGCAGAGTCTCAGAAAAAGCTACTCAGAATTGCCACAAGTGTCTCAAGATATCAGCTTAAAGGTGCGCTATAATGAGTCAATGCAACTGTACAGCGACACAGACTATTAGAATTAGTCATAGCATTAGGCTTCCTCAGAGCTAAATTGATTGATTTACATTGCATTAATGACTATGTTAAACAATGATAAATGCATTAATGTTATTCATGTCCTTGTTATAAAATATTGGTTTACAATAATTAAAAAACTTAAACCTATACACAAAATTTTTAACTCTGCTTAGCCCTGTCGTGCTGCCAAGTGGCACTCATGCAGCTCTGTCCATGATTACCTCGATGATGAACTTGAGAGGCAGTCCGCCGGAGCTGCCAGGCGTGCACTCCACCACAGCCGAGAAGGAGGTGACGGACCTTGCGGCGCAGTTGGTTACCCTCGACGGTGGCACTGTGGCGACACGAGCAACATTTTTGAGGCTGCAGTACTTTTCTTTCTCGAATTCATCCGTACAATAAGGGTGTTCGGAAAATCATTGAGAACTTTGTTGACAATGGTTGTTCAGCTTATTTGAAATAAGTGGTTGATTGCGGAAAAAATGAACGTAAACGTTATTGAGACTCGGGTTAGTCTCTTTCAACATCGTTTATGTATGTGGTTGTAGTTGAACTTTGTATTTTGTACTGAAATGTGTCTGTGAATGGAAAAATAAACGCACAGTGACATTTAATAAACCTTACAGCGCTTGCATTTATAGGAATGATCATAGAAATTGGATTTGATAGTCGGCTACTGTGGTCCTAAAAGTTTTCAATTCGAATATGCTGTGTTGAAGGTTGTTCAGTCACGGATCCCATCGACACGGATCCGTGCCAGATATTTCCATGCTTGAACAGAGGACTGAAAATGTGTTTCTAAAAGTTGAAATAAAATCGTAAACATGTTCCGACGAGTTCTTTCCAGTGTCTAAATTAGGGCTAAAGGCGATTTTACTTTGACGGTGTCTTTGCGCTCCACACCGTCGCTCTATTCATGTTTTGCAAGTTATTCTGACAGTATTGCAAGAACAATACTGCATGACGATTACTGTCTCGGGGGAAGGAGCGTCGAATTGATCGGAAATGTAAAAGCTAGCCGGTGTGCTCTGACGCTCAATCTTTTCGTGGGAGGATCTGTAGAAAGTTCACCGTCGCTCCACACCGTCGCTCCACACCTCTAGTGTAAAACGAGCTGAAGTCAATAAGTTCGTAGTACGGGATCCCTAGAAAGAACGTAAGCATGCGTCTGGGGAATGCTTTACAACTTCTATCAGACAGTGACAGGGCACCGTGTGCAAGATGTGCTCGGAAATGTGAGAATCAATTCGCAAAAATATGTTTAAATTAATTAAACCATTATTATCCCCTACATGTTATTTCGTGTTTATGGTCATTGTTATTCTAAGATTCCAACTGCTGAAGTTAAATAAAGAGCTGTATTCCGAACCTCTTCACTTCTCAAAAGCTTTTTAGAAGTAATATTTGGTACAGAATCAATCGTGCCAGAATAATTGTGCAAAAAATAATTTTTATTGTGCTAATTTATCTTGATATTTTTCTATTGATGATAAAAATTCTATAGTCTACTGCGTTCTTTGAGTATTTTATTTGGACTTTAATAAGTGGTAAAATAATATTTTTCGTCTTCATTTGGTCTTCTAGGGAAGTTTAAATTTCGCAAGAATTACATCTTTAGTCTACTTTATTGTTCGCTCATAGTTTAGCTTAAATTTTAACTATTCCAGTTTCAAAGTCAATGAAGTGCATATTTAAGCTGGAGAAATTATAAGTGAATTGTATTCAATTGTTAGGGTATGAAACAGAAAGATTCTACGAAAGTTCACTAGTTTCTGAATATCAATATGATCAAATTCCTTTCAGGGAGATTGTAGTATTCAATGAAAAGTCGTTTCGATTTTTCTACGGCAATTTTCACGCTCTGGAAGATTTGTTTGTCCAAATCCCGAACGGTTTTATGAGTGAGCTTCAACTGACTCACTCTATAAATAGTAATACGTTTTGATGGAGTAAGCCTTAATCAACAATTTGTCGAATAATGTATGTATCGTACTATGCGATGAAAACCACTAAAAGCAGCCAAATACTTGTTTTAGTAAACAACCACTGCTCAAATTAAGGATGTAAAAACACCAAGAGCTGCAACTTACACCAAAAATATTTTCTAAGATCATTAGATAATAGGAGTATAACAAATCGTCAGTCAATAAGCGTCTCCGTTATTCACCGCAATTGATGCTCATCTGTTCATTTTGATACCATAATAGCGGTGTTGAATGAATTACAAGTGTGAAATGATGAAAGATTTGCCTTTAAAACACTCAGCTATAAGGGCAGAAAAATGCATTCAGTCAAGTCTAGAATTTTGCTCTCTAAAATTGCTTTAAGTTCATCTGTTCGGGTATAATATGGTGAACAGAATACTGATTATTCGTAGGAACCAAAAATCGAAACAAAATACTGAGAAATATATTTCAGCATTTAAATATTTAAATTCATCGCAAAACCCAGAAGTGCAAGTCCGCGATCGACAGCAAAATAGCATTATTTTGCTTGGCTCTCTAATTTTGCATCCTTGCTGAAGTCTGTGTAAATGTGGCATAAATACTCACCAACTTTGGAAATAAGGAAGACGCAGGGCTGAGAAGAAGCTCCAACAGAGTTGCTAGCCCAACACTCGACTCTGTGCTGTTCAGCGGCCTCTTCGTTTCCCCTTCTGACGCGATGATTCACGTACCGCCCTGAAAATCTTTCTCCCACAGCAAACCGTTCATAAGCAAATGAAGTTTCAAAGTTGCTTCCGACGTTCGCGCTTGGACTTTCATCACTGATGGGGCCAAACTGCAAGTCTCGTTCGGCCATCTTCTCTGCTCCGGCTTTTTCTTCAAGATTCTCTTCACGCGGCAGCTCCGCGATGATATTACTCCGGATTTTGTTTCGAAAAATTCGACGCGCGCCATTAGGACCGACACGAAAATTTCTATTCATATCACTACGATGCATCTCATTACGGGGGCTTAAGAGAGTTACCTTTTCGCTCACAATTCTGTTAAGGCTTGTTCCTTCTAGCAGAGAGCTCGTTTTTCTTTTGAAATGATTTGAAGAGATGTTTCTCAAGGTAGCTCGGTAGGTATTAAACACATTGGAATTTTGTCTTACATCTTTCTCTAGTTTTAAAGAGTTAATAGCCGGATGACTTATTTTCCAGCGTGTAATTTTACTTTCTAGTGACATTTCATCAGAGGCAGCTCGGGGGTAACGTATGTGATTCCGAGAATTATTAGCATTAGCCGTCTGGCTTGGGAAAAGCGTTTCTATTTTATGTCCAATAAAGTCAGCCATTCTATTCTCGCGAGACAGCACTTTTCGAGCTAGCTCTGTCCACATCAATTCATCATCCAAATCGAAACCGTCGATGTCGTTCAGGTCACTCGAGTGAAATGGTTGAGAGTCTCTTGTCGCATCTTGTTGCCTTCGTATATTCTTTAGGGCAGTCTTCCAGCCGTCTCGTTTCGATTTTCCGGCGTTGGAGGCCAACATTTCATTGAGGGTCGGACCTAGTTGCTGATGCTTGTAGGTTGCCGTGTATCCTGGGGGCCTCAAATCCAGGTATTCTCCTGGATACGTGTCAGGAGAACTAATGGCATCCTTCTGCTGCTGAGGCTGCCGCTTATTTTTGAGAGCATCTCTGATTCTTGCGGAGAGAAACGAATACGAATGGTTGCTGATTGTGAACCAGCCAGTGGAAGAAAGACCTGAGTCTTGGTGGTGAATTTTCTGGCGATTAACCTGGGAAGGAATATTCATGATTAAATATGTTTCACCCAATGAGAAAAACGTTACTGACGAGATGTAAGAGTTGTTAAAAGTTTTTCTAAAATTAGTTCTCAGCGACCTCCATTGACTCCGTTCTGTCCACTCGAATTGCAAGTTTTACATTTAAATTTGTGATTCATACAAGAAAAGGTTTCTGAATTCATACAAACCCAGTTTTTGGGTTTTTGCTGAGCGGCGCCATATTTTTAGCTTTAGTGACGAAAAGCTTTCGCTGAAATTGAGGTAATTTTTTGCAGCAAGCTTGCCTGACACGGAGTAAGCAACGAGCCTGTAAGAGAGGCTGCTGCAGTTCCTCAAAGAGCAGTTCAGTATTACGAACACTTTTTCACAAAAAGTGACGTAAATGGTGTTCGCGATTAAATGCATTAACGCACGTTGCTGCTTCATGTGGGGCTAGATTGGTCATTTGATGTTTTCATTTTTCGAGTCAGTTTTAGGAGGAAACTGTTACCAACGAACTTGCAAATTTTTCTATGAAAAGCAACTTTGGAAATGTGTCATAGATATAGGAAGCAACCTTACTTATAGCGGCAATCTGCTTCTTAAGAAATACGCAAAATTTTGAACATTAATTATTTTCAGGAGAGAAAGGTTCACGAAGCTACGAGAGCTGTGCGTGTTGCAAGTTTTCACGAAGCGCGTGTTAAGTTCCACACCTCCCTACTTAATTGCTGCCATGTTTACTCCTGGACTTGCCCCCACGCCTGCTCGCGGTGAGCGGCAGGGGAACTTTTCAAATTAAAGGCCTAACTTTTTTAGTTGCCATTTGATACGTACACACAGAATTCCAGTGCAAAGCCAAGGTATTTCAATTTTATTACTTGTGATTCACATATAAACTGGAGCTTTCTCAGTTATTCTGAATTGTGGTGCATTGACATACGTTATTTTGAAGTATATCCGTGTTTATATTGAAGAGAATTTCTCACCAGGCAAATATTTTTTCTTTGAACTATCGTAGCCTGGCATTTGACTTTAAAATTTTCATTTCACTGCCGGGACTCTTGGAAACGTAGTCGCAGAATGAAACTCATTCCCCCTCTTTATTACAAAACAACAATCCAGTCGTGCATCAAAAACGACAGAATTAATGAGTAGAAACAGAAAAAAGTTAATTTTAAACATTTTAAGTACTTTGATGTTCATTAGTTTTGCATACAAGTGTATTCTTCACCGAAATATTAAAATAGAACATGTTCGACTGCATTTTGCTGTAACGGATTGATATAGGGCGGAGGCTGACTTTTTTGCAATAAATGCTAGAATGTGATGCTTCAAACACACAATTCATTCATTAGAGTGCAAGTAAATTAATATGATGAAAATTTTAGCTGATGCTGCAGTAAATGGACATCCAAATTATTCCTTGCTTATTCCTCCTCCGGCTTTTCATTTGATAATTCGTAAAAACGAAAGCATAAAATAATTCTGGCTGATATATACAGAGTGTTGGAAAACATCGACTGTCAAACAAGTGGGAGACAGTTATCAATTTACGCAGTAATTTGGGGAACATTTTGGTCGGTCACAGATTTCATGTGTCCTGAGAGTTGAAATTTGAAGAAAATTTACTCGGCATTAAACAGTGATGAACATGCCCTTAAGTGCGTTGTTAAGGATGCCTTCGCAATAAATTAACTTACTTATTGCTATTTATAATCATTGTATATTGAAGTGAAATGGGATGAAAACTTCACGAAACCCATAAAATGGATAATTTTACTGACTTCCTTGAAGTTAAAGAAACTATTAGACTAGTAAAATGAAAAGCAGCAATCTACGTAACGACGATGAAATTGAATATTATGATGAATATCATAACTGGGTCTCATAATAATTTACAGCATACTGTAGCTTGTACAGATATTTTTAAAATCCTTTGTGTGTGTGCATGTGATTGTCGTTTTACATTAATTGAAATAAGGCGCAGAGCGTTGTGATTTAACGATGCTCAGAGCTAGAATGATTTAAAATACCCTGGTTTTCAATAATAGACACTATTCTCAGACTATTAAATTTCGAGCCAAAAGTTACTTTTATCAGGTTCAGTTGCGATCGTTGAGCATCAGACCGTCTTGAGCTTATTATTCCTTGTACAATTCGAGCCTACGCTATGACATGCGCAGCAGAAAAGACTGTCCATGTTTTCTACAATCTTATAACACTCAACAAATGGTGCTCATTTATTGAGTGGTATAGGATTCTACGAAAGATTGAGCTAAGTAATTTTCTAAAGACTGAAAAAACGAGCACAACTTTACTTAAAGAACGTTTATAAGAGTTTGAGAATTATTTAAGACTCATGTAAATTTTATCATAAGTTTCTGCTCGATAAATGAAACTTAAATGTTTAGATATTGATTGAAATATCGCGAAATTTTCATTAGATACCTGAAATGTGGCACAAATAGACTGCTCATTCAAATTTACTATTGAAAATGGTATAAAATATAGTGCATTCAGAGAACTAAGTTTTTCGTGCGTAAAACGATGAGACTCAAGCCTAAAAACAGTTTCACTCAATAAGTTTCGAACAAAAACTTGTCAGTCGTCTTTTTACAAATGCTGAATTCTTTTCAAGCAGACACAAGCGCGAATTGTTGTTATCTTAACTGCACTAAAAAAAAGAATCTGATACAAACAGAACTTAATAGAGAAATACCTTAGCCGTCAGAGTGATCTTTTGGCCAAATAAATCGATGCTTACACACCTTAAAATGTGCAGTTAGGTCTACTAAAAGTTCTCCAAAGAGTCGCACCAGATTCTGAGTGTTATAACCAGTGTTCTAGAAGTTTTAAATCTTACGAGGGCTGAAGGTTTCAGAAAGAGAGCGCGTTCAGGGTTATAGATTTTTGAGAATCTCACGTACGAAAGCAGGAAGTGGTGACCAGACTGACAAAAGAGCGCAAGATCCAAATACGAGATCCATGTGACGTCTAGTAAAAACTGGATGGGTATTTTGATCTCTGACGGAAGAAAGTTCAATTTGGGTACACCAGAGGGTCTTAGTTCCACTGGGATAATTTGCTGATTTCAAATCTCTTTTTAGAAGAGAATCCTTCAAGATCAGGAGAGCATTTTCACGAGAATGTTGAGCTTCAATGAATGTAATGAGGCAGATAGATTGTGTTTAAAGGGTATTTTTTCTACATAGTTTTTAACGTTGTCAATCTCGGTACGTTGGTTCCACCATTCGTACCTTAGCAACTCGAGTCGCTGAGAACTCTCGTTGTAGTGTTCCTACTGCTGATTTATTATCGCGCTCCTCTAATCCATCACTGAGATACTCCTGTCTGCGTGAGACACATGGTAGCTGTAAAATTTTATCACGCCTCAAATCTATACGACCACCAAATTTTAGAGTCTTAGCTTACTTAAAAATCCTTTCTCTTTTTGACACATAAAGCATTTTTCTACAAGCGATTGCAATGTGATTAACCTTTTTTTATGTTCATATTTCACTTCATTTTAAACATATATCATTCAATGTGTTACCCAAATTTTCGTACTTTTTCCACAATTTGAAATTCAAGTTGATGATGAGCACGTCCAAAACGTTCTGTTTTATGAGCAAAATGTTTTCAAGATCCGCTGTTCATGCTATAATTATTCAATTTGATTGTCCGCTGCCCAAATATCGCAAAGAATATCAATGTGTTATTACTTTTAAAGAAATTTCTTGTACAATAATTTAATTTTCATTGTGAGAATAATGTCATTTTTCATGTAAGAAACAATGATCTTTTGTACACCGTTGAGGAAACAAATATTCTGAACAAAGAGCAAATTTTTGCAAGGCAGGTCAGCCATTAAATTAGATCGTACAAATCAAACTGATGAAAAATTAAGAAAACGTTTTCAATGGAAGTGCGTATACAGTCCCTGGCTAAATTATTAGACGTACCTGTCTATTTTCATATAATGTTTAGTTTCTATGATGAATCTTTATGGATTATTGGTTTACATGCCTAAATGTAATATTATATAAGATTTGGACCAATTGGGAGTAATAAATAATAGAATTGACGGCCAACTACCTGTATTTAGCAAAATATATCAGTTTTTGTCCGATGAATGAAAAAATGAAGAAATGACGGATATTTTCAATATTTAGTTGTTCCGCCCTTGGCTTTTATTGAAGCCTCGATACGTTCTGGCATACTATTAATGCCTGCCTGTACTGTCTCTTGCACCTTTGTATTATAATTGCACACCTCAATGAGCTTTGCAATCAGCTGGACTCACATCCTTTGCAATTTCTTTTTTCACTAACTCCCAGCCATTTTCTATCGGATTTATATCCGGTGAATTTCCCCGCCAGGGCAATAGTGGTATGTTCTTTTCATGCGGAAAGGTTTTTAGTGAACGTGTAGTGTAGCAGGGAGCCCCATCTTGCGTGAAAATGAAAGATTCTTCATTTGGAAACTAATTTCTTTGCTGAGGAATAAGCCTATCTTGCAAAACTTTAACCTTCTATGACCCACCGTCTTTCCTGAAGGACACTAGAAAAATTCCATTTATTTTCGTTCAGGTGAGCCTTTTCAACAGGGATGGAAAAAACCCAGGGTTTTTTAAAAAAACCCAACCCACCTGGTTTTTTTTGGGTTAAATTGGGCTTTATGGCTTTTATTGTTTTTTTGGGGGGCTTTATTGGTTTTTTTTGTAATACCTGTTTTTGTAAAAGAGTTATTCACACAACTCCCGTTGCCCCTATTTCAGATTTATATACATACACTTATTGAGTAAATATTGTTATTTGATTACTTTATTTCCAACATTATATTACATTATTATATGAATTATTGCATTATATGAACAATATATGAATTAAGTTTGTCCATCACAATTACCATTTACCAATTACCATATGCATAGAGACATAGCTCTGCAGTCTGTAAAGATATAAGATGTGCAAAGAGAATTGCTATGCTCGTCAATTCATAGTAAGTTGTTTTAGCAGCAGACAGGCGCAAGTCATGTGAGAGGGAAGCACATGCAGATCATAAGTAACCACTACAAGCAACTTGAAACAATACAGCTGCACATCATTTAACAGTCATGCTGTTAACAACTTAACATGTGTATTGTGTGAGCTGGAGTGCTTAGCTGCGCAAGTCAAGTCAGTCAACCACACTGTTACATGTTACAACATGTAGTGACATGCCAATTTTTTTTTTAAGTTTGCCAAAAAATGTACTTTTCGCAGTACAGGATAGCAACAAACACTAAAATGATTGGAAGTAAATGCTCTAACAGATTCCATCGTCAAATTTTTTCCAATGCAGCTTGAATGCTCCCCATAGGCCAGTAGTTTCTTTACTTTCTCACCCCATGATGGCTGCGGTTGTCTTGCCCCATCTGACTATAATTGTTAGACTTATTTCAATTTAAACAATTCAAACAATTTATTTACCACAGGTGATACAGAGTTAGAATGTTTCTTAAGTCTAATACTCCTCAGGGGGATACAACTATTGTATCTATGGGAATTAGCGCTCCCAGGGGAAAAATGTGAGGGCCCGAGCTGAGAGTTAGGTAGGCCTTCTTTTTGTTAAAATAAAATGTTTTTGTTATGTTAAGGACCACTTTTTTTCGGTTCATACTGTCCTGTTTTTCAGCACCTCTGACTTTCTTCTTCAACTTTTATCTTATTTCATGAACTTCTTTCCCATCTTACTGTTTCTATGCCCTTTCTACATAGATTCCTCATTTTCTTATCTCCATACTAAATGGTGCCTTCCTCCTTCCTCTCTTCGATATGCTCTATTTTTGCGGCGGTTAGGGAGGCTTAAACTAACTTATAATCATCATTAAGTCTAATACAATGGTCAAATTTGAGTATAGCTACCTGTGGGCCCGAATAAGGTCAGCGACTTCTAGGGCATCCTACCATTACATTATTCTAGGGTGTACAATAATGTTTAACCTAATTCACTTAGCCTAGTTTCACATTAGACTGATCAACAAGATAATGAACTCGATATCGATGTTTCATTTTACAACATTTAAGGCAAAGCTCTGACAGGAGACTGATATTGAAGAGTGGTTGGCTGAGTTCAATCCGGAGTTCGTCTGTGCGCTTTACTCCTATAAATTGAAGGAATCCAACATCTTCCAAAAACACATGTTCAATGAGAATATCACTAAGACAATGACTCCGTGTTGATGGTGGGATATTCAAGACATGAAACAGCAGAAAATGCAGATTCCTGAAAAGACACTGTCAGAGTGTTTCTGCAAGTTTATAAGCAATCTTCATTCTTGCCCCGCACCGCAAGTTCAGGATCCGTTGAGAGAATTTTCTCAACATTTGGAATTGTGTGGAATAAATTGAGAAATAGATTAGGATCAGAACGCGCACAGAAATCGTCTCAGTATATCGCCACCTCACAAATGATCATGATGTGGATGACAACGATGAAATGGCAGTGGATGTAGAAAGAGAAACACAGTAGTATTGTAGTAGCAGTCTAGTCTAGAAGATAGGAAAAATTCAGAAGTCTCTATATTAAGTAGTCAAACTGCATTTGTTTCTAAATTTTTTTTTTTTTTTTACTTTGGAAATGGAATTCATTAAAATATATTAGTCCCTCGAGTTTTTTTGTGATTAAGGTTTTTCTAATTTGATTAGTATAGGGTTGGTGTTTTGTTTTTCAATGTTTTCTTGTCATAGTCATGCACATGACTTAGATACTTATTTTGGCAAGATAAATATTTAGCTCATTTTGATTCTATAAGCTTGAAAACAAATAAAATTGACATAACAATAATATAACCCCCCAAAAAAACGAAAAACCCCACTATTTAGTGGGTTTTTTAGTGTGTTTTTTTGGGTTTTTTTGGGTGTTTTTTTTTGGGTGGGTTTTTTATGTGCCAACCCTGCTTTTCAAGCAGTGCTGCATGCTAGTGAAGAGCAGAGACGTTGTGCTTTGATAAAGGAGTGCAGTGTGTCATAATATTTCGCTCACTCAACTGTCACGGGCTTCTTAGTTTGGTGGAGTGTGAAATGCCTGTGGGTGGTAGTACACTCCTTATATTTGTGTTAATTTCTTTGCTAATAGTGAACATGGAGCGCCACAATAATAATTATTCATGCACGTGTAAAAAACTCCCAACATTCCTTTGAAAAAACTTTTCAACCAAATAATTTAGTTTTGTAGAGGTATAAAGTAATTTTTCTAATGTCCTTCATGTAGGACAGTGGGCCGTTACGCCAATTCTTTCATGTAAACAATGGATCCACCCAGATTCTATATGCTACCTCTCCTATATGCTGCAGTGCAGAAGTTATTGCTAAAGAAACAGGTGCTGATGACGATATTGAATATGCGTTTATGACAATTGAACTAGATGAGTCTATTATAAGGTTTATTTATGAATTTATCATTACATATAAATAATTATATGCAATGCATTAGCAGCAGGAACACCATGGGGAATTGTCACTGAAAAAAATTCCTTCAGAGAAATACCAAAGTGGACAGGTTCAATTCCTACACTAAAGTGCTTACTGGATCCAATTTCTTACTTCAGAGACTTGATAGATGCAAAGATTTTGGAGCAAATTGTGGAACAGAGCAACTTGTATGCTATTCAGAAAGATTTTAACAAGCCACCCACTATTGACATGAATGAATTGGAGCAGTTCATTAGGGTGTTTTTTTATAAGCTTGACAACAATGGTTAATTTACGATTGTATTGGACTAACATGCAGCTTCTCGATCAGCATTGTTGCAAATTATTTATCTTGAAATAGATGGCAAACTACGAAGGGAAATTTATATTTTGCGAACAATTATCAATCTGAGTCATGAGCTCACGCAAATTATGCTCCCTTGTTCAAGATAAGGCATTTTCTGACTCACTTGGCAGACAAATTCCGATCTATTCCACCATCATAAGTGGTGTGTGTGTGGTTGAGCAACTTCTGCCTTTCATTGGAAGGTCTTATCTCTAGCAGTATATTCCCAACACAAGTGGGACTATAAAGTCATTGCTTTATGTGATTTAAATGGGAACATTTATGATTTTCATGAGTAAGTACAGGCCAAGTTGAGCCTGAAACAGGTGAGCCCGACATAACTTAAGAGCAAGTTACAATACTGTAGCGAAGTTGGCAAAAACTATTCTAAAAGTTATCAACCATTTTTTCAATTTTGATAACTGGTTTACATCTGTGCAACATGTCAATCAACTTGCAGAGTGGAATATCTACTGTCTTGCAACAGTAAGACTGAACAGAGTGTCGGGAATTTTTGTACGATTATCCTCAGACAAAGAAATGATGAAGAAGGGGCGGGGCTCCTAAGAGGAGTTATCATACACAATTGATGGGGAAGATGTTAGATTAGTAAAATGAGAAGATAACAGATAAGTAAATCTTCTACCTCCATTTTCGTCAAGTAGGGTCATCTAGGATATTCGATAGGTCAAAGACAGAAATTCTATAAATTACTTGTCCTGTAATTGTTCATACCTACAACTCCTTTATTGGAGGTGGAGACCTAATGGGCTCCTTGGTTACACTTTATCGTAATACAGTTAGATCCAAAAAGTATTACCAAAGGCTTGTATTCACTTTCTCAATGTTGCAGTTGTTTATTAATCTTGGTTATTGTACAAAAGAGACTGCTCTCCTCTAGAGGTCCCAGTGAGGGACATTTTGGATCTCCAAGATTTCAAGCTTTTCAATTGCTGACTCACCACGATGCGGAAAGATGGACACTAGGGTATCAAAATCCGGCAGGCATTCTCGTTCAATAAAGACTCGTCATCTACTGAACAGCTCCAATGCCACAAAGAAGCATAAAAAATGGCAATAATCACTGGCCAGAATGTGGACAAAATCAAAACCAATGTAAAATGCCCGGACGTGGAAAGAAAACCCCCATTAGTCGCATGAAGTGTGAAGTTTTCTTGTGTATCCCCAAACACAGGAACTGCTTCTATAATTTTCACTTATAAATGACAATTGAGACAGGGTCTAGACATGGCCCATTAGATTTCACCTGCTTTAGATATTGATTTATTTCATTTTGGTTGCCTTTTTTCAACTAGTATTTCTGATAAATTTGAAAAAATTTTCTTCTCGTACGAAATTATAGCAATTTATGAGTATTTATTCATTATTTTTCATTTTTGATGGGTAAAATGTGCATTCCAAATCATAAACTGACGTATTTTAACTGTATTTGCCGTGGTTTTAGTTTAAATAAGTGTTTTTGCACCACTCTGATGAACTCCATTCTGCATGTCTAACGATGCCAATATCCTTCGAATCATATAGGACGTTAGAATAAAAATTAAACTATGCTGAAAGTTTGCTGTCAAATCACTGAAATAACTTTAAGTGACCTTTAATTACTCATCAGGAGCAAAAAAGAATAAATTTTAATCGCGGAAATTGATTTGGGTCATAGAGAGTTAATGTATTGGTCCTGTTTCATCGTCCCCTGAACCACATACAGGCGACCAGTGCCCTTTCCACTTATAACAGACCGAATCATGACTTTGGTATGATGTTTAA
Source organism: Morinoia aosen (assembly GCA_030386875.1). NCBI lineage: Eukaryota > Metazoa > Arthropoda > Malacostraca > Amphipoda > Talitridae > Morinoia > Morinoia aosen. The sequence continues at coordinate 46,914,446 of CM059575.1, forward strand.
CTGTTTGCACAACACAGTCATGATGATATTTTTCACCAAGACGCCGTCGCACAAACTGAAATTTATTCGCCAAAATTTCAATTGTTGTCTCATCACTGAAGCACACCTCAGAAAAAGAACAATGAGTCTAACTTTTAAATTGTCAAAATTAAAAATACAATGTGTAAACTTGTTTTGCACAAAATATGTATGATTTACATGGATACTCACTGATGTCCAGTAGTTCAGGTTCTTATCCTTAAAGTCTATGGCCCGCTTGAGACGCTTAACTTTTATTGCATCAGTCAATTTTGGCTTCCGTGCGGGTGTGCAGGTCTAAAACTGTAAATCTGACAATTTGCGCCTCACAGCTCTTTCAGATGCATAAATGTTATTGCTCTCAGGCTTGGATTTGATGTCTTCTATGGAGGAAAACCGATTTTCCAGATAGATTTTCTTCAAACAACGTTCCGATCTTGGTGTGAAAATCTGCTTTTGGCCACATTTTCCTTCTCTTTGAGGGGCTACTTCTTGTCTAGACTCATTTTTCTCTTTGATTCGCATCACAGGTGATTCAGAAGCAAACAATCTTCGAGGAACTTCTCGATTAGAGTAACTTCCATCATTCAATAGAGCTTTTATCTCTGCACTCTTTCGAGGTTTCAAATCACCTCTTTTACCCATTATTAATGAAAGTTGAACGCAAATATATAAATGTTGACATACGAGAAATGTACAATTAGAAGCTTTAAATAGTGAACTACTGTTATCAAACGCAGAAATGCATATAAAAAGCTATTTCACACAGATTTCATAGAAACACACAGGTTACAAGTTACAATGCAACATTGCATTGATGGTTACATTGCAACTGAGCCCATGCACTACGCATTAAGGCGATGTTCACTGCACTTTGTTTCAAAATGATACATATAGATGCAATAATTTTCATTAAAAATAGTTTGTAAATGATATTCCATCAAGTATGCTCCTGAAAATTTATTTGTATTTGATCCCCGGCCCCCGGAAGTCTATAAATAACAAAAAAGCAAGATGCGTCTAATAATTTGGCCAGGGACTGTAAATTGCGAGTAATTTACCAATAAGTAATCACTGCTTTATTATTTGAGAAAGTATAAGGATAATTATAACAATTACTCATGACATTTTGAGAAATTTTATAAAATAAACCAGTTCACCTGCATATACATGGAAGTGCATGAACGTGAGAATAATGTTGTTAAGCTATGAATGATTCGTTGTTTTATTTACATTTTTGGTGTCTTTTTCAACTGTATTTCACATTTTGAGGTACATTTCTACATTTATATCTTCGCTACAAACTAGAAAATTTTCTGAATCAACATTTTATTATTTTTTGATAGTGAAAAGTTGACTGCATAAGCCTCTGTGTCATATTTAGTATAAATGAGAAAAATTATGTACTTCCCCAATCCGTGCATAGAAGTAACGAAAAAATTCACAGATCTTTTAAACAAATATCCACTACCAAAATTGGACAGAACAGCATATACCATAATGCAGACTACAACTTTTATACGAGCATTACCCAAATTAATTGTAACAACAGTGCCAGTTCATTGTTATTGTAGCAGAGCATCAATGATAGTAGTTCATTGTCTTTTTTTAGTGTGTTTCAGAATATTGTTTACTGCAACTACGTTCAGAAAATGCCCCAATTTGAAAATTTTGAGTTTTGTAGAACTCTCCGTCACATTTATTGTTAAAATAGATAACGTTACACTAATTTCCTTGTGAAGGCGTAGAAGGTTAAGCTCGTTTGTGCTCCTTCTCTGATATGCTAATGATTTAACTCACTAGCGCAAACTAACACATTAACGGCATACTATTGACTGAAAACGTCGTTATCGCTAAAATTACGAAAATCTTTAAAAGTACTCTTCTCAAAAATTGTAGACGAGTTGAAGAGTGAGCTGAGGGAAAAATCACTTTTAAGAGTACCATTACCTGCATCATAAATTACCCTAATGTTGCCACCATAGATTAGCTGTTAATAGGCCCTTCGAGGAAAAGTTGCAGCTTTCAGCGTCATTCTAATTTTTATTCACGGACGAGGCAGGTTTAAAGCAGAAAAGAGAAATTTTCAAGGAATATAGTTCATTGAGAGCCGAAGCCTGCCGAGGGGCAGATTTGCTCACGATACGTCAGCTTGAACAAACATGTCTTAGGGCTCTCCTCGTATCCGTTCTGGGACTTACAGTCTTCACTGAATGACATAAAACTGGGTTTATTGCTTGGCTCCTCAATATTTCATTTACACTAAACCAAAGACATAATAAGAAATAACAAGTTTATAAAAATTATCTTGGAATTATGAGAGAAAAAGGGAAGAAATTCACTGAATTAAACATTCAATAATATTGAAGTGAATGACATGAGAAATTAGACATATTATCTAACCATTGAGTAAAAAAATCACTTATATGACACCTTTAATGCCGACGAAAGATAGAGTGCTTAGGAATTAGGAGATGAGCTAGAGGTCATTGAAAAACAACATGAGCAGAAGTAATGATGTACGAGACGAGAATACGAGAGTTTGGTAGACGAAAACATTACATACTTAGTAACTGATCCCACATCAAATGTCATTAACACATTTTCACGATTCATCGAAAAAAACTAAAATTTCGGCGAGTGGTTGAATCTGTAAAAAATAATCTCAAGGGCCAACTGTTGGCAGTTGGCAGTTGGACGCGCATATTTCTCATGGAAAAATGGGGAAAACAATCCCTTCCGTCCACATTAGTGATCAACTGTTGTAAATTTATTTTTCGCGGACGTAGTACATGATTTTGTGATGGCAGTGTGCTGATATTATAAATTATTCACGAGACAAAAAAGCAGGAGTAGGAGTTATGCTTAAAATTGTATTTTTTTCATGTTGAATTGAATGTTTTATTCATGTTAAACTATTACGTTGGTTTAACAGATTTTATTTCTGAGATCGTATTAGCTGACCAAAATTATTACACGTAGAAAACAACTAGAGTATAAATTAGTAAACAGGCGAGGTTAAAGAAGTACATGAGATAAAATGCATGAGATAAAAAAGAATTCTGATTTGAAAAGAGTTGTGGTCGGGGATATCATGGATGGCTGTGAAGAAATAATTTCCCGAGTAAACGAAACAATGTTTTTTTCTTGATCATTATCTTTTTATTTTTTGAGACAGTATAGATGACTCAGAAGAAAATAGTTCCACGGTGAATAAAACCTTTACTTTTTTCTCGAATATATACCAATCAGTAGAGCCGTTGAGATTATTCTGAATACGTACGCTTTTGTCAAATCATACTAGCTTCTTAAGACATATAAGGACTGGCCTTCCTTCTGAACCACTTTGAGCCACGCAATGAATTTCGCTTTGAGAGTAGTTTAAATCGTCGTTCAAATTTTATGTATCAAAATCAAGCTTTTATTAATAGTGTGTTTATATTACTGCCTTGGAAGAAAGTTTTTGCCCGACTTTTTCAACAAGCTGGTCGCATCTGAACCCCTGGACATAAATATTATCAAAAAATTCTTCAACAGATTTTACATTGCAAATTTCAATTGAGATACTTCAAACAACTGTGTTGATCTGATGGACACATATTAATTTTGTTGTGGTATAGCAAGTTTTTTCCTAAAAACCGCAAGGAAATTTGGAAGAGAGTTCTGGCATTCAGTCAAGCTAAAAAAATGTGCTTACTATTCTCATCGCTTATGTGTGGGGTTTTCTAATTGTAACACATGCATCGCAATTTCGGTGAAATTGAATAAAAATGTGGTTCATGAAACTCAGTTTAAAGTCAATTCATCATGCGAGAGAAGTGAATTCAGTGAGGATATTATTTTGCCATTTTATCCGTGTTACAGAAATAGGTGCATGCAATTTCGTCCGTTGACATTAAAATTACTGTAGCTTTAAGGGTCTGAGGGATTATGATTTTGCCCAGCAAATCGCTTATTCTTTGCCCAATTATCTTTCCCGTACACTGAAATTTGCCCGAGGCTTCAAGTGGGGGCTAAATGCGTTGAAAACTGTCAACCCATTTCCACAAGAGGAATGTTTTGGCATTAGAAAGTGCGAACACTTGCGGCGTTCGGTTGACTGAAGCCGTAAGAACGAAATTGGTTATGTGCGTATTTCCGTTGTCCATCACAGGGCAGAGAGCCACGACAGAATTAACCGGAAAAACAGTGACGGTAATAAAGGAAAAGAATAACTAGGTAAAAAAATCTATTAAAACAGGTTAAAGAAGGGGTGTATTTACATGCGGAATTAACTCGTGAATAAATAAGAAGGAGAGCATAATTTTGATTTAGGTTTTTCTTATAAGTTCAATTAAATCATTTTTAAGTACTTCCTGAAGCATGTGAACCATTTTAAATCATTGATATAGAAAAAAGTATTCCAACTGGAGTAAAATATTACATAAACGCACACATTAAATTTTGTAGGGCATTAACCGTTATTGATGTTAAAAACAACTGGTGATGTTGTTTTTCTTTTCAGCAATTCGAACTGGGAAGCTGTTCTTGGAGTGCACGATTTGAAAGAATATTTATTTGTTCACAATTCACTGTATGTTTTATTCACCTCACAGATCACGCATAATAAACGTTATACCAAAAGTTTTCTATTGGATAACGTTTGAAATTTCTTCTATAAACGATAGGTTTCTTTGTTTTCCCCCGTTACACAAAGAAATTGACTTATCATTGGAAATTCTTTAGTTTCTAGTTAGCACTGTCCAAATTCTTTCGTACAGTAAAGGCTCCAAACGCCCAGGAGACTGGGTAATTAAAATCTGCACTTATCAGAAAAAGCAGTTGTAAAGCGCTTCGGCAACATATAGGACATATCACGCAGATCAGAAAAAGAAGCATTCTCGTTCGATGTACCTTACATCATGGATTTGTTCATTTTTTGACAACTGTTCTCTATAAAGATTAATTATTATAAATATTTAACTCGTGACAAATTTGAATCAAAACTGATCTACATCCCTGCTGTAATATCACAAGCACGTCAGAATTTGCTAGAAATAATTACTGCTATATTCCATAATTTTTATACTTATGATGGCATTTTAATTTTTCTTCACGTCTGAAAATTATAGATCTGATTTGTTAATTTTGCTGATTGGGAGCACCCTGAAGATTTTTTTTATGTTAGCAATGCGATGTTTGAATGGTAGAAGTCCATTTCAATTTATAACACATACACGATTTACCATACCATTGCCCTCGATTGACCCTCGAAAATATGAATAATTTTAAACGTATGTGATATAAAACACATTTCAGATCATAAAATCAGAGAAGTCATTCGAATGTTTACAATTTACCAACACATGCTGAAGATTTAATTAAAATTTTTTACCTATGATGTTACACCACCGAACTACGCCCCTTACCACAAACATGACAATACGATCTCAAAACAGTCTGCACTCCTTTGGAATGAAGGCTTGCAATTCGACGCCGTCAGAAGTAAATATTTCTCACGGAGTCGTCGCAGCGAGCAATAGCTCTCTGTTCTTTATTAGATGGTTCATAATGATTGGCTGAATGTTCTGAAATGAATCTAATCATTAATGAGTTTTCGAATATTCACAATAGTTTTCTCCTGCATCATTTCACAACAGGCTGATTTAATATAGCTGTTCACTCTCTCACGCTAAAGAACTATTCGATCAATCTAGTGAACGTTAGATTAAAGTGTTCTAGACTGAATGAAATTGCAAACATGGAACAGGGTTTCATAATCCCTATAAATCACTACACCTAAGGCGATCCCACTAGTAGTTTTACCTCAGCGCTTGCCCACTGAGATATTTCTAAATAATGATTTTACAGACATATAGCTAGTAGATATAAATTACTGAAATTTTTTGATCATTTACGTATATCTCTTTACGCAGTTTATTACAATAGAATAAACTGAAATTTAAAGAGCTGAAAGGGAGTTAAATTCAACAACGTTCACTCATTTTATTTACCGCAACTCTAGATATAAAAAAGACAGAATGCCTTCACAAGAAAACCTTGCCACCAGCGAAATATTACTGTAATCTACAGAATGACTTCCCACATTATTATTATTATCGTTCTGATAATAGGAGCAGAAAATTTAGCATTGCGTGTTATAGCGCACTTTAGCCGTCAGAGACAGAGCTATACAGACTCGGCTCAAAGGTTTAAGCGAGAGCTGAACTTTAGAAGCATGAACTTTAGTAACATCTTATTCGATTAATCAATCGAGTCAAAATCGTTAAGTAACAGAAATAATTCCCGTCAAAACCAGCTCTGTAGTTTATTGCGGAGTGCCCATGCTAACTGTGAAGCTCACGCTCTGAATAACAGTTTGTGAGAGGACGTACTGAAGAAAGTGATTCGTGTGACGTTTAGTACGTTGTCAGTTTTTAATCCAGTCTGTAAACAGGCAAAGGAGGCTTAGACGTTGACTGTTGAATGTAAATGAAGTCGTTTTGCGCATTTTCGCAAGATTGAGAACCGGAAATAAAGTTAAATGATCGCTGGACTACAGAAATTACCAAACAGGCAAATAAAAATATGGGGAAAATATAACATTATGCTATAAAACACGAAAAATAAGAAAATTGAATTTCAATAAAAAATTGTTCTGTTATGTTCTACATATACGTTGAATTATTGTCAGCAGAGGCACATAGGTGCTAGAGACAGATCCATCAACTGGGGATGGAGTTGAGCAATAGGCTACAATTAACATCAATTACATTAATCCTCTAGCCGTCTGGACTCGTCGATCTGTACGCATGAACTATCAAAAATGTGGCTGTTAAGCTCTGCTTTGTAGTGCTTGATCATTATCGACAAACGCTCTCAGCTCTACTAAATGTTCCTTGCTTCTAACGAGAGACTGTAAAGATAAGCTAATGGGATGCAAACAGTCGCGGACTAAACAATGAAGACTTTTCTTATGAAATTAGTTTACGATTAGGAACTTCCATGCTCATTTACATTTAATTTCACTAGTTCACTTGCGCCTGCGGAAAAACTTTTTTAGCATAATCGAAACTCTCAAAATATCATCAAGCTAAAATTTCTAACGTCGAGCAGCGTTTGGCAAGACAGTATATACTTCGAGGTCTAACTTACGCTTTACACTTCCTCGGTTGCATAGAAATCATCGATGTACGAGTAAACTGACTTGAAGCATTGAGTGTGAAAATTTTACTTCTTCAAAATCTGACTATTTTGTGGAAACAGAAATTCCTCTAACATGACATGTGATGTAGAATCCCGTTTAATGTGGGGAGGAGATAGCAACTCAGTAAAAGTAAATGATTCAGAAAGGCGATAATTTCAGCTACAGAGAGTCTATATACCACCGACTTTGTGAACCACTGCGCCTCATATCATGAAAATTTGACCACGGTAAATCCTACAGAAAAAAAGCTTATTCATTTCGATTATAACTTCACTGTGATGTGCAGTCGAATACGTAAATACATTCCAGACCTTCACGATCCCACTTTAATTAAACAGTGTGAAGATTATGGTCACTTGTCCACAACATCAGTTTACCTCAAGCAATGCACGTTGAAATAAATTTGAGAGTAGTTTATTTAATTTCCAATCATCTTCAGCTGCGCGTAGAAAAACTTGGCGTTTGAAATAACGGAGAAGTTATTTACATTGGCAATTTAACTGTGAAACTAGTAGAATAATAATTATTGTTCAAAAATTCATAAGAGGTTCCAACGAAAGTTCCTAAAATAGCTGCCGACGTGAAGGTTTCCACAGAAACTGCGACTGATTGCAACTAAATTTGGCGAGACACGCATAACAGCTCTGTTTTATTGGTAAAGGCAGTAGAGAGACTGCTGACAATGCGGATATGGAGAGTTACCTAACTTCAAGTCTTAAGAAATCGTTTTGAAATTTTGAATCATACTAGATTATCAACCCGAGCGATAAATGCTTATAGATAAAAAATATAAGTCGATTCATGTTTACCAGTGAAGTTGCCTTGAGATGTCATCTAGGAACCCAAATTGATAATGGGCGTTGAACAAAATGCTCGCATAATGTAAAAAAAATACTCGTTTCATAATTCGAATGGAGGCTTGAATGTTGAAATAATTGTTGACTTAAGCAACCGCGTTCAATCTAATGTGACGCACGTCAATTGCATTTGTTTAGCTTTACAGTGACATATAAACGCTCGGTTAGACTGCGTTTCTAATCGAATTAGCTCATAATTCAACATGACATTGAAAATATCATTGAATGAACCCAGTAAAAATCTCAGCAGGCTCTGGCGCAGAATAGCGAATTGAGGCACATCCACGCAGGTCAGCGCAGCAACGTTTACGCGAGTGCAGATCGCCGCAGCAATTTGAATTCTGGCCGAGGTTGGAGCTGCGCAAAACTGCGCCGCTTCACGAACGATATTTGCGATGAAAACATCTACTCTGAAAAAGTGGACATTTTTGCGAAGCCAGTCGCCATTTTTGGACGTGCGCTGCCAGCCACGTAAATGCGACATTGATTGACGGCAGCCAGCCCCAAAACATGGTGATCAGTTTTAATTGGACGTAACAGTTCTAAGTGACATATTTAATCTTGTGAAGGAAGGAAAACTTAGGGCAATCAATTATATTTCATCTGTTAGGAATGAAGTTGCCTTGAGATGTCATCTAGGAACCCAAATTGATAATGGGCGTTGAACAAAATGCTCGTATAATGTAAAAAAAATACTCGCTTGATAATTCATAAATAATTGGAAATAATAAATGGGAAAAATTCAGCAAATATTTCTCAAAATGTTCAGGAATCTATATATTTTCGCGTTTTCCGAGCATTGGGCCATCATGTTTAATTGCTCGTATACGTACCTGTATAAATAAGCGACATTCCATCTGTTTTGCAACCTTCGTAAAAAAATAATTGTAATCATACGAGGTGAAATGTTATCATGCAATTACATTTTTCATATTTCTTAGGAAGTACAAAATTGTATTCCGGCAGTAAAGTCGATTTCCCAATTATTCTTCTATTTACAACCTACTAACCAAACCAACAGTGGAAACGCGATGAACGTGTTTTATATGTATGTTATATCGTGGTTTTTCATCACGATATTAGGATTAGTAATTGTAGCTGCAAACTACAGTATCGGTAGCTGTAACTACCGTAGCTGAAGCGTTAGCTTCAGGAGTAGGAAAAGGAAACTCTTAGCTAGGTTCCTATTCTTGTACTGAATCATCCAAACACCGACACTGCTTATAAGCTATAGCGCTCGGAAGTTAAACAATGCTCTTCCGGTGCATATCAATGCGATGCGCTCCCAAGGCACGGTTTCCGGCGCGTGCGGTCAGGGCGCTTCCGACCCATTTGAACCCAAGTACGATATAGACATAGGGCAATCCGCAACAAGCGTTTCCGTCGGCTCCGTCTTGCGGTTAAGACGCTTCCGCCGGTGCCGCGATATCCCAAACCAAGTGTGATAAGGACATCATGCCTGAAAGGCCTATATTGAGATACTACAATTTCCCTCCCTTTAGATGAATATTTAACACAAGGAAGGAAGACTCAGCAACCTATTCGCATTACAGGTTTAGTTATTCTACTTGATTTACGAGGTTCATTTTGTACAGGTGAACTGCTAACAGGTTGCAAAGCAGGAGTCTCTGTTTCCCCACTACGGATAGATCCCAAACTACTGTGCAACAACTGATTTGAATGTCTCTTCAAGATTACATTCAATGCTAATATTAGAACATGAAAGACATTAACAGCTACTTTACTAACAATAATTCCCTTCAGCCACTTGGGACCATTTCTTAAATTCAGAGCGAGAACATGATCCCCGACATCAAATTGAGTTACATACATAGGCTTAGACCTGTACACAGAACATTTAGGATGACTCTATCTCTAGAAGTAACAATTTTACGATTGTTGAGCGCAACAGAGGGAGTAAGTTTTGTGACACTTTGAGGAATACAATGTGACTGAAATAACGCGTAATTAGTTTGTACATCAGAGAAATTATGAACATAGTTACCGACACAAGTATCGTTCCTAGGCTTTCGTAGAATAACTTCGTTCTTCCGCTGTGGAGGCGTACTTGAACTCTTCATTGACACATCTTCTCTTCTGACGTTGCACTGAGTACCGCTCCTTTCCAGCTGCACTATGTAAGTGCGAGCTGCGTCAAATTCTTCTCTTGTAGGTCCCCTTCGTGTAGGCTTAACAGGAGGAGGTCGTGCTGCAGTCGTAAATTGCAAACTTTAGAAATGTGGCCTATTTTCCACATTTTTTGTATTTTATTAATTTAATTTTAGGGCATAGCAATTCTTTGTAAGGTGCTTCTGCCTAGTTCTGCAGCGAATGCATATGTAATTCGGCTGTAGTTTTTCTGTAGTGAAAAACGATGAAGGTGAATCCTCACGAATAATATCTGGAGCGTCGAAGCTTTACTGTTCACTGAGTTTTGCATGTTCAACGCATTCGTTGAAGGACTTGCTGTCACACTTCTGTAGAACCGCGCTGAGAATTTGCGCTGAATGTAGACCGGCCACAAACGCACATTTCAAGAGACGATCGCGACCGCACTTTTCGTAGTTGCACGAAGATGCTAAGTCATTTAACGTTTTAGCATAAATTTGTATGGATTCATTAACACTTTGCTCTCTGTTTAGAAATGTAACAGATGCGCCAACAGTGGATTTCTTGATTTTAAATTGTTGTATGAACTTTCCTTCAAGTTCCTCATATGTAGCGTAGGTTAAATTCTTCGTTGTAGATCAGTAATGATGTTTACAGGCGAAGCTTCAACTATAACACTAGCTTTGTAACCACCATTGTTTCCCGCCTTCTGAAGAACGTCTGCACACTGTACTTGAATCGTTGTAGATAATACTCACTGTTTCCACTACAACGTCGAATTGAAGACAGCAAACTGTAGAATGCGCCATCTTAATTTCGGAGCACTTGTAACGTTCAAATTTACTTTGGAGATTCGAAGAGTCGTCGCCATTTGTTATATCGTGGTTTTTCATCACGATATTAGGATTAGTAATTGTAGCTGCAAACTACAGTATCGGTAGCTGTAACTACCGTAGCTGAAGCGTTAGCTTCAGGAGTAGGAAAAGGAAACTCTTAGCTAGGTTCCTATTCTTGTACTGAATCATCCAAACACCGACACTGCTTATAAGCTATAGCGCTCGGAAGTTAAACAATGCTCTTCCGGTGCATACCAATGCGATGCGCTCCCAAGGCACGGTTTCCGGCGCGTGCGGTCAGGGCGCTTCCGACCCATTTGAACCCAAGTACGATATAGACATAGGGCAATCCGCAACAAGCGTTTCCGTCGGCTCCGTCTTGCGGTTAAGACGCTTCCGCCGGTGCCGCGATATCCCAAACCAAGTGTGATAAGGACATCATGCCTGAAAGGCCTATATTGAGATACTACAATTTCCCTCCCTTTAGATGAATATTTAACACAAGGAAGGAAGACTCAGCAACCTATTCGCATTACAGGTTTAGTTATTCTACTTGATTTACGAGGTTCATTTTGTACAGGTGAACTGCTAACAGGTTGCAAAGCAGGAGTCTCTGTTTCCCCACTACGGATAGATCCCAAACTACTGTGCAACAACTGATTTGAATGTCTCTTCAAGATTACATTCAATGCTAATATTAGAACATGAAAGACATTAACAGCTACTTTACTAACAATAATTCCCTTCAGCCACTTGGGACCATTTCTTAAATTCAGAGCGAGAACATGATCCCCGACATCAAATTGAGTTACATACATAGGCTTAGACCTGTACACAGAACATTTAGGATGACTCTATCTCTAGAAGTAACAATTTTACGATTGTTGAGCGCAACAGAGGGAGTAAGTTTTGTGACACTTTGAGGAATACAATGTGACTGAAATAACGCGTAATTAGTTTGTACATCAGAGAAATTATGAACATAGTTACCGACACAAGTATCGTTCCTAGGCTTTCGTAGAATAACTTCGTTCTTCCGCTGTGGAGGCGTACTTGAACTCTTCATTGACACATCTTCTCTTCTGACGTTGCACTGAGTACCGCTCCTTTCCAGCTGCACTATGTAAGTGCGAGCTGCGTCAAATTCTTCTCTTGTAGGTCCCCTTCGTGTAGGCTTAACAGGAGGAGGTCGTGCTGCAGTCGTAAATTGCAAACTTTAGAAATGTGGCCTATTTTCCACATTTTTTGTATTTTATTAATTTAATTTTAGGGCATAGCAATTCTTTGTAAGGTGCTTCTGCCTAGTTCTGCAGCGAATGCATATGTAATTCGGCTGTAGTTTTTCTGTAGTGAAAAACGATGAAGGTGAATCCTCACGAATAATATCTGGAGCGTCGAAGCTTTACTGTTCACTGAGTTTTGCATGTTCAACGCATTCGTTGAAGGACTTGCTGTCACACTTCTGTAGAACCGCGCTGAGAATTTGCGCTGAATGTAGACCGGCCACAAACGCACATTTCAAGAGACGATCGCGACCGCACTTTTCGTAGTTGCACGAAGATGCTAAGTCATTTAACGTTTTAGCATAAATTTGTATGGATTCATTAACACTTTGCTCTCTGTTTAGAAATGTAACAGATGCGCCAACAGTGGATTTCTTGATTTTAAATTGTTGTATGAACTTTCCTTCAAGTTCCTCATATGTAGCGTAGGTTAAATTCTTCGTTGTAGATCAGTAATGATGTTTACAGGCGAAGCTTCAACTATAACACTAGCTTTGTTACCACCATTGTTTCCCGCCTTCTGAAGAACGTCTGCACACTGTACTTGAATCGTTGTAGATAATACTCACTGTTTCCACTACAACGTCGAATTGAAGACAGCAAACTGTAGAATGCGCCATCTTAATTTCGGAGCACTTGTAACGTTCAAATTTACTTTGGAGATTCGAAGAGTCGTCGCCATTTGTTATATCGTGGTTTTTCATCACGATATTAGGATTAGTAATTGTAGCTGCAAACTACAGTATCGGTAGCTGTAACTACCGTAGCTGAAGCGTTAGCTTCAGGAGTAGGAAAAGGAAACTCTTAGCTAGGTTCCTATTCTTGTACTGAATCATCCAAACACCGACACTGCTTATAAGCTATAGCGCTCGGAAGTTAAACAATGCTCTTCCGGTGCATACCAATGCGATGCGCTCCCAAGGCACGGTTTCCGGCGCGTGCGGTCAGGGCGCTTCCGACCCATTTGAACCCAAGTACGATATAGACATAGGGCAATCCGCAACAAGCGTTTCCGTCGGCTCCGTCTTGCGGTTAAGACGCTTCCGCCGGTGCCGCGATATCCCAAACCAAGTGTGATAAGGACATCATGCCTGAAAGGCCTATATTGAGATACTACAATGTATTTGCACAAGTACATAAGCAATAGAGCACAAATAAGAATAATTTGATTATAAGTTTTCGATTCTTCTACATATTTTGATAATACCATTTCCACGACTACTGTCCAAGTTATTTCAGCCTCTGGGACAAAATATTTTGAAATAATAATTCCTGATGTATAATATGCATAATTCGAGGATGAAATTTTGTTAATTCAGAGGTGGACTTTTCTTACTATCTGGACTTCCTAGCACTGATTATTTTCCTCTAACTCTTTTGTGTTTCATTGATTGTGTACTTCCTGATCAATTTTAGAAGTCATTCATTCATCACCCTTACTAGTTATATAACCAAAAGTATGGTAAATGCCAGAGTCTAACTTCATTTAAACCAATGTTATTGATTTTCGTGTAATCTAAAGATGATGATCATAATGTTATGCGTAGATAAGTAACTTACGCCCGATACTCAGCGTAGTTCCTCACGACCTGCTAGCTAGACGCAAATCGCTGACATTCTGCTTGGCTGAACCCTGCGATGCCTGGCCAACGGGCAGATTCATCAGCTGCAGTCAGCCGACTTGATCTCATCCATAATTAGTTTTGGCTGCCGAAGCAATCAATTGAGATGGCGACGAAATTCAGGCCCCTAAATAAGCGCTGCTTGCTCAGCCTAGCTACACAGCCGGCAGCGCCACTTTCAATCGACTTCTTATCTAAGGTCGAGTGTCGGGATGTACGGGTTTATGCTATTTGTTCACAGTCAAATCCCATGAACATTGAAACCATAGTTGAGCTCATTTCAGGAGACTTCTAATTTCCTTTTTCTCATCGAAAAATTCATTATTCAAAAAATTTTCAATTTGGGCCCAAAACGTCTGTAAAATTTTTGCAGACGTTTTGGGTTAGTGAAATTTTTACCAAACATTTCATTCATTTTGACTATAGTGCTGCCAGTAACTCAAAACTTATTGTTACAACTTCTATAATTCATCACTGAGGAGGCCGCAGTTCAATCAGTCTCCAGTTAATATCGTTACAAAACTTGGATATACCGATATTTTGGCGAAAGGACCCTCTGAAGCGTACTTGCTCCACTGAAAGTTGTCGTACACCGAGGTACTGGAACCAGAGGATATTGCACAAAAGGGTTCACTTCCCGCAGCCTAGAACATTCCGTTGTTATTCCCTTCAAATCCATATGTAGAACCAAATTTCATGCTTATTTGACATTAAAAATATAAAATTAGTTAATATTGTCATTAATAAGGTCAAAGAATGAGAAATGGGTACTTATGAGTCCCAATCCCATAAATACTAAATAGTGGCAAAATTAAATACTGGTTTAACGATTTTCTTTCGTACTATACAAATCATAAATTCAGGTGAATATGAACATTAATGATAATAAACAAGAAATCCCTAAATCCCAGCGGAAGAAACACAGTTTGGTGCGAGTAACAATGAAATTAAGACCGATTTCCTTTCAAATTAAATAGACTGGCTTAATTTTGAACGAACTTGACTGAAATATCATTCAAATCCGGAACCATTAAGCTTGGGAAACAAAACGGTATTGTGGAATCTGGCAACAAGATTTAGAGTTGTCCGGGTAGAAGTCACTTGAATGTAGAAAGAGGGTAACCCAACCCTCTTGATTCTTTCAATGCATTTCGCTGCGATCATGCGTGATTGAGAACTAAAAAATTGCGTTTATTGCTGGTCACACAAATGTTCTACTGGTAGGCCGTATATAAGAGAAGGCTGCTCTTAAAGATAACATATGAGCTTCAGGTGCCATAGTCAGAAGTCGCACTGAGGCACCCTGATGGAGGCTGAAGAAATGTTTGTAGGCTTCTTGTGCTGCTTTAATTCGTCACACTCCTTATGTCTCCAGTGAATTAATTGTAAGAGTAAGCATTTAATTTTTCTTTTCTGAAAGAAACAGTCCGATATGCATGAGCCAGTCATGTCTACAGAGTGCATCCTCTAAGTTGGTAATCATGCTTGTGATCTATTGACTGGATCAGGTTTTATTATTGAGATCTGAAATGTAAGCTTTTCTACACAAAAAGTGTTCAATTCAATATTAATTGAACGTATCTTATTCTTGTAATATATAAGTATCATGGAACGCTATCTAATAGAAAAAAGTGTTCTCCAAGAGTAGAGTTGAACGTTAGCCAAACATAACTTCTCTGTTACTATCATTTTGTTGCAGAATTTAACAAAAAATTCGCCAAATGCGAAACAGCTTACAGATTTTGCTCAAAAATGTCAAAGAAATCTAATGATTACGCCTCAAGAGCGTGATTATGCCGCGCATAAAATACCTTAAAGCTGTGTTGAGGTCGAAAATTCTTGTGGGAAAAAATTGACTTTACTATTATGTTCGTCTGAATGCCCGATGAAATTTTCTTTCCAAAAGAGCATTTCTCTGAGAAAAAAGTTTAGTCATTTAGAAAAAAAATGTGCATGAATCTTTTGCTGGTGCTGTTGATCACCTCAACCATTACCGAGCGTTAGAACTCGCGAGTGTGTCTTATTACGCGCATAGTTCCACGCATCAGCTGCACACTTGCATACAAGTTCCGCTCGCTCTGGTTAAAGTGTCCTCACACGATGAGGCACAATGTATCCCCCCAGGAACATTTTGCTCGAGGAGGAAAATAAAAGTATCAACGCACTCTGTATTCAACGTTCATTTCCCCTCGGGGTTTGCGAAATAAATTTCTCCCTCAGCGGAATTTTCTTTTGTAATCAGGTTAAGCTAGGTTTCCAGAGCAACGCTCGGAAAAGACAGGCTTTTTTTCTGTTTTTCTACGACAGGGATTTCGCAAATTTGCTATCCTAATTATTTTTGAAGCAAATTATTAACAGTTTGAAAATACAGGTGAATTCATAATTCTGCTCCTCGGTAAGTCCGTGCATTTTGCTGCTGTATACAATGTGCAGTACTTATAAATGCCTAAATCACAGCGGATAAAATTTTAACTGAAACATAAGTAAATGTTTAAAGATGCAGGAATGTAAAGACTGATATTGCATAAAAGGACCTATGTGTTTGTGACCATATGTGCGAAATTCTAATTGCGCCTGGTTCAAGCTAAACACTCGTACATTTGATATCTGACTCGTATACTTTCACCACCGTTGAATTTCTGTCGCCAGATTTTAGAACTTTTCAGAGGAGCTTATCATTTACATCAATAAATGAAATAATATCTCCGCTTAGGATGAGCTATGCGGGAGTAAGTAGATTGTTAATGAACAAAAGGGTACTCAACCATGTTTAATTTGCGTAGAGAATAGAAAAAGACGGGATGAGAGCAAGGATTTTTAGAGCATTTAGGTTGAACGCTTCGAGCCCAGTCTTTTCGGCAACGAAGAATATGAAAGCGGCTTATGATAAAGGATTACTTCGTTTAAAAACGATTACTATGAACAAATATCGAGATCTTTTTCGAAACCGGGACAGCAAAATTAATTCCAAGAAAATCTTGCGTACGGTCAGTGAGAAAAGATAGAAATCTCGTCACAAAACCGCTCAAGCAATGTTACAATGCGTGTTCATATCGAATTACTCCCGAGGCTTGCTTCACAACATCCAAAAGTTATTTTCACAGTTCATATTATCCGTAAACTTCATTTTCTGCAACAGTTTGAAGCTTTTCTTGAATTTCAATCGTATTTGGAACCGATGTACTCCCAAGAAAATATCAAGTTTAGGAAACTGGGAAAAGTTTGCAAGAGCCGAATCTGATGGATCTGGAAGGGCGCCCGAAAATTCTTGAAGGAACATACACAGACGAGTGGCAGTAGGCGATGTCGCAGTACAAAGTATTACTGTTGTTCTTTCACAGTTCAGAACTTTTACGACACACGTTTTATAAGAAACGTAAAATACCGGTTATGTACCTACTGCAAGTTTCCAGTCTGACCTTGTGGCATGGATTCGTGGTGGATAACCGCACGTCCGTATTTACGGTTTCACCAATTTGCAGATCAGTCACTTCACTCGTTAACAGCGAAGCTGATCTGAGCCAATCCGATGCAGTAAGTGCTCTCTTGATTACAACGAATGCCGTAATTGGCGATGTTTCTTTGCGGACACTCGATCAACGCAACAATTGGTGTTGAACTTCGGCGTTCGATGATCTTTTAAACAGATATCGCATAGCAAATTTCCGGATCACTGACGCAAGTCAACCATTATGAGAGAGAAGGCTGTTTTGCATATCAATTGAGAGAGGATATTAACGTGTCAGTCTCGTAAATGAACCTAAGGATCTAATGATGAAAATTAGTGGAACATGAACCAAAAAGTCGGAATAGATGAGCGCGATTTATTTAGTCTTTGGCTACGATGAAGCTGTGGTTTTTACGCTACTCTAGCAAAAAGAAAGTTAAAGAATTGGTATAGATCGGCGAGAACGATTAGCGTATTCACCCATCATTGCAGTAAGCGCTTAGTTGGTAAACCCGGCTATTACAATACGCGCATTGAATAAGCTGTCGCTATTTATGAAAATAGTTTCAACGATGTTTACATCCAATTAATACGCATGGTTAGATGAGCATTCACTGAGGGTCAGAATCTTAAAACCGTATGCAAAAGAATGTAAAAGCCAAAATCACGTTCTCTTCTTATTGAAAAGCGTGTAGAAGATTGACAGTTAATTCCTAGATGTTTAATGCGGAAACCACAGAAAATTCAAACCATTCAATTATCTGATTGAGCGTAGTGGAAAACTATGCTTTAAGGCTATTCTTAGTGAAGAGGCATTTTGGAAATTCAAAATGAACTGCTTACTTCAATCAGTACTACAAAGAAATCGAACTTTTTACAGGATTACAAGCAGGCTGCTCTTTTAATAAACGCGGGTTATTTTTAGGCTTTTCCTGAGGTGATTGCAACTGTGATCCTTGGTTTTTTTTTATTTTTTTTTCAAAATCTATTGCATGTCAGAGGTACCGATACCTCACATTCTCTTGGTTCAATAATCTTCAAACTTAAATTTAAAAAATCTTAAATTCAAGTTTTTTTGAAGCAGATCTTTTGCATTGATTATACCTTAAACAGAATGATCTTTAAATCATCTTCGTATTACATAGTTGGGACCTACATTTTCTATACATGATTTATTGCTTTTTAAAAACTTTTCCGCAAAACTTTCATAATAACATTACTTTTTTTGGTAAATTCATTATCAAAACTTCATTGTTTCAATCGCCTAATACATGGGGCATTCAATTTTGTATAAAGTAATTTCATGTTTCCCAGCTCACCATTATGAGCTAATGACAGGAAATTGAGTGCTGTTACTGTTTCATACGCTTCTTGAATGGAACATTAACCAAAAAATTCAATTGAAATAGGTTACCGTTATATGCCAATTACTGGAATTATTAAAAAACGGAAAAAGAGCAAATTTGAAATGTAAGTTTTAGACTATAAATTTTTCTCCCCCTAGACCTCCAGCTGAAATGTTTCTGTAAGCACTTTCTCGCCCACTCTTTTCTCCATTTTCCCTTCATTTACTACGTTTTTTTGAAATTCTGAGAAATAAACGATGTCGTTTGTGAGATGCCACTACCTACGCTTAACAGCAAGGGAAGTTCATTCGGAGACTCGTTCCTGTACCACCCAGCTCAGGAAAACTCACCTCTTCGATTCAAGCTTTGTACTGTTTAAGTCAATTGGCAAGGAAGCGTTTTGCTAGCTTTTTTAGGACACCTTGCATCTTTAACTATCGTGTTCGGCTGGTATAATGATTTACTCATTTGCCGTTGGAAACCAGATGCACTGTTGTATAGCTTCCGATGTTTAGCTTGTACTATAGACCGACCGGGGCCCCGGCCCCGGGGCCGGGCCAACCCCGGCCATTTTGGCTGACCCCGCCCCCGGCCCCGGCAAGCCCCGAAAGTTTTTGCAGACCCCGGCCCCGGCCCCGGCCCCGGCAAAATAGTGCCCTAAACCGGGGTTTTGGCCGGGGTTTTTAGTTTTTTACTACACCTTTTTCACTTCAAATTAATACAAGTCAAGGTCAACTTAATCCAAGATAAGTGCAATTTAATCCAAGTCAGATTCAAATTAATCCGAGTCAAGTTCAAATTATTGCAATTCAAATTCAAATTAAACGTGCTAAGTATCCAGCATCAGGAGGCAGAGTTTGATGCAGATCTTTGAACGGAGTAACATTTAGAAATCAATTATAAAAACTTCGTATTAACTATACATTACAGTTGTTTTTCAATTCTACATTAATGGCAGTGCGCATCCATTCAAATATTTATGTTCAAAGACAATTTTATGTTACACATGCTTATACACATAGTAGTATGGAGGATTTAATTACTCATATAGTGATTTATATGCGTGAAATTTCGTTTCATCACACGTATAAAGTCATACATGCATGCAACTTCGAAAGATTACCATTGGGAATATGTAGATTTAACCTTTAAAAAAAACATAACAACGAAGTCTGTTTTTGCTTGTTCAAACGATTTTCGTAAAACAAGTTTCAATTTTTTCATCGATCGAGATGATATATTTGCCTAGGCCTATACATTTGAAGGGATGGCACAATTTTTATTGCTATTGCAGGATTGTATCTGTGTAGTAATGTACTCATGTGAATTGTAATCAAATGGTATCGTACATAAGTACTCAATGAATCGCATTTGCTCATTTCTTTTAAAGGTTAAATCTGCACATCGTCCAGTGGCAATCATTTGTAATTGCATGCGCACATGATTTCATAAATGTGATAAAGTGGAATTTCAGGCATGTAAATCTTTAAATGAGTAAATAAACCCTCGATACTATATATCTATGTGTATCTGTAACATAAAAGTACCTTTGAATATAATTATTTGAATGGATGCATACTGCCATTAATATAGAATTATAAAACAATTTTAATGTGTAGTATAATACGAAGTTTTTATAATTGACTGCTAACTGTTACTCCGCTCAAAGATCTGAATCACACTCTGCCTCCTGATGCTGGACACTTGGTACATTTTACGACAGCTTGTTTTAATATTACAGAAATTTTATGTATTCCTTGCTGAAAGGAAAAACGTTTTTCTTGCTCATCACATCCAACAGATACATTTTTAATACAAAAAACACTCAAATTAACGAGAGATTTATGTCGATTCTTAACTCAACTTGGAGCTGGATTAATTCGAACTTGATTTGGATTAATTTAAACTTGACTTGGATTAATTTGAACTTGACTTGAACTAATTTGAACTTGACTTGGATTGATATGAATTTGATTTGGTTTAATTTAAACTTGACTTGGATTAAATTGAAGTTGATTTGGATTAATTTGAACTTGACTTGAATTAATTTGAACTTGACTTGGATTAATTTGAACTTGACTTGGACTCAGAGCTATAGTTTGAATCGAATAAAGCGTAGTGTGCCCGGTTACCCATACGTGAAAAATTCACGTGTCTTTACGACAAATTTAAAACGATTTCCTAAGAGATTTGCGATTTCATTGCAATTCTGAAGAACATGCAGTCACTGAAAAGAAAAAGCAGTATCTATGCTACCATCCAGTGAAATTATAATCCAGTGCGCAGTTATTGACATGAAAGAACCTCGACTTGGAGAGGTCCTAATATCAGCAGTTATTGAGAAGAAGCTATTTTTGTTAACTTGCTTTTATATTTCCTCTGAAATAGCAAACTGAATTTGGATACTGAGGTCCGGAATTAGTCTTGCTGTAATTACCTTTTCTGATGGAACTTGAAACTTCTTATTCGAAAACCCAACAAAATTAAAAAAGTTTCCTTTTCCATAGGGTCGTAAGGATTGAGCGCGTCACAAAACCAGTAAATTAACAATTTCTCTCTATGTATTTGGTCAGTATTATTTGGCTCCCAGTTTTTAGATTGAGTAAATGTTTCTTTTGAAGTCAGCTGTTTGCCAGTAGAGGAAGACGACTTGCTACAATCGGCAGTTTTGTCCCTGCTGCAGCTTAAACTGTCTTTGTTTGTTTTCAATACATAGACATTGGGTTTTTCTTCCTGTTCGTTTTGTTTCTATTTTTAAATTCTTTTTCGTTGTTTGGTTTTTCTTCAGCTTCCAGGAATTGATCATTTCGTGTTGATTTTAGATGGCCCCATAAATATTTAGTTGAGAAAGTTTTCTGAGATGCACCAGCCGCTCCTCGTCGTATATTTGCTTCTCAAATGGTGCACACTTCAATTTCTACACTCTTCACCGATATGTAAAAATAATCCCATACTGCTGACTCACTACTTTTAGTCATTATACCGAGTGTCCCACAAAAATGTCACTGAGTTTTAATTGATAAAATTTCCGCTTTAAATTTACATAGTTTAATTTTTATTTTTTCAAAATGTAGTAAATTTTATTTTCTTTTCGAATAATTTCTGTTTTTGAAAATTTTTTAATAACCACTTTACATTGATCAATTAACTGAGACGGATAGAAAAACTAATTTTTCGAAGGAAAACATTTCAAAACAATATTGATATTCTTCCTTATTTTATACTTTCCAAAAAACCGAACAAGCAAAAACTTAAAAGAGTAAGAAATCCATACATTAAATAAAGTTGAAATAAAAAAGTGATTTAGTATCCTCCGACATACCCACCATTTCTCTCAAGGCAATCATTACATCTAGCCACTATCAAACGAAGAGTATTGCGGATCATTTCACCGTTTTCTTTTAGTTCTTGAAACACTTCAACTCGTTGTCGAAGAATTATTAATGATGGAGGTGATGTTTTGAAAACGCGTTCCTTCACACTAGGTAGTGAGAAATGAAGAAGATCACCCCTGTTGTTTTCAAAACTTTTCCTTTGAACAAATAATTAATGGAACATTCTTTAAATGGCAAACGTTTCGGAATCTCTGATTCCATCATCAGTGCTGTAAAACAAGGAATAAAATACCTACTGTGAAATACCTTGTGAAATACCTACTGTGAATGTATCGTTCACAGGAAGAGGCCCTAAAATTCTTTGACTACATAAATGGATATCACGCCAAGATAAATTTCACAATGGAAACTGAGCAGAACGATAAATTGCCATTTTTAGACTTTCTCGTAAAGAAAACCAATTCAACGTTCACCACCTCTATTCATAGAAAACCTACATTTACGAGATTATGTACCAAATTCTTCAGTTGCATTTACATGGGTTATATTAAAACAAGTGTCACTACATTATTGCATAGAGCATACCGTATTTCAAATTGCGTTGGTCAGTAATCGATCTTCCACTTTTCGGTGTCTAATCGTAGTTAATTAGATCGAAATAAACAAGCTTTCTTCTATGCACTTTTTGTCGTAAATGAATATTTTACAAGTTATAGCGGTAAATTACTGACAGCAACTCCAGTGTTTGAAGCGGCAAGTAATTCAAGCAGCACGTCGGACGGCAACACTGCAATGCCTTCTCGCTTCCAGTGCGATCGTCATCAAAGACGAAACCAAACCTACCGCTATACCTCGTTAAATACTCATTTGACGAAAAAAGGGTATAGATGAAAAGTTGTTTATTTTGATGTTATTACCATGATTCAAGCAAGCAAATTCCAAAAATCAATGAGTAGCTGTTTATTCGAGCGCATTCGTCATCAAAGACGAAACTAAACCTACCGCCATAACTCGTTGAATACTCATTTGAGACGGAAAGTGCATAGAAGAGAAATTGTTTATTTAGATCTAATTACCTATTTCTAGGCACCGAAAAGTGGAAAATCGATTACTGACCAACGCTACACATTTACCTCAAATTCAAATAAAATATTTAATGACGAAGTGAAATATATCACAAAGTTACTTGTACAAAATAAATACCCTGTATCTTTAATTAACAATCTGGTTAAAAAGTTTTGAGACAAAAAACTTTCCCCTCCGTGTACAAGTCTGACCGCACCAAAGTAAAAAGTTGTCGTCGAGCTCTCTTTCTTGGGCTATCTTTCAAGGAGATGAGAAAGGATCTTTTATCTCTGATACACTCTCATTTTCCTTTCATTGACGTGTTACCATTATATAGAAATAGTTTTAAAATAAGTTCATTTTTCAATAGGAAATAGCGTTTGGAAGAGTTCCTGAGAAATGGTTGTGTCTACTTGTAAATGTGATTGCTGCCTGCAGTCCTATGTTGGAAATACCACACTCTAGCAATTGATTCATCACAACCAACACTCTGGTATATCCCATGGAATCGGCCTTCCATACTCATCTCCCTCCCAGTCAGCCATCAGAGATCATTGCCATAGTTCAAACCACCCTTTCAAAAGTTCCAATTTCTCCATAATTTGTAGAAAGGCAGAGGAATTTGACCTTAGAATTTTGGAATCATTGTTAATTTTTACCCATAAACCTCAGCTAAATAATGATCAAAGTGCGATGAAATTAAATATTGCCCCAACTGTGTAAATAAGAGAGTGTTGGAATGTGTGTGTGTTTTGTGTGTGTGTGTATAACCAGTAATGTTACTTTGTGTGGATGTTATTGTGTGTTGGTTTGATTGCTAGAATTTAGGTGTATGTGTACGTATGGCTTCGAAAGTGTAGGAGAAATTGTGTTTTTATTTTTAATGGTTAGGCATAGCTACTTTTCGACGTAGGTATAGTGACATCAATTTCTTATAGCTTTTTCGCAATATATATATTTTCTTTTTCGCAATATATTTTCTTATAGCTTTTTTCTTTTTCATTATCGTTTTTTATTCTTTGTTTTACAGCACTGATGATGGAATCAAAGATTCTGAAACGTTTGCCATTGAAAGAATGTGTGATTTCGCAATAGATTTCGCAAAAAATCGCCCTTTCAATTCTATTAAATTGTTCGAAAAGGAAAAGAGATTTGACACATTTTGAAAAAAAGACAATTCAAACATGTGAATTTGGAGTGGAGATAGAATCAATTGAAAAGTCGGAGACATTTTTGTGGAACACCCGGTACACTTAATTACTATAAGTGTTTTTAATTAATTAATTCAACAAGCACTGCAACTGCAAGTCTACAAACTTTATTGACTTGACATATATACACACACCCAACCGCAACCGTAATTCAACATGCATTGAGCCACAAACCGGCGTTATGCATTACGTCATCGTGATACGTCCTGACACGGTCTGAACCCCGGCCCCAGCCCCGGCCCCGGCCCCGGCCGTGGTAAATTTGGTAACCCCGGCCCTGGCCCGGCCCCGGCCATGACAAATTTGTTGACCTCGGCCCCGGCCCCGGCCAAATTTTCAACCCCGGTCGGTCTATAGCTTGTACATCTTTGAATAGCACAAGCTGTGCCATATTAGTTGCTAGCAAGGCCTCGAGTTGCTAGCATTATACATTCGTGCTTGAGACAAGCTTCAACATGGCAATTCCGTCATTGTTGCTCAGCGCATGTTCTGAGTTCATTTATAACCAAATCAAACAGATGAGTGCAAAGCAGAAAAACAATGTTGTCGTGGGCTCAGAACTTCAGACAGATCGCTCCGGGTTAAAACGAAAATCTCCGGGTAGCCTTGCAACGTTCGGACACCAGAGAGGAACTCGGTAGTGAGACATCCTCTTGCCGCATCTTCATATGCGTTCCGTTGCTGTACTCAACATAAGACGTTCTGCTACTTGAAGGCATCTGACTGTAGTGCGCGGAGAATTTTGCCTATTAATCCAAGATTCAACCTTGACAATACAACGTTGGGCAACGACTTGAAGAATGTGGTTAGGATGAAAAGCAGGCTACGTTCTAAGCATCTTGGCAAATGTTTCCCCTAGTCGTCTACTCTGTAGTGGCCTAACTGATATCCACTTGTAAGGTTTCATAAATAAGTAGAAGTTTTGATACTCGACCGAAGAAAATCCTAGACAGCACCATGAGCAATCTCTTCTCAGTCAACGCGAAGCCGTTTGGCTTGCCTTGCTACAGCAAACTGCGTCGTAAGGGCTGTATTATTTTTAGGAAGAATGGTGCTTGTTGGCCATTTAGTCTAACCGCTATGTAACGCTGATGCAAATCATATCACAGACTAGGACCAAATATTAAGCAAATAGGTCTCTGTAGTTTATACAAGGAAGAGCTTCTCCTAATACTGCAAAAGTTTTCCGTGGAATTTAGGCACGATTTTTTCCGAGGTACCTTCTTTCATTACATGGTGACATCCCCTTATCAGCTCGTTCACCAGATGTGAATCCATGAAATGCCTTTCTTTGAGCACACATGAAGGCTGATGCCTTTCTACTATAGCCATAACCGATTGAAGCATTGAAAGACGCTATTCGCAGAGCAATACAGCAATATTACCGGGTATAACTCGCCGAGCAATGGGGAGCTTCAAGTCGCAGCAACAGGAATACATCGCACGTGAAGGTAAGCATCTGAACGATATCTTCTTCGAGGCCCATTGAAGTACTGTACGTGTTTAAGTAAATAAGTCGTAAAAATAATCTTGTGAGATGAAAATGAAATCTTCATCTTCATATGTGTTGGTGATAAATACACAGGGTGTTTCAGAACATGAGTTACAAAATTGACCTTGCTATTTGAAAATAAGTGTTTGGTTACATCGTAATTAGTGTTATCGATGTTAGTAGCTCCTAATTAGGTTTTTGAGAATCGGCATCCGACTTCGCTAAACGAGCTTTTTTAACTTTCTGAAAATATAGATGTTGCAGAAATTTCTCAACTGATTCGTTGAAGAAGTGTACACCCAAGACCAATAATATGCCTGCACCAATTTGATGACCTATAAAGTAAATTTTAAACGCAAGGTTCTATAATGAGAAAGAAAACGAGGCATTTGTATTGGTTAAAGGTTTTTGAATTACTACATTCTTAAATACACATTCAATTGTTTGAAAACTCCATTCAGTATCTGTACTCTCTTTTAAAAGGATTGTCTTAACAGATGTTATTTCCTTAAATCGCAGATTCACAAAAAATTTAAAAGTGAAGGAAATGCTAATGCAGAAGTTTGCATAATAAATAATAAAAAAGAATAAATTAAAAGTTTGCAAAAGTAGTGAAATAATAAAGTTTGTTAATTTTATTCAAATACAAATAATCGAAAATGTTTCGGAGGCCAGCTCCATCATCAGTTCTGTAAAATACAAAATATGATCAATTCAAAGCAAACATATAAGCACGATTGATGATAAATTCCAGGCTATGAAATAAGAGACAACTGTGAATTAACTAACTGAATAGGATGCGAGCTGAGATTGTTGTTTAAAATTGATTTTTCCTTAAAATTATGGAAAACTTCTTAAATCCTTAGGTCAAAATTATTGACAGAATTAACAATTATTTTTAAATCATCATCACGAATAATTGCACTGCACTTCTCGACATGGCTGCGTACTGCTGAATGAGGAGGAAGAACCAGCAAGTTCCCTGTACGAAAACTCCTTCTGCGGTGCTCCACTACTGTTGCGTAAATATTGCGTGACGTCATTTCGATGAGCGTCGATGCGCACTGCGCACAAGGGTGTTTCGGAACAAGAGGTACAAAATTGCACACCAAGTAGAAAATGGCCAAACAAAAACTTCTTCTTCTATGAAATTTTCCCCCAAAAATTAGGTTTTTGTGATATTAGCTGTTCATTGTTTCAAAGGATGAAATGTAATTACTCGCAATACTTATTTTGAATTTACGTTACAAACACTACTACTCAATGAGAGTTTACAATAATGAAATTCAGTTTGAGTGATATTTGGAAAAAAAAGTTTTAGCCAAAAGTTTTTAGAGTGTTCCAGATCGTGCAATCAGGTTACTATACATACAGGTCTTGCTATCATCAACCACCAACATTCTAAAAGCTTCTTGCTAAAACTGTTTTACCAAATATCACTAAAACAAAATTTTATTATTGTAAACTCTCATGGAGTAGAAGTGTTTGTAACGTAAATTCAAAATAAATATTGTGAATAATTGCGTCATTAAATTTCATCCTTTAAAACCGTAAATAGCTAATATCTCAAAAACTTGAATTATATCCGGAAAATTTCATGAAAGAAAAAGTGTTTATGCGGTCATATTATACTTCGTGGCAATTTTTCATCTCTTGTTCTGAAACACCCTGCGTATTTATAGACAACTGAAGAGCGCGTAAGCCCGGGAATCGAGTCCTTAATTGTGCCGAAAAAATGAACTGATAATTACATTGCTTACCAATATGACATGTAACCTCACTCTATGATAATGCTTACAAAATAAAGGCTTTAATTTACGGGCTAGTTTTTCAGATGGAGAACCGAAACAGGGAATAGTCACGAAATAGGGCAAGGTAACTTGCTGGTTCATCCTCCTCACTCAGCAATATGCAGCCATGTTGAAAAGTGCAGTGCAATCTTTCGTGATGATGATTTGAAAATGATTAACAGTTATTTCCATGATTTTGAACTCAGGATTTTAAAATCTTCGCATATTTTAGAAGAAAAACTTATTTTTAAACAACACGCTCAGCTCGGTTCCACTTCAGTTAGTTAAGGCAGAGTTGCTTTTCTTGCATAGCCTGGAATTTATTATCGATCATGCTTTTATGCTCGAGTTGGATTACTCCTACTTTGTATTTTACAGAAATGATGATGGAGCTTTTCTCTGAAACGTTTTTGATTGTTAATTTGATAAAATGGCTAATTTTATTAGCATTTTTTTCGTTTTTAAATTTTTACTTTGTAAGGGTTGCTGTTAGGTTCAAGTTTCCCTATAATTGTTTTTTCCTTAACCCTACAGATCATTGGGAGAGTATAATTTTCTTTCGGGGATTGCTATAGTTTTCTGTGAAAACGTAACCTGATTTTTCAGTAAATTGATGATGATGATAGTTTTAATTCTGTTTAATCCAGATGAGATGGTTCACTGTGGAAACGTAGTCATTTAGAAAAGTTAAATTTCACTCTCGTAATTAACTATTATATAAATTTTGTAATTACTCGGACAGATTTGGTCACATATATTGAAGCGTCGCCTCTTTTGAACATGATGTTCTCATGTTGACCTAAAAAAATGCCCTTTTACATATGTCGTATATAAGTAATTGACATAATTGTTTACATATGTTTTCACTTAAGGATATTTCTCTATCAACTACAAATTTAAAAACATCCTACAGAATCAAAACAAGATATTTTAGAAATTTGGTCGTTGTGTAATAATGTTCTCAAGATTTGGCCAACAGTGTCCAAAAAACGCATCATTCGCCTCCTCTGAACTGTAAGTAGGATACAAAATTGAATTCCCGGGTAAAAAAGAAAGAGCTACAATGCATTTATCTGAGATACTCCTAAATCACTCAGGGAGCTGGAAATGAACATATATATATTGAGAATCAGGAAGTTCGCGATGAAATAAGAAACGGGAAACTCACCTGCTCAGTAAGGACCGCGACAGAAAATTTCATACAGCTAGTTGCTATAAACGAAATGCTATACAATTTGAAATCCTTGTTATCAAATTGATCACTATTAAAATTCAAATTGAACAACGCAGACTCTCAACGGTTTCTAAGAGTATGGAAGAAATCACTGAACGCTGGTCCTATCTATAGCATTTAATCTATAGGGAACTTTTAGCTTCAAATAAATATGGTTTTCGGCTCTGTTTTTTACCCAGAGGGATATACTGATGAAATAAAGTCATAACTCAAAGAATTTTACCTACAGAAGTACCATAGGTAATGGGCTTGAGTCAATACTGAGACTTAGGAACACAGTCTGGCTGAGCACTGCCGCGCACTCACCGCCCCGGCGCGCGACGGGTCAGTGGTCCACCAGTCGTAGGTGACGGAGTGCGCCGGTGACGCCACCACGTTGCACGCCAGCTCCACCGTCTCCCCAGGCAGGGCAACCACCTCCTGGGCGACAGCCGTCCGGCACTGCGGCACGTCTGCAACACAACCAGCGCAAGGCCAACTCTATAGTAAAATGTTAGTTTCTGTAAGCCCATGATATAGGAAATTTCACTCAGCTGTGGGCCTGCAAGGAATTCAAAATATGATTAACATGTTCATACAAAGCTTTTCAAATTTTTTTCAAATGTCAACAGACGAGCAAATATTATGATTAAGCCTTTACAGAAATTGCTTTGTCACACTTTTTATAATTTTTTCAGAACTTTAAATTATATTTTGCTGCACAAGACTGAAAAATTTATTTACACAAAATATGAGAATTTGAAGTTAAATTTAAAAGCCTGTGGATAAAAGCCTATAAATATTGGCCCTTGAATTCTGGCATATGGGATCATAGGATCAAAGTGCTATCGAAAAATTGTTCAAGAGCAAAATTACCTCGAATGAAGCACTGGCTAAGAGTTGTATGAAGCATATTAACACTCATATCGGTTACGTGAAAATTTGGAGGAAACGTAGGAGAAAATGAAATCTGAAGAGTACCTGTAATAACGTCAGAGCCTTATCAAGCAACGCTTAAATTTCTGCACAGGACACTAAACGCTGACCTCATAAACTGTGCTTCTTGTGACATGTTAGACAGCTGACAAGCTCGCGCCGAAGGGTTCTTATTTCAAGTCGATGATGGGAAATTATGTGCTCAAAGTTTAGCAGTTTAAGCAATGGTTAGCTTTATTATGCACTAGACCACATGTACCTCATTGGGTCAGAATGTTTTTGTAACTAATTTTCAGCATGAAATTGGGCATGAATTACATCATTTTAAGACGGTGAAATAAAAAATCTAATTTTAAGTGAAATTGATTTCATAAATTACTTGCCTAAAAAACAGAGACTAAAATCATTCATAAACTAAATAATTTTAGCAGTCAGCATCCTCAATACAGAAGGGAAAATTAACACAATGAGGTTGGTCAGAAACACAGCGAATTCTACAAAATAAAAACGCTTCAAATTTTCCAATCTTATTTCCGTAAGTAGGGTGTTGAGTTTGCTATGTGGTACCACTGAAAGCATAAGGTAGAGGGTGACAGCACACGTATATTCAAATAAAAAACGCTCTAAGAGTTTATTAAGATTATAGATTTAATTGAATTATTGTCCCGCATACCTCATAATACGAGCGTTGCAAACATTCTTGAATTCGAACAGTTTCATAATGTCAAATGCGCATACCTGGGTAATTAAAAATTGGCATGAAAATGCACCCAAAATAAATAATTTTATAACTTCGATAACTCATTTTCTAATTGATCTGCCAACAATTTTGGTGGCGTCTGATCGAAGCGAAAAAATGGAAACGGTAGAAAGCGTTATGCAATGAGAAGACAGATAATCATTGACACAATTAAGATGCGCATATAAATTCTTCAAAAATAAATCCCCTCAAATTGATTCCATGGATGTTTTAAATATTTCTTCATTAATTCCTAACAAGGCAACTAAAAATGTGCCAATAATACTAAGTAATAAATGCTTCAACAAAGTTCCTAAACACATACTAAAATGGGTAAGACGCTCATCACTGAAAATGCAACTTGAATTGCAATTATTTCCAACCCATTTGGCAAATGTGACATTGATTGTAATGGGTATGATCAAATCTCACTTCGCATCGATGAAATGGCTGTGCAGATATGACTGTGAATATCTAGAAAACTAAATTTCAGACCAAACAACGAAGCACATGAGTAAGGAAAGTTCTTGAGTTATATTCTGCCGTCAGCAGAAAGAGAGCATTTCTTTTATGATTTATAGCCACTCACAAACGCACCATGCTTGAGTTTATGCGTTTTATGGACCCTCTGAGACGGCACGCGACTGGAGTTGTGATCTGTCAAGTTCAGCATCAACACACAGCGTGCAATTGAGTGCACAAGCACTCATATCATTTTGTCTTCTGTCTAGGGCAACTTAGCTCACACTACACACAGTCAACCGAACAACCAATCAGAAGAGATCTGCTCAAAAAGTATCCAGCATTAATCTATGAAGAAAATAATTTTGTATATTCCATAAATATTAATTTTTAATCTTCAAAGTACTCCAATTGGGAGTTCAGACATTTCTTCGAACTGTAGTATGATTTCTGCGAACATCTCGAATGAAGTTTTGGAATGTTTGTCACTTCTCTCCAAATACTTTTTCAGAGTTCAAAATGCTTTTTTTCCGAGTTGTTTTCAGTATAGAGATCAGCCAGGAGTCCCAATGTGTTTTTGAAGAGAAAGAACGATGTCGAAGTAGTAGTAGTAGTAGTAATAGTAATAGTAGTAGTAGTAGTAGTAGTAGTAGTAGTAGTAGTAGTAGTAGTAGTTGTACCATAGGTTTTCTAGCGGAAGGATGTCGAACGAGTGGAGCGTTGGTTTTGGCCGATGTAGGCTTGGTTCATGCAAAGAGAATGAACAGAGGCTCAGAAACAAAATTGTCTTATTTTGGTCGCTTGGCCAGAACTTCAGATAAAATTATACGGACTCACCACATGCTTATTCCCTCTTCTCTAACAATCTCTATGATGTTTGTTCGACGGTCTTTCATTTCTATTCGACAAACATTCGCAATGAATATTTCTCTCCTACTTGTCGAAGGCCTATCAGAGACTGACTGCCTCTCGAATGTTTATTTTCGTTTGAAGCGTTTTTTATCGGCGTTATTCCCACGGTCTTATTTCTGAAGGCTTGTTGAATATTCTGACTAGCTTATACTCCCATATCAGCAAGCTTCCGTCAGAAATTAATGCAGTGCCGCTGCTCCATGCACTCTGATATGTTGCGTGAAGACGATAATCCGACAAACACGTGTTGAATCTCTAGCACTCCAGCCTTCACAGGCGGAGAGCGGCGTTCACTCCAGCTGGTAACATTTTCGCGCTTGTGCGAGAATGGTGCCGTCAACAACCACGGAAATGGTGATGCATATTTTATAGACCATTATTGGAAACCTTTTGATGAGCGTCGTATCGTAGTTACGCACCCGGTGCAATGAACACCACGTGCCATCGGACGCATATACACCCATTGCGCTCAGTCATGTGCACCAACCTAATTCACGATTAGGCGGGTATAATTTAACAAAATTGATTTACACCTTTCTCACTTCAAATTAATCTAAGTCAAGTTCAAATTAATCTAAGTCAAGTTCAAATTAATCCAAGTCAAGTTCAAATTAATCCAAGTCAAATTCGAATTAATCCAACCCTCAGTTGAGTTAAAAAATGACATAATCACTTATTAATATGAACTTTTTTGTGTTAAATATGTATCTATTGGATGTGATGAGCAAGACAGTTTTCGAGGATTTATTTACACTCAAATATATTTATATTCTTGAAATTCCACTCTATCGCATATATGAAAAAATATACATGCAAATACAAATGATTATCATTGGACGATGTGTAGATTTAATCTTTAAAAGGAATATACAAATGCGATTCACTGAGTACTAATGTACCACTCCGTTTTATTACAATTTATAGGAGTACATTACTACACAGATACATTCCTGCATTAGCAATGAAAATGTTGCCAAACATTCTAATTCCGTGTTAGTCATTGTGAAGAAATGTAGGATCCACTTACAATACACAATAATAATGCAAGAAACAATGTTTCTAACTTAATGCTGATTTTATTTGTGTGTGTGTACAATTCAATGTATAATACTTTCAAAACTTAAATAACTTTTATGTTAATCATTGAATAAATATTCAAGTCTGGAAAGTGTTATATATTGAATTGTAAACATACACAAATGAAATCAGTATTAAGTTAGAAATATTTTATCCTGTATTATTATTGGGTATTGTAAGTGGATCTTACATTTATTCACATCGACTAACACGGAATTAGAATGGATGACAAGATTTTCATTGCTAATGCAGGAATGTATCTGTGTAGTAATGTACTCCTATAAATTTTAATCAAACGGAATCGTACATTAGTACTCAGTGAATCGCATTTGTATATTCCTTTTAAAGATTAAATCTACACATCGTCCAATGATAATCTTTCGTATGTGCATGTTTATGATTTTATATATGTGATAAAGTGGAATTTCACGTATATAAATATCTATGTGTGTTAATAAATCCTCGGAACTACTATGTGTTTGTGTAACATAAAATTACCATTTGAACATAAATATTTGAATGCACGTACACTACCATCAATGTAGAATTTTAAAACCGGGTACTTGGCACATTTTACGACAGCTTGTCTTTAGATTTCGACACCGGCGGAAATTTGATGTCTTCCTTGCAGAAAGGAAAAAGACTGTCTTGCTTATCACATTCAATAAATTCATATTTAACTCAAAAAAGCTCGAATTAACAAGTGATTGTGTCAATTTTTAATTCAACATATGGTTGGATTAAATTGAACTTGACTTGGATTAATTTGAACTTGACTTGGATTAAATTGAAGTTGACTTGGATTAATTTGAATTGAAAAAGGTGTAGTACTGTTCAATTAATACAAAGCTTACATGTGTTCCGTTTTGTCAAGCAGAGAAGCAGATCAACTTGAGTCTGTCGAATGGAATAACGACTCAATTTGCATTCCATCTCGTGCAAAAATACCACGTGTTACTATTAAAGCCCATTGATACGAGCACTGTACAAGACGTGAAAAGTTGAGCTGTAAAAACATGACCACTGACACACTGTTACTACGTTAGACTGCACAACAACTTTTGCAACAACACATGCTGCTCTTAGTGGGATGTCTTTTACTTGTGAACAAATAAAAAATGCTCACACTAGGTTAGTGCGTTGCACATTGGGTGGTCAGAGGTAGCAGAAAAACGGATTTTTCGCCTTTTCGATAACGTGATTGGGTTTGGAAGTCTTTAGTTGGTTTTCGTTTTTCAAAGCTATTCTATAAATAACCAAATGAAATATTTAACTGATTTCTAAATACATATATACTAGTTAATACAATTGAAGCGATTGAACCTGTTTGTGACTATTTCTTCAACACAAATAAATCAACAATACGAAGCAGAAATAAATTCGAAAGCACAACAATTCGGATTGCTGGACTGATTCGTACTCTCAGCAAGGAAAGAGTTAAAATATTTTGTCATGGCGTATATTACGAGTAGTTAAGGCTTTTTGTATAACATAATGCACAGATAAATGAAACAGAAAACATTCTCGGTACACAACAGTCCAATTATATATTAACAAATAATGTTGAGTTTTAGGATCAAAAGAACAATTCTCAATTTTGATTACACCGAACCATCCTATCAGCACACGTGAGACTTATAGAAGGGCGAGAAAAAATAACTAGATAGTCATTCACTCAATACTAATTGACGTCATGGTCCGGCCAGTGACGCGTGCGAACCAAGTGCCTCGCTGAATTCAATACTAGCGTAACTCCCGCTCAGTTTGCCCAGCGCGAGGTGAGAGCCCTCAGTCACAGCAGCAGCACGCTATATACTCACAGTCGACGTTTAGCGACACGGCGTTGCTCTGCCCGTCTCCCACTGAATTGGAGGCCACACAGGTGTATAGGCCAGCGTCGGAAGCTGTCAAGTTCCGTAGTATGATCTTGTTGTCTTCTGACGCCAGGCCTTCAGGCCTTGTTACAGCTCGACCCTGGAACAAAACAAAAAGAACATTCATAGCATTTGATGTTAATGACAGTCTAGCTGTTCATTTTAAATTCGGTGAAGAAGCTTTTTGAAGAATTGTGCATATTACATGTATACATAGGAAAAGGGTTCTTATTTTTTGCTCATAACGTAGTAAACAATTGCTGAATCAGCACTCGAACCATAAGAGCGCCAGATGGAGACCATTCTGGAAGTTGTACATCCACTTCCGGTAGGAAGAATTCTTGACCTTCTTTCACCATCGAGAATGATAATCAATTTTTTTACAAGGTGAGTTTGAAACATATCGTTATGTAAACTCGTTAAGGTTAATTAGAAATACTTTGCATAGGATTTTTTTATTAGACACCACTTGCGTAAGCAACGCGACCTAAATTACTGTCAGTGCCACAGATGATGTTTAACGGCGAGCTAGCTTCAGTTTGAAAGTAAATTGAACTCATGATCGCACATCGCACCTGAACGATCACATAAAAATGAATCATGTTTGGGCTTAGCCACGCAAAAACAATTCACGACTTCAATTATCCTTAACAATACGAACCACTGAAAATTAATGAAAAGGTAAAAAAATAACTAGGTAGTCAATTATATCAAATCAATTGACGTTATATATAGTGAGATATTAGTCAGATAGTTTTCAGCCTTAAGTCGATGTTCTTCAGCTACACCTGTTTACAAATACCTTGAATTTATGGTAATAATAAGAATTGAAGAATTTTTTCTCTCGCTGAACCATGAAATACGGAACAAATTTTCACAACTCGTCTCGACTCGCTGTTATAAAATAGAAATTTTCTCTAGGTGTTATGAAGAAAACAAAGCTTTTCTTATGAATAAGACGATAGAAATAATGTGAAGGGAAGACTGCAGTGAGAATTAAATAAATATACGACGCTCCTTTGAGGTTCTATTTCTTTGAATCTAAACCATGTGTAGCTGAACATTTCATCAGAGTAACTAGGCAGCCCCGCGCAGCGAAGAGTGGGGGCTAGGGGTAGGCAAACTTTCGAAACTGTAAGTGTGCGGGATGCTCTCTTAAAATGGAGCACTGCAATAAATTGGGTTCCTAGTGCGTCGCTTTTTGTACACACCAGATTAAAAGGTACCGCGTATTGACTACTATAATGTGGGTATGAGCGTGAGAAAGCGACCTGTTAGTAGTTTGAGAGCATTCACATTCATTATGGAGTTAAAAAGTCCATCTGAAATGAATCTTCAGTTCTACGACTACATGTTCACCGACATTCATCCTACAAGGGAAATAAATACGTTAACGTTTAATTGCGAAAATTTTTAACAGCAAAAATAATACAACAAACATGTTCGTGTACACCGAAAGCAATAGATTTATATATTTTGACTCACTGGCTTTGAGGAAACTGTGTTTTATTTTGGGACCTCTCAAATTTTGAAATTTTTTTCAATGAATTCCTCCGTAGAAACATAGATGGCACATTAAAAATTAAAAGCAGTTGTGCCATCGTTTAAAAAATTATTCATTGCGGTGTATTAAAAGTGAATACTTCATCTGATAGAAGAATATCTTCCGTTCATGATCATTAAAATTACGATCTATTTCGGACTTTCTCAGGAGTAGCAATTTTCAAGCCATATTTGAAACATTTGAAGCTTCACTTCAAATGAGTGTCTGAGATCGTAAACGGGAACATAGAGCGTGAAAACGAAAAAAAAATATGTTGTTGCAGAAATATAATCAAATTTCAGCTAAATGCCAATAATATAAAGTTCATTGCAGAGTTCATACACAGTTCAGGCTAAAGCGTCAAAAGAATCGTGTGCTAAGCTTTGCAGATTCTTGTTGCATTTTTTAGCAGTAGGTTGCAGCGTTAAACGATACAGTTCCTGGATGTTAGCTCGCAAACATGGTTATTATACAGAAACTCTCTTTTGTATAACCCTACTAACTACATCCCTTTGTATAACCCCAGCTGCCTAAGTTGCTGGAGGGAAACACCCTAAATATGCTCTCCGTGGCACAGCGGTTAAGGGATCGGACTTGTATGCTGGAAGTCGCGGGTTCGTTCCCAGCGCTGGCGCGGAGATTTTCCCCGTTGGGTATAAGGGAAAGCTCAAAAGCACAATACCCCACTCAACCCAGGTGTCGGAAATGGGTACCGGCTTTACGGGGGAACCGTCATGGTGTCCTATATATAGGGTTAGTTATAAGACATTTGAAAAACCAATGCTAAGATCCTATGGACCAGGCTTGATTGGAAATGAAGCATCCCAAAGATGCCGATGTTAACCTTTAAATAGAAGGGAGCGAACGCGCTCCGCATCACGCCTGGGCTCATCAGGTAGCTTAAGTTCATCACTAGTGAGGGAAACGCAGCAAATGAACTGGAAAAACGTGGATTGCAGTGAGAACCAATTTTTGAGCATTTTCTTAATCTAGTTCGAGAAATTAAGAGCAAAGAATTAGTCAATCAAAATCATCATCGAGTTTGCATTTCCTTGAATCTAGTGGTCCATCGGCATCGAAAATTCCAATGTTGTCTCAATTAGCTTCCAGAATAATTTCTTACCCTTTCCCCAAAGAAATATCAACTAGCTGTTACTTCACCAATGTAATACCTATTCAGTCATACTAAAACCCCTTCCTTTTCTTTTATGATACTGTCACGATATAATGCTGGTTAAGCACGTAACGAAGGGGAATTCAAACCCCAATAGTCAGAGAATAAGAGGAAGTAAAGATATGAAATACACACTAAGAGAGTTGGACAGAAAAGGTAGGAAATTGAACAGTGGGTTTTACATTGTGTGTACTTCATGATTACCTAGTCAACTTGCATGGGAAAATTACAAAACTTGAAAGATTAAAATGGGTTTTATTTGATAAACACGTGGATGAGCACACATAATATCTGAATGCAATGATTAAAAGAGCACGAGTGCAACAATAAAAGGTGCGCATGACCTCACCAACATAAAAATCCACCACGACATGGCATTCTAAAGAATGTGATGCTCACCAAGAATATCAATTATTAATACTCAAGCGCTAACAACGATTTACGAATGCGCAAAAATTAAGGCAATCCCTAAGCAACATAACAGCACGAAACAATGAGGATAATACATGATGGTTGAACCTTGACTCACAACAAGGTATCCAAAAAAAGTGTGAACACCTCGCATTATATCGTAATAGCACAAGACACAAATTTCACTACACAGCGCTAATTTTGAATGCACTGTTCAATGTGCTACTTTGTATCTAAACTTGCACCACTCTACAAAGTCTCTAAAACCAACAATTATGTGCTTGTACTCTGCTGTAACATGTGGCTGGCGTTGGTCCAATACCGCTTCAATACTGCTTCCATTCGCGCAGGGGTGATCAGTCCGTCTCCGTTGTTCCTTCGCTCTCGTAGGCGGTGCTGATAGTCGGCGGCCCTGCACTCAGAGTTCCCATGAATTTGAACATCGTTCGCTGAGCACCAGACCGCTCGACCGCTGCAGGACTCGCAGTGCGTGGCAGTGTTGCAGACTCTGACGGCTGTGCGGCTTCAATATTTTATGCTGAAGTTGCTTGTGAGCCCGGGATTGACGTAGAAGTATTTCGAATGCTTTCATGTTGCACGGGTACTGGGCGATTTCCACCGTGAGGCTGAGGTGCTTCGTTTAGACGTTGTTGCAAGATTTGCACTTCGACGATTGATGATGATCAACGTGGTCTTCTTGAACGTTTCGATGTGCTAATCACACTCAGATGTTCAATTTGTTGCTTATGTAGAATGCACCCCGGCAGCGTGCCGGAGTGCCCGTTGACGTGCCCTCAGACACGTACCCACCCTCTTTCGTACCAGCTTTTTCACAAAGAACCTTCATTCTTCTCGTCGCAACCTTCTTATGTGTTTTCACTTGATATTTTCTAGCAAGATCGAGATTGTTCCAAGTTTCTACAACAACATATCAACTCTGATTGGTAGAACACTTAACTGTCCTGCCGTCTCGACATCTAATTGATGCGTTCTCTGATACACCCTCTAGACGCTTCACGCTCATTCGTCCAGGTTATGCGGATTTTAATGCTCACGTTATTTTCGGCGCGCTGAGTGGCTGTAACTCTGCCCTGGCTGCGGCCACGTCCCTCTTCCCGCGCCGCTTTGCGAAGCCTCCGTGTGTGTTGTATGTGAATGAGCGTTATGTTGGTGTACGTGCTTTTTGTGTATTGTTGTGTGTTCGTATTTGGATCCTCGAGTCCGCAATTTGGTATAGCGCTGACCATGCAGGGCTACGTTGAAGAATGCCATCTCATGAGCACGCAAAATTTGAGATGACCACAGCAGAGTCGCCCGTGGTTGCTACATCCTGTGTTTTGAGATGCCTTCCCCTTCTAAGAAAACAAACCTAGAAAATATTTCGTTCTTGCTATACCGTTCCCACGCTGATGTTCGTCGTAACGGCCAAATGCCCATGAAGCACATTCCTGGGTAAACTTTGTTTGCTACGTCGCCGCTTAGCAAAATGTGACATTTCTTAACAATACACTCGTCAGTTCCGGTTAAACCCCTTTTCTCGTCCATTCCCAGCATCATCATTTCGTCACTTGTTCAAGTTTATCTGCTGAGAATTGCTTTATTTGACATGTAAGTAGTCGCACATAAACAGGAGAGCCATAGTACAAATGCATAGCTAACTTCTGTTAATAAACAATATTACGCCGGGACCTCGGTACCGATTTGTGTAATATTTACGTTTTAAATTGTGGGGTAGAACAGAGTTCTCGGCGTCTTAGTACGGATGAGACTGGCGGTGATCACTGTGACATTTTGAACATTACGAGACTGATGAACCTGAGCCAGGGAAATCATGCATATACAAATGTGATTAATGTACAACCTCTTTCATTTTTTTTTTAAAAGCTAGTAATTTATCAATTAACTCGTTAATGGATGAAGCGGGAATAAGAGTCACCTGTTCAGTTAATATTTATGCAGACCTTAACTCACGTACAAACGTATTTGCACTTACGTGCTAATCTAGGTGTCATACAACCTTCATTTCAAAGAGCCCTTTATCCCATAACTTACAAACACCGTCTGCACTTCAATGTTAGGAATGTCAGCAAACAAATCGTCGGTGGAGTAGGCCGTGATAAGAGCGATTACGACGGGCGCAGACGGTTTAGAGCAGG
The DNA here is from genome assembly GCA_030386875.1 of Morinoia aosen. Taxonomy (NCBI): domain Eukaryota; kingdom Metazoa; phylum Arthropoda; class Malacostraca; order Amphipoda; family Talitridae; genus Morinoia; species Morinoia aosen. Next base: position 46,954,541 of record CM059575.1, read on the forward strand.
CATTCCAAACACGCGGCTCACATGCCGACCTTTGCGAGCACAGTTGTGGATCGCGGAAAGATTTCTAAAGCTCGCTGTAAAAATTTCATGAGACTCGTTAAAAAAAGAAAGCTACAGGGGATTCGAAAATTGGTTCCTCACACATTTAATACCTCATGAGTTAGCGAACATTCAATAGAGGACATAATGTCTCCTTTTCAAGTTATTTTTAGCTTATTCCTACATGAGACCACCTATAGTCTGTCAGTTCGCCTCGAAGCCTTAAAGGGAGGTGTCTTTCAAAAGTAAAAAATGCAGGATCGAATGAGATGCATTCCATACTGTGGACCATGCAACAATTTTATAAAAATCTTATCAGATCCTCTCGTGTTTTAAATTTTAAACAGTAAGCACTTCTCCCAATTACGAATTGAGAAATCAAAAAAGAATGTAGACAGTTTTAAAAATTTACAATTGTAGCATTTCACTATATAGTGAACAGTGAAATAAGTGAATTTATAAAAAATTAATTGCATCCCCACTCAAAAAAAAGTTATTTTAAAGTGATATCATTATTTGATGACCATTCAAAAAGTATGAAAATTCAACTGAAGAAATTATTGTTTAGCTTAGAACACCAACAGACGTATTTTACGAAAAAATTTGAAATGAACATAGCCTTCATTGATGTTGGTAGCTCTGAGCACTACCGAACTGTCGCCACTGACACGGGAATTACTCGACTGGAAGCGTATTTATTAAATTCTTCGAAAAATTGTAAAAGAGGAGTACTAAAAAAGCAATAGCAATAAAAAACATTTTCGTTTAAAAAACCATTGAAATTTTAAAAAAATTGCTTCTCGTTTCTCACATCGTAAAAACAACATCTCAATTTTTGTCCCTAGCAAAGAGGGTACTTTGCCTCACAAAAAATAAGAATTGGTAAGGTTCTTTATAGTTTGTAGCGTTTGACGCGAGCTTGTCCTCTATGGGTGAATAATAGTAAAATTACATTCATGGTTATTGTCGGTTATGCTCTTAGTGGAAATATGAACTCCAAAGAATTTAGTAAAACTTGAAAATAATTCATTAAAATTTAATACGAATCATTCGAGTCGGTTTCACTCAAGTTAAGGAACGTATTTGTGGAGATTCAACCGAAATAAAATAGCAAATAACGGTGTCATGCGCTGAACCGTAGTCTGGCAACAGTTCATTGTGTGCGTTTAATGGTTTTGAACATCTACTTTGTTATATCTAGAAATATCAGTGGTCAATTTGCTCCCAGCGGCCAATAAGGATATTTTGTCCAGTTTTGTCCAGCAACCAAAATTCACATGTCAGTAACCACTCTCGAAGGAGATGACCTATTTTAACAGCGTCTAAAGACGATTACTTCAAAGCTTCGTAAATAGTCGAACGTTTTTAAGAAGAGCTTGAATGTTTACGTAAATGCATGATTGCAATTAATTGCATATGAATTCCATCGAAGCAATCATAATAGCAGCACACCTGTAGGTCGAATTACACTTGGTTTCACAGGAGTGAGTGTTGGGAAAGATTTAATTTTGGGAATTTAACTAATTTATGTCCTTTTGTGCTAACTGATTGGTGCTCTTGTGTTTTGGGGTCATGTCGAGAATAATCAATTTAGCGAATGATTAACGAATTAAAACATGAGAATTTAGGAAAATGGTAATTATGATTTCATTCTGCGTTTTTTTAGAATTTAGGGAAATTATAATTATGTGTTATAAAATTTATTTCTGTTGATTAAAATTCCAGCGGTGCGGAGGTGTAGTCTCTTCAACATTTGTGTGTGTTACAAGCCAGAATGTCTGGACGGGTGTGTGTGGTGAGCCCATAAAGGATGTGTTGTTTCAGAAAGGGTGTGTTGTTTCAGGCAGGGAGTGTGTAACTCGATCGAGAGGGGAGAAATAACAATCTCAACGGTTGAGCACTAAGACGTTCGAAAGTGCTGACGCCTTGGTCCAGGCGATAGCTGTGTATATTATGTTCTCAAGATTTTTGGCTATACAAGCAGTCTGCTGGCCCTCGGCGGGTACCGCATGCTGTGTGGGTTAATGGCACAATCTCAAACTCCATACACAGTGCTCGACAGATTTATGGCAAGCACTTGAGCGTGAAAAGGAAACTCTCAGAAATAGTCGGAGGGCTAACGTTGAGATCGGCGGTCCTGCAAACCCTCGAGAGGGAGGAGGCTGCTAAGTTACGTCAGAAGGCTCTAGGCCAATACCACGACATCAATATGGTGGGAAAGTAGTTGAAGCTAAGGAACACGAATGAGGCTTTAGCTGCTAAACAAGAAGGGCATTCGAACATGACGTAGAAGCTTCTAAGTGTGTGATTGGCCATGCGTGAACTAGAACACCGCTTTCTCGCGAACAAGTGGGTAGAGCTGATGAGAAAAATTTAGTCTTGCGTCGGCGATCGTCGGATATAGTACGTGTTAAAAATAGGAGGTGTTGAAAATTACCCTGAAAATATGTGACATAGATATCAACACAGGGAGTTAAACTTATCAAAAATTTCGCTTAATAAAATAGTCTCCGTTTTTTTCCACAGAGGGTAAATTGCAGACCTGGCTGAAGCGGGGAAATCATTCTGAAGATGCCACATTAAGTGGGGAGGGTAAGAGTGATGTAATTACCTTTGGAGAAAATATTTTGAAATAGATATGATAAAAGTGTGTGGCCTTTTGTTGAAGTGAAGATTGGAATATTTAAGGGAACTTCATTAGCACGACTAGAAGTAATGAGTATTTAATTTTTATCGTGCAGGCGGGGAGGTTTTTTTTTTTGTCATCGGCTTGGAAGAAAGGGAGATCATGGGTCAAGATAACGAAGCGGGACGAGCAGTGTGATATCAGCAATAGACATTTTGAACTGTGCATAAGGCAAAAGTTGGAACTGAAGCTGTGTTGTTTAATGAATGTATGTTTGAAGTGACACCACCTCCAGCACTGTTAGAATATGAACATGTTGTAGGGCTCATGTATCAGGACCTGTGTGATTAACGTACGGGGATATGCTGGCCAGCGGTAGCATTTATTGTCATTCTGTTATGTAAGCTGTTTAACACATGAAGTTTCTAGCATACCATTACTCAATTTACACCAGTTCTAATACCATACATTGCGTGCGCTTATCGATGTTCTGTATGATGTATTGCCGTAAATTATAAATTAAGTGAATTTTCACGTGTATAAAATCCCCCCCCAAATTTAGTAGCAAGCAGCCCCTCATCATAACTGATGCGCTCTGAAAAACGCGCATTGAGTAAGTCGAGTACAACGTACATAGGTGAGTACTGCCCAATTTTAGTATACACATTTTGTAGTAGTGTTGATTTGTTTTGGGCTTGCCCATAAATTTTCCTTGTGTTTCCTGTGTATTTTATTGAAGTATGCCAACCCCTCAAGCGAGCATTCGGTCTTCTCATTAGTGTAAATTAATGAGAGACGAGGCAGACAGCCTTCTCGTGACAGAGTCAGCAGCCATATAGACACTACTGCTCATGGCTGCAACGTAGGAGGTGGCTACAAGAGTTAGGAAAATTAAATAGTCCGAAGAATTTTTATCGAAACGGAAAAAAATTGTGCGTAGAGAAATTTCTGAACTTGACCATGTACTCGTATTGGATGAAACTTGATTTTCTAATTAGCACCACTGATTTACTCGCGGTGGCACAGTGGTTAAGGGATCGGCCTTGTATGTTGGAGACGAGGGTTCGTATCCCGGCGCTGGCGCGGAGATTTTCTCCGTTGGGTATAAGGGAAAGCTCAAGCGCAATACCCCACTCAACCCAGGTGTCGGAAATGGGTACCGGCTTTACGGGGTAACCGTCATGGTGTCCTATATATAGTGTTAGTTATAAGACATTTGAAAAACCAATGCTAAGATCATATGTATCAGACTTGATTATGAATAAAGCATCCCAAAGATGCCGATGTTTGTTTGTTTGTGGTTTTTTGTTTGGTAATTGTCAACCGTTTTTTGACGATGTTTTTTGTCCATATTCAGCATTATGTTCTTGTGAAGTGGGTATAGTCATCAAAATACAATTGCTTACATTTGAAGATGATCATATAACTACCAGATTTTCGGGAAAGCTCCACAAGCGCAAAAATAATAGTTTAAAATATTGTTTGATAGAAATTCACGTTTACAATGCCCCATACGTGTCACGAGAAGAGGGTCCGTCTCCTCTTGTTAACATTTCATTAACAGGAAGATCAGGTTCTCGGAATTGAGGAATGGCACACCTCCATGACATTACACAATACACACAAAAATGCGAGAATGTATGAAGAACACAGGCAATAAGAAAAGACACACAATTATTGTATACTAAATTTAGAGCGGTACTCACCGATGGTAGATGACCCACTTACGCAGCGCATTTTCTGAGCGCCCTCCGTGGTGTTACGATCGATCGCTTCTAATATTGTGGGACATGATACACAGGGAAAATATGCTAACATTTATGATTTCCAGCTATGCGTCATACAAACATCAATGAGCGTACACACAATGAATGGTATTAGGAGTGATGCAAATTAAGTAATGGAATCAAACAGCATACGCCTAATCAGTTACATCACATAACTATACTGTATTTTCCCGGGCTGGCCAGCCTTTTCCCGCATTTTACTTACACTCCCAAACGTCACGAGAAGAGGGTCCGCCTCCTCTTGTTAACATTTCATTAACAGGAAGATCAGGTTCTCGGAATTGAGGAATGGCACACCTCCATGACATTACACAAAAGAAAAAAAAGAAAAAAAAGAAAAACATTTTATTTCCAATAAAGTACAAACATGAAATGTCGATGCATTGGTTTTTAAAACACCTTAACATTAACATCCTTAAATGATTATAACACATTGGTAATACACACAAAAATGCGAGAATGTATGAAGAACACAGGCATTAAGAAAAGACACACAATTATTGTATACTAAATTTAGAGCGGTACTCACCGATGGTAGATGACCCACTTACGCAGAGCATTTTCTGAGCGCCCTCCGTGGTGTTACGATCGATCGCTTCTAATATTGTGGGACATGATACACAAGGAAAATATGCTAACATTTATGATTTCCAGCTATGCGTCATACAAACATCAATGAGCGTACACACAATGAATGGTATTAGGAGTGATGCAAATTAAGTTATGGAATCAAACAGCATACGACTAATCACTTACATCACATAACTATACTGTATTTTCCCGGGCTGGCCAGCCTTTTCCCGCATATTACTTACACTCCCAAATATAACACAAGTAATGCCTACAATATCTCAGCGCTCCCAGCAGCACGGGATGTGATCATTAATTCGACCTTCACGCTCATGAGCCGACACAACTTCAGTTCAAATCACTGTCCTGGACACAGTTCAAGGAAATTTGTTGCTAATTGCCAGATTCGTAGCTCCCGGGCATTCCCCTTTCTGGTATGCTCCTTATCCACAGGACTTCTTATGCACAAGCCTCCCTCCTGCAAGAACAATTTATGCCTCGTTAATCCCTGATTGCCCTAGTTACGTTCCCTCAAAATATCTCAATTTTCACAGCACTGAATGCCAATAAATTTCACTAATATTTATTTTAACAAAATATATATTTTTTCTTTTCTCAAGAACCTGTGTTTCTCTTACCCGCCCCGAGACGTTGCAGCTAACTGTTACATTAAATTATTTCCACGCTGGTTGGATTTTACTTTACTTCTCTGAAAGTAAACGAGAAAATGTATGAACTTTGGATTACATTATAACGTCGCCTTTAGTATAAATTTTCAGTATATCCAATAACCACTTTTCATTATATCTTTGAGCACGTTTGTTACAGCGAACACACCCGCGTTTTATTTCTTCTACTTCGCGCTCCGGCGTTGACTGCAGAACTACCTCTTGTTCCTCAGACGCCCCGCGTATTTTCTCGAGGGTTGTCCCCTCTCTCACATTCGACCTATAAGAATCTTCGGACCTCGAAGCGCCCGCCTACATCTTTTCTAATTGGTAGTACCGCAGCTCGCCTTTATTTCTTTCTTAGCCTCATTTTTCTCACGCTCAGCTCCTTCGAAACCGACCGTTGGCTTGCCGTCTCTCTCGGCTTAAGTGTCTCGATTTATGTTTGACCACAAGTTTTGCGCATGGGTAGGCATTTTTCCGAACGTCTAAAGTTTCCAAGGGCTCGCCAGAATGAAAAAAATGCTAACACCACAAAATAGACCCCTCCAGAAACAACACACAATGTAAACAGCCATCGTCCGAGCCCTTGCATCTTATCGCTCCATCTAACATTGCTGAGTCCAAAAAAAAACATACAGGCATAAAAACATACATGTTGAAGCGACCCTCCTTGATGGGATTTACTGAGATATTTATAATTAAGCACAAAATTAATTACACACAATTAAAATTTTTCCCTAAATCCTCATTTTTTTTAATTTACAAAATTGGTTATTCTTAACAGATTCTCGACATACGAATAGTTCCAGAAAACACCATTGCGCACATCTAATACAGCAGAAATGATGATATTCATCAATCCCTTCCCGAGTAATTTTTCTAGACACATAAGGGTATCGTGGGCATACATATTTGTTTGAAAAGCATATGAAACTACTGAATACTTTTTGTGTTATTTTGAGTTCACTTATCGAACGTTTCGTTTGTCTTCGCCTCGGTTCAGCGGCAAAGAGTTAAAATTGGTATCACACGTAGTCTGGTTCGAATTCCTGCAAATTAATTTGTTGATTATACATTAGTTTCAGTCTCCTTTACCCCAACAAAAGTGTTTAAAGAGAGGAAAGTAAACGCTCCACTTAATATAGAGTTAATGAAACACGAAGTTTATACACAAGGTGTGTCCCAGCACAGGATTCTCTGCGCATAGAAACAGTAAATTGAGAAGGAAGGTTGGGGAACTAGATAAAAGTTGAAAAAGAAAATTAGAGGTGCTAAAGAACAGGACAGCAGTTAACTTAAAAAGATGGTCTTTAACAAAACAAAACACATATTTGAGTTTAACGAAAAAAGGCCAACATAATTCGCAGCTCGAGACCGCACATTTTCCCAATGGGAGTGCTAATTTCTATGAAAACTGTAATTGTACCCCCATGAGGGGTCGAGTCCATGCAACTGCACGGTAAATTTGTCGAAGCAAGTAGCTCTCCTGGTGATGCAATAAACGAAGGAGGCAGGCGAGGAAGGGCAAAAGGTAAGCCCTTTGAACTCAGTGACCAAGATTTCGTTCTGCCTTCCTCCCTCCCGAAGTTATATATGAGCCAAGAAAACATTGAAATTGTTTCAGTTGAAATTCTTCGACACTATTCCTGTAAAAAAAACACTAACAGCATTTAGCAGCGTAGTCACTGTTTGAAATGAAAAGCCTTTTCATTTATTTTTTGCCCAAGTTATAAGTCCAAAAAATGGATGTTATTTTTCATTGTGGATAACGAAGCACACAAAGATTACAGCAAGTTTAACTTTTGTCTATTTGAATGACTCATGTTCAGTCCGCCTGTTTTTTTTTCGTTTACTTTGCATGCTAGAAATGAATGTATGGAGCTGTAAATATGTTGAATTTTCCAAAGTTATCACACCTGAACTGCTTACATCACAGTTTTTAGCTGAGTGAGGTGGTGAAGGAGAGCGACTTCAACCTCATTTGAATTGCATAAAGTGCACGCGTTTAATAGGAAATCGTAGCTGATTTTCTGTTCACGAAAGTGGGCTGTGCAAATTTACTATTTATTTAAAATTGAAATGGGTATATTTACGCTGTGAATGAGATGTCAGAAAATTTTAGTGAAATAAAACAACTAGTTCATTGAGTCTCCGATTGAGTAGTAAAATGTTACCTTTCCAAGTACAGATATCGAATTCCCTCCTTTACAATGCCAACGTTAGAAATGGGGAATGAACAAATAATATCTAGACAAAAAACCTTGTATATAGTTTGAGTCAACAAATAGCTATATCCAAATGTGTCCGTTATTCCTCCACAAAAATTTATTTACTCCTTACGGTAAATAAATTGCATAAAATGTTTTAAATATTTTACTAGCTGTTACCGCAGTGGAACGTCGTTGCTCAAAGTGCTGGACCAACTCGGGTCATTTTCTAAAATATTGCACAACAACAAACAAAGCGACGTTATGAGACAGATATAACCTTGATGTAAGTTCAAGAGCAAGTGCGTACTCGTAAAATGTGAGCGAAGAAATAAAACAGAAAAGACAAATGTTTTAAACTAAATTTCACCAGCACCACGTAATTTAAGAAAACAAATTGAGCGCAAGGTGCGGGGAAAAAAATCCGTTGTTATGCAATTAGTCTCTTTCAGCAGTAGATTTTCAGCGTAAATGTGCGCACGTTATTCAGTTCATGCGCAAAAAACATCACTCGTAGCTATGAACAATCATGATGGCGGGAGCGCTGCAGTCCCTCATGGCCTCGAGGCAATTCTCTTGGTGTTTATTTTGTTGAGTTGAAATGAACAAACCTACCATGAAGTTACAATGCTTGAGTACGTCTATGAGAAGATTTCAGGGTAGCTTCAGGTCTTTTTAGGACCAATGACTAATAATGAGCTACTAGCACATTATACACTTTTCACCATGCTCTTAGAGTAACCTAATTTCTACGTTTTCAAGAATTTAAAGTCATGGAGACCTTTTGTTGAATACATGCTCGACGAATGTGAACACATCTATTAAGTTTAAACACGTCTGATTTTCATCGCAACCAGTAAATGCCGCTTGATCATTAAGTGAGAGAAAGCCGTGCTAGGATATTAGTGTTCCCGTGGAAACTTATAGATTTCCACAAGAAGGTAATGTGGAAGGTGGTTAAAAAAGTGCCTCTGATTGTATAATGTTTGATTAACCCATACAAGTTATGGTACATCAAGGAACAAACTTTGCAAATGCCTAGTATTGTTCAAAAGTGCCATATACCTTAATAACCTCTACCATTCGATTACAAAGAGAATTAGTTAATGTTTAGTACACTAGACGTTGTTAATGGGCTCCCAAAAAGCTCTCCATATTTAATTTTTGGAAGTTTGTTGCCTGAAATTATTGTTGATGGCCTTCTTCAGGATTCCCACAAGTTTTCAATTGGGTTTAAAACAGGAGAGAAGGGTGACTATGCCATTAAAACACACGCCAACGAACCTCAGAGCGGTTACAAAATTTCATATGTTTTTCGAGCGGTGAGACCGCGCGTTATCATGCTGAAACAGAAGTCTTTTGTACCTCTGCAGAGACACGTCATCTAACCACAGGAGCGGATGAGCTTCCTGCAGTAGGACACGGAAGTTACCTTCACTCTCTCCGGTGACTTTAAACGGTTTTATCAGGTAAATGGCAACTATTCCTTTCAAATCTTTATGCGTCGTTTTTGTCGATGATGAAAAACGATAATGACGCTCCTGACCATTTTTGTCCTAACCGCCAGCCGTCAACCCCGTCCCTAGTTGCTTTCGTTTAATCTGTGAATATCACCATGGTGAATATCACTCGCTTCGGATCAGACGTCACGTACTTTTCAGCCCATTCAAACCATAATAACTTGAGTCGTGGCGTCAAAATTTGGTCTTATTTTCTTGGATAATGTTTTTCTCAAAACCCTGAGTAACTTGCATCGCGTGGATTTGGAAACAGATGGGACTTATGCTTGCGCATAAAGTGTTTTTGAGGTAAGACCAAGCTTTTCATAGATGTCCTCTTAAGTTCACGTAGATCCCCGTCAGTGACTGTCTTCAAATCGTCAACATCCATCCATGTCTCCTTAGAATAAAGATGAAGTAAATATATCTTTTCTGTATCAACACGATGCCTAAAGCCATTAGCCACCTACTTGGAAGAGGTTCCTTCACCCATCTTCTTCCTGATAACCCTTCCTTCAGCCCTCTTCTTACTGATAACCTTTTCTTCAGGCATGTTCTTCCTGATAACCATCACTGATGACCTTTTGATAAAGGCTCCTGATAAAACGATTTCTCCATTAGTTAATAGCGTGACGTGACGCAGTCAAATTGCAGTTTACGTGATCTACTCGTGATGAATGACACCTCGTATTCTGAAACACAATACGAGCATTGCCATATCATATCGGGTTCACCATAGAATTCATGAGAATTTCTATTTAATTGCGATTGCTGAAAACCTAAAAAATAGGTTACGCTAATAGCAGGCCTCTGCGAGTATAATAGTTACTTCTTTCAAAAAAGCTGGATATAAATCAGCTCACAATGAAGAGCAAAACAATGACACAACTTGGTACAAACAGAACCTTCGAAAACAAAATTCCCTCAAAAGCAATTTCGCTCAGCGGGTTATCATTATTTTTTCTCACGAATGAAAGACTTCAGTAATTAGTATAATTATTGGCACGCCACAGTTAAATGCCGACGAATGAGGATTAGGAGATTAATAACTGTAAATATATATTTTTGAATATTTAAACACATTTACTATTTATGCAATACGTGCGCACATAAACGAGTAATCATAACCTGAAATTTGAAGGTTATTACGAAATTTTCGCAGACCTAACTACAGAGAAAAGAAATGCATCCTGTAGAGAAAATTTTGGTACGTTCTGTCGCTTCTTTTAATTCTGTTATTCTTCCTTAAACACGCGGTGTTCTAAATTGTATTTCAAGGAACTATTAATATAAATTAAGGAAAAATATTTACTGAAACACAAGCACTCACGTCTTCGTGGTTGGCGGGTGTTTTTGTAACGACACAACAAAAGGCCAAAAACAAAGGAACTCGGTGTTGAGCTCAGAAATGAAGTGGAGTAGAGCTCCAAATTCTCGTATCAAATTTAACAGGTAAGGCAAGCTTTCTTAGGGATTTAATATCCCTAAGTAAGCCGTAAGGGCAAGAATCAAAGAGAACACAAGAGAGGGTCATGTTTTATATAAAATCGAACGTTGGACAAAGACAATTCTATCTTAGAGGATATGAAGGAAAATAGTCAGAAATGCTAAGAACAATCGTTGTCCTTTGATCAAGGACAATCTGGATGCATTGGCTGACCCCATCACTAGGTTTCACAAGAGAGTAGGTAGAGTCCTGAAGAGTGGAGATCTGAAGGCATGTCGTCTTACAAAAATGCGGTTTCTGAAGCCTATGGGACCCGAGCAAAAAACTTCGTTGGCCAAACGTAACGCTGAAAAACATATGGTATTCTGGCCACAGGTTTTCAACTAAAATGTGAACGAAATCGATCTCTCTAGCCACGTCATATCGCACGCGTGTGCAGGAATCTGGTGATGCTCATCTTCCAAACAACACCATTCCAAAAGTGAAGTTTAGAAATGGAAGTTTTTTATTACTGGAATTTTTTGTTGCGTCTTGAAGACTTGTCAAGGTTTATAAAAATAAGATAGAAGGAGAACATGAAATTTTGGGCAATAACCCACAAATTTTTGGTAAGAGAGCTCAATCTCGGTCTTCGTTGGAAATTTGTCCATGACGATGACTCTATGCATAGTTCTCAATTTGTAAGTGCAAGTTTAGAAAGATACAAAATTTAGGTATCAGAGCGAATATCTACAGTAGTGGTTCAGGCATCAATCTAAGAACCAATTCATGGAAAATAATAAAACAAAATCAAATGATGATTAAACCTCGAATCTCAAGGAACTAGAAGAGGTTCGCCAAGAAAAATAGAAGAATTTTAAGCTTGAAGAGTGCACTTGACGGGAGGCAGATTATAATAAATAATTTCAAGTTTTGACATTTAAAGGATTCGTGCTAAGACCTTTATTAATGCTTGTATAATTTTTTGTACATGATTTATTATATAGTTTTTATAGACTGATTAAATCTTTCTGTTTTCTGGTGTAAACCACGTATTTTTTTTTATTTGAGTTGTTTTCCTGCAATCGTGTGTTTTTATTTAATAAAATATATGTTTTAAGAGGGCGTACAAGATGTAAACCGATGAGTGTATATTTATTCAACAAACAGCCTAAAAACCGTTTCTTTAAAAAACGATATTTTAAAAAAATATTCTCCTTAGAAAAATGATTTAAAGAAAAAAAATTAGATGGACTGACGGCTAGTCATAACATACTAACACGTCTCGCGACACAACTAACCATCTAACTCATAAGCAACTAAATACGGATAGTATTAGCTATCAGCATGCTGGCCGTAGGCAGGTGTCGAAAGGTCGCTAAAAAACATGAATAGAAAATTTTCACTTACGTCCTGGAGGACACAACATGAAACCAGAATGCATTGTTTCCCTGACATTTTACACTTTAACTGAGCATTAGGAATGCGTTTTTTCAGTTTTCCCCAAAAGTTTTATAAACACCATGGTATTTCCCTCATGGTTATTTTATAATGGAAATACTCCACGGCTTGGACTGTATCCAACGTATTATTTAATCTCAGAGTAGAAATGCACGACATTCGGAGTCCGGTTAACTTCCCTAGTTGGTCACATACTTACTTCTCTAAAGCTATAAAAAATACGGATCTACTGAATAATGGAATATTCATATACTCGTTTACACATGAACACACATACATTAACTTATAACAAAATTAAGAAGCTCGATTTTTATTTTGAAAATAAATCACTCACATCATTTTTACAAAGACATGACGTGTGATGACATATATAATACCATATGATCCATTAGCTGTTAATGTATGTGTGTTCATGTGTAAACAAGTAAATGTTCATGTGTAAACGAGTATTCATATACTCGTTTACACATGAACACACATACATTAACAGCTAATGGATCATATGGTATTATATATGTCATCACACATCATGTGTTTGTAAAAATGATGTGAGTGATTTATTTTCAAAATAAAAATCGAGCTTCTTAATTTTCTCAAAATTTTCTGAGCTATTTTTTAGACTCTTTCAACTTAATGATGAGAAAATGAAGGCTAGGATGTTGAAACCTAATTCATTTTGAAGAAAATTTTTTATTTATTTAATGACTTCATGTTTCGCTTGCAATGTTCTCTAATGATGATGACACGGTTGTTTTTGCAACTTAGTACTTTTTCCTACATATGTCGTTTCCATAACGTTCCATGGTATGTCAGAAAAGAAATGAGCTATGTTTAAATGTTTTTTGAGTTTTTTCATTTGTTGGTTTGTTGCCCAAACTCGTGGCTCATGAAAAAATCTCAAACTCATGAAAAAATTTCATTGTGACAAACCCAGAGAACGAGTAAGCCCAAAGGCGTTACCAAATTGCGATATTAGGTGATTTGGAAAGTACCCGCACAACATTGGCATTGCCTCTTATGCTGTTGTGGGCTGTGGCTACAAACCAAACCAAACTATGAGTTAGTTCTGTCTTTCAAGGTTTGGAATGAGAAACTCTCTTATCATATTTTGGAATTTTTCACCAGTAACTGTTTCAGTTATACTACCATTAATAAGAAAAGTTCAGACCGAACACAGTTGAAGCAGTTATTGCACAGCAGGAAGTAAGAGCAGGAATTTCTCCTGAACTTCACGTGGAACAAAAATAGTGTTTGTTTAGCCCTTAAAATATTTTCCTTTTTAATAAAAAAGGTTACAAAATCTTAGCTTTCATTGTTTCTATTAATAAATTAAAAGCGTCAGTTTCTTTTGGGCTACCAGATACATATACAGCTCAAGGCGCGCACTGCATTTCCTACTTCGTGGCGGGTGACATGCAGGCTCGCATCTGAGATGTACAAACGGTGTCCAAAAATATTATCAATCATGTATGAAGTTACGCTGATAAAGGAGGGTTGGAATGGTTACGTGGGAAGAGTGCGATATAACTTCTTCCAGGAATTCCAACGAGGCAGATAAAAACGGAGCACTTCAATGCTGGCCAACTCGCTCGTCTTCTGAGCTTGAGTATACCTAGTGTTAAGTTGATTAGGTAGCTACGATTTTTTCATAACGCTTTTCTATTACTGAGCTTCAGAATTCTTTTATATATATCTAGTATCAATCACCTAATTTTACCAGTATGTTGTAAAATAGTACATCTCAAGTAGCTCCACAAGTAGATAAACACATGTCAGTTACATATTTATGCTTATGGAAGAAGAATCGAAGTTGGGAGTGACAAAAATCTTTATTTTCTACTGTAAAGTCACATATTTTCTCATATATGCTTGATTATCGAGTAAAAGCCAATAATTATGTTTAAAATTTAATCTCGAAAAGTAGCAACGCTTTTTTCGCACATGTCACCCATATTCAGTACATATTGACCATTGCGAGCACGGCATCACTCTGCTTAGGGACCCCGCTGTAGTCGATGCGCTTTTACGTGATTAACTCAGAACGGTGTTTTGAGCTCGAAAAAATCCCAGCCTAGTAGCGCCATGTTTACCAATCGAACGGAATATTTCTCAAATCGAGCTAATTTTTTAATGCATCGGCAAACGTACATTATTTATCATTCGGGAAGCTCAATCCCCAACGTATTGAGTCGAGCCGGCCTGTCGCTGGTCCTTTGTTCTCCGTATCGGGGTGTTAGTTTGCATAACTCGATAGAATAAATTAATAGAGCCGATAGCCTCGCCAGTTTTGAGAAAGTTGCGCTTCTGTGCGCAAAGCTAAGCGACTGGAAATTTGAGGGAATGCATACGGTACAAATTTGAATGACTAAAGTTATCTCACGTCAACGATAGGGAGTGTGAATTATTTGAGTTTTGGAATCATTTTAAAAACATTTAAAGGTAAAATTTATTTGAATAAATATCAGACAGTGTTTGAAAAACAGATGTTTTGAACTCTTTGCTTATGAACCGAGTCATGGCATTCCATAAAATGATAATAAATTTAGATTGGATTTGCTGTACAATACCAAAAAATAACTAAATACTGCTTATAATGACAGTACCGGCAGTTTGTATATTTTGAATCTCAAAAAAGGAAATAGTTTTTTCATTTAAAGGTATATTCGTGTTTTATTTCAAATTCACCTTTAAAAAATTGTCGATGCTCTTGGTTGATGATGGGCACACACTGCTGCAATGTCTGGCTCTGCCTCAAAACCGCTGCATGCAAAATGCTATGAGCGCATTTGTTTGCCGAACACTAGCGTGGGCTATAAAAGATTTTACGCTGAAATTGTGATAGCTAATTTCGACTGCACACTCAAAAATCAAATCGACGAGTTGTAAATCATGCGCCTGCTATTTATATATTTCAAGGGTAAACGAGAGCATTCGAGTTCCAATGTTCAAGGATGTTGAATCAAGTTTAAAGCACTTTCTGTCACCAAGTTCATCATATACTCTATTTGGTTTCAATTTGCTGAAAAATTTATTTATCATGAGTAGAATGCCACGTTGTAATAGGTTGTTATTACAAACGCTTTAACTCTAAGTTGTTCATAACCATTTATGTTTCTTAGCTCTTTTCTTGGAAGACAATATTTAGGGTTTGCATCCCGGGATCCCGGATGATTTGGGGCTGAAATTTCCCGGTCCAGGAATTCATTTTTTCCCGGGAATTCCTATGATTCTACAAAGTATGTATATTTCAATCTATGAATGAGAAAATAACTCAAAAACACGCTGCTTAATATGATTAATCAGTCTGAGAAGTCAATAGAGGACTTAAGTGCTTTAATATTATTGCAATTTACATCACTACACAGTGTAGTCTACACTATCTCATGATATAGTTCAACTATTTCATCAGAATATATTTTTTGGTTTGGTTTTGGAGGTAATAAAGAATAGACTGTATTAGATACGGTGGCAACGACCGATGTTGTAGAAACTAAAACCATTGTGGGGCGATACTATGTTAAAGACGTAATTGGAGAAAATGCGATGTGTATCAAGTGCGGCAAGAGTTTACTTTGCAAAAGCTGGTCTACCAGTGGTTTGTTACGTCACCTAAAGAGTGAACACATCATAGTGAAACTTGAAACTGTACACCCAGTTGCGTCAACTATGTAGCTAAGATGACAGAATTCGAATTGGAACAAAGCGCCCTCAAGCATGAGAGAGCATGCAGTAATGAAAGCAACAACCCAAACAAACATAAGTAAAAAGTTTCGTAAAGGTGCATCTCAGTACTCCGGAAGAACAAGTGACCAAGCTTGTAGCAGTTGATGGCGTGTCAGTAAATACAGTTACAAAGAGTGAATTCATTAGAGAATCCTTCTCAGATTAAGGTTTTCCGCTCCCGAAATCACCAAATACTGTGATGGACATGGGCAGTAAATTACAACAAAATAAGTGCAAAATATAAAAAAATCCCGGGATCCCGGGAATTCCCGGGATTGTCTTCCTGAAATCCCGATTCCGGGATTTTCATTTTGTCCCGGGATTGAAAACCCAACAATATTGGCGGAAAAATTCATCACACTTAACCCAACAAAATGATGACTATTAAATGAGTACAAACTAGGGAGTGCAAGCGATCTCAGAAGCTCACCAGAATATTATATTTTTTTTAATGAATCATTACATGTGATGCAAAATTTTTAACCTTGGACAAGAATGAAAGAGCAGGGCAGTGGTTCGAGGCAGGAAAGTCACCTAATCTTTATCCAGAACCACTACTGCATCAAATAAATGAATGTTTACTCAATGTTCGTCTGTGTTCAGGGTTCTTCTTTGTTGTATTTTAGCACGAAAGAGAACTACAGTAACGTTGCGTTACCTAACAATTGGCTGCAAGCAGATAAAAATGAAAAAGAAGCAGCCACGCTAGTGAATTAAGGTGGCCTGATCTGTTCTATCAATACTTGTTCTCAGACTCATGGAGATATGGGCTGCAAAGTCAGAATTGTGAGATTTGCAGCGTTCTTCATACTGCTTTGACAGTTTATTCCTCATTCAATAATATATTGAAACATCTTAAGTTAAAAAAGAAAGAAGCAGCAACATAATCATTCGGATAGTTCCAACACAAGAATTTGATTTTTTTTTAATATAACATGAATGACAATGGGAACTGTAGATGAAGGTCATTTGTGAACATTGATTATACTCTAAGGCAATGAACTCCTTTTTTGATGCTTCTTGAATATTTTACTATTAACCTTCGAATCATAACATTGTATTTGTGTCAACCAATGCTAAACAAGCACGGAACAATAATTCTCGTAATTTTTAATTACTCTTTAGGAACTTTGAAATAAATTTTCTCATAATATTTTTTAGCATGTGAAGCAATTAAATTTGCTCAAATTCTCAGTGTATGCATAAATAAGTAAACACTTCTGTATTTAAAACCGCTTGCACTAGATGCAAGATGATGCATTTAAGTAACATGGACTTCTATAATTTCATAGATACGAAAAAAATATGATCTAGCACCTGTATTTCTGTGTTGCATCTCTGGCGATTGACGTATCTTGATTTAAATCATCTGAGTAAAGTACTTGTCATGACCTGGTATCGAAACGTTGTACGGACATTTCGTTCATCTTTATGTAACCTGTTAACCAATGAAGTTGAGATTTTTCGAAGGAAAATAGCATGAAGTTGAAATATTTACGCTGAAATGAAACAAAGGCAAAAATATATATGAGAGTTGCGAAACACTAAAGAACGCCACTTTTGGTTATTATTAAATTTAAAAGCAGGTATTTTCCGACTGTGAAGTGCTTTTCAATCGTTTTGATCTCCTTCGCGGGAGAAATAACGATTACCGACTGTATTTTTGAATCAAACCATGTCTTTTTTGGTTTCTTCAGTTTACTGACTGTCCACGGTTACTTTTCTGCGTTCCAAAATAATACGCAAAAAAAAAATCAGTTTCTTGTTAATAAATCAAATGATTTTTTGTGAAAAAATCGGAAACTTTATTCTTTACAGGCCATCAATACAAACCGTGGTGCGTCATCCCTGACAGGGTTTCGTTTAGTTTGGTGAATTTGGGTTGCTATTGTGTTGGGTCGTCTTGACAATTTCCACACAAAATTAGCTTCCTTATCTGTTCAAAAAATCTTATCGAACTGAATAACTTTTTTGTTTTAAATGCGCTTGAGTTAGCCACCAATTTTTTAAAGTGAGACCAGCACAGCAAATTTCCTCCAGTGCACATAACGATTGAGGCCATTTTCCGTGAAAATTGTCTCCAATTTGATTATGATTATCCTTGTATTCATTGTTTTCTATAATTATTTTTAGCATGCAACAATCACGAAAGTATATCTCGTAGAGTGTTCGTCATTGTTTGCTGATGTCATTTTGCACCTTTTCACCTCATATTTTTGAATTGTTGAAGGCGTAAAGAAACAAATACATTAAACTGCCTAAAAGCATCTTAGACGCTCTACTTGTTTCATGCCTGTTAACAATATTGCTTCTCTCTTCGAAAGAGATCCCTCTTATTTTCCTTGATACTTGAAACTTTGCCTACGTTAGGATATGGCTCCTGCATGGTTGCTCGCAGTAGAATGATCGCTATAGCGAACTAACTGCGTGATTTAATCTCTTCAACTCCTACACGAGTACATTCTACGATAACGCAGAAGCGTGGGCACCATAGAATTTAGGCTGGAAAAGACATAAAAAATGAGCTAAGTAATGTTTTCAACATGTTATTTACGCATATCTTTTGCTGACTCAATTGTACAACATGATTTTTCTAAGAAATTAATTTTTCCCTTAAATGACAACACCGCCTCTGAGCTAGAGATGACCACGCCGCTGTTCGACAGATTTAGTTTGTTAATGAATTCAATTATGGCGACTGGCCAGCGTTAGAGAGGACCGTTTGAAGCAATCATGCAAGCATTCATTTCTTTAGCATACATTGCTTTACTGCATTTCCATTGGTGTGCATCTAACAATTTTGTTTTGAACGTTGAAACAGTTCATTAATTTAATCATTCTTTCATTATTTTAAACTAAATATGTAGTTATACTGCGTCCAGTTATAAATTAAGATTCAGTTATCCTTGAACTATTTATCAGTAACCTGGAATTATAGCACATTAATGATACATGGAAGTATTGAACCATTGGCTAAATGATTTGTTTTAACACAAAATAAATCTTATCGCAGAAATCATGATGCTATATCATCTAAAAAGTTACCGAATTTTGATCATTTTTATATTTTCAACATAAGCCATTACTGCTAAACTAGGATACATTTAACTTTTTTCGTTTTGATACCCGAGTAAACCAAGATAAGCTGTTTCCTGGGAACACCCTTAAAACTCGTAACAGATTTTCCATTGGGGAGAATTTGGCCATCAAAAGATCTAGATAACAGTCAACGTTTTTCAAAACTGACTACGTGCAGTGAGTGTCGTATTTGGCTTGTTAATGCAAACTTTACTTCTTTGCTGTATTTAACCAACCATACCATCAAAGGAAATTTTTCCAGCATCTTGGTAATGACAGTCCCGTGCTGCTCGACGTTCTTCTTTTGTCTCTTGTCCCTGCATTGGCGCAGTGTTTATGACTTCGTGGCATTTGCAGGTGAGGCTATTCATGGATTACTTACTAACTTCACAATCCTATATCCTGAATTTCTTTGAGATTAGATAATTACTTAGTTTCAGCCCCCCTCATCATAGCAAAGATGTTCAAAAAGAGGAAAGATGAAGGCGCCATTTATTAAGGAGTTAGGGGAACGCGAAATTTGTGCACAAAGGGTGTTCCCAAAAATGATTCCTTGCGCATAAAAACATTAAAGCGAGAAGAAAGGTTATGAAACAAGATAAAAGTTGAAAAGGAAGTCAGAGGTACTGAGAAACTGGACAGCAGTGACCAAAAAAGATAGTCGTAACAGAACAAAAAATCTATTCTATTAAAAAATATATAATAATAACGCCTACCATACCTACAGCTCGGGACCTAATATTTTTCCCTTGGATTTTTTTAGAGATTTTGGAATTATTTTGAATCCAAAATGAATTGAGCTACTTTCTTTGTGGTGGAAAATCAGGATTCATTTGGTTAACTCGGCTCCAACAGAGCTAGGATGAAAATCATGCTGTCAGATTGTCACAAACCAATCGGGAGGGAATTGAGGTAGAATAGGGAGCATCAAGGAAAACAGGGAGCACAATTATGGTATTCACTCACATCTTTTCCACAGGAGGACGTGAAGGAAAATGTATTTGCACTTTCTATTCTTAAAGGTACCATGTTTCCATTATGTTATAATCTTCCAACACGCGAAGAAGGCATTTTTGGTTTCTGTTATTCTGCGAACATCTTGCGAGGGAAACCAATGCAGAAAGCCTGCGAATTTTATCTCGGGAAGATTTAATTAGAACCTTTCGAGGACTTAGAGCAACGTCACCAAGTCGCTGAAAATAGGCGGAATAACAACGGCTGAGTTGAATTATATCTTCGGAGTAAAGATACATGTGTTATTGTTTTCTGTTATAATTAGCAAAAAAGGTTTATCCAAAGAATTATTGGACTTTTATGTTTTTGGAACATGGGATGGTCCTGAAAATGAAATTTACAATAATAATATTTTTCCCTTTCAGTCATGATTTTTTAATTAAAACAAAATACTACACCTCTTTATTACGTCTTCTTCCATAGATAAAAATTGGGGTTTTAGTGCAAAGTGCACACGGTCTATGAAAGTATGAGGCTGTGTGCGTGCATAACGCCTTTTAGCAGAAGCGAGCGGGCAAGGGCGGCGGCACCCAATGCACACACTCCGCACGAGGCACGGTAGAAGAAACAAGGTGGGGTCAAACCAGTCTTTTTATCGACAACCGTGTGGCAATGCTGACGTCATAGCAACGAACCAATAGCAGCTCTTGCATTGCGTCTGACAACACTGCAAGCCCAAAATTTGGCACCTCTATTGGCTTAACGACATGTTACAATGGTGACGTTAGAAAGTTTGTTTGAAATAAAGCTTTTCTATTGGCTAGCTGAACAAGAGTATGTGCATTTTTCCCATAGAAATAACTCTACCTTGATTCCTCTACCGTAGCACGAGGTGTTCGCGTCGCCTGCACTGACACACGCGGGAGCGCCGCGACGCGCTCCAGTTTACCGCCACAAAACTGTTTAGTACGAAAATTATCGTTAAAGATGACGCGGCTTTCGAGCGAGACTGCCAGCGCATATCGAGATGCCGGATTAGGGGTTGACCGATCCATACACCGTATATGATGAGCATCGAAGCACTTATTAGTAATGTTCATGTAGACCCATGGGCAGAAACCGAACGGATGGAAATTATGGAAATAAAACGGATTAAAAGACTGTTGTAAGTAATTCATTCTTCAGTAAAAATATATTGTTTGCAACATGGGATTCATATATTTTAGTTCTATTTTAAGGCGTTCTCCGGGTGATTAGGTGCGTTTCCAGTTCGCTTGTTTGAGAGTATCACGATAAACAAGGCATTCAAAATGTTGAATATATCTATGACAATCCACGTGTAGTCTTTATTTCTTAATAACATTCAAGGTCTTGAAATAGATGGTGGTGTTCTGCATACTCATCTCGACGAAAGTTTAGTGGATGAACTTACTTACTTCCTACACTGAAATAAAATGAGAATTTGGTGAAGTTGAATCACACATTATCCTTGAAACTGCCCATCTAGCTGTGCCGTAGCCAGTGGTGTTATTTGTGACCACTTCAGCACCGGCCAGCGCCCGTTTCAGCCCGCTTCCGGTTATAGGCTCTTAAGTGAACGCAGCCGTAGCTGATAAGGACGTGTTGACGTGATTCAGCGCGCTAGTAAGTACGCGCAGATACCTGCTCTCAGAACTAAATCATCATTTCAGAAATCGCACCAGAAGGCCTCGTCGAGAACATTTAAAATTTATTTATGTTACTCGTAGTTCTACGGAAGGTTTGTCGAAGAGTTTCGATGAACTCAACGTTATCATTAGCTCTATTTACCCTTCAACAATATTATTGTACGCAGCAAAATTACCGCCGGCTTCTGCCCAAATTAACACAGTAAGACCCGCACAACGCAGCAACGGGCAGCAACGTTCGCGTAAGGTCAGGTAGCCGTAGCGATGCAGATGGCGGCCTAGTGGCAGTTCGAAATTACGCCGTTCCCCCCTGATGTCTGCGCTGAAAGCAGCTGCTGCAGTCAAGTGGACGTGTTTGTGCTCTGTTCAGCTGTGCCGGGGGTGCCTGTCACGTGAATTGTCGCTGGCCTGCTCCGGCAACAGCAGCGGATCTATAAGAGGTTACAAACTGTGGCTAAACTCAGGAGTCAAAACCTAAATTGTTGAGCAGAGCCTGAGATTATTTTAGTAATTCATAGAGTTATGAACAAGTTATTAGGCGTACAATCTTGCACTACAAAAACTTAAATCTCAAAGAATTTATAAATGATTTCATTTCTCCTAATTCGTTGGGACAAGCTAGTGCTAGGTTTTTATTTCGAGTGAAATCAGCTCGAAAACAAAAATGAGTCCTTACACACGCATTTCTATTGAGAGTTTACTAACAGAGAAATCCTAAATCATTAATTTTAATGAGGCCCTAAGCCCTGCTTTGTGCTTGAATTAATAAAGCCTTTTAGTTTTCTTTGCGTCATGGACAGCTGTTTTGAACATTGACTGGTTTATCCGAGTTTGAATCACAAAAAGTCCTTGCGTTGTGCAGACAGTCCGACAGAGGCATTTGAAACAGAAAGAAAGGGTCGCGGATGGTCACAGATATTTATTGCCAAAGTTTCAACCAAAAAGTGGGCATTTCGATGCCACGGCAGGCGTGGTTCATTTATAAAGCGGCTCTGTTTCGCTTTTGCCAGCCAATAAATTGTCGGCACATCGCCATTGGTTTTTATACTTCAACGTGAAAAGCACTGCCAAACTTACTTAAGAGAAAAATTACAAAAACGTAGCTCACGTGCTTATTTCTCCCTTACAATCCTAACAACGATGTCAACCATGCGTTACGCTATGTTTAAGCTATCATAGTTCATTTTTACTCGAGCATCATAAAGTGATTTGGAAAATATTCCTGCATGTAGAATATTCGTTTAAATTTTTTTGTAACATTCAAACGCGCGAAGTAGAATAAATGCATGAATCAACAATGAAATTCGTCATTCACACAATGCTGTCCTCTATTTTAACATATTTCATCGACGTAGAGGTGCGCGTCACGCCGAGGCCTTTGATTTTTTGTTCGAACTCGTGATCCTTTTAGAGAGGCTGTTTGTATGAGATGTCACTCAACATAAAATTTGGCTGTTAGCCATGTTGCAAAGTTACTTGATATCAGCTAAAATTGTGTTTATAAACCTGCCCTACAAGGTAGTGTTAAAATTTCCTAGCAAAATTGATATTTTTAGTAGATCCTACTCACTCACTCGCTCTGCAGAATGTGGGTTCCTCACAACAAGTCGAAACCAAAAAACAAGAATTTCTACCTTCGTTTGAGTGACGGAATGGAATCATTCGCGATATGGAAAACATTGACTTGTCCTCTTTGTTAACCAAGAGCAGGGGCGGAAGTTGGCTGCTGAGCAAGCCCTCGTACAAAATTGTCAAACTTTTTTGTACATTATAAAAAATACGAAAATAAATTACATAATTTTATTTTCGGGGTAATAGTCCGTGAATAAGTATGGAATCAAATCTTGAACTGTAGAACCGGAATGTTTTGCAGAAGTTTAGATCGAAACACTTTCTCAAAAACTGGAAAATAATTTGCTGGCTGAAGATAGCAACAACATGGAACTTACATGTTCCATCATATTGCGAAGCATTTCAGAGATCCATTTCCCAACATATTTTGGGGAGCATCAGAATGAACAGTACATTGGAATAAAAACTCTAATTACATTACATTTTATAATACGTTGAATTATCCACGGCATGCATTAAAAAATGTGTAAAATAATACAACAAATAAATCGAATAAAAATTAAAGAATAATAAATATAAATCTCATATCTTCATCGTTCCTGAATCTTTATTCGCTTCTTACGTACTAAATCCATTTACTTGAGTTTATCAATGCTTTTATGCGGTTCAATAATTATTGTAATAACATGCAGTGGGCGACTTTTCTATGTACGACAGAATCAAATTAGGAGAGGAATGAGTGACACAAATAGAGCGTAGACGCAGCACGGCGGGCGCACGTGCAGCCGTGAACTGCCGTACGCGTGGCCAGGACATGGCGCCTCAGAGCGCGCTTCTGATACGAAAGGCTATAATTTAAATCAATTAACTGCTATTACTAGTGTTTTTGGAACTTAGATCACTAAAGCAGACGAAATCTGAAATTGAAACTGTAAGTTTGGAGAAATTTCGCTACACCAAGTAACAAACGAGTAATATGTTGATTTGTGTAGTTGACATTTTTTGGGGTATGAGCGTAAGCTAGGAGTAAAATACTTCAAAACATTTTTGAAAATTATAGAACCTTAATGATGATTTTTCTATTTTTTTTTATTCAATGATATGAACATTTAATTTGTTGGTGTATTAATCAAAGACATGTCAACCAATATAATTTTTGTCTCTGATACGTAAGAAAATCTGGTTACAACCACCTAATTTGGATGCGCTGATTCCAAATTAGTGCTCAGATTTACCCTAGCGTCTAAGGTTCTTGAGTTATTTAATTAGATAACGGTTACTATTTGGTACATGTTACCAGTATGAAATTAATAAATATTTTTCTAGAAAAAAAAGGTTTGAATTGGAGATCTCATTTTGGGAATATGTATGTCCTTTTGTGGGCAAGATATTTATTGTACATAGGAGGCAGGACTCACGTAACCCTGCCTTGAAAATTCTTGAACTCCTGCTCTTGCGCTCAAGAGTGGATATAGCAGCAATTGTCACCCACCATGTTTTCGTTGAAGCCTCCATTATACCTGCTTCCAACCTTGCAATATTTTGGTGAAATATTTAACCACATTCGACATTGATTTCATGCATATGGGATGGTGAGAGGTCTGGATAAAGCATGAACTGCATCTCAAGAGACATCCGACGCCCCATAGCTTGATAAGCTTTTAGCCTGTTGTTCTTACTTCTTCAGCTGTCAGCGCTTGGATTACAAAGAAAGTTCTGCATTACAAGGATAAATGAGTCCCATACTGCCAACAGGACTGGAGTCAGTTAATTGTTAAACTCCTTGACACTTATCCATTCTCTGATTTCGTTACTTCAAAAATGCTAGCTCCAACTTTAGCATCAGTTTTTTCAGAAAATTTGTCTTCAAGATGCTGCAATCCATCCGAATCATGAGTAATTGATTCCGCAAAATTATTAACAAGAATAAGCTCAACTTTAAGGGAGACAGATCTGTGTGTGTACAAGTATCAAAGACTCGTTGTATTGACATATCATCAATATTGGTATGTAATTCTTTAGGTGATAGACCATTTTCTGTAACTGCACTAAGCTGATGAAGGAACTGAGATTGCTATCGCCATATTGTGCGAAACTGGTTTTATAGCTGACTCACAATCTGGATTTGTTCGTATCTGAGAACCCTTTACTATAGGTCACGTAATAGTGACTATCAGAAATATGATTTGTCGGTTCGCGACACACCACTGATGCAGCAAGAGACATACCGTTCCATTTGACATTCAACCAATTCATGAGCCCCTTCTAAAATTTGGTACAGGATTTGTGTGGTGCCCAGGGCTTTTCTTGGTTATCAACTTTACAACTTAAAGCACATAAATACGTACCTAAAAAATCTGCTTCTAACTCAAAACCTTGCATGATGGAATAATTCTGATTATAGATACAAAATTAGCCTATTCGGTTTAGTATTAATAAATTGTACTCTCTAACCCGAGTATCACTACCTCTGTTTACTTGTGTTATTTGTACATGACAACAGAGAGTGACGCCGAATTTGGAACAATCAACCCAGTTCATTGAGAAAGGATAAAACGAAGGAACGTGAAGTGAATATATTGGTAGCGATTGATTACTCAAAAATGTGATTTAATTATGAAAATTGGTGCTCTTTTACATATGAAGGATAATAATCAGTAGGCTACGAGGAACAGTACTTACATTTTTTCCCATGAAAAACCAATTTCACAGTAAAAGTGTGTCAATTTTATTTTATTTTTATCAGTTGAACATATTCATCGGTATATTTGAATTACGCTTCAAAAATAAAATTAAATTTGCTGTACAGACGTCTATGTCCATCTTAAAGTACATCATTAGATCGTAATTGATTTTGACAGCTATTCTACAGAAAGGCATTCCTCTAAATACTAGGGTAAGCAAAGAATTACACATACACATTTCATTTTATAGCTTTATTGAAAAAATGTAGGTGTACAATACTTCCATCGTTTTTCAACTTTATCTCCATTTTTTAACTATGCTTTTCGTCCTGCTAACAACAATTAAAACTTTAAAATGTATTTTAGCATGAAGGAACCTGATATCAATTTCACACCTTCATCCAAACGCGTGTGTTCGCTCATGTTAATTCCGAACGTACGATTTCATGAACAGAAGCAAGGTTGATGTTTCAAGAAGACACAACTTCCTCTACATCTAAAGTGACTTGCCTTTCCTCCATAATCAACTCACTAACTTGCTGAGTGTTCTAATGCGTGGTGGATTTTGACTGATGTGCAGCTTCCTCTATCTGTTTTGCATTTTTCTACTCCATCACTTCTAAGCTGCGTGATCCTGAAAAAACGCATTCGTACGCGCTAAACAGCTGCCTCTGTATTGTGAGAAAATAAATTTGGTTATAATTTAAATCATCCGGGCTAGGAAAATCGGATCAAATCTCGTTACCTCTGTCAGGTGCATATTATAATTATTAATGAAAATTTCACAGTTATCACACCTGTCAGGCAGTTGACACAATTTTGATGAAACTCCGCGCACAAGACCTCAAATACTGTATAAGTACTCAGGGCAGGTGCACCCATAGAGCAGACAGACAGCTTTCAAGGCATATTATGGAGAAAACGTGGATAATTTTTGACCTTTGTTTATTTTTGGCTGTTCTGAGTACCTAATGGCTTTTGATACGGTCTTTGGGGAAAAAATTAAACATGAATTAATCGATCGAACGAACGTGTCTTGCTCAGAAAGAGGTCGAAGAAGATACAAAATATTAGAAGATAAGTTCTGAAGTACTGAGTAGCAGCAATGTTTCACAGGGTGAGAGGTGAGGAAGTTGTTTTCTTTCCCATTAACCTATCTTATTGTTGGTGTGTACAACTATTTGGAAAATTTCAGATAGCGTTGTAATGTGGTAATTTACCAAGCTTTTATTTTGATACAAGACCATTAAGAAGTAAAAAATGTATGAATTGAACTGTGTTTCCCTTTTTCGATCGGCTGGCCTCGCATCGCAGCTGTTCATAATTCCCCACCAAAATAATCCAGTGGTTGTCCGTGTTCCGCCCATGGACTCTTTTAAAGGATTGAAAACGATGTCCTTCTCAAGTTCTATTCGAGCAGCAGAAGAAAAGTTTCGCTCACTGGAAGCGCTGTTTTAGAAACTTCATCAATATCTTCTTTACTATTTCCTTCATTCTTGCAAGAGAAGCAGTATGACTTTTCGTGCGTACATTTCATGCTCGTACGTTCATGAATACCATCTACTGTTAGTACGTGATGAGATTTTTGTAGTATACTGCACCATCAATGAGGATCATATCATCATACAACGTCGTATCACAGTGAAGTACTACGTAGTTCTCCAGTTCCATGTAATAATGTACTGTCGTGTTATCCAATGCATTCTCCCCCAATATTATGCCATCATGCTCTATCACACTATCTTTTCTTCACGAAACAGCACCACGCAGTGAAGAAAACCACTCGCCGGGCCATGCTTGTATCCTGACACGCATAGGCGCCATTCATTTTATTTATTGCCGACCTAGTCAGAGGGAAGATATAAATTCATGCGTTGCGCTATGTAGAACCGTGAGCTAGGCGAGGAAAAATAACAGCACTGTCATTGTGCAAGCAGCTCTCAGTTGTGTTCTTGCTTAGCGAAGGAAAACATGGGCTGAAAATGTTCTTTGAAATATTTCATTGAGAAGTTAAAACGTAATTTTTCACTTAAAAGAGAACTGCTCTCTTTCCTATTCCTTGTGGTAAGATCAACAAATAGATAAGTTAGTTGAAACTTCCTTTATCACGACGAAGGTGCTCAAAAGAGAGGAAAGATGGAGGCTCTATTCAGTAAGGGGCTGAGAGAGCTGGAAATTATGCACAAGGTGTTCCCACACAAGATCCATTGCTCATAGAAACAGCAAAATAGGAAGTAATTTTAAGAAAAAAGATAAAAGTTGAAGAAGAAAGTACCAGGCGCTTGACACGTTGACTATGTATTTATACATATGTGTACCACTAGATAATTTGCTCATTTACTTATCGGTATAAATGTACAGCATTTCTGTTATTTCACTTCTCTTTTTTCAAACTGACTTCAGTGTACTAGGTGAAACATTATCTTACAATAATAATTTTCACACTTATTAAAAGGGATAGAATGTATTCGAGCAGTTGAGTCATTTTTCTAATTCAGCTACGCACAACCTAACCAACCAGCCGTTGCAACCGTGCATTTGTAGTCAAAGTGATTATACCTAGACAACATTGACCTTAAAAAACGTGATCTGCACCATAATAACAACTATGATATTTCAACAAAGGAATGGGTTACCTAACTTTCTCTAGGAACATCACTTCTTACCCCTGAGAGAGCTAATTTCATCACATACAATCGTTTCATCGCGAAGGGAGATCATGTCTATGGTTTGCATGTATAGAAACGTTCACCGACAATACAACTTAATGATCGGAAATTTATTTTTCTTTGTGTTCAAATTATAAAACACAGCTAGGCTTAGAATTCGCTTATATTAAATAATTCAAATGAAATGGTAGTAGAACAACTCTGGTGGGCCATAAAATCTATGCAAAAAGCTATCACCTGTTAACATGGAGCAATAAGTTGTTCTTTTCATGAGAAGCTAATTATATTTTTACTGGCGGATCGATCCGTACAAATGAAGGTAATCAGTACCCCCAGATATGTCGCCACGAAGGAGTCTGACGATAAAAATTGAAACTTTTTCCAGAATTTCTATGTCTTAGGTACTTCTGTTGATGATCATAGCCATAACAGTGAACTGCAATCGGCAATTGAGTGTTTTGGTTCATTTACCCATCCTCGCATAAAATCGCGATATTTCATTGCAAATTAGTGAAAGTTAAGAATACTTATGGACTATGTTCTCTCGCATCGCTCAAATTCTACCTTGATTTATGGTTTCTATTTTTTATTTCTAATTGTCGAGGCTGTTAAATCTTGAACGATGAGTTTTCATTAAACTCAACTGTAGAGTATATTCTAATTCTACACCTATTCGTTTCCAACCACTTCGCGGGACATTTAATACAGCATGCTTTGTTGTACGTAAAATAATAACATCGTCATTCACGATCGTTAAGTTTAATCTTGTTTGCGGAATTGTATTTTGTTGATTAAATTTTATGATGCACATTCAATCAAGAAAAGATTTTTTCTCTGTAGCACCGCGTTGCTTGATTAAAAAATTGATTTTTTTCTTGAGAGTGGCCTTTGATCATTACATGAAAGACCTGTTCGACATCATTCTCACCGCATCGCAACGAGGGATAGTCAGATCCTACTAAAATAATAATATTGCCGTTTGTTAAACTTGTTAGGTCACGAGTGGTCACTGAAAATAATTATGAAATGGAGAGAATTCCAATTTTGATTTCAAGGCTGATAGTAGCGTTGAATTTTTGCGTCAGACTGAAATTGTAAGTAACTCGGTTGATGTCTGTTATCGATCATGCATGGAAGTAAGTTGTTCTATTTTGCATGTTGATCATATACCAAAACGATTAATCCATCCGTACAATTGCCAACAATGGGATAATTTGACTCATCAGAGTCCGAGCGATTATAATATTGCGTTTCAAAACCTTATTGGAAAGGTTTAGCTCTGATTGTCTATCGTCTTTCATAGAAAAGGAAACGAATCGAGGACTATTGAGGCAACGCTATTGCTAAAAATACTAATACTGCAGTAATGCTGTTCGGAAGACGTTTGTTAAAATTTAGAAGCGGCGAAATGAGTGGGAGCCGTGTTCAAATGGTGGAGGCCTGCGGAGGCGGGATCACCACGCCAGAGACCTGCATGCAATTTAACCATCGCGACGTGAGTAGCGCGGAGTTTACGCCAACTATTGTGTTGTGTATGATTCGCTATAGTAAAATATATTCCCAACGAAGTGCCTTTCGCTTTTTCTTTCTTATGACGAAAACATCTTGAACCAGTTAAGTTCTCGTATATATTTCCTTCATTTTTTATGCAAGAAAATGAAATGTATACCTTCATTCAACAGATCATGCATGAGCTACTCACGGTGAGTTCAGAGGGAGCAAGCTTACGAAAAATGTGCCTATCGTTCTTGGAAATCATTTTCAATAATACTGAACGTGTTCTTGCACGTTTTACAGGAGACCAGTTTCCCAGCAAGAAAAATAGAGTGAGAGAGTTGGAGTTCCTATTTTACAGCAGGTAATTTCACACCTCTCGATCGGAGGTCGTGCAGGTCACGAAGCGCTGTAGCTGGGCGCGTCAAAAGATCACTTAATTAACCTCTCGATCTGGTCATTCTATCCTCGGCCTCTGGTACACTAGTACAAGAGTTTAAATTTGAAGTTTTTCATTCTTCAAACCAGCGCACTGTTTAAAGCACGACCGTTGTCTGTGAACTTTCACCGTTTCCTTTATTTTTTGGTGTGATTGTTAAGAAATAGATTCTTATTAACTTAAAATAATGTTTCAATTATTTCACTACAACTTACAAGTAGATTTCACCGCAGATGTTAAGTTATAACCATGCATTTATACCTCCTTCAATGCTTGGATTGGACTAAAATGTATTCAAGCAGTAAAATCGGATTTTCGATTCTGCTAGTTACAGCCTAATCTTACAACCGAAGCAACCGTACAAACGCAATCAACGTGTTAAAATACGTTGAATCATTTGGCATCGCTAGGTAATCGGTCTTCAAAGAATCAGTCAGGTGGACGTAACGCAACTGAAATATGTGGAACGAAGCTCAAATTTTAAAACGTGTTCAGAGGTCAATCTCCAAAAACAATACTGAAAAATTTGACAAAATGTTGCGAATAATTTCTAAAAACGAAAAGTATTTAAAAATGAGGCACTCTAAAATTTCGCTGTAGCATGAATTTTAATGAAATGTGCGTACTCATAGCCAAGCGTACGTCAAGAGGTATAAAGTTTGTGCGCGTAGGTGTGTGCGCGCGTCCGCACTTGGGTGGACGTGCATGTGTGTGTTTACATGCATGTGCACTCTTTTGTAAGTGCATTTTGTGTATGTATGTATGCTAAGGTGTGTACAGAGGTAGAATTAGGCATAACAATTAATGCTACACTTAAATACACATTCACTTCACATGTATGTATTTTTAATTCACATCTGCACCCACATTTACACTCAAATAAACCATATTCATTCATTAATACGTATTCGTACACTCACATGCAAAATGATTAGAGAACATTTATTTGAAGTCTAGTAAAGTTTCGAGAAGATTCATTCTTCAACAGCAACTACTAAATCAATCATATTCAATCATTTGTGAATTTATGGACTAGTGTCATGAATATCTAGAACGCCATCTGTCATTATCACCGTAGGTAGAAAATTTAGGTACTCAATATGAACACAAAGATAGAGCAAAAAAGACATCTTTATATCAAGACGAGAAGAAAAAAATTTCGATAACATTTAGGAACTCTGATTTTGTTCATTAATCGCTTGCAAGAATACTGTGCGGTGGTCTTGCATTCTGCGATAAATATTTTCATTTTTGCAACTGCTAAAAGGTTTCAAATTCTTCAAAAGAACATGGATTTTTGGCATTCGATATATCATTTAATATT
This sequence comes from Morinoia aosen, assembly GCA_030386875.1. Lineage (NCBI taxonomy): Eukaryota > Metazoa > Arthropoda > Malacostraca > Amphipoda > Talitridae > Morinoia > Morinoia aosen. The sequence continues at coordinate 46,986,431 of CM059575.1, forward strand.
TCCTAAACGCTTGTCGTAAAATTCAACTGTGGCTTTCTTGCAAATGACCTTTCGTTCATTTTCATCTGGAGATTTGACATAGGGCTTACGCGCGATGAGATCTTCGCTTCGTACAGGCGAATCTATCAGCCGAAGATGCTTCAAAAAACTTTTTCTCTATCCAAACTTTTCTGCGTTCGAATTTGGACAAGAGTTTACTTATTTATTGGTAGAAAGAAGACACTCCCAAGTCAGCGAGAAAGACCCTTCTCATTGTTCTGGTACTGGTTCCCCACTCGTTTGGCTTCTCTCTGGCGACCTCTTCAGGTTTACCCAGATCCGCTCTCGAACAACCTTAACGAGAACTGTGGTTCGTTATGATCGAGTCTTCCACTTTGAGACCGATCCTCAAGGCCTCCTCTCCCTATATACCACGTACACTGTGCTTCAAACGGCTTATCTAGCGATCTTCAATACCCTTTATACTCATGGAGTTGATGGGTCAAGAACGGTGCATTCCAGCTATCGTTTCACGTTTTAATGATAACCTCATTATTAGCGAAATTTAGTAAATTAGATGGTCGGGAATCATTTTGAGGCATCTTTGAGTGACAAAAAAGTTATAATGAATGGCGTATTTCACGCTTAACTGATAATATTGTAGACGTGTTGCATACTTAAGCCCTCTTGTACTACCGGCCTCACACACACACACACACACACACACCCAAACACACAAATACACTCAGATACGTTCATCTAAACCCGCAGTCAAGTGCCTTTTTAGTTTACATCTCCTCTTAGCTGACTCCTAGTTCAAGTTGTAATTTTAAGACCCTTGTTCAAGCTGCAGTGTTCAAACGCTAGTCGCAATTGAAGTTCATAAGTCAGATACTAATTTTGAAGTTCAAATTGCATAGACAGTATTATAGTCTTAGCTGCATTTACTGCATTGTATTCTAGTATTAGCTGAGTTGAGGTGCCTTCCTTCATTTTGAAGTTGCTGAGCCTTGATATTAATCACAGTCACTGTACTCTCTTCACAGTATCAGAGTTTGATCTATATAACATTAGTAGTGTTCCGATTACAATAATTACCGTATCCAATACCTGATTGTAATTTCCTTGTAATCATTGTAATTTCATAACGGAGTTGTAGCTTTAGTGTTTTGTTCTATAGTTACAGTGTCCAATCAGTACCTGTGTAGAAACTCTCACGTTGTGTATTTATCTATTTGTTTTATTTTTTTGTTTAAAAACAGCTGTAAACTTATTAGGAAGAACTCGTCTCTTCTGTTCATTAATAAAATTGAAAATTTAATGTAGATGCGTTGAAATTTTGATTGATATAGTGGTATTTAATGAAAATTCATTCAGAACAGTTTTGCGTCATTCGTTTGGTCTTGATCCAAACTATTTCCTCTCCTTGTAATGAAAATACGCCTCCTCCTCCTCTTCCCTTCTTCTCGCTTCCAGCTCACCTAGCTTCAAGTAGGATGGTAAGGGAGAAGCGGCCGTTTTTAATGTTAACATTGGACTCGGCCGAGGACGGCCTTCTCTTCTGCTGCGTGGTCGCGGCGGCGCCACTCAGCATCGACGCCGGCAGCGCAGTTCAGGGCAGCCGAGGCCCGAGTACTCTGATGCCAGGCACCGCCAGGGCGCTAGGAGCGCCGTCAAAATCTGCCTCATATCGCATATTTTTGGGCCAATTTGGGGCCGACAAGCGCTGCTTACCGCGTAAATGCTGCGCTAATTTTTCGGGGAATACTTCAATGCTGACGGTAGTTTTGATATCGTAATAAATTTTAAACTACAGTAGCCTCTTCGTGAAGTCTGAATTTGAAAATGAATATAATTAAACGCGATCATCAAACTGAGGCATTTGAATTGCAAGGTATTTAAGTGAGCAAGACTTATTTCCCCAACTCGTGCTGTTGAGCTATTAATAAGTTCAAATATCGAACAAACTTGCATTGTATTCGTACCTCAACTTCTGTCAGAAAAACAATTGCAACAAGAGCATCTTTCGAGAACGTTTTAATTTTAATTCCCCGCATTTTCAGCCGACCGAAAAGTTTACGCTATCTTTTGCCTACCTAGGCAGCTTTGCCAACCGTGTGACCGAAATTTTTTCTTCCTTGTGGCTCCAATTGAACTCAAACGTCACTGAGGTGCTCGCTGGTAATCGCCTTAACTGAGAGCATGCGGGGATTCAGCTGCAAATAAATAATAAACGCAGGATTGCGCACTGAGGCCGACATTCACAATTTCCTCACTATTTTTTAGGCATTAAGTCTGTTAACATACGAATAGTTACTAAGCCTTTTGAGACACTCAATACATCCGTTATGGAAAAACACTTAATCGTTGCCCGTGAATAATTTTCTAGAATGTAAATCATTAGTTGTTAGGAAGAAAGACTGATCACAACAGTAAGCCATGAGCGCAACCTGGTTTCTTATGTTTTTTTTTCAATTAGTACACAGAAAAGAACCATTAAGTGCCCTGCAAGATGTGGCACAAAATATGACACTGCATGATCTGACACTACACTTTTTTCGATTCAAGTTAAAATATCTGACATTCAAGTTAAAATTTCTGACATTCAAGTTAAAATATCTGACTTTCAAGCTAAAATATCTGACTTTCAAGTTAAAATATCTGACTTTCAAGTTAAAGTATCTGGCTTTCAAGTTAAAATATCTGACTTTCAAGTTAAAATATTTGACATTCAAGTTGAAATATCTGACGTTCAAGTTAAAATATCTGACATTCAAGTTGAAATAACTGACATCTAAGTTACAAATTTTAAATTTACCATAAAATATTGTATAAAACGATTTAACAATATGAACTTTAAAATATTTAATTGCTCATTAAATTATATTGACTAAAAAATCATAATTTGGGAGTGGTTTGTATTCACATGCGTAAATGCTTCCATGGATATAAAATTACAAGTCGAGTACACATGTACACAGTTTAATACAATACTAATAAGTTTGTAATGCTCCTTATTACAATATTTCGTTTTCCTTTATCTTTTTTTCCTGTTCTTTTTCTTTTAATACAATAATAAGTCTTAAATGCTCCTTTAACACGTCAGAAGTTTTTTAATGCAATCTATTTTATGTACAAATATACAGTTGTTTAAAATATTTCCATATATATTTAAATTGCATTCTCTACAGAAGAATGAATATAATTTCTTCGATAAATCCTTAAATGAAATAATGTAATAGATTTTGAATAAGAATGCGATATATTTCTTAAAAACTACATATGTATAATTTCACGCAGTTGGAATGTCACCCATGTTCAGATCTTGCATTAACAAAACTGCTGGATAGTGTTTTTGCACATGGTTACACGTTTTCATACACAAAGTGGGAGTGATTTTCCCTATAGATTGACCTATTATTCCTTCCAAATGGGGCAGCCGATGTTCAGTCTGGGTCATGCCTGGAGGAGGAGGTCTCAAAATATCTTCACGTGTTGTGTTGAGCAGTTTCTTTGCCTCTGACTCAACAACGCTCCAACACTCCTCGGTAGGATTAAGAGGAGCACTGTAAGGAGCAAGCCTTAGAAGTGCGGGTCCCTGAAATTCCTGCTCTTGCACAACCATTTCTAAATTAACATGGATTGGAGCGTTGTCAAAAACTACTACTACATTTTCCATTGCCTCTGACACTGTTCGTAGTAATCTTCTGACCCATTCGCAGCAGTCTTCTTTCTTATAACTTCCTCTTCTTCTTTCCCAGTACGTTAACCCTGTCTGTGAGATCCCTGCTATGATGTGGACGTTCTTGCCTTTCGAAGTTGGAGATTTTACACTGCAGCGAGTTCCCTTCTTGGACCTTCCACAACTTCTTCTTAAGAACAGATTGCAATTTGTTTCATCGATGTACACTAACGTTTTGCAGTTCCCAATAAAATCCATCGCTTTTGACACGTAATCTGATCGTTTTCTTTTGTTATTTTCAGAATTCATCTCTGATGGCTCCGATCTTGCTTTTTCACAGATTAAAGTTAACAGGCAAGATGCCTATGCACTGTGTTTGTAGCTACTGATACTCCTGTTTCTTGCAATAATTTATTTTTGAATGTTACTAAAGTAATAAGAGGATCTTCTTCAAGCTAACTAATCATTTTCTGCACATGTATGGGTGCAACCTTCGTATTTCTTGCACCTCCGTGTTTGTTAACTTCCTTATCAATTTTTCGAATCCAACCATATGCAGTTGCTATTGGTACGCCATGATTGTTGGCCACTTTCCTCCATTCTCCGTCGATATCTTCCGCTGCAGACAAAACCATTTCTTTTTCGTATATGTTTCTTTTATATCTTCCATGCTTTGTTCCTCTCTTCACTCCTCGTGTTGTATGTTGACCTTCAGAGAAGGATCACTGAGAAGGTTGCTTACTTCGAGTTTTTCCATTGTCATGATGGGTGTTAGAATGAAAATAATTTAGCAAAGAAAATTCGAGCTCTTATATACGCTACATACAGTAGTTGGTATCATATTTACAATCCATTCTTCTGCAAATTTTTTATGATTTATGATTGTGTATATGCAAAAAAATCTGCAAATATATGTATGAACATAGGGTAATATGTAGTTGTATTAAAGTAATCCATATTAAATTTTAAATTGTACGTCAGATATTTTAACTTGAATGCCAGATATTTAGTACTAAAAATTCCTCGGCACACGCCCACGCAAGTTCGTTTTTTATTTGGAAAAACGAACGTGCTGCGCGTTGGCTTGACTCAGGTTTTTAGATTATTGCTGGGATAAGATGGGCAAGTTTGCGGAAAAAATCAAGCAGTATAATAGGGAGTTTTATCTTTTCGGCACATGCATGATGACATTTCAGTGAATAGCTCTAGAACTAAACGAGGTGCGCATTTTTTTGGCGCGCAACATGGGTTGCCAATAAAACGCTAAGAAAAAAAAAGACATTAGTACACAGAGAAAGTTCTTTAAACACATTTCTGCCAAAATACAACGAAACTAGTGGACTAAATATTCGTTTAAAATACGTAGAAGGGAAATATGCCCAAAATTCAAGAGAATTGAACTGTTAAAGGAAGGGATGCATTTTTCTATCCTCATGACTATCTATACTTTATTCCTTATTGCCTTCAATTTAGAAAACTACTCATTTTGACAATAGTTAAATGTTTACAATATAAAACCGGAGTGAAAACTGGACTATTCATGCGTCGGAAACCTGCGTGCATATTAGGTACAGATTCAGTACATATTCACGCGTACGTGCTTATATAGCCGTTCGTCCTACGCATTTCAGCTAATGCACTCTTGTTCACTTAGGACTTCCAGCACAGATTTTTGGAGTTGTGTCGCTGGAAAACGTCTCACTATGTTGCTTTTCCGTCCTAGAGATAATTAACAGAAAGCGAAACATGAAATGAAGGTAAACATTCGAGAGTTCTGAACTAATAATTGATTATAAGTCTGAGGTGACCAGTTGACAATTTGCCACAATGATCTCAAAATCCCTCATAAACTTTTAGCTTACCAGTGTCAGAGATGTCCGCGCGCATGGCAAACAGATTTTGTTTTTGATGAGCAGTGAAGTTTATTTGACGCATATTAGCAAAGTTATATTTCTTAACAACGCTACTCGACTGGACTTGTTCTAAACAATGACGCCATAAATTTTCATTCACAGTTCTAATCTCTAATAAGCACAAAATTGACGGGATGATTGTCATTGGTTTCTTCGTTTCGGAACAAACGCATGTGACTTAGATTAGATAAGTGTGTTTGAGTCTTCCTAACCGCGACAAAAGCGAGAAAGGATGAAGGAACCTGCTCTTCTGCTGTCCAAGAATAATGTGAGAGATACTGAACGGTTTTGAACAAGTTTTTAAAGACCACTGAACCTTTATTCATCAGATAGCTAATTGAGACACGCTGGCGATGGTACTGGTATGATTTTACACTTACATTTTTAATAAGTGGGAATATTTAGCTCATAATTACTCTATTTACTTGGCTCGACGCATCTTTATTAGCTACCATTCTTAACCTACTATGTTAAGAGCAACGCCTGAATAGCTTTCATTCCGTAACGCGTTAACTACGACAGGTTAAACTGAAGTTCAATATTCAACAACAATCACATATGATTTCAATGTTTCAATATACGCTAATATTGAACTGAAACTAAGTCATTAGAATAAATTATTTCCGATTCAAAATGAATCAAGGGAATGTGAATGTGTTTGTATTAACAAATTCAATGAATCGTTGAGAACAATAATTTATGATGTTTATTTGTTGATATGTGAGAACTGTACTGTAACTTTTCTCAAAACTAGATGAAATTAGTTGTGCCTAATCTGAGTTATATTAAAACATTGACATAGGCTTCATAAAAAGTTGGGTAGATGACTCATCAAATTAGGACACGGTCCAAATATAAATCTATATATTATCCCCGCCTTTCTCTACGAAACAATAATAAATGCAATGGGAGCATCAGTACGTGTTTATGCAATTTCATAAACTTTAAAATTGTTGCAAATTTAAGTATTTTCATTACTATATCGGAAGATCGATAGAGCCAACAAAAAACGGTAATTAAGCGTATTATTCTAAAGAATATGTATAAGCCTCCTACTGCGAATCCGGAGTTTTTCGAATAAACTCAATAATGTTAAATAGTACTCCAATAAGTCTTTTTCCAATGACATAATCATCTGCAGTGACCTTAATTAGAACTCTTTGAAATATGAACCGTGCGAACCAACGTCAAGTTTTGTAAATGCATTTCAGTCAAAATCTTTCCTTCTAATATTCACGAGGCCTTCACGTGTCTCTTGAATATCTGCTGCGCTGCTTGATAAATCTTCTAGTCAGACTCAATTGACTTTCTCAGAGGAATATTAACTTCTGTCTTATCTGATCCATTCCCGATATTTCTCCTTAAGAACAAATATTCAACACACTCCACAGGCTGAAATTCACACACACCTTGGCGTAAAGGAAACAGAGTTAAAAAAATGAATTCATTATTATTAGAGTTAATTTTTTGAATGAACATCAGCCAATAAGACGCTGATGCGCCAAGCACCGATGAAAATAAACTGGTATTTTAAATACTGCATTAAACATATATTGCATAATCATCACTCGGATGATTCACCGAAAAATAGGTAGAAGCCCTGGATTACTGAAAGATCGTTTTCTGTAGAAGCAAACGTCAAGCGTCCCTTGCCTCTACGAAGGGAGATCTCTAAAGTAATGTACACAGGATTCTGAACTGTTCAACAAAGTAAGTGAAAATATCGAATAAAAGCTAGTTTACGCTCAAGTTTACTTAATTTGAAGCTGGTCTAAATAAAACTGCTGCCTGCTTAATTCGTTTCATAAACAAAAAAAAAAATATTACGACAACGCTGAAATCACTATTCACGGCAGTTCAGAATATTACGGATAAAAAATTTACAAATGTTTTTGACAAATTTTTTGTAAACATAGGTGAAAATATTAAAATGTTGCTGGCAGCACTATTAGTGAACCGACTGACCACTTAAGAATATCTTCGCATTCACGCTCACCAATTCCTTTGATGATCTTTACTACATAAATAACTTGAAAACAAGTGATGTGGATTAAAAATATTCCTCGCTGAAGTACTAGAAGATGTGGCAGATATATATATAATAATATCGGCAATCATCTCAAACAAAATGAACAATTTCTTTTCTCAGGTATTTTTCCAAAATCTTTCACAATTGCCCGATTTACACGCAATCGTAAAAATGATAAAACTTCCATTGATAACTATAAATATATGTCTGTAATGCCGATTATAAAACAATATATTTGAACAAATGGTTTGAAGTGTGTACATTCAAATTGAACAGAAATCATTTCTCTGTGATGAACAACAAGGTTTTCTAGATAATCATTCCAGGCCATCTTACTTAACGCTTAAGCCGATTCCACGGTCGACGGAACTAAAAGGCGCGTCATGGGCCGTATCCTAGGTCGAATGCGGTGAAAAGCGCGTCTTAGGCTGTTTCCTACACACCATTTACTTAACTGTCATTGGAATACTGATGAAAATAAGCATTTCTCCGCGTATCTTGACTTTCGAAAAGCAATCAATTAATTGCCTGGACAATATCACATTACCGTTACGGCATTACAGAAAAGTTGCTCTTGATTGCTTTACATCATACATAAAGCAATTTCATGTCTAATTCAATACCTAATAAGTTTCAATCATACACATACAATGTTTTTTCTGAAGTAGGTTTAATTATGTTGTATGTGAAGATTAAAAATAGGAAGTGTCCGAGGACAGATTCATGATGAAATCCATGTATAATTTATTAGAGTTTCGACTGTACATCATCATGGCAATGTGCTGATATCGACTCTTTAGGTTTGATTTAAACCAATCACGTGCAGCTCCTCTATGATTCCATCACCAATCTTGATGCATGGAAGGAAGGCATTCCATTTGTAAAAAAATAATGTACTTCTTCATATTTATACTCATGCAATTTTTTTACAAAAAAATTGTGTGTGTATTGATAAAAAAAATAAATTATATTCTTTTACAAGCGGAATGACTTTCTTCCATGAATCTCGTGTGGTGATGGTTGAATTGAAGAAATCAATTCCAGTAAGTTCGTGCGAATTACCATTGATAAAAATTTGACCTTGAAAGAGCATGTTGTGTATTCGTGCAAATTATTATTGATGAAAATCTGACCTTCAGAGCATGCTGTATATATCAGTACTAAAAATCTATCAATATCTGTAAGAATCAATAGAATAAAAAATATATTACCTGAAGAATCTTGAAAAAACTCAATAGAATACTCGTTCTTACGTAATTGTAGTACGGAATGGAAGCCTGGCATACATTGAAGTGAAGAAAAAGCACTAATATGCATTTTACATTCCAAAAAAGAGCCATTAGAGTGGGGATAAAATTGAAATACACTACCCACACCAATGATTCATTCTAAGGTTGCCATTACTTGAGATTTTGGATCTCTACAAGCCCTCCACGTGCAATTTCATGCACATTACCTTGACTTATCAGAGCGACGAAGATTTGAAACAATTATCATCTGCAAGAGGTGGCCATCAAGATCATGTAGCACGAAATAGAAGTAAATTAATTTTTCCTTATTATTCAAAAGCACGACCTTAACATAGTGCGATCTCAATTTTGTGTGGACATTTCATTGGAACCAAAACTTGAAACTCGACCTCTGCTTAAATCATTGAAATCTATCATACAGAGCTTTCAAAAGAACCCTTGAATTTTAAATTTTTCAATTTATTAATGACGCTAGATTCCGATGAAGAATCTTTTTCACAAGGATTCCAATTATTAGGATAATTTACTGTGGAATGAAATTGATCCTCTGACTTTTTACGAAGAACTGTCCTCATTTGGCTCATATGCTGTTACCTCAACCATCAAATTCTGTGTGGACACATTCATTGATCAGCGACTATATCAGTTAAGCGATAGGTTAAGCATGATTCTATACATTCCAATATCGATGATAGGATGGTCAAGAATCACTGGACGTTCTCAGGCTCAGAAGCAGCTATATTCAAATGTGTCTGATGTAATTGTCTCAAGAAACGCACTCTTTGATAAATCCCTCGTGATAACTAAATTGCGTGAATTCGTAAAATTTTCAACTGAATAACAATAAATTTAAGAATACACAGCTTGTGCGGATTTTAAACTTGAAAATATAAACTCTAATTTAATTTTCACAGGCTAGTATATAGCGAACTGTGAAGTGCGAGTGTGTGCCATAGCACACAATACACGACTATATATGAACCAACATTCGTGCTCACTGCATCATCCGACTTGATTTAAGTTTGCAAACATTGTTCAGTTCATGAAAATCTGACAACTGCAGCAAAAGAACGCACAAAACGAGAAGTTTGCATGACCGCCGCCGCTATATTGCAGCGCCGGGGACGCTCCAATAAATGTAGACTATATACAGCGTAACCGCAGCTGCAACGCCGGAAAAGAGTTTAAACATTTTATGGCGTCGGATCGATCTCAAAAATTGAAAATATTTCTCCGAAACTTGAGAGCACGCGCATTTTGGGACCTCGCTGGTTTTCTTCTGTGTTGTCATGCGTCAACAATTACGGACATGTGGACATTTTTAATTCTAAAGTCAATGTAAAAATTGTCAGGAATTAGATTCCTCACAAGACAGTAGTGTCCTTTATTTGTTGATATGGCTAGTTTTGCACGATTAGTCTGTAGAGGCATCACTGCAAAAGACAATGAGGTTTACTCTCGTCTCGAGGTAGTTGGGTTCAGGCATTTCGTGATGTTTTCAACTCCACTACATCATCACCACTTAAGTAGAGTCTAAAACTTACGGCAGAGAGATTTAAAATTCATGAGTATCGATTTCCACAGGAGGTTTACCAATATTCAAAATCCCGTCGGGCTATCTCTTCACAATCAAGCAGTAGTTACTTACCTAAACGGGCTGAAGTGTATATTGCGTTAGATCAGATGATAGTTAAAGGCACAATTTGTTATGGACATAATGCGAAATCTATGCACAAGGTGCATAGAAACAGTAGGCTGAGAAAAAAGTTCATGAAACAAGATAGAAGTTGAGGGAAAAAGAGAACTCTGAACAATAAAACAATAAAAAACAGAACAATAGGGAACCAAAAAAATGGCCCATAACAAAACTAAAAACCAATTCTGTTTCAACAGCAGGAAGGCCTTAACTTTTAGGTCTGGACCTCACATCGTCCTCCTAGGAGCACTAATTCCCATAGAAAAAATAATTGTTTTAGCCCTCTGAGATGAAATAGATATCATCGGACCGATACCTCCCTATCTTCTAGAGGTGCGTTCGATACGAAATAATGCGAGAAGCGATGTGCGATTTCTGCGATGAAAACTATCCAGAAACTAAATTATTTGAATTTTTGTTTCGGACCAAATTAAGACTATAGATAGATAAGAAACGACTAAATATAACGTAAACTTTCCCAGTTTCAGCTCATCATCAGCTATGAATGACTAAACACGTGTGAATATTAACGAATTTTAACGTATAGTAACGATGACACTGTGAAATGCTGTGAAGTGAAGTAAATAAATGCGCTTTTTAAAAGCTAGCAACCTATTGTTTTACTTTTTCAATAGGTTAGCACATCGCAGGTCATTAGGAGGGGATTTTGACTTGTGCATAGGAATTTCAAAAGTCCACAGTCAAAACTGGATGATGTTGATGTTAATGCCTTATTCTCACGTATAGTTATTTTCAGCATGGTTGATGGACTGTCTGAACAGTGCAGTTTTACATCACTGAAGGACACAAATTGGAGAACCAATAAAAATGGACGTTATATGCCAATGAGCTTTGCATGCCAATCATCGCTATGACCTGCGCCCAGTGAGGTGGAACCTACACATTCTGATGTAAAGTTTCATATGCTGCAACGCGCGGTACACACAACTGAAATAATACTGAGAAACGATCTCACGCACAGTGACAGAGCATTTTCACATTGAAAGAAATGAAGTAACATTGTATTTCTTGAAGACAACAAAATAATAGGAAATTAATTGTTGGAAAGTTCTTATGGCTACATCATTAACATGTTTTCGTTTTATATTTTCAGATTTGTTTTCGAAGAATATAAAAACTGCTGACATGACTAGCTGAATAAAATAAATTACAATGATGAAAAAAGTACTGATTGAATGTGTAAAAAGGTTCAGTGTTGGTGGTATAGATTCTGAACAAACAACATGCATGTACAGTATCAATCAGCGTAATTCGAACTAATTATTCATGCACGTGACGCTATGATCGATATCTTATTAAAGTGAACATCTCCAATAGTCCCTAAAGTAAGATCTAAGCTTACAGCCATTCGAAGAAATCGGTTGTCAGTAGAGACTTTAACCATTAAGGTCATTCTAATTCAATGAATTTTTATTGTTTTAACTTAACGCTTATTCTGATATTAATTGATAACATCATTTATTGGCAAAAGTACAATCTATTTTGAGCTGAGACTCAAAATGTCTGCATTAAAAATTTTTTTGATTTAATTCTAAAATTAATTTCTGCTTTACCCATTTGAAGTAATAAACCGTCGTAATGCATTCACAGCAGAGCAGCGAGAAAATTTTTACAAATTGCAGAAGTGATCAATAAATTTCATCTTGTCAAGAACTTCCCGTAGACTTACGCACTGAAATTTCGAAAGGTCAAGAAATTTTGAATTTGAACGTAATTAATTCGTTGATATTTCAGTGCATTCACGAATGTATTGAACCAGATCATAGTAAATTTAATTGTTTACGTTGACAAGAAAGGGAGCACAAAGAGGACGGACGAAATGCTTCGTGCGAAGTCCGACTCGGAAGAGTAATTCCCAAGACGATAATTTGCTTGATCTTAGAGATTGAAATCTCGCCCTGCGGCAAGGGCGGAAATATCTAATAGAGGCATCACATATCAACTATTGAATCGGAATCTACGGATTACATTAGGGAATTGAGTTTTTTTCATTTCATACTGCAGGGGAATTTCATGGTTATGTTTTCTAGCTTTTGTAAGGATAATTTTTGCATTTCTTACGCATGAACAGGAAATGAATTTATGTAGCCTTTTAGATCAGCAAAGAAACTGGTTCTGAGAGAAATTTGTTCATCTCACTTGCGTTACTTTATTAGTGATAAAGAATCTATAACATAACTTAATGGTTTACGAATTTAGCTTAGCTCCGTGATGACCCTAAGTACTTAACGGTTATAGAGCTGATCTGTTACTCAATATGAAAACTTATAAAATGGCTTAATTCAAACATATGAAAAACAGTTACCGAGCAATTTTTCAGTTTCTTGTTGGTTATTTCAAAAAATGCTCACGAAATATTCCCTGCATAGATTTCGTGTAATAAAGGTTTCAGTAAAGCGGACAAGCACACTGAAAGAGGGAGGGCACGAAGAGACTACTCAGTTACGCCAAGCTTCTGTACAAAAAATAGCAGCCGCGCCTGACACAAGCGTTCAGGTCTAATGCAGGCTAATGCTCTAATGTTATCATGCAACCAGACCTCTGGCGCAGGTAAACTGAGCTGGATACGCGCTGTGCAGAATGCGCCTTTTAAACTTTGGTACTTTAATGTAATGGAAAATTTTTAACACATATTTCCAGCTTTGAATGTAATTGTTAGATAACTGAATTATCCTAAAGTCGAATGTTTATTGGGTGAAGGAGACAAGTAATTTCTTAGGAATATTTTTTGGACAATTAAGTGACCCATTTGCAAAGGACTATGGTACAGATGTGTTTACGATGATGCTCGTACATCGTTTACCTTTTCTGCAAGCAATCAACCAGCACATTGCCAAATCTATAGGACAGTTAATACAACACTCGTAGTTAATCATTCTTCAGCCAGTCCCAAGACCGTTCAGATTTTTGCAAGTGAACATTTAAGCTGGAGCACAGGTAAGAAACTTATTGTTCTGTACATTATACGCCTTATAAACTTTTGCTTGTCTGCGGATCACATACAGTGTCTTAGGACAAAAAGAAAGCAAAATATAATGGGAAAATCAAGTCGGTAACATGGCGAATAAGTTGTTCCCCTATCGATAACACTTGAGGAGTAATTCTGATTAAACACTGCATGAAGAATTTCCGAAATAGTCATAAAATAGCACGAACAAAATTCGACTTCCGGTCGATCAAACAAAGAGAACGTGCAAAATGCGTAAAAGGAGGGCAAGCATACGGACTGCAGAAGTTTCCACAGACCAATTATATCTTGACAGCTTCATCGAAAGTTTTACTGAATTAAAATGGTTACCGCTGACGCTAATGTGGAGACTTACGCCAAATAACAGAACGAAGGAATGTTACGCTAACCAGGCCAATAAATTTGAACAGTAAGCAATAAACATGTGAGGCTTATCTAACCTTACACATTAATGTCACGAAGGAGCCGTTTAATACATTCATCACTCAAATGCTTTTTAACAGTAACATGAATATATTTTGAAGTTGCTGATAGCACTTTGTATGTAGCACGAACGCATTTGTACTGTACGTGGATAGGAGTCTGTAAGACCATCTCACCTGCTTAGGAGTGCCGGACTATTTAAATACATGTCGCTGTGTAACCAAAGCCGAGGATTCTGGGCAGACCGAAGTACTAAACGAAAGCTATGAACACATTGTAACAAGTAATTATAGGGCGATTCTTAGGGAATCTTATTCTAAAAATAAAAAGAAGAACCAACGTAATAGAGAACATTTATTAAAGCAAACGTTTGGGAATGAAATTATTCCATCATCAGTGCTAAAAGAAATAAAAAAGTATTTTCAGTTATGAATAAAACGAATAAGGTCTTAATAGAATTACAGAGCAAAAACGCAAAAACAACAGAAAATGATTCCTTTTCTAACGGCTAAAACACCACGCATAACAGCATAGGCAATACGCACAGTACATATACAGGCGTACACAACCATATGTACATAACACACTCGTACACCTACACATTTATATACATATATACATATATATATATATACACGCACACACGCACTACATACACACACACACTAAGCACACCTCAACATACCGAAAGTTAGGAAGTATAGGGCTACAAATAATTTTGTTGAGCTGAAATCGTTATTTAGTGAAGGTTTATTCGTGAATTTATAAAAAAGATTTCAGAATACGGAGATATTGTTCTTAGAGGCTTTGCATAGGATAGAAAAATTTGACATTTTGATAGGATGGTTGGAACGGTTGCAATGGTTTCCAATGACAGACTGGGGGGGACAAGCAAATGGGCGGCCAGTAATATGAGAAAATCCTGAATGTTGACTGTGACGGATAAATAGTTGGAGGGTAGTGCTTCTGATGTATGATTGAGTTTCGAATCTTTCTGCTAGCTTTACTATGACAACCACGCAGGAAAGCAACGTGAAACTCATTGATCTGGTAAATTTGAAACTAGCATACCGTATTAAGTGGCGCCATTGCATTTTTTCAAGAATTTACCAGTGCTGATTTTGTCCTTTCTAGGTTTGTTGAGATATTTTTTAAAAACTTACGCAAATCGATCGATTCACATCTTGCTTAGAAACAGTAGGCGATTTTCACGCTGTAGGTCCACATTTATTTAATATTTTTGGGGGGGATTTGATCATTCAGAGACGAATCGTCGAAATGGAGAGGCTTGCCATAGTGTTGAAAAGTCATAAGCCATCTCGGTCGACTTGGTCCTCAGCCGTTATTATTTCTGAAGCACTGATCCTACGATGAAGTTCATGCCATTTTTTGTACGATCACAAGATGAAGACGCACGCAGCTCCTCTCGATTTGAATCGTGCCGCACTGACTGCACAGTGGCCAGTTCTTGAGCTTCAATTCATTCAACTTCGAAACTTATAGAGGTTTCAGCGGCCTGCCAACCAGATTCTAAATCTAGAAGAATAATTTAAAGAAATTGTGTGATAACGTGTAAATTAAAAGTCTTTCTTCAAGCCCACCTATAGAAGGAAGAGAAGGATGCGTATTTCCTTGTATTTTAATGAAAGTGTATTTTACCCTGAACTTCAACCTGAAGTTTCGTAAAACACACTAGGGAACTCAATCTTTGCACAGTAAATTAAGAAAAATCTTTGCTGTTCTCTTGAAGGCCGAGTTGATTCCTTGTAATTAGCTATGAGTATTCGTAATTTTCTTAATAAGACATTTCACTTGATTATGATATCGTTTGAAATTCCAGTATACGTTCATCAATTAACGTGTGACATTATTTTTTGGATGGTTATTCGTCTCAAACATAAATCTATCGTACTTTAGCCAGCATTTAAATACAGGTCTTCATTAATTCATATTGAATGTGGTGGGGGAGGAAAGCACAGTTTTTCATCGCGATGTGGCCAAGAAGAGGAGACTATCTGAACTACGTGAAAAATACCATGTTTGTTAAAACCGCCGTTTTCGATTCAGTGACTTTTCCTCTTTCTCCTACCACAAATATGTCAGCTCTGTGCGACCTAATTCCAAGCAAAGAGCAACGATCATCACATTCCTAGGGACATACGAGAAATTAATTGTTTTTAATCTTCTCATAATAAACCAAAATTACTTCAATCCCAAAATTAATTCAAATTTTCAAACAGAACTGAACATGGTAGAAGTATTGCATAGTTTATCAAATAAAATGAAGTTTTTAGTTTAAATGAAGTTTTTGTACTATTGAAGAAGTATACGATATTTTAAGCTGCTTAGTCGAGGAGAAACCATAATAAAGTAAACGTTGAAGCAAAACTCTAAACCATTTTATCATTGTTGGAATGGCTCAAAATGGACATCCTAATATTAGCAAGAATCTCGTTCAAGTGTTCTCCAATCCAAATTTTCAACCCGGAGTTTCATTCACATCACTGCCAGTGATCATATTCTGGGCAAGATTTTGGACATGAAATCTCTCCACAATAAATCTTATTGAGAAGTTGAAATTACTTCAGAGTGTAAATCACACTAAGTATAATCCTGCCTAACCTTTGCAGCAGATGCATGGACTACCAACCTACGAATTGCCTAAAGTAAATTCTTGACTACGTTATTCCATCCTTTGCAGTAAAAAACATTTTAAAAATTAGTTCCGACTCATAAGTAATTACTTTTTTATTGGTTATTGTATGACTCAGAGTCAAGCTGTCTTTCGGTTTCTTTCGGATCATGTCAATGGCAACTACGTCACTTGAATCAGAACCGTTCATAATCCAGTTAGGTAACCCGCAACACAGCACGCAAGAGCGGCCTACATTCATTCATTCGCTGTCCCTCTTTTTAAACCCAATATGTCTCTATAATACCATCACTCATGAATAGTCTTGTCGAGTATAAAGGCTGATGATTCATTCGTCTCTATAATTTAACGACCTTAAGCGGCACACATACTCGTAGAATATATTCTTAGGAGGGATCACAAGATAAACATCGATAAGATTTCATAACAAAGTGCAGTTATAACGAATACCGCATTTGAAATATGATTATCTAAAAGCTTTCTGAAGCATTCTCAAGCTGAAAACATAAATCAGCATTCTGAATGTTGTTGAACCGTCTGGAATTAAAAGTTGTTCGAGCTTACACTACATGTTTTTAACTCAATAATACACTGCCAAACATCGAATTCAGCTCTAAATGTGTTCCGATCGATTTTCACGAGATTTCAAGGCCAAATCTGTAGCGCTTTAGAGATATTTTGATGTAAATGCCTGAGGTAATCAAACTTTAATGAAAAACTTATGCTTTTAAATCTCAGACCTTTCTCTAAATGCGAAGGATGCTGGTAGGTGGACAAAAATTTCAAGGGATTCAAACTTTGCAGTGAGCCTTATGGGAGCTTTACTTTAGAATACACTTCTCTGACCACTATTTCTGAGCCTTCGTGTTCTACTTTTGCCACTGAGTTTCTTTCCGTACATACTCGTAGTTGTGTGCGTCGTGTAACTGTGGGAAACTTACCTCACAAGTAACTTTCGGAATTTTATTCGCGAAACCCATTCTTGTAGAAATTTATCGAGTAACAGATCGTTTATTGTTACCGTTCAGAAATTATTTGTTTATTGGTTGAATATTTCATTTTTATAACTTCCATCAAACAACTAAACTACGTGTGTCGTCAATAACGAAAACTACTAATTTTAATCAACCTCAGAATGAAATAAACTTCGGTATTGTCAATATAATAAACGCGAGCAGTAGGGATGAACAGTTGATTCATTTCTAATTTTATATAATTTCACTTTGCAAGCTTTCATAATCAATTTAACTTCACAAAGCAGGCTGCACCACTAAGGCGACCAAACCTGAGTGAGAAATTAAGAATACGAAAAACTAGTCGATATTCACGAGATGAATTTCCGTACAAAACCACAGGACCATTTTATGCTCGTGTGTATAGCATGTGAAAATTGCACACTTATGCTACTAACTGAAGTGCTTGGTTATTCATTTTCGGTATAATTCGAGTGCCCGGACCGTTCATGTATGAGCTTCAGCTTAAGTAGAAAAGTTACACAAGCTCTCTCAACAAGGCAAAAAACGAGCAATAAAAAGCATTTAAAATGAGAGCACTTCAAACTCAAAAGTTCTTTTTACTTACATTTTTGAGGAGAGCCACGGTGTAGGAGGGCGGATTGGCCTCAGCGAGGCACTCTAAAGTTGCGGTGTCGCCGGTGTGGAAGCGCGACCCGTCTCGCTGGCCGGCCCTGGACCCGCTCACGCGCAGCGTCGCCGTCGGCACGTCTGCTCAACAGCCAATGCAAAATGTTACAAGTCATGCTACTTTAATGCCACTTTTGAGCGATGAAAATTTTGAAGAACGGTTTGAAATTAAATCTTCACTCAAGTGCAAAAATATCTGCATGATAGTTATCGAACGTTTCTAAATTTATTTCAATAACAATCCTCACCATGTACATTTCAAATAACGGTCACGGAGGCATTAGCGTGTCTAAAGCTGATAAGACTTGCTCCTATTTATCTTCTGTAAGAGTTATATGAGCTCAATTTTCCCCATTATACCTATACTTGGCTGACATTTTACGTGCTTTTGTTCCGACCCTTTTCTGTATTAGGCCGTAACCAAACGCGGATGAGGTTCGGGAGTGAATCAGTTGCAGCAATGTAGTATTCTTTATTGTTACTTCAGGATTGACACAGGCTTCGTAATTGGTAAGGAGTCTTTCGATTGGAGGGTAATCTCGTAACTCTGTAGCGCATCTGTGATCTCTACAGCTGTTTTCTCGACAGCCGAGCTTCAGCTACTGACAGCGCTGCTTCTGTTTGTAGAAGCGACCTCTACGGCAGACCTCCTCAAATGAACCACGATATCTCTCGCCGATCCTATTTATATGCCTGGCGGGCGCACATCTAGGACCCCCCACGCACAAAAATTTTTTATTACAATAAAAATATTTTTAAAACGTCAATCAATCTCATTGATTATCCTTGGCGATCAATAACTCTGATGACAAAATTGCTTCCGAATTATGAACAGAGGTAGACAGGTATGGCCTTTGCTGTCATCATAAACAAATTTCAACGGTAATCCTACACCTTGTTAAACATTACATTTTTAGTAATTTAGTAAACAAACATTAACATTTTTAGTGTCAATATTATATTTTAGTGTCAATTCCATACTAGATTTATTATTTCTATAATCAACCAAATAATCACTTTATGCACTTAGCTCAACCAATTTGTTCATTTATTATAAAGTTATTTATCAATTGATTCTTAGAATTCGTGGATACTCCAGATATTTCGGATACAAAAAATACACCGCACAATTAACATATCAAAATATCAAAATCAAACATCAAAACGCGTACTTAATAAATCAACTAAAGTTATAGAATATAAGTTTAAATACGCAAAACAATACAATACTACAAATGGCAAGTTCAAATCGTCCTACGATTCAAATTAACTTAATAATAATTTAATAATAGAGAAAAATCTACGGATTTCAATACCAGAATTTAACTATCTCGTGTCACATTTTTCTCGCGTTACATTTCTCGTGGCACGCTGCTGAAAAATGCTTTGAATATGAAAACTCTCCGATAAATGCATTAATAAAATTAAATTCGCAAGTGATCGTTACATGGTGAGTATATAAATAGTTATTTTCTGCTTTTCTGCTTTTCAATCATTACAATTAAAATGGTTCTTCGAATTTTCAAAAAGCTCTCGCCCTTCGCGAACTATTGATGCACAAACATGTCCATAGGGCAAGTAAAACAACATCAAAGGGTATAATGAACGACGCCGAAAACACGTAATTTTCCATATACAATAGAAATATTCTAAGGCAATATATTCTAGAAGAAGTTTCGAGGAACACCCTTGAAGATGAAAACTCAACGTTGAGGTTCATGTGTTTCGTTAGGTTAATATGAATGTAGAAATCAGCGTTGTAGTGTTAAGCACTAACTTGAGGTGGAAGTGCAACTAATTGCCTAGGACTATTACTAATCTCCTTCCAGGCAGATCGACGCAATGCCACGTCCTCACCGCTGAGTCTTGCGATTTAAATTAACATATCAATTCAACTAAATCAAAGATTGAAAGGAAATAAAAGAAAAATCAATAGCTGATTCAATTCCACCAATCTAAAACAATAAATGAACTTAGCAGAGGCGAGTAACGCGGCATCAATGTTTATAATTAACGACAATAAAAATATATTCCGTATATAATAGAAAAATCTCCGTATAAAATAGTAGTAATCTAAGACATGGGAGGATTCTACTCCTCGGAAGATATTAAAACCAAGAATATGATAATCAGATCCATCTTAATCAGAGCTTAAGGTGAAACTGCAATTACTTGTTTAGGACTATTACAGATTTCTTTTAAGGCGGTACGACGCAAAGCGACGTCCTCGCCACTTAGACGACCTATTACCTTATTAAGGTCGCGTTTTATGTAAATAATCATTACCGTAATTATGATAGTAATTATCGTGTAAAGAAGCAACATTATGTCGCTCAACTGGTCAGGAATGAGATCTACTCTCGTTTCCTCGGTGTGTCGGATGAGTTCATCCGATATTTGACCGTTGTTGGCTTTAATCGCCGTTAGAATGGCGTCTACATTAAGGTTAGATATTTTATTGCCCATCTTAGCAGGCCAAAAAGCTACTAACAGCGCGGGAATTAAAATTGTGATTTATTTTAATCACCTAAATGTGATAAATAAATTATGACTTTATAAATGTTGATGTAGAAAAAGTAATTCTTCACTGGATATTTGTTGGGAATGCAGCAATTCTGATTATGAACACGAGTTCGACGTGTTCTTCAGACTCGAATACTTGAATTCGAGTACGCAACGGGGATTCGAGGTTCAGGAACACTTGAAAATTGCAGTAGGCTTCTTGTAATACTTCCTTTCGTATCTTGATACCGAAGACTATTTTTGTTTC
The DNA here is from genome assembly GCA_030386875.1 of Morinoia aosen. Lineage (NCBI taxonomy): Eukaryota > Metazoa > Arthropoda > Malacostraca > Amphipoda > Talitridae > Morinoia > Morinoia aosen. The sequence goes on from CM059575.1 coordinate 47,007,458, forward strand.
CTGCGGCTGCCACAGTTGATTTACCCCGGTGCACATCGGGTTTTAAAAGTGTTCAGAAGAAACAGTGAATGACAGTGGAAGTCTAGCGTTGTAGTATTAAACGCTAACCTTAGGTGGAACAGCAAGTATTTGCTTATTACAATGGCATTAACTTTGATTGATTGATTGATTGATTGATTGATTGATTGATTGATCGATTGATTGATTGATTGATTGATTGATTGATTGATTGATTTATTGATTTAATTATTGATTGATTTATTGATTATGAATCATTATTGAAGTTAAATAAGTACGCTACCAAGTACTAATTGAAGGTTCAAAGTGTATGTGTATCTTGTAAATCGGAGTGTGCACTGTCCTGGAGTTTTTCAGGAGTCGCCCAAGGATTCTGAAAGGATACGATACAAGAAATTAGCATGGCCACATGTTTAAGTAAGCAATTTTCGTTTCATAGTAAGGCAACGCTTCATTCTCATTAAGACACATTCTCATTAAGACACATTCTCATTAAGACACTTTCATTCCGACTACACTGCCTAGCATTGTTGTCAAACAATCTGCGGCAGATTCGAGGCAGTTCTCGCGGTTGCACACTCGCACTCTCGTGTCGCCATCGCCACGATTACAGCTCAGTTTATCAACTTTTAGCTGACGGCTTGATGAGCACAGCTCTTGATGTCGCAACAACAGCATGACAACATCCTGAGCTCAACATCTCTTCTGAAGGTGTTAGCGCAACACAATATTTCTTAACGCAAGACATCATAAGGTCTTAAGAAAGAACTCGTAGAACACTCTTACAAGCTAGGAACTCATTGAACGAACTTACAAACTAAATACCATTGAAATGCATATATGGAATGGCGTTTTCAGAATATAAGGAATGAACAGCTCCAACTAGGTTGACAATTTTACTTTCTTAACTTATCTAAAGGCAGCACATAGTTTAGGTTCGATCGGATAATCTTGTTACCGATCTTAATATCCGCGTAATTTTTACCTAGCTTTTCAATGATAGCTGGTCCTAAGAAATTTAGCTGTAACTTGTGTTTTTTGGCATGATTTTTTACTAGTACACGGTCCATCACTTTTAAATTTTTATCGCGACGTTTCATATTTCTATAGGCAGTTCTTTCAATTGTGGCTTTAATGATCGCATTTCTAATATAGTTCACTACAATAGATGACTCGGTAAATTTTTGTTTGTGAACATCTTCATATGTAGTCGCAACATTGAAATCTTCTAAATTAGTAGAACTGATATACACACACGTATCTCTACCGAAAACCGTGTATGCGGGTGTATCTCCTAAAGTTTCATTATAGCTATTATTAATCGAATTCTCTACAATATCCAGCAATCTATCCCACTCATTATGAGTAAGAAAATTTAGATATAACTTGAGCAGGTGTCGAATTTTACCATTACATCTCTCAACAATGCCGTTTGAAAAAGGGGAATAAGCTAGAACTTCCCTTTTTAAGATAGAAAGTCCTTTTGTGAAATTTCTCACATTAGATGATTTAAATTCCAGGGCATTGTCGGACAGTAGCACGTCCGGGGTACCGAACAAACAGCAAAAATTCCATAGACAATCTGTAACAGTCTCTGTACATCGGTCACTAGTCGAATACAATTTAACAAATCGTGAAAAGAGGTCGATGATAACAAGAATATATTTGTTACCATTGTCCGTCATTGGTAATGGACCATAGAAATCCATGCTGATCGTTTGAAAACATCGTGTTCCAATCGGAGCATTTAGAATTTTAATCGGCGTCGGTATTCGCGATTTTAAAATCTTACAGATGTCACAAGATTCAACAATTTTGCGTGTAATTGTCCGTTCGTACGGGTGAAAATATTTTAATTTAAACTTAAACAAGGTATGATTCAAATCTGTATGGGACAAATTATGGATGAATAGAATTGTCTTGTGTAGCAGAGTATACGGCACCACAATAGTCAGAATGGTGCTTGGTCTGTTGTCAATTCTTCGTCTTTTATACAAAATGTCATTCATAATCAGAAATTCATTCATGTCAGTATTATTAACTTTTGTTGCATTCTCTAGGGCGTCCTTTATTTCAGAACAGAAAGCATCACTATCTTGTTCACGTTTAAATTCGTCTAACGACCAGTTGTCATTAATACTTGAAAGGTCTGTAGTCGTATTAACTCTATCCAGTCTGCATAAGCTCGTTTTCTGTCTGCTATTAAAGTCACTGGGTTCACGTCTGGGGCTTTCAGCAGTACTGTTGTTGTTTCTTCCGTCATCACTTCCTGGTATTGTCTCCTCGAACTCTTCCTCAGTCACGGGCTTGTTACATTTTTTACCCGCAGCAGTGGCTTGCAGCCTGGTTACAACGGGAAAAGTCTCTACCTCTGGGGTTAAATCAGAACATGCTGACAGTTCTTTTTCTGTTAAAGGATTTTTGTCATGATTTAATCTACTTAATGCATCGGCGGCACTGTTCGCTTTCCCAGAAAAATATTTTAATTTGGCATCGAAAGCTTGAACATAAATACTCCACCTAGCGAGCGTGTTGTCTTCAGGCAATTTCTTTGAAAATAAAGGAACTAAAGGCTTATGATCGGTGTAAATGACCAAATCATAGCCTAAAACAAGATATTTAAAGTATTTCAAGGCTTCAACTATAGCGAACATTTCCTTTTTCGTAGTTGAGTATCTTCGTTGAGTGGAATTCAACGTTTTAGAGAAAAATGCAACAGGTCTCATGTTACGAACTTTATCAGTAGATGATTGAAGTAAAACAGCTCCTATGCCGACGTTCGATGCATCACAAAATAGATGAAAATTTTGATCGAAGTTTGGGTGACTCAAGGTGGTGTTGTTACATAGTTCATCCTTTAATTTTTCAAAGGCATTTTGACAATCCTTAGACCAAATGAATTCAACATTTTTCTTCAGAAGATTATAGAGCGGGCTTGCGATACTCGCAAAATTTTTTATGTACCTACGAAAGAAATTTACTAGACCTAGAAATGACTGTAGTTGTTTAACATTCTTTGGAATTTCTAAATTCTTTACTTTGTCAGTACCGGTGCTTCTGGTTCCCATTCCACTAATGGAATGTCCTAAATATTCAATTTCGCCACGGAAAAACTCACATTTTTCCGTTTTTATTGACAATCTAGCGTTTCTTAACAGTTCAAGTACAACTTTTATATCGGCAAGATGCTGTGCCTTCTCCTTGGAGAATATGAGCACGTCGTCCATAAAGACGAAAGATAGTTTTCCTAGAACAGGAGATAGCGTTTGCGTCATTACTGACTGGAAATATGCAGGTGAGGTTTTTAAACCGAATGGTAAGCGATTAAACTCAAATTTTCTACTACCAACTGTAAATGCTGTTATTTCCTTACTCTCATCGGTCAGTGTAATATTATGATATCCCGACCTAAGATCTAATTTTGAGAAATATTTCTGACCATTTAAACTATAGAGAAGCTCGTCTACTCTCGGCAGCGGGAATGATTCTTCATGAATTACCTCATTTACCTTGCGAAAGTCAACTACCGGACGTATAGTTCCATCTTTCTTATGAACTACAATTATCGGTGAATTATAAGCTGAAATCGATGATCTAATAATTCCGTCGTCTAACATTTTTTCGTTAACGACTTTCAAGTCTTCCATGTAACGGTGGGCAATACGATAGGGAGGGACATTTACAACATCCACGTTAGGTTTCAAACGTATTTTGTATGGTTTAATCGCAGCAGCTGAGATCGATTCATTGTCTATAGTAATAACGTCTCTGAATTCATTCAACAAACTCAGCAATTCAGGCTTCATTTCGTCATCGTTTCACTTGATATCATCGTTATTTAATGTCCGCCGACCACGGGCTATTTCTTTGAAATCATAAACGTACCCTTCGTCGACAACTCCTGTGATCCCGACAGATTTACTATTAGTGTCTTTCTTCTCGACATCTAAATGACTGTCCTGAACAACACACGTTGCCTGCACAAAAGTACTCAATCCTCCCTTTAATTCTCCTTGTACATCTGACAAGTAAACTTCGGATTCAACATGATCCTTCTCCACTTTTTCTAAAGTACTTATAATTGCATTCTCTGGTAAAACAACCGCTCTGTCTGAGCTATTAATTAACAACAACGGAATCTTTCTCCTATTGTTAACTCTCACAATCGCTTCGGCGACACAAATGCCTTCTTTTAAAGTTGCTTTCTTTATTATGTATTCTCCATTTTTACACTTTCCAACATGTCCAACATGTTTCAAAATTACATTAGGAGCAATTTCAATTCTTTGAGTATGCACTCTTAACGGCCTTGGCCTTTTGTGGGAATTGGTAACTACAACTACGCCTCGGACAGGCTGATTTTCTCTCTTACCATCCCTTTTTACTTCCTCGCCTACTCTCGCGGCATTACACGTCCTCATAATTTCTTTCTTCTCTCTTAGCTTATTTAGGACTTTTTTCTTAGCTCTGGAAGTAATCGTGTCCGCCATGAGACACTCAGTATTCTCTATTAAATACTCGAGACACTCTGTCTTTCTCTTTTTTCGTCTTTTTACCTCTGCAAAGGGAATTCTCTCGTCTTTGATAATTAAACATTTTTGTTTTAAGTCTACAACGGCGTTCTTGTCCAATAAATCACGTCCAATAATGACGTCATAATTGTAAATACCATCTTTAATTATTAAAGCATTTGTCTTTAAACTTATACCGTTTTTTAACTTTAGGACAAGCTCTACCTCGCCTTCAACATTACTCTTAGCGTTAACGCCTTTTATAGTCAGAGAACTTGGCTTCACGTCATTACTTATCTCATTAATTCTGTGGTAGCTGATCAGGCACTTCTCTGATCCTGAATCAATCAATGCATTCCACAGGTCTGCATCTTTTCTAAGCACAATCATGGGCTTATGACTTTTTCTTATTACAAATAATTCATTTTGTCCTATAATTTCGACCTCTTCATCTTCTTCGTATTTACAAACGTTCGCCGTAACATGGCTTTCATAATTATCAGTGCCATGAGCGTTTAAGCCGCTCAAGTCGCTTAGATCCACCTCTCCCAGCGATTCATATCTGTTTTGACATTTAATCAGTGGATCAACTCTCTCAACATTTTTAACGAGGGAATCTTCAGCACCAGAATTCTCCTCGGGTTCACAGGGATTTGTCGCCGTAGAGTCATACTTAGTTATTGTAGTTTCATTTTTACCATTGACGTTATTTCTATCGAAAGTGAAATCTTCTCCGCCGCTTACGCTAAAAAATCATTTCCACTGTTAGTTTGGTAAGTTTCTACCTGGCCTTTTTCTGACATACTAGTTTTATACTGTCCTCGCGCACGGACACGATTCGGTCTGCCTGGTCTGTTTAAACAGTCTCTTCTGGACCTACAATCTCTTGCGTAGTGTCCTAACTTATTACAACGAAAACAAACTACATCACGCAGTGAATGCTCGGTGGCTGTCTGACTTGAACCTGGTTTGTACCAATCAGTCGGTTTCCTAGCCACAGTGGTTACCGACACACCTTGTCCTTGACAGATACACATATTTCTATTGCAATTCGAGCAACGCCCAGCTTCAGTAGCTGTCTCTAATGCCTGAACTTCTAGAGTTCCTAATTCACGATCAACAAAAGATTTTACATGAGGTCTAGCACGGTAAGTTGGTCTTGGGAAATTTGGCCTCCAGTAGGGTCTACGCGTCCTACCTCTACCTTGAAATCCGCCTCTTGTCATTGTATGCACTTCGGCCTCATCACAGGCAGCTTCGAAGTTTGATTCGGACGACTGATCATCCTCAGCACAATAGATTTCCATAGATCCCTCAGATCGAGTCGCTAGTATTTGCTTATCCTCGGGAAAATTGCGAATTACAGTTACAATTCTCTGAAGGAGCTCTTCCGACGATTTGAAGGGTTTATTGAATAGTCTTTTTGAAAAATCTTCCGTCACTAGAGGGTTGATGATGGCCATAGCCAACGCAACAACTAAAGTATTCTCGACGTACTTATCGAGAGCAACAGGATCGGGACAACTTACTACATAGGGGTGTGCTCTGTTCGAACACTCCGAACTGTTCATTATTCTGTGGGTAAATTTACGGATTTTGGACAGGATAGCAACGAACTGGCTAGCTAATGCATCGTTTCTTTTCAGGCGTACGTTATTTAGATCACAGGCGACCGCGTGCAACGATCTTTCACCTTTTGATACGTAGATATTTTCTAACAGGTGCACGACTTCTTCGAAAGTTAATTCGTAACCTTCACTGATTATGGAGGCTACCACAGTATTGAAGTCGCCTACCCGCTTGTCTGCAGTTCGCAATAATAGATTGAGTTTAGCTTCCTCTGAATTGTCGGAAAGCATGTTGAAATACGCTCTCACATTTTTTATATGCGTTTCTAGTGATTTGTTTTATATGAAGTCAGGGTCGTTCTTTCGTTTTCTACCTCTGTATTGGGGCAGATCCTGCCCCGCAATTACAACACTAGGTATCGGACTGACAATAGAAGTCGTCACAGCGGTAACTGTACTAGCGACAGAGCTAACTGTTGTAACGGCTGCACTGATAACAGGGGTAACAGTGGTCGCCATCGTGCTAGGTATTTGAGGAATTGATAATCTGAAAACAGGGACGGATAACCTACCAAAACGGGTCAAATACGGAATGGTTCTTATATACTCGTATTCGTCAGAGTCACTGCCTGACATAAGCACAAAATAATCCTATATTCATAAACTTCCAATTTCCAGTAAAAGAGAAATGTTCTACACACAATAAAATTTTCTACATGCAAATGATAATATTCTACATACAATAAAATTTTAACTCACAACTCACATTTTCAGTGGACTTCCGTGGACTTAAAACAGGCTAATTGCTAATTACTCGTGAAGGCTGGCACCACTCTGAATAGAGGTAAGCTGCTTCAGCTTACTTTTATATGCCAGAGACAATGGGCGCCAGAGGACAATGGGTGCTAGAGACAATGGCTACAACTTCCTTTAACTGTTTCAGAGAACAATGGACTACCACTTCCTTCAATTGTCCTCACAGACAATGGACTACCGCCTCACACAATGCTTCCGCGTAGACGCTCGCTCTCTCACTCGCGAGAATCAGCTTGCTTACTGCGCTTTCGTAATTCTTTCGCTCGTTCTCGCCGCTGCCCGGAATCAGCCTACGCTTGCAATGCTTTACTGCTTAACTTCCTACTTATTAACTTTATAATGATGATGTATAATCATTAATTTGAGCGCATGCTTATTTTTAATTTGCAAGCAACATTATCGGCGTACACTTAACTTAATATTTTGGCGATGCGTAGATCTCGTAGTTCTTCTCGTTGCAGATGACGGTGGGTAGATGCGTAGATCTCGTAGTTCTTCTCGTTGCAGATGACGGTGGGTAGATGCGTAGATCTCGTCGACAGATCAGGATGTAAATTTTGAAGCGATGAAGAGTTTCTTTCTCGAAGAGTTTCTTGGAAAGCACTTCGATTTTTTGCGCTGACGTCTTTCTTCCTTTTCTCGATGCTCTGAAGTAATGTGATAACTGTGCGACGTTACTCCAAACAGGGTGACACTCCTCACATTTAAAATCACGGATCAGCAGAACTGAAGATCAATTCTTGATATCTTTCTTCTCAATGGGCATTGTGGCAATGTGGATATCTTTAATGTGGCACTCCCCATACACGGGCACCAGAATGTTCCGACCCTTTTCTGTATTAGGCCGTAACCAAACGCGGATGAGGTTCGGGAGTGAATCAGTTGCAGCAATGTAGTATTCTTTATTGTTACTTCAGGATTGACACAGGCTTCGTAATTGGTAAGGAGTCTTTCGATTGGAGGGTAATCTCGTAACTCTGTAGCGCATCTGTGATCTCTACAGCTGTTTTCTCGACAGCCGAGCTTCAGCTACTGACAGCGCTGCTTCTGTTTGTAGAAGCGACCTCTACGGCAGACCTCCTCAAATGAACCACGATATCTCTCGCCGATCCTATTTATATGCCTGGCGGGCGCACACTTTTATAGCAACGTTTTTAGATACCAGATACATATTGGTTGGTGAAGTACTAACATAAATTTTCCAGCCAGAAAGCACAGACACTTTAAATTCTCCCATGATGTACTTTATTTATGTGATGCTCATACGAATTGTTCTATACATTTAGAGAAACTGAATAAGTCAGACTAGAGTGGGAGTGAATTTCAGAACTAGTTCTGCCATTTTTTCCACATAGGCACGCCATTATTGTATGATTTGGACGCATGCGGACACCGTATCGGTTTTCAGTTCACAATCATATTTTCGTTTTTTTTAATTATGTTATATTAATTAGTCTTGATAGTAGTTATAAAACAATGCATGAACAATGTGCTCATAACAACTTAACCTTTTATTACAACAAATTTTGTTGTTCAACTGATGTTATTTCATCACTGAAACATTGTACCAATGAAAAGGTGCGCTAAATGCAGATAGCTATTTGAGTGCTAGAGTGAGTAAAGTTTTGTTGTTTCATCCACAAACACTCAAAGTTTTTCAAAATTACGCATCAGGAATATTGAATATCCTTAATGTTGATCTAGTGGAAAACAATAGGAGTAATTCACCAAATATTCTCGCATATTTACAAGGTAAGTCTTAGCTTTCTTCAAAATTCGTATGTATCACCTTGCAGTTGTCCGGCAACCGAATATCACTTACTTCTGAAGTCGTTTTTACTTCGCAGTTCTAAGTTGCTTGCAGAACACTCGCAATCATCGGTAATTTTTTTAATCTCCGGTCTCTTTCTTTCAATATGTGTGATTTATTTGTGATGATTATTGAATTGAAGTTTGCACGGATGTAAAGTCTTCCCAAGATCGGTTTGATTTTGGCTGCTACTGTTTTTCTGCCTTTGTAACCTTGCTTCGTGCGTGCAGGTTTGCAATAGGGCTATTACTAACATTAGCATGCACAAAACTTTTAGATAATGTACCACAGAATATTCGGAATAGCTTCCTAATTTATTTGATGGGTTTCGACACCATCGTTATGACAAGTCTACACTATAAAATTCACATGAGTAAATGAAAAAATACCTTGGAAGGATGCGCACAAGGACCTGGATCATAATGACATAAGTTGGTTGCACAACGGAAGAAATGTTACCTCGTCTACATCTGCATAATTTTACTTCCTATTCGTTGGTATTTACCCTTACAGTCAGTTAAAGCTAACTGTACATAATCAGTCAAAGTACTACTGAAACGAACAATCGCAATCATAAGAGGAAGATAGAAAATTACGCTCTCTAGCAAACTCGGCCACGCCGGCACTCACAAGTGACGGAGAGGGACACGTTCTTGGAGGCGGCGACACCAGGCAGCGTGGAGGAGGTGGCGGTGCAGGCGAGCACGGCGCCGTCGTCTCCAGGGTGCGCTTCGAACGTCAGTTCCGACGTGCTCCTGTCTGACGAGTGGTTCTGTTGGCAACAAGGCCTTCTCAGCAATTGGGTCATTATTGTGTCAAGTTCAATCCGTCACTCACATAATCCAGTAGTTCCGGAAACTCACGTACAGAATTTTACAAGCCATGTCAACACACTTGCGAAGCTATTGTTAGAAATCCCTTTTAATGGTCTCCTGATTAGCACACATTGTACAATGTACATGCAAGTGGTGTGGATGCTTTCCAGCGAGGTCCATACTTTTCTAACTTTTTTTTCTTCCAGGATGTGGAGTTTTTTACTGACAATATCTATGAGTTTTAACGAAATAAATACACTAAACACGGGTGGTGTTTTTACTTCGAACCAACTTTGCGAAACATTGTTTCTGATTGACACTTCCTACACTCGAGTTTGCAATAAAGAGTGCATTGTATGATATATACAGAAATGGTTATGTGGATATTCATTTGCTAATATTAACCGATAAAATAATGGCAAAGTTTTCAGTAAATATTTTTAAGGGTATCTTTAATATGAAGCGCTGTGTTTTTTTTCAAAAGAATCATCTTGGAGTCACATCGCAGTTTCTCCCAGCAATGTATATTTATCTGTCCTCCAAAGCAGGTCAGCCGTGATCAACCACTGGCAGCCGCTGAAACTCAGTGCAAAGTAAGTTTTATAAAGAGAATTGATGCATGTGTCAATGTAGAGGGTGGACAATTTGAGCATCTATTTTGGTTATGATCGATAAAATTGATGTACATACTGTACGTAGTTTTATAAAAACCTGGATGCTGCGCTACTTCTAGGACATACTGTTTTAATAGAATCAAGAATCAGGTACCGTATTAGTTGACTAGCTGGAACTTATTTGTTGGCGTATGAGGTTACGTTGACAAAAGATGATGTTTTACTCGAGGATTGACTCCAGTAGACGAGGGTAAAATGAATGTAACATACTTTTTTGTTGAAAAAATATCGTTAGACTAGCGCACACGACTCGTCAAAAATTATGGGATTCGGTATTTCACTCGAATATATCCGAAGTGGATGACAAACAAATATATCCATCCTAATAGTACTCGTGATTAAAATATTCTTCTACTTGTGTGCTGGTGGTACTCTACCACAGATACGGTCATTAAAAATCCTTAAGAGCGTGACAGCTTGAGAGACGAAACAACCAACCAGCCAAGCAAGAAACAAGTTTGTATTATTATTTACTAGTCCAGCCCCCTTTATATGAAATAAGAAAGAAGGCGAAATGAAAGAAAGGCCGAATGAAATTATAAAAATTCAATCTCTCGAGAGTTGAAGAGGCCGAGTTCACACGGCCCGTCAAAAATCTAGCCTAATAATACCCGTAGTGTGTTTCTTAATATATTTATTTATATATTTGTTTGGTTTCCGCTTCTCAAGAAACATAGGCTGTCTGAGTTTGTGGTATCATGGATCCCGAATTCCTCAGTATAATATCAGAAGATGGCTTTTACATGCATTGATATGTTTGATATTTCATCAGGATAGGTTCGTTTATAATAGGTTTCGTTAGATTATAGGATAGAATAGGTTAGCATAGGTTAGGTAATATTGACAGAATTTTTTCACGGGTCCGCCTAGCTTATCGATGACATTGTCCAAGGAATTTCCACGGGTCCTGCTACCTCCTAACAATACCCATAGTTCATTTGTTTGTAGACCGCTTCTTTCATTTCTCTGTCATGTTCATAAAGATCGCCATAATAACCGTATCTGTCATACGAGCATCACCAGTGCGCAAGTACTATAATATTTTTACCACGGGCACTGTTAGGATGGATATATTTGTTAGTCATCCACGTCTGGAAAGTTTGTTTAAGAAAGGTAATGAATCCCATCATTTTTGATGGGCCGTGCACACTAGTGTATAATAATGTTCGACAAATCACATGACACACGTTTCATAAGAATTCACGTGATGTTCATTCCTACTCGATTCTGATGGATTAATACACTGAAAATTGTGGAGTTGATTGAGCTAGTATCACAGATACGCTTGTTAAACACTTTCGGCCGGCTTCGGACAGACAGACAGACGGACGCGGCTCTTGTTATAGTTAAGACTAGTCCACCCCCTTTATTTGAAATAAAAAGGAGGGCGAAATGAGAGAAAGGCCGCAAGAAATAAAAAAATACAATCTCTCTAGAGTTGATGAGGCCGCGTGAACACGGCCCGTCATAATATATAGGGCTGGAGCTTGTATCACAGATACGCTCATCACACACTGCAGGCTGGCTTCGGACAGACCGACGGACGGACGGACGCGGCTCTTATTATAGTATAGACTAGTGAACAGGACCCGTCAAAAATGAGGGGATTCAATTCCTTTCTTGAACAAATTTTCCAGATGTTGATGACAAACAAATATATCCATCTTAAGTTCCTAACAGTACCCTTAATATGAAATATTCTTGTACTTGTGCACTGGTGAAACTCGTATCACAGATACGGTCATTAAAACTATCCATATGAGCGTGGTAGAGAAATTGAGGAAGCGGACTCCGAACAAATACACGAAAGAAATAATTAGACAGTAGAAGGGCCCGTGGAAATTCCACGGACAATGACACCGTTAAGCTAGGTGGACACTTGAAAAATTCTGTCAACAATACCTTACCTAAGCTAACCAAACCAATCCTAACCTAACGTATCCTAACCTATCCTATCCTAACCTTTCATATCCTAACCTATCCTAACCTAACCAAACCTATCCTAACCGAAAATATCCTGATAAAATGTCAAACCTATCAATGCGTGTAAAGGCCGTATTTAAATGTTACACTGAGGAATTCAGCATCCATGATACCGCAAACTCTAACGAAGGCCTTTCGGATACAAAAAAAAATAAATCCCATGTTCATTAAGAAGCTGATACCAAAAAAATATAAATAATTATATAAATAAACACACGAGGGGAATTTTTAGGCTACATGCAATACCCCGCCGAACTCGGCATCCACGTTATATATATATATATATATATATATATATATATATATATATATATATATATATATATATATATATATAAACACACGACGGTCATTCTTAGTACAATATTATTGTTCAAGGTGGTTTTAAATACATTTACTGTTCGTTTTTCTTCTCCAACAAATTGCCTTGTGGTGAACAAAATATTCAATTTTCATTGTTGTAACATTTCGTGCCTTTAAAACAAAAGTGAGAGGATGCAAATTTTTTGTATTATTCCAATCATATTTATAATTCCATTAAAACAGATATAAGTTATTGGGAATGCTGCAGACAGGAAATATATAAATGCGTACACAAGTTAAGCAAATTATCACATTGGGGATATGAAGTGGAATAACACAACATTCGTAGTGCTCAAGAGGTGATGACAGCACTGGAGCATCACGATGAAAAATTTTAAACGGACATGAAAATGGAAAGACGAGTACGAAAAACACAGATACGTGATCGAAAATCATGTGAAACATATGAATTGCAAATGTTAGTCCACTTGACTCTTGAGATAATACCTTTGTCACACATCGAGTGAGATTATGCTACATAGCGAGCACTTCATAAATCAATCAGAGCATTTAAACAGAGAGGATACTCATGGGTGGATCAATTGTTTCACGCAAAATATTAACGGACTTTTAAGGCAAGCTACAGCGCTGTGCACAGAACTGAACGGTAATTTTTTTCCCAAAGGAGTGCAAATAAGCGAACAACACGGAGCAAAGCAAGCAGTACTTCGAAACAAGGATCATTCGAAAATCGTTCAGTCCGGTTTCGTTGTACGGCACATCATGACACTCAATCGCGGCTTCATGGCAGTTGAATCCGAACTGAGAAGCCAACACGACGGTGACGCTGATAACAATCAACAGCAGGCAAATGGTAGCGTAGTCACTGACATCGAGAGGCTCTGGAGTTAAGTCGGCAGAATAGCACCTCAGGAAGGCAAACATTCTCGTGCTCTCGTGTGACTGAAAAACTGATTGAACCCACTGTTTGATTCGGTGGTGATCCTACGGGCACTACATCTTTTTCACTTCAAATTAATCCAAGTCAAGTTCAAATTAATCCAAGTCAAGTTCAAATTAATCACAGTCAAGTTCAATTTAATCCAAGTCAATTTCAAATCAATCCAAGTCATGTTCAAATTAATCGAAACCTTAGTTGAGTTAAAAATTGTAAAAATAACTTGTCAATTTGAGCTTTTTCTGTGTTAAATATGTATCTATTGGATGTGATGAGCAGGACAGTCGTTTTTACTTTCAGCAAGGAACATATGAAATATCTGCAATATAAAAAAAAGCTGTCGAAAAATGTGGTAAGTATCCAGTATCATGAGGCAGAGTGTAATTCAGATCTTTGAGCGGGGTAAAAGATGCAAGTCAATTATAAAACTTCGTACTCGTATTATACTCCTCATTAAGTTTGTGCTAAAATTCTACATTGGTGACATTGTGCATACATTCAAACATTTGTGTCCAAAATGTAATTTTGCGTTACACATACACATAGTTTCGAGTATTTATTTGAACTCATAGATATTTATATACGTGAAATTCCACTTTTTCACACATACATATGAAATACATGCATGTACAATAGATTACTACCGGACGATATGTATATTTAATCTTCAAAAAATATACAAATGCGATTCACTGAGTACTAATGTACGATTCCGTTTGATTACGATTTATACGAGTACTTTACTACACAGATACAAAAGAATGATACGTACAGCAAAGAATTATTTTAAAAATATTTAGTTCGAACGTTTCGAGCACTAGGCTCATTCTCAACGAGATCTGCAAAAACTAGACACAACTTAAGCACAGTTCACAAATAAAATTCATATATTGACAGGCAAAAGTAGAATAGGGAAATGGACAGCAATGAAATAGGAAGGCGGTGAACAAGGTTTCTAACACTTACTACGCTGACGCTATTCAGAAACATGGACAAAAAGTTAGCGGTTTAAAATTTTTAGTTGATATCAGCTCTGCATGTCATTTAACGGTAGTTTTAACTTATGTATCTGCAATGAATCTGATATTCGGAGGTCAAAACTAGCTGAACATGAATCCAGTATTCTAAATAAAATTATTGATCACTGTTAATGACTTGATCCCATGAGGCATTGCAGTGCTCCCTCATGCTAGAATGGGACGGAGAACCTAATATCCGACCTGTACGATGACTCCGTCCAGCATGCTCAGCTATCCGTATATACAGTGCTAGCTGGGTTGAACCAACGTACTGAGATGCGCAATGCGCACAACGGAAATCATAGACGACGGAAGATCGCGTGCTTTTAGGAAGTACATCTTTAAATCGAAAAAATGAACTAATTGTACGTTTATTAACCAATATAATGCGTAAGGAAACTTCAAGAAAATATTTAGAAATGAGATTAGTGCGTTCTAGTTTAAATTTTTCTGACTGATAACCGAAGTATGGAAAAACACAATGGACTTGAGATGCAGCTTGATTAGAAGCAGGAGAAGGGTCATAAACATTCGATAGGAATTTACCGATTGATCAGGAGAGTAGATTAGATGGAAACCCATTTGAAATGAAATAGGATTTCAGAAACCTAAATTCATGATGAAGATCGTCAAAGTTGGAACATACTTATTTATTTTAGATTCATCTTTTTTTTCCTACGTTTTTTGGAAGAGATTCAGGTATACCACGCAGCTGTACTCTAACACCAGTGTTTTTGCTTTTCATTCATTATTTCGTTTTCTCGAATAGTTTACGCTTTTTTCGCGTGCAGAGCGAGCTGTGCAGTCGATGCGCTGGAGGTTAATGTTGTGCATTTTGGTGCACTTGACGGTGGATAGATCAATCTACACATTCCATGAATGAAACACCAGTCTAGCACCTTCCGTTGTGAAACACCCTGCATAACAATGATGATGAATGTAGTCACTGGCATAAATATTTTTGAGACTTTTGTTTTTCTCCCGCGGAGACGTAGAATGACCTGCATGCTCGGCTGCCTGATCTTAAAACTGTGATTACTTTTCCTAGAGTTACTTTGAAGCTGATGTCGACAAACATCGACCGCCTGCCGTTGGTGAATTGAAATGATGCTCCTTGTCCTAGAAAAGGGCAAATATCGCCAGGAGTTTTGGCTGTAGGTCTAAAAAGGTTCAGAAATCGTCCACAATAGCGTATGGTGAATGGAAATAATAGATTGAAATGCATAATTTTAAATCGAGTGACCTAGACGGGTAACTCTTCATTGAAATAGTAGAGTTTGAGTTAATTTCGTATGAGTTAACTTTTCTAAATTATGTTCACCTGAGGGAGTTATTTCTGTTACACGTACCCTTTACAATTTAGCCATAGTGGAAATCCTACGCAGGAACTGCCTCAGAAGGAACTTTGGATGAAACTATCAATAATATCCTAAGAACCTTATCGTTTGTGCGTGAAATTTATGTAATTCTTCCTGATTCGTTGATTTTTCAAGACGTAATTAGTGAAACTATTCTGCTGCTTAATTTAGAGAAAAATCGTTGTTAGGCTCACTTCGATGATTACTCACAGCTTTGTGTGTATTAAATGCACGTCTAAATCAAATAAACACTCAACTGAAATATACTGTGTCAAGTGCTGGTGGATGTGAGTTCCTGTGTTAAAGTGTATAAACGGTTTTTGTGCAGGCCGTTCAAGTTTTGCGCCTAAACCGTTCAGGGTATGAGCGTCAAGCACGCTAAAATAAAGGTTGATCATATGCATTGTGAGAGGCTGGTTATGATCTAGCCGTACGTATGGAAGGTATCAGGGAGATATCATGTTTTAGCCCTCAATCACGTCAATTCACCTACCGCAACCAATATTTTGGTGATGTTTTGACTTGAAATGAAAAAAATGAGTGTGGGGATGACCTGATTATTCACCCTCTCACTATGAATTCTTGTCAGGTGTTAAAAAATACTTTTTTCTCTTCACGTTTGATCGGTTGTAGAAGCTTTTCGTTGTACCTAGCACTTCATTATATCCCGTGTTAACTTTGTGCGCGTGTTTCCTTGAGAAAGCGAGCGCAATGTTTAGTTAGATACGTCCCGAACCCCACGCCATGAGGTGACCCGGTTTGCTCCACTTAAGTATGAGTTCGTGGCGTGAGGCCAAACACCAAGTTTCTCTTATGTTACGCAGCCACCTAACCTGAGGTGTAAATGTGCCCTTCCTGTGCTTTGTTATTTTTAATAATGGGTCGCTGATATTAACTATTTCTCTTTTTTTGTTAAAAAATTAAGCATCGACACATGACCAGTCTTGTATGCCCATAGGTTAAGTAAATTAGGTTAAATAAACTTTAAAATGGCTTAATGATAGGATGCCCTAGAAGTCGCTGAAATTATTCGGGGCCACAAGGAGCTATACTAAATAAGTTTTTAATAATTTCCTCAATATCGGATTGATTTTAAGAACAAAGCAATGCAATTCTAAAAAATAAAAGTTTTATTTTGAAATTTTGATTATATTTGAAATCAGTATTTTTCATGCACCGCCTTCTTGAAAGCAGACAAGAATCGACACGGTTACACAAGTAGTTCATTATGGCGCTGGTGACTTGAGTCGGTGTAAATTTGTAGGCTTTTGACGGTAGACTCTCCATTTAAAGTGTTCATCGTGGAAAGCTTTCCAACCCACAACAACTCACGGCTCCAACTGAGGTAGAAATTCAATTAGACATTTTCATATAGACTTATCATATAGTAGACTTTTTCATATCGTTGTATAAACGAATATAACTTGGGAACAATGCGAACTGTTCTAGAAGAATTAATGCCATCATTGGACATCTATGAACTGGATAATAATGCAACTAACATTGATCAAGCAATACTAAATTTAACTGAAATTATAACGACCGCACACAACCTGTGTTGTCCAATAATCACCTGCACAATTACGCCGAAATATAGACAAAAGCCGTGGATTGCTGCAGATATCGTGATCAATATAAAGAAACGTCAAGCTTACCTAGCCTTACTTTACGAAGGACGAATATTTAGAGTAACAATTAACAGATTCATGAATCATGTGACAAATCAATTACGAACATCGAAACAAAACTACTGTCCGGCCGCACAGGGGTTGCCGAGCCTTTTTTGTTAGTTACCCATAACCCCAAGTATTTTCTTTATGCGTCCAGCTCCCTGAACGCCGACTTGTCTGTTTCTCTGCGCTGATGTTGCGTCTGTGCATTTACTTTAGTTAGCCCTTAAATATCATTTGTATTACATGTCGATATTCCAATGTTTCTTTGATTACCTAGCTAAATAAGACTAATATTTTAAATGCAATTTTGAGTGTTGTACCTTGTTATGCAGTAGCTCATGTGTGTACGCACTACTTTTGCAACAGAAAATAAATCACTGTCATTGTTAAAATATATCAGTGTATGTAATAGGGACTTCAAAGAGATTCAGCAATAAACAAGTCAGACCCTGAGATCAAATGAGTTTCCTTTCTCCTTGTTGACACAGGCTTTAGTCTCATACGACACCTCGCCTAATAAGGGGTTTAAGGAGCCACCTCGGAAGGACGAACTATTTCGAATAGTTGGTCGATTAGGAAGACGCTGTCGCAGTTCGGCACTAACGGAGTTCACTTCTGTTGCCCTAGCGGTATCATACGGCGCAGACAGTTGCTCGTCATCCTAACGGTACCGCCGTAGTTCGGCACAAAATGGAATTTACTTCTGTTGCCCTAGCGCACTGAATACGGCGTAGGCGGTACCCACACACACCTCACTCTAGCGGTGCCACCGTAGTTCGGGACAAAACAGAAATAACTTCTGTTGCCCTAGCGGACTGAATACGGCGCAGGTGGTACCCACACAAACTTCACCCCACACACACAACGGTACCGCCGTAGTTCGGCACTAACAGAAATTACTTCTGTTGCCCTAGCGGACTGATTATGGCGTAGGCGGTACCCACACGAACCTCAGGAAGGGCAGCTGCGAAGAAAAGCTAGCGCCCCGGAAAAAGGTAGCTGCACAGAAGACAGCCCCCTTTTCCACGAACCCTTACGTCGACCGCACGACGGTATCGACAACTACTTAACGCGCAAATTCATTGATTACAAAACTGATATTAAAAAAACTTGGCGCCTGCTAAATTCATGCTGTAGACCGAATAATAATGCTACAAAAACAATTGAGTCCATCATTCACGAAAATGTAAAATATCACGACAAACAAGATATTGCAACAGTGTTTAACAACTTTTTTTATAAATGTAGGGAAAAATATCGTCGATAGTGTCGTTAGTGAACCTTCAGACACCTGCAACCCAATTGAAAATCATGGACGGATCACCGGTGGGTTAAGGACGTGACGGTCGATTATGTGCGATATATAAGCTGGTTGGCCTACTCTGCATTAACACTCCTTCAATGCTCTCTTAACCACCCGCGGTCGAGTTCGGACGTGAAATTCATGGTTGGCCATGGACGGTTTGAAGGCGCAAAATTTTCAGTTGGGGAATGACCGTAACATTGGAGAGCGACTATCGGTGGTTTACAGCCTTACAAACGTATGCTGCCGGTTGTGTGCTGCAGGTGTCGCGATCAGGGCTGCCACTGATGGGGGATTTCCCCTAAATCTGGGGGAAACGCTTGTAGTCAAGGGGAATGGGGGAAACTTTCGGAAATACTACTAAAATTGGGGGAATTCGGCCAGGAATTATTTCCTATTTAAAAAATGTATATCTTGAATAATTTTGAAATACAAGTGGACGTAAGCTCATTCGGATGAAGATATTATGATGCAGAACAGGAAATGTCTCCTATTACCGACGAATAAAAGGCAATAAAACTAAGTTTGAACGAGGATCGAACTCGATAGACTTGCAACGAGATTCACATCGGAACAGTGAACAGTGTCAGTCTCGTTCTCACAGCTTACAGAGCTGTCTCGATAGTGTGCTTTATAAAAGGAATAAAAAGGCAAACAGTGACCGTGACGGTTGCTAGCTTCCTTCCTCTGAGAGAGTACTTTTTGATCAACATTCCCATCATTACCTTAAATTATGTGGTAATTATTCTTAAATATTAATGTGTGAATTCAGAGATTATCATATTTTCTTCAGCAAAGGAGGCGGAACGGAGGAGTTCTTGAAGATTAAATACTCGTGTGGCTCAAAATTAAGAGGTGCTAAATATGTGCAGCGGGCCTAGTTTTCATTCAGTAACTTTCAATATTAATGTTTTTATTTGTCTGTCTTGTCATAACTTACATGCGTTACAGAGGCTAACTCTGTTACATGCTCTTCAGCAATAAGTTCTGCAATTTTTCATATTAAATTAATGCTTTAACAAGCAAAACTTTTCACAGATAACAACAAGGTTCATTGTAGAGATTAATGCATTTATATAAAGATTTAATTTTTTTATAATTATTATTTTTGCTTCAGAATGCTGATTTTTTTCTTAATGGCTTACTGAACCAAATCATCTTCCAAGAAACGAAAGTTCTGTACGCAATCATTTAGAAATGATTGGCTCGGTGCACCCGAATTAAAACTTGTCTGAAACGAAATAGTAATCCCAATGCAATATTTCTTAGATAAATTAACAAAAACTATGCTCAGTGCAACATAAGAGAAACGAAAACTTTGGCTAACACGACCTTTCCTCAAGTGTGTATAATATCTTACCTGTGGGTAAAACAATTTACCCTTACAGCAAAATAGCTCACAAGCTGTCAATGAAAAGAATGAAACTACATTTGGGTTTAATATACACTAATTAATGTCAGTTTCTGTTTAATATATAACATAATACGTTTTTCTTAATTTTGGGGGATTTTTGACTATTATGGGGGAATTTCTACCGTAAATCTGGGGGAAAGAAAAAAACCTCAGTGGCAGCCCTGGTCGCGATCTGTTCGACTTAGTCATGGAGCTAGGATATACTGGAGGGAGCATAGCCGATTCCAATCGGGTTCAAATTAGCTGCAAAAGTTGGGAGACTGGGGCATTGGCAAAGCCCCACACGTGAGCCAACCACAGACGCTTGGCTGAAGTTGGCTCCTCCTCGCCTCCTCACCTCCTCTACGATTCGCCCTCCCATTTTCCAAAGCAAGATTAGTACCGCTCCACAAATCGAAGGATGAGGTGCGCGAGCAAGTCGCTCTCTAATTTTTATATTCAAGGGCCTGTAATCTTTATAGTTTTCAACTCTAAATGTATCTTCGCTAGTAATTTTGATATTATTAAGTGTCCTCAAGTGAGGAAACACAATTTATTATCTTTCGGAGTCTTAGAATCCGAAATTAATGATTGACGATTAACTCAACAGCTGGAAGAGCATTCAGCGAGCATGTGCGCATCCCAGCGTAATCAGGAGGTAACTGGCTTCCGTGCTGACGTCACACTTGCGAGACGGCTATTGGTTACCACAGACATAGGAGAAATCTCAAAAACTGGTTCTCTTCACAGACGGCTATGCTCCCTCCATATATCCTAGCTCCATGGACTTAGTTCACGACTGTAAGTCATCGAGTGATGTACTGGAAGTTAACGTTTTAGCAATCGCAATTGCTGTTGTGAGTTTTCCTTGTGAATGTGTTCTTTGCAATTATTGCATTAGATAAACGGTGGTTTAGTATTGCATCATCATGCTAAAAACATGTTTTTTGATTGTTTATCGGGATGTTGAGGCCATCGACAGTTACGCTCATCTTTAAATTTTCGCGTTGGTCGACGAGCTAAAGCTGAGATCAAATTTTTAAACACGTATTTTATTGTATTTTTTTCCAATGCAATGAATTTTGTTCCCATTTCGGATAATTTAAGTTTTTGAAAATAGTTTAGCAATCACTTTACAGTGATCGATTTACTGAAACAGGTGGAAAAACTAATCGTTGAAAGGAAAAGTTTTCAAGACAACGCTGGTGTTCTTCATTTCTTAATACATTACTTACTTCCTTATTTCATCATTTGAAGGCACCTAAAATGTAGCTCACTAACGATCAAAGAATTTTCATCGTAGAATATGAAGCAACGGCAAGCGGTGTAAAGTTAGAAGAGCGTTTAATTTTCTTTCTAATTTTCTAACTGTGCGATACAGAGTTTTCTTATCGGACGAGTGCCTTTCTGAAGAACTTTTCATTAATTGCTCTTCGAACGTTTTCACACTTTTCCAATACGATAAAAATTCTTTGATCGTTAGTGAACTGCATTTTAGTTGACTTCAAATAATGAAACAAGGGAATAAATAACCTCTCAGAGGGTTTAAATATTTGGTGTTATGTAGGATATATCATTGTGAAATTATTTTCAACGGTAGGTATTTAGAAATGATAAACACCAATGTTGTTTTTAAAATTTTTCGTTTGAACAATTAGTTTTTCTACCTCTTTTAGTAAATCCATCACTGTACAGTGGTTATTAAACGATTTTTAAGAAATTAGACTATTCGAAACGGAAACAAAATTAACTACATTGTGAAAAAAAGACTTTTCAAATATATTAAGTCAAAGCGGAGATATAATCAATTAAAAACTCGCGGACATTTTTGTAGGACACGCGATGTATTGTAGACGCTCCGCAGAAGGATACAACTATTGTATCTTTGGGAACTAGCGCTTCCAGGGAGGAAAATGTGAGGACTTGAGCTAAGAGTTAGGTAGGCCTTCTTTTTGTTGAAATAAAATGTATTCTGTTATGTTGAGGACCACCTATTTTCGGTTCACTGATGTCCTGTTTTTTAGCACCTACTACTTTCTTCTTCAACTTTGATCTTGTTTCATGAACTTTTTTCTCAGCTTACTGTTTTTAAACCCTTTCCGCACAGATTCCGCGTTCCCTTTAAAACGTTGACTACGCTTGTGCGATTGCTACGGTTGGTTCGGTTAAGTTGTGAGTAGCAGAATTAAGAACTGTACTACTCAAAAGCAATCTTGTCCTTTATAGATAGTGTGAAAAATTTAAGTGTACGATCATTTTAACTGGTATGCTGAAATCATTCTGAAAAAGGAACTGAAATTATGGAAATGCTATTCATTTATGCCGGTGTGCAAGTGAGCAATTTACTTAGTGGTACGCATATGTCCCAAAGCGTAGTCCACGTGTTGCCTCCACACTAAATGGTGCCTCCCTTTTCCTCTCTTTGGATCGCATTTGTTGCGGATAGGGAGGCTTACACGAACTAATATTCTAATCTATAATGTAAACGAGCGTTGAAAAGGAACTTTGTGATGTGTAAATTTCATTCCCATCCTTATGTTTATGTAGTTGATATTTGTTTGTTACATGCAGCATTTTGAACGTATTGGAATTTTATGTTTAATGCCTATATTATTTTGGTGTGCCATTGGTGGGAAGGCTGTGATTTAATGGAAGTAAGACATTCATGTAAATTTTTATTAAGAGATGGTTTAATTTTTGTGATAAAAGTTGAAGAAAGAGCGGGATTCTATGTCCTTTCTAATGTATTGTCTTATGTACCTGAGCTCCCAGTTGCACGTGCATCGATCTCATTGGATCTACAATATTGTACTGAGCTTAATGGGTCAATACATTCACAATGCATTGAGTGTGAATGTATTGTAAGATCCAAAGCTTCCAGTGCAATATTGTACACCCCGTGAGGCGAGGCACGTGCAACCGGGAGCGATTTTTTAACCTATAATATCCATGTACGGCCAGCCGCGATTCGAATCTGGTTCTGAGGCGGTAAACGACCGTTAGGTAAGGCGGAACAACGGCGATTCGCGTGCAGTTTTGTGTCCGAAAAAGTGGACATTTGACCCTTAAACCGCACGTAATACAACTAAAATACGCCTAGGAACCGACGCGTACTCACCGGCGAAACGTCCTTGATTTTCAATTGGGAATACATGGATCATGTCCGTGAACACAACTCTTTCTTTTTCACGCCATCTAATCCCTCCTATGTAATTACGTGCATAAACAAATTGAAAAACAAATTAAATGGATTAAATACATTCTCAGCTAAAGTTATTAAGGCTATAGCTGATATAATAGCACCGTGCATATCTAATATTATCAACCATTCACTTTCTCAAGGTATCTTCCCCAACTCTCTCAAAACTGCCAGAATGACCCCTATCTTTAAAAATTGTGATAAAAATTGCATTAATAATTATAGACCTATATCTCTGTACTGCCAATTATTAGCAAAATATTTGAAAAAATTGTGTACAAAAAAGTTTATTCGTATTTTGAACAAAAATCTGTTCTCTACGACAAACAATACGGTTTTCGTTCTAAAAAATCAACGACACAAGCTATATTAAATCATTTACAGTACCTTTACTCTAATATAGATGATGGGAAGTTTGTTTTCTCCGTGTTTCTTGACTTTCGAAAAGCATTCGATTGTGTGGACCATAACATATTATTCTCGAAACTACACTGTTATAGCATTCGAGGAATCGCCCATGATTGGTTCAAATCATACCTAACAAATCGGAAACAATACGTTGTCATTGACGACGCAAAATCAGACCCACAGACAATTAGCCATGGAGTTCACAAGGATCTGTCCTTGGGCCTCTACGATTTCTGATATTTATAAATGATATAATCAAATCTACATCATTCTTCAATTTCACACATTTTGCCGATGACAGCCCGCTTTCTGCGGTCCTTCCAAACCAAAATCCCGCTATGATTGCGGAGAGTATAAATTATGAACTTCATAAAGTTTCATTGTGGCTTAAAGCTAATAAAAAAAGCCTCACCATCGATAAAACAAAATATATCACATTCTCATACAAGAAAAATATATCTCTCCAACGCATAAAAATTGGCGAAGGTGAAATCGAAGAAACCAGGTCATGCAAGTTTCTGGGCATCATAATAGATAAACATCTGACCTTTAACGAGCACATCGCTCATATTAGTTCTAAATTATCAAAGTCCATCGAAATCCTGAATAAAGTTAAAAATTACCTGCCTGAAACAGCTTTACGAATGTTCTACCGAACGCTCATTTCGCCATACTTGCAATACGGAATAGAACCATGGCACGGAACTGATAAAAATAAAACAAATAAAATTTTTACTCGGCAAAAAAGAGCCATCAGAGCGGTAAAGAATCTAGAATATAATGCTCACACAAATGATTCATTCAAAAATTTACAAATACTTAAACTTTCGGATCTCTACAAAATCTCCATTTGCAATTTCAATAACAAAACATTATCAATTGATGGCGACAATAGCCTAAAACAATTATTAACTGCGAAAACTGGTCATGACGACCATTTAACACGAAATAGAAGTAAATTCATGCTTCCTTATTATTCAAATGCCCGGTCGCAACACAGTATCCTCTTCGTTGGAACTAAAACTTGGAACTCAATACCTGCGGAGATCCGTGATAGTAATTTTTACAAGGTATTCAAAAGAAATTTTGAGTCTCACTTCCTATCGAAATATTAGTCGTGTAAGATCACCAAGTCAAATTTTGTCTCCTACATGACTGTTTCCAATAATGTAATGTGCCATGCATGGGTAATATCGCCGATATTCAGTCTACTGTTAAATCATTTATCGAATGTACTGTTAAATATAGTCCATATGACCTATATTGTAAAATGAAATATCTGATATCGAGTAAATTATCTCACTGATCAGTCTAATGCGAAACTAGGTTAAGTGATTTAGGTTAAACAATATTTTACACCTTAGAATAACGTGATGGTAGGATGCCCCAGAAGTCGCTGAACTTATTCGGGCCCACAGGTAGCTATATTCAAATTTCACCATTGTACTAGACTTAAGAAACATTCTACCTCTGTATCTCCTGAGGTAAATAAATTGTTTGTTTAAATTGTTTAAATTAATTGGACTAAGTCTCACCAACGCCGAAATGATCTGCCTACGCAACTGATGCTATTCTTGGCAGATCTCTGGAGGGCGGCGCGTGAAGAATATTGCGATTAAAATGTAATCAAAATAGAACTAGAATTTCTCAGAATTGCATATATGAACGGTTTTTAGAATCTATCCAATATTACGGGAGTTTGTAAAGACTCTTTTAGGACTTATGCAGTACATAAAAATCACAATGCAGTATCTTCTCGGATTCTTGGTAATAAATAAATTGAATATTTAGCTAAGATTTTCCATCCCTGAAGTAGGAACGAAGTTGATCGTAAAACCTAGTCGGGCGTCACTCTGAAATCCCTGGCCTCGAAGTTGAGTGCATAAACTTCCCAGCGACCGTCAGGAACAAGGTACTGCGAGAGGACGCGGACTTCGAAGCATCTTCAAAAATTGGTCGAGGTAGTCGACTGGAGTCGGTCCAGTGAGCGTGGGTCATGGCTAGAGGAAATTTACTGCGACCACTCCATTGTCGCAAACATCACGCTTCCACAGACCTGAGTGCTTCGTGGCGTCTGTGGAAGTGGCCGGAAGTCAGGTTATAATACCGTAGTTTTGGTAAGAATTTTAAAACTTCCGTCTTGTATAATGCCAATACGGATTCAGCCGTATTTAATTCTATATTTATATTTATAATACGATAAATCTCTCGATTGTAAAAGTTAAAAACTACGGTATGGTTAAGTATCTGGGGAACCAAAGTGAAATTTGGACGCTTCTGGGCAAGGTCGCTCCGACTGAGGCAATTTTATTCTGTACCATCGACAATGTCACTGCATTCGGTAGTTAATTTGGTCAGTTAACGAGGTTATTGAGCTTATAAATTGCGCAAGCATATAATGTTTCTTTAATTAGTGCCAAAGTATTCACAGCGCTATTGCTCTACTTTAAATGCTCACTGATCTTTCAGATTGAATCTGTGCTTATGCCCTGTTGATGAATGAGTTTATTTCACACTCTTGTTTCCGATTCATTGCAGCTGAAATATTGTTAACATGCTCGGAAGACGCGTTGTTCACTATTGATTACCATACATCATTGCTATGTGAGATGTAGGAGCAAAATCTAAGGCAACCGCGACGTTTTTTTCCGGTGACATATAAGGGAATCTTTGTATCAATTTATTTTTCTAACTTTAGAACGTGTTTCGCGATCAATTTATTTTTTTTCAAACAGGCTTAGGGGCAGCTTATTTGACTCGCTCATTATCTGATCGAGTTTTCTGTATAAATAGAAAGTTTCAGATTCGTCCTTCTCATGGCGATTTACGTCCGTAGAATTTCAGGGAGAAAATTTATTCAGTTATCAAACATCGCTGGAAACAGTTTGCACATTTCGTCGCCCCTTTCAATATCACCAAACAATGTTACATCGATCAAAATCTCTTAACGCATCGGCCCCGTTCTGAGAGCTGCACAAACAGCGTTTGATTTCAATAACAACTACATCTGCAAGAGCGAGTCGGTTATGGAGACTGGAATATGAATGGAAAGCAGCATACGAGGCCTGTCGAAAAAGTATCCGACCTTTGGCCAGAAAAAATACTTCAACAACCTGACGGGGTTGGGACCCTAATCCCCTTCAATGTAGGCTCCTTGTGCTTCCACACACTTAGCCCACCGATCCTTCCACTGCCGGAAACACCTCTGGAAGTCTTCTTTTGGAATGGTGTTCAGCTCTGTCGTCGCGTTCCGCATTATCTCTTCTCTACTCTCAAAACGGGATCCTTTCAGTGGTGTCTTCAATTTTGGAAACAAC
Source organism: Morinoia aosen (assembly GCA_030386875.1). Lineage (NCBI taxonomy): Eukaryota > Metazoa > Arthropoda > Malacostraca > Amphipoda > Talitridae > Morinoia > Morinoia aosen. The sequence goes on from CM059575.1 coordinate 47,034,584, forward strand.
CAGAAGTCGCAAGGAGCCAGGTCTGGAGAGTAGGGAGGTTGGCGAACGGTCGTAATTCCATGTTTGGCCAAGAAATAGCGGATCAAATGGGATGAATGTGCGGGCGCGTTGTCGTGATGCAAGTGCCAGTTGTTCGCAGTCCACATGTCTGGTCTTTTGCGCCGAACTGCATCACGAAGTCGCCGGAGAACATCCTGATAGTACTCCTTTGTCACTGTTTGTCCTTCCGGTGCGTATTCGTGATGCACAATTCCACGGACATCAAAGAAAACAGTCAGCATCGAAGGAGTCAAACAGGCAATGCGACGATGGAGCTGAACACCATTCTAAAAAAAAACTACCAGAGGTGTTTCCAGCAGTGGAAGGATCGGTGGGCTAAGTGTGTGCAAGCACAAGGGGCATACTTTGAAGGGGATTAGGGTCCCAACTCCGACAGGTATTCGAAATATTTTTTCTGGCCAAAGGTCGGATACTTTTTAGACAGGCCTCGTAGTAGTTGTGTATGCAAAAACACGAGCCAAGGATCAACTCGGTGTTCTGACTTTTTTAGTTCATTTCCCTCTGAAATACTGTTCAATAGCAAGGAGCTGAGCACTTCAATAAATCTAATACGATGATTGACAGCGCTACTGCGGTCGAATTGCAAACTTGTCGTCAACACTTACCACTAAGAAGAAATGAGGCGTCTTTTTTTAGGCGGAGGAAAAAGTGAGAGAGGGGATTTGTATGATTGACTGAACGCTGATTTTGCGTAGGAGAGTCTGATGCTATTTTCACTCTATCATTTCCCTTAATGTGATTAAATAGCAAAATCACATTTTGACCTCGTCAACTTATAACTGTTCAACTAAACTTATTTTCTTTATTCTACTCCTTCATGGATATCAAGTCCATCAGCCAGAATGGCAAACCTCACACTTATGCGTAGCTTCTATGAAATGGTGGGTAGTCAACATAAGAAAAGTTAAAATTCCATCAAAGTTGAAACAATTGTATTCACGCTCCACATTTAATTTTGTAGCCGTACGCGGCATTTTCTAAAAGTTCAATGAACGTTATTTGTGCTTGCAAAAACATCGATTTGAAAATGCGTTAAATACATCCACAAAGAGTATAATCTTAGTCAAATTTGTAAAAGCGAACTGTTAACATGCACAAGAACACACGTGCGAGCTGAAATCTGGGGCAATAAGGCGGAAAGACAACAGGCAACATTTTCCCTATCATCTCAACTTCATCTAAAATTCCATTAATTTTACCTGCGCGCATTTGATATTACTGGAGGCCTTTCCAAAGAAAAATGTACGAAGAAAAATTTCGTCTCGCGGTGAGTTTTCGCACAAGTTTTGATCCAAACCTAATTTTGGCTTGAAAAATAACACTTGAACACTTGAAGTACTGAGTGCGAAGTTAACTTTTTGAAGCTAAGTTGCAAATTCGATTCGTGATTTTTCACGGCTGCAATGAGAGCATGAAATGCCTACTCACCACACTCTCCATACCTGCGCCAAAGCTATAAAACGATACTCGCACTTCGATAGGCTGAACAACAAATACGTCAATCGAACTATTACTCTTGGGATTATTTGTCCGTATATTATCTGTTTATAGTACTATATTGGCATTGCAAATAGATCTAGAATATAACAGACTAGAAAATTTGTATGCATCAGTATAATTACTCTGTCATAGCAACAACTAAAAGAATGTGTTGAGTATTCTCAAGCCTTAATTTTGCAGTTTTATATGCGTGCTGATTAAAATTGTTGATACTGCTCCTAAAATAAAATTGTAGCTTATAGGAAAATTATTTTCTGAGCAATTAATTTGCTAAAACCCACAAAAGTTCACTTCTCAGTTAGAATGCTCCCAAGATTATGTTATCGAATTCATTTGGCAGAAATATGGTTTGCGGCAGACTGTGCCTTCACTGCTGTAGCGTTTGTGATGCGAACGTGACTTCATCTACGTATTGAATGGCTCTAAGCGCCTAGAGTTGAAATTTAGTCACGATGCAATGGTCGGTGATGATGCATCTTATTCATACAAGCAAAATTGTAATTTGTTTATACTGAGAAATGCACATCATTTTATTCGCAAAAGATTCAAACAGCTTATGGACAAACTTGCAACGTAGGACGTGAATCAAGTAGGCAATGCCCGTGCACCTGTCTTCTTATTACTATTCATGTTTCAGTATAGACTGCTGGCGGTAATAATGATAGAAAGTTGTGAACTGAGTCAAAACTTAACTCTTTCTTAACACCTGTGAAAGCTTGAATCTTCATTATTTTATTTGTAATAGCTGCAATCACTCGCACGCTTTAAATGAACTGTGATGAACACTATATTATAAATGTGCGCAGTGGCTGAACTGAACTCTCGGGATTGGATAAATTTTCCGCTACAATTTATTTTTACTATTATTATTCCACGGAGTTCGCACTCGAATTTTTCCTATTCAGGCGGAGCCAGTTTATATTGTGTATGAAAATCGTTCAATGTTTTACAACGTGAATACGGTGCATCAATCACAGATTATATTTTGACTCTGATCGAGTTCTTTTTCTGAGACAGAAATTTTTCATCTTCACTTCCAATTGCAGAGGACGTGCAAGCTTAAAATTGTAGTTCTTTGAGTTTCATTTTCTTTATCTTAGGCAGAAAATACCTATTGGGATAGAGTTCTCGTGACTTTCATGTGCATTGTTAAATTGTTGAAAATTGGACGATTTGTCCAAACATTCCAAAGAGATAGTGATGCACACTCGTGAGAAGAAACGTGTGCATTCGCCAAGTGTTGCCGAATTATTTCACTAATGGAATTCGAAACGCTCATATGCGACACATTATTTTAAATTAGTGTCAAGTACACAAGTATTTTGAGCACGCTAATCAACCGTTGAGGCATTATAATAAAGCAAATGATGATTATTTAGCCCCTGGTAATAATGACATTCCGAGTAATGGCATTTCAAAACCATTTAATTACCGTTAAAGCGGTACACAAATACATCCATTTAGGTTGAGAACTGATCACAGTCGCTGGGATTACCACAAAGTTATGTAAAATCCGAAGTATTTTTCACAGTTACGGTTACTGCAATCATAATTTGATATCCAAGTATTTGAGCTCGTAAAGAATCTTAGCGCATCAACGATTTCTGGTTTAGAAGAACCGTAATATTCAACGAACGAATTTTCATACATGTTTTAAGAACAGAAGAATAGCATGAGCGATCTCTTAGTGCAACCAAGAATTATTTACAGCCTTATTTTTCCCTAGTTAACGTAGCAACGCAAAAGAAAACAGGGAAAGGGCTTCTACTCGTTCTAACGAAGTCCCACTCATTATTGCGGAGCTCGATAATTCTTGATTAGAAAATCATGGGCGTCTCTGGATGATAATTAAAGGCCTTAGTTGAAAAAGAGAGTTAATGAAGTGTCAATCACAGGGGAGAGTCTGAGCCTCACAAAAGAAGTGTGCAGACTCTGCCACGATTGAGGTGCTGGTCTGCGTGACGCTCAAACTTCAACATAAACTCCTACATTTTCAGTCAATTTACGTCGTCGTCGCTGTGAAGTTAGAGGAGTAAGTTCCGTTACGTAGACTTCGCTACGATGCGTGATGTAACACGAAGCCAAGATGAGTCGATATGGACCGGAATATGCAGCCAGATGTACCGCTTCGGCGATATAAACTGGTAGACAATCTAGGTTTTGGATAATAACGAAGATGCTGCACTTGATGGCGCTTCCATGTCGTTACCTGGGGTTTGAGAGATCGCAATGACAGGAACGTCTTATGATACATTTATTACAATCTTTTGATATTTTCTCTATGATCAACTGTGAAATTTATACCATGCAAAAGGGTTTATCTATTTTGTGTAAACAAGTAAAATGTGACTTGAAATTACCCCTATAGTTATATCGTTCTGCACTGGTAACAAAACTTGATAAACCATGCATGTTGAAGCACGTAATAATAATTTCACTAGACTGCAGGGATTCAGAAACGTCGTTGTGACACTAATAAAATTTCATTTATTTATAGGTATTTAGAACCTTTCGAATCTCTTACAGAACTAACTAAATTTCTTTAAAGTCATACATAATCCCTTGAAGCGTTATGCATGCGTGACTGCAGTTTTTCGCTTCAAATACCATCGAAATGAAATGTTCCTCCAGCCGTAGACAATATTTCGCTACTGCTTATTATAATAATGAAAATTGAGCTTAGGATCTCGGAGCGTAACACTTCTGTTCGAAGTGAGGAGTAGTTGAAATTCTTCAAAGAGCATCATGTATTCCACTTTAATTTGAATCTTTCACTCATGGCCATAAATACTATGTTGCGTTGATCGTTTCACCTCTTCGCGTGTTGTATTTCCTATCTAAAATATATCATGTTAAGTTTCAAAGCTGTCGATGTACAGTATATCTAGGTATTCCAAACTTCAAAATGAAAGATCTAAGTTGTTGCTCATACACAACCTTCACAAATTGGCCCAAAACATTTTTCAGGCGAGGTGCACTCCTAATTCTGCCACTAATTGAATCTGCCAATCTCTGATCCCGATTTCATTCCCCTCTGAAGCCACGAATTTCCCCTCAGAGGAACTCAGATCCCGCGGGTACATCCTTGGGTTCGAATATCTTTCCATTACGATGAGGCATATGTATGGAATGCTTGCACATCATGACGTCATAGTGCCAGAGTGGGAGCCGGGACTTCTAAATGAAAAAGAAAACCATTTGAATGCTCCTCAACGTGTAACATATTAGAAGCATTTCCTGAGTTGAATCAAAAGCTTATAAATATTTACACCAGCACTAGAGCATCTCACCCACTACGCACCTTACTCAATCTCTGTTATCATCGGAGGTCCCCAGAGGCTTCGCTAACACACTGGATCTGCTGTTTGTGTCCGCTTGTGAATCATTTGCGGACTTTAATTAATGTGAGAGTATCTCACGGTCGCCACTCGCTATACGCGCAGGAAAGCAAGTTAGCGGAGGTCGCAGACATTATTTTAAATTGCTATCATTTCCGGCTGAATGAACTCTACTTCTTTCACGGTCATTATTTCCTGGCACGAAAAATACTTATCTCTGGGATACAAATCATCCTCCAGCGTAAGTGTATTTGAATGTATTCTCTGCTTATTTTGACTTCAGTTTAATGATGAATGCGCAAAATAGGGAAGCAGCCCTTATCATGCTACATAATTCAAAAATCTAAGTCAATTTTCACAGTAAACTTTTGGAGAGACATCCCATCTTACGTGGATCTTGTAAATAATGTATATATACTTAATTTGCAGAGCACAATCGTGAGAAAACCATGCGCATTGACGCAACGCACAAACCCGCCTCTCCAAAAACATGAAATCATGAAATACAAATTCGCCTTGAGATAAGGATGAGCAGTGAATTGATAATATAACGTAGGCTTAAATTTACTCGTACAAATTGCCTTTGAAATTCTATAGTCTTGTTTTTCACTTACAGAGCATATAATTTTGAATTGTGGCCGAGGTATTGCTCTGCGTGGGAGCACACGGACGAGAACGAGGGATCAGTTAAAATGTGACCTCTGAGGCCACTTCTCCGGGCGTGCTCAGCTGCATCCGGCGTGAGCAAAGCTATTTGTACGTAGAAGTAAATATAGTGAGGCACTATGTGCACAACTAACTAATGCACCAGACAACTTCTCATGCCTAAATCGAGAACGGGAAGCCTTCAAAATGGAAAAGTAATCCTGAACTTATTTCCCCTAAAGATATTGAATTTAAAATTTTGCAATCATGATATCAAGGAAATCCTAGGCTTTGTTTGATTTTTTTGATTGAAGTTACGAAAACTAATCGAGAACGATAGTTCACGCCCATAGTCTTTCTGAAAGGTAAGTCATTTCGTATATTCTAGAAAAAATTCATTCAATGGATGTGAAAACAAAAACTTGTTAATTAAGAAAAAACGAATAAATTGTAATCAAAGAATTAGGGTATAGTAATTGAATAAACTGCTATCAGTTAGGTTGAAATAAGGCTTTTTGAAATTCTATTTTACAATGAGAAATTTCTCGATTGGAGCAGAATCTATAAGAGCAAATAAGGATAATAGTACCTCAACTGGTATCGTAAATTGGTGTTGCAACAGCGACATAGGATGTTATTTGCACATGCTCATCTACGTAAGACATCCAGTCTGTTGATACAGGATATTTTAAGAATCTACATCATAATTGCTTATTTTGGGTGGCAATCATTCCAAGGCTATATTTGAGTAATCGATTTTACACCTGTATAGCGCCATAAATTGGGATCCTGACAATCTGCACAGATTGTGTCTGGGTCTGCGCCTGGGCTTACCCTTCTCTAGTTGATTTATGTGTTTTCACATTACCTAATGGTTCACAGAATACCAAGAGTTCTACGTCTGCTTTTAGATTTAATTTCAGAAGCTTGAAAATGTTTAGAAACTTTCACTCTCCAAAGTAGCCCGAAAATAAACACTCACGTTAACGTCCCTTTCATTTCCAAAAGATCTCGGGCAAAACAATCGAAAGCAAATGTTATGGAAAAGTGCAGGTTCTTTTCAGTTGGTTTTCATAAACCGACTGTTGCAAATGCACCATACAGAACAATGCCGTCTGAAGATGCCCTCCAGAAAATCAAGTAATGAGCGAGAGTTTGGAAGACATGTGCTCCGGTTCCCAAAATGCGCCTGTGAGGGGACTATTCTATATTGCTGGTTATTTTTGAAACACATTAATTAGCACTAAATATTATGAATTTTACCACAAAACTCAAGGATGTACATTTGCTACATCAGCGGTGGCCTCCGAAAGTGTAGACATTGTTTGGTTATTTTTATAATTTTATCATTTTAAGACTCCCTAGCCACAACAGAGGCGATCTCAAGAAAGCAGAGAGAGTGGGGTCTACTTAGAATCGATAGCAGAAAATTAGGAATCTGTGCCCAATGTGTCTTTCCACTCGGGAAAGCTTTCAGTTAGAAACAGTAGGCTAAGAAGATAAAAGAAGGATAAACAAAAAAAACTAGCAACGAAGAGATGAAAACTGAACGAAGCACGGTGAGCACGAAAGATAGAAGTGCCAAAGGCCTATTTACCGCTGAAGGAGTCTAACAATATCCCCCTGGGGGCGTCTAACCTAGATTGCCTAAATAAATTTAATACCTATGCTATGCCCTCTAAAGGGTGTTGATTAAAGTATGAGTGAAAATTCTACAAAGTTGAAGACAAGAGCTCTTCAATTGCCGAAGTAAAGTTGAGAAATTTCCAGGTTTACTTTAAAAATTTCATCAACTTAACGATATCAGCAGTATTTTTTCACTTCCTGCAACCATTAAAATTCATTCTTTTTGCAATGACTACACAATTGAAAATCAAGGACGGATCGCCGGTGTATTAAGGACGTGAGGGTCGATTATGCACGATTTATAGGCTAGTCGGCCTGCTCTGCTTTAACACTGCCTCTACGCGCCCCAAACCAAGCGCGGTCGAGCTCGGACGTGAAATTCATAGTTGGCCTTGGATGATACGAAGGCGCAAAATTTTCAGTTGATTAACGGCCGTAACATTTGAAAGCGGCATGACTCGATCTGTCAGTTAATGACAGCGTGTCATCGTGAGCGTACTGGCGGTTACTGCCTCTGCAAAGGTCGCGCTTGGTGTTTCGACTGTGTTCTTCACAATCGTTGCGTTAGGCAAATTGTGACGTAATATTGCATCAGATTCCCAAAACATGTTTATTGATATTATATTGATTGTTTTCTGGGATGTTGTGGCGATCAACCGTTATGCTCATCCTCAGATTTTTCTCGTCACTTCTCGAGCTCAAGCTGAGTTCAATTGTTTAAATATAGTTATGTGAAGTGTTGTTCGTCCAACTGTTTTGAAACTAGAACAGTGGTATTCATATCAAAGTACTCTGGATAGATTACCGAGCAAGTTTACAGAACAGTTCACATTCACTTGATTCATATGCAAGTTTTTCACAGAGTGGCTACAAAAACTGTTTTTCAAATGTGTATTGATGTCACAATAAGTTACTTATTTACACGATATTAATAAGTGCAAATGCTGACATTGAACAATAAATTAAACCAATATGCTTTTCACAGTGCTTTGTATCAGTGTAACAAGAATAGAGGAAAACGCTGGTGATAAACCAAAACTGTGAGTTTATAATGAAAAATCGATTGCTGTAAATATGTATCATGGCCAAAAAATAGCACAACGTTGTATGACTCGTGCACTTTTGGGACTTAGCACTCCTACAGGGTCCGAGAGAGGTGCATTTGGGTCATTTTATATTGTAATTATTTTTTTGCCTTTTAATGATGGACATTTTTTATTAATTTTCTTACTGTCCGTGTCAGCTCGTCTTTCTATCTTCAACTATTCTCTTGTTTAATTTGTTTTTCAAGATTTGTAATCCTGTGCATTGAGTCCTGCGCAACAGTGCACCCGAAAAAGCATAAAGCTCATCTATCATTTGAGGGTATGGTTTATTGAAAAACTTTTTTGGAAGATAATTGCGCTAGCTAATTGTGCTCTAGTTTTTTTCTCTAAAACCGCATTAGTAATGCAAGGAAATTCTTTTGTGCTATTCTTTGCCATTATTTTCCATTTAGTTCTCTAATGAAATATTTTAAATATTATTTTTCAGTGTTTGAATTTGTTATAAAAGATGCTATTCAGCATCCAGCCAATAAACAAGCACATTCAGTCGATTTCAAGTGCCTACCTATGCATTTTATGAAAGATGTATTTCTTTTGCAAAAAAAAAAATTCGGTGCTGGTTCATTGGTGACCCAGCTGAGAAAAGAGTATTGAAAACTTACATTGTAACTTCAATTTCATTTGTTATTCAAGTTTTTTTCAAATCGTTTAACTTTACAGTGATCGATTTACTGAAACAGATGGAAAATTAATTGTTCAGAGGCAACTAATTGTTCAAAGGAAACCATTATGGTGTTCTTAATTTCTCAATACCTACTGTTAAAAATAATTTTACAATGATGTATTCTACATATCACGAAGAATTTTAATCCTCGTAGAGATTATTTACTTTCTTATTTCATTATTTCAAGACACCTAAAACACAACTCACTAACCATTAAAAAAATTTCATCGTATTAGAAAATGAAGCAACGAAAAACTGTGACAAAGCTAAAGGAGCTTTTAATTTTCTTTCTAATTTTCTAACTCAAACGATACACAGTTTTCTGATCGGACGAGTTCCTTTCGGGATTTTTTCATTAATTGCACTTTGAACTTTTTCACAGTTTTTCGTTGCTTCATATTCCAATGCGATGAAAATTCTTTGATCGTTAGTGAGCTGCATTTTAGGTGTCTTCAAATGATGAAATAAGTGAGTAAATAACCTTTCAGAGGGTTTAAATAATTGGTGGTCTGTAGGATATATCATTGTGAAATCATTTTCAAAGGTAGGTATTTAGAAATGAAGAACACCAGCGTTGTTTTTAAAATCTTTCCTTTGAACAATTAGTTTTCTACATCTTTCTTTAAATCGATCAGTATAAAGTGGATACTAAACGATTTTCAAAAAAATGATTATTCGAAACGGGAACAAAATTTAATACATCGTGAAAAAAATACATTTTAAATATGTTAATTTAAAGCGGAGATATTATCATTATCGAGACATTTTTATGGGACACGCAATATAATGTAGACGCTCCTCAGAGGGATACAACTATTGTATCTATGGGAGCTAGCGCTCCCAGGGAGGAAAATGTGAGGGCCCGAGCTATGAGTTAGGTAGGCCTTCGTTTTGTTGAAATAAAATGTTTTTGTTATGTTAAGGACACAAATTTTCGGTTCACTACTGTCCTGTTTTTTAGCACATACTGCTTTCTTCTTCAGCTTTGATCTGGTTTCATGAACTTTTTTCTCAATTTACTGTTTTTATACCCTTTCTGCACAGATTCCGCGTTCCCTTTAAAACGTTGACTACGTTTGTGCGATTGCGACGGTTGGTGGTTCGGTTAAGTTGTGAGTAGCAGAATTTAGAAATTGACTGTACTGCTCAAGTCCATTCTTGACTTTTATAAAAAGTGTGAACAATATCAGTGTACTATAATTTGTACCAGGTATGTTAAAATCAATTCTAAAAAAGGTAGTGAAATAATGGAAATGCGATTCATTTATACCGGTATGCAATGTACCTAATGGTACACATTTGATATGTCCCAAAATGTAGTGCACGTGTTGCCTCCATACTAAATGGTGCCTTCCTTTTCCTCTTTTTGGGTCGCATTTGTTAGGGATAGGGAGGCTTAAGCTAACCAATAATCTAATCTATAATGTAAACAAGTGTTGAAAGGGAATTTTGAGATACGGAAATTGCATTCCCCTTCTTATGTTTATGCAGTTGATATTTGTTTGTTACATTCAGCATTTTAAACGGATTGTGATTTTATTTTTAATTCCTATATTATTTTGGTGTTTTATTGGTGCTTTTGACTGTGATTAATGGAAATAAGATATTCATGTAAATAATAGTGTAGAGAATGTTTCATTTTGTAATAAAATTTGAAGAAAAAGCGAGATTCTATGTCCTTTCTAATGTATTGTCTTATGTACCTGAGCTCCCAGTTGCATGTGCATCGATCTTATTGGATGTACAATATTGTACTGACCTTATTGGGTCAATAAATTCGCAATGCAGTAAGTGTGAATGTATAGTAGAATCCAAAGCTTCCAGTGCAATATTGTACACCCCGTGAGGCGAGGCACGTGCAACCGGGAGCGATTTTCTAACCTATAATCCATGGACGGCCAGCCGCGATTCGAATCTGGTTCTAAGGGTGCCCACACATTAAGGCGGTAAACGGTCGTTAGGTAGGGCGGAACAACGGTGATTCGCGAGCAGTTTTGTGTCCGAAAAAGTGGACATTTGACCCTCAAACCGCGCGTAATACAACTAAAAAACGCCTAGGAACCGACGCGTACCCACCGGCGAAACGTCCTTGATTTTCAATTGGGTATTATCATTGAGAAACAGAAGTGATGTGACGAGAGAGCGAATGATAAATATCAATATTTAACTAGTAAAATAATGGAATTGAACCACCTTCACCTTCAATTATTATGAACCATCTTCAGTTATAACAAAATCATCAATAGAATGAAATTTGTCAATTTGTGAGTGCTAAGTAAAAATGTAATTGAGTAATTTTAATACGAACAGTAATCAGCTTCGAAAATTTGTTGACCGATTACCAGAGTAAACGATTACCTTGCATATCTACGCATTAATAGCTTACTCTGATTCTCAACAGCTATTAAACAGAGCCGTGCGTCAAACTCCCTATGGTTGCAACGGAAAAACCTTATATTTACCATCTCAACCAGATATTCGACCACCTAAGAGATGAAATTTGAGAAATGGAACTAAAAACTTGGAACCGTGAAAATATACGTAAGACGCCAACTACTATAGGGTTACTATATATATACTATATATATATATAACTACTAAATAGTACCAAAATTATTTTACGTTTGACGCCAGAAAATTCAAATGTGCTATTTTTTTGCACGTTTACTGCAGAGTTTAGAAGTTTTTTCACATTTATATCTGCAGGAGTTTATTAAAAAGATGCTTACGATCGTCATACTAAGCAAGGCTTTTGCGAAGGTCGACTCTTTCAGGGCAACAGAGTACGATGACATTCACTGACACTAAGAATGAAAAGTTAACAGTCAAGACTCAAGTACATTCAGAACACTATAAAAATACAATGATCAAATTATGGTAGAACTTGACGGCCTGTAAAGCAAGGGGAGAGCACAATTTTTATACTTTGGAAGATTTACCATTCAAATTAAAACGAAAGAGCTGAAGCTGACTTACCATTCGACAGATGCTAACAGAACAGCAAAAGCTGACCTGCTTGACGTTCTCAGTGATGGGTCTGCCTGCGATTGTCCAGCGCACGTCCGGCGGCGGATGCAGGCGCCCGGCGGAGCAGGTGAGGACGTACTTGCGGCCTCCCAGCAGCGGCAGAGACGGCACAGGGAATGACACCGCCATGGGGGGAACTGAAGAATACATGCAAGATAAGAGGTAATATTAGTCAGTATTGATTACTTTGATTTTTTTTGGTAAGCATCACTGCTGAAACAATACTCTTATAATCTCGTTTCTCTGAATTTGTAGAGTGTGTTCTCCCTCAGGCTGCTTTGCACTCCGGGCAGACTGTGAATATCTTTTAGACTTTTGAATATCTTTGCCCGGAGCGAGTGCCTGAGGTACAAACGAACCCGTCAGGGTAAGGAAAACAAAACTTGAATAAAGGCCGTATTATTGTGAAGATCGCCGACAGTCTGGCACATGAGGTAAATATTTACAAGCAGGTAGTATAGTACCCATGGACGACTTGGATGACCGACGGTTGTCGGTAAGTCGCGTCGTGCGTGCCGTGGCGTAGCGGTGCGCCGTCGAGGTGGCGATGGCAGTCGTGAGGCTACTGCTTGCTGAGCAGCCGAGACTAGTGAATGTCAGAGTCGCTGCGAGGAGAGTCGTCGGGAGAAGTCTTTTGTGAGCCGCTGCTGTGAGGAGGCTCGTTGGAAGACTTGTGTGAGCTGCTGCTGTGAGGAGGCTCGTTGGAAGACTTGTGTGAGCCGTTGCAGTGACGAGGCTCGCAGGAAGTAAACTTGTGTGAATATCAAGGTTCGTGCGAGTGCACTGTCTGAGTCGTCGTCGTCGTCGATGCTTATAGAAAAGACGGAAAGAGAGTTTGACGCAGAGTGCGTCGGGAAGAGAAGAGGTGAAACGGAAAAGGATGGATAGGAAACTGACAGAGATGCGCGTTGCGTATATGATGCTAGTGTTGGAGGTTTTTTTTGTAGGTAGTTTGAGGGTGGTAGAAGTTAATTACCAGTCAGGGCTTTGTATGGTTGGGTCTTCAGTTAGTAAGCATCTTTAGTACTGGACCTGGGTGAGTAGGCTAGCCGTAGTGGTTAAGTCTCCCCTAACACAAAACATTCGCAGGAGTCGGTTGTGGAGTAGTGTCGTTGGTGTCGTGTTAAGTGTATTTTGGTCTCAGTTGGAGTGTGAGTGTTTTCATTTTTGAGCTCTAGAATTGTTTGTGCGGTATTTGTGGAATGTCTTGTGGGAACGTAAGTTGTAAGTAAAGCTGTGGGTGCATGTCGTGTATATTTTGCCAGATTCTTTTTTAGTGTTTGTGGAGTGTTGTGTTGATTGGTTGCAAGTTTGCTCGGCGATGTAGTTGTGCAGAGGTGGAGTGTTGAGATAGATGTTGGTGGAAGTGTGTGTAAGGGAATGGCTGGGTAGATGAGAGTGGATCTGATTAGAGCGATGTAGAGTTGGCGTTTTACTTCTAGGTTCAGGTGTTTGAATCGGTAAAGGCGTGAGAGGTTTTGGTGTGCTATTGCTGCTCGTAGTCTGTTGTGGGGTGCATATCCAGTTGTGCTGATTGTGAGTCCCAGAACTTTGCCTGAGTTTGTGTAAGGGTGTGGGGTTTTGTTGAAGTGCACTGTTGGGTGTTTGCGGCGGCTGATAGCAATTATTTTGTATTTGTTCGTATTGGTTTGAATTTTCCATTTTCGTTCGTAATCGTTGATTTGGGCAATGGCTCGTGTTGTTAGAATAGCTGCCATGTTATATGAATGGTTGGCGGATATAATTTGTGTGATGTCGTCTGCCAAAGCTATGTAGTCGGTGTTGGGTATTGGTTGGTTAAGGTCGTGTGTGAAGTAGTTGTACAGTGTTGGGGAGAGGACTGCTCCTTGGGGAACTCCTGACTTGATGGAGAAGGGTGGACCAGTGTAGTTTGCTATTCGTATGGCTGCGGTGCGGTTAGTGATGATGATAACAGTATTTTTGTGAATAGAGGGTGTATTTGTAGCTGTGACAGTGTGAATTTGAGTCCTGTGTGCCAAACGTTATCGAAGGCTTTGCTTACATCTCGTAGAATGAAGTCTGTTTTGTTCCTCTGTGTTTGTTTAATGTGGAGAGTCTCGTGTAGCGTGGCAAGTGCGGTGTGTGTACCTCTTCCGTGGCGGAATCCGTGTTGGCGACTGTTGTAGATGTAGTTGATGGTTAGATGGTCTGTTAGCCGGTAGGTTAATATCTTGTCGAGGAGCTTAGCGTGAGTGTCTAGTAGGGAGATGGGGCGGTGATTTTGCACCTCGTGTTGGGAGGTGGAGGGCTTCGGTAAAAAGATAATTATTGCGTGTTTCAGTTTGTTTGGGAAATATCCCGCTGATAGGGCGTTGTTATATATGTACAGAATGTACTGGAGCATGTTTTGCGGTAAGTGTTTAAGGGAAGCATGCTCAGGGCATCTGCAGTCCAAAATTCGATTCTCCTGATTTTTTTTATTGCTTTAAGTGAGTTTGAAATATATCCCCGAATGTCTGTAAAAATATCAGGAACGTATCCCAGAGCTAGCGTCCCCCCCCCGGGAGGGGGAGAGCATCCCCCTTACGGACTTTTTTTTCATTTTTGAACCTAGAGCACTGAAATTTGGTATACTGATAGGAAATGCAATTTAGAATCATTTATCATTTATGACAAAATGCAATTTTCTTGAAAAGAAAATGGGAAATCATAGAAAACGACATTTTTGGGGGGTTTTCTAAATGCTTCTCCTCCTACAGTTTTTGAGCTACAGTGATGATATTGGTATCATTGGATGCAGAATAACGTGGACATTCAAAAAAAAAAAATTCTCAAAGTTTTAATTTTATTCTATTTTTTATATATATTTCATCATTCAAATTCCTCAAGGTAAGCACCCCCCATCCGAATATATTTTTATTATTTGGTATACTGATAGAAAATGCAATTCAGAATCATTTATCATTCATGACAAAATACGATTTTCGTGAAAAGAAAATGGGAAATCATAGAAAACGACATTTTTTTTGGGGGGGGGTTCTAAATACTTCTTCTCTGATAGTTTTTGAGCTACAGTAATGATTTCGGTATTATTGGATGCAAAATAACTTGGACATTCCAAAAACTTGAATGCTTTTCCTCAAATTTCCAATATAAAAAGAAAAAAAAAGAAAAAAATCAAAATATTCTCAAGAAAATTCAAATTTATGACGTCATAACTTTGAAACAAGAATGAATTTTGAAAAACTTCCTAATGCATTGTGAAGCCCTTGTTTTTCTGCATCCAATGATACCAAAATCATCACTGAAGCTCAAAAACTGTAGGAGGAGAAGCATTTTTTCTTAAATCGTCGATATTGAACAATCACAATTTTCAATACATTCGTTATAATGGGGCCGAAGTTTACACAGTTAGAGCAATGTGGTTTGCTGCATTTGGAAGTCACAGGTGTAATCTACAATTGCTGTCTACTTGTTTTTCAAAAATTTTTACGTGAAATTTTTTCCGTAGACTTTTTACCCTAAATTTAAACTCTGATTATAGCTTTTAAAAAAAAAATTCTATAAATTCAAAATGGATTCAAATTCAAAAACCTGTAAACAGCATTTTTGAAGAATACGTTGTACTTTCGCATGCAAAAAACCGCATTGCTCTAGCTTTCTAAATTTCGGCCCCATTATTAACGAATGTTATACATATATTTTTTTATTTATTTATCATGAATAACTCATTTTCTATGTCCCAATGCAAAAAAACTTGTAGAAGAAAAGTTGTTGGGAATCTAGAGATCTAGTATTCTGCAAATTTTCAAAGACGTAAGTCCGATAGAAAAAAATCTACGGATGGAAAATAAAGTTTTGGCCGACCGGTGAGCATGCTTCCCTTAAGGTGGTGTGTGGTTATTTTAGTTGGTCCTGGAGCTTTTTGGGAAAACGTCCGAAGTGCGTTTTTGAGTTCTTCGATTGTGATTGCTGGGTAATGGAAATTGTGAAGGCGGGAAGTGCCTCCTATCTCGTGTGGTTCGTTTTGGGGAGCGATGTCGTTCATTTGTGTTTCTATGTTGTGTATGTGTTCAGCGTCGAAATCGTTGTTTGGGTCATCAATACCTGAGTATATGTTTGACCAGTGTTGTCGGAACAAAGGTTCCTTGGATTGTGGTGAATGGTAAAAGATGCCGCCTTCTTTAATGTAGGGGGTGCTTTATTTTTTATTGTTGCCTGACATACGTTTGATGGCGGACCAGAATTGTTTGGGGGTGTCCATCTTTTTGATGTTAGCGATGTTGTTGTTCCATGTCGCCGAGTAGATACGTTGATATGCAGCTTTTATCTGTTGTCTGAGGCTGAGGAGTTCTCTGTATAGGTGGGGTGAGTGGCCGTGTCGTTGGAGATAGTCGTAGATGTGTTTGTGTCTAGTTTGAAGGACGAGTATAATAGCATGAGTGGGTTTGATGCCTGGGGTGGTTCTGTGTGTGATAGTTGGAATAGATTGATTGGAGGATTCGTTGATGTGGGATTCCCATGTGATTAGGTGATTGTCTATGTCCTCTAGTGTAGGGCTTAAATCTTGCGGTATTGTGCGTTCGGCGAGAAGGTTGCGGTATAGTTCCCAGTTTGCATTGTGGAAGGAGGGTCGTGGGCGGATGGGAATTTGTATAGGGTTGGCTGATATTGTAGCTATGATGGGGATGTGGTCGGAAGGTGTTAGTAGGCTTGGTTCGAGTATGATGTTGTGGAATGTTTGCGTGTTTGTTAGTACGATATCTGGACTAGTGGAAGCATGGTGGGTGACTATCGTGGGGAAATTAGGGCCGATGTGGAGACATTTGTTCCTGTCTATTAGTGAGTGGATTTGTCTCCCCTTCCTGTTTGCGTATGTGTATCCGAAAGTGGGGTGTGTTGCATTCATGTCAGCTTGGAGGTAAGTTGGATGTTTTCGGTTAAAAAGAGTGTGCATGTCTGTGTAGTTGAGCTAATCGATGCGTGGAGGTATGTAGGTTGTGGCGAGTGTGATTGGGCCTTGTGGTGTTTCTACTGTGATGACCAACATATCTGTGTGGAAGTTATCGTGCAGCTTGAATGGGAGGTCTTTTCGAATTGCTATTGCTAGTCCAGCGTGATTTTCATTTGCTTTGTTTGTGGTATATGTATTGTAGTTCCAAATTTTGATGAGGGTGTCGTTTTGCATGCAATACGAGTTTAGTAGAATCATGTGTGGATTGTATTGACGGTAGTTGTTGCATAGTGCGATTTTGTTATTTTGCCAGTGTTGGACGTTGTGTTGGATGACTGTTAGTGTTTTCTTCATATTGTGTGTATCCATTATGTAGTCGAGTATTTGGGTTTCTTGTGGGGGGGGTTAAGTTTTGAGCATGTGTGCATCATGACGAATATTATTGATCGTGTGGGATTGTGGCTATGAGCGCGTCTTCGAGGTCGTAGTTGTAGTCAATGATTTTTTTCCATTTGTTCTCCGGGTTTGGATGTGCGACAGCGATTTTGAGGCTAGGAGGGTTTGCGGTTAGTTCATCTACTATCTGTTCAATGGTGGGTTTGCTTGGAATTGGCTGTGAGTTCGTGTCGCTACGGAAGAGTGTAACCTGGATTGTGTCATCGTGTGCAGGGGATTCTTCCGAGGAGGGTTGTCTCTTTTTCTTCCGTTGTTTGGTTTCTTCTTCGTGGACTGCGTTCTCCAATTTTCTGTCAAGTTGTCGTCGCTGGTTTCGTCCTGGGTTGAGTTCTCTTCTGATGAGTGGTGGCTTGTGTTTATTTCGTCTTCGTTGGGGGCGGTACTTGCTTGTTTGGCAGGTGCCTCCGTTGTGTTTGCTAAGCGTTGTTTGTTGGGTTCGAAGAACATGTTGAAAATTTTTTGTGAGTCGCGGTCGGGGAACTTGGTGTCTACGTCGTAGTTGTCTCTGAGGGATTTCGATAAGATTGATCCGAAGTCATAATTTTGGGTGAGTTCGCAATGTGAGCTTCAACGATGATAGCGGCCAACTTTATGTGTACCTGACTGGTGAGTGTGAGTGCGTGTTCTGTTTTTGCGTTTGTTGGATGGCCGTTTTTGCAATTTCAATGTATGTGCTCTTCGTTTGGTCTGTTTCTTGTTTTTGGAGTTCATCGTTCTTCTTGCGGATAGCTTCTTTCCTGTAGGGGCAAGAGGCTGCAAGGGTGCGGTGGTGTCCTTGGCAGTTGAGGTACTTCTTGTACGTTGAGTCGCACTGTTGGTAGGTGTGGTCACGTGCAGCGCATTCAGAGCAGTTTGGTGTCTTGACAGTGCATTGATGTGCAGAGTGGTCCTCGAATTTGTAGCATTTGAAGCAGATCCGTCGGTGAGTGTATTTGCAAGTTCCATTTGCGATGGGGTGATCTTTGTGTTGAACATGAGAAGCCCATTCTGGAGAGCGCGCTGTGTCATGGCAGTGTCGGTAAAGGTTACTTTGATTAAGTGTGTGTAGTGTTTGATTTTGTTGATTTCCAGGATTTTTGCCCATGGTTGCAGTGGTGTTATTTCTTGCTGTATTTCTTACGGTTGGAGTTGGCCAATGCTGCTGTCCAGTTGTCTTATGAAGATGGTTCTTTTGGCTCGAAGATCTGGGGGAATGATGGGCTTCAGATTTATTTTCCGAAAGTGTGTGGTGGCTCTGTCCGAGGTCAGTTTATCAATGGCAATGGTGTCATCAGTTATGGCGTAGAATCCGCTTGAGTTGCTAGTGAGACGTATGAGAGGGGCTTCCAGGTGTTTGAATGTAGTTTCAAAGACTTGTTGTCGGTCTGTATGTTGGCTGGGGTCGATCTTGCGGAGTTGGGCTTTGTAGGTAGTGTTGGATATTTTGGCAGGCTGTGTTGGGATGGTTGTGGTAGTTTGCTTGGTCGTTCGTGGTTGGGTGTTGTTGCCAGAGGTTACGCTGGTGTGTGTGTTGTTTTGTTGCATAATGTTTGGTCTTGTTTGAGGAGGGGTTGGTAGTAGACTGGCTCCAGCCAGCTCTCCCTGAACCTCGTCTTCCTTGATGGGGAAGCATGGTGATGGGGGTGTTAATCCTAAGTGTTAGTGTGTAGTGTCTCAGGTGTCGGACTTGTCCGGAAGGCGGCTGGTGCCCTTCTTGTACCCGCTCCCCCCCTACTATAATGGAGTTTGCCCAGATGGTCTGGGGCCTTTCGATACACCAGACTCTACTACCTTCCGGCGACGCTCAGCGATCGGTAAACGTAAGAGCGAAACAATTAAGGCTACTCACACCCGGTTGGGAGGCAAGAGCTCGGCAAGCGAGGTAGGGAGTCGGCTGTTATTGTGAAATCTTGTTAGTGAGAAGGTCGTTGCTGAAGATTAGATGCTTCTAAGCCGGTTTTCACTGGTGAACCACTGTCTGACCTTACTGCGCAGCTCTTTATGTAGGGCTGGCGGCGGCCTCACTGAAGCGAGCTAGCCCTCTAGTTAGAGGACTCGCAGTGACGGGTTGTCGCCGTCTGTGCTGCTAAACGTACGTGGATGCATTCAGATGTCGCCTGGCTGCTCGGAGCACGCGGCTTGTAGAGGTTTGGTCCACCACCCCAGCGCCAGACTTGAGCGCTGATTGGTCGTTCAGTAGCAGCACTTTGAGGCTATGAGGTGGCGCTTTTGAGCTTGTGTGGTGGTTAGCGCACAGCTAGATGAAACCACCACAAATTCTTGCTGGCTGGCGTGCTGGCTTGCTTGCTAGTCACCGTCCACACTACTCTCAGTGGTAACACAGGATGATAATTAACTCCTTTCTCTTAGTCATAAGGTGTGAAGATAATTCCATTTCGTTTTCGTATGCCAGAGATTTCAAGCGTTGCACGACTCTGTGAAGAGAAGTTCGTAGTTTTCTTGATGTTACTCATTATGTTAATGTCCCTGCTGTATTGTGGATACGTTCTGCTGCAAATGTTAACATGAATGAAGATATTTCCAATTGCTTCTTTAGCACGCTTCTAAGGGTAGGTAGTGCTGTAATAATGTAAATGTGTCACTAAGACGTAAAAAGAAACTCGGGTTCTCCTCGGTCTAACTGTCATATCGTAAGAATCTTACATGCTGTGCGGTAGCTACGGTTTGTTGCGAGAGTTAGTATTACCAATGATATTTCATATCCATTTGGAAATATTTTTTACTTAACGTAGCCCATTCTAACCGCTCTTTACCAAACCTGACCTATCAGAACTTAACATATGCATCTAGCAGTCGTAAAATACGTCAAGGTTATCTTTTACTTCACTTAACCTAGACTATCTTCATCAAACTAAACAAATTCTGCTAAAACCTAACCTATCCTCACATGATCTATTCAAACCATCTTAGAAGGTTTCCTGGGATGGGACTGACCTGCAGTCACTAACTTAATTTGTATAAATACTTAATAAAAGCTAAATGAAGGCACGATATGATAATACTGTATTGTATTACATACTGACTATAATATGATATTGTAATATCTTATGATGCCATCGTGTATTGGATACTGATTTCGAAAATAGCGTCAATTAATTTTAACGGGCGAAATAATGGAAAGCATGACACCCGGGGATGATAATATAGGCGAGCATAAATAGATAAGTAAGAGCATATTAAATACATCTGGCTCAATATTGAGCTATTTTAGCATAGAAAAGCATTTTTATGAAACAGTATGTACGTGTAGAAATAACTCGTACAATCATCCTGATGTGAGTGGTCTCGTGTGGCTAAGTAATTCCAGATATTAGTTTTAGAAGCACCTTAACCCAATGAGTAATAGCTGGTCTTGTTTAAACGCAAATTGCGAGTTACTGCATGGTACTGATTGCCCGTGAAAAAGGTAGAAAATAGCGATGTATAAGCAATAACATTCAATACATTGGAAACACCGAGTAGCGCCATATTTCAGTGATAGAAAACTCCTTTAAGACAATTTGAAGACATGAATTAAAACATTTCTTGCTCCCTCATCGCACTGACACGATATGTGCAGAGCGTCTTGATAGCGAAACTGCATAAAACATTATTTTGATTGCCGTTCAGCTTAGTATCTTTCAAGCATTTTTTGATTTGGCCAATGTCTTCTTAGTATTTAGGAGGTAAGTGTTAATTTTTGACTAGCTGGACCCTTGTAAACACTGACCGTTATTTTTGTGAATTACGAGTAAATAACAGAGCCTGTCTTAACTAATTCTGGCCTGAACTATTCTACCTTATCCTAACGTGTCGACCGCATATGTATTGTTTAATATATCTCTATCTCACATAACCTATTTCAATCTTCAAAGCAAACCTATAGCTTATATTAGTCTTCCAAGTTAACCCAACTCTTACTACTATCCCTGCGTATGAAATTTCTTCTAACCTAACAACAGTTAACCCGGTAATGATATAATTAGCCAACGACAGTCAACGTTTACGATGATATCACTTTAAGCACTAATTTCTATTTAGTTATTACAGATGTAATTGGTGGAGGCGAAACACACGAAGAGCAAAGCTTTTATGGTGTGTTTGAAAACGAGGTTCTAGTGAGGTTGATATTTCACTCACATAAAGATAAAGTTTCAAACAACATCCTTCAATTAGCTTTATTAAAATCTGCAAAGTTTTACAACAACCTAAAAATATCTGTAGCGACGCCCATCTTGTATGCATGAATCCACTTTATCCGGACCGAGAGGCTCTTTTGAACTGAAGAGCGAGGCTTTTACGTTTTACTCCACTGCCCCTTTTTTTAAAGGCTCCACATTTGAGCCGCGGGGAAGCCGCAACGCGCTAATCCACCTCAGTTTCATTCCATTTGAAAAGTTCTATCGCTATTGAGTTACGAAATTACATTAAAACAAAATATTTGACAACTTTCCATAATTACACAGCATAAGGGCTTGTACTCATGGGACTTCTCAATTAAGTATTTCATCTAGTTAAAAATATTATGTGCAGTCATTCGTTTTTTTCCGCATACTACATTGCTGAAAAGTCCTGAGTAAAATAATACAAACATATCTATACCACTAGTTTTTCGTCTGTTACTCAATGAAGGCTTCACTAACTAATGGAAACGGGGATTCAAATCACTCGGCTCAGTGTTTACGGAGGACAACCAAAATTGAGCATAAAAATAGAAAGTGCGACCTAAAACATAAAAGTGCAACGACTAAAAAAGCAAATAAAAGTGCAAACACTGATTGCTCTCAGCCATCTGTGTTGCCGTGTAGTGAAGTAAGAAATATCGTCCATATTCCCTCGAGAATTTTATAAGAAGGGAAAATAATGAGAAGCAAATCTTGGGAATATTGCAGTTCATCAAGCGAAAATAACGCAAGTGTAGAATTACGTATTCAAGTCAGCCAACGTCGTGATCACATGTCAATTACATGTTCGGGTGAAGTAAAAATGATGGTTCTTTGACACTATGTATATTTAATGAAAAATATACATTGCACGTGATGAAAAACACGAATAACCCCTGAGACACTGGCACAAAAGGTAAAACCACCATTTTAAACCGCGTCGCCCGTCGCATGCTTTTCCATTTGTTTTAAAAACTGTAGAACTATGAGGCCGTAGCTGGTTGACTATGTCACAGTCCTAGCTCGTCCATATTGTTGAACGTAAGGCAAATGCGATGGTATTTCGAAGCAACTCTTTCAAATAAAAAGACAATTGCACTTTCCGACACTTTTTTCTCTAAAAAGTACGAATAATTTCTGGAAGGTACGTAGGAAATGTCAAAAAATGCAGTTGAATCTCTACATTTTATTGAGTTTCTGACCATTGATATAAGAAATATTTAGGAATGTTACGTGAGTTTTATATTTACATTGGTAACACTCTTAGGGACTAAAGATTGTCACCTAGAAATCATATTTTGCATTAAGATGTTATACACCGTATATTAAAAGTGTTTCCGAACAACAGGTACAAAAGTGCACACCAGGTTGAAAATGGCCAAATAAACTTTTTTATTCTATGATTTTTCCGAAAAAATCGGGTTCTTGAGATATTAGCTGTCTATTGTTTTAAAGGATGAAATTTAATGACACAATTAATCGCAATATTTATTTTGAATTTATTTTACAAAATTGTTCAAAATGTGTTCCACCTACATCAATGCACTTTTCAAATCTTAGCCTTAACGACTGCCGGATATTAGGAAACGCATCTGGCATTTCAGAAATCTCACCAGCAGCCACTGCAAATTATTCTGGCCACGAGATCTTCCTCGGATTAAATGGGTGTAGCATAAACGAGGCTCTTCATGTGTCCCCGACTTTTTTATCAAATATCGCTAAAATTAAATTTTATTATTGTAATCTCCCATAGAATAGAAGTGTTTGCAACGTATATTGAAAAAAAATATTGCGCGTAATTGTGTCATTAAATTTCATCCTTCAAAACAATAAACCGCTAATATCTCAAACCCAAATTTTTTTCTCGAAAAATTCCATGGATGAAAAAGTGTTTATTGGGCCCTTTTCTACTTGGTGTGCAATTTTGTACCTCTTGTCCTGAAACACCCTATGTGCATGTATGAATATATACAGAAAAATGCAAATATGTATCTATGCATGTATGTGTATATCTATATACATATGCATATGTACATGTATATCTTTGGTTAAAGAGAGGTTGAGATTATACTAGTAAGACTTCGATAACAATAACAATAAAACTTGTCTGGAATTATGTTAGTTTTATTTGTAATAGGTGTTGATAGCGTATATTTTTACTTTTTTCATCATCGAAGATTACTGTTTAACGGACTTATCTAAAAACAAGAGTGGGTGATGAGGTGGTGGATGGTGCTGTTGGTAAGTACGGAGTAGCTGGGGTGAATGAGAGTGGGGATTTCTTGGTGGGGTTATGTGTGGAGAGTGAGTTAGTGGTTGGGAATAGTTTGTTTCAGAAAAAAAGTATTAACAAGTATACATATGTGAGGACGAATGGAGGTGTGATAGAGGAGAGAGCATTGATGGATTATATTTTGGTTAGCAGGGGAGTGATGGGTCGTTTGCTCGATGTGCATGTGTTCCGTGGTGAGATGAATGGGATTTCGGATCATTATTTGGTGGAAGGAAAGCTGAGAGTTAGTGGAATGTGGGGAGGTGTAAAAAGGAGGAGTGGAAGGGAGGTGTTAAATGTAAGCAAGTTACATGATTCTGAGCGTTAGTGTGAGTATCAGGAGATGATGAAAGTGGAGTATGGGAGGGTGAAGGAAAGTGAGGTGGGTGGAGTGGAAGGGGAATGGAAGTTGTTTAAAGATGCGGTGGAAAAATGTGCAAGGGAAGTGTGTGGGGTAAGGAAGGTTGGAGGGGCGATTAGAAAGGGGAGTGAATGGTGGAACGGAGAAGTAGGAGCGGCTGTGAAAAGAAAGCGGGGGGCGTTCGAAAGGTGGTTGCAACGAGGCAACCAGCAAAATTTTGAAGAGTATAAGGAGAGGAAGAAAGAGGTACAAAGAATGGTAAGGAGAGCGAAGAGGGCGGCGGATGAGGATTGGGGGAGGAAGTTGGGAGGGGATTTCATGGAGAGAAGGAAGGTTTTCTGGAAGGAAGTGAAGAGAATTAGGAAGGGTCAGGTGGAGAATGAGGCAAGAGTAAAGGATACAAATGGAAGGCTGCTAGTGGAGAGTTGTGATGTGAGAAAGAGATGGGCGGAGTATTTTGAGGAACTGCTGAACGTGAGGGATGATAGGATTGCGAGAGTAGTAGCTGTTGGAAGTGATGTTCGAATGCCTGTGTTTGGTGAAGTGAATAGAAGTCGAATAAGAAGTGCAGAGGTGAGATGTGCGTTGGATGAAATGAAAAATGAAATGAAAAATATCGCTAAGAAAAAACCAGCGGGGCGGAGGCATCAGCACATATATATCTAACCACATAAACTCGAAAACCATAGCAAGTGCAACAATGAATCAGGATCATATAGAATCACTCTTCGTAGAACTGACTAGAGATGGTAAACGCATTGTGCTTGGAACGGTGTATAGGCCTCCTACAGCCTGTCCTATATCCTTCCTGAATGAGCTGAATCGCATTATTTCTCAATTCAACAGGCCCTTATACAATGACATAGATATATGCGGTGATTTCAATTATGATCTACTGAAACATGAAAGCTATGAACCAAACTCTAATTTCCTAACAACCTTTCAGTCTCAATCCTTCCTTCCGATCATTACAAAGCCTACACGAATAACCTCAGAGTGTGCTACGCTGCTTGACAATATCTTTATGACAGACCCAAGTGATTTTCTTGCTGGAATAATTACTTCTGACTTATCAGATCACTTCCCAGTTTTTCTTATTAAGAAAAATGTCTATATTGCTTGCACCAAGGCACGGGCTGAAACTTACTCATATCGTAAAATAAACGAATCAAATCTTGAAGAAATGCGCACCGTTCTAGAAGAATCAATGAATACATTACACATCTCTCAACAAAACAATAATGCTTCGAGCATTGATGAAGCAGTAGTAAAGTTGACTGAAACTATAATGATCGCATACAATCAGTGTTGCCCAATTGTAACTCGTACAGTTACCCCGAAAAATAAACAAAAGCCCTGGATTACTAGAGACATCGTGATAAATATAAAGAAACGTCAAGCGTACCTAGCCCTCCTTTACGAAGGGCGAATATCTAGAGAAACATATAACCGATTCAGAAACTATGTAACAAACCAGATAAGAACATAAAAAAAGAACTACTTTACGCTCAAGTTTACTCAATTCAAAACTGACGTTAAACAGACTTGGCATCTCCTTAACTCTTGCTGTGAACCGAATCATGCTGATAAAAAGAAAATTGAATGTGTTATTCAAGATAATGCAAAATACCATGAGAAGAAAGAAATTGCTAGTCTCTTTAACAACTTCTTCGTAAACGTAGGGAAAACTATCCCTGATGGTATTAGAAGTGAACCTACTGATCACCTGGAATTTATGGATCATATTCGAGAACCCAACTCCTTTTTCTTTACGCCTACAAACTCCTCCGATGTAATTACGTGCATAAACAACATGGAAAATAAATCGAGTGGGTTAAAAACGTTTCCGACTAAAGTACTTAAAGTTATTGCTGACATTGTAGCCCCGCTGATATCAAATATTATTAACCAGTCTCTCATGCTAGGCACTTTCCCGAACTCCCTCAAAGTTGCTAGATTAACTCCTATCTTTAAGAGTGGTGAAAAAACCTGTGTAAACAATTAGCAACCTATCTCCGTACTACCAATTATTAGCAAAGTATTCGAAAAGATTGTGTATAAAAAAATGTACTCTTATTTTGAACAAAAATCATTTCTTTACGATAAACAATACGGCTTTCACTCTAAAAAATCAACAACATAGGCTATATTAAATCATTTACAATTCCTCTATTCTAATATAGATGAAGGAAAGCCTGTCTTCTCTATATTTCTTGACTTTCGAAAAGCATTTGATTGTGTGGACCATAAAATACTACTCTCGAAACTACACCGTTATGGCATTCGAGGGATTACCCATGATTGGTTCAGGTCATACATAACAAATCGCAAGCAATACGTTGTCATTGACGACGCAAAATCAGACCCACAGACAATTAGCCACGGAGTTCAACAAGGATCTGTTCTTGGGCCTCTCATGTTTCTGATTTTTATCAATGATATTGTAAAATCTACATCATTCTTCAAATTCATACTTTTTGCCGGTGACTGTACGCTTTCTGCGGTCCTTCCGAACCAAAATCCTGCTATAATTGTGGAGAGTATAAATACTGAACTTCACAAGGTTTCATCGTGGCTCAAAGCTAATAAAATAAGCCTTAATATTGATAAAACAAATTATATTACATTCTCATACAAGAAAGATGTATCTCTCCCATGCATTAAAAATGGCGAAGATGAAATCGAAGAAACCAACTCATGTAAGTTTCTGGGCATCATAATAGATAAACATCTGACCTTCAAAGAGCACATCACTTATATTAGTTCAAAATTATCAAAATCAATCGGAATCCTGAATAAATTTAAACATTTTCTGCCTGAAACAGCTTTACAAATGCTCTACCGAACGCTCATTTTTCCATACTTGCAATACGGAATAGAAGCATGGCACGGAACTGGTAAAAATAAAACCAACAAAATTTTTACTCAACAGAAAAGAGCTGTCAGAGCGGTAAAGAACCTAGAATATAATGCTCACACAAATGATTCTTTCAAAAATTTAAAACTACTTAAACTTTCGAATCTCTACAAAATCTCCATCTGTAATTTCATTTACAAAACATTAACAAATGATGGTGACAATAGCCTAAGACAATTATTGACTGCGCAAACTGGTCATCACGACCATTTAACCCGAAATAGAAGTAAATTCATGCTTCCTTAATATTCAAAGGCCCGGTCGCAACACAGTATCCTCTTCGTTGGAACCAAAACTTGGAACTCTATACCTGCAGAGATCCGTGAATGTAATTCGTACAGAGTATTGAAAAGACATCTTGAGTCTCACTTCCTATCAGAATACTAGTCGTGTAAGATCACCGTGTCAAAATCTTGCCTCCTACATGTATATATATACATGTATATAGATGTAAATGATACTAGCCACCCTCTACGTGAAAAGAGGAAAAAGGCTTGGTATATACCTCCTACATGTAACTAATGATAATGTCATAATGTAACTTGCCTTGGGTACCATAACCAATATATATTCTGTCTGCTCTTGAATCGTTTTATCAAACATACTATTAAATATAGCCGATTTGACCTATATTGTGAAATACGGCATAAAATATCGAGTTAATTATCTCAATGATCAGTCTAATGCGAAACTAGGTTAAGTGAACTAGGTTAAAAATTTTGTACACCCTAGAATAACGTGATGGTAGGATGCCCTAGAAGTCGCTGAACTTGTTCGGGCCCACAGGTAGCTATACTCAAATTTGACCATTGTACTAGACCTAAGAAAAATTCTACCTCTGTATCACCTGTGGTAAATAAATTGTTTAAATTGTAAATTGTTTAAAAATGGGAAAGCTCCAGGTTTGGATGGCTGCACGGTTGAATGTCTAAAGAAAGGAGGAAATGTGGTTATAGAATGGTTGGTGCGTTTATTAAACGTGTGTTTCGAGGCTAGTAAAGTGCCGGTTGATTGGAGTAGCGCGTGCGTAGTTGCGTTGTACAAGGGGAAAGGTGACAGGTATGAGTGCAGTAATTCTAGGGGTATAAGTACTGAGTGTCGTTGGGAAGCTGTATGGAAGAGTGTTAATTGGAAGAGTGAGAGTGTTGACGGATCGTGTGCTTGCTGAAGAACAGTGTGGTTTTAGGTGTGGTAGAGGTTGTGTGGATCAAATGTTTGCTGTGAGGCAGGTGAATGAAAAATACTTATTACAGGGAAAGGATGTATATTGGGCATTTATGGATCTAGAGAAGGCGTATGACAGAGTGGATCGCGAGGCTCTATGGCAAGTGGTGAGTTTGTATGGAGTGGGTGGGAGACTATTGAATGCGATCAAGAGTTTCTACATTGATAGCAGAGCATGTGTGAGAGTAGGGAATGAGGTGAGTGAATGGTTCCCAGTTGTGACAGGTGTGAGACAGGGATGTGTGATGTCGCCGTGGTTGTTTAATTTGTTTATGGATGGTGTGGTGAGAGAAGTGAATGCCAGAGTGTTGGGAAAAGGTGCGCAGTTGGTGGGACGAAATGGTATGTATTGGGAAGTGTGTCAGCTGTTGTTTGCAGACGATACAGCGTTTGTGGCTGATTCAGAGGAAAAACTGAGGAGACTGGTTACAGAGTTTGGTAGAGTGTGCGAAAGGCGGAAATTGAGGGTAAATGTGAATAAAAGTAAGGTGATGAGATGTTCAAGAGGTGGAGTGTTTGGAACTTTGGATGTGAGGTTGAATGGGGAAGTTTTAGAGGAGGTAGAGCATTTTAGGTACCTCGGGTCGGATGTGACTGTTAAGGATAGTATGGAAGTAGAAGTGAAGCATCGAGTGAGTGAAGGTTGTAAGACATTGGGTGCAATGAGGAAAGTTTTTGAATGCAGGAGTTTGAGTATGAATGCTAAGAGGGGACTGTATGAAAGTTTGACTGTGCCAGTTTTGTTGTATGGAGCAGAGTCCTGGGGGTTGAGAGCAGCTGAGAGGAGGAAGTTGGATGTGTTTGAGATGAAGTGTTTGAGGAGCATGGATGGAGTAACTGGAAGAGATAGGATCAGGAATGAGTTGGTTAGGGGGCAGACGGGTGTTATCAAAAAGTTGAGCAGGCGAGTGGATGAAAGAGTGCTTGGATGGTTTGGGCATGTTGAAAGAATGAATGTTGAGCGGCTGGTGAAAAAGATGTATATGTCGGAAGTGAGTGGTCTTCGAGCGCGAGGTAGACCACGGATGAGTTGGATGGATGGGGTGCGACGTGCTTTGTATGAGAGGGGTCTGACTGTGGACGTGGCGAGAGGGATGGCTGCGGACAGAAGTGAGTGGGGGCAGTGTATAAGGAGGTAATTTTATTTTTGACGCGTTACTGGAAGCTGCCCGCGTGTGATGGGGTTGACCTGTCATGTGCGGGGGGGAGGGGCTGCACTCAATGAAGCGGTCGGGGTAAACCAGCTGTGGCTGTCGGGCCTGACTGTGGAAGGTGGTTGTGCTGGGCTGCTGCTGATCCTGGCAGTTCAGGTGCGGCCGGTACTCCTCTCTCGCCTCCTAGTGACTAAGTGTGGTGATTGTGGCCTGCTGTCGGCTACCCTCCCATAGGGAGGATAAGCCCGGTATATGTATGTATGTATCTAAAAACTACATATATTCTAATCGTTATAATGATAAAAAAAATTTTAATGTGTTTATTAAGTAATAAAATGAAGTTTGATAAAAAACTGTCTAAAATGTGAAATTTGCCGGTTTTGAGAAGTGAAATAATTTTTTATTTCTAAGGTCTTTAAAAGCAATAATGTTAAGAGATAGAGGGCGATTGGAGGTTTTTGAAGCAACGGCAGTTTTTTGCAGATGGGGTATTTTATATTGATGCTAAAAAGGCATTTTGTGACTATATTTATTTCGTTTTATTTTTCTTAAGTGCATTTGTGTATAGTTAACGAATATTTAAAAATCAAGCATTCTCTTAATCTGGAAAGGATGGTTATTTCCGGTATTAAAATATGTTAAGAACCTCATCAATTAATTCTTACATCCTAAACTAATCAAACACTGTCCACAAAATGTCAGGATCATATAGGTTCTTCGAAGTCAGTGTGTTGTTTATCTGAAAAATCCCCGTTGAAAAGACGAACTACATATGTATACACACGAAACAAAACTGGAAAAGAGCCATTACTTACATTTTTTATTTGGATGTTTCATGTCACCGTGAATAATCAGTCATGAGTCAACGAGAATTGTTGGAAATATCATTGCAATTAACAGACATTCAATTGCCCTTTTGGAAAGTTAAATCCATGTACCAGAAATTGGGAAACGAGCTTCCCAAATTGGCGTGTGCGTGGTATAGGTGCAATGATTACCCAAAAGAGGGCAAGCACAGCTGATTTTCTCGCGTTTCTATCGGAAATACTAAGTTATTTCTCACCTTGAAGATCTTATGTACATCAAAGCGATAGCTAATTAGGTTATGAATGTTATGCAAAAAGCTATTGAAGACTTAGAAAACTATTGAATGCATTGTTATCAAACGCCATCATTCAAGCGTAGAATACTGGTAGTCTGTCATAAACTTGAATGGATGAAGCATTGCTAAATCTTATAGTTTCATTTTGCTCTCGTACTCGTCACAAATATGCTATGAAATTAGTTTGCGTTCTCGTTTGATCTTATTGTCATCAATGCATGACAGTATGCAGTGGCTATCCTGCAAGTGATAATCATAGTTGTAAAATAAGTAAGTCTTTAACTATCGGAAATTGTAGGCATAATTTCACTATGGCCTATGAAATATTCTGAAGTAGCAAGACCTCTCTTCTGAATGTACATACTTAACTACTATGTAGGTATGAATAATCAAATAAATAAATACCCGAATAAAAAATTTGATGTTTTTTGTAGATTTTACTTTTTTTTGCAATTTGACATCAGTATTCTGAATTTCTGTGCTGTGAGGTAGGCCCGATGAGATATGCGCTACTCTAACTGTTTCAGCATTCCATCATATGGTTATGCATGGTTTTATTTTAAATGAACTAGTAATATCTTTTTTATTATTATAAATAAAATAGGGACTAGATTTAAGAGAAAAATAATTATTTCATAACATTCGACCTTTAACACATGATTCTGGAACTTAATTCCAGTCGGAGATTTGTATTACATTTTTTGTTTGCTCATAAAGATTAATGCTTACATTTTTTAACGTATCGGTATGAGTGACCAGAAGGAGAAAAATTTGAAATATTATTCGACCAAAACCAGCATCTTAAGCTAAATGAATGAAAATAGCTATAATGAAATTGTTGGCCTCTAATAAATGTTGCACCTATTAATAAAGAAAATAAATCATTGAATTTGTGTGTGTATAATTGATGAAAAATCGGAAAAAATGACAACCTCACAAGTCTCAAATTGCAGGCAGATATAAATTACGATTTATAAATTCTACGCACATTCTGAGTTGGTGAGTTCATTTTTCGCAGAGCCACGCTCTGGCCTTCAACACTGTTACTCATGTCTAATTAAATATTGATTAAATTTAATAATAGTATTTTACGGACTCATGTAAAGCTTCTAAATATGTTCGTGCTCAGTACTACATTTCTTGACTTATCGAAGTAGTTTTTTGATTTCCATCGTTTGGAATTACTTGCAGATTTTCCCACACTAAAGCTATCTTTTCAGTAGTAAAGTTATGGAATTAGAGAGAGAAAACAAAACGAAAGTAACAGAAAATATCAAAACCGATGAAAAGAGGATCCATTCATCAATCAAATTAATGAATAATGTATGAACATATTCCTACGTCCCACTAAAGGAAACAACAGCTCGCTGAAATAGATCAGTTCTATTTTGATAATCCGATGTGACCGTGGACTCGAGGATGAAATAGAATTATTGATCTGCTGTTCTTTATCTATTAGCAAGTTCTCGAGAAATTCTCAGCACATGCTTCCTTACACTCATAAGCTTAGAGAAGACGTTCAATATTACCTTCGGGAAGAGCCTGCGAAAAACACAATTTCTATAGGTGAACTCAGGCTTTTTCAGTAAAACAACAATAATTTAGGCGTATCAAAGAATGCTATTATTCTAGTCTTGGATAACACCGTTATCCATAATACGCTCTAAGCTTAACTTTTCTTTGAGAACTGTTCTCATTTATAAAGTAAATAGTAATGGTTTTGGTCGAATGAAAAATT
This sequence comes from Morinoia aosen, assembly GCA_030386875.1. Lineage (NCBI taxonomy): Eukaryota > Metazoa > Arthropoda > Malacostraca > Amphipoda > Talitridae > Morinoia > Morinoia aosen. The sequence continues at coordinate 47,066,831 of CM059575.1, forward strand.
CATAACATGTATCACGATAGCCTCCGCTAGCGTTGCACTGCTATTTGGTGTTAATGCCTACAAGATAGCCATTTATAATAATCCTGCAGTTGGTTTGTTAGCATTTGTATGTGTCGTCGGTCGCACGGTAAATGGACGCAAGTTCTGTCATATAAATCTTGAATTTTTCTCTAATTGCTAAACATTAAACGTCAGAACATCCTTTAATGAACATGGGTCTCTTGTCACAAAGTTGAGTAGAATTTCATCAAAGTGAGAAATTCAATGGTAAATTCTTGGTTTATTTTTGTAAATACATTTTCATTTACAGTCGCTCGTGCCATCTGAAGATAGTTAAAATGAAACTCTCCGGAACGTCGGTCATTGAAGTTAGAGCAATAAAAGAGGGAAGCTGTCCAACTGGAAGCCCTGTTTACAACAACGATGCGCTGTCCATTAGCACTTCAATTAGCAACGAGGGAGCAGCTGTAGTGGCGACACACCATCGACTCTCCACTCAACTAATTGAGCCGCCAACGGCCTGATGGACGGCCGTACATTTGCATTATCGGCAGCAGAAAACAAAATTTTACAGTGTAATGTGAGCCGCATATTGAAGCCTGCCATCCATGAATGATCTTATTCTAAGAGCCAGGGACAACGAATTAAACTGAGTTGAAAGTCCATCACCTCTTCCGCAGTGAAAGCATCGTATTGATTTGTATTCAGCAGTGAGGTTAAATATTTATATCTGTTAAATAAGATTAAGAAGTTCTCTTATGAAACAAGTCGACTCTCACGACCAACAATCACCGCAGAAGCACTACGATAGAAACCTCTAATATTAAATTACCGATACGTGGCTGACTGAATGAGAAACTAAATAATTCTCCCGCGTTAAGGAGTCGGTATGTTGAGTTATCGAAGTTGATGTTTTTCCTCTTGCCATGAAAACTCCGCCAACCAATACCGTTGATTGCTCACGGCACGTTCATTATTGTTGTCTGTCGTATCTCTCTCGTTTCTCAAGCGGAGAATTCAATTAATTTTGCAGCTCCAAAGCAAAAATTCACACAACAATCAAATAGCGATAGTTTTACGATCACTACATTCAACTTCGATTATGAAATTCAGGTTTTTTGATTTCAGGTGGAAAAGTGACTTTTATGGTGGCAAGTGAGCAAAATTTTAAACGTTCACGGTCAGAATTTGATGCTCGTTCTTTAAGTAATTTTTGTACAGTGTTCTGAAGATCTGCGGCTATCTCTGTTTCTCCTCACTCACATTTTCTGAAAAGCGACTAGAATATATCTTAGAATTTGAGGGAGAAATAAGAATTTCGCACACAACCGTAGCTCGTGAAATATTTACGAGAATAGTAAACTATTCATAAAAATGTAAACATTTCGAGCGTGATAGCTCGTCATCAGTTAGGAGCGCGATAAAAGAACGTCACCTAGAAGGAAATCTCACTAAGCTTATGCTCTCGTATGTATCAAAATTAAAAAGATAGAGCCTCTTGTAATGGGATTCTATACGTAAAAATAATTATTTTCGGATAAAATGGATCTTCAGTAATTGTAATGTATGACAGTAGAGAAATAATTCTAAATTTATAAGCATCTCTTGAAGTCAACCGACTTATTACATTTGTTATTGCATATCTCTACTCCGACATGCAGGGTTTGTAGGAAACATAATACACATTCACTGAGTAGGTATTCTGAATACTGATGAATATTAGTACGATAAAAGTTGTCGGCGTCATTCGTTCAACGATAATGAATCTGATCACACATGTGAGCTGCTTGTACTTCTACTCCCTGCTCTTTTCTGTTTCTCAAGACGTGTTCAAGTAAGTTGGCTTCATTCCTCAGGAAGTGGCAGCATATATGTACGAGAATTTAAAAACGGCAGTTCACATGTAAGCCCTTAGGTATAAGAACGAGAGCATGAGTATGGAATAATAATGGAAGAAAAATCCAAACTGAAGTTCGTCGGTATGGACGGACCTCTTTCCCAAAAGAAGTAAATAATGACCAACTCATCACTGTTTAATTTAATTGAAACGGTGACCGATTTCTAATACTCACTTTTATTTATAGAGCGAGCGTTGTTAATAAAGCAGCAGCCATACTCACCAAATTTGACTAGCTGAAGTGTAGCTCGAACTGGTCGAAGCTCGGGGTTGTTTGTAGCTCTGCAAGTCAAGTTCTCATTCTTGAGCATCGTTTGAGTCACATTGTGTAGATTGAGCTCAGTGGTAAAAAATTTTCTGTTGTGATCGTGCCCAGACTTGGAATGTTTGGGCATCACTGATGCCCATCTGGAGACTTTGTTCAACGACCGTTTGCTTTGCTTCGAAAGAGACGGATGACTGGCGCGTTTGGATCGATGGCGTGACGGAGGCTCTCCGCCGTAAGACCATCTCACTCCCAAGTTTCTCAGACTCCAAGTCACTGCCGTATTGTTTTCACATTTGCTGAACCCCGGATATTCTGCCTTAAAGCCTCTTGAATTACAAAGGTCTCGCATTTCTAGAAAAGAACGAAGAAAACGAAAATCAATGAAATATTTATCACCCGCTCCTATTTTGTCAAGCGTCATTCAAATAAGTAATGAAAAATTACAACACTTTGGCGCAGACAAAGTTTTTCTCATTTGTGTCTGCCAACTTCTCCACTATTTTCGTTCATAAGGCTCAAACTTGTCCTTTTCAGGTCCGAAGAAATGCTTCATTATTGAATCGATTGTTCAAATTTTCCTATTAACTGGAGTAATAAAGGCGAACTACTTCGCAAATGCTGGCACTGGGAAACCTGGCCGCCGCCATCTAGCCGACATTAATTTTAGTATATTCAAGGCCGTTCCCTTTTGAAAACAGGATAAGTCTTAAAGGGAATACTTCAATGGGCCTCGGTGGGTGATTGGTGAGACGATGTTAGAATAACGCAAACTTTATATCGGTTGATTTTTTTTAGCTGGTTCTCTAGCGAAAGGAATTAATTCCAAGTGATCTAATCCCCTTAAATTCACCTAATAATCTAATTTTTAAATTTTACTTTTTACATATTTATTGCAACTAGGTTAAACGAAAATGCACCACGTCATGTAAAATTGAGGTCTGAAAACATTTGCGTCTATGAAAGTTTTCAAATTTCGCTATAGAAAAAAGTTATTGTGCGAACAAGAATATATTTTCAATTTGCGCAAAACCCCACTCCTACAATTGTCAACGTAGATGCGTGATTTTGGTCTCATCTGATGCGTTTCGACGGTGGAAACAGCGTAGCGAAGCGGAATTTTATTTATATTTCAAATTAGATTTTGTGGTGAAAAAACTAGGTTTTTTGTGAGGGGAAATTTTTTGAGGACATTTTTAACAATGATTTTTTATAATTCCAAATTCTGAAAGACCCTACGTTACGCTATTTTCATAGTTTTTCAGCGTCGGGTGAGACCAAAATCACGCTTCTACGTTGAAAATTGTAGGGTGAGAATTATTTGCGTGAATATAGATAAATATTTTTTTTTATGTTCGGCCAATAATTTTTTGTCCATCGCGAAATTTAATATTTTTTATAGATGCAAATGTGTTCCGAATTCCATTTTACACATTTTTACGCAATTTCGTTGACCTAGTTGCAATAGCAATGAGAAAACTTGAATTCTAAAATTTGGTCGAATGCAGGGTAGTAGATCCTCCTAATGAAGACTAAAACGTAAATTATATGAAGAAACGACTCGATAAGAGGCTCTCAAAAAGTAAGAGAAATATTTCATTCAAGCCTCAATCAGCAGCAATAATCAGAGTGTAATTCAATGTGAAATGAACAAAACGCGAGAATGCGCAAGTTTGGAATATTAATTAAAATAATATACGAACAATTGATCAAAAATCTCTAATAAATAAAAATTTGAGGGAAAGTAACACTTGATGTCAAAAAACTATCGATGGAAGAAGAATGCATTCCCTTTTGAAATTCTGAGCCTTTTACAGAGCGTTTTCAGGCAGTTATAGGCCAAGAGATAGTCGTTTTCAAGCAGTATATCAGCCCTTTTCGGTGCAAATGTCGCTTAATTTAAGCCCTGTTAAACGGATATTTTTGGGCATCGAAACGGCTAAGGCAACGGCCATTTTAGGCTTCTCTACTACTTGAACGAGGCAAGAGGTTGTCGAAAAAGGCTTGAAAACGACTTTAAACGACCCGAATGAGCCCGAAAACTGCCATTGACTTGACCTATTAAAGGCCATTTGAATGAAGGGCCCTTTTCAAGCCCTAATAAGCCAAGCATAGGTAGGAGTCGGTTTGAAGTCGTGATTTTTGGCCCTTTTGTGCCGTTTTTGACCTTTTACGACTAATTTACTACCGGAAAAGGGCGATAATTTTCAATTTGGTTGGAGAATAGCGCGTGACATCTACTGACTTAAACACCCACATCAATACCCTAAATTTTGGTCTAATGAAGAGTAATTGCTTCACATTTGCATATATGTAACAAAAGATTGATCTGCTCATTAGCCCATTGTGTTGCCTCGATGAACATCAAAGGGATGGGGAAAATTCAATAGAAACATTTTTTTTGATTAGCAGTTAGATTTGACAAAGCAATATTTCCAGCCAAATAAGAACACATCAAACAGTCGAGCGTCATTTAAAATTCATCGATAGGAAATTAGTAACAATTAGCAAACAATGAAAGAGGAATTTTTCATTAACCAGTCGGCTTCGCAAGAATTATTCGATACTGCCTCAATAAATCATGCTAAAATGTCAGAAAATCTTTCTGCACCGCGAATGAATTTCCTCCGTGCATTCTCAGATCTGTGCTCGTCTGTTGCGTCTCAGTGCTTTGAAAGAAGTTGTTTAAAATTAAATAAATATATTTACTTGACGTTTGTAAGTCTCCTGTTTGCTTATGTTTTGATTTTATCTAATTGGGAAGACTTTTTCCCCTGGAAATAAGCAGAAATGAGTAAATTTGAGTTCAAGGGGGCCAATCCAGCGATTTTTAAATTTTGAGCCAATTCGTTTGAAATTTGGCCAGTATATGTATATGTTGAAAAAAAACATATTTTACTCATGTAATTTCTCCAATTTAGGCCTTACTTTTTTGAAAACACGAAATATTAGTTTTTTGGTACATTATTATGGATATTTCAAAAGAATAGAAGTCATTGAGTTTTTATGATAGAACAAAACCAAAGACAGTTTTAGAATCCTTGGAACATTTCTAACAAAAGTATTGTGGCAAATTATCCATTTTCAACTTCTCGTATTTTTATATGCGACATTTGATCACCAACTAGCATACACACTAATTTTGGGTTTTGAGCTTGATATAGAAAATTATTCGTACAATTTGGAAGAAGGGTACCAAACTTTTGTTAGAAATGTTCCAAGGATTATAAAACTGTTTGTGTTTTTTTCCTAGCATAAAAACTCATTGACTTCTATTCCTTTGAATGTTTAAAATAAGGGTTCTTATTAATAAGGAATAAATAAATTTTTATCAGAACTGTCATATAACGAACAAGTTATGTGATTGATTGCTGTTTTCATTTTTATTTCGATAATCTCCATGCATAACTTCATATTCACACTGTAAATTGTAATTTACAAGAAAAAAAATGTTTTTTTATAAAAATTATGAACTTTTATATTTGTAATCTGATTCTTATGAAATTCAACCTTTATATTTAATTTTTGAAAAGAAACACAATTCTTCCTATTCATTTTGTCGATTCAGGCCTTGATTTTTTGAAAAAATTGGACATATTGTTTTTTAGTTCATTTTTATTGATATTTCAAAGGAATAGAAGTCATTGAGTTTTTATGCTAGAACAAAAAAAAAAAAAAAAGGTTTAGAATCCTTGAAGCATTGTAAACAAAGTTACACTTTCAAATTTTCCATTTCCCGTTTTGTTTTATTTTCATATGGGGTCGAAAATTTAGTATTTTTGGTACCCATACACCCCCCTGGATGGGGATCTACAGCTATTTAACTTTAATTTAAAAAGCTCAAGTTCAATTTAAAAAAGGTCAAGTTCCATTCAAAAGGTTAAAGGTTAACATCGGCATCTTTGGGATGCTTTATTTCCAATCAAGCCTGATACATATGATCTTAGCATTGGTTTTTCAAATGTCTTATAACTAACCCTATATATAGGACACCATGACGGTTCCCCCGTAAAGCCGGTACCCATTTCCGACACCTGGGTTGAGTGGGGTATTGTGCTTGAGCTTTCCCTTATACCCAACGGGGAAAATCTCCGCGCCAGCGCCGGGATACGAACCCGCGACTTCCAGCATACAAGTCCGACCCCTTAACCGCTGTGCCACGGAGAGCACGTCGTGATTTGAAGTCGTGATTAAAGGACAAGTTAAAAAAGGACAAGTTTATTTTAAAAAGTCTCATGTAGGCTATTTATGAAAAGAACAAGTTCAATTTTGAAAATCTTATGTTTCTAAAATTGCATACCTATGAAATAATAATATAAGTAAAGTTTATTTGTGAGAATGCATATTTATTAAAAAGTACTGGTCCTGAAAATAGAGTAAATCGAACATCAGACAAAGCAAGCTGTTGTGATTTTGAACTCAATTTGACATTTAAGTTTTACCTATGAATCACTTGCTAAACAGATCATCGGTACTCATATCTATTGACAAAAAGGATGCGAATAAACTTTATGTAAAAAGTCACTGTGGGACAATTAGCAAACTGCACTGACTGAAAAATTGAACATTACTGAGCTTCAACTTTTCAGTCAGTGCAGTTTGCTAATTGTCACACAGTTACTTATTACATAAAGTTTATTCGCATCATTTTCGTCAATAGATATAAGTAACAATGATATGTTCAGCAAATGATTTAGCAAATGATTCATAGGTAAAACTTGAAGAATATCAAATTAAGTACAAAATCACAGCAGTTTGGTTTGTCTGATATTCGATTTACTCTATTTTCAGGGCCAGTACTTTTAAATAAATGTGGCTTCCCACAAATAAACTTTACTTATATTATTATTACATATATATGAAATTTTAGAAATATAAGCTTCTCAAAATTGAAATTCATCTTTTTTTAAATATAGCCTGCTTGAGACTTTTTAAATTAAACTTGAGCTTTTTTAAATTTACCTTGAACTTTTTGAAATTAAACTTGAGCTTTTTTAAATTGAACTTGACCTTTTTTATATTGAACTTGACCTTTTTTAAATTAAACTTGAGTTTCTTTAAGTTGAACTTGAGCTTTTTTAAATTAACGTTAAAAAGCTGTAGTGTCCGTAGTGCCATAACATTTTAGGACTGAATAGTCCACCACCTAAGGGTCCTTTTTCAACAACAATAAAAAAATGGCTCATCGGACCGCCAGGGGCCTGGGTTGACCTCCTTAAGTCCTTAAGAACTTGCCAACATCAATGTTGAACAAAAACAGCATCTTTCGAAGCAACAGCAACGATATCGAAAGTTATTTCAAGCATTTCATCAATCAAATATTTATGTAGTAAAACATCATGTTATTTACACATTTTCATTGTAAAATGGAAATGCAGCTGCGTAGCGGAAACACAAAGAGACTGACAGAGTTCATGGCAGTGCGGACTGTACATTATGCGTAGATTTACCTCTCTCTGACGAACAAACACCTTTCCATAAAACTACACTACAATCAGATGCAGTACGAAGCCATGGCAATTAGCTAACATAACGTTCCCATTGTGCCAGAGCACACCTCCATGAGAATCACAACCGCGCCACCGCCACCACATCACCACGAACCTCTGGAGTAGCGCAGGCGCTGCGCGTCCGGCAGGGTGCGCGCTGGGGAGGCGGTGCGGAGCGGCGTGCTGCCCGACCACCACGTGATGCTCGGCGGCGGCTTCCCTGCGGAGAAAGGCGCAGTCATGAGTTCTAAATATGTTTGTGTTGAAAAAACACCTTTTAAATAATATAAATTATTACAAATAATACATTTATGTTTTCGTGTGGGTTCGTGTAACGGCCTCATAGTTTAAAATCAACGCACAAACGTAGACACTAACTTCATAGCTTCGCTTGAGAGACATACTGGAACTCGAGCAACTCCCCTGATCTGTTATGAGGAACGAGTGGCGGCTGTACTATACAATATCTATGTGAATACCTTTCTTGCATTTACATTTGCTGATGTTACGAAATTTCGACAATTAAAGCATGAAAATCTTAAACTATTATTAAACTGAACAGGTAAATGGGAAGTTTTTAGCAGATATATTAGGGTCATTCGGAAATTTAAAGAATCCATCATTCTATCAATATGAAATAGCAAAAGAAGATAAATCAGCATTACAGTCAGGAATACTGAATCTCAATCGTTAACACGGTTGAAGATTCAGCGTTGGTGGCTAAAAAACAGTCTTCTCGAACTCAATTATTGCCAGTACTGTCTGTACAAATTTATGAGTTAAGTCGTAAATTTGCGAAGAAATGAGAACAAGTACAAAAATATACTGTTTCTCAATTACATTTCATGTAATAGACTGTTATTCGTACGCGACGCTTAAGCGCTTTGAAATTTTTATTATCTCCTCAAATTTATTTATATCTTCAAATTTTAACTAGGTATCACACAGGTATCACAGTCAATAGCATGAGATGTAATTTAGGAATGTAATTATAGTCCAGCACGGACACTACAACCAGCGCGGTCTGCCACTCACGTCACAAAATAATGTTTGAACCAACGCACCGAGATTCACAAAGTGAATACCAATATTCGTAAACTAGAAATAACCGCAAGGCTGATGCTAGGGGGCTTTACATGCAATGAAACATTGATCTTATCGTAAATTCTCTAACGAGAATTATTCAAAACGACATATAAAAAAATGTGTGTGGCTGAAACAAAGCTGTGTCCTTATTTTTTAACTTTGTGTAAAAAAATTTAAAATTAAAATTCAAGGGATTGACTGAGGGGGCATTTTCTGAGACTGATTTGTAGATGCATGATCCTGAATAAACTTAATTCAGTTCAAATTCAGGACAACACGGGAAAATGACGTTTTCGATTCCTGAGTCATATTGTTTTCAAAAAGTTGAAACTCGTTTGAAGATCAAACAGCGGCTGTTATTTACAAGAACGTACTGTGTGACAAAGATGTATTCATGAAATGCAGAACTTCAATAATTGTTATTGATATTAAATTTAGTTTAAGAAATTAAGAGCTGAACACAACTTTAGAGCCCGATTCACATTCGTATGCTATTAGAAAATTAGGTTAGCAAGTAGCCTAAGGTGCAATTTCTTAGACAAACAAAAACTTTTACGTGGTCATTATAATCGAGCATCATGAAGGATAATCTGTTTAACTTTAACTAAACTACGAATGTTTCTGCACGCTGGTACGTAACACTGATTTCGAACAATACGTGTCAGTTTTGGACGCTTTCTGTTGTACCATTCATCAGCTAGAATGTACTACTTCGCCTGGAATTCCGTCCAATTGCTACGACAAACTCGCCTCGCTCTCAACACGTATCTGTTGTTATGGCGTGGATCACCAAGCTTGTGGATAAAAAATGACCTGAAAATTCACCCTGTTTGTAAGACCAACTGAAACGTATAATCAAGAATGTGGTAACTTCTTGTTCAATTGTAGTAATCCATATTCCAAGCTAATCATACGAATTTTGATGATTATATTTGTTTGTAAAGACCTCAAAAGTTTGTAAGCACTCCAAAAGTTAAGAAATACTATGACTGGTATACAATTGGTTTTATGTTCTCAAAACCGATATTAAGCCATACCTTGGAAAATATGGTTCAAAAATTTACCAAAAATCAGCAATGACGAACAAAAACTATAGCAGGCACATTTTTTATTGGTCAATTCATTTATAAACCTTAGTTTTTTGTATGTTTATTTGCTTGTTACCGACCTTACTAATTTTAATACCAACATCGAGTAAAATTCATCGTGAGAATTTTATCGGTTGAAATTCGCGGGATTTTTGGTCCAACTCATCGTGCTAACCCCATACGTTATATTGTAGACACGGTGTGCAACAAATATTCAGTGGAATTACGAGTGATTTTTCATAATGTTTGTCAGCAAGTGTTTTAAGAATGCATTTTCCATTGGTATTGAACGGATTTCATCTTCGTTATAAGTATGATCAACATCCAATTTCAAGTGAAAAAATTGTAGTCCTAACAACTTAACGCAATGAGGCACCCTTCTTAATAATATGATAATTTTGTTAATTAAAATGCTTGGTTGTTACTGTTCTCGCATTACTAATTTCATCACCAATAACACGCGAAGAAATTCAAGATACAGCTTCTATAATGAGATAGGACAAAATCAACTGACTATTCCAATGCGCAAATAATTCAAGTTTTCCACCCGCTTGTGGAGAGTAATTCACTTTCTTCTTGGCCAAGCTTTTATGGATTAGTCCCGCACGTTGTATCGTAAACACAGTCTTACAATGTTCATTGATGAGAACGATATTTCTTATTGACTCTTCAGGAAATTCTTTACAGCACGGTTTTGAATCGTGACTGAACTATATTACCCTTGTAAATCACACTCAAAAACCACTTTCTAGGTATAGAAATTAATATTTTAAATCACTTGACCCAACAGGTAAAGTAAAAGATAAAAAAGTTACAAAAGTTACAGCGGTGCTTTAGAGGTCAGTTAGCGCTCGATAAAGTCAAGCACACCCTAAAAAACGAAGGAGCGAAAAATCCTTGAAAGCATATGCTGATTCATATGCTTATCAATATGGCACGGAAGTTGGGTTTGACACAGACAAAAAGGCAGAGTGTGTTCATGTTCGGAAAAAGGCTATTATTAACGTTACTTTTAAGTTAAACCATAATGTAAATTCATAATTCCTTCAAGTTCAAGTACCTAATACTTCTTAGGTAAGCTTCATGGCCAATATCGATTATCTCTTGAGAACTTTACGTGCAGAATGCTTAAACTGAACAAAGATTTTGGGTTTCGACAACAAATTTATGGTCAAACTAAACCCCACAATTACTAGACTGAAAAATTGAAAAACTCGTAGGCCCATGGTTTTCTGTGATCCAGAAACAGAGTCTCGAAGTAGCTTTCATTGTGCTAGTTTCAAAATCTGGAATTCTATTCCATTCCTGACGATATTTGCGATGCTGCCTCATTCTGTATTCTAATTGAAGCGTCAATCTTATATGGTTTTAATTAATGAAGCAAAAGTTAAGAAAAATAAAATTGATGACAAAAAACTTGACTCATGAAACAAAATTTGATTTTATACTCTGTCCTTCACTGTGAATCAACTGCGAGCAATATCTCTAACTATAGTTGAGATAAAAAAATTTTCATAATGAAAGACAGATTCTTCTTTAAAACTGTTCTTCTCTTTCATTTTGAAATTTACGTAATATACTTTGCAATTTCATATGCTCAACATATATGCTTTTTCATAAGCTTTTCATATGCTCAACAAATTGGGAGTCGGACAGTTAAGCACTCTAAAGTATTTTTCCAGATTACATTTTACGATTTATTCTTGAACTTAAAAGTTGCCATAAAAAACTCGTAACTTACTTGACCATGAATGGAATTGTTGATGACTATTCGATAGTAAATTCATCCTTGTTTCCTACTTTAATGATGCACTTGCTTATGGTTATTCATTGTTTGATAAATATGAAAAGTCTTCTATTGTCTGACGAAGTTGTCGCACTAATGTTTCAAATCATGCACCTGAGTCCGTCTTTCGTAGCGTCTGTGTTCATACAAAATTATACCAAAAACATAGAGTAGTAAATCCTGCAACTTTCTCGTTTAATTCAATGCCTTTGGTAAGTGCATTTAATAAGGTGAAGTTCTTCTTGTTCATGGGTAGATTTTCAACAGTTTTGAGCAATTTCAAATGTGCGAATTTCTAGACTTAGTTCGGCATGCTGGCTTGCTTGTTTTATTCTGCCAGCGTGTCTATTAGGTATAAGATAGATTTGAGAACATTATGATTAGTTATTTTATTTTCATGATATAAAGGGCAGGATAAAGGAAGCAATTTCTTGGCACGGCAGTTTCCGATCTTCTTGACGTCTGATGATAGATGGAAAGTGTACTCTAGCGTGCGTTAGCCGCGATAACCAGACTTTTCGCAGACCTCCAACCCTGTACTTCCATCAGCGTCAACTGCGCATTTAAATTATCACACCATCAGCGACCCCCTTATGAATCCATGTTTTTGAGATTTCTTGAGAAACTGGGATTTTTGCTGCTATAAGAAGTGTAAGAGGTCAGGTACATCCTGTGAAAAAATGAGACTCGTACATTCACTCGTTCGCCCGCTACGGGGGTTTAAAGAATGGGGGGGAGGGGAGGGGGAAGTGGTATTTTATCATGTTACACCTCCCCCATGGCACTTTCTTCACTGCGCGAAGTTGCTATGTCATCTCCTATGTCTCTGGATTACTCTATAATGATTTCAGGCGTCAAACCTGAACAAAAATTTAAAAAAATTTTAGTTGAATTGTTTATGTTTCTTTGTTTTGCTTATAATGTAAACAATGGACTTTGGGGTTTCAAAATGCTTCTTCTCCAACAGTTTTAAAGCTATAGTGATGATTTTGGTATCATTGGATGCTGAAAGACACGGGCTTTTATGGAAGCTAAAATTTGTTTCCTCAAATTTTCATTTTCAATATGAAAAAGTGTAAAATTTGAAAAAAAATCCTGTTTCGAAAATGTGCAGCTTTATGACGTCTTAACTTATGAACAATGAATTATTTTGGAAATAATTTTAGCTTCCATAAAAGCCCGTGTCTTCCTGCATCCAATGATATCAAAATCATTACTGTAGCTCAAAAACTGTAGGAGGAGAAGATTTTTGAACCCCTCCTCAAATTTCGGTTTCTTCGATTTCCCATTTTATTTTCGAGAAAATCGAACTTTTGCTCCAAGCAAAAACGATTCCAAATTCAATTTCCTATCAGTATACAATATTTCATTGTTCTAGGTTCAATAATAAAGAAAAAAGTCCGTATGGGGAACGCTCTCCTTAAATTTCTGTGAGCACCATAGGTAATTACTTACCTGCTGGAGGCGCTCGACTTCCACGCTGCTCCGTACCTACCTGCTGGAGGCGCTCGGCTTCCATGCTGCTCCACTTACCAGGCTGGGGACAGGCGGACGTAAATCCACTACCAGGGGATCTACTCTTTGAGGTGTTCTGCCTTGAGGTGAGGAAGCTTGCCAGACTTGCCAAACCCCCAAAGTTTCCGAACCCCTGTCATTTATATTATGGACATTTCTTTAGAACTCGAACCATTACTATTCATTTTATGAGCAATATATTGATGGGTCGCATGCTTGTTGATGGCTCTTCAAACAAGTTAAATTTAATTATGTTACTGCTCTTTTCAGTAAAATAAGAATGAGGTACCTGTATATTAATTTTCATTCTTTGTTTTCAGCTTTGAGAGTCGAGGAAGGAGCGGCGAGCGGCTGGCCTGGGCAGTGAGGTGGCTCCTAGCGTAGCGTGCCCCCACCTATGTAGTACCGTTTCCCGCCAAGTTCAAGTTTCCAACTCAGAATCGATAATTAATGCTAACTTACTTGCTGAAAGCAAATTTATTCTTAAATGGTCCTTTTCCTTTACCCTTGAAATTGCGATCCCATTTTATTTGCTATCAAATTAGAAAGCTCAGAGCAAAGAAATTGGTTTCCTTTTTTGCCGATTCACCGTTCCGATCTCAATTCATGTCAACAGTCATGCTCTCATTCAGTGTCGAAGAAAATGAAGTTATAGTTTTGTATTTAAACTTGAGAATAAATTATATCGTTATATTAGTAAACTATGTAGTGTGCACGGCCCGCCAAAAATGACGGGATTCCATACCTTTCTTGAAGAAATTTTACAGATGTGGATGACAAACAAATATATCCATCCTAACAGTAACCGTGGTAAAAAATATTCTTATACTTGTGCACTGGTGAAATCGTCTCACAGATACGGTCATTATAAGTATCCTTATGAACGTGACAGAGAAATGGAAGGAGCGGACACCAAACAAATAAACCAAGGGTATTATTAGGTAGTAGCAGGACCCGTGGAAATTCCACTGACTATGTCATCGTAAGCTAAGTGGACCCGTGAAAAAGTTCCGTCAACATTTCTTACCTATCCGAACCTTTCTTGTCCTAACCGAATCTATCCTGATATTTAATGTCAAACATATCAATGCATGTAAAGCCATTTTTCAATACGCTGAGGAATTCGGTATCCATGATACCGCAAACTCAGACGTCCTATGTTTAATAGCGAGTCTCTTGACACGTTGAAGACCTCAATGGAGGGAGTGTTTAGTAGTTCACGACGAGCCCCTGTGTGCAGGTGATGTTTCTCATTGTACTGAAATGTATTTAGTGTAATCATAGACTAGCCTTTCATAAACTTCAGGCTCTCATTATTTCTTTAGAATGCTGCCTCCGTGAGTCCTAGTTTTCTATTTTTCATCATGCTCTAATGCTTACAATCCAAGATTCCTTTTCCATATCGCCAAGATGTCATGCAGTTCCATTTTGCCAGCACTGATGCTTGAAACATTCAATCTTAGGACAGAGTTTCCATTTCATTTTGAGACGGAAGAATGCCTCTCAAAGAGTCCCTCTTTTGATTATTTTTATTCCAACTGACGACCTTATGCTTAGATGAAAACGAGTCAAATCTATAATATAATACTATAATTCCGTGTCTCCATCTGTTTGTCAGTTTTCACACGTGTGTTTCTGTTATCATGGACAATTAGAAATTAGATAAACTATTAGTTTTAAACAGATCTTTACAAATTTCATATTTTCAGCATTCATAACCCTCTTTCATATTCTTTTTCTATAGCTATCCTGCGACCGATTTCAGCGTGAGCTACTTTCAGTGTTGTACACACTATGTTGTATTTGTCCATAGAGGCTTGAATTTTACCAGCTTATTCTGTCGCTCTTTTTAGTTCCTGTATGGCCTATGGTGATTACGGTGAAATGAGCTGATGTAAATATTGAGTGCTATTGTATTTGTATTTGTAACTCCTCCACGACTTTTTCATATTAATTTCAAGATGAAAAAATTCTTTACCCGAATTTTGTGTTGAACTGAGTGAATTTGAACAAATGTGTTGCGATAATTTTAAAAAAAATAAAAACTTTGTCACTACACAAGGGGCGGTGTAAGCTCGTTTGGGAATAACAAAATGAAAATTTTCATTTCTCGGCTAAATTTGTGAGCTGGAGAGCCTCCAAAAAATTTAATCGTAAAAAAGCATGATATAATCTACGTGGTCAGGCGAAGATTCTAAATTTCATGTTGAGTTCAGCTTAGCTGCAAGTAATAATTTCGGGTGGGGGGACTGAACCTGAACTTGCTTTTTAAGAGAGTCAAAATTGCACAAAATATGTAATCTTATTCGTAACATGGGACAAAATTATCCAGTCTGTATGACCTCTGTGTACTGAATACTTTCGTTAAACGCGGTGGTGAGCTAGCTTATGGAATTAATTCAGCAATCCAAGCCTTAGGAATATTTTCATTCTGATTTATATAACAAAAAATATCCCACAACCGTAAGATCTTTCGATTCATCAATGGAACCATGGACGTGCTCTAGAGCTGTGGATCAGATCGATCTTCTAGTACTCGCCCACACTTCAGGTATTCAACCCTCGGAATATTTAACCTATTTTGTGATTTTGTGAAATAATGAATAATTATGTCGTTGGAAGTTTCTCTTCTACTGCAAGGCAGAGTTATTTGTAAGAAATGACAAGCAATTTCTCCTGAAGAAGCACTAGAGACGGTTTTTGCTCTATGGAGTTCATATTGAAATAAGCGTGAATACATTTGACTTTTTAGTTCAGTTTATCATAAAAGATTAACAATTGAGCCAATCGCAAGCTTGTGAGGCAAAGCGGTTTTAAATTATTGAACACTCGAAAGGTTTTGTACAAACAATGAAGCAACAGATGATATCTCATAATAAAGCTCATTTTCCCATCAAGACACAGATGCAAGTAAAACTCCCGTGTGAGGAATCGTGGGGTTGACTCAGAGGCTAAATATATCGCAGTGTTTGCACACAATGAATATTTGGTAATGAAAAGTGACAATAACCAGCAACGAGTTAACATCCTCAGGTGCAACGACGGTTAAAACGTAAAGAGATAGATGGAGAACTTGAGAGAGGTGATTGCAATTGCCTTATAAAAATTGTAAATAAGTTTAATAAATTTTTCTTTTACTGCATTCTTCCTTCCGATTTTATATTGGAATACCTGCATACTTTTTATTTCCAGAAGCCTCTAGCATAATGTAGTTTTATGTATGAATTTCGAAAACAAAAGCGCTCGCATGAGAGATTGCGAGATCAAATTTTCGAGTGGGTTAGTTCCTCACTCTGATTTTCAAAGAAAACACACGCAAATGCTTCCCAGAATAAAGTAACCGATTTTAAATAACGAAATCTCCTGTCTAGGTTACAAGCGATGTAATCTGTTTTAAAAGTGGACCTTACGTGTTTTTAAACGAGTGAAATTCAAAGCTCATTCCTCTGAACGTAAACGACGGGATAAATTTTCCATTTACCAAAAGGCATGCTAGCAAAAAAAGCAAGAAAGCAAGAAACCGAGGAATGAATGAGAAAGATAAAGTTTGATGATCTAAACCTGCAGAGGAATGTACGTTTATTTAGGAAGAGAACGCTGTAACGAATAACGCTGGAATTATTTGAACTGATAATCACTTAACTATTTCCGCATTACGGTTTTTGAGGTTGCCATTTATTTATTTTGATAATGTTTGGGCTCTACGTTATGTTTTTTATACCATATTTTTCCTGATTAATACTGTATCCAACTTTATTTATGCACAATTTTTTACACAATTGTTCTAAGACTATATTTAATAGCCTATTTGGAGTCACACACTAAGAGTTACATTTGTAGAAAATCTTCGTTGTAAAATTCTCTTGACTGGTTCTGTTACATTTATAAAAATGATGTTCGTCTCAACTGTCACCGATAAATCTTGAATTGGATTTTACTGCGGTGGCAATTCACGTTAACTTCAGAAACTAGCTAGACCTCTGGTTGAGTAACTGCACGTGATGGCTTCTCGGCGGCCGTTTTGGTTTTAAATCTGGTTTAATTCATTTAGCTTCCCATTTTTGAATTAGTCAATTGAACTTCAAGCAGTTAGGTGAATAGCAACATCAATACTACAGGCTGTGGATTGTTCCAGTTACACCTCAACCACAAGGTCACCTGGCTCATAACTATTCTGAGCTCGTCAGTATTACAAACTTGCTTCATGAATCCCAAGGCCGTGTGTATTCCAAGCTTACCTAAAGTTGAAATATGGTAAGCAGCTTCAACTTTATCTCATGATATACTGTAGAAGCCAAGGGGGATTTAGCATGTGCAGTCGAGGCAGACAGGTATTGTTTGGCGAAATATGAGCAACAGCGCTCTGCGCTCAGCAACATGCTCGCAAAGCTACTGCACCTGCTCTAAGAACGTATGCGTGTTTGTGTCTGTTGTCACTACTTATTCGAACGTTGAACGTAAATACACAAGCTAAAAGATCATCTTTGACGGCCGACAGTTAGATTTGCAGGTAAGGACAAATTTTGCACGTCGTTGGTGTTACTTTGCAAGCGCGCAGTCCTACTAAACGCAGTTTTGCTCCTGTCGAGTGGTGGAATAATTGGCCAGCCTCTGTGGCTCAAGTCAAGTGGGTATCATCGGCAGGCGATTTTTACACACTGTGCCAATGTGACCATTCTGGCAAAAATATCCCTATTTCACTTCCTTAATCAATACATTGCTCCATCTCAGTCATCCTCGGGCAATTCTAGCCTTCGTGCTGAGTTCTTCAGTTCATTCATGATTTTGAAACGAAATTATTCTCGGATGCAGTTTATTTCCTCTGAAATAGTACGGTCCGGAGAGATGTAGAAAAAGTAAGGTGTTGTCCTTCTTAATTAGTCTGGAGATCACAAACATCATGCTTTCATTGCTAGTTTGCGATAGAGTATTGAATAATCACGTGTTAAGTTACCAAAGTGTGTTTTACCTATGCTGGTTAGAGGAAACTTTGAACATTAACAAGTCGAATAAAACTTCTATTGAGGCTAGTCGTTTGGATTTCAATATTCACTTAGGTCGCTGTATCGTCAGAATGCTCACAAAGAATATATCTGAAAACCGTACTGACTAAGCAATCTGATGTTATACTTACAAAGTCCTGTTCAGAAATTTCTTTATTTTGATACATCGAATTGTGAAAAATAGCAGGCAAAAAAGTTGATCATTTTTCTATCAAATGATATGGTCGGACGTGATGTCTTGAACATGATGGAATACTTTTTCTTTTGCAAACAGTGACTGTTGTGAGTGCAGGGTGCGGCAAATCAAATGCTCGAGTTTTAGAAGGCGCGCGCAACGGCTGTGGTCATGATGGTATAGAAGATGTGTGTAGTCACCACATCTTCCTGATGCCATCTTCAAAAAGTGAGCACACAAACGGCATTGTACACTGATTCGAATATAACAACAAATGATTTTGTAAACATTGTTTAACTATTCCCAACAGTCTTTCGAAACGCAGGCATTTGATTTGCTCCACCTTATATTTAATGTCTCCATATCAATGAAATGCTTCATGATTACAATTTAAGTCCCATATTCCTGTCTCGTTCGCTACTTGGAAATGAAATGGAGAGAAAACAGCTCTTTTATATAAATTTTTTGGCATCAAACGAAAACTAAAAGGATATTTCCAGAACCCTTGAAGACTTTCTTTTTAAGCATCAACTATGCTTTGAGCATAAGTCAGAGTGTTTACAGTTTGAGCTCCTTTTAAAAGCGGTTGGAAATCTGACTTCAAAGCCACCGTGAAGGGTGTCACTCAGCATGCCTCTTCCACTCACTGCATGATTTATTGGCTCGCTTTGGCGCTGAAGACTTTCTAACAAGAACTTTAAGAAGCGCTCACATGCGTTGTAAAGTGAGACATACTCGAGCAGCGCAACTGCTTTGAAGGTCTCTGAATATTTTTTGACGGATTGGTGACGACTTCGTATTTATTGAAAAGATACATACGCTCATGCCTGATGGGTTTCTCAGCTTTACCCAAATTTAACGATATTAAATAGCACTGCAGGGGTGCTACAGATTACTAACATGGTAAATCTCTTCTCTAGAGTAAATACCCTCAACTTTGTCCTATAAGAAATGATTAATGCCCCGGTACATTTGTAATGAACTTGGAGCGTACGACCGCAAAATTTATAAGAAATGAATACTGAATGAATTTAGATGTAATGAATGAATGAATGAATTTTCTAGAAATATTTTACTTTACAAGAAATGAGTCCTGAGAGGCGACGTAACTTTGTTCACTAAATTATTGATGACTTTTGATTTCCGTTCGAAGTACTAAATATAATTTTCTTAGGATACAGCGGATCACACTTACACTATGAAGGATTTCATTACTTTTCGAGGAATGATTTCATCACTATATATAATTTCATCACTATTCGAGGAATAAATTCATCCCTATGAATGATTTCATCAATACATATAATTTCATCACTATTCGAGGAATAAATTCATCCCTAAGATTGATTTCATAATTATATATAATTTCATCACTAGTCGAAGAATAAATTCATCCCTAAGAATGATTTCATCACTTTCATTCAGCGCACAGATTTATACACTTTATTTTCCTGGCGATGACACCCACATGACAACCGAGACTGATACTATTTGTTCCGACAGTTTAGGTTTTTTTATGAATTTGCGAGTTTTGTCAACAAAAATTTATTGCAGTAAATAAGCTGATCGACATTTTGGGCCGAAGGAGACGATAACTGAACAAGTCTTTCAATAACTATGTTGACAATCCGGATCGAGTGATCGACTTCCGACAGAATGTCGCAACGTCAACCGAAAACAAATCATGGAATAGATTTGTAGTTCATGCTGAAATAATGCAGCACCTGTTGACGACTGCACCTCTCGATCTTTCACAGACGTTTTACTCTGTACTTCAATATTTCTTGAGAATGAATGAGCAATTGATTTTGTGCCTGGTTCACCGATGTTGCAAAAGTTTTAATTTTATTGTAATTATGGGGAATTATTAACGTTTTTCTTTAGCAGCAGTATAAATAAACATTGATCTTCCTAAAATTTTGCTTCTCATTACTTTTTAAAGGGTTCACCCCTTCATATATTCTTGACAGGAGTCACAGCAAGACATGTAGAAGCCTAGGTTATATTACAGGGGCAACATCTTTGGATGTTATTAAGGATTAAATAGAAAAGGGGTTCTGACTGTTGAACGTACTAGAATTAAGAGAACGAGTGGATTGCAATCGAGGGAACTTTTCGGGCTGAAATAATGAGTGGAAGTCTTTGCTGTCGAAATAAACGGACGAACAGTGAAGATCATTTAGCCGACCACTATATCAACAGGAAAAGCCTGAATGCTATCAAATGCGGTGACTAACCACAAATTGAATACCCGTCACCCATGGCTCCAATCTTCGCTATTCTAGTATTGATGTCTCTAATATATTCAGTTTTGCACCCGAATCTAGAAACGCTACCCATACAGTTGAGTTTGCTTATAAATTAAACATCGGTGATCAACTGCTGATCATGCACAACTACAGCCAAGCTCAACTCCGAAGCACAATTAATTGAATTTTCTAAGAAAATTGTTTGTGTCCTACAGAAAGCGAGTTATGAAAAGAAATATACGCTACTGAAAAAGACAATGTCTCATTCATGTCGAGGCAATGAGAAAGAATATACGGTAATGTTCAACTTTCAGAAACCAAATTTAAAAACCCGGTTTTAAAAATATAGAGATGGGTTGCATGAAACTACCAGGAAATGTTAATCAACGTGAGCTCAATATGGTTTTCAACTTTTAAATTAGTAGCAAGTATTTTAAAAAGTAGGTAAGTTATGCATGTTTAATGTGCGACCAAGATTGAAAAGCAAACCGATTTTTTGCCAAATGATCTTTCAATAAAGCTCCAAGCTTTAAATGTTGGATCCTTCTATGAATGGCTACTGACATCTACTTGCACTCGATAAAGTTAAATTTAGGACTTCCATTGCAACTTTAATTCAAATTCCTCGAGTGTTTCAATAATTTATGCAATTTCACGGGTTTCTACCATTGGAATTCCTTCCAAGAAATTTCTTCCAAATTTTTTATCGAATTCTTGTCCGAATTTTGAACTGTGCAGTCCTGTAAACTGTATTCTTTGACTGGTCGCTGAACAGCATTAAATAATTACCTATTCAACTGAGAGCATGTGACTTATGGCATGACGCGTAACCTTGCATGAAGACTGTAGCTCACAAGAAAATATCTTGCAGCGTTAGTTTATGTGCTCACACACAGCACCATTAATTTTTTTCGCTCCCATAAGAAGCACCCGGGCTTGAAAATACCCCAAAACACTACATACACCGAAGTTAACTGTTACCTTAATATTCATCGAACTCTGTCTTTTTCGAATATTTTTTCTTGAATCCCGAACCAGAGCCCAGGAAGTCCGTTTACGCTGGACTACATTCCCCCCTGACTTCAATGCATGTTTGCAAATGCCAGCCTTGTTTGGTTCGCCAACCTCCCTTATGAGCGGCTTTTTCTGAGGACTCCATGCAAATGAGCCTATTTCTTGCCGCGTTGAGGCACTCTTGGTCGTGATGTATCGATATCATTTGAAATTTAGAGTGAAATGTCTGCGGCAGCGCGAAAATAATGTTTCAGTACTACCCACTGGATGATCCTGTCTATTGTGACAGTTGCTTTCGTCACTCCACCAACTCGACTAGTTATGTATACGAGTACAGTCGTAAAGTATATAACGTCTGTATCAGGCTAACAGCATTCCTCCAACGCTCCACTTTTCCTGTTTTCTTTTCAACCGAATTTGTTTTTCAAGTTTCACATCGTAAACTTTTAGAGTGTTGTTAATTTTGTGCGTCGATTTTGTACGTCGCAGTGAGTGTAAACGATGGTTCTAATGTTAACTAATACTTCACTTTTGAAACCTTTGTACCAAGTACATTCTTTTCTTAGAGTTACCAGTTTTTATGTGAAATTTGAACGAATGTTCAATGAAATACGCTGTACAGAATAATCAAAACTGAAGAATAATCTAAGCATTTGGTGATTTTTCAGCAATCTAATGCAAGAACATCGCTTGCTGATTAGTTTAGGAGGTATGGGGTGTGATGTTGTGAAATTATTACTTTTCATTAGCTAGTCTTAACAGTTCTCCACACATTATGATGTAATATAGTTTTCATGGATTTCTATTGGACGTTTGCAAATGTGACTCAATTAAAAAATATATATTTATCGGCGGTATACTTTACTGCATCGCTGAGCTCGTCCACGTATTTCAAAGGGGAAACTTTAGGTTTACGTTTACGATGCTTTTTATGGCAAACTTTTCTACATATAAACATTTTTCAGACCAGATATGTACAGAGATGAAGATGAGAATCTGGCTTTATATTCAGTCTCATCCTTCGATTGGAACCGGGATAACTTTGCCGCAACTGCTGTTCGTCCAATTTGATCTAATATGTGATTCTATTACGCCATTGTGCACTGAATTTGGAGAATTTTTTTCCGACAAATAGTATCTATTATTAAAGATGAAGGAACTTCGCAAAGAAATATTC
The DNA here is from genome assembly GCA_030386875.1 of Morinoia aosen. Taxonomy (NCBI): domain Eukaryota; kingdom Metazoa; phylum Arthropoda; class Malacostraca; order Amphipoda; family Talitridae; genus Morinoia; species Morinoia aosen. The sequence goes on from CM059575.1 coordinate 47,089,575, forward strand.
GGTTATTGATCATCGATGCTAATTTTTATAATTTATGAAACCCAGCTTCCGTTTTTGATTAATTATTTCTTTTGCTTTACATGTGCAAACTCCTTTGCCACAAAATTCTTTCAGTCAACGAGAGGGTGTTTAAATCAGGGAAACATATCTCTATCACTAAGTTCTCATACGAATGACCATCATAATGACTATTCACAAGCCACTCGGAATTAAATGTAGCAGTATCACTTAATTTTTTGCAGAACGTTGAGAGCGATCTCAGCGAATATAAGTGTGATGGGTGGATGCTGTCTCAGCTAGTGAAATAAAAACTTCGGTTGACTGCTGCTGGAGCCAATGATGCATGAGACTATTTAAGTTTAGAAGACTTGGAAGCCTCTGTAGTGACTATTCATCCAAGAATAGCTAATTTTATATGATGTTATCGTCCTATTAGCTATGTAAACATGAAAACAAACAGTTGCGCAAGCACAACTGTACAATTTATAATTAAGTTTGCAGATCATGAGCTATTCCCGAGAAAAACATTCGTAGGAAGCAATGGCACTTACAAATAAAACTTAAAAACTCTATCTGATAAAGATAAAAGAACGTTATTGATTCAGTGCAAAAATGGTCCTAAATCATACATCATAAATCATCTAATCATACATCATAAATGCCTTATAACTAACGCCAGGACGCCATTACGCTTTCCCCCGGTCAAGACCAGTACCCATTTCAGAAGCATCTCCAAAACGCCAAGTGCAAGCAATTATGCAGTGTACGTGAAATAGAGGCCAGGTTTAACTGTAGCGTAATTTTCAGCTCAGAAATTTCTTTGAAATTTCAAATATGGATTACAGACGGCAGTTCGAACATGACTCGTTGTACCAATTAAAAGTGTAAAAGTTCATGTCGCCAAAGTGGCTAATTTTTCATAGTTCGCTGCAAATATACGCATTGATTTCTGGTGAAAGTGTCAGCTCCTACGCCTAATTGCTTTCATTTTCAATAATACATGATAGATAGTAATCTTGATGTCCTTATGCGCGTCCTCAAAAACGCGTAAATTTATAGAAAAATGCAGTAAATGTATCATAAATTAAATTCTTGAGTTTAGAATGAAAATTCTAGCTCAACACCCACACCATCCTTTTCAGTTCATAGGTACAAAAATTGGCCGCATAAACTGGAACCAAATTTCTTGTCATGGTCGCAACAGTAAGGACACGTGCCAGTACAGCAGCTTTCAGCTAACGTTGTTGAATGCCGTATACTCCGAAGAAATAAAAACAACTATTTTGATCTTGATACCTGCCATTTAACTACAGCAGCATTACGTAGGAACATGCTTCAACTGCAGCAATTGTGAGCAACTGCAGACACGCTAAGTAATAACGGAGCGTGAATGTTAGCAGCCCGTAAATGCAGGCCATGCGCCGAGACATGGCGTCGGTGTCCTGACATCGCCGCGACACTTTCATCAGGGGCCTCCGAAGTGCGGGGCCGAGCAGCGATTCAGTGCTCGTGTTGCTTACACGGACGCGTATTGCATGGAATATCTCTCACATCAATCAAGAAACTACAGTCACTGAAATAGTCCCACGGTTTCACTCTCCCTGTTTTGATACATTATTTAAGGAAATTGCGTTAGTTTCGGTCAAATGTTTCTCAAGAATTTAGACGTACTTATTACATGCAATAAAGTTTATAGCTCAACACGCAGGGAGAAATACACTCTTAACCTACATAGGCTTTCGATTATTGGAAACAGAGCAGCTGCAAAACTTGAGTGTCTCACCTCCTTCCACAACGCAGGTCAAGGGGGCTAGTGGCATGCCTTCTTGGACGCTGAGCGCATCTGAGATGGGCGTTTTCTCCTTGGTGGTGAAGATGCGAGCCTGGCGAGGAGGGTCTGCCAAGTGGAGAGGTTTAATCCAGAGTTAATAATCATCGTCCAATGGCTAGTGAATTGGAGTAGGAAAATTATACAGCTATACCTTAGTATTCATGATTGTACAGAGAGTAAAGTTCGTGGTGATCACAATATTTTGTCGATTCAGGTCAGAAATTAAGCAGTTGAAAGAAAAGTATATAAGAAATTCAGAGAAATTTAGGAGTGGCTTAAACTTTTCGAACTCCTTTCTTCACGATCGTTCACTTATGGAGAAAGTCACCAGTTCGCTCATTTCAGCAAGTGCAAAAACGGGTAAAAATAAATCAGAAAATAGCTTTTCATTAGCAGTAATTAAACTTAGAGTATGAACAGATGGAAATATATTGCAGAATAATTTTTTGACAATAAGTGGTTAACAATTAGTCGTTAGTTCAAAATACTTCAAACTATTGTAAAAATATAGTTCCGCAACTAAGGGTAATCACACATCCCTCTCATATTCCGTAATGAAAGAATATAAGAAAAACATATTGCAAAAACGATCAGTAGAAAATCTTTAGGGATGAAGAATAATTTTGAAAGCGTTTCCTCATAACAACCAATACGAAGATAACCTGAAACCGGTGAAAAACAAATTCATGAGAACTCACTCACCAGAATCAGAATTCTTGAAAGCCAAAAAGCTATTTGCACAAAAAAAATGTTGTGTTTGTGGTAAATTCGTCTGTTAATTATTAACCTGTATTTTATTCAAGCTTTTAATTAAGAAGGTAACTTATCTACTAGATATTTTTCAGCTTTTTTTAGCATGATGGAAATAATTTTTTAACTTTGCAATGAGATGTACTGTGAAAATTTCAAAGTGACAAAAAAGGACCACGTCACTTGTCTATGTAGTAAGTTCGTTTCAAAGAATTAATCAAATCTAGTTTACTTTGTCTTAAAATACTAGGACGCCCAGTGGTATAAGGACGCCTACATAGGATATCATGGGCGTCAAATTCCAGCAACAAAAAAGTTTTAGACTTTCGTAGACAAAGTCATCACCCTAATATTTTTAAATGAAATAAAGCTCTTTAGGGCTAACATATCTGACACAGAGCGACTCTTGCTATGCGTATGAAGGTATATAAATTTACACACCTCTGTCGTTAAATTTTTGTGAAATAATGTTGCACACAACAAATGAATATTACATGTTATTGGAAAAGCAAGAAAAAGAGTCTAATTTTGGCGAATTTTCACCTCTTCCACGAATTTGGCCCTTTTCTCATGTAAAGGGATAAATATCATCGTCTAGCGCTTCTATTTATACTTGAAGTTGACAGCGTACTTGAAACATGAGTCGGATATCGTAATTCTCGCTATGTTGACATTTATGACATTTTGACTGATTATGCAAACATTTTTCTTTGATTGTTATTTAAGAGAATTGCAACATTTACATGTGAAAAAGACTCTTTAGTTGCGATCGAAAAACGTTAGAGACTTGAACACCATGGGACAATAGTACTTTTATTGTGCATATTAGTGTACGTAAACAAATACTGACTGAAATTGAAATTACACAGTCGTCTATTTGTGTGCGTGTAAAGCACGTAACGCATCAACGATGCATTGAGTAACTTAAACAAAAATTTCAAACAAAAATGCTTTCTAATTCCCGTTAATTACGAACGATGAGCGTGTCAATTTCATACCGCATGGACGCCAGCGTGACACGCATCAAAATAGGAAAGCACGCCCGATAGCTGCAGTCAGTGCAGTCGAAGTATATTCGAGTTATGAATTTGAAATTAGTTGAGAAGTCAATTTGAAACTGGTCGGGATTTTAAAATTAATCGAGTACGGAATTTAAAATCACTGGAATAGTGAATATGAAATTATTCAAGTGGTGCATATAAAATAAATTGCAAAGGGAATTTGAAATAAGCCGAACAGTAAATAAAAAATTAGGGCTGTCGTGAATTAGCAGTCAGTCGAGTAGGGTATTTAGAATTAATTGAGAAGTGAATTTCACCTCTCAATGATGATAATTTACATAATATAAATGCATTCTTTACCTTCTCCTTCATCGTTTTATTTCTGCTAGTGTCGAAATATTCAGTTGTGACAATATCTACGAAGCTATTTTATCTACATTACACACAGAATTTTCCGTGTTCAAATCAAGAGCGCTGAGAGGTGAAGCGTAGCATAAAATCAACAGCGCTGAGTGGTGAAGCATAGCATAAAATCAACAGGGCTGAGTGGTGAAGCGTAACATGAAAGCTGCTCGTCGTTGGCAGCGCACTAAAACCAGAATATTGAATGTATGTAGAAATATTCTATCATGTTATACTTTGCATCGCATGTTTACATGTTTTACCTTGCTTTTCATGTTTCAATGATTCATCTTGCGCCCTGGCTGCACAGGTATTCATGTGCAAACCTGAGTTCACATGCATTCATGTTCAGCCATGGATTTAAATTGTTTCTCATCATGTGACGCTGCGGATACACATGATAAGGTTTACAGAAGATATTCACATGCATCAGAAGCGGTCCTGAGGAACAATTAATTTCAGGTTTCCAGCAACAACTGATATCAAAAGTAAAAACATTTTCAACCATTGCTGGAGAATTGCAAATTCCGTGAAAGTAAATTTCCAGAACAATTCTTTTTAGGAGATTTTAGATGTCAGAAAGTAGGAGTAAAACTACGCATTCCATGTTGAGGGTCAACGACTCATTGAAAAACTACAAGAAGAATAAAGTTGCCATAATGAAAACAATGCACGACTATAACAAATAACCGTTATCATACTTTATCACCTTGTACCGCTTTCTGAATTTATAACCGCAACGTTCGATCAATGACTAACTCTCAACCGTGAAAACTTATTCGATAGCTCCGGGTGTGGGATAGGAAATTTATTCGGAAATACACTCCATTACTCAGGCTCGGAAATTGGAAATTTATTCGACCTCCCATGAACTCGGCGACTCTAAATAATAACAAAATAAACGACGGAAGATATCGCTAAATCTTTCGCAATCTATACCATTTTTCTTGAACAGGATAGCAAAATGCGATCACGTTAACAGAAAAATATCACTTTTTCCATCAATTTCGTACAAAATTTTTTCATCAATTTCGTGCATAATTTTTCCTGGGTAATCATTAACGATTTAAGAAAACCTACCGCTTTTCCCACATTTTAAATGAAGGTTTCGCTTTTTTTGTCGCTATGATGAGAGCAACAAAATTTTGTACAAGCTTATGATGAAGCACAATCAATAGCAGTCTACTTGAGCGCCGCGATGTTCACTGTGGTAATGTTCTCGGCACCCGCAGTTGGCAGCCTCGCCCTGCTCCGAGTAATGCAGCGTCTAGTATTGGCTGAAGTTTGCCAGTGTGGAAGAAGAGCGTTGTCGTGTGACGAGGATTATCTTTGACTTTGACGAGAGGATTGCTCATTAACTTCCGTAAAGAAGTACGCATGGAGTACCAGTCTTATTGAAGCGATTAAATCGCTCAGGCGGAGAAAAACATGCATGCAGGGTATGAAAAAGTTAGACTGGGGTGTTAGCACGATCAATAGTCCTGTAGTTAAATATGGTTATATTAATCCGTAGACTTTGGCTTATATCTATCTGTGATTAACTGTGGGTTGTGTAGTAATTTAATCTGAACACTGTTTCTTATAATTTGAAATGTTTCCAGCGATAGTGATCACTGACAAACAAATATTGGCTTCGGTTTTTCCTTATGTCGAGCTGAAAGTGATCGTCATTAATAGGCTTTCGGTTGAATTATTCCACAAATGGGGAAATAAAAAATTTGAAGAAATAAAATTGTATATAATATTAACTTCTTGCAAATATTATTAATTCGTTAATAATGTTACACTAAGCCTGGGCTCAATCATAGGTTTAATAGTGAAATGAAACAAAATGAAATTTGGATCTACTAAGAAGCCAATTTTGAGCTATTAGTTGATCAAAAGTTGCGAGATGCTTTTAGCTTCCTTGCTTTCGTTTACAAAATTACCAAGAATTGTAGAACAAACTGAAATATGACAAATGATTGTGGTTGAGGATTAGCGTTTTCCACTAATTTTAACAACATTGGACTTGAAGATCTTAGTAACAAAATGATAAATAAAAGAACAACTGTGACGATCTTAATCATTTTTATAAATTATGATATTCTAACTATGTTTTTATAATGGAACTTTTTTTAATCCAGCCCATTATCACTACATCGGAATCCAAGATTTATACATATTTAGTCAGCAGAATGTTATTGTAAAGAAACTATCTGCTCTGACATAAAAAACAATTACATGCAAAGATTGGATCAATAAAGTTGAAAAATCCAACACGCTAAATAATTGTAAATTCACATTGCGTAACTGCTGAGGACTCACATGATCATCTCATACCGGCTTTAACTTATAGGCACAAATTGATCCCAAGGGTTTTCAGTTTTGTTTTCCACTGCCTGCGTGTAAAATTATCAAATTTTAAGGAGTTACTGAGGTATTGCACGGCTCTGAGCATGAGTGTACAAAACAGGCTATGAAATTGATTGAAATGATACTCGTACACCAGCTTTTTTCGGCAAGGTTCGCTTCTCTATACAGCGGACAGGAATATCGGTTGGACAAGAGAATGATGATGCACGGTGTGCGCATTTATCATCATACACCAGACGGCTACGCTTCTTAAAACAGTGTCGTTGAAATAAAAAGAGAAACTAATCTTATGTGAATTTATTGGGCAGATCGCTGACAATTTCAAAATGTGGAAAATATAAGTATTGGTGAATCCATAATGCGTGTTAAATTCAAATTATTTTTTAAAGAATTCACAGCTTTTGTCTTTTACAGATTGATTCATTCTTTATAGGCGTGATAAAAAATTTTCATATCAGGGTAAAACAAAAATGTTTGAAACCCACTTTAGGTGAAAAATACTCAAGCAATCGTTTTTTTCAAGAAAATTTGCTGTGTTAGCAGCTGTCATAAGCACAATGACTTAGTGATTGAATACAAAACATTTATAACACACAGGGTTAACTGAAATGCCTAATTCCTGAACTGTTGCATATATTTTACTACAGAATAAAATTTGGAAGTTATTTCCTTGTTTTTGAAAGTGAACATCTAGAAGAGAAAATTTATAAACATATTCGTACTCCAACAAAAATTTTGAAAATTAGGGTAATTATAATCGATACAATGAAAAAGTGACAGCACACAGTTTTTGATGAAATCGTTAAATGTGCCATGACATGAAGCTCGAAACAGTTGTGTAGAATATGTTTGAACAGTCAGTCAACCATAGGCTCTGTAAAAACCTGATAAATTACCAGTGGGTGGATTGAAGGACATATCCACATTAATACCATCAGTCAGAATGTAAAATTTTACAATAACCCTTCCCTGCACCGCTGGAAATGGAAAGGGAAAAATAGTTTGATGAGTGGATTAATAAGAAAAATGCAAGAACACTTTACCTCCCACTTGTAAAATTAAATATGATAACAGAAGTTTATCTCTATGTTTAGCACGAGGTGCTCAAAAATATTGATTTCGTATTTTCGACGGCTAGCAAATTTATCCTAATTTTCACTTTTGGAACTAAGTCTTACAAAGTAAAAGAAGGGCACATTATTGAGCTCATATTAAGGAAGGGTATATAATCAATGCTCATTCTAGATTTGACTCATACGCTTGTGAAGAGAATAACGACCTCCAATTACACGATAGATGGAGTTGGATGTGTGAATGGGTTTTGGATTCGCAGAAGGGATTCATCAGTTGGTCGAGTTGTGTACGTAGAATCAAGGTATGGCGGGATAATAAGGTTCAGGTACGAGACAACGTCATGCGGGACAATTCCCGAAACGGTTTAATGAAGGGTCGTCATGGCGGAACATTATTATTTTTCTGCAACTTCGGAAGTGAATAGAGGTGGCTGTCTGGAAATTTATCTCTTCTCTTCAATATTTTCTGCTGGTCGCTTGCTTTCAACGATGGAGTGACGTCGTTGATTTTCCTTTTACAACAGTTAGTGAAGTTAAACATTCTCTAAATTTACTTGGGTCCCTGATCACTTCTTGCAATTTTGTGCCGTTAATTTCTGTGAGGTTACATCCACCTAATTGCGAGAATATCAAATTAATGTATTTGAGTAAGACATAGTCACATTAACGGTATAATCTAGTTTTGAATTCTAAAGATACGAAACTTAACAGTAACAAAATATTGAAACCATAAGAAATAACTGACATCTTTTTAACCTCAGGTCTGGTTTGTAAACAGTGTTGGTAGAAGCTCTTTGTTGTTCAAGAAGCTGTTCGCTGTAGGACGCTGTTCAAATCTGTTTTGAGTTGTCGCGCCTCCAATTACAGTACATATATCAATTGATGTAATAATACGACCAGATGTAATGCGAATTAAATTATATTGAACATTTTAGTGAAAAAAATTTCACTTCCTCGCGCACGAGTTAAGAATTACTGAATACACATGAGTTAATGAATTACCAGCTAATCTATGTCTACAAATAAAAAACTATTTCAAGTTTGGAGTAGAAACGTCTTTTGCTAGCACCGTAAGCAAGATTTTTAGGCCGCTCGCTTTTGCGTGAAATGGATAAGAGTTTATGACCCTGCATTGCAAGAGCAGCGTAGGGAAGGAGAAGAAGGCTGCGATGATTCCCTTTCCACTTGAACCACGTGTGTGAAATATGTACCGATTAAGCCGGAGGAAACTTTTATTTTTCGTGGTATTAATCATTAGGCAATTGAAAAGTCGATGCATGATGTTAAAAGTCGATGCATACAATTAACTGGAATAATATTGACTTGGAAATGCTCTGGTTCAATGATTTTCAAAAACTACACGTTAAATAGGACAATGTCCCTCTAAAAAAGCTCTCAACAATGTTCTGTGTAGTGTAGTGAAGTAGTGATCAGCACGGAACCAAGAAACTTGATGGTTGTTGTATTTAGTGTTACTGCTACCGTATCAATACCTGATCCAATGTGTGCGTGCAGTGAGGTAACATGTAATGAGTAACGGTAAACTGATGTATATTAACTTTTTCATCATTTGTCTGTGAAAATTGAGATTTATAAAATGCCAAGATGCCAGTTAATAGAAGGTTCAATGATAAGTAAATAAAGGGACAATAACACTAAAATCTGGTTATGGTAATGGTAGATTGATCTTACACGTAAATATCATACTTTAATAATACTCGTGATTGATATTACACGTAAATATTTGTCCTCTTTACATTCCTAAAAAATTGCAGGGAAAATTAGAGAGGTAGGGAAGCCTGCAGCATAAGTCCTCGCTTTTGGTTGTTCAAGTAATGAGAGACTAATTTAAGTTCTTGTATATTTATCCACTTAATTACTGGGAGTATTCTCAGATTTTAGTTTCACAACTAGCTTATAACAGCCAAAAATTTAGTGTCTGCGTTCGAATCACATGTATGAAAAAAACTTTAAAATTAGATTTATTACAGTCATAATCAAAGAAAAGAGTATCCTCACTGGAAATAGAACACGATCTCAAAGTGAAAGACAATAGTTTGCTTATCCTACTTGGACTGACCCACAACATGGAGCCTGTAGCGGGTGTTGCGGGTGGGCGAGCTCTGCAGGTCGACGCGACACCTGTACTCGCCCTCGTCCGACTCCCGAGCTCCGGAGATCTCCAGCGCACCGGAGCTCGACGTCTGCACGCCGGCCTCCTTGATGGCGGGCAAGACACGGACGATAGTCGTGGAAGTTCTGAAAATCTCTTTTGAGAGCTTACAAGCTTGCTAACACAAATACCACTAGGTAGAGTCTTCCAAAGCTGACATGTGTTGATATTGATGAGAATGAGAAGACTGGAGCTCTTATGTATAAGATAAAAGTCTAAATCTTGGTTGGTACTTGAGCTTCTTAGTTTGGTTTTGCAAATAAACCTTGATTTATTCTGAGCTGCCAAATCTATTATTCAATCCCGCCTAAAACCTCACGACCGCCTGCTAAGAAACTGTTAAAATATATGTATTGCTTCAGTGAAGCCTTGACATGTGTTCGCACCACAGGTTTTTTATTTCTTGAATCATGAGCATGCACTTCATTCATAGTTTAATAAGGCTATGTTTTCAAAATTCCAGAATGGAAATTTTTGGGGCAGTGATACTAAGAGGACAATTATCGTCAAAACAATCTCAAAGCATACTCGTGGTTCACTTCTGCGAGCCAATGTCAGTGAATTAGAAAGTGATTTTGATTTCTCGCTCACTTGACGGCAGTAAAGTTGACAACTTTCAAAATTGTATCCCATTTTTGTTTAACTATGTTATGCAATGTACTCCAGGACAGACCAAGTATTATGACTTCATTCTCTAAACATTCAAAGTTTTGTAGAAAATTGTAAGCATCTAATAAGATTGTGCTCGCAGAAACTTGATTAATTCTCCAGCAAGAATTACAAAACTTCATTCATGTACATGACGTTTAGTGTATGCCTACACTGAATATTTTGCTTTCTATTGATAACACATGTTAGGTTAGGACATCAAAAGCCTTTTGGGAGACGTAAAATAGTCCAAGCATAACAGCAATGTGAGTAATTTTTTATTTCAGTGAGCAATGGATAAAATTTTAGCTTGCCGCTAAACTTCGTCAGATACTTGAGAGATGAGATTTTGATCGAACTTATTTTGGTTATTTGGAGATGTAAGTTAAATGTTGAAATAGGGACATGTAAAAATATCATAATTTTGCTCAACTTCTAGCCTATGTATAAACACACGCAAAATAAACAATTGTCTTCACTGGTTAAAGTAATTCTGAAAATAAAGATTAATGCAAAAGGTTGTTAACAACACCTCATTTCTGTAGTGATCCTTATAGAGGCGGTCGGAGCTGCTGCTTCTCTTCTCCTCCTCTGCGGACGCGTCCGTGAAATCTGTTGTGTCGCTCCCAATTCTGAACTTAATTCGGTCGCCGATATCTGAAGCTGCCCGGAACCTGCCGCTGCCTCGGCCACGCATATCCACGCTGCAAGCAACGCATAGACATGTTAGTCCGGCTTTAGATTGCCTATCATTGGGATAAATGAATTGGTATAATTGAGGTATACATCCGAGCACAAGCCAGGCGCGACCGTGGCCATACATAACAGAGAAATAGCAGGGTTCTCAACAAAACAGGTAACGTTCGAAAGACGCATGAGCGATTTCGCATTTGATTATCAATTTCTTTGATATAAATTCAAAATAACGCATTATCATACACATCAGATTTGCAAAGCAAATGGTACGCACGAAAAAATTTTACTCAGTCATTGAGAAAACGGCTAATATATGATTGTTGGAGAGGCTAAAGGAATTAGAAATGATGCGTGAATGCGACAAATTCTGTTTACACGCATGTCGGTTTTTAAACTCTTGATTATACGTACAAGGAACAGTCTTTATACATGCAGCGAAGTGAGTTGGGGATTCTTAGGGAACAAAAGGAGAGCATCTTCGTGGCAATGCTTAGTAAAATTATGGATGAAAACAATGCAAAAAAAAATATTTGTTATTACGCAGTCGTATGACATAAACAAGCGCCTAACTTTTGAGCAACACGCTTTTTCCATTCACTCCTGAACCGAGAATTTCTATATTTTTCCAATATTTTGTGATCTCTCATTCAAAATGACATATTTAAGCTTCTAAGCAGCTTAAAATCAAATAAGACTTATTCCTAGAGGAAAAATAAAATGACTTCATGAAATGTTGAATTAATATATTTTGGTTGTTCTTTATTGAACAAAACATTTGTTTGAGTGAAAAGAAGTTAAAAGTGAAAATTGAAAATAAGTTAGTGAAAATTACATTTATTTAAACAGCGTACAAGATTTTATCATACAACTATAAAAGATGACGATTTACATAGCTCAATGTGTTCGAAGCATAACGTGAAACGCGGTCACCGCCAGCTTCAACGACTCTGATCGTTCACTTTAGTTACGCAGCAGTCGCGTGCATAAAAGTGCGTCGGGCGAATAGAAGTAATTATGAACGCCACGTCTTTAATTCCAAGTTTAGGTCATGAAAATAACGTTTTCATTTGTTTGACGCCAGATGAATGCCAGATAATTTGTCTGTCCGGGCCAGAAACATTTCACTGAAGTTAATATTTTTTGGCTGCCGAGGAAGTCACGTGATCAGACCCGCCTGAGGTCGTGGCGATCTGACGTTCTTCATCCGATGGGTCTGACTTATTTTAATTCGTGCTCAGCAAAAAAAGAGAAAACGATGTTTCCACTACAAATGTTGCATATAATAAATCTAAGCTCACAATATAAAATTAAAAATGGTATAGTTGAAATTGTGGGTAGAATGCCGCCTGGTCGAAGTGATTATAAATTTTATGACTGTGGTGCTTCTTTTATTCTGAAAGTTCTTCAGCTAGCACTACCACCAGAGGAGAGAAAAATCCTCATTGAAGTACGTAAAGTGAAGTTCTAAGCTATTTCTTGAAAGTTTTTTGTTCCCCGTTGTTTGGTTTTACTCAGGCAATGCCGTGATGCGAATGACCAATACTCTGTGCAGGAACTAATCACACAAAACAAAAAATTATGACCGTATTCCTTTTGGGTCCGACAAGATCAATCAAAGGTTAGCGAATACATTGAGTTTGTGAGACTAAAATTGCGCGAATACATTGAGTTTTTCAGACTAAAATCTATAGATTAATTTGCCACTTCCTCAGTATGATCTTTATTATCCTGAACTACAGGGTGCAATATTTCATTTTTTTCTGTAAAAGTGTTGTGGTACCGCGGACAAAATTTAACCTTGATTGGCAACTTCTCAGTATTTTTTTTTTCAATCAAATCTTTACAAAATTCTGTTAGACATTTACGCTGATTATATATGTGTTCAGTTTTTGAGTGAAAAAGTTAGGAATTCTTAGAGAGCAGAGCAGAAGTTAGAACGGATAGCAGAGAGCAGAGCAGGAGCAGAGCAGAAGTTAGAGCAGAGAGCAGAGAGCAGAGCAGGAGCAGAGCAGAAGTTAGAGCAGAGAGCAGAGAGCAGAGCAGGAGCAGAGCAGAAGTTAGACCGGATTGCAGAGAGCAGAGCAGGAGCAGAGCAGAAGTTAGAGCAGAGAGCAGAGCAGGAGCAGAGCATGAGCAGAGCAGGAGCAGAGCAGGAGCAGAGCAGGAGCAGAGCAGGAGCAGAGGAGAAGTTAGAGCAGAGAGCAGAGCAGGAGCAGAGCAGAAGTTAGAGCAGAGAGCAGAGCAGGAGCAGAGCAGGAGCAGAGCAGAAGTTAGAGCAGAGAGCAGAGCAGGAGCCGAGCAGGAGCAGAGCAGGAGCAGAGCAGAAGTTAGAGCAGAGAGCAGAGCAGGAGCAGAGCAGAAGTTAGAGCAGAGAGCAGAGCAGGAGCAGAGCAGAAGTTAGACCGGATAGCAGAGAGCAGAGCAGGAGCAGAGCAGAAGTTAGACCGGATAGCAGAGAGCAGAGCAGGAGCAGAGCAGAAGTTAGACCGGATAGCAGAGAGCAGAGCAGGAGCAGAGCAGAAGTTAGACCGGATAGCAGAGAGCAGAGCAGGAGCAGAGCAGAAGTTAGAGCAGAGAGCAGAGCAGGAGCAGAGCATGAGCAGAGCAGAAGTAAGAGCAGAGAGCAGAGCAGGAGCAGAGCAGGAGCAGAGCAGAAGTTAGATCAGAGAGCAGAGCAGGAGCAGAGCAGAAGTTAGACCGGATAGCAGAGAGCAGAGCAGGAGCAGAGCAGAAGTTAGACCGGATAGCAGAGAGCAGAGCAGGAGCAGAGCAGAAGTTAGACCGGATAGCAGAGAGCAGAGCAGGAGCAGAGCAGAAGTTAGAGCAGAGAGCAGAGCAGGAGCAGAGCATGAGCAGAGCAGAAGTTAGAGCAGAGAGCAGAGCAGGAGCAGAGCAGGAGCAGAGCAGAAGTTAGAGCAGAGAGCAGAGCAGGAGCAGAGCAGGAGCAGAGCAGGAGCAGAGCAGGAGCAGAGCAGGAGCAGAGCAGAAGTTAGACCGGATAGCAGAGAGCAGAGCAGGAGCAGAGCAGAAGTTAGAGCAGAGAGCAGAGCAGGAGCAGAGCAGGAGCAGAGCAGGAGCAGAGCAGAAGTTAGAGCAGAGAGCAGAGCAGGAACAGAGCAGAAGTTAGAGCAGAGAGCAGAGCAGGAGCAGAGCAGAGAGCAGAGCAGAAGTTAGAGCAGAGAGCAGAGCAGGAGCAGAGCAGAAGTTAGAGCAGAGAGCAGAGCAGGAGCAGAGCAGAGAGCAGAGCAGAAGTTAAAGCAGAGAGCAGAGCAGGAGCAGAGCAGGATCAGAGCAGGAGCAGAGCAGGAGCAGAGCAGGAGCAGAGCAGAAGTTAGAGCAGAGAGCAGAGAGCAGAGCAGGAGCAGAGCAGAAGTTAGAGCAGAGAGCAGAGCAGAGAGCAGAGCAGGAGCAGAGCAGAGAGCAGAGCAGAAGTTAGAGCAGAGAGCAGAGCAGGAGCAGAGCAGAAGTTAGAGCAGAGAGCAGAGCAGGAGCAGAGCAGAGAGCAGAGCAGAAGTTAGAGCAGAGAGCAGAGCAGGAGCAGAGCAGGAGCAGAGCAGGAGCAGAGCGGGAGCAGAGCAGAAGTTAGAGCAGAGAGCAGAGCAGGAGCAGAGTAGAATAGAAAAGAACAGAATAGGACGGAATACAATAGAACAATATAGCATAGGGTAAAATGAAATAAAACAGAAAAGATCTCGGTAAAATTGAATAGAATAGATCAAGGTAAAATAGAATAGAACAGAATAAAAGAAAAAAATTGAATACAAAGATGGTAAATAGCCTACTTTCGGGCTGGCAGTCAAGTTCAAAGCCGTTAGGTACCAATCACGCACAGACACCAGAGTAGAGATAAAATAGAAGTAACGGTCTTATTATTATCCCCCTCAGGGGGATACAACTATTGTATCTATGGGAATTAGCGCTCCCAGGGGGACAATGTGAGGGCCCGAGCTAAAGGTTAGGTAGGCTTTCTTTTTGTTGAAATAACATAGGTTTTTGTTTTGTTTCGGACCATCTTTTTCCGATTCATTGCTGTCCTGTTTTTCAGCACTTACTACTTCATTCTTCTACTTTGATCTTGTTTCATGAACTTCTTTCTCATCTTACTGTTTCTGTATGCCCTTTCTGCGTAGATTCCACGTTTCCTTAACTCCATACTAAATTGTTCCTTCTTTCTTCCTCTCTTTGGATCTCATTTGTTGAGAATAGGGAGGCTTTAACTAACTAATAATCTAATCTAACGGTCGTATATTCACGGCTTTCAATCGTATGATGAAAAGTAGAACCCATGTTGAAATGTACATAGTTCATTGCATACGTTTCCTGCTGCTGAAACAAGAAAAAGAACGATGGTCAAACTTGCGTAGAACACACACAAAAGATGAAACAACAAATAAACATACGTACCTCTCTAAAAATCTAGATCATAACCCTCATTCAAACACAAGTGGACTCGACACATACCCGCATTTGCTTACTCACACAACTACTCAAAGGTACATACCATTTACACATTCACTCATAGAAACCTCACATACACAGACGCGCGAGCTCACACACACACACACATATACACTTATAAATATTTCAGTAGGTTGAAGCAACGTACAGTTTGACGGCGATTGAGTCTTTATTTAGGTTAGGCTCATGGGTGGACATAAATAAAGACTCCAAAATTCGTAGATGTCGTCCATTATTTGCGGTACTTAGAGTATGAAAAATTCTTTTTTTTTGAAAGAATGATTGAAATGCTGACAATGATCTAGAGTTGCTGTATGGGAAGAAAAAGAAAGTATGTGACCTGTTTTATGGGAAATACCTGAATGTTGGCTGTATCTAATAAGTTGTTTAAGTTTGGTACTATCAACCTAAATCTGCGTGTAGCCGTCACACTTATAGAAATAAACACATCCACTCCACACGCAACCCTCCAGTCGTTCCTTTCTCCTAAAAATAAACCTATTTTAAAACTATTTCTATGGAACACTCTGACGTCTACTAAAATGAAAAACCTAGTGACTAGAGATACAACTTCAGCATTCTAATAACCCAAAAATGGTAATTCTGCGTACGGAGTCAGCTTGGCTACACTTGAGGTAACAGGACAGGGACAGTAAAATTTAGAAATTGTTGCCTAAAATTTTCAACGAGAAGTATAGGAAACTTATTCATAGCTCATAATTTCATTAAAATCGAATTTCACGATGGAATATTTCAAAAATACTAGATATCGGATGTGCAAGATGAAGTGAACTGTCAATAAAAGATTTGTCATATTCTTTATCAACACAACCGAAATAGTTTATCACAAGTCCAGTAAATTGAATTCCAATATTTCGGAACATACGCAATAAACAATGAACAGTTTAACATTGTTCCTCCTTTCCATCTTACGCGAAAGATTCTCCAAAAACCGATATTTTGGAAATATACAGTTTTTAATTTTCTCGCAGATGCACCCACGAAATGATTGCATAATTTTTTAGATCATGATTACACATATGTCAACACTATTATTTTATTTAGGGAGTCCTATCATAAGACTAGGCAACATGTATGATATAACCAGCGACAAAATATATGATCTTCAGCAACTGTTACACTAACAGAAAATGGACACTGGAATTATGAAAAAGGTCACGAATGGAAGGCATGACATATTTCGACAAGGTTGTGCTCCATCTCACAAGCTTTAAGAATAAAATTATGATTAGCTAGAAATTTGTTTGAATGTGAAACCTGTCTTTCCCATTTGATCTCCTGGATTACCTGATCTCAATGCATTAAATTGAGTGAAAAAGTGGCGTTGTCCAAAACTTATCCCAGTGACGGATGAGAACAGCCAAAAATTTCAATTTTTGAAAAGGATTTCAGGAAACTTCCATAGTCTAATACATGACATAAAAAACAGTAGCCATTTAATTAGGTCAAGAAAACAATTCCTTTCATCAACGAATGCATTTATGATATATAAAGTTTTCCGGAATATTCTTGGCTAACATTGAGTTTTTACTTTTAAATTTAAAATTCCTTTTTTCAAGAAGTTAACAATATTAATTCCTGTTGTTCAGTATAGACGTTTCTCAAATTGGCTATTTACCCTTAATAAATATTTTATAAATTTATCTCTCTGACAAAATATTATGAAACACTTCAAACAAAGGATTCATTCACTACTCTGTTTTTGGTTTTTTTGCTTCCAACTAGTCCGTATTCAAAACGTGACATTCTTGAAGGTTTTTTAATTTATCCGTTCGTCAGGTTCATCATTTTCGTATTTTTGTTTCAATTTTTTTCTAAGAAGCGCTAGACCTATTCGTTCTCAAGTGTCTAAAATTTTTAATTTGCAAATTACAATTGAATAGGGTATAACTCCCAAAATTATTTTGCTTCATTGTTGCCAGCCAGTTCAAATCAAAAAGTTGATCTCATTCACCACTCTAACAACTGCTAGAATATTTGTCCAGAGAATAACACATCTCTGCTTATAACCACCTCAGCCTGAGAACCTAATTTCTTCAGTTCGCTCCGCCCTACCGAGCTACAAACGGCGCACACAAAACAGCCCACCCTTCGGCCTCTTTCTCTCGCTAACTGTAGCCAACACTCGCGTTAAAAACTAACCCTAATCGCGTTAGAAAGGTTCTTTATTACTGCCAACAGCCTCCTCCTAATCCTTAGAGAACAAGCACTTCACTCAATGCTTCCTCACGAACGAATGTACGCTATCGTACGTGAAATAAGATGAAGAATTAAGAACAAATATTTTACTCCCAAAAGTAACTTTACAGCTATCTATGGAAGCGGCTACGTTAAAAGGTAAAAAACTGATCCAATTTCATTGCATGATTGACAACAGACACATATTTTTTCTACTCTACTTATGTTACAAGCAGAATTATTTTTTATTTGTTAAATTTTACGGTGAACCAGCCACAACACAATCATCAAACTCTAAAGCCACAGTTAGTATCGCTACCTCGGTCATTTACAAAAATAACAGCTATATCTTAGAAACCAAGGTTTACTGTAAGTGACAAAATGCATAAAGCATGACTTGTCTAAATAACGTAGTAACAGTGGTTACATAATTACAAGTTATTCAATGATTCATAACGTAATGTGTTTTTTATTTCGTATGAGCTTCATCTAAACTCGGAATAGTTGATCAAGGGATGGAAAATTCGGAGATAAATATTATCCCATTATAGTAGTCAAAACACTCATCTGTAAGCATCATCGTTAAATAGCCGAGTGAGTTCCAGATGGCCTAGAAGGAAAATTATCTTGATATTTGCAATTGTGCAATGAATGAAAATATTGTTTCCTAAATTAAATCACATTTAACTTCTTGCAGTATGTGAGAATAAAACACTATCCATGAACGCTCAGTGATTGTTTTCAATTAGGTGATTATTTTTGAAATAGCTTCTCTGAAAAAGTCGAGAAATTTACCAGTAGTATTTCTGTTAGAAAGGAATCATAAAAGCCGATCTGAAGGCCACAAATAAATCTCTCCTTTCTAAGCTCAGCCACTCACGAGGTTGACGGCTGGAAGCAGTCAGTTTGCAGCAAGCTTAAGATTTCTTTGGACGATACCTCGACTCTTAAGCTTGTAATTAATTAGAAAGATAATAAAATAACTCATCAGACCTTCTAACTTTCTACCTGGTGATAATTTCTCAAACTTCATACTTATTATCTATTTTATTTTCGTGCTTCACGTTACTCGTTGTTAAGAAGAAATTGTCCCTATTTGATGAATATAAACTTTGCCAATAATCCCCCCTTATTCTCATAAGGGTGCTATGGTTGTTCTTACCTTACTCTGAGTTACAATTGTTCCGTCCTGGTGAGGATTAAGCTCTACAATCACTGTCTTTCAGGTGGTTATGACCCGTCTACCGTTAACTTATCAATTAACTTTATCCTGTATGGAAGCGTTGGTTTGGTTAATTTTTCATCAGCATCGACATTGTTTTGCCGCATCAAAGCGCTGTCAAAGTAGATAATATTGTTTGTGATGCGCCCTAATACTTCAGCTGTATTGAACGCGGCGCATTTGTACTCATGACAAAATTCAGCAGAGAATGATTTGTTTTTATTCAGAGCGAAAAGGATTGAAAACTATGAAAACTATAGTGATAGTGAAAAACTGGAAAGTGAGATCTTGCTTGACAGAGTAAAAGCGTATAATGTAGATGTGCATCTAGAGATCTTCATTCCATCAAAATGATCAGTAGCTTCAAGGAGGTTCCGTAATTTTGTCAAAGGCTTCCCGAGCGGCTTAAGTAAACCGTACAACCCATCACTATGCAGGCCAGTAGTACAATCTCTGTCTGCTGCGCCGGCCGTGCATCATTTTACGCCCGCCACTTATCTTGCGCAGATGGCTGGAGAAGCGCCTCCACAACTGTTTCCCCGTTTGCATGAAATGCCATCAGATCGTTAAGCAAACAACGGATAATTCAGAACAATCTGCGAGCCTTGTACCATGACATGCAAGCCATCCTCTTGACTTGATCCTCTGCCCAATGGACGACTGTGGGGCTGCGAACTCCCAGAAAATGGTGACATTTCGGAGAAGAAATTAGCTCTATCCCACTGTGGTGCCGACTTTTTGGTGTAAATAACTTGAAAATCAAATCCTTTGAATCATTAACTTCATATTGTTTCTTTGTAATTTATTTTATGAATTAAACATATAAGATAGAAGAAGAAATAACCAAGGGGGTTACCGGTTTAGTGAGTCTATACATCACGCGTGTTGGCTCTCCAGTTTTTGTTTTACATAAGTGCACCTATATAGGTACAATAACTTGAGGTGAGTTGCTATCAGAAGAAATAATTGAATTCCATTGGAAAAATGTACAAAATCATGTTATTCAGCCTGCACGTAACGAATGATAAAATCTGTTTAAACAATTATTCCATACCCTTTACCGAAACTTACAGAATATTTGCAAGTAAACTTTTGCACTGTAATACTGCACAGTGGTATTATGTATAGTGTCGGTACACAAGTGACTAAAAACCAGCACACAGCTAGAGACCGTGTCAGAACCTAAACGATTTGGTGCCTCAATTCGAGCACCGGCAAATCTCATACTTCCCAAGCTCTTAGATTTCAATGCAATTCGGATAAAAATTTTATGCCGCCATCTTCCTCTCTAAAATGTCATTAATTCATTGACCTGGTCATAAAATAGGCATACACTCTAACTGTAAGCTCTCGAGTACGGTTGTGGATCACCTGAAAATCCGACACTCAAAATGGTACTGAGAGGCATGATCGTCAGATGATATCAAATAGCGTCATTTCATTAAGAGTAAATTAGGTGATTAGATAAGTTTGTTCAATACGATAATTCGTAAAGAAAATTTTTTAAAATTGTAGTGCATCTTGGTAGGATAGGTTTATGGGTACAACAAATACTTGTATGCCCTATACTTTTCTTGTAACATAGTATAGCAATGACAATTATTTTCATGAAGTAATTACTTTCATACACAAAAATCTTGTGTTCTAAGTATTTCCATGAGTAATAAAATGTTAAAAGATCTTTAACATTAAAATAAAATGTTAAAATAATAAAATGTTAAAAATCTTTCCAAATAAAATCTTTGGTAAAGCCTTGGATCTTCTGCAACGCTATCAGCTGCGACCGCTATCTTTAAGACGAGATCCATCACAAACTCCACGAGTGTTTTGCGAAACAATTGTTTCACGTTAGCCCAGAGAAAGAACTTAGAAGGACTCATTTCTGGAGATCTTGAAGGCCTTGGCGCTGGCCTAATGTGTCCTAACCGCCCATTCGGGATGGCGTTGTTTAGATATTGGCGAACATTCCTGCCCTGATATGCCGGAGCTCCATCGTACCGCGACCACATTCGACAGAGTGCACCTCAAGGCACATCTTCCAACAGTTAAGGCCATAGGTCCTTTAAAAACGGGACATGAACAGATCTATTTACATAAAATGGCATTAGATTTGGCCCGACAAGATGGTCGCCGACAATTCCTGTACACATAGTGGTACTAAACAGATTTTGGTAGAAGAACTGATGCACTCCGTGAGAGGTGTCGCTTTGCCAGTTGAGCACAATATTTTTGTTAAATGTTCCGTTGCGCATAAAACTGGCTTCATCGCTGATGGGAGAGTGAATCAAAAAATTGTCCACGTTATGTTTTTGCTTCACACCAATTTGATAACTGTACACGAGGTATGCGATCTGTTGGAGACAGATATTGAATTTTCTGATAATGAAAAGGATATCGATTGTTGCCTTGGAAAACATGCAATACGTCGACGTGGTTTGGTTCTCGTAAGTGACGGGCTGCAGCTCGGGTGTGTGCGTGAGGGGATCAGTACGAGGTACTCAGCAGTATTGCAGCACGTCGTACCCAAATGCAGCAAGAATTCCCTGGGCCGATCATAACCTCTCCCGTTCACGTTGAGGCTTACATGTCCTCGTACACGACAAGGTATGTTCATGAACATGAGATGTAGGGGCGAATATCGATTTGGAAAACACTCCTTATACAACCTAGTAGTGCTTCTAACATTGCTGGTCGTTGCACCGTAAGCGAGACTAACATCTGTCTTTCTTTTTATTTAACGAACCTGCCATACACCCCTTAAGTTAAGCGTAGACTGAACTCAATAAACTCAAGCGCTCGAATTATAAAGTGTTGAGTTATATATTACATTTAATTTAATAATTAACTTTCAAAGACACGAAAAAGCGACAATTTTTTAAATTAGATTATGTGCAACGAATACAGGGTGTCCCAAAAATATTTCCTCATCCTTTGACTGACGAGTACTCATTAATATTTATTTTTTCTTCAGGTGCCACTAAATTTCATTTATGACGTTTAATTCCTTTCAATTTATTGTTTCTTTAGTTTAACTCATCAAACTTGTATCTAGGTCAATAAGCATCTCCATAAAAAAATACATGAGTAAAGGGTAGTTGATGAGTGAGCTCAAATTTAGGATACTCTATATTAAACACTTGAAAATAAAGCTTTGGGAGTGCATCTATATTTTCTTGCCGCCAGAACGAGCCAGTTAAAAAGAGCAAGAATGAAACGTGTCATCCGTACAAATGTGTTCGCTTTATCGGCTACATATAAAAGAGAAAAGACCTAAAACCCTTAACTGAGCAGACGAAAATATTACCCGGGAAGATTTTTGGGTGATAGAAAGGATTAGCTAAAATAATTCACTAAGAGCAATAAGTAACGCATCCGTCTAAAACAAACAAAAAAGTAGGCTGTATTAAATTCCAATGTTTACTCATATTGCACCGTGTGAGGTGATTGATATGTTCAAGGAACCTTGGAAAGGTTGGACAGTCAACAAGAATCAGTTGTGAGCAGAGGTTCTCAAGGATTTACAGATCTGAGGTGGCTTCCATGGGGTAACCAACTGAAGACAAAAGCTTGGGAGCACCAATAGACTCGAGGGTCATGAAAAAAACATCAGCTGCTGTAGCACCGGAGGTCGCGACAGCAGAATCCGTAAATTACACAAAAGCGACCGTTCCGAAAAGTTACGTAGAACTTCGTTCTGGAAATAACTGAGAAGAGGTGCTCAAACCTCTCCATGGAGGATGAAAGTAAAGGAATAATGCGCGCGAAAGCTAAATGCTAAAAATTTCACAATCACAGATTTGCTCCCAACATCAAACAAGTTCTCGCCACGCCACTCATTCAAGCTGCTCGAGACAGCATAATTAAGGGCGAACTTAGCCTCGTTAATTAAGAGGTAAGAGTCAACGTAGTTGAACCCTTCTAAAGAAGTAGGGACAGCTGAAGTGAGGCTCACCGGATAGGTTAGGTAAGACAGTAAGATGCTGTTAAATTAAAGGAAAAGGAAACATGCTCCTTCATTCTTAACCTTCAATTTGACCTCGAGATGCACTTGATTAAATCCTCCTAATAGAAAACGCACCCTGTAGTTCTAAGTTGAGCCTACTAAAATGGACAACCAGAAAACTTAACCCATTATGATGTAAACACATAGATCTCATTTACATATACCCATCGATAGTTAGAAAACAGAATTCGGGATGAACAAGAAAACTTTAATGCTCGTGATCGTGCCTGCGCAAACTTGAGCTTTGCTGCGATTTACACCTGTTCTGAGCCGCGCTCTGCTTCCGGCCCTGTCTGTCGTGCCGTCTCGTCCGCGTCACAATTTGATCCTTACGAGCCAAAGGAAGCAAGCTAATACATAAAAACTGGCAGCGCATATGCGCAGTACTTGAAATATAATTCCTCACTTATTGTAAAATTAATTTCAGAAAAATTTGACAAAAAATTAGGTAACGTATTAAACGGCGGTCAATATTTTCGCGCTGAATTTTTACGTGCCTTAGATGAACTTAATTTTGATATTCATTGTTTCATTGGCAAATCATGAAATACGAACGAATTCTAATTTAGCATTGATCAGCTAAACACTTGAAAATAAAGCTTTGGGAGTGCATCTATATTTTCTTGCCGCCAGAACGAGCCAGTTAAAAAGAGCAAGAATGAAACGTGTCATCCGTACAAATGTGTTCGCTTTATCGGCTACATATAAAAGAGAAAAGACCTAAAACCCTTAACTGAGCAGACGAAAATATTACCCGGGAAGATTTTTGGGTGATAGAAAGGATTAGCTAAAATAATTCACTAAGAGCAATAAGTTGCTCGTCGTGTCGTGAGACTAGCGAACTTGCCTCCGTCCAGGCAGACCCTGGTTCGAGTCCCGGCGCTGGTGGCGATTTTCTCTGTTGGGTATAGGGGAAAAATTCCAAGCACAATACCCCACTCTACCCAGGTGTCTGAAATGGGTACCGGTCTTGACCGGGGGAAAGCGTAATGGCGTCCTGGCGTTAGTTATAAGGCATTTGAAAATCCAATGTATAAGGTGATATGTATCAGGCTTGAAATTGGAAATAAAGCATCCGTAGATGCCTTCATTATTATTATTTATTCATTATTCTAAAGCATTGATTCACCTCTTGTAATTTTTTTTACTAATTTTTTATTTACGATGACGAATTTTTGAGCACAAAACGAATATTTAAAAGGTAAGTTGTGGCATCAAAACCAAATCGACGTTTCGAAAGCTTGTTCATTTATTCACAAATTTAAATCGGGAACCTGCTGCTTTTCAGGTAAAAGAGAATAAACATAGAATCAGAGTCTTTTACATCTCCAGGTTTGCTCATAACAAACGCGATATCATATTCGTGGTCGGAGATTTTGCAACACCTGCGATGAATCGACGATGAGTTGTTAGCTCCAATCTGTTGTTGACATCACATAGAACAAGTCTGACTAGGCTTTAAAAAGCCGTATTTGGTTGAAGAGATACTTTCTCCTTAAATGAATGATCAAAAATTTAGTTTCTTGTTATTATTATGCAGGGAAAGAAAGTAGAATAATTGCAATTGAGCTAGTTTAGGCATTTACCCGCGTCATCAGATTAGGAAATTTAAACTAAAGAAATATTGTACTCACGCAATGTCATGTAGTATGAGAAGGTTGGGGTTCTCATTTTATCGCTGGAGCATGTGCATTAGATAAGTTAGGGTTTCTCCACACCATTTCCTCTTTATGTTGATGAGATGCAACATAAGGTCGCCAAAATTATTCATCAAATACAACAAAATTTTGACATATATTCAGCGAGCGATAAGAGAAACGCACAAAATTGGATACTATCACTAAAATCAACCTGGACAGCAGCCTTGATCTTACAAGCGCTCCATCGCTCCTGCGGTGAATCCCTTTCCCAGGGGAAAGGAAGTGGAAGAAAATCAGAAAGTATAGTACATAAAAAATAAGGCCATTAAGTATACACTGTATTAGGTTTCGATATATCTTTACACACTACATATGCAATTTCTGCTCACTCACGCCCGATTTCACAAGAGTTCTGACGGAAATTTCACCAAGCAACTTAGTAACTCCTATTCGATTCTTTTAAAACTGGTACTATTGTTATTACTAGTAGAGTGACATCATTGCTATCATGTCAAGTTTAAAAAAAAACCTGCAGGAAGTTTATCTTTGTACTAAAACCTATACAAGACGCAGGGCTTGCTGCCAGAATTGTCTTCAAGTCTTTAACTGAAAATATTGGGCGAGTTATGTTACCATCTCTTCCGATCTCGCCCCAAAATATGGAAAGAAGAGTGTGCGTGATATCACACTTTATATCAGATTCATTTTGACTTGCAGGACCCGTGGAAATTCCACGGACAATGTCTTCAATAAGCTAGGTGGACCCGTGAAAAAATTCGGTCAACATTTCTTAACAAATTTTAAAATGACGTATTTTAACATAACCTATCTTAACCTAACTTATTCTAATCTATCTTGTCCTAGCCTATGCTAACCAAATCTATCCTAACCAAACATATATTAACTAACCTAACCCAACCAAACCTAAACTATCTTATCCTACCATAACTTTCCCCAATGTCATTAATAGGTTAGGTGGACACGTGAAAACATTCGGTCAATATTGCTTAACAATTAAAAAAAACATTTCAAACTAACCTATCTTAACCAAACATATTCTAACCTGTTTTATCCTAACCTATGCTAACCAAATCTATCCTATCCTATCCTAACTTTAACCAATGTCATCGTTCAGGTAGCAGTGTGTTCTCCCTCAGGCTGCTTTACACTTCGGGCAGACTTTGTGGATATCGATAGACTTGTGGTATCTATGCCCGAAGTGAGTGCCTGAGGTGCAAACAAACCCGGCAGGATAAGGAAAACACAACTGGAATAGAGGCCGTATTATTATTAGGTATCGCCGACAGTGTGGCACATGATGCAAATAATTACAGGCAGGTAGTATACTAACCGAAGGCGACTTGGAGGACCGACGGTTGTCGGTGAGACGCAGCGTGCGTGACGTGCCGTAGCGGTGAGCCGTCGAGGTGGCGATGTTGGCCGTGAGGCTACTGCTTGCTGAGCAGCCGAGACTAGTGAATGTCGGAGTCACTGCGCGGAGCGTCGCAGGAAGAAGTCTTGCATTAACTGATGCTGTGAGGAGGCTCGTTGGAAGACTCGTGTGAGCCGTTGCAGTGAGGAGGCTCGCAAGAAGACTTGTGTGAATTTCAGAGTGCATGCGAGTGCACCCTGCGAACTCTCCTGCAGCTTATCGCGCAGCTGTCGTGTTTTTATATTTTTCCACCGATGCCACATTATTCGTTGGCCAATTTCTAAGAGGCAGTTCTTTTCTTTTATTATTCATCGTTATTTTCTCGTTGCTTTCATTTTCTTTTGATAATGGTCGAGACAGAAGGTCTCAATTATTCTATTTTGTTGATAATAAAGATCGAAATAGACTGAGACTTTTCAGTGTCTTTTAATTTTATTGTTGATATTATTAGCAAATCAATTAGGGCCTGTTTGGGATGAATAAGGAGAGATTCATAATGTTATTTAATAATAAAATGGCGACGTCTTTCAATTAGTAGAGGATGACATATTCGGAAAGTAAAATGACACACGATGTACATAGCGTAATAAAGAATCTAAATGACGATGATGTTATTAAATCTCGGAAATTACTCCAATCTATCGGATGACATAATTATAGGAATTCGCATCATGACTTTAAATGAGCGGGATAAATCTTATTACTTGATCAATTTATGAACATAGATCATTAATCCATTGACAATTCTGATGCGCACATATTGCGTGAAGTGATGCCTCGTCACTAATTACTTAGCAGAGAAACATAGAACGCCTAATACATCGAACGAAATAACTCTACACCTATACATGAAGCTACGTCAGGGCATTGACGAGAAAATGGATGAACATCGGGGAGATACTTAGCTCAGTCCTGAGGAGCGCTTAAGCCCATATGAGACGGTGGCAAGGAGTGTGAACATTTGCGAGCGGCATCGCTAGCTCCTCCCATTTCCTCTCTTTCTGTCGCAACTCTGCTCTCTGTGGCCGTGTTCGACGTTACACAAGTGTCGAAATTCGTGATCGCTCTCTGCACGATACGGCGAACATGCACGCCGACGCTGTCTCAGTAGCCAGCCAGGCTTCGTATGAGAAGGATGTTTGTGATTAGTTGTCCTTTCCCTTCACCTCCGCCGCTGGCGGACTGGTGCAGGCGGTCGCCCACATTATTTATAGAAATTCTAAGAACACACCCATGTCTATGTAGAGAGATAAGTAGCGAGTATAGAGATAGATCTCTACGAAAAGTAGCACTAAACAACATCTTTAAAGAAATGAAGCCAGAGAATGAATTAACTCCAGAGTAAATAAATAAATACACTTCAGTCGCAGTTCAGGCAAGAGAACAAAACTAAAAAGATTCCCAGAAATCAGGTACAGGAACTGACGAAATGGTATTCCCAAATTGCGATTCCCATTTCCAATAGTATTCCCATTTTTAGACGAAGGTGACATTCATTGCGCCTCTTCTTCGTCATTGTATGAAATACTTCATTCTCAGCCCAATGTAGGTAAGAAATTAATTCTTCCACATGTATTATTTCTTCTCTTGTTTCCTGCATAAAAATTACTATTAGGATTTTTTTTTCAGAAGATCGAAATCACAGTTACATTATGCAGAAGTAAAATATGACGGAAACTAGCATGTTTCACGCTATTTGTACTTTTTCAGGAGAGTAAGTGTTCTACTATAAATTTATACTATGCCGCTATGTACAAATTTTCAATTCGTTTCTCTAATACTCATTTTTATTATTGTTCAAAATACAATCAGTACAGTGTTAAAGTTTGTATGTCAGCCTGATGACTAAACCAAGCATTAAATAGTCGAACTAAATATATAAAATGTCGTGATAGTCATTTCTTCACTTACATCAGAGCTATTTTAATGTACGATGCAGTATTATTTAAGATGGTACCTGCTCTTAAAATAAGAGTTATTTGTACCAATGCACATGCTGCAATTGTGTGTGCAAGTGCCTCAGTATTACCAGTATTGGATGTTTTTCATATTTACGACAATCAATCTGCATTCCACCGTGCAAAAATACTTTAATTGCAATTAAGCGTAGTTGCATTCACGGACGCCACGCATTCCACACTAGTTGTTAATCATATACATGACGTAGATATTGAGCCATATTAATTTCATAATTCTTTTCTAAATGGTATATATATTGTGCTGGTATCAGAACCCCTAAAATAATATCAATGCATTTAATTACCCATGTTTTAATTTTGAATTTCTGTGAATTAACCGTCGAAAACGAACATGACTTGAAAGACATGTATTGGTGAATAAAATTATGAAAACAAATCCAGCTTCCGATTTCCGTGCGCTACTGCGCGCCGTGTCTGTGGCCGGCCAACACCGTCTCGTGTAATAACATTGCAGTGTGTTGGTGACGGCGGCCGCCATGACTTCGTAGAAGAGAGCGCATCTCTCGCACCCATGAGTGCCACTTCTTGCCACCGTCTCATACGGGCTTTAGTTAGTCTATGCACGACTGTAATCGATAATCGGAACCCTCACTCCTCTGGCGAGACTGCCAGAGAGAGCGAGGTTGACACGTCTTACACAGTTGGAGGCAACCCCTATAATGCCGCTTGCGCTTACCAGCCCAGAGCAGCTTGCGCGTCTCCGTCACGAGTGAGAACAAACCTGTTCTTCATCTCAAAGCTTTACGTTAACATATCATAGGAGATAGCAAGTGTTGCGAGATAGTCAAAATGGATTAAGATTTATAATTAATAAACAAGGAATTTATGTAGAATGAATAAGATTTTAGGTCTCTAAGGAAGGAGTTGAAATATACGAAGAGAAATATGGAGGTATTAGGAAACGATGCCTGTACACGTGGAAGACGCAGAGCAGAGGGCACGAAGCACGATGGTGGTGTTCGTAGAGGGGATGAGGTTACTCGCTGGTTGATTTCAAGTGATGCTTCGATGTAACGGTTGGTGACGCCTTGGTGTAGGTCGTAGATATCGGAAATGCTGTGCTTATTGACGAGAATATATTATCCAATGACGGATCTTTTTAGAAGATGGTTGTTTGGCCGCACAACTCTTCTTTTTAACGTTTATTTGAACACGGCGAAGTTCAGTTACAGTAGAAATATAACAATCCTCCCCGACGTCATTTCTTTGTATCAAGCTCCCGCTTGATTTTATCCTTCTTCTTAACCTCTACGCGTGCGACTACTACGTTCGAAGATATGTAGTTCCGAGAAGACAGATACGGAGCATGACGACGTAGTTTGCATTCACAGGGACGCGCTGAAACGAGGCACCACATGAAGACATCCGAGTAGTTGTCCTTCGGCAGAACCTGATCCTAACAACAGATATCAGTAACCTCCCACGCCGTCGTGACCACCACATGCAGCAGTCGTGAAGTTGAAGAACTTCTGGGAATAAATCCCTTTTCAATTTACCCTATAGTCGCATAAAGACAAAGGGGCTCCCATTACCATTTTCTCTTGCAGAAGAATACTCCGAGTTAAAGAACTCCACGGGGTTATAGACAGAAGGTGGACGTCTTCCTTTAATACTGGATATCGTCATCTTTTGCATCATCAGTGATGATGGAAACGCTGCCGTACCATTGGTCGTCTCGTCATTAAATGCAGCACATCGTCGCTCTATTTTCTTCTCCGTCTTATCCTCCATCGTTGGTGCTTGCCGGAATTGCATCACGTCGTGCGCCAAACAGCTGTTCCTCTGAATGAGGCATTGTTGTACGCGAGGGTTCCAGCTGCGATGCTCGCTCTCGTACCTCAGCACTGTGCCTGTATTGTGTTCAGCGCATGTACGTCACAGAGTGCATCCATGTCGCAGCCGTCACGCCAAGATCACGTCCAAGATGTACGCAGTGCACGCACATAGATGCGTATGCGAAGCGAGTGTGCGCAGGCGCTGGCGTGTTGTCTTCCGCGGCCTAGCCGTGACGCTCGCTGCTGCCGCTGCCGCTGCTGCTGCTGCTGTCGCTGCTGCTGCTGCCTCGCATGCCTGACGCTCGCTGCATCTGTCGCCCGGGCTGTACGTCCAGCCCCGAACACAGATGTGCACGTGTGTCGTTGGTCTGTGGTGTATGGACGTGCGGGCGCTCTGCACAGGCAATGGCCCTCTGTGCAGCGGTGTTCTTGTGAAGACTGTAGTCGATTCTCACGTCCCCAGCAGCATGTGACTGAAAGTTCGATGACGGTTATTTGCTGATTTTATAAATCCATAATTTTTACTCCTCTTCCTCTGCAGGCGTTCACAACACGCGTCAACACTCATTTCACCCATCAGTAACTTCACGTTTACAGGAAGGACACACTCTAACCTACTTTTTATTCTTATTCGATATGTGACACCACAATGGTAATGATGATCCGCAGAAAGGGAGAACACAATATTTTCTAATAACGCATTAATATTGAATTTCAAAATGAATGAGCTGTACGTCTTTCGGATTAGAATCGAATTCATTTATATTTATAGTTATTTTTTATACTCTTCGTTATGAAATTTCAGTTTGCTAGCACTGAAAGATTATTAACTAATTCACAATTTACGCGACATATTCTTTACAAAGAAACAATTATCCAGACATGAATGAATTACATTTCAACATTTAATTCGTGGTCGTAATTAGTTATTTGTCGACAATGAGGTATAAGTGAGTTAGAATGACAAATAAAATTCATTATCACGTTATCTCGCAAAATACATTCAAACCTCCCGCTAAAATATCCTAAATATCGAGTATCATATTTGAATTTCAAAGGCTGCCATGTTGTTACATGTTCCATGTGGCTAGAGAGTGGGCCATGTGCAGTAACGTAGCAGAGCGGTAGTGTGGCTTGGGGTTAGGAATGTCAGTAAGACGTCTAAGGACCAGGCAAGCGACCGAGTTTATAAACAAGGCTCCGGCTAGGCGGCTCCCACCACACCTCGCAGCTAGACCTCAGCTTTCTCAATACCATACATCTCACAAGGGAACATACACGCACAACAATCTTCTTAAAATGGTTAATTCACATGATGAAACATAGCGTTGAAATTTAGAATTGAATATGAGAATAAATTTATCAAAAGATTACAATATTTGGATCTGATTATTATATTTTTTTATGTATTATTAATTCACGAGTGCACGTAATGCATGTAACATTGTTAGTCTGCAGAAAATATCTTACTGAATGAAATTTCTTTTAAATGAGCCTCCTTTGACGTATACGAATATAAAGAAAATTTTTAATAAGCAGTTTAATTGAAAGTTTTCAATTATAAAAATAAATGTTTAGGAGATTTTTCAATTAAATTCTAATGATGTTAATTTTACAAGTTTAGTTTTTGAACTTTTAAGATTCCAAACGAGAAGCTAAGATGACAGAGTATGAACGTTCCACGTAACAGAAATTTGAACTCAGGCCGGTGCCATCAAGAGTGCGGTGCGGTCGCCAACGCCTTCCTTTACCGAAAACAAAATGGCGCCGAAAGGTTCATGGTGGATAGAAGAATTTCCACAGCATCCAACTCGAATTAATAATTCTCACACAGAAACTCTGTGCCCCAATAAATCGAATGACGCTTGATCTTAAATTTTTGAATCATTTGGAAATAACTGTTTCGCACATGGGACATTTTCAAATACACGAACAATCAACACAAAATGACATAATGAAATATGGAATTGAGAATAGATTATTAATTGGGATGAAAACATGATTAGAAATGGCAAACCTGAGGCATAATTATTGAGAGAAATTAATAAATCAAACAGAAAGCATGATTAGACATATGAATAAATTTAGAGTAAACAAACACAATAAATGAAATGTAAATCGGTTCACGATAGAAATAAAATGGCAAAATATTAGTAAATGAGCACATTAAAATTAGAAACAATTTAAATGCAAACGGGATACAATGACATAGATGGTTAAACACCCTGAAACAATGATAATGATAATCATTCATTACAATTTAAGTCATCCGTTACTATCTGAATTTGCGTCTGGCCGATCAAATGCAAAATTTTTATGAAATATTTGAAGCAGATTTGGAATAATTAGAAATGGTTTTTGGAATTTTGGTAACGTGACGAGTATTTCAAGCGGTCTCTTACGGAGACGAAAGATCCATCACCGCTGTCTCCATTTGTCGTGTTTTTATATTTTTCCACCGATGCCACATTATTCGTTGGCCAATTTCTAAGAGGCAGTTCTTTTCTTTTATTATTCATCGTTATTTTCTCGTTGCTTTCATTTTCTTTTGATAATGGTCGAGACAGAAGGTCTAAATTATTCTATTTTGTTGATAATAAAGATCGAAATAGACTGAGACTTTTCAGTGTCCTTTACTTTTAATGTTGATATTATTAGCAAATCAATTAGGGCCTTGTTGGGATAAATAAGGAGAGATTCATAATGTTATTTATTAATAAAATGGCGACGTCTTTCAATTAGTAGAGGATGACATATTCGGAAAGTAAAATGACACACGATGTACATAGCGTAATAAGAACCTAAATGACGATGATGTTATTAAATCTCGGAAATTACTCCAATCTATCGGATGACATAATTATAGGAATTCGCATCATGACTTTAAATGAGCGGGATAAATCTTATTACTTGATCAATTTATGAACATAGATCATTAATCCATTGACAATTCTGATGCGCACATATTGCGTGAAGTGATGCCTCGTCACAAATTACTTAGCAGAGAAACAAAGAACGCCTAATACATCGAACGAAATAACTCTACACCTATACATGAAGCTACGTCAGGGCATTGACGAGAAAATGGATGAACATCGGGGAGATACTTAGCTCAGTCCTGAGGAGAGCTTAGTTAGTCTATGCACGACTGTAATCGATAATCGGAACCCTCACTCCTCTGGCGAGACTGCCCGAGAGAGCGAGGTTGACACGTCTTACACAG
Organism: Morinoia aosen; assembly: GCA_030386875.1. Taxonomy (NCBI): domain Eukaryota; kingdom Metazoa; phylum Arthropoda; class Malacostraca; order Amphipoda; family Talitridae; genus Morinoia; species Morinoia aosen. The sequence goes on from CM059575.1 coordinate 47,122,435, forward strand.
GTGGAGGCAACCCCTATAATGCCGCTTGCGCTCACCAGCCCAGAGCAGCTTGCGCGTCTACGTCACGAGTGAGAACAAACCTGTTTTTATCTCAAAGCTTTACGTTAATATATCATAGAAGATAGCAAGTGTTGCGAGATAGTCAAAATGGATTAAGATTTATAATTAATAAACAAGTAATTTATGTCGAATGAATAAGATTCTAGGTCTCTAAGGAAGGAGTTGAAATATACAAAGAGAAATATGGAGGTATTAGGAAACGATGCCTGTACACGTGGAAGACGCAGAGCAGAGGGCACGAAGCACGATGGTGGTGTTCGTAGAGGGGATGAGGTTACTCGCTGGTTGATTTCAAGTGATGCTTCGATGTAACGGTTGGTGACGCCTTGGTGTAGGTCGTAGATATCGGAAATGCTGTGCTTATTGACGAGAATATATTATCCAATGACGGATCTTTTTAGAAGATGGTTGTTTGGCCGCACAACTCCTCTTTTTAACGTTTATTTGAACACGGCGAAGGTCAGTTACAGTAGAAATATAACACAGCTCAATATATAGGGCTGGCGACTACCTCACTGAACCGAGCTAGCCCTCTGGTTAGTGGACTCGCGGTGCCGGGTTGTTTCTGTCTGTGCCGTGCTAAACGTACGTGGGTGTATTCAGATGTTGCCTGGCTACTGGGAGCGCGCAGCTTGTAGAGGCTCGGTTCGGCACCCCAGCGCCAGCCTCGAGCGCTGATTGGTCGTTCAGTGAGAGCGCTTCGAGGCAGTGGGGTGGCGCTTGTGTGCTTGTGTGATGGTGAGTGCGTACAGCTAGGTGGAACCACCACAAGGTATTTTCACCCGTGAAAAAATTCAATCAACATTTCCTAACAAATTCTAACATAATATATTCAAACCTATACCCATCCCAACATAATAAATTGTAACATATACTCATCCTAATATAACATATACTAACCTATCCTGTCTTTTCCTAACCTATCCTATCCTAACAAATTGAAAAAATAAAAAAATCAAACGAATTAAAAAAATTAAACAATTTTCATCGCTCTCTTCCCTCTTCCTTTCTTCTCACCCTCACCCTCACTCTCTCTCTCCCTCTAATGTAACGCGACCCGAAGCGGGCCAACCCGTATCATAGATACCGCAAGGATGTTGAAGGGCGTGACGCACAGGTTAGCGTATTAATACATAGTTAGGCCGAATGAATCATTTTCCAAAGTTTACTCGGAACTGTGATTCCGTAAAATTAACGAAAAATCTCTTCCGAAGAAAAATATTTCATGAAGATGAATTCCTTAGGTCGAAATTGACACTAATCCTGCATGATTCCCGATTATTGAGAGTCTCCGAAAAACTAAATTTGAAACCTGTGCGATGAAACTATAAGAACTCTTATACTCAAACCAGTGAAGGTTTCCGTGTGAAACACAGGCTATCCAAATCGATAGTTCACTCTAAGAGCCGAATAATCCGAAACTGACATCTGACTCTCCTAATCAGTTCCCATTGAAAATTTGATATTCTTGAGTATATCTCTGACATACTTGATAGTAGTGGAGTATGAGGCTCATCGCGGTTTATTAGCAATGTGTAGCAACCCACCGTATATGGTGAAATTCTCTAATATTGGGCAATGTATTGACATGAATGGCAACGTGAAGGGGGCATCGTTGTTGATGTGCAGCGGCACATTAAATAACATGTTCACTCTGACCCATCAAAAGATTGGTTCTAACGTCGATTTTTAGCGTGAGGCACAACTTTAACGAAGAGCTAGCGTACAATTAAGTCTCATATACAAATGCTTGTGAGTGAAATGATTATTTTCTATGCGCGGGCTCCTAAGTAAGATATACTCTAAAATATGTTTTAGAATTATCCTCCGTTCAACGTTCAAGAATCATCATACAACTTTAATGGAAATTTGAATATGTTTCGAAAGGGATGTTTACTTTTTTGAATTTATCTTACGGAGTAAATAAAGACTGAAACTATTTGTGGGAAATAAATATCTCTGTTTGAAATGTCTTAATGTATTATTGCAATATATAATTTTTTATATTAAAATGCTCTGTTTAGTGATTACCTAAATGTTATCATCCTATGATTCGAGAATGCTAAGGGGCACGTCAACCAAGATGATGGCGCAGGATAAGCATTCTACTTGGTACACTGCCTTACTTTTGATAGGATCTTACCAAACACCGCTTTGAACTCTCAATGTGATCACTCATCCATTTCTATCCGGTAAGGCGCAGAAAATTGTTTACAAAAGTTTTGAAAGATAAAGATGTCATACCTAAGTACTCAGCATGTTCGTAAGAAATGCACAATGCGTTTGACACTGATGTTTCTATGTAATAATATGTTGAATAGAACTTTTATCGTTGAACCCATGTACGATTCAAGCTGGGAAAAATTTGAGTTGGTAAACGTCTTTGCTTTCGCGAAAACCAAGTTAAAGTTCGTAGTCGACATATGCGTAAATTTACGCAGTAATACTCGCGCAGCGCACTTCAGCACATCAGCGTAGGCGTAGGGCACGAGTTGCGGCATCTCTGATGTTAGCGAGGCTGCCGCAAGGCTACACAAAACTGCATCGCTCCGGGCAGGATATTTGGACAAAACACGACACCTGTGATCATATAGACTTTGTTGCGCAGCCACTGCCTCGTACCGGCGTAGCTAGCCTCAGGAATAATATTGTCGGCAGCCGGTTACGTTCACGGCTGCGATTTTTAATGGAGTACTGACATTAAGCAAAGGGACTTGCAACACTAAAAACCCAGGAAAAGTTCATTTGAATTTAGTGCGTTAGTTATTTCTTTTATCAAGACCGCCAAAATGTGAACTAAACTTTTAACCAGACTAAAGTTTGGAGTGTCGATCGCATTTGAAATTGGCTAATGTTTCAAATTTGCAGAAATCATTTTTCGCGTGTTATGAGAAGGCCAAATAATATTCCTAAGCCACAGCCTGATCTGAAAAAATCAGCATACAAGTCGTTTGACTTATCAATATGGTTTGCCTGATGACGTAGAAATTTATAGTTTTCAATATTTTGCAGAGTAAACGCTGTCATACCATTTAAAAATAAAGTAAGTTAAATTTGAGGAATGTATGACATCTTACATACCATTTCATGTCTCGACAGTAACCACCTCTTTAACAATAATAACTTTAAAAAGTTTTGTAATCCTAAGCATGATTAAATTATGTGAATTTGACACATGTTATTTAGCTTCATTTAGCGAATAGAAACAAGTCAAACAATAACTGCAATGCGTTGTGATACATATACCATAGTGCACTGCACTTCTCGATGTACAGACTTTAATGTTGATATTATTAGCAAATCAATTAGGGCCTTGTTGGGATAAATAAGGAGAGATTCATAATGTTATTTATTAATAAAATGGCGACGTCTTTCAATTAGTAGAGGATGACATATTCGGAAAGTAAAATGACACACGATGTACATAGCGTAATAAGAACCTAAATGACGATGATGTTATTAAATCTCGGAAATTACTCCAATCTATCGGATGACATAATTATAGGAATTCGCATCATGACTTTAAATGAGCGGGATAAATCTTATTACTTGATCAATTTATGAACATAGATCATTAATCCATTGACAATTCTGATGCGCACATATTGCGTGAAGTGATGCCTCGTCACAAATTACTTAGCAGAGAAACAAAGAACGCCTAATACATCGAACGAAATAACTCTACACCTATACATGAAGCTACGTCAGGGCATTGACGAGAAAATGGATGAACATCGGGGAGATACTTAGCTCAGTCCTGAGGAGAGCTTAGTTAGTCTATGCACGACTGTAATCGATAATCGGAACCCTCACTCCTCTGGCGAGACTGCCCGAGAGAGCGAGGTTGACACGTCTTACACAGGTGGAGGCAACCCCTATAATGCCGCTTGCGCTCACCAGCCCAGAGCAGCTTGCGCGTCTACGTCACGAGTGAGAACAAACCTGTTTTTATCTCAAAGCTTTACGTTAATATATCATAGAAGATAGCAAGTGTTGCGAGATAGTCAAAATGGATTAAGATTTATAATTAATAAACAAGTAATTTATGTCGAATGAATAAGATTTTAGGTCTCTAAGGAAGGAGTTGAAATATACAAAGAGAAATATGGAGGTATTAGGAAACGATGCCTGTACACGTGGAAGACGCAGAGCAGAGGGCACGAAGCACGATGGTGGTGTTCGTAGAGGGGATGAGGTTACTCGCTGGTTGATTTCAAGTGATGCTTCGATGTAACGGTTGGTGACGCCTTGGTGTAGGTCGTAGATATCGGAAATGCTGTGCTTATTGACGAGAATATATTATCCAATGACGGATCTTTTTAGAAGATGGTTGTTTGGCCGCACAACTCCTCTTTTTAACGTTTATTTGAACACGGCGAAGGTCAGTTACAGTAGAAATATAACACAGCTCAATATATAGGGCTGGCGACTACCTCACTGAACCGAGCTAGCCCTCTGGTTAGTGGACTCGCGGTGCCGGGTTGTTTCTGTCTGTGCCGTGCTAAACGTACGTGGGTGTATTCAGATGTTGCCTGGCTACTGGGAGCGCGCAGCTTGTAGAGGCTCGGTTCGGCACCCCAGCGCCAGCCTCGAGCGCTGATTGGTCGTTCAGTGAGAGCGCTTCGAGGCAGTGGGGTGGCGCTTGTGTGCTTGTGTGATGGTGAGTGCGTACAGCTAGGTGGAACCACCACAAGGTATTTTCACCCGTGAAAAAATTCAATCAACATTTCCTAACAAATTCTAACATAATATATTCAAACCTATACCCATCCCAACATAATAAATTGTAACATATACTCATCCTAATATAACATATACTAACCTATCCTGTCTTTTCCTAACCTATCCTATCCTAACAAATTGAAAAAATAAAAAAATCAAACGAATTAAAAAAATTAAACAATTTTCATCGCTCTCTTCCCTCTTCCTTTCTTCTCACCCTCACCCTCACTCTCTCTCTCCCTCTAATGTAACGCGACCCGAAGCGGGCCAACCCGTATCATAGATACCGCAAGGATGTTGAAGGGCGTGACGCACAGGTTAGCGTATTAATACATAGTTAGGCCGAATGAATCATTTTCCAAAGTTTACTCGGAACTGTGATTCCGTAAAATTAACGAAAAATCTCTTCCGAAGAAAAATATTTCATGAAGATGAATTCCTTAGGTCGAAATTGACACTAATCCTGCATGATTCCCGATTATTGAGAGTCTCCGAAAAACTAAATTTGAAACCTGTGCGATGAAACTAAAGAACTCTTATACTCAAACCAGTGAAGGTTTCCGTGTGAAACACAGGCTATCCAAATCGATAGTTCACTCTAAGAGCCGAATAATCCGAAACTGACATCTGACTCTCCTAATCAGTTCCCATTGAAAATTTGATATTCTTGAGTATATCTCTGACATACTTGATAGTAGTGGAGTATGAGGCTCATCGCGGTTTATTAGCAATGTGTAGCAACCCACCGTATATGGTGAAATTCTCTAATATTGGGCAATGTATTGACATGAATGGCAACGTGAAGGGGGCATCGTTGTTGATGTGCAGCGGCACATTAAATAACATGTTCACTCTGACCCATCAAAAGATTGGTTCTAACGTCGATTTTTAGCGTGAGGCACAACTTTAACGAAGAGCTAGCGTACAATTAAGTCTCATATACAAATGCTTGAGAGTGAAATGATTATTTTCTATGCGCGGGCTCCTAAGTAAGATATACTCTAAAATATGTTTTAGAATTATCCTCCGTTCAACGTTCAAGAATCATCATACAACTTTAATGGAAATTTGAATATGTTTCGAAAGGGATGTTTACTTTTTTGAATTTATCTTACGGAGTAAATAAAGACTGAAACTATTTGTGGGAAATAAATATCTCTGTTTGAAATGTCTTAATGTATTATTGCAATATATAATTTTTTATATTAAAATGCTCTGTTTAGTGATTACCTAAATGTTATCATCCTATGATTCGAGAATGCTAAGGGGCACGTCAACCAAGATGATGGCGCAGGATAAGCATTCTACTTGGTACACTGCCTTACTTTTGATAGGATCTTACCAAACACCGCTTTGAACTCTCAATGTGATCACTCATCCATTTCTATCTGGTAAGGCGCAGAAAATTGTTTACAAAAGTTTTGAAAGATAAAGATGTCATACCTAAGTACTCAGCATGTTCGTAAGAAATGCACAATGCGTTTGACACTGATGTTTCTATGTAATAATATGTTGAATAGAACTTTCATCGTTGAACCCATGTACGATTCAAGCTGGGAAAAATTTGAGTTGGTAAACGTTTTTGCTTTCGCGAAAACCAAGTTAAAGTTCGTAGTCGACATATGCGTAAATTTACGCAGTAATACTCGCGCAGCGCACTTCAGCACATCAGCGTAGGCGTAGGGCACGAGTTGCGGCATCTCTGATGTTAGCGAGGCTGCCGCAAGGCTACACAAAACTGCATCGCTCCGGGCAGGATATTTGGACAAAACACGACACCTGTGATCATATTGACTTTGTTGCGCAGCCACTGCCTCGTACCGGCGTAGCTAGCCTCAGGAATAATATTGTCGGCAGCCGGTTACGTTCACGGCTGCGATTTTTAATGGAGTACTGACATTAAGCAAAGGGACTTGCAACACTAAAAACCCAGGAAAAGTTCATTTGAATTTAGTGCGTTAGTTATTTCTTTTATCAAGACCGCCAAAATGTGAACTAAACTTTTAGCCAGACTAAAGTTTGGAGTGTCGATCGCATTTGAAATTGGCTAATGTTTCAAATTTGCAGAAATCATTTTTCGCGTGTTATGAGAAGGCCAAATAATATTCCTAAGCCACAGCCTGATCTGAAAAAATCAGCATACAAGTCGTTTGACTTATCAATATGGTTTGCCTGATGACGTAGAAATTTATAGTTTTCAATATTTTGCAGAGTAAACGCTGTCATACCATTTAAAAATAAAGTAAGTTAAATTTGAGGAATGTATGACATCTTACATACCATTTCATGTCTCGACAGTAACCACCTCTTTAACAATAATAACTTTAAAAAGTTTTGTAATCCTAAGCATGATTAAATTATGTGAATTTGACACATGTTATTTAGCTTCATTTAGCGAATAGAAACAAGTCAAACAATAACTGCAATGCGTTGTGATACATATACCATAGTGCACTGCACTTCTCGATGTACAGACTTTTAGTCCATTCGGGGTCGCGAAAGAAAAAGAAGCACCAAAAATATCCCATAAATGGATATATTTTTAGTTGCAACAAGGAAAGATTTTCACAAACATTGACTAAGGCGAGTGCAAATGCAACGAAACGCGTATTGGGACACGGAACAACGATGGGAATGCAAATTTAATGAGTGCGATAGCAGGCTGCAGGAAATAATTCAATCAGCAAATAGAGTCTGTCTCCGAGCCCAACACGATCTCGCTCTGCAAAGAGGGAAGAGACGCAGGTGCCGCCCCTAAAGAGCCACTAGAGATTACCTTCGCTGCAGAGAGAGATCGACCGCTAACTTTACTCTTAAGCGCTAAAAAAACAACAGGTTGGGTGTTCAATGTCCTTAATACCATTTGTGTGAAGACGGTAATATCCGAAAAAAAGTTTACGAGTCCTTTTCTCATTATTCGTAGATCATCACATGTTTTTTCTAACTTCGAGCAGCTTTCGAAGGTAGAAAAAAACATGTGATGATTTATGAATAGTGAGAAAAGGAAACTTTCAAAATACCAAATGCAATTTATAGCTTTCAATATAACTAATTGTAGATTAGTATTCAAACATTTGAACCGTTCAATCAATCAAACGAAATCTGAAAAAAAAAATTCGAACAATCGTTAGAAAATGAATTCGTTTCTCATGCAAAGTTGAAAATCTTGTCAATCAACTCTAACTTGTGCATCAACCTTAAGTTCCGTATCAACTCTAACTCGACTGTCGCGTCAAGCTAAGTCATTAGCATTAGAACATTGACCCGGGCGTATATAACTCCCGGTTATTTAGAGTGAAATATATGGCCACTAGCTACGACAGTTTGGTTACCTATTGGCCAATGTCATTGGCATTGTGAGTTTAATTCGTATCGATGTTCATTGCCAAAGATTAACTCTTGGAAAACATTGCCAAGTTTCGCAACTCGAAATTAATCATCAACAGATAAACTGCACTCCACTATTTACTTCATAAAAAAAGGAGAACAAGCACCAAGAATGGCGTATAAATCTCGATGCTGTTACTGTGTAGTTCCTCACCAATATTTCTGGCACTTTTTGTACACCAAGCTCAATTCAAAAACTCTTTCCGAGTAGTCATTGGCCTATTTTTGAGCTTTCTCAGCATATTTCTTAGTGGAAGAACGCTCATTTTTTTTGTGGTGCATCTGGTTTCGGAAAGTTTATGGTTGTGCTATTTTCGTTAAATTAACTGATAATTAAACATGGGTTACAATGTGTAACCTTTAATTGGGCAAAGGCTATTTTTTTTAATTCCAGCCAAATGAATTTAAAAGTTTTTTTGTGAAGTTTCTTATTGGTTTTTACGTTCGGGGTGATTACGATTAGGTGACTTCATATAATGGTCAATAAATTGCAGCTGGCCGAGTATTGTTTCATCGGACCTTTTGGATTTTCGTTTTGCTAACGTTTATTTTGTTGGAGAATTTGTTTGCGTGCATTGATTTTTCGAAAAGGTGATAATTTGGTCCTAAAGTTTTCATACTGAAATGATTGAATATTTTTAGGTTGTGCTGCAGATATTTTTGTTGTATATGAATCCATATACAAGAAGAATTTTATATTATATTTTATATCATTAGTTTTACCATTATTGAATATAATCTGTAAGATTTTAACGTATGATGGTCATATGAAAGTTTTATTTAGATAGAACTTCATCTGTGCAAGTATTTTCATCCCCCTACTCTGAACCGCAAGTTCATGTAACACAACATTCTTCGAAAATGAAGCTATTAACTTATATAACGAAAATCACTAGGGACAAAATTAATTTTAAGTCTCATAAATATTACCACCCTTTTCATAAAAAGGCTAATTTCTGCAAGTAATCACAGACTTCTAAACCAAATGTCGAAACGCAGAATTGAACAAACGAGTACACTGTGAGCACGCAATAGTTCGTAATATTATTCAGCCAGAGTATTGTTTGTGTGCGTTTGTGTGATTAACAGTCCGTATGTTACGTTTGAGCATCAAGGCATCAAGCGGCATCAGAGTTACAGCTGTTGACTGACGTTCGCTGTCGTTACCGCGTCAACCAATTGTCTGTGGGAAAGTGGGAAATTCAGGTTTATGTTAAGATGCGTTAGGATAAGTCAGTCTAGGATTGATGAAGATAGGTTAGATTACGTTGGATACGATAGCTAGCATACATTAGGGTGAGATTCTCGTAGATTAAGACAAGCTACGTTAGGATAGGATTTGTTAGGTTAGGGTAGTGTAAGGTAACATATGTAGTTAGGATAGGTTAGGATAGAATAGGTCAAGATAGAATAGGCCACGTTAAGATAGCACAGGATACGTTTAAATATTTACATTGAATACATTTTTCATCAGTTAGCTACGTTTGGTGAGTTTAAGTATCGTTATTCAAAGTTAGGAGAAGAGACATCAAATTAACTTAGTTAGCTAAGCATCCGTTAACATAGTTTAAGTTATGGTAGAATAGGTTGGGAAAGGTTTTGGTAGGATATGTTAGGAATTGTTTGTTTATGACAGGTTAGCTTAATATATAACAAATAAGATCAGGATCTCTTAGGATTGTTCAGTTTTTCAAGTTAGAAAAATAATCATGAAATTATTCATGGGTCCAGCTAGTATCTTTTACTGTTCAGAAAACAATGTTTCTATGATGAGGGAACTTACTTACTCTAATTGAGAAACTCAGAAACAAGTGGGATGCTGTCAAGCGCTTCCCGCTTATACTGTTTGTCAGATGATTTCTCAGTGTTGCATCTCAAATTAACTGTTGGCTTAAGTTGTAAAAATTTGCATTTCATTTTACTAGGTATTATGGTCAGGCCAAATTATTTTCTCAATAATGAACCCTGTGGCATCAAATGCTGACAATATAGTTAGAAATAATTCTCTCATATTTGAACGTTCAAAACTGTTAGCCTTTGAAAAAGAATAAGGCGTCAGGCAAAGTTCCAGTTAACTTCACTCACTGGAAAGTGTGAGGCGTGCATTTGCCAGAAATTCTGCTAAAAATATGTCAACTGGAATGCAGATTTGGACGTGACGCAATAAGTTCAAGGCGCAAGGCTGTCACCGCAGCACAAAAGACTGACTTGACGCCTGGTTTGGGTCAGAGACACTCCAACTATTGAAAAATGTAAGCGTCTGTGGAAGATTCATACGTCCAAAATCTCAGTGAAATTCAGAATTTTTATTATTCTCTAATAAATTGAAAAGCTTCAGGATGCTCCATTACTTAAGGGGAGCTACTACCTCAAACTGTTAGTGTATTCATGTACTTGGATCTAGAACATCACAAAAAAATTTTAATGGCGCTGAGTCGAATTTTGTTATTCTGCTAGATGCATCTTTCACTCTTTTATACAGTAGGAATGTAGTCACTGAAAAATGAATTTAGGTTTAATCCGGTACAGTAGCAGAGTTAGATAGACATCACCGCATTGAAGTATGCTTACACTTTTTATTAATTGTAGTGCACTCGTAAACATTTTTATTCCAAAATAAATTTCTATTTACTTCCGCTAATTAATTCTTTCACTTCAGGGCGTGGATGCCCTTTCGTAGGGTCGTTGTTCTTAGAATTTGAAAGGAAGTTTTAAGGAATGGATGTGTAGTATGTAAAGTTAAAAGACAGTGGAATGTAGGGATGATAGGCTGTCTACCATTAGCATCGAGGATGATGAAACTTACCCAGTAGTGTATAACAAACTACAAACAAAACTTGAGAGTTTGCGAGCTCTTATCTCCAGTAAAGATGATGGAAAAACTTTTGTGTCATGTACTTGTTCCAATCATGCAAATTTTTTAGATAATTTTTTGAATACGAATGAAGTTGCGTGCGTTAAGAAGGACATTCTATTTCTGAAGAAAGCCAAGAAAGAACACGTGCATGTATGTCTCCTCTGTTTTTTTTAAGGCGAATGCCCAAAACATCATAGACAATTTTATAATTGACCATACGATAATGTGCGCGCATTTAACATTTAGCTTCTTCATAACCACACACAGACAAAATGCGTTTGGGAAAGGAAACTTGAGATGTATTTTTTTAAATAGTATTGAAGGGTTATGTTAATCGCAAACTCTGAGCTGAAGTTAACGCTAATAACCGTGACATAAATAGTTTTAGAGTGTAGAGAATCGGCATTGTACGAAAAATCCCGTAGTGGACGACCGAATCGAATACGAAGAAATACGGGCCGTAATGAAAACTAATGTAATAATAAAATTGGATGATGTTTTCATGAGAATTTCATATTGTAAATTCTGTGCACGCTTCTCTTCTCTACTGAGACAATCTATGCATGGTGGAAAATGAAGATGAGACTCCTCGTCGAGAACCAAACGGAATTACCTTTGTCGTGATTAAAGCTTTGACTTTTTTTCTTCAATGTCTGCAATTTAAGGTCAGGAGCATGTCTTCAGCAGCTCTGACGTCGCAACGACTAGCAGGTAGCGCCTGGCGGGGACTGCGAGCAGATGAAATGAAAGATGTGACTGACAACTATGGAGGGCATGACTGTAGCGAGAGGTGTATATATTCAATAAATTATCAGTTGTTGTCTGTGAACAAACATTCGTTCTGATTTATTTTTAATTATTGTGGTAAAATATGAATGCAATAATTATTTGTAATGTTTCATCGTAGTACCCGGTGAGTCGGCTTGACTATACATGTTATAGCGTGAGTTTCCAAACTCTGCTATTGAAGGTTCCATCTTTTATTGAGTGCACCAGTGCCTCTCCAGCGCGTCTCTGCGGGGCCTCGCATGAGTAGATAAATAACTGCAGCCGTAAGTGGTCGGGCACCGCCGAGTTAGGTCAGAACACTTGCGTATTTCCGCTCCTGACCATTCTCGTAGCATAAAATTTACGCGTAAAAAAAACAGAAGCAGGTTTTATCAAAGATCGGCATATATATAGGGGAAGAGCAGCTTTTAACGACCAAACTCGATAAGGCAGCGATCGTTGTTTTAGTGTCTAGTTCAGCGCTAATATGGTTATTTATTTCTAAATAAATTTCTGAAATGATTGAATATTTTTAGGTTGTGCTGCAGATATTTTTGTTCTGAATAACACACTGCTTTTCTAGAAAACTGCTGGCAATGATATTCCGTACGCTGTCAGTTAGGCTAAAGTATTAGAAAGTAGCTGGTTCACAATATTGAAATGGATTTTAACATTTTGAACATGAAGGAATCTGTAGCTTGCGTGAGCGTTATAGAATATGGTGCACTTCAGCGCCTAGATTGATATGAGCTCTGCATGTTTCATCGTCAAACTTCATTAACCTTCGCACTGAACCCCATGTTATTTTACCACAGTTACTGGAGCTACAGACTCACTGATGTACTTACTGTAACGTTAAAACTCATTTCAAATTGTGAACTGTCTTTATATCTGGAAGTTTAATGGCTTTTGATGCAGAATTGCATTAAAAAATAACTCCACGAGATCAACAGGCCACTGCTATGCACTTCTCTGTATATTGTTCAGAGAAACAAGTGCAGCAACCAAAACCCGCTGCCTAAATCGCGACCAGATTCCGCTTACTTCTGCCAAAACCAGTGAAGCAATCGAACAATTTCAAATCGATATGAAATGGCGTTCGATTTTATCACACGTCCGCACCTTTGCTTATTGGCTGTCTATTCTCTTTAAGGTATTACATTGTTCCTTACGTAGTTTCATATATGCCAGTATTCTGAAATTCTACTATCCTGGTGGATGTAAGTGAATTCTTTTCTGAACGTAAAGCAATGTATTTGGCATGGATTCTCAGGAGAAATCGGTATAAAAAGTGCAGGAGTGCACTCAAGGATGACATGATGCCACGTGACGGAAACTCTGCTGCCGAAGAGACTCGCTGCAAAATATCCCTCGCCGGGAATGAACAGATACAAGACCCTGACGAAAACCGCATTTAAAAATGCACTTGCTTAATTATCTAGCGGCCGAAAGTACAGTAAATGCAACTTACTCTATTCTGATATTGACACCTTCATGCTCGGAAGGGTTACATCAACTTCAACAGTAAAGGTTGTCAAGTAAAAAAAGGGACTGAGTAGGCACCAAAAGTATTGAAATATATGGCTCTACAGCTGGCAACTAATTTAGTCATCTATATTTTGGAATGAATACTTTAGAGTGAAGAATTCTTCTCTGACCCTAAAAATTGAGCGCATTTACAGTTAATATATCTATATTAACACATAGTTTTATGTTTCAGCTGCTTTCTATCACCGACATAATTCAATTTCACACCTCAGAAAAACCACTATTAAAAACTAACACGGGTGAACGAAAGAACAAAGGCAATTGTGAACTTAAACTCAGTGATCGCATGAAACTGCCCATCGTATCAAAATCGGAGTCTATGCTCTACCATGCCCAACTCTGTGGTGGTCCCAGGTTAGTCGGCATAATTATTAGTTCAAGATACGTTCATTTAAGCAATGAAAGCTAATATTATTGGAGGAATCATCTCTGGAGATATGTGTCAATATATATTATAGTGAACTAAAAATATACTTTAGAAAATATGATTGCTGATAAAAAATCGTGTATATGCGAAGATATGTATTAAAGGAGCGCTATAGAACCCCGAAAGACCAGCATGAAGTCAAAGCCTGCAAAGCCTGATTTTGCAGCACCAATGTAGCACTGCCTGCTCAATGCTTGCTCTGAACGTATGTTCGGAAAGAAAATAACAGTCTTGTTCACACATTCGATGATGAACTCAATTAAAAGCTTTATGTTGAAAAGTTTTAATTGAAGATTCGTTCACTCTATGTGAGCGCACAAGTGGAAATAGATTAAATACGATTAACAGGCAAGATTTATTTGTTTGTTCTGTACATCATAAGGATGATGAAAATAGAAAAAATTATGCTACATCTTGAGCGAAAATATGCTATACCTAAATCAGAGTGGAGACATGAACTGCATGGAGGGACATTCCACGAGCTTACAGGGGAAATTACTAACTATATCTCTCCGATGCAGTTGTGATAAGCTGTAGTATCACGTTAGGCTGCAAAATTATGATCTAAAATACTTCTTTTTAAACGTAGCGATGAAAAATTTCTCACGATGATCGCAACATATGCTGTAACTGCCCCTGCTGCATGCTTGATAATGAAAAAATTCTGAACCTAAAAATTAAATATTTCCCTAACTTGATAGAAAGTTAATGAAGCCAGATAATTTTCAATATCTGTGATGCAGCACAATGTATCCATAAATTTGCAAACCTGGAAAAGCATTTTTAAATTTTCGGGTTCAACTAGCGGGATGCGTAACGAAACTTAATAGATTTCATCGGCGGGGATCTTTCGTATGTGCTTGACTCGTTGAAATAGTTGTTTAGCATAATTTTTCAGTGAAATATGTTTGATTAGAATATTCTAAAAATTCAACTGTTGTGACAATTATTTCAGAAGACGACCCTCAGAAATCTTTTTTTGTAAAACTGTTAATAAAAATATTTAATTGTGTATCTTTAGATCTATTTTTTCTTCAATATATGACTAATAAAGAATTTTTTGGTATTTCTTCTTCAAAGAAAAATATTTATGCTTTCTTACTGAGTTTCTATTGGAAGTATACTCCTCGATCACTTACATCGCTAAAGAATAGTTGTAGATATGTTTACGGATGCGTGAGTCCACAGGGTAGTAACCACAAGAAAACATACATTGTGTTCTTGCAGGCGGTGAGCAATTTTCAAGCTGGGCGTATCGCAAGAGGCACGTACTCTATAAATAATGCATCATATTAAAGAGTCGTAGTGGCAAAAGTATGTCAATTCTGAAAAAAATATGCCTATTGTTCTTGTGTTTGAAATAAATTGAAGTACAAAAATTGACAATTGGCTTCTAAATTCAGAAAACTTGAAACAGTTTCTTGGAAAAGAGCAAATCCCTGCAATTCTACAACGTTGACATTATCGCATCAGGGCAGGCTTTGTTTCAACCGTCGTCAGCTGTAAAGCTATCAGAATGTCCTTAACGTACCAAATCCAAATGGGCGTTCGTGGCTTGTTGCAGACCCCCAACCTCATGTGTACTTCCAGGGGGGTAATTATGAGGGCCACTGGAGTAACAAGTAATGTTTCATTAGGTTCAATACAGCGCAAGAGCACGGGCTTCACTAACACAATTTCATTTTGCCATAGAGACCAGCCCTCTAGACATTAGTGCATGGCTGCGGGAAATTCAACAGCGTTATCATTATTGCTTCATTACGAGAGCGAGCTTCTGGTTCGCAAGTACAGCTCGATTACAGGGCTACTTGGGTTATAGTACGAGTTAATAAATGGACGCCTTTCAAAATGTTTTACATTCTTCACATTCCGAGAGAAATCAAAGTGATTTCGTTCATGAAGGATTTTGGATTTGTTTAGTTCCTGTTTTATTTTTGTCAAAACATGCAGCCTTATTACGTTGAACTCCTTTAAATATTATATTACTTGTTTCCAGTGAAACTCAGCGAACTCTATATTCACACCAACGCTGTGGACGCGTACTTAAGGGTTACACTGAACCTCAGCTGCTTGGTTTCTATGAGGCACCTTCTAGATACCCGAACAGTATTTTATTTTGATTGTATCATTTCTGTTTCCTTTTCTTTTTTCATTATACAAATCAGTGATGATAAATCAATGTAATCAGTGTCGCGTGCGTCTAACCCGTAAGGTTTCACATACATCAACAAGAAATGTTGCAGAGCTCAAAATATGAAACTTGTTTGATTTGGCATTTTAATTTCAAACGTGGACAAACAATACTTTTTTATGATGAAATTTCGGCAAAGTATATGAATTGAAACTACTGCTGATATCATCAAATAATTATTTGTCAATCTTCGTAGTAGTTTCGTAATTTAATTCACGCAGCTTTGCACTAACACTCAGTAAAAAATAGATGCGCGGTTGATTCAATCCAATAAATCTTAATCACAAATATATCGTACCTGACACGAGCCCCGGAGCAATTGGGAGCGGGATGGCACGGCAGAAGAAAAACAGCATTCTTGCAGCCGCTAATGCACTTGCATCCACGCAAGAACCTTGACCGCTCACGGTTTTGAGAAGCAGCCAGAATTTTTACCCGATATCTCCCACACGTTTACTTTTGCGATGTCGTTGTGCGTTTTCTTCTCTCACTCTCACGATTGATGTGCAGCAATGAAAAACTCGGCACTTACAGCTGAACAGCACTCCAGTGTTCTCGACGACTCATGTTGCATGCCTCCAGTATGGTATTTTTAAACAAATATTTCTCGCAGTTCATTCTTATATGACTGATTGCAGCTCTAGTTTATTACTCTTCATGATGCGTCCAACATGAACATTTATTCACCCAAACATATGAACACACAGCTGTCCGAACTAACTTCAATATTCAGCACTTTTCCTTGTCTTATAACTTACCCAACACGCGAGTAATTTTTCGCTCACTAATCAGGTACAGTGCAGCAGGGCATATTAAATGTAATGCAACTAATTTTAGACTTGACGCAACATTTTGTTAGAATCATTCTACTGTAGTCTACTGTAGAGGTTCAGGGGTGAAAAAACCATAATTATTTTCAGTTAGAAAATATTTTTTATCTTGCGATTAGTAACATGAATGATGAATGTACCGATACTGTATAGCTATATAACGAGCAAGGAATATACAACCTGATTTTTACTTAATACTTCATGTATTAAAATCTTCGGCTTTCAAGCAATGAGTTGGTTTGACATTTTTAGATCTTCTGTCGAAAAATTTGTGTATTTTGTGAACTTTTTCCACTCGAAATTACTATAATCAAAGCGTCAAAGCCGTCAAAGCAAGAGCCTGCCGACCTCGAAAGTTCGACCGTTGAACGTAGCTAGAAAATTAAAAAGAACAGAAACAGCTTCGAAAAACGTATACAGAAAGACTTGAACTTGGCAACGTTCAAGTTGTACAAGCATTAATGACTCACAAGCCCACGCAGTTACTTACTGTCATCTGAATGATCATTGGCTTTTGTGCTTTTTTGATACGTTACATTGCAAGTGGGCGTCTAAAACTTCCGTCATTTCCCGATACTGACAGACAACAACGCTGTTGATCAGCGATGACAACAAAAAATTAACGATAAAATATTTTAAAGTCATCGTCGCTAAGAAACGGTCGTTTCTGACAAAAGTTTCAATAACAAAGGGAAAATATTACCTAGTTTTTAGAAAACCAATTATCAAGCAGGTTGTATACTATGACAAAGTATCATAATGCTGAGGAAAATGATTAACCGAGAGCTGAAGTGAGAAAAACGAAGAATTCCGCAACTAGTGTGAAAGTTCTGGACAAGATTTAGAGATGTACGCCCTCAGATAAATTGTGCACCGATTCTCGCTAGTGCTCCGATTATCATTATTTTCATTCTAAATGAACGGTCGATAAGTTATATTTTTGTCGAAAAAGAACAAAATTATCTTGAAGTTATATCGATTCAAAGTTTAGACACAACACTCACATCAACTCTTCTCACACAGAGCAATATCGTTCAGCTGTATGTTCAAAGAGCGCGTCAATAAACTTTTTTTCCCGCAATAGATGTACAGAAGAACACAACAGCACCACCTTCGAAATCAAACATCATTTCAGAGGCAACGTTGCTTATTGAATTTTGAATTTCCGAGCAAAATTCTCTACAATTGGTTCTCAAAATTCAATTAGAAAAAGTTATTGTTCTGAAATGAAGCGTCATTTTCTGGACGTCCTAGTGAAATAATTAAGAAGTGACATCACACGTAGAGAAATCACGTGCTACACCGGCTGTCAGGGAGGATCCTCCATCAAAATGCGCTTAGTTTGTGAACCCAAAAATAATTGCTTGAGACTGATGGAATTGTTACTCTAAATTTCTTATTGATTGTGTTATTGTGAAATCATGCGCCATTGAGCAGACATTCATGTTCAACTCTTAGATAAAGACATCTGTCATCTATGGCAGAAGTCTGAACGCCTTTACAGAGGGAGAAATTAGAATAAAAACTCGTTCGTGAGACCTGGTGAGAAGCCATTAAAATCAGAGTAGGCTATTACATGCAGCGCAGGGGAGAATCGACTTAGCGTTCAAAATAATGCTTCGCATTAATTTCCCAGCGCTGTTGGCTCATATCCGAGAATTTCCTCTCGTACATTTTGTTAAATGTTCCTCAGTCATACCTTGGAATCGGAAAAAATCTTTTTCAAATTTCTGCGAAAGCCTGTTGAATACAGGAGAATGTAGTTAATGAACTGAAAGAAAGAAAGTGACTTCTAAATAACCCAGCTATTAAACTTTTTTTTCCTCGAGATACGCAATGTCGGAGAGCACAAACCTAGTTTTAAGATACGTACATCATACTATAACTTGTGTTCTCTTTACGAGCCACTACATTTCAGCAATAATTCGTGCCTGGGACAATATAGACCGCCGTAAACACGTCCAGCAGCAGCTTGAGGATCCCACTAGAGTCAGAGGTTGGCCTCAGGAAGACGGTGTGACCGCCGTGGACTGCGGCGAGGATAGAGATCACTGAATTGCGGAGCAGGCTACGATTGCTCGCCGCGTGGCAATAAACTGGCGAGCAGCGAGTTATGGTGAGAATGAATTTGTCGAATGTTGTCTACCTAAGCGGCAGGAAGAAAAAATTTTCCGTTTAATTATTTTTGGTAAAGAATAACTTGAATTCAACAGAAAAAATTGTAATAGCCGCATGAAGAACTTTTTCGAATAATTGGTTGCTTCAACGTAGAATGCTGGCTCTTCAAATGTAATTGCTTGCTTGTTTTTAAACGTTTTTTTGAGTATACAGATAAAGACGGAAATATTTAGCATGCAATTAAAGCGAGCATGACTCAACCCTAAAATTGAATGAGTTTCTAAATTATTCAAAAATTTTTTAGAGTTAAAGATCAAGTAAAATTGTTCTGAACATATTTCAGAAAACTATTGCAAGGTTTGCCTGTGACGGGCTGATCATTTGCCAATCAGCTTGTACGTAAACAAATTAGAGCATTACCATTATAAAACAGCTGCTCATCTGTTCTGCTAGCGAATACTAAATTAAGTTGAGTGAGAAATAGCTGGCAGAAATGTTTCGACTCGTTTGCAATATGAGGAAAGCCTTCGACGCTTAAGGCAGTGCCGAAAACACAGTTTGCTCGTGTCTAAACATTTGGGAGCGTTATTCACGCATTAATAAGCTCCTTTCACGGTTCCTTCTGCCCGTACGTTCCAGCGCCGCCAAGTGTGAGAAAAGACTAATGGGCCGATAGTAAATTTTCTTGCTAGGGCTAGAGTTCTATTTCGCCGGCCGTTAATATCGTCAAAGAAAGAAAAACTAGCAGCGCCGTTACGTCCAGCAATTGCTTTCAGTCTTCGCAGTGACTACAAAGAAATGAAAAACGGTGGGATAAACTTGCTCCTGGTCTCTCTGGGAGTTTGTAAGACCCAGTTCCAACATCAACGCTAATATACCAGTCAGTTTCTCCTGAAATTTATTCGAAAAATTACTCAGAACTTGAGTCGCTGCAACACGTTTTTACCGAGTTACGCTGCGTCCGAGCATTCACCTTAAAAAAGGAATGTTGTGAATTTTTTTACAAAGTACACTTGCATTCAACTGCAGAATTATATTGAAATGAGGAATGACACCCGCTCTTTCAACAGTAGGTACCCGTATCATCACTATTATACTCACACATGCATGTGCACTGTGTTGAAAATATTGATGTTATCGAGGCATAAATCAGCGGGATTTGAAATTTAATCTTTCTCATTTTGCAGCAAATCGATGTCAAGCAATATTTTAAGCTCGGATAACCTATTAATTCGATGCCAGAAGTTCAAAAAGCAATTAAGATTGAAAGTTATCCTACTTCTTTCTTGTATTTAAAATGAAAATTCTTTAATATAATATAAGGGAGTGAACGAGTTCAAGTTTTTTTAGGTACAGTAGCTGCAACAAAAATCCGATGCATCGTCAAAAGTATATTCACCATAGTTACTCAACAAGAAAGTTATCGAAAATTATGCCTCTCAAATATTTCTCAAGGCTGAATGCAAATCTAGCATAAAAAGACACTGAGAGCAAACCATTGATTTGACGTCAACAAATGTTTTGGATTAGCGTCCCATAAATATTCAACACACCAACAAAGTTAATTTCAAAGTAAAAATGAATTATCTTCGAACATTGGAAATGGATTTGCGTGTAAGGAATGCGCCAGTAGAATTATCTAAAACAACAATCAACTTCGTCCACGTAAAACAGCGGACCTCGTTCAAAGTCGGAGAACTGCATTAGGAAGAGGTAACGTAATACACCTTAATTCTGAAGCGGCGAAAACAAAAGAATAGCTAGAAAAGGCTAAGAACCAATTCTTCAGTTGTAAATTTGGTTTAAGCTATAAGAAATTTTCGTCTACGCCAACAATCGGTGGTGACAAAATTCGGTGGGGTTTGTTTTATCAGCCTACACGAAGTCTACTGCGTTTAGAGCATCAATTTAAGTTCTCAAAACGTGCGGCTAAACATGTAGCTTAGAAAGTTGCGAAGAATAATCGAATGACTCAAAGTAATCTTCAAAAACGAGTAATTTAGAAGTGCTTCTAACATAAACATGGAAAAATAGAATTAGAGCAATTCTCTGGAACAAAGGGTTCTGTTCCCTCACATCAAGACGCCAAGTTGTTGAAAGTTATTCATTATAAAAATCGCCTGAATTTTGCCAATATGCGATTAGAGATGCTTCTATTTGTTTAGAATGCTTTCTTTTGGTTTTTTGAGACGAAGATCGAGTTATTCGGAAGGAGTAGAGTGAGTCACATTTGGACTCAGAAAACTCAGAGCGTAATTTTAGCGATCTAATCCTAAAAGTGTAGTTTAGAGGAGATAACATAATGGCATGGGCTGCTTCTCCTCAGCAGGTCGTGGCAGACTCCATATTTGGAAAACAAAATAAATGCTCAGATGTATCATTCTAAACGATAATCTCCAACAGTCTGCAAACGACTTGAAGTTACAGAGAATATGGATATAGTAGCCAAACACAGACCCGAAACGTGAGGCAAAGGCCACTACTGCGAGGTTTCAGCAAAAGAAAATGCAGGTTATGGGATGATCAGGTCGGCTCCCAGACCCCAAATCTTTTTGCAAACCTGCGGCTATACTTGAAACTAAGTATTCAGAAAATGGAACTCTAAAAAGCGAACGGATAAAAAGAAAATGAAGCCAGCAAAATGTACCGTGAAACTTACAAATATTTTAAAGAACCTAATAACTAAATATCCCAAACGGATGCAAACTGTTTAACACTAAACGTCAAATCGCCAAATTTCAATTGCGTTATTTGAATGGATTCGATACTTTTGAAAAGATTATTTGATATTTTAATCATATTCATAGTGGTATTTTTATAAAATTGTTTATTTTCTGATATCCAGTTTATATTCAGCGAACAAAAATACATAGGATTTCCAATCTTCAGTTACCTTACAGTTGTGTAACCAGCGTGCATAAACTGTTGACTCTGTCCCGGATATCCATCACATCCACAGTAAATGGAAATCCCCCACTGTTTCAAGACGAGCGTTTTTCTATATTATATTTAGCACTGTCAAAAAATTATGAACAGATAAAGTTAATACATGCTTTGTCAGCTCCCAATGTAGGGGAAAACTAAACAAAACACGTAGTTCGACTCAAGCGCTGTCGTGCCATCTTGTATTCACGCATTGAAGTCAGGCAAAATACCTGCTTTATTTGTCGACTTATATAATATAATACAATAAAATATACTGATGTAATATTTGAGTGTTGTCTTTCCCTATTGTCAATAAATTATATTTTCTGACCTGAAAACATAGCGAACTGTACAGGCGAGGAAGTATTGGTGGAAACTGAGAAAAAAGGATACATTCAGTAGATACATTCGTTGACTACAGTTTATCAGAACCGAATGTTATACCGTATGCATGGGAAATATTCAAGCTAAAAAATGTTTACACAATTCCTTGATCATTTTTATTTCCTTATGTATTCATTCATGTCGTTATTTTATCCAGTGCACCACATTGCCGGCTCTGTCAACGAACCTCCGAATTTGCCTCTAATTCGCTATGGGAACTCCTGCGTTTTGACAATAATAGATCTACTCGAATATGTCTACGATGAGCGATAATTGAAAAGTTTCAGGGGAAAAATCTGGATATTAAAACCTAATGAAATTTAATGGAAAATTTTATATTGGCATGGGCATTAGGAGAGGATATTTATAGTTACTGAGTTTCACTTATATTGAGCGTTTTACATCACGTCCAATTTTAGGAGGTGAGGTACAAGACATCAATCACGTCGATTGTGCAACCTAGAAGAGGGTAGAAGAAGAGTCGACGTGCACCACATCATCGCGCTGTTATCCCATTCTATGCAATTAGATTTACTGCCGCATGCTTTTGAGAGCCCTGTCAATTCGCATTCTGCCCAGTCTTGAAAGTGTAAAAAACAGTTTGAAAATGTGAACTGTACCGTGAACCAGCCTGAGTTTTCAGACTGAGTTTCAAATGAAGTGGTGTTTTCGTTCGCAATACAGGCTCGCTAGTTGCTGTTACAAATATTTTAATAATGGTTTGGTTTTTGTTCCTATATTATTTAGATAATATGAAATAAAAATAAGACGTGATTAATAAATTCATTTCGGAAAATGTTTCCTGAGCTGTTGAAATAACTATGGTGAAAAAATTTTGTTCAAACGAAATACCTACGAAAATTTATTTCATATACAAGTACGTACGACTTGAAATTTAACTGATAACGTTCATATCACCTGTTTATCATTAAGAACCTTTATTTCTATTTCAAGGAGGGTGTATTTATCCCACGTTTTCGGATTGTTTTAGTTAGATAAAATAGAATTCAATTAAAAAAATCTTTTGGTGATTTGGTAAATGCGAAAATTATTATCGCCTCCTTGAAACCATTTTGCACTCATAAAGTAATATAATTTAAGCTTCTGCACAATGCATTGCGACTGTAAACACATATTGAAGGGCGCTAGGTACAACGAAGACTCTGAGACGCACTGGTCCCTCCAACGCCATGGATGCTTTAAAGTTATCTCCATTAAAGAGAGCGTCGAATTGTGGTTGATCAAATTTTCACTCTTCTGTACGTCGAGAAAAAATGCACTCACGTCATTTCTGCGAGTCTAAACCTCTCCACCAACCCAGTTAGGAGCAGGAGGGACTAATTAAATGTGCAACGTAATAACGGCTCTAAACTTAGGTTTGGAAGAAGTTTAGTGACCTAAAATGTTTCCCACAGCATTAGATGAGCCAAATTAATTTAAAATATGTTAGCTGATCTGAAGAATTGAGTTCTGTATCGGAACTTGTAGCGCTTTAATTCAACAGCGAACATTGGATTTAATGACAGTAAAGTTCATTAGTTCATTAGTTGAACAAGTCACGTGCCGTAGGGGTATTTTTTCCATTAAGCGCAATGATGCCTTTCCTCAGCCATAACTACATTGAAGTCTTTTTTCCAAATGATATACAACTTGTTTTTGTTGTACACGGAAATTCTATTCACTCATGTTGTAAATCTAGCAGGTTACATTGTTAGGGCATTGCACTCTAGCTTCCAAATGCCAACATGCTGATCCTGGCTGCAGAAGGATTTGTTTTTTACTCACTTTGAATAGTGACCCAAATCGTCATATGACCTTCTAGCCGGGTAATACAAGTATAAGAAATAGAACCAACTTCTCATCAAAACTGCGCGGTTATAAAACATTGAACTTGCCTTTTCATACTTCGTTACTCCTTTCAAAAAAAGACCCACGACTGTGTACCAGAGAATAAATTAAGCTTTCAGAGGGAAATATAAGGTAGAGGTGAAAGCCACCTTCGAGGTTAAATAATTCAATTTCGAAGGTCTATTCTTAGACCGAACGCTAATTCTGCTTACGCAGATATTAATTGGACAATCCTTCTCTTATGATCGAAGATAAAAAATCCAATAAACTGCAGGAATACTTGCGATCTTCAAAACATGTCATTGAAACTCAAAATTCTGAACGTTGAGGCGGTTTTTGCTTCTGGATGCATTCAAAGGTTTGGCATGAAATCCCTCGAATATCACCTGCGAAACCTTGACACGACTGTTTTACTTCTGTCTCGTCCCATTCTATTTTGTGGTTTCACTGCCATCCACTGCATGAGTTTCAAGACTATTCATTTCTTTGAGGAACACTCCAAGACATTTTGTTACACCCAGTACACGCCTAAAGTGGTCACCTCCCACCTGCTGAACGGAAACGCTCATGTCTTGATCGAGTAGCCCGAATCCGCGGTTTTATTGATATTCTTTGGCGGGCTGTACGCCACAGATAATGTCTTATAAAAACATTTATTTTACGTTCTTCACTACGTCACAAATAATGGAGATTGCGTCAGGTTAAAAGACACAAATGGGGACCCACTCCGGCCTCCCAACCTGAAACGACCGACGATAACTTAGAGTAGGAGTGCGGCTGCGGATAACCAGGAGTCAGAGTCTTAGAAGGAACTCGGTATGCGCATGCTCAAAAAAGATCGGCATTTCTTAGTGTAAGTCACTTTTGTAGCCATTCATCCTCTAAGGGGACGATGTAGCCATATCTAGGCTCAGGACCAGTTCAGAGTTCTTTGTTGAGCAGCACGTAAAATGCTATTTGCGAAGTCTAGTCATCTTTGAGCATGTGATACTTCAGGTGTGAACAGGATGCGAAAGAGGCGCTTCAATTGTATGGT
The DNA here is from genome assembly GCA_030386875.1 of Morinoia aosen. Taxonomy (NCBI): domain Eukaryota; kingdom Metazoa; phylum Arthropoda; class Malacostraca; order Amphipoda; family Talitridae; genus Morinoia; species Morinoia aosen. Next base: position 47,147,536 of record CM059575.1, read on the forward strand.
TAAAGGTTAGGTTAGGTTAACATCGGCATCTTTGGGATATGATCTTAGCATTGGTTTTTCAAATGTCTTATAACTAACCCTACATATAGGATACCATGACGGTTCCCCCGTAAAGCCGGTACCCATTTCCGACACCTGGGTTGAGTGGGGGTATTGTGCTTGAGTTTTCCCTTATACCCAACGGGGAAAATCTCCGCGCCAGCGCCGGGATACGAACCCGCGACTCCAACATACGAGCCCGATCCCTTAACCACTGTACCACGGAGAGCACAGATGGAATTCGTATGCAGAGAGAGAACTTGGAATTCCGTCAGTGGTAAGACGATGGAAGTGTACCTGAAACGAAACTAAAAATTGAGCTTTTTATCATAAAAATTGAACTTTCACAAAAGTGATTGAATCGCACTCTGATGAAAGATGATTTCAACGAGTTGTCGCTTTATGCCTTACAAGCCAGCCATAAAATAAGCGGAGGAAGTTCCATGGAAGTTGAGGATACCCGTCTGTATGCTATGGTAAATTTATCGGCATTCAGGAAATTTTTTTTTGTGTTTGCCTTTGGTAGGTCTATCAGCATCTGATTAAAGGGTACTGGACTGAGAAAATTCTAGGGAGCTCCTTGTAGTACATCAGATGGTAGAACCAGAGGATACAATTGAACTTATATTTTCTCTCAAAAAGATTCCCGTGTTTGTACCCACATCTGGCACAACAATAAAAGATGCCATCAAGTTAGGAACAACATATGTTTGTTAAAGGAGCATCAAAATGCATTTTATTAATATTAATTTTGATTGTTTCCCAGATAACCTCGGGGATATCAGCGATGAAAAACACGAAGGATTCCATCAGGACATCAAGGAAATGGAAACTCTGCACCAAGGGCATTGGGCGCTGAGACGGTGATAGACTATTGCTTGTGTTTAAGACGAGATGTTTCTTATGCTCACCATTCACGGTGGTTGGCGTTAATGTGTTCGTTATGTTTGTGATCAAAATACTTTGGCAATGTGTGAAATGCATGTAGAATGTTGACTTATTTGTTTCTCTGTTTGTAGTACACTCTCTTCGTGGCTTTATTTAGCTTACCATAGCCCACAACCAGTGACCATTTTTTGTTAAAACTTGCTCAATAGTCAATAGATTGTGGGAGTTTGCGTGTTTGACTTTAAGCTTATAGAATATTAAAGTTGAAGTAAAGGAAAAGATGATATGTTCTTTCATCAAAGGCTCATTAAAAATTAGCAGACATTAACGACTTTTATATATTTTAATCATGGAAAGTTAGGAAAAATCGTTAGTAAAGATTCTTCTGAATCTTCTAAATAATTACAAACATAACCAATGAGTATTGATCGCTGTACAACCGACTGATTTTTTTGGGGGGAACTTTGGATACACTAAACATGAGGGGAATGAATAATAATCTACTCTCAACGTAACATTACAAACGAATTTAAGTGGACGGAAGAGCAAATGCTAGTGGACGGATGAGCAAATTAATTTACAAAATCTATGAAACTGACCATCAAGTAGAAACGTTTTCAATTCCAGAACTCAATGTCCGTTGAGCCCCAATTAAAACATATCCCGAGTAAGTTTCCGCAGGGAACTCTCCCTGCTCGAACGTATGCTGTACTCACTTCTCCAGGGAGTGATTTCCGGAGCTGATCAGATGATACTGACCTTTGAAAAGAATTGGCCAGCAAAAAGAGGTTTTGGCGATGTCGCATCTAATTTAAAGGTACGGATACGTAGAATGGAACTTTAGACTGGTTGCACTTTTAAGAAACAAACAATAACCTGTAAATGGGAACCTTGATCAGGTGGTTGCAACTTGTACAACAGCTACTAACTTATAGAAGGTACCCTTGGTTATGTTGTACCTTCGAGAAACAGGTACCAACCTGTTGAAGGGAGCCCCCATGGTCACACTCAGACTTGCATAAACAGGCACTGACCTGTAGAAGGGAGCTTTGGTGAGGTTGCGGTACCAGAGCACCAGGATGACGACGTCTTCCTCAGGCGCCGAGATGTCGCACGGGAGCAGCGCCCGCTCGTCTTTGATGGCGTACACCGTCACTAGCGGCACCACTGCAAGCGGACGCAAGTGTCACGGGGGAACTTAGGCCATATGCATTGCATTTTTGTGGGATATTTGTACGAAGTTTACCGGCTCCTAAAATATGTTTTCTGAATATCATGATACCGTTTATATTTCTTAGTTTTGTCTTTGTACTCTATAAATATTTTTTTCCCATCGACAATTCGCGTTGTACAACGCTTTTGCTGTAGGAGTGTTTTATAAAATAGTGTATAGAGGTGCTAACACTTTCTTGTTGAGAAAATTAAAGATATAATAAACGAAATGGTGATGTACAACACTGTTAATTAACTTCAGGAAACACTTATCCCCTAACTCCCCATCTCATCGATAGCCTTTCAGCTTGTCTCTCTTCTAACAGCATAATTTTTAACGAATCGTTTTCCATAGAAATGCCCTACGACAAAATTATTTTCAGAAGCTACTTTGCTACGAAACAATTCATTTGAAAACATCCCTCTACGATTCATTTCTAAATAGCAATGGGCATTATTATTTCCATCCTAATTTTGTTTTGTCTTAAGTATTCTCGCGTGAATTAGCGTACTAAAAATCTGTCGTGGTGTTTATAATTCAAAACGACATGGTAAAATTTAACCTTAAGGAAACCCTCACTTCTAAGAACATCTTGTTGAAACCAAATAATCATTAGCCGCGTAAATCTGTTAAAATTCGTATGATATACAAATCTTCCTCAAATATTCTACTTTAAAATTGATTGCCTTATAACGTAGCTCAAAAAAATTGGGTCATACTGTGATGAAACTTCGCACAAAAATGTTCGGCGATGGAGTCATCAAAATGAATTTTTAAGTAGTACCAATTTTTCCAAATAACATTGTGACAAATCATTCAGTCACTCACAAGCAGTTATGTGCAATTATTCTTTGCTTGGATATGCACACACAAAGCACTCTTCTTTCACAATGAGCCAATAATATATAATAATAATAATAATAATAATAATAAAATCGACAAAGTTTCGTCACAAAATCTTCCATCATTTCGCAATTTCAACTGACTCGTTTGTAAAACATTTCTCCTATCAAAAAAGGATAAATTCTGGGTGCTTTAGATCTGACTGACACGAAATATCTTACCTCTGAACATTATGTTCCAAACAACCTATCATTGACCTCTGGCTCAGGACATGAATCACATTTCACAACACCCCGCTCAAAATGTTCCGTTAGAAAATATCCTACATAAGTAATTTCAACAATTTCATAGTGAGGGGAATGTCACAACCACACAATCTATTCATTGGCCAGAATTTCACAATGTGGGATCAAAAGGAGAATTCTCTGAGAGCAATCTATCATGCACATTGCACAACAATCCGAAACAAAGTATCAGATATAAAACTTGTTCGAGTGTAACGAACACCTCTGTAACCTGATATGCTTCGAAATTAAATTCTTGCTATAGAGTGATACTCGATAAAAGAACAAGCAAAATACTTTGTAAACAACATTCCAGTATCTAATGGATCGATAAAGAGTTTTCTCTGGCTTTAAAGGTAGTCATAAAACCTGTTTTTCATGGTTTTGCAATCAAATTCCCGTGCGCAACTTCGTCAGATTCAATTCCCTTTGTTAAAAGAACAAAGACTCATATATGTCACAAAATTCATTGTTAGCTTTTTATTCTGAAAACAAGTACGTTATTCTGAGAACATTACTTGTACTTCATTTTTCAGGCAAGCATAAAAAACTTCGAATGATATTAAAAGGTGAAGTGCTTTGCAGCAGTACCCATGAAATGCCGCTAGCTGGATGAAGTGTTTGTTGCTCAAAACGAGGGTAGTTGTTTATGTTAAATATTGGTCAGCATAACTTTGATACATAAATTGCGTGATCTTAAGGATTGTTTTTGTGGTACAAATCAAGTGTTGCGACAGGCTGCGCCATTACTTCAAGAAACTGAGATATGCATAGCTCTTACTTAATGATAAGTCCGTCTCAAGCTTTCTACTTCCTTATCTACGTTCATTCATCGTTTTTAGACGTTTCCTTCATTTAACAAACCATCTCAGTTACGTGGTCACGAACTATTCTTATCATTGTTTGCTTTTAAGTATGGTGCTTTATCAAGCGTTCGGAGTCTAACGATCGCCATTCTAAACATCTCTTAGCCTAACTCGAATTTTTTACTAGTTCAAAGTAAGAATGTTTACAAGGGTTGTAACGTATGAATTTATTTATAGGTTATTCAATCATCTAAGCATAATTTGATGTATTTTAGGACGATTTTGATCTTTTACCTTTTGGTTATCCAATGAATGCATTCGTCTCAACGTAGGGGGGCTCCCTTTGTCTGGCTTACCCAGATTCCGCTCAGCAAATTGGTCAGCATCGTGGGTATACAAATTCCAGAGCCCATGCGGTTTTGATCGGCAATGAATATTTTTGGGCTCCCCAACCCTAAGGAGTTGAGGGAAAGACCTTGATTTCATAATCCATATTTATTGATTATAAGCATTACACTTTAAGCTCTGACACTTCTTTAAGCCACATTTCATTTCGCGTGAAAATCCTCGTCGTGAACCATAATGATCTCTCCAGTTATTATTGCCGAAACTCAGCAATACGTGCTTAATAAGGGAACATTTCTCCGCTTACGCCAGCGGCTGCAATCTCTATTCGAATCAAAGTTGAGCGGTCCTATTTGTATTCAGTTTTACTAGCTTGGTCTCAGTTGCGTATCTCTTTTGTGTGAATTTAAGAGCAGTCATGAAGCATTTACTGAGATCTAATCACTTTCGATCTGATAACTTTCGAGGGTACGATCTAATAACTTTCCAGTGGTAAAACCTCGACTGCACCTCAATTGTATCAATTCTATTTGCTTTCATAAGAGAGGCGATGAATGCTTCGTACCATAACTGCCTGTCTGCACACACGAATGTTAACATCACGCTCACTATTCTAGATCTTCAATTATTCACGTATAACTAAAGGAGCTTGACATCACTCAAAGAAACTATTCACAGATTTAAGTGATGGTGGCAGGGACCGTATCAATTGGATTGACTATAAACATGATCGAATAATAAGAAGAAAAGAACGTAAGTATACTCGTAGTAACAGTAGAAGAAAAACATTTCATGTTTGGTTTGATTACAAGAACAGAAAGTTAAATTTCCGCCCGACCGAGGAACATTACGGAATGCTACTGTCACGGCGGGTCAAATATCAAGACTGATTGCAAAGATCCAGATTCATTACATAAAGTGTAAAAATTGAGCGTGAGTGCAGTCTTATGTAAACCGCAGGTTTTGTTTAATGTGGAATGGAAACATCGTGAACGGAAGCACAATGCATGTTCTAGGGAAGCAAATTTGAAAAGTGAATTGAATAACACATCTGTATAGCGTCTATCCAAAAAATGGTTCTTCCCAGGTCATACAGTTTAGAGCGTTGATGGAAATGATGAAAATTAAGCATTTTATGCAAGTATAGTAAAACAGGAGCATTTTGACTAAATTTTGGTTGAAGATATGAGAAAATTTGCGTGCAAAAATTGCCTTGGTGCATTGTCTCGTTCATCTCGGCTTATCGTTGATGCCTGGCGCTCTCGAGTGACGCAGCGCATGCTAATCAGGGGCCTGCCAGCGACTAATGAGACAGGAATTTCAAAGAGACTCTGGATAAGGAACAAAAAATCAGTATAAAGTAACTGGTTCTCATAGGATTCACGTTAAAAAAAGATGAACACAAAAGTAAGGCACAAGTAATGGCGCGTGAAATCTCCTCAACAGAATAAATTTTCCTCGTGTAACAGTATGTTTATTAGAAAGATTCTATAGTGAGCACTAGTTTTGTGAGTTAGGTTTTCCTAAATTTCTATTATGTCGCTAAAATTTTCTTCCTCAGGTTGAAAATCCTGCTGTCAACAGGCTACAAATTTTTGTTCGAAAATTTTGCGTTTGGAAGCAACAGCATAAATTGAGTTTAAGTGTATCATGAAGAAAAATTTGCTACTTTTTCGCCCAACTCTGACCTGTGGCGATAAAGATATGCTTATTTTCCTTTCGACAAAAATTTTCCGTCTAGAAATAGAAGACGTTAAATACTGACAACATGAAATAACACTCTGTGATCACGCTCGACACTAACACTACGTGTTTTTTTAAATCGATTTCTCATTCGCTTTATCCTTTCGTCAGTTAGCGGATTGACAATTTAATATTCTCTTCGTGCTTTATGATAGATCGTACCAAATAAAGTCAGGGATTTATATTTTCCGTTTCGTCTTCCGGAATATTTGAAAATGGTTCACAATGACTAGGAATATTATTTTCCCGTGCCTTGAAAGGAGGATTTAGGATACGATTGTTGCATCACCAAATTGTTAGCGCTCACGTTTTTCTCGTCTACGCGGGTATACAAAGAAGCAAGTAACCGCAAATAAAACTTTCTTTACGGTGTTGAGCAGCAGCTCGACTGCCACAGGAAGACCTGAACGCTATTAGCTCGCGTGACCCTGGGTGCTGTTAATAGCTACCAAAGTCAAGCCTTTCTGTGCAGGTTTCTCTCGGCGCACGCGAAGTGTAGCCTGTTAACCGGAGGGGATGTACAGAAGATAGTTTAAAAAATATCTTTATGAAAGGGAAGAACATGTGTTAAAATAAATATACACAGAGGAAATCAATTTGTTCAAAATTTTAGCGAACAATAGCTGAAGGAAGCTTCAAAGTCGGCCTCATTGATTTTGTGGAGGAGCGAGATAGCCCAACACTAGATTGCTGGAGTTTAACGTAATACCGTTGCATTTGAATTCTTAACCGCTGATGCTGAGAAACAGGGAAATCCTTTGGTACGTCTATAATTTCAGTTTTTTAGGAATTTTCTGTTTGTGAAAAAAGATGATAACAACGGTCCTAGTGTATGTGCATTCATCTCAGATAGACTTAGTTCTAGAATATTTCTGGATAGAGGAGTATCCTTGCCTTCATTGAAGACCTTTTTATTGAAGCAGAAAAAAAATTCCTCAAATTGGAGCAATCTATAGACCACCGTCGGGAAATGAAAGCCTTTATTTGTGGACTAACTAACTTGACCTAGCCTCTTAGCAATCCTCACAATGATGGTATAATAATTTCCAGCGACTTCAACCTATACTTCTTATTAGGTATGAAGAATTTGAGAAACAATTATAAACTTCTTTAATTAAATTAAATTATAATTACAATCATTCCTTCCTGCTAATGAATGATCCAAATTAAATTTCTGCTGACTCTGCATAACTAATAGATAATATACCCACAATGGCTCCAACTATTATTATTATTATTTCTACTGGAGTAGAAATTTAGCATAACAAGTTGTTTATATTTTTCAAATAGAAAAGAATGCCATTCATGAAAAAAATTCAAACTCAATTTTGATCCTCTCGTACCCCTGCATAAATTCACAAACCCTTCATTACATATTTGAAACTATCGGAAACTGACTTGAAACCCATTCCAATTGAATCGGATGTGGACAGTCGTAGCTAACCTGACAAATCTTGTCACTCATATGTATACAGTTGCTGTCTAATTATTACTCGTCCAGTCACACCCAACACACAAAGCCCATGATAACCAGATAAATTATTCCCTTTATGAAAAAATGGAAAAGTTTACACCATGGGTGAAAATTTACTTTTGAAATTTATCGAAGATTCAGAAATTATGTTACCTGCCAAATTATAGTTCAAAAAACTATTACACTCAAAAACTTCACCCAAGTGAAAATGACTCAAAAAAGATACGGGGTCTCTTGAATTCTGTTGAAAGACCGTAACATAATTCCCAAAACACAATCAAAACTATTATACAAGTCTGTATCCAAGCACGATGAGGAAGACATTCAATGAATTCAAAGATAACTTTGTTATATATATAGGAACAAAATGGCTGAAAACGGAATAAATCATTACCTCAAAAACGCTACCTTCCAGACTTGAACCAAAGCCATTTTTCTGCAAGGACTTAAACCAAAGCCTTGCTCCAGGTCCCGCTTCAGCAGGGCTCATGTGCATTCAAGCATTAATGAACAAATTTTAAGATACAATTTTCTTAATTCACGTTCTAAAATACACTGCTAAAAAGGTTTCATCTATTCTTGCGAATGATGTGAAGAGATCTTCATCTCTTATTATCATTCCTAATTCACTGACAGTTGCGGGAGTAAATACGATCTAAAGGAACGATACTAAAACTTGCATCCATTACTAGAGTCTCAGTTCAACAATGCATTGCCAATTTCAATAAAGTTTTTGAAAAGTCGTGTATAATTACGTATTCTCTTATCTAGAGAGTATTTAGTTCATCTTTGGCGAGCAATTTGACTTCCTTCTCCCAAAAATCAAACACACAAGTCATTTTTAAATTAAATGCAATTAGTATAGCTAAATATTGACGAAGCAAACCAAGCGCTCTCCGTTTTTCTCCACTTTAAAGCTCACTGAGTCGTATAGATCACAACACACTTTGGCCAAAGCCATACCGCTGTGTCACGAGAGGTCTTCCTCACGATCGGTTCAAATCCTACTTCGCAAACCGTGAGCAGTGTGTAATTTAACTCACGGAGTCCTTGTATGATCCATTCTTAGAACTGTTCAACTTCTTATCTTTATAAACGATTTCGTGAAATCAACATCTCCCCTCAAATTCATATGACAAGCGAATGACACCACATCATCATCAAGTTTCGCCTCTGAAAACTCCGTGGACATCGCAAACCGAATAGATCAGGAATTGATTTGCGTTTCGCTCTGGTTCGTAGCATATAAAATAAGTATGACTGCCGACGAGACTAAATGTGTACCATTCTCCCACGAGAAAAGAGCGCCGCTCCCTAATGTTTCGACAAGCGGTAAAAAAAAAATTCATAGACTGACTGCTGCAAGTTTTGCGGCAATAATATTTGACGATAATTTTACCTTGGAAATCATATCAATCATTTACTACACAGATGTCCAAATCTATCAGAATTTTCTTCGAAGGAAAGCATTTCCAAAGTTAAAATCAAGCACACCCAAATTCATTTGCAGTGCACTGCTCCATCTGTGTTTTCAATACGGCATTGAAACCTAGTATGACTGAGACAAAAATAACGTTGACCATTCAAGTCGCAAAAATAGGTTATTTGAGCTATATTTATCCAACTTAGAATACAACGCACGTACAAATTATTATTTCCAGAGCCTAAAAATCTGAAACTGCCTGATTGCTACATAGGTTTTCTCTTGAAGATTATATTTACATAATACTTACTTTCAACGAGGATTCTGAGTTTCGATACTATAAACTTACGCTCAAACCGACTATCTTGACTACCTGACTGACTTAGTATTGAAAGTATTGAGCTTATATTCCTTCATCACTCAAATGCCTCATCTCAGAATAGATTTTCGCTTATGTTAAATTTTGGAATTCTACACGTCTTGGTATTTGCGATTTCTCTACTATTTTTCTCACGGGAGTATTTAGAATAAAATAAAACATTGTATTGTATCAAAACACTATCCTTCAATCTGAGAAATGGTGAGGATAAACCTCTAACTATGAAGCTACCATTAAAAGTATCGAAAAATCTAATAAAAATTAAGCAATCAGCCTATCAAACTTTTTCAAAACTTGTATTAACCTTTTAGTTTCGTATGTTAAACTAGTCTTAAGATAAAACTTAAGTACACTGTGTTTGTTATTTACCTTAGTTTTCAGCTTAATTTTTTACTTCTTGATGTGTTATCATAAAATCCTCGTAGCATATTTGCCTCACCTTGCTATTATGATTATCTGTTGGGCATAAAGCATAATGCTATGTCTTCTTTGTAGAAATGTATAAACATGCTTGTGGTAATCAAATTTTTCAAATATTTCAAAATACATGGCAAAGTGTAATGAACACTGAACGCTGGTCATTATATTAATGAATCTTAACGAATCCTTAAAACGAGAAAGAATTTAATACTGATGCATTTCAACATTTTAATTCAGATCGTTGGTCTGACCTGTTGCTTTCTCTCCTCATCAGCTTGCGGCTCACGAGCTCTTACTTATGAAGGATAAAATTAATCAGTGTCGGAACTCCAGCATGAGCTCTAAACAAAGGTTAAGCATCGATAATTATAGTCGATTAGAGAGTTTGAAATAGGCAAGATGATTACATCGCTGTCATTCAGACTGCAAATTTCTTCATCGATAAACTTGATTTTATTTCTATATCGCTTTGTTGGTTCACAAATTCTAAGATCAGGGAGTAATGATACAACAGGCTGGAACACAAATCAGGGTAGCTGAGGCAACTGAACACATCATGACGATGAAAGGTGGGCACTAAATTAGAAAAAATACAAAGGTTACGTTAGAGGTGAATCGCAGATCAACGCAGGATCTATTAATGAGGAAGTACATTTTTTCATGAATTATTTAGTTTTGAAAGTTTTATGTTAGTGCGGTTGGACGTTTTGTGGTTGGTACGAAACTTTATTATTGTATGCTGCTCAAATTCCATGGAACTAGTTACCTTCTTCAAATATTATTGGTAGGGTGCGAAAAGTCCGAATCATTGTAACAACTGTGCTCAACAATTAACCGCTGAGAACAGATTTCAGGTTAAATGATGCGTATTGGACAAATATTTCTCCCCTTGAACATGATGTAGCAATGTGGTAATTTCAGAGAAGCTTAATTTTCAGCGATATTTTTAGTCTTATTTTCAGCGAGTTCAATGTATGGATCATAATATTGTTCAGTATTTTGGTCTTTGTCCGCTCAATATCGGCAAAATGGTCTGGTGTTCCAACTTTTGCACAGCGTTTTATGATATTTATTGCATCAACTTTGGCCACACAGGTCAGCATAGCGGGTAAAGACCAAAATGTATTGTCAAAAACCGGCTTTTCAGGTGAACGTAAGCATGAAATTTGATTTCAGAGCCAGATTTTCGGAAAAAAATTAAATACTTCTCGATGACTGTCATCTGACTTCATTTAAGTCTATTAAAATCAGAGACTTATTGAAACTCGTGATTGAAAACCACGTGACATTGAAGACAAAGATTCAATACTTTCCTCGTGAATTAATGCTCAAAAGAATTCTGAAACTAAATGAACAGATAGCTTTTCCAGAAAGTAAATATCAAGAACGGCAAAGTAATCTATCTTTGCGACTCGCTGGTTTCCTGTCCGGTTCAATTAAGTTAAAGCAAATATGCAAACACTTGGAAACGCTAATGCCTTTAGAGCTTCCGCTTGAGTTGCCTCTGTTTGAGGTACGAATTTTTCATCCGCTCTTTTTGGCGGGTCCGACGCTTTCCAGCTCGGGCGCAAACCCGCTCCTCATCAGCCATTCCAAAGATCCCTGGGAGGCGCTCACAGAGAAGTCCGCCGCTCTCAGTGGCGTCCCAAAACACTTATGACAAACTGAAGTTTAAGCTGCCCCTCCGTCTCTATTACTGCAAATGCTCCTGCTCCGCGCTTCGCTTACCTCATCAAAGTTTTTTTGGAAGTACTCTGTGTAATTACGATGCCAAATTTTCTTAGGTTGATTTTAAATTCAATGAAACAGTGCAGAATTTATTCAATACTAAAGGCTGGGAATTTTATAAAGGCAAAGCAACAATCGGTTAAACTCACTTTATTAATGAATTGGCTAAGTCTTGTTAGCTAATCTGAAACATCCAACATTGGTTTGATATTGGCTGTTTTCAACAACAGTGAAGAATAATTGAGCCAAATCGTCGACCTAACCTTGATTTGACTAATGCAAAAAATTTCTGAATAGTTTGTGTGAATTAAGAAGTGGTAATGTAAATAAATGGCTAAGATTTGTTCAAAAGTCCGAACTGTATCCCATGTGTCGTTCGGTCAATTTTTGCGTCCAGCTACTGGTCTTGTAATTTGAATGGTAGCCAAGCATGAAAAGTGAACTAATAAATCTCACATAGGAAAAGAGGTTGATATTATTAATTAGCTCGGGTAATCAATCACAATGTTTTTCTGCGAAAGACCTAGCTGCCTTACAATATTGCCAAAGAATATCGTTATTAAAGAGCCATCAAAAAGCATCGCAATTATACAGCATTGATTGATTCTGATGTACGAGGTGAAATAAGGCAGCTGTACCTTTGAAGCTCGACAAAATTTCAAAATGACATTTCCTTATGTAAATGCTTGAGGGTGAACCGAGCCGAGAAGCCTTCAGAAGTTTTTTGGCTTGATAACCGAGGTCTCTTAGAAATATGATAGTTGAAAAAACTTTGCAATACTATTCTTATATTGTTGAAGTAGGCAGACCGTCTATCGAACTCGTGTATACCATGAGTACGACACTAACACGCTTGAAGTATTTAACGATTTAATTGGAACAAAGGTGAGTTTCAGAATGAGAAAACAGCTACGTTTGAGGCAAGTTGGAGATCCAATACATAATAAGAACATCAGTCGGTAATCACATCGAAAAAATTCTCCTTTCAGATATATGAAGTAGCATGACAATTGCATTGGATGCGTATTGAATGTTTAATTGCTGCCTTTTACATACTGATAAAATGTCAACTAACGTTCAGTGCGACAACCCGTCAATGTCTGGATTGTGAAGTGCAGGATACGATGCAAGAAACCAATGAGTGAACGATTCCACTCGATGTTCTTCGTTTAATTATTTAACTGTTGCTAATCAGTGTATTTTTTAACTCCTTAGCAAATTACCTTCATTTTCCCCTGTCTTTCATCATCCTTAAAAAACACTCAACCTTCCTGGATATTGTTGGTGCGACTCACCCAATCTTGCGTAGGTTTGTTCCTCACATGAATGCGCCATTGCGCTCATTTGAGTAGCCTCCAGCAGACCCACACGAGTCATTAGGCTCAAAGGGGACTCCCCAGACGACTGTTGCCTTTGGTCGCATTCTGGGCGTCGCAACGAGCTGATAGTCCTCAGGAACGTAGTCTTCCGACCCATTATTTCGGGATTTTACCAGGCGTAGCAGCGTGCCGCGACAGCATATGTTCACCATCAACCTGCGACTTTTGGAAGGTTGGTTGCGAGGACTCGTTGTACCTCAGGCGAGAATGGACGGAAAACGGCGTGACCAGATAAGCAGGACAACAGTACTTGGCGCACTATTTCTCGTGTTTTCCACCTATTGTCCTTATTTCCTTTCGAGCGGATTTAAATTTCAAGGTTGCAATCTAATTTTCGTGTTTTCCCTACCATATTAATCTAATAACGCGATCAGTTTAAACAAGAGTATGAGCTGGTAATTTAGTAAATTTGAACTTATTATTCATAGAACTTGACAACAAACAAATTTTTTTAACTTTGATTCCCTAATTTAAATCGTAAATTTATATCATTACTCAGGTTGAAGGCTGTAACCTTCAAATTAAGGACGGCGATCTAAGTTCAGTGAGAACACCCGCCCGAACCCTTATTCTGAGGACGGGGTCTCCCGTGAAGCAGCCTGTGGCGAGCCACAACCTCAGGCCGCACTCGTTCAGAGAGGAATTATTGGGGCATTTCTTATCTCCCTATTTAAATGTTTAACAAAATCGTTCAACTCATTAGTGTAAGTAGGAGGTAAGGTTGCGAGCAATTACTTTATCCTCGCTAGTGTAGCCAAGACCAACTTTTCCCTAATAAATTATAAAGGAATGGAAATCTCTCATGTATCTGTTACATATTTGTGAATTACTACATTACAAGGACTTGAGGCAGGAATTAAATTTATTTTTTTAAGACTGAAGTAACGTGGTGAATTATTGAAATTTACCGTTGACCTGAAAATGAAATTGTGCTTAAAAGAAATCAACTAATGTGAAGATAGTTAGATATGGCAACCGTTGAACACAGAGAATCAAGTTGAACATGAGTGCATGTTGGCTCTGGCATCACAGAGTCGCTCATTTCTACTAGATCTAGACAAAATTATAACTGATTATTTATTAACACATTATTTTAACATGGTTGTAATTTACCATTCCAAATTGCAATACATCAGGAGCTTAAATCAGCTCTTGTACAGAATTACATGGGGTAACAATTGAATTAGCACTGGAATCAGAGTGGAACAAAAAGCAGTCGTCGCTAGCCGTTTTACGGTTCATCGGTCGTGACTTCATTGCATCGAGTTTTTTAGAATCTTGATGTATTTTTGGACGGCGGATATCCCTATTTATTGAAGGCTGTCTCGGTTTGCGGGTGGGTTAGAATTCCTTCTATTTTATTTTTCAACATGACACCAGTGAAGAACCATTTTCTAGCCTAATTCTAACGTATAACGGAAGTAAAGTTTCAAATTAAATTCAAATGTAAATCATAGTATGGGAATATTGCAAGATATCTCAGAAAATACTGATCAAAGGATAGACATGTAGAATTACAAAAATGGTTAATGGTTAAGAATGTCGTACACACGTCTCTTCATATTTTTCCACGCAAACTATCCCAAAAGTTCATTAGAGTGAGGAAATGGATGATGCAGTACAGGGTGGGTTGAAAACAGTGTTTGAATACCACAAAGGCTTAATGCAAATGTTCATAATGAAGTAGATATAGTTTTGCAGTGTGGCCGATTTTCACCTTTTACGAGTGGTCCTGTCGTAGAGCCCTTCACCGCCTGCTGAGCAGTTCCACCAGGTTTAGTTTATGTGTTCTTTTAACCTTTCAACGTCTGCATTTTTATACTCGTATAACCTTTATCACAACTACCGTCATTGAAATGGCACTGGTATATTAGGTAGTCATCGATTTTAGGCTGATGAAGGAAGTGTCACTCGGCAGTGAACGCCAAAGTACTCGTTAGCTAATTCAACAAGGAATACAAAATATTAAGGCTATTTTCGAGAGAGGACCGTATTGTCCGTTGGGCGTTCAAGGCTTAAGCAATTGTATTTAATTACACTATGTATTTAGTTGTTGTAGCATTGTATAATTATCATTTGAATATTATCCTGTCTTATCGATTGTGTTATGTCTATCTAGCAGCTAGAGCAGAAACGAGATGTGTCATTCAGTCCTCGTCGTACGTCATCATTAAACTAATATACGCTCTAAAGTAAGTTTCCGGTGTCATGTTTTAATCACAACTGATGCCACCGTTCTAATTCAAGCTAAGAATTTTGTAAATCTAATTTCGTGGCAAAATTACATCCGCCGAGCAAATTATTTGCTTTTCATTCACCGTTAAGGAGGCACTGAAATTTTCTGAGCCTTGTGTTCAACTATTAATAAAATTAGATAATGACATTGTTGGTGAACACTTAGATGTATCAACACACTGATTTGTACTGGTGTGTAACCTGCCTTTGATTGAGTAGTTATAACAAAAAATACGATGCCTACAATTTTCTGTTATATTTTTCTGGTAATGACTTTGAGTCATTAAGGATTTAATAATGACTTTGTATCATTACTAGAGTTAGGAAATTCTCTAATCATTCAGGTTTCATTTGCCTAATGGCTTGTAACTAAGGTTGAACGTGTCCGAACAACTCTTAGTCTTAATGTATGATATGATTTACCAGATAGATTGCGGTAATCTTTGGGGCTTCCACTCGAAGACTGAGTGTAGATCTTCTTCAATCATAACGCATGAACTGTAGATTATTAAATTTGATTATGGTTCACGATTAATTCCATATTTTCATTAAGCTTATTGCACACAATCATTGACATTGGCTGGAAGTTCTGAATGTTCCAACGCGTCTTACATAATAATATTGTAGAATTTAAGTGTGAGACGGTAAGCATAATAAATTTTCAAAACCAACAAACACTTTAAGATGATTCCCTACAATGCTGTTGATCAGTAGTGTACAGATAAATACGTACATATTCAATTAAAGTGGAGGGTATTTGGTTGACCTTTGAAGGGACATTACGAGGACATCATTTGGAAACGAAATTAGCCTTGTTTGTCATTCCGCACATCCCTCCTAAAGCATCTTGCACAAACTTGTCATTGATTAAATCGCACAAACTTTTCAGGTCTCCGCTTAGTTACTCTGCCCAATGAGTTCGCATTGTGGAACTAACATAGGTATTACTCTGCCTGCAGTTTTGAAGAAGACTCAGAATTTTTTTCGGCTTATTCATTTGTTTCGAAAGTTTTTGGCAACTTCTTTTTTACTGAGTAAAGGGTTCTTCAACGTTCATGAATGAACTAGTAATATGCAAACTCATAATAAACGTCTGTCTGAAATGATAGACGTTTTTTATTTTCACCACGCGTCCTGTGAGCAACTCGCGTTGGAAGCCGCTGATCACACAGCACGCACCGCTAATATTTTAGTGTCCTGACGACAGCAGTGGCTTCCAGATTCGAAGATAGCAGCTACAGCGTCACCTAAAGCGAAGAATTGACGTGTAGTTTTCCTCTAAACCGATATCTTAAAAAACGGAATGAATCATCGGTTATTAGAATTTACCTCATTCACATACGATCTCAAAATTAAGGCAAAACATCAGCACGGTAACGCAAGGAAGAACTTACGTAGCGAAACGGATGCCGTCCGAATAGAACATAGTCACATTATCTTTAAAAAAATTCTTTCTCGATTCCTTATTTTCCTATTTTAAATCCACAAAAAGGAGATGTAACGTTTTCAAAAGTTGTCTGAGTGATTACGAAGTCAAAAAAGAGGAAATAACTCAATTAGGCATGTAGACGGACTTCATCGATAAGTACAGTGCATGCACTAAACTCTGGACAGAATTGCCTTTGAGTTATCTACTTTAGTCACTTAGATTTTCGAATCATTTAGTGCATTTAAAATTACAGTAATTCTACTCATCGTAACTGCATGAGCATGTACAATATTATTAACAAAAATTTTAGCGAGAAACGCTTGTTATAAAAATGTACTCACAATACCTATTTTCTTCGGTATCAATATTGTCCATGATGGAACGAACGTTCGTTTGCTGTTGGTTCTAGACAAGATAGATAAAATCTATCAGATCATGAAAAACGTAGTATTTATATTCCTGCATTGCATATTTTTCGCAGAATCGTTAGTTAACAGTGAATGATTCGTGCACGTAAGTTCAAGCGGGCAAAAATGAACACACAATCTTATTTTCAGACGGATATATTAATCTGTATTAATGTAACCAGTTATGAATCCGGAAAATGCGTAAAAAATTTTTTGAACAGTATTGAAAATTGTTTTCCAAGTTTCAATTCTCGTAATTATGAATAGCTCGCACCACAATTTTTTGAGTTAAGCATCCTCACCATATCCACCTGCAACGCTATATCAGTGAAAATATTACGCGGATCAAATTTTACATGGATCAAATGAAAAAATTACACGGATGCAGTTTCACTTTAATGCTACAACGGGGTTAAGAGGATATCAGGGATAGGATAAGCAGCGCATTATTAACTTTAGCACTGTGTGAAATTTTTGCGGCACCATTCTAAACACCATGCTAACCTCATATCTGCCGCGAAGAAGTTTAAACAGTGCAACACCAGAGAATATTTTAGGGATCGTATGTAATGGAAAATTGAAAGCAACGACAAGATCAGCACAAAAACTATGCGTACTTAGGGGTTTTAATAAGCCCAATAATTTGGTTCAGAGATACCGTTGTGTACTTTACTGTGTTATTCGCTTGAAAACATGTATTTTGCCATTTAAATGCGAACGAGTTTACAAGAAATTCAGCAGGATGAAGGCTCTTCATAAGCGATGTCGTATTGCTTGTATATGCTGAGCTATATGAGAGAAGAAACATTCGTTTTGAGAATGCAATGGAATAAAATTTAGCATTTTTGCTATTTATGATGCGAAGAACTTCACTTCGTGAGTGAAAGATTTTGACAGAGTAACTTCACTTCCTAAGAATAAAGTACGAACTGGTCAACTTAGAAGCCCTTCTGTTAACGGCTCTAGGATTGTTTTGAATTCTGGATCGACCTAAAAATCGATTGCAGTTATAAAAATAAAAAATGACATCACGTAGATACTTGAAAAAAAGAAAAAATTTTGATGCAAAACCTTGGGCTTGGCCTGCAGTTTTATTTCTAGCTAATTTCCACTAGTTTAGTATTCAGAGGCTGTTTGGATTAAGCGAACGAGATCGCAGTTTTTCCGTGGTCTTCGTTGAGAAGTAGCTTGAATCCTAATCAAAATCTACGGCTTAGACAAAAAAGACCAAACGAATTGTCGGGCTTTAGAACACCATCAGTATTTTGATGGTGTAGCTTATAAGCATACCCTAAAGTAACAGTAAAAACTGTGTAAAAATTATCATCAAAACTACACTCAGTGTTTATAAAACTTTGTTCAAATTAAATGCAAAGATATTCCACACGACAAACTTCAGAAGGAAATCGGTCTTCGGAAAAAAATTAAACGATTCAACTTTCTACTTAACGTTTTGAAACAAAGTACAAGGCTTCCTGTGTGACCGTCTAAAATTTCATAACTACGGATCAACTGCGGGCATTTACCGGAAAGAAAACTCGACGCTCTAGGGATAGTAAATCTGTTTTACAAGGTAGAATTCACTCTTATTTGAACAGTCTAATTAGTGAAAAGTAATCGTTAACTCGTGATTGCTTATAATTGCGGATCTTTTCCAGATAAGCCTGCCACTAATGCAACACTTAAGTTTGCCCACTTGTAACTTTCGAAATAATGCACCTATCGACTTCAAATTACTCTCAAACGAAAGAATGTTTTAAACTTTGGTATGAGAGTACAGTAGTTTGAAGTCGGTAGCTGCGTTATTTCGAAAGTTAAAAGTTGGTGAACTTATGTGTTGCATTAGTGACGGGCTTATCTGGAAAAGATCCATAACTGCCTACGCAAGAAGGAATGAATAGTTCCCACCGTGCTTGAGTTAGTCGTTGTGAAAGGTAATGCGTTACGTGTGCTAGGTGACGCCATGGGGTTTGTTTCCATTTCGAAATCCTATTTACTCCTGTAGCTTCTGAGCTAAAGAAGTGATCATGGGCTTGTTCGAAAAAAATCTAAGGACACCGTCTAGGTAAAAAAAAAGTCCGTTATTTATAGATGGATTTCTCTGAAATTTTCACAGTAGGTGTGAAATGATGCAAATATCATTTGTTATTTCGACAAAATTTTTTTATCTGCACTGGATTTTTTTTTATTTTCGAAAAATATGATGAAATAGGTTTTTTTTTAAAAATCCTACTCCTTCTACAATTTTGAAGTTACAGAACCAGTACTTCGTTTTTAGATTGCTTAGATGTTTATATAACCACTCGCAATAGGGAATTTTGATAACTTTTTTTGTGGATTTTGGGAATAAAAGAAAAAAAAATGACCTTTTTTTCATTTTTTTTTCATGTCGTGTAATTTTCAAAATAATAAATTTATTAAAAATTACTATTGCGCGAGGATTCACCTTGCTGAGCCCTATCGAATGGTATATAAACCATTCTCGTAGCTCTAAAATTGTGGAAGAAGTAGCATTTGAGAAACCAATTATCAAGTTTCCATAAAAAAGAGGTTTTTCACAAAAAAAAGATTTTCTTTTCATCTTTTGAACTACAGGGTTTTCTACAATGAACTCTTGAGCGTTTGTAGCCCTTTTCAAGCCCTTTCGATTGATATAATTTACATTGCTGTAGCTCTGTAACTCTGAAAAAAATATACAACAAAAGAGAATAGGTGTAATTCATGAAAATAATTAATTTTTTTTATTTTTCATTTTTTTCGACCAAAATGCGTTTTTTTGTCAAGTCAACTCCTTTGTTTTATAGCTCTTTTCAAGCCCTTTGGATTGGTGTGCTCGCCATAGCTGTAGCTATAATACTGCAGCTGTCATCGAGCTATGAATGAAAGCTGCGGTATCATGGATACGGCAGGACAACTAAATTCTGAAATTGTCAAAAATTATAAAAAAATGTTTATTCAGCGTTAGAATGTTTTGTTTGAATAATGGAAGCACTTTGAGTAGCCCATTAACGAACTATAATGCCATTCCCGCAGAGAAACGCTCAATTGACTCCCAATAATGAGGGGGGAGGGTTCAAGGTCACTCCACCCCCATCGCTTTCCCCCCTCTGGTGGGCGCACTATTCGGAGTAGACGAAAACGGAAAGTACCAATGGAAGCGCAAGAAAATTCTCTATAAGATGCATATATAAACAGAAAATCAACACATAACCTGATTTCTACCTAGACGGTGTTTAAGTTAGTCGTTGTGAAAGGTAATGCGTTACGTGTGCTAGGTGACGCCATGGGGTTTGTTTCCATTTCGAAATCCTATTTACTCCTGTAGCTTCTGAGCTAAAGAAGTGATCATGGGCTTGTTCGAAAAAAAAATTAATTTGCTAACAAACTGTTCGTCGTTCCTTTCATTTTACTCTCATGAAAAAACTAATGTAAAATATTTGCTTGCTGCTCACAAAAAATCCTTCAAAATTAATAAGGAGAATGAAAAACTGACGGAATAAATTTTGCATCTACAATTTCTGCCTTGAATGCCATCAACATTGTTTTTCTAGACGATCTGTTGCCGAGAAATAAAAAATCGTCAAACCTCGATCACCAATGAGAGAGAACTTTTACCAAAAAATTTTGTTTTTCACCACCAAAATTGAAAATTGTACATGAGCAAAAATAATTCCTCTTCCAAAAACCAGATTTCTCTTCCAATCAAATTCCAGAAAAATTTGTATCATAGTAAAAATTTTACTACTAAGGAACTGTTTATAACTACATAATCATATTTTTTCCGTGAAGTATTCCACGAATATCAGTTTAAATAATTATGCTCTCGAAATAGGTCAATGTTCCAAATCCAGCATAAAAAACACTTTGGTGACATGAAACGATTCGCATGACACGGCACTACACTGCTCAAGCAAAGAAAGTAATTTCTTCTCATAGCTACGTAAAACTATGATATGCAACAATCCATTGAATTATGATGTAGAATTACTCCAATAATTAATTTATGTTACGAACATTAAATGCGCAGATGCTGCAGGAGATAACGTTTTTTCCTTAGTGAATCATTCGGATGAAAAATAATTTCAATCTATCTATGAGTTAAGATGTCCGAATTACTGAGGTTAATTTCTTCTGCACCTTGATACTTAAATTAATAGCTCAAGTTCCCATAAAATACTTGTCTAGGAGGGAATTGGAAAATAAATTCTTTATTCAGATATAATTATTTTGTCCCAATGTACGGAGTGTTTTTCATCGATTTCATTGATCATATTTGAGCAGAAATTTATGAGCTTGCTGAGAGAAATTTGAACTTTACAAATTTCATACATAGCTTGCCTAAATTTGTGATAATTCTTCACCTTGAAATAAAGTCTTCCATTATATAATGAGTAAGTTGGACCAAATTTTTCGTGATCAAAGTTGAGCGCGTACATCATATGTGTAGACATTTTAAAATTACTTCTATTCGTACTTTAGGTGAAACTAAAATACTCTCTTTTCCATATTTCGGACGAAAAATGTGTAAAACATCGGCATAAAAGGCGATAAAATTGTCATAGGTTCATGGGCCTGAAACACACAATTGACAAAAAGTCTGTTTTTTAAACACTCTACAATGCATCAAATCCCAGTATTCTCCAGAGGTGTTTCTTGTATGAGCTTCGTAACGAGCATGTTCGCATGATTTGCACGCGTGGATTCTCTGACGATTTCCGCATACATATCGTCTACATCTTAGTACCCATATACTACTTGATACATCAAATGATGCAGATTTTGGAAGCCGCAGGGAAAATAGTTAGTGTTCGGAGAGTCACACTCGCGGTGATCAACTCTAATTTGGCGGACAAAAGCTGGGGAGTATACATAAAAAATAATGAATGAAAATAATTTATGATCAAGAAACAGTAAAATCGTTGGATTCTACTAAAAAAATAACAGAACAAGAGCTAAATTAAAAACACAAGGAGTGAAAAACAATTTAATCTGAAAGACACTGACGAACAATGGAGGGGGCTATACTATTGATAGCTGTCCTAAGGAATTTCAAAAGACGAGGTGCGAAACTGTAACTGACTATGGGTGAGGTGCGACACTGTAACTAACTATGGGTGAAGTGCGACACTGGAACTAACTATGGGGGAGGTGCGTCACTGTAACTAACCATGGGCGAGGTGCGACACTGGAACTAACCATAGGTAAGATACTTCACTATGGGTAAGGTACTACACTGGAACTAACCATGGGTGAGGTGCAGCACTCTAACTAACCATGGGTGAGGTGCGACACTGGAACTAACCATGGGTGAGGTGCGACACTGGAACTAACCATGGGTGAGGTGCGACACTGGAACTAACCATGGGTGAGGTGTTGGACTCGAGATATCCTCAGTTTAGGGGCAACACTAGGCGCTACTGCGCACGATAATCAGATATAATATTAATCCCGAGTAAGAATCAGTAGATCTGAAAAGCATCACTTGAAATAATCACAGACGATAACTAAGAGAAGATGAAATCTTTCTCGAGAAAAATTGGTATATGTGATTCGTAGCGACAGCTGACAGAAAATATAATCGCGTTAAACAACCGATGATCGATGGCGAGAACCAACACTCGGTGTATAACACGGCGCATTCTCGCGCAGTATCCTGATCACATCACGATGTTGCCAGAACAATCAAAACCAAAGTCTACTTGGCTGTTATAACCGTCTGAGAAAAAAGAACTTACCATAAGCCGGATAGTAATCCATTCACAGCCGTTCATGTCATATTTGAAAAACGAATTAGGATAGAATCTATTCAGGGTAAAAATGATTTAACTACAAAGGATGGAAACGGAAACGTTTCACAATATGTTCTTGAAGGACAAAAGGAACGTTAAAACTGAATATTTTAGTTGAAGATCTGTACCAGAAAAATGTCTGACAGATTTTGCTAGCATTTTCTATATAAAGGCGCTTATGTGCCATCGAAACGATGCTGTTTCAATTTTTTATTCTAGAGAGAACCTCTGCAGAAGCTTGAGTTCTAATCTGATAATTTAAGATGTGAATAAAAATGTTCACTCCTCTTATAAACGCCTAATTTTTTTCCGTCCACTCTTCATCACATTCGTATTTGTGCACTATAGTCCCCCGCGCACGTGATCCACAGTATTGACTCGGAACAGAAATAGTGGAAGCCATTGATGAGCTCATGCAATCACAAACATAGACTTCGGTGCATTATTCATAGAGCTCTTCATCAAACCAATGGGAATCGGCGAGCGAGAGCATTCTGCTCTATGGCCGCTGGCCCCATGTGCTTCTTGCAAGTACATGGTTTCATTTGTTTCTCTAAATAATGAGCAATTGCGGCGTTAGAGATATTATGAATGAACTCTCTGAGAAATGATTACTCACTTTTTGTGTCGCATTTAGTTTTAGTTTTGGAAAGGAGAGAATACAGTTTTTCATTATTTATCTATCGGAGGAATGTCGAAATAAAGCGATAATTTGACTCTCGCAACAGAACTGCACACAGGACTAGATTTTACGATCTGGAGAACACCACCAAGCTATTGTGTTTCGCTAGATACCACCGATTTCCATTTCTTGTATTGTTGTTGAATTTGATGTTTTCCATTAGTTACAACTATCTATTTTATTATGTATGTCATCTCGAGTTAGAGCAGCCAGTCAAGCACAGACGTATTCTGCATTTGTTTAAGTTAGACGAGAAAATTTATGCAATGTTTTTTCTGTATTACTGCCGCATCAGAATACACATGCAGGCGCAAGAGCCATTTCGAGGCCGTAGTGCTTGGTAGAAATGTTGAAAAAGGCAAGGTTGAATGCTGTCTTTTTTAATTGTCATGACAGCTGTAAAATGTTCGTATAATTAAAAAAAATTGTAACTTTGCTTGAAATACACAGGTAACCTCTAGTTTATTCTCAAAATTTCCTCCTCTCTTGATATTTGTGCTGAACGAGAAAAAATCACTGAAAAATCCGAAAATGTGTCAGCGGAAACATTATTTGAGGATCAATTTGCGGTTCAAAGAGTTGACAGAAAAAGATCGACGAAATATTCCTACCCGGCGCCCGTTCCGGAGTTCTGGTGCATGTGCCCAACTAACCGTAAATTTCACCGATGGCCTGACAAATTTGTGTCCCTACCGTGCCAATTGGTTTCGCAGTCCATTTGCCTGAGCGTTATTCAACAAAGTGTCTCCAAGGGACTTTCATTTTTCCGTGGCTCGCTATGTCTATTCGGAGCCTCTCCTATCTGTGATCATGGAAAAAATTGCGGCTTTTATTGGATGTGAGCACACTGCTCTCACTTTTCTTTGATCTTTTCTCAGTGCGCCAATCATCCCCATAAGATGTCGGAGCACTGAGGCAAGAGAACCCTCCAACATTTTATCTCTGGCACGGCTTTGACAAACGCAGGACCTAAAATACGGAACGAATTGGGACCTCTGGTCTACTCTAAAAATAGAACGAACCTCAACAGCGGAAAGAATTTAAGCCATATCGCCTCAAGATAATGTTATTAGTAATTTTCTCTTTTCATGGCACGAACAAACGATTGTCGTCTGTTGAGGTAAGTTTTATTTCTACTGTATAGTTTTGATTAGGTTTATCGGTACTACAAAGTAATCTAAAACTCTCTCAGTATTTGCAGTAACTCTCAATAATTTTCATGACGGTTTCTTACATGCTAATGGCTCACCTTTTCGACCACACAAGCAACAATGACTGGTTCACTTGATCAATTGATAGAACATGCGTCCTGTTTTGCTGAGGCAGAGCAGGGAGGCGCTGCCTCCAGCCCGCCCAGAGTTTGTGCCGCCAGCGAGCCGCCGCTCATTTCCATCTTTTGAATAACGCTCCTGAGTTGTTCCTCGATCCAAATTAAAAGAATGGTAATGAAGCACCAGCTTCAATGTATACTTCCCGGAGATTATATTGTGAACGCATTTTGCGATTGGTTCACAAAACTAACTTTTTATCCTTTTTACGTCATTGTATTGTTAATCCCCTCAGGGGGACACAACTATTATATCTATGGGAATTAGCGCTCCCAGGGGAACCATGTGAGGGCCCGAGCTAAAGGTTAGGTAGGCTTCCTTTTTGTTCTAATAAAATAGGTTTTTGTTTTGTTACGGACCATCTTTTTTCGGTTCAATGCTGTCCTGTTTTTCAGCACCTACTACTTTCTTCTTCAACTTTTTTCTTGTTTCATGAACTTCTTTCCTAGCATACTGTTTTAGTGCACCTTGTGCATAGATTCCGCGTTCCCTCAACTCCATACTAAATGGTGCCTTCCTCTTTCCTCTCTTAGAACATCTTTGTCGTGGTTAAGGGAGGCTAAAACTTTCTTATATAATAATAATATTAATGTATTGTTATTTATAGTTTAAAATAATCACCACCACATGAAATTCATAACTGGATAGGTGCATGGGATGCAGATATATTCGTAAAGTAGTGATGGTTTCATGTGTGAAGCTCTTTGGTGAACCCCTGGATTTGAATTCGCTGTCTTGACTCGTTTGTTCCTGAATAAAAAGTTCATCGCCCAAAGTTAAGTCCGTTAGTCATTTTTTGATTCAGAAACGACAGGGAGGGAATTTTCTTACAAAAATATACATATAGAAAGGAGCGCCAGTTTCTGTCGTGAATAGGTTCACAAGCAAACCTTGCAGTATTTTTGGAGTCATCACACGAGAACAAAATGGTGACGTTTCGTCAAAATCGTGTTCATACCCATACCATTCCGCCTATATATAGTGATTCGAGACTGTCAGATTTCGGATTTTTAGCAACAGTTTTCCCATAATTTGATAACAAAAATGACAGAGGATTAGGCTGGAGTGCACGCTTTCGTATATATTTAAAAAAAATTTCATCTTGTGTGTTAAAATAACAGAAAAAGTCAAATTCGTATTTTCAATCCTGGATCTTTCAATGATTTTTGTTTTTTCCACTGTTCTTGCCTCGTGTTATTGCAAATCAACTCAATTTTGCTGTATATACAAATTCTTTATATGACATTTTCACTCTGGGATTAATCTTTGTTGTTTAATTGTGTTGGAAATACTATTTAGTAACTTGTGAAGTTTACGAAGTACATAGAAGTGTCGGTGCGCAATTTCTGATTACTAGGATGACGCAGAAAATTTCAGTGGCAACACTGGCTTGGTATCTTGATTTAACGTGATTTAACTGGGTATTTAACTGTATCTTGATAATAGCTTTTAACTCTACTAAGGGCCAAACTGTGCATCTTTTCTCACTTCACATTTTATTTTTATGTGAAAATGTGCTTAAATATATTTCCGTCATGACTGCACTTCACTCTTCAAACAGGTTGTGAGATATTGTAATGTGCCCATCGGTGATTTTAAGTTCTATGAAATGGCAGTGGCCTCCGAAATTTTAAGAAGAAAATTCCATTTGTTCGATAGTTTCCACTGTTTTTCTCCCCATATTCTCAAGCTAAAATTAGTTAACCAAAAGATAATTAAGTAACCGCTACGGAACCTGAAAGCATGTGCCGCCTCACTTCATAGTTCTGTTAGCTACATACATGATAAACTTGGTAAACTAACACTACAGAGTTGGTCTTCATGAAGGGACGGCGTTCGCAGGAACCTAAATTAAATATTGTCTCAAAGAGGAATTAACCACAAAAGAGCGTTTTCAAAAATTGTGGTAGCTGTGCAGATCAAGCAAATTTCGGAAAATGGACGACATAAAATTGCTGCTGTGCTGTATGAAGGTTTAAGTGAATTAATTCAGTCATGAAATATTATTCCTTGATCTGTGATTCCTTACTTTCTAGTAATACGACTGTACATACTTATGTATCATTTTCATTGCTAAAAGTCAGTTTTTTGTTCAAAAGCAATACGTAGCTGCGCACGACAAAGTTTAGCACGTAATTCACATCCTTGAGTGATACTCTGAACTGACCGACGATCATCCCTTGAAGCACCCGAACTTTACTGAGTTGCACATCCAGCGTGAAGTTCAGCATATAGAAAAGAAAGTATGCAGCAACCTCAGCCTGTATTCCTGCTCGGTGTAATGAGGGTAATGCGTCCAAGCAATAAACGTAGGAAACTGCGAATGCGTGCCTTGTGACATCGGTTCTCTCTCCTTTTTATCACGGGGACTCAGGCCCGTAAGTGTAATAAGCCACATCATAACTGGATTCAATCTTCCCAAAAATTTATAGAAGCAAACTGTGCATCTTAGAATTCATGCCGCGAGCTCCGGTGTGAGGATCACCGGGGGGCTTTTATAGGGAGTGTAAATTTAGGGAAGGCGCACAGGAATACGAAATGAATTGAGTCAAACTACTTTCGAGGAGAGGTGATTTTACTATCTCATTCTAATCGTTTTGGCAAGAAAAGAAGTCGAAGGTGATAATACAGAACTAAGCTATCACTCGTAACACCCCCAGCAAAGGTTAAGTTTAATATGAATGCAAAAAGGGTGTGAGAGTTAATGAATACGTCGCCAGTTTTTTATTTATGTTGTTTCTCATTAACAAAGCAGTGTCATGTGAATGGCGGTACGCAGAGACCAGCTCAAGAGGCACTGGTTTTACTGTCATATCACTCGAAAAGTCGGACTCTTAATCATCTGAGGTAACATATACAGTTTATGGAGGGCTCCAACTAAAATTAAAGCTCGGGATTAGACATCAGGGTTCTCTACGGCGTCAAGAGAGAGCGCAGAGAGGAATGCCTAAGTCCGGCTTTTGTCTACAGATACGATAGTTATTTTGTTGTAAATTATGCCAAACAACGATCTAGGAAAATTATATTTACTTCCACCGATGTTATGAGTTAGTACGGTGCGTTCAAGAATTATCATACATAAATGCTAAGAAAATTTTATACTTTTTTCAAACGCTGAACCTCAAAAATCAAGAAATAACCCTGATTAAAGATCTGCTTTAATCTTCTTCACTATTTTCTAACAGATCGTCAATTTTTCAGGAATTTTTTTTGTGAGTCTGATTTGTTATATTGCAGGAAATTATAATTTTTTTTAAATAATGATATATAATTCTTAGATTGCAGTACTCAAGTACCGTGTAAAGCAAGTCAGGGAGAAGTAAGCGTTAAACCTTTCATATTCTCTTTCATCATCAATTTGACTCCTTTTTTCAGACGCTCATTGTAAACTATACTGAAATATAAACCACGACTTTTCAAAAAGTTATATGAAACCAGCGTTAACGAATATGAATTACAGGTGAATGAACGTTCCTAATTGCTAAGTTTGAATGAGTTTGAACTTAAAAAAGGGTTTAAGATGTAGCCAAGCTGGTCGCCCAAGTTGATCGAACTAGCATCTTCAGTGAGCGTAAAATCGTGGTTTACCGACCCAATGCACCAGCGATCTGTCCATGTTTTCGTAGCTAATTCACGTCTATCGGATAAAATCGGCCAAAAGTATGAGCAATTTAATCACACCCTGTGTTTTCCGGCGAGCCAGTGGCTGGGCGAGAGGCAATCTCCTGCTCGGCTGAAAATGTTGAAGATTCCATCACACATTTGACAGAAAAAATAGGCATCGGGTACGATCAGCTTGGGGAAGTTTTCTAAACACACTCAATCGTGAATTTTACTGCTTCCTTTTGAATTAGGATGAGGTACATCCCTGGCAGTTCAGGAAAGCAAACTGAAAGGCAATGAAAACTGATAGCTCTGGTATCGTTAGCGCTTCTGTTGCAAACTTCTGTTTCTTTCATCTGAACGTTAATACTCGATGACAATCGCATGAAGGGCGAGAAAATTACCTCTAAATTGGGTCAGAAAGTATTGTTTTTTCGAATTTTACCTTTTTCAACGCTATTCACAAATCAGTGCATCCTCGAATACTACATTATCATTTTCTGCGCACTTCTATGGCCTGTGCCGTCGATACTTTCACCAGCCTTGAGCCTGACTGAGAATCCCATCTTCCAGCGAAGTCATTGCCATGACTTCATCGCGCATATTTGATGTTCCAGCTTCCGACCTGCGACCTCAAGAGGGCTGAGTTTCTCAACAAAATTTGCACATAGGCATGCG
Organism: Morinoia aosen; assembly: GCA_030386875.1. Taxonomy (NCBI): domain Eukaryota; kingdom Metazoa; phylum Arthropoda; class Malacostraca; order Amphipoda; family Talitridae; genus Morinoia; species Morinoia aosen. The sequence goes on from CM059575.1 coordinate 47,176,651, forward strand.
AGCCACTTTGAAGCGACCCTCAAAAGCCTTCCCAAGAGCGCTGGGTACTCAAGGCTGCTGCCGACCTTGCTCTACGTTGTGGCCAGAACTTGAAGCAGGATGCAAGTTGGCCCTGTCAATCAGTCTCGAGTCTAGCAAGTAGGTGAACGAGAAATTCTCAGATTTACGACGTAATGATAATTTTGAGCAGGAACTTTAATTGACCATCGATTTCTATTGTTTCTATTCTATTCTAATAACTTCACTTGAGAACGAATTTTGGCGAAACAGGGTTATCTAGGTATATGTGTACATAGAATATGGCTTCACAAATGCGTTGATTCCTGATGTTATTTGAGTAAAAATGTAGGCAAGATGTTCATAAATTCAGATTTAATTATTTATGGCTAGAAAGCAAATACAGAAATCTTTTCCATAAGACAGGGTACAATGCTTGTAAACATGACTCCATAAGACAACGTTGTTATTCTAATTAGGTGATGTTGATCCGTTTTTCCTTCTTCCGCTTCTCAGGGCTTCAGGCTCATCACAGCGACACTCGAGAAGAATAACAAAGTCAAAACACACCATCTGACCCAGTCAAGTCTGACCGTAACGAATTTTCAGAAATAAAATCCCGTTCAAATGTATTGTGTCATGGAACTTTTTATTACTGGACGTATTCACTTGTGCATTTCACATATTTGCGCTCGCATGAGATAGAAATATGCATCAGGGAGCCTAGGGCCTTTATTTGAAAATGTTTTAACCCTGGCTTTGAAGCGTAGCAGTTTTAGGCATCAGTTTTCATCACCATCCTCCCCCAAGGTTGGCGCGTGGGGCAGCTAATCTTGTTTGCTTTGGTGTGTTGACGTGGTTTCCTCACGCCTGGGTGCCTTATTAAACAAGGATTTTCGCAGGATTTTATGCAGTTGGTTGCGTTTTTGTGAAGCCAGCGTGCTTTCACGGCTGAATTTTTGAAAATTAAGTGAATATGATGTTTCGAATGTTATCTTTTTGAGCTTGGAAAGTACCATCTATTTTCTGAATTTCAGAGTATATGATGCTTCATATTTGTTTACTGAAGGTTTCAAGCCAATTTTTATTTTTAAACGTAACCGAAAATTTTTTTGATTTACATCCATTTCTCATGCTGCTTTCCTAGTTTTGATTTCTAATGAAATAAACGTAACAGTTTTAGCTTTGTAAACATTTTGATTACGTTTTAGAAGGACATGAAAATTGTTTTGAAGCTTTTAAATTAGAGTTTTGAAAGTTAATAGTCTCCAAATCATACAATAAAATATTCAGTTGTTCATTGGAGATTAAATGAGCACAATTCCTTACATTCAATTTTGCTAAGTCAGTTTTGCTGAAAGAAGTTGGACAGCATTTTAGTCATATTTTTCATAACTCAAAACTCGTTTATCTCAGTTTCTTAGAGACTAGCACCTAAGCACGTCTCGTAAGTCTTATTCACCACGAACCCGTTCAACTTTACCGCAGCCCTGAGCGAGCGGCTCTGAACGTCGTCACGCACTCCACACTCGGCCCAAGACTCCTGCCGCCTCCGCCCTCGCGCGCTGCTGCGCTTTAGAAATATGCTGCGAAAACCTTGGGAAGGAAAGAATTTTCCGAGCAATGAATCGCCCACGAAGTTGTTAATTGTAGACCAAAGAAATAATCTCAACTTGCTCGATTAGGAACATTCTTGGGCGACTTCGTCGGACGGAAAATCTCTGCAAATTTGTTACCGAGACTCACAGCTTCCCTCAGCGTGTGGTCGAGATGCCCAAATTAAACTTACAAATTATGCGGCAGCCAGAAAATTGCGCCTAAAACTACTGGAGCTTGTACCTGACCCCATAGTGAGTAACGTTAATGAATACTAATCACGAACACCACGGACGCATTTTTTCCTCGCCACAAACTACGAAAATTTTTAACGTAACACTCTTCAGCGCTGCGTTTAGTTGTTTTGAACTAATATTTTGTGTATATTTTTTATTTCCTTCTCGTGCAAATTGGATTTATATCGTTATTTGGTAGCAAATTAAGAAAAAATAACTGTTGCAAATGGCTGGTAGTTTTCTTAAAATTGGTTAAAGAAGGAGTTCCCTGTTACGGGGAAAGTTTGAAGTTGTACATTTATTGTGTTCCATTTAACTTTGCTAAAAATTTCAGGACTCATGTCTAAAAATCAGCGTGAAAGATTTGCAGTATAAAAAATTGTGGGTTTGTACGAATTTTTACTCGAAGCTTATACTGGTAGACATGGTAAATACTGGTACACTAGACATACTAAATTTGAAAAAAAGGAAGATTGAAATAAGAGGATTTTATTTTGCAGAATTACTCCCGCAAAGTTTATAAGTACACAATTTAAGGCTTTCTAATTAAAATGATGTTATGAGCGTCCCTGTCTATCACCTGCTAATGGATATTTGCTAAAAATTTATGACATTAGTACACTGTCATTCCCTACCGTTAATGTCAGATCATACGCTTTGAATCGAAAGGGTGTTTCAATGAACGTAGTATGTAAAAATATAGTGTAAAAATTATAAAAAATCTCTCCAGATGTTGAGTTTTATTTAAATTTTCAATGCTTTTTTTCTTTCGTGTGTGAAAAAGTAAAGTACAATAAGTGTGATAAGGGAATAAATTGTTTACATCTCTTCGAATCTTCGATTGATGCAGTTAGAGCACGAAATACTTTTACATCGTCACTCTAAGTTAATATTTAACGTTTACCTATCACTGAAGAAATACATTTTTAAATTATATATTACTACAACAGTTTCGAGTAGTATGTGTGGATAGATCACAAGAAAAAACGCTCATGAAGATTGGTAATTCCAGAAATCCAATCAGGAGCTAAAATTATGTATTAGTTAGTTATTTTTGAAAAGTTGGTAACAATCGACGCACTTAACCTTTGGAATCTTGTGAAGTTGACTAACAGTTTTTAACTCTCAATGCATAAGAGCAAAACTTCTAACATAAAGAAATTTATCAGGATGAAAACGTGAAGGTGACTTATTTGAATTTTCCTTTCTATTTTTTTAATACTTCAAATACCACTGAATAAAACTGATGCTCGGCGGTGGCTGCATTCAACGATCATTCAGTACTTAAAATAGAAATAACCCGCACCTGCACAGAATTTCACGAGCTAAGTTGATGGCCTCAGCAACGCTTTTAATTTTCTGCAACCGATCAACAGCGCACAGCGAACGTCTTCAAAGTACACGATCTGAATTCCAGCGGCGTGAGAGAATTGCACTCGGCGCGTTCCAGCCGCCACGTCAGCCACAGAATTAAGCAAATCACTGGCGGTCTTCTGTTGGTTTGAAATTGAGAACAGGTTGATGAATGATCAATTATCGAGAAACTAGCATAAATCCTGGATGCAGATACAATTTGTGGCTAAGGTGAATTTCGAAACGCAGTAAACTTGTCCCCTGTTCCTATTGCATTGAATAAAAAAAATGAAATTTGCTCTAACTTAAACCATCAACTAATTTAGGTTTATCTATACGCCATGTGAATTTTATTTAGAAACATTTCGAATTGGAAGATACGAGGTACCAGATCTGAGGTAAGTATTGGGGCTATGGCGGAAGGGCGAAAGTTGAAGCATAGTATAAGTTGAAAATCAAAGGGAGACTTTAATTATTTATTTTGATGAACAACGCATAATGAAACAGTAAGACTAATTCTACTTCTATGAGATCGTGAACGTTATATCATGTTAAATTTGGCCTATCACTTTTTATATCATGGGTGTACATATTCATCGATGTGTGAGTGGCTGACAAATTTCGGAAAGTTCATAATTTATTTCGTGTTACAATACTCGTTTATCTCAGATCCGTTTTGCTGAAGCAGTCCACATACGAAAAGAAAGCAGGCATTACGTGAAAAAGAGCGCAGAAAGTAATGAACAATGCCTACAGCTAAATACGCCGAACACTTCGTGAAACAAAGTACGAAAGCTAATTTGTTAAAAGGAGCAGCCAGGCATGAAGTGTTTCGAAATGCTGAGTCTCGATTCACAATCCGTGCGCAGTCAGTGTGAAAAGTGAGAAGGCTCTGCTGCGGTACAATAACATGCCGCGTCAGAAGCGAGTTTCGCGTGCATACGTGTTTTTTCTTCTTTTTAAGGAAATTTACGAAATATAAGTGAATGCTTTATCTATGAGGCTTAAGAGAATTTTTTTACATCTAAAGCTAATATTTGTTAACTTTGAGGCAAAAATGAACCACTGCCTGCACAGATTGAATAATTTCATTCGTGTTTTTTGAAAAGAGCACGTCAGAATAAACCAAATAACAAATGCAGATCATTTTTTCCAAACGTATACACACGCAAAACAAGCGCTTTTTTTACAGGGTGACTAGCGGCTGCAAGCTCAGCACACAAACTATATATGTCTAACTTCATCTCTGCCGATATCATAACGACCAGTAACAGGCAGGTAAATTCATCTCTGCCGATATCATTACGTCACAAGGAATAGGCTGGCAAATTCATATCTGCCGATATCAAAACGTCACCAGGAACAGGCTGGTAAATTCATCTCTGCCGATATCATAACGTCACCAGGAATAGGCTGGCAAATTCATATCTGCCGATATCATAACGTCACCAGGAACAGGCGGCAAATTCATCTCTGCCGATATCATAACGTCACCAGGAATAGGCTGGCAAATTCATATCTGCCGATATCATAACGTCACCAGGAACAGACGGCAAATTCATCTCTGCCAATATCATAACGACCAGTAACAGGCTGGTAAATTCATCTCTGCCGATATCAAAACGTCACCAGTAACAGGCTGGTAAATTCATCTCTGCCGATATCATAACGACCAGTAACAGGCTGGTAAATTCATCTCTGCCGATATCATAACGACCAGTAACATGCAGGTAAATTCATCTCTGCCAATATCATAACGTCACCAGTAAAAGGTTGGAAAAAACAGACAAAAGGTAAAGCAATCATTTCTGAAACAATAGATACAAATCCTTGTGAATTTATAATCATTTTATAATTTAGATAACTTTGAATCGTTCCTCACAACAATACTCTTGAGTAAATAATGCAGATATTAATATTGAATCGTTTCTTCGAGAGTTTCCGTGCATTTATTCATGCGCTCATGCTTTGTACTTATGAAACAAATGTACTAACGAGATTCATTTGTGAAGCCATTGCGAAGATATGTCACTCGCGTATGCGAGTTACATTTGTTCCGCGCTAAATACTTTCTTGCATCAGTAATATCCCATAGATTCAATCACACTTGTGCAGAAGAAATTTGAAAAACAAATGCTATATTGCTATTACAACCAAAGTCTAGCACCGGAGTCTGTAAGTAATTCTTGCATTAACTTACGAGTTGTATTCTTCGAACTCTCATTTTGCAGTATTGATTAACAAGCTTTCAAGTAGATAACTTTTATTGTCAAAATGAAATTATTTCGCTCTCATTCACTTCCCTCAAACTGAGCGACCATAAACTAGAGAAACCTCTTTCATTGACATAAAATCATAAACTGTCTCATTCGATGAGTGATGTGCAGTAGCTTCGAAAACTTGCTCCGATTCGCAAGAAAAACGAAGAAACAAAAGGCGAGAGCGTAGCACCGGGGCCAATAAAGTGCCCGGCGGCTGAGGCCTGTCCGTTTGTTTGGGCCCAAAGACAATCTTCGGTAGTGCTGCCATTGTTGCAAGGCCGCAATCTTGCTCTCCAGGAACGCCTTGCGCATAAGTTTGCTCTCCCCCGAAAGAGCATCAAATGAATCTTCCTGTTCTATGATCGCCCAAAGGTTGCAACAGACTGGATGCTTCCACCGTAATTTAATGCGTTGTTTACCTGACCGCAAAGTGGATGATGACTCCTTTCAGCCGAGTTCGCGTAAAGAACATTGGTTATGAAGGTTTTTCCTGAATGAAATTATCCAAGCCTGTCTCAGCCATTGGTCTGAGGCGACAGGAGCCACATTTCACGGCATTTTTATCCTCAGGGACACACGACAAGTATCATGTCGGCCCGCAGCTTCAACCGTGAATTTTCAACGCATGTATTGCGGCTCATTAAAGCGCTGAAATGAACAGTCACCGAAAGTCGACTGGCAGAAATCCGTGTGCCTGCCGGAATACAGCATGCATTACACGAAATTGTTTTTCAATCAATGAAAGTATCCAATGCTGTTTGCATTGTTTCTGAACTCGTTCTTGGCGAAACAAGTTTAGACTAGTAAAAGGAGTTCGGCGCAAGCGTACTCTGGGGTGCTCGTTGTTGAAGTGAGCAATCAGTTCTTGCTCAATTGAATTCATTCAGCTGAATTTGAATACTTTTTGAAACAAAGGTATAAATTATGAGGTGTAAACTACTATACGTAAGTTGCAATCCGCAGTAGAAATGGTAAATGTCTTTATTGATTCTATAATATCAACCGGTGTTTTAACGAGCCAAGCGGGACTCAAACGCGTTTTTTAAACAGTGTGATATTAATTACGCTAGGAAATGAAGAGTCAGTAATGTATGAAATCGATCACATTTTGATGTTCGGATGCATAAAACAGGAAATCAGCAAATCTTGAGTGCAAATCGAAAAAAAACGAACACGCGATGCACTAATTTTTCCTGTAAAGTGTTTGGCAATATTGATGGAGGTTATTTAAACACAATAAGTGTATAGCCTTGATGAGCTGCTCATCCAGATACCCAACATATCCCGAGTTGCATCGACGGAATTGGAGCTCACTATTTCATTTTCAGTCTACCGAATATTGATGCTAAAAATTATGTTTTATGCTAACTCTACTCTCTTTTTTTGTAGATTTTAGGTTTCACATTCCCTCTCATATGAAGTGTAAAAAATTAATCCCTACCACGTACTAGCTAAATTTCTGTATCCCGTTCCTGATCCATCTAAATATAGACTGAGACTGATAGCTGATTGATGAGCTCCAGTTTTAGAGAGAGACAACATTCGAAGAGTTTCTTCCGTGGGCGGAGACATGAGAATTTTACCTACGTACAGTTATTGTTAATACCTCTGTCGACCATTAGACCTTACATGAAAGGGGCTTGCTAATTTTTGTAATCATATTTTTAGCCGCTTTTCTTGAGTATAATTCAAGTAGATGTGTTTATTTCAATATAATTTAGTTTATCACATTAAAAATGCGAAGTTGATCTCATAATGATGTTCGAAGGACAATAGATGAATCGAGAAATTCGTGAAATCCATCCGTACTGGTCTGACAGCAAACAATTAGTTGATTTAAAACCAAATCAACCAAATTCAGTTGAAGTTGGTTTCATTTATACGTGTATGATAACATTACTGCCAAACGCATATTGCATTTACCGTCGATCCCATGAAAAGAGTTTCACATTTAGAATGCGCATGGTGCTTCGTGGGATTATAAAAAACACTGACATTTTTATCCTTGGGTAAAGTTTAAAACGAAAGAAACAGGTATTTAAATGCTTCTCTTTTTCAAACTCGAAAGAGGAATAACGATTTTGAAAAGTAATCAATATTAATTAAATGAACCAGAAATTTCTGAGCCAGGAGAACGTCTGGGCACGAAACAAACGTGAGCTGCAGATATGCAATACATTAAAGCATTCTAAAAATTATTTCTCTATCATGCAGTTTATTAACTGCATGGTCACCCAACAGTAGAATTACGTGCGAAGAATAACATGAATATGGGTCTCATTCCTACTTCTTAAAATTAGTCCTCGTAAAACACTTAATTTAATTCCATCACAAATTAAACGAACAATTGTCAGCGGTGTCCACAGTATCGTCATATCGTTTAATGCCAATTGAAACGTGAACAATTTATTGTAATGAGTGATTTACCCTCGAAACTTTTCGATGTTAGCTGCGGCGTTCCTTAAAGATTGGTTGTACGACCTCTTCTGTTCTTGATGTCAATAGAAAGTATTGTTATATGTACTTCATTTTTTAAATTCAGTTTATTTTCAAAAGATACTACTTTCTTCAGCTGTTCTAGAGAAAGTTATGATATCATGACGAACAGAATAACTGGTGAGATGGAAAATATTTTGATATGGCTGAAAGCAAATAAATAACGAATCATTGTTAATAAAATTAAACATATCATATTCTCATGCAGGTAAATTGTATCACTTTCGCTCATCTAAGCCAATTGATGGTATGAGTGAAGAAGCTAATTCACTTGAATTTTCAGTATACCACTAGAACGAATTTAACATTCAAAGACCAAATCTCGTGTATTACTAGTAAAGTACATGAATCATTTAGATCTCTAATGAAGTAAAAATTGTATTTCCTGAAGAAGTGTTAAAAATACTGAGTAGAGTGGTATTCTTGTCATTCGCCCGTAGAAAATATAAGCATAACATGGGTTCTAATGAAAAATCCAATATATTTTTCCTGCCCATTAGTTAACCATTACAGCAAAGAGAAACGTGGAATACTATGCCCGTACCAATAATTCGTTTGAATACCTAGAAAAAATGCCCAAATTCTCACTTCTCTTTTAGCCATCCCTGCTTAATTTCATGTAATGAAATGTTGTATAATGAGGGCGAAGAAGATCTTGAATATTTAGTAACTTCACAAATTTTGCATCCCAATCATTCCACTGGAAACCGATGTAAATTCATACTACCTCACGATAACACAATGCGATCTCAAAACAGTTTCCAAATCAATGAAATTAAACTTAGAACGCATAACTTAGAACACGACGTTTTCTGCCTTCCGCGAGAGAAACTGTTACGGAGCAATTGAAGTGAGTGTTGAATGTTACTCTCAGTGCATGAAAAGATGAAGCGAACTGGTATTAGATGATTGTAAATAATACGCTTTTTGCTCTGAAATAAAACTAAAACTAAACCAAATTTTATGCATTCCTGACTAGCATCAATACCTAATGTAGTATATTAAATTAATATATTTTTATCCTGAGAAGTATGAAAAAACCGATCAGTTCATATTACATTAATTGTACGCCAGAGCTCAAAGTTTTAGTTAAATGTTCTTGAATACATGAACTTGAAAACGCAGAATAGAATTCAGTAGGATGCCAGTACTACAGAAGTCAGACCTTAGGCTGGGACGCAAGTTGTCATAGCTCAACCTGTTCAATGTAATAGTTCATAATAAAAAGATGATTCAACGGATGTGTTGGGTGAGGAAATAAATTATTTGAATTGTTTATATTGCTTAGAAGGGTTCTAGACTGAACAAAATATTCTACGTCCCAATACTTCCTCGTAGTTCTAAAAAAGGTGGCGAAAAATCTTCCGCTGGTTTTAATTATTTTTGGGAACGCTGTAAATGTCCCTCTCATTTGAGACTGAACTTTCTTGAGCGTAATTAGTTATGCAAGCGTGGACATTGTTGAGCACACAATCTATATCAATCAATGGAATTGTAAATAATGCCTTCATTCAGTCGTGCTCATACATTAGTTACGGCTATTATTTGATTCAAATGTATTCATTTAAACAGTTGAAATAATGCATTCAATGCATTATGCATCAGTGCATTTTTTATAGATGATTTATTCGGAATTTTTTAATCAGATTGTGGAAGTTAGTTTTTTCAGCTTCGCTGAACAGTATTGCAGCAAAATTTGCGTACTTTCACGACCAGACGCTCAGAACAAATCCTCAGAACGAAGAAATGCATCCTACAGTTTTCATGAACAGCTCAACAGTACACCGTTTTGAAACGAGTTTTGCACTAGAATTTTTATTGGCGAGAAGATCTCCCGGCAAAATGCATTCAAGTTGGCAGAATTCAATTGTGAACGAGTTGAAATATGCAATGATCGCTAATGAGCTTTTGCATACGAATGCCAACTTCAGATTTTAAAGGGGTTGAATAAAAGTTTTCTAAAAAATAGAAGTAATCAAGACAGAGGAATTACAGATTTACACAGAAGAACGCTAAAATAAAGAGTATGCAGGTGTAGCTCTCCTCGATTTCTGTACTAGGTTATTGGTTAATTCCACCCAGTCACGAGGCTAATTTGAAGGAACACAGCTGAGATTTCAGTAAGTCGCCTTCTACTTTCAAGTTCAAATTATTATTCATTAAGTTGGATAACTTGCATCAAGCTGAGTTTCTGAATCGTTCTATGTACACGAGTGCCATGTTTGTCTCTGTCGGAGGCTAAAACTGAAGGTTATAGCTGGCGAGCAAATGCAAAACTAGCGTTTTCGCTCAACTCGATCGACCTTGTGCTATGAGACCAATTTCATCCAGTAAATTACAGATATGTCTTCGAAAATTTAAGGAAAGAAGGAAAGATTTAAGGAAAAAAGATTTAAGGAAATTTAAGGAAAAAAAAAATTAAGCATGTGATGTGCTGGTGGAATAGTTTTTTTAGACACCCAATGTTGTGCATAAGCTGACAACATAAATTAAGCTTTGAATGAAACGTTTACATAATATAGCGTGTTCATTCTAATTTTAAAACAGTTACAAAGATATCTTTAGTGAAGTACGAGATTGCAATGTCGCTGGATTTCCTGATTTGTTCACGCAGAATGCCTAGTTGTTTTTCTCAAGCATTTTCTTTCATTTCAATAATTTTTCTAAAAAAACAATAGTAGCGGAGACATGTCCAGCTAGAACATATTTGAAAAAAATCGTTGTCACATTTGATACCAAATGACTCCCATTTCTTTAAGGCAATTCATCAGTCTGACATGAATAAAAGTTCAACAATAGTTAAATGTGATCTTTAATGATCTATCGACGTTGATGCTTGAACTACCTCCAAAACATTTTTGTTTTCGGCTATTCAGGTAATCTAATTCTTAGTTTGCGTATCCTCACTGCCAAAACTATCAGCCTTCATAAAATGAATCTCAGTTGTTCTTAGATTTCGCAGCTCAGTATGTGCTCACGTAAAAGTATTCCACCTAAGTTTCCCGACTACTGCTGATGTTATTTGTAGAAAATGTAAATTACTCCGCATGCACATCCTGACTACTATCAAAGACTTTCAAATAATAAAAAAAATAATATTATGCTCGATATGAGTGTTTGAGCACATCCGAACACAGTGCTTTACTTTATGAAATAGTAGGAAATAAAATGTTCATACCGCCTACTTGCATGAGGAAGCTGGCATCGAACAACCAAGAAAACAGGCAGTTACTCCTGAGCTACGACATGAAACTGTTTGATGATAATGCGCACGCACTGCGCACTATCTCAGCCCACAAGTTGGACAAAAATATTGCTCTTATTCATAGCTACAAGTAGATTACTAGCAGCGCATAACAAATATACCTACATAAGTTGAATGAAGTAGTAACGAAGGACGACAAAACAAACGATGGAACAAAGGTCAATTCACAGATGTTTTTGTGACACAATGTCAAATAATTCCTTGCTTCGGTGTACTAATTTCCGCTCGTTATGCCAGGGGTCGCGCAAAAAATGAGTGAAAAAAATAAACTAGCATGAGCCTGAATCAACAGAGGCCACCATTTGGCAGGCGTTGGCGGAATTTCCACTCGCGTCTGAACTACAGGCCATCGATTGCATACAGGCCTGCCCATGGCCACTTTGGAAACATTGCCCGTTCTGGTGCGGGAAATAACTGTTAGCTTCCGTGAGGCAGCGCTGCAGAAAACTTGGTCACTCAGCAAGTGTTCCAGGAAAGGAACTGCTTATTGCCAGTCGGGCAATGCTTCCGTTTCGGTAATATCACCCAAACTGAAACAGAAACCATTCACTGAATGCTAACCTTGCAGATATTGGCTTTAACTGTCTGAACCGCTAACAGTTTTGTTCCGTTAGAGAGGTTCCAAATCCAAACATCGGAGTGCGTTCGTTGAAGTTTTGAGTAAACAGCAGTTCACTTGTGTATTCCACCTGCTCGTCTTACTAACATTTTCGAGATCCGTGTAACTGATACAACGCGTTCAAAAAAGATACATTTATAACAGCTCTTCAGAACGTCGAGGGATTGGGATTCGGTAAGGGCTCGCCATAACTGTTACATTGCAATGCATTGCTAATTACACTTGAAAATGGACCTGAATTCCAAAATAAGCCATGTCATACAAGTAAGAAGAAAACGGACCACGTGTGAAATACATAAACAATTTATGCAGTGAACTATCAATTTTTGTTAGGAGGAGACCTAATTTATGACGACGCTGAAACTTGAGTTTCACAAGTGAATGCGAACTCTGACATCAAACGACAAATAAAGAACGTGAACTGTGATGCCAAATAGAAACAAATCACTAACTACAGTTCCGAAAGGAGACACGAATAATACCAGCGGGTTTGAATTACAACATAATGCGCAAACGTAAACTTTGGAAATAATGATAACTCGATCATGGAGGAATCACACAAATGATAATCTGGAACGTATTTAGCATCAAATCAGTGAGAATCAAGCGGATATGATCACAAGAATAGTGAAAAAATAAAGGATGGGTGCAAACTTCTATGCCACGAATACAGGGAGATGGCATGTGCTAGCTGGAGCAAATTGATGATTAGTCGTCATTTTTATTCACGCATTATTTTGACCGAGTTGACGATGATAATGGTGACACTATGTTGGATGAAGATAAGGATTATACTAATGACGATAGTGATCATAAGCGATTGTCATCAAAATTATCAGTTATGTTGATGCGCAACTATAAACTTAAATCAATCATTTTCCCTGTGATGAGACCCAGGGCTTTATTTTTTTTGGGTTATTTAAATGAGAGTACATGGGGCTTAAAGGAATATTTAATAACTCCTATATTATTCAACGGAATAAAATAAAAGTATTAGTGAAGTCCTGAAAATTACTAGTTTCAGTGAATATGTTTGTAACCAAGATACTCAGTCTGATATAAAAGTCCCATTCAAATGGAAAATGCAAAAGATTTTAGCGTTACCCCAAAAATGACGAGATGGCCAAAAGAACAATTATTTATTTCCCTTTGAGATGTCATCTTCTCTTTGACCTATCACCCTTGGATTTTTTCTTTGGGGAGACCTTACAGGAAGAGTCTACCGTGAAAAACTAACAAATCTACACCAGCTCAAGACATCCACCGAGGAAGAAATCCAGCCGATCGGATCTGCTCTCACCCGCGCAGTAATGAACAGCCTGCGTAATCTCACCGATTTGTGTCTGCTCTCAGGGGGGCTGTGCATGAATAATATTATCTATATCCAGAAAGTAATGAAAATAAAACTATAATTTTTTACTCTGTAGTTATAGTTATTTTCTAAATTTAATTATTAATGTAAGCGTCGTTAAATATTATTATAGGCCCCGTATTTAAAAATCATCACATATTGGCAACGACAATTTTCGGCCCTGCATTTCTTGCCACTGGTTTCCTCGGAGAAATATCCACTCGTGTCGTCACATCACTGACAACATAAATGAATTAACATGGTAAAGAAAGGAAACCTGCATCTCATGTGTAACTGTATGCATAATAAATAAAAGGTAGAACTTTCACAAAAATTTGAAAATAACATATTGTCGTTAAATTCGTTTATCTTTTTTTTATTTTAAGAGCTGAAACCCTAAGTAATAATACTGCTTCTTACAGCTAAAAACAATCAGAATATGATTGACAACGTCCGAGCGAACGAATAAGATGGAGAAAAACATGATATAAACGAGAAAGAGGTTTGCCTGGAGCTCCACTAAAAAAATTCGGGAGGTAAGCTTCTTAGAAAGCATCTTGAAAAAACCTTAGAGCTCATTTACAACAGTTGCTAAATTAAGATCTGGCACAGGTTCGACGCGTGAAGCAGAATGTGCAATTTTTATATTCTTACAGATCTGCTGTTCTCATACGTGGAAGAGGAAGAAAAACTCGCACATGTAGGTGAATTGTGAGAGAAATCACGAAACTGGGATAGAATTTGAAGCATCCATAGAATCACACGTTCCACTATTCAGAATGAGTTTCGGAATTTTGTATGTGGTCTTGAATCCGCTTTTATGTAATGTACAAATAATTTTCCCATATCTCATGCAATCGAAAGCAATTTCTGTTTTTGTATTCCTTCTTCTATATGAACACATCAACAATTGTACAAGTTTATTCGACAGTATTCTTTTCATTTGTGTTAATCCCAATCTTCGATTTAATGAAAAATTTTAGTCCGGTTTGAATTGGGGATATTGTCCCTGAATATTTTTACCAGAGTTTCTTCACCACGATTTTTCACTCTCTTATGTATTTTGGATGGATCGAAATAGACGGAAATCTTTTGTAACGAGGTCTGGAGAATACTCGTATGACCTTAGCTGTAAAGTTATTTCTCAGGTTATTATCGGCGAGTAAATGTTCCGTAATCGTAAAATATTCGAGCATTAAATAGACTTACTTTAATTTCATTTTCTACTCTGTTTATGTTTGTGGGAGAATTTTTTGACAGATTTGCTCGAACACGTTGGAGATGTTAAAAGTGTTAATCAATGCTGAAATTTCCTCGTCGCTGTAGTGCTCGTGGCTGGATATCTTATCGCACCACACACACACGCAGCATCATTTTCCTCCCTGAAGCTCTGCCTTGATGCAAGCTGGAGGGATTTGTCCCTCTCAACCTTCAGACTTTTGCGTCGAACATTGTAATGAGAGAGACTCACTTTCTTCATTGCCTGCAACAATGTATTTGCGTATTGGATAGTTCCTTCCATTTGAAAAAATGAATGTTATTTCATTGAGAACATTAGAATATGCCAACTTCTATACTTCTTTCGATTGAAGGGAGAAAGTGAACTGGGATGGGATGTTTCAAGGTCGAGTGTTTACTTATGAGTTTTCTTGCAAGGATACAATTCTACTGAATTTTTTGCGAGCATTTCATCGAAGATTAATGATTCCTGAGCTTCCATTTCATCTATTTAATGATTGATCCCCGCACCGAAACGCTGGAAACCAATTCCAGGTCTGACGATCACTAATGACACCAACATCGTACACATTACAAAGGCTCTCACTATTTCTGATGCGGTATTATTGTTCTTAAACTTCCAAAACATCATATGTCGAATATGTATTTGCTGGTCCAACATTTAGTAAATAAACAGAGGTATAAATTGTGAGGCGCACCTGATCAGTGCTTACGCTAATGACCAGTTAATTGTTTTTTGGTAAATGATTTTTCGTATAAATTATTGAAGTTGGCAAAGCTTCGCCATGCTTCACGCTAAAAAATGCTGAAATTATACATGATTTGCCCGATATCCAGCTATTCAGATAAAATTATTAGCACTCTATTTCTCAATAAAGTGCACCTTTTATAAATAATCTCAATGATTGTAATGTAGTAGTGAAAAACTCATGTAATTGATTTTCTAAGCAATCTTCTCTAAGCGACCAGTGTACGCTTGAGTAAAATTTGTGAATAATTGAGCATTAGTGATGCAATTTAACCTTAAATTCAACCTAAATTTATACAATTAAATTGAATGTTCTGGAATCGACGTGGGCGTTACCTGTTGAAGTCCTAAATATCCTTTTACTCTAAATTTACGAATATCCATGGGCTCTATGTATGGCAAGGTTTGTGAGGATGGACGAGAGTCGTTTATATCAGTGACTTTGATGACTTTGATTTTCACTGGTTGAAATTATTGTATATATTAGAGTAAATAGAAAATTCAAACCGTGCAAAACTAAAACTCAACATGAAATTTACTAAAAAACATGTATTTTGTATTGTTTCAGAGGAATACGTTATGGAAATAGAAAAATTTCAAGAGAATCGATTACTTTAACTTCTGGGTTTTACGGTAAAATATGGTTAAATCAATCGCAGGCGAATAATAATTTAACGGATGTGTTCTGTAAAATAAATATCAAGAACTAGATTGCACTAAATTTGAAGATAATTTCTAAAATTATCATCCCAGAACGCCATTTGATGATGATTTTTCATGCACTACGTGCGCACACCATGTGTCTGTAACTGTTAAAGTTCTCGTTTTAGTACCCAGGATAGCGCGCAGGAATTTTCTCGAGAATAAAAAATTAGCTGTCTTGGGCGAGAAAAACATTGGCACATAAAGAGGGACTTTGTAGCGTTTCCAGCATCACATACGAAGCAATTAGAGGCGAGAATAAAAGAGCCGGACATACTGTGACAGATACTGCTCTGAACAGCTTAAGGGCTGCAAGTTGAGCGGAAAAACCTGAGAAATTTACACGGCAGAATACGCTGTAGTAGCTGTCAAGAAAAATGGCTGAGCTGTGTGACACACCGAGAGCGCACACTGAAAATATATGAAGAAAAGGGTTTGATAAACAAGCGAGCAATGAATGTGGCCGACCCGCCAGTTGTGCTTACACTCTGCATGAGGCAGTTGACATGCGCGTGGTGCTTTTTTGCGTGATTTGGAAATGTGATTGAGCATCTGGAAATTTCTGGATTAGATCTGCCGAAAAAATTACTCCGTTACTTATTCCATTTTGTGCTAAAAAATCTATGATAGTCTTGTTTGATTGGTTGGTTGCCACTGCCTCCTATCAGAATAATTGATCTGAGTGGAAAATCCAACAGCGTGCTTTCAATAATGAAGTGTGTGAAAATTCCACTCCCTGCTTCAAGCAATAGTGGGCACTAAACTTCCCTTTCCATTGCAGACTAGCGTACACAGCCCGTCTAAAATAACGGTATTCGATAGCGGTCGATAAGACGAAGGAATCATTTAATCGCTAATTCTTTTCCAATTTTTCAACCTTCTAAAATTGCTTCAGTTTAAAGAACGGTCACATTCTTAGACGTACGGAAGTTATTCATTTTTACTCCGACATACTTAAATTAACATACCTCGATGTTCCGATGCACAGACATCATCTCCAGGCTTGAACATTCCAGAAAATAGTTTCAGGTCGAATTTCTTAGCGTGGAAACACTCTATTAAAAAATTTGTACTTTGGTAGGGTTCGCACCTCACGTAATGAGGACGGAACCAGATACTCAAAATATAAATTAACTTGATGCTTGGAATCCCAATTTTCAAGGGAGATTCCTATTGAAAAGTTCTGAAGCTCAAAAAAAAAACACTGGTAGCCATGCATAAATTGAAACTTACATTGAGTGAAAACAAAAATATTTTTGTTTTGGCTCATTATCTATTCAAGAAGAATGTCCATTAAGTTGTTAAAGATTACCTGAATTTCAAATTTCATGATAATTGATATTTTGAGGATGCACCTCGTTCCGTCCTAGTTACATATATTAGAACCCTTAAAGTTTCTAACTTTATGTAAGAATTATTTTCGCGTTTGGTGATGTGACGTGAAATTTTTTCTGAAATGTTCAAGCCAGATGACGATATATTATGTACTTTAAAACATTGCAATATGTTAATTTAAATTTGCGGTAGTAAAAACATTAACGACCTTGCATGTTGGTTATCATAGAAAATATTTATTACAGCCATAATCATCCCTATACTAATCTTTCAGATGTAAGAATATACTTGTTTATTTATCCTGATGATACCCTTGATTGAAGTAATAAATCCGTATCCATAAACCTAGGCTATGAGGTCTGTTTTTTTTAAGATACGCTCATCTAACGCTGTATGTTGCCACGTCGACGGAAGATTCGATTGTTAGATTTGCCTCATCATTTCCCCCTGATATATACGGCGGTTGTGACTCGTTAGATGTAAACTAACACATATAAACAAGCCACTGTTATTGTTACACGGTATTGTGAATTCCTGCCGTGCACCAATGCGTCCGGAGAAATTCTCGATCTTCAGTTTCCAGCTTGCAGTGGGAGAACGGAAGTGATCTTACACATCAGATTCAACCCTCTTCAAACCGTGTGTCAGCATACACGAAACTCTTACGTGGTAATGCGCATGATGATTAAACAAAAGATATAAAATTAAGGGGGTCCTGCTGAAAAATATTTTTTTGATCCGATTGGTCTGAAATTTCGTCAGTATATGTATTTTTGCAAGAAAAACATATTTGAACTCACAAAATTTTTTGATTTAGGCCTTATTTTTTCCGAAAAATTTGAAATATTAGTTTTT
This sequence comes from Morinoia aosen, assembly GCA_030386875.1. Classification (NCBI taxonomy): domain Eukaryota; kingdom Metazoa; phylum Arthropoda; class Malacostraca; order Amphipoda; family Talitridae; genus Morinoia; species Morinoia aosen. Next base: position 47,194,704 of record CM059575.1, read on the forward strand.
TGGGTCATTTTTATACCTATTTCAAAAAAATGAAGGCATCTACGGATGCTTTATTTCCAATCAAGCCTGATACATATTACCTTGTACATTGGATTTTCAAATACCTTATATCTAACGCCAGGACGCCATGACGCTTTCCCCCGGTCAAGACCCGTACCCATTTCAGACACCTGGGTAGAGTTGGGTATTGTGCTTGGAATTTTTCTCCTATACTCAACAGAGAAAATCGCCACTTCCAGCGCCGAGTTTCGAACCCGGGTCTGCCGCACGGCGGCAGAACCTCTAGCAACATGGCTATGGCGAGCCACAGTTTTGTCAAAAGAATAGAAGTCATTGAGTTTTTATGCTAGAACAAATTTAAAGAGAGTTTTGGAACCCTTGGAACATATCTAACAAAAGCATAGTCGCAAATTTTCCATTTCTCGTTTTGTTTTCTTTTTATATGGGGCCGAAATGGGGTCGAAAATTAAAGATTTTGGTCCCTTTGCCCAGGGGGGGGGGGGGGGGGGCAAATATATCTATTGTCCGTAGCGCAATAAAATTTTAGGAGCGAATAGTCCACCACCTAAGGGTCCTTTCCCAACAAAAACATGTAAAAATGACCATCGGAGAAAAAAGGGGCCTCGGAGGACCCCATAAAGCCTCGGTTTTTCAAGCAGACTGTGTGAGATACTGGAAAAAACATGTACGAACGGGATAAAAGTTGCTGCTACTCATATTGCAAAATTATTCAAAACAAATTTTATTGCCATTTTGAAAGCTATTGGTTACAAAAAGAAATCTCGAACTTTTTAAAATTAATGATTGTAGGACAAGAATTTTTGCAACGGGATCAGTTACAAATACGTCACCATAGCTGCAGGTCGCTTAAATTATATAATACTCATGATAAAAGAAGTTCCGGAACCCTCGCGGCAGCAAATCATTGAACTTCATTTGGAGAAAGTTTCATGCTGATAGAGTTGTGGCCAATTTAGTATACTCTATCGTACGGCTGTCTCACTTATTCTCAGATTGAAAAAGTGCGTCAAACCCGTAAACTTGTCAAGGCCAAGTACTCTACGGATGATAAGCGTTTCTGCACGTCAAAAGTTGCTAAGATTGGTTGAAATGAAGTATATTGATTAATCGGAGAGAGGTAAAAATTGATGTGAAAGTCTTTGGTACAAAAGGTAAGTATGTCACAGTACCATAAATAAATTCACTCAAATAACATTAAAAAGTAAGATACCTCGTAAAACTCCACCGTCACGGAAAAAAGCATATTGCAATTCTTAAAGTAGAGAAACGAACGTTCAGGCCAAAGAAATGAGCCTTCAAAGATTATCTATGGTCTAATGAAACAAGTTCTGTGGATGTAATTCCGCTCTTCACGTTTGGAGGAAGGCTGGGACATCCTCATGAACATGAAAAAAAACTATCAGTCGTGAAGTACGGCTGTGTTAGCTCAAGGGTTTGTGTTTGTTTCAGTTCACATGACACTCTGACACTGGTGTACTACACGTTATTGATGGTTCTACAAATGCGCCATGTGTCATCAAAGATGTGAATGGTTCCATGTATTGTGACAATTATGAAGAGAATCTCATCCTTGGAGTAAAACGTTCATTCAAAAATCGCAAGGGGAAGTTCAAACACGACAACGATCTTTACCACATTGTAAATGTGACCCATGAAAATAAGCACAAAATCATTGTTCTCAAAGAACCAAGCCAATTGTCGGACATCAACCCGATTGAAAAGCTTAAGAGGACTCAAAAGGATCAGTTCACGCAAGATATTTGAAAATTTTTGCTGAGTAGAAAAAAATGCGTCGAAGAATAGGGCAATGTATCACAAACAACTTAGAACGCCTAATTTCGCAGTATCGAAATCATCTTCGGAGAAAACTAAAGAGTTAAGACTTCAATACTACCCACAAAATACAAAATTCTTTGAGTACTTCAATAATATACCATCTATGTTTGGTTTTGTCGATATGAACAACATGCTTGAAAAGTCTTGTGTATTATTTTCGACTTTCAGGTACCGCACTAAGCACTATTATATGTTTAATTTTAGATCACGTGTGTTATACGTTTATCTCACCACTGTACACTACTTATAAAAAGAATAATTCCATGAACTTTTAGTTAATTTTAATTGAATAACAGAGTGAACTAATTATGTTGAAGCTAATGGTCACCGGCCATTTATTAGGTACACTGATTTTTTAATTACTCGCACTGTTTTCACAAATGAACCTTTTCAAACATATTTCAAACTTATGAGTCGGTACGATACGAAAAAATATATTTAACCTAATTATATTCTAAGTTTATGCGGCACCCACAGTTCTGAAAGAAAAACAGCAGCATTGTCATCACATATGTGAATAAAATCTTGCCCTGAATGAAAAGCAACAAGCCAACGACGAGACTTGTGAAGGAAGCTTCTGGTTGTTTATGCAACGCAAAATGAGAACGACCGACGCAAATGGTGTCTGCTGCGAGTGCATGCTGGCGTTAGAGACCTTGCCAAGCAGTCAGACGCTCGTACGTCCATGTATACTAAATTCTCGCGCTCCGCATTGGAGACAGTGAAAAACAGTGACTGGATTATTTCCTAATATTTTTGTTCGTCGTAGATGCCGCTACTCCCTCAAATTTTGTAAATACATCAGCTTCAGTAAATTAACTGACAAGAATATCATAACAATGATCTGCCTTCTTTCTACTGCATTCATCTCAGAAAAAAAATTTTTTCACTGAAAATGTAATTGGCAATTTTTACGAAGTGTTTGATTGAAATTGGTGTCAAAAGATATTTCAAAGTGAGTTTAATTATCTCTCTTAGAAAAAATACTCAAACTATTCTATGGCTATTATCTGTTCCCGTTTTTCGATCATTATTGTTTCATATGAACCCGTTATGTCTTGCATTATGACTTCTTGTTAAATTTTCGGAAGAAGTAGAGCGCGACTTTATTTTGGGCCAGAATATCAGAAAAATTATTGCACACATCGACTAGACAAACTGTGTGAAGTGATTGTGCAGATAGTCAGGATCAAAAATAAATTTGATCGGATATTAGGAAATAAACGATTCGGAACTAACAAAATTTCATTATACAATGTTTTATTCCGCAGTTTGAGCATGAACTACCGAAAGGACCTGATTTTAAAGTAAAAATTATTCGCTTCGTTTTTATACGTCTTTTGAAAATAATCAGTGCATTTAGTGTATTTTTGATAATAATTAATTCTGCTGCAAACGGTGACACAACGTCTCGAGATCGCACTCGGAAAATATTTAAACATTGTGTTTTAAACATAAAATATTTCCTGATGAAATAAGAAGACTATTTTAAGAACAATAACTTTTCATAAACATTTGATAAGAAAGTATCACATGATTGAAATTTAATGCTACGAAAAACCGGAGTTACATATTTTTCAATTTTAGGTTAAATTGAACCTCCCGGCTTTCACTGTTAGCTTTACTAACGCCAATATAGGAGGCAGATGGTGCATTCGCACACGCGCCAGCTGCAAGACGTGCGTGTTATCGCTAGTAAATCATCCTGCTGTCGATGACGGCATGAACGACTCTCTATATTGTAGATCATTGTTCGGTTTTACTCTGCGGCTCAAGAGCATTACGTCTTTGCATAGCAGTTATCTTATTTATCTGTACAAAAGCTGTTCAACACGGGTTTGGTACCAAAAACTCAATCAGGGTGATAAAACTTTTTTCCTTGTAAATTAAGACCGGAATGCGTGATCACTGAAACCGCCATTTGTTTCATATCGTTCCTAAATGCCTTGAGTTCATCAAGAAGAACATTTTTTCTGATGATGAAATTTGCTCTCTTGTTTCGTAGAAGATTGGTTCACATGCCATTGCTTGACTGAGCTGTGTTTTCCTCAAACATGTTAACTCAAACTCTAAGTTATATTCTTGGCTGTGCTCTTCAGGTAAAGTGACGGTGACGAAGAATCAATCAAGAAATTCACCAGTTCTTTTTTTTGGTAATAGCATCCTAAGACATAAAATCACCACACAATGATCAGTAAAAACAGCACAGATAAACGAACAGATAGTCACTTGTTCCTCTTCTGAAACGTAGAACCTCTGGCTACAGCTGCATGCAGTCGAGAGGCTATACGAAGAACACGAATAAAAGAGGCGGGAGGATTAAATATCTAACTGACGAAACCCAGACAGAAGAAGTAGGACCAAATAGATATTCAAAGAAATGGTATCAAACACACAATGCTGTAGGTACTCGTTCATGGCATATTGCTCTTTCCTTGGACAACAATGAATCGTACAATCATGGCTGGCTGGCTCAGCTAAAAGACTCTTCTGACAAAGAATATCCTGTCGGATGTGTAACCAAGTTGCCATCCAAGGGATAAAGCGTTGGACTGTGAAAATGTGATTTAACTACTTATTAATATTATGAAATGCTATTTATTTATCCTGTACACTATAGCTTAGGTAGGATACAAATGACACATAAAATAAAAAAACTTCAGGGCCATAAACTTGATAAAAATACGGATGCTGTCTCTTTACATTGAGGAACATTGCATATTTTAAAACTTGACAGTGAAAAAATCTGAATTAAATCTTTTTGTTTAAACTGTATGCTATGGATACTTCAATGCTCGCAATAAATATCCCCCCTGCATGTAATCTACTCTATTTTTCAGAAATTAGTTACCCAAATACCGAAAAATTATTCATTTTTCACATAGAAAACTAAGGAGACCTTTCTGATTAAGGAAGAGTCATGCTGCTCTATTGATGGCTATCTGTACAGACAATCAACAAATTTATCTCTATGTCTACATACTGCTAGTATTTTTGTTTATGATCTCTTCATATGAATTGAAGATTTATATCTCAATCTTGAATCCTCTTATTTCTATTACAGTATTTTGAGGTGTACAAATTTAGGACCGAACTAACTGTTATAAAGTTGAGCCGTAACTGCGTACAGTCCCTCCCGATTTACAGAGGAGTTACAGCGAGAAAAAGAGCGGCCTGGGTGCGCGAGAGCCACATCGCAAGCGACACGCGACGCGCCGTCCCTGATGGTTTGAGACACCGGATTGCCAACTCTTGCAACTCAGACCAGGCCATGGAGCAGCGGATAAGCGCTTCAAAAGACGAAGTTGGCCGTCCCGAGACTTAGGGGAAAAAACGCATGAAATTCAGGAACTCTGCTTGGCTTGGCTTGGTCAAAAGTCAAAATCTTTGTTGAGAAGGCAAAGCTGTCGGGAAAGCTTTATGTAGATTTGCAAGCACTTAGCAGTACGAGAAAACCTTATATATGGCAGTGGCCGTAACCAAACTTCAAATTCAAATACAAAGCGTAGTGTTAGATAGATAGTGTATATTCATTGCTCATGACACGAGTTCTCCATCAAATGCATCACATCATTGCATAAAAAAAACACGTTTAGCAGCAATATACTTTTATCTAATAATGTTCTAGAAATTTATGGAATGGTGTCGCACTCACGATCGAAAGACAGGATTTTACAAATCCCTAAAGAGTTTTATGCGCACAACGTGGAACTGCAGAGAATTTTTACTTGGTCAGCAGCTTAACATTTTGTCAGTTTATTGAACTGATATCAATCGAATAATTAGATCACTCTATTAAATTCAGAGGGGAATTTGTTAGCATTATTTTGTTCGCTGATTTAGAGAGGTAATATATCAAAGTGGCCTTGTCTTGCTTTCTGTCGCTGGGCGTGTGCAAATATTGCAAAGTTATCGGGGCAAATTTAGGACCTGCATTCACCGAAATCAGATTTCTAGAATATCAAGTTTTGTTCTTTTCGTTCAAGAAATTAATTATGATATAATTTGAAATCCTGAAATTTTAAACGATGCTTCAAATTATTACTGCATTGTGAAATTTTTCAGTTAACGATTTTACATTACTCTAGGTATGTCGTGAACGCAGTTATTTCATCAGCGTTCAAGAATAATTCAAAACAGCGAAATGAAAATTTTGTAATTTTAGATGTAAAACTGAGCCTTTCAAACAGCTTTATATTTTGGGGAAATTCTATATTGAATTTTGATCCAAACACCTACGTTTTGATTCAAGACGACTTTCAAATTTTGTAATACAGGTCAGTTGAATATCCATCTCACCGGCTATTTCAATATCTTATTAATCTGATTGTCGTAGAATAATTAGAATAATAATTGTTAAGTTGTGTAGGTTTACTTTGGATTCATGTGAAAAATGTATTATTACAAGGGAATAGTTTTTTCTCACTGTTCATCATTCACAAGGTCAACAGAACATGTTGCCGGAAATTATCGGCTCCATGGAAACACCGAAAAACATTTTTCTCTGACAATTTTGAAATATTTACCCTGTGTCTGATTCAGCAGGACCACTAACGGAAATGAATGAAGGATCCTTTGGTTTCCTCGATAGCCTTCTTCGTCCCTGTTGTGAAAAAGCGAGTGACATGAAAGTTTCTGTTATGAAATGATTCGCACCAATAGTTGTTTCTGGAGTTCTTATCAACGGAAAAATACACCTTCGCGGCGACGACGAGAAGATAACAGAACTTTGTACTGGAAAAAAGCAGGTCAGGGGAGTTTTTCCTGTTGAACTTGCGGAGCGCTCAGGTCAGTAGCCGCGACTGAGGCAGGTCGCCATGCGCAGCAATACTTTCTGGCTGAATGAGCAGTTTGAAGGTATAAAGCTGGAAGACTTTGGATAAGAAAATACAGACAGGGTATGTGCTATTGTGAAATTATAACTGATACATTTTAGATACTTGCTTTGTGAGCAACTTACATGTCACTTCAGAAGGACAAGAATATTTGTCATATTTTCAGGTTTCTGATGACATACTCGCTCATAAATAGGTTGTCTTCAGTCATGTTTCCTCAAATTTGGGGCTCAAATTTACAACACCTCGATGGCATTGCACTATGAAGCGATGAATAGACCGCATAGGTTTAAAAATAGCTTTTTACTAGATAACAATCGCTTACTTCCACACTCGACCGATTTTCAGCATCGTGACGCAAAACTACACTACTGTTCCAAGTTCATTTTGTTAGGAAACGTGTAGCTAAAATAACGGAGGATCGATATTTTATACTCCTTCGTATTACATTGCATTAATCCTGTAAAAATTAAAAAAAATGAGGGCACAATAAGAAGATACTAGCTGGTTCAACCTTCGTGCCTGAAGCAATGACAGCGAATGAAATGTGGAAATACAAGGAGGTATTCTCAGAGCCCCTGAATTGCAGGTTTCTGGCCGTGCTAAGAGGCTTAGCTTCAGCTCCCACCTTACTATCGAGAGCAAGAGCACTGTTGGAGCGATCTCCTGATAACCAGCGATAAATTTTGAATTTCAGGGTTCATCAATGTTCGTTTGAAGAGCAGTGTTCATCTCAGGCTGATTAAGTAAACTAATGCAAGCTGTGACAAGAGAAGCAAAGCTTCATTCGATGGATTTTTACTTACTACAAGCGCCGTTCACTGCTCTGATGAAGCATTCCTAGGAGATCGTGAGGTTAATTCAATGAGTGCTCCATTTTATTCCCACTTATAGAAGTTTTTATGATTCTTTTCATGTTTTTTTAGTTTGATGGATATATGGTCCAAACTTTGAACCAGACTATACATGACCATACCTCTTCAAAATTTTGTGAAATACAGGCTAATAGATATGAAATGTCAGCTGAATATACAGATATAATCAACTAATCTGCAACAAATTTTCAAGGTAAAATGCTTTTAGTTCTTCAAAATACTAGCAAAATACTGCATGGTAGCCTGTCAAAAAAGCGTATAAATTATCAAATAATAATTCAGATTCAATAGTGAATTGGGGCCAAAACATTAAATGTGTCGTTAGAAGAGCAATGTTCCTGCATGTTTACTCTGGAAAAATCAAAATAATCCTAGCAACCCAACTTTGCGCAGAGTCTTTGGACTAGCTACCTATTTCCTGATTTTTACAATTATGATAGTAACAGACGGTGATTTTCCTACTGTCGCAGGTGAAAAAAAATCAAACTGAAATAAACTATCTCATTGAACAACAAGATGGGAAGTACAGTATGATTCACGGATGATCTATCATCAGCACGCTGCCTGACAAAGAATCAGTTTCTTAACGTCAGTAGCCTACAGATGCAGTTGCAGACATGGTGATGACATTTATATTATTCTCAATTCTATACCCGCAGCAAAACTCACATCATAAACCGCATCCACTCGTAAAATCGCGCACTATTCATCGATGTACACGACACGGTTCTCGAAAAAGTTATATTTTGAGTCCTCGGTATAACGAAACATTAAATTTGTGTTTTTCAATCAGTAGAGATTCAAACAGCTCTGTAAAATTGTCTTCTTTCTACGTAATGCCTAATTATAATTCAATATGTTGCTCTCAAGCTCGAATCAGAGTTAGTGTTTACTTGATAAACACCGCTTCATCGCGCTTGTCTTTGGAAATTTTCTCCCATGCTTTTTTTAAACAGCCCATCGGCAGCGCTTCTGATCTCATGTATGTAGGAACAAGGATAAGATTTTGACGTCCGGCTAGTCCACGTAGACAAATCCATAAATTAACTTGTGATGAAAGGGAAGGGAGAGGAATAATTAAGCTTCCTCACAAATATTCAAATCCAATTTCGGTATCGTTATTGTTTCCAGTCAGAAGTGTGACAGCGTGCGCTGCTCTGTGGAAAGTGATCAACTTGTTACTCAAGTGCTTGTCAATTTTTAACATCAGCATTCAAAATGTACTGAACGCGTTTTCGCTGGAAATGAGATGAAGCCTCCAGGTTTTGCAAATGACAGCCTGAAGCATGACCGACGCAGTTATTTTACAAGCAAAATTTGTTTTGCGGAGTCCAAGATGAAGGAAAGTTTGCTAGGACTTGCCTAGCATGCTGTCAGTCTGTCAGCTGAGCATCTCCTCGAGGGAGAATATTTTCGGAAGAATATTTTCTCAAACTGTTTTTTATTTTATTTGATTGAGCTGTTCGCGAATTACGATGGTAGCCAGTATTTTTTTGCAAATAACCTTGTATTTTGATTTTATTTGAATAAGTTGTTTGCGACTTTACCCTACCATGGTAGCAAGTATTTTTTTTGCAATTTACTTCGTATTTTTCACTCAATCCACTCATTTTACTAGCTTCTACTCTGACGTTTTTGGGTTTCATTTGACTCTCGCTTTGATGTTTCGAGAGTCGTAGGAGAGCGAGAAATTAGGGCTCGACCATGTCGCCAAACCCCTTTGATTCTAAATCAGTAAACTACTGACCTACGAGTCAGGCATCATTTCTATTTGGTTTTCATTCATCTAGTACTTTGTGATCCTTTTGCGTCGCGTAATTTTATTTTAATGTAACAGATAGTGTCGTCACTCCTAGGCAAAATTTGGGCATTCCAGTGCTTTCACTCAAAGCCTGCGTGGATGTTCAGGCTTTCCTATCGTAAAAATTAATTCAGGACTTAGTTTGACCGCCATTGTTCGATTTTTGTTTTGTTGTATGTGATGGTGCTTATTCTATAATATAAAGTTTTGAACTGATTACTAAACATATTGAAGCATTTGATGATATTGAAATAAATCTCATTCATTTATATACATTGTTCCGTATCGAAATTATTCTAAAAATTCTATGCGTCAATACTAAAAAGTATTAAAATCTATAGAAACAATCATGAACGATTTTTCGCATATGTGATTGAACTGTGGGTAATATTATAAAAAAATGAAATAAGCTCTATTATAACCGAAGCAAATTGAAACTTCGACTCTATGAGCTTCCGTGGAAGTGTCTGGATGATACATCGAAAGACATGTTTCGAACAGAAAGTTATGATGACGACATTCATCTCGGAATAATACTGAACGCGGTGGAAAAGCGAGTACGCTTACATTTAAGCACAAGAACTCTAAATTATATTCGAAAAACGACAGTAAATCATGACCACTTCAACATTGTTCGTAGAACTGACAGAAACCAGGAAACGTACACTTAAATAAACTGTATTTTACCTCCTACAACGGTGACGTTAACTACATATATCTGAAACTGAAAGCAGCATCCCAAATTATTTAAAAACATTTCAAAGTAAATCTTTCCTTGACGATCGTGAAGTCTATGAGCGCCGCTTCAGGATCTGCTCCACAGTGTGATAATAATATGTATTCCTGAAAGACTAAGCTAACGTTTTTATAAAATACTTAGCTTTGACATACTTGCATATTCATTCTTCAATGTTTGTATCTGAAAAATATGTTTGAAATAGTTGCATAAAGGAACACATCGAAACTTGCACATATTGTTCCAAAAATGAATCAAAATAACTTAAAACACTTTGTGTAATACAAGAGTTAATTCTTTAAATGGTTATCTCTTACCAAGAAATGATGAGTTAAATACTCATAGAGCAATAAAGAGCCTAACTGATGTTATGAATACTGCATTGAATCGATGTTCTTCGATCATCACTTATGGTATCACACCGAAAAGTATACAGAAGCAAAGGATTGACGAAGACATTGTTGACATCATAAAGCTTCAAGCACTCTCACTATTTCTACACGAAGAATGACTAGTAAGAGCACAGACAAAAAAATAACGTTACGAATAAAATAAAAACATCATAGAAAAATATTTGTTTTATTCGTAAGTTCACCTCATCTAAAACCATTAATTAATGTAACGTGGTGCAATCTCCATATCATATATACTGCAACACTAATAAATGCCGGTGCGAAAATTAATGGTTCCATTCTTCAGTTAAACGAAAACTATCGCGAGAAAGACATTGGTACTGTATTCCACCCCTATTTTTCATGATAGTTAAAAATTCTGCTGATCATGAAGCTACAGATCCAACTGACCTTTCGAATTACATGGGTTACAAGAACAAACTTTTTTCTTTTTCACGCTTCTATTTCTTCTGATATTGCCTACTCCATGAGTAATTTGTTAAATAAATCAAGAGAATCAAACACCCTCTTTGTTGAACTACTAATAAGTCGAACTGTATCTTGTTATCTATGATTTCCGTATTTCTTATCGCAACAAAATGAAATAACTCGATTAGCTTCTGAAAAAGAATCGTCAAGAAATACTCTGCGCTCTTCTAACAATCAAGTGAATAACTCATAGCCATTCTAAATGTCAGATAAGTTCGCATCAGTTTTTTGCGTGCTTTTGGACAGACTGCGACATTGTTTGATGCTCTGCAGTTAATAACAAAGTTCGACCGCTGCATTCTCGTGATGTCCAGAAGCCCATCAAGTCCTACAAGAAGGAAAAAATACATCATATGCTGCAAAATTCAATGAAAAACGAACAGATTTTTACCTATGTTTTGAACGAATAATTTCTATTTTGGTGCATAATTTAAAGCTCTCTTTATACTACTGGTATTATTGGACGACATCCTAGAGTTTTCAAACCTTCATGTTTTTCGTTCGTTAAACCATGAGGAATCTCTGTACTACCTACCATTCACCCGCCGTGTAGTTATCTTAAGATTTTCACGATGGAATGCAAAGTAGGCCGGCTTGGTTTTCCATTTCAATGAAATATCTTTCATTCAACTAATGATACAGCATTATACATTCAGCGATGATTTTCTATCGAAGTGAAGGTTAATACACTTGTCATTTTCTTAAGTTAGTCTTGAACATTTGCAGTGAATGACATTTTTCAAATCTAAAAACATATGTTTCAGCGCTATCGAACGCATCATGTGCTGTGTATACTTGCCTTTTTGATTGGTTCCTATTTCTGCAGATAGCCAAGCAAGAACAATAATTGCTATCAAAAGTAACATTTTCCTTCACATTCCAGATTTCCGCAGCCTGATCTAAGGCGCAATAGCATGTAAAACAACGGTTACCTCACAACGAAAACTGCCGGGCACAACAATAGGCAAGGACCAAGAACGACTGCGAATCCCCCGCAAAATGCCGACGTATCTTTGCGCTCTATCCTTTGGCACAAAAGAATGCAATATCGCCGTTTCCAGGCATACTTTACGGGCGAGACAGGCTACTGAAATATCTTCATTTCCTATCATTTTTAATAGCAATATGGTGTGGAACACATCATTTCACCCCAAATGAGAAAGGTAAACGCTAACTGAGAATTTGATACGTTTCAGAATAAGAATATTTTCAGTTGATCTGCGTGCAAAATTTTGTCATTCAGCGGAAGTACAACCCTGACTTTCGTATGTGCGTGTTCCGCTGGAGATTAGTTGAAATAGCACTAGGTTTTCTAACACCTACTTCACATGCGTCGACAGCTTCGTCAATACCATAGTTTTTTATCAGTAAGGTCTGTAGCTTTTCCACTTCCATGAACACAGCAAGTGGTATGCAGCACAGTCTACCTCTATATTTAAAAAAAAATTCAGGAATGAAGTTAGCTTGATAACTTCACTTTCGGAACTAGTCCATCACTTTTCGAATAGCTTTCGTGCTCATGTGCGGTAAGAAGATGTACCTAACTTTGGTACATTCAATCTTACGTTGCGACCCAGGTCGTGGGGTGCTTGAGTCCTGTTTACTTGAGTATAGAACGTAGCAAAAACAATGATACGATGATTCGTAGCCCACATGTGACTCCAACTTCAGTGGGTCCATTTCTCGTGTTCGAGGATGCGTTGACCTTCAGTCAGGTTTTCTTCAGCCAAGAGAGGAAGCAGACTACCTGTCTCGAAATTAAACGTTGATAAAAATTAAAAGTCCGTATCTGAGCGTTATGGCACAGTTTCATCAATACAGTGAAGCTTGTGTAGAGAAAAAATAAGAAATAAAACTAAAATCGAATGCATAAATGATATTTTGGCATAAAAAATTTTCCATCAAAATTTTCTGCTCTTCATTTTTTCTGCGTGAAAAGCTCCGCATTTTGAAAAGTACTTCAATATTTATGGCACGCAAGGACGAGACTATCTCTTAGTTGAAAGGAAAGGGCTCTATCACGGTTTTTTTTTTTTGAGAATGCATTTCATTTTTAGGCATTTTTTTATTACTGTTTCACGGCGTTAACAATTCTAAACTTGTTGACAGCTAAGAAAGGCTCTGCATCAACGCAATCGACTTTAAAGATATTTACTATACATTATGCATTGGACGAGTTTGCTCGTCGCACTCTGAAAGGTAAATTAGATAAAGACAAGTTAAGGCTGGGGTAGAATTTTGAAGAAAAGTTGAGCCCTTTTTCGAATCATGAAATTGACAAAATAAAGAACTGCTCACTCCTCATTTTACTAAAGGCTCGCTCATTGGAACATTGGGAAATAGCTCGAAACTAAGCTGTGAATTACCAGGCAGATGTGCTACGAGAATTTGCTTATGCGTGATTAGATAAAATTTCAGAAAGCGCTTAAAGCGATTACAATGAACGCATCCATTCAAATTCACAATGTTTTTTGCCAAAAAAACATTTCAGAACCGTCCATTTAACATCTCTATGGTTTTGCTTTCTTTATGATATGAATGTAGAGTTGAGGGTGTCACATATGGTGTATTAGAGATGATTTCGTGATTCATCTTTACCAATTGTCTGTTGTTAAAAAAATTCGTAGCTGTGTAATATAAACAGAAGGTATTCATAATTGCTATGCACTGGTAATTATATTGAGGATAATATTGGAGATATTATAAGCAAGTTCCCGGCATTGCTAACCGCTGTGCTGTTGTGCGTCGTATGTTTCTGTGTAGGTTGGTTGGATTATGTTTTCGTCTGTGCTGCTGGGAATTTAGATCATGCAAGCAAAGCATGAACTTCATTGGGAATTGTAAAAATGATATTCCTAAGATCACAAGAACTGAGCCCCAACTTCATTCAAAATATTTGAGTGCTTCTAATTGAGAAGAGAAATAAACTCACTAACTTCAGATAATAAAAAAATTGAGTTGCGTTCAATTCCAGAGCAACAGGGAAGAGTATCGCGCTAACTTCACAGGATAGTGTAAAATGCCAAAGGAAATGTACAGATCTTGCAGGGCAGCCGAGATCTTAATTCTGAAGCTAAACTTGGAAAGTAGTAAAAACTCCAAGATCATGAGGAGAGTTTCAGCATCCCGGCTTCAAGGAATAAAACTAGAACAGTAACAGTGTTAAGATCAGGAGAATAGAGTTCTAACTTGACGCCTTCTTCCTCCCAAGCAAGCGTGTCTGGGCCGAGCAATGGGGATCTGGCGGCCGCAATTGCGGTGATGGCGCAAGAAAGAAATTGCGTTCTGTGCGGAATTGCTGCCGGACGTAATTGGCTAAAGAAGTTTTTAATTCGAATAGCTAGAAAGGCAACACGAAAAGACTCATATGTTTGGCTTTTAGGGAGGTGAGATTTTACTTGTGCACTGAATTCTTGGAATGGAGGTTGGGCTCAGAGAATACTTATTTTATATTTTTTTAGTTTTAAATGCAGTGAAATAATGATGGCTCGATTTTGATTTTCAATATACTTCAAGCGTAATTCATGCTGTTATTACATATCCTTTGTCTAAATTTTGTGTGACGAGTCATTTTCATTTTGAAATTTCTGGGAATTCAAGGACACAAGAACCATGCTGTACTTTTTGTTGTTCTTCAAACGGCAACAAATTAGCTAAATCGTTGTACTTTATTCTCAAATCTCTACACTGTCGTTTGGTAATTTACGAGTAGCACTTTTACAGTCGCAAAAAAATCCGCGAATGTATGTTCATTTTTCTATAAAGTAATATTATCTGTGCTATTAGAAATATCTGGTCACTCAAATACGAGAATACCTGTTGACTGTAATAAGTACAACCAACCCAACATTGTGTTCAATTGTGGGAGCCACAATGAATGACATCGGTGTCCCATCACTTCTTGAGCTCTAGAGCAATCTTTCAGTCGTTGATAGTGTACTGCGTCCGATGATACTTTCCCTCCGAAATTTTATTCCAGGGAAATAACTGATTATCCATAAAAACAACAACACAGAAAATGTTCAGTTATTTTTGCTGCTCGAAAATTTTGTCTCTGCTTTCTCCTGGTATGGGGAGCTTTTGCTCAGATTTTAACAGACATGCTTTTGGTTAACAATTATAAACAATACATTTTCAAGCAAATGGGACAAACTATTATTTTACGTAAATTTAATATTATCAATCCAATATTATATCATTAGCATTAGTGACGTCGTAATGCATTTCAACACTTGAGCTGTTTGAACATTTTCGGGTTGGATCTATTTGGTGAGTTTTCACAATTTACGCATTTCATTATGTACTGCTTTGGACTCGTGCTACAGGAGCACGTCCGACAATTTGTTCTTACATGCTTTTTTAAATAATACAACTGCATACACTCAATTTTTTCGAAGTTTGGTGTGCAGATTGAAATTTTGCATACGTTCTGTAAGTAGTAATTTTGTAATATTGCTCCTCTCTTTTTTGGCTGGGAGCAGATGTAGGCTCTTAACGGCGACTGCATGCAAAATTGGCATTGAGCTTATAACGTTGTGAATTAACATTCCAAAATACGATGCTTTAATGTTTTCACGTTTTAAATATTTTCATTTCTTGTATAGCTCGTAGTACATCAGCAGAGAACAATCAACTAGACTTCTGTCTGGTTAGCAGTTGAGACGATGAGTTTGTTGCTTGTTCAGCTTGAATGTCTCTTGTGGACACGGAGAAAAGTAATGCAGGTAACGACTGCAGAAACAAATGACAACATTTATCTTTGTTTTATTCCAGCTCTTCGCCAGTCTACAAAGCCATCGGCTACTTTAAACCTACTCTGCAATTCAGGCAATGAAGCGAATGTGCTGGACTGCCGCATACCAACGCTTGCAAACAGGGAGGGTAGCATCAGATTTCTCCTTAGATAAAGACTCTCACTCCAGTGCTCGACCTCACGACAATGAATTCGATCAAGAGAAATTGATCGTTTAGATTGAATTTCTGATGGCTTGCAGTGAAGAACTGTCAGACGATCTCTTATTTTCGGGTTCGTGCAGTAGATCACCCTGTTTACTTCAGCACGGCCCCATCGCTCTACCCGGTTACTCTTTTTCTGAGTTGATAGGACGTCGTTTGAGTGGCACACAACCGGACAACAGCCACTCGGGCGAGATTGGAAGAGATTAAATGACTGTTGAGTGCTGCTCTGTTTCTCTGGAACACTCACTATGCATCAACCTTCTCAGAAGCTGCCTTGATAAATCCTGCACATATGGTTGAACTCACAACGGGAATTATCTGCAGTATTCTGCGCCTATTGGTACAAAGTCCCACCGTTAGTTTAGTTTCATTCTCACCCTGGACGTAACATGGAAAAAATTGTGAAAAGACTACTATTTTTAGTTTAGCAGATGACATTCCATAAGCAAATTATATGATCACGTCTAAAACATATTCAATAAATCATTTACTTAAGCGAGACGTGCGAAATTAACTTAGGTAAAGAATAAGTAATTCACTTAGTTATACTCAGAGTTGACTTAATAGTGTTGCAAAAAAGACGTCAATACGAATATTGTCGAACTAGGATTTGAAGGTGAAGCCTCATTTGAAAATATTAAGTGGCACTAACGGGTACCTGCTGTAGGGCAGCACTTAATGATAGTGGTAGGAGATGTCCCATGTGGGAATAAAACTTATACCCAAGATGAACTAAAAAAATCTCATTATTCTAAATGGATCTCTAAAATAATTAGTGAATTTGAGGGATGAAAGTTCTACGATACACATTGTTCTTGAAATTATTTTCCTACGTTTCTTGTAGGAGTTTATTTGTCGAAGCGAGTGCAGAATTCAGGAGTTGTTCCTGTGTGACATTTATAGAAAATGATAATCCCTTTCCTCTTGAATGAAAGATGTATTTCTAAAGGTTACTAACGACTTCTAACACAGTACGAATACATTGTAAATTACAGTTTTATCGGATTTCGCATCCACAGCATCAGCGAGTCGAACTTCAAACGTTTTTTGAAGTATTTATGGAAGAAAGCTTACTGCGGAATGTTTGCGTGAAATGGAAAAATTTGCTCTCCATCGAAACTTCGAAATGAATTTTAGAAGATAAAGCTTGTCCTGTAACGCCGTTGATGTTAAATGTGAACTCTATAGCAGCACAGCTGCTGTGTTGAGTATTATTTTACTTTTATTAAAGAGCAAACAACATCAAATTTGCGATTGATTCTTACCAAACTAAAGGCTGCTCATAATCATCGCATAAATAGCACCCCCTATTACCTAATAACAGATTAATTTTTAAAACGTGCTATTACCACTATTAACAGATCAATATCGCATTTTTCAATTAATTTGCCCTCAACCCCTACAGATTAACAAAATTTCTCATGCGGAATATTTATCAATTAAAAATACGCGCGAATAAATAAATAAATATGTGCGAATTTACCTGAGTTTCTTACGAGAAATCGATGAACTATTTCGTGCAAGATAAGCCGTTCTAGGAAGGCGCCGCTTCTCAAATCACATTGTCGACTAAGTCAAAAGAGATAGAGCCTCGCTGTGGCATGTCAGCTAATGAGAAGCTCTCCATGATCGTGTTTTCTCAATTATAGTGCGGTAACAAGAGTCGTTTTGGGGTTGAAATTCCGCTTAATCAGCAATATTGATACTTAATCATAGAAACATTTGCATATGAACCGACCAGTGACTAATTTATGGTAGATGCATAATTTTTACTTCTTTTTAAGACAATAAATAAATAGTTTTTCCACTGTTTTTTTTATAGCCACTTCTTCCTTTAATGAAAGAAGAACCATCGGGAGATGTCAGTTGCAAGATATTGAAGCAGCCATAATGCTCACAACCGGTACAAAATGCTTGAATGATCAAAATGGGATGGTTTTAGATGCATACATCTTGAGTGACGTCAAAGTTTTAATGGCAAATAAATAAGCACAACGCATCGGATGAAACATAATTTCACTCAAGGAACGAGACGGCAGGCACCAACAACGCTTGTTGCCATCCCTACACAGCAAAGTAAAAGGAATGAGACGATCAGAAACTCTAGCTTCATATGTTGTTGCGACTAGTTTCCGATGACTTGTATCGACAATACTACCCTCTTTACAAAGACTGATAAAATGGAAAGAGTACTAATCCAGCTCATAAGCAATAACCTGTACTCGTAGGCATTTATTTTTCTTTCATTTTCGCTGTCTTTTTTCGCAAACTCAGTTCTTCAGAATGCTGAAGTGCTTTGGAAGCCACGTTTGCCAACATCCTACATTTTCGTATGAGAACGTGTGTAGTTGTTTTTCGCACGCCTTGTGCAGTAGACAAGGCCGAGGAGAGGCTTCAAGAAGTTCGACACGGATACGATATAAGCACAGCCTCAAACTGCACTGTCAAAACACACGTCTAAAGTTCGGTTTCTTTGAACCTGACTTGAGACAATGGGAAATAAATAATTAAAATCGGATGGTAAATATAAAGTAGCACTGATTACGGCTGATTATTTGAAAAACTAAAACGTATGACGAAAGGCTCGCGATATAGGCTTCACAACCCTTATGATTTTCCGTATATTAATCCTTCATATCCGAACAAGAAATAAATATATCCCTACAAATGACTGGCAATTCGAAACAAAAACATGTTGTCATTTTGCCGTGCTCAGCTACCCACTTTGCAGTTTGTGGCATCATAACTTGGTCGCGTACCATCAGGAAACGTTTTACCACGCATGAATTGCGCTCATATTTTCACGCAAGGCCAATTACTTCTTGCTCTGTAATATTCAATGTAGATACCAACAAAGTTAGCACCCAACTAACTGCGTACTTATTATCTAATTTGAACACGGTCAGAATCAATTAACTAGAAAATCTTACAAAAACTTAGCGGGGAAAGACATAATTTCCAAACATCATAAGAATTTGTGATGAATTAACCACTTCTCTGAACATGAGTAAGTGTCCTAGAATCAAACCCACGAATGAAAGTTTGAGGGTAATTGTACCATTCTTGATATTTTTATGTCCTTACAGGTTCCATTGCAAATGAGAACAAATAATATACACACCAAAAACTAATGTATAATATACGTGTTCATGAGAACTGATTTTCATAGATACAGCGCAGGCTCGAAAGCATGCGCTTCTTCACAATGACTCGGAATGTCTTTAGAATGTACGACATAACTGTTGTCTACTGAAGTAATCAAATACAAAATCTCAGCTCAGCAATAATATGAAAATCAACATTCGTTTCTTTGTGAATCAATTCAGTGGGTATAGTGATGAAAAATTAATCATTACATGTTTCAAATTTTGAACAGGAAATTTGATAAAAATGAAATACGTGAACGGTTCACATCACAGAACCCTACAGTGTGTTTAGAAAGAACGAGAGATGGTGGTGAAAAAATGATGGTAACTGATATTATGCTTCTGAAGTGAATTCTTATTACGCCTCTCCTCACATGAAATTTTTATATGCCGGCGTACAATATAAGCCGCTGGTGAAAGAATGAGTAGTAAAATATATCTTCGCAGATTGTTTTTAGGTCCCATTCAGCTGTCAAAAATTAGAGCGTAGCTACAGGAATGTCAAACTTGGAAACAAATGGTAAATTAATGATATTCACTTAACTAATCAGAAACTTTGTCCATCTCACGGAACTTTCTGATTTTCGTTAACAAATTTTCGGCTGCTCCCAGAATCTTACGAATCACATCTAATAGGAACCCTTTTCTCCTAAATTATTCGTGTCCGAAGAAAGATTAGGATAATTATTTTCGTTACAGCCTCATTCAGAACCTAGCACCCGTAGCATTGACTTTAGATCTAACCCATCAATTCGAAGTCTCAGGCTCTGAGTGAGTCGCTTTCAAAACCGCTACTAATTTGAAGGGCAAATGGAGTGTATTTAAATTCTGACAGGAGCAGTTGCTTTGCAACCTGCAGTGCGAGCTTAAATCTCTACAGCGCTGCTCTAATCCGGCCATCACTCTGACGCAATGCACCACTACCTAGTTAAGGGCCCTTGCTTGCTCGTCCACCATTAGAGTTCAAGTATCGAGTTCATGTCAGACTGATCTGCTCACTTCTGCCAATACAGTATGCATAGCAGTGGATCTGTTGAGTTAGGCGGTCATTCAAAATAAAGAACATGACATAGGGAACACATTCACAGCAAAAGTACTTCCTTTACCGTACCAGTTTTTTATAGCGCAATCACAACTCCTCCAAATGCATTTAAAATAAAACTTGCATTGTGTTAGAGCCGCTCCCGAAATAGCTGGTTCAATTCATAAAAAACCTCATTCAGTACGGAAAAATGCTTCTGCGGAATGAGTCTACCAAAATTTACAAAATATGACTGAATATTTTGGATATTATGGTAAACTTTGAGCATCAGAAAAGCCTACACTTTTTCTCGTAAAAATGCTCCCAGGACACGAAAATTGTCTCCTGAAACTAATATGGTGCCGGACATCCTCGAGCTCGAATAAGGGCTAAAATTCTGCCCGACATTGAGTTTACGAGTGTCTTGATGTGTTTTGGTCGATTTTCAAACACTCCATGCTTAACGGATCTCGTGGCTCGGCCACAGTGCGTGGACGATCTTCTCGATCGACGTCTAACTTGTCGTTCGAGGGGGTCCCACAAATTTTACATTGGGTTCATGCTTGAAAATTTATATTAGGATCCAGACTGTTGATTAAAATTACGGTTCTAGACCGATGCACCAGGCAGTTGTCACCCTGAATGATAGGCGAAGTAATATAACTTTCTCCGTTCAGATATTGCGCAAATAGGCAAAACTTGGTTATCTGGCAACTCAATGTAGACATCATGGTTCAGTTTGACGGATACCTTAACCAAAGAATTCACTTTTTTGCAACTGAAACAAACCCAAAACATAATAGACCTTCTTTTTCGAATTGCCTCTTGCACACAGATTTCGTCGAAGGCTGCATGAGGTCTTTGATGAACACGACAGCGACCATCATTACTGTTGAGGCAGATTTGTGATTTGTCTGACCACGTGACACTTCTTCTCTCCATTATAGTTCAATGCATGCGTGCTTTGGCCTAGTTTAAGCGATTGGTCTCCAGGGCAGAAGTTAATATCGGTAGTTTACGAGCCACTCTACTTCATGCAAATATTGCATGGAGTTCCTTCGAAGAATTCGTTCAGAAGTAAAAAGAGAAGAGCATTCATTGACGTTTAGGCTAAGTTTCAATGAAATAACGACTGCGGTCAACAATTCGTTACACGGGGTGGTACTTCATATCGCATATACTTTTCTTCCGACTGTAATTTCACCTTGATGGGCCGTACGCACCTGATTGATTCCATCGTTGGTGACCCGTTGCAGTGCAGCACAAAACTAAGGCAAATTTCGCTGTATCATTGTCCCTTAGCAAAACCAATTGCAACCGCCTCATTTTGCCATTCTGATAAGTCTTACTACCGTTCTACCGCTGTGGAGCACCAACAAACAACCTAAGTTTTGCCAACTCTGACTGACTGATGCCTGTCCAGCATGTTCATGAAACCTAAACTCAGTCACATCCTTGAACGCCGATTGCTGAAGTATTAAATAGCAGAGCTTGAAAAACTATAATTGACTCATTTTTCTCTAGGGAACTTATTTTATTTTCCTCGAAACAGAATGAAAGTGAATGTCTCTAAGCAGCATTCTTGGATATTATGTACCCAAGCGCAGGTCTAATAATAATGAAAATTAACTAAATATTTTGAAGACGCCAATCCATATCCGTGTTTTGTGTTTTACTCTTTGTAGGATCAACTTCATTTGATTTACTTTAGGCAATAGGTGTTCCTTTTAAAATTGTTTCACGTGAAATTTCTGTTCAGAATCGTCCGAGGAAACTGCTACCAAAATATGCCTTGTTAATCAGATGTCCCCTCGGAAACCGCTATCTATCTCCTGAAATGGCTGAGCTGAAATTAGTTTAAATTACTTAGTTACAGCCAGGCTCACCTCGCAACACCTAATTCTGCGATGAACTGTGTAACGAACTTAAGGAAGGCGAGGGCCTTGGTAGAATACCGTTCTGCGTAGACCTTTCGTTGACATTTGCAAGCCGGCGCTTGACGCACGAGCCAGGAGCTCACCAGTCTGAGAAATGGTTGAGGCGGGTGCTTGGAAACACGATTACTGTCGGCAACAAAGAGCCCGGGTAAATAGGGTTGTTCACGAGGAAAGAGGACCTCATGAATAATTCGCTATATTTATGAGATTACGGAATTAAATTAGCTGCGTTGAAATTCGAGTGCATTTCGCTAAGTTATCCATAATATATACGATGTTTTAAAATAGAGACTTACTGCTGAGACGTTAAGTTTATCGTTCGCACACACTTTTTTTATTCTAGCAGTGCACCAGAAACAAATAAGATGTTGACTAAACTTGAAAGGATGGGACTTTACCATGCTCTTTCAATGAATGAAACGAGCATTCTCAACGTTCAAACCAGTTTCTGCGCCCGGTCGAGAAGGAGGCACGATTTGTTTCTTGAACATAACGCAAATCTAGTGACATAAAACGATTCAGTAATACAAATGTATTCTAAAATGAATATCCAAAATGTTTGAAATCGAGTTCACAAATCTTGTTATTTTTTTTACAATAAGGTTTTTAAGAACCCTAAAACATTCACTTATGTGTGTATGATGTATTCTAAATCGAAATGGGAACTTATTTCGTTGTTTAATTTATGAAATACAGAACTGGCATAACAAATTATTTCATCTTGCCTGGCATCAAAACGTATATCGGAGCCATTTCCATCATCAAATTGGGAGGTATTTCCATCAAATCATTAGGCCGCTAAATTGTAACCGCGGAAGGGTACACATGGACAGAAATTTAAAATAAACAGACACATAATGCGGTCAAAATCCATGTAATAAACCAATGAATAAAACAAAATGTGTCAAAATTAAACAATAAAAGATACAATTATCCTTTACTTTCCATGTAAGAAACTTAGAAATGAAGAAAATTCCGAGAAAATTAATCATCTTTACTAAGACAAGCAAACGTTCCGGAGTTCAGCTCCTTCATCTGTTCAAAAAACAAATCAATATGCCACTGGAATAAAAGGTCAGAGTACAATGAATGGTAGGTTGTAAAATTTAACATGAGAAGTAAATAAAAAAACACACACAAAACAAACGTAAAAAATAAAATTGAGCAGGTAATGAAGATATTTCGAACTATTTACTATTTGCATAGGGTATGAACTGTCCATTTTGTTCAAATCAGAGTTTCGCTTGAACGGACTCTAAAATCTGAAGGTCATAAGAGGTCGAAGCGGAGTCTAAAATTTTGAAATCGCCCGGAGATATACTGTCCGTACGTTACATTTATCGGCATGATTTTGCACTACAGAATGTGATGGGTGTGCTAGCTAACTCTCAGTTATTTTCATGTAATTATGAACATTTTATTTCATTGTAATAGTTTCCAGCTAAGATTATTTGTTTCATAATTATTCATATGGCATGTAATTGTAAAAATTGTTCTGTCATTTTAATAGTTTCTGGCTTTAATTATTTGTTCACCTGGTTCATTTAATTTCTGCTGTTTCCTTAAGTTCTTAAGGATCAATGTGCGGTGTCTGTCCACACCAGAAAATTTACTGCTGCAAGTAGGCGTCGTAAATTTAATTTGGCCTAATAACTTTTGATACCTGAAGCGAAGACTTGAAACTTCTGTGGTAATGACATGGAATTAATGAGGCAGCCTCAGTACCAATTTCTTTGACTAGAATGCTTTCTAACTTTCAGCAGCTGAGGAGTTGTCATGAGTTTTGAAATATCTTTTGGTTTTGTATAGTTTCTTTATAACAAAAACTTGATCTTTATTGGAACTTGCAGTTTCATGAAGCGGCAAATTGCATAAGCTTCACTAAAATTTGCCCTTTAGTAAGCTTAACAACAAAAATAAGTAACGGGAAATATTTTCTCATTAATTATGAGAAGAAACCTTTCATTACTACTGCTTCTTCTGAACACACATGCCAGTGTTTTCATGATTGTTCAAAAATGCTCGCACTCAAAATTTGCGACCAATAAACACCGCGTGCAGTTGAATGAAATGATTTAATTTTGTTTTTTCTGTGTTTTATTTGAAACCAGCCCGCTCGCCACGTCTCCTGAGCGAAAGGGAGCAACTATTGTGGCAGATAACGAAAGAGTTGCTCAGACACAGCTGTTTCTAGGCTTCGAAGAGGACGTCTTTTTTGCACTCGCGCCAGTTGCGTCAGCTTTAAGGCTCCGAACCTGACCGGTCACCAAAGAAGCCGAGACACATTAGTCATCGATGACAGAGTGAGTCATTCCCAAGGTACATATTTCTCTTCTAAAACAAAAACGAGTTTGAACTCAGGGAATATTTTCTTCCAATTTGTACGCAGAGTAAAACGGCAATCTTCACAAAATCTTTGTTTTTGTAACGTAACAGCTATAAATTAAACGTCCTGCTGATAATGTTAGCAGAGGGGGTTATACAATGGTACATTAACTCCGAGTTTTCAATTGTATCGGAAAATTCACCTACAAAATATAAAAGAACCGCGAAACTCCTCAGTCTTTGTTGAGAGTGTAAGCGACATTTCTTTCTCTGATACGCCTAGCCATTGTTCTTAAGATCAAAACAACGTTTTCTTTGTCTTTCAGTTCTTTCACTGATGTGAAACTGAAAATATGGTCTTCTTTGTGATGTTGATCGCAGGCTCCTGGCAACGTAGAGCCAGTACAGCGCTCTGCTCCAGTGAAGCCGCGCGTCGTTGCTGTTGTGATGCGCGTTTGGATCTCAGGAGAGCGGCAGAGCTGGCTGCTGCGTCCATGGTCCCGAGTTGGTCTTCATCTGTGTTTGAAATGCTACTTCAACTACTTGGTGTCTCTGAGTCTATTTAAACCTCAGCCCTGGAGAATTCAATCGTATTTTTAACCATGTGAAGTGAATAAAAAATAATTGCACAAATACACTGTTCAATAACTTTGTACGTTGCAAATCACTGTAAGTTGAGATTCATTCAATGAACTCTGTGGTAGAAAAGGATCAGTACAATAATATATTTTTTTCCTGAGAGTTGGTTGTTGATATCTGATAGCAACCCTAACTACCTTAGTCGACAAATATCATATGATGGTAGAATTTTTATGTTAGTTATCTTAGTTCCCTCTTTTCTTATTTTAATTCTTCATTCCTACATTTTGGCTCTAATTAGGTAATAACTCTTAGCTATGAGTATGTAATAACTCACCCTTCAGATTCCTGATACACCATTTGTAGCCACATAACCTCACCTTCATTATTCAAAGACTATTTGGGTTCTATTTTGAATTTTCTTGAAGCTGTTTCTTTGAACACATCCCTCCTATATTATATTGCCAATCTGCTTTTGGTTTAATTTTTCCGACGTTGAAAATATCATTTATTGGGTTGAAGTCTTGCCAGTTCAGTTGTATTCTGTAAGGCTATCTGGTATCTTTACATGACCTGAAATTATTTGGCTGTGCCGTCAACGCCTCAGTCGTGTTTTTTGTTAGTTTACTTCTTCTTATCTCCAGGAAGGATTCTACTCCATGTCATAACTGAGCGCATTTAACATGGTTAATAGCATGATGAGAGAAAACTCTTGGACGTTCTGCAAGTGCATGCTGTCTCATGCAGAACCTCAATCCTCAGAGCCTGAGCGCACCAGCAATATATAATTGAGTTCAAAAACAGTGTATAATGCTGTAAACGCTCTCGTAAAGTGGGATTTGTTTAAATCTTAGTATGAGGAATTTCGGTATAAATTAACTTCAACATGAGGCTGATGCCATTGCCATATAGTGAAAAACACAACCACTGGGATGTTCTGTTTAGACTTTCCTTATTACAGGGTAGCAAGATTGACAGAAAATAAATAAATAAATTTGGTTTGTTGAATACGAACAATGTAAATTCTCGGTTGGTGTTGTGTTAGTCTGTTATATTTATGAAGTCACACTTTTTTCTATTTTTTATGTTCCTAGAATTGGAAGTTGGAATGCAAAAATTTTGCATCCTGTGAAAAGGATTTTTTAATTGTAAATACTTTTTTTTTAATTGAAAGTTGCACCTTAGTCGAGTACAGTATTAAGGATTTTGAAACAAGTGTACATTGCGTCCTGTGGCATTTATTGTTGTTTCTTTCTGTCTTGATATGTACGTACATGTTTTATGACTAGTAAAAGGCTCATTCAAAAGCGAAATTTTTTATTGAAATAAGAAGATACCTAATGACAGAATAGCGGAGACGCCGCAGGCAGAGCATATCGTAAAGCAAATTAGGTGACCGTGGAGTCCTTAAAACATGCGAAGACATCAGGGGCTTCACAATATAGATTAAGACGATAAGACTGGTCGAGGTAAGGCATTCTCAACTGGTTGATCACAAAGTAAAAGTGGGGCTAACACTACGAGGGAACTGTTCATTAAGAGAAAAAGCTGCATGAAGACAGCATAATTAGATTTCTGAAAACTTTTACAAACGGATGGGACACGTGAGTATGCAAAGGCAACGTCTCATGCAAAAAGAAATTAAAGAAGAACTAAATGTGAGGGCCAATTTGCGAGAACATAAGCAACAAGAATCACACGACGATGCTAATGAAGTGCTCAAATTGTGAATTTCGAAATATGAGGAAATGAAGACATGTGAAAGAACCAAGAATAATTTTAAATAAATTTTTCGCTAGTTTTTTACAACTAATTCATAACCGCGGGCACAGGTTTAGATAAATATTGATTCCCTCAGAGTTATGTCCATGCATTCCGAAAATAATAATCTTAATTTAGATCTTACGTCAGAGCATTCGGGATGCAAAGATTAGTAAGCCCGTCAAAATTGACTCATTTTTCCTACTTTCCACACCCCATAAATACTAAATGAAATGCAGAAAAAGAAAGGGTATATTTCTAGCCGTAACCCCATTTCTCAAACTCTGTAGAAAACACTGAAGTGTATAAATTCACTTCGCTATAGTTCATCCGTTGAGAGAAGCAAGTTTAAGGCCTAGTTGGCTTTTTAGGCTACAAATATGTTTGTGACTGACAGACCGCAACATTTTGTAGATGTACACAGATTTTAAGCGACAGGAATTTAGTTCAGTGAGCCGTAGAGGCTTCAGTCTAACACGTCACGTTTATTACCCAACCGTAGTTCTCACTCAGATGTTTAAAACATTTGCCCTTAGTTGTTTTACGGTGGAATTATTGAAGAGAGACACAAGGACGTGAGCTCGTTTTTCATGTCCCAAATCTGCTAGCGACATGTTTTGTGATCCGTACGAAGACATCTCGATAGGTTGAGCTCACGTACTGCAATGAGCAGTGATTACTGATAAATGTGCACATGATTTGATGGCATGCCAGACGGCAGAATATCTGTGAAACGGAAGAGAGATACTTCACTTTTCTTGTGTTAAAAATAACGAGAAAGGGTATCGCAGGGGAAAATAAAGCATAAATATGGAATAGAATCAACCTGAATAGAAATTGATATAATTTTCTAAAATTTTTTAGTTGTGCGTCATTAAGATAATGTGCTCCTCTTTCAAAAAATTTTGGTCATCGTCATCAATTAAATGTTTTTCTGCACTATTTCCTAGTGCTCGAGAGACTCTCTTCGTTCACAAATCTAATACATTTTTTCACATTATCAAATGAATTCAAACTCACTTGATGCAACGTAAGCGGAACTGAAAAATTACTAGCAATGCTGGAACGAATGTCAAAACAAACTGAAGTCAGCCAGACTCAGCCAAACTTTCACTCTGAGCTCAGCGACGACCGAGTTGAGCTGAACGCGTTCACTGCAGGACGCGGGGCTGCAACTCAACGACACGCAATTTGGAGCAGGATTTTTAAACAGAAATTATTTGCGTCATCGTAATGGCACAGCACGCAGCGTGAGGCTTCTGCATCGACTTGCCTACACTACGTGCAGTGGTGTGAAGTACCCCGTTGTATTGTTTATAACGATAGCTTTCAAGTGTTGGCATTTTTAACTAAAATTAGAGCAGAATTAAAAAGCAGTATTTGTATGTTTCTCACAACCTGAAGGGGTGTTCGTATTTTAAGGTCTTGCTGCGTACGTGGAAAAAATGAGATCGGCATGAAAAAGTTGTACAAAGGATTAATGGACAAGAACCATGACTGTAAACGAATTACGCATAACATTTTTTTTGTTAGCTGGGAGTTTGATATAAATATTCAAACAGAAAATAGCTCTTGCCTGACTTTTATTGTATAAATGGGAATTTACATTTTTGATTAAATCATAGTATGACCCTCAACCACTAAATGATATCCATCGTAAATTCATTTAGCTTTTCTCGTTCACTCTCGGCATTGTTTCTTTTTCTAATAGCAGCACTGGATTCTAGAAAAGCTTTTCAAGCTTGAAGTTGAGTCACTTCCAGTAAGCATCTCGAGAGCATCCTCTGTAATGACGTACATCAAATACTTGGATCACGATGCGAATCACACAGAAAAACATTTCAAAACAATCACCTTGAGCCTCCGATAAACGAAAAGATATTTTTCGAAAAACTAAGTTTTTGCCCTAAATCGTGTATGTTATGTGAATTACAACATGTCACATATATAGCTCAAAGTAAGGCTGGCTTAAGACTAGAAAATAGCATTTCAACCACTCCATCTGAAAAAATTGAATAACGCCAGGTAGCATTGCAAATTGCTGTTGATCTGTGCAACTGATCATGCTGTGGCGACATGAAGGTTGTTAGCTTGGCCTGCCGCAGGCGTCGCTGGTCGTGAAGCTCGCAATGGACCTGCATGGGAGCCCATGAGGGTAAGCGCCCTCTCTCAAAGTCGCTGTGCGGTGTTGGCCCCGTTCTGCGCAGCCGCAACGCTGGTACCGGCTCCCAATTTGCGCCTGAGAAAAGGCACGGCGCAACTTTTATTACACTCAATAATTGCATGCATTGTCCACTCGTGGTTTTCACCTCGGTACTCGATCCTGAACCTGGACAAAATCTTGCCTTGGGAAGAGATTTTTCGTGCCCATGCAAACGTTGATAATACGAGTGACATCGCCGAAAAAATAAATGGTAGTTTCCGCGTATGACCAAGGTATTTTGTGTTGTATTATTGTAAAAACATATGTGTCATTCATTGAAATCCTCGAAACCCTGAAAAACATTTGCGAAGCATAAAGTTATCTCTGGAAGGTTCACTATTTTGTCCCAAACTGTGATTTGAAAATTAATTGTGTGCTTTCATTGTGACGTCTTCTAATAACTTACACAAAATTCCCCAACGAGCAAGTAGGTAAAAAATATTGTTCAATCAGGTGCTGCATATCTAATGAACACAAAGTTATAACATAAACATCTAGAGAACAGATGTTTCAGATACATTCTCAAATACATACTTCAACTTAAAAAGTAATAGCACATTTATGATTTGCATTGATTAAGCTTCGCCATTAAATTATTCATGTCGTACGTTGAAATCCGACCAGAAAATGCTCTGACAGAAAAATAAATTGACTTCATTTAATTACTTTCCAAAAGTTGCTTTAAGAACCACGATGCGAAAACCATGCTGGAAGAAATGTCTCTTCTTCCTTTCTACAGTCACGAGATTTTGTAAATAAAGAATAATTTCACATTTTAATGCGCTAAACGAGATTCAACGCTAAGGATGAGTATCATGATGCGTATGCATGCGGCGCTCTAGGAGGAGTCAAAGAACGACCACAATTCGGTAAAATAATGAATGTTGTTCGACTACCGTTGTATTTCCATTCCTAGAAATATCACATGATCGCTTTGTACAGTTCTGCATTTCCTGCAAAAAATGGATAAACATTTCCTAGAGTTTTTGCAGTGCAGAAAGAAAACTGCTCTCCTACGCGGTTTGCTTTGTTCCCTTTGTTGTCTTAGCAATCTGCATCACACAAAAGCAAAAATAGAAATAAGATATTAAGTCAGTGATATTGCGTCTGCGGCGTGGTCGGTAAGAACCTTCTGACTTCACAGATGTGAGACACTAGCTACTTTGTTGTTGCTATATTGTAAACAACTGAATGATATCAGCGAGGAAGGGTATAAACTTTGTAAACGGGACGATGTCAGTGAAGTGAGGAATTCTGAACAACCTTTGAATTCGCAATATTTTCGATTTAATATCTCTCAAAATATGAGCAGAGTTCTAAAACTTGTTTGGTACCTCTATTAACTGAGATAGAATCGAGTTCAATGCTTCGACTGTTATTGTATTAAAATTTTCCACAACAAAATTATATACCGAAAAATACCTAAGAAATTCAAAACCAAATAAGGGGAAGCATTATACCAAAATCTATCAATAATCGTGTATTCAATTTCTCTCACGACCGTAGTTTTGTCAGACGAATATATGTCCTGTACCGTTGTGCTTCTCGAATTCAAGTAGCGGAATATTTTGCGAGAAGAAAATTTTAAATTTATGCAACTTTCATGAAAGGTTTTCCATGAAGCTTTTAGTAGGAGAATATTTTTCATTGTGTTGCAGAGAGCGAACAGAAGTCCAGATGCCCATTTCCATTTCCTGAATGCTAGCAAACTTCACTCCATACATATGATACGTTTTCATTTTGCTTGAGCTATGGCGGGCTGTATTTCTGAAAGCATTCAAGACGACGTCACCAGTCGAGGATGTCAGAGCGCCAAATAAATGATGAAGGCAAGTCCGCGGCTCATATCCGATACCATTCGACACTGCCCCAGATTTCATCAGCGCGAAACTGCCAAGCACAACAATGGCGCTGGGAGACCAAGCCAGATAACGAAAAGAGGCTTTTCATTTCAGTTCCCGCTGTTCTCTTATCACGCCTTTATTTTGACGATGCTCTTCGCCTTTCGAAAGCGTCGGAGTTCTGAGCATAACCAGGGGCTAAAAAACGTAATGGTTGTTTTTGCAATGCTCCGCCGTTGGCTTCTGAGCTTAACCACTTCTCGGTTAAAAGCTATAGCTATTCATACACATAACTGAATCGCTAAAAAATCTCATCAGGAGATACGGCTCGAGATTGGAAGGGAGTTTCGTATTAATACAAAATCAACGCAAACGAGTTCGGCGTGCAATAATACTGAGAGGGCCGGTCCAGCGAGACCATCAGGCGGGATTTAGCTTTATAGAAGCTCTTAAGAATCACGATATTAGACTGAATGTAAATAGCTAAGCTCGCATGGACTTCCCCGAGCTCTCGAAAAGTTTTCCTAAGAAAAGACTCTTTCTGGACGGTTACTAGAGAAACCAAAGCAATAAGAGTCGTTCTCGCGGAGGCCCGTCAGCGATATGGTCAGACTAAATAAATTTATTAGGACTTCCACGCTATCTACAGCGTGTACAAGAGGAGTCATGAGCGAGTGAGGACATTAGTGGTGCAAAATATACACTGTCGCCGTACAGCTCTTGCAAGTGTACATGCTTTGCAGTCGTAAAGGTGCCTTGTTTTAATTTACAGTCGTTTGATACAACCGAAACATTTTCTTTCTGCATTACGCAACAAATTTTGCTTCGTCAATTTTAATTTGTTCATTAAAGAGAACCTCCTTTCAGATATTAGACAATTTTCTACTCATGTCTCTTTAATCAAAGAAAATTTTATCGTCATAAAAATCAGATGAAAAAAGGACAACCAGTGATCAAATGAACAGTTTAAATAAGTTCCGGAATTTAGAATTTCCTTTTCACCACTAGAATAGAAAAAAAAGCATAACTTAAAATATGAAGCAACATATATCAAATGAAATACATGTGTCTCTAGAAGCCTAAAAAAACAATCCTCCGGCTCAAAAAAAACATTTTTGGCTTCTAGCTATGTGCATTTCTCCTGGTTTTACTTTCTTCGTATTTTAAGTTCGACTTCTTTCTATTCCAGCCCTGAAGGTGAATTATTAAATTCCAACACGTATGCTTTTACAATTTATACATTGGTTGTATTTCATGCCTGGTGACCTGCATTTTGTTGTGTAAACTTCATCATAAGGTTGTCACCGTTGTAACAAGCTGATCCTGAAATTCCAGAAAAAGTAAGAAAACAATGACTCCGGACCTGCCTGTTTTCCTATTGCAGTATAATCAAAGTACTTACAATGGAAATAATGCTCAAAAACTAAGAACTTGAATTCGTTTACTACCTCCTATAAAGCACAGTAATATAAATTGTTCAACAGTTCTGCAACTAATTTCATATCCCTGACGTATCAACGATGAATCAGCAAGAGAAATAGCCTCTAAAAAATTGTGTTATTGCGAAGAAAGATATTCCTAACGAGAGAATGCATTTTAACCTATCAATGATTTTGCCACTGTCGTTTGGGAAATTTCTAAAAAGTATCTACGCACATACCTAACATCTGAATAGCTACATTTGGTATCTAAATTTAACATGGTCAGAAATGTCTATGTTTAGGTGCGCAAAGCTCAATTTAGCAGCACCTGCACCAGAGGACCTGCCACAGAGGACGTTATTTAGTTTATTATAATGGTGAAAAATTAGTGAAGTCTTCGCTGTTCTGAATTTCATTAGATTTTAACAGGATGTGACTGTGGCCGAGGAGTCGTGTGGAGGCACACGCGCTAAATCGTTGTAAGCACCTCATATAAACGATTAGGCGTACGAGGAGTTTTCAAGTCCCGTTCAATCAGTGAATAGGGAAATGAGAAAGTATCCCCTAATATTTGAGAGCATTTTAAATCCATTCATACCTCTTCCATCACTGCCTAATGATGTTCGTAGCAAATCCAAGTTTAACCGTTGTCGTCTTGAACAATTTGCATGCATAAAATTTCCACAGAGAATGTTTGTATTTCCAGTAATAAACTTAGGCTCTTTTACATTATAGAAGATGAGGAAAACCGAGTTGAAAATATGAAAAAATAAGACAACTCGGTAATTTAGCAAATGCATAAAACGTGCACGGAAATAGTCAAAAACGTGCACGGAAAGCATCAAAACACATACCGATTCATAGACATGAACATTCCCTTTTAGTATAACATGTAGATATATAACAGTGTTTATGGCTGTTGTGTAATTATATACATATATCACGTCAAAATGCAAGGAACACGTAACATATCTCAAAGATGACACAATAGAGATATTTCAGTTGGGTGGACTACATATTTCACTCAGGTTTAATAATTCGACGAACGACTGACTGGCGGTCGAACTCGCAGAGCGATCATGACATAATATACGTTCAAGAACATTTTAGAAACTATCTTTCAGGCAGAAATGTTGATTACGGGAACTTAATTTCGAACGCTGTTTATTAAGATACCATCGCACTCACAAGCATGGGATAATCCACAGCCCGTTTAGAGAACACACTCGTATGTAGCTTCTTCAAGGCTTCTTCATTTACGAGTATACTCTACATTTAAGGCGATCTTTGCATTTTGCGAAAAACAGCTAAACATGTATTAAATTCACTTGAATTAGGTTGACGTTTTAGGTTTACAAATACAGAAGCCTGGGCTGCATGGGTAACCATTTCACTGAGACAAGAGGAAGAACAAGAGACTGAACCAAATTTTTCAAGTTCGTCTAAAAATTTTAGGTAAATTATTTTTTTTCAGAAATGCCCTCTGCTACACCTCGGAACTTTACTCGCCAAAATGATGCAGTTTTACGAAACTGCAGCGTGATTTTACAAAATTTCCCTTAGCAGGCCGTAAGTGATGCGGAACGGCCCCCTTTTTACATACAAGATATAAAGCTTACATATTCAACTCTTCTTATTAATTGAAGAGGAGACAATTGAGCCTTTCAAGTTTAAATTCTCCAATTCACTTTCATTTCTGATAATATTCAGGGTGTAATCTTATTTTGCTCTACCCTCACATGTTGTGCCCGAGAGAGTATAATTTCGTAAAAGTAATAGTTGGTACACAATTAAAAAGTAAACAATTTTGAAAAATTTATTTACCACAAGCGATACAGCAATAAATTGTATTTTAAGTCTAGTACAATGAACACATTTGGGTATACCTACTTGTGAGCCGAATAAGCTCACCGACTTCTAGGGTATCCTATCATCAACGCTATTTTAAGGTATACAGTTATGTTTTACCTAATTTACATACCCTAGGGGCATACCAGGCATCAGTAAACTGGTTCATGATCCGATGCTTAATTTTTACAAAAATAGTTCATATAGGCTAGATGGGAATGGTACATTCTAGAAAACGATTAGTAGCAGACTTAAGATCTCTAGCGTTAATAATGCCAAATTACCTTATCAGGATCAATAAAAAGTAAAAAAAAATACTTCACTTGATTACTTTATGTGGTTAATATTTTGATAGGAAAAGGGATTCCAAATTTGTTCTAAAAGCTTTGTAAGAACTTTTTACACGGATCTCAGCAGGGATCGCATTCCAGTTCTTAGTTCCAATGAATAGGATACTGTGTTGTGACCTAGATTTTGAATAATAAAGAAGTATGAAGTTATTTATATTTCGAGTTAAATGATCATGGTGGTCAGTTTGTGCAGGTAATAATTGTTTGAGTTCTCTTTCACCATCATCAGTTGTGTTTTACGCATGAAATTAAATATGGAGAGCTCGTAAAAATCCAAAAGTTAAGGTTTTTTTAAAATTTTGAATGAATCACTTATGTGAGCATTATATATTAGTTTCTTTGCCGCTCTAAGGGCTCATTTTTGCAACTCAAAGAGCAAATTGGTTTTATTTTTATCATCTCCAGGCCAAGCTTCTATTCTGTATAGTATATATGGTGAAATGATAGTTCGATAAGGTATTTTTAAAGCCTCACCAGGCAATACATGTTTTACTCTATGAAGGATTCCAACTGATTTTTATAATTTAGTAATGACATGTGATATATGGTCTTTAAATGTCAGATGTTTATCTAATATAATGCGCCGGAATTCACAGGAGTTATTTTTTTTTAAATTTCGCCATCACCAATTTTAATGCGTGAAAGAAACACATTTTTCTTGTATGAGAATATAATGTATTTTGTGTTTTCGGTATTGAGACATATTTCATTAGCTTTAAGCCACATTGAAACATTTTGTAGCTCATTTTTTACACTCTCCGCAATTAAAATTAAATTTTAATTTGAAAGAGTAGCAGAGAACGTGCTTTCGTCGGAAATAACGTAGTTCAAAAAATAACTTAGCCTTAACTATATTGATGATAAATATCAAAAAGAGGTTAGTCACGAGGACAGACTCATTTTGTACTCCATTGCTGATTGTCAGTAGTCCCGATTGTGCATCGTCAATCCCAACATATTGCTTTCGATTTTATAAGTATGACGTGAACAAATCATGTGCAACTCTTCTAACGCCACGTATAATAATGTAGTTTCGATATTAAAATTGTTTTGTTCACGCAATCGAATGTGTTTCGGATGTCAAGAAACACGGAGTAAACAAGCTTTCCATCATCTACATGCACTGCATTCGAGTAAACGTATTGCAAATTATTTAATATAGCCTGAGTTGTCGATTTTTGGGAACTAAAACTGTATTGTTTATCGCAGAAAAACATTTTTGTTCAAATGTGAATACACTTTTTATACACAATTTTCTTCAATATTTTGCCAATACCTTATAGTACAGAGACAGGTCTATAATTATTAATGCAGGTTTTATCACCATTTTCAAAAATAGGGATCACCCTGGAAATTTTGTTTTTAGTTCGGGAAAATGCGCTGGAAAAGTAATTGGTTTATAATTATTTCAGATGTACAAGGTGCTATTATATCAGCTTTAGCCTTAAGAACTTTAACCGAAAACGTCTGTGATCTACTTGACTTATTTTTCAAGTTGTTTATGCACGTAATCATATCGGAATAATAAATTGGTGTGAAAAAAAACTTGTGTTCACGGGCATGGTCCATGTATTCTAAATGGTCTGCAGGTTCAGAAGAAAAACTAACAGCTGTATTTTAGCCTTTGTGTACAAAAAAATTGTTACACATTGCTGATATATCTTTTTACTCGTGATATTTTACAACATGTTGAACAATGGTCTCAATTGTTTTCGTAGCATTATTATTCGGTTTATAGCATGAATTAAGCAGCTGCCGCATTTTATAAAATCAGTTTTCTATTTAAATGGTATCTGGAAATGAAACGCTATTTTTTCAGACACATTCATCAAATACGCAAAACTCTGTGATCAGGGTCGGTCTTTGGTAAAATACTGTAAACACTGATTGCCTGACTTCATGTCGACATAATCATAAAATAGCTGCAGAGGAACTTTTCACTGACTTCATCCCTCTGTAATTTAAAATCAAGATTTTTGCTACGAGCAAACTCGAATTACAAAAATGAGGTCCTGATGCTGAATTTTTGGGAGAACCTATATAATGGTCTCTGATTTCTAGTTAGGTACGTGCAGGTATACCGTTTTAAATAAAATTCCCAGCGCTTATCATTTTAGTTTACCATTTCCTTGAAGTATTTCACTGGCACCGTTTACCTCGTGACGGAAGAAAGTCACAAAACGTGTTATTGCTAAGAAGTTGTAAATCGTTTTATGTGAGGAAGACATGAGCGTATTAAATCTTGCATCCAACATGGAAGATGGACGACGTACCTTTGCACTGCGGGCCTTTGAAATTCAGTTTCAAATATTTTATTAAGGAAAGTAGTCCACTCATCGGTAAAAAGTTGTGCGTTATGCTTTGAAATTAAGTGCAGTATGCATTTCAAAATTTACTGATGTTTGTCCTCTGATGGAATCATTGAGAAGTAAACGAGTTTTCACTGCTTAATTTCATTGCAACCAGTGACCTATGAGAAAAAAATGTTAAATAGACGATGATAACCTCAGTGAATTGACTCCGAACAAACCTACTTTCATCACTCAAGTAGAGCCGATTACTTATTTACGTTACCCGAGTACGTAAAATAAGTGTGGTTCAATTTTTAACATGCTGCCTCGACCTCATCAAGAAAAATATTGAGAAAAAAAATCATTTTGATATTTAGGATTGCCGTAGAATGGGAATGATGGTAGACGTAAAGCTGAGTGTTCACACCATGGAGCTTCCAGTAAAGCGTTGTGTCCCTCGATTTAATTTTTAATGAAAGCAATGTAATACATAGCGAATGTTCTGCAATTTATGATGTCTATGTAGGACGTTAGGACCTGTGAAAACCTGCTCGCTCATAAGATTTGGAATGCATAGCATTAGAAAAGTATGAAATGAGCACAAGAATCCGCAAAATCTTTTCATTGTTTCTAGCAAACGAAGGTAATATTACACTGATGTATTGTGAACAAAATTTTAAGTTTCTGATGCGTTTCTTTGCTTCTATAGAGGTTTCGAATTATTACATCGTGGCCTGGAGGTGTTTTACTGCACATACATACGCGATAACATAGCCTTCTGTGTATGTATAGCTGCGAATATATTAGGGCTCGGGCACGCCTACATTTTAATTTTCTCGTGTATAGCTCTCTTTATAAGATAATTAGGCTGGTCTCCATGGGCTGATGCAGCGCGTCCACTAAACATGCAGGGAATGTAGTGGATACTTTCTTCATTGAGAGTTATTATGACTATAATCAAGATATTCTGCGATGAAATGAGCAGCATGAATTTGATAATATTCCGTCATTGTTGAGCAATATATTACAAAATTTAATGAACAATAATTAATTTTACCTAGGTGCAAAAAACAACGCTATCTAAAGATTTTTACCTTTTCTCACTGAAGGCGTTGAAAAAGGAGAACGTAGATTTGGAAATCCCCGTAAGCCTTCGTAGCGCCCAAAGCGCACGTCCGTCTTGAGCATAGATTTTAATTTTCATTTTTCTGTGTGTCTAAACCAGTGTTGTTACCAGTCTTAATAGTCATTAAATAAAAAGTATTTAATTTCTTAACCCTGATATCAATGTAGAAAATCGTATATGAGCATTTTTACTCAGCTTTCTGTTGTAAAACTGAAACGGAGAGCACCACACATCGTTTTTTTTAAAGGTACATTTTTCTATATCTTTCATGTTTGAATTTCCTCTGGAACGTTAAAAAATAAAGCTATGTAGACTTTAATGAAGCTTTTCATTCCTGACAACTCCAAGCACGACAACGTTGTTCATGACGGACTAAAGAGTTAGGCTTCGTAGTTCATCCGGTTCGAAATTGCTGATTTAGGAGTTAGAAAGTGATGGCCTTGCTGGCTTAAAATAGCTGACACATGGTTCCTAAACTATGAAATTTGAGAATGCAGTTGTGAAGTGCACACAATAAGAGGTGATAAGCAATTATTTTATTGGTATGCTTTCGCAAGAAGTGCATGAAAAAAATTGCGTTTCAGAGATTTCCAGTTGGGAGATTTGTTAGCTAGTACTACATGTAATTGAGTACATATCTAGCGACGAAAAATAAAAGTTCTTAGACCTCGCCATATGCGTTTTTTTATAGTTTAAAAAGGCAAGAAGCGGTGAAAATCAAGTGTGTTTATAACCGGAGATACAAATTTTATTCTTGAAATCTTAGTTTCGGAGAAAAACGTAGAAGATTTAAAACATCTAAAAGTATCACCCCTATAAATATCCGGTTAGTGGCTTGTAACAAAAACCGAGTGCAGGCAAATTCAAATTAGAAAATTCCTCTACCAGTATCTGAGTTCAAGAGAATTTAAGGTAGCGATAAAAATATGATTCCTTACTATTAGTTGAAGTTATTGATGATCAGAATGCTAAAACTGCTCTCAATAATTAATTACAGCTTTTTCATAATCAAGGCGTTATTACTGCACAGCCAAAAAAGTTGAATTCTTCTCCCTCATTAGGTTACTTTGACCTCCGGTTTCTCAAATCAGCTGAGGCTTGAAGCATGGACGCACGATCAAGCCATGAATTCCTTTTGTTTTAGCTGGACTTGTGATGTTGATGTATTCTTGGAGTAACTTCTAAGCGATTAATTTTCTGCTGTAACCATTGCATGTGCTGAACACGTGAACTGTTATCTGTTCATTGGCGATTTCGAGGACATTTCAACTTTAAGTTTATGCGGCAGTGTGTTCCAGGTTACTCTCATTAACAACTAGAATGTATAATTATTAGAATGAAAAGTATGCTTGTTTTAATTTTCCTATGTTGTATTTTGAACACAAAAAGTTATTTAACAAAAGGTTAAACTGTTTACTAAAGCTTTGGCACAGCCAACGCACACACAAGGTCGTTCACTTAAAAAAAATACTCACCAGTTGTAGGAAGCAAACGAGAGTAGAATTTTTCGAGAATTTCTCACAACATCCAAATATCAGTCAAATCCCGTGAATTTTTTCTTGATGATTGCGCTGCAAGCTCACGGAGTTGTGCAGCCTCAAGTACCGTAGAACTTCCACCGTGTTGGTCTACCCTAAAGGCAAGCCATTCATCGTATTCGACCTTTTCCAAAAACGAAAAAACTCATCGAAAAGTGGGGAGTTGAATAATTCAGGGCGCAAATCCGGCCCGACGTGCCAGGGCATAAATTTCACGGCAAATCCTCAAAATTTCGCAGCCAACTTTCCATCATTGCCCAATGAGCCAGTTTTATTGAGTTTAGAAACTCGACACGCCCGTAGGTATTGCTGTTGTAACAGTTGCGACGCTTCTTTAAGGACTTTATTTCGCTTACTTTGTCCGATTAAATTTATTGCTTCATGAAGGAGGCTAGCGCGTCTTTATTTTTGCCAATTCAAGACATAAATACAGCGTAAAACATAGAAATTACCAGAAGACCTTCGTCGGTGGTGTTTAGCAGAGTATCTCGTCAAGTACGTCAAAGCGTACCTAGCCTTACTATACGAAGGGCGAATATCTAAAGTAACGTATAACAGATTCAAGAATTATGTGACAAATCAAATACGAACCTCAAAACGAGACTACTTCACGCGCAAATTTACTGAATACAAAACTGATATTAAAAAAACTTGGCGCCTGCTTAATTCATGCTATAAACCGAATAATAATACTACGAAAACAATTGAGTCCGTCGTTCACGAAAATGTAAAATACCACGAGAAAAAAGATATTGCAACTGTGTTTAACAACTTTTTTGTAAACATAGGAAAAAATATAGCCGATAGTGTCTTCAGTGAACCCAGAGACCACTTGCAATACATGGACCATGTCCGTAAACCTGACTCTTTCTTTTTCACGCCAACTAATCCTTCCGATGTAATTACGTATTGTTTCCGATTTGCGAAGTATGATCTAAACCAATCATGGGCAGCCCCTCGAATGCCATAACAATGTAGTTTCGAGAGTAATACGTTATGGTCCACACAATCGAATGCTTTTCGAAAGTCAAGAAATACGGAGAAAACAAGCTTTCCTTCATCTATATTAGAATAAAGGTATTGCAAATGATTTAATACAGCTTGTGTCGTAGATTTCTTAGAACGAAAACCGTATTGTTTGTCGTAGAGGAAAGATTTTTGTTCAAAATACGAATACACTTTTTTAAACACAATTTTCTCGAATATTTTGCTAATAATTGGTAGTACAGAGATAGGTCTATAATTTTTAACGCAGTTTTTATCACCATATTTAAAAATAGGGGTGACTCTCGCAATTTTGAAAGAGTTGGGGAAGATACCTTGAGAAAGGGATTGGTTGATAATATAAGATATGCACGGTGCTATTATATCAGCTATAGCCTTAAGAACTTTAGCCGAAAACTTGAAAAGTAAATCAAGTGGATTGAAAAATTTTTCGGCTAAAGTTCTTAAGGCTATAGCTGATATAATAGCACCGTGCATATCTTATATTATCAACCAATCCCTTTCTCAAGGTATCTTCCCCAACGCTTTCAAAATTGCGAGAGTCACCCCTATTTTTAAATATGGTGATAAAAACTGCGTTAAAAATTATAGACCTATCTCTGTACTACCAATTATTAGCAAAATATTCGAGAAAATTGTGTATAAAAAAGTGTATTCGTATTTTGAACAAAAATCTTTCCTCTACGACAAATAATACGGTTTTCGTTCTAAGAAATCTACGACACAAGCTGTATTAAATCATTTGCAATACCTTTATTCTAATATAGATGAAGGAAAGCTTGTTTTCTCCGTATTTCTTGACTTTCGAAAAGCATTCGATTGTGTGGACCATAACGTATTACTCTCGAAACTACATTGTTATGGCATTCGAGGGGCTGCCCATGATTGGTTTAGATCATACTTCGCAAATCGGAAACAATACGTTGTCATTGACGACGCAAAATCAGACCCACAGACAATTAGCCATGGGGTTCCACAAGGATCTGTCCTAGGGCCTCTCCTATTTCTAATTTTTATCAATGATATCATTAAATCTACATCATTCTTCAAATTCATACTTTTTGCCGATGACAGTACTCTTTCTGCGGTCCTTCCAGACCAAAATCCCGCTAGGATGGCGGAGCGTATAAATAATGAACTTCATAAGGTTTCATTGTGGCTTAAAGCTAATAAAATAAGCCTTAATATCGATAAAACAAAATATATTACATTCTCATACAAGAAAAATATATCTCTCCCACGCATTCAAATTGGCGAAGGTGAAATCGAAGAAACCAACTCAAGTAAATTCCTCGGCATCATAATAGACAAACATCTAACCTTTAAAGAGCACATCGCTCATATTAGTTCTAAATTATCAAAATCTATCGGAATCCTAAATAAAGTTAAGAATTTCCTGCCTGAAACAGCCTTACAAATGCTCTACCGAACGCTCATTTCACCATACTTGCAATACGGAATAGAAGCATGGCACGGAACTGATAAAAATAAAACCAACAAAATTTTTACCCTGCAAAAAAGAGCCATAAGAGCTGTAAAGAATCTAGAATATAATGCTCACGCAAATGACTCATTCAAAAATTTACTAATACTTAAGCTCTCGGATCTCTAAAAAATCTCCATTTGCAATTTCATTTACAAAACATTAACAAATGATGGCGACAATAGCCTAAAACAACTATTAACTACGCAAACTGGTCATCACGACCATTTAACCCGAAATAGAAGTAAATTCATGCTTCCTTATTACTCAAAGGCTCGGTCACAACACAGTATCCTCTTCGTTGGAACTAAAACTTGGAACTCCGTACCTGCGGAGATCCGTGAAAGTAATTCTTATAAGGTATTCAAAAAAAGTCTTGAGTCTCACTTCCTATCAGATTACTAGTCGTGTTAGATCACAGAGTCAAACCTTGTCCCCTACATAACTGGTCCTAATAATGTAATTCGCCTTGATTAATTTCGCCGAGCTTCAGTCTGTTCTTGAATCGTTTGTCGAATATACTGTTAAATCTAGTCCATATGAACTATATTGTGAAATGAAGTATCTAATTTCGAGTTAC
This sequence comes from Morinoia aosen, assembly GCA_030386875.1. NCBI lineage: Eukaryota > Metazoa > Arthropoda > Malacostraca > Amphipoda > Talitridae > Morinoia > Morinoia aosen. The sequence continues at coordinate 47,237,103 of CM059575.1, forward strand.
TTATCTCATTGATCAGTCTAATGCGTCTCTAGTTTAAGTGAATTAGGTTAAACATTATTGTACTCCTAAGGCTAACCTTGATGGTAGGATGCCCTAGAAGTCACTGAACTTATTCGGGCCCGCAGGTAGCTATACTCAAATTTGACCATTGTACTAGACTTAAGAAACATTTTATCTCTGTATCACCTGTGGTAAATAAATTGTTTTAAAATTGTTTAAATTGTTTAAAATCTTTTTCTACGAGACGTAACGAAGAAATACACTGAATGACGACAGTTTTCATGATCGTACTAATTCTCTAATTACTCATTGTCCTTTTCGCTGAACATTTCTGAATACTTTGAAAAGAAAATATTCTCGCATAATTCGAGCGAAGTGCTTTTTGAGTCAATACACGCCTATCTCATATTGAGGAACAACTTTTCTAACTGAACGGCGAAATGCCCAGGAATAAGGTCATCGCATGCAACTATCAGTTAAACAAAAATTTTCTAAACATGTAGTTATAATTAAAAAAAAAACGTGTTTCCCAAAATAAAGACTAAAAGACTCGCAGCAGAGACTGCGATGCGTGTATGGGTACAATGGTAATTAATCCACTACCATTGTGTTTCCGTGAGCGACACAAAGTAAAGTCGGCTCAGATGGCGGAGTAATCAAGAAACAAGCAATGCGTTTATATTGATAGATGCTTCCAGAGGTGGTCTGTGCTTATCAAAGCAGGTAACATGAAGGCGAGTTCACTTGTCGGTCGCTGAACACAGAACTGGATGAAAAATTTGTAAACATGTAGGGTTAGGAACCAGTTTAAATAAGTTTAACTCGTTTCTTTATACTCTGAAGAGTCAAGAATTAGTGGCTGGCGGACTCTTCATATCAGGATCTGTTGTAGAACCCTTGAATGCTACGTTGACAAATATTTACGGAACCTGTTGTTCCACTCGTATTGATATCTAAAAACACTGATCAAGTACTTTGGAATTAACTAACGTAGTTCCTCAAGCTTCAGTATCATTGAAAAGGTATGCCATATAGTCGGATGAACATACAATCATAGATGGCTAAATTTAGCGCAAAAGACATTATGCGTCATACCTAATGTCATTTTACAATACTCTTGATTGAAAGCAGGATACAGAGGATACTTCAAAGGAGGAATTCCATTACTCCGTGTTTTCGTTTTACCCTCCGTAACACTCAGGTTCGAACTGACCTGGATAAAGCGAGGAAATGCTACCTTCTCAAACTTCTCGGCGTCCTAACTTGGCTAAACTAAAGTTCGGGATCATTCGAGCGTTTGATGAGTATTCAGGAGCCAACATTAATATTGGGTTATTGGCATAACAGTCGGCATTGCGCTACTAGCGCGAGGTAATTTTGACCTGTTCACAGGAGACTGGTCACGTGTAGCATAATTTCAAGTCAAAGCCTAAGGCGCTTGCGAAGTGGAGGTTGATTTCTGAACTCCAACGAAGTAGTTAGAGAGGAGTCGAGCAATCAATGGAAAATACGGAAATAATGAATTAATACTGCATTTCATTGAAAAATGTATGCTTCCGGCCTTGTTCCCTTTATTAAAATATATTTATACGAACTCCCTTAAAATGCGCATTTACAGCTGTTTTCTTGAAGCCATAGTTGGGTGAAATGTTTAATACTTCGAGGTGTGAGTACAACTGCTCTATATTTCGTAAATGCACAATGGGGAATCGGTTATTCATTTTTTGAACATGACTGTGTTATAATGATAAGAAAACCCCTAAAAATATCATTGGTATTTTGTTTTGTCTGAAATAAACGAAACAATCGCTGGAACGCATTCGATCTGGTAGAGTTTGAGCGCATTTTAAGCTATATTTGAAAGCGAGTGAGGCTACATGCAGTTAAAATGCATGAAATAAACTACAAGAACGGAAATTTGAATTTTTGGGAGCATGCTTCATGTTGTAACAATGAACGTTCACATTTTGAAAATTTATTTCTCAAATGCATTATAGTTCATTTACCTTGAAAAATGTCATTTGTGAAATTTGTCAAAATTTTTCCGTTCATACAAAGCTGCATTTATTTCAAATCGATGAATGAGAGTTTAAATGATGAACAAGTGTTAATACGGAACTTATAAATATCGAAGCACATGATATATCTCATGACCTACTTCCGTAGAATGATGTGAAATGTACGGTCTAGAAAATTCGTCATTGATCATGGACTGAATGTAAAGTACACTGATAATGTTCTCAATTCCTTTACCACAAAAATGTTTCAGTTCTTATTTCACAGATTGGCTGCAACTCAGCAAGGAAGAGGCTTAAAATTTAGGTAATTAGCACGCTTGAATTTATCATGTTCAGAAAGTTTGAATAATTGCAAGGTTTTCACAGATGCTCAGAGTATGCAAAGAATCATAAGAAGTCTCCACACTTCTAACGCTTGTAGCGTTTCATGCGTATGCTTACATGGACAGCGATGTTAATGATTTGGCTCACAAACTAACAGTAAAAATTTTAAGACTCGCGTGTTTAAGGGTATCACCTTATGAGAATGACTTCAGAATTTAACAACTTCTTTGCATCCATTGGCAGAAACTTCTGAGAGAAGACACTTATATCCATCCTTATTAAAAATGTACACAGTACTTGTGCGGAATAGGTACAGTACAAATAGCTCCAGCTGCTGTTGTTTCCGCTTCAGTTGCGTAGTTTCAGTTGCGTAGCTCTGTTGTTCCAGCAGTGAACTCCAGTGAGCGGTTCTGAACGGCACTGAACTGATAGTGACCAATATTTGCCAATTGTGGCTCCTCGCTGCATGCGCTGCTGCAGCGGGCGTATAGCTTTGACTTCTAGTAGCCAAGATCGATTCGCGGCAAGAACTATTACATTGGAGCAACACACTGCGCTGACCTGACCTTAAGCTCATCTTACCTTTTACGAACCATTCAAGGCATTGTTGCCAGTTTTAACAAGGGCTTGAGCTGGTCACACTAACGGCATGGACATACACATTCATCAGGCTTTAACCACGCGTAGCTGAATGCTGTTGACTGAAGTAACCTATCGCTCAGACAATATTCTAACTAACGCTTCAGGTCGGTTAAACAAAATACCTGTTTCAGCGGTGATTTACAAGCAATATCGTTTTTGTTCCTCAGAAATCGATTTGTCTTTTTCAAAAATGAATAATTGCCTAAACCAAAGCTTCTCATCGTTTCTTCCGAGTAGTTGAGTAATCAATGTTTAATGTAACCTAGCGTCATATGCCATGTGTATTTATCACCTAGCACTGAATTGCAACTGAGCAAGGAAGAGGCTTAAAATTTAGGTAAATTTGGACACTTGAATTTATCATGTTCAGAAAGTTTGAACAATTGCAAGGTTTTCACAGATGCTCAGAGTATGCGAAGAATCATAAGAAGTCTCCACACTTCATCTGATGTTCATCTTATGTTCCGCTCATACAGCTTTTCAGTTTTAGAAAACGGACACTTAATTACCTATTCCACACAAGGGGGATGACTCGCTGGACTGTACGAGAAGTTTTTAAATTCAAGGTTTCAATTTTTTTGTGGGAGGAAAGAATGTTGCATATTTTTTTCATATACATCTCTAGAATGGCTGCATGTCAAATCTATTGAGTTACTTTCAGATTATTTTGTCAATTTGGTATGTGTCTAATTTAAGCATGGGGTCTCCTAACGCCCTGAGGAAATAATAATTTTCATTTGATTTCATTCAGATTCATTTTCCAGCATACGAACTTCACTCGTATCATTTTCCATCAATAAATTGCAAGCTTATTCAGTATATTCAAATTAAGGCACAGTTTATTAAAAATAATAATTAGCATAATTCTAAAATAATTATTAAATTTGGTAACACTGAGGGAAATCTTCCAAAAAAGGTAAATCGTGTTAGGTTAATCTTCCTTTCGAAAGATTTACCTAGCACGCAATGAATTCTGTGGCGTCCGTCTTAAAAGCTCCTTATACTAAAATATTTGTAAAACTTCTGTTTGAATAAATAGCGAATGTTGTATCAAACAACCACAGTGATCTACAGTGCCCAGTGGAGTTTTAACCATAACCACGGTAAACAATAGATTTTTTGTTCGTGTGGGAAGTAAACAGAACTAGATTATGAAATGAAACAGATAAGGTGCTTCCAGTAAATAAGTTCCATCTTCCGGAACCTTTTATTCAAACTGAAGTCATTTATGGAGTTTTCATCAATTCAAAATCTCTATAGAGAGTGTCAAAATTTTGTGTATGTTTGCAAATAAAAGTGAAAGAACTTTACTGAAAGATAAATGGGAAGTTATTATTTCATCTTATCGAATACGTATGTCGAAATTCAAGCATAAAAATTAAATGTATTCATCACTGCGCATGTCAATATAATTCTGTTGTACTTAGCACTAGCGTGTGGAACATTTACCTGGCCCAATGTTTTCGTGGTTATGCTTTAATTTTTTCAAAATTTGAGAATAAGTTGGGTTCGCGTCCACAGAAAACAGATGCCATCTCTCTACAAGTAGAGCAGCCGAGGTGGGGCTATAGGTCGCGTAGAACTGTCTCTAATCCCTCAGCAACATTCTCAAACTTCCAATGCAAATTTATTACCTGTTCCCTTACCCTTCAAAGGTAAGGTATTCCCTTACCCTTACCCTTCAAAGCTCAAACGTAAGGGTGCTATTTTGTATAACTAAACCGACAATCTTACAATCTGTTGAGGAAACATTAACAGTAATTGGTGAAAATATTCAACAGTGCAGAAAGAAAATGCGTTTTCCATGGGAGTCTTGAGTGTGTGCATACGAATCGTGAGTGTATACGAATCGATCGTGAGTGTATATATATTTTGAAGTACCTAGTAATGCCAGAGGAGCTTTAGCGGAAGTGCAAATTTTTTGTGGGTCTTACCCAAGTATGCATCGATTCCTAATGTCCAGTGTGAAACATTTAATTTAACCTTGCAACATTTAATTTTATGAAAAAAGTATGCATATAAGTCACATCATAGTTCACCTCTACGTTTCCCGAAAATCAAACTTGGAGGCTGGAAAATAAATTTTCTTTTACAGCTAAAGTGTGGATACATGTTTTTAAAGCACCCGGTGATAACAGCATACTCTGTGATTATAATTATCCATTTGAGTTGATGTTCGAAAAAAATTGCGATGTATTTGGGCACAATAGAACTTAAAAACACTTTAATTACACTTATACATTGATAACAGCGTGAAATATACTGTGTGCCGAGTATCATTGCGTAACATGAACATTAGAAAAATGTTTCTGATTTCTGTACATTCAGACACCGTCTAGTCAAAAGTTCACAAACACTCTACCGATGGAGTATTTCATTTTACCCCTATACATCGTATTTCACGGGTTCAATATACCGAGGTAAGACAATTCTATTTTGAATAGATGGAATTACACTTCATTAAATTTGTGTGGAGACTGTACTCGCATTCTATTGTAGACATGTAAGCATGTACGACAGTGCGGAAGAATTTGCTGTTTTTCTGCTGTAAGGAGCGTAATTGCAAAAATTAAAGGACAAATAGTGCTGGTGATCTATGCACCAATTTATGTTTCAGTAGTGTGGAAGAGTTTCCATTTCATAGACTTCGATTAGTAGCATGACTTCTTTTTCCCCTCGCTTCATTACCTTACAGACTGTATATCTGAGTTATACTCGTTTTGATCAGAGCACTTATAAATTACTTTCAGTATTCACCAGGAAATTTTTTCAGAGCCCTTACCTCCGTGTAGAGCGCAAATAAAAAACCTAGTGCAATGCTTTCCACCTTCATATTGAAAGAAGAAATCTACAGAAAAATAAAAAGTGCAAAAGAGTAACGAAAAATTAATTATAAACACTATTTTATCGCCTACTTAAATTTAACATCAATTCCTATATATAGTTTTAAATGACTGTTCAACGCTACAGATTTCTGTTATCGCACATCAGTCTTGTTCGACGGGAATAAAGATATTCTGAAAAAGTCTCATGGAAACGGCGAATGAAAAATAAGAACCGATAATTCATTCTCATGAAAAACACTGTTCAAGCGGAATGGCTTGAACGGAATGCCCTCGTTGTTCATATCAGTGACATTCTCTTTGCCTTTCTGCGCTGTTCGATCGAACCCTTTATTAGGTAGGATTGCTTCAGTTTTTCAGTCAAAATACCTAAGCGCGAGCGATAAACCTTCACCGGAACTAAGAGCTCAGCCGTTCGTTCTTTGATCCAATGAGTATCGAGCGACTGTAATAAGTCTCTTTGAAGAGTTGAGTTTGGCTCCATCTCGTTCGAACATTTCTTGTTGCTGCATATCAGAGCGACGTCTGTTCATGACTCGGTGTTACAGCTGCATTCACACATTTGCTTCCCACTTTTTGCTGGGAGATGAAAGCATCGAAATTCATCCGATTGACGTGCTATTTTCAATTAATCCGAATTCTTAATTGAAGTTTGACGAGCTAAAGTTTGATATGTACTTTGTATTGCAATTGATTGTGAAGTAATTTATTCCTTCGACTTATAGACAACAGAATACTGATTGCTTGTGAATGGTGCGAAACATTGCATTTGAATATGTATGAATAGATCAGTAGGTTACTTGAGGGGCAAATTTATGAGGAACTTGAAAATGAACAAAGTTCAGAGGAAGTCAATAACATTCAATATGAAAACATTTCGGAGTACAGTCCCATCATCAGTTCAAAAAGTACAAATCATTGTATCTCTGAAATAAAAGAGCAAAAAACTGTCAATGACAGTCATTAACAGAAATCACGAATAATAAATTTGTCAGAGAAAAATAATTCAAAAGATTGCTATCTATTTACTATATGGGATGAGTTTGGATTACATTCGATGTTAGTTTAAAGCTCCCTAACCGCAACAAAAGAGTTCCAAAGAGAGAAATTGCCATGGGTTTGAACTGCTGTTAATGTTAAGTGGAGATTTTGTTTAAAATACGTTGAGACTCTACAATCCCAAGGTCATGGGGGGTTGAGACAGAGTCTGTGAATGTAAAGTCAGCAGAAAATATAGGTACGTTACATTTTTTGGCGTGATTGCGCAATGCGGAGGGGAGTGTATGCTAATTGAGTCCCGGTACGAAAACTCCAATCCCGGTGCTCTGTCACTCTGCTATAAAAATTTCATGGCGTCATGCCGACGTACGATGATGTGCACTGCACACAACTAGCACACCCTTCTCACTCCGCAGTGCGCTCCAACACTGAAAAATGTAATATACCTCTATTTGCAGACGACTTCAAAATTTTAGTTTCTGCTTCAACCTTCTGTGACCTGAGGATTTCAAAGTCTTTAGACATTTTCAAATGAAAACCTACCTTTAACAAAACTGAAAATTAGGAAAGAAGAGGAAAAAAAGACTAGGAAGATGTAGTGAAGAAGGTATAAAATCTCAAAAAAGTAAAGTGGATTCGAATGATACAAGACCCAAAGGCCCACCTATGACTGAGAAAACAGTATCTCTCTTGGGGCACAAGTACCACAGCATAGAGTACACAAGCCTTATTGCCCTAAACCTATCTATTCCACGATAGAATTGCGAGAAAGTTATTTAAATGTGTCTATGGAGCATAAATTGAGTGCCGGCAGAAAGAATTTTTATTCATAGCATCATAATAATTACGTACATTTTAAGACGGGAACAAAACTGAATCGTGGCGAACAGAGCGTCGCAAAAAAGTCTCTTAGATTCTGGAGTGGAGAGTGTCATGCAAGCAATGCAGGTAAATTAAGCTCTTAAATAAACGTTAAAATACTGGGCATGGCACGTTTTGGTAACTAAATTATCGTCTGTCGCACGGAAAGAATAATTATAATTAATTATTCATGAATAGAGAAATCGGTCACTTGAAAAAATTTACTACTTACTACTGGCTATAACTTCGCACAATATTCTTTTCGATAATAATTTAATTTTTCTTTTGTCTAGAGAGGCCACAAAACATTTCATAAGCTTTTCCCTATCGTAAATTTCGAGTAAAAGACACCAGTGTTACTGACCAGTAGGTAAGAAGCTTATCTCTCCAGCAAACACTAAATTCGACAAGTGAACACTTTATTTGCGCCGAAGAACTTTTTTTTTCACTCAAGAACCTCTCACGATTTGAATCCTCGAAAATAATGAAACTTTCAATCAAGTAACTAGCGAAATCTGGCCTCGATCATTGCGGGTCCAGCTCGCAATTATCATTACAATTTGATGACCATGGTCTACTAGACGTCTCCGGCACTCGTGCGGGGATTGATGGGCAGTGGCCGGGCGCAAGTGCCGCCTGTACGACACCCAGCCGTCATTATTGGGTGAATCGTGCGGTGATCTGCGCAGCCACGACGGCCGCTTCATCTCTTGCCTTTGCTGAGATGCGGGAGCATTATCGGCTCCTGATGGAACCTCCGGATGATGTCGTTACTGAGCTAATGGTGCACTCAGTAACACCTTCTCAGCGTTTCAGAGTATTTTGTTATTTCACATGCTTGTGCCAAAGGCGCATTTGTTTTTCTGATGGAAAAGTAATCAACACTTTGTAATAATTCAAGGTATGGGATTACACGCGTTTGATTTACATTTTTCCGATCACACTTTCCCTTCTGCCAAACGTCCCAAATACTGGATGTCAGACTTCGGTAATAGCTATGAAATTTACCGTTGACTTTGCATTTTGCTTTTGATTAAAAAATTAGGTACAAAGAGGTGGCCATTATTTATAATGAGAAAAGTTTACCTTTCGTTCAAATCTTGAGGAAACATGAATATCAGATTGGGCATAAGTAATATCCGTTTTATATATCTTTGTTATGAATGATAAAGCCAATGACTATGAAAATATTTGTTCATTATCATTTTCTCCATTGCATCCAATGACCTCACTACACCTTTTTACAAGCTAATAAATGCTTCACTTGTAAAATTTTGTAGGTTTAGAATAAAAGTACAAATTCTACCCTTTTTCATTCAGTTCACTAGTTGTTAGCCTAAGTCCCTTAAAATGCTTCTGTAGTCCTTGGATCAAATGAAAATCAGTAGTAGGTTGTTTGGGCTACATCTGTCTTACAATTTCCTTAGTGGTTACAGTTGAATTCTCAGACCCGAGAAAATTCTACAAATCGAAATCAAGTGTTCTTGGACAACCTTTTTAAAGTGAAATCACCACTCTGACAACGAAACAACCATCTCCCTCAACTTCTTTCATTTACTACATCATCCCCATTAAATTTTCTGAATAGATTTTTCAGCCGCACGTACATTGATACCTTTAGGAATCTTGTAGAGAAGAACATTCCTTACTAGATCTTTCGGTGGGAAGACATGGATTCAAATATTTAGGAAAAATATAAACGTAAGTGGACATCGGACAGAAAATTGTTTAATTAGTCGCAGAAATATATTATACTCATAACAGAATGAAAACCATTGACTAATCGAATTTTAAATATCCGGTCTAAACATCGGACTTTAATTTTGCACCAACCTGATATTAAAGCGACGCTAACTATACGAACAATACAAGCAAGCATAACTGAGGAATAAAAATTGAATCGATGTCGCGTAAAAAATGTTAGGTACAATTGAAAAAAATAATGGTGTAAAAAGTAATCAGACTCTTAAAAAAATAAGCCAATAAGATATTTAGTCGCAGCACTTTGAATTGCATTTAAAATTATTCCTGTAAATTTTCCTTACATCCTGGTGCGATTTGAATGGAATCTTACATCATACAATCCTCCAACTCAATGAGGCTTTTCAGTCATCTAACCTAGTTCTGACTTTTGAGTTTGGAACACAAATTTCCACTTGGAGATACATGCCGTAATTGACTAAGCTACGTAGCTTAAAATTGTTTCTCTGGAAACTTTCACTTATTACCTGAATTTTCTTTAGTCCCAATGTATCGTCCATTATTTCTCATTTAACCTATTTTGTTTGAAGGAACATTTAGGTTCATGGAAATATAATAATAGGTCATTTTCGCTCTGAGAGCATAAATAATACAATATATATATATCATTTTTTGCACACTCCATTCGCTTCGGCATCTTGTGGAGCTTTCATAAATGCTTTCAATGTAAAATTAACCCTAAAAAATCATGACAGCCCTGCATCACATCGTATTTAGTTTTCTGAAGAAGTTTACAGTGTTCTGTAGGAACTTGCTGCATCACACGTTTGTAACGTGTTTTAGAAAGTGTCAGAATACATTTTCACTATGTATTTTATGAATTGTCCATGGAGGTGTCATAACAAAAAATGTATGATTTGCAATTGGCACTGCTGTTTGTCTTGGTAATTTTTTTCATTGAGCATGTTTAAGGATTTAATTTCTTGAAAAACTGCTATGAAACGATATCCTAATATCCTGAATCATCAACACACTTGATTCACCTCACTGTGACTCATAAATGCAGTCGACGAATGAAACGCCTCTGGAAAAGGAAACCTAGTAGAAGAACGAAATGAGATGATACAGGTCGACATGAGTGGAACAGTTGCAAGAGGAATAGAATAAAGGCCTGAATTGAGACGAGGAGCTGCAAAACAACATAAAAAGTCCGATGACCAATGAAGCGAGCAGCTGGTGCACGTTGAAACATGGAGCACGCTAAATTAATGAGTACCGATAAAATACACATTTTGTCAATTTCGGCAGATTGGTCTGTGGAGATTCAATTCCACCGCAATTTATTCATTTAATTAGGTAAAATAGCTTTGAACGGTGGACGTTGTTATATTCCGCAACTTGTTTCTTGATTTTGCGAGTGTGCTTTCACGTGAGGGTGTTGAAATTCAGATTTTTTATCAGCATGCCCATCGTTCAAGTTCGGAGTATATATTCTTCGAATGAAATGTTTCCCTTGTTTTGATTTATGGTGCGTAACCTCCATATACTAACTTGAATGCGTTATTTCTTATTCCTGTATTGAAGTTTCCTATTAGCGCTTCCATAAAAATATTACTCGCAAGAAATTAGCAGCAACTAACAAGGTAAAAATTACATTAAATGTGATTTATGATAAAGATTGGTTTCTGCATAGGATACGTTATGCAATCGATTAATTAAGAAAATTTGGACGATTCAATCCTAATTCAATTTCAGGAAAAAACTATTTCCACTCTTTCTATCAACACAGTAACACACTTTCAACACAACAAGAACAGAGAATCTAATTATGACTCAAAGGTAAATTTATGGTGTTGGAGGTGTAGTGGTGTCAGTTGAGCTTGGACGCGCTCTGTTGGTGTGCCACTGTAAGGTAAGCCACTACAACAAAACTTAACGTCGGTGTAATTCGTTGCCGGCCGAAAATGAACAATTAAATAACTGTAATCTGATGAGAGGGGTTCTGCCTCAAGACCAGTCTATTTCCAAAATTGAGAGGATAACTACCAATGCTTAACAAACGCAATAGGGTAAAAACGACATTCCTTTAAGGGTGACGTCCCAGCAATGCGGTCCTGCAATGGTGTCGAAACAGCGCGACAGACCCTCGGGACGGCAGCTCTACTCAGGTGGGCGTCTCAATATAGGCGTTACGCGAAATGCCTTCTACAATCATCGCTTAACCCTGGAACAAAAACCCTAAATGATTCCTACTTTATTTCGATCAAACGCTTTTTGTGCACAGCACCAAATGCGAGCAGAATTTGTGCTTCAAGGTTATGAAGATACGCGGAGACATCCTGTATGTTGCTAGAGTTATCTCAGGAAAGTGAATCAGTTATACTGATTAGCTCACTCTTAAATTATCTTCTATCAAAAACCCCCATCGATGTCTAACATCGAGAGGAATAGAAAAACACGCACTGGAATGTTCGTTGTAGAGATGTGAGGTATCCCGAGTCCTTTGAGCAGAGCGGGAGAGACGGAAACTTATACGCAAACGTTACATTTCGATGAGAAAAAATTATTCGTTTTTGACGGGTTTTAGAATTCCAAGTTTGAAGAGTCCCTTTTATCCGGAGGAATTTCATTTATTCCTCACCCCACTAAAGTATTCATTTGAACTTCATTACCAATTCTGATGCATGACAGGGAATACATGAAATAAAAGTAGTCTCAGAGGATAATAAAATTGAAGCTGCAATAAAAAAAAGCAGGGATCGAACAACAAATTAGAAAACGACGCGACTACCCCAAATTTCTGACAACACGGGACTGTTTGCTGATTCACCCAAATTTGATACACGGAAGAATTTTTCAAAATAAATACCAACGAACATAATTACGAAAAATACTCTCTAACGTTTGATATCCTGTTAGTTCCCTCTCTCAATATAAAAGATTTTCTGCATAACCCTGCGCAAGTCATGCATAAATTTAAGGGTGAGTAATTAAGACAGACGATGCATTTTGTAAGAAGGGCTTTGGGACTTAGAGCGATGTTTTGATGCAAGCGTCAGTAGAGGCAGTGGCCAGGCGCACATGCGTTAATTAATAAGAGGAAAGCCTCTTGGCTTTGGCTCGAGTTACCTCAGGGAAGCGAAAGGTCAAGTTGCCTCGCGAGTGGCGCTGCGAGAGTGGCCAAGGGCTCTTCAAACTCCGCACCCTATTCTCAAATATTCTCATCGTTTGCACTTTGAGCAAAATATTATAAAATGAACGGGGAAATTCTAAGCAAAACTTATAAAGCTAAACTGTAAATTTGCGTAACATTTTTGAATGCTATAAACCTTGCCTTGAAGTTTTCTTCTTAAGAAACCGCGATAAAAATTAATGAAGTTTATATGTAATTATAAATTAGAGTAATTCTTAGTCTTTAAGAGCATTCTTATTAGCAGTTATTTAATTAGTTTAAGTTTATGCAGAAAATGGAATCACAATGGACCAATTATTTGGGCATATCATTGATTTAATTAAAATTCATTTAAAAAACCTTTTGGGAATTTTTTTTAAAATGCGTTGTAAGAAAAGAATTTCCCTGATTCTAATTATTTATTGGGAATATGAAACGCTTACTACGTAGAAAATCATAATTAATGCACAGATATAATTTTAAATATTGAAATAGTGAACAAATGATGAAGCATCAGAAAAATCGCCGGGTAACATTTACAGGATCACGGAGATAGATAGTTGGTGCAAAGATTGATAAGCAGAATTGAATAGTTTTGTTTAAGTGGATTTTATCAGAAAATATACAGTGCAACAAGCTTGCAAGTTAAGCAATAAACTGATTTATTTTTTTGTGACACGCATCACGCTTAAGTACAATGGCCTCACAAGCACAATGGCGTTTAAGCACAAGACACATAAATGAAATCTCGTTTTCCATCCATTCACTCATCAATCTTCTATTTGGATACCTAAACCACTTTAATGGAATTATTAGTTTGAATGCTTAAATATATACGTATAATTAAATGCTTGTATCCACGTTCTGCTTTCCGAAATAAATAGAGCAAAATCAAGCACATTGCTTTCATGCTTTCAATATAACATAGAGCAAAATGAAACATCCTGCTTCTTGTAAGAATGTAGTGTAAAATTTATTATCCTTATGTTGGCAGTGATACAGGCCAAAACTTTACTTCTTCCTAAGTTATACTACGGATGCCATCTCTTTTCAATATTGACTTTCAGAATAATCTTTTCACAAAACAAGTTTAACAAGACCAGAGAAAAATGATACAGCTATCTTCAAAGTTAATGAAAGTTGTACTAATAATGACGCAATACAAATTTTAAAACAACTGTTTACTGCGCTGAATTCAATTTCCTTTCGAAGGATTTTAGACATTTTATCAGTTTGTTGCGACTGCCATTGTCGACGCCGTTCAGAATTCTGCTCGAAAGTTCGCTATAGTCCTTCGAACCAAGTCTCGTGGAACATTGATTTCCTGAATTATTGCCGCCTTAAACTTCGATACTTGATCTGAAAACATGGCGCGCAGGATTCCGAAAGAACATAGAGGCATGCATCGTTACTCCATCTTGTTGGACTGTAGGTCTTTAGATGATCAGTGACGAATTCGACAATTCTTTGGTACAGAAAATCTTAAGTATTTCATAGGAACGAGTCTTAAGTAAATAGCGCAAACGTTTTATCCTTAGAAGAAATTAACACTTCGCTTGCCGGCATTTCACGTGGTATATCAGAAATTTATCTTCGCATGTTGAAAGTCGTTGGAACAATTTACGAAGTGAACTACAAAACCATCGGTCGAAAATTTGGTTGAATAAACATTCACCGTAAATAAAAGTGGGTTTCATTACTGTACTTCAAAATTGATGTTCACCCTATTAAAAATTATAGGCGTGGCATCGGTGATTCCTGGGAGCGCTCGCATTACAACTTGGTTGTTGCATCCATGTTTCTCCTTTGATTCGGATTCGAAGTGTCCACTTTATAGGCGCCCCTGCACCTCTGTCCCAACCGGTGGCCACGCTGGCTCAGCATGGAGCACTACCGTTGCGCTCCCAAGGCGCGACCAGTTTCTCCTATTCACCATCGGAGAATCATGAAAGGCCCAGGATGGCCACCTCTTAATTTAATTTAAAAAAACAGCTGCGCACAGCTGATTTCCCATAAGTCACACTTTCCAACCGTCACACTGCTCAAACCGATTATAACCAGTTTGCCCTTGAACTACCTTAGTTCTTGCGCGATTAATCAATTCATCCTAAGCAAACACGGTTGATAGCACAATAAAAATGTACCAGAGTATGTAAATTAAATACATTCCTACTAACGTGCAGAAAATTTCAAGGGTGCGTGTTCATTATTAAGCTGACATTAATGGGACATGTTTGTGACGTATAACTTATGCTTGAAGTTTTCACAACGCAATAACTAAGGTAATTAATGGGCAACTGGCTATATTTGGCTGAGAAGCGTCAACGGTTGAATGTGCAATAATGGGAAATCAGCTGTACGCAGCCTTGGAGACGAAAGCCTGCAGGGAACAATATAAATGTACCTTGAAAAGAATATAGCAACAATACCCTAGGGTCGTTGAAAAAATATACTCGTAGCTATATATATAACAAAAATAATCGTCCCGCAGATTTTTCATCTTTCATTCCTAAAATTAGAAAGGAAAATAAAATGACTTTACCTTGCCCGAACTTAATTACACAAGCTATTCATATACATACACTCCCCCACCTATCCCCCCACACAAACCCTCCCAACACCCCCCCTCCCACACACCTACCCCCACACCCACACACAACCCCCCCCCCCCCCTACACACACACACAAATATGTATCTGAACACATCGTTGATCACCTTCAAGAACGTCCTTCTATTCAAAGGTTGCTGAAGACTGACTAGGGAAAATTCAGGTTTGGTTTCCACATTTTGTTGTTTTTACATTGCTCACATTGAGGTTTTGCCTTCACAACCAGCCCCACCACTACGATGAATCGTGTAAAATATCAATTGACCGAGGTGGTAAAACTAGCAGTGGGGTCCTTGCTCCGTTCATGCTCTTGAAATAATGCCTCTACAGAGCAGCATTCTACGTCTCTTCCACCTCTTGTTTCTTCTGACACCCTCACGTACTATACACCCTCACGTAATTCACACTCGCACTGATATACACTCTAACCAGTCGGAGGAATAAATTTGCGACTCCGACTCCGACTCCACCTTTCCAGAATTTGGCGACTTCGACTCCGACTCCGACTCCACCTTTTCAGAATTTGGCGACTCCGACTCCGACTCCGACTCCCCCTTTCCAAAATTTGGCGACTCCAACACCGACTCCGCCTATTCGCAATTTTGGGACTCCAACTCCACCTATTCATAATTTATAAGATGAATATTTTATTTCTTAACTAGCGAACACGGTCCGTCAAAAATGACGGGATTCAATACCTTTCTTCAACAAATTTTCGTTCGAGTGGAGTTTCCATGTTAAACTCATTCCAAAGGTAACTTATTTTTCTTATTAGAGTAATAAACACTTGGAACACAGTATTTTTGAGCCGCAAAAGAAGTAGTTATAGCCATTCGTGTCGTATCCTAGATACATAAAATCAGCATTACTGAAAGCAACTGCGAGCTTGTGTATGTATATTGTAATATGCAATAGAGTGTATTGTAATACAGTACATTGTAATATACAATACCCCGCTGAACTCGGTGTCCACGATTCGAACTCTGGTATATAAGGCTCTGGATATCTCAATTGTTTTGAAAGTGGTATTATAGCTAGAGCACTTGTACGAAAATGAGTGTATTAACTGACCGTGAACTGAAACCAAGACCGCCAGTCCTAATTTTTCCTATCGATTCTTAAAAGCGTGACACGAAACGTATAAAGAAACACACGACTGTCATTCTTAGTAGTAGACGGTTGCAGATGTTGAACCTGTACATTTTCACTATATTCTTTATTAACGAACGACTTTTAAATTGACTGCAGAGTGTTAATTAATTGATACAGCTATATTCAAAGGATTTTACATTGCTTTCAATGTAAATATATTAATTTTCAATGTAAATGTAAAAAGGCCAATTAATTACTCATTGGCAAGGAATCATAACATAAAGACTAAAAATATTTATGATCATAACATAACTTTAGGTTTCTGCAAAGACTAGTCATCGTGAAATAATATTTTTGACGCGTTACTAGAAGCTGCCCGCGTGTGATGGGGTTGACCTGTCATGTGCGGGGGGAGGGGCTGCACTCAATGAAGCGGTCGGGGTAAACCAGCTGTGGCTGTCGGGCCTGACTGTGGAAGGTGGTTGTGCTGGGCTGCTGCTGATCCTGGCAGTTCAGGTGCGGCCGGTGCTGCCTCTCTCGCCTCCTAGTGACTAAGTGTGGTGATTGTGGCCTGCTGTCGGCTACCCTCCCATAGGGAGGATAAGCCCGGTATATGTATGTAGATGTATGTATGTATTCTCGTACTTGTGCACTTGTAATTCTTTTATCACAGTTACGGTCATTAAGCATCTTTAAGAATGTCGCAGACGCACACACCAACCAAGCAAGCAACAACATCGTATTATAGTATAAATTATTATTCGGCAAGAAATTTAAAAAAAAATTGCCATACCTTTTAACTGCGACTAGCCGCATTTTTGTGACAATAGATTAGATTTTGACGCTATGTTTTTTATCTGTAAACAAAAGTGAGCAGATGCCAGGTTTTTCACATAATTTCAATGGTATTCATGATACTGTCCAAGGAAGCAGATTCCCATTGTAATAAAATAGGAGAAATTACGCACGAGAACATATATTTATTTACAAATTGATGGACACCTGGGTTTTTGTTATACCGGGTGTCCCAAAAAATGTCCCTGATTTTTCAATTAATTATATCTCCGCTTTAAATTAAAATATTTGAATTGTCTTTTATTCACAATGTAATAAATTTTGTTTCCTTTCGAATAATTTAAGTTTTTGAAAATCAGTTGAATAAACACTTTACAATGATCAATTTACTGAAAGAGGTAGAAAAACTAATTGTTCAAAGCAAAAGTTTTTTAAGTGATATTGATACTCTTCCTCATTTTTTACTTTCCAAAAAAATGAACAAACAAAAATATAAAAAAGTAACAAATCATTACCATAAATAACGCTTAAACAAATAAAGTAATTCAGTATCCTTCGACATAACCTCCATTTCTCTCAAGGCAAGTATTACTTGTGTGTGTATATGGCCACCATTGAACGAAGAGTTTTCTAGATTATTTCACCGTTTTCTTTCAGTTCTTGAAACACTGTTATTGAAACACTTGAAACCTCTCAGAGGGTTTAATACTTGGTGGTATATAGGATACATCATTATGAAATTATTCTTAACAGTAGGTATTGAGAAATGAAGAAGGACACCAGTGTTGCTTTTAAAACTTTCCCTTTGAACAATTAGTTTTCTACCCCTTTCAGTAAGTCGATCATTGTAAAGTGGTTATTCAACTAATTTTCAAAACTTAAATTATTTAAAAAGGGAATGAAATTTACTACATTGTGAAACATAGACAATTAAAATATGTTAATTTATAGCGGAGATATAATCAATTAAAAAGTCGGGGACATTTTTGTGGGGCACCCGGTATAGTGTTGATTGTTCTTATACAATAAAAGGGCAAGTGTCCCCTTAAACAAATAAATAAATTGGTTTAGGTATTTCCTGTGCGTAATCTCTCCTATGTTATTACAATGGAATTTTATGATTTAAAACTTAAGGGCTACTGTTCGAACATTTATTTCAAATACAGAAGAACTTCAAGGGAACAACAGCAAGTCGTTTCCCGAGATGTGCAAAAAGGGAAACAGCACCCAAATTAGGCGTATCTTGAGGATTCCAGCAGTACGCACAGCAGCGTCCTCTGTACTATTTTTATTATTAAATTCCTTTAAAACGGAGACCGAAGATCTTCTTTAACGATATGTTAGTTTTAAAAACGAAACTCCTTAACAATAGAAGACAACCAATGGACGTGGCCGGTCATCAGCACAATACTCCGGTAGGAAGTTTTAGTGGCGTTCTGGGTAGAGAGACAGTTTTAAGATGTCTGATCGCCGACGAGCTGAATATCGTATCTTATTGCAAGATTGCATATAGCACTAACATTTTAACAATTAATTGACAATTAATTACCTTGAATAATAAGTGCCTGCTTACCGGGTCGAGGAGTTAAAGTCGCGGAAAGAGAATGCTTTTTACGCAAGAGAAATAAGTTAGAGGTGCCAGACCGACTTTTATTAAAAGGGCGACATGCTGATCAAGCAGAGTAAGCTCAAAGATAATTTAATTAGTGAACGCCAGTGCATCACGAGTAATGTTAATTTAAGTGATTTTAGGTTAATGCAGGTCTGGTAGAAGCTCAAACATGCTTAATTAGAGAAAGTTAAATTTAAACAGAAAACGAAAAGAAAAGATGTAGCTGCAAAACAAAAAGACGAAGAAAAGAAAGAACTAATTTCAACAGTTTCAAATTCTTGTCTGTCAACTATGAAAGGCCATCTGAAGGAAAATTTTTCTTCCACAAAGCCGCCATCAGAAATACGGAAGGTTTTCAACAGGAAATTTCATTGAACAAATAAAATTGTCAGTCCGTGTTTGTTGGTTGGTCTGTCTCTTTTCACGCTCTTAAAGATGCTTAATGACTGTATCTGTGATGCGAGTTTCACCAGTGCACTAGTACTAGAATATTTTAATCGCGGGTACTATTAGGTTGGATATATTTCTTTATGATCCACATCTGTAAGATTCGTATACAGAGAATATTAAATCAAATCATTTATCACGGGTCAAGTACACAATTTTATATACTGAGTGTTTCAGAACACGAGGTACACAATTGCACATCAAGTAGAAAATGGCCAAATAAACAATTTTAATTCCAGGAAATTTTCCCCCAAAAATCGGGGTCGTGAGATATTAGGTGTTTATTGTTTTAAATGATGAAATTTAATGGCACAATTACTCGCAATACTTATTTTGAATTTACTTTACAAAATTATTCAAAGTGTGTTCCAACTACATCAATGCACTTTTCGAATTTTAGCCTTAATGACTGCCGGATATTAGGAAACACGACTGACATTAAGGTATCTCGCCAGCAGCCACTGCAATTCTGGTCACAAGATCTTCCTCAGACTCAATGAGTGTAGCATAAACAAGGCTCTTCATGTGTCCCCAAAAAATGAAATCGAATGGAGTCATGTAAGGAGATCTAGGAGGTCATGCAACTAAAAGATTTCGCCCGATCAACGTAAATTCAAATAAATATTGCGAGTAATTTAGTCATTAAATTTCATCCTTTAAAACAATAAACGGCTAATATCTCAAAGTCTCTTTCTTCGGAAAATTTCATAGAAGAAAAAGTTTTTATTCTGACATCTTCTACTTGGTGGGCAATTTTTTGCCTCTTATTCTGAAACACCCTGTATATTACTGACAAGTGTCTTCTGAGTAGGTAAAGTATAGGCACTGCCTACACTGAGAAGCATAGATATGTAACCACAGTTTTTTTTATTACTAAGTAAACACTCATTCAGTGAAATTATAATAAGTAATTCAATGACTATGCTTAAAATCCACAAAATAATATACATGTAGATAAAGTAGGCAAGATTTGCACACTGCCTCTTATTCTCTGTGTCTACACTATGCAGGATAACAATGCAGAAAAGGTTTCATTGCAGTTCGTTTACTTTGTATTTTAATTTTTCATGTGTCTCAATGCCAAAATTGATTACCTTACAACATTTCCAAATTTTCCGTAAAAAGAAGTAATTAAATATGTAATGCTGCAAAACAGATACTATTTCAGTGTTTAAAATTGTATAAGCATAATATAAAATTCTCCATTTCAGCGTATGCTTACTTAAAAACTGGGGAGTGATACGAAGATAAAAATTCAACATGATAATAATATAGTGAAATACAATATAACTCTGAAAGAACCAAACAACATTCAAAAAATAACTTTAGGAATGAGCAGAAATTGTTATTAATAATACATGTTAACTTGACCTAAAGACAAGGAATCCATATCAATTTTGATAACTTAACTTGAGAACTAGAAGTCTTTATGTACCAGACCATAGCTTCAGGTTTTGGCAAAGACTACTCATTGGCAAGGAATCATAACATAAAGACTAAAAATATTTTTGATCCTAACATAACTTTAAGTTTCTGCAAAGACTAGTCATTATCAATCAATGCATCATTAAGAGCGTACATAGTTGCCACTCCTTACGTGAGTACAATGTATCGCATCAGCTGAAATGTTATACAAGTAACTTGCAACACATTTAGTACTATTTGCTTCTTCCTGTGTACTAATTGAAGGGGAAATGAACGAAACAGAAATATACAGAACAAATTTACAACGTTTCAAATTACTACTTCTTGCTTAAATAACTGCAAAATATTCATTATTACTCCAGTAAAATTATATTTCTTTCTTGTAATTATCATATATAGGAATGCAAACCCACAACGACTAGATAACAATGCCGGTATTAGGTGATAGGTATAAATACGCTGTTTCAAACTTAAAACAAAATAATCAACAAAAACATTGCGTATTTTTAGATTTTTAGCAAAGTATTCTAACTCTGTTTTGTTTACTTTCGGTTTTAAACAATTATAAATAATTTTTTGTAAAAATTAGAATCGAAGACAGCAAAAATTAGTGACTCCAACTTCGACTCCACCCCATCCGAATGAACGACTCCGACTCCGACTCCGACTCCGACTCCACCACATTCGGAAAAGCGACTCCGACTCCGACTCCGACTATACCACATTCGGAAAAGCGACTCCGACTCCGACTCCAACTCCACCACACTTCAGAGAAGCGACTCCGACTCCGACTCCACCCTAAAACATGCGACTCCGGTGACTCCGACTCCCGACTCCGACTCCGACTCCGCAACCCTGACTCTAACACTACTTGAAACGTTTTAAGTAATAGAGACACGATCCAGACATCTGTCACACACAACACCAACTTCAAAACTGACGCTAAAGATGGCAACCGTCATTTCTCTCGAGAAAGATGGCAGGCGTCTCACCTAGAGGCCATCTGCACAGGTGGCCTCTGGTAGCAACATGGGAGAACTTGCTCGCATCGCGCTTATGAGTCGCGCCCTGGAAGTGTCAGAAGGGAAGAGGCCTCGGTCCGCTTGATACTCCTTTAATTCACCGCTGTCTCTTTTAATCAACCATGCTACTCCCTTAATTTTTAATAGGGCAGGTAATAGAAGAGATATTATTCCGACGAAAAGATGTGCGGGTTTCATAATCCCCCTCTTAATTATAAAACATACAATTTTCTCTCTATGTGGTTTACAACTTACAGACCCTGCATAAGTGATTTACCGTAAACTCTCGTCACCGGTACTTCGGGAAATGTCACGAGAGAAAGGCCCTGTCCCCTTTATTAATTTGCATTAATAAAGGAACCATGTTCTCGGAATAGAGGAATTGGCACACCTCCACAACATGCAGTAGTAAATACCATAGGAAAGACACAAGAAAATATATGGGAAAACCTGAGTGCACAATTGATTGCCATTCAAATAGAACATACTAAAACTAGGACGGTACTCACCAAGCGCGAAGATACCTCACTTACGCCCGCATTTTCTGTTTGCATGCGCCATGGCGAAATATGGTGCTGGCGTTGACGGGTTTGAAAAAACTCAACGTGAGTTACTAAAAGATTTTATGATTAGTACATCGCACTACAAACACATTATCGCGACATTATTGGAACTGTAATTATTGAAGATCTGCTCTACCTAATCGGCCGGCCGAATTGATTCTACGTTGCTTACACACCGAAAACATCACTAAATTATGCCTAACTGGTATGTGCACTCCAACGGGACAGAAATTGTCAGCTTCAGCTCACCGACTCATTCGCTCACGTATTGCTTCAGTTCGACCTTCTGAGTTATACAGATATCAGCAAATGTTTATCATCGTCTGTGTTACAGCCACTCGTCAACTCCTTCATGTAGAAGTGTATCAGCAACAAACAACCTCCCACCTGCTCAATGAACATTTACAACCCATTACTTTTACTCGTGCAGATTATACTCCTTCCAGTATTTCAATTTTCCACTTCAATGAATGCCATTAAATTTCTTATCCCGTTTATTTCAAATGATGTATTTTCTTCAAAGAAACTGCCTCTCTTCTGAGCCAAAATAAATGCCGCTTACCCTTTCCGTTGCCGTTTATGTTGAACTTAATGTTCCTTGTATGACCATCATGGTCTGGTGGGATGTATATTCCCCTCTGTAAGTGGGTGGACAAAAAATTTTTAATCTATTGAAAAGTACATTTTGATAAGTACTACTCTTCATATATATCAAACATATATAATGCAACGCGTATTTATTCACGTTTTTCAGAGTGTAATATTTGTTTAGTATAACTTCATTTTCACCACCTCCTATTTGTAACACGTACTCTCTCCGACGGTTCTCGGCGCAAGACTGAACTGACTTTATAATCTGCCTCTAAGTGCGCTTGCGGGCTGCCCTCTCTTCTCCGTACAGCCAACCGCGCTCTTCGAAAAAACGGACGAGCTTGTGAAAACCTCTCCTCTATGTCGTTTCGCTGTATTATTGGCGGTTCTTCACCTCGAATTTTCTCTCCCATTTCTCATTGGCGGTCGTTTCCCCAGACGTGAGCTTGCCTAACTCCTCCCCATCTCACGGCCTATCGCTGCCCCTTCGCGCAACAAGTGTTGGTTGCCCGCTCGTTCTCAGGGTCCCCAAGTTCAAATTTCAAGCCCCATATACTGTATATGTATAACTGACCAGCCTAGTGAGTCCTAACATGAAATGCTTCTCACGGCTCCAGCACTTGGCCGTTAGCTCGCCCATAAATTTTTCGCCCTCTGTGGTCACGCCCCTTACCCTCGGATTTCAAGCTATTGATTACACAATCTTAGCTAAGCAAAACTTTTGCCCAGACTCAAGTGCACTATTCCACATACACAAACACATTGTTCGCACAATACACACTCGATACTCTCAAACACCCAAGCGACTCTTCTGCCCTGTTATTACAAAAAAATCCTACAATAAGGAATTTAACAAGTTTAATTATTTCCTAAAATTTGTATTTTGAATATTTCCTAACATAAATACATGAAATTTTTCTTGTTCTCAGCTATCGAATCTCTCACCTGGAACTGCTGAGATGAACGGGATGAGGCAACGAGCGTAACTGTGAAATAGGCTTCAGTACCCTATGTGTATGAATATTTTTCAACCCCAAGTGTTATTGGGTTAGATGTACTGATTTGCTGACCAAATCTGATGAATCTATACGGGGAAAACTTGGGACTTAGACGTTATTGCTCTTAAGCAGAAACGACGCAATTAAATTATATCAATCCTCTGTTGAGCATTATCGATCGCCATCATTTCTGACAGTACATATTTGTACGATAGGTATAGAAAACATTTCCTGAGTGGCCTTGTGATTTATGATAATACCCGATGTAGGCTTATATGTGTGGTTATATCTAGTATTGCACGCTTGTCGTTGTAATAGGGTAATAGATAATAGGATAATAATAGATTCTTCAGAATTCGCCTAAATTTTGGCAATTTTACATGTTAAGTCCCAAAGAGTGCCAAAAAATAAAGAAATACGACTGATCTAGAAAAGCATAATTATTCAGTGAATAAATTACGAGTATATTTCCCAACTAGCAATTACATCGAAATGAATTCCCATGTGGTACATTCAATCATGTTTACATTCTGCTTTTTATTGCTGGGTGTGTGTCAAACAGCAGATAATGTGTGAGGTACTGTTAAATAGTTCCCAGAGAATATCTAACTTAGTTTTTTCTTTATCTTGTTGAGGTCACCCACTACTGATCCTCATGTCTTTCAAGGCATTTACCACGCAAATCGCTACAAGAAATGAGGCGTTGTCTCCTGCCTGGACAGTGTTCTACAATCATTTTCTCGAAGGCTGCGAAGCACCTCCTGTAAATGTCAACTACAGTGCCAAAATTGTGACCTTTCATGCAAATTTCCATTTTCCGGAGAACAGCAAATCTACACAGGCTATACTTGTAATTATATACCATGAAGGATGGCAATCATAATGATTTTAGACAAAAACTGCGATATTTTCATTGAAGTGTGAGCAAGTGCAGAACGTGCCCTGATGATGCAACGTCTATCTCCATAATTCGGGCCTTTTTCGTCTCACATTTTCTTCCAGCTTCTAGAACTTTTTAAATGCTTTTCGAGCATTACCAGAGCTTCAGATGGCGATTTACTATGTTTAAAGACAAAACTTGAAGCAAAACCGTTGCTCAAACTCACCTGAACCATTAAATTTGCATAGGTATATAATGCACGATTGTAAAGCACAACTCAAGAACTCAAAACAACTTCACAATGAAATGTTTTTTTGCACACTCACTCATTATATATTAACTAATCGGAAGCTGGCCCACCGGCTTCCGCAGTTGCGTCCAACCACTCAATTGATATGGATTTTTCATCGCTTAGTGCGTAAAATTGTGAACAAATTGAACTGTCAGAATTTTTCTGATTGCACCTAGTATGCGTTCTAACAAACTGAGGTTTTACTCAATTGATTTGGATTGGTAATCGCTTATTGTGTAAAAATTGAAACTAATTCAACTGTCAGAAGTTTTACTTTTCAAGTAACTCTAACGGTGGGGGCAAATCTACTTGTTAGCCCCCGAGGAAATTTCATTTTACCTCTAATTTATTTCTTTCACTCAGCTACAGCGCACGACAACACTATTAGGTTTCAGAGTGAATCAGAAAATGGGAGAGGTAAACGTAAATAGACTGTAATGCATTTTTCAGTCTCCCAAAAAATGCCATCTTTTCTGATTTTTTAAAATCCACTGCAATTTACATTATATGAATTTATTCGTTTCCTTTTACAGGACATTACATTTCTTTACGCATTTGTGAAAATCGAAATAAACTTTTGCATCGCTTATCATCGGCTCATCGACGTAGCACTTTCAAAACCATATCATGTGTATTCAGGAAGCAAAATAGAGTTAGGATTAAATTTTGAAGTACAACCTTGCAATCTGGATCTACCATAAGGAAACTTTTCTATTTTTCCTACGTATATTTAGGAACGAGCATATAAACGCAGCTTACAGTACTTTTAGAAGAAGTACTTTGCAAATTGTTGAAAATTATCCAAGTAATGATTGAGCATTTTCCTTCAATATGCCTCGAACCGTAGCTTTTTTGGATGAAGTAACGGTTGTATTGCAGACTTTCAATAAATATATGTGTGAATCATTTGGAACTGCTTGATCGCTTGTCCATTTGAAAAAGGGGAAACACAAATGACTGGAAGCTATTTGGCTATTTCATTAAAAGCCTGAGATATAGCACTTATTAAGTAATGTTCAACATGTTATTTAGTGCTCGTAATTTAATTGTTATCAGCGTACAAGAAATAGGAAATATATTTCGAAGCTAAGCACAAGAAAGATATCTTATTATAAAATCTTGACGTAAAGTATCGAAATATGCCGTGAGTTTTCACGACACACCCTGTTTACTTTTTCACTTGATAGAATGTTGTACGTGCTATGTCGAACGTTAACTTCAAGATAACTCGTTCTCCTAAGTGCAAAATTGTTCACATGCGAATGAATAATTAGAGCAAAATAACATTATTTGAAAATTGATTCCTGCTGGGATTAAAAGTGATGACGAGATTTTTGACAAGGATGACTCGCTAGTATTCTTATGTGTAAAATTGTCAATTACGTTCAGGCCTGTTTACACGATCATTGAGCGCGAGCGTGAGCAGTGGAGAGAGGTGCAAGCCCCACCCACTTGTTCTCGCTTCAGGAGCATTTACTTGCTCTAAGACAGTGTGGCTGTAGCGATACTGACAAGCTCAGGCCACCGCCATGAAAACGAGCATGGTCTGCATTGTCATTGAGCAGTAAATGAACTTGAAGCGAAAGAAAGTGGGCGGGGCTTGAGTCTCTCTTCACTGTTCATGCGCGCACTCAATGATCGTGTAAGCACAGCTTTACCGAACTTTTCTTATCTCATTGACCAATGGTGAACGCCGTTCTCCTATAGCAATCAAGGCATGGATAAAATTACGAAAATCGTTTTCTGATTCTTTTCGTTAAGGTGAGCAATAGCTAAATGATTTATTTCCAATTTTTCCCATCTGGCTCATAACATAGGAACTGAAGATTGTATGTCCAATACCAATAATTGTTCGTACTTACATCAGGGAAAAGGGAATTCGTTCTCTCTTCTGCCTCGCTCAGCCAAAATGTCAACATGGAACTAATGATGCCGTGTCTGAATCTCTAACTACTACTTATTAGTTAGTGTTTTATTTACGATGTCACAGCTAGAGGGGGCTAGTTTTATTGACGTCGGAGTTGCATCACGATAGTGACATATTTGCAGTCCGATGGTGAGAAACAATATATGGACCGCGAGTACACTAGTCAAGTTACGGTAGCTGAATCCTATTCTACCCCTTTCTAAGTTCACTGGATCCTATGTGAAAACTTCAATGATGCTATTAATAATATAGGGCTAGTAGGTACATGCAATTCAGTTTCACGCTGTGAGATTTTCAGTCTTCTAAAAATTGTGCTATTTATTATTTTTATTTTATTATTTTGATGATAGGTAAAATAAGCTGAAAATAACAACGAATGATTAAAAACTACACGAGAAAAAATTCAGTTAAGGCATTTACTTTATTCATGGATGATTAGAAACGACGAGATAGAAGAGAGAAGAATTAAATTTTCTTCGGGCCTAGGGTTAAATTGGTTATATGAGTGTTAAATGAACCTCAAAACGTGTGAAATGACGCATCAAAGTGCTTTTGTTTCAAAGGAAAATTGTTTTGAAAACCATAGTCCCATTTTAGATAAAAAATAGTGTCAAGAGTGAGCACTAGCAGGTAAATTTGCCTTATTACACAGGCATTGCAAGCATCAGAACTTCGATTTAGGGAGCGTCCTCAAGAAAGTCATAAAGGGTTAGTTGGAGAGCAATTTAAGGAGCAAGTGTGCCCATGGCCGGGCTTTACTGCCCCGCTAATGGCTTAATGAAGTGCTATTCGCTCGAACTCAATTCCAGCCCGCTGGCCTGCATGCTTTCTGTCCTCTACTTACCGCTCTCTGACGTAGGTTCATCCATCAAGTCAATGTGGACAGATATATTACGTTTCATCTAAAATATTTAAAACAGAGTGAACACTTTTCAAGGACATTTGTGCGTTTTCGCTTAACCGTGGAGGAAAGTTTCTTGCGACTCGCTAATGAGTTATTTTTATGATGACGGTTTCTTTTTCGAGCTCTTTCTCCCTTAATCGTTGAAACATTCTAGACTGGGTACAAGCTTGGCCTAGTTGCCAGACACATTTTTGTCTTTCAAAAAAGGATATCGCCTGCTGAGCACAGTGACCAGGTTCATTGTCCTGCTCAAAAACATGTTACTGAAGGGGATCAAGTGCTACGTTGGGCAAGGTAGGTCGCTTGAGAATCTGTTTATACTCTCGGCATCAAATTCTCTTCGCGCATGAACAATACGATTTGAATATGTTGCAAGAAATTTTACTCGATCTATTACGAAGGGCTTAGCTATCTTTTTCGTGTAGCTGGAAATCCCTCATGTCTTGAGAAGAACAAGAAACATCTTGCCAGAGCCAAACGCGTTGAACTCAAACTCATCATTGAAATAAGCATTACGTTAGTGTTCATCAGTTCGAACCACTTTAAACCTTGAATTATTTGAACGGGTCTGTTTGCTTCTCATTAAAATCAGTAGCAGCACAGCTGGAAAACGAGCTTCCTATCCTGTCATTTCTTATCGTTCTTGAATTCTAAAGGAAAATTTTCTACCTGGACACATCCTTAAAAGACGAGAAATTGATGTAGCTCTCACTGAAATGTTCCAAGAAATTCTTATCTTTGCTTATGTATATTCTGGAAGGTCAAACATTCTTAGGTTTTGTGTTTTGGTTGATTCCTACTTATATCCCCATACTCATATTACGCGATGCATAAAAATTCTTTGCGTTGGTACGATATCAGTAACCTAAGTAATTTCAATCTTTTCTTTTGGAGAAGTAATTTTTTTTAATGAAAGGTATACGTTATGATAAAAATGTTCTCAGGTGATGATATAGTGCAAGAATAATTTTAGTAGCTTCTTTTTACCTTAATTATTGTATCAGTTCGATATAATAATGAAATTTATTCTCAATTGAATTTAAAAAACATTCCAATTCTGACAAACGACGAACCAAGCCGAAGATATATTATACGAATTTAAAGATTGATACTTCCAAATCAGGTGAGTAAAATCTCTGAAACTAAAAATAAATTCATGCTGTTTCTGTGTCATGCAATGCAAGTTCAATTCTAACTTCAAGGATGAATTTCCTACAGCGACCTACGAAGTATTCTTTTTTATATAATGCTCATCATAAACTGACCATTACTGAATAATACTCCATGCTTGTCCTTTCGTGGATCGACAAGGTTCATTGCACCATGCTGCACATTTGTCCGCACCTTTCACTGTATTACAATCCACTTGGCCAGAATCACTGCCATAATCACTGGCATCCCGATTGAATTCTTCAATTACTTCAATTTCCTTACTGTCTATCACTCTGAATTACAAAATGGGCGTTAAATAAGCGGTATGTATAACATCTGTTTTACTATAAAGCATTAATTATTCAGGGATGGACATTACAAATCTAATAAGTTTTTCTAGCTATTCTAGAGAAACCAAAAAATATCATAATGACCTGTGGGACGCACCCGAACCCCAAACAAGTATTATTTGCTATGATATTCTTTTAGCAAGGATTATTTTGCTTATATATCATGTGAGTGTATGTTAAAATCATAAACTCTCGACAATAATAGCCAGAGTGAAGAAAGTCTTTGATAGAGAGTTAATAAAACTGTGTACCACTAGGTAATTGAAGGCGTCCAGAATTGAGGGCCTCGAATGGATATTTGTGCACATACATGTGTGTATAAAAAATGTATCTAAATAAATGTTGTGAATTTGTGCACATACATGTGTGTATAAAAATGTATCTAAATAAATGTTGTGAATTTGTGCACATACATGTGTGTATAAAAAATGTATCTAAATAAATGCTGTGTGCAAGTGTTGGAAAACACGGACTGTGTTGTGAAGCAGTTCGAAAATTTTTCGTGTCTCGTTCGGTGTGGTAAATGCTCTTTTACTGCAGTTTTTTTATCACCACTGAAGAAATTTGTTGACTAGGAACAGATGAAATGTCCAGAATGCTTGTTTTGAGATTTTTGTGTTACTAACTGTGAATTTCGGTGCAAATCGCTTCGTGGACTCAACAAATTGTGCATGTGAATCTGAAAATTATAAAATAAGGAAACATGCAAATTTTACGGGTAATATTTCGTCACTTATGCGCGTGCACAAGTACCTTATGCACGAAAAATTAAGTGAAAACAGCGTATGGTGCGTGTAAGTAACGAATCTTGAAAGTAACAGAGATGACGTCTGTTTTTTATTGAACAAAATTTCATCTCAAACTTGTTCAAAATTACGTCATACTAAAGCTGTCACATGAAAAAGTAATTGACAAAGAATCTTAAAAAAATGAACCCAACTTGGGGTATACGCTTCCTATGCTGCAGCACAGGACGCTCCAAGTTCTCTCGAATGAAATATTTTAACGACGCCATACTTGAAAGCTCAACTGAGGCTATGAATCAAAGAGACTAAACTGCGGGTCACTGGCGCCATTTTAGGCCTGATTGATGAGGTATATTGAGCGAGTGCATCGTTGGGTCTCGATCTTCATCCCATGACCTTGCTCCGTTACTCAACTCGAGTACTTAATTATGGACGGGAGCTGATTAGACACTCGTATAAGCAGGAGATTGACAATTAGTTTAGACAACAGCGTTTCCAGAACCCATAAAGTCAAGGTAGATCATTTAGTACCGGAGATATTTAGGTGAGGTATGTTTCAAGATGCTATTTGTTGTTCGATTGGTTTGACTTTCTAGAATCCAGGCCTGAGCAATTTACCAACTTTACTTGCAGTCGCAAATCTGAGGCAAACTACTTATTTACGAGCAGAACGTTCCACAGGTAGTAAACAAGAAATTGAAGTTCTTTGTTTGAGTAGGAATGGAATACTTCTTCAGAGTAAACGATGATGAAATACTCGCTAGAAATCAGTGAATGAATCCAAACATTCTAAGCAAAAAATGTAATTGTTCAGATGAACAGTGAAGGAGAAGTTAGTAACTGAATTCTTCAACAAATGACTTATAGATTCTGAGAGTTTTTAGTCTCTGTAGCTTTTTATAACATCACTGCCTTGAACGAACTCAACTATTTAGTCAAAACTCAAAAAGTAAGAAATAAAATATTTAGCGCAGAAAATATTTAGTTAATTCCCGTAAGTGTTGAAAGTGTCATTTGGTTATAGTCTAAATTTTATCCCAAGACGAGCAAATCCTGCAAATAATATTTCTCAAAAAAGCGGAGTCTTCGAACATTCTTCAAAGCAAATAAACATCAGAATAGTGATATTGTTCGCATAAATTAAGTTGAACACCTTGATTATTTGGTATATGTATTAGAAGCTTTAATAAAATCAATGCCAGCCGTGGTACGGACAATGTGCTGTAATAATAAAACAGAAAATATATTTTCACTCCGGGAAAAATTTCTATTTTAACCTTTAACCAGAACTCCTTTCAAAATTCTGCTAGGTTATTTTCCAGTCTCCCTCTATCCTGAATCCCAAGCTTGTGCGTCTCGAAAAATTTTCTACCGCATATTTTTCAAGGAGCACTTTATATGACTAAGAGAAGAACCGTGTTTCAAATTAACACGTTTTTCAAGGCGCACTTCAGATGTGCAAGAGAAGAGCTATGTGTCAGATGTACTCGCTTTTCAAGGAGCTCTTAACATGTGTACGAGGAGGTTGATGTTGCACATTTCAGAATTAATGGACTCAGCAGAAACATTCATTGCGTAGATTCAAGTTTACTAGAAAGGCTACAATCTATAGCCCCAAAACTCATGTAAATGGTTCTCATCCCAATCATGTCTCCTATGTTAGAGGTGACTAGGTGCTCTGTTACGTTGCAAAAGTACGTTTTGCGAGTCAAGATTTCCTTTTCGACGTAAAAATGGTGCTTTGTAGATACAGAAACGAGAGGACATTTTACTCAACAGCAGTAGACCCCTTGACCGGTGTGGACCTTTGATGTCTGAAAATTGATCTTTAAAAGTTTGAGCTTTTCGTCATGGCTTTTCTCGGCATTCTCTCATTCTGGTAGTTCATGTTCGCCTCAACGATGAGAAGCTTCATGTCTGAAAACAAGGTGCCTTCTTTTAGCGTACTCCCCTTGAACGTGTTTAGAAGAAACTTTACCTGAGTGAAGCATTCATTACAAAGGTCTGCGAGTTTTGCCATCGTCAAATGAGAAAGTTCTACTGAGCAGTGATATACCGCATCTCCCCCAACCATCATATCAAGTTAGGCTTCTTGATGTATGATTACGTAAATTATCGCTTTACGCCGGAACATGACAAGGTGATTTAGAAACGTCTACTTCCTCTAAAATGATCACCTGGGAAGATCGAAAAAGTCTAGATAATGACCGTTCAAGACGAGACAAAAACTAAATTACAGCATTGCGCTACGCCAATCATTTGTGTGACAGACAATAGGGCCTGTTAAACTGAGAACACAATCCCTGGAAATGTGAAATGCTATCGGGCTGGCGAGGAGCGATACATGTTTTCCATCAGTTGGCACGAACATCATCCGTAATTAAAATATAATTATTAAATTGGCATTTTCATGCCTGTTCGAGAACACAAATTTCTAAGGGTATTCTATAGAGAATATCTTTTTGGAGGAGCTAAGGCTGCTTCAGAGTCTGACACACATAAGAAGCTTCCAGCTATAGCCACTTAGGGTGGTTCTGCATGGCTAAAACAGCAACAAGGAAAAACCTGGCTGCTTGTTAAGCTTACAGAAACTAAAATTCGTTTGAAGAAACCAAGAATATCAAAGAAATTTGAAGGGCATAAGAAGAAAGGTTGGGATAAATAAATAAGGTACTGCCTAGCCTACGCGTTATAAAGTAGAGGAAGAAATTATTTGCTTCGGGTTTAATAAACAAGGCTACTTATCGCGGAAAATCTATCTGGGTAAAGCAACTCTGTAGTCTGCTTCTTGATTTTTTTAATTGAAAAATCTTATGTTAATTTTATGTTAATTAACTTTTCAGGACGTTCCGAAATAGAACTGTTGTTTGTAATTGGACTATTGGCCTATCTGCATAACACGATATGCTGTTCAGGCATTTACAATTTGAGTTTTATTTTATCCTATGAAGTTATGATTTCCACGTGCTCGAATACCAATTTGTTATTTTGTCAACTAAGATAAGTAGCATCAAGGTTACGATGAAAACCGGAGCTTAGTTCTAGACATTTTGATCTTTGTCTCAACTGGAGGGATATTCAAACAGTAAATTGGTGATGTTGTGTCCTAAAATTGTTTGAAAAGGCTTGAAAGATTTTCAAATTGCCAAATAATCATATATGTGCTGATGCTAGAAAAACTCGTGAATTTTCAGTTTACAAGTTTTAAAAATTATTTTGCAACGAGTGAATTTTACAGATTTTTATCATTTCAGTCAACCTTTAAAAACATAAGGTTGGTAAAACATTATTTGCTGATGGTGTACCGTTTAATTTTGAGAGTTATTCTGTATTGTGTTTTCGAAGTTACTAAAAACAAATACTCAGTCGGTATTTGTTCGAGAAAAAGAGGTTTGGGGCGTTGTGAATAGTCTCATTTTTTCGTCGTTCGAACTGAGTAAAAATTGCTGCGAAGTACTTATCACGGGAAAAAAAACATTCTTTAAGAAATCCTACTTTCTTCACGTCCGCCATGCACAAGCTAAGGGTGGCCAGAAAATGGCACTTCATGTACTATCTTTCCGTATCAAAATCTTATTCACTCGACGTGGGCGATGCAACTGCTTCCCCATCGAGGATTTGTCCTTCAATATTGAACTTAGCCACTAAACCGCGTCCTCGCACAGGCGTATCAGGTAGAACAAAACAGCATAACAAACACGTGACTAAGGCCGCTTTTGAGGATCAATGCTGCTCCGTCCATTTAGTTCCGCATCGTAAATGAAAGTCGTGAAAACTACGAAATTTTGAATGATGGAAAATTCCCAACTGAACACCGTTTCCCAGTCGCACATAATTAATGCTTTCCGCCTTCGGGGTCAAATTGTGGTAGAGTACTTCGTCCTGAGCTATGAGATGAACTTAGGTTTGGTCACATCAATTTTTAGACTAAATCAAATATTTAGTGTTCGAAAGAAGGAGTTTTTTCTGGAATGATTGTAACTAATGTAAATTTTTCTTCATATTTTTCACTCTGCGAAAAATTTTCCTGTATGCAGTCCACGAGAATCTTGTTAAGATGCATCCAGATGAGTCAATAAGTTGAAGCATCAAAAAATCCTGAAAACATTTTCTGAAAATAATTCTCTTCGACGCAAGTTTAAGATGTCATGAGTGATTTTTCGGGATCAAAATGCAAATAGCATTGCCATTTTGAAGCTCGCTGACGCAGCTAAAAATAAGTTGAAAATGTCCGACCTTTTTCGTCCTTAGGTTGTTAGAGTGCCTAATTATTTCCCAGAGGTGGTCATAGTTGTGTTCTATGATAGAACGAGGCCACACTTGTGATTTAGGCTAAGCTCCAAGATTTATCACTTGACCTCACCTGAAATTTATGGTTCTCTCTGCTGGATTTATAACTCAAGGCCTCATGAAGACTAGTCTTCACACAAACGAATTACAAACGTAGATGTACCTGGGACTCATAGCGAGAGCACTCATGCAAATGGAGATGGAAGAATGAATAATTTACTCAATGAATTTTTCTATCATTTTTGCAGTTACTTGAGGCAAATAATACGAGTTCTCCAGACTCGCAACTTCAAACGATTCAAGAGCTTGTGTTCGAAATTCTTCGAATTTGTGCTGATGACCTTAAGCTCACGATTTAGTGAATATTCCGTATTTTATTTTTGACAGATGGATCATTGCGCATTTGATCATCAGCAAACACCTGGACCCTGCAGTTATGAGCTTTTCAATGACGTCTTCCCCTACATGCTAGAGATACTTTTAAGTCAAGGAATGGGATGATGCCAAGTGAAGTAGATTGATATTATATTCATAAATAAACATAAATTTCTCAAATTTCCGGGTTTAACCATTAGCACTATTCCCTGCCAACATTTTAATGTAGTTTCATGAAGTGAAATGGTAAAACGAACGTCTTCGTGAATTTAAGCCAGTGTTCTAAAATCGTTTCATGGATGACGCTTTTGTTCTTTTTACCCTTCCGTCACATGTTCAGTAATTTTAAAACTACCTCAAACTTAAGCATGAATCAATTAAGTTTACCGTGGAAGTGTAAAAGGACTGCACTTTGGCTTCTTTAGACGGTCTCATGACAATTTTTTAAGGGGCAGGGATGTGAGCCCACTTTTACAGGATTAGGCTCCAATTTCTTCAGTAATTGTTCAAAAAGTTTCAAAATTAATTGAATCTAAGCCTTCAATATTGAGGTTTACAATAAATGTTCAACTTGCAAAATGTTCATCGTGCATTTGAATTTTCACGCGCATATTTTACACCTTATGGGTTTCCGCTGGATGACATTAATTCGCAAATTAAGAAATTTTTCTCGATCAAAACAATACGCGTTACAAGCTGTCGAAGAAAACAAAACAGATC
The DNA here is from genome assembly GCA_030386875.1 of Morinoia aosen. Taxonomy (NCBI): domain Eukaryota; kingdom Metazoa; phylum Arthropoda; class Malacostraca; order Amphipoda; family Talitridae; genus Morinoia; species Morinoia aosen. Next base: position 47,272,453 of record CM059575.1, read on the forward strand.
ATTTGTCCTGTTAATTTATGTATTTTGTGGCACTGTCTGAGAAGTATCATGCGAATTAAACTTACTTTTTGCAATATATCTCCATACCTTTAATTTACGGGGCATTCTGGTTAATAATTTAGAGGTTGCTTATTTATTCCGGCCGAAGGATATGCTTCCAATTGGTACGCGTGCCTCTTTGATATATTTATTCAAAATAGATGGACATTATGTTCAGTAACTTCCCTGTGCGAAATTTTGATTTTGTTTAAAATATTTCAGGTGTTATCGCTTGCCAACAGCTTCACAGTTTTAATCAACTCGTTCAATCACCCGGAGACTTGACGAAGGTGTTTCCTCTAACTGACTCCAACGACGCCTGAAAAAGCAAAGGAAAGTTTTTGCGCGGTAGCGCTTTTACGAACTGTAAAGTGTGCATCAGGGTAGGAGGTGCTGCACGTCAAAGCTGTTGCCACAACTTCGTGATCAGTCTGCTAACTGCGGCCAAGTTTGCCCAAATGCTGACGTCGAGCTCATCACACAGAGAGTTTGGGCCATAAAAAACTGGCGGAAGTTGGCTCCGCTCTCCCCAACTCGGGTCCAAGTTACGGACCCGAGGCAGACTCCAAGACTCCAATGCTATTTATACCTTCTCGTCTCTCGCCACGTAATGTTCGAAATTAATTGATCAATGAAACTTGAATGAGGAGAACTTCAAGACGCTTAATAGAAAGGATAACTTCGGTTTCATGTTCTTCAAAACTCATGTTTTTTGGCACTTGTGGTCTCAAGGACATCTCGTTGCAATCATACCTAGCATCAATGGAAACTGATATTTCTCATGTTCATATGAGGTGTCCCGTAATGGTGTTCACAATTGATGGGAAACTTGCCGCTCAGCTATTATAGTGGTGCTAAACTTCACGGCAACCACTACTTTTCGAAGACCCTCTGAAGAACTCTTCTGCATCTCTAAAAATAAAGCAAACCTTTTCAAGAAGGTTCACTCAAAAACAGAAACCATTGCGACAGCGGGGCTAAAAAAATTTACAACTCTTAAAAGATGGTCCTGCAACTAACAACATGTTCTGCAGCAGCTGGCTTACATTCTCGGTAAAACTGATGCAGGATCTTTTTCCCTCAGAATTTTTTAAAATTAATACATTCATGCTTGTACAAAATGTAACCAATGGAGTTAATTAAAATATTCACGGTAAATGTTGAGGATTAACCGGGAATCGATTTTCCACTTTTCGAATCCTAAATATAGTGAATTAGATCGAAATGAACAAGTTTCATCCATGCACTTTCCGTCGTAAATGAGTATTTTACGAATTATAGCGGTAGATTTAGTTACGTCTTTGATGACGAATGCGCTCGGATAAACAGCTACTCATTGATTTTCGAATTTTTGTTGCTTGAATCATGGTAATAACATCGAAATAAACTACTTTTCGTCTATACACTTTTTTCATCAAATGAACATTTTACGAGTTAGCGCGGTAGATTTATTTTCGTCTTCGATAACGAGCGCACCGGAAGCGAGACTCCATTGCAGTGTTGCCATTCGCCGGGCTCGATAAATTACTTCCCGCTTCAAACACTTGAGTTGCGGTAACTAATTCACCGCTATAACTCGTAAAATACTTATTTACGATGGAAAGTGCATAGAAAAAAACTTGCTCATTCCGATCTAAATAACTATGTTTAGGCACCGAAAAATCAAATTTCGATTCCCGGTTAATCCTCAACATTTACGATATTCACTCATGGTTTAAAACGTTAGGGTCTTTTGAAATACTTCCTTCTAGTTAAATTAAAATCCAAATACAAAGTAAGCTGATAAACCGTGACACTTGTTGTCAAATTAGTTCTATCATTTTATACCAGAAAGGTCCTATTGAAATGATTTTGTCAATAATTTTTTATCAATTTTGGGTGGCTTAGTCTGTAAAAATTCACGTCCTTTCGAGCAGGAATTTTTGCTGTCTGGTCGTGTACTCTTCCAGCTTCGATTTTAACATTTATATTTAGTGTGTTCATGACCTCTCGGGCGTGCTGTATGGGAAGCGTCTTCATAGAATGACTCATGCCAGCGTAATTGGAGAGCCGACACCATACACGTATCAACTCCATAAATTAGCTGTGTCTATATAGAGCAGTACAGCAATGGATAACGCCACGGAATAAATTCATTCATACTTGAACTATGTCATGGTTGAAAAATATGATAAAAATTATTTCACGCAAGACAACCTTCAGGGCTATTTTAGCATGATTTCAAAAGAAAATACCGATTCTAGGAAATGTTTTTCGAAATATCATGCTCATTTTCCTAGTTGTGTTAGTATGCGAAAAACGTAAGTACGAAATTAAGCGGTTCATTTTTTAAGAAAAGTTACCTACACGGCTTTGCCTAGAAGGTAATATCACTTCATAAAGATTAATGTTGTTTGAATATAAAGACTGAACAAAAGGACTACTGAAGTGTTAGGATCCCGTTGTTCATGCAATGCTTTGCATCGTAGGGGAAAGCCCAGAATCTGGGGACTATGGTGCATCCCAGGTTTGTATTTTCATGCACTTTTTTCAAGTTTTCAGTAACTATTTTGGCAATACAATGATTCAATTTCTACTACAGTGATACAGCACAATTCGCCGAGTTAATAAAGCAAGCACCCAACGAGGTCAGCATTCGCCAGCTTGTTACGAGTTATTGAGGGGAACTGTTTCACCACGAGGCTGAGAAAGAGAATGAAAAATTCTACTCTTCCAGAGTTCCAAAAGTCTATCAAAATTAATGGTCAGGTATTCAAAAACTTTTATATTGTAAATCACATTAATTTATTTGAATTTTCAATACTCGCTACAGCCGGTTCTCAGTTTTCTTCATGAGTAGGGATATTCCAGCAAACAGTAAGGAAAAGTACAACTTTGACTAAAGGTCTTCGCAAAACTACGAAATTCTCGAAATTAGAAAAAGGTGGAGCTCATTTATCTTAACTACATAAAAAGCTCTCCGCGAAAAGACCACTAAATTTTTTAGAGATGGAGAGACGTGATTTATGGTAGGCTTTGTTGGCACTTTAATGTTGTAGCATAAAATGCTCCCGATGCCTCTGAGAGACCGACGAAAATAGCCTTTGCTGAAAGACGCTGTACCAAGATTTTGTTGCTTGTAAACTTGTGAAAAGAGAATATTAAACAGCTGATTGTTGGTGAGATAGAAACAAAAGAAGGAAAGTGGGTGCTGCTGGCGTGTGTTCAAATCCTTGTCGGAGGAGATGTTTAGGTATCACCCAACCAACACATCGAAGATGTTTGTCTTCATTTACACATAGCACGAATGTCACACTACATTAATTAGCATGGTGGCCTGAATTAGATAGCAGCATGAATGAAATTTTCGCGCCAAGAAATATGTTTCTTGTTTATTGTTAGACATTTTCAATTTGCGATCATTTCAATATCCAACCACTGCTTAATTAATTTAACGCATTTCTGTTTTATTTTACTTTATGTTCTCCAAATAAAGCCTGGAAATTAGTGCTTTTGTACCTGTAAAACATACACGGGAAATGAAGAAGCATATCTTCATAACAGCTTCATTTATCAGTCTACGAATGATTTAAATTAAAAATATTCGGGTGAATACGAAAAATACGCTGTTGGCAATAATTGCAAAAAACACAGTCAAAATTCAAACACACGCATAATTATTTAAGGGTCATCTGAGAGTCTGCGAGCGTGATCACAGAGCCAGATTACTGCGCGCAGAACGCATAATGAATGCAAAATTGGCTTCATAATACCAGTGCGAGCCTCATTGCGGGCACCTGGATGCTTTACCGCCTCCAAATTATTCTTTGAGACGGCGTCTGTAACAGCGCTCACTTTTGCGCCCTTCATAATTTTCCTCACGAGAATTCTAATTAGTTCTTTGTTTACAGGCGCCATATTTCTCAGAAAAGATAAGATTGCGGAACTTTAACATGAAGCAAAACGCACCAGGAATTAATGTTCACTGGAGAGTGAAGGATGACCTAATATTTCATTCATGTTTCAAGATTTGAAAGGTTCAATGTTAAAACTTTGTCGGACTAATGGATTTGACACAGTGACCTTATACCTGGTTCTAAAGTTAGTTCTAACGCTTCACACTCACACACACAGATGCACAATTTTGTGATTGCAGATCGGAGAGAGATAAAGGGAAAGTTATCACAACGATGCAAAGAACTTGTACTTGATGCAAGAGAGACTTTCCTTTCTGATCAAGACGTTGTGAACTATATAGTAAAAGCCATTCTTGTATTGCTTAAGAAAAATGTTAGACCAGGCGTGGTTAGAAAAAGTAGATAAATGCTATGAAATTATCTGAGTCCCCCGTGAAGTTTTGAACTCTTTAGCGACCAAATTTAGATGCGTACTCCGTGTTCCAAACTCAATGTACTGAAGAAAATTATTCTTGGCACAAGATGGCACCATTTAGAGCAAGAATATAACAATTACGTAGGCCGGAAATTATCCTGTAATGTAATCTGCATAATCCAGCGGGCTGCAGTGCAGTCACACTCGCTATTTTGAAGCGAAGAATTTCATTTCCTAGCATTTGGCCGCAGGTCGTAAAGCTCATCCGACGTCTGAGAGCGCCGCGCTCGTCCACGAGCCTCGACACGCACAGAAAAGGGAATCCTTTGCTCTGCCATTATGTGTCACATTCCGGCCTAAATAATTAAATGGTTCGCTGTCTTTTGACGCAGCATTACAGGACTAAATTACCACGTTGTGTACGGGGCCAGTTACTCATAAAAGTTTTTTCGTTAATAGTTTAGATTTTTAACCGGAATGAAAATGTTAAAAATATCTTTGCGAGTTGATCCATGGTAGACAGCTTTACGCTCGGGAAGCAATATATGTAACGCATTCATCAAAGTACGAGAAGTGGTAGTCATAAACAATTACCATTCGATGAAAATTCTGCAAGAGGGATGCAAAAATTAAACATAACAATTTAAATCAGACATGAATGCATCAATCATTTTCTAGAAATTCAAAATTGTTCATGTTGAACTGTGCTTTTATTTTACTTATAATACTATGAAATAAAAATAGTACCTGTTGGCGGGTCTCATAAATATCTGTTTCACAGAGTTAATTTATTTCTTCAAATATCAATTAATCTGATGTATAATTCAGAAATAGCTTCGCCCAAATTTTTATGAAAGCTATTTCCTTCGTAGGATTAATTACGAAAGCGCCTTAGAGTATTCTGTTCATGAAATTTCAATTTTCATGGTATGACCTAACTTGAAATTAAAATTACAAAGTAAACAAAACAATACAAGATGGCTTATGTAAATGGTTTGGTAAAGAAATCACTCACACAGATCACTTCGTATACATTAGTATCACTACTACGAACAAAAATTCAAGGGTGCATTACTTAATCAAAACTAAATGGAGTTTTACGTTCGAAAAACATTTATTTCGCGGTAAAGTTAATTAGAAGAATAAGGAATTCTTATGAATCAAATATGTATATATCAAACGGAGGAACATGCATCGCGATTCTCCAATTCCCAAGCAATGTGGAATATTGTTAGCTGATATGCAAGACTTGAGGTAAAGTCTAAGCCTGCAGAAGAGTGAGCTCTGTGCACAGCACCAATCCCAATCGCTCTTCGAAATTAGTCTGCCTGAAGTTTGGGTAACATCTTCATCACAGAGAGAGTGTAGCCAACATTCTACTGATGTTGAAGAAATGCACATATATAGGCAGGCTATCGTCATAGTAAACATATATATTAACATGGCTATTTGCTTTGTCATACTCAAAATTCTGATAGTAGTTAACTTCATGCGAAGGGTAATGTAAAATAACCTTTCGTTTTAAAATAGTTCATGTCATTTATTATTCCTTACATTTGCAATAGATAGGGAGAGCAAACGTTGATCGTGAGCTTCTTCTTCTTCTAATTTTACCGGAAGAACCCTAGAATTGCGCCAACCAATTTCAACGCATAAGGTTAATTATGCAGTAGCGACGGGTTTCATGTCACAGTTTCTGACGATATTTTGGTCAAATTTATCGAGCTCTTTTAGTGTTTCATTTCCTTTTTGCCTTAGAGAACGGATTGTCTTATATCGTCACAGAACGGATTGTCTTATATCGTCACAGAACGGATTGTCATATATCGTCACAGAACGGATTGTCTTATATCGTCACAGAACGGATTGTCATATATCGTCACAGAACGGATTGTCTTATATCGTCACAGAACGGATTGTCATATATCGTCACAGAACGGATTGTCTTATATCGTCACAGAACGGATTGTCTTATATCGTCACAGAACGGATTGTCTTATATCGTCACAGAACGGATTGTCTTATATCGTCACAGAACGGATTGTCATATATCGTCACAGAACGGATTGTCTTATATCGTCACAGAACGGATTGTCTTATATCGTCACAGAACGGATTGTCTTATATCGTCACAGAACGGATTGTCTTATATCGTCACAGAACGGATTGTCTTATATCGTCACAGAACGGATTGTCTTATATCGTCACAGAACGGATTGTCTTATATCGTCACAGAACGGATTGTCATATATCGTCACAGAACGGATTGTCTTATATCGTCACAGAACGGATTGTCATATATCGTCACAGAACGGATTGTCTTATATCGTCACAGAACGGATTGTCTTATATCGTCACAGAACGGATTGTCTTATATCGTCACAGAACGGATTGTCATATATCGTCACAGAACGGATTGTCTTATATCGTCACAGAACGGATTGTCTTATATCGTCACAGAACGGATTGTCTTATATCGTCACAGAACGGATTGTCTTATATCGTCACAGAACGGATTGTCATATATCGTCACAGAACGGATTGTCATATATCGTCACAGAACGGATTGTCTTATATCGTCACAGAACGGATTGTCTTATATCGTCACAGAACGGATTGTCATATATCGTCACAGAACGGATTGTCTTATATCGTCACAGAACGGATTGTCATATATCGTCACAGAACGGATTGTCATATATCGTCACAGAACGGATTGTCTTATATCGTCACAGAACGGATTGTCTTATATCGTCACAGAACGGATTGTCATATATCGTCACAGAACGGATTGTCATATATCGTCACAGAACGGATTGTCATATATCGTCACAGAACGGATTGTCTTATATCGTCACAGAACGGATTGTCATATATCGTCACAGAACGGATTGTCATATATCGTCACAGAACGGATTGTCATATATCGTCACAGAACGGATTGTCTTATATCGTCACAGAACGGATTGTCATATATCGTCACAGAACGGATTGTCATATATCGTCACAGAACGGATTGTCTTATATCGTCACAGAACGGATTGTCTTATATCGTCACAGAACGGATTGTCTTATATCGTCACAGAACGGATTGTCTTATATCGTCACAGAACGGATTGTCATATATCGTCACAGAACGGATTGTCTTATATCGTCACAGAACGGATTGTCTTATATCGTCACAGAACGGATTGTCATATATCGTCACAGAACGGATTGTCTTATATCGTCACAGAACGGATTGTCTTATATCGTCACAGAACGGATTGTCATATATCGTCACAGAACGGATTGTCTTATATCGTCACAGAACGGATTGTCTTATATCGTCACAGAACGGATTGTCTTATATCGTCACAGAACGGATTGTCTTATATCGTCACAGAACGGATTGTCATATATCGTCACAGAACGGATTGTCTTATATCGTCACAGAACGGATTGTCTTATATCGTCACAGAACGGATTGTCATATATCGTCACAGAACGGATTGTCTTATATCGTCACAGAACGGATTGTCATATATCGTCACAGAACGGATTGTCTTATATCGTCACAGAACGGATTGTCATATATCGTCACAGAACGGATTGTCATATATCGTCACAGAACGGATTGTCTTATATCGTCACAGAACGGATTGTCTTATATCGTCACAGAACGGATTGTCATATATCGTCACAGAACGGATTGTCTTATATCGTCACAGAACGGATTGTCATATATCGTCACAGAACGGATTGTCTTATATCGTCACAGAACGGATTGTCTTATATCGTCACAGAACGGATTGTCTTATATCGTCACAGAACGGATTGTCATATATCGTCACAGAACGGATTGTCTTATATCGTCACAGAACGGATTGTCTTATATCGTCACAGAACGGATTGTCATATATCGTCACAGAACGGATTGTCTTATATCGTCACAGAACGGATTGTCTTATATCGTCACAGAACGGATTGTCATATATCGTCACAGAACGGATTGTCTTATATCGTCACAGAACGGATTGTCATATATCGTCACAGAACGGATTGTCTTATATCGTCACAGAACGGATTGTCTTATATCGTCACAGAACGGATTGTCTTATATCGTCACAGAACGGATTGTCTTATATCGTCACAGAACGGATTGTCATATATCGTCACAGAACGGATTGTCTTATATCGTCACAGAACGGATTGTCATATATCGTCACAGAACGGATTGTCATATATCGTCACAGAACGGATTGTCTTATATCGTCACAGAACGGATTGTCATATATCGTCACAGAACGGATTGTCATATATCGTCACAGAACGGATTGTCATATATCGTCACAGAACGGATTGTCTTATATCGTCACAGAACGGATTGTCTTATATCGTCACAGAACGGATTGTCATATATCGTCACAGAACGGAGTGTCTTATATCGTCACAGAACGGATTGTCATATATCGTCACAGAACGGATTGTCTTATATCGTCACAGAACGGATTGTCTTATATCGTCACAGAACGGATTGTCTTATATCGTCACAGAACGGATTGTCATATATCGTCACAGAACGGATTGTCTTATATCGTCACAGAACGGATTGTCATATATCGTCACAGAACGGATTGTCATATATCGTCACAGAACGGATTGTCTTATATCGTCACAGAACGGATTGTCATATATCGTCACAGAACGGATTGTCATATATCGTCACAGAACGGATTGTCTTATATCGTCACAGAACGGATTGTCATATATCGTCACAGAACGGATTGTCATATATCGTCACAGAACGGATTGTCTTATATCGTCACAGAACGGATTGTCATATATCGTCACAGAACGGATTGTCTTATCGTCACAGAACGGATTGTCTTATATCGTCACAGAACGGATTGTCATATATCGTCACAGAACGGATTGTCATATATCGTCACAGAACGGATTGTCTTATATCGTCACAGAACGGATTGTCATATATCGTCACAGAACGGATTGTCATATATCGTCACAGAACGGATTGTCTTATATCGTCACAGAACGGATTGTCATATATCGTCACAGAACGGATTGTCATATATCGTCACAGAACGGATTGTCTTATATCGTCACAGAACGGATTGTCATATATCGTCACAGAACGGATTGTCATATATCGTCACAGAACGGATTGTCTTATATCGTCACAGAACGGATTGTCATATATCGTCACAGAACGGATTGTCATATATCGTCACAGAACGGATTGTCTTATATCGTCACAGAACGGATTGTCTTATATCGTCACAGAACGGATTGTCATATATCGTCCCAGAACGGATTGTCATATATCGTCACAGAACGGATTGTCTTATATCGTCACAGAACGGATTGTCATATATCGTCACAGAACGGATTGTCATATATCGTCACAGAACGGATTGTCATATATCGTCACAGAACGGATTGTCTTATATCGTCACAGAACGGATTGTCATATATCGTCACAGAACGGATTGTCATATATCGTCACAGAACGGATTGTCTTATATCGTCACAGAACGGATTGTCTTATATCGTCACAGAACGGATTGTCATATATCGTCACAGAACGGATTGTCATATATCGTCACAGAACGGATTGTCTTATATCGTCACAGAACGGATTGTCATATATCGTCACATAACGGATTGTCATATATCGTCACAGAACGGATTGTCATATATCGTCACAGAACGGATTGTCTTATATCGTCACAGAACGGATTGTCATATATCGTCACAGAACGGATTGTCTTATATCGTCACAGAACGGATTGTCATATATCGTCACAGAACGGATTGTCATATATCGTCACAGAACGGATTGTCATATATCGTCACAGAACGGATTGTCTTATATCGTCACAGAACGGATTGTCATATATCGTCACAGAACGGATTGTCTTATATCGTCACAGAACGGATTGTCATATATCGTCACAGAACGGATTGTCATATATCGTCACAGAACGGATTGTCATATATCGTCACAGAACGGATTGTCTTATATCGTCACAGAACGGATTGTCATATATCGTCACAGAACGGATTGTCTTATATCGTCACAGAACGGATTGTCTTATATCGTCACAGAACGGATTGTCATATATCGTCACAGAACGGATTGTCTTATATCGTCACAGAACGGATTGTCATATATCGTCACAGAACGGATTGTCTTATATCGTCACAGAACGGATTGTCATATATCGTCACAGAACGGATTGTCATATATCGTCACAGAACGGATTGTCTTATATCGTCACAGAACGGATTGTCATATATCGTCACAGAACGGATTGTCATATATCGTCACAGAACGGATTGTCTTATATCGTCACAGAACGGATTGTCTTATATCGTCACAGAACGGATTGTCATATATCGTCACAGAACGGATTGTCTTATATCGTCACAGAACGGATTGTCATATATCGTCACAGAACGGATTGTCTTATATCGTCACAGAACGGATTGTCTTATATCGTCACAGAACGGATTGTCTTATATCGTCACAGAACGGATTGTCATATATCGTCACAGAACGGATTGTCTTATATCGTCACAGAACGGATTGTCATATATCGTCACAGAACGGATTGTCATATATCGTCACAGAACGGATTGTCATATATCGTCACAGAACGGATTGTCATATATCGTCACAGAACGGATTGTCTTATATCGTCACAGAACGGATTGTCATATATCGTCACAGAACGGATTGTCATATATCGTCACAGAACGGATTGTCTTATATCGTCACAGAACGGATTGTCATATATCGTCACAGAACGGATTGTCATATATCGTCACAGAACGGATTGTCATATATCGTCACAGAACGGATTGTCTTATATCGTCACAGAACGGATTGTCATATATCGTCACAGAACGGATTGTCATATATCGTCACAGAACGGATTGTCATATATCGTCACAGAACGGATTGTCTTATATCGTCACAGAACGGATTGTCATATATCGTCACAGAACGGATTGTCATATATCGTCACAGAACGGATTGTCTTATATCGTCACAGAACGGATTGTCATATATCGTCACAGAACGGATTGTCTTATATCGTCACAGAACGGATTGTCATATATCGTCACAGAACGGATTGTCATATATCGTCACAGAACGGATTGTCATATATCGTCACAGAACGGATTGTCTTATATCGTCACAGAACGGATTGTCTTATATCGTCACAGAACGGATTGTCATATATCGTCACAGAACGGATTGTCATATATCGTCACAGAACGGATTGTCTTATATCGTCACAGAACGGATTGTCATATATCGTCACAGAACGGATTGTCATATATCGTCACAGAACGGATTGTCTTATATCGTCACAGAACGGATTGTCTTATATCGTCACAGAACGGATTGTCATATATCGTCCCAGAACGGATTGTCATATATCGTCACAGAACGGATTGTCTTATATCGTCACAGAACGGATTGTCATATATCGTCACAGAACGGATTGTCATATATCGTCACAGAACGGATTGTCTTATATCGTCACAGAACGGATTGTCATATATCGTCACAGAACGGATTGTCATATATCGTCACAGAACGGATTGTCTTATATCGTCACAGAACGGATTGTCATATATCGTCACAGAACGGATTGTCTTATATCGTCACAGAACGGATTGTCATATATCGTCACAGAACGGATTGTCATATATCGTCACAGAACGGATTGTCATATATCGTCACAGAACGGATTGTCTTATATCGTCACAGAACGGATTGTCATATATCGTCACAGAACGGATTGTCTTATATCGTCACAGAACGGATTGTCATATATCGTCACAGAACGGATTGTCTTATCGTCACAGAACGGATTGTCTTATATCGTCACAGAACGGATTGTCATATATCGTCCCAGAACGGATTGTCATATATCGTCACAGAACGGATTGTCATATATCGTCACAGAACGGATTGTCATATATCGTCACAGAACGGATTGTCATATATCGTCACAGAACGGATTGTCTTATATCGTCACAGAACGGATTGTCATATATCGTCACAGAACGGATTGTCTTATATCGTCACAGAACGGATTGTCATATATCGTCACAGAACGGATTGTCATATATCGTCACAGAACGGATTGTCATATATCGTCACAGAACGGATTGTCTTATATCGTCACAGAACGGATTGTCATATATCGTCCCAGAACGGATTGTCATATATCGTCACAGAACGGATTGTCTTATATCGTCACAGAACGGATTGTCATATATCGTCACAGAACGGATTGTCTTATCGTCACAGAACGGATTGTCTTATATCGTCACAGAACGGATTGTCATATATCGTCACAGAACGGATTGTCTTATATCGTCACAGAACGGATTGTCATATATCGTCACAGAACGGATTGTCATATATCGTCACAGAACGGATTGTCTTATATCGTCACAGAACGGATTGTCATATATCGTCACAGAACGGATTGTCATATATCGTCACAGAACGGATTGTCTTATATCGTCACAGAACGGATTGTCATATATCGTCACAGAACGGATTGTCATATATCGTCACAGAACGGATTGTCTTATATCGTCACAGAACGGATTGTCATATATCGTCACAGAACGGATTGTCATATATCGTCACAGAACGGATTGTCTTATATCGTCACAGAACGGATTGTCTTATATCGTCACAGAACGGATTGTCATATATCGTCCCAGAACGGATTGTCATATATCGTCACAGAACGGATTGTCTTATATCGTCACAGAACGGATTGTCATATATCGTCACAGAACGGATTGTCATATATCGTCACAGAACGGATTGTCTTATATCGTCACAGAACGGATTGTCATATATCGTCACAGAACGGATTGTCATATATCGTCACAGAACGGATTGTCTTATATCGTCACAGAACGGATTGTCATATATCGTCACAGAACGGATTGTCTTATATCGTCACAGAACGGATTGTCATATATCGTCACAGAACGGATTGTCATATATCGTCACAGAACGGATTGTCATATATCGTCACAGAACGGATTGTCTTATATCGTCACAGAACGGATTGTCATATATCGTCACAGAACGGATTGTCTTATATCGTCACAGAACGGATTGTCATATATCGTCACAGAACGGATTGTCATATATCGTCACAGAACGGATTGTCTTATATCGTCACAGAACGGATTGTCATATATCGTCACAGAACGGATTGTCATATATCGTCACAGAACGGATTGTCATATATCGTCACAGAACGGATTGTCATATATCGTCACAGAACGGATTGTCATATATCGTCACAGAACGGATTGTCATATATCGTCACAGAACGGATTGTCATATATCGTCACAGAACGGATTGTCATATATCGTCACAGAACGGATTGTCATATATCGTCACAGAACGGATTGTCTTATATCGTCACATGGTGCCACACAGCATATGACGTTCAAAAAACATTTGTAAGATTTGCTAGTAACATTTGACCGCAACGTGCGCCAACAGTGGCTACGGAGGGATTTTCCATTATGCTGCTGACCGACCAGTAGTCACAAGCTGATATTTCATAAATACTTAATTGAAGCTGAATGAAGACCCGCTATAGTAAACTTTTGCTATTTTCGTTTTCAAAATTAGTTACTACAATTTACTTTACATTCAAGTTGAATACTGAACATCAGTTCAACTAATTACAGTAAAAGTGTTAAAATATCAAATTTGAATCACAAACACTCACATCTTGGAACAATATCGATTGAAGATTGGACCCAAATAATTTGAGTAAAAACTAAAATGAATATCACATCCTAGTGGGTTGACGAGAGAATTACTTTTCAATCATTCAAATGTTTATGTCAAGCGCATTAAGGAGCCATATCGGCTAATACGTGTGTTTTCTGAATTTTTCGTTTCTTTTATGGTAGTATTGTTCATATACAAATTTGTAGTCTCTCTGAATTTTGTTAACTATGTTATAATTGCCAATCATCGTAAAATATACTTATTTCCTGCAATATCATTGTGCAATAAATTTTAAAGAGTTACATGTGCGCATAAAGTACTTTTTAGAGCACGAGTACACTTAATTAGTTTTCGTTGGAGTAGAACAGGTATCAAATAAAACTAAATTTATGTCACAGTGAATGTTGGTCGGCTCCTTACGAGTTTACGAGTGCACTTCCCGACCTTTAAACCAGAGGCAGCGAATGCAGTTGCTGGCTGAGAGAGAAGATTCATTTCCCTGCGCTTATGAGCCCGAGACCGAGGCACATCAATGCCGGACGGCTACGACGCTGTAAATGTCGCACCCGAGGCGTTTCATCTTAGGGCTTCACGACAGCGGAGACGATAGAGAGGCTTTACATAGAAAAGATATATATGTTGAAAAATTGCACAATATTTACGCGTGCAGCTTGTGTGATGTATTTTTATTGTCTTATTGTTAAGAACAAATGAATAAAATTTACCTTCCCTAAGTAAAAATTTTCAAACTAAACTTCTGTAGCTAGCATATCACTATCATTTCTGAACTTGGCATTCCAACAGAAAAAACTCCTTTTTCATTCTACTATTACTTTCACGTTGATGCTATTAAGGAGAGTGTTAGGCGAGGGAAATTACAGGAAACCTTCCTCTCTTCTGAGAACGGGGCCCTAACGACGCTGTTTTGTGAGCTACATCGCTTCAAGGAGACGGCAAGAAATTAAAGGAGAACGCCGCGAGTCCAAAACAAGTGACGGCGGGGCAGTTCAATAAATACTCACCGCAATTATATTAGAACTACAGAGTCTCAGGGAAGCTACAAAGAGTTGTATTTTCCTTGCTTGTACGCACGACTACATCACAAAGGCCTTGGTTTAGCCGGAATGTTATGAGATCATGGTAGGCTGAGTTTCGAGAAGTACAACCTTCTCAACAAAGCTCGAATAAAAGGGTCGGGAGCAATCATCTAAGCTTAACATTAGTCTATTTTGAGAAGATGCAGTGAGATAATGTTATAAAAGCAAGAGAGTGTAGAGATTTATAAATGTATATATAGAGCTGGTCTGTTTTTGCTTTGATTGACTATTGGTTAAAATAGAAAACTTTAAGAAGAGTCATTTATGTTGTCTAACAAGTTAACTTGATGTTGGTGGTCTGTAAACTTTGTGGTCGGTCTTCTGTTCCGACGTATCCCAGTCTAACTTTTTCGCCACCTGCATGTATGTTTTTTGCCGCCTAAGCGGTTTAAGAGATTATATCGCTCAGGCGGCGAAGAACATGCATGCAGGCTGCGAAAAAGTTAGACTGGATATGGTAGTTAAAAATTTAGGGTAATAAAACTCAGTGACCACCACGTTTGAGATATGCCTTGTATCACTAGTGAACAGTAATCACACACCAATGAGAATCACTTTCATGATCTTTGCCTAAATCAACATTTCAGGTGACTATTTTTGACAAACTAATTTACGAGTATGAAAAAGTAAATAACACATTAGTTTAGTTAGTCATTCCTTAATGGGGAATGATCCTTTTAACAAAAATGAAACAAATGTAAGCTGTCATTTGGCACTGACTTTAAAATCTTAGACTTTACAACATACATGTAAGTGAACATCTCGAACAAAGTTAACAATCGATATATTTTTAAACATGAATGTATTTTAAATTTCACATTGTTTCTTTACGCACCCAAAATGTAACCATATTAGCATGGTAAAATGTACCATTTTTGTGAGTATTTCACGTCACAAGAAACCGAAAACCTTTAGTGTGAAGCCCACGATTTCATTAACGCATTTTCGCCTTCTTCGATTAGAGAATTTTGACACAATGGGAAACTATAAAGTAGTGGTGCGCTTGAAATACAAATTAAAATGAATATCGTGACTGGAGAAGAAGGCGCTGTCAATCAGCACCACATTTACGTATATAACAGGCAGTGCCGGTGCTGCAGTGGTGCAAAAATATCCGCTTGACGGCAGTAGCAGTCTGTATCACAAATATCTTGAGTGGAGCGGTGCAGTTTTGTGCTGCCCAGCAGGCGCAGCTGCATCGAGGTGCTGGGGTGATCTGCATTACTGCTCTCTGCTGCTCTACAAGGGTCTTACTTTGCCAGGCTGTGCAGAAGCCAGCGGCGATTTTCAACTGAATTCCTCAGAATATTATGTGTATAGCTATTGTTTTTTTTCGGTCGAGTTTTTGTGGAAAGAATTATTGAGAACTATTTTCGAATGGTTAGAAGTTGCTAAGCCATGTTATGAAAACCAAATTCAAGTATTAAATTAGATGAATTGAAATACTGCTCCTGCATTACATACCGTACAGAGCAGTTCAGTCCAAATTAAACGCCATTTTAATTTTAAATGAACTCAAAATTTGCATGCTTATTGCGTCACGAATAGACAAAGAGGTTGAAGTAAATAGCCAGCGTTCACCTTACGCGGCAAGGCATCAATAACCATAACCTGTCTCAGGCCCATATTTTATTTCAGTGTCATTCACATATTGCTACCCAGTAAATAATATATTGAATTTAATCACTTGAAGCTCGTCACCATTTATCAGAAGAACATGTTTTCCGAGGAATTTCACTTGTGAAGTGTGATAAAGAATGAATCATAAAATATTACAAAAACGAATCAAATTGTAAAAAAATAAAACTAGGTTAAACAAGTTGCCGACCATGTAAACTACACAGAAGACAACTTATTTTTAGAAATTTTCATAGCATACTTTAATTTTGTTCCCCAAAGACAGCACAAATTCCTTGCTTGTCGCTTTACCACATCAAACTTTATAGTTATGCAACATTAGGCCAAGGCTCCAACTGACATTGTACACGCTTACTCGCGGTCAAGTTGTGTCCGACTGCATTGGAACAATTCTACCATTAACATATTTTGAGCAGAAGGAACAAGTGGTAAATCATTTTTCATCATCTTTAAATTAAAAAAAAGGTTTGAAACGTATCCAGGGTTATGGTTTAACCGTTTTTTTTTAATTTTGCGGTATTTGTACAAATAACACCCTTGAAAATACAAATTAAAAAAATCATTAATAAGAACGTAAGATGTTGTGGATGAGACATATGGACCTTTCCTGAAATTCGATTACCCTCGTTAACAGAAGGAATTACAGCATCTAACATTGTAATACGCATATTAAATCAGATTTAAAGTGCACACAAAATTTGGAAGGAATTGGACTAGCAGGAAATATCGCTTCTACTTGAAATACTTCTATTCAACGATTGATTTTGAACAAAAAAATTTTCAAATTGAACTTCTGACTGTGTATGTAATTTCCAAGCAACCAAAAATCATAAATAATACAGAGTTCATTGACTATTTAACTAGTGTTCATTTATTATCAATTTGGGACACTGGAAGAGAAAATATAATGCTAATAATTTATTTGAAAGGTAAGGATAAACCAAATCATTAGCTAAAAGACAAAGAAAAATATGGTTCGCTCGTGAGAAATGTACTGAGCATAAATGCACACAGGTTACATAGGTAGGTGGAGATACTCATTGAGTTTCGGCTTCCTCTTTAAATATGCAGTGGTTCAAAATTGCCTACGTCTATAAAACGGGCCCAACCTTAATCCGAAAAATCATCACTGGATATTGCTCGATAACAATTTCATGCATTGATGCAACTGACAAGATAACAAGGCTGCCGTAGCTCTGCTCCTTTACTCATTTCGGCTGATTCCCCTGTCTTCTACGACCTTCTGTCCCAGTGTAAGGCTGTTATAACCGACGTACTTCATAGCACAATATGCATGACTCTATTCATACGCGGTTGAGAATCAAATTTCGATAAAATTTTAATAGGAACTTGAACTTAATTAACTGAATACCAATTAAATTAGTTTCTAACCAAAAGACTCAATAGTTTTTTCATAATCGTTATTTATGTTAGTAAATTATATACAAATCTCCTCGCCATGCTTCGGCATTCAGACCTGTAAACTTGGAAACGAATAAAAATAATTAAAATAATTAGTGTTCAAATACTTCAATATTTTCTTACACGTAATTCTAGTGAGCTAATTCTTTATAAAATCTTCTTACATTTGAAGATAACGCTTCCGTTCCGATGCGATCCTCAATCGCTTGCGTTTACAGTTGAGCAAAGTGTGCATCGTAGTACGTCGGCTGCACCGGTCGTACCTCGGCGCTGAGGAACTCAGAGCAAAGAGAAGTCAGCTACTGTACAAGTACAAAGTAAGGCAGCCTCCACATTCTGCCATTCGCATCCATGTATCCAAATGTTATTCAGTGATCACCAGTATTAATTTTTCGATTCAATATTGGGTGCCAAGCTTTAACGAGTGTGTGTATTTCAGTATAATAGCAAATAAGTGCAAACCGACACCATGAAATATCTAGTTTTTCCCCTTACCTATCACCATTCAACCTATAAAATCAGTGAACCTTGAGATGTATATATCTGATTTTTCAATTGATGAAAGGTTTTGTTTTCGAACATACTCAAAAATGGTTCAGATTTTTGTTTATTTCTGCTTCTAGATTGATTTGCAATGAAGCCAAACAAAATCGGTATTTCAACCACTTATGGTGAGAAAGTCTATCGAATGGCGCTTGTTGATGATCATTTTATCTACAAATGATTACGACTCAGCAAAAAGGAACTGAGTTAAAGAGCTTGAGCAACTTCTTTGCTTACTAACTAGTCAGAAAATCAAGCCTCGTAACATTATAGGCTACAGTGAGATTGAGAACGGCTGGAGATGTAAAAGTTTGAAAAAATTTACCCAATTTATCAAATCCTATAAAGAAGACTGCTTAGACAGTTCTCTTTAAAATTATATCAACGAACTTCTTTTTGATCAAAATTTCGAGCAAGATCAAGTGCCTCTGAATTCCCTCAATAATTATTATGTTTCTCCAGGAATCATCGGATTCTGCGTGTATTTCTGACACGAACATTGGAAACCAATAAGTAATAGCAAGAGGGTTATGGCGAAAAGAGAGGTTGACGATATTTATGACACTTTTATAGCAGTAACGAAACGAATAATGCCGCTTCTTCATTGCTGAATGTGAAGGGTACTTCTACACGTGTGAAAAGTCCTACTTTGTCATTCTTAATATTTTCAGGTACAATATTTGCACGGAGAAAATTACCTAACATGCATACAAGTATCATGGCTTAATTAGTAAGGAGAATATTAACAAATGTGAGTTTTATGGCAAGATTTCTAAAGATAATATGACCAAATGTAAGTTTTAGACCACGATTCTTAAGAACATTAACGAACATATGTTTCATGACAACATTTTCCAAGGGGGCACTACCAAACGTATGTATCATGGGACTATTAGCAAATAAAACATTACCGAGCTTATGATTTGTGGTGCCATCATAATTCAAAGGGCTTGATGAGCCCGTAAAATGATGTCTGCAAGTACCACAGTCAGAGAGCAGAGTAGTATCCGAGTTCTGCAGCAAATGTCAACCGACTAGCAGGGAATCAATTCCTAGTTCGAGTACAAATCGAGTAATTTCGAAAAATTCCTACGCGCATTCTGTATGATGGGCAGGAGGCTTCGCACCACGGTGAGTTACCTCCAAAGTTGTAGGGATTGTAAATATTTCCATAGAAGCCAGTGAGATATAAACTGAGAAATTTAGTTTTAATGTTTTAAATTCTTGTATTTTCACAATCTATAATGAAATATTACGGTCAACAACTCGATCATAATATTAATTCTGTCCGTGATAAAAAGTTAGAAGCCATAGTATGATTCCAAAAATCCATTTTTCGAAGTGAATTACAAAATTATCATTCGTTCAAGACTCTAATAATAGGTGCATGTTTTTTTCACATTCTAAAATTTACTCCATCAGTGTTAAGATTAGGTATCAGCTCTATTTTGCGCTTCATTATGTGTATTTGTAAAGAGAAATGAGCTCCTGAACAGAAATAAAGCGACCGGAAGGAACACCAAATTAAATAACCTCTGGCAATTTACGGTATAGGAGACTATTAGGTGTATGTTTTTCTTAATTTCATCCCGAAATTGCTCATACGACTAAGTGGAACACAACATGAAAACTGAGGTAAAGGTTCTGAAACTTGACACATAAATCTTAAGTGCGCACAGTGTATTCGTATACCAACAAATCAGTGTCATACTGAGTTCCGTATTTCGAGGTAAGTTTTTCAAGACAGCTCTCTTCTGACCCTTACTTTAACAAGATCAAGCTTTGACAGACTTTTAACATGACGATTGAGGAGAATGCACGGCAGTCCAACATCAAAGTTATCGGGATCAAAGCAGGCACTTCTCGAATTTTTCATGGTTTTACAAAAATAGAATTCTTTCAATGTTTTTTTAAATATGTTTTACCATTGCTCTCTAAAAATTGAACATTGCTCTTTAACAATTTAACCCTGTTTTTTAATTTTACATTGAAAAATTTGAGATGTACATTCTACATTGTAAGATGCAACATGAAAAATTAACATTGCATATCAATTTTATCATTTCCCTACAATTTCAACATTGCTCTTTAAAAAATATCTGGTTTTGCTATGATGCTCCTTTAATTTATGCATTCTACGTGATCACTGTGTTTCTGAAAGCTCGTGCAGTAGCATTTTCTAAGAAGTGTTCGAAATGAGACTTTCATTCTAAGGAAAGGATAACACTGAATGAATTAAGGAAGTTTTCAGGTTAGCAATGAGAGAAAACTAACTCTGTATTGGCTCCAGCAGTATAGTTATTTCAAACGCAACGATCCTATTTAAAACCCTTTGTTCGCATATAACATATCTACGCCTTTTAAATATTGTAGTACACAGACGAAAATTTCAGTCTGTCTTAGCACATGATAATATTGACCTAAATTAACGTGCAGGGTACGAAAAAAAATGCTACAGTTGTTTAGGTTTTACTCTTCACTTTCAAAAGCCTACTCGGTAAAGCATGTTGCATACAAGAAGAAAATTTTTCACGCGTGAAAATATGAGAGGCAGCAGTCAGTTTTTAAATTTAAACCAGCTTGATTGAGCTGATATTTGGTCATTGGAGTAACTTAGATGATTTTAATAATTTGCGGTGTTCAACGTTTCAATCAACTTAAAATTTTACTCAGTGTTATTGAGCAGGAAGATCGATCAGTCATGAGAAAACTTGGATTACAGAAAGAACACTCATGCTCCCGTCCTGGAGAATGAAGGCACTGAACCGAGTTTGCCAAATCACTTAGGTCCTCGTACTTTAATTTGCTTCTTTAATATTTCACGCAAGCGCAGCATGTCGCAACAGTATTCATGTTTTCCTTTAAGTCATCATGTATTGCTTTATGAACAATCGGAGAATCGAAGGTCAAGTTTAAAGTTTTAAAAACAGGCGCAAAATTTGTTTGATGAATGGGCCAAGTATTAAAAATTAATTTGCTTTCTAACAGGTTTCTTAGAAATATATTTCAGGTAGAGAGTAGAAGAAGCACAAGAAAATAGATCAGAGTAGTCTTTAACTTCGAACAAGTTCGTATCTTACGAATGAATGAACTTTATCATACCGAGGGTTCAGAAATTTATTTATTTACAACAAAACCGGCTGGCGCAAAAGTTTTGTTTCCAATAATAAGAAAACGACTGCGTGTTTGTACGTGATAACAACTTTTTTAGCTATTCCGGGCCCTGCGACGGCAGTCGCTTCCCTGCTCGGCATGCCGGCTCGCGCCGCACTTGTTGTTGCAGCACAGCAGGGGAGATTGAACGTTTTTTTTCCAGTCGGAAAAATGTTATATTGATTTTGCCCTAAATTTTTCTATTTTACTGAATTTGTCTTCTAAGAATTCTTTGCTAGGTACTTTTCTTTTCGCATTCCATGTTTACATATCACGTGAGTTTTGTTGAGATGCGCTTATTGAATGAGCTATTTTTTTAAATGCATCTAAAATGAGAAACACGAAATGATTCTCCTTCTGAAGTCCGTAGCTCCCAGAAAATAGCGTGAGCTGGGTCACGTGTGGGTCCTGCTCAATCCTAAGCGGTTATTACCGTTGAGTAAAATCCTGATTTACGAAAGCAAATAAATGCCAAAACAACATCCAAGAAGATACCATATCTGCAGTGCAGCAAAATACACATGCAACGCGTCTTATTGGGACTCGAAATGCGATTGAATGCAATGAGAAATTTTTCTTCCGCTAATTCCTACTATAATACGACACGCTTATTCATAGAGTTTGTTTTAATTTTCCCCACCGATGAAAGACTGCAATTTTGAAGCAGAAGACGATACCTAGCCAGTTCATAGGTTTGAAAAACTGAAAATTCGTTTGGGAAAGGGGTCCTTCGACAGACCAATGCAAAGTCCCATTAGCGGGTGTTTTTAGAAATACTGTTTTCAGTCAGTCGTAAAATATGTGGAAATTATGGTGAATTTACCAAATAGGTAAATGTAAAATGTGAAACATGTTTAGAGTATGTTGTTTTTGTATATACATATGGATTTTTCAACACAGCCACAATTCTAATCTACGAGGTGAATGTTACTTAAAATCAGCGTAAATTAAATTTAATACCGATAATAATTGTTTTGAAAATGAATGAACGTTCGTGAAATAATAGGGGTAAAGAATGTGGAAAATTTGACACGGAAGTATAACATCATCTTTCTGGTTACTCTTCTTCAACTACTTTTTTTCAAATAAATTAAATTTATAGTCCATCATCTTTGACCATCGGTTTTCTAAAATACTTTCTAATAGCGAGTTAATTAAACTACGAGTGAAATGAGCCATGAAATATTTTCGACTTGCAGCCGGCTCGTTCAGTCTACACTCGGTTAGATAAATTATATTCTGAAGTTCGTACGAGGTTATAATATTCAATGCAATAAAATCACGCAAGCTCATTATTTCTATCCTCTGATTTCATTAACTGTGCGAAATGTTGTATAAACTGTCGTTTTTACATGCCATTTTGATTTGCGCAAGAAACTTTATGGATCGCTTCTCAAATCTTGTTATTAAATATTTTTGAGGACTGCATTATAAAGGAATAATAATTTGTAAAAGATTTATAGGTTTGTGCATGAAACATTCAATAACATGGGCCTTTCTTTCCCTCATCAACAGAGGGGTCTAAATCGAAAAATGTTTCGAATACATAATGTTTAAAATAGGAAGCAATACGTGTGACGCGAGAAAAATGTAACCAATCCGTTGAAGTGGCTTAATTTTGATGTACAACTTGAATGCGTCGAGTGGTTTACATAGGTAAATAATCTCTACTCATCAGATTTAATGGTGCTGACGTTCAGATCTTATTGAATACGTATGAAATATCCCTCGTCAAAATTTTACCGTTCATATAAAATTAAATGATTTAATACTCCTTACGTGGAATGATTACTTTTTAAAGTGATCTTTTCGAAGAGCTACGTTGAAATTAAAAATGGTATATGCATTCTGAATCTCAAATCAGAATACAATCGTTTATTTATTTCGTTTCGGCTTCGTAGCATGAACAAATGAAGTATTTTTATATTAATTTTTAAAGACATAGGTCAAGCTCATGCAATAGTGATGGTACTGCTTTTCTAAAACTGCAACCCAGTCAGATTCTGTTTACTAATGCAGCTGCTTTTGAGGCAAAGATGTATCAAACCTAGAAAAAACTGCTAGGGAACAAGGCTTTGACGTTCCAATGCTTACATCTTTCCTGGGCAAAAGTTAACAAATTTTTAAATAAAACACTGAAAGGAAAGCCATACCTTTCTACTCTTCGGGATTATTGCTCAAAAGTTTGTACGAAATTTGTACGCTCTAGCGCATGTATGCACTTCACAAACAGGCTTTCCTTGCGTTCAGAAGACATTTTGAAAAGTACACTTGAATATGTTTCTCATAAATTAAGGAATATATTTAAGCCCAATTTTTCCTTACTCGACTAAGTTATAATTCTAAAATATATCGAGCGACAGAATCAACTTCAGCAAGCTATTCGTATTATCTATCTATCATCAAACATTATAGCTGTTGAATTTCACCTACTCGAAGAAATTTAACATTTTTCACCTGCCATTGACATCTATGAATTATTTGTTATCGTTTCCGTGTTGATTCTTTGCAAGTTTTACCTTTACATACATAAAAAATCATGAAATGGATTTATAATTTGCCTGTTGAAGAAACGCTTGCACTTTGAATGAAGAGTTTTCATAAGAACTTAAAATGATAAGTTTTTAAAAATAAGAAATCTTAAGAAGTATTTTTATTTTTACTCAATTTAACGATGGAATGCGTGCTTTAGGCATCTGATGTTTTCTAAAAGTGGTAAATGCAATGTTATACTCGTATACTCGTAGAAATTAAAAAAATTCCAAGACATTCCAGTTGCGGTTGCGTGCAACACTAAAATATTAATGAAATAAATTTGGAAGTTAAGGTTGTCTTTACGTATGATTGTTTTGCAAGATCTATAACCATTGAAAGTAACAGCTATAACCTTAGAAATGGCTCTCTACGGCTTCGGTAGGACTTTGGGTTCATATATGCCATAATTATTCGTTGAAATCATTTCCTCTCTTTTAGGGGGCAGTGGTCAAATCATACATTCATTTTCAGTATGATCTGAATTCTCATTTTCAGGATGATTCCAAACTGGCAAAGAAGTTGATATCATGCTCGCGAAAGTGATGCCATTGGAAACGTTAAACTGTGACGTGACTGACTTTGACATTGGAGTTCTATATGTGCAGCCAAGCTCGTATTTGTGCCGTGAAAATCACTCACAAGAAGAGTGCACAGTTGGGCGGTTGAACAGATGTGTAAAATTCCTATCGATTTCAAAGTACTTGGAAATTTACCTCACCAACAGGAGTTTATCAGTTGGTTACATTTTATCGTGGTTGAATAACTGTATTATTTTTTAAATTCCATCAAATTATGTCGGTTTCACAGTACCTTTAAGTAATTGCCTTATTTACTGATTTTGAGGTGACATCAACGGAATTTAGTTTCCTCTCATTTGTTGATTCAAAATTTAGTTTGCAAGATTATATTTCTCTCATCGTACGATTCCTTGTTAAAAAATTATTCGAACACTCATCACCTGAAAAGGTTTGCATTTGCAGACTATTAGGGCCGCTTCTTCTGACAACTGCGGCTCTTGGCTGGCTCAAAAAGTTTTCATACGAGTACATAGTTTTTTCTCCGTGTGAAACATCACAATTTTTCACAACGAACAATATTGTAGCAATTGTGTACAAATGTATCTTGTAAGAATGGTTTTATGTCTCAAGTCTCGAGTACTCATGTGTAAATATTCCAGCGAGCGACGCTCAGCGAGAGACTAAATTTGAAGTTCTGCTCTAATGAAATTCTGGTTGCAGACGGAGCCGAAATTAGTTTTATGTTAAAGGTAATGAGAATTGTGAGAAAGACTGGAGCTTAAGTTCAAATATTATACTGAAATACTGAACTCATAGCGCTGGCGTGTGGTTCTGGGGGTGAATTTCTTTATAACATTTTCACTAAATTTAATTTGGATGAGGTAGGACATTGAGTATGTTTCATTGACCGCTAATCAGTTGACAAGCAGTGTTTTTATGTTCATACACGTATGTGACTTCACCTCATCTTATCCACTAGAGTGCAAAGCAAACAACTAATTGGTAAAAATGAAATGACCAAACACTATTGGTTTGAGTTAATTCTGTGTATAAATATGTAACAAATATCCATCTCATTCTTATAGGGACATATTGTTCACCAACCGTGAATACTTTTTATTCTTGAGCTATGGAGCTTTCTTCTGTTGCTTGTTTACGCACGTATTTCTGAGCTGCTGAAATTGTAAAGAATAAAACCTTCATCATAAAATAAAATCCGATAAAGCCTAAGTTTCTTCGCACATTAGTTGCGTTCAAATGTGACCAGCGACCGAGCTGGGTCCAGCGTTCAAGATTTCTTGAACTGTGAGCAGCCGCGAGGCTCCAAATATCAGTGCTCGACAGGCCTGTAATTTAGGGCGGGTAATGGAGCACGAGGGCCGTAGGTGGTCCTGGACATTAATTTGCCCCACGTGATCAAACGGAGGAACGGCCAAACCTCCTGTAATGAACAGCCTCGTGCTCTCAAGCTTCCAAACTCAGGTACAACGGCGCTAATGGATCGACCAAACATGTAATTAGGAGGTGAAATAGTTCACAAATCGTAATTTCAAATTAAGTCTTCATGCCATTTCACAAATTGTCGGTGTTTGTGAAATAATTCTTCGTTGAGTTTATTGTTATGTTTTATCATTGTGAAAAAACTTTAATGTGAATGCTCGGGTTTGTATTGTGGACTCTATTGTTCTCCTATTTTATGTCTAAAGATTACAGCTGCAAAGTTGCCAAGAAGACCAGCAAAGACTTGCTTGTTGGGGAAGCTATGGGGAAAATCTATGAAAATCTCAGTTATTTATAGTTTCGATGTGAAAACTACACTCTCTGATACTTTGCATGCGCCTTTGATAAGATTAAACCCTTTTTTGAATTTTAGAACAGCATCAGGAAACACACTTGATGGACGAGTGAGCTAAATTTCCTATGTTGAATTATTTGCCCTTCTTTGAAGTTTCTGTTCTAAGCAACACTTGGAAATATTTTGTATTCTATGTTAGAGAGCTGAAGTCAGTGCAATATCTTTTCAGTATATGTTGCACGGAGGGCCACAACGAAAGCTGCTAAGTACTTTGCTACATATCATAATGAAATGCATCACCTCGGACTAAGAATGCCAGCAGGAGAAAGTGATGCAAAGAGTAGATGAAACAAGGTAATACACATCAATACCTTAGAGCCCTTTAAGTTCTCGTGCCGCACGAAATAAATTTCCTTTTAAATGAACTGTTTCGTTAAAATGTCATATGCTTAAAAAAGACCTAAAGTAAATTCAACTTTCACGATCAAAACCTTTTTCGAACCATGTAATACGTCCCGATTTGCCTCACTCAAAGCGCCTGAGCTTTCTTCGTATTCTCAATTTCCCTTTGTTGCAGACACAGATTCGGGTGACCGTAGTTCGTGTAAGCTTCTATGAAGGGAAAGCGAGCGTGCAGGTAGCGGGTATTGCGGAGCTTCTGCAACAATGCCAGCTTTTGAAATACAACCGCCTGCAATTACCTTGCGTGTTCGTCAAGCTCAAACCCAACGTTCGTGCCTTATGTATTTTTCCTTTCATTCTTCTCGACATCAAAATGAATTTATCTGTTGATGAAAAGCATGGCTGGCAGCTATAGCAATCAATAGTTCGTATGTGAATTCAACTGCTGATAAAAATGAAAGCGGCAATTCATTAAATCTTATCACTTGACAAAAGAAAGGGAAAATTCCAGTCATTCAAAGACATATATATTCTAGTATTTCATCAAGTATATGTAGCAACGCTACCACATATTATTTATTAAACAACTGGAAAAATAGGACAAGAGAACTGTCTATGACGCACTGTTAAATATACGTAGAGGATGTGCCATGTCAATTGAAATTTGCGAGCAGTGACGCTGGTGAAATGCAAGAGCGCCTCAAGCACAGCTGATCTCATCTCGAACGATCACGACCCCATTGCCTGATGCAAACAATCCTGCAGATTAGCGCTGCCCTGCGTCATGCCATCCTTTAATGGCACTCCAGCTCCGAGAGTTCGCTGCTGCACAGCGCACGACTCCGGCAGTAATGGGGCCCGAGCTCTTGCTGGGAGACGCGACAATTTAGATCTTTGCTTGCTGGAGTCGACATTTAAGGTCTAATTATACTGAAACTTGAAAATATAAATTTATTAATGAATCATCGTTGGTTTCGGGGGGTTCTTGTGAGTAATGTGCCATTCGTGAATCATTTATTTATATTCAAATTTGAAAAAAATCAGTGTATACCGTTAGAGAAAGAGCAACAGCCCAGTAGCCCAGACAAGACAATAATTGGGTGTCTTGCGAACTTGAGAAAACATGGAATTGCTTAGATTAAGGCTTACTATTTCAGGTACACCCATTACAGTACGTAATTTTTGGGTGAAAATGGACTGCAGTTACAGATCGAAACAATACGGAGTGAGTCAGTTAAAATTCGTACATATATTCGTTCACAGCTTGAACACTGCATCAACGTTATTACATTACGTAAAAACTGCTGAGATACGATTCATCAAGCGCGAGGAAATCAATGATTACCTCATCTACATAAGTAAAGAATGAAATTTTTAATATAAAGTCGGGATGGTATGTACGTTTGATTAAAAAACTCGAAAGACCTTAACAAAGTACCCCACATTTTTTCCGTGTGGAATTTAGCAGGAGCTTTAGCTGAACTGCAACTCTCTCGGCAGAAGTTACCGAAACAAATTCCGTTGTAATTAAACTCGGTTCTCCGTATTTTTTATTAGAATAAAGTTGGTAGTTAAGCCTGGGATATAAGCCAGCTCAACTGGGCACATTGCTCATAACTTCAAGTTTATCACCGAAAATAACCCACCGCATCGACCCTAATACTCATGGCGAGCGAGATACATTGTTGCTGTTCTTGTAAAATTTGAGAGAGACTTGAGAAAATAAAGTTACATTCAACGTGATGAAGCACGCAGCTTTTCAGTCTTTTGCTGTACTCAGAGTGAAATTTCGAACGCGATGGTTACGTGCTATTCTGAAGGAGTTTATAAACTATATTTCTGATAAGGTGTTGAGTTCAAAACAATTATAAGAAATGTCTCTTAGGATTTCTATCTCCCTGCAATACTGAACCGATAAAAATTATGTAAGTCAGAAACCAGAAATAGAAAAAGTATTGCGGTAACTTAAACTTTGTTTATTTTGTTGAAAAATGTATATGTAGCCAAGGATAATTTAGTGTAATGCAATATCATTCTTCAGTAGGTACACAAGCAAACGTGATTATTTCTATTAATTATCAGCTAAAGACGAACGGCAAAAGTTCAGGAAGACAATATTTATGTAGTTAAAAACCGGAGTGGTTTGCTGGAGATAAAACGATGGAGTGCAGGTATACTTTTTAAGAAGTTTTATTGGTGTCTGCTCAGAGGGCATGGTATTATACAGGGTGCGTTAGGTCTCTGAGGACACTTATATTTTTGCAATTTAAACTAACCCGATAGTAATTAATGTATTTTTACTTTCAGAAGATCCTTTGGCAGATACTACTACAACTAATGAAATGAAAAGACACGCTGTAATAGTGTCTATAGAAGCGAAACACAGCAATTTAGAAATTGCATAATTTTTAAAACTTGCCAGATTTTTCGCTTGCAAAGTTAGAAAGGAGCTGAATGAAAACGACAGAGAGGAATTGACCACGAGCAAAGGAAAACAGCAT
The DNA here is from genome assembly GCA_030386875.1 of Morinoia aosen. Lineage (NCBI taxonomy): Eukaryota > Metazoa > Arthropoda > Malacostraca > Amphipoda > Talitridae > Morinoia > Morinoia aosen. Next base: position 47,302,201 of record CM059575.1, read on the forward strand.
TGTTAGCGCTCTGACTCACTCAGAACACCAAGTTTCCAGTAGCAGTGATGTTTTTCGGTGCGGTTGCAGTAAAGGGTAAATCATGTCTCCCATAATTTTTTTCTACAGGGCCTCACAGTACAGGCAGATCCTTGTGTTGAGACTGTTCAAACCCCTGTTAAGCCTTGGATAGACAGGGTAGCCAATGGGAGGGCCTATGTCTTCCAACAAGATTCCGCTCCATCCATAAAGCTCTCAAAACCCAGAATTAGATGGTCGAGAATTTTCATGATCATGTCACACCAAACTTATGGCCTCCTAACTCACCAGACCTTAATCTTTTGGATTATTACGCATGAGGCGTCATTGAAAAGGAAGTAAAAAAAGCATCCCCATAACACCAAATCCTTTCTGATGAAAGCAATAGCCCTAGCAATGGAGGACATAAGTAAAGACCACCTGATCAAAGCTTGCAGTCGCTCGTCTTACTCGAATGGAGTCGGTGATAGAAGCCGAAGGAGTATACGTAGAGTAAAACGCAGCTTAATATTGCGTTTATTTGCTTTGTGACGAGAAATTGTAAGTTTAAACGATTACCCGTATTATTTTTGTTTTTCTAAAAGTGCGTAAGGTCTCCTCAGATACCTAATGCACCTCGTATGTACTGTAACCTGACCTCAATTAAAGAAAATTCATTGTAACTTCTATCTTTCGTGCCTACTTTGCGTTTCCAGTTTCCGCATTTTCTTCTCCAGCTTTCTTTGTCTCTCCTTCCTCTTCTTTCCTAGTTTACTGTTTCACTGAACAGGGTATCCTGTATGATAGCATACCTTGTGCATAGATTCCATGTTTTCCTCAGTGTATACTAAATAGTTACTTCTCTTTCCTCTGTGAAAATATAGTGGCAATGGAAATGGATCTTTGAAACTACTCCACTAATGGTCACGACCTTGTCATGTTATTAAATGTGATGTTTTCATAAAATTATTTGCAGTATTTGCATGCATTCACTCGAAGGAATAATTTAAGCCTTTTAGTCTAGTACTAACACCCGCGTTAAAGCATCAGGTCCCTAAGGAATCTACTCGTTTTCAGTGATATACAGATGCAGTTTAAATTTTGCCATCCCCACTGACTGTAATTGTGATAAACTTTTGCTAAGATTAACGTGTTTGAAGGAACTCACGAAAATTCACTATCATTTTTTACTCAGATTTGATTCACTTCTGTTCTATGGGTTTCAATTTCAAACATATTTTAGCAGCACATTTGAATAAACATCCAAGTTTGAATTGATTTACATTTTACTTTCGTGAACCAAATGACTAGTAAATTTCCAATCCTAGATTTTTCATTACATTCTCTGCTGTTGCGCCTGCAAAAGACTTCTAAAAAGTAGCAATCCAAGTGACATGTCGTCTAACGCGTTCTCGAAAATTTTCAACTCGTGTAAGCCTCAGCTTTTCGATGGGTTCAAGTTTGGTGAAATCTGAGGCAAGATCATATGATCGTCATCATTGAACTCTACACATTCTAGGAATAGGCAAGGATTTTTCTACTTTATGGAAAAAGGTATAGTAGTTCTTGAACAATGTCAGATGACTGCACAGCATGTTTAAGTTTTTGCTGTTCAGCAAAACAAGTACTTAGATTTAAAAAGCTTACACGAAGTTGCAGGAATTTTAAGTTTTCATTTACAAAAAGAAAATAGAATAATATAAATAACATGAAGTTTCATCTGAAAGAAAATTTCGCATGAACTAAATGCCTCTGTCATCTCCAGCAACATGTCTGGCGTTGCATGGCCACCCCAGCAAACTAGTCCCTCAGCCTGGCCCCAAGGGATATTAAGCTCCTCACTGTTCCTTCTGTGAGAGCTCTACATTGCGTGTAAATGTAATGTTTCACTACAGTCACAAATGTTGTTGAATTTTTTGTATGAAGAAGCCATTGATTCGAGCTTCTATGGAAGACTTCATATCAGCTATTCGTGATGCGTAAATTCTATTACATAGATCACTGCATCACCACAATGTTTTTTTTGTGTGTCTGTAAAGTTCTTATTTTATAGACGATGAAACAATTGCGTTGCGTTCATGGATTCTAGAAACTATAACACGTTGGGTTCTAAATTACAGTTTCAGGGCATTTTTGCAAATGTCGGATTGCCCAGAGGTTCCCATTATTAAACAGGATTTTCAGCGACCATTATAAGCGTGAATTGAAAGCTTTTATATAAACACGATAATATCTAGAACACCTTGTTTCGTATAAATTGAAGTGTTGCTTGTCAAAACTCAGAGTTAACTGGAAAATAAATTGTACCGTGACCGTCCAGTTTGGTTTCTTCCATCTGAGAAATTCACTCACTAACATTCCAGCGGAAAATGTGAAAAAATCGAGGAAATTTCTCGAAGGTTTCGAAGAATATGCACCGAATCTTAAGTATGTGTTTCAAGGTAGAAACGTGCCATGAAACTGACAAAGTTTTCAAGGTGCCATAAAATTCCGTCAATTTCTGAAGTTCACGAGGGATGCGAGGAAACGCTCTGTAGTGGATGATTCACTCATCAGTGCGCCCATGCAATATAAGCTGTGTATCTCCTCACACTAAATTCAAATAAACTGCTGTCATTATTTTTGAACAATTCATCACACAAAAATGTTTAATTTTGTTTACAAAGAACTGAAAATAAAAAAAAGTATTACATCCTATGCAAAACAATATCAAATCTTATACCGAGATGTTTTCGTTTGAGGATTACGGGAGGGACCGCTTCTAAAGCGTTTTTGTTCTGGGTTTAGTTTACTTTATAGCAGAAATCGTTTTTTAGAAGGGCGCGGGGAGATACAATGCACATTTTGCTCGACACAGTCATCGATTAGATAAGAAAATTGCACGGTTTTCTCGTCCCTCGTTTGGTCCATTGAATTATGATAAAACTGTTAAATGTGATCTAAATGATTAAATTCATATCATTGGAAAATATTTAATGTTCAATAAAGCTTAAAAAAGTCACTTTCAATACGCCCATTGTTTCTTATGTGCGTGGAAGATAAGTTTTGTAATCCAGCACTCGACTAAAATTCTAACTGTTGGAGGAAAGAAGCTATTTAGAATAATTCAGTTTTGAAACAAAAGATTCAATAAACTGATGCAAGATGTTCGAAAACTCTGACGAATTCAATAACTATCACATCCTGGGATCTGTAATGTTTAGTGATACTGGGTTTTATGCACAATGTTTTCGAGTCTCCCCAGGCTGATGCTGGAGACAATGAGGAGTCTGATGGAACTGGCTGATGACAGCCTGCCAGTCCAAAGACTGACGGGTGTCTAAAATAAATTTGCTAATCACTTCATAGGGCAACAAATGGCCATTGCAATTCTAGTCGTGCCAATAGCGAAAGAAGTTGCTTCCGCATGACAAAAAAATTAGATTTACAGTAAATAATAAACCTCCTGCGACTAAAGTGATCGGAAATTTATCTGCTAATTAGTTTGATAAAAAAAATCAGAGAAATGACGTACTGTTGACGCTTCCCGGTGCAAGTGGAGCATTATTACCTTACAAGTGATTACACCGAACACCGCATCAGTTTTCACCATATTTCACTTGCGTTTGATTGAACGCTGAGCGACGGTAGCCCACACACGCGTGAGGGCTCCATCGACCACAAAGCTATTATATCACCAGCATCCCATGCGAACTGCAGTTAATTCTTCTGAAATATCCGCTTAAGAGTAGAGTCTATGTGCTCAAATACAAGGAAGAGTTTATCATAAAAAATTGTGCACTTTGAATGATAATTTCACTTGAAAAAAAAATCTGATGTGCGTATACTATCGTAAGTTTCATGATGATGAACTTGAGAATACAATGTCAGTTCAATTTTTTGTTATAGGAAAAAACAAAATTGCACTTTTTGAAAAGATTTTCCATAGTCACCTACGTATTTATTTGGAGTCAGGTACAGTTGCTCGCGACGCATTTTTATTAAGATATTTTAAGAACTCTCGCAAAATTCAAAGTTAGCAATGTTATGGCTAGTAGGCGGACGACATAGAATTATGAGAGCAGAAAAATGGAACAGCTTGAGGATTGTAAGAAAATGTATTGTGTTCCTAATGGATAGCAAATATGGGGTTGCTTATTGTACAATTTTTTATACTGCTTCGCTGTGGCTTGGATTTGGGTCGTACTACTGCTGGTAATAATTCAAGCGGAGGAAAATTTTCGCGAGCGCTTGAAGGAAAATCAGTTCAAAGTGTTTTAGACACGAAGGTTAAGGATCTGGTTTGTCAAATTTCCTCCAATGCATTTTACAGTGATGCTTGTATACAAAAAAATGCCCAGAGAACCAAAAAATGATACCTCCACAATGTTGAACTCATATATTGAGCGTCAATGAAAATACTTTCAAAATCTAGGATAAAAATTTAGAATATGATACATAACTTAAGCAATGGAATAGTGCAAATGTGATCAAAAATATGCACGCCTTACTAGTGTTTTATGTAGCGCAAATGATTAGGCTAATATCTGGAAATATTCAAGAAAAGTATATCTCGACTGTAGGCTCTCTTCCTGGCCTACGACGTTATAGGGGAATAGACTTCCCCTTTACCACACGGTTCAATAAATTGATACTAGCTCGTTGCGTGCTCTCATGATTTATTTCAGGGAACATGAACAAATCTCACAGTCCTTTTAACGGTAGCACAGTAATAGCAAGCAAATAAAACAAGTTTCAAAATATTGAGGAATTGCGAGGTGTCTGGAAAGATAAAGAATAAAGCTAAGTAAATCGGTAATACACAAAATAAATGAATAAGCATATGTCATCAATATGTGTCTCAGTATGATCAAATCCAATGTACCTAGAAATAAACAAAGACAATTCGATAGTGAACTACACGCTGGCCGATTGTCACGCATCTGGCGCCTAGAAAATCTATCTAGCATTAGCACGCTGGGATAATTCTTTCAACTATTTTTTTAAGAAGCATGGACGGCGCCAACATCGAATACATTTCACATAAACTTAAGATTGAGTTATTCAATGTTGATTGGAGTGGCTCTCGCATTATTTAACAGATGATAAATTACCCATTATAGCCAGAATACTATGAATGAATGTGATGTTAGTCCAAGTCTCTCAAATCTTAAAGGACCACTAGTTCAACACTGCTGCAAACCGAATTCCTCTCATTCACGCTCAAATTTGACAACGAAAAACGTTGAATTTCCTTTCATGTATATAATGAGGAAGATAATACGTTCGATAATAATGTGTTCAGGATAGCATAATCGATACATGTAAACATAACTTATTCATTATAGGGAGTACTAGAGGGAAGAATGAGGAGCGCGCAAGTAACCATCTCAATGTCTAGTGGAAAATTGGCAGAGTTGCGCCAATTTTGCCAGAATTATGCAATCACTTCACGAACTAACCAGCCTATGGTACGTAAAAAGTTTTTCATACAAACGGAAGCTTTGGTAAAAGTAAATTTCGATTTTATGATAGTTATCCTCGCTTCTTGTTTTATTCTAGTAGATAAATATTTCCCGAAATTCCCATAGTTTTTATTCCGAGTATTTAAAGAAAACACTTGAAGAGCTGAATGGAATTCATATTTTTACTTTCTTTTGAAGTAATTAACGATCTCAATAGAGCTGTCGTCTGGAAAGGACAGCTGTGATATTTCATTTCTTCATTGAATTATTCAGTTGAATAAAAGAGAGGGCAAACAAACGGCAGGACGAAAATACGCATTTTAGCGCCAACGCTCCCAAAAATAATTAATTGCTGGAGCGTGAAATGACGGTCAATGGGTTAGTTCCATAAAAAAAATGCTTTCGGTTTTTGAGGTAGTCAAGTGCCGGCTGAAAACAATTGCATTTTAGCTAACGCAGTTACATAAAGCATTTCCAGTTAGTAGTATAAGAAATTTTACAAAAAAGCGAGTTTAAAATTAAACTAAACATGCATACTAGTACAAATTGAAAGAAGACCATTTCACCAAAAATAGGAATATAGAGCTTATTCATGAACTCTGTGCATCAAGACTGATAAATTACATGAGTTATAAACTTTCGATCACTGTATAGACATACAAATTTTAAGAAGTTAGCAAGGAACAAATCAGTACTTGCACCACGACTTGGTAATCTTTTCAGCCCTCCATGCGCACAAGACGACATCGCATCATCCGTGTATGATAAACAGAGTCTTGAGTTGTGATCCCTCAATGAGCATAAATTCAGATTATATGACGCGGCAGTAATGTTACTGCAGCTCCTAGAGATGCGATATCGGGTATAAGTCATGTAATGCCTCACATAAATGCCAAAGAAAGTATTAGCTTCAAGCGCACCCCGGGCCGTCTTTCTTCAGCACGTGCTCTTCATTGTTATGCTATAATGTTTTACTGCTGGTTATCACCTAAAATAATACGAAACGCTGAATTATACGCGATGACAACATGAGAATGGGGTTTTATTGCACGCTGTAGGAGTAACGTGATGCCTGTGGCTGTTCGTTCGAGCTGCGGAGGCCTTGCAATTACGCTGCATATTTTGACGGTAGATGGGCTCTCCTAATTCATAAGTGTTAATATTACCAGAAAAACTTTATATATGAGAACTCGTATCTATCCGCCTTTTAATTTTTCAATTAACTTCACTCCGTAAGACGTATTTCCAATAAATAGATTTATTATTTATCGTTAAATAGTTTCTCTGTTGAACTGGATATGAATGACTATTTCTTTTTTAACTAAAAGGAGCGTAAAAAAAATCCTACAATGTCCACTATAACCGCTCGATGAACATGATTATGAAGCAAAGAAAAAAGGTTTTGCAAATTTGCAAGTGTGTTTTCACACCCTAGTATTTTCGCTCACTAACTTATTAGAGAGCTTTGAAATTCGATGATCAGTTTCAAACCATTATCAAAGTTAAATTTATTCATTTCTCTGCCTATTTGCTCTGACTTGAACCTTTGACGCTCATGACAAGAGTATGTTCACGTGAAAACATCATCATAGTTGTTCATCACATGGTACACAACTTCCACTAATATTCGTTGTAACTTGCCTTTTGAGGCATTTGCTGTAACTATTTCTTTGATTTTTGATTATAAAATTTGTCTTAAACACGCTCGAATGCGACAATTTTTTTAAACACGCAAAGGAGGCATGGACAGCGCAATTCCCCTCAGTGACCTTCAATCGGAGGCATGTCGCCTCAGCATTCTAAAAGGCAGCCGAGACTGCCTCAGGATGCGCGCAACTGCGCTGCTGCCAGCAGTAATGTGTGGTCAAGACGGCATGTTGCAACAAGCGGGCATTGCTGCACACCAGTTGTCCGGCGCTGGTACTGCCTGCCAGCTCATTGGCGGTAACCTGACGTGATCATGGTGCCCATATTCCAAATGGTATGGCTGCGAACGCGGTGAAATCGCGATTTTTATTAAATTTGACTTTTATTCACTTCTGTTTGAATTTTAATCGCTGAAGCACTCTTTGTTCGCATGAAATACTCGTGCAATATTACTCTATAAATTATTCATGTCGTAAGGGACCATATCACTTTTAGAATTTGACAGCTGAATTCATCCTAAGAAAATATTCCCGAACAAAAATAATAGATTTCAACACTGCCACATTTCATTTTCAAGATGGGAATCTTTGCTGATTAATTTGAGCAAAGTGTAACGTATTATCGGAAATTGTTATTGAATTTTTGTTTCCTACTCTGTTATTGAGAATCAGATCGTAAAAACTTCATTCAAAATTCTAATATCGTTGGGACATTAGAGATAGTCAGAGGGTACATAGATGGTGGTTTTAAATATTCCTTCTATCTTGGTGGTTAACTTTACACAGCCGTCAAGAGGAAAACATTTCTGTTGCGCAAGCTCTGAATACATGGTTGCTCGACAGAATAAATGCTTCGACGTTCAAATTTCTCAATAGAATTACTATTGTGCTGTGTAATTCGGGAGCTCATTAAGCGCCACTTAAAGGTAGATATACTTCTTTCAGGCAGTAGTATTATGTTGTATATTCCATATTCGTGTAGTACAATTGTAAAACCTAATGGCAACATAAGTTTCACAAACGGGATTTATCGCTTTTGTTTCCGACGGGAAAGCTCGTAATTACCCACAATCAGATGCAACATGCGTCACGGCTGAGACATGAGAAAGTTCCGTTCAGCTTCATGGAATAATCATGTTTCAGAAAGTTGCATCAAAGAACTGGAAATTTTAGTTTATACGGATCGAATAATTCTTAACATAACATTAAAAGTGTTTATCTGAACGATGATATTTTAATAAAATAATTATTTTAGCCATCTATTCGTACGCTGAATCAGTGATCAAGCAATATTTTTTGATGTGCCTTGAAAGCCTGCGCAACACAAATTTTACCGGTGAGGGAAATTTCTTTACGTCCCAATCAAACTGATAATAAGTCAAGGGAATTTTTGCGTTTCCACCCAAATCATAGCACTTTCTCAAATCCCAGAATAGCCAAGCCAACTCGTAAATATTTTGAATAGTGTACGAGTGGTAATGCAAACAGATTTCCATGGTGTTTGTCCATTTGAGTGGAAAATCTGTGGAAATATCGAACTCACCACTGTTAAAGGCAGGTGAGGAACCTGATCAAACTAAAAACAATTCACTTAAAAAATGAATTCGTCCACGGAAGATATGTAAATATCCTCCGTCGTTGCAGAGCTGAGACACGCCTGGTTCCATTCGTTCCTTTCCATCAAATATTGGGATTTTGATGCAGGATATTTGCATGCATGTTCTCCAACTTCTTAGTATTCAATGTTTCCCCCAGAACGGCGTCTGAGTTCACGCAGTGAGGTGTGCAAGGCCTTAAAGAGTGGCTCATCGCAGGAGAGTGGTTGGAGCCACTCCCTCTTGCGCGCGTGTTTTCTTTATGTTCATATTAAGCAGGATGCGCAGCCCTAGGGCTCGACTAGCGCGGTATCCAATTTCAAGAGGATTTTTGCTTGATCCGAAGTCGGTGCGATCTTAACTGAATATGCTGTGGCAACGGAGCTTCTAGGATGCAAAATTATTTCCGATACACTGCCAGTCTTGAACGTCCAAATGACATGTTACGCTCCTCGAAACAAAGTATCTTACTTTGCCGAGCAGCAATATTTTGCGTTTCTTTGGATCTTCTTCACAAAGGTTGTTTAGAATAGAACAACGATAAAGTGAATTTTTTAGCTGATTAGAGTAAATAATGGCTGCTGCGAAACTATAAAGGCGGTAAAATATTTTTACCCAATGTACAATTTTCAATCGAAAAACGTACATAGTATTTAATGGCGGATTCAATACATATTACGCTAATGAATTGCCACTCGATTCCCTACAGATGTAATGAACTTACATTTTATTAATCCGAAACATTATGTTCCTCATTAAGCGATTAAAGTTCTAGAAGAACTATTTTTTCCCTCCCAAAACTTATCGACTTAGACATGGCATCGCTTATCTTCAGTAGAAGGTGCAATAAGTCGATGCAGAGAAGATGCTCAGCACAACTCTTGTTGCTGTTGCCCTACGATGCCTTTTGGCAACCTTGTGGTTTTAATGCAAATGGAAAAAGTTTATAGGAAATAATTACTTCGCAGTTCATGGATAAAAACCTGTTCAATCATGCGTCATCACTTTAAATTGCTGCTCTCTGGCGAAAAAATTACCCAGTATCATCATAGCAATAATTGTTATGTTTTCATTGCATTCGAGTGGTTTTATTTATTCAGCGTCATGCTGCATTTTTGAGATATTTTCACGACTGCATTGAAGATTATGATTGATAGCTCTGTCAGGTATTGCACCAGAGATGACCACAAAAGAAAGAGCTGGCTCTCATGATAATTGATACTAGTATTACTTCTTATACAGAGGCTTTCTTGTAAAACTGCAAAGGAGCCAGAATTAAAATGCATTTGTGTACAATTAAGTGAGCTTTGCTCTCGTTATTCATGTAGGATCATTCCCTTTAATCCTTACTTAGTTACAAAAGGAAGTGCACGTGCGTCATTAATTTTCTCGCACATATTTATTTTACTAGTAATTCTTTTCGATTCAGGTTCGCTTCTCCAGATGAGCTCTATTTTTTACTTGTGGTATATAACATATCACTCTCAGCTTACAATCTTTGCAGTAGCTGACCTGTATTCTTCCATGTGTCTTCCTAACTTCAACTTTGAAGTCTGATTTTCATATTGCTAAATTAAATTACCATTTCTTGACAAGGCTGATATCGCTGCTGGCAATTTCATTCATGATGAGTTACTTTGTAATTCTTTAAAAAAATTTCAGGTTTGTAACTAACCAGAACAAAAAACTCCAAATCATAAAAGTTAGACATAGGCGCTGCACAGCGAGCTTTTGCTATGAAATATCTCGGCAAGTTTGAGTTTCACTGCCGAGTCTTGTTGACTCCCCTCACCCGGAAATGAATGGCATTCACAAACACATCCGAGCACTCAGGTTTTCACCGTTCGGTTAACAGATTTGGCTTGATGCCAAAAGCGTCCCGTGAATTTATAAATATAAAATTCTTTCAAAAGGAACATGCAGGAACACTTTTCCTGAAAGAGACATAATATCAGCTTTCATACTTGAGAAATAGAATATTTCACTACAATATAAAATGAAACAACAGACAACTTCAGAATATCATGGGGTAAGTTGTAGAGTGAAATGCTGTCATTTATGGCATTGTACGCTTGGATAGAAAGTATACGAATCTTTTCCCCTATTGTTTATGCATAAAATTTCCGCCGATATAATTTTACATTGTATAGGTTATAATAAGGACTGTCAGATGTTATTTGCCTACAATAACTCCGATTTCTTGCAATATCAAAATGAAATATTTGTTTTAAGTCAGATTTTGAACGATTCATACTAATTCCACAAAATAAGCTGTATACGGTGAAGGATCGTGACCTAAAACTGAAATTTTGAAAATAAACATCTATTGAAAAGTTCTTGAGCGAATTATTTAATTATAATTAGAGTTCTAAATCAGTTATTAAAGTTCCGAATATCTAAGACATCCTGATATTTTCCAGGTTTGATTTGCCAAGTGCCGCTGTGAGGTTTCACTAAGCCCGCATAAGTTTCATGTAACTCCTGCTTCTTTTTCAGAAATGTTTGACTAAGATTGCCATTTAACGTCAGTATGGTTTGAAAGTACAAAGAATACATGCGCTTTCTAATAATTTTCGAAACTTAACATCTACGATGGCCGATCCATTATATAGACATCGAGAATTGGTTTCATGAGTTGCTCTCAAACGTCCACCCGTGATTTGCAGGTTTGTGAGAAATGCAGTTTCTTACGTGACTAAACTCCTCTTCCCATGATGGAGGCTTTGTTCTCCTTGTAAAATTTTTCTTGTAATTTTTGTTTTCCTTGTAGAAATGTAAAATTACTTACAGTTCATCATTATTTATGGTAAAATCTGAACGGTTTCTTAAGCTTTTCCCTCATAAATAGAGTGTTTAATGAGGCAATAGTATATAAACTTGCTACAAACAATTGTTTATTGACCTGAAGTAAGTCACCAGGTTTTAAAAAATATTAACTTCAACATAGTAAATTATTTGATTTAAACAGAATAACACAGATGAAGCCAAATAATTCTTCAGAACTCATCGCTGTGAGCAATTCAGTCTGTACTTTTATGAGCTCTGAGAAAGTTTCCCATGTACGTGTACTGTTCTTAGCCGTTGTTGGTAAAAGGAAGCCAAACACAAACTAAGTCTAAGGTGAGATTGATCTCTCTCTGTGTTTAAGATTATAGTGAGTGCAGAATTGGCTTGGGATCGCCGAAAGGATTGAATGAACACGTACCAGGTGGCCAAACCATGTGGTGTAAATAGAGTGAGGTGAATGCATTGTAAACGATCTATGAAAAAATCGTTATATAAAGTAAAAGTCTTAGTTATTGAAGGGCTTATGTACATATACTGACCTATATAGAGCATCCAAACGTGTGTATGGTTATGTCTTAGAGCCTAAAGAAAGCTGGGTTGTCAACCGCAGCCATTTTACAAGGCAAGGTTCCGGGAAAAAAAAAGATGTCATGATTCCATGAAGGATTTTCGACTTATTCACTGCCGTTGAAAAGTTATTTGCCGTTTGGTGGACTGGTGGATTTGCTGGCCGTGCAAGACTTTCTAGGTAAATAAATCGGACTTATTTTTAGCAAATATTTCTCATCAGTACAGTAGGAAGTTATTTTACAATAATTTATTATTTAAACGTTCTGTTCCTGCCAACGCCATACCGGGTGATGTAGGGCATGGGTCTCCAAACCATGGCCCGCGGGCCACATCCGGTCCGCCTTATAATTTCATCCGGCCCGCCAAACAAATCCCAGTGTCTTGGCCTTGTAAAAATAATTATCTTACGACTGATTATCGTTGGCGATGATTTTTTTTTATTTTTTGTTTCTTCGTCCCGTATGCATGTGGAAAATAAATCACGTGACCCTTACAATGAAAAGTTTGGTGACCCGTGATGTAAGGAAACGGATAATTTAACACTGCCCTTCCACCTGAACAGAAGCCCCAGAAAGAGTAGAAAAACATAGAAGAGATGCATCGTGAAAAGAGCATGATATAGTAAACTTACAACTCTAGCTAAACTCAATTATACATGTACAAGGGAAAATCCTATGAAGGGAAAATTTGAGGGAAAATAATAACGGAAAACATTCAATATTTACAGAATTCTACGCTAGTACTTGTAGAACCTAAGAATAGGCGTCAAATTTCTCAGGAATTTAAACAACGAAGCTCAATGTAAACAACTGCCGGTACGCCACATCAGATCGAGACGCATGGGTTTACACACCATTCTTCACTAGGATGCTTGGCCGACAGCTTTTTTTGACGCAGTCTCGATTGGCGCCGGTCCAATACCTTGCCCTCATCTTTAAAAAATACAAATGGCTGCCGAAGGGGAGTTTGCCTCGCAATATCCAGATGGGAATAAAAAGTATTCTCGTCCTGTGTAGCGATGTGAGGTTAATGAACCTGCTCTGAAACTGCGGTCGATGTATTTACCTTTCAACTGATAAATTAACTGATGGAACAGCCCTGGTTTATTTCCGGGTCACATTCACGAGCGAAAAATATAGTGAGAAACATTTTTATGCGTGATGAAATTTTTTTCAAACTATTGCAAAACGGAGAGAGTGCTGAGTGTGTGCTCTACCTGCGAAAAATCTTGATTGTGATTGAGGCATGACGTGGACATTGGGCGCATTTTTGACGAGGCTGGCAGCGTAGATGTAGCACAAAATGTTTTATTGATTGCGGTAGTTCTTTACGATGTAAATGTCTTCCGAGAGAGGGTGCAGTTTTGGGAAGGCCGCCATCATAGATGCTGCGGCGATCTGCCCTCTCGCAAACGGCACTGCAACTACGCATTAATGTGAGTAGATGCCAGTGATGGTCTTAACATGATTCAATAATTTCTGATTGTCTATAAACATGATTCTTTTCTTTCTAAAGTCTTTGAATCTAAACCAAGAGCGTCTTATGAAACAAAGTGAAACATCAATTAAGACTAGGAGTGGCTAGGAACTCAGGAACAAAGTGGCTAGGAACTCAGGAACAAAGTGGTCAGGAACTCGGGAACAAAGTGGCTAGGAACTCAGGAATCAGAAATCAATGTTAAAAATCGTACATGAGCGACACGTAGATTTCAACAGTAATAATATAAATTTGCTGTCCGTTGCTCAAACGACACAATAAAAGAGTTAACGAAAAAGTTTTTTACTCTGAAGACGACCTATTTTTCAGAAAAATTGGTTGTGACACATCCAGTCAAAAAAAGAAATAGTTTTGAGGCTACAAAATAAATTTATACATTGTTATCGCAATTAAATAGTATTTTTCTTAGTTTACGATGCAAAAATAAGCCCATCAATATTAAAATAAAGTTATACCCCTGAAAAAACCCACACGCACAGTCTAATAAAGTATTATTTATAATTTAAACTTGCTTCGTCATCGATATCAACTTATGAGTTCATTAATAAAGTTGAAAGATTAGCGTTTGGTCACTATAAAGCATTATATTCATTTATCGTAAAATACATTGCGCTACAGACGTTGAAAGTTTGAAGCTAGTTATAACTCCTGGTTATAACTTGAAAACTTCACAAGAGCCAACTTGACAAACATTGGCGTTCATGGAAATCTAAAATTTCATAAGATACACAAGTAGCAAAGGCTGATGTGAGATTAGACGTTCACATAATATGAAATTCTCACATAATTTTTAATATCCACTCGAGTTCAAATACGCCAGAATCGCAAATTCTACTCTGAAACTACAAGGATGGTCGTGAATCGCTTCAGGAGTTCCTTGAATGCGCTACATCAAAGGAAATCGGCAAATATCTCACGGCTTGTGTATTATTAGATTTTTGAATTCTTTCGTCGGTATGGATTTTAAATTCAATGGCAGCGAAAGGTCCTAAAGAATTTTTGTTAAGTGGAATGCTTTGTCGATCCTTGATCCTTGCTTTGTCGATCCTTGTTGCACGCATCAGTGCGCAGCTGAGGAATGGTTGAGGGCCCTTCGTAGGAGCTAATACTTTTTTATTCGAGCCATTGTTAAAATTGAATAAGATTTTCCTTACATAGCACACACGATCTCAAAAACAAAATACGTGTTCATAGTTTGTTCAATATTGTATAGGCTGTTAAGAAAAATCAAGATTCTATAATTCATGAAAATTTTAAATAAATTTTCGTTTCCAATCATTTCTCTGAATGCAATAATATTATTCATCATTACATTAGGAATACAAGGAATACATCATTAGATTACATTAGGAATACAACCTTTACGGTATTGAACCAAAAATACTTCGAAGTAAGTTGATAAGCAAGACTTACATTATTAAGTTGTTCAAAAATATAGGATGAATATAATACTAAAATAAACCCGCTGCTTGCGACGTTGGATGTGTTTTTTCATTCTTTCAAATGTCATTACGTTTATCATCAAACCATCAGTGGTTAAAATAACTCAGTCCTGACGGAAGTATCAAAACAATACACAGAAACATGCATTAGCTCATCGTAATTCAAGTACTCATGAGAAATTTCAAAGCCTTATATAAGGTATGCAGTAATGATCAAGTTCGTGACTGCAGAATTTAGGCGAACTAATTGAAATCTGGCATTCATCTGTCAAACTGAATAAATGTTGCCCACTGTATGAGTTTCGTTCAATTTAAACTTCTTCAGAATACACTCTTAAAAGTAGGAGAACTGATACATTCAATCACCATTCGCACGACTATGAGTTTCATGAAAAGTGCTCGAAATGCTTTTATAGGAGCCGCACATTACATAGGCTGAAAATTTCACATTTTTCTAGTCTTGGCTACTCTGAATACGTTATAAATAGTCCGGCATATCATCATAGGTAACCTAATTTTTTATTCTTTTAATTCGCTTTTGCATTAAATTGGAAAGTTGTCTAGGTAGCAAAATAAATGAGAATATTAGAATGAATAGCAGCAGATAATCAATCTATGCCCTTAAGAACATAGATTGGGAGGTTTGCTATTCGGCCAGTGAGGATAGGAATATATAAACTGCAGAAAAGCGTCACATATTTTGGGACAAGAATTACAAGCACCAATGCGTCCATGAGAAAAGAAGGCTCACCTCATTTCTAAATATTTGCTGATCTGTCGAACAGTATAGTGCTTGTGTAGTCCTGACCCACGGTTCTATAACGACAGCGCTTAATCAGAGCTTCAACTTAAGTTTCAGATAGCTCTCATTAAATTCAAGGTAATTTAGCTCTGGAACTTATTGGTCAAAGTTGTGCTCTGATTATTCAAACTCATGTTCATATGAGTCAAATTTGAGCTTAAACTAATTCAAAATGAGTACAAACTATGCTATTTGAATTCAAAATAAAGGCACAGTAGTTTCTATATATTTATTTCAAGTTTGAGATTTTCTAAATAAAATATACTTATATACGGGATTGTACCTATTACTTTCCATTTATTCACTTGAGAAAATTACCTCAAAGGCTACTTGGAAAAGTACAATATGTGACGAGCGCAAACAGACATTTGGCAACGAGCAGCAGTTATTTCTTGAAGGTGCAGCACCATCCTTGACTCCAAGATGTGATGTGCCGAGTGCGAAGCACTGCTGTCAAAAATCGATAGAATCTCCCGTGACTTGACACACAAGAATTTATTTTCTTAACGGGGCAGAATTGTGTTACCTCATTTTGATTGGAATATAAAAAAATTACCATGCGTACTCATGAATCATAATTTGCAAGCCCTCTCATAGCACACGTTCATCGTATTTGCCAGCGCAAAAATTTAAAATTTATGATCTTTGCATTAGCTTATTTTTAAAAATATAGTATATTGGTGCAATGACAAAAACACGGTAACAATATCCACCTGACTGAAAATATTAAACATACTGTCTACAATACAGCAAACTCATTTTGTAGATTATCTGAAATACATCAATGAAATGTTTAAAAAAAATATGAAAACTTTCACGCTAAAAGACCTACTCAACATAAACGATCTTGAAGCTTTTGAATGTTATTGCATATGTTCATGCATAACAAGAAAGTAATTTTGCTTGTCGCAGTCACTAGGTGGAGGGTGCTGATTCCAGTAGTGATTGTAGTGATTCCAGTGCTGGCGCTCAATTATATAAAGCTTTGATGTCGCTATTTAACCATTTTTTAATTCAGATTCAATAACTTTCCTACACTCGTATACAGAGCTGAGCTGAGTACTCGAGGGACTAACTTCAATCAATAATACTACTCCAGGGTCTTCGTCTCCTTCAAACATTCTTCCGAAATAAATAGGAGAAAAGGGCTGTCATTTGGTATGATGATATTACGCGTTCGATCTTCTATTTAACTAAATTTTCAACTATAATAATATTATTATAAGGCATGTTACCCATACGTTTTCCTTTTGATGTAAGACTCCCCTATGCCTCTTGGTTTTCCTGTATGAAGCTCTTCGTCGTCTCTAATAAACCAAACGTATTTGGCTGATATCAGCATCACAACATGAATTTTTCTTTCGTTAGAAATTAACACAACGGAGCGACGGACCCTCCTTGTCTGATCTTCTATTGAACTTCTACAGGAAGAGGTTACATTTTGTCTCCTCTAGAGTATGTGTTATTTGTCTCATCTTTACTTTTCATCCTGCTCTATTCCGTTACATAACACAAACACTCTCCCGATGGTTCTTACTTGCTACACAAAGGTGTCTAGCTGGCCTGTAAAATGATGAATAGCCATCTCATGGAAACTATGTAAAACTACCTTTTTGTGTTGTATTCCGCAGAAAATTTGCGTATGCATGGACGAATATTAACATATATTTCCTCTGCAGCATCAGCGTGTTCCTCTTCAGTGTATTAACAATACCCTCGAAGGGGTCAGCTAGCTTCTAGTGTCTTTGAAATATTACATGCATTCAGCAAAAACAAAATGACTTATATTAGGGAGATATGTAAATGCATGGTACATTTTTCATCATTGTATAGCATATCATCTGGAAAGATATAGTTTTGTTGCTAATTATGCTAATTATAATAAGGCGCAACAGAATCCTTGTTCGGTTAGTAGAAATTTGACAATTAAGTTTGAGTAAATAAGAATAGGTTATTTCTCGCAAATTCACGCAACAATGATGAATAAATTTCTTTGGACAATTTCCAGCACTCATTAAAATATACGCGAGTAAATCTCACCTATGAGAGCTTTGGTAAAACTCACGTACATAACTTAAAACCTTTTCCAAAATTTCAGATCGTTAGAAAGATTTCTAAAAATAGTGTATAATATGGAATTCTTCCAGCACCACCGGTATTTATCTCAGTATGTTGAGCAATTGGGTTTTCAAACCTAAAAAATGGACAACCCAAGCCATTCTGAGTGGTCTAAAATTTATCAACTCAAACATTCGTCACGGTAACCAAATACTTTCCATTTCTCTTGAGTTTAAAAAACATCTTATAATGTGGATCAGAAAGAACGTTAAAGACAAAACAAAATACTAGCTATAACACTATGACATTAGAGGTCAACGTCACGAATGCTTCAAGTCATTACTCTCAGACCGAGAACTATATATGAATTGAAACTCGCAACTCCAATTGAGGCAGCAATTATAACCCATGATGCCTTTTAAGAAATTATTTTTACGACTTTTTTTTAATTATTGTAAGTAATATGAGATCATAATCGTTCATCAAATCTATGCTTCGTTCGGATGGCCGTCCACTGACACCGAGTTCCACGCCTAACATGAAAACATGCCATATCTTATCCCTCAGTAATTAGGTTAGCACTTCGCTCTGGTTCGTGAGAAATTAAATCTGATTGAGAGTCAACCAGCCTAAATATGTAACTTCTCTTATAGGAAAAACACCATTCTCTTGCAGTTCAACTTGGAGTGCAGCGGCTGCACTAACGATTGATTCAAGAACCTGATCTTTCAGAAACTGTCTGATTACTACCGATTGTCTCTTGAAAGTTTGAAGTACAAACTACTCGAAACATAGGAAAATTATAAATTTCAACTCTAAATTTGAAGTCAAATAGACTACATTGAGACCTATAAAAACCAGCTCCAAATCGTTCAATACCTTGATACCAGATCTTGTTTTTTCGCTGGCAGCGAATTATAGAATTACATACCTTTTCATTCATATTCATGATACACTCACCTGTTCAGCTTACAAAAGTAGGCTTGAATGTTGGGGGTTTATTAATTCAGGTGTGGAAAAAAGTAGTTTTCAATGAGGAAAATTTAAAAAAAAATCGTTTTTAAACTCGATGGAGAAAAATTCAATTTCTTCACGTAAAGCAAGTCTAAGGAAATTGTTCATCATTTTCATTTACAGAATAACATGTTCTTCCTGAAGTCATATGTCAGCGTTGAGTGGCTCACATTTACATTGTAGAGACGAATATTAGCGTCAGTTGAGAGAAAACATTCTCGTAGGCACACTTAATTTGATAAAAACGCTGACAGGCACATCGACTTGGGGAGGAACTTGCCATTGCAGGCACTGAAATCAGAAGCAACTTTTCAGATTTAGTCACGTGAATAATTAAACACCGTCTTAAAGTTGGTTATGGAACAAAACAACTCTTCACAATGAATAATGGGGAGTGTAAAGCTCTAACCATGAAAGCTGCCATCATGACAACTATGACATGTGCAGAGGACAAACGTCGATCAGAATATCAAACTGTGCTTTCTCTCAAGCTTAACATCAAAGTATTTGTCTCATATGCTTGACTCGTTTAAATTTTGAAACATAACCACAGGAATGTAATAAAAAAAGCTTACTTTGCAATTAATTTATCGTCTGGAAGAGTATTAAACGCAAGACAATTGGCAATTTGGCCGCTGCGTATTGAATTTCAAGCATATTCACTCGTATTACTTCTAGGAACACATGCTTGTGGTAAGGAAATGTCAAATCTTTCACACTTTGGTATCATGAAATTTACAACTTTATAGGAATAAGGGCGAGCCAAACACTGAAGTGTATGTTGACCTTTTCGTTCGAGCAATTTCACAAAATTATCACAGCCTCCCGGGGATATCAGTCTTCATTGGTGCGAAAACATTGAAGATATAATATAGCTGTGGATCCAATTAGAGAACTAAATTTTCCACTTCGGGGTTTCCATTAGTTGAGAATTTCAATAGCCAGGCTCTGTTTCAAGCGAGCAAGCAGCATGAGTGCTCGGGCCATCCCGATGGACCGAAACTCGACGCCAACGAACCCTGTGGCAGTTGTACCTTGCTCATCTTTGTTCTCCCTCTGTGGTGGCAGGGCGCCTCCCTCCCGTAGAGGTGCGGTAGTTCCTCGTGCGTTCATAAGAATCTCGTTTCCTCGGTTACAGACACCTCAAGATGACGGAATGGGAACAACAAAGGCAGTCACCAACACTTCCAGAGAGTGCAAAAACATGTTCTCAATGCTCTTGTAGCTTCCCCAATACAACAGCGGAACAAAATAACTCGAGGTGCTGAGGTTGCAAAAAAGGCACGAAGTGCGATATCAATTTGCTTTTGTGGATGGTGGTGACATGTGGGGCGTATGATTCGAACTGGCATATCGAACAACACTTGAAGGGCATGTCGAAAAATTTTCTTAATCGACTGACAGTAACATTAGAGGGAGGGACACCAAAATTTACCTCACAGGTTAGGTATATTTAGGCTAGGTTATTTTGACAAGAAAAAACTTAATTTCATCACGAATCAAGTTAATATTGATTATAAGAACAATAATAATTAACAGTTTGTTGACTGTCTGGTTTGCCTGTCCCCATACTCCCATGCTGTAAAATATAGCTGACCATTAGAGAATATCAGCAAAGTTCTGTTCTTTGAAAATAAATTGTTGTTGATAATCATTTTAAATGTTCTTAATGAAAGAATGGAGAAAACAAAGGAGGAAAGAAAAACAGCTTGTGAGAAGGGAGAGTGTTAAGAATGTCGCAATGTTTGTGTAATGCCGCTCTTGTTCCGGCAATGAATGTTGAGTGGAACAATGGAGCAGTCTCTAAAGAAACTGCCCGAGCGCGCGGAGCAAAAAGAAAGGCCGTGAACATAAAAGCAAGCGTAGGGAGATTCACAACACCATTGATCAAAAAAAGACACAACCAGCGAAAGTTGCAGAAGGCCGTGCTGTGTTTTTCACGAGAAGGTAAAATGAAAATTTGAACAATGTTTGAAAACGAAGAAACTTTTCGCATGCGTGCAAAAATACTGGTGAAGATTCTTTCGCTGTGATATATTTCTTGAAGTTATAATAACTACAACACTCACTAAAACATATGAAAAATTATATGCAATATCTGTTAAACTCAAGAATAGTCATTAGTGGCAATGTAATTAAGCATTTGTGAAATGAAATAGACATGAAATCATGATACCTCTTTTTCTTGTTTCGCTTGAGTTCATCGCTGCGGCTTAATATATTCTTAATTGGATAAAATCTTACTCCTAAATGCTTGTGCACAAATTCTACTAATAGATCGACAAGTAAACATATCTCTTACCAAGTTTCATTTACTTTATTACAAAATTAACAGCGAACCGACTACAGGTGATATTAGAGCTTCACGGTGCTCTAATGTCGAATTTTTAACTAGGTCGGCCGTTCTCTGCATTTTTAACTCCCGCCTTGCTGTGTTGAAGGATTCTTTTTTCCTCTAAATGATCACTCATCTAAACGTGCGCTCTACTGTATGATATAGTCTCTGCAATCATAACTAATTCTCAATCATCAAATTCTTATATGCGGGAGAAAAATTCTTTCTTTTTCACCTCATTTTTGCTTATGTCTTATTACATTATATTAGCCGCTCATTTTTGCTACTGCACTGTTTTTCTGATCATGGATATTTTTGTCAGTTCCTGCATCTAAAAGACTGAGGTCAATCATAAAGATTATTTGGTAAGATGACGAGTACATGATAGGATGACGAATATTTTCAGACTTGCCTGTTAGTAACATCCGTTGAGCCAAGATGTGTAATTCGTTTTCAATTTGGATCAAGGTTAGCTTAAATCTGAATAATATTCGTTTATTTAATATGGGCTGGACGCAGTTAATTTTAACATGAGATGAACTAATAAAACTTGAGTTTGATTAACGTGAGCCTGACACCTTGCATGGAGTTGTAGGGCATTTGTGTATTTACTCCTAAATTTATTCCTATTTGAAGGCACTATTTAACATCAATATTCGCACACATAGAGAACAGGTGTAGTGCGCCGCTAAACCACTGTAATTTTAGTATCTATATTTTCTTAACTGTTATCACTGGTTAATGACATTTCTTTCTCTTTGCCCTTTTGATCCCCTGCATTATTTTTTCACGTATTTACATTCATGAAGGCCACGGCCTGTGATTTCCAAGGAAAGAGCTATGGATTAAATGAATATTTCAAGCAGCATTCCTTGGTCCTTACGCGTAGTGAAGCTCGTACATCACAGCTGCCACTAGCCAGAAAATTAATTCTGCTTAAATTTTAAGCAGTAATTTCTTCATCATTTTAGTAAGCACCTTTTCCCCCAGTACAACACAGAATTACACTCCTGCTGCAAATAAAAAAAATTGGTCGATGAAGATCATCGCTACAATAATTGTTACGAAGCCAATTTATGATTCAGTAGCCTATGGAAAATCATTTAGAAAAATTCAAAAGAGTTTTTTCCTTTGATGTATTCCATGTACAATTCTTTCAGTATTGGAAGGACATTCAACCTTTTTTTTCGGTGTGATCATAATAAATTATACGCCGACATCGCAATGCTCAGGTTCCAGGTTACCTGCTAAGAGTTCTTTTTCGTTGTTTCTCGCGAAAGTTAAGTTTCTATCTTTGATGATAAGTTTTCACTAACTGTATCAGGCTCGGAATTTAAATGTTGATGAACGCATCAGATGCACAGATAGATGCAAAATATTGATGGGAATTGCTCATTCAGTTTATGATATAATGGACAAATCTAAAGCAGCTGAAAAAAGCTTTTAGGTCTCCCACACTCGGGTCGCTGCCCATGTCCTGTGTTGTCGAGCACAGTTTCACACAAGCACCAGAATTAGATTAAGAAATCATTTATATCAGTCGAATTCAGTGACTGAAATTTAGAGCCAGCAATCATGTTCACAGTCAGCATGCCCATGTAGCAGTGCGTACGTTTTGGTACAATGACGCAACAAATCATTCAAGTCACACACGTGGTCTCATGATGGGTATTTCTGCATGTTGTTCCCCTAAAGTTCCGTCAGGTGAGGTACTACCACTGGTATCGTAAATGAATCATGTGCAGTAGCAAACGGTCTTACTGTACCTAATTAAGAAACATTTTAACTTTTTCCACATGTTCTACAATTCTGGTAAACCATAGCACTCAAGATTAGTGGTTCACTTTGAACACTGTCAATGTCGAGACGTTTGTTGGACGTATCCACTACGGTAGCAGAAGTGATATACCTCGATGGAGGGATTATGAAATTCTCTTCGACCAAGGTAGACAGCTTAAACTTTGAATATGGACAAGTAATTCATGTAAGCGTAAAACTGCCAAAAAATTAAAATACTTGGAACGCAAAAAATGTGCCGGCATCTTTTGATAATTTTAACTGCTGTTGTGCTAAATTGAGGTATACCTGCAAGCAAACGGTTTATTTTCTGCACGCACCAAAAAATTGCATTCGTTTCGCCAAATCGTTCCGCGTGTGATGAATATGAGAATTGTTTAGCTCTAAACCGAGAATTGTAATTGTGATTTCTGCATAAATTTTGAAGATATATTTCAAGTTAACATACTCATCCTCATTTTCGCTGGTAGCGTGCGATCTATGTAAAAATCTGTCGCCTAGTGTGAAAACATCAAAAATTAAATTATGTTTACAGTATGCCAACGGTACACTATTTCACAGGGCCATTTTATGAGTTAATTAAAACGGTTTGCCACAAAAGCAATAAAATTTGGATACATGAAAATTTATTTGCATTTCAACTAGTAAAGCTGTACTCGTTAGGTTTGAATTGATACTGTTAGTAGTTAAATGAAACTAGAATGTTAATACTATTTTCAACGTTTTCTCTGTTTCCCTTTTCGCCGAAGAAATGCTGAATTAATACTGTCGATTAGTAGCGCATCAAAATTTTAATTTATAACAAAAAATTCCACAAAAAAAGAGCGCTGGTAAAATTAGTTCATAGCTCATGATGGCTGCTGATTAGGAATGCTCAAAATATTTACATGCTTAAATAATGTCAAAATCAAAGAACCAAAGCATTATACTTTTAAAACCGTTTCAAGTCTTGTTGGGTATTTGTCGCTGGGAGTTTTTTTTATATTTCGTGCCTCTGCATGTCTTCACCGCCTGCATAAATTCTGCTTCTGTCAGGATGCGATCTTTTTTGATCCCTACCAAGCTATCAAAAAATGGAATAAACACACGGAAACTCTATTCAAAGTTTTCTTGCATCACTGTTGTTTCTATAATTCGGGCCTGCTATGCAAAACAATAATACAATAATATGGTTAGTTTTCTCGTCAGACTTTATTTTTGACGGCGTGTAAAACGTGTATTGTACAGCGAAATGCCTAATCCGGCCTCTCGTTTGTTTCCAGCTCGAGAGGAAGGAAGCATGCCCTGCCGCTAAAATATACCTGCAAAATACAGACGAAATGGCAACTATACAGTAGAGGTTCACTGACGTTTACTCAATTCAATTTTTTGGTAAGTTAATGCTAAACAAAAATAACAGAAGACTTTATAAACCCCTCTTCTCTCTTATTTCGTGTTACGGGTTCAACAATATCGAAAATTAAATGTGCAACACGAATTAAAGTACATAGTAGTTACTATGGTCTTGAAGCTTTCCTAAATCTTGCGATAAATTCTTCTTTTTATCGTTCAATTAGAAATTTTGGTTTGATTTAGGAATCTCATAACTTCTGTGAAATGTTAGTCCATGTTTGACCAACAAGGTAATACCTGTGTATGTACATTCATATATCGTATGTTATAAATGACCAGGAAGAGAATCTGTTGTCTTTCAAAAACGATGTTAATTTTGAACTCTCGAGGTCAAATTTTCTACCTTCACCGAAAGAAATGAAAAAAAACACCGTTCACATTTAATTCTAAACGATTACTGTTGTTAATGAATTATCAGCACAACGTACGAGCCGAAAATTGGAATACTATGGGCGCATTCAATTTACTTAATATTTCCTTTCCTTCAGTTGAGTTTGATTACTGCGTGCCAGTTGTGCTCAGCATGGCCACAGAGCAGCGGCTAATTGGGCCACACAAAACCCTTCCTGCAGCTCCTGCTTGAATGGAACCGGGGAAAAACAGCAGAGAAAACACGGATGTCGCTGCAACTCAGACACAAGAAAGAGGCTAGAAGGAGGCTGTTTCTGCCCTAACGCTCGGAAACTCTTTTACGGTTATGCCATTTTGTGAATCAGGTGAAAAATGAAAGTTTTTTCCCCTTCGAAAATGAAATTAGTCACAGATTCATGCGACGCACATAACAGTTATGTGAAGTGAGTATTAACGTACTTGTAGCAAACAAAAACGCTTATTCAATCACAGTAATTTTACATGCGTCCTCATCGAATATATATCTATCAGAAATAAGAAAACCCTTCGCAACAAAATGTGGCCATTCTCCACTATTCACGTCCACAGTTCGGTCGACATCTTAATCCATCAGACTTTGCTTATAACACTGAGCTTAAAAATTATTGTTTCTTATTCGATTATCTTCCGGCAGGTTTTTTCCTTTCAGAAAATTCTCTGAAGTTCTTAATTTTTCACGAATTATTTTTTTGAACAACGCGATTCAATTTTCGACAGAGATTGACTAAGGGCTGATAGCCAATGTATGCACGTCTACATTATTTTTAGCTTGTCTCTTTTTCTGACTTCTCTGATTTTATCAGATTATGACAGCTCTGTGCGTAACATTTGACCGTCACCTAACTCTTATGTGGAATGTTCGACGCGGAATTGGCGGACTAAAATAATAGGTGAAATTATAAATATGCACCATAAAATTAAATTATTTACTTTTAAAAATCCATGATCATTGCTTTACATTGCAGGAAACTTGTTTCGTTTTTTAAAATAGAGTTATTTATCTTCTCTTTTAGAATAACCTTTCGGTTGTCTTTTGGGAAGTATTTTGTAATCAAGGAATTGTGTGGCAGTTTCTGTTCCTGCTAGATAAGTTAACTTCACGCATGCTAAATAAACCATATCACTATACTAACATTCGTTTCTTCCCGCTATCCTTGAGCGTAAAGAACGTGTTTTGCTGTTTGCACTGCGTGATAGTAATAAGAAAACGCGTTTAGATTACGAACTGTGTTGTGATTATGCTTCACTTCGACACCTCTAAATAAAAGTAAAACGACTTGAACAGTGTAAAGACGCTCAACTATTTGGTTTGCCTTGCACGTAATGACAGCAATATTTCGAGAGTGTGCGAACGACGATAATATGTTCTCAGGCCAAATGCATCCAACTTCATTTGTTTGAAGCGAAAATTTTTCATTATGTTCTGAAATTATGAATATTAAATGTAAGAAATAAGTCAAAAAAATCGACTTTTTAATTTTACAATATCCACCAACCAATTAGGTACCGACTTCACTGTGCAGGCTAGTAGCTCCGTCGGTAATTCAGCTCATTCTTGTTCAAAAGAGCTTTTTAATTGCTCCAGTGCTAGATGGGGTTGTGTGGAAGCAAATCTCCCCAAAACAGTTCAGACAAGGGATTCAGATCGCATCTTGAAGGAGACCATTCACCCGTGGTTAGAAACTCAAGAGCATTGCTCCTGAGCCAGTCCAAGGTTCTATATATATATAATGGAAGTATGGGCTGGAGCTCCATCTTGCTGAAAAAGCATTGATCCTCCTCGGAACATTGTACCCCAAGGGCTTTTTACCGCTGGTGCAAAGATACGTCCCTCATAGTTTTCACTGCCGTAAGAACAGAACCATGAGGACTTTTTTCATTCGCTTGCCCTCTTCCGCATACCATTACAAAGATCACATTTTGGGAAGCGAACATGTCTGCTATTTTCCAGAATTGTTGAAAAACTTTGCACATAAACTTGGTCACTTAGACGATTGTATACTTGTTCAAATGTAAAGATGTTCTGTCTTTTTTCAATATATAAGGACGTGTGCTTTTTTCAATTCGGGAAAAAAGAGTCTTAAATCTCTTTTCTCAACTTCACGAAAAGATTTTTGATATATCAATTTCCTTCACGCGTCTCTTTGACGTTTTTATAATCCTTGATGCTACCTTCTTTTTTTCTTCTACGTCGTTGTATTTCTTAAACGACTATATTTTGTACGATGTTCAACATTTCCAGTGTCGTTACGTCGCTGCATTGCAAGTTTGATGAAATTGTGCCCCATTTTTGGGAATTTGCGAGTGTCTGAGATTTTACTTTGACTGTCCTGCAGATGATGCTCCTCCTTAGCGTTGCTTTGTATTGCCATTGAGGTATGATGGAAGTTATTCTGGATTGCTCGTTTTTTTCTGCAACTAATCCTAGCTTATACCTACTATAAAGATTCTGAAAATTTGAAGTTGAAATTTCGTGTCGAATTAATGAATAAATTCACCCAACAACTGAACCTTTCTGAAATTTTTGTGTTACTCTGTACAGTCAATGAGAGTGAAACTGAAATATACACGGCCTTTATTCTACAACCAAGAAAATTTTCAACAGAATCATATATTCACTCAAGAGAAACTAAATACACAAAATGTTTTGTCATACAGATGGCTCGCAATTTTTTGAGAATAATTCCTTGGTCTTCCCTATAGTACATCAGCCACCACAATTATTTAAAAGTCTCATGACGAGCATAAGGTGAAATGATTAAATAGAAAACTTGAGAGTGGCAATGCTAAATTTTGCAAAATTTTAAATTGTTGTCTCGCTGGATCACTTGAAATTGTTTACGATGCGACTTGGAAGTAAATTCAATGCATTTCAACGGAAGCTTCAGAGCTTTACAGTTAGACAGCATATCGTTGTTGTGTTATTACTTGCAGCATTTTATGTTATCTAGTTGGGTACAGTCTCGGCTGCTCATCGAATTGTTCAAGGTTTAGGCATTCAAGACATGAATTGTTATTGAACCCCCTTGAGTTGAATTAAGTGAAGTTTTATCATTTCGAGTGGGAAAAATTTCAGACCACGTCTACGCTTAAAGCTGAAAATATAATTCTTTCAACTGGTTTGTTCTCTTTGTTAAATTTCGAAAGGTTAAATTGAAAGAATGAACGCCATTCATTTTCAAAATTTGAAAACTACAAGCGTTGGACAAAGAACAGTGGATCTTTTCCTAATTTTAGCTTCTTACAGCCACATTCAATAAGGTCAAAAGCAGCTCAAGGCTTTGCGGTAGCATAACTCTGAAATATTAGTTTACTTATGCTTCGAGCCTGGCCGTGTTGGCCGTCAGTGAAGCCCGCCAAGGCCAGATCGATGGCTGAACGTGACAGTGAGTACAGAAAGTGAGGTAAAGTAATTAAATGCTTGCTGCTCACTGTCCATGCCGTGTCAGGGTGAGGGAGTGTTTGCGGAACAAAAGTTAAAGTAACTGAAACTGTTTTCGGACGGAATATATTTCCAATTGTTTGGACTTTAGACGAGTTGTCCTCGGAAGCTAAAATGGAATTCAAAGTTGACGATTTGTTGCTTGCAGTTTAGATGCGGTTTGAGATACTGGTTAGCGTTCACTTTACTGTCTAAGACCAAAAATTGAACGAATATCTCATCTGATTATTAAGGTGATGTTATTAATAAAAATTTCAAAAAAAAATCAGCTTTGAGAAAAAAATGCTTGATTCACTCTGTATTACTTTCTCGTGGGCATGAGTTAAATTTGAAACAGGTAGAGAACTACTGTGCTTCGATGGGAAGATATCTACAATGTTCACGCCCGCCCACGTGAGATTTTAAGCCCTGATGCAGATTCCAGAAGCATCCATGCCGTTATTTAAACTTTTTGATAAATCCCGGATGACCATTTGATAAAGTCATCTAAAATAACATTTCTGTTATTGTAATAATTTCAACTAAATTCAATTTAATTAGGACGATGTCAAATATTACTTGAGGTGGGCAGAGCGACAGAGTTACGATGAAAAATAACGTTAACTTCGTATGTTTGAAATACGGTCAATCTAACCGTTAGTTCCAACGATTGCTGAACTTTTCAAGACAAGTAGGTGGCAAAAAATAAATCATAATTCGATGCACTTAACGGATAACCCAGAAATTTTCAACTGCCATCAATAAAAATATTGATAAGTAATGAGGCAAAATTCATCAGCAGGAACTATGAAGAACATTTGCCCCAGATAAGTATTCTTTATTCCCGTCCATGAGAGAAAAGTTGTGTTCTACTCCCCAACCAAAGCATAAAATCATTTCTACCCCCAGCAGACTCGCATGATTCAATTCCTATGCTATGTTTTCATCTATGAAAAGTAAATTTGAACGTGAAATATTTTATATTCTCCAGCTAGGGATCATCTGGCGTCACAATAGGGACAGTGCGGGCTGAAGAGGGACAATGGCGTTGTAGGAAGGATCTAACGTTATTCAGATTAGTAATCAGATGGGTAGGAAAATGGTGAATTTAGAGAAATAACTTATTTATGATTGATTAAATCAATGACCAGGAACGTACGTTTGTAATTGATAACGTTGTTAATCAGGATGGCTACAATGAATAATGCTGACAATGAAAGGTATACAAAAGGAGAGAGAAAGACAGCTTGCTTCGGTCCAATGACCTCAGATAACCTTTGGTTGCTGCTCTGAAATCGCAGAGGGGAAGGACTGAATCGAGAAAACGGGGCCAGCGGTTAAGCACAGTGGGGGCAAGGGGCACATTTCTTTTGTTAGGTAGGCTAATAGAAGTCTGCTCACTACAAAGATAATGAGTGATCCCTACAGTGGTATTGGCCGCAATGACAGAGACAGTCAGGTATTCTACGGTTTTAGTGGAGGCTGTAAAAAAATGTTGAAAACAATTTGAAGTACCTGCATGCTAGAGTTATCCACGTTTTCAGTTCAGCAATACTCTGTACTTTCTTTGGGAAACCATTAGTAACAAAAGGATATTTGTCGCTCGAAGATTCCAAAATGAGTTTTGTAAGATGTTCTCTCAGTGTTGATTGCTAGACAACTACCTCATGGAACATGTCCCCTGTTTTGTTTTAGAGAGCTTTGCTTCTGTAAGACAACTCAAGTCCCTCAGGTCTGAAATAATGTAAGATTTCCGGGTCTTCATTCGCATAGTATTTTGTACTCGTTGTTAATGTTCAGTCGACTATATTAAGTACGATTTGAATTCCAGTCATCTTCAGGCAACAACACCATAAACTGAAGGCCTGAAAGTCAATAGACCTTTAATAATTTCATTCGTGTTTGGAGTTATTTTTAAAATTCCGAATGACAAAATTTCATTACTCACAAACCACATGCAGCACCTAAAATTTAGAGTCTAATAAAATGCCGTGAACGATTCTGTACCTTAAATTTTGACTGAAGAAAATCACATTGACATTACAGTAGAATTAATGCTTCGTCATATTACACTTCCCACTACTTTAATTAGTCCTACGCCAGGTTTCGCACTGCTTCGTTAACGTAGAGAGGTATATTTTTTAAAAGATGATCTGCAACTTCTTTCTGCGTCCCTTAGGACAACTAGAGCAAAATTATTCCTGCCCTTTTGAGACACAATGTTTAATTGCGTGATGCTTATGGACTGTAAGTTTTTGCTGTGAAGTTGAATCTTGTCCTGCCACAAAAAGAAGGACCATATTAAGATTGTACTCCAGAGTCAAAGTGTCAGCTGAGAGTATAACACGTAATATTCTATTTATGAATGTACTGATAATATTGATTCTTGTGTTTGATGTGTGAATCTGAAAAGAATTTCTGGACAATTTTAGAGTTCAAAAGTAAAGGGTAATAGTGATAAATAAAAATTTAAGGGAATTTTCTCTAGAAGGAAAAATTCAAATTTTTCTTTTTTAAATATTTCTATGAATTTTATAATCAGTTAAAACTTAGTCCACCAAAACATATTGTCTGAGCAAAATTCCAATCTGTTTAGAAAAATATAATTTTCAGTTGTGAGTGGTTCAAATTGAAGTTTTAATTTTCCTTCAGTCACTCTTATTTTACATAATAATTGAACTGAAGAAATGTTTTGAATTATTAATCATTTTTTTCTGATAACTTATGTCACTTGATGTTTACTTGGGATTCAATGAAAATGTAAAATATTTTATAATAAATCTGGGTATTCAAGCTATCTCTACTGATATCTCTGCGTAACAACGCGTCGTATGACAATGTGGCTCGGGCACTTCATAATAACCTGAGCCGGGTGGCTTCAGCCTGTCTGCATTCCAGGTGTCGAGGAGAACCAAGCCAAGTGGTAATATTCTAAACGAAGGAGCACTGTGTTTGTAAGGGGGGCCTACTATTATTTTTTTGATAAATTTTCTGGGCATTAAAAATCATCGGGAAAAGTGACCAATTCCTATGGGTTCCAATAAAAACGAAATAGCTGCTCGCTTTAATTGACGAAGAAAGTTCAGGCAGACAAAATGAATGTTCACAAAATATTCACATTCTCGATTTCACGTCAAGAAAAATTAAACAATTCAATTAAATAAAATGACTTCCATGAAAAACATTTCAATCGTTTTATGGAACTACATATTCTAGAATTCTTTCAGAAGAGTTACACTATGAGTTGCACGATGAGAACATTACGCAGAAGTACTATTTTTTGAGTTAAACGCACACTTAAATTACGAGTAAAATAATAGTATTAACCAATCAAATGCCTTTAAAAGGTTAGACCCTCAAAAAAAATTTGCGGTGTACGAGTGCGTCGCTTTTTTGATAATTTTTGCTGTGATTCTTTTTAATTTGGATGTTAACGACTGATTTATGTTTACCTTATGTTACATAGAAATATCCTGTGTCAATGAAAAGCTCAAACTTACACGATCTAATACATAGTATTGGACAAAACAGTTTCAACTTGGAGTCCTTCCGTCCGGCGATCACCAAGAGGAATTAACATAACCCCTGCGGTCGACGGACACAGCGTGGATCATCCTATTCGAGTGTGTGAGATGGGCGTCGTGGTCGCCGCCAGAATGATGGCGCGCAATTC
Source organism: Morinoia aosen (assembly GCA_030386875.1). Taxonomy (NCBI): domain Eukaryota; kingdom Metazoa; phylum Arthropoda; class Malacostraca; order Amphipoda; family Talitridae; genus Morinoia; species Morinoia aosen. The sequence continues at coordinate 47,334,061 of CM059575.1, forward strand.
CCCTGAGGGGTCCAAACTTCTCGGACCAACTTCCCCTCTCGCACTGGAAGTGCGGCCGAATCTATGCATACCAGAATTAGACGAGCAGAGCTCACCATTGTTGTCTAAATTCCTTTCGCGCAAAACTCTGTTGGAAGTGGGAGTAGCATCGTGCCCCTTTTTTACAAAATACCCTGCTCGACGAATCGCGTGCTCTTCATACAAGAGGAAAGCAAGAGACTTCAAATGTCCAAATAAAAATGCACAAAACAGAATAGCTTATAAGGCTTGGATATCAATAGCTTTTTGACTCGAACGTTCTATGTACGTGCTACTGATAAGAACATTACGATAAGTATTTCCATGCCTGCTATTTTTAAAACTTGGGGTCCATGAAATATTACGTAATATGTTTGCAAACACTTTGAATGAACACTATATAACGAAATGGGTCAAATAATGACCAATTATTTCCTTAGTCCCTGAGGTAAAATTTATGCGTGAGATGCACAAAATGCACTCTATCTGTACGATAAAACCAGGAAGAATGCAATGTAGTTTTGTCTCGCTAGTAAACCTATAAATGAGATCCCATGCGACTGAAGTGCAATATTTTAAAGGTAGGTGCAAGCCTTTAATTTGCCTTAGCACATGGTAGCTTTAATCACAAATGATTTATCCTCCGATCATTCGATGAAAACTTTTTAAGACCCTCGACACCAAAAAGTGGGCATAGTATGGCAGATCCATGAGTAGCGTAGATTATTGAAAGTGAGCACGAATAAGCGCTTTGCAAAATTTATCATACTCTACCAAATGTGGAATCGCAAAGCAAATTGCATTACTCAAACATAAGTTATAATAAAGAGATAATAGTGCTGGTAATGAACATACTGAACGTAAACTGGCATTTAAAGCAGTTTTCAAAAAGACCGTGTATCTCAATACCTACAAAATTTTGCCAAATTTTGAAATTGATGCTGATGTTAGATTTGTTAATACAATGTAATGTTAGAAACGAATCACTCTACAGCGCCTAGCGCTACTTCCTTTAGAGTCCTGCCGTTGCTGGACAAATTTACCTTACATTTCCCTTGTCGAGGGTTTAAACTAAAATTTTTTTAATCATCACAATTCCTCGAAAATCATTTGAGCATAATTTCCAAAGCTTTCATGTAAACGTTTTATTGTTTTTTTTCAGTTTCGTATTGCATTCCATTTAATGCCGGGATCAAAGTCGCAACGCAAAGTTTTAAAAAATTTCTGAAACTTTTTCTACCCTCTTCCCTGACTGAAAAATTGTGCGTAATCATTTCTGTGCACTCAACCTGGCGGTATGAAAGGAAGAACGCAGTTAGTTCTATTTCGGATTTCATAAATAATAAATATTATACGTTAATATCACTACAAATTTTCGGTACTTCGCCGAGTCTGGTGTATTTCACGGTTGCCAAAGATGCGAACTCAGTCATTTCCAAACAGCAGCGAGGTGCAGAGAACGCTCAGTGCACACGGCGGAGAGCCCACGCTGCAGATAGAAGGTGCATTTTATTCAGAGCCGACGCTAGATAACCGATTGAGCTCCATGCCGTTTAAGCCGTAGGCTTATATTCAGCGTCACATGTAATGAGCGACGAGACTATTCAGAGTTGTGAAGCATTTCTAGGGAGAAAAATTTGTTCGTAGCGTCGAAATTTATTTTAAAATAAACGCGGTTCACTATTTTGACCACTTTATTGCACTCACCACATGCGCTTTTACAGATAAATAATTTTAAGAATTAATATCTTAGTAGCAAAAAAATATGCCGTGAATGGACATGGCTATTCAAACGACAGCGTTCAAGTCTTTGCAACGTTAGTGCTGATAAAATGACTGCTTGTTCGGAATTCAACTGTTTCCAGCCACTAACTTGACACATTAATAACTTAAATTGACTCAAATTTTAACAATGACTTATCTGAATGTCTCTCCACAGGTAAATAACATTCCTAGCTAAAACTGCTTTCTCTTAATCCCTTACTTTCACTATTCATATCCTGACAACTCTATGCACGATCCCCTAACACCCATCACACAGAAGCAATATTTCCATAACAGCTCCCATGCACGCTCGGACTGTCGAAGTGGCACGGTACTCTTTCGACAACAACGCGATCTGCAAAAGAATTTTTACGATCTTCAGAGGGGTCGCGAGATTCCGAAAAGCTGAGCAGACAACGCAGGTTGCAGGAGCTGTACAAATAGCTCTCGAAAATTCCAAGGAGGGGAGACATGGCATCGTGTGACTGACAGGGCGTGTCATGGCATGGAGATGTCATCATTTATTCTTATACACATTTTTTATATTTTCTCCTGAACCTAGTTTTTCACTGCAATCTAATGTTATGATCTGATTAAAATTAATTATATGGAATCAATTAAACATGAATTCACACTGGACTTCCCAGTGTTGTGGCCTATTACGAACTGTGCCTTCAGTTTAAATGTGAAGTAATATAAGCATTTCAACTAGAAATATTAAAATGTATATCTTGAAATATCTCAATTTCATTTTTATCTCAGTGAATTTTCATCAAATACTAATTTAAAGTAACTCTATACCTACGAAACTTTGATACTTTTGACTGAGGGCGTGCTTTGCTTCGTTGTCACCGTTTACACGCTCTGCTGCCAGTAATAAAGCGGGCAAACCTTCCAATTCGTTAAGATAATTTAAGTATTACGTAGGGAGAAATTCTTTGCTTTATTGCTCCAAATATGGTAATCCAACTTACTGTGTTGTGGATACGGTCTTTCAAGTAATCGTTTTATGGAAGATTAAATTTTAATGAATGGCAGGAAGAACTCCTACAATGATGTTTTGTATCGCTGTTGAAACATTTTGCCGCGATAAGTGTTCGAATATCAAGTGATTTCAAGGTTACTGTTTTTTTTATACGAACTATCTGACCCAGAGGTTTGCACGGGTGTAGTAGACTTATAAAAAACTCAGGTAATTTTGTTTGTTTGGTTGTTCTACTGGTTGGCACCGTGGGTTTTTTGCCCTCTGTAATATCTTAGCGTAAAATTCTTTGCCCAGCTATAAAAAATAGGAGAAAATATAATTTCTTGCTTTCGAGAGTCACGTAAGCTTATTTCATTTTTTCATATTGCTAATGAATTAATTCTTTCACGGTTACCCAGGCAAAAATTTACGGTATTCTAGATCAAACCTCATCAAATTAATCCTAATCACTGGATTGTGAATGAAGTCTGATGAAAATTTCCAATACAAAGAAATAATTCTTAATGTTTCTCATCCAAATTTATCATAGAAATTTTTATAATCGCCATATAAATATTTTACTCCATCAAAAAGAATAATTATCCACCAATTTCTAGGTTTGAAAAATTAGTTCTACCTATGAACATCAGCTTGTCTGATTTACAATAATTACATTGCCTTCTCCAAACGCTAGGTCAAAAAATTTATAGATTTTTCCACTGAACGATTGTGCGGGAGCGTGAAGTTGAAGGTGAACGACAACGCGCTGTTGCAATCTTCAAAGACCTCTTGAAAAACCCTTGCCTGAGCCTTAAGTTTTGTAATTGCATTCGCTTAAGAAACACTGTTCTCTATTCCTTCTTTTGTACTCCTTTCTGTTTCTTCATCATCTAAGAAGTTAAATCGGGACTTTCTCGCTTCAGGAAAACGCTCCACCTTTTCGTCATTGGAAGATAGTTTCTGTAAGTGCGTCAATTATGTACTCAATTTTATGCACGTCTGCTTATTTATCTCATCTCATAACTTGCATTTTGATCACACGCAATTATTCATTCAAAGTGCTTCACTTCACGTCCTGCTCCGGATAAATTATGGCTCCAATCATGCGTTGGTATGTCTTCACTCAAATTCGGTTCATAGTTACCATGATTCATTGGCAGTTTTTTAATGAGTACGATCTTAAATGAGGTTAAATCAACATGTTATTTTTTTCCCATTGAATGACTTCAGTTTAAGAGTGAAAGTTTTATGGATGGATGCATCACAGGACAACAAACGGATTATATCAACACCAATGGTCAGATAGAGTTTTTTCAATTCTACTGTAAGAAGTGAACTTACTCGTTTGCTATTGTTAAGTGTGAAAAATGGTGTTAAAAAATTTCAGAAATATTAATTATGGTTTACCACTCTAATAACCAACCACTTGCAGTAAACAGGCCTACGTCATTTAACCGGCAATAATTTAGAGAGAATTGTCATGAAATTCAAATTTCATCCATCTTATTTTCCAATCAAATCTCATATCCTTTAGAGATTGTTCATTTTTTAAAAATTATTCATTGCATCAATCAGTATTAAATTCAATTGAAAACTTCACAACTCTTTCGCAGCACATTAACCAAGTAGAATGAAAATAAATTATCATAACTTTCCTGCCCCGCAAATAATGCGCAGTTTGCGGGCAAGTGTGACCCGAGGGCAATATGAGCGTGATTTAGGTACGTAGTGCGTGAGGTCGCATAAATATTTAACTGAGGGCGCTCCACAGCGCAGCGCATATCACTTCTCACCTACAGAAGCTCGTGTCGTCGCTCCAATTCGGTAAAGAAGTCACCACGAGACAGAACTAAAAGTTTTTTCGACCCCCAGGTATTTCCAATACACATTTAGCTGTTAATATAACTAAACACATCTTTTGAAAACTCATGTTGGACATGATTACACCAGAATATATTTCTCCGCACTGCTAATGCGTTTTTACTTCGATTTGGCCCAAAGGTGAAATTCTTACTTGGTGTTAAGAGAAGAAGCTCATGCATTATACAATGTGTGGATGTGAGATAAAAAGTTTTGAGGCATTAACATTCAGTTGGTTCATACACAGACTTTCAACACAGGACTGGGATGAATGCTTAGGACAATGGTGATGAGACCCAAACATTCTGGAGCTGAAGGGAGAGGGTTAAACACATTGTAAACCAAGCCCTTCTACTTTGCCATGCACTTGATAGAAGAGATAAGTTGCCTCTCTTGAACTAATTTACAGCGCGTCATAAGCGCGCGAAAATATCACGTTTTTCTGTGAAACTTCTTCCCGCCGGAAAAATTTTGCCTGAAGTCCAAGATGCGAGATGTTGCAAGTCAGGATGAAGTTTATCCGTTATTTTACGCGCATAACTTGGCAAACTTTCAGAATATTCTTTTAAATTTCGGGAGTATGGACGTAAGTCAGCGGAAAGCATATGACACGGCAGTGATGAGTTGCTCGGTCTGAAAATAGAAGCGATTGTTTTCTCTGGTAACTTTGGCGTCAAACTCATGGGCAAAAAGTCATGACCCGCCATTCGAATACGAATGAAACACAGAAAATACCTAACGCTCAAGGGATCAGGTGAATTCATCTCCTCAACCAGGGGAGTAGAAATATTGCAGAGTGGAAATGAAATATAGTCAACTTTTTCATCGTTATTGCATGATGGAGTTCAAAGTTGCTTTCAAGTTAAGTAATCATGTTATGATGAAGTAAAAGAATAACACGAGATCTACAGTATGTCGTAGCATATACAGCTTTAATGTGAGAACTACAGAGCGGAGTTTTAGAAGCATTCGGCCTCACCAAAAACTTTTCCGACTACGAGCTTTGAGTGAAAACGCGTGGAGCCAGCTTAATATATTTTGTTCCGAGACTCATGAAAATATATCGGATGAAGCCGAATTTTAATTCCTGGGACTCACAGCATACATTTTATGGGTTATTTTTTTCATTATGAGAGGCCATAAGCGTTTTTACCGTCTACTAGAGCCCATTTTAAACACATAGACGCTGTATTTGCATCAACTATCCGACAGAATAAAATTTATTTGGTTTTAGTTTTTCTTTTAATGTATGTTTGCCACAAAGTTCAAAGGATGAGCGATTTATAAATCGAAAGCAGAAAGAATTAGAGTTCACAAGAAGGAAATTCAATAAAAAATAATTAATTTCGATAATTATTCGAATTACAGCAATAGAAAATCACGATGATGATGCAATTTTAAGATCTATCAATTGTTAATGTAATTTGATTGATCATGCCGTTGATTTAATGACATGAATGAAGCAAAATTGTTAACTTTATTGGTCCCGTATTGAGATTCTAAGCAAAATGCACCCTCGAGAGCGATTTAAGATTTAAAACTCAAGGTAATAGAGTCCTAGAGGAGGTAAAACTTGCGCAGCGATAACATGAAAATGGACAAAAGATTAACCGTAACGAAGAAAAGTGACTCAAGGCAAAAATGAAGGGCACACATTTGAAGAAAATGAGATCCCTCAGGCTGCTTTAAATAAGGGACCTCCTCCCCTATACGTACCTGGCTGCTCAAAACAGGGTAGTGATTCAGTTCCTCATAGCTTACAGTCATCTAGGCATATTTGAGTTGCGATTCCATTAGTTCACAAAATTAAAAACTACTTGGTTTCCTATATAAGACCGAAGCCTAACCAGACATTAAACTATGATAACTCCCACTAAACAGTTTAACTTTGACTTTAATATATTAGTGAAATCAACCAGGACTTAAGGTGGAATAAAATCTATACCATTTATTTAAAAAACGGCACCACCACACCCACATGAAACAAAGAGTCACTCAACATTTTAAAGTCGCGTCTTTTCCGTTTGTGCGCTGCTATTTTCAATGCAATTCACAGTCTCAAAAACGATTTATATGCTTGCTGCACTCGTGAGTATTTCTGAGTACTTGAATCCTTCGGCTTGTGCTCATTTCTAAGTCTTACGCTGAACACACGTTAAGTTTCTTACACGAGCTTATAGGACAGCGCGCTAAAGGAGATTGTGTGGTTGACCTCATAAGTGCATGAATGCACTCGTATGTTATTCACTGAGAACCAAACACAGCCTAAAGAAACACAAATGCATCTGTGGGAAAGTAATCTTGAACATCAAATTGCACTGGCTAGGAATCAAAGTAAGCGGTGACATTGGTGTTTACAACAACGCAAGAAGGATGTATGTGTTTGCTCGATACGAGCACTGCTGCGTGAAGTGGGGCTGGATAATATAAGTTGGCGTAGCGAACAGCTGACAGCGTAATTTTTTGACGATCTTACACCAGTCACTAACTTACAATCAAAATATTTATGATAAGACTTTTGTAGAAGTCGAGTGTAAGTTTCTCCTTTGGTACCTTTTCGGTAAGTCAGCTTGATTTTTGGGAACCAGATGTTAACAAAAAGTTTTAACATTCAATTTGCTACAGAAAAAGAGTTGATTATTTTAACAGTTCAAAGTGAAAAATGAAATGCTGGAATAATTCGAACGTTAGAAAATATTCCTCTGCGCTTTTTAGCTTTAGTTTTACTCGTTAACACAAACAATAAATTAAGTTGTCGTTATGCTTTAGGTCAAAGTATGGTTAGTATTCAACTCAAACTTCAATCAACGAAGCTATAACTACTTGTGTTTAGTTAAGATTTGTTTTCGTGAGATGGACAATAATACATGAACGTAATAAATTTTAAATATTGAATAACGTGAGAGGTATTCTAAAACCCAAACCAAAAAGTTTAGGATGGGTTAAATAATTGAAAATATTTTATTTTGCGACGATGGACTTTTGAAGTTTTTTACTAAAGTTTACTCAGAGACAAAAATATAGGATGAAGGAGAGAAACAATTTATGTCTAACGAATAAGATTAGAAAATAAAACTTTCAAAAAACCGGCCAGCTGATGAAAAATTCAGATCCAGTTCCGGAAAAGTTCAACTGAAGGGAAATTCATGTATTTGACCTCAGTTAGAGGTTGTCACCGTGTTAAGGTGGCACTATGCTCATGGCTAGCCAATTATCTTCCACTGTACTTGGTCAGAGTGTTAAGCTGCTTTAGCAAGGTTTGTCACAGTGGCTGTCGCAGCTAAGGTTGTGCAGTGGTTTGTTACTTCCCGAAACACTGTAGCAGTTATTGAACGGCGAAATCTAGAAGAAACGCCAAAAAAAATTTTCAGTATTAGGTAATTGACTGTTCAGTTGTTTGTTAAAACAAGGGACGATCTCCAAGATAGCTTAAGACACTCGCTGTGGCCGATTGCAGTCCAGTAGCCATTAGGTAAAACCTGCGACAAAGAAGTTTGCAAAATGAAGAGCGCCTGTAGCGACCTCGTCTGTCTCCACGTCAGAGTTTACCACAGATCATCAAACTTAAGACGTTGAAAAGAAGCTGAAAATTTCATTCCCTGACGCGGAAAATTTAAGGCCGCTCTAGAGGCTTCCAACGTTACTCGGACGACGAAAAATTGTCCCCCGAAACGTTTTTTGCGACTCGCAGGGAGAAGTTCGGCTATAGCGTGTAGGGTTTTTTTCCTCCAGAGGCGCAATGGAACTTCATGTTGTCCGTGGACTGATTACGTTGGCATGTTGTAAACAACATTCATTACGAAGCAGGACCCTCGTTTATAGAGTGGTGGATGATTCTTCCAGCAGGTTAATGTAGTAATTCACTATTCCCAACTGATCGAAATTTTTTTCAGGAGAATGATGTTCTTCTTTTCCATCATTCAGCCATTTCTCCATATTAGAACCGAATAGAAATTGGTTGAAGATGAATAGCAAGGAATGTTCACGGAAGTGTACATCAATTTGAGACTTTGAGGATAAAAAGGAAAACCAACGTGGCTAAGAATATCATGATAAAAAACAAACGTTTCGGATTATATAAAATCCATCTTCAGTGCTCTGAAATACAATAAATCAAAGTATAAAAACATTGTAACTATAAATCTTCTGAATAAATCGGATGTAAGATAATGAAATTTAAAAGACAAGATAAAACAAAAAACTATACAAAATTTCAGCAAACAATGGAAAGTTTCACCGCCGTATCACAGTCATTTATTGACAGACGATTTTTCTTTAATGACTTTTGTGATGCTGCTGGAAGTATTCATTTCCAATACCTAATGAAAACTTCAATCTCAAGCAATCTGCAAATAATTTTTGAGATTGTTAAGAACAATAGAGGCTGACTCATTCCCAAGTCCTTATTTTCTTAACTTCAACTTGGTTGTAAAAGATTTTCCTTCTTTTTGCAGATCAACATTTTTTATTCACCTGGAATAGCAGCTCAGTTACTTGAAATGCGCATTAATATTCAATTGATTAGATAGAAATTGTTTGCCTCCTTCATCTGTTATCTTCATAAATGAGTAAACTTTAGAATGTCTATCCATACGAGATAGTGTTTCTATCATTTTTCAATTGATTCAAAGTTTTTCTCACGAGTGTTTTATGAGAAATAGAAATTTAATAACGTACGAAACAATTTCTTAACTACCATACATGTTTTCTAATCATAGAAATTTTAATACATGTTCGCCTCCAGCAAAACAGGAACCTACATTCTGGCTTGATTTAGCCTCAACACAAATTGTTAACCATAACACAAATTTGACCAGAAGCATTATTGTCAACTAGACAGGAGTTCGTTACACGCTTAGCATGCAGTGAAATCGTCAAATATAGTTCTACAAAATCCTGACGCGTCACGTACTGAGTAGTGTTCAGAGTTATTCTCTTCGTTCAAATTCACACCCTGCACAATCATGCTCACACATTTCTCACCTAAAGCAACGTGTCTTGCGTTATTTGAAGAGATGAAATTGTACAGCTAATTAGACTGTCAGCAGGAAGGAGACCTTCACCAACTTTTCTAACATACGTCGTTTCGTTGGTTCCCTTATTGAGAATGTACCAAAGAAGTATCGAACGAGTGTATAAACGGCGTAATTTCATTGCGCAGTTAGAGTCCTTTCGTGTATAGTATGGTTGGTTTTAGTTGCGGGGTATGTTCACAAGTAAGAAAACTAATCAAAGAGGTAATTTAAAGTCTTGAGTAATTTATTTGAAGTTTAGAAACAACCACTAAAGGCAAAGCAACCTATAGCACGAGTTTGGCAAGACTTCATTTAAATTTATTTTATCATGCAGCTAGGACATGATAAATTTGCTGGATTTCAATGAATGAGATCATCGCTGTCAGGGCATGCAGGATCGGCATAGGTTAGGTGGCAGGCAAAAGAAAATCAATAAGGTCCTACTGTTTATTCAACAGTATAATTAACGTTTATATTAAATATACACTTGAAAGATAAATAATGAACAGTGAATAACGACAATGCAAACTAATTCACAAGTATACTAATAGACGAGTTTGGGAAGTGACGATTGATGGTTATACATCGAAAAGCAGGCAAGTACAAAGTTTAGAAGAATACCAAGATTCTAGAGTAACTACTTTGAAGACACTATATGAAATCAGTTATACGACAGCAGTTCTGAATTCGCGATATGGGTTAAGGCGCAGTCTTAACGATCTAGCCTGTTGAATAGAAAAATAGAATCTCTTAACAGGCGTTAAGTACGACTAACAGAAAAGCTAAATAATTCACCGAGAATAAAAACTTCAAGACAATACAACACTTCATAATTTGCTATTTCACATAGATTCATAAACATAGATAAATCACAGTACATTTCACGATCAAACATTTCTATATTCACCTGTAGTGCGGGGCGGCAAGCGTATGGAGGTACGAAGCTACGAGCTCCGAGGTAGAGATAAAGAAGTAGAATTTTATTGGAAGAATATTTGAAGAATATTGGACCGTTGTCCTTACAATCGCATTGAAAGACTCGAGCTTTCTAAATCGCCTAACTAGACTTCTTTAATACGATCAGCTCATTAATTGCGCAGCGATCATAGCTACAACATTCAAGGGGGAATACAATTTTAACTTGCCACGTGAAGTGCTGCCGAATTGTTTTTGCTAGTAGCATTGACACCAGTATTCTTCCGGGCTTATAACCACCTTTCGGAGTCAGCTCACACCATACTGTACACAGATATTTTTTTCTCTGCAATACAGATTTATTCACAAGCCATCGATGCTAAAATGAGCTCATTCTGACAAGCCTGCGACGTCTATTTAATTCACATGATAGTATTATTAGCAACCTGATTTCTGCATTTTGCGTTAAGATTCAACGTGTACAAGATGGACATTCGTCTGCTGAGCCTTCTTATTCTTCGCTAAAATTTGCAGCTTACTTTTCTAAGTAATTCTTCACTTCTAGCCAATAAGCCTTCCAGTTTCCAGGGGGACTCCAATCGAATACGACCTTAAATTCAAATAACTCCCCCATCACAGTTGAACTGCGTCTTGAATGTATTCGTAAAATTAACAAGGACTGCTAGAAAAATGATAACTTACGCAATAATGCCTGGAACTTTCTGTCGACTAAGATCCCATTCGCAGCAATGATGACGTGCTCCGTTCATTTGGCTGATCGTATGCAGGTCTCAAGCCCTCGTCCTCACATTTAACATCTAATTATTTTCTTCTTACGAGCATTCGCTCCGACCTGCTTGCTCTCAGCTTCCAGTAACGATCAGTGAAACAACAGGTTCCCTTGTAAAGGTGCGATTATGCTTCATCACCGACATCGTTCAACGTGCGTTTTAACGAATTTTATGACATACAAGTATGAATGCGTTGTTCGTAATGTGTTTCTTCATTTATTACTTGCTTCTTACACTACTTTTTCATAGAGAATAGGTCCATTTTTTCACATTTTTAACATTTCTTACGATGCCATTTCAGTTTTCTCATATTTTTAATCTCTCATTCATCCCTGTACCATACTTTTTTACAAAAAATATCTCATTCCATTATTTTCATTTTTAGGTGACTAGCTCGCTTTCCTATCATTATAATCTTGTTTGGTGATAGAATAATAATAATTGGAAAGAATCAGAAATAGATATTTTTTAACAGACGAATGACCCTTCTGTCAAATGAAGATACTTATACTGTAATAATATTATCCTCACTCCTTCAATTTAAAGTTTGGTTCTACGACATAGGAAATAAAAAGGGTTTCCGTAGTTGAGATTTACATTTTAAATCAATTTAAATTAGTTTAAAATAAATTTGACTGTTTAAATCGATCCAAACTGTCATGTTTTATAGATTCATGAAAATTTTAAAACTGTAGCAACTTTTTTTGTACGATTGCTGCATTCATAAGCTTAAATTTGGCATGCCAGCTCACTTTCGGTTCCAAAGCTTTCAAGTTTTCTGCTTTGGACGGTTGATTACTAGTCATTATTTTGTTCACCGACTGGATACAACCAACTTTCTAATCAGTTGACACGAAACAGTTTGTTCGCAGTGGTCTAAACGAATGCCCTCAAACGAATGAGGAAACGGTATTTTCCTCAGTCTCTATAATTTTCTAAATTTCTGTTTCTGCGTTTCATCAATGATCAGCGTTTGAACGATCACCTAAACTGCCATCATCTAGCGTTACCACTTAAATGATTTTATTAGTACAATAATTTAGTACATATTATTCATGTTTGAACGTCGTAATCTAAGGTGTTATTATTTTACATTTCTAAGTGACTCGTTAAGTTGTTGGTAGGAAAGAGTCGGTGTATAACACAATCATATTTCAAATCTATAGTGTTTCCATCAGATAAAAAAAGAGAGCTTGTTTTCTTCTCTCTTATTGAGACTGTGACCTTTTCAACAGAGAGTTATTAATTAACTTTGAAAACCCCCACCCGTAATTAATTATATTCATGATCAATTAGTAGTAATTGATCAATGTTAGATCTTTTAGGCGCAATAATTTTTGTCATGTTTATGTATGACCTTTTGATTTAAAGTCGTCGTTTAACAATAACTTTACCTGTATCTGCATTTCTTGGGACAAATTTTACACGTGGCAAAGTTATATTTGAAAATTCCCTAAAGATCTAAGCCATTAACTAGCGTGGCTAATTTTCGAACATATTTCTTAGAAAACAGCTTACTAGAATTTTTTCCCAAGCTTTTTCCCCTCCTCGTTTTTGCTTGAAACAGTAGAGGATTTTTTAACTGCCCCGAGTTGGCAACATCTGTAAAACAGATGATGTATTTTAGATCTACTTAACTACCTGATGAAAGCGTCGCCTTGCGAGCAATCCTTGTGGGAAATGTTTGTAATATTTGCCTACTGTTCACGTAATCATACTTCGGAAAGACCAGAGTTTTTCGCAATGTTTTACTGCAGCCTCAATAGATGCGTGAGTGTTTTGAATTTATAGGTACAGAACAGATATTTTATTACCTAGTTAGTAATGTAGCGATAAAAACTTACTTTTTGAACAATCAAAATAAATCTTTAATAACGTATGTATCTCCGAGAACATAACAACTCACTTAATGTGAGGTACGAACCATAGTTTTTACCTTAATCTACATTGTTAATGTTCGGTTGCAAGTGAATTTGAAGGCACATTTCACATTTTTCGAAACAATAAGCCCCTCTATAGCTGGAGTGGTTGACGATGCTTCACAGTATACAAACAATGCGAAGAAATTAATTCAAAGAAAAATTTCGACTACTGTATACTGAGTGTAGTCATTGCCAGAGTGATTGAAAGAAATTAGGTGAAGATATCTCTTAATAAAAAGTTAAGGAGAATTGAATTGATAAAATTATAACATATTTTTCTTGCGTCATCATGAACTAAGTAAATTTTCATACTGGAAAAACAGAGGCAGAATATGGAAAAAGGTGATAACGTCAACTTATTTGTTTCCATAGTTATTTAACAACGGAAGGTATTGCCGAATATGAAGTATAAATCACTTCCGAAAGTAAACATTCGTCTGCATGGCACTTCACTTACCAAGTAGAACTAGCCGCTCGAGCCATCCTTCACTTTACAGCTCGTTAAATCATTTTCTGCGTTCGCACCAAATATTTGGGCGCTTAACTACCTCGACTGGACAGCAAAGCCTTGTGAAGTACGAGCGTCTGAAATGAAAGGTCCGTAAAAAAATACGCTGCCATTCTTTGCATTATATAATGAAAGTAGCTGTGGCATGAGCGGAAAAACTTTGCTGTTTTCACACTTTTTGACGGCTTAAGGGTTGATAAGAGATGAGCGTTAAGCCCGGACACGTTTTACGACCGAGGTCTGTGTGAGGAGACCGCATGCGAGCTGTGCGGGGCTGGCAATGAGCGGCGCTGCGCGGGCCGCATGGCAGCCGTGGCATTGCATCGCTGGCTTCACGCGGTCTTAGATTTGCTGACAGGTCAGCCTTTGGCGCAGAAGAAAAATTTTGGTACTTTTTGTATGTTACATCAATGGGAGAGATACAGGTCTTCCAAGCATAGGTGAAAACTTTTCAACCGTAAATGAGGAAAACCGATGTGTGATCAGTGTTCATTCACATACATTCATGTTAATAAAAAGTAATAGAAAAATGATAATTCTCAATGTCGTATAGTTTTGATGCAGAACATGTATGGAAAATTTTGTTGTTTGTAGGGTTGAAGTGCTAAACATAGACTGTTATTTTGTCGTAATACTTTTAACGCGATGCAGTACAAAAATACAAACGGCTTCCTCCTAACGATACAACATTCAAAAAACTGACACTCGACTTGAAAATGCTTTGATGGACTTGATACTGTCCATCAAAGCATTTTCAAGTCGCTTCGTGTCTAACTTAATCCACAAAGAAAGCAATATTGCTCGCGATATTACTGACTGCACTTCTCCAGTTCTATGAAAACTCGAGCACGAAGTTTGAGATCGATGTCCTACTGCAGGCCTAACTAAGCCCGCTAGAATATGCGATGAACAGGCGCAAATGAAACTCGTGACGGGTTAACGCCCGTCATTGATAGGACGTATCAGATACCACGCTATTGCAACCATGCAGTTGAGACGTTCTTTATCTGTTAGTGTCCATCAATTAGCAATGAACATTGACGAGTCAGACTTGAGACGTTTCAAGTTGCAGCAGTCGTCTTAAAGGAACGAGTTGCATTTTCTATTGTCATTACACAAAATGTTGGACTAGTTTTTTCTGCATGATGCTCTGTGGATGATAAGGTGACAGGATTACGAGTACCTATTAATATTGTAATGCCTGTGCTATGTTTATTCGTACGTATGTTAGTATGCATGTTTATGGTGAATGTATCGAGTCACGCTGCCATGGTATCAGATAAAGAAATAGCGTTTCAAGTGCAGTTGTTGTTAAATGTTTGCAGTATTTTCTCTATTGAAGATTTCTAACAATATATATTTATATGACTATGTATTCCAAAACAGCTATATCTGCTCATTAAAATGTAAGTACTTTTTCAATAAAGATCAAAAATATGAAAAATAAAAGAAATATTATACGTGTATATTTTTCTCTTAAAATATCGTTTTGAAGCCACGATGACACATCTGAAGACCACAGAACTCTGAAAATACAGTACGTGAGAGATTCCTTATTCTATAGTTTGTCATCGTGCATGTTGATGACAACATTGTGTGTAGGTGTAGATTATAAGTAAATTGTTTGAGAAGTGTTTGTTTCTGTGCAATTTTGACGGGAGGAGAACAGGTGGGCAACTGCTTTGTTTCTACAAATTAATGAGCGATTTCTACAAACCCAGCGATTTTCAAATTTTGATCCGATTCGTTTGAACTTTGGCCAGTATATGAATTTGTTACACCTCGTGTAACTCGTTCGATTTTGGCCTTAATTTTTTGGAAAATACGAAATATTTGTTTGTTGGTACATTTTTATTAATATTTCGAAAGAATAGACGTCATTGAGTTTTGTGCTAGAATATAACCAAAGACAGATTTACAATCCTTGAAGCATTGCAAACAAAAGTATGATTTCAAATTATCCATATGAAACTTTTTTTTATATGCGGTATTTGATAACTAACTAGCATGTACACTAATTTTGGGTTTTGAGCGTGATAAAAAAAATCATTTGTACAATTGGGAACAAAAGAATCATACTTTTGTTAGAAATGTTTCAAGGATTCTAAAATTATCTTTGTTTTTTCCTAGCATAAAAACTCACTGACTTCTATTCTTTTGAATGTTAAAAATAAGGGTTGTTAGTAATAAGGCTTAAATAAATTTTTATCTGAACTGTAATATAATGAAAAATTTATGTAATCTAATGTTGTTTTCATTTTTATTTCAATGATCTCCATGCATAACTTTATATTCCCACTGTGAATTGTAATTTACAAGAAAAAAAATTTTTATATTAAAATTATGAACTTTTATGTTTGTAGTCTGATTCTTATAAAATTTGACTATCATCTGTAATTTTTTAAAAGAAACACAATTTCCTCTATTCATTTTTTTGATTCAGGTCTTAGTTTTTTAGAAAAAATTGGATATATGGGTTTTTTAGTTAATTTTTATTGGGATTTGAAAGAAATAGAAGTCATAGAATTTTTATGCTAGAACAAGACAAAGACAGTTTTAAAATCCTTGAAGCATTGTAACCAAAGTTACGCTCTCAAATTTTCCATTTCCCGTTTTATTTCATTTATATATGGGGTCGAAAATTCAGGATTTTTGGTTCCCTTACACCCCCATTGGGGGGGGGGGGGGATCTAGTGTCCGTAGCTACATAAAATTTTAGGATCGAATAGTCCACCACCTAAGGATCCTTTTTCAATAACAACAAAAAATGGTTCATCGGACCGCCAGGAGCCTGGGTTGACCTCCTTAAGTTGCTTTCGCACGGGCGCGGTGTGCGAATACACTATTAGCTTACGGTAATGAATCTGGTTGGACAGATTCAGACGATATGGAAATTATGAAATGTACTAACGAAGATGAGTTAATGCTTTAGGCGCTAAATCAAATATTAGTGCTGGAAGAATTTGTTTATTGCCGAACAAAATTTAACATTCGTGTCTGAAGATCTTAGGTAAAAGAACAGGTTTATCCTACGGTAATATTAAGAAAGGTTGTTTTATAGGTTGGTAACTGATGCTATTTTTCTGATTAAACGTGTATCTTATTTATTTACAATTTTATTAATTTTCTCATATATTAACTCAGAACCAATTACTCCTACGAGCTCCGTTCTGATCATGTTTATGAGCCGAGCTCGGTGAAGGTGCAGCACAGACGGTAATGTCCTGGTTGAAAATACTAAATTCGAGGCTAAAGTAAGCTTAACACCCATGGGTAATGCCTCATGTCATTTTTTTGCACCACATAAGTAAATTGCGTGCAGTGTTAACAAATGTCTTCAAGAGAACAAATTTCCGTTTCGAAAAACATAGTTATATAAGAAAAAATAAGATCTGATGCAAAATGCATACAAGTTAAGAAATCTTTTTCAAAACTTTGTCTCTAGAGCTTTCTAGCCCTGCTTTGCTCATCATCAGTAGGAACTGTAAATGAAAGAGTAAAAAATGCTCAATAAATAGACATGTAAGAGTGTAATGAAATTCGAGTAGACAGCAAACATAATTTTACGTAAAAGAGTGAGGATCGGATTATAGGATTTAATGATAAAATTGAAAGAGAGGGAGAAAAGAAGCTAAACGATTGGGCGCTTTTCCCTCCCCAGTAAACACTCAACTTTCTACCTTGTGTAGGACCAAGCATTGCAAATTACGAACTCTAAAGGACCCATACAATGTTTGCTAAAGAAAAGAGAAAACAAATCAGGATTCATGCAAGTAGAATTGCAAATTAGTCAATGAGAGAATTAGTATGATAATGCCACGTAGTTGTATTACTGGTTTTAATTTTGTTGCATGCTTACCTTAACATTAGGATGACTGTGCGAAAAATAGTAATTTTTTTTTCAAGGTGCTTCATAACAGAGAACTAGTAACCTACACAAAATGCGACTGGTCGATTGGTCAAAGATCCACGATGTAAAATTATTATTCAGACTGGAAAACAGCAAACGTCTTAGAAATTTTAGTTAATTTACTAAACCATTTTGAACCTAGGACACAATATTCAGTCGTATGATGACTGCTTATTCAAAACAGAGTTTAAAACTAGTACGTCCACTTTCTCAAAAAAAGTGCGGCTCGCAACAATTTACAACTCATGAATACATGAATAACCTCTTGCCCAAATTAACCTCGAATACTCGAGTTCCAGCGAAACTCTTAGCGCCAGCAAGTCTCGAAGCTAATTTCCTTAAAGTCGGTTGACCAGCACTAAACTGATATTTAGTTCGAGGCAGCAATACCTATGTTAATTTTATTGCTTCACGGCAGTGATATAATTTTGTGCGAGGCAGTAAGAACGTTCTTCTGTGGCTCATTGAATGTTCTTACCGTCCAACATAAGATTATTCTGGCCGTGGAAGTCTGATGCCGGCTGGAGCGTCTCATCAATCTGCGTCGTGAGGCGGGGCTGCAGCGGCCCTGATAGTGTTGCGCATCAGCGGAAAGTCAAGTTCATGTCAGTTGTGTAAACAGTAATTACTCAAAAAGTCTTCCATAATGAGTGGAAACTTACTGGATAATTTTTGAAGATAATTTAAATGGATAATAGCTTGAATAAATCCTCCAAAATGGTCGGTGCACATATTCGATCCAAAAGTATTGAATTATTCATCCTAACCAAAACCTCCATATAATTTAACAATAATTCTATCCGAATAGACGTCAATGTGTAAGCTCATAATACCGCACAATATGAATGACAATTTTTCCAAACTTATTTTTCAAGGCAGGATCACAAGCCATTAGCATTTTAACATGGGAACCTAATTTCTTCTATGTATTGTACGCTAATAGAGAAAAATTTCATGATTGTTGAAAATGTCACGTTTTAGATCATATTTAAAACCGATTTTTGCTGAGTTGAATTTGCTCAAGTGTTAATATATACTTTGTCATCATCTACAGTGGAAACAAATCTTCTGACGCAAATCTTCAAACAAGTCATTCAATTTATCAAGATACATGAAAGCCACGAAAGACCATAATATAGACAATTATTTTCTGTTGTAAAACACAAAGCTTATAAAATTTCATTAATGACAACTAAGCATAATTTTAGGAAAACTTATTGGAACAGTTACTGAAAAAAAAAGAAATATTGCATAATATGACATGTTAGGTCAAGAATCGTCAATGCTTAAAGTTGAAGGAACGTCAGTCATGTGACGGTCCATCCATTAAAGCGAGTAACTCGGAGGCCACTGACGAGTTCGACGGACGGAAGAGAGGGCGGCGGCTGCGGCGCAGGAGGGAGTGTGTTGCTGGGTGCAATGCTGGGTGTGATGCTCAGCACTTTGTTGATACTTCCCATGTGCATGCGCATATCGACAATAATGGATGTTGGTACTCACGGGTATGTCATTTCCTGTTCATACGTACATGTAAATTCATGCCTAGAAATGGGTTAACTGACAAAGGAACGTGAGGGCTCCCACTACTCCACAGCACGCTGCGTGTAAGTGCTACTACCAAAGTTATTATGCGAATGGCAATTTTGAGGATGAAATGAAAAACACTTGAACCACGGAATTCATACTCGAAGACAACGAGTTAAAGTCCTGAAAATAATTCTAAAATGATTATGATCCAGGAAATTCTTAGTCTAAAATAACACAAACACAATTTTTTCATATATGTGAAAAAATTGATTGTTAATTGTTCAGAGCCGCCATGCGAGGTGTATTCCTCTTTGGGAAAAATAACAAAAGTAAAGCTATGAAACTATCACGATGAAACAAAAGATTAACACTATACCATGGATGCTTTTTGTTATTTCAAGCGTAATTCATTCAGTGACGTATTTAGAAGTGCATTGCGACTGAATATGAAATGAATAAGCTGTGATCAAATTCCACGAGTTTTCTGTACAGTTGAGGTCAAGAGAGCCGAACTCCGTACGTTGATCCTCTTGAATATTTTTCGCGACTAAATATTTTCTTGTGAGCTTTTATGTATGAATAGTTCCCTCAATATACACAAAATAAATATTTACTTGAATGCTCTACTCTGTTATGAGCACCATGAGAGGGCTTACCTGTACCGTTGGAGGAAATTGATCGTCAAAAACTAAATTTGCGACTGAGAATTCAATTTAACTCCTTCACGCGCTTGTAATGGCGGCCGCAGTTTTTTCTCTACTTTTTTACCAAGAACATAGCTCCTCCTCCCTCTAGTTGATGTTTGAACCTCACTGGAATCGAATCATCAAGAAGACTCTAACGCTTGGACCAGCCATTTGACACTAGTCAGGCAAAGGGTGGCATTAGTCCGAGAACATAACCATGAAGAAGTTTCGTGCACTTAAAGTTCTGTTCCCCTTTTTTGCATTATTTAATTAATGGTCTAACTTTAGATTTCCTGACTTTCCCAGCTTACTTAAAAAATATACCATGTTTAACGGCAAACATAACAAAAAACTTACTAGTGTTTATGGGCATTTTTAGCGAGAATAGCGTTTTTTCTCAAACCTCTAGAAGATATCTCCCCTTTACAGATGTTGTTTTTCCTTTGTAGGTGAAAATTACATTTTCGGTGGATTTCTTGACCGTTCTTGGGTTATGTTTCCTATCCTTAGTAATACCTGCTGAGTAGACCCCTTATGTAAGCTCGTTTAGTCTATCGTGGCTTTTTATCAGCTTGAGGCCTAATTCTCCTCTTTATGTTAATCAACTCAGAAATTTTAAACACATAAATAATAAAAAAACAGTAATTAATGATTCATAATATAGATTTGGGCCCCTAAATATCCTTCTCTGATATAAATAACCTAATGTAAAATTTTTGTTCTGTCATTTCCTTATTTTGACCAGTTGTCTTGAAATATTCCCTATCAGTGACCAATGGGTTTACCCTCGATTAAAAATGACATTTGCATGATAGCTTGGGGCGCAGTGTACATACGTGCCAGACACGTGGTACACATCAAATTTGAAATGAATGTGTGCCTAAACGTGTATGACAATATCGATTTCATGTAATATCGTTACATGAATATATGCATAATTTGTGCGCATGTATAGAGATGTAAATGCATTACCGATAAATGTCCAAGTACTGAAGTCTGCATTGAGAAGACGCACATGACTTGCGCACGCGAACGTGCACACGGATGTATTGATCATGTGCAAGAACATGCATAAGGCTGTGTTGCCTAATTGCAGGAACAATCTCACACGGCTTTACCCGTCAAATGCAAAGACATGCTCATGGCTGTCTTACATAGTTGCAGGTACATGCATTCTGTTGTGTTGATCTGTTGAAACATCATACTTACGGATGTATTGAGATATGAGAACGTGTACACAGTTGTACTATTTCGTTGCAAAATTATGCATGCAATTGTAATAGTGAGTTAAAGAGTACACATCCCGTTGCATTGATAACTTGCAAAACCGCCCACATGGTAGTGCTAATTAGCTCGCAGGTGTACGTTTCAACAGAGTTATTTTATTGTGAGAGGTGCACAACCGCCCGTCATATATAATGAGAACGATGAAAATAAAGCACAGAGCTCTCAGTCTCATTGTTCTTTTTAAACATAGGGGAGCAAAACTTAGGACAGCGGCGTATCAAACGAGGACGCCCAGCACTGAACCGAGGAGGGTAACAGAAAAAATCCGGGCAGTTCGAAAGCGGGGCGACAATCAACTGCCGTTACAGAGCTATGAATGGACTGCACGACCCTGGAATGCTACCAACGATTTCTAACTTCATGGTCAAACGGCTGATTTGTTCACAAAACTTTTCACGAACATGCGAGTCTTGCTGCGATTAAAAAAGTCAAGAGGACATCAGTACTGTTGATAATGGTGACAGTATACAATTTCCACGTGGTCAATACACAGGACTCGAATTTGACTTACTTTTCGTCTATAAATAACTATTCAAATTTATAGACAGAAAGCTCTTCAGGAAGATATAACCATTGCATCTATGGGAATTAGCACTCCCAGGGGGAACATGTGAGGCCACGAGCTTAGAGTTAGGTAGGCTTCTTTTTGTTAAAATGAAATGCTTTTTAAGGACCATCTTTTTTCTGTTCACTGCTGTCCTGTTTTCTCCAGCACCTACTTTTCTCCATTAACTTTTATCTTGTTTCATGAAATTATTTCTCAACTTACTGTTTCCATGCACCTTGGGCATGGAAACAGTATGCACCTTGGATTCCGAGTTCCCTTATCTCCATACTTAATGGTGCATTCCTTCTTCCTTTATTTGTATTGCCTTTGTTGTGGATAGGGAGGCATAAATTAACATCCAATCTAATCTAATCTGATAGACAGAAAGAAGTACATGTCGAGCCAAATAAAGTTAGCAATCTTCATTGCACCATATACATATCATGAGTCCTGATGATGCTCAGTCGTTACCGCTGAGCTTAGTTAAATCCCTTACTGAAAATTTGAAACCTGATTTCTTCCTTATCGCATGTAATAAAACAAAATCTTTACGAAATTCGTGAATTTCCAGATGCTTTATTTGAGGATATACAACAATCAGGCTATAGTTTCCTATGCATATTATTACAAGTAGCATGTAGTTAGAGTCACACTATACCTGTCGAAATTTCCTGAACTGGATTTGCTGCTTAGTCTTCTCACTCCAAGTTTGCTAATACAGGCCTTTAATGACACGTAAATGAACTTTGATATTAAAGATGTGAAATTATGGAATACTGACGCCCAATCTCAATGACTTCGAGTAGTTCAGGGTCGATTTTCTAAAAATATTTAAGAATTTTGTAGGGTCACTCAAATAGTGTGGTTCTTCAATGAGATTCTTGAAAACAGTTCTTGTATGAATTCGCTTCAACACATATTCCAACTGTTTTCAATGGCAGCAACTCAGCCATCAAATAAGATCTCACTTCTAATGCTCAAAGTGTGTAGTTCCCAATAGCAAGAAGGGTTCATTACTTGGTGTAGCTATCATATCAGTAATTTATTCTTCTTTTTTTTTGTATGCCAAACTCTAAAGTTCACCCTATGCGTCACTGTTTTTTGCGAACCAATTTGATTCTCTAAAAATTTATTCTTCACCTGTGTTGGCTTAAACAGCTGTGCCGGTCCGTATAATACTTCTTACTTAACTACCTATCGATCACATCTAATCTTTCATTGATGCTCAATTCTCTGAATAGCTCACCTGCGCTTTACATGAAGCCATAAGTGGAAGTATCTTCACTCAGCAACTTCAGTTCACAAAAAACGAGATAAGATTCATAATTAAAACGAATGCGTTATCCAAAATTTGCTCCTCAAATTTTGCTTTCAACTAACCGCGTGCGTACGATGTTCTATTATTTGCACGGTGCAATGATAATCCGCAGATGAACGCATGAATGAACGGAGGAACCATTTCACAGCCGCGTGTTGAACTTGCGAATAAGTTTAATACAAATTGGTATTAAAAAAGTTATTGTCGACGTGGAATTGATATTGGCATGAAAAAGCAAAAGAAATATCTCGTTCAAAAAAATTGTCTGTAAGAAACCATTAATAACAAGAACTCAGTTTATTCTTGAAGTTTCGTCATGTGGTAGAATATTTTCCGTCTGGAGCTGTGAAGTTCACTTGAAAGTTTTCTTGAAGACTACTTACGTCTCTTATCAACAGAAGCCATTACATTAATACATTGGTTGATTCAATTTTAAACGATAAAGCAAATTTACTTACTTTCCTCGGAGGAAGCTGTCACTTGATGAAAGGTTACAGCCAGCAACACCCAGCACACCACCGCCCGCACCACCATCGCCATGCTTGGTGCTGACTCAGCGTTGTCCGACCGCCATTTGGCCAACTCTCCGCTCGTTCCTCTGAGTTTCACTGCTGCTGACAAGAGTTTCGAGGCTTGCGTCACTTCCATCGAACGCATCTACAATACTCATTGGATATTTTTTAACCGAGCATAACAAAAAAATCAATCCTGTTTTCAAAACTAGAATCGTAATGGAAAACGGGAAATCTATATTTCCAAAGCCATAGAAAGCTTTCAGGTTCGCGGAACTCTGCAGTCACTCAGTGAATTAATTCAGTGCACAACGGTTAATTTCCTTCTTTTCCATAAAGAAGAGCTGTATTATTTATCAAGATTTTTCTTAGTGGCCCTTGACGATAGTGTAATTCATGTGAAACGCTACAGCTAACATGACACTTGTATCACTTGGATGAGTCCGAGATGAACGCTTACAGATCTGAGTTTCAACATTTTTCTCTCCCATTTTTCGGCCTGAATAAAATTTCATTTACTAAAGCATGTTATGAACAAAAGCTATTCCATCACAGCACCAACATGAAAAAGTCATGACATTTTCTGACATATTTTTCATTTGAATTTGGTCATCAATTCCTCAATGATAGGCGATCGTTTCAAAGTCCACGAAATTTTCTAGAGTAAATCGTGGAGAAACAAACACCTCACGCACGCTCACACAAAGTTTCATCATTGAAAAATGTCTTCATGCATCGGATAAATTCTCGTTCTTGTACACGTTTTCTAAAAATTCATACTGAGAGCATCGCATGGTAGTCACTTCTAAACAGGAAGTTTTCCATTCAACCTCATCGTTGAGACAGCTTGGATTTCATCTGCATCGTGCGTTGGACAAAATACAAACACTGCATCACGCGCGCAGCAGTGTGACAGGTTGACTTTCCGTGGAGAAAAGGTTTCTGGACTATCTGAGAATATCTCCCTGAACAAATTCTTCGGTGCCGCAGAAATGCTGCTGCTCAACTTTGGAGGAAAGGACGACGTATGCGCAGGAGTTTTCCTCGTAAATACGAGATGTTGCAGTGACCTCCAGCATTCCAATGGGGCCCTCGTCCCCTGCAACAGGAATATTGTCCCTCTAAAACTCTGAGCTTGACGCACTCTTTCTACGTAAGGGTTTTCTTCTAATCTTTCCCTCTGAAAATGGAACGCAATCTTCAATCATCGGGCAATTCATCCTTAAATAAGATTATTTGAATATCTTACTCGAAATATAGAGATTAACGTTCTAATTTCAATAATAATACGAATATTGCGTAAGTTTACAAGTGAATGAGTGCTAAACAGTATACCTGAAAAAAAATGAACATGAATTACATTCTTAGATTCCAAGTAAGTGCTTTAGACTTATGTTCACTATAGTATCATGAAAAGTAGAACGGAACACCCTGAGGAGTTACAAACAGTATATCTGGAAAAAAATTCGAATTACATTCCCACATTCCAAGCTGGTGTCTTAGACATAGTTATAATGGCCTCTTGGAAATAAAATAGGAACCTGCTCAGTACTTACCATTTTCTGCAGTGTTCGAGTGAAACAAGGTCAAAGACTTTGCAACTATGAAATTTATCAAAATATATTAGTGAATTGAATGAAGGAAATATAGAGATGCAGACTATTTACTCTGATCTAAAAAAGAAAGAAAATCCTGGATTGGCTGCTATTCAAAATCAAGTTTCATTCAAGTCCGGAACCTTCATTAATGTTCCCTTGTTTTCGCGATTGAAAATCTCATTAGCAAACATATTAAAACATTTTCATCATTACTTTGCTCACAAAGTAACTTTTCTTCTTCCAGCTAGACAGCAATTGAACTTCTTAATTTTTACTCAGTCGTATTCCAGGGAGTGCAGTAAGCTGCCAATCCTCCTAGAGATACCATGCCTCAATGTTATGAATGCACCATTTACTGCATCTCTATTAAGGCACCTCATCGGAAATTTTCTAGACGCACGTGTATATTGCTGCTTAGAAGCGAAAATATTCCAAAATAATAGATTGAACTTAGAATATATCAGAGTTTCAACTCGGATCCTAATTTTGAAGGGTTGACGTGAATGTATTCAATGAAACAAAAACTGTGGTGTCTTCACATGCCTGAATACCAGCGCTAAAAACGTAAGATAGCCGTAACATCGCATACTGTCGTGGCAGGGCGTTACCGCCACGTTACATGAAACGTTCTGTGGGAGCTTCATTAGCACTCTTTATCCGCAGGAAGGACATTTGGCGTGAGAGGAACCAGTTAGCTTGGAGTAATACTAATGCACGTAGCTTCTACGAGCGGCGGCGTACCGCCCTAGCCCATTCTCGTGCGCCAGCGCTCGTCGCTCTGCACGGCAACCCGACACGTTTTTCTACATGAATATCTATGAACAGTATTTTGTAGCTCTATTTTGCACGTCGTCGTAGTTCACTTTTAAAATCACAGCTATTTGCATATCGTGGCAGTTCCTTCATAGAGGTAGAAATTTGTAATTGTAGTCAGTTCCAGATATTGAAGCAAATATTATCATTTTATGTATGTCTTCATTCAAAGTCAAACAACTCCCGACGTCACAATCCACACGCCTGACGCAGATTCACCTCGCTCCTCCATAAGACATTGTGCCTTCACTCCCAATCTTCAACTCAATTTCAGTTACACCAAGCTTCGTGTTATGCTCATTTTTAGCAGCGCGCACCGTGCAAAACAAGGTTTAGGGGCAACATCGCACAGCTGCGTTCCACGACACGCCATTACCGCGCTAGCTCGGTCTTATTGCAGCAGGACGCCGCCCCGATACCAGCCGGCACGTAACTGCTCGCGTGACACGCTCTGACGCTGATGGCCGCCACGGCTTAAAGTGACAACTCCACCACCCAAGTTCGTGCGGCGGACTGTTTTATGTCCAGCAAAGTGATCAGATTCCTCCGGTGTTTTACGTTAGAGCAATATTTCAAGGAATTGAAATTACCCGTGCGGGTCTTGGGTCATTAGAAGGTACTCGTGACGTGTGCATCAAACTGCGCGAAGGTGTTATTTTGATTAACAGAGTTTTATTCCAAGAGACTAAATCGACCGGAAGAAGTTTGTCAAAGACTGGATTAAAAAAAGTTACGCTGTCGTTGCGGTACAGTAGACCGTAAATGTTCACCTGGAGATTTAACGACACTCTGCGCTGTTCTGCTATCTTTGGCAGAAATCCTCGAGTTTTAGCTTTTCAAAATGAAATATAAGCACGCACTTGCGAAAATTATCAAATGTCTTCTGCTCTTTTTTTTAATTTTCTCATAATAGTTTTTTATGAGAATTTTCTCATGAAAAATAGCACGTTGGGTTGCCGCGTCGACTGGTGACATTTTGCCATCTGGTGTACCGCTACGAAATCGTTGAATGTTTGAAAATTCGGTCTCAGATTGCCATCAAGTGAAAATTTAGAGAGCAGCTTATGTCAACGATTTTATTTAATTTTTTTTCTCAGGATAATATCAGCTGAAATTAAACTTTAATTACGTCATTTTTTCATCAACTACGGCATGTGAGTTTTGGTACTATAATATTAAAAAGCCGGGTAAACAAGTTAAAGGGAGACAAAAGTAGCAATTTTCTTCACTACGAAAACCAACGCAATTGCTTTACTTCTCAAACTTCAAGTATTTTAATCGCTCAAAGCTATTCGAGCCATGCGTACAAGCTAAAAACAACCAAGGAACCTAATGGATCAGCCATTTCGTTGTCCCAACTCGCTACAGCGTTGGTGATAGTTGCCAGCTTGTATAAAGAAATAACATTTATGAAAAATTTTCCTTAGTAATCCGTGATAAACAGTTTAGATTAATAAAAAATGTTAAAGTATCTGAAAAACACAGAATTTTCCTCAAAATTTCTGGCAAAAGGTAGCATGAAAATTTTTCTCATAGTAAGAAGGTTTTGGCAAGGAACTTCAAAAAACATTGCAATGAAACGTTCCAAGCTTCAGCACATCTTCAGATCTAATCAACAGGTTGAAGAACAAAATAGCGATCAATCCATATAATTAACTTATGATTCTCCAAATTGTGGACAGAAATATATGCTGAGGCATAACATAATACCAAAAAAAACGCACTAGTAGAGTCTTAATCTTTATTAAAAAATTGATGTGTAGGGCAAAGAATAGCACAGAAGCATTAGCGGAAGAAGGATCAGTCAAAGTGCGAATTGATAACTAAAATAAAATTCCGCCTAGAAAAAATGAAAAATTTTCCTTCATTTCAAGGCAGTAAAAACTGTAGCAGAATAAGATTCGTGGAAACTAGTGACTATATATGTATGAAAAATAATGCATATACAAATTTGAATATACCATCATTATGTACTCGTGATTTTACAGCGTAAAAACTGTATAAATAATTGCATAATTGAGAGACGGTGGAAATTCATGCGTGTGCAGTGATTCTAAAATACGCAGATCAATTATAATTTCAGGTGTGAAGTAAAACGCTAAATTGATATTATTAATAATGTTTCCACGGTGATCGATAAAGTGCTGTCGCACTGGGTATGCGAGGGTGCCCCTCACGATAACTACTATATCGGCATGTTTATCGACTCTCATTACCAGTGGGTTGATGGCACATACTGTGATGGTCGTCATAAGCACTGATCGTTGGGTTGATGGCACATACTGTGATGGACGTCATAAGCACTGATCGTTGGGTTGATGGCACATACTGTGATGGACGTCATAAGCACTGAACGTTGGGTTGATGGCACATACTGTGATGGACGTCATAAACAGTACTCGTTGGGTTGATGGCACATACGGTGATGGACGTCATAAACAGTACTCGTTGGGTTGATGGCACATACTGTGATGGACGTCATAAACAGTACTCGTTGGGTTGATGGCACATACTGTGATGGACGTCATAAACAGTACTCGTTGGGTTGATGGCACATACTGTGATGGACGTCATAAACAGTACTCGTTGGGTTGATGGCACATACGGTGATGGACGTCATAAACAGTACTCGTTGGGTTGATGGCACATACGGTGATGGACGTCATAAACAGTACTCGTTGGGTTGATGGCACATACAGTGATGCGCGTCATAAACAGTACTCGTTGGGTTGATGGCACATACGGTGATGCGCATACGGTGATGCGCACACACTGCCGTGCGCGTCATCAACAGTACTCGATGGGTTGATGGCACATACAGTGATGCACGTCATAAACAGTCATCGTTGGGTTGATGGCGCTCTCTGCGATGCGCGTCATCAACAGTACTCGTTGGGTTGATGGCACATACAGTGATGCACGTCATAAACAGTCATCGTTGGGTTGATGGCGCTCTCTGCGATGCGCGTCATCAACAGTACTCGTTGGGTTGATGGCACATACAGTGATGCACGTCATAAACAGTCATCGTTGGGTTGATGGCGCTCTCTGCGATGCGCGTCATCAACAGTACTCGTTGGGTTGATGGCACATATGGTGATGCGCGTCATAAACAGTCATCGTTGGGTTGATGGCGCTCTCTGCGATGCGCGTCATCAACAGTACTCGTTGGGTTGATGGCACATATGGTGATGCGCGTCATAAACAGTACTCGTTGGGTTGATGGCGCTCTCTGCGATGCGCGTCATCAACAGTACTCGTTGGGTTGATGGCACATATGGTGATGCGCGTCATAAACAGTCATCGTTGGGTTGATGGCGCTCTCTGCGATGCGCGTCATCAACAGTACTCGTTGGGTTGATGGCACATATGGTGATGCGCGTCATAAACAGTCATCGTTGGGTTGATGGCGCTCTCTGCGATGCGCGTCATCAACAGTACTCGTTGGGTTGATGGCACATATGGTGATGCGCGTCATAAACAGTACTCGTTGGGTTCATGGCACACACTGTGATGCGCGTCATCAACAGTACTGGATGGGTTGATGGCACACGTGATGCGCGTCATGCGTCTTGCTAAATACCAATAAAAGAGATGATCGCTAGCCGTACAGTAGTTTACCTATGTAACAAAAGAAGAATACGATTGTTTACGGTTTTAAGACGCTAACGTTTGAAATGGTGTCCAGGTGTACAATTCCCAAAGCCACCCGATAATTAAACTCACAATAATTCATCTTCCTGATATTCTAAATATTTTAATACGCCTTAAATTACAGAAGGACGCTTTCCAGTTTCTTAAGAGCTGTGATCATTGGCAAGCAGACTATGAATCGGTTGAAAATAGTAGGAACAAATTTTAGATGATAAATGAGACGAAAAACAGAAAGTTATTTTAAAAGATTTTCGTGTTTAACATATTCTATGGACTCTATTTATCAATCAGAATCAAAGTGAATTGGCTGTTAGACTTTAAAACACAAATCAAAAAAGCTATAACTGATAATTGATTGACACCCACATTTCATTATTATATTTTCAATCTTTTTTGTTGTTCTAATCCTTGAACTTCTTGGGAAATCCAATCCTTGAAATTGTTTTTTTAAATATTTATATTAAAATAGTTGTTGTAATCTAATATTATAATAATCATTACTATGAACGATTAACTTACATTATTTTAATGATGTGTTTAGGTCGCTCATGAAATATTGAATCGCTAAATGAGAGCACTTGCCTACAACAGTGGCTAATGCCAACAAATAGAA
Organism: Morinoia aosen; assembly: GCA_030386875.1. NCBI lineage: Eukaryota > Metazoa > Arthropoda > Malacostraca > Amphipoda > Talitridae > Morinoia > Morinoia aosen. Next base: position 47,364,283 of record CM059575.1, read on the forward strand.
AAATAATATGTACAAAATACTACTTACTAAATATTTCTTTGCACAACCATCCATCTCAATAACTGGTTGGCAGTGTTTTGGCGTGGAGTTATCGACTTGGTTATTGTCGTCTTTACGATCAGCTTTTATATGTGTTTCAGCTGTTTTAACTTTTCGACACCATTTCCGGCCAGATTTCTTCCTTAGCGTTTATCAAGCTCTGCTCATGAAAGCCCAACGGTATTTGAGTCGAGAAACAACGCTGACCTCACCCAAACTTTAACACAACGACGTAGAACCATTACTCCACTTACTTGCTTGATGTGTCCTTTAAGTCTCTTTCAAACTGAAAAAACTTGCTTCTTCTCTTTGCGTGCTCTTTCATAGGGGTACGTCGTCGTTGAAGTAAGACGACGACGTAAGAAACTTGCCCCAGCCGTACTGATGGGGCCCCCGAACGAATACCGCCTCCGCTTGCAGCGAGAGTTTGGTATTACACATGAGGAAAAGTCGTTAAATGACTTTCCATATGAGTATCGGCTATTTTTTATCAGAGGTACATTTATGATACGTTAATGTTGTTCTTTTTCGAAATCCCTTTCACGCTTCTTGGTTTTTATAGCATTTGAACTCTTGACATCCATCCATTAAATTGTTAATGAAATGTGAAAGTGATGGCAAACTTCCCTTTTTGAACGCTCTTATAACTACACAAAACGGCAAATTGGAATCATTAGTTTCCCGTAAGACTTGTTTTTTTGATTTGGGATCCAGTTATTTCAGTTTTTGCTCTTTCCAGTTTAAAGTTAACGGTGTTAGAACTGTTTTTTTTTTAACATACAAGATTTGCTCGTTTCTAAAAAAATCCATTCCGAATTTGAATGCTTACCCTTAAGCTATAGCTTAAGGGTACGATCTGGAATTCACTTTTCAATTACCTCCCATTGTGCAGTGTATTCATTTTCTCCTTTAGCTTTGTGCAATTTATAGGGAATGCGGTCTGTCCGTGATCATCAATGTTTTGACATCTCTAGTTAGAGACATTCTGTACAATTATCTAGTCAGAATATTAAATTCTCTGTTTTAAAATAAAAAGCAAGGCGAAAATCGCTACACCTAAAGTCATTTTTATTAAAAATGATCAAATAAAGCTGAACGTTTCGGACTAACTGTCCATCTTCAGCAAAAAAAAACAGGAAAAAAGTGGTCTCATTTCAATGATTCATGTCAACTGTTGTGCCTCTGAAATTTGCTCGAAGCAGGTGTCTTGTATTTACATCGACCAAACAATCTGTCTGCAGTAGTCACCTGCCACGCCATCTCGAAAAATCCTCCATGAGTCCCACAACGTTTTAAAATTTTAGAGATTGATCAGTTTAATTGCCTTGCCAAATGTTGCAAAAATCTACCGAGTTTTCTCCCTTCCGCGATGGTGTTTTGTTGTCTGAAAAATATTCTTCATTATTATATGTTCTCATATAGCCTTAAAAGTGCACCTGGAAAAACTATATGAAAAAAATGATATTAATGAAAATTTATGTGAAAATGAATACAGAAAGAGTTACTTGAATGAGCTACTTTGATAAATCTGAAGCTGTACGAGGAATTTCAACACAATTTTTGAAAATTATGTTCAACATTCCTGATAGATACTCTTTATGGCGATCTCCCACATCACACTAGAAGATGGTATAAATTAAAAATGTTAATCACGAGTTAGAATTTATAGCCCATTTTCAATTCCACACATATTTCAACATTCACGGAACATTTCAGCACAACTTTCTTTGCAATAATGTGACATAGAGAAATTTTGAGCATTAACAATGCTTCATTCAATCAAGTTATTCAAGTCGTACAATATCAAGTTCAAGTTATTCAATAAATGCTTGAGTGAAGTGAATTGAATTTCAGGGGAACATATTTTCAAATGCGTATACCTTCGGGTTTTTTTTTCAAATTTTGATATTGTGCTCAAGGGTTTTTAATAAATAAGTTTGATCATTTTACGTTTTTCTTTCTAAACGAGGCTCTTCATTCAAAGTAAGCCTAATACTTTTCCACTCATGATAATACTTGAAATTACCAGTTTCTGATGTACCTGTCGCACGCACAGAGCAGAGTATGTAATTTCTTAAAAATTATTGATTTTAAACTAGTGCCATTGAATATTAATGGAAATGCTCTAATAGGATTAGAACGTAAAAAATGCAACGTTGTTATTGGGAATAAATTTTCACAACCACTCAGTTGAAAAAATAGCTGAAATTAACGTTCAGCGAACACCGATCATTGTTTGATTTAAATAATTGAATTGAACAAAAGTACGGATAGAATGAAAGAAATATTCTGTAGTGTATTACTTTTTCATACAGTATAATTTTTTTATCATGACTGAAATGATACACAGGATGAATTGCTTACATTGGTTTCGGTAAGCAATGCAGTCTGACGTAGTCTCAAGCCACCCATGTGCGTTTGTCCTGTTCATCAATGAGGAATTGAATTCCTTTGTTTGGAGTCCGTCTACGTTAACTCACCCTAGTAACCTGTCACTGAAGCCAAAGATGTTCCATACAGGACTAGTGTTAGCTGGTCATCATTCTTATTACAAACGATTATTAAAATCCCAGAGTAAACAATTTTGTTCAGTTAACCAATTTCAGAGTCATTATTCGAATCATCATCTTCAGAGTTTTAAACTTCTAAGTTCTCAACGCTGCTTATGACGGTTGCAAGTCTTAAAATTAGCCCTCCATAACTATTACTCCTGAGGAGGGGTTTTCAATTGAGCTTGAGCCAAGCAGCTGAAATTTCCTAATTTAAATTTTAACGTCACTAGGAGATACGGCCTGGACAGCAAGCCTCGTTAGGTTAATGAAGATAAACTATGGGGCCCGATATCGACCTGACCATAATGGACCATTTATGAAGCAAAGTGTCGACCCCTGGACTACAAGCTGTCCTCATGATGCATGCGAGCACGCAAACCTCCAAGGACTTCGGTGCCGTGGATGATTGATCATTCCCGCCCAAGTTCAAGTTTCTAACTCAATATTAACAATGCAAGGGCCCATTAATTCTCAACAAACATTTAAACAAAATGCTGTAATAAAATGATTAACCGAGCATGATGATGAAGTACAGCAGTGGTAGAGCAAAGCTCATTCGCCGTGAGCATAGCAAGACTCTAAAGGACAGAAGCTAGCAATTGCATGAGTCGCTTGGCCTCACACGTGCAATAAAATGCGTTCGACTCTTCAGGGAGTTTGCAAGGAGATTGCGTGAATACAGCGCTACTTTGTGTATTTGTGTTTTTGTGCACAGGGCAAGTAGTTTGAAGAACAAAATAATTATTTTAATATTTTAGGCTGCTTTTACAAGTAAGTAAGGGGGCTAAAACATTATTAACGATAACAGTCACAATGGAATTTTTTCGACAAAATTGATTCATTCATCACGGGCCAGTGGCCATAAAAAACTTGAATATTTTTCCCGCAAAAACTTTCACTTTCAATTTGACGCTCATAGTTTATACATGTTCTCACAAATATCAATTGTTGTGTCCCGAATACGAACCGTTAAGTTTTCGCCACAAAAAAGAGTAAAGGGCGGTTGGACGTGAGAGCTTACACCGAACTCTGCTATCAAGAAATCTCAATGCTCAGCAGTATACAACGCGCCAGATGTCGATGTGTACCCAGCGAGGGCTCGACCGTTACAAAAAAGAGGCAACACCGGCTCCCAGGGGCAGCGTGGCAGGACGGCAACAGCGGATGGCAACAGCGTGGCACCAGCATGGCACCAACATGGCATCAGCGTGGCAGCGGTATGGCAGCGTGGCAGCGTGGCTTTGTGGCAATGAGTAGCCGCGACGAATACTGCAGGCGTCAACTTCAACGGCTATGATCAGCCGCGGTAACTCCTGCAGCACGACAGCTACTTAAAGGGTTCGACGAGGGTTAGGGCATCATCATTATAGAGCGTAACTCCGACGTTAGAAGGTCTCATCGTGCCACTTCATTAGATGTGTTAAATTTGCATACGGCGAGGCACTCCGTATTGGTCCCTGACTCTGTGTTAACGTCACGTAATCATTTAACGTACAATTCGAGACCTTAATATTGCACTCCGTCATCGCTGCATATCCAAAGTTGCGTGAGACCCTCGTGACAATTGTTCCTATATATTTGCTAGTCTCATCTACCCCATTGTCATATTTTGTGTACACCTTTCATCATAACAAGTAAAAATGACGTGGCCACGTTGAAAGAATCGTGTTTTCTTTCGGAAAATAACTCCTTTGATTTTTAGACTTGAAAAGATGAAAAAAATTGATAAACCTTGAACTTGGATTCTAAAAGAAAAGAGGCTATAACAATTGGTGGTCAGCGAACGTGGGATCATAACCCAATAACGCTCAACGTCTCCACAAGGGACCGTTAAGCCACGCTACCTATTCAAAAAAATTTTTTGTAACGTAAATTAAATGGCCCAAGTAATTATTTAAATTCATTCATCTCATTTATAATTTGTAATATTTCCCTAGAAATGTGTATGTCCTCATGTCACTTTATTTGCGTATTGATTTATTTCTTTACTGTGTGTATTAATTCATTCAATTCGTTTTATTAACTTAGCCCTATTGATTTATTTCCTTCTGACATGTATTAATCCATGCAAAACCGCTTCCGTAATAAGATTATTGTGCTCTTTATTTTGATGCCATTGTATCCATGTGTGTTGCTTTATTCATTGATTTAACCCGTTTTATTAACTGATTTAACCCGTTTTCCTATTGATTTGATCCGTTTTATAAGATTATTGCGTATTCTATTTTTGATATTTCGTGTCTATGTGCATTGCTTTTGTTGGATCTATCCAATTATTTCTGTGCATTTGGAAACTTATTGTGCGAAAGATTCAATTATGTCTGTGTATTTGGAAACATATTGTACGAAATATTGCATTTAAACTTCTAATTTGAAACTCTAAGATTGCTATCAGTATTCATTGTGAATCTATTTCGCTTCGCCAATTTTGCCCTAATTATCAGTTGAAACCATGGCTGGGGACGATAATGAAAGTAATCAAAGTAACAATGGGGAGAACAATCAAAGTAGCTTTGTCACTTTAAATCATGCAATTGATCTGCCTAAATTTAATGGTGAAGGCTGTGTAACTTCATTTTTAAAACACTTTCAGACCAGAGTTGACATTTACAATAATGATAAAGACTTGCAATGTCGTTATTTGAAAAATGCTCTTACTGGGAAGGCTTGGGATTCTTATGTTCTTAAATCGGACCAATTAGTCACTCTGGAAGATGTTAAAACTTGGCTTGTTTCTGTTTACAAGGGGGCCGTGAATTATAGAAAGACCGTTCATAAAATCCTATTTAGTCTGCGTCAAGAGAATGATGAGAGTGTCAATGCATTTGCAACTCGCGTTCTAGCTAGCTGGAAAGACGTGTTCGGCCAAGAATGGCACTACGAGGATGCCAATGCACAAAAAATTCTAATCCCGACTATCATTAAAAATATGAACCCCAAGATCAGTGAAAAATTATCACATTATTTTGACCCTGAGAGTGTGACAAAACTCCTAGACAAAGCGAGGTCAATTGAGGAATCTTTGATCGAAGAAAGATCTTTGTTGAACCGCAAAAGGCGAGCCCATGAGAGTGATGTAGTGGTGGAGAAATGTCAATACAACTCACCACAAAAGCGAGCGTACCAGCCTAAGAACCCATTTAAATGGCAGAGTGCTTCACACCAAAAGGCACGCCCCTTTAATAATTATCAACGTAAATTCAACGGCCATCCGAGTCAGAATGGTGACATCGCCGCAGTAAAGTCAAAAAACTACTACAGCAACCGAAAAGCTTTTCCCCCGTGATTTTGCTAAACATTGAACAGAAAAAATGCTCCACATTCGTTGATTCAGGCTCTTCCGTGACTCTTGTGAAATCTTGTGTAATTAACAAATTATTCAAAACTCCACCCCGAATTAAACGATGCACTAAAGTTCTTTGTTCTGTAAATGGAGACAATCTCCACACTCGAGGTACGATTGACCTGAAATTTAAACTAGGTGATGTTGAGTATTGCCATTCTGCTATAATTGTGGAAGATTCTTACTTCCCTGGAGCTGTCTTGATAGGCCGAGATTTCCTTAAGAGGTTCGGCGTTGAAATAAAATACAGTCAGAATGAGAAAGGTCACGTGAGAATTAACAATAAAGTTTACCCATTTCAATCAGTTGCTGCTTCTAATTCAGTAAATTTTGTGAAACAATCTGAGGATGCATCATTCAGTGTCGCAAGAATGTCACATGATCTGACTGTTGAAGGAGGCACGTTATGTCATTCCTTTTTGAGGGTTCCCAAGCACATGAATGGAAAGACCGTCGTTCTAAAGCAGAGCGTTACATGCAAAGGAATAGCAGTGCCTCGCACGTTAGCCACAGTCCGTGATGGTACCGTGCCTGTAGTTTTTGTAAATTATAATGATAAGAATGTTCTTGTGCCTAGAAATAAAATTTGTGCTAGTTTAGATGTTGCCATTGAGGACCCAGAGCCTGGCTCAGACGAAAGCGAAAGTGATGCTCGAGCTCAGGCACAGCGCAAGGCCTATGATGCCGTGGCGACAGTGCATGACGCCAGACGAGCTCCCGCTCTGACTGAAAGCCCCTTGAGTCAGTGCAACCCTGAGTTACTGCCTAACAGTGAACTGTTGCCAGTCGCAGAGAAACGAAATGAACCTGAATTCAACCGGATGATTGACGATGTTGACTTGTCACATCTGAACTTAGATCAGAGAACGACCCTTGTAAATTTGATTAACAATCATAGGAATGCGTTCGCGGTTGGAGACGAGATTGGTCATGCGCGAAATGCTGTACATAGATTAGACATTCAGGGTCATGAGCCAATCAATACGCCCCAATATCGAGTTCCTCACGCTACAAAACAATTAGTTGAAGAGCATGTCCAAGAGATGCTGAAACAGAAAGTTATAGAGCCAGCTTACTCCCCATGGTCGTCACCTATTTTGACAGTCAGAAAAAACGATGGAACTCATAGGATAGTTGTCGATTTTCGTCTTATCAACAAAATAGTTAAGAAAGACACTTTCCCTATCCCGCATATGACTGACACCCTCGAAAGTCTAAAGGACTCAAATTTATTCACGACCCTTGATATGAGAAGCTCCTATCATCAGATCGAATTGTCCCCAGAGAGCAGAGACATTACCGCTTTCAGAACGCCTACAGGTAGTTACAGGTACTGCCGGTCACCCCAGGGTCTTATCACATCTGCGGCTGCACTTCAAAGAGCAGTTATTATGGCTTTTTCTCCATTCATTTCAAAATTTCTGTTCTGTTACGTTGACGACATCATCATCTATTCAAAAAATTTCGAGACTCATATCGAACATTTGGATAAGGCGTTACTTCAAACAGCTGCTTCAGGTTTCAAATTAAGCCTTAAGAAATGCCAATTTGCGGCCAGTAGCGTGACTTTCCTTGGTATCAAAGTCAGTTCAGAGGGACTAACTCCCAGACCTGACAAAGTGCGAGCTTTAGCGGATGCTTTGAGACCTAGGAGTGCTAAAGAGGTGAAGAGATTCTTAGGCTCTACCGGATTCTTTAGAAAGTTCATTAAAAATTATGCTCATATCGCGGCACCTCTAACCGAGCTAACAAAAAAGACGAACTCATTTAAATGGACTGACGTCCATCAGCGAGCTTTCGATGACTTGAAAGATAAACTTGTGTCTGCGCCTATACTTAAATTTCCTGACTTTCAGAGAGAGTTTGTGTTGCACACTGATGCCTCGGGCATTGCAATTGGTGGAGCATTACTTCAGATGCATGACGGCATTGAGTTACCTGTAGCATACTATAGTCGAAAATTAAAGGGAAACGAACTTAAGTACTCTGCAACAGAACTCGAAGCTCTCGCTATCCATGATTCAATCAAACATTATGATGCGTACCTGTACTTAAATGAGTTCGTCGTGGTAACTGATCACCGTCCCTTAACGTTCATTTTTGCTAATAAAACAGGTAATCACCGTATTTCAAGATGGGCTCTGCTTCTCCAGGAATATAATTTCTCTGTTCGGTACAAGCCAGGAGCACAACACCATTTGCCCGACTATTTGTCTAGATCCGAAAGAGTCGTCAATGCTGTCGTAGACACTGCTGAGTCAAACTGTAGTAATAAGAATGATCCTAAGATTAATGCTGATGTTCCTTCTAGAATTAAGCCATGTTCTGATAATGACGCGACAGGTGCTTCTGTCAACGATGTGTGCTCTCGACCCACGTCAAGCGAGCAGACAGGTGTTGCTGCCGAGACCGCCCAGCCACTGAGTTTGGATGATGTAGCTTTGGAGCAGAGCTTGGACCCATATTGGTCTTCCGTTAGAGATTTAATAAATAATAATGATAGAGGTAACTGTAAGATTTCTAATGTTGACGAATATTTCATTGATGATAACGATGTTCTATGCAGGTTGTCGAGAAAGAAACGCAGAAACGGTAGAAGTAATGTACAGATAGTCATTCCTAAGTCTTTAGTTAAGGTAGCTTTAAAGCTGAGCCATGACAACGATTTGTCCGCTCATATGGGTTTCCTAAGAACTCTTGAACGTGCCAGAGATAAATTCTTCTGGATTAATCAAATTCGTGACGTCAAAGACTATGTAAAGAAATGTCTAGCTTGCCAACGAACAAAATGGCAGGGTCAATTTAAAGTTCCCTTGGGAAAATTCCCTGAAACCTCCTATCCCCTTGAAAGAGTTGCAGTTGACCTTGTTGAGCTTCCTGTTAGTTACGCAGGCAACAAATACCTTCTAACGATAGTTGATCATTTTACTAGGTATGTTGATGCTTATCCCCTTACAGATAAGTCTGCGGATACTGTCACCAGAGCTTTTGTCCAATACGTCGGAAAATTCTCTGCCCCGAATACGATCGTCAGTGACAGAGGCAGCGAATTTACCAATAGGTTATTCCAGGACGTCTGCAAAAATCTCAAAGCGAGATCACAAACGACGACTGCTTACCACGCGATGGCGAACGGTTGCTGCGAGAGAATGAACGGTATCTTAAAGACTGCAATCTCTCACTTAGCGGCTGAAGATAAGTTCACTTGGGACGAGAGCGTCGCCTTTGCGACTCTCGCGGTGAATACTTCCTATCAGACTGCGATTAAGGACACGCCGTTCTTTCTGTTCTACGGCCGAGACGCAAACCTTCCCTTCCACGACATCTTCAAGGAGCAGCCTATAAACTACGCATGTGACAAAGAGTATTCAACTGAAGTCTCGCTCCGACTGTCCAAAGCATTTGCTGCTGTTAGAAAAAACTCTGAGGCGGCCAGGCAAGCTGCGGCGAAGATCTACAATCGAACGGCCAAAGAATGTGATGTCCAAGCTGGGGACCTTATTATGTTGAGGAATGAAGGAGGGTGTGTCGAGGACAGAGCCTTTCCATCGAGATTCCGAGGCCCCTATAGAATTACCTCCAGACGTGGAAATAACATCACTATCAGAGGTCTATATTCAGACCGAAAGGAGCAGACCGTGCACCTGAACCGTGTGAAACGTGCTTATCTTGACGACGCCATGGCCTTCCCTTTCAACAACGACGAAGAAAAGGACGAACTGCAAGGGGCAGAGACGAACGACATTCCTACAGTGCCGAGCACAAGCCAGAGGAATGAAGGAATGATTCCTAGGTACTCTCTGAGAAATCGGACGAGACGCCCAAACTATGTATGATTATTTGTGTCTCGCAAGGACGTCCCAAAACTTCGATGATGATTGCTCCATTTCATTCTAAAGATGTACTATGTTTAATATTAATGTTTTCTAACCATTTCCCTTGTGTTTAACATTCCTTTCGTATTACAAATTTAGGATATGTGTTTTGACTTAGGATTAACTGATTTTCCACGTCCCAAACTTCAATAATGATTATCTCATTTCACTCCCAAATGTTCTATGTTTAATATTCAGAATGTTTTCTAATCATTTCCCTTGTGTTTAACATTTCTTTTATATTTCAATTTTAGGATAAGTGCTTCGACTTAAATTTAAATGATTTCTCCAGCAAAATGCAGATAGGATGTATTACATGATTAATGTCGATTTATAAATCAATTTATGTATTTAATCAGATAAAAATTTTACTCGATGTCAAATTTGTAACCCGTTCGTATGTCTTTTCATAGCTCTTCCCCAGGAATGTGTGCTAATACGTAGGAACTTTCCTTTGCAGCCCACTAATTATCCGAGATATTGAATGTCATATTATGTATTTCTCATTAACTTCATTTACCGTGCATTTATTTCATTTGTGTTCTCTAACGGATTTCTTTGAGCTTATTGCGTTAGATTACTTTGATCTCTCATCAATTTAATTTACCTTTCATTTATTTCATTTGTGTTAGTTATAATGTTCTCTAAAGGATTTCTTTGAGCTTATTGCTTTAGATTACTGGATCTAGTTAAAACACAATCGAAGGGTGATACACCGGGCTGTAAATGGCAAGGGGGAGATGTGATGAGTAGATGGACACAATTGATTACGATAAGTCGAAGAAATCCGAGAGAAAAAAATTTTGTCAAAGCCTGAGATTAACGTGGAACGATTGATTACAGCAATGCTGCGCTGACTGGGGTCTGAGCAGTGGCAGCACACACCCTCCTCTCTCCACCGCAGCTACGCCGCGGCTGGGAAGCCGTGTACGGGGCTACAGGCGCACAGCACTCACGCACCGCTCGCCAGCGCGACAGTGCAGCGACCCAGAGGCAGTGTGCAGGCGCACAGTACAATGCCAACGCTATGGCAACACCGCTCTCCATACCAGCTGTTTCTACTACGCGTCGTCAGCGACGACCTTGCTATTAAAGGACCTCAGCTGTCCTGGCGTGCCGCGGCCCCAGCTGTACAGACGCAATAGGCGGACCCAGCTTCCCATCTGCAGCAACAGTACACCCACTCGTACAAAGGACTGGACTTTCCCCTGAACATCTATATTTTCGCCGGACACGGATTCAACAACGGCGAAGAAAAAATGAAGAAGATACCGTTGGACAGCAATATGTCCGTAGTAACTACACGCAGGAGGTCGAGTATAGACTGATCGATTGCATATTCGATATTTTAGTAGGATGGTTTTTACCCCTTTGAACGTCTTCAGAAGGCCTCTGATAGAACGTCATTAGCCAAGAGAGAAGGTCTTCGATAGTGAATTGGAATAGGACGTCCCGACGACCACAATAAGCTATCGCTTGTTCAGGATCTTCGATTCAGAAGTGCGTCAGAAGCACAAATCTCAAGGCTTGTCTAATTTCGCCCCTGCAATGAAGTACGAATCTCAGATGCGTGACTTCAGTAGACGGAAACTTCCATTTTACATCCAGGAGGATGTTGATTAATATAGGTTGGGGGGATTCTGTTGTGTCCCGAATACGAACCGTTAAGTTTTCGCCACAAAAAAGAGTAAAGGGCGGTTGGACGTGAGAGCTTACACCGAACTCTGCTATCAAGAAATCTCAATGCTCAGCAGTATACAACGCGCCAGATGTCGATGTGTACCCAGCGAGGGCTCGACCGTTACAAAAAAGAGGCAACACCGGCTCCCAGGGGCAGCGTGGCAGGACGGCAACAGCGGATGGCAACAGCGTGGCACCAGCATGGCACCAACATGGCATCAGCGTGGCAGCGATATGGCAGCGTGGCAGCGTGGCTTTGTGGCAATGAGTAGCCGCGACGAATACCGCAGGCGTCAACTTCAACGGCTATGATCAGCCGCGGTAACTCCTGCAGCACGACAGCTACTTAAAGGGTTCGACGAGGGTTAGGGCATCATCATTATAGAGCGTAACTCCGACGTTAGAAGGTCTCATCGTGCCACTTCATTAGATGTGTTAAATTTGCATACGGCGAGGCACTCCGTATTGGTCCCTGACTCTGTGTTAACGTCACGTAATCATTTAACGTACAATTCGAGACCTTAATATTGCACTCCGTCATCGCTGCATATCCAAAGTTGCGTGAGACCCTCGTGACAATTGTTCCTATATATTTGCTAGTCTCATCTACCCCATTGTCATATTTTGTGTACACCTTTCATCATAACAAGTAAAAATGACGTGGCCACGTTGAAAGAATCGTGTTTTCTTTCGGAAAATAACTCCTTTGATTTTTAGACTTGAAAAGATGAAAAAAATTGATAAACCTTGAACTTGGATTCTAAAAGAAAAGAGGCTATAACAAATTTTAGGGAGCGTATGATGATGTACTCGTAGTGCTCTAAATATCACCTCGCTCCACCATCTCTAAACACGCAACGCTGCTGTGAGCAACTGTAGATCGGTGAGAAAGAGTTTACATACATCGTTACTCAGTGATCTATGATACAGTTATGCATCAAGTGTGGATATCATACTTTCTAGGACTCAAAATGGGTCGAGTCAAACTTTCCATGCTAGAAATATTCCAAGATTCCCCCAATTGCTCCAGAAAATGTCATTGATACGTGAGGACAAAGACCTGAAGATGACAAAGATGCTATTTATAACGTGGCAAGGCACTCACCGTGTTCTCTCCTGATGCGTACCACCTCAGTGTCAGGAGTTATATCAGAAACACCTATCACAGCTGCATACCTCGGGAGAAAACATCATGCTCTCTTTAAAAACACCAATGTGTGATCTAACCAACTATGGCTACGGAAGAATTTGTAATACCAGATTGACCTGCCACCATGCTTACTCTTCAAAAGCACGAAAAGAAACGTCTAAATTTCTTTAAGAATTCATGAAGTTAAGTTATGGAAACACTTAAATTTCTCACGACTGGTTTCAAAATTGTTGTCGCTCAATCCGACGCTGATTCCTATGCGACTTGCGGAGTGAGGTTGAAACAGTGTTACACGCGTATAAAAAATGAATCTTTATTCATAATGTGGGAGTGTGGAGGGCTTTTAGTGCTCATGAAAGAAGAAGGGACTTTACTTTTTCCTTTTGGAGGGAATGGCAGTGGACATTGATGTATGACTGTTCAGAGTATGACTGTTCGAAAAACAAAAAAAAAAAATTTCCTACCTTTTACATCAGATCATGTTCACGAAGTGTGAGGAATCAAAGCTAGCGTCAGTGTAGCATTTGCATGCATAGTCTGTAGTATTTGCAGGCGCTTCAGCGGTCCCGGATCCTAACCTGAAGTTGACTGCTTCAATTAAGTCGGTAAGCAGGATGACTTTTGTGGCTCATTCACCAAAATGATCGATGAATCCGGAGCACACTCATTACCATGCGTGGGCAGTTGAGGCAGCTTTCGCGGGAATTTTTTAGTCGCGAACTTTGTCAATCTACTGCAAAATGGAAGCCACTTTTATGTTGCCGAGAATGAAAACAATTCAGCAATAACCGCTGTAAAATGTTGCACGCCAACAGTTACGTCTCGTTTGTGAGACGAGATTGGCATAAATTTACATTTTAAATCAGGCGATTGATACCGTCTTCACAATACTATCATCTAATTGATACGGTATCAGGCGATGACTGATACCGTCTTCACAATACTATCATCTAATTGATACGGTATCAGGCGATGACTGATACCGTCTTCACAGTACTATCATCTAATTGTAAAGTGGCATTAAACAACCTTTCTGACTTTTTTACTTAGCAACATTTAATTTGCGGGATTTTTCCTTATACAATGCAAGTGAAATATTTGCTCCAAGAATCAAATAAATATTTTACAAGTTTAATTATCGCTGTTCTTCCAAGTGGAGTGTGATCTTGACGCCATAGGGTGTTAATTAATATTTTGAATGACTTGACATGAAAAAGAGGAAACACCTATCAGTGGTTCGAAAATTTTTCCCATCATTGTCATTAAATCGTACAATGTTTCTCAAACAACATGATGTTCTGGAAAAAAACAAAGAAAAAACGCGGCGGTAAAAATTTCCGTTTCAAGAAAAGAGTACTAGCATGTCTGTTCAAATGAAAAAACTTCAAAGAAAAAATTGTATTTACCGATTTTACTGCTCATATCCTGGTTTTTACGAAACTGTAGTTCATGCACCAATAGAGATTTTTTATTCGTAAAGCAACGCAACAAGTTAGACCAAAAATCTCCTATTTCAAGCTTGTATCTAGTTGTATACCTAGGTATGGTATCGAAATTCGACCAAACATCATATTATTGAAACTCCAGCGCAGGTAAAAAGTACACTTAGCCAGTGAGTAAACGACACTAATGCCCTCGTTTTATCAAGGCACTGCTTATCACAAGACTAATTAACATTACAATATCGTCACCGGGGAATTATTTCGCCATGAGGAAATAACAGTACTCACAACTTCTGCTCTCAACCACTTGGTTAGTGCAATGCGCAAAACAGTGCTAAGTAAATATGAGCCAGGATCATTCTGTGGAAGCTATAAGCTGCCAAAGGGTGAGAACATTTGCACAGGAATAATATCTGTATTGAAATATTATGCAACCGTGGTATAACAAGATTTAATCAGTTAATATGCAATTCTTTAAATGGAGGCAGTTTACGAAAAAATGCGACAGAATGTCTTCCCTTGACACAATAGCTGAGCGCTGCACTTGGACGATATACAAGGTCTGCAGTTCCGTTTCCTGCAGCTGTGCGACCCATTTCTCGAAACAAGCCATTTCTGTATCATACAAAACTTAAAATACGAGCAAAAAAGGGTGTAGAAGAACCTGTTCAATACGTTTAAATTTTATTTCATCACCACAACATAGGTCAGAGCTTGAAAAGCTTTATTATAACAAGCAAACAGTAATTGTTAAATATAACGAAAATGAAAGATTCGTAAATGTTCCTTCAAACGATACTCTCCCCAAACTGAATCAGCACTCTCCTTATTTTGAAATTTATTCGCATCTCCGTCCCATAGCACAATCTGGAAATTCTTCGGATTTCGTTGCCACATTTTCAGACTTTGCAGGAATGAACTATCTTCATTTAGGGTTGATGATTAATATTTGGGATACTCCCAACATCACTAAGCTATCGACCTACATCTGGAGTTGATATTGTTCAGGGACTTATTCATGTATCAGGCATTGAAAATTTACTTCAGCTATTACTTCAAGCTGAAAATTTTGTAAAACGGACATCTTGGGCCTGCGGGGGAATAGTTATTTCTCGGAACAAATGAGCTTGCTTCCCGAACAAATTGCGTTACGAAGTTAACGAAATAAAACAGCTCAAAGTTCTTCTTATAAAATGAATTTAAACAGGCATTTTCAATTTTCTGTGTCTGACAATTATTAAAGTAGGAAATTTGAGGAGGCCCTCTTAATTTTTTTTTTCCTTAGTATACAATTCTTTGGATTCCCTTCTAGGCTTTGGCACAAAATTCTACGAGGTCCCTAATACTAACTGTAAATGTTATTACAGATGAATATATCGGGATGAATGAATGAGTGTGACATGGATCAAACTATAAAATTAAAAAAAGTCAGATTTTATATTCCGGGAGGATTAAGAAGATTCGTAGAATCTGTCTACCTTCCCACACTTTCAAGTGTTAAACAGTAAATTACCTTAAAAAAATTCTCAGTCCTTTCCATGACACTCACCAGCACGAGATTATAATAATTATTCAACACCAGTGTCTCACCAGACAATCGATGACGTTCCGCACCAGCACGTGAATGAGCCCGCAACTTATCACGAGATCTCACCGCATTTTATCCCCTGACATCCCACTACGAAGTTACGTGTAAAAGGCAATGCAAGATATGAGGCGAATGCATCACTCTACCATCTATCTTACTGTAACTTAGTGTGTTAAATTCCGCCTTGCCCTTCTATATCAAGAATAAGATCAATTTTTTTCACCTACTCATGCGTTCTCTTCCTTACTGCAGCCTTTATTTTATTCCCGTCCAATTGGTTTTTAATTGGTGTAGGCGTAGTTTGTCAGTAAAGCTTGGATATTATTTATCAGGTGAATTTTTGTGATTTTGATAATTGAATACAATCGGTTTTATGTGAACTCTCATTATCGGGTTACTGTAATTTATACGCGTATTGGCATGGAGTTGGAGTTGACATGGAGTGAACGCTCATTTTTGGGGTACAGTCAATTATGAAACAAGGCTATTCAAAAAAATTTTTAAAATATTTTCTTAACATATACTCTTAAAAACGTTGATGACTTCTAGACTTCTGGCGCTGGATATTGAAAGGAAGATCATAAAACTCAAGAAGGAAAGAATTAAAAGTAGGAAGAAGAGAAAAATTTGCCACCTCCACACTAATTAACCTTCAAGAAACAATTTTTCGCCGCGAGATATGCACCTGCTCTGGTGTGCGCTCGTCTGGAAGGGAGCGACCTAATGGCTAAAAGCGGATTACTGGAACGCCTCATCTCAGAAAACAATTCAAGATTTTGTTCGTTTTCTATGAAATGTCAAAAAAATCACCATTTGAAACGGAGTGCAAGCCTGAACAATGCCTTGCTAATGAAAAAATAACGCTCACCGGTGTAGCTGCTCAAGGTTTATTGATACGTCGGAGCGAGGATATCTCACATTTTTAGTTGTATTAATGATTTGATGCACGATAGAAAATTCTTACCAAGCCACGTTTTCACTGATTTTCATGACATCTGATTGGACAACCAGGGTAAAAGAGGTCACCTAACATTTTTTATTTTGATATTAAATAATTATTTGGGGCAGCTTTCATTTCATGATGTTTCCTTAAAACCTACCATAGTTCAATCGCTGATCTCAACAAAAGACATTCAAAAGAAGGTTCGTCATAATTTGTGGAATGGAACTCAGAACTCTTCTTCATTGGGTGATATGTTTACGAGAACGAGGGTCGATCAATACTGAGTTCGACAATCAGTCGATGCCTAAGGAGCGTCACTTTCAGAGAGATGTGGCGTTATGCTTGATTTCAGGGTAAATTATAAGTAACTGTCTGATTATTTTCATACAGTTTATAGTAGACCCTTTGCTTCAAATATTTCTCCACGTGCTCATGATCAAATTGGTAGGGAAGTTTTGGATCGGGTATCTTCTCTCATTGAATCTTTAGTGGCAGTGCTCAAAGTTTTGAATTTGATGTCCGTTTTCATTATCTTCGCCAGGAGAAACGTACAGGAAAGTAGCTTTTCAAATAGAAAGCTTGGTTAGTAAAGTAAATTTAATGCAACTTTTAAACTAAACAAACGTAGGAATAGACGTTGTTAAATTATGATCAACGCATGAATAAACTGAAACAAAACCATGCCTGCGGTCGTTAGCTTTCTTAAATTACGACTAGAATCGATCGATTAATCTGGGCCCTGCAAAGCTGTCTTTGACAGTTTCATCCTCATTTTGGTTCAAGTGTTTTAAAAGTTGGTGCAGCTTAAATTCGTCCTAACAATTTCTAATAAACAATACAGAAAATTAATATTTCCCTTCTATTATTGTAGACGGTTTGGGCTGTGTTTGGGATTGGGAATATAATATTAAAAAAAAATCATTTTCCGCCAACTTTTGTTGTTTTACTGGCAGTAGTACGCAAAACCATTCGGGACGAATCACATTCATCCAACACTGAACACTGTGAAAAATATCAAAACGTATTTCGAATTGAATTTTTCAATTAAATCTTAAACTTAATAGAAAATTGCAAAGAAAATTGCATTATGATCAAATTTATCGAAGATTTAGAAATAGTTTAACGACCATGATGTTCAAGTCATCGTTCTTTGAGCCCAACAACTGGTCACAGAATCAATCTAAACAGGAATGATATTTGATAATGTTCAATCCGTAAAATTAGGTCTAACATTGGTAGTTAAACACGAATTGTATGGCTGAAATTCTGAATCATACCTACATGCTGTACGTATGAAAGAATGCGAAAAGAACTCTAGCTGAGACAAAAATGATGGTGAAATCAAAGCTGGATTTAGTGTAGAAAACTGATTAGTCAAATCAACGCCAGTATATATATATATATATATATATATATACGTATATACTTGTATGCATACATTCAATATTAATAGATTTTGTAAAAAGCAGACAATAATTTGTCAAACTACAAAAATTATCTGTCTAATAATTTGGCAAAACAGCACAGGCTTCTCGAAAATAAACTTGCAAAACTAACTAAGAAAAGCATCATGGGCGTGGTCTGAATTGTTCAATTTTGAATTCATTCAGTAATAACAATCGCAGAAAAATATCGAACGCCTGGGCGTGACAGGTTATCAAACGGACGCAAGAAAATTTAACTCCAGGGTCTGAAAAAAGCTCGTGTTAATATGGTGGAACCAATTAGTGGCAATATCCCAAGATTCGTCAACGGGATAGGAAATTTTTCTAAAATATTATGCAAACGCTGAAACTAGAACAAAAATTAGCCAGATAACTACTGGTCGTTTCCCTTACAGATACTACACTCATTATATCAAATCTATATGTTTTACACAAAGAATACTTTGTGCCCGCTCAATTACTCATCACAGCTCTGCCAAACAGCAAGATTCTAACTCACATCTTGTGTATATCAGCGTGGGATGTAATTGAGAAAAAGAATAAATCATTATATTATTTTCCTTAACATTTTACTGATGAACAAATGCTCCAGTCATCTTGACTCTTGATTTCAGCTATTGAGCATTTGCTAAATTACACTTTAAAAGAAGCTCATTATTTTCATTTGTATGCTGAACATTTCCCAGTAAACGTAAACGCTACATGTTTAAGCATCAACTCCACGTAGAGTGTACATTTCATACCTCATATTCGTGGGGAAAATTTCTTGCCAAGGCTTGGAAAAGTTATTGAGAAAAGTTGTTTACTTTATAGGAGATAAGATTTTCCTTATCTACCGTTTATCTCGGAACGAGCAAATTAGTAATGTTTACTTGTCTGTTGTTGATCAATTATACACGTTCAATTGAATACTTAGAGCAAAGAGAAGTACATTAATATAGTATCAATGAGTCCTACATCTTATTATTTCCTATAAATTGGAATTAGGCCCACTGATTTCTGTTTATTTTGATCATAATATCAAAATGAAATAGGTTAGACTGTCAGTTAGAGCAGAAGTTTATTAAAACCTTCAAAAACAACAAAACCTTCACCTTCAAGTTAAAAGGCTCAAATTACAACTTTTTGTTTATGTTGTAGAACCCAAGAATTCGTCAGAAGAGACTTTCAATGTGAATTTCGGTTAAAATTGAATGGAAAATTTGCATGCAAAAAAAAGAGGAAATGAATGCTACTCCGAATAAGTGGTGTTTATCTGTTTAAAATTGATTCAATTGAGTAGAACCCCTAAAGTTCTAGTAAGAGTCATCTAGTAACAATTTCTATTAAGAGGCATACACACCACAACACAGTTTTATATGACCGTATCGCTGAATATTTTTTATTGTAACATTCTGTATCGCCAATAACTGCTTGTTTTAATTCAAATGAGAGACCGTTTACTGTATTAATAAAATATTCTAAAATTATATATCTGTCTTTTCTATTTCTTCTTCGTCAAATGACACAGTTATGCAACTTAGATGGCCTCCTGCGTAACTAGGCAACTGCCATCTCGGGTAACATGCACGAAGTTTTTACCGTGCCTGAAACCAGGAGCTTGATGACGCATTCCTTATACTCGCATTCTGTCCCTTGTGCCCATCGGAAAAAAATGCTTGTTTATGCTGTTATTTTTTCACAGTGAATGTGGAGCATAAGAGACTTCGCGGCTATTCGTTAACGTTTGCACGTGGCTCGCTGTGAGTATCATAACTTTAGGAATATAAGAAATAACTTCTGTGTTCACTATTTCGCTGTTCGTTTCCATGCAGATGATTAAGGAGCCTTTCTCTCTAAATTAATGACGGTTTTAACGGATTTACAGTGTCTCATGAGTATGCACTATTCTAAATAGAAATTAAAGAGTATACGTATTCAGAATTAGCGTCAAAGGTGGCCTAAATGTTCAAAAAATTATTTTGGTGATTTTCCTGTAAGAGATTTTATATATATGTTCAATTTATATATATGTATATATTTAATTTATAGAACGTAGCGAACCGCTCAATTCTGTGTAAACGAAATCGTTTAGCCAGTTTTCGTACTCTCTCAAAACTAAATAACTGCTAAATTTGACAGAAATTTTAAATTCTATTTTATTGACTGCTGGAAAGAGATATGCACTTCCGCATAAATATTCACCTCCTTTCACTGTCAACGAATTGAATCATGTACGAGCTGATGTCGCAATTCTAATGATTAGAAACCCTCATTAGGACGAATTCATGTTGACTCGTCAAATAATAATTTGAAACTTTTGACTAAGTTGGAATTACATTTTTTCTCAAAGACAATCATTTACATTATTGAAGCACCAACAGTCAATACTGTCATCAAAGATGCTTTTTTTGCTGTTTCCCTTTACACCCACAATCGTAGTCTTTCAAATATGCTCAAATGTTCTTACAATTTAATGAAGAGTTTTTACGATTTCTGATATATGAGCGACCCAACTTTCGTTCCAAAATTAGAGACAGACTTTACTTCACTTCCCTGTTCGTTTTCAAAGAATTTGCAAAAATCCACAGTTAGAATTTGCCGTGCCTCTGTGACTCAATTCAACGTCAGCTCACAAGGCTGAAATGACTAGCTCCTGAGTAAAATGTGTGCCAAGTTACGTGGTGTCCAAACGATCCAGCCAACTCTGCTTCCTTTTCCCTAAAAGGACTTTTCACGGGAGTCCGTTTGTACGCCGTGACAGTCCATTTCTTGCGTGGCACTCTGAGTTACGGTAGGGCCTATCATTTGTAACTGAATGACGTCACGTGGAGACAAGCGCTTCCGTTCCCTTAAAAGTGTGACCAGTTCAGCGCCTGCTGCTTCCATCACACTAAGTCGCTGGGCTACCTAC
The DNA here is from genome assembly GCA_030386875.1 of Morinoia aosen. NCBI lineage: Eukaryota > Metazoa > Arthropoda > Malacostraca > Amphipoda > Talitridae > Morinoia > Morinoia aosen. Next base: position 47,385,233 of record CM059575.1, read on the forward strand.
CAGTGGAAGATCCTGAGTAGTTCCGGCGCGTTGAGTTACACCGCTTAAATTGATCAGGTTATTTTCTTTTTTCAGTCGGTCACATTTTAAGCTGTCGAAACAATTTGTGCATTAACATTGACATTTTTACGAAGATGTTAGCAAAGTATCCCTCAAATTTCATAATTCATGAATTTTAAACGCCCACCTTATTCAAATATTTTGGACAAACTGGTTAGAGTGATTGATTGCAGAAAGTTAGTTATATATAAAAATAATATTGCTTTTCTTCGACGCACAAGATGTTTTCACCAAATTTGATAACAAAACATAATCACACTTTATGTTTGGCTGTGTGCTTAGAGAGTACCAAAAACATTTGATATTAATTTGATTTTTCTTGGGTGAAAACTCTAATCATAATGACAGATGATGACGAATGGATGGTCAATGTAGATTAGAATAACAAAATTAAAAATTCATAGACAGCATGATTCAGGAGAGTAACAGCAATGGGTTTTTCGCAATAGCGTCCTCAAGAGAAAGCTCGGATGCACATGGAGGCTGTAACAGGCAACCTTTGAAGTGGCGAGCGATTCGAGTTTTTTATACGTTTGTTGTTGCTTCAGTATTTTAGTTTCTAAGAAATTATACACTAAAAACTATACGGGAAATGACGACTGGAAATTTCATTCAGATGCACATTTTCTGCACTCACTGTAAATTAATAGAAATACCTCATAACTATGTGTGTTCACTCAAATTCTACTCACGATAATTTTGACAATTATTGAAATTCGTGTGTTCTAATAAAATGAACTAGCAAAAGTTCAAGCGTCACTTTCAACTGCCGAGAAAAAACTTCAGTGACATACGGTGCTAATTTTGCTCTTGTAATATAACTTATAACCAATATTACCACCGGCCCCATGTAGTAGTGTACGACCTTAGATTCTTAACTCAAAGAAAATAAAATAAATGAAAAATAAAAAATAAATAAAAAATAAAAATAATAAAAAATAAATAAATAATAAAAATAAAAATAAAAAATAATAAAAAATTCTTCGATCACTGGCTGAAAGATACTGGCTGAGAAAAGAGACTTAGACCACTTTTCATAGGCTTTGCCGATTAAAAAAAAAGTTGCGTCGACATTATAGAGAAAATCATTTGAAAGGAAACGTTGAACGTTTAATTGAAAAGGATCATGATTTCTTGTACAGCTTAAGTGTGTTATTATTATTGATTTCTTCAATATGTTATTTGCATTTAAAAAGCATTGTAGAGTCTGTGTGCTTTTATTATTCCCTTTGATTTTGAAATCACATTCAATTAGAGTAGTTATATCATGCTATATATGAAAAATGTGGTTGGAATCAAACGAAGTTTACCATGAATATAATCCACCCAGCCAATGTAAGAATAGTATTTTACTTACTTACGTTGATTACATTAAAACTCTAATATTGGAAATGAATCTGTAGCCATTGGCTTTGTGGAGCGCAGCTAACCTACTGAATTTATTTAATTTCTTCATTGAACTACACATTTAAAATAAAATATTTGTTCGTTGTCCAACTCAAGACACTTAAAATTCTCATTCTGCTCTCGAATTCTTTTGTTGTACACTTTTCCGCTGCGGAATTTTACTTTCAGTCCAACATTTCTCTTACAACCTTTCAATAGCTAGGATGGCGGCCACTTACATAAGCATTCATGAGGTCGACTGCGTTCCAGCTTTAGCGTCAAAATTTTTGCGTCGTCTTACTGATCGTAACTAGAATGAACTGATTTTAATCTCATGTACGTTTCTTATATTCCACATCTCCATTGCTACATTCTAGTTCTCAATTTTGATGAGGTGTTTATCAGAAGACTTCCTAATTGCTGTGAATGACGTACACGATTTAGTAGAAGAGATATCTCTTTAACTGCTCCATTTTGCAGTGCTCATTTGTTGTTGTCTAGATTAGAAAGGAATTCAGTACAGCTCAAGAACCCCAACGCATGCGCTCCCCTCCACGCGTAAAAGAATGGTCTCAATCAAGATTATAATACCTCGTCAAAACATGCTTAGCTAAAAGATGCTATTAAGATAACTTTATACGAGACCTCACCAATTATTCTTCCACGCATTTCTTCAGACACTCCTATCCCTAAGACGCTCCTATGACCTGCTCCTCAGGTTTTGTACCTGCTTCTCAATATCATTCACGGTGCTGCACGCGAGCTAATCGATGAGGTCACTCGCCTCCTGCCATCATTATTAAAGGCTAGACACAATCTCACGCCGGCTGTGGTGTAACGCGTAGAAGCCCTTGACAAATGCAACGTCGAATAGAGATGTGCAATTAAGCTGATCGCCATTACAGCATAAGTTCGATTAAAAGTAGTAGCATGTGAACCAAATCCACACGGGAGCGAAAATTAATTTACAATGAATGTTCACTTTCTGGGGAGCGGGGAAGTGCTTCATGCGAAGACCGTGTACAATCTTGCATTTTAAAGTTTAGCTAATCAAAGCTAGACTTTCTAAACTGGTTTTCTGTGTATTCACGAATCTCACTCACTTGCTGTGACGATAAGTGCGGTAAAAGGGAGGAAGCATTTTGAGAAAGCTTAAATGATTCAGTTCAGAGTGGCCCAAAAGTTACTTTACCATATCAAATATTCATTAGGCAAAAATATAACACAAAGTTATATTTAAGTTCAAATGGAAGAGGAATATTGGGAGCTTTTTGTGTTAAAGAGACAGACTAGCCATGATAAGACTCACGGGTTCAACAAGACCATATATAGTTATAGATGCGACGATTTTTATGAGTAAATTTAAACAGTTTTGTCTAAACTTTGCATTTTTGCTTTCGTGTCAAAATTTAGACAATCGAGATCTGATACTGACAAAGATCGAACTCGAGGAACAAAGACATTTCGCATTGCAGAAGCTGTCCAGCGTGTGAGTCTTAGCGCTGCCAAAGATGGTGCAACATTCATGAGGAAATGTATAACCCAATTAGGGTTGCCTTGAACGACACAACAGCTCATAATTAAACAGGGGTTAAAATTTATTAGTAGTAAAATTCAGCTGGTACCTGAGTTGCGGGTTACCGACAATCATAAATAAAGTTTCACGTTTATTTACGAATTTGACAAACGGAAAGTCGTTTTTGTTCATCTCGCGCTCAATCATTTCTGATGACTCTTACTTTCATCTTAATGCATGTGTGAATGGGTAAAACTGTTGATGTTGAGGCATAAAAAATCCCAAAAATCTTCAAGAACGCTAGTGAGGAGGAGTGAGTTTTAGAATCTTCTGTCTCTTTTTTTTGAAAAAAAACAATGGAATAACTGTCACAGTCATAAGAGAAAGGTGTAAAGAAATTGAAATTTGAAAAAATTGAAAATAACTTACTACCCTAGATGCAAGAGTAAGCCTTAGAAGTTACGTGGTTCATGCAAAATGGGACTACATCTCACCTAGCAGTAGACGCATTGACTGTGCTAAGGACAGCATTTCCAGATCGATAATTTTACACTTTGATGATATTCCTAGGCCACCTAGATCGCCGGATTCGACTCCTCCAGATCTTTTCTTACGGACATTTAAAGGATAAAGTCTTAATAAACATTCCAAACACTCGCTAAATACTGAAGCAGAATATAACCGAAGAAACTAGTTAGACATCATTTAGAGAAGTGTGATGCAAAATACTTAGTAAAGAGACGGTTCGTACTTGGTTAATAATGGATGACATTTTAATGCAATTTTAAGTAAAATGTTAATTTATTTTTCTTTCTTTTGTACGAAACTAGAACCTTCGATCTTTCATAGTTTTTATGAAGTGAATGTTCAAAATGGTGAGGCAATTTTTGGGCTCCCCTTCATTTATTACATTCGTTAGAAAACCTATTTTGCATTAGTTTCAATTTAAATGGAATAGCTCTTTCTAGTACCAGCAGGTTTTGAATGGGACTGATATCAAGGAGGGATTTCAAGTAGTGATAAAATAGTGTACATGAAGAATAAAGTTGTGATAAGAGGATTCGTCTAACGCACAGTTTTCAGTTCCCGTGTATTGTTGTATTCACGACTGAAAACTCTAACGAAAAAGGTTTTAAAACATTATTCTTACTGAAGTTGCTCAATGGAAGTAATTATTTTTTTAGCGCTATTTATTGCATAGTAATGCGTTACATGGATAATGAGATGATGATTTTAAAACAATTTTTCCTGTAAAAATCGAATCTTAATGCTTTAAAACAGGTGGGATTTGTCTATCATAGATGTTCAAATCGACACGAATGAATATAGGAAATAAAACTCAAGTAATCGGGTAGTAGGATTGAGCAACCTTCAGCAGTGTAGCCTCTTTGTTGCATTCTACTGCGCTGCTTTCATTTTTTCTAAGTTGAATAATTGTCAAACAAGAGTTTTACAGCGTTTAAAAAAAAACACGCCCATTATCTTACTGGGAAATTTGTCCAAGGATTAAAATGAAAACACAAAAATAACTTGATCGATGCACCAGGGTGTTTTCGTTTTGCACTGTTGCATTTAATTTTTTGTTAAGGTTTGAATATATAGTGTTAAATTTCCAAAGGAGAATTTTCTATACGCGTAAGAGTTGCTAATCTCAGACACAACATCAGTTAATTTTTCATCTCCTTTACACTTGTAAGTGGACAGGAAATAATTTAGACCCACAAACACTCATAAGCTCTAATAGCAAAACAGCGCGTTCACTTTAAACGCAACATTCATTGCATGAGGGTTAATAAAGACGAAAAAAAACATCGCAATTTCTAACTTCAAAGAAAGGTGTAATTTTCGCACGCAGAAATATTTACACTAACGCTTTAATGTTGTGAAGAGCAGGCGCAATAATTTAACGAGCCAAGCTCAATTAGGAGGCCTGCACAACAAGCATTAATGAGCGAGGCAGACGTGACTGGCCGCACAAGGCGCCTCTGCACGATTTTATTACAGCTTGAAGGGCTGCTGAAGCATTGGAAAACTTAGCTACCTTGATTCTTTATGGGATTGCATTTTATCACTCGAGGGCAACTACAAAGAACTACGAAAGTTTTCACTGCTAAATTTTCCCGTCAGTGACCTAAAAACCATGCACGGTTTTGAGCTCATATAGTTTCTTGTTAAATTTTTCGCAGTAATGCCTTATTTATAAATAATCAGCTGTATCTACAAAAGTAATATATCTACATGTATTTATCGACGTATCTGCAAAAGTAATGAGGAAAATCGGTTCTATCATTTCAGCGAATATTTGAAAATTTCTGAAAATATCACGTTCTAAGAAAGCTGTTTTCACCTCCAACTTGGATTTTTCTAGGTTTTTGTCGTGAGTGGTGTGGATGTATAGGCAGTAGTAATACACTCTGCAGTGTCAGCAGTTTGCAGTGTAAAAATATACCGAGAATGTAGCCACTAAACGCAAGATAAAAATTGACTTGCAATACATGTTGATTTAGCGGCAGGACTGTCCGCAGGTCCAGCCCCAACTAAAAATTGGTCCCTCCCTTAATTTCGGCAGGGAGCAGCGCTTTGTATCCGGGAGGTGGACGTCGCAACAAACGTGTCCACTTTTAACATAGCAACAACATCGTTCCGAGCGTATGTATATGACGCTGCAGTGGAGTTGTTGGTAGTGTCCGCATTTAAAATAAAGTCGTTTACCGTGAATGCAGTTAAAGTCGCCGAGCACTCAGGGCTGCCTGGTGCTTTTGGCTGCCCGGCTCCCTGACCTACTACAGCGGCCTGCTCTACAAGAATTGTTGGAACTGTTCCAACGGCTCAGTTTGCTTTAGTAGTTACCTCTGGCTTAGGAAATGGAACTATTATGCATGGAACAGCTGCCTCTGACTTTCTGATGCTTCCAACCCTTGTACACACTTAACGCAGCAGCATTTCACCGCCCATTTGCACTTGAACTATTGTTAAAGGAATTCCATTTTGTAATTTTTTTAATAAAATGCGAAGTAACATTGAAAACTTGATTGCAGCTACTATTTCTACTGCACTATCTTTCCGAGATATTGTGAGCTGCCTATCGGCTAAAGAGATATGTGAGTAGTGCTTAGAATGAAAAATCCAGAGTCGTGTAAAATACAGAGTAGCACTATTCTCGAAGGAGAAAACAAGATGCTGCAGAGGACAGCGTCGGCCGCTTTGGCGTAGCTCCACTCTCCCAACATGAGTCAAAACCTGTCTGCTAAGACCCTACACTAAAAACGAGCTGGATAATGTCGCAATTACCACTGTGCGCTAGAATTGGGCTCCTATAACTGATCCCTGTCTCTAATATCAAACCGTGTTACTTTCAACGTTTCGAGGATAAAATTGGAAAAATCATTTCCCGGCAAGTAAAACCTAAGATCATATTGCACTGATCATAACATCTAGTTTTTACCTTTCAAGCAATCTTTTAAACATTCATCCATGCACAACAGACTGTATTGTTACGAAACCAATGTGAATGAAGAAACCAAAAATAATGATGCAGAGGTTTTTCTCGATCAGCAGAGTTAATGTAATGTTTTCGGTTTTGAAGTTCACATTGATAAGGCAGTTAATAAATATTTCAACAGCAAATGTTGCATAGAATACGAGTCTTAATCTAATTTGAAGATTGAGTGAAGGGAAATGAGGAAAAGTGGGTGCTACTATAACATGAGGGCTACCGCCATATATCTCCCACCCTGGTGCAGTTTGAGATATTCGAATTAAGTGTTCCTCGCTAAATTAAATACATGGAAATAAGTCATATCCATTAGTAACCTAACCTAACCAAACCCCACGCTATGGTACTAGCTAGAGGTAGATCTCACGCTATTGTGTGGTACATAGACCTCACGCTACAGCAGCACCAAAAAGTGATATCAGCGAGTTGTCACAAAAAATTACAAATCACGAATAAGGTAAAATGACCTAGATTTCTTCAACATTTTATTTAAGAATTTGCTTGTCCATCCACCAGGTGCTGAAGTCAGTAGTCAAATCCGAATAAACTGCGTCAATTTCATTACTTAATTTCACTTACGTTGAAACATAAATACTGCGCTGTACATTAAATAAATTGTTTTCTTTTTTTTTTCATTTTACAATAACGCAATTTGACACGTAATATTTGTATTCACTTGGTTCAAAAATGCATTATTTATGTTTAAATTTGAAGGTATATTGCGTGCAAGTACACTTTCGAACAGTTTTCCCCAGATGCAGTTACGACCGTCATTTTAAGCCTCAGAGACAATTTTCAGTCAGCAAATCATTTAGACTTTACAACGTTCACGTTTTCCTGAACTTTGAGGTCGGCTTTCATGGCGCTCAACTGGAAAACATCCCGTATTGGTTTAAGTATGATAATTATTAATTAAATGGTGGTTAAGAGATATTATCAATAACCGAATAGAGAAGACGTTGGATCAGCGATCATTGCTAATTTTTGAGAGAGGAAATACATTCACAGATGTCATGGGCACAAATTTCGTTGCCTTTCATTCGCGGTGTCAGTGAAATTTCAGATGTTCTAGTTACTCGCCATCGTCATTGATTGCAGGAAAAAACATTTTTTCATATATCAAATTTCATTACACTTTCTCCAACATAAATTTAGTTTCTAATTTTGAAGTGTTCGCAGCAGAGAACTCTCATATTTCTGGTTTATAAATTGAATAACGCAATTTCCCGTGCTGAAGATTCTACAAAGATTTCACCAGCGCTTGTTGAATTACTGCTTTATTTTTCAGTGACTGTCTGTCGAATCTTTCCAGAGAATGAGTGAGCCGCAAAGTGAAGCGTAACATTTCTTTTAGCTCCAGCGTACGAATTTGTGCTTGAATTGAACGTTCGTGCTCTTACTTCCATCACTTTGTCTTGCGCTGCGGTGCACGCGTTGCTTCAAAACTTGGATAAAATTATGTTAATTTTAATCTATTTCATTTCTGATGGAGTCATGGTCGATCATTGAGTTTTTTTCTGAACAACTGGCGAATTATCCCTATATTCGCAATATCTCTACGCATCCAGCTGACTTAAAAATAATCTTATAACGAGCATCGACAGTGGGTTTCACGAATTGCGTGAAATACAAAAATTAGGAATTTAAGTGACCTGTCATGTGTTTTCCTTTCGACATAAATGAGTACATACTCATTGAAGGCATTTTTAAGGTGAAGGTAATGTTGTATACATGCTGTAATCATGCTTAAAGCTAAACGTTTCGTCGTATTGGCACATTTATTTTCATATTCTTTGTTTAACCTATTATGGAATGCTTTCTATTTGCGAAATTCGAATCACTTGTTCATTTATTAAGACATTCGCGAAATTTAATTCACTTGCTCATTTTTGAAGACAGTGAGGGCAATTATGCTGAAGCATCGCTTTCTCAGCGCTCGATAACGTTCAGTATTGATGAATAAATCTGTTCGAATGTCATTTTGAGTTAATTAAACGACTGGATTAAACGTTTATCACCGTTTTTAAAACGTAAGTCGTGAAATCTTGGTGCACTGGTTTTTTACTTCGAAACATTGGTTTGTTAGTTCGAAGCCTGAAGCGTTTTTTTTTCTCGTCCTTGCATCGTCGTATTATGTTCGATTACACCTTTGCAATACAAGTGTACGACGAACAATTCAAATATTCACTTCGCTCTTCCGGTGATATAAATTTACGGTGTCGAAAAGCATGATTAGAAAAAAATTAATACATGCTCAGCACTCTCCAGCTGCTAACTGGAAAAGGCAGTCATTGTACTGGAAAAACTATGAAAACATCCGGCAATGGCTATGTTGAGAGACATTTATTTTTTGTGCCCGTATTTTTCCCTCAAATGTGTTTCTTCGCAACCACAGAACCGCTCAAGGTATTTCAGTGGTAGATAAACTTTACCATCATCTCCATGTGAATTTTTTCCATTTCACACGCTCACCTAGAAGTGAATAGGAAACTTATCGCAGCCCTTAATACTACCCGCAAATATGCATACCGTTGCCGACAGGCAGTGGCGGTTCAGACCTTATTTTCCGGCTTATGGTTGGGCATTATTCTAAAGCGACTTGACGAACGACATGAACCGGCAAAAGTACGAGCATTTGGAGGCTGGAAATTCAAAACACAACCGCTCAGGAACAGCAAAAACTTTCCTTGTTGCGCATTCTTTGGGGACAACATATTTTGTCCATTTAAAATGCATGAAAAACCGCAGAAGGCAAAATACGTTGGGAGTTCCAGAGTGAATGTATTTCGGAAAGCACCCAGAGATCACTATGAACATGGAGAAGGAAGCAGTTAAAAACGAATTTCGGTTTCTAATTTTTTGTCTCACCATGGAGTTAAAACCAAGGAATTTCTTTGAGGCTTGTTGTAGCGCAAAATATTTTCTAGAGAGAAAAGGAAATTTTTTCCTCGGCGACCTTCATGCCGAATAAGGAACTCTAATTTGACGCCCAAAACATAATAAAAAAGTCTGGTCCGTATAACTGATAGAAAAGAATGACCAATTCTTCATTGCATAGTAGATATGACGGGTACTAATCGAAGGAGAAATGAAAATTTATTTCAGTAAAATATCACAGGTACAAGTAGGAATTATATCTAACTTGAAGTTAATGAAAACTTTTTTTTAATACAATGATATCATGTGCAGATCCAAACTAGGTCAAATTTTAACATCTTCATTTTTTATAAAAGAATGAAGTTATATCTGTACTAAAAAAATGCCATCTTACTAATAAAATTGTACATCAACCGATAGGGAAAGAAAAAGAGAGAATCAAGCGCATTTCAAACTTCACTGATACTTGTTGTAAAATTCAGTTTCCACGCGCATAAAAATTTTGTGGGAACATAACAAGTTTTCAATGCAGTGCGCAGCTGAAATTTTCGCCTGGCGGAGCACCCTATCGTTTATTGTTTACTTGGGCAGAAGCACGCAGGGGGTATGCTAATACTCGTTTTATTACAGAGGATCTATTGCCAGCCCGCCATTACAGCGGGACTCATAACAGAAAAATGGGCAGGCGCTGCGACTCGCGCATTGTGGCCTCGACAGGCGCGCTGCTGCATTCTTTGCGCCTCGCGACGCTCTTTGCGCCTCGCTATTGTAGCCATCAACTCCACTGACGGCGAAGTCGTCCTTCTCTTTCCTATAATCATGAACCAAAATTTTAAGGCAGGCTAGGAGACAGTTATCGACTCCTTAGCTCGAAGTGTTACGCATCCGGCGCGTGAGCGCAAAAATATATTTTCGGCTTAATTGAGGATTAGTTTTCATGATTTTGACTTATTTGGAAGTCCAATATATTTGAAGCAAATATATAATATTTAACCAACATAATTATATATTACATCGCAAGATGAATACGATATATGTACACAGGTTATCGATGCCCTTATTTTTTCGTACATAACAAACTGTCACATTCTTCGTCTTGACTTGCACAAAGTTGCGAGCAAATCAACCGGACCGCCCCTCGAAAAATAAATATTTTTTGAAGGACAACGCTCCGTAACTGATCACAGCTGACGTATGCTGAATTGAATACCCACGGCACGAAAACCGCGATTTTCTAAGCTGTATCAGAAACATCACTTATGACGGTTCAGACCCGATATAGAATCTGGAGGCTTCCATGCACGAACAGAACTTATTTTTTTATAATGTTATATTAATTAGCCGGACAGTCCTCCTATCGTCAGCAGCTGATTCTAGCCAGGTCATTATGCCTTTGTTCAAATGACTAAGGGACAGTAAAATCTTTTCTATACGTTGAAGTAAAAGCGAACGCCGTGTGGGAGTAAAGCCTCGATAAGGTATGGCGGCACACCGGGACCACACTCACCACCACCAAACCTTCCGCTGCTGCGGTCGGCGTGACACTGAGTGTGACCGTGGAGCTGGGCGCACCCTCCGGCCAGACGCCCTTGAAGCTCTGCAAAAACTCCTCAAAACAAAATTAAGGAAACTGTTCTCACGGAGATCCAAGATACCCACTCAAAAATGGCAAAGGCAATCATCCTTATAAAATGGAAATCACTCCTCAAAAGAAACTACGATAAAGCAAAAATTTATCAACGAAATGTAACCGCCAACGAACCAGAATCGAACCAGTTTTTTTGTGTTATACCTTCAGAATAACTTCCATCATGAAATTTTCAAGTCTGATGTTTTTATTCGAGGAAAATATTTATATTTAGTCAAAATTTTCAAACACAGTTAGTCCTATAACGGATCCCATCGAACGTTCTGGAAATGACGCAACTTTCAAATGCTGATGTTAGCTTAACGAAGGAAAAAATCGTAAACAAACCAATTCTAACATTAAAAATCAGGTGAAAGCGCAGCAGCCAAAAGAAGCTATCCAAGGTTTATACTTAATTTCCAGGCCGTCTCCGTAACACACGTCGCTCCGGCCAGGAACAGATAATTTATCCAGCGACAGGTCCTATTCAACGGCGTCCAAAATACTAAGGTCTATTTCGGCAAGAATGTAACTGCGTTCAGTAAACGTCGTAAAATGCACCAATAATATATTCCTGGATACAACCGCATATTTCATTTCGGGAACAGTTTAAAAGAGATAAATATAGGTTGCAATGTGGAACACGCGCTGTGGAAGAACCAGAAACTTTACGGCAGAGGAAGCAGTAAGGAATATTTTCCTCAAAAGTACTGACAGGCGCAGCTTTAAAGCAATAAGGTAGGAGAATTTTTTATTCATTTTTTTCCTATTCTTTGATTTCAGAGCACTTTTATTATCGTTTTGATATAAAATTTTCAAGAAAAGAAAATGAGCAATTAATTTGAATACAGACACTCTACGTCCGTGTTATAGTCAACAGTGAACAGCAATGTTCACCAAGACCGAACTCGGGCACTCAGTTTAATCATACCCTGACTCAAGCTCTCCTGAGCATAGATTAAGAAAAAAATCCTATTAACGCTTCGAACTCTGCCGAACAAAAGATGAACAAAATATAAAATAATTATATCGATATGTGAAGATAAAATCTACGGATAGTGCTCCAAACATTCAACTATCTCTGCGCTGCTTAAAAAAGGTTAATACAGGTGACTAGCTATAGCTGGAGCGGAATGCAGCCTGGCTGAGTAGTAGGTACTAATAATTCACGGCCATATCGGAGCTAAGCGCCTGGACGAGATGCGCTTCTTTAACAGCAGTCAGCCCCAAGTCTTCACACAGGCTGCTTGATTTGACTTTTGTGGCTATTGCTTTCAGTAACAGCAAGAAAATAGTATTTGTGAATCCATCGAGTTCGAAGAATTCACGCTTAAGTTGCAAGCTAACTATCGCTATCCTGTTTACTTGAGAAAAGTAATGAAATCATCGCGCACTGAACAACCCAAAATACACTACAGAATTAGGAATTTGTCATGAGAAATTTATCGACGCATTTACACAGCATTGAATTTAGGAGAGATAATAAGTATTTTAGACAGTTGGCAATAGGGTACATTGTCCTGAAAAAGTGTGCCGCCAATCTTTCTTGAAGAGGCGTTGATGAAATTTGATTGCACCTACAAAGCATAGAAAAGTAGGAAAGAAGCAAGGAAAGCAACTCCATCTGATCACTTCACCTTGCAGAGGTAATACTCTCATATGACTTCACACGGAATATCATACTAGACGGGCGAATGTTACACCACAACCAAAGCTGATTAAGGCTTTGCAAAAAAAGAGTTACCAGTAATTCTGGCTCGCGGCCACAAATTACCACTGAGGCAAAAATACCAAAAAATGTCGACGCAGAAGACCTTTAACCTTCAAAGAATATCGTTCTAGTTGGGTGTGATTGTTTCAATACACATCAGTGGCGTAAACAAAATGTCACTTTACCCTGAAATGTTTATAAAAAATCAACTTCAGAGTGACGAGTGGAATACTTCAATTTCAAGGATACTAACAACGTTGGAAATTTCTTTGTTTTGGCCAAATTAAAGATTTGCTAAACTATTCAAAAAGTGATAAATAACTGTGATCGATAATCAATGTACTTGCATCACCAAAAATTTTAGTGTACCTCATTCTACCATGTAAGTTACCTCCGTGCGCCCCATGTAGATGTTTTATTTCTTGATCGAATTAATTCTCTGTGTTTCTTGGTTAGCTTCATATTTGTTATTTCCATGCATTCTTCCTCAAGCTCTTCCCATTTTTCAGCATCCTTTCTACTATATGTACGAATAGTTAGAACAATTCAAATAAGTTATTTACAAATTTAGCGACAACTTACTAATACTGATACTTACTGATTAGTATTTCCAGAGTTAAAATTCACGAGAATCATGTCCAACTCTTACCGAAAACGTGTCTCTAAGTTTATTGTTCAGCAACAATCTATACTATAATAAGAGTCGCGTCCGTCCGTCCGTCCGAAGCCAGCCTGCAGTGTGTGATGAGCGTATCTGTGATACAAGCTTCATCAACTCCACAATTTCCAGTGTATTAATCCATCAGATTCGAGTAGCAATGAATATCAAGTGAATTCTTAGGAAATAGGAACGTGTGTCATGTGATTTGTCGAACATTATTGTACATTTTTGACGGGCCGTGTGCACTTGGCCTCATCAACTCTCGAGAGATTGAATTTTTTATTTCTTATGGCTTTTCTTTCATTTCGCCTTTTTCTTATTTCAAATAAAAGGGGGTTGACTAGTTCTTATAACAATGTGAGGGTTGTTTTGAAAGTACTTTTCAGCTTCCAAGAAAATCACTAAATTAAATTTGCAACGATGCATAATAATATTGTTCGAGCGACTGAAATTGTTTGATGTTGAAAAATGGGATCTAGAGCCAAATAAGTTCAATTATTTGTGTAATTATCTTCCAGCTGATGATACCAATCAATTTCATATGCATTTATATACATGTTTCGTATCTTCATCTGAAAGATTAATTTAGGGAAAATGTAAGAGAAGAATTGAATTGAGAATTATTGAAAAATAAATGTCTGATTAGTATTTTTCGTTTGGAAAAAGTATTAACGTGATAATTTGTTATAGAATTTCTTTCATCTTCAGTGAACTGCTCAAATATTAAAACAAATAATTAAAGATACTGATACGTTTCCTTCACCTAAATTTGATGAATTCGTTAGTAAAAAATTCCACCGGCACTACAATAACAAATCTGTCACACTACGGAACTAAAAAGTTCAATGGTCGATAAATCCTGAGAAGAGTCTGTGGGTATTTAAAATTTTCTAAGTCCTGGAGTGTAAAGAACTTCGTGGTTCATTGGGTGCGTAGAGGGTATTCGAAAACGCGCAGGCTTATCCAAACGGTTTCTGTAGCAATATGATACAAACACGCTGAGGATCTAGCTCTAAAAACACTGTTAATTGCACTTCAATTTCGCCAATTTTCCCTATTATGCTTTTTTAATAAACCAAGTATACACAATCGACGAAAACACTAAAACCTATCATATATACAAAATGAAATTAGGGATTATTGCACGGTATGAAATAGTTTATGACACATTAACAAAACCTTAAAACCTTACCGAATTATTAGCTCCTTTCGACATGCTCTTCCGTGGCTAGACAACAAGGGAAAGACCTAGAGCCCGCACAGATTTTAGCTTGCAATAGACCAAGATAAAGCCCGGACTAAATGCGCCTACCGCACGCGCATGAGCTTCGCTAGCATGGAGTTTGCTTAACATCGTACAAAAAGTTAGGTCCATATTAAACGGATGCTTGAGATGGGCTCCCGTGGAAGCTAACATATCTTTGTGAAGCCAAGAACAGAAATTTATAATTTATTTTGTTTCGACTCCATTGCTTGAAGCCTGATGGTCTGAAATTCTGTTGCTCAAAAAACAAATCAAAGCTCAAGTTCTTCATCGTTTAACGCATGCTTTCAAAATACAGTAGAAATAACGGCATTATAAATTGGATGTCGAAATTATTTTAATTGAATGAAACAAAATCTCATCGCAAATAAATTACTGAAGACCTTGTAAGGCCTGTGCTAATTACAATTTATGACAGCGGACTGAAATTAACCCACGCCACAAACTTTGTTTTGAATGAATTAGTTTACGATCCCTGTCTCTGAATTGCAAGGCGGTACACGTGTGATGTGTTAACTACGTCAAAATAATGCTCCTTTTCTGTTCCTTCTGCCGGAAGGAAAAATTAATCTTGAACGGAAAATGAAAAGTAATTTATAGACTTTTACAGAATTATTGTTTCAGGTTTGACTGGAAAAAAACGTTTAATTGTGTATTATAATACCAACTTGAGGAATTCATTTATGTTGTAAGGTTTGAATTCAAGGTTTTAAAATTCGAACGAGTTTCAGTTTTGCAATTTTTCTTATTTATGAATAAATTAAATGAAAATTGTGGTGTGAATAGGTACCTTCTTTGATGCCAGGTGTCAGTCTTTTGTTTGTGAGGAGATAGTAATTTCTAGGTCACACCTCTCGGAGCCCCACTTTCTCTTTTTGGTTTTGGTTTCTGAGGCAAAAGCAGTGCTTGAAGAATGTGGCACGATTTATTATATCATAGTGAGCATTTTACCTAGTCTTAGACATTTTCCTGCGAGCTAATTCCCACGTTCGAAATCAGACATTTTATGAAATTTGAGTGGATGTATGTCAATCATTTCGTTCTGCTAGTGGAGAGAATTAAAATGTGAAAAATATGGTGATTTGTAAAAAAATGAAAACATCTTGAACGTCCGCTCGGAGTGAATCTTCCTTCACTTTATTTTACTCGCCAGTTTGTTGGAGAGACCAAAACAAGCATAGTGATATGACTAGCACACTTTGAATTGGTTTGAGTATCAGTGACATAAAGTTTGAGGGCAGTGATAACTAAAAAGGAGTTTCATTCAATATAATTTGTGATTCAACGTATAAATGTTCATTTCCCTTTCTATAGAATTATTCTCTTTCATGCTGACACTCATTCGTATTTTTTACCGTATGCCCTACACAAACTTTGAGAAATTATTGTACAAACCCATCTTTTATCAAGCTATTTATGAAGTTTTTCGTAAGGAGTTTGTAAATGTTATATAATCACAATCATAAAAAATATGAACCAACAAAATTTTTTAGTTTATCTCGATAAATTTACCCGCTTAACAACATTTATGTGAACAACACAAAAGAAGCACTGGAGAGTCAATGAAATTCTGGCATATTACAAAAAAAGGAAATTTTGCAGCAAACTATACATGGTTTTCGTTTCAAAATTTGGTAGCTTAATGCAAACACTCTCAGAGTTCCAAAAGACCCATTAGTCGTTCATCGTTTTTCGTCTACTGCTAGCTAATTTTTGAAAGAATAAATTTCAAGATTCTAGCTTGCATTATCAATAAGTGTCACATCTACGAAAGGAAAAAGCATCGAACTTGTATCAATATGTGCTCAGGGAGCTAAGACTGGAAAAGGATCAAATCAATAAGCCTATGCAATCATCCAAGCAGACATCAAAGTCAGCAGTTCATTAGAATGATGAATGACATTCGCGATTAAATATTGATCAACAGCTCCGTTTCATGTCGTCAATATTCAGAACTTATATTTAATGCTACCTCTCTACAGTATATTCCTGTTATCATAACTGAATGCTTAGAACATTTAGGCCTCCTATCTCTTGTATGTGTGCATGTTCAATCTTTTGGAAAAATATTTTTGTTGCATCACGGACAACACTGACCGTAATATTTCTTCAAATTCAGAAAAAATGGACAATTGAAATAGCCCAGTTATCAATTAATTTTTTGTTAAAAATGTATAGGAAATTTTGATAAGATTGATAGTGTGCATCATGCAGTTAGTGTAGCGGTTGAGTTAAGGTAGCTGGAAATTTAGGACTGTGGTATCAGACTTCGAGTATATCTCACTTTTTTTAAGATAAGGCTGTACATTAGTGAATTATGAACCAAAGATTTGTCCAGGTCATATATGAGACTCCACGACATAATTTCTCAGTGTTACCACTGATGATATTACACAGTATTGGCGTCCAAAAAGCTCGTGCATTTCGATTTGTTCAGCAAAACAAAGATTCGACTGAGCAAGACTTTTCCATTCAATGAGAAATTGAGTCGTTTGAGATTGATGTTTGCAATTGCAACAGCTCGTCGTAAGACCGAGTTTCATCGATGGAAAACACGAACAGAAACAGTCCCGTCCAATAACATGGACAGGACAGGGAAGATCCAGTGCATCATCTCGATTGTTTGGCAATTCTGAGCCTGGACTTCGCGTGGCTTGCTCACTACAGCAGACGGAGCTGATCGACAGAAAATCAAATATCACCGATACTTGGTCGTGAATGATAAGCTATAGGCTATAGTTAATTTAGTTTAAGAAAAATAGGGTAAAATTGCACTTGAAGAATTTTATTAATGATTCGGGATGGCAACTAAGCACTGCACCTACTAATTTCAAGTGCAGGGATCATCAATTGACCATGACACGAACGCAGGGCTGGGACTTAAGAAATATCTTAAATGTTTTTGTATGTTCTAAAATTTCAATAACAAATATTTATCATTCTAACATACCCTCACAGACAGTAAATTCTGTTTAACCTAAAAAGTGTCTAATAACCGAAATTGTTTTACCCAGAAGGAGATTTTTTTTAATTGAACTTAAATTTGGTAATTGGGAACAGCTCTGAAATTAACTACTCGATATCTTTCGCGGCGTGTCCGCTAAAATAGACGCCGATGTAAAAATGCTGTAGTTTGCAAAATATTAGTGCTAGAAGGCTGAAATAGGTTTCATTGAAAGAGCGAGATTTAAAGTTTCATTTTACATCAATAAATTCTTCTGTCTGGCATGCCAACAAAATCTAAATAAGAATTATTAAGATGGTAAGGATTTTAATTAACGATGAAAGAACTAAATCTGTAAGAAAATTGTTACTGAGACAAAGCTTAAGAAGCGACTGTTTATTTTGTTCATAAAAATATCTTCATTTGAAACCACATAAAATGTAATGTCATCAATAAATCTCCTGCGAGTTAACGATCGAAGCTTATTATTTTACTGCAGAATAAAAACATAAGCTGTTCTAATAAAATATTGTTGGAGAACCTACTTCGTAGGGAAGAATGTCACGTTTAATTGAAAGGTATGAAAAATAAACATAATAACCATGAAAATACAACTTCAAATCCAGTTATTTTCAATGAAACCTATTTCAGCCTTCTAGTATTAATATTTTACAAGCTACAGCATTTCTAAATCGTGTACTATTTCAGCGGACACCTTGTAAAAATAGATGGCCTTTGATTACGTAACAGTCCACTAGTGCTTCAAGTCACAATCGCTCTGAAGCTTTGAATGGTGATGATTCATTGCCAAGAGTCAGTTTGCATGATCCAGCGCATAGACTTCCCGTGGCTTACAAAACGTCGAGCTCGAAAAAATAATTATTTTTAATAACCTTACGCAAGATCGCAGCCCTGTTCTCACTGATCAGCGTTGCAATGTAATTGGCAGTGGTCACAATCGTTTCAAGTTTATTATCTCAAACCTATATGACCAAAAAAATTGAAAATAGCCAATTCAAAAAGTTACTCGTGAAACATGTGGGCAACCTAATAATGTTGTGCACCTTTTTGGATCGAGATAGCTATCTAGGAAAAGAAAAAATTACAGAGAAGATCCTTCGAGAAAATTCGCTGATTGCCCTTGCGCAAAAAAAGGGTACAACTGTAAAATCTGTCCTACACAAACAGACTGTGAAATGGAGTTAGCGACCAGCTGAAACTGTCGTGCATTATCTTTTCACATCCATTGCATTTATTATTTGGCTCTGTAATCGTAATATATCGATAAATCAATATGCATGCGCTAATTTTGTTTATTTTCACTTTAAACAATTAGGAATATTATCCTAGGATCACTACAATATAAAAAATAATAATAAATAACACTTTGAAATATATTCTGCGTTAAGACTTCAACACGACATGGAAAAGAATAAGTATGGAACTTCAGATTTCTAAAGGCTTATAACAAGTAGTTAGCTGATT
Organism: Morinoia aosen; assembly: GCA_030386875.1. Taxonomy (NCBI): domain Eukaryota; kingdom Metazoa; phylum Arthropoda; class Malacostraca; order Amphipoda; family Talitridae; genus Morinoia; species Morinoia aosen. Next base: position 47,404,260 of record CM059575.1, read on the forward strand.
CCTAGAAAGTAGTTAGTTGATAAATAGTCCTAGGAAAACTTTCAAGTCATAAAAAATTTCACACAAAATTTTTAGCAATAATAAATTGTAGGAATTGGTCGCAATCGAAGACGGGGAATTAGAAGAACTTAAAGATCTCATCTTTTAGAGGCTTTTTGCAGCACTACGATACTAGATACGAATGCAAGATTTGCATGCTGAAAGGTTTGTAATGACGATTGTACTGCTCGTTCGTCCCTTATCTAATTTGTATCAGGTGCGTCGTGGACTACAATATTCAAAAGTTTTTGCTGAATGGTCTCGTAATAATTGCTACAGCCAACAAAAGTCCGGAAAATTAATTATTGGTACGAGGTGCAAAGAGAAAATTGAAAAGCAATATGTCAGGGCTTAACTGGTTGCTTACTCAGCTTTTATAAAAGAAAACTAAAAGAGGAAAGAAATGGAAACTAAAAAGATGATCAGTTAAGCCCAGTTGAATATCAGTACTTTTTTTGGAATGTAACGAGCACGTTCGGAAGGCATTATTCTTAAGATATTTCGAAAGAGAAGGTAAATTACGCGACTATCAATTGTCAAGGATATTAAATTCCTCCACTGTAAGAAACTAAAATATGATTCAGAGCTACCTGAGAAAACACGTTGAAGACTTTGGAGAAGAATTTTAAACTCTTATTTGATACAACATCAAGGCGAATTTCTAAGCATCGATAGAAGCTCGTTAAATACGCAAAAATTAATAAGTGCGTGGAATATTTCAAGAATACCATGGACAGCACTCTAGACTAATTTTCCGACTCCTCTCAGTTTTTACAGATGCAGAAAAATTATGTACATAGTGAATGAATTGAATATGATAGGTAATTGATGAAACTAGAAACTAATTTTTCTGCTCCTCTCAATTTTGATACCAGTTCAGGGAAAATGTGTATTTATGTATGTACATGTACAGTATGTAATTCGGAAACTGTAAATTTGGGCGACCTTAGAAAATTAATTGAATGTTCAAAACATTTGGGGTGCGTTTTCGACATTGTGAGTTCACATGTGACGTCATCGTGATATCTGCTGGCTGTTGCATACACCGGGTTTTTTCATCTGACGCTTGATTTTTTACAAAATTCAAGATGTTGATAAATCACTTTTTGAAGGAACCTTCTGGAAATTGGGACAAATAGGTCTCATATTTTTTGAATATTATTTAGTAAAAAAAGGTTCAGCTTCTATTGATGAAGTGCAGAAAATTTTAAAAGCTTTCAGGTGTTGATTTTCGTCATTTATACGTACATATATGTACACATCATTCACGTGTGATGGGAGGGCTTAAATACACAGTAAAATTTTAGCACACTGATTTTCCAAAAAACATTAAGTGTAGTGTGCTGGGCTTGCTAGGCTGGGTGAAATTTAATCTTTTGCTTCCACCTCCAAGATTTTTATTGTGAATCATTTAATTCAATGGAAAAACGGCTCAGAGTATGGACTACTTTCTTCTGACTAAATCAAAATACAGGTCTTCAGATTTGATTCCTCCACATAGTTTGGTATTTGAAGCGAAAACAGATATATATCGCTCATGTAAGACGTCGCACGAGGATGCAGAATAGCGCTCCAGGCCACAGATGTGTTTGTGCGAGAAAGCGTCTGAAAAACAATTTTAAAGAGCGCGTAAGGAGCGAGTCTTGGAAGAGTTGGGCATGCAGTGGAGTGGCCTCCCAAGAACTCCTACCTTACGCCGTGTATTTTCTTTTTTCGGAGGCTTCTTGAAAGGTCATTTATTCAAGACGCTTCTTAAAATATCCGTGACTAAATCCTGGTAAGCATCAACATTCTTAAGCACAATCCTGAGCTAATAACAAAAAGTAAAAAGCAAAATAGAAGAGAGCTTCCAAAAATTTCTTGAAAACATTGGCGGTCGAAGTACGGAATCCCAATGAACGAGAATGACTGACGGGAATTCTGTCGATAAATTAATGTAGTTGTGGAAATTTACCATTCCCAATATCTAAATAAAAAAATGAGCGATATCTGTTTGATTTTATAGCCCAAAGCGTAACGTAGGAATGAATTCAGAGATGTCATATCTTACGCGTATCAAAAAGTAATGGCCCTCACTTTGATTACCATTGTGTTTGAACTCAACAGTCGTCAATAAAAAGCTTGCAGCTAAGAATTAAAAAATAATTTTCATAGTAATTAATGAAATAGACGCGAATAACATAATTTTTGTCAACACTCTGTAAGATAACATGATGTAATAATTGTCATTTAATAACGTACTATAAATTACGAAATAGAATATGCATTCTCAAAATAAATTCATTCTCCTATATTCTCCATCTGAACGCCAATCTCTGTGGGTGAGAACCGCTTGTGACTGTCATAGAGAATCTGAAATTGTATTCGCCTATCACGATAAACTGATTACGTAATCGATGACATCCAAAGCGACCTTGGGGACCTGCGAGTTTCAGTCTGTCAAGTTCAATGCTGGCGTACTTGCATGCAATTGTAGCAAGGTTAAGTGATATCTGAAATTGTATCTGAAATGCCAAACTCCAAATAATGCCTCCTGTGACTTGAGTTGGGAAAGACGTTCCAATCAGTTAATGAACTAAAGATCAAACCGTTGCTATGAAAATACGCCCTGAAGAGCTACAGACGTATTTTTTCTCGTGGATTCTAGTGTACCTCCTTATTACCTAGTTTTGTTTATTTCTAACCGAAGCAACAGATAAGATTTAAGGGGGTCAATCAAGCGATTTTTAAATTTTGAACCGATGGTCTAAAATTTGGCTATTATATGTATATGTTGAAAATGAACATATTTTAGTCGCGTAACTTTCCGATTTAGGTCTTATTTTTCATTAAAAAATACGGAATATTAGTTTTTTGCTACATTTTTATGGATATTTCAAAAGTATAGAAGTCATTGAGTTTTTATCCTAGAACAAAACCAAAGACAGTTTAAGAATCCTTGAAGCATTGCAAACAAAATTACGGTCTCAAATTTTCCATTTGAAAGTTTTGGTTTTTTTATTTGCAATATATGATCATTAACTAAATATACTCGTTCCCAAATTTTGGGTTTTGAGCTATGCAAAAAAAAATTATATGTACAATTGGTAAACAAGGGACCGTAACTTTGTCAGGAATGTTCCAAGGATTCTAAAACTTTCTTGTTTTTCCTAGCATAAAAACTCACTGACTTCTATTCCTTTGAATGTTGAAAATAATGGTTGTTAGTAATAAGCCATAAATATTTTCTTGTCTAAACTGTAATATAATGGACAATTTATGTAATGGAATGCTGTTTTCATTTTTATTTCAATAATCTCCATGCATAACTTCTCATTCACACTGTGAATTGTAATTTACAAAAAAAAATTATTTATAAACATCATGAACTTTTATATTTGTAGTCTGATTCTTATGAAATTTGACTGTAATATGAAATTCTTAAAAAGAAATACAATCTTGTCCATTCATTTTTTCGATTCAGGCCTTAGTTTTTTGAAAGAATTGACATATTCGTTGTTCAGTTCATTTTTATTGATGTTTCAAAGGAAAAGAACTCATTGAGCTTTTATGCTGGAACAAAACCAAAGACAGTTTTAGAATCCTTGTAGCATTGTAAAAAAAGTTACTCTTTAAAATTTTCAATTTCCCGTTTTGTTTTGTTTTCATATGGGGTCGAAAATTCAGGATTTTTGGTCCCCTGACACCCCCCTGGGGGGGATCTAGTGTCTGTAGCGCCATGAAATTTTGGGACCGAATAGTCCAGCAGCTAAGGGTCCTTTTTCAACAACAACAAAATAAATGCTCATCGGACCGACAGGGGCCTGACAGGGGCCTGGATGACCCCTTTAATACCGGTTTCAAATCGAGGGCTAAATTTTTGAAAAGCCTCATTTCGTATATGTAAAATAGTGATGTAAAACACGTCTTAAAATCAGCACGAGCAAGTGGTGTAAATAATAATTGGTCAAAATAATACCTGAGCAGTATGTCAACTAAGTAACTCAAGGGGAACATCTACCCAGAATAAAAAAAAATGGCGGTCACGTTTGTTGAATGGGAACTAGATCTCTGAAATTTGGCACACGTATGTATTTTTGATAGGGTTACAGGTGCGTACCCCAAACTTTTTTCAATTTTCGAGATGATTACTGAGATAATGGGAAAAAATTGATGAAAAAATATGGTATTTTCGAAAGTTATCTCCTCCGAACGTTTTCATCGTAGAGCAATGATTTAGGTTTCACTGAATGCGCAAAGAGTTGCTGCAAAGCTGAACGGAGAATGGATTCCAACTTCGTAAAGTTTTAGCTTCTGTGATATTACATTTTTTTTAAATGGCTATGGTTTTTTTCGTAGATTTTTCTGTGTAACTAAATAAGTACTAAAAATTTAGCATTGATTCTCCGCCCAGCTATGCAGCCACTTTTTGCGCATATAATGAAATATAAATCATTGCTCTACGATAATAACTTTCGGAGGAAATTGCTTTTGAAAATACCCTATTTTCCCATTTTCAACCCTTCAAAGAGAACATTTTTTAAAAAAAATTCCTTTTTTTCATGTGAAAGTCAAATTGCCTGGAAAAATTACCGCGGTTGATGTTCTGAAAGCTATCTGAACATGTGAATATCATTTCTTGTAAGTTTTTTGTTGTTCCTTCAAGGAACTTGTACCACAGGTATCAAGAAACGTTTGGAACTGGTATCATAGATACGTTTCACTTCTCCAAGAGCGCACGCTGCGGCTCCCTCCTCGACGCGCTCCTTCCCTTCACACCTTCGTTTCCCCCTCTTACAGAGCAAAGAACGTTGTGTAGCTCTTCTAGATTGTAAACTAAGGAGTTCTGTGTCGAATAGACTAATACAACATAATCCAGATATTCCTGGTTCATGTCTAATGAGTGACTGTCTGGCGCTACCAGCAGCATTCGATTCCACCCCTTTTCCCCTCTCATTTCCCCCTCGCACGAAGCACAGAACGTTCTGAACCTTTAGCAGCTTGTAAAAAAGGACTTCTGTATTGAATAGAGCAATAAAACCACAAAAATGAACTTTCAGTGGCGTGCCATATGCACTTGCTGGTCGACGCTGGCTGCTGATTGGACCCCTCCACTCCCTTCTCAACCCAATTTCCCCCACTTAGATGTTCAGATCGTTCTGCAAATTTAACAGCTGGTGAAGTTAGCATATCTCTGATGAATAACGTAATAAAACAAGAACCAGGAGTTTTCCGGATTCAGGGTAAACGTTCCCCTCAAAGTGTGTGAGACGAATCACGTTTATTCAGAGCGAATAAAGATGCTCAGAATAGTTTATTTCAAACCAATAATAGGAGAATGTACATTTGCGTTGCAATGACTTAATTTTTAGAAATTTGGAGAGTTTCAGAATATAAGTTTGTACTTTTGCAGTTTTCTGAAGCTGAAATTTTACTAAATTTTCATCTTGAAATAATTCAAAAGTATGTTTTCGTAACACGAAGCATATCTCAACTTTGAAAATATTTACATACTGACTATTGAAAGTTTTTCTTGCAACGAGCGTTGTAGAAATACGAGAATAGCAGTTACGCGGTCGTGTTACACGTGCAGAACGCACAAACCAAGTACAATAACAAAAATTTTTGCAATGAAAGAACCTTACCAGTACGCACCTGTTCGATTTAAGGAAGTGCAGTAGCAGGATGGTTACACTTTGTGCACAGAGCAGTAGTAAGATGAAATTTGTTGGCGGCAATTTTTCAAGTTAACTGTAAAATACATTGAGGATGAGGCGTTCCCTATTTGATAAAAATATTTTGCTGATGGTCGCGTGGAATATATTGAAGAAAAAAAAGAGTGGTGTCTATAGAATTCGACACAAAGCTCCCTACAGATGCGCAGTGGAAACTTCACCTATGTCCACTCACGAGAGATGCGCGTTGATTCGAAGATCTCCATGTCTGCACAATGCCATGTCTGCACAATACGAGGAGCTCCATGTCTTAACTATGCCATGTCTGTACAATTCGAAGAGCACCATGTCTGCAAAATGCACTAAAAAATATTTCCCATCAGGGAACCGAGCCAATGAAGACTGGAGAGAACAAGAAGTTGTACCGTCAAAATTACGATGGAAGTAACATTCATCCATACATAGCTGATTCAGTATATCTTGTTTCGGTGAAGGCCTATTCAATTTATCAGGCGCTTAACTTCTGTGATTTAGGAACTACATTTAGCTGTAGATCTCCGCCACTCACTGTGGAAGTGGACGCTGTAATTTAACATCACTATGTTAGGATGTAATGTAATATGCGTAATATATGTAATATGATGCATATATATATATATATATATATATATATATGCGTAGAGCACCGGCGCTCCAGACTCAGCCAGATGCTGCGCGAACCGCGAGGGGCATAGGGGTATAGGGATGTGCCTTACATCAGGAGCAGGGAGGAGTAGGTAGGGAGTATAGGCTGCATTGAGAGCTAGTCCGAAATACATCATATATAGGGGGGCTATTGTAAATAAATAACATAGCAAAGGAAAATATTGGGTTAAAAAAGATTATTATCTACGAGCAAGGGAACGAATGGGTGTTTGTATTTAAGAGGGAAGCGCGGAGTAATTTCAAATTGGGGAGAAGGACACGTAACACAAGGAAGTGATGCTCGAGGGATAGCCAATAGCAGGCCTCCGGCTTGGCGGGCCTCCGCTCAGCCGATGCGCGTTCTTTGTACGAGGGAGATATATATGGTAGGATTGAACAAACAGCCGGTCTATTTATGCGTGCTCCCGACTAAGTGCAACATGTAGGCATCCGAGATCTTCGAAGGGAGGTGAGAATCAGTCTTTGTATTTGTTAAACTGTCATATTCAACCGGGGCGTTTCGATTTTATTTTGAATTGGGGTAACATGGAATTCAGAAAAATTCTTGTTCTCATTGAAGCACAGTCTTTGTGTCTTTTATCAAATTGTTGTATCTAGCGGGGCGCAGTGATTTTCATTTTTCAATACTAGAATGCCCATTAGTTCTTTGTATTTTTTTATTTTTTTATTCAAGCTTGTTCTCGAACAGGGCGCTTTGTGATTTGGTTTGTTTAAAGTGGGGTGAAATGATCATCCAATTATTTCTAATATGGAATTCATGTTAAATGAGATTCTTCGGTTAACACAGTGAAATTAAAATTTAGGGAAAGAGTTGGTTAATATTCATTGTGTGGGGAAAGGCGAGTTTAACTGTCAAGTAAAATGTTGAAACTTTGGGATTGATATACTTCGTTTAGTATGATTTTGAAATTGTTTTGGGGATCAAAGGGGAGTAAAGCTAGATTAATCAATTCTATTTGAAGTATGTGTATTACAGGGAATAAAGACTTGAATGGAACTGGTCACTTAAGATGCTCCTTGTTCCCAGGAGGGATTGGGTGAACTCTGCAGCTTGAGATTCTCTGCGATGTGGGAGTCTAAACTACTTCAGACTGCAGCGCAGTCCCCAAAAATGGCGCTCACCAAGCTGAAGTGTCATGGCCTACCACCTACCCGTCACACTGTGAGGGAAATCAAGCAAGCAACAGAGCGTAGCAAGTTTGCAGGCTCCAAGAAATTTAGCAAGAGCTCGGGGATGTTCCATCATCCTGTTTATTACGGTATGGTTAAAAGGAACCATGGGTAATAGGCAATAGGTGATTTTTGCTTATTCACGCGCGCTGGGATCGCCTAGGATTGGATTTGATGTGTTTCTTTCTGGGTTGCCTTGGTAGGGTTGCGTTGCAAAGTGCGCTGGCAAATGATTCCCTAGAAGTGTGTTTCGTTATTTGCTCAGTGTGTTGAGGGTGCTTCATGTCAATCACGTGTTCAAAATTAGCACTTAAATAAAGTAAGAATCAATGTATCAGGTGTTTTTCATTGTCCCGTGTTAACTTGAGGTACTGGTGTGGGTGAGCAGATCAGTAGCTACTTTTCTCTATTATTCCACCTGCTCTATCATTCCTCTTTCTCTGTTTTCCGTTCTGTGTTATATTTTTCACTTCTAGTATGAGGTTTAGACCCCTCGCTACGAATACAGATAGGCAACAGAAGCCATGTCTGTTTCGTGACAACTACGTACTAAATAGTGACCCATCCATAATACAAATTTCGGCCATAAGTCAATAGTTTAAGAAAGTTATTCACTTTTGTTAGATGAAAGTGAAGTGTTAGGCACCACAGGGGTTGTCGAGCCTTTTTGTGTTAGTTACCCATAATCTTAAGTATTTTCTTTATGTGTCCAGCTCCCTGAACGCCGACTTGTCTGTTTCTCTGCGCTGATGTTGCGTCTGTGCATTTACTTTAGTTAGCCCTTAAATATCATTTGCATTACATGTCGATATTCAAATGTTTCTTGTGTTATCTAGATAAATACGACTAATATTTTAAATGCAATTTTGAGTGTTGTACCCTGTTATGCAGTAGCTCACGTCTCTACGCACTATTTTTGCAATAGAAAATAAATCACTGTCTTTGCTAAAATATATCAGTGTATGTAATAGGGACTTCAAAGAGATTCAGCATTAAACAAGTCAGAAAGTGAGGTTAAAAAAATTTCCTTTCTCATTATTGAGATAGGCTTTAGTCTCATACGACACCTCGCCTAATAAGGGGTTTAAGGAGCCACCTCGGAAGGACGAACTATTTCGCATAGTTGGTCGATTAGGAAGACGCTGTCGCAGTTCGGCACTAACAGAATTCTCTTCTCTTGCCCTATCGGTTTCATACGGCGTAGACAGTTGCTCGTCTTCCTAACGGTACCGCCGTAGTTCGGCACAAGACGGAATTTACTTCTGTTGCCCTAGCGGGCTGAATACGGCGTAGGCGGTACCCACACACACACCTCACCCTAGCGGTACCACCGTAGTTCGGCACATAACAGAATTTACTTCTGTTGCCCTTGCGGACTGAATACGGCGCAGGTGGTACCCACACTAACCTGACCCCAACACACAACGGTACCGCCGTAGTTTGGCACTAACAGAATTTACTTCTGTTGCCCTAGCGGACTGATTACGGCGTAGGCGGTACCCACACGAACCTCAGGAAGGGCAGCTGCGAAGAAAAGCTAGCGCCCCGGAAAAAGGTAGCTGCACAGAAGACAGCCCCCTTTTCCACGAACCCTCACGTCGACCGCACGACGGTATCGACATGAAGCTATCGCAAAAATATCATGCAGTGTCGGTTGATGGATCTGTCCTTCTTCGGGACTTTTTTTCGTGTTTCGTGGGAGAAATATTACTCAATTACGAATCGTCGTCATTCTGCCCCGCGATTGGTAAGCTCCCATTTGAATCTGTTAGTTTACTTGCTAATAATTGAACGTCAATGTTATATTCCTTTCATGTGTAGTCACTGGCTTCTGTTTCCCTCTTGTTTGCTTGCAGGTGTCTCGAGCACCAAACCCTAATTTAGACAGCACAGATTGGTTCTGCTAACTTGATACATTGCAATTGTTCTTAATAATTTCGTGATCACGTGGATCTTGTTCTTCTTAATTTATACTAAATATCATACTACTTCGTTAATGTTTATTAATGATTATGCCTACCTCTATTTAAACGTAATTTCCGTTAAAGAAGAGGGTTCATCAAGCGTCCTACGCGCAAAAGGCATTACCGGACAGAAGGCAAGATTTACGCCCTGACATCCACTTTATAAACATAGAGAACGAATTCGAGTACCTCCGGAATCGGCTCAGCACATCACCACGTATGATTTTGTTCTCTAGCTTTGGCTGCACTGTTAATGGAAATTTGTGCAATAAAACTAAGGAATAGCTTCCACTGCAAACTTTTTTAAAGCTTGGAAAAATCACGATTGTTCGTTAGGCCATCCAGTAAAAAATCGAAATAGGCACCACTGCGCTTTCCACATCTGCTCGTCATTGTTCTCTGGAGCAAGTTTTTGCTAAGTTGGTTGGTGGCGAAAATGAAGTGATAGCTATCTCAGGGTAAAATTAATTTGTGCTTAATTCTAGTGACCAAGCAAATAAAGTTGTGTGAGCTGTCATAGGTACGTTAAATTTTTTAATTAAGCGCTAGTTTTTCCGTTATTTGGTTTATACTAAGCATCCAATAGGGCAACTAATACGGAAAAACGCCTTTGATTTGATTGTTGTATGCACTAACTGATACACTTTTCTATCATAGTCACTTATCTTCATTACTTTTTTATATCATTTTTAGTCACTAATAATAATAAGTTTTAATTCAGAATTTTGCTATCGGTGTCATTGGTTCACCTGCGAATATACGTTAAACGGCTGAGTCAAGCCGTTGAAAGTCGATTAGAAAATCAACAAACCGTGGAGCTGATGCTGTGACCCGGGCTCGAAAGACTCACTCCATCTGTTGCTACTTTGTTGACCTCGGCTCTGAATCGCGCGCGCGCGTTCATTGGTGAGGTGCTCTGCTGCTGTACGGTGAGGTCGTCTCTTCATGCACTGGCTGTGACTGAAGGCAATTCGCTCATTCTGCTTCGTTCACTTGATCGTCAAAAGATGAATTCGGCTGGGAGTAAATTACATCACGCGCTGCGCTGGCCTTGGCCATTGCAATTTACGAAAACCTAAAGGGAAACTGCCTGACGCACAGTTCACTCTTCCTTCTCTATAACGTCCGACCAATTTCAAGCCGGGCGTAACGAATTTCACAAATTCAGGAAAGTTACTCGGGAACCGGGAACAGAAAGTGAAAAATAACAACAACAATATTTTTCTCTCGAAAATTATTATTATTTTCTATCGATTTTAAGCTCGTTAGCCGAAAAATATTCTAGCGTCTAATTAAATGCTCAAATATCATTCACTAAAAGATTCTATTTCATCTTCTGCTGATATCAGGGCAGAGAGAGTAAACCTTTTGCAGCATAGAGAAATTCTATCTTGTTAGCATGTGTTCTAATTAAACTTGAATGAAAATGCAATAGTCTAACATATCAGGCGGTTTTGAAGAGCTCTGAATATTAGCTAACAAGTCTTGACATGAAATTTCTAACTGAATACCCGATCAGCAAGGCAATTTTTTACGTATCCTTTAGAGACTACTCAAAAATTAGTAATGTATGAGGCATAAAATGTGAGAATAATTCATATTCAAACTAGGAATCGAGTATATGGTAAAATGTAGGAAATAATCATCGACGTGACAAAATGTCACAAGGACTTCTTCTCTTAGATCATTATGTTCTTCAGTTTCGCAAGTTCTTCCAGAAATTGTATAATAAAAAAATAATTTCGAGCTTGATTGAATATTCCTGCTTGAACATCCTGACGTTCAAAGTCCGCTAACGTTTCGAAGAAATTTATATATAAGCAAAATTTGTTTTTACCCTCATAATTTTTAGGATTTCAAAATGTTTGGCCCTCGCTTGCGATAAAATGCGTTCAGTTATTATTCATTTCCGATTTAAAAACTGAGGTCATAATGAGTGATTGTCATTAAAGCACATCTGTGTACATTTACTTATACGTATCATAGATTAGACCAAATAAAAGGCATTTGCATAATCATAAATCTAAAGTATAAAGTTAAAAATTGAGCGTTCCTATCAAACGAACGAGGAAATTGAGACGTTAATCTAAGCAGAAGTTTTTTCTGAAATTTCAGAAGAGTGTCGCAGACATGAATTGTCAGGAATCGAGTGAAATTAGCTGCTCAAATAAGATCGTTGACGACAAGTTTTCATGTATTGGCCTTTCTCAAAATTTTCCGTTCTTTTAAAGTCATGGAGCTCACCAAGATCTTTGTAATTTAATTCTGTTTAATGAACCAATAAGGTACCCCAATTTCGTTCGAATTAAATCCAAAGATTTCCGAGTCAATTCAGCGAACAATTACGTCATCCACAAAATGATTCTCTGTTGGCTTGCGATTCGAGTCCAGAAAACCATATATGGTAAGCATGTGCGTGTGAAGGAGATCATCCCACGTTTTCAACTTTTTTCGCCCGATTCGTTTGAAAATTGGCCAGTATATGTATATTGTGAGAGTAAACCTTTTTTACCCATGTCACTTTTTCGATCTAGGCCTTAGTTTTTTTACGAAAAATTAGTTTGTGGTATATTTTTTGGATATTTAAAAACGGTACTCGTCATCGAGATTTGATGCTAGAACAAAACCAAAGACAGTTTTAGAATCCTTGGAACATTTCTAACAAACTCTAATGCGTTTTTTTTCAAATTCAAATTTATTCCATTTTTTTCAAATTTTTTAAAATTTCTAAACCCAACAATATTTTTTTTGGATTTAGAGCTATATATTTTTTCGAAAAATTGGAATTTGAAAAAAATCTCATTTGAGTTTCTTAGAAATATTTAAAGGATTCTAAAACTGTCTTTGGTTTTGTTCTAGCATCAAAATTCAATGAATAGATACGGTTTGATTGTTGAAAGTTATTTTTTATTGGTATAAGCCATAACAAAATTTTTTGTTGAAGTGTAATATAATGAACAATTGATGTAATTGAATGCAGTTTTAATTTTTATTTCGATATTTTCCATACATAACTTCATATTCACAGTGAATTGTGATTTCAAAACAAAGATATTTTTTTTATTCAAAAATATGATTTTTTTTTAATTTTCAGTCTGATTCTTATGAAATTTGACTATGATATGTAACCTATAAAAAGAAACACAATTTATTAAATTCATTTTTTTATTTTGGGCTTAGTTTTTAAAAAAAATTTACATATTGGTTTTTAGGTTTTGATATTTCACTGGTATTGATATTTCAAGATGTATCTCCTCATTCAGTTTTGATGCTAGAACAAAAACAATGACAGTTTTGAAATCCTTGGAACATTTCTAACAAACTCAAAGGTTTTTTTTCAATCTCCATTTGTTCTATTTTTATATGGGATTGAATGGGCTCGAAAATGAAAAGGACCAAAATCTTTAATTTTCGAGCCAGTTTCAAGCCCATATAAAAATAGAACAAATGGGAAATGGAAAGAAAGGCCATTTGAGTTTGTTAGAAATGTTTCAAGGATTCTAAAACTGTTTTTGTTTTAGCATCAAAACTGAATGAGGAGATACATCTTGAAATATCAATACCAGTGAAAGATCTTGGTTCACTTACCCCCCCCCCCCCCCCTGGGGGGGATCTATTGTCCGCAGCGGCATAAAATTTTAGGACCGAAAAGTCCACCACCTAAGGGCACTTTTCCAACAAAAACATGAAAAATGACCATTGGAGCGACAGGGGCCTGGCAGGGGCCTGGGATGATCTCAATAGTTTCAGCATGCATTGACTATGACCGAAGAGGGTATCAATATTATTTGTCAAACGACTGTTACTGATGACAACCTTCGCGGTACATCTGAGTTTTAGCCAACTTTAGTATTACATGTACGATACTGATATCATTTATGCATCAATAGTGTTTGTGAGAATCGAGACTACAGCCAATATTTGCCCACATTAGTTCAGTAAATAATGTACTAGTCTCATCAGTATTATTTCGCTAACATTTTTTACGCCCTAATTTAACTGCTAGTACGGGTAAAGTTCTCCTGCAAGTCTTTTCAAATTTACTTTCATAACCCAATCAGGGTAGTTTTCAAACAACCTATAAATAAATTCAGCTATCTTTTAACTGGAAAAATATATTATTTAGAATGTTGTTTATATTTATGGGTAATGTTTATGCATACATTTATAACTACTTATAATTCTAATAATGCAAAGTATATAATACATATAACTCTGTGTTTTAGGTTCATGATTTATTATTTCCCGTAAATACCGTTTCCAATTTCATCTCTGGTTCTGCATTTGAACGTTGACTTTTGATCAATGAAAACGGTTCCTTATTTTACGACGATTGAAGGAAAGTCCACGCGAGCAGTGTCATACTCGTACGAAATTCATGATTACTACATTGCACGCTGCAGTGCGATGATAGGAGGATAGCACTTCAATGCGAAAATAAAAGCACCGTCCTCTCGGGAGAGTAGTAATGCAATAAGTCTATCTCTTCAATCGACTTCAGTTCTGCATTCAGGGAAAAACGCAGAAATCAAATTGAGCCTCTAGGTTTGAAAAAATGTTTTATACATATGAAAAACGAATTCTTCATTGAATTGGTAAATTTGTAGTTCACAGAAAGAAACTAACTTTTTTCCCTAGGACTAATACTATAATTTCAGCAATCATTGTTTTTTTTACTTTGAGCTGCGAATCTCCATGTAATTTTCTTTCGTTGGTGATAACTCATCAGACAGTATAGTATCGGCATAGCATGACGAAACATGTAATTCGCACTTAGTTTTTCCAACAATACGAAAAAAAGGGCGAATGATGGAAACCCACTTTGAGTAAAGTATGCGTTCAGAAATAATGTATTTGCAAGAATTTACTGTCGTTCATCCATAAAAATCGATGGTCGTATTTGTATTTCGTAGGTGCCTGAGCGTGACTGGTATGTGATGTCATGGAACTTGGTGACAACTCGGTAACAAGCCACTGGACTCATTTCTCTCACCATTGTTTTCCATTCTATATCTCAGTTCAACCTTTTATCTCAGTGGCTGCAGATGAAATCGAAAGCCTTTTCTTTTCCAAACGCTTATTTGCTTGAGAACAGACATTGCGTGTCGTACAATGCTGACTCGTTTACGTAAACGTCACAGTCAAATTAATTACGCAGTTTTAAGCTGTCCTTAAAAATCTACAATGGGGGCGTTAAGAAATATCATGTATCTGGAAAATCAATTTGTGATAATGTTCATCTTTGTTGATATTAGATCTTTTATCTCTTATGAAAGTATTTTTGTATCTGGTATTTGAATTGTATTCTGCTCTTTTAACTGCGTATTACGCTTTATTGTAAGTTCGTTACTTCAAAATGTTTTCAGTGTAAGATACACTATCAAAATAAATTTCAATGCAATAAAGGTTCTGCAATAAAGGTAATATTCCTATAAATTATCACCGGTACAGATGCTCCAGCAGCACTGGCTGCGACACCGTGGGTGTCCTGTTCTAAAGTGAGGTTTCGCCCTTGTTGCATTTGCTTTGTTTTAATCCGATTAGGTGAATGAGATGTCGATATCACGAACTCTTGTTAGTATATGTATGCCTATGTTTATGGCTTCTCTATATCTTGTTCTCAGTTGAGCGTTTACCAATAAGGCTTATTCGACACTAGCGTCATGGTCATTCATCATTCAGTATGTTAAGGTGTTAAAAAGGTTTTTCAATGGGAATAAAGTTTCATTCTGCATACAAATAGGGAATTCCGCACATGGATGAGCATTTGATTTCCATGCGTTATTGTACTGTCCATTCAATCACTAGATGACGGACCTCCAGCGATGCGTTGGCGTCAGTTTGTAGGACACCACGTGACGAATGTTGCAGCGCATCATGACGGCTGATGTGGCCAAAGAAATGTCTTAGGACATGCATGACCCTCATGAGACGAAAATCTCTTTTAAGGAGGATGCCCACCCATCAGTTAATATTGTATGGCTTGTGTAAGCGCACACACTTATTTTTGTTCATTTACGCATATCTTATACAACTTTTTAGATTCCTTGCAGATAAATAATTCAATGTCGATAAATTTTTGTAATAACGACATACAGATTGGTTGTAACGTTTGACAACTAAATGTAACAACATTACCGTACGAATAATCCGTGATTTAATGCTTTCATGAACAAAAAATACGCTATTGGTTCAAGTATTGGTTATTCTTCTATACTAGCGTTCACGAACCGTCAAAAAATGACGAGATTCCATATTTACCAAAAAAAAAAATGTTCCAGATGATCATGACGGACGAATATATCCAACCCCGTAGAACCCGAGAGTAAAATATCCTTTATCTAGCGCACTGATGAAATTCGTATTACGAATATTGTCATTAAGCAGCCCTGAGAGCGTGACAGAGAGACGGACCAATTGACTTTCAAGATGACTTTCCCATGATTTCACATGCTCTCGTATAATTTCCTATCTCTCACCTGGTAGCAGTCTATACAACCTAACCTAAGCTAACCTATCATAACATAACCTAACCTAACCTATACTGACCTAATCTAACAATGCGCGTGATATTCATTCTGACTCCGAATCTGATGGATTAATGTACCGAAAACTGTGTAGTTGAGATAACTTCTGTCACATATAAATTCATCATACGCTTTCACTATTCATTAATTAATTATTTGGTGCATTATTAGTTCATTACTTTTTGAGCAGATTATTCATTACTCTGAGAGCACTACCTGATAGCATAGAAGCCTCATCAAAGATGATTGCAGACACTTTCTTTATTTTTTCAGAATCCGGTGAGGGTATTTTCATGCTAGATGTTGGATTTCCAGCAATGGAAGAGGAAGCTGAAACCCACTATGAGTAGTTCATCCATTTGTTTGGTAGATCAGCAGCAATTCCTGTTGTAGCATAAATTAATACACTTCTGCTACTAAGAGAATAAACTGAAAAATGTTTATTGAATTAATTTTTAATTGCAATTGTAATTTTTACTTTTATTTGTGTTTTGTTACGTATTTTTTCTATTTTTTATTTTTTATTGAAATATTAAGTTTGAAAATCTTTAATAATTTTTTTGACAGTATATATTCGTTTAATTTTAAACAAATTTTATACTCCTTTATCTATATTTCTTATTCCTGCATTAAATTTTACCGTTTTATTTAAATTATTTTTGTTAACCTCAATGTATTTCACTAATCTGTATTTGTGATGCAATGTACAGACACCAAAGAAGCGGACACGAATAAGTAAATACACTACTAGTATTATTAGGCAGGACATTTCATCATAGTATAAATTTCAGTTATTTTCATAGCATGCACATCCGACCTTATTGTTACGTTTTAATATCAGTTTGTTTGCCCAAACTATATCATTTGATTCAGATTTGATTGCCTAAATGTACTCAAAGTCTCCTGTAAATAAACTATCATTAACCTTACCACCCAGCATGGCTTTAGGGTACCGATAGCAGGTGTTTATTCAGAGATAGGCTAGTCGACTTTGCGTTCTCCGAATATCGCCGTAGCCAGATGGGTGAAAGGTGCGCTCATAACAACTAAAGCTAGCATAGATGTCGGATACCATCGGATGTCGCCCATAACTTACGATAATTACCGGTAATTTACCAGTAATCTGATGATAATGAGAAACATTTGCTACACTTATTCTGACGATATATGGTTGATTTATCGGAAGGAAAAAACCCTAATTACTAGTAAATTCAGACGAAAATTATCGTGAGAGGCGTTGAAATTCAGACGGGGCTCGGTTATCATTTGACACACTAAGATTTAGTAATACAGAATGAGCGCAATCATTAATTACCAGCTCCCTAGAAAAAATTATTTTTTCCACAGTATGCCCGAGTCATGAGTGCTGATTTTCGGTAAAATTTTATATGAATTTATCTCTCTGTTTATGACACCATTTAAGAAATGTTTTCCGTTTTCATTATTTGGCACTCATGACATTGTGTTCTATTACCTATCTCATGACATATTCAACATTCGCTATATAGTGCGACACATTACTCAAATGTAGCATTATGCATGAATTTATTCAGTGTTATACAGTCTTGTAATTCGTATTTACTCTATATTTTATGTTGGAGCACTGCTAGGCTGCTACAGCCCTTTCTACATATGTACATTTTTCGCAGGGCTTGAGAAGGCTTGCTATTTACCTTTGTTACAACAAGTTTTTCAGAAAGCTGTTAGTGTATGGAGTATTGACTTTGAAAAAATCGTTGGATCACCCATACTCAATGGGCTGAGTTTTTTTCTCAGTCATATCAAAATGATTGTAATTAACCCGGGGTGACCGACAAAATGACTCACTTCTTGAGACACAATGGAAATGAGATGCAAACAAGAAACAATGGGCAAAAATTATTTACGGCTTTTCACTAAAGACAAAAACTATTTTAGGTTGAAAAAAGAAAAGGCACTCTAATACGGTTTTGGGCTGGGAATTTGAAAATGCACCGATTATTTTGACGGTGTGGATTAGGTGATATGCTATATCGTGCAGTCATTTTGAGTTTAGTTCGAATTAGAAATTAGTCTATTGAATCTAATTCAGTGCAAGCTGTGGGGTTGACTTACTTTCGGACGAAATTTTTCCCTCTTGGGTAGATAAATCTGGAAGTTGCACAACATGTGGAAATTTGGAATTTGAAACGTAATTGCTCGACACAGTTTTCGCATTTTTGCATTGACAACGATTTATTCTGAAAAGAAAGCTGTATCGGGGCACTTTTCAATGCAAAATAACAGCCAAACCAATTTATTTTGAAAGTTTCTTTTAGTTTCATCGCATTTAGAAAGCAATATTCTACGATTGCTATTAACTCAAAATTCAAATTTGTTATTGTTGGCATTATAAAAATTTCCCACACCCCTCCCTCATAAAAAAATTCGATAGAAAAAATCATTAAAAAGAATTACGGAAATTTAAAATGTAATCAAAACAAATTGTGGTAAATCTAATTAAGAATAAAAATGAGTCCTAAACCAAGTCGCAACGTCAATAAACAAGACCGGTATAATTCTTCAAAATTTTGAAAACTTGTTTTAGCAGAGGAGCCAATTTAATGAAAATATTGATCTACATATAGCATGTACGTACGTTTTTCGAAGACATAAGTAAGAAATATTGATGCAACATTTGATATACCAGTTCATTACCAATTGAGTGCGCTTTGAACCAAGTCTCTGTGCCAATAAACGTCGAATATGATCTAAAT
Organism: Morinoia aosen; assembly: GCA_030386875.1. Classification (NCBI taxonomy): domain Eukaryota; kingdom Metazoa; phylum Arthropoda; class Malacostraca; order Amphipoda; family Talitridae; genus Morinoia; species Morinoia aosen. The sequence continues at coordinate 47,423,054 of CM059575.1, forward strand.
TGAAATTAAAAATTTGTAAGTTACGTCTAAGATCACATGAGCCAACACCGTTATTACGCCACTTCGACGATCGATTTCTCGCAAACTATTAGGTTTAGAAGTATGAAATTTAAGGTGACGCACAACGAAGCCTTTGCGCACTTATTTGAACAAAACAAAAGTTATTTTCGTACCAAAAGTGAAACAATCTACTTAAATAAATTACCTCTTACTTTCTGCGCTCTAAAGTAACGCTGACGAGACGTTGCGATTGTTCTATGCTCAGTCTACATAACCTGTTTGAAGTGCGCAGTTGCGATACGCAGAATGAGAGTAAAGTTTGTTGATGAAAACAGGTTCAGTAAAAATATTCAGGTTGTTTTTCAGTTCCCTGCTAACTGCGCTGTAATCTCTAAATTTGTGCGATGAAAGAAAAAAGAATTGTTCCATAGATATCATTAGCCCTTTTATTACAAGATGACATTTATTGAATGATATTAATGAAGGAGATGTTTACAACCTTACTACAGAAGATTTTCTAAAACGTCGCGAACCAAAATATGATAAAATATGCTAGTGGTTCCAACCTTGAATTGGACCAATTTATTTGATAATAACAAGCAAGATAGATTCCAAAATATATTTTACACACGCTCAGTCTAAACTTACAATGATAGTTAGCTATAACCTGCTTATTCTGTGTAATATGGGTCATGCATTTTGGAGTAGTGTTCAAGTATTTTGATGAATGGCGACCACGAATAAGAGCAAGTTAGAAAACACTAGTGTTGTTATGGTGCAAAAATTTTACTAATTCTTCGCAAACAATTTTGTTACAGTTTTGTTTTACTCCCTTTGTCCCTGAGGAGATTAGGGCATGCTGTCACTCTTAGCGCAGATGTAACCCTAACCCATGATTTGATGACATATTGAAACTCAACAGTTCTGAACTCCGGATAGAATGCCTTTTTACCTCAATATCTTTCATCGCTGTTAAAATATTTACCTCTTAGTGAGTTCTATCAAAGGATGAAGAAAAATGGCAAGCTAAATCAAAGAAATTTAGACCCGTGATATGAATTTTTTTGCAATTGCGCTATTTTAGAAAGCCAAATTATTCAAGTTGAAATTTCGCTACCAATTTTTGTGTGAGTTAAATTTGGTGAGCAAATTTGTAGTTCGGTATTTCATTCAATGATAACTATTCAACAAGACATATGCAGCTGATTTCTTCATTTCATTAGCAAAGGGGATAAAATTTCTCATCCTGAAGTACTCTTCTTCTTTAAAACCGTCACTCATTAATATGTCAATAATTCACAGAAATTATAACAAAGAATTGTACAGAACATGGCTATATTATAATGAAATTTTTCAATATTAGTTTGCAGGAGTCCTTGCCGAACTGTAAATTTATTTTGCACACAGGAATATTTCTCTCGTTACCTTTCTATTTTGATTTGTGTTTGTTCAAGCGTTGTGTGTTCTGAAGGGAAAGATGTCTATTGCAATGTTTTTGCTCCCTTTTAGAGCTCGAAATTATTTCCACAAACTTCAGGTTGTTTTTTATGCTAATGAATATTCATGTTGCCTGCCTCTTTTTCATCTAATTTGCTTCTCTGGTGGTCTACAGGGTTACCATTACTTGTTGAAGGAACTTGAAAATAAGGTTGGGACCGTTAAAATAATCACTTTTTTTACTCAGTAATCGTGTAGTCCAAAATGCTTCGTTGAAAAGTTACATGGATTTGAAATGTATTAGAAAAAATTGCATTTTGAGAGCGGCTGGGAAGTGAAATATAGAAGCTAGGCAATCACTTTTTATTATGCAGGAATAGAGTTTCAAATTAGGTTAGGAATTTACAGAAGATGTATTTTGATACAGGCGTTCGAACGCCAGAGCTATGATTGCTGGACGCTATCGACAACACCAGGAATTCACGAATCCTTGCTGAGGCCTCAATAATTCTACCGATGAGTTCTTCTTTGGAAAGAATCGGTGCATTTTGTACCGAACTTTACAGTTGTCCACAGAAGTAGAAATGTAGAGGCGTAAAATCAGAAGACCTTATAGTGGCCATGAAATGTGGCCGCCACGGCCAGTCCAGCGTTTTGGATGGGTATCAAATAAGTACGTAACAGTAATCGCTAAATGTGCACAGGCACCATCGTTTTTTAATCACATTCCTTTGATGTCGCCTATGGGAGCATTTCTTAAAACCACGGCAATACTTCATTAGGAAACCCCAATAATTGCATCCATTCATTGCTTCCGGCATTACATTTATATGACCCAATCAGCTGGTCGCCAAGAATACATGCCTAAGAATTTACGGATAATCTAACCCGATATTTACTTTGTCGTATGAACATCAGACATCTACATAGAACAGGTTTTGGACGTTTACTATTCCTATACCTGTGTGAATGATGCTCCGTCTGTCAATAAAACTTTTGATGATAACCTAGCTTCAATTCTTTTGTGTAGAAATCATTTTGGAAATTGAACACGGCGTGGGAAATCTCAACCGTTTATTTCTTACAGACACTGAGCGTGAAATGGTGGTTGACAATTATCCTGCAGGCCTTCCCACAATGTATTTTGCCTTACATTTAAAAAACTTGAAGCAGATCGAATACGTTTGATTTAGATATTTCGAAACCATTCCAATATCTCTCCCTCTATGTCTGGATCTGCTACTTTTTTACGGCAGACTCGCTCAGGTTGGGAACTGCGAAATGTTCCGTCTTCGCACAATCTCCGGTGAATGGTTACTGATGTTTTATGCCATGGAACATGTAGGGTAAGATTTCTTGCTGCGTAAATTCGGACAGCCTACCTATAATTATCATTTGCTGAACCGTAAGCTAGATGCACATCTGCCAGTTTAGCATTGGATACTTGCTCTATTAACGTTATGACCTTTGCACCTGATAAATTATGCAATGTAAACAAACAAATTTTGACCTCAAAATTCTTGTACCTTTTTTAACGAAGCATTTTCGACCACACGATTATTGAGTTAAAAGTATTTATTTGAATTGCCTCAACCTTACGCTGAAGTTGATTCAACAAAGTACCGGTTACTCTGCATGTAATTGTTAATTCAATTTCACTGAAAAACGTTTTTCTCGAGAAAATGAGCAGAGGATTCTTGCATATGGAAATGAATGGCTAGGTCTACCTCAAGAAAGGAATTCAAAGTTTTTCAAAGTCTTGCATAATACAGTCTATCAAAAACGCTAATTTTTGATCTTCCTGTTTGCATAAAAATACTGTAACCACAGCCCTGAAGGGAATAATATCACCGGCCTGAAAGGTGCACATACATGCCTTTGAGCCCTGCGCAGCATCAAGAAATACTTCGATCGTGTTGTATGTTGAATTCCTTCAGCTGATCAGAGTCATTCATTTCCACTTATGATATGGTTATATAGAAGTAAAATGACTTGCATGAACTTCATGCAAAAAAGTAATTGTTTCTCGTCGTGAAATCAATGAAGTGAATAGCATTATTGGCCACTGTGGTAGCAAAGAAGATGCAGAGAAGTGTAAACTAAATTTTTTGTGCTGCTGAAGCATCCTATTATATTCAAAAACTGAAATAGAGCCTCAAAAAGCAAGAGAGGCTCCTAAATCGATAAGTTGCACTCTAAGCTGGATCATAACACATCCTGAGGAGATATGAAAATCATAAAAAAAGTTTGCAAAGTTTAATCCACATAACAAGCTTGTATGGATTAATGCATGCCAAAAACCGCTGAAATGATATTCTAGAGAAATGTTTTTTCATTAATTCTTCTCTGAGGAACTCTATTGGGCATAATATTGGGTAACTCATTGATAATGTGGTCGACATATTTTAGAGTTTAAAAATGATACCTGGGTTTTGAAGCTAGGAAATCAGTTGTGTAAATCCAGTGTTATTGCAGTTTTAAGCTTCAGAATATGTTTCTTTCTTGATAGGCCTTCTTTCTAAGCTATAAATTTTTTGTTAATGAAGCCTGTTTGAGTTCTCACTTAGGACAAAAATGTGGAGCAGAAAGCATTCGTAAGTAATTTTAACGATATTTCTCCTTTAATGATCACGTACAACTTTTGTGAAATAATTAAACAAAAATGCAATTGAAGCATTCGCACCTCTCTGGGTGACATTTGTTGCAAAAGAAATGATGTCAGAAACAAATAAGTCTTTTATTACTTTGAAGCTACTGTAAGTTTTACTTGTCAAAATTAAAAAAAAAATATCATTCCATGTGGTTTTGGAGTGGAAAAATTGTAAATTTTTTACCTTTCTGGAAACGAGACTGAGATTTCTCTTATGGAAGCTTAACTCAGCTTTAAAGCACGAATCAAATTAGTGAGTCCACACACATGCATTCATTCATCCGCACATGCATTCAATAAAATAACGATGACACAGTACTGAGCTAAAATTGTCTCACTAAATGATGCTCATGTGACCTTAAAGAGGACATCCCAGCGATTTTTAGATTTTTATCCGATTGATTTGAAATTTGGCGAGTGTATACGTATTTTTGTTGCAAACGTATTTTTTTGAAAAGAAACATATTTTACTCGTGTAACATTGCCGATTTAGGCTTTGGTTCTTTGAAAAAAATTGAAATAATAGATTTTTAGTTAATTTTTAGGGATATTTTAAACAAATGAAGTCAATGAGTTTTTATGATAGAATAAATTCAAAACTGTCTTTGTTTTTTCCAATAATGATAACTCACTGACTTCTATTCTCTTTTAGGGTGGAAAAGTATATTCTACGTAAAAAGCAAAATAAATAAATTTTGTGGTGAAATGTAATAAGATGGACATTTTTTACGCGTGTGGAATATTCATGTTGTATTATCATCTACAAATAATATGCATGCATAATTTCATATCGTCACTGAGAATTGCATATTACATGTATAAATTATCTAACCTAATAATACCAGTGGTGTGTTAATTTTTATATTTATTTATATATTTATTTGGTGTCCGCTTCTTAAGAAACATAGGATGTCTGAGTTTGTGGTATCATGGATGCCGAATTTCTAAGTGTAACATTAAAAGATGGCCTTCACATGCATTGATTTGTTTGAATTATTGTATCAGGATGTGTTCGTTTAGGATAGGTTAGCATAGGTTAGGTAATATTGACAAAATTTTTACACGGGTCCACCTAAGAATTTCCACGGGTTATGCAACTACCTAACAATACCCATGGTTTATTTGTTTTGAGTCAGCTTAAAGACATCCATAACGACCGTATCTGTGATACGACTTGCATCAGTGCACAAGTGCAATAATATTTTTTATCACGGGTACTGTTAGGATAGATATTTTTGTTAGTCATCCACGTCTGGAAAGTTTGTTTAAGGAAGGTATTGAATCCCGTCATTTTTGGCGGGCCATGCAAACTAGTATATATATAAAATATTCAATATTTTTCTTCTGAACTGTGATAAAAGAAATTAAATGAACGTATTGAAAAATCGGGATCTTTCAGTTTGTTAAAAATGTTCCAAGGATTCCAAAACTGTCTTTGTTTTTTCTAGCATCAAAACTCACTGAATCCTATTCTTTTTTATGCTAAAAATGATGTTTTCACCTAAAAGGCAAAAATAATAAATTTAGTTGTAAAGTTTAATATAATGGTCATTTTTTACTTGAATGCTGTATTCATGTTGTATTATCATCTACCAAAAAATATCCGTGCATACTGCATAATTTCAAATCAACATTGGAAATTGCATGTTATACATGTACATATTAAATAAAAAATACTTTTATTTTTCATTTCATGGAGAATGATGTATTATTATTTGTAGACTGATTCTTCTGAAACAAGCCATCATATTTCATTTTAAAAAAGAAATACATCTGGTTCATGCTAATTGTTCAATTTTGGCCTTAGTTTTCAGAAAATGAAAATTTGTTTGTATGTCAGTTTATCTGATATTTCAAATGAATACAAGTCAGTGAGTTTTTTGCTACAGCAAAACCAAAAACAGTTTTAGATTATATGGGGTTTAAAATCTAGATTCCCCCAAGGGGGGGTGGGATCTAGTGTTCATAGCCCCATAATATTTTAGGACACAATTTCCCATGACCTAACGATCCTTTTTCAACAAAAAAAACAGGCCATTGGGCCCGAAAATCCCTGGGCTGCCTCCCTTAAATGTTTTCATAATATGAATTATTTCAATGTTTTGAGAAAATAAGTGATGAGCATATCCTAAATTTAAATATTCAGCTTCCCTTATGCTGTGCGAATATATTAATTATCATTAGCGAGGAAAAACTTGAAAAGTAATTTACATGTTGGAATAGCCAAGCGAATATTAAAATTACGTGTTAAAATCCCGTTTTTATAGATTCACTGTGCTGCGTTAAACAAAGGTATGTTAAAATGATTTGTTCCATTGATAAATCAGAAGGTGAACTAGCCCTACTACTCTACGTTAAATATTTTTCAATTTTCATTAACCAGACTAAGCATTATTGCACGCAGTTTCTAACGTCTTTTTAGTGTGTTTCGCGTTTCATTCTTGAAATTGTTTACTAGATTTTCAGGGCAGGTTGCCTTGAGCAGTATCTCATCGTTTGGTAGATATGCATACACACGTGCTCCTTAGGAAGCTTTGGATTAGTTCCTTTGTTTCAGAACTGGCAAATCACATCAGGATGTAACTGAGAGCCATGGAGTTTGAAGAGACTGTAAAACCAGAAGATGAATCACTAGTCCTTTTACGCCCGAGGGTGACGAATTCGTCACACACAAAAAAAAGATACAAGCTTCTTATGGACTAAATTGCTTGCAGAGCTTCTACTATATGAATATTTCTTGAAGCAGATTTCGTAGGAGCGTCAGTTTTACGTGCGATACCTAAATTATTAAACAAGCTTCGTGTGTGTGTGCGACGTATGTACCGTTTGCAGCACACCTACTGGTTGCGCAAAGAATTCAGGGTGTGACGGGCAAGAATGATTACAATAAGATATGAGCAAGCATCAATCCAAAATTAAGGCCCTTCGAAACACCTGTACAGCAGCTTGAAAATCTCTCAAACATCATTCTTCTTTGTAGTTTGCTGCTAGATATTTATCCAATAGGCTGCATTAAAGAGTGTTTTATATTAGACAAATGGAGGCACGAATTTGCGACGGTAAAAGAATTGAGGAACAGGAAAAAAAGTGTGTTGAATTGCAAAACAGCGAGAGCAGTGTCGGAATGAATTAGATTTGGTTGACATGCAAAGAAATTCAAAAAGATTATCTGCTTTGCCTTTCACTAGTTTATGTGGTCCCTCTATATTGAAGGGATGAGGACTTCATAGATCTAGCAGAAGCTAGTGAAAGCATGTTGTGTTGGCACTGAGAGTATCATCAACGAAAGGTATGAAAAGTATAGCTGGAAAACATGATAGAATAATAAGAAAAGTGGTGTAAATCTCGTTAGTTGAGTGCTTATTCGAGATCTTTATCTTGGATCGGACGTAAAAAAACAACAGGTATTGAAAACTATGTAAAATTAGGGACAATATTGCGCGAGAATTTGATAGATTGGATGAGAGGATTTTCGACGGGACGAAAACTTACCTTTAGAGGTATTAAAGTTGTTTCATAAACATCAAGATGAACGAGGGATGGGAGTAACCACTCATTTGGCGGTATATAACGAGGCTACTTCTGTAATCAAGTTATGCTTCTCGCCACTACGACCAGACATAAAGCTATCGTACGAACTTCAAGTAACGATTCGTTTCCACGTGCTGCCTAAGAGCAGCGCACCTAGACTTCAGCTGGTATTTTTCGTGCAGCTCAGAGCGTGAGCCACTCGTGCGAATATCGCACACAAAGACCTCGCCTGCAAACCAGCCAGCGGCCGACAGGCTGCGCTGCCACCACTCCAGGGCGAGGTTTATATGAACACTCTGTTGAACAGCTTCAGTTCCTCCCTGAATGCGCCGTTAAGAGCACAGATATCTCGTTTTGCTGGGGAGAAAAGAGTGACCAATTATGGATTTCTAGCGATTGTTATTTTGGCTTTTAGCGTTAGAAGACCCTTCAACGACACAGCAAGAGGAGTGTTGTTTGAACCACCGACATAGGAGCACCCTCTCCGACTTAATGGTAATTATTTCTTCTTTCAAATGCTTCTGTTCATTATTTTTCAGTAAAGACCTTATGTATATTTATTGTCTTATTTATTGCACTGTTTTATACCGTTGTATATTTCAGTGAATTTACCATTCTGTTAAACCTATCTGAATTTTGTAGGACTACTGGTTAGGTGTGTTGTTAGTTTAGTTCATTTTTTCATAAACTTGCTTATTGTACAAGAGAGTAGGGTACGATTTCCTTTCATCGCCTCACCCATATCGGGGGAGCGGAGCTGGTACAGGGCAGGGAGGCTCAGGTCGGCGCCCCACCAGCCTCCTCTTTAGCCGGACCCTCGTCCGTCCTCACAACCTGAGCTGCTCTTCCGAGATCATTCGCAGTGATCTTTCCCTACAAACTTTGACAATTTTCTGCCAATCTTGCTTGTTTCTCCTACCAAGAACACTACTACGACTAACATAGCACCACGAGCAAAACTTCTTCTTTACAGAGTACAGTACAGCTGATCGAGGACTGTTGATAATTCCAAATCCGTTGACAAAACATAAATTTCCCAAACAACCATTTAAGATCTAAATGCTCTACTCATTCGCCAGACTCTCACAAAAAGTGAATTTTATGCTGTAACACATGATGTTACATCAACCAATAAATTGAGATTAGATGAAGCTGTCAATGCGTTTCGAAAGCTAAAAGTAACTTCAATCACCCCTCCTGACCAATGAGCAAAAGAACCATTTTCGTTAGGCGATAGATAGACAATTAAATGGGCTCAAGACCGGAGAAAGAGATTAAAAATAAGATTAACCAGCAAAACTCATCCCTAACAATCACAGAAATAATCAAAATAAAACAGTACACGCACTTAAATCAAAATAAAACAGTACACGAACTTAATCAAAATAATCAACTCGGACACCACGACAGTACAAAAGGATTCTTAGAGACGGATTTTATACGTATCATATTAAAGGCACACCGCATAAATGTATATAAGAAAAATACACCCACATTTACATCTGTTACAAACGTTACAAGTACAAAAATCATTCGACACACAAATGCGCTCAGCAAGCATGATACTGTTTGGAACGCTCATCACATGAGCACACACAAGGTGGGGGCAAAATTCTACAACACGTTGATTAAATCGGCAGATTTCCTATTTCTAGACCAAGTACAATTGCGAAAATTGGACTATATATTTAAACAATAGTATAAAAAGGTTAAAAATACATCTGAAATCAACAAATATTTGATAAAAAATATATAGAAACATGTTTAATAAATAAGTGAGACACAGTTTACAACCCATTTCAAGATTTACAGTAATTCTTCGTTGCATAGACATTATTACTTATGGCTTCGAGACGCTTAGGGTAGTTCACTACCAGCCTTTGCAAGTTCCGGGTGTAATCTTATTCCATTCTTCAAAGCAAATATCTTTGAGTTCAAAGGTGTTATTGGGACCTTTCTTCGGAATCTTTAATTTCAATTCTCTTCACAAGTTTTCGATAGGATTCATGTCCGTGCATTGACTTCGTCATCCTAAAATGTTTATCTTTTTCATCCTCAATCATTCCTTGTTTCGTTCGCAGTGTGCTTTGGATCGTTTTCTTGCTGGAAGGTCCATTCACGTTTCAATTTTAAAAAACGAGCCGAAGGTAGGAGCTGCTCCCCCTAGATTTCACGATATTTCCTGCCATATTCAGGGTTCCTTCAATGATTTAAAATTTACCTACCCCTGATGAGCTGAAACATCCCCGCACCATGATTGACCACCCCAAAACTTATCAGTGGGCTTTGTGCACTTTGGTTTATACTTTACGTTTTGTTGCCTCAAAACATGGTTTGTGCTATTTCTCCCAAATGGTTCGATTTTGGTTTCACCTGACCACAGTACTGAGTTCCAAACCGCTGCTGGCTTGCTCAAATGACCGTTGGCATACATCAGCCTGGCCTTGACGTAACGTTTCTGGAGAACAGGTATGTTACGAATGGTGCAGGAGGGAAGACCTTCACAGCGTTGTGCCCTGCTGATAGTGTGTTTGCTGGCTTCGAGTCAAGATGCCTTGGGATCATCCTTAAATTCTTCACGAGTAGTTCGAGGTCTCTGCACTACTGTTCGGACCAATATTCGAGCATCACGGTTGTTAATCTTCCGTGGAAGGACAGTTCGAGGCTTGCTGAGAGTCGTATTCCGGCATTTCCACTTACGTATTAATGTTCCAACCGAGGCTATAGGAACACACAGTTGTGCACATATCTTCCGATATCCCAAGCCTTCATAATGGAGCTCCACAATACGTTCGCGAAGGTTTTGGCTGATGTCCTAATACTTATACCCATGCTTATGACTAGAGCTGTGCCATTGCATAACTTGCATATATGCACGCCAAGAGATATGCAGAATGTTTTATGCAAACCGAAGAATTATCTTGTGAATATGCAAAATCACAAATGCAATATAACAGATGTGATATGCAAAATGCATTATGCATATGCACGATATCATTGCATGTATGCTGCAATGCGAACAGTGTAATTTTTTTTTTTAATGTAAAACTGCAAATTTGTTCCTTGATTCAGAAATTTTGTACATTGATGGGACTTCTCGTATACACACTATCAGTTGCTAAAGCAACATCTCAGGTTTTACCCGGTGCGCTGTGTTCAGTACCTGATGTCCAGGTTTCCTTCTTGACCTGTTCTTCAGTTAAAATTGTTCATAAATATAATACAATAGAGGTGTCCGAACTGAATTTAATGGAGTTTGAAGTTTTAAGGAATTGCATGGTGTAATAGTTTTTGTACACCTAGTGATAGTTTTCTTGTTTTGTTCTACACATAGGCCTCCCTATGCGTACAAAGTGTTCAAGTGGAGATGCAACTGTGAAGTTTGCATCAATTCCCTAAACATATGCGTTTAGTGAATTAATAATAAATACCGTTGTTGTGCTCTGCTTGTTCATAAAAAATGAGAAAGAACTCAATAAGATGATCCCTCGAATTCTGAATGTGCCACAAATTCCCAAAATTTGCATCATTATAGTGATTTAGCTTCATGAACTTACATAAGGACAATCAAATCTGCAATTGACATTTAGTGATCATATGTTGATTTGAATATTCCTGCAATATTTGGTTATTCAAAACCTAATGCAAATATTTGGTATTCGTGGGATATCTGAAATCAGGGGATTATCTAGAGCAAGATTATGAAAACTTGTTTATAAAATTATTTTATTAATTTTTTATTGATATATACACATGTATTGGATAATACGTTGATGAATGAAGAAATGAAAAATTTATTTCAGTATTCTAATGATTACCATTATTTATTAGTTACGCCATCCTAAAGTACCACAAAGTGTAAGGAATGATACTTTCAAGATGAATTCCAGGAATATAACTGTTGGGATGGAAATCTGTATTGTACTTATTGCCGGCAAACTGTAAATTTATCATGCAATATATTATTAGAGTATACACTGTTATTGTCAAAATATCTGCTGCGACTTCATAGATATGAATAACGAAGATAATCATTTTGGTTCAGCATAAAGTTAACCGATGTTGACCTCTTTTCATCTACGATAAAATTACCGAAAGCTGGTAGTTTAAGCTCCATGTCTCATTTAACGTACGAAACCAAATTTTAGTACTCGCTGTGGCCGAGTGGTTGAAAACGCACCCTTCCGTGAAGGTGTCAAGGGTTCGAATCCCGGCGCTGCGCGGCGATATTCTCCGTTGGGTAAAAGGAAAACTCAAGCGCAATACCCCACTGTACCCAGACATCTCAAATGGGAACCGGCTCGACAGGGGAGTAACCGTCCTGGTGATAGTTATACGCCATTTGAAAAACTAATGTACAGGATGATATTTATCATGCTTAATTGATTAGAACAAAGCTTTTTTTCAGATTTCTATCACGAGAAAATCTCCCCATGATTCAGGATGTCAACTCTATTTTGCATGGCTATCCTGTTGAGGAACGAAGACCAACCAACCAAATTTGTTGACCAACGAAGTAGTTGGTCAGCTCTTTCCATCTGACATGGAGAATTTTAAATTTGTTCCCCTGGTGTCGTACGAGGTAGAAAGTGTTTTCGCAATTCAAAAGTGTTGTTGCTAATAAGCGAAAAAGTGTCCTATTTTAAAACATTAAGAAATACATTAATATTAAATGTAACCAGATACGTTAAACCTTGTTTTACTTTGAAATCTTGTGAAATCCTATTTCCATGTTTTCTTCATTAGTAGCAAATGCTCGATGTTGTAAATATTGAACACTATTGTAGCGAACTATTACCTTAGAGTTTAATATTTACAATATCGAACAATTTCCAACTAACTGAAGTCGTTCATTCAGCCGTGCATGTGCAAGACTTGATCGCATATTGTTTGCATATGAATGCGAGTACTGTGCATAAGACACTCCGCACTCGCATATATCTAACCTGAAGTCGCATATTTTATGCGCTCATGATTTCATATATGCGTGCATATATGCATGTGCATATTGGCACAGCTCTACTTATGACTTTTCAGAACGAGAGCTGCTGGACCAGTGACACGTTATTGGAGGTGAACGCTGATGAATATTTGGTTAGCAAATAGTAGAATGTATTAGGACGTTCTGGAACAACCCTACAATGATTTTAATGTATAATAGGGAGAAAAGAGTTTGGTATTGTAAATTTTCCTCACGTATTTATTATACATATACCCATGTATATTTTTTCTTTTAAATATTTTAGGATTTGAGATATATTAGTAACCTTTTTTACTATTGTTTATATATAGTTCAAATTTTCGTAATTATACGTGGTTCAGAAATGTGAAATCTTGCGATTTAATCAAAGTGTCGTATTATTTTGCTTCCCATTATATCAACAATGCACGAGCATTCTTAATATTTAATGCCTGAATTAAAACGATCAACGCAGAACACTATAGCATCAAACTGCCTGCACAAAAAGAACACCATCAAGCAAAAAATAGACAACGATCGCCATAAACGTACGCCGAATAGCAAAACATGCAATCCAACAAACAAACCCTCCAGAGCATCCCATCACATTACCCACGCAAACACACACTAAACGCACTGTACTCATACTAGAATCGCATATAGCAGCCCTGAATAAAACTCGAAGATTCGGTGACATGCTATCACAATCTTTGAGGCTAAATTTCAACAATAATGCCACTTTTTCTGACAGTGACTCAGCCGCGACCTTCAATTTCTACTGCAAGTCATAGAAAACACCCCAGGTTATGGAAACAGATAAAAAAAACGTTAGATATCTCATCATAATCGGACTTAGAAGATACTGAGAGAACAATAGGTGATGATTCAAAATCCAAACGACGAATTAGGACCCTCAGATTCATAACAGGCACCCAGTTAACATACGCAATTCCGTCAGAAACTCTTCACGAACAATTACTGTAAATCTCTGTCCCATTAAAACACTGTAACACGAGCATGGCTACAAGATTTGGGATAATTTGCAACAAATTAACCCAGACCCTCCTCATAAATCTAAGTTTTTTACGAAAGCTCATGCATTCCAGATTCGAAAGTTCTAATTTACACGCACTGGCTGCCCCTCCACCCCTGAAATAAACATGATTCACTATTTGCCAAGCAAACCTAGGAAGAATGCAACTCTTCGTCCTCTCTCCTCTCCAGAGGATGTGGAGGAAGACCAAACTACTTTCTTCTTGTTAAAAATTTAAAAGTGAAAAAAGGCTAAAAATTAGTCATTTCATTCTAAAATAAAAGAAATCAAAGACGTTTCGGAGATCAGCTCCATCATTAGTTCTGCAAAAGACAAAGCCTGTTCAATGCAACGTAAGCATGAAAACATGGTCGATAATAAATTCAGGAATATACAAAAGCCAAAAAAGACGAGCTAAGCCCGTTGTCTTCAATTGTTTTTTCCTGAAAAATATGCAAAGTTATGAAATCCTAAGGATCAAATCAAAATTACGGAAAGAACTGTCAATTATTTTAAAATCATCCTCACGAATAATTGTACAACACTTCTCGGCAATGCTGCGTATTGCTGAATGAGGAGAATGAGCCAGAAAGTTTTCAGTACGAAAACATGTTTAGCTCGTATCCCTGTCAGACAGTTAATGCATTGTTGTCCGTCTTTTTCCCTCTTTTGTATATTCTGGAATTTTTTATCGACCATGTTACCATGCTTACGTTAGATTGATCATACTTTGTATTTTACAGAACTGATGATGGAGCTGGTCCCCGAAAGGATTTTTTTTTAATTTTTTTAATAAAATGAATAATGTTGTCAGCATTTTTTGCTTCTGAATTTTTAGTGAATCTGCGATAAGCAGAGTGAACATCTGTTTAGACTTTCTTCTTATACTTATTTACTTGATTTTTCTGGGGTCTTGGCGAGCGGTTGGAACGGTTTTCCCCATCACGGGTGGGGAGCCCGATCCTCAGATACATCCTTCATATTATTATTATTTACATCTCTTTTTCATCAATGTTATCTAAGATCGTTAATGCCCCTACTTGCTTGCTTTCTTCTCAACGCATTAACTGTCTATGTATATATTTGTATATATTACAGGTATATTAGTGGAAGTAGGATATGTTGTACAGGTACTTTCAGGTACATATGTGAATTGGGGTGTGCGAGTGTGTGTGAGTGGCAGGAGTATGTGACGATGGGTGCATGGAGACCGAATAAGGAGTGGCGCACATGAACGGACACGAACGTATGTGATTTTTTCCTCATGTATATAGGTGCTAAATACGGTTAAAATTTGTAAGTGTGTATTTGTAAGATTGTGGAAGTTTAATAGAGTGTAAATCTATGTGTGCAAGATAAAGCCTGCACCCATGTGTTTTATCAGGTTCTGTTGTTGTTTTGGTATGGGTAACTGTGAACAGAGCGCACTATTAGGTTGAAGAGCCTAGTTAATTTCGTAATTGAATAATATTTTGACTGTGTACGAGTGTAGTGGTACAGCTGTAGATAAATGCAAGGGTGCAATAGGGTGCAAGTGCTTGTGTATATATCGTATATGTATATATACAGTATGTACTTATTATTTATATAAAGTATACATATTTAATTTATGTATATTTATACGAAGAAATTGACTAAAAAATCAATAAGGTATATTATACATATGTGAATGTGTATTTATATGTATAAAGGTGTGCATACATTTATGAATGTGTAGGAAAATGGCCAGGTATGTGTATGCTGTACAGGTGAATAAGTAAGAATTTTTTATTTGCGGGAGCGAATGCATGTGTATATGTACACATATATGTAGTGAGAAATATAGGAAAAAAATTAGAGTGATAAAATAAAATAAAGAACAAATGAATAGTTGAAAAATTTACAAATAAATGAGATCGAATAAAATATTAAATAGAAAACTCTACGAAAGGGTAAATAAGCAACTATTAACAGTATACATGAAAAATATGTCTGAATATGTTTTGTTGCTCTTTCCTGTAGTAAAGAGGAACCTTGCAGTAGTGCTCGGTGAGTCTTAGCGAAGGTTAGGATTTATGTTATGTATATTAAGCCCTGATCGGAATCCCCACTTCTTAAACCCCTTCTCAATTTAAAAGCTCTATATAGTATAGAAAACAGCACTTGGACCTTAAATTTTGCATGCTCATATGCGCCTGTCGTTTTGTTCGCCTTCTTCTATCTTTTCCAGTTTCCCTTCCTTTCTCTCTTCTGGCACACTCTGTACTAAACTCTAGTTCTTTTCTCTCTTACGTTTCTTGCTACCAATACCCCCCCGCCCTCCCCCATCCCACTCACATCTTCATTCTACACTCTACACTCTTCTCACTTTTCACTCTGCGGTCATCGCAGCGACTCCAAGGCAAAGATTCCTCACCCGGCTCCCGCTCAATATCCCTATTCAAAAGTCGCATCCCTAAGCTTAGGACATAAATGAGCATCAGTTAATCCCACCTTGATGACGCTAATCGTTCGCTTTTTTCGGTTTTAAGAAGAACAAGTAACACTGACTCCGCTAGACAACCAACTCGACAGCCAAACGAAGACCGACACAATGAACGCTTTCAGCGTTTGAGCAGAATATATTTTAGAAAGCACGAGCGTCTGATTCATTGTCCTCGCCTCATCCACTCCGGTGTTGTGCAGACACTTAGTTCAGTCCCTTGTTCTATCCAAGTGTTCACTCATGATGTTATCGTCGGAGCGAACTTGAAAAGAAGAGTCTGAGAGCTGGTGCCAAATCCGAACTTTACACTCGGCTTGGAGTAGAAGAGATGGGTGATACTCAACAAGAAGTGTCTTCAGAGAAATTATTTTACCAAATGCATCAAAACGTAGATTTAAATTCTTTCAAGCCACAATATTACTTATCGGTAATCATGAGTTTGCGAGTTTTTGCTCAAGAAAATATGTTCTGCACAGGAAAGGAACCGTTTCTTAATAGCTGGAGGTCTTCACAGTTCGGTTTGCAACCCTTCATGGGTCAAATCCCCCAGTTTTATCACTTCTGTAAATTTTGTGGGTGATGTAAAACTCAGTTTATTATTAAATGATAATAGATTGATTTGGAAATGAATGTGCAATCATACAGCAGTAAGCGTGGAGTGTTGTGGCCGTAAGGGTGGAGGGGTTTGACTGTGAGCAGACACCGTTTTGGTGTGATAGTGAGCGTGGTCTAGCAGTGAGCGTGGAGTTCTTCGGCTGTGAACGAGGAGAGCTTAGGTAGTGAGCGTGAAATTCTTTGGCTGTGAGCGTCGGGTGTTCAGGCAGCAAGCGTTGAGCACTTTGGCAGCGAGTGTGGAGTGGTCCAGCTGTGGGAAGGTTGACTAGTGTGGTCTGGCAGTGAGCGTGGTGTGCTCTGGTCAGAGAGTGAGATCGTAGTGTTCTGGACAGGCTGTGAGCGTTGATTACAACTGCATTGAGCGTAGAATGTGATGGCAGTGAGCGTGGGGTGTATTAGCTTTGATGGAGTCCAAATTTGTATTACTTTATAAATTACAGCGTCTCGAATCCAAGCGTCTCTGCGTAAATATGTTTGTTCAGCGAAATGTTAGTTTTCATTAACCATGCCTATTTATTATGGTTGCTGCAGTGGAAGGAGTTGACCCCCTTGAAATTATGTGTATTGGTGACTCAAAGAGATTAATTAATTTTTGGACACGGGGAAAACACAAAATAATAGACAACTAGACTTGGATTTTTTCAGCAAATTTGATTTTTTAACAATTAAGAGTATGTAGTTCAAACTAATGATCAAAAGAAGCTTATCATCGCTGACATTAATTTTTCATGCGTAGGTTTCTTCGTATATCAGAAGTCTCACTAAAGACATGATTTAGTGCAGAACTGAAAGTTGAATATGAATGTCAATTGTTTACGAGTGCCTTGTGAATAATTTCGATGCCGTGGTCTTCCAATATTCAAGAACACAAATTTATGATGATAATTGTGGATCATTGTATGTTACCACGTAGTGAACTGCATCAGTTTAATCCTCTGCATTTATGAACGAAGAAAATTTTGGTTACTAGACGTACAAGTATTGACAAATGTGATATTTATGAAATTCATTGTATGATTAATAAATGGCAAGCTTCGAAGAAAGGAAATTTTTGTTAATCTACATATCTAGTTCATTTACAGCCGTAGGTTGATAATATGTGTTCTTTTGGAGTGCTAAACTTCTTTCAATAAAAAAGATAAACAAACATACAATATTAATCAATCATACTTATTTGGTATATCAAAATCAGACTAATTAAGATACTGCTGCAATATCAACCTCGTGGTGCGGTCATTAACCTTTTCCGTAACGCAGGAGGTTAAGCATCAGAAACGGATTGAAAAAATACCCTCGTTTGATCGCAGTTCTATACCTGCATTGCGTTACACGCTCTATGACGGTAATAACAAAAGGAGAAAAGGAGCAGCGAAGACTAGAGAAAACTCTTCTACACGCAGAGCATGCTCTGAACGCACACATTACTCCTCTACAAATTAAGAAGCTAAGAAAAACATTTCTGTAACTCAACTGTAATGACGGAGCGAACATGAAGATGTTTCCTTTTATTGATGCTCATCTGAAACTCAGTCGTCTAGGAAATCGAACGTTAATTCTATTGTGTTTGCAGTCTGATAGTTACTCTTCCAAATGAGTGTTTCAATCAGTTCACAATTTAATCTCATTTTTTTTTTAATATGTGTTATGAAAGGATTTTTCTCAACACATAATGGATCATCCATATCTGCTAATTCTGAATACATGCACTTCATTTGCATTATTGATGTCTTGCATAAAAAAAGCCGCGCGCTTGCTCAAGTCTTCAAGAGCAAAGGAAATATTCAAATCTGCATAAACAGCCCCAAGCTTGCTGAAATCAATAGATAGTGAGGAACACCGCTGGCTCGGGGCGCAGTTCTTTGTTTCATCAAAGCTGCTCCTCAACGCTTCTCATCTGCGTTAGGTCACGAGGCAGTATTATTTTTATCGGTGGAAGCAAGGATTTCTCTAATTAAAAACGAACATAACTACATGAATTTACATTTGCTGTGACGCATCGAGCGCCAATAAAGCCTTATATTTGTTTTTTTTTTCGAAGTCTTTGTCCTGTTTGGCGTCACCCTCACTGTTTAACATTGACAACGCCGGTAAATTCAACCGAAAATCGATGACTTTCTCTACTTGAGGACAAGCAGTGATGCGTCTAAATCCTTCAGTCAAGCAATGACTGCAATTCAAAAGCTCGGCACCTGCATTGTGGCAGAAATCACCGAAGGCTCCGTGAGATAATGCGGTGGGACTTTTCACTTTGTTATCAAAATTTGCAACGTTCTTAATCGAGTAAATAGGAAAAAAGCGTCAGAGCTGTTTTCTTAAAGTGATTTTATTTTATTTTATGGTGATGCTGTCCGTTTGTCCTTCTCTGTTCTAATTTCTCAAAATAATACAGAGAACATTTTGAAAAGTATGTTGATAAATATTAAGCCTCAGAAATTGATCTTTATCCTTGCGATAAAAGTAAGGTCAACAAGTTTTGGTCAATGTTCACTGAGCTTATCAGGAGAGTATCAATAAACTCACTTTTTTCCCTACAGTTACAGTAGAGATCCTTCCATTAGAAGAATTATATATATGCAGGAACTGAATTTCGTAGTCTGTTTAAACAGTAACCTAGGAAATAAAATAAGAAAAGTATTAATGATCTAAAACAATGTTACAAGAGCTCATCTTTCGATGTCATATAATGTAGATGGAGAGATTCGATTTATGCTACAACGGATTAATTCCATCAAAACAAAATATAAAATGGGCGAAGAAATAGTCGAAAATGATCTAACTAATTTCAGCTTTTGTTCTCTTTATTTCAGACGCTCCACTTGAAAGGTTCATCACGAAGATTATTTTCAGTTAACTCTCAGATAATATTATCTATTTAAATGCAAAGTATATAAGCCTCGAAAATATGTAACTAATTTGTTCAATATCCGTCATAAATGTTTTGTGTATTAAAACGTCTACAAATTAATTACTCCCGTGAATTTTTCAGCAAACTTATAAACCTCTACAATACGGAACTCTGCTGTCAGATGAACACCATACATATTTTGCATGGAAAAAACTGTTTCTCATCTAAGAAAGAGGTCCAAATCATTATATCGCAGTCACTTCTGTGGCGGCAACACTGGGCAGGATGGCAGACAGGCGGCACCCGCAACTAGCCGGAGAGCGGATATTGTAACTCCATGCACCACAGCGTCGGGACCAACACGCGTGCCAATTTTCGTCTGACTGTGTTAACAGTTCAGCGGTGCTTCAGCGAGCTCAGGAAGATACCGTTACGACAGTGTAAAGCAACCCAAAATCACCTAAAATCCGAAGACTTACATTATGCCCAGCTAAAGTTCTTGTGTTCTAAAATTTGTGAAAAATATTTTCATATTTTGTTCTTGATCATAAGAAATCGTACTTTTGAATTAATTTGATGTCCTTTGAATAACTAAGCAAACACGTATTAGCGTAATAACCAGTTCCTAAAAATTTCAAGAGGTATTTTAGCCACCATCGAAGAATTATCTATACTCTATCATTGGAACAGGACAAACGTCCAACTACAGTATAGCAGCCATGATATAAGAAACAGAAAAGCAACAGCCTTATAATTTTTTATTGAATGAATTATGGGGAACCTTTCAAATAAATGTAGATAAAATGAATATCTATAACAAAATTTATTCATAAGTTGAATAAAAAGGCAAATTATCAAGAAAGTCAGATACATAAATCGCTAGTATTGTATGTAGGTCTATAAGTGTTGGAGATCGCGTGATGAATGAGTATAAAGCATTTCAAATGTCAGATGCAAAACCGGAGACCGGAAAACCTCCAAAACTGTCAGCACGAATAATTCTAAGAATGCTATCTGGCTAAAAACGACTTTCTGTGACAGCGTCTTTAATTTCTCGTCTGATTCGTAAAGAGCCAGGGAATATTCTCGTGCATGTGGCAGTTTCTTGCAGGTTACGAAATGTAAAATTGCATGCTAGGCTGCCAGCCGGCAGTCCTTTCTTTTCATCCATAACCAAAGGGGCCATCTTGATTACGTGAGAGATCATATTATTTGAAGTCATCCACAATGAGATAGAGTTAACTTGAGAGAGGAATCGCGTTCAACGTGTTCGGGTTTGACGTTAAAATTTAAGTACGACACATATCAATCGAAAAATTATTCTCTGAATAAGTTAAAAAATCCATATAGGGTGAAGGAGAGTGTATGATGGTGTGGGGAATGATTTCTCCAGTAGGAATGGGTCAAAAAATGGCTGAAAACCGAGGAACTGTGGCTTTGGTTAATAGACATAGATATTATCAACATTTCTTGAACTTTCCACATAATTCAATTAGTATTGTTTGAGTAATAAACTACTATGTGCTGTTGTTATAACACGGAAAGGTTACCAACCTAAAAGAGTTTACATTCTATGGCGAAGTATATATACCGTGGTAAGACTCCTGTTACGCAGTAGAACTCGAGAAGTAACTTATTTTAAACAAGCTAACTTACTTATTTGTGTTATGACAGAAACTTTGGATTAAATTTAAGTGAAATGAGCACATGAGTGATCGATGTGCTGACTCGAGTTGAAAATATGCAATAAAATACAGAAATAAATCAGCTATGGGTTGCTGGGGATATCTTCACCCTTTAAAGAAGCTCTGAGTTCCCGAGACCCCTCGAGCAAATAAATTCCATGCGAAAGATTGCATGATGCACTCGTCTCTCTGAGGACTGCAGGTGAGGACGAGAAGGAAACGCAGTGGGTCTAACCCTACAATAAAATTTGACTTGCATCAGTTTCACAGAGTCCTGCCGTGTGTACTGCGACAAAAACGGCTCCGAAAAACGTAGACGCAAGGGAAAATAAAGCTAGCAGTTGTCATTATGTTTAAGAAACAATGGAGTGGGTATGTACCTCTGAGAAATAAACAGCACACAAAAGTACGGACCATGTTTATGACCGTAGTTTTTTAGCTAAATGAATGAAGCACGCACAGGACACAATTTTGTGAAGAAAAAAAGCTCGTTGCTTTTTTTCAATGGGACTCAGTTGAGATGATGACAATGCATCTCAATTTATGGAAAAAAGAATCACCACGTTATGTTTCTAGTGTCGTATTTCAGACGCTTAATTTAAAGTAAAGCACACCTTCTGCGAAAGCTGTGGAAGATTATATGATCTTAAAATCCCACCAGGGTTCGTTATTCACTCAAATCATCCTCGAATCACTTTTGGAAGTTTGTGTGTGTTATTAATAATGCGTGTTGAGAAATCATCTGAAAATGTACTTAGTGCAACTTGTTTTTTGAAGGGAAACGAAGAGCTGTGAATTTTATCATCAAAAATTCACAAAGATAATGAAGTTGGCTAATGGAAGCTAATTAATGACAATTTTTTAGCAGGTTCTGCTAATCTTCACCAACACCAAAAGAGCGTTGACAAATACAAATCAGATGGACACGGTTACAACAATATTTAACTGTGAATCATTCATCTGCTGATTGTTTCTATAATGCAAAGCTAGCCAATGCCGTCACTCCAAGGTATAGAATGGCATTTTAGAGTAATTTAACAGTTAGGTTAAATAAATATTTGGAGGTCATCACCAGCTCTTAAAAAATTTACGTGCAATTCCAAAACGTTTGAAACTAATGTAATACTCATTCACATTTTTTCATGCTCTTATTTTTGCGGAACATGTTTTGTAATTTTTACATCACCCCAAAAATATCTTATTTTTAAATTTCCTTTCTTTGGTGATGGATCGAGAGTCAAACATGGTTAATATAATTTCATTCGGACACAACTTAATTTTGATTCCGCAGAGTAGTCACAATTTGTCACTCAATGAAGCGTTCAACAGTTGGTAAAATTTCAAGAAAGCTCAAAGCATTGTTGAAATACCCTATATATTTTTAGGTTAAATGGAATTGTTCACAGGAGAAAATTTTTTTTTTCCTATAATTCTTTTTTACAATTGGAACAGACCCAACGATCAAAAAGCTAAACAACCAATAATTTTTATGTTAACTAGAAAATAATACCATAATTAAAAGAACGTTACACTGAGCTCACTGTGCAATGCATTTTCACTCTTTTTTCACGAATAAAACCAGCCGAATTTTATAGAAAATTTGGGTTGCTGAACCCGAACTAATAATAATTCTCTGCTAGGTCAACGTTCGGAGAAATTTCACTTTTTTAATTTTAATAAAACGCTACAGGACGTCAAGAAGCTAAACAACCAATAATTTTATGTTAACTAGAAAATAATACCATAATTAAAAGAACGTTACACTGAGCTCACTGTGCAATGCATTTTCACTCTTTTTTCATGAATAAAACCAGCCGAATTTTATAGAAAATTTGGGTTGCTGAACCCGAACTAATAATAATTTTCTGCTAGGTCAACGTTCGGAGAAATTTCACTTTTTTAATTTATTTAAAACGCTACAGGACGTGAAAATTACAAAATCCCACGTACACGAGACACACGAACAAAATAAGGGAAAAATAAAAAATTGACCAGTCGCTGTTCATTTCTATCGCCGTTCGTTTCATAAATCACACAACTCTGCTTTAAAATTAAAAAGCGGTTGCAGGCGTCAACGCCTCAGTTATCTTCCTGCTAGAGAACGAATAACTCCATCTCGCTGTGTTTCGTAATTTTATAGACTGCTTTGTTAAAACAGTGACGTACTGTTTGAGTGACTTGGTACATTGTACCAAATTTTGTGGAGCATTGAATGGGCAACAATATTCCGCTTGTGTGTCATTTCACCAGTCAACTTTTTCTACGTCTGCACTGACGCGATTTATGGTTCCTGGAAACGGTCATTGACTGCTTCAGTAAAATAAGCATACGTAGCATATTTTGGGTGCCATGCAGGAGACCAGAAAATGAATCGGGCTCCCCACATTTGTTGTACGAAGTGTGCATCATCTCTGAATGCTTGGATGCATGGGAAAATAGTTTACGTACGTTTGGTGTGCCCGCTGTTAGGCGTGAACCAACAAACCACACCACCAATTGCTATTTCTGCATAGCACCATACCTGAAAAAATAAATTAATACGCACCAGAAGAGGAAAATTGAATACCCTCTGTCATCATCTCATTTACTCAGTGGCCCATGGAGAACGATAATCAGTCCCCGTTCCTCCTCGCGCTAAAATTTCGACAGACCGCGATTTGGAGGACGATCGAACTGAATTTCTAGTGTTACTAAGTGTTTCACACTCCAGTGACGCTGATACATAATTTGAATCGACAAGTACCTTCTGTAACGTACACAGAATCACACAAGGTGAACTTCATGACCAGATGATTGATTTAGAACTTCAAAAGAATAAAGCTGAACTCTAAGCATGCAAATTGCAGCAGTAGTATCAACTGGAGGATAAAGTTAAAATATCTACTCTTCGAAATCTTCAAAAAGAACGGTATATATTTTTCAACTATGACGATAACTTAATATTTTACAATGGTGGTGAAGGTTTGAAGCTGAAACTAAAAATTCCGTACGTAGCAGACTACAGGAAATTGTTTATAGACACCTCGAAAACAAGCCTGAACGCTGCGCGATTGCAAAACAGTATTTTATTCAACGTGTCAACGCCTTCTGGATCGTATGAACTACAATCAACGTATGTGGTAAGGACATGGTGGTTTTAAACTAATACCTATTGTACTAGGTTTATAAGGTGGGTGCAGAAAGTACTGTTGGTTTATATCTGAGTGGAATAGCCGTGAGTGGCATGCCCAGTACAAACAGAAGGAATGGCCTTTAAGAACAGTTTTGATCTCCGGCAATAAAAATATTTAATACGAAACTCTAGTGAACACTGACAGTTTTGTCCGGTTACCGTTGCACGTAAAACTTGGACTTGTGAAGCAATGCAAAGGCCCTTGACAAAGTTTCCACGCCTAAAAACAGAAAAGTTAAACAGAGGTTAATTACAGGTCCCCAGATGCGCGAGCATTTGAAAGACAAAAAGGTTGAATCTGTCTTCTACCCTAAGTAGCTACATGCCTGTCAGTATTTTCAAAATGTTAGTAAACAGTTCATGAGCCAGTATCGTACTGAAAATTAAGACAAATGTGGAGGACAACACACTAGTCATTTTTTAAATTTTTGCTGATTGTGTTTTGTCGTGAAATCAAAATAAACATCTTTTCATCTATGCCCTTTCCGTCTTAACAAGTTATAGCAATGACGTAAAACATAACTGATCTAACTCAACCTAACCTAACCTAACCGAACGTAACGTAACCTAACGTAACCTAACTTAACCTAACCTATCATTCGCCCGCATTCGAGCGGGCAGAGATCCTATAGGAGCGTTACGATCTTTCCCGCTCAAAAAACTTGAATAACCCAGGTAGCAAAATTTATTGACCTAATATTAAGCCAATATACAGTCTCAATATTGACTGGATATTCAAAATGAACATTGGAGCAATACCTTATTTTGAGAAATTCGGTCGATATTGGAAAAATATATTGACCCAATAACAATATTATCATCAACCCAATATCAACTAATTATTGTGTCAATATTAACTTGATAATGAGGTGTTCCCTACAAAACATTGGCTTAATATTCAATTCCTGATATCAGGTTGATATTGGTAAAACATATTGCCCCGATAATCATATTTTCACTAACCCAATATCAGCTAATTATTGTGTCACTATGGATTTGATATTGAGGTGTTCCTTAGAAAAATATTGGCCCAATACCCATTTCCTGATATCAATTTGATATTGGTAGAATATATTGTCCCAATGATAATTTATTTTTAGCCCAGTATCAGCTAATTACTGTATCACTATTGACTTGATATTGAGGTGTTTCCTTAAACAACACTTTGGCTCAATAATGAATTTCCAATATTACATCAATATTCAGAAGTGCTCAAAGACGAGAAATATATAATTCTGATAACTATGTTATCTGATGTACATACCTACACACCTATAAGACTATGAATTAAACTGCGTTCAAAATTTATCTCAAGTCCATGACTCCATGATTACAAACCTCTTCGGCATCGTAGAGTAGAAGTCCAAATTTTGTGTTGCACGTACCAGTGGTCGGGCAACCTGTACATGCGGTTTGATCCCGTTTCACCTGAAAAGAAATCGTGTCCCCCCAAGATGTATCATTTTAGCTCAAAAATACGCATAAGTGATGTATTTCAAATTAGTTAACTAGCTATAATTATATTTATACGCACTGAAAAAATTACTGCCAGCGATGATGGCAAAAGTGGTAGCAGCTCGTTTTGTGGCGACAGTAATTCGATTCATTGCAGTAATTCGGTTCCATTTGCAGCCCATGTTTTCTGCACATGGGGGATAAATGGGTTTTCGAAAAGTAATCCCATAATTGTCAGACAAGGACCAACCAAGCTTTGGTCCAGTTGATGCCAATATGGATACACATAAGCATAAACGGGGCGTCGTTCACAGAATTACGGACCTGTTTTACCTCAGTAGGCAGTTGTGCACTGAACTTGAGTTGTAAGATGGATGGTTCTGGTTGATGTAGACTTAGAGGATAAGTAAATAAACTACCAGCCATCAGAAGAACGTCGAGTTATCTGAAAATAATTATACCTTTCCACATTTATTGCACAATGTATGACAGATGGTAGTATTACTGTAGTTTTCTGCTTTTCACAGTGAAGAGGAATATAAAAATATGATTTATTGATGGTCACAGGAAAAGTTTAGCTGCAATCTACCTGCGTCTCTTTTTACATGCATCTTTAAGAGGTGGGAAGAATTGAAGTGAATAAACTATATGGTTCTTTTCATTACATTAGTTTAAGACAACATAAATCTCTAGAAATTAAATATTTTGACCTATTCTGGTCCCTTGGACACGATAGGCCAACTAATTCAGATAATCCCTCACATAACTGATAAGTCATTAAAAAAAAGCAAGCACAACATTGGAAGAACATAATGCAAGCAGTATTCATTCACTTGGTATGACAAAATAAGTAAATTTAAAAATGTTTAAGTTACCATCCTTGTCATTTGCGCCAATCCACATCACTGTTTGAACTCGTACATGTATACCCAGTCCAACATTTTTGCAGCCTGCATGCATGTTTTTCGCCGACCAAGTAATTGAATCGCTTGGGCAGCGAAAATTCTGCATGCCCTCGCAAAAAAGTTAGACTGGGTAACCTCATAGAAAGAGCAGAAGTTGAGCTCCTCGTAGATCAGTATATGTTTTTTGACTCTCATTGGGATCTCTTGGGTAGATTTCGGAATGTCATTAACAAGAATTTAATTTTTACATTGAAAAGTGCTGTAAAGAGCAATATGTTCATGCAAATATAATTTATTGAACGTAAGCAAATAAAGTTTCGTCACTTGCAAATGAGTATTACGAAAGGGTATCATGGGTGCCATAGCCCACTCATTGTGGCTGACTTCCTTAATGAATAACGTATGGTTCAAAATGTAATGTGGTACCATACATGTCATTCACTAACAGGTACTAACGTTGATGCTTACCAAAATGCCGAAAGGAAAGATTAGATCATAAGTTAGCTTAGGCCGCCCTAACCACACAGCAAAAACGTTCCAAAGGGAGGAATGTTGGCAATGTTGTGTCATTGAGTAGTGTTTCTGCTAGCTTGGATGTACATCTTTCCTTCACACTTTTGTGATAGGTATAATAATTCTTTTTTTTGTAGTATTTGCACAGTATTTTAATGAATAAACCGTTAATCAGCTGGTCTGGACAATAAAATAGAAAAATAGAAGTACTATCAAAAATATAGAGAATAATAGTTAAAAAAACACGAATATCACTTATCATCCACAATTAAGAATACATATGCACAATACAAAGAGCTATTATGTCAAAAAATTTTATAAAAATGGAAAAAAACTTGTATCAATTAATGAAAGTAGAAAATTAAAGAAATCATATTGAAGTTTTCTCAAATAATGTTATAGTCAGGACTCACATATGTGCGTTAGATCACACTGCATCACTCAAAAAGCTGTCAAATTTGTAGTTATTTACACACATTGTAAAATTGCAAAACTGTCAATAAAATACACTTTAAATGAGAAGCCTTCCAAGCAAATACTACATATGTTTTTGTCACCCTTGTAATACTTTAGTCATGTTGAAAATAAATCGTTTCACAAATATTTTCCATGTCTTGATAAATGATATTCATAACTTCATTTACAACATCAATAAATTGAAAAATAAATTCTTCAATGCTTCCCACACTTTCAATAATACCAATCGTGTGAGGTCGCCATTGTCATCAATGCGTTCAGAATAAGTTTTGTCACGCCTATTATTCATGCCCTTCACTGCGCAGTAACTCGAATATGACGAATGCTGAATATAGATTTCAATGAACCATTAATTATTATTCATGAACAACTGAATTACAATGAGTTGTACCACAAATTATGTCTACTCTATATGTTATGGGAGTATGAATCCCGTGGTATGAATGCCGTTTATCTACGCGTATTTCGGTTAAATTTGGAGCGCAGGTAATGTTTTCTTTTCGAAAATATAGTCGTTGAAACCCAAATAAAACAAAAAAAAGGTAACACGTTTGCTTCAGTTACTTAAATGAATTTAAAATCAGGTAAACCGCACTCTTGTTGTCGATAGCTAAGGAATGAATGTCCTAACTATTAAGGGCACAACATCTTCCCCACGCTAGACAGTCACTAAATTGAAACTACCGCGATTCACTCCTGAGTCATGCAGCCGACTCGTGCTGCGGCCGAGCTTAACATACCGCACACAAGACGTCCGACTTCAGGGCTGCAATAACAATAAACCGATTAGTCGTTAAAATTACCCCTCTAAAATACATATATTTGTGTTTTTGACATATTTAAATAGCTTTTTTCACACAACTGAGTTATTTTCGGTAAATAAAACTATACTTTGTGATTTTTTTCAGTCGATTGATGTCAATACCGGGTTATGTAATCAGACTTAACAATCACATACGCTACGTTCATCTAAGCAGCATATATATGCGTGATTGAAAAATTGCACGAAAGCGCTTTACTCAAAGAATGATGCATGCTAAATGGGTTATATGTTAGGAATAGGCCTACTCAATGCCATCGTTACGAAATTAAGTCATTTATATTATCTATATAAATGAATTTATATCATCTTAATTCAATATATAGACAATTATTGTTATAGTAACTTGTGACAAACGATTTTAGCATATTTATTTGAAAAAACTAGACCTTAGAAACTAATTGGACGACTGAAAAAACAAGAACTATGAACCTGTGATTACATTATTTCAGAATATACATATTATTGTAACGTATTCACATTTCTTGATATCTGTAAAATATATCTGCACTCATTAATGACTGAAATGGCTATTCATTACCTTTATTGGTACATTTTATACAAATTACTCCGTATTATTGGCGTACGATATCAACCCAATGTTTGGGCAATAATAATTTATATTTTAACAAATTTTATTAAATTGCGAGATTGTTAATTATTATGAGATAGTTTCCACTTATATGAGTATCGTACATACAGTATATATATATACGCTGTTAGTTTAATATTAGAAATAACACTATTTACTACATTTTCCCAATAACAAGTTGATATCAGAAAAAAAATATTTTTTCGATATTGTCTTGTTATTAGCCTATTATTGTAATTCAAGATTCCAATATAAGGCAATAAATAATTATCAACCCAATATTGGCCTAATAATTTCTTGCTACCTGGGAATTGCGGTAATTAACCTACCGCTATAATTCGTTAAATACTAATTTGCGACGGAAGGTGCATAGAAGAAAAGTTGTTTATTTTGATGTTATACAAGCAAAAAAATTGAAAATCGATTGGTGTGTTGTCCTCAATGAATATCAAAATTACAAAGACCTAGTGGAATAACTTATATCTGCGTATGAAAAAATTGGATGCAACATTACACGAAAACTGCTTTTCATACATTCACCCAGTGGTGTTTTCCAAACGAATTACAGGACTTTCAGTGACGACCAAGAGAAGCGATTCCATCGGGACATTTCAGCAATGGCACAGCGTTACAAAGGAAAGTGGTCAGTTTTCATGCTAGCGGATTTTTGCTAGATGATCCCCAGTGATGCACCGGACGTCGACCACAAGCGTCGGGCTAAAAGTTGACGTGTATAAAAAACAAAATTTGTTAACACATTTATCGCATTACCACGGTTGTTAACGGTTGGTTTGATTAGGTTGTAGATAGCAGAATTAAGAAATTGACTATACTGCTCGAACAAACTTTTATCCTTCCCAAGAAGTGCGAAAACGTAACTGCACAATAACATTTCATCTCGTATGATAAGTTATTCATTAAACAGGTAGAATAACAGATGAAATGTCATTCATTTATATCAGAACGTAAATTGAAAATTTACCGATTAGGACACATATGGTCCAATACGCGAGGAACGCGTTAACTGCAAGTCGTATAGTTGTGTTTCCGTAGCGTTATACGGTAAATGTAAATTATGAAATAATTCGAAAATGTTGGCCAGCAAGCAGCTGCAAGTGTTACTTGCGTCTTCAGTGACACGAAATCGAGAAGGACGGGTATTTTTATCTTCGTAATTTTTTCATTCAGTAACAGTGGTACCTATGAAGCGGATAGAGAGCGTTGTGTGAGAAACAAACATGAAATTTGTTCGAACAGGTTGGTCAATGTAACATTTCCGAACTTTCAATGAAATAATATTAAACTGAAACACAGTTTAACAACCTTTATGAGATGTGCAGATTTATATCTTTTGAACACTCGTTATAATAATGTGTCGTTTTCTCTCGTGATGTTAGCGTTGGAGTTGAGGCGCAACACAGACGGGAGATAAATAATTTATTGACACTTCAGTTCACTACTCTCTTGTAAGAAGATTTTCAGTTATTATTCAAAATGCTGCTCGATTTTCGCTAGGATAATATGCAGAAAGGAGAATGGAATACATAGTTGAATGTTTAAAACAAAAATCCAGCAAAAATCCCATTTATATGTACGAGAACTTCATGCATACTTGTCCGAAATTGTTAAACAATAGATCTTGATTCAAAGTGTTTGTTTGGAACCGAAATAGGGATCAATAGAATATTTTATTCGTAATAATATTACTGGTAAACCATGTTGCTTCGTCTGTTCGGTATTTTGGTAATTCGGTGTTTCTCCGGACAGAAACGCGCTATATTTGAGAAAAAATTCAACCTTATGACTTTAGACATGAAAAATCAAGAAGGTAACTTAGAACAGAACAGCAGTCATCCAGTTTTGTTTTGTTTTTCCTGGATGACATACTGCGTGTCATATATAAGCACACCGTTTTCATGGTGTCCGACACTCTTGTTGATAAACTTTAACATAAGGTAGCGATCGTCGAAATGAACATTTTTTATACTATTAAGGTATGGTCTAAAATGCTTAGTTAAAAAGTTACAAATACGTGAAGTTACATTTCATCCGATATTCTGAGTGCTCCTCGACATCAACGACAAAGATTAGTTTGTTTACTGTTAGTACTTCTTCAGCTGCAAATGTATCATCGGCAATGGAGGGAGTATCCAAAGCTGAATTAGCGGATATGCACCAAGTGTATGGTGCAGCAAATGGAAATTCTAGGGAGGCTGTTCGAATTTACGCAGAAAGGCATCCTAACAGACATGTTCCATCGCGTCAAACATTCACAGCCATACACCGGAGATTACGTGAATACGGATCATTTCACAGACCACGACCTGAATGAAGACGCCAAAGGATAGTAGCAGATCCAGAAAAGGTGGAAGATGTCTTAGAATATTTTCGAAACAATCCTACTTCAAGCACTCGTTCTTGTGCACGTGCTTTACATTTAAGCAAAACTACTGTGTGGCAAGTACTACATAACAGTGGTCAACATCCATTTCACTTTCAGCGTGTGCAGGAATTGCACGGTGAAGATTTCGAACGTCGTGTTGAATTTGCGAGGTGGTTTCAACAGAAAACAGATCAACAACCTCGTTTCCCATCACGAGTCTTATTCACAGACGAAGCGTCATTTACTCGAAAAGGAATACTTAATCTCCATAACCTGCACATGTGGTCTGGCAACAATCCACATGTTACAAGACAATGTCGACATCAGGTTAGATTCGCCGTAAATGTTTGGGCAGGAATTTTTGGTGACCATCTGATTGGGCCATACATCTTACCAGAGAGACTAAATGGACGTACCTATTTCATTTTTCTTAATGAAGTATTGCCAGAACTACTCGAAAATGTACCTTTAGCTGACACCGGAGGAATGTGTTTTCAACATCCAACTTCAAGTCCTTGTAATTCTCTAACTAAACATTTTAGACCATACCTTAATGAAATAAAAAGTGTTAATTTCGACGATCGCTACCTTATGTTGAAGTTTGGCAACAAAAGTGTCGGACACCCTGTATAATTGCTATTTACGGGAGTTTTCAAATATGATTCTCTTCTCAATGTTGCTTTTACTGATTGCAAAAGCTTGAATTTAGTGTTGAGAATAGACTTAAAATCATAGATACCCAAGACTACGCTATTCTCCCACACCTTTTGGGGAGTCTGTTTGCTTTGTATGCCCGTGTTTTCACTGTTGGAATAAACGACAGACTGATGAGAGTTATTTTACTGGTGGTTACCATTCGTTTATGGATGAAGTACGAGAATCTAAATGCGTAGTCTTATTTCAATTCAGAAAAAATGAAATTTCATTCAACGGAAGCCAACTTTTTAGACCAGTATCCTATATAGATCTGCTCTGTGAGACTATGCTTAATGAATGAAGTTCTAGTTTAAATACCATTTCGGAGGTAGATTAAGGCATGACGTTCATTTGGCTTTCAAACCTATCAAGCAGAGGAAAAAAATCTTTAGGCTATATAACGTATGAATTTGTTTGATCTACTGCTCGCCGTGAAAAGAAATTTAACTCACTCGTTAAATTTAATAGAATTTCCATCAACAATGAACTCGGTTCTGACAGAATTTATTCCTGAAATCTCACCACTAATTGCATTAGGTAATATTTTGAACTCCAGTGCGAAAGAATCTGCGGACTTAAAAACTATGCTACGAATGACCTCATTATTTCCCGTTGACAATGACAGTTAACAATATTGGTTTAAAATATTTTTTTACATCCACAACGAGGGTAGAGCATTTCAACGTCAGAACCAATATTAACGGTAGAATATGAAGTGTTCTACGATTGTTAAAACTTGTCTGTAATCAGGAGACTAATTTTCAGACTTATTAAACTTCAACAGAAAAGCCCATCGATTTTCATTTAGTACATTTTTTTTAAATTGACTGAATTATTTTGAACACGACGTAACCCAACTAGAAAAACTAAAATCATTAGAATTTTTGGCCTAGCCAGCCAGACGTCAGCACAAATGAACAGTTCAGCCGGCTGAAGAATAATGAACGGCTGTCGGTGCTGTTTTGAAAAATAAGCCAAGACTGGATTGTGCCTCGTAAACACTTGCTAATCGCAATCAAGGTGACATGTTTGCGCTCGCTAAAATGGAGTCCTTGTCTCTTCTGATGTTGGTCTCAGAGTTGAGGCGCAACAAGGACGGAAGATATTATATTGACACTTCAAAATACAAATTCTTATTGATGAGTTTAGATAGTGACCACGAACGTTGAAATATTTTCACACAATTCAGCCTCAGAGTAAGTTAATTCTAAAAAAACTAATGTATTATATATCAGAAAACAATTCGGCGCGTAATTCCTTCGAATAAATAATTTAAAAGCTTGAAATTAACAAACAATTGGCAAAATTTTGCTTAGCCCCGTTTGTTTTAATTTTAATCCACTTAAAATAGTGCACATGTGCACATATTTTTATTCCCGTAACCATTTTCTCTAGAAAAATTTTGAAGTTTTAAACATTTAGTTCAATCGTTTCGCGTAAGTATACGTTCATCAAAACAAGGACGAGAAAGCTTTGAAAAAAATTTGTTATAGACCTATTTTTTTCATCGGCGTACGTATCATTCGCTGGCCAATTTCTGGAGGCAATTCTTTTCTTGTATTTATTATCGGCATTTTCTTTTCGGTTTCAGGAATCTCAAGGTCGATGATCGAGACGGAAGGCCTCCTTTATTATATTTTCGTTATATCATTAAAGATCGAAATATGCAGTGACTTTTCAATGTCATTAGTTGTAAATAATCATGTAATTATGACAAATCAAATAGGGTCTTATTAGGTAAATGACGAGGTGGTTGCAACGTAATTTAATGGTATAATAATGACGTTCTTCAATAGTAAATGGATGACACATTCGGAAATAAGAAGCGATTCACGATACACATAGCATATCAGGTTCTAAATAATTACAATGCTATCAGATCTCGGTGATTAAGTCGATTCCCATCCATAAGATGACATGAATGGTACAAATTATGACGTTGAGATAAACTGGTGAAGCCTTTAACGCGAAACAATAGATGAGAACATAGATTATTAATATATTGCGAAGTCTGACAGGGACATCCTACACGAGGTGAGGCCTCGATGTTGTATCATTTAGTAAAGGAATGCATTGATGATAATAATGTACACATCTTAGGTGAGATTAAGTCTCGGCATTGAGTAATTAACAGAGAACGAAGATCGTCTAGAAGTTATCGAACAAAGTTAATCTACGCCTACTACATGAAGTTACGAGAGGCTTGATGAGAATATGAATGAGTACATGGATGATCAGGGATACTCAGCTGGGGTATTCCGAATAGCGGTTGACAAGTCAAACACGACTTTGAGCTAACACTTCCCTTCCGCTCCACCCGCGAGGGTGTAAGCGGAGGTTCACACGACTTGCTATGTTGGCGGCCCAGGACCTTCTGCTGCTTGCGCACACTGCCCAGAGGGAGGCTGAGTGACGCTGTTTCGAGTTGGAACAGACGCGTTACCTATCTTGAAGCTTTACATCAAGATATTACAGAAAATATCAAGTGTTGGGAGATGATTCAAATGGATTAAGCTTTATAATTAATAAGCAAGTAATTTATGTAGAATGAACGACATTTTAGGTCAACAAGGAAGGAGTTGAAATATACGCGAAGAATGGAAGCGTTTGGAAATGATCCTTGGTACAGGCGTTGTCTACGTGGCAGTGTGTCCGAAGTCCAATGGTGGTTCGTAGAGAGGGGGTGAGGTTCGCTGGTTGTTTCAAATGATGCTCGGCGGTTAGTGAAGCTTTGCTCGAAGCGTAGGTTGAAGAGCTCAGAGATGCTGTGCTTTATTGTCGAGAGCATTTTATTCAATGTCGGGTCTTTTAGAAGATAGTTGCTTGGCCAAAACAACCCTTTCTTGACGTTTATATGAACACGGCGAAAGTCTGTCCCAGAAGAATCACGACAAATCCTCGCCGTCCTCATTTAAATTGCGAGCTCCCGCTCGCTGTTATCCTTCCTCTTGATCTGCGCGCGTGCGACTACTGATCAGAAGAAAAGTAGTTCCGAGAAGACAAATACGGAGCTGGACGGGAGTGGTTTGCATTCACTAGGAAGCGCTGAATCGAGATACCTTGAGATGACACAATTGCAGTCGTCCTTCGGCAGGACATTCTCCTAACAATCGATGTCGGTGATCTCCCACGCCGTCATGACTGCCACATGCAGCAGTCTTGAAGTTGAAAAACTTCATGGAAAATCCTTTTTTGCCCTACAGTCGCGTAGAGACCGAGGGTGCTCCTGTTCTTCATCTCTCTTGCAGGAAGAAACTCCGAGTTATAGAACTCCACGGGATCTAAGATAGAAGTGGACGTGTTCCTTTAATGGCTGGAACCGTCATCTTTTCTTCACCATATATACTGATGTAAACGTTGCCGTATCATTGGTCGTCTCTTCATCAATCGCAGCACATCGTCGCTCTATTTCCTTCATTGTCGTATCCTCCATCGTTGATACTCGCCGGGATTGCATCACGTCATGCGCCAACCAGCTGTGCCTCGCGCGCCAAGTGTGTGTGTGTGCAGACGCAAGCGTGCTTGGTTACCTCGAGTTGTCATGGAGATTGGGCAAGCCTCTGAGTGACTCGTCGTTGTATGCGAGTGCTCCAGCCTAGACGCTCGCTGCCGCTGCTGCTGCGCTGTTTCCTCGCATGCCTGATGCTCGCTGCATCAGCCTGTGTTGTGCTTCGCACATGTATGTAGCAGAGTGCATCCATGTCGCCACCGACCATCGCCACGCCAAGACGTACGCAGTGCACGTGTATGTGAAGCGAGTGTGTGCGGGCACTGTTGTGTTGCCTCCCGCTGCCTGGCCGAGACGTCCGCTGTCGCCGCCGCTGTTGCTGCTGCTGATCTGCGATGTAGTTCTGGTCGCTCACGCACGCAGACGTACGTACGCGCCGACGCCTCAGTGAGACGCTCGCTGCTGTCGCTGCCTCCGTGAGAACGTGTGATGCTCGCTGCCGCTGCTTGGGCCGCAGTGTACGTCCAGTCACGCACACAGATGTATGCGAAGCCCGCGCCCACGAAGTCGCTCAGCAGGCAGAGGCTCTCTGCGCAGTGCGCTTCTCATGGAGACTGAAGTCGCCTCTCACGTCCACAGCACAGCAAAAGACTGAAAGTTCCACGACGGTTATTCACTGGCTTTATAAGTTCCAGAACTTTCATTCCCTTTCCCACGCAGGCGTTCGCAACATCAGTCCACACTCATCTCACTCTTTAGTAACTTCATGTTTACAGAAAGGACATTCTTCTAACCTACATTTAATTTTATTCCGTTCTTATTCGATACTATGAAGCAATGATAATAATGATTCTCGGAAGGAGAGAATACAATGTTTCCTAATAACGCATTAAATTTGAATTTTTACTTAATGGACTGCACGCTATCCAGATTTGAATCGAATTCATTTACATATATAATTATCATTAAATTCCTCGTTAGGAAATATCAATTTACTCGCACTGAGAGATCATTAACTACTTTACAATTCACGCGACATTTACTTTACAAAGAAAATAATCTAGACATGAAAGAATTATCTCAACATTTAATCGGTGGTCGTAATTTAAATTAGTAATTTGTCGATAATGAAACATAAGTAAGCAGTAATAAAATAAATTTCACTACCACGCTATTTCGTAAAATACATTCAAACATCACACTAAAACATCCTAAACATCGAGCCTCATACTTGACTTCAAATGCTGCCATGCCGTTACAAAGTTTGAATAGAGTCAGTCAGCCGCGTTGGCATGTTGTTAGAGAGAGTGGGGCTGTGTGGCTTGGGCTTAGGAATGTCGGCGATATCGTAAACAAAGCGCAGGCGAGGCAGCTTCCACCACACATCTCAGCCAGACCACACCTCAGTTCTCACATCATCACATCTCACAAGGCACCATTCACGCACAACAATCTTCTTAAATGGTTGATTCACACGATGGAATACAATATTGAAATTTAGAAATGGACACGAGAGTAAATTATCCGTAGATTAGGATTTCTCCATTCGTAAATTTTAAATGTAAAATCAACTTTTGAGCGTACATAATGCATGTAATATCGTCATTCTGTAGAAAAGATTTATAATTGAATGGAATACTCATTTTAAATAAACTTCCGCTGACGTTTGAGAGCACGAAGAAATTTTCAAATAAGCACTTTAATTGAAAGTTTTAATAAGATTTTTAAACGTTTAGGAAATTTTTCAATTAAATTTCAATGATGTTAATTTTAGAAGTTTAGTTCTTGAATTTTAAGATTCCAAATGAGAAGTTAAGATGATAGAGTGCGGAGCTGTGCGGTCGCCGACGTCTTCCTTTGTCTAAAAGAAAATGGCGGCTGGTATCGCGCTGGCAGATGGAAATTTCAACAGCGTCCCACTCGAATTAATTATTCTCATAGAGAAATTCCGTGCAATAATCAATGGAATGACGCTTGATCTTTATAAATTTTAAATCATTTGGAATTAACTTCTTCATATTGGGTATCTCAATACACGAACAATCAACACAAATTAATATAAATGGAATAAGAAATTTAGAATAGATTCATTAATCGGGATTAAAATTTTTGATTAGAAATGGTTAACCTTGAAGCATGATTATGGAGAGAAATCAGTAAATGAAACAGAAAACATGATTATTAGACATATGAATAATTTCACAGTAAACAAACACGATAATGAAAGGTAAATAAATTCACAAAAGTAATAAATCAAAATAGAAAGCATGATTAGACATCCTAATAATTTTAGAGTAAACAAACACAATGAAATGAAAGCAAATAGGCTTGCAATTGAAATAAAATGGCAGAATATTAGTAAATGGGTAAATGGGCACACGAAATAGAAACAATTTAAATGTAAGCGGGATACAACGATATAGATTACTAAACACCCTGATACAATACTGAGTGTTATGAACAGTCATCCATCACTAGTTGAGTTTGCGTCTGGTAGATCAAATGCAATTTTTATGAAGTATTTGAGGCATCTTTGATTTAATTTGAATGGTTTTGTTATTTTGGTAGCGTGACAATTATTTCGGGCGGTCTCTTTCGGAGACAATTGAAGATAAAGATCCGCCACCGCTTGGCACCAAATGTTATAGACCTATTTTTTTCATCGGCGTACGTATCATTCGCTGGCCAATTTCTGGAGGCAATTCTTTTCTTGTATTTATTATCGTCATTTTCTTTTCGGTTTCAGGAATCTCAAGGTCGATGATCGAGACAGAAGGCCTCCTTTATTATATTTTCGTTATATCATTAAAGATCGAAATATGCAGTGACTTTTCAATGTCATTAGTTGTAAATAATCATGTAATTATGACAAATCAAATAGGGTCTTATTAGGTGAATGACGAGGTGGTTGCAACGTAATTTAATGGTATAATAATGACGTTCTTCAATAGTAAATGGATGACACATTCGGAAATAAGAAGCGATTCACGATACACATAGCATATCAGGTTCTAAATAATTACA
Source organism: Morinoia aosen (assembly GCA_030386875.1). Taxonomy (NCBI): domain Eukaryota; kingdom Metazoa; phylum Arthropoda; class Malacostraca; order Amphipoda; family Talitridae; genus Morinoia; species Morinoia aosen. The sequence continues at coordinate 47,461,759 of CM059575.1, forward strand.
ATGCTATCAGATCTCGGTGATTAAGTCGATTCCTATCCATAAGATGACATGAATGGTACAAATTATGACGTTGAGATAAACTGGTGAAGCCTTTAACGCGAAACAATAGATGAGAACATAGATTATTAATATATTGCGAAGTCTGACAGGGACATCCTACACGAGGTGAGGCCTCGATGTTGTATCATTTAGTAAAGGAATGCATTGATGATAATAATGTACACATCTTAGGTGAGATTAAGTCTCGGCATTGAGTAATTAACAGAGAACAAAGATCGTCTAGAAGTTATCGAACAAAGTTAATCTACGCCTACTACATGAAGTTACGAGAGGCTTGATGAGAATATGAATGAGTACATGGATGATCAGGGATACTCAGCTGGGGTATTCCGAATAGCGGTTGACAAGTCAAACACGACTTTGAGCTAACACTTCCCTTCCGCTCCACCCGCGAGGGTGTAAGCGGAGGTTCACACGACTTGCTATGTTGGCGGCCCAGGACCTTCTGCTGCTTGCGCACACTGCCCAGAGGGAGGCTGAGTGACGCTGTTTCGAGTTGGAACAGACGCGTTACCTATCTTGAAGCTTTACATCAAGATATTACAGAAAATATCAAGTGTTGGGAGATGATTCAAATGGATTAAGCTTTATAATTAATAAGCAAGTAATTTATGTAGAATGAACGACATTTTAGGTCAACAAGGAAGGAGTTGAAATATACGCGAAGAATGGAAGCGTTTGGAAATGATCCTTGGTACAGGCGTTGTCTACGTGGCAGTGTGTCCGAAGTCCAATGGTGGTTCGTAGAGAGGGGGTGAGGTTCGCTGGTTGTTTCAAATGATGCTCGGCGGTTAGTGAAGCTTTGCTCGAAGCGTAGGTTGAAGAGCTCAGAGATGCTGTGCTTTATTGTCGAGAGCATTTTATTCAATGTCGGGTCTTTTAGAAGATAGTTGCTTGGCCAAAACAACCCTTTCTTGACGTTTATATGAACACGGCGAAAGTCTGTCCCAGAAGAATCACGACAAATTGAACAAACTGGCGTATTTTAAAGAAATTTCGTACTAACAAATAAACTGATACGATCAACATAGAAAAATATTTATAAAAATAATTCCCTAGTACGAAGTTGAATTTCTATGCATGTTTGCAAAATTAATTTTCTTCAGTAATCTCTCCATGAACTTTATGCATTGCGATGAGGGTATTGATTTTATGTTATTTACTTAGTTGTGGATATTGTTGCAAAAACAGCTTTAAGGGGACGGTTCGAGGTAAAAAAACGTCTGTAAGTTCTTGATCGATTTTTCGGAGATATTTGCCATAGGTGTAAAATGTTAGGACTATTTTTTTTATTTGTGTGTTTTTTGTATGTATGGAAAAATAAAATTCATTCTAAAAAACATGAAAAAATAGGTGTTGCTGAAAATGCTTCTTCTCCTACAATAATTTTGAATCTACAGAACTTGTTGAGAATTTCCTTGTGCGCCTCTCAGGTACTTTTCAGTTTGAACTTTAGAGGCTTTCAGCTGACCGGGGGCGGAGGAGGAGGAAGCGATGTCGGTGAGACCTTTTTATGTATATATTAGAGGCTTTACATTTGTTACTACTACGCGACTCTCTACTGGACTCGCTACTCGTCCTGTGTTATTTAATGGAGTAACGTGAAACTACAGAGTGCTGCACATCGCCTGTGCATTCGCCAACCCTCTCGTAATCTTTGTTTTTTTCTTTGACCGTGCTCCTGATTTGGTTTGTATGAATGTGTGTGTTTCATGTTTATTTTGTTCAACTAGCCATTCAGAGCGGTATTACTATTTACTAGGCTTTCGAGCCGCTTTAACTATTACTATTTATTAGGCTTTCGAGCCGCTTTAACTATTACTATTTACTAGGCTTTCGAGCCGTACTTACTTACCGGTTCTGTCGAGCCGTACTTACTTACCGGTTCTGTCGAGCTACCCTAGTGTATTAAGAGCCCGTTGGGCCATCCTTAAAACGTTTAACTCTTGTTGATACTTTCTCTGAATGGCACACTCCTACTATCGTTTTTTCGTTATTTTTCCATCTCTTAAAAACTGGAAATATATTTACTAGATAGCTAATTGTCTTGTCCGTAGAGATCCGTTGCAAAATTTTTTCGATAATTCGATTTTTTTGAATTTTGAGAATGTTTGCTCCAAAACCGACCATTTTTTCGCTTTATCGAATTATTTTACTTATAATTTTCATCATAAATTGAAATTAAAAAACTTTTGCACCGGATCTCTAGATCTCTTCAATCGCTATTGAGTGATATGTTTGCCATCCCTGTATCTTCAAAACTGTGGGAGAAGAAGCATTTCAAAGGCCAATAAGGTGAGTTTTCAAGAGCCATTTTCTAAAATATGTTTTTTTTCTTTCTTAATTTTTTAACTGAGTCTTATCAGCAATTCTGTACTTTCTTGTGTACCTTCAAAACAGTGGGGAAGGATCCATACCATAAGTCAATACATGAAAGTTTCTGAACAGCGTTTTTTAGAAAAAAATTTCTGCGTTACAGACTAATTCTTTTTAAATCAACTTTATTGCTTTGCAGCCCTTTTTGAGCCTTATCGATTGATATATTTGCCACTCCTGTAGCTTCAAAACTCCGGGAGGCGATTATATGTTTGCACAACGAGCTAATTAGCTGATGACTAAGCAACCGGGCTCAACAGAAACACTCAATCTCAATATCATAAATTATCTCTGAGTGATAGAATGTTTCGTCGAGTACGAAAGCATTTCAAGCAAAGCCATGAATGAATTTTCTTTCTATTCCCGTAGAGGAACACTCAAAACTGACTCGTAATAAAGGGGAAACTGACTCATAACTGACTCATTGACGCGCCCCAAGGTCACGCTAGTGTGCGTCTTCTACCCCGTTTAGGAGATGAACTAATGGACGTACAGAGCGAATTATATCGTTGGATGCGCAAGAAAACTCTCTATAAGATAAGTTTATAAATCGAAAACCTACCATTTTTTGGAAGTTGACCCAAACCGTGCTCTTAAATTAGTTCCCCTACCATTACCTGAACTACCTCCTTGTCATTTGACTCCGTAGGACATTTGGTCCGCACAATTTCCTTAGATAGTTGGTTTGCACTGAACATAACAACCTAACTAAGGTAACATAACGCCACTTCATTTATTTAAATCTAACTTACTCTAACTTAATTTTCAATTTTATTCGTTTTTTTACCAATTTTCTAATTATTGAAGATATTTAGGCTTCACAATGAAGCAAAATGGTAAAAATATTTAAATAATAATTAATGACCTCAGTTTTCGATAGGATATTCTATAGGACCGGAATAAATTGTTTTAGTCATTTTTTCAGAGTATTGAACACCCGCGATGCTTTCATGAGTATCAATTCTTAATGAGATCACAGCAAATTACTAACTCTTTCTTTCAGAGGTTGGATCTTTACGAAATTTTTAGGCTCATATAACTCTCCGTCTTGACTTTTTCTCCCAATACCATGAAAATTTTCGAAGCACCCTCTTGAAATGGAATGCGTTTGCCACTGTAGACCCACTTTAAATGTATATGCCCAACATTCATTCATTGACTTGTTGAATAAAAAAATTAGGCGTGGCATTTAATCCGTAGTTCATAGACCTTTCCCAAAGTTAATTTCTGTGTATTTCCGAAAGCCATTAAAAACCATTTCATATTTCAAGCAAAGAGAGTCTCTTGACACGTTGATGCGCATTTGTGAAGGTAAAAGTATACGTGCAAATGCTGCAAGCAAGCAATTGATGTTAATGGCCCCTTGGTCAAATAATTGGTACAATATGCTCACCACACTTTCCTTTCTCACCGCTGAGCCCCTTACGAAGCCACCTACTTCATATAACTGGGACCATCACTCAACTGAACAGTATCGTAGAAAAAAAATGAATTTCTCTATTTAGGAATACGTTTACCCTCAGAGTGACCACGTTTTTCAAAACCATTTACACAAACAGTTTCTGGAAGAAAATTAATATAAATGGTCTCATTTTGAGTTGTCAGTCGTATGAATGTTACATGTCATAATTTATTTGTGGATTGTGCTGAAGAGAATTTTAGTTATAAGGTTTCGTAAGTCTTTTAAAGTCTACTGTCACATAATTTTTTTGCCGGGAATAAATAAGTTATTTTCTCACACCTCTCTTCTTACAGGTACTACTGATGAGTTTTCACAGATCTAAAGCATTTGTTATTTAAACCATTTGAGGCAACGTTGGTGCTTTGTTCACTCTGGAAAACATAAAGTATTGTTTTTTTTTAAAGGGCAACAATGTAAATTACATAATTATATCGGATCTTCCGTAGATTCATCACCGTTGGCGTTACACCTGAAATAATGTCTCTGACTTCCGTAAACTTAAAAATAGGCACCACAAAAATGTTTATAGAGCCTTAGAAACGTGTGTTGAAAATAATAACCGATGAAATACTCTATTAAACATTAAAATATAAGAATCACACGCTCAAAATTTTGAAAGTATTAACATATAGTATTAGTTATCATTGCCATCAAAGGTGATGAAGAAAGTACCAGGAACATAAGTATTTATTTGCAGGATGTACATTACCCGACGTAACCTAGCAAGCAATGTAAAAGAATTTTAATATACTTCGGTGAGGAAACATATCATGTAACCTAATCTAATTTCAAAATTTGTACGTAAAAGACAATTATTTATCGAATTTGCTGAGTGTTAAGCATTCCAGCATTATTTGGGGGTGCTTTTCTTAAGGTGACCCAGTACAACAAACAATAAAGTCGTCTCATTCAACTGATCTACGAGGTTACGGAAACTTGAGATGAAATTTATGAATGAAAATCAGCCTGAACATCCTGTACTAAAGCGAGTAACTTCACAAAATTGCATTCACATACTAGTTTCAAGCTTTTCTTAAGGGATCTTGGGAAGCTTCAACAAGAGTTACTAAGTGAGGTATATACAAGAAACTTCTCGCTGCCGAGCAGCTTCAGTCTTCACGCATCACTTCCGAGCAAGGCTAAAAATCCTCACTATATACTTACGCTACTGCCTCTCAGATTGCGACTCGAGTTTATAACTACCTACCGTTTATCCGTTTATTTATCATAACTGTCTCCAAAATTATTATTCAATTGAGCTTAAATTTTGAGGTCATGACGAAAATTCATGAGCCGGGTGTTATTTGCTGGACAAATTTCCTTTGACCTACGAGCGTTATGAATGACTGCATTATCTTGCTAGCAGCCGAATTTTCTCCTCATGGACGAGACCTTGTAGTGACGAATGTAATTGTCTTTTATATTACAGTATGTATATAACGTATTCAACTTCTCCATATTTAGTATTAGGATTAGTGTTAGTATTCAATTTCTCCATATTTAGTACTGACATGAGTATTAGTATTCAACTTCTCCATATTTAGTATTGGCATTAGTATTAGTATTTAACTTCTCTACATTTAGTATTGGCATTAGTATTAGTATTTAACTTCTCTATATTTAGTATTGGCATTGGTATTAGTATTCAACTTATCCATATTTATGATGAACGCTCGCTGGGAAAATAATTGTGGCGTCCATAAACTATAGCTCTCAAATATGCACTAAGTGCTGAGATTGATCAAAATTTGACACCAATTTCACCTGATTATTATGTAAATATTTGATTTATACAAATATCCCTATGAGATCAGAGAGGTTAATTAATTAATGTTATTCACAAAGAATTTTGTTGTAATTGAAACAAATGAAATAAATACCAAAATGACTTTTTTGCACGTATTTCGAAGTAGGATTCTGAAGATGTGTTTTCTGAGAACATCAATATTTTAAATTGAGCTACTTAGATCAGTTTCGAACATGAGAATAAAATCTCGAGTTAAATTGAATTAGAAAGCGATAGAGTTCAATGTAAATCCCCTTAATTCATCATGCATGTTGCCAGTAAACTACACTAGTTAGTAAAAGAGTTGCAGGAAAAGAATAGGGCAAGAAAATCTTACCTACAAATTTCATTCAATATCTTATCGTTAAAGTCCTAAAACCAACCCGCGAGATTGACGTTTTGTAACCAGTTCAATTCCGAAAATAACAACGAACTATTTTCCTATCTAGGTGAAATGGTTTTCAGGTGTGGAGAATTACGTCACAAATGAAAACCGACGAAAAAATTACTAACTTTTACTAACGTGAATTGGTTCAGTTTAACATGCTTTTCCATTTATTTTCTATGCGCGTTGAAGCGTGAAACTCCGTATCTTACTTGTATAATCTTGAGACCAAGTGCGTATTGAATGTCGGTAAAAGGGGGAATTCTTGCTAATGTCTGCTAGTTGAACAAGTTATCTGGGCTCGATATGACATGAGAAAATGATCATAATGTTTCGTGCATTCACGCAGTCAGATGTTTCAATTATTTATCTGTGAATATAAGGGATCAAGTTTAGATGCGGGTGAGAGTGTGCAGCCGGCACACTCTCCTGGCAGCGGAGAACGACAGAAGCCCCTTTCCCTGAAAATCGTGTGCCTGTTGAAAGGAGATTATTCTTTGTCTAGGTGCCGAATTGGAATTAACGCGATCTCAAACTAATTTTTTATTTGTTATCGAGATTTATTTAGCCCTGTTGCCAGAAGCCACCATATGTAACATTTCAACAACAATAGAGCAAGACAAAAATTAAGATCAGATTGCTACTTGAATTATGTACGCAACTCCGTTCAAATACACTTTTGAAATTATATCAAATCCACCAAATTTCTTTCAGTAGCTGAAAAGAGATGATTTTTTCTTTAAAAAAAATCTATTAGTTGTGTGAGACTTTAGTTCATCCATTAATGCAATCAATTCTATCTCTAGATTTGTCTGATTAGAACGTATACAGTTTCGCATCATTCGGCGACAGATATTGTGCAAATTTTATATTCAGTAAGTTAAACTTTTTCAATGCATCATGAGACATGAAATGACGTTTATAAAGAAACTTTTGGCGCTATGATGAAGAGAAATCTCTATTTCTAAAAGTTCTACAGATTTTTCATAAAACGTTTTATTCGTTGCATTTTCCAAAAAGATGAGCGTTCCTCACATGTGCGCTTCACTTTCTTAAAACTCAAAAAATACATAAGTTTAATCACAGACTTGTCTTCGTATCCAGGACCTCTTTTCCCGCGTTATGCACATGGGATCTCAGGTTGAGATGGCTTTTAGTTTTTATGGTGTCTCTGAGGAGCGGAACTCGAGAGCCGCTCACTCCAGTAACGTCAATAAGATCAAAGCCAAGGCTCTAAGAGCTCGAATTTCTGCAATATGCTTCACTCAGAGGAACTTCCAGAAATAATGCTAGCTAACAGCATAGCTAGCGCGTAAACCATGGCATTTATTCATTCTGGACACATGTACTAAGAACCAATTTGTAGAGCGCAATCCAAAATGTTTATATTTGCTAAAAAATTTGCAACAGTCAGTGTGAGAGTAAATTAGTTAGAATATCGTAAACTAAGCTTTTATTTCCGGTGCAATATGGAATAAAGATTCAGCAGATACATCATAGTTATAAGTATTGCAGATAATTGGAAAATTGGCTTTTTCCCCTCAAATTTAAAATTATATTTTTCATCAATGATTAAAAAATTTTTCATTTTGACATACCTACACAGCTCACAGTCAAAAGAAAGCCTGTCATTGGCAACTGAGTAATATAATTTTTGAGTGATACATGATCACAGTGTCTGAAAAAAAGTCCTACTTTTGGATCTCTTTGGGGGCAATATTGCCTCGTCCAAAGTAGCCTACGTGCCTTTGACGTGCTTATCAAGTCATGCATGTACTCTATCGTCGCTTTTCTTTATAGGTCATGGACTTTTTTTTCCAGGGCTGCTTCACCGAAATACCGGAACAGTACTTGATGAATTGCAGTAAACATTATTGCAAAATTCCTCCGCTACACCCAATTCAAAGAACGGTTATTTTGTACATTGTACGAAATAAAAAGTCAGGAAGACAGAATATTAGTTTACGATTCACGAAGTAACTATTGACATATTTGAAAAATCTTTTCCCGATTTCATCAATTCATTTTCAGCTGTGATCATCAAACGTGGGATTTTAATAGGCTATCGTATTATAGACAAAATTGAACGTAGGGCTGTCATGAGGAACTGCAAATGGGGGAAAAAAGTTTGCTATCGGTCCTGTTTTCATTGGTACTACGAGCAATGTTTCATAAAATGAGTCCAATTAACTGCCTTAACGTGGAATCTTCTGTAGTATAGTAGACCTCCGTCTGAGTATATAAAATGTAAACTCTGGTAGAAGTTCTAAAGGTCCACTAATGTTCTTTGCTAAACGATCATACCGAATCCAAGATTGAGCGTTTTACTTCTGCGCGAACTTTCATCGACTATTTCAATTTATTTTTAGGGAAGGGATTCATAGAATAAAGTTGGTTTAGCTAAAAAATGCCGCAGTGATCGATATTTAGCTTTATTGATAAGTCCCATTTGAAAATTCAATAACGCATTTCGTCGACACGCAACTAATTCAAGATAAATTTTTCGTAAACGTTGAAATAGATTTTGCGAAAAAAAGATATATACAAATTCTCAAAACATGTTTACAAAACTTGAAAACTTCAGGAGTATGAACTCAGCTTAAAACCATGAAGCCACAAGAGAAATGTTGTTGAATGCTATTTAGGGCAATAAAATTGCTGGGCGGCAGCTGCTTCAAAGAACACATTTAAATTTATGATACCTGGATGCCGATAGCTTTCAGTGTATTAGAACAAAAAGATAAATTGAAACATCGTAAAAAATAAGAAAGTTTCGCATCGCATTAGCGTATGGCTAGTAAGAAGAATATTTTGCGCCTCGAATTATAAAATTGAAACGACTTCTGTAAAAGAATGTAAGAAGTTAATGTAACTCCGTACATTTTTCTGTGAGAAAATATTTCTCTTTTTAGGTAGGGCCTACCACAGCTGGAATAGACTCGTTTCTCATTTTTATTCATAATCCTTGCAAGTATATTTTTCTCCCCAAAAAATGAAAAGATACATAAGTTTATTTGTGTAATACGTTGCTTTACCCAACGGAGAAAATATGGAACACTTTCTCATACCTTAACGTCAGGTTACTATATTTTCTTCTGACAGCCTCGGAACACCCAGAGGCTAAATTTTTTTCTTGCACAGAACGTTGTTAGCACTCTGTGCAAACGCAAGTCTGAATTAAAGTTCGCTCGGATTACCAAACTGAGGGCAGCACTAACATGGACATATCTGCCGGAAGTACCACTATATTTGCAACAAAAGTAGGCGCAACAGATTACCTGCCAATGTTCATTTTATATCGGTGAGTGAACTGAAGTCTATTATAAAAAGTCTTTTGATATTAATTAAGAATCAGACACATTGATTGCGGATGTAATTTTAGAATTCTAATATGACCGAGTGAGTCCACACTCATTGTTGAAATGTCAACGCTGAGTTAATCATGGCTAATATGAAAGGCCTATAAATTGGCAGAAAAACACAACTGGTTTTTGCGGATTACGAGGTTCATTTATGTCAGAGATTATTCATTTCCCTGTTTCCTCTTCAAAGCTGAATTGCCTTGAGTTCTGGTATGCTTTATCTGTGTTAATGAACTGATGACAATTTCAACAGGAAAGCCAGTCAAGCGTTGGTCATGCCATCAAATTGGGCGGTACTCTACGGTGCAAGAAAATTATAACAAAATTGATTGATAGCGGCTTTTGGTCAATTCAAATAAAAACGTTTGGCTATGTAGAAATGAATCATTGCGCATTTGTGAACGTAGTCGCCATTTTACCTCATCTGATTGCACACTGTAGCAAGTGACGTAGCCGAAGGCAGAGAGTAATTTCCGACCAGTTCACACTTTTTTAGTGAAACCCATATTTTTTATCTCAGTTTCATTATATGTTGAATTCACATACAAAGTTATTGGAATCAGAGTGATTTCAGGCGTCATCAATAAAACGAATGTTACATTTCTTTTAACCCACTGCACGAAAGAAACATAACAATGAAACTTCTACCGGTTTGTGACTCGGAAAGAAAAAATGCACACGATCAAGAGTTTAGGTCCAAGTTAAACAAGTTTTTATTTTCTCTGACATGCTTTTGCATCTATGAAGAATAAGTGTGATCTGAGGCTATAAATCTCTGTGAGAAATGCGATTTAACTCGGCTATTTTCAAGACTGATTCCATTAAAAATCTCGGTAAGTAACTTCCATACTCGTATTAGCGTTCCAGTATTCCCTAGTATTCATTAGAGTTCAATAATTCCCCATAATTTTGCACCATGTTTAACCCACTGCTAAAATTAAAGTATAACAAATCTTATCTGGATGTCCATTTTCAACTTTTTATCTTTTCGGCTGCCACTTGCAGTTCGAAGTTAAAAAGAGCATCTTCCTTACCCGATAAAATATTCGTAGGACTAGATAAACGTGGACAGAAATAGATATATGAGAGAGAAGCGTTCTCGAAATAAAATTTGTAGATTCTTTTCAGATCTCTTTTTCTATTTCCGAAAACTGAGCGCCATTTTTTGCGAGGTACCTTGGGAAAACAAGTGAGATTTTACTGCTTTGTCTTCCTGGCTGCGCCACGACACGCTGTCTCCAGAAAACAAACCAATTTTCGTCTCTGCAGCTCCATGTCCAACATTAAAGCAACTGAGTGCGAGAAAATAAATAAAATCGTTTATCTTAAAATGTCTCCACGGTATGCTTCTTCACGGCTTAGCTTTCATTTTATCGAACTGCGAGACGTTCATTTTATATTTTTGGAGTATGTGTTTTTTAATGAGAACTTATATATTCGAGTGGAAAGATCAGTTCGAGTGATAATTAATACTTCGCCACCCAAAATTTATTTTTTGACACAAACTTTTCGAAATTTTTCAAATTTTCCAGAAGTTTTTGACTTTATCTTGTTTGCCAATTTGAATTATTTTATTTTTAATAAATCGTTTTCTAGCGGGTTTCTTGTGTAATCATTTCAGGCAATTTCAAGTTCAAAACCCTAGCTCTGCCAGGTTCATTTAATAGGAAAAACTGATTTAATTGTAACAACATCACAACCATCTATTAGATTTTCAGTAATTATTGTCCCCATATCAAAAGTGGCTTCAATTATCATGAGAAGAAAATTATCAAATAGTTAAATGTCTAATATATAGTTATTTTGGCAAATTCATTTTGATGTACATCAATAATAGGCATTACAGACATAATGTAAGATGCACACTAGTTTTACTGTTGATTTTATCGTTATTACCTGATCGCAGCCACAAATCAGATGAACGCAAGATATTTCACATTTTCTCCATAATTGAGTTCAGCCGAAGCGAACTGAAAGCTGTCTCTGGGCATAATTTTGCACCATTATTACGGTTTTGTTAATTTTCTCCATAGCTCAACTAGGAATTCAAATTTTTAGCAATCATTTCTCATTATTTATCCTTTTTCGGATACATCCCTTGCATTCAGAATTTTCAATCAGAAGCGCCTATTGGGTTCCATGATTCATATTCAACTCTTTTTTAGTATCAAATTCATCTTCCCATTATGAGGTATGAATTTGAAGCAAAATTTTATGGCTAAAAGTAAATTCCGTACGTATCCTTAATTCATGTTCAAATTATTAATTGATAAACCATTGTCCATTAGGGAAATTCATTAACCTTCCCAGAGAAACATTATTTACACAAAAATATGTGGCATTTGTTAGCGATTCAATTTGATGACGATGAATACATTTAACATATGCTCCTTCTTTTTGTCCGAGTTACCAAGAAGCGTAGATAAGAGTATACTGACTATTGTCCCCATAGCTTAAAGATCGCCCCTCAAATTAGAACTTTAAGTTCAACGTCGCATCCCTTCCATCTGGGAATTTTTGTCACACCGTATACCTGATCCAATCGCGTGTTTATTTCATGCATCCTCTCACCTCAGAGCACCTTGCCATCCTTAGGTGAGGATGTGGGTTGAACTTGCCTGATCCTTTTCTCAGAGAAGCGCAAGTAACTCGTTCGAACCTGATGTACTGCCTCTTGTCATTTCGATGCCCAGGCTCTATTCTGAGTGCTTTTACAATTCTGTCCAAGTCTCCTAAGTTGCCCGTAATTATCAACAAGCTTACGACTAAACTTCAAATTTCTGTCATTTCGGCAGTAGTAAAATATTGCTTCTGAACGTGATGAGCCTTGCACGCCTTGTAGAAGCAGCTTGAGCTTTCTAGTATCCTTTGCCACCTGGTTGCTACTCGAATCCTATCAATCTTCCACGAATACAGTATGAAAAATTATCACTAAGGAAATGGGTTTCCGAGCAAATTAAAAATCCTACGATGAATAATAAATGTATTTTGAAAGAGTGAAGATCTTATCCATAACTTTAGGTACGTCAATTCTTTAGGTAATTAATTCTTGTGTAAATTCTCATTTAAACATTACAATGAACATATTCAGTATACAGTATAGGTTTTCTTAAAGTGACAAAACCGGAAAGTGAAAAACTTTCTGTTTTGAGCTGTCTTAAGATGAGCCTGTGTGTGAAAATAATTGAGTTTCGCGATAATGCTTGCAAAGTGATCATTTCTCTAATCTTTATGAGTAATAACAATAAGATTTGAAACACTTGATCTCGTACAGTTTTAATCTTTTGGCATTCTATGTATCATCCCTACTTTTGAAGAAATTACTAAAATTTTACTTATTCATATAATTTACTTATACTGCTAAAAATTGCGATAGTCTAATTGAAAGCATAAAAGCCCATTGAACAATCAGAAGAAAATTTTCAGCTGCATGTTGCGTGAGGGAGGCGTTTTGACAACGTATTCAGGTTCTTTTTTGTTGCATGTTTAACGATGGGGATAATTGGGCAAATGAAATTTTCGCTCAAAACGATAAACAGAGCCATCCACGACCAGTCGAAGGAGTAAACCTATTCAACAAATTACAGATATTTAAGTAATGAAGACTAAGTTCAGCGCTTGGTACTGCCATTTGCTGTATTAAGAACTGACCCAATTGAAAATCAAGGACGTGTCGCCGGTGGGTACGCGCGGGTTCCTAGGCGTTTTTTAGTTGCATTACGCGCGGTTTACGGGTCAAATGTCCACTCTTTCGGACACAAAACTTCACGCGAATCGCCGTTGTTCCACCCTACCCTAACGGCTGTTTACCGCCTCAGAACCGCGCGTATCTACTCCATTCGCCTCTAACCCAACTTCAACCCAATTTCGAATCGCGGCTGGCCGTCCGTGGATTATGGGTAAAAAAATTGCTCCCGGTTGCGCGTGGTTCGCCTCACGGGTTGTACAATATCGCACTGGAAGTTTAGGATCTTACAATACATTCACACTTAATGCATAGTGAATGTGTTGACCCAATAAACTCAGTACAATATTGTACATCCAGTGAGACCAAACCACGTGCAACCGGGAGTTTACAAGCACATGAGTTATATACAATACATTAAAAAGGATAAGGAATCACTCTCAGTTAGTAATTTTTATTGCAAAAATTAAACATACTCTAGATCACAGCCCTCCATCACTGGAACACCAGAATAATACTGGAATTTAAGATGCAATCACAGTCCGACTAAAATACTTCCTGTTACAAATATATTCACTACATAAAAATAGGCATGAGCATTTAATTCTCTATAACAGAGCGCTTATAAAGATCATATATGTACACAGTGTGTTGTGTAATTCGATGCACATATTTTAACCATCTACATAGTAAAATGGAAAATAAAACGATTTTCACGAGTACCAAATAACTTGAAAACTCGGTTTCCGAGAAATTGTGACTTGAAATAATTTAAGAGTCCCGTTAAAATAGGCTTACCATGCAGAACAAGTAAAAATTTAACTTCTTGGGCTGGCTGTTGGCGCGCGTTTTAGGCTATTCCGTTGGGAATCTAAAACTATTTTAGGTCATCATTTCTCGGAAACGAAAGAGTTTTCAAAGTTTGCTCATGAAAATCTTTTAATTTAGCGTTTTTCTGTATGGGGGTTGAATAAGTGCATCAAATTACCAAACACCCTGTACATACATATTTTCCTTGGTATATCTATATATCAAGAAATAATATATGATAAACCAATAAAATATGGTTCATTTCTTGATATATAGATACACAGAGTTCCGTTTCAACGCTCGTCTACATTACATAGATATATTTCATTGGTTTATGGTATACTTTTATTACTTGATATATCTATATTTCAAGAAATAAAAGTAAACCATAAACCAATAAAATCAATCATGTTTTTTTTCTAGACATATAGGTATACCAAGTCAAGTATACGGAGTTCCCTTTTAAACATCGTCTACATTATATTTCTGTATAAATAATTATTGATATATTTATATTTCAAGAATTAAAAATAAACCATAAATCAATATGTTATGGTTCAGTTTTATTTCATGAAACAGATATATCAAATCAAGTTTACAGAGTTATCTTTCAACGCTCATCTACATATTATTCTTGATATCTATATCTATACTTCAAAAACTAAAAAAAAACATAAAGCAATAAAATATATGGTTAATGTATATTTTTTGTATATTGATATATCAAGAAAAATAAATTAACAGTTATGCGTAACTGTAAACAATTTCGACTAAAAGTCGTCTAAATAGAGCATTACTTCAGACAGTTGGGGGTGGGGGAATGGTACTCCCGGTTTTTGCAGAGTATGGCCCTCGTCTTCTGCCGGTTCAGTGGTGTGCGCTTCCGATGGCGGTTTCACACGAGTCCCTCTGTGACCATCCCAGTCGCCTGCACCTGCACAGACAAAAAAAATAGCTAAAAACCTGACTCCTATTAATGCATATATTGGTCTGTCGTCTTTCGCGTCTTCGATACTCTTAACTGCGCGCTCCCTTTATTACCACAACCCATTATTTCAACAAATTTTCAAACCATCTCAAACTATTGAGATTCCCCGGAAATACAGCGTGCGCGAAAATAGATGATACCCGTCTGTCTAAACGCTGATGCGCGGAAACAGATGATACCCTCTATCTATTTCTCTATATGTAAATGTATCAAGTATTTTCGTGTTATTTAGCGATAAATAGCATCGTACGTCATGAGGGCTAAGATTTTGAAAGAGAATTGAGAAGCATAAGAACTCAGTGCGTTTCGAGCTGCCGTTGAATGCTCATTTATGCTCCAGTGTTACTCGAAGAATTGCCATATTTTGCATACCTTGCCATTTTTTCCATGTCATTTTCAAGATTATGCATTTTCAAGTTATTGCATTATTATTATTAAACCTAGGAGAGTACTCACAGAAGTAGAAAAGGCTACTGCATTAGCCCTGATAAGTGAAAAAGTGTTCTTTAAAGAAATAGCGGCCCGAATTGGATGAGGAATCGGTACTGCGAAACGTTCGAAAAGCGTCGCCCAGCCCATCCCCCCCCCCCCCTTCAACCGGGTGAGATTCTTACCTACTAGCTTCGAAAAGGTAAGCCAAGATACACCTCAAAAGCTACAGACCATCTTTTAGAGAGAGAAGTGTTGAAACCCTTTTGAATGAGTGCCTCTAAACTCAAAAAAAGTCATCCTGTGCTTCTTGGAGCTGTCTCGGTGAGGACTATTCAAGAAAGGCTCCAAAAAGACTTGAAAATACCCTTGCGTTCTCCAGCCAAAAAGCTATTCTCAACGGCAAAAAACATTGAATTTTGCTAAAGAAAATTCATCAAATGGACACCTGAGATGTGGGAGAATATTATGTGGAGCAATGAGTCGACATTTAGGTGCATTGCCGAACGTCAAGGGAGGGTGAGCCCCTTGGTTAAGATATGACCCAAGATATACCAGCCGGACTGTGAAACACCCGATTATGTCACGATATGGGGATGGTTTAGTGACAAAATGGGCAGAAGTGGCCTATACTTCTTACCTAAAAATCAAACCAAAAATGAAGATTATTACGTACAAGTTTTAGACGATCATTTGCTTTCTTTTCTTGTGATCCATGAATGTCAGTTTTTTATGCAAGATTCGGCTCGTTGTCACCAATCAAAACAGGTCTTAAAATTCCTCATTTACAAGAAGATAGAAGTGTTTGAATGGCCAGGCAATTGACCGGACTTCAACCCATTGAGAATTGCTAGTCATACATGAAGAGTCAGCTCCATGACCAAGATACTACATCAGTCCTAAAATTTAAAGAAGCCCTACTTAATCTCTGGAAGATGGACATGGATGCCTCTAACTGAAAAAACCTTGCTTATTTCATGCCCAAGCGTCTCAAAGGCGAAATTGCAGCTCGAGGGCATTTGACTGAATATTAAATTGTAAAAATTTGGCTATTTTGTAAACTCTGCCACTCAAAATTACAGTCACTCTGCTATTTTGAAATAAATATCAATTTTTATTGAAATTACCTAAAAATAGAAAGAGTATGAACTTTTCGCGCACACTGTACACCATGCAAACCTGCCTTCTCCTTAACTCCACACTTCGAAACTACAGTTAAGTTTTTCACCTCTAGAAAATATACATAAATGCATCTAACTTTCATGTTTTTGTGGTATTAACTGAACCGAGTCTAAGGCATTCGTGACATGTCCTACAATGTGATATTGTATCCGTAGAGTCGTGTGGAACTTATAAATTCCAGTGAAAAATCCATATTCTAATATAGAAAATAGTTGCTACACATATTTGAATTTCATTCTTAAACGTTGGCCTGAGAAGCTCACCTTTGAGAGCTTTTTGAATAGCTGCTTTCACTTTGCAGCGAGGTTCCGCAGCATATTCCGGCATGCTGGAGAGGATGCCTGTAAAGAGTTATTCAGAATATAATTCATCTATGGAAAGATTGCCTTAGAAAGTTAACATTTATACTATATGCACCCCTGTAATGAAAAAACAAGCCAACAAAGAAAAATAACTTAGATCTCAACAGAGACTACTACACCCATAAACAAATCGACACTTTCTCCTTCAGGATTTATTCTTGAAGTACAAGAGTTCAATGATCATTCTGAAGCCTACATGCACAGCCTGTGATTGACCTACAATAATATTTTTACGACAGCCTGAAACTTGCTACAAAAATGTGTAGTTTTCATTCATGTCGAAATATAATGTACATAGTTACAGCCACTCTCCTTTCTATTATTTGCAGATTCGAGTGCATTCGGAACAATTTCATGGAAAAATAACAAATGAATGAAGTCATCATCAACAAAAATTTAGGTGAAAACCGAATGAATACACTATACTGTAGGTACAATGTAGCCGATCTAGTAGTAAACTTATTTGAAGATTTATTCGCTAAGAAAATGTAATTTATATTTTATGTAAGCCACAATTCTGCCACAATAATACGGCATGACGTACAAGCCTCTAAGCAATAAATGAGTAACCTGCCTAACCAATATCATACCTTCAATCAAGCAGCAAGCCGGCGAGTTGTCGAAATTAAACTTCGACTTCTGTCGCTTGAGACCCAAACCCGTCATGCTGAACTGGACAGCAAGGTTTCGGGTCATAAGGATCCTCAGCATGCTGCTAACCGTCTCTCCGAGCGACGATTGTCTCGAATTCACCAGCATGGATTTCTGGTGATTATAGATTAGATTGTTAGTTTAAGCCTCCCTATCCGCAACAAAGGCTATCCAAAGAGAGGAAGGAAGAAGGCACCATTTAGTATGGAGTTAAAGAAACGTGGAATCTATGCAGAAAGGGCACAGAAACAGAAAGCTAAGAAAGAAGATCATGAAGCAAGAAAAAGTTGAAGAAGAAAGTAGTAGGTGCTGAAAAACAGGATAGCAGTGAACCGAAAATAGATGGTCCATAACAAAACAAAACCTACGATATTTCAACAGAAAGAAAGCCTACCTAACCTTTAGCTCGGGCCCTTAAATAGTCCCCCTGGGAGCGCTAATTCCCATAGATACAATAGTTGTATCCCCCGGAGCGGTTTATCATTTCCAAATTTAACTACTTTTTACTACCCTCAACAGCAAAAACTTACACCTATTTTTACTTAATGAATGTTGCCCAAATGTCAACATGTAAGTAACCGGCCTATAATGAGCAGTTTGAGTCAATAATACATGCAATACCTAGGGTTCAAAAAAAGATCCAAGTTTCTTGATAATTGAAATACTTAATACTAAATGGAGCAACCAAAGCATTATTGCAAAAAAGTTGCCCGAGTTCCTTAAGTACCCCGTCCTAAATGGACTGTTTACTACTTTACTCCTTGGTAGACACCCGTCCGTAGAAAAGACGTTCCTACCAAATTTAGTAAAAAAAATTCAAAGATTTTTTTGTGGTTTCAAAAAACTCGTTACCTATAGACACCCAAGATGAACATGGGGCAAAAATTGAAAGGGGCATTCCAGGTACGTAGCATAGTAAATTTCATTTTTGGTATGCCTAGTACCACTATCAGAGACAGATTATAAGGTAGTTTAAGCCTCCCTATCCGTAACAAATGCGATCTTTAGAGAGGAAGGAGCAAGGCACCATTTAGCATGGAGTTAAGGAAACGCGGAATCTACGCAGAAAGGCATAGAAACAGTAACTTGTGAAAGAAGATTATGAAACAAGATCAAAGTTGAAGAAGAAAGTAGTAGGGGCTAAACAACAGGACAGCAGTGAACCGAAAAAAGGTGGTCCTTGACATAACAAACAACATTTTATTTCAACAAAAAGAAGGCCTACTTAACTCTCAGCTCGGGCCATCACATTGTTCCCCTGGGAGCGCTAATTCCCATAGATACAATAATTGTATCCCCCTGAAGGGGAAGTTTTATTATATATTTAAATTAGCAAACTGTTGCATATTGGACAGATCATATCAACTGGCTAGCGTAACGAAGCAATGCTTCAGTAAAGCTTACAACTTCTAGTTCTATTGTATTTACCAAAACATCTTTGAGAAGGGACTTCAATTCATCAGGCGTATCAGCTGGCACTGGTAAGCACTGGGGAACTGAAGTTGCACTGGGCGCCCTCTTCTCATCCTCACGTACTATGTCTTCGCGGAGGTTATTTCCTTTTACATCTTCCAGAATTTGGTCTAACTTGAGACGCAAGTACTTTTCTTTCTCTTGACCCGTTGTTGTTTCTTTCGGCGTCCCACTGAAATCAAAACAATAGTTGTATAATTGTTTTTACATGTAAAGAATATGGAAAAAATAGGATTATTGAAATCAAAGACTTATAGCTATTGAACGTGCAGCAAATGCATAGTATTCGAAGTAAAATCAAATTGCAGATACTGCTCCCAAACCATCACTAGGAGATTTTCATTAGTATCAGAACCTTACAGGGGTTGATTGATTGATTATAAGAAAGTTTTAGCCTCCCTTTACCACAAAAAAAGATGTTCAAAGAGACAAAGTATGAAGCACAATTAGTATGGAATTAAGAGAAGGCAGAATCTATGCACAATGGATACAGTATGCTAAAAAAGAAGTTCATGAAACAAGAAAAAAGTAGAAAAAGAAAGTAGTAGGTGCTGAAAACCAGGTCAGCATTGAACCGAAAAAAGTGGTCCTTAACATAACAATAAACATTTCACATCAACAAAAAGGAAGCCTACCTAACTCTCAGCTTGGGCCCACTCATTTACCTCCTGGGAGCGCATAATTCCCATAGATACAATAGTTGTATCCCCATGAGAAGTCTTCCATGGATTATGTGAGGCTGTTCTCTATTTGTGGGCGCATATATAAAAATTTTATGGAGTACTAGCAACAACATGCAATCGTCAAGCAAAATACTGTAGGAACTTCATATAGGGTAAAACTTTCAAGTTAAGGAGAGCCATATTAGCTCACACATCCTAATTGTCACTACTAGAAGCAAAAGCTAATGAACAGCAGCCCTCCTCTATCGGCACAAACAGTCTTAATATAGAACTCGATATGTAACTTTGGATGGGAGCTATTCGCATCTAGCAAAAAAGGAAAACTATCAACTTTTAGTTAATGTTTACTTTTAAATTCAATATTCTCAAACTTATCCCTCCCCCCCCCAGCTGCCTAGAGCTTTCACAATAATAACCTAAAAATATTTAGTTAGGCGATATTCAATTACAGTCAAAGCTATGAACAGTGTGTGACACACACAAACTGACTCATTGGAAGTGGAATTCAATGTGGCTGGTTTTACTGACAAATCTTACTACACTACCATTATTATTATTATTATTATTATTATTATTATTATTATTATTATTATTATTGATATTATAATTCCCTGCTTAGGGCTCCCTAGCAACCAAACTGCCTCAAGATAGGAAAGAAAAAAACATCTACTATAAAGAGAAGGGTATGATAAATCTACCCACAAATTTGCACGTACATAGAAACAACGAATTAAGGGAGCTTACAAAACACGGTAAATGCTGAATAAGAAACTAATGGTGCACATGACAACTGTCTATCGAGGAAAAAGATGGTCAGTGAATAAAAAACTTATTCTATTTAATTCCCATCCCATATATGCAATAGTTATATCCCTTGAGGGAGACTGAGAAATCTATAGAGAGTGAAACTAATCTAGGATGCTCACGGCATTTGGATGAACTCTTTCGTTGCCATGAAGGTTAGTATGTAGAGTTGATTGCTCTTCTTCAGAGCTGCTCTCGTGTACTGTGAACAAAAAACAGGGCCCATAGAATTTGTTGAAAACGTTCAAGAGAAACATGACAAAGAAAACTGAGAATTACTCCAAATATTTTTTTTAATTCTCTCAACAATATAAATTGGGAACAAGAAACCAATCTCATAATTCATGTCATGAAAATGTACTATACAGCATAATTACATTACCTACATGAATCCAAGACTTGTGTCCATTATGTGAGCAGAGAATCAGGGTTCAAATTCAGTTTCATTCTATGGATTCAGCATAAGTGTTGCTAGAAGTAAAATTGCGTATTATTCTTGTTCAAGACTCCATAGCCACAACAAATACTATCTAAATAATTTATTATTCATGTTCAAGACTCGCTAGTCACAACAAATACTATCTCAAGAGAGAAACAATGAAGGGATCATTTAGTACGGACACATTCACAGGCAATCTATCCATGAGGTGTGTTCCCAGATTGGACAACCAAATGCATCGACACAGCACAGCAAGTCAGGAAAGAAGCTCAAACAAGAAAACAGTTTGAAAATCAAGCAGTCAGAGTTGAAAAAAGTATTCTTGTTTCCAAAAAAATTATGTCTTGATTGGATATAAACAAATTAAATTCAGGTAAAGAAAGGGCTACCTAATCATGGGCTCAACAATTTACTTCCCATAATACGGTGTAAGTGTCCCCCTGAGGGAACTAAGCTTTTAAGTAGTTTTTCAAATTCAATGAATATTTGTTATCAGGTGAAATGAACATGAAATCTACAATTCAGTTCAATATTATTCTTGGTTACCCTATCTGTAGTATGTAATTATTTACAGCATTGGTCCACAAAATTATAATTCCTGTTATGCAGAGATACTGCAGCAACCTTCAAACCTCTTGCAAATGAATGGATTATGAAGAGGGTTGAAGAAATTTGTAGGCTCAAGTTTATTTAGATCTCTATGAAATTGCAAGAATGAGGTCTTATTTTAACTATAAAAATGATAACCAATGATGTGTATTTTCTAAAATTTTACTGTAAAAAACACTGACTCTTCAAAAATAGAACTACTACCTCAATACTGTGATTTTAAATTTTTTAATTTGTATTGTGATCTTAAATTTTTTAAATTGACTCTCTCTTTGAAATGTTTAATCCTAGTTGAGGATCTCATAAAAATTACAAATCATGAATATCACTAACTATAGAATACTTCTATTCAGCACAGACCACTAGTCAAGATTGTCAATCATACAGTTAAAGTCACACGTCATCTGTTCGTATAAAAAATATATGCACACTAAGAACAAAAAATAAATGCCTAAGTTCATGAGTAGGTAATTGTCATATTAGCTCAAATGACAAATTGGTGCACTCACCTAATATTATGTGAACTAATGGAATATATCCAAACAATAGACAAACTGCTAAGCGATGGAAAGAAATCACGTACCGGAAGATGCTACAACTTCCCGGACTTGACCAGGTAGTTTCTAATTCATTTTAATTTTTTGCACGCACTGTGACATCTCTCGCATTTGGCCAAGCCACACATATGCCTTCTTTTTTTGATAACCATTTAGTTGGCACTACTTTCCAAGAGTCATCTGCAAAGAAAATTCCACAAACGATTTTGGACATTATAAAAATGATTTGCCTGCAGGGAACATGTTGAATATCACAAAAGAACAAAACAAAAAAATTTAGATTTGCAATACAGTGTATAAGTTTGCAATACCCCTCCCTTGGCTGGGTGACCAATGAATAATCACCAATAAAAAATTTCATTCCAACACAAATGCATCATTCATAAACTACATTAGTAGACACTTAAAATGGACTGAATATACTTGTTCATTTGCTGGATGGGGAAAAGCTTTTTTTTTATTACAACTTCAAACACAGAAAAATATTCCATTAGAAAATACAATGCAAAATAACAGCAGAGAAAAGTACTAAAGAATTTCTTTACATTACTGATGGTGTTCAGAAAAAACCTCAAGTATTTTTAGTTGGTGTCATCATCTCCCAAAAAGTGTTCACAATGAACTATATCCTCAAATGAAACCAAAAGGGTGTACTGTTACACAGGACTCAATGCACAGAAATACAAATTGTGAAAAACATTTCAACATGAGGATAGTTGAAAACAGTTAGACAAGCCAACATCAAGAGCAAAAAAAAGAATAAAAAACATCAATCATGATATGGCAAAACAATAGGGATCTTTCCACTTTTTCAACTTTTTTCATCTGATTCGTTTGAAAATTGGCCAGTATATGTATTTTGCGAAAGTAAACCTTTTCTACTTGTCACTTTTTCAATTTAGGCCTTAGTTTTTTTTTACAAAAAAATTAGTTTTTAGGTGTTTTTTATGGATATTTCAAAACGTGACTCGTCATTGAGTTTTGATGCTAGAACAAAACCAAAGACAGTTTTAGAATCTTTGGAACATTTCTAACAAACTCATATAGTTTATTTTTCATATTCCAATTTTTTTCTAATTCTCTAAAATTTCTAAACCCAACAATAATTTTTTGCATTAAGAGCTATATTTTTTTTTTGAAAAATTTGAATTTGAAAAAAAGTTCATTTGAGTTTGTTAGAAATCTTTCAAGGATTCTAAAACTGTCTTTGGTTTTGTTTTAGCATCAAAACTCAATGAGGAGTCATGTTTTGAATGTTGAAAGTTAGAGGTGTTGGTGTACACCATAAACAAATTTTTTCTTGAGGTGTAACATAATGGAAAATTTATGTAATTGAATGCTGTTTTCATTTTTATTTCGATAATTTCCATACATAACTTCATATTCACACTGTGAATTGTGATTTCAAAATACAAGAAAAAAAATTTCTTTTCATATATGAATTTTTTTATTTTCAGTCTGATTATTATGAAATTTGATATTAAATGTAACTAAAAGAAACACAATTTCTTCTATTCATTTTTTTGATTTAGGCCTCAGTTTTTGGAAAAATTTGACATATTGGTATTTTGGTATTGATATTTCCCTGGTATTGATATTTCAAGATGCATCTCCTCATTCAGTTTTGATGCTAGAACAAAAACAATTAACAAAGGCAGTTTTAAAATTCGTGAAACATTTCTAACAAAATCAAATAGCCAAATTTTCCATTTCCCGTTTTGTTGTCTTTTTATATGGGGCTGAAATGGGCTCAAAAATTAAAGATTTTGGTCCCCTAGGTGAACCAAAAAAAGATGGTCCCTAACAAAACGAAAACCTATTCTATTTTAAAACACAAAGAAAGCCTACCTAACCTTGAGCTCGGGCCCTCGCATAATCCCACTGGGAGTGCTAATTCCCATAGATACAATAGTTGTACCCCCCTGATATACACAAATGGCAATTTATATTTATTTAAATGGGGTATCCACAAATGAAAATTTAAGCCTCTCTATCTACAAGTTATTTTCAGGATAGAGGATAATGAAGGGACCATTTAGAACAGACACATACATGAGAAATCTATACACAAAGTGTGTTGGCGCAAAAGACATGCTTGCATGGCAACATGCGTCACCACACACGATACCAAGTGCATCATAAAACAGAAAGTCAGGAAGGAAGTTCAATCTAGAAAAAGGTTGAAGAAGGAAGTGGTCTGTGCCTAATGCAACAATAGCAGTGAGCTGAAAAAGATGGTCCTTAACATAATAAAAACTTCTATTTTAGCAAATAGAAGTCCTACCTAACCATTAGCTCCGGCCCTCTCCTGGGTGCACAACCTATTGATAAAATTATTGCTTTCTCCTGAGATCTGACAAAAAAATCAAGAAGTATGCAATAAAGTAATTGCAACAAAAAAAGTTGCATTTGGGTATCATTATTTCCATTTGAATTTCATTGGGTGCTACTTCTTTGCAAATTTCCAGACTCGTGACGTCATAAATACCTACCAAGTGAGAAATCAACTGGAATTCTAATAAGCGGTTTATGTCAAGGGTTCAATCTGTAATAACAAAATCTAATGAATCTCAAGGCCATACACCTAGCCATAAAGAATGCAATGATGGCAATTAAACCTGGAAATACTACAGCTTAAGGAGATCATCCCAGGCCCCTGTCGGTCCGGGGGTCATTTCTCATGTTTTTGTTGGGAAAGGACCCTTAGTTGGTGGACTATTCGGTCCCAAAATTTTATGGCGCTACGGACAATAATTATTTCTCCCCCCCCCCCCGGGGGGTGGTGAGGGTACCAAATTTTTCATTTTCGACCGATTTTGACTCCATGTAAAAAGTGAAAAAATGGGAAATGGAAAAAGAGCCCTACTGAGATTGTTAGAAATGTTCCAAGGATTCTAAAACTGTCTTTGTTTTTGTTCTAGCATCAAAACTGAAGGAGGAGATACGTCTTGAAATATCAATATCAGTGAAATATCAATACGTAAAAATCAATTTGTCAAATTTTTGCAAAAACTAAGGCCTAAATCAAAAAAACGAATGAAATAAATTGTGTTTATTTTTGCAAGTTACATATCATAGTCAAATTTCATAAGAATCAGACTGAAAAAAAAATCATTTTTATAAATAAAATAATTTAATTTTTTATTTTATTTTGGAAATCACAATTTACAATAAGAATATGAAGTTATGTATGGAAATTATCAAAATTAAAATTAAAACTGCATTCAATTACAAAAATTTATCATTTTATTACACTCCAACAAAAAATTTTGTTATGGCTAATACCAAGAAAAAAAAAAATTTCAACATTCAAAATGTATCACCTCATTGAGTTTTGATGCTAGAACAAAACCAAAGACAGTTTTAGAATCCTTCAAACATTTCTAACAAACTCAGCAGGGCTTTTTTTGAAATTCGAATTTTTCGAAAAAATATATAGCTCTAAACCTAAAAAATTGTTGATCATTTGAGAAATTTTGAAAAATTTTGAAAAATCGAAAAAATTCGAATTTGAAGAAAAACCCTACTGAGTTTGTTAGAAATGTTTCAAGGATTACAAAACTGTCTTTGTTTTTGTTCTAGCATTAAAACTTAATGAGGAGATACATTTTGAATAATACATAAAATATACCAAAAACTCATATTTCGTCAAAAAAAAAACTAAGGCCTAAATCGAAAAAATGACAGGGGTAAAAAAGGTTTACTTTTACAAACTACATATACAGGCCAATTTTCAAACGAATCGGATGAAAAAAGTTGAAAAAGTGGGATGATCTCCTTAATACTCATATATTTAAAAAACTTGCAAATCTGTGAATAGCATGTAGGGCCTAGTACACTAATTGGTTTAAAAAAGCCAAGCTGTAGAGGATGAATCATTTCAATGAGCAAAACTTCCCAGATTATCAGCCTTTTATAAAAAAAAATTTTGCAATTAACTGCAGAAAGAGTGTAGAATGAACTCTAATTCCTCTTGTATTAATACATGTACATCATTTACTATACCTATAAATACTATGGAAATAAACTCTCTTCTAGGTTCAACTTTTCTAATTGCATTAACAGCATGCAGTAAAATAGAATACAATGCAGCAGGATTGAGTACTGTGCATTCAGAGATAACACTTGAATAAATGAGACAGAGCCTCCCGTTTCTTACAAGACTCATGGAATAAATCATAACAAGCAGTTTACCCTATACAACGCTTACAATCTACGTAAGGAATCAGGTAAAAATACAAAGAAGAAAAAATTTCGAACTCCAAATTATCTCAACTTAAAACAGATGATAAAAACAATGAAGCTCATTCACTTCCGGGTTAATATTGAATTTAGCGCATCAACGATTGTGAAACTTTTTATTATATATTAAGGTAATAAATGACACTTTAAAATGTTAAACTTGAAAGACATTTTCCTCGCAAATACTTACCTTTTGAAATATTTAACTTTAAAGTCATAGAAATGTCATATATAAAATTCAAAAAACGGACATGTAAATAAGTTTAAATACAGTAACTACTATTGATGCAGCAATATGTGAGGTTAGGTAAGGTTAGGTTATTTTAATGGAATAACCTAAATAAACCTAAAAAAACTTGAATTCATATGAAGATCGATTTTTTGCACAAAAAACCTGTGCGTGTTCCGCAACCACCTTTCACCGGAGGAGCCATTTCAAAATTGCCGTTAATGCTATTGTTACTTGAACGTTATTAATGCTATCTTGAAAACTAAGCATTTGCAAATACGATATCATTCATGTAAAACGTCGTAAAATGTCCCCCTTACCTAAACATACGGAAATAAATTCGAAATCGCTGACGCGCTAATTATACTCAACACTGACTGAATTCTGTTTATAAACCAAAAATATTTGCGCCAGAAAAATTGTTTCAATCATTCAATAAAATGTGAAAAATCGTGAGGAAAAAGATATTACACATCTAATAAACAAATTTTCAACTTATATAGCGTAAAACCTCTGGAACACCCTTCATATAACTAAATACAAAAAATTTGAAATGAGCTTGAGCCCGCCTACGGAAGAGGAAGATTAAAATGAATCACTGTCAACACAAAATGCTCACTATTCCACAGAACTCAAATTAAAATAAAAGATTATTTAACACAAGTTCATTACGTTGTATGTTAAGTTCACAACTTATCAAATATAGAGAGAAAGAAATCACAACAAAAATCACGGCCTGGCAAGTCCAGCACTGCCTTAAGACTACGCCGCCGGCAGCCGGCCCGCTCACGCTATGCGGGGACTCAGAGATCGAGAGTCACCAACGAGTGCTTTTAGTAAATTTTTAGGGTAATTTGAATTACGGACAATAAAAGTCACATATTAGAAACAGTTTTTTTGGAAGAGTACATAATACTAAGTGAAAAAATATGGCATATATTTCACATGTGTATTCAAAAATGTAAGAGTGTATTATATTATGCCTTTATGTGCTTCGATTCTGATTCAAACTGGTAAGACTAGGGTAATTTATAGATGAACTTCGATTGGTCTCCGATGATCCTCGATTGGTCTCCGATGATCCTCGATTGGTCTCCGACTTATACGGGCAAGCCGCAACCTTATTTAATGCCTTCTCGGTATTTTCAACACATTTCGTTGACGATGAAATTTTCGTTCTAAAT
The DNA here is from genome assembly GCA_030386875.1 of Morinoia aosen. Lineage (NCBI taxonomy): Eukaryota > Metazoa > Arthropoda > Malacostraca > Amphipoda > Talitridae > Morinoia > Morinoia aosen. The sequence goes on from CM059575.1 coordinate 47,489,517, forward strand.
TAAATTTGAATAAAAATTGATCTTTAGTTCTTTTTTGAAGGGTGCTGAGATATGAGACGTGAGTCTAAAACAAACGCAACGACTCAATTCATTTTTATTGCTACCGTTTGATGACTGTGCTAAAATATACTACTTCTGAGAGTCAATTTATAAAAAAAATCAAACGAACAACCTTTTATGACAGTTAGGAAAGACCTAGTTATAACATTGATCGTAAAATAAAGTAAATTTACCGTTTTAACACCTGCTTGATTAGTCAAACTAATTCAGCTGATGTGTAGCATTTAGTTGAAGAATGATGCAAAACCATACCCATTACAATGGTAAGCTCATGAATAAACGTAAGTGAATGTCCCAATCTTTTTCATTCTACAGCATAGTAACGCGTTCATTAACTATGTTGTGAACACTTTTGGAGAAGAATAAATATTAAGTAAAATATTCTACTTATTGCTTCAAGCTTGATGCAGTGTACGTAACAATATCACAATAAACGATTGAAGGGTCACGTCCGTCCATTATACGCACGGCGATCATTCACTGCAGCACACTACCTGCAGCACGCCACCTGCAGCACACCACCTGCAGTACTCCACATGCAGCGCACCACCTGCAGCTGACCACCTGCAGCTGACCACCTGCAACTGACCACCTGCAACTGACCACCTGCAACTGACCACCTGCAACTGACCACCTGCAACTGACCGCCTGCAGGCAGCTGACCACCTGTAGCACATCACCTGCAGCTGACCACCTGCAGCTGACCACCTGCAGCTGACCGCCTGCAGCTGACCGCCTGCAGCTGACCACCTGCAGCTCATCACCTGCAGCACATCACCTGCAGCTGACCACCTGCAGCTGACCACCTGCAGCTGACCTCCTGCAGCTAACTACCTGCAGCAGACCACCAGCAGGACACCAACGGCAGCAAACTACTTATAGCACACCACCTGCAGCACACTACCTGCAGCACACTACCTACAGCACACTACCTGCAGCACACCACCTGCAGCACACTACCTGCAGCACACTACCTGCAGCACACTACCTACAGCACACTACCTGCAGCACACCACCTGCAGCACACCACCTTCAGCACACTACCTGCAGCACGTCACTGCAGCACCCCAAGTGCAGCAAACATTTGTGAGGCTGTAAACCACGGATGGCTGTTTTTAAATATTACGGCCATTAACCAGCCGAAAATTTTGCGCCCTCAAACCTTCCATGGCCAACTATGAATTTCACGCCCGAGCTCGACCGTGCGTAGTTATGAGCGCGGAGAGATAGTTTAAGGGCAGAGCCGGCCAACTGCCCAACAAATCATCCTTGATCTACTGCCGCGTCCTTAACCCACCGGCGACACGTCCTTGATTTTCAATTGGGGATTGCATTCTGAACCTGAACTGGAGTTATTCAACATTGCAAACTGTTGAACAAAAAAATAAAAAGTTGTGCTCATCTTCACTTCTATTATCTTGACCTTCATGGCAAGCATTAACCCTAAACAAAACTATTGTCAGCCGAAGACATAGGGTACCTCAAATCAGTAATATACATCACATACATTTAGTGTCACCAAATACTGCTTGGTATGTACATCGCGTAAATGTTTTCCAGTATTTAATACGATTATCAATGTATTAAAACACTAAATACGAAAAAAATATATTCTCTGGTGAAACCGTTCATTTTGAACTTTCAAATTTCTAGCATAAAAATGCTTGTAGCCTGAGGTGGTTTGTCGCGTTTCACGGTACCGCACATACAGGTTTATTACTTGTTACTACAAATTCTGAAGAATTTTGGTGTTACGTTGTCGTACAAGAAACTAGCTTCGCAGTAATCGAAACGATATTGACAATATTGTGCTAAATTACTGAAGCTATGGTTTTTAAAAAATTTAGTTCGATATATGCAATCTAGGGAACACAGTAAACCCGCCTCCGAAAAAATAAAATATTTTATTTGTTGTTAATGACATTTAAATTAGTTCATTTTTTGCAGTTACGAGCCAGATTATTCAAATACTTGTTTGAGGCGGAATTAAATTTAGCAGTATTCTTTCAAATGATGTATAGCGAGAACAATCGAGGACAGGCTAAAGATTAATTTAGTTCAATGGTGAATTGCCTCATGAACTTGAATTATCTAGCAGGATAGATTTGATTTTATCAGCGCTACCGTCGTCACCACTTTGATGAAACAAAGATTCAAGATTCGTTTTGAATGCTTTGAGTATTTTATTCACTTGTTTCAGCAGGGATCGCGTTGCAAGTTTTAACTCCAATGAAATGTATACTGTGTTGATATCGTGCGTATGAGTAGAAGTGAAGTATGAATGTAATTGCATTTTTACTAAGACGATCGTTATGGCCCGTCTGAGCGGATACTGAATATTTTTGTCTCATGTCGCCATCAACGTTCAAAGTTTCATACATGGAATTACGTATGCAAAGCTGATAGAGATCAAAATGTTAAAGTATTTTCACACATTTATAAGAAACATATGTAAGTGCACTGTATTTCGTATTTCACTGCTCTTTTTTTTAAGCGTGGAAATCATTTGTTTTATTTACATATTTTAGCTGTTCCGTAACATGCTCATATTTTATAGTATATGTTCTCGATGTAGTAGTGTTGGTACTTTTCAGGTAAGAATTTTCGATCTCTGTTGGAGAGCGCTGCAGAATTTGATAATCCTACACAAAATATTTCATTTGAAGATCTAATTTCTATCAAAAATAATGCTAACGAATTTAGAATAACAATATTTCAATCAGGCCATTACCAATTTAGACTGACTAAAGATATGTATTCCGATTGTAAATGAAAAAAATGCATTTAGTTAATCTATATTGACTCGTAGTTTATCCGATTTGAGCATTATTAAAACGTTTAGTACTTAATTTATGCTATTTGCAATTATGAAGAAGTTTTCTTCAAGAAGAGTTGGAGAAACGATGCTTTCATTGACAAAAAATGAAATTTAAAAATTAAGTGGATCGAAGCTGATTGAAAATATTAAAAGTTCTAGGAAAAATCTTTGTGGAACTCCAGAGCTTACATCCATAAATATTATTCGCGCCATGATTCACCAATGGCAGCGTATGCTTTCGATTCGCCACGAATAATTTCAAATTTTTATGGGCATCTCTTCCAAGGCCGTAAAGTTGAAGTTCCGAAAGTAATGTGCTATTATCTACGCAATAAAATCACCTGCGAAAGACGAGACACACTATGAAAACATCATATTTTCTAGCCGTATTTGAATACAAACATTGCAAATGACTTTTGAACGACCTGTGCTGATATTTTGGACCATAAAAAAATTCTCATTAAGAAACGCGTTTTACTTAAAAAGGAAACGTTTTCAAAGAAGTCAATGAAACATTTTGCTAAAAAATCGATAGGAAAGAAAAAGGTCTATGATTTTTAACGCAGGCCTGATTCCATTTACTACATGGATGTCGCTCGGGCAATTCTGAAGGAGCTCTGAAAAATACTGAGGGATAGACTGATTAATTACGCCGGAGATGATCGACGCTATAAATCAACTATATATCTTCCTGAATTTTAACTTGGAACGATTTTTTTCATTTTTTCACCTTGTTTATGCAGTCAACAACATCGGAAGCATCAGTAAGGGAAAAGAAGAATGAGTTGTGTTTTTGCACATGATCCATAAGACTGGATGGCAAATATGCAGAGCGGCCTAACCCACAAAACACAGAATTTTAGGACATTCAAGTTAGAGGCGTGGTGTTCATCGCAGGGTTGCCAAACTGGCTGTTCCTAGTCAAGTTACTAACTTGGAACTGAACTAGGAACTAGGCCACTCTGCCCGTAAGACATCTACGCCGCTATGAGGTGAAATTATCACTTAATCCACTCTCTACATTTGACCTCTGATTTGTGGGTTATGACACTCTGCACATTTGCCCTCCAATTTTAGTCATGAGTTTGTAACAGCATTTTTCCCTTTGTTGGTAAATCAGCTGTTGAAAAAAGTTGCAATACCTTTTCTGCCGTAATATTTGATATTTTCTTGAACAATATGCTACTGAAGAATCTAACTGAGAACATCATGATTTAGACGCAAACTTTCAAAGTTGGCAACACCTGTGACGGCGGACAGATGATGAGGGCAGGAGTCAAGGGACTATGGCAGTGGTTTATGCTTAGAAATGCGCTTTCAGCCCTGCGCATGAACGATTTCTTGCATTATTACATTACATGCATTTGAGTCTAAGCGTATTTTCACGTACCAAACACTTGATGAATAAAGGAGAGAAAATAGTTTTAGAGTGTGTGATTACACAATGTTGTTGGTAAATGCAATGTTTAAGAACATATTTTGGGATGCATTTGCAACTACGTTTTCAACTAGGTAAATCATTCAGATACGGCCCAACATTGGTTCAGTTAAACAAATATTTCTAGGAGGTGCTTGATTTGAAACTATTCTTACGCCTTCCATATTTTAATAGAATCTAACATCTAGTTAACTCTTTTCACAGAGCCGTAAAAATGGTTATAGGATTCAATAAGAATAGCATAAACCGGATAAGAATATTTTTTTGAAAAATCGAGACTAACATCACTCACTATTTGTTATATGTTGGTTGCCGAATTAAGTGGAGTTACAAAATATTATAGATTCTTCATAAACGTTACCAATTTTTTGAGTCATAGATTTATCCATCCTCTTTAGAAACCCAATATATTTGGATTCGAGTTATCCACACCATTATATTTACATCGTGGTATCGTATGTAAATCCCATTAAAAGATTTCGATGTTTATGACAAATAAGTGACATAAAATTTGAAACCATTCAGACCACCTAATTCAGCAAACACAAGGAAGATTTCGTTCAAATCTACCATGAATTAGTTTGCAATTCACTCCGGCCATTTCCCAGGAATTCCAGTACTTTAATCTGAGACTCGGAAAATTTTAAAGTTATGAATAATACTTTATTTCAATTGTAGCGGCAACTTCAACGTTTTTTCTATTTATTGCTGTTGCTTGGATAAATAATGTTTTGAAAAAAATTTCTAATCATGATTTTTTTTACCCACAACAAATGAAACGCTAAATCAGTTTCAATTTGTTTGATTCTCTTAAAAACATGAGAACAATTCTTGAAACTAACTTTTTATTACGACAAAAATTACGCCAGGTAACAGATGGCTATTGATTTTTTTGATCTACTTAATAATTTCACATCATGATATTGTACCACGCCAGATCTATAAAAGCATTTTATTTCATTAAATGAAGTTACGAACGTAGAAATATCAGTGAAATATTTCGAGGTATTGTACTTATTCGATTACGAGTGAGAAATGACAGTCTGACAAAGATGGCGAACATAAGTTTCTTACTGATTGATTATTTTTCAAGTATCATTGCCCCGCTCTCGACAGACTTCAGCCTGTGAGAAAAAGCAATTCATTTTGGGGCTCTACCTCTACCAAATAAGAATTCACGAAAGAGAAGCAATAAATCAGGCGGAATATATATGGCTGGAGGTGGTCTTTGATTTGAGAAATGTCATAATGCAGCGTTCTAACAATGCCTCCATCACGTTGACTGCGATGGGTAAACTGAAGTTCAACATTCAACTCAAATTTGAATTCACAAGTTGATAGCAATTTTTTTATAAATACCAAACATTAACTGTGTCCAACAAATACCATTGATTTCAAAATGTTGTTAAAACTTTTTCGAGCGACCCAACGTTGGGCCCTTTCGCATCAGGAAGAACTTAATTAAGCATGACCATCGCATGATTGTTCGTGTCGCAGTCAACGTGATAACTAATTATGAACTTACCTGACGTTAAGTGTTCGTGTTCAGGTTCCAGAGCGCCATACCAACAGTATTCGCTTGTGGTTCGGAACGTTGCCACTACTAAAATTTCTGCGACGGGTTAAAGCTCATTTATGGTTGAAGTGTAGAAAAACGGAATGCTGAAGGCTCTTTGTATGCAATAATTAATAAGTCATTACTGAAATTTTTTGAATGTGGATAGAGAGTAGCCAATTTTCAATCATAATTCTCAATTGAAATTACAAATTTCATTTTCGATTTCAAATACTTTTGATTCAAATTTGCTCTCTCGGTGTATTAGAAGTGAAGATCCATTTATGTAAAGCTTGCAATACACCGACCACAATGTCTGGGCGGCAAGATCACGTCAGCTGCGATCCTAGCATTAGTAAAACTTTTCTCTTTCCTGATACTTTTACTCCTCAAATGAAATTTTTCTGCATGAAATCCCGCGACACTTCGTTTTGCGCTCCAATAATACCACCGCGCCAACATCAAGATATTGCGGAGCGTCTGCTACGACAACAGACACAGTGACAGAAGTTTAAATGTCCTGTTGTTTCAGGGTATTTGTTTGTTGAACGCAAAGTAATACATCGGCCATGGACTTTTAGAAATAACAAACTTTTAGAAATAACTTTTAGAAATAACAAACTGACACTGTTATTGAAAGAATTGAAAAAAAACAGACAGAACTGAAACTCTAAGCTAGCATGCTAGTCTCATGTACATAATGCGCTCAGGTTGTGATCGAAAGTAGAAAACATGAGCCGGATGTGAGTGGCTAAGCCTCAATGCAAGACGTATAAATGTATCACAATTTGCAGATTTCACGATCATCCTAAACTCAGAGGGAAGATATACTAGGCCAACAAGACACTAAACAGAACTCTTTCTTCGAGAATCATCTTCCCTCAGTAATTTCAACGAGCATAATTAATACAGTACACAGACATATAAAAATGTAGTATTTGTTATAATAAGCATCATAAATCAAACAAAACAAGCTCAAATATTTTTTAGTCGGACGCCGCAAAGCACGAAAAGAGATTAAATCATTTTTCTCATCATCATTAGCAGTTAGCACTTCCACACGAGGCAACGCACGTGCTTGCGGTACCTCAGATTTTTTTCCAAGTAAAATTCATTTTCTTTCTGTTGGTGTTGTTTTCCACACACAAATGCAAAAAAGGATAGCAGTAAGATTTTGGTCGATATATTTGTCGAAGAGAGCGCATAAGATATCGCTCCACACTGATTACGCACGAACATTAGTTGCTTCAGCGTAATTAGTGCGTAACCAATGCAACGTACAGCCAAGTGCTCAGGGTGCTGATGACGTGAGCTATTTTTGCTTCCCAAAATTTTTTAATAGGATAGCAATAGTTATCAGAGTCTCTCTTACAATAGAGGATGAATTTTTTTACCAGAAATAAATGGTTTACGCGTAGGAAATCAGAATATCCCTTCCTTAAAGTGGCTTTAAAATGATTTTGGTATTGCCGCAGAAGTACCCATCAGTCCTATTTGTCAACGTTTGATCGATTTTATTACTCTTCCTCTCCTCTTTGATAGCCGTAGATTATTAATCACCTTCTTCCTTTAAAAAAATTGAAACGAGTGATGAATTTGTTTTGAGCTCTGGAATTTCCTAAACAAATATTTTAAATTCTCGTCAGCTGTTTTCCATGGTCGGACGTAAGACTGATACAGTCTTCTAAAACAAAGTTTCCCAGTGCTGTTACACTAGCCCGATCCCATACCTAAAACCTTGCGACTAAACCTCTTATTGGAGCTAATTCATATTTTGTCATCTGTGAAGGAAGAAGAACCATCTATCAATAAATTTACTCAAGGACCCCTTACTAATGCACAGCCAAACAGATCCAAATATTAGTTCAACTATAACTCCCAAAAAGCACAGTGATTATATCAATAGGATCACTCCAGATTTCAGCAGTAATTTATCACGCTTGTGGGATGCGTAATTGTGCGTGCGAGTAGCTATACTTGAAATTTGTAGGCGAGTTGTTGCTGGTAACATTCCCAAGTCATTACGCAAAAGTTTCTCTGGCTCAGGTATTGAGCTTCTCTCTGCGCGGCAATGTGACGTCCTGCTAGAGCCACATGACCTATACGTGACAACCAAATGCATCCAGCTGAAGAAGCCCGACTCCTCCCTAAGGTACGTGACCCCTCACCAAGGCTACGAGACCCTCCTGCCGCGGCTTCGCGACCCCGTGTCTCCTTGCGTAAGATTAGAAACTATCTTTCCTAGCTTATGCTGTGCTGTGGGGAAGCATTGCTTTGGGCTCTGCAACCCAAGCTCTTTGGGCTATGCAACCCAACTTTATGATAAAACCTCGTAAGTTGTAATCATATTATTTTCAGTCATTTGATGGTTTCTCTCACAAATTGCTTCAAATTTGGAGATTCACTCAACTGACCTTAGATTTGCTGACGTTTACTACTTGTATTCTGAGCAGATGTTACTTGTTTTACACACGTAATCATTACTGTATAAGTTACACCAGATTTATCGATACCAAACACACTCGAAATGAATACCAGCATTTCGTCCGTCTTTAAAAGCTATGTATTTTGGTCATCAAAACCCTATCGCTAATCCGAAATGAAACAAAAATACACCAGCGGTGGAGCATTTTCCTTCAACATATATTTTTACTTAGTTAACTTAGAACATGAATTTTAGTGGAGCGACTTGGACTTAGTAATATCAATAAAGCGAAGGTTTAGCTTTGAAATCGGCTCACTAATTTAGCATTTTGCTGGAGCGTAATAAGTTTGTCTAAAACAAGGCGAAAATCGCTACACGTGAACTCATTTTTATTAAAAATCATCAAATAAAACTGAACGTTTCGGACTAACTGTCCACCATCAGCAAGAAATCTCTGTAAAACGGAACAAAAAGAAGAAAAATTATTAATACACTAAAGAAGTGTCTACAAAAAATCTAAACTTTGAAAAAATACGAACAACGGTAAAAAAAAGGTAAAGGAATAACTGAGCAACTGAATTAGGTGTTGGCAATATGAAGCGGGAAAGCACTTTGGGTGTCATTCAGAGCAGGTTTCATTTTGTAAATATGCAATGATTCGAGAAGGCGCAGATCTGTTCTGTAAGAGGTACTGGCCAAGATTTTAAAATCATTTAGGGAGACAGGAACATCGCACTCTTCAGCATGAGATCTAACAGAGGACAGTGGGGGGGGACCCAAGAGGAAGACCAGTTCTGCAACTACGTCCAGCATGCTCGAAAACTCTAGTCATCAGGGTACGGCAGGTAGAACCAACGTACCGAGATTCACAACGTGAACAACTATATTGGTACACCAGAGACGAGCACAGTAAGGGTGGCAGTTTGTCTTTGAAACGAAAAAGAGAACCAATTGTAAAATATTCACGAGGATCATTTGAACTTTTAGCTGCGGGAAAACTTGTTAATAAGAGATTTAACATCCTTGCTTAGTTTCAATGACTGATCCCCAAAATACGGAAACTTCACAAAGAAAGCTTGTTGTGCAAAAGATTGAACAGACTGAGAGTTATCATAAATTTTTGATAAAAATCTATCGATATGCCTGTCAACAACAGAAGAAGGAAATCCGTTCTTGGCAAAATATCGTCGCAAAAAATCGAACTCTTTGTGTAAGTATTGAAAGTTAGAACACACATTAAACGCTCTATAGACGAGCGTACGAATACGAGCGTACGAATTGTAATAAGTTTGCATACAAATTTTAGAATCCTTCTGTATCCATCAAGTTCTGCAAAAATGCTACTGTGTTCAAAGTGTATGATTGCTCTTTCCTCAGAGAAAATTTCTTAATTTTTTTTTCTGTAGTGACCTGAGGAATAAATATGGGTGTCTAAGAACTGGTATGATGGCACTGAGGGGAAATACCTTGTATACAATGTATACGGTTTCTTCACGGTGACATATCAGCACAAAAACAAGGAATGCGAAAGTATTCACTATACAATCTTGTTGCAGAGTCCTGGATCGTGGCAAACAGAATGTATAGCGTACTGGCTTGAGTAGGTATCTGGCTTACTGGCTTCAGTGTCTGGTGTACTGGCTTGAGTAAGGTCTGGTATACTGGTTTGAGGAAGGTCTGGTGTACTGGTTTGAGTGTCTGGAGCACTGGCTTGAGAAAGTGTCCGGCGTACTTGAGCACCACGAGCTTGGTATCGCTGCCTTTGGACTGAAGTATACAATTTCTTTAGGAATGCTTTTGCTTAGTTCTGAGCAGATACTCTTTATTAGAGTATGTGTCGAATCTCTGTTTCGTTCCTGCAGTTCATCAGTCATTTCCACAAAACGACAGTTGATTGTCTGTGCGACAGTAGTTTTTACATGTCGCTTAACAGCAAACGACGACAAGTTTTTGTTTCAGTGTCTCATAAAACCTTGGTTTATTTATAGTATTTCGGAAAATGCGACGGTATGCGCCTCTAGATTACCTATGTTTGGATATCCATATGTTAATGGTTAATTTCTTGACAGAACCTAATTTTTATACCAATACATTTTTTTAGGCAAGCAATTCGCAATCATTTAATTCTGCTACAATATGAGCGAACATTTCCGTACCCGAGTGAAGTTTGTAGTGATGCGCACGACGTGCTCCTAAACGATCGCAAAATCACTGAAAAACAATACTAGGGAATTAAGACAATTGAAAAAGCGCTAATCCTTATGAAGAATATGCAATTACAATATTGCCCAAAGTATTAAGTCTGTTATTTCAATAAATAAAATTCTCCTGCAAACTAACTCGCTGTCAAAGGTATGGCACTGTATTTTACACCGGATTAATTGCTGATAGAAATGAGATGAATGTGCTTGAGATGAAATGAATTTAGAGTTTGGTAGGAGAGGCTAGGAGGGAGAGCCAGGCGGGGTATGAGAAGGGGAGGAGTATGGCTGGTGTCATTTTAAAGCTTGCGATAAAAGAGTACTGTTGTTTGTGAAGATGGTTCGCTCACACTGAGAAAATGAATAAGGAACAGTTGGTACATAATGTGAGGAATGCTAGAAAGTACGCCGAAGACTGGAGGAATACGGTTGAAAGATTGTTGCGCGATCGAAGCATTAAGTTATTAAGTTAAGTTGGACGAAGCCAAGAGATGCGCATTCGTTAGCGATGAGTGCAGAGCGATTGTGAGTCTCTGATAGTGACTCAGCTTTTCGAATTAAGATTTGTAACTATGAATCGGTTCGGTGAGTCGGGAATCTACGAGCCATCGTTATGTATCAGGGGTAAACCAGCGTCGTGCTGTTGAGCCTAACTGCGGAAGGAATGCCCGTAGTCTTTAAGTGAATGGTTTTGTGTTGTTTATTTGACTTAAAGAGGTGAGGGGATGACTCGCGTTCTCATTGGTTGGCTTCTCTCCATTCGTACAGAGAATAAGCCTTAGTTGCTAAGTATGTATATTTCGAAGGTTCTACCTTAAATACATTTTGAACAATGCATTTTGTGTGACAGAATAAGCTACAAGCAATAACAATCGTGTGCATCATATTTAGATCTATCTTATGAAATTTGTACTCTGGACCTGAGAAAATTTCTCCTCGAATTGGTTCGTTTTGAAAAGTCGAGAATACCATAAGATCCAGCTAAAGCTATATTGGGCGTAATTGTGAGAGTAAAATAATATCGCTGAAGTACAAAATTGAATCTGAAACTAGGCCCATTTTATTCTATCTCTCTATTCGTGAACCTAGAAGTACAATTATCTTTCAACTTATCCTGTATTATTATTGCTGCTTGTCATTCGTGTTACTCGTAGGTACACCCTATGTCTTTCTATTTTGTATTCCTTTGTACAATTTTTTGTGAAAACTTTTTTCCTCCAAAACAAATTTGAAAATATACCCAGAAACAGCAGCACAGTAATTGTTTTCAGAGCTACCCTGATAGCCGCTTTGAAAAAAACTCAATGTCATTTCTGTGACTCCAACGAGACGTAAACGGCGATTAGGGGAAACCGGATATCAGAACGGCCGAAATGCGAAAGTTTAACGTTCCGGTTCACAACGTCCTCTCACACTAAAAGTCAAAAAGACTATTTTATCTACCATTGCCTTGGGGAAGAATATTAGGAGACCATCAGGTGCAATCTTGCATACGGAAAACACTGCCTAGCGAGAGCTTGCCATAGTCCCGCGATTGATAGCACTGCCCAACACCAAAATGTGGGCAAATATATGTTGAGCATAGGTATAGTAAATAAGCGACTGTGATTCCTAAAATGTTTGCACGTTTGACAGATAAGCTGTAATTTTTTAGGCGCGCAAATTAGGTGCTTTCAAAATTTCAGCTTACTGAAAAAAAGTGTGTTCAATGATTCTATGGATACAATTGACGGAGAATAAAAAATGTCAAATTCTCATAAGGGAGCTCATAGCAATTGTTACAAAAATTTATTTTACGTTAAACTTACGGTGTTCATTGTGAGCTGTTCCTTAGATGAAATTATATATTGTATTTTCTTTTGAATATTATCACACCCGTAAAATTATGTACAACATTGCAGCAAAAATTAGTCCCTATTCAAATTTCACCCATCGTCCTTGAAAACCACAGTCCAGAGTTTTCAGATCTTGATTAAATCGATCTCCTGATCCTCGCTGACGTCACCGAAATTGCCTGCGCACCAGTCCAAGTGATGGAAGAGGTGTACTGAAAATAAATTTGATAGATTTTTATCACAAAAAACAACAAAACACAATTGTTCTTCAAGGAGGGCGATGACACACTTCTGTATTTCACATGGCATATGATAAGTACAGGGCAGGTTTATGACACCCAGGACCTAAATCTACGGTATTTCAAAGATGAATGTAACTTACTCTAACTGTCCTCTGACTTGCGTATATGTGTGTAGTGCACAATCTTTTCAAGATCAGATTAGGTAGAATATTAAAGGGTAGCGAATCTGATCCCAATCCTCGTTTGTAGAATTCACTTGCTCGCTGATCCTCAAGGGTTACGTCGAAACGTCCACCGTAGTTGTGTTTTCTGTTTTGAGACTTTGGAAACAGATGTGTTGCGGTGACATATAGAGCGTGATAGTCTTGAGTTTCGTCCATGGTTATCTCGTTCAATTTTACAAGAAAGCCACCCGGTATTAATTACGTTCCCATTACTTTTGTGGTAGTCTACGTATGGACAGATGCCAAAGCTCCCTCTCTCCACCCCTCTCTCTCTCTCTAGAGAATCTCATTTAACGCCACGCAAATTTAGTCAACGTTTTCCTCTTCTCTCTGCAGCACTTACTCATTGAAGTATAAACTATTTGTTCTATAAATGAAAACTTTGAGTTATTCTTCGGCCTTCCACACTGGGAGCGGAGAGTAGATACTTAAATAAGATTAGATCAAGTTGCAAAGTGGAATTATAATTATAACAAATTCTCATGTAAGCAGTGAATAATGCATTCCATCTGTAAAGAGTGTATAGAACTAATAACTTTCTACTGAGTTCATTACATTCACCGAAGAAAACCGGACAAAAGGCGAACAAAAAAGGCAATGTTGGCAGCAACCATCGAAATTGCTTGAAAACATTCCATAATTCGATAAAAACCATCTATATTTCATTCTAAATTTATTTCAGGTCATTTTAATCAGCCAACATAACAATATCAGATTGAAGCATTCGAACGGCTTGAAAGATTAGTGCGCCCAAGCATATATGTAAAATGAAGAGCACTAAATCAGGAATGGTGTTCAAGATCGTGGGTGGAATTTAGCAATAATGAGAAATAGGTCATTCTTGATTACGTCGTACTTTGGCTGATATACAAACAAAAGCCTTTGCGACGCTTCAATATTATTCAAGACTGAAATAGCCCAGAATTCTCAGTATTTTAAAATCCCTGTCAACATTTTTACTCAGAAACAACAGCGAAGATTTATTTCAATGATTTTACAACGACCCGATGAATAATATAAGGTCTCTGCATGAAGTGTTGTAAGATTTATGAATTACACGTGAAGATGAATTTTGCAAAATTAAAAATAGCATGAAAAAAGGCTAGTGAGTAGTACAACTTTCCAAATGCTTTAAAACCTTCGACACTGTTAGAAAAGAATAGAGCGAAATTTCACGCTGAATTCAACGACGTCATCGAAATTAGTCAATCAAATTTAAAACATTTTCCACTTCTCAGGTCATAAAACTATCAAATTCATGCATTCAAATGCTTATGAATGTTAGAACGTCTTTTCATTAGTGAAAAAAAGAATTTAATTACCATAAATTTCGTGCTAGCTCAGAGACGAAACTTTTCGCGCGTGAAAAATAGGCTCATAGGCTCCTGCACAATCACATGGTAGATATGCTGAAACAAAACGCATCTATCGTACAATGCATCAATTTTATTCAGCATAGAAATACTACTCTGTATTAAATACTACTCAGAAATACTCAGTATTTTATTCAAGAAGAATCATTATTTACTCTTAGAAAGAGTTAGAAACTTATACCACCTAATACTTGGCGCGGATGAAGTTTGCGATTTGCTGTACACTAATAAAAAAATATTGTTATTCACGCATGAAAAAGTGTAATAGTATTTAGGTAATCAAAGCTTTAATTCTTGGCTAGTAGTAGAAAATGGCTAGAAGAGAAAAATAAAATAACACAACGTTTATTTAGACGATTTTGCATCAATCCAGATACGTACAAAAATATTTGAATCACCAATTAAACTAAAACTTCATATAGTTAGAGATGTCTACCACAATTGAGAACATATTTGCTTTGCTCAATACTGTATAATATTGCGATACCTATACGTATGCACACACATTGAATTCTTATTGAATTACACCAATAGAAATGAATAGTGTTATTCCCATGGAAATATAAAAATAGTGATTCAAAAGGATATCACTTTACAAGTTCATGCCCATAATATATATAGAATTAGATTACATTGTTAAGTTAGTTTAAGCTTCTTAAACCAAAACTCAGGTACTCCAAAGACATGAAGGATGAAAGCGCCGATAAGATCTCATGCGCATAGAAGCAGTAAGTTGGGAAGAAAATTTATGAAACAAGATTAATTTTGAATGAGAAAGTAATGCAGGTAACTTTCGATTCATCCACATCTCGATAAGTCCCTCTATCGATTTATATAGTGTTGTTTGCGTCCGTTAGTCCGTGCCATCTCGATTCATCCATCCTCTGTATTCTGCATCATTCCTTGTTAGAAAAAATGAAAAAAGGTAATTTGTAAATTTGTCGGCTGTTCATTCATCTGTTACTCTGTTCAATGTGTGTTGGTTTGATGTATGGGCCGATATGACAACCCTAATGGGTTCAAGTAAAAAAGTTGATGTGCCTGTGAAAGTAAAAGCCAGAAAAAGCAGAAAACAAAAAACCAGAAACCAGAGCATTTCTCAATTTATTTATTTGAATATTTTCGTTTTATGTACTCCCTGACTGTAAATGCTAGGACAGTTATTCGTATGCAGCATAAAGTTTCCCCTAAAAGAACGGGTTCACTTTTTCTTATAAACCAAATATGGTACCTGCATAAAAACAGTAAGATTGAAAGACGCTCATGAAACGAGATAAAAGTTGAAGAACAAAGTAAATGGTTCTGAGAAATGAACAGCAGTGAATCAAAAAAATAGATCCGTGATAAAGTAAAAAACTTACTTCGTTTAAAAACAAAAGACTGCGTAAATTTCAGCTCGCGATCTCACCAAACGTGAAATACATTTATTCAATTGTGCCGAACTGGCTGAACACACATAACACCGCTGAATGAATGTATCGAATCCTTCTTAATACCATTTGCTGCGATGGCTTCTTTTGTACTTAATGAATTATTTGCCGCTACTTTGTTTAGTTACGTAGAATAAAAGGTAATCATTTAGCATCTGTAGAACATCCGAATATGCGTATAACATTATTGAACCTCTTCACTAATGAACTACGAAAGATTAGCTAAATACTTAAATAAGAAATAATCAGCTTTAGCATCTCAGCCTCTAAAATTGAAATATTTTTAGTAATTTTTTATTATTCGATAAATTAGTTGCCTAATTTTTCTGGCATTCATGAATGAGCAAACTTAATGAATCATGAATGACTGAACAAGTGAGATTGAAAGACAGACGCAGCTGTTAGCAAAATAATCTTAAAACTTTTTGTTACCTAAATGCGTTGTATATTTGTGTTATAATTCATATTCGATTTAAAACACCAAGGCTCAATTTAGATAAGAAAAATTTGAAGCGATTTTCAAATGAAAATGAAAATCACAAGAAAACCCTGCAGGGCTAGGATTTTCCTTAAAAAGCAGGGTTTGAGCCAACACAGATTGTAACCAACCTGATCGTGTTAGATATGAGCTGTCCGAAATCGATTTTGGATTGAATTACCTTATTTGCTATGAATGTGGTAATTGATATTGAAGGGAGCAACAATAAAATGACTCAGTGAAAATTTTTAAATTATTTTACATAGCAATGATGTAAAGGGAGAGAGAGTCGAGACTGTAAAAATCGTTCAAGTTAATGCGCTCCTCCTGAATAACCCTATTTTTTGCCCTAATAAAGTTCCCATTTTTCTATTCCCAAAATATACTATTTTGTGCTTAAAAAACTGGCAAAGGTCTCTTACCTGCACAATATTTCTCGTGGAAAGTCGTTATAATATCTAAAGCTTCTGTGAGACCTTTCAGACAAAGCTTCACTCCTTTGCAGAAAACGTAGATAGGAATTTGCTGCAACATTTTGGGTGGCAGCAGTCTGCTTCTGGGCTTTGGCATGCCCTCTAGAGCCAGCCAACGATGCACATCTCTTATTTTCACATCAATCACAAGAGTAGTTGACAGCAAACAGGGCTGTCAAAGATGACCACTGGTCACAGTCTCAGGATATAGAAAAAAAAACTAAGAGATTGTGCATAATATAACTAACAAGATATTTATAATTTTACATGTTTGAGTTTTCTGACTTGGTTGATGGTACGCGTGTTAGTTTTCTCGTCTCCATCCCCTTTTATCCCATCCACATCCTCCAAAAATTAGAGAAGCATGCATTGACAGGAAAGCAAAGAAACTAATTGTAACCAGTTTTCAATCATGAAAAAGAAACAAAAGCTTCCCAGAATATTTACTCCAGTTTATTCGATGAAAGTGGAGATAGAAATATAATTTTGTATTTTCTTCAAAAACAATATTGCCGAATTAGATGAACTTTGTTTCTGGAAAGGGGTACTCTTCTCACGATCTAAAAACGCACATTTCGCTCCTATATTTTTCCCCTGAAGCTGGCCAACCTGAAGGACTTACATGTGGACACTGCTGTACATCGTATCATTGTGCCTATTAAACAATTTATTCAAAACCATTATCATTTTGTTATTTTTAAAATAGCCCAGTCTTGATCACTAACTGCTTTCAAAATTTACAATTTTAAATGCCAACAGTTCCTTATTGAATATCAGGAGCTCCATCTTCCTGTGAAAACAAAAATGCCGCTCTATGAGAGTCAAAGGTGAAGATTATGTAGACATATTCTATGATTACCTGGACATATTAAACCCTGATTATCATTATTACGCAGCGTATCTATCATAACGCAAAATAATTACAAAACTCTTTTTGAAAGAACAAGTTATGGGCAACAATTGTTATAATATAAATCCTTACATGCAACAAAAACATTACTAAAAATAGAAATTAAAAATATATGAAAGAAAATCAATTGACAATTTATTTTGGACAAGGGTATAAAACAAATGCTTCTAAAATTATTTCTATTACTTTTTCCTCTGAGCGTACGAATAGATAGTGATAAGATAATACTGGCAATGATGTTAAGTGGTCAGTATTTGATTGAGTAAATGGGCTAGCTATGTTTATTACCAGGAGGTGATGCGACCCCTATCATCCTCTGTGGAACGCTTTTATTGTCGAGAAGGAAACCACACAATAATCTAACATTCCTCCTACGTACTAGTTTTGGCTAGTACAAAGTTGCATTAACTTTTGTTCAGCTAAAGAACTCACAGGGAAACCACATTTAAATCACTGGGCAAAGTGAGAGCTGATAATAGTTGTGCTGTTTAAGTAATTGTGAAAACATTAGCACACCACCAATCGTTGCCTGCTTTTGAAAGGTTCATTTGGATTGACTAACCGACCTCATTTTATAAAACTAGGTTTAAATTCTCAAGAGAGCACAGCACCTCAACTGCGTTACAGAATGAGCTAGTGCTAACTTTTACTTATGTGCAAGGTTATCATTTCCAAAAAAGAATGTTCTTTTTGAAATAGGGAATTTTTTTGGAACTACTCCTGCCACATATATAAGCAGTAAAATGATAAAATCTACCTCGAACCTAATAAACTCAGCAATTTGCTGTTCATTCTTGGGAAATTCGAACCAGTGGCAACTGTAACAAAAATGATACAGTCTCATTGCCTATAACGATTCCACAAATTTAAACATTATGCTTCCAAGCATTTTAACAAGAAGATCCGTGGTTGATGAACGTAAAAAGGATTTTAACAGCCCATGTTAATTTTCGTTCATAAGATTGAGAGAAAAATTTCAACAATATTCCCATGGTCAAACTATTTTGAGTTTGCAAATGACTGTTAACGCATGTAATATTGAAAAGTATTGCACCGAAGCAAAAAGGCTTAAGTAATTGCTTAACGGAAAAGTTGGATTATGTCAAATTCAATACGTACTTTTATTTTTGAGAAGAACATTTCAATGTGAGATGATCATTTCAGCGAGAGTTCATAATAGGTTGGATACGTACCATGCATAAAAGAGGGTTCCATAACGCAGACCACTTTTTTGCCTTACGCATTCAAATTAATTAAATAGACTTATGAACATTTTGGCCTCATTTTATTCTGTACTGATGTGAATCTTCAATAGGCTTCTGTAATAGAGTCGAAGATGTTCACTATGTACAACTGACAAAAAAAGCCAAAAAACATTAAGATTTGTTTAAAATAATCTTTTGAGTAATCGTGCAGGAAGAATAGTTACGTTTCGCTCATAAGTGTGCAGGAATTTGTTAATTACTGTTATTTTGAAACATTAGGAAATCATTAAAGTTCTTCAATCTACACATCAACATTGACGGAACTAAATGTGTCTGGAATAAAAGTACAGTGATCATGTTATTCTCCTAACATGGAAATTTTAAATGGATGCTCTTTCTGATATCCAGCCTGAAAAAATAAAATGCACAAAAAAACTGTTGACAATCAGAAGTGCATCGTATAATGATTTAAAAGTACCACACAAGATAAAAAAGTTCTCGATTTTTGCCTCGAATGGAATTTTTAGATGTATTACATTATTCCATGGAGAAAAAATATCCAACTTCTAACACTGTAACAATGGAAAAAACTCAAATTCAAACTGAAACTCGGATAAACATAAACTACAGGCTGAAACATTTGTCAGGAAAAAAGCCGATCGCTGAACTTGGTAATTAGCCGTACTTATCTGTTGCGAGAAAGTTTTATTCATCAAAAACTAACAGGTGCAAAACCCCTCATAAAGCTTCATTAGGCCATGTTTATTTGGCAGAATAATGCAGTTTTCAAGTTCTTGATGTTCAAGTCCAATTTAAGCTGCGATATTATATTTTTCCCTAAAATTGAGAAACGTTTCCTAAACCAAGAACTCAGTTAAGTAAGAAATTTTGCTCATAATGCCAGTTATATTCAGGGTATTTTAGAACAAGAGGTATAAAATTGCACACGAAGTAGGAAATGACCAAACTTTTGCTTCTCTGAAAGTTTGAAACAAATCGGGTTTCTGAAATTTTAGCTGTTTTTTATTTAAAGGACGAAATTTAATTACAGAATTACTCGCGATGTTTATTTTGAATTTACGTTACAAACACTTCTATTCAATAAGAGCTTACTACAAGAAAATTTAGTTTTAGTGATATTTGGATAAACAGTTGTAGAGAGCCTTGTTTATGCTACACGCTATGAATCAGAAGATCAGGTTTGCAGCGGCTACCGGCGAGATTTCCGAAATACCAGACGGCAGACGGCTTTCCCATTGTAGTAGTCGTTAAGGCTAAGATTTTAAAAGTACATCGATGTAGGTGGAATACATTTTGAACATTTCTGTACAGTAAATTAAAGATAAATATTGCGAGTAATTGTGTCACTATCTTTCCTCCTTTAAAGCAATAAACAGCTAATGTCTGAAAAAAACGATTGTTTTCACAAATTTCACAAAAGAAAAAGGGTTTATTTGGTCAATTTCTACTCGGTGTACAACTTTGTACCTCTTGTTTCGAAACACCCGGTATAATTTTGGAAGCATAGGTTGAAAATACGCACAAAAGGCGCAATAAATTGTACGTGGGAAACGGGAAAATACTGAGAGAGTTTTTTCATTTAATTTCTGTACACAGTATATAGCTTCATACTCAATATTTCAATGAGTGTATCTTTCAACGTAATTACACTTCAGATTAGTCAGAGTTTCGTGAAATATTTCACATTCCTAAAGGAATCATTTATGAACAGTGACATTTTTTTTAGAAATTCCGAAAATTTGAATTCTTAACACCCACTAAACCCGTAATTCTTAACACCCGTAACACCCACTACAACATATTAACAACTTTCATAACACACAAAATATTCAGTAACTAAATTTAAGCGCAACATTAAAGAAAAACTTGCACGAGTTATTTAAATATTATATCAAAATTACCTTTTTCTCCATCTTCTAATATGGTACTAAACCTTTTGTTTGAACATACATTATCAAACCATAGTATTTTTGCGCCGCCAGATGCATGATTTGCTGTACAGCAACGATTTATTTGTTTTTTGTCGCTTTTCGTTCGCCAGCTATGCACGATTTGGACACCAGCCTTTTTTTCTCAATATGAAAGACATTTTTGTTAATTAATTTTCATTAATTTTGCTACAATTTTATCAAGTGGGGTCAAATTCCGTCGCGAGAGGAAAATTTTTGCTAAGACTATTAATGATCGCGTACGGTACGAATGTGTTTTATTTAAGTGTACATGAGTTCCACGCTCCAAGTCGTGTTCTATTCAGTCTATATAGAAATCATCATCACGCGTTCAAATATTTGCAAGGAAGCAATTTGTTCAAGAGATACACAATTTGTTTAGCAGTTAAAAAATGGCTAACTGATTTAAATCGTTTACTAAATTCACGTGCCAAAATTTCCTGGCTCGTATCTATAATATTTTTAGGTTGATCGTAGTGAAATAATATAGGCTGCGTTTGACGAAAACAGGTCAGCATGATTTCCAAAGAACATGAGTGAATTTATTCTCACGTAGTGAGTGCTGAATGGGCCGTTTGTGGCTGCATATTCAAGCATATTTGACCTGCCTCAATAAAAATCTTATATCTACATTAGTGATAAAAATATGCACTAAATGCACGCATGAATAATAACGCTTAAAACATTTTCAAGCTAAAATTCCAGGCTTTATTTCATTCATATATTTTTTTTTTAAATTATTTTATTGAATTGAAATTTGCGAATGAAATTCAGTTGCATTCAAAGCACTGCTCGTGCTGCAGAAGGCTCTATGCATGACCTCAAGAACTCAAGTACTGGTTGAAAAAATTCTAGGTTGACAGTGAAATGAAGTATTTTTGCTGAAACGCAATAAAATTACTCTGAACCGGCATGAGGAGTGATGACTATGCTCTAAA
The DNA here is from genome assembly GCA_030386875.1 of Morinoia aosen. Taxonomy (NCBI): domain Eukaryota; kingdom Metazoa; phylum Arthropoda; class Malacostraca; order Amphipoda; family Talitridae; genus Morinoia; species Morinoia aosen. The sequence continues at coordinate 47,511,092 of CM059575.1, forward strand.
GAAATGAATCACATACGTATGCTTCACGCATCTGTTGCTTACATTTTATGTAGATCGTAATTAAAATCCTGGCATAGCCTACACTTTAAAAATAACTTACAAATACGAACAGAAAATTGAGGCTACTTTGTTGAAATTTACGCTTTTCAAACCTCCGTTGCGTGTGCAGTAGAAGGCATTTAATTCATTATTTTTATTACATGCCGTTTTCATTTCTTTGGTTTTTTTTAATTTCGTGTCATTTATGAGCTAAACGAGGCTGGAGGTCATGTTAAAATAGCGTTACCAATATTAAACGTGATGATCCCCAGAAGATCTGACTTTATGTGAGCCTAATAAGCTCGTGTAAATTAAACAGATTGCAATTTTAAGCTGATCTTTCGTGTATCAATCCAGGTAATGTTCCAAGAAAATAATTATTCAAAACCAACTTAGTTCTAGCATTCCAAAAGTTCACGAGAAGTGCGTGGAAATAACTATTGCTTGGCAAGTCGTCCTACAACCCCCAATATCCGCCTTAGTCAAGGAAAAATCGACTGGGATAATTTTTAAAGTGAAAAAATCGATTCACAACACATGAAGGTAGAACGTTATTATAATGGCCGAAAAAAAATCATTTCGATTGTAAAATCCGTTTGTGGCTTCGATTCAATAGAATGTCTTACACATGAAGAACCTACACAGGGACAAGTATACTCCATAACATTCATTTCGAAGCTGGAGCGAATTCTCATTTAAGGGATATAATTTGATGCACAATATACTCGTTAACTGAACTTTGGCCTCAGTCTGTCAAGGAGGTTGGTAAAACGGATTCAGTTGTTTTTCGTCAGTCATATTTCAAAGCAGAGCAATGTTTGTGAACTTCTGTTGAGCTGTAATTTAGACTAAAGGAAATTAATCAGCAGATCTCAGTTTTGGACTTGGTTTGGACACTGCACCAACAGAAGGAAAACCTTTAAGTGAATTTTATTTTTCTGATTCTATTGCGAACATAAACGTCGTTTACACTCTAATATTGAGCTACTACATCTTTCATTTCATTCTACAAATCGCGAGAGATGAGCGTAGCTACCATGAAATGTAGCGGATGCTACCGCTATAATAGACTCTACAATAAGAACAATTATTTAAAAATTCTATGTATTCATTGTTTTACTATTGCTATCACCTCATAAACATTTCATGTTAATAAGATAATTTGCAAATATACTAATTCAACTTTATTACACTTAACCTAATGGGTGAGATAAGTGAATGTCACAGCTATTTTTATTAGTTTAAAATTTCACCATGCCTACATGGATGCCTACTTCAAACAACCAATCGGAAAATTCATCAACGTAGATATGTGAAAAATCAGAGACTTAATTACCCAGTTCAATTCCAGCGTCAGGGTAGACGGCATATGAGAAATCATAGTGGTCGCATGTAAACTTCACGGAATTAAACTTTCATTTAGTTACTAAACTTCTCATTTTAGGAATACCAGCATTTAAAAAAGATTATCTGACAAGCTACACGCTTTGGTTACAGGACTTCCTTTACTATGGAAAACATCCTCTCCACTGCAGCACTAGAAGAAATTGACGTGCTGTAGTGTACAGAAAGCTATAGGAACCGCAAAGTGGTGCTCACCGGACTTTCCAAATCGTTGGTCACTAATCGTTCACCTTCATTGACGTGACTGTATTTTCGTGTTTTGTGCAGTTAAAAAAACGAATAAACTGTTTCCTCTTCCTCGCTGGTGCTGCTGGTCGTGTGTGTGAGGCTATCTGAAAGTTTTTCATTAATGAGAGAGATAATTTTTTCTCTGACCTCTCCCAGTTTACATTACACATTAATTTATATTTTGTGTGAAACGCTGAAGCCAGAATACATTAGAGGTCTTCAAATTGGGAGGAAAAGCTGGTCTGAATTCCCTTCAATGTAGCGTCAACAAGAGGCGCCCAGTAGCCTAAATTTTTCACTTTAGTCGCCTTCATCTTCTGCACGTAAACATTAATGGCAGGCAGGAGAAATGCCATGAAAGTTTTTTCTTCTCCTTGAAGGATGTCGAGGCTGATAGCAACAGGATTTAAACAAGAATGTACTCCTTCAAGAATCTCATCTCACCTGAAAGAAAATATATTTTTTTATTTTAGAGATGCAAACCCATTTTATTTATTTGATGTTAATGTACAAATATAAATCACAAAATATACTATAAATTTATATGTTACATAATGTACATATTAATACCTAATGTTATAACCAGCATACAGTATTTATTAGTATAGAAATTACATGTTACAAAACATACGAAATGTAATAAATACAAGTTTGCATTAATGCAATGAGTATCATTAAAATTATTCATGAATAGATTGTAATAACATATTACTCGACGTTTCAATAACAAAATCATATGAGCAACTTTCAATCAGTACTTATCAAATAAGTAAAAATATATTTCAACATGGGCAGGTCTAACTTTTGCGGCTCCCAACGAACAGTTTTTGTGGATACTAGGTTCTGAAGATGTTCATTGAGCTCTGCAGTGATTTTAGGAGCCGTGGTCCTGCGATCTTCTCTAACAATTCGATTAAGAGTCCGACGGTCTCTCTCAGACAACTTCACCTTTCGGCCGAACCTGTGCTTTGCTGAAAACGTTTTACCTTCTCTTTCAAAGGCAGTCATTACTTTTGAGACAGTACCTTTCAAAACGCCATGCATTCGGGCAGTTTCTGTTACACCAGCGCCTGCCATACGAGCAACAACTATTTGACCTCTTTGAAAGTCCGATGGGTCTTGCCATTTTATAAAGTATAACCAAAATTTTTGAAATATCTGTATGACAGCCATTTCAAGTAACCATACGAAATAGCATAAATAATAAACAAAAAACATTAAAATACGTCACTTTTTGATTGCTTACGAGATGTTCAAAGCCTATGAACAAAATGTTAATTGTTTCCATTATTTTGTCCAGCCCCTGCATGCACAGCACGTTTCCATAATAATATAACTCCGGAACCATATGCGCAAGGACAAATAAGAGCTCAGATTTGGTATCAGAGAACTAAAAGAAAACAGTTACGTCATTTTTTTCCCAAGGACTAAAGACAAAATTGAAATTTGTTGTCTAGAGTGTTATTAATTAGACAAACATTTTAAACTAAAATAAATTTTTCTACTAACATGTTACAATTCGTGAGAATATGTAGGATTAATAGCTAATAAATTTCAAGTCTATCGTTACATTGAAATGAGCCAATCTGCTAACTAAATGAAAAGTAGACCTGTATAATAACATTTCTGATTAATAATTTCAAGCTGGATAGTACGCATTGCATTTAAAATCGTAGAGGTTTTTTCTTCTAATTCACTTAACGAAAAACTCGACACTGTTCCTTATAATAGACACCTATTTGGCTTGGGTAATTATGAATAAACGGCTCTAAATTAAATACTACACAATGATCTAGTTGCTCACTTTCTCGATGGAAGCATAAGAAAAACCAAGTTAAAGGAAAGTTCATCCAGAGTTTTAGGTTCCTCATTCACTCAATTCTATAATGCTGACAATGGTCATAAGGTCGAATGAAAATGTTGCGGCGGAATGATGATGTTTAAAGGAAATACCGATCTTACTAAATTTTACGTTCAGGTTACAAATGAAAACGATTGGCTTAACTATTTTGAAAAGTATAATCACACCGCAAAGTATTCCCTGAATCGAGTTTTTGTAATGGTGAATCTCATGAAAGCTTTCTGAAAGGAATTTCTGTTGCCTTCAAGAAGCCTCTGTTCAAGGACGTTGGTGCTATCATTTGAAATGTTAGTACTAGGGCTTCCGCTGTCAGACTCTAAGAACAAATTTCTTTGGAAAATCCTACAAAAGATAGCGTAAATTGGCTTGTGTGTCCAAGAAGTGCTACAGCCACGACGCTAATTACTGCAGATCTGTCATCAACAGAAAACTTCTCGCCAGGCTGTTTTTCTGCAGCGCAATGCCAAATTCAGTGTCAGAGCCATGTGTCATGTGATGCGCGAAAAAACTGCCAACCATATACCAGTCAATCGCTGGTGAAACCTCCACTTCACTAATGATGCAAGGAAAAAACTTCACAATAATATTATGGAGGTCTCTGGCCTCCATAAGATTTATAGAAGTCTTCCTTATCTAATAGAAGTATAGAAGTAAGTCTCCTCGCAAGAAATTCTGGTCAGTCAATCTATCTACTTAGCGAAGTGATTAAATTCAGACCTTGCCAGCACTTGCAGGTCAGTAAATGATACTGTCTGATTTCTATTATGACTTTTCAGTGAAGTTCCCATTAACTAACCAATTTTCGTAGTCATTACTCAAATACTAATATCTGAAGCTTTGTGGCAAATTCCCCGTACATGCTCCGAATTGTTTGCATTTGGAGCGGGAGCTTTGCGCTGATGAGTAGCTCTGCCTCTGTCAGGTGTTAGCGGCGGATTATGACCTCGAAGGAGGTATGATAAGTAAATTTTTGAATTTAGCCTATGACTATAGGCATTTTACTGAGGAGTGGTCAATGCAGCAATTAGAGGATGTCAAATGGTGGTTTTGAAGTTGCCAGATGGTTTATTGCCTGGCGGAGTTGTATTAGTGGCCACTGAATCCCGTGTTTCTACGGTTTTGCTGCTACTGTTTTTCCAACTGTTTTTAATTTTGTGTTCCTGAGACTGTCAATGATTTCTTTCAATTTTGGGGTTGTTATGTACTCTTCAAAAGGTATTCTGGTAAATAGAAATACTTGAAATAAAATGACGGTTGATGGTCGATAAAAAAACTCTACGGGAGATCTCGCTTGCTTGAAATACAAACGCTAAAACTAGATTTTTAAAATGAAATAAATGTATACCGGAAACATCTAAAAATTCAAAATGACTACTATGGTCTCTTCTTGAGTTGCCGTTAAAAATGAAATATCATCCTCTGGGCCTAGTTCTTCTTTGGCTAATAAATCTCCTTGCTTTCCTTTCTGTCCTTGTCAGAACATCTCTCTACTTCTGTTTTTATCTTTTCCTTGTTATCTCTAACAGTGATTTGTGACACACCGAGTGCGGAATCTAACTTCGGAGAGTGGATTTCACAATTTAATTACACGGATTTGTTGTTCTGACATACGTGTAATTGTTACGACTCCTTCGTGTAGGGATCTATAGTGATTCCTGAGGTTTCCCTTAATTCACTGTATCACCTTTAACTCTCAACTTACCGCTGCTGGCGTAACTGCAGCCGTGCACCCTTGAGGGCAGCGCTCAGCGTTTTTTCCTTTAACGCTCCAGCAGAAGTACTCCGACTCTGTCGCGATATCTGGAGTGCGGTTTGGTAATTTGTTGTTTGGCTCTATTCGTATTGAATTTGGTTATTTTTTCTTTTAGGTGCTTGAATACTCGGAAATGATTTTACTATTACAGAGTACTGATCGGTGAATTCCAGTAATGCAGTATTCCGACTCTACAAAACCCGGGATAAATTCGGCTGTTGCTGCAGCTTGAATCTACATTTTATTGACTCTTGTAAATCCTTTCTGCCAAATTGCCGCTTTGAATTAGAGCTGAAGCCTTTCTTAGAATATATTTTAAACTTTTATCGAAAACAATATATTAAAGTAATAAAAATCTACATTTTATTGACTCTTGTAAATCTTTCTGCCAAATTGCCGCTTTGAATTAGAGCTGAAGCCTTTCTTAAAATATATTTTAAACTTTTAGCGAAAACACTATATTAAAGTAATAAAAATACACTTGCCACACCTGAAGCAAGGTTAGAAACGTTCTATTAAATCATGAATCTACACGTAATTGTCTTAATTTTTTGGAGTGATGAAAATCTAGCAAATGACTGTTTTCCCTTCTTTTCTAACGTGTTGATATTTCAATATTGTTCTGTAAATATCTGACAGTAACGTTACATGATGAAATAGAATTTTCCAATATGCATTAACTGAAACAGGTTGTCAAGTATAGGTATAGTAACTGTATATCTGTATATTCCGGCTTACTTTCAGCTTTCAAGGAGTTTAGATTTAATTAAGCTATTGACTGAGTCTTTACCCTGCCGAGTGAAGGTATTTCAAACGGTATATCTACTACACATACAGCAGCAGCATTACTAATTTGATGCACGCGTGGAACAAATCGTTTTTAGCTGGATATCAATCCACATCGTCCGGTTCTTAGGCCGACTGACTTTCAAAACGAGGGAGCTGGTGAAAATCGTGCATGGGATCAGGTCTAGCTTGGCGGTGTCTTGCTTCTCAATTTTTACATTCACATTTAAGGTATCCGGCACTTCGTTGAACAAACTTCAACATTAGGTTGGGACAAATAAAATGAACCCTTTTTACTCAATAACCACGTGATCAGAAATGTTTTGTTATGAAACTACAGGGACTTGATATTTGAAACATCTTGGAAAAAATTCGTACCTTGAGAGTGGCACGGAAATTAAATTTAGAAGTTAGGAAATATTTGCATTGTGTATCCAAAAAACAGAAAAAAAGACTCAAATATTATTACCACAATCAACATTTTAAATCTACTCACGGTATTTACAAAAGATATTCAACAAGATACCCATATCATGCGATGAAGACGTTCAAACCCTGGTGCTGGACGTGGTCGAAGATGCTCTGAGTTATGCCAATCCTTGCTGAGGCTTCAACAATTCTTCCAAAGACGTTTTCTTCGGGTTGAATCTGTGTTTAGTAAACCAAACTTATCAAATATCCCCAGCACTAGAAAACAAAGGGCGTAAAATCAGGAGACATTTGTGGCCATGAAATGAGGCATTAACGGCCTCTTTTAAAATATTTTCTGTAAATACCTAACATAATTCAAAAACTGTTTCTTAATCTGTATGGATCATTGAGGCTGTTGTTCTGTTTCTTGACTTCATTATAAAAATGTCATCCTAACTTCTACGTTTCACTTCCCTGCCACTCTCTAAGTACGAATTTTTGTGTAACACGTTTCAAATTTCAAGTCCCTGTAACTTGTAAATCTTTAACGAAGCATTTTCAACTACACGGTTATCGAGGTTACTGTTGGACTACTGTTGGACTCCGAAGTATTTATTTTAACAATACCAACCTTGTGTTAAAGTATGTTCTACAAAGTGCCGGTCACCTTTGCCCCAGGCCTTAGAAAGGCTAAATAACTAAAGTAATCATCTGGGGATTTTTCAAGGTTTTTGAATTGAAAACGCGCCCAGAGTAAATTGAAGAGGTTGCTAAAGCTTGAAATCACAACTATGTTCAGCTTATATTTATTTCATTATTAGCTTCGTCAGTTATCCCAGCGTAACTTGCAGGTGATTCTCTCCTGTGCTTTCCTGTTTTATTTGTTATTTTCATGACACCTTAATGAGGATTGAGCTAATAATGTTTTCATTGGGTTTTGTGTGTTAGACGTTGTGTGCTGTTCGTAGCAGTAATGTCTGACGTTATTCATGATCTTCAAGGTCCTGCAATTGATTACACAAATTTGTTGTCTACGTTTTTCAGCTGAATAAGGATGGATCTACTGCGCTGAGTCCAGAAATCAAATTGGTTTTGCTCAATCAGGTCAAGTTTTTGGGCAATGGATTGAACTCAAGCTATGTTTTTACGTTTTTGTTCACATGCACGCAAATGTAGAGCAATTAGAACTTTGGGGGCTAAAATGTCCTGTTGAATAATTGTTTTGATTGTAAATGATAATTTTGATGACAAGAAGCATTCAGGTTCGATAGTTCTGGTTGATTATGTCGGAAAGGGATAGTTTGAAGTTATAAAACCATGTGGGACAGTAGTGGCCGTGCTCAGTATTACACGAAGAAGGACTGGCCAGTGCGGGAGGAATTGGTGCCTTGCAAAGAAAGGAACGTCGTCAACGACCCTATGGCGGACAGAGAAAGAATACTCTTCCCACCGTTGCACATCAAGCTCGGCTTAATCAAGCCGTTCACCAAGGCTCTGAACCAGGATGGTGACAGCTTCACTTACTTGTGCCAGGCTTTTCCATGATTGACCATGGAGAAGGGGGAAGTTGAAAGCTGGCATCTTTGACGGTCCTCTGATCGGTCAGCTCATCAGATATCCAGAGTTCAAAAACTCACTGAACGAAGTGGAACTGGAAGCATGGAAGGCATTTTTTCTGGTAGTGAATAACTTTCTTGACAACAATAAGGCCAGAAATTGGGCAGAACTTGTCAACAGCATGCTGAGTGTTTTCAAAAACCTTGGCCTTTGTGCTGCCGTGGCCATAGCCGTGTGGCTTTAGGACCTGCCTCCGTGCGGGTGACGAGGGTTCGAGTCCCGGCGCTGGTGGCGATTTTCTAAGTTAGGTATGGGGGAAAAATACCCCACTCTACCCAGGTGTCTGAAATGGAAAGCGTCATGGCGTCCTGGTGTTAGTTATAAGGCATTTGAAAAACCAATGTACAAGGTGATATGTATCAGGCTTGAATTGGAAATAAAACATCCGTAGATGCCTGGATCGTTTGTTTGCTTTACATTGTTTGGCTGCAACATGAGTGTCAAGATGCACTAGCTATTTTCACATATGGAACTGTTTCCTGAGAACATGGGTTCAATGAGAGAGAAGGAGAGATGGGGAGAGATTTCATCAGGACATGAAAGAAATGGAGAACAGGTATCAGGGTCGCTGGGATGCAGTCATGATGGCTGATCACTGTTGGACTCCGAAGAGAGATCTACCTGCCGTTGAGTATTCTAAGAGTTCAAAGGAATAGAAGTTCAAGCCCTGAAGTTTGTAAATGGTGAAGCAACATGCAATTTAGGTGTACTTACCTTTATCAATGCCCAACATTCAGTTTACAGTAATCGATGTTTCTATCAGGTGATCAATATATGTTGTTAGAGAAACAATTTGTTCTCTTAAAAACATATTTAGGATATGTGATGACAAAAAACACCTGAAAATGCCACAAAAATGTAAGTAATTTTGTCACAAGATCTGATTTTTGTCAAATCAACTTAGCACAAAACCTGACCTGGTGGAGAAAATGGATGCCATTTCCTGATTCAGCACTGCAAAAATACCCAAAATCAGTTGTAGAAATCTAGACAACATTCAAAATGTAAAAGTTGTTGCCCAGTGTTATTGATTTGTCATTGACTGTGTTACTAGGCGTTATCATACAGGAGTACATGCAAGATTGAGAGACATTTGCAACCCAACGTGCCATTGAATACATTACCAGTCGTTAAAAGTTTTGTAGAAGTGTGAGTAGATCTGGTACTGGGAAAACCGACATCTACCGAAGCTGCAACTGCCTTCTGCTGCACACTATTCGTCGCACACAATGCTAAGTGAAGGAAAACGTGTCATAACATAACAAGCCACATTTACAAAGCTTTTAAAAAGTCACTGATAGGATTTCACTGAGGCCACTCACCTTGCCGTTTTCTGACACCTTACTGTTGTTAGCCAATCACTTGAGGGGATCATCCTGATTTTTCAACTTTTTTCGTCCGATTCGTTTGAAAATTGGCCAGTGTCTCTATTTTCTGAGAGTAAACTTTTTTACTCATGTAACTTTTTCGATCTAGGCTTTACTTTTTTATAAAAAAATTAGTTTTTTGGAACATTGTTATGGATATTTCAAAACGGAACTCGTCATTGATTTTTGATGCTAGAACAAAACCAAAGACAGTTTTAGATTCCTTGAAGCGTTACGAACAAAAGTACAATGGAAAATTTTAACATTTGAAATTTTTTTTTGTGATAAGCGATATTTTATCATTACATCAAAAATACATTATTTTGGGGTTTGAGCTATATAATTTTTTTCCAAATTCAGGAAAAAGCCTATGTACTTTTGTTAGAAATGTTCTGAGGATTCTAAAACTGGCTTTGGTTTTGTTCTAGCATCAAAACTCAATGAGAAGTCCCGTTTTGAATGTTGAAAGTTAGAGGTGTTGGGTATAAGCCATAAACAAATTTTCTTGTTGAGGTGTAATATAATGGAAAATTTCTGTAATGGAATAATGTTTTCATTTTCATTTCGATAATCTCCATGCATAACTTCATATTCACAACGTGAATTGTAATTTACATAAAAAAATTTTATGTTATAAAAATTATTAGATTTTTTATTTTTAGTCTGATTTTCATGAAATTTGACTATAATATGTAACTTCTGAAACGAAACACAATTTCTTCAATTTATTTTCTCGATTCAGGCCTTAGTTTTTGAAAAAAATTGACATATTGGTTTTTTAGTTCATTTGTTTTGATATTTCAAACGAGGAACAAAACCAAACACAGTTTTAGAATCCTTGGAACATTTCTAACAAAAGTACAGTTTCAAATTATCCATTTTCCGTTTTTTTATGTTGGGTCGGAATAGGGTCGAAAGTTCAAGATTTTTGTTCCCTTACACCCCCTGGGGGGGAACCATTGTCCGTAGCGCCATAAAATTTTATGACTGAAAAGTCCACCACCTAAGGGTCCTTTTTCAACAAAAACATGAAAAATGCTCATCGGAGCGACAGGGGCCTGGCAGGGGCTTGCATGATCCCCTTAACTGTGGTGTTTTCCTCCCTCAGGCTACTTTACGCTCCGGGCAGATTAAGAACAAGGACTTTGGATATCAATGCCCGAAACAAGTGCCTGAGGTACTAACGAGCGTGATAGGGTAAGAAAACACAACTGGAATAAATGTCGTATGAAATATCGATGGAACATTTGGAATATCGATGACAATAATGGCAAACGAGGAAAATATTACTGTCAGTGTCAGGTAGTAATTCACCGTCTTGGAGGACCGTCAGGCGATGTGGAGTGGCAGCACGGATAGCAATAGGAATATTGAGCGTGATGAGGCGGTTGAGGCTTTTGAGGCTGTAGCTGGCGGCGCGTCTTCTCGTTGCGTGTTGTGAAGATCGAAGCCGTGGTGAGAAAACTGGGCGAGCTTGTACTGCACCCCGGTATGTTGGGAGTGGTGAGTGGGGTTACGCACTGAACACGCGTCCCCATTGGTTGGTGGCTAGGTGGTGTTTCGACGCCCGACGTTGCGTGTGGTGGCGCCTCAAAGCCTGCCGTTGCCCTGGGTGGCGGCTTGAAGCTCGCCGTTGCGTGGGGTGGCGCCTCGCAGCCCGCCGTTGCATGAGGTGGAGGCTGGTGGCTCGAAGCTTATGTGATGGTGTACAAGCGAACGGCTCGTCGGGACCACCACATTATCGTTGTCAAGCACTTGTCGTGTTTTTACCTGAGCCCTGTTCTGCTCCTACTGGAACACTGAAAACTTTTCTTGCTTTTACTGAAAACTTTTCGTACTTATGTTAGAAACCTGCCTAACTTTTCATGGCGATCGGTTTCGCATTTGCTTAAGGCCTACCTTGGTTTTACTGGAAGCCTGCTTTGATTTTACTGGAGGCTTTCCTTGCTTTCACAGGAGGCCTTCCTTGCTTCCGCTACAGCCCTGGGTAGACTTGGCCGAAGCGGCGTGTTGACTCCGCGAAAGAGTTTATCGTACATTTCACGCCTAACCAATGCAATCATTGTCCTTACGGAAATTTCTATTGGTGTGATGGTCAATCTCGTCATCGATATTTTTAGTGATACAAAATTGGGATCTGTGTTCGGTCGTGCGTTTGTCTAGACCTGAGTTATTGGCAGGAATTTTCCCTTTTTTTCCCACTCCCAAACTGATTATCGTTTACAGCCAATTATATTGTATTGACGAAGTTTTTTCCATGAAAATCATTAGGTTTTCTAGGGAAGACCAGCGATTTCCCCTACTTGATAGATTTGAAAGAAACACGATATCTTTACGTGCTTCTGTTTATAGCGCTTTATTTGTGTAGTTAATGCGCAGAAGTATCAAAAATTATATGATTTTTTGTTGTTGTCGTTCCTTCCATGGTTTGCGCTGAATTTTTTTCAGCGGCCATGGGCCTGCTACTGCACTAGCCGTCGTTTGCCTTACTGTTTGGACCATAGAAAGTAAACCGAACTTTAAATACTAATAACTTTGGAGTGAATGTAGATAATTCGATTCCTTTTTTATTTTGTATTCGCTGGAGAAAAATGTTTCCCCTAAAAATGTTACTTCACATTTAAATTGGTCGTATCAGTAATGAGATAAATAAAAGTTGTAAAAATGTGAGTTACACATGACATTTCAATGAGGGCATGAATGATACAAAAGTTGAAGGGTCATGGTAATATTACTCGAAAAAATGAATAATAACGAGCAATAACGAGAACTTCTTTCAGGATATCTCTGTTCGAATTTACTTCGAACTTCTTTTAAATCTCTTTGTTCCCGCAAAAACGTTGTTGATGAAAATGCGTTGCTCCTTTGTTAGTTGCATAACGATGGGTTCAGTCACTCGAAAATTTACCTTTGGAGGTAAATTTTCAGATGACTTAGACCTTATTTAAACTTATACCTAAAGCTTTGTAGTCAAGATACATCTCTGTGTGAATAATGCAACAAATGAAACCGATATATCTTATTCCAAAGTTATAAAGCTTTCAAGTTGGGTTTACTTTTTTATGGTCCATACGGTAAAGTATACAACGCAATTTAGATAACAGAAACCAGCTGTAACTACTGTTAACAGTTTATTTTGCACGAGAGAATAACAGCAAAACTACCCTATTAAAAATTAAGGGAGTAGCATGGTTGATTAAAGGAGACAGCGGAGAATTAAAGGAGTATTAAGCGAACCGAGGCCTCTTCCCTTCTGACACTTCCAGGGCGCGACTCATAAGCGCGATGCGAGCAAGTTCTCCCATGTTGCTACCAGAGGCCACTTGTGCAGATGGCCTCTTGGTGAGACGCCTGCCATCTTTCTCGAGAGAAATGACGGTTGCCATCTTTCGCCTCAGTTTTGAAGTTGGTGTTGTGCGTGACAGATGTCTGGATCGTGTCTCTATTATTTAAAACGGTTCAAGTAGTGTTAGAGTGTATATCATTGCGAGTGTGTATTACGTGAGGGTGTATAGTACGTGAGGGTGTCAGAAGAAACAAGAGATGGAAGAGACGTAAAATGCTGGTCTGTAGAGGCATTATTTCAAGAGCATGAACGGAGCAAGGACCCCACTGCTAGTTTCACCACCTCGGTCAATTGATATTTTAGACGATTCATCGTTGTGGTGGGGCTGGTAGTGAAGGCAAAACCTCAATGTGAGCAATGTAAAAACAACAAAATGTGGACACCAAACCTGAATTTTCCCTCGTCAGTCTTCAGCAACCTTTGAATTGAAGGACGTTCTTGAAGGTGATCAACTATGTGTTCAGATACATATTTGTGTGTGTGTAGGGGGGGGGTTTGTGTGTGGGTATGGGGGTAGATGTGTGGGAGGGGGGTGTGGGGAGGGTTTGTGTGTGGGGATAGGTGGGGGAGTGTGTGTATATGAATAGCCGGTGTAATTAAGCTCGGGCAAGGTGAAGTCACTTTATTTTCCTTTCTAATTTTAGGAATGAAAGATGAAAAATCTGCTGGACGATAATTGTTTTTGTTATACAGGGTGTTTTTTTTACTTTGAACAAACTTCGAACTTAGGTACAAAAACTCAAAATAAATCGATTTTCATGAATGACAAAATGTCCAAAACTCATTAGTTTTCGAGTTATGGCGTCGCAAAGCATGTTTAGAAGTGCATGTTATAACTGGGCCGCACACCAATTGTTATTTAAAGTTGTTAGTTTTCGAGATTGTCGAATACAATTAAAGCATTTTTTCTCATTTCATTTTGGGTTATCCATTCCATGTAATCAACGACAAGATTTCAAGATGCAATGTGAAACTGAAATAATGAAATAAAATTTATTATTAACAATCTACATTACTGGAACGCACGTGTTGCAGTATCAGTTCGCCATTTGTTGACACGCCGTTGCACTGTGACCATGGAAAGATTTACCAATGCTGAGAAGGCAGACATGCATTTGATTTATGGAGCTGCAGGCGGAAATGGTAGGCTCGCTCTGAGGATGTACAAAGAAAGGTTTCCTAGGCGCGAAGTGCCTGATTTTCGGTATTTTGCTACTCTGCATACGAGATTGCGTGACACCGGCAGCTTCAACGTTAACAGAGGGAATGCTGGGCTCGGCCATCATCCACAGGAGGATAGAATAGTGGAATACTTTGAGCAACATCCACGAACCAGCACTCGTGCAGCTGCTCAACGTCTTGGCTTGCGAAACCATACTACTGTGTGGAGGGCACTACATCGTCAGCAATTACATCCGTACCATTTCCAAAGAGTGCAAGGGCTCATGCCAAGTGATTTTGAACCTCGTATGCTGTTTTGCCAGTGGTAAATGCAACAGGAAAGAATGAATCGCGGGTTCTCAAAACTTATTCTCTTCACAGATGAAGCTTATTTCTGTCGTGATGGGGTTTTCAACCGTCACAATAATCATTACTGGGCTGGAAATAACCCTCATGTTATTCAGCCTAATAGTCACCAGCACAGATTTAGTGTCAACGTGTGGGCAGGCATTATTGGCAATAATTTAATTGGTCCGTACCTATTACCTTCTCCTCTCACGGGACCTGCGTACACCATCTTCCTACGCGAAGTTTTGCCTGGACTACTGGAGGACGTGTCCTTTGAGACACGCAGGCGAATGTGGTTCCAGCATGACGGAGCGCCAGCACATTACTTTCGTGAAACACGTCTGTTCCTGAATAACCAATTTCAAAACCGATGGATTGGCAGATGTGCTCCTGTAGCATGGCCAGCTAGGTCGCCTGATTTGACGCCACTGGATTTCTTCTTGTGGGGAACCATGAAGGACCTCGTGTATGCCACTCCTGTTGAATCGGAACAGGATCTGGTTGGACGCATTGTGGACTCAGCTGGCTGTATTACGGAAATGCCTGGCGTGTTTCACTCTGTAAGGCGCTCACTGCCTGTTAGATGTCGTAAATGTGTTGAAGTTGTGTTGAAGTTAGTTGTTACTCATTTCCAGTAACTGTTGTAATAAAACTGTATTCAAGTTTGTTCTTGCGTTAAGGTTCTTACATTAAAGTTTGTATTGATTATGTTTTTTACCTGTGTCCTGCAATGCTTACTGATTAATGGTTAGCTTACATGATAATAATTGATAATTACTCATTTAGGACAATTTATTGTTATTTGTAAAACGTGTACACGAAAATTTCATTGTGAAAGTACAAAAATACTACATTAGTGGGGCCCAAAAACCTCTTTAACTATCAAAGGTAGCGCTAAAAATGGTGCGCGCGTGCAATCCTACTTGAAGTTCTAATATTCTTCAAGTAACTATAACTCGAAAACTAAAGAGTTTTGGACATTTTGTCATTCATGAAAATCGATTTATTTTGAGTTTTTGTACCTAAGTTCGAAGTTTGTTCAAAGTAAAAAAAACAATATATAGCTACGAGTATATTCTTTCAACGACCCTAGGGTATGGTTGCTATATTCTTTTCAAGGTATATTTATATTGTTCCCTGCAGGCTTTCGCCTCCAAGGCTGCGTACAGCTGATTTCCCATTATTGCACATTCAACCGTTGACGCTTCTCAACCAAATATAGCCAGTTGCCCATTAATTACCTTAGTTATTGTGTTGCGAAAACTTCAAGCATAAGTTATACGTCACAAACATGTCCCATTAAGGTTAATGTCAGCTTAATAATGAACACGCACCCATGAAATTTTCTGCACATTAGTAAGAATGTATTTAATTTACATACTCTGGTACATTTTTATTGTGCTATAAACCGTGTTTGCTTATGGTGAATTGATTAATCGCGCAAGAACTAAGGTAATTCAAGGGCAAACTGGTTATAATCGGTTTGAGCAGTGTGACGGTTGGAAAGAGTGACTAATGGGAAATCAGCTGTGCGCAGCCGTTTTTTTAAAATCAAATTAAGAGGTGGCCATCCTGGGCCTCTCATGATTCTCCGATGGTAAATAGGAGAAACTGGTCGCGCCTTGGGAGCGTGACGGTAGTGCTCCATGCTGAGCCATGCGTGGCCACCGGTTGGGACAGAGGCGCAGGCGCGCCTATAAAGTGGACACTTCGAAGTTGCCTCATAGGAGACGCATGGATGAAACAACCATGCATATTTGGGAGCGCTCCCAAGAATCACCGATGCCACTCCTGTAATTTTTAATAGGGTACAGTTTATGTAGGAACGTTAGGAGACTCAGTCACGATTCCAATAGGAGCAAAAGTTGCACAGTGTGCATGGAAGTGCTGAGATAGATTATCACTTCCACTTCTAGAACTTCGTTATTGCATTGAAAAATTAAAGGCATATTTCCAGTCCTCAGAACTCTGAAATATATTTAAAATTGCGTGATTCTTTTCTTCTTGATGCATAAGCTGGTTTATTTACCGCTTAAATATAATCTAGAGAAGTCTAGGAAATGAGGCAATGCTCTTCAATATCAGGAAAATATGTTTACAAATTAGGCTTATTCAGACAAGTGTTTACTTTGACTATCTATTGCGAAACGAATTTCCATAAACGAAAACCCTTGTAGGGTTAGAAAAATGAAAAATGCACACATTTCCAATAGGTTGATTTTTAGGGAATCCCACGCGTAAGATAAAAAGAAGAACCAATGTAAAATGAGCTACAGGAAGCATGCATTAACTGGTCTTGGTACAAACTATTTTAGTTGTACGTATTTATAAGGGAAAATGAAAGGTTGCATAATTACCATACTTCATAGCACATATCGTAAATAAAGTACTTCTGAAATATGCCACCATGAAATTTAATTAGTAGGAAATTATGGATTAACGATAGGTATTCTAAATTTACCATTTTTAATTCAATCCGAAAATTTATAGGTAAAAAATACTGTCTCTCTCCTCCCACCTTGAGCGTAGCAAAGCCGACAATGTAGGTATAATTACCTTTTTAGGGTTCTTTGAACTCAGAACTGAAAAGAGAAGTCGTATCACTGATCAGTAAGTTTTGTACTTCAGTTGATGTCAGAGTGTTTCGTACAAATGGTTTTAAAATCGATTCACTTTTTAATGGGCGAGAACGACTGGAGGAGTGTCTCTGGAGAGGATGAGTTTATTTCTATGTGTGTGATTGCTGCATGCAGAGTTATAGATTTATGTTGGTAGTACCGAACTCCTATAATTTGTTAGACACAGCAAACATTCAGGAATTTCCCATAGAACTGGTCGCATGCTTAACCTCTCCTCCTCATTCAGCAATTCGAGATCATTGTCAGTAATTAAATCATCATTTAAGAACAAATAATTTCTCTGCTGAGTATACCACAAAAAACGAACAAGATCTTCGTTTTTGCAAATCTTTATTCATATCCACATATAAGCCTAACCTAAATAAAGACTTGAGTGCAGTCAAACTGAACATTGCTTCAACCTACTGACATATTTCTGTGTGTGTGTATGTGTGAGTGTGTATGTGGTGTGTGTTTGCGCGCGTTTGTGTATGTGAGGTTCCCATGCGTAAATGTATGATTGTTTGGGCTCGTGCGTGGATGTGTAAGTAAGCCAATGAAGGTGGGTCAAATTTACTACTGTTGAATGAAGATTAGGATTTAAGTATTTATAGACGTTTGTATCCTTATTTGATTGAATTTGGCTGTATTTTCCATGTTTAATCTTTTTGTACGTTTCAGCACTGAAGATTTAATAATAATATTCCAAAACATTGGCCTGAAAAATAATAAAAATATTTAGTAAAATACATACGTATAACCAAAAATTTGGTTACATATAATTATTTTATGAACGAACGTCATGAAATTAATCGGAATCAACGTAAAACTCCACTCAACTATTTTTCGTAACATAGAATAAGGTTTCCTTGAGACAGTTGGTTACCTTATATTTCATATTTATCAAAGCAGTATACCTTTGAACTCAAATTACTCTAATACTTCAAATTCCATTCCTCGAAGCAGAAAGACCAACGGTATTCATATATGTATGTTGATTAAGTTTTGAGTGAAAGGGTTCGAACAAATCCTACAAAAACACTCGCTCAGCAAACTTTGATGTTAGATCTATTTTAGCCATCCTCGTAAGCAGCTGCTCTCAAACAAACTACGCTAATTGCAAGGATTGATGTTGATTAAAACACGGTGCCGCGTTGTCTATACCCAATGACCATTTAGTCAGGGTTATGATATAGAAGGTTAGGTTTTACCCATCAGTAGTATAAGAAATGAGGAAACATCTACTTACATATGTACGATATTTTTCCCGTTTATTCGAGCAAATTTCATTTCGAGAATAATGGTGAATGGCAAGACGATATGAATGTTAAGTTTAATTATAGGAAAATATAGCCAGACCACAGGAAACGTGTGGTAAGAAGGGTTGTCTGTTCAGGATGATCATTATTAGTCGTTAAGTTCACTGTTACTTTAGCACATTTCATTACAACTCCGAATTGTTCAAACACTTAAATCTTTCAATGAATTTATATCTTTATGTATTATATCACAGAGGATAAAGATTTGGATAAGAAATTTTCGTACTATTACATAAGTTAATCATCTCGCAATCGGAAACTAACACATTATCAAATTCAAATTGAAAATATCAAAGGGCTTCAAAGAGACCGAAAGAGTAACGAGTAACGGCCAAAGTCGTCTTCTCATTGCTAAAACATCAAACATATGGCTAGAGTGGTGGATGTGTTAAGTGAGACCATGTTCGCATTATTTCACAGAAATGCAGACCACTCACGAAAGTATACAAACAAGTAACTTCTATTTTCGGGCACAGTAGACTAGATATACGCCAGAAATGAGCTGGAACTTGCTTGAGCGCACCACATCTTTCCTCAGCATTGTCTACGGCAATGACAAGAAATTTGACATTGAATAAAAACTGCTCAATATGATTTATTTTCCTCTAAGAGCGGCAATATTAATGCCAGAGTGATCACTCGAAGACAAGGCGCGGCTTTGATGATTGAGCGGGAAGCCGTACCTGAAACCGGAAGAAGTCCTTTGACTTTCGTTGGTCAAAGGAACAATATAAAATAAAAATTTACAGAAGTTTTAATGCAAGGAAATCGTTATTTCTCTGGGTTACGAACATTAAAAAACATACCAACGGTCATTTCAGTAGGACTCGCCACCTTCACGAAAAGTAAATGAAACACATTCGCGGTTGGCATTTAAAAATACTCACATCATTTCATCAGAAGAATGGCTTCTGCCATCACATCTGAATCCTACTAAATTCAGTGTTTGGTTTATTTTGAAAAGTATGGTATCTGATACACATCATCGAAGTTTGATTACTCATAAAATGAAGTTCAATAAGAAATGGGCTAAAATCATTTAAAAGTTAGTCGAGACTCGTGCAGATACATAATTCAAAATACTGTGGGAATATTCGGTATATACGCAGTAAGTTTCAATTGTTTTGGTTTCACTCATGTTTCATTTTTTATTCGATGATTATGGGTAGTAAGCTTACAACTCTGCTTTAACGAGCGTTTTGTATATGAACTCTCTTTTCAAAGCTTGCATGGGGTAGGATGTCGGGAATGAACCTGCTAACACAAAAGAAGTATAAATATTTCTTTTACTACTCAAAGCTAAAATCGCCATGGTGCTTCCGTTGCATAAAACAATTTGAGTTCAAGGTGGGTATTCATTCCTCTTCAGCCGCGAGGCAAAGCGTGAAGCATAGGTGACAGCTGGCAAAGGACTATTCAAAAAACTGAAACACTAAACAGAACAAAGGGCTCGTTCTTACAAAGGCTGAACTTTGAAGAAACAAAGGAAGCGTTCGGCCAAAACGAAGCCAGATGTGGCTACCATGCTCTAGCCATCACAGCCGACTATGGAAAAAAGCTTTTGTTCCCAATATCCCAGAATCAGAATTGTCCACTCCACTCAAATGTCCTCCTGCCATTGAAGAGAAAATGAATTTTATTTTAAGTGACCGTTCACTCTCGCTACACTGGATGTGAATACAAATAAAGTCGTGCAGTTAGTCATAAAAATATTTATAATGTAGGAAATAATGAGCGACACAATACTAGCACACATGCCGATTTCCATTATCAAATAGAGATGAAGATACATTTTAGAAACGTAAGGGTCTCAACTTGAACTGTTATGCAAATTCAACAGTTTTTTGTTCACTTTGAGTTGAAGAGTAATGTTTAAATGAATTTGAAGTTAAATGATCTTGCAAAACATACGCAAAATTACTATTCACCATCGAGAGTGTTGAAATGCACATAGATTATTCTTCTCTATTTTTAGCATTGAAACATTTCTCCATTTTCAGGGGTAAATTAAATGTTATCGACGTGGGAAAAGCATAAATTGATTACTATTTTGGTTTCTATTCCCAAAACAATCAAAGACGGAAAACCGTTCTTGGGAATTAATTAAAGCCAATTCAAGGTGAGGAATTTAAAAACGAGGAAAATTCCGAAGAACTTAATCAAATTTACTAGGAAAACGTCTCGGAGTCCAGCTCCATCATCAGTTCGTAGAAGTACAAATCATTATGTCAGTAATAAAAGAAAAAGAAAATGTTGGATACAGTCATGAAAGGCAATCACGAAAAAAAATTAAAACATGTCCCAGAAAAAATATAATCGACAAGATTACTATCTAGTTACAATTCGCAATGGGTAGGAACTGTCAGTATTGCTGAGGGCCGGTTTTTGTTTTAAAATATGTAGCGACTCTGAATTTCTACGTTCACATGCAGTTGAAGCCAAATCTAAGATTTTGAAGTCTGCAGAGGATATCGGTACGTTGCATTTTCTGCGTCGTTACGTACTGCGGAGTGTGTGTGTGTGCTAATTGGTTCCATGTGCGGAAGCTTCGACCCTTTTGTTTTCGTGATTTCCTTTCATGACTGTATCCACTGAGTTCTGGGATCTTTATACTAATCATTGTACAAGGTATATTACCACTAAGCCCCTCATGACCTAAATTCACCTTTACTCCTTCAGAGAATCGCCCACAGGAGGTCTATTAAAATAAACCTTATCAAGGCTATCTGATTTTATCTTGCTGACATTGGCAACTGAAGCTCCAGGCTGTGCCGCCCAGGCTGGACCTTCCCATAACTTGGGACACTCATGTGAGGCTAGTTATAGGGCATGCTGTAGACGTAAATATTATAACATGGGTCAATCAAAATAAAATTGTGTGCCTAAATCTCTTGTTCTATAAAACGTGGAAATATTATGAGCTATATAAATTCTGCAAGCACTGAAACATATGACTGCAAGCTACATTCAGAGAAAACCCCACTAAAACATTCCCATTCTGTACCCGACAGTGCCCAAAGCAAGAACAAAACCCCCATTCTGACGTGGAGCTACATGGACCAGACTTCGATGCTCCAACAACCCCCAAACCAAGAACAAGACTGTATCCACCATTTTCTTTTTTCTTTTATTACAGACATAATGATTTGTACTTTTACGAACTGATGATTTAGCTGGACTCCGAAACGTTTTCCTAGTAAATATGATTAAGTTATTTGTAATTTTCCTCGTTTTTGTATTCGTCATCAAGTTGCGATTAAAGCAATCAACTGACCCGTTCATATATATTAAGCCAATTCAAGTTATAATCAAGAGTGTTATAAAAGAAAGTTGAATTTTGAAGAATAGAACTCCATGAATATTTACAAGTTCCTTGTCCTTATGTCCTAATCCAAAACCTTTTTGAATTTTTTAATTTCAATTTTACATTTAACTCTCCTTTTAACCAGGAGTTGACTCAGAGTTCATCTTTTGTGTACATGTAAATTGTTACATGGATGAAACACAGATTCGAGTAATTTTCAATGCGCATAAGCTCTTCCGATAAAAAATTAGTTTTACATGTCAAATTTTTTGAGGTTCAGTCATTTACTGCGTTAACAACCGGTGTGACCTAAGTTTTGGTTACAGGCGACTACTAAAACGACATTTTTTATTCAGAGCTCACAAGGTTTAGACTATTTCTCATGTAGTTCTTCCACACCGATGGGACCTCTCAATATGGCAAATAAGGGATGTTACGTTTGGTCAAGCTAAGAGCCTAAAGGGGCAGAAGTAGTGAAATTTGCCCTGGTTTCACATCGCCCTTTTATCCCAGGAGAGCGCCGGAAGTCAAATATTTGGAAAAATGCGTCCAATTTTGGAACGCTGCCTCCATAGTGATATAGTTTCATAGTGGTAGCCTCAAAATTGGAGAGTTATAATTTTCATCGGAATTAGAGGCCGTCCATGTAAATGGGCACTGCGCTCTAGGGTTATACAGAACACTATAACTACTAGATACCCGCGGATACCATAAGAGGTTTTGTTTAAAAATACATCGTTCCCCTGATGACGGCTAGAGCTAATCTAGCCGAAAGCTTGGGTAAAAAAAATTAAATTTGTCTTTGCTGATCCCAAAATTTTGAAAAAATGGAAAGAACACTATAAAGTCAAACTTTTATTCACCTTTCGCAGAAGCAAGTAATGAATTCTTACATTATTTCGAATGCCTAGTTTAAATGCAATTTTCTTTACAATAGAATAATAATATAGAAAATTATTCCCTTTATGACACATAAACAAGGCAATCTTCAAATAAATACCGCAAATTCAGCTATGCTTTGGAGGCGTATGGTATTGTAACCAGCACTGCACATGAAGGGCTACATCGCATTTGGTACACATAGGTCTCACATTTTTTTTGCACACACCACATCTACGTTACGTTGGACCCATGACAATGTCGTGATGCAGACCATCATACCGAGCTCCATTGGTCACATGGGGGACATACTCGGACGGCGCCTTTACTGGCTTGAGTAGATCATTCACTACACTTCGAAGAAAATCCAGCTGCATCTGAGGTTTCAATTTGCGGTACAATATTCAGTCATTACATACCATTGCATTCAAAACGAATCTGAACAACGGATATTACCAAACTCTTTTCCTGAACACCACCCGATATTTTCCACGAAACTGATCAAACAGATCCACTCCTCCCATACCATGATTGTAACTTTGAATGATTTTCGGTTGCTGAACTGTGACGGTTTTGCTATGTTTTCTTGACCAGCGATTGCATTTTCCTAAAGACATTACTTGTTCTCCCGCATGGTTTGAAGCCACCACTACATCACTGTTATCTTGCCAATGAAAGACTTGGATTTTTTTTCTGTTTGTCAACAAACACCTCAGACTCACCACGTTCTTCGCTTTTGAAGTTAGAGAGAGGCGTATTCCGAATACGATCATTCCGAATCGTGCCAGTGAAGTTTATTTTTTTCCTTTTCAAACTTTTCCAGTAGGTGCTGGGTAGTGAAGAAGTTATCGATGAAACCATGACTTCATTCAGGGACGAAATTTAGAGCAAGCGATGTAACAACTGATTCCCCAATGTTCATACCTTCTTCTCGCCCGCTATCTTTTCCTTCGTAGAGTTTGAATTTAATAAGCAATCCTTCACGAGAACAAAGACACCATAGCTTGTATCCAAAACGCACAGGTTTTCCACGAATGAAGTGCTTAAGACTATGCCGGCCGAAATATGGGTGCATGGCTTCATAGATGGCCCAAATCTTTAGAAGCGGTTCAGCCATCTTTGCGAAGATTTTATTGAAATGCTCAAACAATGGCCGTGCTTTGAAAATCCGATCATTTCCATCAATGGCCAAGTTGCCCAGGTAGCAAAATTTATTGAGCTAATATTGAGCCAACATACAGTCTCAATATTAATTGAATATTCAAAATGAACATTGGGGGCAATACCTTATTTTGGAAAATTCTGTTGATATTAGAAAAATATATTGGTCCAATAACAATATTATCATCAACCCAATATCAACTAATTATTGCGTCAATATTGACTTGATAATGAAGTGTTCCCTACAATAACATTGGCTTAATACTCAATTCCTGATAGGTTGATATTTGTGAAACATATGGCCCTGATAATGATAATTCACTAACCCAATAATAACTAATTATTGCGTCACTATGGACTTGATATTTAGGTGTTCCTTGGAAAAATATTGGCCTGTAAGGCTTGGAGTTGTTGCCGCTTCAGCAATTGCGTTCCGCTATGGGCGAGTGAAGCAGCGATCTTAGGTATGTACTAGTACTTCTCTTGCAGTTGGTATCGGTTATACGATATGCAGATCTTTGCACTTTCCTCATGGATAATTTTCCATTTACACATATTAGTATTACTGAACACAAATGGACTAGAATTGAGTTTGAGGGGTAACTAAGGTAGGGTACTACAGGCCCAATACTTATTTTCTGACATCAAGTGGATATTGGTAGAATACATTGTCCCAATAATAATTTATTTTTAACCCAGTATACTGTGTCACTATTGACTTGATATTGAGGTGTTTCCTTAAACAACACTTTGGCTCAATAATTAATTTCTAATATCGCATCAATATTCAGAAGTGTTCAAAGATGAGAAATATATATAATTCTGATAACTATGTTATCCGATGTACATACCTACACACCTGCAAGACTATGAATTAAACTGCATTCAAAATTTATCTAAAACCCATGATTACAAACCTCTTTGGCATCGTAGTCCAAATTTTGTGTTGCACGTACGTACCAGTGGTCGGGCAACCTGTACTAAGCAGCATATATACGTTCATCTAAGCAGCATATATATGCGTGATTGAAAAATTGCACGAAAGCGCTTTACTCAAAGAATGATGCATGCAAAATGGGTTATATGGTAGGAATATGCCTACTCAATATCTTCGTTTCGAAATTAGGTCATTTATATCATCTGTATAAATGACTTTATATCATATTAATTCAATATATAGACATTTATTGCTATAGTAACATATGACAAACGATTTTAGCATATTTTTGAAAAAATTAGACCTTCGAAACTCATTGGACGACTGAAAAAACAAGAACTGTGAACCTATGGTTACAGTAATTCTGAATACACATATTATTTTAACGTATTTACATTTCTTGATATCTGTCAAATATATCTGCACTCATTAATGAGTGCAATAACTATTCATTAACTTTATTGGTACATTTTAAACAAATTACTCCGTATTATTGGCGTACAATAGCAACCCAATATTTGGGCAATAATAATTTATATTTTAACAAATTTTATTAAATTGCAAGATTTTTAATTATTATGAGATAGTTTCCACTTATATGAATATCGTACATATATATATATATATATACATACACTGTTAGTTTAATATTAGAAATAAAACTATTTACTACATTGTCCCAATAACACAATAACAAGTTGATTTCATAAATAAATATATCTTTTTTCGATATTGTCTTGTTATTAGCCTATTATTGTAATCCAAGATTCCAATATCAGGTCAATAAATGATTATCAACCCAATATTGGCCTAATAATTTCTTGCTACCTGGGTGGAGGCTTCCCATTATAGTTGCAAATCGCTTGCATGTCATCCCACACATTGTAACGGCTTCATTTCTTGTGTCGGAACTAGTTGACCAGAAGAGACGACGGTTAGGAACTGTAACATATCCTGATAACAGCAAAATTCCAAAAACTTGGTATATTTCATGAGAAGATACACCGAGTTGGCAACCAAATTTTTGTGAATGGTATTTGTTAGTTTCATCAACGATCAGGAAAACTATGTCTTCATTCCAGAAATGTTTGAAAATATCAATGGGATCTAAGTTGCTTTGTTGCCATTCGTTTAGAATTTGAGGACTGCGTGCGTTGGTTGATTCCGAGATTTCAATTACAAAAGATCCTTTACTCTATTGATAATGATTGGCAATCTTTGAGTGTTACGACTTTGCACTATTAGTACCATGCTTTTTAGATATAGGTTCGGAACAAGTGTCATTATGAACATCAACATAGTTGAATGTGAGTGAGACTTCTATGTTCTTAATTCGACCTTTTAGAGTGATATTTGCCTGCATTGCTAACATACGGCTACCTAAGAGGTTGAAATTATCCTCGCTCACTAGCACAGTATCATCACTGAGATCATCAACATCACTATCTTCGCCTTCATCTGGGGGTACTAATGGTACATCTATTTCCACGGTGTCTTCATCTTCTGAGTCAGGAAGCGTGTGTTGATATGTTCTGCATCGTCAATATTTTTAAATATTCTGAAAAAGATAACAAAACTATGAAACAATTAGGTTTGTAAATTTTGTTTTTAAAGTGTTAAATACACATCATGTGGAAGTGTTTACAAATTTATCAAACACAACCTGTAAAAGCACAATAAGTAAAGATTTTCTGCATAGTCATTCTGCGCGCCAGTAATGGGGGCCTGGGCAGTGCCCATTCACGTGGGCGCTAACTTTTACAACTTTTTATTTTGCTTTAAATATTGATGGATATTGACGAAAATTTAACAAGAACTTACTGAATCTATAACAAATAAAGCACCGAATACGTTTTTCACAATTCAGTACAATAAGACTTTACAACAAAGCAAGGTACCTCGCTCCGGGCATGTTGATCAAGAAAAGAATACGGCACTCAATACCACCTCATACGGAAGCTAAGAAATTACTAAGACAATATCTGCACGGCACCCCTATAGTAGTGTGCTACTATTTTTGAAGCCTTTTTTATTATTAGTTGTGTTAGTTGCGTTGTGCTGTAAGTGCTTAAGTAGAGATTCCTGTGTACCCTGGAGAGTAACATCCACGATCGACCTGTTGCGCGCAATGGCGAGAGCATGTGGAGGGCTCCAGAAGATAGGCTGAGGTTGTCGAGGTTTGGAGCCTGTAGGGAACGGTGTGACTATCTCTGTACTGATCCGTGTATACTTTCCGTCCGTGTCTACGTTGTGCGTGATATGGTGGGTCTGAGCAAGGACAAGTTAATAAAGGCTAACGTCCTGTGCTAGATGACTCCGCCGTAAGATAGTCGCCGATGTATAAAGCAGGATCGTATAGTTTCACGTAGCATAGTCATGCCGACCGGTTTTATCGTAAGTGGTATGTTTTAAAGTGCCATATCTTGTCCGTTGGATGTCAATAAAACGTAAGTTTCATATTTTGGTTGTTTTTATGAAGGCCGGTTTGAGAATAGCGCCACAAGATTGGGTCGGAAAATTAACAGGAACTGGTGCAAGTTGTCAAGAGAAGTTCGGTCGTAACTGGTGCTCAGGTGTGATTTGGTAGACCTATTGGTCGGCGACTGCACCGAAGCCTGGGACGTCTCTGGAATTTGTTGGCTGAGTCGAGCCTTGGATGCTCTCGAGATAGGTTGGTAGATTAAGACGGAACCTTGAGTGCATTGAAAATAGGGTAGCAGCGCTACACCCGTGCTTTACGTTGGCTAGGCTGGTGGAAGTGGGAGTCGCGCAGCCCAGTTTATATAAATTCTGCGACCCCGACTGCCAGACCTACCACACCCCTTCAAGAAAAACTAATTTTCTTTCATCTAAAACAAAGAACTCGCGATTCGAGCAGCTACTATTCATGTAATAACTTAATTAGAATACCATACTCTACGCCCATCTCAGTGCGCACTGCGCTCTCATGGGTTTTTCGGTTCAACAGTAATAACGGAAACAACCGGTACATACAGCAATTTGAGGCCAAGTGGTGGTCGAATGAAAATGTTGCCCGAGAGGGAACACCGCCATGCGTCTCGAATTGTTGACCGAAATCGCTTAACATCACTTATGGAATCACTGCATAGCGTCTATCACGGCCCTTCAACAGCTGTTTCTGAACGGATTATTAGTAGAAAATTCCATGCAATGGGCATATGGAACTAAGTTGCTACCAAATCTGACCACAAGACCACTTGTTGAAGGTGGAAAAAATCACAACATTGGACTGCAGAGCAGTGAAGTGTCAGTCGTCTGGTTAGATGAATAAGAATTTGGGTTCCATAGCTTTGTTACTCGCAGTCGTGCTCATCGTCCAGTAGACCTCATAATGGTTTGTTTGCGAAGGACGAAACAACGAGGAAAGTCTGCCGTGTTCTAGGGCTGTTTCAACAAGTCAGAAGTGGGCTCTTTACGTAATAATTAAAATATAATTTCCTCATCTTCACTGAGGCAATTACTGAACTACATTGAATTTACTCATTTTAAAAGATAAACTTGTTTTGAATGACATGTGATCAGCATTCCATTTGCAACTAGTGTTTCAAGTTTAGAAGGCACAAAGAGGTTGAAACGTCCATTTTTACACACTGACTTTCAGTTATAAGTAAAGATGATTACTTTGAACGCGTCTTTCTTTGCACTTTCATAAATGATGAGTATTTGCAAAAAAAAACTTTATATATACCCGTATCTTCGCCGTTCTACAACGCAGAGAATGTACGCCTCATTAAAAGTTTGTAAAACTCTTCCACCAAGCTATCTTAGACGCAGTTGGAAAATGAATTTTTTTAAATGAATAAAATCTACCTCGTCACACTCAATTTTTTAAGTTTCAAGTTCTAAGAGAAGTCTTTGACGTCATCAAGTTTGTACAAGTCATGCCAGTACAAACTTCTCGTTACTAAGATTGCATCAAAGAAAAGATCTCTGAGGAAGTTGGCGATCAAAGTGGAGACGCCCCAGAAGGTATTTACTCTCTGTGACTTCGTTTATTTTTGTCTAATATCTTAATCGGACTATCACAACGTTCCGGATTACTACCAAATGTACCCACGAGAAGCGGCTTTAGAACTTGGGGTCTCTTCAATTGCGTCCAGCCACGTCATCCATCAGACGTTGTTTTGTTTTGCTTTGTGCACCGGTATCCTCGTCTTGAGTATCTCCTTGCCTGTGGGTTGGATATTTTAAATATTTCAAATCTAACTTTAGTAAATAATTTTTAATTTTGAGAAACTTTCGTTTCATTTCCGGTATATTCAGCGTGACAAGTTCTTTAACACGTTCACCGCGTTTCTGAGGTTGTCAACGGTTGGTTTGATCTCAATGTAAGTAGGAGCATTGGGAAATGGACTTTACTGCTAGAATAAATTTTTATTCTTCCTAAAACCACGAAATATACAATTGATCGACCACATTTCATTGCGTATGAGAAGTAATTTTTGTAAAATAGGTTACGAAACATAAGTGCCATTCACATATACTGGTACGGGAATGGGAAATTTACCTATTGATACACATAAGGGCATTACTAGAGTTCAGGTACCCCACACATTTTTTCATTATAGTGCAATTTTTATGAAACTAGGATAGTGTATTTAAAATTGAATTTGGACAACATTTTATTATATATAGCTTTGTGATTTTCTTCTAAATTTTTCAGAAAAAAGAAACGCACCAGTAAATACATTAAAAGATCCTGAGCATTTATTAAATTGTGAAGTGGCAAATATCGCACTCGCAGTAGTGGAATTTAATTCTGACTAATGTGAATTGTGTGAAATGTGGCTCTCCCACGCAATTTAATGCTTCGGCTTTAAAATTTTGGTGTTCCGAATATTTTCTTAGACGGAAGTGTAATACTTTCGTGTCCGAAATAAGTAAGAGCTTTTTGGAGGGAAGTCATCTTTCGATCTCACTAATTTTGAAACATACTTATTTCTATTTGTGTTTGAATTTGTCGTCCATCTTTGCTAAAGTATGTTAATCGGTTTAGGTTAGCTTAGGGTAGGGTAGGGTAGGGTAGGTTTTTTCAAATGTGGATCTATTCTTGTGAAACTTGCACACTTTATTTAACCCTTTGGGTACTAACGGCTACTTCAGTGCCAAGATAGCTAGTGCTTCTAGTTTAGGGAATCTAACCTAATTTCAAAGTAATTTAACTAGTGAGGGAATATTTTTGAGTGAAACCGAAAATTAAAGAAATTACAAGCATTCATGAAACTAGGTTTTAGACATTCCAAAAGCCTACCTCTAAGTTCATGCTACAGGGTCCGTGCAACGTATTCAATAACGTTTCTATTTACCTTGAGCAAGTTTTTTTCTGAACTTCGTTTACTTTTGGTAAATTAGGAAAAATGCTTACGAATAATTTATTCGTAAGTTCAAAAACTTTATTATCAATGTCGAAAATTTCTGTCGCCAAGCATAGAGCTTTAAAATAATTAAATTGAAATAAATAAAGGAGCAGGCACATGCTTAAGCTAAAAGCACCCACGCTAGGATAATTTCACTTACAATTCATCATTTTTCCTCTAGAAATTTTTGCCTAAGCCGTTTGAATTATCGTACCGAAAGGATTGAATTAAATATATAAGACACCTTCCATTTCTGGTGTTTTCATTTTTTCCTGGTATTTCTCGAAAAAATCCTACTGTAGATAAACTCCAGAAATCCCCACACGTGTCCCAGTACGCAGGAAACGTGTTAAGCTGAGATGTGATCTAAAAAGCTGGTAAATTCAGTATTTGAATACTTCTACCCTTTAAACACTAAACAATTTTTTGCGTATTTAACAAAACCTGATGTAGAGCTACTACAGAAATCTTCACCTGATAGAAGCGTAAATAATTCTCGGGCTGGCAAAGGAAAAGGTGTCGCGCTTGAGTAAGGACAAGTATAGTGACGAGTATTTACAATTATTGATAGGGACAATAATTTACACACTATGCAAGGCCCAATGTTAAATAATACAAAATTCAGAGTCCTCACCGAAACAAGATTAAAATATACCATTCACAATTAAGATAAATTTAAGAAATCCTTTCGCTAACTGAAGAATTCCACATTCATTTATGATGAATAAAACAAAGCCCTATTTATCACGGGATATGATCAATGTAGTTCAGATTGATTGCTGAAAATTTGAATACCTATTTTCAATGCCAATTTTCAGTTTCGTCTTATCTTTGTCGCTTACACGACTCTTATCTTTTCTTTTTCAACATTCTTAGTACGTGTACTAATTTCAATTACATTTCAATTACGTGTACTAAGCAGAACTGTAAATTCTTTAGATGGCGAAATGACGTTTCTTGAAAATAAAGATTCGTTCATTATTGTTTCGTTTATTGTAGAAATCTTTTTTTAAAAACTTTGGTACATGAAATTATTGAAATTTGTCTAGAATATTTATTTAAAAGTGTTGGTACACTGTACATTAGTATAACGAGATCCTAGTTCAAAACGCTTTTTCAAGTCTCAATCCTTAATGTATTTCTTTACATTGGACAATCAATATTCTCAACGATTCGATGGTCTTGAGATGGGTAGTCCATATAGGGACCAACTTTCGCAAATATTTTCTTGCGCTTCCATGAACAGCGATGCTTAGATTTTTGTTCTGAAGAAGTTAAGCTTGAGTTTAACAAACGGTATGTTTATTCATTATACAGGTTGTTTCAGAACTAGAGGTAAAAATGAAACTATGTATAGAAAATCGCAAAATAAAGCGATTTTCATGTGCAAAGAAATCTTAAAACTTCATCGTTTTCCAGAAATTCTGAATTCAAAAGTTCTGAAATCTGAAATATTAGGCGCTCACGTACGGGCAGCCAACGAAGTTAAGTTTTAGGTGATTAGTTAAAAAGGAAAGTTACTGTATTCGTGAGAGTTTGTGTCGTTGATTCCCCAATCATACTAATGAACAACATTTATGGAATGATTTTTTTCTATTTATTATAGGAAAAAATAACCAATCACAAATGATAATTTTTTTTTGTTCCTACAAGAGGTGTTCAAATTCAATGCACTTTTCATATCTGTCATGAACTGACTGCGGTACAGATGCGAAAACATTAGGTTTCTCAGCTATTTGTGCTGCAGCATCAATTATGCGGGCAACCAAGTCCTGCTCTGAATCCACAGAGGTGGCATACACCCGCTCCTTCATCAGGAAGAAATAGGGACAGAAAAAAAACAAATTGTGTCATGTCTGGTGAGCGAGGAGGCCGTATCACTGGGCCGTCTCTGCCAATCCACCTATTGGGAAACTGCTCATCTAAAACCTTTCGTGATCTTAGGAAATAATGTGCTGGTGCTCAATTATGTTGAAACCACATTCTTCTATGTAGGTTCGAAGGGACATCTTCTAATACTGCAAGCAAAACTTATTGTAAAAAAATCCTGTTAGCAGGGCCAGAGAGATGTGAAGGTATCAAAAATGGACCGATTGAAACGCTGAACCGATGTTGGTGTTGATGAACACGAATTATGTGAGGATTATTGACAGCCCAATGATGAGAATTGTGCGTATTCAATACACCACAATTAGTGAGAGATGCTTTATCAGTGAAGAGGGCTCTCTTCAGAAAACCGACATCATATGTTTCTTTTTGCAAAAACTACTGAGGATCTTGCATGCGAGGCTCATGATTTGTAGGAAACAAAATTTTCACTTTTTGAAAATGATATGGGTGTAAGTTTTGACCGTGGAATTCGCGCCATACAGCAACATGACTTGAAATGCCTAAACGTGGAGCTGCATAGCGTGTACTATCACGAGGATATTGTTCAAAATGTTGAATGATTCGTCCTGGTTGATCGTTGCGTGGACGCCCTGTTTCGTCTGTTTATCCTGAAGCTTCCATTTTTACGCAATCTTCTGTGTAAGCTGGGGAAGACCCTGTGTCCGGGAACCTCAAGATTCTCTGTAGCGTTCTCTGTACAACCGTGAAGCGAGCAAATCATTTCCTGCTTCAGCTTCGTACATGAAATGCATGTCAGCAAATTCTGCATTCGTGAAGCGCTCCATGCTTACCGTTCGACGTGCAGTTAACAAATGACCAATTAGATAGCGTTCTTCCCCACGTATCATAGTACTATGAATTAAATTTTCAGATTCGATTAAAATATGCAACTTTTCCATAAACATTTCTCTTCCTATGATTCTACTTGCAGGTAAATTAATCACCTAAAACCTAATTTCGTTGGCAGCCGGTGCGTGAGCGCTTAATTTTTAAGATGTATGAACTTTTCAACTTGGAATTACTCGAAAACGGCGGAGTTTCAAGATTTTTGTTACTCGTGAAAATCGCTTTATCTTGGGGTTTTCAACAAATAGTTACATTTTTTACCTCTTGTTCAGAAACACATTGTATTTCAGTTATATCCAAGAGTCGCTGTCTTAGCAATTCATTTCTATCATATTTTCATTCCCGACACTCTAATGTTGAGCTTACTATGGAGATTGAACAAAATAACTGTCTGTGAGTTTTGAATGCGGAAATCATACATAAACGTGGGAACTTCCATAGTTCTGTTTTCCGTTTACAAACATTCATCTAGATACAAATTAAACGTTGTAAAATCTTGTTATCCTGGGCTTCTAATGTATGTTCCCACTTTCACGGTTTCCATAAGGAAGTTGAATTTATAATGTTTATTTATTCGCTATGATTTTCTGTGACGACTTGTGATGAATTATTAATTATTCCCACATGCTCCTAATATTGCATTTTAAGCCAAGGAATCACTTTCCCGCAGTCATGTGTCACTTTCCCATAGTCAGTGGTTTGCCTAGGATTTGGGGCTAGATGAAGGTGTGGTGGTAAAAGCCTTTTGTATAACTTTGATGGACTGTTGACAGTTTACTAAAGGGCGGTCCAAGCAGCATCTGAGGGTGATAGGTTGTGGATTTATTTACTGTTTCAAGATGGCTTAATTCCGTACGGAGTCGCTGCCCACGAAGACACGCTGTTTCTACGACCTAATGTGATAGAGTCTGGGAATTTCTTTATTTTGATTTCGGGGTTATTATTTTTCTTAAAGGTGTTCGGGTTATTAAAAATATCGAAAGTAATTAATTGAGTGGCTGATCGTTAATAAATATTACGAAAAGCTCGATGGGTGATCTAATCTGTTTGAAATATAAGAGCTTAGTACGAAGTATTTCACAATAAAATATATGCCAGGTATGTGTAATTCGATGCCCAAATTTTACCCATATACAGAAAAACGATAAATAAAAAGATTTTCAGGAGTAACAATAACCTGAAAACTCTTTTGAAAAATGACGACCTGAAAACATTTTAGATTCTCTAAGGAATAGGCTTACAACGCAGCCGACTAGTAAAATCTAACTTTAAAGACAAGCTGTTGGGGCGAGCTTCATCCCATTCATACAGGAATCTAAAATTATACCAAGGCATCATTTCTCGAAAACGAAAAATTTTGGAGGCTTTTGTCGCTCATGAAAATCTTTTTATTTAGCGTTTTTCTGTATATGGTTGAAATGTGTTGTTCGAAGTACACAACACCTGGTACAAGCGGCAAAACACCTAAAAGCGTGGAGACTGTCATTCTACATTCTAGAGTTTGCCCTCAGAGCGATTTAGTATCCAGTGGGCCAAATTTAATATCTACTGATAGATCTTCTTGTTTTAGTGTCTGTCCGAGGCTGATCATATTACGACTACTGTTTCAATCTTTCTTTCCTTTATTACCTCCCCTCAGGAGGATACAATTATTGTACTTAAGGAGAACGTCTACCCAGAATAAAAAAATGGCTCTCACGTTTGTTGTATGGGAACTATACCTATGAAATTTGGCATACGTACGTATTTTTAAAAGGGTTACAGGTGCGTATTTGTAACGTTTTTTTCAATTTTCGGACTAATTTCTGAGATAATGGGGAAAAATTGGTGAAAAAATAGGATAATTTCAAAAGCTATCCCCTCCGAAAGTTTTCATCGTAGAGTAATGATTTAGATTTCATTTGAAATTCGTTATATTTTAACTTTTATGATGTAACAAAAATTTTTTTCAAAAGGTTATGGTTTTTTGGAAAGATTTTTCAATGTAACTAAAAAGTAAAACGAATTTCATACTGATTTTCCGTCCAGCTATGCAACCACTCTTTGTGCATTCAATGAGATCTAAATCATTGCTCTACGATAATAACTTTGAGAGAAGATAGCTTTTGAAAATACCCCATTTTCCCATCTTCATGTGTCCAGGGAGAACATTTTGCTAAAAATTTTCAGTTTTTTCATTTGCAAGCTATATCGCTTTGAAAAATTGACGCAGTTGATGTTCTGAAAGCTATCTGAACATATGAATATCTTTTCTTGCAAGTTTTTTGTTGTTCCTTGAAGGAACTTGTACCACAGTTATCAAAAGACGTTCGGAAATGATATCATAGATACGTATCACCGCTTCAAGAGCGCACACTGCGGCGTCCTCCTCGACGCGCTCCTCCCCTTCCCGCCTTCCTTTTCCCCTCTCACGGAGCAAAGAAGGTTGTATAGCTTTGCTAGATTGTGAACTAGGGAGTTCTGAGCTGTTTCTACGACCTTACCAACGCAACATATTCCAGATATTTCTGGTTCGTGTCTACTGCGGTGACTGGCTGGCTGTTGAATTGTTAGGCGGCGTATCATTCTTGGGCGACAGCTATTAGGTTATTTTGGTGTACGAGTCCTGTTCGGCCCAGTTGACAAGTTATTTTGGTGGGCGAGTCCTGTTCGGCCCAATTGTTAAATTGTTTTTGGGTTGGTCCTTCTTGGATGTCACTTTTTGTTATTGTCCCTAGCTTAGGGATCTTTGAGGGCCGTTTTTCTGAGGCTTGTTATTCATGAGGAATATTCCTGACACTTCAGGGGTAAGAGAGAAGTCAGATCTTGCAGACCTATTTTTATTAAGTCGGTTCGTCAACAGTTTTCAATTGTTGCGAGCATTTCCGGTATTCTTCAGAGTTTTCGATCTGGTTACAAGTTTTGGAGATTTTTGCGCTGTTTTTCAAGCTTTGAAAATGTCGAGCTGTTTTTCAAACTTTCGAATTTTGAGCCCAACTAAATCAAGCTTCGGAGTTATCGAGCCGAACTAAATCAAGCTTCGGAGTTATCGAGCCGAACTAAATCAAGCTGTGGAGTTTTTCGCGCTGATAAATTTTTAAGCTGTCAAGCCTCAAATTTGAGCCGAACTAAATCAAGCTAATGAAATTTTAAATTCCGTGACGGAAATATGTTTCGCAAGTATCTGTGATACGCGAGCTCAGTTATTTGCGAGGAGAATTATTTTCCCTCCTGTTAAATTACATAGGCACTAGTCGACATCTTCTGGCAATAGCCTAACACTGGCCCTACAAGCTGCATTCGAATCCACCCCCTTCCTCCCTCATTTCCCCCTCTCCCGAACCATAGAACGTTCTGAACCTTCGGCAGCTTGTAAAAAAGTGCTTTTGTATGGAATAGAGCAATAAAAACAACGAAAACGACCTTTCAGAGGCGTTGCATATGCATATGCATTTGCTGGTCGGCGCTGGCTGCTGATTGAACCCCTCCCCCCTTCTCAACCCAATTTCCCTCACTTACGATGCTCAGATCGTTCTGAAAATTTGACAGCTTGTGAAGTAGGCATATCTCTGATGAATAAAGTAAGAAAACAAAAACCAGGAGTTTTCCGGGTTCTGGGTAGACGTTCCCCTTAAGGGAATTAGCACTCCCAGAGAGAAAATGCATGAGGGCCCGAGCTGAGAGTTAGGTAGGCGTTCTTTATATATACATATATGAATAAGGATAAATATGCTTTCAAAACTAAGAGACAATTTCTTTAGAGTATTGCTCTACATATGGTGTTATCATAGGATATTTTTTTTTTTTAAGGATCACCTTTTTTTGGTTCACTGCTGTACTGTTTTTCAGCACTTACTACTTTCTTCTTCAACTTTTATCTTGTTTCATGAATTTTTTTCTCAGTATACTGTTTTTATGCACCTTGTGGGTAGATTCCGCATTCTATTAACTCTATACTAAATGGTGCCTTTACTCTTCCATTCTTTGGACATCTTTGTTGTGGCAAGGGGAGGCTAAAACTTTATTATATTAAATCAATCCTTTATTACCTCTCAAAGTGCCCCAGTGACACACTGTGTGTAATCCAACTTGGGAGAGTGGGTTTTACTATTTTTTTATATACGACATGGATTTTGACGTTCATTTGATCTTTACTACTTCCCCTTGTGGTGACACAGAGTAATTCAAATGGTTTCCTTGTCGCAGTATCGCATTCGACCCGAACAAACAGCTGCTGGTAAAGTACAACTTCGCACCACAGAGGGCTGCGGTCAACGTATCGCCCATGAAGAACGCTCATGCCGAGGTCTTGTTCCGGCTCTGATGCAACTTCCGGGAGTTGCTGACACTGCTGTGGGGCGTGTTTTGGCCGTCTTTTGGTCGTTTATTTCAGAATTGAATTAATAATAATATATGCTTTTCCAGGTGTTCGAATATTCAAAACTTTTTCACTATTTTCAGCGGCGCACCCACCCGGAAATTTCGGGAGGCCAGACAGTAATTATCAGTAATCTATTTACAACTAATATACCTTGAAAATGTCTCCCAAAACTAGCCCCCCGCCTCAAAATTTCGAGCTTCCCCCTCCTCCTCCCCTGTGGCTGCTCTACTGACTATTTACTTTTCCATGGTGCTGATCGATCTATTCCTGTGATGCAGTTTCACACTCTGCAAAATCTCGAATAAGTTTCGACTGCTGTTGCTGCTGCTGCTGCTTGAAGCTGTGGGCTTCCAACTTCAGAGTACCCGCGTGTCAACCAGTCATCTTTAAATCGTCCTCTACGCTTTTTAGAGAAAGTTATATCAATAATAAGTTAAAATAATCAATGGATTAAAATAAATTATTACAATACAAATTATGACCCTGCGACTATTTTATTTATGTCCTAATAAAAGAGAATTCAAAATTATTTGTCCTAATTCCTTAAATGTGTGGAAAAATCTGTAAAATCTTGTTTCAGTAAGTTTTTAAATAGTAAATTTGATACTGATCTAACATTAACTACCGTTCATTCCGAAAAAACTTTATTTGGTTCCTTTTTTTGGCAAATGATCGAAGACTCTAAAATGGAATTTATTCTACTTCTGTCGAGAAATTTTACGCTTAATGATTTCGAAATTAAATTAATTAATACGCGCCAAGTAAGATGGCCTTTCAATTATAATGCTAAAACATCTGAATACATGCTCTCCTCAATAAGTTATATTATAGTATCGCATAGTGAGTCTGAGTACGTGGGTTCGATTGCTCGCAGTGTTGCAGAGCATGCCGCAGTTTTCGCACCCTCACATTCCTCAGTCAGCTCTCATGCAGTGAGGTGTGACCTCTTAGTTCAGTTTTATGATTTTACAATTTTAAGCGAATCGCCTCAGCATCTGGTTCAATTAAACCTCCGCAGATTAGATAGTTGAGTTATCAAACGTCGAAATCGTCGCATGATTTCATCAAGCTACCAGACAACAAAGTTTTGCCTTTTCGTAATATCTGAATGAAAAACACTTGTTGCTCTGCTTATCTTTCAGGATAACGACTGAAGGTTACATCGGTCTGGAACTGTTATGGATTGGCATGACTGTCATTCAGGATATGTCAAGTATTTAAGTTGGTGATTAATCTCCAGAAATAAACCCAACAGCAAATTTTTGGAAAAACCAGGAACGACGAGGTAGACATAGAGACGACCGTCCACGAACTGTGGCCGCACTACGAAATTACATAGTTATAGTAAAAGTGGATTAAAATCAACCAGCTGTATTCTGAGAGCCCCCCAAAAGTTGCGTAGTTCATGAACGCGTTAGAATGCGCTTCCCCAACCTTTAGCTTGAATTCAAGCTTTCGTTCTAACTGGTATTGGTTGAAAAATATTATGTATCCCCAACAGCTCTATTTTTGACCATAGTTGAAGTAACGTGTCCCTAAAGCACTCTGTCTACGAGAAAGGGGTGAAAAGTGGCGACGATTCTTCTCGAGCTCATCACACATAATTTCAATCGGGTTAAAATCAAGAAATTCTGGTGGCCAGTCCATGAATTCGTATTTTCCCACAGTGGCAATAAACTAATCTTAAATATTTCCACTTTATAAGATGCGAAGATAATCGATATAAAGTGTGTACTTGTAATTAGACCTCGGAGCTCATTTTGCCATCACGAAAAGTAACAGATCCATGTTCATCCTGGCAAAAACATTCTAAAGCAATACGCTGCCTACGAAGGCGTTAAGAATTGGGTCAATGCATGATGGATCCATAGTTTCAGGCGCGCGTTGCTACAACCTGACTAGCCTATCATTCTGAAAGAGCGTGGATCTAGATTCATCGGACCACATCACATGCTTTCAATACTCAACAGTCCAATCTTAGTGTTCTCGAGTGAATAACAAACTACTTTTTCGATTTACTGTTGACTTTAATACTGGTGATTGATTTAATGTTCTTAATTTTTCAACTCCTGACATTCAGTTCGATTCCACGTGGACTTTATTGGCTTCCTGGTTGATTTGAATTTATTTGATTAATTTTTTTACACCCGACTCCCAGATATTTGAGAAATTGTATTCCGATCTTAACGAAACTCGCTAGCAATTATTTGCAGTAATAGGCAACGGTTTTTCTTCACCTATTTCTTCAAAGAGCGTCTGTCTTCAAACCCTATTGAAAATCGAGGACGGTGCACCGGTGGAATATGAGTGGAAACATGGACGATTTGAGGTTGGTTTATCGTCTATTTAAGGGTCAAATGTCCAGTCTCCGCGACCATACTGCGCCCTCAATACGTCCATACTGCGACCAACTTTGGTCGGTGAACAGCTTCAAATCAACCTCAAATCACCTCTAAAACCAACTTAGGCCGATGAATGGTTTCAAATCAACCTCAACCCAACTCTACATCCAATGAATCGATCGCTTCGCAACCTTAATCAATTCCAAATCACGGGTGGCCACCTCTACGCAATCGCTTAAAAAACGCTCCCAGCTGCCAGTGTATGACGTCACGAGCATATATACATATGGTTGTGACGTTATACACTGGCAGCTGGGAGCGTTTCTTATCCATCGTACAGAGATCACCTGTGATTCTGATTTTGCTAGGGTGAAGAAGCAACAATATTAACATACCATGCTAACCGCACACCAATATTAAATATCATCTACCCTTATTTAGGATATATGAATCAATTGCGCAACCTTAACCAGCACATTTACGTAGATATTTGGTAGCAACGATCAGATATTTGGTATAACCACCCCCGACCCACACACACACACAAATATGTACCTGAACACATTGTTGATCACCTTCGAGAACGTCCTTCAATTCAGAGGTTGCTGAAGACGGACGAGGGACATTCAGGTTTGGTTTCCACATTTAGTTGCTTTTACATTGCCTTCACTACCAGCTCCACCACAACGATGAATCGTCATATATATCAATTGACCGAGGTGGTGAAGCTAATAGTTGGGCCATCTCTCGTTCCTCGTCAACAAGAAGAATCGCCATTTTCCCCAGAAGTCACGGGTCCGAACTCAAATACAAGCGAAATTTTAGAAGAAAACGACTCTTTGTGCGTTCCAGCGTCATTTTCTTATGAAGCTTCCGTTAGAGTAGCCAATGCATCATACAACCGTCTTTCTTTTTAACCGTTGCACATAAATGTAAATTGCTGTCTTTTTATTTGAAATTCGGATCGAAACGTTAAAAAATATTTATAAAATCCTGTCATAAAATTATTGATAAGGCGATGTATTGGTATCGGTCAATTTTACTGGTGTTGGTAAAATCCGGCCGATACTTTCCAATAACGCGTATTTTATCATAAAAATGAAGGTCATAAATCATGAAAGTAAAAGTATGATCAAATAAAGAGCCTATTCATACCTAGTAAATTAGTTAGCTAACTGTTGAATTACAGTGTTTAATAAGGCCCGCTAACTGAATTTACTTCTTCGACTTCCCGATGAGGCACGTACGGTCAGTAAGTGAAAGCTATGTAACATGAATAGTGGAAAACAGAAGCGACATATAATTATTATACTTAAACAACAAAACAGGCGAACCAAAATCAAACCAATTATGTAAATAAAGTTGAAAGTGTATTTTAAAGTTTTTGAAATTTAATGCAGAAAAAGCTGAAAATTCGATTTTTATTTATCTTGTAAATCGTCAAATACTACAAAGCGAATAATTTTATTTTAGTTTTAGCATATGAATCCCCGTACAGTAGGAATATAGCATTTTTCTTTAATTTACGATGTTTGAAAAATTCACGAACAATCTTATAGTTAGTTGCGCGTAATTGGATCTTTTTGGTTTCGGGGCCTATCGAATATTAATGTTTTTTCGCCGAAGTATGTATTTTGGTATGGAAAACACAAACATGCTAACTATTTTGTGGATAAATTATTGTTTTGGTCCACTTTTGGAACTACACCTTTTCACTTCAAATTAATCTAAGTCACGTTCAAATTAATCCGAGTAAAGTTCAAATTAATCCGAGTCAAGTTCAAATTAATTCAAGTCAAGTTCAAATTGATCCAAGTCAAGTTCAATTAAATCCAAGTCAAGTTCAATTTAATCCAAGTCAAGTTCAATTTAATCCAAGTCAAGTTCAAATTAATCCATGTCAAGTTCAAATTAATCCAAGTCAAGTCACCGATACTTTTACAATTTTATTAAAATAAAATCATTATAAGCCCAATATGAGTAATGCAATAAAATTATTCACTAATGTATCTAATAATATAACAATATTAACAATAAA
Organism: Morinoia aosen; assembly: GCA_030386875.1. Lineage (NCBI taxonomy): Eukaryota > Metazoa > Arthropoda > Malacostraca > Amphipoda > Talitridae > Morinoia > Morinoia aosen. Next base: position 47,552,485 of record CM059575.1, read on the forward strand.
GTTTTCAATTAGGAATAATAGAACTGCTCTAGCTTTGTTGACTATATTGTTGCAATAAAATAACAAAACGAAATCCTTGCAATAGATGTTTCAAACCGTATTGAAAAGTAATGTAGACTAGTTGTAATAGCAAATGTTTTCAAAAGTAGACCGAAAAAATAATTTCTCCGCAATATGGTTATCATTTTCATGTTTTTCACACCAAAATACATACTTTGACGAAAAGAAAACATTACAATTCGATAGGATCCGAAACCGGAGAGATGCGCTAACACGCAACCAACTATAAGATTGTTCGTGATTTTTTTCAAACATCTTAAAATAGAAGAAAAATGCAAGATTTGTGATGAACGGCGATTTGCATGATAAATTGAAATAAAATAATTAGCTTTGTAATATTTTACGACCTACAAGCTCAATTAAAACAGAATTTTCAGTCATTTTTATGTTTAATTTATAAAAACTTTAAAATGCGCTTTCAACTATATATGATAGGTTTAATTTTTGTTAGCTAAAAATGTTTTAGTTGTAAAAGTATAATAATTTTATGTCCCCACTGTGTATAACTATTTATGCTACAAAGTTTTGACACAGACCGTCCGTGACATCGGGAATTCAACGTAGTAAATTCACTTAGCGGGCCTGATTAAACGATGTAATTCAACATTTAGCTAATTTACTTGGTATGAATAGGCTCTTTAGTTGATTATACTTTTCTTTTAACGAATTATGACCTTATTTTCACGATAAAGTACGTATTGTTGGAAAGTATCGATGAAATATCGGCCAGATTTTGCCGCTACCGATATATCTGTACATCACTAGCCTACGATCACGCAACGTTTGCTAGTAGGAAGCTCCTCAATTCAAAATATAATTCAACTCTAACTCATCAATAATGCTAATGTTCATCAGGTGATTAAGGAGTTTTATTCGGTTAGTATTTACTTTAATGCGTTCACGGAAATCACGACCTCTGTTTTAAAGACTCACTAAAAGAGCTCATATACGAACGCTTTACACGAATGACATTTTGCTCGCTGATACGTAATTTTCAAGCAATAACATGAATTACGTTCAGGTTAAATTAGCATTATATATTCGGCTGCATCGTACCTGCATTCTTGAAATACGCCCGGTATTTTGGCGGTAACCATCAGTGTCAGTATGGCTAAGTTAAGTTATTTTAGGTTAGTTTATTCAGCTAATCTAACGTTACCAAATCTAATTTAACCCAGCATCACGTCATGCTGTATTACATCATATTTACGTGTCCGTTTCTCCGCTTTTATATACAAAGTTCCTATAACTTCACAGGTTAATAACTTAAACATTATGCATCAGTGAGCAAAATATCATTCATTTAAAACGTTCTTAAATGTGTTCCTTTGAAGATTCTTTGAAAGAGAATTCTTAATTTCCGCGAACGAATATAAGTAAATATTGATGTTTTTTCTTCAAACATCGTTATTCCGTAATTTTATAACGCAGCTCGTCAGATATTTATTGAAGTTTAATTTTCTTTCTAATAAATTGAAAACTAGTGATGTACAGATAATAGAAAAAGGCCGATACCGAAACTATCGGTACATCTAAATTGAAAATATTGCATATTGTTTCTTGTCAAAGGTTTCTCAAGTGGAATTATACTGCAACTTAGAAGTTTGAAGCTAAATTGTGTTAACACTTACTGTAAAATAAGAAAGGAATTAATAGTGAATAAACACTATTCATTACAATTCATTTACACTAAAAAATTATTCAGACGACAAGGTTGATGGCACTTGTTGTCTCAATCGTCACCTTCATCGGCGCTTGACAACATGCCATACCGGCATAACGTCTTCAATGGAATAAGAAACTCACTTGAGAGCGAACACCTTATACCTTTTCTGAGCAAAAATTGTTTCAAAAATAAGATACACTCTAACGTACTACACACTTACACTGAAATACATTCTGAAATTGCTTGAAACTTATTAAATGAGTCAGAAACCAGCACCACATCTGAGACGCACAACTGCCACAACACAATTCAAATAACTGCCGCCGCCCGGCCGCCGTGAACTTCGAAAGAGCTTGACATCTTGCCGACGTGCGCGAGCAGTGTTGCCATCTCTAACTCGAGTGCAGATAAAATTTTTGGCTAAGATGAATAACAGGATAGTATTATTTAATGAAAACTGTAATAAATGATTAAATTGCATTTAAATACCTTATTACATTATATATATCCGCAAGTTAAAGTTTTAGGTAAATTTACCAATTTTTTAGCTGACAGCTTTGACTAGCAAGTATTCCTCGGCAGCTACCAACTGTAATTTTCATGGCAAATGAATTTTGCTGTCTGAGAGTGCTCAAGAATGTTGGCATGTACGATTTTCCATAAGAATGTTTTTTATCTTTCATTTGAGAGTAATTTGAACTCAATAGGTGAATCATTTCAAAAGTTACGAGTGGTAGACTGAAATCTAAAGTTGCATTCAAGAAATTCTAAAGAAATTTCTGTAGTTTCCAGAAGACCGTTCCCATACCGTCTCCGCTGCAGCCTGACAGTATTATGTCCTATGAAAAGTTTAACTTTTTAAGCTATTAGTGTCTTAAAAATTTATAATTATCGGCTTATTCAATGTATTCATCGTATTTTGATTTTTATCGTAGGTATCTCTCACTATTTCGAGACGGTATCTAAATAATAAACCGATGAACAGTTATTCTCTTATTAAACTATTGCATTTCTTTTAATATTGTTATCATTGTCACAATTTACTTCTGTTTGTAGGCTATTACGTGTAGTTTTTCATCCACGTATTCTTTAAGATTTTTGTCTATAATGGATCTGTCCAAATCGTGCGAGCATTGAATTAATTTTCGATTTATCTGCAAGCCTTTTTTAAAATGAGCCAAGAGCTTGAAACGTTCATATGAATTCGTTTTTAAAATGGATCTTCTCTATCACCTGCTCTACGGACTGATTTTTCTTGTATGAGATTTGCTCATATAATTGTTCTGCCAATTATACATATTTTATTAGGCTTGATTGGAATAAAACATCCCCTCAGGGGGATACAACTATTGTATATGTGGGAATTAGCGCTCCCAGGGGAAAAATGTGAGGGCCCGAGCTGAGAGTTAGGTAGGGCTTCTTTTTGTTGAAATAAAATGATTTTGTTGGGTTAAGGACCACCTTTTTTCGATTCACTACTGCACGGTTTTTCAGCACCTCGGACTTTTTTCCTCAACTTTTATCTTATTTCATGAACTTCTTTCTCATCTTACTCTCATATTCTGCTTAGATTCCTCATTCTCTTATCTCCATACTGAATGGTGCCTTCCTCCTTCCTCTCCGATACGCTCTTTTTGTTTGGCGGTTAGGGAGGCTTTAACAAACTTATAATCTAATCTGGAATAAAACATCCTATTCATAGAGGCCTGAATATTTTAATTTTTATCTCAGTGTGAAAGGTTTTATAATTAGTAAAGCAAAAATGTAAAATTTCAGAACAGCTTTTTATATTTATTTCATTATTATTTTGTTCATTTCATTTCAAAGTTAAGAGGTTATTTAACATAGATTAATTTTAGTTGCTTGAGGGCATGAGAAACAAGTGCCAGAAAAACACGGTATCAGCGATTCTGAGCCAGATGGCCGTCCTTGGCCAAGTCAACCTCGAATCGCTACTAGATACCGCGAGTTAAAGACGGTGTATGGACGGGAGGCCGCGGATGGCAGTGCCGATCATAACATGCTCGTAAATTGGGCGGTGTACCGTTGTTTTATCGGTCGGATGGCCGAATGACCAATAAATCGCGGATAATAAGCCCTGTCAACCATATTCCACCGGTGCACCGTCCTCGATTATCAATAGGGAAGAGCGTCCACACCTCTGGTCTGTCTCACAATTTGGGCAAGATGATTTTTGTCTCCAACTTGCAATAATATTATTGTTCTCTGTACCGTTACGGTATTTTTTACCGCTTACCTGTTTTAATTTTGATGAAACCCAATATTTTATTTTGATGAAACTAATGAATTTTTCTCTATGCGACAAACATTTCAAGATTGCTACTTTGCACAGTTAAATTAAATAAACTCAGTAATAAATGGCACAAAATATAAAGCTAAAGTTATCTACTATTGTTATCTACAAGAATTAGCGCTATCTGGGGGAAAATGTGTAAGGGCCTAAGCTGAGAGTTAGACGGTCTGCTGCCCACCACTGGTCTGCTGCCAACACCTCTGGTCTGCTGCCCACACCTCTGGTGTGCTGCCCACACCTCTGGTCTGCTGCCCACACCTCTGGTCTGCTGCCCACACCTCTGGTCTGCTGCCCACACCTCTGGTCTGCTGCCCACACCTCTGGTCTGCTGCCCACACCTCTGGTCTGCTGCCCACACCTCTGGTCTGCTGCCCACACCCCTGGTCTGCTGCCCACACCTCTGGTCTGCTGCCCACACCTCTGGTCTGCTGCCCACACCTCTGATCTGCTGCCCACACTTCTGGTCTGCTGCCCACACTTCTGGTCTGCTGCCCACACTTCTGGTCTGCTGCCCACACTTCTGGTCTGCTGCCCACACCTCTGGTCTGCTGCCCACACCTCTGGTCTGCTGCCCACACCTCTGGTCTGCTGCCCACACCCCTGGTCTGCTGCCCACACCTCTGGTCTGCTGCCCACACCTCTGGTCTGCTGCCCACACCTCTGATCTGCTGCCCACACTTCTGGTCTGCTGCCCACACTTCTGGTCTGCTGCCCACACTTCTGGTCTGCTGCCCACACTTCTGGTCTGCTGCCCACACCTCTGGTCTGCTGCCCACACCTCTGGTCTGCTGCCCACACCTCTGGTCTGCTGCCCACACCTCTGGTCTGCTGCCCACACCTCTGGTCTGCTGCCCACACCTCTGGTCTGCTGCCCACACCTCTGGTCTGCTGCCCACACCTCTGGTCTGCTGCCCACCGAACGCTCCAGAAGAATATATTTTAATTTGCTACGGAAACACTTCGGAAAATGTGATGTATGTTTACGACCTAATTCAAATATTTCAGTACTGTTTTGCTTTGAAGTTAACTCACCTCCAAAGACAATCGCTTAAATTTATCATTGAGTCACAGACGTCATGCGGAGAGGGGAGCAGTAAAATACTGGTATGCGTGCCTTAATGTCGATTTCATCAGTATACTTCATCATTATTACTTCACGTCAACAGTATATTATTTAACGACTATTTGTTAAAATAAACCAAGTTTTCATTGCTGATTTCAAAAAATACGGGATATTAATAGGTATTGATCGAATGCATTAGGAAATATTGCCCGAAGTATGTTACACACGCGATGATGATATTTTAATTAATATTTCTTGAGTATGCCTTATTCTTTTTTGTTTATTCAATTAATACACTTTTCACCAATGAACGAAAAATTCTTAGCAACTCATTTCAAATTTCCAGCGTCATCGATTTCCCAAGCCTCATGTATGTCAATTTCGAAGCGAATTGGATGAACAGCAAACATGTGGGGTGAACCACGTTGACTGCATCCACTGGATCATAATTCGGTACAGATTTACTCTCAGCATCCTCACACCGTACCTTCCTTCACTGTTAACATTTTGGCGATTATGAGCGGAGCGCAGTTTTGGCAGACATATAACCTAACGAGGCCTCATAAACTTAAACTTTACGGATCACGCGGCGCTCAAATTCATGGAGGTACTTGCAGTATTTTAGGGTGCTTATTTATGGAATTCGTAGTTCAAGAACAGTCTACTTGACGGTGACGCCTACCTCATCATAGTTGATTGGTGAGGAGAGAAAAGCTTACTCTTCCCTCGAACGTAAATTCTCGGTACGTTGAAGCTGCATCAGTAAAATGCACTGAGAATCCTCCTACGTAGGATTGTTGTACTTGTACTTTGAAAGGAATATTCACGCAGAAAAGGAGCAAAGTTCCCTTAATTACACCCAAATTTCATCGAGTTATTTTCGTACAAAGTAATAATTTAGTTATTTGTGAATAAATTTCAATGACCCAAAAAATAGGAATCTTATCCGTTAGCATTTTGCATTCTAAAAACCATTCAATTAGGTGTGTATTTTGCGTTTGATTTCAAAGATGGAGACGCAAACATTGTTTAGATGCAAGATGACACGCTATTCTGGTTTTAAATTGTTTCAATGGTTGAGGGGTTTTGAGACTCTAGGGAAGTTTGTTCCACAGTAAGGCGCATGGTTTTGACGGAGCTTTCTGTCCAAATGTCAAATGAACGTCAGATGAACGATGTCAGATGAATGACGTTCAATGTCATATGAACGATGAAATGTATCATTCACACATAACTTGTATTTTTATGCCGTTTCTTATGTAAACATATTTGGAATTGTAGCACATAACAATTTCGCACATTCAAGATAAATTTGTTCTTTTGAATTTTTTCCAGCTTGATGATTAAAGCGTTAACGTGCCTCTTTACGAAATTGTTTCACGTTAGTGAAATAACGCGTTCCGATTTCTAACAGTTATTTCTACCTAAGAAATCAAAGAAGACAAATTTGTTATTTGGCCAAGCGCATAAATAAACCGTGCAACTACAGAAAAATAATTATTTTCAAAAACGCATTAATTATTCTAGCCTCAGGAATAGCAAATAATTGTTTTAGAAAACTTCACATGCACTATATATATAGTAGCAATTGTGCTTCTTGCAATGAGTATTTTTTATTATTCATAAGTCATTCTCTCAAAGACAGATTAGCTTACCCATCTCATAATCTCTGAAGGAAATTGGAAATGAAAAATTACAAAATTACAAGTAAAATCCATTACGTAGAGAATATTTTTAACTTCCTCATGGTGTCGAAGAGAATCTACAAATTTACTGCATGTTCAATGTCATGAAGTGTAATCTCTATGTGTGCGCAGAAATATTTTTACGAGTTATGCAAGGTAACAGCAGCCACGTTCCTTTTACGTGGAAATGCTGCATGTCTGCATCCGACCGAGCGTACATCGAATTAGCAATTTACAAAATACGGCTCATGTGTAAATAAAATGACCTTATAAATAATTTGTTACGAACGAATTGGGAAATTTACGTTTTCGCTGTTTAATAATTTTCTGTAATGATTAGTAAGAAAGGACATGAGTTTCAGAGCCCAAACGTACACGAATCTCACAATCAGGAAAGTTATTGGTCCCCGCAGTAAAGTTGGAGAGCAGTTTACGGGCCAATAAAGTTCGGTGCTAGGACCCTAAACTCTTGCTCCAATTCTATCTCACTCGCACTTGCCACACAGCGCACCAGCACAGCAGACGCATTGTCAAACTTCTTTTAGTGACAGACAGAAATTTGACGGAACGAGGTTCCGAAATACAGCTTTTGAAGATTAGAGCGAGTTATCTCCCGTGTGGTGAAATATCTGAATTTTTGTGTTTTCGCATCTTCGGAGGAGTAAAATTTCTAAATATCAGAAGAAATGAAATCAGGGCTTCAAAACTTCCGCATTCTCACCAATACAATTGTGTCATATGTACGGATTTTCATCTCTATGTTTGATCCAATATTGCAATGAGAGGTATAAAGTTCTGCTTTACCGACAACAATCTATTCAATTTTTTTGTAACTATGAGTGTGTATAAGCTGATGTTGAACAAACATGTCTGTTCAACGAAACAACAGGTTTGTCTACTCAGCGTATCGTGAACTGAAAGCGCTCTTCAGGTACAAATTAGTGATCTCATGCATGCACACGTTCACCAGTGATTTGAAGTTCACATTCACCTCCGATACATGGTGTACTACAGGTTCTTTTAGATTAAATCCATACAATTTTGCTTGCTATGCATAAATCCTAAAAACACAAGGAAAAGTACTGTTAATGCTTCGAAATTTTCAGTTTATTTAGCGAACACGAAAAACAAAAATATTAGATATGACGCCCATCAGTCATGATGCTTTCAAATTGGCATAGCGCGGATATTTTGCCGTTTCGAATGACCCCACGGTTTTTTTATGTCGTTTGTAAGGGTTGTGACAATATTTTGAGGCTTTGCACAAGCTTTGATCTCAATTTGTAGCAAAAAATAGTAATCCATCTGGTTGAGGTCATACAAATTTAGGGCCAAAAATTTCTCTCCAGGAATTGCATACCGGACCTCATGAGCAAGGCAACAGTTTTACTAGCCGTGTGGGTAAAGGCCGAACCTGCTGTATTGCTGTAAAATGAAATTCATATTTGAGGCCTTGGTTATCAGCAATGGGATGATCTATTTTCGCACGACCTTATAGTAGGATTTAGCATTCACTTGTTCGTTGTCGGTGAAGAAGTGGGTAAAGACGTCACCCTAACTAGAATCTATCCTTCCGATATGACGCAACCTGTTTTACTGGTAGTTATCGTTAATTAGTTGTCAGTGCTTAAAGACGCCATCTATAGTGATCGTTGCGTCCGTTACAAGCCCGTTAGCCGTGAAAATGTTATCAGAAAAGAACTTGGTAGTCTGTTTTCTTTTTTTAACAAATTCAAAAATTGCATGCAACCATCCAAACAAACATTTATTACCTTATTAGTTTGGAGATGCTTCATATCTCGTGCGTAAGAAGTTCAACCAAGATCCTTGATCGCTCTATAAATTGGCGTGATGCGATGAGCCTCTTCTAAGCCAATGTAGATGTGACTCTGTTGGATATGCTTTGACCCATTTTTTGAAGCCGACTAGAAAACGTGGTTCGCAAGTTTTATATTTTCCTAGAGCGTGGGCTCTGCGATTTTGGTCAGATTTATCAAAACGCTTACATCACTGGAACCTTTTTTTCTTGGATACTAGGGGGATTTTGCCAGACGCCTGGGGTACGGCTCGCTCGACCAACTTCAATGGTTGCTCAATGTTTTGTCTGTTCCGCTACGTAATGTTTATACGACGATCATTGAATGTTTATTCCTATCTTCTTAAATATTTATAGGTGAGGAAAAAAATTCTAAACATTTATGAACTTTTCGGGATAAATCCCATCATCAGCTGAAAAACACACGACATGAAATAAGTGAGATTAGTTACAGATACAAAATGGTTCACGAGATAATAATAAATTAAATGAAAATGCACAATGGGAAAGAACTGTATAGAACTATCATTCAGTGCTGGTCTACCCTCTAAAATTTAAAACAATTTTCAAAAAAACAATTTATTTACCACAGGTGATACAGAGGTAGAATGTTTCTTAAGTCTAGTACAATGGTCAAATTTGAGTATAGCAACCTGTGGCCCCGAATAGGTTCAGCGACTTCTAGGGCATCCTAACATTAACGTTATTAGACCAGAGAGGTCTCTTTCCATCTTGGAATAATGGAGTACGGCAACGATTATAAGTATGAGTGTGGGGTAGAGAAACACAGTAGTTAATCTAGGAACTACATGTACTGTACGTCCGTCGGACACGGCGGCGAGAACCAGAAGAAGGAGCTCGATCGCTCTACAAAGGCGGTTAACACATGAACATAGAAAACGGGACGGAAGCAATTTAATGGGCGACTGCGACAACTCATATATAATAATAAATATATATACTGGAGTTGGATCTCAACACACCCCCTCCAACTGAAGTATTCCATCCCACTATGCATCAATTCACATAATAATCAATTAGAGCTAACATTTCAACGTTCAGATCTTTCATTGAACATTGAACAGCAGAAAACAACATAAAAAAAATCATCAGTGTAGATCAACAGATTACACTGAGCACGATACAAAAAAAAAATATAACGCCCAATAATGCATAGTCCGCAATAGCGTTAAGAGTATTGTACTCAAGAAAGTTCTACCTTTTCTTGCAATTGGTGTACACAAAGCTAAACTAGAAACATGTCAGACACAGTAACTTAGAATTAAACACACACTTTGAACTTGAGCAATGACTGTCTAGTAACAGGCTTTGTGAACATGTCAGCCATATTTTCCTCTGAAGGAACAAAGCTCAAAACTGCTTTATTGTCTTGAATAATTGCTCGAATGAAATGAAATCTCATGTCTATATGTTTCGAGCGTTGATGATGAACAGGGTTTTTGGCTAGGTCAAAAGCGCCTTTATTATCTACAAAAATTTTAACAGGTTCATCATATCCATCCATATCACATAGTAGCTGTTTGAGAAAAATTCCCTCCTGCACAGCATAAGTCAGGGCAACATACTCAGCTTCGCAGCTTGAAAGAGCAACAATATTTTGTTTCTTGGACTTCCAAGATATCAGTGAACTGTTGCTAGATGACTTAAACACATATCCTGATATGCTCTTCCGGTCAGAGGATCCACCCCAGTCAGAGTCAGAGAAACCAGTAATATGCACGGGGTTCTCGGATGTCACAAATTTCAAACCATATGAAATAGTACCTTTAAGATACTTCAACACAAATCTACACAAGTTCAGATGAGCATTTGTTGGACAAATTAAATGTTGCGACAGTAATGTAAAAACATAGCAAATATCAGGCCTAGTACATGTCATGAAGTAGATCAGGCTGCCAACTATCTCACGGAACAGTTTTGGATCGCACAAATTCCTAGAATCAGAGCTTACATCAAGCTTGTTGGCACTGGGATCACATGGAATAGACTTAGGCTTACAATCAGACATCCTAAATTTTGACAAAATTTTCTCAACATACTTTGACTGCTTCATCTCAATTGAGTCATGCTTCACATCAAATTCAATGCCTAGAAAACATGAAATTTGTCCAAGATATTTCATTTTGAATTTGTTTGACAACGAACACTTTACTTCACTCAATACAACAGCGTTAGAAGAGGCCAAAATTAAATCATCAACCCATACAATGATAATCACTTTTCCAGAGTCACTTTCCCTCACATAGACACAAGTATCACTGAGAGATTGAACAAAATTTTGTTCAACAAGAAAATGATGCAAAAGGTTGTTCCAGTTACGGCCACTTTGCTTTAAGCCATACAAAGATTTTTTGAGTTTGCAGACTAACTTCTCTCCATTTTTGTCAAGTTCAACAAATCCCTCAGGCTGTTCTACAAAAACATCACACTCTATTTTTGCATGAAGATAAGCAGTGCACACATCCACCTGGTGCACAATGTACGACTTTTGCACAGCAATATCCATCAGCATTCTAACAGAAGTTAGACGTGCTGTTGGAGAAAAGGCTTCTGTGAAGTCTACATCAGGTTCTTGGGAATATCCCTTGGCTACATAACGAGCTTTGAAAGTTTCCTGGTCATTGGGACCTTATTTAACACTATAAACCCATCGTCCCCCAATAACAGATCTATCTTTTGGTTTTTCAACAAGTTCGTACGTCTCATTATCGGCTAGTGCAGCCATCTCATTGCTCATTGCCTTCTGCCATGCAACAGAATCTGGGGATGAAATTGCCTCAGAGTAAGACTTAGGGATACTGCTCACTCTGTAGCAATAATCAACAAAATTATTAGTGATATCCAATTCCTCTGGATCAACATAGTCTTTTAAATAAGCTGGGGGCTTCTTTTCTCTCAAAAGAAATCTTCTAGTGGGCTCTGCATCTGAATGATTTTCATTTTGAATCACTTCTGGGACAGTCCCAGGTTTCAACTCAGCCTCAGCCTTATCAGCCTTCTCACTTTGTTTCAGCTCAGCAGGGTTATCTACAGCAATGAACTCATCCTCACCCACCACATTTCTAGAAATTTTATCACAGAATGTGACACATCTGACTCTTTTTATTTGACAATTTTCAGGGAAATAAATCATGTAAGCAGGGCTGCACGGGTCATATCCCACAAAAGTACCCTGCTCTGACTTAGGGTCAAGCTTTCCTGGGTTTTGAACCATGGCAAAACATTTTGAACCAAAAATGTGCATATTGGAAAGGTCAGGTTTCTTTCCCGTGAACATCTCAAAAGGAGTTTTGCCTGTCCTTTTGTTGAATCACCTATTTCTAATGTAAGCAGCTGTTCTTACAGCATGATTCCACAATTCTTTTGGCAAATTTGCATGTAGCAACAAACACCTAGCCATCTCAAACAATGATCTCGAAGATCTCTCAGCAGTTCCCTTCTGATGGGGAGAGTACGGAGTTGAAAATTAATGTTTTATTTTGTTCTCCGTGACAACAGCTTTGAACAAGTTTGAGGAATACTCTGTGCCGTTATCCGTTCTTAGACGCTTTACAGAGCCAAATGGAGCAGAACCAGCCAATAATTTCTTAAATGCTCCAACAGAATCACTTTTGCTCTTTAGAAAATAAATAAAAATAAGACCTGAAAAATCATCCACAAAAGACATGACATACATGGAATTTTCAAAAGAAGTAGGACTTATAGGTCCAGCTAGGTCACTATGGACTAGCTCTAAAGGTTTCTTTGATTTTTCATCAGGGTCTCTGCTCCTATATTGACACATTTTACCCTGGACACAGCTCTCAAAATCGAAATTATGCTTGTTGGTAATTTCCATTCCTTTAGTAATACCTTCGAGGCTCATCACATCTTTTACATTACAATGCCCAAGAATATTGTGCCACTCCTCCAGAGTGTGTTCACCAACAGCATTAATAGAATCAACAGAGCTTACAGAATTTAAATAATACAGCTTACCACATTTTTTAATATTAAATGCATTCCCATCTGAAGCAAACAACTTTGAACCATTTTGATTGAAATTAAATGATGCACCCTGATCAATAGCAGCCTGGACAGAGAAAATATTCTGCTTAAAACTAGGAATACAAAGAACATTTTTTAAAAGAACATTGTGTTTCCTATTTTTGGCATCAGTCAAGGTAATTTGCGCATCACCCTTACAATCTACAATATTGTTCATTCTAGAACCATCAGCTAATTCAATGAAATGCTTACTAGGATCAAAACTTTTATCTAAAGATACAAACTTAGATTTATCACAGATGATGTGAGCAGTTTCTCCACAATCCACCAGTAACTTTGCACTGTCTACAACAGAAGCACTTTCTGAGTCTGTTGATACTCTAAAACAAAAAGAGCTTTTCATATCTTTGCTATCAGTAGCCATCGCTTTCGCGGTATCTCTCTTTCTGCAAAAATTAGTATCATGAGATGCACTTTTACAAATAGAACACCACCGATTTTTCTTTGCACTGTGACTTTTACACTCGGATTTCTTGTGACCTGACTTACTATATAAGTAACAAGTAATTTTAGAGTCTTTCACTTTCATAACTCTTTCTTCACTTTCACAGTAGCCTTGTCGGGTCTTCTTTGTTTCCTCTTCACTCTTGAGAGACGATTTGAATTTTTGGAAATTTATTTCTGTACTGTCACTTTGCGTGATGACAGTAGAAAACGCGTTGTAGGCAGCTGGCAATCCCCTGATAATCATGGCGATTATCAGTCCATCGCTGATACTTTCGCCCGCTTTCTTCAGGTAGGATGCAGTTGTTTCTGCCCGCAGCAAATAGTCGGTAACCCTCTCGCCATTTTTCATCTTCAGCGCGGCCAACTCGCAATACAGAGAAATAATTCTCGGTTTCCTGCTACCAAGGTAATGATCACGCAGAATCTTCATGGATTTTCTTCCATCTCCATAGGCGTCTCTGATAATCAACCAGAGACTTTTATCATCGAGCCTTTGTAAAAGGTCGGAGAACACTTGCTTGTTCTTCTCATCATCCAGACTTGATTCTTCGCCCTCAAGGACGGCATCCAACGATTTCAAATCTAGGTAGGCCCGAAATTTCACTTCCCACAACTCATACCTTTCGTCATTGCCATCAAAAGTTAGGCTACTGGGCCCATAACCTGTTAGACCAGAGAGGTCTCTTTCCATCTTGGAATAATGGAGTACGGCAACGATTACAAGTATGAGTGTGGGGTAGAGAAACACAGTAGTTAATCTAGGAACTACATGTACTGTACGTCCGTCGGACAATAAGAAGAAGGAGCTCGATCGCTCTACAAAGGCGGTTAACACATGAACATAGAAAACGGGACGGAAGCAATTTAATGGGCGACTGCGACAACTCATATATAATAATAAATATATATACTGGAGTTGGATCTCAACAGTTACAGATACAAAATGGTTCACGATATAATAATAAATTAAATGAAAATGCACAATGGGAAAGAACTGTATAGAACTATCATTCAGTGCTGGTCTACCCTTTAAAATTTAAAACAATTTTCAAAAAAACAATTTATTTACCACAGGTGATACAGAGGTAGAATGTTTCTTAAGTCTAGTACAATGGTCAAATTTGAGTATAGCAACCTGTGGCCCCGAATAGGTTCAGCGACTTCTAGGGCATCCTAACATTAACGTTATTCTAAGGTGTACAATAATGTTCAACCTAGTTCACTTAACCTAGTTTCACATTAGACTGATCAATGAAATAATTTAACTTAATATTAGATGCTTCATTTTACAATATAGTTCATATGGACTAGATTTAATAGTATATTCGATAAACGATGTAAGAGCAGACAGAAGATCGGCGATATTAACCATGGAAGATTACATTATTAGGACCAGTCATGTAGGAGACAAGGTTTGACTATGGTGATCTTATATACACGACTAGTATTCTGATAGGAAGTGGGACTCAAGATTTCTTTTGAATACCTTGTAAGAATTACTCTCACGGATCTCCGCAGGGATTGAGTTCCAAGTTTCAGTTCCAACGAAGAGGATACTGTGTTGCGACCGGGCCTTTGAATAATAAGGAAGCATGAATTTACTTCTATTTCGGATTAAAATGGTCGTGATGACCAGTTTGTGCAGTTAATAGTTGTTTTAGGCTATTATCGCCATTATTTGTTAATTTTCTGTAAATTAAATTACAGATGGAGATTTTGTAGAGATCCGATAGTTTAAGTATTTTAAATCTTTGAATGAATCATTTGTGTGAGCATTAAATTCTAGATGCTTTACCGCTCTGAAGGTTTTTTGCAGAGTAAAAATTATATTGGTTTTATTTTTATCAGTTCCGTGCCATGCTTCTATTCCGTATTGCAAGTATGGTGAAATGAGCGTTCGGTAGAGCATTTGTAAAGCTTTTTCAGGCAGGAAATTTTTAACTTTATTTAGGATTCCGATGGATTTTGATAATTTATTACTAATATAAGCGATGTGCTCTTTGAAGGTCAGATGTTTATCTATTATGATACCCAGGAACTTACATGAGTTAGTTTCCTCGATTTCACCTTCGCCAATTTTAATGAGTGGGAGAGATATATTTTTCTTGTATAAGAATGTCATATATTTTGTTTTATCGATGTTAAGGCTTATTTTAGTAGCTTTAAGCCACAAAGAAACCTTATGGAGTTCATTATTTATACTCTCCACAATCAGAGCGGGATTTTTGTTCGGAAGGACTGCAGAAAGCGTGCTGTAATCGGCAAAAAGTATGAATTTGAAAAATGATGTAGATTAAATATCATTGATGAAAGTCAGGAATAGGAGCGGCCCAAGGACAGATCCTTGTGGAACTCCATGGCTAATTGTCTGTGGGTCCGATTTTGCATTGTCAATGACAACGTATTGCTTCCGATTTGTTAGGTATGATCTGAACCAATCATGGGCAACCCCTCGAATGCCATAATAGTGTAGTTTCAAGGGCAATATGTTATGGTCCACACAATCGAATGCTTTACGAAAGTCAAGAAAAACAGAGAAGACAGGCTTTCCTTTATTTACAGTATATTAGAATAAAGGAATTGTAAATGATTCAATATAACCTGTGTTGTAAATTTTTTAGGGCGAAAGCCGTATTGTTCATCATAGAGAAATGAATTTTGTTCAAAATAAGAGTACACTTTTTTATACACAATTTTCTCGAATATCTTGCTAATAATTGGTAGCATGGAGATAGGTCGATAATTGTTAATACAGGTTTTTTCACCATTCTCAAAGATAGGGGTTACTCTAGCAACTTTGAGGGAGTTTGGGAAAGTGCCTAGGAAGAAAGACTGGTTAATAATATTGGATATGAGCGGCGCTACAATATCGGCAATAACTTCAAGTAATTTAGTCGGAAACGTTTGTAACCCACTCGATTTATTTTTCAGGTTGTTAATGCACGCAATTACATTGGAAGAGTTGGTAGGCGCAAAGAAAAAGGAGCTGTGTTCTCGAATTTGATCCATGTATTCCAGGTGATCAGTAGGTTTACTTGGAATACAATCAGCTATAGCCTTTCCTACGTTTACGAAGAAATTGCTATAAAGATTTGCAATTTCTTTCTTCTCATGGTATTTCACATTTTCTTGAACAACATATTCAATTTTCTTTCTATCTGCATTATTCGGTTTATAGTAGGAGTTAAGGAGGCCAAGTCTTTTTTATGTCAGATTTAAATTGAGTAAACTTGAGCGTAAAGTATCTCCTTTTTGATGTCCTTATCTGGTGTGTTACATAATTTCTGAATCTGTTATATGTTTCTCTAGATATTCTCCCTTCGCAAAGGAGGGCTAGGTACACTTGACGTTTCTTTATATTTATTACAATATCTTCAGTAATCCAGGGCTTTTGTTTATTTTTCGGTGTAACTGTACGAGTTACAATTGGGCAACACTGATTGTATGCGGTCATTATAGTTTCAGTCAACTTTGCTACTGTTTCATCAATGCTCGTTGCATTATTATTTTGTTGAGAGATGTGCAATATTGGTATTGATTCTTCTAGAACGGTACATAATCCTTTTAAATTTGATTCGTTTACTTTACGATATGAATAAGTTTCAGCCCGTGGCCTGGTGCAAGCAATATATACATTTTACCTAATAAGAAAAACTGGAAAATGATCTGATAAGTCAAAAGTAAATATTCCAGCAAGAAAATCACTTGAGTCTGTCATAAAGATATTGTCAAGCAGCGTAGCAGACTCAGAGGTTATTCGTGTAGGCTTTGTGATGATCGGAAGGAAACATTTAGACTGAAAGGCATTTAGGAAATTAGAGATTGGTTCGTAGCTTTCATGTTTCAGTAGATCATAATTGAAGTCACCGCAAATGATTATATCATTGTATAAGGACCTGTTGAACTTAGAAATAATACGATTGAGCTCATTCAGGAAGGATATAGGACAGGCTGTAGGAGGCCTATTCACCGTTCCAAGCAATATTCGTTTACCATCTCTAGACAGTTCTACGAATAGTGACTCTATATGATCCTGATTCATTGTTGCACTTGCTATGATTTTCGAGTCTATGTCTTGAGATATATACGTACTGATGCCACCGCCTCGCTTGTTTTTTCGTAACGAATGGTAATCATGAAAATTTTCAAATCTAATCATGTCTTTGGTTGAGTCATCCAGCCAGCTTTCGGTGAAGCTAATCACGTCTAGGTTATACTTGAGTTCAGTAATAGTACATTGTATCGCTTCCAATTTTGGATAGAGTGACCTACAATTCCAACACAGGAGCGAAAAATCTTAGCCAGTTTTTCGTATAGTTTCGTTAAATTTTGAGATATTAGTATACATGCAGTTATCATAGTCGGTTAGGTTTGGATATATTCTGTTTAAATGATTGATTGAGATCTGGGTCTATACCATCGAATACATCAGCGTGATCAGTCATTTAAAATTAGTAAATTTAAAATTAATATAACTTAAAAACGAAATACAGAGTCAAGATAAAAAAGATATTCCTGTCTAAAAACTAGCTTAGGAAGTAAGAGAGAAAACAGTAAAAAAAATCTAGCGCGAATTCGTAAGTACACACATACTCAGTTCATGAGTGAATAATAATGGAGTTCAACATCACAACATTGGTGTGTATAAATTGCTGAGGCGTTGTCACAAAGTTCTCATACAACAGGTATTGAGTTTTAAAATTTTAGGCGACAATGACATATCTAATCAGCTAATATAGTTTACACGTAATTATGATCATACTGGTAAAAATTACATACAAATAAGGTGGGAGAGTGAACAAGGTGAAAATCTAAATTCCATTAAGACATTGGTAGTTACATGTTGCTGATCGCGTTATTGCAAAGTTCACATACAGCTGTCATAAGTGTTCACATACATCTGCTGAACAACTGTCAAAATTGGGGTGAGACTGATATCTTTAATATTTTAAAAAGCTGGAAGTGATTTACGACATGAAGCTAGACAGCTTGAAGTTATAAAGTTATAGTGTAATGTTATGAAATTTTAGGCGTTAGTGACATATGTAATCAGTGACAGTTACATATTATGATAGTGACTAATTGAGGTGATCACCCAAGCTTAAGTCTAATCATCCAAGACCTGTTTCGATGACATATCCAGTTGCAGCATCAGGTATTTGTCCAGCTCTACTGGCGTATTAATCTGATGGCGTCTTGAGTCCGATTGTCCAGGAGAGAATGCGAAGATGTTTCCGCCCTGGGTCCTCGGGATTCCAATTTCTTCCAGGAATTTTCTTCTGGCTATTCTCAAGGCGTACATAATCTTGGCTTGTGAAGGTATTAGATATTCATTAATGAAGAACTTTATTGTTTTTGCTCGGCAGGTGGTGAGAATTTCGCGTGTCTTGTTTTAATGTTTTAGTTCGGAAGCAATGTTTCTTCGATCCTCGTTTCCAGTTATTTGTTTTCTCCCCATTCGGTTAGCTGACCTGTTGTCAGCATCACTGAGGTCGATGTTGATGTCCTTCAGAAGTTTGCAGACTGTTGCTCTGCAACTTTCGTTGGTGTGTGATTGCGGTAGTTCCTTCCCAGAAATGACGAGAGTGCATTTTTTCTCTTCTAAGTCTCGGCGCTGATCATTTTTTTCTAACTCGTCGAGACGGGAGGCTAAGCAATCTATTTTCTCATTCTGTTCTTCGAGAATTTCTTTGTGTTCAGCTTCTTTTCCCGCTATTGTTTCAAATAGTGTTTTAGGTGGTTTGTTTCATTTTGCATTTTGTCAATATCACTCTTAAAGTTTGTCATCACTGAGTCGAAGTATTTTATTAGGACAGAAACCCCTTCCTTGCCGTCTTTCGTTAGGCTAGACACATCAGGATATTGACCAAACTTCGCCTGAAGCTCACTGCTGTTATTGCTGCTGCTGCTGTTGTTGCGTTGCTTCTTGGGCCCCATCTTGTAGATTGAGGGAGTTCGCTTCCTTGTGTAAACGAGGGTTGAACACTTTCACGCTTTTTGAGGGAATATTATACTCTTAGTTTGATGGTTTTTATGTGTGGTGTGTTTAAATCACATTTGAATCCTCATGGTGAGAGTGGGTGCCCATTTAGGTTAGAAGTACATTATTTTTAACAATAGGCACTTTATTTCGGAGCGAGCGCAACGCACGTCCTCATCACACGGAGTCACTGAGGACATTGAGATATGCAAAATATGCAGAGATTCAAAAATGCGTACGTCAGTAAAGTTTGACCCCTGCCTAATGATAGAAAAATAGTTATTTGCGATTATGGAGTTACAGTTATCGGCGTGAATCCGTATTGCAGAATGGGGTGATTGACCTAGCCTTGATCCTGTGCAGTAACTGACTCCCCTATACTCTGCAATCCTCTGTCCTAGGGTACGACCGGCGCAACCGATGTACCTGGATGCACACTGTGAACAACTATATTTATGAACAATTGAGGATCGCATAGCAACGGGTAGTGTTTCCTTAAAACTGAAAAACGATCCAATAGAAAAGTTATTGACAAAATAAAATGCAATTTAATGTTGAAGTATTTAAGCACAAGAGATATCAGCTCTTCTTTAAGCTTCTCGGATTGAGCACCGAAATATGGGAGAGATATGCAAAACTTTTCATTATTGTTAATAGATGACGGAAGACTATTAAGCTTTTTAAACGAAACCTGCTTCAACTGGGACTCTATTCAAGTTACCGGAAATCCATTGGTAGAGAATTTTTTTAAGAGTTTCAAACTCAAAATGCATTACAGTAAAATTGGATGAAATTAAGAAGACATGGTGTAAAATCGTCGTGATGCTATTAAATTTGAATTTAAAAGTGCACAAACTAAAAAAACTCAAACCTAGTCCCTAGAACGTTGTTTTCCTTTAAACGAATGTTTGTAATCTACCATTCACTCTACTAACCAACCAATCATAGAAAGGAATATTGTTGTTGGTCTCTCATCCATCGTAAATTTGATCTAACTATGCTTAGAAATCAAATAATGGAGAAATTCAGAAGCATGACATTGTTCTTTGAAAAGCAAAAAAGTATCATCAACCTACCTCTTATAAGACACGGGTTTAAAATCAGTAGGACAGTCATCTAACCAGATTTTTTCCATAATTAGACATGAAGATGCTAGCAAAAGTAGGCCCCAACCGCAACCCATTCCCAACCCCACAGTTGACGAAAAAGACGACTATCAAAAAGAAATTAGGAATTAAGAACGGCCAATTCTAAAAGGGACTTAAAATACGACCTCGTTAGGCCCAAAACCCTTCCAGAATCACTTGTGAATAATTTAGAAAGGCAAATATCACTAGTTTCTGCGAATGGAATATTGCTAAAGACTTTCAATGTCAAAAGGAACCATGTAAAATGAGTTTGCGCCATTCAAATTGCAAATTTCAGTGGAAAAACTGTAAGAATTATCAACTGTATATTCGTTGATAGTCAGCGGTTTGAGAACGGGGACAAGAAATTTCGCAAACTTATAACTAGGATTGTTGTACGCTGCAAAGATAGGCCGAAATTGAAAAGCAGTAGAAAAGTTAGGCTTGTGAATTTTTGGGAGACCGTACAATATCCCAGGGCCTGAACCGGAAATAAACAAAGAGTCGTAAACTTCTTTTACAATGAGTATATTTTCTTTAATTTTCTGATACAATTGTTAACTTTATCTTCAATTTTCAGAGAGTAATTATGCACAGGTTTGAATATTTCCTGAAACTTAGATGTATCGGGAATTATAGACAATAAACTAGCGGTATATTGAGCTTTATCAAGTATCACAACGCCACGACCCTTGTCTGGGTTACACAAAACGATGTCATTGTTTTGGGAAAACGCATTCAAGAACTTAACATCATCTTTTGAAAAAATTGCGGGAAAAGTTTTGAAAGGCTTATATTTAAAAAAAAATATTTGTTAGCAGTTGTTTTAAGTCTTTCAAGAAACTCATCACGGTTCCCATATTGGAATCGTTTCAGTGCAAGCTTTTCCATCCCCAAGTAGCCGGTAGGCAAAAATGCAAGCCAAAGGACAGTGGGAACCGTTCTATGTGGAAACCGTGACGAGTTTCTTGAAAGACTTACAACAACTGCCAACAAATATTTTTTTCAATTTTAAGCCTTTCAAAATTGTTTCCGCAATTTTTTCAAAAGATGATGTTAGGTTCTTGAAAACGTTTTCCCAAAACAATGACATCATTGTGTGTAAGCCAGACAAGGGTTGTGGCGTTGTGATACTTGATAAAGCTCAATATACCGCTAGTTTATTGTCTATAATTTCCGATACAGCTAAGCTTCAGGAAATATTTGAACCTGTGCATAAATACTCTCGGAAAATTGAAGATAAAGTTAACAATTTTATCAGAAAATTAAAGAAAAAACCTAATTGTAAAAGAAGTTTACGACTCTTTGTTTATTTCCGGTTCAGGCCCTGGGATATTGTATGGTCTCCCAAAAATTCACAAGCCTAACTTTTCTACTGCTTTTCAATTTCGGCCTATCTTTGCAGCGTACAACAATCCTAGTTATAAGTTTGCGAAATTTCTTGTCCCCGTTCTCAACGACTATCAACGAATATACAGTTGATAATTCTTCCATTTTTTCTACTGAAATTTGCAATTTGAATGGCGCAAACTCATTCTCCATGGCTCCTTTTGACATTGAAAGCCTTTAACAATATTCATTCGCAGAAACTATT
The DNA here is from genome assembly GCA_030386875.1 of Morinoia aosen. Lineage (NCBI taxonomy): Eukaryota > Metazoa > Arthropoda > Malacostraca > Amphipoda > Talitridae > Morinoia > Morinoia aosen. Next base: position 47,574,305 of record CM059575.1, read on the forward strand.
GATATTTGCTTTTCTAAATTAGTCACAGGTGATTCTGGAGGGTTTTTATGCCTAACGAGGTCGTATTTTCAGTTCCTTTTAGAATTGGCCGTTCTTAATTCCTTTTTTCTGTTTGATAGTCGTCTTTTCCGTCTACTGGTGGGATTGGGAATGGGGTTGCGGTTGGGGCCTACTTTTGCTAGCGTCTTCATGTCTAATTATGGAAAAAATCTGGTTAGATGACTGTTCTGCTGATTTTAAACCCGTGTTTTATAAGAGGTAGGTTGATGATACTTTTTGCTTTTCAAAGAACAATCTCATGTTTCTGAATTTCTCAATTATTTGAATTCTAAGCATAGTTCGATCAAATTTACGATGAATGGAGAGACCAACAACAATATTCTTTCCTATGATTGTTCGGTTAGTAGAGTGAATGGTAGATTTCAAACATCCGTTTATAGGAAAACAACGTTCTAGAGACTAGGTTTGAGTTTTTTTAGTTTGTGCACTTCTAAATTCAAATTTAATAGCGTCAAGACGATTTTAAACCGTGTCTTCTGAATTTCATCCAATTTTACTGCAATGCATTTTGAGTTTGAAACTCGTAAAAAAATTTCAGTACCAATGGATTTCCGGTAACTTAAATAGAGTCCCAGTTGAAGCAGGTTTCGTTTAAAAAGCTTAATAGTCTTCCGTCATCTATTAACCCTAATGAAAAGTTTTACATATCTCTCCCATATTTCGGTGCTAAATCCGAGAAGCTTAAAGAAGAGCTGAAATTTCTTGTGCCTATATACTTCAACATTAAATTGCATGTTATTTTTGTCAACAACGGTGGGAAAAATCCCCACAGGGTGTACCTGAGGTTAACTTTTTTCAATTAAATCCTTAGTTATTTGTCCCAGTGCTAGTTTCCTCAGAGAGGTGTTTGCCTTGTTCGATATACTTGCTCGCTTGCCATAGACTGGAACGGACGCTCCCTGGCCTCTGGTCGTACTGCTCGAGTCAGCAGTCGTATGTGGCGCTGGTGGTCACTCGTCCTCGTAATGTATGGTCCTTCGCTGTGGCTTTGATCGTAAAGTCGCTGGAGTTTTTTTTGTTATACTGTCGTTGTTCATTAAAGTTTGTATACTCGGTAATTGAGTTATTGGGTTGTGAATTAGGTTTACTTTACTTGAGCTCGTCTCGCTATTCGTTCTTCCAGCTTTCTTGTCTAAAAGTGTTGTTTGCACTTTGTTCTAGCTGGGGGAAGACTTGACTGTCCTCAACCTTGGGACACTTGATCTTGAATTACTTGACTATACTTAACCTCTGACCTCTTGACTACTTTGTATCGTCATCCATCACTTTGTTCTGCAAGTTAACACACTAAGGGCACCATTTCTTTAGGTGGGTATGAAAAAATTTACGTAAACATAATAAGAACTGGACATAGTTGCACTTATAATTTGATCTTTTAACAACTGGCTTGTCAGCTTTCAATATACTTATCTTTATTTTCTCTTTCCACACATAGTAAGCGTTTGCGGCCTGTCTCTGCTAGCCGACTAGGTCTACGGGTTCAACGTACTCTGGTTAAAAGGTACTAATATATCATCTTTGAACTATCATTAAGATCTTTTCTAACCCTAATATTTTTTCCAGCTACTTTAGCGATCGCCCAGTAGTTCTCGACCGGTGCATCCCTTTGGCCGACGGAGTAAGTGTGCCAAGCCGTCTTCCAATCGGCTAGACGCCGACCGTCGGTTACAGTCCGTCCGTTCGTCGCAGGACGAGGGAGGCCATAAACCTGCAGCTGTCTTCTAGTCAGCTAGACGGTGATCGTCAGTGGCTGCCGTTTTGGAGCGGACCTGGAGGGGGCACGTAAGTGCTACGGGGGCTGGCAGGCTTTCGAACTGAAATGTAATAAAGAGGCCGTTGGCAAGCGACCTGTTTCTGACAATTCCCCATATTAGGTTTTAAACAGACGGCGCAGTCGACACGAGGTGCTTCGAGGGCCGTCGTGTGCCTTCGCCATGCCGTCAGTGATTTTGATTTATTGAAATTTTACGACGCTCTAAAAACTATTAAATAAAGATTGCCTTAATGTAACCTGTTAGCTAGTTAGTACTAAATTAAGTTTGTAAATTGTGTTCTAATTTCGAAGCCAAAATCGCTGTTTATTTCGATTTGGTCATTTTAACATTGTTTCAAAAGCTTGATAGGTTTCTTCAATAAAACTAATTGGATAACCATTTGTTATTATTCCTGATCCATTCGTGGCGACTTGATTATTCTAGTGTAACCCTCGGTTTTCGCCATACAACTTGTGTACTAGATCGTTTTTCAGTTTCAAGGAAAAACTACCCGTTGCTATGCGATCCTCAATTGTTTTTGAATATAGTTGTGCACAGTGTGCATTACGGTACATCGGTTGCACCGGTCGTACCCTAGGACAGAGGATTGCAGAGCATTGGGGAGTCAGTTAGCGCACAGGATCAAGGCTAGGCCAACTATCCTGCAATCCGTATTCACGCAGATAACTGTAATTCAAAATCGCAAATAACAATTTTTCTATCATAGGGCAGGGGTCAAATTTTACTGACGTACGTATTTTAGAATCTCTGCATATTTTAAAAGGTAGGCCAACACTGAATGATACTTCTAGTTATTTCCCATTGTGCATTTCCATTTAATTTATTATTATCTGGTGAATCGTTTGTATGTGTAACTAATCTCATTTATTTCATATCGTGTGTTTTTCAGCTGATGACTGGATTTATCCCGAAACGTTCACAAATGTTCCCGTCTTCTTAGATAACTAAGCCTAACTAATGATCTTCTGTGTGGCCAACTTTTAGAGTGATCATAGTTACTGAAGCTTCTGAATTTGTACGGATTTATTTGCAAGACCTGCGATATGTAATCATCCTTTTCACTTATTTACCTCTCCTTCCCCCTTCGATTGCTGAACTGAAGAGGTAAATTACCGCCAGCATCACGTAAGATTGCACTTCCGGTTCAAAAAAAAATACATAAAAGCAGGTAAACTATGGATAATTTAAGTGGTTTTCTGCGTGGTATCAGTATCGAGTGAATTAATGACTGAAAGAAAAAATTAAAATAATGGAAAAAATTACTACTTCACCCCTACAAATGTTATTAACAATTAATACATATATTTAAATTAAGCTCAAGGTTTACAACATCGATGCATTTGTATCTCTCCTGAAATTCGACACAAATAGCACGTCATGTTAAAGTGCATGTCTCGCGTTAGTGAATTCATTTAGTTGGGTATTTTTTCCTGTTTATAAGATTTGGTCGTATTGTTGAGGAATAGAAAGTAAGACCGTTGTTCGGAGGTCGTTAAAATGAGCGTTACGCAAGGTTTCCATTCAGTTTCCAGGCATGAGCTCTGAGTAACTGCGAATTATTCCTTCAGATGGAAGAACCCTTCACAAGCAAGCGCTTTCGTGAAGTGTGAGCTGTGTTAGGAGCGGTGGGCAAAGGAAGCGGGAGTTGTTTTATGTTGGTGTTAGATGAGCGTTTTGTGCAATGCCTGGAAGCGCGGGGGAGGGAGGGAGTCAATTTATGCACGTACATTAGCTGTACGAATAGGAATTATATGCATTTATGTCTCCTGGTAAGAGACCAAGGCTTATCTATAGCTACTTGTACTTACAGCGTGTGGACATGGTTCTTGAAATGAGAAAATCGATGACTTGTATATTCATTACTTTGTTGTGAAGAAACAAATTTTGTAACATTTACTTAGGAGCAGTACCTACGTTTTTCCAAATTGTGTGAGGGCCCGAGCAGCGAGTTAGGTAGGCCTTCTTTTTTCTGAAATTAAATATGTTTTCTTATCTTAAGGACCGCTTCCTTTTCTGTTGAATGCTGTCCTGTTTTTCAGCACCAACTATTTTCTTCTTCAACTCTTATCTTGTTTCACAAACTTCTTGCTGAATTTACTGTTTCTATGCCCATGTTGCATAGATTCCGAATTCCCTTATCTCCAGATTAAATGGGTCCTTCTTTCTTCATCTCATTGTGGACGCATTTTTTTCAAATTAGAATCTATTGCTCGAAACTGCCTCATTGTACTCTGTGTTCATTTTCTTTCTGTTCATACGCCTTCTTCAAATAGCGCTGCTAAGTTTCCCTGGATGTTTGGGAAGAAACACTGAATTTAAGTACCATACGAGGCCTGTCGAAAAAGTATCCGACCTTTGGCCAGAAAAAATACTTCAACAACCTGACGGGGTTGGGACCCTAATCCCCTTCAAAGTAGGCTCCTTGTGCTTCCACACACTTAGCCCACCGATCCTTCCACTGCCGGAAACACCTCTGGAAGTCTTCTTTTGGAATGGTGTTCAGCTCTGTCGTCGCGTTCCGCATTATCTCTTCTCTACTCTCAAAACGGGATCCTTTCAGTGGTGTCTTCAATTTTGGAAACAACCAGAAGTCGCAAGGAGCCAGGTCTGGAGAGTAGGGAGGTTGGCGAACGGTCGTAATTCCATGTTTGGCCAAGAAATTGCGGATCAAATGGGATGAATGTGCGGGCGCGTTGTCGTGATGCAAGTGCCAGTTGTTCGCAGTCCACATGTCTGGTCAAAATGGCATGTGCAGAATCTTTACTCACTCCAACCTCTTGGGCAATCTCCCGCACGGTCAAACGACGATCTGCCATCACCAAATTTCGCACCCTCTCAACAACAGCTGCACTCCGAGAAGTTTTGGGCCTGCCACAACGCTGCTCACTCTCCGCTGATGTGCGGCCATCTTTGAATCGGTTGAACCACTCCTTAATTTGTGTTACACCCATAGCATCTTCCCCAAACACCTGCTGAATCTTACGAATTGTTTCAATTTGAGAATCACCAAGCTTTTGACAAAATTTGATGCAGTGTCTTTGCTCAATTCGTTCAGTCATCTTGCAAGAAAACTAAATCCGACAAACACTTAGAACAGCACCTTACTTGGCGACCCCCAGCTAGTGAGTGGCCCAAGTGAATGCGGTGAAAAAAGTCAAGCATGCGCATTAAGATTCCTCCTTCCACCGTGCACAGTGGCGCCGCCTTAGAATCACTACTTTGCGCGGGAAAAATTAAGGTCGGATACTTTTTCGACAGGCCTCGTAATAAGTCTAACGAAAAATTTCGTTGGGATTGGACCAGAAAATATGAGTGATCTGAATTTCTGGCTCCGAAGCTTTTGTAGATGGTTTTGGCACCAGTACCATCCCCAATTTGACGCACGTGCTAAAAAGATGGTATAACACTGTACATGTGAGTATATCTTACATGTTTTCTCATTGAAATACCATTTATTTCCGAACTCAACAGCACGACTGACCTATAAATTACCCTCAAATTGAAGCTTGACGGTGAATTTCACTTCTACTCTCGTGACACATTAGTCCATCAACACATCTAACTCATCAAACACACGAGACATCTGACAAAGCGGAAGTTTAACACGCCATATGCACGTGCCACATGAGTGATGCGCACCACATACATTACCCTAGACAAATGTGTGTCACATTCTACACGCGTGTTTCACACTAGATAAACGTGTAACACCACATAGTTGTGGCGCTTGAGACGCACTTGTTATACCAGCCACGTATATGACAAGAGGCATCTGTGAAAAATTAGACACTGGTGGCACCCCAAATCCATTTTGCACAGATACATTCAGGACCTAACGTTCACAAGCGGCTGACAATAAACACAAATGTGGTACGACACAAAAGCACATGCAATACAACAGACACACGCTCAACACCTGGCTCACGCTTGACCCTAGGGCTCTCATGTGATAGATTTGCCGCATCAAAAAATAGGCTAATAATTTTTCTGTAAAGTACACGAGATCATTTATGGTTAAATTTTCAATTAATGCTCAGGAAAAAGAAACAGTTCGGTACCAAAACCCTTGGAATATTTGTAGTATTTTCAATGTTTTCCGCCGAGATCTGACGAGCACGACAGTTCTTTACTCCGGAAAAACTATCCATTACTTCTAAATGCCATGGCCTGTACAATATCCCATGTTATAATCCTCAACAGCTTTCATAATATTAAGTAAGTTAAATTAATTTCTGATACTCTACTCTGTAATTTTTTCAGTTGAAAACTTTCAAATATCTTGTTGCAATTGTTGGTAATACATAAAAAGCTCACAAATCATATCATACATTAATGATGTGTTAGAAGAATGTTGAATGGGAAAATTGCAAAAATAATGAGTTCCCCGTAATCGTATCACTCCTACATGACTGTTTTACGAATGAAGATATTGTCCTTCCGATAATCATTATAGACACAATTTTCCAAAATAAATTAACAGGAAATCACTCAACATCTTTTACTGAATCAAAGTCAATCTTTAAAATTCTGTACCTCTGTCAATCTATGAAACAAATCGTGCCGATGTAACTGACATCATCTTCCGACTAAAAAAAAACAAAGTAGACTATTTTTCGCGCGGTCGCTTGATGAAAATGTAAAATCATACACAATACAAACACAGAAAATCCCATTGTAGGAAGACTAGATAGTAATGTAGGAATATCGATCACCAGCAGACGTAGTACAGATTGCACAACGGTTCATGTTCATCACACCAGAGACAAAGGTGAAATCACTGAAATGGACGATCGAGCGCACATGTTTCAAACTTCTAAGCTGCAGTCCAACTGAATAGTTTTAGAGCAATGAAGTCATTAGTATTTTCGCTGAAGGCCAGTTTAAGCTTATGAGTGTGCAGTATTTCTATTATTTCAATATTCTCTTTTTTAACAACATGATATAGAATTTTAGCACTTGAATAATGAATGATCTTCATTCTATGGCGCACAACTATGGTCAACACGAAAATTATTAAATATTGTTCATTGGTATTTGTAAGCAGTTAGCTTTTGTTTCGGGATCTTCTTAGTTATGCCAATTAGTAACATATTTATCAAGAGGCTTGCATTCTCTTCTTTCACAATAAAATTGATACTGGCTCACACTGACGCTGTCTCGGTCGCTAACCCTCCATCTGGAAATATTATTTCGTACTAGGCGACCAATAATTGTAGACGAGTGATTTTACGATTTTTGTAATACCCAAACTTTAACAGTATAATCGGGATCTACAGGTTTAATAAATGTTTTGGCAACGTTCTTAAGGACTCGTTCAACAATTTTGTAGTTATTATGCACTTAGTTTTCATAAAATATTTTCATTTGTCTTTTATTGAGCTGAGGATTGAAATTAGTACTCAGGATTCGGCTCAAAAATCAGCAATTGTTTTGTCAATCAGGGTCTTGGGGGAAATTGTTATTGACTATAGCAAGCGCTTAACTCTAAGCATCTCAGAATGAAAACTATCCTTGCTCTTGTACACTTTTTAAGCTCTGTTGATTAAAGCACGAATAATACCCTCTTTCTACACTTACCGAGCATCGCAATCAGATGTAATTTATGCTTTCCACATGCAACTCGTACGTAAAATTCAACACCGAGTTATCTGTTGTCAATTTCGTTGGTATCTCCAACTGCTCTATACCTGCTATTTCAACGAAAATATCATCAACATATCTTGAGTGCAATATCAGCTTAGACAGCATAGTGTTTATTATCAGGTTTTCCACGTAGAACATGTAGCAGTTGGCCAACTTGGGCCCTAAAGGGGAAACCATTGCAACTCCATCTGCTTGAGGAACAAGCTACCATCGATATGTCTAAAAGTGGCTTCAGCTGTGCAGATTGTGAGGAACTCTTTCAATATATGACGAGGAAACATATTAGGTAGCGAAAGGTCTAGACCATTGCATGCGCAGTCTAAAATTATCTCTATAGTACCGTAAACAGGTACTTTTGTGAACAAGGACTCGGCATCCAAAGAGGCCGTTATACCGCTCGGGGTTTTACCACGAAAGGCAAAGAATCCGTCGGAGGATTGCATCATATGCGTCTATCTGTTGAATATACAGTGTTATAATTTTGTTAAAGGCCTTGGCACGGGATAGGTTGCGGCAGAAATCTGAGCTATTATTGGCCTTAAAGGCTAATTTTTATAATACTTTAGTAATAATCATTTCATTAATTATTTCCGTATCGATCATATTTGAAAGCCCTCGAATGAAGATCTTATTCTAACACTAGAACACTATTCATGTTCTTAAAAATGAGCATAATCAAATAATAATAGCATGACATATCCATAATCTTGACCGGACCCTCAACGAAAATACTAAGGAAGTTTAGAAGTTTAAATCATAATCTCGTTAATCCGTTTCGGCTCTGTCTCTGGTGTCATGAACCTGTAACTGTTGTGCAATATTAACTATTGTGCTGGTGATCAATATTCCTACAAAACAAAAAAATTACTCCTATTATGTGATTCCTACAATATGATTTTCTGCGTTTTTTCTGTGTCTTATTTTGCTTTAACAATTGATTTATATTTTTATTAATCTGACTGGGTAAAATTTTCTACCCTGTTTTTGAGTCTGAGGGTGACGTTAGTTACATCGAAACGTTGCGTTTAATAGATTGATAGAGATATAGAATTTTAACTATTGATATTGGCTCAGTAATAAATGTTGAGTGATTTATTTTTAATTTTAACGCGCAAAGAACTCGGACTATTTCGTAGAGTTGAGAAGTTGAAAAAGAAATAATAAAATGCGTGTCAGCCATCTTATTTTATGAAGTGTGTGTGCATGAGGTTTTTCTCCCGACCTTCACTGATGTTCACTTCGATGACGGTGGCGCCAGGGACTCAACATTGACTTCTGTCTTCATGAAGAACTGGTAACATCTTGAATTAGAGCAGAAAATAATTTCAAACAAAGAATTAAAAGCAGCACTATGTCATGAACATCGAAATTTCTTATCGGCAGCACGTGAAGTTCTCCCAGAACTTGAAGAAGCATTTCGATTTATAAGAACTCGGGAACACGAAAGTAACCTGGCATCAGTTTCTCATAAGCTCAATCGACACTATAAAGTATATTTTATTATAGCAGAGAAATGTAATAAATTCCTAAATTTAACTGAAAAAGTACTTCATAAACATGACATTGAAGTCTTGAAAATAGGGGGGAATTACCATACTAAAAGTACAGTAGATATGATCCCATTTAAAAACAGCTTCAGTTCGAATTAGTCTATCAGAGTATCCTCAGCTTAAATTGTCATGGGCTTATTTCTGTCGCACCAAACCTAGATGCTGCATTAATATCTGAGTTTCCCGTTTTTTCCGAGTTTTTTTCTGTTGCCCTATACAAATAAGGGTAGAACTCAGCTTCAACTCCGGACCATCCATGATTAGCGTTTGAATGAAGACATTATTAGGAAATCTGGTACATGTAATAGGTATGTACTCTTTAAAGCCCTACGATTATAAGCAGAAGTTAGATTATACACTTGCAGATAATTATCGATTTGAGCGTTTACATCGAGATCTAACGGAGAAGCCGAAGGAAAAACAATACGAACTCATGTCTACTGTTATTGCAGTTCTAAATAACCATAATTTACAAAATCAAGAAGGGCACTATCAACCTGGTACATTTACGATAGTGCCAAAATTCCTAAGAATCAAAATGATCCCTCGTTAAGGCCAATAATATCTCAGATTCCTGTCTTACCCAATACCGATGCTAAGGCCACGAATTAAATTATAATACCGATCATTCAGGAGAAATATATGCTCGATCATCCCACGAATTCGTTGCATTGCCACGTAGAAAAACTCCGAGCGGTATAATTGCCTCTTTGGATGTCGAGTCCTTGTTCACAAACATACGCTTTTACGATACGATTGAGATAATTTTAGATTGCGCATACAATAGTGAAGACCTTTCTTCACCTAATCTGTTTCCTCGTCATGTATTGAAAGAGATCCTTACAATCTGTACAACTGAAGCCACTTTTAGACACATCGCTGGAAGCTTGTTATGCCAAGCAGATGGAGTTGCAATGGGTTCCCCTTTAGGACCCGCGCTGGTTAACTGCTACATGTCCTACGTGGAAAAACTGGTAATTAACACTATGCCTGCTAACACGATATTTTGCTGTAGATACGTTAATGTTGTTTTCGTTAAGGGAATGGTAACGAAAATGCAACGAAAATACAAATCTTCAGTGTAATAAACATTATTTTTAATATATTTTGTATAAACCAAATGCATAAATATTTAAAAATTGAAAAACGAGCCTTTAAGAACATGGTCTAAACATTTGTTAAACCTGTAAATCCCGGTACGGCAACCAAAGTCTGTGTGTGTATTACAAAAATCGTAAACTCGGTGATCTCCTATATATAGTAATTTAAGGAATATTTCCAGATTCAGGGTCAGTGACCTTGATAGAGCCATGCAGTGTGATATATCGGTTTTGAAGTGACAACAGAAAAAATTCCAAAATTGTAATAAATGCTGCATTGGCATGGCGAGAAAGACCCTGGAACAAAGATTTAATGCGCACAAATGTCAAGACTTAATTTTTTATCATTTCTCTATTGATCATAGTTGTAAACCCTCGATTTTTATTCGTACACTAAAAATCTATATCATGTTGTCAAAAAAGCGCAAATTCTTATAATAGAAGCATTACATGTTCTCAAGCTCAAGCCGGCCCTCAACGGAAAAACTAATAATTTTGTTGCTCTAAAACTATTGAACAGAGCTGCATGCAGCTTAGAAGTTTGAAACACGATCTATCGTCCATTTTTCCTCTGTCTATGGTGCAATGATCATTTACTCGTTGTGCAATATTAACTGGTCCGCTAGTGATCGGTATTCCACTTAAGCAAAAAATTACTACATAGTAGTCCTACAATATGACTTTATGTGTTTTAAATGGGTTTGATTTTGGTTGAACAGTTGATTTACATTTGCATCGATATGACTAAAACATTTTCTACTTTGCTTTTCCAGCTAGAAGATGATGTTAGTTGCATCGAAACGTTACGTTTTATATACTGACAGAGGCATAGAATTTACATGATTGACATTGGTTTAATAAAAAAATGTTGAGAGATTTCCTTTTTATTTTAACATGGAAAGAACTCGACATATTTCGTAGCGGTGAGAAGTTGGAAAAGAAAAAATGAGTATACAGTGACTCAGGTATTTTATGTTGTACTTGAATTATTTCCCGGCTTACCCAATTTTATTTCCCAATGCAGAATACTTGAACTGATAACCTTTTTTACAATGCTATCAAACGAGAGATGTATTTGAAATGCTTTAGTTATTTTCCGAAAATAGGGAAGAACTTTGGATAAGAAATGCAGTTGGAAATTTGTAGGAGCATGAAAGATCTCAGTAAAAGAATTCAAGCTCCAGAACGTTTGGTTAGTACATTTACTTAATGCACTTTCTGTACCCAGGATTGTCAAATGATTGAGTTTGTCTAAATATTAAATGTCTAAATATCTAAATATATTTTCATAGATCTCCTAATTGATGTAAGTGAATAAACTATACTGAGCTTATGGAACGTTCGAATGAATTTATTTTACTTTTTGAACCGGACCATGCAGTCCCGATGTTATGTAAATTTAAAAAATATCCATCAGCTGTAACATTTATAAAATTTCCTCAGATGGCTTTGAAGGAGCTGCGAGAAAAGTGACTATGGAGGATGATTAACAACAGTACTAAAGAAGCTAATACCCTTCTGATGAAAATAACGAACACTTCACTAAAAATACTGTAGCACACGATCGAAAATAAATAAATATTGCTGTGATGAAAACACCCGTCCTTATCAATGTAATTCAGATCACTAAACACGAAAATGACACTCAAAATCGTTCGATGGCTTACGTTTTCGAGTCATTCCATAATTTAAATTTAACCTATAACGCTATGAGAATACTATTGTACGAATAGCAGTTAACAAACTGTGCCTCTTTTACACGTCGACTTTTGTCCTGTCGCTAAAGGTGGACGTCCGGAGCATCTTTCAGGATCATCCCGCAAAAATCTGCTAGCGTGGAAACTGACCACTTCTCTTTGTAACGCTGATCTACTGCTGAAATGTCCTGATGGAATAGCTCTTCTTGTTCGTCACTGAAAGTCCCGCAATTCCCTTAGAAATCATCAGTGTGTGAATGTCTGAAGTACAGTTTTAGAGACATGTTACATCCTATTTTATCGGGCAGATATAAGTTCTTCCACTTGGTCTTCAGAATTTTAAGCCAGAAAGTTACCCAAGAATTAAGAGCAAACATTTCAGTAACATTCCCAGGCATGTAGCTTATTAGGATTCAGAAATGATTCAAACTTTTTTCGTGCAGAAACTTGAACTTAAGCGTGGAAACTTTGTACATATAAAGTATTCAAATGCACGGGTATTTAAATTGTTTTACAATTCCAAGTTTATTGCGCAACGGTGGTAAGGCAATACTGTTAGATCTCACCAGAGGTTCATACAAAACGTTTTCAGAGCCAGACATCATAACTGTTCGTGGAGGCCATTCCTTCTGTTTCTAAAAGGCATGCCCCGTGCGGCCATCCCACTCTTATCTATAGCACCCGTACTTAGTGTACCCACTTTGCAGACCTAGCAGAATAACAATCATTTTGAAATCGCCTCATACTAACCAGTTATTTTGATTGTACTTCATACGATTCAGAAGGGTGTTGACACGTTGGATAACTTTCTACATCTGGGGCCGCATAAGCTACAGGGATTGATGATGATACTTCAGCATTGTTACGCAATAGCGCAGCCTTCAGGCTTGTTTTCGAGACGGCTATAAACAACGCTCAATCGCTTGTTACGTACGAAATTTGTATTTTCAACATCAAACCTTCAACATCATTGCAAAATATTAAGTCATCGTCACAGCTGAACAACATAGAAATTACTTTTTTAAAATTATTGTGAAGATGAGATATTTCAAGTTTAACTTTATCCTCCAGGAGGTTCTATTGCCGCAATCTGGATGCTAAGAGTTCAGCTTTATCATTAGTAGTTCTAAAACCAAAATCAGGTCATGAAGTTCCCTTTGTGTGATTCTGTGTACATTACAAGAGGTACTTAATTGCCGGTACAAACGATGTATTAGCATCACCGGTGCGTGGAACACGAACACAGCTATTCAGTTCCATCATCCTCCATATCACTGTCTGGCAGAATATTACCCTATTGAAAATCGAGGACGGTGCACCGGTGGAATATGGTTGACAGGGCTTATTATCCGCGATTTATTGGTCATTCGGCCGTCCGACCGATAAAACAACGGTACACCGCCCAATTTACGAGCATGTTATGATTGGCACTGCCATCCGTGGCCTCCCGTCCATACACCGTCTTTAATTCGCGGCATCTAGTAGCGATTCGAGGTTGACTTGGCCAAGGACGGCCATCTGGCTCAGAATCGCTGATACCGCGTTTTTCTGACACTTGTTTCTCATGCCCTCTCCCATTCAATAATTACTGCTCTGCATTTGTGGTTAATTCTCAATTGCATAAATTAATCCTTATCGCAGATCGTCAGTAGCTGCAGCAACTGGTTCTAAATGTGCACCCAAACCAAATACGGTAAATATGACTCATGCCAATAGTTTACTTCCCGTTTTAAAATATGATCAACTCTATGGTCGAGTGAAAGTGCATCAAATTGCCGAGGTGTATTGTGGAACGTTTCAATTATATTTAACTTGTTGGGATATAAATGCACAGGCGTAGCCAAATACATTTCAACAATATCATAAAATTATTATTTATGTAACGGAGGTGAATACTGTATTTCATGCTGTGATTATACATGATGGGGTTCAACAATACATGGAGAAATATTAATTCTAAACACTGCAACTGTTTGTCGTTTCATTTAAAATGATAAACATACCCAGGTAGCAAGAAATTATTTGGTCAATATTGGGTTGATAATTATTTATTGGCCTGATATTGGAATCTTGGATTACAATAATAGGCTAATAGTAAGACAATATCAAAAAAAGATATATTTATTTATTATATCAACTTGTAATTGGGACAATGTAGTAAATAGTTTTATTTCTAATAATGAACTAACAGTGTATGTATCTATGTACGATATTCACATAAGTGGAAACTATCTCATATGAATTAAAATATCGTAATTTAGTAAAATTTGTAAAAATATAAATTATCATTGCCCAAACATTGGGTTGATATCGTACGCCAAGAAAACGGAGTAATTTGCATAAAATGTACCAATTAAGTAAATGAATAGTTATTTCAGTCATTAATGAGTGCAGATATATATGACAGATATCAAGAAATATGAATACGTTACAATAATATGTATATTCCGAATTACTGTATTCGCAGGTTCACAGTTCTAGTTTTTTCAGTCGTTCAATGAGTTTCGAAGGGCTAGTTTTTACAAAAAAAAATGCTAACATCGTTTGTCATATGTTACTATAGCAATAAATGTCTATATGTATATTGAATTAAGAGGATATAAAGATATAAAGTTATTTATAAAGTTATTTATATAGATGATAGAAATGACTTAATTTCGTAATGATGGTATTGAGTAGGCCTATTCCTACCATATAACCCATTTGGCATGCATCATTCTTTGAGCAATTTTTCAAGCACGCATATACAGTATCTGCTGCTCAGATGAACGTAGCGTATGTGGTTGTTTAGTCTGATTTCACAATCCGGTATTGACATCAATCAACTGAAAGAAATCACAAATTATAGTTTTATTCAGCAAAAATAATTCAGTTGTGTGAAAAACCTATTTAAATTGTCAAAAACACATATAAAACTATTTTTGAGGGGTAATTTTAACGACAAATCGATCTATTGCTGATGCAGGATGCAGCCCTTGAGTCGGACGTCTTGTGTGCGATACGTTAAGCTCGGCCGCAGCCACGGTGCAGCATGAGTCAGGCGTGCATCGCCGTAGTTTGAATTTTGTGACTGTCTGAAGTGAAGTAGTTACTGTGCTCTTCATGTTTAGGACATTCATTGCTTAGCTATCAACAGCAAGAGGGCAGTTTATGTGAATTTGAATACATTTAAGTAACTGAAGCAAACGTGTTACCATTTTTTTGTTTCATTAGGTTTTGAACAACTATATTTTTGAAACGAAAATGTTCCCTGCGTTTCAAATTTAACCGAACTACGCGTAGATAAACAGCCTCCATACTCCTAACACACAGAGTAGTCATAATTTGTGGTACAACTCATTGTAATTCAGTTGTTCGTGAATTAATGTTCCATAGAAATCTATATTAAGCATTCGTCATATTCGAGTTACTTAGCAGTGAAGGGCATGAATAATAGACGTGACAAACCTTGTTCTAAACGTTTTGATGACAATGGTGACCTGACACGATTGGTACAATTGCAAGTGTGGGAAGCATTGAAGAATTTATTTTTTCCAATTATTGATGTAAATGAAGTAATAAATATCGTTTATCCAGCAAGACATGGAAAATATTTGTGAAACGATTTTTTTTTCAACATGACAAAAGTTTTACAAGGGTGACAAAAAAAAGTAGTATTTGCTTGGAAGGCTTCTCATTTAAAGTGTATTTTATTGAAAGTTTTCAATTTTGCAATGTGTGTAAATAACTGAAATAGTGATAGCTTTTTGAGTGATGCAGTGTGATCTCAGCGCACATATGTGAGTTCTGACTATTACATTATTTTGAGAAAACATCAATATTATTTCTTTAATTTTCTTATTTCATTTGCTAATTGATACAAGTTTTTTCAATTCTTACAAATTTTTTGATATAATAGCTTTATGTATTATACATATGTATTCTTAATTGTTGATGATAAGTGATATTAATGTTTTTTCAACTATTATTCTCTATATTTTTAACAGTACTTCTATTTTCTTTTTTATTGTCCAGAACAGCTGATTAACGGTTTATTCATTAAAATACTGCGCAAATACTACAAAAATGAAAAATAATTAATATGTCTTTCACAGAATTGTGAAGGAAAGATATACATCCAAGCTAGCAGTGCCTGTTAGTGAATGGCATGTATGGTACCATATTAAATTTGGAACCATAAGTTATTCATTAAGGAAGTCAGCCACAATGAGTGGGCCATGGCACCCATGATACCCTTCCGTAATACTCATTTGCAAGTGACAAAACTTTATTTGCTTACGTTCAATAAATTATATTTGCATGAACATATTGCTCTTTACAGCACTTTTCAATGTAAAAATTAAATTCTTGCAAATGGGGGGGACTGACATTCAGAAATCTACCCATTGGATAAGGTTGCGCAATTGATTCATATATCCAAAATAAGGGTATATGATATTTAATATTGGTGTGCGGTTAGCATGGTATGTTAATATTGTTGCTTCTTCACCCTAGCAAAATCAGAATCACAGGTGATCTCTGTACGATGGATAAGAAACGCTCCCAGCTGCCAGTGTATGACGTCACAACCATATGTATATATGCTCGTGACGTCATACACTGGCAGCTGGGAGCGTTTTTTAAGCGATTGCGTAGAGGTGGCCACCCGTGATTTGGAGTTGATTAAGGTTGCGAAGCGAGCGATTCATTGGATGTAGAGTTGGGTTGAGGTTGATTTGAAGCTGTTCACCGACCAAAGTTGGTCGCAGTATGGGCGTATTGAGGGCGCGGTATGGTCGCGGAGACTGGACATTTGACCCTCAAATAGACGGTAAACCAACCTCAAATCGTCCATGTTTCCACTCATATTCCACCGGTGCACCGCCCTCGATTTTCAATAGGGTAGGGGGGGGGAGGATCGGAGACTGGCAATACGTCTCCATGGGCCACTGGGCGAATGACAGATTGTATCACAAGGACAGATTCAATGTTCTTCATATTTTGCGCGTTAGTTCCGTTTTTTAAGGTGTCAGGCAGAAATAGCTATCGGTCGTATGGTTTGTTTGTTCACGCCAAACTGTGGCTCACCAAAAACACATGGAAACTTTTTACAATGTATCCATGCCTTCAGGGTTGATGAACACTTCGTACAACAAACGTTCGGACTCCATTATTCTCTCCTGGACTCCGATACGACGGGGAAAGTATCGTACACATGCCTTTTCACTGCAGCAGTCAACGGCCACTTTCTGGAACCACAAATCACACGAGCGCAGATGTAGCAAAAGTTGTCCGGCGAATAGGAAACATTGAAAGATAAATATCAAAAAGTAATAACAGAAAAAATGAGATAGAGCAAGTAAAAACAGGCGGTTATTATAACCTGAATTGTTCAGGTTAGGTATAAATAGTTTAAAATTTTGAGGTCATTCAAAGTTGAAGCTGAATCTATAATAATTATGAAATAGGTAGCACAAAAATTATTGCATTTTTCACCATGATTGCGAACTGCTGGATGAGATAAGTAAGCTGCCTGAATCCCAGCACGGAAGCTTCTTAGCCGATGATCTGCCACTCTGACATAGAGACTTAGGAACATCATGCCGACGTACCACGTTGTGCACTATACACAACTGTTAATAGTAAAACTGAGAGCCTCACACTTGATGGGAAGCTTATCTTTGAACGGAAAAAAAGAAAACAACCGTTAAGTTATAAGGTAACGTGACACGTGACTGAAACTACTAAAACTTTTTGCAAACAGTAATTTTATTTTTCATGATAACTTCCTGAACTGTTGTCCAAAACATGGAAATGATCAGTATAAATGGTCTTCATTGTGTTCTACAATAGCTTTTGACGTGTATTGATTCGACAAAAATTCTTTAATTTTCGAGTTGATGACACCCAAAAAAACCTATGCGGTGAGAAATAGATGCGAAAAAATTCACATTTGCATTAATCATTGTGAAAGTGAACACATTTCGCAACCCTTGTTGATTATTGTCACGAGTGCAACTAATTTAAAGACTTGCAAAACAAAAACTAAAGAAAATGGAGCCTAAACCTTTAATAGTGGGCATACAATACAAAGATGTTTCAAGGTAGTTCAAAAACTGCTCAACGTGCGATGAATATCTAAATAGAACTCAACTACCGTCAACTGAGCGATTGTAGAATACAATCAAAAGGACAACCGTGTATCCACTTTACTTTTCGAGAACACATAAACAAGTTGGCAAGTTGGCAGAAGTCCCGTAACTTGACCGTCTATTTGTTTCTAAATTTTGGTTGCAAATATAAAAAAGAGAGTAGATTGCAAATAATTCAAGTATAGTTTTGAATACCTTACAGTTGAAACCCATTAATTTTAGGGTGCCATTCTAAAATACCCGCTTCAAACGAATGTCAATGATTTCGTAAGAGATGCAATATTCCCGTATCAGCTATTATTTAACAAATTCAGATTTGGTTTCGATTCCAAATGACCTCAAGAATTTCGTCTTTACATATTTGTTAGTAAGAACCTGAACAATTCAGACAGATTATATGGCTTGCTATAGTCAATAAATAACTACCTGTTTACTACCGGCTCAATTTTATTTTTCGTAATTTGTTTTTTCGTATGTATCTTACAATGTCTCCTATTCATAGTCGCTTAATATTTTATTTCATGACATAATCTTTTACTGAACTGATGATGAAGCTGGACTCCAAAATGTTTTTCAAAAATATATGATTAATTTCTTCGGAATTTTCTTAGTATTTAAATATGTTGTAATTCGAGCGAGCACTGACTTTTTCATATACAATAGGGAATCGCCACACGTTTGCTATTTGATGTTTCATTCTGAGAAAAAGCGATTTGGACATTTCAGCCATACAAATAGTCAAAAAATTTTGCTTGCACTGTGAACTTTGCATCATCGCCATTATTCTTCGGCAGGTGTCATCAATCTCTGACGCCCGCGTTCAGCAGACCGCGACCAAAATTTAATTTATATTTTTCTTAATTGCAGAGATGAGAACATTTCTTTTTCAGCAATAGGTAATGTCAAGGAAGTAATGGCTAATTATCTTACTTTTCAAAAGGGCACATCTTACAAGCACGTGGGTATTTTACCAGGGCATATTTCCAGAGCAAACGCAGGAACAAATGTTCGATTTTCGAACTTCTGTTGCAACGTTTTACATTCGATTTTTAGAGTTCACATAAGATTTTCAGCTGCGCAAGAGAAGGAAATCAAACGTAATGTTTTGAATAGATGCAAAACAAGCATCGCCTACATGCCTCTGTTGCTTCTGTGGCAGAAAACTTATGATTTACGGCAGCATCAGCGAGTGTCCATGAAGATCTTGGAGGCTTCAAAACTTCAGCAAACATCATCGCGTCAATAAAATTTACCGCTTTTGGTTTACGGCCCCATGGTTTCGATTCAGAATACAAAGAGTAAAAATTGAATTACCAAAGCACATTTGCTACATGAACTAAGAACAGTGATTAAATTTGTATCGAGAGATTATGTGATATTCTCAACGGCGAGGTTCGAATGATGCGAGCTTTCATGGCCACAGTGCAGCACGGTTGGTAGCTGTTGTGAGAGCGTAAATTGGCTGGTGGTGTATCCTATTTACTTCTATGGAGACTAATGTCAAGGTGTCTGCTATTTTATTGCGACAAACAGGCTGGGCTCCAGCTTCTGCAGGAAATGAGATTGAGACTTAGTGCTGAGAAAGACTGGGCATCCACCGTAGGCCAAACGATACCAACAAGCACGTAAACTTCCAAGCTCTTTCATACTAATTCTTCACCGTTTCAGAGATTCGGGGTTTAAATTTTCTGTCTGAAATCTCAGTACAACATATTTTTCTATTTTGTGTAGAGAACTTATGAATTCACACTACATATGAAATTGAAAATGACATAGCACTAGTTCATATTTCATATAATACATACGAGTGATACTTTGTTTAGTATGTTTTGCCCTTTACTAATACCGTATTATTTTACAGGGATTGTGATTTCGATCTCGCAGGGATGTATTTAGGAATATATGTAGTTGAAATATCTATTCTACGCTGTCTAGATTTGTATTTTTTCTGTTAAGATTAAGAAAGCATTGCGATATGTAACTCGATAGCTTAACCTGAAGTAAACTTTAGTGTTTCCATTCTGTTAGCAAATTTTAATGGGTTTTGAAATTAATGAACCTGGCAGAGGAAGCAGGGAATGTCCATTCTACCTGATTAGTGAATCGATTTGACCTCTGGTATTATCAAAGAGTAATGACTACCGATTAGACCATGAGGAAGTCCATCGTGAGTAAACATCGAAAGAAAACAAACAGAGTCATCGGAATAGCTTTTTATTCCATATTCATCATTAATCCCTGCGTCTTAAACTGACTTTCGATTCACGGACCCACGAATTGAAAAACTACAGTTGATGAATAAAATGTTCACAAACATGAGTAATGGACTAAATAGCTGACATGAGTTGCAGATTCGGTAGGATGCGCAAAATAAATGTTACCTTACAATGAAAAATTCTACAATCAATGATGGTAGCTTGGGGTGCAAAAGTATAAAAGGGATTTTAAATGCAATACGTAGATTGACCTAATTCCCTGTCATACAATAAGATAGTCAATTGACATTCGTTAGAATTTTTACTAGGCAAAACTTCTTACATCCAGTTGAAGTTTTAAAATATTGCTAATTTTTTCGAATTAGTTAAGAAAAATTTTCACCACTTACCCATAGCATATGTTCTACTTTAAGAATTTTTGGACCCCATATCAAAAGAAAACAAAAATAAAAATGAAAAATCCAAAATTTTACTTCTAGAGAATTGTTACAAGGATTCCAAAATTGATTTCGGTTTTGTTGTAGGATGAAAACTCATTGACTTCTATTCATTTGAAACCTCTAGGAGATCATCCCGATTTTTCAACTTTTTTCGTTCGATTCGTTTGAAAATTGGCCAGTACATGTATTTTTTTAAAGTAAACTTGTTTTACTCGTGTCACTTTTTCGATTTAGGCCATATTTTTTATGAAAAATTAGTTTTTTGGTACGTTTTTATGGATATTTCAAAACGCAACTCCTCATTGAGTTTTGATGCTAGAACAAAACCAAAGACAGTTTTAGAATCCTTGAAGCATTGTCAACAAAGTGACATTGCAAAATTTCATTTCCCGTTTTGGTTTTCTTTTTATATGGGGTCGAAATGGGGTCGAAAATTCAGGATTTTTAGTCATCACTAGATCCCCCCTCCCCCCCCCCCCGGGGGGGGGGGATCTAGTGTCCGTAGCGCCTTGAAATTTTAGGACCGAACAGTCCACCACCTAAGGGTCTTTTCCAACGACAGAACAAAAAAGCTCACCGGACCGACAGGGGCCTGGCAGGGGCCTGGGATGATCTTGAAACTAACATAAAAAACACAAGTATTTTCCATTTTCTCAAAAAATAAGGTAAAAATCGGAAAAATTTAATTGACCAATATGCGTTTCTTTTCAAAAATGCTATATACTAAGAAAATTTCTGAGCAATCGGTCCACAAATGAAAAATTTACTATGTGTGTAAATAAATAAGAAATGAATGTCATTTAGGTAGTTTTTGCATGTAATATTCAATTCATAATGAAAATTTGAAATTTTGTGTGCAGATTATCTGTATATGATAATGCAACATGAATACAGCATTCAAGTAAATGAAAGTGCATTATACAACTTTCCACCACAAAATTCAGGTTTTTTGCCTGTTTCGTAAAAATCATGCTTGACACCTAAAACTGAATGGAAGTCAATGAGTTTTTATGCCAGAAAGAACCAAGAAAGTTTTGGAATCCTTGTAACATTTCCAACAAATCAACATTTCAATTTCTCTAATTTTCAAGTTCAACTTTTTTATCACAGTTCAAAACTAAAATTATTTTATATTTTAGTTGGTGTTCGAAAATTGCCTTTCGAAAGAAAACGAAGCAGAAAATGGAAAAACCGTCTTCATTCGTTTCTTTGGCATGATACAAGGATTCTAAAACTGTCTTTGAATTTGTTCTAGCATGAAAACTCCTTGACTTCTATTTTTTGAAATATCCAAAATAATATGAAAAAATACTATTTTAAATTTACCAAAACCGAAAAAAATACAGAGGTAAAATGTGTGTCTTTAGAACAATTAAATATACTGGTCAAATTTAAGAACGAATAAAAAATTTATAAATCGTTGGGTTGATCCTCTGAAATATCTAGTGACTTCAATCGATTTTCACATGCAGCCAGAACAATTGGCTCAATTTATAACTTTAAATCGACTTTAGAGTGCCTTATTGCTTGGAATATGGAAAACCATCATAAGCCTATGCTAATTTTTAAATGGGAAAATCAACACAGCTTCCATTTGTTCCTACAAACTCCACGTTGTTTTGAATAAATTAATACTGTTTAATCTCTCCAGTACAGCAACTTTAAATCCTCAAAGTGCTGACCTTCTTTCTTTGATTGAAGATGAAATTAGCACCAATAACGAGAAATGAAGTATACCATAAAAATTGGTCCCGGATGAAAAATATTAAGACCTATCACGTTTAAGTGTATGAGAGTGGCCACAATGCATGATATAAATGATTTCACTGGAACATGTGAGAAATTAATTCGAGAAAATTATTGTACTACTTACTTGTCACCCATTGTCGCTCTTCATTGAGACTCATCTTCAATTAAAACCCCCCCAATCTTGCGTGGTGGTGACTAGGCCCTGGCTAGTTTTTTAAAAAGTGACGGGAAGTTTACGTGCAAGGAAGCCCAAAATTAGCGTGCATTAAAAGTTAAACTGTGAGACATCTTTGAGAAGCTTAGGCTATACCGTAGAATGACGTAGTATTTAAAACAGTTGTGCAGAGCGTGATGGTATGGTGTCACATGTCATGCGAGGAATAACAGCAGGCTAAGCTACCAGAGTTCGATTTGAGTTCGAAAAGAATAGTTCAGGCAATGGAGGAAATGGAAACTCATGAAGTACTTTTTTCTAATAAGCGGGTTTGATTTATTTGTTAGGCTACATTTCCATCATTCACTTTGTGGTTACATTCGTGTAAGCGAATATAATTCAGTCGAAAGTGTGTGCTACCTAGTATATTCTGAGAGGTTGACATAAAAGTTACAGTGCACGAGATTTTAGATGGCTGTTAATAGTATTCTCAATTTATGGATGCCTAATGTAAACTACTACTGAACACATAATAACAACAGAGTGCTATTATCAATCTATGAGGGGCGTGAGGTTAGATGCCATTGAAATCCTAACTGTAATAGAGAAAATGAGAGAATCAATGTGGTACATTATACGCGAGGTTAAACATCCCGTCACATATTGCTCGCTATCTGTCGAGATCGTAAAAAAACCTTCCTCAAAGATTACACATACTGGCATTTTATTGAGCTCCGATAGATGTTGTAGGCTGTACTGTCAAGTTCAGTTATTTCAGAGTAATTTTGTGGAACAATAAAAATTTATCGAATAATTTTTTATCCATAAGAAAGATAAGGGCAACAGATATCTTTTGCTGCGTGTGTTGACGTTAAATTAACAACCATTCCGGCAAAACTAATTGTCCTGGAAAATTACATTGAAATGCTTTCTGTGAAGCTGATAGTTTTCAGTATAGGTCTGGTCCCAAGTGTTGTGTGGATGGCAACAAGTTCAGGTAACTTCTAGAGGGCTGAAAGTTACGGTGTACTGTGAATAATTTCAGCAAAGTTATTTCTTCTCCAGAAAACTGTGCGGCGTGAGACGAAATCTCGATAAGGGTTAGCTGATGATAAAGGGTGGCGCAAAAAAGAACGCATTTATTTCAAACTAGAGCAATTGACTTCATATAATTATACGTTAAAATTATAGCTAGTAAAATAATGCTTATTTTAATCATACCTAATCCAATTGGCTTGTATAATAGGTCATTCCACTCCCATCGATGAGACTACGCAAATCAAATTCATGCATTCTTTTAGCGCATATCATGTTATAGTAACTGTTGTGTAATCAATCAGTCGATGGAGCGAATGTGTGTCTGGCAAAACATTCATTGTGTCTCTGCATGATGTAGCCCACCTCAGGTGCTATGATTTTCATTCCTTTCTTACTTACTTTGTTTTGACGCACTGGACCAGAGTGCGTCCAGGCAACATTACTCATTTAGAGAGATAGAGACTGATTTTTCACACAAGCTTTCTGAAATGACAATTCCAGTGAGGAGGTTAGACCGGTGCAGTTATAGAAAAAGTTCGTAGACGAGTTTAGTACAAAGTGTGCGGAGTTAAAAAAGTAATAGTGTAATGCAAATATTGGGGTTTGTGCGGGCATAAATAAATAAAAATAGTCTAAAAGTTTATTGTGTGAAGTTTTAATGCTAAATAATGCTCAGTCTATCATATATATTCACATGCAACCGTTATGTGCACAACAGATGTTCTGGTGATGTTATATTCGACGGACTGTAATTTAAATGCCGTATGTTGGCATATATGATTCTAAAAAATTCCTCCTACTGCAGTTTACTTGAATATATTACTTAACGAGCAAGTTCCATGAGCATGGGCTATAGTACCATATGCTTGTGTCTTAGAATGTTGGGAAATGCCATAGAAACTGATTTATCCAAAGAGACTTTCAATTATTTAAAGAAATTAATCTCCACGCACAGCCCAGAGGTCATCCATAAATTCATTGATCAGTAATCAAATGGCAATGATCGCGAAGCATTTTCATTCAACAACACAGTAAAGATAGTGTTGTCTCATTTTAGGGGAACGATCATGATTGGTTTTGGTAAAACTAAGGTTGCGTCTTGATCGTATACTGCCCAGGTTTTGCAATAGGAACTAATAGAACACAAATTTCGAATTTCTACAAAGTTAGTTTAGCTGATACTTAGAAATTGTTCTTAATTAAAGCGCTAACAGCGTTTGCGTAGTTGCTCGGTCGGTTTGGTTAGGTTGGAAGTTACTAATTGAAAAGCCGTCTTTACTGCTCGATTACATTTTTATCAATTCTAAAAAGCGGGAAGATATACATACAATACACTATATTAATTCAACTTGTGCGCCAAAGCCAAATTTAATAAAGGCAGAAAAATAATTGAAATGCTATTCATTTATACTCGTACGTGAATGAGGGAGGAATTGACATTATGGAACACTTAACCAAAATGCAGTCGACGTGTTAAGCCTCAGTACCTCTGTAGTCTACTCGGTGTTGTAAATTAATTACTTAATTAGCGTTCACCATTTTCCTCGTCTTGCCAGATTCACTCTCAGATTTGTGTACGATCACTACAAACATAATGTAAGTTAGTTCATAATGTAAGTTAGTTCAGTTAGTGACCAATGCGCTGTTTAATTAAGTTTTGCAAAGTTTAGAAGCCCCTCGAATACAAGTTTTGAATGGCATACTGACATTTGGTGACAAATCTGGAAATGCATAACGCGTGCAAACGAAAATGCTTTCAAAATTTATGACAAATTACTTCAATAGGGGTCAGATCTAAAGTATTTATCGACATCCTGACCTTACATAACTGCGTACAAAAAACGTCATTATTATTGTTGCTGAGAAGAAAATCTTGAAGAATTCTTTACTCGCAGACATTCTTAACGAACGAACTAGAGTAATTCAAGTAAATTCATTCAAATGGGAATAAAATTGACCATCGTCGTAGGGAACAGACAAATTAATTTTTCATCTCACCACGAAAAAACGTAGCCTGAAAATAATTGGGAATTCCAGCAGAGACCATCGCACCATCAGAAAATTTTGGTGCGAATGCACAGTACCAAATAGGAAACAAAGAAAAAATAAGCTATGAATACGTATTTACCGCACATTGAAATTTGAACAGACATCGACTAAAATACCCTTGAAAGTGCTAAAATTACGTGATTCATGTAAATATGCCAAAAACCACACGTAATTTTCATCTTGGGGAAGATTGAAAACGTACGAATGAACATGTAATTCAATAGATTTATAAGCTTTGAACCAAGAAATTTGAGAGCGTTGTGTTTGCTAGCTCGATTGGGATCAACTTATTTGCCTTGACGGATGCAGAGCCACTTTGGATGAGCGCTCTGGGTGGGAGGAAGTTCTTTCAGGCGGAAGTGCGAAACGCTATGAGAGAAAACAAGGGATGATGAACAATGCTTTGAGTTGTTGAAAACTCCATTAACACAAGAATTATTTTGAACTTTATTACTGGTCGTTTAACTTCAATACCAATCGTTTGAACTTAAATACCGATCGCAGAGATACCGAAAATTTTAGTTAACTGTCAGTGGCCAGAGCAATCAGAAGGTTGAGAATATATGCATTGCCGTGATGCATGTAGGCCCTGGGTAACTTCTGTCTCAAGCAGGGTTGCGGAGTCGGAGTCGGAGTCGGGAGTCGGAGTCGCCGGAGTCGCATGTTTTAGGGTGGAGTCAGAGTCGGAGTCGGAGTCGCTTCTCTGAAGTGTGGTGGAGTCGGAGTCGGAGTCGGAGTCGCTTTTCCGAGTGTGGTGGAGTCGGAGTCGGAGTCGGAGTCGTTCATTCGGATGGGGTGGAGTCATAGTTGGAGTCGCAATTTTTTGCTGTCTTCGATTCTAATTTTTACTAAAAAATATTTATAATTGTTTAAAACCGAAAGTAAACAAAACAGAGTTAGAATACTTTGCTGAAAATCTAAAAATACGCAATGTTTTTGTTGATTATTTTGTTTTAAGTTTGAAACAGCGTATTTATACCTATTTTTGTCTAGTCGTTGTGGGTTTGCATTCCTATATATGATAAATACAAGAAAGAAGTATAATTGTATTGGAGTAATAATGAATATTTGGCAGTTATTTAAGCAAAAATTAGTAATTTGAAGCATTGAAAATTTGTTCTGTATATTTATGTTTCGTTCATTTCCCCTTCAATTAGTACACAGAAAGTAGCAAATAGTACTAAATGTGTTGCAAGTTACTTGTAGAACATTTCAGCTGATGCAATACATTGTACTCACGTAAGGAGTGGTAACTATGTACGCTCTTAATGAAGCATTGATTGATAATGACTAGTCTTTGCAGAAACTTAAAGTTGTGTTGTGATCATAAATATATTTAGTCTTTATGTTATGATTCCTTGCCAATGAGGGGTCTATGTCAAAACCTGAAGCTATGGTCTGGTACATAAAGACTTCTAGTTCTCAGGTTATGTTATCAAAATTGATATGGCTTCCTTGTCTTTAGGTCAAGTTAACATGTATTATTAATAACAATTTCTGCTCATTTCTTAAGTTATTTCTTGAATGTTGTTTGGTTCTTTCAGAGTTATATTGTATTTCGATATATCATTACCATGTTAAATTTTCATCTTCGGTATCACTCCCCAGTTTTTAAGCATACGCTGAAATGGAGAATTTTATATTATGCTTCTACAATTTTAAACACTGAAATAGTATCCGTTTTGCTGCATTACATAATTAATTACTTCTTCTTATGGAAGATTTGGAAATGTTGTAAGGTAATCAATATCGGCATTGAGACACATGAAAAATTAAAATACAATGTAAACGAGCTGCAATGAAAATAATAACACACTAGCAAAAACTTCACTTAGTCACACACATATTGTAACTGTAAGCAATGCACTATCTCAGCTGCAATGGTTGTTACATTTGTGCGATAGTGCAAATTTTCTTACTGGAGACGTTTCAAACCGCTCTAAAAAACATAAAATTAGAAGAACGTGGGCGTTTATTGAAATAAGAAAGTGTCAAACATAAAGTAAAAGGTTAGACGAGAATAAGAGGTAGTATCATATTACACGCAGAGACGCTAAAAGTGACTTTTATTCGTAAACAAAACGTTCCGAAAACTTCAGTCCCCTGCGACGAAAGCAGAACAACTTTTGCCTACTATGGATAAGATACATAATAGTGTTGAGCAATAATATGACACCTATTCTGCATTGTTACCCTGCATAGTGTAGACACAGAGAATAAGAGGCAGTGTGCAAATCTTGCCTACTTTATCTACATGTATATCATTTTGTGGATTTTAAGCATTTTCATTGAATTAACTATTATAATTTCACTGAATGAGTGTTTACTTAGTAATAAAAAAAACTGTGGATACATATCTATGCTTCTCAGTGTAGGCAGTGACTACTTTACCTACTCAGAAGACACTTGTCAGTAATTTACAGGGTGTTTCAGAATAAGAGGCAAAAAATTGCCCACCAAGTAGAAGATGTCCGTATAAAAACTTTTTCTTCTATGAAATTTTCCGAAGAAAGAGACATTGAGATATTAGCCGTTTATTGTTTTAATGGATGAAATGCAATGACTAAATTATTCGCAATATTTATTTGAATTTACGTTGATCGAGCGAAATCTTTTAGTTGCATGACCTCCTAGATCTCCTGACATGACTCCATTCGATTTCATTTTTTGGGGACACGTGAAGAGCCTTGTCTATGCTACACTCATTGAGTCGGAGGAAGATCTTGAGTAACACTGGTTTGATGCTCTATTTGATGTTATCCAACAACTCCACGAGTTTTCATATCATTATTGTTTCTATATGAGCTGTCTGTGAAACTTTGTTCGAGTTATGTATATATTATTGAGCTAGATTTTGCTCGTGTTTTTGGAGTTTCACTCATTCTTTTAATATATGTCTGAGAAAATATTTGAAATTGCCATCAGTCTGGTAATCCGAGAGTTTTAACCACATTTCCGTATTGCTGTCAGCTTACATTCACGGAGCAATCCTACGTAGGCAAGTATGTACAGTGAACCATTTATTACTAATAATCTATGAATTTATCAATTTTTAGGTCTCGTAAAATAGCTTAATTGATTTGATGGCCAACGTGGTCTTCCTTTCAGTAAATTATTTTTTCGACATCTTTGCTCATACACTGTTGCTCGTACACCCCACGCTCTAATTTGTGATTCATGTACCTCAAAAGAAAAGTAAAGACAAAATATAAATGTAAGAACACTTTCCGTGTCCATGGTGTTTAAGTTACAGCATTATTTAATTTTTCTAGATGCAGCACTGGTTCTCGAGTGTAGGCTTTAGAGCGCCCAACAAATAATATATAGCGCAGGAGGATTTGGTATTGAGGAGATTTTTGACATAAAAATACAGATTTGGAAAAGTGCTCAAGCCAAATGTATTACGAACTTGTAAAATATTTTTATTTTCATTCTTAAACGTGAACAAGTTCGACCGTGTTTCACGTATTTCGGTAAATTTCACGTAGTAATCTTCAGAACATATAAATACACACCCTCTCATTATATTTGTGTTTACAGATTGGGATTTAAGCACTACCCTCAGGACAAGTGCATCAATATTCTAACGTGGTTAACGCGATTAAAGTTCAATCAGAAAGTATTCAAAATTGACCATAAATGTTCCGTCACATACATTTTTAGCCGTTGAAAGTAACAACAGAGCTATTCTTGTATTCATATGCTACTCCTTGCGTTTGTCTGTTGATCTTATGTTGGAAAGCTACACCGAACGCCATGGAGTTAACAAGACAACAGAATAGATAACTAGAATGTAAAATGAATTCCAGATCAAATGCTTCATAGTCCTCTGCGACTCGGTACAGAGCAATAAGGCTGATAGCTTGTGCGACGATTTTATGCAGTTTCTTGAGCGGATCGGTTTTGAGACAAGACAGATTGTCTCTCGCCATGCAAGAAGGCCCCTCAATGCATAATTTTATCACTTTGGAAGGATAAGCAATAATGCAGAGTAGGCTTGTCAAAAAGATCAGATGCGTCCTATAAAGGGGCGGGCTAGAGATCAGAAAATTTAATTCTGGGATATTGAAGAGTCTTCACTGGGAAAAGACAGAGACACCTGGATTGATAGGGATGAATTTGGCCGGAAAAATTATAATATCCTTTATCTGGTGAAAAAAAGGTTACTTCACTGAAAACTTGTTGTCAATAGACTTTCGACGTACTCGAGCGACGTAGAGTTAAATATTTATGCCACCGGTATCTCTCGAAACTATGATAAAATGTACATAAAATGTATTCAATTACTAAGGCTTCTCTCATACGAGTAGTGTCAAACATTCTGTACAGCTCGATAAGTAAACTTATGGTCTGTGCGAACGTGATTACTGAAAAACAAAGTTCGATTTTCCTTTCTAGTTTGGCGGTAGGAAGGCAGCAGTTGTTGATCTAACGTGAGGCTGGCTCGATAGCATCCAGAACCAATGGTCGGATTTGCTTCACTTGCTTCTCCTAAAGTGACGGCCGAAGCTGAGGCTGGCAGTGTCTCGGATCTTATCGCATACTTGAGGCTCCTGTTCCCTCATTGAACTGTAACGCGTCTCTATTCAATTTTTCCTTGTTTCTAAAAGGGCACGAGCATAATTTTTGGGGTGAAATGAAGGGATGGAGCAACTGTTTCAAAAGAATTAGTTGTCCAGTGTACTACTGTATATGGAGAAAGAACTTTGTAGGTGAAGAAACTTTCAGGTAAGAATTAATTTTCCGTGGTTTTACTCGAAATACATTTCATCTAGGTAGACAGCGAATAAATTAATGTTTTGATATTCATCTGGTTGCACGCAAAATCTGTATCGTATTCGTGTCAAGCTACGTTGTCGACGTATAACCGTACGAATTGTTATTTTAGTCGGCTTCAATAACTAGATGTGCGAGGACGGTAACAACGCGATATAGAAGAATGCTAAGTTTGTTCGCAAGACAGGTTTGTTCTCAGACCGAAGTGATTTTGCAAAAACGAAGTTTCTCTGTAGTAAACATCCTAATATTTGCTGTATTTGTACGCTTGCATTGATATAGCTTCATATAGGTAAACTGTATTGTGTACACTTCTTATTACACACTCAACGTAATATTTTTGGAGGGCATCTTCCTTTTCTTAACTGAGAAGGTTTTTTGTTTCTACTGAAGCTCATGTACTTGCGTAACAGGATATCCACCTCTCGACATCTGTGAAATGTATACCAAAGAAGTATTATAAACGTGAAAAGAGACTCTCAACCTTGAGCGTGCGATCTGTTAAATTATTTTCCGGAGAAATTCATTCCGGAATCACGATCTAACTATACAATATTTTCCATCTCTCGTATTTGGCGGCCGATAACCCTCTGAATGACATCGAAATATTCAATGAAATTCCGTACGTAGCAACATGATAAGGGTAAATAAGAATTCAAAATTTTTACACGCTTTAGAATTAAATTTTCGGAGCATTTTATTTTGTTCGTCTTGTGAATCAAAGCCACTCTACACAGACAAACTAATTTCCAGCATCGTTATGCATCTACTCACCAACTACATCCATGGTGTGAGTAAATTCTACTTAAGATCTTGGAATCAACCATTGATCTCTATTGCAGTGTATTCTTAAACCGCTTGAACAAAAGTTTTTCGTGTAATCAACAGTTACACGCTAAAATATTAAACAGATAAATTAATCTTCAAATTTTAAAATTTTGTTCATTGTTTTAGTGCGTAGAACAGTAAAATAATAATTTACCGGGAAAATAATCATTTAAAAGGGTATTAAAGGTGGATGTAATACATGTAACGCATCAAAAAAATTGAGGTGCAAAATATTCCACACGCAAGAATATTGATAATTCTCAATTCGTTTTGCCAAAAGTGTAGCATTACTTCAATTGAACTTGATGGCTCTCTTCATAGGATGCTTATGAGGCAAAATAGAATATTTTGGTCAAACTAGAGCCTCCACAGGCATTTTTCAAGATGTTATTTGTGTTTTCCCACCGACATTATAGCTTCTGCTTTCTTGTTGATTTATTTAAGGAAATAAACTTCGAAATAGTTTAAGCGTTATCTCATGTCATTCGGAATGGTATTATCCTGCAGAATAAATGGAAAATGGATGCGAAGAAGTATCCCAGTCATGAAAATGAATACGAATACAGCAGGATGTGCAATCAGAATATAGAAGACTTGATCTATTTCAAAAGTATCAATTATGGGTCATTCAAGTGAATTAACTTTCACACGGAAAGGCGAGCCATTAGAAAAGTTAAACGTCTCCGTTTATAACTCGTTCAAGATTCAACATGATATTCAGAGTCCTGGATTGTTTGTTGGTAGAGACGCCATTAATTGACGCTCTTATTGAGGGGGCTCACGCCTATATACGTCACCTGGAAAAATACGTCTCGAAAAATTGTGTTTCTCACGGACTAAAATTTGCTCAAGAGTACGTTAGGAAGCCGATATGTTCTGGAATTGAGCTGTGAGGTCGGATGTCCATAAACTGAACTTCTAAAAATAACACAATGGTATGTATTGGACAGAGGAGAAGTTTATAATCCTAGAGACGCTATTCGAACTGCAAAATATTGATAGGGGAGGAAGTTTTATTGTTTGGGATGCATTTTTCTCGTTCACAGTCTGAAATTTATCGTCTGATTGACTCTAATTTACGTCTGAATTTACCGGTAATTATAATCTTCTTCTCCCCATAAACCGACGACATATCGTCGGAATTGGTGTCGAGAATATTTCATATTATCGTCGGATTAAGTTAAATTACCGATTTTTATCGTACATTTTGTACGAAGACCGACGATAGTAACCAGTTAATTTCCGGTCGTAAAACGGTTATTATAGTCGGGCTTCGTTCAAAACTTACGATAATTACCGGTAATTTAACGTTAAAAATGGTTTCTCTAACCACTATATTCCGAGAGATTCATAAGCAGTGCAACGATTTTTTCCAAAAATTGCGAATTGCTCGCAAAAACAATAAGCCACACCTCGTGAAACGCATCTGTCCAATTACCGTGAATTTGATGACTTCACACAAATTACCGAAATTACTTATTTAAATTCAATAAATTAATACTGTCCATATATTTCATCAAATTTCTTACAAATTGCGATAATTGAACAGATTAGTATTACAGGGTGAGGCCTATTGTAACAAGTAACAATGCATTATTAGAAAAAATAGCTGCGATGCAGATGAATGCTACAGTAAGAGGGCTCAAATTGTCATCTTCATCGAAGAACACGACACAATTACGATAAGTCTCACAGTACAATATAGTCATTTCAAATCGCCACTGATATATAAATAGGTTAAAACATTACAGATGTTCAACAAATATATATATTTAATTTTCAACAGCTGTCATTTGCCTTTTAAAATAAATTCCTACAAAAATATCTTCGGCACGCAAAGAATTCCATCACAGGTTGTTTGTAAAATTCACCACTGCAAACACTACGTATATAACTTTCATTTAAAATTAACCACCACCACAAAAGGACTCGTCAAGCAACCGATTGCTAAGAAAATTTTACCAATTTTAAATAAAATTTGCACACTTTCATTCTTAGACATCAAATATCTACAATGACCAACCCTCTCAACCACTACACATCTTCGTCCTTTAATTGGGATGTGGAGACGACAGGGCTAGAGATGCGACTAAACAACCATGCTGGTTTTTTTAAGTGTTCTTCTACAAGAAAAACATTGGCTGAAAAAGATATTGATATTTTTTTAAAATATTATTTGAAAATAACTCTGCAAGGGAAAAAACCACGTTACATTATTGGTTTTCATGTCAGATTATAAAATAAAACTGCATACTTCATGGTTTTTTATGGTTGTATGAAATTTTTCATTTTCTTTGGTTTCATGCTTTGATTTTTCATTTATTTTACAATTCACGTGAATCACTTTCAACTCCCCAAATGGTGTGTTTTAGTAATGTATCTTTACTCATGGTCATTGCTAGTGATGTGACCAAAAACACCATACTGTTTTTTTAAACATGATATTTTTACAAAAAATCATGATTAAAAAACATAGATATTAATATATTCTATGAGACCAAACAACCAGCCCTGTTTTTTTGAGAAACTCATGACTAAAAAATTTGGATATTAATCTATTTTATGTGACCAAAAACAACCCCGCTGTTTTTAAAACATTTTTAAAAAAAAATCATGACTAACAAACACGGATTTTAATAAATTTTATGGGATTAAAAACCACCAGGCTGTTTTTTCAAAAACATGTTTTTTACAAAAAAATAGTACTTAAAAACACGGTTATTAGTATATTTCATGTGACCAAAAAACATGTTTTTAAAAAAACATCTTTTTCCACAAAAAAATTATGACTAAAAAACGTGGATAGTAAAATATCTTATGTGACCAAAAAAGTATGCTGTTTTAAAAAACACAATATTTTTACAAAACATCATGACTGAAAAAACATGGATATTAATGGTTTCATGAAAAAAACATTTTATAAAAAATAACATGTTTTTTGGTCCCATAAAATATGTTAATATCGATGTTTTTTTTATAAAAAAAAGTCATGACTAAATAAATAGATATCAATGAGTTATTGTAAAAAAACGTTTTCTACCAAAAACGCTGATTTTTTTGTTACATGAAGTATAATAACATTCATATATTTTAGATATGTTTTTTTGTAATGAATATTTTTTTAAAAAATAACATGTTTTTATTTGGTCACGTAAAATACATTAATATCCATGTTTTTCAGTCATGATTTTTCTGTAATATAAACATCAAAAAGAAACCACACGGTAAGTTAATGTAGTGGCAGATAACCCACAATAACCTAGATTAGTCTAAGAGGAACACCAGGAACCACAGAACTTATATTGATATAGTCAAAATTCAGAGCTTACTATCTCAACTATGTCTGATTTTTATGGTCACATAAAAATAAAATCAGACCAAAAATACGCATCAAAAACACATAAAAAACGTGTTTTTTTTGCAAAAAAAGACTGATATCAAATAAAAATGTATTTTTTTGCATCATTTGGCAGGGCCCGCACTAATGCTATCGAGTCGCAAGTAGCAGAGGGATGAATTATCCTCCACAGGCATGCCTCTTCAGAAGAAGTTACCCTCCATCTCCCGCTTCTATGCAGCTCCGACGTTTGTAATCTCTATAGAATTCTTAATTTACAAGATATTCACATCATAAACAAATGAACAACTCAAATTTTTCTAGTGGAACTTTTCCATAGAACTGGTGCTATTAGGCACAGAAATTTTCGTAATGAGGATGCCTCCTGTTCGATTAAACGAAAATAAAATCCGCGGGAAAAAACAACATACATTGAGTTCTTTTTGGTACCAAAAATAGATGAACAGATGCCACATCAAATTAGTACGATCAGTAAGTACTAGTATCGAATGAACTCGTTAATTCGTAGATGAAAATATTATTTTGACATCCGTTTTTTTGAAAATCCAGCCACTGTAGTTTTCGTAATGCCGATACCTCATGTTCAATAAAACAAAAATGAAATCCAGAGAAAAAGCGAAATATAGTGGAGTCCTTTTTGGTACCAGAAATAGATGAACAGATCCGACATCAAGTTAGTACGATCAGTTAAGCTAGTTTCAAGATTAGATTAGATAATAGTTTAGTTTAAGCCTCCCAAACCGTTACAAAAAAGAGCTTATCGAAGAGAGGTAAGTGGAAGGCACCATTGAGAATGGATATTTGGGCATGCGGAATCTACGCAGAAGGGGCATCGAAACAGTAAATTTTGAAAGAAGTTCATGAAACAAGATAGAAGTTGAAGAAGAAAGTAATAGTTGCTGAAAAAACAGGACAGCAGTGATTCGAAAAAGGTCGTCCTTAACATAGCAAAAAACATTTTATTTCAACAAAAAGAAGGCCCACCTAACCCTTAGCTCGGGCCCTCACATCTTCCCCCTGGGAGCGCTAATTCCCATAGATACAATATTATTATTGTAACCCCCTGAGGGAACGACTAGTTTCAAATAAACTCTTCAATTCGTAGATGAAAATATTATTTCGACATCCTTTTTTCGACATTCCAGTCACAGAAATTTTTGTAATGCCGATAATACCCCATGTTTTTAACCTGCAAACTATTTCATGGAGGCCGGCACAAGAACATCAACGTTTTCGTGAAGAATTCAAGAATTATAGAAATAAGTTACACAAATTATATCCAAGTCCTATCACGAGTCATCCAGTGTTAATAATAGCATAACAGCGAAATTATGAGTTACGATTGTTAACAGGTGCGTACTTTTGAAATAAATGGAAACTTATTTCAGCAACAGATTATTTCAAAGCAACCAAGAAGCGATAGTACTTCATAAAGAAATTATATATACATGCACAATAAGTACAATTAGACTGACGTCTTGCTTTCAACAAATCTATCAATGTTAAAACTTAAGCCCTCGCTCCTTTTCTAGATCAGGGGAAACTTTTTGGTTGGTTTGGTATTAGGCAGGAGGACATGACGGCAGAATAACTGAGAGATAAACCCTACTTTTAAGACTGCCAATAACGCACTGGCTCTTGGAGGGAGTATATATGGAGGGAGCATAGCCGTCTGTGAAGAGAACCAGATTTTGAGATTTCTCCTATATCTGTGGTAACCAATAGCCGTCTCGCAAGTGTGACGTCAGCACGGAAGTCATGGAAGTCAGCTACCTACTGACTATGATAGAGTGTGCACACTCTCGCTGAATGCTCTCCTAGCTGTTGAGTTAATCGCATAATCCTTAATCGTTTATTAGGGATTCTAAGACTCCGAAAGAATAAATTGTGTTTCCTCACTTGAGGACACTTAATAATATCAAAATTACTAGCAAAGATACATTAAGGATTGAAAACTATAAAGATTACAGGTCCTTGATTATAACAAATTAGAGCGACTTGCACGCACACCTTACCCTTTGACTTGTGGTGGGATACTAATCTTGCTTTGGAAAATGAGAGGTGGAGTTGTAGAGAAGGTGGGTGGAGCAACTTCAACCAAGCGTCTGTGGTTGGCTCAGAATTGTGACGTGTCGGGCCTTGACAGTGACCGAGTCTTTCAACTTTTGCAACCAAATTGAGCTCGATCGGAATTAGCTATGCTACCTCCATATATCCTAGCTCCATGCACTGGCTAGTCAGTCGCAGTGTTGCCAACTCTATAGCGCAGCAAGGAGCTAGATTTCTAACAGAAGTCCGCCAGATATTTGTTGAAGGATTTGTTTTGTTTAGACAGTAAATTACAGCAAATAATAAGTCAGCATAGCACGTTAAACATATTAAAGAGTGACTTGCAAGTATGGACTAAATTTATTTAACAAAAATGTGTTTCTTCATCGGCGTTTGAGCGTGGCAATGCTAATAAATTCATTGCCATAGAAGAAACGTGATTGAACGGATTGTTGCCTGCAGCATTTTTAGATTCAGTTACTTCTACCTAAAGTTCTGTCGTGGATTCAATATTCTTCTACTGTTACAAGCTCAGTTTGTTTCATACTACTTCAATGCTTTTTATTTTTCTCCATTGTAGTTATGGCAAAATAAGGCGCTTGCCTTTCAGCTGATTGAGGGAATCAATCATAGGTTTCTTTAACAATAAAATCTACATTTCTGAGCTGGGCTTCCGCTCAAGCATCAGATACTGACCATTGAATTGAGTGGCATAAGCATCTGACCGAGTTGTGTCGAAATATCTTTTCTCAATGATTAGCTAAAATATCTCACCAAGTAACTTATTATCTGATGTATCAATACTCTCAACAATTAGTATGTTTACTTTTCTGAGATATATCAGCACACAGTTTACTTACAAAATGAAGTGCAAGAACATTCACAAAAATTTCCATGCACTTCGTGAATTGAAGTTTGATACCCTGTGCCGTTTTACAGTCAGTAAATGAACTGCAACACACTCACGAAAGATGGTGAGCAATTGCAAAGGAACTTTACTTAGCTATATGCAAACATAATTTACCCTATGCTGCACTCTGTAGCGTCTTTATCAAAAGCTGTAAGTTTTGGCTGACAAACACTCCCGGCAACATACGAAAAATTGTTCGTGTTTTTGGCTCACATCATGTTTTTTTAAGGCAAACAATTTTGCGTTTATGGTACATTTATAGTAGTCCCAATATGCCTTTGCATTTTCAGCATGGTAAGGCAGTAGCCAGCCTCTACATTCAGGAAAAGACTTCCAAGTTAAACGGAAGTATTGCGTGTACTGCTTAAGCATCATAAGGGATTACGCCACACTCTCTAGCACACGCTACTCACCGCAACCAGCCCAAGACTGGCTGCCGCTGGCATATAATCATGTGTCGCCGAAAAAAACGTTACATTTACTGAACTTGACCGCTGGAAATTATTATGTTAGTTCGACACTTTTTCTATAATTATAAATAATTGCGCCTAGAGTATGAAAGTAGGTGAATTATAGCCAAACCGTACTTCAAATACTCTAGTCTTCCGCCAGGAGCTAGATCGTAATTTTTAGGAGCTAGATGGAATCTCAATACTCTAGAACTAGCTAAAAATCCGCTAAATTGGCTACACTGGTCAGTCGCCCCTGAGTTTTTCCAGCATAAAGGTTGGCAGCGACGACATGCATGGGGAACGGGTGGGAGGCATTAGATCGAGGGTTTAGGGTTTTTTTGAAGAAACGGGGAGGAAGAAAGGGCGTTGTACCAAGGAAAGCACTCTCTGTCTAGGCCCAGCTTAAGCGAGGAGCATCATAACCTGATGTCGACGGAGCTAGCAAATAAGGCAACTGAGAGGCGGTCAACGTAAGCGACGAAGAAGCCAGTAGACTTTGAGGAAGTGTACTGGTTTCGTCCGGTCACTTCTCTGATTCAATATGTCGTCTCTGAGCCAGCCCAATCGCTGCAACGACGCAGGACTCCTTGGATGGCTGACGCCTTCAGTTTCCTATCTTCATCATACTCGACTGCAGCTGAAGCATCTCATAAATTGAAATACATTAGTAATTATTAACTGTGCAAATGAAAACAAAATATAATAAATAAACATTTGCCGAATGACTGTGTTCGGAGCAAGCCAGGCTAGCTATACTTGTGATCGCATCACTTGGCCCATCTGGCTTCGGCTACAAACAGAGAATAAGTCGATTAGGGAGATCGTCCCACTTTTTCAACTTTTTTCGTCCGATTCGTTTGAAAATTGGCCAGTATATGTATTTTGTGAAGGTAAACCTTTTTTACTCGTGTCTTTTTTTCGATTTAGGCTTAGTTTTTCTTTCGAAAAATTAGTTTTTTAATATATTTTATGGATATTTCAAAATGCTACTCGTCTTCGAGTTTTGATGCTAGCACAAAACCAAAGACAGTTTTAGAATCCTTGAAACATTCCTGACACAATCAAATGGGCTATTTTTCAAATTCAATTTTTTTCAAATTTTACAAAATTTCTAAAAACAACAGTAATTTTTTGGGCTTCGAGCTATGTATTTTTTCGAAAAATTCGTATTTGGAAAAACGCCCATTTGAGTGTGTTAGGAATGTTCCAAGGATTCTAAAACTTCCTCTGGTTTTGTTCTAGCATCAAAACTCACTGACTCTTAGGCTTTGATATGTTGAAAGTTATAGGTTTTGCGTACAAGCCATAGACGAAATTTTTTGTTGAAGTGTAATCTAATGAACAATTCATGTAATTGAATGCAGTTTTTATTTTATTTCGATAATTTCCATACATAACATCATATTCACACTGTGAATTGTGATTTCCAAACCCCCACAAAAATTTTTTTTTTCATATATATGAATTTTTTTATTTTCAGTCTGATTTTTATGAAATTTGACTGTGATATGTAACTTCTGAAAATAAACACGATTCATTTCATTCATTTCTTTGTTTTAGGGCTTAGTTTTAAAAAAAATTGACATTTGGTTTTTGGGTATTGACATTTTACTGATATTGATAATTCAAAATGTTACTCGTCATCGAGTTTTGATGCTAGAACAAAAACGAAGACAGTTTTAGAATCCTTAGAACATTCCTAGCAAACTCAAATGGGCTTTTTCTTCATTTCTCGTTTGTTCTCTTTTTATATGGGGTTGAAATAGGCTCAAAGTTAAAGATTTTGGCCTCATTTTCCTCTCGTTTAGTGCTCAGATAATATTCCTTGAGGACAGTGACCACACTGCAAGCAACGACCCTGATTTGTCGCGTCAGCGTTTTTGACGCCATCTGCCACGTACAGGGCTCGAACCCGTGCATGAAGCACAGAACGCAAGCGCTCTGTACACTCGGCCACTGCGAGGCCATGGCATACAGAGTAGACATAATTTGTGGTACAACTCATGGTAATTCAGTTGTTCATGAATTAATGGTCCATAGAAATCTATGTTCAGCATTCTTCATATTCGCGTTACTGTGCAGTGAAGGGCATGAATAATAGGCGTAACAAACCTTGTTCTGAACGCATTGATGATAATGAAGACCTCACACGATTCATGATTGGTACAATTGAAAGTGTGGGAAGCATTGAAGAATTTATTTTTCCACGTATTGATGTTGTAAATGAAGTATTAAATATGGTTTATCAGGGCATGGAAAATATATGTGGAACTTTTTTTTCGATATGACAAAAAAGTTCCACATGGGTGTCAAAAACATGTGTAGTATTTGCTTGGAAGGCTTCTCATTGAAAGTGTATTTTATTGAAAGTTTTAAAATTTTAAAATGTGTTTAAATAACTACAAATGTGGTAGCTTTTTGAGTGATACAGTGTGATCTCAACGCACATGGGTTAGTTCT
Organism: Morinoia aosen; assembly: GCA_030386875.1. Taxonomy (NCBI): domain Eukaryota; kingdom Metazoa; phylum Arthropoda; class Malacostraca; order Amphipoda; family Talitridae; genus Morinoia; species Morinoia aosen. The sequence continues at coordinate 47,614,740 of CM059575.1, forward strand.
GACTATTACATTATTTGAGAAAACTTCAATATTATTTCTTTAATTTTCTTATTTCATTGATTGATTCATTTTTTTCAATTCCTACAAGTTTTTTGATGTAAAGCACTAAGTATTGTACATATGTATTCGGTTAATGTGAAGGAGATGCAACTAATCGATTTTCGAAATTTTGTTGCCTGTGTCATGGTAATTATACCGACATAAGCAACTTTTTTCCATGCACTTTTTGGGGCAAATGAGCAATTAACCAGTTTTAGCGGTATGTTAATTTTCGTCTTTGATGATGAATACGATGGAGTAAACATCTACTAATCGATTTTAAAATTTTTGTTGCTTGATTCATGATAATAACATCAAAATAAACTACTTTTCTTCCATGCACTGTTACCGCGCTCCGTGTTTCTTAGAATTAGAGTTGCCTTAGTAGAATAAGTTTAGGTTAGTCCATTGGCTCTGATGCTTTCACTACGTTCCAGTCGTTGGAAGACTAGAATTATTGCAATTGTGATATATTGAAATAGCCATTCCTATTGATACTCTGTATTAATACTCTGAAATACTTCTAGCTAAATCCATTGTACTTTTCTTTGTTGCAGACCATTTCTAACAAAAATTTGAAACTAGTTTACGAGTAGCATACGGATAATTTATTGTTAACTTCTCGGTAACTTATTAGTAGCTACTTGACCGAATAAAACCATGTGAACCGTGAACGAAAAACTTGTGGTGTTTAATTCTTCGTCCAACACTACTATCTTTCATCAAGGAAGGAACTGTGGTTCACGAGAGTATCAAATTATTGACCTATAACTATGAAGGCAAAACCCAAAATTCGAGCCTTCACTTTTGTTTCAAATTAATTCTCAGTAAACGTGGAAATGTCTCAGTTTGAGGATTCCATCGAACGGCTGGATCGGCCGCCGCTAGCCGAGAAGCCGACCGCCAAACTTGCGTCGGTTACCCGCAAAAGGCATGAAATTGAAATCCTCCTAGAAGAATGTAATCCTAACATCGATCTAGTGAAAGAAAACTTCAACGAATACTTGGTGCGCGTTGAGAAGCTGTATGCTTCCTGTGATAATGAAGAATTAAGGGAACCGTCAAGTCAGAGTCAAGAAAATGGCCGTCCCGTTTTTTGTACGGTATCTAGATCTATGAAATTTTGCATACGTAGGTATTTTAGAAAATGAATAAGGGTTATATTGGACACTTTTTCCGTTTTCGCCGTAATTACGGAGATAACGAAAAAAATGTAATGAAAAAATGGGGTATATTCAAGCCACTTCTTCTCAAAAAGTAGTCATCGTAGAGAAATGAATTAGGTGTCATTGAGTGCGGAAAAAGCTGCTGTATAAAGAGTCAGAGGATTATATTGAAACTCCCAATAATTTATTTGTTATGGAATTAAAAAATAAATTAAAGTGTTATTCATTTTTCCGAAGATTTTTTAATGTAACTGAAAATCTTCTGTGAATTTCAATATAATCCTCTGACTCTTTCTGCAGCAACTCTTTGCGCATCTAATGATACCAAAATCATTGCTCTACGATAACAACTTTTTGAGAAGAAGCTTGAATATTGACATTTGTATTGCTCAGAAAACGCGTTTTAGTGCCGAGACAGGTTTTTTTCGTTTGCAAGCTACATTTCTTGGAGTAATTGGTAGTGTTGACGTTTTGAATATTTTTTTGGAAGTTATTGTGGTTCCTTGAAGGAACCAGTACCACAAGTGGTACCAAAAATGTCTAAAACGCACCAGGAGCATAAGCTGGGGCGTCCTTGGCATCCTCGTAGGCTCCTCTTATAGGATATGGAAGCGCCACGCAGAGCCAAACGCTTATATCACTACATTAGTACCGAGCAATCAACGTCAAATCTAGAAAAATCTTGATCTGCTATCGAAAAAAAGCCATCTAAATCTGAATAAATCGTCGGTCTGCAACAACTAGATCAGCTAACGTGACATAACTACGCAAGCAGATCGGGCGAGCTACCAATCACCCTCCTTCCCCCTGAGGGAGGAAGGGGTGGAGGTACCGAGAACTCAACTTGACAAATCTCGAAAATTTTGATCTGCTTGCAGATAAATGCATATCTAATTATGAACAAACCGTCGGTCAGCAACAACTAACTCGGTTTATTTGGCACATGTGCACTAGTCTGCTGGGCGAGCTTCCCCCACCCTCACTCCCTCACTCCCGAGGAAGTGAGGGGTGGAGTTACCGAGAATTCAACTTGCCAAATTTCAAAAGTCTTGATCTGCAAGCAGATAGATTGCATACCTAATTATGAACAAACCTACAGTCGGCAGCAACCGACCAAGCTCACTTGGCACGTATTCCCAAGCTGGCCGGGCGAGCTTCCCCCCACCCTCTTTCTTACTCCCGAGGGAGGGAGGGGTAGAGGTACCGAGAATTCAACATGCCAAATCTCAAAAGTGTTGACTTGCAAGGAGATAGATACATACCTAATTATGAACAAACTGACACTCAGCGCCAACGGGCTCAGCCAGCGTGGCATATCTGCACGAGCTGGCCGGGCGAGCTACCCTCCACCCTCCTTTCAAACCCCCATTTGACATACTTTGGTGAGACGGATCGTTCTGCCGCTTTGCAGGAATGAAGTTCAGGACTTTCTCAATCGAATAGAGCAATAACAAAAAATATGATGGATTTTTTATTTTTGACTGGTCGGTGGCCTTAAGACAGTGGCTAAGGCCCCATGAGGAAGCGATTGGGGAGTTTAGGCACAAAATAGAACGCGTCATCCATCCGCCTGTCTCGAATTCATGTGCATCTCGGAAATCTTCATCAAAAGCATCTTCGATAGCAACATCTTTCAGAGCACGACTAGCGGAGCAGAAGGCCAAGGCCGCAGTTCAAAAGGTTTCTCTAACGAAAGCTAAAGAAATCGATGAAGAGGAATTAAGGATAAAAAAACTCCAGTTAGAACATGAACACAAGATAAAAAAACTCCAGTTAGAACACGAACACAAGATAAAAAAACTCCAGTTAGAACACGAACACAGGAAAAGAGAAGCGCAACAGGAAGAAACATAACTCGAGGCTCTTCTTTTGGAAGAAGAACTTAATAAAATAGAAGGAATTTCTGAAACTCCATCGGCAGCCTCCGACAGCCGTTCGCCTCAAAGGTTGAACTCTGGTTCGGTCCACTCTCTCGAACATGCAAAACAAAGATGGAAATTAGAGCATGAAGCAAAGGCAAACACTACCGATCTGCCAACCATTGTTAGCATCCTCGAACGTCTAAATGAAGTTACACAAGCCCTGGTTGCTGGTCAAGACACCTTACTTCTTTCAAAGAAAACGATCGAGCCCTTTAGTGGCGAAGATGTAACTAAGTTCAAGTCCTTTTTGCTTAACTTCGAGAGGGCCATTGAATCTAAATGTGCTAATGACGAAGATAAAATAATTCATCTCGAACAGTTCACCTCAGGGAGGGCGAATCAACTCGTACGTACTTGCAGCCACTACGACGTAGGGATAGGTTACGCGAAGGCAAAAGAGTTACTTATGAAAAACTTCGGAAACGAGTTCGAAACTGCCAACGCGTACCTCAGCAAGTTAGAAAAGTGGCCAGTTCTGAAAAATGACGACTACGAATCCCTTCAGAACCTATCCATATACTTGCTAAACTGCCATCACTACTTCGAGAACATGTCGAATCGTGACCAGCTACAAAGTCCGAACGAAATAATGAAAATCGTGAAAATACTACCCTACAGGTTGCGAGAACGGTGGAGACGGAAATCTTATTCCATCATCGAAAGTTCGAATAGATTAGTTTTCAAGGATTTAGTCGACTTCGTACAGTAGGAAACCGCCATCGTGAAGCAGCCTCTTTTCGGTAACATTACCAACGAAGAAAAGGACAGGAGATCGACCGATCCCAAACAAAGGCGCTCGCTGGCGACTAATTCTACAGTTCAGAGAAAGGACCAGAAGTTCTGTGTGTGCTGTAAAAAATCGAACCACCAAATAGAGGACTGTATCTTCTTCAAAAGGAAGAGTTATAAAGAAAAATCTGAGTTCGTAAAAAGAAACGGATAGTGCTTTGGATGCCTGAAAGGAAACCATATGTCTAAAAATTGCCCAAACCGTTCTACATGTTCAATCTGTAAGAGAAGGCATCCAACTGTGCTGCACATTCGAGAAGGAAATAACAAGCCGGGGGATACTTGTCAGTCAACAATCGACGATGCCACGAACGCTCCTCAAGATCCTGGTTTAATGCCTATTTATGAAAACTGTTCCAGCAACAAGGCATCAATACCGTGTCTTTCCCAAGATGGGCGTGCCCCAGAAGAGCGGTCTAGTCTGTCGCTGAAGTCGTGCGACACCAGTTCAAACAAACCTATGAAAGTTCTTTGCCCCATTGTTCCAGCACTTGTGAAAGTGTCGAACCAAGATTGTGTGCTGGTTAATGTGGCCCTGGATAGCTGCTCATCGGACTGTTGGATGAACGAAGATCTTTTGTCAAAGCTCGGCGTAAAATCAGAAGTTAAAAGAATAAACCTGACGACAATGGAAGGCTGCAATAATGAGACTACGACAAAGGTGGTGAATAACGTAAAACTGATGGATCTCGATAGGAATAACTTAGTAAACATTCCGGTCCTGTACACAAAACCAAGAAATCAATGGCCGTTTTCCAATGACGACATACCTACCGAAGAAGATACGCAGAACTATGCCCATATGAAAGACTTGCCTTTTAATTTCGCCGACGCTGAAGTGGGTATCCTGATAGGGATGAACATTCCTTCTCTGCTGGTTAGTGGAGACGCTGGCGACCCATACGCATCTCTGCATCTTCTAGGATAGGCCATTAATGGACCTGTTCAGAGAACAGGCGCCAGATACAACTTCAAAATGAAGACAACAAATCTGGAAGAAATAGAAACAAATGTTGACAATTTATTCAGGCAAGATTTCATCGACGAGTCAAACGACTTTGCATCCTCGGTAAACGACAGAAAATGGTTGAGCATCGTGAGTTCCAGTTTGAAGAAAATTAATGGTCAATATGAAATAGCCTTACCCTTTAAATATGAAAACTTGAAATTTCCGTCAAATGAGCAACAGGTCCTCCTTCGTTTCCGTAATGTCATGAAGAAATTAAGTGCAGATAAAAATCTATCGGCCGAATATACGGAATTCATGAACACGATGATTGAGCAAAACTTCATAGAGGAAGTTCCTGAGGATGAGCTATGTCGTGAAGAAGGTAAAACTTGGTATCTCGCTCATCACGCCGTGAGGCACAAGCAAAAGCGCAAACTTAGAGTAGTGTTTGATTGCTCTCTGAAGTTTAATGGAACATCCCTATATGACGAACTACTACAGGGACCAGACATAACAAACAACCTAATCGGTGTTTTACTAAGATTTAGACAAGAACGAGAAGCATTCACTGCGGATATCGAAAAAATGTTCTACCAAGTGAAAGTGCCGAAAAAACATGCCGACTTCATGAGACTATTCTGGGGAAAAAATAACTCGGTAAAGGAATTTAGACTTACCGTTCATGTTTTCGGAGCAAAGAGTTCGCCAAGCATCGCCAATTTCGCACTCCAGCAGACCGCCAGAGAGCATCCTTTGCTGGACATAAACGTCCAGAAAACCGTTCATCGTAATTTCTACGTAGATGACCTTCTGAAGTCTGTGTGGGGAATAACGTAGAAGCAAGATCAATTGCTATGGAGACAAAGAATATTCTAGAAAGAGGTGGCTTCAACCTAACGGCCTTTAATAGTAATTCAAGAAAATTTCTTTCAACAATACCTAAGAAAAATCTATCGGAGAACGTTGCGAGAGTTGCTGTGGGGGATTCCCTCCCATCAAGTAAAGCCCTCGGGGTAGTATGGAATACCGTTAGGGACACCTTAGGTTACAGCTTGAAATTTGAATCCTCATCATTGACGAGGAGAAACGTTCTTAAAACACTTGCGTCAATCTATGACCCCCTCGGACTGGCGTCCCCAGCGATGGTTGCAGCTAAAACCATCTTCCAAGAAACCTGTCGCCTTAGGATCGAATGGGATGAATACCTGCCGCAAAATCTTCAGGCGCGCTGGAATTCGTGGCAGAAAGACATGCATTCCATCACCGACTACGAAATGCCTAGATGCATTAAAAAATTGCCAGGTTCTCCAATTGAGATAAACGTATTCAGCGACGGTAGCGAAGCAGCCTACGGTGCTGTGGCTTATGCCCTGTGCATGGATGAAAACATGGGAAAACGCTCAAACACGATAATCCTGGCGAAGTCAAGGCTGACTCCTCTGAATAACTCTACTCTTAAAACCACGCCCCGCATAGAACTATGCGGTGCTAAGCTTGCTGTGGAACTTGCTCAAATTCTTCAAAGGGAGATCGAACTACCGGTAACAGAGATCAACTTCTGGTCAGACAGCGTAACCATCCTGCGTTACATCAAAAGCGAAAATAAAAGATTCCATAGATTTGTTTCCAATAAAGTATCGTTCATGCGCAACTTTTCAAGGCCGTCTCAATGGAAGTACGTGCCTTCAGATGAAAATCCCGCAGACTTGTTGAGCCGCGGTGTCTCTGCAAAAAAAATGTCAACTTCCCGCCTATGGAACATGGGGCCCGAATTCTTGACAAACCCAAACCTAAGTATCCCGAACCAGAAATTTGAACCTAGCTTCAACAGTGACAGAGAATTGAAGCAAGAATCTAAACAGCTCACCTCCATCGCCGGCATCACTCCAACTGACGTGCTTCTTTCTTCAACAACGGACTGGCAGCGTCTTAAAACACGAGTCGTCGGTATCCTGAAATTCATAACCTTCATGAAAAATCCTGCCGACACGGAAAAGAATAAAACCATCGAAGATTTATCCAAAGCAGAGACGCAAATATTAAAGTATGTTCAACGAAAATTTTACCCGCGGGAATTACTTCTCATAAAGAAAGGAAAAAATCTACCAAGAAATTCTCCCCTTCGAAAACTTGCTCCATTTCTCGATGGTGGCGGCATTCTTCGGGTAGGTGGTCGCCTTCAAAACTCTCCGTACGACTACGAATTCACACATCCGGTTATTCTACCCGGAAAATGCCCCATTATAAGGGCAATGGTGATGCATCTACACCATAAGCTCGGTCACCTTGGGCGAGTAACTATCTTTGCTTCAATGCGCAGGAAGTACTGGGTCATCGGTGGTAATTCTTTGTGCAGAAAAATCTGCAGAAGTTGCATTCCTTGCAGTGTTTCCACGAGCAGGGTAATTACCCCAGTTTAGGGTAATCAAGGGTACCCTAGGGTAATGTTTAGGGTAATTAAAAATATGGGCAAATCTAGGGTAATCAGAGCTTCGTGAAGGAAGTGACCGCCTAATCTACGAAAAATAGAAAATTGAAAGCCAATACGCAAGCACACTACTGGTTACCCCTTGAACGAAATGTAATGAAACGGGTCAGAATTTAGTGTTCACAAAACTGCACTGCTGCTGTGGTTAGTGTCTCATATTTGAATGTCATCAGATATCGCTCACGAAAATCGGCGTCAAGATACGAAGCCATAATATCTCTGGTTCACTTCGTTTTGACAAATGATTCTGAGTTGCATTTTGCGAATAAAACTTGATCGGTGTCAGCAACAGCCAGTTGACGAAAGTCACTGTCCTATTCTGATTGCGCTAGTGGTTTTAAGCTTCAACAGATTATTGACAGGTATGTTTGTTGTATTGTTAAATTCCACAGCTAAAAATTATATTTCATCGTAGAAATAACTAATAGGTTCATTCTTGTGATGATCATTGAATTAAGAGCTGAGTTACCTCACAGCGCCCGTATTTTTGCAGCTAATTAGATGGAAGGCGTCTTATTTCTTAGTCATGCTGCACGTCAAAGAAGCATGTTATTGTAGCGATGCAAACAAAAAAATTTAGACAGGGTTCTTTGACACTTCAAGTTACAAAAGGTGCTAAAAGCGAAAGGAAGAAGCTATAAAATTAGTTACAAACATTCATATAAACAAAAGAGAACAGTTATCGACTTAAAACTTGCAATCTATGTTTGTATTCTCACTGTCCTTCTTAGGCGCAGTAGCACGGACGTAGAATTTGATATAGCTGCGATCATGCCTACAATTCCGTCAACCAAAATTGAAGCACTAGGGGTTCTACAGCTCAATGTTGAGGAAAGTTTATGCATATTAATAAAGGCAATGTAGTTTTTTCCAAAAACCTCTGAATTTCCTCACCCGCCCTTCAGGAAATGAAGAAATTTGATAACTTTACGATCAACTTTTATGAGTTGATAAGTGAATGTGATTGCAACGAAGTCTCTGAGAAGCATATGTGGTGTAACAAGGTTGGATAAAATCCGTAATGAAAAGATGTGACGAAGGTCATGTGTGAGGGAAGCCGGAAAGTCATCGCAAAGAGTGGATCAAAGTGTTAGGTTAGATTGAGTATGTGGAAAGAATAACTGAAGTGCGTGAATGGATGGAAAATTAAATAAAAAATAAATAACTGTACAAGGGATAGGTACACATATTATTGCATTTCTTGCAGCATAGCAGATGCTCGCGCACCGAGTGAGGAAGAGCCAACGACACCACCTCGAAAAAAGGAAAGCTCCACTTGACAGCTAGAAACAACCAGCAGAAATTTAAAGATTCATTGACATCGGAACCTGGGTTGAGGGATGGTTAGCCAAGTTCTCAAAATCAACAGAGCAAAAGGGTGTGGAATATTGCAAGGTTTGTCGAACCTATATTACTTGTGGGAAATCGAAGATCAGGCGTCACATGCTCACAGCGAAACAAACAACGATCCACGGGGGCAAAAAAAACATCAATTGCCAGCTCCGTGCTATCCAATGATCCTCTAGAAAATCGTGTTCGTAAAGTGGAACTGCAAGTTTGTGCATTTTTAGCTAAGCACCACCTATCTCACTGTGTGAGCCTCTTTTAGTTTGATGAAAACAATGTTCCTAGATCAGGAGTCGCAGAAAAAAGGGCGCCTTGGAAAACAGCGGGCATCAAAATTAATATGACAGGTTTTTGGCAAACATCTTGTACGTGATAACGTCTGGATATCAAACCAGCATTCTAACGTCGTTCGACTGGATTTCCCTCCTGACGCTCATGCAGTATGTAACACAGGACTCATTCATACTGACAGAGCTCTGGAAACCAGTCCATTTACCTTTCAGTTAATTAATAGATCATTGGTTAGGATTAGATGTTTTAGGGTAATCTGGGGTAATCAACACCTTCAGCTAGGGTAATTAGAGTCGCCTTGCGTGGAAACCCTGAAATTTCCTTGTCGGAAAAGATTAGGACGACCAAGCAATCAACTCATGTCAGAGCTGCCCGCGTGCCGAGTAACAGGCGATACGCCTGCGTTTCAACAGACCGGTGTGGACTATTTTGGTCCGTTCACTGTCAAACAATGTCGTAAAAATATGAAACGATACGGGGTAATCTTCACTTGTATGGCGTGCAGGGCAGTGCACTTGGAAGTCTCAGAATCCCTCAACACAGACTCGTTCATAAATGCCTTGAGACGCTTCATATGTCGAAGGGGGAACGTTACTTCCATCTACAGCGACAACGGTACAAATTTGGTTGCATGCCAAAGAGAATTGAAAGCTGCCATTTCTGGTTGGAATCTTTCTAAAATCGAAGAATACCTGAAGCAGAGAGAGATATCTTGGCATTTTAACCCACCTGCCGCGTCTCACTTTTGTGGAGTATGGGAGAGGCTGATACGTTCAACTAGAAATATTTTGTCCGCCCTAATGAATGAACAGCCCTTGAGACTTACAAACGAAGAACTCGGCACACTCCTGTGCGAGGTGGAGTCAATCTTGAATAACAGACCCCTCACGACAGTTACCAGCGATTGCGAAGATGCCAAGACCCTGACACCTAACGATTTGCTCTTGCTTAATGCAGGTGTTACGTTTCCACCTGGCTTATTCGATAAGGGCGACATCTATGCTAAACGAAGATGGAAACAAGTACAGTATTTGGCATACTTATTCTGGTCACGGTGGAGAACTCGTTACTTAGCTCTCCTTCAAGAAAGGCAGAAATGGACAACCGAAAGGCCGACGCACAGCGTCGGGGATCTTGTACTGGTGTTAGACCAAAACACCCCTCGAAATCTCTGGCCTTTGGGAAGAATTATTAACGTATTTAAAAATAAATACGGTCGGGTACACGTAGCTGAACTTCGCATTTCGAACTTTAAAAATTCTCTGTATAAGTTCGGTAATACTGTGTTAAAGCGCCCTATAAATAAACTAATCCTTTTGCGATCTGCGCAAGAATTGCTGTGAATACTTTGTGTAAAGTATGTTAGTCATTCGTTCTAGAGTAAATTTCGTTGATTGTATCAGCGCCTCTCATTGGAATCGATAGAAAAAAATTTCATATGTAGCTTCGCATTATATGCAAATTTGAGGGCCGGTGTTACCGCGCTCCGTGTTTCTTAGAATTAGAGTTGCCTTAGTAGAATAAGTTTAGGTTAGTCCATTGGCTCTGATGCTTCCACTACGTTCCAGTCGTTGGAAGACCGCGTCGCGGTCTTCCCAAACTAGAATTATTGCAATTGTGATATATTGAAATAGCCATTCCTATTGATACTTTGTATTAATACTCTGAAATATATCTAGCTAAATCCATTGTACTTTTCTTTGTTGCAGACCATTTCTAACAATAATTTGAAACTAGTTTACGAGTAGCATACGGATAATTTATTGTTAACTTCTCGGTAACTTATTAGTAGCTACTTGACCGAATAAAACCATGTGAACCGTGAACGAAAAACTTGTGGTGTTTAATTCTTCGTCCAACACTACTATCTTTCATCAAGAAAGGAACTGTGGTTCACGAGAGTATCAAATTATTGACCTATAACTATGAAGGCAAAACCCAAAATTCGAGCCTTCATACACTTTTTGCGGTAAATGAGTATTTAACGAGGTATAGCGATAGGTTTGATTTCGTCGTTGATGTCGAAATTGCTTAATGACGCTGGAAGCGAGACGGCATTGCAGTGTTGCCGTCTGACGCGCTCCTTGAATTACTGGCCTTTTCAAACACTGGAGTTGCGGTCAGTAACTTATCGCTATAACTCGTTAAATACTCAATTGCCCCAAAAAGTGCAATGATGAAAAGTTGTTCATTTCGATGTAATTGATATGTTTTAGGTAACCAAGTTTCAAAAATCGATTAGTTGCATCTCCTTCACATTAACCATGTATTCTTAATTGTTGATGATGAGTGATATTAATGTTTTTTTAACCATTATTCTCTATATTTTTAATAGTACATTGTGAGGGGTTGATGGGCCAGGCGGGCTAACGGTGCAGCTTACGCCTGGTATCAAAGAGTACCTGGGACTGATGGTCAGCTCCCGGCCTCGTAAGGTACCCTCCCCACGTAAATAGACAGGGGAACCTCGTCCTACCCAGGTGAGAGGCACGAGACGAGTCCCCGTTGAATCGATATCGAAGGGAACGGATATCAGAGGAGCGGATTACCAGAGGGTCAGAGAAAGGCAGGATCAAATTAACACTTAATTAATATATTAGTACTCGAAGTGGCGTCCAACTCGGAACGAACAAGAAAGCCGAAGTTGGAGCTGATCCCTACGCTACCCACTTAATCCTAAACCATTCACAACATACAAAATATAATCCGGACCGAGGTCCTACGTCTCAATTCTAGACGTCAGCCAAGCACACCCAGTCACAAGGTGGCTTGAGTTGTAACCCCTTCCTCAAGAGGGCACTCGAGACGAAGCTACACGAAGTTAACTGGAGAAGCTCGGACAGCAACTCTACTCCAAGGTCACAGGAGGTCTGGGGGCCTGGGCGTTCCTGACCAACAGGGTCATACGAGGAAGCCGGCACACGACAGGATGGATAGCACGGCACAGTGAGCGGTCGACAGGACGCATGACACTTCGGAAGACTCGCTATATCCTCCCCAGCCTGAAGGGCGTAAACATTGATAAGTATCTACGTAAATATTACAGAAGCTCAACTGACAATATAGCTTCAAGATATCTGAATCACGCACAAAAGAAAGACTTACAGCCGGGCTTCTACGTACCTGCCATACACGATGGCGTGACGAGTTAACAACACGGCTATCGGGTATTCGGCGGAATTATAATACTGAGCATGGCCAAGCACTGGCTTTCTCTCCGGGGTCACTTTATTAGGAGACAGGACGCACGCGCTAAGCCATGCCCTTACATACATCTACTTTTCTTTTTTATTGTCCAGACCAGCTGATTACCGGTTTGTTCATTAAAATACTGTGCAAATACTACAAAATGAAAAAGAATTATTATGCCATTCGCAAAAGTGTGTAGGAAACAGGTATTTTTGAAGCATAGGACATTCATCGGTTTTCTAATTTTTGCTGCCTAAACAATGTTAACTCGATCGAAATAAACAATTTTTCATCCATGCACTTTCGGGGCCAAATGAGTATTTAACGAGTTATAGCGGTGGGTTTAGTTTCGTCTTTGATGACGAATACGCTCGAATAAACAGCTCCTCATCGATTTTTGAATTTATGTTGCTTGAATCATGGCAATAACATCGAAATAAAGTACTTTTCTTCTATACACTTTTGCGGCAAATGAGTATTTTACGAGTTAGAGCGGTAGGTTTAATTTTTTGCGCAATTGAGCTGTTGAAGTACGTTTAAAGTACTTTGTAATTTATTATTTGCAGGCAATTCGGCGCCTGCACCCACTTCTAGGATGTTTCAGTTAATAACAAAATAGAAATTACCACCAAAAAATAAGGAGTAATAGCTGTATGTTAACTTTCATCTTAGATGCCGGGAAGCACAGCGTCCAATCTCGCCGGATTTCTACACTGCCCAACCTTCCACCTCCGAGCAGCAACAGCAATGTTAGGTTAGGGTAATTTAGGTTAGGTTAAGTTAACTTAAGTTAGGTAAGTAGGTTAAGTTAGGTTAAGTTAACTTAAGTTAGGTAAGTAGGTTAAGTTAGGTTAAGTTAACTTAAGTTAGGTAAGTAGGTTAAGTTAGGTTAGGTTGGGTTAGGTTAGGCCAAGTTCAGTTAGTTTAAGGTTAAGGTAAAAAAGTTTGAGAATCCCTGCCTTTGAGTGAAGAGATGGAGGGTCGAATGGCCAAACACAGGCGGTCGTTGTCATAACTTATTATAATGATTTAAATGCAGGTTAACTTTGGTATTCCGCCGTAGTATCCACCTACTAAGTACTTGTAATGGTTATATTGCAGTAATTAATAATAACTGTATAACGAACAGATAGATTAATAAACCTTAGTAGTACTATATAGTTAAATAATTGTAGCTACTCGCAGGTGGAGGGAGAGGGTTGGGCGGGGTAGAAATCCTGCGAGATTGGACGCTGTACTGCCGGGAAGCACAGACTCCAGTCTCGCGAATTTCTACACCGTCCACCTCTCTCCCTCCACCTCCAAGCAGCTACAGCAAAACCTCCGAGCAGCTACAGAAATGTAAGGTTAAATTAATTTAGGTTAGGTTAAGTTAAGTTAGGTTAAGAGGTTAGGTTAAGTTAGGTTAGGTTGGGTTAGGTTAGGCCAAGTTCAGTTAGTTCAAGGTTAGCTTAAAAAATTTTAAAATGCCTGTTTTTGCGTGCCGAGGTGGAGGGTCGAATGGCCAAACACCAGCGGTCGTTGTCAAAACTTATTATAATGATTTAATACAAACTCAGGTATTCCGCTGAAGTATCCACTTACCAAGAACTTGTAGTGGTTATAATGCAGCGATTAATAATAAATGTATAACGAAAAATTAGGTTAATAAACGTAACTAGTTTAAACTAAACTAGTTAAATAATTGGCGCGAATGGCAACTCGATGTAGCAACACGGAGGTGGAGGGAGGGGTGTGGGCGGTGTAGAAATTCGCGAGACTATAGTCTGTGCTGCCGGGAACGGGCTCGATGATTCGAGGGCGTTCGATGGCAGCGTCCCTTGCAGTGGTGCCAGACGCCATGCTCGAATTACTTCCCGCTTCAAACATTGGAATTGCGGTAACTAATTTACTGCTATAACTTGTTAAATACTCATTTGCCCCCGAAAGTCCATTGAAAAAATTGTTTATTTCGTTCTAATCATGTTTAGGCACCGAAATTGGAAAATCGATGATTGTCCTATCCATCACATTTACCAGGAAAGATGTACATCCAAGCTAGCAGAAACACTACTCAATAACTCACATGATTGCAAACATTCTTCCTTTTGGAACGTTTTTGCTGTGTGGTTAGGGCTGCCTAAGCTAACTTGTAATCGAATCTTTCCTTTCGGCATTTTTGTAAGCATCAATGTTAGTGCCTGTTAGTGCCATGACAAATATTGTACCATATTAAATTTTGAACCACACGTGATTCATTAAGGAAGTCAGCCACAATGAGTGGGCTATGGCACCCATGATACTCTTTCGTAATACTCATTTGCAAGTGACAAAGCATTATTTGCTTACGTTCAATAAATTATATTTGCATGAACATTGCTCTCTACAGCACTTTTCAATGTAAAAATTAAATTCTTGCAAATTAGGGGGACAGACATTCAGAAATCTACCCAAGAGATCCCAACGAGAGTCAGAAAACATATACTGATCTACAGGAACTCAACTTCTGCTCTCTCTATGAGGTTACCCAGTCTAACTTTTTTGCCAGGGCATGCATAATTTTCGCTGCCCAAGCAATTCAATTACTTGGGCGGCGAAAAACATGCATGCAGGCTGCAAAAATATTAGACTGGGTATACATGTACGAGTTCAAACAGTGATGTGGATTGGCGCAAAAGACTAGGATGGTAACTTAAACGTTTTTAAATTTACTTATTTTATCATACCAAGTGAATGAATACTGCTTGCATTATGTTGTTCCAATGCTGCGCTTGCTTACTTTTAATGACTAATCAGTTTTGTGAGAGATTATCTGAATTAGTTGGCCTATCTTGTCAAAGGGACCAGAATAGGTCAAAATATTTAATTTCTAGAGATTTACGTTGTCTTAAATTAATGTTATGAAAAAAAACATATAGTTTTTCACTTCAATTCTTCCCACCTCTTAAAGGTGCATGTGTATAGAGACGTAGATAGATTGCAGCTAATCTTTTCCTGTGACCTTCAATAAATCATGTTTGATATTCCTCTTCACTATGAAAAGCACAAATCTACAGTAATACTACCATCTATCATACATTGTGCAACAAATGTGAAAAGGTATAATTATTTTTCAGTTATTTCATGTGGGCCCCATGTCAATCCCACGTCTGTGTCTACTTGGGTATTGTTCGATAGTGCTGATGTTTTGCACACCTTGTTTTTATGGTATTTCCTAAGATTTTTATATCCTGCTCATCATTTCACGAATCAAAACTGGATTGACCATTTTCACCTCCCTATTAGGTATGTATATCTAGGTTGTATTTAGCTACCAGTAAGCTAGGATAATATGTAAGTATCCACGCATTAACAGTTATAATGGTGATATAAAAATAATGGTGACATAAAAGAACTGGACTTATATACATATATGTGCCTAGAATATTATATAAACCTGAATAGTAAGTAGCCCTGTTAAAGGAGACCGATTCCAATTTTTTTAATTTGAACTAAATCTGAAGCTACACTGACAGTATTTTTATTTTGTTTGTTATACAAACTGTATTTGCAATTTTTTTTAGTTCAAATATTATAGTTTTTATTCAAATTGTATTAAGAAATTTTGAAACAAGCCCGCTAATATTCTTGAAGCAGTCATAATTTTTATATATATTTCACCTGTCCAGTATGTACCTCAGTTTTTTATTACATGGACTTAATGTAATTAATAACTAAATTGGCTGCTCTTGAACATTAGCATTCGTGCCACAATGAAGGATTTGGGCTGTCCTGAAACCCTCATTCATACCAAGATGTATCGTACTGACTATTAGTCGTGAGCAGAACCGGTCCCTCACTCTTTTATAATACAAGAACGCAGTTTCATTCAAGAACGAAATACTGGGAACTCGATTAGCTACATGTTTTCAATTTAATGTAAGCTATGTAACGGCGTTCTTATTTTTACTTGCAATGAACCGAATTACTGTCGCCACAAAACGAGCGGCTGCCACTTTTACCATCATCGCTGGCAGTAATTTTTTCAGTACGTATTAATATAATTTTTATAGCTAGGTAACTAATTTGAAATACATCACTAATTCGCATTTTGAGCTAAAATGATACATCTTGGGGGGACACGATTTCTTTTCAGGTGAAACGTGATCAAATCGCATGTACAGGTTGCCCGACCACTGGTACGTGCAACTCAAAATTTGGACTTCTGTTCTACGATGGCAAAAAGGTTTGTAACCATTGTATCATGGATTTTAAATAAATTTTGAATGCAGTTTAACTCATGGTCTTATAGGTGTGTAGGTATGTAGATCAGATAACATTGTTATCAGAATTATATATATATTTCTCGTCTTTGAACACTTCTGAATATTGATGTAATATTAGAAATTAATTATTGAGCCAAAGTGTTGTTTAAGGAAACACCTCAATATCAAGTCAACAGTGATACAGTAATTAGCTGATAATGGGTTAAAAATAAATTATTATTTGGACATTATATTTTACCAGTATCCACTTGATAACAGAAAATAAGTATTGGGCTAATATTTTTCTAAGGAACACCCCAATATCAAGTCCATAGTGATACAATAATTAGCTGAAATTGGGTCAGTGAAAATATGATTATCGGGGCAATATGTTTTACCAATATCAACCTGATATCAGGAATTGAGTACTAGGCCAATGTTATTGTAGGGAACACCTCATTATCAACTCAATTTTCACTCAATAATTAATTCAGATTGGGTTGATGATAATATTGTTATTGGGCCAATATATTTTTCTAATATCAACCAAATTTTCCAAAATAAGGTATTGCCCCAATGTTCATTTTGAATATCCAGTCAATATTGAGATTCTGAATGGGCTCAATATTAGGTCAATAAATTTTGCTACCAGGGTTGGACCTTAAAAGGGACCTGGGTGACCCCCTTTAAACATTTAAAATTAAATTCAAAACCTTTGAAGCCTTAGGTAAAGAATTTGAACTCCATATAATGTATAAAATTAAAATGTAGAAATATCGAAAAATTATACGTGAAAATCAATTTGAAATATCAAAGCTTCGAATTAAAGTTTTCACTTTCACTATGAAAGACCCATAGCTCAAATTACTTCATGTGAAAGTTGCGTAAACTAATTAATGTAATTTCATTTGACCACGAGTAATACATAACACAATTTTATCTGACTTGCCCTATCCTAGATTAAACTTATACATCGGTTATCTATCATTGCCGTTAATTTCAAATTATGAAGTATAGTCTGAAAAACAACCGTTGTTTTGCCGTCGTATTTCTACGGTAGAAATGAGAATCAGAAATCGACGGTAAATAACGGTCTACATCGTCGGCGGGCATTTTTAGCGTCTAAAATTACCGTTGATCAACGGTAATATATATACCGTCGGAATACTTCGATAAATGATGAAAACCGAAAATTACCAATACGCCGACTATAAAATTCGGACGGGTCGAACAGCGGTAATCGAGATAATAAGATGAAGAATGAATGCACGCACGAAGCGACTTAGCCTAGAGACATAATAAAATAATGAAATTAAGTGGACAAATGTTTGAAAATGAATGTATTTTCATTATGTTTTTATTAGTAGTATATAAGAATTCAATGACTACATCATTGCCCCTCGTGCTAAAAATGATTGAGGGAAATTTGAGAATTGAAACTATAGTAAAGTGCTGAATTGTGAATAACTCTCACAGCAGTTTGCGTAAATTCTATTTGCTCGACGAATGCGAAGATGAGGAGCGAAGTATGCCGTACGAAACATCGGAAAAGAGCATGCGATTTTAGGTCAAGCGCTATCAAGTTACAGTTTACTGGACTAGGAGAACGACACTTCGATATCCAGACTACTCGCTCCAAGCTCCTCGGTCTCCAAAGCAGACAACCAGATGAAACCCCTGCACTAGTAAACGAGAGAGACTAGTAGGGCGGGGCGGTCCCTAGGGGATCGTATTTCGTCTCGGAAGATGGACGAGGAGTCCTTAGAATTTGGTTAAACAGAGTCAAACTATGGAGACGCTTCTGGGGGAGAAAGAAAATCATAGCAATTATTATACGTTGGGATGTACAAGCGTGATACAGACTTACATTTATAGATATAACGAAAAAGTAACACAAATTTCCACCTCATATCGTGAAAGCTTCGCATTTGATATGAGAAACAAATTCCAACCATATTTAAAGGACATGGATTGCCCAGTAAGAACTGATATGATAAGAGCGAGAAAGTTACACTATGAAAAAGAAAATAACAGGCATAAAAATTGTGAAGCCTGAGAAACGAAAATTTAAATATTAAGTTTAATTGATTAGATTACGGTCAATAGATTAGATTCCCCTATGGAGTTTCCCCTAACTGAGGTATCTCTCCTTCCAGCTGTCCAGATACGATAGGGAAGGCTTAGGTAGCGATATAGAATCCACAAAAATGGTAAAATTTGGAGTTCTCAAGTTAAATTTAGTGTTAATATTTTACCTATTGAATTTTAGCAATGGCCTCTCTAGGAGGATCCTCGGCAATGGCCCTACCAATGGAAGATCCTAAGCATTATCTGAGGTTTCAACGGGAATCACGTTGATTTTCACTACATACACTGGAAGAAATAATAACCCTATTTTTAAACACCCAGATGCATCTGACGTTTGTCCCAAAACCGAGACACGCAGATGCATCATCAATGAGACACCCAAGATTAGGATGCATACCAGTGTCTCCAGACCTGAATTAAAGACGCTCCAGTGTCTCACTAGAAGTGCTTCAGTGTCTCATCGATGAGACACTTGGGCTTGAGTTTGATGCATTTACAACTGATCTCTCACACAAAATTCTACGGATTTTAAGCTGTAGCATTGCACTGCCAAGCAAGGTAGACGCATTTAGCGCCATGAAGGAACTTTCATACGCTTACGTATTCTTGAGCTAAGCGATAGCTACTGCTCGTGACATCAATACTTGGTCTTACCGCTGAGGAGCTATGCCAGGAGCTATAACCGTCTCCAGCAGTAAGACCTTACCATGCAACTAGCTACACGTCTCGTTCAATTGAGAGCAGTACCGATAATGCGTTTACTTCCCCTGAAGAGACCTTCTTGACATTCCACAGGAGAAATTATAAACTTTTTATTAATTTAATTTCCTCCGTATTACATTAACTGAACAATTGAATAACTAAAGTCAGATTTGAGGGGTGACTAAGCTATTACATTATCGTCGCCAATAAAAGTTAGGCAGCATTTTGAGACACTTCACCCTCATCTAGGGGCGCACTTCCGATGAGACATCTGCTCCCTTTTTGAGACGTTCTGGCTATCTATCAGACACCTGAACACCCATGAGACACTTAGAGAGGCTAAAATTTCTTTCAGTGTATACATTCAGTTATTCTCTCATTTACCATTTTTAATTTAATTTATTATCCTTAATTTAAATTGCTAATGATAATGATGGATGAATTGTTAAAGTATAAAAGATTTTTCCGGTTCGGGGATAATTCGAAGGTTTACGTACTTGTATTGAATTTAAATAATAGCAAGAGCGTCACCAAAAATTGTGGCTGTGAATTTTGTTTACTATTTTTCAGAAATTATTTTTAAGAAAGTTAAATTTTGAAGCTTTAAAGTTTCTGCTCCTATCACAACGACCACATTTATTAGAGCTTGCACGGTTTAAGTTGTAGCAGTGGCAAACATGAACCTACTTATGTTCAGAGGCTATATGGAAAGATATGAAGCTAACAGGAGTTTATCAATTGAGAGCATTTGATATTTTTGATTAATTCAGACGTACGGGGAAGTGGTATAGAAGCTACGTATTAAGAGATGTGGAAAAGACGTGTGAATGTGAGTAATTTATACTCTGAATTTTATGCATCATTAATAACAATAGCGAACACGACTACACTACATATACAGTTTCCACGCAGCCAAATTCGTCGGAATGGATTTTGGGGAAATCTAGGGCATCCCATGAAGTTTTAGGGAAGAGAATATTATTTCTTTTTATTCGGGGGATTTGTGAAACTGACTGAAGTAAATCTGGGAATTTTGAGACTTTGCAGTGAATCCGAAGCTCATTGTGAGCGGCTGGATGAAAGAAGTAAGCAAGTAATAAATTATTGGGCAGTACTTTGTACAAGAATAGGCTTAATTTCAACATTGGAGTAGTTCTACGATGAAGTCCTGGTTAGCAAACTGAGATAACTGCGCTGATGTGGGCCTGGCCAGAATAGAAGTGTTTTTTTCAAAACAGTATTTCACTGACAGACGAATTCTGCACAAAATTCATAAAATGAATAATTATAAGAACAAATCAAACACAGCGGCTCCTATAGCATGTCTATTAGAATGGACACATTGGAGTATAGGTACGTATGGTCTCGAATAAGTTTCATGACTTTTCTAAGACATCCTATCATCAACGCTATTTCAAGGTGTACAATTACGTTTAGCCTAATTCACTTAGCCTATTTGTTCTGAAGACTGATCGATGAATTGGGTCGTTCAAGATTCGATGCATAAATTCACAACAAGTTTGTGTGGGCTAAATGGGATTAGTATATTCTAGAAAAGACTCAAGATTCAACTTAAAAAACTGTCATTATTCATGGCTAATTACCCAGTCAAGATGAACCATGTCTGAACCATGTCTCAGAAAAGATTTGACTTGATTACCGTATGCTGTTAATAATCCGAAGAAATAGGGAGATTCGTTCTGAAAGCTTGGCGAGAACTCTTTTCGCGGATCTCAGCAGCGATCGAATTCCAAATCTTAGTTCCAATGAAGAGGCTACTGTGATGTGACCGTGCTTTTGAAAAATAAGGAAGAATGAAGCTACTTTTATTTAGACATATCTGATCATGATGGCCAATTTGTGCAATTATGAAGGTCTTTTAATTTATGGAGGTTCAAAATCTTTGAAGGTTCAAGGTCTTTGTTGCTCTCATTACCCAATATTGGATTCATGAAATTACAAATGGAAACTACTAGAGATTCAAAAGCTAACGTACATTATGAACAGTGAATGAATCATCCGTGTAAGTTTACATCCTAATTTTCATCGTTCTAATATTTTTTTCAGAGCAAACTGAATTCATTTTATCATGCTTCCATTCCGTATTGCATAAATACAGTATAGTGAAACGAGCGTTCCAAAAAGTATTTTCAAAGCTATACTTAAGGTGATAAATTGTGTACTTTATTGATGATTCTATGGGGCACAAATAATATGACGTCGTTCTCATACCACGTCCGCTGTACAATATTTTGGTTAATATGTAAAACGGTTTCAATGCATTGTTATATCATGCATGTTTTCAACGTTGCCAAGCGTGTAGAATTATACCTTATTGTATTTACACTTGAGTTGATAGCACAAATAAATATTTGAAATATCTCAAATTATCTTGAAAGCTCCTAAAGTGAAAAGGAAGGTGATATAGTTTTGTAGTGGCTAGTAGCATCTCATATACCGTAAAACTCGGCTAGTGCACCGGACGAGGCATCTCCGTGAACGCTTTTTCAATAAAAGAAGGCACGGAATACAACATGAGCAATAATCAAAATTCCAACCCCGTTCATGTGTCAACAAACGAAAATTACCGAGAACTTGAGAACGAGCTAGAAAATGGGCATGAAAGAAACAAGAAAATACAACAGGAATTTCGTCCTCAGCCTCGGTAAAATTTTGAAGTTCATACAGAAGTCTTTTATCTTATGCTCACGTATATCTGCTTAATTATTCTAAAATTTTAGCATTTAAACACCTTAATTTCCAAATTTTGTGAATTCTATATGGTTTGATCCACCAGTACAGAAATCACACAGTGACTGTGCGTAATACTCGTTTTAACAAGATCTTATTAAAATGCAGTGGTTCCCAACATCAAAAATGATTAGTTGAAATACATGGTGACAAAAATATAGGAATATAACTGTAATTTACCGTTTTGAAATGAAGCATTTCACATCAGAGTGAGAAATTTATTCTTTTTTTTTAATGTCTGAAAACGAGAACTATATGATCAGTATAAAACCAAACTGAACTTTGTTTTGCTTTTTAGATACCTGTGAAATTTTGATCTAAGTAGAAATTTGGCCCATTCATATTTATACTTATTTAAGAATGAATAGATAATTATGACACTACAAATGAGGTTGTGTAAGGCCCCTGCGCATTTTAGGTACCCCAAGTGAACAAGTTAATGAAAATATTAGACTTCTGATGTAGATTGCATTGTGCATGCTGTGTTATTTGTAGGAAAGATTCAAAATGCACATGTTCGTGTACAATTACTAGGTTAGGGTAAATTTAGCATTTTGAAAATTTATAAAAAAACTTTACTCACTATCTACTTGAATTCATTTTGAATTTTTTGAATTCAAATTTATTTCTAGATTTTGAATTTATCAAGTCGTCCGTTAGAGTTAATAAATATTTTGACTTGATTTAATATTGTTTCACTAAAATCGAACTCAAGAGATCCAAGGCGACCATTTTCTATCTGGATGGTGAGCTAAAAATATTTTCCGTGCTCAACACCAATGATTATTACTCTCTCGAATTTTTAGGAGTAGTGTCTCAGAAATATATTGATACGTAATTCCTCATGTAAATGAGAGAAAAATAAACATTCGCTCGTGCTAAACAGTTTGTTGATAAAGTTTTGCTCTCTCAATAGCAAGCTAGCTCATTTTTTAAAACTGGAGTCAATTCCTCACATGTATGTTTCACTAAAAATACAAGTGGGGACATCAAGTGTAATGAGACTCTTAGATTGTTTAGTTCCTTAAAGAATTGTATTCAAAAGTCAAACCAAAGAGGCGGTTGTTCCTTCTCATACAAAACAAATTATCTATTACGGGCGTATGTTATGGGCAGTATAATAATACATGTTATCATTCAGAATCAGGTTATAATTATCGGAACAACTTACGAAGCTGAAAATTTTGTTCAAAGTAATTTCAATGATAACTTCATCACATTGAATATTTTGTTCTCATAAAAAAAATAAATTTCTTTCTCATAATCTGAATTTATCCTCTAACTAGAATTCGCCAATAAATTGTCAGTGAGTTTTAAAATGCCGAGAACGAGGAATGAACAATACGTGAACTAAGTATATCATGTCCCGATTGTTCCACAGAGAGACATTATGAGTGAGAATTCTAGTATACAATTTTGAAAAATTAAAAGCTCCATAAAAAGCTGAACGCCAGCATTTTAAGGGCACTTTTGAGTTGTTTTCTGAATTTTGGATGACTGACAACTTTGCTAATTTTGTCTGACTACTTTTTGTTTGCCTAGCTGAGAATCTCCAGAATGAAACTACATTTATTCTCAGCAAATAGGATGAATAATCCAGTATATTTTACGCATCAACTGTGCGTATGCACTAGAGAACAGCGCAGAAATCTTGGCTTTAAGTCCTCGTGCGAAAAAAATGCTTGTGACCATGCTCACGAGTATGACGCGTATCTTCGTCAAGCGAAAAGCTAACTGAATAAAGACTTCAGCTCACGAAACCAATGGATGAACATTTACTGATTTGCTTAGCTGATCAGCTTATTTCGCAGCATCTATATTCTTCAACAATCAAAGAAAAGTTTGTTCGTCGTTTTGACGATAAAAAATTGAAAGTATCAAATCAACAAATGAAGTATTATAAGTTGTTTCAGATATGAACTGATACCATAATTCGAAATCGAAAAATTGAATTCATTGTCATCGTAGAAGTTTCTTGATTTTAGTAACACGGAAAAAAAACCTTTTTAAAAAATTTCACTACTTTTGCTCTTTCGAAAATGACGGTGGATGAAAGAAAGTATTGCACCAGCGTAATACAATTTTACTGTTGGTGCCATTTTAGTGAAAAGTTTACAACACTGGTAGCACAACTGCTCGTAGCCAGTCGTGGATGACCAAGCCATGAAGGTTTGGTAGCACAGGACCACGGCTGGCACACCGGCACACACGAATTGGAAGGCCGAGATAGGGCTGTAAACAAATAGTTTGGTTAACAATGATCCCGAGGAAGCGGATGGATGTGAGCTGGAAGCAAAGATAATTCTATTATAGGTGTTGTGAGATTAACAAGAATGATGTTTAAGTTAAAGATTTTTCAAGTTTTACGTAATTTAGGAGAATAGCAACATAATAGCAATATTTTAGCAGTTCTCACAATTTCAGATGAGCAATAAGTTAGCAATAGTTAACAATAGCGTTATATTTATCATAAATTAGCAATAGCGTTATGTTATTCATGAATTAGCAATGGCGTTATTCATAAATTAGCAATAGCGTTAGTCGTAAATTAGCAATAGCGTTATATTATTCATAAATTAGCGATAGCGTTATATTATTCATAAATTATCAACAGCGTTATATTATTCATAAATTAGCGATAGCGTTATATTATTCATAAATTAGCGATAGCGTTATATTATTCATAAATTAGCAATAGCGTTATGTTATTCATAAATTAGCAACAGTGTTATATTTTTCATAAATTAGCAAAAAGTTAGCAATAAGTTAGCAATAGGTTAGCAGTAGGTTAGCAATAGGTTAGCAGTAGGTTAGCAGTAGGTTAGCAATAGGTTAGCAATCGTTTCAAATTCAGGATTTCGCATTAAGTTACCCCAGCTCAATTGTTACCCCCTATGGAGAACTAAAGCCCGCACCGACCAACACTAATTTGTGGTAAGGATGGAGTGGGGAACCGACATCGGTTTAGGATGGAGGATCCGCTATAAAGGGTCGACCGGACACAGCGCTATATGCCACTGCGACCCACCTCGTAAGCGAACTGGTTCCGTAGTCTCCGCTGCGATGGTCTGCAGGAAGTCCACGAGGGTGCCATCGGTGCGATGTTGTCGAGGCGGGCACCAGCTCAGGGTAGCTCTAGAGGCCCGCAGCCCAAGAACCCATGCGACACGGCAGCACCCCTATTAAAAATTATAGGAGTGGCATCGGTGATTCTTGGGAGCGCTCCCAAATATGCATGGTTGTTTCATCCATGCGTCTCCTATGAGGCAACTTCGAAGTGTCCACTTTATAGGCGCGCCTGCGCCTCTGTCCCAACCGGTGGCCACGCATGGCTCAGCATGGAGCACTACCGCCGCGCTCCCAAGGCGCGACCAGTTTCTCCTATTTACCATCGGAGAATCATGAGAGGCCCAGGATGGCCACCTCTTAATTTGATTTTAAAAAAACGGCTGCGCACAGCTGATTTCCCATTAGTCACTCTTTCCAACCGTCACACTGCTCAAACCGATTATAACCAGTTTGCCCTTGAATTACCTTAGTTCTTGCGCGATTAATCAATTCACCATAAGCAAACACGGTTTATTGCACAATAAAAATGTAACAGAGTATGTAAATTAAATACATTCTTACTAATATGCAGAAAATTTCATGGGTGCATGTTCATTATTAAGCTGACATTAATGGGACATGTTTGTGACGAATAACTTATGCTTGAAGTTTTCGCAACGCAATAACTAAGGTAATTAATGGGCAACTGGCTATATTTGGTTGAGAAGCATCAACGGATGAATTTGCAATAATGGGAAATCAGCTGTACGCAGCCTTGGAGGTGAAAGCCTGCAGGGAACAATATAAATGTACCTTGAAAAGAATATAGCAACAATATCCTAAGGTCGTTGAAAGAATATACTCGTAGCTATATATATAACAAAAACAATTATCGTCCAGCAGATTTTTCATCTTTCATTCCTAAAATTAGAAAGGAAAATAAAATGACTTTACCTTGCCCGAGCTTAATTACACCGGCTATTCATCTACACACACTCCCCCTTCACACACACACTAATATGTATCTGAACACATAGTTGATCACCTTCAAGAACGTCCTTCAATTCAAAGGTTGCTGAAGACTGACGAGGGAAAATTCAGGTTTGGTTTCCACGTTTTGTTGTTTTTATATTTCTCACATTGAGGTTTTGCCTTCACTACCAGCCTAACCACAACGATGAATCGTCTAAAATATCAATTTACCGAGGTGGTGAAACTAGCAGTGGGGTCCTTGCTCCGTTCATGCTCTTGAAATAATGCCTCTACAGACCAGCATTATACGTCTCTTCCATCTCTTGTTTCTTCTGACACCCTCACGTACTATACACCCTCACGTAATACACACTCGCACTGATATACACTCTAACACTACTTGAAACGTTTTAAACAATAGAGACACGATCCAGACATCTGTCACGCACAACACCAACTTCAAAACTGAGGCGAAAGATGGCAACCGTCATTTCTCTCGAGAAAGATGGCAGGCGTCTCACCAAGAGGCCATCTGCACAGTAGGCCTCTGGTAGCAACATAGGAGAACTTGCTCGCATCGCGCTTATGAGTCGCGCCCTGGAAGTGTCAGAAGGGAAGAGGCCTCGGTTCGCTTAATACTCCTTTAATTCTTCGCTGTCTCCTTCAATCAACCATGCTACTCCCTTAATTTTTAATAGGGACCGCATCACATCCTCTGCAGAGCGCGAAAGCAGTCGCGACCCCTCCGCAGCCGCCAGCACTAGGAGCCACCGCTTCTTACGCAGTCATGGTGATGCTTGAACCGTCTTGATAAAAAAAGGGGTTAACAACTGAAGAAAGCAGAGAGGTCAAATAGTGTTAAGGCGCTGATGGTTGGGTGTGAACTGATATTTTTTGTGCGGAGAGGCTGGAGATCTACTTCTTTTGTGTGCAAATGACAGAAGGTCAGGTCGCAAATGACAATATCACTGTATCGGTCTGACCCCGTTAGCATCCTCTTAGTAAATAATGGTTATATTGTGCATGCTCTACATTCATAAAGTGGAAAACTATCGATATGATGAGCGTTATTTTTTCATCAGAAATTACATTTGCTTCTTTTTTAATGTTTCTCTGTCTCCTCCCGTACTACTAACTCGGAGTCATCTTAAAAATATTTATGGAATGTCATAAAATACCGTGACTTCATCAAAATGTACGGAATTTTAGCATGGTTTGAGCGTAGTGCGCATCGGCGTGCGTTTGAATGACGTCACGCAATATTTAAGTGAAAGTTGCGGAGCACTGCAGAAAGAGTTTTTGAACCAGTAACTTCAGCCTCATCCTTCTTATTTAGAAATACGCAGTCATGCTGAGTAACGCAATGACCTTATCTCTGAGAATGATTTTAGGGCGAGTGACAGTTCGATCAGCGATAGGAAACCTCAGAAGTTGCTTAGAGTCGACGCTCATTTTCTAAGAGAAACCCAATTTTGCATAATGTGCAAGCTTACTATCACCTTCAGATAGTTAACGCATAGTTGATTTTATTTTCTGTTTATTTTGTCAATTTATTGTTGTTTTTATTTTGATGTATAGAAAGTCCGAAATTCATTTTCGATCGTGACTCAATTCTAAAGTAATGTTAATCAAACCTTATGTTTAACAGAACAATTTCGAATAATACACAATACCGATTCTATCTTTATATAACTTATCGTGGCCTAACTTAACTTTATTTATCATACTATAACAAGACCGATTATAACGAAGTATAAAGGTAACTTGACTAAACTTAATGCATCTCAAACATAGAAATCATGAATTTTTCATTTACCCAATGATAGTTCACTCGGTAACGAGTGTTACTTGACCACAGTCTACCGTAACTATGATATCGCTTAAAAATTAAGTTATCTTATAGTTTTTTACATGTAATTAGTGAGGGATTAACCAAAGAACGGACAACGCAATTAGTTTTATAAATGGGTTATGTCGGAAATGTGTGCATATGCTATTTTACTAAGATGAATTATTAGCTGTTATTCATGGTTAACGTGCTTCATTTGTTTTCAATATGATTTAATAATGCTCAGTTTATTAACTATTCAAGTTTTAAAAATGGATGCTGAATGTTCCAAATTGATTCGATCTGTTAAAAGAGTTTTTGGTGACAATCTAGTGTTGATTTTTTAGTTAAATTTTCTGCTACATTTGAGGTATCATGCAGCGGGAACGTCAGAGCAATATGTGATTGCTACGTTACAGATGAGAAGAGGTCAAGTGCTACTATGATATTCATAGATTAGTGTCGGGAGTTGCAAGCTAAAAAATATTCGTATTGCCTTATTTTACCAATTCAATTGGCTTTGATTTTAGACGTTAACATAAGAAATACATGGTAACAAAATGACTGTACTCATGCACAATTTCTTTGAATTATCAAAGGTATCAACATGCTATGCTTCCTGGAAAGTGAAAGTTATTCTTTTCCTTAGTTATAAATGTTTTGATCTGATCAAGATGATGTAATTAAATATCTCTCCCAACTGGCATTATCTCATTTTGCACATAGCTTATAAAATATTCACTCTACTTCAGCGCCCTCGAAGAACTGTAGAGGTCAACGCTGTGTTGTTAAATTGTTAATTTGTTTTTCAACATGAAACTTTAAATTTCATATACTGGGATGTCAAACACTGTGAAATAAATCTTTCTGTCATGGCAGAAGAAATCAACATTCAAAGCATTTTTTACTAGGTACCTGTATAATTGAGAAGCGTTCAGGAACAAAATGCTGCGAATATACGACACTCGGTACATCTTCACGAAAGGTTTTGCATTTTCAGAGCGAGTCTCTCCTCCCTTTGCGCTGGAGAGGAAACAGCAAGTTATGAGTACGATCAGTCTATGATTGGAAGACAGAAGACAGAGGTCGTGAGGAGAATGCCGCCGCGTATCAATGACGCGGGATCAGGTGTGCTGCCATTGGAAACACGCGCCTTCGTTTATTTAGGTTTTTACCATACTTTCACAAAATTAGGATACCGAGTTGACTGATCAGTGTCAAAAACTTCAAATGCACTTCGTATAAAAGATTCGCACTTCCAGGGTAAAATGAATATAAATATATAGATATATATAATATATACGTAGGTTTCATGAGAATACATCAAAATTCGTTTAAAGTTAGTCATTTCGCGGTTAGAAAAATATTCACACAGATCTGGAAAGACGAAAAAGTGAACAATTGAAGAACGCTATGAAAAAATATAATGGGAAATGTATTCTGTTCAGATTCTTCGTCCTTGTTCTGTTTTCAATTATTGAGCAGTCTGTGAGCCTGTTCAGTTCTTGATTGGTTCAAATAGAACAACTTGCATATAGAATACACGAAGAGGTTAGGAACTTTTTATCGCTTCGTGCTTCTACTCGTTAATTAAATATTTGTTACTGAATACCTTTATTCGTTGTTCGAACGCTGTCGATGTTATTCCGGTAAACGATGAAGAATAACGTTGAACAGTAACCTTAAGCTCTAAAGAGAGAACTGGCTCTAAATTACTTTAAAAGCGCATTAAATTTACACCTCATTATGAGCAAGCATTTGCACCATCTGTTGACTTGGGAAAAAGCCCTTAGGAATAGCTTATGCCCTCACTCGTTATGAAGTAATGGTTCAAATTAATTGCACGTTATTCATTTTTTACGAGTTTACGGTGTCCAATAAAATCTTACCACCTTCTAGCTTGGTTCCAAACTGATCGGTACTGTGGTAGGATGACTTTTGGAAGCGTCAAGCTATTGCAACGATGTTCTGAGCATAATTCGACTCTTTCTTCCGAAATGGTGTACATTCTGCATTGGCATGAAAAAAATGTTACGTGGAAACTGATAAAATGATTGTGAGTGGAAGTCCGGAGGAGACTATCGACCAGTCCTTGGTTAAAGTAATGAACATTTTGTAGTCGAAATCTAAACGTCATGGCTGCGGGATGCCTGGACATCGAAGGATCTCACACAGGTGTTTGTTTATTTGAAACAATTGCTGAACGATTGGACAAGCAGTCCCAGGAGGTTTTTGGACAAATCTGGGATGCCTGTTCTGATGTGGTGTTCAAAACATCATTAGAAAATAAACCTGACATAGGTTGATCTGATTTCGGTTTTTTGAATAAAATTCTCTGATGTGGTCTGATATGTTGAAAAACGACTCATGAAAATTCCATGAGTGTGTTAGTAGCACCTGTATTATGCCAGCACTGAAACTGTTTCCAAATGATGAATGTGTGGCGTGTTCAAGCAGTACTCATATTCATCAATAGTTTTACAATCCATGAAAGTTTTAGTCAAAAATTCACAAAGGAAAATAATTTAAACTTAATTTCATCTAAAAATTATTACCTTACGGAGGACACAGTGAACATACGTTTATTCATAGATTACCATTTCAATAATACTTCATCTGTTCGATCTATTTAGTACTAACAGGCAAATTTGTGCACAAAAACGTTCCCAATGTAACAAAGATCAATAATACAGACTTCTACTGGTACAAGCCAGTGAAATAAACTCATGTTCATTCTGCTTTGCTGTCCAGCGGCAAAAAAGAAATTAGTGCCACAAAAAGTTCAATGAATGGAGTTTGCATTCTCATTACACCTATGATGAAATTAGGGTACTATAAATAAAACTGTGAAGATAGTCATTTTTAAAAGATTCATCATTCGTTGACATTTATTCAAAGAAGAATGGAGAAAACTATCGTACAGGCACTAATTTCCGCAATTTTTAGCAGAGACGACATCTCATCACTAAAAAGTTTTGTGCCCAAGAAAAGTATAGTTGTTTTATGTCCTGATAATGGTAGATCGTTATTATTACCGATCGTGATAAATATTTAACCTGAATGAGAAACTTTGCTTTTGGCAAAACAAAATTTAAAGTAATCTCACAGTCAATGCTGAGGCCCACAGCATGTATTGGAGAATAAATAAATAACATTCTGCTGAAATGGAAAACTTTTGTTAGACACCTGTCGAATTGTACAAATCATTGATATTCTGAGGTGTTTTTAAATAACTCCGAAAGATTTATCAATCAAATTTTTTCCCATGAATTTTCTGCCTCGGCGAAGTTTTTGCAATCTACTTTACTTCCAGCTTCAATCTTGCAAAAATTTTAGTCCCAGCTTAAACTCTTTTTACATGTGATCTGTTTACGGTAGCAGCTTTCAAATCATTTTTTGATTTTGCAGTGCCTGTAGCCGACCCTGGGCAACTTTTCCTTGCATCTTTTGACGCGGAAAATTTTTGTGGCATTATTCCACTACAGGATCGAGACTATCGAATTGAATTACTATATTATATTATTAATTATTTGAAGTTAAATGGCTTTCGTCTTTCTCTATTTTGTCACCTCAATAACTAAATCATTTTCACATTTTTATTACAGTTTTCTGTTCAGACTTTCATTTGATTTTCGAGTGAATTTTCATCAGGACCTCGATTAGAAACGTGTTTTCCCTTGGGACAAAACTTTACTTAAAATTGTATTTCACTCATGAGAAAAAATGTTACAACTGTCCCCTGTGAAGGATAAGCCTATGTTTTATATGGTTTAAATCGACGAATCTTCCAAATTTTGAAATAGCTCTCAAAGTAGCCTAGTTTTGAGTTATTGGATTTTTTAACACCCGTGTATAAAATTCGCTCTAAAAGATAGAAAAGAAAAAAGTAAGTACATGATTACTCGGAAGTTTCCTACTGATTACTGATGATTACACGGAAAAACGACTCATTCCAGAGCGATATTCTTCTAAATTTAACATATACTGGGCTTGGAAAAGTTTACCAGTTACTATTGCTTCGAATTGAGAATGAATAATATCAAACTCTTGTTTGCTGAAGCCCGTAATTCCTATTCAATTCATGACGATTCCAGGGAAGAAATTGAATTTGTGTTACAATTTTTTTGCCATAATAGAATAATATTGCTGCTCGTTGATTCTTCAATCGCTAATGTTTTGACTTCAAAATTTATACTGTCAAAAATTCATCACAAATACTTTAAATAATAATTTTTTGCAGTGCTGTCGTATTTTGCCCAAAACTAAGAAACCTAAAGAAAAGCGTGCTTTCAATTTTATTTTACCATTTCGAGCACTTGAATCTTCGGCTCGTACAGGTCAACAGCTATTAAATTCATTTTATTTAATTATATAGATAGGCTCCCAAAGACTATGCTTGTGCCAATTATGTACAAATATTGAAGTGTACGTCGAACGTGTGAGTACATCGGGTAATCAAAGAGGGCCTTTCGTATTCGTGTGGCACTGCGTGCAGGAGGGAGCGTCCATACGAATTTTTCCTATGCGTCTTCTACGCGACCAGTTGACTGTTGTCATGCTGAGAAGTGCAACTTCCCTGTTCGTTTAGACCATTTCCAGATCATTGCTCCTACCTCTAGTTAAGTAGATCTCCGTGATTTAAAAACCTTTTTTTATTAACAAATCAAGCCGAGTTTGAGGAGATCGTCCCATGCCCCTGCTGGCCCCTGTCGGTCCAGTGAGCTTTTTTGTTTTGTTGTTCGAAAAGGGCCCTTAGGTGGTGGACTATTCGGTCCTAGAATTTTATGGCGCTACGGACAATAGATCTCTTCCCCCCATTGGGGGGGGGGGGTAAAGGGGGAAAAATCCTGAATTTTCAACCCCATTTCGACCCCATATAAAAAGAAAACAAAACGGGAAATGGATAATTTGAGAGTTTACTTTTGTTAAAAATGTTCCAAGAATTATAAAACTGTCTTTATTTTTGTTCTAGCATAAAAACTCAATGAGGAGATACGGTTTGAAATTTCCATAAAAATTAACTAAAAACCCAATATGTCAATTTTTTTCAAAAACTAAGGCCTGAATCAAAAAAATGTATGAAAGAAATTGTATTTTTTTTAAGTTACGTATTACAGTCAAATTTCATGAGAATCAGACTAAAAAATAAAACAAATCATAAACACTAATAAACAAAAATATTTTTTTTGTTTGGAAATCACAATTCACAGTGTGAATACGAAGTTATGTATGGAAATTATCGAAATAAAAATTAAAACTGCATTCAATTACATAAATTGTTCATTATATTACACGTCAACAAAAATTTTGTTATGGCTTATACCCAAACAAATAACATTCAACATTCAAACCGTATTTCCTCATTGAGTTTTGATTTTAGAACAAAACCAAAGACAGTTTTAGAATCCTTGGAACATTTCTCACAAAATAAAATAATTCTTTTTTCAAATTTGAGAAGAAAAAGAGTTATACAACTCTAAACCCAAAAAATAATTTTTTGTGATGTAATCATAAAATATCACATCACAAAAAATATTTTTTGACAAATGTTAAAATTTTACTATATGATTTTGTTAGAAATGTTCCAATGATCTAAAACTGTCTTAGGTTTTGTTCAAGCATCAAAACTCAATGAGGAGATACGTCTTGAAATATACATAAAAATGTACCAAAAACTACTTTTTCGTAAAAAAACTAAGGCCTATATCGAAGAAGTGACATAAGTAACAAATGTTTACTCTCAAAAATACATATACTGGCCAATTTTCAAACGAATCAGACGAAAAAAGTTGAAAAAATTGGGACGATCTCCTTAAACAATATTCATTTTTGCTTCTAGAAGCGAAATGTGTAGTAAGTGTTAACATAGATTTTCAGCATTCATTTCTACCAAAAAAGGCATATTTTTTGGGTTTCATTTTGTTTAAGGGGCTGAAAATGATTTTTGAGGTTAAAACGCTCATTTTTATACCCCGTTTAAAGCCAGCTCCATTCAATTAAAACCTGTAAATGAATCTCTTGAAAATGACTAACTTGGCTGTTTTTTATTTTAAAACTCCTAAAATTGCAAAGAAATAAATGAATCTTAATTAGAAATAAAACACGTTATTAACATGATACGTACATTAGTCTAAAGAATTAAAGTAAGGATTTTCGATTGTCATATGTAATTGTAAAAGGCTGACGAGAAATTGTTCGTGAAAAGGTTGACCGATATTAGTCGATTGAAAAACGTGTATTTTTGCTAACTTCGGTTAATTTTATACATAGCTGAAGTGTGAATGAAAAAACAGAGGATTTCTATGAGGACTTTGCGTTAAAACTGCTTCACATTATTTAAAACTTTCGTGTTGATTATTATACTGATAAATCCTGAAATTTTCCTCGGCTCATGCGAGTTATAGGCATTGTTTGGCAACCGACACACAATTGTGGGTTAGATGGCAAAGTTAGGCCACGCACTTTCATGTGTCACTCTACCAAATGAGCGTATTCGCCGAAATCTACGGTATTTCATACATAAATTTCACTTACTTCTATGATTTTCCTTTCGCTCACATGAGAGTCATCATGAATTTACATGGAAGGAAAGTAGAAGGTCTTGTTAGATTAATAAATTTTTCATGATGTCAAAATGTTCAGTGTTCACAGTTGAGCACATAAAAAGTCAAAGTTTTTTTTTAATTTCATAACTACTATTTGCTTTGGCTCTGAAGAGACTCATCAACATATCCCCGTCATTTAGATAATTTAGCTGAATAATTTTGAGAATATCGTCTGAAAGTTTACTCGTATCTAAATTAAATTGGCAATTTTGAAAGAGTGCGATAGTTTTGTAGTGACTATACTTTAGTCACTCCTAAACTCTATTTCAAGCATTTCTAGCTGAGTTACCGCTGAAATCTCATCTAGTCATTTGAAGTGTTCAGTAATTTAAGATGTACCAATGTAAATTTAATCATTAAAAAGTACCTATTACTCCCTCCTGTATCACCAATACGCAGCGTCGGAGGAGCGTAAGACCGCTATTTCCTTTGCAATAGAACTTTATGGCCGACGTAGGAATAACAGGTCTTACAGTTTTATTGCCTATTTCTTGCCTAATAAAATAACACTGATTTGATGATTATATTCTAAGTCTTACACTAGGTAAAAATAGGCTTATGTGTTGGCCACGTCGTACACATGGTAAAATGAAAAACAATAGTTACATCAATAATTCATTATATTTTATGATATATATTCGGAAAGTAGAAAATGCCGTATTCTCTACATTTTATTCTAGATTTCTATAGCAGAAGAAATAGAACAATGCCTATGTACAATCAAGACTCAAGAATAAGAGTAATGAACTAAAAGTGAAGAATTGAATTATTCGACATTTCGTTAAACGTTTAGGCATAAATCCATCATAAATCTCCTACAAGCACACCTAACAAACTTTATTCTTCACTTTTGGTTAACAAATAATTTTGCTTGTTCAAAACCTATACATACACACACACGTTAAATTTTTAATAGGATGGATATCACTAAAGTTTTAAGTTGTATTTTCATTTACGTACGAATATGACAGTTCATATGTCTGCGACCAAACCTTAAGTTATTAGCTACGATGAATTAGTGAATAACATATTTGAACATTAGTATTTAAATACCTGTATACATCCATACACGTTCTAAAAACCTCATTCTTCACTTCTACTTTACAAAATGAACGAGTGCCCACATAGTCGAGGATGTACGACAACTATAATCTAATAATGCGTTGCATTTTGATTAATATAGAAAATATTATAAAACCTAGTCTTCCGCAAAGATTATGTTATCATTTTAGTACAGCATTTGAGAGCGATAGGTTCTTTATCACACCTGCAAAAATAGAACAATATCTTTTAGCATTCGCCAATCGAGCATTCCACTGGTATCAACGCGCCGAACTAAAAGTGAAGAATCTAATGATTCGAAATTTGTTTGTACATTTCCGGATAACTGTGAAAACGTACAAACAAACGAAAATAGTTTAATATCCCATTTTTTGTCTTAGAAACAAATAAAGGTCGTGGAAACGCTGAAAATATCTTACTTCATTGTTGGTCAATATACTCCATCACAATGTTGTAAGAAATTTGTAGTTCTTACCTCATGTACGCACTAAATTCTCATACAAAAAACACTATCAAGCAATCACGCAAAAAAGGAAATCCCCTATTAGACCACTCATGAACATGATTACTGAATATTTATCTAGCTCATGAATGGTATTAGAATGATGGGAAAAAAATATAATTATTCAATACTTGTTTTTTCTTTATAAATTAATTCAAACGTACAACAAATATACAAAATGGTATACCTAATTTTTCGTTAGAAATGAACTTGTGTTCCTGTGAAGATTAACAAAACCGAATATTTCAGTAGAAAATTCTATTTTCAAGTCAAATTCCTCTTCAAAAATAATGTAAGAAAGTATGTTGTCTATTTTTTAGAGAAAATGAAAATATAGGTTCTAAAAATTTTTTGGAAACTCCGTTACTCGGCATCGTAGGTTAAAACAGTTAAGCAGAAAAAGTCGTTTCCGAAGTCAACATTTTCATATTGGGTTTGAATTAGTGCGAAAAATTTGAAAAATTAACAATGTAAGAGTAAGTTTCTAAATAGAATTAACGCTTCCACCGCTAAGGTCATTACCAACATCATAAAATAATACATCGATTCATCTGTAGTTGGTAGTAAAGAATATTTATTTTTGTAAAACCTGTACTTTTTACAGAGGATAGGCGAATTGAGAATCAATTAAAATAGGCTTACCCCGGAAAATGAAATATGATTCTAAAATAAGCGATCTAGCTTATGCAACTATTGTAAAAATTATGAATTTTACAGACAGTTCTCATTTTTCTGCATGAATAGGTACACAAACTTTGAGCTGGATTAGAAAGGAGCCAGTCAATAAAAAACTCTTACTTGCATGCGTCACCACCTGAACAGCGAGTTCCCTAATTGTAGAGTCTACGCATTATAACGCGCAACGTGTGCTGCTTTGGTGATACATATTTTTTCAGTATTCTGTCTATATTACTGAAAAAACAATCATTCACTAGAGTAATTAATAATATTTCATGATTATTGTAATAAAAATTGTTAACCAGAATATTTTTCAACGATAAGTAATGTATTGTCTGGGTATAAGCAACTGTAACTTTTCCGTACATTTTTGAATTCCAATCTGATAAACGTGAAGACTGAATACAGCTAGTTTTTCAGGGACTGCAATTAGGCAGTAAAATTCCCGACTAACGAAATTCCTAGTAAAAGATTCAGTGAGATGCAACGAAAATCGAATAAGACGTAAGCCCCATAAATGTTTCAATTTCATATTCAGGGGAGGAAAGTTAGAACAAGCGATGTAAGCTGTCCGGGATGACCATTAGTGACGGTACACAGGTTAAAAAGTAGATTGAGTATGGGCATCAACTGTATCCTTAGAAATTCGATGAGTTTGTTCGTTTCAGTATATTTCCCGTGCTTGTATTTTGTGTGTTTGCTTGCTTGTTACAATCTATGCTCTGTTTGCAGCAATATTAGAGGAATGGTGAGGGTTGCAGCCTGATCTCCACAGTTTTTACCCAAAGGAAGAGCATAGAATGATTTAAAAGAAATAAGAATAATCAAATTCATTTTCAACCATGATGATGAAACAAAAGCCTCCCACATAATGAAACCAAATCTCATTCCACTTAATTGTAGGCGGGAAAATGGAAATAGTATATGGATATCACTTTGATTAAGAATTAACATTCATGGAGTCTATGAGCAGTTCGAGGACCTCTTCCCACAATCTACAAGTTCGCATTGTTCTGTAATATTTTCTCCAGCTGTATTATTAACTAAAATGAGTAACAGAAAGGCAATATTTACTCCTGAGTAAACTGTGAAATATTGCTGAATGAATATACCATTAAAGTTTAGGTTAATTAGCCCAGTGTTAATCACAGACTGTATTCAAAATATTTATTTGGAGAGGCCAACCATTTCCCAATAAATATATCAAAAGCCCCCTATTCTAGTGCTATCAAACGTGTTCCCCGCAGTCACCGTCAAAGCTATAACTTATGTTTAGCCCTAAGATTACCTGGACATAGTCTCAGCCATATATATAGTTGAGCCAAGCTCAGTGATTTAAATAATTTGTGGTTTAACAGATAAATGCGAAGAAATCGTATCACTTAATTTCTGCAGAACTAAAAACTACGTGCAGCAAAGGTGGTCATTTGAAATATATGCTAATAAGGAAAATAATTACAGTTTTAATAGAATACAATATAAGAATGAATAATAATTATAAGATATGGTAATTGACAGAAAATAATGTTGACCACTACAATTTACCTACTGCCTATTTCTTGCATTATTTGTTTTCAGAATTTCATTTCGTTGGATCTGACACCTTTCTGGAATTGTTTATCATACGGTAAACACAAGTTTAAAGTGCATAAATAATAATGAATTTTCATTTATATGCGATAAATGAGGACCCATGAAAACCTTCTGCCAGCATTTGAAATAGGATATATTATTGTTTTTATTAAAATGCAATGTCAAGTCGAGGTATTTGTGCATTAAAAGATATAAATATCAGAAAGATACCGAGAACAATAGCACACTGTAAACAAGATTACAAATACTATTCATGACATTGAAATTCAGGAAACTTTAATATTCTAAATGACCGAATATACACTTTTTGGAGAGAGAAGTGAAGAAAAATCAGCGTTCATTTAACGCAATGCAGGTTTTGTAAGAGTACAAAAAAAATTCACAAAGCACTCTACATCGAAAGCTAAAGAAAATGAATTTAAGCATATGCGAATCCATCAGGAAGCCACTATGTCGGCAACAAAACGAAAAAGGTTTGTTATTTACTACAGAACACCGAGATTGGATGGCTGATGATTGAAACCATATTATGAGGTTCGACTAGTCCACGTTCAACTTTTTCATCTTGTAATTTTCCGTGCGGCAACCGAGTTTCCCCGAGACAATATTTGCGTCCACACGGCTAGAAATGTTAAAGATTGATTTAAAGCGAATGAATTAACATTTGAGCACGTGTCATATCATCCACAATTGCTTTACTTAAAGCCCCATTGAAAATCTATGGTATGAGCTTTAGTGGAACTTGCTTGTCACATCACCCCTTTCTTCAACGTAAACTGCTTTTGGGAGCCAGGTTACTTCAATTATAACCAAATATGAAGCTGCAGAGAATCTAGAATCTTGTAAAATCAATACCTGGTCAAATGAAAATTGTAATTCGAACTAAAGGCGCTCTAATCGCTCACTAATAATTGTCTGTACCACGCAATTTTTCCTTCTCAGTGTTTTTTAACCATGAACAGTAATAAAGCGTTACAAAAATGTATATTTTAATTTTTTTCTGGAGTCTCAAACTATAGTGGGTAATAA
Organism: Morinoia aosen; assembly: GCA_030386875.1. NCBI lineage: Eukaryota > Metazoa > Arthropoda > Malacostraca > Amphipoda > Talitridae > Morinoia > Morinoia aosen. The sequence goes on from CM059575.1 coordinate 47,654,001, forward strand.
GATGATACTTGTGATGAGACTGAGTGATCTAAAACCTGAAATCCTGGTATGATCAAGCTGGTCCCAAACTAAGGCAGAGATCTGACGATTTCGCAGCGCTAGATAGACCGAATGGTACCGCAGACTGTAGACGATTATGACGAAACGTTACCATTTGGTCTCCGTGTGACGGCCGCTTAAGTCAGACTTTGAACTTGCCAATTTGCTCCAATGAGAATAGGTAAATTTCACAAATATCATTATTCTGGACACAAAAGCAAAATTAGAAATGAATACAAGTGTTTTTTCTTGTTTTTCTGTCATAAGCAAATAAGAAAGAACAGTTTCAATTCAAGGACAAAAACTCTGTTACACGGTGTTGCAATGGAATTAAATTGTTTTTCGGATTATAATAAAAAAGCATTACTCAATTTATGTGCACAATAAAATAAGCATCCACGTTAGTTTCACTATTTGAATACTATTCTTATTGCAACAGTAGAGGAGACACATAAAAGGAACTGTAAATTTGATAAATAAAATATGAGAATGCTGACATAATTTTTTTAAATGTGTATAGTGAATGACAGTTTCATTCACATTGTTGCGATGAATGTAGTAACCAAATAATTTCAAATTATATTAGTAAGAATAACGATGATTATTTCCAATAAAAAATGATTAATTTTTCGGTGAAAACTTTGAAGAAATATTTTTAAAATATCATCAAATGTAACAACATTAAAAGATTTTTCCACGAACAAAATAAAAATCTGTTTGCCTCATGCTAAATGTTGTTTCAAAGATTACTTGCGATCTAACATTTACTACCCTACATTTATTAAATAGCTTTGAAAATGATTATAAATTGTTCATAAACTGAATTAAGGAAAAAGGAATCAACATATCGTAATTTGCAAGAGTTACTTCAAGTACGTGCAAAGTGGTGAAGAAACTGGATTTTATTCACAACTTTCTCAGTGATACATTGTTTTTCATTTTCATTTCTCAAATCAACTGCAATTGCTGTTTCATCTGCTAAGTAGCTGTCACGAGACGACTTCTGTCCTGTCTCTCATTAGTTTGCACTAACAAGGAGACCGAACGCTCGTTTTGAGGAATTGGCTCACCTCCATGAAATACACAGAAAACACAAAAAAACTCATGGGCAAGCTCAAAAGCAAATAATCAACATTACAGTACATACTAAAACAAAACGTTACTCACCGATGAAAGACGACTCAACTTACTCAGCGCATTTTCTGAGCGCACCCGTGATGTTGCGAGCTGTCACTTCTAATGTTGGAAGCATAATACACCGGGTGAAATTCGCTTAACATTTATGATTTTCGGCCATCCGTTATACAAAACATCAACAGCGTACGTAAAATGAGTGTTATTAGGAATGATTCAAATCAAAATGATGGAATCTAGAAACTGCATACTCCAATGGCTTACATCACAGAACTATACTGAATGACTCGATTCGGCTGGCCAGCCACCCCAAGTTAACGAGAGCTACACATGAGACATGGTCTATTCTGGTCTATTCTATCTCAGCTATTCCAGCAGCACAGTAGGTGATCGTCACTTCAAACCACAAAATCATTCGTCCACGACTCGCATCAGTTCAAATTCCTGTCTTATGCACTGTTCAGAAAATGTCTATTGATGACGTTATACTGCTCATTCCGCTTCAGCATATTCACACGTCGATCCCCTTTTCATCCGAGTAGATCAATCCTTCCCGCCTGTTAAGACAAAAATTTAACTTGTTACTTTTTAATCGCGCCAATGACGTTTCCTCAAAATATCTCAATTTTTACTTCACTGAATGACTGAATTTTCACAATATTCATTTCAAAATATGTTTTCCAAAGGAAACTACACCTCTCCTACCCTCCCATCTAATGTGGCATCTCCATGTTCCATTAAATGACTCCTACGATTTGGTTGGGTTTGTCATTTTTTCCCTCTGCACAGAAAAACGGAGAATATTTACTCTATTGAAAAAGAAGAGAAATTTTGATAAGTTCAACTTCCTTTATTTGAAATACACTGTCACATTATTTCAGATTGGTATTTTTCTTTCAGAGTAACGTTATCTCCACCACCTCCTATTTATAACACGTACTTTCTCCGACGATCCTCGGCTACAAACTGAAATTATTTCATTAGCTTCTACCAGAATGTCTGGGAGAGAGTGATTTTCTGCTTTTCGTACAGCTAATTAACTGTTTCGAAGTCCGTGTGTAATGTTCGAAGCTCCGCCTGTGCGTTGCTTTCTCTGTATTATACGTGGCATCAGCCATCCGAATTTCCCTTTCCTGGTATCACTGTTCCTTATTGGGTAAAGCTCTTTTGCCGAGAACGCATCAAGTCCCGCCCTATTCAAGTCTTGAAACATCCGAAACCGTTGCTATGTTCACCCTCGTAGCTTAAGTGTAGCGACATATCTCTGTCAATCCTGCGGCGAGTGTTTCCCACAGCGTTGGCACTTTCGAACGTCTCAAGTGTGTTGCTGATTAAATTTCTCGTCCCAAGGGTTCGCCCGAGGCCTCTCTAAATTGCTCACACCACAAAATTCTTGCTAACCAATATAAACAGACATCGCTAGAACCAACACAGCTTATCGCTACACACAACATTTGTTGAGCCCAAACATACAAGCATGTAACATACATGTTGGAGCGACCATCTGTACTGCTGGAATTTACTAATATATTTCAACGAACAAATTTTTTGCAAGTGTATTTCATGGAGGTGAGCCAATTCCTCAAAACGAGCGTTCGGTCTCCTTGTTAGTGCAAACTAATGAGAGACAGGACAGAAGTCGTCTCGTGACATAGCTTTCCTATTTTTTCACAGGTTTCGCTCTAGCGTGAAACCTGAGAAACCGATAACTGACTGTATGTTAAAATTAATTAGCTTGTTCAACAAAGAAAAATAGTTCATCATTTACCTATTTGAAAAATTTAAGATCACTCATCATAAGTCTTGCACCGCTGTCCGTGATTGGTAGACTGAACGATCATAATAATCTGACGCAAGATTTAAAGTTACAGCGACAGAAGACGAGGTATTTAGAAATCGAAAATTTTAGAAGATATCGTATGGTCCTACGGGCAAATAATTTGATATTTATGGGCATTAGGTAAATACTTTGGGCAATATAGCAGAAGGAAAGTCAAGAAAGATTAGGAACAGGAACTAGGAATGGGTTTTCTATTTATTGACAAGTAATGCAAACAGAATTCATGGAAGGTTTCTACAAATGGAATTTCCCACAAGTTCCACAATCACTTCTACTCATGCATCGATCAGGGTGTTCATTCAGCTATTTCTGGTGCATTCAATGAAAGGTTGATGATCAACCAACTGAGGTTAATGATATGCATTGTGTGCCACGTTAAAATTGATTAGGATAGCTAGTTGGATGCTTTCTTCTAGAGAAATTTCTCATTTTATTTTCTTACATAATTCTGCTAAAAACTGTGTACTATTTTAACCAATTAACCGGAGTATCCATTAACTGCTTTTAGAGTTAAATTACTCTTACGGCTCATGGTTCTATGTAATATATTCTTCTGAAGTCAATAATAATAATTTATGAAGAACAAAATCTAACAATTAATGGATAAAAATGATTGAACATATTTCCCCAATTTAAATTTTTCTCATCATGTACTTCAAAGGTAAGAACTTTGGTAAAAATCATGCACATTCAGTATTACTACACCTCAACTCAGCATCACCACGCAAAAAGTAGACATGGGGAGACAATCAGCTACGACAAATTCTGCTATGTCTTGTTGGATTACTCTTTACATTCTCGGCTGACTTGTAAGCGTTTCAGATTGACACATCGTGCTTTGACAAGATTTCTGAGTGTGGATGTTCATTCAATTCTTTACAACTTAGTGCTTGAGAATTTATTAATGATGTCATCATCTTCACTGAAAGACGATATTTGCTATTTTGTGAATATCATTTTCTCTCATATATTAAAGAAAAAAAATCTTCTATCAAACGAATTGTAGTTGCGGTGTAAATATTTCAATTTTACAACGTAATGTAAGTATTGCGTTTTTTCTGAAAAATGTGCAAATACACTATTTAACTACATTCTTATTCTGCTATTTCACTACAATGGTATCAAGTTCTATCGAATGTGTTTTAAGTGAAAATTTATTCGCCCTATTCATTTACCTCGCAGCTTTACGTTGTCTAATTTATTCGTTTACCCTCAGATGAAACGATAAGTACCAATTGAAAGCAATTGAGAGCTTTTATCCACTTATGTTATCATCGAATAATAAATAAAACCCAACAATGATTTTTTTTACCAATGCTCATATTGGAATATAGTAAAGCGATCCAACGCTACATTTTACGCCAATGACTTTTGCGCTTGATTTGCACATCGACACATCCATGCTCATCAAAGCGAAATTCTGTAAATTAATGAAGGATTTTTGACCACATATTTTCCTAACACCAGACTCCAATTAACTTTCACTATTATTTTCTGATTATAAAAATTTGAGCCAATTACCTCGCTGGAAGAACCGTTATCTTTGAAGAACGAACTAGAGAAGACTGAGTCCGAACGATACTTTTGTAACTTTTTCTTGCCCTCGTACAATTCTGCCAAGACTCTGAGAACGGTTAGGGTACAAGTTGAACTATGATTTGTCGGTTCCTTGGAATTTAATTAGAACAATTTGAAAGTTGTAAATGAATTTTAAATTAGAGCATCATATGCTGGACACAAGTTTTGAAATTGATATTATATGAAATTCAAACATCACCCAATTTTCTGATCTTCAACCTTTGAATTACTACGCTATGGAATCGCTAGTGGTACATCACCAGTGACCTTCCTGCAAGCAATCATCTTTGATAACTTTATATTATTTAACGTATTTTCAGCGTTGCCAACTCCTTCAAATCAATTTTCGGTCGTATCCAGTAAAGAATGGTAAATTGGTTGTCACAATGTGCAAATATCACAAAACTAGGCACGTTCAATTTACTTACAAGCCGATAACTTCTACGCAATTCATAAGTTCGGGTGTGAAGCCGTGGCTTGAAACTTTTCAGGATAACTTTTCATAGTTCAAACTACTAATAATAATTTAATTCAAATGACTCATACTAGTCGAAATTGTTTTAAAGCGTGAAATCAGTCATTAATTCTGAAGTTAAAAACCTTAAACATTCGCAGGAAAAAAATTATGTTTTTAAAGGTTCCAACAAATGGTTTTCAAAAGTAATAAAATGAAGATTTGTCAACCTTTGTATTCTGATGAGGAGGTATGATATAATAAATTGAAACCTGAGATAATTGCATCGGTATATATGCAAAAATGATTATTTCAACGTGTGTAGCATATCTGTCAATCGTTCTTAATTCATTCTGCACTGCATGAGTGTATGTTTGGCGTTACCTCCTGCTACCTTTTATTTGTAAATTTCAAGGTCACTTCGAACATCACCGGTCTCTGGAATCCACTAGTTATTCAGAGGTTGTACGTTTTTTTATATCTCCTTGTTTATCCGAAAAAAACACTGAGGATTAATCAATGAATGATTTATGCCACATATATGAGCCACCAGAAACAATACCAGTGTCGCCAAGTTAACATCAACTTTGTCGTCCGTTTCATTTTAATCCATCTTTTCTGGAAAGCCATTCCTTTATGAAAATTTGGTTTTCACTGACTAAGTGGTCTAGCGTATGTTGTTATGAATAACCAAATAATATGCATTCATTGATATTCATGAACATGACTGGTGTAACAATGGAAGTAAGGCTTAGGATTGATGGTGGTAGCTAATATTATACCCTATGACGAGAACCAATGTGAGATGAATCAGTGATTTTCAAGAATCAACTAAAACCAATTACCGATTTTGACGAAGACTTTAATGTATCGTTCAAATTTATGTTCGAAATGGGAATATCTATTTGAAAATTGTGAGTTAATGTGAATATCTGATGATCGATAACTTCGTAAAAAAATTAATTAATGCAGGTAGTGAACAAAAAACTTGAGTGCCAGTCTTCTTGTGAAGCTTCGTCGTCCCCTAGAAAACTAATTCGATCTCACACGTAATAACAATCTTGAGGGGACCGCTATAGAAACTTACAAACAAAATGTGAGTACTGAAAATATTATAAACTGAAATACTCAAAACAATTACAAGCATGCGAATGAACTAAACTAAGACAGTTCCTTGTGAAAAAGCACAGAAACTACAATTATGAAATAAACTCAAACAACAGGGCGAGTGTATATTAGACTTGCCCATGAATAAATTAAAAGGATATCAAAGCCCCGTTTCATGTACCACTGTTAGTGGTAAAACCGACTACTCTCGAGGAAGCGACAACAAAAGAGCCAAATATCATGGAACTATAGCTGAACGAGTCTACGGACATCACTGGAATCCAAATTCTAAAGAGTCGACGTTTATGTTAATAAAAACACAAGCAACAATACCATTTAGCTTACCACTTCTAGAAACAACACGAGTTCAAATGTTTCTGATAAAGTCTTCGACTGTGTTTTTAATCGAATGATTTGTCATGAGAAGTACGCACAATTTACAGAGAACATTTCTCATCTTAGCCAATTAAATTCACTACAGCAGTTAAATATAAGTCTTACCTTTGAAAAAATTTCATTTACGCTTTATACGGGAACCTTCATTCAAATGCAATCAAGGTGTTTCATGACCCTATCAAAATTTAGAGTACGTAAATACTTGGTTATTTTATCAAGATTGTTGTCAATGAACAACTTGAAAGAATGACAAGGTTGACGTAGCTGGGTTTCTATTGAACAAGTGAATTGTCGCTTCTAAAAACAACGAAATAGGCTTACATTTTTAATATACGAAGAGTATGAACTGGTTAACTTAATGAGCAATGGAACTTGAAGCAATAAAGTTTTATTACGTCTCGTAATATTACAAACCTTGAACCATCTATGCATGAATAAACGGTAGAAGATCGGGAATATTCTGAAACATGCTGGGGAAGTTTTCTTTCCATCGGATCGAAATGAAGTGTCTGAACTTATAAAACACTGACAAAATATTTCTAATCACACACATCAATTCTGAAAACATTTCTAAGCAGAACAACCATTTGAAATATATACCATCACCTGATGTATCTATCTTAAAGTACTCAAGACATCCGTTTTGATGGGTGCGTGTGAGTCAGTAGCATTGCTGAAGAGTAAAAGTAATTTCTTAAAAATAGAGCCAAAATCTCAAGCACCAATCGATAGACACAACTTTATTTCTGACTTTTAAAATTAGACTAGTTTTCAAACATTATGAAAAAGGAACTTTAGTATTTCATTAACGCATTAAATTTTTCATGAGAGAAATCTTTCAGAATGAAGAATGTAATAGAAACATGTTAAAACGAAAAAAGTTTTTGAGAGCGCATGCACGTTTTGATGCAAATGTTTTCTCGGAAGCACTATCAATAGAAATAGTCAACTTAAAACTTCATCGGAAAAATTCATCGTAAAATTACTGAATTCCTTTACGTGGTCAGTAAAATGTCTGTTTGAAAAAAGGTAAAAATTTTGCCCTATATTTTATCATTGTACTCACACCTTAACAAATCCGTGTCCCCATCGAAGAAGTTGTTTAGCACATAACGTACCCATCGCATTTTAGTTCATATAGTTACGGCGAATTTATTCTCTGTGATGGGTTGAGGCTGTGCCTACGATTTTTTTAACTACTTTACGCTCTGGAAGCGACATCCAATTCAAGAAAACTCCAACAATCGATGCAGTAACAAGCATTTCGAGACTAAATATATCGGGTTAAGACGTGGAAAAGGACAGTAACTGTTGTTTCGTCCATGGCCAAAAAATTCCCGAACAAGCCAAAACGAGTGATAGAGTGCATTACTGTGTCATAAAATCAAGGATGTCGTTTTTTCCGCCACACAACCCTCTTGCAGAACAAGTTTTCCTTTAAACGCCTCAAAACTGTAGCGCAAAGGTGCTTTTCATAAAGTGACGTGGCCTGAATTCATGATGAAAATCTTCACAACGATTTAAGTTCAGTTGAGTTGAGATTATTTCAGTTGAGACTATTTCAAAAATCAGTTTCAAGCAAAGCGCAATATTTCACATCGAGCGCTGTTTCTAAAAATCCTTCATCATCATTGTCTCACTAAAGCAATCGGAGAAATCTTGACATGCCACTACAAGTCACCATGACACACTTCGATGTGTTTCCCTTACACACCTACACGTCGACCGAGAAGATAAAGTGGATTCCAGTGAGAGAAGGTAGGTTACTTTCGCAGAATCTTTCCTCCCTTACCTATGTTTTTTTCTCACCAATGCTGGATTTACATGGAGTAATAATTGAATTTACTTTCTACAAACTATTTCCCTCTCTTAACTGCAAAGGTGCTTGTCATAGCCGTGTGGTTTAAGGACCTGCCTCCGTGCGGGAATCGAGGGTTCGAATCCCGGCGCTGGGTGGCGATTTTCTCTGTTGGGTAAAGGGGAAAAATTCTAAACACAATATCCCACTCTACCCAGGTGCCTGAAATGGGTACCGGTCTTGACCGGGGGAAAGCGTCTTGGCGTCTAAAAGCTTGGTGTTAGTTATAATGCATTTGAAAAACCTATGTACAAGGTGATATGTATCAGGCTTGAATTGGAAATAAAGCATCCGTAGATGGCGATGTTTGTTTTTGTTTTAATACTGAAAAAAGTGAGAATGCTGAAATATTTCGAATCCCTTTGACCATCATAAATTATGAGACATTTCATTCAGGAGAATCTATCACAGAGAAATGAACACTGTTTGCACAAGATGGCCTCGTCAAGAATAACCTAGCACAGAACCCCATCGATGGCAACTTTGCCTGTTAACTGAAAAATGGGCTGCACTTTTTAATGAATAATGTTATCCAAAAATGAAAGTTTGATATGGACCTCGTCTTCGTTAATTTAGCTTTGTATCCTACGTCAGACATAAGCACGGTGTTTACAAATCACAGACTCTAGAAATTTATTACGTAGTTTTTGACCGTGGATGTTTTGAATATCTGAGCTAGTGGCAATTGCTCCTTTTTAGAATGAAATGCAAGTACTCAGTCGTGAAATAAATGGTGATTCTATTTAACCTGCAAGAATATCATTTCCAGGTGTTAAGCTGGAGTCATATTTGTGAAGAGAACTGCAAAGCCGTTGGTTCCAGTCTAAGGTTGAGGAGAGGATGGGCGACAACATTGAAGCTTCATTAATTGAAGCTTGCAGAATGGATGAAGTTAAAAAATTATTTTCTTAGATAGTTTTTGAATGTGCGCACTGACAATTTTTTCAAATATTATGCCGCAATTTTTACTGAATATTTTATCTATGTTGTGAAAGCTAGTTGTTAGTTGTGGTGGGGCTTCCTATAAATATTGAATCAAAATTAATTACATCAAATATCATTTATCTTCAATCCAGCTGATTTCCATTGTCCATTATACAATGTTTGTATTCAAATTTTATGCCACATAAAAAGTATTTTCCACTGCTGTTCAAAAATTATTCATCCATGCGTGTGTGTTGACATCACTCTAACTGGTTTGATTTGCAGTTATTTCAGTTATTACTTTCATGTTAATATTGCGGATGAAAGTGTTATATAGTGCAACTATAAAAATATAATCTCAGTATATTCACATTTCAGCATTTAATTTCCTGGGGCTATTTTACCCGTATTTTTAACTGACAATATGTTACTACTGTTTCTTAGTTATATGCTAGAAATTCTTTCAGCATTGAATAATTAAGTATTTAAAAACTGATTTGTGGGAAAACTTTTATTTCATTTTGCTTGTATCGAATGCAAATAGGTATAATAAGACGTATGATACATTATAGACTGCCAACAGATATTTTCTGCTCTTTATGTTTTTGTGTGAAAGTTTTTATACTTTCATTTTAAAATAATAAATAGATTATGGTGTTTTCTTAGCTCGTGAGTTCAGTTCTTATAGTATAGATTGAAAACGAATTTATAATTTCCTTTCGTTTCTTACTATTTGCTACTAATGAATTTCTGCTATGCTTACAAGCCAAATGTGACCATACCTTCTGACCAGCTGCTCTTAAGATTGTTTTGCAGGCGTCGAAATGTTCTTGAGATTTTTGGATGTTCTATATAGCGAATATGCTTCTACTGAATTACAGGAGCCTGCACGAGACTCACATCTGTTCAGAATAAAATGCAAGCCAAAAGTCAATGAGTAAGTACAGTGAATTTAGATGCGTTCAGGATATGAAGAAGTAGTCTGAACTTCCTGTACCCAGGAATAACTTCTGTGTATGGTCAGTATTTAACATAGTTTGTAGTTATGTCGAAATGATCATCTCACATTCAAATACCGTTAATAAAAATCAAGGTGCATATTGAACTTTGTACAATTTAACTTATATTATCGTTCACAAATTCCAGTTTCAATTTATTTGTTTTTATTACCACATGAATAAAAAACTATTTTCAAACTTGGATTAACTTGATTATGGGAATTCATTGTCTCTGTTCTTTTCAGTCCTTTTTACAAGCATTGACATGGTCTTTTAGACATGCATGGACGGTCTCCAACTGTATACCTTCATGTTGAGACATTTGAATAACCAATGCTGCTTTTGTAATAGATTTATTGAAAATAAAGTGTTTTTGTTTCTTCAATTTTTTTCAGTATCCACAGGTACAACTTCTACAACAAATGAATAGCAAATTGCTAAGCTAAGTGAGTTCAGGATTTTTTGTAAAATTTTATTGCTGATGTGGATGCATCTGTTGTTACAAAATACCCATTTCTGATGGTAGTATTCCTATTTTCCTATTAATACTGTGGCTTCTTCGAAATTATAGACTAGGTTTATATTTCCCTAATCCTTATGAATATTTTAAAAGCAGGCAGCGATTGATATTGTGCTGTTTTCACAAACACTTGAACAATACACCTATCAACAGTTCTTACTCTGCACAGTGATATAAGCATGGTTTCCATGTAAGTTCATCAGCTTCCCAATACTGTCAGAGAAAATTGGGCAACTCAATACTACCGTATACTAATAGATACGAGGAATATTAGATTATAAGGTTTTTTCTCGAACAACAATTACAGTCTTCCAAAAAGAGGCAAATCACCTACAGATTCACTGAGCACTGAACAGGCTCACCATTATCATACTAGTAATAACTATTTTCATGCTCTGTGAAAATTATTATGAATAATTTTAGAAGCATTTGTTTTAAGACTACTATTATAATAATTTTCCAAAAGGTTATATTTATATTTCCAAACATATTTACTTTCATTTTGTAAGCAAAGTTTTAAATTATCACGAATGATGCATATAATTCATTTTTTATTAGTTATTGAAATTATTTTAGCTGTATTGTCAGATATGCCAAACTTAAATTTCACCTCTGACTTAAAATGGTCAACCATTATAACTGTAGCAACAAAAAACATTTTTCTATGAATTTCAAAGCGTCTGATATTCAGTGAAAAAGAGTTGACGTTTACAAGTGCAAATACTTATTAAAGTTTGTTATTAGGACTGGGCTGTTTCACTATTGTTTTAAATGGCATAGCTAATGACTAAGATTGATCTGCCTGCACAATGATTCAAATGAAAGACTTACCTGTAGGTAAGTCCTTCAGGTGGGCATGGATCAGCAGAAAGTATTGCAGAACAATCCCAGCATGTAGATAGTGGCAAGGGAACATCTCTCTAGAAATACGGTTAAAAAATGCAACAATATACGTCTAATAAAACTAAATTTTTCTCGTTCAGTCTCCAATTTATTTCAACAAACTGGAATAAATATTCTAGAGCGTACTTGTTTCATTACTTCGGTCGTAAATTAATGCAATGAGTTTTGTTTCTGTCTTGTCAGATGCTTCTCCCTTTTGCAGAAGTTGTAAACGATCAGGCTGTTCAACAAGGCTCGGAACGTTCATAATTTTAAATATTATAGCTAAACACAGAAAGTGGATGGTAACGATCCCACTAATAAGCATATCGACAATCAATCAAGAAAACCAAACAAGCAAATCCTTACTGTTTATTGAAAATATACGGGGGTCGTAAGGCATGCGAGGACGCTTATATTTTTGTAATTTAAACTATCTCTATAATAATTAATAGATTTTTAATTCAGAAGATCCTGTGGCAGATACTAATGTCACTAAGGAAATGAAAGACACGATGTAATAGTGTCATATAGAAGCGAAACACAGCTATTTAGATATTGCAAGATTTCTAAAGGTTGCTAGATCTGTCGTTTGAAATGTTAGAAAAGAGCTGAATGAAAACATTGAAAATAAGTTGGCCACAATCGAAAGAAAACAGCATTGTTAACACTCTGACTCACTCAGAACACGTGAGTTTGTCAGAAGAGTGCATGGTTTTCGGTGTTGTCAGCAGTGAAGGGCACTACATGCCTCCTCATGTTTTCCCACACGGCAGAGGCAGTGCAGATGCCTTTATCGAGGCTCTTCAAACCATTGTTAAGCCTTAGATAGACAGCGTAACTGAAAGAAGGGCCTATGTCTTCCAACAAGATTCGGCTCCATGCATCCCATAACTCTCTGAAAAACCAGGATTGGATGGCCGATAATTTTCAGGTTCATGTCACGTCAAACGTACGGCCTACTAACTCACAAGACCTTAATCTTTTGGATTATTACGTGTGGGGTGTCGTTGAACAGGAAGTTAATAAGCATCCCCATAACACCAAATCCTCTCTGAGGTGAAGCAGTTGCCGAGCAATGGAGGACATGAATAGAGACTACCTGATCAAAGCTTGCAATCGCTGTCAGACTTGAATTGAGTCGGTGGTAGAAGTCGAAAGATGTTAGATAGGATAAAACGTAGGTTAATATTATGTTTATTTGTTGTGTTACAAGAAATTGTAAGTTTCAGTATACTTCCATTAGGACGATTCGTAGAGAATTTTACTCGTAGAATAAAAAGAAGAACCAGAGTGAAAACGAACATCACGTTTACTGCAAACGTTTCGGAATTTTTAAAATTCCATCATCAATGCAGAAATAGGAGAAAACAGAAAATTTTTTATAAGATCCAAGTAAAAACAAATATATATATATTCCATAACATTCTCTTAATGTTAGAACCCTAATTTGTTTTCATTCACACAGAAACAGTTGCATACTCAGAATCCACACAAGCACACATGTACACGCTAATCCAGATACACCCGGTAAACACACAGTTACACCCAGTGGGGGAAATTGATAACTGCACGGTACTGTTTTTGTTGAGGTTAGGTTTATGAGTGAATATGAAAAGGGACTCTAAAATTCTAAGGTCATGCTCACTGTTAGCGCGGCATAAAGTTGAAAAATTAGTATTATTGAATAAACGAGTGGTTTAAATTCTCGCAGTGATCTCTAATTGCTGATTGGGGTGAAATGGTTGTAAGTTTCAACGTTTAACAGTTTCATTTTCTGTTTTTATGCAAGTACGTAATGTGTCCTCAGGTACCTTACGCACACTCCATAATGCACATTCTCAGCCTTTTTTTTATACATGCATCATGACCAGTGGTAATCTTTGACAGCCCTATTTGATTTCGAGCACTCCTGTGTGATGTGAGAAGAAGAGGTCTGCATCATTGGGGAACCTCAAGAGGGCATGAAAGTCTAGCTAGCTACTAATACTTCGAATGCTGCTACTCAAAATGTTGCAGCAAAACCCTACCTACGTTTTCTACAGGCCGTGAAGCTTGGCCTGAAGGCTCTCACAGAAACTCCTACTTTTATGTCCAACGAATTTTCACGTAAACACATGTTCAGGTAAGGGACTTCTGCCAGTGTTGTGTCTACAGAATGCTTTACTTTAAAGTGAAAAAATAGAACTGCATTAGTACAATGTATGACATTATCCAAGGAATGTGCATTAGCTTAGGAACTTTGACTTATAGTAGCCCCAACTTTCTCTTTTTATAATTTAAATCACAACAACGGTGTTACAACGAGAAGATTGAGGAATGCACTATGTAGTATGGAGTTAAGGAAGCGGGTTTTCTTTGCACAAGGTGTGTTCGTACACAAGATCCCCTGCTCAAACAAGCAATAAGGTAAGAAATAACTTTATGAAACGCAATAATAGTTGAAAAAAATTCAGAGGTACTGAAAAAGTTCAGCAATGAATCGAAAAAAGATGCTCCATAGGAAAACAACGATCTGTTTTATTTGAACCAAAGGAACGCCTAATTAGGCCTCAGCTCGGGATCTCATGCAGTACCGGCTCCTTGTGAGTGCTAATTCTTATAGATTGATTAGTTTGAATCCCCCTGAGAGAAACCAAAATGCTCAAACAAATGCAGAGTAATTTAATGTTATACCCTCAGTTAGTCGTTCTACTCAGCTACGTCTGGGGTTACTACAAACACTTAGAAAAACAGCTAAGGGAAAGTAAATAATTTATTTATTGAGGATGTGTTTGAACATATTTACAATGGAGTTCAACTATTGTTTGCATCTCGACCAGTTTTGTTATTGTTCTTCCAAGAATTAGTTTCAGGCAGTTATTTATTCTTTGTATTTGTAGGAAGTAGCGCTTTCAAGGGGAAGACGCGAGGTCCCAAGCTGAAGCAAAACATGTTTTTGTTTTGATTCGGATCATCTTTTTCGGTTCACTGTAATCCTTTTTTCAGAACCACTGACTGTCTTCTTCCACTCCAACCGTGTTTTATAAACTTTAAACCTCATTTTGAACTTGCTGTTTTTTTTCATAAGGGAACACATTTTTTATCAATTTTCCGTTCCCTTGATTCCACGCTAAAAAAATTATGCCTTCCTCCTTCTTCGCTTATTAACACCTTTTTGTGGTTAAATCTTACTCATTAATCTAATGATTATTTTAGGATACATGCAAGTATACCGGAACAAACGAATAAATGTATGAACAAACGAGTAAAATCAAAACAAGCGAATAAATGTATGAACAAACGAGTAAAATCAAAACAAACGAGTAAAATCAAAACAAACTAGTAAATGTATGAACAAACGAGTAAAATCAAAACAAACGAGTAAAATCAAAACAAAAATTTGATAGGATGTTCTTATACCAGTCAGATTTTTGTACAGTAAGTACTTACGGATATTTTCCTCTTCTTGCTCTTATGAAAATGAAACTTTCAATTTTTCTATTGTGCTCATTAATGAAAATTTAATGAAGACGTAATGATAGATTCGGTAATGTTTTCAAATCAATGAAATTGAAAATATTTTCAAGTTTTAGTGTCAGATGTCTTCAACTTCTCGGAGTGCATGTTTTATGTTAAGTTAATGTGGAGAGTAAATTTTGAAGTCTTATTAGTACAAAATTAGATTCATACTAGAATGTAAGTATAAAGGTATAAATATGACTCTTCACTTTAATTTTTTTACACAAGCCTGGACAAGAATTTGAACAGGGAATACTAATAGAAACTGTGTATCAAGTTAAATGAAACTATTGCTCTCTATAAGGTAGTGCTTTGTAAGAATTTAATCTGCGTATATTGACGTGTGTTGCAATAGCGTCAAATGGAGCGTATAAGACATCTCTAAATTTGAGGAGTTTCAGGTTTATTTTTAAACTAAACATATGATATGAAATTCTTTACTTCTATTGTAGGTTTCTCCATTCATAGAGAATCGTCTTGACAAAACTTGAATTTTCTTATTGATGTTTTTTATTCTTAAATGTATCGAGAGCTCAAAGTCTAGTCACCCCCAGAAACAGTAATGAATCTGGTACGGGAAGACACTGCTTCCACAAGGTTTTCTTCAAATGAAATAAATGTACGAGGAGTTCGTAAGACTCGAACTCAGTCTTCCCGTGCCAGATTCATTACTGTTTCTGGGGGTGACTAGACTTTGAGCTCTCGATACATATGGGAATAAAATATATCTGTCAGGACAGTGCGCCTGCTTTCACTGTGCCAAACATTGCTTTCGTTGTGCTTCGATCACCTTTTAGGGTGATCTATAGCTCAGTCGATAGCGTGTTGGCGCGGTGATCTCTAGTCCCGAGTTCGAGTCTCACGAACTCCTCGTACATTTTATTCTTAAGTTTTATACTCCTCAAGAATTTGCGCTTTGATTACTTTGATATATGTATTCTGCTTTCTCATGAATGAATAGGAATTACAATTAGGTTTCATACAATGAATTTAAACTAGCCTCTCATAACCTTTTCAATGGGAATTTGATGAACTTCTAGAAGAAGTTTGAAAATTTTATTTTGATTAAAAATGGTGATCGCAAACGGGAATTTTCGTATTTGAAGCCGCCTAATTCCCAGGTGCGGTTCTAACCATGTACCTCGTAGTTCTAGTGTATGGACACCACTGCACGTCAAATAGTTTTTATTATTTTTGTATGGTATGTGGCGTAAATGCGAATAAAAATATCTTAAATCAAAATAAAATTCATTATTATCAGTTTCTCTGCAGGAGTCATCAGTTTTCTGCTTGTGCAGCGTACACGAAATTCATCATGAGAGTTATTTCGACTTATAATTCGTTCGGCAGGGAATACATTTTTTTATTCCATTTTCAAGCAAAATTAATTCTAAAATTACAAGCTCTCCTTCATGGCTCAGTCAACTTGAAAGAAATACATGAAATCGTGCTCTAAATCTAATGTTGAATTGATTACGTCCATCTTTTTCTGATTACATTTGGAAAAAAATACATTCACAGCATGAACTCTCTATCTGATTGAGATTTAAATATTTAGCTTAAAGTACAGTTATGGTCCCAGCAGCTGATTTTCCTCGGTTTTGCTTTGTAATCCATCATTCTGAACTCCGTCAACACGATTGTGTAGTCTTGATAAACCTAGTTTCTACTATTTCCCAAAAGCTGTTCGAGATTGAAAAGAAGAAATGAAGACATAAACGTCTCCGTTCTCCACGTACAAGAGCGTTATCAATTTTGCTGTTCGGAAACATTAGAGAATCGGAAAGAGAGGAAAGTTTTAATGGGTTTTGTGGGGCGCTGCATGAGTTGGACGTTAATCTAAGGAGTTAGACGAGCTTCTAACGACATTCTGCTAGCTGGCTTCACTGAAGCATCTCTGATTTTTCGAGACGAACTTTGTTTACCAGACATAGTCTCATCGTGAACCTTTTACTGTGTATGCTAGCCGTTATCAAGAAAGGACTTTATTGAGTGACCAGTAGAAACTTGGAACTAACATTGATCTAACAACTGAAAAGGAATATCTAAAAGAATGGCCCAACTAAGAGCTCTATACTATATTCGAAAAATAAATTCTTGTTCGCTCCATCAAGAAAACGATGACTGGCTATTCAATCTCTGAGAATGTTTATCTATTAATTATAATAAATTGGAAGCATGACTCAGTGCAGTTCCACTAAATGAATTTGAGTATTTAAGAATAAGAACTCCCTGGTCAAAATTTTGAACTATCCTTAACAAGCTTTATCGCTGTTACTCCTGCGAAAATACGTTCTAGGGAGTCTAGTGCCTTGCAGCGGTAGTGTAAAGCCTCCTCAAAACAGGCATAACTGAGTTTATCACTTAACAAACAACACTGGGGAGGGGGCGCGGAGGGACAGACGGGTCTCGCCGCGGCTATTATGAGCGTGCACCACAGTTTCATGACACGTAAAACTGCTTACTGAGAGCAGCTCGGCTCTCTAATTCTGTTCAGTTGAAATAGACTTGAGGCATGCTTAAACTAAATTATAAACTTTTTAGCATGTTCATGGCCGAAGACATAACGACTTTCCCTGTTAACTGAGTTTGTAATGATATATTCAAAATGTTCTGATGAAATAATTTTGCAGCCTGAGAATGTGAGAAAAGATTTTCAGCTGATAAAATGTTATGCCTGCATTTATTATCAATGAGTAAAAACGTTGCGACTGGATTCTCTAATTTATTTTCTACCAAATGACGAATTATTCAATATGGCTCATTTTATTCCAAGTCACAAGTTCGAGACTGCTCTCAGATGACTAAGCTGCATTGAGCAGCATATTCTGAACAAAATTCTTGAAGAAATTTTTTCATGCAGCGTCCCAAAGCGTCTGCAGTCGTTGGGTAGGAGGAAGCACATGCTTCAGACTCTAGAATCCATTGTGTTGAGAGAAGCGTATGAGGGAAGGTCAATTTTTTTTATCTAAAATCTTGAAAATTCTCCAGCCAGCACAGTTGTACTCTGTTCTGGTTATGAGAGGATATGCTGTCTAGTTGAAATGTCAACAGTTGTCATTTTTTATGCTTTTCTGACGCAAAAGTCTACATTTATTCATAATTTGAACTTGGGATCACTTTTGCAACAGTAAACGAATACGAAGAGAGGTGTTTTTTTTTTTCAAATGGCAGTAGACAGTTTGAAAGATGAAAGTTTTTACGTTTGAGAATAGTCGTTTGGAATCTGTGTTTTTAACGGTACGTTCGATCTCCCACTTCAGTATCATCTCAATTTTTTTATTTCTTTTCAATGCGTTTTATTAAGAAATTAATACATAGAAAAGGTTCAGCAGAACCCTCTCCCTTTGTCAGCCATCCTTAGTTATAAAGGTCTGGGATTAGATGATGTTTTTTGCATTTTGAAAGGCTATATGGTGCTCCTATTTTTTCGTTGATACTAAATTGTTAAACTTCTCGCGCTAATATCTTCATAGCCTTCTTCCAGTTTGGTCACACCGTAGCTGCGGTTGCTTCGATAACTTTGGAGGTGCAAAATGTTCGAAAACGACTTCAAGGATGAGCTATGATAATGACAATTTCATTGAAGCAATACAAAGTTTTTTACTGAAGATTTTGATTCCTTCATGAACCTAATCAAAAAGGATTATGTGTTACCAGCGCAATGAACAGGAGCAGCACGTTCAACCCACATTAATAATATTTTCTCACAATAAATAATGAAGCGCGAAAGAATTCACTGTAATCAGAAGCAATAAAAGGATATGTAGCAGCACAATGGTAACTGAAATATTTTACAACACGAATGGAGCAATTCATGAAATGGACTCCCTAAATAACGTCGTCATAATTTACTCCCGAATGTCAGAAACGAGAAATTGTCCCACTAGGCTGGCATTAACATCCCAATTGAAATTCTGAGCCTTTTACAGATCGTTTTCAGGCAGTTATAAGCCAAGAGTTTAGTCGTTTTCAAGCAGTAAATTAGCCTTTTTCGGAGCAAATGTCTACTTATTTTAAGCCCTTTTAAACGGCTATTTCTGGGCATCGAAACGGCTAATGCAACGGCCATTTTGGGCTTCTCTACTACCTGAACGAGGCTATTCACGACCATTTTTGGCTTTTCCATTGCTTGAACGAGTCTCGTCCTGGCCTTTTTGGGCTTCCTTACTGCTTGATCAAGGCTAATACCGGCCCTTTTGGGCTTCCTTACAGCTTGATCAAGGCTAATACCGGCCCTTGTGGGCTTCCTTACTGCTTGATCAAGGCTAATACCGGCCCTTTTGGGCTTCCTTACTGCTTGATCAAGGCTAATACCGGCCTTATTAGGCTTCCGTACGACTTATAGTGGGCCTTGCAACGACCTCAAAGAGCTCCAACATCAGATTTTTTATACGATATAAAGAGTTTGTAAGGCCGGGTCTTGTGGCTGCTTCGCCTAATGAGTTCCGATTTGAGGCGAGTGAAGCAGCGGACTTCCGTTTATACTTCTCCGGCTGTAGGTATGATGATAAGCGGCGGAGAAGTGGGAACTTTTTCTAAAATAAATTTACATTGGGATATAATAAGATTACTGAACATAGAAGGACTAGAATCGAGGTTTGAGGGGTAACTAGGGTAAAGCACTACAAGTTGAATGCTCAGCGTTCGACAACCCAAGTGTTCCAACAGTTATAAGCTATCATTCATATTTATTTTATATAATGCATTAATAAAGTGCCAATTTGATGTTATGCTCAGCAGTTAGCTTTTCTATCCTAGTTTTCATGTTGACTGGATTAATTATTTATAGTATTGTTGAAGATGTTTAACGAACCTTACCTAATCTAACTTAACTAAGTTAGGTTAGTTGAAATTCATTTAGTTCTTTACATTTACTGAAGTAATACGACTTGTACAACATTTACGATTACGAGTCTTTTTACAATCTATTACGCGTCCAAATAGAGGTCGTCGAAAAGGCTTGAAAACGACTTTAAACGACCCGAATGAGCCCGCAAACAGCCATTGACTAGGCCTATAAAAGGCCAGTTGAATGAAGAGCCCTTTTCAAGCCCTAATAGGCCAAGTATAGGTAGGAGTCGGTTTGAAGTCGTGATTTTTGGCCCTTTTGGGCCGTTTTCGACCTTTTACGACTAATTTACTACCTGAAAAGGGCGATAATTTTCAGTTGGGATAACACAGAGCGTATAAAACACAGAAAAAATAGGCTCGGTTGAGCCCGGATCTCAATCCTAATTTCTGTTCACTGATGATTGTAAACTTGTGATCCGAAATTATTTGTACACTGTCAAGTGACTGTCGGTGTCACAAAATTCAAAATTATTCTGCAAATTAGATAATGATTTTAATTGACCTCCTAAAGCGATGATCGCTGCTGGTCTAGAAGCAGTGATTGTGACCAAGGAAATATAAAGTTAAATGAAGCTCGAAAACTCCGAAGATTAGAAAAAATTTGCAGTTCGAGCAGAAGTCCCCGCTCATTCTTCATTTAATGTCCCTAACTTAGTGATGCTTATTAAATTATGTGAACTTTGGTGCGATGTAGTTTGAGTAACTGACGCACTAGCAAACTCATGTTACTGATGACTTTGTTGATCTAAATGAACGGATGATACCTGTGTGTAAGTAAATATGATTTTTCCAATACTTTTTGAGTCGGCGATTGAAAGTGTGAGGGCTTCGGCCCGGTGAATTCTGAGCTGCCGTAGCGCAGGAAGACTTACCATGTTGTCGCTGCTACTTGATTCTTACCGAGACGAGCGATGTGAAAAGTGAATAAATATTGGAAGCAGTAGGAGAAGAAAGATTTTACTGAGAAGTTTAGTCAATATATCATTTCGTAACTATGAGAAGCAACTATGGTAGAAATACCAAAGCGACAACTAAATAGGCTCTGACCGAAGTTATCGTTAACTGAGTTTATTATTATTATTATTATTATTATTATTACATTTCATTGGCGAAATATTATCGGACATAGACGCATGAGCTTGACGATAACAATATAAAGAAGCGATGTCTATAGCAAAGTAACAAGTTAAAGAAACCAAGAGAAAATACCACCCAAAAAGAAAAAAAAATTTCAGCTCTGCAATTTTTCATTAACATTATAATAATTCATCCTTGCACGCAAGAAATCACAACACAACGCTTTCTTTCAAAACTTTTATTCAAAAATAAACAGCAGAATACCAAGCGAGAGATTTCGTAACTGCTTGTTCAGTAAGTACTACAGCCTACAGTCGTCGTTGAAACAAAAAATGACGAGGCATATAATTTTATTTTTTTCAATTGAAGGATTTTTAAACTCTGTGAATGTTTGTTCCACAGTGGGGCACCTGATATTGACAGCGTTTTTTATCCGATGTCAGGTGCGTTCGGGTACATCAATAATTATTGAAATTCCCTAAGGCCGCATTCACACGGTGCTGTTTTCACTGCACGTTTTTTTCCTACGCGCAGTAAAGAGCTGCTAGATTATAATTATTTGCAATGGAACCCTTCCAACGGTGCAGTTTATCACTGTGCAGTGAAAACTGCACAAAATCGCTGGAGCGACTTTTTAAACTTGTGCAGGATGTCGCCAGTGTCATTTCACGTGTGAACATATGAAGAAGGTTGCAAAACAAGATCTTAATGTTTTTTTAATGATAAGGCTTTAGTGTAATATTGTAAAACAATTTTTATAGTCCTACTTAAGATCTTCGTAAAAGGAGATGAAGTACACATCGACTGACCGTTCAGCAATTATTGGATGAACCAAAAAGTTTCTTTTTCTCTTCTAGCAATTTTTCTGTATGCCAAATAGGCGTTTTAAACATTCTGATTAAAAATGTGTACATTTATATTACCAATAATTAATGCACCCGTACTCAACCACAACTCTCACGAATCTGTCATCGCGACTGCCAACATTGGATGAAATGTAGGTGCAGTTGTTAACTGCGCTGTGAAAAACAACCACGTGTGAACGTGTCCTAAGACGTCATTTTTCAATTCGGCTTTCGCTTCGTTATAGAGGGGGAAATGTAAAACAGCTGTATGTCAGCATTGTTCAGAAGCGGAAGAATTTATTGAAAAATCTAAGCGCTCAGTCGATTGCGTGAATGAAGGCAAGGATTTTCGCTTTATTGGACGGAGTATTTTATATCAATAGCTCGCTCATATCATTGTCACTTCTGAGAAATAGATTTATCAACTGACTTACCAGTAAATAATAAGTGTCCGATGTTTATTTTCAATAATAGAGTTTCAGAAAAAGTAATTAAGTTCTAAAATCTGCCCCCCTCTTTCCACCATAACAGTTGCAAATCAGACACTAGACATTGAACTGGTATACCTGGGGTACCCATGCACTCAGAAGAAGAAAGGACTTCCAATCACTAGTTCATACATTGGTCGCAACTGATAACAAATATTTCATCCGAATTTTTTTAGATTTCTTGACTTATAATGATACACGCATGAAAGGCCTGGGGAATGGTTGCTTCTATGCATGTGAGTGTTTCAACAGTCTTTTTTGCGTAGCCAACACGCTACCATCTCCCATGCACAAGACTGACTGCCCATGCGCTTCGACGTCTCAAATAGCTACAGGCGACCAATGAACCATTGTTTTATTGATTCAAATTTTTCAATTTTTCCAACCCTAAAAATGCATAATCTCCATATTGTGCACTCATTGGTCATAGTTAACCATGAGTCGCATTTGAATGACGATCAATGCACAATAAAATTCCACATTGACTCTACCCTTTCACTTCATGGCGTACCTGTATAGTTTTGTTCGTGGCTATGTAAAAGTGTTTGCATATAAGTGTGGGATTTTCTAATTTTCAGTCGACTATGCCATATAAATTTATTGTCTGCTTATTGTGGAGATTTAATGCAGGTTGCTTGTGATGAACTGCGTGGATGTCTGCTGAATATCCCGCTTACCTTTTTAGCGCTGTTAAAATTTGTCTTTCTGGAAGCATTTGCAAGTAATGTTACTATTTTCATTGTGTTTACTTTGTTATCATATGTTTGGGGGATGTTCGAACTTCATAAATAACTGAAGAATAATTTAATATCAGAATTTAAAAACCTGAGTCAATGTGTGTTTTTACAATTAGCACTTGATTGAAAATATTGTAAATTGTTTCATTTGAATGCGAAATGACCGACAAATTGTAGTTCATCTGGTTTCTAAGTGTTATCAGAATCTTGGCAGAACTGCACAAGAGATTGAACAATAGAAAAACATATTCTACGGACTGAGTCTTCCCCAGTTCGTTTATATAATATTGTCTTTCTTTCAGTATGGTGAGAGGTAGAGGTTTTTATGATCTGTAGAAAATGGTGGGAGTAAATAGTGATCAGGTGTTGGTCATTGAATCGTCGTAAAAAATTATTCATTAACTAATAGAATTTTACGCTCGTGAGAATTGAAGGGTACAATAAACACCATCTGTAAACCAAGCGCAAAAGTGATTACAGGACAGTGAAATCGTTTGTTTACCATATTGCAATCTGAACGAGAAGAGAATACCACCTCAAGTGCGTTACCGAAACACTTCCAGAAATGGAAGGACACCGTAAAATACCAAAACAGATGTGAACAAAGTCTGAACAGGAGAATTTGCTCGCAACTTGTTATCGATGTTGTGGTGGTACGTATTATCGGAGTTATTTTCGTCGTGGTTTCCCCTAACAGAAAGAATTCAGATCCAAACAAGAATTTTGAGATGCAAATTCAAAGGAAACAGTGTGTGTGACACAGCAAAAAAAATAGCAAGAAGGGCGTTTACTGGGAAATATAATGAAATTCAAATTTCATTCAATACGGAAGTGAAAAAAGCAAGTACGGGATCCGAGCGACTGCAGAATCAGGCTGAGCGGCCACGTTGACATGCTCCAATGATTCATTGGAAAAGAAGACAAGATAACCGAGAATGAACAGTCAATTGATCCAGTCGATGCACTTTCCTGATGTACTACAAAGGTTCAAAAAAGAACTCAGAAATTACCTTGAACACAGAAAAAAAACCTTGATCTTCGTACCAATGTCTGAAAAAACAACAGGAACGTCGAATCGAAAAATATGGAAGAACACTTCGAGAAAATTTTGAAAACGGCTGCGACAGAAAGAACGCTTACATTTTCAGAAGCATTGAGCAGCCAACAAAAAAATGAAAAGAAAGAAATGCTGATCAATATTATCAAGTAAACTTTCACCCCAGCCTCTGAAAATTCAATTTCTATAGTATAGCGAAACCCCGCTGGCAGAAGTTCGCACGCAAACTCTCTACAGCAAAGGGAAAAAAAACATCCTAAAACTGCTCATCTTCCGCAACAAAAATGCACTGGCAACCACTATGACGTTTAATTTCACGAACTTTGCAAACTAGTCAACCCAGCTGCAAAAAGAAAAAAAGATTGAAACAGGAACGACTTTCGGTTCCAAACAAAAACAGGAGCGTCTTTGCATCTTTGTACAGCAGAAAATATCTGAATGATGTGTTGTGACGAAAATATTGTGTGATAAAGAAAATGCTTTTACAACCGAGCGCTTAAAACCAGCGAGACTACATCCAGACTATTACTACATTCATGATTACGGAAACCTTCACTATTATTTAGTGAAGGTTTCCGATTTCTTAATTTACTTACCTTCTTTATTTATTATTTTCATTTATTTTTATTATTCTTTATTTACCTACCTTCTTTATTTATTATTTTCACTATTTAGACTATTACTACCTTCATGCATACAAATACAGGAACTTCTGATGCCAGTTTTCTGGTACGTACTCGCGAGGATAAACCTCTTCCAGGATTGCATGAAAGAAGGAACCATCACTAAACATTCAAGTGATTGAGCAATGAAAAGGTCATAGTCCAAATTTGGCTGTTTATTTTACTATATGAATTGTTTTTACCTTCTTTAACCCGTTTTTGGCTCAGTTCTATTTTTTATTTATTTTTATCATCAACATTATCAAGATTTTTACCGTTGATTATTTTTAGAACGGTATTAGCTGACGTTTGACCGAAGCGAGCATTCAAAAGCACTGACTCAGAGGTAAATAAATTAAACGCGCCCTGATTTAAACGATTCAGGACACTGGTCATACCTGACGATACAAAATTTCGAATTTTCTTAAGCAGAGAAAGAAGAAGACCTACCTTTCCATGCTGATATCGCAGGTCACTCCACCTTAATTAACTGCCCTGTTCTTGTGTTAAATATGAAATTTTAGCATGCTTTGCGTTAGTTTGAGCTATGTGAGTACAACAATAAGCAACATGGTCAACATGCCAAATTACAGAGCATTCCATTCGTTACAGGAAGATAACGGACGCTAGGGTGGTGCAAGTGCATTTATCTCAAATAGACAATACTGAAATCATTCATGAAAAGGTAGTTAATCTCAACTGCAATGAAACCTCTACTACTTAATCGAAAAAAGACAGGTTTTGGAAATCTGGGGACTGTCATAAACAAAGTAACAAACTCGTGATAATTTGGCTGAGTAGATTTCATGCTAACTCTGCTTCTCTAATTAATATTACAGAGTGACTGCATGGAGTTGAAAAAACTTTAACATGAGGTTAAAACCGTTGAAATGAAAACGGTTATTGAGTGAAGGTCGTTTAGTTTTAGAGTCCCAATTTTATGTTAGTTTATTCCACAACGTACCGGGTATTCCGTATACTATCCTCCTAAAAAAATTTATTCCATAGCATTTTCATAGGCGGTAAAAAATTCATGAATTGGGTGCAGTAAATTTATGGAAATATTAGAGTAAAATTAGATCTTCAAGAATCAAATCTATCATACGTATGAAGTTATTGAAACACGCTGGAATTTTACACAAAGTCTTGCAAATCCTACGAAGAGAAGCAGTGAAAATTTTATACAAAGCATTGATCCGGCCACATTATCTAGCTGGAATACAGCCTGGCACAGCCCAAACAAAAATTTTACCGACAAAATATTCACAAAGTAAAAAAGGCTATAATAGCCATCTCTAACTACAATGTTCATTCATGATCTTAGACATTTAGACTGCCTAATTTTCCCAATTTTTTCTTGGATGAATTAAGTACAAAATACTTGACACCAACGCTACCTCTGTATTTCGATGACAAATTTACACTCATGACGATTTTGATGGCCATTGGACAGTGAATGAAAATAAGCCCAAACTCCCTTATTACTTCAAAACTAAAATGACTTACAGCTTTTTTTTTACTCTCTCCAAATTCTAGAAGTCTATACCTCTTGATTTTGCGATTAGTTGGCCTTCTGAAATAAGCTTGAAATTTACATGCTCTCAAATTACTCAGCTTGATTTTAGAATATTAAATGTTTCATCCGCTTCATTCGATCAAATTTAAAAAAGATAAGTGCTCTAAATTATTTTGCAAGTTTACTGAATAATTTTTTCATCTCTTGATTGGTTGAAATAGAAGCTTCGTAGCTTATTTCGTACAAATTGCTAAAATTGCTGTCTGTTGAGAACTAAGAATATTCCCATTCATATGTACTTGTATTAATGTACATGCTTGTGGTAAATAAATCAATGACTTCTTCAATATCTTTCAAACATTTTGTAGGAGTTCTTTAGCGATTGCTTCATTTTTTAAAAGAAAGAACAAGTGAATGAGTGTTTCAGGATTAGTTGCACCTACACACACACAGGGGTTGGACGAAATAACGGAAACATTTTCGAAAATCTACAAAATATATTATAATGTAGGGTAGATCTAGCATTAAACGCAATTTCAGGCTCAATTCCCCGAGATATTGATTTATGCAAATTAAAAATTGTTTCCATAGGAATTTTAGCCGATTCTTGAGTTAAAACACCCTGTAGTTCTTTTCGAGACGATGACTGTGAAAATCGACTTCTTACTTGAATTTCTAAAACCGACCATAAATGCTCAGTAATGTTGAGGTCAGGGGATTCTGCTGGCCAAATGAGATGCTCAACTTCATTAGAATGTTCCTCGTGTCATTCTTTGACAATTATAGCTGTATGTAGTGGGGGAATATCATCTCAAACGATGTCGCTCCTCTTCAGAAACAGTGCTTGAACCATAGGATGAACTGGTCGCCCAAGATTCCTAAATTGCCTCGTCTGTTAACTTTTCCACGAAGGGAAATCATTTGCCTGGCCGATTTCTTAGAAATAGCACCGTAGATCATCACAGAACCCCGCCATATTTTACGGTTAGGAGAAAGCAGTCTGGATTACTACACTCGGCCTGAGATCGGTAATTAGGTAAACGATGATTCGTCAGAGAATATCACATTTTCCACTGCTCGACGGACCAAGTCTGGAGATTTCTACATAACTCTGCATGCGCGCTTCGAAACATTTTGATTTTTAGAGCATAAGTTTTCTAATTGTAGCTCTTCCGTAGAATCCAGATTTCTGCAGCTCCCGACGAATAGTTTTTGGGTTCAATAGGTGTTCGTTGAGGTCTGCAATGATTTCAAGAGGCTGGGTCTTGCGACCCTCTCTACCAATTCAATTTAGAGTCTGACGGTCTCTCTCAGACAACTCCGACTTCTGGAGAGACCTGTGCTTTTCTGAGGGCGTTTTTCCTTCCCTTTCATAGGAAGTCATTGGTTTTGAGACAGTACCTCGTGAAACATCAAGCATTCGGGCAGTTTCTGTTCCACTAGCACCTACCATACGAGAACCAACAAGTTGGCCTCTTTGAAAGTCAGAGAGGTCTGCCATTTTCAAATGGTTTTAACCAAATTTTTCTTTTAGATATCTGTAAAAACAGTTCATTTAAATAAAATACCAAATAGTTACAATAATAGGCAATAAAATATTATAATATATTAAGTATTGATTGTTTATAACAGGTTCAAAGGTTGTGATTGATAAATGTATGGTGTTTTTATTGTTTTGTCCAACCTCTGTATGTTTTATTACTGCCCGCAATCCTATGTTGGCAGTTCTATTCTCCAGCAGCTAGTTCACCGTAGTCAACACTCGTGAGTTTCTGACGGGACTAGCTGCCTCTAGCTATAGACTTCCCCATCTCAGTCGGCTATTCGGCATCATTTATTCAAAAGAAACTTCTGTTCAAAATGTTTCTATTTTTACTGCTTCTAGCGAGGAAAAAGCACTAACTTTACGTTTTAGAATCATTATTGATAACTACTCATAAACTACAGTAGTAAAACGATCACAGCGCAAGGAAACTCTGCTTTGCGCCTATCGCAATGCAAGCGTGTAACAGAATTTTTAATATCCGTCTAATGAAGTTGTGATATTAGCGTGTTTTTTATCGTATTCATTCTGTTTTGAGTCACCAGTTTGATGTTTGTTTATAAAGCGTTACATTACCTGTTATTTGTGATGGGTATTTGTGTGTATTAAATAGTGTCTACTTTCTTCACAGTCTTGATGATAAGTTTTGTAAATGTCAAGGAATTTGTTAGTGAACATGCTTGTTTTACACTGGTCCTTCATTCTATCTATCTATCTCATGGTTCAATTTTCTCATTGAAGTTCTGAGGCTCAAACCAGTGCATTTTTTCAATTCATTTATATCATTCAAAATGTCTAGAAACAACAAAACACAAAACAACAATAGATACTTCCATTTCTTAAAACAAAAAACCACATAAATCCACTGGTGATAGCCAGTGCAATTTATCTGGTTATTAAAATAACCTTGTGTAACACACGCATAATTTAAATTACATATAGAATTTTCTGCGAACTCCTCACAATCTGTAATAATTACAATTTAGGTATTTCCACACCTTCAACATTCATGTTGCTGGACTACAATGTCCTTTCTCAGCGTTCATTTCCAGTTTTTTGAAAGTGGTGCTTTGAATTTAATTGACTCATTTGACGTAGACTGAACTTGCAATTTAATTCCCTGATTTATGGAGAATTTTTTTTAAGTTATTCATTTGAAGCTTAGTTTGCGTGCGTTTACATTTTATCACAGGAATCTCTATTTCAAATTAGTTGAACTATGTAAGCCAATGTGAGGCTATATTGATATTTCCATTCGAATGTTTTCACTTGGATATTATACTTGGTGTTTGATGTAAATCTAATCGTTCCTTAATTACCATGTACCTCTACTGTAAATGTTAAAGTTTTTGCTTCACCAGAACGTGTCCCTCAAGATGCTAGCATATTGTCACTTTGCTTGAGTGAGGTAGTCTTGAAAACTCAGGGAAAAAAATAGCATAGCTTTTGCTGGAAGTAATATATTACTGTATTTATTAAATTTGACCACCAGTATGTCAATGGGATTATTTTAGCCTTCATAATTGAATGTGTAGGGGAATTTTTATGCGTTCTACTCCTTGTACAAAAGTATTTGATTTTTCACAGTTCATTCTTCAAATTCTTTACTTTTCTGAAATTTCTTTTACTCTCGAAATTACTCTGCAGTTATCTGCTAAATTCTCTAGCATGCTTTTCTTGAGAGCTCAAAGATTTCCTCACTCAATGGAAGGAATTTTTTCGAAGCATAGGAAGTACACTTTCAGTATTTTACATTTATTTTCTAAACATTTTTTGCTACTGAAGAACGCCAAACGGAAAAAAAGACAGAGGCGTATAAGGTAAATACTTTAAATAAATATGGAAATATATTTATTAATATTATTACAAGCCCAATTTCGTGCAAATTTAGTGCTGCTGTGGTTCACCAATGGTCTCATTAATTGAGCTGAAAAGTATTAATTGAGCTCTGAACATGTTGGTAACTGATTTTATTTGTCGCTCGAACATAATACCTACTGCTTCTCCTACAGAGATCAACTATATTTCGAGCTCCTACTATCAGGCGAGTAGTCTGTACATCAAGTTTGAGTGCCATCCCTAATCTCAACTTTTCGCATCAGCAAAGAACCTCCAACAAAGGTACCCTGGCGCTCATCTAAAGCGCTGCTTGTAATGTATTTTGTAGTGACGGTGGACATGACAGTATGTGTAATTTGCTACCAAATAATCCTTGGCGACCCCTCAGGAAATGCAAACATGACAATGCTGTAGAGTAGCAAAATATATAGTTTGTTGGAATGATTTTATAGAAGCACATCCATGAACATATTAAATTAAGGTGACAATTTCTCTAAATTAAATTATCTTGAGGTATTATTGTGGTATGCACTCGCGTTGCGCCACTGGTGGTAAAATTAATGACCTCATAATTTATTTGTTTATGATAGTGGAATTGTTTTATTCATGCACAATTTATGTGGTTATGTCAGTACTTTCCTCCATTTTAATGTAAATATGAAGGCAGGACCTCAATCTGTGCCGATAACTTTGTATGAAAGAAGCATGTTTAACATGAAGACATGATGTATTATCATCCCTGTGGCAACACATAGATCACATAAGATCGTTCACTTCTTCGTGCAATATACCTCCTCACTCTAGTCATTTTAAAGTAGTACGTGTAGCTTCAAGTGTTTTAGATCTTAGAATTTTAGAAACGCTTTTCATTTTTAAATCTAAGCCTTCTCTTAACAACCAATTGAGTTCATATCCTCTTAGCATCATAGGTTCTTAGTTGTTTCGTTGTTATTTGCTGCATTTTCACATTTATACTTTTTTTTAACTTTTAAATCCGTGTTTATGTCTGTTTGAACATTTCCGTTCATTTTTTATTTCAGTGATATATGTCAGATTCTTTTAATGAGCTGATGATGGGTATTTGCCCGAAACGTTCTCAGTATAATGAAATTTTTATTAGTGATTTTTGCTCTCCTATTTTTATTGAAATTGAACACATAAGATTTACATGAAGACAAACTTTTGTTTTGATCATGAGCAGACTCGCAAGTTCTTATATTTTGTACCGCTACTTGATATCACTTAACATTAGCATTTTCATTCATGATCAGGGTACGTGATACATCAATCTTCATAACTTCATTTACTTGATGTATTTTTGATGTAGAGCGAAAATGCAAAATAGTGCTATAAGGATCCAAATGTGTCGAAATTAAAATAAGTCTTGTGGATTTGATTATTTTAGCTTCCAGTGTAGAACTACTATCAATGATTTTCAAGGTGATTTTTTTCTTTAGATCTTTTTCACATATATCGAAGCAATTTTAAATGTGAATAGTTTGTTCGTGAATAGAGATTAGTCGTTTATATATGAATGAAAAAGGGAACAATGTAAATGTCCTCCTCTCCTGGAAAAAAAGCGTCAGGTGACGAAGAGGGGATTTAAACTCTCGATAGGGAAAGAGAAAGAAGTAGAAAAATTCAAGAGGAAAGACACACAGAAAGTGAGAGAAATAAGAAATAGAGAGCGCTCTTCCTACTCCGCATTTGCCTGGTAAATCTGGTGATAATAACGACTAACTGAAATTATGTTATTTTATTTAAAGTAAACACGTGAGTAAAAAGTATTGCGAATATCCCCACACTTATTCATCGACATTATGTGGACCTTCCCAAAAAATAGAGTTTGGAGATATAATTTTCAGATCACAATTTCATAATTTAAATAAGAGCCACACTATAAGAAAAAAAAAACGCTGAATTCTAAAAAAAAATTCCGCGTTATTCTTGGACACTTGAAGCCGCATTTCATCATCTTGCGTGGCCTCGAAACTACACTCGGTATCACTGTACTTTTATTTCATATTAAAAACTTCGAATTTTAAATTTCACCCTTTGATAGGTGTCTTCGTTCACTTCTAGCCTGCCCCCGTTGTTGCTTCTTCATTCCGCTTACTTCAGTTGGTCGTCGAAAGTGGGACACATCATACCATCCTTTTGGTACGCCAGTGTTGTGGTGTATAGTGATACTCGGGCACCTTTTTGCGCTGTGGTGTGCTGGTGCTGGTGCTGTGGTGTGTTTGGTGTAGTCCTATGGTACTGGGAAGACTGGTGCGCTCGTGCTGTGTCTTGTGCTCTGGTGAGCCGGTGCTGTATTATGCTTGAGGACTATGATGCGCTGGTGCTGGGTACTGGTGCTGCGATGGACATGGTACGCTGGTTCTCTGATCCCGGGTAGATCAGTTCTCTGGTGCTGTCGTGTTATGTGCTCTGGTACTTTGGTTCCGTAATACACTGGTGCGCTGGTGCTGGATACTTAGTGTTGCGATGCGCATGGTGTCCAGGCATGCCGGTGAGCTGCGCCTGCGGCCATGCACTTCCCGTTTTAACTAAGCTCTTCACAGCGGTGAGAAGCACTCCCAAGCACCCTTTCAACCAGAGGCCCCCTTAGTTGTTAAGCGCCCTCTTATTTATCTTCTTCTATCCTCTCTTCTTGATTCTTCTCAAAACTTGACGCCCATTATCAGATTTTTTACTGCACCTTTCGCCTCCCCATATTTCTTCGCTTCTACAACTTGATTTTTATAAACGCCTAGGGGCATCGTATGATGACACCTACTATACTTTCCGCAGTAGCTTGCATTACAGGTGGCCTCCCTAGAAGTTATTTACTCGCACCATACCAATTTACTCGAATTGGTTACCCTAATTAAATGAATTGGTTAACTAATTAAATGAATTAGTCAATCTAGTTAAATATAAATAGTTAAAGTATGCTTAAATATTTAAAGAAGGTATACATAAATGTTCCATACTAGAAATATTATTTACAGTGACTGCAAATAATATACCTAATTTTTAGGGAACAACTTTTGCATGTCCCAAGAACCCCTTCAGTCGGATACAAATATTGCAAAAAACCGAGTGGGGAAAAATTTGTAACATAATAGTTATTCAAATTTATTCTTAACCCGAATGAAATAAAGTTAATTTTTACGGGTGTTCACACATAAGTGATGACGTAAATAAATACAGCAAAGAAGATATGAAACGTTGGCCGTTTTGATGTAAGCTCCCCTCAGGGAGATACAACTATTGTATCTATGGGAATTAGCGCTCCCAGGGGAATCATGTGAGAACCTGAGCTAAAGGTTAGGTAGGCTTCCTTTTTGTTGTAATAAAATAGGTTTTTGTTTCGTTACGGACCATCTTTTTTCGGTTCACTGCTGTCCTGTTTTTCAGCACCTCTTACTTTCTTCTTCAACTTTTTTCTTGTTTCATGAACTTCTTTCCTAGCTTACTGTTTCTGTGCACCTTGTGCATAGATTCCGCGTTCCCTCAACTCCATACTAAATGGTGCATTCCTCTTTCCTCTCTTGGAACATCTTTGTCGTGGTTAAGGGAGGCTAAAACTTTCTTATATAATAATAATAATAATTTGGTATAAGCTATGAAATTCGGGGTTCGTTGACGAAAAGCCGGCGGATTAAGCTTTCGGAGATGCAACACGCCGGGCGCGGCGCTTCCGGCGGCAGCCCACTTACGGCCTCCCAATAGCAGCCATCTGAAGATTACGAGAGTTCATGGTTTGAAGTTCAACGAACATAGTTTACTGTTTAAATTTTGAGAACGTAGTTTACGGTTTAAAATTCGAGAACGTAGTTTACGGTTTAAAGTTCGAGAACGTAGTTTACGGTTTAAAGTTTGAGAACGTAGTTTACGGTTTAAAGTTCGAGAACATAGTTTAAGGTATTAAGTTGAATTCAAATAGAAATAGAAATTCAGTTAGGCTGCAATAATTTTTCTTGACATTAGGACCGAGAAACAGAATGTTCACCAAGGAATAATTCCTTGGGCATAGGGACAAGGGTGTCTGACAAAATCGCCCATACCGTCAGCACACTCACCGCGTCCGATACATACATTGGGCTCGCAAGTAGAGCAGCGGAGAGTCGACGTCCCAGGTGCCGGACTAGCGTTTCTAGAAGAAACGGCCCACAGACATGGCGAGAGGCCGACCACCGTCTCCAGCGCCCTTCAGTGAACGCGCCCCCGGCCGCACAGGGTCCAACCTCGCAGGATTTCTACACCGCCCACCCCTCTCCCTCCACCTCCGAGTAGCTACATAAAGTTGCCATTCGCGCCAATTATTGAACTATGTAGCACTACTGATGTTTATTAACCTATCCGTTCGTTATGCAGTTATTATTAATCACTGCAATATAACCACTACAAGTACTTAGTAAGTGTTAACCTGCATTAAATCATTATAATAAGTTATGACAACGACCGCTGGTGTTTGGTCATCCGATCCTCCATCCATCTCAGCACTCAAAAACAGGGATTCTCAAACTTTTTTAAGACCTTAAACTAATTGAACTTGGCCTAACCTAACCCAACCTAACCTAACTTAACCTAACCTACTTACCTAACTTAATGTTACTTAACCTAACTTATATTACCATAACCTAACATTGCTGTAGGTGCTCGGAGGTGGAGGGAGAGGGGTGGGCGGTGTAAAAATCCTGCGAGATTGGACCCTGTGCCCCCCGGCCGGCGAGGCTCTCCGGGAAACTAGGCGCACAAGCCTTGATAACACTCCTTGGTTCCACGGATGAGGCTGTACGTCATGGTGGCGATGACAGGCTGAATTAACAGAGCTGAGACGTGTGTGCGTGGTTGAGTTAGAGAGGTGTCTGACGACCATCGAACAGTACGAGCCGACTACACGTTGGTATCGACATAACAGAATGCAATGAGTATGCCATCGACAGGACATAGTCGGACACCCAAGTCTAATTTGCTTTTATGAGAGTTATATTTTATTAGGCTGCAGTGACAGCAAATAATATACTTTCATTTTTAGGGAACAACTTTTGCATGTACCAAGAACCCCTTCAGTCAGATACAGCTATTGCAGTTTTGAGAATTAGCACTTTCAGGGTTAAAATGGGACGTCCCGAACTGAGGGTTAGGTCGGCCTTCTTTTTGTTGAAATAAAATGTGTTTTTCGTTAAAACCTTCATTTTTTGGTTCACTAATGTTCTGTCTTTTCAGCTCCTCGAATTTTCTCTTTCAACTTCTATCCAGTTTCATAACCTTCCTTCTCAACTTGCACTTTCAATTCGCTGGGGCTCTAAAGTAGAAACTCACCTTGAGCATAGATTCCACGTTCCCTTAATCCATACTAAATGGTGCTCTCATCCTTCTTCTCTGTGAACATCTTTGTTTTGTTGAGGGAATCTAAAACTAATTTATGATCAATCATGTAATGCGAGCCAAATAAAATAAATTTATAAATTAAATTAAAAAAAAGTAAAATCATTATGTGATCTTTCTCAAAAATCTTTGCATCTGACAACTCATCAGGTGTGTCACTGTCATCTGAGTCACATATAGTTTGTGTTCATAGCTGCTATAACTAATTATGTACAACATTGAAGATAACCACAGATCTAGAACAAATGTAATTAATTTAAGAGCAGACAATACTGATCAACAAAATCATTTAGCATGACGACAAGTAAAAAAGCTTCAAGTAGTCATAAATGAGAAATAATTATTGTTAGGTTAACAAATTCAGGTTTAAAATTTAAGAAACAATTATTGTGCTATGAGTTGGAAAACGAAAGTCAAAATGAAAACCGTGTTTAAAATCCGAAAATAAGGCCTCAATATTTTTACAAAGTGTCAAACAATGCTTAGAATGAATTATTCATGCTAGAAGCTGAGTAATTTTAATGAAATTATGTTAATGATTCATACAGTAAAAAACTTTGAGATGCAATTGTAGGAAAGAATATAAATTGCCTGATGCGATATAATCTGAGCTCAGCAATTTTTCTGTTTGTTATTGGTATTCTAACACCGAAGAAAATACTTTTCATTGAACCTTTCGATGGACTGAACTATCCGCCACAATTGTAACTGAATAAGCTCGTTATTTCAGCTCTAGCTTTACTCAGGAGTCACGCGATATGGGACTTACGTAGCAACCAGAGAATTGACCGCTCGGCTCATCCTTGTCATTTACTATTCAGTTCAAAGTTCTCTTCGGAATTTTATTCTAAAAACGAAATAGCTGTGCGGAAAAAATTTTAATTTGAGGTAAAAAAAATGACAAAATTTGGAACTCCACATTCTAAAAAAGCAATCGATCTGAATAGAAAAATTTGGAATCTTAGACGACAATAAATACTTCTAGGGAAATTGAGTAAGAAACTGAGGAATTTGATGAGAGTTAAACAAGACTGCCATCCAGTTTTTGGACGACTTTACATTATGAACTGAGAATATAATTTATCATGGCTAAGCATGTGGTTCATGTTTTTGTTCGTTATTGACTTAAAAAAGGTTCAAAATGAGACGCTTTGATTTTTCTCCTCATATATAAACTACTTTCCAAAATAGTTCCGTTGATAGCAATAGCTATTTAAATTTCCGAAGTTGTAACCTAACTAAAAGATAAGATTATTTAAACTATGGAAATGATACGCTTAGACATGTTCTTACAATATAAACATGAATCCCAATTATGATATTATGTTCCCAATGTCCTTCTTTACTTACTGTTCTTGTCATGAGTAGATAATATGAAGGATAAGATTGAACTTTCGATCACCTAACATATTTCAATGAACCGCATAACTTTGCTCGCAGTAATGAGTTTTTAGGAGTTGTAAACTATCTACAACTCAATTAAATTCTCTGCCATATTTGCCATGGAGACTTGTTGGACCGCCCATACAAAAATGATGCAGAGAGCATTGGCAACAATTTCAATATTGTATGATAGTATGTATCATATATCAATATTT
The DNA here is from genome assembly GCA_030386875.1 of Morinoia aosen. NCBI lineage: Eukaryota > Metazoa > Arthropoda > Malacostraca > Amphipoda > Talitridae > Morinoia > Morinoia aosen. The sequence goes on from CM059575.1 coordinate 47,690,827, forward strand.
TTCTTAAGTCTAAACTAGTTCAAACGAGCAAACGTACAGTTCATATTACCGTTTTTATGAATAACATCAGAATCTAAGTACAGGGAGTTCGAGCAACATCCCGCCATGATCTGCTTGAAGACTGTTATACTAATTTAAATCACTGCTACCACAAAATTTAATTTCCAATAAACACGAAAAATAAAATAAAAAATTGAACAACTCAATATTATTATTTGCTCCAAAAATGATGGCCGGTCTCCAGTGTTGTACCAACCATTTGAATCTCTATTTATCACGTTGTCGAAAAGATTTTCCAGGTATAATTAGCAATTTATCTTGATATATTCTTTTTAAACCAGCTAGATTTTGGGTCCCTTTTCTGAACCCTTGGTTTTTATTCGTTGTTCTGTTTTATGATTGGCTTAAGCTCTGCCGACTGATTTGGCCAACCATAACCTTTATTTTCTTTCGCTGAAACCACGCTAAAGGATCTTTGGTCTTTTTCTTGGATAAGTGTTTCGCTGAAGCTTACATTCTTTAAGCAACTTCAGGTTGCATGTAGAGTGAAAAAGATTTATGTCCAGAATCGTGTATCAATAATGGCACTTTTAATGTTATAGAGTGCATGAGGACCTACAAAGAAGAACAAGCGTGTACAATCTTATAGCCTCCGCTAAACTTCATTTTTCAGATTTTAATATCAGGATCATTAGGTTTTCCACCTCCAAATGGGGATAACGCTCTTTCGCTCAAATAACTCAATTATTTCCATTCAAACCATAGCACCACATACAAAAATCCTGTAGGAATCTTTAACCGTTCGCAGACAAAAATCAGAAGATTACTTACAAGAACCAGTTTCCATGAAAGTATCTTTTTTGGTGTGTGAAATTAGAAACTCGCGTTCCTGAGAACTGATCTGATTGAGTTTTTCTCGAACAAATATCTAAGGTGCTTTCGAATCATTTTGGAGGTCAGTCTGAGTCACTTGAGTGTTTTGTGCACACATTCTTCGGATTTTATGTTGGCCAGCAGGGACTGAAATTTCAGATTTACACCATGAACGTGCTAGACTCGTAGTGGACTGATATGAGGTGAATTAACGAATCGTATCACCATTGATTGAAATCGGTATTTTTAGTTTTACCTCACATGAATTTTTTACGAAACGAATTTAAGCAACGCCAGATATAATTAGTTCATTGGTCCCTTGTAGGCAATTTTTTATTTTTTAATCATGTCAAAATTGAAGCGTATAATGATGATATCCTTTTCATTTAGCTCTTAGGCAATGAGGTCCGCTGTTGTAAATGGACGAAGTAGATTATTCTTCTAAATTTTTTTACAGAATTCTTGTCATGTTCGACAATTCTTCCTAAAATGTTCGACGCTTATTTCCATCGCTTTAAACTAGTTTTGTGAACGTGTTCCACGCGTTTTCATGCATTGATCTAACACTTTTATTAATCCTTTATTCATAATCCATTTATGTATGCATCAGTTGAAATTAAATTCAGCGTACAAAAAATACTTCTGTGATATGTTTCTATTTTATGGAAGCTTTCGACCGTGTATCGGGTATTCACTATCACTGTTTATTTCTCCGTGTTTCACTTACACATTTAGTCTCGTATGTCCTGCGTGGTTACGTAGAAATAAAGAGTATTTTGTTTCAATTCTCGCTCCTTATCGACCATTCAAAAAGTTTACAGCAGTTACTTGAACTCGCCTTTTATTCACAATATTCATGCGCTGCTTTCACCCCTCCCCAGTGAACCCGATGTGTGTTCAATATTCTATGTTTCTTTCGAAATTGTTCGGAGAAGTTACCATCTGAAGCACCTCTCCTTCGTAGCAAATTACGAAAAAACAAAATAGGAAAGATGTGTAAAATAATCGGTCACTTTAATACAATGAAGCAAGACGTATTTTTCAATGAACTGAAGATTAATTGAAAAACAATATGAATTGCGGAAGAAAATATTACTTACGATAAGTTAAATATTTTGTGTACGGAATTGAATTACGAGCGAAAGGCGTAGTGGCAGAGGCGCGCGACGCATTACGCAAACTGGCAGGTAAGAGGCGTATGGTCTTTTTCCAAGTTCGAGTGAACTGAGCGGCATGCTATGTCAGCACTAAATAAAATGTTACATAATACTACGCCGCCACACGGCGAAAGCAGAAAAGATGTTAGCCCTGTGTAGAGAAATGATGAACTTTAGAAGATATTGAATGCACCGATGAAACGTCTCTAGCGTCTTCGGTGGTGAAACGCCCATTATTATAATAATAATAGTTTTAATATGAAAAGTACAAAATGACTATGTTGATATTTCAGAGAATATTCGAACGTACTCATACAATTATTTAAAATTCATTGAAGTACAGTTTCTCTAAAATCAGGACCAATGTATCGTATGAAATTGACTTTACTAATCTCTATTGATCAATAATATTTATTGAAACATTCTGCAGATCTTGCCATTTTAACTATGTTTCTTTCCGTTCTGGTAAGCGAGTGAAAAACCCATTGATATAATTCGTATTATGACTGCTACTTTCATGTTCTATAATTCACATCATAAATGCGCAACGGGTAAATACTCGCGCTGCAATATCATGCCACGGATGTAAGATTATATAGGATAGATGGTCCTCTGCCATCCTTTTCATAATTTATTGAAAAATAGGTACAGCCCTCCGTTTCCGCACGATTACGCGAAGATCATGTCGTCGGAAAATGTCTGCAGAATGTTCAGTTTTTTTCAGGTTGGTGATAAGAAATACACAAGGCAATACACAATTATATCCTACGAATGGCATAACTGTATATTCCCCATATAATATTGTATTGAATGTTCTGCATGTATTATGTATATAAATATATTTGCATATTCTGCCTAAATTGACAAAATATACAGCTGACTATAAATTTGAAACATAAAATAAAACTAGTTCTGAGTGGTAACCACTCTCTAAGTATAATTTTGAAGAATTAGATAATTGCCTAGGTGAGGAAAATTCATACTGATATAAGAGCACGAATTCAAAGTCGGAAAGTGGTTAAATTTTTATTTAGATAGAATTAGAATTTAGTTTTTGCTGAAACGACAATTACAAATTTTCCTTGGCTAGAATTTCGTTGAAGTCAAGGGGAACAAACTGATTATGATTTTTTTCATTCTTCTTAGAATAAAAAACTTGGATGGTTACTGCTCATAGTAAGACACCAACAGAAAACTGAATAATTTTTGTTTTGAAAGATGTGTGAGATGATCAAAGTTTTCAGAAAAAATGAATTCGTTTGGATTTTGCTCGACATGATTGCTTAAGCCTAAGTGTGAAATTAGTACACGAAAACGTGAACGTCCTGAATTAAATAACTAAATATAATGAAGCCCAAAAGTTTTTCAAAAACTCAAAGATTCTGAACTTGAATTCAGCATCAGCCACCAATGAGCATTATTCAACTGTTGTTGAGTGTCTTTTCGGGACCAGATACTTGGAATCAAAATAATTTCCGTGAATGCTGCTAAGGAGCCAAGACGGATACAATTTTTTTAAAATGATGGTCTTTCATTAGCACACATACTACGGCAAATGAATATCAACAACTTTTTTTGACGACCGTACTGCGTGATCGGTTACAGATAAATGATAAAATTTTAGTCTTCTTTTGTTTACTATTGACGAATGCATTTCAGTTGCAGTCCAAAACTTTGGCTACGAACTATTCAAAGCCACTCGTGCAAATTCACTGAGAAAGTACAGTGATGAAATTCATCATCTTACCATTGTATATCCTAGTGCGAGAGGATATATGTGATTAAGATTTGTTCAAATATCCAGTGGAAATGGGTATTTTTAGCCACAATTTTTAACTCAAATCATTTTATCGCTTCTAGGAAAATGACAGTTCAACAATTCATGAGTGAAGTACTTCAAATAAGCGCACTGAGATTCAAAGGTCCTTGCTATTTTTCACTCATTTTTGCATGGCTGCGCTCCTGATTTATTCTTTGATGAATGTTACGCACTCGTCTGGTACCTACTCTACAAGTTCAGTTCCAGCCTCTTGAATAATAAAGAACGAAAGTTTTTTAGGGAACCTTTGGCCTGCCAAACTACGCTCAATGTTCGGCCTATTAGGCGCATAAGGGTCATTCAGGCGTTCTTAATGTTTAAAAGTCCCATTGAGGGTCCTATAATTAGCTCGATTCAGAGTCACCAATATTATTATTTTAGCTCAAACGCAAACTTCTTGCTGTTCAGAAGTACGGCTCATGATAATAAGGAGAAGGAGGTAATTAGAAAATTCCTTAAAGGATTTGTTCGACGTGACCGAAACGTTGTTTCTTGAATGAAAGACAAACTAGAACTAATCTTTGATAAGTTTATACTCAGGTTACCAGACTAGATTAACCTACCAGCTGCTAAGTTTGTGTAAGTAAATTTTGAAGAAAAAGTAATAAAACGTCTCTGACACATCCTTGTCTCTGAAGAATGCAAAACAATCGTTTATTACAGATGTTAAGAATTCAAACATAACGTTTGTAAACATCGAAATAGGTTAGAATTTTTAGAGGTCAATTGTTTGTGCAGTAACAAGAATTGAGAATAATTCCAGTGAAACAGTAGTAGGACCTTATTTATTCTTCTGGTAGACATTAAACTAGGGTGCGAAAGTTTGTTCTCATTCAAGTGTTGTTCCATTATTTCTGAAATTGCGAAAAAAAAATTCTAAACAACTGTATATTTGACGACGGGGATTCTTATGGTAAAACTACTATCGCTCTCTGTTCTGTTTGTTTCAATACCGCTATTCCTATACCGTATTGGTCATAAAAATGTAAACCCAACTTTAAATATTAATAACTTTACAGTGAATGAAGATAATTTAATTCTGTTTGGCATATTAGGTGGAGAAAAATTTTTTCTCTAAAAATTTTAAGCCACATTGAAATTAGTTGCATCAGTAATTGGAAAAAAATAGTTGTAAAGAAGTGACTTGCGCATAACATTTTAGTGAGATCATAAATGAAACAAAAGTTAAAGGGTCATTGTAATATTATTCTGAGAAACGAGAAATAACGAGTTATAACGCAAGCTTCTTTCAGGAAATCTCTGTTCAAATTTATTTCGAACTTCTTTTAAACTCTTTTTTCCCGCATAAACGTTGTTGATGAAAATGCGTTGCTCCTTTGATAGTTGCACAATAATGGGTTTATTCCCTTGAAAATTTAAATTTAAACGGAAGTTTTCAGGCGACTTGGACCATATTTATACTCATGCCAAAATCTTTGTAGTCTGGGTATACATCTCTGAGTGTCATGAAAGAAATTAATCAAAAATATATTAATCCAAAGTTATTAACATTTAAAGATGGGTTTACTTTTTTACGATCCATACGGTAGAGTAGAGATGATACGCTTTATGAAATTAGCGACGTCATATGAGGGTAATTTTTCGACGAGTAGTTAGAGAGAAATTTCCCTCTGCATAAAATGCATTCAAATTTATAACTGTATTAAATTACAGAAACCAAATAAACACAGTTTTTTGTATACAGATCACGGTGTCGCTAATACAGATGCAATTACTCGCAGCAACTTTGACCTCACACTTGTGCGAGGGGATTTGCCTTATGGAACTGTGAGTGCATTATAAAAGTCCACTTGTAAGCAAATAGTTTTCAAGTATAATCGCTGCAGCGGCTGCTGACTGATTTTGTCTGCTTCAGGGAGTGCATTACAAATTAAAAAATTATTAATTGGATGACGGTTTCGGAAGCCAAATATTCTGTAACTTCAGAATTAGGAGATCGTGATTGGTGTTAAAATTATCCTTTGCGATTAGAATTCGTAACAGTTCTCTATGACTAATGAATTAAGCTTTTAAACTTTCGATTTTTGACTACAATAGTCAGTAGCGGGGACACGCGTTTGTGAAGGATAGATCTTTAGAAATGTACCGTTTCACTGAACGTCTCATCTATTTAGATCTCGAATTACTGCCATACGTTTTCATCGAAACGACTGCGAAAGGGATGACGTGGTTGTAAAGGTATAGGTAATTGTTACTATGCTACTGAGTGCTGCCAATTAAGAATAATTAAAGTAAATAAAAAAACGAAGTGATTGATAACGTTACCTTCTACAGAATATTTAATCGCAGATCAGACCAAATTTTTTATTCGCAGCATATATTGGCTTTCATTTCCGCCCATGGTACATTATCATGCGGATCTACGGGAACGGCACCTGAGCCGAGTATTTTGTCTCTGTTCCATATTTGGTGACTGCAAAAACACTCCTTCGCCAAAAAAATGGTGTGAAAAAATCGAGATATATTTGTATAGAAGACAAAAAACATTATCGTCTGACCTAGGTTGTGAGAGAGATGCACAAAAAATCTGACTAACAAATAATATCTACATAGAGTTGATAACACATTGATGTGGCATTGCATGGCATCAAATTTTGAAAAATGTCATGTAACCGTCTAAACGCAAAAAAAAATAATGTTTTTCTTTTATTGGTATGCTTTAAAATGTAATGAACGTTATCAGATAACGGATCAGGTTGTTATCATTTATTCGTGATTGCTTGCTTAGCCTTCATTTATGACTTCGCTATTGAAGTGATTCTGATACTGCTATTTTTTAATGCAGGAAAGTTCAGAAAATGGGATTTTTTTGGGAATAAATGGATTTTTCTGTCTGAGAATTAGAACACTGGCAAGGATTGGTGCTTTGCTGTTGACTCATTACTACCACAATACAGTCATGAGTTGCTTAGACAGTAATTGGTTATTAGATATAAGGGAAAACAGCAGTCAGTGTAATCTCTTCTGAATGAAAATTAACTGCAGACCAAAACGTTTCCGAATGTCCCCTAAAAATAATCAAATAATGAATCAAATATTGTAATGTTTAATGTTATCTCATTTGATGCCATTTGTTGAATGAGGAACACATGTGGCAAAAATTGAAGAGTTATAGGGTATGCTAATTGAAATATAGCAAGAGAGTTTTATTTGGGAAATTTAAGTAGATGATGTCGTAATGAATAATACTGTGACCAAGTTCATATGCGGGCGGTAAACACATTTTTGTGTTAGAACCTCGAAGTCTGTGCACGTTCTATAGTTATTTCAGATGCCACTCTACGGAAAAGAGCACATGATATGGGATTATGATTCAGTCAGATTTTCTACTTACTTCTTACAGCTCATTTGTAGTTTACCTTAATTATTGTGAGTATTAATTTTCATTCAGCGATTCAATGTGCTTAGATATGTTTCAATATAGTTAGAGTTCAGAGTATATTAAAGTGTATTACTCGTATAATTATTGAAGTGAACCACAAAATTTTGACTATGTGCCTGATTCAAATATTTATAAATGGTGATACAGAAACCGTTTGAATATGCAACTATGTTTTCTAATTAATAAAAATTCTACGTACCCAAACATCCACACAATTTTTTTAACCAAGCTTACATACTAATAGAGTTTGAAAGGGACGGATCTGACATTTTCATTGCCATCTTCAGATGTCATTGATTGGTTTCATTGAAATGGCTTTCTTCGATGGGTTAGTGAAAATTTTTAATCAGTATAGAAGCTGCTGTGATCACCCACAGGAAGAAATTTAAAATCAGTTGTGATGTTTGTAGAAGTACACCATATAGGGAGCGTGGGAATGGGTTGGCATAATAACAACAGCTATCATGTTTATGATCATCAAAAATGGTTTCAGCATTTATGTTCGTCACAAAATTGGTCTGAGGTATTTCTTTCTCAAATACTATTAATACATCATTTAGAAACTAATGGGTAGAGATTTTTACGACGAAATGAAATTTACATTAAGAAACTTCACGGACTTCGCTAGCAACGTATGAATATCAAGTGTGCATGACTCTCACGTAACTGTCTTCGTTTAAGGTTGTTTTTATTTACCCAGGTAAAAATGATATTTTTTATCGTACGTGACATAGCAGTACAAATTATGAGTTAGATTTCTATGACAAGAAGGTTTTAGAATGTTTCCGATCGTGCTACTAGGTTACTTCTTGTTTGTCTTGTAGGCAAAGTTCAGGTTCAAAGAAACCACGATGCCTGAAACATGAACCGTTTAATTAACAAGTGCTGAAATGGCAGATATGTACCTTGTTTATGGTGCTGCTAATGGCGATGTGAGACAAGCAGATAGGCTGCATCAAGAGCGATTTCCTAACCGATACACATCTGGTCATAGAATGCTTACAAAAGGCTACGTGACAATGGGAGTCTCGAAATTAACAAAAGAGTAACTGGGCGCCTAAGGAATGCAATGTTGAAGAGGCTGTGCTAGATTTTGCTGTCATAATCCAAGACCTAGCAAGCGTAATATTGCGAGTAATTGTGCAATTTAAATTCCATCCTTTAAAACAATAAACAGCTAATATTTGGCCATTTTCTACTTGGTGTGCAGTTTTGTACCTCTGGTCCTCAAACACCTTGTATATATACATGTATATATATATATATATATATATATATATACTATGTTATGATATATAAATGTTAATATATGATATTTATATGTGCATTTATAAGCATATATATTTAAATAAATATTGTAGATATAATATACTATAAACAATAAATTATAAAGGAAAAAATTTGTTATTTGGCAGCTAAAAATACGTTTTTTTCTGTGTGACTAGGCCTGGGCATGCTGCCAACACCCAAGACTACACACGCAAGAGGATAAAACGATCAGATTATTATTTTTTCAAATTAATTATCAAATTTTTTAAATAAGTACTTCATTCCTATGTTTTGGCATAATTTTATGAAATGCGGTTTTAATTTTTAATAGCTTAAATTGTGTATTGTCATTGTGTATTTTTAAATAAGCACTTTCGTTCACAAGTATTTTTTCAGTGCTAGGTTATTAAATTCCGCTGGTTAAACATCCACGTGAGCAAAATCGAGAGTAACCATTCTAGGATTAAAAGAATAACATGGTACACAACTATATTTCACATTTTCCAGAGTGTGAGTAATTGTTCGGGGAAAGTTTCATAAAAGAGCTGTACTGGTATCATTGGAGTGGAAGACAGAAATGATACGACTGTTTGTACGTAGAGATACTGCGTATTTTTGGGAAAAAATCGAGTGCGTTATCTTTCATTGAAATTTAGTCACGTTGATATCAGTTTGCGATTTCATAGCATCGATGGGTAGAACCATTCAGTGTATGATATAATGTCAATTTAACTTACTGGTTACAGAGGTGCCACCTAATAAATTATTTCCAAAGCAACGTGCGTTCGAGTAAATGAGTTGTTACGATGAATTGCTGGTAAACGTTTTTCTCTGGAAGTATTTTTTTTCTATTTAAGTGGTCACACTCGATTTGGTTTTCATATCTACACACCGATGTACACGATTCGTACATCCATTTTAATTGTCATACCTTACAATATTACGCGGCATGATACAATAAACACTATTTCAACACTAAGTACACTTTTCGTTCAATCTACCGATCCAATTTTAAACGAGAGAGGTACTTATATTCATTACTGGAGAAAACTTAGACAAAGTAACATCAAAGACAGCAACAGAATACAGATGAAGACTGCATCTCATGTGTTCAGTGCTATTATGGCGCAAGTTTCAACTAGTTTACATGCGTTGAACATCGATGTTTTAGTGAGTGACATTTTTTTTAAATACCCTCAAAACCAAATTTGTACTATCAAGCAATTCACATATAATCAAGTCAATTTCCTAAAGCCAATAATATTTTCTGTGGGTAGAACGGTGACTGCCACACTTTGCTCTATCACTAAACATTACTACTGCTTTTCATTGAGTCACTGAAACATGTACCAATTGGATGCCCATTCCCGCTTCAATAAAAACTCCCAAAAAATGTTATGTAAAATGTACGAATGCTTCAAGATATCATTTTCAGATTTTCTCACAATCCTGTGTCTTCACAAATAATTCCTCCAACTGACATAGTGAGCTACGGATAACCTCTAAGAATAGGGAGTAAACTTTATTTTATCTTCGCCATACAGAATAAATGCCTGAATATCACCACCAATTTAAGTATACTGATTTCAGAATTATTTTAATGATGAATGTTGTGAAATAACTTTATACAAGGTGTCGTGGAATATTAATTCAGATTTGTGCAAAACATCATCTACCACAACAAGCTTAGATAAATATATTCTGTTGGATTTTCAAACATGACCGCATTTTCATACTTTTCTATTCCACATCATTTCAATAGCTGATGACCCCGCTACAGAAGCACACGTTTCAAGCTAATTTCACCGTACGATTGTGGGGCGCAGAACTCTTATCTTTCAAAGGGCGTGGTCCTGTACTAACTTTGTTGTCTCTCTTCCGTGTGCGCACCCGTAGAGATATCGAGCTCATCAGAGAATGAGTTTATGATAATTAAGTACAAATCTATGAAACCAACTACAGGAAAAAACCTTATCTAAGCCGTTCATTTACTGCATATCCTTTGAATGGGAGAAGGCCTGCCACTTAGCAGAATGTTCATTTTCTTAGATCTAAGTTTCATCATTACGGACATCTACACATTTTACACTTCAAATTAATCTAAGTCAAGTTCAATTTAATCCAAGTCAAGTTCAATTTAATCCAAGTCAAGTTCAAATTAATCCGAGTCAAGTTTAAATTAACCCAAGTCAAGTTCAAATTAATCCAAGTCAAGTTCAATTTAATCCAAGTCAAGTTCAAATTAATCCAAGTCAAGTTCAAATTAATCCAACCCTCAGTTGAGTTGTAAAATGACATAATAATTTGTTAATTTGATTTTTTGTGTTGAATATTTAGCTATTGGCTGTTATAAGCAAGACAGGTTTCGAGGATTTATTTACCCTCATAGATATTCATATACGTGAAATTCCACTTTATCACCTATATAAAATCATGTACATGCAAATACCAAAAAATATCATTGAACGATATGTAGATATAATCTTTAAAAGAAATATGTAAATGCGATTCACTGAGTACTAATGTACGATTCCGTTTGATTACAATTTATACTTGTACATTACTACCCAGAGATATTCCTGCATTAGCAATAAAAATGTTCCCACCCATTCTAATTCCGCGTTAGTCAATGTCAAGAAATGTAGGATCCACTTACAATACACATTACACAATAATAATACAAGAAATAACCCTATTGAAAATCGAGGGCGGTGCACCGGTGGAATATGAGTGGAAACATGGACGATTTGAGGTTGGTTTACCGTCTATTTGAGGGTCAAATGTCCAGTCTCCGCGACCATACCGCGCCCTCAATACGCCCATACTGCGACCAACTTTGGTCGGTGAACAGCTTCAAATCAACCTCAACCCAACTCTACATCCAATGAATCGCTCGCTTCGCAACCTTAATCAACTCCAAATCACGGGTGGCCACCTCTACGCAATCGCTTAAAAAACGCTCCCAACTGCCAGTGTATGACGTCACGAGCATATATACATATGGTTGTGACGTCATACACTGGCAGCTGGGAGCGTTTCTTATCCATCGTACAGAGACCACCTGTGATTCTGATTTTGCTAGGGTGAAGAAGCAACAATATTAACATACCATGCTAACCGCACACCAATATTAAATATCATATACCCTTATTTTGGATATATGAATCAATTGCGCAACCTTATCCAATGGGTAGATTTCTGAATGTCAGTCCCCCCCATTTGCAAGAATTTAATTTTTACATTGAAAAGTGCTGTAAAGAGCAATATGTTCATGCAAATATAATTTATTGAACGTAAGCAAATAAAGTTTTGTCACTTGCAAATGAGTATTACGGAAGGGTATCATGGGTGCCATGGCCCACTCATTGTGGCTGACTTCCTTAATGAATAACTTATGGTTCCAAATTTAATATGGTACCATACATGCCATTCACTAACAGGCACTAACATTGATGCTTACCAAAATGCCGAAAGGAAAAATTAGATTATAAGTTAGCTTAGCCAGCCCTAACCACACAGCAAAAACGTTCCAAAGGGAGGAATGATGACAATGTTGTGAGTCATTGAATAGTGTTTCTGCTAGCTTGGATGTATATCTTTCCTTCACAATTTTGTGAAAGACATATTAATTATTTTTCATTTTTGTAGTATTTGCGCAGTATTTTAATGAATAAACCGTTAATCAGCTGTTCTGGACAATAAAAAAGAAAATAGAAGTACTGTTAAAAATATAGAGAATAATAGTTAAAAAAACATTAATATCACTTATCATCAACAATTAAGAATACATATGTATAATACATAAAGCTATTATATCAAAAAATTTGTAAGAATTGAAAAAACTTGTATCAATTAGCTAATGAAATAAGAAAATTAAAGAAATAATATTGATGTTTTCTCAAAATAATGTAATAGTCAGAACTCACATATGTGCGCTGAGATCACACTGCATCACTCAAAAAGCTATCACTATTTCAGTTATTTACACACATTGTAAAATTGAAAACTTTCAATAAAATAGCTGTTGATAGCTAAGCAATGAATGTCCTAAACATAAAGAGCACAGCAGCTACTTCACTTCAGACAGTCACAAAATTCAAACTACCGCGATGCACGCCTGACTCCAGGGCTTCCACGAATGCGAAAGTTCCTACCCTAAAACTTTGTTCAAGATTACCCTAAAAGTGCATGAATTACCCTAAAATGTCAAATAAGCCCATTGCTGGTATTACATAAAAATATTCAATGTTTCCATGTTTATATGTGTAGAAATGACACTACATCAGGGACATGCGGGTATAAGAAAATGCAATTCTCTGACTTTAAGGAGTCATATGTGTCACGATACGTGCAACATTTTATTTTGCTTACACTATAGTTTGTCTTCTTTGTATGTTTACCTAGTTACAAGCTCTGTTCAGTGAACGTAAAGTATGAGGCCAGGCGATCTACTCTTGACTATCAGAGAGAAGCATAGACAAAGTAAGAGGAAATGAACGACTCGAAACATTTATTTATGGAACACAACACAAACACAGTTCCAAAATTTTTGTGCAATAAATTAGAGGAATTTAGATGTGAAATAAGTTCATATACACCCTAATTCTCGGTGCAATTGCAAAGAACGGGGCAAAGAATGTAATGCACTATATGAAGAATAATTATCATAACTTTCCCAAAATTTTTGCAATCAGTATACTCAATTGGTTCGAATTTAGCTGCGGATAGAGTAATTTACGTTGAGTAAGGCGAAGCAGATGTTGCTCAAGGTTCAAAAAGTTAGCCCCATTGAATTTCAAATAAGAGTCTCGTTACAATTAAGAATCTCGGCCCGTGGCCGGATTATTTTTCGACAGATGCCCACATGTCAAAAAATCCAAAAGCCTAAAGTCGCATACTCGTATCTCCCCCAAGAATTGAAGTCCTACGTTAGTAAGCCCTAGTGCCATGAATAATGGAAGAAAAACCTCGATTTCTATCTCACAACCTTTTTTATTCACTGCCAATATCTGTATTTCCACCAAGCCAACTTTTATTCTATGAAGCCGAAAATTTATTTTTTTTAACAAAGAAGCAAAAGAATGTTTGGGTCCCATCATAACGTAAGTCGTGTCTGAACAGAACCTTACAATGTCGCTCAATTTAATATTTTTATCACTGAAATACTTTTTATTTGTAGTAAACAATCCATTGGCTGTGTTATCCTCTTTTTCAACAAGATCAACAAAGGAGCTCTTAATTGCACTCTCACTCCATTATTGGACGATGACTCCGAGCTGTTTAGCTTTACTGCGATCAGTTGTTCCATCAAGTATTACATAATATAAACTTCATTAAGAACAACGGCAAGATCACTTAGTAGATGTTTACTTAACCATTGTATAATTATGTTTGAAGCTCTTTGTTTCCCTAAGCTTACTTCCTTTGAGAAACATTTGTTTCAGTAGTAATGAAATAGGCAAATCATTCTGAGAAAGATTGGCAAATATCGGTAATTCAATTTTTATACCTGACTTCTCAATTGGATGTGTGATAAAATGAACAAAGTTATAGTTTGTGTTTTCCCTCTCTGCACTGAGAGACTTTCATGACGTTGAGTGTTAGCATGAAGAATAATCTCAGATTTACCAAGCGTAATGATAGTTGAGCATATAGTACAGTAAACCGTATCCTTAGTTGTGGTACATGGCTGAGACTTTTCTAGCCAGCTTGAAAAAGTTGTTCGCTTCTCCATCCTTCCTTCCCTTTCCGTGAAAAGGGCTTAACAGACAAAATTTGACTTTCCTTCATGGGTGGTGTAGCAGCTTCGTCGCACACAGGATCTATTTAGTAATAACAATTTGCCGAGACGCAAGTAACCAAATATTTTGTCACGATGCAATACTGCACGTAACAGTACCTGACAGTAATTGCACTCGACTGAAACAAAACTGCCTACTCTCGGCACGGGGAGTGTCGTTCTGTATACGCTTTATAGATAATCAATTCCAGTAAACGACGATGACCGATGTATTGGTGTAAATCTTGATACATTACCGAGTTAGTTATGTAAGGCAAGAAAATGTAAAATTCCAAACATCATATCAAGTTGCATACCACTTTAGGTATTGTCATTACTCTCAATTAACCAAGGTATTATTTGTGCAGCAAATCTAGCCTCATTGTACTGAAGAGAGTTCTTAGTTCTGAGAGATCTGCAGCGATATGCACAACAATTTGCACTTTATCGTAGTGTGCAATAGAGAAAAAATTGATGGCGAGTTCGGGCAAGTTTGTTCCAAATATGACTCTTATTGAACATTTTCACAAATACTTCGGTAGCGTACTTCCGCAGTGTACCTTACACAAGGTATATTGTAGTACTTGAGAGCAAACTTGATATTGGTAATGAAAACAGGCAATATCCCAACAATTTTGTTGCACAACCCCGACAGAAGTCGAATTACCCTAAAAATCATGTAATTTTGCTTTACCCTAAACTCTACCCTAGACCACATCTGATTATCCTAAAATAGGGTATTTTACCCTGTAGGGGCGACCCTGCCGGCCTTCCGCTCTTCTTCCCAGTGACGTCGGAAGACATAGATTAGTCCTCTATATAGCCTGCGATGCTTCACAGATTGGTACCTTTTTGTGATCATACGAGCCTACTGTGGTCTCCTTCTAATGTGTGATTAGTAACTGTTTATTGTAGCTCACAGAGTTAAGCCCTGTCGCTAATTGTGTTTCTTTTCCATTCTAGACTTGAACTTGAACCGTATAGGACCCTGGTGAACGTAATTTTCTAAACAGTAGATAGTGTCACCATTTCTGACGAGTAAGTTTACTTCTGTTTTTTTTTGTGCAGTTAGGGCCCTAGCTGAAGTTAGGTAGGCGTTCTTTGTATTGAAATTAAGTGTTGTAAAGTCAAGTACTCTTTTTCCGGTTAATTGTTCCGTTTTCAGCACTTACTACTTTCTACCCCAACTTTATCGTATTTCATAACCTTCTTTCTCCGTTTACTGTGTCTGTGCTCTTCCTGTGTGGATTTTGCGTACCCGAAGCCCCGTGCTAAGTGGTGACCTTTCCTTCCTCTCTTTGGAACGCCTTGTGTGAATCGATAGGCTTAGACTGGCTGTTAGTTAGAGACAAATCTAACAAGTATTTCTGCATTGTCTTGCTTTTTGTAGATTTACTGAAATTGAAATACTAGTTACCTTATTTCCCGCTAGACCTGCTAGTGAGATTTTCTCTCGCCGTTAATTCAAGGTTTGACTCTAGCAAGCCGCGAACAGTGTTAATGGTGGTGTGTTTGTTCGCAGGCTGGACTTGCCCTGTGCCTAGGGAAGCCACGCTCGTGTCTGTTCATGTTCATCTGACTAGTCTACCAACTAGTTCACTCGTGGGCTTGTAGCCTAGCGCACCTGCGTGCACCGGTCCTTGGTGCCTTATCCTGCAACGGTCCTTGGTGCCTTATCCTGCACGGGTCCTTGGTGCCTTATCCTGCACCGGTCCTTGGTGCCTTATCCTGCACCGGTCCTTGGTGCCTTATCCTGCACCGGTCTTTGGTGCCTTATCCTGCACCGGTCCTTGGTGCCTTATCCTGCACCGGTCCTTGGTGCCTTATCCTGCACCGGTCCTTGGTGCCTTATCCTGCACCGGTCCTTGGTGCCTTATCCTGCACCGGTCTTTGGTGCCTTATCCTGCACCGGTCCTTGGTGCCTTATCCTGCACCGGTCCTTGGTGCCTTATCCTGCACCGGTCCTTGGTGCCTTATCCTGCACCGGTCCTTGGTGCCTTATCCTGCACTGGTCCTTGGTGCCTTATCCTGCACCGGTCCTTGGTGCCTTATCCTGCACGGGTCCTTGGTGCCTTATCCTGCACGGGTCCTTGGTGCCTTATCCTGCACGGGTCCTTGGTGCCTTATCCTGCACCGGTCCCTGGTGCCCCATCCTGCACCGGTCCCTGGTGCCCCATCCTGCACCGGTCCTTGGTGCCCCATCCTGCACCGGTCCTTGGTGCCTTATCCTGCACCGGTCCTTGGTGCCTTATCCTGCACGGGTCCTTGGTGCCTTATCCTGCACGGGTCCTTGGTGCCTTATCCTGCACCGGTCCCTGGTGCTCCATCCTGCACCGGTCCTTGGTGCCTTATCCTGCACCGGTCCTTGGTGCCCCATCCTGCACCGGTCCTTGGTGCCTTATCCTGCACCGGTCCTTGGTGCCTTATCCTGCACCGGTCCTTGGTGCCTTATCCTGCACCGGTCCTTGGTGCCTTATCCTGCACGGGTCCTTGGTGCCTTATCCTGCACGGGTCCTTGGTGCCTTATCCTGCACCGGTCCCTGGTGCCCCATCCTGCACCGGTCCTTGGTGCCTTATCCTGCACCGGTCCTTGGTGCCTTATCCTGCACCGGTCCTTGGTGCCTTATCCTGCACCGGTCCTTGGTGCCTTATCCTGCACCGGTCCTTGGTGCCTTATCCTGCACGTGTCCCTGGTGCCTTATCCTGCACCGGTCCTTGGTGCCTTATCCTGCACCGGTCCTTGGTGCCTTATCCTGCACCGGTCCTTGGTGCCTTATCCTGCACGTGTCCCTGGTGCCTTATCCTGCACGTGTCCCTGGTGCCTTATCCTGCACCGGTCCTTGGTGCCTTATCCTGCACCGGTCCTTGGTGCCTTATCCTGCACCGGTCCTTGGTGCCCCATCCTGCACCGGTCCTTGGTGCCCCATCCTGCACCGGTCCCTGGTGCCTTATCCTGCACCGGTCCCTGGTGCCTTATCCTGCACCGGTCCTTGGTGCCTTATCCTGCACCGGTCCTTGGTGCCTTATCCTGCACCGGTCCTTGGTGCCTTATCCTGCACCGGTCCTTGGTGCCTTATCCTGCACGGGTCCTTGGTGCCTTATCCTGCACCGGTCCCTGGTGCCCCATCCTGCACCGGTCCCTGGTGCCCCATCCTGCACCGGTCCTTGGTGCCCCATCCTGCACCGGTCCTTGGTGCCTTATCCTGCACCGGTCCTTGGTGCCTTATCCTGCACGGGTCCTTGGTGCCTTATCCTGCACGGGTCCTTGGTGCCTTATCCTGCACGGGTCCTTGGTGCCCCATCCTGCACCGGTCCTTGGTGCCCCATCCTGCACCGGTCCTTGGTGCCTTATCCTGCACCGGTCCTTGGTGCCCCATCCTGCACCGGTCCTTGGTGCCTTATCCTGCACCGGTCCTTGGTGCCTTATCCTGCACGTGTCCCTGGTGCCTTATCCTGCACCGGTCCTTGGTGCCTTATCCTGCACCGGTCCTTGGTGCCTTATCCTGCACCGGTCCTTGGTGCCCCATCCTGCACCGGTCCTTGGTGCCCCATCCTGCACCGGTCCTTGGTGCCCCATCCTGCACCGGTCCTTGGTGCCCCATCCTGCACCGGTCCTTGGTGCCCCATCCTGCACCGGTCCTTGGTGCCTTATCCTGCACCGGTCCCTGGGTGCCTTATCCTGCACCGGTCCTTGGTGCCTTATCCTGCACCGGTCCTTGGTGCCTTATCCTGCACCGGTCCTTGGTGCCTTATCCTGCACCGGTCCTTGGTGCCTTATCCTGCACCGGTCCTTGGTGCCTTATCCTGCACGGGTCCTTGGTGCCTTATCCTGCACGGGTCCTTGGTGCCTTATCCTGCACGGGTCCTTGGTGCCTTATCCTGCACCGGTCCCTGGTGCCCCATCCTGCACCGGTCCCTGGTGCCCCATCCTGCACCGGTCCTTGGTGCCCCATCCTGCACCGGTCCTTGGTGCCTTATCCTGCACCGGTCCTTGGTGCCTTATCCTGCACGGGTCCTTGGTGCCTTATCCTGCACGGGTCCTTGGTGCCTTATCCTGCACCGGTCCCTGGTGCCCCATCCTGCACCGGTCCTTGGTGCCTTATCCTGCACCGGTCCTTGGTGCCCCATCCTGCACCGGTCCTTGGTGCCTTATCCTGCACCGGTCCTTGGTGCCTTATCCTGCACCGGTCCTTGGTGCCTTATCCTGCACCGGTCCTTGGTGCCTTATCCTGCACGGGTCCTTGGTGCCTTATCCTGCACGGGTCCTTGGTTCCTTATCCTGCACCGGTCCCTGGTGCCCCATCCTGCACCGGTCCTTGGTGCCTTATCCTGCACCGGTCCTTGGTGCCTTATCCTGCACCGGTCCTTGGTGCCTTATCCTGCACCGGTCCTTGGTGCCTTATCCTGCACCGGTCCTTGGTGCCTTATCCTGCACGTGTCCCTGGTGCCTTATCCTGCACCGGTCCTTGGTGCCTTATCCTGCACCGGTCCTTGGTGCCTTATCCTGCACCGGTCCTTGGTGCCTTATCCTGCACGTGTCCCTGGTGCCTTATCCTGCACGTGTCCCTGGTGCCTTATCCTGCACCGGTCCTTGGTGCCTTATCCTGCACCGGTCCTTGGTGCCTTATCCTGCACCGGTCCTTGGTGCCCCATCCTGCACCGGTCCTTGGTGCCCCATCCTGCACTGGTCCCTGGTGCCTTATCCTGCACCGGTCCCTGGTGCCTTATCCTGCACCGGTCCTTGGTGCCTTATCCTGCACCGGTCCTTGGTGCCTTATCCTGCACCGGTCCTTGGTGCCTTATCCTGCACCGGTCCTTGGTTCCTTATCCTGCACGGGTCCTTGGTGCCTTATCCTGCACCGGTCCCTGGTGCCCCATCCTGCACCGGTCCCTGGTGCCCCATCCTGCACCGGTCCTTGGTGCCCCATCCTGCACCGGTCCTTGGTGCCTTATCCTGCACCGGTCCTTGGTGCCTTATCCTGCACGGGTCCTTGGTGCCTTATCCTGCACGGGTCCTTGGTGCCTTATCCTGCACGGGTCCTTGGTGCCCCATCCTGCACCGGTCCTTGGTGCCCCATCCTGCACCGGTCCTTGGTGCCTTATCCTGCACCGGTCCTTGGTGCCCCATCCTGCACCGGTCCTTGGTGCCTTATCCTGCACCGGTCCTTGGTGCCTTATCCTGCACGTGTCCCTGGTGCCTTATCCTGCACCGGTCCTTGGTGCCTTTTCCTGCACCGGTCCTTGGTGCCTTATCCTGCACCGGTCCTTGGTGCCCCATCCTGCACCGGTCCTTGGTGCCCCATCCTGCACCGGTCCTTGGTGCCCCATCCTGCACCGGTCCTTGGTGCCCCATCCTGCACCGGTCCTTGGTGCCTTATCCTGCACCGGTCCCTGGGTGCCTTATCCTGCACCGGTCCTTGGTGCCTTATCCTGCACCGGTCCTTGGTGCCTTATCCTGCACCGGTCCTTGGTGCCTTATCCTGCACCGGTCCTTGGTGCCCCATCCTGCACCGGTCCTTGGTGCCCCATCCTGCACCGGTCCCTGGTGCCCCATCCTGGCGTGTGTTCTATGACCGCTGTTGTGCTCGCCCACCATCACGGGTTCTCCACCTGCATTCCACCGTCCTTACTTTAAGTTAAGATATATATTTATATACTTTTCTTTATTTATGAAATCAGTAAAACTATTTGGTTGTTTCGCGTTTCAATTCCCGAGGCGGTTGGGGTGCCTAGAGCGTTTTGACCTGACGTCCCCACTATTAGAGCTGTACGGAATACTTCCGTAGCTTGGCCCCGACATACCCTAAAGTGGAAGCACTGCGCTACACCGCGCGCTCATACCAGGGCTTACACGAGTGCGGAAGTTCCTACCCTAGAACTTTGTTCAAGATTACCCTAAAAATGCATAAATTACCCTAAAATGTCAAATAAGCCCATTGCTGGTATTGCATCAAAATATTCAATGTTTCCATGTTTATATGTATAGAAATGATACGACATCAGGGTCATGCGGATATAAGAAAATGAAATTCTCTGACTTTACGGAGCCATATGTGTCACGATTCGTGCAACATTTAATATTGCTTTCACAATAGATTATCTTCTATGTATAGGTACCTAGTTGCAAACTTTGTTCAATGAGCGTAAAGTTTGGGGCCAGGCGATCCATTCCTGACTATCAGAGAGAAGCAAAGTCATAGTAACAGGGAATGAACGACGAAGTAATACTCGAAACATTCATTTATGGAACACAACACAAACACAGTTTCAAAATTTTCGCGCAGAAAGATCAGGAAGAATTTAGTTGTGCAATAAGTTCATAAAAACACTAATTCTCGGTGCAATAGCAAACAATGACAGTAAAGAATCTAATGCACTGAATGAAGAATTTCGACTTCACCAAAATTTTCGCGATCAGTATACTTAATTGGCTCGAGTTAAATAACGTATAGAGATAATTTACGTTGAGTTAGACGAAGCAGATGTTGCTCAAGGCTTAAAGTTAGCCCAATTGAATTACAAATACAAACCTCCTTACAATTAAGAATCTCGGCCTATGGTCAGATAATTTTTCGACAAAAGCCACCATGCCGAAAAAGTCAAAATCCTACAGTCGAATACATATAGCTCCTCCAAGAATCGGAGTCCAACGTTAGTCAGCCCTTGTGCCAAGAATAATATAATAAGAACATCGATTTCTATCTCACAACCTTTTTTATTCACGCCCAATATCTGTATTTCCACCAAGCCAACAATTCTTCTATGAAGTCAAACATTCATTTTTTTTAGCAAAGAAGCCAGAAAATGTTTGGATCCCATCATAACGTTAGTCGTGTCAGAACAGAACCCTACAATGTCGCTCAATTTAATATTTTTATCACTCGCCTCAAGGGGGATACAATTATGGTATCTTTAGGAATTAGCGCTGGGGGACATTGTGAGGGCCCGAGCTGAGAGTTAGGTAGGCTTTCATCTTTGTTGAAATAAGATGTTTTTGTTATGTTAAAGACCACCCTTTTTTAGGTTCACTACTGCCCTGTTTTTCAGCACCTACTACTTTCTCCTACTTTGGTCTTGTTTCATAATCTTCTTTCACAACTTGGTTCTTTGCCTTTACTGCGTAGATTCCATGTTTCCTTAACTCCATACTAAATGGTGCCTTCCTCCTTCATCGCTTTGGATCGCATTTGTTGCAATTAATCTAATCTATTTTTATCGCGGAAATCTTTTTTGTAGTAAACAATCCATTAGCTGTGCTATCCTTTTTTTCAACAAGATGAACAGAGGAGCTCTTAATTGCCCTCCCACTTCATTATTGGACGATGACTCCGAGCTGTTTAGCTTTACTGCGATCAGTTGTTTCATCAATTATTACATAATATAAACTTCATTGAGGACAACGACAAGATCACTTAGTAGATGTTTACCCAAACATTGTCTAATAATATTTAAAGCTCTTTGTTTCCCTAAGCTTACTTTCTTTAAGAAAAATTTGTTTCAGTAGTAACGAATAGGCAAATCATGCTCAGAAAGATTTGCACTTATCGGCAGTTCAATTTTCATACCTGCCTTGTCAATTGGATCGTGTGATGATATGAGCAAAGTTATAGCTTGTGTTTTCCTTCTCTGCACTGAGAGATTTTATGGCGTTGCGTATTAGCATGAAGAATAATCTCAGATTTACCAAACGTAATGATAGTTGAGCATATAGTACAGTTTGTGTAATATAGCGAGTAGTGTAAGTTATAGTTAGAGAGACCTAAAGTTGGCAACGCTCGTGAGAGCAACACTCTCAGTCAGTCTCCTACTGGTCTCGGGCCCAACAACTAGTAAATGTTGGCCGAGTGTGTATATAATTACCTACTGTGGCTAAGTATCTAACTTTCTAATTTCTAAACTAATGTACTTAATTCTACTCGACTCTTTTCTATATATTCCCACCTATCTCCGCTCTACGCTTGCTAGCCACATGTCTGGTAACTGAGTATTTAAGTTGTAAGATATCTAAGAGGTGAGTGAATTATTTACCTAATGTGATGTGTCATTGCATTTGTCTATTAATGTGTTATTTGTGTCTTGATGGGGTGTACTAATATTATATCTCCGCCTAGATATATAACAGTTTGCCATATCCTTAGTTGAACTATAAGACTTAGACTTTTATAACTAGCCTCGAAACAGTTGTCTCTATCCTTCCTTCCCTTTTCTTGAAAAGGGCTTAACAGACGATAAAATTTGGCTTTCCTTCATGGGTGGTGTAGCAGCTCCATCGTACACCGAATCTATTCGATAGTACCAATTTTACTGAAGCGCAAGTAACCAAATATTTTGTCGCGATGCAATATTGCACCTGGCACAGTTAATTGCACCTGAATGAAACAAAACTACCTACCCTCGGCTCTGGCTGTGTAGTTCTGTGCACGTTATGTAGCTGTTCAATTCCAGTAAACGACGATGATCGATGTATTGGTGTAAATCTTGAAACAGTTACGTGTTAGTTAGGTAAAGCTAAAAAATATAAAATTCCCAACATTATATCAAGTTGCATATCATTTTCATTATTGTAATTACTTTTAATTAACCAAGGTATTATTGATGCAGCAAACCTGACAACATTATACTGAAGAGAGATCTGAGTTCTGGGAGATCTGCAGCGATGTGCACAGCAATTTGCGCCTTATCGTAGTGTGCAATAAAAACTAAATTCATAGCGAGTTCGGGCAAGTCTGTTCCAAATATGACTCTTATTGAACATTTTCATAAATGTTTCGGTAGCGTTTCTTCCGCAATGTACCTTACACGAGGTATATTGTAGTACTTGAGAGCAAACTTGATATTGGTTATGAAAACTGGCCATTACCCTACAATTTTGCTGCGCTACCTCGACAGAAGTCGAATTACCCTAAAAATCATGGAATTTTGCTTTACCCTAAACTCTACCCTGGACAACACCTGATTACCCTAAAATGGGGTACTTTACCCTAAAGTGGAAGCACTGCCTGACTCATGCTGCACCGTGGCTGCGGCCGAGCTTAACGTATCGCACACAAGACGTCCTACTCAAGGGCTGCATCCTGCATCAGCAATAAATCGATTTGTCGTTAAAATTACCCCTCAAAAATAGTTTTATATGAGTTTTTGACAATTTAAATAGGTTTTTCACACAACTGAATTATTTTTGCTGAATAAAACTATAATTTGTGATTTCTTTCAGTTGATTGATGTCAATACCGGATTTTGAAATCAGACTAAACAACCACATACGCTACGTTCATCTGAGCAGCAGATACTGTATATGCGTGCTTGAAAAATTGCACGAAACGCTTTACTCAAAGAATGATGCATGCCAAATGGGTTATATGGTAGGAATAGGCCTACTCAATACCATCAATACGAAATTAAGTCATTTCTATCATCTATATAAATAACTTTATAAATAACTTTATATCTTTATATCCTCTTAATTCTTAAACAATTTATTTATTTACCACAGGAGATACAGAGGTAGAATGTTTCTCAAGTCTAATACAATGGTCAGAGTTGAGTATACGAGGCCTGTCTAAAAAGTATCCGACCTTTGGCCAGAAAAAATACTTCAACAACCTGACGGGGTTGGGACCCTAATCCCCTTCAAAGTAGGCTCCTTGTGCTTCCACACACTTAGCCCACCGATCCTTCCACTGCCGGAAACACCTCTGGAAGTCTTCTTTTGGAATGGTGTTCAGCTCTGTCGTCGCGTTCCGCATTATCTCTTCTCTACTCTCAAAACGGGATCCTTTCAGTGGTGTCTTCAATTTTGGAAACAACCAGAAGTCGCAAGGAGCCAGGTCTGGAGAGTAGGGAGGTTGGCGAACGGTCGTAATTCCATGTTTGGCCAAGAAATTGCGGATCAAATGGGATGAATTTGCGGGCGCGTTGTCGTGATGCAAGTGCCAGTTGTTCGCAGTCCACATGTCTGGTCTTTTGCGCCGAACTGCATCACGAAGTCGCCGGAGAACATCCTGATAGTACTCCTTTGTCACTGTTTGTCCTTCCGGTGCGTATTCGTGATGCACAATTCCACGGACATCAAAGAAAACAGTCAGCATCGAAGGAGTCAAACAGGCAATGCGACGATGGAGCTGAACACCATTCTAAAAAAAAACTACCAGAGGTGTTTCCAGCAGTGGAAGGATCGGTGGGCTAAGTGTGTGCAAGCACAAGGGGCATACTTTGAAGGGGATTAGGGTCCCAACTCCGACAGGTATTCGAAATATTTTTTCTGGCCAAAGGTCGGATACTTTTTAGACAGGCCTCGTAGCTACCTGTGGGCCCGAATAAGTTCAGCGACTTCTAGGGCATAAGCTCGCAATTCAATATACAAATAGACATTTATTGCTATAGTAACATATGACAAACGATGTTAGCATTTTTTTTAAAAAACTAGCCCTTCGAAACTCATTGAACGACTGAAAAAACTAGAACTGTGAACCTGCGAATACAGTAATTCTGAATATATATACATATTATTGTAACGTATTCATAATTCTTGATATCTGTCATATATATCTGCACTCATTAATGACTGAAATAACTATTCATTAACTTAATTGGTACATTTTATGCAAATTACTCCGTTTTCTTGGCGTACGATATCAACCCAATGTTTGGGCAATGATAATTTATACTTTTACAAATTTTATTAAATTACGATATTTTAATTCATATGAGATAGTTTCCACTTATGTGAATATCGTACATAGATACATACACTGTTAGTTCATTATTAGAAATAAAACTATTTACTACATTGTCCCAATTACAAGTTGATATAATAAATAAATATATCTTTTTTTGATATTGTCTTACTATTAGCCTATTATTGTAATCCAAGATTCCAATATCAGGCCAAAAAATAATTATCAACCCAATATTGACCTAATAATTTCTTGCTACCTGGGTATGTTTATCATTTTAAATGAAACGACAAACAGTTGAAGTGTTTAGAATTAATATTTCTCCATGTACTGTTGAACCCCATCATGTATAATCACAGCATGAAATACAGTATTCACCTCCGTTACATAAATAATAATTTTATGATATTGTTGAAATGTATTTGGCTACGCCTGTGCATTTATATCCCAACAAGTTAAATATAATTGAAACGTTCCACAATACACCTCGGCAATTTGATGCACTTTCACTCGACCATAGAGTTGATCATATTTTAAAACGGGAAGTAAACTATTGTCATGAGTCATATTTACCGTATTTGGTTTGGGTGCACATTTAGAACCAGTTGCTGCAGCTACTGACGATCTGCGATAAGGATTAATTTATGCAATTGAGAATTAACCACAAATGCAGAGCAGTAATTATTGAATGGGAGAGGGCATGAGAAACAAGTGTCAGAAAAACACGGTATCAGCGATTCTGAGCCAGATGGCCGTCCTTGGCCAAGTCAACCTCGAATCGCTACTAGATGCCGCGAATTAAAGACGGTGTATGGACGGGAGGCCACGGATGGCAGTGCCAATCATAACATGCTCGTAAATTGGGCGGTGTACCGTTGTTTTATCGGTCGGATGGCCGAATGACCAATAAATCGCGGATAATAAGCCCTGTCAACCATATTCCACCGGTGCACCGTCCTCGATTTTCAATAGGGAATGTTGCTAACTTAATACTGATTTTATTTGTGTGTGTTTACAACTCAATATTTATTACTTTCATGACTTAAATATTCATAAAATCATTATTATAAAAGTTATTGTCTTGAAAGTATTATACATAGAATTGTAAACACACACAAATAAAATCAGTAGGAAATTAGAGACATTGTTTCTTGTATTATTATTGTGTATTGTATTGATCGCAAAGAATTTCATCCTTTTGCGATCAGCTGTTTAAAGATATAAAGGTTGAAGAACAAATAATGCAGCAATGAATTGACTGTACTGATGGTTTTCGACGAAATGCTAAAGTTTTCAACTGGTTTTTATTGCAATAGCTCAATATTGCTTTTTTATTAGGATGTAGGATAAGGGCTCAGTCGCCATGCAACCCACCATACTCTTTTTTCAATCTTCCCAAATTGAAAAGCATGATTGTTCAAACGATGCACATTAAGTTCGTCTAAATATGTAGTGGTGAGCACTACAATGTTCATAATTGCTTATAGAAATACTTGAACACAGTCTGTGAAAAATTTGACGCAGAAATCATGTGTTCTGCATTCCCTCCTTCGAAGGCATGTACGGTTCTCATCGCTGATGAATAGATTATATCAGCAGAAACGGCCAAGTTACCCACCTCGGAGTTTCCCACACTTGTGTCGTCAGAAACTCGCCAGGCACCGGCGCTATACGTAGAAACACATCCGAAGTCATCAATTTTCCCTCACGAGCGCCGGTACATTCATTTTAACACGTGATCTCTAAACGCTACACCAAGTGTGGTCCAATGATTCGACAGTTCGTTTTAGTTGCATGATTAGTAATTTTAGATCAAAGATCACCTTATTTTGGCTGGTCATGCTGACGCTAATATCAGATGCGGCATTACGTCTATAAACTCTTTGGTTTCTTTATGATATAAATAAACACGGTTTGCGCTAACACTTGGTGAATCGTTGGTTTCGTAATTTTTCTTTTCATTTTTTCTTGAATTTCGGTTAACCTACATAGTTTAGAATACAGGGGGATAGATAACCTGGTAATGGTCGGCATTACTGATTCGATTCTCATACCACAGCTGAAGTAAAAGGAAATTTCCAGCATCAATGGTTTTATTCTTTTCATTTACATATTTTATTCCATATATTGTACTGATATACCCTCAAGTGTTTCTGGCGCTCTATAATATTTCCTCGCACATTGAGCATAGTACACGATATTCAAAGATCCATTGCATCCTAGATCAGTTGAACACAATTTTCATTCCCCAAAAAAGATTCACACATATGCCTGCACGTAGTGTATAGTTGCAAGTGAACATGTAAATAATCTTAACTGTCAAATTTCGAAGGCAAATAGTATATATTTGCTCGGAGGATATCGATACCAAGATATGGAGTGAAGCTAGGCGGATATTAGCCCTACTTTTTTAGAGCGTAATTACCAACCAGTTCATTGTACTGATTAACAACTGGTCTGCAACCAAAGTGAGCTGAGCGAATCCAATAACTTTAATATTCAGTATTGTTGTTCTTATTGTGGAAAGATTTGTCTTCTCATATATTTTTTTATTTTCTCGTGGGGAACGACAACTGACACAACAGGAGTCAAATTTCCCGTCAGCGTTATTGAGTTCTGTGCTAACTTTTCAAAGGGCTTGCAAAAATGGACTCGCAGGCGAAACATTTTATCTGCATTTCTTCATGTATTTTGATTGATTGTCGTTTGGAAATTTGATTAGCTCACAGCACATTTGACACTGGTAAGGCAACTGAAGTTTAGCTGCATGAGAAGTTATGGGCTCGCTACAATACAAGCTGTGTCCACTGATCATTTGTGCTGAATAATATGACCTCTGGTATTAAAGTTTTTACTTAGGTTCTATTAATATATTTGGTGCCGTAATAAAGAGGTCAAGCATAATTTAGAAGGATTATGTATTACTTGCTTTTTATGATTTTCCGACACTCGCAATTTCAACGGTTGTGCTAATGTAGAAGTTTTTGTGAAGACGTTGCAGTAATATACAGAAACGACGAAATGATTTTACTGCCTCAAGTATATACCGAGATTCGAGAAATTTTTCACAAGGCTGTGATCAATGATTAAATCTTCAGTCGTAATAGGACTTTTCAACCACTGAGTGTAAGATAGAGCTAATGTGTGTATTTCTGAAAAATGAATTTAAAAAGGAAATTCAAGTTTCATTTCGCACACAAATCATTTAACCGACATATTTTTCGTTAAAATTCAATAACCTTGGAACGAAAATGAATTTCGGGCGTCCTCTCTTGCTCTGTTTAAAAAACATTCGGTATTTTATGATAGGTAGTTTAACACACGTCATTTTTCTTTTCAAGCGAGGAAAATTGTCGAATTTAGTCACATTTTTTATGAAGTTCCTTGCTTTATGCGTGGGTAATACTACATCACTCATAAAAGAAAGCTTTCCGTTGAATAGCTCCAATTTTTCAGTTAAAGAATATTTCTTTTGTTGTTATTTCGAAATGACTCTTCATATTGACGCATGGGTGCTTCATAATTAATTAACAACTCTCCGTGAACTGGTTCGAAAACGGTCTCACATTCCAAAAATTGCATTTGGAGTAACTACGTAGCTAGTATTCAAGAAAGCAAGCAGCTAGCATTTGTTGCTAGTATTCAGGAAATCAAAGCTAACCAGTATTTCTATTTCAGAGGTAGCAGTGGAATGAGTCTTTCACTATTATTACCGCATATTATTATTAGCAAAAAATTTTCATATAGTCAGGTATATATGTCTACTGTGAAATTTTCACAATCCATAAAAAGTCTACATTGGTGTACCGAAAATCGTTTGAGATCACTGTTATTAATTGGAATGTTTTCTGCAGTTATTGCTCAAGCATGTTTACTCGAACATTTTAGTACATCGTTCACGTTACTGTGAAGTATCTGATGTCATACAAATTGTCTTTGTTTTTTTTTAATTTCTCAGAAATTACTGGACTGTAGCTGTGAAGGGTTTTACCTAAGCGCTATCTCATCTTCAAGGAAATAAAAAAAATTTAATAGAATTAATTTTACTCATTTTTAACTGATTGACTATGTACGGGTAGAAGTAAGAAATAGTCAAAACTAGATCCGAGCTTACACGATCCAGTTGTTGGACGTGATTGCAAAAACTGGTGTGCCAGTGCCTTTTTATGTTATGAGTGGCGAGTTTTGTTGCATTGTGATATTGTGTTCGGTCCACGAGTTGTGTTTCGTAATCAAGTGTTACCAAGCCAGCGTCGCTGCAACGTATAGTCTTGGCTCAGCAGCCGTCAGCGATGGAGCTTCCTCTTGAATCTCCCGCCAGCTACGAATTGCGGTCTGTTATTCGTTTCCTGGCCGCTAAGAAGACATCGGCGAAGGAAATTCACGAAGAACTTTGTCAAGTGTTTGGAGAAGAGTGTATGAGCTCCGGGATAGTGCGCAGATCAGTCAGGGACTTTAAAAATGGCCGAACAGTTGTTCACGACGGAGCCCGTGCAGGGCAGCCATCGGCTTCCAACGGAACAGTTGCCAGAGTCGAAGCGGCAATGCTTGAAGATCGACGGATTACAATTCGGGAGCTGTCAATCTTGTCAATTGGGGTTTTGCTGACCTCCGGAATCTTTTTGCACAGCTCCCGAACTGTAATCCGTCGATCTTCAAGCATTGCCGCTTCGACTTTGGCAACTGTTTCGTCGGAAACCGATAGCCGCCCTGCACGGGCTTCGTCTTGGACGTCTGTTCGGCCATTTTTAAAGTCCCTGACCCATCTGCGCACCATCCCGGAGCTCATTCACTCTTCTCCATACACTTGACAAAGTTCTTCGGGAATTTCCTTCGCCGGTTTCTTCTTAGCGGCCAGGAAACGAATAACAGACCGCAACTCGCAGCTGGCAGGAGACGCAAGAGGAAGCTCCATCGCTGACGGCTGCTGAGCCGAGACTATACGTCGCAGCGACGCTGGCTTCAGGGCTTCCACGGGTGAGAAAGTTCCTACCCTAAAATTTTGTTCCAGATTACCCTAAAAATGATTAAATTACCCTAAAATGTCAAAAAAGCCCACTGCTGCAATTGCATTAAAATGTTCAAGGCTTCTATGTTTCTATGTGAAAAAATGACACAACAACAGGGTTCGTGCGCTATTTGAAAATGAAATTCTTTGACTTTTCGGAGTCAGATGTGTCACGATAAGTGCAACTTTTTATGTAGCTCTCTCTGTTCTTTATCTTTTTTGTTTGATGACCTAATTACAAGCTGTTCAATATGCGTTAAGTACCGTTACGATGCCAAGCGATCTACTCCTGAATAGCAGAGAGAAGCAAAGACATAGTAAGAGGAAATGAAAGGCAAAGTAACACTCGAAACATTTATTTATGGAAACAATTTTGAACAGCAGCACAAACATCGATTAACAATTTTTGCAAGCCAACTAGAGGAATTTGCTTTTTATTAACTTCTAATATCTATATTTTCACTTAACCAACATTTTTCCTCTTAGAAAATCGAGAACTGCTCAGTACATCGAAACTACTATGTAACTTATATAATGAATTTTGCTTGATCATCGCCAAGAGATACACTCTAGTCGCATAAGAGTATCGAGCTAGATAACAATGCTTAAGAAGGTAGTTTTCTCGAATTTTTTGTGTTGTTAACATAAAGAAGGTAAATCAAGTAGAACTTATTGAATTAACCAGCTCAATTAGACAAACGCAAATGTGTGTGTATCTGTACATATATCTGTATCTTTCCAATCATATATTCATAAGATATGTATCCCCATATTGCTAGAGACTCAACGGATATATCGTATAATATACTTTCTTATTATGTGAATTCACTTAATTTAATTTGACTGCAACTTAACACTAAAAAGACAAGTTTCAGCCTCACTCACATTTACCACACTGTAGTAAGTTACAAGAATGTGAGACGAGGTTCCAATTTGTGCATCCCACCAACCTCCACTCATTACAAAGTGATTTGACAAGTACAGACTTACATAAAAAAATCAATAACATCCATTGCAAACAACACGATTCCGTGACAACAACAACACTAGAAAGACAAGATTCTGCCTCACTCAGATTTACCACACTGTGGTAAGTTACAAGAATGTGAGACGAGGGTCCAACTTGTGCATCCCACCAACCTCCACTCATTACAAAGTGATTTGACAAGTACAGACTTACATAAAAAAATCAATAACATCCATTGCAAACAACACGATTCCGTGACAACAACAACACTAGAAAGACAAGATTCTGCCTCACTCAGATTTACCACACTGTAGTAAGTTACAAGAATGTGAGACGAGGGTCCAACTTGTGCATCCCACCAACCTCCACTCATTACAAAGGGATTTAACAAGTTCATATTCACATAAAAAAATCAATAACACCCATTGCAAACAACGCGATTCCGTGACAATTACACGAACAACAAGTCCGATTATATTAACAAGTGTACTGTCAATTTACAAAGACGAAAATAAGAGCTAGATAAGACTGTATCAAGTTACCTTTACGTGATGACAAATTTTAAAGTTCAGCACAAGTAGCGTTGCTTCTGACTTTTTCTACGGAGGCGATCAAATTGGAATCAATCGGCATTGAATCGGATGTTTCTCCTGAATTCTTAAGATGGTATATCATGTGCAATAGGCCACACAGAGTCTCGTTTTTTAGGGAAGATCTGTTATCAGTTTTGATTAGATTCAATTTACTGAAGAAACGCTCGACAGATGCATTGCTAAATGGTAGTGCCAAAAGAGTAGAAACAACAAGAGATAGGTTAGGAAAGCATGGCAGATCCGCAGCATTCTTTGCCTTCGATATAATGTTCCAATACTCCTGACAGGACATATCAGTTGAAATTCCAGGCATTAAACAATGTTTTCTATATTCCGCGTCTGTCTCATTCTTGTTGGCAAAAGTCAACAATTGCGGCAGAATATCAAAAACTTTTGCTATTGACGGCGGTTGGAGCTGAATAGCGTTGGCAGGATTCAAGAACTGAATCACATCATACAAAGGATCTTCAAGGGTAAACCTAGCTTGGATCTGTCTAACAGCTTCTATTAAAAACGCTTTACAGTTCCTGTAAAATATCACCAGTTCATCTGGTGTTGCACTGCTTTTCAGCTCGTTTAGAGTTTCAGTGGCCGCGACGCCAAGGTATATGCTTTCATCTGTCACCATAGACGCGGTGAAGAGAGCATCAGATGGTTGTAGTGCTGTGATTTCACACTGCCTCACATAAGACACGCGCATGAAATCTGAACAGATACTTCTTATTAAGTCACACACATCCTTTTTGAGGCGGTATAGTGCAGGAAGTTCTGACTGAAAGTGCTTATTGAACTTATTAAAGCGGCTAAGACTGTATGAAAGAAACTCTAAATATGCCAAAGAAAAAGAGTCATTTAAAGTTTGCATGATTGCATCATTAGTATTAGTGGGATCACTAAACGCTACTTCCGTGAAATATAATTTCAAAGCATCCCACTGCTCTAATAGACGGTTAACACACTGCTCTAGTGACAACCATCGTGTCTGACCAGGCGCCAAAATTTTATGTGGTTCTATTCCGACAAAAGTTTGAAATTCTTGAAATGAAATCTGTCTTTTCGAGCTTAGATGGAAATGGTTAAACACATTACGGCAAAGATCCTCGATAGATTTAGGTAATTTTAGACAAGCATATGATGCACATAAATGAATTAAATGGCACGAACATTTTACAACATGAACATTTGGCAATTCTTTTTTTAATAAAGAAGCAACAGAATGTTTGGATCCCATCATGACGTTAGTCGTGTCAGAACAAAACCCTACAATGTTGCTCAATTTAATATTTTTATCACTGAAACATTTTTGAAGTGTAGAAAACAATCCAGTGGCTGTGCTATCCTGGATTTCAACAAGATCAACAAAGGAGCTCTTGATTGCACCCTCACTCCAATATTGCACGATGACTCCAAGCTGTTTAGCGGTACTGCGATCAGTTGTTTCATCAATTATTACAGAAAATAAACGTTCATTAAGGACCACGACAAGATCACTTAGTAGATGTTTACCGAAACATTGTCTAATAATGTTCGAAGCTCTTTGTTTCCCTAAGCTTACTTTCTTTAATGCTTCATTATCTGGTAACATTTGTTTCAGCAGTTGCAGCAATGAGTCACTTAACGAAATAGGCAAATTATGCTCAGAAAGATATGCACATATCCGCAATTCAATTTTTCTGGCTGACTTGTCAATTGGATCGTTTGACAAGATGAAGGAAGTTAAAGTTTGAGTTTTCCTTCTCTGCATTGAGAGATTTTGATGGCGTTGACTGTTTGCATGACGCGTAATCTCCGATTTACCACACGTAATGGTAGATGAGCATATGGTACAGTATGCCATATCTTTAGTTGAGGTAGAATACTGAGATTTTTCTAACCAGCCTCGAAACAGTGGTTCGCTTCTCCATCCTTCCTTCCATTTTTGTGTGTAGGGCTTAACAGACGATGAAATTTTGCTTTTCTTCCTTGGTGGTGTAGCAGGTTGATCGGACGGAGAATCCATTTTACTGCAACGCAAGTAACCAAATCTTATCTGTTACAATGCACTATTGCATGTGATGCACCTTGCACAGTTAATTGCTCTCGACTGAAACAAAACTATCTGCGCATTGCCCTGCAGGGCTGCAACTGCTGCGTTATAAACGCGCCTAATCGAAGATTGAACAAGATTCGTTCGAGCTTCGATAATTCGTATTAAGTTGCAGTATCTTGGTTCGTTCAACGCTCCATTTTGGAAAACATGATTAAATGGAATATTTCATGGCCACAAGGTAAAAAAAATGGCCAAATTGGTAAAAATGGCCAAGTGATTTTTATCACTGCCACGGCGTTAAAAGAATGACCAATTTTGGATAAATTGGTTATGAAATGGCCAATCTGGCAACCCAGAATTCTGCCCTCGAAGTCGGCTCGGCTCGAGCGGTGTCGTTGTTTACACGTTGTATAGTTGTTCAATTCCACTAAACGACGATGACCGATGTATTGGTGTAAACCTTGATGCATTTACGAGTTAGTTGACGTAAGGCTAACGTAAGGCTATCAAATATCGATCTCTAAGCATTATATCAAGTTGCCTACCACTTCAATTACTGTAATTTTAATAAACCAAGGTAATAATTATTTGAGCAAATCTGGCAACATTATACTCAGGAGAGATCACAGCTGCCAGCTGGGTGATTAGCAGCGATGCGCACAGCAATTTGAGCCTTATCGTAGGGCGCAATAAAGAATAAATTGAACGCAAGTTCGGTTGAGCTTTGCGTTTGTTCCAAATTTGACTCTTATTGAACATTTTCATTAACGTTCCGGTGGAGTACTTCCACAAAGTACCTTATAAAGTACTTAGGAGAACAAACTTGATATTGGTAATGAAAACCGGCAATACCCTATAATTTTGCTGTGCTACCCTGATTGAAGTCGAATTACCCTAAAAATCATAGAATTTTGCGTTACCCTAAACTCTACCCTAGACAGTGTCTGATTACCCTAAAATGGGGTATTTTACCCTAAAGTGGAAGCACTGGCTGGCTTGGTAAGGGATTGGAGTGGAGGAACCAAACAACCTGCCTCTGTTGCCTGGCCCCGCATAGAAACGATCCTAGCGCCAGCGGCAGCCCGTGGAACTTATTTTACGGACACGCCTCGTATCAATGAATAAGAGAGGTTACTATTCGAGAGCTTACTGGAATGTTTCTGGGAGTGTTTAGCGACCGTTAAAAACCTAATCTTTTGGGATATTCGAACCTTGTCTCAGCATATAATGGATCAACATGGGAAAATTAGGACGAAAATAAGCATTGCTTATGTGAAAACTTGATTACTGTATGATTTTTACGTTTCACCGACCATTATTGAGTGCTTTCAATTGTTATAAACTAGTAAGGTGGTTATGTTAAAGAAAATTAAAAAAACACTAAAAGACATCATTCAACTTCGAGCTATGGACTCAAATTCGTGACCAAACGCGTGCAAAAGACCTTGCTGCCAACAAAAATTGTTTCGGCATTTTCTTGTTCGTATTCGCATCACTTTCTGTGATATCAATTGTTTCGCTGCTAAGTCGAGGACTCTTGATCGGTAACAGTGATTTAGAGTTTTAGAGTAGTTAGAGTAGTAAAATTCTTGGGTTATTTTATCAGACTAGTGTGCATCATCCGTCTAAAATAACGTGATTCAATATATTTTCTGTAGACAAATTTTCCAAAAGTGGATGACAAACAAAGATATCTATTCTAATAGAACTTGCGATTGAAATATTCTTG
This sequence comes from Morinoia aosen, assembly GCA_030386875.1. NCBI lineage: Eukaryota > Metazoa > Arthropoda > Malacostraca > Amphipoda > Talitridae > Morinoia > Morinoia aosen. Next base: position 47,726,129 of record CM059575.1, read on the forward strand.
TACTTGTGCACTGGTGAAATATGTATCTCAGATACCGTCATTAGGCATCCGTGAAAAAGAGACGCACCAACAACACAAGCAGTTACTGTGCATTATCATTTAAGAACTAAAACTTTTCACTTGAAATTAATTCAAGTTATGTTCAAATTAATCCAAGTCAAATTCAAATTAATCCAACCCTAGGTTGCCTTAAGAACTGACATAATCACTCGTTAATTTGAGCGTTTACCGTGTTAAATATGTATCTATCGGATGCGATGAGCAAGACAAACGTGTTTTCTTTCTGCAGGGAATACATAGAATTTCCGCCGGTGTTGCAATCTAATGATAAGCTGTCGTAAAATGTGCTAAGTATCCAGCATCAGGAGACAGAGTGCGATTCAAATCTTTGAGCAGCGTAAAAGGTGCAAGACAATTAGATAAAAACTTCGTATTGTGGTACACATAAGAGATGTTTTAAAATTCTATTTTAATTGTTGTATGCATCCAGTGAAATATTCGTGTTCAAAAAGAAATTTGATGTTACACATACACATAGTAGTATCGAAGATTTATTTACAATCATATAGAACATAACCTAACCAATACTAACCTAACTTATCCTACCCTTTCCTATTCTAACCTATCCTAACCTAACCAAACCTATCCTAACCGAACCTATCCTGATAAAATGTCAAACATATCAATGCATGTATAGGCGATCTTTTAATGTTACACTGAGGAATTCGGTATCCATGATACCGCAAACTCAGTCGAAAGCGTAATGGATACCAAACAAACAAATCCTATGTTTCTTAATTAAGAAGCGGACACCCAAGAAATATATTAATAAATACATAAATAAGCAAACAACGGGTATTATTATGATAGATTCCTAAGTGTATAAATGTCTCCACAAATTTAATGTATTCATTGAGATTCCATTTCTAATAACATAGGAGAAATTACGCCCAAAAAATGTATACATTTAATTATTTATTTGCTATTAATACCCTTCAGGGTGACAACTATTTGGTTATGTTAAAGAAAGCAAATTGACTATGGGATTTAGCACTCCCAGGGGGAAAATACTTGAGGGCCCGAGTCGAGAGTTAGTGTGGTCTTTAGCCGGAAAATAAAGTCGCGAGTGAGACGGTAGCACGCCTACCAGCACACGGACTCACCTTCCTCACAGTCGTCCTCGCTCATGGAGACCCGTGCCACCAGTTACGACGCTCTCCCGCTGTACGACTGTTCAGAGGTTTAGCCGTCACCTCCCTCAGAGCAAGAAGATCACTCCTAACCGTTCCCGGGCACTCTCACCTCGGACAACTACGCAGCTTTCCCACTGCACTAACTCTAGTTTCTCTGCAAACTAGACAGCTCAAGCACAGCCTCACGATAATAAGCAGAGGCGCAACTCGAAACCAGGAACTTAATCTAAGTCTTCACTTTACCACTATCGAAAGCACACTGGCGTCATCGGCTCTCCCGCCCGCAGCCGTCCGGCAGCGGCGGCAAGATCATTGTCTCGCTCAGCCAGAGCGCACATCGTTGTAGCGCCCTCCCACGGCGGCAAACACCACACCACATCTCCCCCAGGTTCTCACGGAACTCACGTTGTTTAGTGCCTAGCACTCATACTCATTCAAGTATATGGGACGCCGTCCCACATACCACACAGGTTAAGTTAACTTAGGTTAAGTAGGTTAGGTTAAGTTAGGTTAGGTTGGGTTAGGTTAGGCCAAGTTCAGTTAGTTTGAGGTTCTGTTAAAAAGTTTAAGAATCCCTGTTTTTGAGTGCCGAGATGGAGGGTCGAATGGCCAAACACCAGCGGTCGTTGTCATAACTTATAATAATGATTTATTGCAGGTTAACTTTGGTATTCCGCTGTAGAATCCACTTACTAAGTACTTGAAGTGGTTATAATGCAGTGATTAATAATAACTGTATAACGAACAGATAGGTTAATAAACCTCAGTAGTACTACATAGTAAAATGATTGGCGCGCATGGCAACTTTATGTAGCTACTCGGAGGTGGAGGGAAAGGGGTGGGCGGGGTAGAAATCCTGCGACATTGGACGCTGTGCCGCCCGGCCACAGCCCTCTGTGCGGCCGTTCTCTCCCGCACTTACGACATCACAGCGTAGAACGGCGTAGTAAACGCTTCCTCAACGCGCAACTGCCCAAGTGTAAAGTGTACAGAGCAGTGGTGAGACTTTCGTAAAATTTGAGCCTAAAAATCAAATCTCCCTTGAGCAACCCCACTCTCCCACCTAGACGCGCCAAGTCATCTAGGTATACGCATTGCACAAAAATTCAAAACATTAGCAAAGAAATTGGCATGATGTTGCATTTTGAGATTCATCTTGCACTTGGCAAACCAGAATTTTATGCAACACAAGCTGAAAGGACCTTAAAATACAACGCACCAATGACATAGACTAAATATAATCCTTACATGCTGTTGTGAGCATGGGGCACAAGTACTGCTGCCATTTGGAGGTCCTTGTTGTTACTCTTTTTGTAATTGTTCATGTCTGTTTTGCCGAGAACATGGCAAAAGAGCACTTGTTCTCCAATTAGTAAACTCAACTGCAGCCAATTTTTGCATGTCTTTCATTCCTACTGACCAAATAAGTTTTCCAGATCTTTGTAGATTTTTTTTGCAATAAGTCAGGTATTTCATTCATAGAGACTTTATTAGAACAATAATTACCTACACAAATTATTAGGGCTCGATATTCAATAGCAGGCAAAAGAATTGCATCAGCTGTGTAATTATTATATTGTGGAAGGGTATGGCATCAATGTTCACTGTTAAACTAATGAGATATGCACTCTCATGTTAGAAATTTCTTTTTCATTTTTTTTCAACTGCTTATCCAATCAAAGTGCACACACTCTCCATTACATGTCACTCACTTCATATCTAAATCCTCTTCACTGTTACAAATTGACAAAGAGCTGTTGGAATTATCAGTGGATCAGCCGAACAGTCCAATTCACTGCGCGTTTTTTCTACTCTTTCTGGAGACATGTCTTTCTGAAGAGTTACCTACGTCAGTTTGAATTTCTAAACAGGCAAAAATCCTTGGCCTTTTCTGTTTTTCACTTTATTCATATAATAATTTTCTCATTCTTGGATTTTCCATCACCATAGGACAATTGCTAAGCGTATTTTTTAACTTTAAAGCTTATATCACTAACTAAGAACGCCCAGAGCTTAGTTTGACTAACGCGCTTGTTGTGAAGTCGTGACTCACTGACGTCAACATTGACCGCTGCACGCTCCCGTGGTGAAATGTGTGCGACCATAAACTTAGTTCTATATTTTTGCTATTTCATGTGACAATAAAACAACTTCGTTGGAAATCAAAATGATTAAAATACTCTTCACTATGAAATAAAAAAATTGATGAATGAATTCATGAATATGATGCAAAGTTGGAGGTAATTATTAATGCTGGAGTAATACCAGAGGCTCTTTATGTACATGCTTGTATTAATTATACAATACTTGCATTTAAAATTTGGATGTTGTATTGCAATGGCTCATAATAATTTTAGCCTGCTGCAAGTAGAATTATTTTCCCTATATCAATGCGCATGTTTATTCGTTCTTTCGTGTGTTACGCCATGCTTGTGTTCTAAATTTTCTGTAAATTGTCTTTCATTGTTTATTTATCGCCTTCCAAGTTGTAAAAAGCGTCACCCTTGGGTCTGCCATAAAGTAGCGTCCGGATCTATCTAGCAAACCGAATTAAAAGAAAAATCATGCCATCAGAGATGACCTCCATACTAAAAATTTTTACCACATCAGCGACTGCACCTTCTGAAATTAACCCGCATACTAATCATCCTCCTATATAAACTGCTGCCACAGAACAGATCTGACTTTTAGAGTGGCAGGATCAGCCAGTTTCTTGGCGGATGTTCTCCACCCCTTTTCGAAGCCCGGCGAAATTTTCTACAGCGATTGGAGTGGGCTTTGGAGCTTCTTCTTGTGACTTCTCTCTCTTCGGACTTCTCTTCACCTATCCGGAGAAGATTTGGGACCTTGGGGAGATCGTCTGGGCAAGAATCGCTCAGGAATGTCCCAAGGCATAGTTCTGAGTTCCACACAGACGCTATCCACGAGAACATGATCCTGTAGATCTCCGACGTGGGATGGACTTGAGCTGGGGACGTGGAGGATAGCGAGAGCAATTTCGGCGCTACTCCTGACGACCTGTATAGGTGGGTGCATAGGTAGCGTGGACCTACTTTATGTACCTCAGTCATTAAGAGGAAATTTCGCTCTAGCCGTGTGGGAGACGACTCCATGATTTAATAGACTCTTCCGTAATTATTTTCTAATTGCCTTCAACGGTTTGCCCTTCTAACTTTAATTGGCCTAAATAGTTGAGACCAAAGGTTGACGCTTTCTTTAGGGTAATTCAATTTTGACTAGCGGATCAGTGCTGAGCCAATGGTAATTCAGCCGTTACCTTTCGATTGAAATCCGTGTACGTCGCAACCAATGCTTGTGTTCTGTTTTTTTCATTTTGCAGGAAGGGAGTGGAGGTCCGGAGGCGAGGGGGTCGAGAGCGGGAATTTCGTTCCTGCCATAAATTTAATTATTCTGGTCTTTGAACTTAAAAGTGAAAACCCTTTGCCTTTTCACTCCTTACCAAGGTACTATCCTTATTAAATCTTGATGATCATTTGATCATTTGATGTTGATCGTTTGATTTCCAATCAAATTGGTCAAGTCATTTATGTTGGCCATCGGAATTTCAGTTTCCATAATTAGGAGAAGAACGACGAAGGCATTTTAAGGGAGTTGGCATTTTATTTCTACAACAAAATAATTGGCAAATGGATTGACTGTGAAGAGTTTAAAATGTGAAAATAGGCAAACAAAATTTCCATCATTCCTAGCAAATTTTACAAAAAATAACTTAAAATTCCCAGCGTTGTTCTCTTATAAAAATCGGAACATAGCGTTGTACTCACTTGGTGGTAAACTGTCACTGAAAGCGTAATAGATGTGAAATTCGATTTAAAACAAACTAAGCTCACGTGTGAATTGGCTTATTTTAAAGGGATCGCTACCCCTAAAATTGACCTAATTTACCTAATTTTTCAAATTTCCCCTATCGAATTTCTATTGCAACAAGGGTAATGAAAATGCATAACGATATATAAAATTGAATTCGAAACACATTTACTTCAATAAAAAGTTTCCATTTTGGCACCAGAAAAAAAGTTCGCACGCAAATATACAAAAAATATATATACAGGGTGTTCTCTAACTCATGGTACAAACTTTGACATTATGTATTGAAACCCAAAACCAACACATTTCCGTGAATATCGAAAGGCCCAAAAATCCTTCGTTTTCGAGATATCGAGTCGTAGAAATTTATTTGATTGTAGGGAAATTTCTCACTTTCTTAATTGTGGCGACCCTCTATATGGCAACATTTGTGTGCTTTTCTAACTCTGGTGGGGACAGTCTTCCGAGTCTTAGGTAATGAAAACTCATCTGATTTCGTTAACTTGAATTATTAGAAAATTGACATTACAAGAATGGTTCAAAATACCTGCCCTGTTCGTCAATGCAAATCTGAAACCTACGGAGTAGCGATTCCCGAACACAATCGAACACTCGCGGATCATCCTCAATGCATCCTGCAGCGTCCACTATCCTTCCAACAAGTACCATCTCTGGCTCCACTGGGGTCTCATAAATTAAACTCTTTATGTGCCTCTACTGGTAAAAGTCCAAAGGTGTCATATCCAGGGATCTCGCTGGACATGAAACTGGGCCAGAACGTCCTATCCATCTGTTGGAACATGTACGGTCTAGATATCGCCGCACATTCATTGAGTAATGTGATGGAGCACCGTCATGCTGGAACCACATCTGTCGTCAAATAGCCAAGTAGTCATTGTCAAGTAGGCCAGGCAATACCTCCCTTAGAAATACTTCACATTAATCTCCTGTTACACGCTCAAGCAGGAAATATTGCCCGACTAAATTGTTACAGACAATACCAGCCCACACATTTACACTGAACCGGTGTTGGTAATTACTCTGCCGCACAGCGCGAGGGTTTCCATTTTGCCACATGTGGAAGTTGTGTGTGTTAAAAATACCACCGCGACTGAACGTTGGGTAATCAGGGAAGAGCACATACTTTGGAAACTCATTATCCTCTTGGTACTTAAGAAGGGTTTACACTAGGGAACATTTCGGCCGTGAGGCGCGACTCGTGTAGACGAGGCTCACCACTGTGAGCCAGAAGTTCCCTATTCGCTCTGATCGAATTCGTGAGGCGCGCCGCACGTGAGCCTCGCAGCTCAGTCTCTGGTCAGTGTGTAGTTAGCAGTCATCAGGTCAGGTGCAGCCTTTTGCTCATCGATTATGGCTGACATAACGCTGCCACGAGAAACTACATTGCTTTTAATTGAAATTTACTAAGCCCATCAATGCGTTTGGCAGACCAAAAGCTGCGAATATAAGGAGGCTGCTTTCCATTATATTTGAATGAAAATAAGCGAATATAGTATCATTTCACTCATGCAAATAAAAAAGAGAATACGTAGTTTATGATGCAACAGCAGCAATATTCAGACAAACTCGTCTACTGCACCCCATCTTTCATAGCAGCTGGCCACACACTGACTGATTTTGAGCAGCGCGCGCTCCGTGGCACGCTCCATGTCTAGTCTAAACGCACATGGCTCATGTGAAGCTCCACACGAGGCGTCTACACGTGAGCCTGCAGCAAAATGGATACCAGTGTAAACAGAGCTTTATTCATAAACCAACGTGCGAACCGTTCACGAGGGTTAAAGTCAGCTGGATTAAGCTCTTGCACTCTCTGAAAATGGTATGGGTGCATGCCGTTGTCATGGACAGTCTGCCATACTAGTGAGTGAGAACGTATTCTGAGTGCATTTGCCGTGGCTCGAGTGCTTGTACGTGGGTTTGCTGCAAAATGCTGTAGTATCCGCTCTTCGTCATCAGCGCGAGCTCGCTGAGGACGAGGACCATCAACATGTCTTCTGTTTACCTCAAAACTACCTGTGTCCCACAGCCGCTGATGAAATCTAGTGGAACTACGATGATCAGGCAAATGACGGTTAAGAAAACGATATGCATACAGTCTAGCAGTCCTTCTAGAATTGCCATTTGCCGCACCATATGCCTAGATCATATCTGTCTTTTCAAAATTTGGTAAACGATCCTTGTTTTTGGGAGTGTTCCGCAGCGTTCACCGACAGCAGACGACAGGTAAACTAATATTGCCATATAGCGGGTCATCACAATCAAGAAAGTGAGAAATTCCCTTAACATCAAATAAATTTCAATGATTCGATATCTCGATAACGAAGCACTTTTGAGCATTTCGTTATCCATGAAAATGTGTTTGTTTTGGGTTTCAATACATAATGTCCAAGCTTGTACTATGAGTTAGAGAACACCCTGTATATATATATATATATATATATATATATATATATATATATTTATATATATATGTAATGCGCGAAACACCTCTCCTTCTACAATTTTCAACGTAGAAGCTTTATTTTGGCCTCATATTCGACGCGGAAAGAATGTGACGTCTGTAAACTGAAGGATTATATTGAATTTCGAATTAAAAAAAACTTATTGATTCATTTGTCAAAAAAGTTTTTAAAGTCCCAGATTTTTCACAATAGAAATCTAATTTAGAGTTCAAATGGAATTTCGCTTCGTTCCGCTGTTTCCACTGTCTTGCCGCGTCGAATGAGACAAAAATCAAGTTTCTACATGGAAAATTGTAGAAGGAGAAGTGTTTTGCGCAATTTATATATTTTTTTCACATGTTCGTGCTTCAAATTTTTGCCTATTGCGAAATTTTATTGAAGCAAATGTGTTTAGATTGCAATGTTACATCTCCTCATGCATTTTTGTTCCCAAGTTGCAAAACATGCAAAAAGGGGAAATTTTAAAATAAGAAAATATATAGGGTTAGAGATCCCCTTAATTAACTTGGAAGTTACAGGTTCGATTTGAAATTAAATTTCGGTTTTATAATGTACACTCAGTTGAAAACAAATACCTCTCATTGGAATTATCGATGGCAGTGCCGATTTTCCTGTCCAGAATTTTCTGCATTGATCTGCAGTGACCGGTGAAGAAAAATTTCTTCCCGAAATAGGCCCCGCACTGATCCTAAAAAGATGCACGGTCCCCAGATAATTGATGCCGATCCGCACTAGCATTTCTGACTGGGCAATGCTCTGCTTGAAACACTGAGTATTCTTTTTTAAAGAACATGTACAAATGAACGCAACTACAATCCTAACACTGACCTCATTTAAGTACTTACGTGCAAATGTCGAAATCACTTTTTCCCAGAGCAGTTATACAAGCAAGTATTTAAACGAACGTCATGAGTGCTAAGTAAATTCATTAAACATAAATATTTAAACATAATTAATTTTTTGCTACAGTAGCCCATGTTCTCAATAAATTTCAAAATGCTGTCATTCAGTTGAAGTTCATCACGTGATAAAGTTCGAAGAAATTCACTCAACATTTTATTGGAACACTGTAAATCGTTAAAAAGTACTACCTATGAAGTCTATAAAACATCAAAAACCACCCTTTAATACCAAGGTTCTATTTTCAACCCTTTTCGCAGTGACCATAGTTGCAAACCATCAAATGAAGATCTATACCCTAACACAAAAATCTTATATAACGTGACTAAAAAAGAGCATATTCAAATTATAGAAGCGTTACACATCCATAAACTTAAACCTGTACTCAACGAAAACACTAATGACTTTTTTGCTCTAAAATTATGTACTAAAACCGCATCTTAGTAGTCCGAGGCCACTGCTTGTGCGGTCATTTCGCCCCTATCGCTCGTCCAGTGAACATCTATAGTGCGCAATACTATTACTGTACCTGATCTTGTGTATGCATATTTTTGAAGAACAATCTTTATATCTAGTCACTTGTATAATGTTTTTGTGCTGTGATTTCATTTTTCATTCTAGTCTCATATAGCTTAAGAATTAGATTTGCATTTTACCAATGTGACTGATCAATTTTTCTGTACATTTTCAGCCTGATGATGATGTTTGTACATCGAAACGTTGCGTTTTATAGACCTCATAGGTAGTACTTTTTAACGGTTGACAGTGTTCCAATAAAATGTTGAGTGAATTTCTTCGAACTTTATCACGTGATGAACTTCAACTGTTTCGCAAAGTTGAGAAATTAGAAAAGAAATGCTGTCATTCATAAAGAGGAGTACCACAGATAAAAAAATGAATCTAAGCTGTCACAAGTTATTTTGATAGCCTCCCCAGCTAGGGACTGTCTTTAGGTCTCATTTGTATTTGAGCTTGAAACAAGTCAGTTTTGAACTGTATAAGTTTTCAATACTATTGAGGTTGGAGGACGAAGGAGTCATTGCCAACAGCATCAAAAATAACTTTGCTGCTGAGTAAACGCATTTCTTGGCAACTTCAACAATTTTATTCATGTTTGAAAGAGATATTTCATCTTATCGATGCCATTTCTAACTCTGTATGTAAAATTTATGCTTTCTCTTGCCTAAAAAAAAACATTCGTGAGTCATGCTTCATCTTTTAGCAATTATACTGCGGGAAACACCTGTTCAGACTATATTTTGGTCATCGGGGCTCTTTCTTTCATATATTTTTATCCACTGGGATAACCAATTCGAAGGTCTGTAAAACAGGAAGCGTATAGATCCTTTGCGATAAATATTATTTAAAATATCTTCCGTAAAATCTTGTATATAAAATATCTTCTGAACTCTCACTTACGTGCAATACTTATTGAAAATTCAAATGTTACCTTATTTCTCCAGTTCAAGGAAACCCTTCCCATTGAGCTATATAAATGTGTGCACTGCACGTCGTATGTCGGCATAACGTCACGAAATTTTCGAATCACCGTGGCTCAGCATGTGGTAGATGCTTTAATGCAGGGATTCAGGTAGCAAGCCCATCCCATTCAGCAGTTTGAAGTATTGCTTCAAAAATACAATGCTCATAAATCTCCTACCTAATTTCAAAATACTTAATTCAATTACAACTCCGAATGATCCCAGGACTTTTTAATCTTTACATATTGTTGAGCGAAAACCATAGTTAAATGACACAGACATTTTGTATCCCTCATAAACGACGTTAGATAACAATTGTTCATTACTATTTCTAGTAATAGTAATAGTACTATTCTAATTATATTTTATTATACATGTTTTCGAAACTTCCTATTCAATTTCTTCCGATCTTTCATTTTAGAAATGTAACGAATTTTGACTGAACAAAAGATTGAACCGGACTCTGAAACGCTTTCGCTAGAGATGATTAACTTCAAGAAATTTGCGATACTCAAAAATTGATTGTTACTCGTGAACGAGCATGAATATTACCTAGTCAAGTGTTACCATCTGTCCATTTAGTGTTGCTCACCACTATGTTGAAACATTTTTATCGCCATTACAGTATGTTCAACTTTAGTTATTTCGGCTGTTTGCGTTTTCAAGTAAACTAGCTGTTAAGTGGAGTCGAGTGCTCCATTTTACGACCAAATGGCCCACGGTTAACAGAGTGCAGTTTTGATGCAGCTTCTAAATAATACCTTGTTATCAGCAAGCTACACTACGAAAAATAGCAGGAGTGTAGAGCAGCAGCTGCGTTTTCTGATTTGTTGTATGGCACACGCAAGGACTCGCATTCTTCACGAAGAAGTGGACGTTGCACGGGTGTTTCATTACCAAGGCTTGTACAGATAAGTAAGCCATAACTCAAGGAGCTGACAGATGAGTGCTCTATGACCCACCTAGAAGGACTGGAGCAAGCCATAATAAAACGAGCTTAGATCGATGATAACAATGAGCTTGCTGCAGGGAGTGCCACTCATCTAAGGAGACGTAGCAAGTTCAACGACGGCTGTATTTCAGGAATTGCTGTGCACGCGTGGGATTGTGGTCAGACGAATTAAAATGTAAAATAATGATAACGTGTTAGTGCTAACACAGTAGTATTCAAAAGATTAAAAAAACATTGGAAACATCAATTGTCGATTACAGTACCATACAAAACCTGCAAATTTTTTCTGCCTTTTGTTGACTGAGGGTCATTTACCCTCCGAACTGTGAAGGGAACAAGACGAAATTAAGCGTGTGTTTATCTTCAATTTTGAGCCATGGGAAAGTTTCAGATTTACTGAGGAAAATGCAGTGTTTGCTTCTCTCCATAATTTCACATGAAATTAACAACTGTCTCTTCAAATATCATATTTCACTTCATGTATCATTGTTGTATGATGAGTTTTTTCTTCGATTACAATATTGATTGCGCTAATATTATGCGACCCAGGTAAAACTTCGATTGACCTACATATCGTTATTCACCCAAGAGAAGAATAATGCATTCACAACTATTTATTAATTATTGTAAAAGTTGAAAGCCAAAATATTCAATAAAAAACCGTTAAACTGAAATTTAAATTAAATATTAGTACGTTGACTGAGTAACTTTCATTATATTTTATTATTTTATTTTTTCAAAAAAATTTACACTTAACCCATTTTTTACAAAAATATATTTAAAGTGAAAATTTCCCTTTACTGCACTCAACACACTCATCACAACGTTTAACAGTATCAAAAGCCGTCATTTTAAATGATCAGAATAGTTCCTTCACATTGTCCGGGTGATTTTCAGACAACGATTTGAATATTTCTGAGCTGCGCTTTGAATACTGTATTATCTTCTTGAATTAAATACATCAGTTGGTAGAAACATATTAGCCATAGTTAGCGCTTTTTCAAGATAGAAATTTAAAAGTTTATTTTATGAAACTTGTTCCGAAAATATCTGTTGAATCATAAACTGGATCATATTATGATCATAGCTGGATCATAATAAATCTGTTGAATCATTAACAAATTCATGTTAATGTATTAGGACTGCGTATAATGATATTTAGGCGCGTCGCTGTGTCCCATCTGTCAGTGTACTAAACTACCCCCATTCGGTTGTGACGACGAGACACTTCCATGTGAAACGAGTCTACTCGCTTCAAATTGATGTAGAAAAGTCCAACTGAAAGCTCAGTTTTGCTTGAGGAACAAATGTAAACTGCAGTTTTTTTAATATGTTTGAGACAAATAAGAAACGAGCTAATCAAACGCTGGAGAAAAACAAGTTTTGGAACTATAAACTAATGCACAAACCTAAAACTTTCATTCCTAGTCGTACATCTGTAGTTTGAAAAAAAAAACAAATATACAACGTTTGACAACGAAATTTCTTCATTTATTCACAAAAGAGTTACAAATTTAATAGCCTGGCTTCATGCGCCTAACTGGTTCTTTATATCGTAATAAAATAGACTTTTATGATTAGGGATACGAGCTCGTTTGAGGAATCTAACTTCCTTCCAATCTATTCATCATAATTTTAATTTAAATTAATCAACACTGTGATAAACCTGCTACATTTGTATAGTATCAAACTAAAAATTCCTCGCATATCTTTTACATCCCTTCACCCCTCGCGCAATTTTCATCAGGGTGTCGACGGCAAAGACTCGCTGCAGTACATCAACCGTCATAATTCTTCCTTTTTTAGCTCAAGTTTTAAGCAACAGCTGAGTGATACAGCACAATCATCTGATAACCCGCAATAACTCATCCTTTATTTAATTAATTCCTAGGTATAAGTAAAACATCGTCTCTTCATTGCTGCCACTATAATGGTATGGATACTTGTGCTTGCTAACATCAGCTGACTTCAAGGCGTCGCTAATGGATACATGATGTCGGAGCACAAGATATTTCATTTGTTTAGAAGAACTTTCTTAGCCTGAAAACAAAAGTCTTGAAAATCCATATGCTTTCACAAATATTTCAGTAAAAGGCAAAGAATCTTTCTTCAACGATGGAAAAATGGTGAGCAACTTCCGTAAGTGTTTTGAGAACCTACTCAAACATCTGCATTAGATTTGCAGTACATATTTTATTTGTCTTTGTGAATGATATATAAGTCATTTTCTATTAATTTCTGTTCTGAAAAAAATTATTTCGTTAATAGTTCAACATTTTTCATTTACATTTACAACATTTAATGCAAACACAAAAAAATAAATAGCAAGCCAATATTGTTCTCACAGTATATTGAAAGTACACAATTGCTGCCATTATACATTGCATGTTTATAACTGGTAAACTAAGACTAGTGGAACAGTCGTATATTTTGTCATTTAATTTGCAGGAATTAAGTAAAGTTCTGAGGTGCTATCCCTACTTCTTTAAATGATTAGCGTTGATCCCTTCTGAAAGTAAATTTGATGAAAAAAAACTTGCGTAGCTCTTATCGTACTCTGCAGGTTGAAACTGTTCCATTTGAAAATGAGAGCCTGACTTGAGTTTTTCTCCGTAGCGTTATGATTTTCGTCGCAATCTATATCGTTATGATAGCTGCTAAGCATTCACTCGCGATAAATCTTCTCCCCGACGCCGTCATGTTATGCATACCGGGGTGCGGATAAGAGATTATCACCCTAATTACTGTCGCACCTCCTGTCTTCAAACAATTCCGTTGCAAATGATCCAGCAAATATTAAGAATCTTACATTAGCAGGAATCTTATAAACGACTTTTAGTCCTTTAACTGCCAGAACATGTATCTGGATTACTACGGTTTCGATTAATTATAAAATACAAAATCTACTTATTCAGAATTGTAATTTGAAAAAATAGTAATCTAGTATTTTACAGGAACAGTGCTACGCAAATTATGATAAATTCCATTCATTGTAGCTTGGTTATCATTTAGCTGACATGAACTGTAAGAAACTTACTGACTTATCGAAAGTAACATTTAATTTTTGGGAAATGTAAAAGTTCAGTAAAACCGGTAAGCAAATTATGTATACAAATGAGAAAAAAATGTCAGTGTACATGTTCCTCAAACTTAGCACTCTTTTTTAGGATAAATTGAGTCCCTGGGATCTACAAAATATGAGGACTGAACCTGGTCACGAACATTATTGGCTAAATAATATAAATTATTGTGTTAAATTGTATGTCATCAACTAAATAAAAGGTTAATCATGAATTAGGTGCAGAATTATGAAAAATCAAGCATGTACTCACGAGTATAACCTGTTAAAATGTCCTCACTCTTTTTGGACTGTAGTAAAAAAAATAATTGTTAATTCCCGTTGGCACAACGTTAACTACGAAATGTAAATTTTCTGCCGTTGTTATTTGGTGGACGATGTGCATTGTTGGATCAGGGGGAAATATACGAACGTGATGTTCGTTCTCTTAAGAACTCAACACATCAACGTTTTTCGGTAATAAACATGAATTAAGAAACTCTCGTATTATACATAATGTTTTGCCGAATGTCGAATGCAATTACCTCAAACATCTATAGAGTCTCGGACACATCCTCGATTGTCTAATCATTTTTATTTCTAAATCTTTAATGCATACAAAATCTTTTCTTCAAGCCTAAAAATGATTCCATGGACTGTTGTGCTGGCCGCAGATACCGTTGGGCTAGTAGACATGAACATAGTGATAAGAATCGTTAAGATCTCTATTCATAAATGTCGGAAGGTATTGGTCATAATTCACTTCCTCACACCTGCACCAGATGCTTCTACTGCAAGACAAACGCGCTGAGTTACCTGGCAGAAGCCTAAAATAAAGCAATTCCTTTGGTAGTCACACATTTTTGTTGGTTTGCTCTTCTAAATGCTCAAGTACGTTCGGCTCTCAAGGATCGCCTTCGGGGAACGGAAGAAAAGGCGTTGTTCAGTTTGAGACCATGAGCAAATCTTTTCTAATTTTGGTCTGGTATTTTTACAAAAGATATATAAACTAGAGTTTTCTTCATGCGTTATTTTACAAAAGCGTCTTAGAATGAGCGTCAAACTATTTTTTGGCGTTTCGTGAGGATTAATGTTTTCTCTAGGATCCACCGAAGCCAATCACATTAATTTTTTCGTTCTCTGAATTATTATGAAGGAACCCCTATTGTATTATTTATTTCATTGAGCTTCTTACATTCTTGGACAATCCTCGTTTGCGCAGCAAATTAAGGGAATGGTCCCCCCAGAAGGAGGAAATTTTTAGAGATTTTAATTTTAGCTGGTATAGGAAGTGTTAGATGTCAGGTACATCCTGTGAGAAAATGAGCTTTGTACGTTCGCTCGATCGCCCACTACAGGGGTTTGAAGTTTGGGGGGTGGGGGGGTCGGTAAGATTTCATCATGTTACAGGCCTACCTCTGCTATTTCTTCACGGCATGACGTTGCTATGTAAGCTTCCAAATCCCTTTATTACTGTATAAAGATTGCAAGGGTCTTAGCTGATCCCACAAATAATGAAAGCGGAAAATTAGGATTGTTTACGTTTGTTTTGTCTTTTTTGGAAGGCCCTCATCTGGATTTTCAAAATGCATCTTCTCCTACAGTTTTTGAAATACAGTAATGATATAGGATCATTGGATGCGGAAGGATACATGAATTACGATAATCTATATGGCAATTCCTAATTAGCTGTCGATCAAAAGTTATGACGTCACATGTGCGAAATTTTAAACGAAAATTTTTTTTCATGGTTAATTTTTTTCTTTAAAACTCTAAAATAAAAATTGGGAACTCGTAATATTAGTAATGGTAATCCCTGAGTCTTCCCGCATCCAATGATACTCATATCATTACTTTAGCTTAAAAACTGTAGGAGAAGAAGCATTTTGAAACCCTCTCCCCCAAAAATTTTGTTTCCTATGAATATCTCTTTTTCTAGGTAAAAAATCGCATTTTTTATCGAATGAAAAAACTTTCTGTTTGTATTTTCTATATGTATACCAAAGTTCATTGCTTTAGGTTCATTAACAAAAAAATTCTATATGGGGGGCTCTATCTTCAAAACTTATGAATATTATTGTGCCAGCTTCGTATATATCCGCCTGGAGACCACAGACCGATTGTGTAATCTCAGTACGAAGAGGACCTGCGTGTATGAGAATCAACAATTTTTAACTTCAACGACTTTATCACCGCGCTCCTTCTCTTGTCAATCTAGAGAGAAAAGTTTTAACCAAAAAATACAATTTGACTACTCAAATGTTGTATGATAAAATTCACTTAAAAAACTCATCAAATCGGTGCCTAACCATCTGTTGGATATTTTTGGGGTCCCAACTCCTGTTCTAAACAAACTAGATTCCTACTCTGGCTAAGCTAGTATGAAGTGTATTACGCTGAACCCTTTATAAACCTCATATCACGATTTTAATGTCCGATATTAGATATATATCGACGTGAATTTAATTACTGCTCAAAATGTAGCAGCGAGAGACGCAGCTTACTATTTGGGCACAGGACAAATTTTCTATCCACAAAACCTAAAGTCGTTACAGTGGGACCAATAAAAAGGAGAGAGACGTCTATTGCCGTAAACTGAAATTGCTGTGGTGTCAATTGCCGGGGAATTGCTCACTTTCACCCTCGGGAAGGCTTCATTGCTCTTCCCATTCCCCAAACCGCAGCGCAGCGGATGTGCGTAGATTGCTCAGCGCAGGGTCCGCCACTGTAAACGGCGTCGACGCCCTCTCTTTCGGAGTGCCGTTCAAATTACATACTTGGCCACTTCTTAAGACAGTTCATTCAGTCGCTGGTGTGCTG
The DNA here is from genome assembly GCA_030386875.1 of Morinoia aosen. NCBI lineage: Eukaryota > Metazoa > Arthropoda > Malacostraca > Amphipoda > Talitridae > Morinoia > Morinoia aosen. The sequence continues at coordinate 47,742,844 of CM059575.1, forward strand.
GGAAGGAAGCATCGAGAGTTTTCAGGGCCTTGAGATTACTCATTCGAGCTTAACGAGTAAACAGAATTACTCATGCAAGTTTCATAAAGAAATATAAATTTCAATGCTCCATCTTAAAATATTATGTCTCTGTTTTTGCTGTGTGTGGAACAAATCAATCAAAAAGGAAACTAAAATGACAGTCAAAATTTATTTTTTTTGTGAAATTTCACACGTATAAGATAAGACAAAAACCAATTCTTCTCCATTTGCAGAGTTATTATTGATCTGAAAGATTATCTGAACTATAAGTTGAAGGCTACGTGTTGGGATGACATATACATAGGTATTGAATTTGTGAAAAAATTGTCTAACATAAATCGTTTTTGCAAAACAAGAATTTGCAACTAAATATTCAGTAAGTTAACGAAAGGGATTAGCAGTGAGCTTGAAAGATTACGAATAACACATCTACTGTATTTCTGTTCTAAATATTTCCCTTCAAATCACGGAAATCTAGCGTCATATTTCAAAAAACTCAGTTCACGTTACAGTTCAAGCTACACAAATGGTGCGCAAACGTGTTGTTTCCATCAATTGCCTTCTTGTATGATTTACCCAAATAAAAGGTTTTGTAAAATACGTATTGTTGTTTTATGAACTGTAAAAAAAACTGCAAAAATACAGACAAAAACAGACGAATTATCTGTTAAAATGACACAAACTGTTACTTCTAGTCCGTTTTCTGAATATTATCTGTTAAATCAACAAATTCATCCGTAATTCGTTTCGATACCGGACAATTTTTCTAATTTCCGTTGTTTTCACGGGTCAATTAAAAATTACGGGAGTAAATTGAATTCTTCGTTGTTGTAACGGAATCTTGGAAGTTGTCCGTTGTTCCAACGGCTCTTCTTCACATTTTTTTTTTTTTTTTTTTTCTTCACATTAGGAGTAGTTTTCACAGACAAACTGAATATTGCAGATTCGACTGACTCCTCAGGGGATTATACAGAATTCGATTAAATTCCCATTGTTTCAATGGTCCGTAACAGTGAAAACATGATCAAATATCTGTCACAATTGCTGTTAATGTTGCAGTATGTCTTGTATTACTCTGTCGTCGTTTTACTTTTTGTTCAACCAACACATTACCGATTTGCGTTTGCCAAGTATGAGATATAAAATTAATAATTCTGGCGGAACATCTGCATTTAAAAAATTAATAATACTCTCAGAATAGAATTTATAGTATTAGCGCTGCGTAAAGAGTTTCAAGCTGCAAATACATCAATTTGCCAACTAGAAATATATGATGGCCATTACAGAAAGCGAAACGTTAATAAAAGGCCTGTGAAAATTTATTCAGAAAATGTGTCCATTCCCTCTCATTTAACATACAGACAACGCAGCGTAAAGATGGTATACAAGTTGACGTATTCTGCACCAGAATTGGATAGCCCGTATATAAGTTGGCAAATAACCGTACTTAAACGTGTATATTTTCATTCTCTATGGATGTGAGGAACATAATGCAATTAGGGGCTTGTGCGTTTATACGCACATACATATATTGTCTATTCACTTGTGTGTATATATACGTAAGTACATACGCGTAAACATACATACAAATAAGTGAAAAATACTATAAAAGTGTTCATTGAGATCAATATGAATTTTCAAATTAGCCTGTGTCAGGGAGGAAGTTCATTTTTTTATTCACACATGAACAGTGCTCTGTGAAAAGAAAAACAGGATAACATGGAGCGTTTTTATCCCATTTTTAAACTTATTTAAACACTACACAGTTTAATAATGCATGACATACAGTAATGGCATCACATACTGTATTACCGGACAAGTTAATGCGGTGTTTAAATTTACGCAAATAAAAGTAACAAAATTGAAAAAGTTAAATCAAGCACGAGCCGTTTTCATAGCCTAATATATACATAAAGAAGTTATGTTAATCATTTGTAAGTGATCAACGGACACATTCGATCACACGACTTTATTTATACTCAACGCTAATATAACTTATAGCAGGGGTACTAAAACTTTTCTGCTGTGACTGAAACTGGAACAGGTAGTGACTGGAACTGCCCTCGCCCATACTTGATTAGTTCATTTGGTGCTTCACTGAAATAATATTTTCTTTGAGAAACTTTGGTTTCTCGTGAACAATATACCAAATAATATAGAGCCACGTTATATAGTTTTAATATAGAGCACACTTGTTGACCTCATTTATTATAGATTTTTAAATTTCTCTACTTCTTCGGAAAAGAATAAAAGGATAAAGAAAAATGAAGCTGTTTATTAAATGAAAGACACGCTGTCGTTGCCGTATTGAATTTATTAGTGGTAATAAATTCCACTGTAAACTAATTGTTTTAGATGTGAAAATGAATGTTAGAAAATGTTTATCAACCTTATTTAAGTCGTTTATGCTCTCTAAAACGCTAGAAATATCTTCAATTCATGTCGTGTCATGCGTCGAGTAGAATATATTTTCAACAATAGAAAGGACTCGTTACTCGTGTCCACTTTCGAACGTCTGTCGCAAACTAGTCCCTGTTCCTGGGCCCGCGGAGTGGAATTCATCGTAGTGGAATTCAGGACAGTGGAGGGCATATAATCCATAACCTAAGTGTATATTACATTTTTATATCATTGATACTGAATTTCAAAGGAATTGAACGTTCAGCTGGTTAAAAACCATATAATAGAAGTTCGTGAGCGATGCCAATTAGCCAATGACGGAGCCCAAAAAACGTCACGTGACGAAAAATCGTCACGTGACTTTGTTTACAACTGGTTATGGCGGCCGTAAGTGATGCGACGTAGATTACAGGAGTTAAAATGGCTCCTTGCGTACGCTTAAAAAAATGTTTTTGATAATTGATGAAAATAAACTATGTTAAATGCAATATTGAAGATGCGTTATATATCCAAAATGCCGAAGAAGTCTTGTGTGGAGGGAAGTGCAAGCATTTCTGTCCCTCGAACATCAAATCCAGTTTCAGAATGAGCTTTGCAAGACCAAGGTAATGTAAAACTTTGAGTTACATCATTTATCCCGATTAACTCACAGAATCAAAGCTTCATAAATTAATTATGAGTTTTTTAGGTCAATGTGAAGTTTAATGCAACCACGGAAATTAATAATTATATTCCAAACAATCACTAAAGGAACCCATTTAAGAACGTTTTACAAGAATGACATTCTGCTCGCTGATGCATTATTTTCGAATAATTGAACTTTGAAGTTGGCCTTCCCGCGCCATAGGAAGCGAGCGTAATTTAATTAAAAACGGAAGCTAACTCCCTATTACAAACGTAGAGAGGTTGGGTTGTGAGGGGGAGGCACAGTTCTTCTAGTAAAAATTATAAATAAAGCTTCTAGCCCACCCATTAAGGTGACGACCGCAATCTTGTTTACATCGGGTCTAACATGGCGACCACAATGGGCGCTGCCATCTTGGACCCGATGTCAACAAGATTGCGGTCGTCACCCTAATGGGTGGGTTAGAAGCTTTATTTATAACTTTCACTAGAAGAACTGTGCCTCCCCCTCACAACCCAACCTCTTTACGTTTGTCATAGGTTCCGTTATTAATTAAATTCCGTTTCATGCGCTCGCTTCCTTTGGCGCAAAGGCCAACTTCAAAGTTCAATTTTTCAAAAATAACGCATTGGCGAGCAGAATGTCATTCATGTAAAACGTTCTGAAATGGGTTCCTTTAGTGATTCCTAAGATCGGAATTCTTATTTTCCGTGGTTGCATTAAACTTCACATTGACCGTTTTTTATTACTTACGGCGGGCGAACTTTGTAGGTTGCGAGAACACACTAAAAATAGTACCCGTGAAAAAATCATACCTGGCACCAACATCGAAATGCTTGTCGCCGAAAGGTGGAGCCTCGAGTATTATAAAAATTCACCCCCTAATTCGCGCAAAACCACACTTCCCGAGGTCCCAGCGCTTTCAAACTTGGTGAGCGTGTACAAGGGAAAATTCTAAGACCTACGGACCCCTTTCCAGGCCCCAAGACCCCATAGGAGACCCCCGAGAACTCGAAAACCGACCGAAAATAGGGTCATTTCAAACATGAAGATTTTTTTGATTGCGCCGTTGGAGGAGCTGACTTGGTGGGAGCTGGTAGAGAAAATGTCGGGCTTTAAGACGGTGTGATCGTTACTTCGAAAAGTATTAGGGAAAATGTTCAATGAATGAAAAACTTTTGGGTAAAAAAACGGCCGTTTTTCAAGTGTCACTTTGGCTGCCAGTTGCGGCGTTTTCGATGGGCTTTCGCCTCCCAAAATTTGATAGAATGTAGATTGGAGTTTTTTCTAAAATCTATCAAATTTATGAAGCGACAATTGCGATACTTTTCTCAAAATGAGCGATTTAAAAATAGTCCTTTTTGTCTGAAAATTCACTTAAACCAAAAACATTGGAGAACGTTTCGTTTTACAGGCAAAGTTGTTGAACACTTTTTGCTCGTTTTTTCACGCTACATACAAAATAGTTTTTGTGGAACGATCGCATCAAGCGTTCCGTATATATTTGAAAGAAACATGTTTTTCACGTCATTTCGACTTTTCTTCCCCCTCTCACGCCTCCTCCTTTACCCTTGAGGGCTTTTAAAAACTCTGTACTGATGCGTCTCGAGGACATCTTTATATAATGATACGTGTCTCAAAGTCGTAGCTTTTCAAGTTTTTGAGAAAAATGGAAAAGAATTCGAAATGAAATTCCCCTGGACGCAAAATGTGCCAGTGAAAAGGTCTTTCAATCTCCGCAGATTTTTTACACGGATTATTCCAATGAAGGCATTGAAGTCTCCGCAATGAAAACCATGGGTGACTGCGTTGAGGCACCCCAGTTTGCTTGAGTGTTGTGAGGGCTGTATAAGGATCTTGAACATCATGACGGTTATGTTTTATTTTTTGTGGAGTTTGATCCGATATCTTTCGATTATTTGTTAAAGTTCAAAGTTTTACCAAATTTTTTCGAATTGGAGACGCTGTTGATAATTTGTTATAGGTCTACAGTGTTGTTATAGTTATTATAAATTTATTTTGACGTGTAACTCAATACTCGAACTCGGTTCTTTCGCTTATAGATTCGCATAACTTGCAGTCATGACTAGTCAATCATCGTTTTCAAATGTTGAAACTGGTTTAACTTGGAACTTTATAGAGAAGAAATGTGTTTAGACTTTGTGATTGAGCTTATGGTAGTATTATTTCAATTCTAACATGTTTGGCAGAAGAGAAAAAATTATGGTTACGCGTTTTATTTACCCTGCTTCTTGAGTGTCCATGAATGTAAGAGTAATTTGAAGCGGTATGGCCGCTTTGAATGGCAATATAGTAATGAGGTTTAGTAGTTGGGACGTAAATTTGCAGCTTCTTATAATAATTGTACTATAATTATCAAGTTGAAGTAATATAAAGTGACATCAATCGCGAATGAGATGTTGCGTAGCGGCGTAAATATTGCTGTTGATGCGTTTTTGACGAGAAAAGATGCTGATATTCGTTGGAGGTGCTGATTTCAGTTAAGGGTTATTTCTTTTTGATGACGTATTATATGTTGTCCTCTCTCCATCTCGGTAGAAATCAAAAGTTGAACCTAGTGTTGAACCTTGAAGTGTCATCATCATCGACGTTACTTCGTAGTATGAGTTCAAATAGGCAAAGCGAGTAGTTTTCGACGCCAAAAATTCCGCAACTACTTTGCTAGCGTTGTTGAGAGCAATTTTATAGCAATCTTATAATATTTTGACATCGCAAATTGTGTCACCGGAAAACAAGGCGAATATAGGTTAAACTTCGTAACTGAACTATAATTCAAAGGTGATACACTTGAAATTAGTCATCTCTATAGAGATATAGGTTCTAAACATTTGTCGTTCGGCACAGGTCTTTGTGCCTATTCGTGGTGTGTTTGAAACTTGTTTTTTGACGTTAGAAAATTGAAATTGAAAGAGGTCATAGTCCAAGAATTTGACTTCTCATTTTCTAAATTAATAAAGCTCATTGAGGAACGAATCTCTCGATATATATTGGTTCAAACAACACGAAAATGGTTCATGTCGACATATATGCCTTGATTGAACGAGGCATTTTCTAGGAAGGGTATAGTTTGAGTGAATATTTGTATCATAATTTTTTATGGTTGGGATGTAAAATTGCTGGATCTTCACGACCAAGAACCTGTCAAGTGTTCACGAAAAATTCCATCTCCAATAATAATAATAATAATAAGAACTCGTTGTTTGAAGGCCTCAAAATCGCTCACCATGCATGTGTGAGTTTCAGGAAGTCATCATTTGAGTGAGTATAGACAACATTACGAGGTTCTAACTGATGAATAATATTTGGGGAATATTTGTCCCCGAAGACAACCAAATATTTTGCAGGTTTTGTATGTTTGAATGATGTTATGTATGAAATTTAAAATGGTATAACTGATATATTTGCAAGAATGTTTTATAAATTCCACTCAGCCTAATTGAAGGTTTCTGTATCGATCCATAATAGAAATAGAAGATTAGAGAGAGGTTCAAATTGTTGACATTCCTGAAAGAATTGATTGTTGTGGCGAAAATAATGTCTATTAGGAAATATCAGTGATTCTAAGCTATAGCCGCAGGTGTTGACAGACACATTTGTTTGAGAAATGTCAGAAATGTGTTCGGATATGATGTTGTCGTAATGAATGTGGAATTGCAAATTTTTTTTTCTGATATGAAGGAATGAATTTCATGTCAATGATGGTTGAGAAAGTTTTTAGTTGAATGTAAGTTGTAAGTGCACTCAAAGTTGTAGATGAATGCCAAATGCTCAAATATTGTTGAAAGTTTCCAATAGATTTGCTGTGAATGCGTTATTTCTTTGTATTTACTGACTTCAACACAAGAACGCTTTCGCTTGGCGAGATCTTCAGATCTCGCCGAGCGTTCCCAAAATGGAGAGTTTATTTCCTGGGCCTTTAACTTAGCGCGATAGCGCGGTGTATATATTGGTTGAACGAGTTGTGATGCACAGTTATAAGAGACTTTGATTATTATACCTAGAATTAATTGTGAATGATAACTGTTTTATTGCGGTGTTTCGAACGTAAACATTTATGCTTGAATTTTCAAAAGTAGCTTACCGCTAAATAAAGATTTTATCTATTATTTCGAAATATGCATCGTTGTGACGTCATTTCTTCGTGACATCGAATTTATGTTGAGTATGTAGGTTGGATATTTGATAAATTGTCGATTAGAACGAATTAAAGTAGTCAACTTCGAAACAAAGGAAAAGGTTAGTGATGCGCACCCATTAATAAACCGAAATGTAATAAATGTTTCGTCACAATATTTCGTGAGGTAAAATTTGGTACAAATTTTAAATGAAACCCTAATCCACATAATTTAACGAGAAAATATAGCAGGCAGAATGTCTCTGCCGGTGAAATAGTTATGGAACGCATTTTCATTTTGTGACCAATAGAATATCAATTGGTTATAAGTTACAGTTGGATAGAAGGATATTTTAGCGCACATAGAGGTTAGGAATTCGTGAGGAATATAAGGGCAAAGGCGTAAGCAATAAATCAGATAAAATAGGTGCTACCGAAATTGTAAATATATTTTACGGGGAACCCTGAATTAGTAAAGTGTAGTTGTATGTACGTGAGTTGGAATGGTGTCAAGTAAGTTAATTCACGTCATATTTAGAGCAAGATAGATTAAATTGAGTTAGGTTAGAGTAGGTTACGATGAATTAGATTTCTTTATGTCAGTTTAGACCATGTTTCGTTAGTTGAGGTTAGGTGAATTTGCCTTGAGTTAGGTTGGCTTAGAGTACGTTATATTACTTTAGATAGAGTGTGACACGCAAACTGATTTAAAGATTTGATGAGCTGTAACACATACGTATATAGTCAGTGTAATACTACGAATGAGGGTGCCATCGTTTTGGTTAGGCTGTGATCAGCATGGGAATGGTTTGGTGAATTGATTTTTCACCAGTTTGTTGGTTGTAAGACATACGTTTAGTCAGTGTAATACTATGAATAAGGGTATCATCGTTTTGGATAGGCTGTGTGTTTTTCATGTGAATGGTTTAGAGAACTAATTTCGCACCAGTTTGTTAGTGGCAAGTTAGGTTGATATTACTGTTAGTATATATATATATATATGTGACTGATATTGCTTTTGCTAAATGAAATTGTTGTGGTGTTTTCAAGTTCGACATAGAGTTTAGAGTGAAAGACGTTGGGTATATATAGTGGTTTGTTTTGTGAGACGATGATGTCTGTAAGTGGGTGGCTTCTGAATTGTGGTGATTTGTTTCGTCAATTCAGCAATGGTATTAGTGTTGAAAAATGAAATGGTTGTGGTGTTTGAAAGTTAAACATAGAAATTGAGGTAAATAGCATTGCATTTTGATGCATATATTATTTTGGCAATTGACACGATGGTGTATCTCATTGCGTTGCTTGTGATTTGTGGTGACTTGAAAAGTGTGCATGTGCGTGTACATAAGTGTGTGCGTGTCTATCATTATTATGATAGTGGTGTACAGAGGAATGTGTGTGTTCGCCCCTAGCGGGCTGTGCCTGGTTACGCATTGTTTGAAAAAAGAGTAGATTTTTAATTACTTGCGGCGGGCGAACTTTGTAGTAGTGTTGCGAGAAGAGACTAAAAATAGTACCCGTGAAAAAATCACAAGTTGCACCAAGATCGAAAATGCTTGTCGCCATAAAGGTGGAGCATCGGAGATATAGCAAATCACTCCCTAACTCGAGCCAAAACCCACTTCCCGAGGTGCCAGCGCTTTCAAATTTGGTGAGCGTGTACAAGGGAAAATTCTAAGACCTACGGACCCCTTTCCAGGCCCCAAGACCCCATAGGAGACCCCCGAGAAATCGAAAACCCACCGAAAATAGGGTCATTTCAAACATGAAGATTTTTTTGATCGCGCCGTCGGAGGAGCTGACTTGGTGGGAAGTGATAGAGAAAAATTCGGGCTTTACGACGGTGTGATCGTTACGTCGAAAAGTATTCGGAAAAATGTTCAATGAATGAAAAACTTTTGGGTAAAAAAACGGCCCTTTTTCAAGTGTCACTTTGGCTGCCAGTTGCGGCGTTTTCGATGGGTTTTCGCCCTCCAAAATTTGATAGAATGTAGATTGGAGTTTTTTCTAAAATCTATCAAATTTATGAAGCCACAAGTGCGATACTTTTCTCAAAATGAGCGATTTAAAAATACTCCTTTTTGTCTGAAAAATCACTTGAACCAAAAACATTGGAGAACGCTTCGTTCTACAGGGAAAGTTGTGAAACACTTTTTGTGTGTTTTTTCATGGTACATACAAAAAAGCTTTTGTGGAACGATCGCATCAACCGTTCCATGTATATATGAAAAAAACATGGTTTTCACGTCATTCCGACTTTTATTACCCCTCTCACGCCCCCTGCTTTACCCTTGAGGGCTTTTAAATACTCTGTACTGATGCGTCTCGAGGTCATCTTTCTATAGTGATACGTGTCTCAAAGTCGTAGCTTTTCAAGTTTTTGAGAAAAATGCAAAAAACATCGAAATGAATTTCCCCTGGACGCGAAATGTGCCAGTGAAAAGGTCTTTCAATCTCCGCAGATTTTTTACACGGATTATTCCAATGAACGCATTGAAGTCTCCACATCGAGATCATGGGTGACTGCGATGACGTGGCCTAAGCTTGCTTGAGTTGTGAGGGCTGTATAAGGATCTTGAACATCATGACGCTTATGTTTTCATGTTTGTCGAGTTTGATCCCATATATTTAGAGTGATTGGTAAAGTTCAAAGTTTCAACCAATTTTTGACCGTTTGAGGCTGTGTTGCAAATTTTTCATAGGTCTACAGTGTTGTTAAAGTTATTATAAATTTATTTTGACGTGGAACTCAATACTCGAACTCGGTTCTTTCGCTTTTAGATTCGCATAACTTGCAGTCATGACTAGTAAATCATCCTTTTCAAGTGTTGAAACTGGTTTAACTTGGAACTTTATAGAGAAGAAATGTGTATAGACTTTGTGATTCAGCTTATGGTAGTATTATTTCAATTCTAACATGTTTGGCAGAAAAGAAGAAATGATGGTTACGCGTTTTATTTACCCTGCTCCATGAATGTAAGAGTAATTTGAAGCGGTATGGCCGCTTTGAATGGCAATATAGTAATGAGGTTTAGTATTTGAGACCTAAATTTGCAGCTTCTTATAATAATTGTACTATAATTATCAAGTTGAAGTAATATAAAGTGACATAAATCGCAAATCAGATGTTGCGTAGAGGCGTAAATATTGCTGTTGATGCGTTTTTGACGAGAAAAGATGCTCATATTCGTTCGAGGTGCTGATTTCAGTTAAGCTTCATTTCTTTTTGATGACGTATTATATGTTGTCGTCACTTCATCACATTACAAATTCAATGTTCAATCTAGTGTTTTACTTCAAAGTGTCAGCATCATCGACGTTATTTCGCAGTATGAGTTCAAATCCGCAAAGCGAGTAGTTTTCGACGCCAAAAAGTTCCGCAACTTCTGTGCTAGCGTTGTTGAGAGCAATTTTATAGCAATCTTATGATATTTTGACATCGCAAATTGTGTCATCGGAAAACAAGCCGAATATAGGTTAAACTTCGTAACTGAACTATAATTCAAAGGTGATACACTTGAAATTAGTCATCTCTATAGAGATATAGGTTCTAAATATTTTTCGTTCGGCACAGGTCTTTGTGCCTATTTTTGTGTTGTGTTTGAAACTTGTTTTTTGACGTTAGAAAATTGAAATTGAAAGAGCTCATAGTCCAAGAATTTGACTTCTCATTTTCTAAATTAATAAAGCCCATTGAGGAACGAATCTCTCGATATATTGGTTCAAACAACACGAAAATGGTTCATGTCGACATATGCTTTGATTGAACGAGGCATTTTCTAGGAAGGGTATAGTTTGAGTGAATATTTGTATCATAATTTTTTATGGTTGGGATGTAAAATTGCTGGATCTTCACGACCAAGAACCTGTCAAGTGTTCACGAAAAATTCGATCTCCAATAATAATAATGAAAAGTCGTTGTTTGAAGGCCTCAAAATCGGTCACATTGCATGCGTGAGTTTCAGGAAGTCATCATTTGAGTGAGTATAGACAAGATTACGAGGTTCTAACTGATGAATAATATTTGGTGAATATGTGTCCCCGAAGACAACGAAATCTTGTGCAGGTTTTGTATGTTTGAATGATGTTATTTATTGAATTTGAAATGGTATGACTAATGTATTTGCAATAATAATTTATAAATTCCACTCAGCCTAATTGAAGGTTTCTGTATCGATCCACAATAGAAATATATGATGATTAGATAGAGGTTGAAATTGTTCACATTCGTGAACTAATAATTGTTGTGGCGAAAATGATGTCTATTAGGAAACATCAGTGGTTCTAAGCAATAGCCGCAGGTGTTCACTGATAAATTTGTTTGAGAAATGTCAGAAATATGTTCGGATATGATGTTGTCGTAATGAATGGGGAATTCCTAAGTTTGATTTCTGATATGAAGAGATTGATTTCGTGTCAATGATGCTTTAGAAAGTTTATAGTTGAATGTAAGTTGTAAGTGCACTCAAAGTTGTTGATGAATGGCAAATGCTCAAATATTGTTGAAAGTTTCCAAGAGATTTGCTGTGAATGCGTTCTTTCTTTGTATTTACTGACTTCAACACAAAAACGCTTTCGCTTGGCGAGATCTTCAGATCTCGCCAAGCGTTCCCAAAATGGAGAGTTTATTTCTTCGGCGGTCAAGTTAGCGCGCGATAGCGCGTTGTATATATTCGTTGAAGGAGTTGTGATGCACAGTTATGAGAGACTTTGATTATTAGACCTAGAATGAATTGTTAATGATAACTGTTTTATTTCGGTGTTTCGAACGTAAACATATATGCTTGAATTTTGAAAAGAAGCTTACCGCAAAATAAATATTTAATGTATTATTTCGAAATATGCATCGTTGTGACGTCATTTCTTCGTAAAATTTAATTTATGTTGAGTATGTAGGTTTGGATATTTGAATGAATTGTCGAATAGAACGAATTGAACTTGTCAACTTCGAAACAAAGGAAAAGGTTAGTGATGCGCACCCATTAATAAACCAAAATGTAAGAAATGTTTCGTCACAATATTTGGTGAGCTAAAATTTTAACAAATTCAATCAAACTGTAATCCATATAATTAAACGAGAAAATATAGCACCCAGAATGTCTCTGCTGGCGAAATAGTGATGGAACGCATTTCATTTTGTGACCAATAGAATGTAAAGTGGTAATTAGTTACAGTTGGATGGAAGGATATTTTAGCGCACATAGAGGTTAGGAATTCGTGAGGAATAAGGGCAATGGCGTAAGAAATGAATCAGATGAAATAGGTGCTACCGAAATTGTAAGTTTAGAACAGGACAGGGAACCCTGAATTAGTAAAGTTTAGTCGTATATAGGTGAGTTGGAAATGTGTCAAGTAAGGTAATTGACGTCATATTTAGAGCAAGTTAGGTTAACTTGAGTTAGGTTAGAGTAGGTTACGATAAATTAGATTTTTTTACGTGAGTTTAGACCATGTTTCGTTAGTTGAGGTTAGGTGACTTTGCGTTGAGTTAGGTTGCGTTAGAGAACATTATATTTCGTTAGATACGGTGTGACAGTGTGACACGAAAGCTAATTTAAAGATTTGATGAGTTGTAACACATACGTATGGTCTGTGTTATACTATGAATGAGGGTGCCATCGTTTTGGTTAGGCTTTGTTATTCATGTGAATAGTTTGGAGAAATTATTTCGCATCAGTTTGTTAGTGACAAGGTTAGGTTGATATTACTGTTAGTATATATGCGAATGATATTGCTTTTGGTAAATTAAATTCTTGAGGTGTTTCCAAGTTCGATGTAGAGTTTAGGGTGAAAGACGTGTGTATATATATATATATATATTGGTTTGTCTTTTGAGACGATGGTGTCTCAAAGTGAGTTGCTTCTGAATTATGGTGATTTGTTAAGTTTAGTCAATAGAATTAGGTTTCACGTCAATTGAATTGAATGAAGTTTCTTCATCAATGGTGTTGGAATTGGTGAATGAAATGTTTGTGGTGTTTGAAAGTTGAACATAGAAATTGAAGTAAATAGCATTGCATATTGATACATATATTATTTTGTCATTTGAGACGATGGTGTATATCATTGCGTTGCTTCTGATTTGGGGTGCTTTGAAAACTGTGCACGACATATGCATGTGCGAGTATACTGTTTGCGTGTGTGTGTTTGTGTAAATGTGTGAATGTCTCTCCGTGAGTGTGTGTGTGTGTTGTGCTTATTATGATAGTGGTGTACAGAGGAATGTCTGTGTTCGCCCCCTAGCGGGCTGTGCCTGGTTAATTCACCCTTAAAAGCATGACTTTGTGAAGAGAAAAATTTGTATGTGCTTTAACTTATGTTGTCATTGATGGAGGCCTAGCAAAATTAAATATTTTTTTGTGGAAACTAAATAAAACACAGACAACCCCAAAATTTAATTGACATTAAGGTTAATATATGGTTGCCTTTTTCTACAAAATTTAATAACAAATGCATTCTGAAAGTAATTTTTAAAATGATTATTTATAATTGAAATGTCTTGAATTGGCTGTATTGCCTATTTATTTTGTATCTGAAGTAACTGTCTTGTATTAAATTACAATCACAATCTCTCATTAAAAGTTTTATGATCAAATGAGTGACTTACTTTAGATGTGCATCCATTGTTTATTACACGGTTCTTTCAGTTTGCTTGCGAACAAACAATTTTTAAATTTCTATATTTAATAAATATAGCTCTGTAAAAATAATATGATTCGTTATAGCATTTTAAAAATGATTAATAGAAATCTATTATGTAGAGTATTCACAATGCCATCTAGATTTCACTAGAGAACCATGCATGATCCATTTCTAAAATTGTTTTGCTTTTAACACGTTCACTGCGTATTGGGCCTCATGTGTACCATTCGGTAAATTGCTTATTCAAGTACCGGTGTTAATAAACGACATCTTATCTGTTTCACAAACTTTTTAAAATATAACTGTTATCATACAGTGGGAAATGTTATCATGCAATTGTATTTTCATATTTCTTAGAGGAAGGATGAAATTGTATTCGAGCACTAAAGTCATTTTCCCAATTGTACTAGTTACAACCTAACCAAACCCACCGATGACAACTGTGGAAATGCAGTGAACATGTTTAATTTTAGTTGTTTTTCCTTTACTCATGGCTTAAATTTTAATTGAAAATATAACATCATGCAGGCTTCTGCACTTATGAAGCCTTGTAGAGAAATATAGTGTACCTACTCTTGCTTTACTTAGTTGTAAAATGAATGATTAGGCTTTGAGAATACCAGCTTCCTATATTACATCTGGTCACTGGTAAATGTTGAGGAGGGGAACATAATTGGTTTTGCACTTTTCGGTGCCTAAACATATTTAATTAGATCTAAATAAAAATTTTTTCTTCTATGCACTTTCCGTCGCAAATGAGTATTTAACAAGTCATAGCGGTAAATTACTGACCGCAACTCTTGTTTTTGAAGCGGAAAGAAATTGGGCAGAGGGGAAGACTATAATGGACTCTCCCTTCCGAGCCGCTGAAAGGATGAGCGCAAAGATGAAAGTTGACATACCGCTATAACTCGTTATTTTATGGATGATAAGCTTTATTGTGTTATTAACTGAAAGATCTTAGAAGTGGATTCAGGCTCTGCGAGGTAGGCTAATAATAAATTACAAAGTACCCAAACCTACTCTACCCAAACCAATCCTACCGCTATAACTCGGTTTAATACTAATTTTCGACAGAATTTGCATAGATGAAAAGTTGTTTATTTTGACCTAATTAACTATGTTTAGGCAGCAAAAATTAGAAAATCGGTTATGGTCCTCTCCTTTACAAATACCCTGGTCACTTTCAAAAGTGGCCTTTAATGCAATGAAAAGTGATCAAAGAAAGTTATTCACGATAGGCAGCCATACAGAGTTGGCCACCAAAGGTGACCATGCAAAGTGTACATAGAATTTGTTTTAGTTATTTCGAGGTAAACATAATCATGGGATCTTTCTGCAAAGTTTTGTTCAGGGTGAACGAAATTTCCATTTTCATGAACTTGAGTCCCAAATTGAAATTTGACTATAATTGAATGAATTGAAATCCAGTTAGAATGAAAAAAGATTGTGACAATGTTCTCACCAAGAATGGTGATTGATATATTGAAAAATTGAAATGAATTTTATAATCATATAATGTTAAAATTGAAAATCACATTAATTTATTATGCACCACTCTACATAATTAAGAAATGTCACTAAAAAAATGTTACGTTGGCATTGATGAGTAGTTTTTAATGCATTTATACCTAAACATTTATGTATTTCAGTGCATTGAACCCTGAACAGCATTTTTAAGGAAATCCTAAATGTACTATTATTGCCTAAAGAGACACAACAGATATTTGGTTTCAAAACACGGAGGAACATTACACATAATAGCATAATATGGCGTGCAATTCAATGACAGGTTATTCAATTTTTGTTTTCTGCATAATTAAATTGTTAATGTTTTCAAATGTCAGCTGTGAAAAATTCATTAAGATCTGTACAATGGTTCTGAAGATACAGAGGTTAGCAGCTGGGGAATAGGGTGGTTTACTTGAATTATAGGTATCCTATGGGATTAATTTACATGTGAAGTCATAAAATTAACTTGTTTCTGGTATCTCAAAGGAATGTGCTTTAAAATGGTGTGGGCACTAATGAGGAGCTAACACACTCTGAGCCATACATTGTGTATGCATTCATTGAATAATTCACAAGCATTGCAAGATTATTTTTGAAATTATCCAATAACCTTTCTCTGCTATTGTAGGTTATTGACAATAAGATCGAAAAAAGCTCTGTCCCTCTTTGTAGGAACTTGATTCTACTCTCATTTGATGCAGAAATGATCTGTTTACAAAAATAGAAAAAAATTTAAAGTTCTTCTCTAAACTTGAGTGTTGCAAGAAATGTGTTCTTTCAAAAATATTGATTTTGAATATGTACCTTTTTTCAATTCAATATTGTTATTTTTGTTTCCATTTGTTATATATTGTTTATTTTTGGGTTTAAGCAAACCTGGATCAAGTTTCTGCGTTGAAAAGTGATGGAGCTTTTGTTGCTGTAATAAATGCAAAAATGGTGCATTTATTTGTTGAATTTTTTCTAGTTGCAAAAACAAATAACAGAAGCTAAAAACTCATGTCCTTACCAGTAAAAGTACTCTTTATTAGACTGGTGTTTCAAATATGCTGTTTACCCTTTGCACCAAAACCCAAAAAAGACAGCTTGTTATTCGTTTAATATTAGGATGTTTACTATTGTAAATGTAATATTTTGATGTATGCAACCAGCACTGCTGCAACATTCTCACTGTGATGTCATTTAAGGGTTTTTTCTCTGATGCAGGAAAGGAACTTGAGCATCAGGATGGGAGAAATTAATTTACAGATGTAAAATTAATGAACAATGCTTGTTCTTAGTAGAATTTCAATAGTTTCAAATATGATCATTTTTCAAAATGATTTTCATAAAAACATCATGGTGGGAGAATGCTGACAAATTACTTTTGTGCTGTAGCATTTTCAAATGATTAAAACTAACTGAATCAAGACTAATAATCTCACAAATTTGGATAGATATTTATATGTATGTGTCTACATGAATGTGTATATGCATACACATATTAATAATATGTATGCATATACATGAATGTGTATATGCATACATATTGGTACATAACATTTTAAGTTCAGAGAGGTACATACTTGCATGTTCCTGCGCATTCCTTTGCCGAACATTTACTTGAGGTCAAGCTGAGAGTTTCACATATTTAATTTCTGTCGGCTCGTATATTTTCAGTAGTATGAAAATGACTTCACTAACTTACAAACGCTAATGTATTTTCCAATTCCAGATAACTACTGAATGTCAACCCCAAGCGAGGCTTCAAAATAAGATCCACGAATGGAAGAAAACGCCACTGTGGGACGCATCCGAATATCCTGTCGTTGGTCGCGTGCTTCAGCAGCACGGAAGAGTCTCTTGGCTTCAACCCTGCAACCTTTGCTTGCTGATCTATTCCACAAGTGTGATTGATGTCTTCATTTTTTAGTGACATTTGAATGTTATGTTTGGTTTAAATGACGGCTAATTCAATTTTCTGACAAGTTTTTATATTCTGAACGTATATAGGTCTTTTCAAGTAAGATTGCAAAAAACTGAGGTTCCCAGTTCATTCATAAATTAATAGTAAAAAATTGAACAACTTATTATCACAATACAATTTAATACCTAGAAGGAGAGGGGTTTTATATGTCATGACTGGAATGTGGGCTATGTGAAGCAGGTTATTCATTTTAATCTTGGTTTTTCATCACTGCCCCCCTCCCCCTCACACAAATGGGTAATCCTCATGTATGCTTTGCACTTTGAGTTACCAATAGGCTGTGTAGGCCCTGACTTATGGACAAGTTGCCTTCCTTTCTCGTTGCAATGGGTTGAGGACTTCTGGACCGTATTGCACTTTTCACCACCTCAACCCAGGGGGACTATGTGAGGGCCTGAACTAAAGGTTAGGTAGGCTCCCTTTTTGTTGTAATAAAATAGGTTTTTGTTTTGTTACGGACCACCTTTTTTCGGTTCACTGCTGTCCTGTTTTTCAGCACCTACTACTTCTTCAACTTTTTTCTTGTTTCATGAACTTCTTTCCTAGCTTACTGTTTCTGTGCACTTTGTGCATTGATTCCGCGTTCCCTCAAATCCATACTAAATGGTGCCTTCCTCTTTCCTCTCTTGGAACATCTTTGTCGTGGTTAAGGGAGGCTAAAACTTTCTTATATAATAATAATAATAATTCACCACCTCAACTTCAACCTTGATGCTTTTTTTTCCTACTCTTGTTTTTTATTTTTACTATGCTTAAGACAATACTTCGCCAGAAAACACTGAGTGCATTGTAGATCCGTAGTTCCCACATGGCCAATGCGCCTTCTGCCGCATACTTGTCTTGAATAATGTCAGTGCTAATTACTTACAGCTAGTATTATGAAACGCACCCCTGAAATTGTGTGTTTTTTTATGTGTTCCTGCGTTTTAGTTTTGTTTTGCATGCTTGTAGGAATTTCACTTCCATTCTGGTTTCCAAGCTAAGGTTCTTCAGATGATAAAATATGGTTCAACTTTTTAACGAAAGGTTAAGTAAGTGTTTTTGGACTCGTGTTAGCTGCTAAATTGTTTGAATGACGATTTTTTCAAATCGGGGTGAGATTTTCAAATAGTTTCTCAATTCTATTTTAAATGCGTCAGATAGGCTTGCATGAATCTGCGGTATGTTTGAGTCTTAAGTTGTACGTGAACATTCTGTGTATCAGGTCTCCATGCTTTCTCATTGTCTAGGCGTTGAATTATTTTTGCCAAATAAGACCGAATGAACTACGCCTTAGCCTAAAGGAAACGCTCGCCACTTTTGTGCCGGTTATTACGCCAAATTTTATGTAATTGATATAACATTGTAATCTGTTATAAGATAATTGTGACTCTTGAGCGTAAAAAGAAAGGCGAAAGTCGTTACACGTTAAGTCATTTTTTTAAAAAATAATCAAATAAAACGTTTCCGATTAACAGTCCATATTCAGCAAAATCTCTGTAAAACGAAGCCAAAAGAGGAAGAATTAATTCACTAATGAAGTATTTATATAAAGTTTAAACTTGAAAAAAAACTCGAACGGTAAAAAAAATAAAAAGTAAAGGAAAAACTGAGTAACTGTTATGTGTTGGCAACATGAAGTGGAAAAGCACTTTGAGTGTCATTCAGAGAAGGTCTCATTTTGTAAAAAGGCAAGGATTCGAGAACGCGCAGATCTGTTCTGTAAGATGTACCGGCCAATATTTTAAAGTCATTCAGGGAGACCGGAACATTGCACTCTTCTGCATGAGATCTAACAGAGGACAGTGGGGGGATCCAAGAGGAAGACCAGTTCTGCAACTTCGCCCAGCATGCTCGGAAACTCGAGTCATTAGAGCACGGCAGGTAGAACCAACGTACCGCGATTCACAGCGTGAACAACTGTATTGGTACACCAAAGACGAGCACAGTGAGAGTGGCAGTTTGTCTTTGAAACAGAATAGAGAATCAATTGTAAAATTATTCTCTAGAATCATTTGAATCTTGAGTTACAGGAAAACTAATTAACAAGGGAATCCTCGCTTAGTTCCAATGACTGATGGCCAAAATACGGCAACTTCACAAAGAAAGCTTGTTGAGCACAAGGTTGAACAGATTGAGAATTATCATGAATTTTGTCTAAGATTTATTACTTTCAATCAGTTCAGTCTTGTGCTCAACAAGCTTTCTTGGTGAAGTTGCCGTATATTGGTCATCAGTCATTGAAGCTAAGGATGTGAAGTCCCTTATTAGTATGTTTTTCCGGTAACTCGAAACTCAAATGGTTCTAGTGAATAATTTTACAATTGATTATCTATTCCGTTTCAAAGACAAACTGCCACCCTCACTGCTCGTCTCTGGTGTACCAATACGTTGTTCACGTTGTGAATTGCGTACGTTGGTTCTACCTGCCACACCCTGATGATTAGAGTTTCTGAGCATGCTGGGCGAAGTTGCAGAACTGCTCTTCCTCTTGGATCACCCCACTGTCCTCTGTTAGATCTCATGCAGAAGAGTGCAATGTTCCGGTCTCCCTAAACGATTTTACAATCTTGGCCGGTACCTCTTACAGAACAGATCTGCGCATTCTCGAATCTTTGCCTATTCACAAAATGAAACCTACTATGGATAACACCCAATGTGCTTTCCCGCTTCATGTTGCCAACACATAGTTCAGTTCCAGTTTTTCGTTCAACTTTTATTTTTTTATCGTTGTTCGTGTTTTTGAGTTTTTGAAAGTTTAAACTGTAAATACTTCATTGTTGCATTAATTCTTCTTCTTTTGGTTTCGTTTCACAGAGATTGTGCTGAAGATGGACTGTTAATCCGAAACGTTTAATTTTATCTGATCATTCTTAATTAAAATGACTTTATCTGTAGCGATTTTCGCTTTGCTTTTTATTCTCAATCTTAGAAGCATCAATGCCGGAGTTATTTTCGATTATATCTTGAGCATATAGTATCTGAAGTTTACTTTCTTCATGCATTGGAAACATTTGGGAGGACTTATTGTTAACTAGCTTGCATGAGACACGGCGCCATTCGAGGTTCAATCCCCTCAGGGGGAAACAACTATTGTAACTATGGGAATGAGCACTCCCAGGGAGACAATGTGAGGGCCCGAGCTGAGAGTTAGGCAGGCCATCTTTTTGTTGAAATAAAATGTTTTTGCTGTGTTAAGATCCATCTTTTTTCGTTTCATTGCTGTCCTGTTTTTCAGCACCTACTACTTTCTTCAGTCGTCTAAAAGTATCGCGCACTGTGTGCGTATGAGTACGTTGGGTCCACAAAAAGGGCCTTGCATGCGTACTCGTGTAGCAGAGCATGCTGGACGAAGCTTTCGAACAAATAGGCCTCTTGCTTCTCCCTCTCAATCTTCTGTGCGTGCACATGCAGAAAAGTGCGACTTGCCTGTTCGTTTAGATGATTTCCAGATAATTGCAACACCTTCTAGCCAAACAGATCTTCGAATTTTAGAGTCTCTTTTTATCATGAAAGACAAACCGGTTTTGAATGATGCCCAATCTTCCTTCCATTTGCAAATTTCCTGTTAGCAATTACAAATGTTAATCATATGTGTGTGTATATTCTTTTTTTGTTTGTTTTTGTCTCCATGAAAAATCTCTTGTTTTCCCAGATGCTGAAGATGACCCTTGTGGTCGAAACGTTCATTTTTTCGTTTATATTTTTAGTTCTGACCTATTGAACTCTCTAAGAAATAATGTCTATTTTAAAAGTGACTATCCTTGCTATTTTATTTGTAGCTACTACTTTCTTCTTACTCTTTTGTCTTATTGCATGAACTTCTTTCTCATCTTCTGTTTCTATGCCCCTTCTGCAGAGATTCCTCATTCTCATATCTCCATACTAAATGGTGCCTTCCTCCTTCCTCTCTTCGATATGTTTATTTTTGTAGAGGCTAGGGAGGCTTAAACTAACTTATAATCTACAATCTTTGATCTTGTTTCATGATCTTATGTTTTACCTTACTGTTTCTATGCCTTTTCTGCATAGATTCCGCGTTCCCTTAACTTCATACTAAATGGTGCCGTCTTCCTTCTTCTCTTTGGATAGCCTTAGTTGCGGAACAACTAAAACAACCCTTAAACTTACCAATAAACTAATCTTCGAGATTCAATAGTACTGACGTCAGAATAGGTTTGTTCTGAACCATATACTTTCATTTCATTAATGAGTTCATCGCTTTGTTGAACTTATTTTATTGTTCAGTACAGATTCATCATAGAGTGAGCCAATGATATGGATTAGAAAGTTTGTACACTCCGCGTAATATATGTATAACGTTATCCATGTATAGCAATTTAATTTCGTACTTCTGTGTAGGTTTTGCTTTTTTATTGTCTCTACGAACTGCTGCCTAAATTTCGTAAGTATTACGCACCAAGACAATGTGTCCAGTTATACTTATATTTTTCTTTGAACTCTGAAATGTTTGGCTAGTATTTTGATGAAGCGGATCGCATCACCATTGACAGCGGCAGTTAATATTTTTCTGTTTGCCGAGTATCTCTATAGCTCTCGAATAATACTACTCTGGAGACTCAGTTTCATGTACTATATTAATTTTAACTCGGTGTAGTTTTTTGTTCTTAGCAACAGACGAGGTATAGTCTTTTACTGGAAACATCGATAGATTTTTCAGTATGGTTCATTAATATTGCTTGTGTATTATAAGTTCTTTAGTTATATAGTTTTTTGTTTTTTCACCCCTCAGGGGGATACAACTATTGTATCTATGGAAATTAGCGCTCTCAGGGGAACCATGTGAGGGCCCGAGCTAAAGGTTAGGTAGGCTTCCTTTTTGTAGTGATAAATAGGTTTTTGTTTTGTTACGGACCATCTATTTTCGGTTCACGGCTGTTCTGTTTTTCAGCACCTACTACTTTCTTCTTCAACTTTTTTCTTGTTTCATGAACTTCTTTCCTAGCTTACTGTTTCTGTGCACCTTGTGCATAGATTCCGCGTTCCCTCAACTCCATACTAAATGGTGCCTTCCTCTTTCCTCTCTTAGAACATCTTTGTCGTGGTTAAGGGAGGCCAAAACTTTCTTATATAATAATACTAATAATAAAAATTATTTTGTTTTTTCAATTGAGAAATAATTTTATACTTGATAGAGAAACCCAACGGTGAAGCATATTTCATTCACAATGTTCCTGCGAGGATAGAAGTGAGCTGCGCTATGGGTTGGGCTTATTTGCAGAAAACAGTTTTCAGATCTCGATGCTTTCCGGTTCCTTTCAGGATGCCTTATCTTGTTATACATGTCTTTCATCATTCGTTCCTAGGTGTGTCATACGGTGTGTGAAAACCCTTTGTATTCCAAATTGTTTTTCAGTACACTTTTCAAGCAAGTAATTCGTTTTTGAACAACCCAAGAAGTATCCATGTGAATCTTATTAAATATACGAAGTGTAAGAAAAATTTTCATCAAGCAGTCTGAATCGCCAGCGGTTATGAGGTTTATAAAAATGAAAACTTGAGCTTTTGTTCAATCAACAGCAACATAAAGAAGCCTCTGGATAAGTGACAGTTACAAGAGATTATGCTACTATATACGACAGAGAAACCGGAAATTGGACGGTACTCTGATGAATCTGTCGCGTGCAGATACATTATGGTGCCCAGTAAATATTTCATGCGATGTACTTTTGTTACATAGAAGTATAGCTGCAAGGCTATATTTACGAACCGCAGTGAACGGTGCAATAAAAGAACTTGTCGAAACTTCCTATGAACGCGGGAAGTCTTCCGCGTTAATAGGAAGATACTAGTACTTTTATTGCACAGTTCACTGCGGTCCGTACACATAGCCTTGCAGTTATACTTCTATGTTACAAAAGTACATCGTATGTAATATATACTGGGCACCATAATGTATCTGCAGGTGGCAGATACATCAGAGGACCGTCCAATTTCCGATTCCTCTGTTGTAGTAACAGAATCTTTTGAAACTGTCACTTACACAGAGGCTTCTTCATGTTTCTGTAAATTCAACAGAAGCTCGTATAGTTTCCAGAGAAGAGACGGGGAACCTATATTTCTTCCGGCACAATGCCGGCCTCACCCGTTCTAACAACGGACATCTAGACGTTCCCTGTGCGAAATACAGAACGTTCACAATATTTCTGTAAATTGAACAGAGATGAAACAATAGTTCCGTTAGACTAACGGTGCGTCTATAGCAGTCCGTTAACTCAACAGATGTCTGTAACGACAACGGAAGCAAATGATGCATCTGGCGGACTAACAGAAAGAAAAAACTCTCTGGCCACAAAGCTGCCAGACAATTTTCCGTTGTTTTAACACTTTTTTTTTTACAGTGTGAAAGTATGTAGCTTTAAATGCTTCTCTCGAGAACACTAATTCCAGTTACAGAAGAAGCTATCATGCTTCTTGCTTGAAAGTAGTTTAGTAATAGAAAATAGAGGGGAATGTTCTGATACTCGAGTAATTTCTCCAACTCGAAATAATTAGTGTTTTTCATCATCGTTTATGTTCTTGTTGCGCTGAAAAATGTGTTCAACTTTATAAACTACCTTTACACGTTACCTGTGGTTGCTTAAAATTAAAAAAAAAACAGGCTAATAACAAGAAAAACAGGCTAATAACAAGAGAGAGTCGCAAAAGAAACCTGAGATAAAGCAAGTTTTCTTGTACGCTACCTAGGTAGCATGAAATTATTAGGCCAATATTGGGGTTGATAATTATTTATTGCCCTGTTATTGGAATCTTGGATTCCAGTAATAGGCTAATAACAAGACAATATCGAAAAATGATATATTCATTTATGATATCAACTTATTATTGGGACAATGTAGTAAACAGTTTTATTTCTAATAATAAACTAACAGTGTATACATATATGTGTGTGTGTGTGTGTGTGTGTACGGTATTCATATAAGTGGAAACTATCTCATAATAATTGAAAATCTCGCAGTTTAATAATATTTGGCAAAATTTAAATTATTATAGCCCAAACATTGGGTTGATATCGTAGGCCAATAATACGGAGTAATTTGTATAAAATGTACCAATTAAGCTAATGAATCGTTATTTCAGTCATTAATGAGTGCAGATATATATGACAGATATCAAGAAATGTGAATACGTTATAATAATATGTATATTCAGAATTACTGTAATCACAGGTTCACAGTTTTCTGTTTTTTTCAGTCATTCAATGAGTTTCGAAGGTCTAGTTTTTTTCAAAAAAATATGTTAAACTCGTTTGCCATATGTTACTCATGCAATAAATGTCTATATATTGAACAATTACGCATACTTGACACAAAACAACTCGTATCGAAAAGGGTATAAGCATTTTTCAGCTATTTCATGCTCCATAAACCCGTTTGAAAAGAGTAATGATCGGCAGCCTGTTCGTTGAACGGCCGCCCGCGCGATGAACGGTTGTTAAGTCTGATTACATAATCCAGTATTGACATCAATCGACTGAAAAAAATCACAAAGTATTGTTTCATTTACCGAAACTAATTCAGTTGTGTGAAAAAAGCTATTTAAAAAAGTCAAAAACACAAATATATGTATTTTAGAGGAGTAATTTTAACGACTAATCGGTTTATTGTTTATGCAGCCCTGAAGTCGGACGTACGTCTTGTGTGTGCTTACACACCAAAAAAATAAGCGCGAAAGCGAGCGAGCTTGAATTGATTAACATGGGTTTCTAAGAGAGTGCACTCACCACAAGCAAGCAAGCGAGCGAGCAAGAAAGACTGAAGACTGGCTGAAGCGAGAAAGTGACTCGAAGATGATTTCACGCTTGAAAGCTGCAGCGAGAAGCCTCTGGGCCAGGGTTGCAAGATTGGCCATTTCATGGCAATTTACACAAATTTGGCCATTTTTTGAACGCCGTGGCCGTGAGAAATTCACTTGGCCATTTATAAAAACATCGCACAACTCAAGAAACAGAAGGCCTGCAACATCTCGAGGAAATGCTTTTGTCGTAATATTGTTAAATTGAGTAAAAAAGTCATTAGTATTGTGTTTTTAAAGGAAAAAATGTGTAGATATTTTGTAGTGACCATTTTGGTTATCATTTTTCGTAAAATGTGGCCATGAACAGACGGATTTACCTGGCAAGTGGCAACCCTGCCTCTGGCAGTGCGCGGTGAGGTGTCGACGAAGAAGGTGTGTCGCTCAATTTTTCCAGCCTAGACTGAACTCTTTATATCCGAAGTTTATGCTGTACTGTGCCTTTGGAACTCAAAAGACCCAAAGTACAGTGACAGACTACATGTTTCAAGGCAATGGGACGAAGTAGGAATGAAACTCAACGTTACCAACACATACTTGTACCGCTTGTTTATGTTACAGACCTCTCTCCATGACATTTAGGGGCGAACTGGATGTCTTTTGGTGTGAGATAGATCTCGCCTGACATCTTTCTCCCTCGTTTGCTTTCTCGCTGTCAGTCTTTTGGTGTGCAGACACCCTTAGGAGTGATTTGCGCTAGTTTTAATTTAGTGACTGCGTGACATAGAGTAGACCCTTTGCTCTTCATGGTTAGGACATTCATTGCTTATCTTTCAACAGCAAAAGTGCAGTCAACGTGATGTTAAATTCATTAAAGTAACTGAAGCAAACGTGTTATCATTTTTTTTGTTTTATTAGGGTTTCAACAGCTATATTTTCGAAAAGAAAACATTCGCTGCGGTTCGAATTTAATCGAAATATGCGTTAGATAAACGGCTTTCATACTCCCATCACATATAGAGTAGACATAATTTGTGGTAACTCATTGTAATTCAGTTGTTCATGAATTAATGGTCCATAGAAATTTATATTCAGCATTCGTCATATTCGAGTTACTGTGCAGTGAAAGGCATGAATAATAGGCATGAAAAACCTTGTTCTGAACGCATTGATGACAATGGCGACCTCACACAATTGGTACAATTGAAAGTGTGGGAAGCATTGAAGAATTTATTTTCCAATTATTGATGTTGTAAATGAATTATAAATATTGTTTATCAAGACATCGAAAATATTTGTGAAACGATTTCTTTTCAACATAGCAAAATGTTTTACAAGGATGAGAAAAACATATGTAGTATTTGCTTGGAAGGCTTCTCACTTAAAATGTATTTATTGAAAGTTTTGCAATTTTACAATGTGTGTAAATAACCACAAATGTGATAGCTTTTTGAGTGATGCAGTGTGATCTCAACGCACATATGTAAGTTCTGACTATTACATTATTTGAGAAAACTTCAATATTATGTTTTTAATTTCCTTTTTTCATTATTTGATTTAAGTTGTTTCAATTCTTACATATTTTTTGATATACTAGCTCTATGTACTGTGCTTATGTGTTCTTAATTGTTGATAATAAGTGATAATAATGTTTTTTTAACTATTATTCTCTATATTTATAATAGTACTTTTATTTTTATTTTTTATTGTCCACACCAGTTGATTAACGGTTTAACATTAAAATACTGTGCAAATACTACAAAATGAAAAAAGAATTATTATGCCATTCCCAAAAATGTGAAGGAAAGAGGTATTTGTGAAGCGTAGGACAATCATTGATTTTCCAATTTTCGCTGCCTAACATTGCTATTTGGATCGAAATAAACAATTTTTCTTCCATGCACGTACGGGGGCAAATGAGTATTAAACGAGTTATAGCGGTAGGTTTAGTTCCGTCTCTGATGACGAATGCGCTCGAATAAACAGCTACTCATCGATTTTCGAATTTTTGTTGCTTGAATCATGCCTGGTAATAACATCGAAATAAAGTACTTTTCTTTTACACACTTTTTGCGGCAGATGAGTGTTTTACGAGTTAGAGCGGTAGGTTTTATTTATTTGCGCGATTAAGCTGTTAAAGTACGTTTAAGTACTTGGTAATTTATTATTTGCCGGCCCCGCGTAGCCTGCGGAGCCTGAACCCACTTCTAGGATCTTATAGTTAATAACACAATAGAAACTATCACCCAAAAATAATGAGTTATAGATGTTAACTTTTGCCTTAGATGCCGGGAACGGGCTCGATGATTCGAGGGCGTTCGATGGCAGCGTCCATTGCAGTGCTGCCAGACGCAGTGCTCAATGAATTACTTCCCGCTTCAAACACTGGAGTTGCGGTAACTAATTTACCGCTCTAACATGCTAAATACTCATTTTTCCCCGAAAAAGCATTGACGAAATTGTTTACTTCGATCTAATTAGCTATGTTTCGGCACCGAAAATTGGAAAATCGATGATTGTCCTACCCTTCACATTTACCAGGAGAGATGTACATCCAAGCTAGCAGAAACACTACTCAATGACTCACAAGATTGCCAACATTCCTCCCTTTGGAACGTTTTTGCTGAGTGGTCAGGGTTCCCTAAGCTAACTTATACTCTAATCTTCCCTTTTGGCATTTTGGTAAGCATCAATGTTAGTGCATGTTAGTGTATGACATGTATGGTAGCATATTAAATTTTGAACCACACTTTATTCATTAAGGAAGTCAGCCACAATGAGTGGGCTATGGCACCCATGATACCTTTTCGTAATACTCATTTGCAAGTGACGAAACTTTATTTGCTTACGGTCAATGAATTAACATATTGCTCTTAACAGCACTTTCCAGGGTAAAAATTAACTTCTTGCAAATGGGGGGGGACTGACATTCAAAAATCTCCCCAAGAGATCCCAATGAGAGTCAGAAAACATACTGATCTACGAGGAGCTCAACTTCTGCTCTTTCTATGAGGTTACCCAGTCTAACTTTTTGCCAGGGCATGCATAATTTTTGCTGCCCAAGCAATTCAATTACTTGGGCGGCGAAAAACATGAATGCAGGCAGGCTGCAAAAATGTTAGACTGGGTATACATGTACGAGTTCAAACAGTGATGTTGATTGGCGCAAATGACAAGGATGGGGACTTGAACGTTTTTAAATTTACTTATTTTATCATACCGAGTGAATGAATACTGCTTGCATTATGTTGTTCCAATATGCTGGGCTTGCTTACTTCTAATGGCTAATCAGTTTTGTGAGGGATTATCTGAATTGAATTAGTTGGCCTATCGTGTCAAAGGGACCGGAATAGGTCATAATATTTAATTTCTCGAGATTTATGTTGTCTTAAATTAATGTAATGAAAAGAACCATATAGTTTTTTCACTTCAATTCTTCCCAACTCGTAAAGATGCATAAGTATAGAGACGCAGGTAGATTGCAGCTGAACTTTTCCTGTGACCATTAATAAATCATGTTTTTTATATTCCTCTTCACTATGAAAAGCATAAACCTACAGTAATACTACCATCTATCGTACATTGTGCAACAAATGTGAAAAGGTATAATTATTTTTCAGTTATATCATATGAGCCCCATGTCAATCCCACATCTGTGCCTACTTGGGTATTGTTCGATTGTGCTGTATTTTGCACACCTTGTTTTTATGGTATTTCCTCAGTTTTTTATAT
Organism: Morinoia aosen; assembly: GCA_030386875.1. Taxonomy (NCBI): domain Eukaryota; kingdom Metazoa; phylum Arthropoda; class Malacostraca; order Amphipoda; family Talitridae; genus Morinoia; species Morinoia aosen. The sequence continues at coordinate 47,771,611 of CM059575.1, forward strand.
CCTGCTCATCATTTCACGAATCAATACTGGATTGGATATTTTCACCTCCCTATTAGGTATGTATATCTCGGTAGTATTTAGCTACAATAAAGCTAGGCTAATATGTAAGTATACACCCATTGACAGTTATAATGGTGATATAAAAATAATGGTGACATAAAAGTACTGGACTTATATGCAAATATGTACCTAGAATATTATATAAACCTGAATGGCAAGTTGCTCTGTTAAAGGCGACCAATTCCATTTCTTTAGTTTGAACTTAATCTGAAGCTACACTGACAGTATTTTTATTTTGTTTGTTATACAAACTGTACTATTCGCAATTTTTTCTAGTTCAAATATTATAGTCTTAATTCAAATTGTAATTGAAATCATGTATTTTTTCAAGTCAGTAATGAATATATTTTCACGCACATTGGATTTAGTATGACCTTAAGAAATTTTAAAACAAGCCCACTAATATTCTTGAAGCAGTCATAATTTTTTATATATTTCACCTGTATATACAGTCACCTTTAATCCAGTATGTACCTCAGTTTTTTATTACTTGAACTTAATGTAATTAATAACTAAATAGGCTGCTTTTGAACATTAGCATTCGTGCCACAATGAAGGATTTGGGCTGTCCTGAAACCCTCATTAATACCAAGATGTATCGTACTGACTATTAGTCGTGAGCAAAACCGGTCCCTCACTCTTTTATAATACAAGAACGCAGTTTCATTCAAGAACGAAATACTGGGAACTCGATTAGCTACATGTTTTCAATTTAATGTAAACTATGTAACCGCGTTCTTATTTTTGCTTGCAATGAACCGAATTACTGTCGCCACAAAACGAGCGGGCACCACTTTGCCATCATCGCTGGCAGTAGTTGGTTCAGTACGTATTAATATAAGTATAGCTAGCTAACTAATTTGAAATACATCACTTATGCGCATTTTTTAGCTAACATGATTCACCTTTGGGGGATACGATTTCTTTTCAGGTGAAACGTGATCAAACCGGATGTAGAGGTTGCCCGACCACTGGTACGTGCAACACAAAATTTGGACTTCTACTCTACGATGCCAAAGAGGTTTGTAATCATGGAATCATGGATTTTAGATAAATTTTGAATGCAGTTTAATTGATAGTCTTGTAGGTGTGTAGGTATGTACATCAGTAGTTATCAGAATTATATATATTTCTCGTCTTTGAACACTTCTGAATATTGATGTAAAATTAGAAAATAATTATTGAGTCAAAGTGTTGTTTAAGGAAACACCTCAATATCAAGTGACACAGTAATTAGCTGATACTGGGTTAAAAATAAATTATTATTGGGACAATATATTCTACCAATATCCACTTGATATCAGAAAATAAGTATTGGGCCAATGTTTTTCTAAAGAGCACCTCACTATCAATTCCATAGTGACAAAATAATTAGCTGATATTGGTTAGTGAAAACATGATTATCGGTTAGTGAAAACATGCAAAACATGTTTTACCAATATCAACCTGATATCAGGAATTGAGTATTAGGCCGATCTTATTATAAAGAACATAAGAACATATTATTCGAGTCTCGGAACTCCTTGTGTACATTTATTTCGTTTCAACTTGTGGAAGCAGCAGCTTCTCGTACCAGATTCAGTATCTGTTTCTGGGAGTTTACTAGACTGTGAACTCTCGATAAAAATAGGGAGTAAAAGAACACATCATTATCAAGTTAATATTGAGCCAATAATTAGTTGATATTGGGTTGATGCTAATATTGTTATTGGGCCAATATATTTTTCCAATATCAACCGAATTTTCCAGAATAATGTATTGCCCCAATGTTCATTTTGAACATCCAATCAATATTGAGACTGTATATTGGCTAAATATTAGGTCAATATATTTTGCTACCTGTGTAGGGGTGTTTTTTACCATCTAAGTAGCAGAGGGAATGTAGGCTCCTACACAGGATGTCTGTAACTTACCTAGCTCATTCAAAAAATGTCTAGGGTGTCTTTAGGGTGATAATGCCTCAATTTGATCGAATTATTATTGCCCATTGTTAGAGAAAGGTCCAACCTTTCTGTAAAGAAATTTTCAGAAATTTCGAACCATGCGGAAAGGTGGATTGAGAAGCAACTGAAAAAGTAAACAATGACACAACGCAATGTTTGATTATCTGAATCAAAGGGTGACAAAAATATCACGAAACTAAGCAAAACTATACTCACAAAATTTAACTAAGACACACACTGTTTCGAATGGCAGGACTTAGCGCAGCTATAGAGATCTGGCCTGTTGGAAGGACACGAAATCAAAGTTTGTCTATGTATAAGTGAATACTTTAATTTTCATATTAAATTCGGAAAGTCAGAAAAATATTTGTATATGTCAGGGTGTTATTACTAATACATACATGTACTCTTCTGTAATATACATGAATGCACGCAACACTGAATTGCATTTTTAGTGTGTATTTAAGATATTCGGCATTTTCATGACTGAAATTAGAACGAATGAGTGAGTATATGGGAGAAAGAAGTTAATATTACGGTACTGAATCCCAGTCTTTCTTAATTATTATAGCATTGGCTAAAAATAACTTTAGCATAACGGCGTATTTGAATTAAATCACTTCCATATTTTTTCTTGTCAGTTGTCACCATGGTTGGGGTGACAAATCATTACAGCTTCGGTAGTGTATTGCTGTCAGTTGTGACTAAGGGAGGTTTTTGCTAGTGTTGTGATATTATTTTAAATATAGCTCGTTTATATTATATTCTAATTTTTTCATGTATCCCAGTATCGGTATCAATTATCTTAAAATGTTTCGAAGTCTTCTTCATGAAGAAGCGATTAATTATATAATGCCGAAGAGCAAATGGTATTTTAGTAGTTATATTTGTGAAAACATAACTATAAAATTCTCCGTATCAGCGTAGGAATACTTAAAAACTAGGACGAGAGTAGAAGATGAAAATAAAACATGATAATGATATAGTGAAAGAGATAATAACTCTGAAACAACCGAATAACATTCAAAGAAAAACGTCAGAACTGTTCAGAAATTTCCACTATTAATACATGTTAAGTTGACCCTAAAACTTGCATGTAAAGAAAACAAAAATATCAATATGATTCGCATTATTTCTACGTATTGCTGAAAAAATCGACGAATATTCCCGTTATTACCGTTAGATTAGGTTACTTAAATTTTCATTATCAGTAGTGATAACATAACGTGAAGACTAGAAGCCTTTAGATATCAGAACATCGATTTAGGTTTTGGCAAAGACTAGTCATTATCAATATATCATGCATGACCTAGCTTACGACGATAGCTGATTCCAAGTTTGGGAACATTTCCAGAGGATATGAGTAGCTATGTAACAATTGAGTAATTTTCATAGCATATAACAAAAGCATGACTATGTATGAAAAAACTCAGAAATTTTAGGGATGTAGCGTGCGTAAGAATCTGCAATAATACTAAACCTATCGGCATTATGAAAGGTGCTCCACAAAATGAAAACACACTTAGCTCTTGTATTGGAACCGACCTTTCTCATCCTCATGGTAGAAGTTTTAGACAAATATAATGTAATATATTCTAAACAGGAGGTAAAATAGATGATCGAGCTGTGCAAAATGGCGTTCATACGTTTAAGCTGTGAAGAGGGGAAAAGATTATTAATTTGTCGTAGAAGATCGAGAACGTTGCTGAAGTTCGTAGACAGTGATTTTAGTAAGAGTCTGATTCACCTTCAAGGTTAACAAACACGATTACGAAACAAGTTTGAGAATCATGGAACAGTATGTGATCTGCATACTGGCCGATCAGTCCGAACTCGTACTCCGAGCGATGAAACCGCAGCCGCGGTGCTGGAACGGTTTTAGCGTTCACCAAAAAGATATTCTATATACCTGTAGTTGGGGTTCACGCAGGAATGGCGTTGCGTGTTGGTGGCGAGTTACGTATTTAAAAAATTGCGAGTAACATTGGCATGTTTGCAGGCTGGTGCAGGAGCTGAGTAACGACTACCTACATCACTGGCTAGAATTTTATGAATGGATTCTGGAGATAGCTATGCGTGAACTGAGATTTATGGATGGCATTGTTTGGTCGGATGAAACAATTTTTCTAACTAATTTAAATTGTCCGTAGGCATCGTTGCTTCATTGTGGTTTGTGATCAAGGGAACTAATTGGGCATTTCCACTTTGAAGGCACTGTAACCCCAGTACAGCATCTGATAATGTTTGTTAATTAAATTACTTTGTCATTTGTACCATGTAGGGTAGTGAGATGCTTTATGACCTACAAGATGAGCTCCTCAGCAGTATCATTAGGATTTTCTAGCAGAATGTATCAGGCCAGTTGATAGGATGCAGAAGACAAATCGAGTTTTATTAACACGCTATCGAGACGCTAGGCCAATAGACTTGTTATAGGGCACAACCAAATATGAAGTGTACCCTCGTAAAACACGTAATTTGGACACACTTAGGGGGAGCGTTCCCCCAGAAAGTGGGAAATGTAAGGAAAAATAGATTCTAGCTGCTTTCGAAGGTGAAAGAGGTCAGGTACATCCTGTGAAAAAATGAAGCTCGTACGTCCGCTCGTTCGCCCGCTACGGGGGCTTGAAGAATGGGGGGAGGGGAGGGGAAGTGGAATTTTATTATGTTACACCTCCCCCATGGCTCTTTCTTCACGGCGCGAGGCTGCAATGTCATATTCTATGCCTATTTATTACTGTATGATGATTTCAAGGGTCCTAGCTGACCTCACAAATAAAGCGAAGAAAAATTGAGATTGTTTATGTTTACCTATTTTGCCTTTTTTTGGAGGATCGGAATGTAGGGTTTCAAAATGCATCTCCTCCTACAGTTTTCCAGCTAAATGGATGATTTTGGTATCGTTGGATGCGGAAAAGCGTGCAGACTATGGGGTGTATCAGGTTACTTCGAAATTTGTCACAATTAAAAGTTGTGACGTAACAAATAAAAAATTTTGCCCAGAAAATAATGGCGCCTCGAAATTTTTTTTATTTACATTATAAATCAAGAGATTTCCTATTCAAGCCCTATAATCTACACAATATTCCGCATTCAATGATATCAAAATCATCCCTGTAGCTTGAAAACTGTAGAAGAGTCATTTCGAAACCTCCCTCAAAACTCTATTCTCTATGAATATCTCGTTTTTTAGGAAAAATTGAATTTTTTAATAGAAGACAAACGATTTGAAATTGCATTTCCTACCAGTATACTAAATTTCATTGCTCTAGATTCAAAAACAAAGGAAAAGGCCCTGAAGGGGGAGGCCTTTCAAGGATGTGAAATGAGTGGTGAGCGGCGAAATCTCATTGAACACCTTGGTGGGAAGTACAGAATCAGGTGTGACTCGTACTCATAATGTATCGATGCTGAAAACCACCAGAATGAACACTTCATCAAACCTTTCGAACGTTTTTCTATAAAAAGGTTTCCTTATACGCCAAACTGAAATTTACCACTATTCTCAAACGTCGAACGTTTTAGGCTTATAAACCAAATATTTTGACAGTTCAAAGTGTTAATGCTTTTGGGAAGCCTCTTGTATAAAGTAATTCTTTGATATGGTTGACGTATGCGAAATGGTAGACATAAATTTTAATATTAAAATAGACGCAGATTTATTTTTGCGTCAGAGAATGAAGGTCGACCATTCGTTTGAGTCATGGAAATTTTGGAGTGATCTTACAAAATTTCGAAATTTAAAAACTCTACGTCTGCTATATTTTCAAGGTCCTAGCAAAATTTTCAAATATGTTGGGTTGGGTCATTCACTGAAACAGAGGTAAGCAAAGGCCTATTAGACCTGTCGAATGCTTTCAGCGTAAGGTAAAAAAAGAGAAATAAAGGTCATGCGGAGCTTCCTGCGCGTTGTCGTAACTAGGATGGAGAGCACAAAACTGCATGTTGGCCCAAACCTCTTGGTTATCGGTGCTTCTCCATCGGGAAGCGTAGCAGGTTATCGACTCCTCAGTATTCTGGCTACGCGGCCGCGTTTGTCCAGCAGATTGTGAAATATGAGGAGATCGTCTCCCAAATGCTCCGAGAAACACGCCTCCATCAGCAGGGCGCTCAGGGCTGCAGCGAAAGTCTCTTCAAGCTCCCATTTAGGTGACCAGCCGGAAGACAAGATGGCCTGGGCTCTTAGACCGCCTGAGTTCAAATAATTATTTTCACGACAAAATGAAACACAAAAGACCTTGCTTTATTTATCGTAATTCAGGACGACCGATGCATATTTATTTATGATACTCACCCGTCGAAACACATGCAGGAAATATATCATCGGAGTATTAAGTGTAGGAAAACGCTTAGCACTCTCCGGTCGTACCATGGGCGTTCTTTTAACCGCGCACCAAATTATTAACACTGGATTTAATTTCAAAACATATATTAAATGTCTATGAGTGTATTTATGGAATGTTGTATCTATTAAAAGTTACTGCCAGCCACTTACAGGCTGACGAGGGATTTTAATTCGGTGATGAGCGATTCTAATTAATAGAACAATTAAGAAATCGGTACGGTAAACTCGTTTATAAATTCATTTGTGCACAGTGAGCTTCCAAGTACGCGGTAATGACGTACTGCCCCTTAAGTTCCATGGTCACGTAGCGGTGTGGAAAGATCAAGTTACCATTCTGGCGAACTGAGCAGTCTTTCTCAAGCAGTGATATAGACCACGCTGACTATTTTAATACTGATTGATTATAAGTTAGTTTTCATTACACTTACCTCAACAAAGTTGTTCAAAGAGAGAAAGAATGGAAGCACCATTTAATCAGGAGTTAAGAGAACGCAGAATCTATGCACCAGGTGTGTTTACGCACAGGATCCCGTGCGTTTAGAAACAGCGAATTCAGAAGGAATGACATGAGACCAAAAGAAGAAAGTCAGACGTGCTGAAAAACAGGACAGCAGTGAACCGAGAAAGGATTGTCCTTAAGAAAACAAAAAACATTTGTATTTTATTTAAACTAAAGAAGGCCTATACCTACATAGGACCTCACAATTTCCTTCTGAGGGCGCTAATTCCCACAGATACAATAGTTGTACCACACTAAGGGAACTCGGAGAATATCTCTGTCAATATGAATTGCTTAGCATATCATGTAAAACTCAGCTCACATTGTGTGTGAGACTCATAATTCCGTTATTCTTGTTCAAAACAATCTACTGAGAATATTCACTTGTGTAGATTTTAGACTTTATTGATAACGATTTCAATTATATCGCTTTAGATAACGATTTTACCTAAACGATTTTAGATTTTATTTATATCGCTCAACGCTGTTTTCATTTGAGTTCCCAAGTTTGAATATCTGTCAGTGTTATACACTTCAGATCACATTCAATAACATTAGTTGTGATTTCATATCATTTGGTGTCCGAATGTGCAAAATATCGCGCTATTTCCTAATTCCTAATCGGGTTTTTTATTATTAATAAATTACATCATACGCTATCACTGGTATTCTTATTCAAGTTTATTAATGGTTTGAAAGAGTCACTGTTACCTCATTGTTATCTACTATGGTAGTCCCCAAGGATTAACAGTTTTTTTTGTTCCAGGTAGCAAAGTATTCCTAAAACTTGTCCCTGCATTGCACGCCCTAATGTGAGGACTAGTGCAAAAGTTGGTGTCGATTCTCGAATTACTAGGAATATTTAATGCATGGTAGTAACTGTCGGCATCATATTTCATGATGAGTTACCAACAGCCACAGTTGGTCACGTTTCCTTACGATTTTCATCTCGGACATTTACGCGCATTCAATTATATTCTACATTCCAAGGTTTGTACAATGTTGCTTTCAACAACATGGACTTTCGAGAATCTTTAGCCCCCAACAAATATCCTAGCATATATTTTAATAATTATGTTTATTGGGTCCAATTAAGTGATGCATAAAATACTTGGGCCTACTTTATACACTACATCAAGGAAATGATACTCGAAGTATTATTTCTATTTAAGGAAATCCAGTTCAAGGTCAATGACATATATGAGGTAAGAAATCCTTTACTAACTTATTTTTCCACAATTCAAGAAACACTCCTAACGTTCACTATGGCACTAAGTCATGTTAGGAGCTTAAATGAACTCGCCGCACTTGCAGTTACGCTTTCACATTGTTGCTTCGGGCACAATTATCACATTCTTCAACAGGAAAGGCCATGGTCAATCCCGATCCCCAAAAAATGAATATAAGGTCTATAGTCCAGTTTATTTCTGCTGTCTGGTAACGACAAAGTTAGCTTTTACGAAATGATTGCCGTAAGTCGTACGTAACTCGTGTTTTCGAAATTTATGAAATTCGGAAATTTTATCAAACTGCGTGCTAATTTTGTTGTTAGAAATAGATTAAAGAATTTATTTAAGACAACGGTTCTCCATCCGTCCATGGAAATGGAAATTTCTGTCAGTTAAATAACGGTAAATACCGAGACTTCTACCGGTTAAATCCTGGCAAAATATTCACATGATGTATAAATTTTCATTTAGTAAATAAATGGTAAAATATCTGAATTGAATACGTTCTTAATTATTTCTGATGATAATGTTATTAAAATCTATTTGAATTAATAAATATATTTGACCAACATTTTAGCATTGACACAGTATTGATAGAGTGCCGAAACGACACTTCAATATTTTAATATAGGTATGTGTAACTCGTCAATCGTAGCGTATTAATTCAGGTCTTTTGGAACAAACAAGTTTTACATTAACCAAGTATTACATTAATAAAATTGTACATAGATTGTTGATCAGCATCGATCAATTTATGTAATTTGAAACGAGACTTGGCGCTCACGACAAAACAAAGTACGAAACATTTTCCGGGTAATGTATAGAATTGTGATAACGCCAGAACACTAAGAAATTTTGACTCATTGGTGAGTGTCAAACGTTTTCCTAAGAAATCTTGGTATGTCAGTCAGTACGTATGTGCACAGGCTAGTCTGAGAGAGCCAAACATTGATGTGAAGTAATGGTGACTCACGCTGTATTTTCACTAATGTTAGTCGTATCAGCCCATGGCTCATATAAGCATGTCACAATGCCATGATTGATATTTTATTTTGGTAACACATATTTTTAGTAGAGTTTGGGAAACATTGGTAAGTGAAAGCGTGCTGTATTTGTTATTTAACTTTTCCCAGAAAAGGTATTCCCTAAATCGACTCATCGCATCGTAGATCGCCTTACCAGCAATGGAAAGCATTCACGATTCGCCCCGAGATTTAGATCACACTCGTATAATCGGTTTCTCATCAACCAGACTTCTTTAACATCCACATCTCTCCCCCCCACTAACTTCGTATAATCACTCACTTTGCCACAGGTACATTCTATCTTCTCAGACGCCACTGATTCCATTTCTTACGACTATTCACCTTCTCTAATTTGATGCTCGCAGCTCCATTCTCCTACAATTTTTTAACTAAATTAAATACTTTAATGCTGATACTAGCAGGCAGTGTGGCAAGTTTCTCAGCGTCGTATCACACATTAAGAAATTTTAAACATTAACGTGTTCTTTTGTTATTATCTTTCGAGGCTGATTTCTAATGGTAAGCCCATGGTGCACATCTTCTCTTTCGAACTAAATGTCTCGCTATCCAATCCCAAGTCGATAACCTGAGTTCATTTGAGCTCTATGAATAATTATTTCACTATTTAGAAAACGAACTAAAAAATGTCGAAAAGGCGGATACAGACCGTAATTTTTATATCTTCATTCTAGAAAAAATCTGAGCTCACTCTCCATGCACTGAACTCCGACGGAGCAGAGAGCTACTAGAAGGGTAGTAACTGTTTCGTCGCAACTATGATCCATAAGTGGTTCAATCAAGTGCAAAAACGATCATTTTCACCTTGCAGACGAACTGAATTCATCTCTGGTATGGAAGATGTCCGTTATTTCAACATCTGTCAGCTGGCTATGATTTTCATTCATCTAAATTGGGCTTTAGTCAGTTCAAATAATCTCTTATAAAGTTCCTTCTATCTGAAATTCATTTTCAGGATCAAAATTGCAATAAACCACGGAAAAGGACACGATTTTATTACCAAACATTACAAATATGAAAATTTGAGGTATGTTTTCATGAACGTGTTCATGTCGTGTAAGCTGGTTCAGGAATGCTCGTAGCATCTTTGTACTAAAACACAGAAATTCGTTAAAATCTATATTTCTGTCTACTTATAAAATGCAACGTTTCGATGTATCTCCCATCATCGTCAGGCTGGATAGTACAGAATAATTTTCAGTCACATTGGAAAAACGTAAAAAATAAAACTTAAGTAATATAGACTAAATATGTAGATCACAAAAAATGAATTCGACTTGAAAAAAGACCAATTTTCATCACAGTAATAGTATGCATGACTACACCTTTTTCACTTCAAATTAATCTAAGGCAAGTTCAAATTAATCCAACCCTCAGTTGAGTTAAAAAATGACATAATAATTTGTTACTTCTAGTTTTTTGTGTTAAATACGTATCTATTGGATGTGATGAGCAAAACTGGTTTCGAGAATTTATTTACACTCATAGATAGTTACATACGGGAAATTCCATTTAACCACATATTTGAAATCATATACATGCATATACACAATATTATCATTGGACGATATGTAGATTTAATCTTTAAAAGAAGTATACAAGTGCTGTGAAATATAAAATAAGAAATTAAAAGAAATGTTTAAGAAATATACAGAACTTTCACTGAGTACTAATGTACGATTCCGTTTAATTACAATTTATATATGTACATTACTACCCAGATACATTCCTGCATTAGCAATATAAATGTTGCCATCCATTCTAATTCCGTGTTTGTCAATGTGAAGAAATGTTGGATCCACTTACAAAACACAATAATAATAATACAGGAAACAATGTTTCTAATTCACTACTGATTTTATTTGTGTGTGTTTACAATTCAATATATAATACTTTCAAGACTTCAATAACTTTTATAATAATCATTTTATAAATATTCAAGTCTTGAAAGTATTATATATTGAATTGTGAACACACACAAATAAAATCAGTATGAATTTGGAAACATTGTTTCTTGCATTATTATTGTGTATTGTAAGTGGATCCTACATTTCTTCACATTGACTAACACGGAATTAGAATGGATGGTAACATTTCTATTGCTAATGCCAGAATGTATCTGGGTAGTAATGTACAAGTATAAATTGTAATCAAACGAATTCGTACATTAGTACTCAGTGAATCGCATTTGTATATTCATTTTAAAGATTAAATCTACACATCGTTCAATGATCCCCTTTTGTTTTTGCTTGTATATGACTTCATAGATGTGATAAAGTGGAATTTCACGTTTATAAATACCTATGAGAGTAATAAATCTTCGAAACCAGTCTTGCTTATCACATCCAATAGATACATATCTAACACAAAAAACTCAAATTAACAAATTATTATGTCATTTTATAACTCAGCTGAGGGTTGGGTTAATTTGAAATTGACTCGGATTAATTCGAACTTGACTTGGATTAATTTGAACTTGACTTGGATTAATTTGAACTTGACTTGAATTAATTTGAACTTGACTCGGATTAACTTGAACTTGACTTGAATTAAATTGAACTTGACTTAGATTAATTTGAAGTGAATAAGGTGTAGATATATTGTACAAAAACCTCCATGTTCACCACACGAGAGAGAAGAGCAAAATGGTCGAGCAGCTTCGTTATACCTAGTAAGTTGAAGTTCTGCTAAACAGTTTAAGAGCGAAAAAATCATTAGTGTTTTCATTAAGGGAAGGTTTAAGTTCATGAATATGTAACGCTTCAATTATATGAATATGGTCTTTTTAATAACATTATATAGAATTTTGGTATTAGAGAATAGATCTTCATTGGATGGTTTGCAGGTGTGGTCAACACGAAAATGATTGAAGATGGAACCTTGATATTTATGAGCTGTTAATTTTTACTTCATGGTCATTCTGGTCATGCCAATGTTACGTTTATCAAGAGACTGTCAGGGATGGGGTTTTTGATATGTCCCCAAACTCACTGAACAAGGGGAAGTGCGGACCGTTTAGCAGTCCTGGCCGTAGTTGGATCAGCTCTTGCGGCTAATTTTTGAGAACCTCTGACGGTTGTATCACCTCTCCAGCCTTGCTTCGGCTGAAATAATTTTCAGATCACCGCTAGTCTGCCGAAGGTAAGGTTTTCAATAAGATTCTCTTATTGGAGCGTTAGTTTAATTATCATCACGAAGCTTTCATATTTAGAAGCGCAAATTACCAGAGATTCAATTAGAGAATTCTCTCCAGTCTTTCCACCGCGAATCACCGGACAGATAAGGCGGCTGGTATTGTGGATACCTAGTCTTTATAACACTGATTTAAATAATTTACATTCTGTGGAAAAATATAAATAGAGTACAACTATTGCATAAGTAGGATGTTTTGCTCGCTACGCAGAAAATTATGACACACACATCACTCATACTTAATAATTCTTAAACTACTTAAAATTAGTCATCTCGAACACGGAACATCTAAGCGCTGGGTGACAGAGACTTACATTCTCTTCTGTTACATTTAAATTGATAAATCACACCGGCCTTGTCCAGATCGCTGACCCCAGATGCAGGCAGATTATTTCTTACTAATTGGGCACTGGTTTTACGATTCTTATAATACACGCAAACTTTAATTTGAATTTCTGGATTCATTGGCGTAGCAAAGGTTTGGAAAATATTTCTAAAGACCCGCTCGTAAATTTTGTAACTATTATGCATTTGATTTTTGTAAAAAATGTTGATACGGTTTGCATTCACTGAATTATTGTCGCTACTCATGATTCGGTTCAAAAATTATCAACGGTTTTATCAGTCAAGGTAATAGGAAAGTTATTATTTACAAGTAAACCAATTCGAAGCATTTCGGAATAAAAGTTTTTCCAGTTACTGCAAACTTTATGAGCTCTATTTATCAAGGTATGTACGACGCCTTCTTTATACACTGAAAGAAATAATGGCCCTATTTCGAAACACCCTGGTGCATCTGACATTTGTCCCAAAACCGAGACACGCAGATGCATCACCAACGAGACACTCGAGATTTGGATGCATGCCAGTGTCTCCTGACCCGATTTAGAGACGCTCCAGTGTCTCATTAGAGATGCTCCTGTGTCTCATCGGTGAGACACTTAGGCTCTAGTTTGATGCATTTTTAACTGGTGTCTCAAATAAAACTCTACGGATATTAACCGTAGCATTTTACTAGTAGTAGTAGAGTAGAATTAGTAGTAATAGTAGTAGTAGTTATAGTAGTAGTAATAGTAGTAGAGGGCTTGCTGCTACTACTATACTACTACCACAACTACTACTACTAATTCTACTCTACTACTACTAATACAATGCATTGCCCTACCTTGCATGGTTGACGCTCGTATAGTTTGCGGTTTCACTGTCAATTAGAAATGCTCTCGAAGTTAGGGAGGAATGAAAAGCAGTTACACAAGAACATATATGGATATATTTTATTAAGAAAATAAACTTGGATTAGATTAGTTAGATTAGTCGTTAGTTTTAGCCTCCCTACCCAGCAACAATTGCGATCCAAAGAGAGGAAGGAGGAAGGCACCATTTAGTATGGAGTTAGGGAAACGTAGAATCTACGCAGAAAGGCATAGAAACAGTTAGTTGTGAAAGAAGATTATGAAACAAGAAAAAGTTGAAGAAGAAAGTAGTAGGTGCTGAAAAACAGGACAGCAGTGAACCGAAAAAGTTGGTCCTTAACATAACAAAAACATTTTATTTCAACAAAAAGAAGGCCTACCTAACTCTCAGCTCAGGCCCTCACATTGTCCCCCTGGGAGCGCTAGTTCCCATAGATACAATAATTGTATCCCCCTGAGGGGAAATAAACTTGGAATGGCTCTCAGTCCCCTCATTATACATTTGTTTTATTTAAATGATTTAAAGTGAATTTTAAATGAAGATAGGAAACATAATACCTTATAAAAAGGGAACAAATATTTGAAGCACAAAGAAACAATAGTATTACTAACTTAACTCTTGTTTTAAAAGTGAGTCAAGCAGAGGGTATCATCACGACCAAGGGACTCGTTTTCACAGAGTTGATAGAAGGGTGAATGATAAAAAAAATAGTTCCAAGCACAAAATACAACACCTCCATTTAAAATTATATGAAACAGTGCGAAAAACAAGTTACCTATTGAAAATAAAATGAAAAGTTACATCCATAATAGATTCTCCGTATATTCCTTTTTTTTCTACCTGTTTGTTTTTTCGCACTGTATAGGCTATATGGGAACCCACTCTCTGCAGAGAGACCCTTTTCCAACATATTCATGCTAAACGGGATCTTGTTCTTTCTTCTTTTGATGAAACTTTAATGTTTTTCATGCAAGCAATAAACAAATCAATAATTTTATTTTCGATTTGAATTTAAATCTTTACATTTGTTGAAGGTTTTCCTGTGTTTGTGAAGAATCTGTTGTTTCCTCTCTATGTCTTCTTTCGAGCGATGTACATCCGTATAATTAAGACACTTAGCTTTCTCAAAGATATCTACCGTTAGCTATATTATTTTAGAGTTGACAGTTTTACGGTGAGTGTTAAGTTAGTAGGTTATTAATTAGTTTAAGGCTTGCATAAACAACATTCAAGTAGTATCAAAAGAACAAAGAACAAGATCCTCTTTAGCATGAATATGTTGGAAAAGGGCATCTCTGCTCAGGGTGTGTTTCCGTATAGGCTACACAGCGAGAAAAACAAAAAGTTAGACTAAAGAAGAAGAATTTATGGAAAATTTTCCACCATGGTCACCAGCAAAATGCAACTGCGGACCCCCCCGTAAGTATTGGGAAAGTAGGGGAGATGGTTTTCGATAACAGAGCACACGGTCGGCTTAAAACAAACCAGCAAATTTACAACGCAGATGGAGTGGAGTGTACTGATGGATGTTTGAAAAATTGTTTGACTATCAGCAGTAGTGGTAGCAGCGCAGGCTTACTAGTGCTTCAGTAACCGGGACTATATTGCCCATAAGGTCACATGGATTAAATACAGATTTTTACATCACTTCAGAGACGGTGTTATTTAATCTATATTTCGGTGATTAGCAAAAATTATCAGTAGCTTAATATATACAATGATAATTGCTTACAAAGCACATAATAACTGCATACTTAATAGGTGGGATCTATTTGCTGGTCGCGCTTAAAATTTACACCGGTTTGCGCCATGAGTCGAAAATAAAGAGGATACGTAGGAAAGTGAGTGCGAGAACAGCTAGGACTCCAGAAGCGTGAGGGGGGGGGGGGGGGGTTTGGGTAGAATAAAGAAAGGATTGGACTAGATTATATCTTAGTTTAACAATTTCTAACCGCTGAAATAGAAATAAACGTTTCGAAGAGAGGAAGGAGGAAGGCACCATTTAGTATAAAGATAATGGAATCTATGCACAAGGGGAATAGAAACAATAAGTTGAGAAATATGCCCATGAAGCATGATAAAAGTTGAAGAAGAAAGTAGTAGGTGCTGAAAAACAGCTCAACAGTGATTCGGAAAAGAACTGTTCCTTGACACAACAATAAAAATATCTTATTTCAACAAGAAGAAGGCCTAACCCATTTAACTCTCAACTCGGGCCTCACACATTTTCCACTGAGAGCGGTAATTCTAATAGATACAATATTTGTACCACCCTGAGGGGAATGAGGAAAGGAAAGAATAAAAGTTTTTAAGCTCTTAACGGTGTTAAGGGCGATTAGAGGAGTCTTGCACTTGTCCTTCAACCCAAGAAGTCCTCTTTGTAGGAATAGCAGCGTTTTTTACAGGTTTTGGGGTAGCTCATGTTAAATATATAGTAACACGCTAGCCACACAGTAACACCTTGCAATAAACCCTTCACGCGGCATACCTCAGCAGCTTCAACAAGAAAAATACCCTCGTCATCAGTAGTAGAAGTAGTAGTGACATGGGTTTGTTAGCGCTTCTGTTACTCAACTATATCGCCCCGAAGGTCACATAATTTCATAAGTATCAGACCTTTATAATTTACCACATGAGACGAACATCAATATTATTTGAATATCGAAATGATATGAACACCAAGATTATAAATTACAACTCAAGATTATAATTGTCTCCCGATCAATATTTTTTACATACTACAGTACATTCGATCGCACAAACCCCACAGGGGGTTCCAGCTGCCTACCCATTAGTGGCCGGACGCCTTACCCACGCTGAAACCCCCCGAGGTACCGACGCAGCGCACCCGGCAATATTGCAGTTTCCTCATTTACAATCTTCCAAGACGGTATCACGCCTGGCTATAGTGCGTGGGTTCTTGTTCAATATCAGAATATAGCTTGCACCTCTCCAGGAACAGCAGCAACGCTGCTGCGTTTAAGCCCGAGCGTTCGTCTTCCCTGAGTATTCCTACCAACACATTCTCCGCGCAGCCACGAAGATTTGGCATATTAAACTAAATAACACAAATATTGCGGACTCACCAAGAACTGTTCGACTAGAAAAGAATTTAAACATATAAATCTTTTCGAAGTTTTCAATGTACAGATGCGCTATAATTTTCACAAGAGATGAGTCAGAGAGATAACTAATAAGTCGCCAACAATTAAAACGCCGACGAGTCTGTTCTTCAAACATCTTACACAAGAGATTAGATTAGATTATTAGTTAGTTTAAGCCTCCCTATCCGCAACAAAGGCGATCCAAAGAGAGGAAAGAAGAAGGCACCATTTAGTATGGAGTTAAGGAAACGTGGAATCTATGCAGAAAGGGCACAGAAACAGTAAGATGAGAAAGAAGTTCATGAAACAAGATCAAAGTTGAAGAAGAAAGAAGTAGGTGCTGAAAAACAGGACAGCAGTGAACAGAAAAAAGATGGTCCGTAACAAAATAAAAACCTTTTCCATTTCAACAAAAATAAAGCCTACCTAACCTTTAGCTCAGGCCCTCACATAGTCCCCCTGGGAGCGCTAATTCCCATAGATACAATAGTTGTATCCCCCTGAGGGGATCTTACACAAGATAAAACCAGAGTCAGCACCCTGTTAAATCAGGGTAATAACGGGAACGTACATCGGAAAAATGAAGACACAACCAATATATGCTGCACCGATAACGGCACCAAGCAGCGATCCCGAAGAGAGGCCGGGTGACGCTCCATTAAATGGCCATGGGTGAGGCGGGAGGCCAGGCCAGGCTGAGAAGGCCAGGCTCGGACACTGTTCTTAATCTTGCGCAACTTGTTGTCTTGGGTGTTTTTCCACTGCCACTGCCAAAGTTTATTTACTGCAGCTTTAATTATAGGGTAGTAATCTCAGGCGATTGCTCTGGTATTTGTTGGGACAGCAGCAGAGGTTGCAGTACTTCGCGCTAACTCGTCTGCCTGCTTGTTGTCACGTACTTCAACATAGCCAGGTACCCAGAATAGAGATAGAAGTTTTGGGGAGCCTGCATGTTGCATCAGGCTTGACATTATTCCAGAAATTATTGGATGTGTGGAGTTTTAGGACCTCAGTGACTGGAGAACAGCTTTGGAATCGGAGAACAACACGTAAAAACCCGAAGCAAGCCGCTCCTCAATCATGCGGAGTGCAGCACGAATGACGATCAGGTCCACAGAGCAAGTTGATCGGTCGGCAGGGTCACTGAAGTGAAGCATAGGAGCAGATCCAGTCTCTTCCTGGAAATAACGAATGTCTTAAGAGCACTTCCATAAAAACGATCATGAGCCAACCCAAGTTGAAAAAATTAATACCTTCATTCCAAAGACATCTACATCATGTGGAAAATAAACTGTGCAATTTACTCCACTTATTCCTTAGTATTCGGTGCTTCGTGTAATCCGGAACTAGGTTCCTGAATTAATGCCGAAAATTGCCCAACATGGGTTTGAGGAAATACGCGCGAGTATACAATTTTAGCTTTCTAACAAGCGCATGTCATGACCAACAACTTGAATAAGAATGTACATAACAGATAGAAGGCAAATTTTATTTTGAACATGAACCTAATTTTATAAAATCTTGTGGCATGAACTATTGGTTACACTTTTAGTATGAAGGCAACTGCTCATGAAGAAAACAAATTCATCAAGGCATATCGACAAGAAGTATCATCATGCTTCAAAACTGGAGGCTTTCATGCGTTTCATTAGAGAATGGAAAAACTTTGAATGAAGTAGACAGCACCTCTCACAGCACAATTCTGGGAATATATAGTCTAGTGCAGTGTTATTCACTAATTTTTGCATGAGAGCCACTTCAGTTAAACACATTGATTAGGAGAGCCTTAGTTACTGCAAGTTAGCGTATATAATATGAATTATATATTAATCAATTCATATATTTTTTGAGAGCCAAGAATTGAGTCATCGCAAGCCGAGCAATTAATACCACTGGGTTAGTGGAACGCATTTAGCAGAGGGTTAAAACGAAAATTCAATTCATAAACTCCCATAAGTTATATATGCTTCATCATTATGAACAGATACAGTCGAAGTATTTTGTGCATTTACGAATAATTTGTGTTAACATTTATAGTAAGCAAGAAGTATATCTAATAATGAAAAAAACGTAGTTACTGCAGGTTTGCGTACATCAAATTACATGGGGCCTGGAAGAATGGAAAATCGTATTCCCCTGACATGCAGAATACATGTAATAACAGTGTTCAGTACACACCCATTAGTAAACCAATATTCATGATCTCATTGTCCTAATTTTCTACACTCGTCATTTACAAATATAAGCTTCTCCTGACAACTGACCAAAATGTAATGAAAATAAAAAATCATTTAAATGGATACACTTACCAGTAGAATATTAGAAAAAACTTCTATTACATTAAAATAAATAGATCCAATTCCATTATGAAACAAAATTTATCAAAGAAAACAAACCCAAAAGAATTACAGTGATGAAACAACCCAAAAGAATTACAGTGATGTAATTCCTAACAAACCTAAAAGAATTACAGCAATAGATAACTTCGTAATTTATATCTCAGTTTCTCTTACTTCAGAACATCAAGCACTGAGACATCACATTAAAAATTCATTATACCTTACTTGTGGGGTAGAGGTAAAGCTTACAGATTCCTTCATTAGACTGGGCACTGGAAGACGGGCACTGCAGACCATACGTTCTGCCGACAAAATTAATGGAAGATAATTATCCCTGATAATTATAATTATCCTAATTATATTATCATACGCGTAAATTATTAAAATCTGAAACTTTACAATTAATAGCCTCTTTCCTTCAGTCAAGAGCGGTAACTAAAGGGTAAGCACTAACGCTCCTCTGTTCACCATTAGCCAAGCATACCCTCCGAGCTTTACCTCAGTTGTGGGGCCTGCAGCACACAAAACCTACTCCTGCCCCATGGTATGGGGTGCGAATGTCCAGACTAAAACTGGCGACCACCCACAATACAATAGATGTCGCCCACACCGCTCCGAATACTCACTCTACTCTTCTGGTTGCGTTCAAATCATACACTCGCAAGCTATTCCCATTTACCACTCTTCAAGCCATATCAATTTATTTCTTTTATAGTCAAATTCGTCACGAAACAATGTTTGAACTCCGTTTAATCATCCCAAACTTGGCTATCTTCACCCAAAGAAGTGAATATTATTAACATGAATGAGACTGTGAGTGAACTCGTCTTCAATGTTGCATGAGGTATTCCTTCAGTAACAGCAGCTTAAGTCAGTGATTTACCAAGGATTAACATATGAATGACGAGATGTTGTTCTAACATTTGGAAATAATGACTCAAAATCCTCTGTAATAGAAACCTTCTTATATATTAATGACTCTGTTTGGTTTGTTGTTACTGACATGTTATTTTGCCAATTTTCACTCCACTACCATGCTTACGTATCATAAAAAGCTCAATCTGAAAGCTGTATCCAGCTATCTAACTTAATTTTACTTTTTCCTGCACAAATGTACCTAAGAGCTGATGGCCAATTTACCTTATTTCTTCAGCATTTCATTCCTCCTCCAAGTGAAGCATAATAGCAGCATTACAGTATGTGGTTACATTACTTAATTCACTTAGATGCTCCTCATTTTTTCATAAGATAAAAGTTGACAACTATATTAATAGAGAACAATCTACTCTTCTTGACAGCTTCTTTCCAACACAACTCTCTCCACTTCAGTTCTTACTCTACCTCCCAGAGTCACTCCTGCTATACTTTTCAGACATCTCATCTGATATACAGTCAATTATTCTGTTATAGCTAATCTCATACACCAAATCTGAGCTCCATGTAACAAAGTAAATGTAACCTCACTTTTGTTACAACTACGATTGTGCACTTTTGCATAAGCTTTCATTTGCTCCACATATTTCAGACCTCTTGACGCTCTTAATCTTTTTGTCAGCTCATGCTTGCACTTCCTCCACATCGCTATACGCACCTATACAAGACTCAAGGTTTCTAGAATTACTTTTCAAATCTTAATTTAATGCTACATTCATTTTACTAGCATTTCCATCTCTTGAACACCTCGTAACATTATTCTTCCCACATGCGGTCTCAACCTCCTTCTGCCAAACAAGTCTTAACTTTTGTACCAATCTGCACAACCTAACTTCCAACTTAGCAACCAATGCAGTGTCATGCGCAAACAGTAATTGCTTTACACCAAAGGCACTGCCCCGTATATCCTTCAAGCGTTTACCTCTATCTGAAACTTACATTGATTTCTCTCCCCATACCATGCATGTACAATCAATCACAAGGTCAGCACGCATCACTGAAGCTAACCCACTCGATCTGTAAAACACACTCACTTTCACTTATTCATTTGCTGGCAATCGTTCCACGTCTTACCATAAAACACAAATTACTCGAAGTACCTTCAAATACTGCAGGTGGTAACTCAGGAGGGCAGTGTGGCACATGCATTTACGCATTTGGAGAATGGGTTGCCAGTACTCCAACATACTGTTCTGGAGAAGTGTGGCAATGTCTTGTTCCGTCAAACGGTTGAACTCCAAACAGATCTGAAATTCAAGGTTAAGTTATTGCAATGATAGCTTGAATGAATTGAATTGTTTTTGAACACATATATTGAAACGCACTTTATTATGATCATTCAACTTCAAGTTTCTACCTGATTGGAACCAAAGAGAGCGAGATACAATTCTGTAATGAATGCAACAACAGCAGTCTCATTAATGATGAGGTTTCTTCAATGAGGGAAAGTCAAGCACATGGCTTCATCATTTTTTTGTGATTTGGGAAAACTTTCTGTATTTCCTTAATCATTCCACTCTGGTGTAGGGCAATAAACACATCAATTAGTTTTGATTCGATTAGTCGTTAGTTTTAGCCCCCCTACACAGCAATAAATGCGATCCAAAAAGAGGAAGGAGGAAAGCACCATTCAGTATGGAGTTAAGGGAACACGGAATCTAAGCAGAAAGGCATAGAAACAGTAAGTTGTGAAAGCAGATTATGAAACAAGACCAAAGTTGAAGAGGAAAGTAGTAGGTGATGAAGAACAGGACAGCAGTGAATCGAAAAAAGGTGGTCCTTAATGTAATAAAAACATTTTATTTCAACAAAAAAGAAGGCCTACCTAACTCTCAGCTCGGGCCCTGACATTGTCCCCCTGAGAGCGCTAGTTCCCATAGATACAATAATTGTATCCCCCTGAGGGGAATGGACACATCACAAATAGTTCACAATTCCAAAAGCAGGAACATTTTTTTGAAAGCTTACGATTGCTTGCATTCTCCTTAGCTGCGTGCTGCCTCCTCTTTTCACGTTTTGCCACTACACACGACACTAAACTGTCTCTTCTTTGTCTAGTATTTCGTCCTTTTGTGGACATCCTTACTTTCCAGATTTCCTAGAATTTTGAAGCACTAATTAGATTGCAAACAATTTACTTATACATTATATATCTGCTTCACGCTCTTACACTGGATATATGATACTCAAGTTGTGAAAGATGAGGAATCTATTGAAAAATAGAAAAAAATGCTCATTTTTTTGGATATGACTGAATATCAACTGTCGGCCACTAACCTTAGCATCACCGAAGCTAATAAACTGTTGTAAATATGGATACTTCACTAGGAGTGCTGTGGCCACTCCATCATAGTTGCTCGAAGATGGGTAACTGCAACAGACATGAATAGTTAGTAAATGACATTACTATACCTCATACCAAAAAGACCTAGGCTCAAATAGCAAATCATTCATAAACATTTTAGCGATTTAGAGTCTCATGAGATAAACTTACAAATTAAATTTAATTATCTTGTTATGAAGACAATACAGCAGGTCGGCCTGAAGCCTTCCAGCTTGAAGATAATCCTCACAAATGTGCAAACATTGCATGAACAGCTGATGGAGTGCAATTGTCTTGCATGGATTTCTGTAGTTTTTAGTCCTCAAAATAATTTACTTCAGGGAAGCATGTTTTCCTTCAAATCTCAATGTTGGTTCAGTAGGGGACCAAATGTTAGATATTGACTAGCATAGTGAACAAGATAGTGAGCTATGGGTTTGACTGATAATTCAGAATTTAAAGAAAAAAATTCCTGAAGAAATTCAGAAATTAGTGTACCCATATGTAGAATTTGCCCAACATTGAGTGATGGGGCTAAAATGGATTCTAAACTTCTAAGAAGTCAAGATAGCATTTCTAGTAATGATCACTTTCTGGAATTTTTCCAGCAACAAACAATGGAAGCATTCTAACCAAGTTTAACATCTGAGCGGCAGCTTGTTTTATTGTCAAATTTCTGGTTTGATCTTTCCCAACTGAAGTAGGTTCATTTGTCTCCTTGAACAAGGAAAGTTGCAAATTGATCATTTAGAAATTTTAGGTCAAAGTATTTTGAAAGAAGACAATAGAACAATGTAGCTTTCAAGAGGTCAATGCAAAATCCTTCAAATAAATCATGAGCAATGTCAGAGGGTGATCCCCAACATACATGAAATTGGTCCAGCGCATTTAGACCAGAGTAAATTTTGATTCCATCTGAATTTTTTCGAATTGCCACCTTTTCATTGTAACTGAGAATGGTTCTTTTCTCAAAGTGATCACCCAAAAAACTTTCTCTGAGCTTTTCTTTAGTGGCTGTGCAGAATCTGCAGATGCAAAGTGAAGAAAAACTGTCCACAAAACCTCCAATTTGATGAGCTGCCATATTATCACTGATAAGCATGGAAATAGTTCCAACAAAGTGAAACTTCCATGATGATGTATGCACTGATATTGCATGACTTTCTCGAATTCTCATATCTTCAATAAACTTTTGCAGGATAGTGTGAAAACCATATTTTTTTCATGTTGGGGCTTTTTGTCGAACAGAGAATTTGAATGGCAAATAATTTGCTTCGGAGATGAGCAGAGATGTTGTCAAGTACCCAGTAAAGGGCACAAATTTTGTTATCTTTTGTGGCAGTTCCCAAGGCATTAACTATCTGGAAACCATCTATACATAGCTGCATATAAAGGCAATTCTTAGCTGAGGGGAAAGGACTTGATACACATCAATTACTCTCTTTAAAGCTATTGATGTATCCCTTAGTCGGGATTGGTTCTCCCATCATGTGGTTGCAAACATCTGAACATCTGCATGCTTTGAAAGAACTTTAAGATATTCTAAGATGGGCACATACATGACAGAGTCTCCTTCACTCAGGTCAACTTCATTGGGAGCAACAAACCCTTTTTACATGAACATTTTTCTTTGTTTGAATACACTATTGTTTGCATATTATTAAGGTTTTAATATTAAGGTTTGGATATTAAGGTTTGCTTTCAGTTGCAATATAGGGTGAATTATTATTATTATATAATTATTATATAAGAAAGTTTTAGCCTCCCATAATTGCACGACAAAGATGTTCTAAGAGAGGAAGGAGGAAGGCACCATTTAGTATGGAGCTGAATGAACGCAGAATCTATGCTCAAGGTGCAGTGAAACAGGAAGATAAGAAAGAAGTTCATGAAACAAGAAAAAGTTGAAGAAGAAAGGGAACAAGTCTCGCTGAGCGGCAAAGCCATTCAGCGAGAATGAAAATATCTATTATAACTGGAATATGATGCTGATTCCGAATCTGCAATTTGTTTTGACCGCTCTCGATTTTTTTAATTTTATATTTTTATACATTTTTAATGTTTTTTTTGGCCTGCACCACCTCATGATCCGAACTCTGCCATTCTCGACCCAACCTGGTCAGACTTGGCATACTTTTGCTTGCACCACCTCATGATCCGAACTCTGTCATTCTGGACCCAACCTGGTCGGACTTGGCATACTTTGGCCTGCACCACCTCATGATCCGAACTATGCCATTCTTGACCCAACATGGTCAGACCGTGCCTTGAAGACCTGAGTACCGGATAGGGCCGGGTTCCACCCAACCTGTACGGACATGGCATTCTTTGGGCACCTCCTCAGTTGTTGCTAGCCGCCTTTCCAAAAAAAAAATAAAAAAAATAAAAAAAATCGAGAGCGGTCAAAACAAATTGCATATTCGGAATCAGCATCAAATTCAATTAATAATCGATATTTTCATTCTTGCTGAGCGGCTTCGCCGCTCAGCGAGACTTAAGCCGAAGACAGTAGTAGATGCTGAAAAACAGGACAGCAGTGAACCGAAAAAAAGATGGTCTGTAACAAAACAAAAACCTATTCTACTTCAACAAATGGAAGCCTACCTAACCTTTAGCTCAGGCCCTCACGTAGTCCCCCCTAGGAGCGCTAAATATGACCTCTTAATGGAACATGCACATGGCTAATAGCAAACTGTAAACATGGTAAGTAATAGTATCAGGCTAACTTGAACATAAGCTTAAATGGTGCTTTAGCTAATAAAATACTTATAATGATCAGCTTTTTTACATTTGTTTACTTCCTAAACAAGTTAACCAGCTGAAGCATGCACAATAATGCAAATAGGTATTGTGGGTTATCTGTCACCACTTTTAATTTATGGTTTCCTTTTGATCTTGAGGATAAGTTAAGTTAGGGTAGATTATTAAACTGGTATTATTTTTTACCATTTAAAATTTTTGTTTTCTCTCACTCCAAAATGAATCTCTAGGACCTTCCATGAACTGAAAATGAAGGTCTCATATACATGTTAAGAAGATAAATTGCATTAGAAATGAATATTATTCAACAAGGACGCCTTCTCACATGAAAAATCCATTCATACAGTCAAGAACATCAATTGAATATTCATATAACAATTCAATTTTTTACCTTTTCTCTTAAGAAAACTTTTTCCCTGAACAAGTGGTTATAGATAACTCACAAGTACCTGTATATATATTCTGCTTCATGGCCATGTGACTGTGGCAACATGAGGCACAATCAACAGAGCTAGGCCTAGTTTAAATTGATTCATGGTTGCCAAGCACAAGATAAACTTATACATATTAGTTTATTCAACATACAGTTCTGAGAATTATTAGATAATTCAAAATATACTGAGAAATCTACAATCTCATTATTTTCAACATGACCTAGCTTCATGAATATGACTCATATTCTTTTAAGGGAGGGTGGCCATAAAATAGGGTAGATTGTTGAACGAGTTCAACTGTTTAAATTTTAAAAATGCAAGAATATTTTGAGAAAATTTAGTACAATGAAGCTTGGCATATTAATATACTTAACCTCCTAATTTTGCAATCCAAATGAACAGTAATCATTGAATTATTCATTAAAATGCTTCACTGCGATTATGACGATCACAACTTGTTATAGAGACGCAATCCAGCGCAACGCAGATTACAAGCTCAGTTTTCGATAAACAAAGTACCATATCTTTATCAGTCTTGTTAGTATACATAAACAAACACCTGTCTTGCACAAATGGACTACATGCAAACGAATCCACCAGTTATTAAACGACACATCACACAAATTCAACTCCAGCGCAGGAATGAACCATTTATCCTGTGACCTGTGGGACTGATGCGCAATAATACAATACAGTATGAAGCTCCTAGCTTTCCGCAGAGCTAGCAATCTAGTTCTCTGCATCGATTATACATTTGGACAATTTGCAAAGAAGTTGGCATTAAATTTTTATGGTCAAGTACCAACAGTATACTTCCACAATATTTAGCAAATGTTTTGTTATCATACTTACCACATTGTGTTTGCGTACGAACGAACGAACAACACCTTGCTCTGAGACACAAAGCGCTTATCGGAAAGTCGCACTTCCAATGAGGCATCTGCTCTCTCTTAACGCTGTTTTCGCGCCGTGTGAGACACCTAAACAGCCCTGAGACGCTCAGAGGGGCCAAAATTTCTCTCAGTGTAGATTTGCGGAGCTTCACAATCGTAATTAATAGTTTCACCAGAATGGGAAGGTTTGGCATGAACGGATCTATGGAATGTATCGTTAGAAGCTTCAACCAGAACATCCAAAAATGGTAGTTTACCATGTAGATCTAACTCATGCGTGAAATTTAAAACATATTTTTCAACAAACAAACCCCTTAACCTTTCCAGGTGCTCAAGGTCTTGTACTTCAACAAAAAAGTCGTCCATATATCTACAGTAAATGCTCGGTTTTACATTCATCCTATTTAACACAAGTTCTCTGCATTTGACATTTAAAAGTTAGCAAAAGTAGGTCCTAAAGGGGAACCCATTGAAACGTCATCCACCTGTCGAAACAAACTGCCATAAATATTTTTAAATGGAGCTTCGGTTTTACAAATAGTTAGAAGTTCCTTCAAAATGGCGGAGAAACAAATCATCAACATTTCGTATCAAAATTTTTACGAAAATGAAATGCATGATAATTACAAAATTGACGAGCGGGTCTTTAAAAATATTATCGAAACTTTTGTTAAGCCAATGAATCCAGAAACTTCAACTAAATTTTACGTGTATTATAAGAATGGTAAACTCAGTGACCAATTAGTAAAAAATAATCTGTCTGCATCTGGGGTCAGCGATCTGGACAAGGCCAGTGTGATCTATCAATTTAAATGTAACAGAAGAGAATGTAAGTCTCTTGATAAACGTTACATTGGCATGACCAGACTGATACTGAAGCAAAGATTAACAGCTCATAAATATCAAGGTTCCATCTTCAATCATTTTCGTGTTGACCATAGTTGCAAACCATCCAATGAAGATCTGTTCCCTAATACCAAAATTCTATATAATGTTATTAAAAAAGATCATATTCATATAATTGAAGCATTACATATTCATGAACTTAAACCTTCCCTTAATGAAAACACTAATGATTTTTTCGCTCTTAAACTGTTTAGCAGAACTTCAGCTCGCTAGGTGTGACGAAGCTGCTCGACCATTTTGCTCATGTCTCTTGTGTGGTGAACATCGAGGTTTTTGTACAATATATCTAGTCCTACTACTATTTCTGTGGTAAAAATTGATCTTTTGTCAAGTCGCATTCATTTTTTGTGATCTACATATCTAGTTTATATTAGTTAAGTTTTAGTTTTTGCGTTTTTCCAATGTGACTGAAAATTATTCTGTATTTTTCAGCCTGAGGATGATGTGAGATACGTCGAAACGTTGCATTTTATAAATAGACTGAAATATAGATTTTAATGAATTTCTGTGTTTTAGTACAAAAATGCTACGAGCATTCCTGAACCAACTTACTCGTCAAGAAATTGGACTACATTTCTTCACATTGCCATGGTCAAGGCTGAAAAGTTAGTAAAGAACGTGTTCATGATCAATAAATTGGCGTAATTTAACGGCGAAAAATTTAATTCGCAACTGAAATATTTTGCTCAAAGTTCAGAATAATTACCAATGTGTTTGCTATATTATGCACCATGGAATATTTATAAGTAATTATCCGTCGTCGTGTCCAGCGGGAGCAAAAAAAAAATCCGAAACGTTGTCAAATTTTTACCACCCATAATTATACAACAGGAAAAACATGACAGGTGGATTTTATTACGTTGAATAGGCATCCGAGTAAAAATGAAGAAAAAGTGCAACATTTCCGTTATTGCAGCTAAGAATGTCAAATGAATGTTTTACCCGTACCCGATAAAATTATAGAAATCAGTTTGTACTTGGCGATATAAAATTTTCTCTAAGCACAGTTTCCAACAGTTTGATTTATTAACATGTGAGGTTCTTGACACTATTTGTAAGTGTCTTGACCTATAATTTCTCACTTATTCATTTTAAAGCCAGCTTATTTCTTGCGACCCTTTTCTGAATCCTTAGATTTATTTCTCGCCCCATGTTCTCCACGGGTTATAGATCTGGTGACTGACATGGCATTATCAAAATCACATTTTCTTCTACTGAAATCCCACTGCTTTGCTCCCATTTGTATGATTTGGATTGTTATCATGCTGCAATATTCATCCCTTTGGTAACTTCAAGTTGTCGGCTGACAAATTAGCTCAGAATCCTGCGAGACATCTGAGCATTCATTTTCCGCTGATGAATACCGAGTTCGTCGGGATTTGCAGAAGAGAAGCAGCCCCCTTATCATAACGCTTCCTCCACTAATATCGATTTTAAGATTCTATTACTAGGATCATCCGCTTCATTTTTTCTTTACAACTGTGAATACCACTGTATCACTCAAATAACTCAATCTTCGTCTCATGAAACCGATCTCACAGCGTCAAAAAATGCAGTTTTTTGAGCTTTATCGTAAAATTCTCGTGATTTTTGACATGAATTGGTTTCAACAAAGGAGCCTTTAATTAATACTTGTTGTGTAGTAATAAAATCCTTCATATCTACGAACTGCCCTGACTATTTTTGCATTCTTTCATCTTCCCTTTCTTAATCATTATGAAATTCAGAATGAGCCATTCGAGGGTTTATTTTTATCCCACCGACTAAACGTATATTTCGTCACTTGACAGATATTTTAGATTGACGCCTTGCTCGTAGGAGACTTGTTATATGAAATCTACCGGCGAATCACGTCACCAATGATGGAAATCGGCATTGTCCCCATTGATGAATTTTCAGAATTCTCGACCCCTTTTATGTCACTGAACAATAATATAAGTTCTCAGTCCCTTCCGGCATTTATTCAGTCGTGACCAAATGAGAATAATAAAGTTTTACGATGGCCTTTTTTGCAGCTCTCTGACTGCTTTCCGCCTTTGTTGGTGGACAGAGTAGATTTTTTCTTTAAAGTTATTCAACATTTCTGTGCCGTGAACAACTATAGTAAATTTACTTTGAACTTGTATTTGATACTTTTTAGACTATAATCTAACACTTCCGTCTATTTTGTATCATTGTTTGACTATATGAGTATTCTGCATCGAATTTTCATCCAGCGCAAAAAAAAGCATACAAATGATGTTCGATTTTTGATTGATTCGCTGTTACTTAACTATAGTAAATATATTATTGACCTTGAATGGGGATATATGTTACGCATGGAAAATAATCATTTACCCATTCCACAGGTACACAAAAAAGTCCTATCCGTTTTTAAAGGAAAAAGAAAAAGCTTCACAGTATGTGTAACTTATACTTAGTCTTCGAAGTAATCGTCACCGGCATCCAGCACCTTCTGCCAACATGTCTCCACTGTTCAATCCATTTGCGTTACAACTCGGTTTAGGCCGCAAATAAGTTTGTCAGGGCATGGCGCAAGTCGGCTTCATTGGTAATGGATTTCCAACGAAGATGATTATCCAGGGAGTGGAAAAGGTGTTAACTGGATGGCGCAATGTCAGAGGAGTACGGTGGATGGCACTAAGTCTCCCACCCTAGTTGCTGTACAGGGTCCCAGGCAACTTGCGCGACATGCGGTTGGCTTTGTCATGGAGAAAAAGCCCACTTTTGCATTCAACAGTGCTGGCTCCTTCTGACGCAATGCCTTTGCATTTGCTGCGATCGAGTATGGGCCTCCAGTCACCGTTTGGCCCTTTGTTTGCAGCTCATAATGAACCACTTGATGACCTGTTCACCAGACTCAAAGCATAATATTGTGTGGGTGCATAGGCAGTCTTGAGATGCGAGGGACTGTATCCTGAGGTGGCTATCAATGTTTGGAACGCTTGGAAGTTTCGTACAGAACCCAATTTCCATCACTGGTACGCACTGGATAGAATGAAGCTGCAGTACGGTGGCGAGAAAAAACAGCGATACACAGGCTGCCACTCGTTGTCTCTTGTAGACCTCCAACAGCGGGTGCGCACCCACTTTCTCAGTTAGTACGCCTTACCTAGGCGTTACAGGTTAATTCTTAGCTGTTTCATCGTAAACGTTGAACTTTTTTGCCAGTTCACCACACGTTAGACTACTGTCCTGTTCAATGGCCAATTCCTAAATCCGTCATTCAAGACCTGTGGTCTTCCATTGCGAGGGTCATCACGGAAGGACTACTCCCGACTTGAATTTTTGAAACCAAAGCCTTGCAGTACGTTCATTTACAGCACTATCCCCAAACACTTGACTTATGCGGCGATTTGATGCAGCTGCTGATAAGCCCTCTTTGAAGTCGTAAAGCAAGCAGTCCCCGCATGAGATTTGTAGACACTTCCATCCTTCTCCACGTACTGCTGTCCAGGTTATAACCACGGTATTCATAAGAATGTAAGATCATTCAAGTAATTTCTTAATAGAGCCCTGGGTTCGGTAACGTCACGGGCTCAGAACGAATAACAACCCAGGGAGAAAGAAATACGCTACCTGGCTACAAATATGTGACAATATCGAGTCAGCTGTACGACAAGTTAGACAACAACAATACCACTTTGACGATCTGACTTCTGTTGACAGTAAGGGGTATCAGACTCGGCATCGACAGCACGTCTTACTGAGTATTAAAGCCTTTATAAGTGTCAGTTTCCTCCATAGGAGGAGACTTAGTAAAAATTTTTAAAAAATGGCTTCTGTGAAAAATAAAAGCTATCTACCAGCTCCAGAAGAAGAGCCGGTGATAACACCAGCAATGCTTGAGATCAATGGTCGAGAATCACCGTCAAGCGAAGATAGTTCTACAAAGCAAATGGACGCCAACGAATCGGCCGTAGCTGGCTCATGGTTTGAGCCTAATAGGCCACCCAAGAGACCAAAAGGCAAAGTGGAATCAGATTCAAGTGACACCGCGGAGGACGTAACAAAGAAGGTGAGGCAAAACATCCAGAAATCATTCCCCACTAACAAGACTCTTTTGTCCAAGGGAGCTGGCAGAACTGTGCTTATCTCCCAACCGCAAACATCAAATGAAACATATTTTGGAGTAGACAAGAAGAAAATAATACTGGATCCCCTGAATCTATCAAAAGGCTTGAAAGATATTCCCGATTATTCCACAGTTAAAGATGTTAGAGTGAACATGCGCAGGAAGATTGTTGCAGTGGAATTTCTTGGTACTGATTCTGCTGGCATTGGAGACCTTTTATCAGTGGACCACATTGGGAAGTTTTCTGTTCAGTGCTACCAGCCTTCAATGGATGTGGGTGAGGTTAATTTTGGGGTCATTGGACCGATTGATTCAGAGTTGGACCCAGAAGAGTTGCTACCATCAGTGAAATGTGTGAGCTACAATGTCTTGCGTCTCTAAAGGTTAAGCAAATTCAGCAGTGGTAAGAAAGAGCCATCGCTCTTTGTCAGGGTTGCAGTTGCAGGGCCATATCTGCCACGGTCTCTAAAAATTGACCTCGCGTCATTCCAGGTGAAACCTTTTATGCCACCTCCACTACGGTGCTACCGTTGCCAGAGATTAAGGCTCATTGCCTGTGGATGCTCAGCTACTCAGCGATGTCTGGTTTGTGGAGGCAATCATCTAAAAGAGGAACGTGAGGCTGGTTCCCCAAAGTGTGCTAACTGCCAGGGACCACATGTGGCTAGCTCACGTGAATGCAGGTACGTGCAAGATGCTTCAAGACTGCAACAACTCATGAGAGAGGGCCTTTCATTCAATGAAGCAAGAAGGTCATTACTGCAGAAGACTGGACAGGACGACTTTGAAATATCACAGCAGAGCATAAAACAGTCTCAATCACAGCATCAACCACCAGAAATGAGAACATCAGTAGCAGAAATTACAAACAAATCAAGACCAAACACCTTTGATGTTGAAGAAGGGGTTCATCAGACTCAAGGATCATCTTACATACCCAGAAGAATCCTAAATAAAACGAAGACTTACGCTTCTGCACTTGGTGTTGCAACAAATCGAGCCGTAACGATGGAGCGCTCAGCAAATCAAGATCCAGTACTCCAGGAATCAGAGATCATGGAAAAGTGTAGGAAACTCGTTGAAAATGGGCTAGAAAAAATCTTCTTCAAATTAGGAAAATTTCTTTTGGAAATTTTTTCAGTAAACTTGTCCCTAGAGCAAAAGAAAAAAAGATCTACTAATTCTGGGTATGATCAGAAACCACTTTGGTCTCAAAACTGGGGAAACAATCCTAAATGAATACCATTTGAGAGAGACAATTGCTGCTGAGCCAACATTGGAAAAAACCTCCCGCGAACATCACAGAAAGGAAGTGATCCTCCTGAAATCTGTAAAGAACTTTAAAAATCCCAAAAAACTAACCCTCCTCAAGTAGCTTCAATGAAGAATCAAGATCCTAAAACCAAGTGTCCAGGAACCAAGAATGCATTCTCAAACAGGCAGCCATCAAGCAGAACAAAGAAGAAAAATGGTAAATAGGCGTTCAAGATTGTGGATCAGAAATAGCGAAGAAATTCCACAGCAAAAAAAGTTACTACTATATCAATTCAACTGTAATGGACTACGTGATCAGTTGTCTGAGCTTAACCTGTATTTGTACACCAAAAAAAAGGATGCTGTATGTCTATGTGAAACATGGATTTATTCTCATGTGCCTAAATATGTGGGGTATCAGTGCATTTGACATCATCGAAAAAATGGGAACAGAGGGAGTTTGGGCATCGTGATACGAGGTGATATACCTTTTAGGATAAATCCTCTGTATCTATGCCAACAGGGTAAACTTGAGTTTCTAGGAATTGAGGTGTGTACAAGCTTGGGTTGTATTGATGTGATTAATTTGTTTAATCCTAATTGCAATGTAATGGTTTCAGAATTTATGCATTATTTTTCACAATTGAACGGTGAATTTATTATGATTGGTGATTACAATGCCTACTCTCCTATGTGGGATCATAGGATGAGATAAAATCAAACTGGTCAGAGTTTATTAAGTATATTAGCCCAGTGCCCAGTTGGGGTCTTAAATCCCCCTGATTTGCCTACCTATACTGACAAACGGGTTGGCACTACACCCACTCTAGATTTGTGTCTTGTTCCAATGAATCTTTTAAATTGTGGTCAGTTTACCAGAGGTCCAAACTTAGGCAGCGACCATTTTCCTATTGAATATATTTTTAGTGTTTCCGTTAGTAAGGGTGATGTAAGAGGTCAACAGCAGTGGAAAGTCAAAGAAGCAAATTAGCTTGATTGGAAAATTTCACTACAAAAATCTAAATATGATGGAACCAAGCCTACTTCTGCTGAAGCATTATATGATTCACTTGCCTCAAGAATATTAGCTGCATCAGTTGAACACATCCCGCAGACCACAGGCACCATCGGGTGTCATAGAAGCACACTATGGTGGGATGGCGAATGCTCATAAGCAGTTGCAGAGAGACGAAAGACTCAAAGTATCCTCGCTAAGTCACCAATAATGGAAAATCTTATAAACTTTCGCCGTGCTGCAGCAATCGCAAAAAATATAATAAAGAAGAAAAAAGTGGAAAGTTGGAAAAAATATACCAACTCTCTAGATGCCAACACTCCAGTTGGATGAGTGTGGCAGACTATCCGCTCAATGAAGGGAAGTCATTGCACAATCCCCTCAGTACCAGTTGGAGAAATCAACGATTCAGCTACAAGTAAGGCTGAAAAACTGCTGGAGCACTTTACTAGACATAAAATTGATACAGCTGATAGAAACCCGGCCACAGCTCACCATGGAGAAAGTCTCCAGTATGTTGACAGAACAGATTATTGAATCTGAATATAATTCACCATTCAGAAAAGGAGAAATAACTCAAGCAGTTAGAAATCTCAGGCAAACCAGTCCTGGATATGATAGAATCCCAAACATCTTCTTGCAACATCTTCCTGAAGCGTCAGTGGAGGAGTTACTTGACGTGTAGAACGCAGGTTTCTTCTCCGCATCTGTCCCGGATAAGTGGAAAGTTGGTATCATTTGCCCAATTAAAAAGCCTAATAATGATCATTCCACTGTTGAAGGTTACCGACCTAGCAAATTGTACCCTGTGTTGGTAAGCTGATGGAAAGACACATCAAAAACCGACTGGAACATTAATTTTCTTGGAGTCTCGACGTGTGTTCAACTGTTTTCAGACAGGATTTCGGAAGGGGAGATCAACCAATGATGCGCTTGCTCTTAAGCCCCCTCCAGACCTTGCATTACCATGTTGCCTCTGGACGTCGGAGTGGCGCTGCAAAAGAACCGCTGATGACCAGACTGGCTTGTGAGAAAGCCCGCACTGCAATGGCATTCAGTTGCTCAAGAGCTCTGAGAGGGGAAGGATGCTTGCGAGCTATCGGCGGGAGCTACTCACTCCCGCGTATAGCTCAGGGCTGCCAATGAGAATTTTACCAAAACCCCAGCATACGCTAGAAAAAAAACCAGATTGCTGCTTAAAACCCCAGATTCGCGGAAAAGCGTGTTAATGAAGTAATTTGCTTTCCTTTGTACTCGTATTACTCTGAATCAGTTGCTGTCGTCTAACATATAGCGTTGCTCCGTAATTTCTCATTCTGCCTCTCCAAATATCGGTGACTTATTACTCCGCTTTCCATATCGCGTATTAATTCTTTTCGTGGTTGCCAAGTAGTTCAATCATTGTTGCTCCTCTTAATTAATTGTTTTGCCAAAATTCTATCTCTTACAGTTTCTGCTTGCAGAAAACTGGTGTGTTTCGTTTTAACACAATTCATGACTGAAAAAATTCGTTCAACCGAAGCAGACGAATGTGGCAGAATAGTTAGACTTGTCATAAAAACAGACAAGAGGCCAAATTTTTAATTTTGAAAACCGTCTTTGATTTCTTTCAGTTTGTTCCAGTATCTGGGAGGATTTTATACACAGAACAATTACTATGTTGGTGTTTTCAATAATTATGTGTTACATGTACCACAATAACAGGTACTGCATAAATGGTACTTGAACATTTAAATTGTTCGATATTTTTTGCTGGCAGTAAACAGACGTCAATTAGATTTCGATAGAATGCAGATGCAACAGGAATATAATAGCAAAAATGCACCCAATTTCAATATAACGAATTTGATAATGTAATACCATAATTTTCATTGCATCAAGCGCCGAAAAAAATTATTATATATAAAAACCTTCAATTTGTTACCTCTGCATAGAAAACCCCGGATTTTTTATAAAAACCCCAAAACCTTAGGCCACAGCTAAAAACCCAAGATCTGGGGTTAAAACCCCAGCTATGGCAGCCCTGGTATAGCTCGTCAGTCAACGCGGAGCGCGCCACCGACACGACCTTCCGCAATGCCTTGTATTAACATACTGACTCGCGTCGCCCTACGACAGCAATCAGGAACGCGCAACTCTGTGGTTAGCTTGAAAAATCGGCTTCTCAAGCGGTCGGAAAGCTATCTACAGCTCGTCTAAGCGGCATCAAGCAACATGGTAATGCAATGTCTGGAGGGGGCTTTATGTACCAATGTATATCTCATTCTCTATGTAATAGAATGCATTGTGTAGCAGTGTACCTTGATCTGGAAAGTGCTTATGATTTTGTTTGGCACGCAGGATTGCTATTTAAATTGTTACCTTCTGGATGTGATGTACGCACAGCGAGCTGGTTAAGGTCATACTTGACAGGACGTAGTATGAGAGTTCGTGTTAACAATGAATATTCGTCAGAAAAATTTTTGGAGTGTGGCTTGCCGCAGTACTGAGCCCTACCTTGTTTAATGTAATGCTGTATGGTGTCCCCCAACTTGACGAATTGAGAGTTATTTCATAGGCAGATGACATAAATTTGTTGAGTTGTGGAACATCACTTGCTCAAGTATGCAGAAATTTGCAAAAATATTTAAATGTGTTATCTGTGTGGCTCAAAATATGGAAACTGTCAATTAACCCTTATAAAAGTTCATACCAAGTAATTTACTTCAAAGAGACATATACCACAGTTTAGTCTGAAATTACTAAACCACCAGCTGAAGAATACTAACCAACAAAGAGTATAAGGGTGATCTTTGATGCACGCAAATTAACACTGCAAGCACATATAAAGCACACTAAAGCAGAATGTATGCGCAGGGTACAAATTATGCAAGCTCTGGCAGGCATTTCTTGGGGATCATCTCGTAAAGTTTTGCGAAATTAATGTGTCATTTATTCGCAGCAAGTTGGTATATGGCCATCTGGTGTTTCCGGAATCCCCGGAGTCTTATATGAAAACATTTAATGTCATTCAAAATACTGCTTTGAGGTAAATGATGGGAGCACGCAGGACAACTCCTGTCAGCTCTATGGAGGTGGAAGCATATATTATGTCATTGAGGCTGTATCTCTAGTTCTTGTACGTGAAATGGTGCTTGCATGTTGTTGGAGGTCCTGCAGATACAAAAGAGTTGAGATCAACTTTGGCGCTCATTAGTATCAGACCATCAGAAACTCATTCATACAGGTATGCAAACCTGTGGCGAGCCTTAAATCTTCAGCATTTGCATTTGTCACAGAGTTCACATATTCCTTTGGTGTGTCCAAATGTTGACATTTCTCATTTGATACCATTGTGCTGTCCTAGTTTTAAGTATCCTTCTGTTAGAACGGTTAATGATCCGAGATTTATTCTTGGGAAAGCGTAATTTACATATAAATAGTAAAACTAAGGCGGGTAAAAACATCTTTCACAAAATTTCACGATGTATTTTAAAAATAGAGCTTTCGAGCATATCCATACTCCTTTTCAATATCTGGAATAATAAATTGAAACATGGTAAATACAGTACATGAATACAAATTGTTAATGGAAATTAAATGAAAAAATTAGGACAAGATATTTAGAGGCGCAGAAGATGACATATCATTGAGACTTGGTTTAAATTGATGAATTATGATACTTTCTAGTAACTTAAGGCTATGTTTATTACAAGTTGAGACTATTTTGAAATTATCAGTAAGGATTGGATGGTCAGATTCTAATGCATGATCTCTTATACTGCTGTGCAATGGGTTTGACACTCTATTTCCCGTACGGACCGACACCCCCTTGTGCTCAGCTATGCGTGTTGCAAAATGGCGAGCAGTCTCACCATAATAAGTGGCCCCACACTGGCCACACGTATATTTATAGACCACGCAGCTACGCAACAAAGTGGGCATCTTATTGCCGTACCGGAAAAAACTGCCAATGTTGAAAAAATTGCGGAAAGTAATGCGTATGTCAATTTGCGGATAGTACTCATTACATAAATTACGAATTTTACAAGAAATTTTTTGATTTTGCGACTGTGAGATGAAGGGCAGAGTGAAATAAACTATCTTTTTGTTA
This sequence comes from Morinoia aosen, assembly GCA_030386875.1. Lineage (NCBI taxonomy): Eukaryota > Metazoa > Arthropoda > Malacostraca > Amphipoda > Talitridae > Morinoia > Morinoia aosen. Next base: position 47,809,245 of record CM059575.1, read on the forward strand.
GCACTTGCGACTGGAATTTTTCTATTTCTTAGGGATTCGATTTTATTACGAAATGTGTTCTCAATGAAAGACATGGGGTAAAAGTTCTTAGCAAAATAGGAACGCAGGTATTCTAACTCTCTTGTGAATTGAAGGTAAGATGAACATAATTTGAAAGCCCTTTCAACTAGACATGAAATAAGATTAAATTTGTATCTAAAATTTACAGCGCTGTCAAATCTCAAACCTAACCCAGAGTTTGTTTTTTTACGATACACTTTAGCTATGAAAGACCGATCTGTTTTTTCAATTGTAAGATCAAGAAAATTTAGCTTACAGTCTGACTCAACCTCTTTCGTAAATTTTATAGAGCCGTGTTTACTATTCAGGTAGGCAAAAAATAAATCTATATGGGAAACGTCTCTAAAAAGCAAGAAAGTATCATCGACGTATCTCCGATACAATGCAGGCCTGAACAAATCTGGACATTCATTTAACCACCTTTGCTCGAGATGAGAAAGAAAAATATTAGCAAGGGTTGGCGACACACAACCTCCCATAGGGGCCCCATCCTTCTGTACATACAAGTCTCCATTGAATAAGAATAAGTTGTCCGTTGTGCAATGTTGAAGTAAATTACGAAACATTTTTTGGTCAAATCCACGAAAATTTGTTACTTGATCACTGAATATTGTTGTAAGGATTATATTTATGGTTTCGTCAACAGGAATATTAGTAAACAAAGAAACAACGTCAAAGCTAGCCATTACATAGTTGTTGTTAGGTACTTCACAAATTTCCTGAGCAAACGTGAAAGAATCTCTAATGCTAAACACATTGCTTACAAACGGCGCTAACAAAGACACTAGAAATTTAGATAAACGATAATTGGCAGTCCCGATAGTTGACAAATAGGACGAAGTGGAATGCCTTTTTTATGCACCTTGGGTAAACCGTACATGACGCCAAACTTGCTGCCAGAGTGCATAAGTGTAGTCATGACCTGGAATTTCTCCAAACGTGTCAAACCAACTGCCTAACTCCTAAGTTTGTCAGGTTTAAACTTTACCATCGCAGTGCTCAGTTAGGCCGTGCTTACACTAGATACCAAAAGAAGCTGTTGAACAACGAAATTTCTGCCAAGAGGAACTTGAAGGTGACGTTGCAGGAGCAGCTCAGAGGCGTCGAAGACCAACTTCGAAGAAAAATATCATGGTTGGACTTCAACCACATCTTGAACTATGTGAAGTTGTGCCTTGAGAAGAAAGATAGTTCTGTGGTGAGGATCCATGCTCGTAAACTTTTTAAACTTAGTCTTACTCACCAATATGAAGCACTCAAACCTGAAGAGGTTATTAAAAATGTATCTTGCAGGATTTTAACCGACAGTGAGAAGGAAGCCCTCAGCTTCGGCTTAAAGTTTTGCTTCCCACCAAATACCTTTATAGAGGTATTTGGTGGGAAACTACCCTAGTCATTTTCTTGCTTTTGAAAAACTTTTTATGATGTTGAAAGACCATGCCATTTACAATATGAATGTAGACTCTCTTAACTGTATACGGTCAGCGATCATAAATATTGCCTTTACCTCATTTTATTCTTTTCGTTCAAGCTTGACTAGATATCAGAGGTCAATAATTCATGTTTTAAAGGCTTTATCTAAAGATAGGAACATTGTCATTACTAAACCAGATAAAGGTAACGGAATAGTCATTCTAGATCGTGACAATTATGTTCAAAAAATGAAGGATATTTTATCTGATGTCACTAAGTTTTCTCCATGCACGCTAGATTTTAAAAAGATGTTGTTTAAAGTAGAAGACAAGATAAATAGGTTTGTAGACAGTATGTTTTCGAAAGGTATAATATCAGAGGAAGTGAAAAAGGACTTGAAAGTTCTGGCAGCAAGTTTGGCGTCATGTACGGTTTACCCAAGGTGCATAAAAAAGGCATTCCACTTCGTCCTATTTTGTCAACTATCGGGACTGCCAATTATCGTTTATCTAAATTTCTAGTGTCTTTGTTAGCGCCGTTTGTAAGCAATGTGTTTAGCATTAGAGATTCTTCCACGTTTGCTCAGGAAATTTGTGAAGTATCTAACAACAACTATGTAATGGCTAGCTTTGACGTTGTTTCTTTGTTTACTAATATTCCTGTTGACGAAACCATAAATATAATCCTTACAACAATATTCAGTGATCAAGTAACAAATTTTCGTGGATTTGACCAAAAAATGTTTCGTAATTTACTTCAACATTGCACAACGGACAACTTATTCTTATTCAATGGAGACTTGTATGTACAGAAGGATGGGGCCCCTATGGGAGGTTGTGTGTCGCCAACCCTTGCTAATATTTTTCTTTCTCATCTCGAGCAAAGGTGGTTAAATGAATGTCCAGATTTGTTCAGGCCTGCATTGTATCGGAGATACGTCGATGATACTTTCTTGCTTTTTAGAGACGTTTCCCATATAGATTTATTTTTTGCCTACCTGAATAGTAAACACGGCTCTATAAAATTTACGAAAGAGGTTGAGTCAGACTGTAAGCTAAATTTTCTTGATCTTACAATTGAAAAAACAGATCGGTCTTTCATAACTAAAGTGTATCGTAAAAAAACAAACTCTGGGTTAGGTTTGAGATTTGACAGCGCTGTAAATTTTAGATACAAATTTAATCTCATTTCATGTCTAGTTGAAAGGGCCTTAAAATTATGTTCATCTTACCTTCACTTCACAAGAGAGTTAGAATACCTGCGTTCCTATTTTGCTAAGAACTTTTACCCTATGTCTTCCATTGAGAACACATTTCGTAATAAAATCGAATCCCTTAGAAATAGAAAAATTCCAGTCGCAAGTGCTAACAAAAAGATAGTTTATTTCACTCTGCCCTTCATCTCACGGTCGCAAAATCAAAAAATTTCTTGTGAAATTCGTAATTTATGTAATGAGTACTATCCGCAAATTGACATACGCATTCCTTTCCGCAATTTTTCAACATTGGCAGTTTTTTCCGGTACGGCGATAAGATGCCCACTTTGTTGCGTAGCTGCGTGGTCTATAAATATACGTGTGGCCAGTGTGGGGCCACTTATTATGGTGAGACTGCTCGCCATTTTGCAACACGCATAGCTGAGCACAAGGGGGTGTCGGTCCGTACGGGAAATAGAGTGTCAAGCCCATTGCACAGCAGTATAAGAGATCATGCATTAGAATCTGACCATCCAATCCGCACTGATAATTTCAAAATAGTCTCAACTTGTAATAAACATAGCCTTAAGTTACTAGAAAGTATCATAATTCATCAATTTAAACCAAGTCTCAATGATATGTCATCTTCTGCGCCCCTAAATATCTTGTCCTAATTTTTTCATTTAATTTCCATTAACAATTTGTATTCATGTACTGTATTTACCATGTTTCAATTTATTATTCCAGATATTGAAAATGAGTATGGATATGCTCGAAAGCTCTATTTTTAAAATACATCGTGAGATTTTGTGAAAGATGTTTTTACCCGCCTTAGTTTTACTATTTATATGGTTAATGATCTGTTTATTGATTTTATTGCCTGTAAATATCCTGATTTCCATGTCTAATATACAGTTGGGTCCAAAACAGATGGTTCTGTTGCAGCAGCTATGTACCTACCTGTTCAGAACCAGGCAACTGCTTGGTTAATGAATCCTAATCATTCTGTAGTTGGGGCAGAGCTTTTTGCTATACTACAAGCTTTGCGTTACATTGAACTTAATAGACATTGGATGGGGAAATCTGTCATTCTAAGTCCTCACTTTGAGGACTGAATATAATAAGTAATGTTTTTACTCCTTCTGATAGGAACTTCTGCCATGAAATACGAAAGTTAATGCGTGACCTTCAAGGCCTGGTTAGATTACAGTGGATCCCATAACATTGTGGAATCCATGGTAATGAGGTCGTAGATAAAATAGCAAATGTGGGGCATAATAATGAAAAATCGGTCTGGACTTCTCTTCATTATGAAGAGGCACTATCTGTTTTGAGGGGAAAGTTCCTGGAACGCTGGACAATTCAATGGAAATTTAACGTGCAAAGAACTGGGAAGAGAAAATTTTTGTCAGATATGCTGAATAAACCTATTAATTAACAGACCTTGGTTCATGCTCCCTTCCCGCCGGCTCTAATGTGTGGTTAGTCGACTTAGAATGGGTCATGTTGGAGTCCTGGCACATATGTATAAATTTAACATGAGTCCTACTCCGATGTGTACCACTTGTGACTGCCCTGATTCTGTCCCTCATTTCTTGTTCGAGTGCCGGAGATACAGTATATAGCTCCTCGCAAAAAGTTTGAGGATTTATGTAACGGCTTGAATGTTGCATTTGACATAGGAAATGATTTAGGATGTGGGGAGAACTCTGTTTTTGTTGAAAGGAGAGTCATGTACGCATTAGCACGCCTTTTATGTTCAACAGGTCAATTATTTAAAATCATCGACTGTGATTGTCTATATTGAGCTGATATGTAAGAAAAAGGGGTTGGAAAGAGCAATTGACTAGGTTATATGAACGATTGAAACAAGAGAGAGAGTTATGAAACAGAATATATGGGTGAAGCTGTGTTTTATATTTACATTGACTGCCAGATGTATATTCTGAAATATAATTAGGATAGGGGAAAGTGGCAGAATATGAGTAGTTTATGAAAAATTCTCAAGATGAAATGACAAGTTGGGAAGAATTTAGTAATGGATTGAGTGATTGAGGAACACTGGAAACCAATTTTATGGGTCATGAGGTTACATCTTACTATTTATGTGAATGAAAAAGATTTGTGAGGCTTTTGCAATATCTTCAACTAATCTCAGCCCTTCTTGCTTCTTATGCCCGGTAGGGAAAAATAAATTTTCCCAACTGAAACAGAAATGCTTCAATCAAGAGGCAAGTTCAGATCAAATATTACATAATGTTACTGTAGTATATTTATTGTTATATTTCAAGACATCTTATTTTTCTACTAAGTTCTGGTATTATTAGTATCAAGATTTTGTTATTACTGCCCTGTGAACAAATGACATTATTCATGGTTGATAAATACACCAACCTGTTGCCCTAGCAGACTAATTACGGCGTAGGCGGTACCCACACAAACCCCACCCTAGCGGTACCGCCGTAGTTCGGCACAAACAGGAACTACTCCTGTTACCCTAGCGGACTAATTACGGCGTAGGCGGTACCCACATAAACCTCACTCTAATTTCAATAAAAATAGGAGAGCAAAAATCACTGATAAAAATTTCATTATACTGAGAACGTATCGGGCAAATACCCATCATCAGCTCATTAAAAGACTCTGACATATATCACTGAAATAAAAAATGAACGTAAATGTACAAACAGACATAAACACGGATTTAAAAGTATAAATGTGAAAATGCAGTAAATAACAACGAAACAACTAAGAACCTATGATGCTAAGAGGATATGAACTCAATTGGTTGTTAAGAGAAGGCTTACATTTAAAAATGAAAAGCGATTCTAAAATTCTAAGATCTAAAACACTTGAAGGCACACGTACTACTTTGAAATGACTTGAGTGAGGAGGTATATTGCACGTTTCAGTATGATCGCGAACAGCGGAGTGAGATGGACGGGTCAATGGAACACCAGTACGGTAACTAACTCCAACATGCTCGGCCACTCTAGCTCCGAGAGTACGTGTGGTCATGCCAAAGTACTCGGATGCACAGCGCGCACAACTGTATGAATACACTAGTGAGGCCTGCATGGTAGAAGGAAGTTTGTCTTTATAATTGAAAAAAGAACCAATAGTAAATTTGTTTCTTAATATTATATGAAATTTTATGCCTGAAAAATGTCTAGAGAGTAGGGCAAGTAATTCAGTTTTGAGTTTTTCAGAATACGGTCCAAAATATGGTAAGCACAAATAAATTGGTTGAGAGGTTGGTTCTTGAATGGCCGGATTTGGTTCGACATTATCATTTTGAAACTTGTTTGCTAAAAACTTTCCAATTTGGTGCTCAACAAACGAAGATCTAAAACCATTTTGGCGGAAAAATTCTATCAAAAAAGAGAATTCTAAATGAAGGATGCTAAAATTAGAACAAATTTTATAAGCACGAGCAAGCAAAGTTTTGATGCAATTCAGTTTAAAATTAAAAGTGCAATAACTATGGAAGCTCATTCCTAGGCCAGAGAAAGTATTTTTTCGGTACACCGACACTTGTTGATAAAAACAAATATATTGAAAGCGTGTCAGCTATCATCTCTGACAGGACTAAGTTTCAATTGATATCAGAGCCGATTCACACTTATGCACTTAGAATAGAAGACAAAATAAATAATTTCCTGCGTAAACTTAAAGATAATTACAGTAAAATGTTTGTTTCGGGTTCGGGGCCAGGTAAACTGTATGGTTTGCCAAAAATACATAGAAGCAATTTTTCTACTATGTTTCAGTTCAGGCTGATATTTGCTGCATATAATACTCCAGGTTTTTCTGTCGCTAAATTTTTAGTGCCGATCTTGAACACTATTTCTCGCAATGAATTTACGATAGAGAACTCTCATTCTTTTGTTAATGATTTAATCAAAATTAGTAATGCATCAAAATTCTTAATGACATCATTTGACGTTGAAAACCTCTTCACTAATATCCCGTTGGAAGAAACTATAGATATTTGTTTGCTGCAACTTTTTACTGATCCTAATTCTCTAGTTTTTGGCCTTACACGTAAATTTTTCAAAACCCTATTGGAACTTGCGGTAAAATATTCTTTTTTTGTGTTCAAAGGAAAGTTTTATAAGCAGTTTGAGGGCCTTGGTATGGGCCTACCTCTTGGCCCAACTTTCGCAAATATATTCATGTCCTTTTACGAAACTAGATGGCTAAAACTATGCCCCATTGACTTCCGGCCCGTATTTTACCGTCGTTACATAGACGATACTTTTTTGCTGTTCCGTGAAGAATCCCATGCAACATTATTTTTCGACTTCATTAATCGTCAGCATAAAAATATAAAATTCACTATGAAATGTGAAGAACATGATAAATTTCCTTTCCTGGATTGTTTAGAGACTACACGAGAGAATAAATTTGAAGTGTCGGTGTACCGAAAAAATATTTTCTCTGGCCTAGGAATGAACTTCCATAGTTATTGCACTTTTAATTTTAAACTGAATTGCATTAAAACTTTGCTTGCTCGTGCTTATGAAATTTGTTCTAGTTTTAGCATCCTTCATTTAGAATTCTCTTTTTCTATAGAATTTTTCCGCCAAAATGGTTTTAGATCTTCGTTTGTTGAGCACCAAATTGGAAAGTTTTTAGCAAAAAAGTTTCAAAATGATAATGTCGAACCAAATCCGGTCATTCAAGAACCAATCTCTGAACCAATTTATTTGTGCTTACCATATTTTGGACCGTATTCTGAAAACTCAAAACTGAATTACTTGCCCTACTCTCTAGACATTTTTCAGGCATAAAATTTCATATAATATTAAGAAACAAATTTACTATTGGTTCTTTTTTCAATTATAAAGACAAACTTCCTTCTACCATGCAGGCCTCACTAGTGTATTCATACAGTTGTGCACGCTGTGCATCCGAGTACTTTGGCATGAACACACGTACTCTCGGAGCTAGAGTGGCCGAGCATGTTGGAGTTAGTTCCAGTACTGGGGTTCCATTGACCCGTCCATCTCACTCCGCTGTTCGCGATCATACTGAAACGTGCAATATACCTCCTCACTCTAGTCATTTCAAAGTAGTACGTGTAGCTTCAAGTGTTTTAGATCTTAGAATTTTAGAATCGCTTTTTATTTTTAAATGTAAGCCTTCTCTTAACAACCAATTGAGTTCATATCCTCTTAGAATCATAGGTTCTTAGTTGTTTCGTTGTTATTTACTGCATTTTCACATTTATACTTTTAAATCCGTGTTTGTGTCTGTTTGTACATTTACGTTCATTTTTTATTTCAGTGATATATGTCAGAGTCTTTTAATGAGCTGATGATGGGTATTTGCCCGAAACGTTCTCAGTATAATGAAATTTTTATCAGTGATTTTTGCTCTCCTATTTTTATTGATATTGAAGAGAATTCCAGAAAATGAACCTCACTCTAGCGGTACCACCGTAGTTCGGCACAAACAGAATTTACTTCTGATGCCCTAGCGGACTAATTACGGCGCAGGTGGTACCCACACAAATCTCACCCTAACGGCACCGCCGTAGTTCGACACATAAAGAAATTACTTCTGTTGCCCTAGCGGACTAATTACGGTGGAGGTGGTACCCACACGAACCTCAGGAAGGCCAGCTGCGCAGAAAAGCTAGCGCCCCCGGAAAAAGGTAGCTGCACAGAAGACAGCCCCTTTTCCACGAACCCTCACGTCGACCGCACGACGGTACCGACATATTCTGGCGCCCGAACAGGGACCCAGAAGCTTCGCGCGACTGCCAACGTTGCCTGTGATTTATGGGTTCTACTCAACCACGCGGACACCGCATCATTAAAACAAGATGAACCTCATCGCTCAAGCTCGAGAATACGTCGAAGCCCTCGGCCTCACTCCCACCGATGCGGAGTACCGGGAAGAATTTACCAGCCGCCTGAGGCATTCGGACGAAGCCGCAGCACAACGAGAAACCGAGGAACGAGAAACCGCAGAACGAGCAGCAGAACGAGAAGCCGCAGCTCAACGAGAAGCCGCGGAACGAGAAGCGGAACGAAAAGCTGAACGAGAAGCAGCACAACGAGACCACGAGCTAAGACTCAGACAACTCGATGCTCAAATCGCTCCTCAAATCGCTCCTCAAAATGCTAGAGTGAAGATTCGGCTCTATTCGATCCCACGAAAGATAGAATGGATGAATTTTTGAAACGCATCTGCAGTAATACGACAGCAATGGGATTTACTGAAGTCGATGCTGTTGTCATGCTCCATAATTTGATCACACCGAAGGAACGTCGACTCATCGATACCCTACTCGCAGTAGATCGCTTCAAGCTTGCTGAAATCAAATTGCTTCTACTTGATGCTCATGGAGTCACTCCAGCAAAACTACGCGCTAACTACTACGAATTGAAGCCAGAAGAAGGCGACAATATGTCACTTTACCTACGGCGACTAGAACAAGCCTTCGACGCTTGGTTAAAAGGATGCAACATTGAAGCCAACTACGGGACCCTTTTTGATTTCTTCTAGTTGATCGAGCTTATTCAAGCTTGCATCCCTTCCTCGCTACTCAATTGCGTGACAGGGGTGGTAACACAGTCCCAAGCCTAGGAGAGCAGGGTGATAGTTTCTTACAAGCAAGACCTCATACATCGCTCCATCAGCTTTTTAAGGGTCGCACACTGACATCAACGACGGATGCGGGTCCTCCAGCACTCAAAGCATCAGTAGCATCATAGCGACGTTCGACATTTCCTTTCCGAGCCCCGAGCACTCCAGCAAGATCACCCAACTCCAACAACTCTCGAGGAACGCCATCAAGAACTTCTAACACACGGGGTGGTCCCACCAGCTCAGGATCGGTCAACACTCCGCAGCGCGAGGAACAACGAGGACCTTACACTGGATTTTACTGGACTTTCCATGGCCCCAATCGATCACATTCCAGTGATGAGTGCCGCCAATTACAGAGGAGGCAAGGTGATAGCCACAGTTTTGGAGCAGCTCATGCAAGCCCACCTATCTCCAGTACTACAGCGCGAGTAATCAATCTAACAACGCATGAAGAAGCAGATGAATACGACTATATTCCCCCAGTCGCCTGCTATTATAAACTTAGTTGTTTCCATCCACGTCCAAAGTATATATATAGGTTCCCAGGCGTGATTTTACTGTATAGGGACCTTTCCAAGTCATAAGTAGCTTTTTTCGAGAGTCGGGCAGAAATACGAGTACTTTATCTCCTTGCTTTAGAGTTCGCATCTTGGTACGTCTGTTGAAGAACTTGTCGCTTTTCTCTTGGCTCCTGTTTAGATTATCGCGAGCGATTTTGCATGTTTCTTTCAACCGGTGCTTCATTTCCATTAGATACTAAGCAGTGCTCGTGTCGTCTTGCAAGCTTTCATCTGTCCAGCATTTTTTGAGCACGGTTAACGGTCCACGGACGCGATGGCCGTAGATGAGTTCGAACGGAGAATACCCGGTTGAGGCTTGAGAAGCGTCTCGATATGCAAAAAGGAGGGAAGGCAGATACAGGTCCCAGTCTCGTGGTTGTTCTAAGCAGGGTTGCGGAGTCGGAGTCGGAGTCGGGAGTCGGAGTCGCCGGAGTCGCATGTTTTAGGGTGGAGTCGGAGTCGGAGTCGGAGTCGCTTCTCTGAAGTGCGGTGGAGTCGGAGTCGGAGTCGGGGTCGCTACTCTGAAGGGTGATGGAGTCGGAGTCGGAGTCGGAGTCGCTTTTCCGAATGTGGTAGAGTCGGAGTCGGAGTCGGAGTCGTTCATTCGGATGTGGTAGAGTCGTGGTTGGAGTCGCTATTTTTTGGCGTCTTTGATTCTAATTTTTGCTAAAAATTATTTACAATTGTTTAAAACCGAAAGTAAACAAAACAGAATTAGAACACTTTGCTGAAAAGTCTAAAAAATACGCAATGTTTTTGTTGATTATTTTGTTTTAAGTTTGACACAGCGTATTTATACCTATCACCTATTACCGTCATGTTATCTATTCATTGTGGGTTTGCATACTTATATATGTGTATATGATACATACGAGAAAGAATTATAATTATACTGAAGTAATAAGGCATATGTTGCAGTTAAAAAGCAAGAATTAGTCATTGAAAGCATTGCAAATTCGTTCTGTATATTTCTGTTTTGTTCATTTCCCCTTCAATTAACACATAGGAAGTGGAAAACAGTAGTAAATGTGTTGCAAGTTACTTGTAGAACATTTCAGCTGATACAAAACATTGTACTCACATATGGAGTGGTAACTCTGTACGCTCTTAATGATGCATTGATTGATAATGACTAGTCTTTGCAGAAACTTAAAGTTATGTTGTGATCATAGATATCTTTAGTCTTTAGGTTATGATTCACTGCCAATGAGTAGTCTTTGCCAAAACCTGAAGCTATGGTCTGGTGCATAAAGACTTCTAGTTTTCAGGTTATGTTATCAAAATTGATATTGCTTCCTTGTCTTTAGGTCAAGTTAACATGTATTAATAGTAAAAATTTCTGCTCATTTCTAAAGTCATTCCTTGCATGTAGTTTGGTTCTTTCAGAGTTATATTGTATTTCACTATATCATCATCATTTAATTTTTATCTTCATATCATTCCCCAGTTCCTAAGTAGGCATACGCTGAAATGGAGAATTTTAGAATTATGTTTATACAATTTTAAAAACTGAAATAGTCTCCGTTTCATAGCATCATATAATCAATTACTTCTTCTTAAGGAAGATTTGGAAATGTTGTAAGGTAATCAATATCGGCATTGAGACACTTGAAATAAATTAAAATACAATGTAAACGAGCTGGAGTGAAAATAATTACACACACTAGCAACAACTTCACTTACAGTCACACACATATTGTAACTGAAAATAATGCACTATCTCAGCTGAAGTAGTTGTTGCTTTTATGCGATAGTACAAATTCTCTTGCTTGGAACATTTCAAATTGCTCCAAAAAACACGAAATGAGAAGAACGTGGGCGTTTATTAAAATAAGAAAGTGTCAAATATAAAGTAAAAAGTTAGACGAAAATAAGAGATAGTATCATATTACACGCAAATAAGCTAGAAGTGACTTTTTCGTATGCAAAACGTTCCGAAAACGTCAGGCCCCTGTGACGAAAGCAGAATATTTTTTGCCTATTATAGCCGAAATGTAACATAGAGTTGAGCAATAACATGATACCTTTTCTGCATTGTTACCCTGCATAGTGTAGGTACAGAGAAGAAAAGGCAGTGTGCAAATCTGGCCTACCTTATCTACACGTATATCATAAATTTGGGGATTTGAAGCATAGTCATTGAATTAACTATTATAATTTCACTGAATTAGTGCATACTTAGTAATAAAATGCTGTTGATACATATCTATGCTTCTCAGTGTAGACAGTGCCTACATTACCTACTCAGAAAACACTTGTCAGTAATATACAGGGTGCTTCAGATTCAGAATAAGAGGCAAAAAATTGCACACCAAGTAGATGTCCAAATAAAAACTTTTTCGTCTATGAAATTTTCCGAAGGAAGAGACATTGAGATATTAGCCGTTTATTGTTTCAAATGATGAAATTTAATGACTAAATTACTCGCAATATTTTGAATTTACGTTGATCGGGCGAAATGTTCTAGTTGCATCACCTCCTAGATCTCCTGACATGACTCCATTCGATTTCAATTTTTGGGGACACGTGAAGAGCTTTATGTATGCCACACCCATTGAGTCTGAGGAAGATCTTGTGGACAGAATTGCAGTGGCTGCAGGTGATATACTTTAATGCCAGACGTGTTTCCTAATATCCGGAAGTCGTTAAGGCTAACATTCGAAAAGTGCATTGATGTAGGTAGAATACATTTTGAACAATTTTTGTAAAGTAAATTCAAAATAAATATTGCGAGCAATTGTGTCATTATATTTCATCCTTTGAAGCAATAAACAGCTTATGTCTCACAACCCCGATTTTTTGGGGAAAATTTCATAGAACAAAAAGTGTTTATTTTAGCTATTTTCATCATGGTGTGCAATTTTGTACCTTGTGTTCTGAAACACTCAGTATACATAATTGTGCACACGACCCGTCAGAAATGACGGGATTCAATATTGCCTTTATGCAAATCTTCCAGATGTGGATCATAAAAAAAGATTTCCATCCTAATAGTACCTACGATAATAATGTTCTAGTACTTGTGCACTGGTGAAACGCCCATCACAGACAGTCATTAAGCATCTTTAAGGGAGACAGACCAACCATCAAAGTCGGACAGCCAATTCTATTTGTTCAATGAAATTTTCTGTTGAATATCTTCCGTATTTCTGATGGCGGCTTTGTGGAAGAAAAAGTTTTCTTCAGTTGGCCTCTCTTAGTTCACAAACAAGAATTTGAAACTGTTGAAATTAGTTCTTTCTGTTCTTTGTTTTTTGTTTTGCAGCTGCATCTTTTCTTGTCGTTTTTTGTGTTTAAATTTAACTTTCTATAATTAAGCATGTTTGCGCTTCTAGCGGACCTGCATTAACCTTAATTCGCTGTAATTAACATTACTCGTGACGCACTGGCGTTCACTCATTAAATTAACTTTGAGCTTGCTCTGCTTGGGCTGCATGTTGCCCTTTTAATAAAAGTGGGTCTGGCTCCTCTAACTTATTTCTCTTGCCTAAAAAGCAGTCTCTTTCTGCGACTTGAACTCCTCGACCCGGCTCTTGCAGCCTCTTGAACAGGCGCTTATTTTTTAAGGAAATTAATTGTCAATTAATTGTTGAAATCTTAGTGCTTTATGCAATCTAGCAATAAGATACGATATTCAGCTAGTCGGCGTCCAGACATCTTAAAGCTCTGTCTCTCTACTCAGAACACCTCTAAAACTTCCTACCGGAGTACCTTGCTGATGACCGGCCGCGTCCATTGGTCGTCTTCTATTTTTAGGGATTTTCGTTATTAAAAACTAACCTTGCGTTAACGAAAATCATCGGTCTCCATTTTAAAGGAATTTAATAGTAAAAATACTACAGAGGACGCTGCTGTGCGTACTGTTGGAATCCTCAAGATACGCCTAACTTGGGTACGGTTTCTCTTTTTGCGTATCTCGGGAAACGACTTGCTGTTGTTCCCTTGAAGTTCTTCTGTATTTGAAATAAATTTTCGAATAGTTGCCCTTAAGTTTTAAATCCTAAAACTCCATTGTATTAACATAGGAGAGATTACGTTCACGAAATACCTAAATCTATTTATTTATTTGTTTAAAGAAGACACTTGACCTTTTATTGTGTAAGAACAATCAACATTTTACCGGGCGTCCCACGAAAATGTCCCGGACTTTTTAATTGATTATATATCCGCTTCAAATTAACATATTTTAATTGTCTTTTATTAACAATGTAGTCAGTTTTGATTCCTTTTCAAGTAATTCAAGTTTTGAAAATCAGTTGAATAACCACTTTACGATGATCGATTTGCTGAAAGGGGCAGAAAAATTGTTCAAAGGAAAAGTTTTAAAAACAACACTGGTGTTCTTCCTCATTTCTCAATACCTACTGTTAAGAATAATTCCAAAATGATGTATCCTACATACCACCAAGTATTTAAACCCTCTGAGAGGTTTCAAGTTTCAAGTGTTCTCAATAATAGTGTTTCAAGTACTGAAATAAAACGGTGGAATAATGGGTAAAACTCTTCGTTCAATGGTGGCTAGAAGTAATACTTGCCTGGAGATAAATGGAGGGCATGTCGAAGGATAGTAAATTACTTTATTTATTTAAACGTTATTTAAGGTAATGATTTGTTACTCGTTAAAATTTTTGTTTGTTCAGTTTTATGGATAGTACAAAATAAGGAAGAATATCAATATTGTTTTAAAAATTTTTCCTTTGAACAATTATTTTTTCTATCCGTTTCAGTAAATTGATCATTGTAAAGTGGTTATTCAACCGATTTTCAAAAACTTAAATTATTCGAAAAGGAAACAAAATTTACTACATTGTGAAAAAAGACAATTTAAATATGTTAATTTAAAGCTGAGATATAATTAATTAAAAATCAGGGAAATTTGTGTGGGACACCCGGTATAATAAAAAGCCAGGTGTCCGTCAATTTATAAATATGTATATGTTCTCTTGCGTAATTTTCCCCAATGTTATTACAATGGGAATCTGCTTGCTTTGACAGTATCATAAATACCATTGAAATATTATTAAAAACCTAGCATCTGCTCACTTATGTTTATAAGTAAAAAACACTGCGTGAAAATCGAATCTACACTGTAAAAAAAAACTGCAAAAATACAGACAAAAACAGACCAATTATCTGTTAAAATAACACAAATTGTTACTTCTTGTCCGTTTTCTGAATATTATCTGTTAAATCAACAAATTCATCCGTAATTCGTTTCCTTACCGGACAATTTTGCTGATTTCCGTTGTTCTCACGGGTCAATTAAAAATTACGGGAGTAAATTGAACTCTTCGTTGTCGTAACGGACTCTTGGAAGTTGTCCGTTGATCCAACGGCTTTTCTTTACATTTAGGAGTAGTTTTCACAGATAAACTGAATATTACAGATTCGAATGACTCTTCAGGGGATTATACGGAATTCGATTAAATTTTCATTGTTTCAACGGTCCGTAAAAGTAAAAACATGATCAAATATATGTAACAATTGCTGTTAACGTTGCATTATGTCTTGTATCATACTCTGTTGTCGTTTTATTTTCTGTTCAACCAACATGCACATTACCGATTTGCGTTTGCCAAGTATGTGATAAAAAATTGACAATTGTAGCGGAACAGCTGCATTTAGAAAATTAATTATTCTCTCAGAACAGAATTCACAATATTAACGCTATGTAAAGAGTTTTAAGTTTCAAATACATCAAATTGCTAACTAAAAATATATGATAGTCAGAAAGCAAAACGTTAATAAAAGGCAAGTGCAAATTTATTCAGAACATGTGCCCATTCCCTCGCACTTATGATGCAGACAACGCTGCGTAAAGATGCTATACAATTTGACGAATTCTGCACAAGGATTGACAAATGTGTATAAACTGGCAAATGACCGTACTTAAACGTGTATATTTTTATTTTCTATGAATATGAGGAACATAAAGCAATCAGGGGCTTGTGCTTTTATACGTACATACATACGTACCTGAATTCATGCAAATAGTCTATTCACGTGTGTGTGTGTAAGTAAATACACGGAAATACATGTAGGTCAACCTACGCTCGAATAAGTGGAAAACACTATACATGTGTTCATTACAAGGTTCATGAATTTTCAAACAAGCCTGCGTCAGGAAGGAAGCTCACTTTTTATTCAAGCATGAACTGGGCTCTGCACATGTGCAATAAAAACACGATACAACGTATCGTTTTTATTCCCATTTTATGATTATTTACACATGACCCAGTATGATAATGCATAGCATATATACAGTAATGGCATCACATACTGTATTATCGAACCATTTAGTAATCACCTTCTGATTTTATATGCATCAATACATCCTGTGCGAAAGCACAATCCATTTCTCACGTGACCATACTTGCAGACCCCTTGTTTTTCGGCTGGGACTGAAACTGCTGAACAGGCAGTGACTGGAGCTGCCCTAATCCATAACTCATGAGTTCATATGGTGTTTCACTATAATAATCTTCTCTTTGAGAAACTATGCTTTCTCGTAAACGAAATTTTCAATGATATAGAGCTATGATGTAGAGCTTTAACATAAAGCCCACTTGTTGAGGTCATTTTTTATGAATTTTTAAATTTCTCTATTTCTTCGGAAACGAACAAGAGGACAAAGAAAAATGAAGCAGTTTATGAAATGAAAGAGACGCTGTCGTCGCCGTATTGAATTTCTGGTGGTTATAAATTCCATTATAAGCAAACTGATGTACTCTTATGAATTTTTTGCACTAATGTGCGAAAATGTTTATTAACCGTATTCAGTCCGTTAAACTCTCCAAAATGCTAGAAATATTTTCAATTCTTTTCCAGTCATGCGTCGAGTAATTGTATTTCATAAATAAAAAGAAATCGTTACTCCTGCGTAATTTCGAACGCGTCACAAACTAGTTCTAGTGTCTGTGCCCGTGGTGGAATTCAACGTTGTTTTCTATGCTTTTATACATTTGCCTACTGAAAGTAACTTAAATTGGCTTTACGTGTGTGATAGTTAGATTGAAAATAATTACTTATTCATTCGTTCTTTGTTTGTGCTGCATACTGGCTTTCCAAATTTCTTGTTACGGAGGTACAATCCCTTAATTAAACTTTGTTTTTACAGCCAGCTGCAGTCATATTTTAACATGCGAATTATTTTCTACCACTAAAAAATGTTTCAATGGCAGGGGGAATCTAAAACGCAGAAAATATTCGTCACGCAAGAGAAACTAATTTTATCCTTGGGATTATTTTCTGCTCCAATGAAGGTTTTTTCGAAAATTCTTTGCTCTTTCAACAAAAGCTGACCAAAATTCGATAAGGTTAAATTTTTTAAGATGATGAATTAATGGCTTATAGATCAAAAACTAAAGGTAAAATGAAAAACTAAAGGTAAAACGAATTTCAAACGAATTAAACGTCTAACCCAGTGCTTCCACTTTAGGGTAAAATACCCCATTTTAGGGTAATCAGGGGTTGTCTAGGGTAGAGCTTAGGGTAAAGAAGATTTCGATGGTTTTTAGGGTAATTTAACTTTTGTCTGGGTAGCGCAGCAAAATTGTAGGGTAATTGCTTGTTTTCATACCAATATCAACTTTGCTTTCAAGTACTACAATATACCTTGAGTAAGGTACATTGCGGAGGATAATTTGTATGAAAAAGTTCAATATGAGAGATCTTTGGAACAAGTGCAAATCTTGCCCGAACTCACTATTAATTTAGTCTTTATTGCACACGACGATAAGGCATAAATTGATGTGCTCATCGCTGCATCTCTCTCAGATCTCTCTTCAGTTTAATGTTGCCAGATTTGCTGAATGAATAATACCTTGGTTAATTAATAGTATTGCCAATAATTAAAGTGATAGGCAACTTGACATAATGTTTTGAATTTTATGTTTTTTAGCCTTACTAAACTAACTCGTAAATGTATCAAGATTTACACCAAAACATCTGTGATCGTCGTTTACTGGAATTGTACAGCTACATAAGGTGTACAAAACGACGCTGCCGAGGAGCCGAGGGTAGGTAGTTTTGCTCCAGTCGAGTGCAACTGTGAAAGGTGCTGTCCCGTCCAGTGTTGCGTTGTGAAAAATTTTGGTTAAGCCTTTTAATGAAAATGGAAGGAAGGATGGAGAAGCGAACAACTGTTTCGAGGCTGGTTAGAAACGTTTCACTCTTTTACCTCAACTAAAGATATGGCATACTGTACTATATGCTCAACTATCATTACGTTTAGTAAATCTTAGATTATTCTTCATGCTATGAGTCAACACCACAAAAATCTCTAAGTGCAGAGAAGGAAAACACAAACTATAAATTTGTTCATTTTATCACACGATCCAATTGACAAGTCAGCTGTAAAAATTGAATTGCGGATTTGTGCATATCTTTCTGAGCATAACTTGCCTATTTTGTTAAGCGACTCACTGCTAAAACTACTGAAACAAATGTTTCTTAAAGAAAGTAAGCTTAGGGAAACAAAGAGCTTCAAACATTATTAGACAATGTTTCGGTAAACATCTACTAAGTGATCTTGTCGTTGTCAATGAACGTTTATATTCTGTATTGATTGATGAAACATCTGATCGCAGTAAAGCTAAACAGCTCGGAGTCATCGTCCAGTACTGGAGTGAGAGTAAAATTAAGAGCTCTTCTGATGATCTTGTTGAAAAACAGGATAGCACAGCCAATGGATTGTTTACAACATTTGAAAACCATACTCTGTTTGGCTTCTTTGTTAAGAAAAAGGAATTTTCGACTTCTTCGAAAATATGTTGGCTTGGTGGAAATGCAGGTAATGGGAGTGAATAAACAAGCTTGTAAAATAGAAATCGAGGTTCTTCTTCCATTATTCTTGGCACTATATAGGACTTACTAACGTAGGACTGATATTCTTTCTTGGCACTATATAGGACTTACTAACGTAGGACTGATATTCTTTCTTGGCACTATATAGGACTTACTAACGTAGGACTGATATTCTTTCTTGGCACTATATAGGACTTACTAACGTAGGACTGATATTCTTTGTTGGCACTATATAGGACTTACTAACGTAGGACTGATATTCTTTCTTGGCACTATATAGGACTTACTAACGTAGGACTGATATTCTTTCTTGGCACTATATAGGACTTACTAACGTAGGACTGATATTCTTTCTTGGCACTATATAGGACTTACTAACGTAGGACTGATATTCTTTCTTGGCACTATATAGGACTTACTAACGTAGGACTGATATTCTTTCTTGGCACTATATAGGACTTACTAACGTAGGACTGATATTCTTGGAGGAGCTACAAGAATTCCACTGTAGGCTTTTGGCTTTTTTGACATGTGGGCTTCTGTCGAAAAATAAACCGGCCACAGGCCTAAATTTTTAATTCTAACGAGGCTCTTATTTGTGACTCAATGGGGCTAACTTTCAGCTTTGAGTAACATCGGCTTCGTCTTACATTACGTAAGTTATCTCTACACTCAGTTAAATTTGCACCAATTGAGTATACTGATTGCGAAAATTTTAGGAAAGTCATTTTTCTTCATTTAGTGTATTACATTCTTTGCCCTGTTCTTTGTATGTGAACTTATTGTATTAGAATACCAAACTTTGTATGTGAACTTTGTATGTATTAGGATGTATGTGAACTTATTTCTCATCGAAATTCTTTTAATTTGTTTGCGCAAAAATTGCGAACCTATTTTTGTGTCGTGTTCCATAAATGAATGTTTCGAGTGTTACTTTTTCGTTAATTTCATTTTACTATGTCTTTGCTTATCTCTGCTAGTCAGGAGTAGATCACCTGGCCTCATATTTTACGCTCATTGAACAGAGTTGTAACCAGGTAATCAAAAAAAGAAAAGAAACTATAGCGAAAGCAATATAAAATTGCTGCGCGTATCGTGACATGTATATATGACTTCATTAAGTCAGAGAATTTTATTTTCTAATATCCGCATGACCCTGATATTGTGTGATGTTTACACCTATAAACATGGAAACATTGAATATTTTCATCTAATACCAGCACTGGGCCTATTTGATATTTTAGGGTAATTTATGCATTTTTAGGGTAATCTTGAACAAATTTTTAGGGTAGGAACTGTCAGACCCGTGGAAGCCCTGGTCTAACCAGTGAACCGACAACTGCAGTTTCTTGCGGGACACGAGAGTGAAAGGTGGTGTGTCGAAATCGTGACTAAGGTCAATCGTGCATGTGTGCCATGACTGTTGCTTGCTTATGATTATCAAGATTGATCCTCTGAAATCATTATTTTATATAATTGTAGTGCAATTTTTCTCTTGACTGTGATTCAATTTTCACCTAGTATTTATTACTTTTAAATGTTTGAATGTGCACATTCAACGAATAATCCTAACTTCTAGTCACTTTCTAGGAATGTTGTCTTAGGTAGATAATGGGACTAAAAACTTGTTAAATGTGTAGGAAAGGACAATAATTGATTTTCTAATTTTTGGTGCTCGATAATGGGTAATTAGAACGAAATAATCAATTTTTCTTCTATGAAAAAGAAAGTTCATATAAGAAAAATTTTATTTCGATCTAATTACCAATGTCAAGCACCTAAAATTGGAAAATCGACTAATGTCCTCCACAAATAAGAAAAATTTTGGTTCCTTTAAATGTTAATTGTTATAAAGTTATGTAGTATAATTATTGAAACTTGATTTTGGCTCCATCAGCATTCATGACGCTATTGTTTTTTCCCGCCATTGATTGGCGTCACCTCATTGATGTGTATTGTTGCGCTAGACAAGAAAAGGCTTGTGTTTCTGATATGGCGGTTTGAAAAATGCCTCACAAAGAGCGTTCTATCATTGCATGCAAGGAAGCATTGTTATGTAGCACGTATAGTTAGAGCTTAAACCGTGAATTTAATGAATAACTGCTCCGTACATTTTTTTCATGAGGAATTGCTCGCTTTTTGATTAAGTTTATTGCGAATTACAGGATATTAATGACGGTCACTGTCGCTATATAAAATCGAGTTTAAGGGTATGATCGTATTTTACTATTTCTATGGAAAATTTTTATATGCAATTATTTATTCACTCTTAATAACGTTTTCCAAAATATATTAAAGTTGTTTTGTTTCGTGATTCAGTGGTCAATATTCGATTTCTATATTTGCAAGCTCAGAACAGTGCGTAGTAATTCGTGCTCAGACCGACCCATGGTGTACCTCCGACTACTTCGTATTTTTCCGCAGTTAGGTAGTAATGTCTGATGATAGGTGAAGTGTGTTTAGTAAGGTCTATTCTTAGATTATGATGAAGACGAATAATACTGAATCAAAATTCTTGAATTCTGTTTGGTTTGACTCCGTGATGTCTGAAACTTAGCAGCCAAAAAATTTCTGTTCACTGAGTGGGAAAAAATTATTTCTTAAAGGTTTGAGTTTTCATAAAAGTAAGTTACTGTTATTTGATTGTATGGTTTCTTGCAGAATATAATAAGCATTTATACGCATATGTTGACTTGTAACATTTGTAGTGCCTCATGTAAAAATGTAAATGCATTCATTTTTCATCTGCGTTTTCACTCAACTCTGAGCAAGTTCAAATGTCCTCTACCCCAATGTTGTGTCGTGTGCTCCTCTAGACTAAAGTTGCGGAGTCATATCTACCGATACCATCACAATAAACAAATTCCTCAGGAACATGGTAATCAACCGTTGAAATGTGTAGTGGAATCTTGTGGAAAATCTTTTCTCACTTTGAAATTGTTGATCAAACATCTTCGTATTCATATTGATAATGGTGTGAGTGTTCAGTGTCCCATTCTTGCATGTGGGAAGACCTTTGTGAATAAAAGTACATTTTCATCGCATCTTAGCCGTAATCACTACCGGACTGAACAAATACGCCTCTCGTCTGCTCCAAACATTCCTGAGACCAGCTGTTTGCAAGATTCTGTTGAAGAAACAACACATGTTGTTCCACATTTAGATGTTGAACTGCCCAGGACAACAAGTAATCAAACATGTGTACAGTTGCTTGAAAAGAATGTTCAGCTCTTCTTTTTGAAGTTGCAAAGTTTATTACTGGTGCCTACATCTACAGTAAACTTGATAGTGAATGAAATTAGGAATCTACTGTCTCTTAATAATGTAATTTTCGAAGAAAAACTGCAAAATTTGTTGCCTGAAAACTTTGAACTGAAAGATCAAGTGCTTGAACTGTTCAGAGATACTGACATTGAAAGGTTGTTATCAAATTTGAAGAGTAATTATGGGAGACAGTTGACTTATGAAAGACAATTCAATTTTATTGAACCTATAGTAAAAACTGTTCCCCTCATCCCCAGTGGCATAGTGAAAAAATATTGCTATGTGAGTGTTGCTGATTCATTGCATTCTGTGCTGAGTAAGAAATCTGTTCACTTTCAACTGAGTCATTGCCTTCCTCATACTCCTAATGTTGTAGCTGATATCAAGGATGGGTCACTTTATAAGCAAATTGCTAGGGAAAACACAGTAGCACTTTTACTCTATACCGATGAGTTTGAAGTTTGCAATCCAATTGGCTCTGCTCGTAACAAGTATAAACTTGTAGCCTTTTATTATATTATTGTGAACTTGTATCCGTGGTATAGAAGTAAAGTCAATGATATCCAGCTTGTGCTTCTAGCAAAATCGATCGACTTCAAAAAGCATAAAACAGCCTTCTTAGAACCTCTCTTGACTGAACTAAAAGGCCTTGAAAATACTGGTGTGCAGTGTGGTGATCTGAACTTCAAATTCAGGATTTTGGGAATTGCAGGAGACAATCTTGGGTCCAATGACATTGGAGGGTTTACCACACATTTTGCAACAACAACAAGGTTCTGTCGGTTCTGTGCTGTTTCCCCGAGTGAATATTTTAATAATTTCAATTTTTATGAACTTCGTTCTCCAGATAGTTACAAAAGAGCGCTTTCACATTCCACTTCAGAACAAACTTCTCAAGGGATTAAGGCTAATTCTCTTTTTAATAGTTTGAGTTACTTTCACGTTTGTAATCCAGGCTTGCCCCCTTGTGCTGCACATGATCTACTTGAAGGGATTGTCAAAGCCGACTTGTCGATATACCTTTCCTCACTTGTTGCACAACAGTTTTTTTCTTATAAGGAATTGAACTTGGCCCTCTCTAATTTCAAATTTAAAGGTGTTGATGCCAAAAACAAACCTTGTGTTCTAGTGGAAGGTAAAAATATTATAGGCAAAGCTTGTCAAATCTGGTGTCTTCTTCAGTTTTTGCCCCTTCTTTTAAGTCAGTTCAGAATTGATGAAAAGGCTATAGCATGGTTGTGTCTAATAAAGCTGCACAATCTGTGTTCTTATGCGTTTGCTCCTAGGCTTTCTAACAATCAAATAGCTATTTTCAGTTATATTGTTGAAGACTATATACATTCAAGAAGATTAGGCTTCCCCGAATATCCTCTGAAGCCAAAGCATCATTTGATTGAACATTACCCTTACCTTTTCCACACATTTGGACCCCTTGTACAAGTTTGGACCTTACGTTTTGAAAGCAAACACCAATATTTCAAGAGATTGATCTGCAGAGCATCTAATTTTGTTAATATAACCACCCTGCTTGGACAGAAACATCAAATGCTTCAGACTTACTTGCGTGAAATTGATTCTGATATCCAAGAAATGGTACTAAAAGAATATATGGATGTTTATTTCTCAAATTTGAGTCAACCACTTCAAGATGCATTATCTAATTCTGGATATGAAAAAAATTCCATCATTAAAACCACTAATACAGTGGTGTATCGAAATACTGAATTCAAAAATGGAATGGTAGTGACTTTCAAGAATGACTGTAATAATACCTTTGGTTTGATTGAGAGAATCATCATCAATCCCACTTCTACTCAGATCTCCTTCCTTGTTCAATGTTTAAATGACCACCCTGAGCAGTGTTATTTCACAGTGAAGAAGACAACTTGTTACAAATTTGTGCTGTATGATGAACTTACTTCTGATCCTTTCAATTTATATTTAGTTCCAGGTAAACTTGTTGTTGTACCGCCCACTATTCCTGTTGATTTAGGAATGTGAAAAAATAGCTTTGAAAAACGCAGAAAATTATGCATTGTATAGTCACAAGTGACGCTGAGTACATCAAAGTGGCTATCTACTGCACATCGATTGAAAAACTTTTGATTGAACCCTACGTGTCATACTTTCAAACAAAGTGCGAGTGTCATAATCCTACGTGTGCGTGTGCTGACTCTATATCTTGTGAATGCCAGTTGTTTTGGTATACTTTCCATGAGCTATAATGGATCTTGAAAATATTATTTTATCTGAAGTGAGATCAGCTTTGCCGTCTCTTGAAGAGAACAAAGTGGCAGAAATAGTTGCATCGTTACTAAAGGATGGCGTCGAAGCTAAAGAACATTTAGCTCTCATTGAAGAGCAAGACTTAACACCAATCTTAAATAAGATATCTGCAAGAATCCTTCTAGCCTCGTGGAGGAAGTATGGAAGTAAGTTAACACTTGTGTACCAATTTTGTATGTAGCATTTATGAATAATTTTTAGATGTCTTATTTTAGAAGTAAACTCATCTTCATTTTACTTATGCACTATTTGATATGTCATTATTCTGTCCGCTGCAATTATGTGTACATCATTTGTTTGATAACTTCAAAATTAGAAAGATATTTGTCTCATTTATTTTGAGAATATACAATTTTCTGATGAATTTACATCCTAGTTATTTCCCTTAGTCTTCTGTTACTACTCATTCTGTGTCTATGCTACATAGTTCATATTCAGTGGAGTGATATTGGTATGTATAAAGTATAAATGCTTACCCATACATTAGAGGTAGATCCAATACAAGTTTACTCGTATACAAATATGGTAATGTTTACTTTAACTGATAATTCGGTACATTGAATTGGGAAACACTAATTGGTAATACAAATACTATTGCTAGACAAAACTTAACTGCAAGAAGGCCGGGAGATCTCTTGAGGGTTCATGCATTTCGGTCACATTTCTATATTACAGGAAAGCTTCCAGTACCTGTAACTATCTTCTCAACTGATTTCATATCATGTGCACTTTCTTCAGTACTTTGTTTATAATGTGTTGTAGAATCTATGAGAACCCTCTTTTAGATTTTCTGTTTCACATGGCCAATGGATCATTTACATCTTCATTTTTTTAGGGATCTTTCTATTGTTTTAGAATTTTGTGAACATTAATGTAAAACTAAAAGTATCATTGTTGATCATTAATAATAGATATTGATGAACATAGTTTCAGATTCATAGTTTCTTGATAACCTGATACTATTTATTGAAGCTCATTTTTAACATGTTGAACTTGACTTTTTAATTTTGATTGAGTTGAACACTGACTTGAATAAAAATGTGTAAATTTGGTATAATTCTTGATTTTTTTTGTCTGTGTTCGGTTATTGTTTATAGCAGTTCTGTACCGCCTATGAGTTTTGATTGATACTTTGTGAGAAGTGCTGAGTTTAAATTACAGATGTATGGCATCAATCAAGTACTGATTATGCATCCTACAAGCAGTTGGTTAGATAATTCATCAATATCATGGAACAACATATAATGAGGGACCAGAGTGACCTTCAATTATTTTCAGCATGTGACAGTGTGCAAAAGTTGACCTTATGCATTGGCATGATTGTCTAAAGTTAGTCATTCTTTTCAGAGAGAAGTACTAGTAACAATATCGGAGAGGACTCTTCTACAGAAGAAGGCGCAAGTTTGAATGACACCACAAATGAACGAGTGGATGACGCTCCAAAGGAAGATGTGAACGACGATGATGAAGACGTAGCAAGAACCCGATTCCAGATTTTTGACCCCGCTTCATACCATATTCCAAGTGAAATATTTCCACGTAAGTTGACTGAGGCACTCGAAGAATGCAGCTCCAAGCAAACTCTGCTACCCTTAGATCTGAGGAGAACTCTAGTTAGAGTAATTGCTGATGACATCCATTTAAAGTGTGAAAGGCCTGGACGATCTTCTCTGCGACGTGTGGCATCAAAGCTAGCGAATAAATATCCTTGCCTATTAGAACACCTAGAAAATGGAGAAATAATTGGAACCGGATACACTGCTTTATCTCTTAATCTAGAAAATCGAATTGACAATCTAAATAGGAAACGAGCAAGTATTAAAAAAATTCAGAAACAAGTTCCCTTCAAAACCAAAAAAAGGGATAGTTACGGGTGTACGAACTATTCACCCTCTTTAACCCCTAGCGAATTTGATCGACAGAAAATTGAGCTTAGCAAACTCAAGCAAGAGTTCTCTGCAGATGAACCAGTCAGTGAAGCTATTCGCCAAACTATGAAAACCACCTTCCCATTGCAAAGATACCTCATACTCAAAGGCCATCCAGTGTTGGAGATAGAAGCTAAAATGCCATTTCTCTTCAAGAATATCTGCTATTCTGATCATGTGGAAGAATTGATGGGCTTGAAGTTTACCGCTACTTTGAACCATTTTAATCAGAAGGTACCTGGTATTTTAGCATACATCAATAAGAGGAAGCCCATCTCAACTCCGCAATCTTCGCATGCTGGAGTTGCTCTACTACAATGCCTTTGTCACTTCTTCGGAGAACCTGACTCATTGGCGTACCGTATTTCTGTAAGTACAATTTGGAATCTATACTTGAATGACAATGATCGTTGTGCGTTTATTTATGAATTTATATTCATAGCATTCTATTTAAATCGCATCATGTATATTTTTCAATGATTTAAATTGGAAAAAATTCACGTGCGCTGCAGTGAATAACACATCATAATTAGTGCACACCTGACAGCATCTCTTGAGGTATTCAGGATATAAAAAAGCACGAAGTACTTGATGAGTATGTCTGTAATACGAGTTTCACAGGCTCGCGAGTACCAACATAATGAGGCGTCCGAACGCAGAATGTGCTAAATGACAAAAATTTTAAAACCGTTTTTTCACAGATTTTGATAGAACATATTTCTTTAAAACATAGACATCTTTAAAACATAGAACTTAAGGTAGAAAATTCAGTTGTAAAGAGGTTTGTTTGCAATCTAACTGCACCACCACCCGTGGTGAACATTTTTCAAAGTGTGATTCAGCAGGTCCTGCATCTAGACACAGATCATGTGTTTTGGTCTGATTTTTAAGATTTCTTGACTGCATTTGTGAAGAATTGCAATGATGTAGGAAAATTGGAAGGGTATTGTAGGGCACGTGACTGAGCCTTAGACACGCTTGCTGTACACTTTCTGCTGTTCAAGGCATCGGGATGTATTTGTTATTCTTTCCTAATCATTAATGAATGACATCTTTTACCGAACATATTTCAATCCCGTGAGTAGTGACGAGGTGCCGCGCTAGTTCTAGAATGATTGGCATTGTACGTGAATAGTTTTATGAAGTGTACTTAGCTCTGTGGCTGGCTAGACACCCTGAAGCATGCTATACAGGTGAAGTTCAGGTGTTGCTCATTGTGTAGATTTAAAATTTAACTAATAAATTCGAAGTAGGCCCTCAATTAATAATAGATAGTTAGTCAATGATTGAGTGTTGTAAATCCGAAGACTGGCGCTTGCATGTTATGTTGAGCGTTTTGGCATGATAATTGCATGCCTATTTCAATGCGTTTTTGCTGTGAATTTTCTGTGATTACGCAATATATAAAAAATTTTATATAACAGGAGGAGATGAGCGTGGAGGACCTCACTGCTTGTGATGACTTGCCAAGTGTTCCATGCATCGCGCACAATGGTAATGTTTCGAATTTTAACTACAGTTTATTCGTACCTAGCCACTAAGGAATCATGTTTAAAAACATTTGTTCTGGTTTTTACACTTGAAAAGTAATGAGCATAAATGTAAACAATATACTAAAAGTGTTTGGGGGTATTAATATTTAATAGAAATGGATTCTAAGATGCGTAAACAAGTATTTTATTGTGGCGCAAATATAACCAACTAGTGGGAGGAGTTTATTTGCCTGAAATTGTTTCATTATTCGTTTAATTGTTGCTATAATTCTGCAAATGTTGAAAACTTATTCAGGTAGGATCTTCCGTGTCGAGTGGCCTATTTTGTATGCTTATTTAGTATGGGATGATTCCGAACTGAACATCCCTCTCGAATATGAGTCTGAGAAATGCATTCGATTATTGGCGAATAAGGAAACAATTTTAAGGGCATTGAATTTTAAAATAAATTTGTATTTGTAATTTATATATACACACTTATATATCTGAATCAAGTACGTATATCAAAACTACATTTTCAGAAAATATATACACACAAATGTATTTACAAATAGATGTAAACATACATATTGTCTGTTCCAGACGCTTCGCCTTCTTGGATCAGTGTAGACAAGAGAGTAGTACTCGAAGCGGATCTCCCTTTGCACGCTCTCTTTCTGTTCATCACGTCATTCTTTGTGCTGTCTCTCCAGTACCCTACAAGCCATGGGGCAACACTGGAGTTTTTACAAAGGTAAGATGAGGTCCCAATGAAATGCTAGTGAAGCAATGGCTACGAGGTAGATACTAGTATCAGATCCCTCATTAGATAACTAGTACGGTATGTATGGGCTGTTTGATTTATCACACATTGCACCGAAATAAGATTTACTATGTGTTTTTGTGTCAAGTTTGGATTGTAGTATAGATACCATACAATTTCTTCCTTTCCCAGTTGAATTTTTTCTTTCTAATGTTTTACCAGTCTTTATTGACAAGTTATTTCATTATGCAATATCCTGGTTGGAAAACAATATAAAGATATATTGTCATGCATCCGCAGTGAATAATCAAAACGACCTGATGCTTCTTGGTTGTACTTCGTAATAACAATTAATTTGCTTACAAAAGTAGGCGAATTACATTACTGAGATTATAATAAAAAATGATTATATTGAAGTCCTCTCGACCGTCGTAAAATTAGGGTGATGATGAAGACAGTACTTTTAAAATTCATCTTTTATAAATAAGTAGTCACTTTGGTAAATCTGGACGTGTTGGATTTAACTGAAGCTATTATATAATAAACATAAGGAACTATATATATCATATTAAAATCATGCAACAACTTTGAGAGGGGTAGGACGACTGCATATTATTTAATTTTGGTCAGAAGAGAGTTGTGCAAGGTATATACGGACATTTGAGGCGAAATCAAGAATAGAAAAATCTTAGCACACTATCCTTACATCACATCTGGCTGCTTGATTCCTACCTGATGAGTAGGGAAGATGTATTAAAGGTGCGCGTGTATTTTAGATAGAATCGCTTCCAAAGATTACGTTGCGTACATCCTACACAATCAGACCCACACCGCGGGCCTATATACGATTCCAGAGCTTATTTCAGGGGGCAAGCGGTCTTCAAATTTAATTATTAGCCCATTGAAAATTTGTTAGAATGGGTTTAAAATCTATGCACGGATAAAACTTGGCAACAAGACTAGGTATTTCGCATGATAGTTTCTCTGATTTCACTCAATTAAATGGCAAACTGAAGTACATTTTCTTCTGCACAGTTTGTACTACGGAAGGTAGAAAATATTCATCATCTAAAAACCTTCAATATTTTCAATACGAACCCAAGCAGGAAAACTATTATTTTGGAAGAAAGTTTTCATTGATTCTAATTCTTGGTGCATAGTGAAATTATTTGAGCTCACTCAATAGAGGCACGGGGGACTGTTTCAATACAGTTAATTTTGAAACAGAAAAACAAAAATATAAAAAACTCAGACCCTTATCAGTAAACGTACTCTTACGTTAGATTGGTGCTTCAAATTTGCTGTTTACTCTTTGCACCGAGAAATTAAAAAAAGATAGCTTGTTATCGTTTCGCATTCCATTTTAAATGTAATATTAGGATGTTTACTATTGTAAAAGTAATATTTGTAAATGTGCGATCCTCGTCAAGGCCAATTTCTTTCTCACTCTGACGTTGGTGACGACCAGATGCCGGATAATGAGTGCGGCCAGCGCTGCTGCAACATTCTCATTGTGATGTTATTTCAATGTTTTTCCTCTGATGCGGGAAAGTAATTTGAGCAACAAGATGGGAGAAAACAATTAACAGAAGTAAAATTAATGAATATACGGTTGTTCTTTTTAGAACATTAATGGTTTAAAATATGATTATTCTTCGAAATGATTTTTATAAAATACATCATGCTGGAAGAATGCCGACACATTACTTTTGTGATATAGCATTTTTAAATGGTTGAGATTAACTGAATCGAGACTAATAATCGCACTAATTTATATAGATGTTTATACGTATGTGTGTTCATGAATGTGTATATGCATTCGGATGCATGCATTATTGTACATAACATTTTAAATTCAGAAAGGTACGTACTTGCATGTTCCTGAGCATCCCTTTGCCAAACTTTTGCTTGTGGTTAGGCTGAGAGTTCCCCTCAGGGGGATACAACTACTGTATCTATGGGAATTAGCGCTCCCAGGGGAAAAATGTGAGGGCCCGAGCTGAGAGTTAGGTAGGCCTTCTTTTTGTCGAAATAAAATGTTTTTTTTTTTTTTTATGTTAAGGACCACCTTTTTTCGGTTCACTACTGTCCTGTTTTTCAGCACCTCTGACTTTCTTCTTCAACTTTTATCTTATTTCATGAACTTCTTTCCTATCTTACTGTTTCTATGCCCTTTCTGCATAGATTCCTCATTTTCTTATCTCCATACTAAATGGTGCCTTCCTCCTTCCTCTCTTCGATACGCTCTATTTTGCAGCGGTTAGAGAGGCTTAAACTAACTTATAATCTAATCTAATCTAGGCTGAGAGTTTTACGTAATTTAACTTCTGTTGGCTGGTGTATTTTCAGTAGTATGAATATGACTTCACTACCTAACAAACGCTTATGTATTTGCATCCATTCCAGATACCTACTGAAAATCAACCCTGAACGAGGCTCTAAGATCAAATTCACGAATGGAAGAAAACGCCACTGCGGGATGGAAAACTGAGTGGTTCTGTCGTTGGTCACGTGCCTCAGCACTGAAGAATCTCTTGGCCTCGACCCTGCCACCCTTGCTTGCGGATCCATTCCTTAAGTGTGATTGATGTCTCCATCTTCTAGTGACGAAAAATTAAATGTTAAGTTCGGTTTAAATGACTGCTAATTCAATTATCTGACAAGTTTTTTATGTTCTGAAAATTTAGGTCTTTTCAATTAAGATTGCCCAAAAACCGTGGTTCCCAGTTCATTCATAAATTAAAAGGCGTATATTCAAAAATTGAACAACTCATCGCGATAGAATTAAATGCCTCGAAGGATGGCGATTTTATATATTTTGACTGGAAATGGGCTATGTGAAACTGGTAATTCATTTAAATTTTTTTTCCATCACTGCCCCCCTCCTCCAGCCAATGGGTAAGAATCATGTATGCTTTGCACTTCGAGTTACCAATAGGCCGTGTAGACCCTGAATTTAGGACAAGTTGGCCTTTCTTTCTCGTTGCAAAGAGTTGAGGAGTTCCAGACCATATTTGCCCTTTTCACCACCTAAACTTCAATCTTGATGCTTTTCTTTTCCTACTCTTCTTTCAACCTTTTTCTATGCTTATATACTTCGCTAGAGACCACTTTGTGCATTATATAATGGTTTCCTACATGTCCAGTGCGCCTTTTGTCGCATACTTGTCTTGAAAGATGACAGTGCTAATTACTTGCAGCTAGCTTTATGTAGTGTACCGCTGAAATGTTGTGTTTTTGTTTGTGTTCCTTCGTTTTAGTCTTGTTTCGCATACTTGTAGACGAATTTCGCTTCCGTTCGGTTTTTAAGCTAAGGTTCTGATGATAGAAGATGGTTCAAGTTTTTGACGAAAGGCTGAGCAACTAGTAAGTGCTGCTGCCCTCGTATTTGCTGCTACGTTGTTTGAATGCCAATTTGATGAAATCGGCATCCGATTTTCAAATAGTTTCTAATTTCCATTGTAGACGACTCAGATAGAGGCTTGCATAGATCTGCGGTATGTTTGAGCTTTAAGTTGTACGTGAACAGGGGGATACAACTATTGTATCGATCATTTTTTCGGTTCACTGCAGTCTTGTTTTCCAGCACTTACTACTTTCTTCTTCAACTTTGATCTTGTTTCATGAACTTCTTTCTCAGCTTACTGTTTCTATGCCTTTCTGGATAGATTTCGCGTTCCCTTAAATCCATACTAAATGGTGCCTTCCTCCTTCCTCTCTTTGGATCGCATTTGTTGCGGATAGGGATTCTTACACTAACTAATAATTCAATCTAATCTAATCTGTACGTGAACATTCTCTGTATCAGGCTTCCTTCATTCTTTCTCATTGTCTAGGCGTAAAATTATTTCTGACTAATAACACCAAATGGAGTACACGAAACGCTCCCACTTTTCTGTCAGTTATTACACCAAATGTTATGTTATTGTTATAACATTGTATTCTGTTATAATGTAATTGTCATCATTTTGAAGATACAGCATCTGCAGCTAACTTTCTTCATCCATTGATGAACATTTGAGAGGACTTATTGTCAACTAGCTCACATGCGATACGACGCTATTCGAAATTAAAAAGTACTCTAACGTCAGAATAGGTTTGTTCTGAACCGTAAACTTTCATTTCATTAACGAGTTCATCGCTCCATTAAACTCATTTTATTGTTCAGTACAGATTCAAGATAGAGTGAACCGATGATTTGTATTAGAAAGTTTGTACCCTCCACGTAATTTATGCTTAGCGTTACTCATGTATAGCAATGAGTTGATTTTTGTACAATTTTGTACTTTTGGGTAGATTTTGTTTTTTTTCTGTCTCTAAGTACTACTGCCTAAATTTCGTATGTATTACGTAATAAGGCAATGTTTTCTGTTATACTTATGATTTTCTTTGATCTCTGAAATGTTTAGCTAGTATTTTGATGAAGCGCACCGCTGTTTTTCTTTGATCTCTGAAATGTTCAGCTAGTATTTTGATGAAGCGCACCGCTGTTTTTCTTTGATCTCTGAAATGTTTAGCTAGTATTTTGATGAAGCGCACCGCTGTTTTTCTTTGATCTCTGAAATGTTTAGCTAGTATTTTGATGAAGCGCACCGCTGTTTTTCTTTGATCTCTGAAATGTTTAGCTAGTATTTTGATGAAGTGCACCGCTGTTTTTCTTTGATCTCTGAAATGTTTAGCTAGTATTTTGATGAAGCGCACCGCTGTTTTTC
The DNA here is from genome assembly GCA_030386875.1 of Morinoia aosen. NCBI lineage: Eukaryota > Metazoa > Arthropoda > Malacostraca > Amphipoda > Talitridae > Morinoia > Morinoia aosen. The sequence goes on from CM059575.1 coordinate 47,842,303, forward strand.
TTTGATCTTTGAAATGTTTAGGTAGTATTTTGATGAAGTGCACCGCTGTTTTTCTTTGATCTCTGAAATGTTTAGCTAGTATTTTGATGAAGCGCACCGCTGTTTTTCTTTGATCTCTGAAATGTTTAGGTAGTATTATGATGAAGCGCACCGCTGTTTTTCTTTGATCTCTGAAATGTTTAGCTAGTATTTTGATGAAGCGCACCGCTGTTTTTCTTTGATCTCTGAAATGTTTAGCTAGTATTTTGATGAAGCGCACCGCTGTTTTTCTTTGATCTCTGAAATGTTTAGCCAGTATTTCGATGAAGCGCACCGCTGTTTTTCTTTGATCTCTGAAATGTTTAGCTAGTATTTTGATGAAGCGAACCGCTGTTTTTCTTTGATCTCTGAAATGTTTAGCTAGTATTTTGATGAAGCGCACCGCTGTTTTTCTTTGATCTCTGAAATGTTTAGGTAGTATTATGATGAAGCGGACCGCTGTTTTTCTTTGATCTCTGAAATGTTTAGCTAGTATTTTGATGAAGCGCACCGCTGTTTTTCTTTGATCTCTGAAATGTTTAGCTAGTATTTTGATGAAGCGCACCGCTGTTTTTCTTTGATCTCTGAAATGTTTAGCCAGTATTTCGATGAAGCGAACCGCTGTTTTTCTTTGATCTCTGAAATGTTTAGCTAGTATTTTGATGAAGCGCACCGCTGTTTTTCTTTGATCTCTGAAATGTTTAGCTAGTATTTTGATGAAGCGGACCGCTGTTTATCTTTGATTTCTGAAATGTTTAGCTAGTATTTTGATGAAGCGCACCGCTGTTTTTCTTTGATCTCTGAAATGTTTAGCTAGTATTTTGATGAAGCGCACCGCTGTTTTTCTTTGATCTCTGAAATGTTTAGCTAGTATTTTGATGAAGCGAACCGCTGTTTTTCGTTGATCTCTGAAATGTTTAGCTAGTATTTTGATGAAGCGCACCGCTGTTTTTCTTTGATCTCTGAAATGTTTAGGTAGTATTATGATGAAGCGGACCGCTGTTTTTCTTTGATCTCTGAAATGTTTAGCTAGTATTTTGATGAAGCGCACCGCTGTTTTTCTTTGATCTCTGAAATGTTTAGCTAGTATTTTGATGAAGCGCACCGCTGTTTTTCTTTGATCTCTGAAATGTTTAGCCAGTATTTCGATGAAGCGAACCGCTGTTTTTCTTTGATCTCTGAAATGTTTAGCTAGTATTTTGATGAAGCGCACCGCTGTTTTTCTTTGATCTCTGAAATGTTTAGCTAGTATTTTGATGAAGCGGACCGCTGTTTATCTTTGATTTCTGAAATGTTTAGCTAGTATTTTGATGAAGCGCACCGCTGTTTTTCTTTGATCTCTGAAATGTTTAGCTAGTATTTTGATGAAGCGCACCGCTGTTTTTCTTTGATCTCTGAAATGTTTAGCTAGTATTTTGATGAAGCGCACCGCTGTTTTTCTTTGATCTCTGAAATGTTTAGCTAGTATTTTGATGAAGCGGACCGCATCACCGCGTACAGCGGCAGTTAATTTTTTTTCTGTGTGCATGAGCATCGCTGCGTCGCTATAGCTCTCGACTCAGTTTCATTTATATTAATATTAACTTAGGTGTAGTTCTTCGTTCTTAGGAACGGACCAGTTTCACTCCTTTACTGAGAACATCGATAGATTTTTCAGTATGGTTCATTATTATTGTTTGTGTATTATAACTTCATTGGTTAAATAATAGTTTTTTGTTGTTTTCAATTGGAAAATAATTTCATACTTGAAAGAGGCATATTTTATTCATAATGCTCCTGCGGGAATAAAAGTAAGCTGTGTATGGGTTGGATCTTTTCGCAGAAAAGGTTGGACCTCATCGCAGAAGAGGTCCAACCAGCATTTATTGTCTCGTAGTACACGTCTTTCATCATTCGTTCCCAGGTGTGTCATACGGTGTGTGAAAACCCTCTGTATACCAAGTTGTTTTTCAGTATACTTGCCAAGTAATTTGTTTTTGACTAACCTAAGAAGTATCCATGTCAATCTTATTAATTGTACGTGGTGCAATAAAAAATTTCATCAAACTGCCTGAATCGCCAGCGGTAATGCGATTTCCAAATATAAAGACTCGGTAACTTCCCACGTTCAAAGGAAGATACGACTAGTTTTTTATTGAACCGTTCCCTGCGGCTCGTACAGATAATTGCCTTGCAGCAATACTTCTATGTAAATAAAACGGACAAAAGTGCATCGCATGTTATGTTTACTGGGCACCATAATGCATCTGCACGTGGCAGATGAACCAGAGAACCGTCCTATTTCCGGTTCCTCTGTCGTGGTAACAGAGTTTGTTAAAACTGTCAGTTACCCAGAGGCTTCTTTATGTTTCTGTAGATTCAACGGAAGTTCTTATAGTTTCTAGAAAAGAGACGGCAACCTATAATTCGTCCGGCATAATGCCGGCATCACCCGTTCTAACAACGGACATATAGACGTTCCCTGTGCGAAATACAGATAGTTCAAAATATTTCTGTAAATTAAACAGAGATATAACGATAGTTCCGTTGGACTAACGGTGCGTCTATCGCAGTCCGTTAACTCAACAGATGTCTGTAACGACGACGGAAGCAATTGATGCATCTGGCGGACTAACAGAGAGAAAAAAACTCTCTGGCGAAAAAGCTGCCAGACAATTTTCCGTTGTTTTAACACTTTTTTTTTTACAGTGTACTGTCAAGAAAATGTGGCTTTTCGCATTTAAATTTAAAAGGCATTTAAATGCTTAAAAAAGTATGGCAAATATTTTAAAAACTTCTTGGCGAACAATTATTTAAATTATAATGCACAGTTATTGCTTGCTTGGTTGGTGAGTGCGTCTGTGACGTTCTTAAAGATGCTTAATGACCGTATCTGTGATACGAGTTTTACCAGTGCACAAGTACGAGAATACTGTATTTTAATCGCGGGTACTATTAGGATGGATATATTTGTTTGCCATCTTTATCTTGAGATTTTTTTAAAACGAGACCATTGAATCCCGTCATTTTTGACCAATCATGTACACTAGTATCTTGATTATTAACATTCTGTAGTCAATTTACAAGTCGTTCGCTAATAAAGAATGTAATGAACATACGCACAGGTTTCAACACCTGCAACCGTTTACTACTAAAAATGACTGTCGTGTGTTTATTTATACGTTTTGTGTCACGCTGTTAGAATAATTGATGGGAAGATATTAGCATTGGCGGTCTTGGTTTCAGTTCAGTTCACATTTTCGTTGTGCAAGTACTCTATAATAACTCACTTTCAAAACAATTAGAGCGACCCAGAGCCTTATATACTCGAGTTTGTATCGTGAATACCGAGTTCGGCGGGGTATTGTATATTACAATGTACTGTATTGCATAGTACAATATGCTGTATTTTATATTACAATATACTGTAATACAATGCACAGTACTGTATTGCATATTACAATATACATACACAAGTTCGCAGTTGCTTTCAGTTATGCTGAATTTCTGTATCTTGGAGACGACACGAATGGCTATAACTACTTCTCTTGCGGCTCAAAAATACTGGGTTCTGAGGGTTTATTACTCTAATAAGAAAATTAAGTTACTTTTGGAATAAGCTGAGAGCATGGAAACTCCACTCAAACGAAAATTTGTTGAAGAAAAGTATTGAATCCCGTCATTTTTGACGGTTCGTGTCCACTAGTTAAGAAATAAAATATTCATCTTATAAATTATGAATAGGTGGATTTGGAGTCACAAAATTGTGAATAGGCGGAGTCGGTGTTGGAGTCGCCAAATTATGGAAAAGTGGAGTCGGAGTCGGAATCGGAGTCGCCAAATTTTGAAAAGGTGGAGTCGGAGTCGGAGTTGGAGTCGCCAAATTCTGAAAAGGTGGAGTCGGAGTCGGAGTCGGAGTCGCCAAATTCTCAAAAGGTGGAGTCGGAGTCGGAGTCGGAGTCGCCAAATTCTGGAAAGGTGGAGTCGGAGTCGGAGTCGGAGTCGCACATTTATTCCTCCGACTCCGCAACCCTGGACTTCTAAGGCTAATTTCCGCAACATGACTTTGAGCGTACTATTGAAGCGTTCGACAATGCCGTTCGATTGGGCATGGTATAATGGGGTGAATCGGTGCTGGATACCGACGAGTTTCAGAAAAGCTTCGAAGGTTGCGGCTGTGAACTGAGTGCCGTTGTCGCTCGTTAGCGTATGAGAGAAACCAACTCTGCGGCAGATTTCGAGTAGCTCCTGGGCGACCGTTTTTGCATCTATATGACTGAGCGCGGCTGCGTCTGCGTACTGAGTTGCTTGATCCAACACGGTGAGAATGTATCGGTGGCCACGTGCCGAAGCTGGTTGCAATGGGCTTACTAAATCAACCCTGAGCGCGGAGAATGGAGTGGTGATCGGTGGGGTTCGAGATTGGTGCCTTTCTTGGTCGAGATGGAGCGTGCGTCTGGCAGGTATGACAGGAGTGACAGTATTGGACCACATCTTTTGCTTGGGACGGCCAGTAGAAATCTCGCTCTAGTCGAGCCTGAGTTTTCTTTTGGGAATAATGACCAGCAAGTGGATTGACGTGAGCCATTTCCATGATTCGTGGGCGCACGCTTGCAGGTGCTACAAGTTGATGGGTTTCCTGACCGTCTCGTAACGTTTTCCGATGCAGAATACCGTCATGGAGTTCATAGGTAATGACTCTGCCATCCTTGTGCGTTTCTTCTTTGCCAGCGTCAACTTTTTTGAATAAAAACTGCAATGTTTTACACTCCCGCTGCAATTTCTTGAAGTCTTCTTTGTTGTGCTGCAACATATCAACAGTGCTTTGTGCGGCAGGGGGATTTTCGATCGCTTTTGCTGCTGCTCTTTTGACAACATGAGAGACTTCTGCAGTCACTGGTTGCTGTTCATGGTCGGTCATCTGTTCTTCGAAGGAAGTGGTCCCGGGAACTCGGCCGAGGATGACGTTGTGGGAGAGCTCTTCCATGGCTACGGCTGTCACCTCTCCGTGGTAGTAGGGGCAAACGAGAGTGACCCGGGCAAGAGGCGCCTCGAAGGAATGATTGTTGGCCGGCCGAAAGGTATTTTCTATCTTCAACATGGCGTCAGCTGGGACGAGAGCCTTCTTGACGAAGACCGCTCTTGCTCCTCCATCGAGTAGTACTTGGACGGGTTGTTGGTTCACGGTGCCAGAGCATGTTTTCAGCTGTCCCAATTCGATCAGCTTGTTAGAGGCGATGTAATAGCATGCGACTGGGGGAATATCGTCGTATTCATCTGCTTCTTCATGCGTTGTTAGATTGTTTACTCGCGCTGTAGTACTGGAGATAGGTGGGCTTGCATGAGCTGCTCCAAAACTGTGGCTATCACCTTGCCTCCTCTGTAATTGGCGGCACTCATCACTGGAATGTGATCGATTGGGGCCATGGAAAGTCCAGTAAAATCCAGTGTGAGGTCCTCGTTGTTCCTCGCGCTGCGGAGTGTTGACCGATCCTAAGCTGGTGGGACCACCCCGTGTGTTAGAAGTTCTTGATGGCGTTCCTCGAGAGTTGTTGGAGTTGGGTGATCTTGCTAGAGTGCTCGGGGCTCGGACAGGAAATGTCGAACGTCGCTATGATGCTACTGGTGCTTTGAGTTCTGGAGGACCCGCATCCGTCGTTGATGTCAGTGTGCGACCCTTAAAAAGCTGATGGAGCGATGTATGAGGTCTTGCTTGTAAGAAACTATCACCCTGCTCTCCTAGGCTTGCGACTGTGTTACCACCCCTGTCACGCAATTGAGTAGCGAGGAAGGGAGGCAAGCTTGAATAAGCTCGATCAACTAGAAGAAATCAAGAAGGGTCTCGTAGTTGGCTTCAATGTTGCATCCTTTTAACCAAGCGTCGAAGGCTTGTTCTAGTCGCCGTAGGTAAAGTGACATGTTGTCGCCTTCTTCTGGCTTCAATTCGTAGTAGTTAGCGCGTAGTTTTGCTGGAGTGACTTCATGAGCATCAAGTAGAAGCAATTTGATTTCAGCAAGCTTGAAGCGATCTACTGCGAGTAGGGTATCGCTGAGTCGACGTTCCTTCGGTGTGATCAAATTATGGAGCATGACAACAGCATCGACTTCAGTAAATCCCATTGCTGTCGTATGACTGCAGAAGCGTTGCAAAAATTCATCCATCCTTTCTTTCGTGGGATCGAATAGAGCCGAATCTTCACTCTAGCATTTTGAGGAGCGATTTGAGGAGCGATTTGAGCATCGAGTTGTCTGAGTCTTAGCTCGTGGTCTCGTTGTGCTGCTTCTCGTTCAGCTTTTCGTTCCGCTGCTTCTCGTTCTGCTTCTCGTTCCGCGGCTTCTCGTTGAGGTGCGGCTTCTCGTTCTGCTGCTCGTTCTGCGGTTTCTCGTTCCGCGGTTTCTCGTTGTGCTGCGGCCTCGTCCGAATGCCTCAGGTGGCTGGTAAATTCTTCCCGGTACTCCGCATCGGTGGGAGTGAGGCCGAGGGCTTCGACGTTTTCTCGAGCTTGAGCGATGAGGTTCATCTTGTTTTATTGATGCGGTGTCCGCGTGGTTGAGTAGAACCCATAAATCACAGGCAACGTTGGCAGTCGCGCGAAGCTTCTGGGTCCCTGTTCGGGCGCCAGAATATGTCGATACCGTCGTGCGGTCGACGTGAGGGCTCGTGGAAAAGGGGCTGTCTTCTGTGCAGCTACCTTTTTCCGGGGGCGCTAGCTTTTCTGCGCAGCTGGCCTTCCTGAGGTTCGTGTGGGGATCCACCTCCGCCGTGATTAGTCCGCTAGGGAAACAGAAGTAATTTCTGTATGTGTCGAACTACGGCGGTGCCGTTAGGGTGAGATTTGTGTGGGTACCACCTGCGCCGTAATTAGCCTGCTAGGGCATCAGAAGTTAATTCTGTTTGTGCCGAACTACGGTGGTACCGCTAGAGTGAGCTTTATGTGGGTACCACCTACGCCGTAATTATTCCGCTAGGGTAACAGGAGTAGTTCCTGTTTGTGCCGAACTACGGCGGTACCGCTAGGGTGTGGTTTGTGTGGGTACCGCCTACGCCGTAATTAGTCTGCTAGGGCAACAGGTTGGTGTAATTATCAATCATGACTAATGTCATTTGTTCATAGGGCAGTAATAACAAAATCTTGATACTAATAATACCAGAACTTAGTACAAAAATAAAATTAATTGAAATATAACAATAAACCTACTACGGTAACATTATGTAATATTTGATCTGAACATGCCTCTTGATTGAAGCATTTCTGTTTCAGTTGGGAAATTTATTTTTCCCTACCGGAAATTAGAAGCAAGGAGGGCTGACATTAGTTGAAGGTTTTGCAAAAGCCTTACAAATCTTTTTCATTCACATAAATAGTAAGATGTAACCTTATGGCCCATAAAATTGGTTTCCAGTGTTCCTCAATCACTCAATCCAGTACTAAATTCTTCCCAACTTGTTATTTCATCTTGAGAATTTTTCATAAACTACTCATATTCTGCCACTTTCCCCTATCCTAATTACATTTCAGAATATACATCTGGCAGTCAATGTAAATGTAAAACACAGCTTCACCCATATATTCTGTTTCATTACTCTCTCTCTTGTTTCAATCGTTCATATAACATAGTCAATTGCACTTTCCAACCCCTTTTTCTTGTATATCAGCTCAATATAGACAATCACAGTCGATGATTTTAAATAATTGACCTATTGAACAGAAAAGGCTTGCTAATGCGTACATGACTCTCCTTTCAACAAAAACAGAGTTCTCCCCACATCCTAAAACATTTCCTATGTCAAATGCAACATTCAAGCCGTTACATAAATCCTCAAACTTTTTGCGAGGAGCCATATACTGTCTCTCCGGCACTCGAACAAGAAATGAGGGACAGAATCAGGGCAGTCACAAGTGGTACACATCGGAGTAGGACTCATGTTAAATTTATACAGATGTGCCAGGACTCCAACATGCCCCATTCTAAGTCGACTAACCACACATTAGAGCCGGCGAGAAGGGAGCATGAACCAAGGTCTGTTAATAGGTTTATTCAGCATATCTGACAAAAATTTTCTCATCCCAGTTCTTTGCACATTAGCTTTCCATTGAATTGTCCAGCGTTCCAGGAACTTTCCCTTCAAAACAGATAGTGCCTCTTCATAATGAAGAGAAGTCCAGACCGATTTTTCATTATTATGCCCCACATTTGCTATTTTATCTACGACCTCATTACCATGGATTCCACGATGTTAAGGGATCCACTGTAATCTAACCAGGCCTTGAAGGTCACGCATTAACTTTCGTATTTCATGGCAGAAGTTCCTTTCAGAAGGAGTAAAAACATTACTTATTATATTCAGTCCTCAAAGTGAGGACTTAGAATGACAGTTTTCCCCATCCAATGTCTATTAAGTTCAATGTAACGCAAAGCTTGTAGTATAGCAAAAAGCTCTGCCCCAACTACAGAATGATTAGGATTCATTAACCAAGCAGTTGCCTGGTTCTGAACAGGTAGGTACATAGCTGCTGCAACAGAACCACCTGTTTTGGACCCATCTGTATATTAGACATTGAAATCAGGATATTTACAGGCAATAAATTCAATAAACAGATCATTAACCGTTCTAACAGAAGGATACTCAAAACTAGGACAGCGCAATGATATCAAATGAGAAATGTCAACATTTGGACATACCAAAGGAATATGTGAACTCTGTGACAAATGCAAATGCTGAAGATTTAAGGCTCGCCACAGGTTTGCATACCTGTATGAATGAATTTCTGATGATCTGCTACTAATGAGCGCCAAAGTTGATCTCAACTCTTTTGTATCTGCAGGACCTCCAACAACATGCAAGCACCATTTCACGTACAAGAACTAGAGATACAGCCTCAATGACATAATATATGCTTCCACCTCCATAGAGCTGACAGGAGTTGTCCTGCGTGCTCCCATCATTTACCTCAAAGCAGTATTTTGAATGACATTAAATGTTTTCATATAAGACTCCGGGGATTCCGGAAACACCAGATGGCCATATACCAACTTGCTGCGAACAAATGACACATTAATTTCGCAAAACTTTACGAGATGATCCCCAAGAAATGCCTGCCAGAGCTTTCATAATTTGTACCCTGCGCATACATTCTGCTTTAGTGTGCTTTATATGTGCTTGCAGTGTTAATTTGCGTGCATCAAAGATCACCCTTATACTCTTTATTGGTTAGTATTCTTCAGCTGGTGGTTTAGTAATTTCAGACTAAACTGTGGTATATGTCTCTTTGAAGTAAAATACTTGGTATGAACTTTTACAAGGGTTAATTGGCAGCTTCCATTGTTGGAGCCACACAGATAACACATTGAAATATTTTTGCAAATTTCTGCGTACTTGAGCAAGTGATGTTCCACAACTCAATAAATTTATGTCATCTGCCTATGAAATAACTCTCACTCCACCAAGTTGGGGGACATCATACAGCATTACATTAAACAAGGTAGGGCTCAGTACTGCTCCCTGCGGCAAGCCACACTCCAAAAATTTTTCTGACGAATATTCATTGTTAACACGAACTCTCATACTACGTCCTGTCAAGTATGACCTTAACCAGCTCGCTGTGCGTACATCACATCCAGAATGTAACAATTTAAATAGCAATCCTGCATGCCAAACAAAATCATAAGCACTTTCCAGATCAAGGTACACTGCTACACAATACATTCTATTACATAGAGAATGAGATATACATTGGTACATAGGAGCAAGCGCATCATTGGTTGATCTCCCCTTCCGAAATCCTGTCTGAAAACAGTTGAACACACGTCGAGACTCCAAGAAAATTAATGTTCCAGTCGGTTTTTGATGTGTCGTTCCATCAGCTTACCAACACAGGGTACAATTTGCTAGGTCGGTAACCTTCAACAGTGGAATGATCATTATTAGGCTTTTTAATTGGGCAAATGATACCAACTTTCCACTTATCCGGGACAGATGCGGAGAAGAAACCTGCGTTCTACACGTCAAGTAACTCCTCCACTGACGCTTCAGGAAGATGTTGCAAGAAGATGTTTGGGATTCTATCAAATCCAGGACTGGTTTGCCTGAGATTTCTAACTGCTTGAGTTATTTCTCCTTTTCTGAATGGTGAATTATATTCAGATTCAATAATCTGTTCTGTCAACATACTGGAGACTTTCTCCATGGTGAGCTGTGGCCGGGTTTCTATCAGCTGTATCAATTTTATGTCTAGTAAAGTGCTCCAGCAGTTTTTCAGCCTTACTTGTAGCTGAATCGTTGATTTCTCCAACTGGTACTGAGGGGATTGTGCTATGACTTCCCTTCATTGAGCGGATAGTCTGCCACACTCATCCAACTGGGGTGTTTGCATTTAGAGAGTTGGTATATTTTTTCCAACTTTCCACTTTTTTCTCCTTTATTATATTTTTTGCGTTTGCTGCAGCACGGCGAAAGTTTATAAGATTTTCCAATATTGGTGACTTTGCGAGGATACTTTGAGTCTTTCGTCTCTCTGCAACTGCTTATGAGCATTCGCCATCCCACCAAGGTGTGCTTCTATGACACCTGATGGTGCCTGTGGTCTGCGGGATGTGTTCAACTGATGCAGCTAATATTCTTGAGGTAAGTGAATCATATAATGCTTCAGCAGAAGTAGGCTTGGTTCCATCATATTTAGATTTTTGTAGTGAAATTTTCCAATCAAGCTAATTTGCTTCTTTGACTTTCCACTGCTGTTGACCTCTTACATCACCCTAACTAACGGAAACACTAAAACAATATTCAATAGGAAAATGGTCGCTGCCTAAGTTTGGACCTCTGGTCAACCGACCACAATTTAAAAGGTTCATTGAAACAAGGGCACAAATCTAGAGTGGGTGTAGTGCCAACCCGTTTGTCAATATAGGTAGGCAAATCAGGGGGATTTAAGACCTCAACTGGGCACTGGGCTATTATACCTAATAAACTCTGACCAGTTTAATTTTATCTCATCCTATGATCCCACATAGGAGAGTAGGCATTGTAATCACCAATCATTATAAGTTCACCGTTCAATTGTGAAAAATAATGCATAAATTCTGAAACCATTACATTGCAATTAGGATTAAACAAATTAAACATATCAATACAACCCAAGCTTGTACACACCTCAATTCCAAGAAACTCAAGTTTACCCTGTTGGCATAGATACAGAGGATTTATCCTAAAACGTATATCACCTCGTATCACGTTGCCCAAACTCCCTCTGTTCCCATTTTGTCGATGATGCCAAATGCACTGATACCCCACATATTTTGGCACATGCGAATAAATCCAAGTTTCACATAGACATACAGCATCTGTTTTTTTGGTGTACATATACAGGTTAAGCTCAGACAACCGATCACGTAGTCCATTACAGTTAAATTGATATAGTAGTAACTTTTTTTGCTGCGGAATTTCTTCGCTATTTTTGATCCACAATCTTGAACGGCCCATTCACCATTTTTCTTCTTGGTTCTGCTTGATGGCTGCCTGTTTGAGAATGCATTCTTGGTTCCTGGACACTTGGTTTTAGGATCTTGATTCTTCATTGAAGCTACTTGAGGAGGATTAGTTTTTTGGGATTTTTAAAGGTCTTCACAGATTTCAGGAAGATCAATTCCTTTCTTTGATGTTCGCGGGAGGTTTTTTTCCAATGTTGGCTCAGCACATTTGGAAGTTAGCACACTTTGGGGAACCAGCCTCACATTCCTCTTTTAGATGATTGCCTCCGCAAACCACACTCAGAGAAATCTTGACACACCCAGGTGTGTCAACCTTGACGCACTCACAGGTCGGGCGAGAATGTAAAGTCACGGCCAGGAAGAAAATAAAGTATCAGTTGCCTGTTCGGGGGTTTTGTTGATTCAAATTTCATATTTTCAAGAAAACGTTCAATTAATAAGTCGTAACAACCAAATGTGGGCAAATATATGTCCAGTTTCTTTCACTTTTCGTACTTAATGCGGCAAATAAGAGTCATTTAGAAAAATATTGAGTTATTGTGTACGTTTGTTGCATGCATGAACGCATTTATTCAGTTCATTCCATGATATAAGATTTTCATTTCAAGTGACACGTTTCTTGCGTTTTAGTACTATGTGTACCACTAAGTAAATTACTTATTCGCATACCCGTATAAATTATTGACAGTTTACCTGTATCAAGATCTTTTCAAAATAAAAATTTTTATTTTACAAGGTGAAAAATGTTATCGTGTATTTGTATTTCTCACTTATCTCAGGAAGTATAAAATGTATTCAAGCAGTGTAATCTATTTCCCAATTCTGCCACTTGCAACGTAACCAAACCAACCTTTAACAACCGCAAAAAACGCGGTGAACGTGTTAATAACTAAAATGCAGAATATTAATGCCGATATACTAGAAGGAACTCACTATGAAATATATATACTGCAACACTTTTGTTTGCGACCCAAGCTTGTCGGTGTAATAAATTAACTAATACATTCAGCAGAATTATGCTGTTAAATTAGACATGGCCTTTCCTACGAAGAAAATGAAGTGCTTGCTAGAATGAAAACTATTAAGAAATAGCGCATGATGAGTGAAATTATCTTCAGTTCGTCGATCACTGATCTATTAATCAAGTACTGAAGTAAATAGCTCATTTGTGCTCTTTTCAACTTCGTGAGAAGCAACCGCAGCTCACGGAGATATCCCGTGGCCTCGCCTTCATCATCCATGCAGCCATGCTGCATGCATGATTAATTAGTATTTGTCTGGGTGTCATTGCGAGTGGTCACGCGTGCAAGTGTAATCCGCTAACCTCCCATATCAAGCGTAGTTTCGTAAGAAAGTGGAGTCCACTTTCTTAGTGGTCTTATTCAAGTTCCGAGGGATTTGTTTGGTGTATAATAAAAGCCATATGTACTTCTGTACTTTTTATAACATATTGCATTCAATTACGCAGCAGTGTGGCGGCTTCATATCTGCCCGCCATTATTTTTGTACCTGGGTTAGTTCATTCGCTTCATGATGATAACCTGAAAATCATTCGTTCCGAAGCCTGATTAATGTTTTGATTTCATTCCGTTTCTAGAGGATTTAGATTTGAGCGTGAGATGTGATTGTTTTATACATTTGCCGAAGAACGGGCTCATAAGTTGTTAGATTACTGGCGACTCATCTTAAACGTCGTTATGCGACCTTGGCGTTCAAGTTCAAGGTCGCGTTCTTGACAGTTCGATTTTCTTGATCGTTTACAGAAGAAAAAGTGCAATAATTTATGTTTGCATATGAATAAATGGATTTGAATTCCCTGTTATTAATTTTCAGTGATGCAAATGTGTGAAGAAGTAATTAATTAAAATGAAATGGAACAGGGAAGAAATTCAAAACCATTTTTTTTACAGTTTCATGTGTACATGGATTAACATCTGCAGTTGAAATCAATTTATTACGTTGAAAGTAATGAATGAATAATCAGCAACAGTATTATGATTAGGTAAAATCAAATAAGATGTCATTTCACAGGAAACTAAGCTATCATTGATTCGAAAATTCATTTAAACGCAGCCACGGTATATGTATCTTACTTTGGGAAATTCATTTATCCAACCATGCTTATGATAGTTCATGTTCGTTAATTTATTTAACAATGGGTATTTGATTTTGAAAAAATAGCTTTGAAGAAAACCAAACAAGCAAGTATAAAACTATTAGCTGTCTTTTTGGACTAGGCTAAAGTCATTTGCACTAAAAGAACCTGGTGAAATCATGGTTTTAATTTTTTTACAATTATTATTTTCTTTATAGCTATAATGTTGGATAGCCTAACTTTTTCTTTTTGCTTGCTTTTTACTAAGACCCTACTTTATACTCATTTTGGTGTGTTCTTGAAATATATCCTAATTTAATTAAAGAGTTTTTGATATTTTTTCCAGCATTTAAAAATGAATTACAAACAGTGTTCCCTCTATTCGTGCAAGTCCAGATATATAGCTTCACTTGAATATTATTCAACTAAACAGAGCATTGACAGCCCATTAATGGCTTTATATAAGTATTCTTCGGCTTCTCATTCCTTCAACTTTTTTTGGAATGCGCCATCTCCATCAACCAGAGGTTTTGAGTTCACTCAATCAAGCACAAAAACTCATGTAAGTACTACTGCTCATTATTAGTGCTTCAATTTTCTCTTCATGAAATTTTTATTATAATTGATGAATGGATTAGCCCATATTAATTTTTAGGTTATTAACTTTTGTAAACGGTTTATAAATTATTGAAAATTGTTTTTCATCTAATTCAAGTTCAGTACCATTTCCTGATTAGTAAGTATGGGAAAGAAAGACTTTTACTTAAGCGTAATATAGGACCTAAACAGAATCAAGTATTTTGTTTGCACGTGAAAGTATTTCTATTAATTTTCTATAGTTGGATGTTTTTGTAAAGGTGATTATTATTGTAAATATTTAAAAATAATGACTTTATAGCAGCCCTCTCCAGGATATATACCTACAGAATAGGATATGAAAAGACTGTCCTTAGAAAAGTTTGTTGAAATGAAATAATTGTGCACAACTTCAACTCAAGAGTTCTTGATGATCAATGGCAATTGAATCTTTGTTAGTCTACAATTTCCTTAAATGTTTTCAGGCTACAGAGGATTTTTTCATGCAAAATGAAGAAAAGTAGAATTAACTTCTTTGTTATCTTCAAAATAAATGTTTTGATTTACTACAAGATATGTGACAGCCGAGTTCATGCTGTTTATATATAGATAATCAAAGCAACAATTATGCTGAACATGGAGTTTCCAGTTTGCTTAAGCAATTAATAATTCATGATTAGAAATTCTTGAAACTTTGAGAAAATCTATCCAATCAAAAGTTGATCTGGACAAGAAGATGTGGATTGTATTTTTCAGTTTTCTATACAGATAAATGAATAATAACCATAGTGCAGAGTATATTAGCTTGAATAGGTATGTTTTAAGAAGTACTTTAGTATTAATTTATAACCAATAATTGTGTCTGACAGTATAAAGTTACTGTCAGCATTTTTATGTTCCAGAGTAACTGGAATGAAGTAATGGTAAAAATTTATGAATTTTAACATTGGGTTTCAGTACTTATGCTACGGGAATTCCGCGCAAAGCGAAGGCAGTCGAGCGTTGAAGTTCGTCCACAAAATGAAAATTTTGGCTATCGAATGTTCCACATTGTGATGTTGAAAATAAAATCAATAATTGTAAGACGACACCTCTCTAGGTAAGGAAAAAATCATGCTAGAGTATTTTTTTTATTTGTCATGTACATGTATAATAACATATAACCTTAATTTTTTCAGATATTCGTTGAATTCGTGGGAATCACTGAGGTGAATATCATCGATACATTGCGAGGTAATCTCATGGATTTATGCAGCTGGAAAACTACAAGTGTCTTGTGAGGGGTCCATACCTCGCCCTGTGAAGACAAGTAAAAAGGTAAGAACTTCATTGTATTGTTACTTTGGCAGTTTTTGTCTCTCTATTATTAATAAGAAATGAAAATGAAACATTTGTCTTCTGAAGGCAGTTGGTAAAGTCCAAGCGAACGCATGAGTGGAGGCAAAAATTTCATATGGAAAAAGAGAAAATCATTTGTTGTAATTTGATAATTATTCCTTCATTGTAGAGTTGGCGTGCAGAGTAGAGATTAAATTACTTACACTAATGAAAGGAATTCTGGATTTTGCTGCTGTCTTGGAGATGAATTTTTTCTAATAGAAATTTACCTAATGTTAAATCCTAACAAGTAATTATCCATTAAGTCAGTCTTCATATGGACGAAATTAGAGACATGAATTTCTAGAGAAATAAGTACTTGAACCCATCATGTTCGTACTACAATGCGAGGAAATTTATTTCGTCGCAAATTTATTTCCTCGACTGAAAATGTAGTCGAACATTATTCTCAAAAGCATATCATGTATGCCAATAAACTTACAAACGACCAAGCAAGCATTTAAACAAACTAAATTATAAAAGTTTTATTGTATTCAGGTCCAATTTCTCAAGATTATAAGTGACACACATACTAAAATTTTTCTTTTTTTACCCAGGAGCCATTACCGATGATCATCTTCGACGGTCCAAACATTTGGGTCCAGCCACATGCGAGAGACTTGTGGCAGAAGGAGAAGAGGTCTACGCTTTTGAAGGACGCTGACATAGCAGTCGGGCTTGCAAGTTGCTACGGTTTCGATAGCTGCCATCCTAAATGCTGCTGCGCGACTCTCCATAAGATAAAACTCAAGTAAGTGACAATTAGGTCTCGTCTTCAGACTACACCTTTTCACTTCGAATTAATCCAAGTCAAATTCAAATTAATCCAAGTCAAGTTCGGATAATCCAAGCCTACTTCAAATGAATTCAAGTCAAGTTCAGTTTAGTCCAAGTCAAGATCAATTTCATTCAAGCCAAAGTTAAATTAATCCAAGTAAAATTCAAATTGATATAACCCTAAGTTGGAGTTGAAGTCATTAGCTGTACAACTGTGATTGAATACTTGATCAGAAAATTTAGGTTTTTACTACCCAGCTCTTAATTCAAGGTACACTCAGCTCTCAGCATTATACTCCGTCTAACGAAGATAGTGAAATTTACAGCACTCATGATGTACCCAACAAACTTACCTATTCAGTATAAAGTCTTAATTATTCAAACAGTCTCCTTTGTATCATTCATGAACAAAGAATTAAAATTTCATTATAAAGCAAAACTTCCCTTTCTAGTTCCAGGTTGCGTTGATCAGCTGATCAAGGTTCAGTGTTGATCAGCTGATCTCTTAGCAGATCAAACAATTCACAGCATAAGTTGTAGGAGGCATTAAAAAGGCAATAGGATACTGCTGGGTTATCTCAGGTATTGATAGGCCCTTGAGACTTCTTTCTTTCGCGACCACCTTGATTTTTAGTTTGCATATCCTCTTCGTTGACTTTTATGCCTTTTCTTTTTCTATTGCAATCCGAACCTGCTGTTTCAATGTGCAGGGTACCCTTGCTGGGAATCACTTTGTGCATAAGCTCAGTGTTTTAAACAGTCGATACTAAATGTTTGTCCCCTTTGGGGGATACAGCTGTTGTATCTATGGGAATTAGCGCTCCCAGGGGGACAATGTGAGGGCCCGAGCCGAGAGTTAGGTAGGTTTTTTTAATAGAATAGGTGTTTGTTTTGTTACGGACCATCTTTTTTCGGTTCACTGCTGTCCTGTGTTTTACCACCTACGACTTTCTTCTTGAACTTTGATCTTGTTTCATGAACTTCTTTCTCATCTTACTGTTTCTGTGCCTTTTCTGCATAGATTCCATGTTCCTTTAACTTCATACTAGATGGTGCCTTCTACCTTCCTCTCTTTAGATCGCCTTTGTTGCGGATAGGGAGGCTTATACTAACTAATAATCTAATTTAATCTACTAAATGTTTGTCTCTTCTCCTTGCTTTCTTTGGATCGCGTAAGTTGTGGTTAAGAGAATCTTAGTGTTAAGCGTAAGAATAAATTATTAATGAAAATTAATAATTGAACTTCAGCATGACCGCGAATCTGACCCTACAGGTTAATCACACTGTTATGAAGTTGTGTCTACCTATGCCATCGATGCTCATCAAAGCAATAGTTATACTAACATCATATAAAAAATGTGTTAAATTTGTTGATAAAAATTCATTGCATGTATTCTTACTTGAGCAGAACAGGCTCGCAGGATCCGGTGCCCGTAACTCGTCCAGGAATGCAACAACCTTGTCCAGTCCTCACCTCCACCAAAAGATCTCGGTATCGCTGCCAGTGGCCGTCAACACATCCCGAGTCATGGCCATTTGACATAGCTTGAGGTTGCGTTGTGGTTTGGAGTGAAAATTTTTCGTTTATACTCGTATTGAGTTCCAAAGGAACACGGTTACCTTACAGTGAATGAGAATTGATTTACAGTGAATGAGAATTTCATTTGTGCGAAAAAACGCAATAGGAAATTATTTCACCGTTTCAGAATAGAGAGAATGTTTCATTATGTTGCATGAGACCTTTTTTCATGAACTTGAAGTAAATATGATGCTAAACGGATTAATGTAGCTTTTTGTTTGTTCCAACATTCTCTGATTTATGTAGAACTAAAAATATCCGTACTATTGTAAGAAATTGATTGTCACTACACCTTTTCAACTTCAAATTAATCCAAGTCAAGTTCAAATTAATCCAAGTAAAAATCGAATTCATCCAACCCTCAGCTGAGTTAAAAAATGATACAATCACCTGTTAATTTGAGTTTTTTTGTGTTAAATGTGGATCTATTGGATGTGATGAGCAAGACAGGTTTCGAGGATTTATTTACACTCAAATATATCTGTATACGTGAAATTTCACTTTATCACATGTATGAAATCATACAAAAGATTATCATCAGATACATGAGATTATCATTGGACGTTATGTAGATTTATTCTTTAAAAGGAATATAGAAATGCGATTCACTGAGTACTAAAGTACGATTCCGTTTGAGTACAATTACATTACTACCCAGATACATTCCTTCACTAGCAATGAAAATATTGCCATCCATTTTAATTCCGTGTTAGTCAATGTGAAGAAATATAGGATCCACTTACAATACACAATAATAATATAGAGAAACAATGTTTCTAACTTAATGCTGATTTTATTTGTGTGTGTTTACAATTCAAGTCTTGATAATATTATATATTGAATTGCAAACTCACACAAATAAGATCAGCATTATGTTAGAAACTTTGTTTCTTATATTATTATTGTGTTTTGTAAGTGGATCCTACATTTCTTCACATTGACTAACACGGAATTAAAATGGATGGCAATATTTTCATTGCTAGTGAAGGAATGTATCTGGGTAGTAATGTAATTGTACTCAAACGGAATCGTACTTTAGTACTCAGTGAATCGCATTTCTATATTCCTTTTAAAGATTAAATCTACATATCGTCCAACGATAATCTTATGTATCTGATGATAATCTTTTGTATGATTTCATACATGTGATAAAGTGAAATTTCACGTATATAGATATATTTGAGTGTAAATAAATCCTCGAAACCTGTCTTGCTCATCACATCCAATAGATCCACATTTAACACAAAAAACTCAAATTAACAAGTGATTGTATCATTTTTTAACTCAACTGAGTGCTGGATGAATTCGATTTTTACTTGGATTTATTTGAACTTGACTTGGATTAATTTGAACTTGACTTGGATTAATTTGAACTTGACTTGGACTAATTAGAACTCGACTTGGATTAATATGCACTTGACTTGGATTCATTTGAACTTGACTTGGATTAATTCGAACTAGACTTGGATCAATTTGAATTTGACTTGGATTAATATGAACTTTACTTGGATTAATTTGAACTTTACTTAGATCAATTTGAACATGACTTGGATTAACTTGAACTTTACTTGATTAATTTGAATTTGACTTGGATTAAATTGAACTTGACTTGGATTAAATTGAAATTCACTTGGATTAAATTGAACTTGACTTGGACTAATTCGAACTTGACTTGGATTAATTCGAAGTTGACTTGGATTAATTCGAACTTGACATGAATTAATTCGAACTTGACTTAGATTTATTCGAGCTTGACTTGGATTAATTTAAACTTGATTTGGATTAATTTAAACTTGACTTGAATTAATTTGAACTTTACTTATATTAATTTGAACTTGACTTGGATTAAATTGAACTTGACTAGGATTAAATTGAACTTGACTTGGATTAAATTGAACTTGACTTGGATTAAATTGAACTTGACTTGGATTAATTTGAATTTGACTTGGATTAATTTGAATTTGACTTGGATTAATTTGAATTTGACATAGATTAAATTGAACTTGACTTGGATTAAATTGAACTTGACTTGGATTAAATTGAACTTGACTAGGATTAAATTGAACTTGACTTGGATTAAATTGAACTTGACGGATTAAATTGAACTTGACTTGGATTAATTTGAATTTGACTTGGATTAATTGAAATTTGACTTGGATTAATTTGACTTTGACATGGATTAAATTGAACTTGACTTGGATTAAATTGAACTTGACTTAGATTAATTTTAAGTGAAAATGGAGTAAAATTATCTGATTTATTGCGTCCAATTCCTCTAACTGCTATTAGTAATATGTAATGTTCTATTAGTCGTGTTAGAAAATACTATTATTAAGCTGTTTTGCCACAGTTATTAATAAGAATTCCTATAAGTGATAAAATCGGGTAGAATTATTTTGGCTGTTACAACTTGAAGAATATTTTCTCTACAGCAGTGTAAGACTTTGTCCAAATTTTCAACAATTGCTGTTTTTTATGGAACCCAAAGTGAAAAATAAAATATTTCTGTTCTTTCGAAAGTTCCTGGATTTATTTGGGAACGTTCAAACAGACGTTTTAATATTTGATTCTTCACTTTCATTTCGTCACTTGTGTAAAAGTTGATAACTTGACCGGTATAAATAATTGTCAAAGTATTTCTTGAATGAAAATATAATCATTCTGTGTGGAGATGAATCATGATTTCATTTATGCGAGATAAGTGTTTGGAAATTTATTTAAATTTCCACAATAAAATCTTTTAACCATTGCGTAAGACATGCGTTATTTTACAAGAACTTAAATTAATAGTGAAACTAAAATGAGACCTAAATTATTTCCTTTCGTATGAATATATCAAGGTTCACCTGGAAATGAGTATAGAGAAGATTTTTTATTTCACTTAGAGTCCTATAATATAATAATACTATTCATTAAGTTGATTTATTATTGATAGAAAAATATTTAATTTCTTTCTTGTGTAAAATGCGATTCAACATTTCTAAAGGTGTGGCGAGAAAGTAGAATGTTACTTGTGTAACTTTTGTTTTGGGAACTTTTTGTTTCAAAATAGAGAATTCATGTACTATGTAGCATGAGACCTTTACGTTTCATGTTAAATATGAAATTAAAAGTGAAAATATATGTTTTTAGTTGTTATAACATTTCTTGATTACGTATGCGGAAAAGTTCTCACAGATGTACACAGAATTTATCCTAAATGTTGAATAATTTTTATGACTTCCAGTTCTAAGCAGATAAACATTTAGTGCTGAATTTGTTTCACCTTTTTTACTGTTTAGACTTCAATTATTAATTTTCTGAGAAATAACTACCGAGAAAATGTGTATTTCAGTGTTGAATAAAATGGGCGAACTGAACTGATGCTGTTTTTATTTGAATGAATGAATGTAGGATATGGTCATGTTGAAACCTATTTTTAGCGCGTGAAAGTTCTTAGTTATTTAGAATAAAATTCGTTAAGAATACAGGGCTTTCTTTATTCAATGAATGTATAAGTATTTTAACCGTCACAAGATTCAAACTCATATATCGTGTTAATATACATTTAACATTGTTGTGAAGAAATTATTGAAGATGTTCTCAATTTACTTGCTGATTTCAATTAATCTGTTCAAACATTTATTCCGCGTTGAAGTTTCTCTACACTACGGTATGTAATGTTTTAATGCTGTCTGTAAAATTGCTTAATACGCTGACTTTATTAAGAACTGATTTTGTCCTGTGGAAATATAGTGATAATTTTAAATTTGAAAGTCAAGAGTTGATACACAATAAGCCTCAAATACTCGTTGTTCAATAATCCTGTATAGCCATTTTTCTTGATCCACGGGCGAGTCAGAGGGGTATGGTGGGAGTAAGTTAAATCTATGTTTTAGGTTCCGTAGATTTCCCCTAAGTGTGTCATGACGGCCCTAAGTGTGTCATGTAACACACTAAAGTGTGTCATGTCGCCTCCATAACACACAATTGTGTGCCGGTTTTGTGACAAACGTATGACACGCCTAAGTGTGTCAAAACTACCCTATATTTTTTCTCAGTGCAGACATCGCTGAGTTGCTGAGCATCCACTGGCAATGAGCCTTAATCTCTGGCAACGGTAGCACCGTAGTGGAGGTGGCAAAAAAGGTTTCACCTGGAATGACACGAGGTCAATTTTTAGAGTCCGTGGCAGATATGGCCCTGCAACTGCAACCTTGACAAAGAGCGATGGCTCTTTCTTACCGCTGCTGAATTTTCTTAACCTATAGAGACGCAAGACATTGTAGCCCACACATTTCACTGATGGTAGCAACTCTTCTGGGTCCAACTCTGTATCAATCGGTCCAATGACCCCAAAATTAACCTCACCCACATCCATTGAAGGCTGGTAGCACTGAACAGAAAACTTCCCAATGTGGTCCACTGATAAAAGGTCTCCAATGCCAGGAGAATGAGTACCAAGAAATTCCACTGCAACAATGTTCCTGCGCATGTTCACTCTAACGTCTTTAACTGTGGAATAATCGGGAATATCTTTCAAGCCTTTTGATAGATTCAGGGGATCCAGTATTATTTTTTTCTTGTCTACTCCAAAATATGTTTCATTTGATGTTTGCGGTTGGGAGATAAGCACAGTTGTGCCAGCTCCCTTGGACAAAAGAGTCTTGTTAGTGGGGAATGATTTCTGGATGTTTTGCCTCACCATCTTTGTTACGTCCACCGCAGTGTCACTTGAATCTGATTCCACTTTGCCTTTTGGTCTCTTGGGTGGCCTATTAGGCTCAAACCATGAGCCAGCACGGCCGATTTGTTGGCGTCCATTTGCTTTGTAGAACTATCTTCGATTGACGGTGATTCTCGACCATTGATCTCAAGCATTGCTGGTGTTATCACCGGCTCTTCTTCTGGAGCTGGTAGATAGCTTTTATTTTTCACAGAAGCCATTTTTTTTAATTTTTTACTAAGTCTCCTCCTATGGAGGAAACTTACTCTTATAAAGGCTTTAATACTCAGTAAGACGTGCTGTCGATGCCGAGTCTGATACCCCTTACTGTCAACAGAAGTCAGATCGTCAAAGTGGTATTGTTGTTGTCTAACTTTTCGTACAGCTGACTTGATTTTGTCACATATTTGTAGCCAGGTGGCATATCTCTTTTTATCTGGGTTGTTATTCGTTTTGAGCCCGTGACGTTACCGAACCCAGGGCTCTTTTAAGAAATTACTTGAATGATCTTACATTCTTATGAATACCGTGGTTATAACCCGGACAGCAGTACGTGGAGAAGGATGGAAGTGTCTACAAATCTCGTGCGGGGACTGCTTGCTTTACGACTTCAAAGAGGGCTTATCAGCAGCTGCATCA
Source organism: Morinoia aosen (assembly GCA_030386875.1). Taxonomy (NCBI): domain Eukaryota; kingdom Metazoa; phylum Arthropoda; class Malacostraca; order Amphipoda; family Talitridae; genus Morinoia; species Morinoia aosen. The sequence goes on from CM059575.1 coordinate 47,865,538, forward strand.
AATCGCCGCATAAGTCAAGTGTTTGGGGATAGTGCTGTAAATGAACGTACTGCGAGTCTTTGGTTTCAAAAATTCAAGTCGGAAGTAGTCCTTCCGTGATGAGCCTCGCAATGGAAGACCACAGGTCTTGAATGACGGATTCAGGAATTGGCCATTGAACAGGACAGTAGTCTAACGTGTGGTGAACTTGCAAAAAAGTTCAACGATTACGATGAAACAGTTAAGAATTAACCTGTAACGCCTAAGTAAGGCGTACTAACTGAGAGAGTGTGTGCCGCACCCGCTGTTGAAGGTCTACAATATTCCTCCTCATGAAGTGCCGTGCTTGCATCACATCAATCTCCTTCGCCAGTACCACGACCGGGAGCAGCAAAATTCCTCCTCACCAAGCGAGAGCGATCACGAGGATGACGACGAGAGAGTAGAGGAAGCTTTTGCAGCGGTTGGCCTCGCCCTAGAACCTACCTGCGAAGAAGAAGAGCTCGACCGGAAAGAACCAGAGATGCCGTCACCCATCGGAGAACCCATTGAAGGCTGCCTCATCTCCTCTACGTTGACGACAAAACAACGCTCAGAACTCCAGGAACTACTTGGAGAATATCGCGATCTCTTCACAGATACTCCCGGAAGAACCAGCACGGCAGTTCATGAAATAAAATTCAAGGATCCTGCCAGTTTTCGACTTTAACATTTATATCCACTTCCCCTAGCGCTGGAGCCTCAACTGCAGTCAAGTTTAGAGAAGTGGATGAAGATGGGAATCGTGACGCCATCCACATCACCTTACTATTCACCTCTCCTTGCCGTCCGGAAGACAGACGGTACCCACCGATTTTAGCTGGACTGCAGGCAGTTCAATAACCAGACAGCATTCGATGCCGAGCCAATAGCAGACACTACTGCTATTTTCACCAATTTAGCTGGCAAAACAGTCTTTGACAAAATGGATCTCACCAGTGGATATTGGCAGGTACCTCTACACCCTGAGTCCCGCCAATACACCGCCTTCAAAACTAGGTTTGGCCTCTATGAATTCAACGTCATGCCTTTCGGCCTAGCAAATGCTCCAGCAACTTTTTCCGCCATATACGTCAAGTCACTGCAGGACTGCAAGATACCGAGGTCTACATAGAAGACATCTTAATCGCTTCGACTACCTGGGAAGACCACTGCACAGCATTAGCTAAACTGTTCGAAGCCCTTTCTCGACATGGCCTTAAAGCGAAGCCGTTCAAATGCGAATTTGGATTTGACAGCCTCCAGTACTTGGGTCATCAACTCAGCAGTAATCAGATCCAGCCTCTGGAGACCCGAGTCGAAGCCTTGAAATCGGCTCCCCTCCCAAAAACAAAACGGGAGCTCTGAAGCTTTTTCGGCACAATTGGGTACTACCAACAGTACATTCCTAACTACTCTCAACTGACTTCTAACAACCATGATTTCCTAAAGAAGAACTCCCCTGAACAAATACCTTGGACCGATACAACAGAAGACCTGTTCGAAAGTTTGAAGACAGCGTTAGTCAAGAGACCAGTCTTTCAGTTACCAGACCCCACATGTCCTTTCATTCTACGGACAGATGCCTCCCAAACTGGACGTGGAGCGCAGCTCTCTTACATCCAAGCAAACGAGACTTCCGTCACTACGCGCCGGTAGCATATGCTTCACGTCGACTGAAAGCAGCAGAAATAAACTATTCTACCATTGAAAAGGAAGCGCTAAGCATCTACTGGGCTCTAAAGAAGTTTGAGGTCTACCTGTATGGACGAGAATTTGTGTTACAGACCGATGATCGACTGTTCCTTTATTTGCAACAGGCAGACAAGTTGAACCCCCGATTGAAACGCTGGGCTTTGTATTTCAGCCTTTTTAGGTTCCGAGCAGAACACCTTTCGGGAGTCGACAACCACCTTGCGGATTTCCTGTCTCGGCTATCGTAGCAAAGACACCCACCCCCGGGCGTGTCAGGCAACGCAAGTAGTTTCGGCTCTATTCTGTTATAGTTACCCATTATCTTAAGTATTTTCTTTATGTGTTCAGTTCCCGGTACGGGCCCTAGGTCTGTTTCTCTGCGCTGATGAAGCGTCTGTGTATTTACTTTAGTTAACCTTCAAGTGCAATTAGTATTGTACTTTAATATTTCCATGTTATTCTCAGATTATCTAGCTGAATAGGACGAACATTTGGAATGTAATTTTGCGTGTTGTACCATGTTATGCAGTAGCTCATGTCTGTAGGCTATCTGTGTATTTACGAGGCACTGCAAACAGATTCTGCAATAAATAATTCACATCCTGAGGTTAAAAGAGTTTTCCTTCCTCCTTTTTGATACAGGTTTTAGTCTAATACAACATCTTGCCTAAAAAGGGGCTTAAGGTAACCACCTCGGGAGGACAAACTATTCCACAAAGTTTATCGAAAAGGAAGACGTTGTCGCAATTACGTGAATCTGAGAATTTCCTTAGGAGCCCTAACGGACTGATAACGGCGCAGATAGTTGCTCGGCTTCCTAACGTTACCGCCGTAGTTCGACACAAACAGGGACTACTCCTGTTGCCCTAGCTGACTAATTACGGAGTAGGCGGTACCCACACAAACCGCACCCTAGCGGTACCGCGTAGTTCGGCACAAACAGGAACTACTCCTGTTGCCCTAGCGGACTAATTACGGCGTAGGCAGTACCCACATAAACCTCACTCTATCGGTACCACAGTAGTTCGGCACAAACAGAATTTACTTCTGTTGCCCTAGCTGACTAAAAATGGATCAGGTGGTACTCACACAAATCTCACCCTAACGGTACCGCCGTAGTTCGGCACACACAGTAATTACTTCTGTTGCCCTAGCGGACTAATTACGGCGTAGGTGGTACCCACACGAACCTCAGGAAGGGCAGCTGCGCAGAAAAGCTAGCGCCCCCGGAAAAAGGTAGCTGCACAGAAGACAGCCCCTTTTCCACGAACCCTCACGTCGACCGCACGACGGTATCGACGGTGTGGTAATAGCTGTAATGTGTTCCACAACTGTCCAGCCCATGCTAATTGTCTCTCGGTTATTACAGGTTAGGCCAGAAGTAACTGGCTTTTAATTTGCTTATAAATGTAAAACTATAAAAGCAGCGAAGTTGAAACTTGATCTATTTTAAATAATTTTTTATGGCTTATCAACACTATTGTTATTAACAGCAAGAAAAATCAGGACATTATTGGGAGAGTGCTTTCTAAATCGTTTGATTTCACGATTTGGTAACGTCCCTTGGCCTACTCCTTCACCAGATTTGTCCTCATGCGACTTCTTGGTGGGCTGCCGTAAGTTACGAGTATATGTAACAATCTCAAAAAATTTACAATTAAAAACATTCATTATGAAGTACCTCAATTCTCGCCAGATACAATAAAATACGTTATGGAAACGACAAAGAAACGAGCCCTAATTTGTCAAAACAGCCTTGGCAGTCATTTAAACATATTCAAAACTTAGTGTTGATACACCATAAAAGTTTTTCTTTCAAATAAAAAAGTTTCAACATCATAGCGTTCATATTTTTATTAGCAAATTAAAAGGCTATTTACTTGAGTCCCACCATGTATATGTATATGGAAATTGGCCAATTGTTTTTTCCAGTTTTACCATCATATGTTCGAGAGTTATTTTCACTTTTTTCTTGATGTAATAGCGGAAAGGTATTTTCTAAGATATTTTAATTTTGCAGGATAGATTTCGCAAAATGTATACTGTACGTTTCGAGCGTCTGGTTGCAGCTCAAATATTATAATTTGTTATGTCGAATAAGAAAGGAAATGATTTTCGTCATTTATAAAACTACGGTTTCCTAGAAAAGCGGTGCCACTATTTTACGGCCGCAAGGTAGCGGCGGATGATGTCACAAAAAAGTTGTCTATTAATTCAGATGTGACTGGTTTCCTAGAGAACGGCGGTCGCTAAATAGCGGTGTTGCCAGTTGCACGCCGGCCGCTATAGCGGCCAGACATAAGTTGACGAACGTTTTTTACGGTGCCGGTGTCTGATTCATTGTAGAAACGCTGATTATAAGTTTGACAAAAGTAAACTTAACAAAGTGGAACGGTGAAGAAGATGAAATGTTAATTGATTTTGTAAGAAATAATGAATCTCTGAAATCATGAAGCTCTCTAAAGACTACAGAAAATCTTAACTGAAACAAAATCTTTGGAATAATATCGGGACTACTCTTGAAAGATCAGGTAAGTTCATGCATATTGTAGGTAAATAATTTACAATATTTCTTTATATTTTATTAGACGCAGAGATAAATGGAAATACAATATTTGTAGGAACTCATAATATTTGTACCTACTTTTAATAAATAGGTACTTTCAATAACTAACGTGCATCTACAATAGAATTTGCATTTAAAGGTTCCATCAAAAAAATATCAACAAATACAGAGATCAACTTCTAAAAAAATAGAACCATCATCTACCGGCAGCCCTGACTCCACATATAATGTGGTGCAGTAGTGAGGTGTCTCTCTGCTGCGTGTCATATCGTCATGTAAAATAATGACACGAGAAATGTGGCGATATCACACATTTATTAATGTTGTGATGCATAGTTATGTTGCCATTCAATACTACCTGGCCCGTTAAAGTAATTTTTAAATATTTCTCGAATGCCGGTGCAATTCATTCCAGAACGAACAATGTGCCCCGTTAAAGGAACTAAATTTTCTTTGGGTACTGGAAGTGCATCATCGAGGTGTTTTTGGCCTGAAGCGAGTATATGTACTTCCCTTAAAATGTTATACAATATACAGGCACAAATAATCAGTTTGTCTGTAGTTTCTGGGGCAGTGGCAATAGGTTGGAAGAAAATTCTGAAATAACCGCATAAAATCCCAAAGGTATTTTCAGTTGTCCTTCGAGCTCGAGATAGTCGATAGTTATTTACTGCTCTCGATGGATCGTTTAGAGACTGCTATCTTGGGTAAGGTTTCATCAAATTTTCATGCAGAGCAAAAGCTTCATCACCAACTATCACATGTGGTACAACAAAATCTGTTCCTGGTAGTGGTTTTGGAGCTGGTATATTGAATGTATTGTTTTGTATTTTTTGCCCTATTTTCCTTGTTAGGTATATGCCAGTAACACCTTCTCTACCATAGGAACCGACATCAATAGCAGTGAATTTACAATTCGCATCTACAACTGCTAACAAAACTACTGAATAAAACTCTTTATAATTATAAAATAAAGATCCTCTTTTTGAGGGAGCCTTTATTCTTACATGTTTCCCATCTATCGCTCCTATGCAGTTTGGGGAATTGCATTTGGAAGAATATTGAGCAGCATTTTTGTGCAGTTGATCACTAGTGAGCGTGGGTATGATCGAGGCAAACATTTTTGTGACAATGGCCTCAGCAACTTCTTTTACTATGACGCTTATCCATGAATGGCTTATTCGATACTGGAAATCAAGTGATCGAAAAGACTCTCCCGTTGCTAAATACCTGAATTAGAAGTACAATTTTCAGCATATGTATCAAATAGTGAATAAACTACGTACATATAATATATCAAAATACGTCGCGTATTTATGAACTTCACGTAAAGATCAATAAATGCAATTTTTGTAACAAGGTTATAAGGTGAAACCGCATGATAAAAAGTATTTATTTTCATTAGTGGTTTGTAGCATCTGTTATTATTTAGCGTATAGTTATTCAAATCTATTTTTTCAGGCCCTGATTGCTTGAAACGATGGGCGTACGTAAGAGATTTTTACATTCGCCGCAGAGGAAACCCTGGTACTGGCTCAGGAGGAGAAGCAGCAAAGAAGAGGTCTGACCTTCTATTGTTCTTGGACAGCATTCCTTCAGTAGAAAGGAACTCCACTACCAACGTTATTAGGAATGATGAGAGTGAAATCACAGATGAAACACAGGCGGACTTTGAAGAAAACGTACTTTTCACCAACACAACAGACAGTACAACAAATAGTGATGAACATGCCAGTAAAGATAACGGTTAGAACAAACGTGACTTCATTAGTGAATATGAATTTATGAAAGGATAAGAAAAAAAAGAAGAAAATATCACGAGCCGAGGAACGATTAAACCTCCTGAAACAAATAGCTTTACGAAAAGAAAATCAGGTTCAAAATGAATTAGATGAAACAGACTTATTCTTCAGATCAATGGCAAAAATTGTAAAAACCCTTCCTCGCCATGAACAAATTAAGTTGAGGATGGAAATTTCGTCTTTAGTTGGTAATGCTGAATTAAGAAGTATTTCCTCTGAGTCAGCAGGAAGCAGCGATTATTCAAGACCGGGTTCAACAATATCTACTTGTGTTCCTATTGAGATGCTTTCTCCAATAACATCTGACGAAACAAGTAACAACCAGCAACAGTGTCAGTATGATTTACACTCAAAACTGCAGACTATAGCAATCGAAATGAGTGCACAAAAACACGACTCACTATTCAATTGACCGATGGAAAGTGTTTCAGAAGTGGTTCTCTCATCAGTATCACAGCAAGATGGTACATTTGCCTTGAATGATAAAGTGTGTACATTTTTGCGCATTTAGTACAACTTACATATTCAAATTAAATGTATAACGTTTTTTTGTTACTCACCTCACAAGTATGCACAACTTTTTTCTGCAGATATTGGATTTTTGTGGCGATCATATGGTTTTGAAGTTAAACCATCTCTTATATGATTTAATACGTAATCAAACAATACTGGGGTTGAGCAAAAGTATTGTCTGAAATTTTCTTCGTTGCAATGGAGACGACGAACCACCAAAATTGCAAATGCTCATTCTGTAGATCGACTTTTAAATATTTCACTTTCCTCCGAACGATCGTCTTCCGATGACTCTTCATCTTCCAGGAATATTACTAATGCTTTGGCTAGACCGTCCATTCTGACAGTCTGAGCAACCATATGTTCACCGTAATGCTCACCGCAAACAAATGCCAACTTTACACTGATGAACGGCCGTTACATTACGTTCGCCGCATCACGTCATAATGCGGCCGTGAAATAACGGCACCGCTTTTCTAGGAAACCGTAGCTTAACCGATTCATTATTCATTAATATTATAATTAAATGGAGCGAATTGCTTATGATAGGATGTGTGCCGTACATGTTTGTATATAAGAGGTGATTTGTAATTTGATGCCCATATTTTCATCATGTTCAGAAAAACGCAAAATAAATCGGTTTTCATGAGTGACAAAAATCTCAAAACTCCTTCGTTTTCAAAAAATTATTACCTGAAATATTTGATTCCCGTTGGATTAGGTTTACCCTGAAGCCAACGAGTAAAATCTAGCTTCTGGGGCAGGCTGTTGGCCGCGCTTTAGGCCGCGGCCAGACAAACAGCAGTGAAGCAGGGCTGCGCAGAGCAGTTTCGGCTCGCTGGTAGCTGCTAGCTTATGCTCGTAAGTTAGGTGGCCAAACAAACAGCAGTGGCTGGTCCTGAGTCCGCAGCAGTTGCAATCTTGGCGCTACGATGGGCGGTGATTTGTGACAGGCAACCTCAAATTTTGCCTAATAAATAGATGTAGAACAGGCAATATTTCATCGGATTAAGTTTATTTATATCTATACATATTACAATGCTATGCATTATCTTCTCAGCATTACAAGTACACCCGTACACTCTCGTATAGTACTTTTCATTTCGCTAAAATATTTCTACCCACAATGTTTGAAATGGCTTTGATACTGTTTTTTAATTGTTCCAGGAAATTCGACAAAAAATTAATTGCATGATAACATGCCAGTTATGGTTGATGATGGAATAATCATGCAATTAATTCACTGACACATGACTTGAAACCTTATAAATACTTGAATGTGTATTATTTTGCAGTACTGGACGTGTAGAGACATTACAGAACAAGGAACATATTCGTTCAGGCGTATGAATATAAACATTTATGGATATAACAACCCGAATTTGGAATTGTTAAACCAATAAACAATATCTAAGTATAAAAGGATATTTTGTCTTTGACGTGCGGCACTTAAGTTTATTTGTAATTTTCATGTAAAATTCGATTATCACTATCGTTTTTGGAGAAACTAACAGTTTTTTAGTTGCGTGCTCTCAAGGTTATTTTTACGGATGTAATACTGATAAAACGCAAACTTAAAAAATTCTGTATCGGCTTTGCCCAGCACTTTGCGCTGGTACAGAAAAAGTCAAAGATCCATCCTCTCCACATTTGACTTACATTTAGCGATTCTATTTGTGTGCGCACATATACGTGTTCATATATATATATATATATATATATAAACACGCACCTATGCATATATATGTTTCTATTCCTATTTTTTGAGTGAAAACAAAACCTCAAAACATATTACATTTTATCCAAAGCTCTGCGACCAGTTAACACTGAATCATATTTCAGAAATAAATCTATTCATTGCAATTGCTTAATGGTTCAAAAATAGATCTATCACTGCCCCAGAGGGCGTATCCGTGAATAAAAGAATGAAAAATATAAAAAAAACAAATGAAAAAAGTGCTCGTGAAAAATTATCATCTCTGTGCGTGTGCATCATCTATACTCTATCTATACAACAAATAATTATACAACAAATAATTCAGGAATTCCGAAGAATTCTCTAGTAGTATTTTGAATTATTTATAAGTTGTCAGCCATCTCTTGGGATATAAAATCTCCAAGAAATGATATTTTTGATTAAACTAGCCAATGACAGGGTTAATCTATTTGCACGCCACGTTTGGTTTGTCTATAAGTACGCGTCGTTTGGTTTATCTATTTGTACACCTCAGATAGTTTGTCTATTAGTACGCCTCGTATAATTTGTCTAGTAGTAAACATCGAATGGTTTGTCTATTAGTAGACCACGTATAGTTTGTCTATTAGTACTCCTCATACGGTACGTTTGTCTAAGGACGTCTTATATTGAGAAATTTTTTAAAAGCCAAGATGTTGCCATGTATCTCATATGCCAACCTTTTTTGAAATAAACGGTTTTCTTTTCTTTCTTTCTCACAGATGACCTAACCTGTGTTTCCTCAGTGTTACTTAGGAAAAAAATGATTAATGCTTATAACTAAAAAACAAATAGTTCGTACGTAAAAGATATATGTTTCAAGTCAAGTTTAGTGCCATGTGCCAAAAATAGACCTGATATGAATTATTCGGCATTGATACGCTCTAAAGTTAAGGTATTGACCAAGAAAATGCTTGATATAGTATAGTTATTCGATTTATGAAGTAGAAAATACTCATATACGTATAACTGTACAATCCCACCTACCACTAACTTCCATAGCGTGTGCTATAAATGACTATTGTTCATTAGCATAGTTATGATCGAAATATAAAGAGATGCACCCCCGATCGCAGGAATAGCTTGTACCGAGGAGATCAGAAGTTCGACATCCTTCCCGGACGAACTCTAGGGTGCAACTGACTGCTAGCTCCCGAGCAGTGTTTTATCACCCGAGATAAAACGCCGCTAGCGCTTGCTTCAGACAGCGCTGCCCTGCACTGCTCTATGCTACTTGTCTGGCCACCCTAATTGGAATACCACTAACATAAAACACAGCGCCGGCTCTGCTCTGCTCTGCCCCGCTCCACTGCTGTTTGTCTGGCCGCGGCCTAAGTAGGCTATTCCTTCGGGAATCTAAAATTATTACAGGTCATCATTTCTCGTAAACGAAGGCGTTTTGAGGGTTTTGTCACTCATGAAATCGTTTTATTTTGTGTTTTCTGCTTATGGATGAAGTATGTGCATCGAATTACAGAACACTCTGTATATTTTTAAAATAAAAGGACGTAGTGTTCAACATCTTTAAATTGCTACAGTAATGCATTCATCAAATAAATACGGATGTAAGGCTACTTTTTCCGATGTAATAAAACTTAGTCAAATGCATGTTTTCCTGTATTGAGGGATTTTCACTGGGAAAAGTGTAGCTGGTTGAATGACGACAGCTATGCTGCCAATATACCTCTAGTCACTTGAGCAGCTACACTTTTAGTACAACGTTACTAATTATTCATATTTCCAACTATTTAGACGTCGATCATGGATATAGGATAATTTGAAAGGTAACTACTCATTATAACACATTGTTTATAACGCAACCTGATGTAGCTGTGATCATTCAAAAATCGTTTGAACAAATCGGGAGGTACGATTAAGAGAGCACAGCTGGTTATGAAAATATTCAAGAGAAAGATTTGTGCAGAAGATTTGTACTCCGGGAGCCTATTCTTACAATTTACACGAGGCCTACATAATATATATGTATAAAATAGTGTCTAAAACTAATGTGCTTAAAAGAGGGTGGATATTAAAAATAACTAATCCTGCTTTTCATGATATATTGTTAAACTAGTTCTCTATTAGAATTGAAGAGTTTCTTGAAGCGGAAAGCATTGTTTGCCGACGTAATTTCATCCTGTGGTTTATACAGGATAAATTTACGTGGACAAACGATGAACTTAGTGTTTCTTTCTGAAATATATAATAACATTATGTGGACTTTAATTTGAGTTATCCTGTTAATCACTCGATACGAAACATTTGAATTTGAGAATTACAAAGAGGATGCAAGTCGGAAACGGGGCTTTGTATTGATAAATATGAAGATTTTGCATAGTATGAACACAAATTTTAATTACTACGGGGCTATTAGGCATTGCATACGATATTTAAATCGTTTTTCAGTATCAAAGCTTCCAGACAATTTTAAATTGTTCAATACGTATGTGAGGAAACCCGGCAATTCCGGCCATGGTGCAATCATACGGACGGCCCACCCAGTGCATCACTGCTGCGAGTGTGGTGTGGGTCACGTGGTATGGGTATGGTAACGCCATCAGCTCAAACGTCTCAAACGTGGTTACAACCGATGGTCATGCACGGCGCTCCTGTTTTTATAACGTCTGATGTTCCTACTTTCGGCTGTCCGAATCTGAAAACAATAATTACTACACCCACGGCAGGCATATTTCACCTTCATTCAATGGATTGCCAAAAACGGACAGAACTTTTTTCGTTACCTTAAATGAGGAACAAACAGCTATTTGTTTGCCTACACCCTGGATACAGGGCTGAGTATGAGTACGAAAGTTAATTTTATTTATAAAATGTACGTACTATGTAGAAAACGTTAAAAATATTATCGGATACTAATTTCCCAATTCCGGCATATCTGTTTTTGGCCATCTTCATCCCCACAAAGCAAAGCAATAAACTGGATTTGATTTTTGAATGTCTAAATAAGAATCTATCATGTGAAATATATAGTATTCATTTCAATGCACTATCAACTAAAACTTTCTTTATTAGGCATTGGTGAAAATGTGAATGATTGTTTGCACTGGTTTGAAATTATGGATTGCGCAGTTTAGGCTAGGAGTTTTTATCTCCGATTCAACTATGTACCTAAAATCCGGTGCTGGCTGGAACATGAGTTTTAAAAATACTCACGCCCAAGACTCGAACACTGCAAATTACGTTGAAAAGTGCACTAAACTCGTGTCGTTCACATCTGTTGCAACCAAGGCCAAACAGAAGCATTGCATGTGACTCCGACTCTTAGACGCTGTTTGAACTTTGGAATACTCGTCCCGTTGTAAACCTTTATTGCGGGTGTCAAGCGCGAATGCAAATTTTCCCGTCACATGCATCGGGCCAACTAAGTTTCCAAACTTTTCTGCCAGAACGTTCTGGGTGGGTGCGTGCTTGTTCCGATGTCTGTACCCTGCAAGTAAAATCCTACTCCTACTACGGTACAGCACATGGTCGGACTAGGTTAAAAAATCTATTAATAATTTCACGTTTTCCACTTCACAACACTCGTGCGTTGAGTGTAAGCGTCGGCAACCATGCAAAATGATCACGAATCGAAAATATTTAGGTTTGAGTGTAATTTAAAAACTTACGCGTTTAGTCGAAATTTTTTCCTGGTAAACTAATCCCACTCTTTTATTAGAATTAATTGCACCAACTTGCATTGAATGTAGTTTTATCACTTTATAGGTAGTGATCGTTTTACACCACACTGAACCCTTTGAGTTAAAGTTCACAATTCAATTGACGTGGTTTAAAAAGTTAAAATAAACATGTATCAATTTACTTGCCTCACAAAAAATATTTTCTTAATTTTCAGTACACTTGAAGTTTGATAGAGACAAGTTTTCCAGCAATCATGCAGTCTTCTGGGTTACTCGCAGGTTCTTGTAGACCACGGTAAACAGGGTTACGATAACCTTACACGTGTCTTTACGTTTACTATAGGCAATTAAACAGAAAAAATCGTTGACAATATTGGAAACCCAACAAATTTTCCATCGCATAGTTTACAGATATAACAGAAGGAATTTCCCTATAATTATATACCTGTGTAGTCTTCATTACGCTTGATCGCAGTACAGTTTAGGCACCGACTGCAACAGTCTTGTCGCTTTTTGAGCCTAATTTTTCTGAATATCTTTGGGATATATTATACGTTTGAGGAGTTCCGAAAAGGTTAAGCAGTGAAACATCCCTATCGTTACACTACCGATGCCTGCAACCTATTATTTATCTTTTTCTATTCTCTCATAGAAATTTACCAAAAATTTGACCATCAATGGATAAGTATTGTGAAGTAACTATTGAACTATGTTCAATAACCTTTACCCTAATGTTGGGACCGTTGATATTAAAACTTTTTTGCTTAGTAACTGTAAGGTTAAAAACGATTCGTAGGAAGTTAAAATAACTTTAAATTTTTATCCGGCTCTCTCATTGTTCCATTACATCGAAGTTGAAATTTCTTTACAATGAATATTTATTCGGTTGCAAAAGTATAAACGACAAAGGAGCACGTATCTAATGCTGAAGTAGCAGATTTACTAATAGCTTACTGTGGAGCATATGGTTATTGAAACAAGGATTGTACGAATTTATTTACACACTCATTCACACACATACATACAACACCCACGCATGTGGGTGAGGCCAATGATTTCGCGAAAAATCTGTTTTATTTCAGGGCATTATTTCGGAATATACGTATGCTTAATCGTTCACAGTTCTATAATGTGGTAAAATTACTTAGAAGCAAGATTTAAAAAAAAAAATACGTTGAAATTCACCAATTTTGTTTCTCCTAAATTACGGAACACCTATTTGTGCTGGTTTAAAAGCTTGTACGGGCATTGGAACTCATGAAAAAAATCGTGTGCAAGGTGAGTAGGATGTTTATTTTCAAATAATTTTTCAATCAATTATTTCTTTTAGAATTTAAATATATCTACAACCAACATTCTTCTCCATCAGAGTGGTCTATCGAAAAGGAAAATCGTTGTCAATTAGCTTGCCTCATCTTGAACTATCTACAGATTGATTAAAAAGTTCAACGAGACATAGTCCACAGTTGCGAAAACAGCCCCTAGCAGGAAATGATTGTCGTCGGTTCGTCAAGATGGGGCTGTTGTGCGCTACCCGTTACGGGGAAGGACTGAGAGCAGTTCAGAGCTTGCGCCAGAATGGGACAGGCACGGCATCCATGCCTCAGCGCGAACTGTTCGACGACGACTCTTCGACAACGGACTTGCGTAAAGGAGAGCTGCGAAGAAACCTCTTTTGACGGCGAAGAACATCAAAGACCGGCTCATATTTTACAGGAAGTTACCAGCGTTGGACTGCTGAACAATGGGGCATAGTTTTTTCTCCGATGAATCTCCGTTCCTTCTTTATGCCACCTTCGGGAAAAGCCTCGTGCGCGATGAAAAGGCGAAAGATTTTAATAGGAGTGTATTGTTCCAACGGTCAAGCATCCTACCACTCTTCACGTCTGGGGTTGCTTTTCAGGTAAGGGAACTGAAGCACGGACGATTTTACCCAAAAACACAACAATGAATTCGGCCTGATACCTGTAAGTCTTAAAAGATCATCTCCTTCCAACGATAGCTGGTCAGTTTCCCGACAGATAGCGCCATCGTGTTTTTAGCAACATGTTGGCGCTCCATGTCGTAATGCAAGAGTAACTGTTGTTAAAAAGTTCCTTGATGACAATGGAGTAGAGATTTTGGGTCCTTAGCCTGGAAATTCGGCTGATCTGAATCCGATCGAAAATTTATGGTCGATCATCAAAAGTCGAGTGAACTAGAAGAGGGCCTGACGTTTTCGGACGTTTTATTTAGGAATAAAAGCGACTTTTAGCTTCTTTGCGTATAATATGATACTGTCTTTCATTCTCGTCTGACTTTTTACTCTGTATTTGACTCCTTCTTATTTCAATAAATGCCCATTTTCTTTTCATTTTGTATTTTTGGTGCAATTTGGAGCGTTTTCAGTAAGAAAATTAGTCTCATCGCATAAATGCAACAATCATTACAGCTGAGATAGTGCATTGCTTTCAGTTTCAACATGTATATGACTAAGTAAAGTTTTTGCAAGTGTTGTGTTATTATTTTTCATGCCGCTCGTTTACATTGTATTATATTTTTTTTCATGTGCCCCAATGCCGATATTGATTACCTTACATTTCCAAACCTTTCTAAAGAAGAAGTAATCAATTATATAACGCCTAATAATAGATACTCTTGTTTCAAAAATTGTAAAAACACAATTTATAAATCTCTATTTCAGCGTATGCTTACTTAGAAACTGGTGAGTGATCAGAAGATAAAAATAAACATAAAAAGGAAATAGTGAAATACTATTTCGAAATAAATACCAATAGTGAAATAACTTTTAACCACCAAACAACATTCGAGGAGTAACTTTAAAAAAGAGCAGAAATTTTCATTAATAATACATATTAACCTGACCTAAAGACCAGGAAGTGAACAAAACAAAGAGATCAAATTGTAGTGCGTAGGTAGTACGTATTGCTAAAAAATAAACTAATATTCGAGTTATTAACAACTCAATTGGCTAATTGAATTTTTATTATCGACAGTGATAATATAACCTGAAAACTACAAGTCTTTATGTACCAGATTATAGCTTCAGGTTTTGGCGAATACTAGTCATTATAAAAATATCATAACGTACAGATTAAAAATATTTATGATCACAACATAACTTTAGGCGTCTGCAAAGACAACCAATACATCAAAGCATAACTAAAAGAAGTACTAGAAAATACCGTTATAAGGAAGCACTGGTATGGAACATGGACACATTAAGTGCCTACAGAGTTACCACTCTTTATGTCAGTACAATGTTTTGCATCACATGAGCTTTCTGAAAGTGACATGCAACGCATTTACTACTAGTTTCTACCTCCTATGTATTAATTGAAGGAAAATGAACGGAATGGGAATAAACAGAATGAATTTGCAATGCTTTAACTACTGATTCCTGCTTTTTAACTGTAAAATATGCATTATTGCTCCAGTACGAAAATTATATTTCGCACTCGTAGGTAGGTATCTCATATATACTGTATGTATGCGAACCCACAGCGACTAGATATCATTGATAGTATTAGGTAATAGTATAAATACACTATTTCGAAATTCGAACAAAATAATCAACGAAAGCATTGCAGATTTTTTATCTTTTCAGTCAAGTATTTCAACCCTGTTATGTTTACTTTCGGTTTTCAACAATTACAAATAATTTTTAGCAAAATTATAATCGAAGACACCAAAAAATAGCGACTCCAACCTCGATTCCACCACAACCGAATAAACGACTCCGACTCCGACTCCACCCTAAAACATGCGACTCCGGCGACTGCAACTTCCAACTCCAACTCCTCAACCCCGGTTTCTCGATTGTGTTCAAGTTTCAAAAATTGAATAATTGACTGCTGCATTTTGCAGTAACTTCTCGCGAGATTAAGCCTTACTCACTGCTCGATGATTATTGACTCTGAAGTTCAGCTCATAAACGGGTTGTCATCTGTCCTATAACTACCTTTAATTTATTTCTTCTAGGCCTTGACTATCATTGAAATAAATTCCTCACATTATTTTGTCAGTAATTGCATGAATATTTGCCTTGAACAGTTCCCCCCAATATATTTCACAATTTCTTCTAGAAGTGGTGCATATATATATTTCCCAATGAGTGTGCTTGAATTAAACTTTGGTGAATGGTTGCTGGTTGGGGTTGTTCTATCTGCATGGTTTCATTCGGTTTAATGGTCGTATCCTCGGCTGGGCTTTCGTTAAATTTCGTCTGAAATTTACATGCAGTATCGCCCTCGGCGGCTGCGTGCCTTACTAATGATACTGAGGGAGCACCCTTACCAATGACACTGAGGGTTTTAATGGTCGTATCCTCGGCTGGGCTTTCGTTAAATTTCGTCTCAACTTTTACCTGCAGTATCGCCCTTGGTGGCTGCGTGCCTTACCAATGATACTGACGGAGCACCCGAGTAGCATGTTATTATGGTTCTTCATCTCATCCCACTCGAGCTCTCATGATTATTTTACATTGTTTTGTATTTAAATCTGGTATCAATGTCATTGTATGTCCAATTTGACCGTTTTCATTTCTTCGCTCAAGGTGTCATTTGACAGCATACCTCAGCTAAACGATTTGTCCTCGGTACCCTCAGAAGCATACCCTGCCCTGATATGACGTCGTTCAGTTTGTGTTCCATGTCTTCACCTTGCGAAGTATCGTAGCCATGTAACATTTTAATTAAGTAACCCTCGCACACTAAAAATGAAACGGTATCTGCTGACGTGTATCTTAAACGGCTTTTCCTAAATGATGAATGTTAAAAAACTTTTACTCCCTGTAGATTGATATGAAATTACGTAAAATCTCCAACAATATAATTTTCTACATATTTATTTGCATATATTTTCTAATTTGTATATACATATATGTATATATAGAATCAAGCATTCAGGGGTTGGACAAAAAGATGGAAACGCCGTGGAAAATCAACGAATTATATTTTATTATGGTGTAGGTTCACCTTTTGAGGCCATTACAGCCTCGATTTTCAGAGGTTTTGATTCATACAAATTGCGAATTGTTTCCGAAGGAATTTCAGCCGATTTTTCATTTAAAACACCCACCAGCTCTTTTAGAGACGACGGCGGCGAAAATCGACTTCTTACTTGAATCTCTAAAACCGACCATAATTGCTCAATAATGTGGAGGTCTGGGGATTGTAGTGGCCCGATGAAATTGTTACGATATATTTGTAAATTCATATTTCATGATATTTTTGGCTAAATCGCGTAGAGCTAAGCTCATATTAGGTGATATGTTTCATGTCACATTTTTATTGCTAAATCCCGTGAAGCTATAACATTTTAAAGAAAGGTAAACATTCTGCTGGGCTACAAACATTAGAATGTGTTGTGTATCGAGTGTCGTCGAGGGTCGGCAAGTTGGGCAGCGTTCTCAAGTGCTTGAAACAGGATGTCATTCATCAAAGTCACCCGGCGGTCGGCTCTTCGTCCAAACTTGCTAAGGTTCAGACATCCAAAAACACAAACACATACAGGCAACACAACACACACACACAACACAAGACACACACACAAAACACATGGGAGCTCACACACACAACACACAGTTAGGCGTGAGTACGAGCCCACTTCAAACATGCGAGGGTTAGCTTCGAGGAGGTAGGGGCTGGCTCATGGAGTCGACCGCGTCTGCCTCTACCAATGAGAATCAAGGAGTAGAGTAGGCAAGGAGGTGTGTCAGAGAACCCAACAATTAGAAGCGGAATCGTCAGGGACAAGGAACAACTTCACCAATCAAAGAGAAGAACTGACTTTGAGACGGCGAGGGACCGAGATGATTTGGGGAACATTCTTGGAAAGAAAGAAGCGAAGGACTTAAAAAGAGCTGAGAGGAGAAATCAAGGAGGATTTTTCGCTTGGTTACACGACGAGAGACGGTCCTTTTGGTACACGGATCGGGTATCCGGCCGCCGCCGAGATCCCCGTTGGAACCGCCACTCGAGAAGACATCAAGAAAAGTGCACCCGATACAGAGCTTATATTACTACATCGAGCCTCCAGAAGTTAGCAATGGACCCCAACAGACACTGAAGTACCACCGGCATCAAACTCCTCTTGAAACGTAACAACTTCGGGGTGACAACGGCACGTGAAAATGTATAAATTGTTTGCCCAAAGAGAACGCAAATGTCAAGTTCTACAGCGACTTCGAGCTAGCAAGAAAATGCAGCTTGCCAATTAAGCTCACACTGCTGCCAAGTCTTCAAAGGAAAAACCATAAACCTTAATTCCACAGTGGTTAAGCTGTTCGGGCAGTGAGAGCCGGGAGCGCAAGCTACGAGCTCTCTGGGCGCAGCATCTCAGATCTTCCGCGCCGGTCTACACCTGTAATGGAGCGGCAGCGGCGAGGGAGCCTTCAAAACTTGACGCGAACGAAACTTAGGTGGTGCCTGCACTCACCGCAGAAGAGTTGAATTTGTATTATTGAGAACTCTGAAAAACAGTGATCTAAAGTGAAATTAGAGTGCAGAGCAGTACACAGAATACGGCATTCAAAGCGGCGCGCAATTTATAAAATTGATTTTGTATTTTTTTATTGTGGTGTTGTGCACTTAACAGGAGGATGTGTTTCGGTCACAAAGCAAGAGTTTAGATGGTATGTGATGCGAAGTGTTTGCTAATTTTTGAACACCTTGTGGTAAGCAAAGTTCTTTGATTTTATACATTGCATTATCCCCGGTTGTTTCGTGTTCATACTAGCCCATTCGTCAACTATGTGTTCTGATTTTATGCATAGTGCGGGAAGTTCCTTTGTAGTAATCCTGAAATTGTTGCTCTAGCGTTCATTGTGATAAGGAGAGCACATTTATCATACTTTGTGTGTCTCATTATGTTGCTCATGTTAACCCGTTAAGTTCATGCTCATGTTGGCCCATTCATGCCTCCACGAAGCGTACGCTTTGTGGCAGTTATCTGCCTATACAGCCAAGGTGTGGTTTTCTCATTGTGTAGTACGGTATAGCCAGGTCGTTAAGATCATGAGCATCTTGCAATATTGCACTGGTGCGCATGTCATTACTTCATTCAAACATTTCCCTGTGCTTGCATTGTTGCATTGAGATATTTTGTGTGCTCGTATTTTGACCCACGTGTTCGTAAAATAAAACCCATTTTAATCTTCAATTCTTTTATTGTCCGTGCTTTTATGTAGTATTCAAGCGAACACAAGGTGTACATAGATAATTAATTTATGGAGGTTGAGACCCCTCCTGCGTTACGTGCTTGACCAGCATTGTTTTCGCGACAAAATGGTGGCCAGATCAATTTCATTAGAACGTTCCTCGTGTCAATCTTTGACAATTCTAGCTGTATGGATCGAAGAATTATCATCTTGAAAGATGGTTTGCTGATGGAGTTTGCTCTGAGCTCTTTATCTGATTCTATAAATGGCATCCGCGTGACTTGAACTATGGCACAAGCCACAGGAGGGAGACCTTCTCGTTTTAGCTCCGAAATTAATGGGAAACTGACTCGAACTTTCACCTCGTACTGTATGATATTCTAGGGATCCTATGACTTTGTCTCCCACATACCCACTGGATCTAGGATACCTAGGGTTCCTGAACCAAGGTCGAGGAGATGCCCTGCGCCCCGGGAATTGGCGGTTACTGTAATTCGAGCTATAAAAAACTCACTCTCATGAATGGGTTCCTGCACGTCATCGTCCGTTCCATTTTGAACGTCCACCAAAAATGTCTCTGGTCGAATGCTGAGTCGTACCTACAATAGGGTTACTCTCCAGATGTTTCCGGACCGCTCCAACTATTCGGGCCAAAAAGTCCTCTGAGGTGCTGACGAAGAGCCGAATATTTGATGGAAAATTTTTCGTCAAGTAAAGGTGCCAGCACATTAATGACCAAACTCAAATCAATCGAATCACCTACAAACCTCTTTAATTCATTCTGATTCGCACTATCCCTAAACCACCGGTGCCTTTGCCAAGCAATTGTTGCCGAATTTAACAGGTGTTCCGACAATTTTCTTATCTTGACGAATGCGGTAACTAACTGATCGGCAAGACTTTCGTTCCTTATGAAACGCAACTGATTAAAATCACACGCTAGTGCGTTTAGAGATTACTCTCCTTTGGCGATGTAAACATCGTCAAGGATTTTAATTACATAATTAAAAGAATACAGCTGATTTGAGTTCACCAACTTGGTCACTATTGAATTTAAATCTCCAACCTGCTTGTGGGCTGAACGCACCAGCATGTCATTCCTAGCATTCTTCGAAGTTATGTCAGGTAAAAGCGTCTTATACGTTTTTAAATGGGAAACGTGTGTTCTAAATTATTTATTTCGGCAAAATTCATTGTCTTCCGTAGGGCTGCGTCCCCTAAAGAGCGGGAGTGAGGCGTTAGAAAGGATTGTACTTTCCCTAGGCTTTGTGGCAGCTACCTCTCGGGCAAAGGCACTGTTGGCGGTGTTCGTCACACTATGAGCACTAACCATAACCGTTTGAATCATCATGCTATTTGGTCCAGCCGCACTGATAACCGCAGGTTCAGTCATGGATGTCTTCTTCGTCAGAGTCGTTACACTTTACTCTGTCGCTCCCGCAATTCACACTCCGGATTCTAAAAATTCTCTGCTGCCATCACTTGGTACAGCACTTATGCCACAATCTTCTTTTCTTGACGATGTCTTCACTATAACTATTCTTCTTGAAAGTTCTTTTCAATGACGAATCTCTTCGTGGACTTCGGTAACCACTAACTGGTCACCATATGTGCCTTCGCTCCTGGGGCCACGGAGTTGTCCGCTGGTGCGATAGGTAAACGCTCTTCTCGTTGAATCGATTTTACTAGTAATAAACGAAGGCGGACAGGGGTTGTGGCTAGTACAACGCGGACCGATTGCGTCTATGTCTGAGTACCCTCCGCTTATATGGGTAAAAAGAGCGGCACATGGGGCGAAGGGAAGTCACAGTCACACAAAATTCCTAAATCGTGTCGTACGTTAATTTTTCAATAAAGAGAAATCTTTGGCCAGACGTATTTCCAAACAATAGCACCTAATATTAACACAGAACCCCAACCATGTTATACGGTTGGAAGAAGGCAGTCTGGAATAAAGGCTTCTTGCGGCTATCTCCAAACGTACTCACGGCCGGAGATCGGAAATAAGGTAAATGAAGATTCGTCAGAGGAAATCATATTTATCCACTGCTCGACGGACCAATTCTGGTGGTTTCTACGCCACTCTAAACGCTTGGAAACATTTTTTTTAGAGCATAAGATTTATAATTGCAGTTCTTCCGTAGAATTCAGATTTGTGCATCACCCAACGAACAGTTTGCGTGTTTGTGTGGAAACCGGTTCCGTAGGAGTTCATTAAAGTTTGCAGTGATTTTAAGAGCCGTAGTTAAGCGACCCTCTTACTATTCGATTTTAATTCCAACGGTCTCTCAGACCACTTTGAATTTCTGCGAAACCTGAACTTTGCTGAGGACATTTTTTTCCTTGTCTTTTAAAAGCAATTACTACTTTTGTGACAGTACCTCTTGAAACGTCAAGCATTCGGGCAGTTTCTGTTGCACCAGCACCTGCCATACAACCACCGACAATAATTATTCGGTCCCAACGAAAGTTAAAGAGGTCTGCCATTTTTATAAGGGTACAACCAATTTTTGGGAATCTGTAAATGGCAGATAATTTGAATAAACTTCCAAATAGTAACAGTAATCCTTATTGAAGCATTAAAATATGTCAAATTTTGATTGCTTGTAACATGTTTGCAGACTATGAATCCAAAATTTAAGGGGTTTCCATTACTTTGTCCAACCCCTCTAAGTTTGTCAAAGGTATAGCTTAAATTTATTGGTAAGGTTTCCAGTCGTCGTACAGTATCCTCGTTGAAATTTAATTTGACTTCTTGTGTTTTCTTGTGTGCCTTTACTTCAGCACTGATCGAGGAAAAAGAAAATTTTCAAACTTTACGAGTAGATATGTTGGGTTTTTTTTGGTTCTTCCCCTCAGAGGGACAGAGGAAAGGGAGTGGATTTATGTTACCTGTGTTTGCCTTGCCTATGTTTTAAGGACTGGCGCCCACATTCGGATACTGTTATTTGATAGATTGATGTACCATTGATAGATGTGCCTTCATGACTAAAATTTCTCAACCCCACATTGCTTCTTCAATCTATCGCAAGAGCATTCTCCTCTAAAAGGAAGGTGTTCACCAATTTCATCGTGTAGAAAATAGAAAAAAATTTTATCTTATCCGAAACCGCAGACTTGTCGTTATAAGGTAGCATATGAGGTAGAACTTAGTTCCTCGAAAAAATATTTTATACACCTCACTCGTTAATTTGTCAGTACAAATTATTCATGAGGCTGCAGCTGAAATCATGAAGAATTTTGCCATTGGTAAATTTATTTTTACTTAGAACATTAGGATAAATCTTTCTTAGCTTTCCTTGCATACAAAAATCAGAATAACCAAATAGAAGTACAAATTATAAATTTGGGTCTACAACGTCATCGTCAAAAACTCCCGCTAGTCTCTAGGGTTTTGTTGAATTTGTTCGTTGCCGCAATCCCTATAGCACTATTGATTCGAGTAAATGCTTTTTGAGTTCCCCTAAAGCCGACAGACTGGTCATTACCAAATCCTGACCGCGGCACGCATCGCTCTAGCCAGCCATTTGCGCAGCCAGCACACTGCCAAGCCCACACACTAACAGCAGTTCAGCGAGTAGCAGGCAGGCAGGCAGGCAGGCAGGCAGGCAGAATTTGTGAAGCAGTGAATTCATTGGAAGCGCACACACCTTTAGCTGGCGGTTGAGCAGGCAGCAGCAGTTGGCCGAGCGGTCAGCTGTCAGCGCCCGTTGCAAGCGGTTCCTGCTCAAACTGCTGTCCCGAAATACTACTCTCATAAAAGATTTTTGAGAATTATTAAGATTTTTGGGAAATTTTAAGAAATATTCTCGTAAAATATCTTTTTGGGAAACAGGCTCGTACAATTTTTGGAAGATACTTCACTTTAGGAAATGTCTAAAAACCGTTATCACTGTTATTCTCGAGCGTGAGAACGTGAACCAAAGTTTACCCGTGTGTGAAAGGACAATTCTTCACAGTTCGGTCGGAAAAACAAGCGGCGATTGTTTGGGGTAGAGGTAGGTGTGTTATATTTCACGGCCTCAAGTGCGGCGAGCGCAGGCATAGAGAACGACGCACACACGAACACACGCACGATACAAGCGCACCCAAGCCGAGGCTTTGCAGGGCAAGGAGGCGGACGTGACGTATGAACACAGGCCCGCACAACCGGAGCCAATCACCGCTCGCCAAAGCTATGACGCAAGAAGGTGTGTCTGAGCACACACCAATGGGAGACCCAGACGTGAGAACAAACAAGTATCCCGCCAATCAGGATGCAGATACGGCCTCTGTAGAATAGAAGCTTCGAGACTGATCTCGAAACAAGGAAGCGAAACGTATATAAGGAGGGTAGATGAAGCCTCTAGAAGGATTTTTGGGAACGCACGTGAGATACTGCGTACGACATCTGAGGGTAGACCACACCGCAGGTCGGCCTCGCCGGCTGGCCTTCTTCTACCAAACTGCAATTTGAAAATACAAGAAACTATAAACCAGCCTCGCATCGGTGATCGTCATGAATAAACAACGTCGGAGTCTGCAACGATAACACAAGTCGTGAGTACTGCACGGTCGAGCGCCTGGTACTCGGAGCATCTGAGATCTTAAGCGCCGGTCTACGACTGCGATGGAGCACGTAATCAGGAGACACGGAAGTACCACCGACATCCAATTCCGCTTGATACGCAACAACGTCGGAGTCTGCAACGATAACACGAGTCGCGAGTCCTGCACGGGCGAGCGCCTGGTACTCGGAGCATCTGAGATCTTGAGCGCCGGTATACGACTACGATGGAGCAGCCGTGACAAGTGAGCCTGATGGCGGTTAATCTTCAAAAGTGACGGAAAGAAATGTAGGGTGGTGCCGGAAAATCACCGCCGAAGAGTTAAATGTGTATTATTGAGAAGTTTGGAAAGAGTGATCCACATTTAAATTAGAGTGCAAATTAGTTCACGGAATGCGGCATTCAAAGCGGCGCGCAATGTACAAATATGGATTTGTGTTTCCTACTGTGGTGGTGTGCTCTTGGCAAGGAGGATGTGTTTCGGTCACAAACCAAGAGTTAGAGGGCACGTGACCCGAAGCGTTTATTAAAATTTGAACAACTTGGGGTAAGCAAAGTTCTTTGATTTTTATATTGCATTATTCCAAATGTTTCGTGTTCATGCTAGCCCATTCACCGACTATGTTTCCTGATTTTATGCACAGTGCGGAAAGTTATTTGCCGGAATCCTGTAATTGTTGTGCTAGCGTTCATAGTAACAAGGAGAGTAGATTTCTCGTTCTTTGTGTGGCTCATTACGTTGCTCATGTTAACGCGTTCATCTTGTGCTCATGTTGGCCCAGTCATGCCGCCACGAAGCGTGCGCAAAGCACGATTTATGGCAGTCATCGGCCTAGACAGCCAAGGTGTGGTTGCCTCATTGTGTCGTGTGGGATTGCCATGTCGTTAAATTCATGCGCATGTTGCTATAACATTTCCCTGAGCTTTAATCATTGCATTGAAATACTATGTGTGTCATATTCAAATCCACGTGTTTCCAAATAAATTCATGTAAATCTTCAATCCTTTTATTCTCCATGTCTGGTATGCAGGTGTACGCAAGCATGAAGGACAATATTATAAAATGTGTACGGGGGTTGGAATTCCCTCAGCGTATGGGAAGGGGGTCCTAAACCCACCCCCTTTCTCTGTATCGCGACACTGCTGCTGTATTGCGCTGGCAATGCACCAGTGTTGCCAAATCTTTTCGGTAGAAAAGTACAAGATTTCACATAAAAATGTGCTAAAAAGAGCTAAAAATGTTTTGGTTGGTTCTAAAAAAGGAGCTAAGAATATTTATTAATATATATTACAGTAATTCACCCTTTAAAGTGAGGTTAGATTGTCACATAGCTTTTTAAAGCTGACATTAAGCAGCCTGTCTAGTATAGAAGTAGGCTAACCATTTATATATTTCTGCAATTTTAAATTCCCAATTTCCAGGCAGAACCTCAGGTGAGGCGTGGGATATTGCTAATTGCAGTGAATGACAGACACATCTCCCAAGAATCAATGATGGAAGTTCTTTTTCCAACTTCTTAAACACACCTTCGTTCACTCCTACCATAACACTGACATTGTAAGTACCTATGGCAATTAATAAGGTTGGCTATGTTCAATTTGTAAGCTCATTTTTCAATACCTCAACAATGCCATCTGCATCACTAAACAATGCAACCAGACCTAAGAAGGTGTAAACTACTTTTTAGCTTTTACTAAAATAAATAAAAATAATACGTTACATTTCATGGATTGATATATTATTCTTCTCATCTAGCAGCAAACTAAATTTTTCATCTCCGATGCCAGTAACCAATAGTCTTTAAGGTGTGCGCCTAGAACATTCTTTATCATAGCATTGTATTTGCTTCCGTGCATTCTTACCCTTGAAACGGCTTTGTAATCTTACACGATATGCTTGCACAGATCTATAAAATAATCACATGTGTTAATGGACGCGTGACAACAGGAACAGCGTGCAAGTTTCTCTTCAATATTTGCAACAACATTCGATTTTTGTTCCATGAATTGAGTAAGTGGTCACTTTCAGAAGGCACAAATGTAACACGTTCCGTTTCAGCATGTTTTGTTAGTAAACTTTATTTTTCAACTATTTCACATCTACAATATAAAAAGTAAGTGTATGTACTATCTCCTGGTACCTCTCGTTACCACTTGTCAAATTGTTTCATTTGCAACCATTCTTTTCTAATCATTTGGGAATACCTTTTTTTCGCGATTTGACTCATTGCGAAGGGTTTATTTGTAGTAGTTCAAGAAGAATTGAATTAACATTATACAACCAACATCAGCCTAACTGATTTCTCAGCAACACGAACGAACGAAAACACCGTTGTAACGCATGTCAACTCTTTCAAACCTGGCCGGCACTACAAGTATTCAAACGAACATTCAGCGGAACCTTATGAAGTTATTCAAGCATGTAAATTTGTACTTAATATTACTATTATAAAATTACTCTATATTAAGAAAAAACTTGGAACCAGATTTGGTGCCAGATGCCAAATGATGAAAACGAGGAGCTAAACACAAAGAAAAGATGGCAGATCTGGCTCCAAAAGAGCTAAATTGGCAACACTGCAATGCACGATTATACGATCAGTGCGTAGAGAGACGTTGTAAGGTCAGGTGTGAAGTGTTGCTCGCTCAGCTATGGATGCAGAATTGCTTAATTCCGAAGTGTTTGCTTGTCCAGCCATATGGTGTGCGAAAGATACTCAACATAGCGACAGACTTTATGTTGCCAAGCAATGGGAAAATATAGGAGTAAAATTTGGAGTCGCAGGTGAGTTTTTATTATAAACAAATGTGAATGTAACAGACATAATAAGATGTGAAAAAAGGCATAATTGGATAAAATATTTCGGTAGTTAAAATGCATCATACTTGAATGTGCGCATTAACTCTTTACTACAAAAATAATTTCAGCCTAACTTCTAAAATATTTGGAAAGATAAATTGTTTGAACTCAAGAAATACCTCAAAATAATCGGTAGACAATGTACGCACAGGAAGAACGTAGCTACCGCGCGTGAACGCACCACTATCTGTTCCAAACTAATTCAGTGTAAATTACTAGTAGTTACCGAGTCTTTCTCGAACTTGAAGAGGGACGTAGAAGTCCATTTTTGTGGAAAAGGGTTAAGTGTTCTTGAACCTTTGTACATTGCATAGTGATGAAATTTTGCCAAGGAACAGAGCCCTGTTCGGATACAAAATACTCCTTAAATTTATTTCTGGTATTCTGTGCAATGCGACGCGAATTAGTTGAGTCTCTCTTTAGAGGAGCCTTATTCAAGGCAGTTTCTGGGTTCTCAGCAATCAAAGAATAATCTACATCCTCTTTATCGATTATAGTATTGTGAAGCACACATGCTGCCTTGACGATGAGTACAGCATTGGAAGGTTTTGTTTCGATTGCTTTGTGTGGAATGCGAAATTTTTGAGTCGTGATTCCAAATGCGCATTCTACGCAGCGCCTAGCCCTCAACAACCTATAGTTAAAAATCTTTTTTGAGTTATCCAACGACGCTCTAGGAAAAGGGCGCATCAAATAAGTGAGAAGCGGGTAAGCTTCGTCACCTAAAATAACATTTGAAGTTTTAATATTTGTACCTTGAAGATTAACAGGCGAAGGGACATTAAATGCACTAGTTTCTTGGCAAATGTACAAATCACTATTTCTAAAAACACCTTCGTCGCTCTGTTTTCCTGCAGCTCCAACATCAATCGTAATAAATTTCAAGTTAGCGTCAGCAACTCCTTGCTACACAATGGAGAAATATTGTTTAAAGTTATAGAATTGGAACCCTGTTAGCTCAGGACACGTGACTCTGATATGTTTCCCGTCTATGCACCCGAAGCAATTAGGGAAATTCCATTTTGTACAAAACCCTTCTTCAACTTTCTTGCAGGAACTCTGATTCGGAGTTGGCATATGCACAGGCTGTTGAACATCCCACAGAGCTTCACACGTTTCTGCAACGATCAAAGCCACGGTTGATGCTCCCATTCTGAACGAGAAAGCTAATCCACTGAATGACAGTCCTGAAGCCAAGAACCTGCAATAAAAAGACAATGAATGTCCACGCAGATTACAATCGCTGCAATTATTCCTTGTAAAATCTTTTTGTATATGTACAGGTGGAAACAGAGAAATGTGTTCAGTTCCCAAAAGCATCTCCAGTAGTGAATTGCACAGTATGTATACTACTGGAACTATGTTTGATTTCTCGGTATATAAGCGGGCCAGTAACTGCAATAATATGGACGAGCATTTAATGACTAGATAAGGAGTCTCAGTAGTATCGTTGACGATTTTTATTAGTCTACACGTAAAACCTTTAGCTGTTGCCGACCGCTAGGTATATTTCACAACAACCATTATATCTGTTATTGATTGCATCTTCGAAATAAATTCTGCTGCAACTACTTATGTATTTGCGTTCCATGCATTCAGTTGGCTCTTGAGTTTTACTAAATTCATTTTTTATTTTCAGCGGATGCAGCTAAGAAGAAATTTAAAATTCTCCGGGACCAGTTTCGACTAGAAATCAAGAAAGTTCCTTTCGGCAAGTCCGGAGATCCAGGCCTGCCAATTGACGAATACTTGTCTACGTGGCCGTTTTTAAAACTGATGTTCTTTCTGCGAGACGAAATGCAACGGCGGAAAACGGTTGGAAACTTGACTCAAACAGCTGCGAACATGAGGTCACAAGTTTTGCTCCCCGTAAACCAACCAACAACGTCGCAAGAGTTATCGTCAGACATGTTGTCTTTAATCAACGATGAAAATATTGATATGGCACCGACCCCACCACTACCTACGACCGAACAACCCGTACATCTAGCCCAAGAGGAACAGCATTCATGTCCTAGTGACACAGGTTCTATTCCTACCTGTTCGCGCAGTACTTCTCGTTCCCGTAGCGAAATTCCCATTGGACCTCGTAGCAAGAAAAGTAAAACACTCTTAGTTCAAGAACAGCTAATCAATGTTGAAAGAGAGAAATGGAGTGGTTAAAAAATCTACCGAAGAAGACGATGATGCTGATCGGAAGTTTCTACTTAGTCTTCTGCCACAGATGAAAAGCCTTCCTCCTAAGAAATTAAGCGCATTGAAAATAAAATATATCACACTATTACATGAAGCTGCTTATGAAGACACTGAAGAGAATTCTCTCTAATTAAAGTGTCAACAATTATTTCTAAGTGATCAGAAAGTGTCAGTGCAAATGTTATGTATCGTAATAAAATGCCATCACTGGAATAAATTTTTATTATGTTCTTGTTTATTGTACTCTCCAATAGATTATAAAGGGAATTGTTTCACTGATTTGCATATTTTTTATTTTCTTTATAAAAATAATCTGATAAAAATTAGTATCATTTGATTTCCTTACCTGAGAGTTACAGAAAGCCTCTCCTCTGGTGAGATGGATTTCCTGAAGTTGGTGGTATTCTTCACTATTAGTGGAGACACTCGTTCCAAAATATAGTCAAATGTTGCCGGCGACATCCGAAAATACTCTTTAAACTTAGTGGGATCAATTCGCAATTGGGGAATCAGATGATGGTACTCCCCACATGTGTCTCTTTCTTCATTAATAGGGTGAACCCATATTTCGCGATTTGATGCTCCTAGCCAACTAAATTTCAGAGCAGTGTTGTCTAATAAGTACATTCTCTTTGAAAAACTCATTGTACCGTAGTCACAGCGTAGAGCACTGCAGCAACACCAACTCCAACGACCGTCTGTCACACACTGCCGCACCGCTATACTGCTCCTGGTGTGTGGGACACACTGCCGGACTGCCTGCCCGCCTGCCTGCCTGCCTGCTCAACTGCTGTTAAGCTGGGGATACATTGACACTCTTTTCAACACTCTGAGTGTCACTTCGACGGGCACATACACTGTTGCCGGGCTAGCAGGCGGGCAAAGTGAGGTTCACTTGGACATTCTCCCTAGCCATTCTTTGCCGCCGCCTGCCCGTCAATCACTCCATCTACAGATGAGCCGTAGCCTGCAGCATGTCATCAGTAGGGATGTGACATTGAACATATTGCATATATATGCTTTTGAATATATTTTAGGTAGCATAAAATATGCCCGCAAGTATATATGCAGTGTGAGCATATCGCATATTTTACTCGGAACAGCATAAAATATGGCGAACATGCATGATTAACTGTAAGTGGCAGTAAACTGAAACCTAGTAAAACCTTCCCATTACTTTTAAATTATATTCTTTTTTTCATCCAGTTTTATTTAATTCTTTTTGAATAACTGGATCAATTTTGTAAATTGAAATTTTTCGTAAATCAATAATAATTGTAAGTTGCTACAGCTAGTTCAAAAGTTTACTTTAATTTTGCGGGAATTAGCTCAAGTTTTTTTTTAGATATAGTTCCTTATGAAGTGTATTTGAGATTAGTGCGGCTAAAAGTGATCTACAATCATGCCGAAGGTGAACAAGGAGCATCATATTTAGAACACTTCAAGGAATTTGAAGATTTTCAAGCCCAGGAAGAATTTCTCTATCGCATTTATTGCGAGAAACAGGTGATATATAAAACTTTTTTTCACTCAGAACACGTTAGAGAAGTTTTGCGTGGTACAAGTTTTTAGTTTCTAAATATTATCACGCAGAACTTTGTTGGGCTTAGTGCACACTTTATCAAATTATTGTTATCGAAGGATATGAATAATTATTATTGCTCTTGCATAACAATACAGGGACTTCTTACTTCGAGAGCAATAAAATTAATGGATATCGTAGAGGAAACATTGAAGAACAGATATGATACAAGGTATTATGAAGAGTTAAATTGCATTTTGGTGATAAACAAAGGTTTTGAAAAGATAAAAACAATCAACTCAATTTTGACTCGTGAGATCTCTGACGCAATGGATGAATCCATAAAGGAATATTCGAACTAACTTGCTTCACTTTTGCTCCACTTGTTTCTTGCGATGTCGAGTGGAAGTTTTCGCAGTGTAAAACTTGGCTGGCAGATAATCGTAGAAGATTTGTTTTTAAAAATCTCAACTACCACGCAATTATCAAGAGCAACCCTCGAATTTGATGCTAAAATATATTCCTCGTATAAAAGAAGGATTAAGAAATGTCCCTTGCATTCATGAAAAAATATATAGTTCAGAACCAGCCTTGGATTAGATTACTTTTTTTTTCGTTCGTTATCATCGTCCTTGACTCGTTCAGATTAGAATTATTTTTGTTTCAAAATATTTATGTTTAGATAAGTTATAAAAATTAGTTGAGAATTGTATACACTCAATTATTAATAGAAAATTATGAAAGAAATTATTTTTTCCGTGTATGAAGAAGTACACTGTATCCTGTATCATTGTTTCTGTACATTTTTCCTCACAAAAAATATAAATTTGGAGCTATTCAAGTGAAGCATTTATATGGATGCATATTTCTGCTTAGCATGTAATATGCGCTTCCACAATTATGCATAGAGTGTAGCATATATGCATCGAGTGTTTCTACATATGGTTTTTCTAGCATAATTCTTGCCGAAGCCTTCATATTTTATGCTGCATATGCGCAACAAAAATCAGCAAAAACAAGAACATTGAAGAGCGTGCAATCAATGACATACGAAATAAATTATTAGCGCTATTCTACTAAGCATCAGCAGCTCCTGGCGAGAACTACTAGAGCGCGGAGCGCAGTACCTCCCAACGTAGCGTCTGGATTGCAACTGAGCAGTGTGAGCAACACACTCTGCCCGCCAACTTTGACGCTTCTGCTGCCTGCTAGCGCTGTGCCAATGTGAACGATCGCTGCCCTTTCGCTGCGCGCGCTTGCCCGCGCCCGATGGTTGTGAGCTTCCATTGCGAGTGTCAATGTATCCCCAGCTTAAGTGTGTGGGCACCCTTAGTAACTCTCGCCATAGGCAAGGCTGTTGACCACCCACTACAGCGTTCCTCTGTGCTTCGTCCGAGTGGGCTACAACGTCCGAATCTTGAGCTACAAGACTTAAGGGGTGTTTACACTAGGGGACATTTCGGCCGTGAGGCGCGACTCGTGTAGACGAGGCTCACCACAGAGGCTCATATTTGTGTGTGTGTGTCCGAAATTCCCTATTCGCTCTTATCGAATTCGTGAGGCGCGGCGCACGAGAGCCTCGCAACTTTAGACCGGTCAGTGTGCAGTTGGCAGTCATCAAGTGGGGTGGCGCCTCTCGCTCATCCGTTATGGCTGGCGCAACACTGCCGCGAGAAACTACTTTGCTTTTAATTGAAATGTTGTAAGCCCATCAATGCCTTTGGCAGACTAAAAGCTGCGAATATAAGGAGGCTGCTTTCCATTATATTTTAATGAAAATGAACAAATATAGTAACATTTCGCTCATGCAAATAAAAAGAGATTACGTAACTTACGATGCAGCAACAATTTTCACACAAGCTCGTCGACAGCAATCCATATTTCATAGCAGCTGGCCACACTGACTGGTTTTGAGCAGCATGGCTGCCACTTTTGTTTGACCAAAAAAAATCTAGTGTGACCTCAAAAAATATCTAGATACATCTATATTTAAAAATAAAACATCCAAAAATATATCTAGAAATAAATTAATTATCTGCTACACTAAATTAGTTAAACAATAGCAAATAAGAATATTTATATCATAAATTGCTTTATATTAGGCAATTTATCTTTATATAAACTATCTAGTATCCTGGTATTTATCCTAATAAAGCATGGTATCCAAATATTCTTCAATTCCACACGTGTTGCGAGGAGGAAGGTCAGCTTCTATTGCATTGCAATTATCAATGCTCAGATTCCTACTTATCAACAATTGTTTCAAGGCTTTCACAGCGCTATCTGCATCGTTTTTAATAATTTTACAATTACTAAGTAAGTTGATTCTACTTAATTAGATGCATGACTTTAGCATATAACTGATACACCAAGTCGTTTCAAGATAGAAATATAATTGCTTCCATCCAACAATAAACTGAACTTATTGTTACCAATATCATTGTTCAGTCTTTCGTCAAAATGAGGCCACAATACATTCATGATAATGTGTGTGCATTTTATTCCATGATTTTCTGATATTATCACTAGTTATGCAATTGGAGATAGTGTGCCTTAGCTTATGAACCGTATGATCACAATAAGAAATTACACTATGGCAGCACAAAAACATCGAAATAGTCGTCTTTGTGTCGTTCATAATCTGAAGAAAACATAATCAGAATATGTTTGTTCACTATTCAGACTATTTGGTTGTGCAAATTAACAAATATAATAAGAATGAAGTTGTAGTAACCAACCTTTATGGTGAATTCCTAATTCGAATTTACCGTAATCTATCATATACATAGCTTAATTGTAATTCTAGCTAGAAAATATCTAGTACGCTGAAAAAACTATCTAGATTTTATAGCTAATATCTAGGTTCTGAATTTTACATCTAGGCTTGAGCAAAAACATCTAGATCTAGCCATAAAATATCTAGAGTGGCAGCCCTGTTGAGCAGCGCGCGCTCCGTGGCTCGCTCCATGTCTAGTCTAAACGCACATGACTCTTGTGAAGCGCCACACGAGGCGTCTACACGTGAGCCTGCAGCAAAATGGATACCAGTGTAAACAGGACTTTAGTCTCTCAGCATGACGCCCAGGGGGAGTTCCAAAGATTATGAAAGCGGAACTTCGAATACGAGGAGGGAGACTCCCAGCTTACTGTAACCTACTTCACTGGATTCAGAAAAACTTCTTCGCCTTCCTCTACAAAGTTATGAGTTAACGTTAATTAAATGTGGTATAACATTGCAACTTAAACTTACCTCATACCGTGTAGCTTCACCTGTCTTTTAGGCTTATAACTTAAACTAGCATTACATTATTATAACTTGAAACTTAAATTTGCCTTATAGATTATGTCTCCAATTTTTACGGCAAAACTCAAAACATAATTTGGTCTTATCGCTTAACAATTAAAATTTCCTTATAACTTAAAATTGCCTCATAACTTGCGTCATAACTCAATGAATGAACATGCCTTGAAGCGTTATCCTTTCAAAACTCATAACTTTAACTTTCCTATAACTAAAAAGTTTAATTTATTTTATAACATAAAATTGAAAGCACACCTCTTGACTCACGACTTTTAGACAGTAATTATTCATCAAATACGATACTGCCAAGAACTTACTGCAACATTTTGCCGAGTAAATTCCTTTTGAGATTGTTTGAAGCAGACAGTCCAACACCGTTTTCGAGCTAACACGCATCACTCAAGCCATCCTGCAGCCCAGCCAGTACACTTGCCAGGCGGCCGTGACTCAGATCATTTGTTATTTCTTCAGAGTTGAAGGAAATTGATGCTTCGCAACATAACAGCAAAGTGCAACGACAAGCTGCTGTAGTCTGCGACATGTTTTTGCCAGACGGAACTCCCAAGTCTTGTTCATTTAACATCTGGATAACTTCTTTTGGAAAGTAAAACTCTGGTGCGTAGGTATAAATAAATTATAACCGTGTTCCTTTGCATCTTGTAGTTTTCTGTAAACCCTGGTAAATATATTTCATGAATATTTTTTCTCAGATATAGCTTGTCAAAAATTTTCCACCTACGCACGAGACTTTTTTTACCTTATTGGGCGTTCCATCTTTCATAGCTAATGAGACAAACATATTTCTTTTCTTGCCTTATCATATCGTGAAAAATTAAAAAATTCCTTCCTTTGAATATAACAGATGAATAATTGTAATATTCGAAGGTGGATATATTCTGGTCGAATGATATGATAAGAATTACGGAGGACGAGTGTAATGAATTTTTTATGGGCCAAATTTTGACCCTTGTGCTAGCGCTTAATAAAGAGCCAGCGGTTTTAAGCAAGATAAAACTCCTTTCTATACGAGGTATTCCGGATAAACTCGTAAAATTTCCGTTTCCACCCCTAAATCCTCATAACTGAAGGAAAAAGTGGCAACACGCTCAAAATTCCACAATAATTTAATCTAGTAGACTATGCGAGCAAATTTGCTGCACATTTAAACAGTTGTGTTGCGGTTTTCGCATAAGCTTTGGCCTCAATTGGCAGCTTAAAATAGCGATCCAAAGGCTCCAGATTAGTTTAGGTGAAAGGCGAAAAGTTTTTCCCTCCGGAATCACACACCGGACCTCTTAAAGACAATTCAACGGCTTAGTAGGCGTGTGGGCGGGAGCCAAGTCTTGTTGGAACATGAACTTCTCATTTGAAGCTATGTTCTTCATCTGTGGTATTATTACTGTAACAAGGACGTTGCAATAGGATTCGGCATCTACTTTCTCGTTGTTAGCGAAGAATCGGGTAAAGACGTCACACTCTACCTAAAATACACGGAGGATTATGACGCTAACTGGTTTCTTCGAGGACTTCGTGGATTGCACTTCAGTGCCCGAAGAGGCATTCCAGCGATCGTCAGTTGAAATTCCAATCAATTGTTAAAATTTTTCATCTGAGAAATAGCTGATGATCGATCTGTTGGTCTTCAACAGATCAAAACATTCTGGCATCTCTCTAAACGAATTTCCTTCGCCTTGTGAGTTAAGAGATGTTCCTACCGTGTGCGTAAGACGTTTGGCCAATGTCTATGATCGTTCTGTAAGTTATTGTCGTGATGATGACGAGTCTCTACTTAGCCAATGTCGATAATAATACGTTTGGATTGTCTTTGACGCATTCGAACTTTGCTAGAATGCAAGGCTTGCGAATTTTATCTTTTCTTTGCATGTGGGTGGCTTTGCAATCTTGGCCAAATTCATTGAAACACTAACAAATTTCATATAATGTCTGCCTAGGTTACTGGAAGCATTTTGGGATAAAGGCTGGGCTTCCATTCCCGCGACGAAGTTCACAGAGAACTGAACGCTTCAATTGCTTATTACGTAATGTTTATGAAACGAACTCTAATTTTTATTACAAGTTTCATAGAAAACTAGGTATAACTAATAAACTTCAGTGTGGCCAGCATTTAGAGGGAACAACATAACCAACGTTTTTAAATTTGTACGAATTTAGCTGAAATATACCGCACAATGTAGTCAGTGAACAATTTTCTGTCTCATTAGATTATTTGGGTAATGGATTTATTTGCACGAAGTAAGAATGAAGTTGAATATATTATAGTGTATGCATTCAAAATATTGAAACGATGATCTAACTCCAGAAAACGAGGTATCGTTGAAGAATTGTGAAACATTTTAAAGATAACATAAGGTAAAAACATTTGGAAAGTTGTAGTCCCAATTAAAACTCAACACAGTTTCAAGTTAGCAGTGTTTAGGATAGCCGTCCAAGGTCAGAATAGCTGTTTTTTTCGCACTTACCCATTCTGGCGGAAAATTTAGACATAACAATCCGACAGAGGCAGGTTCTGCCGAAAATCGGTATGTGTCGAGGAGCGACTCCAGTTCCCTCCAAATTCGATAAGATTGCAGCTGCTGTGCTGCAAGAATTCGTCAGCGGAGGCGATACGTTCATGTGGATAGTTCTAAGCGAATAGTAATTCAAAAAAAGTAATTTTTAATAAATAATAACTTTTACATGGGAGGTATATCCGCAACATGGAAATGAGTTTGGACCTTATCTACTTCAGTGAGTCTGTAACTTGCATAAATATTACACAAATTTGAAGTATATCAGTACCCAAGGTTGATGAGGCATGATAAGTATGTTCCCCAAAAAATTGCAGCAACTAAAAAAAGACATGCTCAAACCGCGACAAGATACCGCCTAAACCAGTGTTTCCCAAACTTTTTTGGAGTAACGCCCTTTGGACAAGACATTTTTTCAACAACGCCCCCTTTACGTTTAATTTATCCTACTGACATTGCATTACCTGAAACACTATATTTTAAAGTTAATATAATTATAAATAATTAAGACTTATCTTTTATCCTTTTAATGAGATGGATGAGCTTGGTGTTTTTTGACCAATTCAACTATTTTTGGCTCAATGCTACTGAGAAGTAGTCTTAAATCTCCCCTTTGCATAATCTGGAGTCGATTTCTTTGTTTACTGAGAAGCTGCGTAACTGCACTAAATCCACGTTCAGCCATGTATGAAGACGAAAAAGCGAGGAAATGAAGTTTTACTACCTCCAACAACGTCGGATACTTCTCAGGAATTTCTCTTTGTAACCAGAACTCATGGTATGATTATTTAAAAAAAGATTTTGATTCGAAGTAATTATTTTACAGCTAACAGTTTTTCTTGTAGTCCATATCGATCAAATCTTGGTATCTGCGATTCATATCTTCATGCAAATAATTCAAATGTTTTCAATAAATTAGGATGTCATCATCCTGTACAGATGCGTCAAACTCATCATTTTCTAGCTCACCATAACTTGGAAATTGAGAAAAATTTCGGCGACCGATATTATTCCTAAAAAAAGTAAGCTTGTCAATGAAACTGCAAATATTCGAATAAGCTTTGATAAGACTTACATCACTACCTTGTAGTTGCAGATTTAAATCGTTAAATGTGTCAAATAAGTCTGTCATGTAGGCGATGTCACTTTTGGAAAATATGAGACCATCACTTAAGGCGCAGAATTTATTCTCCTGTAGAAATTCCGCTACGGTAATGAAAAGAGAAAATAATCGTTTAAAACAATTTCCTTTGGAAAGCCACATTACTTCGGTGTGTAACAGAAGACGATCAAATTTTTCTCTATTTTCATGGCAGAGTTGCTTGAATAGTCGAGAATTGAGTGGTTGACATTTTATTTACTGTTTTGATAACAGCGTCAAGAGATTTAAAAAAACGATCGCTGCTTATGTCCTTTGCAACCAAATGCTGTAGGTGAATTACGCAATGAATTATAAATGCATCAGGTACTGCTTTCTTCAAATAAGAAAATACCTTTGTATTTCCCCGAAAATGCGGGCGCTCCATCTGTTGCACAAGCAATAATATTTTCCATGGGGATGCCGCTGACTTTAAGAACAGCTCAACTGCTGCAAAAATAGACTCACCACGAGTATCTGTTTAAAGTTCTTTTGCAAACAGCAATTCTTGCACTACTCCACTGTCTTTAATGAACCGAATATATCCCAAAAGAAGTGCGTCATTGTTTGGTAGCGTGGACTCGTCTAACTGTAAGCCAAATTGTTGTCTTTTCACTATGTTGCATAAAATGTCTTCAACATCTTCAGACATTTCATCAACTCTTCTTTGAACGGAATTATTACTAAGAGGAATAAATTTGGTAAATGCCTGTTGTGAAGCATGATGCACCACTGTTTGTAGGACTTTTTCTATTACATGCAAAAGGAGCTGGTCGCATAACTGTATGCGGTTTTCCTGATCGAGCAATTATTTTTGAACTATTGTATGAACAAACGAGTCCGTCGTTTTTTTTCTGTGATTGCTTTGTCACGAGGAAAGCAATAGAACTTCTGTTGCGACTAGTTCACTAAAAAAAGGAGTTGTACAAAGTTTATTCATTCAAACCGGTCATCAAGAACAGATTGTACTCTGCCGCAGACGCTGTTATTTTTTTTTCAGTTCAAGCATCGGAGCCTTGCGATTGGGAGCTCTTTCGCTAGATTTCGACATCGTTTCACTAAGATTTTTTAAAAAAATTCAAACAACAAAGTTTACTTTTTTGTCAACAAAATGCACCAACAACAATACAATCTAACTTACTTTTTACAACAATAACATAATTGGTTATGAATCAAACACTGAAACGAACGGTAATTAAGATACAGTTCACAAAGCATGAATCACTAGCTCGCTTGGTGGCACAGATGCGCACACCCGGACTCAGCAATTTACAGTTACTAACTGACCGCCGATCAGACTCAGATTCAGAGTTACTGCATGTTACCGAGCGGGCAGAGAGTGCTCGGAAACTTGTCCACGAGGCATGATGCGCAACAAGTTGCAAGATGTGCACGGGGCTAAAGGTGTACAGCTGCATGGACATTGCATCGATGAGTTAATTTTAAAATGTAAAATAAATTAACAGTGATATTTGAACAACTGACGCAACGAAGCATCAACGCCCCCTTATGTGCATTCAACAGAGGCACTCAACGCCCCCTTTGCCTTGATAACCTCCACGAGGGGGAGTTTCCGCCCACTTTGGGAATCACTGGCCTAAACCATTGAAGAACTGAAAAAATGAAACTACCTTAAATGTCATACTCTTTATTTAAATGAAACCTGCACAGAATGCTATACATTCTGTGTTATTATATTTTACAAAACGCACACAGCATTGCAGGTGACGATCTCGTTCCTCAGGCGAACAAAATTTGGTCGAGGGTTAGACAATTAGAGGGAACAGGTAGTACACTAAGAACAGACACACATTTCCGATGCATATCCATCAGAGCACCATAAAGTATGGAGCTAGTGAGAGCAGTGATAATGCAGTCGCTGCGGTGTTCTGCCCCACGGGGATGCCTTTGCAGTGGGAATATCCGACCGCAGCGTGAGGATTCTGCATATATTTTTGAACTATCATCCCTATAAAATAATGATGGCTGATGGTTTATACTAAACAGAATCTGTAAAAAACCAAAATCTATGTGAGTAAATGTTTGCACAGTTTGCTCTCGAAACATCTTTTTTTCAGAATCGACGAGGCACATTTTCACTTAAAGTGGGAATGTAATATTTCAGAGGTGATTTGGTCTGCCCTGCGCGGTCACCTGATTAGGGTGGCCTGATAAACACTTTTCAAGTCACCTGACATGACAGAAAATGTGTTTAACCGGCGCCCTCACACCCTACCAGAGCTAAAGGAGGATATTGTTGAAAAAGTCAACGCCATACACCGCAATATGTGTGAACGTGCTGCTGAAACTTCTGAGATCGTGTCCACCAGTGTAGTGTGTTGCTAATAATGGCTGCCACTTTGATGACATTATTTTCAGAGCTTAAGGATTATAAATGATAAGTACTGCCAACTTTGAGCATGGTAACATTTCAGCTCTTTGTACTTCCATTATATTTTTATAACTTTTTAAATTTGCTCAATCGATTCTATTGCATGTAGAACAAATTTCATTGATTTCCAGATCAAATTGAAATAAAAAACCGTGGAGTGGTCGCTAATATAGACAGTCATCCGCTTGAAGAAAGCTTTGGTTGCGAAGAAACTCGCTACAAAATATTATCGATGATGACTAGTGACAAGGTAAATAAAAATGACATTTCATAACCCACGAGCCAATCAAGCGATTAAAAATGAGTGCAT
Organism: Morinoia aosen; assembly: GCA_030386875.1. Classification (NCBI taxonomy): domain Eukaryota; kingdom Metazoa; phylum Arthropoda; class Malacostraca; order Amphipoda; family Talitridae; genus Morinoia; species Morinoia aosen. Next base: position 47,905,437 of record CM059575.1, read on the forward strand.
TTTGTCATGTTGAATTATTTACACCTCGATGATGATCAATTTAAATTCAATGATCAATGTTGTCGAGTGAAGTAGGTCTTTGAGTAAATTCTAATAAATACTGCATGTATGGCCAAGCCTATATAATGCAGTCAATTTATTTACCCCATTACTATTGTGGAATAAATACTCAGAAGAGAAGTATTTTCTAATGTTTTTCATAATGGAGCACAAAGACAACCTATCGGGATTCTCTTACAGTGTTCTATTTCAGCTGCCGCCTGCCCAGTTGAAAATTAGAGCAGATGCGCGGAAGAATTTTGGCAGTTTTTCGCAGTGATCGCAGTTTTAAAACGAATTCCCGCAGTTCACCTCATACAAAATGCATGGGAATCAATTCGAATAGCGTTTTGGCACACCTTTGCAGTAATTGTCTACAGCCGAATTGGAGCAGATAGTTCTCCGTGGGCCTTCGTCGTTCGCAGCATTAAATGCCTCGGTCGAAAACAAGTGTGCTTCTATTGATGTGCACAATTACATTTACTTTAGTTAGCCCTCAAGTTTCATTTGTATTGTATTCCAACATCCTAACATTAGTCTGATTACCTATCTGAATAGCACAAATATTTTGCATGTAATTTTACGTTAATTTGTTTTGTTTTGCAATAGCTTATGTCTGTTCTCGTTATTTTGGCAAAGGGAAATAAATTCCTTTTTTTGCTGAAATGCATCATCGTAATTAAGAGGCACTGATAAGAAAATTTAAGCAAGTATTAAGAAAAATAACGTGTCTCCTTCTTGCGTACTCATCAAGCGTTAGTAGAATGATAGATAGAGACACGTCGACCATATTGGAGTAAATGGGGCCACCTACAAAGTAGGATGAGCTTGTTTTACAATGACTTTTCGTGAAGAACGATTGCTGTCGTAGATCGAGGAATCAGTGATTTTCCTGAGATTTATCTGATTACAAATATCAGTCGTTGCAATATCATTCTTGAATCATATAAGGATTTTAAAATTTTGTAAGCCGCTTCATCTAGCAGTTCTGGGCAGATCTAAGCAGACGTTCTCGCGAGTGCCGCCGACAGCCTTGGCAGAGATAGTCGTCCCTAAAGCGGACGTAGCGACCGCTGCACTGTGCTACCACTGCGCTGCGGCGCCACTAACCTCTGCCAAAAACGTCAAGATATTGCCAAAAAAACTGCGCTGATTTTCAACTGGGTGTTAACGTCATTCGTTTTCGCGTTCCGGAAATAACTCTTCAAAAGCATCACAGCCACACTGAAGAACAGCAGTGATTGAGTTGGTGGACGCTTTGACCGTAAAAAATGTCCTTCGTGCCAAGATTGCTAGCCTTTGGTGGAACCGATTTCCCCAAATACTCTTTAACTGGCACACTCATGTCCTACATAATATTTAGGTTACAATGTATTAATTTAAACGTAATAAAATGGCGCCTCTAACGTAAAAATTCATTTTTTAATTAATGGAAATTTACGGAATAACGTGTATCAATATGACTTTGAGTGTAGTATTAAGTGTTTTTGTTTTACACACAATTGGTGGTGATACTCCAGAGTTTGCAGCCTAGTATTCGTACTCCGACTTCCGTGAAGAATCCGTGACTCGTAACACCCCGCAACTTGCACCAAATTACTAAATTATACTCATCGCCAGAAGTTAATATTTTGATATCAAGTTATGGTTAAAGGCTCCTACTATGTTTTATCACTTCAGCAATTTTATTACGGCTATTGACAGTAGTAATGGAGCAGGGACGAAAGGCAAAAAGGCAAACAAGTTATTGTCATCTTATGGAATATGATGAGAACTTTGGAAATTGGCCTCTGTTACTATTTCACTTTTCAGTTTCGATGAAATGGAAGGTTGACTTTAGGATTTTCCTACGTAAAGATATACTTACGGTTACAAATTATTCATATGAGAATGGTATTTGGAATGGGTATTTATATCAACTGCACGAGCAGTCTGGAACCACGGAAGGTCAGCATGAACTCGAGCAATGTCGAAATAAAGCAGCAGGAGGTCTATTTAAATTTGGCAAAAGTGTTCTTGGAACTACGGGGGAAATCTATGAATTTGGGAAATGCCGATATTGTAAAGCTGCAGGAGGCTTTTAGAACCCGCCGATAGCAGTAGCTGCCGAATTGTCCCGATGAAAGTTAAAGATTATTTGGTTGTTTTCAAACAGATTTACACTGCCAAAAGCCATACCTGGAGAACGAAAGCGTCTTCTCTGCTGTCGTAAAAGTTGCCGCCGGTTTTGAGCATCGCAGCCTGGAAATGGCATATGTGATGATATTTAGAAAGTCTCATTTATAGGAACATAGTAGGTATATAGCTCTCGTTTTGTAAGGTTAATGGGTATATAGCAGGTGTCGTTCATTCGTCGTTTGTGAAGTCTGAACTCTGATAAAGCATAAGGACCAGGTTTGCGGAGTCGGAAGTCGGAGTCGATTGTTTTAGGGTGGAGTCGGAGTCGTTCATTCGGATGTGGTGGAGTCGAGGTCGGAGTTGCTGTTCTTTGATGTCTCCGGTTCTAATTTTTGCTAAAATCTATTCATAAATGCTCAAAACCAAAAGCAAAGGAAACAGAGTTAAAATATGTAGCGTTGAAACATTGTTAAAATATGTAAATATGTAAGCTAAAAAATAAGTAACGTTTTGGTTGATTATTTTGTTTTATGTACAGGACAACGTATCTTTTCTTTTTTTATGAATACAGCTAATCTAGTAAAAATTCTGGAGAGAAAGGACCGTATTACATACGAAGAAAGAAAGAAAGTACCATATAACATACGAAATAAAGTACCATATTACATACGAAGAAATAGAAATAAATTGTTGGAGCTGATTTATACTTCTCAGGGTAGGCACAGCCTATCTTGTCTACTCAGAAGGCACGTGTCTTTATTATATACATATATAACAATAAACATTGACTTTTAATATTCTGTGACCAATTTTACTGTCATTTGAAGACCCCGTAGAGGGATACAAATACTGTATCTATGGGAATTAGCACACCTAGGAGAAAATGTGCGAGGACCCGAGCTGAGAGTTAGATAGCCCTAATTTTTCTAGAAATAAAATGCTTCTTGTTATGTAAGGGACCACCTTTTTCAGTTCTCTGCTGTCCTGTTTTTAAGCACTTGCAGCTTACTTCTTCAACTTTCATCATGTTTCATAAACTTTTTTCTCAGCTTACTGTTTTTAGGCCCCTTCTGTATAGGTGTCTTCCTCCTTCCTCACTTCGGAACGCTTTTTTAGCGCTTACGGGGACTTAAACTAACATCTAATCTAATGCCATTTCTAAATAAAGGATACATAGAAGAATCTTATATGCAGGCTACAACACCTGCAACTTAAGAAATCAAATATTTACCTATATATTGTGAATTGGTGGGGTTCGAATCAAGAAATTCTGGAAAGGTGGAATTGGATTTGAAGTCGCAAATTTATTCCTCCGACTCCGCCACCCTGACAAGGACTTGACTGCTAGCAAATCAAACTCAGCCGCGTACGCGCGCGCTTGCTTAAGCTGGGTTTACACGGAGGGTGACTTCCCCGGGGCAACGCCCTCTCTCCATCCCCGCCTCTTCAAAAAACCTCCAATCCCCCTGTCTAACGCCTCCCACTACTACCCCATGCGTGTCGACGCTGCTGCCCCATATGCTGGGACTGCCTCCGAGCACAGACCAAATACAAGAAGATACGGGATTCATCAGTATTTTGCGCCGAGCTGGAGACGTAAAAAACGTCATCACCAATGACCACTCAGGGCGCAGAGATTTCATGACATCATTTGTTTTGAAATTGGTGCGCATTGATTGGTTGACATTATTAGAAGAAAGTTCTGCATCATGGCACAGTGATCATGGCGCCTTGTATTCGTGTGAAGCGTTGTTGTATGACTAATTGCGAAAATAATAGCGTAAATCGCCCTGATTTAGTTTATTTCAATTTTAGAAAGAAAACTTGTTCTGCGTGGCTTGAAGCGTGCGGTAATGAGGCTCTTCACTTGTTGAAACTGCGAAATTTAATTAGGAATTACTATGTGTGTGCCCAACACTTCTGCAAATGGGATTATTCATATGTGTTATCTCCATTCAAAAATAAGTTCTTGTTAAAACCTGATGCTATTCCACAACAAACTGTGGTGGACAAACCAGGTAATGTGTAATTGTTAAAAATATCTAGTTGCAAATTGCAATTGTCTTTGTTTTCAGTATTTCGTAATGCAGGCTCATTCATGAGAGTGACACCTTTGAATTGTTTTCAATTTTGTTATGAGATCTAATGATGACAATGTAATGCTTTATTATTGGATGCTTTATTATTGCAAGGCTTTATTGGAGTTGAATGGTAATGGTTAGATATTAAATTATTGTGTTATTTCTGATTGAAATGCATTACTGTAGCCTATGCTTTAAAACTGATTTGCATTATTCTTTTGTAACATCATGAATAATGCAAATATTTTGATTAATTTGATTGTTTGAGAATGACCAAAACTCTGATGCAAATGCACTGCGTGTAAAAATATATGGGCATCATTCTGCTGAAGCGCTCCTAAATTAGTAAGTCAATTGATCAAAGAAGTTACTAGAAATTAGTACACGTAACTCAGAGGAATTCTATTTTAAATCATATTGTTCTAAAACTAGTGACAGAAACCTTCAATTGTAGGTTACTATGTGAACTTCAATAAACCTAGAAACATAAATATTGTTACTTATTGAGATTGCTTCTAAAATGCAAACTTATTGTGCTTAAAAGTGATTTTTACTAATTATTATTTGGAGCATATGTAAATAAAAAAAGTCATGACACATAACTTCCCCATGAGTGACCACTCTTGCCTGCTTCAAGTTGTGTAGGAGTGAACATTTGTTTAAATGTAGCAATGAAAGGTCCATTCATTATTGTGATGACTGGCAAGTGACTGAATACTACCTAATTTTTCCATGTTTGATAATTATTTTCATTTCACAATTTACCCTATGGTATGTCTATAGTGTCAACTTGAGACCACTCTAGAGCCTTTTAACTTTAATTTAAAAATGCTCAAGTTCAATTTAATGAAGCTCAAGTTGAATTTAAAAATTCTAAAGTAGGCTATATTTTAAATTAGGTATTAGGCTATATTAGAATTATTAGTTAAGAGATTGGCCTCTAATTTGGTATTACATTGTATATATAATACTATTTTATATAACATGATATAATAAACCACTATTGTAGCAGCCTGATTGTTTAAATATAAGTTTGAAGCTATGTAATGCTGAACTTTTCAGTCAGTGCAGTTTGCTAATTGTCACAGTTACTTATTACATAAAGTTTATTTGGACCATTTTTTGTAAATAGCTATAAATACCTATGATCTGTTTAGCAAATGATTCATAGGTAAAACTTGAAGAATGTCAAATTAAGTACAAAATCACAGCACTTTTGTTTGTCTGATATTATATTTACTCTATTTTCAGTGCCAGTAATTTTAAACAATTATGCATTGTCACAAATAAGCTTCAATTATATTATTATTGCATAGGTGTGCAATTTTAGAAACATAACCTTTTCAACATTGAACTTGATGTTTTTTAAATTGAACTTGAGCTTTTTTAAATTAAACTTGACCTTTTTAAAATTAAACTTGACCTTTTTTAAATTAAAATTGATATATTTTTTAAAATAAACTTGGCCTTTTTGTAAATTAAAGTTGAAATTTTTTAAATTAAACTTTTTTTTTTTAAATTAAACTTGATCTTTGTTAACTTGAATTTTACCTTTGTTAAATTGAACTTCAGCTTTCTTATACTAAAGGTAAAAAGCTGTAGTAGCATTACAAGCGTTATCTTTTCACAAGCGGTGCATTTGTGTCTGAATGTTTACTCCAAACATATTACATACCATAACATTCAAATTTACTTTTCTCTTACTTTTCGGAAAGATTGAACATGTTTTCTATGGGTATGTACAGAACATGCTTATGTTGTTCGTAAACAATCAAAAATTACAAAGTAATTGCATGATAGTTGATGTTAGGAAAGAACAATGCAGGTAATTTTATACCATAATCTACAGTGCTGCATCATAGTCATTAATAATATGAAATATCTAGTATTTGCAATATTGCTAGTGTTAGGATAAAATCTTGCAAATTAGTTGTTCAATTTAAGCTACAATACTTCATATTAATTATCAAACAATAATGCCATACAATTTCTATCCATACCCTTTAAACCCTCCAAAAAAACTTTGCATTGCAAATGGGCAAATGAGTATCAACTTTTGTGGTCCGGTTTCCAGTGACTCCTCTTGCAAAAATCAAGCAGTTCATATTAACCGGGTGTTTCATTCAACAAATGAGAATATCTGCAATAGGCACAATAGAAGTGAACCTTGAGAAGCATTTGTAAATCATTTGTTGGTGTTGGAAAGATGACTTACAAAAATTGTAATTACCTCACAAAAGCAAAACTTAATATAGGATCTGTTTGGTGTCAACAAACTGAGGCATAAATGCACTGCTTGTGAGAAGGTAATGGTTGTAATGCTCATGGTGCTGCCCAACGCTCAATCCCAGGTGCTGGCAAGCCGTCAACCCCAGGTGCTGGCAAGCCGTCAACCCCAGGTGCTGCCAAGACGTCAACCCCAGGTGCTGGCAAGCCGTCAACCCCAGGTGCTGCCAAGCCGTCAATCCCAGGTGCTGCCAAGCCGTCAACCCCAGGTGCTGCCAAGACGTCAACCCCAGGTGCTGCCAAGACGTCAACCCCAGGTGCTGCCAAGACGTCAACCCCAGGTGCTGCCAAGCCGTCAACCTCAGGTGCTGCCAAGCCGTCAACCTCAGGTGCTGCCAAGCCGTCAACCCCAGGTGCTGCCAAGACGTCAACCCCAGGTGCTGCCAAGACGTCAACCCCAGGTGCTGCCAAGACGTCAACCCCAGGTGCTGCCAAGACGTCAACCCCAGGTGCTGGCAAGCCGTCAATCCCAGGTGCTGCCAAGCCGTCAACCCCAGGTGCTGCCAAGACGTCAACCCCAGGTGCTGCCAAGACGTCAACCCCAGGTGCTGCCAAGACGTCAACCCCAGGTGCTGCCAAGCCGTCAACCTCAGGTGCTGCCAAGCCGTCAATCCCAGGTGCTGCCAAGCCGTCAACCCCAGGTGCTGCCAAGACGTCAACCCCAGGTGCTGCCAAGACGTCAAACCCAGGTGCTGCCAAGACGTCAACCCCAGGTGCTGCCAAGACGTCAACCCCAGGTGCTGCCAAGCCGTCAACCTCAGGTGCTGCCAAGCCGTCAACCTCAGGTGCTGCCAAGCCGTCAACCCCAGGTGCTGCCAAGACGTCAACCCCAGGTGCTGCCAAGACGTCAACCCCAGGTGCTGCCAAGACGTCAACCCCAGGTGCTGGCAAGCCGTCAACCCCAGGTGCTGCCAAGCCGTCAATCCCAGGTGCTGCCAAGACGTCAACCCCAGGTGCTGGCAAGCCGTCAACCCCAGGTGCTGCCAAGCCGTCAACCCCAGGTGCTGCCAAGACGTCAACCCCAGGTGCTGCCAAGACGTCAACCCCAGGTGCTGCCAAGACGTCAACCCCAGGTGCTGGCAAGCCGTCAACCCCAGGTGCTGCCAAGCCGTCAATCCCAGGTGCTGCCAAGCCGTCAATCCCAGGTGCTGCCAAGCCGTCAACCCCAGGTGCTGCCAAGACGTCAACCCCAGGTGCTGCCAAGCCGTCAACCTCAGGTGCTGCAAAACCTTTCATTACTTGCGCTAAAAGGCTTTCAGCACAAAATGCACCCAAGTTTGTCACTTCTGATGTTGCGCAACAGGACACAAAAGTGAACATTGTAATAGCTTCATCAGTACAGGTCAGTCATGTTGAAAGTACAGCTTACTGCATTTTCAGTTACAGATTGGGAAATCCATTAGGGGGCATAGGGTAAGCAATTTTAGTTTAGTTACCTTTGTCAATCCTATGCTATGGGCATTGTTGACCCCAGGGGATTTTGTTTCGTGACCTAAGCTATAAAAAGGCCTTCGGCAATCCTAATTTTGTGTGCTCACTTTGAGTCGTCCAATTTTCGTACCTTTTTTGCTATCATTTCTTTTCCTGTTTTTCCTCTTCTTTCTTAACTCGCTGTTTCTGTCTGTAGGATTTTATTGATTGCAAGTAAATTAACGAGTGTAATTGATGTTTTGTACATTATTCCAGAGCTCTTCCAAGAGTGCCAATCCTCCAATCCATTGTAAACGGCGCTTGTTTGCAACGTCTGAGGAATGTAGGGTTGCCCAAGAAGGTCCAGCTATTGCGTCTGGCACTCCTGATCCTGTAGAACCTGCCATCAGTGCTAACTCCAAGGAGGTGTGTGGAAGGGGCATTAGAGGTAGACCAAAGTTAGGGTGGGTGAATGGGATGGGAGTGGCCATTGCGTGGTTGTGGTGTGTTATTTGAGGAAGCCAGATGACTCGGAGAAGGTAAATGTTAATGGACGGTGCTTGTGAATGCCTGATTTTGACGCAGCCCCGAGGGGGTGTGGCGGACGTCTTGGACACGTATGGGCGCAGGTCTGGGGTGCACGTGACTTTCATGATACAGCAAGGGTAAACCAGTGAAAAGTGCCTGCTGCCGAATTCGATAACCTAAAACCCAAAGTTTTGTGTGTGAGTGGTTAGGACTTGGCGCTTTTGGCTATACCTTTCCTTCTTGAAGCGAGGGAACAACCTTAGATCTATAGTTATGTCGAAAAATGGTGTAAACAATATGCCATGAGTATACTATTTCTGTGAACACCGATTGTGGGATGATTTGATTCCATTTAGGCAATGTAGAAATTTTTCTCAATATTATTATTAGGACATTTAATAAAATTAACTAACTTTATCTGTACTTCAATCATTTATAAATTGTTTCAGAGCTCTCTAGGTAAAAGGAAATGGTCCGAGTTGCAAAGCTCTCACCATCCAAGGTTGCCTTGCAAAAGACGCCTAATAGAGTCTCCTTCCGGAACTCGGATTGCCCGTGAATGCTCCTCTACATCAACTACAAAGAGAGCTAAGAAAGAAAGAAGGCATTGTAAGAAATCACGGGTTTTGTACAGGAGATTGAACACCGATGCATTTCTGAGGAGCGTTTCTGGCAGACTTGGACCGTACCTCAGTGAATTTGTCAAACATAAGTTGAGGGGTAAACAACGGTACAGCATGTATCATAAATGGCTGGCTCTAAATATCCTTGTCAGTTCATCTGTCAGCCATTATCAGCTAATGAGGAACATCATACCCTTGCCTTCATATACTACTGTGGTGAGTGTGCTGCGAAATTTCAAGTTATCACCAGGCATTAGTAGTAAAAGTGTTTCCATCTTGAAGATGAAAGTGAAACCCACAAGCCCGAAAGATAAACTATGCTTTATTTTCGCTGATGAAATGTCCCTCCGTAGAGGGTTATCATATAATCAAGAAAAAGATACCGTAATAGGATATGAAAATATAAAAACCGGAAATTGCAAAAAACTGGCTACTTCTGCATTTTGTGTTATGGCTTCTGGGTAGCCAAAAAGTGGAAACATCCAATTGGCTTCTACTTTACATCATCCGCTATGCCCTCTGCGTACATCAAAGACATCTTGCGGGAGTCTGTTGCTGCAATGGAAAAGCAAGGCTTCGTTGTTTTAGGCATAACGAGCGACCAAGGCAGCAATTTCCAAAAAGCGTTCAAGGAAATGGGCTGCTCATCAACCAATCCTGTTGTAGAATTTGGAAATAAAAAGTATATTGTGTTAAAAGACCCTCCTCATTTAATTAAAAATGCTCGAAACTTTCTTCTCAAAGGTGATTTAATCATGCCCACTCTAAATTCCACAGCTTCTTGGCATCACATCAAACAACTTTTTGAATTGGAACAGAAAAGTAGCATAAAATGTGTTCCTCGTCTGTCGCATGAGCATGTGTACAATTTGAAATTTGCCCAAAGGATGAAAGTCAAACTAGCCACTCAAGTGTTGTCGAACTCAACAAGTGCGGCTTTAGACTACTACGTCTCAAAACAATCCCTCTCAGCTTCTGCGTCAGCAACCAGCTTGTACTGTAAAAAATTTAATGATCTATTCGATATTTTTAACTCTCAGTCTCCTGCAGAGAAAGTGCCTCTCAGGAAACCACTCTCACAAAGTTCTCCGTCTATTGAAATCTTGAAGGACTACATCTCTTGGCTACAAGAATTGCGCTCATTGAACCCCCAACGAAGATGTTTCTTTATTGACGGGTGGATTCAATCCATCAATGCACTTTTATTGTTGAGAACAGAAATCAAGGAAGATGTCCTACCTTACATGTGCGTCAGGAATCTGTGTCAAGACGAGCTGGAAAAATTCTTTGGTAAAATCAGAAACGTACAGAAGTTTCCAACGCCTCAAAATTTCATTGACGCTTACTGCAAAGTGTCGACAGCTTCTCTCATGAGGGCACCAATGAAGAGCAATGTTGAGGTGGCCGAAGAAGACCTGAATGTGGAAATGTGGAACATAGTTGAAGAGGTAATGAATAAATAATTTTCTTGATGTTGTTCTAACGTCATAGATTCTTCATTCTGATTGAGGCTACTTGTATGAAGCGTATATACTTGACGTTTAGGCTCGTATCAGTTCTAATTACACTCTAAAATGACGTTACTGCCATTGTAAATTTACACGAGCTGTTCTACAAATTAAGCCATTGTTGTTGGGCTCTAGTGATGTATGTTTCACTTCTATAATGTTTAGTTGTATATCATTCCATGTGTATTTATTACAGTGATATTAAGTTAAGTATGGACGATTCTTATTGATAATTTTGTCACGATTTCTTATGGCTGTGTTACGGTTTGATTTCCAGGTTCCTGAAGAGGCCCCTGAGGCGGTTGTTCTCTCCTACCAAGAAATAGAGGCAGCCAAAACTTTCTCCGCATCTACGATTGTTGGAGGGATGTTCGAGTCAATGGAGGTAGATGGTGCCGTTACCTACTTCGCTGGGTATATAGCCCATAAAATCAACCAGTTTCACCTCAAGTTGAAAGGATCAACCTTACCTTCATGTGAAACTTGTTCTCGTATTCTCACGAATCAAGATTTATCTATGCACCTCTTCACAAGCTTTAAAGAGTATGTTGAAACTTCCCCGCCTTCTCTCAATTACTGCAGCGAAGAGTTCATTGGGGAAATAATTAATTTTGAAAGAGTATTTTTATTTTGTTTCGACAATTATCGTCATGTTATAGGGTTTCGCAAACTAGTGAATAATCTCTTCACAATCATCTCCGCATTTAACTTTTGCTGCGTTCGGGTCAACGCATATTTTCAGAATTACTTTGTAAAATGTAGAACACTTCAATGCATTAGGCATCTACAAAAAGGGGCATCTTCAACAAGTGTGAATGAAAAAGTGAAGAAAATTACACATCAGTAACTGCACCTAAACAGTTCAATAGAAAATTTAATTAACGCTTGTAACGTTTTAGCTAATTGGGTATGTGGTTCCCAAATGCTTTTGGGGTCACCACTCCTATTCAGGAGACTAAATGTATTCTATTGATTTTCTTTCACTTTTTCGTTCGTATTGCTGTCTGGGAATACCGTATCGTGGCAATCGCGTTGAGAGGAAATGAATTGAAACCACGGTTGTACTCAGCTTTGACTTTTAATGAGTCTGGCAGAAGCAGGACACGAGATCAGCAAAGGCCACGTCCAGGGGGGGGGGGGGGGGGGGGTAAGCCAGACAAAGGCCAGGATAGTTTCTTCCAAGTCCAAGATCTTCGTAGGATTTGTTCAGGCGAGAATTTTCTTGTGGCAGAGATGCTGCTGATGACGATGACGCAAGGGTGAAGGCGTGTCATTGGAATGTAAACCGACAGAGATGTCGACTGTCAGAGGTGTCGACTGTCAGAGATGACGGAAATATTGACTGTCAGTGATGTTGACAGAGATGTTATTGACTGTCAGTGATGTTGACAGAGATGTTATTGACTGTCAGTGATGTTGACAGAGATGTTATTGACTGTCAGTGATGTTGACAGAGATGTTATTGACTGTCAGTGATGTTGACAGAGATTATTGACTGTCAGAGACGATGCCAGAGGTGTTGACTAAGCGAGTGTAAAGAGGAGTGATATTGTGGTAAAAAGAATGCGTCGTAAAGAGGAGTGTAGTAAAGATTGTACACTGAGAATGTTGAGAGAAGGGATGTTCCAGACGCCGATTGTATCTAAGGTCTTAACACTGGCCCTTGTAGATTTGTATGGTTCATATTTGGCTGTTGCGCCCTACTTTATATACTGAAATGGCCCGGAAGTCTACCCTTGTTTTGAAAACCGTGCGGCGGAAGGATGCTCTTTATTGTAGACTCGTAAGGTCTTTAATAAAATAATTGTTTTTCTAATCTAAGTTTTTGGGTGAATTTATTCACTTTCGTAGTGCTAAATTATTTACGATTTTCATAGTTATTTTACGGCTGAATTTATGTTTGAGTTCAAATTATTGAAATGCAAGGTTACTGTGAATTCTCGTGAGTAAAAGCTTAGACTTATATTTAATTATTACGACTTAAACTTATATTTGGAAATTAGGAATTTAGGCTCATATCTTAATATTAAAATTTAAACCTATATCTTGAATATGTACATGGTGCTAGCGCACATTGATTTTGCTACACTCTTACCTCGGTAAAGTTCCATTGTTGATGGATTCACTAGTATTGAAAGTGTTATTGGGTCAGGCTTTCTTGTATTATTGAATGAGCTGAGTAATGGTGATTCTTTTCTATCATTTGGGTTCCTTTTGGGTCACTAAGGGTAGTTTTTCAGTGTATTGTATTTTATTTACAAGCTTGAGAGCTGTTTTGTAAAGCATTCAAATTTGTATTGGGAAACGTATTTTAAATATTAACTTCATTGGAAATTATTGAGATTTATTTTCTGATTCTCTTGTCACAATCCTGTTCGTAACTCCCCTACTTGATATCATTGGTTTAGTGTAGTATTCATTTGCCGTAAAGTAACTACATTCTTCCTTATTGATTTGCGCGAGTTTAAATATGGACAAGTTTTCTCGGTAAACAACCATTCCTGAAATATATGCTAATCCCATTTTAATAACATGTGCCTGCCGTTCATTGTCCTTAGTTAGAACGCGTTTGTACTAAAAAATGTGCAGCAATTCGGTCCTTGTAAATCACAACTTTATAACAGCGCCATTAGGTGCTACATGACATTTTATTGGTCTCAGCTCTAGGACCCACCGAGAGTCTGCCGGTCTTGCAGCCTTACAATAAAATATCAAAGGAATTTCTCCAATTCGTCGTCGTTCCGTCATAGAGAAAATACCATTGCGTGTAGAAGAATATCCCCTCAATTGCAGGAAAATAACCTAAGTGCATGATATTACCCTATATAACGATTAGACATAGTTACGAAATGCAGCAATGCTCACGTTAAAGTCGCCATTTAGTTTTTGAAATTACCCTAATTTGGGGTAATTACCCTAAACGAGATGATACCTGAGAGCCAATGAGGTTTCGCACGGAAGAAACGTCACTCCTATTTGAGTAGCTCATTGGTTTGAGTCACTCATTCGACTAGCCAATTGAGAGCTAGTATTCGGATTGCGAGGCAAGGATGTCCCCTTAGAAGTTGTTCCTCTTCTTATGTATTTTCTCTGTGCTCCGAGCGCCAGAGCGACAGTGCGCTCTAGACAGTCTTGATGGCAGGATGTATGTCTTTGCTGCTCTGTCGTCATGTTCTCATGCGTAATCTTAATGCAAAAAGTCTCCCCTGATCTGAAAAATTGGCTGAAGGCTAAAGTTTTCACATTGATAGATTTATTGAGAGCATAGCGTCAGTCTGATTGTATTAATTGCGGCTGTAAATATTTTTTTTATCATGTACCATCACTGAAATGATTTTCGATCTAATTCAAAAGTAATTACCTCTAACAATAGTAGCACAAATTGTTCGCTATCATGCTATTATTTACACAAGATGGCTCGTGCACATAGGACTTATAATGATATAATTTTTGTTACTTATTTCTATATCCTGTAATCAGACTCTATCGCGCATATTTCATTCATTTTTATCTCTATATACATTTGCTGGGCAAGCTATATTTTATTATTCCTTAGTTTGGGCATTAAGTTCATATAAGAAGCTATATACGCGCTAAGTTTTATTGATTCGCCTCCATCTCTTATTAATCTAATTGATACATTCGATTCTGCCAAGGCACTTGGCCTTCGTTTAAGAAGTAATTCTTGAATTCTTCACGAATACGTTGATCTTATGCCGGCCTATGTGAAATAGTTACCAGGTTAAAAATAGTATCTTCTTTTCTGCACGTACCTTGAACTACATTTCGACATTTTCACTCGGTCACTGTTATCTCCAGGGTTGCCGATTTTTTTTCTGATGATCGTACAAAACCTTAATGAAAACGTACCAAAAATTATTAGAGCGTACCAAATCTATTTAACTAGCAATAAAACGAAAATTTTATGGTTTTACCTACTTTTCCTGCTAGAATGAAACTTTTTCCTCCTCTTCTTTCTTCATCTGCCAATGTTTTTCATTTAATTTGTTGACTAAGCTACCGTGGTGGTTGCAATTTTTGCAGTCTGTGTTCTCTAACGTAGATTTTGATCTCATTCATGCATTTAGTCTTGCTCTTTTTAACGAACCTGTTTTTTGATATTATGTAGTTAGGGTCGAAAAAATTTTCTACCTGCTGCAAAATATTGCGGTATTGACAAAAGCTGCATCATGAACTCGGGAAGCAGCGAGTAACAAAGCAGCGTACCAGTATTTTTCAAACACAATTTTTGTCTTGAAAGGAGCATCTTGATCAAACAGTTCCCGCCACTTCATATTGATATTTTCATGCTACTCCTTTTTCGCAAATTGGAGAAATGCATTGAATATGGTATTATTGAATTACATTTATTAAGATCTTTCAATCCAAACTCTGCTAGTTTTTTGGTACATATTTTGTTGACATTTTTCAGGAGAATGCTTTCTGCAGCAGCACCAAAATAAATCTCATTTATATTGACATAGTTTGAAGGGTTGCCTACATTTATTTTGCAATTATTGTCATTCGAAATCAATAGATCCCTTTTTATGAAATTGCCCATAGTAAAATTCTCACTCCAGAGAAATTAAAATTCATTTTTGTAAGGGGAACTTGTACATTTGCTGAACGCACCAATTTCGGCAGCCCTGGGCATCTCACCCTCCGTCTAAATGCAAGTGGGGAAGCTTGAGCGGGTGAGAGGGGTAGGGTGGGGGCGTCACCCTGGGGAAGTCACCCTCCGTGTAAATTAGGGGGCAGAACATGGGACATCATGCGTTATCTCGGGCGTTTCATAGCAACTATCGAAGACGCTAATGGCAGGTCAAGTAAGCCCCCGCTCAATAAAGTTGGGTTTACACGGAGGGTGACTTCCCCAGGGTGACGTCCCCACCCTACCCCTCTCACCCGCTCAAGCTTCCCCACTTGCGTTTAGACGGAGGGTGAGATGCCCAGTGCTGCCGAAATTGGTGCGTTCAGCAAATGTACAAGTTCCCCTTACAGAAATGAATTTTGATTTCTCTGGAGTGAGAATTTTACTATGGGCAACTTCATAAAAAGAGATCTATTGATTTCGAATGACAATAATTGCAAAATGAATGTAGGCAACCCCCAAAACTGTGTCAATATAAATGAGATTTATTTTGGTGCTGCTGCAGAAAGCACTCTCCTGAGAAATGCCAACAAAATATGTACCAAAAAACTAGAAGAGTTTGGATTGAAAGATCTTAATAAATGTAATTCAATAATACCATATTCAATGCATTTCTCCAATTTTGCGAAAAAGGAGTAGCATGAAAATATCAATATGAAGTGGTGAGAACTGTTTGGTCAAGATGCTCCTTTCAAGACAAAAATTGTGTCTGAAAATACTGGTACGCAGCTTTGTTACTCGCTGCTTCCCGAGTTCATGATGCAGCTTTTGTCAATACCGTAATATTTTACTTGCACCCCAGCCTCGACAATGTGTGGGGCAAGTAAACACGATGGGAACTTGGCGGTAGTGTTTATTGATAGCCAGGTGTCATCGGCACAGGTAAGAGCTGATATTGATTTGAGCACCCCAGCGTCGACAAGTTCGGCTTATAAAGGTGCGATCAAGACACAGAACTCGAGAGAAAACAGACATAGATGGCAATAGTAAGTGACGACACATCGCTCGCGCACATCACACCCCCCTACGACCCATTGGACGAGAGATAAACTCAAATTTAAAACGGTTAAACAACAAACCAAAAAAAAAAAAATTCGCAAAACGAACGAATACCGTTGAACAAATTAACACGCAGGTAAAAATAAAAGTTAACAAAAGGTATTAAAAAAAATTAACGCGACAATCGCTATTACTAAAAAAAATCGATCGTTACTTTAAATTATCACGCAGCTCATATTATTTAAAAAAATAAAATGCAAGCATCAAACTTTTTTTTTAAAAAAAACTCACTAACACACCAACCAAGTAGCATTTTAGTTATCGAAACTAAGCGATACAAGCGAAGACGAGGGCAGCTAAAAGCGAAACAAAGTGAGTATAATGCCCTGTACGAAAATGAACAACTCGAAACGTTATCTTAAATAAACCTTAATTAAACAACGCACAGTTAAAATTTCCAATGAAAAATCGTCTATAGCAAAATAATTAAAAGAATGATAAAACGCACAACAAAAACCAACAATGCCAGAGATAAAAAAAATCAACCGTAGAACCACATGTTAGAAAAAAAAATAAAAACCATTCGCCAATACCATTAGTACGTTAATGATTTATATATAGACATTGAACCGCAAAAAAATAATACTGCAAACTTATAGTAATATGTACCTCGAAAAATTTATGCACCGCAAACACCGCGAAATAGTTTAGTCAACGTTAAAAACACATAATTAATCACCAAAAAAAAATTTTAAAACCCTTCACTCCTTACAGCTATGGTTACACCGGATAATATAAAGAACAGCGATTATAATAAGGTAATGTAAAGCACAAAACTTAGCAGGGATTAATACTAGCAAAAAGCAATAACCCAAACAAGCAAAAACACTCAACTGACTTACCGTGCATCAAAAACGGCAGCACGTCGACAGCAGTAAGGATAAAGGTAAAAAAAAACAACGCCACATATTCCTGGTACAACGCATCTAAAGCAATAATTTCCGATAAAAAACAAATTCCGCAGATTGCACATCAAAAAATTACCGAAATTGAATTACATATTAAAAACATGGGTAGTATTGGAAAACACCCAAAATCACATCATCTCAAAAACTAAAACAGCCAGAAATTAAATTATTAAGAATAACGTCACAAATGGGTTAGAAAAAAAAAATTTTATACGATATAAACTGAACACTTCAGAATTGCGCGCTGACATTCGGAGTAGTAATAATACATAGGATTAAATACTTACTTAAAGTTAAAAACTTATTCCTAACAGAACATGTTATATTAATAAACACTCGAAATCATTCACCAACTTCCTCACCGCTCGTAAATTTTCATTTTTCACATTTTGATTATTAAATTTTCAATTATTTTTTCCATCTACTTCACTGGGTAATTTCATAATTTCAATCGACCTAATTTATTACTAACTTTCCATCTATTTCACAATTAATTTTTCAAATTTTTCATTTCAATCATTTTTCGAAAAAATTTTTAAATTTCCAGCCGCACACTTGCAGAGGGACAGGGACGGCCATGTTGTCCCCCTTCCCGTGGACGTCCTGCCCGCCTAACGCTAGTGTCACGAAACTTTGCACAGTGTAGCGTACGTGGCGCTGATCAGGCGCCTACACTGTGTTAGTTCGAATGGAGGACTCGAAACCTCCTTAGTAAGAGGGGAAAAATGAAAATACCAGAGCGGAAAACACAGCAAGAGGAAATGGTAGAACAGTTGGGAAAAATAGAGAAAGTAACTACTGATCTGCTCACCCACACCAATACCTCAGTCAACATGGGAAATGAAACACTCAGTTAATGGTACATTATTGATCACTTTATTTCGAGTTAGTTAATGAACACGTGATTGGCATGAGACACTCTCGGCAAGCGAAGAAATTTGCGACACACAATATTAGCGAAAGTTACTGGCGCGCGTACCTTGTAACGCCAACACAAAACACCAACCAGAGACATATCCTGCACAATCCTAGGCAATCGCAGCGCGCGCGGAAGGAAAAAAGCACAGTCACCTATGGCCTATTATCCATGACTTCTCTTGATCGTTCCGAACGAAGCGTTTCCAAGGCATACCCCGAGCTCCTCTTGAATTTCAGAGAGCCTGAACATTTTCTAAGCTCTATTGCTTGCATAACTTCCCTCTCAGTGTGACTGGTAGGCAGTAGGCCCTGGCACTTCAGCTTGGTAAGCGCCATATGGTCAGGTTGCTCTGCAACCCGGAGTCGCCTAGCCCACATCGTTGAAAACTCCAAGCCGCTCCACACTCAAACACCCGACCCCTCCTGGGAACAAGGATTATATTAAGTGACTACACTCCACTTGAATCTTTATTCCTTGCAATGCCCCTACTTCAAATCGAATTGATTGAATTTTACCCCCCTTCAATCCCCAAATCAATCATAAAATTTATTTATTTTCCCTCTGAGAATAATTGGATTATTTCACCCCGCTTTACAAAACAAATCACAAAGCACTCTGTTTCGAGATAAGTTACATGAAAACCATTTAGCCTACACTTCAATAGTTCAATAAGACACGAACATTCTGAATTCCCTCTAAAAATAATGCAATAATTCTTTCATTCCCGTCATTAAAGTGAACTCCAAACACGAGAACAATTCGAGGATGATTTAAAATGAAAACCCAAAGATCAAATTGCAATATTAACAATGAAAATTACTGCGCCCCACCTAGACAACAACTTCAATTGCAATAAAAAATTGTCAACCATTTCTACTTGAATCACTCCACTCTTTTTATGAACACAAATTTAATAAGCTGCATGAGGATCTTCAGAGAACAAAGAACAATATCTCACCTCCCCCTCGAAGAACTCGTCCCCCTACATCCTGCACTGAGTCAGTAAATCGACGAAGTAGACCGGCTCGCCTTCTCTCTGCGTTATTTATACGCCCCTTCGAACAAAGAATGCGCTCCGTGGGCTTTGCTACACCCGCGAAAACTGAAAGTGACGTAGCGTATCGCGATTGGCTAACCCTCAAGCGTCACCTCACTATACTGACGTGTCCCTTACCTCACTATATTGCTACGCATATATCTCTAAAATAAACCCAGAAACCTTTGATTTCCTGACACGTAGGCACTTCAATTTTAAATCCACTATTTCCTGTGTTATGTTGTTTATTTACAACAACTCCCGTATATGTGATGTATTTTGGACTAGCTCTCGAAATAGCTTCTACCCCCCTTTACCTACTTCTCCCTGCTCCTGTACCCCCTTACCTCTCGGGCAGCCTAGCGTCGACCTGCCGGTTGTCGCGCTTATCCTCTCTACGTATATAGATAACTTTTGTTGAATATATCGTTACACACAACGCATATTACACAGCAAAACTCCTTAACCTATGATTATTAACCTTAATGCAACTGTTAAACAACGTAACGTAGGAAATCGTAACTCGTCGAGTTGTTGCGTCGTCAAAAGCGTAAGTCGTAGAATGAACACGTCAATTCAACTCACAGCTTAACCTTCATCAAGGGTAATAAGTGATTTAGGTTACTTTTATAAATTTTGGAACCAATTTTAACCTCGGCCCAATTTCTTTTGACCTTTTGAACCACAGCTGGCCCGAGCCACGTCAACTCTAGTTTATGTTTTTTGTCGTGATTTTTTAACAGAACCCGATCCCCCACCTTCACGTCTTTATTTCGACGCTTTATGTTTCTGTAAAGGTTTCTTTCAGTTGTATTATTTATAATCAAGTTTCTAATATTTTCTACCGTCCGGGCGGCTTCTTTTGCTCGAAAATTTACTAAATCCAATTCTTCATCATGACTATAAGTTACAGCATCAAAACTTTCTGACTGATAGAATGCGCACGTATCTCTATTAAACATTACGAAACTAGGAGTTTCGCCTTAAGTAGAATTCAATGCGTTGTTTAGTGCATTTTCAACGACCTCGAGCATCTGATCCCACTCTGCATGAGGGAGCGAATTAACATATAATTTAAGTAGATTGGTTATTTTTCTGTTGTTTCTCTCTACTATAGCGTTGGAATGAGGGCTGTATGCCAATACTTCTTTTTTAGCGATGGCATGCACATTTGCAAACTGTTTGACCGCCACAGATTTAAATTCTAAAGCGTTATCCGTATTCAGAGTTTTGGGAAATCCTGACAAGGAAAAACAGTTACTCAGACATGAAATTACTGTCTCCGTACGACGATTAGAAATGGCATACAGCCTGCAAAACCTAGAAAAAAGGTCGATAATAACTAGGATGTATTTATTGCCATTATCTGTTACTTTTAGTGGACCGAGGAGGTCCATAGATACAACCTCAAACGGTTCTTTCGCTATCGGAGCAGTCAAAATTTTAATTGGAACCGAAGGTCTTGCCTTTATCAATTTACAAACTTCACAATCTTTTACAAATTTTCGCACAATTGTTTTTTCCAAATGATTAAAATATTTAAGCTTAAACTTGAACAATGTGTGTACGTCATCCGTATGGTACATCGCGTGAATAGCTAAAATAGTCTTACCCATCAAAGAGTTAGGTACCACTGCTGTCAAAATGGTGCTAGGTCTGTAGTCAATTTGTCTACGTCGATATAGAATGTCATTCAAAATTAAAAATTTCTGTAGGTCTTGGATTTTTGAAACACTACCGTGCAGTAAAGCGTCCTTAACTTCCATGCAAAATGGGTCTTTTTCTTGTTCGTCAATAAATTCTTTTATAGTCCAAGAAATCTCTTCTTTTGGTACATAGTCTAGAAGCTTAGGACGAGTCTCTTGGGTTGCTGCGTCGTCAGCACTGTCTCTAGGCGGCGGGTCAACTACCTCATGTCTCGTCATCATGCCTTTTTTCTGTGACCGAATCTCCACAATGCAAACGTCGGATTCCAGCGCGGATTCCAGCGCATCACAAAGCTCTAGTTCTTTAATGGTTAATTTCTCATTGTTTACAGGTAATCTGCTCAGATAATCTGCTACGACATTTTCTTTGCCGGGTAAATATTTAACAACTGGGTCAAATGAATGAACGTTTATACACCAACGCGCCATGTTAGTATCTTCAGGCAGTCTTTTGGTGAAAAGTGGTGCCAAGGGGCGGTGGTCTGTGTAGACCTTAATAGGGTATCCAGTAATTAGATATTTAAAATATTTTAAAGCCGAAAAAATCGCGAAAAATTCTTTCTTAGTAGTTGAATATCGCCTCTGGCTAGAATTCAAATTTTTACTATAATAAGCCACAGGTCTCATAATTCGATCACTTGAATCATCTGTCTGCATCAAGACGGCTCCAATTCCAGAATTAGATGCGTCCGTAAATACGTGGAAATCCTTAGTGTAGTCAGGGTGTCTTAGAACTGTGTCAGACGTCAGAGCAGATTTGATAAAAGTAAAACTCTTCTGGCATTCGTCAGTCCACGTATAGTCAACGTCTTTTCTTAACAGATTGTACAGGGGGTGAGCTACCTCAGCAAAATTAGGTAAGAAATTACGGAAATAATTTGCTGAACCTAGGAACTGTTGCAATTCTTTAACATTTACGGGGGCTCTGCAGTCTTGCAATTTCTGCGAATATTTACATTTAATACCATCTGCGGCAATAATGTGTCCTAAGTATTCAATCTCCTTTTTGAAGAAATGACATTTTTCAAGCTTTAAAGACAAATTACCGGAGCGAAGCATATCAAGTACTCTTCCAATGTCAGCCAAATGCTGAATTTTTGTTTTGGAAAATACTAATATATCGTCTAAAATGACGAATGCTAATTTGCCCAGGATAGGTGCAAGTGCAGAGGTCATCACTCTCTGAAAAACTCCCGGACTCGTACTCAGTCCAAATGGGACTCTTTGAAATTGATATTTACGATAGTTAACGCTGAAGGCGGTAAAACTCCTACTTTCTTGTTCTAATTCGACCTGATGAAAGGCCGAACGCAGGTCCAAACTAGTGAACCACGCGTTACCTCCCAAGGTCGACAATATTTCGTCTATTCGAGGTATCGGATATGAGTCTTTCACTAAAACCTTGTTTAAAGCACGAATATCTATAACGGGACGAAGGTCCCCGGATTTTTTCTTAACGACGATAACAGGAAAATTGAAATCTGAGCTAGATTCCTCAATTATACCATGCGAAAGCATGTCATTAGTAATTTTCATCACCTCTTCCTGATACTTATGTGGAATTCTGTATGGTGCTAAATTTAGTACAGGCGCTCCCGGTTTCAACTGAATCCGGTGCTTCATAATGTTCGTAACACCTATAGCTTCTCCTTCGAGTGTAACCACATCTCGAAATTCATTTAATAATTTTACTAAAGATAACTGCATGTCCTCTTCGTCACAAGAAACATCATCATTAGTTGAACCACGTCGTGCTTCCTGATTTCCTCCACACGATACACCTACTTGTGCATTTACTCCCAACTCCTCGTCATCAACTCCCTCGAGAAATTGATTTCTACCGCGAGCGTCAGCATTCAACCCAAGTTTTCCTTCAGCTATGGTCTTAATTCCACCACCAGCCCGACAACCTGCATTTTATTCGACACTGCGTCAGAATTTATTTCAACATCATTAGCGTCTCTGAGTGCTGTTTCAACACTCGTCAAATACATTTCGCTCTCAATATCATCAGCTGCAATTAACTCAATATTGCACAACATCGTATTATCAGTTAAATAAATCGCATCTTCTTGTGCATTTAGAACCATCACCGGCACCAAGCCGTCGTCATCTATACGAACAATGGAGTCAGCCACAAAGGCTCCATTTCCAAGGCATCTTTTCAAAATCATATACTCTCCTGGAGTTGCTTTTTTAATGAAACCGTACACTACCTTCATCGAGTTACCAGACACTTCCACCTGAGTGCAATGAACTATCAACCGCCTTGAGCACTGTCTCGCCTCAGCCACGGTCACAATTTTTTTCTTCTCTCCGCAGTTACTATTTTTAGCTGGGTGACTGACCCTGTCGCTCTTTCTCACAATAGCAACTTCCGATATCAGACAATCGCTGTTTACAATTTTTTTCATTACTGCTTCTCTGCTTAAAACCGGCTCCATTTTTAATTCGCAAAAGGGGATTGAAATACCTTCCCAATGAAGGGTTGTATTTTTAAAATTGATTATGGCATCATTCAGAACATCGCGGCCGAGAATTAGATCGTAATTGAATTTTGCCTCTTTTACTATAAGGGCATTGGTTTTTAGAACTTTTTTAGTGCCTGGAATGGTAATAGACAACTCTACCTCTCCGCTTACGTTACTTTTGCCATTAATACCCTTTACCATTAGACGACTCGGCTTAACGTCTTCGTTCAAATTTTTAACCTGCCTGTAACTTATTAGGCATTTTTCTGAACCGCTGTCTAGCAAGGCACTCAAATACTGATCATTATTTTTTATTATTATTGTGGGTTTGTTGCTTTCTTTAAACGCCACCAAACCAGCGCCTTTTTTATTGCAATTCCCCTTTACGACACTAGCGGAGAAATAAGCCTCAACTGCTTTGCTTCGATCTTGTCTATCCGCAAGCTCTTCGTCTTGCAATAATTTTTACCTATTTTCACATTTGAACAAGGGATCAATGAAGGATTTGGTTGTCTCGGTGGTATCTGGACTTTCGACCACAGCTTCTAGATTAACGAGGGTGCTGTTGTTGACGTCGGGCTCAAACAAAATCAATTTCTTCCTGCTACCTCTACCTGTTTCTATTCTTCGCCTAAAAAATCCCGAGCACCCGGCTCGGCATCTGCAAAATAGACTTCACTCTACCGCGCGTTATGCTCCCTCTGTTTACATTACCACCGCGTAAACTTTCCGTGGCTCTACAATATTTCACTAAATGTGCTCCACCACACGCGAAGCATCCTCTCCCATGAAACTGACCTCTATGTGATCTACCTCTACATTCAAAATGACCAACCACTGAACATGAATTACAATATGGAAAACCTCGTTTTTTACCCGAAGTTTGACTGAAACTAGGACCTGAAACTTGCCCAGAACTAGAACCACTGTCTGTCCTCACAGCATTGCACTCCAAATACCCATTTGCTCGGTCTCCTACGTAACCACAAAATTCTCTCGCTCTCCCACGAGGATTTCGCACCCAGGGTCTAGGACCTGCAATCCTGCGTGGCCCTACACGATTCCTACGGTGGGTTCCGAAATTCCCATAGAAAACTTCACTCTCCTGAAAGGAGTCCTGCGCTTCAACGCAGTCATCAAGACCATAAGATACATCGGCTACATAACTCTCACTGTCATTTCGGACTGGGTACGGGGCCGCAATGATTTTCTTGTTTTCAGCTTGACTCCTAACAGCTGCAATTACCCGTGCCAGTAGCTCTTCTGAGGAACCAATTTGACACTCGAAAACTTTCTTCGCAAAGGATTGATCCAACAAAGGACCCAAATTAGTTAAAGCGAGACTGTACACAATGCTGTCTGCGACAAATCGTTTGAGTTCTGCCTGCGTTGTGCAAGCTTGGTAGTAGGGATGACGTTGCCAACCCAACGTATTTGAATTTAAAACATGATCAGACAGTTTACGTATTTTTGCAAAAACTGTTACTAATTGTGCTGCCAAGGCATCATTGCGGACCAGTTGGAGTTCATTTAAATCACATGCAAGGGCGTGAAGCGACTTCTCACCCTTGCACACGTAAATGTCGTCCAAAATTTTTACAACTTCCTCAAATGTGTAATTTAAATCACCATTCACTAGTTTGGTCACCACCGAATTGAAGTCACCCACTTGCTTATGAGCCGATCTAACGAGAAATTCTTTCTTTGCCTCATCACTATTGACCTCTGGCAACAGTGACATATAGGCCTTAAGGTTCATAATGTGTGTCCCGAACGTTTTATTTTCAAGGAACTCTGGATCGGAAATCCTGCGTCTCCCACGAAAGGTTGGGATTTCGGCACTCGACATTATAGTTCCTACTCGGGAAGGCATGTTTGCCACTATATCGCGAGCTAACTGAGACCTATCATTATTATTACTGGTACTAGCACTAGCAGTCGGGGTAGTCATTGTCGAAACTTGGGTAGTAGTAACCGTAGGAATACTTATTCTGCCACTCTTTGTTATTGTGGGCTCTGTGCGAACGAATTTCGGTTCGCTATCCGAAAAATCTGACATGGATCCTACTACAGAACTATTTCAAGAATTTTCCTATTCACAATCAAGATATGCAAGAATAATGTCGCACCTCGCAAAACAAAATGAGAAAAAACACATCTAACTTCAAATAATATACACAAAAATTAAATAATAGTATACACAATCCTCACTGATCTATGAAAAGGTAAAAACTTCAAGAAATATATCTCCAGAGAACTTCTTGAACTCTCCAGACGAACTTGGAAACACTCTAGTACCTTTGAGAAAGTGAAGACTTGAAAAAAATCATATCAAACACCGAAAAGTTTTTACTTTTTTACTTATTGGGGTAATTTACTTATTGGGATAAAATCATAATACCTAACCCCTTGTATCAAAACTTGACAGCACCACAAAAAACAGGATGCACTTACTTTGGCAATGAAACAAAAGGGTTTCGGTAATCTGCTAATCCAACGGCCTGCGTGACGCAGTGCGTCTCACTACGTACAATAGATGACTGACTGCACTGACAGGGACAGAGGCTGAGAGCCTTGAGTGCATACCCGCACTGCGGCAGAAAAAAAGAAAAAAAACTCGGGCAGCAAAGCTCTCCGGTACACACGCACTGAAGAAAAAAGATTCAGGAGAACACTTAACTGCAATAAAAAGAGTCGGGCTGCTGTGTAAGACGCCGCTGGTGCTTGTTGTCGAAGTGCAGGGTAAATCGCCGACTGATGATACACGACGTGAGATGATGCAGATGATTTCACTATGTCGGAAACGTAATCGTGGATGATAACTTTTGATTTCGAACTACAGTACGTAACACCTTTAACTCTGATTCAGTTTGTAATTTAGGTGACACTTTATTTAGGTGACTGTTCGTAGTAATTTATCCACACCAAGTTCTTGATCACTCACAGAGTTGTTCCTTCACTCAATACTCGTTGCTGCGGATGCGGCGATTGTCACTTCAAAGACAATTTCAATATCTTCTCCTGCCTCATACACAAGTATTCTGGAGCGGAATGGTGAGCCTATATTTAGCCAAATCGTGAATTCGGTGTATGCTTCCACCAACGCTTCCACTGGTATTTTGAAACCGAATGCAAACACTGATGTTTGCGGCTGCCACAGTTGGTTATTGTTTTCGTTACACATTTGAGACTGTATAATGTTCCAATTAGCCAGTTTCGGGACACTTCTTATCCTCTTAATTAAATATACACGCGCACGTGAGTTCACCGCAGACTGTGCCACCAATGTGTGGGGCAAGTAAACCCGATGGGAACTTGGCGGTAGTGTTTATTGCTAGCCAGGTGTCATCGGCACAGGTAAGAGCTGATATTGATTTGAGCACCCCAGCCTCGACAACCTAGAAAAATTAGAAAGCTAGAAAAATTTTTCGACCCTAACAACATATTAGCAAAAAACAGGATTTCGTTAAAAAGAGCAAGACTAAATGCATGAATGAGATCAAAATCTACGTTGGAGAACACAGACTGCAAAAATTAGAACCACCACGGTAGCTTAATCTACAACAAATTAAATAAAAAACATTGGCAGATGAAGGAAGAAGAGGAGGAAAAAGTTTCATTCCAGCAGGAAAAGTAGGTAAAACCATAAAATTTTCATTTTATTGCTAGTTAAACAGATTTGGTAAGCTCTAACAATTTTTGGTACCTTTTCATGAAGGTTTTGTACGATCATCAGAAAAAAATCGGCAACCCTGGAGATAACAGTGACCGAGTGAATAAGGTCGAAATGTAATTCAAGGTACGTGCAGAAAAAAAGATACTATTTTTAACCTGTAAACTATTTCACAGAGGCCGGCATAATATCAACGTATTCGTGAAGAATTCAAGAATTACTTCTTAAACGAAGGCCAAGTGCTTTGGCAGAAACGAATGTGTCAATTAGATTAATAAGGGATGGAGGCGAATCAATAAAACTTCGCGTGTATATAGCATCTCATATGAACTTAATGCCCAAACTAAGGAATAATAAAATACAGCTTGTCCAGCAAATGTATATAGAGATAAAAATGAATGAAATATGCGCGATAGAGTCTGATTACAGGATATAGAAATGAGTAACAAAAATTACATCAGTCTAAGTCCTATCACGAGCCATCTTGTGTTAATAATAGCATGATAGCGAACAATTTGTGCTACTATTGTTAGAGGTAATTACTTTTGAATTAGATCGAAAATCATTTCAGTGATAGTACATGATAAAAAAATATATTTACAGCCGCAATAAATACAATGAGACTGATGCTATGCTCTCAATAAATCTATCAATGTGAAAACTTTAGCCTTCAGCCACTTTCCCAGATCAGGAGAGACTTTTTGCATTAAGATTACGCATGAGAACATGACGACAGAGCAGCTAAGACATACATCCTGCCTTCAAGACTGTCTAGAGCGCACTGTCGCTCTGGCGCTCTGAGGCAGTCCCAGCATGTGGGGCAGCAGCGTCGACACGCATGGGGTAATAGTGGGAGGCGTTAGACAGGGGGATTGGGGTTTTTTTGAAGAGGCGGGGAGGGAGAGAGGGCGTTGCCCCGGGGAAGTCACCCTCCGTGTAAACCCAGCTTAAGAAACCAGTGCGACGTAATGTAGAAACTGTACAGTCATTTGGCTTTATTTTTTTTAATTTTTATCCACATGATTCAATGGTCAGAACATGGCCGTGTGTTTTTGAAATGACCACCTAGCTGAAGCATATAACGGTAGATAAGTAGTTTTTCGAAAGTCTTGAATATTTCACCATAGGCGAGGAAGATTTAGGCGTGATAATGAAACATCCAGGGAATGAAGGTATGTAATAAAAAAACACAACCTATTCTATGCTGCAGAATTAAAGCAAAATTCCACTTTCAGCGGTCAAATTAAGCTTTATTATTACGTAGTCAATTGAATTGCGCTAAGTACATTTTCTTAAGACGTATAAGCAGTGTTGTAATTCAAATTGATGCAGCAAATGTATTCAATTCATAAGTAGTTCCTTCATAAATAGTTTTGAAGCAGAATTATGCACAGTTAGCGATGAAATTGTTCGTACACCCCTTGTCTTTCTAAATGTTCTAGAATTACCGGAAAATTATTGTTGCCACTGGTAAAAGATTTTCCAGAGTGTGAAGCACATGTTAGTGACAATAATACGAACTTCAGAAACATGATAGGGCAAAATTATTCATACGATGAGTAGTATTACACTTTATTGATGGGAATCTACCATTTGTGTACAATTTTATTAATCAATAGCGTGACCTTTCAGTTTCTTAACATTTAAAAGCTTTTTATTATAGTTTTTGACAAGCTAATCCGGGGTTTCAGATGGAATATTGTTACATTTTTCAATGACTATGCATTTCAATTCATGAAGATTATTTGTAGCTCTCTTGTTGATATTGACTTTTAATTCCTGTCACAAATTTTCAATGGGTTTGAGATCAGGACTAATTGAAGGCCATGGCAGCACATTTATCTTATTTCTTTGGAACCAGCTAGTTGTAGACTTGTTCGTGTGCTTTGGGTCATTGTCTTGTTGAAATACCCGCTGCCTTCCAAGTCCCAAACTATAAGCTAATATCTTCAGGTTTTCGTCCAAAATAGATACATAGCCAACAGAGTTCATCTTCCCTTTAATTACAATCAATTTTCCAGTAACCGATGCAGCAAAACAACCAAGAAAATAAGATCAGTGATCCACCTCCGTGTTTAACTGTTGGCACAGTGTTCTTCGGCAGGAAGGCTTCCCCATTCTTACGCCAAACCTTCTTCACGTCATTGTGCCCAAAAAGCTCGATTTTGGTTCCGTCACTACATAATACTCTCTCCCAAAAGCCTCTGTACTTATCCAAGGATGACTTTGCAAAGTTTAAGCGAGAAGCAACATGACATGGTTTGTGGAGTGGAGTCCTCCGAGGTCGGCGTCCGTGTAGACATCCTTATTCAGACAGCGCTGGATTGTGCGATTGCTCACGCTAGTTCCCTGAGCGTTTAATCTCTCGGCAATGTCGTCTAGCTTCAGTCATGGAATAGCGTTGCCTTACGACACAATTTTCAAAAGTTCTCACCGAGAGTTTTTGTTTGCGACTACGCTCAGCCAACATTTCTTCAGTACCAAACTTAGCAAACTTTTTTATAGCAGATTGTACTGTAGATCTGGGGATACTCAAACGCCTAAATATGTCGCTATAACTATTTCCAGCTTTGTGGCAGTCAATAATCTTCTGTCTGAGGTCCACACCGAGTTCCTTAGTTTTTCACAACGTGGCGCTAGTGTACAGGTCCGTTTACATCGGGGCAACGACAAGGTTGAGCAAGCGCTTGACGAGCGCTTGCTGCAGCGCTTGACGCCCACAACTGTTCACACTGATTTTTTGATACACGCGCGTGACGCGCGTCATCTAGACAGCTTTGAGGATGGATGTGAGTGAAGAAGAGCTGGGGACAATGATTTTTGGGTGTGCTCCTGTGAAGAGAAAAAAGGTAGGCATCGCAACATTTGGGTTAAAAAATGGTTGCAGAGAAGAGACGAGTGTGGTTCATACAGTCACATCTTCAGAGAGCTTTCAGTTGAAAATATATTATATTTTCAAAATTATACATGATTGCATTCAAAATTTGCATTGAGTTCAATTGTTATGTATTGAAGGATGACTACTTGAAGGTTGGTGAAACAATCATTTTTCCATTTTGTTTATTAAATCCTTTCAAAACAATTCTATTGTTAAATCAAAATTTCGTTTAAAAAATAATGATCACATTTCCACTTCATTTCAGTATAGCAAAAAATTATAATGAACAACTGTGAAATGATAGAAATTGTTGACAAAATTTCCATGAGAAAGCAAAGATACACGTAATTCCCAGTAATTGTATTGCAAATTGTACCTAAAACACCTAACTAAGGTGAAAAGATTATTTTAAATTCATAAATGGCATGAGCTCTGTATAGTTCCATTAAGGTTGCTACTAGAGAGTGAGACCATACAAATATGGTGTTGCTATCCATAGTGTAAGCTGAAGCGCTAACGTGCACACTACCTCACATAACCACGGACAGCAGCCGACTGAGTGCAGCGCCTGTGTTGCATGAGGCAGGGCGGCTGTGAATCGCTAGCTGGTCAATCACTCGGATGCCCACCTGAAGCGCACGTAGCTGCTGCCCAGATGGGCGGTGAGGCGCTTGACGCCCGTGTGACGCCCCTAGTGTAAACGGGCCTTACGAACGACAAAGCTCTACTCATCTGGCTCCCTGTTAGCTCTGGCAAATTTTCTTAAAATGGTCTCACATTTTGAATGTTTAATAGCATTTTATATAAAAAATTCAATAATACATGTATAACGGTAAATACTTCTCAATGGAATGTAATGTTCTCAATTGTGTGATAAATATTGTTTATTCGTGTTTCTGAAGTTGAGCTTGTTAAATCTTTCAAAAATAATATTTCGTTCAAGAAACTTCATGTTCATGCCACCAATATGTGCTTCACACCCAGGGAATCTTATGCCTGTGGCCAGTTTTTGAGTAATTCTAGAAAGTTTTTAAAGACGAAGGGTGTACAAATAATTTCGTCGCAAACTGTATGTACATTTCACCGCACTGGCTTTCTTAAGTGTTATAAAGTAATTGCTCGAATACGTCTAAATTTCAAATTTAAAGTAAGCGCCGTTTTTAGGTAGAATATTAGCTATTGAGATTATTATTTTCGAACTTAAGAATTGTGCTCATTTTATCGCAAAAATTTTGCTACTGATAGAATGATAAAGCTGTGTGATGAATTACATTGAGGAGTAGATATGATAATTAAATATTCTAGCAAATTTTCTTAGACATAAGCGTATTGTCCAGACAACGTTTAGACTGGGAAAATGAAGAAAAGCTAACAGCGAGAGGTCTACGTTGACTTTGCGTAATTACGTGAAGGCTGCAACAAATCGTGCACACACAAGATGGCTGGTGCCATAACCATTAATACTGCGTTGCAAGAGGACGGGGTTCCATACGCTCGCATTTGTGGGTCTGCACTGAAAGTGAGGGAGCGGGACTGCAACACTTTCATACTACGGGCATTGCGAGAGTGCAAATTGCGGTATGTACGTTTCAGTGCTTTACAGCAAAATTCTCTAGCATGGAAAATTACCGGAACTAATTACAGCCTTCTAATTCTAGGTCATACATGTGAAAAAATATCTTCAAAAGGACAACAAATTCATTGTTGCGAACATCGGATGTTGAGAATAGTTCTCACCAATTGTACACTGAGTTCGTGAATATTATTTTGAGGTCTGCATGTGTGCTACGCATTTCTGCGTGTAAGTGCTAATTATTACTGACTGAATAGATTTGTAAAGTCAAATAACAGTTCCATGGTAATGCTCAACAGCAGAAGTGGTTCCACCTATAGGATTTATGGGCAATGTTTTCTCCGATGTCACTAGCTTAAAGCTTGCCTGTTTCGCTGGAGTGATTAGCACATTATTTCAGGAACATTTGATATTGTTGTGCATTTATTACAATTTATATCTGCATTTGAACAGCGCATTTCATTTTGCCTACATTCTATTTTTGCTCGTATCATTCGTTGTAATTTTTTTTCATTCAAAAAAATTGTTACAATTTTCATTCGTTTTCATTAGCAACTCATATTGTTCTCACCAACGCAACGACTGTGTCAAATTTCCCTTTCTCTCTGTACCCTTTTCATTTCCCCTTCTCTGTTCCTCAATCCTTTGTTAGGAGGTTTAATTTCTCCCTCGAGATAAACTCTCTCTAATCTTTTTAAGGGGACCGTTTGGATGAAAATGTCCATTTTTCGACAGAGCTTTTGAAATTCATACCATAGGTGCAAAACGGTGTAACGATTTTTTTAACTCATGAATTTTTTGCAATTTTAATAAATAAATAAGCGTTTTTTTCAAGAAAAGGGCAGTGCGGCAAAATAGATCTCCTGCAATTTTGACGTTACAGAACCGGTTACATGTTTTCTAGATAGCTAAATGTATTATCTGGGGAAATGTTCCAAAGGATTTTCGATAGTTAGATTTTTTGAATTTTAGGATTTTTTTAAAAAACTCGACTTTTTTCTGTCATTTCTAGCATAATTTCCATCAAATATCAATTTTTTTAAACGATTGCAGTACTTCGCTAACTTTTTAAAGCTCTATCGATTGATATACTTGACATTTCTGTACCTGGTTCGTCGTAGGAAAAACTTAGGGGGGCTTGACTTCCTAAGGCGACCTTCTGGGTAAAACTCAATTCTGTCATTTTCCAACGGATTTTTCAGATATTTTCAATATTGGTGTACATAGATGCAAAGACCTTTTTTGAACTCATGTGTTTTTCGTAATTTTGTTAGAACATTTAGATTCGTCGAAAAAAATGAAAAAAATGGATTTTGGAAACTATTTTCTTCAACTTTTAAGTTACAGAAACGGCAAAATGTTTCCTGGAGAGTAAATGTATAATCCAAAGAAGCATGGCGTACAATTTCGACATTTTGATTGGTTGAATTTTGAGATTTTCTCTAAAAAATTGATTTTTTAAAATAATGTTGACTCCTTTTTTTCTGTAATAATTTTCTAACTGAAGAGTTTTTCGATAACTCATAAACCAATTTTTTAGCTATTTTTAAGCCCAATCGATTGACATATTTTTTCCCCGTTTCGTTCAACACTGTGGAAGAGGTAGCATTTCAAACGGCAACAAGTTCATGTTTTCAAACTGACAAACTCGTCACCTGCCCTTGTAATGACGTAAATGACTGACTCAAGCTGTGAACGTACATACTCGTACATATAAAGCAGTGACGCATATCGTTTGATTCAGAAGCCAATTTTCTGTAACATGAGCTAAAAAAACAGGAATTTATCATTTTAAGATTTGGAGTACTCATTACCCCCAATTGTCTAGCCTTTCGTAAGCTGTAGCAGACGAACGAACACACTTACGAAGTACAGAAGCATATCGTTAGATTTGTAGGAAAATACTCTATTACATAAGCTAAACAATAGAAAATTGATTATACATCGGATTTAGATCCGAACGGTCCTCTTGAAATGAGGTGCAAGTTCCGAGACTCCATAAAGAATTTTAATTTCCTATTAGTAGTTTCCCAAAGGCTATATATATTTATACATAATGTGTTGCAGCAGAATTCGACACTTTACCACCAACTAACGTCTTTTCGCTGCATTTTTCCACGATGGAATATGAGTGGAGACCAGCGGTTAAAGCTTCTTTTCGCGTCGGAAAAAGCCTGCGAAAGTGATTGCCTAGTTTTGTGCAAAACGACCATGTTCATGGACATTTGGAAAAAGTGGAAGGAAGGCGTGTGAGGACAACGAAGAGTTTACTGCCATACAAAAGGCCCACAACGTGCGCCTTTCGTTCGAAGCGTGATTTACTGGACGGCCGAGATCGCTGTCAGACGCCTTACGTCTTCCAGCAGGACATCGCTCCTGCACACAAGACCAAGACGACCGAGGCGTGGCTGCTCAACAATATTCCTCACCACTAGCTGGTTGCCAGACTTGTGGCCGGTCTGCACAGAGTCTAATCTCGCAGGATTTCTACACCGCCCAGCCCTCTCCCTCCACCTCCAACCAGCTACAGCACCACCTCCAATCAGCTACAGAAATGTTAGGTTAAATTAATCAAGGTTAGGTTAAGTTAAGTTAAGTTAGGTTAAGAGGTTAGGTTAAGTTAGGTTAGGTTGGGTTAGGTTAGGCCAAGTTCAGTTAGTTTGAGGTTAACTTAAAAAAGTTTAAAAATGCCTGTTTTTGCGTGCCGAGATGGAGGGTCGAATAGCCAAACACCAGCGGTCGTTGTAAAAACTGATTATAATGATTTAATACAGGTCAAATTTGGTATTCCGTTGTAATATCTACTTACTAAGTACTTGTAGTGGTTATATTGCAGTGTTCATAATAACTACATAACGAACAGACAGGTTAATAAACCTCAGTAGTGCTACATAGTTCAATGATTGGCGCGAATGGCAACTTTAGTAGCTGCTCGGAGGTGGAGGGAGAGGGGTGGGCGGTGTAGAAATCCTGCGAGCTTGGACCCAGTGCGGCCGGTCTCCACACCAGACTGCGATCCCCTTGAGTAATTCTATTGAGGCGTGTTTGATGCCACGATCAATAAGCACACCAACAACACGGCCGACTCTGAAGGCTGCCATCGTGCAGACATTCACCGCCATAGACGAAGACATAGTCGCCAAACCGCGTAACTCATTTCGCGCCAGCCTTGAGATGCTCGTCGCCGCCGCCGGCGGTTACATCGAAAAAAATGTAGTATGTAAATCTAACTGTTGCTAAATAAAGTGTTAGGTGTCTGATGTTTTATAGCCCATTTCGTTATCTTTACGACAAGTGACGGATTTTGCTGCAACACCATGTATATATATATTCTATGTATATGTATATAGGGTATTTTTTGTGCGGAAAAATTTCCACCACAGGTGGCAAAACTCAAAATAAATGAATTGTCACGAATAATTATGTACCAAAAACTTCTCAATTATTTTCGAGTTATAAGGACTCAAAGAAACTTTATAACTCAAAGTAGGATACTACGTGCGCACCAATGTTAGCGCTAGTCTTGATAGTTCCGACCCCACTAAACAAGGCTTTTATTATTTTTACAATAAAACTTGCAAGCATTTGACAGTTAAGAAAAATATCTGCAATTTGAATGTTCTCTACGAAATTAACACCAAGCCATCCATGATAAACATTAGTCGTTACTTCCTTGAATTAAGAAAAGCCTCATTTTTAAAAATTGGTAATAAACTTATCGTCAGAGGTATTGTAGGATATTAATAACAAACCATAAATATATAATTATTATTAATACTCAACAATTATTTAACAAACTGGTCTCATTACAGAAGATGTTGAAATGACCTCCATTAACCTCGACGCACTTAAAATATCTAACATCGAGTGAGCGCCATTAGTACAAACATTATTAATTAAATGCTTAATAGCTTGAAACTTCTGATATCTTTCCTTACCGTAAAATGCTTGCAATTTTTATTGAAAAAATAACAAAAACCTGCTTT
Source organism: Morinoia aosen (assembly GCA_030386875.1). Taxonomy (NCBI): domain Eukaryota; kingdom Metazoa; phylum Arthropoda; class Malacostraca; order Amphipoda; family Talitridae; genus Morinoia; species Morinoia aosen. The sequence continues at coordinate 47,940,890 of CM059575.1, forward strand.
AGAGGGGTCGGGACTATCAAGACTAGCGCTAACATTGGTGTGCATGTAATATCCTACTTTGAGTTTCAAAGTGTCTTTGAGTCCTTATAACTCGAAAACTCAGTTACAATTTTGGGACCTTAGTCGTAGTTGCAGTTTTCAAACGCTTGTTGCAATTATTGCCGTGTTTCAGTTCCTATGTCCAAATCGCATTTAAAGTGAGCTAGTTTTCGGTTCAATTACCACACTTGATTTCAGTCCTAAGAAAGTTGCCTGGTTTTGGTTCCAGTCGCATTTGTTGTTTCATGGTTGTTTAAGCCAGTCGCAGTGTCAGACAACGGTTTATAAGTCGACGTTGTAGGTGCAGCGTCCTAGTCATAACCGACGTCGCATTTGCAGTGCCTTGATGTTGCCGATGTAGAAGTTACAGTGCCCTATTAGTTTTACATATTTAGTCATTGCATTTATTATTATTTAGTCAGCGAATGTGCGCACTTTACGTTAATGATTGTTGAAGAACTTCAGGAATTTCTGTGTATGGATGATCTCTTCATATCGTACCACTCGAAGTTCCTAAATGGAATTTTATTTCTCTAGTAACCGTGTTACTGCTAATTAAACTGCAGTTCTCGCCGGACAGCCACTCAAAAGTGGCGCCAATGGACGCGCCCTGACAAAATGCATGTGGTACGTTTTGAATAGGAATTGGCTCTTTTACATACATATGTTCTATCTCGAGTACCAATACCACAGAACAGTATGATACTCCTTAATGAGCTTGTAGTTCCCACGAAGCATGTCGAATACAAAGCATTCATAAATAATCGTATCCGTATGTAATGTCATACCGTAAGTAATGTAAATTGTGAGAAAATATTTTACGATGTATCAAAATAGTATCAATATAGACACCACGACAAAACTACGTGTTTATAATCAAGACCAGTAACTGGGATCAATATTCCTGGAGTTAGGAGTTGATAATATATTAATGTTGCTGTACGTTCACGCTGTGATATTTATTGAATAATTTCATACTCTGAAATGCTGAGAAAAGCTAATTGACCTCTACGGTCAATTACCATTATGTTCCATTCAATTAAAATTTTATAGTTTCAAGAGCCGGTCTTAACATTTGACAACAATTTTTTAAAGGGTGCATGTATATCAACAAACATCAGTCTAAATTAAACTTTATACACAGATTACCGAACGACACTAGGGGAAAATCGTCGTGTGGCTGTACCGAATATGGAGAAAAACTAAATAAGGAGCTCGATTAAAACGTCATCATAATAACGCCAGAAACCTCATTCTGTGAACATTTATTTGGTGCCAAAAGAAAAGCTGTATTTAAAATTTCTATTTGTTTGCCGCACTGTAAACAATAACGAGTGAATGAAGATGCTATTCGTAAATGGAACATGTTTGTGGCTAACGCAGAATTGTTAATATGTGGTTTCTTCAAAAAAATGCATTTTCATCCGATGTATCTCCATGAAGGGATTTTTTTTCAAATCCATCGCGTCAAAAAGCAATTCCAATGTATTGGCTTCACAGTGTGATTCTTTTACGCATCTTGCCGAGTACTATTTATGCCATTGATAAACACGAGTAGATCATGTACAAGAAAATGTTTTTCACGTCTATTAATTGAACACATATTTTTTAATAACTTGACTCAAAATTCTAACTGTACGTATGGACAAATTTAACATTATAATAAATTGTTTGTAATTTTTATTGGTAGCGCTTATGACAGTGCGCACTTTACGTTAATGATTGTAGAAAAAGTTGAGGAATTTCTGTGTTTGGATGATTCATGCGTCTCTCATTGTTTTTGGAAATCGATCCCAAGAAAACATTGAGGTATAAAGAGTTATGGGCAATCTTAGATGACAGACAAAATTTAAAACAAATTTAAGACTGTTGTATCTAAGCTATAAGCATTCATAACATTTTGTTCATATAAATCGCAAATTTTGTAATTTAAAATTGTTCGCAACACAAATGAGCACGGAGCAAAAATTGTAAATCTCAACTACTTGTGGGATTTAGATACATCACCGCGCAACATTACATTACCGGTCATCATTAAAGTTATTATATAAACAATATAAAATTTATGCTCTCAAAATTCAAAGAATCCGGATCCTCAACTGACGAACAACTCTGTGACAGACCGCACGATCCGCTTAAAAGAATGCATCAATTCACGTTGCTTGAAGCAGTTTACTTTTTAGTATTAAATGACGGCTAGGAAACGTTAGATTCAGCTGAAAATATCTTGAGCGTCACTGTAATGTATTTAAAAAATGGAATAATATATGTGCTTGAAATTCAGCGCACACAAGAGGTCTTGCTCGTTAACTAAAAAAAATGCACGCTATTTATCAAGCTTATGCAGTACAAATACAGTGTTCATATTGAGAACAATCATGTCGGATGAAACTCATTCCCGCCTTAATGGTGAATTCAAATGGAAAATTACACGTTATGAGCGTTTGTTAACCCTAGAGAAACTGTTCAATATCCTTTCAACCTTAGATGAAGGATACACTATGATGTGGAATCACATTTTCAAAAATAATTATAATTGATCAGCGTTTTTTAGAGGTTGCTGGTGGTGTTGGAATACCTCTTGATGGAAGCATGTGTGGCCTGAAGATTCAAGACCCATGATAACAGAGAACAGAATCAATAAAATACAATATAATAATATGTAATGTAATGGTTGTTCTAAAACTAACATTCAACGCCAATGGGCATTTGCGAACTACTCAACAGTCAAGTCCGCGTTACAGGTGAACGTCGCAGTCATCTTGATCCCTAGCTTTGAATACTGGAGATTTATTTCTCCGTGGATATATGATAGATAGAGTATACATAAAACCTCATGCTTTACAGGACTTAGAACGTAACATCTTTTAAGAAGGTGATAGTAAAACTACAGAGGTCGAAGGAAAAGAATTACGTATGCCGTTAACGAGCAGGTATTTGTTATAACAATAATGATAGTCAACTGGAAGGTATTACAGTACTACATTCAATACACAACAAAATAAAATTCTAATCTTTCCTGCATTGTTTTTAGGTCTTCCGAACTCATTACGTTTGACAGATTTTTTTTTGTTGTTGTTCTGTTTTTTAGACAAAATGAGTTATTTATGGGTCACTCTGTGTGTTTGTTTGTGTGTGCATGTGTATGTGTGTGTGCTAATGCGTTGCCAGATTCATTTCATATATCAAACCAATAGCATTAGCGGGAAGCTCCTCTGACGGCCAAACAACACTTGCCGCAGAGAGTAAGTCGATCGGTCCTCGGGAGGAGATACAGCTACGGTCTTCCTGATAACAAAGAGACAGATCAATGGTAACAGAGAACAGAATAAATGGAATATAATAGCATGTACCGTAGTTAGATAAAAACATAGCAGACATAACAGAACTTAATTAAATTTAATAAAATGGAATAACCGAAAAATTAATTTAAAAATCTCAACCTTCATTCAACAAGCGACAAATATTATGTTGGTTTTGAAGTTCAACGTCGTCACACCCAAACGACGCACATGCGTCGGATTATGAGAGCAGGAAGAAGAGGAACAAAGTGGAAGTGAATTACTAGAATGGAGTTCAAGGTACAGTTACCGGTGACCTGCATTACTACCACTGGAATTCTCTGCACCTTTCTACGAGAAAAGAAAAACAGCATGAAGACTAACAGTTATGATCATGAATATCACCTCTACCCGAATGCTTTAGCGATTCTTCTTTAATGGGGCAAAGGAAACTTTTTATAACCAGTGGTCCTATGATTCGACCGATTTTTTCAAATCGACAGTAATGTTACAACTATTTCGAGTCATTCATTGATAGCCCTATTTTTTGATGGTGCACTGTGAACTGTATCGGAAATGTACGTTAAATCATAGAGTATTCTGATGTTTAAAAGCGTGTCCACATTAAATGCGTTTGATTCTTAATTAAAATGAAAATCATGGTGAAAATCGCTTGTTTCTTCTTGTTTCTGGTTTAAATTTTCTGTAAAATTAACATTCGTATCGAATAACTTCACAAATCTTGCTAGGCAGTTTCTTTTCGAGAGCTAACAAACTTCTGTGTGGAGAAAAAGTTTTGCGGGCTTTTGTTTAGTATCAATGCTAAACAGTCAAAATAGTCAATCACATTTATTTTGAAACTTATTTTACTAACGGTCTGGATACCTAATTACTCTCAGGGACTCATAAAGTTCAGGACAAATTTGTTTAGCTGCTAAATGTTGGCGATGTCCCACACAATGAACCGCGAAGATTGATGGGCCGATTTTGTTTAATGAGCAATAAAGTTATTCTGCTGTCATTATAGATGGAGCAACGTCTGTTGGGCAGGACATCAAACTTTCAAATGGTACTTGGATCTCTTCGAAACAAGATTTCGTAGCTTCAAAAGGGATAATCCAGTTGTATAAATTTTTAAAAGTGCCACTAACAACATTTCTCCACAAATTTTACAGCCATCATTTATGAAGCGAACATAGCCCATTAGAATGGCTCTGTTATCACTATCTGTCGACTTGTCAAGTTAAATTAAAAGTTTCCTGTTATTTAATTTTTCATCTAGTGGGGCATTTACGTATGATGGCATTTCATCGATTCTTCTTTTGATTGAACCATTGCTTAACGGTCATGTTTTTAAAACATTCGCTGACCAACGCTGCAACATATTTTTCATGAGAAGTACAAGGGAAGGCTCAACAACTTTTCCTGGAACTGATGTATGAGCTTCAATACTTTTACTATTTTTTTGCACCACTCCACAAGATGCAGTCAAACCACTTTTATTTTTCTGCGAACTTTTTCCAAATAAGATGACTGAGTATTTCTTTTGTCATAGTTTTTCCTCAAATTTCCATATTTAACTCTGGGTCCATCTATTTTATCAGGATGTTTTCTTTCAAAATGGTCTGTAAGCCTTGGTGGTTTCATCGCTTCATTGGAAAATGCGTTATCGCATATATGACACATAGGTTGTACATCAACATGCGGGCTTTCTACAAAGCCATAAGCTAAGTGTTTCAACAAATACTGTCTGCATATTTTTTACTTCCTATCATGAGGGGAAAATAACTTTAAAATGTCACAATGACACTTATCTCAATTGAAGATAATGAAGCTAATTCTTAATGGCAAATAGTTATAAATTCAAAGCAGTAATTACCATTTTCACTAACTTGCAACTGACTATATCAGACACCTCAGTTGGGCTACTGCTAAAATATAACTAAGAAGTAATAAATGATTCAAAAGACCGTCAACCCCAATTCTGGAAAAGAGAGTGTGGGACGAAGCAAAGACAGCAGACAATTTGAGAGAGAATAATAGAGGACAGGTCGACATAAGTATCTTCAGACGAGCTTGCTTAGTAACGTTTATTTTTAACTTTTGATGCATAAAATAACTTTACGGCAATTAGCTAAAGCCCTCGTCGAGCTGCAGCCTACAGTTGTATCGGGCATAATAAATGAAGAAATTCCGTGAAAGTAAAGTTGCCATATACCACCAGAATTGCTTCCACGAGCTCTTTACAAGGGTGTCAGGAAAAAATGGTAAATAGGGGTCTAAGGGCTGAGAAGCATCTGAAAACAAGAAGGCTGAGCAGGTTCAGCGTGGAGACCAATCAGGAGTGTATGCATCTTGTTCAGCAGCTTGACGAAATGGCGCAATGGAAAATCGCGGGAATCCAAAGTAGCGGAATGAAAAATGACTTCTTAACCTTTTAACGCCCACATTTTTATACTCGTATTACCATTATGACAACCACTATCACTAAACCGACACTGGCATTAGGTAGTCACTGTTATCAAGATGGGGAAGGAACTGCCACTCGGCAGTGCAGTTCAAAGGACACATTAGTGATCAAATTGAATAAGAAATACGATATATTATTGTTATTTTTGAAAGAGGACGAAATAGTCCAGTTGGGCAGTAAAGGGTTAAAGCAGATTATTTCACTTACAGACCAGTATCAGTACAACTTACTCAGCATGATTACATCTTCTGCCATCGCTGGTGGGCCAAAACGATAAGGCGCAAATTTACACGCGTTGCACTTGTGAGTACACATGTAGCCTGGAAATTACATGCTCTGACAACAAAATTATCGGCCTACTATCTGTTGTAGTGCTTCAAACAGTATATGAACATATTTTGTAAAATAACCTTTATATTTACTTACTAATTTGTGTGAAAATTATCAGCCCTGGTTGTGACATTTACCGCTCCCCTCAGTTCAACATTCGCTCCTTAATTGGAGGGCAACATCGCTCTCGTTGAGAATAGCTGTTCTAAAGTTCCTGCCATTGCCAGTTTAGATTCAAGTATATCACATTATCACGATGTATGTTGTCATTGCAAGAAATGTTGATGAAAATGTATAATCATTAACTCAGATTTGTATCTTAATGTTTCCTACCTGGACCATAACAAATCATAAGTCTATATTGTATCTGAAAATGATTAGAAGCGAAATCAAGACGTATCTCTTTCAAGTTTTTTAATTTGAGCTCAATCATTACAGTTACCTTCAATAGCGACTCACTCAAATTGTGCGATGAAACAGTGTGCATTACAAAGTTCTGAAACAGTATTGGTGATAAGATTTTGAAGAATTATTCATTATCAGCGGTATTCATGAACTGTGGAATCGTGCGAGTCAATGGAACGTTCATCATTTGAGTATACAGTATGAAAAATAACACCCTTTCCTAATGCTGAATTTACCTTAATACCCTTTCGGTACTGACGGCTACTCCAGTGCCAAGTTGGCTAGTGCTTCCAGTTTAGGGCATCAAACCTAGTTTTGAATTAATTTAACTAGTGAGGGAATATTTTGGAGTAAATAACAATATTCAGGAAATTACTAAAAAATTTAAACTAGTTTTTGAACAATTCCAGAAGCCTACACATGTAAATTACCATAGGCTACCATTAGGACCCTGTAGCATAGACACGCGTAAGTTCATGCTACAGGGTCCGTGCAACACATTCAATATCCTTTACATTTAACTTGAGCAAGTTTTTTCTGAACTTTGTTTATGTTTGGTAAATTCCGGCAAAAACTTATAAACAATTTCTTCGTATATACAAAACTGTATCATCAACATCAAAAAATTCGGTCGCCAAGCATAGAGCTTCAAAGGTTCAAAAAAATTTAAAATTTAAATAAAGAAGTAGGCACTTGCTTACGCTAAAAGCACCCACACTAGGACAATTTCACTAAAAATTCAGGGTAATGACAACATTTTCCTCTGGGAGTTTTTACCGAAACCATTTGAATTATCGTACCGAAAGGGAATCATTGAACCGGTGAAAACAATTTGACTGCTAACCTGACCCAGTTTACCTTTGTGGTAGAGACAATTATTTTTTGCACATTAGAAACATATAATGATCGACTTATTTCCTAACTTGGGTTTTAGGATTGGAGTCATGTAAATCATCACTATATCAAGATATGAGGGCGTTTTGAGAACATGTTTTTAGTTCAATACCCATTCTCATCACTCGCAGAATTATTTTTAGTTATAGAAAACCCATTCAGAGTATGACCGAATAAATTAAAAGACATGCAGTATTAATCGCTTTAAGAGCAAAATATACCGATTTAGAAACCATGAACTTTACACTGGTTGCCATATCATTTGTTCATGACGTTCGGTTAGAGCTAAAGGGATGAGATGACAATTTTTCCGCAGTAGCCAAGAGAAAAACGCATTTTCAAAACTCTCAGACTCATGAGCTCACCAGAATTTATTCCGAATGTTCAGAATATTATCGATGAACACCCCGGAAAATCGATGATGAGCATAGTTGAAGAACTCCATGTATCAAAGCAAACTATCAGAACTGTAGTATATCAGGGAATTTGATACAAGTCGTTTGTTTTGAGGAAAAGTCAACTCGTATCAGCAAAGATACAAAAATTCCTTTTCATGCTTCAAAACGTTTATTTAACTAAGTCAAAAAATCCCACAAACATGGCCTGCTTTTTTCTGCTGACAAAAAACTTCGTCTAGGATCAGAATTTACTATATGGGATGACAGGTGGACGCTATAGCCAAATCCTTTTGAAGTAGCCAATGTGACACACACCACATCTCTGGCCACTGTGATGGTTTTAGTTGTGAGTAGTGAAGGTGATGTCTTCCTACCACATATTTTCCCACAGGATCGCAGGTTTAATGCTGATAGATACATTGATCGTCTAAAACGGTTGTTAAGCCAAGGGTAGATGACACAGCACTTTCTTACAAAGTCATGGTAACCCAAAACTGATAACACTGTGCAGCAAATTCCAGGCTCAAAAAAGTACGTTGCGTAAGACCTATTTCAGAGTAAACAAATGTCCTGATTCTGAATCCGGCATTTATTCTTCCAGATTAAGGACCATTTACCTGCACCGTGAACCATATGATATTATCATTGGGCCTACCCAGTCCGAAATTTATCGTCTGACCGACGATAATTTACGTCTGAACTTACCGGCAATTATCATCGTCTTTTTTCTATAATCGACGATATAGCGTCGGAATTAGTGTCGCGAATGTCTCATATTATCGTCCGATTAACGTTGAATTACCGGTTTTTATCGTAAATTTTGGACGAAGACATGACGATATTAACCAGTTAATTACCGGCAGGTAAACGGCTATTATAGTCGGTCTTCGTTCAAAAATTACGATAATTACTGGTAACTAAACGGTAAAAATGGTTACTCTAACCGCTATATTCCAGGAGATTGATAAGCAGAGCAAAGATTTTTCCCAAAAATTGCAAATTGCTCCCAAAAACATTAAACCACACCTCATGAAACGCATCTGTCCAATTACCGTGAATTTGAAAACTTCACATATATTACCGAAATTACTTGTTTACATTCAACATATTGGTTCAACACTGTCTATGTATTTCATCAAGTTTCTTACAAATTGCGATAATTGAACAGATTAGTATTACAGGGTGTGACCTATTGTAAGAAGTAACAAAGCATTATTAGAAAAAATAGCTGCGATGCAGATGAATGCCACAGTTAGAGGGCTCACATTGTCATCTTCATCGAAGAACACGAGACAATTACGAAAGTCTCACAGTACAATATATTCATCTCAAAACGCCACTGATTTATAAATAGGTTAAAACATTACAGAAATGAGATTTTTCAACACATATATTTATTTCATTTTCAACAGCCGTCATTTGACTATTAAAATAAGTTCTTACAAAAATATCTTCGGCACGCAAAGAATTCCATCACAGGTTGTTTGTAAGATTCACCACTGCAAACACTACGTATATAACCTTCATTTAAAATTAACCACCACCACAAAAGGACTCGTCAAGCAACCGATTACTAAGAAAATTTTACCAATTTCAAATTAAATTTGCACCCTTCCATTCTTAGACATCAATATGCACCCTTAGACATAGTCATAGCTTAGACTATGACCAGCCCTCTCACAGCTTACACATCAATTCAATTCAATGACTACACATCTTAGTCCTTTAAATAGGACGAGACGACAGGGCCCGCACTAATGCTATCGAGTCGCAAGTAGCAGAGGGCGGAATTATCCTCCACAGCCATACCTCTTCAGAAGAAGTTACCCTCCACCTCCCGCTGCTATGCGGCTCCAACGTTTGTACCTCTATAGGATTCTTAATTTACTAGATATTCACATCATAAACAAATGAACAACTCAAATTTTTCAAATGGAACTTTTCAATAAAACTGGTGCTATTAGGCACAGAAATGTAATGTCGAGACATCCTGTTCGATTAAACGAAAATAAAATCCGTAGAAAAAATACAACACACTTTGGGTTCTTTTTGGTACCAAAAATAGATGAACAGATGCCACATCAAATTAGTACGATCTGTAAGTGCTAGTATCGAATGAACGCGTTAATTCGTGGATGATAATATTATTATCAGATCCGTTTTTTGACATTCCTGCCACTGAAGTTTTCGTAATGCCGATCCTTCATGTTCAATAAAACAAAAATGAAATCCGTAGAAAAATGCGATATAGAGTGGGGTCCTTTTTTGGTACCAGAAATAGATGAACAAATCCGACATCAAGTTAGTACGATCAGTAAAGACTAGTTTCAAGACCAGATTTGATAATAGTTTAGTTTTAGCCTCCCTAGCCGCAACAAAAAAAAGGGTATTGAAGAGAGGAAAGAGGAAGGCACCATTTAGTATGGATAATAGGGATTTCGGAATCTATATAGAAGGGGCATAGAAACAGCAAGTTTAGAAAGAAGTTCATGAAATAAGACAGAAGTTGACGAAGAAAGTAGTACGTGCTGAAAAACAGGACAGCAGTGGACCGAAAGAGGTCGTCCTTAACATAGCAAAAAAAACCTTTTAAGTCAACAAAAAGAAGGCCTACCTAACTCTTAGCTCGGGCCTTCACATCTTCCTCCTAGGAGCGCTAATTCCCATTGATACAATGATTGTATCCTCCGGAGGGAACGACTAGTTCCAAATGAACTCAATTCGTTGATGCATAGGTTATTTCGGCATCCGTTTTTTGACATTCCAGCCACAGAAATTTTTGTAATGCCGATAATACCTCATGTTATTAACCTGCAAAGTATTCCACGGAGGCCGGCACAAGAACGTCAACGCATTCGTGAAGAATTCAAGAATTACAGAAATTAGTTACACAAATTATATCCAAGTCCTTTCACGAGTCATCCTGTGTTAATAATAGCATAACAGCGAAAATTTTGTGTTACGATTGTTCACAGGTACGTACTTTTCAATTAAATGAACAACTGACAGATACACCCTACTATTAAAACTGCCAAGTCAGTCGCAGTGTTGCCAACTCTATAGCGCAGCAAGGAGCTAGATTTCTAACAGAAATCCGCTAGATAATTGTTGAATGATATATTTTGTTTAGATCCAGTAAATTACAAAAAATAATAAGTCAGCATAGCACGTTAAACATATTAAAAGTTACTTGCAAGTATGGACTAAATTGATTAAATATTATTATTATTATTATTATTATTATTATTATTATTATTATTATTATTATTATTATTATCATTATTATTATTATATAAGAAAGTTTTAGCCTCCCCTAACTGCACGACAAAGATGTTCTAAGAGAGGAAGGAGGAAGGCACCGTTTAGTATCAAGTTGAGGGAACGCGGAATCTATGCACAAGGTGCACAGAAACAGGAAGCTAAGAAAGAAGTTCATGAAAAAAGAAAAAGTTGAAGAAGAAAGTAGTCGGTGCTGAAAAACAGGACAGCAGTGAACCGAAAAAGAGGTCCGTAACAAAACAAAAACCTATTCTATTTCAACAAAAAGGAAGCCTACCTAACCTTTAGCTCAGGTCCTCACATAGTCACCCGGGAAGTGCTAATTCCCATAGATACAATACTTGTATCCCCCTGAGGGGGAATTGATTAAATAATAAAGTGTTTCTTCATCGGCGATTGAGCGTGGCAATGCTAATAAAATTCATTGCTATGGGAGAAACGTGATTGAATGGATTGTTGCCTGCAGCATTGTTAGATTCAGTTACTCCTACCAGAAGTTCTGTCGGGGATTCAATATTCTTCTACTGTAACAAGCTCAGTTTGTTTCATGCTACTTCATTGCTTTTTATTTTTCGTATTGTAGTTAGCAGAACAAGGCGCTTGCCTTTTAGCTGTTTGAGGGAACTAATTATAGGTTTATTCAATAATAAAATTTACATTTCTTAGCGGAGCTTCTGCTCAAGCATTAGATACTGACCATTGAATTGAGTGGCACAAGCATCAGACCGAGTTGTGTCGAAACATCCTTTCTCAATGATTTGCTAAAATACCTCACCAGGTAATTTGTTATCTGATGTATCAGTGCTTTCAGCAATTAGTGTGTTAAACTTTTCACATATATATCAGCACACAGTTTACTGACAAAATGAAGTGCAAGAACATTCACAAAAATTTCCCTATACTTGCTGAAATGAAGTTTGATACCCGGTTCTGCTTTACAATCAGTATGCTGAGATATCAGCACACAGTTTACTTACAAAATGAAGTGCAAGAACATTCACAAAAAATTCCCTGTATTGGTGAAATGAAGTTTGATACCCTGTGCCGTTTTACAGTCAGTAAATGAACTGCAGCACACTCACGACAGATGGTCAGCAATCACAGAGGAACTATATTGTGCGATATGCAAACATAATTTACCCTCTGTCACTCTGTAGCGTCTTCCTCATAAGCTGAGATTTTCGACTGACGAACACTTCAGGCAACATGCGAAAAATTAATCGTGTTTTTGGCTCGTCAAATTTTTCAGGGCACACAATTTTGCGTTTATGGTACACATTTACAATAGTCCCAAAATGCATTTGCATTGTAGGCAGCCTCTACATTCAGGAAAAGATTTCCAACTTTTCCGGAAGTATCATGCTTAAGCACAAGGGATTACGCCGCACTCTCTACCCCACACGCTAATCACCACAACCAACACATGAATGGCTGCCGCTGGCATGGAATGATGTCGCCGAAAAAAACGTTACATGTACTGAACTTGACCGCTAGAAATTGTTACATCATTAGTTGAATACATTTTTCTATAGGTATAAATAATTGCGCCTATTATAGGAAAGTAGGTAAATTAGAGCCAAACCGTACTTCAAATACTCTGGTATTCCGCCAGGAGCTAGATCGTGATTTTTAGGAGCTAGATGAAATCTCAATACACGAGAACTAGCTGGAAATTCGCTAAATTGGCAACACTGGTCAGTTGCCTTTGAGTTTTTCCAGTATGAAGGTTGGCAGCGACAGCACGCATGGGAGACATTAGATCGTGGGTTAGGGAGTTTTTTGAAGAGGCGGGGAGGGAGAAGGGACGTTGCCCCGAGAAAAGCACCCTCCATCTAAACCCAGCTCAAGGAAGGAGCATCATGACCTGATGTCGACGGAGCTAGGCAAATAAGGGACTGAGAGGCGGTCAAAGTAAGCGATGAAGAAGCAAGTAGCCTTTGAGGAAGTGCACTGGTTTTGTCCGGCCACTTTTCTGATTCAATCCGTCGTCTCTGAGCCAGCTCAATCGTTGCAACGTCGCAGGACCCCCTGGATGGCTGACGCCTTCAGGTTCTTATCTTCATCATACCCGACTCCAGCTAATGCATCTGATGAATTGAAATGTATTAGTAAATATCACCTGTGCAAATGAAAATAAAATAGAATAAATTACCACTTGCTGAATGACTGTGTTTGGAGCAAGCCAAGCTAGCTTTACTTGTGATCTCAACATTTGGCCCATCAGGCTTTGGCTGCCATCGGAGAATAAGTCGATTACCCTAACCCTGAATACAAAACTTGGTATCGGTAACCTATTGGACAGCTGAGCGTTAAGTTATTGATAATTTATTTTTATAGGAAACTTTGAACCCATTTGGCTTGTTAAATTTGAAGCAAATGATGTGCGAATAAAACAAACTGATATTAAAACGTACCATTGAGGACAGACGTCCATGCTATGCTCAAATATACTGAAGAATAACAAATTGTTGAACGAAAAAACAGGTTATTCATATTAGCATTTAATTATCGATTCTGCCCACTGCAATGCTAATACGTTTTCAAATGTTGCAACCAATCTGCCAATCATTGTTACAATAAAATAGTATCAATAAATCCGTTTATTTGCATTACCATGACGAAAGATGATTATTAGTTTGTTTAAGCCTTCCTATCCGCAGCCATATATATGCGATGCAAAGAGAGGAAGGAAGAAGGCACCATTTAGTTTGGAGTCATGGGAACGCGGAATCTATCCTGAAGGGGCATAGAAACAATAAGTTGAGTATGAAGTTCATAGAAAAAGATCGAAGTTCAAGAAGAGAGTAGTAGGAGCTGAAAAACAGAACAGCAGTGAACCGAAAAAAGAAGGTCCTTAACATAACAAAAGCATTGTACACAAGGAGTTCCGAGACTCGAACTCAGGACTTAGAAATTACCGCGCCGGCACGCTACCGACTGAGCTATCGATCACCCAAAAGGTGACCGAAGCCCAACGATAGCAATGCTTGGCCCAGTGCAGGTACGTGCTGTCCCGACATATATTTTACTCCCTATTTTTATCGAGAGTTCACAGTCTAGTAAACTCCCAGAAACAGATAATGATTCTGGTACGAGAAGCTGCTGCTTCCACAAGTTGAAACGAAATAAATGTACACAAGGAGTTCCGAGACTCGAACTCAGGACTTAGAAATTACCGCGCCGGCACGCTACCGACTGAGCTATCGATCACCCAAAAGGTGACCGAAGCCCAACGATAGCAATGCTTGGCCCAGTGCAGGTACGTGCTGTCCCGACATATATTTTACTCCCTATTTTTATCGAGAGTTCACAGTCTAGTAAACTCCCAGAAACAGATAATGATTCTGGTACGAGAAGCTGCTGCTTCCACAAGTTGAAACGAAATAAATGTACACAAGGAGTTCCGAGACTCGAACTCAGGACTTAGAAATTACCGCGCCGGCACGCTACCGACTGAGCTATCGATCACCCAAAAGGTGACCGAAGCCCAACGATAGCAATGCTTGGCCCAGTGCAGGTACGTGCTGTCCCGACATATATTTTACTCCCTATTTTTATCGAGAGTTCACAGTCTAGTAAACTCCCAGAAACAGATAATGATTCTGGTACGAGAAGCTGCTGCTTCCACAAGTTGAAACGAAATAAATGTACACAAGGAGTTCCGAGACTCGAACTCAGGACTTAGAAATTACCGCGCCGGCACGCTACCGACTGAGCTATCGATCACCCAAAAGGTGACCGAAGCCCAACGATAGCAATGCTTGGCCCAGTGCAGGTACGTGCTGTCCCGACATATATTTTACTCCCTATTTTTATCGAGAGTTCACAGTCTAGTAAACTCCCAGAAACAGATAATGATTCTGGTACGAGAAGCTGCTGCTTCCACAAGTTGAAACGAAATAAATGTACACAAGGAGTTCCGAGACTCGAACTCAGGACTTAGAAATTACCGCGCCGGCACGCTACCGACTGAGCTGTCGATCACCCAAAAGGTGACCGAAGCCCAACGATAGCAATGCTTGGCCGAGTCTCGAGTCTCGGAACTCCTTGTGTACATTTATTTCGTTTCAACTTGTGGAAGCAGCAGCTTCTCGTACCAGAATCATTATCTGTTTCTGGGAGTTTACTAGACTGTGAACTCTCGATAAAAATAGGGAGTAAAATATATGTCGGGACAGCACGTACCTGCACTGGGCCAAGCATTGCTATCGTTGGGCTTCGGTCACCTTTTGGGTGATCGATAGCTCAGTCGGTAGCGTGCCGGCGCGGTAATTTCTAAGTCCTGAGTTCGAGTCTCGGAACTCCTTGTGTACATTTATTTCGTTTCAACTTGTGGAAGCAGCAGCTTCTCGTACCAGAATCATTATCTGTTTCTGGGAGTTTACTAGACTGTGAACTCTCGATAAAAATAGGGAGTAAAATATATGTCGGGACAGCACGTACCTGCACTGGGCCAAGCATTGCTATCGTTGGGCTTCGGTCACCTTTTGGGTGATCGATAGCTCAGTCGGTAGCGTGCCGGCGCGGTAATTTCTAAGTCCTGAGTTCGAGTCTCGGAACTCCTTGTGTACATTTATTCCGTTTCAACTTGTGGAAGCAGCAGCTTCTCGTACCAGAATCATTATCTGTTTCTGGGAGTTTACTAGACTGTGAACTCTCGATAAAAATAGGGAGTAAAACAAAAGCATTTTAGTTCAACAAACTGAAGGACTGACTAGCTTTTAGATCGGGCCCTCCCTTTTTCCCCCTGGAAGAGCTAATTCCCATAGATACAATAGTCGTCTCCCCCGGCGGGGTATTACTATAATGGAATGCCATTAAGATATCAGTTAGATAACATGTTAGTTTTAAGCCTCCCCAACCGCTAAAAAGATCGTTTCGAAGAGAGGGAGGGAGGCACCATTTAGTATTGAGATAAGGAAACCCGGAATCTATGCAGAAGGGGCATGGAAACAGTAAGTTGAAAAAAAAGTTCATGAAACAAGATATAAGTTGAAGATGACAGTAGTAGGTGCAGAAAAACAGGGCAGCAGTGAACCAAAAACTGGTGGTCCTTAACATAAAAAAAACATTCTATTCCAATAAAAAAAGGCCTACATAACTCTCAGCTTGTGCCCTCACACCTTTTCCCCATGGGAGTCCTAATTCTCATAGATACAATATTTGTATCCCAGTGAGGGGAAAGATATTAGTTAATGAACGAAAAGAACTGTGTGAGCTTACACGAACCATATATTAACTCACAGGTGGAATGCTCCTTGAAAGAGATTTTCATCTGTAGACGAGCTCGTCCTAACACAGAGTAGGACATTTCCTAGGCCACACCACCGTCATGACGTCATGGTGAGCTGGTGACGTGCAGACTGAGACCCACACATCGCTGAAGCTCCGTTATCTAGAATATAAATAAAGCATGTAATTGTGTGATAAATCAAAATCAATTGCGCTCCCCATTTTGGAAACTGCCTAATTGCAAGAAGAATGCAGCTTTGTTTGTAAAAACCTTTACTACACCGTATCATACTAAATAAAGAATGACCAGGACATTTAGACATATAAATAGGATCGAGATTCATGCCGCTTTTACCTCCACAGGAAAGTTTTCATGGATTGTTAAATTCTAAATAAACGGTGGATAGGCCAGTCAGTTCGGCCTTTGTTCAATAATTCTTAGATTATGAGGATGGGTGCTGCAATGAGAGCCATCACAGCGTAATATGTATTATTCATACTGGTAATGAAAAGTTTTATGTGTGCAATCACTGACCAGCATCACATTTTCACAGTACTTTTCAACAACTGTATGCTTTTTGCCTACTGAATGCAGTTGGAAACTGGTATCTTTGATATCATTTCCATAATGAGTTTTAATGTTTATCCATATTCATAAACAAAATTAAAATTGTCAAATTTATTCCACACACAATAAACCTGGAAAGTAATTTCTGATAATAAATATAGTGTTATATGTTCCTCATTGGAAAAAATCATTTCTAAATTTTACATTTACCCAGAATCACCAAAACAATTCAAACAAACATCATGCTGGATGTCTTCTCATATTTCATTTCAAAATTTTACTACTTTTTACAACCTTCAACAGCAAAAATGACTTCCGAATTTTTACAAAATAAATGTCCAAATGTGCAGGATGTGAGAAATCATCCTATAATGAGTATAATAAATGCCATAGCAATAATAGCATGCAATAGCATAGAAAAATTTCAAGTTGATTAATACATAAAATACTAAATTAGAAACTTATTACTAAATGAAGCGTCCAATGCATAATTGCAAAAAATACCCAATTTTTTATGTACCACTTCCCAAACAGACCCTAACAAATGTTTGGCCAAGACCCTGTCTCATTTTTCAACAATGAGAACAAATTTACAAAAAAAAACTAACTGGAAATTAGTAGACCCCAGGGAATTGTCCAATCCTCTTACAGGAACATTTCCTACAAACTGCAGCAAATATCTGATTCTGAAAGAAATGAATTTTTGAAAATCAATCTTCAAGCTTTATGTGCATTTTTACTTTACGTTCCATTTTCAGTGAATTATCCCGCCTCACAATTTTTTACAACCCTGACAGGTGAAATAAACTCTCAAGGCAAATTTCATTACTACTTTCTTTTTTGCGGCTTCTCAAATTTTTTTGCTTGTAACTACTTTACTACCTAGTAGACACCCTGTTATGGGAATGAAAGAAATGTCCAATAATCAACACAAAGCAATAGTACTGAATCATAAGAATTAAATACTTTACATTTCAACATGACAGGTCTTAATTTACTTGAGGTATCAGCAAAGGCTTCATTGGAGGGATTGCATGAAAAGAACTATTGTCTCTAGCTTCAGACTCAAGCAAATCTAGATGGATTTCACTTACTGAGTTTCCAAAGTTTTATTGACCCTGGGCTATTATCAATGGGAGTATCACATTGAATTTTGACAGTTAAATGAAACAGATTTACTGAACAAGTCTAAGCGTTCATCAGGATGTGACTAAGAATTAGAGGGAATTAAGAGCTGTTCACTTCATTTCCATTATTGGATGATTCTGAAATTAATCAATCATTAACACAAGGTTGGGAGACATTACCAAATACATCTGGGCAAGTGTTAGAAACTAGATCATTTATTATTCAACTTTTCAACATTACAAAACCTTTCCAGAATATCATGGTAAGAACAATGGTAAGAAATTCACTTTGCATATTTTTATTGATTAATTGTCAATAGTTGAAAAATTCACTAACTCTGTAGTCTATAAAAAAAAAATATTTTGATGTACAAGCATCTTCAGGCTGAAAATACATATAAAAACACATACAGTCACAATGATAAAGTGCAAATCTAATACCCAAAGCTACATCCAACAGAGTGATAATTTTGAAAATGACAGCACTGGAAAATGATTAGAAGCAAAACTTGTACCACATTAATAAGTGCTGGTGAGACTATATCTTTTTACTTTATAATTAAAAACTCAGGTTTTATTTCGAAAAGCTCGGGTTACATTTCGAAAAGCTCGGGTTACATTTCGAAAAGCTCGGGTTACATTTCGAAAAGCTCGGGTTACATTTCGAAAAGCTCAGGTTACATTTCGAAAAGCTCGGGTTACATTTCGAAAAGCTCGGGTTACATTTCGAAAAGCTTGGATTACATTTCGATAAGCTCGGGTTACATTTTGAAAAGCTCGGGTTACATTTTGAAAAGCTCGGGTTACATTTTGAAAAGCTCGGGTTACATTTCGAAAAGCTCGGGTTACATTTCGAAAAGCTCGGGTTACATTTCGAAAAGCTCGGGTTACATTTCGAAAAGCTCGGGTTACATTTCGAAAAGCTCGGGTTTTATTTCAAAATGCTGTGATTTCATTTTAAAAAAGCTCTGATTTCATTTCAAAAAGCTCTGATTTCATTTCAAAAAGCTCTGATTTCATTTCAAAAAGCTCTGATTTCATTTCAAAAAGCTCTGATTTCATTTCAAAAAGCTCTAATTTTGTTTCAAAAGCTCTGATTTTGTTTCAAAAAGCTCTGATTTTGTTTCAAAAAGCTCTGATTTTGTTTCAAAAAGCTCTGATTTTGTTTCAAAAAGCTCTGATTTTGTTTCAAAAAGCTCTGATTTCATTTCAAAAAGCTCTGATTTTGGTTCAAAAAGCTCTGATTTCATTTCAAAAAGCTCTGATTTCATTTCAAAAAGCTCTGATTTTGTTTCAAAAAGCTCTGATTTCATTTCAAAAAGCTCTGATTTTGTTTCATAAAGCTCTGATTTTGTTCCAAAAAGCTCTGATTTTGTTCCAAAAAGCTCTGATTTTGTTTCAAAAAGCTCTGATTTTGTTTCAAAAAGCTCTGATTTTGTTTCAAAAAGCTCTGATTTTGTTTCAAAAAGCTCTGATTTTGTTTCAAAAAGCTCAGGTTTTGTTTCAAAAAGCTCAGGTTTTATAACTAGGTCACATATTATTTTGAAAAATCTCAAGTTCAATTTAAAAAAACCTCAAGCTCAATTTAAAAACCCTCAAGTTCAATTTAAAAAAAACTCAAGTTCAATTTCAAAAAACCTCAAGGTAAATTTAAAAAACCTCAGGTTCAATGTAAAAAACCTCAAATTCATTTTAAAAAACCTAAAGTTTAATGTAAAAAAACCTCAAGTTCATATTAAAAAACCTAAAGTTCAATTTAAAAATCTCAAGTTCAATTTAAAAATCTCAAGTTCAATTTAAAAAACCTCAGGTTCACTGTATGAAATCTCAGGTTCAATGTAAGAAATCTCAGGTTCAATGTAAGAAATCTCAGGTTCAATGTAAGAAATCTCAGGTTCAATGTAAAAAACGTCAGGTTCAATGTAAAAAACCTCAGGTTCAATGTAAAAAACCTGAGTTTCAATGTAAAAAACATCAGGTTCAGTGTAAAAAAAAAATGTAAAAAACCTAAGGTTCAATGTAAAAAAGGTCAAGTTCAATGTAAAAAAGGTCAAGTTCAATGTAAAAAAGGTCAAGTTCAATGTAAAAAAGGTCAAGTTCAATGTAAAAAAGGTCAAGTTCAATGTAAAAAGGTCAAGTTCAATGTAAAAAAGGTCAAGTTCAATGTAAAAAAGTTCAAGTTTAATGTAAAAAAGTTCAAGTTTAATGTAAAAAAGTTAAATTTTAACTTAAAAATGCTCAAGTTTAATTTTAAAATGCTCAAGTTGATTTAAAAAATCTGAAATTGGTTTAAAAAATCTGAAGTTGGTTTAAAAAAAGCTCAAGTTCAATTTAAAGCACCCAATTTTGACATAAAAAAGGTCTGGTGTTATTTATAAAAGAACAAGAACATAGGTATAGGTAAACAATTTTAGAAACATTAGATTTTCAAAATAATTTCATCTGTTATAAAATATACTTAACATATTTTAAATTATGACCTGAATTGAATTAAACTTGAGCTTTTTAAAATAGAACTTGAGCTTTTTATAAGCATAAATAAAAAAGTGTAGGTTACAGTATTGCTCTAGGTGTAATACTAAAAAATATGTTAATACTGTTACCTAACCTTACTAAAGTAGTACATATTGCTGTGGTACAAATTTAGTTTCTAATTATTTTCTTGTGCTATCATTTCTAAAATTATTAATTTGTCTGATGTAGCTTTGAGTATTAGATTAGCATTTTATAAGTGACTGAAAATATTTCTCTGTATCATTTTATCCTGAACATGATGTTCCTATTTTGAAATGTCACTTTTTATAGAGTACAGAGTTAGAGAATTTTTCAGCAATTGACATTGTTTCAATAATAATATGTTGAGCAAATTTATTACTACTTTAACACACAATGAAATGGAATGATTTGGTAAAGTTGGAAATTTTGCCCAACTAATTCCAATTTGTCATTAGATTGAGAACAATTTCCGAATTAATAATGCTCACGACAATCCTCAAATGTTTCTACTGCACAAGCAATCAAGAACATAATTTCAGCTTCTGCAAAGACATTGTAGATAGGTAGTGGGATGTCAGCATAGCAAATCAGAAAGTAACTATCAGTAGAAATAAGTTGTAGTGGGTTTGAGAAAATATTAAACTAAATTTTTTCCCAAAAAATATTGATGGTGTCCATTAAAAGTTTGATTCAGGAATACACCACACCTCATCTCTAAAAACACAACTGAGGTGAGTCAGAATATAATTTGTAATGTCAACACATGTTAAAACAAGATCTTACCAACTTCATAATTTTTGACTATTTTATGCAGTTGGAAACTGCTCTCAATGATGCCTTATCTGTAATAACTTTTTGTGTCTAAAAATATGATACTAATACGCATATACAAATATTTCTCACAAACACATATATTACTAGGTAGAATATAATTTGGCAAACGGTTAGGAAAGAAACATTACTAATTTTCCACTTTTTGGAGCCTAAGCATAGCTAATTAGATCAAAATAAACAACTTTTCTTCCATGCACTTTCTGTCGCAAATTAGCATTAAAGGTAAAAGCGGTAGGTTTAGTTTGGCTCCTATGTAATTCATTATTTGCCAGCCCCACAGAGCCTGAACCCACTTCTAGGATCTTTTAATTAACAACACAATAGAAATTATCACCCATAAATAAGAAGTTATAACAGTATGTTAACTTTTGTCTTACATGGTGGGAATGAGCTCAATCATTCGAGCGCATCGGATGGAAGAGTCCATTGTTGTGTTGCCATCCAACGCGCTCGGTGAATTAATTTCCGTTTCAAACACTAGAGTTGCGGTCCGTAATTTACCACTATAACTCCTCAAATACTCATTTGCAACAAAAAGTGCATGGAAGAAAAATTGTTCATTTACATCTAATTAGCTATGTTTAGGCACCAAAAAGTAGAAAATTGATCATTGTAATCTCCTGAACATTAACCACTAATTTTCTGTAGTAATTACACAAGGTTATACTCTCCACCAGTCACCAGAAGGAAAGTCACTTACATTTATAAAAAATTTACATTTAGGTATATTCAAACTAATCTAAATAATTATTATTTTGATCCAATGAAACACATTACCTTAATATTCAACAAGTGAGCATTGAATGTTTCACATTTCATTAAAATAGGCATACCAGAGCAAGACTCAATGGTAATATTTTTAAGCTATTATGCAACATTATCAATAAATTTTTAGTCTCTCTGAAAACAATTTGCACCGTCACAAAAACAAACAAAATTGGCATGAGCAAGTTACCAAAAATTTCCAGAAGGTAACTATCAGCACAAATAAATCTAAGGGTAGAAATTATTTACTATTGAAATTTTGCTCAAACCATGATTTTGCTGGCATGAATCAGCAGTTCGATTTAGTTACACACCCATTTTCATCCACACTATTTTAAGAAAGGCGGCTGAAATGAATAATTAATGACACCAAACAACTTACGCATTTTCTTTATACATTATTCCTTGTTTACTACAGTAGTTTAACTTGAATGGTAACTTTGATGTGTGTACACATATAAAATGCAATTTTTTCTTGTGAATGCACAGAATAATTTTAAAATCTCCCCCGTTTCCAATAAAACATATCAATATAACTTAAAACGCCAACATTAAGGCAATTAGATCTTGGTTCCAATATTACAAGCTATGAAATTTCAATGTTTAGACCTTGATACTTTGAAGCATTCTAAACAGTAAATAGTATGAAAGCTCAAACTTGCAGCACCACAATGAACAACAGCGAGCAATGTGACACCGTAAGCTCAAATGCAAGTTCAAAAATCACGAAGGTTTCAATAATTTTTGCATGTGGATTCACTAATTTAAAAATATTTCATTAATAAAACCTGGGAATTTATAAAGGTATGCTTGTATTTTTTGATATGTTCGTTTTTAATCACTTCACATAAAATCATTTCATTATAAAATAGGCCAATAAGGTTTAGAATTGTTACAAATATGAACGTGATAAACAATTGTACTCTCGTACTCTAACTCTTTTAAAAACTGACAGGCCGTATCCGGGATAGTACAGAAAGTTTTGTGGAAACCACAGAAATTTCTTGAGCACGCAGTCAAAAGACTTAAGTTTACCACTCGTAACTTTTGAAAGAATCCACCGATTGACTTTAAATTACTCTCAAACGAAAGAACAAAGCATTAAGCTGAAAGAAAATGCTTTGACCGGCAGGCCGCAGCCGAGACGGTTTAGAAACTACAGAAATTTCTCTAACGCGCAGTCAAAAAACTTCACCATTTCATTTGTAGTATAATGTATAAAATTACGTACGTGTGTAGCCATATGCGTCCAGCTCTTGTGAATGTTTCAGCCCTGATGACGAACTCCACTTGTGAGTTCGAAAGCTTGGCCTAATATATATTTTTTAACCTGGAAGAGTTATTTAAAAAAAAACCTAACTGCAAATATGGAACCCAGGCGTCAACTATTCACCTTGATAATGTATAAAGTGTTAAAATTAAAACGTTTGAAATTAAATTCAAAACATTTGAAGCCCTAGTTAAAGAATTTCACCTTCATATTACAATGTATAAAATTAAAATGTATGAATATTGAAAAGTTGCAAACGAAAATCCAATCTTCGGTTTTTTAAATCTAAGCTTCGATTTTCAATTTCCCAATAAAAGAATCAAAGCTCAAATTACATCATGTGAAGGTTACGTAAACTAATTTGATTTGACCACGGGTGATACATAACATAATTTTATCTGACTTGTCTTCGATTAAACTTATTCATGGACTATCATTGACGATAGATTCAAATAATGAAGTATAGTCTGAAAAACAACAGTAGTTTTACAGTTGTATTTCTACGGTAAGAACGACAGCCAGAAATCGACGGTGAATCACGGTCATCATCGTCGGCGTGCAGTTTTAGCGTCTAAAATTACCGTAGATCACTGGTAATATTATTTACCGTCGGAATACTTAGATAAAAGATGAAAACCGATCATAATTACCGTTAGGCCGGCGATAAAATTCTGACTGGTTATATGAAAAACATAAACCTATCAGTTTAAAACTTTCCACTATTAAATTACTTGAATGGAGTATTATCTTCTATTTTTATATTCCATCAGTAGTCTGCTAACATGCCAGGGCTCCATTCCTTTGAATCGTTTCTCCATCACTGAAATATTCCTATGGAGTCTTTCACATCATCAAGATTCTTCGCCAAAAATCCAAATGAGTGTAGATTATTTGAAATTTTAGACATGCCACATGTTACTCATGGAAATACTTTTTTTAATTCTAGCTTGACTTAAAAAAAGTAATTTTTGTCAAATATAAGCTCACAATAATAAATCTGTGTAAAGATCATAAAAACATAAGTGATCTGTCACCATTTTTATGTACAAAAAGAGGGGGAGATCAATTTCTGCCATTTTTTTCTGAAATTCTCTGAAGTAACAATTTTGCAAAAACCATGCCTAAATCCGCAAAATAGAGGCCCGAAATGGATTTTCCCCGTCACTTTGCTTGTAAAAACAGCCACAGATTTCGGGAACTTAATTGAATGTTGTGGAGTGTTATTAGAGAATATTTATACGAATATTAGACCCCAAACATCCGACTTCTAAAATAGCAAGATTTCAATCCTTGAGATCAGCCATTCTCAACCTTTCCTCCAACATTGACACTATGCCTTATGTACTAAATATATTAGGCCAAAATTGTCATCAACTAGAGGTAAATTTACCCCTAGTTGAGATCACGAATTACTGCTTTAGAGTATAACGTAAAGAGCGTCGTTGAAAGGCCGGCTAATTGACATCCTACCATAGATATGCAGAAGGCCTCTTTTATCCGGGTCACATCTCAAATGAGTAAGGACCACTTAATTTCAGCTGGTCGTCGATTTCAGACCAGACTAGAAGCAATCATTGAAGCCAACGGTAATTCAAAGAATAATTTGATGTAAAAGTATGGTCAAGAATATTTTTATTAACTTGAGTCATATGTATCTAGGGCTATTAAAAGTGCTGTCGTGTATAAATCATATTAAAAATGTCCTTTAATAGCCCTCGAACATTATATCTCCATACTATATCACTAATGCAGGGGTAAAATAAATTCAAGCATAAATATGTTCAGCCATACTCGATTAAATTACGCGCCATAAAATTTATAAACAACTCAAGACTAGTGCTATCTAGATAAAAAATGAAGGATGATTCCCTCACCACCACGCTTCAGTACAATGTTCACGAGCAAGACCGGCATGAGCGCTTGTCTTCGTGTGGTCCCTTGCAATATTTATAGTGCCATAGAAGGGTGTGTTGAAGGGGCCGTCCCGCTGTCGAGTTTGCCTTCAGTGTTACGGCTGCACAGCTAGCGCGCAGCTCCCCTCGCGGTGCACAAACAATTCTAACGCCATTATCGCTCTGGGGGAGTCCATCACACTCACAATTGCCCTCCATTTTAGGAGGAATAAATTTTCCTGCTGTAAGAGCCACAAATTGCTTTGGAGGAAGGGGCTTGAGAGGGTTGCGGCTCCCCGTCGCCCAGCTCCCGATAAATTCGCTGGCCCCGACGAGCATTCATTCTCATTTGGGAGCTCCAAACATGTAGACTTGTTTTCATAAATTTAGCTCTTCTCAGTGAGGCTAGTCACTGAATGAGAGTAATAAGCATCATAACCGACGTCGGGAAGGTTATTTTGTTCACACCACGAACCAGTGCACGGAATTTTAAGATCGTTTATACTTTACTTCATTAACCATTTATCAAACTAATTCTTAATACCTGGAGGCTGATCATAATTTCTGCAGTTAAGTTTGCGACTCAATATTCTCATTTTTCATTTAAAACGTTACTCTTTTTCTTACCACAATAGGTGTTTTTATTTTTCGTTTGTGAAAATCTGCCGCAACAAGCAAGTCTAATATTAATCCCTGATGTCAAGAAATTCTAAGCATATAGGTTAATATACTTGTAAACTGTCATAAGTGTTTTCACCCCACAAAGTTCGTTATCTTTATTATTTCCATGAATTGACAAACTCTATTCAATTTCAGTTAACGAGCTATAGGATACATTTTTATGTTTTTTCTCTCCGTTTTTGTACAAGCATCAAACTGGACGTCATGGCACCTAGGTATGTTTACCAATTAAAGACATTTGGATCTCATTTCGGCAGTAATGTTACTCTTTATAATTTTTTCCCTTTATAGGACATTAACATTTTCTTCTCTTATTCATGTCCTAAATTTTTTTGTGCTTGTGTGGTGCTTATCCCGGTCTTGAGTAGATTATGACACCCCTATCTAGGTTGTCACTTCCACGAATCACTCCAATTATGTCGTACATGTCTTGTAGCCGTTGTAAGACAATCGTTTTCATGTTTATAACTCAGGTGGACTCGTTTGTGCCACTATTATTAGCATGGATATATCATAATTCGTTGCGTGATAAAACATACTTTCTCCGAGTTCCTTGATTGGAATACTAGTTGAGACGTAGGAGTGAATGTATAGTTCTGAATGTCAACCTATTGTTCTTAGACTTAGGATTATTTTAATCCTCCCGTTTTACTGTCAAAAAATTCCTTATATCGCAAGTCCCTGAGTTCGTATTTTATTGTCAGTGTGCACTAAGATGAGTGTTAGTGTTTTCAACAGTGTATCGTCACTGAAATTGTATTTCCTATCCTAATTGTAGTTACATTTATTATCAAATCTAGATTAAAGCAGGATTAGGAAACAGCGCCCTCAATCATTTGTTTTGACTTGGGACATGGGTATTACGATACTCATGTGTGTGTGTGTGTATCATATAAGGATCCTCACTATAAGATTTTTTAAAAACCAAAGATGAGCTGTTTGTATCATCTTTATTGGAAATAAACTGTTGTTCTTTTTTTTTTCATTATTCCTTAATTGTATTATTTATATGTACATTAGGAGCGTTAAGTTATAAGAATTTCAAATACCACATTATGAATGTTTTAAATGAAACGATGCTCTGTCAAGAAAACAAATTCTATCCCCATAGACCTACAAAACGATTTGAACATTCCTCAAGGATCCACCTTATGCCTAACTTACTATTTTCATTTGTAATTTCCTTCCAATACCATTGAACCCAAGAATCTCTATGAATGTAGATGAAGATCAAATCGCAATAAGTTTTATGTTCGGATTGTTAGAAACGCAGGTAAGCGCTCGAGGTCCTCTAAAGCCAGGGCAGCAGACCGGTACCAGTCCGCGAACCAATTGGTACTGAGGACGCAAAAGAAGTATTTAAACCTTATACAGCCCGGAAGTACTATACAGTCCTTTTTTAAAAAAAATTCAGTCTTCAGAATGTCTATCGCCGAAGAATACGAGTGCTAAATACATTCAGTTGCTATTCTGTTTCAAAAAAAGTAGCGCCAAGCTTTTGAATTCCATGTTTATAGTCAGTTATTAGAAAGAATTAAAAGCAGATGGTGACTTCGTTTCTAAAACTAGTGAACTGCAATTTAGAGAGAAAATGACTGACAAGGCAGGAAGGCTGGCCTAAACGTAAAATTTATTAGAGTTATGGGGGCACTATATAGAGAATGGAATTTTATTGCGATTAATGATTCTGTGCCAACAGTACATCATTCATCATTACAATGAAAGTGTTTATATCAGTTGTATGTACGACTTTTGAATTTTTATATATAAGTTTTCATAGTTTTCCTCTTAAAGATTCATGATTATGAAAAGTTAATATAAAACTGAGTTAGTACATGGAAAATGTTCTGAACTTAAGTTAGGGTGTAAATGTTTCGTGAAAAAATGATAATGTAAAAAATGGAAAATTGATGAAAATACTCACGCTTTTACATTTCAATACTTAATGAACTCAAACACTAAAAACTCTTTTCTTCAAATTTTTATGTATTTTTTCGTTCATTTTCATAATTTTCATATCGTATTTTTACTTGTATTTTCAAAAATAATTTTTATTAAGTTTATCATTGAATATTAAAATGTAAAATTCGCCCAGTTCTTCCTCATAGCGAGTCACAACTAAGTTACCTAATCGCCATCTATTGTATTATAGAAGGAAGGTGGCTAAAAGCGTGTGGAAACACCCACACGATCACTCATTACATTTATTTCTTCTCCATCTGCTGTGAGACCTAGCTTCTACAATATTACTTCATTTATATGCAGCATAGGGTGAATGTTTATTTTTTCTCCTATTATCAAGTTCATCATTTCATTCTCATGCGTATCTTTTCTAAGTCTTAAAAAAATTATAATGCAGTGAAAAAATTGGGCTGCAGAAGGCTATTTCTCATTTTATTTACTAATTGTGTCTAACGATTTTTTGCCTTTCATTTTCCAAGTTATAACTCGGTCATTTGAGGACTGAAATTACAGCCCAAAAATTAGCGAAAATGAGTACCAAACATACGTCGTTAGAAATTTTTATTGCGATGCGAACGGGAAAAGGCCCAGTGAAGAAGCTGAAGAAGAGCCTTTGACATGAAAAAATAGTTCGCTTCCAACAGACAATATCATGAAACCTACTTGAAATTTGGATATTTTGTGACAGGTGTTTCCCCTACACCAACACCGCTCAGCGTGGTACGCGCCGACCGGCTCTCTAGTGAAACAATGAAATCTTCAAAACTGCTTCACCACCTGAAAACCATGCACCTTGGATTAAAAGGCAAGTCACTAGAGCATTTTGAAAAAATGGGTATATGAAGGACAGAATAAATTTTTGCGAGAACGTATTTTCATTAGTGTGGTGGCACACGTTAATATAAGAGAATGCCCTGAGAGCATCATAATTGCATAGCAGGCTAATAAAAGCGGGCGCACACTTGTCCGCATCGTACGGACGACACACAACGGACGAATCGGATTGTTTTTGGGGTCTGCGCACATTGGTTCGCATCGTACGGACGGCACGCATCGGACTCATCGGATTTCTATCCGCAGATCTGAAGCTGAGCTCTCTCTGGAAGGTCATAATCCATATCTTTGTAGTTATAAAGTTGTAAAAATTTTGAACATTGATAGTAAAGAGGAAGAAATTGTAGTGTTTAGCTGTTTGGTGGCAGAAGCAGAAGAACAGAAAGTTAATAAAAGGAAAACATGGATTCACAACATAAACAGGAAAAGGCTGAAATTTGGATAATTTCAAACATTCTTCCCTGATTCGGTGGAAGATGATATAAAAATTTTTCGTTACTTTCGCATTACTTTTTCAAAATTCTGTCACCTTCTCATTATTTTGGAAATGTACATAGCAAAAGAAAACACTTCATTCCGCACTCCAGTCAGCCCAAAAGAAAGACTAGCAGTTTGCTTATGGTAAGGATGCAATAAAATTTACGGACATTTTCCGTTTATTTTGTAATCTTGCACAAAATGGATAATAAGTGTATCATTCTTTACCTTCAAGGTAGGTAAGGTGCCCCTACCTTTATATAGAACTAAATAATATAAAACTAAATGATATTATAACGACGATGCGACGATATGGTCGCACATTTGCCGGCAAATGCCGTATAGGCCATCAGCATCGTTAGTACGCATCGGATTGAATGCTCTTGTGGGGATCCCCATCGGCATTACCGATGCCCGATGCGTACGATGCCGTCAAATGTGCGCAGTCCCATTTGAAATAATGTAAAGAATACTAAAATCCGATGCGTGCGATGCGTGCTGTCCGTACGATGCCGACAAGCGTGCGCCTACCTTAAAAGGCCATTCACTCCCGGTGAAGAATAATAATTATTGATCGTGCCCTTCATTGAAGATTTTTGCTGTGAATTTCTAGAAGAGGCAGGTGTTAAAAATAGCACATTTGACTCTAGCAGCTAGCATTGTGACTATATAGCCGAAGACATAGAGTCGCAAATTATTGCTGGAGAGGATTAGTACATCACCGCGTTACGCATTCGAGGTTGATGGATCTACAGATATCGACAAGGTAATACAACTTTTTAATGAGCGAAATCTTTATCAAGAGAAAACCAACACTATAGAAGTAAAACTGTTCGGGTCTCTGGATATTCATATATCAGGACAACTAAAACGATCTTTCTGTGTGGCAAATGCACTGACGGAGATGCTGCCATGACCGGACGACTGTCTATTTTACTGTTCGAATTTAGGAGGCTATACCTGAGAGAGAATCTATACTTTGAACCATTCAAATGAAATGCAGGTAAACTGAAAAATGTCACCTGAATTCAAAGGCATATTGAATGATATCGGTAAAGTTATTGACTACATCAAAGCACACGCCCTAAACTCGTGCCTGTTTGAGTAGCTGTGCGAGGAGATGTATACAGAGTACAAAAGCCTTCTGTTGTACGCAGAAATAAGATGGTTTTCAGAGGAAAATCGCTAACCAGAGTATTTGAATCATGAGAGCTATTACAAAGATTTCTCTCAAGAAAGAAGTCACCACTGGCACCACATTTCAGTGACAAGGTTTGGGTCGCAAAACTTAATCTGTTCATACAGGGGAAAATGACAGCTGTTTCAAGTTCACAGACGAAGTAGCGACGCTTAAGGCTAAATCGGATTTGTAGGGACGACGCGTGAACAGCAATTTTGGACATGTTTAAAACATTCACTGAGATTTTGAGCGCGACTGAGCCTTCATTCACCCTGTTGATGTACGATCACCTGTTGTTGCTCTAAAGTTCGAGCGCTACTTCCCAACTACAGAAGACCAACGAACTGGTAAGGTATGGATCCGCGACGCATTTGCCAAAAAAGGAAATCTAGAATGCCTGTCCAAGAAGAAGATCAGATGAGGGAGATTGCAAATAACGGTGTCTTTAATTAACTCTTTCGAGTCTGCTCTGACATATGAGTCCCACCGGATATTTTAAAAGTCCATAGAGCTATATATGTCCCAGAAATATGTTCTATTACATCAAAACTCACAGTTATAGGTTCGGTAACTTTTCGCTCCACTTTTCTGCTATCTATTGCACAATGTCAAAGAGCAAAAGCGACAGTTGACCCGCTACTGCTGATAAAGTTTTTTTTATACAGATCTTTCACAAATTTGTCTTAAGTTTTTTCAATTTTTTTACAGGGTAAAATTATTGTTGTAATACTATTAAAGGGAATTTTCATTCAAGATTGTTTGAACCTTATTGCTCGTGACTGTTTACTGGGACATAATCATCTCAGTACACATAAACTGACATGTCTGCTGATACACCAGGGGGCCAATTCTATAATAACCCTTATGATATGTATATAATAAATCATTTTTTGCTTAATCTGTTTCCAAACGGATAGTGAAGCAGAAACATGTTTATTCACCTGTCTAAATCAATTTTGTGAAAGCCGACACGTTAAAACTATGTTCAAGACAACTCGGTCGGTATTCTGGATTAAAGTCGTGGTGCTTTACCCTGACTTAACCGCCACAGCAGTTAAAATTCTATTGCCATTTCTGATATTTTATCAATATGAAGCAAGGTTTTCTGCAGTCGGAGCAATCAAAACAAAACCACGGAATGAACTGGGCATAGGCAACACACTTCTTGAGTCATTCTCTCCTATTATCCCTTGATGGAACCGTCTCACTGCAGATAAACAAACTCAGAGGTCTCATTGATTTAGCGTTCCACTCAATGTTCCACTTAAATGTTCATGTGCTTACATTTGTTTTTCTAGCGTATTGTATTTTAATTTGGAAGCATGTTTAAATGAACTATTACTTTAAAATTGTTTAAATCATTTAATTAGGTCATGACATCAGCCTAAACCAAACTCAATGCTTAATATGCAGCTTCAAGCAATTACAAAATTACCAAAATTAATTCTAGAAAATCGCTCCTGGTAAGCCGGTAGATAGAGTAAAAAATTGGGCGTTTGGTTTGACCGAAATGTGCCTTGCAAATTCCAAAAGCAGAAAACGTGTGAAATAATATAAAAAAGTTTAATATGTATCGATTGTATGAAGATAATCCTAGACAAAAAAAAATGATATCATTAGTTCATCAAATTCAATTCTAGCATCAATCGTCGTATGATAATTTTCATTGCTTTGCATGAACGTAATGATCGCTCTAATATCTCTCTCGATAATGTTTTTCTCTAATAAATATTCTCAAAGTGAGTTACGAAAATGCATAAATTTTTTGCCGTACATAATTCAAGAAGAACAATTATCCAACCCTCTCTTGACGTTACTTTTATGGGCCAACATGAACAAAAGAAGATTCCTCATTCATTAACTAACAACGCTATGTTATTGCCTCTTCAGATCTCCCTGAGAACAATGCTTAAGTGAAATTTCACCTACCCACTTTAGCGAACAAAATGCTTTCGGAGAAATTATATTTTTGTAATTTACTGTGCATTTGAGACTGGGCTAAAAACTTGTCAGTATCAGGTGCCTAACAGAGCACAAACTCTTACAAAATGTAATAAAATCTCAACCAGTGAAAGAATTCAAGGCCATTTCGGCCAGTGATATTGGCTTAGGGAATCACACCTCCTTGGGGCAAATGTATGCTCCCAGAGTAAGAACTAAATAATTCCTCTTGAAATTCTGTATTTCGCAATTATAGTTATTGATAATCACGCCTGCTTGTATGCGCGTGTGGTATGATAACATATGTCCGTATTGCTATTTCGTTTTATGCGTTCATGTACATGTGTTAGAGCCAAATAGCAGAGCCTGTAATTTTCAATTAATCTTCTCCAAATGTTGTATGTTTATGCAGCAACTGTGAATTTGTTACTTATACTATTGTTTCTTTATTTTATGTTGTTATGGCTGAGCTCACGTGTCATAGACTGTGAATATTCCGATAAGAAATTTAAATGAACGCCCCGAAGCTTAGGATGCACTCAGATTGAAGATGAAAAACCAATTTTTTTACTCGTGAACATTTTCGTAACCAGCACAACTTCAATTTTTCCTGTTCACGGTCTTCGTTTCTGAAACGCAAGAATCATGTTAATTTGAATGTAAAATGATTTTCTAAATTCCGACGAACACAATCAACTTTCAACTCAAAATTTGAATGAGTAAAAATGAGAATCAATTACGAAAGTTAGAAGAGAGTTCAAAGTCAAGTCACCCCCAGAATGTGCACCCTCAGTTTTACGTAAGTAAAAAATATATCTGTCGGGCCAAGTGCGTGCCTGCGTTCACTGTGCCAAGCATTGCTTTCGTTGTGCTTCGATCACCTTTTAGGGTGGTCGGTAGCGCGATCGATAGCGTTCTGGCGCGGTGAATTTAAGTCCTGAGTTCGAATCTCGTGAGCTCCTCGTACATTTATTGAAAGTTAGAAGTTAATACCATTTCTGAGTTATTTCAATATCATAAAAGTTTATTTCTCTGTTCTTTCTCGTCGTAAAACGTTTCAAGAAGCTTCGTTGTAAAAGAATTTCTCAGTTTCTAATTCCGAAATATTATCCTACTGGCATTGCTAAAGAGAATATTTTATCATTTCTTCGAAAGGAGAATCATGTTCTCGTTGATTGATGAAGGTTTCTTAAACGTTTTTTTTAAATATGTACGTGAGACATATTAGTTTCAAATTTCTTAGCAGCTGATTGTATTAAGGGGCATAATTTATTTTTGCTCACAACATCTGTTATTGCATTATAAATTTCTATCAAAGAATCGAGCTCATGTGTCTATAGAAAGTGAGAATGGGTCTTCCACTGCGTTTTTTATCGTAGTCTAACCGTATTCTTTTTCGTTTTCGCTAATTAATAATGAGCATTCTGAAGTTCAGGCTAAACAACCTAAGTGAATGCATTTTGTAGCAAGACCTAATCTTCTTTAAATTCACCTTCCCTTATTAGTCCCTAGGGAGGATCAGAGGAATGTCGATAAAGTACTAGTTTACTAAATGCTATATTAGTCAATGCCTATGGGTTAGAGTGGCACAGAGCGTATTTTCATTCAGTCGGTGACATAACTAGAGAGAGAGGATGAAAGAACCTCGACAACTGTCCCCTCACGTAACCTTCAACAAAACCAAGAGAAAATAAGTAATACCAGACTAATTCAAACGTATGCAAAACAAGCATATACGAATCTTAAATAAGGACATAACACTTTTCATTAGTACGATATACACGCGCTCATGTTCGTAACGGTACAAGAGTTTGAAGAGTTTTCCAGGGTAGAACAGGAGGATAAGAACAAAGAAACGTTAACCAAGAGGTTAAGCTTAGATTCGATGGCTTAAGCGGCCAATAGACGATCAATTTAATCGTCAATATCATTGACTCAATATATTGATGAATTTTTTTTGGCCACTAAGTCAATAATTGACGGTTGTCAATCAAGCCCACAGATGATCAATAAAATTGTCAATATTCATCATTGTCAATTATATTGACAATAAAATTGATCGTCCATGGGGCGCTTTTTACTACATAGTGTTAGCTGAAGTATACTGCATACTAAACATTTATTTATTTTTTTTTCAATCGTTTGTTCAGCTGTTTACTTGGTTATTACGATAACTTTGATAAAATCATACCTCTTACGGTATGTTTACCCACTAGGAACTATTATGTTAAGACAATTGTAAGGTTTTATCTTTTGTGGTGGATGTTTTGCACCTCCAATTCTAGGAATAAATTTTTACTCTTTTTCTGGAGATGACGTTATTACAAGCGACGGGAAGTGAGTTTAGGGATAGGTTTGAATATTCTTATTGTGAATGCACTAAGCATTCATTTCTGGAAATTTTACTCATTAAATTATAGTTACTTAAAAATTAGTACGTGCATCACAAAAACGTAAAGAAAAGGTTGAGGCTTAATAAATGAAGTACCAAAAACTCACACAGTGGATTGGGACTAGATCGAAGTGACTGAGAGACGAGGAACATAAATTGTTCGATTTTGATTGATGGTGTACGCCATCGTATTTGATTTAGCAGCGAGGGGACATGCCCCAGAAGAACTCTTAGAGCTTTATAATTTTTTTTATGTTTGTAACAAAAGTAACATCATATTGCAAGATTTATTGATTAAATCCCACCAAAGGAAGTCAGGAACATATGCACCAATTCGTTACAAAATCAAAACACAATAATTTCGATTTATAATAACATGAAAATACGGATAAAGAGCTACCTCAAGAGGGCGCTCCTAACGTTTGGATGCCGTGGTGAAGGTGGATAAAGATATACGAGACGTGGGGAGAATGAGGTGGAGCAGCCTGGGGCAGGATTCACAGATTACTTAACGCTCACATATCTAACAGTTATCTACGTTACTCGACTTGGTAATGATCACCAAATCGTTTTGAAACGCGATGTTGTGAAATTGCTTGTGCAAATTTCAAGTCGTCTAACGAGAGCCTTAAGTTCTGATTCGTCGACCAACTGTCCCCTAACGTAAACTACAACAAAATCGAGCGAACAAAAGTAATTCAAGATCGACCAATTCAAGTTGTCTCCAACGTTGACGTTTCTCCAACTCTTAAGTATGAGCCAATTCACTTCCCCATTTTTTGCGCACCTTCAAGTTATTGTACGTGTTAGCAGTTGTAGGAATGAGTATCTTGATAGTTCGCTCAAATGCTTCAATTACCTGGATAATGGTATTTAGTTGGGAAACTATAGCTCAATTATTTTTTATAACTTCGGGTTTACCAAATTTGCTTTACAACTCTGACTCAGCGATTAATACAGAGGGTTGTGATTGAGTTGAAACTGAAATCCGTCCCCCGTCGCTCGAGGAAGCAGCCATATCATTCTGAGAGGAATGAAGGGGAATACGTTTGCATGGAATACCCATTAACTTCAAGGCACAGGAGACTTGCTATATGTATATACATCTTAATGAAGTACCCTTCAATGTATTTTTTTTTCTCCAAGATTATACCGCAAGTTGAAGTATTCAATATTGTTCACCACTGATATATGTGAAATATTGCGAAGACATGAAAA
Organism: Morinoia aosen; assembly: GCA_030386875.1. Classification (NCBI taxonomy): domain Eukaryota; kingdom Metazoa; phylum Arthropoda; class Malacostraca; order Amphipoda; family Talitridae; genus Morinoia; species Morinoia aosen. The sequence continues at coordinate 47,976,855 of CM059575.1, forward strand.
ATGGTCAGGGGAGACGTACAGAATGTCAAAAACATACACAACTCAGGCTCGTAACGAAATACTTTATTTATATGGGGAGAGAAAACACTTGGGAAAAGTGGTAGGTCCGTGATAGTTCCCAATTACGTTCTTTGGTACAATGTAGAACCAATGTCTCCAGTATCTTTAGGCCTTCTCTTAGAAATCGTTCCACAGCAGTGGTCGAACATTTCGCGTCATTGAGTATAGAGTGATGGATGGAATTGGCAAAATTAAATTAACTCAAACTAACAATTAACTGATACGGGTGATAGTTTAGTTAACAATGCTGCTGGAATTTTTAGGAGATATACAGAAATTCTTTTTATGAACAGTAAAAAAATTACATGAAAACATTGAACATAATAAAATACAAAAAAAATATTCTTGGAATGAAAAAAAAACATTCAAATTTTATGATATTCAAAGAACTTCAGCAGTAAATTAAAGTTCAAATTGTAACCCATGAGTTGAACAACATACACGGTCATTTAGATAATTTTGCATCAATTCGAAAACGTTAATTATGATCTCTCTAAAAGTTTGCAACATTAAAGGGCAAGGGTTACGCTTAGTATTCTATAAAGCTGGCAATCGCCATTCGGTGTTTGGTACATAAACATTAACCAATGGAACAGTCGAAACGCTCAGCTGCCAGCGAACTTCGCAGAATGAACCGAAGCCAAGCCTTTTTATGCAAAATCATTCTAGTACTGTAGGCAGGCAGTTTATGATGTCTCTATGCGTTTTGATGAATCCGGCAAAGATTACAGAGCCATCCACATGGTAAAAAAGATATTCGCAAATCTCGTTTTCGATCTGGCTTCAGAACGAGCGTCAAGGCTTACTAACATCGTCATTGTCGAAATTGGGTAAGAAGAGGCTTGTAGCAAAACGATGATTTACAAAATGATATAAGACTTTGAACCAACCTCTGATGCATAAGGTAGGAAGTGTCTCCTAACTAATAAGATGAAAAAAGTTAGTTAGGAGAGGAAAAGAAAGATTTGAAGTGCTTAAAGGTTATCGTTTTTTTTCTAGTAAAAATATTTATACATTTAATAGGGTTTGCAACATAAATAATGATCGCATGAGTTCTTCTTAGAGCACTGGCGTTCAACCCTTGACACTCACGAAGAAACCAGTTTGCGTCATAACCCTCTGCTTGGTTTCAAATGCGGCTGACGTCTTTACCAGCTTCTATACGACAACGAAGAATCCAGAATCTAAGTTGACGTCTTGTAAACAGAAATCAATCCATGGATGAAGGTCAATGATTCAAACATGAAGTTCATGTTCCAGCAAGTTGGCCTCATACCCCACGGTGAGCAAGACCGTTGTTTTACTCAAGAAGTATATGACTGGCGAAACCGGGAGAAAGGCTTTTGGCCATTCTCCATAACCTTCCATAACCATTTTGGCCATAACTTTTCAACTCGCCAGACTCAAACATGCCAGATTACTGTTTTCGGTCGCAAATTGAGGCCAAGCTCGTTCAAGGTCTTGCAACAGTGTCAGCCCGTAAGAAGGACATCAAAATTAATGTCTGTGGAATTGTTAGAAACGGAAGAAGTTATCCGTGTAGTGTCTAGCTTTCGAAAGTTTCAGACGCCGTCATCATGGTTGAGGTTGGTCATTGCAACAAAGATTTTAGTCTGATAGTCTGTTAAAAATTGTCAAAAATTCTAAATATTATGCTTCTTATTTCTTAAATTATCAAGATCTAAGCAAAGAAAGGGAAATCGTTCGGATTTATCTGAAAGACCTGTAGGTCAGTCGTCAGTTATCCAGTCAACTGCTGAATTCATATTAAATAAAAAATATGTAAAATTTCTCAGAGGTCCCATAACCTAAAAAATATTACGCACACATAGGTGTCTTGACCATTCTTTTTGAAAGACATACAGCTCGTGCTGGCTAGGCAAGTTCACAGTGTTATACTACAAATCCTGAAATGTTAGATGGTTCATTATTTTATCTGGAAACGACTGGACCGCCCTTGTCTCAAATTTTACCTTTCATTTTACTTGCCATTACTTCTACAAGATACTTAACCTTCTGACTCTTTTTTGCCATAATTGAAGCAGCCTGACCCCTAAAGCAGATTATGTTGAAGGTAGGGGCGAAGAGTAAAGGCAGGATCTTCTCAAGCTCATCACAATCATGAAGTTTTGATGGGGTTCAAATCAAGCGATTGTCCATGCGCTTAATTTTCCCTCATTTGCTATGGACAAATTTCCAACATTTCTAGCCTTGAGGATGCGAGCATCCTCAGAAATCCCCAGGCCATTAGGAAAGTTAAACTTTATGGAAGGTTCAACGGGGTAAAAAAGTACCAGTAAATAGTCGGGTGAATTGATTTGTTCTTGTAAAGTGGCGTTGATTCATTTTCATACCAGCAAAACCACCCCAATAAATATCTTTACTCTCGGAGGTCTAAACAGGTGGGACTATGCAAGAAGGATCCATTGCTTCGAGTAGCTGTGGTCATTCCCTAACACGCCCATTATTTTGAAAGAGGGACTTACTGGACTCATCCTACCACATTACTTGCTTTGAATCCTCAACAGTCCTGTCATGGTGTTCTCGAGCAAATTACAAATGTTTTTCCTGATTAGCCGCTGATACTGGTGGGCCCCTGGCGGATTTTTATTTCACTAAATTCATTGACAGGAACTTTCTACGTATAGTCCTTTGAGAAACTGTTTTTAGATCTTCACAAAACTCGCCAGTTATCATTTGCGTCAATGAGCGACACTAATCATTCCCTGAAACGTCTGTCTACGTCGTTCAAAATATTAGCCGCTCCAGATCCACGAAATGAACCAAACGTGCCATGCTGTTTCTGGAGTGCTAGTGTTTTCTCGATCGTTCAGATATTGATCCTTGTTTCTGTACTAATGTTCTAAGTTTATTTGCTGTTCTGATGAAGTCCAATGATGAGTCCTTTATCAAACGCTAGCTGGTAGTTCCTTCCCACGGGTTAGTATTCCTCCAATGCTAATGGTAATTTAAAATTCTAGATACACTTAATTAAATAAAGTTCAATATGTATCGATTGTATGAAGAGAATCTTTGACAAAAAACTTATGTTATTAGTTCATCAAATTCAATTCTAGCACTGTCGTATTTTGATTTTTATTGCTTTGATAAACACTTCTAGATATTGCAAGTAAATGGCCCTGTTTGATAAACATTACTAGATATTGCAATGTGCCATGCACAGTTTAACTGCTACAAATGAACTCGGAAATGAATAGTTACAAAATTTGTCGAGTAGGTAAATATTTGAGGTGCACGACTTTTTTTCACCACTTAGTGTATTGGTCAGAAATAACTGTATTGTAGAATAAAGTTCACATTTCAAGATGAATTGATTCATTTATCAAGTTTTAAATTTTGAATGGTATACTGGAATTTGGTTCAACTCAACGCTATTAACTAGTGATTCCAAAATAAAAATGAATACTTCGAATCGCATTCATTTAAATTATAAGAAAGAAAGACAGTGACATCATCACAGAGAGCTTGAACAGTGCACATGTGGGAAACTTTTCTAATTTGTTTTTATCAGCAGTTGCAGAAGTAAACTTACCAGTAGACTGAAAACGAATTCACTTATTTTGTATTACAATTGACTGATACAAATGCAATGTAAACTTTGAAAACATATGATACATTGTTATTGAGATTACTTTTTGTTCAGCAAAATATGTTAGAGAACGTGAATTGTTAGAGCAGCTCTTTCTATCTTTCTCTCTCTCTATCTTCCTTGCAGGAACGGTCCCAATATACCCAGCATTGCTGACAAAAAATTAAGTCTCAGCGGATTTTGCTCATGGCGCGCGTGACCGACCTTTGCAAATTAGTTCGGCAGAAAAGAGTTCACGAATGCCCTCGGGAAATCAGGTGATCTTTGTAAGAGCAATCGAACTTGGAAATGTTACTGTCGGTGTTCGAGCGCTCTTCGTAACCCCGCAGCACTTCTGTTATATCCGTTGCATAAAGATGAGTGCTTCAAGCCGAGAGTCGAGTGAACTTCCCAACAAATACAGGTTTTCTTCAGAAGTTTTGTTACTAAGAAAATACTGAACCAAATGAAAAACCCGATGTCTGCTGTTGCTCATTTTTCATCATGAAGACATTAATATGGAAAGCGCATTGACATACTTAAGATGAAGTTTTTAGCAGCTGAATAACGCTTCACAAGCCTACGGCGCGGTCTGTAATAATTTATCACAGTTGCTTACTAAATATTTTCCTGCAATTCCATAAAAAAGAATGATATTATTGCGTCAGAGGTAATTCTACTCTAGGAAAATAATCCGATATTACATTTATAGCGGGACGTGGCAAGGGGTTCGTAGTGCAGGAGGGGAATACATGCCTTCTGGAGAGTGATGGGTAGAAATAGAGAGAAGATGTGTTTACACGGATGGAGGTGTGAAGACGAAAAAAAGCTACTCTAACATCATCTACCTAATCATATGCAATCATTCAACGAGCAACATGGTGCATGCCAAATGCAATGTTTAAATTGAAGTTTCCACCCACGACTGTTGCAAATATGTTATGATACCACCGGTGTGCATGTCTGACGTCCTACATGGTATAACCTTCCCAAAGGGAAATGACGTTACCATTCTAGAAACCAAACAAGCCAAATAACATAAATTACAGTGGAAGCACTGAAACAAACATCATCGGTCTGTACCGTTTATAGACCTAAGCTGCATTTCAATCACTGACACAATATTTTCATTCCAGTTTAGTAAATTACCGCAATTTGATATTTCACTCCTCTGTTAATGACTTAGCCATAAATGTTAATGAATTATTTTTACCACGAGTACATCACAGACAGAGGAACCCATTTGCCTAATCAATTCTTTAACATGTACGGGGCTTGACTTTCACAACGGCGATATTTGTTATGCTCGAAGGTTATGGAAGACGATGCTCATTGCCCGTATGCACCGTCAAAATTTTAGGGTATTGTAGCAGAAGCAATCCTTCTCCTTCTGATGCATATATATATATCTATATCATACGCTTAAAAAAATCTAAGTTCGTGTGTAACGCTCTCATTCAAGTTTGCGGTATCACTGATGCCGAATTTCTGAGTGTTACATAATAAGCTCGCCTGTACATGTATCGATACGTTTGTCATTTTATTAGCATAGGATAGGCAGGATAGGGTAAATTTGGTTAGGTTAGGATATTTATTGATTTTGTTATTATCATTTTCTTTACTCATTTTATTATTATTATTTTATCATATAATTGTTTTCTTTATTTTTATTTATTTATTTAATTTTATTTTTTTTCCTTTTTGTTTTTTCAATTTTTATTGGTTTTTATCATTGCATTTTTTGGTTTTATATATTTTTTAATTCATTCATTTCTTCTATTTGTTCAATTTTTTGCACTTTTTATCTTGTTCATATGCTTTTCATTTATTTTTTATTTTTATTGTTTTGCTTTTAATTTTTATATTTTTTGATGTTCCAATCTTTTAGATATTTTTCATTTTTTATCTATATATTAATTCTTTTAGAACTCTGTTCTCGAAAAAGACGAAAAAAAAGCTACTCTAACATCATCTACCTAATCATATGCAATCATTCAACGAGCAACATAGTGCATGCCAAATGCAATGTTTAAATTGAAGTTTCCACCCACGACTGTTGCAAATATGTTATGATACCACATTCACATACGAGTTTGCGGTATCATGGATACCGAATTCCTGAGTGTTCCATGAAAAGATCGTGTTTACGTTTGACATTTTATCAGGTTAGCATAGTCTACGTAATGTTAATGAAATATTTTCCCGGGTCCATTGTTTTTCATGTTTGACATATTATCAGGATAGCTTTGGTTAGGGTAGGATATTAGGTTATGTTAGGGTAGGACGGGTTAGGTTCCAATATGTTATGCTAGAATTTGTTAGGTAATGTTGACCGAATTTTTTCTCGGGTTCACCTAGTTGAACGATGACATTGCTCAACCCATTGATTACGTTGATTCAAATGATTCAGGATAAGATAGGTTAGTATAGGGTAAATTAGGTTAGGTTAGGCTAGGATAGGATAGGTCGAGGTACGATAGGTTAGAATGCGACAGGTTAGGATAGGATGATTTAGGATAGGTTAGCATAGGTTAGGTGATGTTGATGGAATTTTTTCACGTGTCCATGGTTTTTTCTATATTTGACACATTATCAGGATAGCTTTGTTAGAGTTGGATAGTAGGATATTTGTTTAGGATGGGTTTCGTTAGAAAATGCTACGTTACAATTTGTTAGGTAATGTGACGGAATATTTTCACGGGTTCACCAGGGTAAAAGTTTTAAGTATCTTGAAATATCAATGAAATTAGTATAGTGTGGGAATATTTCGTTGAGCTAGCACCTACCTCTTCATTTTAGTTTAAAAACTTCAACCTCAAACGCTAAAATGCTTTGCCAGGAAAATTTTCGGTATTTAAAATACAGTTTTTTGTATTTATGAAGAAAACATAAATAAATTTTTAACTGAACTTGCTCAAGCTGAATAGAAAAGGTTATTGAGTATGTTGTTCGGACTCGGTGGAGAGAACTTAGAAGTAATCAGTGGTAATTTACGCGAGTAAGCTTCTGGAATGCTTAAAAAGTGGTTACGCGAAATCTTTTGAGTTCCCTTTTTTTATAATTTACTTTAAATATTTCCGTCCAAGTTAAATAACTTCAAAATTTTGTCAGATACCCTGAACTGGAAGCATTAGCCATCTTGGCACTAGAGTCCCGTTAGTGCTTAAATGGTTAGGTTTGGTTAGAATAGGATAGGTTAATTTAGGTTAGGTTAGGATAGGTTAGCCAGCATAGGTAAGGGGATGTTGCCAGATTTTTTTTCACGGGTCCACGTTTTTTATGTTTGACATATTATCATGATAGGTTCGGTTAGCATAGGTCATGAAGAGATAGGTTAGAATATGTTAGGTTAGGGTAGCGTAGGTTAGAATATGTTAAGTTAGGGTAGCGTAGGTTAGAATATGTTATGTTAGAATTTGTTAAGTAATGTTGAAATTTGTTTACGGCTCCACGTTTTTTTATGCTTCACGTATTATCAGGATAGGTTCGGTTAGGATAGGTTAGGCAATGTTGACGGAATTTTTTCATGGGTTCACAGTTTTTTGCGTTCGGCTTATTATCAGGATCGGTTCGGTTCGGTTAGGATAGGTTATGTTAGGTTAGAACATGTTACGTTGGAATTGGTAAGGTAATGTTGACCGAGTATTTTTTCACGGGTCCACCTATCGCAACGATGGCATTGCCCGTGGAATTTCCACGGGTCCTGCTAATTAAATTAAATTCAAGAAAAAATATACTGGTTTTCTCTTCCGAGATATTTAGATATTTTTGTCTCTCACTATTAATTTCATCTGATTTGCTGATAAAATTTTTCGTCAATAAATTACCATCTCTCTGCCCACTTTGCCGTTTAGTGCCAGGGGACCGAAAACTCAATGCCAAAATTGAACTATGGAGGCAAACCGAGGGTGTGCCAGGTTGTGATATTTGTATCTTTTTACGATTTGTTAAGCGTTAAAGCACAGGCCATGGACCATGTAAGGTTAGAATGAGATATGTAGGCCACGTCATTTTTGTTTTGTTCATCTTAGTTCAAAACTTTAGAGCGACTCTGAAGACTGTTTTATTTAATAATAAAATAACAGTAATCTACTTCTTTTAATTCAGATACACTAAAATTTCTAGTGTTTTATTCCTGTCCTCCAACTTCCTGTGTTTGGAAGCTAAGTGCAGAGGACGACTTAAAATCTAATCACAAAATTAGTCTATGGAAGCTATCCGAGGGTGTACAAGATAATAAAATTTATAACTTTTTATGATTTATTTAGGATTGAAAAACCATTTATCTTATGTTAGGTTAAAAAAGGATGGTTTAATTTATTAAAATTGGGATTCGTTTTTTAATCACAAAATAATCATTATTGCATGGTCGGTATTCGTAGAACCTCCATGAAAATGATCTTTTTTAATTTTCGACTTCAAATCTTATAATATACTTAACAAATTTTGAATATTACGGGTAAACTATATTGAATTTGGCTGTTAAACCCTGTTCATTAATTTGTTCGTTATTCAGTTAATTTCTTATTGTTCGCAATGCATTAAGCACGATCGTTGCACGATCCTCGCACGATCCTCGTTAGACGTAACTGAGGAAAGAAAGACTCATTTTATTTGAATATATAAGTTGGTATGAGAGTTTGTACAAAAATATCTGCCATAGCAGTTTCAACCAACATCGAAAATAAAATTACTAAATCATGAAATTAGGAAAATACACCGGAAACTAATAAATTGCATTGGAAATAAATTACATCCGAAATTTCCAAAACAGTTTAAATTCGAGAAATCAAATTAGAATTCTAACAAAATGAATGTGAGTATATTAACATGCAAATGAGCTACTATCTGGACTACAGATAATAAAATATTATGATAACTTAATTTACCTACGTAGTTTCAAATTTCATCAAAAATTGGCTTAGAAATCGATAATACCTGCTACTTGTTAAAGATCAGGATAAGGTTTTTAAGACTTCATTAATTAACTTCGAGACCCGCCTATGTTGTTATGGTGGTATCAACATGCTCCTGAACTGGCTTCCTATATCACCAGATCTTACAAAGGCAATAACTGAATAATAAGTAAATACTCTAGATTCTGGACATCGCTCTGGGTACAAATATTTAATAGGCCATTATTATGTCATTAATTAGATTCTTTTTTCATTGTATATGTACTTGCCCGCCATCATACCGACTCTCCAGGCAGGATAATAAAATGATCAGGAATTCTTGATGATTTGAGAGAACCGTAGCTTCTGACCATAAATTATGTATGTCGTAACACTAAATAATAAACTTCAGTCTGTCAAATCAGTGTGATTTTTATGACAACACAGTGCCTATTTATTTCAGCAGTACAAATGTATCGCCAACATCTAGGTATACTCTCCCTGTTTCCAGTTCCCTTTAAGTTTCAGCCTGCTCACACTTCCCCGGACTGCGGGGAGCAGCGAGCGTAACAACCCGCTCAACTCAAAACCCCAATACGCGCCATTCTTTAGCGGATTCACTGGCTCGAAACAGAATATGTAGTACAAACATGCATTAATTGCCTATTTCATCAAACTAAAAGCTAAGGATTACCTATTACCCATAAATTGCTGCTCAACAAATTCGAAAGTTTAGAGTATATCTTAAAACACATTGTCATAGTTTGATTATATTGAATACATATTTGATTTCTTAAAAATTCTATACAAGAGAACAGTAGCATTTCTGTATCTTTCTGCGCTACTTTAATGCTGAACGACTTTTTCATAGTTTAAACTATAGTTTAGTATTAACACGTTTCATTTTAAAGCTATTTTCGCAAGCAATCCGTTAGGAGGAACGAATATCGTTACACTGGCTGCACGTTTATGTTGTACCTCATCAGAGAGACACTTTTTCCCTCATAGAAAATTTTACAAACAATTAGGATGAAGACAAGAATGTTAGAGGGAATAAATATTCAAAAAAACATACATAGAACTCTGCAAGCGTTTAAAAATTCTAAATAACTTGAAGACCAAGCGATGAAAGCGATCGGAACACAAGTCACTGATATAAAAAAGTTGAAAATTCTTGTGAGGACAGGCTCAAAGAAGTCTAAAGGCCCGTCCACACTATCAATCTTTCGCCCGAAGTTCGTGTTTTTCGGCAGTCCGCGAACACGAACACAGATGAAAAGTTCGCAGATTTCGGTGTGTTTGTGTTTTCGAACGTGTTGGAAAACACGAACACGAACTTTCGGTCAAACAGCGAACACTCGTTTTGTTTATGTATTGTGGAAGGTGGTTTTGCGAGTGAATTACTTGGTTTCTATGTCTTTCCTATTTCATCGATTTATTTATGTTTTTGGTGCAAATTATGGTAATTGTAGGGTGGCACGGACATTTATTTACCAAAATGAACCACGTAACGATGTTATTTCATTTTATTCAGATATGGCTGAATATGTAAGTAGGTTTGGATTTATTTGAGGTGAATGTAATTGAATAAAAATTGCTGAAACCGAAGCTGAATATGCATAAAATTATCAAAGTTTACTTATTTTGACATCTAGGCTAACTTAAATATAATATTGAATATTTTTCAGTAGTATGCCAAGAGTGGTAGCTACTAATTTGCAGCTGATAAAATTGGCACAAAAATTCATTTGCAAAATCTGTGGCTATTATTTATTGTATTTATTTTTGACATTTTTTGGTTAAAATAGAATATTTTATTTCTCTTATAGCCTGATATTGATACTATGAAATTAAACTAAATGCTATTTTTTTGTATTTTTCAGAAAGTTTTCAAACAATTGGCAATTTTGCATGAAAGGTGTTGATGTAGCAGAATAAATTTTGGAAAACTTATTTTAAATAAAAACTAAGGCAGTTGCCTTAGATTGCCTCTGTAGTACTTCAAAGTAGTTATTGAGCAGTGGTGACTCAATGTCATTAGGTGACTCTACTATGGAACTGCAGAGCTGGGTCTTCAGAATCTTCAACAATGGTAAGTATTTCAGTGAATTGTTCAATTTTTCTACCTAACTTCATTCATGACTATTGAAGTTAGTAAGATTAGTATGTATGAAAGCTTTGTTTAAAAAATATGGTCCTTAAGTATTGAATTTTTATGGCATATAGGCTTAACAATAAAAAATGAATGCAGAAGTGTGAATTAGAATAAAATTTTTCATTTATTTGTGAACCAAATTTTGGTACTTCAACAAACCAGCCTGCTATGCAGGTTGTAAATTGGATACATTTTTTCTCAATCAATATTATTTGTTACAAATACTATTGGAAATAATTATCAACTTTTAACATCAGGTGCCACTTCCAGCACTTTAGCTTTGGCAAAATTCTGGCTTTGTCACATCTCTCTACAAAAACTACTTTGATGAACTTCACCTATGTTTGATTGAAATTTTACAAAATTAAACTTTGATTTGCTCAAGTGTGTAATTCTAATGTACCAAGTCATTCATAATTATTCAAGAGTTTCTATCATTTTTAGAGAGCCACCTATGATTAATAGGCAAATTATTTTCTTCTCTTCCGTCAGGTTGAGAAGCCCATTGCCACCCAAGTCCTTCAGTCCATTGCCACCCAAGAAGCAATTGAAATCATTGAAGACTATTCACGGGCCTTCCTCGAATTGGTTACCATCATTACAGGTCATTACAAAGACCCTGCCTTCAAGTTCAAGCACCTCTGATGAATCCCTACCACCATCACCGTGGTCCTTTTTGTTGGTAGTCTTCTTCCAACACAAGTCTCTAAACCAGTGGTTCCCAAACTATCTTACCTGACGCCCCCTTTTTGCTTTCAGTAGACCGGCACGCCCCCAGTGCCTCTTTGTTTTCATATGACATGATTCTTACATCTATTTCATAGCATTGTTCAGTAAAACATATTTGTTTGTATTACATTTTAATAATGAAAGCCACTCAAACGAATAGTACTACATTCCAGTAACTAAAAAGGAAACATTTGGTTCAAAGAGAGCGAAAAAAAGGTTTGAATATTAGCAAATTGGCAATATTGAGTTGCAATTTTAAAAAAAAATTAATTTGAAACATGGCATAAAATATTTGGAATGACTCATGAGACTAAGGCAAAATTTATGAACTAATTTAGTGAGATGGATGCTGCTGCTTCTTCCTCACGAGATCCGAAATTCTAGGATTGAAGGATGACAGCGCGGAACGCAAGTCATTTTTCACATCAAGAGAAGTGTACCCCTTTAAAAAAAATTCTTTATTATTGAACCTATAGTAATGAAATTTGATATACAGATAGGAAATGCAATTTGGAATCATTTGTCATTCGTAAAAAAATGCGATTTTCCCCATAGAAAACGAGATATTCATAGAAAACGAGATTCTGGGGGGGTTTTTCAAAATGCTTCTCCTCCTACAGTTTTTGAGCTACATTGATGATTTTAGTGTCGTTGTATGCGAAAATACTTGTAGATTTCAAAAACTAACTTGGCATTCTTCAAACGTTGGTTTGAAGTTGAAAAACTTGAAAAATTAAAAAAAATGCATTTTTTCGCAAAATTTCGTACTTTATGACGTCACAACTTTCGATTGAAAATGAATTTCTGAATGGCTTTTTAATTTTTGGAATGCCCACGTATTTCCGCATCCAATGACACCAAAATCATTACTGTAGCTCGAAAACTGTAGGAGGAGATACATTTTGACCCTCCAAAACCCATTGTTTACAGAATAAGCAAAACGAAGAAACATAAACAATTGAAATTGAATTTTTTAAAAATTTTTGGTTCAGGTTAAACCCCTGAAATCATTATAGAGCAATCCAGAGACATAGGAGAAGACACAGCAACGTTAAGTCGTGAAGAAAGTGCCAAGGGGGAGGTGCAACATGATAAAATATCACTTCCCCCTCCCCTCTCCCCCATACTTCAAACCCGTGTAGCGGGCGAACCAATGAACGTACGAACTTCATTTTTTCACAGGATGTACCTGACATCTTACCCTTCCTATGGCAGCTAAAACCCAATATCTCCAGAAAATTCGATATTTTGGGGGTACACTTCCCTCAAGTCGGTTGCGCTGTTTTTTTTTCAGAACAACAATAGCTGAAAATCCAGCTTCTCAAAGCAAAGTAGAAGAAAAGGGAAGAATCACACGAAGTGCTTCTTCACCTACTTCTTGGTACATGGGGCGATATTTCACCCAAGACTCTCCTAACGTCAATGTTTGAAAGTCCCTTTTCGCGCTGGAGTCACATTTCAAATCGATGGCATTCTCTTGCAGTGATTCCAGTAACAACTCCACATCAGTGTTAAACGGATTCTGCACCAATGTCCAAAGAGAATTCTCCATTGAGACATTTGGGAAATAGTGCACAAATTCCTCAGTAAGGGAATGCAGATGTGATAAAGTCTCTTTTGTCACGTCATACTGCTCAATGTTTCTCTTCTCAGATACGAGCTCATTCAGATGTAATAACGATGAAAAGTTCCCAACTTGTACTTTTCGTTTCCAATGATAATTTTTTTTGGTGAAAGCTCTGATCACATCAGAGTGTGCAATGATGTTTGTGTTTCTTCCTTGTAACTTAAAATTGAGGTTGTTGATAGCCTCAAAAAAGTGCACAAGGTATGCTAGTGAGAGCTGAAAGTCTTCCTTTCTGAATGCTTCATAAAGTTTGTCCTGTTTCTGCTTCTGCAAGAAAATTTCCACTTCATCTTTGAGCTCGTAAAGACGACTCAGCATGTTTCCCTTGGAAAGCCAGCGGACTTCGGTGTGAAACAGGAGAGTCTTGTAATCAGTACCCAAATACAGGAGAGTCTTGTAATCAGTGCTCAAATCTGAACAAAGAGCTGCGAAAAGCCTAGAATTCAAAGAGCTATTTTTACAAAATTCACCGCTTTTATTGCTAAATTCAGTGAACTGCGTAGATTACCAGGCAGAGTTTTGCTTGCTAATGATTGTCTGTGGATAACACAATGAGTCCAGTTACAGCAGGATTTTTACTTTCACCAGCTTCACAAATCCAGAGCGAGATCCAGTCATTGATGATGCACCATCAGTACAAACTCCGACTAATTTTTCTCATGAAAGACCGTGCTCTTGGAAAAACTCATCAACTTTCGAAAAAACATCGATGACCTTTGCTGCTAACGTTTTTATCAAGTGAATAGATATGGCGATTGAACCATCAACCCAGCAACATTTACAGTACACTTGAATTGTCACACACACACTTTTCGCCGCCTATACTGGAATCACACGCACACACTTCACCACATACATTCAAATTAGCGTACAAAACTCACCGCGTATTATTCAAATTTCACACTTTCGATCACAACGAGTATTTCACACAATCAACACGACATTCTATTCTGCATAGTTCTACCCTTGCAAATTGCCAAGGTTACAATGTCACTCATACGCGTGTGTGATCAACAATTGAAGAGTGAAATAAATCCCTACTGTGGACAAGGGGAATATGTGCTCAGGTTGACGGGATGGAGTATTGGGAGTTTGTGACGAGTCCCTCAGTGGCGTCAGTGTGGTTGGTATCATTGGCTTGTCCTAAACGTGTAAAGAGAATTAGCTTAATAGAAAACGGGTTGGAGTGACTGCTATAATTATACTTTGCATGTATGTAATGACAGATATTTGTTCATTGAATGATTTTATTATTCTAATGAAACAAATAATTTTGAGCAGAAGACTTCACGCCTCCTTGTATCCTCCTCACGCCTCCCTAGAGGGGCGCGCCCCCTAGTTTGGGAATCACTGCTCTAAACAGACTTGTGTTGGGTAAGTTTTGATTAGACTCTACATGAATTTAAAAGTGAAGGTTGAGAATTTTTAACACTTTCCCTGCGTTTCCATGATTGTTGGTTTGATTAGCTTATAAGTAGCAGAACAGGTAAATCAATTTTCCAGCTTGAATATACACTGTATTCTAATTTTTCCTAATGATAATCAAAATTTCAATTGCGCGATAACATTTTACCTCGTATGATTTCAATTATTTTTTAAAATGTCGGAAAACATCAAATGTTGTACATTTATACCTGCCATTAAATGGGCAATTAACCTGTTGGTACACATATGGCCCAATACGGAGGGAACGTGTTGAAAGAATGATGCAGGGTGCCCTTTCTGCATTGTGGCATAATGATTTGGCTGTTAATAGTTTAATTTTTTGTTGATTATAATTCCACAAAGGAAATTTTTCCACTGATGAACATAAGCCAATCATATAGTAAACAATTTAGTTGCCATTAGCATCCTGATGCGCTGAAACAAAATGTATGTGAGTATTTACTTTGGTAGTACAGGCGTTAATCAATTGTGTATGAAGTATTAAAAAAAAGTTCCTGTAATGCAAAAAATAATGTTGAGATCATGAAATGAGTGAAGTGCTCGATTGATCAAATTCTAGTCTTTGTGTATCTCGTTAATGATGTGCTTGACCAGTAATTACAAATTGTACTCATAATTTCGTTATGCTACATTATATGCTAGTTATGATTATTTAACATTACAATACCAGAGGGTATTTAAACTCTGAATATACTTTTTATAATAGTCATCAAGACAAATTATCTGTATTAGATATGTAGAATATAAATGCCATATTTCTATGAATTATTTTTTCCTTGAGCTAAATGTTCACCAAATATTTACCAGAATGCCAGTTAGGTTGTATAGTGATGATTTACGCTACATTTGTGTCCATAGAGGAGACTTAGAAATTAAGCACCTCTCTAACTTAATTCAAGCTGAAGTAAACTGTACAATTCAATTCCCGAGAATTGGTCAGGGCTGCATTAAAAAACCATCGAAGTGCACGTCAAGCACAGCATGATAGTCTATACTAGTCGCTATACGCAGTGACGTTACTTAGCATACAAAATATAAGATGAGACAGTGGTTAAGGGATGTGCATCTCTATTCAGATTTTTCCATTGAGCTAAATGTTCACTAATTATTACCAGAATGTCAGTTATATTGTATAGTGTTGATTTTCATAAGAAATATTTATTTGCAATGTACTTTTCATCAGCTTTATGTCAGAATTTGATGGCTTGCGGTTGACTACTTATTACAGAAATATGTTATTATTGTTAGTGGATTTATAAATATTGCACAAACCCTGTGTACATGTTTGTACTCAATGATCACTACTTTATTCCTCTCTTTGTAACACCCTTGTTGTGGTTAAAGAGGCCCAAAGTAACATATATGTTCACTTCATTGGTAATAAAAATAGTGCAAGGTATGGGGAACAACAAACTTGCAATCAAAGCTGAAAGAAACAATTAACAACTTATGAGAAACGTTTGAAATAGTTTAGAAATAACATCTTTATTGGTGAATTAATTTTAGATAGCACTGCATTCTGTTTAATCATAGTTTTTTGTCAATGGAAGATTAGATATTCAAGATCTGTGCAAACAACAAGTGACATTTGCAAATTTTTACCTTTCAAGGTATCTCTATGACTTGTTTCTGGTGCCTTAACCTTTGACTTACTGTTTTTATCCATGCAGTTATTTTCTCTGTAAATATTGAATAAAATGAATTCACACACTTTTTGAGAACACATGTTCTGGGTTCACTCTTGTCCTTATGTTAATCAGTTTCATGAAAATGCATTCTTTAACATGGTTTTAGGTAATGGACCTACAAAATTGTATTCAGAACAGGTTTATCATCTTCTTGGTAACTGATCGATGTCCTTCACATTTGGGATAATACACAAAAATATTCAACTGTTTTTTCCCCTTGCTTGAACACAGGACTACATGATTTTATGAAATTAAGTGATTAAGAACGCACCCTTTATGGGTAGGTGTCGGTTTTTTTAATCCCAGCGCCATGCAGGGATTTCTCCCCGTTGGGAAAGGAGAGAATTCAGATACACCCTACCCAGGTGTCGGAAATGGATACAGACTTGACCGGGTAACCGGCATTGTATCCTGATGTCAGTTATAAAGCATTTGAAAAACCAATGTTCATGATGATAGGATGGCGGGTGAAGAAAAGTATTTAGACACCAGTGCATTACGATATGATAGTATTGTAAAGTCATGAATCATTCACACCGGTAGTGCAAATGCCCCTCGCCAGTCGTGGAAAACCAAACCAGGAAGGTTTGGCAGCGCAGGACAGTACCACGTCTGGCCCACGAGCACAAACGAATAGTAGGGTCGAGCTGGGGCTGTGAACAAACATTAACGTCAAACAAGGTCTCAAGGAAATGAATGATTTCAAGCGGAGAGAGTTAAGTTTATAATTCAAGAAATGCAATATTCTAGCTGTTCATAAATTAAAACATTGGCGATATTATAGCAGCGTTTACTTCGCAAAATACCTTTTAGATTGAACCATAGCTTCCCTAAATCAAAAGTTTATTACGATAATTGGAGTAGTTTGAATGCCAGAAAATGTTTAAAATGATAATTCTTGGCACACTAGCATGTGTACATAAAACCTAATCCCTTCTCATCATTGAAAACTCCAAACTCCAATCCAACCAACACAGAAATTTTGGAGAGGGATGGAATGGAGGATTAACATTTTTGATGGGAAATTCTCAAAAAAAGGTCGACCGAACCCAGAGCTACATGTCACTTCGACCCACCTCAAAAGCGAACTCGTTCTGAAGTCTCTGGTACCGCTGCAGTCGTTCACAGGAAGTTCACGGGGACGCTATTTATGCAATGCAACATGTAGGTAGTTGAGGGGGTCCATAGTTCATAATAGCTCTAGGACGCAGCAGCAGTTTAGCCTCCACGGATGAAAGCGGTACGGCAGCACCACATCGCGGAGCAGCACAGTTGCAGCGCCCACCGCTGCCGCCAGCTCAAGGAGCTCTCTCTTCTCACTCCATCATAGTGATGCTAAAGTGGCATGCAATCTCTAGAAAAGAGTTCATGAAATTCAAGAAGTTTTATGGGAAGTTTCTCTTCAGGTAGAAATCACTGGCTGCTGATTCCGACTCTGCTTGCGCTTGCGAAGTCTGTAAATGAGTACAACAAAGGGAATTACAGATGGAAGTCCACCGCAAATTTTTTGATGGTTTATGCATTATCGTTTCATGAGATGTGAACAATATTACTGGAAGAAAACAGTGGTTGTATAGATTCCCCTAGATATCACACAATATACAATTTGCTCATGCACCTGAAAGTTCACAAATAATGGAAGTAGGTTGGTTTCAAAGTATTTCTAATTGTAGTAGTTTACAATCAACTATGAGAACAATTGAAATATATATATGTACTTTGCACACCACTACTTTTTTGTGCGAGAGTTCATCAATTCAAGTAGCACCCCAATTTTATATTTAGACCAGAAAGTGTTGCAAAAACATAGTGCTCAGCTATGCTATTGTACCAAGTCAATACCATATTTATGATGATACGTGGGTCACTTAACTCATTTCATTACCATATTTCAAATGATTTCAACTTACTGCAAATTTCTCAATGGTTTCAATATTCCAGAAAAATTAGTTTTCTATTTAAGCAACATTACAATACTCATTGCAAAGTAATATTTGAACCCAACACTGCAATGGGATGCATGCCTTCCTGTTTTCATCCTTAAGTAGAGTATAGATGGCCTCACAAGTTTCAGGTATGATAGAGAGCGACTGCTTTGATATTCTTGTCAAATGCTGTAGAGAAGCGCATGAATCACCTCGTGGCAGCCACCTGTAAAAAAATAATCCAAACATGAGGAACACATAAAAATGATTATGTACTAGCATCGAAATTTGTGGAATATAATTGTTATGAAGTCCGGAATAGGAGCAAATTAATTATAATCAACATGAGATGTCTAATAATAATTCAGAATAATTATTATACTTTTGTTTTTTATATACGTATTATATTTCATTATATATTTTCATACACGGATTAAATTTTTATACCCAGATTTTATACACAAAATTATATACATGGATAACTTACATTCCACATTCATACTTTTCATGAAATATGTAAGTGAGCAGGTGCTGACATAAATGATAATGAACTAAAAAAATACGGTCCTTAGCAAGCAAAAAAACTTGTTAATATAAAGATAGTCTGCTTGACATTCAGCTTTGAGTTCTCAGATTCTTCCCTTAGAACTATTTCTTAGATATGTTTAGTAGTTATAAGAGATCTAGGTGTTAACAATGTTCTCAGAAAAATATCACAGAGAAGCACACAAAAATTTATTGCGCAATAGTAGAAATACATTCTGGTATGCTTGACTGCGTAATGGATGCTTCAAAAATACGCACACAAAGTATGGATACTGCATATAGTTTAAGACACCAATTAAATGCATAACCTAAATTTTAAATTTTTGAAATAAATTGTTGGCTTAATTAAACAGAAAAGTATTAAATAACTTTCTTAAATTACTTCAAATATTGTAGGAATATTTTATGACAAAATGAAAAATATGAGCATTTTTCACCTCTTATAGAAAATTTAGGTCACAAAAAGTAAAAAAAAAAACATTCTATAGGCAGAGTAGGAGCATATGTTAAAGTTTTAAGCACAAGTCCAAAAATGTAAAGTTCATGAAGAGCATTGAAAAAGATCAAGGACATCAGCTGATCCTATCTTACAACTGTAACACTGATAGTATTCGAAAAATTCTCATAATACATCAGCGATTCTTAATATTTTCTGTTCACACATGCCCACACAGATAAATTATGGTTACTAACTCTCAACAAATTAAATTTACCAATTATATACATCAATTAACTAAAACTTACTTTGGAAGCAGTATTGTTTGTTTACACGTTGCTCGCGAACAACTTCTCTCCGCTGAAAGCGTATAGTCTGGACGTCTGTACACGATTCGGAAAAGTTTGTGTTTTTGTTCGCGTTTTGGTGTGTTCGTGATTGACAAAGTGTTTGATAGCGTAGACGGGCCTTAAGATAGGGCCGGACATCAATAAATTTGAGCTCCTTCCCCTCTCAAATGTCAATCAAGCGTATTTGTGATACATAAAACCCGTTGTGACTTTCTCTTCATGCAATAAGTACAACACGTCCTATAGATCCTTGTCGGAAGTCAGATTTAGAACCTTGAACCCGTACTTCAGTTACAAGAGAAACCTGCGTCACTGAGACAAATACGGTACGATAATTTATTCTTCTCTTCTAATAGTTCAAATTTACTATGGAGGTAAACGTTGCCACGTTGCCGCCTGGTGAAGGCCTCGTGTCTAAATTAAAAGCGAAGGAAATTAATTGCTTCTATACACAATGTGTTCTTTACTGAAGACAGGCTGTACTCGCTTGTTGAGATGCATACATTTGTAAGGCACCGTAACCACCAACATACACATATTTTTCAACTTAATAACTCAATTCCTTGCTTGATAAAATGGAACAGAAATCCCAGCTCTGTAAAAATCCGAACCAAAGGTAATAAATTACACCGAGAAAATATACAGTTATCTAAAACCACCACCTTAGCAGACTGTCGGTAACTGAAACGTACTTGATAACTTCGCCGACGACTAAACAATCATTTATGTTTAGGCTCCAGAGGCGCGAAGGTAATCATTCATTTTAGATGAGAAAATTAATGTTACTGCAATAAGGGTGAAGATAAGTTTTACAGTTGACTTGCTTGGGTGAGATTTAGAATGCTCACGAGCAACATTTTCTTACACATAATAGGAACTGAGCATTATACTGAGATAGGACTTACCAAAAGGTATTGTCAAATTTCAAACTAACTCCTAATTCAGTTCATGGTAAGGGGTTCATCCAACACATTTATCCGATATGAATTAAGGGGTCCTCAAATCCACTTTTATTTGAAAATAAGCTTTCACATATATTTTTTGAATGAAAATTAACGGGTGTAACACAAGTCGATCATTAATTTTCAGCCTCTTAAAGTACAGGAAGTTTAGCGTATAATTGACCAAAATCAAATAATGGCATGCTCTTATTAATTTTTTGTACCCTTCATTTGAGTTTAATTTAAGTTGATTATTGAAAATAGCTGTTTTACCCACAAAGTTACCGAGTTAGAGTGTTTCTGCTCCAATGGACGTTGCATTTGTACAAAATTTTGTTAGGAAAGAGTAGATGGTCCGATCATCCACTTTTCTGTCTCGCAAGTGAGCCACACAGAAAACAAAGTAGAGCCTTGGCTGGGCATTGGAAACCAGTTCGCCAACATATCCTGCCGCCACCACTAATCTTTGCCCGAGCTTTCCTGTACACCAAGAAAGCCCGCATTGCACACACAACTTTACCTCCGCTGCCATTGGAGTCCCAGCCTCGAGAGGTGGGAAGGAGTGGTCCCCATACCTGGGGGCTCAACGTCACTCTTCGCGGCTTCCCGCTTCTGCTGCTGCGCCGAGTTGTGCCACGAGGTGAGTCTCAGTAGTTGTCAGCCAGACGTTTCCCTCGCCCCTTGCTCACTTTTGATAAGTGGATGATCCCATAGGACCGAACTGTTTATATAAACTTTCCCTCCAGGTTTTATGCCGTAGTGTACTTATTAATTAATTATAGTTTGATTCTCATACGCTTATACTTGAATTCGAATTCTCGTAAACTTATTCTGGCATAAATGCTTGAATTTATTCCCACATTTTAATTCTCGTAAACAGTATTAAGTTAAAAACATTGTTTATTGTATTATTATTGTGTATTGTAAGCGGATCCAACATTTATTCACATTGAATATCGCGGAATTAGAATGGATGACAAAATTTTTATTGCTAATGCAGGAATTTATCTGGGTAGTAATGTACAAATATAAACTGTAATTCAACGGAATCGTACATTAGTACTCAGTGAATCACACTTGTATATTTCTTTTAACGATGAAATCTACATATCGTTCAATGATAACCTTTTGTATTTACATGTATATGATTCCATATATGTGATAAAGTGGAATTTCACGTATATAAGTGTCTATGAGTGTAAATAAATCCTCGAAACCAGTTTTGCATATAACATCCAAAAGATACATATTTAACATATAAAACTCATATTAACAAATTATGATGTCATTTTATAACTCAACTGAGGGTTGGATTAATTTGAACTTGACTCGGATTAATTTGAACTTGACTCGGATTAATTTGAACTTGACTCGGATTAATTTGAACTTGACTCGGATTAATTTGAACTTGACTCGGATTAATTTGAACTTGACTCGGATTAATTTGAACTTGACTTGGATTAAATTGAACTTGACTTGAATTAAATTGAACTTGACTTGGATTAATTCGAACTTGACTCGGACTAATTTGAACTTGACTCTGATTAATTTGAACTTGACTTGGTTTAAATTGAACTTGACTTAGATTAATTTGAAGTGAAAAAGGTTCAGTTACAACTTGCAACGGGTAGGAACTGTCAGTATTGTTGAGGGCCGGTTTTCATTTAAAAATATGTAGCGACTCTAAAATTCTAAGGCCATATGCAGTTGAAGCCGAATATAAGATTTTGAAGTCTGCCGAGGATATCGGTTCGCTGCATTTTTTTCGCATGATTACGTACAGCGGAGTGTGAGGGGTGTGCTAATTGGTTCCCCATGCAGAAGCTTCGACCCCGATGTTCGGCCATTCTGATAAAAAAAATTCGTGACGTCATGCCGACGTACGGAATTAAAAAAAGCAACCTTAAAATTATTAACCATGCAAACTTAAAATTATTAAAACAAAAAGAAGCAACATTAAAATTATTAACAAGAGCTACGCGTAACTGAAGGTTTTGAAAGTATTTTTCACACAATAATTTCAACTCGTAAGATAATTTTTCATTTAATTTTATTAATGTTTTCGGGATTTCTTGTCACGGCTGTTTCCAACTTTTTGTTTTTTCTTTTATTACAGAAATAATGATTTGTATTTTTACGAACTGGTGATGGAGCTCGACTCCGAACCATTTTCCTAGTAAATATGATTAAGTTCTTTGGAATTTTCCTCGTTTTTAAATTCCTCATCTTTCAAATGAATAATAACAGCTATGACGTTGTGGGACCATAGTAAATGCTTCAAACTTTCTAGCCTTATAAATACTATAAAAATACCCTTCAGTTAAAATATTTTATCACGTGTTTTGAACTTATTGATTTATTGAAGCATTTTCTGCTTATCATTCACGAATTATTTTGGATTTACTTTGAGGATCACAAGAATTTCATGACGAAAAATGTTTAGGCCTCCGCTAACATGTTGCGCATGATGATCTCCTTAACAGTTCTGGGCCTGACCCTGTAAAAATACATTTATCGTGGTCAATTAGTACATTATCAGTTAATAGGTCAGGCCATTTTAACGGTTGACGGCTTTGTATCTGAAATAAACGTCGGCGAACTTGCATCGCTAAATCACGTTTTGAGTTAATAGCTTAACACGTTAACCAAGGTGGGTTGAACTAAAGTTCAATATTCATCACAAATTTCAAGTCAATAGTTGTAAGATATTTTGAAAACACTAACCATTACCTGGATTGTACCTTCATTTAGTTATTGATTATTTTTTTTTTAATTGAGTGTGTGACTATTGGTCGATCAGCAGCTTCATGATCATCTTCTGTGACGGTCGACGTGTAAAAGAGTCCGTCAATTGGTTACGGAGAAGATGAGAGAATATATTGTAACTACATCAGAATACTTTATAACATGATAGCACTAGCGTAGTGATTGTGCATGTTAAGTTTTATGCCGTATTCAAAAAGTGTACTGTATTTTGACATCAAATTCATCCTTTACATACCATTGAATTTTCTCTTCCTTTCTTTCTCATCCTCCTTGTTTTATAAAAGCCTTTTTTACGCTTTCTTCAAGAGATTACCGTTCGCCTTAGTTTTCTCGTCAGTTCAATTAACAACAATGCTCAGAAACGTTACGCTTTTAGATGGTAGGAACCGGAAAATTTGACGTCTGAAGTTCTTTTTCAATTCTGATTGACATTCTTTTCCTTTCGTCATAAAAATGAGAATCAAATTGACCTGCACACATTTGAGAAATACGTTTATTGTGCTTTATGTATGACTTCAGTATATATGATATTTACACATACGTGTTTGTACCGAAAGATTGTTTCTGTGGTCGTTGTTACGGTCAGGAAAATGAAAGGCCATCGAACGATGTTACGATGATATAGATGTCGAGTAGAATATATCCCTTTCTTACGCGGGAAAATTGAAATTAAAAACAATAACTAATGAAAACTGGCAATGACATTTTTAAGCGTACATAACTTTGAATATACGCCTCACAAGACCTGATTAATACAGCATCAAGTATTCTACATTTCATTTTTGATGATTATAACTGTTAAAAATTGTTATTATCTTACTCCCCCTTTTTCTTAAAATTATTTTTTTAACAATGGTCTGTGAAAAATATTATTTTTCATTAAAGATTTTGTTGCATCAGAATTTTGCCTTCAAATCAATCTCCCTTGAATGATTAGGTTTAGATAAGCACTCTCATTAATTTTGAAGAGTTGTATTGGATTTAACTCACGAGAAAACGTATGAAAAAGTGAATGAGAAAACTTTGAATGTTCGCTGAACACACAATGAAACAAAAATGCACATTTTCGAGTATTATGAATTCTTCAGCCATCACTGAGAAGTCATGAATGGCCCTTGAAAGTGATCGCACGTATCCCTAGAAATATTTTACGTCAGGAATGAAGTTCCTGGCCTTTGACTGAGCGCGGGCATTTAAACTATGCAGAGAGATTAGTTTTCAAACATTTTCCCCTAACTACAATCTCAGAGTCTTCTTCGACTTCTTTATATTATATGTCTGGAAAACAATGATCCCCACCCGATAGGGCCACGAAGCTTCCTCATTTTCTATTCGCATTCTAATGGAGGCCGCCCAAACTAAATGCTATCTTTGAGCAAAGATCAACATCTTTTAAGCCAGTCCTGGGGCTGAATTTTTCAAGGAGCTTCTTCGTTAATTCAGGTATACAAAAGTTTATAATGAGATTAGGACACAGTCCTTCGATACCCTAATGCAGTCTCTTTCGAGCCTCCTCAGAGGATGAGAACTTTTAATGTTCTTCACATGTGCATTAATTCGGAGACGAGTTGAAAAGAGTGACAGATAGCTTCTCACACATGAAAGGAAATGTTTAATGGGCTCTAACTTGGTGAAATGATTTGATAACGCTAAACTATAGAATCTCTTGTTTCATAGTGCTTCAGTAGTGGAAAACGTTGACTCGAAAAACTTACTCATTCAGTTGTTTTCAATTTAGTAAAAAATATATTCAAATAAAAAATCAGTTATGAAAATTGGATTTTCGGCATCAAAGTAAAACAAATGAGCATTTATTTAGACAAATGGACAATGTAAGCCGTGATTTATACGTGTACTGTCAAAACTTTTAAAATATTAAATTAGCGGGCTTGGCTAATATTAAAGTAAGTACCTGAAGCCGTACAAAAAAAATTGAAACACGTAACAAATTAAGTTACGAACGTCTATATGGTATTTTTACACGTTGGGTGAGGAACGTTCATTTATATGGTTGTGTACTTGTTGGAACTTGTGGTGCAGAAAGAAACTAGTTATAAATGAACTATACGGGACGACATTCAGTACCCTACATAGCATTCCGTGCACTTCACATTCAGAAGATTCGCATGAGTGACCAATTACTAGCTCTTTAATCCATCACCGCTTACTGAACCATTATAAGAACATTCAAAATATATACCCGCTTTTCCCACGAGCCATTTATAGGTAAGGAGGATCAGGTGTAGAAAAGGGGAGATTTTTGCAACTATGAATGTTAATAGTCAACCTTGATGGCTAGGTAGACGTACCAAAACAAGTAACAACCAAATCTGGTTGTCCATCCGAATGTTTCGTATGTCTAAGTATGCTGGGAATGGTAAGCGGGGATGGAGGGCGGGTTATAGTAGCAGTGTTTTGCTAACCCCGCTGAAAATGTTTTCGTGAAACTATTAGTCCCCGAAAGCAATTATCTCAAGTGATGAGAAGGATATAATAGGAATAATTTAAGAAGAGCTTGTATCGTGGAAAAATTATTTTACTTCAACTGTATTGCTAGTTTCTGCAAAACCTCTAACGGCTATTTCATGCAAGCCTCCAGCCCTGCAGCCCTGGCCAATCATAAAGGATGCATCCTGCAATGCAATTCGCACCCCCTTTCACTTCGTAGGCTTCATTAACTGATTCAGAATTTAGGTTTCGAAAGATTTTCTCATCCAACTTACTATCCGGGAATTATACCAACAACGATCATCATTTTCTGGATCTTGACGATTATTCCCGGGGAAAAATGATGAATTCCAAAGGCAAAGTAGAAAATCAGCTTTACCTCTTTCTAACTATAAACATAAAGTTTTCTATGCGGAAAGGAATAAAAAAAATAGTAAGTAGGTAGGGTGAGGTTATCAATAAGGATTTTACATTAGCTGCAATAGTTTATATTGATTATATTTAATTGATATTGGTTGCTATATACGTTCTCATTAACCTGAACGTGAAATTAAAAGACGCTCGGGACATTTGGTACGACCAGAAATAATACTAGAGAATGAAACGTGTGCATGTTCATTGAGACAATTATCAGTTTTTCAGCATATGAGAAACCTATGAATGTCCATTGAGCATACAATGGAACGAAAATGGACATGCTCTCGTTTTATGAATTCCTCAGTCATCATAGAAAAGTCATGAATGGCCTTTGAAAGTGATTGCACGTATCCTTAGAAATATTCGATGGAAGCATCGAAGTTCGCTCTTCGACTGAGCGTGGTCAAATCTCTGGGAAAATTTTGTGTAAATTAAATAAAATAAGCTAACACGTCACTGACTCAAACGCAATGCAAAGTTTACACTAGGCTTGTGAAATGTGAATTTTTCTACTTTAGCATATTTCACTGTGCCGACACATTCCCCAAGATCTGAGTGAGAGGCTGTTGTACTTTCTAGTATGTACATATGTCACTGATGCATGAACTTTTTTTCCTTCAGCAGCTATTGAAAAACATGAGGCTAGCAATTTAATATCTGTACACAAGAAAACTCGCTGAATTCCTTTCTTGCAAACCGATTCTTAATCTATTCGCACACCCTCTACTTTATTGATGTAAAGTTATTGTCGTTCAATTTCTCGAATTTAGGAGTTCAAAACCGATTTTTCTTTTCCACAAATCGCATATAGTTTGTCATAAAATTTTGGAAATCGTATCTTCAGTTCACTAACGAGAGTCAGTTTGTTTAAAAAAAAATCCATATTCACGTTTGTACCTTCATACCTTATCCTAGTATCAACTCGTTTCTTGATTAATAATACCAAGCCTTCTATCAAACTTTAATTTTTTCGCCAAGGTGGTTTCCAGCCCCGAAAGAGATGATCTTTCAAAAATACCACTCATTTTATTAATCAAAACATTATGCATCAGCAAACTGTGCAGGGGTGTGAAGAAACATTCCTAATAATTATGTAATCAATAATAGGTTTTCAGAACAGACCGCTGAAAAACGTTGCGACTCCCCAAAAACTTGGCTTCGGTTTTGAAAAATGATAACCCAATCACTTTTAACCTATGGTTCAAAGTAGATCCGTGGACAAAAGAAACAAATTCTCATCTCTCACTCTTTAGGTTCGTTAAAGGATGTTCCGTCAGCACGTCTTGATGGCATATCTCCCAAAAACGGGATAATATCTAAGTATTCAATTGAACTTCCGGAGACATTGATTGTGCCGGGTCATGTCAGTAATACCTCGTTAGAGCATGCTGAAAAATCAAAACTTAACTGTAAACTTCCAGTAAGAGACTGTGTTTCTTGTTTCCTTGTGAAATTGACCTCAGTTTAACCCTTTCTTTTTTGTCTTATTCAGAACATAAATTATGTCTCGGGATCCATTAATTCCATCAAACGTTTCTCCTCAGATTTCTACTTTGTCTATGAAATCCCAGTGGAGTGGAAATCGCCATCTAAGCCCAATGTAGAGATAGCCATCTAAAAACCTATAAAATACTTAGAAATTTGATTCTCATGAATGGAATAAGATACGATGTGAATCTTTATCAAAATAAAAATAGATGAGCCATGTTTTTTTTAATTAAACCTAATGCGTTTTAGAGCCGTGTTTTGTGGATATAGATGAACATATTTGAATGCGTACTGAATGCCTCAGATTCAGACTTTTTATATGTTATAGTTTAGTCACTTTAGTGCTATGACTGAGATCAGAATCAGAAGTTTATGCAATGTAATGTGATTATTACTGCATAGGTGCTGCAACAATAGGCTCTTTTACATTGAGTTATTTCAGACGACCTTATTAGCTCTTCTTTTCTTACAGCGGTGTCAGTGCCATTGTATGAATGCTCTATAGTAAAAACGCTAGGTTTGTTGAAGCAAATGTAAAACGTGTATTAAGAACTGCTGTTGGGTAACAATTCTTAAGGCTTTTTCGGTATCACAAAACGTACCCGCTTTCCGAAAAAAACATGAAAGAAAATTAATCACTTTTCCTGAGAAAATATGCTGTATTCAAAATTCAAATCAAATGTAATCCCGGTATTATAAAGGAGTAGAAGAGAGCAACAATTAATTGAATAATGGACCCAAATCATATAAATGGAAAACGCTTATCTACTTTTACTTCAGAATGGCCTACAGGGGGAAAATGAGCTGATGACGAAGGTGTTGGACAGCAGGATGTCGGTTTTCTATGTGAGCACCATTGTGCTAAAATTCATGGACCGAGTGACAGAACTGCGGTGTTCAGATAAACAGAGGATGTTTTGGACTAAGTGGCTACTCATTTCTACAAGGAAAAAACAGCTACATGCTGGTCCTATTTCAATCGAGCCGCCTGTTGTAAGTCGTAGTTTTGTTTTTGCAAAGTCTAACGATGAATAAAAGAGCAAAGAAAGTCGCTTTGATAGATATATTTTTTTTAAAAACATTTCAATAATAAAAAAGAACGTTTCGACAAATTTGTTGATCATTTTCAACTTTCAGAGAAATACCAAAACACAGAGTTATAACAAGGTCAAAATACATTCATCAGTGGAATTCATGACATTAAAAAAGAGAGACAGAAACTACACTAATTGCAGAGGGAAGGCTGATTGCATATTGTTTAAGGTAGGTTTATCTTTTAAAATGAACAGTGATTCCAAAATGCGAAGGTTAATTGTACCGGACGTAGAAGAAATTACTTTAAAATCGTCTAGCCGAACTGGAAAGTCAGAACTCTCTGAGAGCGAACAGCAAATTGGGGATGGGAAGAGAGTAACTGTTTAGTTCGAAAACTCCTACCGGCATGCTCAGCCACATGAATCTCCAGGGCTCGAATGGTCGAAACCATGTATTCCAACGCACACCGTGCGCAACAGTATCTATAAATAACGGAGGAGAGCATGCTTCCCAGTTTGAAATTTATCGTCTGACCGACGATAATTGACGTCTGAATTTTCCAGTAATTATAATTTTTTTACAATAAACCGACGATATATCGTCGGAATTAGTGTCGAGAATGTCTCATATTATCGTCGGATTATCGTTAAATTAGCGATTTTTAGCGTAAATTTAGGACGAAGACCGACGATATTAACCGGTTAATTACCGGTATTTAAACGATTATTATGGTTGGTCTTCGTTCAAAAATTACGGTAATTATCGGTAATTTAACGTTAAAAATGGCTCCTCTAACCACTATATTCCGGAAAATTCATAAGCAGAGCAACAATTTTTCCCAATAAGCGCGAATCGCTCCAAAGAATAATATGCCACACCTCATGCAACGCATCTGTCCAATTACCGCGAATTTAGAGACTGCACAGAAATTAACGAAATTACTTATTTAAATTCAACAAATATGTTTAATTCTGTCGTTAATTCTGTCGTTCTGACGTGTTCTATTTCGTTAATTTTTTTTATAATTTACGATAATCGAACACGTTAGTGCTACAGGGTGAGGCCTACTGTAACAAGTAACAATGCATTATTAGAAAAAATATCTGCGATGCTGATGAATGCTACAGCATGAGGGCTCAAATCGTCATCGGCATCGTAGAACATGAGACTATTACGATAAGTCTCACAGTACATTTTAAAGTAATTTCAAATAGCCACTGATTTATAAATAGGTTAAAACATTACAGCTGTTTAACAAATATATTTAATTCATTTTCAACAGCCGACATTTGACTAATGAAATAAATTTTCACAAATCATCTTCGACACGCAAAGAATTCCATCACAGGTTGTTAGTAACATTCATTACTGCAAACACTACGTATATAACTTTCATTTAAAATTAACTACCACCACAAAAGGACTCATCAAGCAACCGATTACTAAGAAAATTTCACCAATTTTGAATTAAATTTGCACACTTCCATTTTTAGATATCAAATATCTACAATGACCAATCCTCTCAACCACTGCACATCTTAGTTCTTTAATTGGGATGAGGAGACGACAGAGCCCGCACTAATGCTATTGATTCGCAGGTAGCAGAGGGCGGAATTATCCTCCACAGCTATACCTCTTCAGAAGTAGCCCTCCACCTTCCGCTTCTATGCGGCTCGCGTTTGTACTCTCTATAGGATTCTTAATTTACAAGATATTCACATCGTAAAAAATAAACAAATCAAATTTTTCAAACGGAACTTCCCCATAAAACTGGTGCTATTAGGCACAGAAATTTACGTAGGGCCGATACCTCCTGTTCGATTAAACGAAAATAAAATCCATAGAAAAAAGCAACATAGATTGAGTACTTTTTGGTACCAAAAATAGATGATCAGATGCCACATCAAATTAGTACGATCAGTAAGTACTAGTTTTAAATGAAATCATTAATTCGTAGATGAAAATATTATTTCGACATCCGTTTTTTGACATTCCAGCCACAGAAATTTTCGTAATGCCGAGACTTAATGTTCAATAAAACAGAAAAGAAATCCGAAAGAAAAATTCTACATACATTGGGTCCTTTTTGTTACCAAAAATAGATGAACAGATCCGACATCAAGTTAGTACGATCAGTCACGACTATTTTCAAATGAACTCATTGATTCGTAAATGAAAATATTACTTTGACATACGTTTTTTAATATTCCAGCCACAAAAATTTTCGTACTACCGATACCTCATGTTTTTAACCTGTAAACTATTTCTCGGAGGCCGGCACACGAACATAAACGTATACGTGAAGAATTCAAGAATTACAGAAATAAGCTAAACAAATTATATCCAAGTCCTATCACGAGTCATCCTGTGTTAAAAATAGCACAACAGCGAAAAAATATGCGTTACGATTGTTAACAGGTACGTACTTTTGGATTAAATGGAAAATTAATTCAGCAACAGATCATTTCAAAGTCAACAACCTAAAAGCAACAGTACTTCATAAAGAAATCATATTTACAGGTACAATAAATACTATTAGATACTAATACTAATATAAATACTATTACAATGAATCTATCAATGTTAAAACTTTAGCCCTCGCTCCTTTTCTAGACCAGGGGAAACTTTTTGGGTTGGGATTAGGCATGAGGACAGGACAGCAGAGCAACTGAGAGACACACCCTAATTTTAAGACTGCCAAGAACGTACTGCAAAGTCAGTCGCCCTTGAGTGTTTCCGGAATGAAAGTTGGCAGCGACGACGCTCATGGAGAACGGGTGGGAGGCATTAAATCGAGGGTTCAGTTTTTTTTTTTAAGAGGCAGGGAGGGAGAAAGCGCGTTGCCCCGGGGAAAGCACCCTCCGTCTAAACCCATCTTAAGGGATGAGCATCATAACCCGATGTCGACGGAGCTAGCAAATAAGGCACCTGAGAGGCGGTCAAACTTAGCGATGAAGAAGCAAGTAGACTTTGAGGAAATGTACTGGTTCCCGACAGCGATTTTTCTGATTCAATCCGTTGTCTCTGAGCCAGGCCAATCGTTGCAACGACGCAGGACCTTTTGGATGGCTGACGCCTTTACTTTCTTATCTCCATCATACCCGACTGCAGCTAAAGCATCTGATAAATTGGAATACATTAGTAAATATTAACTCAGCAAATGAAAACAAAACAAAATAAATTACAATTTGCCGAATGACTGTGTTCCAACTACCACTGGATTCAGAGCAGGCCAGGCTAGCTCTAGTTTGATCGCAACATTTGGCCCATCTGGCTTTGGTTGCTATCAGTGAATAAGTCGATTAACCTAACTCTGAATACAACACTTGATATCGGTAACCTATTGGACAGCTGGGCGTTAAGTTATCGTTAATTTTTTATAGGAGACTTAGAACCTATTTGGCTTGTTAAATTTGAACCAAATGATGTTGTGTAATATCTTATATTCTTATCTTATTCACAATTTTTACAACCCTGGCAGGTAAAGTAGACCCCTGAGGCAAATTTCACTACCCCTTACTTCCTTTTCTGCAACTTTTCAAATTTTTATACTTTTCACTACTTTACTACCTAGTAGACACCCTGTTATGGGAATGAAAGAAATGTCCAATAAGCAGCATAAAGCATTAGTACTGAATCATAAGAGATACTTCACATTCCATCATGACAGGTTTTAGTTTACTTGTAGTATCAGCAAAGGCTTCATTGGAGGAATTGCATGAAAATAACTTTTGTCTCTAGCTTCATACTCAAGTAAATCTAGATGGATTTCACTCACTGACTTTCCAAAGTTTTATTAATTGACTCTGGGCTATTATCAACGGGAGTATCACATATTGAATTTTGACTGTCAAATGAAGCAAATTTGCTGAACAAGTCTAAGCGTTTATCAGGAAATGACTAAGAATTAGAGGGAACTAAGAGCTGTTCCCTTCATTTGCATTATTGGATGAATATGAAATTATTTAATCATTAACGCAAGGTTTGAAGACAGTACCAAGTACTTCAGGGCAAGTGTGAAAAACTAGATTATTTCTTGTATAAAAAATTTCAACGGTACAAAATCTTTTCAGAACATCACTAAGAACAGTAGTGCGAAATTCATTAAACATATTTTTATTGATTCACTGTCAATAGTTGAAAAATTCACTAACGCTATTGTCTATAAAAAGCAATATTTTGACGTACAAATATCATCTTCACTCTGAAAATATATAAAAATAAATTCCAGTCACAATGATAAAATGCAAATCTAATACTCAAAGCTACATCAGACAGGGTGATAATTTTGAAGATGACAGCACTAGAAAATGATTAGAAGTAAAATTTGTACCACATCAATAAGCAATGGTAAGACTATTTCTTTTCAACTTTAATTTAAAGAACTCAATTTTTGTCTAAAAAGCTCAGGTTTTATAAAAAAAGTCGCATTTAATTTTGAAAGGTCAACTACATTTTAAAAAAACTCAAGTTCAATTTAAAAAAATCTCAAATTCAATTTTAAACACGTCAAGATCATTTTAAAAAAGTTCAAGTTCAATTTAAAGACCTCAATTTTTATATATAAAAGAGTTCAAGTTTAATTTATAAAAGGTCAAGTGCATAGGTATAGGTAAACCATTTTAAAAACATAAGCTTTTCAAAATTTAACTTGATCTGTTTTGAATTAAACTTGATTTTTTAAATTGAACTTGAGCTTTTTATAAATAAAATAAAAAGATGTATGTAATAGTATTGCTCTAGGTATTATACTAAAAATATGGTAATACTGTTACCTAATCTTACTACAGTAGTACATATTGCTGTGATACAAATTTAATTTCTAGTCATTTTCTTGAGCTGTCTTTTCCAACATCATTAGGTAAAATTTTCAGAACAAAACACTAATCGATTTTCAAAATTTTCTTGCTCGAACCAAGGTAATCACATCAAAATAAACAACTTTTCTTCCATGCCCTTTCCGGCGCAAAAGAGTATTTAACATGTTATAACGTTAGGTTAATTTGTGTGTTGCATTGCAGTTACACTACGAACAGCAGAAACTGTTACGTTCGGGGCAGAGGAAATGGGGAAAAGACTAGTGCACTAACCTAACCTAGCCTAACATAAAATAACGTAATCTTACGGAACCTAACCTAAAGTAACCCAACGTAACCTAACCCAAAGTAACCTAACGTAACCTAACCTAACTCAAACTAACGTAACAACGTAACCTAACGTAACCTAACGTAACGTGACCTAACATAACCTAACATGTGCTAACGTAACCTAAAGTAACAAAACCTAACGTAAGTTAACCTAACCTAAAGTACCCAAACTTACTCTAACAGCTCAAGCGCGCAACGGTTTCTGCTGCTTGAATGACTGGAACTGTTATGGAACACGAAACTTAACCTACCGCTATAACTCGTTAAATAATCATTTGCGCCGGAAATGCCATAGGGGAAAAGTTGTTTATTTTGATGTGATTACCATGATGTAAGCATGAAAATTTCGAAAATCGATTAGTGTATTGTTCTAAAAAAATACCCATAATTACTTTCTCTGATTTAGCTTTGAGTATCAGCTTTGCATTTTATCAATAGGACTGAAAATTTTTTTCTGTATAATTTCAACCTAAACATGATATTCGTATGTCAAAACGCCCGTTTCAACAGAATTAAAGAACTACAGACCTAGAAAAATTTTTAACAACTGACATTATTTCACTAAAAATATGGTGAGTGAATTTATTATTACTTTAATACATGATGAACTGCAATGATTTGGTAAAGTTTAGAATTGTATGAGTCGGGTTTTTTGTCCGCTCTTTCTTGCCTTATGGCCTTAAAGTTCATTTAAGGAGAATTAATGACGATAGCTAGCTGCCACCACCGGGCGAACCCGGAACTAAATTGGAGATTAATTACGTTAGTTTCCGATTGTCAATTGAGTACTTAGCTGGGTGGCGTTAGCGCGTATACGGGAGCTTTTACGACCACCCCTATTCAGATATATAAACTTTTGGTAACGTGCGTATTTCTTGGTAGCAATGGCGGCGGTTGGCGCGTGTTTCAGGTGCTAGTTTCTGAGAGAGATGAGAGGTAAGGGACGACTCCTGACGCGTTTTCTCATTTATTTTGCAAGACTGGAAGGACGGCACGAGTGCGGCGATTATGAAAGTCCCACATAAATACCCGAGGGTTAACCCCACATACTGACATACTCAGGAGACAATATTGACAACTGCTAACAAGGAATCGACAACTCGAGCTCAGGGAATATTTTGCATATATTCACTCACGATATCACCGGGTGTTTAGCAGACACCCTACTCCAACCACTGAGCGTGTACAGACACTCAACACACGAGCCAACGAAACACGAGCCCGGGGGTGTTCTGCAATCACCGAAGTCTGAGCCAATTTAGCGTATAGCAGACGCTTGAAAATCATGCGCCCTCAAACCAGTCAATGGATTTTCGTTGATCGTGCCACGCTCTACTCGAACACGGTCTCGAAACTCAACTATTGAAGATATGGGCTTTTCCTATCAACTCAAATTCCTAAGTATCAAAACCGGCTGTTCGTCGTAATCTTCACTGCACTCTAGAACGTCCGTTCCCGACCACGGCTCTCTACCGTTCTCAACGACGACTCCTCGCGAAGTGTCCTCCGCTCGTCCGACACAACTCCGGCTCGGGCAGTGCTCACCCCTCCCAAAGGGAAGGAGGGTCACTCCACGAGCCGGGCAGCGACGGGGCGAGAGGGTTCTGAGCTCCGCCTCCCCCCACCCAACCGGGGTGCGGCTGGGGGAGAGGGGTCGGGTCTCATGCCCCTGCCCGCCTCCCGCTACGGCACATTAATTAAAGGTCGACCGTGACAGCACGCTAGCCGTCGTTTTATATATATTTCCAAGAACTTATAGTGCCCTTGACCAATCTACGTGGTCGCGCTCTACGAGCCCTGCGTCGTCTTTATGACGGAGTGACCGCCGCAGCCCAAGCACATCCAACTATTAAATTTACTATGGCAGGGTTTCGTAATGAGAACGTCTCTCTTATATCTTTCCCAAGACCATAGCACGAAAGCCGGTCGTTATTTTATGACCCGTGTAATCTGAGATCCAGCCTTATGATAAAATATATTCTTTCCGCTCGGCAATGCCAACGATAAAGCTGGGATGAATCTGACTTCGTACCCTGACTTTATACAGAATAATGACAAACTAACTCAAATTTGTCATAAGATTGAGAATAATCTTCTGAATTAATTGTGCTCATGACATTCCTCTAATGCTTCTACTGCACAAGCAATCCAGAACATAATTTGAGCTTCTGCAGAGACATTGTAGATAGGCAGAGGGATGTTAGCAAAGGCATATCAGAAAGTAACTATCAGTACAAATAAGTTAGAGTGGGTATACGAAAATTTTAAATTTAATTCTTAACCAAAGATATTTATTGACCTTCAAATTATTTTGGTAAATAATTTCAAAATAGGTTCATTTTTTCATTTTGAAGATAGGCTACCCATTTCAATGCTTTCCTCTGTTGTATACAAGTACTGTTGCCCACTGTGTGGGTCTGTGTATGTCGGTTCGACATCTCGGTGGTTATCTACGAGGGTATTTGAACATAGTGGTAGAAGTTTTAGGACTGGTATTCCATTAAGCAGGCCTTCCCATTCAGTTATTAGAATCCATGCTGAAAAATGCAATACAACTATCTCACTTGAAAATTTTTCAATATTAGGCTCTGCAGGTTCGTGTTTTAATTTACGCATTCTTGAATCCCTCTTTATTAGCAAGTTGAAACCTAACCTTAATGACATGCAGTCATCCTATCCATTGAAAATAGGTATTACGTAATTTTCTTCTTTTTTGATTTTCATTTGTGAACATATTATATTACTTACTGAATGTTTTTTATTACCGGTCTTAATTTGTCATTTCTTGTATTTCAGACTATAGCTGATGATGATCTAGATGATCGAAACGTTCTAATTTTTAATAGATATGTATTTTAAATCTCTTGTCTTCGCTATAACCTTCATTTTAAAACTGTGCCGTGTTGTGCAACCTAATCTAATTAACAAAATCATAGTTCATGTAATTTCATTTGACCACGAGTAATACATAACATAATTTTATCTGATTTGTCTTTGATTGAATTCAGGCATGGGCTATCTATCACGTCCGTTTGTTTCAAATTATGAAGTATTGTCTGAAAAACAACCGTAGTTCTACCGTCGTATTTCTACGGTATGAATGACAGTCAGAAATCGACTGTAAATAACGGTCATCATCGTCGGCGGGCGTTTTTAGAGTCTAAAATTACCGTTGATCACCGGTAATATATATATACTGTCGGGATACTTCGATAAACGATGAAAACCGATGACAATTACCGTTACGCCGACGATAAAATTCGGACTGAGCTTAAGTAGTTTGTCCTCGTATAAAAATTGAAATGAGACCCTGTTTTCTATGCATTAACCAATGCTATTTTACCAATGCTTTTGCTTCCTACGAGCAGTAGGTAATGGTACGCGGAACAAAACTTATGATTCAAAAAATTCTTGACACATGATGTTACCAGTCCTGAACGGAAACCATTTTGACTAAAAAACAATTTCAAAAACTCGAATTCGCTATGAATGATATGAAATGAAGAGCAGACACTGTATGCCCTATAGAGTAATGTTTTGACAGTGTTAATTTGAAATATAAATGGGCAGAAACTAAAGAAATCTGTTCCTAGGCCAGTGAATGTTTGCTGGCGAAAAAACAGAACTTTGAAAACGGCCATTTCTACGGGTAATTGTACCATCCAAAAATGAGAGAGAATTGTGCTTCTCCGTTTCCGTAGTAAACTTTATATTGGGGTGTTGAGAGTTCAGATACGACAAAAATAAATTAGAATGTATGAAATTTCTAAACAGTAAAAAAGTATAGTCTATGTATCGCCTGTCAAGTACTGGCTTGAAATCCAGAGGACAAGAGTCAAGTCATCGTTGTTCGTGATAGTACATAAAAGTATTAGCTAAAGTGGGTCCCTCCCAGTGGCAGACCCATACCTAATCCATCAAGTTGCTGATAAAATTTGTGACCAAACATAAAAAATGAATTAAGAACAGAGAGCCGAAGGGGGGTTTTGAGCAGAGGCTTGGTGAGGCCAATGACTAAGTCAACACTAGCATAAAATAGTTTAGGCAAATGGCAATTGTTTCATACAACGAGATATTACTAAACAGGCTCTCGACATCAAAGGAAACCA
This sequence comes from Morinoia aosen, assembly GCA_030386875.1. Lineage (NCBI taxonomy): Eukaryota > Metazoa > Arthropoda > Malacostraca > Amphipoda > Talitridae > Morinoia > Morinoia aosen. The sequence goes on from CM059575.1 coordinate 48,014,652, forward strand.
TAAATAGTTCGTTGGCATTATTGAAGGAAGTCATTTCCTCAAAAAATGTTTTGAATTAGGCACAGCATACATGTTACACTTGAATGATGATAAACTAGGGACTTAATATTTAGCAAGGTTGAAGCTGGGGGTTTTGTAAGCTGCGGAGATAGGAAGGAATGAATAATCAATATTAACACATTTCGTTGGAAGTGACCCACCGGTGGTCACTTTAGTGATTTTCATAGTGCTGCTGACCCACCTGGAGTCACTGACTCATTTTTTATTAATACTTGATGCCAGCTAAATGAAGGCCCGATCTCAACCCATATAATGTTTGCTATTTTCAAAGTTGATAACCACAATTGACTTTAAATTTGAATTGAACGGTGAACTTTAGTTTAACCCATCGCAGTTAACGTGTTACAATTAGGTTTATGAATTTTTGGCAATCCGCATAAAATGCATGGACCCGATCCTGTAACAATTAGAGTTGTGTACAATTCATCAGTAATTATATCCGATTTCTTTAGTTGGCAAAGGAAATTATTAATTTTATCTTTGACGCGAAAAGTGAAGTTTAGGATTGGTTCCGTTATGGCCTAATTCAAAATCTTTTAATGAGGAAATGACTTTCCTCTAATAATGTCAACGAACTATTGGTTTCGTTTAATGTCGCGAGCCTGTTCCCTAATATCCCGTTGCATGAAACAATTGACATTTGCCTAAACTATTTTTTTGCTAGTGTTGATTTAGTCATTGGCCAACCCTCCTTCAGCTCTTCGTTCTTAGTTCACTTTTTATGTTTGGTGACAAATTTTATCAGCAACTTGATGCATTAGGTATGGGTCTGCCACTGGGGCCTACTTTAGCTAATATTTTTATGTGCTATCACGAACAACGATGACTTGACTCTTGTCCTCTGAATTTCAAGCCGGAATTTTACAGGCGATACATAGACGATACTTTTTTACTGTATATTATCCCATGCATTGTAATTTATTTTGGCGTATCTGAACTTTCAACACCCCAATATTAAGTTTACTATGGAAACGGAAAACCACAATCCTCTCTCAATTTTGGATAGTGAAATTACCCGTAGAGATGGCGGTTTCCCAAATTCTGTTTTTTCGCAAGCAAACATTCACTGGCTTAGAAATGCGTTTCTTTAGTTTCTGCCCATTAAAATTCAAAATTTATAGTGTTAAAACATTACTCTCTGGGGCCTACAGTATCTGCTCTTCATTTCATATCATTCATAGCGAATTAGAGTTTTTAAGTTGTTTTTTAGTCAAAATGGTTTCCCTTCTGGACTGGTAATTTTACGTGTTGAGAATTTTTTGAATCATAAATTTTATTACTGCGTACCACTACCTACTGGTCGGAAGAGGCAATTTTATTTTTCATTTCCGTTCTTTGGCAAGCAGTTCGAAAAGCTTAAAAAGATATTTACTTGTTGCTGTCTAAATACTTTTTACACGTGGACTTCTAAATAGTATTGGGAATGCATATAAAACAGGGCCTCATTTCGATTACATGGACAAACTACCTAAAGGCATGCTCTCCTCCGTTATTTATAGATATTGTTGCGCACGGTGTGCCTCTGAATACGTGGGTACGACCATTCGAGCCCTGGATATTCGTGTGGCTGAGCATGCCGGAAGGAGTGTTCGAACTAAACAGTTACTCTCTTCCCCCTCCTAATCTGTTGTTCGCTCTCAAGCAAAGAGTTGTGACCTTCCAGTTCGGCTAGACGATTTTAAAGAAATTTCTCCTTTATCCGATATAATTATTCCACGCATTTTAGATTCCCTGATCACTTTAAAAGATATACCTACCGTAAACAATATGCAATCAGCCTTCCCTCTACAATCAGTGTCGCTTCTGTCTCTTTTTTTAAAGTCATGAATTCCATTGATGAATGTTTTTTGACGTTGTTATAACTCTATTTTTGTATTTTTCAGAAAGTTGAAAATGCCCAACAAATTGAACGAAACGTTATTTCTTATTATTGAACTGTTTTCAAAGAAGGATGATTCCTATTGAAACGATTTTCTTTGTTTTTTATTCGAGCAATCATATCAAATAATTTGGCAAAGTTGTTAACTTTTCTCCAGGAGCTTGAGATTTTTGAGCTTGTCCTACTTGCGCTTTCAACCCATCAAATTTTGCCTTAAGTAAAAAATACTAAGCAGTCTTCCTGGAACGAAATCATCCAACGTATATGGTTTAAATTCCGTGCAGATAAATTCCTTTCTAATTGTATGTACAATGTTCAATCGTAAGTTCAGGTATTCGTTAATTAAAAAAACATGGCAAAACTACCAATATACCAAAGTCAGGAACAGCCCTAAAGAGAGAGAGCCAAGAGAACCATGAGTGTTCATTCGTACTTGAAATATACTGAGTAAAATATGCCGATGAATGTTTGAAAATCGAGGAAAATCCATACTAAAGCCACCGGTACAAAAGCAAGTGACAGAACCATCAGTAAAGGACGACTCAGGAACACCATCAAACATTGTAGTCCATATAAAACGCCCCTGTCAGAGGAAAAACATTATGTAAGTCGTTTAAAATTGAAATGAAAGAAAGAAAAAGACTTTTGGGAGAGTCCTCCAATTAAATTTCGGATCCATGAAACCAAAACTAAATGGTTTGGAAGTGGTACCGATGGTCATCTTTGGACGACAGACGACATAGCATACGGAACAGAAGATGCTATACTATAGCAAACACAGAAACTAGTACCCTTTAATTAAGTTGCCATGAGTGGTTAAGTTTAGTATGATTAAAGGTTTAAGTCGGATAACTTTATTAAGCAGTCTAAACACTGATTTGTTACATTCTCTTTAAACTGTTAAAATAGTCAAGTTCTATTGTAGCGATCTTGGCTTCGTAAAGACAAATCAGCAAGTAAACTTCAAACTTAATTTTATGATATTTATGCAACAAGTTACATTAAGGTTCTTTTTATTTAAAAGATTTCGGGACATCGGCTAAATTTTATTCATTCAAGGGCACATTACACTATATGCGGATCAATGAAGTACACAGTGGGCCGCTTGCGCCTCGGGTCGACTTCACCGCCTGATTAAAACTTATAACCGATAATTTCAATGAAGCCGGTCGCTTGTCAATGGCGCATTTGAAGGTTGTAGATCGAACGCCTCCCAGTTCTTACAGCCCGTGTGCCCCTCTCCAGGTCCGTATTGCGGACGGTCAGCGTATAGCCGAATACAACGGCTTGCGCATTCTTCTCCACCGCCGGTTATTAAAGGGCGGCACCGGTTAAGAGTCGCCGCTCGATCGCCGGAGAAGCTGGACAAATAAATAATAAGAACACATCAGATATTATTACATTGTAGCAAGGGCCCGTTGATCCCGCTGACCCGGTCAACTGGCGGAGACAGGCCCCAAAAAGAATACTATGTGGGAAAGAAGAAGTAAAAATATTAAAGATTGACTAGCCAGAAGTTAATTAGTTAATTAATTTAATGAGGAATTGAATCACAAAGTCAAATTATGTTCAGTTTTCTTAATTTGACAGCAATTACAATATACCACCAAAGGAAATGGTGCCCTCAACGTCTAAATTTCCTGGCAAAGTGGTGGATGGCAACCATGCAAATTAGTCAAAGTGTCAAGTACATCAGTCTCAATTATTCACTAATGAACATGCGCGAGTATCCCAAGATTGAGGAGAATCAAGTCGTCCCCCATCTATAAACAAGTGCGAACAACACTCTTGACAGGGTCAACCCAAGATTTCAATTTTTTTTCATTCAATTCATTTGAAATTTGGCCAGTATGTGTATTTGTTGAAAGTAAACTTGTTGTACTCATGTAAATTTTTCTATTTAGGCCTTATTTTTTTGCATATACGAAATATTAGTTTTTTGGTACATATCATGGATATTTCAAAAGAAAACAAGTCATTGAGTTCTTATGCTGTTAAGAAACCCAAGACAGTTTTAGAATCCTTGAAGAATTGCAAACAAAGTTACGCGTACCAATTTTCCATTTGAAACTTTTTTTTATAGGCGATATTTGATCCCTAATAACATAAATTTTTCAACAAATTTTTGCATTTAAAAAAAAAGTTTCATATGGAAAATTGGTACGCTTAACTTTGTTTGCAATGCTTCAAGGATTCTAAAACTGTATTTGGTTTTGTTCTAGCATAAAAACTCAATGACTAATGTTCTTTTGAATGTAAAAATGTGAGATTTTTCAGGAGAGCCCATAAACAAAATAATTATTGTGAATTGTATAATCATGGAAACTTTTTGTAATTGAATGCTGTTTTTATTTTTATTTCGATAATCTCCATGCATAACTTCATGTTCACACTGTGAATTGTAATGTACAAGAAAAATTAGAAAATTAGAAAAATTCTTTTATAAAATAATGGAATTTTATATTTGTAGTCTGATTCTCGTGAAATTGAACTATTATATGTAATTTTTAAAAATAAACACAATTTTGTCGATTCATTATTTCGATTCAGGCCTTGGTTTTTGAAAAAAAAATTAGACACATTGGTTTTTAGTTCATTTATATTGATATTTCAAAAGAATAGAACTCGTTGAGTTTTTATGCTAGAACAAACACAAAGACAGCTTTAGAATCCTTAAAACATTTCTTAAAAATAATGGTAGCAAATTTCCCATTTCCCGTTTTATTTTCTTTTTATATGGGCTCAAAATGGGGCGGAAAATTCAGGATTTTTTGACCCTTACACCCCCCTGGGGGAGAACTAGTGTCCGTAGCGCCATAAAATTTTAGGACCGAATTGTCCACCACCTAAGGGTCCTTTTTCAACAACAAACAGAAAATAGCTCATCGGACCGCCAGTGGCTGGGTTGACCTCCTTAAACAAGCCGGCTGCGAGAACGAAAGTTGAGACGAACTCGCCAAGCAATGTGCAAGCCTAATTAATGATTCCTATGCCATAAATTGCGCACCTATAGAAACTTTAATAAACTGAAAGACCAACGATACAAATAGACAAAAGAAAACGAAATCCAGCGACTCAACTATCAAGCCCCTGGGAAGTACCATACGGTAAGATGGGAGTGGAACTGTCACACAACTAGCGCCACCTACGCCCGTCCTGGGAGAAGGTAAGGCAAGGCACGGCAAAGCAAGGGAGTCAGAGACGATCAATGGCTAGAAAGCGTCCGTTTAAGTCGATGGCAAGCGAATAAGTGCTGAGCTGACTAAAAAACTATTAGAGGAAGTTTGTGCATGGGCAATAATGATCTCGTATAAAAAAGTCCACCCCGAGTACACACAGTACCTGAGGTGGTACTCACCCTGTTTTTTTCCCAGAAAACCAAGTATGAAGCACAAATACAGCAGCACAGTGATTAGGGTTACTTCGCCATTTGTGCACTCAACATCAATGTAAGAAAAAAAACTAGTAGAATATATCGTAATATTTTAGAGAAGAACCTCATCCCGAGAGGAATGCGTTGATTAAAAAGTCACAAGTAGACATTTCACCAGTACTAGGACCTTAGAAACATAGTAAATTCAACCCATGAAAGATGAATAAAGACGGAATCAATTTTCTTTAGAGAAAAAGCTAATAACCATGCATCAATCTGATTGAATTTTGTGGGGGGAATACTGAAGAATTAGATCATACAAAGAAGTTCAAAGAATTATTCTGTGATGAAAAGAAATGTGAATGGAAGAATGAGCGAATATATCACCACAAACTAGCGAATATTTATTCCACTGCATGGAAACCGTTTCCGAGCTGAAATAAAATCAACGACTCCACAATGAAATATTGAATAGCAAACTTTCTATTGAAAACTTATGCAAAGTATCATACAAGTTGATCTCACTCACAAATCCGAATAATTGAAAATACAGGTTCATTCCACATTTACATACAAGCCACTAAGAACTGCGTAAAAATAAAAGCTTGGGACGTTTGATATATACAATTCTTTTTACACAATAACTGTGCTGTGAAAATGCTTCGTCAAAGAGTTACAAGGACTTGAAATATGAAACGCATTGGAGATTAAATTTATAGTCTGAGAGAAGCAAGGACATGAAATGTAGAATTTAGGAAAGCATTTTTATTACGAACACAAGAAATAGAATGACAGCCTTAAGATGACTTCATGAAGAAAGTTTTCAAGTTAGGATAATTATTTTCAAAAGATTTTCAACATCACGCTCATCAGTTGCAGTGAAGGCGTTCAATCATCGGTGCAATGATTGCCGGACGCGAGTGAAGATACCAGAAATTTCATGAATCCCGGCTGAAGCTATTCTGTTACTATTCTTGCTATTCTGTCTTGGCTCGACTTAGGTTTCATTCTTGTCGTATCAGCAATAATTGCAAGAAATTGAGTTGATCAAACTCTCATTTGACAGAAAAATAAGCTCTTTCAATCTCCTAAGATTTTCAAAACCCTGGTTAGCTCCGTTTTATTGGAAAGCAAGGATTGATCTGCAGGAAAGTGGACCTTCAATAATTTGCCCCTTCAATTCAACACAAATGTCGTGAAATCTCGCAACACTAGAGTAACGTCACGATTGCTATGGGCAAAATCGGAAACATGGAAGGCATTGACCCTACTCGAGCCCTCTCTTCGAGATTTCTATTTGCCTTGTGAAGCTGTAGTTAGATGTAGCCCGTCAAGCGCTGTACCAGCTTGGTGCACACAAGCCAGGCAGCAACGGTGGTAAGAAGAGCGTTGAGCTTAGAATGCGTGGAATAATGGGCTCAATATTGAGCAACCGTCAATACTGGAAGCTAAAAAGTAAGGAAAATATATCATATGGGGGGGGGACCCTGAGGCGTTATCTTTAAATATCGTTTTTAATACCCTCGCTTCCTCAGGCCATCGCCCCTGATTAAAATTTATTTTCTATTGGGGGAAGATTTTCAATCTGGTTAGAGCTGAGAAAAATTTGAATGAAGGATACTCATCAGGTTCGAGGGGATAAGGTGACTCACACTGAGCAAAGAATGTACTCGTTGGACGTTATATATTTCGAGAGAACATTAGGGTTATGGATATTATTGTTCATTTAATCAATTTGACATTGCGGGCGACGCAAGCAAGCATTTTATTACTAGAACACCTTTCAATAAGCTTAAAAAGCGTAAATGACTTGCAGTGGCGTTAATGGATTGAGATAAGCGCACATGAAGACATACGAAAATATAACGTGAAGACCAACCTTTGCACTGATCTACATCATATTATATATCACCAGCAGGAGTTATAGACTATAATGTTCAAATTTATTACAGTTGAGTGATATTGCTGCAAACTCAAGAGGAACATTATTTAATTAAAAATTACGTTAATAAAGAATAATTGATAATGACCTGACTTCTTAGAAGCATCATCTCGGCTGACTAAGTTTTGCACCCCGGTAAATGCCGCTACCTTTCCGAATTTGGGAGGGTTTGTCCGCACTTCTCGACCTTTGCCGAGTTGTTCATGTTAATATCTCATCTGGGAATAAACGCGCGACTCGCCACTCATCAAATGATATAACCATGCACCATCTTTCCCGGCACTTAACAGTTCCTGCAGATTTGAAAATTGTGCTGAATTTAAACTGGGATTACGCGGGTACTTTTAGTTCCATCGACTGTACAAGTGAAAATAAACCATATTGAACCGCTATTGTGACATTAGCAGCGACAAACTTTCAGAAACAAAAAGCAACACACTCCATTTTGATGCATTTTGCTTCAGAGAGACAGCCCTTCGTGTGCATTACTTAAGCTGCTCGTGACAGCTAAAGCATCCGTAACTAGCGGTGTTGATTTACTGGCCTGTGAAAACCTTATCTTTATTTTCCATACATCGTTACTTCTAATTTACTCCGAACCTGCATAAGACTACTGTTTAACAGAGAGAAACACTTGAAACACTTGAGACACAATAAGCACTGTTTATTGTACCTTTCTATCTCCTAGAGTGAAACTATATGAAATGAATGATCATTTCTTTTCGAAAAGCTAAAATGAACTGCAGAATAGAAATAGTTCGGCTGAATGACGGAACACCATCTGGTACTTGAATTTCCTAACTTAGATGCTGTTACAATATGTAGTTTTGCTTGATTTATATTTATATACACAAGTTTTTACTTGGCATTTTCAAGCAAACCTAAAATAACGAGGGTCACCTCAGAGAAACAGTTCATTCATTTCGAAGGAGACTCAAGCTTAATTGTGTTTCTATGCTCGCAAGTCTTCCATCTAAGCGGGCAAGAGCATCCAGCTAATCTGTGGGCAACTGATATTTAGTAAGGATCTTTTCCAGATAAGCCCGACCACTAATACAACACATGAGCTTACTCACTTGTAACTTTCGAAATTCTGTACCTATCGACTTCGAATTACTCTCAAACGAAAGAATGTTTTAATTTTTAGTTTGAGAGTAATTGATTGTTGCAAATGTGTTGCATGCAGTAGCGAGGCTTATCTTGAGATCCTTTAGTGATGCTAAGACCTTAATCAAGAGCATTCCAAGATTGTATTGTGTTGTTCTTTTATTTTAAACCTAAATCCTCGAATTCCATTAAAGATTTCAGAATACCAAATTAAATGATTTCTCTCGGTTCAGGCTTAAATTTTCCGATTTTTTTGGTTATTTTCCTATGTGATTATTATGAAGACATTTTTCAGCTGAACACTCATCGTGTTAAAATATTCGTCTTACAAAGTGAGTCCACATTGCTTCAGAGTAGAAAGATGCACTCTAGATTCGAACTTGTGGAGACAACTTAGGTACTCGAGAAATGACGTGGAATCAAATATTAAAAGGTACGTTATAAGAAGTTTAAAAAAAATTTAAATCATAATTTTCGAGCCCAGACAAGGAGTGTATTTCGAATAGAAGCCAGACTGGTAAAGAGAGTATCAATCGCTGATCAGAAATAAGTCATTTTGAGCGTAACAGTTAAATTTTGAAAGGGGTATTGCATGGTGATGTTGAATCAATCAATGAGATGAGAATTGGGAGAAGCCTCAGAAATGCACGGCTAAAAAGAAGCCATAATAATTTCCCAAGGAATGAAAAGAACTCACAAAACGTGGAAATTGGACGACCTATGGCCGATTGGGCCAAACTTGTCAAGTCTAATGAAGCAACTTCAACAGAATATTTACGATTGATAAATATCTTATTGATTGATGCCTTTCAGCTTAGAAACAGCATTTCTCTTGAACCTTAATTAAAGTATTACTAAGGATGTTATTTTTCTTAAGAACCCAATTTATAAAACGCAATATGTTGTCATCCATCAATTTTTTGTATATAAACTTTTTTTTCTTTCTTTCTCTGCTTCTTTTACTACTGGTTTGTGCAGGTTTTTTAGTCATTTATTGCATAATGAATACTTTTTGCCTTTTTGCCTGGTTAAATTAGCGTTTATAGTAAAATAGCATTTATGCTATGAACGCAAATTTTTATTTGCATTTATAGTCTTTATAGAATTGATGGGGTAAATGCTAGAAATTCGGGCTCTAATTATTACTTTGCTGGACGGTGTTCTTCAGATTTCAACAATAATATTTTAGCTCGAAGCCACGTGTTTCATTGTGAAGTGATCGTTGGAATTTATACGATTTTGGGAATCTTGCTCTTCTTTCATGAGATGTCGCTGCAGAAATTAGCCTTCCAACCTACAATGTTGAGTTAACTTTGAAGCCATAATTGGAAACTCTAGAAAATTGTTCTGTGTTTTCGGAGTAGTCAGTACCTTATGCACTGAGAAAATTAGATGAGCATTTCGACTCAACAGTTGAGTCTTGCTTTCAAGTTAATTGCACTAACTTAGATTACAACGCTTAACCTTTTAAGTTGTTCACTTTAAAAGCCCAAAGCGAGTGAACGAAAACCAGCTTATAATCTTTAATTATAAGTAGTATGGAATCGAAGTCGAGTTAAGACAAGTTAAATTGAAAATATATTGGACTGTGGCAGATAAATTGAAAATGTGTAATCCTTTACTTCCAATTTCTATTACTGTAAAATATTTATGGGTTCTTGTGTTGTTCCATGTAGGTATTCCATTTACTTTGTATAAATTTGAGACCTTGCAAGCGACAGGTGGAACTGAAGTTTATTAGTCAACTAGAATCAATGTCCATTCAATTGATCAATTTTAGAATTGGCAAACCATAAATGGATCATGCATGCTTATCATTTTATTAGGTATTTTTGAAAATTAAATTCGTGACTACTGATCGGTCAGCTGCGTTATGGAAATCCCCTCCGTGATCACCAGTGAGTCACGTCGCAGTTGAAGATTTATAGCATGAAATTCTTTGTTTGTTAAATTAACAATGCACTGAGTAAATGCCATCCTAATTTTTATTCGTATTCCATTTGTACATGGTCATGTCGCTGGTACGCCAAACTCAAAAAAAGTTGTGGGGGGGCAGAACTGAGGGTATTTGAATGCATTTGGAAGTTGAATACTTGTTAACGCAGTTTTTAGCTGCGCAAACAAATGTTGTAGAATATGGTTGTAAATTTCAGCTTTTTCTATGGTTGTATCGGGTTGATGTGAAAGTGATGTATGATTTTTAGAACGGATGTTTAAAATTATACTTATGATCACAAAATAAATTTTCTATTATACGAGTATCATAGAGGTTTCGATGCAAGTGTGTCAGCAAAATCTATTCAGAACACTTATGGTGATAATGTATTCAAGGAATGAAGTTGCATAATACATTTTTCTCGTTTCCGAAGTGTTGATTTCACTTTAAAAGATGAGCCAAAGAAAGGTCGTCCATGAACGCTTGATTCCGATTAGTTGAATGTTCTTTTGTCCGAGAATCCTACTGTTACCACTAGGGACATTACAACTCAGCTAGACGTGGCCCATATAACTTGCTTCTGATTTCCATTTGTTCAGAGGGCTACAGTCCATTTCAGTGGACTCAGGTTAACAGCACGAGAAGAGATTAAACAACGATTTGAATTTTGTATTTTGGTTTTAAATATGCATAATTTTACAAGCGAGGCCGCAATTGCGATCGCAACTTATTCTGTGGCGGTTGCTGTTGCGCCGCAACAATTTTTGAGAAGTTGCGAATCTGTTGCGATAGGAACAATTTTCCAGGTGTCAGGCCGCAACTCGCAACCGCAACATCACGATGGTGATTTAATTTTTAAAATAACTTCAATAAAGTTTAATACGCGTTTCATTCTCGTTTGAAACTAAACCGTACAGGGTACAACCCGTCTGGCGACTGTTTATTATTAGCATTAGGCGATACAGTGATACACATACACTTTGCTTACAGTATATAAGTATGTTTAATGTAACTCATTACAGTGTATAACAGATGTTATTAGGAATGATGTGAGTTGTAAGTGTAAAATATACGGCAAATCTACATAGCTAGATGTTGCGATTTGCCATTGTACCTCGCAACGACGATTTTGTCTTGGCGTCCTCTCTGCAACCACATTTTAAGCTAAAATAGCTTAACGATGCACAGAGAGTGGAGGTAATAACAAAAAGACTAACTGCCCATCTTAACAGATCGGAAAATGGTATTTCAGCTGAGAAGAGCAGTGCCGAGGACGTATGTGACGAAGATGACTTCTTCAACGTCGTTATGATATCGGATGATAGAAAAACGAAGAAAAGCTCGTTGACACAAGTCAATGATTGGCTGAAAGAGGCAGTAATCAACAGAACTAGCCACCCTGATGTTCACTGAGCGATGTTTCTTTCAAGTGAATTTGTCGCTTCGTTCATCCAATTTAACACGCCAATACCTTCGAGCGCTGCGGTCGAACTTACTCACTTCGGGTTACTTCGGGTTGGATGAGGCGCGTCGCCGACGAAGGCCTTGGCGCCCTTTCTCTGCATTGCTTGTTTCAGGATCAAATTCTTGTGAGGAAGTCTGTTGTTCTCAGGAAGTCTATGATTGCTTCAAGACACAGAAGAGGGCTGATGATGGTATTTACTGTGAATGACACATTGTTGGCAGTGCAGAGCTGATGCAGCGGTAGGCGGAAATTATCATACTTTGGGCAAGTAATGGAGATGTGCTCGAGTGAGAGAGGACAGTGGCAGCAGCTGCACCTCAGGGGCAGAGATCTTGTCAGGTAGTGGCAAGTGCTGCCAGCGACTACTTTTTGAAAAACCTAGATCACTCCTCAGAAAAAACCTAGATTTGAACACAAAAACCTAGCCTTCTAAAATGAACTTTCTGAGCATGAATTTTTACAGTAAACATAAAAATGAAGCAAAATAATGAAAAAATGCAGTTTTCTTACCTCAATATGAATTATTCCGCTTCATCTCCCTCATAAATGACAAATTTATCAACATTTTTTGCATCTTGCAACGAGTCTCGTATCTTCTGGACACCCCTCCATCGGCTAGGTCTCGTAGCATTTCTCTGTCTGGCTCCCATGTGAGGCATGATTGACTATGCTTCCGAATTTGATGCTTAGCCAGAATTCGGCCCAATTTTACAATAGACATCGGTGCATCATTAGCTGATGAAGCTTCGTTAAAGATTTCAAGTCGTGCAATAATGCTTCTTTCTTCAAATAAAAATCTTTCTTTAATTGGCACCAATAATGCTATTGAAAAATGCACAGTCTTTTTAAATTTGATGATGATTTCATTATTGGGAAGGGGTTCTTGCTCCAACAATGCCTTTCTTCGCTTACCTAGAAATATATTTTCTAAAGATTTGAAAAAAATTTTGTCACCTAGATATCACGTAGTTTTGATTGTGTTAAGTACTCCTTAATAAAAAAGCTCAATTTATTCATGTACTGAATAGATAACACTGAGTGGAGAAAATGCAATCGAAAATGTTCTGTTAAAAATTCTAAATTGAGGGTATTAACTTTCTTGAGAACATATTGAAGAAAACAAAGCATATATTGAAACAAAGCATATATTTCCCGCCACGATCGATCAGTATCCCTTAAATTTGTCAAGCGCCATGAAATTGATCAGTCTTCGCCTGTGACTCGAAGAAAAGAATAACAGCATCCCAGTGGCTAAAGATTACTGAAATTACGTGTTATCTTGAAAGCCATCTTGTTTGAATAAGTTTTGGAATGCGATGATGAACAATGTTGACAACATCCTGTATCATGGAGGCATCATTTTGACGTCTGCTTCTCTGAGAGAAATATGAAGTAATATTTTTCAGTAAGGTTTCCAAAAAGTGGGGCAAAACGGATACAGCATTGCTTGCGCATAATGCAAATGAGTGACAGACGCAACCAATCACAAAAAACACTTGGAATTATATCTCTCAGTAGCTTTAAAATTATTGTCAATACGTAAGTTAAATTTGGCTCTTTAAAAGTATTTTTTGTGTTTTTCGTTATTTCTTAGAGTTAGTAGCATAGACTTGGTTGCATTTTCAGCGAAACTGAACAGCATTTAAAATAGCTGAATTCTTTATTATCTGTGACTCTTTGCAACCAGTCCTTAAATTCAACGTCATGTAACCAATCTTCTCTGAAAGACTGTACGTACTATGTTTTCCTCTTCTTCGTAGGAGATTCTTCGCTCATGATTCAACATTGCACTGTTTTTACCGACTAATTTTAAAGAATAGACAAAAACTAACTGAACACAACGACGATATTAACCTTGCGAATTAGTTGCGAACACGCCATCCACAAGCAACCTACGCTGTCCCCGGGAGGCCAAGACTCCGAACGCCGCGCATCAGTGGCGTTCGTTTTAAGTATTCCCCGTTTGAACGCGTAATATATCCGTTTTCTCGACATAAACATCTGTTACTTACGGATATTAATTTTATAAGTAAAGTTCTGTTGTAGTCTTCATTTATTATTTTGATTTTTGCGTTTTGTGCCATTCTTTTTATAAAAACCTAGATTCAACCAACTTTTTGAAGAAAAAACCTAGAAACCTAGCCTGAAACGGAAAAACCTAGATCTAGGTTTAAAAACCTAGCGCTGGCAGCACTGGCTAGTGGCTGTGCGTTAAGGGGTGTTTACACTAGGGGACATTTCGGCTGTGAGGCGCGACTCGTGTAGACGAAGCTCACCACTGAGGCTCATATTTGTGTGTGTGAGCCCGAAGTTCCCGATTCACTTTGATTGAATCCGTGGAGCGGCTGCACGTGTGAGCGGCGCTGCTCTAGACCGGTCAGTGTGCGGTTGATAGTCATCAAGTTAGGTAGCGCCTCTCGCTCACCCGTAATGGCTGACTCAACACTGCCGCGAGAAACTACACTGCTTTTAATTGAGATGTACTAAGCCCATCAATGCCTTTGGCAGACTAAAAGCTGTGAATATAAGGAGGCTGCTTTCCATTATATTTTAATGAAAATGAACGAATATAGTAACATTACTCTCATGCAAATAAAAAGAGATTACGTAGCTACGATGCAGCAACAATATTCACACAAGCTCGTCTACAGAAATCTATATTTCAAAGCAGCAGGCCACACTGACTGGTTTTGTGCTGCATGGCTGCCACTTGTGTTTAACCAAAAAATCTAGTGTGACCTCAAAAAATATCGAGAAACATATAGATTTAAAAATAAAACATCCAAAAATTTATCTAGAAATAAATTAATTATCTACTATAATAAATTAGTTGAACAATAGCATATAAGGATATTTATATCATAAATTGCTTTATATTAGGCAATTTATCTTTATATGAATTATCTAGTATCCTGATATTTACCCTAATAAAGCTTGGTATCCAAATATTCTTCAATTCCACACGTGTTGCGAGTAGAAAGGTCAGTCTCTATTGCATTGCATATTATCAATGCTCAGATTCCTACTTATCAACAATTGTTTTAAGGCTGTCACACCGCTACCTTCATCATTTTTAATAATTTTGCAATTACTAAGTAGGTTGATTCTACTTTATTAGATGCATTACTTTAGTATATAACTGATACACCATGTAGTTTCATGATAGAAATATCATTACTTCCATCCAACAATAAACTGAACTCATTGTTACCAATATCATTGGTCATTCTTTTGTCAAAATGAGGTCACAATACATTCTTGATAATGTATGTGCATTTTATTCCATGATTTTTTGATATCATCACTATTTTTGCAATTGGAGATAGTGTGCTTGAGCTTATGAACCGTGAAATAGCCGTCTTGGTGTCAATCATAACCTGAACATAACATGATCAGAATATGGTTGCTTCACTATTCAGACAATTTGCTCAAGTAAATTAACTAATATAATAAGAATGAAGTAGTAACCAACCATTAGGGTGAATTCCTAATTCGAATTTACAGTAATCTATCATGTACATAGCTTAATTGTAATTCTAGCTAGAAAATTTCTAGCATACAGAAAAACTATATAGATTTTATGGCTAATATCTAGGTTCAAAATTTTACATCTAGGCTTCAGCAAAAACATCTAGATCTAGCTATATAATATCTAGAGTGGCAGCCCCGTTGAGCAGCGCGCGCTCCATGGCTCGCTCCAATGGTGTCTAGTCTAAACGCACATGGCTCTTGTGAAGCTCCACACGAGGCGTCTACACGTGAGCCTGCAGTAAAATGTAGACCAGTGTAAACGGCCCTTTAGGCGCGTTATGCCAAGTCGAATGCGGGTGAAGGCAATTTGGCTGGTGCGGGGAAGTTGGCAAGGACCTAATTCTGTGTTTATTTGTCTCTTGAAGTTAGTTAGGTTTGCAGGGCGAGTAGCCCAGTCAGACTGCCATTCCCCCAAGTAGAAGGAATTAAGTTTGGAGTGGAGCTCTCTGTAAGAGAGTGGAAGTGCCACAGTATTTGGTAGAACCAGTGCTTCCTTGGCTAATGTATCTGCACTTTCGTTGCCTTTAATGCCTTTATGACTTGGAATCCAGTGCAATGTTACTTTCCCAGGGGGCATGGCAAGGAGCAAGTTGCTAATCCACACAATAAGGAAATGGGTGGGACGGTTAGGTGAGCTGATTGCAAGAATTGAGGATAGAGAGTCTGATAGAATGATAAAGTTTCCACACTATTTTGATAGAAAAAGCAGAGCAGTGCATATGGCATAGAGCTCTGCAGAATAGATTGTGCAACCTTGTGGGAGTTTGGCCTTTAGTTGAAAGTCATCACTGTAGACACCACAGCCCGCCACACCATCCTTCACTGAACCATCAGTATAGACTGCCAAGTGGGTCGGATGTGCTGCCAGTAGGTCTCATACCACGGCTTGCCAGTTAGCATCAGGAGTACTATCTCTTGGCATAATATATAGAGAGGTAGAAACAGGGAGATCAGGAGTAGTGTATCTACAAGACATGGGGATGGTTTGAATGTCTGTAAACTTCAGTCCTGCCTTCTGGAATTCTCTGTATGCACATCCCAGGAAAGGTAGTGGGATATTTAAGTAACCAAAAAGGGCAAATGGGTGGTAGTTGAGCAAGAGCAGACGCACTGGGTGTTGTGGGATGGCCAATACTCTGCAGCAGTAGGACATTAGGAGGGACTGTCTGTGATACTTTAAAGGAAGTAAGTTTGCTTCTGCCTCCAGCCTGTAGGTTGGGGTGCACCGGAGTGCTCCTAGCATGGTTCGGGCAGCTGCATATTGTATTCTGTCCAGCTTTGCATGATGTGTCTCAGCAGCTGAGCCATAAAGGAAACTGCCGTAGCTTAACTTTGATCGAACAAGCGACATGTATAGCTGCCTGAGGGTTGAAAAATCAGCTCCCCAGCCCCGGGCAGATACTACCGACAGCAAACGCAGGACAGATTGGCAACGCGATGCTAGCGTCCCAATGTGGTGCTTCCAAGTGAGAGATCTGTCAAAGTGCAGCCCCAGAAACTTCACCATATTAACGAAGGTCAAGTTCCTATTGCAGAAGTGGAGATTTGGAATTGCATAATTACATTTGCGAGTGAAAATAATGGCTTCAGTTTTGCTAGCGGAGAACTCCAGGCCCCATTTGTAAAGGCCCTATTACACGGGGCAACACTTTGCCTCGGCTACGGCAACTGAAATGACGCAACTTGTGGGTGCGCTATCACACAAGGCAACCAGTGTGGCGTTGCCAATTGCAGAGGGAGGTTGTAGCTCGCAGTGACTCCGGCATTTGACATCTTCATTTCATCATTAAATGAAATGCATTAAGAACTTATACAAAACTTAGATCCTGTTTTGCGCTTTTATATGTCCTTGCATAATTTATTGTCTTTATTTTCTAACAATGGATGAGATTGAAGGGTCGTACGACTGTTGATTTAAAATAATTCTTTTGATGTATTATTGACTTCTAGAAAAATATCTAATTTATGAGAATCAATATAAAATGCAGCAATATAAACATCGTAATATTGTAATAAATTTTTAACATCTTTTTTACAGCTCATATTCGCATATAAATATAATAATTTGTGTTTTTATATCGCACAGAAATAAACAAAGGAAGAGTAATTTAATTAATTAACACTTTGACTGCGGCAACTAAATATAAAGTTCAACGCCTAACTCAAATTTTAAGTCAATTGTAGTACACTATTTTGAAAATCCCAAACATGAACTGGATCGTGCCTTCATTTAGCTTTGATTAAATATTTATGGAAATTGAGTTTGCGTCGGTGAGCAGCATTATGAAAATTACCTCCGTATACCACCGGTGGCGCACGTCGCAGTCAAAGTGTTAACCCCATTCATTTGGTATATTGATATAGTTAGGTTCAAGCCTAAAAAACATATCAAATGGTTTGATCATTAGAAGCTGAATAAATTATTGCCTATTTTTCTACCCGCTACTTATGATAGAAAATTAAAAATGAATGCACATTCAGTTACCTGACTTCATAGAGTCCATCTTCTTAATGTTTTTTTCTATTTTTGTGGCTTCGATAGTTACATCATATCCAGCTAAACTGTTTAAACTTATAAACCTATGGATTATTCTTTTTCAAATTTCTGACCACTTTATTTATCATAAAATTCTACCTGATAAACATTCCGATGTATGGAAAAGTTACAGCATTTGAAAATGAAACGTCACGAATAAAACGTCACGGTGAATGGTAATATTCCGCTTTATTTTATACAGAAATTACGACTAATTATATGAATAAAATGACACTTAATTGCTTATATAAGACTTATTAGCTTCCATATTATAGAACACTGCGCGATTTATTAACACTTTGACTGCGACGTGCGCCACCGGTGGTACACAGAGGAAATTTTCATAATGCTGCTGACTGACCAATAGTCGCAAACTCAATTTTCATAAATATTTAATCACAACTAAATACATGCACGATCCAGTTTATGTTTGATATTTCCAAAATAGTTTTCTATAATTGACTTAAAAATTTGAGTTTGGTGGTGAACTTCATTAATACCTAGTTGCCGCAGTCAAAGTATTAAATCCTTCGACTTTCTATTGAATGGTGGACCAAGTTTATGTTGGCTCAGTGGGAGGCGGTGTTTCATAGCATAGGACATTGATGAAAGGCTTCTTTTATCAATTGTATGGCGGATCGAGACCATAGTGAACCAGACGGAGACGGTGTTGCAGAAATCCTCACACTACGACGCTCAGTCGAGCACTGCTCCGTCGCTCTGAGGTGCACGACTCAGCACGAGATTTTTGAACAAACGCGATAACCAAAACTCGCCCAGCAAATGCAGTTCGTTGCTCTCAGAAGCATCCGTCGCTGCTTTTTGGAGCAATTGTTGCCCCGTGTAATAGGGCCTTTAGACCACTGTTCTATTTGGTGCAGTGCTTGTTGGAGTTGGTCTGTTGCTGTGTCCAGACTGGCATGTGTGCACCAGATGGCACAATCATCAGCATATAGTGAATGCTGGACAGAGTTTGGAATATCGGAAAACAGGTCATTTATAAAGATTGTAAAACGATTTGGGCTGATGACTGAGCCATGGAGAACACCACTTGTAGCTGGGAAGGAAGTAGAATATGTGCCGCAGGTGCGTACTCTGAGAGAGCGAGAGGTGAGGAAGTTTTGTATAAATTTGGGTAGGTTGCCTCTCAGTCCAATTTGTTTTAACTTTTGCAGGAGTCCTAGGTGCCACACAGAATCAAAAGCATGTGAGATATCAAGTAGTACTGCTACACAATAGTTTCCCAATGCCAGAGCTTCCTGAATGGTGGTCTCCAGTCTGCACAGAGCATCAATTGTGCTATGTGATGCTCGAAATCCACTCTGTGAGGTGTCAAAAAAGGAGCACTTTTCCAGGTGGCTTTGCAGTCGCCAGTTGACCATCTTCTCTAAGACTTTGCATAAACAGTTTGTCAGTGAGATAGGTCTGTATGAAGAGGTAAGGAAAGATGGCTTACCTGGTTTAATAATAGGGACAACTATGGCTTCATGCCATTGACGTGGAAAACCATTGCTATATATAAAGTTGTAGAAGGCCAAGAGGCTGTGTTGATGGTGGCTGGAAAGTTGCTGGAGAAACATAAAAGGTATCTGATCTGCTCCAGGAGACGTTGATGTTGAGGTTTTGATGGCCTTTCTCAGTTCACTGAGTGAAAATGGTTTATTATACCAAGGAGATGAAGAGTATTGAAAGTTAGGAGGATTTCTCTCTGTAAGTTGCTTGTGGGTTTGGAATACTGCATTGGCTGAGGTGACACAGTTTCTTTGAGAGAAGAAATGAGCAAATTCATTTGATACGGTAGTAGGATTGGTTGTAGGATGGTTATTGATTCGTAGGGCAATGAGTTTTGTAACTGGTTTTCCTTTGAAGGCTCGCACCTTGTTCCACACTTGACTGCTTGTTGATTTGCTGCTTATTGATGACACAAATGCTTGCCAGCTTTGCATTCTGTCTTCCTTGGTGGTTTTAATGAAAATTGCCCGAGCTCTCTTCTATTCAATCCAAAGTGATGTATTGCCTCTGTTTTTCTTATATTTGTTAAGTGCTTTCTTTTTAATTCTCATTGTGACAGAGCAAGCTTTGTTCCACCAACAGACAGACATTTTTTTTGTACTTGGGCGTGATTTTTGGAGGTGCTGCTCAGCCGCAGACATGAAAGCAGATGTTACAGTGCCACATGCTTGAGTAGGGGAAAGGAAATAGGAGGGTAGGGTAAGTGAGTTCCGGAATGAAGTCCAGTCTGCTGTTCTGAGAAGCCATCTGGATCTATGCATGTCTGGAGAAGTTAGGTTAGATGATACTAGAATTGGAAAGTGGTCACTTGTGCAAGGGTCTGGGTGTACCATCCATGTGAACAATGGTGCTATATCTGGAGAGCAGAGAGTGAGGTCTATGTGGCTAAAGTTTCCCTGTGATGTAAGAAAGGTGGGTTCTGAGGTATTCATTAGAAATATGTTATTGTCTTCCAGGAATTGGGCAATAATAGAGCCTCTGTGGTCATTTGATGGAGAGCCCCATGAGATGTGGTGTGCATTTGAGTCAAAAGATAGAATGAAAGGTCTGGGTAGTTCAGCTATCAGGAGTGGAAGTTCGGTTTGTAGTAATGAGTTAGGTAAGTTAGGTGGAAGGTATAGAGAACATAGAGTTATGCTTATTTGCGGTAGAAATAATTTTGTAGCACATGCTTCCAGACTCAGCTCCAGAGGAAGAAGAACCTGATTGATTGATTCACCAACATAAATTGCAACACCCCCTCCCCTGCTAGCCACTCGATCATACCGGGCTATCACCTGTTGGAAGCCTTTAATATTTCTTGTTTGCCCTGCTGTTTGCTGTGTTTCCTGGAGGCATAAGACCTGAGGGGGCAGTTCGGCAATAAGTTTTTGTAGGTAGGGATATCGAGCATTGAGG
Source organism: Morinoia aosen (assembly GCA_030386875.1). NCBI lineage: Eukaryota > Metazoa > Arthropoda > Malacostraca > Amphipoda > Talitridae > Morinoia > Morinoia aosen. Next base: position 48,035,391 of record CM059575.1, read on the forward strand.
GATCGAAGGTTCCATTGTAGTAGGCAGAAGTCCTTCATAGTTAAGTTCTTGAAGTGTGTCCCAGCTTAGTGAGAGAGTCTGTAACTATGTCACTTGCATTAAGAAGGCTGCCAAGCTCAATGGAGCATTCCACTTTGTCAGTTATTTGAGAAATGAGGAATAGCTTGATGAGGATAGGAATCAGTTTAACAAGAATGTGAGCAAAATCAAGATTAGTTGACAAAGGTAATGAAGGCTGTGTGAGTGGTGGAAAGGGGTGCTGAGAGTTAGTGAATGGCATGTGATGTGTATTAGGCTGTGGAGTGTGTTGTGGAGCTTGTGGCATGAGTTGTGAGTGGTGCAGAGAGTTAATGGATGGCATGTGTTGTGATGCCTCAGACACTGATTGGTGTCTGAGGGTGTCAAATGTTGAGAGCTGTAGGGTAAGGGAAGTTGTGAGGCTGGTAATAAGTGGCCACTGCCAGATTGGCTAGCACTTTCTAAGGAGGGTTACTCTGATTGAGAACATTGTTGAAGAGTAGGTAGAGAGTTGCATGTCTGTGCTGAAAGACTGGGAAATACATTTGAAGAATTGATGTCAGGTACCGTATTGCGTTGTGTCTGAGGAAGACTTAGGTTAGTACTGATAGTTGTGTGTGTAGGAGCTAATTGTGCACTGATTTTGGAGTTGTGTGAGCTGTAGTTAGTGCTATTCTGTTGACGTACTCTTTCACCAGCCTCTGCAAATGTTATTCCTTCATCAGTTGTAAGGTGACAGGCATCTACTTCTCGGAGGTATGCTATACAAAGTTTCGAGGTAGCTGGATGCTCCCTGGAACAGTGGTAACATTTTGGTTGCTTATCTGAGTGAGGGCAGGTATCTGCGCTGTGACCAGTTGTGGCACAGTGACTACAGATGGGCTGTGTGGCAGAGCATCTGATCCTTGAATGACCATATTGGAGGGATTTACTACATCGCATAGGACTAGGGTAATACTTGTCGACTTTATATTGGACATATCCAAGGCGGATTTCACTTGGCGATGATGGGCACAAGAATGTCAATACATAAAGAGGCACATGGCTTTTTTTTGGATCTAGGAGAAGTTTTCGCGCAGCAACCACGTTGTGATTCTCTAGCATGGTTAATATATAGTTTAGGGGTTCATCAGCTAATTCGGGTGCCAGTATTTTGCCATATGACAGATGTGTGGTCCAAGCCACGTAAGTAGTAATTGAGATATTTTTTCCATTCATGCACAGATCTTTTACCTGTAATAATTTTTGACTTTGTTCTAAAGATTTAGTAGTAATCAAGAGCGAACCACTACGCAGATATTAAACATTACTTACAGCTCCAACAGCACCGTTGATTGCTTCGGCGATCCTGAGAGGGTTGGTGCGAGTTAGGTTGATGGATGCATCAGTGCTGGTTAGGTATATCTTTCTTGTGTCTGTAGGAAGGTTTGCTAATCGTTCTTCTGAGTTGAGATCTATACGAGCAGAGATGGGATTTGGTATATTTTGCACTGTTTTCTTCAGTCCTAGTTGGTTATTTGGAATATCATTAGGAATTAAAAAACGAAGAATGCACCACGTATTGAAATCATGTTTAATTAAGATTTCACACGAACTATAAATTTAATACTAAGTCAGTTCTATAAAACGTTTCGGAGACCAGCTCCATCTTCAGTTAACACTCTGCAAAGATAAAATAAAGAACAAAATCAATCTTTCTATACAAAATACATGGGCATATAAAACCTACAAGTAAATTTGCAATGGGTATGAACTATTTGCGCTATTGAGTTCTGGCTTTTCTTTAGAGATATAAGGAGACTCTAAAATACGTAAATCTAAATTATTTGATGCTGTGCGTAAAATAGAAAAAATTTCCTCTGCTATTCGGTCACAACACTGCTCGCTGTGAAGGCGGATAGATGAATGAGGCGGTTGGGTCAGAGGTCTTCCGCTACGGTAGCTGACTCCACGGTGTTGGGCAATCCTAATGAAGAATGGCAAAGTCGTCATGCCGACATAGCCAGATGTACATTGTACACAACTAAACTTATACACTATGGATGCCCGCATCCGTTTAGGAATCACGTCCTTGTAACGAAAGAAGGAGCCAATTTTTGGTAAATTAACAGACACAATGCACAGTTTTACAGCAGGAGAATGACGTTTAAAAAGAATTTCTAAATATCGTGACATCTTGTCAGTGTAATCTCCAAAATAGGGAAACACGCAATAGAGACGTTGCAGTGGTTCTATCACGGCATTGGTTACGGAGTATTTCTTAGCCAAAAATTTTTTAATATGTATATTGACAATAGAAGTAGGGTACCCATTTTTACGTAAAAATTTTTATAAAAAAGAAAACTCCACAAGAAGATCTACGTAACTCGAACAGATATTGAAAGCACGATTTAACAAGGTCTTGACAGTATTAATTTTGAATCTATAGTTACAGAAACTAAAAAAGCTCAAACCCAAACCAGTGAATGTCGCTTTTCGAAATACAGATGAATCAAACGTATGACCTCTTCTAGTAATTTTAGAATCTAAAAAAGATAAACAATTATTGGTCTCTATTTTAATTGTGAATTTTATAGACGGGTGCTTTGAGTTTAAGTAATCCCTGAACAAAGGTGCATGGCTAGGGTCTCTAAACAAAAAAACGTATCATCAATATATCTACGATAGAATTCAGGTTTAAACTCTGTAGGACAATCTGCCAACCATTTTTCCTCCCAATGGCACATGAAAATATTGGCAAACGTAGGCCCCAGAGGAAGACCCATACCGAGACCCTCAACTTGCTTATACAACTTTCCTGCAAAAATAAACACAGAATTCAACACGGAAAGTTCAAGGAGGGTTTTAAAATGAGTTTTTCCTAGACCTAAAACCGCGTCTGTTGACGTAACAAAAAGGGCATTTATAATTATGTTGATAGTTTCTGCCAATGGAATATTAGTAAATAAATTTTCCACATCAAACGAAGCCATTGTCACTCGATCTGCATTCCGAAAAGATGTTACCTCCCTAACGAACTGAGAAGAATTTTCTAATGTATAATCATTCTTAGTTAAAGGACTTAACAAAGATACCAGGAATCGTGCTAAATTGAAACTAGGCGTATTACAGGCAGCAAAAATAGGTCGGAACTGAAACTTGGATGAAAAGTCTGGCTTATGCACTTTAGGTAAACCGTACAATACTCCCGGACATGACCCAGACACGTACAACTTTGAATATATTTCATTTGACAAAACCTGTAAATTCTTTAGCTTCCGCAAAAAGTTATTGATCTTGTCTTCAATTTGGAGAATAGTTTTTTCCCATGACTCTGTAATCAATTTAAATTTCGATACATCAGAAATTAAAGTTTCCACTTTAGTTGTGTACACGGACTTGTCAAGAATTACAACGCCTCTACCTTTATCAGGTTTACATATTACAATTTTATCGTTACGGCCCAATTCTTTTAGCGCAGATACATCGTTCTTCTGAAACACGGTTGAAAAAATTTTTTGCGGTTTAAAACTATAGAAGTAGCGATGGGCTAAAGAACGTAAATCTTGCAAGAATCTCGTACGGTAAGTGCACTGTAAAGTTTTACTCGAATAAGCAAGTTTTTCGTTAGATAAGAAGTATTTATAAAAGTCCAATTTAAAAATGGGTAAGCAGAAGTCAAGACCAAAAGCTAATAATATTTTTGTACGCTCGGATAACGATATTGCACTGTAGTTGAATATCACTTTGTTTGGATCACATGGGTTAATGTTGTATTGCACACCAAGGTTATCAAGTTTCCTATTATGCACCCTGAGAGTAGCCACTTTGAACTTTTCATCTTCCGATTGCCGAAAACCACGTACGCACAACGCGTCCAAGCGAGAAAAAAAAGCGCAGACTTCAGCTTCAGCGGTGGCCACTCTTCCGGTTAAGTTACGCACAGCGTCTCTTTTCTGTTATAATTCCTGCATTAGCAACTTGTTTTGCCAAGACTTGTAGAAATGAGAGGTGTGGAGAGATCTTCTGTGAAGTTTGAACCGCAGAAACTTGGGCACCACACCTAAGATTTTGCAACGTGTTAGAAATTCTATGTCTATAGATGTTTTCAATAATTTACGGGATAAATCACAGTATTTCCGTACGAACTTAAAGCCATCTTCGCCGTATTTGTTTTTTATAAAGTCTGGAAAGTTACTTTTCTTAAGGCGAATGATCATTAGAAATTTAAAAACGAAGAACGCACCACGTATTGAAATCATGTTTAATTAAGATTTCACACGAACTATAAATTTAATACTAAGTCAGTTCTATAAAACGTTTCGGAGACCAGCTCCATCTTCAGTTAGCACTCTGCAAAGATAAAATAAAGAACAAAATCAATCTTTCTATACAAAATACATGGGCATATAAAACCTACAAGTAAATTTGCAATGGGTATGAACTATTTGCGCTATTAAGTTCTGGCTTTTCTTTAGAGATATAAAGAGATTCTAAAATACGTAAATCTAAATTATTTGATGCTGTGCGTAAAATCGAAAAAATTTTCTCTGCTATTCTGTCACAACACTGCTCGCTGTGAAGGCGGATAGATGAATGAGGCGGTTGGGTCAGAGGTCTTCCGCTACGGTAGCTGACTCCACGGTGTTGGGCAATCCTAATATAGAATAGCAAAGTCGTAATGCCTACATAGCCAGATGTACATTGTACACAACTAAACTTATACACTATGGATGCCCGCATCCGTTTAGGAATCACGTCCTTGCAGCGAAAGAAGGAGCCATTTTTTAGTGAATTAACAGACACAATGCACAGTTTTACAGCAGGAAAATGACGTTTAAAAAGAATTTCTAAATATCGTGACATCTTGTCAGTGTAATCTCCAAAATAGGGAAAAACGCAATAGAGACGTTGCAGTGGTTCTATCACGGCATTGGTTGCGGAGTATTTCTTAGCCAAAAAATTTTTAATATGTATATTGACAATAGAAGTAGGGTACCCATTTTTATGTAGACAATTTTGTAAAAAAGAAAACTCCATATGAAGATCTACGTAACTCGAACAGATATTGAAAGCACGATTAACCAAGGTCTTGACAGTATTAATTTTGAATCTATAGTTACAGAAACTAAAAAAGCTTAAATCCAAACCAGTGAATGTTGCTTTTCGAAATACAGATGAATTAAACGTATGACCGCTTCTAGTAATTTTAGAATCTAAAAAAGATAAACAATTATTGGTCTCTATTTCAATTGTAGCGGAAGACCTCTGACCCAACCGCCTCATTCATCTATCCGCCTTCACAGCGAGCAGTTTTGTGACCGAATAGTAGAGGAAAATTTTTCGATTTTACGCACAGCATCAAATAATTTAGATTTACGTATTTTAGAACCTCTTTATATCTCTAAAGAAAAGCCAGAACTCAATAGCGCAAATAGTTCATACCCATTGCAAATTTACTTGTAGGTTTTATATGCCCATGTATTTTTATAGAAAGATTGATTTTGTTCTTTATTTTATCTTTGCAGAGTGTTAACTGAAGATGGAGCTGGTCTCCGAAACGTTTTATAGAACTGACTTAGTATTAAATTTATAGTTCGTGTGAAATCTTAATTAAACATGATTTCAATACGTGGTGCATTCTTCGTTTTTTAATTCCTAATGATCATTCGTCTTAAGAAAAGTAACTTTCCAGACTTTGGAATATCAGAGTTGGCTAAGCTCGTGCAAGAGGCTGATAGTATGCCACTCATGATGGAGGAACATTCATCAATGTCGTTCGAATTTTCCCAGTTGGACCTTTTCTGTGGTGCTTCTGTAGTTACTTGGGCGTCAGGTGATTGTGGGCGTTTGTGACTAATGGCACTTTCGATTGTTTTCACTGCACTTTGAGATTTTGACTTAAATTTAACTTTATTGCCGGGTTGACCAGCCTTAATTGGCTGACTTTTGGTGTGCCGCGTTGGGGCACCGGGCCCCATTCTCTCCATACACTTTGCACAAACTCGCCTACCAATTTAATACACAAACAAATTAAACAAAAATATCACTTTTGAATGTTTTAACAAAAGTAGATGAGTATCACCGATTAAGTTACAGCCAGCGAATCGAACCGTAATGCACACGGATTGATGACTCACAAATAACTGGCGGTCGAACGACTGTTCTCCCTATGCCAGTGGTTCCCAAACTATCTTACCTGACGCCCCTTTTTTGCTTTCAGTAGACCGGCACGCCCCCAGTGCCTCTTTTTTTCATATGACATGATTCTTACATTTATTTCATAGTATTGTTCAGTAAAACATATTTGTTTGTATTACATTTTAATAATGAAAGCCACTCAAACAAATAGTACTGCATTCCAGTAACTAAAAAGGAAACACTTGGTTCAAAGTGAGCGAAAAAAAGGTTTGAATATTAGCAAATTGGCAATATTAAGTTGCAATTTTAAGAAAAATTAATTTGAAACATGGCATAAAATATTTGGAATGACTCATGAGACTAAGGCAAAATTTATGAACTAATTTAGTGAGATGGATGCTGCTGCTTCTTCCTCACAAGATCAGAAATTCTAGGATTGAAGGATGACAGCGCGCAACGCAAGTCATTTTCTGCATCAAGTCGGTTGCGCTGTTTTGTTTTCAGAACAAGAATAACTGAAAATCCAGCTTCACAAAACCAAGTAGAAGAAAAGGGAAAAATTACACGAAGTGCTTCTTCACCTACTTTTTGGTACATGGGGTGATATTTCACCCAAGACTCTCCTAACTTCATTGTTTGAAAGTCCCTTTTCGCGCTGGATTCACATTTCAAATCGATGGCTTCCTCTTGCAGTGATTCCAGTAAAAACTCCACATCAGTGTTAAATGGATTCTGCATCAATGTCCAAAGAGAATTATCCATTGAGACATCTGGGAAATAGTGCATAAATTCCTCAGCAAGGGAATGCAGATGTGATAAAGCCTCTTTTGTCACGTCATACTGCTCAATGTTTCTCTTCTAAGATAAGAGCTCATTCAGATGTAAGAACGATGAAAAGTTCCCAACTTGTACTTTTCGTTTCCAAAGATGAATTTTTTGGTGAAAGCTCTGATCACATCAGAGTGTGCAATGATGTTTGTGTTTCTTCCTTGTAACTTAAAATAGAGGTTGTTGATAGCATCAAAAAAGTGCACAAGGTATGATAGTGAGTGCTGAAAGTCTTCCTTTCTGAATGCTTCATAAAGTTCGTCTTGTTTCTGCTTCTGCAAGAAAATTTCCACTTCATCTTTGAGCTCGTAAAGACGACTCGGCATGTTTCCCTTGGAAAGCCAGCGGACTTCGGTGTGAAACAGGAGAGTCTTGTAATCAGTACCCAAATACAGGAGAGTCTTGTAATCAGTGCTCAAATCTGAGTAAGGAGCTGCGAAATGCCTAGAATTCAGAGAGCTATTTTTTACAAAATTCACCGCTTTTATTGCTAAATTCAGTGAACTGCGTAGATTACCAGGCAGAGTTTTGCTTGCTAATGATTGTCTGTGGATAACACAGTGAGTCCCAGTTACAGCAGGATTTTTACTTTCACCAGCTTCACAAATCCAGAGCAAGATCCAGTCATTGAGGATGCACCATCAGTACAAACTCCGACTAATTTTTCTCATGAAAGACCGTGCTCTTGGAAAAATTCATCAACTTTCGAAAAAACATCGATGGCCTTTGCTGTTAACGTTTTTTATCAGGTGAATAGATATGGCGATTGAACCATCAACCCAGCAACATTTACAGTACACTTAAATTGTCACACACACTTTTCGCCGCCTATACTGGAATCAACGCACACGCTTCACCACATACATTCAAATTAGCGTACAAAACTCACCGCGTATTATTCACATTTCACACTTTCGATCACAACGAGTATTTCACACAATCAACACGGAATTCTATTCTGCATAGTTCTACCCTTGCAAATTGTCAAGGTTACAATGTCACTCATACGCGTGTGTGATCCAGAATTGAAGAGTGAAATAAATCCCTACTGTGGACAAGGGGAATATGTGCTCAGTTTGACGGGATGAAGTATTGGGAGTTTGTGACGAGTCCCTCAGTGGCGTCAGTGTGGTTGGTATCATTGACTTGTCCTAAACGTGTAAAGAGAACTAGCATAATAGAAAACGGGTTGGAGTGACTGCTATAATTATACTTTGCATGTATGTAATGAGAGATATTTGTTCTTTGAATGGTTTTATTATTCTAATGAAACAAGCAATTTTGAGCAGATGACTTCACGCCCCCCTTGTATCCTCCTCTCGCCTCCCTAGAGGGGCGCGCCCCTAGTTTTTGAATCACTGCCCTAGGCAAAGAAATTTTGTGACCACGACGTGCTCGGCTTTCACACAAACATTTTGAAATGTTCACATTTTTGAAAGGCAACGTTGATCGTCATTACAGTGCATTGACATTGTCATATTGAGATCATGGACCAGTAATAAATCATAACAGAACAACAAAAAGCAGAGGAATATCTTATATTACAGAACCTTATGCATGGTTTTTCTTTATCCGTCATATAGGCTGTACAAATGTTCTGCATTTCTCTGTTTTCTAATTTTTTTGCAATATAAATACGGAACTCCCATCAAAATATAGCTACTAGCTAGGTACCTTTTCAATATTACTATTAGAAAATGGAATTCATTTTATTGTTCATGCTATATTTATAAATGAAACGTTTCTTTCTTTCTCGTTTTTTTGCAATATACAAACGGAACTCATTTGAAAATATAGCTACTAGCTAGGTACTTTTTCAACCTTATAATTATTAGAAAATAGAAATCTTTTTTCTTCACGCTATATTTATAAAAGAAACGTTTTTTTCAGTATCTTGATATTTCATTCAATTATAGTCCACACATTTACTCGATCTATTAATTGTTTTAGTAAAACAATGGACTATTTTGAATATCTTAATATTATTCTATTCATTGCTATATATGCGTAAAATAAATTGAATAATATTTTATTAAATTTAAATTCAATAATTAAAAATTTGCGGTTGCGAGTTGCGGTTGCGATCGCAACTTTGGTTTTTTCAAAGTTGCTGTTGCGGTTGGGTCGCAACTTTTTTTGTGATGTTGCGGTTGCGGTTGCGCCGCAACATTTTAAAAGTTGCGGGCCCAACACTGAATATTTCCAAAGTCATTGTCATCTTCATTTTTACTCAATATCTGTATTCAGACATTAACACGTTTCCTGCGATAGATCGAACTCAAGTTCAATATCACTTAGGAGCGCTCATGTTGTTGCACTTAAAAAAAATTTCTATAGTAAATTTGAGTGGGTTAATTTCAAATCAGGTGTCGGTTTTTGTCTTTTAAGCTCCGGAATTTATGTAATTTGGCATTTTTAACTTATAATTTTTCGTTAGTATAGGAAATTGCAACATCAGCCACAATTATTTTGTTCACTTGAATCTTAAAACGGTATAAAAGTCATTTCTGTATATTTAATAAGGCAAAAGAAACTGTACATTGAAGTATATGATTTGAGAGTAAATTAGACTATAGTTGGTGGCGCCGTATTTTCTGATAGCGTTTTTTAGAAAGCATCAATCTTTATCCCAAAGTTAGATTAGCACCCTTCAGAACATCACCACAGCTGATGAAACATTACCAGGTTGTATGTGTATTTTAGTCAGGTAGGAATTTGCGTTTGTAACTTTTGGAGAAGTCAGCCATCATACTTATGTCCCAGCGCCCTTGGTAGCGTTCTTCCATGATCTTTAGGTCTTTGTGTGATCGTTCTCCTTGTTTGTCACTCACAATCCCCAGGTTGTCAAGGAACTTATCAATGAGGCTGTTCAAAAATTGAAGCTAGATGTTCATGTTGCACCCGAGATCAAGAGAAGCGATGAGCATTCTGTTGAAAAGTTCACTGTAGTTCTCCGCCTTATTGTTTCCAAGGTAGTTCTGAACGACTGCTTCAAAGAATAATCATGCTGCCTTTCCTAAAGCTGTCATCTTAGCAACAAACTAATCATCACGAATTAGTGTTCAAATCTTTTCAAATGATAACCCTGGTAAAGCTGTGATGATGCGTCTGAAACATTCACTTTCGGCTTCCAGTATTTTGACAAATTGTTCCATCAAACCTAATTTGATGTGAAGAATAGGAAAGATGATCTTATCTCTGCTAACAATTGGGTCCCGTTGGATATTTGGCAGGCCTGCTTCAGGGGTGTTACGAATAGGCCAGTCTTTCTGGCCCCAATGTGTCTCGTGCTCGGCTGTCCCACACACAGAGGAAACATGGAAACTTGGTAAAACCTTTCTGTTGTCCAAGAATATAGTTGACCATCTTTAAGTCTACACAAATGATCCAATTTTGCTCATGATACTTCTATCAGTTCATGACTATTCTCATATCATCATAGTCTTCCCTCAAACACACTGAGTGACCGACAGGTACTGCTCCATAAACATTGCCATTATTTAAAAGAACACACTTTAGAAAGCGTGTTGAACTGTTTGAAAAGTATCTCCATTTAGTTACACCCAGTTTTTTGAGAAGCTCTGGGATGTCATGGCAGTAAATAAACTGCCTGTCTTCTGAAAAAGAAGGTCACAAAAAGCTGGTCACGCTTTCTGAAATATGATGCTTTAACAGTGTGATCTACAAAATTTCTGCTTTGTAATCTTGATACCAAAAGCTTTGCTGCTTTCTTTGAAAGATATATATATCCTGCACTAAATTTTTAAGTTCAGCCTGGGGAAGAGGCTTGGTGACGGGGAAAGGTTCATTCTCTGAAGAACAGTTCTCCGATTGTGAACACTTTCCTGATAATTTTAAGTCACATTTGTCTTGTTCGATTGTGTCATGTCCGATGTCCTCATGGTCCAAGGAAGGAAAGCATTTGAAAACTATAGCTTCTTCGGCATGCGAAGCAGGCCGTATAGCTGAGGGTTATGTTCGGATACGTAATCTCGTGTCGGTTTTTGCTCCCAACATCCTTCGTGTTTTCCATGCAGAAATAACAGCCAGTTACATGGTTGGTGGGTTCTCGCCAAATCATTGGAACTCCAAACCGCAGACCTTTGCGTTTTCCTTTGGTTCAGTCTCGAAGCATTTCCTTCCTCACAATTGTGATGAACAACGTGAGGAGCCCATGCCTTGTCTTGGTCACCTTGAACTTCAAAATATGCCTTGCAGGTCCTCTTGACGAACAAGGATATGTTACGTCTCTGACGATTGAGTGTATAGCATCCACATGTGTAGTTGAAGGCATCAGGCGTGTTTCTGCAATGATGCCTCTCTTTGGAAGTCATGTTTTAACAGGAAGAAAAAAGAATGAACAAAATATTAGAATCTATCTATATAAATGGACGTAAAAATCCTTATGTATGGTTTACGCAAGTTCACATGTGTACAATTTCACTGACCTCAAATCGCATACAAACTAGGCCTAGTACAGAAAAACTGATTTCAGACTTGAAATCTGGCCTTGAAACTGCTTAAGAATCAGTTGAAATATCCAATACAAGTCAAAGTTGCTGAAAAAGTGTTTCCCAGTGTATTCAATTCAAATTTAAAGTCAACTGGAGCAAGCACTTTTGGAAACATCATACATTTATGGATCGTACTTTCATTTAGCTTTCATAAAGTCTATTAAAAATTGAGCTCATGACTACAGGTCGGTCAACAGCTTTATGAAAATCCCCTCAGTCACCCTCGGAGGGTTCCTTTGCAGGAAACGTTGATTTTGTACCAATCTGATATATGTGCCTTGCCATGACGTGAATATACTCATTGAGCAGGTGATGTAATATATTACTTGTTGAACTGGGATTACTAGATTCGTGAATGAAAAAGTTAGGAGATAATGACCGCTATAATCGAATTCTCTACTGTTTAATTATTTTGATTAAATGCTCACAGGTTTGATAGTGACGAGGGATACATTTTTGTAACTGTAGAAATGTGTGTCACAAGTCATGAAATATTTTGAGACCAGTGCAATAGAGTGTAATTAAAATTGAAACATGTATGCTTACTCTGAATCTGTTGTCAGATTTGTTTTATTACATCTGGGTCTTGAGATACAACTATACTCTTTCGTAACTAGTGATAGACTGCGTTTAGAACTGTCTAAAAAGTGCCTCTATTCAGCAGGGCTACTGCAATGAGAGAGTATATTTCGTGCATCAAAACGAATCATAAATCCCTACTTCTATCAGAATATTATTCAAATGAAGTAATCACCTCAAACCCTTTCTGCTGTATGATTTATCCATGATGAGGTAATTTTCCCTGATTAATAACATTGATCTTAAGTTAGATCTAAAGTCTTTTGAAGAACACACTGTTCTCATTTAACCCATATATAACAATTGTTGTAAAAATTCAGCATCGAATCTTGAGCGAACCAATTTATTTGTTTATTCATTCATTAGGTTTAAGGAGATCGTCCCACTTTTTCATCTTTTTGCGTCCGATTCGTTTGAAAATTGGCCAGTATGAATGCATTTAAAGAAAATTAAACCTTTTTTAATCATGTCACTTTTTCGATTTAGGCCTTAGTTTTTTTTACGAAAATGAGTTTTTTGGTATATTTTTATTGATAATTTGAAACGGGACTCGTCCTCGAGTTTTGATGCTAGAACAAAACCAAAGACAGTTTGAGAATCCTTGGAACATTTCTAACAAACTCAAATATGTTTTTTTTTATTTAAATTTTTTCAATTTTTGTAATTTTTTTTTAAATTTCAAAAATCAACAACAATTTTTTGGGTTTAGAGCTATATATTTTTTCGACGAATTCGAATTTGAAAAAATGCCCATTCAAGTTTGTTAGAAATGTTTCAAGGATTCTAAAACTGTCATTTGTTCTGTTCTAGCATCAAAACTCGAGGACTAGTCCCATTTTGAACGTTGAAAGTTAGAAGTTTTGGGTATGACCAAAAAACGAAATTTTTTGTTGAAGTGTAATATAATGAACAATTTATGTAATTGAATGCAGTTTTAATTTTTATTTCGATAATTTCTATACATAACTTCATATTCACACTGTGAATTGTTATTTCCAAACCCCCCTCAAAAAAAAAAAAATTTACCAATAAAATAAATTTTTATAGTTTCAGTCTGATTCTTATGAAATTTGACTATGATATGTAACCTTTGAAAAGAAACACAATTTATTCCATTAATTCTTTTGATTTAGGCCTTAGTTTTTGAAAAAATTTCGTACATTAGTTTTTAGGTATTGATATTTCACTGGTATTGATATTTCAAAATCGGACTCGTCATCGAGTTTTGATGCTAGAACAAAAACAAAGACAGTTTTAGAATCCTTGGAACATTTCTAACAAACTTAAACGGGCTTTTTTCCATTTCCCATTTGTTCTTTTTTATATGGGTTTGAAATGGGCTCAAAATTAAAAATTTTGTCCCCTTACCCCTCCCCCCCTTGGGGGGGATCTATTGTCCGTAGCGCCATAAAATTTTAGGACCGAATAGTCCACCACCTAAGGGTCCTTTTCCAACAAAAACATTAAAAATGACCACCTGAGCGGCAGGGGCCTTGGACGATCTCCTTAAACACAATTATACACCTTGAAATAGGGTTGAGGATAGGAAGGATAGGATGCCTTAGAAGTCGTTTAACTTATTCTGAGCCGAAATTAGCTATACTTAATATATCCGACCTAATAGCCTTAAGAAACTATCGCCTGTTGTATCTGTTGTGGTAAATTAATTGTTTAAATTATTCAAATTTGGCTCCTGCGTTCACGTTACTACATTTAACCACTATAATAATATTAAGGGGATGGAACGGTTTTTTCCCGTGAAACTTCAAAAATTAATAAAAAATACTTCAGGAGCGAAATAAGCTCGGAGGGATTCACAACATGTTTAGAACATTCGAATGGACGTTCAGATCCCTAAAATTTTTCAAATTTGCCCATACCCCCCTACTCCCCCCTCAAAAGGAAATTTCTAAAAAACCTTATTTCTCAATCAATATTGTACATAAAGACGATTAGTTTTTTTTTGTTTGGTTCACAATGAATTGATCTAAAAAGTTGAGATCCAGTTTTTTGATATCGCTTCAAAAAAAAATTTAAGAAATGTTTGTATTATTGAAAAATAATATATATTTTTTAGTGATTACTTTAACTAGTAACAAAAAAATTTCTAATCAACTTATCAAAATACTACTCCTATGCAGATTTATAGTACACACTTTGATCTTTACGATGCAAAAAAAGATCTCCTCCATATGTTTAAAACTGTTGAAGAAATAATTGAAAAACTGGAACGCTTTTTTCTCAAAACAAGTTTTTTTTCTGTTGTGCGGCTCAATTTCTCCTGCAGTTTTACATTTATGAAGAAGATCTTTTCAGCATCGTGTCGCGATACGTGAAAATGGTTATTAATCACGTACGCATGAGAGGAATTTCAACCTCCACAAATAAATATAATGTACACCTTTGTGTTCGCATGAATACTACATAAAAGCATGGACAATAAAAGAGTAAAGATATAAATTGTTTTTATTTTTACGAACACGTGGGTCAAAATATGAGCACACAAAATATCTCAATGCAATGATTGTACGCGCAACACCCATCCATGCGTACCGGAGCCTTTATAAGCACTTGACAATTTAGTCCTAGCGCTATCGTTCTCGTCACCTCCATCCAGTAAACACCTAAGAAAACGTCCCGTGTTTCCTTACCACGACCAAGGCCGCACCTCTAGCGGCACATATGGTGGCCAGGCTCGGTCTAACCTATGACGTTGTGAAGAAGTTATAATAAAGTTAGAAGAAGATTACTACGAGATTGAAAACCTACGAGAAATTTCCACTACGAAGATTTTTGAAATTCAGCAAGAGTCAAGAAAAGAAGAAAAGATTGTTAAATCGCGCAAATGACTGGCGGCAACAACAATACGAGTCTTCGACAAATACTTCCGTCTGTACTCAACATCAGCTTCAAGATCCCGTACACTGCATTGGTAGAGACCTCTGTCCAATTTTCAGCGTGGATAAATACCTGCTACCCTTTCAGCACCAAAGTACTCATCTTTGAATCAGGAGAAGACATAAAAGTAGTTCTACAACTACAGTTTGGAGCGACGCCCTACAACGAGTGAGCTACAACGACTACTACGTCTACAGGGACGAGCGACTTCACTTCCTCCCCTCATCCCAGTGTACGTCTACAGGGCGAGCGACTACACAACTTCCTTCATTCACCCAGTGGAAGCTAAGTAAATAATAGCTTGCACTGAATTAACAGATAGTTTATCCGCCTTACCGCAGCAGCGCGATTGCTAGACAGCACAGGCAGGCAGAGTAACATTTTTTTTGCAAGTAGTTTTTTTTCTTGCTCCGTGAGAAGCAGATTATTTTTTGCATCAGCTGAAGGCAATCCGCAGTGCATAGACAGCATGCGTCAGGCAAAACAAGCAGAGTAGCAAGAGCTGTGAAGCCGCAGTAGTAAATCGAACTTGTGCAAGATAGCTATAGCGTTCAGAAGTGAGTGATAAAAATTTTTTTTATGAGTGCTTTATTTCATAAATTGTGTGTTCTTTGAAGTGATTTTTAGGGTGTGTAATATGGATTGCTAGAATGTATAACATTGGTTTCTAAAAAGTGTGTGATATTGATCTGTAGCAAATTATTGTTTTGCAAGTATTAATATTGTGTAAAGAATTATTAACTACCGTATGTCGGACACGTCCGATTCAGACGAAACTATTAGAACAACAGCGACCAAAACAAGTAGAGGTAGAACAAGTAAAGCTAGATTTCGTGCTGAGAGCAATCCAGAAATGACTGAACCATCAGCTAGCGCGGCCGTTGGCCCTAGTACAAATCCTAGTAGTTTAGCAAGAGAAATTGCAGCAAACATGCCAAGATCAGGAACAATCCTATCGGGCTCTGAGCTACCCTTATTCAGAGGAAGACGTAGACGAGAGGATGCGGACTTCATTGAGAATAAAACGTTTAAAACTCATATAGGAAACTTGCGTGCCTACATGACATTACTCCCGGATGTGAATGCCGACAGTGCAAAGAAAGAGTTGTTGGTCAGATCTGCTAACAAACAGGTAGGAGATTTTAATAGCATTGTAACAAAGTTAGTCAATTCAGATCTTCAATATTCTTTCGAAGATGTCGTCAAAATCTTGGACGACATCTATGTCGCAAGAGGCGAAAAATCAATACACGCATTAGCATGCGATTTAAATAAGTTACGTTTCGTTAGGAATGACGCACTTGCAGCCCAGTTGGTAACCGCATTTGCAAAAATCAGAAAGTTGTTGGAACATTTATTGAACTCAAATTCAATAGCGTGGGCGAGACACCCATTTTTCAGGGCAAGTTCAAATCAAGTAGAACTAAAACGTTTCGTAGGAGACAGTATTGATCTTAGTCTCACCATCAGCGTGTTAGCACCATTACTCGAAGAATCATTCGCTAAGAAACTATTTGATACGTCGTTCAATACGTCAAATGAATTATTGGCACGTATTGTTGCCGCGGTCCGAAATCAGCCCGAAAATAAACAAATAGTAGCGACTCACTACGAGATGCAGTACAATAGAGAAACCTTTGTAGCCGAAGTTGCCGAGTCAGAAGACAATATTGATGAGCAAGATTCCCCTCAGGAAAGTGAAGTCTTCTACGGAAATACCGTAGAGGGCGTTTCGCTGGTCGGAGACCAATTCCTCGACCCTGTTTGAGAAATCCTAGAGTAGGAAGAAACGTTAGTGGCTATGTGGGCGACAGAAGAATAGGTTCACTTGAATGTAACACTTTGCGGGCAGAAAGTTCGAATCATGCCCCAGTGCACTCTGCAGCTAGAACGAGAGGCTCTTTGTTCTGCAGTATATGCAACGTTTCAGGACATGTCGAAGCCAATTGTCGAACCCAAAGAGATCAAATCAAACCTAGGGTCCTTGGCCCCTGCTTTGCATGCGGTTCAAAAGAACACCTCGTCCGAAACTGCAGAGCGTCAGAAAATGAAATCAGGCAGTACAAAACATACTTGCGTAGGTATAATGCCTTTAGAGGCAATAACCGTGGAAGACACGAAGTGCACTATGGTGAGGAATACGAAAGAGACGACAGAGATTTTTTTGTGTGAGAGAAATTAAAGGTGGAGTTAAAAAAGGTGGAGAAAGAAATGAGACGAAGCCCGAGAATCACCGCACGATTCTCGTTAATCCAAACGCTGTGGTCGAAACGAATCCAGATACTAAGATGACAAAGTGTAATCATGAGGAGAGTGAATCATACATTGATCCATTATTTAAATGTAGAAATATGTTTGCCAAGTTAAAAGATGAAGAACATACTCATGAGATATCACAGAAAAAAGCAGTTGAAGTCTATTTTAACACTACAGTTGTAAGTGGAGATCTTGTACGTTTAGGAGAACTAAACGGCCGACCATTATACTGTCTAATAAAGACAAGTACTTGAGTGCGCTGCTTGACAGCGGTAGTGAAAAATGCCTCATTAGTTACAGTAACATCAAAACCCCCAAAGAAAAGTTAACACCAAGTTTTTTGAGCGTTAGAGGCATAAACGCAAGGAGTAATGTCAGCGGTGAGATTGATTAAAATATCTCAATACCTGGTACTGACACAGTACTTAAGACTAGTGCTTTAGTAATTAAAGATGCTAATTTCAAATATGATTTAATTTTAGGTAGAAATGTATTAACCAACGCGGTTATTATTTGAAGGATGGTTCACTCCTTTGGGAGGGAACCAGAGTACCCTTCAATGAAGTAGAGAGTAAGCCTACATTAAGCAGAGAAGCCATATTAATGGATATAATAAACAGTGATTGTTTAATGTCGGAAGTAGTTGCCTGTGCTAAGAAGAGCACCAGATGCCGCGGCTTAATGAATGGTTGCGAGAGAAAAAAAGATGCTGTAAGAACAGGCAAGAAAAAAGAGGCTGAACTCGAGTGTGTACCCGAGCTGCCAAAGCCAGTGGCAAGAGAGAAAAAAATAGACCTCTGGTGATTCACTGTGACGCAATAGAAGTGCCTGCTAATTGCATCAAGCTCATTAATGCCTTTGTCAATAAAGCTAAACAAGGTAATTATATCGTGTTGAAACGAGGATTTGATAATGGAGGACTGATAGCAGAATCAATAGTTACAGTCAATGAAAATGGGAATGTACCTTTATTAGTACTCAACTCAACAGATGAGGCCATTCAGTTTAGTGAAAACACAATGCTGTGTAATATGGAAGCATTACCTAAAGAGGAAGTTGAGGCCGAACTTTACCTCACAAATGTAGAGGAAGCACTTAATGTTGAGATATACTCTGAAAAACAACATGCTTTCTTCATCGAGATATTGTGCTAAGGACAAAACTTGGCCATCTAACAACTCAATGTAGTTATGCTCGTTCAGTCTGACGGATACTTCAATAAAAGGACCTATACTTCTACGTAGTTTAAACAAAACAATTTAAACAATTTATTTACCTCAGGTGATACGGAAGTAGAATGTTTCCTAAGTCTACAATGGTCAAATTTGAGTATAGCTACCTGTGAGCCCGAACAAGTTCAGCGACTTCTAGGGCATCCTACCATCACGTTATTCTAAGGTGTACAATAATATTTAACCTAATTCACTTAACCTAGTTTCGCATTGGACTGATCAATGAGATAATTAACTCGATATTTGATGTTATATTTTACAATATAGGTCATATTGGCTATATTTAACAGTATATTCGAGAAACGATTTAAGAGCAGACTGAAGACCGGCGATGTTGCCCATGGCAAATTACATTATTAGGACCAGACAGGTTGGAGATATGATTTGACTTCGTGATCTTACACAACTAGTATTCTGATAGGAAGTGAGACTCAAGATGTCTTTTGAATACCTTGTAAGAATTACTTTCACGGATTTCCGCAGGTATTGAGTTCCAAGTTTTGGTTCCAGCGAAGAGGATACTGCGTTGCGACCGGGCCTTTGAATAATAAGGAAGCATTAATTTACTTTTAAATGGTCGTGATGACCAGTTTGCGCAGTTAATATTTGCTTTAGGTTATTGTCGCCATCATTTGTTAATGTTCTGTAAATGAAATTACTAATGGAGATTTTGTAGAGATCCAAAACTTTAAGTGTTTGTAAAGTTTTGAATGAATCATTTGTGTGTGCATTATATTCTAGGTTCTTTACCGCTCAGATGGCTTTTTTTTGCAGAGTAAAAATTTTATTGGTTTTGTTTTATCAGTTCCGTGCCATGCTTCTATTCCGTATTGCAAATATGGAGATATGAGCGTTCGGTAGAGCATTTGTAAAGCTGTTTCAGGCAGGAAATTTTCAACTTTATTTAGGATTCCGATGGATTTTGATCATGTAGAACTAATATGAGCGATGTGCTCTTTGAAGGTCAGATGTTTATCTATTATGATGCCCAGAAACTTACATGAGTTGTTTTTTTTCGATTTTACCTTCGGCAATTTTAATGCGTGGGAGAGATGCATTTTTCTTGTATGAGAATGTAATATACTTTGTTTTATCGATATTAAGGCTTATTTTATTTGTTTTAAGCCACACTGAAACCTTACGAAGTTCATTATTTATACTCTCCGCAATCATAGTGGGGTTTTGGTTCGGAAGGACCACAGAAAGCATACTGTCATCGGAAAAAGTATGAATTTGAAGAATGATGTAGATTTAATACCATCATTGATAAAAATCAGAAATAGGAGAGGCCCAAGAACAGGTCCTTGTGGAGCTCCATAGCTGATTGTCTGTGGGTCCGATTTTGCGTCGTCAACGACAACGTATTGCTTCCGATTTGTTAGGTATGATTTGAACCAATCATGGGCAACCCCTCGAATGCCATAACAGTGCAGTTTCGAGAGCAATATGTTTAGCACAGTCGAATTGGCTGTCGAATGCTTTTCGACAGCCAAGAAATACAGAGAAGACAGGCTTTCCTTCATCTATATTAGAATATAAGAATTGTAAATGATTTGATATAGCCTGTGCTGTTGATTTTTTAGATCTATAGCCATATTGTTGATCGTAAAGAAATGATATTTATTCCAAATAAGAGTACACTTTTTATTCACAATTTTCTCGAATACCTTGCTAATAATTGGTAGCCCGGAGATAGGTCGATAATTGTTTACCCAGTTTTTTTTCACCATTTTTAAAGATAGGGGTTACTTTAGCAACTTTCAGAGTTATTAAAGGTGCATAGGAAAAGAGACTGGTTAATGATATTGGATATCAGCGGGGCTACAATATCAGCAATAATTTTAAGTACTTTAGTCGGAAACGTTTGCAACCCACTCGATTTATTTTTCAGGTTGTTTATGAACGCAATTACATCGAAAAAGTTCGTAGGCGTGAAGAAAAAGGAGTTGTGTTCTCGAATATGATCCATGTATTCCAGGTGATCAGTAGGTTCACTCGGAATACCATCAGCTTTAGTTTTCCCTACTTTCACTAAGAAATTGTTAAGGAGATTAGCAATTTCTTTCTTCTCATGGTATTTCACATTATCTAGAACATATATTCCATTTTCTCTTATCAGCGTTATTCGGTTTACAGCAAGAGTAAAGGAGATGCGAAGTATTTTTAACGTCAGCTTTAAATTGAGTAAACTTGAGTGTGAAGTAGCTCTGTTTTGATGTCCTTATCTGATTTGTCACATAGTTTCTGAATCGGTTATATGTTTCTCTAGATATTCGCCCTTCGTAAAGGAGGGCTAGGTACGCTTGACGTTTCTTTTTATTTATCACGATGTCTCCAGTAATCCTGGGCTTCTGTTTATTTTTCGTGGTAACTGTACGAGTTACAATTGGGCAACACTGATTGTATGCGGCCATTATAGTTTCAGTCAACTTTACTACTGTGTCATCAATGCTCGTTGTATTATCGTGTGCAGGGATGTGCAATGTTGGCATTGATTCTGAATTTTAAATTTTGTTTCGAAAACAACTTTTTCTCGGAATACCGTATGTTCCTGATGATTTAAATTGTTGGCAGATTCTCATAACAGTGCAGCATGAAACACCAGCAAATTCTGTTACTTCCTTCATTGCGTATTCTTGAGGCCAACCTAATGAATTAGCCTCTATATGCCATTCCGTGACGTCTCACTCACGTCCCTCCCCTACGGAGCAACGAAACTAAAAGTCTTTGCCTTGCAATCTCTGAATGAAGACAGATGCCCATTCAGTGCTTGCATCTAACCCACACTTAGGTTGATGCTTTGAACACCAATTGATGGACGCAGTAAAAAAACTGGAGTTCAAATAAATAGATGACTAATTTTTATCGGTGGAGCTTATCAACGATTGCTCGAAATTATATTTCGGATGTTTGGGTCCGAGGTCAAAGCCTGTTAAATAACTGGGTACAATATTACTAAGCGTTAGCAGCTAAAATATTTTTTGTCCCGAGACGGACATTAAGATGATGGACAGCAAATGCACATGGTGGGTGAAAATCCTTCAATGCGGTCAATTGGCCCTAAATAGATTTGTGTGTTTCATTCTCTTAATAGCAATGGGATTCGTGTCACCCCGAAACAATGTGCTCAGACAACCAAGAAATTAAAGGTAATCATAGAAATATAAAACTGATTCGAAAATCTATTTGAATGTTACATGGAACAAAAGAATGATTAAGAGTGCCACCATTGTACAATCCAATGTGGAGATCAAGTGCTGCTCAAGCTTTTCACGTATATCGCTTCAAGTTAGTACGTACAGTTTTGAGAGAAACTAATTTCATTTCCGCCGATCAAATTTTTATAAGAATTTCATTATATTAGTTACAAAAACGATCAACGTAAGTAATACGAACTTTTTTTAGCGCAAACAAAAAATAAAGTTGATTTTGGTGAAAATTCACGGCAGATGGTGGAGGGAAGGTATAAGTGAAAACAGTTAAGATTGTCATTTGAAAGTCAGGGCAACATGACTATGCTTAGAATTCTTACAAGCTGTTGGAAAGAATATATATATATATTATATTATATTATTAGTTGTATAACAAAATCAAAAGCTCATTTAGTTATAAATGATTGCTCTTACTTGTTCATAGTATTTCTTTGTCGTTTTGGTTGCCATTTGTATTCCAAAATGAAGCGCCATTATCGATGAGCAGCTATTTTCCAGGCGTTACCAACCTCTCTGAGTTTCCGATAAACTACGTATATAATGATTGCTTGTTCGCAGATTTGCACTGCAAGCCCTCGGAGTGCAGGTCAACGCAGTGAAGTTCGCTCGACGACAAGTAGCCCCAGTATCATAAATACCCGTCGATGTTTGTGTATGCATGGCTACTCTAAACTCTGCGTTTTTAAGTACGATATAAGCGCTGCAGGTAGCCACCAAAGTAACGAAGAGAGTTGTATGCTGCGGCTGCGCAGCACTGCCATGGCATTGCGAACCTAGAGATTGATGAGCAAACTGACAGAAGCCTGCTGTGATCACGACTGTTAATTTAAACGAGGAATCGCTCATGACACATGTTGCTCCTTGAAAGATCGAAAACAATTGTGAGTTGTATAGAAGAAGACTCTTGGTTCAATTGTGTCCGCCCGCTGACTCCAGTTTTATTCAAAACGAGAAAGTCCCGTACTAAGTGAATGATTGCGTTGATTCCTCACTTCAAACCTTTTTTGTATTAATGCGTGTAGTCACATGTATGTGTATTTTTAGTTGATAGGAGCGATGTGTATTTTTATATGTATTTTTAGGATAGGATTTTTTATTTAGTTGATGGTTGCGTATTTTTTAGTTGATAGGAGCGATTATAAGAATGTCTGTGGAGTGAACATGTCTATTTTTAAAAGGGTAATTTCCGCACTTAGTCTTTCGTTGATAGTGCGATGCTCCAGCTCGCCATTAGACACGGAAAAAATCCACGAATTCCTCATGAAATCGGTCACTTATTTAGATTTCATACTCAATCAACCATTTGAAATTGTAGAAAAATTTATCCTAAATCCGTTTAAGAATAGCTTATGGCCCCATTTCATTTTCGCTTACTAACCTAATCCTCCTAAAAACTAAATTGTCCTTTAGCAGTTGGCCTTATCCTACTAATGTAGTTCTGTGTTTGAACGTGGGGGTCACGTCTGTGTCCATGTGTGGTTGTAATGATTTTTTTTCACATAACCAACTCCCTTTTTTGTATCAAATTTTTCACTTGTCACAATACCAACTCACAAAAGTGTGTCATCAAATACAACATAAATTCAGGTATAGTGACTCAAACTTGTGTCATGAGCAGATGCGACACACATAAATGTGCCAACTATGACACAGTTAGCGTAAGTCAGAACTATTTCATCTAAATGTTTGACTTTCTCATATCTGAATGAGAGAACATGGACTGACTAACAGTATCAAAGAATTTGAAGAATGAGATAGCTAGTATCTTGAAGCTCTATCGGAAAACTATATTTCTTCCCTTCCCAAATTCCGTAGACTGTCATTTTTTAATCAAAAATTTTTTCATTATATGAAATGTGAATGTGTGAATTTACTTTCAAGATCGCTTGACCGCATGGGCAGAAGTAAAACACACAGATACTGCGATATTTTTCCGAATAACAGATTAACACTCTCAAGCGCATTAAAATTTGTCTGATTGATATGCATATGTTCGATTAGTAGTTTATATGTAAATGATTTGTGAATGTGATGAATTGAGGAATTTTAACTTCTGTCACCAGTGTATTTCATTTTTTATCCCCAGGTGTATCAAGTTTGACGTCTCTCTATTCCAAGTGTAAAGATAATAACTCTTAGTTCTGAAAGGTGTGTTATTAAATGTTCATTTATAAATTGGTTTTAATTTTTATTACACAAAAGTTTTCTTAGCACTTAAGCGATTGGAAATTTTCAACATGAAAATTATCTAACGCAATTAGCTTGGGGTAAAAATATTTTAGTCTGAATGAAGATTGGCAGAATTTCAACATTAATTGCAATTGAAAAGAAAAGAAGTTAGAAATCATTATGCAGAGTTCAGACGTCATATATGGACTTCGTTGTCATTATGCAGTGTTCATGCGCTTTACGCTGGGTGCCATCATTCTGAAAATTCGCACCATAAACATTTTATCACTCTAAGGAACGAAAAAGTGTTTGAAAACTAATTTAAGAAGTTAAAAAAATGACGATATAAAATATTAGGTGACGAAAACATATAAATTAACAATTTAGACAATTTGAACAATTTACGTACTTTAGATTTTATTAAAATTTTAGTAATTGACGTAATTTATGTCCACAAACTTTACATCAGTAAAACCGTCCCGCAGGACTATTAATTCTGACAGGTTTATAAATTATATCATACTTAGATAATTGCACATGGCTTGAGCAAGTTCAGTGACTTTAAGGGTATATTCAAAATGTCCTTATTCAAAATGTACAATTTAATTTATTACAAAACTCTCAACTTGAACGTGCATGAGGCTGATCGAATAGCTTTTAAGTGTAAGGAAATGAAAAAAGACATTTATTCAATATGCTATTCCATATAATGACACTAGAGAAAACTTAATTTTTCTACAATTAGTTTAGGCCAAATCTCATTTCGATATAGAAAGGAAACTACTATTTCGTTGCAACTAGATTTATCAGTATCTAGGTTTTAAATTGCATCCAATGCTTTTTACATGCTTGGTTACAGTTTTGCTAGCGAATGTTGGAAGTCATCGAATTCCAAGCTTTAATTCTAATAAAATAGAAACAGTAATGAAACTTGTTTTGTTTCAATGGATAGTGAATTAATTTAAATTTCTACTTAAATGATTGTTATAACCAGCTTCAGAGGATCATAGTTGTTTAAGCTCATCACCATTCAAAAGTATATTTATAAAATAACACAGTAAAAACTGATAGAGATCCGGACACATATACGTAATTAATTGTACAAATATGAACGAAACATTTGTCTGGCTTCGCATTTCAAATTTATTTTTGCTTTTAATTTACCTTTTAAGATATATAGTACCTGCACGTTTTATTTTTGTCAATCTTATGTCATGATTTTATGTCATGCTTTTATTCCATATTGTATCAATGGATGAACTAATTTTCTGTAGGGGAATTTTAAAATTTCTTCTGTAGGCCAAATATTTTTGGCGCTATTGAAAATTTAAATGCATTTAAAATAATTTTGCACTATGAAAAAAATTTTTGCTTCGATCTTTGAAAGTTATATTTTTACAAATTAAAGTTCGTAGGAATTCTGAAGAATTAGTTTCCTCAATCTAGACACCAACGATATTTTTATGCTAAAGGGAACCTCATTATCCAAAGTTGATTACAAAACAAGTTCAAACACGAAATTATAATTTTTCTTTGTCATAATATTGAATGACTTCCTAATATCCTTCATAACTCACTTCGAGATGTTTCTGTGTGGTTATTCAAAGAATGATGAGGTATCATCGCTGAATTTAAATGACTTGAGGCCTCATGTTTCAGGTGATGTTATCTTTCAGCCAAATTTATTGCAGAAGTAACATTAATTTTCGCCGCATATGATAATCTATGTCAATTTTTTGCAAGCATTTTGAGAGCAACAGTATCGTCTGTTTTACCAGCTTAGTTTTGCAAAATTATGTTGATACTTTAGCCATTGGTGGTACGATATTTGTTTTCTGAAATTTTACGTCGAATAAGTACTTTTTGTTCATGAAAATGACCGAGCAATATATCAGTCGCAAATTCTGGATAGTAAGAGAATAGTGAACAGCTAGTTGGACATATTTTCAGGTAACTCTTATTAGAGAACTAATGTGATGAAGAAAATTTATTAGAACTAATTTTTTGAGGCTAAACTTCCTCAACGAAAATTATGAAGGCGCATTAATAAATGACCTTTAACACTATTTGTGCAAAAGGGCAGATTAGTTTTCCGTCGTGATAAGATATTTTGTTAGGCGTCCAAATCAGCAACACAAATCAGTACTCATAATGCTGTATAAATTTATAGGAATGGGTACATTTGATTTTGGAAACGAAATCATCATCTATGATTGTGGTAAATTTTAAGATTGTAATAAAGAAAATCGAACAAGATGCAATAATAATTGTAAATACGTTCATATGCAAATTTTTTGGGAAAATTAAATCTACTCAATAATTCTAATGATATGGGTTCACAAGTGTGAGTAGAAGCACTCCTGTCCTGACGCGTAATTTTTGAAATTATTTGTGATTTCATGTCTAACACTACACACGAATTTGGTGCAAATGTTTCGAAAATGAAACCATCAATATATTAATACGCTTACCTTGTGCATCGCACCCTTCAACATCATTGCGGTATCTATGATACGGATTGGCTCGCGTTATATTAATTAAAGGAGAGAGAGAGAGAGTGTGGGTGAGAGGAAGGGAAAGAGAGAAGGGAGGGGAAATGAAAATTGTTTAATTTTTGGGGAATTTTTTAAATTTTTATTTTTTTAATTTTTTTAATTTGTTATGATAGGATATGTTATGTTAGGATGGGTTTGATTAGAATATGTTTTGTTAGACTGTTTTAGCTTATGTTGACCTAATTTTTTCACGGTTCCATATAGCCTAACGATGACATTGGTTAAAGTTAGGTTTGTATGGGATAGGTTAGGATAGGATACGTTAAGATATGTTAGATTGATTAGAATATGTAAGGTTAAGATCGGTTAGATAAGAAAGTTATTTTAAAATTTGTTAAGTAATGTTGACAGAATTTTTTCACGAGCCCACTGAGCTTATAAATTATTGATGACACTGTACAGGGAATTTCCACGGGCCCTGCTAGTAAAAACTATTTGATGAGCGAATACAATCAAAATGTTCGTTTAAGATTAGATTTTTATTGCGGTTTGTATGTACATGCACTGATTGAAAAATAAAAAAATAGCAGCAACAAATTTTGCTCGATTAATTCTCGATCATTATATCACATAAGATGATGTGTAAGACATGGAAGTCGGAGGGAATTATTTTCAAGGCTAGTTGGCCCTTAAGAAAAACGCAGAAAATACGGTATTTACATGGAAAATAGAAACACAGAAAATACTGGTCATTAATAAAGATATCAGTACACCACTTAGATTGTCTAACTAGGTTCAAATTGCTGTTTGAGGGTAACAATTCTTAATATTTTATTGTAACCTGATGCCGCTACGAATATTCGGTGCCAATTTATAAAATTCCTGCAGTGTTTAACGGAGGTTCCCGACAAATATCGAAGGATTTAACGACACGTAATCATGCACGTTCTACTTTTAAGATGTGTATTTCATAACGACGTGACGAAATGTTTCAAACTTGCTAAGAATATATTTCAAAAACATCCAAATTCTAAATACAATTATAAAAAAGTGCTTCAAAACACAAATTAACTTTGAAATAACTCTGTTAGGAATAAATTTTTTCACCTTTACCTTGCTCAATCAGTCGCTATTTGCCGTTGCATACCTTACCTGTCTCATCATCTTTTTGGCAGTGGCGATGGTAAAAATTCTTCGGACTTCAAGTCCTCATCAGCAACTGAAACCTCTGCGACATGTACTTCCACGAGATGTCATCCTTAACAGGCTTTCTCAGAGGAGAATCGCACGAGTGGAACACTAATGAGGAAACCATTACAAAGGAAAGTATTGAAAGACGTCTTTCTATACTCAGGAAAGATTTTCAGACCCTCCCAAGACTGCTTAGGCTCAGAAATGCTCAAAAAAGCTCAATGTATGATACTCACCTTAAGGAAGAAATTATGTAGAATTTGCAGGCTGGCTGGCGAGAAATTTATTTTGGTACCAAAATACAAAAGAAAAAAATAATTCTGATATGACATGTGTCACATAGTCAATTAACTTCGAAGGGATGCTTACTTATGTAAATTCCTTTTTTTATTCAGTCTCTCTCATTTTTCCCCGCACAGTAAAACTTCCACAGAAGATGGTGACCATAATAAGAGTTAAATGCGCCCAAGAAAAGCTTCAAGACAGAGCCAAGACCACTAATGTACTCCTTCAGCTTCTTATACAATACTTTTTTTCAATTCAAAGAGCTTTTTTTGTGATATTTCAGACATTGCCTACCATAAAAAAAATGTTTCTATCATTTATAAAAAGGTAACTTCAATTCAAGGAACTGTTGATGCGGCCCGTTGATGTGAGAGGGGGGGGAAGGGCGTATAGTGCAACAGCTCGCCTTTTGCACGAGTGTCTTAACGTTCATTCGTTTTTCTCATTTCACTTTTTCGTCTCCTTGAGATGATACAAATTTTACCGGCGTACCAAGCTGTGCCAACCATGAACCCAAATTTTACGTTTTTATGCGTCCACGTTTTTCCAAACAGACGATTTTTGTAATAATTGCCTTTACTGAACTGTAAAGAAATCAAACCCCATTTTATCATTTAATATTTCTTTACATTTTTTTTTTGGCTAAAATTTGTTAATTAATTTGATTTAAATGCATTTTTACTGTTGAAATTGTACATTTCATACACTTCTGAAAAAGTTAAAATTGAAATAGACTTTGAAGGAATGTGCACTAAAATTTTTCAAAGTCGGTGATTTTTAAGTACATGAAAACGAAATAGAATGAAAACAACGGCGTGCATTACCTTTCATTTGCCCTTGTCACACCAGACACCATAGGCTTGCTTCACGGCCGAAGTGTTCCGATCAATTTTTCCTGTTCATTTGATATCTATTGTTAGTTGTGGAGGATACTTTGATACATACATTCTAGGATATTAGGAATCACAGTAAAGCTGATGAGATATTACTTCCAAATATTGATAAGCTTGTTCTGATTAAGCTTGATTAAATGAACCCAATTTTTCAGTCATATTTCTAAGCCACAAGAAAACTTCATGCACCTTCACAATGATGCCTCAACAGAGGACGAAAGAACAGTTTGGCACTGGAAGATTTGGAGAAATTCTTTATGACAAATGTGTGCGGCGTTTATCATGTGCAAAGGCGTATTGAAAAGTTTTCTTGATAATTCTGAATGTGTAAGTGAAAAAAGTCAATTTCGTCCCAACTTTCTATTGTATTAAAGTTAAAGTCAAGTGTGCTATGAATTTACTCAGCTCATTCAATGTTTTTATTTTATTTTCATTGGATGTCGAGCATCACATTTGTGTCAGTTTTTTATTGATTCTTATCATAGTACTCGTATTTATATTTGCAAGATCTCCTCGGCAAATATTTTTGAATAACATTTCAACACAACGCAACACGCTTACTGTAAGAAAACTTGAATTAAGACCTTTTGTTTCAAAAATGCCAAAGCTCATAGAAATACGATCAAAGAGAAACTGTTTCGTTTGAAACGCATCGCATAAATGCTAATAAAGACAGACAGAAGAACAACAAGAACTGCTACAAGATTTCCAGATCTACACCTTTTTCACTTCAAATTAATCAAAGTTGTTCTTTTTAATCCAAGTCAAGTTCAAATTAATTCAACTCAAGTTCAATTTAATCCAAGTCAAGTTCAAATTAATACGAATCAAGTTCAAATTAATCCAATTCTCAGTTGAGTTTTAAAATGACATAATAATTTGTTAATTTGAATTTTTTGTGTTAAATATGTATCTATTGGATGTTATAAGCAAGACTAGTTTCGAGGATTTATTTACACTCATATATATTTATATACGTGAAATTCCACTTTATCACATATATGAAATCAAATACATACAAGCACAAAAGGTTATCATTGAACGATTTGTAGATTTAATCTTTAAAATAAATATACAAATGCGATTCACCGAGTACTAATGTACGATTCCGTTTGATTACAAGTTATACTTGTACTTTACTACCTAGATACATTCTTGCATTAGCAATGTGAATGTTGCCATACATTCTAATTCCGTGAGAATTCCAAGTGAATGAATACTGCTTGCATTATGTTGTTTTAATGCTTTGCTTGCTTACTTTTAATGACTAATCAGTTTTGTGAGGGATTATCTGAATTAGTTGGCCTATTATGTCAAAGGGACCAGAATAGGTCAAAATATTTAATTTCTAGTGATTTATGTTGTCATGAATTAATGTGATATAAAGAACCATATAGTTTATTCACTTCAATTCTTCCCACCTCTAAAGATGCATGTGTATAGAGACGCAGGTAGATTGCAGCTGAACTTTTCCTGTGACCATCAATAAATCATGTTTTTATATTCCTCTTCACTATGAATAGCATAAATCTACAGTAATACTACCATCTATGGTACATTGTGCAAGAAATGTGGAAAGATACGATCATTTTTCAGATATATCATATGGGCCCCATGTCAATCCCACATCTGTGTCTACTTGGGTATTGTTCGATTGTGCTAATATTTTGCACGCCTTGTTTTTATGGTATTTCCTCAGTTTTTTATATTCTGCTCATTATCATTTCACGAATCAAAACTGGATTGACCATTTTCACCTCCCTATTAGGTATGTATATCTAGGTAGTATTAGGCTACTAGTAAGCTAGGCTATTATGTAAGTATCCACACATTAACAGTTATAATGGTGATATGAAAATAATGGTGACATAAAAGTACTGGACTTATATACGTATATGTACCTAGAATATTATATAAACCTGAATGGTAAGTTGCCCTGTTAAAGGAGACCAATTCAAATTTTTTTTTACTTTGAACTTAATCTGAAGCTACACCGACAGTATTTTTATTTTGTTTGTTAGACAAACTGTATTTGTAATTTTTTTAGTTCAAATGTTATAGTTTTAATTCAAATGGTGATCAAGTATTTTTTCAAGTCAGTAATAATTATATTTTCACGCACATTGGATTTAGTATGACCTTAAGAAATTTTGAAACAAGCCCGCTAATATTATTGAAGCAGTCATAATTTTTCAATATATTTCAGCTGTATATACAGTCACCTTTAATCCAGTATGCATCTCAGTTTTTTATTACTTGAACTTGATGTAATTAATAACTAAATTGGCTGCTCTTGAACATTAGCATTCGTGCCACAATGAAGGATTTGGGCTGTCCAGAAACCCTCATTTATACCAAGATGTATCTTACTGACTATTAGTCGTGAGCAAAACCGGTCCCTCACTCTTTTATAATACAACATTCAAGAACGAAATACTGGGAACTCGGTTAGCTACATGTTTTCAATTTAATGTAAGCTATGTAACCGCGTTCTTAATTTTATTGGCAATGAACCGAATTACTGTCGCCACAAAACGAGCGGCTACCACTTCAGTAATTTTTTCAGTACGTATTAATATAATTATAGCTAGTTAACTAATTTTAAACACATCACTTATGCGCATTTTTGAGCTAAAATGATACATCTTTGGGGGACACGATTTCTTTTCAGGTGAAACGGCCCGGGGTCAAACCGCATGTACAGGTTGCCCGACCACTGGTACGTGCAACACAAAATTTGGACTTCTACTCTACGATGCCAAAAAGGTTTGTAATCATGGATTTAGCTAAATTTTGGATGCAGTTCAATTCATGGTCTTGTAGGTGTGAAGATATGTATATCAGATAACATAGTTATCAGAATTATACATATTTCTCGTCTTTGAAAACTTCTGAATATTGATGTGATAGTAGAAATTAATTATTGAGCCAAAGTGTTGTTTAAAGAAACACCTCAATATCAAGTCAATAGTGACAGAGTAATTAGCTGATACTGGGTTAAAAATAAATTATTTTTAGGACAATATATGCTACCAATATCCACTTGATGTCAGAAAATAAGTATTGGGCCAATATATTTTTAAGGAACACCTCAATATCGAGTCCATAGTGACACAATAATCAGTTGATATTAGGTTGATGACAATATTTTTATTGGGCCAATATATTTTTCCAATATCAACCGAATTTTTAAAAATAAGGTATTGCCCCAATGTTCTTTTTGAATATCCAGTCAATATTGAGACTGTATATGTGTTCAAAATTAGGTCAATAAATTTTGCTCCCTGGGAAGTGAACCTACTGATCATTTGGAGTAAATGAATAACATTCGTGAACACAACTCATTTTTATTTACGCCTACCAACTTTTCCGATGTAATTGCGTGCATGAACAACCTGAAAAATAAATCAAGTGGATTCCAAACGTTTTCGACTAACGAATTTATTGCTGATATATTAGCCCCGCCCAAATCCAATATTATTAACCACTCTCTCTTCCCCGAACTCCCTCGAAGTTGCTAGAGCTACCCCTATTTTTAAAAATGATGAAAAATCCTCCCTAAACAATTATAGACCTTTATCTGTGCTACCAATTATTAGCAAAGTATTCGAGAAAATTGTGTATAAAAAGTGTATTCTTATTTTGAACAAAAATCATTTCTCTATGATAAACAATTTGATTTTCGCTCTAAAAAATCAACAAAATTGGCTGTATTAAATCATTTACAATACATTTATTCTAATATAGAAAATGGAAAGTATGTTTTCTCTGTATTCCTCGACTTTCGAAAAGCATTCGATTGTGTGGACAATAACATATTATTCTCGAAACTACACTGTTATGGCATTCGAGCTCATGACAGTTGCTCATGATTGATTGAGATCAAACCTAACAAATCGGAAGCAATCCGTTGTCATCGACGAAGCTAAATCGGACCTCCAGACAATAAGCCATGGAGTTCCACAAGAATATGTCCTTGGGCCGCTCCTATGTCTAATTTTTATCCACGATATTGTTAAATCTATATCATTTTTCAAATTCATACTTTTTGCTAATGACAGCACGCTTTCTACGGTCCTTCCAAACTAAAATCCCGCTCTAATTCCGGAGAGTATATATACAGTCTCATACAATAAAAATATATCTCTTCCACGCATTAAAATTAGCGAAGGTGAAATCAAAGAAACTAACTCATGTAAGTTCCTGGGCATCAAAATAGATAAACATCTGACTTTCAAAGAGCACATCGCTCATATTAGTTATAAGTTATCAAAATTTGTCGAAATCCTCCATAAATTTTTGCTTGAAGAAGCTTTGCAAATACTTTACCGAATGCTCATTTCATCATATTTGCAATACGGAATAGCAGTATGGCATGGAACTGATGAAATTGAAACCAATAAACTTTTTACTCTACGAAAAAGAGCTATCAGAGCGGTAAAGAAACTAAAATATAATGCTCACACAAATCGTACATTCAAAAATTTGCAAATACTCAAACCTACGGAGCTCTACGAACATTTCATATGTAATTCAAGAGTAAAATATTGACCAATGATGGCGACAACAACCTAAAACAATTATTAACAGCACAAACTGGTCACCACGACCATTTAACCCGTAACAGAAGTAACCTCGTGCTTCCTAATCATTCAAAAGCTAGGTCACAGCACAGTATCCTCCTCGCTAGAACTAAAACTTGGAACTCAATCACTCGGGAGATCCATGGAAGTAATTCTTACAAAGTATTCAAAATAAATCTTGAATCGCATTTCCTGTCAGAATATTAGTCATGTAAGATATCCAAGTCAAGTCTTGTCTCCTACATGACTGGTCCTGAAAGGGTAATTTGTCATGGTTAATGTCATTGATCTTCAACCTGTTCTTAAATTGTTTCAAGAATATACTGTTAACATCTAGCCGATAAATAAACTATTTTGTAAATTTAAGCATTGAAGATCGAGTTAATTAATTCATTGATCAGCCTAATGCGTAACTAGGTTAAGTGAATTAGGTTAGACATTTTTGTACACGTTAGAAAAGTGTTGATGATTGGATGTTCTTAAATAGTCTCTAGAATACACTGTTAACATCTAGCCCGTGTAAACTATTTTGTAAAATGAAGCATTGAATTTCGAGGTAACTAATTCATTGATTAGTCTAATTCGTAACTGGGTCAAGTGAATATGGTTAGACATTACTTTACTCCTTAGAATAGCGTTGATGGTAGGATGCCCTAGAAGTCGCTGAACTTAATCGGGCCCACAGGCAGCTATACCCAAATATGACCATTGTACTAGACTTAAGAAACACTCTACTTCTGTTCCGTTTGTGGTAAGTAAATTGTTTAAGCTATTTAAAATGGAACTATTTATTCCTTAGGACTTATTAAGAATTTAGAGTGTGCGTACTGATAGTGGTTGCAATATTTTCTTCAGTGTCAAAGTACTCGTAGAACGTATTTTGTGTAAGCCATTTATAACTTTGCGAGGATATCAGCTCTTTGGTTAACTAAATATGACAAATGAATAATATTACGTTTGTTCGTTTGAGCCAGGATTTGCCCTGACAATTTTCAATAACTTCTTATAACTGCATTCATCATTTTAAGTTAGTTTTTCAAATTCAAGCCCAAAATTTGCCATATCGGAAGTATTAGGTCTGGTTCTATTCGTCATCGATACGATAAAAATTTATTTAGCGGTGAACTGCTGATTACGAGTTTAACCAGTTGTTGTCGAAGAAGTCTGATAATTTTTACTCCTTGAAAATACAACTGATTTTCCATGAATAAAATGCAGGAAATGTTAAGTTATTTCAGTACCAAATTAAACATACGCGTACAAATGTTGATTTGGTTTTACCCTATACAAGACGTAGTCATGCATGAGCTTATTTCGCATGAGTGCAAAATTTTGTCATAAATCTTAAATATGTACAACTGTACTTTCTCCATTTTACTAGAGCATATTTGTGTTCTAATCTTCAAAGTCATTCGAATACATTTTTCTTTCATTTTTGAAGACTATTCATATTATTCGACCAGTTGAAATGAAGTCGATTTATATCAGATTTAAATATTGCTGGTTTTCTCATCGAAATCACAAATCCGTTTACGCAAAAGGAACGTTGCCAAGTAGGTTGACTTCTCATGCGTCGAACTTTGTCCACTGAAAATATCAAACTAAATGAAATTCTTAATTTTGTTGAAGCTCCCGGCAAAAGCCGTTTATGGGTCATTAGTTCCATGCAAATTTGTCGTTATTTTAAGTCGACGAACAAGTCAAAGTCAAGATTGTGTGAGTAAGGTTAATTTGGGTTTGAAGAAACGTAGATTTAGGCTGAGTATGTAGATCACAGCTGGGCTAAAAATGTCACGTGACATCAATTAAGAAGTGTGTGAGGACACTTTCATGACTCATATATATGAGTCGGTTTTGTGGACAGCGTATGATTCACGTAAATGTGAGTCAAAAAGCCTCTCTTTTTTCTCAAGCGTTCTAACGGACTCTATTAGTGCTGCTTATTTTTTTGCTGACTTCAACAATTCACAATCACTCTTAATCCACTTGCGACACTAATTTTTTGGCCCCTTATTCACAATCAGTGCTAATCCATTCTCTTTAAGTCTCATTCCTATATACACTCTACCGTTAGTACTGATCAAAACTCTTTTACCAAATCAATATAACGTATCAATGCACATTCTTGTATGCATTACATCACGCATGTAATTCGGTCCTCTACACTTCGGCGTCTGTTGACGAATGTACACTAATCTAGCGCATACTCTTGAAATTCATAGTTATTATTAAACTTTGGTACTCCCCTTCACTTCTAACACTCTCCATTAGATCAAACACACTTGTTCCCCTCTCATGCAATAACTCCTTTCAAATTACTACTGTGACAAAAGCAAGACATTTTTGCTGCGATCATCTACCTCAACGAGACCTCAAGTACTCTAACATGCACTCGTGCACAACGATTAATTTTGGTGCGCACCACCCCTAATACCAATGGTTCACTTCACCCCGCTGTAGGGGCTGCACTCCACACACGCGATCACTGTTCTCGATCGCTCTACATTTTCGTTCCTCAAAATGATTCCTCAGTGAGACTCAAAATATATTTTAAATTCTTTGAAAAAATAACTTGCACGGATCTGCGAAGGGATTGAGTACCAAGTTTTAGTTCTAACGAAGAAGATACTGTGCTGTGACCGAGCGTTTGAATAACAAGGAAGCACGAAATTACTTCTATTACGGGTTAAATGATCGTTGTTCCCAGTTTGTGCAGTTAATAATTATTTGAGGTTATTGTCGCCATCACTGGTCAATGTTTTATACATAAAATTACATTTAGAGTGTTCGTAGAGATCCGTAAGTTTAGGTATTTGCAAATTTTTGTATGAATCATTTGTGTGAGCACTATATTCTAGTTTCCTTACCGCTCTGATGGCTTTTTTTTGCAGAGTAAAAAGTTTATTGGTTTCAATTTTATCAGTCCCATGTCATGCTTATATTCCGTATTGTAAGTAAGGTGGAATGAGCGCTCGGTAAAATATTTGCTAAATTTCTTTAAGCAAAAAATTTTTCACTTTATGGAGGATTCCGACTGGTTTTGATAACTTAGTACTAATATGAGCGATGTGCTATTCGGAAGTCAGATGTTCATTTATTATGATGCCCAGGAACTTACATGAGTTAGTTTCTTAGATTTCACCTTCGCCAATTTTAATGCGTGGAAGAGATATATTTTTCTTGTATGAGAATGTAATACGAGTATATTTTGTTTCATCCATATTAAGGCTCATTTTATTAGCTGTAAGCCACAACGAAACCTTACGGAGTTCGTAATTTTTACTCTCTTCAATTAGAGCGGGATTTTGGTTTGGAAGGACCGTAGAAAGCGTGTTGTCATCGGCAAAAAGTATGCATTTGAAATTTGATGTAGATTTAACAATATCATTGATAAAAATTCGACATAGGAGAGGCCCAAGGACAGATACTTGGGGAACTCCATGGCTACTTGTCTGTAGGTCCGATCTTGCTTCGTCGATGACAACGTATTGCTTCGGATTTGTTAGGTATTATCTGAACCAATCATGAACAACTATTACGAGATCAAATTCCATAACAGTGGAGTTTCGAGAATGATATGTGATTGTCCACACAATCGAATACTTTTCGAAAGTCGAGGAATACAGAGACAACAAGCTTTCCTTCATCTATTTCAGAATAAAGGTACTGTAAATGATTTAATGTAGCCTGTGGTGTTGATTTTTTAGAGGGAAAATCAAATTTTTTATCATAGAGAAATGTTTTTTGTCCAAAATAAGAATAAGCTTTTTATACACAATTTCTCGAATACTTTGCTAACAATTGAGAGCACAGAGATAGGTCTATAATTGTTCAGGTATGATTTTTCACCATTTTTAAAAATAAAATGCTACTCTAGCAACTTCGAGGAAGTTCGGGAAAGGGCCTATGAATAGAGATTGGTTAATAATGTTGGATCTGAGCGGGGCTAAAATATCAGCAATAAATTTAAGTACTTTAGTCGAAATCGTTTGTAATCCACACGATTTATTTTTCAGGTTGTTTATGCACGCAATTGCATCGGAAAAGTTGGTAGGCGTGAAAAAAAGTGTTGCTTTCACGAATATGTTCCATGTACTCCAAGTGATCGGTAGGTTCCCTTGGAATACTATCAGTTATATTTTTCCTTATGTTTACGAAAAAATTGTTTAAATTATTAGCAATATCTTTCTTCTCGTAGTATTTTACTTTATCTTGAACAATATACTAAAACGGTTTCCTATCGGCATTATTCGGTTTATAGCAAGAATTGGGCAACCGCCAAATATGTGAATATCAGTTTAAATTTGTGAATTTGTGGTTCAAGTAGTTATTTTCGATGTCCTTATCTAGTTTGTCACATAGTTCCTGAATCTGTTTTACCTTTCTCTAGATATTCGCTCTTCGTAAAGGAGGGCTAGGTACGCTTGACATTTTTTATATTCATCACGATGTCTTCGGTAATCCAAGGCTTATGTCTATTTTTCGGTGTAATCGTGCAAGTTACAATTGGACAACACTGATTGTGTGTGGTCATCCTAATTTCAGCGAAGTTTAGTATTGTTTCGTCAATATTCGTTGCATTACTGTTATATTGAGAAATGTGCAATACTGGCATTAGTTCTTCTATAACGGTGAGCATTTCTCACAAATTTTATTCGTTTACGTAACGATATGAGTAAGTTTCAACCTATGGATTAGTGCAAGTGACATAGACATTTTTTATAAGAAAAATTGGAAAATGGTCTGATAAATCAGAAGTATTTATTCCAATAAGAAAACCAGTTGACTCTGTCATAAAGATGTTTTCGAGCAGCGTATCAGATTTTGAGGTTATCCATGTAGGCTTTGAGATAAACGGAAGGAAATATTTATACTGAAAAACATTTACGAAATTTGAGATTAGTTCACAGCTTTCATGTTTCAACAGATCAAAATTGAAGTTACCACAGATTATTATGTCTTTATATCAAGACCTGTTAAAATGTGATGGAATACGATTGAGCTCATTCAGGAAAGATACAGGATAAGCTGTTGGAGTCCTATACACCGTTCCAAGCCTAATCCGTTTACCATTTTTCAGCAATTCTATGAATAGTAACTACATCTGATCCTATTTCATAGTAGCACTTGAGTCTCGGGTCTATGTGCTTAGATATGTACGTACTGATGCCTTTGCCGCGCATATTATTGCGTAGTGATTGATGGCTATGATAATTTTTCATTCGGATCATGTTCTTCTTTGAGTCATTTAGCCAGCTTTCGGTGTAGCTAATCACGTCGAAGTTATACTTTAATTCAGTTATAGTACATTGTATCTCTTCCAATTTTGGATAGAGTGACCTACAGTTCCAACACAGTAGAGAAAAATCATTGCGAGTTGTTCGCATAATTTCATTGAATTTTGATATATCATCAGTTATATTCGCAGTTTCTAGTTTCGTTTAGGTTTGAATATAGTCTGTTCAAATGATTGAGATCTGCGTCAATTTCCTCATATATGTCAGCATGGTCAGTCATTTAAAATTAAGAAGCAGTAAGTAATATACAGCTTGAAAAAAAAATAAAAACCGAGTGAATAAAAAATAAAGATATTCCTTCCTAAAAACTACAATTTAAACAATTTATTTACCACAAGTGATACAGCAATAGATTGTATCTAAGTCTAGTACAATGGACATATTCGAGTATAGCTACTTGTGGGCCCGAATAAGTTCAGCGACTTCTAGGGCATCCTATCATCAAGCTATTATTAAAGTGTACAGTTATTTTTAACCTAATTTACTTAACCTAGAGGCATACCAGACTGGTCATGTTTCTATGCATAATTTTTGAACAAAGAAAGAAATAGTTAATATGAGCTAGATGGGGACAGTGTATTCAATAAAAATGATTAGGGGTGTCAGAACTATATTATTATGATGGTAGATTACCTTATCAAGATAAGGCGTACCAAAAGAAAAAAGAAACTGACTCGAATTACCTTATATGATTAATATTTCAAAAGGAAGAGGGATTCAAGATTTGTTTTGAATGCTTTATTAGAGCTTTTTCTCAGATTTTTGCCGGGATTGCATCCCAATTCTTAGTTCCAATGAAAAGGATACTGCATTGTGACCGAGATTTTGAATAATGAGGAAGTACGAAGTTACTTCTGTTCCATGTTAAATGATCATGATGTCCAGTTTGAGCAGTGAATAATTGTTTGAGTTCTCTGTCGCCATCACCAGTTAGTGTTTTATACATGAATGAAACTTTGTAGTGTAATGTAAACATATCTTCTATAGAAAATATCAGGAAAATCCTGTGTGAAAAATATTTCTACTGTTCCAGTGACCTGCTATGTTTCAACAATGAAAAATATATTTTTTGCCAAAATAATAATTCTTCTCATCGTGCTTGCTAGTTTAGGTCTCCTTAGCCACAAAATAGGCGATCTCAAGAGAGCGATAAAAAAATCATGTACTTTTGACTGCGGGGAAGTGGAAATATTTACACAAGGTGTGTCCCAACAGGATTCTCAATGCATTGAAAAAACGAATTGAGAAGGAAGAAGAAGAGAAGATTGATATTTGCCGTTTAAAAAAATAAACATTTCGCAAACACCATCGCAAAATAGTTCCCGAAATTTGTACTGGGAGCAATCAAGGCCAATAATAAAAATACTTCAGAGGACGCTGCTGTGCGTACTGTTGGAAACCTCAAGATACGCCTAACTTGGGTGCTGTTTCTCTTTTTGCGAATCTCGGGAAA
Organism: Morinoia aosen; assembly: GCA_030386875.1. Lineage (NCBI taxonomy): Eukaryota > Metazoa > Arthropoda > Malacostraca > Amphipoda > Talitridae > Morinoia > Morinoia aosen. Next base: position 48,075,414 of record CM059575.1, read on the forward strand.
CGACTTGCTGTTGTTCTCTTGAAGTTCTTCTGTATTTGAAATAAATGTTCGAACAGTTGCCTTTACGTTTTAAATCCTAAAATTCCGTTGTAATAACATAGGAGAGATTACGCACACAAAATACCGAAACCTATTTATTTATTTATTTGTTTACAGGAGACACTTGTCCTTTCATTGCATAAGAACAATCAACACTATACCGGGTGTCCCACAAAAATGTCCCCGACTTTTTAATTGATTATATCTCCGCTTTAAATTAACAAATTTTAATAGTCTTTGATTAAAAATGTAGTAAATTTTGTTTCCTTTTCAAATAATTTAAGTTTTGATAATCTGTTGAATAACCACTTCACAATGATCGATTTACTGAAAGGGGTGGAAAAACTAACCGTTCAAAGGGAAAGTTTTAAAAACAACACTGGTGTTCTTCTTCATTTCTCAATACCTACTGTTAAGAATAATTTCATAACGATGTATCCTACATGCCACCAAGTATTTAAGCCCTCTGAGAGGTTTCAAGTTTCAAGAGTTTTCAATAATAATGCTTGAAGAACTGAAAGAAAACGATGAAATAATGCGTAAAACTCTTCGTTCAATGGCTGCTAGAAGTAATACTTACCTTGAGAGAAAAGGAGGGTATGTCGAAGGATACTAAATTACTTTATTTGTTTAAACGTTATTTACGGTAATTATTTATTACTCTTTTAAATTTTTGTTTGTTCGGTTTCATGGAAAGTACAAAATAAGGAAGAGTATCTCTATTGTTTTGAAAACTTTTCCTTTGAACAATTAGAATTTCTACCTTCTTCAGTAAATTGATCATTGTAAAGTGGTTATTCAACCGATTTTCAAGAACTTGAATTATTCGAAAGGAAACAAAATTTACTACATTGTGAAAAAAGACAATTAAAATATGTTAATTTAAAGCGGAAATATAAATAATTAAAAATCGGGGACATTTTTGTGGGGCACCCGGTATAATGAAAATCCAGGTGTCCATCAATTTATAAATAAGTATATGTTCTCGCGCGTAATTTCCCCTATGTCATTACAATAGGAATCTTCTTGCTTGGACAGTACCATAAATACCATCAAAATATTATGAAAAACCTGCCATCTGCTCACTTTCATTTATAAGTAAAAAAAATTGTGTGAAAATCAAATCTATTTTCAAGAAAATGCGGCTTATCGCAGTAAAAAGGTATGGCAAATTTTTCAAAAACTTCTTGGCCGACAATATTTTAAATTATAATACACAGTTGTTGCATGCTTGGTTGGTGTGTGCGTCTGTGACGTTCTTAAAGATGCTTAATGACCGTAACTGTGACACGAGTTTTACCAGTGCACAAGTACGAGAATACTGTATTTTAATCGCGGGTACTGTTAGGATGGATATATTTGTTTGTCATTTTTATCTTGAGATTTTTTTAAAACGATACCACTGAATCCCGTCATTTTTGACCAATCATGTACACTAGTATCTTGATTATTAACATTCTGTAGTCAATTTAAAAGTCGTTCGTTAATAAAGAATATAATGAACATATGCACAGGTTTCAACACCTGCAACCGTCTACTACTAAGAATGACCATCGTTTGTTTATTTATCCGTTTCGTGTCACGCTCTTAAGAATCGATAGGAAGAAATTAGCACTGGCGGTCTTGGTTTCAGTTCACAGTCAATTAATACACTCATTTTCGCTGCACAAGTGCTCTATAATAATTCTCTTTCAAAACAATTATAGAGATTCAGAGCCTTTTATACTCGAGTGCGCATTGTGGATACCGAGTTCGGCAGGGTATTGTATATTACAATGTACTGTGTTGCATATTATAATATACTGTGTTACAATACACTTTATTGCATACTACAAATACATGCACAAGCTCGCAGTTGCTTTCAGTAATGCTGAATTTCTGTATGTAGGGTACGACACGAATGACTATAACTACTTCTCTTGCGGCTCAAAAATACTGTGTTCTGAGGGTTTATTACTCCAATAAGAAAGTTAAGCTACCTTTGGAATAAGCTTAAGCATGGAAACTCCACTCAAACGAAAATTTGTTGAAGAAAGGTATTGAATCCCGTCATTTTTGACGGTCCGTGTCCACTAGTTAAGAAATAAAATATTCATCTTATAAATTATGAATAGGTGGAGCTGGATTCACAAAATTGTGAATAGGCGGAGTCGGTGTCGGAGTCGCCAAATTCTGAAAAGGTGGAGTCGGAGTCGGAGTCGCCAAATTCTTAAAAGGTGGAATCGGAGTCGGAGTTGCTAAATTCTGGGAAGGTGGAGTCGGAGTCGGAGTCGCCAAATTCTGGAAAGGTGGAGTCGGAGTCGGATTCGGAGTCGCAAATTTATTCCTCCGACTCCGCAACCCTGCATTCAAGACCGCAAATATTCGACCCTATTGGTTGTGCGCTGAATTTTGTTTCTTTTCATACTCCTTCTTGAGAGCTACCTACACCTCCAGACAACCTCGGAAATCATATTCCTCGAGACTTGGGCTTAGCTCAGCTCTCTTTCACATGCAGCCTTAGCATTGGAAACGCATCGTAGATTTTGTTGATGAATTTTTTAGCAGTAACCGGTAACTTTGAATAAACAAGTAGTCCTTAAGGTCCGTTCTTCCGCAGAGAAGCTTGGTTGCCATCTTCTGTAGGTTTCATAGACCGTAGGCTCTGCAAGGCTTCAAATTTACCTCCATCAAAACTCAGATCTAGCTCGTGTTTCTCGGTATCTGGAAATTCCTCTCAATATATTTCAGGGCTTAATAACTTACATAAACTAGGTGGTTGTATCGCTGAACGCTCTTGGCTGTGAGGCCTACTTTCAGGGCCGTGCAGACAGGCAATCTGTAAAAAATATTGAATACAAATGAAATTGGGCAAATAAAAACGCAGAGGTTATACTTCTCTCTAATGGAACAAGAGTATCCCCGTTTCTGAAACCGGACAACATATATATCAAACTCAAAATACTCCTCAGTTTTCATCGCACCTTACCTGACCTGACCTGACGTAAGGATTCTAACTTAATCTAGCCGCACCAGAACTGATTTATCCACACTCTAACTGAAAATGTCTGCGGGAGGCCCCGAAGTTCTGTCAGCGGGCTGCATAGCTTAAAATTTTTGTTGATTGTAATTTTACGTTGCGTTGAATGTTTTATAAAGTAGAAACGAGCGTTCAAAATCTTTCTTAAAATAACTTTTTTTAGTAGTAGAAACAGATGAAAGCAGCAAAACGATCAACTACCCACCAACAAGGAGAGCAAGATGAGCTTCGGAGGAACCATTGCTGTCTGTCGTAATTCTTTGTCTCTGAGTTCGAGAAAAAAGAATTTGGAAAACTACTTGTTTTATTTCGTAGACATCTGAAAATAAAACGTACAAATTATAAACACAGTCATTGAAGATAGAAATTCTAACGATTGTTTTCACTCACAGTGAATAACATAGATAAATTTCTTGATCAAAACGTTTCAATAGAACTACAGTTCCCTAATTTACACTCTATTCTAGTCACACATAAAATTTGACCGCATAACTTCATAAGACACTGACAGATCACTTAGCCTACGCAAAAACTTAGTTTAACATCTAATTAACATTCTAGCTGCAAATAGCAAAGGCCTATTATAAAAATTTCTTTGGCCCCCTAAATAAGTCAATACTGACGACGTCCTGATGCACTTCATTATTCATTTTGAAATTTACACGTTTGAACGTGAACTGTTTATAATATTTTGATTTTCTATTCCTATTTGCGTCTGAATATAGTTTCCGGAATCACTATTCCCAAATTGTAGGAGCACAACTGAGGATGCACTGCATTGCATGAGCAGCTGAACCGAGCAAAAAGCCCACTCACCACAACTCCCAGAAGGAAAGTGAGCTGCAGCTTTGCAGGCGCGTCGGGCGGTGGTGTAGCTCAGAGTTGCCAAAATTGGCCATTTTTCGAACGCCGTGGCCATTAAAAATTCACTTCCCCATTTTTGAAAACATCGCACAATTCAAGAAATAGAAGACCTGCAACATTTCGAAGAGATGCTTTCGTCGTAATGTTGTCATATTGAGTAAAAAAAGTCTTAATATTGTGATTTTTAACTGAAACACTGTCTGTATATTTTGTAGAGGCCATTTCGGCCATCATTTTTCGTAAAATTTGGCCATGAACTGACGGATTCATCTGGCAACCCTGGTGGAGCGATTTATAGGTTTGGGCTCTAGTTGTAACCTTGAGCCCACTTGAGCAAGGCATGATCACTCATTCTCGAAAAATTTTTGAGACATCGCGTGACGACGTGATCATTTTCAATTTATACATAAAAAGTGCATTGTTCTGACAGCTAGTTTCAGTGTAGGCAAAATCTTAGCATTTTACATCTGGCAAAATTTCTTAAAATGACTTAGAATTTCAAAGCAACACATTGCAATGATGAAGAATAATCATATCGCTAAAGAACGTACAAATAGTTTTTCCAATACACTTTCAAAAACTTTAAATAATTCAAATTTACCTAGCGTTGTAGGAATGCAGAAAATAAAGTCTTATGAAATATTGTTATAACAAAGCACACATTTTCACTTCGCCCAATGGCTTACGCTTGTCTTGCTGATGATTCAAGGGGCCCTCTAAGTCAAAAGCTTCTGCATGCGACAGCCAGCGTAGGCATTATGAGCTATAGTAATGTTCCTTGGTTAACAAATTTCACTGTATTTTACGCCACTCGGCCATAACTTGTTCTCCCTCATCGCAGAGGTGTATTCGGTTCATTACAACGCTAACGCAATGCATAACTTGGTTGAAAAATAAATGTCACTAACCAGAAAACATCAGAGCGTGTAGTCAACATAAACTAATTTTTTTCTTATATGTCCTTTTCGTAATTGGGCGCTGTGAAAAACTTTAAACTTTTTACGAGAAAAAATTCCCAGTACCTTATAGGTTTTTTATGTCTGAAGCTAGTGAGCAACAAACGTTGGGAAATATTTGAAAAAGATTTGTAAAAGTCCGAAAATTCATATGAAGCGTTGCAAAATCTTTTCTTACACTGTTCTTAGTGCACTGAATATAAATGTACTGCAAATTATTCATAAACTTAGATCGGTTTAGAATGACCTCAACGCAGCGGTGATATAAACATGTCTTTAATCGCTCTAATGACTGTAGAAAAATTTTTCAAAGAGCAGAACTTAAATCGGGTGTTTAAAATTTCACCAGAGACATGAGTCAGTTGACATGATGCTGAAATAAATATGCGAAATTAACAGTCTTATCTTTAGTATTGCTGTTCCACCTACGCTTATTTGTGCATGTCAACACATCAAATGACCCCTCATTTGAATATTATCGCCATTAAATGTGTTTGTTACAAGCTAATTAGCAACTTGGTAAGTCATCCTCAGAAAGAAAGAGATGTAAAGATCTCGAGGTCAGTTTTTAGCAAGTAAGAAATGAAGAGAAAGAGAACCTAAAAAAGAGATATCAAATAAATCCTGGAACCTGAAAAAGCAATGCGGGCGTAAAAGATGAATGAGAAACCTGATAAGTCTAACCATATTGTCTATCTTAAGTCCCTTGTAGGGACCTTATTAGAGTTAAACATCCACAGCTATTCAGTGACTTAGGGTGTCCCATACGTATAGAGGTAGAAATTCAAAGTAATGATATCAAATCCAGCACATGGTGCTCTGGTTCCTTGTCGAATGAAAAAGATTCCACCAAATTTTTATGAACATTGGGCAGTATTGAACGGTCACACAAAACGAACGTTTTTTATAGCTCCTGTGAGATTCGACCTGAATTTCCATCAAATAAAAAAATTTTGGCTTTTTTTCTATTGCGTATATACCGACGACAACTATTGCCTGTAGAAATTTGATATTTGTTTAAAGTATTGTAAAATACCAATGAAGGGAAATAAACATAAACTCCATCAAATTTCCCTTTTCAATATATTGATAATATAATCATCATAAGGCAAGTTATTTTACCTTATCAACAATTACGTCTCAGGACAACTGAATTGATATCAGTAATGTAACTGATGCATTGTCTTCTGATTTCCTGCAGAAAACAAAGTATTTTTGCTGTAGTATTTGCAGTAAAAGAGGGCCGAGAGATATTTGGGGTGAGTGGAGCCTCGCTGTAGAGGGGTTAGTAGTGCCTTGCTGTTGAGGGGTGAGTGATGCCTTGCTGTAAAGGGGTGAGTGGTGTTCTGCGCCTTGTTGTAGAGGGGTGAGTGGTGACTTGCTGTAGAGGGGTGAGTGGCACCATAAAGCACCACTCACACCTCTACTCACCTCATAAGGCACCATAAGATGACTGAAAGCTAAATTTCTGCAATAAGTCCGGTGAAAAGCAAAGAGTAAACAAGCTAACAAAAATTTGAAAATCGTGACAGAAGTCAGATTCGCCAGTATCTACGATACGCGAGCTCAGTTTATCTTATGGAAGCATTATTATTATTATTATTATTATTATTATTATTATTATTATTATTATTATTATTATTATTATATAAGAAAGTTTTAGCCTCCCTTTACCACGACAAAGATGTTCAAAAAGAGGAAAGATGAAGGCACCATTTAGTATGGAGTTGAGGGAACGCAGAATCTATGCACATTGCACAAGGGGCATAGAAACAGCAAGCTCAGAAATACGCTCATGAAGCAAGAAAAATATTTGTGAGCCTAAAATAGAGCTCACCTAATGCCCTTACAACATTGACCGCTACACGTTATGCCAGTGACTGCTGCACAACCTGACGCCCAACATAAAACTGAATGAAATGCGCGACCAGTAAAAGACGAGATTGGAAGCTGAAAATTTTCCTGATTAAATTTCTCATGACAGGAAACAAGGGCAACAAGTGCTGGAGTGTGTCAGATTCATTTCAATTTCTTGGGACACCCTGCTATTTATTTGCAATGCCTGATGAGGTGTTGAGGGGATCTGGCATAGAGAATTGAGCGAGATCACGGATAATGTTGGGCGCGAGTATTTAATAGTAATATTGTGCAGTACAGAATCTTTAGACAATATTTCAAGTGAACTGATACACCACAGTGAAAAAAATCTCAAAAACGAGCTCTGCGATGCACATGAACTAATAAAACATAAACCTTGAATGCCAGGACGCAGTGCTTAGTTGTTGAGCTAGAGATTTTTCCGTGAGAAAGCTGGTTACTTAATGCAATTAAAAAGAGTTGTCCCATCAAAACATGAATTGTCTTTAAATCTTCGAACAATTTGATCGCAATTTGTATTATTCCCCCAGCTTTGCGATTAGCATGAAATTATTATTTTGTCACACATATACTGGGTAAGTACATTAGGAGATAAGTAATAATCTTTCCATAAATATTGATGTATCAACTGCACTCTCTTCTGTTTAATGAACCTACTTTGCTGTATTTAATTCTTTTATAGAAGGAAAAAGCCATTTTCTGAGTTTTTGTATGTACATTAACGTTGACAGTGTTCCCAATGGTGGAAAATTCATCTATGTATGAGAAAAATGGCTCATTTCATAAAAAACTAAGGTTGGCATGCTACTACATTTGCGATGTCGCTACACTAAGGCTTCCTCTATTTAGAAGGAAATAACAATAAATGCAATATATTTTTAAGTACCCCTATTTAATTTTTCTATGTACTTTGAGGTGATGCTTACTATTTCCTATTTCAAAGTATTAACTGAGACTAAAAGGATTTCATATTTTTGTACACTCTTCTTCCAAACGACTTATACCCAAGGGTTCTAAACAATAATTGCCTGAAATATTTCAACGAGCGAGAATGTTTTAGTATATTGTCCCCTTTCTTTCACTATTGTTGAAACAGAATATGTTGCTACACTCTATAGAGCAAATTATCATTCAGCAACATGTAAATTTTTATTTATGGGGGCCCTCCCGTCAAAATTGAATTTTGATCCGATTGGCTTGAAATTTGGCCACTGTATGTATTTTTGCAAAGGAAACATATTTTATTCGAGAAGTTTTTCGATTTAGGCCTTAGTTTTTTTTAAACTCGTTTTTTTTGGTTCATTTTTGGGATGTTTTCAAAAGAATAGAATTCAATGAATTTTTATGCTGGAACAAATACAAAGACAGTTTTGAAATCCTCGTAACATTGCAAACAAACTGATAGGCCTGAATTTTATATTTGATTTTTTTATATACATGTGATATTTGATCAATACCTAAAATATACCGAATTTTTAGGTTTTGAACTAGCAGAAAAAAAAGACAACGCACAAATTGGAAAATCGAAATCTATCAGTTTGTTAGAATTGTTTCACGGATTCTAAAACTGTCTTTGTTTTCTTCCCAGCATGAAAACTTTTTGACTTCTATCTTTTTGAGTTTTGAAAATGAGTAACTTTTCAGTTTAGGCGAAAAACAATTTTTTTTGTTGAAGTGTAATATAATGGAAAATTTATGTAATTGAATGCTGTTTTCATTTTTATTTTGATAATCTCCATGCATAACATCATATGCACACTGTGAATTGTAATTTACAAAAAATAAAAAAAATATTTTACCTATAAAATTATGAAATTTTTTGTTTTCAGTCTCATTCTTATGAAATTTGACTATTATATGTAACTTTTGAAAAGAAACACAATTTCTTCTATACATTTGTTTGATTCAGGCCTCAGTTTTTGGAAAAATTTGATATTTTGGTTTTTAGTCCACTGGTATTGATATTTCAAAAGAATAGAACTCATTGAGTTTTTATGCTAGAACAAAAACAAAGACAGTTTTAAAATCCTTGGATCATATCTAACAGAAGTACACTCGCAAATTTTCCATTTTTTATATTGTTTTCTTTTTATAGGGGGTCAGAATGGGGTCGAAAATTTAAGATTTTGGTCCCCCCCCTGGGGGGATCTATTGTCCGCAGCGCCATAAAATTTTAGGACCGAATAGTCCACCACTCAAGGGTCCTTTTCCAACAAAAATATGAAAAATGACCATCGGAGAGACAAAGGGCCTCGGAGGGCCCCCTAAAGGTCCGAATGATTTTTTTGGCATTTTCGAAACGCCTTGTTTTCATTGCCTCATAATAAAGTCAAAAATGTTCAATTGATACTTAAAAAGTAAGAGCTGACGCAACGCATATTTTCTCCCTTGTTCGTTATTTCTGTTTCATTTTTTGCGCAATTTCGATATTACTGTACGTTCATCATTTGTCAATGCGTTCATGTATTAACAATACTCAAGAGCACATTCATACGGTTTTTTCGAATTGTGTGCCTTCAAATATATTTTTTCCCTAACAGGAAATAGCTGAATACTTAGAATGATTGAAATTCAAAACGATATAGCTTAATCTCTTCACACCAATATTTGAAATGAACATTCCACCATCAAATCCGCATTGAAGTTTCCTGATAGCAAAGTCGCCAAACTAAACGAATTACATATAAAATAGAGCTTTATCCTCCAACGCTTTGCAGTTTTACTCTAAAAATTTGAAGACTGCTTGTAACTTTCTTCATTTAAAATGTTCAAGAAAGCAATTCTTTTGCTTCATTTAAGCGCTATAATCATAAATCGACATAATTCAATTGAGTCATTATTTTTTTGGGTCTGAATTTGAGTGATTTATAATTTTTTAAAAAGTTTTCAGAAATTAAGAAAGACGTGCATAGATCGACACAAATTACTCAGAAATTTCCTTCAATTTGGACACCTGTTACGGGTAGTCAGTTAAAACGAGAATTACTGCTCGTTCGCAACCATAACTTGACCGAGATAATTAATGCCTAAAACTACCGTGGCATATGCGCGAAAATTACTCTTTGTTCGCAACCATAGCTTGTTAGCACTGTAAAAAATAACCGTGAAGCCTTGAAGGCTTACGAGGCGCGTCAATGCCTGACGTTGTTTTCAGATTCTACACCTTTTTCCCTTCAAATTAATCCAAGTCAAGTTCAAATAAATCCAAGTCAAGTTCAAATTAAAGTCGAGTTCAAATTAATCTACGTCAAGTTCAATTTAATACAAGTCAAGTTCAAATTAATCCAAGTCAAATTCAAATTAATCCAAGTCAAGTTCAATTCAATCCAAGTCAAGATCAAATTAATTCAACCCCAAGTTGAGTTAAGAATCGACATAATCACTTGTTAATTTGAGCGTTTTTCGAGCTAAATATGTATCTATTGGGTGTGATGAACAAGAAAAACGTTTTTCCTTGTAGCAAGGAATGCTTAAAATAAATCTAAAAACGAGCTGTGCTAAAATGTGGTAAGTTTCCAGCATCAGGAGGCAGTTTGATTGAGATCTTCAAGCGGAGTAACATATAGAAGCCAATTATAAAAACTTCGTAATATGCTACACATTAAAGATGTTTTACCATTCTAAATTAATGACAGTAGGCATCCATTCAAATATTTACGTTCAAGAGTGTCGATACCGTCGTCCGGTCGACGTGAGGGTTCGTGGAAAAGGGGCTGTCTTCTGTGCTGCTACCTTTTTCCGGGGCGCTACTTTTCTGCGCAGCTGCCTTTCCTGAAATTCGTGTGGGTACCGTCTACGCCGTAATTAGTCCGCTAGGGCAACAGAAGTAATTTCTGTATGTACCGAACTACGACGGTAACGTTAGGGTAAGATTTGTGTGGGTACCGCTTACGCCGTAATTAAGCCGCTAAGGCAACAAAAATAATTTCTGTTTGTGCCTAACTACGGCGGTACCGTTAGGAAGACGAGCAACTGTCTGCGTCGTAATCAAACCGTTAGGGCTCCTCAGGGGAATCCTGATTCGCCGAACTACGACGCGCCTTCCTTTGTGATAAACTGTGCGGAATAGTGTGACCTCCTAAGGTGGTTCCTTAAGCCCCTTTTTAGGCGAGGTGTCGCAATAGACTAAAGCCTGCATCGAAAAGGAGAAAGGAAACTCTTTTTTTACCTCAGGGTGTGAATTCTTTATGGCAGATTCTCCTAACAGTGCCTCTTAAATACACAGCTACATTTTATCAAAGACAATTATTTATTTACTTTTTGCCAAATTAGCGAGCATAAACATGAGTCACTGCATAACACGGTACAACACGCAAAATTACATGTAAGATATTAGTGATACTTAGCTAGGTAATCAAACTAATAATGGAATGTTGATATACAATACAAATGAGCACTTAAAGGCTAACTAAAGTAAATACACAGACGCATCATCAGCGCAGACAAACAGACTTAGTTCGGGTTAAGAAACTGATCACTCAAAGAAAATACTCAAGATTATGGGTAACTATAACAGAATAGACTCGAAACCACTAGCGCTGCCTAACACGCCCGGGGGAGGGTGTCTCTGCTACGATAGCCAAGACAGGAAATCAACAAGGTGGTTGTCGACTCCCGAAAGGTGTTCTGCTCGGAACCTAAAAAGCCTGAAATACAAAGCCCAGCGTTTCAATCGGGGGTTTAACTTGTCGGCCTGTTGCAAATAAAGGAGCGGTCGATGGTCGGTCTGTAACACAAATTTTCGTCCATACAGATAGACCTCAAACTTCTGTAGAGCCCAGTAGATGTTTAGCGCTTCCTTTTCATTGGTAGAATAGTATATTTCTGCTCCTCTCAGTCGACGTGAGGCATATACTACCGGCGCGTAGTGACGAAAGTCTCGCTTGCTTGGCTGGAGGAGAGCCGCTATAAGTCCAGTTTGGGAGGCATCTGTCCTTAGAATGAAAGGACATCTGGGGTCTCGTAACTGTAAGACCGGTCTTTTGAGTAACGCTGTATTCAAACTTCGAACAGATCTTTTGTTGTATCAGTCCAAGGTATTTGTTCTGAGGAGTTCTTCTTTAGGAAATCATGGAGTTTAGAAGTCAGTTGAGAGTAATTAGGAATGTACTGTTGGAAGTACCCAACTGTCCCGAGAAAGCTTTGGAGCTCCGGCTTTGTTTTTGGAAGGGGAGCTGATTTTAAAGCTTCGACTCGGTTCTCCAGAGGCTTGATCTGATTACTGCTGTGTTGATGATCCAAATACTGGAGGCTGTCAAATCCGAATTCGCATTTGTACGGCTTCGCTTTAAGGCCATGTCGAGAAAGAGCTTCGAACAGTTTAGCTAATGCTGCGCAATGGTCTTCTCAGGTAGTCGAGGCGATTTAGATGTCGTTTATGTAGACCTCGGTATCTTGCAGTCCTTTAGTGACTTGACGTATAAGGCGGGAAAAAGTGGCTGGAGCATTTGCTAGGTCAAAATGAATGGCGTTGAATTCATAGAGGCCAAACTTAGGTTTGAAGGCGGTGTATTGGCGGGACTCAGGGTGTTGAGGTACCTGCCAATATCCACTGGTCAGATCAATTTTGCTGAAGATTGTTTTGCCAGCTAAATTGGTGAGAATAGCAGTGGTGTCTGCTATTGGCTCAGCACCGAATACTGTCTGGCTATTGAGTTGCCTGCGGTCCAGACAAAATCGGTGGGTACCGTCTTTTTTTCGGACGGCAAGGAGCGGTGAAAAGTAAGGTAATGTGGATGGTGTCACGATTCCCATCCTCATCCTGGTAGAATCCTTCAATTTTATTTCATGAACTACCATGCTGGTTCTTCCGGGAGTATCTGTGAAGAGATCGCGATATTCTCCAAGTAGTTCCTGGAGTTCTGAGCGTTGTGTTGTAGTCAACGTAGAGGAGATGAGGCAGTCTTCAATGGTTTCTCCGACGGGTGACGGTATCTCCGTCGAGCTCTTAATCTTGGCAGGTAGGTTCTAGGGCGAGGCCACCGCTGCAAAAGCTTCCTCTACTCTCTCGTCGTCCTCATCGAGATCGCTCTCGCTTGGTGAGGCGGAACTTAGCTACTCCCGGTCGTGGTACTGGCGAAGGAGGTGGATGTGATAAACTTTGTTGTTTCCATCCACGTCCTATGTATAGGTATAGGTTCCCAGCGTGATTTTACTGAATAGGGACCTTTCCAAGTCATAAGTAGTTTTTTTCGTGAGTTGTGCAGAAATACGAGGACTTTATCTCCTTGCTTTAGAGTCCGCATCTTGGTACGTCTGTTGAAGAACTTGGCGGTTTTCATTTGGCCCTTGTTTAGATTTTCGCAAGCGATTTTGCATGTTTCTTGCCATCGGTGCTTCATTTCCATTAGATACTGAGCAGTGCTCGTCTCGTCTTGCAAACTTCCATCTGTCCAGCATTCTTTGAGCACGGTTAAAGGTCAACGGAAGCGATGACCGTAGATGAGTTCGAAAGGAGAATACCCGGTTGAGGCCATGAGGAGCGTCTCGATAAGCAAAAAGGAGGGAAGGCAGATACAGGTCCCAGTCTCGTGGTTGTTCTATCGCTAATTTCCGCTACATGACTTTGAGCGTGCCATTGAAGCGTTTGACTATGCCGTTCGATTGGGCATGGTATGATGGCGTCAATCGGTGCTGGATACTTACGAGTTTCAGAAAAGCTTCGAAGGTGGCGGCTGTGAACTGAGTGCCGTTGTCGCTCGTTAGTGTGTGGGGGAAACCAACTCTGCTGCAGATTTCGAATAGTTCCTGGGCGACCGTTTCGGCATCTATATGTCTGAGCGGGGCTGTGGCTGCTTACCGAGTAGCTTGTCCACCACGGTGAAAATGTATCGGTGGCCACGTGCCGAAGCTGGTTTCAATGGGCCTACCAAATCAACACTGAGTGCAGAGAATGGAATGGTGATCGGTGAGGTTGAGATTGGTGCCTTTCTTGGTCGAGATGGAGCGTGCGTCTGGCAGGTATGACAGGAGTGACAGTATTGGACCACATCTTTTGCTTGGGACGGCCAGTAGAAATCTCGCTCTAGTCGAGCCTAGTTTTCTTTTGGGAATAATGACCAGCAAGTGGATTGACGTGAGCCATTTCCATGATTCGTGGGCGCAGGCTTGCAGGTGCTACTAGTTGATGGGTTTCCTGACCGTCTAGTAACGTTTTCAGACGCAGAATGCCGTCATGGAGTTCATACGTAATGACTCTGCCATCCCTGTGCGTTTCTCCTTTCTCAGAGTCAACTTTCTTGAACAAAAACTGCAATGTTTTACGTCCCCGCTATAATTTTTTGTAGTCTTCTTTGTTGTGTTGCAGCATATCGACAGTGTTTGGTGGGGCAGGGAGATTTTCGGTCGTTTTTGCTGCTGCCCTTATGATCACGTGAGAGACTTCTGCAGTAATTCGTTGCCCTTCATGGTCGGTCAACTGCTCTTCGAAGGAGGTGGTCCCGGGAAATCGACCGAGGATGACATCGTGGGAGAGCTCTACCATGGCTACGGCTGTCACCTCTCCGTGGTAGTAGGGGCAAACGAGAGAGACCCGGGCTAGAGTCGCTTCGAAAGAATGATTGTTGGCCAGTCGAACGGTAATTTCCTTTTTCAAAACGGCGTCAGCTGGGACGAGAGCCTTCTTGACGAAGACCGCCGTTTCTCCACCATCGAGTATTACTTGGACGGGTTGTTGGTTCACGGTGCCAGAGCATATTTTCAGTTGTCCTAATTCGATCAGCTTGTTCGAGGCGATGTGATTGTATGCGACTGGGGGAATATTGTCGTATTCATCTGCTTCTTCATGCGTTGTTAGATTGTTTACTCGAGCTGTAGTACTGGAGATAGGTGGGCTTGCATGGGTTGCTCCATTACTGTGGCTATCACCATGCCTTCTCTGTAATTGGCGGCACTCATCACTGGGATGCGATCGGTTGGGGCCATGGAAAGTGCAGTAAAATCTAGTTTAAGGTCCACGTTGTTCCTCGCGCTGCCGAGTGTTGACGGATTTTGAGCTAATGGGACCACCACGTGTGTTAGAAGTTCTTGGTGGCGTCCCTCGAGAGTTGTTGCTGCTGGAGTTGGGTGATCTAGCTGGGGACTCGGACAGGGAATGTCGAGCGTCGCTCTGGTGCTAATGATGCTTCGAGTGCTGGAGGGCCCGCATTCGTCGTTGATCTCAGTGTGCGACCCTTATAAAGCTGATGGAGCGATGTATGAGGTCTTGCTTGTAAGATGCTATCACCCTGGTCTCCAAGGCTTGCGACTGTGTTACCACCTCTGTCACGCAATTGAGTTGCGCGGAAGGGAATTAAGCTTGAATATACTCGGTCAACAAGAAGAAAGTCATGAACTGTCTCGTAGTTGGCTTCGATGTTCCATCCTTTTAACCAAGCGTCGAAGGCTTGTTCTAGTCGCGGTAGGGAACGTGACACATTGTCGCCTTCTTCTGGCTTCAATTCGTAGAAGTTAGCGCGTAGTTTTGCCGGAGTGACTTTATGAGCATATAGTAGAAGCAACTTGATTTCAGGAAGCTTGAAGCGATCTGCTGCGGGCAGGGTATCGATGAGTCGATGTACTTCTGTGTGATTAAATTATGGAGCATGACAACAGCATCGACTTCAGTATATCCCATTGCTGTTGTGTGACTGCAGAAGCGTTGCAAAAATTCGTCCATCCTTTCTTTCTTGGGATCGAATGGAGTAGGTAGAGGTATCTTCACGCTAGCATTTTGAGGAGCGATTCGGATTTGAGCATTGAGTTGTCCGAGTCTGAGCTCATGGTCTCGTTGTGCTGCTTCTCGTTCCGCAGCTCGTTCGGCGGCTTCTCGTTCCGCTGCTTGTTCTGCGGCTTTTCGTTCCGCTGCTCGCCCTGCGGCTTCTCGTTCCGCTGCTTCTCGCTCCGCGGTTTCTCGTTGTGCTGCAGCATCTGCTTCTTCCAAATGCCTCAGGCGGCTGGTAAATTCTTCCCGGTACTCCGCATCGGTGGGAGTGAAGCCGAGAGCTTCGACGTATTCTCGAGCTTGAACGACGAGGTTCATCTTGTTTTGATGGTGCGGTGTCCGCGTGGTTGAGTAGAACCCAGAAATCACAGGCAACGTTGGTAGTCGCACAAAGCTTCTGGGTCCCGGTTCGGGCGCCAGAATATGTCGATACCGTCGTGCGGTCGACGTGAGGGTTCGTTGGAAAGGGACTGTCTTTTGTGCAGCTACCTTTTTCCGGGGCGTTAGCTTTTCTGCGTAGCTGCCCTTTCTGAGGTTCGTGTGGGTACCGCCTACGGCGTAATTAGTCCGCTAGGGCAACAGAAGTAATTTCTGTATGTGCCGAACTTCAGCGGTACCGTTAGGGTAAGATTTGTGTGGGTAGCCTACCACCTGCGTCGTAATTAGTCCGCTAGGGCAACAGAAGTAAATTCTATTTGTGCTGAACTACGGTGGTACCGCTAGAGTGAGGTTTGTGTGGGTACCGCTACGCCGTAATTAGTCCACTAGGGCAACAGGAGTAGTCCTTGTTTGTGCCGAACTACGGCGATACCATTAAGAAGACGAGCAACTGTCTGCACCGTAATCAGTCCGTTAGGGCTCCTCAGGAAATTCCCTGATTCGCCGAACTGCGACAGCGTCTTCCTTTTCGACAAACTATGCGGAATTGCTTGTCCTCTCGAGGTAGTTTCCTTAAGCCCCTTTTTAGGCGAGGTGTTGTACTAGAGTAAAGCCTTTATCAAAAACGAGAAAGGAAAAGCTCTTTTGACCTCAGTATGTGAATGGTTTATCGCAGAATCTCATTGCAGTGCTTCTTAAATACACAGATACGTTTTAACAAAGACAGTGATTTATTTCATTTTGTAAAATAGTGTGTACAGACATGAGCTACTGCATAACATTGAACAACGCGCAAAATAACGTTCAAAATATTAGTCCTATTCAGCTATGTAATCGAAATAACATGGGAATATTGAAATACAATACAAATGATATTAAAGGGCTAAGTAAAGTAAATGCACAGGCGAACCGTCGGCACTGAGGAACAGATTTAGACCGGGTACAAGGAAATGATCACTTAAAGAAAATACTTAAGAATATGGGTAACTATAACAAAGACTCGACAACACTTGCGCGGCCTGACACAAAGCAATAAACACCAGTTTTGCGACAGGTTATTCATTGCGTGAATTTTTCGTAAGTTTGATGAAGGGGCACTTCATCTTTAATTTAAATTATGCGCATTACTGGTATGTGATCACGTGTTCTAAAAGCATTTGTTGTAAAATAACATAGGTTTCGAATAAATATACAAAAGAACAATTTCATAGACATGCCTGAGTTCACAGATGTAAGTGAGCAGCTCACAGAACAAACATAAAAAATTGAAGAATATATTTTGATGAAACTGAGAAGACTTAATTAAGTAGCCGATTCTAAGATTTATTTTCGTTTGAAGTTCAGCCGTGGGTGATGGATCCGCTCGGTTGTGAAACGTGCCGATGAAAATAAGCAAGAGGAACTTATTGAACCAAAATGTGATGATGAATGCAAGAACAAATTTGAAAGAGGTGGAATAAATGAGTTGTGGTTTTCAAATTTCACAAAACATCTATGCTCCAAAATGTGGTCTGAAATGATTAAAATACGGTTGTATTTTCCAATTCTTTTTTTGATAAATGTTGATTCAGTGCCGTAAATGAAATTTTGATTGAGGAAAATAATATATCAAAAAAACCAACTCGAGAACATATCAGACTAAAACATTTGATTTCAAGCCTAACATAAAAGACTAAGCTGCGAAGCATCAGCCATAAGGATCTCATTGAAGTCAATGGGAGTAAAAAATTTTAATTTAAAAATTTCTTGTATTAGTATAATAAAAGTGGGCGATCACTTTTTAAATTGGGAAAAGGTTGCGATTGGATGATGAAGGTTAAGAAATCCTGAGTTAGGGTTTTATTGCAGCGTAATGTACCCTCTCTCTTAAATTCTCATGTAGAGACAGCACAGTGATGAAACAAAGAAAAATTTGCGAGTGTTTAATCACCATTAGAATTTTAATTGTGAGACCGTGCTCGAGTTGGAGAAGTATAGTATTTTCTCGGCTGATGAGGGACGACGCGAATGAGGCAGGATATTCCCGACGCAGGTCAGAGTGTATCTACAACATCGTGACGAAGATTCTATCGCTTTGAATGACAAAGTGAAAATCCATATCAACAAAAGGAAACATTTAGTAGGATGTAAATTATCAGCAGTGCCACAGCGACGCCAGTCCTCCGTTCTCATTATCTTCTGTCTCGAATGATCCCTGACTGAAGTTTCCACTCTATACGTACTTCGTTAGATCTGAAGCCAACTCGAAAAGACTATGTGAGAAACGGGCTTGTAGTGGTTACCGTTAGTCAGAGCACTCAATATTTAGCCTTTTTTCAGGTTGGTGACTGTTTTACATTTCAAAATTTTAAAGGGAATTATGCATGATTTTCTTTCCATTTTTCCGTTCAATGATTAATTAGTGATTTTTTTAATAATATTCATGTCGTCAGTAACTAGAAAGCACCAATGGCAATTAAAACTTTTCAGAGTTTCTGAGCTGTAAAGAAATTAGCGTTAATCTTGGGAATTATAACATAATAGCCTTGTAATCCCATAATTGTGGTAGCATCGCGATATTTGCGATTTTCGTTTCTCATTTTTTTCGGAAAATAACTCGAATATACTAGTTTCACTTGTTATGAAAAATATTTGTTATCGTATCAAGGCATCTCTGCGAACAGGAACGCCAACAATATTTTGGTTATCTCAAAGTCTCAGTTACTGCATTTTGTGTATTAGTAAATAAACAGGATTATACACCATGATCTTCGCATCGTATTTGAGGCACGTTCACCCTGTCCTAAATCATCGTAGAATTTCATATGCAAAAGAGATCGAATTGCGGTGAAGCGAAGAGAGATGAAGCTTCTGTTTTCCGGGGCACTCAATCCACGCACTCAACGCGGCCTAAAACTCCATTAGCCTCCAGCAACCGGAGCTGCACTGGCAGAGGCAGACACTCACACGGGCAGAGCGGCTTAATAACACACCTAAACAATGACTGTGCAAGTCAAACGATTATTGCACCGGATAATAATATATTCATCAAGCGTGAGTTTTTGATAACTCCACGCAAACATCACAAGACCCTAAAGGGAACTTGTTTTGAGAGTAATCCTACCCGAATATCGGACATGAATCCTTGAATGAAATCTGTATCATTCAACGAAAAGCGAAATTCACATTAGTAAAGGGTATTCGGGTATTTGAACAGAATAAAACAATTGGTAAGCGAATTTTTTTCAAATGCATTTCATTTTGAAGTCAGAAAGTGAGGCGCAAAAAAAAGTTTTTAGATCATTTCTGAGTTGAAACTGGAGGAAGTTTCTCGCAAGATTTCTAGCAGTTCACACCAAAGAAAGTAATTCGCGAACATATCCCAGTCTAACTTTTTCGCCGCCTGCATGCTTGTGTTTTGCCGCCCAAGTAATTAAACCCCTTAGGCGGCGAAAAAGATGCATGCTCCGGCGAAAAAGTTTGACTCTGATGTACACAGATTTGAGACGAGACGAATAGGCCAACATTTCTCCAAAATGAAACTGTTAAAGTGAATAATATAGGGGGAGAATAGCTCAAGTGAAATTTGACTATGTGATGACTATAAACCTCATTAATATCGATTTTTCTCCGTCATTAGTCATGGAAAATAGTGTTTGGTCATAACACGAATAGCGATTGGCTATACATGGACTTATGTTCATTTCAAAATCAAAATAATGTTATTCTCATACAATTTCACCATTTATCTAACTAATACTTTAATATCGAGTTAAAATGCATCATTAGACAAACTCCACGGATGCTGTTGAGGTCTTGAAGCCCCTTTTCCACTTTGAGATTAGTTGGTCTCTTCTCTTCTTTAATTCATCCCTTCTTTAATTTAAGTTTCTTCTTTAATTTATCTTAAATTAACATGAATTAATTTTAAATCATCAGAAAAACACACTCTTTTTACTAGGCATGTCCTACTCTTTACAACAGTCGCTTAGGACAAATTAACCTACCTAAGCGATAGGAGATATTCAACAATCTCTTTCGATCCCGACCCACTCCTCTTCCTATTCTCTCCATATCTTTTCTACTTCCCAACACCACTGTACGCTAGAGCTTATTGAACTATTACAGTGCGACGGCATTTTCTGCTAAATATCGCAGTAGAAAAATATGGGTAATTAGGAAGATAATTTCTCCCTGTCTTTCTAAAAATTCATTTATTACTCCAAATTAGAAGTGAAAGAACTCACACATCAATACAATGTTAAATAATGACATTCAGCAGCTCCTTAGAAGTGACTTATGAAACAGTGCCAGAAATCTAATTTTAATTGCATGAAACTAAAACAACATGACAGCAAATAATAAGATTTTAGTGGAAAGGCACAAAATCAGAGTCTTAAAAATGCTTCAGATATATTCATGACATCATCAATTTAAATATTTAAAAGCAAAATCATCACATTCGATAGTAATTAATCACAGAAGTAACATGACAATAAATACGATAGGCGCACCTTTACCAACTAGAACCCTTTCTTTTAATGATTTCTCGAGACTTTCTAGAATTTCTTATTGAAATGGGATCAAACACATTTCCAGGAGATATAACAGACTGTAATCTTCTCGATCCTGCTTGGAGGAAAAAATCACTCTGAAAGTAATTCTTCAGGGCACTGTGGGGAACGAAATCATCAGCAAAGAATTTTTGGTACCTGACATCCATTTTTCCAGCCAGAAATAACTGGTATGTCTCAAGATTCTTGTTTCTCGGATTTTCAGCAGTTCAGCGTTCCTTGAGATTCCAGTAATGAAAGTAATAAACCCCATGATCAATGTAATTGTCATATATAGGGTCTCTGGGAACAGCGCTAAAGAATTGAGAATATTAACTAAATCCATTGTTTAAATTTATAATTTTGTTTAGTCATACCCTGATTCATTTTTTGAGGCATAAATAAGTTGTATGCATTTTTTTTTTTGCAATCACAGTCGTTTCAATTTCTTCAGAACACTGTTTAAAAAAAATGTACACAATTCTTAGCCACTTACGGAAGTTATCAAATTTTCATTCGCTTCCACAATTTTTCGCAATCAATGACATAATCCACTCTTCTGATACGAAAAAATATACTGCTGGCTGTTGAGTTTTAAGAGCAAAGGTGGCAGCATTGCAGGTGGCGTTAGTTAACGAACTAGAGAGTCAAATTACTAAGTGGCCTTGCTACTGGAGTGGATCCACACCGTGATTTTACCTTCACTTTCACAACCAATTTCGACAAATTATCCAAAGCAGTAAGGGAAAAGCAATACTGAAAAAATTACGAAGACTGAGAGGAGCATAGTTCATTCAATGTTACAAGTAACTTCAACATCCACATATGTTAAATTACATTCTTATGTTTCATCATCGTCTTAAGACCATTTGTGACCTGAACAGAGAAGGTAAGGAACATATATATTTTACTATATAGGGTGACAATCCTACTTTTAACAAACTTTAACAAAAGGTTGCGACCGTTGAAATACACCAATTTCGCTTTAAAAACCGTGTGGTCGTAAATGCGTCGTTAAAGAGTAACAAGGACTGGAAATTTGAAACGTATTGGATAAAAATTTGAACTTTGAGAGGGGCAGGGAAATGAAATATAGAAGTTGGAAAAGCATTATTGTTGTCTGCACGCGAGAAACAAAATAACAACCTTAATTATAATGACAATGAGATTTTAAGAATAGCTTACGTATTTACAAAACCTGATCAACATAACGCCCCACTGTTGCGGAGCAGGCGTTCAAACGCTGGTACAAAATTGCTGGACGCTATCGAAGACCCTAGGAATTTCACGAATCCTTGCGGAGGTTTCAACTATTCTACCGATGAGGTCCTCTTCAAAATGAAGGTGTGTTTCGTACACCAAACTCTTCAAATGTCCAAAGTAGTAGAAATTTAGGGGCGGAATATCAGGAGACCTTGGTGGCCGTGTGGTAAGGCCACAACTGCCTCTTTTAGAATATCTTTTGTAAATACCTGACCTAGTTTACGAATCTTCTTCTTGCATTCAAGATAATAAAGACTGTTGAACTGTTTCTTCTGTTCATAATAAAAATGTTTTCCTAATTTTTACATTTCATGTCCCTGCGACTCTCAAAGAAATAATTTTTCTCCAATGGGTTCAAATTTCAAATCTTTTTTAGTGCTTAACGAAGTATTTTCAACCACATTGGTATTGAGTTAAAATATAATTTCAACGGTCTTAACCTTATCTTGAATTTGTTTAATAAGGGGCAGGTTCCCCGTATACCGGGTGTCCCACAAAAATGTCCCCGATTTTTTAATTATATCACCGCTTTAAATTAGCATTTTTGAATAATTAGTCTTTTTCACTATGTAGTAAATTTTGGTTCCTTTTCTAATATTTTAAGTTTTTGAAAATCGGTAGATAAAGTCACTAGTGAGGGTCAGCCAACAAACTATCGTAAGTTAAAGACTTCTTTAACAAATATTTTAAAGGAAAGTTGTATCATTCACTTCCAACGCACTTCAAAACTTTTAAAATTAAAATGTATCGAAACAGCCAAGTATTGAAAAAACAAAAATGTCACTCAATATTTGAAGAGGAATGAGTAACTTTGTACCTAACTGCACACATCATGTCAATTTGTAAATGTTCAAATCATGGAGATCATGCCCTGAAACGTTCAGTAATTGAGTGATCAGAATGCTAAAGTGGATGCAATCGATTAGTGTTCGTTTACGCAGCGACTCAAGTTAATGGAATCAAAAGGACACTAAAGCAAACGGAAATAAAACTCTGATGCGCAAATAGCAGGCCGCGAAGCTTGCCGGAAACAATCGAGGGAATTTAAAAATGGTTAATTGAAATAGTTCTTCTAAAATCAAAACAGTGGCTATCACTCTCACTTTCATGCGCGATAGGTTGATTGCAATTGAAGAAATTTTGTTTGGATAATGTTTATATATTGAGATTCTAATTATGAGTTAAGTCTCATTCATTACTGACCGTCTAAAAACTCTACTTTGGTCTCATCTTGAATATCATAATATTTGAGTAGAACTAGGATTTTCTAAAATGTTCCGTTTACTTTGAACTGACTATGATGTCTGTAGAAATCAACGATACAACGCAAGTAAATAAACCGTGGCACGGAACGTCGCATTTAAACCATATGAACAACATGACGATAAATACTCACATATGCCATGCAATAGCTAATTCTAACCTCTATTTCAGTTCACTGGGAGTTAATGGTAAATGAACACATTTTTTTGTACATGCTGAGCAATTTAGGATCAACTCCAGTTGCTACTTATTGTCGTCAATTTCAAACGTAGTATTTGAAATACAATACTATGGATGTACCAATGCAAAATATAGGGGCCTTCAATGAATTTTAAATCAAAACTTACGAAAATTGTTTTCAAGAAAAATGATAAATATGGAAAATAAAAGTCATTTGCAAAGAATTTTGAAACACTTATACATCGTTTATAGGCATCGTGAGAAACATTTGAGTTTTTGAGTGAAATTCGACGCACAAAATTAAATTTGAAATGTTGTTTCATTTATAATTTACAGGCCATGCGAGACAAGAACTATGTACGTCGTGATAAAATGTCACACGCACAGTTCTTATTGAAGTGATCGAAAAATTTGAGATATTAGTGACTGAAGTAACATCATTCAATGAGCTATACAATCATGTTCACAGAGTCATTCTTCGACTGTAAATTTATGCCGAGCACAAACCGTTATTTTAAGCGGATAAAACATTTTGGTTCAGAGAGGTACAAAGATCTTAAAGTGTAAAGGCGTCTTGCACCTGCCAAGTAATTTAAAAAATTTTTTATTCAATCAAGGTTATGCAAAAATACCTATCGTAGGATCATTAGAAAAATAGTAAAAGAGAATGAAAGTGCATTGTCTTTTCCCAAATGTATCCACGCTCTCTTGTTATTTAAATTTGTTCTAAAATTTATTTTGCCGACCTTGAACGACTGTGAAGACTGAACATCTTGTTCCTTTTCTGATGTAGAAAATGAATTTTACCCAATGTAAAGCTCAGTTAGGCGTGCTCGTGTACACGAGAACAATTTCACACAATTGCAAAGCATTGCAACTCCTAAACGCATTTATTAAATTCTTTGTCGTAAACAGTCAATAGACTGTTGGTATTTGGCAACTTGAGCCGAATTTTAGTTTATTTTATAACTTATTTTCGTATTGGTTCGCAGGCCCGATTTTAATATGTGAATCTTCCTTCAAATGTCTATTAGTCTTAGAGCTTTCAGAATTTCGAAGTTCAAAATAAGACTAGTGTGCCTAAATAGAACAGAGGCATTGGGTAAAGTTTTCAACATGAATGATTTTTATAATGTAAAGTGCTGTGACCAAGAATAAGAGCAGTACCAAAAACTTGTACATTTTACTCAAGATACGATCGAACGACTAACCTACTTCGCTTCCAAAACAAAAACCAAATTTGAAATTTTTGGTCTGATTCGAGATTAGCGTGCGACATACTAGGTCAAAACTAAAGATTTAAATGTGGATGAAAAACCTCAATCCCAGCGAACCCCGACTGATTTATATTATAGCTCGAGCAAAGTTGTTATGAAATGAAAGGAAAGGATGCTAAAATTGAGAGATAAAAATGAAGTGTCACATGTTAGGGATATATCATAGAATTGAATCTATTACCGCTGAGAATTTGGAGTAGAACCTAATATTGAAAACAGACCCACTTTTCCTTGAGAAATCTTGAGAAATTAAATCTAACCACGGAGATTTCTGTTTTTACAAGTTCAAAAATTGAAGCCTAGAAAACCAACGTGGAAAATTTGAAAGTTTCATACCCTAAGTTTACGAGCAGAGAAGCCCAAGGGCAGTAGGATGCTGGAGCAGGTTGGCGCAATGGCCACAACTCAAACATTTCTCAATAATGGCCACATTGCATGACAGCTAGCACCGCGCTCAATGCCGAGCCGAGCCCCGAACTCGCAACCGTAGCCCCATTACACAGGGATGGCATTTAAGCGCGAGCGAAACTTAGTGGAGTGAGCTGTATTTGCATGAAATTTCATTTTTGTTATTGTCCTGACAATTTTTTTTCTGGTTCCTCAATTTTCGCGTCAATATATTCGACTAGGCATGATGCTTTTCTACGTTTATCAGTTTGTGGTTAGCTTAAATAATCAGAAAATGAGCGCAATATTCAGTTTATGATAGTCAGTCATAATTGCAGTGCTCGACTTGGCTTTTGCTCTCTTGCTTCAGTAGGATCAACTTCAACATTTCGCTCAACCTAAGTACTCGTATAACACTCTGGCTTTGTGATCGTTTTCCCAATTCATATACTTCTAGAATACTGCTTGATTTATTTTTAATATAAAAACTTACACCCACTCGCATAGTCAAGCTTAGAACACTGTCAGCACGAACAGTGTGCGTATAAAATAATAATGTTGTGAGGATTGTTCTTTCTCATATATTTTTTCCTACAGTTTTTTCCTTATTATTCAAATAGTTCGTTTTCCTATGTTGCTAGTTTTTTTCTTCCATTACGCGATGCTACAGTATTTACTTGCCATTTTCTTTATTGTCCGTATGAAGGCGACGGTTAAAGATGCGTAAGTAACTTTGAATCAACATTTGTAGGAGCATCATTATGTACAATTATTTATTAGCTCCTTTTTACTACATAAATTTCATTTTGACAACTTTGAACCAATTATGTAGTCAGAAAATCAATTCAATACCCGTTTTCCAAGCATTTTCTAGTGTAACTCAGTTGGAATTATTCACCGTTTGATCAAAATTTCGAAATTTCTTCCATTAAAAGGAGGGCGACTCAATTTAATTAATTTTGATGAATGCTAAGGGAATTTTCTGAACAAAGTCGCTCAAGACACCAAGTACCAAACCTGGAATTGTGCTTATTGTTGCCCCTGTCATTCAAAGCCGTGCTCAAATAATGAAATTTCCTTCGCTGCAACATTCGTTTTAATTTGGGAATCTCGGCCAAAGCATGACCCGCGATTTCATCAAGTGCCCGAGCCCTACACCCTCCTACTTATGGAGTAACGCAGCTTACTAGCAAGAGATTTAGGCCCCCGTTCTGGTGGTTGGCGTGCCTGGACATTATCCATTAAATTACCTCAGATGATCTTCTCCATGTATGCTCGAGTTAAAAATTCATTGTAGTAGTATTTTCCACTTGGTTTGTAGCCGTAATATTGAATTTAGTTCAGAGGCTTTTACTCCCTACGATATGGTAGCTCAACGCTGTCTCACGAGGTCTTTCGTCGCGGAGTAGCCAGCCATTATAAACCCCTCAATTCGAAAGTGATCTATTTCAAGATATACCCCCCGAACCCGCGATAGTGATTCGTTAGATTTTCCTCGAATGATTCCTTTTTAAGTAAATATTTGCTCCAGCTCTTTCGTTTCTA
This sequence comes from Morinoia aosen, assembly GCA_030386875.1. Lineage (NCBI taxonomy): Eukaryota > Metazoa > Arthropoda > Malacostraca > Amphipoda > Talitridae > Morinoia > Morinoia aosen. The sequence goes on from CM059575.1 coordinate 48,101,696, forward strand.
ATGTGACTCATGGCTAGAAATGAAAGACGTAAAATAGAAATTGTCCGTTGCAAATCCAACCAATTGAAATTTTTTTTTGGTGATGTAGGATTTTGGACGAGGTATGCCAAGATTACGATCAATATTTGAATGCCATTAGGAGTGGTTCAACAACCTAGTTGAATCAAGGTTTAATAGAGACAATTTTTGTTTTGTATTAGTATATCATGGAAGGTAATGTAGTAACCATTCAACGTCCGACACTCGTGAATGTTCAAAAACGTCCGACACTCGTGAAAACGTCTGAAATCATGAGGTACTAGGAAATATTTGGAATCACGGTTTCTTTCACTTTTCTATCATAGCCATGGCCTACCACTGGATAAGTTTGTCTATGTATCAATAAACTGACAGAAATAATTTTCTGGAGTAAAATACTGACACCGATGAGGCTAATGATGCGACTTTTCTAATGCATGTTCATATGTATAGTGCTAACGGCGAATGTCCCGTAACAATCTGCATTGCCACTGCTATGATATCAGCATAGAGCTTGAACATCAATTATTATAGTCTGCAATTTCTTCTAAATGTAGTTCTCCCAGTATTTCGCTCTTACTCGACTCAATGTGAGATAAAGTTGAGGATTTTCAATATTTGGCCCGGAGTAATGAATGTTATGCTCAAGCGTGTGGTAACAGGATCGTGCTAATTTAGATGAATGCCAATACAGATATTTTAATCCATCTAGTTGTCACGCTGCTACGTAGAACTTGTGAAAGATTCTTCCTATGTGTAAGCGCCATCCTGCACTCGTGTATACGAACATGCAGAACAAGATCGTAGCGTAAGCATCTACGCTCGTGAGCTTCGCTTCGCATACCACCTTGTTAACCGTGATTATAGCAATTCCTTTAGGTAGCACTGTATATGACCAACATTATTTTCGTTTGTTCCTTGTACGCTTAGACTTGTCATACAACCAACCTGTGTAATTATTGAATATTTGCCGTTAATCATGGATAACTCAAAGCTATTTTGTTCTGAACTTTTGATTTCTTTCTCGTACTAAGAATATATCATTCGTTTCAGATCGATAATTTATAAACAACTCAATAATTTGAAACTTCTATTTTTCTATTTATCTATCGATCATCTGTTGGTTCTCCCGTCTGATGAAATTACTACTCGACATCATTGGCGTTATTAGCGTTTACGGTGTAAGTGCACTTCGTCTTGTTCTGATATGATACAGAGAACTGAATAATGGGGCTCTGTTGGACTGTGTGCTACATCCTGATAATAAACGTTGGAACGCCCTCGTTTGTCTTTCAAACTACTAGTATCAGATTATTGAAAAATTCTATATGAAGGATCTAGAAATTCGGGCATTCACTATGGTTGAACTGTTTTCCTCGGACAATGTCCAAGATGTAAAATTTAAAATTTAGTATATATCTAATTTTTGTCAATAATTTATGTACCCACTGTCATTTAATATTTTTAGGTTTGGTTGTTTATCGTAAGCATTGCTGTATACATGAACCGATGTGTAACTTAAAACTATTGCCTATCATATCCTCTTAAGGAAAGTCACCCTAGCATTATTTGAAGGCAAATGAATGTAAGATATCATAGCATCTGACTTTTCCGATGTTACTCTAAAGGACTTTGTAATTCTGTCTACCTCAGAGCGTGAAATTTTAATTGTGCTTTCAACTGAATTCAATTTAATGAAGCACTCAATGTATTTATGTTCGGACCCAGTTAGAATTCATATTGCACGTGATTCGTCAACCAATTTCAATCAATCCATAAACATTATTACCCTACTTCCGACAGATGAAGTTTCATGAAAGTAAACTGAACGTTATTTCTATCACCTAATTTTCAAACGTAATGAAATGTTTTTGGTGGAATTATTCTAGGTGCGAATTGACCATTGCGCCGTTAGTCTTTTTTTTGTAATAGCGTCTTGTGTATCACTGCGTTAAATTCTGTAACCGTTGTTCATACTACGTGTTCCGCCCACCTACATGTATTTCCAATATTCAAAACATAAATTCATGCTTTTTCCATTCAATTAACACTCTTTTATTTTAATGACCTGAAGGATTTTATCCGTAGCCAGCGCTCTAGTTTCATTTAATATATATTAAGAACGCCTATTGCGTTGATACCGTCTCGGTATTTCTCAGACTGGGCCGAGTTCGATCAGGTGCGAGTCAATTAAAAGCCGGAGGATTCAATTCGCAAAGCGGCAGCGCAGTTTATTTTGGCAATGCGTGCGTCATGTCTCATGGGCTATCAACAGTAAAGCCATAAGCCCGGCATTGTTGCCAACCTCAGCGCTGCGAGCCGCCCTAGGATCCCAATCCAATCTGGCGAGTAATCCCGAGGGAAATCAGAGTCCTTCATCCTCGATTTGTTGGCCATGATGGTGTCTTCTCTGATTATAGTCCATTTGTCTGCATCGATGGCGCCATCTTCATTGATTTATCAAAGAATTTTTCTTTGCTTGCGATGTAGTTCAAAGGACTCAATATCCATAAATTTTAACTAGCCGAATTGGGAGAACAATCTTACTTTTTCTTCTTAAGTGCTAAGACGGTAAAGTCTTTCGGTTTTTAGAAATTGAATAAATGGAATACGTTATATTTATTCTGTTTTATCGAATTATGAAATCGAAGAAAAATTTACTACAATGAGACAGATATTTCAAACAGTTGGAAGTGCATTTGTCTATATCAGGGGTGCAATAGTTTAACAACCTGTTCGTCATATTTCTCAAATAATTTTAGCCTTCACGAAATACTAATCAAAAAGGTTCTTTATGAGCGAATCAAGGTGGCCTGAAAAACGGATAATCGTAAAAATTTGTAAGTTTACCCGCAGGTTAACGGTGCTGAAATTTGAACAGCTCTACGGTTTGAATTTTTTACGCATTGTCTGTTCCATATGTCAAAATTTGTAGAAGTGGGCTTGAAAATAGATTTCAGATGATGCTTTGGTGCAAAATACCTGTGAATGATTTTAATTTTTTATTTATCGCAAGCATGAAGATTTTTACAAGTAAGATCGAGAAATCAACTTAGCTTTTAACTGACAATATCAACATAGTGGTCAAACAAGCAACGAGACTTCTAATGCCACCCAACAATAAAAATTTCTGAGAAAAAATGTTCTTTGATATTCTGGTCAACGTTTTTTCCATAAGTCTCGTTGTTTGCATTGGTAGCTTTATCGTTAGAAATTTATCCTTCTGATTTCTCCTAATGAAATAAAGCGTTTAAAACGATATGTTGTTTATTTTTCAGGGTTTCCTTGTGTTGTTTATTTTAGTGGCAATTATATTTCATTTGTCTAGTAATTTGAGAGCACGTAGGTATCACTCTTACTTTTGAAAGCCGAGTAGGTTGAGGCATCGCAAATATCAGGAGGTGTGGAATTTCTAAATTTGATACCCGCAAAAAGAACGCTTTTTGAGACATGGCTTATGTGTAACAAGGGAAAATGAACTTATTGCTGCTGCTCATCATGTGGTCATGGTAACCGGTTTGAGCTCAAATTTGAAGTGAAATAGCCGAATTTTCGTTGGTATTAGGGATTTTGCGCATAAATCTTCCAAGAGAACAGATATGGTAAACTTGCAGTTTCCATATTTTTAAGATCTTGAATGAAACATTTGTGGCGGCGTTGCAAGATGGATACAACTGAAAGTCTTCATTTGAAATGCAAATAGTTTTACTTTTGCCAGCAACATGCCAGGCTGCAATGTTGCATCGACATTATGGATGTTACAGTGCGCTGGTAAATAATTTTTGTGATGCTTTTCGTAGAATATGTCTGATTTTGTGGAAAATTCCAACAAATTTGGACAGTCTTTCACGAATACGATAGATAAGAATCATGAAGATTAAATATTCGCCACGTATTATTCTTAGAAATATACAGCTTGCAGTCTCTTGAATATTTTCCCCAGCCTATAAAAATTTTCCAGAGCAATGCTATTTTTATTAGCGAATAACACGTGTTTAGTCTTGTTGACGTTCACAGTGGTTTTGTTTGCTATGAACCAGATCAAAATTGAAGTTCATGCTTGAATATTTGATTTGCAATGTTCCCGGTATTTTCTGGGGAGAAACTTGTTGAAAATGTGCTGTAATCCTCAAACAGTATGAATATAAAAAACAAATTCGATTTTACGATATCGCATATCTATCTATCTAACCTAATAATACCCATTGTGTGTTTATTTATATATTTATTTATATATTTGTTTGGTGTCCGCTTCCTAAGAAACATAGGATGTCTGAGTTTGCGGTATCATGGATACGGAATTCCTCAGTATAACATTAAAAGATAGCCTTTACGTGCATTGATATGTTTGCATTGTACCAGGATGTGTTCGTTTAGGATAGGTTTGGTTAGATTAGGATAGGATAGGTTAACATACATAGGTTATAGTAATATTGACAGAATTTTTACACGGGTCCACCAAGGAATTTCCAAGGGTCATGCTCCTACCTAACGACACCCATGGTTCATTTGTTTTGAATCCGCTTCTTCCATTTCTGTCATGCTCATACAGATAGCCATAATGACCGTATCTGTGATACGAGTTTCCCCAATGCATAAATACAGTAATATCTTTCATCACGGGTACTGTTAAGCAGCCCATAGACGATCAATTTAAATGTCAATATCATTGACTCTATATATTGATGAGACTTTTTGTTGCCCACAAAGTCAATTAATTGACGGTTGTCAATCAAGCCCAATTAAATTGTCAATATTCATCATTGCCAATTATATTGACAATAAAATTGATCGTCTATGAGCCGCTTTAGGATAGATAATTTTGTTAGTCATCCACGTCTGTAAAGTTTGTACCAGAAAGGTATTGAATTCCGACATTTTTGGCGGGCGTGCACACTAGTACTATATATAAGAGCCGCGTCCGTCCGTCCGTGTGTCACACCAACCAGCCGAAACTGTGTGAGGAGCGTATCTGTGATACGCTCCTCATGATAATAATTCATCAAGTGTTATTTTCGGTGAATTAACCCATCATATTCGGAATCGGAATATCACGTGTATTGTTAGGAAATAGGAACGTGTGGCATGTGATTTGTCGAAACTATTGTAAATTTATGATGGGCCGGGTGCACTCGTAAAGATAAAAATAAGGGAGACCCGAGAACATATGTTTGAGGGAACGTGTAGCCTATGTTTTGCAACTCTGAATTGGATAGCCAATTAATGCACATTGTTTACTTTTCAAGTGATAAGACTTAAACCATTCGTGAGGAAGATAACTTAAGTCGTAGTGTAATAGCCGTTGTGAAAAATTGAAGATGATTCAGAATGACTTGAGTTGTTGTTTTTTGGGATCGAAAGACAAATTGCTTGCTATGGATGACGGAATTACGCACTGAATGAGACTACGCCCCAGGATGATCGAGTTGCTCTCTGAATTGAACACTACTTTTTTCAAAAATCTTACTAAGGTCAGCGATGAATAAATTGGTAATCGATCTTGAAGATTTCAGTTACTTTTGCGAGTGTTAATGAATTGAAAAGACCTAGAAAAAATATGTGTATAATTTTTTCAAAGATAGACAAAAATTGGAGGAAAACTAAGTATTTGTGAACTTTAGTGGAAAATTAAATGTTCCCGCACAATTTGCTCTTATGTTTCAATGCAGGTTTAAGAATCTTCAATATTTACTGAGGTTAGGTTGAAAGGAAGGTATGGTATGAGCTCAAGTTTCTTGGTGTTTTGTGGATTAACGAAGTATAGTCGTTTACTTGCTATGTCAACGCATTGTGATAAAATACATCATAATGTATGTAATGTGCTACGCACAGCCAGTAGCGTTTGGTTGGAACCGGGCTAGTAATCAATGAACACCAGAACGAACAAATTTATTCTCACACCCAACTGGGCTTCAACAAGTTAAAATCAATAGTTTACTTTGATAATTTAGGAAGCAAGGATTCAAGCGCCACCTAGCACCCTTTAACACATTACAAAGGCACGAGCTAAAGGAGAAAACTAAACGATACTATAGCGAGAGCACGAGCGGAGAGGAGCGGTCGCGAGGTGGGCGTAGCAAATCCTGAGACAGGCGATACAGTGCACGAATAATTATTAATGCCTACGGAGTTTACAAGGTTACAATATATTCGTCTCCAATAAAATTATCATTCCACCTAACACAGCCAGACTTACCCCAAGCACCAGCCCCTCCGCACCAGTGACAGAGACCAAGTGTCCGCAGACCACTCCCCCGGAGGTCTATTTTCCAATCTTTACTATAATTCTTAATTCTATGTACACAGCAGGCATTCAACAACACAACGCGCTCTACTTAATTAACCTTAAACAATACACATACAATGTACAAGAATGGAATTCTAATCAACACACTACAATGTACTATACTTTTTATCGTGTTTAGGAATGATTTTTGTTCGATAAAAAGAATTCTAAAGCCCTGAATCTTTTTTGCTTCATTGTGAAATGGGTGAACTTATCAGTGAAATGATTTTTTTGAAGCTCTAATTGGGCCGGAAAAAAAAATTCTAAATCTTCTGTATATATGAAATGCAATTTTTCCTTCGCACTGTGAAATCGAGCTGGCTTGTTACTTTTTAAGTTGGAAATAATTTCTCTGGCTTTGGAGGGCTTTTGCGTGTATTTGGGCGTGACTGTCCGTGCTCTAGTTGGATAGCATCTGTTGTATGGGCTATTTGAAACATTTGCCAGGTCACTGATGACTTTGCCAGAGTCTGTTAAATCTTTAACTCGACTTGATTCAGTTTCCAAAAAATTTCAAATATTTAATTGAATGTTAATAAATTTATGCAGCGTTACGACAAGGTCTGGATTTAGTTTGAAATATTTCTAGTTAATAAACTATTTCTAAAAGAAATAAATGACAATCGTCTGAAATATCCTGAGCCAAAATTCCACTAAAAATATTAGTCAGATGCATAGAGCATATTGTGTCTATGAGCGAAGTAAAGTAAGGAGAGATTCGAATTAGCTTACTAATAAGTGAGAAGGATTTTAGTTGCATTAAAGTTCAGAAGTTTCACTTGCTAAATTTAGCAAGTCTAGTTTAAAGTCTTGGCACATTATTAATGCTTTTAGTGGAGTTTGCTCATAAACTGGGTTAACATAGCGAGCTCGTAAATGAAGGACTTCAGATTTCCAGAAGTGGTTCTTAGATTGCAGCAATGAGGAATTTTTTGTTTCCTTCTAGACAGAAAGTTTCAAAGCAGCAGGGGCTACATGAATTTCAAGGAATGATTTTAGTATGAAGTATTTTGAGGTTATTGTATGTACACGACCACTACGGTTGTCGTCTTTTCGTCAAAAATGAAATCGGAGTATTTCGCAAGAGCAATTAACTGTAACTTTATCTACTGTTTATTCCGCCTCTTCAACAGCAGCAGCGATCTACAATTCTAGCATAGGGGTGACCTGTCTTCATCGTTCGCCACTGGATATTGTTTAAAATGTTGATTTGTTAAATATGGGCAGTGCTCAGAGAGTTGTTTGAGTCAGGATACAGTGAGTTTTAGTGATTTAGGTCTAGGGCAGTATTTGGGAATACTTCGATTAGGTCAAACATCGTCCTAGACAATACCAAGAAGAAACAAAGGTAATTGCCTTAATAATGCTAATGGAAATAGTCAAAAAAGAACTCTCAAAAAATGAGCTGAGTAAGATACATATACGAGTGTAGGTAGAGAAAATCGGAAAGGTAGGACAATGGTTTTCAAACTCGTTGACTTCAATATTTAATGATGGTTTCTTTTTTCACCGGATGCCGAAGAGTTTAATCCTCGCAAGCTCAGGCCAGAGGTCTGGTTTCAGAAGTTCACGTATTTTCTTGAATGTTTCTGAGACCTTGAGAGCAGTATTGAGAGTTTGGTGTTCTCTCCATGCAATTATTTATCTTGCATTTGTTCTTAGAGTAGTGAACGGTAGTATTTTATATATTCTTATCTGAGTTACGTTAAGAAAAAAGAAAATTGTTTTCAATTGACTATGCTAGAGAGAAATTGGCGAGAAATTTTGTTGAAATCAGCACCTAGCTCTTAGAACATCTAACAATTTCGGATGATGAAAAAATCGGGTTATCTCCCGATTTCACTGCATTGCTGGCTCTCACAAAGGTCGTATTAGACTTTCCATCTTCAGGTCACAATGCGAGGTCAATTCTTTCAACCCATCTTAGGTTGTCACAAAACTTTCCGAACATACAGTAATAGTTTGTTACCAAAATATCACAACAATGCTAAATTTTACAAGAGATAGCGGGTTCAACTTCATTATTGGAATTTTTTAATACGTTGGGGTTAGTAATGTAGATTATATTCTGCATGAACGCCAAATATTTGTTCTCAGAATACGCACACGATAGAAAAAAATTCTCGATTAGATCTTGGGGAAATAAAAATACAGAATCGCTGAGCTTGCTGCCATCTACTTGCTCATCGAGCGTTATCAGTTTTCCTCGTTCAAATGCTTGAATATATGTTATTGTTCTGACAATTTAGTTTATTCACTAGTGTGTTATTAATCAGGTACATTTTCTGGAATTCTCTTCAATTTCAATAAAAATAGGAGAGCAAAAATCACTGATAAAAATTTCATTATACTGAGAACGTTTCGGGCAAATACCCATCATCAGCTCATTAAAAGAATCTGACATATATCACTGAAATAAAAAATGAACGTAAATGTACAAACAGATATAAACACGGATTTAAAAGGTCAAAAAAAAGTATAAATGTGAAAATGCAGTAAATAAAAACGAAAAAACTAAGAAACTATGATGCTAATAGGATATGAACTCAATTGGTTGTTAAGAGAAGGTTTACATTTAAAAATGAAAAGCGATTCTAAAATTCTAAGATCTAAAACACTTGAAGCTACACGTACTACTTTAAAATGACTAGAGTGAGGAGGTATATTGCACGTTTCAGTATGATCGCGAACAGCGGTGTGAGATGGACGGGTCAATGGAACCCCAGTACGGTAACTAACTCCAACATGCTCGGCCACTCTAGCTCCGAGAGTACGTGAGGTCATGCCAAAGTACTCGGATGCACAGCGTGCACAACTGTATGAATACACTAGTGAGGCCTGCATGGTAGACGGAAGTTTGTCTTTATAATTGAAAAAAGAACCAATTGTAAATTTGTTTCTTAACATTATATGCAATTTTATGCCTGAAAAATGTTTAGAGAGTAGGGCAAGTAATTCAGTTTTGAGTTTTTCAGAATACGGTCCAAAATATGGTAAGCACAAATAAATTGGTTGAGAGATTGGTTCTTGAATGACCGGATTTGGTTCGACATTATCATTTTGAAACTTCTTTGCCAAAAACCTTCCAATTTGGTGCTCAACAAACGAAGACCTAAAACCATTTTGGCGGAAAAATTCTATCAAAAAAGAGAATTCTAAATGAAGGACGCTAAAATTAGAACAAATTTTATAAGCACGAGCAAGCAAAGTTTTAATGCAATTCAGTTTAAAATTAAAAGTGCAATAACTATGGAAACTCATTCGTAGGCTAGAGAAAGTATTTTTTCGGTACACCTACACTTCAAATTTATTCTCTCGTTTAGTCACTAAACAATCCAGGAAAGGTAATTTATTATGCTCTTCACATTCCATAGTAAATTTTATATTTTTATGCTGACGATTAATGAAGTCGAAAAATAATGTTGCATGGGGACCAGCAGAACCAGCAGAACGATAGTAAGGAAGTAGGAGCTAAGGAAAATCTAGTGGCACTCTGGTCATTATCGCAAAGAGGTTCGCATTTTGATTGCTTCGGTGTAAATGATGTGTCTTTGAAAATTTGCGCTCCCAGGAGCAACACGTGATGTCCATACATACACGTTATAGTCTTTCCTTTTGCTGAAATAGGGACCAATTTATTTTGTAGGGAAATATCTTTTTTCGGTTCACCAATACATTTTTCTCAAGCATCTCATTTTTCTCTTGACTTTTTCCTACAATTCTTTTTTTACTTCCAACTTTCAGTTCCCTCCTTGACTTATACTGATTCTATGATTATCCGGCGCAAAGTATCCGGCGCATGAATATGATTACTCATAGATTAATATTCTCATTCCATTTAATCAAGTTTCTCATATGCCTACGTTTTAATATCTCCATTACTCTGACGTAACATGATTGTTATTTACGGTGCAGGCCAAAATAATTTCCCTTATAAAATGAAATACACAAGTTAAACATTTCAGAAAATGAAACGTATAAACATCACTGACACACGCATTATTGTATTAAATAAAAATTAACAGCGTACAAAGCTTTTAAAATTTCTTGTTGTGAAAATGAGGACTGATAAAACATTAGATGCATATGCATTACATTTACCGCTGAATAATAATTATTGTTAAAATGTTGATTTGCTGAATATGGGAAGTGCTTAGAACGTTGCTTCAAGGAATGGGTTAAATTCAAACAAAATATTCATAGAAGTTATGCGTATCGAGTCTACTGAGCGCAAATAAAACAAACCATAGAGCATAAAAAATCCGTTTTCTTAACTGTTTTCTGTGATGTTCCCAAAATGGGAACGTTGAACACTTTGGGAGACAGAATATAGCAAAAATACGATATCCAGATATAAAGGTTATCCTCTGCCACATTGACAGATTCAACAATACTGAGCCTCAATAAGCTTATGAATCTCATATAATAGTACAATATTCGAGCATTTTGATAAGTAAATAAGATTATGGCACAAAACAAGCAACAAAATCGAAATTCACTATAAAGCTTTCCTGACTATTCTTTCGTCCTCTCACTCAGTTAATTGTAGAAACTTTTCATATCGATACAGTTAGCGGTTATGATAATTCTCACTGCACATCTTGTACAACCGCTTATCGCATCTGACGCATTTCAGACACGTATTCTTGCCGCACATGTTGCATCTTCCTTAACTTGAAGTCTCGAGGGAACGGTTCACGTCGTTATAGCGAACAGCCGCGGTACTGATGATGCGTGGTCTCCGTGGCGTTACCTCTTGCGTTGTACCCTTATTAGAGTATGAGTTTTGTTTCTTCTGAAGTCTTTGTGATTCTGTTTTAAGTTCGGTTTCACATGCCGGTCAAATCTTGAGCTGGCAACCACGGACAAGTTCAGTAACAGCGAAAATATATTCCACCACCACTTTCGAGATCGTAGCCTGGGCCTGTAGGAGGCCCACGATTACTCCACCCATATCACGGTTATACATGTGGACCATGAGTGGTCTTTTCCCTTGATTATTCACCCACCATTGTACTTTTTAGATCGGTAAAACGCCATAATAGTATACTAGCAACCGTCACAACACTGTTGTCGTTCCAGCGAGCAAATAAAACTATGCCGTTTGATCTAAAATCATAGTAACCTCTCTCTTCTTTCTCGCAAAGTTTCCTTGTTATTAGAGGACAGTTCCCAGTACGGTTATCTATGATAGTTTCACAAGCTTCAAATTATTTCTCGCCAGATCTTCCATCAGAGCCGTACTGCTGAAAAAATTGTCAAAGAAAACTACATGAGATTCTTTGTTTTCCACGGGCTCGATCATGCTGATTTTTCATCACATCGGACCCGCAGGTTCCTATCATTAGCCTTTCCACAGTAGATTGAGAAGTTGTCCGGGAAACCATCATTACCGCACATCATCCGCATCTTGAAGCCGAATCTTAACGGCAATTACTGTTTCGAGCTATGGTTGCCATGGTACGGATTCGTAGACTCATCGATGCTCAAAAGCTCATGGAATACCCCATATCGTTGCCAATTTATTTTTATCATGTTCAGCAATGGTAAGATCTTGACCATCTTTGAATTTTACAGTGCACTGTTATCGGCCAGATGAAAATACTTCCTTATGAGCTTGAACCGATCTCTACTCTTAGATCGGAGAATAATCGGTTTAACAAGATCTTCGGCCGTGGACCAATAATCATTTTCAGATGACATATATATAGTGATACCGATGAGCAATAATCCTAAGAACTTCCTCATCTCATCTTCCCTCACTCTGAAGTTCTGATCATTCTTATCTTTGTTAAGAGTATAAATTAGTTTGCTCCGTCGCGTGGTTGACCATGTCTTCATAGAAGAACAACTGAAAATTTTCGAATAAGCTCTAACCTAAATGCTCAACCATGTTGCCTGAGAGAATTGAGTGAGGACCTAATGACACATTTTCCCTTCTTCGCCACCTGCAAGTTTCGTGAATATCTTCACCAATGTCCTTTTTGCCTCTTCGTCTTCTTCATTGTCATGTATTTCAATTTCTCCACCCGCCTCTTCTGGAACATAATCTTTGTCAAACACATCGTCTTCGAATTCCTCGTCACTTTCCACAGCTTGGTCACCGGAAGGTGGAGGCGGCTGCACTACATCTATATTCTGAGAACGTGATTGTTCCATTGCATCACAAGCTTCTAGAAGATATCTGTATCTTGGCCTACACACCTGTTGAATAGAGAAAGGAAAGCACGTATGAATATTTATCAACTGAATTTCATGGCACTGCCATTGTTACACAATTAAAAACGTGTTTATATTATACATGATCCTTACTATCAATACTAATTCAACAGATGAATAGTAATAAACATATGCAGTCAACAATAACTATCATATATGTATCAAACACTTCCCGTGAAAAAAGTTTGCTTCCACGATTTCAGTTACAGTTGTGACTCTAGCTATGCATCCGTCGTTAGCAAGGAATAGCCGAACACTGACTTGACTGTCTGAAAACTACTCTAACGTGTGCCACAAGAATGAACATGGCGATCAAGCTGACCTAGACGATCAAGTTGCCTGATCAGGCTATGCTGTCAATCGATTGACGTAATCGTAATCTACTTTCAATCAACTTTTCAATCGGTTTCATCAAAACCCATTCTTAGTTGAGTTTCTGAAAAGGAAAGTCCGTCGTGAAGTGTTTCGGAATGGTTTCCATATCTTCCTCCACATCTGCTAACGAAAGACTGACGCAATGCTGATCAATGTTGGCCTAGACGGTCAAGCATCAGTGCTTGAGCTTGAGTTTTTCAAACTTTCTATCATCCCCGTCAATGCTTGGCTCAATCGTCGAAACAGCTTCTAGACGGTCAATCATGACGGTCAATCTTTTGCATACTGAGTTTCCTTGCATGCCCCCAACATACTTTCTCCCAATAGCTTACACTCAGATTCCATTCAAAGATTCGCCTTACCCACCTGCTATTCTGCATTCTTTCAATTCTCACCTTATAATTCAGCACAGCTTTCATCATTCTTTCTGAAAATAGGCTCCACCCTAGGTCACCTCTAATGGCTTCTATAGCTGTCCATTTTGGAGTTGGCGTTCAAGCGATGGCGTGAAGTTTTTGATTGAAATGATTGATCGTCTAGGGCCTGCTTTAGCGAAGCCAGCAACACGTTTGCACTCGTTCATCCAAGTCTGCAAAATATCGTGACATACTGCCCCTCGGAGTGTCCAACGTTCCCAATTTGGGTACATGGAACAAAATTGTTCTTTCCATCAAAACTGCGAAAGAAAATGTATCAAGTGGGTATCTATGTTATTAAGTAATTATTAATTAAGTTATTCATGTCCCACTTGCCCAATACGCACCATTTCGTCTAACTAAAATTTTAATATTTTCTACGCTAAATTTTTTTCTAAAAATAGCTCTAAACAGACTGCAGAAAGAACAACATATAATGAAAGAATGAATCTTCACACCGACCAAGAATATAGATGTCTTTCTGCTTATATTCGATGCAAGACAAACTCAAAAATAACATTATGTAAGCTTTTGCAGCAACTTGGAATCATGTTCCCAAAATGGGAACGTTTTACACTCAAGGAACAAATTTTAATTGAAATAAATCCTGATGAAATGTTCAAATTAGGGATGAATAATTTTCCGAAGCTAATGTCTGCAAAGTTCTGAATGAAAGCTTGGATAAACATGAAAATACTGGCACACGAGAAAACGATGAAAATCCATAATTTCCAAATACTTCCTCGAAAGATCTCAAATATCGTGTACAACGTAGACATTAGGTATATCGGTTGACAGAATATATGGTATAAGTACCGAACCAATATAAATCAAACTTTAATAAATTTTTTCACGGATCCTAAAAATATCAAAATACATAGTGAGATACGCGAAATAATGAAATAATTATCATTTCACAACAGTCGATGAAGCAATTTTAGAATTTGCAAAGATTTAAAATTCGAAACTTTTCTAAAGGCGATAGGTGCCCAAAACAGCAAATAATTACATAGAAAGTTCGATTGTTTCTATATATATGAAATGAGCAATTTCATTCTGGTAATTGAAGCGGTAAGAAATTGAGTCACTATATTATTGTTCAATCTATATTTGTACTTAATTTGGAAGATAAATTTTATAAATTACAGTTACGAAGTAAGAATGAAAACCGTAAAGCCTAATTTAACCTACGAATATGTATCGATTCATCAGAGAAATTCATAGTCATTATAGTCAATTTTTTCCTAAAAAAGTAACAGCAAAAACATGAAAGAATTTACAACAAATAATCTGGTTGGATACTTGGGAAGAATTAAATTTTACAGTGAAAATTATTACAAATACACCAATCAAAGGATCTAATTGTACAAAATTAGCTAAAAAGTTTTGAAATTGGAGCTCTAAAATGATTAATGAATGAAATATAAATTTAAAAAGCAAAAGCAGAAAGGCTTGAGTGTACTCACATTAGTTTTAATGTGCAACTTTACGTTACAGAACAATTGAAACGGAACTTTTTGAAGAATTAAAATTCGATTTTTATTTATGAATTAAATTCCTTCAGAATGAGAAAGCACATTAATGTTGATGTGTCACCACTTCTGATGATTTGTGTTAGAAAAAGAAGTTACAATGATTATTTAAAATATTTTTATCTATGTTGTAGAAGTTATCTTTATTTGAAAAATGAATACCCAAAATATCGATCTTAAGGGGGACACCCCAGGGACTTTCGGCCCAATTGGCCATTTCTGTTTCTTTGTTGAAATAGGATCCATAGGTGGTGGGCTACTGTGCCATAAAATTTTATGGGGCTACGGGCACTAAATCCTTCCCCCCCCCCCCCACGGGTGTAAGGGGACCAAATATCATGAATTTTTCACGCCATTTGAAAAGAAAAAAAAATGAAAAATCTGGCTCTCTTAGTTTGTAAGTAATATTTCAAGGATTCTAAAACTTTTTTGGGTTTTGTTGTAGCCTGAAAAATTATTGACGTGTATTCTTTTGAAATATCAGATAAAATGACATAAGAACTAAGTATTTCCCATTTTCTCAATAACTAAAGCCAAAATTGAAAAAAAATGAATGGACAAAATGTTTTTCTTTTTAAAAATTGCACATAATCGCTTATTTCAGAAGAATCAGTCCACAAAAAAATTACCATTAGTCAAGAAATGAATAATTTATATATTTTTTTTTATTTAATCATGTAATTTTCAATTTAAAATGTAAATATGAAATTATGCATTCAGATTATTAAATAAAACTAGGAAACAGCATTCGAGTACAAAAATTGTCAATTATGCAACTCTTCAACAAAAAATATTATTGAAGGTGTTGACGAAAAAAACTCATTTTTCAACATTCAAAAGAATAGAAGTCAGTGAGTTTTCATGCTAGGAAAAAAAGGACAGTTTTGGAATTCTTGAAACATTTCTTACAAACTATAGGATCTCGATTTCCCAATTTGCTAATTTTTTTATCACAGTTCAAACCAATAATTTGGGGTTATTTAGTTAGTGATCGAAAATCGCATACCAAAAGGAAACGAAAAGGAAAATAGAAAATTTGAATCTTTTAGTTTGTTTGAAATGTTACAAGGATTTCAAAGCTGTATTTGAATTTGTTTTAACATAAAAGTTATTGACTTCTATTTTCGAAGTACCCCTAAAAATGAACTAAAAACTAATATGTCAAATTTTTCCATGAACTAAGGTTTAAATCGAAAAAGTTTCCCGAGTAAAATATGTTTCTTAAATACATATACTGGCCAAATTTCAGACCAATCAGCTCAAAATTTAACAATCACTGGGTTCTCCCCCTTAAATATGAAAGTTGATAGAATAATCACCTTAATGATAGCTTAGTTTACTTTTTAATTAACGAAAATGATCTACTCTCACTACCCGAGAACCCTGACCAATCCTATCTGAAATGAGTTATATTAAAGCACTCACATACGCTGTCCACTCACATTCTCCAGCTTCCGCTTGCGAAATACCTAAATCCCGTAACGCCTTTACAGCCTCCTATCATCCATCTGGTTTTCAGTCTGCATGTAACATTCCTTTCACAAATCTCTAGCTTCATCATTTCCTTCACCAGCCTTTACTCTTTCATTCTTTCCACTCGGCCGAAGCACATCAATACACAAGACTACTTTTTTCACCAATTCTCTCCTAACTCCCGCTATACTCTTCAGTTCCTCATTTCTGCGCCCATCTAATAACATCACTCCAGCCACTTTTGAACCTCACATTTTCCAGGTGCAGCAGTATGGGCAGGACGTCAATTTCATGCAACCTCCTCTTGGTGTTCATACTCAGGTACTTATTCCGTAACAACCGGTATCAAACTTCCTCCCACTTGGGACCCTCCTTATACTCTAGCTCTCACCTCATCCAGTTCCCCATTCGAGGCCGCACGTGCCGCGAAAGCACTCGAAGCCACTAACTCCCCCTAGCATATCCCCATTCAAGCTTACATGCATCCTCATTCAAGTAACTCCCTTGAACTCCTGATAAATTAACTCCTGTTTAATATTACGCTTGGATTATCTTCTTTTACGCACCATTTTAAACTCTTCCACCAGTATAGACAGTTTCTCCTCTCACCCAGCCACAAACGCTGCATCGCCAGGAAAGAGTAACTGCTTTGCGTCAGCTAGACGATCTTGTCCTCTTTCAACAATTCCAGCTCCTCACTAAAAATTCTCACCTGCTCCTCACCTAAGCTCCATTCATATTTACATTAAGTAACCACAGTTCGTTATATTATGGATCTCAAACCCACCCTCACATCAAACCCCTCACTCACTACGTTAACCACTAGCATACACACTCTGCTGTCGTCACAAAAATTCCGAACAGCCTCAAGCAGCTTATATTTATAACATTTCTTAGAACGCTTTCCGATCATATTTGCCACATGCAATCTCAAAATCTATTTGCAAAAACAACACCTCTCTCAAATTCGCTTGATATATTCTATTAATTACCGCACTGTAAAGACATGAGCCACACTTCCCATGGTACCATTCGTTACCTGCACTAGCAAATCCAGTATCTCATACGGACAGTTTACAATGTTTGTAAGAGTTTCGATGACTCTCGTCAAAATTACAGTACCCACACGCCAAGGATTGATGGAATTTTTCATCCTCGCTTTCTAGCTGGCTTTAAAAGAATGGTCAAGCCAAACCCGCAGTGTCATGATCAACGTTGGCAAAGAAGAGGCTCGTCATCATCACGAACATTCCCGAAAGGCCTAGGCGTAACTTGGTGTACACATAGTAGGAAATATATCTAAACTAATAAAAGGAAAAACTTAATTTGAAATTGTGTAAGAAAGTTTTGAGCTGGTTGGACACTAATCGATCGACTATCTAATTCTAGTCTGATGAGAAAATTCTTACATTTCATGAGCGTGAGACTGACGTAACAATCACTTGATTACTACTTCGAGCACTGACGATCAAACCACTAAGACCACGAAGAAGCCAGCTACTCTTATGACCCACTGCGTGGTTTCGAGTAAGGTGGTCTGGACCCACCTAGTCGTCGACGACAAACGCTTTCAAACAGAAATCATTCCATGATGCAAGCTAAGGTTTAAAATAAGAGGTTCATGTCTGAACAGGACCGGCTGCAGCCACACGGCAAGCCAAACCATGGATATACTCAAGAGATCCTGTGTGCGGTTCTCGGAAAAAGAATTTCGGTATTCCAAATTTCCTAACCTGATTCCGTTCAACAACTTTTTTGGGGAGCACAAATTAAGGTAAAAGCTTGTGTGAAGCCCCACAATAGCGCCACAGCAATTAGGGATATCAAAAAAGCCCAGGAATAGTTGGAAACGACAAAAGTTATTCGTGTGCGTCCAGCTGTCGAAAGCGTGCCAAACCTGTCATCATTCCTGAAGGCGATCATTTAAAAAAAATTCTGTTCTCCTGGTTTGCAAAAAAGTGTCAAAATTTCAAATAATTATAAATCTTTGTCTTTGGTTTATAAAGATTTAAGGAGAGAAAGGGAAATTGTTCAGATTTACGTGAAAGACCCTGTAGCTCCAACATTACTCAGCCAAAAACTGTCACCAGCATCTGCACTGACTAGCACAATCAGGCCGCTTACATGAAGGCATATTCTTGTTTATGTGACGTACACAAAAATTACAACCATTGCGTTTAAGATACGTTTCACATTGCGTGGCATCGTAGTATAATTCCAATTATCTGGAAATCGGCATTTTCTCGGGTAATGCACCATTCTCCTGCCATTTTGGGTACTTGTTGTGAGGAATAATTGCATGAAGCTCTCACACAAACGTGTTTAAAGGAAAAACGAACAGTTTTCGCAAAATTTAAATAAAAGTTTAGGTCAACAGTTACTGTAACAGCGCAGTGTAACAGCGCAGTGTAACAGCGCAGTGTAACAGCGCAGTGTAACAGGGCAGTGTAACAGCGCAGTGTAACAACAAGTTTCAAGTGCGGTAACTGTCCGCAACGAGAACACGTTAAAGCCGCATAGTTTAATTTTACTTTTATTCAAGGTTTATTTTCAATGATTTTATTAAAGTCAGCTCTTTTAAAGCTATTTAATTACAATGTGCAAAATCAGAAATCAGTACGAGGCAAGTGCCCCTAGGGTGAAAGATAGTAAGGATAGAAAGAGATCAAATGTTTTAGAAATTAGATAAGAGAGTAATGTTCGACATCATACTAGGTCGCTTAATTGCGATACCTAAAAGCTAGATGAACAGAACTCGGTAATTAAGTTACGGTGAGTTAAGTTAAAGTGTACTGTTGTCGAAATAACTTCAGTTATCGGCCAACAGGTAAAGTAATTATGTCGATTATGAGTTTAATGCGCTAGCGGATTTTATAAGTATGGTTTCCAAGAATCGGTAGAAAAACACATTTAAAAGAAGTTTCACATGATTACCATTTTGCTCGCTAATGCGTAATTTTCGGGATAAAACAATAATTACATTCAGGTACGAATAACATTATACAGCCGGTTGCTTAGTCGCCGCATTGCTGGAACACGCTTACTTTTTTGGCTGGACTCGCCCACTTTTTTGGCGAGACACGCCCACTTTTTGGCGGGAGAAACAGCATCGGCTTGGGCAGTTAAGGTAAGCTATTTTAGGTTGATTTGAGTTAGTTTAGCTTAGTTTATTTAACTAACCTGACGTTACCTAATCGAACCTCACCCATCGTTACGTCAATACCGTATTTCAGCATATTTACGTGTCCGTTCCTTCACTTTTATATACGATGTTCCTATTACTTCAAATTTGAATAACTCGGAAATTACGCATTAGCCAGCAAAATGTCATTCACATAAAACGTTTTTAAATATGCTCCTATAGTGATTGTTAGGAACAGAATCTTCAATTTCTGTGAGCGCATTAAACTCATTATCGACCGTTAATTACTTGGGACACTCAGGAAAGTTAAGCAAAAAGTAAGCAATTTAAATTAAGGAAAAGAAACTATTCACACATCCATAAGTAATTTAAGAAACAATAGACGAAGGAAGAATTATAGAAAAACCATTGCCCACGTTCTAGCAAAGTACTGCCTCAGCCATCACCGTCCCGTCGCAAGTGATGAGCACAGCGTAAGCCACGCCGCAGCCCGACGCTCCACGGAACACCTGTTCAAAGGAAAGATTTGAAGAGGTTCTAAAGAGATTCGAAAGAGTTCTACTAAACCTACTAACACAGCGACCCACCTCAGCTTCGACACGACCGGAACAGCCAGAACCACAGACTCACAAAGCAATGTTCCCGACAGAGGTACAACAGACGAACAGCATTGAGGAATTATAAAAGGTCGTCAATGTTTCCGATATAATTGTGACGAAAATTTTTATCACGAACTGGTGCTCCGTTCTGGTTATCTTCAATTTGTGCGAGCGTATGAGCTTAAAAATTTTGTGGGTTATCTGAGAAAACTCTATCCCGAATGAACTTTATTCAGATGACATGAGACAAGAGGCCATTTCTTCATTCGTATATGATAGGATTCGATTGTTTTATTAGAAACGACGATTTTTCTACGAAGTTTACTGAAATTATTCTGAGTGGACATTGCTTTGGATTTGATTCATCTAAACAATTTATTAACGACAAGCGATACAGAAGTAGATTGCTTCTCAAGTCTAGCACAATGGTCAAATTTGAGTATAGCTACCTGTGGGTTCAGCGGTTTGTAAGGCATCCTACCACCAACGCCCTACCAAGGTGTGCAATAATATTGAACCTAATTCACTTAAATAGTTAGGCATCAGACTGATCACTGAATTAGTTTGCTCGATATTCTACGCTCGATTTTACAAAATAGTCCACATGGGTAAGGTGTTAACAGTATATTCCAGAAGCGATTTGAGAACTGACTGAAGATCAATGACATAAACCATAGCAAATAACGTTATCAGGATTAGTCATTTAGGAGAAGAAAGAAATACTAATGTGTATAATTACTTATATATTGCATTTAATATTCAGAACTGCAATCTTGTTTTATACTTTTATACGTAATAAATTATTAAATGACTTGATTTTATATCATTTCCTGTTCCTTAATCCACAAGAGAAAATCTTTAAGCTGCCTTTTCTTTACGTTGTAAAAGTTGAGGTGCCTTTTCTTCCGGCGCAACGGAACGAGTGATCATTCTTCAGGTTATCCAAAAATATTCCAAGAAAATTTATAACGCCTGAAAGCAAAATTTGTATCATATTTTCGTTTCGTCTATCTAACATAGTAATGATACTGTAAACTACTGTAAAAATACCCATTTGCAAGCATAAGGCGAATAAAAGCGACGGTATTTCTACAATAGAACTTGTAAAGAGTAACTTATGTATTGTTCGTAATTTAGTTGACCATTCTTCCTCCGTCTTCAAAAAGTACAATACACGATTCATCACTTAAAGATTTATCGTTAAATTGATACCTTCGCATTTTTTTCAACTTCCACATATCGCAAAATTACTCTCAAACAGCAGCTTCCTACGACTATTAATTAATTATATATAGAACATGTCTTGTTGTTTGGTAATGAAGTCCTGATAAGGTGGTTCGCGCTCTTGAATGTGAACATCTTCAGAAACGGTTCATAAAATAGTCACATTCAGAGTTTAATAGAAAGTGCGATTGGCGCCTCAGTTTGAAGCATCTTGTACCTAAAATCCTAGAAAATGGGCAGCTCTGTGTAACTTTGAAAGAATTTTTATTTTTATCGCCAATACAGATGAAATTTTTTACACAAAACGGCCGAGTTGAAACAAAATTTTAAAATATTTTTGCAGCCTTGAATGATAAAAATATGTGAAAACAATCTCGCTTTTCGTTTAGATTCGTAGCAGTTTTCACTGTGCATTTCCATGATCTTTATTGGTTCCGAAGTAGAAATAAAATAAAAATTTTTATGTTTCTAAAATTTTTTAAATATACCAAGATATTTTCCATGCACCCATCTGCAATAAATGCTTTCTTTTTTTAGAATGAATAATTGTCTATTATATACTACAATTTATAATCTCCCTAGTAATTTTATTCACATAAAAAAGTTACTGAATTCCAATGCCTTTTCCATCGTAATTTGAGAAGAATGTTATAATATAGACAACATCTAATTATAAAAACTAATTCATTTGTTATTCCATGCTGTGAACAATGTTTAAAGATCAATATAAGAAGCAAACAAGTTTCTAGAGGACTTTGCTGCCAAATTTTATGGATTTCTCTTGATGCTATAAAGAATTGAAATCAAATGCAGACGACCGTGCATTAAGCAGCTGATTCATAGATAATCTTAAGGCCATTAATCACCGACTATCTTTCTCATACAATACTGACATTGCTAGCTGAACATTTTTGTTCCATAAATCACGAATGGTCTTCTTTGAATATCAGTCCGATCGAGTACGGTCATATGTAAATGTGAAAGAACCAGGAAGTTTTAAAAATGAGGGGGCCGTTTCGCTTCAATCTTATGGTGATGGACCGCCGCGTCCTTAATTCACCACCAATACATCACTACTCGTAATTCCAATGAGGAAGTGGTCTGCGAAAAATTTCATTGTGAATGATGCACTTTTTTCTAATAATTTAAGACCAGTTCAAAATTGAAATATCTTTAGAATGAATCAAGTCTATGAAAGTTTTCTGACTAAAGATAAGTCATGAGGGAAGATAAACAATAGGTATGAACTACAACTTTTGTCCAATTGATTCAATAAGCAACTTAGGTTTTAAGTAATGGAAACATCGTTGCATCGAAAAAGGATCCTAAAACAAACTTCTATGAACATCTTGCATAAATGAATACTAAGTAAATCTGCTGTTTTTAGCTTAGTAAAAATTTAAGACCAAAAAATCAAGGAGTATAAAAATTCTTTACAACTAAGATGATGTTCACAAAATGAGGACTTAGTAATAGGTCATGTTTCCTTTCTTGATGATTAACTCAAAAATTATTTGCAGCATGCCTGAATTCAGGGTTCCCAATAAGGTAAGCAAAAATTACTCACAGCAATCAAGATGGTATCACAAAGATCATTTATTGCCTATTTCTGTAGTTTTTCTTTCCATCCATTAACCAAACGTTCTCCACCTTTTCAAAATTTGAATCCAACCTAGATGACGGAAAAGAGGCAAATCTACTGGAAGAAATGATTGGTTAGGCGATCGTTGTGCATCGCTCAGTTATCCTGCAGGAAAAACCCGCAAACGAAAGCTCCCCATCGAAATCCACGCACTTTGTAACATATGAAAATGATCAGGCGCTGTTTGCCGCCATGCACAATTCGAAGATTCATTGCATCTTCGGTAATAAAGGACGAAAAGGCTCCCCACTCCATGATGGAACCTCTGCCACTGAACCACAGAGTAGAAGTTTCACGGGGCAATTCTGTGTCGTCTTCGCAACGTTGGAACCCATCAGGTCAGTCTAAGTTGATTATTTTTTGCATCAAAAAATTAAACTCTCTTCCACTATTTAACTTCATATGTTTGGTGTTCCGGGGCAATCTCTTTGCGGCGTAGAAGCAGACCAAGTCCTGGTAGTAGTTTCTAGCTTTTCGAACCATATTACTCCATGTGTCACCGAAGAGTTTTTGGACAGCAAGCGGCATCCGTCGCAAAGATTGTTCCCTTAATGACAAACAACCCTACAGATTCTTCTATTCATTGCTGGGGAATTTTTTGTCTTGTCTGCCATGGGATTGCAAAGTTCCACAGCGTTCAAGGTATTTGAAGACGCTGTGAACCTCTGTTTTACTGAGATGAACCTCAAGTGCGATTGTATGTGGAGACTCACTTGGTCGTGCTGTTCAACGATCTGACCACATTTAAAAGAATGAGAGTTTGCTGGCTTTGGGCATCGCGAAAACTTTACATTGCAAGTACTCTAGTAACCTCCGATAGAAGTAAAATTCAATGATTTCACCACATTTTGATATCTGTCCGATGAAGCCTTCAATTATTGACTAGGTACCAAGCAGCTCACGTCAAAATCGGATTTTATCAATGAAATGAATTAATAGACTTTTTGTTTTCGTCGTTACCTATCTTTACCAAAAAATAAATTTTAGTAAGAAAGCATTTAAAATAATTGTATCCATGCAAGACGGAATTTTTCAGTTTTTTAAATGTCATAAACTCACCATTGGGAAATTTTCCAAAATGCAACAGCGGCCTCGAATCAGAACCTGCGAATAACACGGTATACGTGTGGCTCCTGGATTTTCTCAATATTACGGAGAGACCAAGGGCCACATCTCTCAAACATCAGTGACTTCTCATCTACTTGCTCTTATCGCGAATCAATTTGCGACGAAGAGGCTCTCTTGATCGTCGGCCCTCGAAACTCGTCCCAGTGCCATCTAAGCTCGTTTCGATATGAGCTGCCCTCGTAACTCAAGCAGCTCAGGAGCTGGCTTATCGCTTTATATGTTGTCTTTGGTAAATGCAATTTTGAGACTTTGATTAAGCAGGAAAATTTTCGCTACGAACTTTGAGTGAAAGCGTAAAACATGATTTAGTGATGACTTCGTTGTTGAGACGCATGATTGCATAAAAATAAAAAAGTGATTTTGTCAATTTGACACACTAAATTTACGCCCAGCATTTTTGAAACAGGACATTATCCTTTATAACTATAATAAAATCATTTCTTGTGAAACATCGTGCGTAATGTTACAATGAATTGATAGTTGTGAACCAACAAAAAACAGTGACATTTTTACTCGATTCATATTGCGATGCTCCTGGTATGAACATAATTTTGTCTTATAAAAGATTGCATAACATCTAAACTGGAGGAAACAGCATAATTACCTTTGTGAGAAGAAGTAAATTGCTGGTGTGGAGCTCAGCTAGCGCTCATCCTAGACTAAAATGTGCTACAGCATTGTAGTGGAGATGTATCCCATATTGTCACGACATGATTTTACCGCTGGAGGAAACTACAATTCTTTCACTAAAATAATTCTTTATGAATCAAATTTCTGGCTAACTTAAGCGAAACAAATTAGCAAAAATATTTTCAATGATGCGACCACAAGCAAAATTTACTAAAAAAATAAGAATAATTTATAATAACGAGAGTTATACATTTTTGTGCAAAAGGGTGAAAAGTAATTGCACAGTACAGAACAAAAACAGAATCTTACTTCAATACTTAGCAGCTTTCTCATTATTCACTTTCACTGAAATCAAATGAAATCTATGACTTTCAATTAATGAAACCACGTTTCTCTGGGAATATTATGCCATTTTTTACGGGTAACTTCCTCAAATCCTAAATGCATTTCGAAGATCGTGCTAGGAAATTAACTTTCAAATAGCTCAACAAATTTTCAGATGGGATTAGGTCTGCGGACTGACTTGGCTCGTTGATTTATTCTACATTCTGATTACCAAGGCATTTCTTAGAAGATTTTGTTTAAGCAAAACGTCTTTATCTTTAATAAAGATCCAATCTAATAGGAGCTCCAGTTTTTCACTGAAACATGTGAGTTTGCGTTCAAATATCTTGAATTAGTTCTGCATATATTTAATAATCTAATAACTATATACCGCCAGTTCTTCCGAGGAAAATCATCCCTGGACCATTACGCTACCTCAAGCAATCTTTTCAGTAAAAATTGAGCTATCTTTCTCTCATCTGTTCACAACCTACTTTCGCAGAATGTTTCAAATTTATTTCTACAATCACGAGCATCCCGAAGTCATTTTAACAATATTTGGAGTTCTGATCTCAATAGTGCTTATAGCGTGGAATGAAACGAGTGTGGCTGATACTGACAAATACTTTTCCAATTCTGCGAGTGCTTATTTAATTCTTTTCAAAGTTTTTGCGCATTTTCCTTAAACACTTGGAGATATCTTCTTGTGTGCGCCAGATCTCCTACGCTTTACTGTAGTTCCTCAACTCTTTAACCTAAAAGAGCTGAAGCAATGGTCGTTAATGGAATATCAAGCTTTTCTGATATCGTTTTATAAGTTTTCCCTCCTTTTAATCTTTTAACTCTCATTTTTCCTGAGTAAAAAAGCTTTTAAACCATAAGACTGTACCGACCGTGTTGCGTGATGCCACAGCGTTGACTGTTGGCAAAAGTATTAAGATACTGCTCATACCAACTACCTACTAAGCATATTGCAGGAGTAATCTAGCAGTATCTTCGCTAAGCCTTATCGATAACAGCAATTTAAGCCTTTCATGAATAGAAACCTATTGTATAGGGATAATTTTTTTACCCTCATATATGCTAAAATGAATGCATGATACTTTCTCTAACATTTGAGCTTTATTGATGATTCTCGCATATTCTGCTTATATGTATTTTATAGCAAATATTTTGAAGATTTATTTTGTTCAATTTCGTTCAAAATTTATTCACGGATAAAATTTGTATGAATGTTTGTTTCCTTCTCCTGTATATACGCAATTAGGCGTAAACACATAGAAGCCTATTTGTCTCAGTATTTTCTGGATATGTTCACATTGATCTCGATATATATATTGGTCGTTCTTCATTTGCGCCCGTCTCACTTTAGGCTGCCAAATACGAGTTGGTGGTACACATGTTACCACGGAAACATTCATATCAGCAGCTACGAGTATTAAGTGTCTGAGGACTATGAGTCCTCTCATAAAATAATGGGCGCCTGACAGGTCAACTTGAAGGAAACCCGCTTCTGAAAACTATAGGGCGAAAGACTGCGATAATTTAAAAAAAAAAATAGAGATCCGTCGAAAATTACTGGTGGTGTCGCTCATAATTTCTCCCTGATTGATATACCTCCTCACCTGCAGGTGAAGCTTGCTCTGCCGGCTGCTCCCTACTCAAGTGGGGAGTACCTTCAAACAAGACACGACCGAGAGTCATGGTGTTCCACATGTGCAACTTGCTCTCTAACAACGCACTCTTTTACATGTTTCAGCTAATATTCAAAGGCACTCGAGTATCACTCGAGTTCGAGAAATCGTTGGTACTCAAGTAGGATGAATAAAAAATATCTTCTTTCAGGTTGGTGTTATTACCACAAGAACAAAGATGGTTCGTTACAAACTGGATCTTGTTATTTCCTGGTAACTATTAACTTTCCAATTATTATAGGTGATGCGATTTAATTATTGAGTTCATTTTTATAATCGTAATAATTTATTTCCATTTGTAAAAAACTAATGTGTTCTGAAGCAATGATGCGTATATATGAATGCATTATTCTCCGAGAAAATTTCAGGCACATAAACGTCTCTTTCAGTGCTTGTGTTTGGCAGATTAATTACTCTCACTTGCTGCGTGCTTACTTTTCAACTTTAGTTCGCTTAGCTTTCTTTCTTCAGTTCGCAATTTTTTATGATTATCAAGTGGGTTGATACCCTATTAAAAATTGAGGCAGTATTATACTCGCGTTACTGGAAAGTACCGCGTAGCGTTCGGTATGCTTATGGGACTCGGAAGTGTAGAATTATGCGTGGCGAGTCCAAGAAAAAACTAGATAATTGTACCATAGTCTGACCATGAACCGCATACGCCGTTCACATAAACCTGCCGCTAGCTGCCTACGAAGCAGAAGTCGTCTCTTATCCTGACCGTAAGCCGCACAGGCTTCTCGTATAAAACTGCTACAATTGTCCCATCAACTGGCCTATTTCAGACTGTGGCCACATAGCAGCAATATGCTAAAAATATACCCAGCAAGTAGTTTTCCAATCCATGATCTGACCATAAAACGCTACTATCGGTGGCATTTTATGGTCGGTACAAGAACTGGAAAACTGCTTGCTGGGGATATTAGCTTACATGTTTTTTGTATGGACAAATTCCAACCTTAAGACACTCAAAACAAAAAATAAATTTTCAGGAGTGAAAAAAATATCATCCCGCTTTCGAGTAATTGACATCAAAAGAACTCCAGCTAATGCTATTCCTACCTGGTATTTTTTATCTATTAGAAAATGTGTTCTAATACACAGATACCAGGTAGGAATAGTATTAGTTGGGCTCATTTTTATGTCATGATTACTTGAAAACGGTGGAGTTTTGATGTTTTCGCCACTCCTTAAAATCAAATTATTTCAAGTTTTTCTATCTATGGTTGAAATTTTTTCTCTGCAAAGACCGAAACAGAATATATATAACATATATATATATATATATAATATACAAATATAGATTGCACTGTAGATTGTACGGTAAAAATAATGCACATTTTTCCGTTTCAAGAGCACATTTAAATCAAACGTATGACCTACCCATCAATGTATGCACTGGAGAATCATAAAAGCCACGGCAGATAATGCATGCATCCATTGCATATTTTAACGAGTAAACTAATAGAATAAACTTAAGTAGACTATAAGAGGATAATAAGACTTATTCATCAACAAAATTTAATTACAACCTGTTGGGATGCTAGAGATTAATTTCTCTATTATATAGGATCTCGCCTAAATATAGTTCTTAATATTCAAATAAGGACATCCATCCAGATAAATAGATGTTGCCTAATAGTAGGTAACTATTCAAAATAAATTTCCCATACAGAAACAAGACTCCGCTCATTGATTGAATGTTTTTTCTACTCATTTCTATTCAAACAAACACGAAAAGTAGCTATGTTACATTGATTCTATATATATATATATATATATATATATATAGCTATACTGATATCATATCTGTGTGTGAACTGCCATTAGCTAAGTAGCTACAGCGAACCATAAGGCATGAAATAAGATACAAGATACCACTATCCACGCTTTTTATTTCCAGTATATTATCATTTTGGCAAGCAATCTGTTTCAATTAAAGCACATCAATTTCAAGTGCTGAAATGTTAAACACAATATCAGCTCCATAAGTATCTTACATACTGAAATACATGTATACATTTAGCCAGTTTCTTCTCCAATATTGTGTGATACAGCATAGAACAAACATGGATAATGGATGCTTCTTTCATGCGTAAGGGTTCGCCAATAACTGTACAGCATTAAAAGATATGTTTAAATTATTAGCTCAACATTACTTTTTCATGAAATGTTTTTTAAATTTAATAGCTTTTATAATATATACGCAATAAATGAGTAAGGCAAAATAAAAGGAAGAATCAACGTTATAGAGAACATTTATTTGTAGCAAACGTTTCGGAATAAATGTTCTCTATAACGTTGGTTCTTCTTTTTATTTTGAAAATAAGATTCCCTAAGAATCGCCCTATAAGTAATACTAGAGTAAGGCATTCCAGTAACTAATGCGATATCTGATCGTTGAAACTGATTCATCATTTCAAGTAAGAGAACAGAACAAAAAAAAGTGGACCTATGAAATTACATCCCTTAGAAATGACGCAAGTAAAATAAGCTGAGAGTCACGCAGATGGAAAACACTGCAATAAAAAACTATCTGAAAGTGACTCACTCACAGGCTAATATCTTCATACTTTCACTTAAAATACCGTTCATTAGACCAAATTGAGTACTGGGGCCCGCCTCTGCTGTAGCAAGAGTTGTAACTTGGGCCGTGGTGTCCTTTCCCGCTGCATCAGTCGCTGCTAGGCCTGCAGTGGCATTCGCACCCGAGGCTGCATGAGTGGCGACCGCCCCCGTAACGTAGTCCTTCACCCGGGGCCCACGATGCCCGTCCCAGTCAACTGCGTTCTTTAGGGCCAGAGTGATCGCCTTGTTGATATCCGACAATGACACCTCTCGGAATTGCTGACGGCTCAAAATAGCCTCTGTAATATACATATATATTTTTACAAATAAAATACAATCCTCAATAGGGTATGGATGTACTCAAACACATTTTAAGCTCTTTAAACCAGAAATTATTTTTGCATTTTGATAGTCAGCAATTTATCAGGCATTCAACGTGCGCCACTCATTTGCATTTGAACAATAATAATTCTCTTGTGTTACATAGAGATAACAACGTGAAGGAAAATGTTGAATTTTAGCTGAAGGAAGAATGGAATAATTGCTGCATGCATTACTTTCTATATACAACGATACTTACGTTCGATCAGCTGGTATGCCATCGCGTTTCTGAAGGCCAGCTTGTCTCTCTTCCTCGACCTTCCAAGACCAGTAAGTGAACACTGTAGAGCTAAACTCCTGGTCATGCACAGCTTCATCATCTTAGTCACCGTCCTAGTTAGCGTTCCGTCCCGTGCATGCTGAAGAAGCTTCACCTAAATGAAAATAAAACCCAGAGACAACCTCCCGTCAGACACTTGCACAATTGAAACTTGAGTATTCATTTAGCTACATATATATCACAATAAAGTACCTATTATTGCATACAGCTTTGAAGATGCTTTAAGAAAAAAATTAATACACAATATAATGTTGAGTCGTCAGAAATTTCATACATATTTTCACACACAAGCTTACCATTTCAGGATTTGATGCTAATTGAAGTAACTCTGTAGAGTTATTCGCGGGAGGTGAACAGAGGATGTCAGCACACGATGGCTTACGCAGCATATTTGAAATTTCTGTTAATAGAAGGTTGTTTTCCTTCACAACCATTTCTATTTGAGTGACTCTGGTATCTAGGGAAGAGACCTTTTGCTCAATTCTGGTCCATTCGCCGTTTTTCACGTTGGATTCCTCTGAAGATCGATTTCTGAAGACGTAATAATTCCCATCATATCAGTCAAATTGCTTCTACAGTCTAACTTCAACAAGTCTTATTATCAATGTTTAAATGTTATTTACAATTCACATCGCATATTACCTCCAATTACCAAAAATGAAAATTGTAAAGTGACTTACTTCAATTGAGGTGTGAATACGGAAGTCTTATGAAGCTGCAGAGGAACTGCCAGAGCGGGATCTGGGTCGTCATTGCTGCAATCAGAAGAGGACCCATCGGGAGTTGCTGCTTTATGTTTATGGGAATAAAGAGGATGAGCAAAAGGTCTTGAACTACTCAAAATTTATAAAATACAACCTGCAACTAAATTGAAACTAGAGAACTATTTTCAATTTGCTTCAAATCTGGTATTGGTCATCAAAATCACACAATAAACCAGTAAAACATGACCTTGGCACGCAATCCCTAAAAGAGAAACATTGACTGTCAACTCATGGCTATACCTAGTGTGAATAAAGATTGCAAATAAAAGATGCAGATAAGATAGAACTCATGAACTGTGCTTCTGCGTAAAATTAGTAAAAACAGCACTAGCTTAAAAAACACATGAGAGGCTGGGCTAAATTGCCAAACAGAAAATGTGGAGTGAATAACGTTGATAATTCAATTGTATTTGGAAGAGATTTTTGGTGCAGCAATTCACCCTGGGTGATTGACTGAAGACTCACCACTCTTGACTCTACATATTAAAAGCCAAAGGTATTATATATGGTTATAAATTGTAACCTAACATGGCTGCGTGCAAGACTTCTATTTTTAGTTCAAGGACATCACCGAATACTGATGCAAATTAGAAATAGAGATGTTTATTCATAATAAAAAATTGCAACAGTACTATTAGCTACCTAATAGATATCTCAACTGACCTTCATTGGGAGTAAAGCTCAGTTTCCGTTTGCTGTTGACTGTTGTTCTGGGTAGATTGCTCTTTTGTATACGAGGACTTCGTCGGACACCGCAATATTGCAGCTGGCCTTGCGTAACTCTTCTCGGTGATGGCTCAGCTTCAGAAGAAGTGGAAGCCAAATTGTCTTGTGTCATCTTCTTGTAAGCCCGGTCATAGTCATCTGCTCAGTAAACTAACCATTATCCTCACAAAAAATACACCTCGCGTTGTGAGACGCTCCATACCAAACGCTAACTCGTGCATCAAACTAGAGAACAGTTTGAGTGTGAGTCCAAGTATGAGTCCAAGCCCCAATGGTTTGAGTCTAAGTAAAGAGTAAAGTTCAAATTGGATTCTAAGTCAAATTAAAGTTCAATTCCAAGTTTAGGTCAAAACAGAATTTCAAGTTTGAGTATAACCTTCCTACTCCAAGTTTGATTCTTAGACCAATTCCAAGTTTGAGTTCAAATCAAAGTCTCAGTCAGTCTTAAGTCCTTACTTGAAGATATTTTTGAAAAATAAAAAAATAATCGGATACCCAGTCAGCATTTATTAATGGCTGTTCAATGGGGTGACGTAGGAAACGAAGGGTCAGTACTGGATTCCCGTGGAAAGTGTAATTTCAGTACGGGATTAACTCTGGCTTCTCTTTAAAGAGTAAATTTACGTCTCGGGCGAGTTGGGTCAGTAATGGGTTCCCATTCTCAACGAGAGTATTGTGGGAAGCCTGTTTCGTTCCGGTATATTCATTTCAGTTGAAAAGGAAAACCGATTGTAAGCCCGTACTGGCACTCCAAGAAAAATACTATACCAAATACATTACTGGAAACCAAGCGTAAGAATATGCTTAAAAATGCATATTGTGTAGTTATAAATTAAATTAAATTAAATTATATAAACACCTGGTGTTACGCTACAAGGGAAAGAATTTAATCGTGAAATATAAAAAAATACAACGAGCAAAAAAGTTGTGCGTTAGTGTATGTTTCATGAATTTGTAACGCCAAGAAATTTAAATAAACGTTTAAGTACCTAAGAATCATTCATTACAGCAACCATACCTGATTACTAAATCCTTACAAACTACTATTAACATAAGGATTTTGTAGATACGAAATTGT
This sequence comes from Morinoia aosen, assembly GCA_030386875.1. NCBI lineage: Eukaryota > Metazoa > Arthropoda > Malacostraca > Amphipoda > Talitridae > Morinoia > Morinoia aosen. The sequence continues at coordinate 48,134,195 of CM059575.1, forward strand.
TCAATAGTTATTTGCTAAAAAAAATAAAATTAGGGTAGGTACCATGGTACAGAGTCACCAATTATGGGAACCGAATCACCCATACTGATTGATTTTTCTTACAAGGCGCATCCTTCACTGAGAGAAATTGTCTATTCATCATGTATCTCAAAACCGGTCACGGTGTATCGTACTCGACATCAATCGAAAAAGGGGAAAGAGAGATAGGAAACGACGATTTATGTTTGTTACGAACAATAGCCATCAAAATAGTAACTCTAATGTATCAAATTTGAGAAAACTCGATTAAACACATACATTCAAGAACCATTTCGCGGCAATGAAATTAGAAAAAAAATAAAACATTTACAATACAATAAGGTCTTATTAATTTATGAACGCAAATACTAATTCTAATGACGCAGTCAGAACAGTACCTATAATACATCAAACTCTGTTGAACACATAGGTCGAAGAAAAAAAACATTTGACATCAGTTAATATGAAGAAAGTAAGGTAATAAAATATTGACAATACACCATGGTCGTAATAAATTAATGAAACTGTTCCTGTCCATACATAAAAAAACTTTTTACAAGTTACAGGCCCTATATCACCTCGAATAGTAATTATTCATCAATGAAGTTCTTAACTCTTTGCTTGATGGATTTTAGTTGAATTAATTTTGGATTGTATGAATAATAATTTTGGCTTTTTGGCTTATATAAATAATTGAATCATTGGTTCGAGTAAAATATCGCTGTGAATAGGTGTTAAGACAAACTTGCATATGTAGCTTATAGGTTACAGCAAGTTGTCCTTTCAAAAGAGCAACTTTTATCTATAGCCTGTATGAAGTGTAGGAGCCTATAGTACTTTGCCGGGAAAAATGGCATGTTGAGTTTGCCGTTAAGTTTCGTTGACAGAAAATACACATATATTAACAAAGTTCATTTAAATTTTGGACTTTGGTAACTAACAAGAACTAACATATAAGCAGTTGATAATAAGTGCATAAATGTATGGAAAACTTGAATAACTACCTAAGTTAAATGTTTTAAGATTATGGGCAGAACAGACATTTCTTAATAAGGAAAACTCTTTTATTTGCGCTTCCACTAGGCCTATACGTATATCGATTGGGAAGTAATAGACTTGAAAATTTTAAAGTATCAAGTTAGTGCATTTCAGAACAAATGCTTGTACGTTTTCTGGTTTTCAGGGCATTTTAAATCTGTATACAGGGTTTAAGTCTGTTGAAATGTCATGCTTTGTCACCAATTAGCCCCCTATAATATCTAGCGGGTATTATGCACTATAAAGACACGTATACCAATTGAGGACTCTAATATTATAGTTTAGTAGAAGCCAATATTGGCCATATTTCATTGCATGTATCAACTTTATTGGTGATAAGTTTTTATCTATCACATCGGGCTTACATGTTTTATGTAGCTGCACAAGCGGTCGTGTTAAGAAAAATGAAGAGACTCTTGCGTAGAACTATACTCTTCAGCGCAGGAATTTAGAATAGAATTATTCTAAATAAAAAAATGTAGAAATTTTCGTAAATAATTATGCTATGTTCGATATTTTTATTTAATAAACGTATAGATTACAGAATTACTTGCGGAAAAGTGTTGATAAAGTTAATGTTGGTATTACTACGCAGCTTTTTTAAACAAGCAATAACCTAAACCTGTCAGACCGGTGTTTGTGTGTGTGTGTGTGTGCGCGCAAAGAATTCGCGCGTATTTAGCGTGTTATCAACTGTATAGGCATTGTGCATTGTTTTAGGATATTCATAACTTAAAATTAGGGTGTTTAAGTTTACCATGCAGCTATTTCTGTTCTTTTGTGCTCATAAAATGAGAAGTAGCTAGGCTTAGTTATATTAGGCTATGCCTAGTCAGTGTTGAATTATGACCCAGGCAGTGTAAAGTAGGGCTACCTAGCTAGGGTAAAGGCAGGACTGACCGGCCCTGCACTAATAAGCTAACTCTCCTCCTTAACAAAAAGCAATGGAGAAAAGGAGCAAGCTCTTTACTCCAATTGCTTTTTGTTAAGGAGGCCAGTTATTACTGCAGGGCCGGTCGTTCCTGCCTTTACCCTAACTACCTAAGTTAGGCCTAGTTAACTATACCTAGTTAGCCTACATACGGCTAAGCAGTGTTGAACTATCTAGGCCTAGTTAGAACTAGCCTAAGCTGTGTCTAACTCCTTTTAATAGGCTATAGTCTTTTGGGGCAATTTTTGTGACTGCCACTTCTCTAACTAGAAAATAGAGTTGAGGCAAAATATTGATATAGTATTGAAATCACAATACTATTTATTCCTTCTCACAAATATGAGGGTGAAAATGGATTTTTTTTTCACTTTTTTTGACCTTTTATTTTACAAAAATTAGGGGAATAGAACTTGACCTTTCTTGTTTTAACCTATTCTTGGTCTGTGTGTGCCTATTTTACTGTTTTCAATAATTTTAGTGAAAGAAAAATCAATTTTTTTGCTCTCCTCCCTCAAATTTTTGATAAGGGACAGATATTAAAGTGAATTTTATCAATGTTTCTCCCTAAGTCTGTTTTCTAGAAAAGCAGCAGATTTAAAATTTGACAAAAAGAAATAAATTTATATTTATATGGTCATCTGCTAAAGTATTACCAAAAACATTGCTGCCCATAATCAGTAAATAAATGTGAATGCAGCCCATGAGTTACATTTAAGTTTTAATCGCTCACAAAAGGCTGTATTAAATTTGTTCCGTGGCAACACTTGTGTTTGTATTTTATTGCTGAAACCAGGCTAGATTTTAATCTTTTTCTCAGAGGTTTCAAGAAGTTTCCATCATACATATCCTTCTATGGATAGGCCTAACTAGTCAGCTACAAAGTGTTTTCCCCAAGCAAAAATATATTATTTATACAGTAGTTTAATAAAATTGTCCCTACAAACCTTGTTACCACCTTCTTTCTTGTAAAGTAGAAATTTATTGGTAGAATCTAATATTTTTTGAGTTGTGATAGGAATTTCTGTTAAGTTTTTTGTGTATTAAATAAGATTTCAGTAGTAACTGTACTTGTACATAGAGTGGGTTAGCCTATGCACTCTGTTAATTGTTCATGAATTAAGAAGTGTACCTATGGGCAACTGTAAATATTTAAACCGTATTTTTCAAAAATGCTGTTATCCTCCCCAGTAGGGTAGATGCAGGAGTGCTCGGCCCTGTCTTGTTTCTGCTTGTACATATTGAGATTAAAAAGTGTTACAAAAAGAATTTAATTATACTAAGGTAGGTTTTTAAGCACTTTTTTGTAGTTGTGTAGTCCATTTTTCATTGTTAAGTTGATTGAACAATATTTTTGTTACGGGAAATTAATAGCATCGTAGGCTAATCTGACAACTGCGTTTGCGACAGTTAAGCAATGGGTACGACTGTCTTACGATGATTCAATAATTCTACCCTGCCAAACGGTGATAATTTGCGTAAAAATCTATTAGCTACTGTCCACTTCAAAAAATTGACCAAAATGTGCAATGTACTACATATAGTATGACACCTATTGGACAAGCTGCAGGAGACATTTCTTTATTGGAAGTAGCTACTTGTAGCTGACTAAACTTGTACCTGACTATGAGAATATGGGACAATCACAAAGAAAACTGAAATTGTTGGAAATTCAGCACAGATGTCTCAAAATGTGTTAATAGCTAATATGAATAATAATAGCCTAGTAAGAAAAAATAATAGCTACCTACCTTTGCAGAAATCTTAACATCTGATTGTCAGCCTTGCCTGCTGCCTCAGGTCTGTGTTCATAGTGTTTATTTAGAAGCCCCTGATTTTGGAGTGTGTCAGTGCAGTTGTACTAATTTGAAAGAAATGGATAGAAAACGTTTGAAAAAACCTCTCCACGTGCTGGCAAAAAAACAGAAAAAACGAAGAGTATATGACACTTTGAATGTAAAAGCTCGTGTGTCAAGCATTGATCCAGGTTCACCAGTGAGCACCAGCGAAGCTAGCGACGTCGAGAGTGATTCACTGTTGGACTCTATGCCTTGCTCATCAGGAGTAGTAGTTAATCATGATGATGAAACTCTACTGGAATCATCCTCTGGTTCTTTTTCTTCCAGGCTTACAAGTTCTTCTCAAACAGAAAATTTTAGTCAAAATTATTCATTAAACCCTAAAAGTAGTACTTTATTTCAAAAAGAAAATTCTTTGAAATTTACCATTGCAGAATGGTTTCAAAAGGAAAAAAGTGTGCCTTACGATGCAGTTGATCGATTACTAAAATTAGTGGAAGCCAATGTCTTTCCAGGGTTTCCGATAGATGTGCGAACTTTGGTTCACCACAATAGCATAACTAAGGGCAATGAAAGTGACTTGTTTGAAGGCGGAGCTGAATATGTTCATGTTAACAACTGGATCAAATGTCTGAAAGAACACTTGAAAGTCAACTGGTCAACTGATCTTGGGAGTAATTTTACCTTGGCCATCAACATTGACGGAATTCCTCTTTTTGACAAATCTCCTAACTTTCATCTGTATCCTATTTTTATAAAATGTCAAGAGTGTCCAACTAAAATTTTCACAGCAGGATTATTTTGTACTAATAGAAGTGAAAATCAAAAGTTAGTTGATTGCAATCGTTTTTTACAAATGTTAGTAAATGATTTGAAAAACTTATTGGCTGAAAGCATTCCAACTCAGAATGGCAGAGTAAAATTTGATATATCTGGACCAATAATATGTGATGCCCCTTGTCGAGCTCAGCTAAAAAACATTGTATACCATTCAGGGTATAATTCTTGTGAGAGGTGTTATGTTCATGGTTCTTATCATGGTGGGCATGTAACATTAAATAAGACCGATGCTCCCTTGCGAACTAAAGAATCATTTTTGTCACGTGAAGACACTAGGCATCATCATGATTCTTCAACATTAATTTTAGAATCGATTGGTATTGATTTAGTCGGTTCCATGGTTCTTGATTATATGCATCTCTGCTGCTTAGGTGTTATGAAACGCCTGCTGCAAAGATGGCTCAAGTCACCTGCAGCCAACCGAAAAGCTCAATTTTCTCGCATTGCTGTTGCAACACTTGAGCTTTCAATAAAAGGTGCTGAACCATTCATTTGCCGTGAATTTGTTAGGCATTTTCAGGTTGGACTTTCTAAACATCGGTTCTGGAAAGCCACTGAGTTTAGACTAATGTTGCTATATGTTGGACCTGTTGTTTTAAGAAACAAAGCTATAATGTCACATGATCATTACAAAACTTTTCTTAAATTTAGTGTCAGCATGCGACTTCTCTTAAGTGATGAGCAGCAAGAGAAGCTCAATTTCATTAAATCCCTCTTACTTGAATTTGTTGAAGAGTGTCAGCAACATTATGGCACTGAATTTATTACATATAACGTGCATAATCTTATTCACTTACCAGATGATTATGCAAGGTATGGAAACTTAGAAAACATTAGCTGCTTCCCATATGAAAGTTTTCTAGGTGAGCTAAAAAGCTGCATCAGGTCAAGTAATAAACCACTCAAACAAATTGAAAAATTTGCTACAGTAAAAAATGAACGAATTTCTACATTAAGTCACCTCCATTCAAAAAGAGAGCAACCTGAATTGAAATTTTCTAAAAAAGGAGTAATTATTAATAATAGTCTTATTAAACCAAGTCAAAACCCAAGCAAAGACAACTGTGTAATGCTTAATGACAAGTCTGTTGCAATTGTTACAAGTGCATCTCATGAAACACTGAAACTCAGAGTGTTTGAATCCAAGGAAAATTTATTCCATTATCCAATTTCTTCATCTGATGTTGGCATACACTTGCTCCAATATTTAGGCATGGAAAAAAAAGGGAAAGTGAAAGATGTGAAGAAAAAGTGTATGATTCTCCCCTACAAAAGAAAATTTGTTGTAATTGAGCTTCTTCATACAGACTTCTACAGGTGAGAAGATGTCTTCATCTATAAAAAAATATGTAGGAGTGTATTTTGAAAAATCTAATGATAAAGCAGTGGTACCCTCATCGTGGGTAAAAACTAGAAAAAATGGTTCACACAAAAGTTCTTGGCCTTCACACGGTGATCCAGTAGCCCTTGCAAAGCAGTTGGAACCACCAGAAGATTCTTGGTCTTTCTACAGCTGCCATATCATTACATCTGCCAGTAAGTAATTTTTGTAGCTACGTGTCATAAATTTTGGTCGAATTATGTTCATTTCTACATCTGAATTTTCAATATTTAGAGCATGCATACACACATGTTAATGGTAATGATAAAAGTTTTATATGTTAGTAACATTTTGATTGCCAAGGCATAATTTTAGTGATACATCCCATTAAAATTCACCAATTATACAGTGATTAATTACTCATAAAGTGGGATTGACCCTGTGATTCAGGGTCACTGATGAACTGTGACCCTGTAAGTCAATGAAATAATTTCTCATTTAAAGGAACTATTTGAGGCAGCAATAATAATGATGGCTGAAATTTTATTTAATCTATTGTGCCTATCTGCAGCCATTTTTGTATGAGAAACAGCAAAAACTGTCTTTAGAAGTTTTTATCTAGTGGATGATTGTTTAGTTCATTCAGTGCTGCAATATTGTGTAGAGTGCTGCAGTATTGTGTACAGTGCTGCTGTGCTGCATAGTGTGCGGCAGTATTGTCTACAGTGTCGCAGTGTTGTGTGCAGTGCTGCAGTGTTGTGTACAGTTCTACAGAGCATGCTGCAGTGGTGTTCAGTGCTGCAGTGTCGTATACAGTTCTCCAGTGTTGTGTGTAGTGCTGAAGTGTTGTGTTTATTATGTTGGGCAAATTTTTACTAGGTTCTCTGGGTCTAAAATGTTTCTTATTTGTAGATTCCTACAAGAAGTGCTACCGGCTGCTGGATGGTTTTGACACGGACAGCGGTATGTCATCTGTGGAGTGGAGTGATGCTGGTGGCCTACAATCTTCAAGGTAAAATTTCTTAGAAAATAGCCAGTAATAGCAGTTTTTTCAACTGGGCATCATTAGCAGCTATTTCTAATGTCACAGTGCTATAAAAAAGGGTAAATGTAAGCCATAATAATGTCATTGGTAATAAGGTGTACGTACCAGTGACCAATATCATTTCAGGTATTGTGCAACATGGGTACACAGAACTAGTGTCTTTAGCTGCCACTATGTAGAATATACTGTATATGTATGTATTTTATGTAAATAGTTACATATTTTCACAATTGTTGCTATAGCAATTCAAAAATATGAAATGAACTCAGCTGATAATGTTGCTTCATGGTGTGTGCACTACTAAGAACATCTTATTTCTGTTCTAATTGGTAGCTACATACCTAGGTATTATATGAAGATTCAAAGTTAGGTTTAGGCTCAACAAGCAATAGTGACAATTTTATATTCTGTACAACATTATTAAAAGTATATTCAATAGTAGTCTATTCTTGATGAGGAATAGCTGGACTACATAGAGGGTAAATTATTACCTATCTCATCAGGTGCTGGCAATTTCCACCAGTTTAATCATCCTGAGATTGAGCAGAGGGTTGAACTGCGGCATAATCCTGGAACTGGTTGATGGCTATTGCACTGCAATAGTGGTTGAAACCTTTTGAGTATTTTTCGGGTGGAACTTGGTTTCAAAACCTTTCTTCACGGCTTGGATTCTTTAGCAGCAAAGGGTGAATCTTACATGAAGCTGAACAAAATGTTCACCTAATAATAAAGTTAACTCCTAGTTCAGCTTGAGTTTCAAACCAAGTTTAACTTTCAGTAAAGAATCTTCTCTGCCGAAGAGTCCAAGTTCATCATTCTGAAGTATGGAGTAGTAAAGTACTCAGCACTTCTGCTGTGACCAGGGTTTTTAAAATGAAGATTTTTTTCAAAGACAGGTATTTCAACGACTCCTTGACATGTTCTCTGATTCTACCTCGATCCAATCCGCCATACCTGTTTTTACTCCCTCCAAATCACGTCGAAGGGGTGTTGGGGTGGGTGGGTTTCGAATACCAACATTTGATGAGGTAATATTTAACTCTTTATAAGGCTCGCGTCTCTCTTGACAGAAATGAAATTCAATAAATTAATTTTCAAAAATGAGTTGAAGCCCTAACCCATAAACTTACTCCAGTTCGACCCTCAACTTGTAGCTTTCTTTTAATAATTTCTCTATATGTCAAGCTATAACTTAGCATTGTGTTCATGACGTTGACCTATACTGTGGAACCCCATTTTGCCCCAAAGCACAGACGTAGTTGCTTTTGTGAAACTAAATTTTCTGGCAAATTGTTAAAATTATCATTGCAAGAAAAAAATCCACTTGGCAATCTTTTTGCCAGTTAATTGAAACAATTTCTTGGAACACGATCATTAAACTAAACCTGGCTTGCCGGTTGTGGACCACGTCATTTATTCAGTCGATATTGATTACGTGGTCCATATTGTGTATCACATAAAATAATCAGTTAATTTTTTTAGTTTGTGATATAGCACAGTATGAGAAAGTTAGCATAACTATGTAGGTATGTAATATACTTACAACTCATCCATTTAAGACCTTTCATTAAGCAGTAGCAATGCTATTGTACAATTAGCTAATGTCGGCCTTAACGATCAGATCTACTGTGGATGCCTCCAGTAGTTCAGACGCACCTCAAGCGCGCTGTTGCTGCCAGGACTTGACAGCTGCACTTTCAGCGAAGGTCAGCAAAGTTGCAGCAAATATGCAAGTGAAGATGGACATGATAGAAGAGAAGCTGGACCTAGCACTTGAGGATTTGAGGGGTTTGGCCGCAAAGCTTTCCAAGGAAGATCTTATTGCTGGTCCCCCTGCCAACAATGATGATGAGTTGTCTGCACTCATTTCATCGAACCATTTTGTAAGTCACTATTGCTTAGAGCTTAAAAGTTCAGACTGCTGTCGTTTCTACCTGCTAATTGTGTAGATTCTACTTAACTTGCTACCGAAATGTTTCGGTAAACCCTCAACGGAGGTACCAAGTTCGAAGTCTCGCTCATTTCAATGTAACAAGGTCAATATACATTCAAGTCCATACGGTTATTGGCGCAGCTTCCATGGCGTATACCTTAATGACTTGATTATATGATGAGCTGCCAAGTGTTTTATATAGACTCATTTATCACTTACCTATCTGTGCCAATGCGAGTGTGGCGATTTAGCATTTCTTTCATCATTATTTCCTCTTAAATACCTGAGTCTTTTTCTGGAATACAGCATTTTTATGCTGCAAGAGAAGTACCTACTTATAACTGTTTGTGCTTTACCCTAGATAGAGAAATTCAGCGTTATTTGAAGATACTGTACTACGAGCTTGTACGACTTGCTTGTACACGGTATCGACTTGCGTGTATATAGCGCTCTAGATCTTCCTAGGCCTAGTAATTTTTGACAGTAACTTATTATAATGCGGTTGCAGAGTGAAGATGAATGTAACTTCTAGTTAAGCAGAGACCTCCAACCATTAACGCGAGTGCTAATTTCTTCTTGCGTATCCTTGAGGATTATACACGAGTAACACGACACAAATATATAACCCATCAGTGAGCATAGAGAAGAGCAACAAGGTTAGGTTTGTCCATACTGTTCTATGGGAATAAACAGATATTAGGTTACTTCAACTTAGACAGCACTTACCTCTTCTATTTCTTGGCCACTTTATTTCCTTTAATTTCTATACTTTATTCTCACGTTAACCGCCATGCCTGATGTCAGAGGTTTGCCCCTACCGCCACAACTTTGCTTTGGTGCCACAGTTAGTGCAGTGACAGCATCGACGGGAAAAGTTTGTCATGTGTTTTGCTCCTCCTACACTACATTATGAGTCGATAAAAACTTTTGTTCACCGGTGGCCAAATGGCGTTCTGAGCGTACGATATCTTCTGCAGCGCCACATGTACCACCGGTGGTACAAACTCTTTTTGGTCACCGGTGGTACATGTGGCGGTACAAACAGCCTTTTCATACCACTACGCCATTTGGTCACTGGTGGTACATTACTTTTTTGTGTTTTTTTATGCCAATCATGTACAAATCATTCTTCAAATCATTTGAAACACCATTCTTTTGTTACAGATTGAAGTCTAGCATTTAGGTGTTTCTAATTGTGTAGTTCCTATACATTTAGTTGCTTCAAGACAAAATGGATGTATCTCGGTTTTATGGAGATCAGTCCCAGAAGGAAACTTCTTCATCTGATGAAAATGAGGATGATATGGACCCATCATTCTTACTTTCGCAAGAAGAACGTGATACCCAGCACAGTGATGAAACCTATAGTGATGAATCTGATGAAGAACACGAGGCCACTAGAGCAGCTGATATTGAAGCCTCTTCCTCAACAGCAAACAGTACAGAAAATAATAGTGGATCAAATTCAGCAATTCAGACAACATCATGGAGAGCTATGGTGTCAAGCAGTAGATCGTTCACTTGCACTGCAACTGAGATAAGACACTTCACCGATGAGCTTCCATGCAATCGTGAAATAGAACCAATTGATATATATAAAATTTTTGTCACTGACGAAGTTGTTGAGTTGATCGTCAACGAAACTAACCTTTATTTTGAAAAAACTGTGGGAGCAGTTCCAACCACCAGGCACTCGAAGGTCAAACAATGGGAATCTATAACATCAGAAGATGTTCGTAAACTACTGGGGATTCTAATTATGATGGGTTTGAATAAACAGCCAACTTTCGATTGCTACTGGGCAAAAAGCGAAATGTATGGTTATGAACTCATTCAAAAATCTATGTCTAGAAATAAATTTGAGCTCTTCATGCGCTTCCTCCATTTTGCTGACAATGAACAATCAGATGGAAGTGACAGACTGTATAAGTTGAGACCACTAATTCAGCTCATTTCACAAAACTTCTTGAAGTTTACTCCATGACAGGATGTTGTCATAGATGAGAGTTTGGTTTTATTTCGCGGACGCACTATTTTGCGTCAGTACATACCAAATAAAGCTCATAGATATGGATTAAAATTTTACAATCTAGGCACTGTTGAAGGATATACCTGGAATTTCATTCTATACAAGGGTCAAGGAGACACGGCTCCAAATTTATCGCACTCAGAATATGTGACACTTTCTCTCATGAAAGGGCTCCTAAAAGAAGGATGAACTCTTCTTGTCGATAATTTCTATACATCTGTAACTCTTGCCAGAAAGTTGTTGGAAAATCAAACTTATGTCTGCGGAACTCCGAGAAAGAACAGGAAAGGTAATCCTGGTTGTGTAGTGAATAAAAAATTGAAGAGAGGGGAAATATCATGAAAAGAAAATAGTGAGGGAATGAAAGTGCTGAAATGGAAAGATAAACGTGATGTTTTGATGCTAACCACCATCCCTGAACATATTGATGAGCTGGTTAGAGTTGCTCAACGTCGGGGAACAGAAACTCATAAACCACAGTGCGTTTTAGATTACAATGCTGCTAAGAAAGGTGTTGACTACTCTGATCAAATGGGAGCCTACTATTCTCCACTTCGCAAGGTCAGGAAATGGTATAAGAAGGCAGCATTTGAATTATTACTAGGAAAATCTGTGGTCAACTCTCTGATACTTTTCAACAAGTATTATACCACCAAAAAATTGTCAATGAAACAGTTCCGTGAGTCACTCGTCCTCTCACTCTTGACTGGAAAATCTAAAGAAGATATAAGGCGACCCTCTATTCAGGGTATAAGGTCTGAGCATGTGCTGTCTGAATTGCCAGGATCATGTAGATCAGCAAGAAAACGATGCAGAGGTTGCTATGATGTCATTAGTCAGAATGAAGGGAGTTCAGTTGCTGCAGCAAAAGCGCGTCGTGTGAAGACTGTCTGCAATCAATGTGAGGGTAAGCCTCATTTGTGCCCTCCATGCTTTCTGAGAACTCATGATGCGAAGTAAAATGTAGAAATGAGTCTTGGTAACAGTTATAGTCAAGTATAGTTAGGATTCTAATCAGTAAAGTATTTTTTTTTTCAAGTCTTATCAGGAAAACTATGTCACTTATTTTTATACAGGATTTATCAATTATTTCTTAATAAAGGAACTTCTTACATAGAAAATAATAAATTTTGAACACTAAACTTTCTTTCCAAACAAAAATTTTATCATTTATCCTTCCGTAAATACTTCAAATTAATTTTTGAAGATAATTGGTAAAAATTGGAAAATGTACCACCGGTGGTACATGCGGCGGTAAGTGAAATCCTTCAATGTACCACCGGTGGTACATGTGGCGGTTAACGTGTTATTCTTCCTCCTTTTTCTTAATGTGCTGTTCCTATGCGCTAATATAAGTGTCCTGTGCGTAGATTACACATTTCCTTTTGTTCCTTCCTTTTCTGATCTTGGGAACGCCTTGTAGTGGCTAGGGGAAGCCAAAACTATTATATATATATATATATATATATATATATGTATATATATATGTATATATGTATATATGTATATATATGTACTACAGTAATACAAATATGTGAATAAACGTACGGAACCAATTATGTTTATGCAGCTAGCTAATGCTCAGGTTCACTACCTTTACTTGTCCTAGATTTACATAACGAGTAAACCCCCGATGCACGTTTACGTTTTATTTTTAACTAACAATTATTATAAAGTAATTTAGGGGAACTAGAACGTTATCATTGTTTTCGTCAGGTCATGAGCTTGGCAGCATTGGAAACCCCGAGTCTTCAAGATACTTTGCGTCGAATGCTGCAGCGAATGATGACGAGAACACTGGCCCAGACGTATTCATTCACTGGGCTTGGTCTCAATCGGCAGCCTACGAAGAATAAATTTTCTTCTCATAAGGCATATCAGCTTCTCTTAAGTAAGTTATATTTCATGGTGAATTGAATTCACTGTAGCTACTTCTATATAGGAGCGGTATGATTTTTGTCGTGAAAATGTTGCACTGTTATATTCTTCCTACCTGCTTGTTTGTAAGTTTTTAATGTTTCAAGCATGTCATAATATAAGCGTGTTGAAAATTAGTTACATATTAATTGTAAATTAGCTATCAGTGAAAGCTTCGTACGATCTTTCTGTACTTGTTTCCTATAATTAATGGAGAGGGAACATACGTGACCAATGTGTTTTAGCTACTAGCTATTATGTGTTCGTTTTTTCCAGGCGCTCTACGGTGGACAAGATTTAGAGACGTGTCCCTCACCGACATAGAGAAACGAACTGCGTTGCTCCTGAGGCAGGCTGTGGACTGGTCCGGAAGTACTCGCAAGCGTAAACGTAGTAAGTACCTTCTTTTTGAATTTAGAAACCATTTGTAATCCATCTGGATTTAGAGATAAAATTAGAATGTGTAGAGTATTCAAGATTTTTCTCTATCAATTTGAATTTCATAATCGAATTGGGCGTTTGATTGAATTAAGGTTTGACTCAGTGAAGTTATACATTGCAATATTTATAAGTATGAAAAATGCAGAATTTTATTTGATGATGTACAAAGATGCTGAGAATATACATTAAATCACCTTATATTTACTAAGTTATTTAAATTACAATAATTATGAATGAATTGAAATAAAACTGCATAGGTTTGATTTAAATGAGAAGTAAATTTACGAAAATAATGGTGAGCTCGAGGCTACGGTTGTAGTTGAGTGTAGTTTACATGAAGACATATCTTGCCTCAAGTGTGCCAGGTAAAAATAAACACTGTTGAACACCTGAAACAAGTGATTTCAGCCTCAATTCAGGAAACAACACCTGCTATATTAAATTTTTTCCGGTGCACGGCCCCTCAGGGGGATACAACTATTGTATCTATGGGAAGTGACGCTCCCAGGGGGATAATGTCAGTGCCCGAATCACTGGTTAGGTAGGCCTTCTTTTTGTTGAAATATTGTGTCTTTTGTTTAGTTAAGGGCCAACTTTTTTCGGTTCACTGCTATCCTTTTATTGAGCACCGTCTACTTTTTTCTTGAACTTTTTTTCTTGTTTGAACTTCCTTCGTAACTTGCTGTTACTATGCGCTTGGTATCCTGTGCGGGGCACACCTCGTGCATAGAATCCCCTTGTACGTGTCCATACTAGATGGTCTCCTTCATTATTCCTCTGTGATATCGTCTTTGTTACTGAAAACGGAGTCTTAAACCACTAATATAATAATAATTTCCGGTGCACGGTAGATCACGGGAGACTATGCCCAGCCGTGCAAAAGGAGCAAATACCAGAGCATATTAAAATGAATTGATTCAATTTCGAGGTATGGTAGATGTTCTTACTGTTATAAAATTTCAGCATTTGAACATAGAAATTACGAGGAATTTCTAAATGACCTTGTCAGCGTATGTATTTTTTTTGAGGTATTGCTGTACGTATGACATGTGTATAGGGAAGCTGTTAGAACAGATGAATTTTGAGATATGTTCAATATCATTCGGTGTCGAAACAGAAAATGACGAATAGTGGTAGCCCAATCTGCCATGTTGCAGATGTTTAGGCGCAAAACGTGTATTTTTGTACTGCATTCTGAGGCACAAATATTCAATTAAAAGCTGTACTTCGATTGTTTGTCTCGTCAGACTAAGTTAAAACAATGTAATTCTATATATTTAAGGTGTTTGCGAGTGATTCTGTGAGAGGGAAAACGATAGCACGTTCTTTGGGATGTGGGAATCTATGCACGAAATTTGTGTCGTTCACCTGCTACATTGCAATATTGAGATTGGAAAAAACTAGAAAGTTGGGAGTAAAAACTGCTAGAAGAACGAAAGAGCAGTAAATGAGAAAATGTAAACAGTTATGAAAAAAATCTTCGAAAACATAATTAGCTTGTTGAGATGCTGTTCAACTTTTACCTAACTCATAGCTCCGGCCCTTACTTTCTTATAAAGTGTTGCAAATCCGGAACGTTCAATATTCCTACCCCGGTGAATGGAAGTTGTCAAAATCATTACTGTTACGATGATTTTTTCTAAGCGAAATTGTATTGTTTCAGATAGTGCAGTGGGATGCTCAGCTGGTACGTCGGTTGGTGCGCCCTGTGAGCAAGCATTTGTGGTGGAGCAAGAGTATTGTGCGGCGGGATGCTCAGCCAGTACGTTTGTTGGTGCGCCCTCTGAGCAAGTATTTGTGGTGGAACATGAGTGCCCCAATCGAGAAGAACAGTGCTCCGTCCTCGGGGGAGCCCTCGAGACATCGTTATCGCTTTAAAAGTTGATTTCGTAGAACATTTTTTTCTTTCACAAAAATGAGAGAAGTCAGTGATTAGAATTCATTACTTTGCTTTACAGAAAGTGAGCGGATATTATTTGAACAAGAGTAGCTTCTCAGTAGCTTTGTGCATTATTTTTACTCAAGGAAACGCATCCATCTTATTATTCTGTATTCTTGATTCGTTTTTTAATAAGCCCCTCATGATGATACGAACAGCATTTCAATAAGACTTGACACTGTTTTATTTAGTTAAGTGTTTGTTCATTTGAGTTTTTATTTGGCATGCCATTTAATTGAAATAGATTGAGCTTTCTGTTTTGCTCCGGACTTTCGTTATGGGTTTACTGCTTGCTGTCTTTTCTTCAGTTCTTGTGACTTTCTTCTTCTAATTTCCATTCAAGGATGTAATGTGCGGGGCACCCCTCGTGCGTAGAATCCCCTGTACGTGGCCATACTGGATGGTCTCCTTCATTATTCCCTCTCTTAGAACACCTTTGTTGTGGTTAGGGAGGCTTAAACTAACGTATGTAACTAACTCAAAAACTATTGAAATCTGATTATGTTTTCTGTTCTATGATTTGTTTGCACGCTTATAGAAAGTGGAAGTTTATTTAACTTGTTTTTGTTCAAAGTGGCCCTCTGTTGATATGTATTTCATGGAAATAGTCGGATTTAGACCCCTCAGGGGGATATAACTATTGTATCTATGGGCATTTACACGTCCAGAGGGATTGTCCCGATGTGGTTAGGTAGGCCTTCTTTTTGTTGAAATAGAATAGAGTTTTGTTTAGTTGAGGACCAGCTTTTCCGGTTCACTGCTATCCTTTTCTTCAGTACCTCCTACTTTCTTCGTCACCTCCTACTTTCTTCTTGAACTTTTTCTTGTTCGAACTTCTTTCTTGACTTACTGTTTCTATGCACTTGGTGTCCTATGATGGAAAAACACACCTTGCTCATAGATTCCCCGTGCACGGGCCTATACTAGATGATCCCTTCATTATTCCTCTCTTTAAATCGTCGTTGTATCGGATAGGGAAGCTTAAACTAATTAATAATCTAATCTTATTTAGATGTGTATGACAGCAATTGATCTCGATTAATGGTACCAAAGGCACTTTTTTCAAGGTGGTTAATAGACTATCTTATGTTATGTGTTATGTAGTATAAAGTATTTCTCTTTGTTTCTTTCTTCTTTCTGACATGCTGCTTCACCGTTGCTATGGCGTTATATATTGACTCGAACTAGACATTAGCTGTAGGCTGATATATCTGGGAACTTGTAAAGCAATAACTATTTATATGAAGGATTTAGGTTGTAATTTTTTGCTCTGGAACGTTGTAAAAAGTAGTAGAATTTAAAAATGGAATCATAGTAGACACCCTGTTATTACTGTTCATAATGTATCATCTAATCAATGTATCATGTAATTTAGCCATTTTCGCAAATAAATTTCGTCCAATTGAGGTATTAGCTCCAGTGCAGTAGCTATATGCCTTATTGTTAAGCCACTTCGCGCGCCTGGTGGGATCTTGGTTTTGGGTGAGTCTGTGCGTGTGCCTGATTCTGGTTTATTATTATCATTATTTTATGCTTGAACGCGATCTTTACTGTCGCTCCATTAAAAGAACTTTATACGTTGATTTCTTTAAATATATGTGCATTTTTTAAATCAGATTCCTTATCCTGAATATCTTATAGTTTTTTTATTTTTTCATGGGAGTGAATTGTTACTTATATCTGTAGATGTTAACTAATCTCACGGACAGTGAGTGTCTGTGTCTTCAGTGTCTTCAGTGACTCCGTGGCGTGAGGACGGGTGTGGCGCTCGCTCCGAAACAAAGTGCCTATTGTTAGAAAGAATGTACCTCTAACCTAAATGGGTACCCACTCGCGTCCTGAGTATTCAAATGTGATATAAATACCCCATATATAAAAATAATCAAACTAAGAGTATAATATTCCCTCAAAAGTGTGAGAGTATTCAACCCTCGTTTACACAACGACCGAATTCCCTCCATCTTCAAAATGACTAACAAACGACGCATTACCAACAACAGCAGCAACAACAGCATCGAGTTTGAACCGAAGTTTGGTCAATACCCTGATGTGTCTAGCCTTACGAAAGACGGTAAAGAAGTGGTTTCTGTCCTTATAAAATACTTCGATTCAGTGATGACAAAATTTAATAGTGATATTGTTCAAGTGCAAAATGAAATAAGCCACCTTAAAACGCTATTTGAAACAAAAGAAGCGGAACACAAAAAAATTCTCGAAGAACAGAATGAGAAAATAGATAGCTTAACCTCCCGCCTCGACCAGTTGGAAAAAAATGATCAGCGCCGAGACATTGAAGACAAAAAATGTACTCTCGTCATTTCTGGAAAGGAAATACCGCCATCTCACGCAGGCGAAATCTGTAAGGATACAGTCTGCCAGCTCCTGAAGGACAAGATCAACATTGACCTCTCCGGCACTGACATTACGTCAGCTACAAGAATGGGGAAAAAAAACAATAACTGGGAATGTAGATCAAAGAAACATTGCATTTGAACTAAAACATTATAACAAAAAACGTGAAATTCTCAACGCCTGCCGAGAAAAGAAACCACAGTTCTTCTTCATAAATGAATACCTCATACCTTCACGAGCTAACGTCATGTACATTCTAAGGATGGCCAAAAGGAAATTCCCGGATAAAGTTGGAATCCCAAGAACACAGGATGGAAACATCTTCATATTCAACCCAGGAAACCCAGATTCAAGACGCCGCGAGATCAACACGCCAGATGACCTCGAGCAATACCTGATGCAACAACTAAACATGTCATCACAGCAGATCATGGGTGACTAGACTAGGTGATCCCCTAAATTAGTCAATTTCATTTTCATCCCCTAAATATGTCAATTTCGTATTAATTTAACCTCAATTAGGTATCATGTCAGTAAACCTCAACTTGATGCTAGTTCAACCTGAATCTATACAAATGTATAACAGATGTGCTTGTAAACATTTATGACAGCTGTGTGTGAACTTTTGAAACAACGCAATCAGCAATTTTTTACCTCCCAATGTTACTGTGAATTTTTTCTCTTCTTAACCACTTAAGTATTATTACGCGTAAACCATATTAGCTGATTATATCATTGTCGTTGTAATCTTCTTATAATCTGATAATCGCTTCTGCCCTCCACTGCCATCGTACAACCATATTAGCTGATTATATCATTGTCGTTGTAATCTTCTTATAATCTGATTATATCATTGTCGTTGTAATCTTCTTATAATCTGATTATATCATTGTCATTATAATCTATCAGCAATTTTTCACTTACCAATATTACTGTGAATTCTTCCTTATTTACCACTACAGTTATTATTACGCGTAAACCATATTGGCTGATTGTATCATTGTCATCATAATCTTTAAAACTTATTCCCTCTTGTATGTGAACTTATGAAAACGCCCTCAGCAATCTGTTTGCACCAATGTAGTGATATCGAACTCCAATATTATAACAAATAAATAATAGATGTGTGTGTAAACATCTATGACATCTGTGTGTCACATTTTGTAACATCGCAATTAGTAATTTTTCACCAACCAATGTTACTGTGAATTCTTCTTTATTTACCACTACAGTTATTATTACGCGTAAACCATATTAGCTGATTGTATCATTGTCGTCATAATCTTTAGAAACTTATTACCTGTTGTATGAGAACTTGCGAAAACGCCCTTAGCAATCTGTTTGCACTAATGTTGTGATATTGAACTCCATTATCACTCGCTCATGGACTGAGTTTGTGTGTACTCACGAAATCGCGCTAGATTTTTCTTTTTTACACTATTCTCTCTTACTTAATAAGCTACTTTTTAGACTGAAATATCCCTTTAAGCTTGACTCTGTATTTCGTTTTAAGCTCTATAGAACCTAATTCTTACTTTTAGTTATTTTAAATGACTGATCACCCTGTAATATTTGAGGAAATCGATCCAGATTTCAATCATTTGAACAGAATATATCCAAACCTAAACGACTCTCAAGAGTGTAGGTATACTAATATATCAGAATTCAACGAAACTATACGAATAACTGACCGAGATTTCTCACTCCTGCGTTGGAACTGTAGGTCACTCTATCCAAAATTGGAAGAGATACAATGTACTATTACTGAACTTAAATATAACCTAGACGTGATTAGCTTCACCGAAAGCTGGCTAGATGACTCGACTAAAGACATGATTCGATTTGAAAATTATCATAGTTACCATTCGCTAAGAAAAAAACAGCGGGGCGGAGGCATCAGCACATATGTATCTAACCACATAGACTCGAGAACCATAGCAAGTGCAACCATGACTCAGGATCATATAGAATCACTCTTCGTAGAACTTTTTAGAGATGGTAAACGCATTGTGCTTGGAACGGTGTATAGGCCTCCTACAGCCTGTCCTATATCCTTCCTGAATGAATTGAATTGTATTATTTCTCAGTTCAACAGGCCCTTATACAATGACATAATAATATGCGGTGACTTCAATTATGATCTACTGAAACATGAAAGCCATGAACCAATCTCTAATTTCCTAACTACCTTTCAGTCTCAATCCTTCCTTCCGATCATTACAAAGCCTACACGAATAACCTCAGAGTGTGCTACGCTGCTTGACAATATCTTTATGACAGACCCTAGTGATTTTCTTGCTGGAATAATTACTTCTGACTTATCAGATCACTTCCCAGTTTTTCTTATTAAGAAAAATGTCTATATTGCTTGCAACACCAAGGCACGGGCTGAAACTTACTCATATCGTAAAATAAACGAATCAAATCTTGAAGAAATGCGCACCGTTCTAGAAGAATCAATGCCTACATTGCACATCTCTCAACAAAACAATAATACTACGAGCATTGATGAAGCAGTAGTAAAGTTGACTGAAACTATAATGACCGCATACAATCAGTGTTGCCCAATTGTAACTCGTACAGTTACCCCGAAAAATAAACATAAGCCCTGGATTACTAGAGACATCGTGATAAATATAAAGAAACGTCAAGCGTACCTAGCCCTCCTTTGCGAAGGACGAATATCTAGAGAAACATATAACCGATTTAGAAACTATGTAACAAACCAGATAAGAACATCAAAAAAGAACTACTTTACGCTCAAGTTTACTCAATTCAAAACTGACGTTAAAAAGACTTGGCATCTCCTTAACTCCTGCTGTAAACCGAATAATGCCGATAAAAAGAAAATTGAATATGTTGTTCAAGATAATGTAAAATATCATGAGAAGAAAGAAATTGCTAATCTCTTTAACAACTTCTTCGTAAACGTAGGGAAAACAATAGCTGATGGTATTCCAAGTGAACCTACTGATCACCTGGAATTTATGGATCATATTCGAGAACCCAACTCCTTTTTCTTTACGCCTACAAACTCCTTCGATGTAATTAAGTGCATAAACAACATGAAAAATAAATCGAGTGGGTTACAAACGTTTCCGACTAAAGTACTTAAAGTTATTGCTGACATTGTAGCCCCACTGATATCAAATATTATTAACCAGTCTCTCTTACTAGGCACTTTCCCGAACTCCCTCAAAGTTGCTAGAGTAACCCCTATCTTTAAAAGTGGTGAAAAAACCTGCGTAAACAATTATCGACCTATCTCCATTCTACCAATTATTAGCAAAGTATTCGAAAAGATTGTGTATAAAAAAGTGTACTCTTATTTTGAACAAAAATCATTTCTTTACGATAAACAATACGGTTTTCGCTCTAAAAAATCAACAACACAGGCTATATTAAATCATTTACAATTCCTCTATTCTAATATAGATGAAGGAAAGCCTGTCTTCTCTGTATTTCTTGACTTCCGAAAAGCATTTGATTGTGTGGACCATAAAATACTATTATCGAAACTACACTGTTATGGCATTCGAGGGATTGCCCATGATTGGTTCAGATCATACCTAACAAATCGGAAGCAATACGTTGTCATTGACGACGCAAAATCAGACCCACAGACAATTAGCCATGGAGTTCCACAAGGATCTGTTCTCGGGCCTCTCTTGTTTCTGATTTTTATCAATGATATTGTAAAATCTACATCATTCTTCAAATTCATACTTTTTGCCGATGACAGTACGCTTTCTGCGGTCCTTCCGAACCAAAATCCTGCTATGATTGTGGAGAGTATAAATACTGAACTTCACAAGGTTTCATCGTGGCTCAAAGCTAATAAAATAAGCCTAAATATCGATAAAACAAATTATATTACTTTCTCATACAAGAAAGATGTATCTCTCCCATGCATTAAAATTGGCGAAGGTGAAATCGAAGAAACCAACTCATGTAAGTTTCTGGGCATCATAATAGATAAACATCTGACCTTCAAAGAGCACATCACTCATATTAGTTCTAAATTATCAAAATCCATCGGAATCCTAAATAAAGTTAAAAATTTTCTGCCTGAAACAGCTTTACAAATGCTCTACCGAACGCTCATTTCTCCATACTTGCAATACGGAATAGAAGCATGGCACGGAACTGATAAAAATAAAACCAACAAAATTTTTACTCTGCAGAAAATGGCTGTCAGAGCGGCAAAGAACCTAGAATATAATGCTCACACAAATGATTCTTTCAAAAATTTACAAATACTTAAACTTTCGGATCTCTACAAAATCTCCATTTGTAATTTCATTTACAAAACATTAAGAAATGATGGCGACAATAGCCTAAGACAATTATTGACTGCGCAAACTGGTCATCACGACCATTTAACCCGAAATAGAAGTAAATTCATGCTTCCTTATTATTCAAAGGCCAGGTCGCAACACAGTATTCTCTTCGTTGGAACCAAAACTTGGAACTCTATACCTGCAGAGATCCGTGAATGTAATTCGTACAAAGTATTCAAAAGACATCTTGAGTCTCACTTCCTATCAGAATACTAGTAGTGTAAGATCACCGTGTCGAAATCTTGCCTCCTACATGTAACTAATGATAATGTCATAATGTAACTTGCCTTGTGTACCACAACCAATCTTCTCTCTGCTCTTGAATCGTTTTATCGAACATACTGTTAAATATAGCCGACTTGACCTATATTGTAAAATACAGCATAAAATATCGAGTTAATTATCTCAATGATCAGTCTAATGAGAAACTAGGTTAAGTGAACTAGGTTAAACTTTTGTACACCCTAGAATAGCGTGATAGTAGGATGCCAGGTAGCTATACTCAAATTTGACCATTGTACTAGACTTAAGTAAAATTCTACCTCTGTATCACCTGTGGTAAATAAATTGTTTAAATTGTTTAAAAATTGTTTAATCAAGATGCAGGCTTGCCTGCACTACTCAGTCTTGACGCAAGGAGCTTCGGTCTTACGTCAGGACAAGTAGTGCAGGCAAACCAGTGCTAGGATAAGATAGGAATCCCACAATTCTGAACGGGTCAGGGCAGGATTCCCAGCGTTAGAAACGGAATACTGCTGGCAAGCCAGTGCTAGGAAAAGATAGGAATCCCACAATTGTGAACGGGTCAGGGCAGGCTTCCCAGCGCTAGAGACGGAATACTGCAGGCAAGCCAGTCTTACGGTAATGGGATATAATATTTTGCCCGTGCCTCAGGATGGTCTTCCGTTACTGGTCCGGCGGTAAGAAATGGGCTGCCTTCGTCAATCCAATACCGGACGACATCTTGGACATTCCGTGAAAAGTCCAGTAATGAGCTTACTGGGTGAAGGCTGGTTCTCCTTCTCTGTGCTCTGTAACGACCCTTTGAACAGCCATCGACAAATGCGGACTGGGTAGCAGCCCTCCTCGCCCGAAGGCATTATTTATGTTATTTCATCTATCAATGAAAACTTCTTATTTATATTCTTTATAATAATTTATAATTAGGTAAAGTGGGAACAGACGGACAAGAATGTATTTCTGATTAATATAAGTGAAAGATACATTAATATCATCCCCTTTTTGTTCTTTCATGTAGGTAACTGTATGGAAACATGAAACTCGCAAAAGTACAATTAATGCGCAGAAATTGGGAGACAAGTGATTATATTTTGAAAGGTATTATATATGCATTGAGTTACAAACCTGATGAAACAGCTGTCTTCTTGATGATAAATTCAGTCCAACTTTTTCTTGGAGTCGTGTTTTCCTTGGCCAAGCCTGGAATATTTGATCCGTCTGGTGGTCAGTAGCACTTATTAATGTTTCCAATTTTGGTTGTTCATTTTGATGGTACTACCTCCCACTGACTATCGTCAAAATAAACTCATAAATATTTTTTTGCTTTATTAGTCATATTTTTTACTATTCCAATTATGATATGGGTTAATTATTAGTTCAAGATTCACTGGAATTAATTAATTGGCAAACAATTAAACCATGATCACAAGGAGCAAGAAACATCTTGCAATGTAATTTATCTACAGAAACTTCAGCCCTGATGAGGGGTTCCATTAACTTATAAATTCCAATAGATTTAGAATCCACTGGATAGGTGAAGTAACTTTCTTTATGAGAGAAATACTCAATTTGGCAAGTATCATTAGAAAAGCTTCGCACAAAAGCAATATCTCCACTTTCCAGCATTACACAATTATCTCGATCATGAGTTGAACCCTTTCTTCCTTGAACCCTTTCTTCTGTAGAGAGGAAACTGTCAGAAATATTTTCTTGGAAAGCAATGTTTGAGTCTGCAATTTGTTCCTCCTGGTTAATGCTAGTAGAAGATCCTGGTGAGCTTGCAGTAAGAGAGGAGCTGCAGTCTGAATCACTGTTGTTAGGAGCATCAGGCAGAATATTTTCAGCAATAACAGGAAAATGTTGCCTAACATTAGGTGCACTTTTTGGACGAGTCACTAAAATCATTTCCTGTAACCTACGTTTTTTTTGCTTTGACCCTAGCCAAATGTATGGGATTTTCTCCATTATCACTTTTACCCAGCCACTGAAAATGTTCTTAAATATCACTGTACATAAACAGATATGCAATTGAATAACATTGAATAACATTCATGTTATGATGTTTATCACTGTCAAAAAATAATAAAGTAAATCAAATAGTCTATATATATACTGAATTTCACAGAAAATGAATATCAAAACTATAATCTATAGAATTGTCATGCAAACACATAGCTAGTTATCTAGGTACCAACTGCACAAATTTACTTGAATGGTGATCTTTAATAAATCAAAATGAATACTAATTAGACATATATAAAGTCAATATTGTTTGTCCGGTCTGCAATTATAACCAATAATTTAAAAATTCCTTGTTAACAACTGAATGCTCACTTAGTCTTATGGTGAGCCACATTCAAGAAGGGGGAAACTTTTCTCCAGATTTCTGGAAAGTCTTGCATATTTCTCCCAAGATTTCTAAACTTTTACAATTATTTCATTAGGGCTTGTTAAAAATGAAGATAGCTCACAGTTCCACTTTTCCATCCAAATATCTGGGGAGATCTGTCACATTTTTTAATGTGGATGGCAGGCCCTATATTAGGAAAAATAATGGTATGCAAATAATGCGAGCTCATTTCTAATTTCCAGCAATAATGGAATTTAAATGAATGGAAATTCATTACACACACAACATAATCTTTTACACAAGTACAGTTCTGATCAACAAAATGAAAGACAATCATGTTCAAGTCACTAATAATCAAGTGGTTTAAGTTATCATTACATTATAACTAGGATTTCGCAGGCCACGCAATTCTAACTACACTGCTAGTTAGCATCTCTGCCGCTACGATATACCTAAGCTAAACTAGGCTATCAATATAAAGTTAGCAGGCCAGTACTCATACAGTTCTGACATGTTATAACTACAAAGTAGTGCAGGGTCTAATAAGTGCTTATAAACGTAAAATTATAATCATCGATCATTAATTAATTCCTTCCCACATTGAATTTGGATGAAGTATTTCACAAGCTGTCAGTTCTACTGTCACTGAAAGATCATAGTAACCACTGGAGTCACGGAGCGAAAACTGCGGCGTGTTTAGAAAATAACTGCAGGGGCACAAAGAAAAGATTTTTAAAAATGACTGCCGCCACACTGCAAACAAGCTAAACAGGTACTCTTAACGTCACATAATTGATTAAAATGATGCAAATAGAGGTAAAAGCAGAACTCACGACTGAGTATGATATAATTCTATCAACTGTATTTTAACGCATTATGTAAATTCTTTTTTTATTTTGAGAGAAGTGGAATTAGTTTCACAATGAAGACGATAACCAAACAGAAGCAGCACTGAAGATTGACTGAAGTAACTAGCTATAGTGCAACGGGGCGGCCGGCTCGCATAAACCGCACCTCGTTAATTTGAGGCATGGAGCTAGGATATATGGAGGGAGCATAGCCGATTCCAATCGGGTTCAAATTAGCTGCAAAAGTTGGGAGACTGGGACCTTGGCAAGGCCTCACACGTGAGCCAACCACAGACGCTTGGCTGAAGTTGGCTCCTCCTCACCTCCTCTACAACTCGTTCATTTGCCAAAGCAAGATTAGTACCGCTCCACAAATCGAAGGATGAGGTGCGCGTGCAAGTCGCTCTCTAATTTGTTATATTCAAGGGCCTGTAATCTTTACAGTTTTTAACTCTTAATGTATCTTTGCTAGTAATTTTGATATTATTAAGTGTCCTCGAGTGAGGAAACACAATTTATTATCTTTCGGAGTCTTAGAATCCCAAATTAATGATTACGATAAACTCAACAGCTGGAAGAGCAATCTGCGAGCATGTGCGCACCCTAGCTTAGTTAGTAGGTAACTGGCTTCCGTGCTGACGTCACACTTGCGAGACGGCTATTGGTTACCACAGACATGGGAGAAATCTCAAAAACTGGTTCTCTTCACAGACGGCTATGCTCCCTCCATATATTCTCCCTCCACGATTTGAGGCTACTTTGAACGAGGTCTAAACCTGTATGAAACGGACCGAAGGAGCGAATTGTTTCATTTTCTGTTGAGTCCCGTCAAATTTTGACATTAATATCTTTTATGTGATGACAAAAATATACCTATGTTGCTTTTTTATACGTAGATCAAATAAAGCCACATATATTTGTTTTGATTAGAATACTGCTTCCTGTGACATCTGGCAACATTAGAGAACAGTTACCAACTTCCTTACCAGATTAAAAATTATGAAATCATGCTTCGAAGAAACTAAAATGAGTTTATTCTTTATCAATAGTGAATAACTCACATATTCAAGTAATAAAGCAAGAAACCGTTGAACTTTTAACGAAATGAACAACACGCTGATGCTGAAGAAAATGTTAGGTAGCTACTAGCAGCTTTCATGTTACTACCTACATATCGTTAAATTACTATACTTGAATGAAAAATTATGATGACAGCAGTTACATTAAAATGACCCACCATCTAAAAATCGACTTGATTTTCAAAATGTGTGTTTAGTATTATTGTAAACTTCGGTGTTTTGGGAATTGACATGCGATGCTGCACTGCTGTGGATGCCGGCAAACCCCTCCCTCAGCCCCCCGAAGTTGAATGACTCACGCAGCTTGTCGCGTCTCAGTTTATGACTATTAACTGAGTTGCTGGCTGACGTGCAACTATTTACAGCTGACCATAGTCATGGTGGCTGTTGCATTTCAACTAATCACAGATGCCGTTTTATATGTT
This sequence comes from Morinoia aosen, assembly GCA_030386875.1. Lineage (NCBI taxonomy): Eukaryota > Metazoa > Arthropoda > Malacostraca > Amphipoda > Talitridae > Morinoia > Morinoia aosen. The sequence continues at coordinate 48,161,077 of CM059575.1, forward strand.
TAGAGGCCGGATTGGGTAGCATTGAAGTCATTACAGTCTGATCTGATTATACAACTATACATGCATCAATAAAGAAGAGAGAACCAGGAAAATGGTATAAAGCATTTTTCATTAAAATGTATTCTCGAGACTGTGAAAAGACTCGTAAAAATTGGACGTTTCGAGCCTTCGCTCGTCATCAGCAATAGGTACAAATTCGAATGTCGAATTTATTTTCCAATGTTTCAAATCGAAACGTCCAATTTTTACGAGTATTTTCACAGTCTCGAGAATACATTTTAATGAAAAATGTTTTACACCATTTTCCTGGTTCTCTTTTTTTTTATTGAAAATTCGAAAATACCGAAATAGCTGCTTCGAATACATGCATCAATAGTATCTTTTACTATACTAGGAATTCAAGCATATTATTATCAGAAGAAGGCAAGTTGGCCTGTGAGAAAATAAATACCGTAATCCGAATGTAGGAAAAAATACCATAAATAAACCTTGGCCATCATGTCTTAAATCCATACAGGTAGTTATGGACTTTTTATGAGCGACATATGGGTCGCTTTTACATGTGATGACATTTCATCCTGTAAACATACCAAATTACGCGTATGGTAAGCCAAAATCCAATAAACATACCAAGTCACTGCCCTGATTTTTAATAGGGTATCATCCATGCTTCTATAGCACCTCTTCCAAGCCGTCCATTAGATGCATTAATAATATTGCTGGATCTGATTCACACGTATACGTTTCGTCGCTTGCTCATCTTTTCATTCAGAATTCTGCACATCTAGAATTTTCCTATCTATTTTATATGATCAGCATTTTTGAGGTGAGGCTATTTCTCTTCTCGCCAAAGAAACGGAAGACATTTTCTTCAGCGGGTTTCTTGTTGGGATTTACTGTTCCATGTCTGAGCATTGACTCCAGCATTCAAAAATTATGCAAAAACAGGTGTTACACCAAGTTATTATTTTAACAGTACGTTGAAGCATCTAGCGTAGTTACTCAGTTTACAATTTCAGTTTGAGTCTTTCGCAGTCCAGCTCCTTCCATCTACGCTTTAGTCAACGACTAGGAGACGGAAATTTCTGGCTACTGTGAAGACTGCCTCCTCATTACCTTATGATGTACAAACTCGGTTCCTTAATAAGGCAAACACGTGTGAGAACTCATCATCACCGTCTTCAATACAAGTTCTCACCATCACCAGATGCCGGCAGACGCTCGAAACGATTCTGCACTACGGCTCGCACCGCGCCAACCCTCCAAGTTTGTCATTATCATCAATTTTTCCCTGCCTGGCTGCCTATCGCAGCACCAAGTTGCATAACTTAACGAAACTTTCGTGAAGTTCGTTAAGTTTTTGGTAATTAAACGGAAACTTCAGATGGTCCATCAGTAGTATGAAGCATCCTTATAATGCACCATTATTATTGAAGAACTTTTGTTATGTGCTCGGAAGATTTTCTGCTGCAAGCGGAGGGTGAACAAACGCTACAAAATAAATATCCATTAAGCTGTGCATTAATTTTTTCAAACCTTTCAATGAGTGAGCTGTGGCTGAAGGATAAAAATAGTTAGCTTCACTTGTTGGAAGAAGGTGGAAAGAGAGTAGGAGAATATTTTTTTGTGAAAGTTTCAAGCTGAACTTATGTTTGTACTTTTAATCAGATGCTCGAAACGTTACTCAAGTTTAACACTGCATTCCTAAAAATTTGAAATTATAATTTAATAAAGCTTAATTTTCATGTAGAATTCGGCTCCAAAGGAATGCACATTTTTTGCCGGTATTTAGTAATACTAAATACCGGGGGGGGGGGGGGGGGTTAGTAATACCGGGTTAGTATTACTAACCCCTCCCTGTGGGGGGGGGGGTTAGAATTCTCCCACCGTGGTCCGCTGCGTGTCGTAAGAGGCGACTATAGTGGACGGAGCGAGGGGACTGGGGATCCCCTTCTCTGTAATGATTTTCCCGAGAGGCAGAGGCAGCAGGCCAATGAAGGGGGTGAGAGAGGTCGAAAGACCACTCAAACCCTAGTACTAGGATCTTTGAATGTAAGGGGGTGTGGAAGTAGAGCAACTGAGAGTAAGAAGGAGGAGATCGGAAGAATGATGTTAAACCGGAAGATGGATGTATTGGCCTTGAGTGAGACGAAATTGAAGGGTAGTGGTGAGTTGATGTTAGGGAATGCGGGAGGGAGAGTGTCTGGAGTACGTGGGGACATGCAAGAGAGGGTGTGGCTATATTATTGAGTGTAAGAATCAGAGAGAAAGTAGTTGAATGGGGTGAGGTGTGATCAAGAATAATGTGGGTGCGAGTGAAATGGGGGGAAGAGTCATGGGTGTTTGTGAGCGCGTACGGACCGGGATCGGAGAGGAGTGGGGAAGAGAGAGAGGAGTTTTGGGAGAAATGGTCCGAGTGTGTGGCTAGAGTGGGGAGTGGTTGTAGAGTTGTGCATGGTGATGGGGGACCTGAATGCAAGAGTGGGTGATGAGGTGGTGGATGGTGTCGTTGGTAAGTACGGAGTAGCTGGGGTGAATGAGAGTGGGGATTTCTTGGTGGGGTTATGTGTGGAGAGTGAGTTAGTGGTTGGGAATAGTTTGTTTCAGAAAAAAAGTATAAACAAGTATACATATGTGAGGACGAATGGAGGTGTGATAGAGGAGAGAGCATTGATGGATTATATTTTGGTTAGCAGGGGAGTGATGGGTCGTTTGCTCGATGTGCATGTGTTCCGTGGTGAGATGAATGGGATTTCGGATCATTATTTGGTGGAAGGAAAGCTGAGAGTTAGTGGAATATGGGGAGGTGTAAAAAGGAGGAGTGGAAGGGAGGTGTTAAATGTAAGCAAGTTACATGATTCTGAGCGTGAGTGTGAGTCAGGAGAAGATGAAAGTGGAGTATGGGAGGGTGAAGGAAAGTGAGGTGGGTGGAGTGGAAGGGGAATGGAAGTTGTTTAATGATGCGGTGGAAAAATGTGCAAGGGAAGTGTGTGGGGTAAGGAAGGTTGGAGGGGGGATTAGAAAAGGGAGTGAATGGTGGAACGGAGAAGTAGGAGCGGCTGTAAAAAGAAAGCGGGGGGCGTTCGAAAGGTGGTTGCAACGAGGCAACCAGCAAAATTTTGAAGAGTATAAGGAGAGGAAGAAAGAGGTACAAAGAATGGTAAGGAGAGCGAAGAGGGCGGCGGATGAGGAATGGGGGAGGAAGTTGGGAGGGGATTTCATGGAGAGAAGGAAGGTTTTCTGGAAGGAAGTGAAGAGAATTAGGAAGGGTCAGGTGGAGAATGAGGCAAGAGTGAAGGATACAAATGGGAGGCTGCTAGTGGAGAGTTGTGATGTGAGAAAGAGATGGGCGGAGTATTTTGAGGAACTGCTGAACGTGAGGGATGATAGGATTGCGAGAGTAGTAGCTGTTGGAAGTGATGTTAGAATGCCTGTGTTTGGTGAAGTGAATAAAAGTCGAATAAGAAGTGCAGAGGTGAGATGTGCGTTGGATGAAAAGAAAAATGGGAAAGCTCCAGGTTTGGATGGTTGCACGGTTGAATGTCTAAAGAAAGGAGGAAATGTGGTTATAGAATGGTTGGTGCGTTTATTAAATGTGTGTTTCGAGGCTAGTAAAGTGCCGGTTGATTGGAGTAGCGCGTGCGTAGTTCCGTTGTACAATGGGAAAGTTGACAGGTATGAGTGCAGTAATTCTAGGGGTATAAGTCTACTGAGTGTCGTTGGGAAGCTGTATGGAAGAGTGTTAATTGGAAGAGTGAGAGTGTTGACGGATCGTGCGCTTGCTGAAGAACAGTGTGGTTTTAGGTGTGGTAGAGGTTGTGTGGATCAAATGTTTGCTGTGAGGCAGGTCAATGAAAAATACTTATTAAAGGGAAAGGATGTATATTGGGCATTTATGGATCTAGAGAAGGCGTATGACAGAGTGGATCGCGAGGCTTTATGGCAAGTGGTAAGTTTGTATGGAGTGGGTGAGAGACTGTTGAATGCGGTCAAGAGTTTCTACATTGATAGCAGAGCATGTGTGAGAGTAGGGAATGAGGTGAGTGAATGGTTCCCAGTTGTGACAGGTGTGAGACAGGGATGTGTGATGTCGCCGTGGTTGTTTAATTTGTTTATGGATGGTGTGGTGAGAGAAGTGAATGCCAGAGTGTTGGGAAGAGGTGCGCAGTTGGTGGGACGAAATGGTATGTATTGGGAAGTGTGTCAGCTGTTGTTTGCAGATGATACAGCGCTTGTGGCTGATTCAGAGGAAAAACTGAGGAGACTGGTTACAGAGTTTGGTAGAGTGTGCGAAAGGCGGAAATTGAGGGTAAATGTGAATAAAAGTAAGGTGATGAGATGTTCAAGAGGTGGAGTGTTTGGAACTTTGGATGTGAGGTTGAATGGGGAAGTTTTAGAGGAGGTAGAGCATTTTAAGTACCTCGGGTCGGATGTGACTGTTAAGGATAGTATGGAAGTAGAAGTGAAGCATCGAGTGAGTGAAGGTTGTAAGACATTGGGTGCAATGAGGAAAGTTTTTGAATGCAGGAGTTTGAGTATGAATGCTAAGAGGGGACTGTATGAAAGTTTGATTGTGCCAGTTTTGTTGTATGGAGCAGAGTCCTGGGGGTTGAGAGCAGCTGAGAGGAGGAAGTTGGATGTGTTTGAGATGAAGTGTTTGAGGAGCATGTATGGAGTAACTAGAAGAGATAGGATTAGGAATGAGTTGGTTAGGGAGCAGACGGGTGTTATCAAAAAGTTGAGTAGGCGAGTGGATGAAAGAGTGCTTGGATGGTTTGGGCATGTAGAAAGAATGAATGTTGAGCGGCTGGTGAAAAAGATATATATGTCGGAAGTGAGTGGTCTTCGAGCGCGAGGTAGACCACGGATGAGTTGGATGGATGGGGTGCGACGTGCTTTGTATGAGAGGGGTCTGACTGTGGACGTGGCGAGAGGGATGGCTGCGGACAGAAGTGAGTGGGGGCAGTGTATAAGGAGGTAATTTTTATTTTTGACGCGTTACTGGAAGCTGCCCGCGTGTGATGGGGTTGACCTGTCATGTGCGGGGGAGGGGCTGCACTCAATGAAGCGGTCGGGGTAAACCAGCTGTTGCTGTCGGGCCTGACTGTGGAAGGTGGTTGTGCTGGGCTGCTGCTGATCCTGGCAGTTCAGGTGCGGCCAGTGCTGCCTCTCTCGCCTCCTAGTGACTAAGTGTGGTGATTGTGGCCTGCTGTCGGCTACCCTCCCATGGGGAGGATAAGCCCGGTATATGTATGTATGTATGTATTTAGTTTTACTTGAAATAATGAGAAAAAATTAAAGTTTCTGGCTAAATTTGCTGAAAGTAAGGCCTTCTACAAAGAATTAAACTAAGGCGAAAGTCTGATACATTTGACTTTCCCTTCACCGCGCGCCAGATATGGCACGAACCAAATTACATAAACAAAAAAAAGTTATTTTAGCGCTCTTGTTCGCCACGTTCCACGCACCGTAATTTTTTTCACAATGTTATTTCTAACAAATGTAAGAGAGATTGCTGAGGTTTACTCCTCGTTAATGATCTAAGGTTTTTTCTACTCCCGTCATAAAAAATGAGAAAAAACGATTGGAATGGGCTTGTAGAATTTCCTTCGTCATGTACCTTGCAACGTTAGTCGAATATTCGGCGATGATCCAAGTCACTGAGAGGTTAATCGTCGTACTTCTAACTTAGTTGGTAAACTTACAATAAATGCAATTGTGTTGGTACTCACGGAGCGCTTCAAAAGATATTTGGAGCTAAAGTTACAAAATGTGTTTAAGCGTTGGAATGCGTTTTAATTGAGGGTTTCAGTATTTTTAAATGTGTTGTAGAATTGAATAGCGTCTAAAGTGAACATTTTTTAAGTGCTCAATTCGAAATTCACGAAGTTTTCCAGATTTCAGACCTTTATATCAAACAAACCCTGTTACGTAAGAGCATGAAGTTTTCTTCACTTTTTACCATAAGTACTGTCATAAATTTCAACATGTGCGTTTGTTGTGGCCAGAAGTACAAACATTTACGCAAAATTTGAGCTCACGCCTGTGATTCTTTGATATCAGCGTAGTTACCGTTGCCTCAACTGCTGTTATGCATGTGTTTTGTACAATTGTTCCCCATTAAAGTTGTTAATGTTTTTTACACGTGGTGAATCTTGTCAATATTTATTTCTCGACTTACTTTCAGCTGAGACATGCGATTTTGCTTCATGGTACCATCATACTCATGGTTTTCTCTTCCAATGACATCTTATCTGTGATTCCTGACTTACTTGGTGTATAGAGTGTTCACAGTAGTTTCTGTAAGAAAACAAAATGAATTTTGCTAATTACTCAACAGAATAGGAAATTAGCACAGTCATAGATACACTTACTTTTAAATTTTAAATTTCATTTATCGAAGAAAGACCCGACAATATGCATGCTGCCTGACAGAAATAATTCTAACAACTCCATTTTCAGCCTGTACATATGACCTCTGGAAAATGAAAAATATTAGTAATAATGTGAGAAATGGATTTTCATGAAACGTAACACTAAGTGCAATGAGAATGGCACACTAAGGTTATCTTGATTACCCTTGATTACCTCTAAAACACCGTTGTTGATTTTAACTACAATAAATTATTTATATTTGGTAGTCAACGCTATGTTTGGATTTCGATGCTGCTCCTGCATATGTTGTGTTGGGGGGGGGGGGGGGGGGGGAGGAAGAGGCTATACGCATATTTTCATATTTTTTCATGAGGAATACCTCTCTTACCATCTAATTAATGCATGTGTGAAATATTAGAGTCCAATTTACACTTATTCCTATGAAATTTCTAAACTTAAAATGAAGCAAGTAATGCAGCTGTGCTCGCAGCGCAAATTATAATTGACAACTGATCCTGAGTGTTACTTGTAGCGTGTAGTTGGAAGCAACTCCGTGCAGTTCGTTCATAAGCCTACGCTTTGTCTAACTGTTATTTTTGTTAAATTCAAATAGAAAGTTGAGAAGATCGACCTAGGCCCCTGGGTCATTTTTTTGTAGTTGAAAAAAGACCCTTAGGTGGTGGACTATTCGGTCCTAAAATTTTATGGCGCTACGGACACAAGATAAGATACTAAGATTCACCCCCTCCCTCCAGGAGGATGTAAGGGGACCAAAAATCCTGAATTTTCGACCCCATATGAAAAGAAACAAAACGGGGAATGGAAAATTTGAGAGTGTAATTTTGTTTACAACGCTTCAAGGATTGTAAAACTATCTTTGTTTTTATTCTAGTATTAAAAATCTATGACTTCTATTTTTTCAAAATATCAATATTGTCGCAATACGTGTAATTTAAGGTTGTTATTAATTAATCACTTACGCATAGAGGGCTTCCAACCTCCACAAATAAATAATAATGTTACACCTTTGTGTTCGCGTTATACCCACATAACGAGCATGGGAAATAAAAGAATTGAAAGATAAAATGGGTTTTATTTTAAGAGACACGTGGATTAGAGCACAAGGAAACATTTGGACGAAATAATGAAAATGCGCACCAGTGCACTAATGCAAGATGCTCATGGTTTTAACGACATGGCAATACCATACGACACAATGAGAAAACCACGTTTTGGCTGTACAGGCAGATAACTGACACAAATCGTACTTTGCATACGCTTCGTGCCGTCATGAATAGGCCAACATGAGCATGAAATAAGCGGGGAAAATGCACTATACAACATCAAAGCCTTGCTCACCACAAGGTATTCAAAATGAGGAGAACATAAGGTGAACCCAAGCAACACAAATTACACAATGACGAGAACAGCAAGACATTACAAATGCAGAATACTTAGCGCTGTGCACGATGTAAACTAATCACTTCAGCTCAAGAGATCACTTTAAGTTGCGCGCCAATGTATGCACCGCTCTATGAGCCACCCAGTATTGAACCTACTCCATAATTACCACTTTGGAGCTCTCACTACAGCCAAAACACTCACACTTTGTGAATGAGTGCTTCACTGATCGATCTTCACCGCCTATTCACTATTTATTCACTGCCGTTTTCGCTGTGGCTGTTGCTGATGCTCAGGATCTCCAGCTCCCGCGCTATCGCTGCTGCGGTTTGCTCCATCTCCATCTTGACGGCGTCGCTGCCCCATCCGACACCGGCCTCCGCATTGTTGGTGAACCGTGGCTCTAAATTTCTTGTGCTGAAGTTTCTTGTGATCTTATGATTGACATGGAGATTCTCCATGGGCTTTCTCTTCACGTTGAGTTGTTGACGTGCTTAGGCAGTGATTCTTCGAGCGGGTGCTCGTTGCAGGGTAACACTTCGACGATACAGTCGCAGTCTCCTTGAGTTTTCGGAGAGATTATCAGCATACACTTCGAGCGGGTACTTGTTGCACAATCTTTTCGTTCTTGAAGGAGTTAAACATCGGCGTCAATTTTTCGTGTGAAGTCAATCCTGAATTTATACTAGACCGGGAAATGTCGGCACACTGCCGAGACCTCCCGGCACTTGCCCTCCCAAGATTGGAATGTCTCTTTCGGCGTCACCGAGACTAGAATCCTCTCCCCGATTATTGTCGAGAATTCTTTATATTCGCGTCGCTTCACTCATTCTCGAAACATCCAGATCCTTCGCCGTTTCAGAGCAAGTTCTTCTCTTTTGATTGGTGCTTTTTCATCGTTGTCCTGACGTTTTTGATTTCCATTGGCTATGTCCTGGTGCTCGCTTACCGTCCGCCAACCCAATTGGTCTGTAAGGTTCACAGCTTCGATGACCACGTTATTTTAAGGGTATGAATCGAAAAAATCGAAATGCCTGAATCGGAAAAATGAATAGATGAAATTGTGTTTCTTTTTTAAAAATACATTCAATAGTCAAATTTCATAAAAATCAGACTACATTTATAAAAGTTCATAATTTTATATAAAAAAAGATTTTTTCTTGTAAATCACAACTCACAGTGTGAATATCAAGTTATGCATGGAGATTATCGAAATAAAAATGAAAACAGCATTCAATTACATAAATTATCCTTTATATTACAGTTCAGATGAAAATTTATTTATGCCTCATTACTAACAACCTTTATTTTCAACTTTGAAAGGAATAGAATTCAGTGAGTTTTTATGCTAGAAAAAACCAAAGACAGTTTTAGAATCCTTGGAACATTTCTAACAAAAGTATGATTTTTTCTTCCCAATTCTAAAAAAGAACTTTTTTTATCAAGCTCACAACCCAAAATTAGTGTTAATGCTAGTTAGTGATCAAATACCGCATATAAAAAAACGAATAGATTCAAATGGATAACTCGCAATCATGATTTTGTTTGTAATGCTTCAAGGATTCTAAAACTGTCTATGGTTTTGTTCTATCATAAAAACTCAATGATTTCTATTCATCTGAAAGATGGATTCAAATCTACCAAAAAACTAATATTTCGTGTTTTCCAAAAAAAGTCCTAAATCGAAAATGTTACACAAGTAAAATATGTTTATTTTCAACAAATACTCATACTGGCCAAATGTCAAACGAATCGGATCAAAATTTGAAAATCGATGGGTTGACCCCCTAAGATTCCACCCATGAACGGCCGAAAGAGATGTAGATCTATAGACACATGTAAAGAAAAACGAATGAAACAATAATATTATATTATTGAAGGATTCTGGTAAAGAGTATGAAAGTAGAGTAGCATGTGACTAAATATGTAGGAGAATGTGTGATATAGGGCGCCATGCACTTGTAAACAAGCATGTTTTAACAGAATTGGAGAAATGAAAATGTTTCTAAAAAATTTAAATCTTTTGTAATAATGGAGACTACCATAAGCAATGTGCATATTTGCAAAAATTAATATGTAGAAAAGAAGTGTCACGAACTCGTGTAAAAGACAAGGTTAATTGGACGGAGAAAAAAATACATTCAAATACAGTATAATAGCTAACCATGCTGAATTTAAAGTGTGTAAAATAACTTTTATGAGTATTCATGGTATCACCAAGATACGTTTGTCATTTGCTATGAAGAAACAGACTTCTGAAGGTGTCCCCGTGAAGGATTTACGAGGATCTAATGAGCCAAATGATAAAATAAGAGAAGTGAGCCTGCAGACAGTCAAGGATCACATTGACATGATATTTTCTTTCATCAAGACATGTTGCTTTCAAACTGCTTAGGATTGAGTTTCTGCTCGAGACAATTTATTTTAGGACGACATAAAATATTCAAATAAAATGTTCAAAATATTTAAAATGGATGGGTTCGCTGTAATAAGGATTTTTTCCGTAGTATATCACACAATGGGCAACTTTGAAAGTAGCATCTCGTTTACACTGCCAACCACTTTTTAGCATGCGCTATCACACCTCGCCTTTTTCTGCCAAAACGTCAGCGTCGAAGCATCACAACTTTAAAAGCCAGAGCACCCCAAATTCTTGCGTCCTCCATTGTGCCCCTAGTATTGACACCCCTGCATCAGAGTCAATAATTTCCTAGCCCACTCCGGATGAATTTTCACGGGACCTTGATGATTTTCACATCTCTATGATGAACACAAATTTAATGTGGGTAAAAAACATTTCAAAAATGAGCCAAAAACATGTTAATTTATACTGCGATTCTAAACGAAAAACATAGTACAAAATCTAGACATACTATAAAGTATTCTCCTTCCATCTCTTCTACTTCTTAATCTCATTATTCTCTTCTTGAGTAAATGTTCTCTTTGAATCGACTGGGCAAAAAAAGCGTAGTGGAATTTTGATACGCCTCTCCTTGAAGTGCATTTCCAACAGCTGATGCTCCTGTGCCCTGAAATGAGTGGGGCAACAGGGGTGCTTATTCACAAGAGGGACACTATATGGGGCGCAGCGCCCAGCCCTGCTATCAAGGTGCAGAAACTCATGGTATAAAGCAGGGGTTCCACACCTGGGGTACATGTACCCCTAGGATACACTTATTGAAAAATCCGAGTGGGGAAAATTTTAACATTTTAATTATTTCAAATTTATTCTATAACCCGTATAAAATGAAGTTAATTTACTACGGGTGTTTAGACATCATATGCGATGACGTAAATAAATACAACAAAGGAGATAACACACGTTTGCCGATTGGCAAATGTGTGTTGACAAAAGCCGACGGATTCAAATCGCGCTATCGATCACCCAAAAAGGTGATCGAAGCACAACGAAAGCAATTTTTGGCAAAGTGATTTCTAGTCCTGAGTTCGAGTCTCCCGAACTCCTCGTACATTTATTTCATTTGAAAAAACCTTGTGGAAGCAGTGTCTTCCCGTACCTGATTCATTAACTGTTTCTGGGGGTTACTAGACTTTGAGCTCTCGATACATATGGGAATAAAATATATCTGTCAGGACAGTGCGCCTGCTTTCACTGTGCCAAACATTGCTTTCGTTGTGCTTCGATCACCTTTTTGGGTGACCGATAGCGCAGTCGATAGCGTGTCGGCGCGGTGATTTCTAGTCCTGAGTTCGAGTCTCACGAACTCCTCGCACATTTATGTATTATAATTATTTTGAAAGCATTCTTCGCCCTTATTACAACATTTGAAAAAACAACGTTATTCACTCTATGTAATCACTTTAAACAACAATTTTTTTAGCATCTTATTCCTCTAGTACAATATTCTTGTTAGTCGTGTGTGGCAATCATTTGTTACCTACGCTCGTGAGTATATTATGGCAACACTATTTTCGATAGATAATTTTTCGTACAAGTCTAGTTATGTTGCAAGTGTTGTGGTTAGCGTTGTACAACAGTCCTCATGTCTGTGACTCCGGTGAACTCTTTTGTGCCAGTATCATCAACGTTGGTAGTAAATATCATAAATTTATGTTGTGGTAAAATATTTGATCCCCACCGAGCCCATTTTTGTGGCATATTACATAGTTGATACGTTCGGATGAAAAGTTGTCCCAAATGTCGACCTTATAGTCGACCACTCGCGGTGGCACAGTGGTTAAGGGATCGGCTTTGTATGTTGGAGACGAGGGTTCGTATCCCGGCGCTGGCGTCGCGATTTTCCGCGTTGGGTATAAGGGAAAGCTCAAGCACAATACCCCACTCAACCCAAGTGTCGGAAATGGGTACCGGCTTTACGGGGGAACCGTCATGGTATCCTATATATAGTGTTAGTTATAAGACATTTGAAAAACCAATGCTAAGATCATACGTATCAGCCTTGATTGGAAATAAAGCATCCCAGAGATGCCGATATTTGTTTGTTTTTATAATCTTAGACGCAAAATTATTTAAATCTGCCCATTTTAATTTTAATATCAATCCCTCGTATCACCAGTTCCTGTGCTCGTATGCTCATATTTCAATTTAAGTCCGCACTAATGAAAGTGTTTTAAACAATGCACCACTAGGATTATGTTTTCTTAATTACTTGTATTTTTACGCATTAAAATAAAAAATAAAAATATGTATAATTGTCAAAATTAACGCATACAATGGAACACATTTTTTGTTTTTCTCACAATCATTTTTGTTTCGTCATGTGACATGGGTATTACGATACCCATGTGTAAGTAACAACTAAGGATTAATGTTAAGATTTTTTGAAAAACAATATTGTGAACATTTCATGTTTCCACTTTTTTGGCAAGAAACTGTTTTTCTTTTTTTCTTTTTTCTTACGAAAAAACTGCGTATGTTCGTTCGTCCACCTCTCTGCGTGTCCGTCACACTTTGGAATCATTTTGACAACAGGTCCATGGCACAGATGCACCATTCAGCTCCTTTGTTTCCGTGCATGGGTGCATTAGGAAACGTGTCCTGAGACATCCGCCTTTATCGACAAATGGCAAATGATTTGCTCGTTTTTAGTACATCACCGTACCAATTTCAACATCTTTCATGAACCGCGCACATCAGCCCTTAGACATTTTTTCATCCCTAACAGTCGAACAAATTCATTTGAAAAGTAAGATGAAGTTTGTAGTATGGGTATGGGATACAAATGTATAATTTTGCTTTCATTAGTCATATTCATTCAACAAAGATACTCGAATAAATTATAATTGATTTCAGTAATTTTTGTTTTTGTATTAATGGTTTGAGGGTTAAGAAATTTACTAAAACGACAAATCATTGGGATAAAACATGATTTTTCCCTCTCCGCACTGATCTAATTGACAAAAATATCTTCAGGATGTTCAAAAATTTTTGCAGAACTCTAAGTCGTAGAGGTCAAGGGCTAATTAAATATTATTTTCCTTACGTGTGAATTGAATAATATCATGGTTTGCCGTGTGTATTAAGAGCAAATTGGATAATTTTAGAAACATTTACACTCAGAGCATTTGCTCCAGAACTGTGCAAATGAATACTGTAGAAAGCATCTTATATGAGAAAGAGTTACACTCAGGGAAGTTAATTAGCTAACAATCTTGTTCGTACCTATCATAGTAGCAGCCGAAGTAGTTACTTGCATTTTGCTTCAGTCGGATGAAAGAGAATGGTAGATTTGCAATCTTAGGTATTCGTAAGAAGCTGAACGTAGTCCAAAACCTGAGGAGGGACCTGTAAATAGTGTGAGAGATATACTGATTTTATTTCTGTTTGATTGTCTTCGTACAGGCAGACCTCACAAGCACAGCATTAGACCTTAGAATGAATATTAGAGGTGCGGAATTACACATGCTTTCTTGAAAATTAGTTTCACGTCAACTTGTTCACTGTAACATATCAGGAATTATCAGTAAAATATACCAGTTTAAGCAGAAAATACTTTTCGTTCGGATTCATCGATGAAAACACGGATGCCGTTAAGGACTGTAGATAATGAAACAGTGCTAACAGTACCGGAAAGGTTGCGTTCGGTTAGGATAGGTTCGGTTTGTATAGTTTCGGATACATCGAGTTTGAATGGCTTAGCAGAGGATAGATTAAGTCAGGCCGAATTACTTAGTCCCTAATTTTCATAGAACGAACAATATTGAGCTGATTCAACTAGTAGTGCTCGGTTTCTCCTTACTAATACTGAAGGTATATCGTTTGAATCATCTTCTCCAATACCTCATTTTTCCATTGAATGTAATCGTTTATCATAGGTAATCATATGGTTTATGGCACAGGGAAATGATGCCTCATCTGGAAGAATAGAAATTAGACTCAAAATTATGATATTTTGAAATGTCGAAACGTCGTACATAACATGTACTTTCATTGAACCTGAAATTTGTTCCAGTGTTATAAACGGAGTTCTTCCTTTTTTCAAAAAACAGAAGTTTACTGCTGCCTTCAGATATTTTAATGAGACGTCTCACAGGTTCATTTAAAAATGATTGGTTGTCACCTGTAGGAATAACATTAGACTCATTTAATTCAAAATTACGTTTTTTAAATTTCTACTGAATAAATAACATATGAAGCATTTAATAACATTTAACGGGAAGTTAAATTTTATCGAAACACAGTACATCGATTCATAATCTGAAATACAATGTCTACAGGTAGTAAAATACTATGCCACGTCAATAATTTTACCGAGAATTATATCATGTTACACCTCCCCCTTGGCTCTTTCTTTTCGGTGCGACGTTTCAATCTCACCTTCTATGTCTATTTATTACTGTATAATGATTTCAATGGTCCTAGCTCACCCTAAAAATAATGACGAAGAAAAATTGAGATGGTTTATGTCTCTTTGTTTACCTATTGTGCCTCATTTTGGAGGATCGGAATGTGGTGTTTCAAAATGCATCTCCTCCTACAGTTTTCAAGCTTCAGTGATGATTTTGGTATCATTGAATGCGAAAAAGCGTGTAGATTATGGGACGTAAAAGGGTACTTCGAAATTTTTCACGATCAAAAGTTGTGACGTCACAAATGAAAATTTCTCCCCAAAAATGAATGGTGTTTCGCAAAAAATATTTTTAAAATTTTTATTATGATTTCAGAGTTTCTGTTTACTTCCTGTAATATCAAGAATATTCTGCATCTCATGATACCAAAATCATCACTCTAGCTTGAAAATTGTACGAGGATAGAACACACCCCCCCCCCCCCCCTCCAAAAAATTGATTTTCTTCGAATATCTCATTTTCTTTCACAAAAATCGAAAATGAAGAATGATTACGAATTGCATATCCTATCTGTATACAAAATTTCATTGCTCTAGGTTTAATAATAAATAAGTTCCATATGGGGTATGCTCCCCATGAATGAAAAATTTTTCAATATTTAAAAAAAATTGCAACTCATATATACTCTTTGGTACCTGATCGGAAAAAATGTAACGCTAATTAAAGACAAACAAAACTCAATTTATAAGTAAATGTTATTGTCATTCACATTTTGAAATAAGTTGTAAATTTTAATGTTTAAATTATTCATATCATATGAATATTTTTATTCACTAAATATTATACAATAATTCATTCTAACGGCGTCAAATGTGATTACTTAAAAGATTATCATAACTGTTGAGCAAGCCAATTCATGCACTGAATTAGTAACATCTAAACTGATTGAATGCATCACGTCTTATCCATTATGCTTCAACAACTTTCCCCTCGGTACCTCCATATCTCAGAATGGGTAAAGAAGTGCCATATCAGCATGTCCATTACTCAAACATACGCATCGGATGAAAACTAGTACTAACTCATACTATGAAGGCACTTTGGCTCGCTATTTCGAAACCAGAGCAGCGCTAAAAATCACTTCAAACAAGACAAATTAATACGTAAGAAAAGAGGTTATCAAGCAAAGAGATTGCGTCTCGTTTTAAAAAAAGTAGAATTCTGTAAAGCAGGATGAGTCGGCGGAGTAGTCGTCCCAGTATTATCATATTTATGAATTGGATTATTGATAATTGAGTTAAATTTAACATCACTTTTGAACTCAAATGTTCACAATCACTTAGTGAATGATTATTAATCAAGGATTAAATTACTGGACGTTTGCAAATTAACCAAATTATTCTAGGATTAGCGAAATGCCGGCATATGAAAAATTGGCGGGTGCCCACCTCTGAGAAATAGCACATTAATTATTCACCGTAAAACGTGCTTTGAAATATTCTACCTCTCATTGACCATTCACGTTTATAATAAATATAAGAGAATATAAACCTGATGTTTTTAATTTTTATCTATTTTGATAATAGTGCAATGCGTTGACGAATCATTCAATAAATCCTACACTCAGAGAAATCTTGACACACCTGGATGTGTCATCATGACACACTTAAGTGTGTCACCATGACAATCCTTCAAGTTGGTCGAGAACGTAGACTAGCTTCCACCGATAAAACGTTGCCAAGGTTGACGTTGCTGAGTGTTTCGTCTCTAATCAATGCCAATTAATCTTTTTAACTGCCACATTGAGTTCAAATGTGGTAATTATTAAATTTATGCTTATTCTGTGAAAGTTTTACTTCTTCCAACTTAGAATTGTGGTAACGGAAGAATTTTAAACCCCTGATGAGAATATAGTTGTTGTATCTATGAGAATTAAGGCTCTCGGGGGGATATGTGAGGTCCCGAGCAAAAGGTTAGATAGGCCTTCTTTTAGTTGAAATGAGGTAGTTTTTATTTGGTTACGGGTCAATTTTTTCGGTTACTACTAAGCGGTTTTTCAGTATCCACAATTTTCCTCTTCACTCGTTATCTGTTTTAATGAATTTCTTTTTCAATTTACCATTTCCATATGACTCGTGTATAGATTTGGCATCCCTTCAAGTCCATACTTATTGATACATTCCTCTTTCCTCTCTTTGGAACGCCTGTGTTGCGGTTAAGGAGGCTTAAAAACATTATTTATTCTACTGTAATCTAATTTTGTCTGATTATCCCCGTTCCGGTCTCTGGTCCGATCTCTGGTCCGGTCTCTGGTCAGGTCTCTGGTCCGATCTCTGGTCCGGTCTCTGGTCCGGTCTCTGGTCAGGTCTCTGGTCAGGTCTTTGGTCCGATCTCTGGTCCGGTCTCTGGTCAGGTCTCTAGTCCGATCTCTGGTCCGGTCTCTGGTCAGGTATCTGGTCAGGTCTCTGGTCAGGTCTCTGGTCAGGTCTCTGGTCAGGTCTCTGGTCAGGTCTCTGGTCAGGTCTCTGGTTCGATCTCTGGTCCGGTCTCTGGTCCGGTCTCTGGTCAGGTCTCTGGTCCGATCTCTGGTCCGGTCTCTGGTCAGGTCTCTGGTCAGGTCTCTGGTCAGGTCTCTGGTCAGGTCTCTGGTCAGGTCTCTGGTCAGGTCTCTGGTCAGGTCTCTGGTCAGGTCTCTGGTCAGATCTCTTGTCAGGTCTCTGGTCAGGTCTCTGGTCAGGTCTCTGGTCAGGTCTCTGGTCAGGTCTCTGGTCAGGTCTCTGGTCAGGTCTCTGGTCAGGTCTCTGGTCAGGTCTCTGATCAGGTCTCTGGTCAGGTCTCTGGTCTGGATTGGTCACGTCTAATATGTTCCGAGCACAGAATATTGAAGAATTATGAATTTTTCGGTTTATTTAACTTTATCTTTTGTTTGTCCTGAATTATGAAACCTTAATTTTCGTAAAATATGCCACAAAAATGAACACTATTTGCAGAAGATAGCCTGATTTTTTTATTTATGCCAGAACCTAGTCGATGGAAGCTGCTAAAAATTAACTACCAATCATAGGAAAATATGTTATAAAAATTAATCATTCGTTTGGAAAAATGGAACAATCGCCATTTCGATTAAATGAAAGTTGACGTACAGTGTTCTACAATTCTTCCATTCAGTTGGTCATCAAACTTATCGTTAAGCACAGAAGAGAAAGCTCGTAACATGCTGGTAGGGGCTCAAGGAAAAGTATTCCATCACTATTAAGATTAAGTTGATTGCATGATCTAGTCCTCTGATTCCTCGTGGAATACAAATATGGCTTATGACGATTCTCTTCTTTTAGTCGTGTAAACATGTATAAATGTATTCATCTTATATTTTGTTTGTATTCATAGAAAGAGCATTTTTTCAACAAGTCTGCTATTTTTATTGCTTTTAATTGCTAATAGCCTTGTATATATTTTTCTTTTGCGAAAAATATTGGTGAATCTGTTGAAGATAGCGTATGACAGATTGGAAACATTTTATTGTCAAGCACTAGATTGCAGCCGATTAGATTTTTGGTTTCCATACGTAGTGATAGCTTCAGTATGATTTATATTCACTAATTACACTGATTTAAATAGGCTGATGCCTTCGAAAGAACAGTTGGTTAAAGAAGTTTGAGGATTCGATGAATTACTCATTCAATGGTCCTTTGTATCGTACGTCAGACATGAGCCCAACCCAACATCCGCCAGTCACAGACTACTGCGAAAATTATTAAGAGTGCCTCGGCTGCCACTCGGAATCCCTCAGTCTCATTCAGTGTTGCCAATTTAGCTCTTTTGGAGCCAGATCTGGCATCTTTTCATTGTGTTTAGCTCCAAGTTTTCATCATCTGGCATCTGGCACCAAATCTGGTTCCAAGTTTTTCCATAATATAGAGTAACTTTATAATGGTAATATTAAGTACAAATTTACATGTTTGAATAAATTTATAAGGTTACGTTGAATGTTCGTTTGAATACATGTAATGCCGGCCAGGTTTGGAAGAGTTGACACGCGTTACAACGGTGTTTTATCGGTTTAAAGTCGGCTTAACGAATGTCTGTCGGTGTACGACGGTGTTCTGCAATTTTACCGCCAGTTTCGTCCTGAAGAGTTGTTCCTTCGTCGGTTTTCGTTCGTGTTGCTGAGAAATCAGTTAGGCTGGTGTTGGGTGTACAATGTTAATTCAATTCTTCTTGAACTACTACAAAACAACCCTTTACATTGAGTCAAATCGGGAAGAAAAGTTATTCCCAAATGATTAGAAAAGTATGGCTGCAAATGAAACAATTTGACAAGTGGTAACGGGAGGTACCAGGAGATAGTACATATACGCTTACTTTTTATATTGTGGATGTGAAACAGTTGGAAAATAAAGTTTGCTAACAAAATATGCTGAAACGGAACGCGTTACATTTGTGCCTTCTGAAAGTGACCGCTTACTCAATTCATGGGTCAAAAATCTAATGTTGTTGTATATATTGAAGAAAATCTTGCAAGCTATTGCTGTTGTCACGCGTCCATTAACACATGTGATTATTTTATAGATCTGTGCAAGCATATCGTGTAAGACTGCGAAGTCGTTTCAAGGGTAAGAATGCACAGAAGCAAATACAATTCTGTGATAAAGAATGTTCTAGGGGCACACATTGAAGACAATTGGTTACTGATTTCGAAGATGAAAAATTTAGTTTGCTGCTGGATGAGAAAAATAATATATCTATCCATGAAATGTAACGTATAATTATTATTTATTTTAGTAAAATAAAAAAAAATAGTTTACACCTTCTTAAGTCTGGTTGCATTGTCTAGTGATGCAGATGGCTTTGTTGAGGTATTGAAAAATGAGCTTGCAAAATGAACATAGCCAACCTTATTAATTTTCTTAGGTACTTACAATGCCAGCGTTATGGTAGGAGTGAACAAAGGTGTGTTTAAGAAGTTGGAAAAAGAACTTCCATCATTGATTCATGTGAGATGTGTCTGTCATTCACTGCAATTAGCAATATCCCACGCCTCACCTGAGGTTCTGCCTGGAAATTGGGAATTTCCAATTGCAGAAATATATAAATGGTTAGCCTACTTCTATACTAGACAGGCTGCTTAATGTCAGCTTTTAAAAAGCTATCAGTGACAATCCAACCCCACTTTACAGGGTCCATTACTGTAATATGTATTAATAAATATTTTTAGCTCCTTTTTTAGCACCAACTTAAACATTTTTAGCTATTTTAGCACCTTTTTATGTGAAATCTGGTACTTTCTGTCAAAATGATTTGGCAACACTGGTCTCATTTGTTCTGAAAAACAGTTCGGTGCCTTTCACGGTGGTACGTGTGATTCTTGTGTGTGATGATTGCTTGTTCATAATTGTTAAAGAAAGGAAATTTAATTAGACTCTGGAAGCATGCGTTTTTCTGGTGTTAAATGTGGCTAGAGCCAGTTTGTGTGTAGAACTGCAAAACCGTTCTAGGTTGAGAAGTGAGAATGGAAGGTCAACCAAAGCACACAGATGTGACTGAAGCTAACATGAGATTTGGAAGTGATGAACAAGGTTCTGTCGAATAATTCTTTAAAGAATTCTACTAAGGAATTTGTTACTTTTTGTTCTGGAATATTGCTACTGGATATATTTAAAATGTTATGTGACTGTTTGTTAGTGACAGTTGGGATTGTGGTAGGGTAATTCATCAAATATCGAACAGAAGCCACGTGTGTCTAGAAACAACCTTCATAAATCGGTAACTTTTGCTCTGAATAACTCTTGCGGGCCTCAAGGTTATTCTTGAACAGTTGCTTTCTTGTTCTGTGATGTCGCTTGAAAGACAACGTAGATTATTGAAATGTATTTATTGTTCTAAAAATCTAATTCTTTAGTAACATAATTTCATCAATATCGAACATGAATCGAACAAGAATTTTGATTCGAACAGGATGGTTTGTCAATGAGTTCTCTTCGTATGGAACTTTTGTTAGACTATTAGCACGCCACGTATGGTTTGTCTATTAGTATGCCTCGTATATTTTGTCCATTATTATGCCTCGCATGGTCTATCTATTTGTACACCTCATGTGGCCACCTGGAAAATAAACGTTTTTCTTTCATTCTTTTTTTCTATGGTGCACTGGATTTTCTTGGAAGTGCTTGCGGTGGCACAGCGGTTAAGGGATCGGACTTGTATGTTGGAGTCGCGGGTTCGTATCCCGGCGCTGGCGCTGCGATTTTCCCCGTTGGGTATAAGGGAAAGCTCAAGCACAATATACCACTCAACCCAGGTGTCAGAAATGGGTACCGACTTTACGGGGGAACCGTCATGGTGTCCTATATATAGTGTTAGTTATAAGACATTTGAAAAACCAATGCTTAAGATCATTTGTATCAGGCTTGATTGGAAATAAAGCATCCCAAAGATGCCGATGTTTGTTTTGTTTGTTTTTTTAAAATGACTGTCTCATTACTTATTTTCAGGAAGCATTTGAATGGAGAATTATCAAAATTTGAATATGATGTCGATGTTTCATTTGCAGTGCTTGTTGAACCATCATTGTGATCATCAACCTGTGTGACCTTTTTTGGAGTAGAGTGTAGAGTACGCGTCAATGAATTATTATTGATGCTTGCATCAATTTTCTTGGCTAGGGATTGATCATCAGTAAATGTTGCCAGACGAATCATTGATGATCTTGAGGGCCTTGGAACACCAGCAGATGATTGGTCGCCATCTTCAACTATTCATTGTTATTATCAAGCGTTATATAATACAATATTTTAAAGAAATGAAACAGGCGTTCAATAGATCGATTCAGTTATTTAAAAAAATTAAGAATCGAAAAGCCTTGTTCGAGGCATAAATTCATGATTTTTAAGGAATTTTGATTCGAACACCTTTGTTCAGTATTTAATACTGACATGAAATAGGAACTGAATGTCGAACATGGAATAATTATCAAGTTTTTAGCGAGAAAGAAAAAAATACAGCAACAGAACATCATTTGACAACACTACTCTCTAGTTATGACGGGAGGTTGACGTTGGCACAACAACAGTTAAACCGTCGCAATTTTCCCAAGGTGCGTAAGATTTTTCAAGTGAAAAAATATGACCAATTTGTAAGGGTCGTACAGAAAATGTGTTCGCAACAGCTGGTAGCAGTTTGCAGCTCACAGAAATGAGTTCTTATCACTAAAATAGGAGTTTTAGATGTAAGATCACCGGCACTGTGCAAGTTTGGATGCTTACGAAATTTATTACGCGCATATTTTCAAAGTTGTTCGATAATCAGTTCAGTTCGATATTTGATGAATTACCCTAGATGATTAATAAAATATATTCCAAACATAATTTAGCTATGAGCAAACAGTTATATTGTTCATCATGAAATGATTATTAATATTAAAAATTTTTATCATGATATTTTATCAAATATTTTTCCCTTTTGAGTGCAAAATAGTTCACATTATTCTGACAGAAATGAAGTTTGGTAATTTTGATACCTATATGTATTCTTTGAAACATTATGGATGAAGCTAAATATTGCGTACTATAGCTGTTCACAACATAATCTCAGCATTTCATAAATGGTGCATGTAGGTTTCAGCTTAATTTATGTATAATTTCCACTGATCCTTGAAGAAAAAAGTAAAACTGGTTAAATGTCTGGTTTTATTAGCAAGACTCCATACTCAACTTAGTAAAAATTTAATGATATGCTTCTGATTAATAATCAACAATAGCAATTTGTAGCACATACAAATTGAAAACTTTAGCATTTTGATTTTGCCAAATACACAAGGCTAAATGAAACTGTGTAAGTAGTTTTGCACTATTAATTAATGGAAAGTATCTTTTTGGAAATCTTACAACTTTTTCTCTTGTTCTACCACTGGCCTTCTATAACACGTAAACTTTATCATCCTCTGATATGACTTTACCTAAGTGATAGCTTAAATCTAAGTTTTTTTTTAACTTTGATTGGTGGAAAGAATAAATACTTTCTGAATAACCTATGTAATTTTTCTAAAATTTGATTTGTGGTTAATATTAATACTTCATTTTGCTTCCATGTCATCTGATATTTTCAATCCAGTTCTGTAATCCATCACAGAATGCCTATAATATCTTTCAAGCTGTTGTTGATTTAATGGGAAGGGTGGGTCAAAAGACGGTCAATATTTACTTGAATGTTGTCAACGATTTTCATAATTTTGTTGCGAAGAACCAATAAAGGAACACATTTAAGAATGTTTTACATGAATGACATTCTGCTCGCTGATGCATTAATTTCGAATTATTCAACTTTGAAGTTGGCTTGTGCGCGCCAGGGAAGCGTGTTCACTTAGCGTAATTTAATCAATAACGGAAGCTAACCCCCTATCACAAACGTAACGAGGTTGATTCGTGAGGTGTAGCCACAGTCTTCTAGTGAAAATTATAAATAAAGGTTTCTAGTGACGTCCGTTTAAATCATCTCCAATGGCGCCACCCGGTACCCAAGATTGCGGCAACCATCTTGGAGTCGATGTAAACGGACGTCACTAGAAACCTTTATTTATAATTTTCACTATAATAACTGGCTACCCCTCACGACCCAACCTCTTAACGTTTGTAAGAGGGGGTTAGCGTCCGTTTCTGTAGCAAAAACAATGACTGCTTTTCTGCAAAAATTCCATTCAGGAACGCCGTGTGTCGAACTTCAAACATAAATAGCCTAACTCGAAAACTAAGCATTTGCGAGCACATTGTCATTCATGTAAAACGTCTTAAAATTGACTATATTACCTATCTATGGCAACTAAATCATGAAAATCGTTGACAACATTAAAGTAAATATTGACCTATAATAATTATTTTAAAGCCTTTTGCTAGATCATTAAATATGACTACAGTACTTCAGTTGCCGACGATTTCACATGTTTCAATGTTACAATATTAGTAATTATTTTTGTTTTTTACTTTCAGAATTGTTGAAGCCTTGGTATACTTGCATACCAAATATGATCTGATTTTCTACAGGGTTGCTATAAAAATATTTTGTTAGTATCATAATGTTCCTGAAATTTTTGTGTCTTGCACAAAGTGAGTATGCTTTTAATGAGATATGCAAAAATCTGCTTGAGATTCATGTCCGGAAGAAGTGGTCTACACTTTCTGTATCAAGAAACATCTCTCCATACATGGTGTGTATATTACCTGTTTTGTGGGCATGTTAAAATGATTATATCACAATCAAGTGCTGTTCTGGAAATAGTTAAAGCACTTAATGAAGGAAATATATTGAAACTTATCTAATTACTTTGCTATTTCAGTATTTCTGTGTTGTTTTTCATAATTACCAGTATTAATATCCATTTTTGCTGTGAATAATTTGGTGGTATTTGTATTTTTTTTAATCAATTGTGGAAACATTGCAATGGATTATTATGATACCATGTGTGCTTTTTAAACGAGTATCTTTATGGTAACAAATTTCATAAACAAAAATGGATTTTGTATCAACTTCATAGAAATGAATTAATTTTTTACAATTTTCCAGTACCAAACCAAAATTATTTTATTGCTGTATTTCCTTTCATAGCACACTGGGATATTTTAGGAAGCCTTCATTTTTAATTCTGTCCTAATCAAGAACACTAACAAAACAAAAATATTTTATCACTATCTTTTTTTTCAAAGAAAACACACAGAGATATTTTGGGAAGCCTTCATTTTTAATTTCTTTCTTAATCAAGGACATTAACCATTGAAAATTAATAGCAAATTTAAATTCATTCATGTCCATGTATTCTCATTCTCCTCCACTTTGTATAAGTTTTGGGAAATCAAACTGACCACCTAGGCTCATTCTTTTATTATTACTGAAAACAAAAAGGGTGGATGGTGATAAGCAAGCCACTTAGCACATTGTTAACTAAACAAAAAAGGCAAACAAGCAGAATTATTAGTGTTTTTAATATGTTATCCACATTCTCACCTCATATTTGTTTGTTCAGGTTCCGTGACAAGTGGTCATATGTGACAGCCTTATTTACTGCCAACTAACTACGTCTGTGTCACTGGCATGTTGGGAAGAGGTCTGCATCATTGAGGGACATCAGTCATGATGGTCTGGCTAACTTGTTTCTGCTGCTTGTCTAAACGTTTCTTCAAAACCTTGTCAACCTTTTCTGCGAGGAGCAACGCTTAGTTTGAAATATTTCAAGGAACTCTTTTCTGGAAGGTAAGGAACCTCTAAGTGCTTCACAAATGTTGTTTGAATATTCAGACATCTTACTGGTGCTGATTGATTTATTTTTATCTTTTATAGCACAAAAATGGTAGACTTTTTGTTAAATAGTAGAATTCAGCAAACATGAAAGAAGCCGCTGCTGAAAAGGCAGCTAGGATGTTTCTCCACGTTCATACTGCAGTTTAATGTGCATTCATCCTGTTTTGCCTCAATTGAACAGATGTTTCAAAATTGGTGAGGTCACCAACTAAAGCTTAGGAAGTCTTTGTACAAATGAATTAGGACTTTTGTATGGTTCAGGAACATCGTTTCTCGGTATATTGTTGATGTTTTTAATTGTTACTCATTGCTATTTTCTTCCACTCTTATTTGGTTTCTAAAGCTTCTTTCAATATTAGTGGTTTCAATGAAGTTAATATCTTGTTATCATGAAGCCCTTTTCAATTGTTTGGTTTTCATGCACAAGTTGTTGGGGCACTCCATGTGCACAGATTCCCCGTTCCCTTCATTTCATTTTGAACAGCGCCTTCTTTTACAGACGGTTCCAACAAGGTTCCAACAAGGTTGGAACCTTGTTTTAGTTTGGGAGGTTCAGATCAACTTGGATCCAAATTCATATCACATTTTGTTATGTGCAGAGCAGAGTATAAAATATACAGTAGACTGATGAAGCTCGATAATTTTTGAAAATTCATCTTCACTTGAGGTCAGGAAATTATTCGTAGCCTTATCACACATGGCCGAGTAAATTAGCAATATTTGGTACTTTATGGTTGTTTTAGATTACACATTGGGGATTCAAGTTCGAGTAAAATAATAAGTAAATCTATGCAGGATTTTTAAAGGCGTATAAGAATATTTTTTAACCTCAACCCTGGTTACATTGCTACGCAGTTGAGTGGGCACCTTCAATAAATGGATACTGCACAAAACCACTGCTCAATAAAACTTGCCTAGGTGTGAGCGCATTGGATTTCAGAATGAAAACCTTATCTCATTTGTTTCAGCACAGCACCCGCGTCAGGGCGCTCAGTGGTCTCAACCTGTAGTTCCGACAACCTCGGCGGTTGTCGTCCTCATCCTACCTCGTCTCAATCTGTTTTGGAGACTCGCCCCAACAGTGCGTTCGACTTCGCAAGTTACAGCCAAGTTCTCTAACGTAATGTTTCTTTACGCAGAGAATCTATTGTGACGACACCTCCATACAGTGCATTGAACCGCGTTCTCGCTTAACGCGTTTCCTGCGAAGAACCCACCGGTGGCCACTCAAGGGATTTTCATAATGCTGCAGACCGACTTCCGGTCACTCACTTAATTTTTATAAATAGTTAATAGTAGCTAAACACAAGTAAGATCGAGTTAATGATTGCTATTTTCAATGTTTGTTTCTGCAATTGACTTCAAATTTGCATTGAATAGTGAACTGCAGTTTAACTCGGAGCAGAAAACGGGTTGAACGAATATATAATTTTTCTAATGGTACCCAAGGACTTTAGGTGTGTTTGCCTATAGCGATTATTGTATTCATGTAAATGAAAATAGAATTATTCCTTTATAAGAGTGGGTTATTTAATGCGGATTTGATTAGAATTAATGTGTATGTATGAATAGGTATGGAATTTTTTTTCAGTATCAAATAGAATGAATATTTTTACTATTGTGGTAGACTTGTTTAACTTTGCGAAGTTTCGGTTTCCTTTTTTTTTTGCTCAAATGTGTGAGACAAAATTCATTGCATTTGTTTGCAAGTTCCTGGATTTACATAAAGACGTCCAAACTGGTGCTAAATAGCTTTAGTTTTTACTTCTGGTAGTTCCTTTGCTACCTGATAAGAATATGAGTCCTCTCAGGGGGATGCAGCTATTTTATCTATGGGAATTAGCGCTCCCAGGGGGACAATGTGAGGGCCGAGCTAAAGGTTAGGTAGGCTTTCTTTTTGTGGAAATAGAATAGGTTTTGGTTTTGTTGCGGATCATTTTTTTTCGGTTCACTGTTGTCCTGTTTTTCTCAGTCCCTACTACTTTCTTCTTCAACATTGATCTTGTTTCATGAACTTCTTTCTTATCTTGCTGTTTCTATGCCCTTTCTGCAGAGATTCCGCGTTCCCTTTACTCCATACTAAATGGTGCCTCCTTCCTTCCTCTCTTTGGATCGCATTTGTTGCTGCGGGTAGGGAGGCTAAAACTAACGACTAATCTAATCTGCTAAGAATATGAGTTCTAAAAACAAAAATATGTGCTATATTTTTATGCATAAATCAATTTTTATTTGTGTTTTGCTACTGAACATAAAATCAGGACATGTCGGATAAAATCGTGAATTTTTTTGCGTTTTCGAAATGAAATTGATTTTTTAAAGATGTAATAGCTACCGTGTTATTTCTATGCGGAATGTAAGTGATACTTTTACAGCTAATGACATTATTTCAGACCTTGATGGACGTGGTCGTGCATGAGCCTGTTTTTGATAAGTTCACAATTTTGTCCATAAACTGGAACAAAACTTTCTTAGTTTGATAAGTGAATGGGGATTCCAATTTTAACAACTATTGAATTTGTATAAACTAATTAAATATTATAAACTATGTGAAATTATTTGAAATTTGATTCATTTAAATGCCGTCGATTGAGTTGAGAATGAAATTTTGATTGGTCTCTTTCCAGGAATATCAGATGTTTTAAAACCATTAAGATAGAGGTGTTATTAACGCGAACTTTTTTAGTGCTCAGATCTGTACTTATTTAGTACTGAATTTTGTTTTGTTAATTTCACAATCAATTTATTAACACAACAAAACTTTCCAAGGAGACATAAACTTATTCATTAGATCCTCGTGAATTTATTATTAAAGCAAGTTTATATGCAAGTCAGAGGATCTTTACCGATCGACCTCGGTATCGTTACCAATGGCGGTCAACACATCACTAGTGACGGCCTTATGACTCAGTGAAACCAATGAACATCGTTAAACGCAACGTTATGGAATTCCAGTTTTGCGTGGAAATTTTTGATTTAATGTAGTTCAAAAGGACCACGATTACTTTCATTTTATGTTCACATGAAATAAGAGATTCCAAGTTCTAAATACAAGCTTCAATGTTTTCACTGTATCGAAACGTAAATTTTTACTTGAGATGTTGTGAACTTAGCAAGAATTTGAGCTCAGTATGATACTAAAAGTGATTATTAAAATTATTTTCGTTTGTTTGAACACTTCTGACTTATAGAAATATGCATGCAAATATTAAATAATTTTATTTTGTATTTAATTTTTATATATACATATGTTAGTAGTTAAATTAACTGCTTGAGCTGTGATCCGAGTCCGTTTCTTCGAGTGAAAATGAAACTCTCACATTGTATGTGCGTAGTAGTATGTAAATGAAAATTTCATTTTTCTGATGATAAGTGTTGAAAAATTATTCCACAGTTTCAGAATAGAGAGAATGTTTCCTAGCGTTGTATGAGACCTTAACTTTACGTAAAATAGAAGTAAATAAGATACTATTTCGTCTGCTCTAAAATTTTTTGATTTTTGTAGAAAAGTACGTACAGTGGTTCAAAAATTAAAGTCACTAGAATTATCTGATTTTATAGCGTCCATTACCTTGAACTGCAATTAGTAATATATAATGTTCTATTTGTCATACATCAAAATAGTGTTATTAAGCTGTATTGCCATAGTAATTTGATGAGAATTCTTATGTGCGATAATTATGGTAGAATTCTTTTGGCTGATACAACTCTAGAAAATATTTTGTTTATTCTAATGTAAGACTTTCTCTAACTTTGTGAGAACTCGTTATTTATGGACCTCAAAAATGATGAATAAAATATTTCCATTTATTCGAAAGCTCCTGGATTTATTTGTGAACGTTCAAACAATCCTTGAAATCTTTTATTCTTCACCTTCATTTTGTTACTTGTGTTAAAGTGAAAAATTAAATAAGCATTTTTAGGTTCTTATTTGAATTGAAAGGAAATCTTTCTGTATACAGATAAATCGGGATTTCATTTGTGCGAGATAAGTGTGAAAATTTATTTCCTCTTTCCAAATGAAATTATTTTCATCACAGTGAAAGACATGCTTAATTTTACGAGAAATTGATTATGAAACTTAACGCAGAACTAAATTATTTACGTCCGTTTGAGGATTTCTAGACTTACATGGAAATGTGCATACAGTTGTAAATATTTTTTTTTATAAATGAATTTTTCAGTTTATTCGTGTGAAATATGAGATTTAAAATTTCTAAGGTATTGTGATAAACTAGAATTTCATTTGTGCGTGACAACAGGTGTTGGAATTTTTCGTTTCAAAATGGAAAATTCTTGTGCTGAAACGTGAGACATTTACTTTCCGAGTTAATGGAACTGAAAGGGGAAAATAAGATTGATTCTGATTGTTAGAATATTTCTCGATTACACGGAAATGTGCTCACAAACGTGGAATAATTTTGATCACTTCCAGTTCTAAGTAGATAAACATTCAGTGCTGAATTTGTGTTTCCACCATTTTTATTGCTTTGAATCCAACTATAAATATTCCGAGAATTAAAATGCATGGAAAATGTGTCATTTCAGTGTTGAATAAAGTGAGCGAACTAAACTGATGCGGTTATTATTTGAACAGATGAATGTACGATGTGGTTATGCTGAAGCCTATGTTTAATGCGTGGAAAATTTTTAGTTATCTAAAATGCAATTTAGCTTGAAATCAGGGCTTTCTTCTTTTGATAAACGTTAAAGCATTGAAACCGTCACAATTAATTGAATTCATGTGTCATGTTAAAATACATTTAACGCTGTTGTGAGGAAGATCTTGTAGACGCTCGTAATTTATTCACAGATTTCAATTAATCTGTTCAACTCTGCATAAATTTGTGAAGTTTCTCTACACGACGGCATGAAATATTTTTTTTTTTTTTTAAATTGCAGAAAACGCTGATTTTATAAGTAGTGCATTTTTCCTGTTGAGATATTGTGATAATTTATAATTTAATGGTCGATGTGTGGTACAAAATATGCCTCGAATGATTCATTAATTCTGCAAATACTCATTTTTCGTAATCCACAGGGAAGACAGAGGGGTATGGTAGGAGTAAGTTAAATTTATGTTTTAGGTTCCGTAGATTTCCCCAAAGTGTGTCATGACTGCCCTAAGTGTGTCATGTAACACACTAAAGTGTGTCATGGCGCCTCCCTGACACACAATTGTGTGCCGGATTTGTGACAAGCGTATGACACACTTAAGTGTGTCAAAATGACCCTATATTTTTTCTCAGTGTAATACCCAGAAATCTAAAATAACGAATTTTTTCTTGATCAAATATTTAAAATTGAACAGTCACACATATGCAACCATCAACTGTCTCCATGAGGTGTCGACTGACATTTTATTAAGTTTTATGTGCAACGACTTTCGAGCTGCTGACTCTCAGCAATTCAGAAACTATTGCGATGCCAAGTATAGCTGTTTCAACGCTAAGCTTCTTCCTCAATTCTCATTAACAATACTTATTCATTCACGCATGCTTCTACATGATGTAGCATAGCCTTTTTTTTAGCTGACACTGTAACCTCGTTCAATTTCACTATTCAAGGAATAGTAGTGATACTTTTGAATAAAGGGTTGAGTAAAGTTAATATTTTACGCTAGTGAAGTGAAGAGTCGACAGTCATTTCTTATTAAGGCCCGTTTACACCGGGGCAACGACAGGGGTGAGCAAGCGCTTGACGCGCGCTTGCTGCAGCGCTTGGCGCCCAAAACTGTTCACACTCATTTTTTGATACACGCTCGTGACGCGCGTCAACTAGACAGCTGTGAGGATGGATGCGACTGAAGAAGAGCTGTGGGCAATTATTGTAGGGTGTGCTGCTGTGAAGAGAAAAAAGGTAGGCATCGCAGCATTTGGGTTAAAAAATGGTTGCAGAGTAAAGACGAGAGGGGTTCATACACTCACACCTTCAGAGAACTTTCAACTGAAAATAAATTGGATTTTCAAAATTATACAAGACTGCATTCAAAATTTGCATTGAGTTCAATTGCTATATATTGAAGGATGACTACTTGCAGGTGGGTGAAACAATCATTTTTCTATTTCGTTAATTAAATCCTTTCAAGACAATTCTATTGTTGAATCAATATTTGGTTTGAAAAATAACTGTTAAATTTCCAGTTCATTTCAATGTGGTAAAACAAACAAAAAATTATAATGAATACGAGAAAAATAGTAGAAATTTTTGACACAAAGTTTTCCTGAAAAAGGGAAGATACACGTGATTCCCAGTAATTGTATTGCAAAATGTAATTAACACACATAAGCTAAGGTGAAAAGATTATTTTAAATACATAAATAGCAAGAACTCTGTATAGTTAAATTAAGGTTTCTACTAGAGAGCAAGACCTAACAAAAATGGTGTTGCTATCCAGAGTTCAAGCTGAAGCGTTAGCGCATATACTTCCGCACAGTACCACGGCCAGCAGCCGACTGAGTGCAGCGCCTGTGTTGCAACTTGCATGAGGCAGGGCGGCGGCGAATCGCTAGCTGGGCAATCGCTCGGATGCCGGCCTGAAGCGCACGTAGCTGCTGCACAGAGGGGCGTTGAGGCGCTTGACGCCCGTGTGACGCCCCTAGTGTAAACGGGCCTTTACTCAAACTAAAAACAAATCTTGCTTTAACGTGGAAAAATTGCTAGGCATCATAATTTCACTAAATAAACGTGCTGAACTAATTCATAGCAATAGTAATTATTTTATAACCGATTGTAATTTATCAAACGCCTTTGCTGTTGCCGGTCCCTTAAAGCAGTCCCTAGACGATCAATCATTTTGATCAAAAATTTCACACCATCGCTTGAATAAAGCATGATTGACCGTCTAAGAGCTGTTTTGATGATTTAGCCAAGCATTGACGGTGATTGATAGAAAGTTTGAATGACTCAAGCTCAAGCACTGACGCTTGACCATCTAGACTTTTATCAAGCATTGCGTCAATTTTCTCAATCTTAGGGCGTACTAAATCCTTTGCCTCTATCTTGGGACGCGCTAAATTTAGTAAAAAATCAAAGCTCTCTTAACCCATGCCAATGAAGTTCTTATTATATTCTGGTTCCTTTTCGCGCAGAACGTTGAACCTATGCTCATAGCTGAAGCGCTTCTTATTTTGTATCACTCCCTAGACCAGCGTCGTGTCCTCTTTACTTCTTTCTTCCGCGTGAGGGCAACTAAAGTCAAAACGAGAAAAACAAATCTATATTGGAAATTATTCCGAAACACTTCATATGAATGGGTTTTGATGAAACCGATTTAAGGATTGATTGAAGGTCTATTACGCTTGCGTCAATCGATTGACAGCATAGCCTGATCAATCAGCAAGATCGTCTAGGGCCTGCTTTACAGCTAAGTGCAGGAGCTCCAGCATCGCTGCAGTGACTGGACGTGCGCCTAGACGCTCCGTCTCGAGTAGCAGTAGCAACGGCGTCTCTTCTCGGTGAGCGGCTACGATTATCTTCTCAAGGTTCGATACTTCACCGCTTATTCCGGCTGCCTCACTGTCACGTAAATTGACCACTTCACACTCTGGATGTTTCATCGTTACATTAATTCGTTGATCATCTCGCCCAAGAATGCTAGAACAACTTCGTTGTCTGCGAGTTATTCGAGTCAACGAATTATTTACTCTGAAACAGACTCAGAGCGAACTACGTTTTTAGAATCTGGCTAGTGCTTTGATAAAAACTGTCCTCGGTTTAACGATCCCAAATACGCTTGAAGAGCAGTCTCCATCAAAGCACTTGGGAGGTCTTCATATCGTAGTTGAATTATGAGTCGGTTTCCGGATGAATCGTCAACTCTCTCGAACTTCTCATCTAACTCTCGCAATGAATAATTATTAATGTGTTTTGAGAAAAGTTAGAGCACTTATCTCTTCATTTCTTAAAAAAAAACAATTTGGGATTTTTCATGGTGTTAAATTTCAAAATTATTCAGAAAAACACATGGAAACACACTCATTGTGTCCAAATTAGGCATTAACATTATCTGTGACACTGAGCCAAAATACCTCTTGCGTGGTCTTATTGCATTGAATCATCTTCCCCTACTGAATTCCACGGCTTGAAAATCCTCTAAACTGCATTATCAAACCAAACTTAATCTGACCAACTCTTACTTTACCTCACCTAGCCTTAGATGCCACTTAAGCCTGTCCCAGCCTTAACAAAACCTAAACCAAAGTAAAATCAACTCTAAACGTGCAATTTGATGGAAATATAGATACGCTAATGGAAGGCGATGGTACTAGATGCATGTCACAGACATGCTATACAACTGCATTTATATACCGAAGATGCCTGTATCGAAGTGGGAGATCATCTTTTAGCCGACTAACCAATATAATTCTAATA
This sequence comes from Morinoia aosen, assembly GCA_030386875.1. Taxonomy (NCBI): domain Eukaryota; kingdom Metazoa; phylum Arthropoda; class Malacostraca; order Amphipoda; family Talitridae; genus Morinoia; species Morinoia aosen. The sequence goes on from CM059575.1 coordinate 48,194,281, forward strand.
ATGTGTCCGCTGTAATATAAACAGAGTTGAAATCTTCTTTATTTTCCATCTCAGGACAACAGCACGGAAACAGGTGTGAGCACTCGTACCCGTTTTATCCGTAGGTAGTGAAGTCTTAAATTTTCCTCTTAAAAATTTGTTAATTTGTGCCTCTTTGAATATTGATGAAAAAACAATTTTCCAGAAGTTAAGCTTCAAGAAAACTCACTAAAGTATAACGAGTTGCAGGTTGACCAGAAAAAATAGTTTTATTTGGCAAAATTTCCAAGTCATGGTACACACGTGGCTGAGAGTGGCCCTTCGTCAACTTTTTTTAACTGGACATTTCCTGTGGAAAGGGTCTGGCTTCCTTTCTAAGAATTTTGAATGATGAATTGAAAAATTGATTCTTCAATTTTCGTAATGTACACATCAGTTATTTTCAACGGATGTTAGCCTTTCTTCCATATTTTTCTAATTTACGTTTTTGTTCTGTTTTATTCACTTAGAATGAATCTATTGTACCAATGTGAATTGGTAGCGCTTATATATTCCGAGCTAATTGTTAAGTTGGCCCTCTATATGCTGGAATAGACTTCACTCTTATTTAGTTTCATGACACGAGTATCTTGCTTCTAGTTCACTGATAACTTTCATTGAGTGACTATTACTTTCACCTACTTGTAATAATTTATTAACGTTTTAATCCTACTTTCCCAATTGAAAATTAAGGACGTGTCGCCGGCTAATTTAGGACGAGACAGTCGATCATGAACGTATTATAGGCGCGGCGGCCGTAAAACACCTATGTGACGCTTATTTTGATCTCATCCGTGCAACGCCCGACAATTCGTCGACGTGCACTCGCCGATTTATAGGCGTGATATTATCGACGTTTCTTGGCCGTGCAACAGTCGATCAGACGGCTATGTCTGTGATGTCATCGTTATCTGTTGGCTATTATATTAAGTTATAAAGAAATAACTAAATTAAATAATTAAATAATTTAACCACACATTACCTGAAGAACCTCAAATTCATACGTTTGTATTTCACACGACTCCTAATGTCTAACGTAGTTTAATTTAATTTTAGTTAAACCACAAGCGATGTTCATGTCTCGTTGCCAATTCATACATATCCGTTATTAGTTTGTTTTAACTGCTAAGAGTGCTTACGTAGCTGCGTCAGTAATGTCGATTAAATTATTTTAGTTTCACTGATGATACGAGCATTTGAGCAAATTCAATTTCTTATGTTATCAGAAAAAAATGAACTGAAAAGGAAAGCGTTCTTATGCCAAAATTCACGCTTCAATACGTTTATTGTTATTAGAGTCTAGCTAATTTGCGTGAAACCATAGGCGAATGAGTGAGTACACCTCATAGCACAATCAAGTTATAGAAATATGTCTTGGACAGTCTTCCAATCCTAGGAGATAGTCTCTCCAGCGGCAAAAACTTTAGCAAAATCTTCGACACGTATGTCAACATGAATCGAACGACAGGAAAGCGTACCAACCATACAAAATTTATACATTCAAAATTGGAATACTTCCAGATAGAAATGAAGCAGACCCGTTAAAATTGCCCTACTCCTCTACAGCTAAGAAAATTCAGGAGGAAAGTAGTTACCGTTTTTAAACTAAGCTATAAAAATCTCTAATTTTCAAGTCAATTAGTAAATTTGTTTATAGCATTCGAATTATGATCTCTTTTGATACTAATTAAAAAGTCTGAAGCATAAAAAGTCGGTACATGTATTGCTCTGTGATCTCTTAAGCGATGCTTCCAGATGTTGCCTGCCAACTAATCTTTTCAGAGTTCGAACATCTGAATTTCAAAAAGTTATTAACATTTATGCTAAGTTATTTTTTAATAAATTTGCTTACCTCTTATTCCTGTAAAATATTTTCTTACAGCTATTGTCAAGGAGCTGAATTAACTATACCTCCCAGCATACGTATTGGCGTGTCAGGTTTCGGTTATGACTTCGTAACTGTGTTCCCTGTTATTATGCTGTAAGTGCTGAGCGTCGGAGCGAGCATGTTGGAGTTTCGTCGCTTGATAAAGCCAACGGCTGACCTAATTTAGAGTTTAAGTTCCAGCCACCCCTTAAACTTCCAAACGATATGGAATTTCACACGAGTTCATTATAAGACTTTAATTTTACAGACAAGTTTTCACAGTTTTACAAATAATAAGTACACTGAATTACTGGCTTTAAAGTCACATCCAATTAATTTAGATCCCGTCCCCAGAATAAATAGTATTAGATTATACACTACATTGGGTAGCACGACCGAAGCCCGAAGAGGAAGCAAGTAGGACAAACAGCGATCAGGCATCAGCTACGGAACAGGCTCCTTGAGGTGTCGACCACAGTGCCGCCTACAAAGAACGGACTAATCAAGACTCTAAACAGTAACTAAGTTAAATATGCGACAACGAGAACTGAATCTTATCTCACAATATTCAAAAGAGATTAATAAGGCAGAACGAACTTTCTATTTACCTGGGTCGGAAGACACCTATGAGAGAGTGAAGGTAACAAGAACCGATACCAAGAGGTCACGTCGCAAGAACAGAAAGAAGTAGGATTCTATTGTCAGAAATCCGGACTGTTTATTTGTGAATCACTGACAGAGCACATTCAGTCGTGCTGCAACTATGGTTGAAAGTGCGGGTGCGTGCATGTCATTCCTTAAAAAGCAGCTACCACTTTACTTGAAATTAGACGGGTAATGATAACAAAGTGATCTAATTACGTGCTTGTGATAAGTGCCAGTAGTTTTGTGTTTGCTAGTCTGTCTATTGGGAAATTCTTCTGCAAATTTGATGATTTTTTCTCGTGTTCACGCGACTGGAATATGTTAGGTAACTCGGGCTAGGCTAGTTAGTTGGGTAAATTTTTACTTTAGGCCCAATTAGGTCTATTTTTTGCCCCTTCTTTGCTTAATGAACTAATTTTTTGACGTTCATTACGAATCTGAAGCCCGTTTGTAGTGGTCGGACTTAATTTTTGAGATATAGCGATTTAAAAATTTGAAATCGCGAGGACGCGGGCTGGTATGGTTCGTTAGGGAGAGTCCATTTGCAGGGGAAGGAGGGTACCTAGGCTAGTTTTTGTTCTTTGGTACTTTATGGTACTTTATGGTACTTATTGTTACTTGTTAGTAGTTGTTAGTACATATTGGTACTATTGGTCCTTATTGGTACTTGATGGTGTTTTTCGGTACTCTTTGGTACTTCTTGGTATTTTTAGGTTCTTTTTGGTACTTATTGGCACTTTTTGGTTTCTATTGGTACTTTTGGTGCATATTGGTACTTGATGGTGCTTTTCGCTACTGTTTGGTGCGTATTGGTACTTTTGGGTTCTTTTTGGTACTTGTTGGTATTTATTGATACTTATTGGTAATTATTGGTACATTTTTGTACTTCTTGATTTTTATTGGTACTTATTGGTATTTATTTGTACTGATTTGTGCTGATTGGTACTGATTGGTACTAATTGGTCTTAATTGCTATTTAGGGGTACTTATTGGTTCTTGTTGGTACTTATTGGTACGTATTGGTACATATTGCTACTTATTGGTACATATTGCTACTTATTGGTACTTATTGGTACTTATTGTTACTTTTGAGCATTTATTGGCACTTATTGGTTCTCAATGACACATATTGGCACCTATTGGCACTTATTAGTTCTAATTGGTACTTATTGGTACTTGATGGTGCTTTTCGGTACTTTTTGGTGTTGTTTGGTACTTTTGGGTTATTTTTGATACGTATTTGACCTAATGGTACTAATTGGTACTTATTGGTAATTATTGGTACTTTTTGGTACTTCTTAGTTTTTATTAGTTCTTATTGGTGCTTATTGGTACTTATTGGTGCTCATTGGTACTTATTGGTATTAATTAGTCCTAATTGCTATTTAGTGGTAGTTATTGGTAGTTTTTGGCATTTATTGGCACTAATTGGTTCTCAATATCACTTATTGGTACATATTGGTACATATTAGCATTTATTGGTACTAATTGGTTATTATTGGTACTTGATGGTGCTTTTCGGTACTGTTTGGTACTTTTTGGTACTTTTGGGTTCATTTTGGTACTTATTGACACTTATTTTCAGTTGTTGGTTCTTATTAGTACTTATTAGTACATGATGATTATTTTCGGTACTGTTGGGTACTTTTGGGTTCTTTTTGCTACTTATTGGTACATATTGGTAATTATTGTTTTTTCTTGGTATATCTTGGTGCTTATTGGTTTTTCTTAGTACTTATTGGCATTTTTTGGTACTTATTGGTTCTTATTTGTACTTATTGGTTCTCATTTATACTTATTGGTTCTTATTTGTACTTGATGGTACTTGATGATACTTGATGGTGCTTTTCGGTAGTGTTTGGTACTTTTTGTTACTTATTGGTACTTTTTGGTACTTGCTTGTGCTCATTCGTACTTTTTGTACTTATTGGTGCTTCTCGGTACTTTTTCGTTCATGTTGGTACTTATTGGTTCTAAAGGGTATCTATTGGTTCTTATTAGTACTCCTTGGTACATCATGTTACGTTTTGATACAACTGGTAGTTATTGGTAGTTGAAATTGGACACTCCGGTTTTTGGGACTTAGCATGTGTGTGTGGGATCGCGCAGATGAAAAACGAGTAAACCAGTGGCAGTGGCGACTCTGAAGGTCGCCGCTGCCGCTGGTTTTAGAAACACGGAGAAAGTACAATATCACACAAGAACTTTAGATTGGGTTAAACTGTGGATGTCTTACATCAGTAAACCGGTAAAACAGATTGAGTGTTTTTTGTAGCAGATCATGCTATAAGTTATTGTAGTCGCAAAAATAAGAACTTATGCCTCACAATGAACCACTTCCAGCGCGCTGAACTGATTACAATAATGACTGAATTCGTTAAAATGGATTTCTTCCGGTAATTAGCTGTGGCCGGCAAATGGTGCATCACTCTAGGCTAATTATTTTCGGTAAATTTGCGTTTTAGGTCCGTCACGATTTTTTTTAATATATAACACCATTCATAAATAAAATGAGCCATTTAAGACAGTAAGACACTGAATCACCTACCCGAAGAAGTCCTCGAACACAAATTCGGAGGAATTTACTGGCATCATCTACTCCATCAGGTTCGTTTAAATTCAATAAATGATTTTAGAATTTGTGAAGTTATTTGTTTACTGTGAGTCCAAGTGAAGGCTACAACTTTTGTGTCTCAGATTTTCAAATTCTAGTCTTACTTGGTCATCAAGTTTGCAACATTTTTTAGAAATGCTATACAGGGTTTAACGGTTAATATTTGGTTTCTTTTTTGTATATATTTAGCACGACGAGTTCAGCCAATGTGAAATTGTAATTTGCAAGCCAATACTACGTAAAAATGTGTTTGAAAAAAACATAATTTTGATGGTCTAATCTACCTAATAATGCAAATTTGCTGCAGAGGACGACTCCGATTCATCTTTTGACCAGCAGAGAAGTGGCCGTGTACCAATAGCCCTCACAGACGAATTTATTCCAGTAAAGATTCGGTATGTACGTTCATTGACGTGCCGAGTAGTGAATTTAAATAGCTACATGAATCATATTTATGATTGACAAAAACAATTGAAAATACACAGTCACCTTTTGTACCATCTGGGGTATATTACACATAAAATTGCTTATGAACTAAATACTATGAAATAATATAATTAGTTAAATTAGCATTGTGAATAACTGATACAAGAAACTATTAACTGTTTGTCTAAATTTCATCCAACCTTTGAAATTTTGAAATTAGAACGTGTGATTTGATATTTTAACGTGCATTAATTTTCATTGTCAGATGCGTTTCTTCACCAAAACCAAGCCCATCTTCAGAAGAACTGGTAACCATTCATACTAGGCTCGCCCGAATCGAGAGTCTCATCGTAGAAAATCACTTAATTCTAAAAAAAATCGAAGCGATAAGCCTGCACAACCGCCAGCCGTGTCTCGAGGATTTGCACCTGCAAATAATGACGAAGAACTAAATGAAATACTACAAAGAAGCGACCTGGTAAATATTATATCTGTCACAATACCCTCAATGGCAATGAATGTATACCTATTGTTTGTATCTTTGATTGTTTTCGTACCGAACATCAATAGTCGTTTGTTTCGAACGATTCGAGAGTTAGCTATATTATAAATCATTGTTGAATCGCCTTTTTTCAAACCCAAGGTTCCATATCTGGTCGCGGCAGAGGAAGTAAACCTCAAACGGACAACAATATCTATGATGAAATTGCTGCTGTCGCGAGAATTTGCCAACGAATTCTCTATGACGGGGTGGGAGCAAAGAGGAAACGTACGAAAGTAAAGTTTGCCGACAGTGCAGCCTGCAAGGCGATTGAAAGTAAGTATGATTTCCGTGAAAATCATCTAAGCACAAAATGAATAAATACCATGATGCAAAATAATACGATAAATAAGTCTTGTTTATACTAAATCTAATCGTGTATACATAAACACAAAATAATGTCGAGTGCTTTATCTATACTAATCCGCTGTATTGTCAATCCAACCAGGTTCCATATAAAAAATTCCAGATTTCCAACAGGCGACTCGCAGCGCTGTACAAATCGCCATTCAGAAAGCGTTAAAATGTAATTACATTGCTGGTGTTCAAACGAAAATCGGCTCATTGTAACCTACTAAAACGTTCATGTTGTTTAGCGTGTCACTCGTGTGGGAATTCATTGGTACAAATAAGGCTGCGGAATCGGATTTTGTACAAGTCGGATATTTTAGAGGGAAGCAGGAGTCGAATGATGTATGAAGAAATGTGAAGAATTTTGTGGGGTAGCAATTCAGAGGTGGAGTCCAAATCAGATATTCAAATATTTCAGGATTCCGAGTCGAATATTCACCATTCGGGTCTGTAATCCTAGCGTAAAATAAATCGCAAAAAGATAGGTATTTGATGAGCATTAGTGAACTAGCTACCTATTTAGACCATGAAAAACAGCTAATTTATTATAGTTAACAGACGATGAAACTGTTTTATGGTATGATTTCTTGATTATTGTACTTTCTTGTAAGTTCTTATACATGGGAGTAAGCAAACTATCCTCAGCTATTTCTTGTGTATAAGTTTTAAATAGAATATATTTTCCTCACAGTTTTAGTCAGTTAAATTTATAGTGGACTCAAATAGTGTCATGGGTATTTAAATGATTCATCTTTTTCCATTCAGGATCCTCCGACTGGGACGGCTACCGAGGGAAAAGACCTTCGAGCTCTCGGATCCCAGAAGGCGAGAGCAACGAAGACACCAATCCAGAGCTTGTTGCAGTCGAAGAAAATACAGCCAGCATCACTTTCAATCTATTTCGCTTGAAGAAGTCAGTCGTTGAAACCTAGTGCGCAGAGATTTGTGGATTATAAATCAAAAATGGAATGGTCATTTACTGGAAATCCGTGGCAGTAAAGTCAAGGTTGAGACGGAAGCGGAAATTTTATCAAACATATATTGTTCTTCCGCAAAGATAGCTACTTATTTGCAAAAAACACAAGTAACACAATATTACACGCAATTTAATAAAGTTAATTGAGAAATATTTCGTCGTCACTCAGAACTCAGCGTGTATGTTTTGGGGAATCTTTTCTGATGTTTATTTTGCGTTTTATTCCTTCAATGGCATTTATCTGTATTACAGTAATAAGTCAATCATTTAAGATCGTTCTATGACAGAGGAAGCGGATGCTGCAGTTCCTTAATTGGGTTTAGATTTTAGTGAAACTCAGACTCATACGAACTTTACCCATAAATGAGTTGTTTTATCGTGTTATTCGGGAAACAATATTATTTTGTATGCGAAGTGGGAGAAGAAACTTTAAATAGTTTAATGAATAATTTTGATCCATTTGATTGTCTGCTTGTAAAGGACATTGTGAAACGAGCTGTTTACTTCATTTTTTTATCCCTCGCTTATTAAACGCTTGTTCCAGAATACACAATTTAAAACGTTTGTCTTGTTCACGCCCAACAAAACAGTTATTTTAAATACAAGGTTACGTTTTCCGCGTTTTTAGTATTGAAGTGTCAAACCGAAAAAGCGCGGAAAACGTATATGCTCTCGCGGAAAACGAATATGAGAGCTGGGACAGAAAAATATACTCTAATCGAACAACAGTTGTCATTCGAATAGAAGTCACATTGAAAGTCTGGTAATGATTGCAGAAATTCAGTGCCTCGTTCGAATAATCTATTTTTTTATTTGCCTGCGCTTGTACACACTTATGCGTGCACATGTATGCATATATATGTGTGGATGTGTGAACATATCTACAAGTATATAAAAAGCTCTCGGCGGCGCTCAGCTGATATTGTCGTCTCTGCATAGTCATCACGCATACGCACTTATGCAATATGGGCATATGTGCGTGTGAGTAATGGCTATGCAGACGACGAATAATCAGCTGGGCGCAGCCGAGAGCCGTTTTTTTAACTCGAAATTTGGGGACGGCCACGTGCGCGGCATCGACGCGTTGCGTCCGATGAGAGACGTGTAGAGCCATGCAGGGACGCGCTAAGGACGTGCGTCGCGAACGGCCGTCGACGTGTAGTGGTCGTGTGACACGACCTTAAAGCGGCGGTTTCGCCGTCGCGGCGGACGTGCCGCATCGACGCGACGGCTCTAGCTACGCGCATGCACGGCCTTCCCACATCGGCGACACGTCCTTAATTTTCAATTAGCTGTTTCCGTATATGCAGGGTCTAGGGATATATGAACATAATTTCCTTATTCATTGCTAAATCGTGCACTCGGTCTTATTTTTGTGGTCGGAATGCTCTGCTGTGGTGAGAAGGCTTGAATTAACTCCTAATTTGACACAAAATTATCTATTTGCTTGAATCTGCCGATAGCAGAAGCATATTTATGGCTGAAGATTAAGGGGAATATTTGAATAGTTCAAAAAATTAACTATGAATTACGTGAGTAAATTTTCTATTCCAGTTTACCTACAATAAGGTGCGATGAGTTGATTTTAAACATATTTCTGTATGTTGTGACTGGCACGATGTACACAATACTTACAACTTGTTTACCACTAAAGCATTCTGACTTATAAGATTCTCCGCTTCGATTCAGCTGTCGTTCTGTCTTCAACTCCATTAGCAGTACACTCAACAATAACATTATTGTCTTCACGGCATAGATAGGCGTTCCTTATACCTTTTCCTTAGGTTTTTACGGCATTTCTAGCATATACAGTATAGCACTGCATGCCGACATCTGTATAATCATCTTTTGGTTTGTTAAAAGACACTCGTTAAATATCTGTTCGCGGTAGAAAAGGGTCTAGAACCATAAAGCAATTCCATAACAAAGCTCAATAAATGTTCACGATCATTTGACTCCAAATATCCTTTAACGTCGTAACGCTGTGCTGTCTACGAGGCTTTCGTTCAGGACCTGAAGGACCTCCATGTATCTTGCTTTTGCAATATTCATGGCAGGAGGCTGACTTTCCATTGAACCATAGTTTTAGATGGCATTTTAATGTTCCATAGAAATAAACGTATTGTTTGCTCCAATTCAAAAATCCTCTTATGAGGCCAAAAAGTTCATCTTCATCTGCTTTTAATTACGCAGGCGATCTATCCTTGATAGCTTTTTCAATCATCAAAGTCACCTCTTTTTTGTGCAAAATCAATTACATACCTCAAATCCGTCTCGAGTTGTTCCGAATTTATAGGAAATGCTGTCTGGAATTTGAGTAAAAAATATTTAGTCTATCCTGCAAAATAGGTTTGCCCAATTTTAAAACATAGTTACCCTCTAAAATGAGTCGAGCGTGCGACGTGCGACGTCAAGTCTGGTTAGAAATCGGGATAAGTGTTGATTTTCTGTTTTTATATGCACCTTATAGAGGATTTTCTTGCGCTGCTATTGGTACTTTCCGCTTACGTCTACTCCGAATGGTACGCCCACCAGAGGGGGGAAAGCGATGGGGGTGGAGTGACCTTGAACCCTCCACCCCCTCATTATTGGGGGTCGATTGAGCGTGTTTCTTTGCGGCAATGACAGTAGAGTTCATTCATGGGCTACTCAAAGTGCTTTCATTATTCAAACGAAACATTCTAACGTTGAGTAAAAATTTTGATAATTTTTGACAATTTTAAGAATTTAGCTGTTCTGCCGTATCTATGATACTGCAACTTTCATTCATAGCTCAATGACAGCTGCAGTATCATATCTACGGCTATGGTGAGCACACCAATCCAAAGGGCTTGAAAAGAGCTACAAAAAAAAGAGTTGACTTGAGAAAATAGGCTTTTTGGTGTAAAAAAAATTAAAAACGTGGTTGTTTTGAAGAATTACACGTATTGTCTTTTGATGTAGATTTTTTCCCAGAGTTCCAGAGCTACAGCAATGTAAATTATTGCAATCCAAAAAGCATGAAAAGAGCTACAAATGATCAAGAGTCCATTGTAGAATACCCGGTAGTTCAAAAGATAAGAAGAAAAACATTTTTTTTTGAGAAACGCGTTTTTTAGGGAAACTTGATAATTGGTTTCTCAAAAAAAAAATTTCTTCCACAATTTTAAAGCTACAAGAATAGTTTATGTACCATTCGATAGGGCTTAGCAATGTGTATCCATTCGCAAGAACATTTTTTGATACATCTATTATTTTGAAAATTACACGACATGAAAAGAAATAAAATGAAAAAAGTCACATTTAAAAAAAATTCCAAAATCCACAAAAAGAAGTTATCGAAATGCCCTATTGCGTATGGTTAGATTGACATATAAGCAATCTAAAAACGAAGTACTGGTTCTGTAACTTCAAAATTGTAGAAGTAGTAGGATTTAAAAAAACTATTTTATCGTATTTTTCGAAAAAAAAAATAAAAATCCAGTGCAGATACAAAAATTTTGTCCAAATAACAAATGATATTTGCATCAATTCACACCTACTGTGAAAATTCCAGAGAAATCCATCCGTAAATAACGGACTTTTTTTTACCCAGACGGTGTCCTTAAGCATTGACATGTATCGTATATGTTACTATTCATTACGCGTTCGGGAAATTGGTGATGCCTATGTACACCTGCCAAAGCTTGTTTTCAGAAGAGAGTTTTTATTTCTTATTTATTCGTATGTAATTGTTGTTCCTTTCGCGAAAGTCTTCATTCCCCTAACGAACCACGTTCGTTATTTTTTTGTTCTAGTATGTAAAATTTAAAGTTATGTTGATTTCGGTCAATTATTTCAGCCATTCTCAACGGATCATTAACCTTCGCTAACATGATCTTAAAAACAATTCCTTGAAGCCCACGTCTAAGAAAATTTAACAGGATTTTCATTCCGGGAAATTAAATAGCAACTCTCTTAATGAAAAGGGGTCTGGTAGATTGCAGCCGTTCCTTATCACGTAAGCCCAGGATATTATTTATCATGCATGCACCATTAAATCTACGAATAATGTCGATTATTTAGCTTGAGAACTTTCAAAATTTATGCAGGAAAATTCTCTGCAAAATATAAGACTCGAAATCTATTTCCTTGAAGTTATTTTCAACTAACATTTTACGTATCACTGGGATCAATATGCTCGAGTTATGAGCTCATGCAATTTTGAACGCTTTGTCCACTATCAACTATCATAATGCGAGGCAAATGATTGCATTACTGGACAAGCACCAGGCGAATACCATTATTGAAATATTACATGTCTGCTGTGACATCGATAGAGCCATTGCTTTCTTCATCTTGCTTCAGGAGGGAAAGCTAATGTCCTCCTGAGTTCACATACAGATACGTTCGAATTTAAATATTTCAAACCCGCTCCAAAATGTGTCTTTCTTATTAACTCCAGTGAAAATCTTAAAGACGGAGTGGAATCCATTTCATACGCTGAAAATACTCACGCATTGTTGCGCCAGGTGAATCACGAAGAGGGTAGCTGTTCCCAAGAACAGAAATTTTCAAAACCAATATTGTAAGCGAAAATCTATGTAGTTAATACAAACATCAGAATGAAACTATTCGTTTTCATATATGAGATAAGTTACTTTCATAACTAGAAACAACAGAGTTAGACGAATAGCGCTGTACTATTTTTAAACTAGGACGTATTAAAACCTGTAAAAATATATTTGTTCAGTTAAAAATCCTGGAATTATGCAAAGACTTATGCCTGGATTGAAATTGGACAACTATTGGTTCTCTCGTCTACACTACTTCTGGTAAAATAAATGTCATAATAAAAACGATGCTAACGCTGAATCTCTTACATGTGTCCGAATATTTTCAAGCAAATTGAGCAAATCAGACACGCTGCAACAAATGCAGAGCAAGTATGCAAGATATGATGTGTCGCATCCTCGACCTCCCAAACAACTCGCTCGAGGAGCTGCGCTCTTCACGGTCTTGCAAATATCGCTTGAAGTGCGGAAAACTTTTTCGATATGCGACTTCGAAAGTCCGTTCAGAGAGGCGACGATCCTAATTTATTCGAGTTCGAGAGTCACAGACCAAAAAATAATCGATTCTGAAGCGAGAAGTTCGGATGACGATACGATGGGGATATTGTCCTGAGCAGCTATGCTGCAGAATCAATTTGCACGGATTGAAGTTATGATCTTTTTAACTCAAATTGAATATCACTGAAAATGAAGTTTTTTTCAATCCAATAAACAAGGTGATTCTACAGAAACTGATTGTAAAAAATATCTTACTTGCCTATATGTATAGCTTGCTGTTGTCAGTGCCCTCAAGTTAATTTATCACAAGATTGAAAGTGCTCGTGAAAGCCCTCCTGGAGATCATTTAAGAGAAATAACTGCATTTTTAGGATATATCGTAGCCGAACTAAGGTGAAAAAAATTATGTACAATAACTTCAAAATTTAAATTAATCTGATGGCAGCCCAACAGATGACCACATTAGAATGAAAATTAAGATCAAAGGAAAGAACTAAACTGCATTGTTAAATCGAAAATTTGTTTCACTTTTAAAACCTGCATTAAGAGGAACATTATAATGGATTTAACCGTGCGTTGACTCATATCTTCATTCAAATCATATCAGGTAATATGTAAATGATTGTAATTATTACACGCAAGGTTATTGTAAGTTATTAAATTATGTTCAACAATAGTATATCTTCAATGAGAGATTGCACCAATTTATTTCCTACAAGACTGCAAGCACAAAAGGACAAAATGAACATAAAGAAAGACTTCAAGCAATTAACACACCAATGAAACCAGACGAGTATCACATGCATCAAGTAGATAAGACACAGGGGGATATGATGAAAAATTTGTTTACTCATGCCGAGCATAAAAACTTCAATACCTTTCTAAACTTTCTTTAAACTATCAAAGTTTTCCAAGGATTCTAAAACACTTCACATTGGTCGTAAGTTTGATGTGTTGTACGAATTAGTGTTTTATGAGCTTATTTCTTCTTAGTCCCTCATGCAGTTAATTCTTCATTTGGGGTCGATTTCAAGCGTCATATAAGTGTTAATAAATCTAATGCATTCACACACGAAACGTGAACATTAATTTCCTCAATTTGATTAATCGATAGTTACATCAGAGTGTGTTTCGCTCTCACGGCCCATACTGACAATTAGATTCCAATCAAATCCTAGAAAACAATCGCTTATTTGATTGATTTTCCCAATGAATTTTACATAATGTTTTGTATCTCTTATTATTATCTTACATATTGTTTAGTTTGGTGATTAATGCAGGAAAATATTTGCAATTCTAGATTCAGAGGTTAACCTGTTCAACACGTTATTATTAAATGAAAATAATTCTTGAAACAGTTTAATGTTATGCAACCATTTCTAAATTTTAATGAAACCATTTTGGACAATTGGGTAGCATTTGTCTTTATTGTATTATGCTAAAAACATACGCCATTCTTACCCAAAATATACTAAATAAGGTATTTCCCATCTGAATTAAACCGTCAATTTGGCAGTTAAAGTTTCTGAGACAGTTAGACGAGGTGATACATCAAAGAATTTTGAGATTCTAACTAGTACAGCTAACCAGCACTGCCGAAAAGTCAACGCGATGGATGCGTAAATACTTATTTCCTTGAGCATAAACCAAATTAGAGACATTACGAATTAATTGGAAAACATGATGACATAGAAAACCTTACTATAATTGATTATTAATCAATCAATTATTAAAAATTTTACGCATGATCTACGGGCCCCTCCAGTCTATCACTTATATTTATTGAATAAACTCAGTACTATTGAAAGGATATTCAATCAGAGACTGATTGATATTCAATCAGAGACTGATTGAATATCCTTTTAATAGTACTGAGTTTATTCAATAAATATAAGTGATAGACTGGAGGGCCCCGATGTTTCAGGATGTTATAAATCGGGGCGATTTATCTAATAATTCCCCCATATATGAAGACAATGTACGATGATCAAGCTTTTTCAAAGTGTTATGCTTTAAACCTTAGCTCCAATAATCACTTAGCCTATACGTAAGTAGAACGGAAGGTTAATTTACTCAACTGAATTCGTCATAGATATATAAGCCGTTAACATATGGGACCAATTTTTGGAGCTGTCAATAAATAACTATTATTATCAAAACTGCACTCAGGATTGTCCATGGATGGATAGATAAAGAAACCGAAGTAAAGCGAAAGCGCCCCAGGCCGCTCAGAACATTACTCACGTTAAATCCTTCAAAAAATATTTACGGCCCACTTGACTACCAGTCTACCCAAACAGCAGAATACGCATAGCTGAAAGGAATTCCATGGCAATGTTGGTCGAAGTATAAAACATCTAACACACAGACGACTGGGGCACCACACAGTGTCCAAATCAAAGGATGGGATTCAGCTGCAGCTTGAGTCCCCCAAAGAATTTGAGGACGTGAAGCGAGCAATACAATGTATGGTCTCAAAACTGCAATACATTGCAAAATATGCTGCGATAGTTAACTTTCCATCAATGACAAAAAGTGACTAAATTTTTTCGGCACAAGACCTACCAGTAAAGCGGACGAGTCAGTCCGGGAGAAGAAGGTCTCTGGCAGCAGCTGGAACGCAGAATAGGAAATAACATACAACAAAAGCGGCAGGAATGCAGAGAACATGTATAAACGAATTCACTGTCTCCAAACTCAGCATTTTTCTTATGCAGCAGCCCATTTCTTATAGTAGCGCATGAGATAAGGCACCCGATTTACTTCTCAAATGTAAACTCCTAATCGAAGAAAATACAGAGTACCTCCAGAGAACTACCTCGTGCAGCAGTGTCCCTTGTCTGCGAAGGCGGAAGCTCGGTAGAGGGGCCCGGCACAGACGCAATCATAAATTTTGTCTTGCTTGCATTCAAGATTACAACCCTTTACTCGCCAACGTTTCCATTTCGGAAACATGTACCCATTTCGGAAACATGTGCACATATCTAAAAAAATTGTAGTATATGCTGATCAATTTCATGCGAAGCTGATGAACGAAAAAGTAAGTGTTAAATAAATTTTCGTATCAATTAGGATGGATTCTGGAAACTGTATTCTGAAAATGCAGTTTCATCTGTCTGCATCCCATGCTTCTTCCTTCAAAGCAAACACATATCCAGGGTAACGGGCATTTTGCTGACGAAACTTTAACAAAGGTTGGGCAGTCAAAATAAACAGTTTTTACGCATTAACTTTGAGATCGAAAATACTTCCTTGAAAAGCTACAAATACTTCAAAGTTTCACCATTTTTTATTTTTCTATTTTATGAAAAATTAAAATTTACTTGTTTACATTAAACATTTTGTCCTCTATAAAAGTACTCACGACAATGGAACAAGTACCCAATGCTGACCTAGCAGACATACACCTTGCGCACGGTTAACCAAATAGTAATTATCGGGAGGCGGTCCGAAGTTACAAAGGAGGATATCGCAGCAAACATGTTCCATTGTATCAAATAAATGTTGCTATAGATCGGAGATTGTACGAAGACGGAGTATTTGGCCGAGTATAACTTGAAGGAGGAAGCAGGGGAAGATTATAGAGATCCAGATATGGAAGAAGAAACATTGGAACATTTCCTTAATAATAAAACCACAAATAATCATTCTGCTGAACGTGTTTTGCATGTAAGTCAAACTGCGGTGTAAGAAGCACCACACGATAATGGTGAACATTCATTTCAAGTTCAGCGTTTTCAAGAATTAAACGATAAATATTTATCATATCGTGTTCAATTTGCTAAGTGTTTTTTTACACAAAACAGTTGAAGAACCTTTGATTCCATCAAAAGTTTTATTTATAGACGAAGTATCATTCACGGAATTAATACCTGATCTTAATCTTAATTCGTAAGTTACGCGAGAAGGTAAACGTCAGGTTATATTCTCAGTGAAGGTTTGAGAGGATATTCATAGCAACCTTCTGATTAATTGGGCCATACATAATTCCGAAAACAATGAATGGACGCAATAATTAATTTTTTTATTGTGTAATTTCTGAGTTGTTGGAAAATGTTCCGTTGGATGATATAAGAGTAATGCTCAAACACGAATATACTCTTACACACTCTGCGATTGCTGTTAGGCAGTAATTGGACACCCGATGTCCTAATCGCTGGATTGGCCGTGACGGCCTCATCACAATGTCCCCTGTAGTCCTCCTGATATTAGACTCATATATTTCTACTTCTGGGGAAATTTGAAGAGTTTGGATTACGAAACCTGATCTGTAGAATAGAAGAAGCCTCCTGAAGGATTCGTGAAACTCCTGGGGTTTTCGATCGCATCCGGAAACCATTGCACTGGTGTTTAAACACCTGCATCGCGACAAATGGGCTGAATGTTGAACACTTTTTATTGAAATCTAACAAATTTTGAATTTTTTTCCTGTGTCGAAATGAAGAATTTTTTTATTCAGTATCTTGTTTTCCTAGTCAGAATTGTTTTCCTAAGTTGTACAATTCATTTCCCTCCCTCCCTCAAAGCGTGAAATTCTCTTAAATACGTTTCAAATTTTAAGTCTTTGTAACTCTTTGACGAAGCATTTTCGACCACTTGGAGATTGAGTAAATAGGGTTATGTCAACGGCCTTAACTTAGGCAACAGTTTGTTAAACAAAGTGCTGGTCACCCTAAAAAATCAAAATTCTGATGCATACGATCTTAAGAAATAGATAAGTAAGTTGTTGAAATGAGGACAATCTATATCGTATTTACTTATTGTGTTGTCCAAATCTTGAAGAAATGTTCACACTTCCTAATTGAGAAAATTAGCTGTCAGGGGAACCAGTTCTTGCAGGTTTCTCAGTGTTAGAAAACCAACGGTATAACAGGTTGAAACGTGTCTCGGGCTATCTTGTGACTATTTTCATTCCGTTACAAAATTCCTCACAACCCTCCAGTTCATTTTAAAAACATACTGGGGTTGGACGAAAAATACAAACACCTGAAATTTTGAATCATGAATTTTGAACATTTTATAAACAGTCAGAACTGGACATATTTTAATGTTTTATTATTTACGAGTATAATTCCATCCATTTGATACTTCATTTAATTTAACTGTTTTTCACAGATACTTGAAAATTATTTGATTACAGCCTTATGAAAATGGAATACCTCTCTGACTTTCAAAGAGGCCAAGTTGTTGGTGCTCGAATGGCAGGTGCATGCTAATGTAACAGAAACTGCCCGAATGCTTGACGTTTCAAGAGGTACTACCTCATAATTATAAGTAAGGACTGCCTGTGAAAGAGGAGAAAAACATCCTCAGCATAGCACAAGTCTGGTTGAAAGTCGAAGTTGCCTGAGAAAGATCGTCGGACTCTCAATCGAATTGTTAGAGAGGGTCGCAAGACCACGGCTCTTAAAATTCCTGCAGACCTCAATGAACACCTACCGAACCAGTTTCCACGAAAACTGTTCTTTGAGAGCTGCACAAATCTGGATTATACGATAGAGATGAAATTAGAAAACCTCTGCTCTCAGAGACAAATGTTTCCTAGCGTTTAGAGTATTGTAGAAACCACCAGAATCGGTCCATCAAGCAGTAGAAAAATGTGAGTTTTTTCTGGCGAATCAACGTTTACCTTATTTCCGACCTCTAGCAGAGTGTACTTTCGGAGACAGCCGAAGGAAGCCTTTGATCCAGACTTCCTTTGTTCAAACGTAAAACATGTCGGGGATTCTCTGATAATCTGGGGTGCTATTTCCGGGAAATCCGTCGGGCCAATGATATCCCTTCATGGAAAAATTAACAGCTGTGACTATTTAAGAGTTTTGCGAGACCAAGTTCATTCTATGGTTCAAGCACTGTTTCCGGAGGAGATGCTATCTTTAAAGATAATAATACACTATCCATACAGCTAGAATTGTTGAAGAATGGTACGAGGAACATTTTAATGAAGTTGCGCAACTCATCTGGCCACCACAATCACCAGACCTCGATGTTATTGAGCCTCTATGGTTGGTTTTAGATATTCTAGTAAAAAGTCAATTTCCGACTACATCGTCTCTAAAAGAACTGGAGGGTGTTTTAACTGAAGAATTTGCTTAAATTTCTTTGGAATCATTGCACAATTTGTATGAATCAAACCTCTGTGAATTCAGGCTGTAAAAGTTGGACCTACACCATAATAAATTATTTCGATTGAATATATCTGAACAGGTGAGCTCTTTACTTGGATCGTAAAGCAATGAGGAACTTAAAAACGAGGACAATTCCAAGGAAATATTTTATGTTTGATAGGAAAACGTCTTGGAGCCCCGGTTCATCATCCGTTCAAAAAAGTAAAACTTATTATGTCTGAAATAAAAAATCCAAAATGAAATGTTGAGAAAGGTCATTAAAACATGTGACAAAACCAAAATATGTAAATAAAATGAAATTGAATAGATTACCATCTAGTTACTTTTTGCAAAGGATATGAACTGTCGGTATTGTTGAGGACCGGTTTGCGTTTAATAGTAGGTAACGACTCTAAAATTTTAAGGTCATGAGGAATTGAGGCAGAGCCTAAGATTTTGAATTCGGTAGGGGATATCAGTACGTAGCATTTTTCGGCGTGATTATGTACTGCGGAGTGACAGGGGTATGCTAATTGGGTCCCAGTACGGAAACTTTTACCCTCGATGCTCTGCCATTCTGATATAAAAATTCCGTGACGTCATACCGACGTAAGATGAATACTGCTCACAAACGTAAGAATAAACCAGAGAGGCTCGCAAATCAATCTGAAGCGTTTTGTTGGGTCAACGAAAAATTGCACCAGTACCTCACAAAACCGATACACAACACATAAAATCATTTAGTAAATATGTGATACCTCCTTTATCACGTCATCATGATGTACTAGAACACCCGCATTGAAATAAAAAATCAGATAGTTTCATTGTATGTATTGTTTGGTTTATAATATTCTCCAATTTTTCCTCGTCCATCAACAGGAATGCCGATCTAATAACTCGTTGCATTAAAAACCCAGTCTCTGTGACCATCACAAACCACCAGCATTCCAATTTTGGGAACATTAAAAAATTAGATTGCAATGATTATTTCTTGTAATTGGTCTGAAATATATTCCCATGAGTTCTCTGGGTCAATTTTTGCACGATATTTAGAGTCGCTGATCAAGATTTCCCGCAAATGTACCAGTTCATATTAAAGCCTTGCAATATCGGTTCATCATTCAATTCAAGTTGCTAAGAACGCGCAATTTAGTGGACGGTTTAATCCTTTCATATATTCATCAACTAGAATTGAATATAAAACATTGACAACGCAATGTTGAGACTAAGTCTGTAAATTCTGCGCACATAGCAATCAATGTTATCCGTTCATCACTCACACCAACACTCCACCAAATGTCCAAAGCCATGAAATGCACGAGACGTCATCATAAACACTAAAAAATGTCAAGAATAATTTGAATAACATTATGAACGGATAAGGCCTGAAGTTAAGTAAAAAGACTCCGAAATTTTCTAAAAAAAAATTCTAATGAAAAAAAGTACATTTTGTTCAAACTTTTTGAACTTTTCAATTTTCTTACTGCACTGTGCTTGCATGAAAGTAAAAAAATAGGGGTTAAGATTGAACACTGTCCAAGAAAATGTGGGGAGCATAATATTCCAGGTCTCGAGCAACTTCTTACTTACATGGTTAACATACGCAGAAATGCAGGAGATAATATCACTACTGATCCAGCTCGTCGCTTGAAAAACGTATCGCATGGTCAAGGACATATCACTTGGAGGGCAAATATGCTGAGTATCCTAACCTACAAAACACAGAATTTTAGAACACTCAAGTTGGTAGCGTAGTGTTCATTGCAGGGTTGTCAAACTGGCTTTTCCTAGCCGTTACAAGCTAGGAACTGAACCAGGAACTAGGCCACTCTGCCTGAAAGACATCTGCGCAAATGAGGTGAAATTTTCACTTAATCCACTCTCCAGTTTTGACCACTGATTTGTGGGTATGGACACTCTGCATATTTGCCCTCCAATTATTCTGGCAACCATTACCGCTAACGCTCTTTACATGATAAACAATTTAAAAAAAATCGCAAATGGAATGAGATCGCACTCAGTGAATGTGTCAAAAGATATCCAGTAGCTGACTATATGTGTTTGATCATAGTTGATGAACAATTCTGTTAGTCATTTCTATGTATTTTAATATGTGTTGATTTAACAATCCATTTTGTGTCTAAAGAAGTTTGAATATTTCAATTTCATATTGCTTGGGAAGAATTTTTTAATTTTCAGTTCATCAGCATCTTTCCTTTTCAGTATTTCAGTTTTAATTATATCAAACAACACAACGTATAATATCGATTCAAATTCACCTGACTTATTAACTTACCTCAGTTGTATTGTTTATTCATCTGCAAGCACGTTCCAATTACCTGGCAACTGTTGAAAGGAAAAAAGATTTATTCCAATAAACATGATATAAAACCATCATTGGCTTTGAAAATGTCTTAACATAACGATCCTTAGTTGTTGAACACACATGGGTATCGAAATACCCGTGTCAATAGTCGAAACAAATGATTGAGAGCTATCATGGCAAATGCTTTCCCTTTGTTGCGTAATCAATGGTTGATAATGCACATAAATACAAGTTAAGAAAGAAAACATAATACCAGCGATGACGCATTGTTGAAAACACTCACTTGTGCACACTCACATTGAAATCCGAGCTTCCGAACGTGCGATATCAGGAATTAATGCTGAGATTAAAATGGGGGATTTAAATAATTCTGCGTCTAATGCAATGAAGTCGATATTCGGGACTATATTTCGCTTCTGCGTATTAAGTAGGATGCCATTTAACGAGCTCGATGAAAGTAGAATTTTTTACTATTAAGCAAATATATTATATTTCCTATGGTTAAACATTATACTGACACAAAAGAGTTCACCGTAGACATAAACATCAGAAGGATAGTTGCACATTGTTGAGCAAAACTATTGCAACATGATTGGAGCAACACGTGAAATTGGCTATACCTAAATAATGCTTTCAAAATAAACTCACGAGCGTAAGAAATTACAATTGCCACACAAAATTATTAACATTTTGTGATATGAATACGAAAAGAAAACACTAATGTCCCATGAAGCCATTACATATCAATAATCACAACCTTATATAGAGGTCCTTAGTTCGTAAATAGATATGGGTGCCATGAAGGCCTATGTCAACGCTTGTACAAAAGACTGAAAGAAAAACATAAAAATGCATACTCTAACAAGTTGAATTAAGTTTAATCCTATTTGTTTACGAATGTTATAAAAGAAATATAGAGATGAACTCAATAAAGTGAAACGCTTTTTATTGTCTACACGTAGACTGACATATGATCGTTAGCTTTCGTGACATCAGGAAATAATGTTAAAGGTGTATGTAGATAGTAAATATTTAAAACTAAAGGGACAAAACCGCAAAACTCAAAAATACCTTTTATTTCGAATTGAATAAAGTTAACTGCCTCAAAGAACATGCTTTGAATCACACGATAAATGAACGATATTTCTTATTTAAATTCTTGACAATAATATGAGGAAGAGACGAGTTAGGTAACGTGACAAGTTGATAGTTAAGAAAAAATACGCTATTTATAGTACAAATGCAAGTCACTATATATAAATATATATATAACGGGTGTTGTGTAATTCGATGCATACATTTTAATTATACACAGAAAAACGTTAATTAAAATGATTTTCAGGAGTGACAAAAATATGAAAACTTCTTCTTTCCGAGAAATGACGATCTGAAATAACTTAAGATTCCCCTAGGACTAGGCTTACAATCCAGCCAACAAGCAAAATCTAACTTCTTGGGAAGGCTGTTGGCGAGCGCTTTAGGCTATTTCTACGGGAATCTAAAATTATTTCAGGGTATCATTTACCGAAAACGGAAGTGTTTTGAGGTTTCTGTTCACTCGAGATAATCGTTTTATTTAGCGTTTTTCTGTATATAGTTAAAATGTGTTCATCAAATTACACAACAACCGGTATATATTTACGTAAATATTAGCATACAAGCTTTCAGTAACAACATAGGGCAAAATTGAACATCATGCTCTTACAACCAATCACATTGCATACGCAGACTACAAGCATGTAGTACAACTTATAACAATGTATTAGAATGCAGAGTAATGAGCGAAAAAAATTCGTAACTACTTTTTCGGTGTGCACCGCATCATACAATTGAGGCGCAAAATGACGGGCTATTTTGGTCTTAAATTCTTTCATTGGGGTTTGAGGGATTTTGATACTTTTTGGAAGTATGTTCCACAGTAAGGCGCTTGATATTGACTGAGCTTTCTGCCCAAACTCAGATGAATGGTAGCTGACTATGACATTAAGAAGTCACCTCACCTCTCCTCTCAAGCTTCCCTCGACCGCAGATGAGATTTTCGCACTCCCGCTGTGCTGACTCTCAAGCGATGGATGCACGAACGTTGGCCACGCAACCTATTCCGTCGAAAGGAAGAGCAGCATAAGTTTTGAGGGAAATGCAAACCGACAGAATTTATAACCGGTGATTATTTATTTCCAATCTACGATCAATGATCTCATTTCAGTCATACTGAAACGGTCCTGATCTACTCGCATTAACATTAACGAGAAGACTTCAGAAGTTACTTCAGGACTTGCGAGCCAAAAAAGTATTCTCATGATCCTGCTGGTGATGTCTGGTAGCACGTATTAATGTTGACTACTTGTAACACTCTTTTGATGGAGTTCGGTAATAAAACAAAGTTGCGAGGATGAAGAATAAGTGCATTTTTGCTTGTCTAAACTAAATATGTATTCTTTTAAGTACGTTTTGAAAATTAACTTAAGTCGTTTAAAATCATTTTCCAACGAAAACGTTCTAAAAACTTTTAGTTTTAGACCATCTACTTCAACGTTTGAATGAAACAAAGGATATGAAGAGACCTCTTGCTGTTTCCTTTACCTAAACATGACCAACCACAGCGTGGGCATTTTTACCTTTAATTTCATTGCAACTAGAACTTAGGGGAACATGAAATATGTTTAATAACACTATAAAGAACTAAAGAGAATAGGCAGTACAAAAATTCTCGGTAATGTTATTTACAATTTTAAAATGCAGTGTTTGCCCTCCTCCTTGCAATTCTGACTGTAGCAGAACAGAACGGTTTCGTAAGATTCCTGTTTACGTGTTAATTGAACACAGGAAAAGGAAAATCCAGATCCACGCTACTTTCACTTCTATTAATCATATGTATATTTTAGGAGTAATTTCAAGATTGCCTCATTTTCTTGGAAGATGGATCGATTCAGTGAGCACATGAGCAGTGGTTTCTTGATTCTGTTCTGGTGTTGATTGCTGCTTGCTGTTCATAGTTGAACTTCTAAGTCATTAATATGTCACTGCCAAAACTACTGCGTTTTTTTCATAGCGAAACGTCTAATGCACGTCTTTTCAGTCAGCTATTCGACGCCGTTTAAAAGTTTGAATTTTCCCATCGAAGTTGGCGAAGTCTCAACACTCAGCAGTCCTGAGCATAAACCTGATCATACTTTGGATCTGAGAATGTTTTCATTTTAGCCGATAGATTTCCTTGAAATCATGATAATCGAAATTATACCGACAAAATGCTCAAAGTTTGTCAATAGTTCTACGAATAGTTGAAATGATGTGACTGTGAGTGAACGGATTTGAATTGTAATATTTCGTCTGCCAGTTATTTAACAAAAATAAATACTTGGGACAGTTTTGTCTTGCTCCTGGTTTTTTATTTTTATTTTTTGAGTTCTTCTGTTGGTGCGATTTTGATGTTATCTGGGAGGAAATTGTAAGAAATTAAAAGCAGTGCAGGGCTTGATTTCCTCACACTTGTATCAATGTGTTCGATTCCTTCCTTGTGTTGGTTTAAGCCTTGTTTCTTTCTCTTTATGTGTTATCTTAATACACCTATCTGAAGACATATGAGAAAGTAATATATATGCATGTCTGAAAGCAAACAGTCTCAGCATGAAAAAAAACTGAAATGGGAAGCCAATTCAGCCGAACAATTTGAGCAAATTCAACAGTTCCTAAGATGCTGGAAAGCAAGAAGTGAATTTGCAAATGTGGGTAAGGCTTCTTGACTGCTGCTTACCAAAAGCCTCATTATGAAACTGAAAAGTAAAATATCTACATCGGCAAACCCAAGGTTTGTTGCTTTCGACATTATTTTATCGTAATTGTTGACTTGCTTGTACCCAGTCAGCCATGTCACACTTTCAAAAAAAGGTCTACTTCATACTTAAGGGAGACATTTAAACGGTCATAACCTTTTTCTGTATACAGCTCTAATTTATATCATTGTTATTACTAATTAGCCCCTGAATGTTCTGCTGACTTGTGTTCCGAAGGTGAATGTTATAAAATCTACCGCTGTATAATGAATTTTGTCAAAAAAACTGTTGTAGTAGTCTTTAAAATCTTTCTGAAATAATGAAGTATTAGTGCGCAAAGCCTCATTTTAAACTGTATTTTTATTTTCAGGCATAATTTTTTACCCTGTCAATATCAAACGTAGACGACGTGCTCACTATTCATAAATCTATATTTAATAAATATTGTACGAGTCAGGGTTGCGGAGTCGGAGGAATAAATTTGCCACTCCGACTCTTCCTTTTCAGAATTTGGCGACTCCAACTCCGACTCCACCACTCCACCTTTCCAGAATTTGGCGACTCCGATTCCGACTCCACCTTTCCAGAATTTTGCGACTCCAACGTCGACTCCACCTAATCACAATTTTATGATTCTAACTCCTATTCACAATCTAAAACTGAATCCGCATTGATGCGTCTCATTCTTAAAATGAAAAGCAAGGCAAAAATCGCTGTACGAATTGCCCTTTTATTATTACAAATAGTAAAGTCTAAATGAATAAAATTGAACGTTTCGAACTAAACAGCTCATCGACAGGAAAGAAATGAATTCTTTGATAAAACAAAACGAAAATGAGAAAATTGAAACTATATTATGCAAAAGAATACTACAACATATACAGAAAAATAGTCGTAGATCTAAAACTAAAATATACAACAAAACAAAAATTAAAAAACTAAACTAATGATCATGTATTAGCAACGAGAAGAGGAAAAGCACTTTAAAAGCACAAAAGCACAAAATGTATAGCGACTCGAGGATGCGTAAATCAATCGTATGCGGGGCACCTGAAAGGATTTTAAAATGATTTACGGAAACAGGGACGTTACAGTTTTTCGCATGGGGTCGAACAGAGGACAGTGGAAGAGAACCAAGTGGACGACCAGTTCTACAGCTGCGCCCAGCGTGCTCGGCTACTCTGGACATTAGAGTACGACAGGTGGAACCTATGTACTGTGATTCACAACGTGAACAACTAAACTGGTAAACCACAGAGGATCACATAACAGTGGGCAGCTTATCCTTAAAGCGGAAAAGTAAACCGATTGTGAAATTGTTCATCAGAATTGAATGAATTTAAAGTTGTGGAAAAGACTTGTTGATTAGGAGTTGAACCTCCTGTTAATAGATTGATGGCCAAAGAAGGGAAGCTTTAAGAAAAACTTCTGCTGATCATATGATTGGAGTGCCGGCGTTTGAACATAAATTTTAGACAAAAATTTACCAATGTGTTTATCGATAGTAAACAAAGGAAAACCCTTTTTACGAAATATTGTCGTAAAAGGTCAAATTCTTGATGTAAAATTCGGAAGTTAGAACAAACTTTAAACGCTCTATGGATGAGAGTTCGAATGCCGCAGAGTTTAAACGGGTCGCACAGAAACTAAAATAACTAGTACCTAGTACCTAAAACCGAGAAAGTGCCTTTCCTATAAACAGAACATTGGAAAGTATTATCGATTCTGCTAACATTGACATCTAGAAACGGTAAACGGCTATTCGTTTCATCTTCCCTGGTAAATTTAATATTCTTATGACGAGAATTCAAATAGTTGAGAAAAAGGTCCGCGTGAGATCTCTCTTTGAATAGAACAAATGTATCGTCTACATACCTTTTGTAAAAAAACGGTTTAAAAAGATTAGGACAGTCATTTAACCAGCTTTTCTCATGATGGCACATAAAATATTGGCGAAAGTTGGACCGAGAGGTAAGCCCATGCCCAATCCGTCTACCTGCTGGTAATATTTGTTGTTGAAGATGAAAAAGCAATAATTGCAAACAGACAGTTCTAACAGTTTCTGCATAATCTTACGGGAAAATCCCATGAATACCGAACAATGTGAGAATTATTTGGCTAAACAGATTTCAATGGTTTCAATCAACGGAACATTTGTAAACAAATAATAGAGATAATTTGTTTATTTATTTCATTGATTATTTTATTTATTTATAATTTTATTTATTTTTTATTTGTTTATTTTTCATTTTTTTATTATTTTTTATCACTATTTATTTTTATTTGTTTACAAATGTTCCGTTGATTGAAACCATTGAAATCTGTTTAGCCAAATAATTCTCAAATTGTTCGGTATTCATGGGGTTTTCCCGTAAGATTATGCAGAAACTGTTAGAACTGTCTGTTTGCAATTGCTTTTTCATCTTCAACAACAAATATTACCAGCAGGTAGACGGATTGGGCATGGGCTTACCTCTCGGTCCAACTTTCGCCAATATTTTTATGTGCCTTCATGAGGAAAGCTGGTTAAATGACTGTCCTAATCTTTTTAAACCGTTTTTTACGAAAGGTATGTAGACGATACATTTGTTCTATTCAAAGTCCAGTCGGAAATTATGGTATGCATCATCGATGATTATGGTCGAGATAATCGGTTTTTATCTGCGAAATATCTGCCATGTCCAACCTTTATCGGATACATTATGCAGGGTGCGTACAGGCTCTGAGGTTCAAAATTCCACTACTTTTTCATGACTTTTTATGCCAACCAAATCACATTTTCACTACCTCTCTCTGCCCAAAATAATGTCACACAAAGTTAAATTGCAGCACAATAAATGTATTTCAGTCATAAACTTCAAAGAACATTCATCATTACTTGCAGGTCTTGTTTTCATAAATGTGTAAATGATCATCACAACACCAAACAGTCATGCTGGACAGTTCAATAGCATCTGCTATGCATTTGCCAGTGCATTAAGTTTGTCATTAATTTCCGCATTCAGCCCCTTGAGTTGTTCTTGCTTGTCTTTGGCTGATTTCCTCAATGCATTTGACTTTGCCAGTAGGCGCAAATCATTCTTGTCCTCTGCCTTCCGTGCAAAGCTGTTAGCATCCTCCACCAGCGCTTGCAGACTCTCCTCCATCCTCTTCCGTTTTGTCTTCAGGTTCTCCACTTCATCCAGTTCTCTCTTCCTCTTCTCTCCCTTCTTCTGCTTCTCTGCCTCTTCCTTCTTTTGATCCAGGTAGTGTTGATAGCGCTGTCTGCCCTGTGAAGCTGAAAAGAGGAGTTTCTTGGAAATGTCAACCTTGGAGATACCTCCTACATGTTTGATGTGGTCCATGACCACTCTCTGCGCCACGATGGTGTTCTCACCCATGTTGACTTCCATGAGCTGCTTGCTCACAGAAAAGCCCCTTTCCACTGAAGCCTGGCCATGTGACAGGACCAGTAGCATCTTCACAACCAGCCACAGTTTCTTGAGGGAGGATGTGGCCAGCTGGCTGCTCCAGAAGACATCTAGCCAATCAGTGTCTTGCTGAAAACTGTTGAAAGTGCTGATCTTCCTCTGTGCCTCATCAAAGAACTCTGAAAACTGGCTCATCACCTCATCGATGTCACCCTGTGGTAGCCTCTTAGCATCGCTGAGTAGCTGCAGACAGTTTTTCAGCATGGACTTGGTCTTCTCTCTCTTTGTGCGATCCACAAAGACACTTGGCACCAGCCAGCCCATGTTTCGGGCCAACCCGAACTTCAAAGGTGACTTCTCAACAATCTTCTTGATGACAGCAACAAGGAAATTCTTCACCTCATCCCTGAAGGAGAAAGCAAGCCTCTCATTCACTTTCTTTGCAGCCATCTGATCTTTCAAAATACTTGCAGCAACAAAGCCAGGGTCAATCTTGCTATTTTGCAGGTAGATGGTCTTGTCATTGAAGTCAAGGGCAGCATACTTAGCTGGTGTGGTCAGTTTTTCCAGCACCTCTGCTTTCACACACCTCTCCAACAGAACCGGTTTCACTTCTGAGGAGAACCGGTCTCACTGCTCTCAGTCTGAGCCTCCAAACTGCCCTCAGCAGGCGTCGGAGGATCGGTCGATGGTTGGGAAGTCACGAAAAAATCCCCGATCTTCGGGTTGGCAAGTCTCGTCGTCTGAGCTTTCACGTTCTTGGCATGCTTTGTTCCTGCCAACTGCCTGGCATGACGATAATTCCTCAGCTCAGTCTCGGCACCGTAACTCTAGTCACACACACACGGGATGGTCAAGACCGATGATAAAAACTCAGCTCGAAAATGTTCAACAGTGGCGACAGGTCAACAATGGTCCGAGCGAGCGCGTGTCTTCAGTCACACTGAGCGCGTTTGGTTTTACGTGACGTCTGAGAACCAATCAAAATCGCGGACACTAAAGACGTAGCTGTATCAACCAATCAGAGCCCAAGTAACACTCGAAGGTTACTGACAACGCCTCGCTCAACGCGGACCAAACGGAACGAAAATTTTCAACAGTAAAATTTTCTTTTCACGAAAATCCTAAAATTTCATGACTTTCAGTGACCATTTTTAAAATTCCACTACTTTCGAGGCCTTGAATTTTATTTTCGAAATTCAACTACTTTCCATGCTTCTCCATGCCTGTACGCACCCTGAATTATGGTGTGGATAGGTCCCGAATCTTCGACCATATCAACCATAATTTCATACCATATTCGACCATATGCTACCAATTCAGAACCATAATATCATACCATATTATACCATGTGCGACCAATCACAACCATGTTATACCATATGCGACTAATTACAACCCTAATTTCATACCATAATCTACCATATGAGACTAACTACAACCATAATTTCATCCTACATTCAACCATATTCGACTAATTACAATCATATAGATTTCGAACGCGCAACCATGATCTACCATTACAACAGCCAAAATCAACTGTTCACAATTACTGATAGAACTCAACTACAAAAATCAAACATTTCCAATCTTTTCTTTCACTATGCATCACTCTGGAGGACTTGAAGAGCTAATATTAGAGACCATACAGTAGCGTCAAGGGGTTGAAGAGACAAATAATTATCGACCGCTTCACGTTATTGTATGGTCAGTGATATTAGCTTAAATCAAGTTCTTCAAGGTAATATAAAGTTGAAAAAAAACGAAAAAGGTCGACCTTTGTAGTTCGTAGTTCCATCAGTAGTTGTAAATAGTTAAATGTGACTGTTTTAATGGTAAAGGTCGCACGTACGAAATCATTAAGTTTGAAATTAGTTGCATATGCTATATGTGGCATGAAATTATAGTTATTGTGAGATTATGGTTGGTATGTTTAGAAAGACAGACTATTGATTTTGCATGAATAATTTATTCGTTTAACCCCTTGTTTATCTACAAGAAGTGTCAAAAAATGACCGTATATTTTCAGTATTGTAATAAGAAAATACTTTCATACGCGTTTTAACAAATAAATCATTTAGCCAGATATGTAAAAGACTAGAAGAATATCAAGCGCCATAACTGCCCACAAAAAATAAACATCTCAGAGACATCCTATGAACGTCTTGAGCACGCAAGAGGATTCAAGATATAATTAATCTTGAACATCTTAAACATAAACCTAAAACATTCAACAACCTCTCTTTTAACGTAAACAAAACATTGACTTTGGTAACTAAATGAAATACCATGAGTTGAGGTTTTATGCAGATTATAAGATTAATTATTTATACGAAATAGGCTATCGTAGCTTCTAATTTCAAATTCAAGTCACGCATGCATACACGAATTCCGCTGTAACCGACCGTAATCTCCGGTAAACATTTTCAAACTAGTTGACGCAAATGGCGAAACTCTGAACACAAAAATATGCACTGGGGCGATGAACAAAAAAGTTGATTTCTCCAGACAGAGACCCCTTTCAACATTATGGAAAAGTACTTTGAGAAAAGGACACCACATATTCACTGGTTATTATTACAGGGTTCCCAAACTGTACCAGTTCATCAAAGAACATAAAGCAAATACTACTGGAATAATCTGAAAAAAATATAGTTGGCCTACCATCTGAAATAAAAAATTAGCGAAAGAACAAAAAAAAAAAGCATTCGAAAGCAGTGATCTTCTTCTTGCACTAGTTTACAGTGATAAACGAGATGTGTTTATGCCGTCTAATGTCCATTGGAATGCAGAAACCACAGTTACTCGAAGGTCGAAAGAAGGCCGTGTTTGTGTTCAAATTCCAAGTTGCACAGACGACTGTAATTTGAACCTGGGCTTTGTAAATAAGACGGACCAAATGCTGCACTACCACATTTCATTCAAGTTCGTGTGTTAGATGCCTTAGGGATTTATAATTTTCTTTTCTAAACTTAAATGACCTATCTTCAATTGTCCATGAAATTGATAAACGAATTAACTTCCACGTTGAACAGAAGTAGTCTAATGAGAAAAACTAAACTTTTGACTAGTTGGGATACATTTTCAGGGATACGTAACTTCTGCTACAAGTAAGAATTCCAGAAAAAGATGCCATGTGTGTTATCAACATGGAATCAGAAAGCAATCACGATATCAGTACACAACTTTCGAAAACCTTCTTGAACTCAGTGTTATACCCTGCTTTGAAATTGATCACAAGGAACTAAACTTTTGAGTGTGAAAACTGATATTGTAACATATATATAAAATATGTATTCTAATTACATTAAAATGTTTTACGCATTTTATGTAATATTATGTATTACATAAAATATGCTTGGTGAGCTCTCGATACCAAGGGACATCACGGGTTGCGCAGCGCTCTCGTCACGTCGGTGCACATGCAGTGGGCCTCGAAGCGCGCTCTCAGTACCACCGCATTGCGCCTGCAGTGAAAGGGTTAAGCCTCCTCCTCTTCCTGAAAGCTTGCCAAAGTAGCAGATGATGTACCCGCCAGTGCTGTCGCTGACCCAAGCACATCTCCGCTGAAAAAAATGTTATGACTAGAAGCCTGTGTTCCAGCTGTGCTGGCTATGC
Source organism: Morinoia aosen (assembly GCA_030386875.1). Lineage (NCBI taxonomy): Eukaryota > Metazoa > Arthropoda > Malacostraca > Amphipoda > Talitridae > Morinoia > Morinoia aosen. The sequence goes on from CM059575.1 coordinate 48,225,983, forward strand.
ATGTGACACATGAAATTTTAGAGCAATAGTGAGCGAAATATTGAAAGGGTTTGAAATGTAAGGTCTGAGAAGTATGATTGGTACGATTTTGATCAACCTAGAAATTAGGTCAGACATAAAGCGGCAGTGGTTGGAATGTCGGTAGGGCGAGAGAATAAAGTTGAATGTTGAGATGTTTCTGTCATGTGGTGAGAATGAAGGATCAGATGTTGGTGAAGAAACTTACATTATCAGAGTCAAGAAGAAACAGAAGTAGGAGACCTCCAACTGCTTGGATAGACTGTGTCGAAGGAACCTAGTGTGGGAAAGACGCGTAATGAAGCAAATAACTGTGTAATTGATTTTGTAAGGGGAAGAAAGATTTTTGATTTAAGTATGACTGTTACATTGACTAAAAGAGTAACATCACCAACTGGGACATGAGCTTATCAGAGTAGCTACCAAAGAATTACTTGCGTTCACCACGGGTTGGGCACGTATGTAAATGAAAGAAGGTATTCACCTAATATTTTCACCAGACAATAACTACTTGCTTCATTAATTCACCGGCCTCTTGAGTCAGTGCATTAATAACTGTTCCTCCATTAATTCATGAAATTATCTAAGGTCCAGCAATTGTTGATAATATTTTATAGTATTGAATACTGCACAAAGTGAAATGTATTATGGCCAATATTCGTATAACTTTATTCACATCAATATTTGATATAATTGCTATGTTCGCAAAGCAAAATATTAAAACTTACGTTATGTTCCTCATTGCTGTGGAGCGTGATCGACCACCATCCCAGTCGGGGACAGATTTGAGTACAGTGACAACAGCACTTGAGAAGTTGTTGACAGCCAGACGCGGATGGATTACTTTCCAGGCATCTGATGAAATTAGAGAGATTATGAAAGTGCTGATCGGTTAGATGAAAACGACACCAGTGTATTGATACCGTTAATGTTAATGCCGTCATGTGCCAACATTAATGAAACTATTATCATGGCACACATCAACTTCGAAACAGATATGACCTTGCCTGGACAATAACATTGATAAAATTCGTGAACCTAGGCTAAAATTTACATAGGGCTCATAGTTTACATTGTACTGATAGATTGTCTGAAACCTGAGAACACTAAGACGGACCAAGAGAATGGTTTTCTGGTTCTCCAACTCGAATAAAAGTTTTAAAATCGTTAAAAGTCATAAATAACCTATCATAATTATTTTCATCAACGACTGTTCGATCAGTAACTATGCAAATTCCATGTTTTGTAAATGATAAAACTATATAAAATTATAAACCTGATGAGATTTTTCATACGGTCATACCATAACAACATTTTCCAGCTTGATGTTCTCTGAAGCTTTTTTTGTAGCCTTCCTGTGCGCTCCCAATCCGGTCCAGCTAAGGGAAGCTGCCAGTTTTTTAGTCATCAGCCTCTAATGAGGCGCCGCACAGTGCCAACTGATGACCTGCCTTCGAGCGCGTTCAAAGCAGCAGGCTGAAATTAACACAAACAAATAAATTAGTGTCTATCATTTGTAATTTCTTTTGTGTAGTTTTCAATTAAATACCGTTGATGTTATCACTAAACTAGAAGATATAGCATAATCAATGAGGAAATGGAATGAATACCACTTCATAGCTACTACTTTGGCTGAATATAAACGAGTATATTGTTTACGAATTTATAGTACAAAATTGTACTGAGAATGACACAGAAACGAAATGTTTCATAATAATCCGTTAAAAAATTCTATTGGACAATAACTATATTAAATTAGTTTAAATAGTCTCATTACGCTATATTAGATCATCAATATGTACACAGAAGAACAATATTTTTACATCACAATGGCAACTTTCACTCTACATTACTATTCTTGAGAAGAGATAAAATATGAATTTCACTTTTAATATATGCTGTTATAAACTGTTTTGCAGGTGAATTAACTTACGAGCCCTGGATTCTGAAGTAAAACTTCCAGTTCTTCATCAGTATCAGCTGATGGAGGTATTCCACTCTCACGAGCCAACTGCTGCATCTGCTGAGTAGATTCTCGATTGATGCGTTCCTCCTGGAGCATGACGAGAGCCATGTCCACTTTTTTCGTAATCACTTGCAAACTTTTCTTCATGTTGACAATATCACTTGTTAGTTCCGGAACTGAGGAAGCCAGTGAACTGCAATTATAACACAATGGAATTAAAGGCAAATTACTTATAACATATTTTTACTTTCCTGGAAGCACACAAGGCAATAAAGGTCACTGCAGAAATGTAAAAAAAGCAATGTACCTAATTAACTTAGTTAAAAATTACATAGATTCAACAATATTTACTTTAAAAAGCAGTGAGTCGAACATATTTGACATTTATGAACTACTATTCTTCCATATAGTTTTTCCAATTCACCAGTCCACTGCCAAATTGATCAGTGTTGATTTATAGGTGGACAAGAGTTATGTACTACCTTCAGCATTAGAAAGCAGCTAGTCTGATGCATTTATTGAAATATATCTTAGAAAATAGTCACACCAATGAGACAATTACGAAACAGACCTATTAAAAGATTAGTCTTGACAATACTCACGCTAACAATGACTTGCTTCTGTGATGCAATAACTCAATGATGCAAAAAATTTCTCACATGCTAACAAATCATAAAGTATTCAAATAGGAGCCTAACGTCAAATTCATTAGAACTCGAGAAATAATCTCATACGAGACTAAAAAATATGATAGCATTGCAACTAGTGTGAATTGACACAAGCAAGGCAAATGATTAGCAACTACCTACCTCTCCGGAGCAGACATGGCATTACAGCGAGGAAGAATTAAGTGACGCAGTGACGCAAGCGATAGTGCACACATTGGCAGCTTGTTTAGGCCTTGTGCTTCCTTGGATATTTTCAAATAAATCATTCGATTCATCACTTGCACTAGATGTGTTCACCTGGATGTTTGGTTTAGGGGGTTCACAGCAGGACGTTTCTGCTAATGAAATGAAGCTTTTCATACCACTCACTACAGTGGCAGTACAATTGTTGTCATTTTTCCAGACCTCTCACATTCACTAGAAGTTTGTACGTCGTCACTGTTCCTCCCAGTCTCTAATAAGGACATTTCCATGATTTTTTTTCACACGTCGCCGCTTCTGTTTCTAAGATAAATCGAAGAAAATTTTTTCTTTTCAACATTTCTTTGTTAAATTGAAAACAACTGTCTTCACGCTCGATCACTTGAACTTGAACTGACGCTCGATCACTTGAGCTTAAACTGGATTTGAATGAGGAGATACAGATCGCGCAATGAGTGCGTTCAAACTGAGCCCGCTGCAGCACTGCCGGCAATCGTTTGTCGCTGCCAGAGGTACGAGTATCGCGTTGCGATACGCTATAAGAAATTATTACGATGTACGGCCTCATAGCTTTTAAGATCAACCTGCTACTTCGATTCTGATATTTTAAAATGATACTTAGAAACTATATTTGGCAGAATGAATTAATACTTCTTAATAAACCAGGTAGTTGCTTAACATCAGCCCACCAATACAGCAAATTAATACGCGTTTGAGCTATGCAGCAAGTAATTGTCCTAGAAAATTCTGAAGTACAGCTAAAGCCTTTCAATAGAACTGCGTGAAATAATTTGGGTGCTATAAAATACTACAATACATAGCTAATTTAACTTGAGGAGTTAATTGAGTCGAACAAGTGCTAAACTCGTATTCTGTCGATGATTCATATCGTTGGCAACTTGCAAGCTTGTAATAGTCAGTTTGAAACGATTTGCGAACGGCATATTCGGATTAAAAACGAATGCGTTTCAACGTTGTACAAGAAAATTTTCTATATCGTATACTTAAAACTTCCTTTAACTTCTTGTTGAGAGACTTTTGATTTTTTTTTTCAAAACGCAGTAAAAGGTTAATCCTACGACCAAATTGAGAACATCATCCAATGAGATGTCAACTTTATATTCTCGTCCTAGTACTTGATGTTTTTCCCGGTGAATGATGCATCTTCTGACTTAATCCAGTCAAGATATTTTCTACATTATTTTGTACAAATCAAATTTCCGTATTCTGAACGCGCCAATGAAAGCAGAGTAAAAGCAGCTCGTATGTGCATACACCTCATGTCTTCGATTCTAAACAGCTTGAATTCATTACAGAAAATATTCATTCCTTACGTCCTCTTTCGCAGTTTCATGAGTTCAATTTTACTCTGTCACTTCAAATCACCATCAAATTTAGCATAAACGCGTTGTATAAGTGCATCTACACTTCTTCCGTTTACTTTAAAAGTCAATGTTGGACATGTCATATATATATATATACATATATATATATATATATATATATATATATATATATATATATATATATATATATATATATATATATATATATATATATATTCCCAAAGTATGTATAAACTATATTGAGACACCCAATTAATATTACCTATGTTCAAAATTATTCAGTGTTATTGAGTAATGAACAACATGTGGAATAATAGAATATTCCTAAAACTAAATATTGGCAAATGAGTAGATGATAATTTCCTATACCGTGAATAAACTTGGAAGTTCTTGACGTTTTCAGAGCGTTCCGTATTACAATTGCTCGTCTATGCTCTACCATTTATGGTCTTAGAATATCTATGGCCTACCATCGTCCTTGCCTTCCTGACAAACCTTAAACAACCATAAGTGACCCAGCCAACATCGACCTAAATAAACCAAAATTAACGGTAGATTTTGGTTGACAGTTATACCAACTTGGTCCACTAACCATGATCGACCTTAATTTCACATAGACGTCTATATTCTACCAAAAATACAACCATAATTTCCGACTGGGAGAGAGATCTCACGCGGACCTTTTTCTCAACTATTTGAATTCTCGTCATAAGAATATTAAATTTACCAGGGAAGATGAAACGAATAGCCGTTTACTGTTTCTAGATGTCAATGTTAGCAGAATCGATAATACTTTCCAATGTTCTGTTTATAGGAAAGGCACTTTCTCGGGTTTAGGTACTAGATATTTTAGTTTCTGTGCGACCCGTTTTAAACTCAGCGGCATTCGAACTCTCATCCATAGAGCGTTTAAAGTTTGTTCTAACTTCCGAATTTTACATCAAGAATTTGACCTTTTACGACAATTTTTCGTAAAAAGGGTTTTCCTTTGTTTACTATCGATAAACACATTGGTAAATTTTTGTCTAAAATTTATGTTCAAACGCCGGCACTCCAATCATGTGATCAACAGAAGTTTTTCTTAAAGCTTCTCTTCTTTGGCCATCAATCTATTAAGTTAAATCAGGAGGTTCAACTCCTAATCAGCAAGTTTTTTCCACAACTTGAAATTCAATCTATTCTAGTCAACAATTTCACAATCGGTTTACTTTTCCGCTTTAAGGATAGGCTGCCCACTGCTATGTGCTCCTCTGTGGTTTACCAGTTTAGTTGTTCACGTTGTGAATCACAGTACATAGGTTCCACCTGTCGTACTCTAATATCCAGAGTAGCCGAGCACGCTGGGCGCAGCTGTAGAACCGGTCGTCCACTTGGTTCTCTTCCACTGTCCTCTGTTCGATCCCATGCGGAAAACTGTAACGTCCCTGTTTCCGTAAATCATTTTAAAATCCTTGCAGGTGCCCCTCATATGATTAATTTACGCATCCTCGAGTCGCTATACATTTTTAAGCTCAGATCCCCTCTAAATGATACTCAAAGTGCTTTTCCTCTGCTCGTTGCAATTACGTGATCATTAGTTTAGGTTTTCTAATATTTGTTTTGTTGTATATTTTAGTTTTAGATCTACGACTATTTTTCTGTAAGTGTTGTAGTATTCTTTTGCATAATGTAGTTTCAATTTTCTCATTTTCGTTTTGTTATGTCACAGAATTATTTTCTTTGCTGAAGATGAACTGTTTAGTTCGAAACGTTCAATTTTATTCATTTAGACTTTACTATTTGTAATAAAAATGTCAATTCGTACAGCGATTTTCGCCTTGCTTATCATCCTATTAACATTTTATAAGATGAATATTACTGGTTGTAGCTTTTGCAACCTGTACCTATGGTTATTATGTTCTTTGTTCATGAACGCCTTTTGTAATATTGTTATATTGTAATATTGTACAATCTCTAATGGAAATAAACTGTTTTTCTTTCTTTTCTTTTTTTTTTAAACTGGCAAGAGAATGTTAAAATCAAATTTCACTAATATATATCTCCTATAATAGTGTACATGATCCGACAAAAGTGACGGGATTCGATAGTTTCCTTTAAAAAAGTCTCAATATAAATCTGACAAACAAATAGATCCATCGTAATAGTACACGCGATTAAAATATTATTGTACCTGTGCACTGGTGAAACTCGTATCACAGATACGGTCATTAAGCATCCTTTTGAACGTCACAAACGCATACACCCACCAAGCAAGCAACAACTTTGTACGTGTTATACATCAAATTATAATTAGCCAAGAAGTTTTCGACAAATTCGCCAAACCTTTTTACCACGATGAGCTGCATTTTCTTAACAAAAGATTCTATTTGCACGCAATATTTTTTACTTATAAATAAAAGTGAGCAGATGCCAGGTTTTTCGTATTATGTGAAAGGTATTTATAATACCATCCAAGCAAGCTTATTCCATTGTAATAACGTAGGGAAAATTACGCACAAAAACAAACATTTCTTTATAAATTGATGGAGACACCTGGTGCTTCATGATATATATAGGGTGTTTTTTGTGCTGACAAATTTCCACCATGCATACGGTGAAAAACTCAAAATAAATCAATTTTCACGGATGATAAAATACTCAAAACTCCTTAGTTTTAAAATTATAAGAACTTAAAGAAACTTTGAAACCTAAAGCATGATACCACGTTCGCCCAAATGTTAGCGCTACCTTTTTTACTTCAAATTAATTCAAGTCAGGTACAATTTAATCCAAGTCAAGTTCATTTTAATTCAAGTCAAGTTCAATTTAATCCAAGCCAAGTTTGAATTAATTCAAGTCATGGTCAAATTAACCTAAGTCAAGTTCAATTTAATCCAAGTCAAATTCAAATTCATTCAACTCTAAGTTGAGTAAAGAATTGACACAATCACTTGTTTGTACGACAATACGAACTATTTATAATTGTCTTGTATCTTTTGAGCCGGTCAAACACCTGAATCACTGTCAGCCTCCTGATGCTGGGTACTTAGCACATTTTACGACAGCTTGACTTTAGATTGTAGCACCGGCGAAAGTTTTATGTATTCCTTGCCGAAATGAAAAACGAGTTGCCACAGTCTTTCCGCATCAAATGATACCAAAATCAAGATTCTAAGTTAAAAATTGTAGGAGTAGGGTTTGGTGCGAATATATAAATAATTTCATATGTTCATGCAATAACTTTTTTTACTGCTAAAATCTAAAGTTTTATAGAAACACATGAACTTGGAATTCAATTTTACATATCTGTATGTATTTTCGTCCCCCTAGTTACAAAATAATTGCAGAAAGGGGAATTTGAAAAAAAGCTACGGTCCAAGGTAGTACCTCTCCTTAAAACTCAAATCAAAGCTCATAGCAGAAATTTACAAGTAGGACTTTTTATAAGATTTTATAAGATTTTTTTATAGAAATTATAAGTAGGACTTTTAGCGAGCAATCCATTTATATGAGTAAGAAAAGCTTTGAGGTTTAGTGAAGCTAATCAAAATAAAGTAACATAACTGGGCATAAAATAGGATCCTTAGTTCAAATGCTTCGTGAAGAAGGATATTGCCAAGTATTTTTGTTTGAATATGGTGAGGGATAAATGTGTTTATGAAGTGATTTTGAAAAAATAATTAAAGCCTTCCTGTTATAAAGCGTGGAATTCATGATTTCATTTGAGTTTCCAAGCATGTTTAACCATTCACAAGAATGACTTACCGCTTAAATAAAGCAAAATAAATAGCTGAAAGGTGTCACCAGTTATCGTGTTAGGTGTCAGTTTTATATCAGATTTTTGTGTTTTTTTACTCGTGAGGGAAACTTTACAAAAATTATTGAATTATACCAGGGGTTGATCAATAGTTCATTCTTATTGGAATACTCATAGGAGTAAACAGAACTTAGCAACAGTTTTCTTCACAGCGGTTTAACGAATTCTTTATTAATCAAAGGCAGTGTAATATTTATGAATGAAATTACCCTCTTTAGCTCGATTATATAATTTTCACGCTTGTTTCATTCTTTTTTTATGATCTTATTTCTTTGGAATGTGTACCATTCAGTGGCGATCATTGATGTTGGTTGGAATTGTTGAGGCAGACTTGAAAGCAGGTTGGATGGAAGGCATTTGGGACCTGGTAGCTTAAGCGTCACAAAGATACGATCTGAAATCTTCAATCCAAGAAGTCAAATCTGAGTCCTTATATTTTTATATAGAATAACAGGTCCTGGGGCATTGAGCCCTCAGTAACTTAGCGCAATGATTTGTCTTTTCGTAAATTTTTAACTAAAGGCTAGTCCTGTTGCTCAGAGAGTCATTTTGGAGGTCATGGTCAGTGGAAAGCAACGACATGGGGAAATATCCCTCTCCGTCATCGTAGCCAAGTTTGAAGCAGGCTAGTTGCAGTAATCCAGAAAAAACAATTCAAAAGTTATCTCAATTACCATTATTCTTAAGAGCATGAAATGACTTGCTCATGTTATTCAGTTGCAGGATAAAATGCCAGACCTCAGCAGTAAGATTGCAAATCAAAAAAATGAAGACCTTAAGGCCTGTTGACACGGTCAGTGGGTCAGCGCTTCAGCACTGAAGAGAGGCTCAAACCCCGCCCATTTTCTCTCGTTTCAGACTGACTGGAGCACTAAACAACAGTGTGTCTAGGTTTGGTCTTCGTCGAGCAATTCAATGCTTGCCAGTGCCATTTAAGATGCTGAACGAGTAGGGTGTGTCGTCTCTGCTCCCTGCCTACATGTTCTGTTGGAAAAGTGGCGTTTAGCTGCAAAAAAAACTTTTTTAAGCCAACGCTTCGCCCACATTTTCCTCATTCGTTTTTGTTTCGTCTATATAGCCGCGACAACTGATAGAGATTGAAAGCGCCATTGCCTGTCGCAGAGCCACCTTTGTACGTTCTCTCTCTACCGCTGCTAGGAGCAGACTGAGGATTTTACTTGGAGCAGTGCTGCACCACTACAATGGCCCGTGTGGACACACTGACTCCACCAAGTACTCGTGATGAAGCGCTCACCCACTGATCGTGTCAACAGGCCTTTAGGGTGCATAGCTCTGAAAAGACATTGGAGAGTAGTCAAAATATTTTGGATTTCCGTACAGGAAGAAAGAGGGGAGCTCATAACAACTGGGAATCTGTAAATCAGCACACATCTACATTTGAGGCGACTCAAGCCCTCCAGGGATTCTTTCTAGCAACATCTATCTCAACAGATCATGTTCGTCAATTCCTTATAACCAAGAAACTAAATTAAAATTCAAAGTATTCTTTGATAAAAAACCTTGCCAAAATTTACCTTATCCTACTAGAGAAAACTGCCAAAATTTCAGATTCAGGTAGACACGTCACAATAATTCTAACAATGCCGCATCACAGCCTAATCTAAATGAATCCATTCACAATGCGAACATCTACAAATAACATCTGTAGAGGAGTAGAAAAAGTTACGTGTAAAAATTAGGAAATTTTTTCAACCGTGTTAAAAACAATACTCAAGTGAAGGGTATACTAAAGGTAGTAGAGTTTAGAGGTGTCCCAGTTAAACTCAAATTAAATGGGAGACATCTACTTCGTAGAGAAGAATTTATGCCTCAGAACTTCTGACTAACTCCTTACAAGAATTACAACAACAACTTGCATCCAGTGCTGTAGTAGGAACGAAAAAATACACGTGGATCCAAAGCGAGCAAATTTTCACTTGTTTGTACTCACTTTCTTGGGAACTATACTTGCCACGAAAGACTCGAAGCCGGTTACTGTAATTACAAAGTTGGTCCCTTCTCTTCCAATTCCATTCGCTGTGCCAAGGGCTGCAGATGGAGAATCGTTCATCTCGAAAGCGTAATAAAAGCAATTGCAACGCAGAAAAATAGTAGATCCAAACTGTCAAAGATATGTCTTTTCAACTTGCAGCGATTGTTAACCTTAAATTAAAGAACATGATACCTGCAAAATAAAGGTAAGTCAAGTTCAGGACCATTTACAGCACAGGACTATACCAGAATTAAACTCAATAAATGCATTCTTTCTCGCCACGCGTACAATCAACAACTCAAACAATCCTTCAGAAATCGAAAGAAAAAACTTAGTCATTGATAATCAAGAATATTCCACTATACAGTAAACTATCTAAATAAATATCCACTATACAGTTTCTAAAGAAACTATACAGTAAACTATCTTGTAGAAAAACATGTGAAGACCCAATAGGCTTAATTAAAGTCATGCTCATCAGTTCCGCTCACCAATGTTCTATGTAACATTTTCAGATAAATTATTGATTGGTGACTCCTCTAATATTTGGTAGGTAATATTTTAATCAATAAAACCCAAAGTAACTTCCATGCAAGACCCTCTCCTTTAGACGGCCTATCTCGTTAACAAAACTTAATCCGTAAAGCAATCATACCTAAAAGAACTGCATTATTATATACGTTCATTGACATCAGACAAGCATTTGACACTGTCTGACATCAAGAGTTATTAAACATGGTAACATTCCAAACATGATCGCTTCATTCACGAAAGACTGCAAAATAACAGTGAGAATAAACAGTACTCTACTCAGAGCTAGCTCAGTGAACGTTGGAATGCCACAAAGGACAGTCGTTAGTCCTACATTATTCAACATCATAATCAATTACATACTTCATGATCTTCTCCCCTGATAGAAACATCGTTAATGCTGATGATAAAGTATTGTAGACTATACATTCTAATTTAAACCAGGCCTGTGACGTTACGCAAGATGCATTATAGACATGCTTTTAAATTGGTCACAGAGCTGGGGCCTCCAAATTTCTTCTCAAAAACAACATATGCGTGGTCCTCACCAAGAGTACAAAACTTTCTCCTCGGCTAAACTACCTCAACAAAGCTATTGGATTTGTAGGGAAGTGTAAGTTCTTACGGTTGGTGTTTGATTCGCGGCTAAGATGGGGACTGTAAATCACGATAGTTACTCATAAAAGACAAAAAGATCTGGAGCTTCAATGCATCCTATCAAAGTCCAAATGATCTGTAGAAGACCATGTATTATTTATACCATACTGAAAACTATTTACCATTTGATATTACCTAAGTTATAATAAGGGAGTTTTTTTGGGGGTACTGCCTGTGGTACCTACCAGATTTCTCTGGTCATGGTTCCATATGGTGCTGCCTGCTCACTGCTAGGAGCACATAAATGCTCAAGCTTAGAAGTTGGAACAGATTCATAACCACCCAAAATCCAAGGAAAATTATGTTATATCAATATGCACTGAGAGTGCCATGCGTTGCAGACTGTTGAGAAAGAAGCTTACAAAACAAGGTAATTATTGAAGAAGAAAGTAGTAGGTACTGAAAAACAAGACAGCTGTGAACCGCAAAAAGGTGGTCCTTACCATAACAAAAAACATTTTATTTCAATAACAAGAAGGCCTACATATTTCTCAGCTTGGGGCTTGGTGAATCCCATTCTAACTAAATTAAAATTCCAGACTATCATATGTAGCCAATGGCCTGTCTAACCAACGGTACTATCGGGTACATTTTATCACAGAGATTCCCTGGAAGCATATCTTCAACCACTTGCAAGAATATTTTACAGAGATAGATTGGTTATTTTTACTGACTTTCAGTGGAAGAACACTAAGTAAGAGTAAACATGTGATAAAACGAAAGCATACTGCCAAAAATTTGTCAAGTATCTTCAATTTTTACAAATGAATCTGTTGCCGGGGTGATCGGTTCTTTTTCAAACACACTTCACACAAGCATGTGAATATTCAAACAAACATTTTTTACTCAATAATTGTATAGTTGAAAATGTTTCGTGAATGAGTTACAAAGACTTGGAACTATTAAAAATAATAAATAAAAAACTCATGCTTTGAGAGTGGCAAGGAAATGTAGACGTCAGTAGAGCATTTTTATTATGAACGCAAGAAACCAATGCTGACATTAAAAAACCCACCAAAAAACCATAAAAAATAACATCAAAATAAGCACAAAACACACCAGTTAAGTGTTTTTTGTTAAAAGTCACACATGAATGCACTAGCGTGTTAAAAAGTCCGCACACAAGTTTTATTATTTCATTTTTAGTGGTTCAATTTTCGAATATATATTGAATTTAATTTGGACCTTAATTTATTCCTATGGGTTGTACAACACGATTGTACCATCGTGTGGAAGTCACTCCTGGCAGTGGTAGGTCTTAATTGCATTATCTTAGAAATCAGCATTTAGCCTCAAATGTTATAATATTTTCAGGAGTATCTATGTAATCCCGGCTTCAAACCTATACCAAACATTGTCACGGACAATGCCAACTAAGGTTAATGTAGTTCATATTCCCAATTATATAGTTATTGATCTTGATCTTACTGGGCGTTGGTGCAGCTTATGCTAGTATATTTTTACAACCTTTTGAGCGTTTTCTGCACCAAGGCTGTTTCGAACATGGCTCCAGACAAAGCGAAATGTCGAAAAAGTTGATTCGATTAATTCTGAGCTTGCTGTGAATGGAGATTAGCTGTTAAGCTACAAAAATCAGGAGCTGACTTTTGGTCCATCAATGGTTTTTGTTCAAGTACTTTCCACCATTTGATAAGTTTTAACTAAATTTTAATTTTAGGTATCTGTTAAAGAACTGTTAATTTAAATAAATTTTCAAATAGCAACACTAATAAACAATAAAACATTAATATATGTCATGTTTCGATTGTTTTAACATGTTCAAATATTATGATTCTAAAATTTAGGTTTTTCCATTATTTTATCTAACCCCTTTGGCCCGTATATGTGAATATTTATTAAAATGCATTTGTAATCCAACGAACACATGTTGACCGTATCGTTATACTGTGCATACATATATGCATTTCCGATTTATCACTTCTTGTTCACCAGTTTTGTTGTAATAGTATAGCTAGATGATTTCCTTATACGAGGGTCTGGTAAGTGTTTCGAAAGTATTTTTGATCCTCGATTGCATGTTTAATAACCATGGAATTACAGGATTCTTAACCGAGGAGGTTCATGTATTATTGTTGTGCACTGCAGCCATATGTTAATATTTCGAGGGCAATCGTATTTTTAAAAATGCTTGAATTTTGATCCTCTTATTTTCGTTATCAATACACGCTGCAAATACCTGGAAATAAGATGCAATATGATAAACACCAAAAAGCTTGTTAATTGTGTTTTATTTCATTTAGTATATCAAAATTGGAACATTAACTCAAGGTATTCACCATCTCCTCCAACCTTCTTATTAAAAAGGGTTTTCAAAGTTCAGAATACAATTAAAATACATTGTAATATAATGTTTACATCTTAGCCTCAATTAGGAGGCTTTTACTTCTTCAATTGCATTTTTAACATGGTCTATGCAATTCTCGGCTGTTTTTTGCAGATCCGGTATCCGTTATCACCTTGAAAAATAATTCTCAGCCATTTTGTGGACTATGAGATAAAATAGGTTCACTAGATACAGTGCTCCAACCATCTTGCTTTAGAGTTGGAGCATGGGCTTTTTCGTTCCTTTGAACCCTGCAGTTATTTCTGTTTTCACTTCTTCTATTATACAACAGAATCCTATTCTGAATCCAGTAACTCGCTGCCAAGTTTTTTCCTATTTGGCGGTATATATCCAGGTCACATCACAGAACAGAACTTGGGGAACCTTTCATTTTCTGTTACTTTAGAGTAAATATTTGAACAAAGCAAAGTTTTTGCAAGCTGAGCATCTATTTTTTCTTTGTTCTCTTTAGAAGTATGAGTGACAAAGGAACTTAAAGTCCTACACCGTTTTGCTCGTGGTGATGCAGTTTACTTCACTGTAGTTGGTGCTAATGCAGAAGAAAGAAAGGTAACGACAAACTGATGTCACTAACAACGGTCATAATTGCAAAGCCACGTCTTGAGTCAGCAGGACGAACTGTGCCTAATGCTAGCTCTGCTGAGCCTTCTCACTGTTTTGTTGTATGCATTGTTTTCTCCTCACATTTTCCAAATGATTTCGCATCCTCTCAATCTTGCTGCTTATTTTGTCACCGCAAAATTCACGTCTAACTCAAGTTGTGCTTCCTACTATTTAGTTACATGGCTCAAGTGCGCTCCTTTTCCCCAGCCACCACCTTAAGGCATTGCTGATGTATTAATTTGCTCTGCCGCTGGATGCACATGTGCGACCAGCGGTCTCATGTTAAGTTAGGTTGTAAGTAACAGAGTTTAAAAAACTGCTTTACTGTACGAAAAAAATTGTATCTCATAAGAAGTGTGAAAATGTAATAGCATGATGATGTTTTTACCTCGTATGTTTGAATCTCTTCTAAAAGTTATTCATACAATTGACATGCTGTTCATTCATAGCAATACGTAAATGAGAAATTTACCCAGTGGTAAATCGACAGTGAACGTGTTAATAACAAACAATATAACGTTTGTGGGCAACGGAACACATCAATTAGGGGTTACTTAGATGTAGATCTACAGTCATCAAACTTTAACAATTTAAAACTTAGAATGCAGCTCAAAGGAGTTACTTAATTGTAATTATTTAGTAATTGGAATTATCAAGGCCCTAAGAAGAAACTGATCAGCAAGCACTAGAACTCACACACACGTCTAGCACTAATGAGCTGTGGAATACAACTCAGTGCCTTTCATTCCAAGCGTCACCTTCTCTTGCGGACAGGAAGCTAGTAGGCCAACGAGTTAGGGCAGGTGCAGACCTTGCTATCTTATATTGAAGACAGGAATCTGGTGGGTCTAACAAGTTAATGCAGATACCGAGTGTGCAGTATCATGTTACACTGACGACACGGAAAGCAAAACTGAGAGAGCCTGAAGATCAGAATTTTATGTTACCAAATCACACTCCTGACAGGTCGGCAGCTACTGCTTTGAACTGGAGGGGTTCAAGCTGTGCGCACGCAAATTGTTAGTGTATGTATTAAAACACAAAATAACTTATGAGTAGAATTTATGACACCGTATTCCAATGAAACACCTATCCCCCCCAAAAATTGTAAATAATAAAAAGAAAATAAATAAAACCTCAGAAACGCAAGTGGGTTGGATTTAAAAATAGTGTTGTTCCAATCCTGCAAGGAACCGAAAAATATGCTAAATTTTTGCATAATTCTTGATGATTGCCAGACGCGATCGAAAACAATAAGAATTTAACGAATCCTTGCGGAGGCTTCAACAATAAGTTATTTTCCCAATAAGATCTTCCTCTAAATAAATCGGTGTTTCGTACACCAAACTCTTCAAATGTCCCAGGAAAAGGAAATCTAGGGCTTAATATCAGGCCTTGGTGGAAATGTGAAAATATCGTGTCGTCTTTCTTGGAACTTATCTACGATGCATTTTCAACCCCACGGTTATTAGGTAAAAAATGCTTATTTCAATGGTCAGATCTCATATTAATTTTTGTCCAAAAAGCGCCTTTCACCCTTTATGCAGTGAAACATAAACTAAATAAAATTGGTCATATTACTTTATTTACAAATTCATGCAGAGCATTTCAGGCTCTAAATCCACTCTTTCCATCTAAGCATCATATCATTTAAAGAATCAAGCAAGAGCTTCAATATCACCCTCCAAATAAACTGATGGTAGAATGTAGGAATCATAGTAATGTAGAAATCCAATGCAATGCGCATTTGTTGAGTTTTGTCCACACAGTTCTGAAGAACGGGTAACCAAAGCAAGCAAGAAACCTATTTATTTAATGAAAGAAAAGTACCCGAAATGTAGGAAGCATAAATTAACTAAGGTCATATTATTAATTCTATAAATATTAACGAGGTAAACTCGATATAAACTCTGAACACAGGCAAATAAACTAATTAAACTCTGAAAACAATATTATTACAATACTAGAAAGTTAATACGAGATTTAAAGTTATTTTAATTAATTAGACATTTACATTCATAGAACTTCCCAAAAGAAGCTCCACACACAGCAGTGAAAATCACCGCGGAACATCCTGCGGACAACGAGCGCAGCAGCCCTAAGACAGGCCGAGAACGGCTGGGCCGTCCGTGTACTGACTAGCATAGACCATCTATAGCAGTGATTTTTAACCTTTTTTTATCAAATTGACAACTTTTTAGTGAGTCAACTCTCCATTCCTCACCACTGCATCTTCCTTTTACACATCTGTGACATTTCTAGCCCAGCAGTGTTGTCACTTTCACCCAAACATGACTTACAATACCTCATTATGGTTGTTTTTGTTATTAAACAGTCTAAATGGTAGTGATTTTTAAAGTAAGTCAACAATTGGTTGTAATGTATTAGATTTTGAAATACTATTGATTTTTTATGGGTGGAAACAAATGCGCGAGATTCCCCTACTGGCAACTCCGCCATTCTCCACCAGTGGGGAATTCCCTACAGGTTGAGATCCGCTGATCTTGAGTCTAGACGTCCAGACTGCGCAATGTTGAGGCTACATGAGCTCCCGACTAACGTCTTTAACCGGCACGCGTCCAGACGGTCCCCATAACAGTTCAAGATGCACCTGGCCATGGCGTACTCTTCAGGGAGAAAACAACGGGGGTCGTGCTTGCAGGGTGTTCATTTTAGTCTAGGTTACAAAAGAGCGAATATAATCAATCATGAGCGAAAAGAATTATAGCGGTTATGTAAGAAAAAAATGATGGTGATATTTTTCAACTAATTACTGTAGAGGAAGAGTATCATTTGTACAGACGGTATTAAAAAAGGCAGCTCGGCAATGGTTCGGGTCATTGTCAAGAGGTAGTCGAAGATACTGGAATGGAAAAAATAAACTATTAGTATAATAGCTACGGCTCACCGAAGCAATCAACACACGTAAAGATCATTGATAGTATTAGGAATATTCGACACCTGCCCGTACCTGAACTTAATCGGTCTGTCCATTGTACACAGTCGTTTTGATTACAGTAGGTGTGAGCGTTCCAAATAAGTATGTAGTATAATGTGAAGCAGCAGCTCATTAAAAAATTTACAATCTTTTAGCAGACGAGCCCCACATCTTGAACGTAATTTGAGTTCCACATGAAACTCGGGTTATGTGAAATTTAAGCATTAGGAATAGCAAAGGTTTTACAGAATAAAGAAGACATTCACACACACGCATACCAAGGAAATACGAAGAATATCAAGGGAAAAAATGAAGAAAATAATTAGGATGGAGAACTTTTTTGTAGGACTTTCGGCATCCGATACGATGAAGTATTGCAAAAGGTCTGCCTTGCTTACGGAGCGCTCTTATAAGTCAATATCGAACAGCTCAAAACCCAAGTGGCCGACACGCGGTTGTCTTCCTATGCCTCCCAGAAACTCTTCCCCTACTGCCCAGTTCGGCGATGCCTAAAAACACCTGCAGCCTCTACTCCTGGCGACCATAAGCCGCAGTACGATGTCACGCTCGGTCGCACTGTAAGAACTGTAAAAAATTACCCTCACACACTAACCATACATTGATAGCCTCAAGTATGGACTTTAAGGGAATAAATTAAACGAATTTACAAGCGCTCGAAACGTAACCTCAATTTGGAAAACGTTGTGAGTAATAAATATAAAACATCGCTAATTGTTGAAATCGTCAAAAATAAAGGTTGTAAAGGTTGTAAATGAAATCTAAAGAAGCCCCACATACTAAACGCTTGAATTGCACCAATTGCAGGCACTACTGCCTGCAATTAGTGAGGTGCCTAAGTGGACCAAACTAACAAGGATGACTAATCTGTCGCGGATTGTGTGTGCAGAACTCTACTATAATAATGCATCATTTATCATCTAAAAAGATTATAGGAACTTCTTATAAGTTATAAATTGATGGTAAATATGTAGGAAAGGTCAGTAATACATTTTCCACTTTTCGTTGCCTAAACATAGTTAATGAGATCGAAATAAACAAGTTTTTTCTGTGCACTTTCCTTCTTAAATGAGTATTTGACTAGTTATAGCGGTAGGTTTAGTTTCGTCTTTGATGACGAATGCGCTCTAATAAACAGCTACTCATCGATTTTCAAATTTTTGTTGCTTGAATCATTGTAATAACATCGAAATAAACTACTTTTCATCCATACACTTTTTGCGTCAAATGAGTATTTTATGAGTTATAGCGGTAGGTTTAGTTTCGTCTCTGATGATGACTTCGTCGGAAGCGAGACTCTATTGCAGTGTTGCCATACGGCGAGCTCGATGAATTACTTCCCGCGTCAAGCACTTGAGTTGCGGTAACTAATTTCCCGCTATAACTCGTAAAATACTCATTTAAGACGGCAAGTGCATAGTAGAAAACTTGTTTATTTCGATCTAATTAACTATGTATAGGCACTGAAAAGTGGAAAATCGGTTACTGACCTTTCATACACATTAACCAAATTGATCAACTGAATGCTGTGGACATGAGAGTGTAACTGTTCCATAAAATTAACGCAAATTTGTGTCGCTAGGATGATTCTGTCATTATATTCAAGATTCTCCACAGTCTAATAGGGTTTACGTCTTGTAAATATAAGTCTACGTAGTTCCGAATAAAATAGTGCAATATTTACCAATGTGTTATCATGAGCGTGTTAAGTACTTTCGGAGTTATGGATACCATATTTATGTTTTTAATTGTTTAAAAATGGTTGAAAGTATATTTTAAAGCTCAAGAACTCTAGATGCCATGAGAAAATATTCTGTAAGATCACTTTAACCTCTGATGAACTAGTTTAGCGTGTATAATCTGTAACATGAGACAGGCATTGTACAGGTGTTTTATGCGTATTTTCTTTAATAATTGTTCTAATTCTATCCGAAGCATGATGGAACGCTATGGTAGTACAATAGTCTCTTAATATTGACTCATTTGAAACTAAGTTGGGCGAATTTTTAGAATTGATTTTTTCTCGAATTTATCAACGCTTTTCAAGTTCAAAATAATTCCTGAAATATTAGAATTTGCTCTTAATTTGGAGGGCAAATATGCAGAGTGTCCTAACCCACAAGATCCTGAATTTCAGGCCAGTGATAAGCAAAGTGGGATAAGCGACAGCGTTTCTCCTATATGCTGAACAAGAAATAGCTCCGTTGTTTAGGTCACTCTGGCGCAACCAAAACGAGTGCGGCGTCCTGACTGGCCGTGGCATAACCGCAGCAGCAGGTGCATGTTACCATGGCAACGATGAACTGTTGCACCACAGTGCAGAGTTGCATCATGCGTGCACTGCGTTGTTTTGGCTGCGAGCTCATTTCAGGGCTGCCGAAATTGGTACGTTCGTACAAATTTGCTACGAACTGCTTCAAATATCACTTTGTTGTACATTTGGTACGACGGTAGCCTGAAGCGGAGGCCGTTTTTAAGATTTTCATAATTTATTGAAGAAATTATGCCCTACCAAAAAATATTAGCCTTAGTTTTGGCAGTTACAAAACTTGTCGTGTTAATGAGAGATAAATTAAACGCAACGTGTAACTAAATAAAGTTACGCAACTCGTTTGATACCAGTTTGAAGTTTAGATTTCGTAGCATCGTCATCCGTGTCACGCAGCATTTCTGCAGTATAAAGTTTTTTGTTTACATTTGATGTTCAAATAGAGAGTTGACAATTTTTATGCAATGCTAGTTAGGTTACTTGCTAAAATTGCTTATCTACGATATTGTTGCGTTGACTCAGACTAACAAGCAGGTGAGTAATTAGTATGCTTGATTTGTTCTGAACTCATCGCGTCTTGGTTCTGATTCCGTACGTTTGCTGTGGCTTATTCTCCGCCTGATTTAAGGGCCGTTTACACTGGTCTACATTTTGCTGCAGGCTCACGTGTAGACGCCTCGTGTGGAGCTTCACAAGAGACAAGTGCGTTTAGACTAGACACCATTGGAGCGAGCCATGGAGCGCGCGCTGCTCAGCAGGGCTGCCACTCTAGATATTATATAGCTAGATCTAGATGTTTTTGCTGAAGCCTAGATGTAAAATTTCGAACCTAGATATTAGCTACAAAATCTATATAGTTTTTTCAGCGTGCTAGAAATTTTCTAGCTAGAATTAAATTTAAGCTATGTATATGATAGATTACTGTAAATTCGAATTAGGAATTTACCATAATGGTTGGTTACTACTTCATTCTTATTATATTTGTTAATTCACTTAAGCAAATTGTCTGAATAGTGAAGCAACCAAATTCTGATCATGTTATGTTCAGATTATGAACGACACCAAGCCGGCTATTTCACGGTTCATAAGCTAAAGCACATTATCTCCAATTGCAAAACTAGTGGTGATATAAAAAAATCATGGATAAAATGCACATACATTATCAAGAATGTATTGTGACCTCATTTTGACGAAAGAATGACCAATGATATTGGTAACAATGAGTTCAGTTTATTGTTGGATGGAAGCAATGATATTTCTATCATGAAACTACTTGGTGTATCAGTTATATACTAAAGTAATGCATCTAATAAAGTAGAATCAACCTACTTAGGAATTGCAAAATTATTAAAAATGATGAAGGTAGCGGTGTGAAAGCCTTAAAACAATTGTTGAGAAGTAGGAATCTGAGCATTGATAATTGCAATGCAATAGAGACTGACCTTTCTACTCGCAACACGTGTGGAATTGAAGAATATTTGGATACCAAGCTTTATTAGGGTAAATATCAGGATACTAGACAATTTATATAAAGATAAATTGCCTAATATAAAGCAATTCATGATATAAATATCCTTATATGCTATTGTTCAACTAATTTATTATAGTAGAAAATTAATTTATTTCTAGATAAATTTTTGGATGTTTTATTTTTAAATCTAGATGTTTCTCGATAATTTTTTGAGGTCACACTAGATTTTTTGGTCAAACACAAGTGGCAGCCATGCAGCACAAAACCAGTCAGTGTGGCTTGCTGCTTTGAAATATGGATTGTTGTAGACGAGCTTGTGTGAATATTGTTGCTGCATCGTAGCTACGTAATCTCTTTTTTATTTGCATGAGTGTAATGGTACTATATTCGTTCATTTTCATTAAAATATAACGGAAAGCAGCCTCCTTATATTCACAGCTTTTAGTCTGCCAAAGGCATTGATGAGCTTAGTACATTTCAATTAGAAGCAGTGTAGTTTCTCGCGGCAGTGTTGAGTCAGCCATTACGGGTGAGAGAGAGGCGCCACCACACTTGATGACTACTACTTGCACACTGACCGGTCTGAGCAGCGCGGCCAGCGCCGCTCACACTTGCAGCCGCTCCACGGATTCAATCAAGGTGAATCGGGAACTTCGGGCTCACACACACAAATATGAGCCTCAGTGGTGAGCTTCGTCTACACGAGTCGCGCCTCACAGCCGAAATGTCCCCTAGTGTAAACACCCCTTTACTGTCACGTGTCTGTGAGAGTCAGTCCAATGCAGTTACTGAATTGAGTGAGTTCCTCATGGCATTTGGTCTCGCATTGATTTGAAGACTAATATATGCTAGTTTTCTATTGTTCTTAAATTAGTAAGCATTGAGAAATAATGAGTTTTAGGAAAGTGAATATTGAGTAGTCCTCCGTGAGGCCAGTGATATCTGGAGGAAGAAACAGAACGTTAAAATGGATAGAGAGTTTCATTAAAATTACTGAGGGACGAGAAATATTCACCGTGGCTACAAGTCTGCAAATTTAACTCGAGCTAAGAGTACTGCAAAATGCACAATTGTGAGACAGCCGGCAGTTTAAATAGACACAAGGAAAATGATAAGCGTAAAAGCAATCCGAAGGTTGATCGCAAATTGATTAACGTAACTGATTTTATAAGAAGTTAACCGTCACATCACTAAAACAAAGTAGGATCTGCAGAACTAAAATTGTGTGGCTTTATTGTTGAAAATTACCTACCCATTGCTCCTTTAGATCATTTGTCTGGAATCATTTCTGAGGTATGTTATGACTCAAAATTTGCCAAAAACATCAAGGGCGCACGAACGAAAGAAATATGCTATTTATCAAGTATAATAGGTTCTGCAGTTTTAAACAGCCTTGTATCTAAACTGAAAGCGACTAAGTTCTCCCTAATTATTGACGAAACAACAGATTATTTTACTTCCAAGTAAATGGTTCTTCTGTTTACTACTATTTTCCTATCTGCGTAATTTGGATTATGAAATTTTCTGTTAATGCCAGTGAAGAGTCACGACCTAACCTCACTGAATCTTCAGAAAAGAAATTCATTTCATTGCGCTGTAAATGACCTCAGAGTGTGCAAGGCAGTGTTTTGTTTTACACTGGGAATCTCACCAAAGCGTGTAACCTATGCAATGAACAAGAAAGAGAAACCAGGAATAGTTTCGCTACATAAAAGAGGCAAGCTTGTGCCTGCTCACAAAATATCACCTGAGGATGAAGAAAAAGTGTCAATAATTCTTAATAATTTATTGCCAAAGCACAAATCCCGCTAAATTGATAGTCCTAACTTATATTCCAGTCCTGATCTTACCTTCTGAAAAATGTATTCGTTTTAGACGGAGAGAAACTCTGATCATCCCGTCAACTCATTCGTTTTCATGACGGAGCTCAAACAATACAACTTAGAAATATACTTGCCAAAAAAATGATCCGTGTGCTAGATGAGTTAAATACAAAGTGATAGATAAAGCAAATCTAGCTGTTCAAGAAAGAAGAACTAGGTATAGAAAAAGACCATAAGGAACACATTCACGTGCTGAACTTGTAAGTGACAGAACAGAAGAGGAATGCACGTGACAGAAGAGGAATGTCGCCAGCCTAGTTTCCGCCTACTGTGGACGTATGACCTGGAGAAAACTCTGCCGATTCCTCACCTCAACACTTCTGCTGCTCTTTATTAGAGGCAAATGTGGTTATACAACCAAGGAGTATATACAAGGTACGATAAGGGCCACATATTTGTCTAGCTAGAGATTGAAGAGAAGCGGTTAAGTTGTGAGGTCGTTTAATCAGTTTTACCTCTCCTACAGAAAAATCATCTTCATAATTACGACAAGATTCATACGTTTTCAGACTGTTGTGGAGCACAAAATCGCAATAAAAACATTGTCGCTTTCTTCATGTTTATCTGCATAAGTACGCAGATAAGGTCTCGACTCGCACTTTTCTAGGGAGCGGCCATTCATTCCTACCTAAAGATACTGATTTCAGAAAAGTAGAATGTACCAAGAAGAGGTATTTTGGAATTTACACTCTCAGCGACTGGACTACCATCACGCAAATTTACAAATTGAGTCATTCTCATGAAGGAGAAGTATATCGATGTTCCAAGCTTTAGTCATGCTTTACAATTCGGACGGTCGACACGAAAGAAAACAAATTCAGCTGGTTGAAACTGAAATGGCTGAAAGTTTCACAGGAAAAAGAGTGCATGATG
This sequence comes from Morinoia aosen, assembly GCA_030386875.1. Taxonomy (NCBI): domain Eukaryota; kingdom Metazoa; phylum Arthropoda; class Malacostraca; order Amphipoda; family Talitridae; genus Morinoia; species Morinoia aosen. Next base: position 48,249,579 of record CM059575.1, read on the forward strand.
CAGTGTAAGTATTTCAGCGATCACCACGAGGAACTTCGTATCATTGATTTTAGTAACGCCACAAGCTATCTGAACTGAAAACCGTCCTCCTGGAGCTCCTGTATAAAGAACCAATGAAGTTTTCATTCGAAGAATTCGAAAACCTGCAAAACTTAACTGCTTACATACCATCTCGAATTGAAAGATTTTTCACCAGCCTGCCCCATGAAATCAGAATGAAGAAATTCAATCTTAAATGTATTCTGAATGAAGACACTGAAGAGTAACTGAAACACAATGTTGCTCCGTCAATGTTAGAATATATTTAAATTTCTCTTTTATGTCCATTACAAATTGATTCATGCATACAGAAAAAGGTTTTGTATTAAATTAAAATATGTTGAATATCACGCCCATCTTATGCACCCAGGAAAAGGTTTTTGTATTAGGTCCAAATTTGTTGAATATCACGTTCATCTGTTACGCCAAGCAGTTGCTAAATTAGTTTTTAAACTCCTGCATCGGAACTTATAGGTCCATGTTGAACATATTCAACCTAGCCTAATCCAGAAATCCGTTACCTGTGTTCGTAGTGATTAAGGTTGCTATTTTTATGTGTTTGTCTCAAATGTACTTTTCTACCTTTTGTATTCTTTCGACTCTTAACGCAGATTTTTTCTCCAATAAGCCTCAGTTAATACGAATAACGATATGATGACATTTGAGTGTTGCATTTTGTGTTTGACGGAGATTATGATAAAACACTAATCAATGATTCATTTTTTATTATCTTATACCATTTTTTGCTGAGAAATTATTTAGTTTGTGTTACAGATAGAATAGTAGCAAAATATTTTGACTGTGACACCACTAAACGTGTCTTGAACCACTGAAAACATTTTGTAAGAACTTTGCTTGTTTTGTGTGTAGATAATGGTCAATTGCAGTTTTGGGGTTTCTCTAGCTAAAACTATGCAATAATAGACTTATAATTTTAATTTTGACGTAATCTGTCTTTAGAAAGAAAAGGTACGATTGTGTTAACTTTTCTGTGCATTCATTTATTGTAAATTACAAACCAATGCAATTCTTCGTATTCTTTTTGCTTGGGCATACTCCTCACTGTAGTTCCAAATTGTTTAAAACTTTAATAAACATTTGTTTTCAAATGATAAACACCTGCATGCACTATACGCTATACAATTGATCAGTCAGTGCAATAGAGGGTGTTCCAGAACAAGAGGTACAAAATTGCATACCAAGTAGGAATTGGTCAAATAAACACTTCTTCTACTATTACTTTTTTCCGAAAAAATAGGGGTTTTGTGGTATTTTTGTGCTTTTTATTACAAATTTACGTTCCAAACACTTCTATTCTATGAGAGTTTAGAATAATAAAATTTAGTTTAGTGATGTTTCGTAAAAAAGTTTTAGCGAAAACACATGAAGAGCCAGCCTTGTTAGTGCTACACCCATTAAATCTGAGGAAGATCTCGTGGCCAGAATTGCAGCTAGAGAGGTTTCTGAAATGCCAGACATGTTCCCTAATATCCAGAAGTCGTTATGGCTAAGATTTGAAAAGTGCACTGATGGAACATATTTTGTACAATTTTTTAGAGTAAATTCGAAATAAATATCGTGAGTAATTGTGTCATTAAATTTCATCTGTTAAAACAATAAACAGGTAATGTCTCAGAAATCAGATTTCTTTTTGAAAAATTTCATGAAAGAAAAAGTATTAAGCCATTTTCTACTTGGTGTGTATTTTTGAAAATCTTATTGGGAAACACTCTGTATATTCAATTTGCGTTGAATCAAGGACCATCATTACAACACTTAAGAACTACTCGAAAAATACCGAAAGCATTAATAATGATAATGAAGGCATCTACGGATGCTTTATTTCCAATTTCAAGCCTGATACATATCACCTTATACATTGGATTTTCAAATGCCTTATAACTAACGCCAGGACGCCATTACGCTTTCCCCCGGTCAAGACCGGTACCCATTTCAGACACCTGGGTAGAGTGGGGTATTGTGCTTGGAATTTTTCCCCTATACAGAGAAAATCGCCACCAGCGCCGGGACTCGAACCAAGGTCTGCCTGGACGGAGGCAAGTTCGCTAGTCTCACGACACGACGAGCACGAGCATTAATCAGCTGTTTAGGCCACTCTGTCACAGAATGCATGGCGCAGTGCCGCAAGGCAAAACATACGGGCTGCTGGTTAGGCCACTCTGCCTGAAAGACATCTACCTCGTAATGAGGTGAAATTATTACTTATCCCACTCTGCCAGTTTTGACCCCTGATTTGTGGGTTAGGCCACTCTGTATATTTGCCCTCCAATTGATACTTTTTGCTATGAGATCCAGGTGTGAGCCCTGATCTGTGGAAAATTTTTATTTGTGTAGAAATATGAGAATGAAACGCATATTTATCGGCAACACTAGGAGATTATTGGAATGGAATTTGTTCTTGACATATTGATGTGTTCATATTTTTGCATAAATTTTATTAAAGCTAATGATTTTGAACTTGCACAAAATTTATAAAAAATTGTGATGTTCTTGTGATAAGTCAATAATAAATACTGATACATGTAATAATTGTTGGCAAGATGTCAAAAAAACTCTTTTTTCGATCAAAAATTGTTCAAATTCCGAAATATTTCATGTGTTTGGGTCAGCGGCTAGAAGATAGTCGATATCTTTACCCAGAATTTTCTTCACTGAAAAATTTCAGCAAATCTCTTCTATAATCCGCCTAGTTCTTTAACGTGTGCATGTTAATAAGGTATTTTTCAAATTCAGATAAACAATAATTATTTTGGTTGAACGTAGAAACTTTTTATCTAAATTTAAATATACCAAACTTTGGTAAAACTTATTTCTCTCCAAAGAGTAGGAAGAAAGAAAAACCAGGCTAGTTTTCATACCTAATGGTAGAACGTTAAGGGGTCGACTCATCGATTTTGAATTTTGATCCGATTCATCTGAAATTTGGCCGGTATACTTGTTTGAAAATAAACATATTTTACTCAATTAACTTTTTCGATTTAGGCCCTATTTTTTGAAAAATTGAAAATATCAGTTTTAGTTTATCTTATTTTATTTTCAAATGAATAGAAGTCTGTGAGTTTCCATGCAAGGAAAAAACAGAGCTATTTAAATCCTTGTCAAATTCAAGCAAACGAAAGCTCTTGAATATTCAATTTTTGTTATCGTTTTCTTTGTATATGCGATATTGGATCACTAACTAAAATGAAAGAAAATTTTGGCTTTGATGTGTGATAAAAAATGTAAAAATTGGGAAATCGAAAAGCTTTAGTTCGTTGGAAATGTTCCGAAGATTCTTAAACTGTCTTTTTTTCCCAGCATAAAAACTGACAGACTTCTATTTTTTTAATGTTGAAAATTAGCAATTTTCAGTATAGGCCAAAAACAAAATGTTTGGTTGAAGTGTAATATGATGGATAATAATTGTAATTGAATGCTGTTTTGATGTTTTTCGATTATCTTCATGCATAATTTCATATTTACACGCTGAATTGTAAATTACAAAATAAATTAATTTGTTGAAGAACGGTGAATTTATTATTTGTGGCATGATTCTTCTGAAATATGAACATTATATGTTATTTTTGAAAAGAAACACATCTTGTTCGATTTTTTTTCTATATAGGCCTTAGTTGTTGAAAAAAATTGAAATATTAGTTTTTCAATTCATTTGCGGGTATTTCAAATGAATAGATGTTAATCAATTTTTATGCTACAACAAAACCAAACACAGATTTGAAATCCTTGAAACATTGCTAAAAATTAATAACGCCAGATTTTCATTTTTCTTTTTGTTTTCTTTTTATATGGGGTAACAGATTCATGATTTTTGATCAAATGCCCGTAGCTACATAAAATTTTAGGGCACAGTAATCCATCACCTAAGGATCCTTTTAAAAAAAACTGGCCCATTTAGCCGATTAGGGCCTCGGATGCCCCTTTAAATTGATGTATTATTTTCGAGCTAAATTTATAAAGTCAAAAATGATGCTATTTTCAGTATAGCAGTCAAAATGACACTAAATTTAAATTGAAAATTTATAAGCGAAGAAAATGCTATCAAAGTGAGTCATTTTTATTAAAAAGAAAGAACAAAAATCAAAAACGTTTCAGAGACGAACTCCATCATCAGTTTTATAAAATAAAAAGTATAATGAATCTAATGCAACCATGAAAACACCATTGGGATTAAATACCAGAAAATACAAAAAAGAACGACTATGCATTTACTATCTGAAGGGGATACGGGCTAATCATGTTGTTTAAAATTCTTTTTCCTTACAAATATGCAAAGATTCTAAAATCTTATGGTCAAAATCATGGAAAGAACAGTCAATTAATTTAAAATTACTATCACGAATAATTGCACTTCACGAATAATAATTGCACTACACTTCTCGAAATGGCTGCGTATTGCTGAATGAGGAGGATGAGCCAACAAGTTGCCAGAACGAAAACTCCTTCCGCGGTGCTCTGCCACTCTTGCGTAAATATTGCGTGACGTCATTCCGACGTACGCGAGGCGCACTGCGTACAACTATTTTTATACACAAGAGACGAGCGCATGAGCGCAGGAATTGAGTCCTTTTACCGAATAAATGAACCAATATTTGCTTTGCTAATATTGTACATCGGCATCAATACATTCATCGGAGTAAAGTACTTAATTTTACTTTAGTATTTGTAACTTATATATTCCCAACTCTGGGTGTGAAGTTTTGGAAAAAAGCGAGGAATTGGATTTTGAATATAGAGCACACGTGTTCTTTCATCGTGGCAGTCCAGGAAGCACCCACGTCAAAGTTGCTCCACTCTGTGTGCGTGTGTTGCAGCGGTCGTGTGCGTGTATGGTTCGTCATGTGCACTGGTCCAGTCCAGAGTTGAACTCATTGCCAGAAGTCGTTGTATCGTCTAACTATGAGTGACCAGATGCCGCAGTGCAGTTCGTTATGTACTTGCATAATATTTGAAAAGAACGAAATTTATTACTTAATATATATATTTAGAAATGTGCAAAATGTAAAAATTCAGTAGTGTTTCGTAGCAAGCAATAATGCTTTCAAAAAAGCCGTCTTTCATATGTTTTTAGATGTATTTGTATAGCAATCGTAATATTTCTAAATAACGCAATCGTAATATTTTTTACTGCAAAATGTCAATCGTTAAAATTTTAAACCTTTATCAATCTAAAAATGCAGCGTTTCGATTAAACTATTACCACCTTCGGGTTGAAAAATGAAGTAAATCATATTTTTATTCGGTCACATTGATAGAAAATGACAATCAATTGTGCAAGTAGAAGCAGACATAGTTAAACACAAAATTTTCATTGTTAGACGACTATATAGGAGCGATATTTTGTACTGTAGAAATAACGATCACCAGCAGGCTAGCTTTTTCAGCCCAAAGATGATAGTTGCATCGAAAAGTTGCATTTTATATGTTGGCAGAGGCATAGAATTTTACCGATTGGCCTTTTGCAGTAAAAATGTAGAGCGAATTCTATTTTATTTAAACACGTGATGAACTGAAAATATTTCGTAGAGTTGAGAAGTTGAGAAGCGATCGTAACTAAATTCATAATAAATAATGAGAGCATGTATCACATATACAAATAAATATTACTGCATGCAAATGTCTTTCATTTAGAATGTTTTTTTTCATTACTTATGTAAGAAGTTTTAAAATGACTTTAAATATCGTCCAAACTATCAAAGTTGTCACGTAGAGACACAAAAGATAGCTACCTTCGTAGCATTAAATAGTGTGGCTACGAGCTTTGATATTCATTTGAAAACTATCTCATCGCCAGAGTAACTAAAAAAAATTGCTTGCTTTTGATGAAACATCATATTTGTATGTCATATATGACAGGGGAAGGGGGACTATTTCCCGAGGGAAACTAAAAAGGTGACACATTTGTCATGAAATTTACACCATTCTTTACTTCTTGTGTTAGCGTCCAGTTTTCTTTACCGCCAATGAAGTATCCAGGTTCCTTTACTTTGCACTTTACGACCAAAATAGTATGGTATTGAACGAGAAGTAAGTGGCCAGTAAATATACTGATATGAGCACATCGAGTTTTCCACTGAATTTGTAAAATTACACGAATCGAATTCATTTGGCGTCAATATCCATAAAAGGCATCTTACAGAACGCTTCAACACTTGAATACTTTAATTTAATTCATGTTATAATGAACCAGTTGAAATACTTTTATTCACTTTTTAAGTGAATAAAATACTTTTATTCACATTAAAAAGAATGGGTTTGTTGTTCGAATGAACTACATATTTATAATATAAACTAAAAAGATTTGCATTATGAACAATACATCGTGACATACGAACGATACATTATGACACGGTAGAATCGCAGTAACTGTACTCTTATTTGATCTAACTCATATAATATGGGTCGTTTAAGACGACTGAGACGTTAAAGTGTACGATGAAACACGAAGTATTTTAATCCAATATTAAATGATACTTCAATGGCAAAGCGCACACCATAATAGATGTTTGTATTACATTTATGTCACGCAGCGACGCGTGGCAGCTGTTGAAGTGGGCGTAGTTTTCGGTGACGTGGACTAGCCATACACGTACACAGACTCGCTCACGCACACAGAGTGGAGCAACTTTAACGTGGGTGCGTCCAGGAAGTACTAAACATAAATGTGAAAGAATACACTGTTCGTAATTCGACACTCGTAAAATTACGTTTTATTCTATTGTTGAAACCTAATTTAATGCGATGCATGTACAGGCAGTATGTGATAGTAGCTCATGGTTAAAACTTTAAAAAATATACACACAACTTTCAATCTTAGTGAAAATATTTCTAGTACTTCTGAATCGGAAAAAAACTAGGTTTTATTCAATCATTATTTGAGTTGAAACTTATACGATCATTGCTGGGGGGTAGAAAGGTTAAGTGAGTTAGGTAGGTGATCAAAAACTTTCTCTCGGTGGAATATTATTTCTATGCAAAGTGCAACAGTAAAGCTCAGTGTAGAAGTGGACCTACCAGGTTTTAAATTGTTATTTCTGATATTTGATCTAGATTTGCTTTTTCACAAGAAATCATGCCAAGCCTCTGCAATCCATAGTAATTTTTTTTAACCGTGAGTTGAAAAACTAATTTTCTTTGAGATTGCTCTAAAAAGTCAATCAAGAGCCCTGAAACTTATTTCTCCTAGAGGGATTCGTGTTATGCTCGTTTTGTTCGAGCCTCGTATCATAGTAGAGATGCTTTGGCCACCTGGAATTATTTTGACCATAGGAGCCTTGACCTTGATTACCTATCAAAATATTAAGTGGTACTCATAAGACCTCTTGGCCATGAATCCAGATTGGTTGAAATACTAAATTCATCTTTTGACTCACAAAATTGATGGCTATAAATACTACAATGCTGCGCCTCTTTTGAGGAGTTCTTGGAATTTGGGACTGCACTTGCACTACTTTGAAAGATTGACAGATCATGTGTATTGAATCAACTGCAATAAAATTTATGGTAATATTAGTATGCAAACATGAAATGTGTGTCTTTACAAAGGCCTTTCTTTGAATTCTGAAAGAAATTTCAATTAAAGGAACATATAAAATACAGAGGAACGATCCGAATACCAGAAAACACAAGTAGAAGAGTTCAAACGGCGAACAATCTCCCGCTTATTGCTTGAAAGTTACTGGAAATACCTTAAGAACGGTGTAATTTGAAGAACTGTTTGCTTTGTCGTTTAATAAGAAACCAAAACTTCATTTTATGTAATAGAAATACCGAATATTTCCATTTTAAAAATAATGATTCAAATTTTCAATTTCTTACACTTACCAAATTTCATTCGTCGAAAAGTAGATTTCGTACGATACATCTAAATTTTTTTATCATTCCTAACAATATAAATTAGCGAAAAGAATCGTTCAATGAGAAGTGAATAGAGTTGTGTGGTAAAATTTTACCAAAAAGTAAGTATAAAGTAATATACGATCTCCTAAGTCGTAGAGCAATTTTGAAATTATTCGTTGTGTTTTTGGCAGCATTGGTTGGCGACGAATCTGAAAAATAAAATGCTAGAAACATCATTTAAAAGTTGCTCAAAAATGTTTCTTTACCACAAAGCTACTTTAAAAAGTGAACCTCTTAATGTATAAGTTAATGAATAATTGAGAATAAAAATCCCTCGCACTGAATTCAAACCGCAGCTAACTCTCATCTTTCACTGCTGGAGCTCATATTCTCGTGCTTCATTCCGAATGGTAAATCGAAACGAAACAAATTTGTAGCAGCGATGTTTGCTCATCATCAAAGTTCAGGGATTGGGCAATGAAAAATAAGCAGAAAATAAACCGAAGTAGCCAAAAGCATCCATAGAGGTGTGCGATTTAATAACGTTTACGAAATTTTTCATGAATAAACCAAAATCATAGACAAAAATTGTTTTCCCGTGTCTGCACGAGGATTACGAAAGAATACATAATCAAACTCAGCGGCTGAAAAGTACTGTAGTCGTTGGAAGCTTTTGTAATGCCTCTTTTGAGCTTCTTTTTTAATGCGCAGTGTTTTGGAATAAATAATTTAGTTGCTCACTGCAATTTTTTTTACATAATTATAATTTTTTGTCGTTTCGCGTGAAGATTAAAGTTCAGAGTATACGTATATATATATATATATATATATATATATATATATATATATATATATATATATATATACATACATATATATATATATAGGTATATGTATTTATCAGAATATTTGAACAAATCTCAACATATAAACAACCAAAAAAAACTAAACAAAGAAGTAGATGAAACAAAATTAGGTTGCTAAAGCTAAAAACAACTCAGCAGTTCATTGTAGGGTGGCTCTTACGTGCAATAACATGCAGCATGGTAACGATTATCGTAGCCGGAAACTAACATTTGACACTCTGTTCACGGTATTTGATACAATTATTGAATGAAAATGATTCTTATAGCACAACCTTCTTATGACTTTTTTGTGCAGAAGAGTTTTTGCATACTTACTTAGGTATGAAACATTCTTCTTTTAATTTTTCAGTATACGTGCGAAATCATTGTCTTACTTACTGATGCCGGTGCGGTAGAATTTCCCCGTACCTGGAAGCAGCTTTCGCTATAATATCAGCATGTACATGAAATAGTAATTTCTCCATCGACAATGAAGAGTTTCCCTACACCATGGACAGTAAAAAGTACCCCACAATAATGCTCCTTCGCACACACCTGACGCTGAGGATGATGTTTTTGAGATCATAGGCTATCGCTGTTTCCCTTTAAACATGAAAAGCTTTATTCCAGCCTAAACGTCTAATTTTTATCCTTATCGGGCCACACAACCCCTTCAAAAACTCGATTCCTTTGTCAAGATGATCTTCACATAGGTTAATTGGTTCTACATTTATATTGTTGTAAGAGAAAACTTCTGCGTAGAGTGAATGCATGTAAAATTCTTCGATGCAATTCTCTCGTAACAGTTTTTCGACTGCTGTAAACTCACTTTAGCTCCAGTTCTTCCTGTAGTCATGAACGGGTTGTCACGGCCTCACCTACACCTCAATCCTAATCTTTAGATGCTTCCGAACTATTGCACAAACATTTGAGCTCGGAACATTAACATGTTCATCTATTTGCTAGTAGGTTAATCCTTCATTACGAAGTCTATTTCTTTACTTGCTTTTAAATTCTGGTTGCTCTATGACTTTCGACATAGTTTTAACTGAACATACAACTTCAATGTAAGCATGAGTGATAATATTTGAGATGATCGTAATTTGTTCAGATTATATTTGCTTCTAAATTTCCATGGAAGTTTTGGGCAATTTTATCTTAATCGAGATCTTCAAAGTGGGCAATAAAAAACATATTTTCACAATATATGAATTTTGGTCAAATACTTTTGTCCCGCGAATTTCCTTCACAGGTTGATTTTGCGGTTGACAATAATTTTTTTCTGTTCTGTTTCAGTCTCCTGGTAAATTGCCATGTTCTCTGAAGGATTTTTTCAATTTGCGCCAAACCAGTACAAACAATTTTTAAATAACTTGAAAAATAGAGTTGCCCGAATATATATATATATATAATATATATATATGCAAGTTTGCTCAGTGACACACAAAAAAATTAAATGTCGATTAGAAAGGAAAGAACTCATTCCTGTAGTTTGTGATATTGAATTTGACAGGTTCTAAAAAACAAAGTTGAACTTCATTTTCCTATTTGTCCGTTTGGTTCCCGTTCGCCCAAATAGGTATGGTCAGAAAAGAATCACTGAGCGTAAAAGACGATTATCACGAGTTGAACGCAGTATAAACTTGATTTTTTGTCATGCTTGGATCATGTTATAAGCGGTAAAAAATTATGAAAATTTTTCAACAGCTTTCCTAACCATAATTCGAGTCTAAAATGCGGTTCAGAAAACCAGCAAAGAAATTTATATCAAAATACCAAAATACAATAAAATAAACAGTCTGTTTCTTTTCGAAGTGTTACGCTAAGCTAGGTGATCAACTATACTTCAAGTGAGTACCTGCTAAAGTCAAGATACACTTCTACTCTGCGTAATTACGATAACCTAAGATATATATTCCTATTAAAAGAATTAAGTTTCGAGTATTGGCGACAATTCGCTAATATTTTCAAACCGAGTGTTGCTGCTCTTATATGAATGACAGGCTCAACATCACAGAGGACTTTAGTCTTCAGCGTCACTCGGTCTCACCACAGCATCGCATGAAGTTAATGTAATAGATGATGTGATAAGTGTCAGTAATAGAAAAATAGAATTATCATGCAAGAAAAAATTAGTCGTATAACAGAGCAGAACATAGAAAAAACGGCGAGAATGAAGAAAGTAAAAAAGTAATAGCAAATGTAAGCAAACTTACAGTTGCCTTCATTACTGCATGGAAAAACGAAATAAGATACCTGTTAGTGTTTTGCACTTTCTAGGATCGTTGTATTTGTGCTAGTTCTTAGATTTTTTTCATGTCTTGCACGAGTATTGTAGAGCAGCAATCATTCACAATTTGAAATTAGCACTGCAACCTTCATGAAAGTTTCTCTTTCATCCATTCAGTTTAGAATATGGATTGCTTTGAATTCCTACGATCGTCTATAAATACCATAATGGCTTCAACTTATCTGCGTGAGCTAAGAGTGTGAACTCGGCAGATGGAACGTCTGCTAAAAGTGTTTTTTTTCATCCTGGGCTCCTTGATGATGACACAAGATGTTTTGCGTAAATTTATAATCTGTGACTACGAGCTTATCTTGAAGAACCCAAGTTAGTTGCGAAAATTAGACGCTTAAAGTTAATATCTGCTCAAATCAAACCCCTAATTCATTCATCACTACCTAATGCTTGAGCCAAACCTAGGGAGCCCTTATACAAAAATAAGCATTGAGACGATTTTAACGGCAGAGGGGAACGTTGAACGTATACGTACTATATATGACCATTCACATTAATCGAAAAACTCTCGCTTTAGCAGCGTTCGTTAGCTCTCCGACACATTCCTCTAAAAGTGCATTAAATAACTCTTTACCTCAAATGATTTGAAGTATTACACGATGTCCTAAAACCCTCCGGGACGTTATAAAGCTTGATAAAAAATCCTATATAACGCTAATTAATTTTTTTAATTTCCACTGCTGTCTATCAGACAGACCAACCAAACTAAACCCCATCTCAGTAAAGCATTTTGATTCTCATGGGCTTAATAAACCGGGCTATTTTGAATAATCCGTTGTTCTCGGGTATAAATTCGCTTAAACCATTCCGTAAAAATCAACCTCATAGTTGCCGCTACCTTGATTCTGGTTGCCGAGTTCACGCTGAAAGATAATTTATGACATGCTACCGTAAACTGAAAATTGTGATACCTAGAAGTACCTAAAAGCAATTCAGTCAGTGTGAACAAATTTCATTTTCAATAATGTTTATTTCTCATGTATCGTCAAAGCTAATTTTCGTAATGGGCTCCAGCGTAGATTCTAAAATGTGTCAAGCCGTATCTGGGATGACCGACTAGCTGGCTTCAAAGAGTAATTTTCACGGAAGGAAGGAGCCGTATCCTTCCTCTGAGGATGCTTCACTTTACATATCGGCATTGAAATTGCGAATCGGAGCGAGTTTTGTTGAGAGCGCGGTGCTTTAGACCGGCATTATGTTAATGCAGAGGCCTCAGTTTGCCGTAGGAATGATAGCGCGCGCTGTGCTTCAGCGGCATCAAAGGAGCGGGCAAACGCCAGAGGAACTTATGACCGAGCCAAAGGTGACCTCAGAGCTTATTCCCCCATGCCATATTTTCACAAATTATGAGCTACATTCTGATATGTTCACACAGCGATAAATTGGAGGAAATATGTTAAGTTCAGACGACGTAAAAATATTTTTTTATGGGTGAAAAAAACGTTATTTCTGAATACTTTTATTTCACATTTTCCCTCTGTTTAGAAATTGAAACTATTCGTGGTCACACTCCTTGAATTGGTACAGCAGATGACATTGAGTATTTGTCATTTTACTCTCACTCACGGCACACTAACGAACTTTCGAAATCGAAATCTGACTTTATTGAAATCGCTAAGTATGTTACTTTCTTTAATTTTCAGCCTCAAACTCAGAGATTTTTTATCAAGTTTATGAAAAAATTAATAAAACTAGGTGACAACTCTGTATAAACCTATACATTCAATAAGTGTTGCGTGCGAATGCCGGGATGCTATCTTTCGTAGACGGGTTGTGAATTTCAAAGTCTGGAATTATAATGAAGAAGGGGAACTTTTCACAAAACTTAAATTCATCACTTTTTAATTGATAAAAATCTATCGACAGTTTATTCATAAAATCCGAAGCTAATTCTTAATCGACGAAGATCTGAATTTTTACGAATTAGAAAACGAAAGTTATGTGCTGACTCACCTTCGAGGGTTATCCTCGTTTGAAATTCACAAATTCGTTCAACACCAGACACGAAAAATGTACTGTTTTCTCGGGGAGTGACACAATCTGATTTTGCTAGCTCTAAGCTAGCAAAAGTGTGACACTGCGAGTGACAGTCACAGCTTACATACATAAATACATATGCCAGGCTTCTCCTCCCCATGAGAGAGTAGCCGACAGCAGGCCACAATCATCATTTATAGTCACTATAGGAGGCGAGAGAGGCAGCACTGGCCGCACCAGACTGCCAGGATCAGCAGCAGCCCAGCACAACCATCTTCCACAGTCAGGCCCGACAGCCATCCCAGTTGAAAATCAGCGCAGTGTTTTTGGCAGTTTCTTGACGTTTTAGCGAAGGTTAGTGGCGTCGCAACGCAGTGCAGCGGTCGCTACGTCCGCTTTAGGGACGACTATCTCTGCCAAGGCTGTCGGCGGCACTCGCGAGAACGTCTGCTTAGATCTGCTCTATATTTTCATGCGGCCTGCATAATTTTGAAATCCTTGTACCATTTGAAAATCGGTTGTCAACAATAGATAATAATTGCAAAAAAAAAATTAAATCTCAGGAATATTCCTGGTTCGCCGAAGCACGACTGATCTTTCATCAAGAGAAACCTTTGTAACAAAAGTTCTTCAAACTATCGTACCCTAGAACTCCATTCGTAGGTGTCACGTCGAACTGACCCCACTAATATATGGAGGTTAGGGCTACATCAGACAATTTATTATCACCGATCGAACTACATACCTATACAGCACCCCTTAAATGGACAGATACTTTTCAACAAATACAATAATTTATTTTTTTGGCAAAAATAACGCGTACAAACATAAACGTACATATAACACAACAAAAACACTTAAAACTGCATGTAAAATATTTGTGTTGTTTAGCTAGGTAATCAGACTAATGTTAGGATGTTGAAATATAACACAAATAAAACTTGAGGGCTAAATAAGTAAATATACGGCGCGCCATAGGCAGAAGCACATCTGCTACTGCCTGTTTTCGACCGAGGCATTTACTGCTTCAATTCGACTGTAGAAAAATTACTGCTGAGGTCTGCCAAAAAACGCTATTCGAATTGACTCCCATGCATTTTTTCTGCGGTGAACTGCCGGAATTCGTCTTAAAACTAAGATCAATGCAAAAAACTGCCAAAATTCTCCCGCGCAACTGCGCTAATTTTCAACTGGGATAGCTGGTTTACCTGACCGCTTCATTGAGTGCAGCCTCTACCCCCGCACAGGATAGGTCAACCCCATCACACGCGGGCAGGCTTCCAGTACCGTGTCAAAAATAAAATTGACTTCTTATGCACTGCTTCCACTTACTTCTGTCCGCAGTCATCCCTCTCGCCACGTCTACAGTCAGACCCCCTCCTCTTACAAAGCACGTTTCACCTCATCCATCCCATCTGTTGTCTACCTCGCGCTCTAATACCACTCACTTCCGACGTATTAATCTTTTTCACAAGCCGCTCAACATTCATTCTTTCAACATGCCCAAACCATCCAAGGACTCTTGCATATACCCCGCCTGCTCCACTTTTTGACAACACCCGTCTGCCCCCTCCAGCCGTCTGCTCTCGCAGCTTACTTTCCCAAAATTTAACTCCTTTGGGGGGTACTACCGCTGTACTTTAAAAAGGAACGAGCGCACCCAGGGGGTAAATGTGAGGATCTGAGCTGAAAGTCTGGTAGGCCTCTATTTTCTTGAAATAAATTTTTTTTGTGGTGTTTTTTACGAAAAGGACACTCTTTTTCACCTTAATCTTTGAAAAAGGAGACACTCTTTGACCAAATACCCCTTGTGCATAGATTCTGCGTTCCCTTAACTCCATACTCAAAGGCGCTTCCATCCTTTCCCGCTTTGAACGTTTTTTCGCGGTTAAGGAGGTGCAAATTAACTCGTCTAATCAAATTTAAAATAGTTCGAAATTTTCAAGCTTCTGAACTTCCTGGCATTATTGAAACCTAAAAGAATTTCTGCCTGTTTAAGCATTGTTTTTAACCTCAATAATAACACGACAATAGCGCGGAAGGCCTACCCTATTGAAAATCAAGGACGTTTCGCCGGTGGGTACGCGTCGGTTACTAGGCGTTTTTTAGTTGTATTACGCGCGGTTTAAGGGTCAAATGTCCACTTTTTCGGACACATAACTGCACGCGAATCGCCGTTGTTCCGCCCTACCTAACGGCCGTTTACCGCCTCAGAACCAGATTCGAATCGCGGCTGGTCGTCCATGGATTATAGGTTAAAAAATCGCTCCCGGTTGCACGTGCCTCGCCTCACGGGGTGCACAATATTGCACTGGAAGCTTTGGATCCTACAATACATTCACACTTACTGCATTGTGAATTTATTGACCTATTAAGCTCAGTACAATATTGTACATCCAATGAGATCGATTCACGTGCAACTGGGAGCTCAGGTACATAAGACAATACATTAGAAAGGACATAGAATCCCGCTCTTTCTTCAACTTTTATTACAAAAATGAAACATTCTCTACACAATAATTTACATGTATATCTTACTTCCATTAATCACAGCCTTCTCAACAATAAAACACCAAAATAATATAAGAATTAAAAATAAAATCACAATCCGTTTAAAATGCTGCACGTAACAAACAAATATCAAGTGCATAAAGATAGGGATGGGAATGTAATTTCCGTATCTCAAAGTTCAATTCAACGCTTGTTTACATTATAGATTAGATTATTAGTTAGCTTAAGCCTCCCTATCCGCAACAAATGCGACCCAAAGAGCGGAAAAGGAAGGCACCATTTAGTATGGAGGCAACACGTGCACTACAATTTAGGACATGATATGTGTATCATTAGGTACATTGCATACCGGCATAAATGAATAGCATTTCCATAATTTCACTACCTTTTTTAGAATTGATTTTAATCTACCTGTTAAAAATTATAGTACACTTATATTGTTCACACTTTTTATAATGGACAAGAATGAACTTGAGCAGTACAGTCAGTTTCTAAATTCTGCTACCCACAACTTCACCGAACCAACCGTGGCAATCGCACAAACGTAGTCAACGTTTTAAAGGGAACGCGGAATCTGTGCAGAAAGGGTATAAAAACTGTTACCGCGCTCCGTGTTTCTTAGAATTAGAGTTGCCTTAGTAGAATAAGTTTAGGTTAGTCCATTGGCTCTGATGCTTTCACTACGTTCCAGTCGTTGGAAGACCGCGTCGCGGTCTTCCCAAACTAGAATTATTGCAATTGTGATATATTGAAATACCCATTCCTATTGATACTTTGCATTAATACTCTGAAATACTTCTACCTAAATCCATTGTACTTTTCTTTGTTGCAGACCATTTCTCACAATAATTTGAAACTAGTTTACGAGTAGCATACGGATAATTTATTGTTAACTTCCCGGTAACCTATCAGTAGCTACTTAACCGAATAAAACCATGTGAACCGTGAACGAAAAACTTGTGGTGTTTAATTCTTCGTCCAACACTACTATCTTTCATCAAGGAAGGAACTGGGGTTCACAAGAGTATCAAATTATTGACCTATAACTATGAAGGCAAAACCCAAAATTCGAGCCTTCAAAAACAGTAAGTTGAGAAAAAAGTTCATGACACAAGATCAAAGCTGAAGAAGAAAGTAGTATGTGCTAAAGAAACAGGACAGTAGTGAACCGAAAATATGGGGTCCTAAACATAACAAAAACATTTTATTTCAACAGAAAGAAGGCCTACCTAACTCATAGCTCGGGCCCTCGCATTTTCCTCCCTGGGAGCGCTAGTTCCCATTGATACAATAGTTGTATCCCTCCGAGAAGTGTCTACATTATATGGCGTGTCCCATAAATATGTCTCGGAGTTTTTAAATGATTATATCTCCGCTTTAAATTAACATATTTAAAATGTATTTTTTTCACAATGTCTTAAATTTTGTTTCCGTTTAGAATAATCAATTTTTTTAAATCGTTTAGTAACTACTTTACACTGATCGATTCAGGGAAAGAGGTAGAAAACTAATTGTTCAGGGGAAAGATTTTAAAAACAACGCTGGTGTTCTTCATTTCTAAATACCTACCTTTGAAAATAATTTCACGATGATAAATCCTACATACCACCAAATATTTAAACCCTCTGAAAAGTTATTTACTCCCTTATTTCATCATTTGAAGACACCTAAAATGCAGCTCACTAACGATCAAAGAATTTTTATCGCATTGGAATATGAAGCAACCAAAAACGGTGAAAAAGTTGGAAGTGTAATTAATGAAAAAATCCCGATAGGAACTCGTCCGATTAGAAAACTGTGTATCGTTAGAACGAATATTAAATGCTCCTCTAGCTTTGTCACAGTTTTTCGTTGCTTCATATTCTAATGCGATGAAAATTTTTTGATAGTTAGTCAGTTGCGTTTTAGGTGTCTTGAAATAATGAAATAAGAAAGTAAATAATCTCTACGAGGATTTAAATACTTCGTGATATGTAGGATACATCGTTGTAAAATTATTTTAACCAGTAGGTATTGAGAAATTAAGAAGACGATAATTGTTTCCTCTGAACAATTAGTTGCCTCTGAACAATTAATTTTCCATCTGTTTCAGTAAATCGATCACCGTAAAGTTAAACGACTTGAAAAAAACTTGAATTATTAGAAAAGAAAAGAAAATTTATTGAATTGTGTGAAGAAGAAATTTCAAATTTGTTTATTCAAAGAGGAGATATAATCAATGAAAAAGTTGGAAACATTTCTGTGGGACACTCGGTATGTACAGGATGTTGTGTAATGCGATGCATATATTTTACCCAAATACCGAAAAACGTAAAATAAAACGATTTTCACGAGTGACAAAAACCTCAAAACTCTGTTTTCGAGAAACGCTGATTTGAAATAATCATAGATTCCCGTAGGAATAGCCCGAAGCGCGTGCCAACAGCCTGCCAAAGAAGTTAGATTTTACTCGTTAGCTGCATGGTAAGCCTATTATTTCTAAAATTATTTCAGGTCACCATTTCTCGAAAACAAAGGAGTTTTGGTTTTTTTCTCACTTGAGAAAATTGTTTTATTTTGTGTTTATATATATGTTATTTTTCATATATCTGTACATCAATAAATAAACCAATAGCAAATACATTTTTTCTAAATATGCAGATATATCAACTCATGTATACAAAATTCCCTTTCAACGCTCATTCATAACTTATATATATCATTTATGAGATCTCTCTCAAATTTTTCGTTAAAGAAAATAACGAATGAAATTAAAATTACAATGTAAGTTTTCAATACCCCTTCCTCAGCTGGGTCACCAATGAACCAGCAGCGAAAAAATTTTCATTCATAAAATGCATAGGTAGGCACTTAAAATCGACTGAATGTGCTTGTTTATTGGCTGGATGCTGAACAGCATCTTTTATAAACACTGAAAAATAATATTTAAAATATTTCATTAGAGAACCAAATGGTAAATAATGGCAGAGAATACCACAAAAGAATTTCCTTGCGTTACTAATGCGGTTTTAGAGAAAAAACTAGAGCACAATTAGCTAGCGCAATTTTCTGCCGGAAAAAGTATTTGCAATAAACCATACCCTCAACTGATAGATGAGCTTTATGCACTTTCGGGTGCACTGTTGCACAGGACTCAATGCTCAGGATTACAAATCTTGACAAACAAATTAAACAAGAGAATAGTTGAAGACAGAAAGACGAGCTGACATGGACAGAAAGAAAATGAATAAAAAATGTCCATCATGAAAAGGCAAAACAATAATTACAATATAAAATGACCCAAATGCACATCTCTCGGACCCTGTAGGAGTGCTAAGTCCCGAAAGTGCAAGAGTCATACAACGTTGTGCTAATTTTTGGCCATGATACATATTTACAGCAATCGATTTTTCATTATGAACTCACAGTTTTAGTTTATCATCAGCGTTTTCCTCTATTCTTGTTGGCACTGATACAAAGCACTGTGAAAAGCATATTGGTTTAATTTATTGTTCAATATCAGCATTTGCACTTATTAATATCGTGAAAATAAGTAACTTATTGTGATATCAATACACATTTGAAAAACAGTCTCTGTAGCCACTCTGTGAAAAACTTGCATATGAATCAAGTGAATGTGAACTGTTCTGTAAACTTGCTCAGTAATCTATCCAGAGTACTTTGATATGAATACCACTGTTCTAGTTTCAAAACAGTTGGACGAACAACACTTCACATAACTATGTTTAAAAAATTGAACTCAGCTTGAGCTCGAGAAGTGACGAGAAAAATCTGAGGATGAGCATAACGGTTGATCGCCACAACATCTCAGAAAACAATCAATATAATATCAATAAACATGTTTTGGGGATCTGATGCAATACTGCGTCACAATTTGCCTAACGCAATGATTGTGAAGAACACAGTCGAAACACCAAACGCAACCTTTGCAAAGGCAGTAACCGCCAGTACGCTCACGATGACACGCTGTCATTAACTGACAGATCGAATCATGCCGCTTTCAAATGTTACGGCCGTTATTCAACTGAAAATTTTGCGCCTTCGAATCATCCATGGCCAACTATGAATTTCACGTCCGAGCTCGACCGCGCTTGGTTTGGGGCGCATAGAGGCAGTGTTAAGGCAGAGCAGGCCGACTAGCCTATAAATCGTGCATAATCGACCATCACGTCCTTAATACACTGGCGATACGTCCTTGATTTTCAATTGGGTATGATACGTTAGTTAGTAATAAAAATACAACAGGAATTGGCGAACGTGTCCTCCAATGTTAACCTAAAACTGCATGATGGAGTACTTGGACATGAAAAACACATATAGCTATTGATGGAAAAACTGTTCTACACCGTTCTTTAAAACCAAAATTGATTAACCTGAAAATATGCCGCGTTCCTAACAATTGAAGTAAATTCCTGTAAGAGTTTCGCCATAATCAACGAAAATTTGATTGAGTGACATGCAAATCCGTGAAATATTTGGAAATTGAGTTTGTTCATGAGCTTTAATTCAATAAAGGTCAAATTTGTAGCGTTAAAATGATTTATAGTAGTGAGCCATTATATTTCAGATGTAGAGATATAATAAAGCAGTGAAATATCGGAAATCAATACAGTAGCTTGGACTGAGAAAAAAAATGTCAAGAATAATGTTGTGCAGTATGGATGGGCAGCGACCTGTCGGAAGCTTCTCCTTCATCTTTCAAATATAATTACAAAACCCAGTTTTGTGCAACGAGAAAATTAATTTTACGTGAAATTCCCTGCAGGTATTTTATCATGGGCAAAATCGGAAGTCCAATTACGTACAACAAACATGTATGCCGTAGAACATGAGCAAAATTACGATTTTTGAGAAAATTTCTGGAGATGATTTCAGAGCGTACTGTAATTAATATTTGGTTAAGCTATTCTAGCATCACGCATGAATAAAAACGTTAGAAGTTCTGATAATGAACAAATAGTTTGCGTTCAGGATGTTTGAAGTTTGTGTCGCCTTTGAAATTGTACTTTATTCACACTTCTGCTCAATTGTTCTTTACTAATTCTGATAAATGATGATGAAGATGCTTTGAACAGGGTGATAAAATTCTGCATGAAATAAAAACTAAAAGTTCAGGTACAACATTAGAGCCAATAGGTGACTATAAAACAAAAGTTTTTCATGTTTCGAACGTAAAATTAAATTAACTCATAACCTGAACAGGCATTTTTGCATAATGAGCAAAGATTGTGAAAATGTAGTACATATCGCTTTTGATTTCGAAAACTTGTTTATTCTACAATATGGATTGAACTTATGAACATATAATTCGAAATATTATTTGTTTTTCTAATGGGCATTACTCTGGCTTGTGTAAATGCAAATATTTAATACCGCGATATCAACTATGAAAACACCCTACTTTTGAAGTACGGATGTGGCCAATGATTCTGAGAATTTTTTTCATTTCAGGGCTTTATTTCAGAATATGCTTTTGTCTAATCGTTAACAGTCCTATTATTTAGCGAAATTACTAAGAAGCGAGGTTGGAAACAAAAATTTACTTGGATTTTCTTATAAATTGACTAATTTTTTTTTATAAAATGTGGAAACCTATTTGTGCCGTTAACCCTTTGCCTCCTGACGGCATCTACAGATGCCACTTCATATTTTTGCTCATGAGAAGCAAATGCAATGGTTAAGCCCCAGAAATACTGGAGGCATCTGAGAGTGCCCCCTCATGTTACCTTACATGGTGGCATTTGGCAACTAACGCCTCAAACGAAAGCACGGCGGCAGTTTGAATTGCTTTAATTGAAGAGGTGCGGCTGATATGTTACAGTGCTAACTAATACTGATTTTTTCACTATTTATGCTCTGTGTTGAACAAAAAAAATTTAAGGTAGCATTGCTTAGACATTGATTTTTGTTTGCATAGAAGTAAAAATACAAAAGCATTAATTTTACAGGAGGTATATTGAAAAAGTTAGGGAGCCCTGTAGATAACGAAAAAAGCGAGGGGGGAATTTGAAATACAGACAATGGAATTTAGGTTTAATAATATCACCTGAATATTTAACAATGCCGATATATCAATAAATAATCGTGCAATGAAAAATAAATTAGGTGATGGAGAACGAGGATTTCCGTTCGATGGTTGCGTCGGAGACTCGGCCCGAAGTATCGGAGCCGCTGTCGTGACTCCAGGCGCAAACCCCGCGCCTTCCATTGGTGCACCTAGGTGAAACAATTAGCAAAATTAAAGAAAAGGAGTAAATACGAAGTGTGATCTGACTTGCTTGGTGAATAAATCAATTAAACACACCCAAAACTAACCCCGATCTGATATACCTACAAACACCGAAACTAAATTTACACCCACCGATCTGATCTCAAGCACCGAAACTAAATTTACACCCACCGATCTGATCTCAAACACCTCAACTGAATTTACACCCACCGATCTGATCTACAATACCTCATCTAACGTAACACCCACCGATCTGATCTACAACACCGAAACTAACTAACACCCACCGATCTGATGTGCACCTAAACCCAGGAATAAACACACACCGGTCTGATTCAAACCACCGATCTACTTCTAACTAGTTAATATATAGATTACCCTAGGCGCTATTATTTAACAGGAGGGATCGGAACACTTCAATGAGCTTCAGCCGAACAATCTAATGCTTACGCACGGACACACGACAGCACGGCGACTTACTGCTGTAATGGCGAAGCAAAGTGTCTTCATGCGGTGGTGAGGCGATGAGGTGATGATGACGGGTGTGCACTCGCGCTCACAGGGTGCTTAGTCGCCTCCTCCCATGCCGACCGTGGTGTGTCAACAAGACACGAGCACATTGAAGTGACGGACGGTGGAAGAAGCCGTACAGGATGGTGAGGTAGCGGAGCGTCAGAAATCCAGGAGTTGATGCGCTAGCGGTGAAGGATGAAGATGGTCTGCTGATTTTAGGCGCCCGAGATCTGACGTTAGATCTGATGAGTAGCTAGGAGGAAAGTTTAGTGGCGAAGAAGAAAATGTCGACAGTGAGAGTCACTATGCCGGTTGTAAGATACGTAATTGTCTGCTGTATTATTGAAGTGTTCGTAATTAAAACTAATAAAGTTTTGCTCCCATTTACCTAAATAAATAAAAAGGGCACTTTTTCGACAGTAGATGCCGTCAGTAATATCGAGACCTCAATTTCTACATTGTTGAGTTGGCAATAAGAGTGCCTTCACATCATTTGTATGCACCTATTCGTTGTAAAGGAATCATTTTAACACAATTACCAAAATGTCGTCGATATACAGAGTAAATATATCAATGAAGTCATTTTCTAAAGATCTTATAATAATGAAAATGACTCTTGTAAATATTTTGGTTCAATTACGACTGCAATTGTGTTTGAAGAATCATCATTCACCTAAAGATAAATAATGCACACCAAATGTGGATATTTGAGCAATTGTGCTGATTTATGTCCCAAGAAATGTCTCGTAAAGGGCTCAGTCTGGAAGAGGTAAGGCATGCCTTATCAGAGGATATACCATCCGACTAAGAATAAAATACTGATGAATCTGACAATGAGGCAGATCAGGTTGATAATTACCCAGGAAAACATCACTAAGTCGATGGATGACATAGCAGTCATAATTATAAGAGAAGTCTGTGTAATGAAGGAACTTCTAAAATCCTCTCCAGGTATCATCACCACGGCTGATGACGATAGGAGTGGATAACACAGGACATTCCTATAGGATAACAATCCTTTGGCAATAGGAGATGGAAAAAGACAGCAGACTCAACAAGTGACACTACACTTACTCGTTTTACAAAAATAGAGATAATGAAATATGGAGCTATATCGGAAAATTTTTTCCAAGTTATATTGTTTATCAATTCAATATGGGGTGCAAATTATACAGTATATAAAATATATTCAACTAAATTAATTTTTTGTCAGGTTTATACATATTAATTTTCTTGAATGAAAATGACAGATTTTAAATATTTCAACTTTTTTTTCCCGCGATATTACAGGTTTACCTGAAATTGGTTCAGAAATATCCCATTAAAATGCCCTTCAGCTGCTTCTAATATCAGCTAAATGGGTCTATAAAATTACTGACGGCATCTAGAGTAGCCAGTTTAAAAAAACATTAATTTTTTAAAATATTCAAAACTTTTGCCAAAAAATATGTGTAACTAGTCCATATCATGCATTCTGTGTGAAAAACATTCAGAAAATATCGTAATTTGAATTTCAGAAGGCAAAGGGTTAAAAGCTGATGCGGGCATTGGAACGGATGAAAAAATCGTTTGCAAGGTGAGCGGCAAGTTTACTTTCAAATATTTTGTTTAATTATTCGCTTTTTAAATTTTCAAGAAATATTTTCTTTACCAGATTCCAAATCACGGTGATTTCGGAAGAAATTAGGAAAACCATCATTATTTTCCATGCGAATGGTCTATCAAAAAAAGGAATCGTTACCAAGCAACTTAATCATCGTGAACTGTCTACAAATTGAATAAACAGTCCAACCAGACTCAATCCATAGTGGTGAAAATAACCCTTGGCAGGAAAAGATTGTCGTCAGTTCGTCAAAATAGATCGTTAAGGGCAAAATACACGCACGCTTTTTTCACCGTCACCGATCATCATGAGCGGCATTAAAGCCCCGCCTACCAGTAAGCAGTGAGCGTGAACGGTTACTGCCGAGCTTATACACGCGCGCTCATCACCGTCACCGTTCATTGTAATTGACGCTGATTAGGGAAAATATCTAACACGCTTGATAGGCCGGTTACGGTCATAAGGATCGGTGCCGCTCACGAAATTAGGGTCATTTTGGCTTGCAGTGGGTGGGGCTTAGCTGCATTGGGTGGGGCTAAGCGACTCTCATAAAGATCGGTGACGGTGAAGAGCGTTCGTGTGTTCGGGCCTTTAGTGCGCTTCTCGTAACGAGAAAGGACTGCCAGCTGTTCAGAGCTTGGTCTAGAATGGGAAAGGGATGGCGTCCATGCCTCAGTGCGAACTGTTCGACGTCGACTCTTCGACAACGGACTTGCTTCAAGAAGGGTTGCGAAGAAACCTCTTTTGACGGCGAAGATCATCAAAGACCGGCCTAATTTTTGCAGGGAGTACCAGCATTTGACTACTCAACAGTGGGAAAAGCCATTTCCTATGATGAATCTCCGTTCCTCCTATTGCCCCTTTCGGGAAAAGCCTCGTGCGACGAAGAAAAGTCGATAGTTTTAACAAGGTGTGCATCGTGCCAACGTCAAGCACTCTTCGCGTCCGGAGCTGCTTTTCAGGTGAGGGAACTGCAGGACTGAAGAGTATATCCAAAAACACAGCAATGAATTCGAACTGTTATGGCCTGTTGACACGGTCAGTGGGCGAGAGCTTCACCATGAGCTAAAGCTGGGTTTACACGGAGGGTGACTTCCCCGGGGCAACGCCCTCTCTCCCTCCCCGCCTCTTCAAAAAAAACCAATCCCCCTGTCTAACGCCTCCCACTACTACCCCATGGGTGTCGACGCTGCTGCTCCACATGCTGGGACTACCTCAGAGCGCCAGAGCGACAGTGAGCTTCAGACAGTCTTGAAGGCATGATGTATGTCTTAGCTGCTCTGTCGTCATGTTCTCATGCGTAATCTTAATGCAAAAAGTCTCTCCTGATCTGGAAAAGTGGCTGAAGGCTAAAGTTTTCACATTGATAGATTTATTGAGAGCATAGCGTCAGTCTGATTGTATTTATTGCGGCTGTAAATATATTTTTTTATCATGCCTTCTATCACTGAAATGATTTTCGATCTAATTCAAAAGTAATTACCTCTAACAATAGTAGCACAAACTGTTCGCTATCATGCTATTATTAACACAAGATGGCTCGTGATAGGACTTAGACTGATATAATTTTTGTTAATTATTTCTATATCCTGTAGTCAAAATCTATCGCGCATATTTCATTCATTTTTATATCTATATACATTTGCTGGGCAAGCTATATTTTATTATTCCTTAGTTTGGGCATTAAGTTCATATAAGAAGCTACATACGCGCTAAGTTTTATTGATTCGCCTCCATCCCTTATTAATCTAATTGACACATTCGTTTCTGCCAAAGCACTTGGCCTTCGTTTAAGAAGTAATTCTTGAATTCTTCACGAATACGTTGATCTTATGCCGGCCTCTGTGAAATAGTCTACAGGTTAAAAATAGTATCTTCTTTTCTGCACGTACCTTGAATTACATTTCGACATCCTAACTCAGTCACTGTTATCTCCAGGGTTGCCGATTTTTTTTCTGATGATCGTACAAAACCTTCATGAAAACGTACCAAAAATTGTCAGAGCGTAGCCTACCAAATCTATTTAACTAGCAATAAAACGAAAATTTTAAGGTTTTACCTACTTTTCCTGCTAGAATGAAACTTTTTTCTCCTCTTCTTCCTTCATCTGCCAATGTTTTTTATTTAATTTGTTGACTAAGCTACCGTGGTGGTTCAAAATTTTGCAGTCTGTGTTCTCTTACGTAGATTTTGATCTCATTCATGCATTTAGTCTTGCTCTTTTTAACGAAATCCTGTTTTTTGCTATTATGTAGTTAGGGTCGAAAAATTTTTCTAGCTGCTGCAAAATATTGCGGTATTGACAAAAGCTGCATCATGAACTCGGGAAGCAGCGAGTAACAAAGCTGCGTACCAGTATTTTTCAGACACAATTTTTGATTGAAAGGAGCATCTTGACCAAAAAGTTCTCGCCACTTCATATTGATATTTTCATGCTACTCCTTTTTCGCAAAATTGGAGAAATGCATTGAATATGGTATTATTGAATTACATTTATTAAGACCTTTCAATCCAAACTCTTCTAGTTTTTTGGTACATATTTTGTTGACATTTCTCAGGAGAATTGTTTCTGCAGCAGCACAAAATAAATCTCATTTATATTGACATAGTTTGAGGGGTTGCCTACATTTATTTTGCAATTATTGTCATTCGAAATCAATAGACCCCTTTTTATGAAGTTGCCCATAGCAAAATTCTCACTCCAGAGAAATTAAAATACATTTTTCTAAGGGAAACTCGTATATTTGCTGAACGCACTAATTTCGGCAGCCCTGGGCATCTCACCCTCCGTCT
This sequence comes from Morinoia aosen, assembly GCA_030386875.1. Lineage (NCBI taxonomy): Eukaryota > Metazoa > Arthropoda > Malacostraca > Amphipoda > Talitridae > Morinoia > Morinoia aosen. Next base: position 48,276,248 of record CM059575.1, read on the forward strand.
AAACGCAAGTGGGGAAGCTTGAGCGGGTGAGCGGGGTAGGGTAGGGGCGTCACTCTGGGGAAGACACCCTCCGTGTAAACCCAGCTTAAGTAAAGTACTTGGTGGAGTCAGTGTGTCCACACGGACCATGGCAGAGGTGCAGCACTGCTCCAAGTAGAATCCTCAGTCTGCTCCAAGCAGCGGTAGAGAGAGAACGTACGAAGGTGGCTCTGCGACAGGCAATGGCGCTTTCAATCTCTATCAGTTGTCGCGGCTATAAAGAAGAAACCAAAACGAATGAGGAAAATGTGGGCAAGCGCTGGCTTAAAAAAGTCCTTTTTTGGCAGCTAAACGCCACTTTTCCAAGAGAACGTGTAGGCAGTGAGCAGAGACGACACACCCTTCCCCGTTCAGCATCTCAAATGGCACTGGCAAGCATCGGATAGCTCGACGAAGCAGGGTTTCCACGCGAGGCGACTCTAATTACCCTAGCTGAAGGGTGTTGATTACCCCAGATTACCCTAAAACAGCTAATCCTGACCTTTGATCTGTTTATTAACTAAAAGGTAAATGGACTGGTTTCCAGAGCTCTGTCAGTATGAATAAGTCCTGTGTTACATACTGCATGAGCGTCAGGAGGGAAATCCAGTCGAACGACGTTAGAATGCTGGTTTGATATCCAGACGATATCACGAACAAGATGTTTGCCAAAACCCTGTCGAATTAATTTTGATGCCCGCTGTTTTCCAAGGCGCCCTTTTTTTCTGCGACTCCTGATCTGGGAACATTGTTTTCATCAAACTAAAAGAGGCTCACACAATGAGATAGGTGGTGCTTAGCTAAAAATGCACAAACTTGCAGTTCCACTTTACGAGCAAGATTTTTAAGAGGATCATTGGATAGCACGTAGCTGGCAATTGATGGGGTTTTCTTTGCCACCATGGATCCTTGTTTGTGTCTCTGAGAGCATGTGACGCTTGATTTCCGGTTTCCCACAAGTAATATCGGTTCGACAAACCTTACACTATGCCAAATCCTTTTGCTCTGTTGATTTTGAGGACTTGGCTAACCATCCCTCGAACTCAGGTTCCGATGTCCACGAATCTTTAAATTTCTGTTGGTAGTTTTTAGCTTTCACGTGGAGCTTTCTTTTTTCGAGGTGGTGTCATTGGCTCTTCCTCACTCGGTGCGCGATCATCTGCTATGCTGCAAGAAATGCAATAATATGCGTACTTATCCCTACTACAATTATTTATTTTTTATTAAATTTTCCATCCATTCACGCACTTCAGCCATTCTTTCCACATGCCCAATCTAACTTAACACTTTGATCCACTCTTTGCGATGACTTTCTGGCTTCCCTCACACATGACCTTCGTCATATCTTTTCATAACAGATTTTATCCAATCTTGTTACACCACATGTGCTTCTCAGAGACTTCGCTGCAATCACATTCACTTATCAACTCATAAAGTTCATTGTAAAGTTATCAAATTTCTTCATTTCCTGAAGGGCGGGTGAGGAAATTCAGAGGTTTTTGGGGAAAACCACCTTGCCTTTATTAATATGCATAAACTTTCCTCAACACTCAGTTGTAGAACCCTTAGGGCTTCAATTTTGGTTAACGGAATTCTAGGCATGATCGCAGCTATATCGAATTCTACGCCCGTGCAACTGCGCCTAAGAAAGACAGTGAGAATACAAACATATGTTGCAAATTTTAAGTCGATAACTGTACTCTTTTGTTTATGTGAATTTTTGTGACTAATTTCATAGCTTCTTCCTTTCGCCTTTAGCACCTTTTGCAACTCGAAGTGTCAAAGAACCCTGTCTAAATTTTTTTGTTTGCATCGATACAATAACATGCTTCGTTGGCGAGCAACATGGCTAAGAAATAGGACGCCTTCCATCTAATTAGCTGGCAAAATACCAGCGCTGTGGGGCAACTCTGCTGTTAATTCAATGACTATCACAAGAATGAACCTATTAATTATTTCTACGATGAAATATATGAGCTGTGGAATTTAACAATACAACAAACATACCTGCCAATATTCTATTGAAGCTTATAAGCACGCGCGCATTCAGAACAGGACAGTGACTTTCGTCGACTGGCTGTTGCTGACACCGATCGAGTTTTTATTAGCAAAATGCAACTCAGAATCATTTGTCAAAACGAAATGGATAAGAGATATTATGGCTTCGTATCTTGACGCCGTCTTTCGTGAGCGATACCTGATGACATTCAAATATGCGACTAACCACAGCAGCAGTGCAGTTTTGTGAACACTAAATTTTGACCCGTTTCATTTCATTTCGTTCAAGTGGTAACCAGTAGGGTGCTTGCATATTGGCTTTCAATTTTCTATTTTCCGTAGATTAGGCGGTCACTTCCTTCACGGAGCTCTGATTACCCTATATTTGCCCATATTTTTCATTACCCTAAACATTACCCTAGGGTACCTCTGATTACCCTAAACTGGGGTAATTACCCTGCTCGTGGAAACACTGCGACGAAGACCAAACCTACACACACTCTTCTCTAGCGCTCCATTCAGTCTGAAACGAGAGAAAATGGGCATCGTGCAAGCCTCTCTTTCCTGTTGAAGCGCTTGCCCACTGCACTGTAACGCCCGAAGGGTTATAACTTCCGAAGGGGTAGTGACAACGCTGGTAACTGCGACGATTTACTTGTAGAGATGTTATGCAGGGGAGGAACACAGACCAAATGCGACTTTGCAAGCCGCGCACGTCTTTATATAGCTCTAATGTTTTGCTGACTAAGCTAGCGCACTGCGACACCTTACCAGAGCGTTGAACCCGCCTTACGTACGCACATATGTATGCCCAACAGCGCGACTGCGCCGGTACAGCACGTGTCAACAGGCCTTTACCTGAAAACCTTAACTGCGCCGGTACATACCTCCCCCTTTGCATGATCGAACATCACCCACAACAGAAATGAAACAAAGGTGAGAATTGTAAACCAAAAATCTACATAGTAAGCTAAAGGCATCCAAGTGAGGAAAACCAAAAACAAAATTAATCCATTCATGGCACTAACAACCACCATTAAAATTAAACACAAACGCGTCCAGTTAAAATCGATAAAAACATCGCAAGGAAAAAACATATTGAACGCTAATCCCACCAAATTAAGCATCGAAAAATTTGAAGTTCAAGAAACTCTACGGTCCCAACAACCAGGATTTAACTTACTCATCAGCCGAACACGGAAGGTATATCCAAAATAAAAATTCGCTACATCAACATCAAACATGAACATCCATAACTCGAACAAAATAGGTGTAAGCAGTTGAAATTACAACGCAGCAATAGTGAAAAAAATCGCATCGTCGAAACACCAACTAAAAAAATTTTTTCACTCTAAAATAAAATGAAACACGGCACGCAGATACATCGTACATTTGCATCGACACTCGCCATAAATTTAAAAAAAAACAATACACTCGTTGAATAATAAGAAACACGCATGAAAAATAATTTCGCAATGCCTCTAAAATTTAAATGCACAAAATATTCGCAGAAATTGAGTTATCGAGAAACAAAAACGAAACAATTCCTAATTATATACCTAAAAATTCATCGAATCGAGTACCGTCGCGAACGTGGTTAAAATTAAATACTAAAAACACAAGGTTGAGATACAAACTTAATAATAATTCCTGAGTAAATAGTAACACATCCGCTTACATCGCTTCTTAATGATTAACGCCCTTTAGGCGACACCCAAAATCGTGAAGTACCATCGCATCTAACACACTCGGGCACGTTTTTTGTTATGGGTCGTTATGCGCTGGCATTGTGCGCAGCGGCTGGTCGGCACTGCTCGAACGCAGCCGTTGTCGTCGGAGGATGGAATCCTCAGTCCTCAGTCGTTCCGATAGAAGATTTAATTCCCGGCGAAAATAAAAGAGAGAGACACCTAACGCTAAAGAAAAAGGGAAAAGAAAGATAAGACCTAGGTCTGAAACCCTACCTGGGATGACGTCAATCATGGCGTTTGCGCGCACCCAGTCGTCCGACACCCTTCCTTGGTGTTGTGCCAAGGCGTTCGTAAGAGCCTCGACGCTGACAGTAGTCATGCTATTTCCCATCGTGGACGTCAGGGACGTTAGCGTGTTCGTTCTGAAATCGAAACAGAGACAGTCCGATTAGCATGGCCGCAAATGAAATAACAGGAAATCAATAGTAATAACAGCAAAGATTTGAAAAGGACGGTCGCAATGGAAAGAAACAAACAGCATGTCCACGCTGCTCATGTCCCGAACAGACGCGCCTGCTGCTGAGCTACCGCATAAACAACCCTGGCGTCAGCACTCTGCTCGCACAGCGTTCAGGTACAGTGCCACATCAACACATGGTGGATATTGAATCTCGCATAAATGTTAGCAGATGCAAACCTTGGCTGTAAAATAGAAATTAGTTACATCCTCAATGGCTGACTTATATCCTATGATACATCAACACCTATAAATTAAAGGAAAAATACACACGATAATATAGTGAGAGTTCCAAGTAAAAAGCTGATACGTAAAAGTAAACATCGAAACAATAATCTGAGAACAGGAATACATCAACACACGAAAATAAAATGCTAAACATTGGAACACAGTCAGTCGTAAGTCGTACACTTGTTTAAACCGTTTTACGTAAAGGTAGAACGTGGTTCATGTTGCTTTTGTAAATCCTATTTCCAATTTTTATCTCTACGTAATTGCGTTTAATTTTTGTAATGATTCCTGGCCCGCTCCATGCCAAATCCAACTTATGCTTTTTCAGATGATTGCGTAACAAAACACGATCATTATGGGCAAAATTTTTATTTTTACGGCGTACGTTGTGGTACATTGTCCTGTCACTGGTGTTGTTAATTATCACAGCTCTAACGTTTTCCACAATACGGGCCGCTTCCTTAGCTCGAAATTTTACTAGATCAACATCGGTGTCGTAACTGTAATTGGTTTCGAATGTTACAGCGCTAAAATTTGGACAAGTGTCATGATTGAAAATAATATAAGCTGGTGTATCCCCCAACGTTGTATTAAGCGCGTTGTTTATTGCATTCTCAGTGATGTTGAGACACTGATCCCATTCTGTGTGAACTAACGAATTAATGTACAATTTGAGTAAGTTTGTGATTTTTCTATTGTTCCTCTCTACAATAGCGTTACTATGGGGGCTCCACGGCAGAACCTCTTTTTTCGCAATTGCGTGAATTTGAGAAAACTTCTTAACTGCCGCAGATTTAAATTCTAAAGCTTGGTCACTAAGAAGTGTTTGCGGATATCCGAATGTCGAAAAACAGTCGTCTAGGCAAGAAACAACTGTGTCTGCCAACCTATCTGAGGTTGCATAAAGTTTGCAATAACGTGAAAATAAGTCGATGACTACCAAAATATATCTATTCTGCTGTCCGGTAGTTGGCAAAGGGCCGAGGAAATCCATTGAAACTACCTCGAAAGGTTCTTTAGCAATTGGTGCATCTAAAATTTTAATAGGTCCAGTACTACTAGCTATGAGAATTTTACAGACATCACACATTTTTAAAATTTACGAATGATACTTTTCTCCAATAAATGAAAATATCGTAATTTAAATTCAAACAATGTATGTAAGGCATCAGTATGATACAAGGAATGTATGCTGAGCACAGCCTTGTTCATTAATGATGTAGGCATGACCGAAGTCAAAACAGTACTTGTCCTAGAATCAATCTGTCTCCGTCTGTAAAGTACGTCGTTTAAAATCAAATATTTTTGCAAATCAGGAATCGTGGATGTACTTCCATTTAATAATGCGTCCTTAACTTCGGAACAGAATGGGTCGTGCTGTTGCTCAGTCCGGAATTCGTCAAGGGTCCAAGATACATCTTGCAGTCTAGGAATGTAGTCAGTCAGCTTCGGTGGCGCAGCCGCCGCTGGCGCCAGTCGATTAGAGTCCGTCTAGTCTGTTATGTCTACGCCTGAGTTCAGTGCACCACGGCGAGTGGTCACAGGGAACGCGTTGACCTCCTCAAACTCCGCACAGTCCTCAAGATCAGAAACAGTCAATTGCTCAGGCAACCGGTTTAGACAATCCGCAATTATGTTTTGTTTACCGGGGAAATATTTTACTATCGGTTCGAAAGATTGAACTGTTAAACACCAACGTGCCATAGCCGAATCGTCTGGAAGCTTTTTGAAAAACAAGGGCTGCAACGGCTTATGATCCGTATACAGATAGATTGGATAGCCAAGAATAAGATATTTGAAAGCTTTTAGCGCACTTACGAAAGCGAAGAATTCTTTTTTGGTCGTACTATATCTCTTTTGCATCGAGTTCAAACTCTTACTGTAATACGCTATCGGTTTCATTGATTTTGTTGAATCGTTTCCGTGCTGTAAAAGCACTGCTCCTATACCAAAATTAGAAGCATCTGTAAATTCATGGAAAGGCTTATTAAAATCAGGATGCCGTAGAACGGTATCTGATGTCAAAACAGATTTAATTTTTTCAAAAGCTTTCTGACACTCAGGCTTCCAGATAAACTCAACGTTTTTTCGCAACAACTGATAAAGCGGATACGAAATCGAGCCGAACATAGGGATATGGCTCCGGAAATAGTTTGCTACACCTAAGAAACTCTGCAATTCCTTTACGTTTCGTGGAACGGGAAACTTTTGGAGCTTCTCCGATTCCTTGCAACGAATGCCGTCTGCCGACACTATGTGACCTAGATACTCTATCGAGCTCTTTAGGAATTGACATTTCTCAAGCTTAAGGGAAAGATTCCCACTGCGTAGTTTCTCAAAAACACTATTTAAATCTTTCAGATGCTGGTTCATGGATTTTGAAAAAACTAATATATCATCGAGAAACACGAAACAAAGTTTGCCTATGATATTTGCAAGGACATAAGAAATTATGCGTTGAAAAACGGAAGGACTCGAGGACAGACCAAAAGGCAGCCTCTTAAAATGGAATTTCTCATAACCAATACTGAAAGCGATATATTTACCGCTACTTTCTTCCAATTCGACCTGGTGGAATGCAGATCGTAGATCTAAACTGGAAAATACACTATTTCCACCAAGAGTGTAAAGAATCTCGTCAATTCTGGGGATTGGGTAACTCTCTTTCATAATAATTTTATTTAACGCACGGAAGTCGATTACTGGACGAATCTCGCCCGACTTCTTCTTCACTACGATCAAAGGAAAGTTATAGTCAGAACTGGACGGTTCGATAATACCTTGATCTAGCATCTGTTTATTCGCTTGCACCAAATCTTCTCGATATTTATGTGGAATTCTATAGGGTAGAATGTTAAGTACTGGAGCATTGGGTTTCAATTCAATTTTATGTCGCATAACATTCGTAACGGCAATAGTTTCGCCTTCTAAAGTAATTACGTCTCTAAAATCATTCAATAATTTTATCAGTAAAGGTTTAACGTCATCGTCGTCACAAACTACGTCATCACTCGTCAGAGGGCGTCGTTCGCTCATACCTCCTTCTGGTACATCGTCTTTCTGTGCATTAGTTCCTACTTCGTCAACACGAGTATTGTTGCAACAATGCCCTGCTTGGTCAGACCTCAACCCAACGTCTTTACCAGTGATGGTATTAAAGCTTCCACCATAACAACTGTCGACTTTGGGTAGATCCGCCGCACCGTTGACATCACATACATTTGCTTCATGCACAGCTTCGTGCACCGTAGACATATATATTTCTTGATCTATTTCCATATCGTCTACTGCTTCAATATTACTCAGCATGCTATTTTCACTCAGGTATACTACGTCATCCGAGACGTTTAAAAGCATGACAGGGACAAAACCATTCGACCCTATATCCACTACTGATTCGGCCACATAAATGCCATTACCAAGAATTTTCTTATTCATTATATACTTCCCGGGTTTAACCTTCTTGACATACCCATTAATTACTCGTAAACAATTACTCGGCATTTCCACTGAACCACAGTGAACAACTATCGCTCGTCTTTTAGTTTTTTCAACCTTTTTCACTGGGGTACCCCACTGCTCCGCAGCATTTACCTCTAGGCTATATAGTTGCCTGTCGCCATTTTCTTGGCTCTCTCTATCGCCATTCACTAGTCTTATTTTTCTAGGTTCCCTCTGCTTCAGCAGGTATTTCTTTTTACGCCTCCTTGGGGCAATTACGTCTGCCATCAGACACTCTGCATTATTTACGGTATTGAAAAATACTTCTCTTTTACTTTGACCGTGCAATTCTTGCACATCATGAAACGGCACTTTAACTCCGTCAAGAACAATGAATCCTTCTTTAAAATCAATCACGGCATCTTTCAAAATATCGCTACCGAGGATTACATCATAATTAAATTCGCCATCTTTCAACATTAAAGCGCTAGTATTTATTTCTTTATTATTAGGCAGGGTAATACAAAGATCAAGTTCGCCTGTTACCTGGCTTTTCGAATTTACACCCCTGATACTCAAAGCACTAGGCTTAATTCGCTCGTTAAGGCCTTTAAAATTCCGGTAACTGACTAGACACCGGTCGCTACCACTGTCAATAAGAGCGCTCATCAACCGTGTATCATTACGCAGAATAATCATAGGTTTTTTAGATCTTCTTAAAGAAAATAAACCATTGCTTTCTTTTCTCAAACGACCTTGTTTCATTATCGTCGCTGACAAACTTCTACAGGTAATTCAGAATTTGCACCTACATCAAGTTCTTGTTCACCTAGTAATTCGAACTTATTTTTACACGGAAATAACGGATCCACCACTTCGGTCGACTTAGTCATAGTATCTGGCTTCAACACCACCACATCATTGGTAACGGGGGCTGTGGAATTACCCTCGGGCATTGGTGAACACTCCCTCTCTACATCAACACTCTCCAAGTCGTCTGATTTCACTCTAAAAAATCGTCACTCTCAGGAGCTGCAGCGTAATACGCTTCACCTCGACCGCGGCCTCGACCGCATGAATTACATTCACGAGCAAAGTGCCCAATCTTGCCACACCTATAGCAAGCATTACCACGGAAACTTGGTTTATTCTGACCTCGTTGTTTCATACACATCTTTTGAACGTGACCAGGGGTATTACAGAGTGAGCAGAAAGGTTGTTGTTTTGTCCGTTCACTACTAATCTCTTCCAAGGACGCTTCGTTACATTCCATTGAACCAAGAGGTCTATCGCCAAAATAGGCATGCTGTCTTCCACGAGAAAACCTCGCAGGTCCCCAACCTGGTCGCAAAAACGGTCTCCGTCTCTGAAAACGTCGGTTGTTCTGTTGTGAGTTATAGTAAACGTCGGCAAACGATTCTTGTTCGTCACTCACAGTCTCGTCAGGCACGTCCACTAGATAAGTTTCCCTAGTCGGGTACGAGTGCTGAACACTAGGCTTGTGCGCAATTATTTGTCTACTCTCAGGGTTATTTCGCACAGCGGAGACAATACGAGCCAAAAGCTCTTCAGACGTTAAAAATGGTCGCGAAAATATTTTTTTGGAAAAATTTTCCTCTAATAATGGGGCTAAAATCGCTGTAGCTAGACTGAACACAACCAAATCTCCTGCAAACCTTTTTAATTCATTAGCATTCGCACTAGCAACGACAAAGGGATTTCTTTGTAACGCCACGTCTGGACTATTTAACCCTTTAACGTTCCAGAGGACACCAGTGTCCTCTTTCAAAAATACCCTCAATATATTGTATTTCTTGTTCAGTTAGTTCCCTTATGTGTTCTATGAAGTTCTCTGCCAAATGGCAGTTCCTTTCCCATCCTGACATTGGTGACTGCCTGATGCCAGCGCCAGTTTAGTGACGGTGGTTGTGTTAACGGTAATATGAGTACAAAAATTCGGACGTTAAAGGGTTAAGATATGGTCACTCAATTTTCGGATCTTAGCCATGGCGGTCACTAACTGAGCAGCTAATCCTTCATTACGCAAAAGTCGGAGCTGATTTAAATCACACGCTAGCGCATGTACTGACCGCTCGCCCTTAAAGACATAAATATCATCCAGAATTTCCACAACTTGGTCAAAAGAATAGTTAATATCAGGGTGTACTAGTTTAGTAACTACACCGTTGAACTCACCAACACTCTTATGTGCGCTTCTTACGAGCAATTCCTTCCTGGCCTCGTCTGACGTGATGTCAGGAAGTAAACACATATAAGCTTTGAGGTTAGCAACGTGAGTTCTAAACGTTTTTGTCTCACAGAAGTCAGGGTCATGACCCTGTTTAAGACCACGGTAGAGAGGAAGCTCGGCGCTTGACAGTATGGTACTGCCTCTTTGCAACGTCGTAGTTACTCCACTACTAGTAGAATGACCACTACTACTAGGCATAGTCGCTACACTCGGTGTACTGAACGTTACAGTTTGAGTTGTCATTACGGTAGACACAACTGTGGTAGGCACCGGGCCTGACGTTGTTGTTGGTGTAGGTATCGTAGTACTATAATTCGGCACTGACACCCGCCCACTGCAAGTCGTGGTTGCAACAGAACGAATAAACTCGGGTTCGGAATCAGTATCTGCCATCGTATGTCACGACAAGAAAAGGGTTACACCGCTAAAATCACCCCTCACAAAAGAGAAACAATTACACGTTAGAAATCCACATCAATAAATTGTAAGAAATTAAGTACTAATACCTTCCTACTGATACAGAATTTAACACTAGCAAAAAAATAGAAGAACTGTTACGAACTCTCTACAAGAATACAACTGTACTGATCTTTAAACAATTGAAAATGACACAGAGCACTGCGGCAGAACATCCGACCTGGCTACATAAAAAACAAAAACAGAAAATGTGCTGTACTCAACTGGTTTCACAGCAGTTCAGCTGATGCCGCAACTGATGTCAAGGTCACGTGCTGCCGTGCGCACCGCCACAGCCGTCGAGGTGTCGAGACGCGCCAGCTAATGCCAAGGTCACACTCTGTAGACCGCTCTGCCACTGCCGTCTAGGCGACGAAACGAGCCAGCTGATGCCAAGGTCACGCGCTGAACGCTTGGAGTCGGTAGAGTAACAGCGATTGCACTTCACGGAGCGCGTACAGCTTGAGAGCGTTCGAAGTCCCTCACTGCACGTTATTAGCACCGCTCACAGTTTATTAAAATACTTATACTAACACTGTTCAGCATGCAACCTTGTATCACAGACACCACGCACTACGTCGTCGTAGATCTTGTACACTTTCGTCGTTCGTAGAATGTCCAATCACAATTGCACGGATGAAGTGAAAGTCGTAGGCGTCCACGGCACTCTTACGCTGATCTCGGTGGAAGTTTACGCAAAGTTGCTGGTTGCAGAAGTCTCCGTCTCTTTCCAAAGACAGACGTACCTTGTAGGCGTCACCAAGTGGTACGTGGAACTCCAGATCGTAAGTATTTCGCAGCCTTTCTTCCGAAACACGTCGCACAATAATACGAAATACGTTATCGTATGCTTCTTGGACTTCTCTTCCTGTGACTCCCTCGTTTTCCATATTTTTCCGTCGATGTTGTCAGACTGATCCACTTCTCACGGAGTGATGTGCAGACTCCCTCTCGTAGAAAGCACAATTAATTTCCGTCACCAGACGATCTTCTCTTGAACTTTTCGACGTAACCACCGCCGTCTTGATTCGCCGTAGGCACTGGATCTCCTTTACTTCACAAGCACAATATCGTTACGTCGTGGGCCCGACACTGAAATGCCACCAGTGCAACGCCCAGAGGGTTATAACTTCCGAAGGGGTAGTGACAACGCTGGTAACTGCGACGATTTACTTGTAGAGATGTTATGCAGGGGAGGAACACAGACCAAATGCGACTTTGCAAGCCGCGCACGTCTTTATATAGCTCTAATGTTTTGCTGACTAAGCTAGCTCACTGCGACACCTTACCAGAGCGTTGAACCCGCCTTACGTACGCACATATGTATGCCCAACAGCGCGACTGCGCCGGTACAGCACGTGTCAACAGGCCTTTACCTGAAAACCTTAAAAAAAATTTTTTCAACCGATAGCTGGTCAGTTTCCCGGGAAAGAGGTGGTTTACCAACATGATAGCGCTCCCTGTCATATAATGAAAGCGTGTTAAAAAGTTCGTTGATGACAATAGAGTGGAGGTTTTGGGTCCTTGGCCTGGAAATTCGGCTGATCTGAATCCGATAGAAAATTTATGGTCGATCATCGAAAGTTGAGTGAATAAGAAGAGGCCAACTAATTTACAGTGAGCAACTTGGCGCCTTAATTGAAGAAAAGTGGAGGTCCTTTGATCAGAGTATCATTCAAAGAATTCTAAACAGCATGCCAAAGCGCATCAAAACAGTTTTGAAGAAGCGTGGTCAACATTGCAAATATCAGAAATAATTACTTTTTTAATTTTGTTGGCTATAACAATTTTTTTGAGGACAATAATTATTCATGTTTTAATTCATCTATGATAACCGTTTTCAGAAGAAACCAATTAAAAACTACGCAAGACTACACTTTAGTTCAACGAAAACCTCACTTTTCCCAATACCTTGGCCACACCTAGGCATGAGCTATTTAAAATAAAATAAACTCGTATAGGGGGGCAGGTTATCATTCAACTTTCTGCTACCTTCACAAGCTGAGTTATTCCATGTACAACTACCGAATCCTCTCCACTCCCAACAAAGTCTTTTCCTATCTCACGGAAGTACACTCGTACATAATTCACAGACAAACCTCACACGTTTTAATAAAACATAAACACCTTAATAAATTTACGCGGGGTTACTTCTTGTGTACAATGATCAGTTGAAAATGATCCCTTTGGGAGTATGTTTTTAACTACTATTTAGACAGCGAATCGATTACCATAGAATTGTCGCTCTAGATTCCTCCCTGACTAAACATATGGATGAATACATCCCTTCAGCATAATAATCGCCTGGTTGGCTAAAATCTACTACTCGTTTGCTGGTAAATTACCGAAAGTGGAGGGGTTTGTTTTATAGATTGTATTTCATAGAATTCTGATGGTGGTGCTAGCTGAAATTTAAGTCAGCAAAACTTTCATAATTTAAAAGGAATGAATTTTAATGCTTGCGACAAGTGGGAATCATTTGAGCTTAATTTTATCTACAACCACTTAAAATTTTCAGAAATGCACCCATTCATTCTTCCGGAACGCGCTGTTTGAAACTTTAACTGTAATTAAATGGGAACAAAAACAGGTTCCATGAATAAACGACCACCATTACAATGTGCATAGAAAGAAAATTGGAGAACTAAGCTGTAAATTAGAATTTTATTTTAAAATAACGGCGAGACTGTCAGTTGAAGAAATTAATACTTTTACTAACCTTCCTCAGAATTTATACTATAGCTAGCATGCATTTAAAGATTTCTCGCATTCTTTGAAGAACTGTAATATTTTTCCAAAATTATCCACCTTTCTAAAACTATTTTTCCCTCTAATCATGACGTGTCAAAAAGTTTTGGGATCTTTGGTTTCGTATTTTTTTTGTCTCCTTGATATTTTCTCCCTCGACGATCCTAGTCGGTTAATGCACGAGCAGGAAATATACTGTAAGAGAATAAAAGTTTTTGTATAAGTATGCTTTTAGTTTGGTTTCGTGATGCAATTGTTTGGTGTGTTAATGTAAAATAGAAACATGATTTAGTTCAGTTAATCAGGCTAGTTAATGCAGCTATTTGTCTGATCAAAAGTAGGAATAAATTATTCTTTACTGTTATGACTGTGAAATAAACATGGCAAGCACCTAATATCAAAGTATAATCAAACTGTAACATTTGATAAGCAAATTTCGATTGAAGGAATGTTGATTTGTTCCAAGAAAACTAAGACATTCCTTAAGCCCATTTTTTACGAAATAAGCATGTCAACGTTAATTAAGTATCATGTGCGCCTGAAGCCAGCTCACAAAGCTTATGATGGCTCTCTCTAACCACCATATAATTTCCCTCGACTCTAAACTAGTTCCCTATTGCCGCACATTGAACTGAATAGGAGTTGAGAATGGCATCTGGTCAGATGAATCACGGTTTTTCGACTTCACAGCAATGATACCCGCCGTCATGTTGCCGGTAAGGAGATGGTCAACCCAAGCGAAAAAGTCCGAAATTTACGGATGGATTTCTCTGAAATTTTCACATTAGGTGTGAAATGCTGCAAAGATTATTTTATTATTAATATGTTTTTCTGTATCTGCACCGGAATTTTTTTTAAGAGGGTTCTCCGAGGCCCCTTTTCTCTCCGATGGTCATTTTTCATGTTTTTGTTGGAAAAGGACCCTTAGGTGGTGGACTATTCGGTCCTAAAATTGTATGGCGCTACGGTAGATCTACCCCCCCCCCCCCAGGGGGTTGGTTAGGGGAACCAACATTTTCAAATTTCGACCCCATTTCGACCCCATATAAAAAGAAAACAAAAAAAGAAATGGAAAATTTGCGAATGTCCTTCTGTTAGATATTTTTTAAGGATTCTAAAACTGTCTTTGCTTTTGTTCTAGCATAAAAACGCAATGAGTTCTATTCTTTTGAAATATCAATACCAGTGGACTAAAAACCAATATGTCAAATTGTTTCAAAAACTAAGGCCTGAATCAAAAAAATGTATGAAAAAAATGTGTTTCTTTTTAAAAGTTACATATTTGAGTCAAATTTTGTAAGAATCAGACTGAAAACAAAAAATTTCATAACTTTTATGAAATAAGTAAAAATTTTGTTTGTGTTTTTTCATGGAAATTACAATTCACAGTATGAATATGAAGTTATGCATGGAGATTATCGAAATAAAAATGAAAACATCATTCAATTTCATAAATTTTCCATTATATTACACTCCAACAAAAAATTTTGTTTTTGGCCTGTACTGTAAAGTCACTTATTTTCAAAATTCAAAGGAATAGAAGTCATTGAGTTTTTATGCTAGGAAGAAAACAAAGACAGTTTTAAAATTCTTGGAACATTTCTAACAAAGTTATATTGCCACTTTTTCCATTTTTACATTCTAATTTTTTTTATCACAGTTCAAATCCAAAAATTTCGGTATATTTGATATATTGGTAAAATATCGCGAATATAAATAGAAAAAAATTCAAATAAAAAATATCTGAATATATCTTTGTTAGAAATGTTCCAAGGATTGCAAAACTGTCTTTGAATTTGTTCTAGCATAAAAACTCAATAACTTCTATTCCTTTGAAATAGGTATAAAAATGACTTAAAAAACTAATATTTCAAATTTTTCGGAAAAACTAAGGCCTAAATCAAAAAATTTTTGCGATCTAATATGTTTGTCTTGCAAAAATACATATACTGACCGAATTTCAGACCAACCGGATCAGAAAAATATTTTTTCCGGAGGACCTACTTAAATACGAAAAAATAGTTTTATTAAATTCCATCTTCTGCTTCAATTTTGAAGTTACACAACCGGAAATTTGGTTATTTATAGCTTAAATATCTATATAACCATAAGGAATAGGGAATTTCGATAACTTCATTTTTTAATTATAAGAATTTTTTGAAAAGTTTGACTTCTGTTTTTTTTTTTTCATGTCGGGTTATTCAAAAAAAAAATATTTAAAAAATTGTATTCCATGTGGATAGAGCTTGCTAAACCCTATCGAATGGTATATATTCCATTCGTAAACCACTAAAATTTTGGGAGAAGATAACACATGAAGAAACCAATTAGCAAGTTTCCCAAAACGTGTTTTCTATAAAAAATTCTTTTTCTACCTAATTTTTGAATTAAGTGTTTTCTAAAATCAACTTTTTAGCTTTGGTAGTGCTTTTTAAGCCCTTTCGATTGATATACTTGCCATTGCTGTAACTTTGGAACTCTGGGAGAAAATCTACATCAACAGGCAATAAGTGTAAGAGTTCAAAGCATCCATTTCTCAAAACATTTTTTTATTTAAAATGAAAAGGAGAACCAAGGCGTATATAAACATTTTTACTTGTAAACGTTTCGGAAAATCTGGTTTCCATCATCAGTACTGAAAATGAAGTAACAGATAAAAAATGAAATTAGATGTCTACTACAATAAGAGAACTTCTAGTAACCTCAATAAACATGAAAAATAAAATGCGAGTATAAACAAAAAAAGGGGGCTGCTAAAAACTATAATCGCACACCTACACACACACACTCACACACCCACTCGGACACTAAAAACTATAGGCATACCTAAGCTGTTGGGGCAATGTGTAATTTTGCGGCACTTTGATCATTTTTCAGTTTCGGTTCAGCTGTATATATTTTTTTTCAACTCTTGCTAAAACTAATAGGGAACACGATCTGAGAGTTTTAGAATCACTATTCATATATACAGGTAAACCGAAACTGAATAATGATCAAAGTGCCGCAAAATTACACATTGCCCCAACAGCTTAGGTATGCCTATAGTTTTTAGTGTCCGAGTGTGTGTGTGTGTGTGTGTGTGTAGGTGTGCGATTATAGTTTTTAGCAGCCTTCTTTTTTGTTTATACTCGCATTTTATTTTTCATGTTTATTGAGGTTACTAGAAGTTCTCTTATTGTAGTAGACATCTAATTTCATTTTTTATCTGTTACTTCATTTTCAGTACTGATGATGGAAACCAGATTTTCTGAAACGTTTACAAGTAAAAATGTTTATATACGCCTTGGTTCTCCTTTTCATTTTAAAAATAAGATTTCCGAAAAATCGACCTATCAGCTCAATTTTTTTATTTTTGTCTAAAATACGTTTTTTTAAATTAACTCCACTGCCTTGTAGTTTTTTTCAGGCCCTTTTTATTGGTGTGCTCGTCATAGCCGTAGCTATGATACTAGCGACGGTCGTTGAGCTATGAATGGAAGCGTGTGTACACAGAACAGCTGGATTCTTAAATCATCAAAAATATTATTATTATTCAACGTTAGAAATCTTTGTTCGAATATGAAATCATTATATCATATATATTATATCATTATAATCATTATATCATTGCCGCAAAGAAACACGCACAATTGACCCCCAATAATGAGGGGTGGGAGGGGTCGCCCTGCGTCAAGGTCACACCATCCCCTCTCGCTCTTCGCCTCTGGGGGGTGCGTTCCAATCGGAGTAGACGCGAGCGAGTGTTACCAATAAAAGCGCAAGAAAATCTTTTATAAGATGCATTTAAAAACAGAAAATCGACAATAATTATTCTTCCGACTTCCTCTTAGACTGTCCCCTTAAGTCAACGATTCCTTTGATGATGTTCTGAGATGTAAAGTCTGTCATGTTCTGAGACGGTTTCAGCTTTACAGAAGTGGATTCTTTAGTTGAGATATCCGTCAAACTGAACCAGCCTGGCTACATTGACGTGCTAGACAGCCAAGTTTCATAAATTTCACATTTTCCCTTGACAAAAACATCCCGTTCAACCTATTTTTTCATTATGACAACCGCCCTGTGCACCGGGCTATAGCTATTATTAATTTTTATTACAGTTATTGAGTGCATGCAAGGCATTCAGATTGGCATGCTAAATCTCCTGTAAAGACATGAACTCAACAAAAAATTTGTGTGACCATCTACAACAAGTAAGGTGGCAAAAAAATCGTTCACGTACAGTGCAAAGGATATAAATAGAGTGTTGTCGTTGAGGACATGCCTTGCGGCGACGGCGTTAATTCATGCGTCAAGCACTACAGCTCGAGTGCTGACATGTAGCCTGTCACGAAAGTATTGCACCGCGTCGTCCTCAACGGCACCACATAATTCGCTAGGCCGACCATAACCTCTCCGGTTCACGTTGAAGCTTCGGATACAACCGAGGAGCGTCTCTTGCATTGGAGTTGGCTAAACGAAAAATCATCTTGCCTATCCGACGTTTCTTCATTTGACAAGCATGCCGTGCTGTCAACACTCGGTTACCGGCTCGCAGTGCGAACTGATCCGCAAACACTATGTTCTCGAGTGTGGCCAGATTTAAGGGTAACACTTATTTTGCAATTGTCATTTAAAGACACGAAAATGTGGCAAAATTGGCTGAGGATTTAGAACTTTACACTTAGCATCTTGAGAACTAAGAAATTATGAAATTTTTCGTGTCCGTGAAAAAGTGTTTATTTTGCTTGTTCTAGCATATTTTTAGAGTTGGTACATTTAATTATTGAAACATCCTTATGTATATTACATACGAGTTACATACCTATAACACTATACAGTATCTTAAGGTGAGAAAACTTTAAAAACTCACCAAGGACTAAACAACAATGAAAATCTATGAATTATATTGACCCTAGATGCTGACATTAAAACTAATAACTTGAAAGCAGCCATTCGAGTGGGATGAAACTACTATATTTTAAACTGCATTAAAATTTACTGTCAAATTTTCCCATTTTACTGGAAACAATCTTTTCTTTTAGCCCTAATGAATATTAGAGTAATGTGCCACACTTTCAATGAAGTTTTGTAGAGCTGAATGAAAGACTCAGCAGCGCTGTTTCATATAGAGTAAAGTTTCAACATTAGGTTGAAATATTTTTCCAAGATAAACGAGGAAATCTAGCTTTTTCTAGAAAAGTTAGATTATTGAGAGGAATTCTGTGCAGTAAGGTACTTCCCTACCCCAGCCACTCGCCACCCTCTCTAAAGTAGTTGCTGATTTCAGTTGAAAATTTCTTCAAATGAAAACAGAGAAAAATGATTTAATAAAGGTACAGAAGATTTCAGAAATACGCAGCACCATCCAAAAATATACAAACAAGATTATCAAAAAATGTTTTGACGCCTAAGGGCTAGCCATGGATATTTTTTCTAAAAAGGTTGAACATCAGCTGACCTGCAGGTTGTTTGAAAATTTTATTCAGTTGAACCAAAGCAGTAGATTAATATGTCCGAACAAAACATTAAGATGCATTTCAGACTTCCAGCTTAACTTTAATTTAAAATGTAATTCGAATTAACGTATACCAATAATAGTCGTTAAACGTCATTTATAGCATTAATAGTTCAAAGGTGTACCATAATTTCGAGGTTGCATTATGTGGTTGCACCAGTTATGCAGAACAAATGACTTGAATAATTTGGTTTTATCGAAATTATTTTTCAAAAGAAGCAAGCGATTTTTTCAAGACATTGCCAAATACACAGATGGACACTTGTTCTATGTGGGAATTTTTATTTATTCTTTCTTCAAAACCATAAAATGTTCATACGAAATATTTCCAATAATTTATTAACTTATGTCGTTTTTTACCTTGAAATTCACTTTGGCATGGGTTGGCTGTCTCTCATATTAATAAGCCATGCCTAGGCGTAACTGAGTTTGTTGAAAATTTTTGATTTTTCAAATTTTTCTCGATATCTACAAAATAGCTACTGCTTCTATCGAAAGTAAATATTCACGAAATATATTAAAACCACAAATTAAATCGTGCCATGACCGATTAGGGTTTTATCTCTTCACCAAACCTGATTTAACTACGAAGTATATTGTCGGCAATTTCTCAGATTTCCCAGAACATTGGCTTTCCGGAAATAACATCAATAGTTATTTCTCATCGTCAACGAAGTTGTCAACTTATTATGTAAAGATGTTGATAAGCGCCAAAATTATATCCTTGAAAAGGTGAGTTATATTAAATGTAAACGTATCGTCTTTATATCCATAACATTCGTTCTATTATGAGATCGATGAGTATCAAAAACTGGAATTTTGAACGCAGACGAAGTGATATTCTGCTATACAACAATAAGTAGGATATTTAATGACAACGAAAATACTCCGCGTAAGAATTATCATTAACAAATGACAAACTCGGCTTAGAGAGACAAGTAAAGTATAGTTTTAAAAGTACTACCGTATATCATAGACCGTTAAACAATAGTAATTTCTTATGGGTACTTATCGTTTTTTAACTGTCGTTGTCGACTACCGAAAAAAGACGGTAGTACCGGTAGAACTCTTTGGAAAACACAATATAGTTTGAAACAGACGGTGCTTGCCAGTAATGATTTTTTCATCGGACCGGCTTACAAAAGCATATGAAAACCTATTATTAACCGCCGATAACTACCGGTCCTACCGGTCCTAAAAATTCAGACTTGGGTATTATGTACTGTATGCTGCATCACCTTCAACTACGTTGTGGAATCATTTTCATGCAAGGAAGATGGTTTAATGAGTTTGGTTCTAACTTATAATATCACACCAATAATTCAAGATTTTTTTCAGTGATTTATGATTGAAATAGATCTATTTTCGAATGTGTTCATTCACACAATGCTTATAATTCAAATTCTGTTGTGAATGCACGAATGAGCTCAACTGTGAAGAACCAATCAACTGTGGAAAGCCATGGCTAATGCATGAAAACAAATTTGGGAACATACGGATTAACAATTGAGAAACTAACTTTGCTAATCAAGATAACTCATAGTTACAGCTGCACATCAGCAAATTTAGATTTATAGATTTAGAGTTGAGAGCTTAGTGTGTTGAGTACTCATAGTGTTTGTCACTCACGAACGGATTTTAAGCTTCAATGGCTCGTTTGGCTGGAGAGATCGCCTCAGCAAGACCTCGAAGACAGCTCGAACAGTTTCATTAGTCGCCCCACAATACCGATTAACTCAAGTCTCCTTTGATTTACTGCTTACCATACTGATGATCTACTTGCATTTCCCTGTGACCAATCATTGTGAGTGACTTTTTTTACTCCCAACTATTTATTAATAAACCTAAATTTATATGACAAGTATGTTTTAGTGTAAGAGAACCTCGGTAATGAAGAATTGAAACTTCTTCACACCTACAAATAGAAGTAGGCATTGCGAGTACATGACGCAAGCGAAATTGACACCAATAAATTTACCTTTTATGTTAGCACGTTAGAATTGTACTGAAAACCACATGAATACATTTCTTCTTAGTTTTAACTCCATAACAAGGCAAAAGACTTTATGCCATTCAAATGTAAGTTGTATACTACATGTTCGTTTAAGCCACAGGACAAATGTCCTTAAGATTGTAGGGTCATGTTTTTCTCGTAATTAACGCAATACTCGGAATACGAAAACTGCTAGACTAGATTATAAATCTGGCTTATTTTATATTGATCCATGTTGACGCCTCACTACCGTAACCCATTGATCACAGCCTAGGCATAACTTTTCCCTGTATGCAATCTTTCACACGCATTTAACGTGAAAGTGACCCTATTGTGAGTAGATGCGCAAATTCCCCGCTATTCTGTCAGATTCAGAAGGAATTTACATTATTAAGGCAATGAGACCTATATATGAAAGAGAACAAGCCATCATATTCACTGAAACAGTTGTCCATTTTTCTTGTATGTATACTGTATTAGAGCAATATACTGCTATTTTAGCTGCACGATGCCATTGATAACACGAACGTTGTCCTCTTAATTTTCCAAATAATTTCAGGCTTTCTCTGGTTATTCCTTCATAAAAACAAGGATTTTTCACTGCCGGCAAATAAATATTTAGTTTTGAGAGTACAATGCCATTTTTTTTTAAATTGTCACGCAACACATGTTCAAAGCGATCACTGTTAATGTGACGCTTGAAAAATCAGAACCGTTCGCATTACTCTCTTCGCTAAAACTCTAAAACTTGGCCCTCGATTTTAAATGTTGATTTACAAGACCAAATCTCGTTTCTACTGCTTAAGCAATCTCATTTCTCCACATTGTACTCTTACTAGAAGGACTGGCATCAGCCTGATTTGGAACGACTGAGCACTCAAGCACCCACACTATTATTAATCACTCAAATATATGAAATTGGTATTTATTATGAACTGGAAACCTTTAATTTCGCTTAACTGCAAGTTACCAATATAAATTTAATAATATTGTGACTGTGTCAAGATTCGAAAGTACATTATTCCGATCCAAACCCATCTGGCGGTTGCGAGGAAAAAAATTATACATTCTTGCTTAGAAAAATCGCTCACAGATTTTGTCGTAGTAGTGATGAAATTTAGTGCTTACAATTTGACAGCATTACAGCAAAAACAGAGTTCCTCCTGTAAAGGAAGGATTACCTCATAGAGGTAATTAACGACGTTATTCAACCTTTCGACCACCTGTCAAAAATTTCTGTTCAGTGGTAAATGAAGAACTGAAAAACAAAAAATCTAATTTCGTTTAATTGAGCCACTGCGTATTTAAAATTTCAGAATAAAGATATATAAAAATCCCACAATCAACTTCCTATTAATCAAATTAAATTGAACTTAGTTTTTTCCCTGTTAAGCAAACAAATTACAGCTCAATCCCTGAGCAACCAATTTTCGTTTAAATCAATTGTCGATCAATTTTTACTATTAAATACCAATGAATTAGTAAACAAATGACAATTACTGTAACAATCAAATATTTATCACACAAAGAACTAGTTTGGTAACGCTCTGCCTGTACTATACCTGCAATTTACAAGGCTAATTTCATATCTCACAAAGGTGCTGCACCTACTCTTCAAACCTGAAGTGGGACACAAGAGACTAATGAACAGAGACATGCGTAAATCTTTGTATCCAGAATAAACTCTTATGCGGGTGCACAGTGATGGTGGTGACATGATTTTTTGAGCAATCCAATTATTGTTTGATTGAAAACAGTTGGACATGTTAGGATGGCATAAGGGTGAAGAGGACTAAGCCGTACCTCAGTCGAAATTTAAGGGCCTGTGGTTGCAAATATGCACCTTCTGACATACTCGTCGCTCGATCAAATGGACAAAAAGCTGGTATTTGTGAAATTGTGAGGTATTGCAGCAGTCATTCAGCACTGTGGAGCATAACTTTCCGTCCCTGAAGATGCTATTAACACTCTCTTTTTTATACATCTCAACGCAATCAGGGGACAAAAAACATTATTCTATGTAAAAAAAATTTGCAGCGAATGTAGAATTACACGGATGAAGAAGAATATAAAACGATCTGACTTTCATTTATCATGCTTTTCAACAGAATACTCAGACACGTGGGTTCATGGATTGAACGGAATTATTTAAGGGGACCTCCTACCCTGGACTTTGTCTAATTTTTCAAATCTCACCGTACACATTTCTATTGCACCTAGGGGAACAAAAAATGCACACAGAATAGTAAAATTGAATTCGCAAGGCATTTGCATATGTAAAATGATTCAATTTTTGCAATAGAAAAAAAGTTATTGTGCGAAGATATGAAATTATATATGTATATATATATATATATAAAATATATATATATATTGGGTTTGGCGCATATATATATATGCTCAAAACCCTACACCTGTAATTTTCAACGTAGAAGCTTGATTTTAGTCTCATTCGACGCGGAAAGACTGTTGCACCTCTAAAAACAATGATTTGTTTTAATTCCGGATTTAAAAAAAAATAATTTCTTCGTCCTAACAATTTCTTTATTTCCATAATTTTCCAAATTTCCCCGTTTTTTCATTTGTATTGCACCTAGAGGAACAAAAATGCATACAGATGTGTAAAATTGAATTTTGAACATATTTGCATCAATAAAATTTTTATATTTTCGGAATAGAAAAAAGTTATTTTGCGAACATATAAAATTTATTACTATGAAATTATTTGCGCAAAACACCACCTCTTCTACAATTTTCAGCGCAAAAGCGTGATTTTGGTCCCATTCGACGCGGTACAACAATGGGAACAGCGTAGAGAAGCGGAATTCCATTTGAATTCCAAATTAGATTTTATGGCAAAAAATCTGGGAATTTTTTGAAAATATTTTTGTTGACATACAGATTAATAACTTTTTTCTAATTCGAATTTAAAAAAAATCCTTCTTTTTCGAGGTGGCACAGTCTTTCCGCGTCGAATGAGACCAAAATCAAGCTTCTTAGTTCAAAATTGTAGAAGGAGTAGGGTTTCGCGCAAACAATTTTAGTTTACGAGTTCGCGCACTCCATTTTTTCTGTTGTGAATATCGAGTAATTTTATAGATCATATGTGTTCAGAATTCAATTTTACCTATTTTTATTCATTCTCGTTCCCACTAGGTGCAATAGAAATGTGTATAATAAAATTTGAAAAAAATTATGCGAATTGGGTGATTTCAGGGTAGGAGGTCCCCTTAAGTTTCAGGTGTTTAATTCAAATTTTCTATTCAACTTCACCCTATTTGAACATACAAATATATGCAGATCTGTGTCGCATTCTTCATTACAGGCTCTGTAGCTGGGCCAATTACATTCATACCAGCGATAATTTCGTCTTTATTTATGATTTTCCATCCTGAATATTCCCTTTCGATAAGGTTGCCCAGAAATTTCGCTCGCAAGGTGACAATGTGGGAAAAACCTGCTTTTCAAGCAAAACGTAGAGATTGCAGACAGACAAACGAAGCAAATGAAATTTTGTAATTGCAAACAACCGGAGGTGAAAGCGTTTCACTGTAACCAGCCAAAGCTTTGTCTTGGTGTGAATGTGGTACAAATACATAAAATTGATCAATGCACGATGAATTTATCAAATGTTTGTCATTACACACGTTTATTGAACAACGTCATTATAACTCAAGTGGACGACATGGAGTTAAATTACTCTAAACGTCTTGTATTCAAAGAATCGGTCGATTTCTTAGTAGTAGCATGTGGGACAGCCCTTACTTGAGCATTGCTAGCTTCTCATACGTCGGTTTTCAACGAAATTTATCGTCTATCGGTGTAAACATCTAGTCTGACGATAGCCTAAATACTTTCAAAGAAGTTTAAGTCGAAAAGATGGCGGACAGAACATAAACTTCTCACCTTGGATGCCCTAACTAGCTGAGAATACTTGAATGGCACGAGCAGAGTGTGGAAGAGTCCCGAAATATGGAAAAGGTACGTAATCAAACCAAAGTTTGTTCCAAAATATTGCAATAGACACCGGGTGTCACTTTCACTCACTCGAAAACACTGATAAGACCAACAAATCTCTTCCCCATGCCTGCCCTCATTATGACTCCGCAACTCTGTTGTTAACGCTTCAACATTCTTTCCTGCGAGGCACCCAAATATTTGATTAGCTTTCCAACCCATCTAGGATCCCCCCGAGTCCCACCAGAGAGAAAACCTCACTCACGTTCATCTTAGACCAGTGCTAACCTCATTCATTTTTCAAATTTTTATATCTTGCCGTATTAGCGGGCATTTCCAAAAGAACCTCCACGGTACCTATGGTCCCATGATTGACCGTCCTTGTTTATCCGAGTACGTCAGCAGGACCGGTTGTGTCCAAAATTGACTTAATTGATTGCCCATGTCTTCTATGGAACTGGCGACCGATATTCCGGCCATCCCTGTCAGTGACTGTCTTGGACAACCCAGTTTCTGTTCGCTTATTCCATGGGATGGGTGTTTCACGAAGTTGTTCAGAATTTCGATTGACATGACAAGCTATTTCATGGGCATTTGCAGCAGAAAAAATGCCATTAGCAGGTTCCTGTATTTTCATTTTTTGTAAATTTGTATCTGCTTGTGCTCTGCCATACCTCATTGTTTTTGCGTATATCAAACGCTATAATCGTCAGTCAGTCGGGAAAAAGCTAAAAATATACTTGAATAACTGTGAGCAGCAAAACGCAAGCAAAAAGAAGGCGTTACCGTGACGTACCAAATTTTCTGTAAACATTCTCATAACAATGGTTGAGGAGGAGTTGAGCAATCGTTAATATTATTGCCAAGCTACTGTCGCATGTCGAAGTGCATATACTGCGTCAGTGCCATTCGGCTAAACTGGAGTATACCATTACTCAGCTGCTCCGTCACAATTCGTATAGTATCATTATTTATGGTGAAAACATCGGATATACTGTACGTGATAAATCCATGTATGCAGTACATGAGAGGAATGCAAAACTGGTCAGGAACACACTCTAGTTTTCCACTATTATCATTTACTATCGTCTGTATCAGCTGCCTGGTGGACTAACTTTTAGATAAATTGCGGCTACACAAACATTAATTGGCAAAAGCAGGCGCAGTAGGGTGAAATATGAAAGGGAATATCCCAGTTATTACAGAGGTAGGAGGGTTTCTACGGTTTGGGAAAAACGCTAATTCAACACGTTCACTAAGTTTCCACGATTGCTAGGGTCGGATTTGCTATGTTGAAAGATGCAGAACTGAAAAGCCATCTTTACTGTTTGATTAATTTTTATCCTTTCTAACATGGAGGAAAGATATAATTGCACGATAACATGTTACCTTGGACGCCATAGTCTGATTTAACCGTCTTAACCCATTCGGACCCCTGGTTTGTAGAAATAGGGATTTTTGCTGCTGTAGGAAGTGTAAAAGGTCAGGTACATCCTGTGAAAAAATGAGACTCGTACGTTCACTCGTTCACCCGCTACGGGGGTTTGAAAAATAAGGGGAGAGGGGAAGTGGTATTTCATCATGTTACACCCTCCCATCGGCACTTTCTTCTCGGTGCGACGCTGCTATGTCTTCTCCTATGTCTCTGTATTACTCAATAATCATTTCAGGGGTCTAACATGAACCAAAAATTTTTAAAAACTTTGATTAAAAAATTGCTTACGTTTCCTTGTATTGCCTTTTTTTGGAGGTTCGGAATATGGGGTTTCAAAATGCATCATCTCCTACAGTTTTCAAGCTACAGTGATGATTTTCATATCATTGGATGCGAAAAGGAGTGAAGAATACAGAAAATAGAGAGGCAATTAGAAATTTGTTGCAAACAAAAGTTGTGACGTCACTGATGTAAATTTTACCCCTCAAAAATATGGTGCCGTAAAATTTTTTTTATAATGACTTTACAGATTTTCTGTTTACTTTCCGTAATGTCCACGGTATTCCGCATCCAATGATACCATAATCATCCCTGTAACTTGAAAACTGTAGGAGGAGATGCATTTAGAAACCCCTCCTCAAAATTCTTTTTCCATGAATATCTCGTTTTTTTTAGAGGATCGCATTTTTTCATAGAAGACAAACGATTCCAAATTGCATTTACTATCAGTATACCAAATTTCATTGCCCTAGGTTCAATAAAAAATTAAAAGGTCCGTAATGAGGACACTGTCCGTGACAAGTCAGTGAGCAATAAAATGAGTTAAAGGGAAGTGAGCAATTTACCAAGTGCTACAGATTTGCACCAATACGTAGTAAACATATTAAGAAAGGGCATCACTTAGGAGAAGAACCAAAAAACGTCAGTAACGCAGCATTACTGGATGCGGGGGCCAGAAAAAGTTTCTACTTCTTGGGAATACCAGGGGACCTTCTTGGCCGAAGAAAAAAAAAGACCTACGCATAAGTGAGACGCAACCTCTTATCAACACTGATTCACACTAACATTCGAAGGTAAATTGCACGTGGGTTGCAAAAGTGTTTTGTAATGAATCAAGTATTTTAAAACTAATTATATTTTACGCTAAAACGAAGCGAAAAGATGTGTGCACAAAATGTAGGAAATATTCTGTGAGACCATCAACTGTTTTTCTTCAATCAATGGGAAAACAATAATCAGGTATTCATGCTTTTATGTAGATGAGCAAGTTTTTTAATCTCGAAGAAGACTGATGCAACGCGGTATCAAATTGTCAAATGGGAGGATAAGTTCGTTTATCGAAGTCAAATTTTACGTGTAAGAATTACGCATTTTGAATTCGATCGATTATACTTGAATGTTTTTGACATAGGGAAAAAACTGCAAAGAGTTAAAGGGGCTTGGTAGTTGCTTAAATGGATTCGGGAACGTCAAAGTGTTTTATAACAAGCAGAATGGAAAATATTTCCTATACAAAATAAAAAAGCATTCAAATTGAAAACTGCAACCACTTAGAGACACATTTGGCCATATGAAGGTCGCCATAGTTCTACACTCGACTTCCTCAGACAATCAGTAACGAGTATGAAAAAATGATGCTGTTCATAGCACCAAAATTAATGAATAATTAGAAAATGAGTCCAATTCAACAAATCATACCGTGGAATACTTTTGCGTGTGACATGATGAGATGGTGCACACATTTATATATGTGATCGTTGATAGAAAATTCCTAATTCGGGCAAAATAATTCAGGTTTCCATAATATGTACTTCAATACCCTATTAATAATTGCCGACGGAGCTGAAAAGCTCGTCTTGGGCTGTTTGCTTAGCCGAATGTGGTGAAAATCGCGTCCTTTGCCGTTTGCCCAGTCACCGGAGCTGAAAAGCTCGTCTTGGGCCGTTTACTCAGCCGAATGTGGTGAAAATCGTGTCCTTTGCTGTTTCCCCGGGCAATGGAGATGAAAAATGCATCTTGGGTCGATTGCGTGGTCGACAGAGCTGAAAAGCGATTCTTTTGACGTTTGTCAGTCGACAGAAATGAATAGTGTATCATTCGCTGATTGCGTAGTCGACGGAGCTGAAAAGTGCGTCTTGCGCCGTTTGCGCGTTCGATTGTGTTGAAAATGGCGTCATATACATATATTTGCCGTTTTCCCACTCGACGGAGGTGAAAAGTGTATTTTACGCCGATAGTGCGGTCGACGGAGCTGAAAAGCGCGTCTTGGGCCGTTTGTGTTCGGTCGAATGTGGTGAAAATCGCGTTCATTGCCCTTTACCCAGTCGACGGAGGTGAAAAGTGCACCTTGAGTCGATTTCACGTGAGACGGCGCTGAAAAGAGCTTCGGGCCGTTTGCCCGTTCGAATGTGGTGAAAATTGCGTCCTTTGTGGTTTGCCCAGTTGACGCAGATGAAAAGAGCATCTTGGGCCGATTGAGCGGACGACAAAGCTGAAAAGTGCATCTTGGGCGGTTAGGATACGATCTTATCTGCAATAGAATCTCTTGAAAGTCAAATGAGTTTTAATGATGCGCGTTCGAACTCCGAAACATCCGGTGTACATAGAGTAAGTTATATTCAGTGTGTAATTTTTTGGATGTTAAATTTGACATACTGAACACTTTTTTGCCATGGAAATTACGTTAAATTCTTTTGTGTTCGATAATCTTGGGATTAATTTTGAATTAGTTTGAGGAAATTTACGAAAGAACCGTGTCTTGGAGTCGAAGTGGATTATCACGTAGAAGAAACCCACGCAGCGAATCTTCATGAGGCATCGATTCTAAAATCGCGAGTCAGAATCGTAGTCAGGAAAAATTAGTTCATTATCATCACTAGCCAAATATGTGTTGCAGTTATTTACAGTTATAGTGCAAGTTACATCCTGATCCAATCTTTTCGTATTGTTGGGTATATTCTTCGTATTACAAGTAACTGCCATACCTTTCAGTGTGAGCCATAATGTTTAATATAATATTTCTCCAAGGTTATTATATTAACTTAAAACTACTACCATTCGTGCACTTGTACAGTTACTCAAGGTTTGTTTGATCATTCTTGGGACTGATTAACTACCGTAATTGATAGTTAATGGTGGAATCGTGCCAGCATGTAGCACATATGTTTCAATAATTGGCAAGAATAGCGGACGCGTCTGCTCTTGAAGGAACACTCAATTGAATGAAAGTTTTTTTTCATACTATAAAAGACGTGTGCTCGGAATAACACCTGCTTTCGTACAATACTATATATACCCGAAAGGGCCGCCGTCATGTCACAAAATGCAGCTGCACTGGCGTTGCACGTATATTATTCAACGGCAGTTCTCCATTTCGTCAAAAATAAAGGTAATCTATTCCAATTAATAATTGTACAAATAGTGCTATTAATTTTTCAGAAATTTCTCTAAAGCGTTATGGTACCATGGTTGATAGAACTAAAATAAATGTAGGGTAGAATTAAAGACAGTTGTCACCAGACGTGTTAAAAGCTTACGCTTTAAACGTCCACGTAAAGAGGAGTTTAACGCCTCTTAATTAATTAATTAAAGAGAGCGTCCCACACACGGACCTTTTTTTTGTTATTGGACCTAGAGCAATGAAATTTGGTATACTGATAGAAAATGAAATTGAGAATCGTTTATCTTTTATGAAAAAATGCGATTTTCTTGAAAAAAAATGGAAATCAAGGAAAGCGATATTTTAGGGGGGTTCAAAATGCTTCTTGTCTGACAGTTCTTGAGCTACAGTAATGATTTTGGTATCATTGGATGCGGAATGACGAGGGCTTTTATAGATACGATAGGCTTTTCCACAAATTTCCAGTTTTAAATGAAAAAATGAAAAAATTTAAGAGAAAACTCTGGTTTCCAAAAAAGCGGATTTATGAAGTCATAACTTATGAACCAGAAGTAATTGTGTAAAATATTATAGTATCTATATAAGTCCTTGTCTTTCCGCATCCAATGATACTAAAATGATCACTGTAGCTCTAAAACCGTCGGAGAAGAAGGATTTTGAAACCCCAAAGTCCGAGGTTTTCATTATAGACAAAAAAAAGACATGCAAACAATTTTAATTGAAATTTTTTACAAATTTTTGGTTCAGGTTAGACCCTTTAAATCATTATAGAGTAATACAGAGACATAGGAGATGACATAGCAACGTCGCGCCGCGAAGAAAGTGCCATGAGGGAGGTGTAGCATGATAAAATACCACTTCCCCCTCCCCTCTCCCCCATTCTTCAAACCCTGGTAGCGGGCGAACGAGTGAACGTAGGAGTCTCATTTCTTCACAGAATGTACCTGACCTCCTACACTTCTTATAGCAAAAAAAATCCCAACTTCTCAAATGGTCTCAAAAACATGGATTCCTATGGGGGACGCTGTCCTTTAACAGTAGGCGAGGAGAGCGGAAGAAATCAAAGATGAAAGGTACACACCAAGAGGAAATAAAAGACATATGAAAATAAAACCGGAAGTGTTTTATGTACTCTGTGGTTTGCTCAACATGGCATTGTAATGGCAACCAAAACAAGATCACAAATATTTATTTAAATTTAACTACACACATGAGCTACATGAACAGTGCGATCCACGGTTAAGACAGTTTCACCCAAAATTGTAATTCAGATGTACCAGACACAAATATAACCAGAACATGACACAACATACATTAACAGAGACATTTTGTAGCCACATGTTTCTTCCTAACCTCCTCATTCCACATTTTCTAAAGCTTGCACAGACACAACAGTTATTCAAGATTAAACACATCAAAAGTATCCCATGATGATTTAGAATGCGAAAAGATTTGCTAAAAATTATTCACAAAAATACACCTACGATGGGAAGCGCAAGTTTCAAACAATGCCTGAAGACTTCACGTTCACTCTTTTTTTCTGCGGAAGCTCGTTATGACAAATAACACACTCACTAATTAAATTGAAAAACGCGTGCGATGAGCTCACTTCAAAGTGCTTCATCATTTGCTTCCAACTGTCCCTATTCCCATCTTTTGAGTAGTCGCAGTGAAGAGAGGAGCAAGCCCCGCCTACTTGCTTTCGCTTCAGGCGCATTTTTTTGCTCAATGACAGTGCGTCTATAATGACACTGACAAGCTCTGGCCAGCACCATGAAAACGAGCATAATCCGCATTTTCATTGGGTAGTACATGCGCCTAAAGCGAGAGAAAGTGGGCGAGGTTTGCGCCTCTCTTCACTGCTCACGTGCGCACTCAATGATCGTGTAAACAGGCCTTTACGCTCCGCTTCATGTATAATGACTTATTTGGCGTCTTATGCAAACTTCATTCTACGATTACGATTTCACTCTAGTTAGAACACTTAACTTGAATATACACATGACTGATCGATTGTTGTTAAGCGTGAAAAAATGAAAAAGATACTATTTTTATTACCATACTATGTAAACGAAACAAACAAGAATTCCTGAATGGATTCATTCATGCATTCATTTCAGACGATAGACCTATTGTTTTGAACCATAGAATTAAGGAGATGACTACTTCTTACCACCTAAATTCATCTATGCCAGTAGAGAAAAAATGACATTTAAGAACGTTTTTAAATGATCTGTTACAGTTGTTTCACTGGGGTTAGAAGACATCGAGTTTGATACATTAATTCAGGTGAAGAAGCAACTGTTTGAGATTGGGTTTTGTTCCAGAGTGGCAGGATAAATTTAATGTGGATTCTATTAAATGATCGTTTGGTAAGATTGAGAGTATAAAATTTGTGTTAAGATCTTTATTCTCTTTATCATTGAGAGTCTTTTTGTATATAAGTTCATTGAAAACTGATAGACATCTGAGACCTTAGTACAGGCTCGTTTAACCACTATTATGTAATTGAAGCGTAGAATAAAATGATCTGAAAACAGGTTTCAACATATCTTACTTCAAAGCAAATTGAATAAATTGCACTAACTGATAACCTCTTACATCGTATATTGCATGCAGGTGTTTAATAATATTTGAAAACCAATGTTAATTTAAGTTATAAATAATTTGAAGCCATAGTGAGGCGTATGCATAAGCAAAGAGAAAACAAATAATTATATGGGCTCACTATCCACAATATTTTCATGCATAGGAAAGTGAACACAATCGTATCTTTTCTTTCTAGTTACAGGTTACGTCAGGATTAAAAGGATAAAGCAATTATTGCTTAGTTTTATTGTGAGAAATCCCAATACTGCAATCCACCATTATGGACACAGAAAACAAGCAAAACTATTACAAAATGTTTTCAGTTGATTTACACACGTTAAGCAGACTCACAGTCTTAATATTTAGTAACTCTTCTAACTGTAACACAAATTAAATGTTTTTTAGTGAAGGATGACATAAGATAACAAAAAATCATGTAATGATATTTAATCATAATCTCCGTCAAACACAAAATGCAACACTCATATGTTATCATCCCGTTATTAGCATCACCTGTGGCTAATTGGAGAAAAAATTCTGCGTATAAAAACGAAAAAATCAAAAGATAGAAGCTAAAAGAGCACGTTGGCGATGAACATAAAAAATAGCAAGCTAATTCTAATCGAATATAAAAACCTTTTCCTGTGTTCATAATAAAATGTATTCCGCTGGATCAATGCAGAAATTTTAACTGATTTTTCTTACAGAAGTAATGTATAGAAAGTGGAATTTAATAATATTCTAGCATTGACTTGAGCAACATTGTGCCTCAGCTACTCCTCAGTTTCTTCATCCGGAATAAACTCAAAATTGGATTTCTTGCTTCTGATTTCATGGGGGAGATTGGTGAAAAAAGCTCACAAGATAAGATGGTATGTAAGCAGTCAAGTCTTGCAGGTCTCTGAATTTTTCGAGTGAAAGCTTGATTGGTTCTTTGTACAGGGGCTACAGATGGACGGTTTTTAGTTCTGATAGCTTGTTGCGCTTACTGAAGTCAATGGCACGGAATTCCTCGTGGGGATCGCTGAAATACTTGTACTCCATCAAGCACTCGTTTTCCTTGGAAACTTTCTGCCATTTCAGCTTCAACCAGCTGAATTTGTTTCCTTGTGTATCGACAGTCCGAAACGTGAAGTACGACTGGAGCATGGCAACATTGATAAACTTGTTCTTCATGTGAGTGACACTAAATTTTCACATATCTGCATGATATTTGTCCAGTGGCTGAGAGTATAAATTCCAATCCGTAGATTCTATTTTCCGAAATCTGTGTCATTGGGCAGGAATGGATGACCACTCTCTAGGAAAGTGTGAGTCCAAGAAGTAATATGCGAACTCATGCAGATAAACATGAAGAAAGCGACGATGTTTTTATTGCGGTTTTGTCCACCACAACAGTCTGAAAATGTATGCATCTCGTCGGAGTGGTCAAGATGATTTTCTTGTAGGAAAGTTAAAAGCGATGAAGCGATCTCACAACTTCCTCACTTTCCTTCGATCTCTTGCCAAACTAACATGTGGCCCTTCCTATTGTGTCTTGTATTTACTCCAAGATTGTACAACCACATTTGCCTCTTATAAAAAGCAACAGAAGTGTTGAGGTAAGTAATCGGCTGAGTTTTCTCCAGGTCAAATGTGAAGCACTAGGCGCGAACCAGGCTGGCGACATTCTTCTTCTGTTTCCTTTAGTTCCTTGCGCGCAAGTTTAGCGCGTGTAATGTGCTCCTTATGGTCTTTTTCTATAGTTATTCTTTCTTCAACAGCTAGATTTGCTTTATTTTTCATCTTGTATTCATCGCATCTAGCACACGTGTCTTTCTTTGGCAAGTATATTCGTACGTTGTATTTTTTGAGTTCCTCATGATAACGAATGAGCTGACAGGATGATCGGGATTACCCTCCGTGTACAGCGAATGTCTTTTTTGGTAGGTAAGATCAGGACTGAAATATAATTTAATACTATCACTGCAGTGGGATTTGTACTTTGGGAATTACTTAAGAAATTTTGACACTTTTTCTTCTACCTCAGGTGAAATTTTGTTAGCGGGCACATGTTTTCCTTTTTTCTGTCGAAACAATTCCTGATCTCACTTTCATGTAGATTACGTGGGTTACACGCTTTGGTGAGATTCCCAGTGTAGAACAAAACACTGCCTTGCACACTCTGTGGCCATTGACAGTGTAATAAAATGTTATACTTCTCTGAAGATGCAGTGGGGTGTGGTTGTGACGCTGGCACCTGCGAAGAAAATAAATTTCATATTAATTTAATTTACAATTTACGCAGATAGAAAAGTAGTTCTTACCACAGAACTACTTACATAACGTTCAACATGTCTGTCTTAATGTTACATTGAGTCCATATTTCACCTGAAAAGAAAAACTTCGTTTAGCACTTACTCTAGGAATTTCGTTTCACTTATATTATATCAGAATGTGCGACTATATTTTAGTCAAAATGTAGGCCTTGACCGAAATACAGTAAACCAATACAAGCATATTCAAATCAACCCAGGAATAATAGAGAGGGGCTCAACTGCATACCTCGGACACAGACGACGAGAGGAACGCAGTTTGGGCATCCGAGCTTCCCAGTTTTCAGAAACGAGAGAAAATTTCTCGTCTGGCCTCTTCTGAGAGGTGCGTGTCGCAGCAAAAGACGCATTTGCAGGACAATTACTTGAACTCTTTGGCTGGATGGTTGGTGCCATCGGGTGAATAATAAGATTGCCCCGTTTGTCGTAGGTATTTGCGGTCCGACTTGCTAGTGGTTGTGTCATATTGTCCTCCGAAATACCCATTTGTTCAACTGCGGCAGGCGTATCTGTAGGAGAAACCTAATAAGTTTTAGGAGAATGCTGTGCATGTCGGAACTAGAAAAATTCCACAAAAATGAAAATAGGGAGAAGTAAATCCCATTATCTTGAAAATAGGATAAAAAAACCTTTCATTACTGGCCAATTGGTAAATGCTGATGATACAATACAGTAAAATGAAACATAGGACATGTGGGGTTCTTCAAAGTATAGTAAACCACTATAGCGCAGATGGAACAAGTATATTCTTTTACAGCGATAGTAATTTCGCATTTGTCATATCTACTCGTGATATTTTCGTAATATATCACAACACATATGTTCTAAGTTGGAGCTGTTGTGTTAAAAATGAAACAAATATTAACATACCCACCAGCATTGCTAACGGCATGTTGTCTTTCTAGAGAAGGGCTGTCTATTGCGACTCTGACACTGTTGCGCTTCAATAGAGCCTCATGTTGCGTTAAATTTAAAACATTGACTATAATTTGCTGAAAGGATTAATGGTGTCAGTACAGTACGTCTTACATAATCATTTAGTTGTATTGATTTATTGATATATCAAACGACTGAGGTAGCTAAGCGATTTACCTGTTCATAAACTTTTTTTAAATTGAAATAATACACAATATATTACCTAAATTTCTCTCATCAAGATTGCGGTAGACTTTAGGCGATGGTCCATGTCCACTGTAGTCTGTCATAGGGGTGAGTTGCTGCCCAGCATAATGGGAGTGACCCTCTTCAAGCCAAGTCGACACCCTAAGCTGTTGAGCTGCGAAACAGCAAGGTATTTCAGGGCGAGAAGAACCTGCTCCTGCAATAGAAATATGCATATTAATATCACATGCAGAAGAAGAATCTTCGTTGAATTAGTATAGATGTATGCTGATGTAATGTGTATATTCATACATCTTGCTTGCACAGTCAGTTATTATATGGTATAGAAATACCCTATATTTCAATAAGGGCACTGCTAGTGTCCCGTAAGCTAGAATCTTGGTCGTATGACGACGAATATTAATGTTTCACCCGCAGTTTAATTCATTTCATGAAGCGAGCTTTAACCGACAGGGTCCAATGTGTTCCAGTATGCAGTTATAAGGTAACACCCTAATGTATGCCAACCTGTATCCTATAACAATTTACGGGAGAAAATAAGATACTTATACCAAACTGTCAGCATAATCATGAGAGATATTGTCTCATATTAAGGTATGTATGTTGGTTTTATACTAAATAGTTTTTACTAAATGCTAGCACCTCAAAACAGTGTTTCCCAGCTGGTGGTCTCAGAGTACCAAAATTAGCATCAAATTGAAATTATGTAATGTAGCTCTAGGATTTCATTATAGCTATCTGAATTTCATTTCAAAATTGTTTTAAATTTTCATACCTTCTTTGCAAACTACAGCCAAATTAGTTATGTCGTGCATTTTTATGAAGCAATTAACTTCGAAGAACATTTAGCTATAATGTTATTTTATCATCAGTTAATTACAATAATTGTACTCCATTGATACGAATGTACTTTTGGTCTTACGGTACCATCATTTATGAAACAGTAATCTAAAATCATTCACGTTTGCATCTATTATTGTAACTATGAACTCTATAATACAGTAGGTACAGTATCGGACGAACAAATGTTCCTGTAAAAATGATTGTCACTTTTCTCCGTTACTTTACTTGTTAATAATTAATCAAACTGCTATAGAATATGGATTGTACTTCATTAAGATCTGCTTACCTGTTGCATCTGCGTTTGGCTTAGTAAAAAAAGTCTTTTGCAATGAGGCAACTCTTCCTTGGTCTTCCGTTTAGCTAACTCCCCCAATTTGAAGCCACGAGAAAACATACTGCTAGAGAGTGACCAAACACAGCAATACACAGAAAATCTGTTACACCTCTCACGACGAAACTTCACGACTGACTAATGAGCTTGCCGCCAAAATGCTGTGCACATATGATGCAATAATCTTCTCTGTAGTGCAGTAGCTCATCGTTGCCATGGTAACCTGCACCTGCTGCTGCGATTATCCCACAGCCAGTCAGGACGCCCCGCTCTTTCTGTTCGCGCCAGAGTGGCCTAAACAACTGAGCTATTCTTAGTTCAAGATATACGAGAAACGCTGTCGCTTATCCCACTTTGCTTATCACTGGCCTAAAATTCTGTATTTTGTGGGTTAGGTCACTCTGCATATTTGCCCTCCAATTAGTGTCGTAGATATCCCGTATTTTCGTAGTTTCCTGATGCAATAGATTTATTACTCTTGGAAAAATTCCCCTTTCTAAACTGTAAATGTTTCATAAGTCCGGTTCTTGTCGTCAATAATTCTTTGGAATTAGGATGAATTGAAACAACAATCAGGCTTTAACCTATTTTAAGGAAAGGAAGGGGTGTATTTTGCCTGTGGTAGAATAGGATGTTTTTAGTTTTATCGACTTTGATGCATGTATCAAAGCAATTTCCAAATAATTTTGAGCAAATTCTAAAATTTTTGCACAGTACAGTATTTCATGATGAACGACAACAGCGAGGAATTGTGACGCTCTGATGAAATATAGCAGAATTAAGTAAAATATTCAGGTCATTAGACTATTGCCCTTCTGCGACCAATGATATTGTGAGGTCACGAGTTGTGTTTACCGAACGCATAGCAATGAAACATCTCTTTGAGACCTAGAGTTCACATAGCAGGTTACAAAATAGGAGACAGGTGAAGAGCTTTATCGACAATAAATATATAAATTAAATTCTATTAGGTGAAAGTATTTATTTATTCCATTTGTTCACTTCAACTCAACGTAAAACCTCCTCTGTGATGTCTAAAACCTTTTCTGTGACCATATTCACTTGACTGAGGAAAATCTTCATCCGACTCTCAAAGGGTGGAACAACTGCACAATCTACTTAGTGTAACACTGTGCGGCTCGTCCTGCAAGCTTTCTATAGTAATATGTACATTATTTGGAAACTTAGTTAAAATACGAGTTGGTTAATAATGTTTTGCAGCGTCAAATTTTTCCCCAACTAAATGCAAGCAAGTAAGTAAATTCTAGTCACTGCTTTGCCATTCCCTACTCACCTAATGATTTATTTGCTTTTAGCTGGCTCTTGAATCGTTCAGGTAATTTCTTGCTACCGAAACTGAATACTTGTCGTGAATATTAAAATGTTTTGTCCAAATACGAATGCCGGAGTGAATTGTATTTATTCTTAGCTTTGTTAGAAGCACTTCCAGGGGTTCAGGAGATTTGCAAACGAGTGCACCTCGCTTGAAAAATACAAGTACTTTTCAGTCAACATGTCAAATCACAATCTAGGTAACATAGCTTTTCACTTTAAAATGTTTTGTGAGAACAGTTGAATATCAAAAGCCCTCTTTGTCATACAGTACTCATAAAAATACTAATATTTTATTCAATAATTCAATATTATTTTTAATATATATAAATAAAATAATAATTCAATAATTCAATACTAATTCACCTAAGAATTTTTCCGTAAAAAATATGTTTGCATACAGACAGGAGAATTAAATAATAAGAACTATCATTACTCATGAAGATGAGCAAAAAATTGTCCTTGAAGGACACAAACCAGCCGAAGATATGACACATGACTAAAAAATCCGTCTCAACAGATTTATAAAAAGATTTTTGAAAATTGCAGTGATATAATGCGTTACTGGTGATCAAGTTGAACTAATTTTCATAATAATACTCGATCTCTATGTTTACATTTTGCGCCCACGTGTAAAGTCGATTTTCTTTTCATTTATGAAGTTAAGATAAACTCCCACTGAAGTTCAACTAATTTAAGCAAATTGGTTACAGAATGTAGGCACTGCTTAGTCTATTTTACTCTCTGTAACGTATTGATTGATATTTGGACGCCGTCTGGGGACAAAATCAGCGTGTATCTGTCAGAAGAGACCATCGGGTATGAGATGGATTACTAAAACTCCTCAGTTAAAGCTCACCTACAGGTCCCACCTTACTTTGATTGAGTGCAACCCGTCAGCTTCGTGCTGGGGCAGAAACGGATGGCTGAAACTCAAAGGAATACCAATCAAAGAGAAGGTCAATTTTGAGCTCATGCTTGGAACTAAAGCTTGAAAGCGCATTCACAGTACAGTTCATATGGAAAAGTGCACAGATGTATGAAAACTACGGATTTGATGCTAGCAACCTAGGTATTATAAGAAAATAACTTTGAAAACCGAATTAATTTGAGAGAACATGCAGGAATTTTCTTTATATTGAGAGGAAAAATTAAATTAAGTAAGAGAAAAATTTATTTACAATAAAATATATTTGAAAGCATTTTTTTAACACCTTGTTATAAGATTTACAGAAAGTGTACCACCGCCGATAACAAACATAGCTGAAAAAAATTATATTTGTTATTTATACAGAGTTTACACACAGTTTAGTATATTAAATAGCGAAAAAACTACTTGAACACCAAGAATATCTGGTTGTTATTTATAGGCAGAACAACTCCATTGACCAATGTAGCGCTTAAGCGGTTCCAATAAATTCTTACTAAATCCTGAGACGATTTGAGCAGACTTGTTTCTCATTTTTCTTTGGCAGACATTGCACCATTGATTCAAAGAAGTTTGTTGGTCGTCTTAGGTGGGTCTTACTTTTGACCTCCTGTCATAAACATATTTTGTTCGTATAGTTATGTCATTACGTTAATCCTTTTACTTTGTAACCATCCTTGGATTATTTTGGCAGCATGTTCAGGATCACTGTCTTGAGCGGACAGACATTCAAATCCCATACATAGTTTTTCGGGGAATTTTTGCCGTTTGTTATCAGAAATCTTACAATATTCTCTTTTAAACTAAGTTTTTTTACATAGACTAGTCAACAAAGCCTTTGTTTATCAGGTGAAATCGAACTAATTGCACTAAACCGAGTATTCTAATTCCGAATCTGTATTCAGAATTGCTCTCTCGCGTCAGGGTCATGAGTATGAAGCATATTATTTAGTTACGCATCGGTGCATAAAGTTGTAAAGTCGGTGATAACGATAAGCCCTCGGCGCCTCACCAATTTGGTACTTCGTGTTATACACATGCAGCCTACACAGCGGTAAAATGGCAAACCGAAGGGCATGTGTTTTGCTGTATCGTTGGTGTGACGTGAACCAACAAATCATCGTTCTGATAGCTACTTTTGAGTGACTAATTTTTAGGGATTCTCAGTTGCGAACAAATAAATAATTATGCATCCAGATTGCAGGTCAACCATATAACCAGTCTCCCATAATATGGAGATACCTATCTCAGCTCATCTATAAGCTGGTGTAGTTACAGGAGGTGATTCTTGGCGTTTAAGAGAAATATAATAACAATTATGAAATGCATAGGGAGACCAAAAAGATGCTATGGCGTTTTAAACATTATGTCCTGACTGTAAAATTAAGCTTTGTATTTATGATTCTGACTAGTCATAATATTTAAAATGCTATTTAGTTACTTTTGAGCCGCCCTATATGTAGATGCGCTTGAGGAAATTTCAGAGTAACCAGTTGATATATCATGAGAGATTAAATGATTGGGTGAGAGATTGGTCATCATCATAAGAATATGTAGAACTGTTGGGCTTCAGACTACAGCAATAAAATCTTCTAGAGGACAAAAAAATAATGAAAACTTTTCGCAAACGTCATAAGGTTGCATCTGCCTTACATGAAGAAGAAGCTTTTCTTTCTGTACATTTGGCTAAGAAATCAGCTAAGAAATGAACATTTACTTAAATGAATGAATGCTATCCATCGATGTAAGCACTTCTAACATCAAAGCTGTGTTGCTATACAGCATAAAACCATAAAACCTATTTTTAGGATGACCTAGACAAATGACTGTGAAACTTATTTGGGATGGTGTTCATTCCTCTCATCATAAGGGGTGTATCTGTTGCGATTTCAAAGAATTTTTTTACTCTTGGTCCATAGCTATGACTACAGCTTGGACTACAGCAAGCAATGTGGGTGTTTATATCTATCGAACAGCAGTGATAACATGGAATAACAGCAGTACGGACAAAAGGGCTGGAGAGACAACTGCTGATCGATACAGTGTTCAGCACATGCCCTTGGTAAGTTCACAACAGATGTATCTGCTATCCAATGAAATTAAACATGACCTTATTAACAATTTTATTGAATCAATCACCCATGATTCTGAGGCATTCCAATATTTCAAAGACATATTTTGTGCAAAGAAAACTAATGCTAAACTTTAAGCTGCCATTTTTGTTGTACCGAAGATCAAAAAAATTGATTCTTGGCAAAGTGTTCAGCAATAAACTAACTTCACTCGAGTAAGCAGCATATGACTAGTTTGCCTACGTAGTGCAAAATTTCCTTTGTAATAATGTCTGCCATGGCAACTATGAAAAACAGTGGAAAAAGTGTTTGCTAAAAGGCAAATCAGGCTTTGCGATGTCGGATGTCTGTAAAATGCAATATTCTTGCATGCTTTTCGAGATTTCTTCCCTTTGAACATGGTTGATATCAGAGACAAAAATTGTGAAAGGTTCTACGAAGATATCGCAAGGACGGAACGCAGGTTGAAGAATGCTTCAACAAAAACGAAATTGGTGATTACTGCTAGAGGACTCAGTATTCATTTAGAAGCGCAAGAGCTAGAATCTCAACGTTTTTGACTTCAAGTTTGCGTGAAATGTTAACTAACAACTAACACCTATATTGAATGAATATCTGGTCTGGGTCCCCAGGAGGAAGAAGATATTACCAAGTACAGTGCCCCGATTGCAAACCTTTCTCCAGGAACGTCTTGATCGGTTTTACACTCGTAAATATAATTTTCTTACAGGATGATTGGCACTTAGTTGAAAAAACTTTGACATATGGTTGAGTGAGTTGCAATAAACACTTGTTACTCAACAATTGAATGCTTCATAAAAAGTTACGCGAACTTGAATTATGAAATGTACGAGTATTGTAGAAAAATTCGTACTAAGGGAAGGGCAGGGAAATGAAGTGTATAAGTTATGTTGTTTTTTATTATGAACTTGAGAGGATTCATAAAGATTCGTGAAACTCCTGGCGTTTTCGCTCACGTCCAGCAATCATTGCACCAGCGTTTAAACTCATGCATCGCATCAGACGGGCGTCATGTTGAACGTCTGCAATAAATCCCTAACCTACTTTGAATATCTGTTTCCTGGGGCTTTAATATTTGAGACTGTTATTCGGTACCGTGTTCATAATAAAAATGACCAACCAAGTTATACCTTTCATTTCCCAGCAGCTCCTAAAGTACGAATTCGGCCTCCAATGCGTTTCAAATATCAAGTCCTTGTACATTTGTAACGAAGAACTTTTAACCTCTAAGTTATTGTCAAATTTATTTTCTGTTACATAATCAAACAGTGTTAGTCTATCATATTACTTCCGATATGTGTTGGTGTAATTGATTGTTCATGCACTCGCAAAATTT
This sequence comes from Morinoia aosen, assembly GCA_030386875.1. Classification (NCBI taxonomy): domain Eukaryota; kingdom Metazoa; phylum Arthropoda; class Malacostraca; order Amphipoda; family Talitridae; genus Morinoia; species Morinoia aosen. Next base: position 48,318,767 of record CM059575.1, read on the forward strand.
TAAACCTGGTATAATTGCCTAAACCATTTTGAATCAGTATGAGCGTGAGAAACATTAATTTGATTCTTTTGAGGCATCCTAAGAAGCTTATGCGAATTTAGAAATTCAACTGGATATTCTGTATGTTGGTTTCTTCTACACTGAACTTTGCACTGAAGAATGTGTAACTCTCACCAAAAGGTGAACGGATGATTTCGCTAATCAGAGATCAGCATTCCGCATTTCTTGGTAATAGTACAACACTCATTTTTTTAATTCTAGGTTGTACCTCTTAATATATTAGTAACTATAAAATAATGCTAGCATAATGCTACTCGAATTTCAACAGCATCGTTACTGTCGGTACATCCTTCAATCCGTGGAGTCGTACCATCGTCGAGATTCAAAAGCCTCTCAGTGAAACCTAGTTCATTGCCTCTTGCTATAATGTAAGTTTATACCCTAGAAGTTCAAATAACAGCCACAGATGCAAGCTTTTAAGGTAACTCTCAAGTGTGGCCTGTGAGGTACAACTTGGAAAGATAAGGAACAGTTGTTGGAGATTTTCTCACAATTGTACAGCCTTGCCTCTGAAAACTTCATTGACACTGGTTTCAACCTGGAGGCACTTCAATTCCATCGAAGGTATACGATCTTACTGTTGAGGCCTAGTTGTGTATTGTGAGATTACTGCTAATTAAGTAGCATGGTACAATGTTCCTGGCACAATGTAGACGTTTATTTCTGTTCGTGTAACAGGTAGTGCAAGTATTCTGTGTGAAGTTCGGCTTTCAAAGGGTAATGTATACGCTGTGCCGATTGAAACACCGCCACACCCTCCGCAGTTACTTCTTTGCACGTATATAAATCAGTAACATTGCGTTTAAATAACTCAGTAATCATTAAATCGATACGTTTGGCTACAACATTCTTATGCATCAACATAGGAGCATGTAAAAATGGCATTGCACCAGTATTTTGTCGGAGAAAAACATTAATTACACTGTCAGCTCTCACTTGCTCCTGTTCAGTTTATGAATTTATGTCAAAGAAGTTTATATCTGCCTCACACTCAGAGAAATCTTGACACACCCCGGTATGTCAACCTAGACGCACTCACAGGTCGGGCGAGAAAGTTACGGCCAGTAAAACAATAGTCAGGGTTGCCGGCTTGGGGGTTTTGTTCATCCAAATGTCACATTTTCAAGTGTAAATAAATCCTCCATACCACTATGTGTAGCCTAAAGTTACCTTTTGAACATGAATATTTGAATAGATGCATACTACCATTAACGTAGAATTTATTACAATTTTAATACGTAATGCAAAACGAAGTTTTTATAATTAGCTTGTATCTTTTACGCCGCTCAAAGATCTGAATTACACCCTGACTCCGGATGCTGGATACTTAGCACATTTTACGACAGTTCGTCTTTAGATTGTAACATTGAAAATTTTATGTATTCGTTGTAGAAAGGAAAAACGATTGTCTTGCTCATCACATCCAATAGATACATATCTAACACAAAAAAACGGTCAAATTAACGAGTGTTCAATCATCACTCAACTTAGAGTTGGATGAATTTGAATTTGACTTGGATTAATTTGTTATTGACTTGGATTAAATTGAACTTGACTTGGATTAAATCAAACTTGACTTGGATTAAATCAAACTTGACTTGGATTAAATCAAACTTGACTTGTATTTAATTGAACTTGACTTGGATTGAATTGAACTATTCTTGGATTAATTAGAAATGAAAAAGGTGTAGTTTGTTCTAAAAATGGAGGAAAAGAATTGTATCAAATTGAATAGTCATATTTTAAAAGGGAAAGAAAATATGTAAAAAACTGACAATCGAATAACTAAGTCGAACTCATTAGCTGTACAAATGTGACTAAATAATTTTTCAGAAAATTTGGGTACTGACTATTCAGCTCGTAACGCAAAGTACACTCAGCGTTATCCTCTGTCTAACCAAGAAAGTGAAATTCACAGAACTCATGTCCCCAACTAACTTACCGATTTAGTAAAAAGTCTTATTTTTTGAAACACTCTACTTTGTATCATTTATGAACAAAGAATTAAAATTTCATAATCAAGCAGAATTTTCCTTCCTAGTTTCAGGTTGGTTGCGACCTATTCTCTTCGCACAGCTATGAATCTTTTCTGGCTAACTCAAAATCATTGCGTCGATGTTCCCTTCAGTGTTGATCAGCTGATCTCATAGCGGATCAAACAATTCACAGCAGAACTTCTAGGAGGCATTAAACAGGCAATAGGATACTGCTGGGTAATCTCAGTTAAGGATAGGCCTTCGATATTTCTTTCTTTCGCGCTTACCTTGATTTTTACAGTTGTCATATCCTCTTCGCTAACTTTTTTTATTTTATTTTTCGATTACAATCCTAACCTGCTGTTTCAATATGCAGGGTACCCTGGGTGGGAAGTGGAGAACACACTTTGTGTATAGGTTCTTTGTTTTTTAACAGTCCATAGTAAATGTTTGTCTTTTCTCTCGGCTTTCTTTGGATCGCGTTTGTTGTGGTTATAGGAAATCTTAATGTTAAGCGTAAGAATAAATTATTAATAAAAATAAATAGCTGAACTTCAGTAAGACCGCGAATCTGACCCTTCACGTTAATCACGTAGTTATCTAGTTGTGTCTACCTATACCATATATATTCAACAGAGCAACAGTTTTGCTAACGTCTCAGAAAACATGTATTAAATTTGTTGATAACAATCCAGTGCATACATTCTCACTTGAGAAGAACAGGCTCGCATGATCCAGTGACCGTGAACTCGACCAGGAATGCGACAACCCCGTCCAGTCCCCATCTTCACCAAAGACCTCGGTATCGTTACCAGCTGCCGTCAACACATCACGAGGGATGGCCATTTGATCAAGTCAAACCAAGGCACGCATTATAGCTTGATGTTGAGCTGTGGAATTTTAGTTTGGTGTGGAAATTTTTTGTTTTCATGTAGTTCGAAAGGAACACGGTTACTTTCATATTATATTTTGTCGTAGTCATAAGGAATTTGAGATACCAAGTTCTAATACTTTCTTCAATGTTTTCATCGTTTCGAAGCTGAACTTTGTATCTAAGATATCGTGAAACTTAGCGATAATTTGAGCTCATTATGAAATTAAAATTGATTATTAAAATTATTTCCATTTGTGTAAACGTTTATGATATGTATTATAGTGTATATCTAAGTTAAAATATTTTTATATCCAACTTCAGAGAAGTGATCGAGTATTTTTTGGGGGGCTGTCAAAACATATATTATTTTCATACGATAATGTGGGATATCGTTCACTTTTCGAACACTCGAAGGAAATATGACACCAAAAATGTAAAATAAAATTCTTTGTTTGTTTGAATACTTTTGACTTCATGAAGAAATGAGCAAATAAATGTTGAATTATTGTTTCCATTTTCCCCAACGGCGTGTGTAATTACGGACTGCGGGATTTTTTCTTGAGTCAAAATTAAACTCTAACATTTTAATGGTAGGAGTGAATGAGAATTTCATTCGTGCGATAATAAGTAACAGGAAATTAGTTAACAGCTAGTTTCAGAATAGAGAGAATGTTTCCTACTGTAGTTTTAGACCTTCACTTTTCGTGAACTTACAGTAAATCTGATACTAAAATGATAAATGTAGTTTTTCGTCTGTTCGAACATTCTCTGATTTATGTAGAAATTTTCGAACAATAGTAAAAAAATAATGGTCACTAGAATAATTATCTGATTTTATGGCGTCCATTGCCATGAACTGCGATTAGTAATATGTAATGTACTATTTTCTCGGGTATAAAAATGATATTACTAAACTGTATTGCCATAGCTATTGATAAGAATTCGTATGAGTGATAATAATGCTATAATTGTATTGGCTATTGTAACTTAGAAAATACTTTCTCTATAGCAGTGTAGGATTTTCTTAAACTTTACAAGAATTCCGGTTATTTATCGAACCAAAATAGCAAATAAAAATATTTTACGTTTATTCGAAAGTTCATTGATTTATTTGGGAACGTTCAAACAATCAGATATATACTTTATTCTTTCATTTTATTATTTGTGAAAGTGAATTTGTTGACTAGTATAAATAAAGAATAGATTTTTTCCGGATTAAAAATTAAACAATTATGATTGGAGATAAATCAGGATTTCATTTGTGCGTTATAAGTGCTTGGATATTTAATTACTTTTTCACAATTAAATTCTTTCATTATAACGTAAAACATGCGTAATTTTACGAGAACTCAAATTAATTATGAAACTAATAGCAGAACTGAATTATTTTCTTCCGTTAGATTGTTTCATGATTTTTTTTGGAAATGAATATGCTGATGTATAATTTTATTTCATTTAGAGTTTTTGATATAATAACACTATTCATTAACGTTATCCGTGATTGATAGAAGAATTTGTTATTTTACTCGAGTGTAAAATGAGATTTCACATTTCTAAACGTATTTTGATAAACTAGAATGTTATTTGTGCGATTTTTTGTTTGGGAATTTTTGATGGAGAATTCTTGTATTGTCTCGTGCTACCTTTACTTTTCGAGTTAAATATGAAACTAGGAGTAAAAAAATTTTCTTATTGATTGTTAGAACATTTTTTGATTACGTATACGGAAAAGCGCTTACAGAATGTTAAATAATTTTATTAATCACTTCCAGTTTGCAGTAGATAAACATTTAGAGGTGAATTTCTTTCACCTCTTCCACTTTTAATAATTCAGCTATTAATTTTTCGATAATTACATACAGAGAAAATCGTGTTTCAGTGTTGAATAAAATTATTGGACTGAACTGATGTTTTTATTTTAGCGTATGAATGTAGGATGTGGTCATGCTGAAGCCGGTTTTTAGTGTATGATAAAGTTTTTAGTTATGTGGAATACAATTTGTTATGAAATCAGGGCTCGGTTCATTCGATAAACGTGTATCTATTGTAACTCATGTATCGTGTTGAAATACATTTAACACTGTCGTAAAGAAGATTTTGAAGACGTTCTCTATTCATTTGAAGATTTCAATGAACCTGTTCAATTCAGAATAAATTGATGAAGTTTCGCTACCCAACTGCGTGAAATTTTTTATGCTCTCTGTAAGAGTGTTGAATGCGCTGACTTTATAAGAACTGAATTTTGTTCCGTAGAAATATTATGCTAATTTAAAATTTGATAATCAAGAGGTGGCACAACATAAGCTTCAAATAATTAAAAAAATTGAACAAGTCAGAGGGGTATGGTAGGAGTAAGTTAAATCTATTTTTTAGGTTCCGTAGATTTCCCCTAGGTGGGCCATGACGGCTCAAAGTGTGTCATGTGACACACTAGGGTGCGTCATGTCGCCTCCATGACACAATTGTGAGCCGGTTTTGTGACAAACATGACACGCCTAAGCGTGTCAAAATGACCCTATAATTTTTCTCAGTATGGGATCTTGCTGATTTATCTCAAGCGGCTGGCGCAACCATAATTTTCCGTCGTTAGTGCGATGCTAAGCCAATATTAAATTCACCTGACTTACTACCATGTACTCTGCATCCTGATCGTCAATCACTTGATGCATAAAGTCCTTGATCATTCTTTTTTGAACAGAGGGGCTCAGTGCTAAGTACCCGTATACATCTGCCGATATAACACAAAGCTGCATCTGCATGTGGTGAATAAAGCTGGCCACACACTTGCATATCTGATCGGTCAGTTTCTGCCGATTTGATCTGTACAGACCAAATCGCTCAAATGTCTGTCAGTGTGTGGGGTGATACAGATAAAGTCTTGCATATTCAAATCACTCATTTTGATCTTCCATCATGTTGTAATTCTTTACCCGCCTGCAGATTTTATCGCCCAGTGTATGGGCAAATGTGACAGTTCTTTCCCTCCACCACAGAACTAATTGCCTTTCTGAGCATCGTATATTGCTTTTGAATGAATGGGGTAATAGTGGCATGTATTTCTTCGAATACCTCATCGGACATTCGCAAATAATTTCTAAAATAATCTGGGTTATTTTCTTTTAATTATTTTAGAAGTGTCATATGAGAAAATTCTTCTCTTTTTTCAAGCGATTCCTTTCACCAACGCGATCGTTTCAGCTTTCTGTGCTTCGTAACACTTAATAGAACCAAGCTTGTTAAAGCTTTTTTCTTGTCATCCATGACTGGTTATCTCATAACGGCCTGCTACCACTGCTGAACACGCACTGGAGTTGCAGTTATAGTCGCTGCAGTTAGTGGCGAGTAGAGCGACAGATTTCATCAGTAGCATTCTATATCTGTTGGTCATGACAGATCAGATATGCTAGTGTGTGGCCAGCTTAAGAGTTTCCTGTAAGGCTAAATCCAAATGTGAACCATTTGCATTAAGACTCGTGTGAGAACATGCTCCTTTGAAGGTTTGATGAACATTTCCTTTCACTGTTAGTAGCCCTTCATAATTTCTGGCCACTGGAATATAAAGCACTAAAAGCCTTCTTGAAATTCCTATCTTCTGAAAGGCTAACAATGTACATTTTCCGGGTAATATCAGCATTTCTCACTCTGCCCATGTTTTGATTGGAAACGTAATGATTGAGAATGATTGCCTGCTTCGTCAAACTTAAACCGAGCAGTAAGTGTGTCTGAGTTTCTTTATAGCTCTTTCGTAGATTGAGCATTTTCTCTTCGGATGTGAAGTCTTTGTTTATTTTCATCATGAATTGCGTGTCTTTACACATTATGCGAATTGCCCTTAGCCTTGAATTAATTGGGACGCCATAATGCGTGTGGTGGTGGCACTTTATTGTATACGGGCAGAGGTTAGAGATAACAATGGAGAAGAGCAGCGTTTACTGGTAGCGATGTTGTACAGGTGGGGACGCGAACCAAATGCGCGGGCCCTAAAGAGCTCACCGCTTATAAGACCTCTGAGGTGCTTAGGGTAGAGGGGCGTGCTCGCTCGCACATACCTCCCCTCTTTAACCGGATAGGTCGAATGACTATAGAAAAGTCACATACCTCCCGCTCGCACATACTCGTACCTCCCCCCTTTAACCGGATAGGTCGAATGCGCATAGAAAAGTTTCAAGTTAAGAGAAGAATCAATTTCATTATAAACATATTTGCATCCAAACCTTCTCATATTCATAGATTCCATCACTTCTGGAAAACAAGAAAAGTTACAAAAGAATGTCGTAGGAAATAGAAATGCTAGCAAGTCATTTTAGAAAAATCTAAACTAAGTTTAGAGAAACCGTACACAAAATTTTAAATTTATAATCCTGCTCATATGAGTCAAAAACACATGAGCACACACACACACAAGCACCCAAATACACACTCAAACGAGTGTGTCGAAAGCTGGGATGTAGGAACAATAAATAATTTAGTTGGACAGCAATTTTTTTTAAGTGATATTTCTTTGTGAATATGTACTATGATGCTAAGATGTGAATTTCTTGTTCATTATTTGTTCCAAAATGTATTGCAATATTAGAAATCTTGAAGGGGTGATTGGAGCGAGTGCAATGATCTCTATAATGGCGTACTGGGAAGGCTAAGCACATGAGAGCCAACATGAATGTTGGCTCTGACGAATAAATAGTTGGAGGGTTGAACATTCAAAATATGACTACTCTCATCAATCACACACATACACATCTTCACAACAACTATCAAGGGATTCATTCCGGCGCTCTTTCCTAAAAAAAATAACACAATTTTAAACGTATCTTTATAATAAGCCCGCATGTCAATAGCAGCAGCAACCAAGGTTCACACTCACACCAAAATCTCTCGCTTAAAGTCATCGGTTAAGCTATCCAGACACGGTAGGTCAATAAAACTTTTCGATTTAGGAACGATAACAGTTGGAAGATTAATCAAAGCCAAAAAATTGGCGAACTAATTGATGAATTAGAAATTTTGGACAATTTCTTCACATGAACATTTTTTTGCATGCGGTCGATTTTTGGTGGATTTTTTCTCGAACAGATATTTAAACATTGTATTTAATAAATTTGAATACATTGAATAAAATATCAAAATACCCATCCCCGAAGCGCAGTGCTATTTCTTCATTTTATTTTTTAACGCTGCACGTTTCAAGCTAATTTATGTGTCCACGTCAATACAGAAATGAAAGACATTGTTTCATTCATACACAAAACATTTATTCCTTAATTTTGGGCAAAATGTGTAACTTCAAGCTTTGGATCCTTCAAGTTTTAGATCTAACATGTACGCACAAAAAGTTCTTGAACAAGTTAAAAATTCTAAAAAACAAACATGTTCAAACGGAAAAGGATTTTTAAAAAGAAATGGAGCTTTTCTTCAAGCTACCGTCGTAACTTCGAAGCACCAGGCTAGGCTGAGCCCGACAACACCCACTAGATCGCTGATCAATCTCTCTCACGAACCCTCGCTTGATCCCGGAGGAGTGTAGTAAAAATATTCTCGCATAAATTGCAGACGTGACTCGGAAAGAATTTTCAGCGATCCGCCTAAGCGTGACCCAATTCATGCCTGGAAGATTGTTTGGACTGTCGATCAGCATTTTATCATTCAGGCCACGGCTACGATTAATGGGTACTGTAAACGAAGCTTCCTGCGTCGAATATCACGTAGAAGGAAGGGTGTGAAAGACAGAGCAAATTGTAAAAGCTGCTGAAGACCACAATGATGGATGAAGCTTGAGAAAAGGCAAAAAAGCCCCATAGAAGTGAGTGCAACAAAAAATAAAAAATATATATACAGAGCAATTTTCTGACCAGTGAAAATATATATCTGACGGTTCAGGCACTTGACAAATTCTGGCGTGAGATGGCTTTGTTGATACAACCTGTTCCAGGAGACGAAGGCAGATTAGGATGGTATGACAAAAATTGTTATGCAAGTCGATAGATTAGTGAAAATTTTCGTGACTTAACACATCAAGTGATTAACGCATTGAGATACAAAATTGTTAATAACAAATATAATTGTTGATGGCAAACTACACCTTGAAAAACATTCACTTAACGGTAAGGATTATGAATTAATTTTTTTACGAATGAATAAATACCACATCATAGACAATTCTACAGAATTTTGGTAATGCACAACGTCTGCCTCCTCAAAGAGTTTGAAAAGAACAGTATGAAAAGAAAACTGCCACCTGAACCAAAAACAGCAGTAAGCGATGTTGACGCTGAAGTAGGTACCGAATCAAAATTTGACTGTAGCTGGGAGCTAATAGAACGCTCACAAGGTCAATTAGAAAAAGCGTATTAGCGCGTTTCCCCGCTCGACAATTCGAGGTAAGTCCGAAGGGCGATTCAAGTCCCGAGTTTACTGTGAAGTAGTTGCGGAGTTTAGGCTTTTTATAAGACCATGTAACAATTCCTGATCTCAATTCTTGAAGACATGTACAGTCTTTACAGTTTATTTGTTCGTGGAATTCAAGTTCGCCTTGAGTATGAGGAGCGTTCGGCCGAGTTCGAGTTAAATGTACATTTATCATCCAAGTTCACTCGCTCAGCCGAAAATGGTGAGTTTCAGAGTGTTAGTATATTTGTATATGCTTCAATTTTAAAACATTTATCTCAGTTTTTCTGAGTTAAATTTTCATTTTTGTTATAAGATAGATGGGCAACGTGACGCACACTTATTCGTCACTATTTTTAATTTCAATCAACAAAAATACGTTGTATGTTTGTTAATTGTGCGTTCGACGTTATGTATTTTCTTGAATGCCAGATTTGGTATTTTACTGAATGAATTCAGGTACCTTAAAAACTGGACGTTCAACATCGAGCTCATGCCGATTCACGTATGGTTTGAGACATACCTATTCTTCACATTTATAGCAATGCATTGATGCATTGAATAATAAATAACATAAATGCTTGGTAAAATGAATTGGTTATAAACTGTTATTTTTACTTTCAAAAACCCTAACAGAACGAGAATAATTTATGGTACCATCATCCAAAATTTTTGAATCTATTGAGTTTTACATTATGATATTCTGCACATCCAATGCTGCGTTATGGTGAGTGAATAATGTTTGCGGTAAAAATTCGTTGCATCTTCCTTTGATTCTGAATAATATTTTTTTTCGGAATGAATAATCACTCTAATTTCGTGTCAATAGCGCTGGTGGTTTTTGAAGTTCCATCAATCTTGGGAATTGTTCCTAGAATTCCTTCCTCATAACTATCTTATTTCAAAGGCCATTGAAAATTCGAATATTTTCGAAGTTTATTATTTATGCATCATTTAAATTCGAATACTTTCGAAGTTGATTATTTTTGCATAATTTAAATCACTTAAATATTGAATGGTTTTAAAATCATAAAATTAAAAGTTTGACAAAACTGTGCAAACAGGTTTTCAGTATCAGACACTAGAAATACTGCTCAAACAAAACAGTCGGATCAATTCTTCTGAAATTTTGTACAGAGATGGAACAAATGTTAGGAAACAAAATTTGACTTTTAATTTTGTGTAGGTTTAATAGTTTCTGAATTACAGCCCTTGAAATTTGTGCATCTTTTTTGGGGGGACACCCGTTACATACTATATAGTCCACCCCTCTGACAATTATTCTAGAGTTGAATTTAATATTTTCTCCCCTTTTTTGAAATTAGGAAAAAGCAGAATACATTAAAAGCTGAAAGAAATGAAATAATTATTTTCTCTAGGAATTGAAACGGCCGAGCGCACACGACCCGTCAAAAATGTTTAATAATGTTCAACAAGTCACGTGACATGCGTTCCTATTTATACTAACAATACAGGAGATGCTCATTCCGACTCTAAATCTGTTGGATTGATGTACCGAAAATTGTGGAGTTGATAAAGCTTGTATCACAAATACGCTCATCACATACTTTCTGTTGGTGGGTGTGACGGACAGACAGACGGACGCAGCTTCTATTATTGTATAGATAATTCGTTTCTATTCATGTTGGCTTTTTTTCCGAATTTATACTCTGAAACATATTCTATTATCTCTTCGAAGCTTTTCGAGAGAGGCACAATTCCGAAAATAATCACTTAATTTCTAAAATCTATGGCCTTATACGTACTAAATGGTGGCCACAGGTTACTGGTCAAACGAATTTAAAACTTTTCTTTTCGCATTATCAATTGAAAATATCAAACCATCACGATGAATTTCAATAGAAAAAAATCCAAAGAAAACTTCCATTTGCAGAAATAAACTGATTAGGGATTCTGGATACCATAATGTTAGTGAATGGGAATTGATTTGCCACAAAAAATAACGCAATAGATTTATTTCTTGTACTTCTTATAACCATCGATCAGAAGAGTGAGACACACGGACAGATGGACGGACAGACGGACGGACGGACGCGGTTTTTATTATAGTACTAGCGTGCACGGCCGATCAAAAATGACGGAATTCAATACCTTTCTTGAACAAACTTTCTAGACGTGGATGACAAAAATATAAATCCATCTTAGAAGTACTCATGATAAAAAATATTACTGTCCTTGTGCACTGGTGAAATTTATGAAATTTATGGTATTTGGAATGTTTTCAGTAAGAAAATTTGTACTATCGCATAAATGCAACAATCATTACAGCTGAGATAGTGCATTGCTTTCAGTTACAATATGTGTGTGACTAAGTGAAGTTTTTGCTAGTGTGATGAAATCAGATTCACTGCAGCTCGTTTATATTGTATTCTTTTCATGTGTCCTAATATCGATATTGATTACCGTACAACATTTCTAAATCTTCCTTAAGAAAAAGTAATTAATTATATTACGCCGAGAAAAAGATACCATTTCAGTTTTTACAATTGTAAAAACCTACTTGTAAAAATCTCCATTTCAGCGTATGCTTACTTCGAAACTGGGGAGTGATCAAAAGATAAAAATTGAACTTGAAAATGAAATCGTGAAATACAATATAACTTTTAAAGAACCGAACAACAATCGAAGAAAAACTTAATAATAAATGAGCCAAAATTTTCATTATTGATACATGTTAACTTGACTTAACAAGGAAGTAAACAAAGTAAAGAGATAAATTTGAAGTACATAGGTAGGCTACTTTATATTGCTGAAAAAATTAACTAATATTCCAGTTATTAACATAAGAATAAGCTAATTGTATTTTAATTGTCAATAGTGATAACATAACCTGACAACTAGATGTCTTTTTTCGTCAGGTTTTGGCAAAGACAAGTCATTATCATTGTATCATAACTTAAAGACTCAAAATATTTATAATCACAACATAACCTTAAGTTTCTGCAAAGACTAGTTATTGTCAATCAGTACATCAAAGCAAATCCAAAAGAAAAACAAGAAAAAATCGTTATAAGGAACCTCTGGTATAGAATATGGACACATCAAGAGCGTACAGAGTTACCACTCTTTACGTGAGCAGAGTGTATTGCATCAACTGAACACTGAACTGCTCTGCAAGTAACTTGCAGCACATTTACAACTAGTAAATGTGCATGACCAGAATGATACTGATGCAAAGATTAACAGCTCATGAGGTTACTGTGGTAACAGGTTCCATCTTCAATCATTTCCGTGTTGACGATAGTTGCAAACTATCCAATGAAGATCTGTTTCCTAACCCCAAAATATTTATAATGCTATTAAAAAAGAAGATATTCCTATAATTGAAGCATTACCCATTCATGCACTTAAACTATCCCTTAATGAAAACACTAATGATTTTTTCGCTCTTAAACTGTTTAGCTGAACTTCAGCTTGCTAGGTATGACGAAACTGCTTGATCATTTTGCTCCTGTCTCTCTTGTGTATAAAAATCGAGGTTTTTGTACAATATATCTAGTCCTAGTATTTCTGTGATAAAAAATTATTGATCCTTTGTCTAATCGTTTTCGTCTGTTATGATTTACGTATCTATAGTCTATATTACTTAAATGTTAGTTTTTGCGTTTTTCCAATGTGACTAAAATTGTTCTGTATATATATATTTTTTCAGCATGAGGATGACGTAAGATACGTCGAAGCGTTGAATTTAAAAGTAGACAGATATCTATATTTTAGTGAATTGCGCTGTATGTTAGTAAAAAAATGCTAGGAGCATTCCTGAACCAGCTTACACGTCAAGAAATTGGACTGTTTTCAGCAATTATAAATGATTTTTGCATAAATTAGAATAAAAGACCCAAAAAATAGCGACTCCACCCTCGATTCCACCACATCCGAATGACCGACTCTCACTCCGACTCCGACTCCACCACATTCGGGAAAGCGATTCCGACTTCATCCTAAAACATGCGACTCCGACTCCCGACTCCGACTCCGACTCTGCAACCCTGCTCTGCAGTCAGCTTTTAGAGATCATTGTCATAGCTCAAACCACCTTTTTAAAAGTTCTAATTTCTAGACGCTTTGCTGAGCTACAGATGCATTCGTGCTTAGAGTTTTGGAATCCTTGTTCATTTTTACCCACCCATAGACCTCTTCTAAATCGTGATCAAAGTACAATGTAATTAAACATTGCCCCAACTGTGTGAATTGACGGGTGTTCGGATGTGTATGAGGATAGATCTGTTTCTTTGCGTTGATGTTATTGTGTGTTTGTTTAATAACTTGAATTCGGGTATATGTGTACGTATGGCTTCGAAAGTTCAAGGAAATTCAGTTTTTTAATAGTTAGGCGTAGCTACGTATTTTTCGAAATATATATATTGTCATTCGTTTCTAATAGTTCTTACGATCTGTTCATTATCGTTTTTGTTCTTTGTTTGCCAGCACGGAGGATGGTATCGGAGATTCCGAAACGCTTTCTAGTAAAAGAATGTTTCCTTTTACATTGGTTCTTTTTTTCATTTTACGCATAAGATTACCGAAAAAATCGCCCTTTCAATTATATGTATTTCAACATCATGAGCAAGCCCAATTAATTCATTTATGTCAATGCTAAATATGGATACTACACCTTTTTCACTTCAAATTAATCTAAGTCAAGTTTAATTTAATCCAAGTCAAGTTCAATTTAATCCAAGTCAAGTTCAATTTAATCCAAGTCAAGTTTAAATTAATCCAAGTTAAGTTCAAATTAATCCAAGTTAAGTTCAAATTAATCCAAATCAAGTTCAATTTAATCCAAGTCAAGTTCAATTTAATCCAAGTCAAGTTCAAATTAATCAAAATGAAGTTCAAATTAATCCGAGTCAAGTTTAAATTAATCCAACCCTCAGTCGAATTATAAAATGACATAATAATTTGTTGATTCGAGTTTTTTGTATTAAATATGTATCTATTGGATGTTGTAAGTAAGACTGGTTTCGAGGAATTATTTACACTCATAGCTATTTATATACGTGAAATTCTACTTTATCATATCTATGAAATCATTTACATGCAAATACAAAAGGTTATAATTGAACGATATGTACATTTATTCTTTAAAAGAAATATACAAATGCGATTCACTGAGTACTATTGTACGATTCCGTTTGATCACAATTTATACATGTACGTTACTTTCCAGATGCATTCTTGCATTAGCAATATAAATATTACCTTCCATTCTAATTCCGTGTTAGTCAATGTGAAGAAATGTAGGATCCACTTACAATACACAATAATAATACAAGAAACAATGTTTCTAACTTAATACTGATTTTATTTGTGTGTGTTCACAATTCAATATATAATACTTTCATAACTTTAATATTCACAAAATGAGTATTATAAAAGGTTTTGAAGCCTTAAAAGTATTATATATTGAATTGTAAACACACACAAATAAAATTAGTAGTGAATTAGAAACATTATTTCTTGTATTATAATTATGTTTATTGTAAATGGATCCAACATTTCTTCACATTGACTAACAGGGAATTAAAATGGATGATAACATTTTTATTGCCAATGCAGGAATGTATCTGAGTAGTAATGTACAAATATAAATTTTAACCTAACGGAATCGTACATTAGTACTCAGTGATTCGCACTTGTATGTTTCTTTTCAAGATTAAATCTACATATCGTCCAATGATAATATTTGTACATGCATGTATTTGATTTCATAAGTGGAAAAGTGGAATTTCACGTGCATAAATATCTATGAGTGTAAATAAATCCTCGCAACCAGTCTTGCTTATAACATCCAAAAGATACATATTTAACACAGAAAACTCAAATCAACAAATTATTATGACATTTTATAACTCAGCTGAGGGTTGGATTAATATAAACCTGACTCGGATTAATTTGAACTTGACTCGTATTAATTTGAACTTGACTTGGATTAATTTGAACTTGACTTGGATTAAATTGAACTTGTCTTGGATTAATTTGAACCTGAGTTGGATTAATTTGAACTTGACTCGGATTAATTTGATCTTGACTCGGATTAATTTGAACTTGACTTGGATTAAATTGAACTTGACTTAGATTAATTTGAAGTGAAATAGGTGTAGTTGCTTTCAATTTTGACGAATTCATTGTCCAGCCACCTGACCATGAAAATCTCATTGGAGGCATCAAATCTGTAATCATAAGATCCTCGTGGTTCTCTTTTCCTGTTCTTTGATGCTTTCACAGGACATTTTTTCATTCTGTTTTCACTCACGGCTCAGGCTGCTTCAAATATTTCATCCCTGAGGTAAATTAGCGGATGAAGACTTGTAAATAAATTATCGAAAATACACAATGCGGCCGAGGATCTGCTACAACTTCCAGCATTTGAAGCAAAACCCTCCTCCCAAGTGAAAGATTGTCATGAGGCCCTTCCCGATGACTTGCCTCAGTGCAGATCAAAGTTTTGGCAGAATCCTGAGACACGGCACAACGCCCAAAACTTGTAGCCAAATCTTACGGGCTTTCCTTTTATATGAACTGTTTCAGTCTCTTATGGCCGTAGTTTTTGATAATCATTTCGCCCACGGGAGTTTTTTTCAAAAATCTAAAACTTATTTATTAATTTTTGCATCATTTGCATGAGGACACATGTTTTGCGTCCCCAGTCAGATTTATTTTCTCGCCATTCTTCGTTATTACAAAAATTAATATGAATCTTTGGCTGTTGGAAACGGTTCCGCGTCATAACATTTTGATTAGAGACCGGCCCAAATCTTCGTCATTTGACCAGTTGTTCCTCGAGCCTGGCAACTTGCATTAATTGCTGAAAAACATGATAACAGCAAAAAATGTTTTCAGTTTGTCCACTGAGAGGATACCAAAGCGGTCCTTACTTGATCTGAATATCAGATGCTCTCTTTCTTGATGTGATCGTATATTCATGGAGTAATGATTTCATAAAATATTTCCAGTCTGCAATATTACAAAGAGTCTTTCATTTTTCTGGTGGTTTCCAAATAACTCTCGGTTCTGCTAAGAATCTTTGTAAGATCAGGATTTTTTTTGTCCGTAGATGTTCATAGCTACACAGTTTCCGCTCTTTTTTGCAGTTTTTTGAGAGCTCTTCTGCCACAACGTAGAATAATTTTCAATTTGATTGTCCGTGACATTCAATTCAAGGGACCAAGAACATGGTAAATTTGAGACCAGTTTCATCTTCAGTCGCCTCATATTCATCCGTGAGTGAGGCAGTGTGCGTCGTAAGGAACATTAACTGCATTAGCGGTCTCACTTTCTTTTTCTTTATCTGATACTTCTTCCAATAATTGAACATTTCCATCCATTGTCAGAGTTTTGATACGCTGTCTTGACATCTGTAGGTGAAAGAATAAATAGTGATTATCTGATAAAATCTGATGAACTCAGTTATCATCAAAAATATTGCAGCACTGTGAAGTACCCGTTACAAAATATGTTCAACAAAAACGTAAAAAAAATATCCTCACATCACAGGGAGAGCTGTATTCTAAGCTTCCGTCTCAATTTGAATGCTGGAACTCAAATGATTACCTACACTGCACTCAGCCGTCACTCAAATTGCAATGTGTCGATGCACGCGTCAGTATGTAGTAGATCTCGAAGTTAAGTTAGCTGCACGTTCGACACACTTAGGCCCAGCGTCATATTTATAGGAGAGCCATGTTTCGACCTTCATTACGGGAATAATCGGGCAGAGCCGCATGACTTTTGTATTCAGTTGTGTAAACCAACGTGTAACCAAGTAAGGAGCTATATATGCAATGCGTAACCAAGAATAGCAATACATACGTGCCGTTTGATACTATATGTACAAGTTCATTCGCCACCAAATAATTAGCGTTTTATACATTTTCACAAGAATTTTTAGGTTGTTTTCAAAAACTCGTGAAAAAAAGTTGATGAGTTTAATGACAATTTATTCCTTCCTAAAGGTAATTATGCTGTTAGAATTGTCAATGCATGTTATCAAAAACAATTTAAAGCGAACTATGTTAGCGTCCTGTATGTAGGACAACGGGACCTAATGAGTTAAATTGAGCAATGCATAGTGGACCGTATGACTGAAAAGTAAATTAGAATGCATGATTTTTGCTCTAGCGTAACTTTTTTACTTCTTGCATAACCTTCAACACTCCTTGCCCTCACGTGAAAATTCGCTTCGGACTGTATATTCTGAGCGTCAGAGGGAGCAGGCAAAAACACGGTATTGTAATGATGTTCTTCTTTCGTTGCTGAAGAGTAGAAATCATAAACGGCTTGCCATAGATGTTGAGCGGTTTAATATTAAACGTTAATGTCAAATTATTGAATAAACAACTTTCAAACTTAGGGAGAATAGACCAGAGCCGTTCAACTTATACGAGAGCAAGATATAGGTGCAATAGTGGAACATCGCGGGAACTGAGGGCACGAGATTTTGGAAGTCTTATAACACATTTTTGACGGTAATACTATAACATGAATTAAAGGATATCACGAGCGTTTTTTCTTTTTGGTACGAGTATGCAGTGTTGTAACTCAATTTAATCAGGTATATGTAGCCAATTCTCAAGCAGCTTCAAAGTGAAAAACATTGAAACCTAATTCGGTGCAAATCGTAGCAAAAGCTTTCTTAAACTTTATAAAGTAAATGCACAGATTTTCAAGAACGTAGAAATATCTAATTTGCGCTAGCAAAATTGCAGCATGTGTGAGGAAGATTCGTGAATAACAATTAAATTTTTAAACTTTAGAGACTCAGAACATTTTAACGTAAAATTTCGCTTTTGATTATGAGGTCAAGTTGAATGATCAGTCGCGTTGGGTAAATATGATAATTACATATTGTGTAAAATTTGCTTAGAGATAAACTTATAATCCATGGTCACGTTTAGATGGGGAAAAAAGGACGAAAAAGTCACGTTTCTAGCATTCGAACACAACGTGAGTTGGCGAGATATAGTGCCTACATCAGCGCGTATGCTGCAGGCCGTGTTGACCATGAGCAGACCGTGCTGACAACTTCACTTTACATTGCGACTGTTTATACCTTCAGAGAGCTCCAGGCGGTACATGTACAATATATTTATTACTGTCAGAAGGAGTGCAGCGACTGAAGTATATACTGGAACTTCCAGTAATAGTAAGTTATGTCGGCCAAAAAGTCAGGGACTAAAATTAGATGAAGTATGCAGGTTGTGTTTCGCGACAAAATTATCCTGGAAAAACGGATCCTGGCGCTTCGGATTCTAACATTGTGTGATGTAGATGATTAAAATCGCTCTGTACTATGCATCTTTCCTTAAGCTTGATATCTTTTAAGTCGAGTTTGTCTGATGAACGACGTTGCTGAGTAACATAATAATTAATTCTAATTTTAAAATATATGAAAGGCGTTGCTCAGGCTTTATAAGTTTTTTGAAGAAAAAGTTTTTTACGATGTGCTAAATTACAACACTTACAGATACCTTATTCTGCAAAAGTGCATGCGCGTATGACTTTAGAGGCGGTTAATTATGTAGCGCTTTTATTTTGCTCAACGTTTGCAATTGCCTTCCGTTTGTTTTTGGACTTTTGCCCTCATGCCATCTTCAAAGCTTGCTTAACGTGTTGCATTTTTAACGTGTGATTCTTAGAATGAAATATATTACCATTGAAACGTGCCCGTTATTTACTAAAATAGGTCACACCTTTTTCTATATCAGTTTGCCTTCACCTATGTACCCTTTCCATTTCCCCCTCGCATTTCCTCTATTGTTCCAAGGAGGGTTTTAATTTTTCTCGAGAAACTGTACTCCTTATGTTCTCTATTGAGAGACACTCAAGTCCCGTGGCAGTTTTTCACATTTGTTACAAATTTACGGACAATTTTATGAGAGCACAAAGAAAGATTATTTATGGACATTTGCTGACAACTGACGCTCCAGATGTTTCCAGAACTGATGCGAATCTTGTTTGAATATGAATTTCTTATTTAAAACACTGGCCTTCATCCATGGAATGATTTCTGTTTAAAAAGACCTTGCACAAGGATTTGACGTTTGGTTTTTCGTTGTCAAAGCAAAGGCGAGTAAAGACGTTAAGTCCACCAGAGAAAACGCTGAGGCATGACTCTAGCTCGTTTTTCGTGGTCATAGTGAGTTAAACATCTGTTCTCCAAGAGGCTATTCAGTTATCATTACGGCTGTCTCAAGCCCAATCAACTGTGAAAATCTTTTCATGAGGAAAGAACTTGATTGTCTGCCCGCTGGTTCAAAACTTTCTTGCACCTCATTTAATGAACTTCTTTCACTTTATTTGTAAGAAGTTTTTTATCTTGCGCATGAGAAGTTAGGCCAAGTCCTTTGATCGCTCTGTGAATTGTCATAATGCTGAAGAGCCCATTCTTGGCCAATGTCGAACAATGAGACGAGTGCATTGGCATGGAGGCTTCCTTTGAGGCCGGCAGGAAAGGAATTTGCGAATTTTATCTTTTCTTTGAGTATAGGTGGATCTGAAACCTTGGTTAGATTCATCAAAGCGCTGACTGGTATCGTAAACTGACTGCCTAAACTAGAGGAGGATTTTACAGTGAAGGCTGAGCTTCGGCCTGCACGATGAAGTTCACTAATAACTGAAGGTCTCGACTGCTCTTAAGTAACAGACTTCAAATGTTTTTGCTGGCTTTAAAGGTAACTAACATACCTGTTGAATTTTTTGTTGCCAATTTTCACAGGGATCAGAGTTACCAATTATTTTAATTTGTGGGGATTAATATGAAAAATCTTGCACAATGGCTGTGGAATTACTGATAGCATGTGCTGGCTCTAATTGCTGTTATTTAGATAACTTTTGTAGAGTCATTCAAGTATTGACAATAAGAGTAACATCTCGAAATGCATAGCTGACCCTTTTCCGTGATCTATAATAAATATCTCTCATCTAAGTCTCACAAGTTACTTGAATTAGTGCGATATAGTTGTCGAGGTTTCGTTGCAAAATTGTTACTGGAATTTTATGATCACTTATTCCGATGTTTCTTTTGAAATAACTGTTTACTGCCCCCGGCGATTGAGAGGCCGTGTAAGATGTGAGCATCACTGTTTATTCTATGTCGTAGCGCATCAAAATTCTTCAGGCTATTTGCATAAACAAGGGCGAATGTTGTTCGAAGACTCGGGCTAAACGTAGAAGAAACCGGGTAATTTTGAGCGTTTGTAGATTATAGTTTTGGTTGTAGCATGCCATCAAAATGAACTGATGGAATGGTCTATGTAAACTCTTTCTCTACATACTGAGGCAGAACAGACGAAGAGAATGAGTCCCATGTAAGATTCAGTAAAATGCTAAGAAATGTTGTAAAAAATCAATAGGACTGGAGAATTTAAGTCGATTTTAATCCGACTTTTATTCAATTTTTTCCCGTTACGGTCGGCGAAAACACAGGAGCATGTTAATACGTGCATCGCTAATTTGATTCTAATGCTAGTAGCATAGTGTTTAAAAATTAGAGCAAAATTCATTACTAGGGGCACTTTACTTGGTACAAATCATCTGTTACCGATATGCGACTTAATTGCTTCATTCTTGCTAGTGGAAATAAATAGGATGAATTCAATCAAAACTTTCATGCATCATAGATAAGCAATTACTGTTTCAACTATTTGAGTTTCAAAGGGAATATTAGATATTTTGAGGATTCGAAAACTTGGACTCAAGTTTTTCCAAATCATCAAAGCGTGGTTCTTTTCAGTTATTGTCTCCAAAACTATTTTGAATTAAATTCATGTAAAACCTGATCAGGTGATTGTCTGCAGAATTCTTGAGTAGGAAGCCAATGTTTGTTCATGTGACGATTGCGTAAATAACTATCCCCTCTACATGACGCACGTAAGCTTTTCAACGTTGACGCATCAATAGATGCGAAAAGTGTAGATTAACATTTGAAACATTTTTCCTGTGTTCTTCTATTGATGATGAGTTCTCATCTCTAAAAGTTATAAGAAATTTAAATATATATTTCGTTATTTTCATAGTTATAAGTTCGATCGATAATTTCATCAGTCAATAAATTCGACTTTTTCCATTTTGCTCATACATATAATCAGTTCTATTTCCCCCATAAAGTGGTAATAGGCAAGCCCTCGATATATCTGCTTTTAAAACTCTCATAATGATGGCTATACCCTTGAAAATTTTGTCATTTTTATGTTTCTAACTCCTGCAGAGTAAAAATTTCCGTCGAAAGATTGAAACTACTTATATAACATTCAATCGATCGAGAAAAATGCATCCCCCAAAAGGGTCTATAGCTTGAGTGGAATCTGGCTTAGTTTAATGCTTCTTATTTGAGTGCTAGAACTTCGATTTCCATCATATTATAAAGGAACTGTGCGCTTGCAATATCCGGGTGGAAAGCGTTATCATACGCCTTAATTAATTTCCAACCATTCAAAACAGGAGCTTTGAATTAAAAAAAAAATTTCATGTATACCGTAGCTAAGCAAGATGAACAAACGATTTTCGATTAGTTAATTAAATGAAAACTTACCATTAATCTCTCTGCGGTTCTTCACTGCCATTGACAGAGTGCGTAAGGCCACCCACATATGATCAGTTAGAAATTTACACTAAATGAAGACATTGCGGCTGAAGCATAATTTGCTGAAGCCACTAAAATATCAACCACATCTGTTAAAGAACCCTGGAACTGAATTAATACTATGAGAGAACATATTTATCCAGGTACAGGAATGTTGGGGAAAAAATATTGTGATTGTAGTCATTACTGATCATGAGATAATGCATTTCAATTCAATAGGTACCTTAAGATTTCCACTTCTAAAGAAACAGTAATAAAAATATCAGATGTATTGCGCTGACTAATTTAGCTAATCGTGCGTACATTCCCTTTGTATTC
This sequence comes from Morinoia aosen, assembly GCA_030386875.1. Lineage (NCBI taxonomy): Eukaryota > Metazoa > Arthropoda > Malacostraca > Amphipoda > Talitridae > Morinoia > Morinoia aosen. The sequence continues at coordinate 48,340,983 of CM059575.1, forward strand.
ATGAGAAATGCATAGTTGGACTTGGGTGCTTTCATTTCTTATCCATCACAGCTTTTGTTCATTTGTAATTATTTGAATACGCTGTAAAAATTGAGGTTTGAATTAGTATATGCTATTACTCCTAATATTCAAAAGATAAAATACTTGATTATGACGAGAGAGACGATAAAATTTGAAATTAAGGTTGAGATGATGATTAAAAACATTGTAGTGATTCATTAACCTAGATGTTAATTAAGATGATAGAGGGAAAAGGAAAGATGGTCATGTTTGTTTTGCTGCACAAGGTATATGATCACATAAATCGTATAACTTGACTTCTTATTTACCTCGTTATGTTTCCTAACTATGTTTTATTAAATTGCAAAATAAGGCGACGGAATTCATGTGCAGAAATTGCTTATCTAACTCAGTGAAAGTCATTGGGAAACTATCGATAAGTGAATTACATCTTCATTCGGAGGCAAAAATAACAAATAAAAACCACCAATGTTCGATTAACAATTATCTTCCCAACTAATTTAACGTGAAAAATTATTTTCCTCCATTTTAAACGGCAACATTAGAAGAAGAGCGTGACTAGTTTAGATTTAAATACTTCTCTCTGTTTGCAATAAACCTGTTTCAGAAATAAACGCTAAATGCATTCGGAATATTCTTTTCAATGTTAAAACTTCTTCAGAAGTTTTCAGCTTATCAGTGTCTCACTGTTCCAATATACTAAGGACCAATTTTTAAAACATTAGATTGTATTGTCAATCTTGTCCTAGGCTCTGAGCACTGATAGAAATTAGGTGATAATCACCTAGATGATTGTTCAATTATCTCTACATGAAGGTGAAACACTCTTTAAATTTAAAAAAGTTTGTTATCACTGCTGGAAATAACCTTCATTAGAATAGTTTTACGCGTAACAAAGTTCACATATACACCTATAAATTGGTTTCACTTAGTTGCACAAATCAGTTGCAATTGTTGTTAATACTACTTCAACAATTATCTCGAACTTTTTATGAAATCGAACCAAATTCTCTTCCGAAATTGTTTAGGTTGTTGCGGCTAATATGATTTAATTATCTGATATTTCACCGTATTGATCCAAGGAAGGCAGCACTTTTATTGAATCACAGGTACTCAAATGATAATAAAGGTTTCATCGCAAATTTAATTCAAATGATCACGCATCAATAAAACGAAGATCTGAATGAGCAAATATAGTTATATATTAGAGTAAAACCTTAATAATTAAACGAAAATTTGTATAATTATTTTTTTTAAATTTATTTTTATTTAGAAGATGCAGGAAATACCGAAATTTCGCTATTGAAAAAAATAGGTTAGTTAGTAGTGAAAACCTTTACTTTTTCCCCATAATTATTGAGATTTCCAGCACTCGTTTTTATTTTACTCTGTTTTAAATAAAGCACTGATTATCTCTTCCCCAAATCTAGCACTGCCTCCTCCAAGTTAAATAACGCTTGCCAATAGTGAAACCAAGAAAGCTGAATACATTCTTATTTTCTGTCGTATCAGAAACAACGTTATTAATCTGATGTCCATACGCATATCACTGGAAATCACTCCATATATCCTGAGATTTCCTAATCCCTGGTTAGCCCAGTTCCATGGAAATTCAACGATTTTTTCGGACAGAGCATGCCTTGAGTCATGAGCATTGAGGACGTAGTAAGAGGGCACTAATTTGAGAGAAATGTGAAAAAATTGCAGATTTTTGTTCCAATATTATAATTTTTTCAACAAACAAAAACCCCAGTCAATAATTATCTACAAGTTATGAAGTTATAATAAATACAAAGTAAAGTCAGTGAAAAAGTTAATAACGATTTACATTCAGAAAAAAACCTGTGGTGACCAAAGGAACAACCAGCAGCTTCAGTTTCAATTAAGTTAGAGCTTGTCCTTGGGGTGCTCACGATCACTGTGGCACGGTTTCTTCAACTTTCTTTGACCAAGCTATATCGATTCTCCGTAAAACAAGAACGAACGTGATCGTAACACTTCTCGGTCAATATAAATGATGAAGTAAAGCGAACTTTGGTAAGTCATCGATTGCTGTATCCCAATTTATATTTTACTTAATCCCTATTGAACAAGTCTGTCTGCAGGTAGCAGATTTGAGCTAGGATTATCCCTGAGGGGCTATTGAGGTCTTGGCTCAGAGGGATGGAGGCGATTTTAATTTTCTTGTTATGCATTGATTTACATATCTTCCTAATTATTGATTATTCTCTTTTCAGTGTTTGAAGTTCTTTCGTCGGTATAATTCTGCATTACATGATCGTCCAGGAAAAAAGGCCTTTTTTAGCCATCATCTCTGACACATTATGGTTACCACAGTATTCAATCAATTTACTTGAATAATTCCTGGTATTCTTGTGTTACTATACTTATATCCTTCATCAATTCGAGAAGAGTAATCGATTGTACGAATTATAACGAAAAGGGAAAATTTCGCACAAACATTTTCATGACCGATTTTGGAACCTTTTCAGTTAAATTCTAGTTCACTAAGTTTGAATAATTCTAATTAAGGTGGGGGTACAGATAAGATGTTAGGTTACTCGGTGTACAAAATTATAAACTAAATTTACACAGAACTGCTAAGTGCTAAGGCATAACCCTCGATCTGCCAATGCTCCCCTGTATGTAAAAGAAATGGAAAATGAAAGCATACTTCAAATTGCAATGTTTATTGCGTGTACTACGCCTTTATTTTTTCTTGCTCACATTGAAATTATTTAAGTTCACTGATCAAAATCGCCCCGTACATTTCAAATTTATATTCTTGCTACAACAGGTCTGAATTGATCAGTCTGTTAGAGTTGAGAGTTATATACTGATGAGCCGATGCTTTAGATAATTTCTAAATATTTAGAAAAAAAGTAATATATCTGAAAAGACCATGACCCAGAAATATCTAAGATTACAAGAAAAATCAATTATCAGGGCTTTGATATACCAATTTGTAAGCTAAGATTATGAAAAACGAATTGGTTCCAGTACCATTTGCGAATATAATGTATATTAGCGAGAGAAAGAGAATGCACAACAAAAAGAAATAGAAGAGTCTCCCGCCTAGTTATATGCGCATACTGATAGATTTTTTTTCAAATGTCGATGGATACTAACATGCGGAGGTTGGAAAACTTTGAGGCTGGGTCCGCAGTTCTTGAGTGACAGCTTTTAAAACTTAGTCCTTAGTGAAAGAGCGTTCCCTATTGGGGGAGTTGAGTGGTCAGATTAGATTACTGTCTTTGCGAATGGAAACACCTCCTTGCTGTGCGCTCCTAGCGAATTTTTGGAGTGCAGTGCGCCAAAACCTAAGACAGCTCGCACTGCCACGCGTATATTGATGCTCTACAGCATAGCATCACGGGGAACGTCCGGCCACAATCAAGGAAATGGCTGTCACGTTTCTTGTATGGGATCTAAATCTTGGAAATTTGGCATACGTATGTATTTCTTAAATAAATACGGGACGTATACCCAGACTTTTTCCCATTTTATAAATAAATACTAATATAATGGGAAAAAAAGAGGTATTTTCAGAAGCTATCTTTTCCGAAAGTTTTTATCGTAGAACAATGATTTAGGTATCACTGAATGCGCAATCAAATGCAGCGTAGCTGGACGTGGGTTTGTTTTAGAACTCACGATAGTTTATTTTTCATGAAATTTCAAGAAATTTTTTGAAAAGTCAAGCATTTTTCCGTAGACTTCTCTATGTGACTAAAAAATGCCATAAATTATAAACCGAACCCACGCCCAGCTATGCAGCAACTTTTTGCGCATTCAATGAGACCTAAATCATTGATCTACGATAATAACTTTCGAAGGAGATAGCTTTTGAAACAGTTCATCTTCAAATGTTCAGGAAGCGCATTTTTCTAATTTTTTTACTTTTTATTTGCAGGCTATATTGCCTGGAAAAATAGACGCAGTTGACGTTCAGAAAGCCATCAGAAGATATGAATATCATTTCTTGTACGTTTGTTGGTTGTTCCTTGAAAGAACCGGTAGTATGATCACCGCTCCAGGAGTGCACGCTGCGGCGCCCTCCTCGACGCGCTCCTCCCATTCCTCCTTCGTTTTCCCCTCTAACAGAGCAAAGAACGTTGTATAGCTTTGCTAGATTGTAGACTAAGGAGTTCTGTGTCGAATAGACCAACAAATCAAAATCTAGATATTTCTGGTTCGTGTAAAATGCGGACTGTCTGACGCTAGCAGCTGCATTCGAATCCACCCCTTCTTTCCCTCGTTTCCTTTTCTCACGCAGCACAGAACGTTCTGAACCTTCGTTAGCTTGTAAGCTAAAGACTTCTGTATTAAATAGAACAACATAATCCACCAAAATAAGAATTTTTAGGGGCGTGGCACATGTACTTGCTGGTCAGTGCTGGCTGCTAATTGCCCCCCCCCCTTCCCAACCCCATTGCCCCCCTTACGATGCTCAGATCGTTCTACAAATTTGACAGCTTGTGAAGTGGGCATATCTCTAGCGAATAAAGCATTAACAAGAAAACCAGGAATTTTCCTGGATTCTGAGTAGACGTCCCCATTCAGCAGTCTCCCTTTCTTTGATGCACGAATAAAAAGTTATTTTCATTTTTCAAATTGGACATGGATTTATTGGCGAGAAAGACTTCTTATCTTCCCTCAATGCTTGATTTTTATCTTTTCCATGCGGGCTCCTAAGAACGTCAGATGTATGTATGTGCGGGCCAAATGCACTGAGAAACATTACTTCCTCGGTAAACTTTTTGTTGAAACTTTTCGGTATTCTCCTGAGAAAATATTCTGCGAGTGGTTACGTTACAAGAAAATAACTTACGAAACAGGTAATTTCCTGAAGGAATATTTTTTTTACTTTAAATTTTAAAAAGCTTTATGAATTGAAGTTAATATTCATGAGATTTAATTTCCTAAATGATTTTGCTGAAGAAATTCAATCTTATCGCAGTGAAAATGTTTTTCCAAAATAGATTGCGATGATTTATTCTCCCTCGTTGAAACCTACACATCTGAAATAAAGAATTCACGATTTATTTGAAAATTTTGAGCTCATTTTATTTTATGTGAAATTGAGTGGAATATGGTAAAAACTTATTATATATACAGTTATGTATCCCGTGACGTTCTAATTTATTAATCCTAATTTTGTACATCCCAAGCTAATGCAATTTAAGGTCAATAATTCTTGTGCATAATAAGGCGAACCTGTTGTGACATGGTTAGACTAGTATCTATATTTTTTCAAAATGCGCAATTTCATTCCAGATGAGTAGATACACGTATATTGATATTCAACCGTACAAAACTATATATATTAGCTGCTGAAGGAACCGATCTATCATGTGGATTGGTGAGGATCTGATAAAAGCTGAGAAGGTTATCGTGAAATTGGCTAAAGAATAAACAGTAAAAGGATACTTAGCCCATCCATCAAGGAGGATAACGTATTCTGATGATGTTATGAAGTCTATCAGTGACCGTGATCTACGTTATATAAAAAGGCAACTGTTCCGAAAGCCTTGTTTTACATCCAAAATACTCTTTTGCAAGCAATTGTTACGTCTTTTTCCAAATTCACGAAATGTAGGTTACTCTATATGGGGAAGAACGACATGCTCGAAAAACGATCTCCCTGGACGCCACTACGGGTGTTATTGCGGTTAGAATGGGCTGAAACGTCCATGACGACGAACGTGAAGCGAGGGACATTCGCACATGAGGCGAGAGCAACTCGAGACGGGCCTAGCTGCCGGTTATGGGAGAGGTTGGGTTAGAAATAATGACGAGCGTCGTTATCGCTTTCGTCGCCAAGAGGGAAGAGGAGGTACTATAATGATTTTGGCAAGAATAGTTGTCAATGGAATGACTGGACCGTTTATAGCACCGGAAAGAGTAACTGCTAGCCCCTGTTGAATGACGTTGTTGAATGACGGGTCTCTGCAGAGGCGCAAAAGGCTCATGTTTCAGCATGATAACGCGACGTCTAATAATTCTGCAAAGAACACTCTAGGTTTATTAGTCACTCTCTGGTTCGTTGCAAGGGTTTAAATGGTCAGCTTACCTTCAAGAATTAAACGCAATCAAGAACTTGTGAATTACAAGGACGGTAGGAACAACACTTCGAAAAAAAGATTTGTGGGGCGCTATTCAGGTGTCTTCTTGCAATGTGACCCGCGATAAAATAACAAAATTAACTGATCGTGCTCATCGCCGATTGGTAAAGGTTCTTGAGGCGCATGGTTTTTTGTGCAATATCGGGTATTTATTTTGTTCGCTGCAGGATCTACCATAATTTGTTTCATGTTAATCGAACATTATGCAACCATATGTACTCACGTTCGGCAATACCTTCTGCTGGAAATCTCTTCTTTTTCACGTAAGCGTTAAAATTACGGAATAGCTCAATCTCTCATGTATGGATCATAAGTGATTAAGCTAACCCTCGCATATATTGAATAGCGGTAAACAAAGTTTAGAATCAATAAAACAGTTGTACGCTAGAAAATATGCTCCGCATCTAACCAGAAAAACAGCTTTTAAATTCGATGCATAGTTAGCAAGTTGTTTCCATTTAAACATAGGGTTGTTTTTTGTGTAAATATAAGTGCATACACATTATTTTGAACAATACAGCGATCGAAAATTTAAGGACGTGATATAAATTTCATTCTTAAACCTGTTATAGATATGTAGATATCGATAGTACGTATGCATAGCCACTACTCGTAGGACTGGATTATTTTTTGGATCAAAAGGGTGTGATTGCTAACGAAAATTTGCAGCCGAATTTCACAAAAAAATTGGGAAATTCGGCGTAGATGCTGCTGGCTTCTCCTACAACCGATGACTGCAGAAAAGTTCGCTGTCGATTACCTCACTCCCGACTGGCGAAAACTTCGTCAGGAGTATCTCTAGTAATAATTTCTGACTGGGAATAAAGTGAATAAGATTACTGAATACCAGTTACCATTTTTTCAGTTTGATTTCAAATTTCTCTCTGTGTTTGAAATGACAATTTTCAGAAACTACGATAGACGAACGCAACCTTGCTGCCAGGCAATAGTTTACGGTTTCCACTTATAGCGTGTTGTTTACATCGAACGTAATGAGTTTCCGTCTTCTCAATTATCACTCACGCTCGAACCAGTGTTTCCACGTTTTACAGTATTTACTCAGCATTTTTTAAGGTGGGTGATCGAACAATGTATTTTTTCCATTTTCTGTAGCAAGGGTTTCAAAATCTTATGCACATTAATAATTATACTAATCTCGAATGTTTTCATTGCGAGAGTCTCTTGAAAATACGATGGTCTAGAGTTAAAATATTATATTGAAGGCTGTCATTTTTATTTAACAGACACTATAGTGGACGTTATGTTTTGTTTTACCTCACTTACAGGATTTGTACAAACTCGGCTGATAGTGCATTATAATTGTTGCACAATTAAGTTTACGAGATGATAGTCTTCATTGCAAGTGGTTTTATACAAACGCTACTTGTGAAGTGCTGACGCTCTCCGGTGAAAGTGCAAGTGTAAGACAGCTGAAATGATTTCTGCGAGAGGGTTTTTAGTTCGGTTACTGGTTAATATTGCTCACAGATGAAACACAAACTCGTACCTGAATCATTTTCGTCAAAGGTTCAGCGAATTTGAAAATTATTGCAAGTACTCACGTTAACTTCTCTTGATCTATAGCGCAAATTTTCCAAAATCTTCAAAAGCAAATCAATACAAGTTGGGAGGTTCGTATTGAGCATTGCATAAAATGAGTAATTCATTTAGTACAAAAACATAAACTATGAATATATTCCTGGATTGAAACCAACCTGAAGACTACGCCAATGTACTCGCCTCCTGAACAATAGTATTTCACCAACATTATGAACGATGTGTTCCTTTTCGTTGAGCCAAGAGTGGGTGTGAAAACATTCATGTTAAAGTAGAAAGATATTCCGGGCCACTCTCATACGATAAATTAACGAACAGTTTAATTCAAACGTATTTTTCCAGAGTTTTTACTACGGTCGAAGATTCATGGCCTGCACATTAATTTCGAGAAACAACTACGGTCATTGCTGTTTTTAAACTGCGAAGTTAGGGTCTTAACGGCCTCGATTGGTGCAGCTCGCTACAACTGTCCAAAAAGCTTAGGAGGCATCTTGAAGAGAAGAAATGTGAATTGAGGAGTGGACAGAGACTGAATCTCAATCCGATAAGCGTGAGGTCGGTGGGACGAGACACGAGGAGGAGCTATTCCCAATCCGAATTTTTCCGTCGGCGAACCGGTATTTATTATCGATTTCCATCGTTTATCGTAAGATTTCCGACAGTAAGTAAATTACTGGTGATCACCGGTAATTTAAGACGATATAAATGCCCACCGACAATGATGACCGTTATCTACCGTCGATTTTTGACGGTCATTTCGACCATAGAAAAACGCTGGTAAAAATACGATCGTTTTTACGCTATATTTTATAATTTTAAATTAACGGTAATGCTGGATGGCACAAGCCTAAGTTTAATTGATGAAAAGTTACACAATATTATGTGATGTATTTTTAAGTCAAATATAATTTAACTTATCCTTTACATGCAACAGTCTGACCCTCAATTCTTCCAACATGAGAGTCAAAATCTTAAGTTCAAAATTAAGATATTGCAGGAGCAAATTTACATATTTCGCTATTTTTATACGTTCTAATTTTTAAGACGTTGGAATATGAAGTTCATTTTTTCTAATTTAAGCTTCAAATGTTGAGCATTTGACATGAAATATCTGAATTTTAGCGTTTGATAATTTCTTTGGAAATAAAAGGATGAATTTTAATAATACAGCACGATTATTGTGAAAATATTGAATAGGTGCATTTCATTTAAATAGATTATTTATATTTAAAGGAAAAATCCTGGATGTATAAAATGCATAATTATATTTAGATGTCAACTGACAAAATGTACTTCTGACTTTATTCAATATTTAACTCACGCTTCAAAACGTTTCAAAGGATATTAAAGGTTCCAGTTCTTTAAAACGTGACCGTTTCGATGAGTTGGAATATCAGTGTTAAGTTCTTTTATACGGTTGAAGAGAACGCGATCTTAAACCAAAAGGACTTATTTTTAAATACATCAATTTTATGTGAATTTGTTAAGTTTTACATGTTCAAAAGATGAACGACCTATAACCCTATATACATTCACAGCATCAATTAATGAGAATGTTTTAAAAGTTGTTAATTTTTTCTAATGAAAATATTTCTTTCTCAAATCAGAGAAAAAATACGAGAAAAATTACTCGAACCTTCGCGTACAGAACACGAAGTTCCGAACGTTTATGTAGGCTCGAGTTCGAAAATTGTGCAAATATTTGCAACTCTAGCTATAAAATAGCTAGATCCAGATAGGTTTCGTTCCATCTAGATATCGACTTGGGTATTCTTGCTACTAGCTGTAAATCTAGATAGCGTAAAAATATCCTAGATAGTTTCTAGCTAAAAACATCAAAAATGAGTTCGGAGCTGAAATACGTTAAATTTGACATCAGTTGAGACAATATATTCCATGTTTGAAAGGTGTTCAAGCGTTGTTTGAGTGTCGATTGTTCCTCGTTCAGTTCAGTCACGTGAGTCTGTGTGAGAGATTCAGTTTCCGCGAGAAGTTAGTTGTACTTGGGATTAGTCGGGACTCGGTACTCGGAAACATAAGTGATCAGTTTCTCAGTTATCAAATTGTGTGTATACTCGTTTGTGATACTGTGACTCCCTTGAAAATAATGAAATTTAGCCCGTCACAGTATTTAAGCTACGGAAATCTGATCAAACTGTGTATGTTTTAGCTGTGAAAGTATAGAAATTTCGTAACTATTCATGCTGCATAGCTTTCACTTGCTGACCGTGTGTGACTCATCGGGAATTCAAATTGGTAAATTCAGTTAACGGGCCTGATTAAACGCTGTAATTCCACAGTTAGCTACTAATTAACTAGGTATGAATAGGCTCTTTATTTGATTATATTTTATATTTCATGATTTATGACCTTCGTTTTTAAGATAAAATACGTATTATTGAAAAGTATTTTTATTGCATCAAGAAATGAAGTCGAAATCATGAAATAGCTCAGCTGGTAACATGAATGACTAACAAGTAGCATGCTATTTGACTTAGTTGCTCGAGTTGGAGCAGTGTTGTGTAACAAATAACTCATTCTCTAGGTTTGAAAATAGTATCTTGAACTGTGAAAGATTTGATTCTCATTAATTACAAATTTATGCAATACATGACAGAACTAAGATCTAACTCCCGAATACTATTGTTGGTATTTGAATATTTTTTAATTGCTTCACTGCTGATGTAAGATTTCAAAAATTGATTGAACGGTTTTAATGCTCACCTTTGTGCATTCACATGAGAAATGGATAGGTGTTATAAAGATTTATGTATCCATTACAAATAAGACATGACTGTACCATGTTTAACTGTGTACAGTCATGAACAAGGATTTCTGAATATAACAGCTGACTGATGCTAACAAAATCCCAGTTTGACCAAAAATTATAGTAAAATATCATTTTACACTCATGTTCAATTGTGTTGAGGGGTAATTTCTGAAAATTTAGTTAACTTATCCCTACCAATTTAAATAATGTTTGCTTTCAACTTAGTAGAGTAAATTGTTTATGGGATGAAAATGTACTTAAATATGTATGTATAACATTTCAAAATATCAATCTACAATCTGTCTCTGAAAGATGCTGTCCAGGAAATGAGAAGCATTCAACTCTCATACATTGGATACTATGGCAATGTTTCTCTTTGGATCCTATTATTCGTATAATGTTGGTATAGAAATTTTTTGATTGGTTTCAGTTCAAAAGTAAAATTTGTTGATCAATTTCCGGTAAATCTGAAGGATATGTCAGTTACCGATTTTGTAAATTTCGATGCCTTAGCATAGTTAATTAGATCGAAATAAACAAGTTCGCAAAGGAGGGCTAGGTACGCTTGGCGTTTCTTTATATTTATCACGATGTCTCTAGTAATCCAGGGCTTTTGTTTATTTTTCGGTGTAACTGTACGAGTTACAATTGGGCAACACTGGTTGTATGCGTTCATTATAGTTTCAGTCAACTTTACTACTGATTCATCAATGCTCCTTGCATTATTTTTTTGTTGGGTGATGTGCAATGTTGGCATTAAATCTTCTAGAACGGTGCGCATTTCTTCTAAATTTGATTCGTTTATTTTACGATATGAGTAAGTTTCAGCCCGTGCTTTGGTGCACGCAAGATAGACATTTTTCTTAATAAGAAAAACTGGAAAATGATCTGATAAGTCAGAAGTAATTATTCCAGCAAGAAAAGATAGACATTGAAATTTATTCCAGATATGTGAGAGGAACCAGTTACCAAACAAAAAATGATTAAGTTTATAGGACCTGGTTTTAACCGTGTGGTAACATAATTCCTATTTTGATTTAATCACTGCGTTTAAGCACTGTGTATTTATGAAAAAACTATTGGTAAATGTTAATTGACTCCAGAAATATTATTTGAGAAAAATGTTATGAAATATTCTCACATTATGACTCATATGTACGGATAGACACTTTCTGTTGAACTTTTGCTATCTTGACTCTACAAATCTACAATATCAAAGGAGAGCTTGAGTTTGATGATTGTAAAATGAGTTCATGTAGGAGATTGTTCTCACTCTAATGATAACAGACATGAATTAGTTTTTCATACTTGCCCAAGCAAACTTGTTTGACTTCAAACTTTGTGTGTACAATAAATTGATCTCAGAGTCGTCCAGTAATGCAAATGAAAGCTTAGTCAGAGATATCCCTCTAGATTTGCTTGAGTTCTGAACCTAAAGATAGAAGTTCATTTCATAGCAATTCTTCCAATGATGCTTCTATTAGTACTTCATATTAAATATTAATTCAGGTTTGCACGACCTATCCTGGTGAATTGTGAAGTATTTAGACCTTATTAAGTGAAAGCTAATGCAATACTCATTAGGCAAACCTTTCATTCCAATAATTTTAGTATTTGAATTGCTATGATGGCTCAGTGTAAAAAAAACTTCAAAATGATTTTTCTTCTGATTAAAATTATTATCATTATTGTTCAAAACAGGAAATTGCTTTCCAGGAATATTTTTGTTTGTGAAATATATAAGTTCAAATTCCTTACAATTATAAAGACAGACATAAAACTTATTATAGATATGACATCAAAAATTTTAGGTTCCAACTACGGTCAATAAGAAGGATTAAGGGGGACAACAAACTAAATTTTAATATGTGGACAGATTGCTCAGAAATATGCCCAGCTTATGTAATTTTTTAAAAGAATAACATTTTGCTCTATGTAAATTTCGTGATTTTGGCCATAGTTTTTGAGAAAATGAGAAATATTTTTCATAATATATGGGATTTTTTTGGACACTTCATAGGAATGGAAGTCTGAGTTTTAATATTCTAGAACAAAAACTAAGACAGTTTTAGAATCTTTGTAACATTGCTAGCAAAGTTACAAAACTGTTTTTTTCATTTTCCTTTCGTTTTCTGATGAAATGTTGGTCAAAAATTCACGGTTTTTTACCCTCACTATCTATCTTGAAACCCCTCTTTCGGGGGCTGTAGTACCCGTAACCCCAATAAATTTTAGGACACAACAGCCCCTTCGACTTAATGAACCTTTCTCAGCCAAATTTAAAATTTTTGATCAAATCACTCAGTTGTCCCCCTCAAGTTATTAAGAACTTTTTCAAACATGTGGTAACACTACAAGTTCTATTGTGATTTACTTTAACTGTGTATTTTGATATGAGATGTAGAGTTTTTGAATCAAACTGATGAACACAAGCAGAATCATTGCCTGTAAAATGATTCAATGTGAATATTTTTTTAACCCTCAGTCATTCAGCTTGAAATTCACTTTCAGGAAATGCCTTCACAGAAACGCAAATTATTTTCTGAATTGTCAACGCGGCAGAAGCATCGAAGGATTGTTGAAAGAATTTTTTCAGAAGATGATTCAGATGAAGCAGTTTCTCATACTTTCCCAGTTGAAGATTGGTGTGATTCGAAATCTTGTTTTTATGATAAACTTATCCCCAGAATCCTCCAAAAATGCTATTGAAGCGAACTGCTCAAAATTGTCGAGTGATACTCTTCCTGATAACAGATCAGACATGTTCACTGAAGACATTGCTCCATTGAAAAGTCAAAATTCAATAGGTGATGTTCCTAACCGCATAGGGTCAATCAAAGAACCTTCAGAAGAATGTCAGAGCTCAATCAGTGATACTCCTGAGCATAGTGATATCTTCATTTCATAGCGATTCCTCAAGTGATTGTTCAAGCAATTGTGTCCGAGATTGCAATTTTAGCGTTACTCCACGAACTACATCGGACAATCTTGAAAAAATCCTCTGAAAAACAATTGTCAAGTGATTGTTTAAGTAGACTGTTATGCGATTAATGTGATTCACCCATCTATTCCGATGACTGCCAAAGCTCTAAAAGAATCGTATCAAGGTGTGAACGTTGAAACAATGAGTGAATTTGGAGAGTATGTTCTGTACACAAATTCACGAAAATATTGTGCATATCCAATTTTAATAAAGTTTATGCACATTGAAAAGCTTGTGTGTGCAGGTTTGTATTGCACAAACACTCCTGACAAGTTGCTTCCACCACCTGAAACTTTTCTTGACCAGTTCATCAAAGACTCAATGACATGCTCCGATGAGGAGCTATTTGAAGCAAATGATGGGACAGTCCGGCTACAATAGTTGTGAACGATGTGTGCAAAAAGGAGAGTATTGGGGTGGGCGTGTTGCTCTCCTTGAAACTGAATGTGATGTAAGAACAAACGACTCATTCAAATCTAACGCTGACCGTGATCATCATCTCAAAGAAAAGACATCTCCTCTTCTGTCAATATTAGATTTTCCAATGGTTTCACATTTTGTTCTTGATTATATGCACCTTGCATGCTGATGATGTCGATACTCAAAGTGAAAATAATGCACAACCTGAAGAGAACTGGGCTACATCTCGAGTGAAGAAAATTCTTGCACAGGCAAGTAAGTATTTTCTTACATATCCTTACTTATTTTTTGTGCATTGATCGTTCTAAAATTTACATAATTTAAATCTTCAAAAGAAATCCACAGATTTTAGAGGACGTGTCACTTCCTCTAATGTTGAATCTTTTGAATTTTCTAATGAAATTTATACACGAAAAGTATTTAAATTGATAGCAAATCAAGAATGAGTTGTTGCAATCAACAATTTAAGAAGCAATGACTCAAACTATTTGCTTCTATTATGCATGCACTAAGTATTTCATTTCTTTGGATGTTATATTGTATAGCAATGGATTTTATGTGTAGATGAGCAAAAAGCTTACTTGATATAGCTGTGGGCCTGAGAGAAATTCCGGACTGGGATTATGACCCTATTAAACCTTTTGTCTCCCTTCCTTTGGCACTGATAACCCTTGTTTGACTGGTGCACTGCATCTCACATCCCTCAGCAAATGCCACAGTAGGTGAACAGTTTCAATTCATGAAGGTATGACAAATGCATGAGTCAGGTTTAGTTGGCTAACACAACAGCTTCATTTCAAGTAGTGTTACTTCTATGCATTTTTTATTTTTCTTTCCACTTAAGCTTTTTAAATGCTAAACACACTTCTGTAAATTTACCTAAATGTTCAGTAATAAAATTGCATCTGTAATTAATACGATGCCATTTTTTCATTCTTGCATTCAGGTACATTTAGAGGTGCTGAACTGAAGCTGTACACTCCTGGTGGCAATGAGACTGACTCAGTTCAGCAACCTGAGTGTTCATCTTTTGTGTCATCGTCTGGAGCTTCAACTCAGTATACTACTTCTTCTCCTGCTGCAACTCGGTCTATTGCTTCCTCAGCTGCTTCGACTCAGTTGCTTCATCTGCAGCTACCTGTGGGGCACCCTCACAAAGTGCTTTCAAGTTCACATGCACATTGCTCCCACACCCGTTTCAATTACAAACCCATGCAGGTAATGCTGTTAAATATAGCAGTTAATTATTATGTAATAGAATCCTTGATAACAGGTATTGTCATGAATTGTTACATATCTTGATGATTGGTCATTTATAGGCAAGAGCATGCATGAACTACATGTTTGGAATGTACAAATTATTCTATTTAATTTCGTCTTGGAATTTGTTTTTTCCCTACACATTTTCACTTATTTTCAGAAACATCTATCAGGCAAAAATGTGTAACATGTATGTGTACTTCTTTTCTCTATATCATATTTTAAAAATGGAAAAAATAAACATTCATGTTTCTTGGAGTTTCATGAGTTTCATTTTTAAATCGTGACTTAGACCTTTAACTTTAAAGGGATGTTACCTGGGTTGGTTGCACTCAATTACCTGTAATAACTTTGGTTACTCAAGTTAACGTTTACCCTACTTTGAAATGTTAGCTGAAAAATTTTTCTATTACTCCTGTGTCTAACTATATTTTATTCTAATCTCCATAATAGACCTATGTTTATTTTTTGACTTTTATTTCAGGAAGGACTGTACTGCGATTGAGAAGATCAACAATAAGATTGAAGTTCTGCTCAACACGTCTCGCTCAAACAGACGTGACATCAAGAAAATTTTGGCCATTCTTGAACCTCAGAAGCCTTCTGCCACCTGTGTTCAGCCTGTCTCAACATTTCATCGAGCAACGTCAATGGAGGAGCTTGACCAAATAGCGACCAATCAAACAGTGGTGAGGAAACCCAATAGCTATTAATAATTCAATACCACAAAAACAATCCTGAGGTTGAGTAACGCATTCTAATTTTTACGTGGATAAGATTAATCTTCATTATGCATATGCTCCAGGCTGTCACAATACGTACATCCATACCTAGTGATTGCTCTTACGTTAATAGATGCCCCATAAGCTTTAGGAGTTATCGTAGTGTAGGGCTCAATATCCCGTACAAAGCGGAAGATTAATCTAGACTATCATTTTATAGAAGCTAATATAACTGGTATACAAGACTTCAGGACTAAAATGTCTGAGACATATTATTTTCGGTTGGGGATTTAGCAAATCTTGAATCCGTTAATGACGGTCGTTAACTTTTGATGCCAGTTCAAAATAAAATATTGTTCGAGTAAAATGGCATTTAATAATAAATTATCAGACTGTGCAGATTAATGGATGTTTTATTCCTGTCATGTACAATGATTATACTTCTAAGTTCCGGATGTTATGTTCTACTGACATGCTAAGTCAAATCTGAAAATGATCTCCGGAAAATTATTATTGGGTTCAACAGCCGCCCTCCTAATCTTAAGATGCATAAGTATCAAGGTATATAATTTTGACATGAAAAAAACATGAAGTTGGTCAGTGATCGCACACATTAAATTGATCATTTTTTGAAAGTAATTCATGTTTTAGGCTATGATTGCTGTCTTTGCAACACCTGCTCGCAGACGTGGTGAATTATCTCAAATAAACTGAACTGACAGAGTTATTCATCATTTCTAGAGAAATATCACTCCATAGCAACTCTTCCGAAGGAGGTAGAAACTGTATGAATTTCGATTCTACTTAGTCGTTTAAATATCCAATCATCGAAGTTCCGCAATTGTTTCATTCGCTTCGTTTGTACATCCGGTTAGGTGAATGAAATTTCGTTTTGATGAACTGTCGTTAGTTTAAGAACGCTTATGTTTATGGCTTCTTCATTTCTTGTTCTCAAGTGAGCGTTGATTATAAAGGCAAATTCAACTGAATGCGTCCTGGTCATTCAGCATGATACGGTGTTGATAAGAGATTTAAATGCGATTAGAGTTTCATCCGTACAGTTAGGCCATTCCTCACATGGAGTACGTATTTTATTTCGATACTACACACAATAACAATGCATCTTCTATCACTAGAGGACTGAGCTCCAGCGATGCGTTGGCGTCAGTTTGCGGGACACCACGCGGCGAATGATGCAGCGCATCACGACGGCTGATGTAGCTAAAGAAATGTTCTACTCGGGATTAAGACAGGCTCTCCAACGGACGAAAATATCTTTCAAGGAGCATCCAGCCTGCCAGTTGATATTAGGTTCGTGTAAGCTCATACTTTTTTTGGTTCATAGAGAACCAACATGGAAGACTGTTGTCTATTGAAATTGCACTACGATCAAATACAGTACGTATAATCGGTAATTTAATGCTGTAATAAATGAAATAAATGCGCTGTTTTTTCTTTAAAGCATTGTTTATTCTTAAATGTATTTGATCGTAGTGTAATTGCAATAAACAACAGTCCTCTAAGTTGCGTTGTAATACCAGTTCCCCTCAGGGGAATACAACTTTTATATCTATGGGAATTGGCATTTCCAGGGGAAAATTTGAGAACCGGACCAGATAGATAAGTGAGCCTTTTTCTTGAATAAGATATTTTTGTTTGGTCAAGGACCAGCTTTTTTCGGCTCACTTCCGTCCTGTTTTTCAGCATCTCAGACTTTCTTCAACTTTTATCATTGTTTCATAACCTTCCTACGTGACATTCTGTTTCTGTGTGTGCGGAATCCTATACGGGAACACCTCTTGTGCATAGATTTCACTTTCCCTTGTCTCTAGAGGGTGTCCCAAATAAACGATACCCAATTTCACGGGCTGTAATTCAAAAACCATTAAGAAATTAGCAAGTAACATTTTGTTTCTTAGCATTTTTTCCATCTCTGTACAAAATTCCGGGAGAATTGATCCAGCCGTTCTTTGTAAGCAGTATCTTTAGTGACCGATGCTGAAAACCTGTTTACACTTTTCTGGCAAATTTTGAATGTTATGATATTGAAACCAATGTTTTAAAAGGTATAAACCTTTTATTAAATGGAAAATGCCACTAAAATAAAAAAGATATGTTACTCCTATTGTTCGTTTCTTCGGTGTGTCCTGTTTCTCTCAATATACAGTTGCATTCGCCTCCTCATTCTCGCCATCACTCGTCTAAAGTGAGCATCTCCTTGCAGCAAATTGGCGGGTGATGCAAATTGATGATTGCAGCAAAAGTTCCAAATCTCCTTGCAGCAAACGAACAATTGGAGGAACATTTCGTTGGTGTTCTTTTTTTTAGTGGTATTTTCCATTTAATAAATGAGTAAAAGTTAATAATAACATGGTTTTAATGTCATAAAATTCTAAGTTTACCAAAAGTGTTAGAACAGGCTTTCAGTATCGGTCGCTAAACTGCTTAATGAAACGGTTGAAAGAATTTATCTGAAATTTTGAACAGAAATGGAACAAATGTTAGGAAACAAAATGTGGCTTCCCATTTTTTTCAAGTTCAATAGTTTCTGAATTATAGCCCTGTAAAATTAGGTATAGGTTTTTTGGGACACCCGGTAAACTTAATGATGCCTTCATCCTTTCTCTTTTTGAACATCTTTGGAGTGGTAAGGCAGGCTATGACTAATTTATAAGCAATGTAATGGTTTTTTATCCGTATAAAA
The DNA here is from genome assembly GCA_030386875.1 of Morinoia aosen. NCBI lineage: Eukaryota > Metazoa > Arthropoda > Malacostraca > Amphipoda > Talitridae > Morinoia > Morinoia aosen. The sequence goes on from CM059575.1 coordinate 48,359,545, forward strand.
TAATTTGATTCAGATCTGACCGCCTATAGATATAGTCAAAATTACCTTATGAAAAAATTAGCAATAGGGTACAGATATCAAGTGTTGTATTCAGAGTTAAATTAATTGACTTATTCTTTGATAGCAGCCAAAGTTCCCAATGTTGCTATCACTAGTGGAGCTAGCCTGGCCTGCTCCAAACACAGTGGTAGCTAAAACAGTCATTGGGCAAACGTTAATTTAATTTATTTTGTTTTTATTCGCGCAGTTAATATTACTGATGTATTCCAATTTATCAGGTTCTTTAGCTGCAGTCGGGCATAATGAAAATCAGAGGCTAAAGGCGTCAGCTATTCCAGAGGTCCAGCGTCGCTGCAAAGATTGGGCTGGATCAAAGAGACGACGGATTGAGTCAGAAGTGTCTCAGGCGGAAACGAGTACACTTCCACGAAGTCTACTTGCTTCTCCATCTCTTGCTTTGACCGCCTCTCAGACGCCTCATTTGCTTGCTCTGTCGGCATCAGCTGGTCATGCTCCTCCCTTACCAGGAGTGAATGAAGTTCAAGTTGACTATGAAAATCCTACTAATATTTTTTTTCTACGGGTGATATGAGTGGGGGTGTATAACTTGGCGAACGTTGTGCCTTTGAAAATCCCTGCAGGGGATACAAATATTGTATCTATGAGAATTAGCACTCCCAGGGGGAAAATAAGAGGGCCCGAGCTGAGAGTCAGGTAGGCCTACTTTTTTGTTAAAACGATCTGTTATTAGTTTTATGAAAGTCCATCTTTTTTCTTTTTCTTTCCTTACCGGTTCACTGTTATCCTGTTTTTCAGCATCTCTGACTTTCTTCTTTAAATTTTATCTTGTTTCATAAACTTTTTTTCCAACTCGCTGTTTCTATGCCCCATCTACATAGATTATGCAGTCCCTAATAACCATACTACATGGTGCCTTCCTCATTCCTTTCTTCGATACGATCTTTTTCGTAGCGATAAGGGAGGCTCAACCCTCTAACGCCCATCAGGACTTTTCGGTCCTCCTTCAAGAATAGCCTCAATATATTATATTTCTTGTAATTTTGTTCTCTAATGTGTACTATGGAATTCACTGCCGAAGGGTAGCTCCATCCTCGTTCTGAAACCTGTCACTCCCTGATGGCAGAGTAGGTCTTCTGATGGTAGTTATTTTTACGATTATTTGAGGAGTAAAATGCTGACGCTGAAGGGTTAAGGGGGCCCTCCCGTCAAATCTGAGTTTTGATCCGATTGGCCTGAAATTTGGCCAGTATATGTATTTTTGAAAGAAAAACATTTTGTTCGCGTAACTTTTTTATTAAGGCCTTAGTTTTTTCGAAAAATTTGAAATATTAGTTTTTCAGTTTTTTATACATATTTCAAAAAGGTAGAAGTTCAAATGTTTTTATGGTGGAACAAATTCAAAGACAGTTTTGGAATCCTTGGAACATTTCTAAGAAAGTGATATTCGTTTTTTGTATATGAATTTTGTTTATATATATATATATATATGCGTTATGATACCAATGTATGAAATATAGCGAATTTTTTTTTTTGGACTATGATAAAAATAATTAAAATGTACAAATTATAAAAAAGGACTATCAGTTTGTTAGAAATGTTCCAAGGATTCTAAAACTGTCTTTGTTTTCTTCCTAGCATAGAGAATCAATGACTTCTTTTCTTTTGAATGTTGAAAATAAGTAACTATACAGTACAGGCCAAAAACAAAACTTTTTGTTTATGTGTAATTTAATGGGAAATTTATGTAATTGAATGTTGTTTGTATTTCGATAATCTATATTCATTTGTATTTCGATAATCTATATGCATAACTTCATTTTCCCACTGTGAATATATTATATATATTGTAATTTCCATAAAATATTTTATTCATATTTTTCATAAAAAAATTATGAATTTATTTATTTTCAATCTGATTCAAATGAAATTTGAGTGGAATAGGTACCTTTCATAAAGAAACACAATTTCTTTCATACATTTTTCTGATTCAGGCCTTAGTTTTTGAAAAAAATTGACATATTGGTATTTAGTCCATTGTTATTGATGTTTCAAATGAATAGAACTCATTGAGGTTTTATGCTAGAACAAAAACAAAGACAGTTTTAGAATCCTTGGAACATATATAACAAAAATATAGTAGCAATTTTTTATTTTCTCGTTTTTTTCTTTTTTATATGGGGTCAAAAATTCAAGATTTTGGTAGGCTTTCTTTTTGTTGAAATAAAATGTTTTTGTTATGTTAAAGACTAACTTTTTTTGGTTCACTGATGTCCTGTTTTTCAGCACCTACTGCTTTCTTCTTAAACTTTGGTCTCGTTTCATAATCTTTTTTCACAACTTACTGTTGTTATGCCCTCTCTGCGTAGATTCCGCGTTTCCTTAACTTCATACTAAATGATGCCTTCCTCCTTCCTCTCTTTGGATCTCATTTATTGCTGCGAGTAGGGAGGCTGACACTAACAACTAATCTAATTTTATCTTTTATTTTCGTTTAATCAAACAGGAGGTATTTGCATTACAAAAATTTCTGTGTTGTAGCACCATTTTTATGGGAAAGTTGTATTTGAAATATTTTGAGTTGTATATTTGCTTATGATGTGAATATCTGGTAAATTGATAATTCTAAAGAAATTACAAACGTTAGAGCCGCACAAAAGCGGGAGGTGGAGGGCTACTTCTGAAGAGGTGTAGCTGTGGAGGATAACCTCGCCCTCTGCTACTTGCGACTCGAGTGCATTAGTGCAGGCCCTGTCGTCTCCTCATCCCAATTAATTAAGAGACTAGGATGTGTAGTGGTTATGAGAGTTTGACATAGTAGATATTTGATGTGTAAGAATGGAAGTGCGCAAATTTAATTTAAAATTGGTAAAATTTTCTTAGTTATCGGTTGCTTGATGAGACCTTTTGTGGTGGTGGTGGTCAATTTTAAATGAAAGTTACATACGTAGTGTTTGTAGTGATGAATCTTACAAACAACCTGTGATAAAATTCTTTGCGTGCCGAATATATTTTTGTAAGAATTTATTTCATTAGTTGAATGATGGCTGCTGAAAATGAAATAAAAATATTTGTTGAACATCTGGAATGTTTTAACCTATTTATAAATCACTGGCAATTTAAAATGCCTATATTTTTTGTGAGACTTATCGTAATTGTCTCGTGCTCTACGATGAAGATGACAATTTGAGCCTTCTTACTGTAGCATTCATCAGCATCGCAGCTATTTTTTCTAATAATGCATTGTTACTTGTTACAATAGGCCTCACCCTGTGACACTAATCTGTTCAATTATCGCAATTTGCAAGAAACTTGCCGAAATATATAGACAGTATTAAACGTATTTGTTGAATTAAAATAAGTAATTTCGGAATTTTTGTGCAGTCTTCAAATTCGTGGTAATTGGACAGATGCATTTCACGAGGTGTGGCCTATTGTTTTTGGGAGCAATTCGCCATTTTTGGGACAAATCGTTGCACTGCTTATGAAACTCCTGGAATATAGTGGTTAGAGTAGCCATTTATAAGGTTAAATCAACGGTAATTATCGAAAGTTTTGAACGAAGACCGACTATAATAAACGTTTAACTGCCGGTAATTGACTGGTTAATATCGTCGGTCTTCGTCCAAAATTCACGATAAAAACCGGTAATTTATCGTAAATCGGACGATAATAGGGGACATTCGCGACACTAATTCTGACGATATATCGTCGGTTTATAGGAAGAAGAAAATGATAATTACTGGTAAATTCGGACGTAAATTTTCGTCGGTCAGACGAAAAATTTCTGACTGGGTTTATAGCAAGTAGTTACCATTCAAAATGTAAAAATTCTTGTTAGACGAAATAGTGCATATCGAGCAAATGGGACATGAATAACTTTATTGATAATTACTTAATAGCATAGATGCCCCTTTGATAAATATTCTTTCACAGTTTTGATGGTAAAAGCGATTTTGTTCGATTTTCCCAAAATGGGAACGCTGGATACTCCGAACTCCGAGGAGCAGTATGTCATGATATTCTGCAGACTTTGATGAGCGAGTGCGAATGTGTTTCTGGCTTTGCTTGCCAACATGTTTATGGTCAAGATACAGACATCTTCAATTGAAGCTTGTGATGGCGTGGAACAATCACGTTCTCAAAATATAGGTGAATATAGGTGTAGTGCAGCCGCCTCCACCTGCTGGTGATCAAGTTGTAGAAAATGACGAGGAATTTGAAGACGATGTGCTTGACAAAGATTACCTTCCAGAATAGGTGGGTGGAGAAATTGAAATGCATGATAATGAAGTAGGTGAAGAAGCGGAAAAGACATTGGCTAAGATATTCACGAAAATGACTGGTGGCGAAGAAGGGAAAATGTGTCATTAGGTCCTCACTCAATTCTCTCAGGCAACATGGATGAGCATTTAGGCAGAGCTTATTCGAAAATTTTCAGTTGTTCTTCTATTTAAGATATTTTCAACCACGTGACGAAGCAAACTAATTCATACTCTAACAAAGATAAGAATGTTCAGAACTTCAGAGTGGTGGAAGATGAGATGAGGAAGTTCTTAGGATTATTGCTCATCAGCAGGTATCACTATATGCCGTCTGAAAATGATTATTGGTCCACGGCAGAAGATCTTGAGATACCGATTATTCCCCGATCTAAGAGGAGAGATCGATTCAAGCTCATTAATTAGGATTTCCATCTGGCGATAGCAGTGCGCAGTATAATTCAAAGATGGTCAAGATCTTACTATTGTTGAACATGCTGGAAGAAAATTAGCAACGATATGGGGTATTCCATGAGCTTTTGAGCATCGATGAGTCTATGATTCTGTGCCATGGCAACTTTAGCTCGAAACAATAATTGCCGGGAAGATTCAAGATGTGGATGATGTGCAGTGCTGATGGTTTCCCGGACACCTTCTTAATCTACTGTGGAAAGGATGATAATAGAAACCTGCGGATCCCAAGTGATGAAAAATAAGCATGAGCCCGTGGAAAACAAAGAATCTCATGCAGTTTGTTGACAATTTTTTTCAGCAGTACTGCTCTGTTGGAAGAGCTGGGGAAAAATTTATTTGAAGCTAGTGAAACTCTCATAGATAACAGTACAGGGAACTGTCCTCTAATAACAATGAAACTTTGCGAGAAAAAACAGAGAGGTTACTATGATTTTAGATCAAACGGCATAGTTTTATTTACTCGCTGGAACGACAACAGTGTTGGGATGGTTGCTAGTAACTATTATGGTATTTCACCGATCCCAGAAGTAAAATGGTGGGGAATGATCAAGGGAAAAGACCATTCATGGTCCACATGTATAACCGTGTTATGGGTGGAGTAATCATGTGCGACCAAATAATGTCCCCCTACAGGCCCAAGCTGTGCTCGTGTCAATAGCTAGCCGCTGTCCCCGTTCTTTCACCGCCACCATTACGCACACCACCACCCCTTCACCTGTAATGCATGCCAGATACCGCCATTCTACAGATCATTCTCTATCGATACTTCATGTTTATTTGGATAAGAAGACAAAACTATTACGAATTATACAATTATATATTGCTGTCGTAATTTTCGTCGTGACAAGTTGTGAGAATTTCATTGGTATTTCATTCATTTGCGGGAACATAAATAATAGATATCAACAGAACACACACATTTGAAGACTGTTGTTGGTTTTGTGCCACAATATTTCGTCGTCAAGCAAAGTGAACAACATTTATATGTAAGAAGCTGTCGTTACTTAGGTATTACATAATTAAGTTAATAATGCAATGTTCCTATAACTCCTACCGGTTTCAAAATTTTAGACTCAGCTTCAACCCCGGATGACCTCAGAATTTTAGAGTCTTTGCATATCTTCAAGCGAAACCCTCATTTGAACAATATGGACAGTTCGTGCCCTTTGCAATTAGTGAATAGGTAGATTCCTCGTCAGAACCAGGCTTATTTCATTTCATACTTATGTGTCACATGTATTCTTTTTGTGCTTCTGTATTGTATTTGTTGTTTTTGTCCGTCTCATACTTTGTATTTCTACTTTCATGATATATTTATAGTACGTACAATTTATTCTTCTTTGAGGAGATCATCCCAGGCCCTGCCACGCCCCTGTCGCTACGATGGTCCTAAAATTTTATGGCGCTACGGAGAATAAATCTCCCCAGGGGAGGGGGGGAAGGGGACCCAAATTTTTCACTGGTATAGATATTTCAAGATGTATCTCCTGATTCAGTATTGATGCTAGAACAAAAACCAAGACAGTTTTAGAATCCTTGGAACCTGCCTAACAAACTCAATTGGGCTTTTTTCCATTTCCCATTTGTTCTCTTTTTATATGGAGTTGAAATGGGCTCGAAAATTAAAAATTTTACTCCCCTTCATTTATCAACCCCATATAAGAAGAGAACAAATGGGAAATGGAAAAAAGCCCATTTGAGTTTGCCCATGTGTCACATGTATTCTTTTTGTGCTTCTGTATTATATTTTTTCGTTTTTGTCCCCGTCTCATACCTTGTATTTTTACTTTCATGATATATTTATAGTACATACCATTCATTTTACTTTGAGGAGATCATCCCAGGCCCCTGCCACGCCCCTGTCGCTCCGATGGTCATTTCTCATGTTTTTGTTGGAAAAGGACCCTTAGGTGGTGGACTATTCGGTCCTAAAATTTTATGGCGCTAAGGAACAAATGCTAGATGCTAGAAAGAATAGTCAGGAAAACTTTGTAGTGAATTACGATTTTGTTGCTTTTTTGAGCCATTATCTTATTTACTTATCAAAATGCTCGAATATTGTGCTATTACATGAGATTCATTAGCTTATTGAGGCTTAGTACTGTCGAATTTGTCAATGTGCCAGAGGATAAGGTTTATATCTGGATATCATATTTTTATTATATTCTGTACCCCGAAGTGTTCACATGTTCCCATTTTGGGAACATCATAGAAAACAGTTAAGAAATGGGCTCGAAAATTAAAAAATTTTACTCCCCTTCATTTTTCAACCCCATATAAAAAGAGAACAAATGGGAAATTAAAAAAAGGCCATTTTCAGTTTGTTAGGAATGTTCCAAGGATTCTAAAACTGTATTGGTTTTTGTTCTAGCATCAAAACTGAATGAGGAGATACATCTTGAAATATCGATACCAGTGAAATATCAATACCTAAAAACCAATATGTCAATTTTTTTCAAAAACTATGGCATAAATCAGAAAAAAATGAATGGAATCAATTGTGTTTCTTTTCAAAGGTTACATTTCATATTCAAATTTCATAAGAATCAGACTGCAAATAGAAAATTTCATTTAAAAACGAAAAAAAAATTTGGGGGCAATCACAATTTACAGTGTGAATATGAAGTTATGTACGGAAATTATCGAAATAAAATTAAAACTGCATTCCTTTACATAAATTGTTCATTATATTACACTTCAACCAAAAAATTTGTAATGGCTTGAATCCATAAAAAATAACTTCCAACATTCAAAATGGGACTCCTCATTGAGTTTTGATGCTAGAACAAAACCATAGACATTTTTAGAATCCTTAAAACATTTCTAACAAACTCAAATGGGCTTTTTTCAAATTCGAATTCTTTGATAAAATATATAGCTCTAAACCCAAAAAATTGTTGTTGATTTTAGAAATTTCGAAAAATTTGAAAAAATTGAAAAAATTTGAATTTGAAAAAAAAACGACTGGGTTTGTTAGAAATGTTCCTTGGATTCTAAGACTGTCTTTGGTTTGTTCTAGCATCAAAATTCGAGGACGAGTCCCATTTTAAATTATAGATAAAAATATACCAAAAACTCATTTTATGTTAAAAAAAACTAAGGCCTAAATCGAAAAAATGACATGAGTAAAAAAAGGTTTACCTTCGCAAAATACATATACTGGCCAATTTTTAATCGAATCGGACGGAAAAAGTCGAAAGCCGGGATGATCTCCTTGATCATCCCTTGATATAAAACCGGGATGATCTCCTTGATCTTATATTTCAAACGTAATTCTTTTGTTTTTCGTTTGAACTGATGAAGAAGCTGGACTCCTCTTATCCAAATAAACATGTACTGTAGTTTCGATTGAGAATGATCTGTAGAATGGCGGTATCTGGCATGCATCACAGGTGCAGGAGTGGTGGTGGTGATAGAATGGGACAGCAACTAGATTTTGCACAAACTAGCATTATCTGCGTATAGTTATCAGACAGCAGGTATCAATTATATCAACTTAATTATGTAATAACTAGGTAACGACAGCTTTTATATATAAATATTGTTCACTTTGCTTGACGACGAACTATTGTGACACAAAACGAGCAACAGTCTTTAAATGTGCGGGTTCAGCTGATATCTATTATTTAAATTCCTGCAAAAGAATGAAATACTAATGAAATTCTCACAACTTATCATGATGAAAATTATGACAGCAATATATAATTGTACAATTCGTAACAGTTTTGTCTTCTTATCCAAATTAACATGTAGTTTCGATAGAGAATGAACTGTGGAATGGCGGTATCTGGCATGCATCACAGGTGCAAGGGTGTGGTGGTGGTGTGTGTGATGGTGGCGGTGATAGAATGGGGGCAGCGGCTAGCTATTGACACGAGCGCGCCCAGGCTACGATCCCGAAAGTGGTGGTGGAATATATTTTCGCAGTTATTGAACTTGTCCGTGGTTGCCAGCTCGAGATTCTACCGGCATTTTAATCCGAACTCAAAGCAGACTCACAAAAACTTCAGAAGAAACAAAGCTCATACTTGAGTAATGGTAAAACACAAGAGGAATCGCCACGGAGGCCCTGCATCATCAGTACCGGAGGCTGTTCGCTATGACGACGTGAACCGTTCCCTCGAGACTTCAAGTTAATTAAGGAAGATGCAACATGTGCGGCAAGAATACGTGTCTGAAATGCGTCAAATGCGATAAGCGGTTGCACTAGATGTGGTTTGAGAATTATCATAATTGATAACTGTATCAACATGAAAAGTTTCTACGATTAGCTGAGTGAGAGGAGGAAAGAATAGTCAGGAAAGCTTTATGGTGAATTACGATTTTGTTGCTTGTTTTGTGCCATAATCTTATTTACTTATCAAAATGCTCGAATATTGTGCTATTACATGAGATTCATTAGCTTATAGAGGCTTAGTACTGTTGAATTTGTCAATGTGCCAAAGGATAAGGTTTATATCTGGATATCATATTTTTGTTATATTCTGTACCCCGAAGTGTTCACACGTTCCCATTTTGGGAACATCGTAGAAAACAGTTAAGAAAACGGATTTTTTATTCTGTATGGTTTTATTTGCACTCAGTAGACTCGATACGCATAACTTCTATGAATGTTTTGTTTGAATTCAATTTATTTCTTGGCGCCGTCAACAAAGGTTTTTATAAAAATCTTACTCCAACGTAAAATACCAACACCAATCTGTGATAAACTTTCAAAGGAAATATTCAAGACACCGTAACCAGGTATATGTCACATTCTAACTAATGTTTTGCTGCGAATCCAGGGCCAAGTGATGATGTCTAAGTAAATCGTTCTAGTTTATGAATACATGTCTAAATTTTTACCTCGTGAGGGAAATCCTGAATCAATAATCAATGTCTATTTTAAGCATTTAAAAAATTGTTCATTTGCCAGGGGGAAGCTCACAAGTCAATTTTCCTGTTCCTTTTGAAAAACCCTTCTATATACTGCATCATAGGGATACTATTCAGGAATAATAAGTTTGCTGGATGTGCATATGTATGAAGCTTCCCCTGCCCCTAAGCTTAAAAATGTATTACCTTCCTCAAATGGAACGAAATAAATGGCAGCTCTGTAAAGACCCTTATCAACGTTGGCTTCCGCGCAATCAAAATCAACTTATTGTATAGTCTTGCTCACCCAGAGCCATGCTTCGTGTCTTCGAATTTGCAGGTGCTGTCGAAAATTAATATTATTTCGTGAATAATAAAATTACAGAAATAATATCTTAGTACCTATCAAACACTTTCATAACAGCAATGTAATCAATTTAAAATAGAATACGTACGTCACTTGTTTGGCATTGATCATTTGCATTGGTCTTGTAGCGGGGCAAACTTTCTGCACATTACCTTCTCACATTACCTTCTGCAATAACTGTGAAAATAAATTTATTATTCATGTCATAAGAAAGGTTCTTTGTCTGTGCAGAAGTTGAGCAGTATAAAAATTTGAATTCCCAGCCCACGAATTGAAGAATAAGGATCATCCTGATGAGTTTTGAAAACCACTAAAGTTACCATTTATCTGAAAGTGGTATTTTTTCTCCACGGCAAAAGTAAGCGTGCGATTTATAATTTATTTAACACTATAGTTTAACTCATAACAGCCATTAATCCACCCTTCTTGATGAATTTACGCAAGCTCATATCACCTAACAGTTGTGTCTTGAAGAAGATACCTGATTATTAATTATGAATAAGTACACACGCATGCGCTCATGCTGTGAAACGCTTACCTGATCAAATTTTATTGTGCAACTTTTCATTTCGAGATGTAAAACTTATTGATGAGCATTTTCACAAGTGTATTTTTCTTGAATTGACTTTTGTGGCTTAAGCACTCAATAGGTAGTGTAGTGAGAAGAAATATTGTTCTCAAAGCAAGTGTTGTCACATTGGTGAGTTCATTGACATTATTTGCAATAAACTAAAATTATAACCTGGGTATGCCCATAAAATCGCTCATGGTCGAAAAACGATCAAGGACAATAGTCATGAGTGTATTTTAATCCTCGGATCACGGGCGCGGGCGTCGGATCGACGTCGTGTCCACCTCGTTTCGAACGCGGATAAGGTTGACTCAGTCAGTTAAGAGGACCGTACACTTTTGCACTTTTTTCTTTATTTATGAACCAATGCTTATCAACTTCGACAGACTGATCAAATGTATGATAAAAATAGGGGTCACCATAAGAGAAATTTTTTATTTGCTTCATAGAAAATGAGTTGTGGCAAAGAAAGCGGAATACAAGGGGGTACGGAAAACCCTACTCCTACCACAAATTTCAGTCCATAGATATGAAACAAGTGTCATTTGAAAAAAAACACTTGGGCCATAGCCCCGAGATGTGAATGTTTGAAACTTGTTTGGTTTTGGAGATATTTTGAATGAAAAAGCCAATTTAGAAAAAATTATAAAACGCTCGATTTATCTCTCTATGACGGCTTCCCGTTTTTTACCCAATTCGAAAATCTCAAATTCCTACCTCGGGGCTGTGGCCCTATTATTCTTCTGTAAAATACATTATCTCCACTCTCTACATCAAAATTTGTAAGAGTAGCATTTCGAATGAGGAAAGTTTTCGGTTTCCACAGAAGCAAAAAAACAAAATGACATTTTTACAATAAAACACTTCGTTTGTTTGTAAAAAAAATTTATGTTGTTGTTTTGTATTTATGATTGGAAAAGTTTTAAAGGATTTGTTATTCAACAAGTAAAAAAGTTTTGTAAAAAAAAATTTACGAAAAAACTGCTCCCCCTCACCACCCGTCCACCCCCATTGTGAGCGTTCTATATATTGCGTGCACGCCTGTAAATTTTTTGTGGATGTTCAGCACATGTATAACTTCAATTCAAAGCAAATAATTGTTTTAACATTTGGCCAAAAAAAAATGTACGATGCCCTTAACACTTTGGCTGCGACTACTAGATATTAAGTTCAATGTCAAAATCAAATTTAAAGTCAATTGTAGAAAACTATTTTGAAAATAGCAAGCATGAACTGGAGCGTGCCTTCCTTTACCTTTGATATAGTATTAATGCAAATTGAGTGTGCAACTTCTTGTCGGTCAGTAGCATTATGAAAATTGCCTCCGTGCACCACTGGTGGAGCAAGTCGCAGTCAAAGTTTTAGGAGACGGTGCTGCTATTAAGTGACGGTGCCTAAATAGTTTACCTTATAAATTCTGCATCCCCTAATTTCAGAAACTCTGCGTCCATTATCATGGTACGATATGCCTACTAAGCGATGAGGAAACGGAAAAAAAACATTTCACCTGTATTTTAGCAATTGGTGTATAAAAGCCAGAACGGAAACCTGAGAACTGTCCATTTTTGACTGATGTTGTCATAAATAAACCTTCCCTAATGGAATTGAAAATACCTATGAATGAGGCACACAATGTGTTCAATTCTTTTTCTTCGCTTCACCTCTTACACTCATGAGTGAACCGGATATTTTGTACGCAGAAACTTATATAGAAGCAACGAAATTATAAGGCATTAAACTAGTCAACATGTCCAGTAGTTGGTGCACACTCACTTTAAGTATTCAACGTGAAGTCATCTTCAACAGAAAGTGAGGCTCTTCGACTTGTTGTGAAGCGGTTCCCTGCAAGTCAGACGCGTTAGATGAAACTTTCGTCACCTTTCCACAGAAGTAGAAACTCCCTGGTATAATTAGCAGTTACACCTCCGAAAATAATTCAGCGGATAGTACTTTTCATCATTACAGAAAAAAAAAAAAAAAATTTCTACTACCATCGTTAATAAATTATTTTACAAGAAAATGGAGCGTATCCCACGTTTTTTTGAAACAGAAAAGTATTTCCCGTTCACTATTTCAGAAAGGTTGGCTTTCATCGAGTCCTCCCATGCAAAAAAAACGAGCTTCCTTGATGATGATACTTACTTTATTTTCTTGAAGCTCATGGAAAAAGGCAAGGTGTTCCAGAAAGCAGCGTCGTTCTACAGATATCCTTAATTTCTCGAGCCCGAATGTAACGTCACCAGAGCCCGCCGCTTGCGTGGCACTTAATGTTTTTTGTTAATTGCATTAGCATTTTATTTTAATATATGGGGCACCAAGGAGGACAGCCGGGTCTCTGGAAGTGAGGGAGCAAGATTTCAGCTAATTGCGAGCTATTTAGACGCTCCGGAGCACTTACGTCTACGGGCCTAAGGAGAAAATTTTAACTCATGTTTTGGAACAACGAATTCTAGGAACATTAGCCGCGTGTTGGCATAGGCGGAAGAATGCCAGGTCTCCAGAGTCGACGAAAATCATGAAACTTGTACGACTGAACAGAAGGAAACTCCTTACTTTGAACACTGCCACGAAACTACTTTGAAGAGATAAACGCAGTCATCTAATTTTTTGCCCTAGCTTTCATAGAACTTTCGGTTCGAAACATGGCACATCAACTCGATCATGAATGAACTGTTTTGAACAGGCATGAAAGCATCATGATTTCAGGTTGAAAGATTTTTGGATCTGAGCGTTCGAAGTTTCAATGTTATGAACCCTCGAAGTGAAAACAGTAAATTTTTAGCTGACATCATTGATGCGATCGGCCGTTGTGGTTTTGGAAAATGTTATTTGAAGAACAGGGAAAACTCGTCAGTAAGATTCATGTTGCGTGAATAACACCATAAAACAGAACAGAATTTTTTTCAAATTTACTTCAGTATTCGACTTAGATCAATGTTGGGTTTGAATGTTGTTTCAATGTGATGGTAAATTTTCATTGTTGCTGCAAAATTTGAAACGATCTATAATTTTTTACTCCTTTATCTTTTTTTTGAACTACCAAACACGAAAACTTTTTGTAAGGCATGTAAGTAAAAACATAACGTTTCATCGAATATTACTTGTAAACCGTAATTTTTAAAGCAATGCTGCTTGAGTTGAGTTGAGTTAGTTCGTCTCTTTGTTACGAAGAAAGTCGTAGAACATAGGCATTAATTATTAAGGGCGTGCATGAGCCTATATTGCACCGTGTGCTCCTTTCTGAATATGAGAAACATTCACTTGTGGTAATGAAGTTAAACAACACTTTATCGAGTTTACAAGGTTAGTTACTGTTGTTGGGAATTATTGTAAAGGCTATGAATCTTTAATGGCAATAAAAGCTCACAAAAAATACGCTCGAATTCAACTATGTGTTATATGATGGTGTGGCAATAGCCTCAGTGACCTTTCGATAGTTAAATGATTTATTTTATTTCCACGTTGAGTCAATGAACAGGAAAACATCGTTCACGATGTCAATGAAATATTAATGACTCCATTTTCAGGTTGGTTTCAATTTGCAATTTTATTTATTTATGATGATTTTTGTGAAACATGATTTCGGTATTTTACATAAACTTCAACATGAACTGCCAACTTCTATTGATTTCCAGTAATTTAGAAGATTCAGGCCTATATGCACTACATAACTGAGGCAAGCTGTCTGAATAACCTGAGTACTTTAAAGCATTTTTAAATACGATTGATATTTAACATGAATGAATTCTTTCACTAGTTTCTGTTGTTTCTGTGGAAAATTATGAACTAGGAATTCAACTAGAAACTTTCTTGACGAAATCACTTTGGGTGTGAAGTATTTGAACTTCTACCGGAGATCGTCAGCGCATCTCAATCAGCGTTTGTGTAAAAAGGAATTTTACAGAAAAGACTGACATCTGTTGTAACAAGATAATGATGACTCTTACAGAATCTTTATCAGTTTATTAAGAAGTATTCTTAGGCTATACGGCGCGTAGTCACCAGGAGCGAGAAACGAGAACAAACAACTTGCTAGCGCGAACGCACAACACAACTGTGAAAGAGATTTATCAATAGATCAAAGATCTAATAAAGAACTAGGTTCATGTAATATGGAACGTATGACAACAGATTATACTCTGTATCTCAAAATTTACCTCTTACCGAGAAACGAAACGAAGAATTAGACTTTATTTAGGCCTTGCTCTTTCCAACAAGGTGAAGACATTTAAGAAACCAGCAGCATACGCTGAGGCAGCAGAAGCTCAAATGATGATTTCTTCCTAAGGAAGAGTAAAGAAATTTAGTCCGTAGAAATCATCGACGAGATCACTATTCATCAAGTATTTTTTCGGAGATGAGGCAAATTTCGTCACGTACTCACTTTATTTTATGCCGAAGAAGAACCCTAAGGCTTTTAGAGATTTTAAGAGGAAATCAGTATGAGGTGCCAGTCCAGCGTAGACATGCGATTAAGGTTACGAATTACCCTAATCAACTCAAGCAGTTAAGTGGCATTGAGGCGCGTTCTAAGGTCAATTAGCCCTTGGGCACGTTAAGGGTTAAGGTTAATTGGCCCTTGGGCACGTTAAGGTTTAAGGTTAAGGTTAGTACGCCATCAAGGCAAAACCTTGAAGCCCACCAACGGGCTTTACTAGAACTAACCATTGGACTGGTCAGGAGCATGAACATGCATTACGTAAATAATCAAAATGAAATAATAACGGCACCGTTTAAACAAAAAAGTAAGTGAAAGAAAGGAAAAGGAACAAAATAATAGAGGAGCACAACGGCACTAGCTGCCGAGATCTCTCTCACTGCCTGACTGCTTTGTTTAGGAAGATCGCGGTCGAAGTGAAAAACTTTGACAACGAGAGGTCTTCATAGCGCGTTCTAAATTTTCTCACACATCATCTAAATTTAGTATCAAAATAGAATTCTGCATCACCTGCCAAGTATCCACATGGCCGAGTGCTGTAGAGAAAAAAAGCCCATGACATAGCGTTCACAAGCATCCGTTTAATGAAATTGGAAGCTGACAAAGTAAATTTTTGACACTGAAGTATTATGTGTTAATATGATTTGTTCGGCCAAAACATTGGAGGTTAGGGAAATTAATAGGGTGCAGCGAATTTCCGAACTCCACTTTAAGAAAGTAGCAGAAGCGAAACGTTTAATCAAACAACTAAATAAATATTGAATATAAATGAAAAGGAAACACATGATCGAGCATCAGTATGAAATGGGCAGAAATAAACTTCTTACTACTGCTGCGAACAACGCGCTCTAAGTGAAAACAGTAAGTTTTTACCTGACATCAAGGTTGCATTCAACTATAGTGGTTTTACAATATGTTACTTCAAGAAGAGGGAAAAATAAAATGCGCAACCGAATAAATTGGTGATTCGCCTGATGACTCAATACTGGTCTTATTTCACTCAAGAGTGGCATACTAGACCACTCAGTACTATAGCTTCAAAAAATACTGGCCTTATCTCCATTGCGGTAGTCAATCTATTTTTGCGTTCTTGCAGATGGTAAAACTGGTTTCGAAGATTTCTAAGCCATAGCCCACCCATGCCAGCCAAATTGACAATAGTGAGAAATATTACCCTCTTAACTTAGAATTTCAAATTCATCATTAGTGTGTTTCTCGTTCAGCACCATAAATTTTCAAATACAATATTGATGAAAATATTGGTGCATGGCTAAGGTTGTTTGTCTGTGATCTTTATCTCTGCTCTGCTTGACATTTTAAAAATTTCAGCAATGCTTCACTACTACGAGTCTCCCATCGGAAGTAATTGATACGCTTACTGTTTTAGGATAATTGCACATGAATTGAAAATAAAAAATGGTTAACTGGTTGTCGAGAAGTGCGAAACTCGTATTTTTAAACGACCAAGCTGCAGTTACAGAGGTATTTTCAATAATATTTTAGCAAATTTAGATGCACCAATGCAGATATTACTGAGCAGCGTAAAAGCAAATCACCTATTCACTAAATTAGCAAAGTGCAAAGAATACAAAAAAATGGCCCACTAGTCCCATTGTATTTCTTTCTGTTCCACAAATCGTAATTGTCAACTTCGAGCTGTTACGCCTGACACATGAATTAATTTCAATGTCACAACTTTGAAATAGCTGAGCAAGGATTTAGTTATCAGAACAAATATTATATTTATGATAAGATAAGATAGCATTTTCACCTTTCATTATATTGCATATATCAGGTTAAGGTATAGCGTGGACCTTTCCTTATTTGATCAAATTTCTCTCTCTGCCTTTCTATTGAAATGAGAAAAACGAAAATGCACACAGATATGTAAAATTAAATTCCAAACACATTAGTGTCTATAAAAATTTTCCGTTTTCGGAATAACAAAAAAGTTATAGCGCGAACATATGAAATAAAATATCTATTAGCGCTAACCGCTACTCGATCCATCCACAATTTTCAACTTAGTAGCTTGATTTTGCTCTCATTCGACAAGGAAAGACTGTGGTAACTGAAATTTTTTTTTTAAATTTTTAATTAGAAAAAATGTATGAATTTTTTCGTTCAAAGAATTTCTCAATGTTCAAAATATCAGATTTATTTCCATTTCTATTGCAACGAGGTAAACGAAAATGCATAACGATAGAAAAAAATAATTCTGAACACATCTGTTTCTACAAAGTTTTTCGATTTTTGCGATAGAAAGCAGGTATTGGGCAAATATACAAACTAAATGAATTAACTCACAACACACTCCTAAATTTTCAACTTAGAAGCTTGATTTTAGTCTCATTCGACGCTGGAAGACAGTGGGAACAGCGTAGAGAAGCGGAATTCCATTTGAACTCCCAATTACATTTTATGGTGAAAAATCTCGAATTAAAAAAAATATGGATAAATAAATTCGTTAAATTTTTCCCAATCCGAAATTTAACAAAAAACTTCATTTTTCAGTTGCCGCAGTCATTCCGCGTCGATTGAGACCAAAATCAAGCTACTATTTTGAAAATTGTAGAAGGAGCAGCGTTTTGAGCTAATTTATTTAGTTTTGTATGTTTGCCCAATAACTTTTTTCTATTGAGAAAATCGAAAAATGTTATAGTCACAAATGTGTTCATAATTTAATGTTACATACATGTGTGCATTTTCGTTCCCCTACGTAAAATAAAAATGTGAACAGTAGAATTTTAATTTGAAACACACATAGAGTTATTACATAAAATAAAACACACGACATTATTAATGCTCACCAAAAATAAAATAATGGGGACATTATGCTCAATTTTATTTTCAGCCACGATGCATATTAACGTGCCTTCCTTTCTTCCATCTCCGACTTGTTTCTATCTATTTCGAATTTTTTTACTCCGAGAATTTCACATCGTAAAATTTTCCTTGCACTCAATAAGTGAGTCATTTTGTCGCTGAAACTGAGGTTACATTTGTAACGAAGCTAATGCTTGTGAGTCACGATAACTGATCTACTTTTTTTAATTTCAGTTACAAATGAAACCATGAGGAATATCGCACAAAACGTTTGCTCGTAAAAGGACGTTTCGTGCGTTTGAACATCAACAGCTAAAAGAAAAAGTCTTCTGTAAAACAATGGAAAATACTAGAATAAGAAATTCAAACATGCTATAATATAGAAGCAATAAAAAGTAAAGTAAACTATCCACTGGCTATGGATTACTCAAGAGAGCTAAGTTTGTCATTCAAAACTGGTTTTGTCCTCAGGATGAAAAGAGATCTCAAAGTCTTCTTGAATCGTTGGAAAAGTTTACCTTACCCAAGGCCTCAAAATCATTGTTGTTAGAGTAAATCAGAAATCATGATCCCGTAAGGCTGAATGTAAACGAGCTGCAATAATATTTGCATTATGATAGCTTCCCATACGATGTTCAGCGATCCAACAACCTATAGAGTACGGGAATTCATACCCGCATACTCAAATGCACTTAGCGAACACTCGTTTCAAAAATCAAGGATGCTTGCATCGTTGTGGGAAGATTATCTTCACTTATCTCTTACTTTTGTATCTTAAATTTAATAGCAATCTAAAGGTTTTTTCGAGAATATTTTTCAATTTTCAAATGGTACTTTTGCATACACGAAAATTTTGTCTGATAAGGTACGTGAATTGCAAAAAGCACGCGATCTTCCAAACGAGATCTGGGAACTTTTACGTTGCTAGGCTAAAGTTCGTTTTTGTTGACCTCAATAAGTCCAGAAATATTATTAAAATAAACCTGTACATCAAATACTTTTTTTGAAAGTTACTAAAATTATTTTTCATAAATATTTCATATTCAATTTTTCTACTTTATGTAAATTGGATTCCAAATTCTACATTTCCATCATATTCTATATTTGACTGTACATAAATGTTTTTTTTCTAGATTGCTTGTAAGATATCTTAGAAAGAGTTGTAATTATTAGTGTATTCAGCGCTGATGTATTTTAGAGCTAATCTAAAAATAAACATTGGGGCCATCACACTCTGTCCCACGAAACGAGGCTTAGGATGAACCCATTTGCCTTCACGACCCATGAGGCCATCAGGCTACTCCGATGCCCATCAGCGATCGAAAGTTGGGTCACAATCTAGCGAGGGCCTCCTGAAAAGAGAGCTAACTTAGTATTGGCGTCGTGAGACTGCCTCTCTTGTCCTCCCTCGTCTTGCTCTCCAGCTCCCAAACCCAATTGAGTTTCTTGACAACAGGCCAAAGCCAACAGAAGATTTCACGCACGGTATTGTAACGGCAGCCGCGTCCTCCTCCTATTAAGGCCAATGGCTTGAAGACTGTGTGTGGAAGAACCTTTCTGAGGTTCTGGAGTAAATTTGAAAAAAACTTCGAATACTTTTTCGTTTTTAAATACTATAGTACGAGGAATATTGGCAGGGACGTTACAACCACTTGCATTTTACTTGGTGCTTAAACTTGTGGGTTATGAAAACATACCTCAATATCAAATGAAATCAGGCTTTTCATATGATCCTGTAGTATTTATAGGTTCGACTAAAAAATTGAAAATTTAGCGATTAGAAGTGCAACTCAATAGTCTCTAAAATGCTAATAAAATAAATATTATCTTGGTTTTAAATCAATTTCAGGTGTACTCTATGACAAGATCATCAGCTTGACTTAGAGCTGAGAAATGAGGAGTTTTTCTTCTTAACGCTATACTACTATCTTATAGCTACCGTTGTAATTTCAAGGTATGAAGTTGAGTGTTATCTTTTTTAGATCATTGAAACTGGTGCTCAGAGATTTGAACAATAATTCATCTTCAGTCCCACCTCTGTCATGAGCATAGACATAGCAAAAATTTCGTCTAATTACGTTTGATATCAAGCGTCACTTCTGTTCTAGAAAACCCAACCGCTCACAAAAAGTTCATTAGCAAGGCGAATCAGTTCGCAATGGAAATCAATTTTTAAGTTCAGAAGTAATTACAAAGCCTAAATGATTCGCTAACACTTCTTATCTTGCTCTAACTTATGAGGGATTTGAGTACTCAGACTAAGCTTAAATGAAAGAGCGAAAATACTCCCGGTACTTCTATCTTGAGTGTCCTAGAATGACAAAACAGGCTATAACACAAGTTGGGTTTTCGTGAATCGTTTTATGAAAATGAATGAACTAGTTACGGTGTCGGTCACAATTGTAAGTACAAATCATAAAGTGTTCTGATGTTCCAAGAAACAACCATTCACCGACTTTTTCGAAATAATTCCCAAATTAATTGACGAAAAATTAGGTTTATTTAGTAAGGACAGCGTCCCCCATACGAAACTTTTTCTTTATTATTGAACCTAGAGCAATGAAATTTGGTATACTGATAGGAAATGAAAATGAGAATTGATTATCATCTATGAAAAAGTACGATTTTCATGAAAAGAAAATGGGAAATCAAAGAAAACGATAATTTCAGGGGGAATTTCAAAATGCTTTTTGTCCGACAGTTTTTGAGGTACAGTAATAATTTTGGTATCATTGGATGCGGAAAGACGTGGACATTCCAAAAACGCAAAATGGTTTTCCCAATGTTGAAAAAAATGTGAAAAATTAAAAACAAAAACTTCATTGAAAAAATGCGGATTTATGGCGTCATACCTTTTGAACATAAATTTATCGTGAAAAACCATTTAAGTTTTTGGAAAACACTTGCTTTTCCGCATGCATTGATACCAAATTCCCCACTGTAGCTCAAAAACTGTAGGAGGAGAAGCATTTTCAAACCAAAAGTCCATTGTTGACTTTACTTTAAGAAACATAAACAATTGCAATTAAAATTTCTTTTAAATTTTTAGTTCAGGTTAGACCCCTGAAGTCATTATAGAGTAATACAGAGACATAGGAGATGACATAGCGACGTCAAGCCGTGAAGGAACTGCCATGGGAAGGTGTAACATGATAAAATACCCCTTACCCCACCCCTCCCCCCCATTTTTTAAATCCCCGTAGCGGGCGAACGAGTGAACGTACGAGTCTCACTTTTTCACAGGATGTACCTGACCTCCTACACTTCCTACTGCAGCAATAATCCCAATATCATCTATGATCTCATCATAAGGGGGACGGTGTCCTTTAAACAGCTCTAAAAGAAATACAGTTTTAAGCCTGCTCACATGTCAGGTATAAAGTTTTCTTTTTATTTAAATCGACTTGTAACTCACGTACAGGGAAATTGAATGACAGTAGCTGTAAAAGTTTATTAATAGAACAATGAGGTTCAGTTTGTAATAGGATAGAAGGCAACATTGATGTATATTAAATAAATGCTGAGGCCGTCGTTTGAATTTTGGATGAAAGGTTCATAAAGCCATGTTTCTTGGTTCATTTGTGGCCAAAAATATCAATAGATCTTTATTCGAATTTAGAGAACAGATAAATAATTGTAATACGAATGAGATTATTTGGCAATTGATGGAAAGTATTTTCTTCAGTTTGGCAAATTTTCTCAGAAAATGTGCCCGTATTTTATTTGCATAATTAACATACTGAAAAAATGCACTACGGATATACACCGGTGGAAAAGCATATTTCTTTTAGTATAATTAGAAATTATTCTTCAATTCATATTGTAATAGGGCTCTAGTTTTTTGTTGAAATATAAAAAAGCAATGAATATTTGAAATATTAATTCGATAATCTCATCTTTTAGATTCGGGAAGCATTATATTCATTATTGTTTTTTCTAAGCATGGCATATTATTGACTTTTTATCTTAGGGCAGTGTTGGTTAATGAATGGCCAGTCATGTAGCTCAAACACTGATTAGTGTAGTCAGAGAATAAAACGATGAATGAGGTATTTCTTAAATAACGTAATCTTGAAAATTGCCCTTACGGAAAGCTCTTCATTTCAAAAATATTAATATTTCAGCAAAAACTTACTTTACGTTAATGTGCCCACTTATCTATGTTAGAAAAACATGTCACTTGTTCATAAAGTGTAATGTTTGTAGCACTTGAACATCGAACGTTTCAGTATAGAGCACCTCTTCAATTAATGTGACGTCCCCAAACATCAATTAGTTTCCTTGAAAGCTGCAAATCGTTCAAAATAAACAGAGCGCATTGTTTCTAGTTTCATGTTCCTTAACTCTAATGAAAAATGATCACAAACACGGAACTCGCTGTGAATGTTACTCTAATGAGAATAGTGTAAAAAAAATTAGGAGTAACGAAAAAACAACTCAGGAAAACTAAGTGAGATTGCTCATTCAATAGTGGAAACCACAGTGCTTCAAAAATAATTGATTCCGTATTAACAATGATATAATGATAATCTATTTCGTTCAATGTAATTTGGAATGCAAGGTGTAGAGTAGCATATTTAAAACCCTGATACATGAAAAACTAATTGCTCTCATGTATCTCTCGCAGTCATGTGCACCGCAATTCTGGATTTCATGATAAAATGTTAATGTTGCTTCTTCCAGCCATGCCCTGTTTACTCCGAGCTTTGTTATGCACAAAATTAGTTGGCAACAAAAAGAAATAAATTCAAGCTCGCTGACAATCCCTGAAGGAAAGAAGAAGTTTGTGAGCGGAAACGAGCCGTTTGAGCCGTTGTTGGGCAGGCGGCCCTGTAATTAGACCGCCATAAAGAAAACGCTTCATGCGGGTTTCTCAGCTCAAGAACTCAGTTTCTTGAATGTTTTAAGTAGTTTATCGTTAGAATTACTTAGCGGTCCGACCTCTCTCGCTAAATTCTCTTGTCAACAGTTGAGGTGAAAATTGAAAATAGCTCTGGATGTTGAACAAATGGATATCATGTTTTCAAGCATTATCTAAACACACATTCTATTTCTACTGAAAAATCTACATCTCAAAAGTAATTGTAATATTTCTACATAAGTAATATTTCTACAGAAAAATCTACACCTCAAAAGTAATTGTAATATTTCTACATAAGTAATATTTCTACAGAAAAATCTACATCTCAAAAGTAATTGTAATATTTCTACATAAGTAATATATCTACGGAACAATCTACATCTCAAAAGTAATTGTAATATTTCTACATAAGTAATATTTCTACAGAAAAATCTACATCTCACAAGTAATTGTAATATTTCTACATAAGTAATATATCTACGGAAAAATCTACATCTCAATTTCTACATCTCAAAAAGTAATTCGGGAAAAAATCGGACTTGTATATGGACGCTCATCGCGTGTTAACTATTTACATAGAAGCTCTTTTCGTCAACTCTCTGCCTCGCTGTTTTGAAGAGAGAAGATGTGATCGATAATCAACTGGAGGAATCAACGGGCATGGACTTATTCTCGAAACTACGATTTTATTTATGATGCTCAGTATTTGTTGTGACAAATAATTTTTGTATAAATATTTTTCTTGACGTAAATACTACTACTGCTATTTGAAATAGCATCATTGTGCTAAGTAATATCGCCCTTCGTGATGTACAGTGATAAGTTGTTATCAAGTTGCATATGATCAACTAACCTTTTCATCTTATTTTCTAAGATACTACACATGTTTTCAAGTATGATGCGAGAGAGAAACATGAACGGATGGATAACCAGCAAAATCTCCGAATTCTTGAGATCATGAAGTCATGAGAAAGTTCACCAATGTATCAGTATAACTTCAAAGGAAGTTTAATTCATGGTAAAACTATTTACCAATGTTGGTGCTACAACTCCCGTGTCAAAATAATCGAAAGAAAACAGAAATCCACTTCGATAAATGAAGTAGCTTAGGCTGAAATAATAAGGAAAACAGCTAAAGTTGAACGAAAAGTCAAATATCATTTTAATAAGCCTGGTGGACATAAAAGAGAAGTGAAAAATGTCAAGTTCATTGCATCATGTGTGTCTACAACTCTACATATCCTATACTCACACACCAATTCTTGATTAAGGATGTATTATTTACCGTTTGTGGACCCTTTGTTTGCATCAAAAGTTGTCAATAACATCTCAATAACAGGTGTCGTTCAAAGCAATAGCAATGTACTTCGCACCGACTCACTCAGTAATCACATGAAGGTGATCGTAATTTTCCTTTCGTGTTGAAGTCAACAACGAGCTCTGCAAGAGCGTCGCGTGCGGCTGAACAAGTCGTACTGTTTATTTCGATAGGAGCGAGCAGTGGGATTTCCCTCAAAGAAAGAGAGTCGTGGGAATTCTCTCGATGGGAACTAATCGTGGGAATTCTCTAGATGGGAACTCATTGAAGTTGGTAGCGTGGATTTTCTGGTTCTTCGCCCTTGCCTTCGGGCCGCTGATGCGTCAGGTCATTTATCAGTTTCCACTCCAATGGCTTCGATGGTTTTACTAAAGCCCGAGATTTGCTCCCAGAGGCCACTTTCTAGCCTTATCAACCTTCGTCAGTATAAAAGGGAAATGATACATCTAATTCTTGCATAAGGCTCTTAATATGCTCTTCTCTTTTCTCTGGAAGACAAGATTTTTTTATGCATGTCATTCAGAAATTGATTAGAATACAAATGGTAGATTCAACTTTTATGGCACTTAATCAAAAATTCCTTTCAATGCCGGAAAATAATAAAGGTATAGAATAAAAATCATCTTTGGATGCCCTGATATTTATGATTAGTTTACTTCTACATTCGCGCATGTGCGAGTTGTCACTCAAGAAAGAGAGAGAGAGAGAGAGCAGCAAGAATCATGAAATACGCGCCACTTAAAGCGCTAGATATGAAAGCCTCTCACAAAAATTAAAACACCGCCGGTACAACTCATGATCATGAAGAAGAACTTCTACAGATGTCTAAAAAACTTTTAATTCAAGCAAATTAAATTTTAGTGATGTCAGACGAATTTGAAGTAGCAAGAGAAAAGTACTTATGTATTTATTACATGAAAACAGAAATTACAAGAGATGCTTCATGCGACTTTTTACAAACTGAAGTACTGTGACCGAAAAATATTGATGGTTTTTATTTCGCTGCAAAATGAAGGTAGGTCAGATTAATGCCAAAGTTACAAAATATAATACATCAATGAACTGAGCTGGTAGAATGCGAGTTAAATCAACTGCGTGCACATTTCGCGCATCATAGTTCTTTTCTAACTTATAACAAACTCCATGATAGTTTACATGACTAGTGAATTTTATAAGACTGCAGATTTCCACCCAGAAGATTTCCTCCACTGATTCTCAGGTTGATCAAATCGAAAATCAATGCTTAATATTAAAAGACCAAGTTTTCTTCAAATTAAAGGTTCGTTCGGTGGTGCATGGATTTGGATCGTCTCCAGCTTCATTTGAATCATTTTTACCGAAGAGAAGAGGTTTCGCTGTCATTATTTTTGGCAGTAATCGCACCCCTAATGTATTCCTAATGTCCTCCAGGAAACTAAGAGCATTCGGTGCTCTTTTGGACCTCTTAGATGGTCGTGTAACTGTTATGGCGGAAATAGACCTGATGATTGGGCCATCGTGCGGTATTGGGGCGACTCGACTTCAGATCTGAGCCCTCCTATGCAATCTTAGACGCGTCAACTATCGTATAATTTCAGGCTGCGTTTTACTAGGAAAACATTCTGTTCTGAAATGGAAACTGGACTACTGGCTTCTCCGCAATGAATTCAATTCTGTACTGCTTGAATGTTAGAACACGTGTAGCTCTACGTGCCGAATTTGTTTTGTGCTTTCAAATTAACATCTCTGTGAAGGAAGGGTATCTTATTGGAAATGATAAAACATGATTCTATCATTTATTTTTTTCTGAAATAATGTTTCAAATTCTTGTGAGTGGCAGTAGAGATACAAATTTAGGCTATTTTGATTCGCCGATGATATATATACAAAAGACAAAAAAAGGCCTGTCTAAAAGAACGGAAGTTTTTACATATTTCACTGTGAATGCGCTTCTACATGTTGCTCATGCAAACTTTAAAAAATTTCCTGCTCGTGTTATAAGGCATACAAGGGCAGCAGCATTTCACATGTGACCTCGAGTGTAAACAAAAAATATAGTATCCACAAATTTCCTTACCATTTCAAAAATTTATTACAAATGAAACTAATGAGATGTTTTCTATTAAGATTTGTTCTATTGCATTTAATATCTATTAAAGTTATTAATCGCATTTTACATTGAGTCTTTCAGGAATCCTGTTTGTGAAAGAGGTGCTGTTAATGAACCCATAACAAATGGCTACTCTTCAACCCCATTAAAAGTTGAGGCAGTATTATACTCGCGTTACTGGAGAGTGCCACGTAGCGTTCGGTATGCTTATGGGACTCGGAAGTGTAGAATTATGCGTGGCGAGTCCAAGAAAAAACTAGATAATTGTACCATATAGTCTGACCATGAACCGCATACGCGGTTCACATAAACCTGCCGCTAGCTGCCTACGAAACAGAAGTCGTCTCTTATCCTGACCGTAAGCCGCACAGGCTTATCGTATGAAACTGCTACAATTGTCCCATCAACTGGCCTATTTCAGACTGTGGCCACATAGCAGCAATATGCTAAAAATATACCCAGCAAGCAGTTTTCCAACCCATGATTTGACCATAAAACGCTACTATCGGTGGCATTTTATGGTCGGTACAAGAACTGGAAAACTGCTTGCTGGGGATATTAGCGTACATGTTTTTTGTATGGACAAAATCCAACCTTAAGACACTCAAATAAAAAATAAATTTTCAGGAGTGAAAAAAATATCATCCCGCTTTCGAGTCATTGGCATCAAAAGAACTCCAGCTAATGCTATTCCTACCTGGTATTTTATAGCTATTAGAAAATGTGTTCTATTCACAGATACCAGGTAGGAATAGCATTAGTTGGGCTCATTTGTAGGTTATGATTACTTGCAAACGGTGGAGTTTTAATGTTTTCGCCACTTCTTAAAATCAAATTATTTCAAGTTTTTCTATCTATGGTTGAAATTTGTCTCTGCAAAGACGGAAACCGAATATATATAATATATATATATATATATATAATATATACAAATATAGATTGCACTGTAGATTGTACGGTACAAATAATGCACATTTTTCCGTTTCAAGAGCACATTCAAATCAAATGTATGACCTACCTATCAATGTATGCACTGGAGAATCATAAAAGCCACGGCAGATAATGTATGCATCCATTGCATATTTTAACGAGGAAACTAATGAAATAAACTCAAGTAGACTATTTATAAGAGGATAATAAGACTTATTCATCAACAAAATTTAATTACAACCTGTTGGGATGCTAGAGATTAATTTCTCTATTATATAGGATCTCGCCTAAATATAGTTCTTAATATTCAAATAAGGACATCTATCCAGATAAATAGATGTTGCCTAATAGTAGGTAACTATTCAAAATAAATTTTCCATACAGACACAGGACTCCGCTTATTGATTGTTTTTTCTACTCATTTCTATCCAAACAAACACGAAAAGTAGATATGTTACATTGATCATATGTATATATATATATAGCTATACTGATATCATATCTGTGTGTGAACTGCCATTAGCTAAGTAGCTACAGCGAACCATAAGGCATGAAATATGATACCACTATCCACGCTTGTTATTACCTGTATCTTATCATTTTGGTAAGGAATCTGTTTCAATTAAAGCACTGTAAGTTAAAGTGCTGAAATGTTAAACACAATATCAGCTCCATAAGTATCTTACATACTGAAATACATGTATACATTTAGCCAGTTTCTTCTCCAATATGGTGTGATACAGCATAGAACAAACATGGATAATGGATGCTTATTTCATGCTTAAGGGGATCATCCGGGGCCCTATCCAGATCCTGTCGATGTCACGGTCATTTTGCATGTTTCTGTTGTAGAAGGACCCTTAGTTGGTGGACTATTCGTTCCTAAAATTTTATGGCGCTACGACAATGATTCCCCCCCTCCCGGGGGGGTGAAGGGACCAAAATCTTATATTTTCCCGATTTTGACCCCATATAAAAAGAGAACAAATGGGATATGGAAAAAAAGCTTAATTTTAGTTTGTTAGAAATGTTCCAAGGATTCTAAAACTGTCTTTGCTTTTGTTCTAGCATCAAAACTGAAGGAGGAGTTTCATTTTGAAATACCAATATCAATGAAAAGCATCCAAAATTTTTAACTTTTTCCTGATTTTGACCCCATACATAATGAGAACAAATTGGAAATGGAAAAAACACGAATTTGAGTGTGTTAAAAATGTTTCAATTATTCTAAAACTGTCTTTGCTTTGGTTCTAGCATCAAAACTGAAGGAGGAGTTCCATTTTGGAATATCAATATTAGTGAAATATCATTACCTAAAAACCAATATGTCAAATTTTTGCAAAATCTAAGGCCTGAATCAAAAAAATGAATAGAATCAATTGTGTTTCTTTTCAAAGGTTACATATCATAGTCAAATTTCATAAGAATCAGACTGAAAATGAAAAGTCATTTTTTTGACAAAAAAAGAAAAATTTTTATTATTTTTTTTTTGAAATCACAATTCACAGTTTGAATATGAAGTTATGCATGGAAAATATCGAAATGAAAATTAAAACTGCATTCTATTACATCAATTGTTCATTATATTACACTTCGATAAACAATTTTGTTTTTTGACCCAACACTTCTAATTTCCAACATTCATCCTGATACTAGTTCTCAAGTTTTGATGCTAGAACAAATCCAAAGACAGTTTTAGAATCCTTGGAACATTTCTAACAAACTCAAATTCGGCTTTTTTACAAATTCGAATTCTTTGAATATATATATAGCTCTAAACCCCAAAAATTTTGGCTGATTTTTGAAATTTCAAAAAAATTTCAATGAATTGAAAAAATTTGAATTTGAAAAAAAAACGAATTTTAGTTTGTTAGAAATGTTTCAAGGGTTCTAAAACTGTCTTTGTTTTTGTTCTAGCATCAAAACTGAAGGAGGAGTTTCATTTTGAAATTTCAATAAAAACATACCAAAAATACATTTTTCGTCAAAAAAAACTAAGGCCTGAATCGAAAAAATGACACAAGCAAAAAGGTTTACTTTCACAAAAGACATATACTGGCCAATTTTCAAACGAATCGGACGAAAAAAGGTCTCAAACCCGGATGATCCCCTTAAGGGTTCGCCAATAACTGTACAGCATTAATAGATATGTTTAAATAATTAGCTCAACATTACTTTTTCATGAAATGTTTTTTCAATTTTATAGCTTTTATAATATATACGCAATAGTAGAGTAAGGCAAAATAAAAAGAAGAACCAACGTTATAGAGAACATTTATTTGTAGCAAACGTTTCGGAATAAATGTTCTCTATAACGTTGGTTCTTCTTTTTATTTTGAAAATAAGATTCCCTAAGAATCGCCCTATAAGTACTACTAGAGTAAGGCATTCCAGTAACTAATGCGATATCTGACCGTTGAAACTGATTCATCCTTTCAAGCAAGAGAACAGAACAAAAAAAAAAGTGGACCAATGAAATTACATCCCTTAGAAATGACGCAAGTAAAATAAGCTGAGAGTCACGCAGATGGAAAACACTGCAATAAAAAAACTATCTGAAAGTGACTCACTCACAGGCTAATATCTTCATACTTTCACTTAAAATACCGTTCATTAGACCAAGTTGAGTACTGGGGCCGCCTCTGCAGTAGCAAGAGTTGTAAGTTGGGCCGTGGTGTCCTTTCCCGCTGCATCAGTCGCTGCTAGGCCTGCAGTGGCATTCGCACCCGAGGCTGCATGAGTGGCGACCGCCCCCGTTACGTAGTCCTTCACCCGGGGCCCACGATGCCCGTCCCAATCAACTGCGTTCTTTAGGGCCAGAGTGATCGCCTTGTTGATATCCGACAATGACAATGACACCTCTCAAAATAGCCTCTGTAATATACATATATATTTTTATAAATAAAATACAATCCTCAATAGGGTGTGGATGTACTCAAACAAATATTAAGCTCATTAAACCAGAAATTATTTTTGCATTTTGATAGTCAGCAATTTATCAGGCTTCAACGTGCGCCGCTCATTTGCATTTGATCAATAATAATTCTTTTGGGTTAGATAGAGATTAAAACGTGAAGGTAAATGTTGAATTTCAGCTGAAGGAAGAATGGAATAATTGCTGCATGCATTACTTTCTATATACAACGATACTTACGTTCGATAAGCTGGTATGCCCTCGTGGTTCTGAAGGCCAGCTTGTCTCTCTTCCTCGACCTTCCAAGTCCAGTAAGTGAAAACTGTAGTGCTAAACTCCTGGTCATGCACAGCTTCAGCATCTTAGTCACCGTCCTAGTTAGCGTTCCTTCCCGTGCATGCTGAAGAAGCTTCACCTAAATGAAAATAAGACCCAGAGACAACCTCCCGTCAGACACTTGCACAATTGAAACTTGAGTATTCATTTAGCTACATATATATATCACAATAAAGTACCTATTATTGCATACAGCATAGAAGATACTTTAAGAAAAAAATTAATACACAATATAATGTTGAGTCGTCAGAAATTTCATAAATATTTTTACACACAAGCTTACCATTTCAGGATTTGATGCTAATTGAAGTAACTCAGTAGAGTTATTCGCGGGAGGTGGACAGAGGATGTCAGCACACGATGGCTTACGCAGCATATTTGAAATTTCTGTTAATAGAAGGGGGTTTTCCTTCACAACCATTTCTATTTGAGTGACTCTGGTGTCTAGGGAAGAGACCTTTTGCTCAATTCTGGTCCATTCGCCGTTTTTCACGGTGGATTCCTCTGAAGATCGATTTCTGAGAACGTAATTATTTCCATCATATCAGTCAAAATTGCTTCTTCAGTCAAACTTCAACAAGTCTTATTATCAATGTTCAAATGTTATTTACGATTCACATCGCATATTACCTCCAACTACCAAAAATGAAAATTTTAAAGTGACTTACTTCAATTGAGGTGTGAATACGGAGGTCTTATGAAGCTGCAGAGGAACTGCCAGAGCGGGATCTGGGTCGTCATTGCTGCAATCAGAAGAGGACCCATCTGGAGTTGCTGCTTCATCGGAATAAAGAGGATGAGCAAATGGTCTTGAACTATTCAAAATTTATAAAATACAACCTGCAACTAAATTGCAACTAGAGAACTATTTTCAATTTGCTTCAAATCTGGTATTGGTCATCAAAATCACACCATAAACCAGTAAAACATGACCTTGGCATGCAATCCCTAAAAAAGAAACATTGACTGTCAACTCATGGCTATACTCAGTGTGAATAAAGATTTCAAATAAAAGATGCAGATAAGATAGAACTCATGAACTGTGCTTCTGCGTAAAATTAGTAAAAACAGCACTAGCTTAAAAAACACATGAGACGGCTGGGGTGAATTGCCAAACAGAAAATGTGGGGTGAATAACGTTGATAATTTAATTGTTTTTGGAAGACATTTTTGGTGCAGCAATTCACCCTGGGTGATTGACTGATGACTCACCACACTTGACTCTACATATTAAAAGCCACAGGTGATATATATGGTTATAAATTGTAACCTGACATTGCTGAGTGCAAGACTTCTATTTTTAGTTCAAGGACATCACCGAATACTGAGGCAAATTAGAAATAGAGATGTTCATTCATAATAAAAAATTGCAACAGTACTATTAACTCCCTAATAGATATCTCAACTGACCTTCATTGGGAGTAAAGCTCAGTTTCCGTTTGCTGTTGACTGTTGTTCTGGGTAGATTGCTATTTTGTATACGAGGACTTCGTCGGACACCGCAATATTGTAGCTGGCCTTGCGTAACTCTTCTCGGTGATGGCTCAGCCTCAGAAGAAGTGGAAGCCAAATTGCCTTGTGTCATCTTCTTGTAAGCCCGGTCATAGTCATCTGCTCAGTAAACTAAACATTATCCTCACAAAAAATACATCTCGGGTTGTGGGAGTGCGACGCTCCATACCAAACGCTAACTCGTGCATCAAACTAGAGAACAGTTTGAGTGTGAGTCCAAGTATAAGCCCAAGCCCCAATGGTTTGAGTCTAAGTAAAGAGTGTAAAGTTCAAATTGGATTCTAAGTCAAATTAAAGTTCAATTCCAAGTTTAGGTCAAAATCGAATTCCAAGTTTGAGTCTAAGTCCAATTCCAAGTTTGAGTATAACCTTCCCACTCCAAGTTTGATTCTTAGACCAAGTCCAAGTAAGAGTTCAAATCAAAGTCTCAGTCAGTCTTAAGTCCTTACTTGAAGACATTTTTGAAAAAATGAAAAAATATTTGGATAGCGGCCCGAAGGCATTATTTATGGAATTTCATCTATCAATGAAAACTTCTTATTTATATTCTTTATAACAATTTGTAATTAGGTATAAGTGGGGACAGAAGACAGAAGAAAATGTATTTCTGATTAATATAACTGAAAGATACATTAATATCATCCCCTTTTTGTTCTTTCATGTAGGTAACTGTATGGAAACATGAAACTCACAAAAGTACAATTAATGCGCAGAAATTGGGAGACAAGTGATTATATTTGAAAAGTTTTATATATGCATTGAGTTACAAACCTGATGAAACAGCTGTCTTCTTGATGATAAATTCAGTCCAATTTTTTCTTGGTGTCGTGTTTTCCCTGGCCAAGCCTTGAATATTTGATCCTTTGTCTGGTGGCCAGTAGCACTTATTAAAGTTTCCAATTTTGGTTGTCCATTTTGATGGAACTATTTCCCACTGACTATCGTCAAAATAAACTCCTAAATATTTTTTTGCTTCAGTAGTCATATCTTTTACTATTCCAATTATGATATGGGTTAATTATTAGTTCGAGAAAATAAACTGCGGCGTGTTTAGAAAATAACTGCAGGGGCACAAAGATAAGATTTAAAAAAATGACTGCCGCCACACTGCAAACAAGCTAAATAGGTACTCTTAACGTCACAGAATTGACTGCTTTTACCGTCAGAGGTAAAAGCAGTACTCACGACTGAGTATGATATAATTCTATCAACTGTATTTCAACGCACTATGTAAATTCTTTATATTATTTTCAGAGAAGTGGAATTGGTTTCACAATGAGGACGATAACCAAACCGAAACAGCACTGAACTTCAGTTACTGAATATTGTCTGAGGTAACTAACTAGCTATCGTGCAACGGGGCGGCCGGCTCGCATAAACCGCACCTCGATTGAGGCTACTGTGAACGAGGTTTAAACCTGTGTGAAACTGACCAAAGGAGCGAATTGTTTTATTTTCTGTTGAGTTGCGTCAAATTTTGACATAAATATCTTTTATGTGATGACAAAAACCTACCTATGTTGTTTTTTTTATACATAGATCAAATAAAAGCCACATATTTTGGTTTTGATTAGAATACTGCTTCCTGTGACATTTGGCAACATTAGAGAACAGTTACCAACTTCCTTACCAGAATAAAAATTATGAAATCATGCTTCGGAGAAACTAAAATGAGTTTATTATTTATCAATAGTGAATAACTCACATATTCAAGTAATAAAGCAAGAAACCGTTGAACTTTTAACGAAATGAACAACACGCGATGCTGAAGAAAATGTTAGGTAGCTACTAGCAGCTTTCATGTTACTACCTACATATCGTAAAATTACAATACTTAAATAAAAAATTATGATGGCAGCAGTTACATTAAAATGACCCACCATCTAAAAATCGACCTGATTTTCAAAATGTGTGTTTAGTATTATTGTAAACTTTGGTGTTTTGGGAATTGACATGCGATGCTGCACTGCTGTGGATGCCGGCAAACCCCTCCCCCAGCCCCCCGAAGTTGAATGACTCACGCAGCTTGTCGCGTCTCAGTTTATGACTATTAAACTGAGTTGCTGGATGACGTGCAACTATTTACAGCTGACCATAGTCTTGGTGGCTGTTGCATTTCAACTAATCACAGATGCCGTTTTATATGTTTAGAGGCCGGATTGGGTAGCATTGAAGTCATTACAGTGTGATCTGATTATACAACTATACATGCATCAATAAAAAAGAGAGAACCAGGAAAATGGTATAAAACATTTTTCATTAAAATGCATTCTCGATACTGTGAAAAGACTCGTAAAAATTGGACGTTTCGAGACTTCGCTCATCATCAGCAATAGGTACAAATTCGAACGTCCAATTTTTTCCCAATTTTTCCATTTCGAAACGTCCAATTTTTACGAGTCTTTTCACAGTCTCGAGAATACATTTTAATTAAAAATGTTTTATACCATTTTCCTGGTTCTCTCTTTTTCATTGAAAATTCGAAAATACCGAAATAGCTGCTTCGAATACATGCATCATTAGTATCTTTTACTATACTAGGAATTCAAGCATATTATTATCAGAAGAAGACAAGTTGGCCTGTGAGAAAATAAATACCGTAATCCGAATGTAGGAAAAAATACCATAAATAAACCTTGGCCATCATGTCTTAAATACCATACAGGTAGTTATGGACTTTTTATAAGCGACATATGGGTCACTTTTAAATGTCATGACATTTCTTCCTGTAAACATACCATATTACGCGTATGTTAAGCTAAAATCCAATAAACATACCAAGTCACTGCCTTGATTTTTAATAGGGAAGATAAGGCGTAATCTTTCAAAGGGTTTATTGAAGCCAAATCGGATTGGCAGACTCAGTGAAACTACAGAATTATGTATGGAAATGATCCACCACCTTGTCCGTGACTTCGTGCGTGGCAAAAGAAATTTATGAAAACAGGGACAAGTGTTTAGCCATTGCCACAATTGATGAGACTTTGCTACAGCATATATGGCAGGAAATCGAGTGCCGTCTTGATGGTCTTCGTGCAACTAATGGTGCCCATATAGAAGTTTATTAAATAAAGTAAAAAACGTTAATAAGCACCTAATACAATAGAACAAATCAGAATAAAATATCCTATCAATTGCAGTCGTAAAAATTATTTAAAATACAAAGAGACACCATGGACACCCTGTACATCGTACTTCATAAACCTCTCCCCATCATAAGCACAGGAGATTTTTATCGTAGCTTATCAAAGATTTATGAGAAATATCCATGGATTTAGATAACTTTTTTACAGTAGATGAGGAAAGAAATTCCTTACATCATAATATAGAGGCAGATAGAGACAGTTTAGGTTCACGAATTGTAATTCGCAAATGAAGCATTAAAAGATTTTAACTTCAGATGCGCTTCAGCTCTATTAAAAATCATTTTATCGTTATCAAAACATATTCACAGCAAAAAAATCAAATTCTTAAACAATAGTAAGGCTTACCAGGGAAAAATATGAATGACACTCACTTTAGAACTGGCATTAAGACAAAAGTTGTGCGGAGAGAAAAATAACTCATCGGACGGGCAAAATTAGTCACCGTATGATTTTCGAGCTCTAGTTATTTAGTACGTTCGTTAATCAGCGTCCAAAGCTGCCAATAGAGTTTAGCTTACTTGCAAATACTAAATATACACATGTCTTCATTCAGGGCTGGCAAGGTATCGGCTATATATCAGTTGCTCCACTACAATGGATGAAGGAAGACACCTGGGGATGATAAAAAATGGGCGAGGCTGGGTAAGGATCATCCAATGAAGGAAGTAGCGGAATTAGCTG
This sequence comes from Morinoia aosen, assembly GCA_030386875.1. NCBI lineage: Eukaryota > Metazoa > Arthropoda > Malacostraca > Amphipoda > Talitridae > Morinoia > Morinoia aosen. The sequence goes on from CM059575.1 coordinate 48,395,142, forward strand.
GTGTTCCATACTGTCCCGTTCTAGAGATCAATAAACAACTAAAACAATCTGGTAAAGGCAACTTTTTTAAGCAAAAATGTGGTTGGAAGAAAATATTAACAGATAAGGACTGTCGCCGTGCGTTTCAAATTGTGAACATTATCGTTTATTCGTTTTGCATCAAGGTTCCCTGTAAAGCGTCAATGACTTCCTTCCCCGTCATTTTCTGACCGAACTCTTCGTGGGAAACACCACGCAATGTATACATGGAGCAGAGTGCCACGTGAACGATTTCTGTCCTCCAGACAACTTGTTTAAACTGGTTAAAAGCACAGGCATATTGACTTGTAGACGAGTGGAGATATATTACGTTGTTGGATAATTGCGATTCAGGTCCTATAGCAGTGATGGCGCTGTTGTGTTCATCGAAAACAGGAAGCCTTCAACGATGTCTGTGTGGAAGGAGCAATACAAGGAAGATAAGCATCTGCCATGATCAAAGGTTACTTAAACTTTAGAGGAATGGGTCTTCTAATAGAGGTATTCCTTAATAGGGTCCTCGGGGGCCCTGCCAGGCCCCTATCAGTCCGGAGAGCTTTTTTTGTTTTGTTGTTGGAAAAGGACCCTTAGGTGGTGGACTATTCGGTTCTAAAATTTTATGGCGCTAGGGCACTAGATCCCCCCCAGGACGGTAGGAGGACTAAAAATCCTGAATTTTCGACCCCATATAAAAACAAACCCAAACGAGAAATGGAAAATTTGAAACCGTAACTTGGTTTACAATGCTTCAAGGATTCTAAAACCGTCTTTGATTTTGTTCTAGCATATAAACTCAATGAGTTCTATTCATTTGAAATATCAATAAAAATGAAATAAAAAACCAATATGTGTAGTTTTTACAAAAACAAAAGCCTGAATCGGAAAATGAATGGAAGAAATTGTGTTTTCTTTTAAAAGTTACATATTATAGTCAAATTTCATATAAATCAGACTGAAAATAAAAAATTTCATAATTTTAATGATAAAATAAATTATAATTTTTTTCATGGATATTACAATAATTCACAGTGTGAATGTGAAGTTATGCACGGAGATTATCAAAATAAAAATGAAAACAGCATTCAATTGCATAAACTTTCCATTATATTACAATTACACAAAAACATTTGTTTTCGGCCTGTCTTGCAAAGTTCCTGATTTTCAACATTCAAAAAGATAAAAATCAAAAAGTTTCCATGCAAGGAAGAAAGCAAAGACAGTTTTAAAATCCTTGGAACATTTTTAACAAACTGATAGTGCTTTTTTCAAATTTGTCCTTTTAATTTTTTTTATCATACTTCAAAACCAAAAACTCGGTATATTTTATATAGAGGTAAAATATCGCATATATAAAAAAGTTTCAAATACAAAATAAACGGACTACCACTTTTTTAAATGCTCCAAACATTTCAAAACTGTTTTTGAATTTGCTCTAGCATAAAAACTTTTGGATTTCTATCTTTTTGAAATATGTATAGAATGACTGAAAAAACGAATATATCAAATTTTTCGAAAAAATAAGACATAAATCAAAAATGGTCATCAATATAATATGTTTTTCTTTCAAAAATACATATACTGTCCAAATTTCAGTCCATTCGGATCAAAACTCAGATTTGACGGGAGAACACCCCTTACGTTGGATCAACATGGCTACATTGAGCATCTAGTTAGCCAAGTATTATACGTACAATATCTCAATGAAGAAAAGCAGGTTACTTTGCCTACATTTTAAGATGGTAATTTCCAGGGGCATAAGGTAAGAACTGTCATTAATTGGCATGACTTTCATTCAAGACAAGTCAGACATCGACATAGATTGGCTGGCTCAGTCTTTAGGTATAAACTTAATATAAAACTTGTGGGACCACCCAAAATAACAAGTTAGACATCGATAAGATCGTCCTTGTTCTCTGCCCGCACTACTAGATTAGTGGATGAAAAAGTATTCAAAAATTAACCAGATACGCATGAGAACATTAGTAGACTCAAAATCATATAAGTAACAGGAAATTCATTTGATTTTGATCGGGAAGTTTATTTCCAAAGTGCTTATGTCGCAGGGAATGTGTGTGTCGTTGAAACTTCTAAAGTTATGAGTACCCGCATATCAATTGTGCTTTTTTAATTTATTCGATTTTATCCATAGTTTTAGAAAGAAAAAATGTCTACATTGTCAAGAAACGAAGCGAGTCGCCTGATGTTCTGTAGTTATTGCAATATTCCCCTTAGTTGCTTAAATAATGTATGCCATCTTTTGGTTTCATCATGCATGCTCTCTGAATTTTAGGAATACATATTTCCATTTCATAAATAAGCTTCCCTTTTCGTTTCATAAAATGCTAAATATGAAATAAGAAGCTCTAAGTGAAAATGAAAAATTAAGAACACTTCCACAGCGGACGTTATTGCTGTACTTAGCATGTAATATACAGGAAGAGCAGTACTTTGTTGCACAAACTGTCACATAGTGTTGGGATCATTGAAACAAACTCTTTTTACTCAATATCCGTGTGGTCAAAAGTTTTTGTTAAAGAGTTATAAGGGCTTGAAGCTTTCACATGGTCACCAAGTTATCTTGGTATTACTTCCCTAGATTTCAACTTCTGGGAATATCTGCAAAGGTTGGTGTACTAAACACTGATTCATTCCGAAGAAGACATCATCGGTAGAGTTGTTGAAGCTTCGCAAGGATTCGTGAAATTCCTGGTGTCTTCGAGAGCGTCCGACAATTGCACAGACGTTTGAACGCCTGCATCGTAAGAGATGGACGTTATGTTGAACATTTTTATTAAATATGTAATCAAGTACACGAGCGGTAAAAAATGATGGGATCCGATTTTTTTCTATAGATATACCTTGCAGTTGTGGATGACAAACGAATATCTCCATCCTAAAAATACTCGCGATTAAAATATTCTTGTACCTGTGCACTGGTAAAATTCGTATCAAAGATACGGTCATTCCGTATGAGCGTCACAAAGAGACAGGCCAAACAATTTAATGTATTCAATGAGATTTCCATAGTAATAACGGGGGGAAATTAGGCACAAAGAATGTATTTGTGTATTTATTTAAGAAAATTATGGAGACACCTGGCGTTTTATTAAATGAAATATAAGATATACCCAAATCGAAATTTGCTTCTTTTGGTCACAATAATTATAGTTTTTTCTATTCCTTGTTTCCGCAAAAAAAATGCTTTCCTGACTTCTGTCTATTAATATGCCTCGTATGGTCTATCTATTTGTACACCTCTGATATTTTGTCTCTTAGTACACCTCGTATAGTTTGCCTATTATTATGCCTCGTATGGCTTATCTATTTGTACACCTCGGACGGTTTGTCTATTATATATAGTTCTCCTCGTATGGAAGTTTTGTTAGACTATTAGCACGCCACGTATGGTTTGTCTATAAATACGCCTCGTATATTATGTCCATTAATATGCCTTGTATGGCTTATCTATTTGTACACCTCGGATGGTTTGTCAATTAGTATTCCTCGTATGGAACTTCTGTTTTAGGACGTCCTGTATTAAGCAACTTTTAAAAGCCAATATGTTGGCATGTATCTCATTGGCCCCTTGGAAAATAAACGTTTTTTTTTCTACATTTTATACCCCTGCCTCTATCAGAGCATGGATTTTTCTCAACTATGATTCTAATTTTAAGTCCGTTTACTTTTTAACGAAACATTTTCAGCCTCATGGTTATTGAGTAAAAATTGTATATTTCAACGGTACAAACCCCACGTTGAAATTTGTTCATCAAAGTAAAGGTCTCTTTGTAGATTTGATCTTCTCGGTAGTACTTTACGAATAATATACCTCTTTCTATGGTGTTTATTTTGTGCGGGTAAATTTCAATCATAAGGAGAAAACTCAAAATAAATCGATTTTCACGAATGATAAACTTCGCAAAAACTCCTTAGTTTTCGAGTTATAAGGACCTAAAGAAATTTTTAAATTTTAAATAGGATACTACGTGAGCGCCAATGTTAGCGCTGTCATGATATTTCCGATCCCACCAGGTTTTTGTTATTATTGCACTAAAACCTGCAAGCATTCTACAGTTACGAAAAATATATGCAATTTAAATGTTCGTTAGGAAATTAACACAAAGCAATCAAAAATAAACTTTAGTAGTTTTTTCATTATACAAATAAAAGCCTCATTTTTGTAATTTATAAGCATCCTCTTCTTCAGAGGTGTTGTAGGATATTAATAACAAACCATAAATAAATGCTTAACTTTTACTTAACAAACTAGTCTTATTACATAAGGTGTTGAAAATTTTATTTGAAAAATTAAGCCGATTGCGTATTCTGGACACCATAATGCAAGTACAAGGGAATTGAATATCCACAGAAAAATAATGCAATAGAATAATTTCTTGTATTTCTTCAGCTTTATCCTTGCTGCTATGAAAGCTATCGATTAGAAGAGGGGGTCACACGGACGGACGGACGCGGCTATTTTTATAATAGTGATTATTAGACGCTTAATAGCTTGAAACTACAGGTATTTTTCCTACCCGTAAAATTCTTGGAGTTTTTATTGTAAGAATAACAAAAACCTGCTTTAGTGGGGTCGGAACTATCTAAACTAGCGCTAACATTGGCGCGCATGTAGTATCTTGAAGTTTCTTTCAGTCCTTGTAACTCGAAAACTAAGAATTTTGGGGCATTTTATCATTCGTGAAAATCGCTTTAGATTGAGTTTTTTCACCGATGGTTGGATTTTTTTTTTGTTTGCTCAAAAAAACACCCTGTATAGGGTGTCCCCCAAAAAACCGAACTTCAAATTATTATGGCTCTTAAATTATTCTTGATAATCGAGTTCTGTAAAAAACACAGTATCTGTTCAATATTTCTCTCTTTACAAAAAATTCGAATTTGGTTAGTGCGCACAGAATTGTTACAGTACCACTTTTAAGAAAGTAACTGACAGTACATTCGCTCCGTGATCCGAAAAGGTAACATTTATTGATAAAAGTTGTATCAAAGATACATTATTTCATTTTAATACCAATGTATCTTTTTTCTGCTCCACGATTTGGTACAAAATGTTCGCTACCGTAGCAATTAAATGTACTCTCAGTTACTGTATTTGTATAGTCAAGGTCATGATTTGATCCACGCGGCAGTCCCCTCAGGGGGATACAACTATTGTATCTATGGGAATTAGCGCTCCCAGGGGAACCATGTGAGGGCCCGAGCTAAAGGTTAGGTGGGCTTCCTTTTTGTTGTAATAAAATAGGTTTTTGTTTTGTTACGGACCATCTTTTTCGGTTCACTGCTTTCCTGTTTTTCAGCACCTACTACTTTCTTCTTCAACTTTTTTCTCGTTTCATGAACTTCTTTCCTAGCTTACTGTTTCTGTGCACCTTGTGCATAGATTCCGCGTTCCCTCAACTCCATACTAAATGGTGCCTTCCTCTTTCCTCTCTTGGAACATCTTTGTCGTGGTTAAGGGAGGCTAAAACTTTCTTATATAATAATAATCCACGCGGCAGTAGCTTAATTTTTTTACACAAATTGTATCGAATACATTCTAGAATTTTACTTCGTTTTTTGATAGTTTACTTTCCGTTCCTAGTGAACTGAGAAGCCTAATAAAACTTAAATGTGCTCTTAGAACTATGTTTTTTGGAGAAAAATACCTCGAAAAGGAATTTAGTTCTGTTACTCTGAGCTAACCGAAAATGAGACCGGCCTTTTTTCAAACAGTTACTCACTTCAGATAATTTTTACCTTGTGTAGGATGTTAAATTACCGGAGCATTTCTCCCCGAAAATTCTTGAGTAATCAAGTCACTAGCTTTTAGGGCTTCGTTTTGAAGGCAGTCAACTAAATAATCGAGAATGAAGGCTAATGAATTTCAAACAAATACAAGACATTTTTTAGAACAGTCAGTCAAAGCTCCGAAGAAATAAAAAAAGAGTATCTGATTGCAAAGTCAGAGATCCTAAATAACTCGGGAGAGAAGCACGTTTTTCACCCTTTTTCCTGGCGCTCTCATTTCAGTCCGGGAAACAATCAGCGTGGCCGGAAATTTTTGAGGCGAACATGTTACTGGAAGTCCAGCCTGTAGTTCACAGTGGACATCACAGGCTGGAAACACTCTTCTTTCGAAGGAAGGCAAAAACGACCTTGGACACAGAAATAAATTCGCGCTGCTGATCGAACAAAGACTCAGCGAAAGCAGTTTGTTACCTTTTCGTGCCGTTGAGAGAGCTATAAAATAGATGACTTCAATCAGGAAAGAAATTTTAAATTCAAGACAGTGATTCGAAGTCTCGGTTCATGTTCGAAACTCGCATTCAAATATGAAATCAAGATCTTACGATATTTTAGAATAACAAGTAGAATAAGTCGTAAATTATACGCTAGAAAAGTTCTGAGTTATCCTATTGACCAGAAAACGTGTCTGTTATTTGCGTCATCGTATTACTGGGCTGCTGGACGAAATCGGTTTATCAACCTTGTTTTTACAGCGTGCTGTTGTTCGTTACTTACTTGATTTTTTGTCCGCCTTACTTGCCAGATAAAAATCATAAAATGAAATATTCTAAAATGTAGTTTATCAGGGTACCTAGACTCTACTTTACTTTCTTTACTTTTTTACTTGTTACTTGACTTTACTGTAACGTAAGTGACCCAACACAACACACTGACTGCAAACTTGAGAAAAATTTGTTTCGAGTTCCCATATTACCAAATAAAGAGAAAGCAGAAGAGATGGTGAAGCCTCTGGCGCAAATGCACTTGTTAAGTACTTCAAGTACAGATGTCTAAGTAATGAGAGAATAATTTTGTTATTCAGTACCAAGTTGCCAAAAAAGTCATTTGGTTCAGAAATTTATTAGAAAGCGATTGGACCGCCTTTAGTTTGAATTATGGCATTCATTCTACAAGACATTGATTTCACAAGATTATGGATCCTCTGGAGCTCTTCATGTGGCCAAAGTTGAAGGAAACTTTCCCCAAAGCATTATATATTCAATGAAAGGGCGGTGAGTCGCTCAGATTCCTCTAAAGCAGCGTTTCTCTACCTTTTTGGCCATACCGCCCTTATTTTCAATTGAAAAAGCTCACTCCTTTACTTGGAAAATAATAATAAAAATTATTGCAACAATGATAAATAACTAATTCAAAAGTTTACTCACGTGCTGTTTTATGAGATCCTTGAGGCTGGTGCTTCGCTGCCAAATCTCTTACATTAGACTAAAAATTTGTCAGTTTCAGTCTCATGTCCCTCGAATGCATACATCCATTTTGTTCCTTTATTTCGTCAAAATTTTATTTGCCTCACTGTGTACACAGTCAACCAAAAGATTGGAAAGTATAACATTATTTTGACCATTTCAGCCCCCATTTTTGGAAATAGTTGTTTTGCTGTATGTGATAGTCACAACTCATTTATTCTATTTTTTCACATTTGTATTTATATTCATCACTACATTTCAGTTCAACGAGCTCTTCTTACAGATTTTCAGCGGCACCTTCCACATCACAACCAAAAAGATTTATCATCTACGATTGAACTCGAAATGAAAACACGTCCGAGAATCGGCTGTTCAAGTTTTCTCTCAATTTTACTAAATATTCTTTGTAGTTTTTTTAGAGCTTGTTCTGTGAGTTGTTTCCTTACTTCTATTAACTCAGGCATGTCTTTTAAATTCTTCTTCTGTATATTTATTTGGATCTAATGCAACTTTTGAGCAAAGGCTTTTAGATTACGTTTACAATCCAGTAGCGTGCATAATGTACCTTGAAGCTGCAGTGACACATCATTGAGCTTGAGAAAAATCCACGCTAGAAAGAAAATGTTTCACTTGTGGCGTCTGACTTCTGCAAAATAGTTTTCCCCTAAATTTTCTAGAAATTAACAAGTGTGTCGAATAACTCTACAAATCGTGTTGGGCAGTTTCCTTTTGAAAGCCAAGGAACTTCTGTATGGAGAATGAGCCTCACGTGTTGTTGTACAGTATCAATGGAAAACTTCCGAAACAGTCTATCGTTTTTGCGGTGTGACTTTATTCATTGATAGTTTTAATAACTACTCTTAATGATTCATGAAGATCAGGACTAAGTGTTATGGCAACTATGTGATGACGAGTACCAAACAATGGATATACCACTCAATGAACTGCGAGGATTCAATGACATAATTCCTTCATGTGAGTAATAAAACCTTTTCTGCTTACCAATCATAGATGGCGCACCATCCCTTGCGCAGGGGACAAAGTTTTCTCATGGGATTTCATTATAGTCAAATCAAGATTTTTAGCTTCAAAAATGGATAATTAAGTTGGTATAGTTGTATGCAAACAACATTTCTTCACAAAATTTGCAGCGATCATTTATAAAACAAACATACGCCATAAGATTAGTTCTGTAGTCACTTACCGTTGACTCATCAAGCTGAATCGAGAATTTGCTAGTATTTAACTTTTCAGCTAGTTGACTTTGCATTTCCAATGAAGTGCAAGTGAAGATCATCATCGATTCTTCGGTGGATTGAGTCAGCGGAATTTTTTTGATGCGATGTTGCAACTAATTGCTCTATTTCATGCGATGCAGTCAAACCACGTTCATTTGTCTGTGAACTGTTTTTCAAAGAAGATGACCGAGTATTTTGTTGGTTGAAGTTTTTCTTCAAATTTTCCAACTAAGCTATGAATTTACTGGCTTTTTCTGAATGTTTTCTCATCAAACTTTCTTTAAGCCTTGATGGTTTGATTAATTCATTAGAAAATGCGTGGTTGCAAATCAAACACATTGGTAAGTATTGATCATGCGTGCTTTCTACATAACCACAAGCCAAATAGTCCTCCAAATATTGTCTAAATTTCTTTTTTGCTGTCATAATGATAAGAAAATATTTTCAAAATATCCCAATGACACTTAGCACCTCTGAATGACTTGATGTTTCGGTATTTAAATTTATAATTCACATCCAGCATTCAGTAGTGAATTTAATGCAAATGTTCAAACTTGATCGAACGTAAAAGTGAAGCAGTTAATAACTATATACGCGAGGAACACGTAATCTACGATCCGCACTCAAGCAACTGCAAAAGCAGACTAAGAAAAGGAGCATATAGAGGCCCGTCTACACTATCCAAATGTTCGTCAATCAAAAACACATCAAAACGCGAACAAAAGCACAAAATTTTCTGAATCGTGTCCAGACTACTGCGGCGTGAAGTTATCCGCGAGCAGTATGTAAACAAAGAAGACTGCTTATCGAGTAAGTTTTAGTTAAATGATGTACATCATTGTTAAATATAATTTCTTTTGAGTTGGTAAAGTTAATTTATTTGTGTGTGCACATGTGAACAGAAAATATTAAGAATCACGAATGTATTTCAAGGACATTGTGAATACTACCACTGTTACAGTGGGATGGGATCAGCTGATGTACTTCTACCTTTTGAAATGGCCTTCATAAAGGTTTAAATCTGTGGGCTTTGGCGTAAAACTATGCAATATGTTCATGCTCTTCCTAAAAAATTATTTCCTTTGATTTCTTTTGGGACTGTAGTATAGAGTAAAATGTAAGTTACTAGTTAGAGAAATTTTTCAGCAACACTGCGAGTCTGCGAGCTGAGAGAACCCGTAGCCAGTTATTACCGAGACTTGGTGAACTTGGTGACGTCACAAGTGCATGACGACCAAGTCTGTTCCTAGGCTCATAGACTAGTAAGGTGACGGTTATCTACTACCCTTGTTTCTCACACTTACTCACTCACTCACTCTATCTGCCCTCCTGTGTTTTCATAAATTCCTGCTCCACTTTTCTCTTTCTTAGCCATCACCTACAGTAGTTTAAGAGTGTTCCGAGCTTAGAATGTATTTGAGAGGTGAGTGTATTGTTAACTGATGAATTAGTGCTATGTCCTATGTGTCATTTTGACTGCAGTGCTGTGCTAATTGGATACGCTATTATATTATCCACTGATAATATACCTGCTATTTTAGAGTAGGTATATATAATAGGGACTTATATTTTCTAAAAATGGTGAAAAATGCGCATAAATTCCATTTTCCTCTTAAGATATTCTTACAATATTTGAAATGATTTTCCAAACTTATATAATTTTTTTATATTTAACTAAGCCAGCAGATTGTATTTAAATTTGCAATTTGGCTAATGCATTTTCCTTGTGTTTTAAATGCAGTTATAAAGGAACAATTGCATCAATCCATAGTAACTTTGCATGTGCTATATACGAAGTACTTAAATTTTTTGTACACCTTTTTTTGCTTTTTGAAGTGAGATTTACCTAAGAACATTGTTCCACACCTAGAGCTTTTTCAACTACTGAATGTATCCGAGACAATTAGTTCTTCTAAGGGAAGAATGAGAGAACCCAAAGCTAAATGTTTAGCAGGCCATTCATTTATTGAAATAAATTTTTTTGTGTTTATTAAGGACCATCTTTTTTAGTTCACTATCATTTTCCTAATCACTTTCCAACTTACGTATTTCTTGTAAAATATGACTGGGAGTGTTTTTTCCTGGTAATAATACAGATCAGAATCATTGTGACAGAACCCATATTGATTATGAAAAATTTTGCTCTTACTCTTACTTGCTCTTACCTCACCGAAATTCTTAGGCTAGTGCACCACCGTGTCTATGGGTTCCGCATGGATGGATTATTTTTTACAGGGGGCTGGATGGAAGTGGTTCACACTTCTGAACAGGATTTGACAAGAATATCAAAGCAGTCACTCTCCATCATAATACCTTAAACTTGTGTCGCCATCTATGCTGCACTTAAATTAACATTTGAAAATCATGTAGTCCCGTTGAGCAAGGTTACGCAAGGGAAAAAACTGACAAATATTTTTTATATTTATTATCCCAAACGTTCAGAACATTGATCAAAGAGGAAGTGATGGTGGTAGGGATTCCTCAGATTTAACCAATTGCAGGAAGGCCTGTGGATAGTCTTCAATAGTTTTTTTTTTCAATTGCAATGGGCTAAGGGTTATCATCAACCTGACGGAGGAGAAAAAAAATGAGTTATTTATTAAACAAAAAAGTCTTTTACAAACGATAGAAACTCTGAAAAAAATGATGAAAGACTTATTAAATAAGAATTACAGACTTAGGCGAATAAAGGGTGTAATGAATTGTCTTGGATTCTGGATCCAGGTGGTACTTCAAACTCTTCACGAACAAGAACGCCTTTATTTACACAGGAAGAACAGGAACTTTAATTTGCTTTAAACATAACACAGGATGAAATCCGGCCATTTAACAGGAACACATTAATCGCCAGCAATATATTGTAGTACAAGTTTACAGTTCATGGCTCACTCCACGTAGATTCCTCCGCACACTAGTACCACAATAGGACAGTGCTACGGCCTAGTGTCATGGGAGCTACGTCGAAGCAGAGAGAGAGATGTTGATCGAACGCCTGCCGATTACAACTGCGTATGACTTACAGCGCCCTCTAGGGTAAATTGTACTTACTACATTACAAAGGGCTATTTTTGTAACATTAAAATCACACATAGATGTAAGTTCATCAAAATACATGTTACCTGTCAAAACATGCTTAATTTTTGGAATAAAAATTTGAACAAGTCATTCAGGGCCACCGAAAGCTTCTTGGCCCTGAATAAAGACAGAAAAAATTCAGTACAAGATGTTGTTAGAATGGTATTAAACTCTCAGAAATCAAATGCAAATTATGTTAAGAAATCCCAACCATATATATTTCGCTGTAAAATTGAAAATTTTATTATATTTTCAGTACGAGCTGCCTTTGCTAAAAAGTCCAAAAATCCGAAGCACATTGTACTACCATTACTAAGAAATGATTTCAGAAATACACTTCGTGACTAGGAATAGTATCAAGAAGTATTTTCAGCTATTAAATAATAATAATAATAACAAAATAATATTCACCGTTATTACTCAATTTTTTTAAAACACTTATCAAAATTCTTGAAAAAACACTAGAGTAGCTTGACTTCAACTGCTGATTTATGGATATTGTACGATAATACGTCACGGAGAGCGAAGAGTTCACCATTTATAAAAAACATATACTTGTACATCCTCCAGCAAGCCTATTCGTGGATGGAAAAAATCTGTCCGAACCAAAAGAGTTTAAGTAAGTCCTCAAAAAATAGTACTACGAAACCCTCGCTGAAGCATTAAAATAACAGAACGATAATGCAATAGTTCAATGTTACTCGTTCACAGGGTATTTAAGCAAGATAGTGTTAAATGTAGACATAAAGGAATCAAAAATTATGTTGAGCAGCTTCCAAGAAAAAAACACATGACTGGAGCAAAGTGATCCAGCTGGCCGATCGAAAATCCAGCTGGCCGTCGACACTGTTGTTGTTCTCCCATGTTGTGTTCCTACCTCACTGCTGTTGTCATTTTGTAATTCTATTATCTTTATGTACATATTCAGGGGCTTAGGCATCATTCAACATTCATTTTCAGGGCCATATGGAATTTTTCTGTGTCCTCATCTCATTAAACATGAAGCATTTCCTTTCTGTATTCACGGGTTCATTTCTTTATATTGCAGTATTTATCATGATGCCACAAACTATGATGAATAAGTTTGATTTATCTCGGTATGGGAACGTGGACTCGTTTCGTGCCCATCTTACATTCTTTCAAAATAAATGGGAATTAATGAAATTGGCTAAAAATTACAATTTACGACTAAAGAACTAATCTGACGTACATGACATTTCCGATTGTAGCTATAAGTTCTTGTTCATGCTACAACCTGGTAATTATATAATTGAATGCAGTTTATTGAACATAAATGAATTAGGTGACTCAGCTGTTTGAGTTGTACTCAGCCTTGAACACTCGGTGTTAGAGCGCCATAATTCGTTGCGGTCAGGTACTTCAACACAGTAGTGATCATCAAAGGGTAATAACCTTCACGGTAAAGATTTTTGAGGTTACAGGTCAAAGGCTTGGTTCGTCGAATTTGATATAATAAAAATGCGACAGCCTACGCCTAATGGGCGAGGCAAGCGGAGTCAAATTACGCACTTCAAGCTTTGATGAGATCTCCGGCCTTACTGCTGCTCTTGTCTTTATGAGGCGGTTACAAGGTCACCACTTGAATCAAACGAAGTTCAAGAAATATCGAAGTCATCCCACCGTACAAGGAAACATACCTAAATAAATGAATTCCTATTATTCCTCCTAAATATCTGTTCATAGCATTTTAAAATTGAGGAACTAGAGATTTAAACATGTCTCGATTGCCCGCTGCTGAAGGTTCCAAGCTTGCTTGTAGGGGAAATCCGATGTAACGCGTTTGTGACTGCGACGCTGCAGTTGTTTGAAGAGGCTTTATTCTGAGGAAAAGCTTCGAGAATATTCGAAGAAAGAGCATAGTTAAACTCGTACAAATCTCGTGATGAATTAGATCTGCAGGTACGATTGACGTAGTTATTATTCGAAGATTCCAATTGAATACGTAGGCCTGTCGCAAGTCTTTTCCGTAGTCATCAGCAGAATGACAGGATCTTTATATAGAAGCTGTGCGTAAATTTCAGAAAGATATACTTCATACCATGAAGCAGAGGAAAAAAATCGCTCCCATTTTAAGTCCTTCTTGTCAAAAATTATAGCCGGCATTAAAGCTGCCGCAGCCAATCAGCGCAGTATTTACGCGACCGGGCGTCGCTGCCCGAAGACGTATCGAAGTAGAATATTCCGTTTACGAGCTGCATGGAGCTCCCTCCACGACGATCTGTCCTTGACGGCGTCATCAACTGCCCGGGACTTGGCCCTTGCTCCGATGCGTAGGTTACTTGCTAGCTCTGAAATGAACTGGGGCGAGCATGACGGCACCGTTCAGGGAAATCGCAACAGAAGGGCAGGCTGCAGTCGGCGGGGTACCATTCAAGCGCTTACAACCTCTGTCGTCCCCCTCTCCTTCCTGCCCGCCGTTAGGCTAACAGGAAAGAGCAGTTTTTTTTTGCTGAGGATAGTGGAAAAAATATTGATCGAATAATGAAGTGGCGCTTAAGAACTCTAGATACATGCGAAAATACTTATATACGTGTGAACGTATTAATGTACTTGCGGTAAGTAAATACAGTATGCTTCTGCATGAGTACGTACGTATCCTCGCATTTATTTACATTTCTGCTAAGATGCATTTTCACGCCATTTCGCACGTTTATGTGTACGTACCTACATATTTACTGGTCTACGTACATGAATACGTACGTACTTACATGTTTACAGGCGTACGTACGTGTTTGCTTTGTGTACGTTTTAATAAGAAGGCATATAGGCTAGATGTAGTGGCAAGTTTATAAATTAAGATAAATATACACTTAAACTAACATCAAGCAAAAAAATGAGTGTTGTGTTCACTTTTTAATGCTTTATCATCCCTGTAAAATGCTTGTCTACTCGTGAAAATAATTAATTTATTATTCCCCTGAAAATAATTATAGTTCTCCCAAAAACCTAAGGTACCTAATATAATCAAACGATCGATCGAACGAACGACGCTACCCTCATTCGAGATCTCGGGGGAATTTTCGATCTGATAGTTGTACTCCTGCAAGAATGAGCTTTCAAACTTCGAAATACCACCGCCACCAGTTATATTTTTATTGTAACGTTTGCGCTACTGGAAATCATTTGAAGCCGAACTTGCCGCCGAGCTACGGCGTCCGATCCTAGCGTTCACCACGGTTGATAAGGGTGTCACCGTTCAGCTGCAGCTGACGGCTGTTTCTGCAGAGCGCTCCATGAAGCGAGTGGTAGCGGCCAACGGCGCAGATCTCAAAAAGTTCAGTGGATACCTAAAATGCAGCTGAAATCGGCGTAGATGGTAACAGGGTTTCCAGATTGGTCAATTCATGGCAAATTTACTCAAAATTGGCCCTTTTTGAACGCTGTGGCCATGAGAAATTTATTTGGCCATTTTTAAAATAATCACACGATTCAAGAAACAGAAGACCTGCAACATCTCGAGGAGGTGCTCTCGTCGTAATATTGTCAAAGTGAGTATCAAGTTCATTATTATTGTGATTTTTAAATGAAAAAATGTCTATATAAATTGTATTGGCCATTTTGGCCATCGTTTCTCGTAAAATGTGGTCATGAGCTGACTGATTTATCTGGCAACGCTGGTTGGTAACGCTGTCGCTGGCAACGATTTCTGAATGGGGTATCAAAGCAGCAGAAATGACGGTGCAGGCCCCCGTCGCATCTGATATATCCAATTTTTTTTGTTCGTGATCCCAGAATGACTTTAAAATACTCTTTGAACTTTACACGGTAATATTAGCTGAACATATGTTATCCTAGATCTGGCCAAGATTAGGTAGCAATTGCGTCTTGTCTCAAAAAGATATCTACAAGTATCATTCGATCATTCGCATTGCATTGGACCCTGCAAAAATGAGAGGATCATTTCACCCGGTTTTAGTAAAAAACAAGTCACCTTCGTCTTCATCGGATATTAATCCAATGAACTTCTTTCTCTGGTGTAGAGAAAGTGAAGAAAGTGATGTAAACAAAATAAAATTTACGTTTATCTTGAATGGAAGTGAGGCAGTTTCCTCAACTTCTTAAAGGCAAGCTTTACAAACAGATATATCGAGTAAAAAATTTTTATGCTATGAAAATACACTATTTGAAAATGAATGATGGGAAGGTACCTGAACACATGTTTTATAAAAGTATTAAGTAGATTATAGTACACTTTTTGCTTACATTTTTACAAGCATTGAATAATATTTTCATGTATTGTTCCAAGCAAAAAATTAATATTTATTCCTAGTAAAAAATTACTCTGTTCATCAGAATTTATTTCATTGTCAATAAATATTATCGTGCTCTATGCCATATTCCATTTTTCTCACAGGACTATATCCGCACGCAGGTGTTTGGAACTTGTGGCATTGCGATGGCAGAGTATTCGAACTTCAAAATTGCATTGTATGGAGTAGAGTGAAATAAATTTGATATTAGGAACGGGCCTTGTGGCTTATTCTTCAATATCATTTGTAGATTGCTAGAGAGTAAATAAATGACATTATTTCATGTAGTACTGTAATTCCCAGCTTTGCACGAAACATGACATAAAATCGTTTGCGCAACTATCATTAGAACTTTTATTACAAAATAACCTACGGTCAGGTACCTGGTATGGTTTTAGAGGGAAGAAATGGGTGTTCTCTTGATTAAAAAATGTTTAGAAAATATTTTCATAATATTTTACAGCAAATATTTCATCAAAATCTATGCTATATATAATGAAAAATTATTTCAACGTTGAATTTGCCTCAATGACTACATAGATGCAGAAGTAATTGAATATGTCCTAAACATCTGAGTGCATTGATTATTATTGAAACTTTCTGTATGGTTGTAAGCTGCGCAGCTGCTGTCAGTCTCTTTAATGTGGGAAAGCTTTGCGTATGATGCTTCTATTTCTTCAAAATTAACTACACCTCTATTCACAGTTTTGTTAAAGACTTCGAAAGTCAAGAAATACAGAGAAGACAGGCTTTCCTTCTTCTATATTAGAATAATAGTATTGTAAATAATTTAATATAGCCTGTGCAGTTGATTTTTCAGAGCGAAAACCAAATAGTTTATCATAGAAAAATGATTTTTGTTGAAAATAAGAATACAATTTTTATTCACATTTTTTTCGAATACTTTGCTAATAATTGGTTGCACAGAAATAGGTCTATAATTGCTTACACAGGTTTTTTCACCACTTTTAAAAACAGGGGTTACTCTAGCAACAATGGTCAGCGGAAACCCTCAAATACAATTTCTAAAAAACTTCGGTCGTAGTGCAATACGTGGGTTAAAGGCAAGCTGGATAAATCCTGCATTATTGAAGTAGGTAAGAGCACTCGGAAATATTTTCTCAAGTTATATTGAGAAAACTGGTGCATCCACTGGTGAATTTAGAATTTGATACATTAAACTAGATTTGGAAAAACATTTTCAATTCCCTGGCAGCAGAGAAAAACGAATATAGAGCAATTCTGTAACGAAGCACACAAAATGTACAACTCGACTTTAAAAATTGAAATACGAGATTGAGCCAAAAAAATTTATATGTCAATGAAGAAATTATATCTGTTGTAAATGAAGAAAATAAAATGTGAACTTCTGTCAAAGTTACGAAGATGCAAAATACAATGAGCATACAAAGTGGCGGAGCTGCTGTGTGTGAATTGTTTTTTTTAAGTCTTTTATTACAGATGAAACAATCGAAACAGTTTTCATCCCAACCTAGCTCTGGTGTCCGTGGCACAACGATAGTTAAAATTTAATACCGCCATATAGTCCGTGTAAGGGTTTTTAAGTTTGAGCGTGTTAACATAATAGTGAGGACTGAGGCGTCAAGACGATCAGGTGAACTGTATCGCTTGCATACAACGCTGCCCATTTCGTCTTACACGGTGACGGTGCAGTCAAGCACCCACAGTGTCACAAAATATGAAACTTAAACTTTATCCAGCTTAATGAAATTGCTCACTTTTTGGACGCATAAAAGAAAAAATGACTTTAAATACAGGCAACTTATTACGGTACATCGAACAACTGGAAATTACCACAAGTGAGCTTCACAGGTCATGCACATTGCATCTAGGACTGGATGGTAAGCAGTTTCTTTACTGTCCTACAGGAGTTAATCCCAATCTCGAATTCAAAAGAACTTAACAGCCGCACCATCACAAAATGTGGTCACTAAGTTAAGCAACTTAATTAACTTTTACCTCACGACACCCGGCCTTATCGCTGAATGATGTTACTGAGAAACACACTGGTTCTAAATTACGATGTTTTTGGTTGACACTCATCCTCGAATGGTCTTTAAAATAAATCAGCTGGCATCACTATAGCACCACCAACTAAATGCATTACTGAATAACGTCAAATAATTGAAAAAGATTACTGGTGTGCAGCGCAATAATACTTCCAGATTTCCTTTTTATAAAAAGCGCAAAAAAAGATTTGAGATGAATTGTGAAAACAGGAATATCATTTAATTTTTGGAGCATTCGTAGGTTATTTCCTTCGGATATAAGCGATAGCAAAAGGTACAAATCAAATCAAGGACAAATTAGATTGAAATAAGTTATTGTAATAATTACTTGAAAGACAAATTTATTGCATTTGTCTTTCTATCAGAAATCTGATTGGTCTTTTAAGATCCGTAACATTCATTAGGAATATATTTAATTTTATTATTCAGAAATGAACAGAATTCATCTGCTGGACATGTCCTTTTTAGACACGCCAAATGACCTAAATTTATTTGGAAGACTCGTTTATCTACGTCGTTACATAAATTGGATTCGATTTTTAATTGATGCTTGATAATTACAGATGTCATTAAATGGGTAAGGTATTAAAATAGCTTCAACAGTTTTGTTGTTAAAGCTTTCTGTATGGAAATAGCAGAATTTTTACTGTTTGGTTTAAATTCCATAGAAATTGTTTAGCAGTACATGTGATGAAGTGTAAAACTTCGTTTTTGAGCCAATGATGATGGAAAAATATAATTTTTTTATTGGTTGTGGAAGCCATTTACTGCTATCGGCAATAAACGAGAGAATCTTGCAGAGAATAAAAGCCGCCGTCACAATCTATGCCAGAATAACATCGCTGTCGCTCAGTAAGTCAATTACTATAAACGTTGCGCCGATTTTTAACTGGGTGGTAAGGATAACATGCACTTAGATATGGGGCGTCTGGATCTCACGATGATGACGAAAGGGCTCTTTGAGGTTTTCAACCGGCATAATATGCTTAAAAAATTCACTTTAACCTATTGGCCAAATATCATTTGCCAAGTTTTTCTTGGATTTAGTTCAGTGATTAGTTCAGTGGTTGAATCTTCACGGATTATATAGCACATTTGCTTGCCCTTCAGTTTAGTTTTGTTTAGAAAGCCTTCGTTTTCTTGTATTGTTTGAGATATGTGGAGAGTGAGTTCAGGCAAGTTTTATCGTGCAGACCTAGTTATTCCTATGGCGCCAAAATCGAAATTGCTGAGTGAATATGGCTTCACCACACTCCCACTCCTTCCTTTCCGCAATTTTAAATGCGCTCAATTGTTGACTGTAAATAGGGTTTCAATTGCATCGTTAGGTAGTGCAAAATTATTTAAGCTCCCATTCAATTTTTCCATAAATCTTTCAATTGGCAGTATTTCGTATTTGCAGCTATTTTTGTTAATAATTTTGATGCATGGCCTAAAATTCACCCTACGTGAACATAAGTATAAAGGAAAAAAATTGCCTTTGAAAAAATGGTAAAATACCATTTCCAATACTGCCACTCATGTCAGAGCAGTGCAGATATTATTTGCTTGTCATTTGACGAAAAGTTTGTCACGGATCATTACGAACTTGAAACAAATATATTGGCATGAATGATACAAATTTTGTTTGCACGAATAACGCAAGGTCCCTGATACAAATAATAGGTGATATTAAAATGTCTCTGAATGTACCTGACCAAAAATGTACGCCCTTCGCCCATCTGAATACAGCTCGTCTCGCACAGAACATTCTTACAGTTGATTCAGAATTGATTGATATTGGACGTAATTAACGGGTGTATTTATAATCCTCATTATCCTGCCAAAGCAGCACTTATCGCGTACCAGCTGCTGACGAACACCGATCATTAGCAATATTAAGTGAATCATATCCATCCTAATTGGCAGCATTCAACTCTTCCGTGTGAAATAATTCTCGCGTTATGGTTGAAGTGGAGTACGAAATAATCATTCGCGAATCATTTGAGAAATAACCGAGGTGCATCTGATAGCTCCACCTCAAGTATGTCACATTTATACTCCAATACACGCTCATAGTAAAGTTTGGCTTCACTCGAACAGATATTAGTAAACTTGAACTTGACGAAAAATGAATTCCCTTCAGCGAATTTGCCTTCTGACAAGAATGTGGAAAATTTTCGACAGCGTCTGAACGTCCTATTTGTCATCAAGTCTCCTCTTCAAAAGAAAATATGTTATTTTTGTAGCCCATCTTGAATGTGCGTCTAAATAATACAATTTTCTGGGGGAAAGTTTAGAATTGAAAAGTAATGCCAATTTCAGGAAATTGAACATGGTCGTTTCCCACATTTTATTTCGTTTTTTGAATCCCTCTGGAGTGAGCAACATCAACCCATTACGTGCTAAGTGCGTAATAGGTATTTCTAAGTTACATATACCCGTACGGTACGGAAAAAAGATAATTATATACCATGCAATAACATACTCGGCTAGAGAAAACCTCACTTTCATCCTTCAGATGAAATAGAAAATATTGCCCCTCGCTAGTGAAATTTTTACACTTTACAGCATTAAATCAAAGATTTCAAGCATTTATATGGGTGTGTGGTGCTCCTTTAGCGAGTTTCATTGTTTTCGCCTAATAAAAAACCTCTTATACTGTAGTGTATGGCAACACTTGCCATTTAGGCGTAAGATACAAAGATTGTTACCTCGTCAGTTAGGCGTGATAGAGCATGGTGTGCGCTTAATACTAGTAGTAGATTGTTTATTTTGTAATCTTGTGTCAACTTCCTAAATTTGTTTCAAACGTATAATTAGAAAGATTTCATAATTTATTTCATTGCATTTCTTTTTCTATTTCAGACTAGGTAAACGTAATTGAGAAGATTCCACTACTTTCTTTCCGTATCGATTTACGACCTGCATGAGAACCCTTGTTTAAAGGGTGAGTGTTATCCTCCATCATTTCTGTTTATTGAATAACTAAATCATGCTCGTATTCAGTTTTGCCTTCTAAGGTAATTAACAATTCGTGCGACGTACTTTGTTTATATTGAATTGTAACGCCTTGCAAGATACATAGAATGAAAGGCCGAACTTGATCTTTTCAGGTTTCGGTTTGCGGACGAAACTCCAATCTAAATCATTATCCTGCCTGGCTAGTCATAAAAGGACTTAACCCACACAACAGGTGACCCCAGACGTTGCAACCAACGTAAAGCCAGGCAGAGAAAGTAATCAACTCTGGCAGAGGGTGGAAGCGAGCACGCGCGTGGAGTGGCGTTAAAGCCACCAACCTTTTCTGAAACTTCACCTGCCACCTTCTTTAAAATCCTGGATGCTCAGTTTCGCCTACGAAACATAACTCAAACGGAAACAAAGTTTGATTTTGCGCTGTCATTTCTGCCATCTGAGGTGCACGCCCAGGTTCCGCCTAATTTGATTGAGAAGGAAAAATATGAAGAGCTTTGTGCTGAAATTGTCTCCTATTACGAGAAAACAAAGCCAGAACTATTTGAAAAATTAATCTCAACAACCATGATTACTAGCCGACCCTCAGCGTATCTACGTGAACTTCAGAGAATGGCAGCTAAAGTTAAAATAGGAGACGACCTCGTTCGACACAAGATTGTGCAGTCGCTGCCCTCTACGATTGCTAGTGCAGTTGCGGCTCAGACAGAGCTGACTCTTTCTCAACTGGGCAGTCTGGCCGACAATTTGATGCCTCTGCACAAGCAAGTTCACAACGTCGATTATAAACAAAGGAAGTCTCGTGAATTTTTGCGAGAGGTTGCTAAAACGCATCACTCGGCAACTCACTCAGCAACTGCTGAATTCGACCAGATCCCTGTTGGCATACGACCATTTCATCAAGATCAATGCCCTAAAGTGTGCAGAAGCCATCTGTACCACGCAGATCGAGCCACGACGTGCAAGCCGTGTTGTAAATTTCCAAACAAAGGGAATTGCAAAATGCAGCCCTCATCCAGACCTTCATCTCGTTCTTCCTCACCACAACGGGATTCGCACCAGGGAAAGTAACGGAGCGAGTTGTCATGGCAGTAACCAGCTCGCCACTTCTTAAGATTGTCGCCACCGTAGGTTCTGCTTCCGTTTCTTTCATCATTGACACAGGTGCTTCTGTCTCAATATTACCTAACTGCTTAGCCGAAGGCACCATTTTGAAGCCCTGTGCAGTTAAACTAACTTCTGCATCTGGACAAACTATTCCAATCTTGGGAGAAGCGCGCTTGAATTAACGTAGCTTTCAAGCAGCTCAGACGCTCCTACGCATGGACGTTCGTGGTCGCTGAGACAACTCAGCCACTTCTAGGAATAGATTTTCTGAGCCACTTTGGCCTCAGCGTAAACTGGAATGAACATAAACTATGTGACCAAACTACCAACTCTGTTAGTACTATTGAAGAAAATGAAAATGAAGTGAAAAGCAAGGCGAAAATCGCTGTACGAATTGACATTTTATTATTACAAATAGTGAAGTCTAAATGAATAAAAATGAACGTTTCGAACTAAACAGTTCATCTTCAGCAAAGAAAAGAATTCTGTGACAAAACAAAACGGAAATGAGTACATTGAAACCACACTTTGCAAAAGATACTACAACATATACAGAAAAATAGTCGTAGATCTAAAACTAAAATATAAAACAAAACAAAATTAAAAAACCTAAAATAATGATCATGTATTTTCAACGAGAAGAGGAAAAGCACTTTGAGTATCATATAGAGGGGGTCTGAGTTTAAAAATGTATAGCGACTCGAGGATGCGTAAATCAATCATATGAGGGGCACCTGCAAGGATTTTAAAATGATTTACGGAAACAGGGACGTTACAGATTTCCGCATGGGATCGAACAGAGGACAGTGGAGGAGAACCAAGTAGACGACCGGTTCTACAGCTGCGCCCAGCGTGCTCGGCTACTCTGAACATAAGAGTACGACAGGTGGAACCTACGCACTGTGATTCACAACGTGAACGTTGTGAATCACAGTGCATAGCATTTTATCGTATTGTTTACCCAAATTCATAAACTTTGCTTCTCTGAATGAAATTTGATAATAAATATCGTACAACATCTGGCAACCCTGCATTGCTTTCAATTTATGACTTATTTTTATTCCACTATTTCGAATGAAATAATGTGTAATTTGAACGCATCCTACAAAAATGCAGGTCAATTTGCTAAACTTTGGTCGGAGCAATCCTTCAGTTCTGGATTAGAAATTACATTTCATTTTCTCCGAGGGGACATAGAGCTGCGTTATTCCAATTTCATAATAGAAGAGTCATAATTGTTTGGAATATCATATTTTTTGCGTAGAATAGGAAAAACGGAATAGGTGCATGAGGCGAGAGTTACTCTAAATATGAATGTTCTTCTCAAAGAATGCTATCTTGACAAAAACCTAAATGAAGCACATTTATTAATCTCGTGTCGAAGTACTGCATGCATCAAATTTAATTCTATAAATTTATTCGATTACTTTAGGGAGCGAAATTCGATATACCGAGAAAACGTTTTCATTAAAAAATGCAAGGAAAATTGATTTTAACAACCTCAGAAAATGATCGAAAGTAGGCTTCTGATTTATTTATTGAAGAAAGCTTTGTAACTCTAACCCCGCATTCTTGAGTATCGTAAACGAATTTCAATAACGAAGGTAGATGTTCTTTCAGGATTGTATTTCCACGTGTGTTTTACAACGAATAATAACTTTGAGCAGAGAATTTCATCAATTTTTTGACTGATCTTGATCACATTCTGAAGATACAGGTATCTTTTTCCTGTAATTCATTAGTACGGTAACACGATGAACGTTCCGTAAATCAGATATTTATTTTACAATTCAGTTAAACGAGTAGCATTTCAGATGGAAAATAATTGAAGTTAGTCTTAAATTTCTGAGCTGGTTAGTTTTTCATTCACTATAGACTGAAAACGGACCTCGAATTGATATAGGAGGAACAAATTGAAGTTTATAAATATTCTTCTTCTTCATCTAGGATACATTTTAAAAATGACTCGTGATTCAGACGTTTGCGTTGCAAACGTAGCGAAGTCATCTTGGAATCATCTTGAAGCTACATCATTGGAAAGATATTTTCGACTACAATACTGAAAAGAATGAAAACAAATAGTATAAAAGCAACCTCTGATCTTCAGAAACAGTAGACACTTTCGTTAGTCCCGATAATATTTTCACGCGTTAAGTATTTTTTCCGTTACAACGATGAAACTTAGAGAGCTAATAAAACTAATGAAGAGTGGTGCATGAGGTGAGTATCGTGCGCGTTCACTTTTTCGGAGACCTGCATGGAGGCTCAACGTTGTCTCTCCGCTGAGCAAGGGGAAAATTGATTACCACCGCATGACATGTCCGGGTGATAGAGGAGAGCGATCTGCCACCTCACCAAGATGAGCATTTTCTCAAAAAGTATCTATGGGAACACACCCATGAAAACTCTGTGCAGACGCAGGTATAGAACATAAAATATATTCCACGGAATTCTCATGTCAATGAATTGAGCAAAAAGTGTTGTTAAGCAAATATTCGCTTATCTTTCTCGTTACTTGAGTATTTCAGCTTTAACTCTCCTCGTACGAAATGAACGAGTTGAAACGAATCGTTTTCTAGAGCGAGTATTTTGCACAGTTATACTCTGTTGGTAATGATTCTTTGAGTTTTCTTTGGTTAGGCACAACCTTACTCAATGTAATAGTCATTATCTAATCCTTGAACATCGATGTATATGTATTCAAAACAGTCCCATTCTCCTTTGCCATCCAGAAATTATAGGTCGCTTCCGAATGTAAAACAAATTTCACATTTTAAAATTATCTTCAAATGTGCACTACTATAATAATCCTTCAGTACAAAAACGTTTCATTCATGAATAATTTATTTAACTGTTGTTCCTAGCTAGGCTCCAAACCCTGAAAGCCCTAACATCACAATTTAAATAGCTCACATCAAAGACATCCCAGGCTATCGGTTTACCGCGATGTTGAACTTGTTGATTGACCGTTGTGTTGTTTGCTGCATGTGTCAGCCATTTTTCAAATAGAAATCAATAGCTGTGGCACCAGTAGATCATTAATTTTCTGATTTCTCCGATTTCTAGGTCATATTGAATTATCGAATTATCAGTTATCCATGTTAGTGTATTTTCATATCATTTAAAGTTTTCATCCATTAACGGTTAATTCAGATCTTCTGCTCTCAACAGGTAGAGAACGGAGGGCGACCTCCTTCCCAGCATCCCAAAGTTTCTCGTGAAACGGCAACCACGCAATATAGCCGATGAAGTCACGCATTATAGCCGGAAAGTATCACAGCGTTACTTACGCAGTATATTTATGTAGATAAATCACATTCATGAGAATTGATGACATTACTATCATTTGTACCATCGCGCAAATCCAACAACCATTGCAGCTGAGACAGTGTATTGGTTTAAGTTACAACTCGTGTGTGTTACTAAGTCAGGTTTTTGCTAGTGTTGGGCTGTATTTCTTTCACTGCAGCTCGTTTCATTGTATTGTAATTTTTTCATATGCCTCAACATCGATATTGAATGAGGCATATCGATATTGAAACAACTCAAAACTTTTCCAAATCTCTCTTATGAAGAAGTGGTTGATTATATAGTGCTGGAAAGTAATTGTTATTTTGATTTAAAATTATAAAAACATGATTATAAAAATCTTCTCAAGTTTACTTCAAACCTAAGAAATGATCAGAAGCTAGAAATGAAGCATGATATTGATATAGATAACATGATAATATAACTCTGAATGAACTAAACAACATTCAAGGTATAACATTAGAAGTGTACAGAAACTTTCATAATTAGAACAAGTTAACTTGACCTAAAGACCAGGAAGTAAACAAAATAAAGAGATCAATATGAAGTACATAAGTACTACGAACTGCCGAAAAATCTACTAAAATTCCAGTTATTAAGATTAGAAAAAGCCGACTAAATTTTCATTATCAATAGTGAAACCATAACCTGATGACTAGAAGTCTTTAGGTATCATAGCTTTAGGTTTTGGAAAAGAATAGTCAATATCAATATATCACTACCTAAAGACTATAAATCTTTATGATCACAACATAACTTTAGGTTTCCGCAAAGACGAGTCTTTATCAATCAGTATATCATAGCATAACCTAAAGACGAAAAAGATCCTTTTAGGGAACCACTGGAATAGAGTATAGACACACTAAGAGCGTTACAGAGTTGCCACTCTGTGTCTGCGTAAAATGTATTGCATCAGCTGAGCTGTCCTTCAAGTAACTTGCAATGCATTTATAACCAGCTTCTACTTCCTATGTATTTATTGATGGGAAATAAAGGAGACAAAAATAAAAAAAATGATTTGCGATGCTTTCAATGTCTAATTCCTGTTTTTTAACTATAAAATATGCCGCTTTACACTTGAATGAAAATTATATTTAGTGCTCGTATTTATCATATATATGTATACGAACCAACAATAACTACGTAAAGATCAATGGCAGTACTAGTTAATAGGATTGGTCCCCTGTTTCGTACTTTGAACCAAATAATCTACAAAAACATTACATGTTTTTTTAGTTTTTTATTAAAGTATTTCAACTCTGTTTTGTTTACATTTGGTTTTGAACAATTATTGATAGATTCTAGCAAAAATTAGAGTCGAATGTACCAAAAAAATAGCGACTCCGACCTCAACTCCACCGCATTCGAATGAACGACTCCGACTCCATCACATTCGATTGGAACGACTCTGACTCTTTCACATTCAGAAAAACGACTCTGACTCCGACTCCGGCAACTCTGCCTCCCGACCCAACTTTCGAAGTTAATTAGTGATGGGTTAGGTAGTAATCATAACTCACTAACGAAAAATACTGGTCTCTGCTCTAGGGGAGCATGTCTTTTCTCATCTACTAGCCGTTTTCGTTTTCTCGCATTTCACCGTCTTCACAGCCACCGCTTATAAGTTTAGCACCGAAATTAGACAATCGCCAACTTCAGTATGAGGAAATAGCACTCCAGAGCGAGTGTCAATGAACAAGGTCGACCAGAACCCATTTATATAAAAATTATCGATAAATAAAGATTTTGAAATTTACCTGAAAGAGAAAGGATGATAAATCAGTCCTTGCTCCGCGTTTATGCAGGCGACATGAGTTGGGAGAAATGCAACATTGTCGAATTTGGATCAAGTTTGCTTCCAAATTTTAACTGAGATTTGAATTCCTTCATATATTTATTTACGAAATTTACAGAAACCTTAAAGCTATATTCAGTGTTTATATATTTTCAAACCGATAACCCATCGTCGCTGATTCATCATGGTTTTCGAGAGAAACATACTTACCCTGATTGACGAGAACTGAGTTTCGCGCCAATTTTGTTCACATGTAATACGCATGTGCTCTGTGGAGGCCACGCCCTGTCGATTTACCAGAGTTACTGACTATTATGTACTCATTGGAAAACACAAAAGCAATCGGACATGATGGAATCAGCCTCCAATACATCAAAGACAGTTTTCCAGTCACAGCACCATTGATTCGTTTGATTATCAACATATCCGTAGCAACTAAAAGTTTCCAAACCAATGGAAACACTCCATAATTAGACCGTTGGATAAAACTGGTGACACAAATACAGCATCAAATTACAGGCCCATAAGCCTGTAATTCTGTCCAACCTGTTCTGTCCAAAATATTGGAAAAAGTAGTAACGAATCAACTGTAATCTCACTTGGACGAGTCAAATTTACTGCATCGAAATCAATATGCCTATGGGAGGAACACTTTCACTCAAGAAATTCGAAAAGAATGATCACGTAACACCTCTCCTGAATAAGCTCGGCTGGGCTCAATATCACTGAAAAATTATACAGCGATATCGATCAAAAAATGTAACACTTTTGCTGCTACTCGATCTCTCTAAAGCATTCGACTGCGTCGAACATGATCAACTCCTACGAAAAATACTGAACTTAGGAGTTGATACGCGTTGGTTTAAAAGCTACCTATCAAATCGCTCTCATGCAGTCCTCTTAGATAAAAAGATGTCCCCATTCCTCCAAAATAACTTTGGTGTCCCTCAAGGATCCATTCTGGGCCCGCTATTCTTTTCAATTTTCATTAACGATTTCCCTCCAATGCCTTCTAACACTCGAATATCCATGTATGCAGGTGATATCCAAATTGTAATGACAAGCTTTGTAACAGAAATACCACAGACGAAAAATGGACCTGAAGCCATATTGATCAGCCTCAAGTCATGCTATGACTAAAATGGTCTCAAGCTAGACGCGAGTAAAACACAATTCATTATTTTTGGGTCAAAAGATTCAATAAACAACATTCGAAATCTAGATCTAACTCTTACAGTTGTGAATGATAAAATTCACCCATCAGAAAAAGTAAAAAATTTAGGCATTTTGTTCGATAGAAACATGTCCTTCAAATCCCACGTTGATAAAACCTGTAACACAATTCATGGGACTGCATTGTTTTTTAATCGTATAAAAAGTATGCTTGACGATGAATCTAGATTATTGGCTGTTCAATCTTTGGCCTTAGCACGTATTGACTACTGTAGCCTGGTTTGGGGAGATATACCGAAACATCTTCAAAAAGATCTACAAAAATGCATAAATTTTTCAGCTAAGGTTGTATGCAACGGCAAATTCGAAAAGAATGATCACGTAACACCTCTCCTGAATAAGCTCGGCTGGGCTCCGATTCAGGAAAGGTTTCTGGCGCACAAAGCCCAATACGTATTCTCCTTTTTATATCTTCCTCATAGCAATGCTGAAATAGTGAAATTCCATCCCCCGACCATCACCAACCAAAGGCCGAATAGGATACGCGATGTCTCAATCAGATACCGTTCATCTAACATTGGGTAGGAAGCTCTGTCAGTATCAGGCGCCTTACTGTGGAACAAACTCCCCCAGAATATCAAAACCACTCGAACACTAAGAGAATTCAAAACTAAAATACCTCTTTATCTTGCGTCTACACAATAAGTGTGAACTGCAGTACGTACTGGAAAAGAAGTCAGGAATTTTTATTGCTAATTATATCTTATCTTCCGTTACATTATACAACAATCAAGACATATTTATAATATGCACATGCAATATGATTGCTTGTATACGAATATTAAGTGCATGTATGTACGCACATGTGACGCTCGTATGTGTGTATGTATATGTGCATATAATTGTATGTATATATATATGTGTACTCGTATGTGTGTGTGTGCGTGTCTATATATGTAGAACATATTCCCCTCCTTAAATGCTCATGTTAATCTTGTGAGAAAGTGTCGTGACTTACACTCTTTGATTATTCTGTGGCCACACTATTTTAGGTTGTTTTGACTTTCTCGTTTTGTCCCAGCAATGTTGAAAATGTTACGGTTGACATTGTACGACGATCCTTCTCATCTATTTGACTCCGGTGAACTTTTTTGTACCAAAGCTAGTAGCATATGAAATTTAATTTTTGCATTATTGTAAAATCTTTCATTTTATCCGAGCCATTTATTTAGCTTACTAGTTGATACGAAACAATGTAAATTGCCTCTAATATCAACCTCGCAGTCTAAGACGCAAATTAATTTGGATCTACCCGTTTCACTTTCAACCATAATCCTTCATTTCACTAGTTCCAACGTTCGTCGGCTCAAATTTCAATATGGGAGTGCACTAACTAGAGGGTTTTTAACAACGCATCACATGCACAATGTTTTCCTAACCACATGTAATAAAATCCATTGTTAAAATCAGACCAACGCAACGAAGGGAATGCATTTTCAACGCGCTTTATTCCCAACCATTTGTTTAAAAAAATAACCGGTATAAGTATTACGATCCCCATGTGTAAATATCAAGTCATGATCTTAATTTTAAGATATTTGAAAACAATTTTCGCTCATATTGAAGCATTTGAACATGCGACGTAGTTCATGGGCAATTTTTACTTTCCTACGCCCGTGTGTGCATTAAGACGAAGTCATTTTCTGTGGTTAACATTTCGTATTGTTCCAGCTATGCAACAAATATTATGGACTCATGATTCAATGCACGCGCAACCTAACAAGAGTGTTTTCAACTATGTTTCACAGGGATTTCGTTTGCTAAATTACTCACATTTATTTTACATTTCCAAAACCAAATTAATTACCACAAAGAAAGAGAGGATGTTAATGTGAGGGTATTTCAGTATCTACTTTCTCTTTTTTCGTTCTTTTTAAAATATTTTAAAAAATGGAAACTGATTCGACGAATGTCATAACTTTAAAGAATATAATTTTTTTCTCTTCTTATTCTGGTCTCAAATTGCTGTTGTTAGCTTTGTGTGGTAAACTCTTCTTCCCTTCTTAATCTCTTGAATACATTATGACAACACTATTTTGGATAGTTAACTTTTTGTACGGTTTCACCTATGTTGAAAATGTTACGGCGAGCAATGTACAACAGTACATTTCATGTCTTTGACTCCGATGAACTCTTTGCGTCAGTACTATTAGCGTGAGTAAGAAATATCATAACCATTTTCTGTTTTGTTATAACGAATATTATATTCTTTACAAGCTCACCACTTGGCACACTGTATGATACGTCAGTGTGAAAAATTGTCCCAAACTCCGATTGTCGACCTCATGGTTCTAGACGCAAAATAAATCAAATCTGCTCATTTTACTTCTAACATCAATCCCTCACGCTCGTATCACTATAGCTCTTATGTTTATATGCTCATATTTTCAATACGGGTACGCACTAACGAGAGAGTTTTCATTAATGCGTCACATGAATTATGTTTTCTTAGTAACTAGTTTTTAAATGCATTACCAAAACATGACTACCGCAACGAAGAAAAACGTATTTTTTTCGCGCTTTTCTCCAAATCATGTATCGAAAATTATCATGGGTATTACGATAACCATGTATGAATAGCAATTAAGGATCTAAATCATTTGTTTCAACACTTAACTTGGGTATTACGATAACCATGTATGAATAGCAATTAAGGGTCTCTATGCTAAGGTATTTGAATTCGTTTTTCGCTTTTATTTCAATACATGTGCGCACTAATGAAAGTGTTTTTCAAATGAGCGTCATGAGGCTTGTGTTCTCTTAGTTACTTATATTTAAATGCACTGTCAAAATCAGATTAGAAAAAGAAGGAACTAATTTTTTTGTTGTGCTTTTCTGTCAATCATTTTTTGTTTCAACATTTTACACGGGTATTACGATACCAATGTGTTATTATCAGTTGAGGATGTTAATGTTAAGGCCTTTTAAAAATCAATGTATCAACAAATCATGTTACACTTTATTGGAAATAAAATGTTTTTCTTTTCTTTTCTGTTTATATATTTTCAAACCGATAACCCATCGTTGATCATTCATCATGCTTTTCGAGAGAAACATACTTACCCTGATTGACGAGAATTGAGTTTAGCGCCAATTTTATGCACATTAATACTGTAAATGAGGATTAAATTGCAAGAAAGCCTCACTCCCTTGAGATTAGAATTTCGACTGTACGGCTCAAAACAAAGGTATGCAAAAAGCAAACCGACGTTGTTGAGCACATTTGAGGCAAACGTAGCGCCCAATTCTGGCACGCACGTAGACCCGTTTATTCGAGAACTCCTGATGCTGACATAACACTTTCGTAACTCGTCTCGCGAACTACAGCGACAATACATTGGTAACCATTGCATTGAGCAATGTCTTCAGCAAGCTTGGAGAGATACATTTTCGATGTTTATACAGGTTCATCATATTTTCACTTCAAAACCTTTGCATCTATTATGAATACGAAACACAATTACAACTTTACTGCAACAGACAACAGATTGTCCGCTGTCGAGTAAAATAATTTCAGCATTACGAAGATTATCAAACGAACAATAAGTTTTGGCTCAAAACGATGTTTTGCGTTCGAACATAAACTGCTCGATGGTTCAAGATGAATACTACGCAAAATTTGAAGATCATGTGTAACGGGTATGGAAAGCTCGACCCCGAAATACAGGCTTGATAACATTTTCGATTTTGCGGTTGTCAAAATCCTTGACCTACAGGATATATTAAAAAAAAGTTTCTGATTATACTAACAGCAAATCAAATGAAAACCAATTAATCAAATGAGAATAAAAACAATATATAACACTATGCTTATGAAGTACCTACACCCAAGATAAGTTAATGCCTCGAAATAAATAGCGTACTTTTTTCTGGAGTCGAAACAATATATGACGTTGAAAGGAAATAAATCTTGATGCTAATGACATTCACGTAACCTTCAATTTTTTTGTCTTCAATTTTCTTCACAGGCCATCATTAGTATTAGAATATTTTATGACGAAATAACTAAACTAATAGAATTTAATTATTTGTCAAATGAAAAAAATATCCTGCATAAACTGAAACCAAACAACACGAGGTATATTGTAGGGTGTTGTTACCTATAGCAAACGTGCTTGGTCATAAGACGTCCTAACGTTTGAATCTTCAACTTTTTGATTGCAAAATTCCGACTAGTTTACGGGAGAGATTGGAAAGAAAATTCAACGCCCTGAGTAAAATGTTTTCCTCCAAAATGTTCTATTTCTCTTCTTTGGGATATAATTTCGGTTAGGCCTTATCACAGCAAAGAAAGAGGGAAAAAATGAGATATGAATAGTACAGCACAGACCTGCGGGTAGCCAAATTAAGTGTCCGGGCGGGTGAAAAAAATAAAAATCCTACGGTGAACTGGTACAGGCAGTAAAATATTCATCTTTAAATGGAGATGTAATAACTATACTGAAAGCAAAAGTTAATGGGGCAGCTAACCTTAAAACATATTCAGGGTGCTGTAAAGCAATAATTTGTGTCAAGCCCCTAGAATATTATTTCAATGATATGCAGAATTGCCTTGTCTCACAAAACGGAGAAAAAAATTTTGTTTCCTTGTCAGTGGCTTGAAGAAACTGCGTGATTGTAGACACTGCTTTCAGTTATACTTGCTATTGTATTCTATAGGACTTCGAAAAGGGACACAGGCATTTTTGGACGCAAATTGGACAGAATTCATATTTGTGCAAAAATTACAATGTGAAATTAAATATTACAGAG
This sequence comes from Morinoia aosen, assembly GCA_030386875.1. Lineage (NCBI taxonomy): Eukaryota > Metazoa > Arthropoda > Malacostraca > Amphipoda > Talitridae > Morinoia > Morinoia aosen. The sequence continues at coordinate 48,428,133 of CM059575.1, forward strand.
TCAATAAACGTAAAACTATGAAGCAATTTCAGTTTGCATACGCCTGGGTAGGGGTTGTGAAGATGTTAAATGAGTAATGATATTTCAGGTTTTCATCTCTATGCTTATAAGTATTACTTTTTTTTCACCGTGTGGCTTAAATTTTTTGCAATTTTTTCGGTTTCGAATTATACCTACAGCTCTGATTTACTCGTATGTCGGCTTATTTTTTGTCACATGTGTTATTTAGTAGTTAAGTGCCTCTTTAAGAAAGCCTCACTCAGTGCACTACAGTAAAAGGACGTTACAAGATGCTCAGAAGAAAGACGTAGCAGCACTGAAAGATAAAATAACAAATACTACTAACGTGTGATAGAAAGATGCTTTGAAGATTGGTCGACATTCACAACATTTTATAACGTTTTTAAAAATTTAAAGACGAAGAATACAGCACGGATAGGAATCATTTTTAATAGAATTTAGCGAAACTAAATTATAAAAATCTTTAATTAGTCAATTTTAAACGTTTCGGAGACCAGCTCCATCTTCAGTAAGTCTGAAAACATAAAAAAACCAAAATTGGTTACTTCATGACAACAGTAAGAAAAAGTGACAAAGTGATCAGTACGAGAAAAAAAAACAATTATACAAAAATTTCTAAAGGATATGAACTATTGGCATTATTCAAAGGTGGCTTCTCTTTTGCAATGTGAAGGGATTCTAAAATGCGCATTTTAGAATCCCTTCACATTGCAAAAGAGAAGCCACCTTTGAATAATGCCAATAGTTCATATCCTTTAGAAATTTTTGTATAATTGTTTTTTTTTTCTCGTACTGATCACTTTGTCACTTTTTCTTACTGTTGTCATGAAATAACCAATTTTGTTTTTTTTATGTTTTCAGACTTACTGAAGATGGAGCTGGTCTCCGAAACGTTTAAAATTGACTAATTAAAGATTTTTATAATTTAGTTTCGCTAAATTCTATTAAAAATGATTCCTATCCGTGCTGTATTCTTCGTCTTTAAATTTTTAATGATAGTCCGACTAAGGAGTGTTAATTTTACGGAATAACGTTTTTATGATTACACGTAAGAGTAGTCCCTTAGGGAGGAAACAAGCGTTAAATACGATTACTATCCCCTCTATTAATGTTGCCCAAACCACGAAATAGTTCTTTAGAAAAGTTTCTTAGAAAAGTACATTTTTAATAGTTCATTCAGGGAAATTTTATCATTGATCAGAATATAATACTACACAATTTTACCACTTTATAACAAAAAGGATGCCTGTTCTTTCGAGCCTCTTCAGCTACAGTACGTCCACGCAAGTGGCCTTTAATTAAATTTATTTGCACGCATTGAATCGAACCGCATATCTAAAAAGCATTTCACAATTTTGAATAATTGGTTTTCAGGAAAGTCACGAACATCCGTAAGATCTTTGAATAATATTTACTAAGAAAACCGTCGTTGAACCGAAGAGCTCTTGATTTTGGATTAGAGGATCATTTATCTTATATTCTATATAAAACCTAATAACAAACGTTTTCTTCACAGGTTAGCATTAGCATTACAAAATTTCATGACGAAATGACTAAACGAATACAATTTAATTATTTGTCAGATGAAAAGAATATCGTGAATAAACTGAAAAAACACGAAGTATGATGTAGGATGTTGTTACCTATATTAACGACCGCAAATGGGTGCGAGCTGACGCTATTTTTCATAACCATATTCAATTTGAAATGAACCAAAATTTTAACATTTGAACATTTGTTAAACTCTGCATTTTTGTTAAAACAGAAATGAAAAGATTGATCGAAACTAAATCCTCACATTGCTCTGGAGGCTCACAGACGAAAAGGTTTGTTCTGTTGGAAAAGAACCTGGTGTAAATCTGTTGAATGTTTGAGATAAATTCAGATTGACAACTAGCGTTAGAAATTAGAATCTTCACTTTTGATACCAATATTACAAATTCTTATGTTATTGCATATGCTCTAATTGATATTATGCTTTTCAACTGTAAAATCGAGGTTGGAAAATTTAACAGAGAAAAAATTTTCATCAATTTAATATAAATGATTTGGCGATTAAACTGTGCAAACGTTTGAAATTTTAGCGTTTAATTTACGAATCAACTCTGGGAATCAACATACTTATAACGCATCGCGGCCAGAAGAGCTAAGCTACACAAAAATGACTCAATGAAAATCTCGCCAGCACACCATTCTGGGGTATACTGTATCTTATGTGACAATTATACAGGTATATACCCTGTAGTAGACAATTTTTTACACGGCCTGTCGATTGCTCCAATGCTGTTCTGATGAGTTTATTAAAATTATCTCATCTATTTCCTTAGTATAAAAACTTTTGTAGTGTGTGAAGCTTGTGCTACAAGTAAAGAAATATTTCGGTTTTCACTTTGACTAGTATTAGCGATTATGTACTGTTGTTTCTTTTACGTACAAACAATAAAATTATCGATCTCGAATTTTTCGCAAATTATAGGGTTCAGTAATAAAAACACCTTCAAAAGCTATTTTTGATTCTTTAATGGTAGCTAATAAACTCTTTTTTACTTCTTTACGAATTTTCGTTCATTGAACTTTTATCGATCCTAAAGATAATGCATATAATCATTTTTTCCAGATAGTAGAAAGTGATTATGGAGTTTTTCAAACTAAAATTAGTCAATTTCAAAGCGATTCTATCCCTATTCCATTTCATAATTTCAAAACACGCAGTAACCGTAAAAGTTTCCTTGTCTCCCGCGGCTGCCACTATCAAGGGAGGACTGCTTCTCAAACAAAAGTCGGTGCAACAGCAATCCCATCAACTGCAATCCAAGACAGTACAATAGCAATCCCATTAACAACACTCCAAGACAGTGCAATATCAATCCCATCAACAGCAATCCAAGACAGTGCAATAGCAATCCCATCAACACCAATCCAAGACAGTATAATAGCAATTCCATAAACAAAAATCGAAGACAGTGCAATAGCAATCGCATCAACAACAATCCAAGATAGTTTAACAGCAATTCCATTAATAACAATCGCAGAGAGTAAAATAGCAATCTCGTCAACAGCAATCCCAGACGATACATTAGTAACTGACTTATGCATAACTACATACAGGCCACTTTGTGCGGTTAGTAGTTTTTAGATGTGAAATGCAATTTGAAGAAACGTCTTGCTAGAAATAAAGAATAAATTGAGCCTTAGATATTCGTTTGTAGGTTTTCTTAGAGTAAGGATTTTTTTAATTCATGGAAGTTATATCCTCTTGAAGATGTGCTATTCTCACCACGATCTTGTACTACTCAGAAATTCCGATAAAAAATCCAAGAGTTTTAGAATGTCCATTGGTCAAATACTGACAGTAATCCCAGGCAGAGTATGGTAGGAATATACCATTGTCTGTAATACTATGTTTCGAATCCTTTTGAATGTGTATTTTTTTCGAGTAAAATGTACATCATTTGTATCTTAGAAATTAGCTGTGAGAATAATTTTCTCGAAGTTCCTGTAAATACATGCTTAAATTCTCAGGTTTTAACGCTGTTGCAACAGTTAGAGCTGTGATTTTCTGCAGCGGGTATTATTTAAACTACAGCGCAAAGTAATGAGCGATAATATTTTTTCTGATAGCATTATAGAAATGTTAAATTTGTGATTTCTTTACTCATCTTGTTTGATAAACTTTCGGAAAAAGTCAGACGAACTCATTTTATACCTTATTTTTGTCGTAGCACTGATATTTTTTTAATTCTTTGTCTTTAGGCTTACTCGATAAGCTCTTGCTTCATTTCTGGAACATTTTGCTATCTCGTTATAGGTCAAGTTCTACGAGAACAGTAACTAGTAACTCAATATTTTCCTGGGAGAACCGTCATCGTCTCGTACCATTCAGCAAAAGGAACCGTAATGTGACCATTGAGAGGCGTGCTGGACTGTTCAGAGCAACACACCTCGTCATGCTCTCCCAAGCTAGAATGTCAAGACCAAGTACGTTGTATAATGTTAAGAAAAACATAATTAATTCGAACAGTGTCTCCTAACATTGTATTCAGTTGTTTACGTCATGAAAAGCATACTTTCTGAGTTGAGCGCTGCAATGCGAGATTATTTCTTCGAATTCGTTGCTATAAGTTGGTCAAAGGAAGTGAAAATGACATAAAATTACCTTGGGTTGGAGTGTATTATTTGTATTGAGAACGTAGTGTTTTGGAGACATATGCCTATAATGTTCTTTTCAGTGTTTCTAACGGACTTGGTATTCTAAATAGACTACTGTATCTGAGAACCCCAAAATTGATTCATTAGCTTCAAAAATATCTGTATATTGCAAAATTACGCAGATACACACACACACACACAGCATCAGAGGAGCGAAGAAAGTGGTTAGCAGCTTTGCACCTTTTGGTTCAAATTCTTATGAACATTGATTAAAACTAGGAAAAATCATTGTAAAAATGTTCCACTTTTCTATCATTAAGGTCAATCATCATATCTGAGAACTTGAAGAATGATTCTAGGAAGCAAATTGGCAAAATTAGTAAGGGAACGAATTCTTTGAATGTTGTAAGCTAAAATAAAATATAATATCCTTAGGCATGAATTTGAAGACAGAGTACTTAGGTGAGTGGGATAGGTACGCTAGGAGTCACTGCTTAAATATTTTAATTTGAATTCTTCTTAGTCTACTATACGCAATCATTCGGAAGAATGCGGCCCCCAGTAGTAGTGAAGAAAAGCTGTTAAATTGATGATAGGCTATTGCGTATCCAATTTGCTAGATGTGAGTGTATGAAGTCTCAAATTATTTTGAGAAATAGATATTCATAAATGATGTTTAACATCCCTAATTAACGCTAACGGTTCAAGATTTTTAATGCTCAACATAGAAAAATTGGTCACCCATGAACTTTTCCTAATTCCTAAACTGTAAAACTATTTAAAAGTTTTCATTTGCAGATAGGGTCTTTATGATCGAACCTTTTAATTTTTTAAAAATATTTTCCCAATTCCTGAGTACTAAACGGAATCTATAGTTTGGAATAAGATAATATGGCGAGTAGCTTCCCTTGTTTCTCTGTGTATTTAAAAGCACTTGAATAGTTAATGCTAATCATGGTGATGCAGAAAGGTTAGCCTCGCTTCTCATTTTCCTAAAAAATTGGCCGAAGAATCATTTCGACGGAATAGTCCACCCAATTTGATGGTAAACGCCTTGGCAAATCTTTTTAGGTCGAAGCGTTACTTTCAGATTGGGTGCGTTCTCGTACTTCTCATTATATTCGTACAACTTTTAAAAAGTTAATGAAACATATATGCCTTAGTATTACAGAACTACTCGTTCATGTTACATCAATCCTTTCATCGTATGAGTGATATTTTTTGTCATTTTTTGTTTGCCCTTCATAAACTATAAATAATTGATAGAAATTGCTTCACGTAATTTTCGACTTCACGTAATTATTGAAAACTCAAGAACTACTTACTCAAGAAGTTTTAGTGATTTGCTCTATTTACGTACTGGTAGATTATTAACTTTTCATACAATTCAATGGAGTCAACGATTTGTTATTGTATCAATCAATATCTTTGAGTGGGTATCACATGGGCAACCAAGTTTACATGCATCCTATGTGCCTTCTAGTTCAAAGCCTAAATGCAAAGAGTACTCACAAACCCCTACTTCTATGGGATATGTACGGACGAATCTTCAGAGTCTTCATGCTTCAGCCAGTAAATTTGTGTGTCACCAGTGAGCAACTCGTTACGATACATATCGCCTTGATTTACTCATCTCGGTCCTACCTTGACTTTTGTACTTTCAGCCAACTCTCGGAATCCTGTGATATCATAACATAACCTTGCACTCGCCCAGAGAAACTGGCAAACTGGTATCCACGCTGCGAAATGGTATAGGAATATCTTGTCAGTCATTCAATCGCAAATGAAAACTTTGTCAATGATATTCGTACCGAATAGGATTAAAACATCTTGCTGAATCTGATTTGCAAAATCGCCGTATATTGTACAGGAATTTCTCAAAAAGCCCGAACGTTCTGACACAAAATATATGCCATACAATTTTGATGGCACTCAGTATTGAATTGAGAGAAATAGGGACAAAACACACATCCCCTTCTTTTCAATTGTTGTGTACGTTTCTTTTATCATTTATTGGCCCTGTGTTCAGAATAGAACTTGAGCTTTTCAGTTTCGAATACATGCTAGAAAGGCTTGAAGCGGTGAAATTCCCTAAATCTTTGGAAAACTTCGGAGAATGCACCTAGAGCAGATTCGATATTTTTGTTCGCTCAAGTTTTTCATACTATTGTCACAAAACCAAGCACAAAGTTTTTTAGGAGGTACTGTTATAATTAATAAACTTCATATTATGTTGAAATTTTCATCGAACAAAATATCGCACGGAAAAAATTGTTTATTACAACTTTGCCACGGCTTTAAGGTCAACCCAATGCCCTGGCGGTCCGGTGAGCCATTTTTTTTGTTGTTGTTGAAAAAGGACCTGAGGTGGTGGACTATTCGGCCCTAAAATTTTATAGCGCTACGGACACTATACAGATCCCCCCAGGGGGATGAAAGGGGGCCAAAAATCCTGAATTTTTGACCCCTTATGCAAAGAAAACCAAACGGGAAATGGAAAATTTGAAAGCATAACTTTGTTTACAATTCTTCAAGGATTCTAAAACTGTCTTTGGTTTTGTTCTAGCATAAAAACTCAATGAGTTCTATTCTTTTGAAATATCAATAAAAATGAACTAAAAAAAATATGTCCAATTTCTTTAAAAAACTAAGGCCTGAATCGAAAAACTGAATAGAAGAAATTGTGTTTCTTTTTAAAAATTACATATTATAGTTAAATTTCATAAGAATTAGACAACAATCATTAAAGTTCATGTTTTTCATAAAAATATAAAAAATTTTCGTGTAAATTACAATATACAGAGTGAATATGAAGTTAGGCCTGAGGATTATCGAAATAAAAATGAAAACAGCACTCAATTACATAAATTTTCCATTATATTACACTTCAGATAAAAAATATTTATGCCTTATTACTAACAACCCTTATTTTCAATATTCAAAAGAATAGAAGTCCGTGAGTTTTTGTGCTAGGAAAAAAGCAAAGACAGTTTTAGGATCCTTGAAGCATTGTAAACAAAGTTACGCGAACGAATTTTATATTTGAAACTTTTCTTTTTTATATATGCAAAAATTAGCTTAAAAAATTAATTGTTATTAGTGATCAAATATCGCATATGAATATAAACGAAAAGTTTCAAATGGAAATTTGGTTTACGTAACTTTGTTTGCAATTTTTTATGGATTCTAAAACTGTCTTTGGTTTTGTTCTAGCATGAAAACGCTGTGACTTCTATTCTTTTGAAATATCCACAAAAATGTACTAAAAAACTAATATTTCGTATTTTTCAAATAAATAAGGCCTAAATCGAGAAAGTTACACGAGTAAAATATGTTTTTTTCTCAACAAATACATGTACTGGCAAAATTTCAAACGAATCGGATCAAAATTTAAAAATCGCTGGGTTAACCCCCTTAAAACATTGGAGACAGGTGGAAACACACAGAACAAAATTTCTCGGTAAATGCAATCGAAGTCGCTTAAATCAGTCTATTGAACTGAAAACGTTTATTGCCTATCAGAAAAAAGTAATAACACCATAAATTAGGAGCTACTATAGCGTAAGGTCTACTACCACATATCTCCTGCCCAGTAGTTTGAGATGTGCAAATTAAGTGTTTATCGTTAAATTAAATGGTGGAAATGAGTAACATCCATTAGTAACCTAACTTCACGCTATAGTACTAGCTAGAGGAAGATCTCATTACTATAGAGTGGTAGAACTCACGCTACAGTAGTACTAACAATTATTCTCCTGTTCAAGGGAACAAATTTTATTGTAAAAAAATGGTGTCATTCATACCACGTAGTAGACTGGTTGAAATTAAACAAATAACCTCAATAACCAGCTCTTTTATTAGGTTTGGAAATACCACAATAATTCATCATTATATTCTTAAAGAGTCATTATTCAAATATAGATGAGTGAAAACACATACGTCCTAATACTACCCGTTGACTAATTTTGCGTTTAGCAGTATACTAATAAAAAGATCTCATATAAATGAAAAGAGAAAAGGAAAAAAATTCGTTTGGGTAATAGGAGCTGAAATTCTTCGGTAGTATTAATATAATAACAAAAAGTGAAGAATAAAGTCACTGAACATTTGTTTAGAGGTTTCTGCATAATTAAAAGAAACGTACAAATGCATTTATTATAAGTTTAAAATTAAACTGAAACTTCGCAACGTTAGAGATATTTACCATAATTGTGGGAATATTCATTTCATTTGGTACTAAGTATAATATTCCAATAACTATCAATTCGCACATACTAAATTTTTATCAAGTATGTTGCACAACACTATGGAAGTAATCGTTCTATTTTCTTAAAAATTCAATAATAACAATTCCTATTAGTAATTACACATCAAGATCTTGGCTACAATTAGATTACATTTCAAGTTTGTTTAAACCCTTCCAAACCAAATTGAAGGTGTTCCGGAGAGAAGGAAGATGGGGGCCCCATATAGGATAGCGTGATGGGAATGCAGAATTAATACACAATTTAAGGTGTGTTTCTATACGAGACTCTCTGCACATAAAAATACTAATTCGATAATGACGTTTGGGGAACATGATGAAAATTGGAGAAGGGAGTCAGGAGTACTTACGAAAGGACGTCAATGAACCCATAAAAATGGACTGCAATTAAGCGAAAAACATGTTGTATTTCACCAAAAAGAATGGATACCTACCTCTCAGCTCGGGATCGCACAATTCCTCCTGGGAGCGCGAATTCCCAATCTTTGATACAACGATTGTGTCCCACGGGAAGGCTCTTGGGTAGTATAGTTTCAGAGAAAAATGAAAGTCAAGAATAATATTTTCATGCATTTGTGTTTAAGTCTAAGGAAAATTCGAGAAACGATCTAACAAACTTAAAATATACGGATTTTCCTACATTTATTTAACAGATTAACTGCACCTTGAAGATCGGAAGATATCTAATGCTATAATTTAAAAACATGTACAATTTCGATGTATTTAAAAATATCACAGCGCCTATTGTTACATCTTCGTCAAATTATTATCAAAACGCGCAGCTGAAAAATATAATAGTTACATTTTTGCACATGAAAGGACAAAAAAAATCGATTAGTTCAAAAGAATTAGTTTTGACTTGTTTTACATTAATTTATCAATTTGACTTTAATTTGTTTTCTCTTGACAGCACGTTTCAGGATGTATTCTCGTATGTTCCAATATACTTCTTAGCTTTCTAAAAACTTTCTAAAATTTTTATGTGCGGAGAACCTCACGAGGGAACATATTTTGTGCATAGATACCATATCTTCATACCAAACGGGGCTTTCCTCTTACCTCTCTTTGAAACACATTTGTTTTAGTTAGGAAGGATTTAACCAATTCATTTAATTTAATTCGTTCGACTTTTTTCTTTTAATTGAATAAGATTGAATGATTTAATTAAATCACCCCTAGCTACAACACAAATGTTCCTAAAAGAGGCATGAGGGAAGATTCATTCGGAATGAAATTATGGTAACTAAGCACAAAATAAGTTCTCACATAAGACCCCACGCATACAAAAATATTCCAGTAAGTTAATTCAAAGGAAAAATGTAATGGACCCAGACAAATGATGAAGAAGAGAATCAGAGGTATTGACGAAGGGAAAGGAGTGAACCGAAAAGTATTCTCTGAAACAAAACAAAAACCTACTCGGTTCCTAGCAAAGAAAGGCCTACCAAAACTTCAGCTGTAGACCTCACTTCTTCTCTCGACAAGCGTTAAATTCTAAATTCCGTAGAAACAATACATAGGTGTATCTTTCTGAGGGAAACCAGAATGATCAAACAAATGCTGAATATAATAGTTCTCACGTCAGTAAGTCGCTCTAAGTAGTAGTTTTCTGGATTTGTATGAGAGTCCTGGCTTCTCTCAGGTCGATAATATATTGTATCTATGGGTATTAATGAGGGTTGCCATTAAAAAAATCCACCCAAAAAAATTTTCTCATAAATACACAAACCAACACCTAAAACACAGTCAGGTGTGTTTTTTTCATAATTAAGTCACGTATGAATTAATGCACAAACCTTAAGAACGGTACAATGCAGGTTTTACTGTTTTTATTTTATTTACTCCTTAATTCCCCATACTTAATATATCGAGTCTAATTTGAAACTTAATTACATCCTATGAGTTGTACAACCCAATTCGTACCCTCATGTGGAAGTCTCTCTTGGCAGTGATAGGTCTGGATTGCATTATCTTAGATATCATCAACATTGATGAAGTGATACGAAACTTGACAAATAATAACGACTACAGATAATCAATCTCGTCCGATCATCATTCGTAAAATTACGCCGAAAAATAAACTCAAGCCCTAGATTACTGAAGAAATCGCTATTAACATAAAAAACGTCACGCGTACCTAGCTCGACTCTCCGAAGGACGAACCTCTTAGAAAATGTATAACAGCTTCACGAATATTGCGCCAAATCAAAGAAGGGCATCAAGAAAAACTACTTTATGCTCATATTCACTCAATTCAAAAATGAGAAGAAAAAACCTGGCGTCTGCTAAATTCTCGCTAGAAGCCTAATTAGAAGCCTCCAAAAACGGCTGAGCCTAATGGTCAAATAATGTGGAATATCACGAGTTGAAAGATTTCTCAAACGTCCTCAAAATTTTTTTTCGTAAGCGTTGGAAAAAATAAAACTAATAGTATTTCTAGTAAACCAACTGATCACATGGGAAACATGGATCATGTCCGTGCACACAACTCTTTTTTTCTTTACACCTTCTAACCTTTCCAATGTAATTGCGTGCTTAAACAACTTAAAAAAATCAAGTAATTTAAAAAAAACGCTTTCGGCTAAAGTACTTGAAGGTATAACTGATATAATAGCACTGTTCAAATCCAAATCCAATATTATTAACCATTCTCTTTTCCTAGGTATTTTGCCGAACTTTTTTAAAATCACTTGAGTAACCCTATTTTTAATTAAAAGTGGTGAAAAAATTTGTTTTAACAATTCTTATTGTAGATATACGTCTGTTCTTACAATTCTTGTCAAAATATTCGAGAAAATTGTACATAAATAATTGCTTTATGATAAACAATTTGGTTTTCGTTCTAAAAAAATCAACAACACAGACTGTCTTAAAACATTAGCAATACCTTTATTTCAATATAAATGAAGGAAAGCGCGTTTCCGTGCTTCTTGACTTTTGAAAAGCATTCGACTGAGTGGACAATAATAGTTTACTCTCGAAACTCCACTGTTATGGGTAGAGCTACACATAATTAGTTCGGATCATACCTAACAAATCTTAAGCAATAAGTTGTCATTGATGATGCACAACCGAAACTACATACAATTAGCCGTGGAGTTCCACAAAGATCTGTATTTGGGCCTCATTTAGTTTTAATCATTATAAACGATAGAAAGAGCGAAGAAAATCAAATGCCAGCGTTTTGAAAGGCTAATAAGAAAAGTAAAACAATAATTACAGAATGATTTGTTGCTTTGTTAGAATCAGTATACAATGCCGTTTGTGTGCTCCCTTTTTGAAGTTAGCATCAGGAAGATGTGGCCATCTGTAGCGATGCACTGTTGAAGGCCATGTCGTTGCGCGCGACTTTCAAAACAGCATTTGATTTGTCCCTCCCTAAATTTAAATCTACGTCATTTTTTCAAACTCACACTATTTGCCGATGACCGCACGCTTTCTAAGGGCCCTTCCAAATTGAAATTCCATTCTAATTACGTAGAACATAAATAACGAGCTGCAAAAGGTTTCAACATGGCTTAAAGCTAATAAAATAAGCCTCTTATAAGTTTCTGGCATTTTAACAGATAAAACATCTGACCTCCAAAGAGCATATTGAACATATCAGTGTCAAGTTATGAAAATCCTCTAGAATCCCTACAAAAATGAAAATTTAATGCTTGAAGAAGCTATGAAAATACTTTACTGATCGCTCATTTCACCATATTCACAATACAAAATGGAAGTTTGGCATAGAACTAATAAAAATAAAACCAATTGCCTCTTTAGGCTGCGAAAAAAAAAAACATTTGGTGGTGAAAAGTTTAGAATATAATGCTCACACAAATGATTCATTCAAAAGTTTAAAAATACTTAAACTTTTGAATCTCTACAAGCTCTTCATACGTAGTTTTATGTATTAAACGCTGACTGATGACGGCGACAGAGACCTCAAAGAAATATTAACTGCACAAACTGGCCATCATGATCATTTAACCCGAAATATAAGTAACTTCATACTCCCTTATTATTAAAAAGCTCGGTCACAACACAGTATTCTCTTCATTAGAACTAACACTTATAATTCAATTCCTGCTGAGATTGGTAAAAAAATTTATACAAAGCTTTCAAAACTAATCTTGAGTCCATCTTTCTATCGGAATATTAATCACATTAGGAAATCGAGTTGAATCTCTTCTGCTATACGCTGATAGTGTAATTTGCCATGAGTAATGACAAACATCTTTAGTCTGTTCTCAATCCTTTTCTATGATACCCTGTTCACATCTAGCACATAAATATTTGCTATTATTGTGATATTAAGCATCGAATCCTGAGTGTACCAATTCATTGATCAGTCTAGTGCGCTCCTAAGTTCAGTAAACTAGGGGAAAGATAAGTATACACATTAAAATAACGTTTGTGATAGGAGGACGTAGAAGTCGCTGTACTTATTCGGGCAAACAAGTAGCTATACTCAAATATGTCAATAATTGTACAAGACTTAAAAAAACACTCTATAATACTGCATCTTTTGTGGTAAATAAATTATTTAAAAATGCATTTCGGCAAACAAAACTGGAACTATGCAGTATACCTCAGAGATAGTAAAATTAATGCGGAACTATGCCAAAATATTTCGAACGCTAAGTTCCAAGTTTCAGAGGAAAAACTGGAACTCCCAGTAGGTTAGATCTTTCAGTGTGATAATTATCCCAAACATACATCGAAATTTACAAAAAATAGCTTATTGATCATCATGTAAAGCATTTTGATTGGCTAAGACAGCACCCAGACTTAACACTGTTGACAATTTGCGGCGTTATACTTATGTAGAACTAAGAACACATTCAGGATCTGAGGAGGATGTGCATTGAAGAATATGATAATCTACCTGAAGACACTCAAAACTTTTAATTAACGGATATAGGTATCGCAATTAATTGCTGTAGTCGTGAATGAGTGGTATTTCACAGAGAATTTGATAGTAATTGTGTTGATTTCAATCTTTAGGAATATCATTGTATTCTAAATTTTACAACGAATGCAAATACTTCTCTAGTAGTCAAATTAAATCATTTTTCCATGTACGTTATGCTTTAATATATTTTTATACAATCTTTTCGTTAATTATTTTATTTCCAGTTTGTGAAAAAATTGTTTAACGAAGTATCTCATATATGTATACAAATACCTTTTTCATTCTTCTTGATACACTGCGACGAGCGTTTCTACTTTGAGAGCTATCCATGAGCTATATTGCGTAATATGCGCAGATTAATTCAGTGTGAGTGCTTATATTATATTTTTTCTTAAAACCTAGTTTATTTATTTTAGCTCTAAATTAAATTTTACGGAACGTTTCATAATGTCTGATTCAGCAGGGATCGATCGGAAGTTATGAACTATCGTGCGCTCAGTATGAGAAAAATATGCATTGAAACGTTTCGTTATTTGTCAACACTTTACCGGCTCATTTTTTATCGACAAATTAGTACATTCATGAAAAATAAATAACAAGTAATTTGGGAAAAAATCAAATTCACTTTAGAATTTTCGTTCTATTTTGTTCTTCGTCAGCTTTTTCAAGATTTAACGTCATAACGTCTCCCATTCGTTTCAGCAGGTCAGTTTATAAATGATCTGTTGGAGCACCCTATTATGTAATGGTTCAACACTTATTGGGCCCAAAATATTTTATGGTTCCGAATTAACTAACTTGTCAAAAAAACAGCTCTTTCGAAGTGCCTCGTAGTAGTTATCGAGGTGATCAGCTTACCTTTAAATTATTACAAATTTCACAACGGGTTTATCACATATTCAAAACCTCAGTCACAATCTCATTAAGAAAAGAAGGAGCATGATACTGTGTGTTTAGAATGTCTGTCATATTGGAACAAATTAGAAAAAAGATAAGGAGGCCAATTGAAATACCTGTGCTAAGTGCGTCATTTAGAGTGTTGGGGTTCTCAAGAGCCACATTTCTTTATCTGGTAGAAGCCCAATGACTCTGAGGCCATTGAGTGTCTTGATCAATGACGACTCGATCCATAAACGCCTTCTTCAAGTGACAAGGGCAGGCGGCGCTGGAAGGAAGGAGGAGGTTCGGGGAGAATCTATTGGTAAGTAATGAAGAGGAAACCAATGACGGCCCTGGACCATGAGATATTGATGGGAGGAATACCGAAGCTGCAGCGGTTCCCACGGACTGGTGGAGACGTGAATAGCGACCGTCGAATGCCTCAAAACTTTGATGTTGCGATGTTTCAAACGGAACGTAAAAAAGTATGCACAGTGAAGCTCTGTAATTTACAGAGAAGTATCAGACTGCTAAGAAACGAAAATGTTTGCAGCAACTGATGTGCCATTCGCGCTCATTTTACGGGCAATTATAGCTTGGCAAAACAAAAGTCAAAGCTGACCTTTCACATCGAATAGATATGAGAATAATACTCTTTTTTTAACGAGGATACATTGAATGATTGTCAATTGTCAACTTTTCCATATTACGTGTTGAATAGATATGATAAAATTATTCATCAATATTCAAAATGAAAAACTCGTTATTTTTCTACCAGGTTGAGAATTTATTAGACTGTGCTGCAAATCCCAATTAAAATCTTCGCATTTTCTCGTATGGTTTCATTCAGATCTTCACAGAAATGGTTAGTTCGTGGACGCATTATGGCAGTTTTGGGAAGATTAATTTCATTTTTATGACTGACAACATGGAGGTATCAGTAGAAGTTACATACAATCAAATACAAACTGAAAATGTGCTCTCATGGCACGGTTGTAGCTCTAAGCAGCTCAAATGTGTACAATACAAAACTCTTAACACATTTTGGCCGTAAATGGGCTGTATCAGTTTCGCTCACACCTTAGCCTAACAATCTCACTATATTTCTCTCCAAATGTGTATTTCTTTAAGATGCTTCCAAAAATCTCCGCATTATTTACCTCCATCGACCAAATTGTCTTTCACATTAAATTTGAACAGTAATTAGGCCGAGTGCTCGGATTGAGTACTTAAATGACAAAGATGAAAATCGTGGTCAACAAAGTTTCAAGCAACAGCAATTCAACACGCCCCCACATATCTTTCGAACTAAATTTTACGTAACGATGCTTGTATCACCTACCCAGTCAATAATCGCCGTCGTCTTCTGCACTTATTTACGCAGTAAGGCCCGGAAATCGCATTAATGTTCGTATCTGGCCGATTCACAAAACCATTTTAGATGGCTGACGAGGCTGCTATATGACAACACAGAACTGCGCTGTTTCATGCTAAAACTTTGCGCTAATGGGGATCACCTTGTAGGAGATTATGCAATCGGTCAGTTTAAGATTTTTTACTTTAATGTGAAGAATAACCATTCCTTTGCAAGTCGCTGACAATAGCGGCTTTATGTTCAAACACGAGATTTGGAAATGGTCATGAGAGAAGACGTTGGTGTAGGCGTCTGATTCAAGATATTCCTTCCATAATCCGTTCTCATTAGAGACTCTTATAGGCAAAAATACATGGTAAATAACGTATAATTGATGCATGCTCCTAATTTCAAAATGATGCAGTAACGTCAGTTATGTCAGTTGCCTCGGCGAGGCTAGTATTGGTTGAGATGTAAAAGGTGATTCTGTGGCAATCATTCGACCAGATCATCTTCGAAGTCTTTTAAAGTACACATTCAAATTTCTCATCGACTGCTTGAGCTAGAGTAGTCGTTGTGGGATCATTGGAATGATAATTTTTAGCTTTTGACAAAAAAATGTAAGGATTTATTATTTTCCAATTTATTCAGAGCCTGTGTTTATAAGAACGAGAAAAAGCATGAAAAGTTATTTTCTCGTGTCATCTGCACGATACAATCATTGTTTTTGAAGATCAGTATTTTTTAAATTAAGAGTACTTCGACCAGATTCTACGTCAATAGTTACTACGTGAAATTGCCCTAAAATATAATGCCTTGACTTTCGGTCGGACTCGGTCGCGGTCGGACGTGCGGGGAAATGGTGCGGTAATTGTTGAAATTGCAAGGGGGAAATAACCTAGCCATGCATAAAAATTATACTATCAGTGAATGTGTTTGCTACCTGTGGAACAACGAAAAGGAAAAAATAACTCTTGTCTTATTTCTGCTTAAATCAGTGCACTTTAAATGAAAAGCCAACAAACAGTGCTGGCAAGGGGTGTGAAATGGTGTGCTCAGCTTGGTCTCGAACGATAGGCCTGAGTGAAGTGTGAAGTATCCTTGTTCCCTCAGTCTCCCCTCACCGCGCCCGCACCCTCCCCCCCCCCCCCCTTTCCCGTACACCTGCCTCCCGTCCTCTAACCGTTTCAGAGCATAGCAAAACCTGGACTTTTCCGCTTCAAGCAACCAAAGAAATTACGTTTGTTTTTGATCAATTTTTGGTAATGTCAAACCTCTCAGTTAAGTTTTTGTTCACTTCCTACGTGGCCGAGACGGCAACTGTGCACGAAAGAATTATTGTGTTTCGTACCTCCGTTTCACTACTGACACCGAATAGTTTGAATGCACAGAAAGTTTGAAGTGAGCTACCAGTAAGAACAACGGGTGAACGAGAAGTTGAAAAACATTTACAATCACCAGGGAAAATACTATAAAAAGTGCACCTAACCTTGAATTTGTAATTCAAATATGTTCTCACTAAAAGCGTTAGTCATCTACTGACGATGTGTTTCTTGATCCTGCAAAATTTCCTGCAAAATTACCGCAGCGAAAGGAAGCCCATCCGAACGAAGGAAAAGACTGAAGATGAGGCTGAATACTAAGATACGCTTTCTTTATAATCAATGAAACTAAAATTTAAAAATTGTGCTGTCCCTCAATATCATCATATCACATTTTGTACCAGATCTCATTCTGTTGAATAATTAAAACGTCCCTCAAATAGGAAGAAACTCTCGGCCAAAAAAAGAAAAAAAATCACGACTCGTGTCAGAGACTGTGACCTAGTCGTACAAAATGCAAAATGCAAAATTGCATGTCATTGTTCGCGGCCAACCCCAAGCCTCCCAGTTCCTCGCCTCTGTCCTCCAGCATTAAAGGGCAACCCCTCTTCTCTCAGCTGTGAGCTTCAATACCTCGATGAACGGCTTGGATTTACCTCACTTTTCATAAAATACTTGCTGAGCGAGGTAAAATTTAGCAAATCAGTATCAGCGATACATATACAAAAATTACATCGTTCTCATAATTCAGTCATAGCTATGCAAATATAACGCACAATGCATCACTACGAGACTCGCTACGCAGGCCGGAAAGTGCCGTTCTCTGCACAGATGTTGCCCTACACAACATCCCGGAAAAATGGTTCTTTCAGGGGCAAAAATACGACCTTACCAAGCAAAGTGCCTGCAAGTAGGAAACCTACATCCTCTCACTCACAAGATTCTAATGCTCAAAACGCAGGAGACTTGCTAACCGCTGCCAGTAACTCCGTCAGAGAATGTGTGTCACTTTCCGAAGCAACGTCAGTAAAGACTATGCAACCAATATCGCAGGACGAGGGAAAACATATCTGCCAAACCTTCAGCAATCATTTGAAGGTTCGAAGCAGTGAAGTCTCAGCCGCAGCACCACAACCACCTGCTCCTCATCTGAACAAGCATAACAGCGTGCCAGCTCCCCAGCTCTGCGTCAACAACAGCGCTCCAAACTGTCCGCCAGCGACGGGGACACAAACGCCATCCTCATCAGTGGTACAAGACAGAATAGTTGTTATTAATAAGGACATTTCAAGCGTGGTAGACTCTCCTCATTCTCCAGATCATATGTTCGATAATATTCGCGCACAAACCGATACTGGTAGTAAATTACCCCAGAGCGCAAGCTTTGAGAACAAAATGAAATTTCCAGTACAGAGCAATAGAAAAAACACTGTTACTTCTTTAAATGGCTACTTGCACCCGCTTCAAATCACAAGCTCTCAAAAAATTCATGAAATTATTCACAATTTGTCTCTAACAGCAGCGTTTTTCAATAAATCCCTAAGACAACGTGAGCCTCCTAGCCCGTCGTCGATTTTCTCTACAGTATCCAACATTCAGAACTTAACCGAGCAACTTTTTGCTTTAAATTCACATATAAGTTCTCATGACCTTGCAACTGCGGTACCTGCTAGTATCTCTTGTGAAGTCGACTCCAATTGTCGAGAACCTTACGATACTCTGCTGCTAGGTGACAATATCCTAAGCACGATCAGAAGGAAGGACATCGATCGCTCTTGCTGGATCAAAACTGTTCCATCTGGGCGCTTCGACGACCTTCTACATGCTATAAATTGCATGCCTAGATTTAAAAATTATATACTAAGTTTTGATGGTCTCTGCCACTCTCCCTCAGACCTTGCTCGAATCAAACAACAAATTGTAAGGAAGTACGCACTTTCTACTATTTATATCGCCAATGCTTGCAGTGCGAAAGAATTCAACAAAGCGATGAATTTCTGCAAAAACCTGGGTTTAAACTTGATTCAATTTCAAACTTACCCAGATAATGAAAATGGTGACGCACTCAATAACATTCAATGGCCTCGCACCCAGGCAGAAAACTTCTGTTTTCTTGGACAACTTGCAATGAAATCAACATTGCGAATCACCGTGCCATATTGTCCTCATTTTAACAAATGTCAAGCAAAAATTGGAATTGTAGGTCATTCCAATGAATCGAAAACTTCACGGAAAGAGACAAATGGTCTCACTTTAAACTTTGGAAAAGAATATAAGCCTATGCACATCGCTGCACGTGGTACACCAAATCCTTCAAAATTGATTGCGTCATCAAGCAGAGGTCTGAGTAACTCACCCACCCACAACATGAGGAACATGAATAAGCCTGAGCCTTTCCCTGACTCGATCTCAGACAAATATAATGTCAGTACGAAAAATAAATTTGCGTTACTTGCAACAGACACAAATAGTGATTGCGACATGCCATTCTTTTCAACCAATTCTCAACTTTCCAGTGAGTACGCAGGAACCGAGGAAAGTCAAGCTAATAACGATATTCAAAACTATTCACAAAAAAATCAAATCATTCAAAAAAAATCTGTTGCCTCTGCCAGGCCTCCGTTGAACGATCAAACCGATACTGCTACCGCAAAACCAACAGTGAATCAAATTTGCACACGCGTTGCAAACACACTGGACGACTTGAAACGATCGCTCAAAATGGAGCCTGCTTACACTGTAGGTGACGGACACTGTCTCCTCCACGCCGTAACGACGCAGCTTGCTTCACAACAAAGATCGAAATGGGATTATACATCTCTGAAAATAGCCATCAAAACTGAGAGCTCCAGAAACAAGGACCAGTATGCAAAATTCGTTGACAAGAACAGTGGCAGTTTCGAACAACTCATCGATAAATACATCAATAGAAAAGTCTTCGATCACGCAGTTGGAGACCTCATACCCCAAATACTTTCTAATGTGACGAGAACACCAATTCACGTATTTGATGAAAGAGAAAATGGGATTTGGAAGACGACAATCTCCCCTACATCAAATGCTCTGATAAACTGTCCTCCGGTAAACATACACCGGAAACAGGACCACTATAGCGCCCTCTTGAAAATGCGTGATGAAAATCGTGTTGCTCCCTCCCCCATCTTGTGACTAAATAACAGTGATCAAATTGAATTTGAAGCTGAAATCACAAACAATGAACGCGGCAATAAAGACCTAGAGACGAATACCAAATGCCCTGCTAGACCTAAAAAATGCAATAACTCCACTAAAGATCTGCCTATTGAGATAAATAACATCAAAATATTACACATAAATGCTCGCAGTCTCAATGGTAAAATGGATGACGTACGAGTAATGTTGATCACTAACGATATCGATATTTTATGCGTATCTGAAACATGGTTCGATTCACGAGTCGAAAGCTCATATCTCAGCATTGCCGGGTACACATTGTACCGTTATGACGGAGTCAAGAGTAATAGAGGTAGCGGTTCATGCATTTTCATCAAAGATGTCTACTCTACATCCTTATTTCCGATAAAAGAAAAATGCGAAGACATAGAAATGGTTTGGCTCAATGTTCAGGTAAACAAACACAAGTCTTTCATTATCGGCAGTCTTTACAGACATCCGTCAGCATCTCTACGTCCAACATTAGATTTCATTGAAAATACGTTTAAATTAATCTCTGCAGCCAAAAAATCTTTCTATGTTTTCGGAGATTTTAACGTAGATCTGACAAATAAAAACAACAAGCTAAGCAAGATGCTGCACAGACTTAATCTTTCTCAAATGGTCCAAGAACCAACGCGAATTACCAACGCTTCCAAAACTCTTCTTGACCTAGCAATTACAAACAATCCCCAAGCAGTACTCAGCACAGAAATCTTACCGTCCTTTTCTGATCACCATTCGGTAGAATGCCAAATAAATATTGCAAAAGAGAAACAGAAATCTAGTTACATTTCATATCGCATGAAAAACCACTACTCCCCTGAAATATTTCAAGAAAAGCTATTAGACAGATGGAGTGAATTTCAAGGCATGGAAAACACCGATGATGTCAATTTACAAGTTTCGCTTTTCAACGAAAATTTCGTATCGGCTCTTAACGAATGCGCACCTTTCACTACGAAGAAAGTTAAGCCAAGAATTTCTAAATGGATAACAGATGAGATAAAACGGTTGAGCAGAGCTAAAAGAAATTTGCAGCGTGAGTACAAACTGAATAAATCAGACAGTACGCGTCGAAAATTATATAAAGATCATGAGAAGATCCTACGAAGAAAAGTTAAGGAAGCAAAACGGGACTACTTCCACAAAGAACTCTTGGCGGCAAAACAAAACCCAAAAAGAACTTGGGAAATCATTAGAGAAGTTGCTCAGTATAAAAACTCGGAGTGCAAAAGCACTTTCGACAACCCCTCAAAAATGGCTAATGACTTTAATACTTTCTTCTCAAAAGTTGGCGAAGATGTTTTCAATGAAGTATCCAGGACAGTTTCAGACACATCTACAGGAGCAAATCTGAGCGATGTATCATCCCCAAATAGTAGAAACAAATGGAGACCGAAGCCGGTTAGCGTCATAGAGTTACGAAAAATCTTATACTCACTAAAGAATACCAAAGCGACTGGACATGATGGCATAAGCCTCCAACATATAAAAGACAGCTTCCCTGTCACAGCACCCCTCATTCGTTTGATAATAAATACATCTATAGCCACAAACAAGTTTCCCGACCAATGGAAATTATCCATTATTAAGCCATTACATAAATCTGGTGATATCGACATAGCGTCAAACTACAGACCAATCAGTCTCCTGCCTGTTATGTCCAAAATATTAGAAAAAGTAATAACAAACCAGCTCTCGTCTTACATAGACGAGTCACATCTACTGCATCGCAATCAATATGCTTACAGAAGGAATACCAGTACTCAGGACACCCTGTTAAACATAACAGAAAAAATTTACAATGATATTGACCAAAAAAAATTAACTCTCTTACTATTGCTTGATCTCTCCAAAGCTTTCGACAGTGTTGAGCATAAGAAACTTCTACAAAAAATTTCAAACCTCAGAATTGACACTCAATGGTTTGAAAGCTACCTACTAAACCGCTCTCATGCAGTGTGCTTGAATAACAAAATGTCATCATTCATACCAAACAATTTTGGCGTTCCTCAAGGTTCAATCATCGGCCCGCTCTTATTTTCAATTTTCATCAATGATTTCCCCACCATGCCGGCAAACACAAAAATCTCAATGTATGCTGATGACGTACAAATTGCCATGACAAGCTCAACAGCAGATTTAAAAGAAACACAAGCCAACGCTGAAAACCTTCTGAGAAACCTTAAATTGTGGTATGACCATAATGGCCTTAAACTTAACGCAAGTAAAACGCAATGCATTATTTTTGGATCACAGAATGCGACTAAAAATTTACCACCATTCAAGCTAACATTTGGAGACGATACAATTGAACCAGTAGAGACGGTAAAAAATCTGGGTGTTTGGTTTGACAAAAATATGACTTTCAATTCACACGTCGAAACAATGTGCAACAAAATAAACGGAACCTTAATGTTCTTTCATCGCATTAAGAACACACTTGACGAAAAATCTAGGTTGTTAGTGATTCAGTCTTTAGTTTTATCGCGCCTGGACTACTGCAGTCTTGTATGGGGAAATTTACCTCAATATCGTCAGGAAGAGTTGCAAAAATGTCTAAACTTCGCCGCCAAAGTGGTGTGCAAAGGAAATTTCAATAAATACGATCATGTCACCCCTCTTTTAAGAAAACTCGACTGGATCCCGATACCGAACAGATTCATGATCCAAAAAGCTCGACGAGTGTTCTCCTCTCTGTACCTCCCCCAAAGTAATGCAGAGGTGGTAAAATTTTTTCCATCTAATATCCCAAACAAAAAACCAAATCGGAGGAATGATGTTTTAGTCAGTTACCGTTCATCTAACGTGGGACAAAAAGCTCTCTCAGTTTCTGGAGCTTTTTTGTGGAACAAGCTTCCCCAGCATATCAAAAACTCTAAAACTGTAAAAGAATTTAGAGTAAATGTGTCACGTCATTTTGCATCTCTATAGACCTGCAGCATTTCGGTGTGAATTTCCCATTTACCAGAAATTTTAATTTTCCTGAAATTTCTGTTAGAAAATTAGAAACTATTTCATTTTACGTTTGCTAAGCCATTCGTGCATTCATCTTAACTATTTCTGTCGACAATAATGAGCACCCCAGCCGTGAGTTCAATACAGCAGAATGAACGTTTTTTTTCCATAATTAGGAGTATTTCCTCATCTTTATTTTGTTATTTTTTCTTCTCTGTGTTAATATTTAACATCCGTATGGAAAACATACTCTGAAATACATTTTGTGTGTACACCAATATACAGGTTTATAAATGTGAGGATTGTGCAAAGTTTATAATGAATTAAATTTTGGCTAACGTTGTCTCGTTATTTCAAAATCATTCTCGAAGATGTTTTCAATCGATTTCGGCTGAGCTGGGGGGAGAGGTTAATTTAAGCATTTTCATTTAGTCTTTTAATATTTTTCCGTGCGTTCAGTGCACACCAGCACTAAACTTTAAAATCGAAAAAAACTGTTAATTTCTGTTATCAAAATTATCACTTTGGACCATTGCTTAATCTACCTATATGTGCCAAATTTTGTAAATATTCTCCACTCAAATGTGATATCCGGCCACAATGTTACTCCATTTTATCCCATGTACACATGTCTGTATAATGCTGAAGAGTTGTGTTGTTTCTTGACTGTAACCTGAGTTTTCTTAAAAATTTCTATGAAGAAACTAAAAATCAGTTCATTTTACGTTTTCCGAAGTCTTCTTTTCCTTTTAGTTATTTTTTTTCGAATAATTTCTTAGGATTACAATGAGCTCAACTGTCATTATCGGTGTAATAGATGGTAGGTTGTTTCTATCCTCTTATTTTATATTTGTATTTTTTTCTTATATTTCATTCTCAATAAGTACATATATTAATATGTGTGTGTACGTATATAGGTATATATATATCTACATAAATAGATATACATGTTTCTATTTCATTTCTTTACACAAAAACCATCCGGTTAATAAATTTTATTGCACTAGCGAAATGATTCAAAAATAGATCTCCCACTTACACCAGAGGACGTCTCTGTGAATCGGATAAATGACAAATACAATTAATGAAATTAATCGTAATTTGAGCGTATGAATCGTGGTAAAATTATCTTTCTGTCCGTATGTTGTACAAGCAAATTTTGATGTTGAGTATATGTTTGTTTGCGCATTTCTGCCAAAATTTTGTAGGTATTTGTCAATCATGAGTGGTAACTGGCCTACACTGTATCTCCATTTTATCCCATGTACCCATGTCCGCATGATGTTGCAGAGAATATCGAGAAGATATGATATATGATATATATTGAAGATATATGTTTTTTTTGTTGTTGTTGTTCCTCAGCGGTAACTTGAGTTTTCTTAAAATTTCCTTTAGGAAATTAAAAAACCATTCCATTTATACGTTTTTCGAAGTCCTTTTCTATTCCTTATCTTTCCTCAGGTTATTTCTTACGATTCATCAGAGCTTGGGCTGTCATTTTAAATATTGAAAGAGTAAGATTATTTTTCACGTCTATTAGCATTTTTCTTATATTCGTTTTCAATACGTATATATATGAATATGTGTGTTGGTGTTTGCGTGAGTATGTACGTGTGCGCACGCAAACATAAATGTTTATGTATCAGTGTAAAGATGCACACGTTTCGCACACATATATGCGCACATGTACATATATCGCTTTTTATTTCTACCTTTTGCATAAAAAGCAAAACCTCATGACATATTACATTTTACCTAAAGCTCTGCGATCAGTTAACACTGCACCAAATTTCAGAAATAAACAAATTGATTGCGCTTGCTTTATGATTTATAAATCGATCTATCACGACCCCGAAGGGCATTTCTGTGAACAGAAGAAATTAAAAAGTATAAACAGACAAAAGAAATAAAGCACTCGTGCAAAAATTATCTCTATATTTGTATGCCGAACAAGCCATGCATTTCAATTTTGAGTGTAAGTTTGTTTACGCATTCCTAGATGTGCGTGCTGTGTTGCGCGATGTTCTTTACAAATTATTTCGAGACTATCTTTTTCTCAATACTTGATTGTCATTTACGGTGTTGTTTCAATCTAGTACGGTGTAGCGTTTTTTTGTATTTTTCCTACTTCGATGATCTTATAAATAATTCGAAAAATACTAAAGAATTCTTCGAAACTTCCAAGTTCTTAGTTGAAATTATCGAAGTAGGAAAAAGGCAAGAAGCGCTGTACCGGAATCTCTTGGAATATAAAATATCAAAGAGATAATATTTCTCATTTCTCATTCAACTACCCTTGACAGAGTTAAACTATTAGCACGACCCGTATGGTTTGTCTATTAGTACGCCTCGTATATTTTTTCTATTAATATGCCTCGTATGGTCTATCTATCTGTACACCTATGATAGTATTGTCTAATATTACATCTCGTATAGTCTGTCTATTATTATGCCTCGTACGGCTTATCTATTTGTACACCTCGTATGGTTTGTCAATTAGTATTCCTCGTATGGAACTTTGTTAGACTATTAGCACACCACGTGTGGTTTGTCTATTATAGTACGCCTCGTATATTATGTCTATTAATATGCCTCGTATGGTCTATCTATTTGTACACCTCTGATAGTTTATCTATTAGCACACCTCATATAGTTTGTCGATTATTATGCCTCGTATGGCTTATCTATTTTTACACCTCGGATGGTTTGTCAATTAATACTCCTCGTATGGATATTTTGTTTTAGGACGTCTTATGTTAAGGAACTTTTAAAAGCCAATATGTTGGCATATGTATCTCATGTGACAACTTGGAAATAAACGGTTTGTTTGTTTGTTTGAACTATTTTCTCACCCTAAATTGAAATCTCCTTGCTCTATCTCAGAAACTCGTTTTGACCAAATATCTTATTCGCTGGAAAGAAATCAGAAAATATTCTGAATAAAAAGTATTTCACCCCCCAAAACACATCTGTGGCTAAATTTCTGAGTATATAATTAACCTATGAGGAAACAATAAGTTTGAACCTTGACTAGACGAAAAACTGACTTGAAGGCAGCTAGAGCATGAATGGACATTTTTGTGCACCTGCTGTGCAGCTATGGCGCTGCCAGCCAAGTGAAACGATAGCGGCTAGCCTCGTTAGCAAATTCCATGTTCAGTGGGGAAACATATCGAACTTGCATCAATTTGACAAACAATTCACTAAATTTAATATTTCAAAAGTGCTGACTCAATTATTGCAAATTATTTTAAGCTCCACCTATTTTTACATGGATAAATTTTCCACGCCTTACATGAGAACCATAGTAAACGGCGTGCTCTTAGATACAGAAATTGGAAAGATATTTTACACCAACATTTTGACCATATGATAAAGTTCCAACGAATGTTTAATGATAATAACTGAACAGTCACTACACATATAGAAGTTGATAAAACAATAATTGAACATCAATCATAGATGGAAGCGGGACTTTGTTGAGTACTGTAACTGGCTGAGAGGGGAAAAGCGAGCTGAATTTGTTATTATTTTAAAAACAAGCTGAAGTGAAAATAATAACACAACACTAGCAAAAACCTCACTTAGCCACACACATGTCACTGAGGCAAGCAATGCACTGCCTCAGCTGCAATGGTTGTTACATTTTATGCGATAATATGAAATTTCCTTCTGAAAATTTTCCAAATTACACCAAAAATACAAAATGAATAGAAAATAGGTGTTTAATAAAAAAATACAGTTTCAACTACATGGTATAAAGTTAGAAGAGAAAAATGATTGTACCGTATTACGTACAAAGAAGTCATAAGTGGCTTTTATTAGGATACAAACCGTATGAGAAACGTAGCAAAACGACTTTTGCCTCATATAGCTGTAATATAATAATAATTTTACGGAAACTTTTCGCTGTAATATAACGCTAGGTGCCACATTTGAAGAGCATGCCTGCCTTTAGAATAATTTGGAGGTTATTATTATTTTTTTTTATGAGTGCATACAGCCCATCAAAAATGTTCAATGTTCGACCAATCACATGACACACATTCCTATTTCCTAACAATACACGTGACATTCATTCCGACTCCGTATCTGAAGGATTAATACACCGAAATTGTGGTGTTGATGCAGCTGGTATCATAGATACGCTCAACACACACTTACTGCTGGTCGGTGTGATGAACAGACGGTCGGGCAGACGGACGGACGGACAGACGCGGCTCTAATTATACGAATAGTATAGATTTTGGTGAGCAATGATGTGGCTCCTGCACTGGATTATTGCTCTGCGTAGTGTAGATACAGAGAATGAAAGGCAGTGCAAATCGCGCCTACCTTAGCTCAAAATATATAAAATAAATTGAGATTTCGAGCGTAGTAATTGGATCAACTATTATAATTTCGATGGATTTGGTGCATACTTTAAGACTTCGTCATAGATAGAAAATGTTGATTCTGATCTGTACTTCTCAAGGTAAGCGCGGCTTACCTTGCCTTCTCAGAAAGCAAGTGTTTGTAATATATACAGTATGTCCCACAGAAACCCGAACCGAGTATTTATTTTCCCGTATCTGTAATACCATCATAAGAATACCATAAGCATTTAATTTCAAGCAAAATTATGCGGCGTTACTGATTACTACTGATGCGGTAAAAAATTACGGCTTCTACTGGTACGGGAAAATAAATGCTCGTTTCCGGTTTCTGTGGGACACGGTATAATGAACCTTGAGTTTTTAACATTACAAGGCCTAAGTCGTCTGAAAATGTACCTTTAAATGTGAATATACAATTGACTAAGCCCATCGTTATGCAACTAACAAAGGAGCTACGCATTTTCATCAACAACGTATACGCGGGAACAAAGAGTTTGAAGGAAGTTCGAAATCAATTCGAACAGAAATTTCCTTAAAGAAACTCTCGCTATAACTAGTTTGTTAACATAACAATACCATTTATTTTTTGTTTCATTTATGAAATCTTTAAAATGTTATGCGCAACTCACATTTTTGCAACTATCATTTTGCTCATTACTGATACAACCAATTTTAATGGGATCTAACATTTTTAAGGAAAACATTTTTCTCCACTTAATTCAAAATACAGAATTAAATTATCTTAATGCACTCTAAAGTTAGAAACACTAATGCACACGTGCTGGTCGGCATTGATTTGAAGAGTTTCATTCCTTCTTTCTTGAGTTAAATTCCCGTGTACAAGTCGATGCTGTTCGGCATTAGTCTGAAGAATTTAATCCCTTCTTTCCTGTTTTAAATTTTCTCGTGCCACTTGATGTTGTCCAGCGTTATGCCGAAGAATTTCCTCGCTTCTTTCATGTGTTAAGCTCTCTCTCGGTGCTGCTCGGCATTATTCCGTAGAATTTCCAAATGCCGTTCAAGGGTGAATTTAGCTCTAGCTTCTCGTTGGCGAGCAGCATTGCTTCGTCTTGCCATTTCGCGTTGTTCATCCGATCGTCTTCGCCGTTTTTCTTGCTGTCGTAGTCTTGCTACTTCTCTCTTCTGGTTGGACACATTTCTATCCATGATAGCATTTTTTGCCGAAATTTTATTCTGAAATGTCGTCTAATATCTCTTCGGAGCTTTTCAAGAAAATCACAACTTCGAAAACGATAACTCAAGTTCCAAAATCATCGGCTTTATAATAAGTGGTAGCCAGGTTACTGGTCAAACGATTTTAACATTTTTTTCGCATTATCAATTAAAAATTTCAAAGCAACATGATGAATTTCAGCAGAGAAATCTCCGAAGAAAATTTCTATTTTTAAAAATATGCCGATTGCGTATTCAGGATACCATAATCCAAGTGAAAGGGAATTGAATCACCGCAGAAAAATAATGCAATAGAATAATTTCTTGTACTTCTTAAGCTTAATCCTTGTTGCTATCAAAGCTATCGATTAGGAGAGGGGGTCACACAGACGGACGGACGGACGGACTGACGCAGCTACTTTTATAATAGTGATATTCCCAATTTAAATGCCATTTATAAGTAAAGAATATAAAAACATATAAATATTTATATACAGGTTACATGGCTTGAAACCCTTTAGAAATAAAATTTTCATCTGAAAAATTGCGAACAGGTGGAGGTGGAGTCACAAAATTGTGAATAGGTGGATTCGAAGTCGGAGTCACCCATTTTTGAAGTCACCCAATTCTGAAGAGGGAAAATCGGAGTCGCAAATTTATTCCTCCTACTCCGCCACCTTGCTTGTAACCAGGTTGGATGTGGCCCACGTGGCCAGTGGTATTTTCCTTGGTGGCTCCGAACTACTGGCAGGAAAGAGATGGTCATGAGATAATGCGCCCATGACCTGGACTAGGCACATGTGCACCATACGAACATGAGCTAAGCAACCACCTATTAGATTTGACTTGAGTTTTCAATTGAGGTACCGGATGCGAAACCAATCTTTTTCCTCGACATGTGAGAACAAAAAAAAAATAATAAAAGGTAATATATTCAAAAGAGCTGTTGGCATGTTGCTTTGTTTCTATTCATGATTTGAGTCCATTGAATACAATTGATGGGAACGTATATATGAGAACGATTTTCCTCAAATGTCTTTTTTGTGAGTTTCTGAGAGAATATACGTTGGTTAATTAGATATTAACCAACTCTTTAAGGGGGTCATCCGCTAAAATCTAAGTTTAGATGCGATTGGTATGAAATTTAACCAGAATATGTAATTTTGATAGAAAAACATATTTTATTCGTATAACTTTTTTGATTTGAGCCTTAGTTTTTCCGAAAAATTGTAAATAATTTTTTCAGTCATTTTTATACATCTTTCAAAACGATAGAAGTCAAAAATTTTTTATGCGAGAACAAATTCAAAGAAAGTTTTGGAATCCTTGGAACATTTCTAACGAATGATTGTTCAGTTAATTTTTGTTTGAACTTTTTTATGTATGCGATATTTTACCACAATATAAAGTAGAACAAATTTTAGATTTTGAACTATGATAAAAAAATTAAAATGTACAAATTGGAAAAATACGAACATTTGTTTGTCAGAAATGTTCCATGAATTCTAAAACTGTCTTTGTTTCCTTCCTAGCATAAAAACTCAATGACTTCTATTCCTTTGAATTTTGAAAATAAGTGACGTCACAGTTCAGGCCCAAAACAGAATTTTTTTTCAAGTGTAATATAATGGAAAATTTATGTAATTGAATGCTGTTTTCATTTTTATTTCGATAATCTCCATGCATAACTTCACATTCACACTGTGAATTGTAATTTCCATGAAAAAAAAATTACATTTTGTCATAAAAACCTTGAAATTTTTTATTTTCTGGCTGGTTCTTATAAAATTTGACAATAATATGTAACTTTCTAGAAGAAACAAAACTTCATCTATACATTTTTTTTTATTCAGACCTTAGTTTTGAAAAAATTGACATATTGGTTTTTAGTCCATTGGTATAGCTATTTCAAAAGAATAGAACTCATTGAATTTTTATGCTAGAACAAAAACAAAGACAGTTTTAAAATCCTTGAAACATATCTAAAAAAATTTTAGTAGCAAACTTTTCATTTCCGTTTTGTTTTCTTTTTATATGGGGTCGAAATGGGGTAAATAATTAAAGATTTTGGTCCCCTTATCCCCCCCCGGGGGGGGGGGATCTATTGTCCGTAGTGTCATAGAATTCTAGGACAGGACCGAATAGTCCACCACCTAAGGGTCCTTTTCCAACAAAAACATGAAAAATGACCATCGGAGCGACAGGGGCCTGGCAGGGGCCTTGGATGACCCCCTTAATCGTCTTCGAGTTGAAACGGCTTCAAAAGATGATCGACATTTATTATCAATTTAATCACAATATTCTAGATTTTTCAGTAGCAATACGAATGAGCAACAGCTTGCCAGAGATGTTAGCAACGCTTACTGAAACATACGACTGGTTTGGAATGTTTCAAAAACGAAATTTTTTCAACTGGGTAGCCCTGCGCGTCCCTCCTCGTTATCAATAATCTTTATCTGTAGAGAACCCGAATTTTTTAGCCACATTTTGCTAATGAGTGTCATGCGTCAGTGATTTTTTTGCCTTAACGCTACTGTTGATGAGGAAACGCCGAATCACGTGAAAACCGAATAAATGTTTTTTTCTACACATTTTAATATTAAACTAGGAGTGTTACAAGATTCCCATTATTTTATTTACTCTCTTATAAGCGTTCGTTAATACGCAAGAGACAGCAAATTAAGTGCTGGCTGTTAGATTTAGAATCAAGATTTATGCCCCTACGCTTTCAGGACAAGTGATACGGGTAGTACTGTTGATTCATTTCGTTCAGGTCAGAGGTCCCCAACCGGGGTGCTCACACCCTCTGAAGTGCGAGACGAAATTACGGGGGGTGCAAGAAAAGTCCTGGTTAACAATAGGATATTGTCTGCATGTTGATATTTTTATTTCAGGGAGTCCGAGGCTTGAATGACTTTTCTTCAGGGGTTTTGGCGAAAATAAAGGTTGGGAAACCCAGGTCTACGTATTTTGATAAGATGCAATTTGGGGTTTCATACTCTGTGATTAGTTTTCCTGCAGTTTTTCAAAAGGCAGGCCTACAATTGAAATAGTTTACGGTAAATAGCCTGGTGCTGAAGTTAATTTTGCTAAACGTTCTATCCACTTTGTGTTTTCACCCGTTTGATGCATTTTGGATAATGCATGAAATACTCTGCAAGTAATTATTGTAACTACATGTGGTTTCATAATGTACTAGTATAACAAACATGATATTCATTATTTTTCCGCCCAATGGCGTTTCACACCTTTTGCTGTATCTAATTCTTCGTTAAATGGTACTCTCTTTGGTCAAATATGAATTATTCTATTCGAAAACATGTGTGGTGAAACGATTTCAGAAACGTAAGTAAAATTAATGAACATCCTGAAATGAGAGGTTTTTACAAACAGGAGCCATGAAGCATATTGAATTGCAGCTTATACTTTTTAGGAAACACAAACTCAGAGTACATAATCCATTATCTCGTCTAGATGGGGAAGGGAAAAAATGATGTATGGCTACCATTCACCACAGCGTGCGTTGGCGAGGCCTTGCGCTGCAGGCCGCGCTCACCTTGACAGGGCACTTTACACACTACATCTGGACTAAACATACCGTCCCGCTGCTACGCTTGGTATGTGTAACTGTACATTAGCATCAGAAGGAGTATAGCTACTGAAACATCCCTGCGCATTTCAGTGAAAAAGAGTTAGCATGAAAGAATATAGAACTAGAAGTTAATGAAGTAAGCAAGCTGTGTTACTCCGAAAAATCATTTTAAAAGTGAAAACAATTTTAGGGGGACGTCTACTCAGAATCCGGTAAATTCCTGTTTTTCATTGCGTTATTCGCTAGAGATATGCTTACTTCACAAGCTGTCAAAGTTGCAGAACGATCTGAGCATCGTAAGGGGGGGAAATAGTGTTGCAGAGTGGGGGAAATGGGGTTGGGAAGAGGAGGAGAGGTCCAATCAGCAGCCAGCGCCGACCAGCAAGTGCATGTGCCACGCCCCTGAAAATATTTTTATTGTAGTTTTTAATGCTCTATTCAATACAGAAGTCCTTAGTTTAAAAGCTTGCGAAGGTTCATAACCTTCTGTGCTTCGTTAGAGAGGGAAACGAGGGGAGGAAGGAGGTGGATTCGAATGCAGCTGCTAGTGTCGGACAGTCACCGCATTAAACACGAACTAGAAATATCTGGATTTTGTTTTGTTGATCTATTCGGCACAGAACACCTTAGTTTACTATCTAGCAAAGCTACACAACGTTCTTTGGTCCGTGAAAGGGGAAATGAAAGGGGAAGGGAAGGAGTGCGTCGAGGAGGACGCCGCAGCGTGCGCTCCTGGAGCGGTGATACGTATCTGCGATATCCCTTGTGGTACCAGTTCCTTCAAGGAACCACAAAAAACTTACAAGAAAATATATTCATGTGCTTAGATAGCTTTCAGTACGTCAACCGCGTCAATTTTTCATAGCAATATAGCTTGTAAACGGTAAAATAAAAATAATAAAAAAGGTAAAAAAATGCGCTTCCTCACAGTTGAAGATAAAAAGTTCAAAAGCTATCTCCTCCAAAAGTTACTATCGTAGAGCAATTATTTAGGTATCATTGAATGTGCAAAGAGTTTCTGCATGGCTGGACGTGGATTCGTTTTGATATTCACAGTAAGTTTTATTTACGTTGAAAAATCTACGGAATATGCATGACTGTTTAAATAACAATTTAAAATTTCATAAAAAATATTGCGAATTTCAGAACGAACCTAAGTCCAGACATGCAGCAATTCTTTGCGCATTAACCGAAATCATTGCTCTACGTAATAACTTTGGAAGGAGATAGCTTTTTAAAATTCCCTAATATTTCGCCCATTTTCCCGCATCAACTCCGTAATTATTTCGGAAATGGAAAAAATTCTGCCACACGACCCCTTAACTTTTTCAAAAATACATACGTGTGGCAAATTTCATAGATATAGATTTCATACAACAAACGTGCCAGCCATTTCTTTGATTTTGGGTGGACGTCCCCCTTAATCCACCGTGAAAAAGAAATTACGCTCCCGTTCACAATATCAATATTGAGTGCTGTTGGTGAGAATAAATCGTTCTGTGCGATGTGTTTTTTCATAAGCTTGAAATCCATTGTGTCAAGCTCATCCGTTTCAACAATGTCGCTACGTTACGTATGAATCATTTGAAATTTAAAATATCTTCAACGTACAGCTCGGTAACTTATTTTTATGGTTGTTCTAAGGCAGGGGTCTCCAAACTATGGCCCTCCACATAATTTCATCCGGCCCGCCAAACAAATCTCTGTGTGGTGGTCTTGAAAATATAATTACTGTACGACTGGCATCGCTGAATCATTATTTTTCATTCTTTATTCCTTCGGCCCGCACAAATGCGGAAAATATATAATGGGACCCTTACATTAAAAAGTTTGGAGACTATTGTTGTAAGGAACAGTCATCTAAGAATTTCACCAGATCAAAGAATTTTCTCCGATATTCTAACTTTGCTAGATATCCGTGTTTCGTTTTTTCCAGGGCTGCCACTCTAGATATTTTATATCTAGATCTAGATGTTTTTGCTTAAGCCTAGATGTAAATTTGGAGCCTAGATTTTAGCTATCAAATCTAGATAGTTTTTTCAGCGTGCTAGATATTTTCTAGCTAGAACACAATTGAGCCATATGTATGATAGATTTCTGTAAATTCGAATTAGGAATTCACTATAATAGTAGGTTTCAACTTCAGTCTTATTATATTTGTCAATTTGCTTCACTAAATTGTTTGAATAGTGAACCAACCACATTCTGGTCATGTTATGTATAGGTTATGAACCACACCTAGACGGCTACTTCGATGTTTTTGTGCTGCCATAGTGTCATTTCTAATTGTGATCATCAGGTTCATAAGCTAAAGCACACTATCTCCAATTGCAAAACTAGTGATGATGTTAAAAATCATGGAATAAAATCCACATACATTATCAAAAACTTATTGTGGCCTCATTTTGACGAAATACTGACCAATGATATTGGCAACAATGAGTTCAGTTTATTGTTGGATGGAAGCAATATTTCAATCATGAAACTATTTGGTGTATCAATTATATACTAGAGTCATGCATCTAATAAAGTCGAATCAACTTACTTAGTAATTGCAAAATTATAAAAAGTGATGCAGATAGCGTTGTGACAGCCTTAAAACAATTGTTGATAAGTAGGAATCTGAGAATTGATAATTGCAATGCAATAGAGACTGACAATGCAAGCTTCATTAATTGTTGGCATCAATAATGGAGTTCATGCAAAGTTCAAAGAAGAAAATTTATATTTAACATTGATGAGATGTGTATGCCCCTCATTCCAGCTTGCAATGTCCTATGCTTCTGGTAAATGTTTACCAAGGAACGTGGAATTTTTTATTGCAGAAACTCATAATTGGTTTGCAATTTTTTTAGACGATGCCAATTCAAATAATTTAATGAATCAATTAATATTGGTTCACATCCATTGAAAATTCCTTCAGCTTGCAAAACTTGATTGTTGTCCATCCAGCCTGCAGTAAAAAAAATTGTTGCTCAATGGCTGGATTTATGAACACATTTTGAAATTGCAAGGCAAAGGGAAACTTGCTATCCTGCTGATGTATTATTCAAAATATATTCTGATGAGAAAAAACTTGCACTATCATTTTTTTTGCAACTGATCTTAACAGAGGTGCAAATAATTAATGAGTTATTTGAATATGAAAATGTAGATAAGAGATATTTATTGGATGAAATGCTAATGTTCCTTAAATCAGTTTTTACTAAATTACTCCTTCCTATACTTGCAACGCTGATAACTACTTGCTACTATTTGGAAGGACTACTTATTAGTCTTTCATACTCGCAACACTTGTGAAATTGAAGAATATTTGGATACTATAAGCCTCATTAGGATAAATATCAGGATACTAGATAATTTAAACAAGGATAAATGGCCTATTATAAAACAATTTATGGTACAAATATTCTCATGTGCTATTTTTGAACTAACTTGTTATTATTTATAATTAATTCAGTTCTAGATATATTTTTGAATGTATTATTTTCAAATGTAGATGTTTCTAGATATTTTTTGAGGTCACACTTGATTATTTTGGCCAAACAAAAGTGGCAGCCCTGGTTTTTTCACGTGTCCTCGTAGCTCCAGGGACGGTTAATAACGTTGCGCACTTCCTCATTTAACGGTCACGTATGCTTTTCGAGATTTTTTCGAGCTTTTGCCTCCATAGATGGCATGTTTTCATCTGGCTTTATATGATTCATTTCTAAGGTGCTATTCCTGGAATATAAATTTTAATTTGTGGAGCATTGTCGTTATTTGTCTACATACATTCATCATTTCTGTGTCTACTCGCCTCCCTCTATGTGCAATTCCTATTTCCCCCCTTTCTGTCCCTCCATCTATCCTTTCTCATGAGGATTAAATTTCAGCTTCGTGATTTATCTCTCATATTCTCCTAAGAAAATCCCAAGTCCCGTAGGGCAGGCCCTATTGCCATTTGCATGAGCATAGGAGTTTCTTTTGTTTCAAAAGTAAAGTATGTTAATAATAACGTTCCTTCTCTGCCATATATATGCAACAATTATTTTGGTGTATGTTTGTTTTTTTTTAAGACAAGAACTATAATTTTACGAACTTATATAATCATATGTGAATTTTGCAAAAATATAACTAAAATCATCAAAAATAAAGAACAATTTTGAATTACATACAGGATGTATTACAAAAGTGTGGGTCGGTGTCAAATAAGACTACTGGATTTAATTCGTAGTTCTGATTGGTTGAAAGGAATTAAAATGAAACAGTGTGGCGCACATCACGACAATCCTCGGTTCTTTGCCACTGGGGGAAGTGAATCATGCACCGGCCAGCCGCAAACACTTGGCTACAGTAAACTGAAGAAATTCTGATTAGTTATGGGACTGAATATCCACGTTAAATATCGTCAGAGAAATATTGCTCTCATAAACTATCAGATGCGATCCTAATGGATGGTAATGTGAACTTGAACTTTTACAAAGATGTAAGTATTTGGGATTTGGTTCACAATGTGAGTTACTCGTGTTAGTCAAAATTGCTGAAGAGGTTTGCTAGTGTCACGGAACTGATGTTTGAGTGCCAGAAGTCAATTTATGACAGAAATCAATGTGAGGATAAATCCAATTTTTGGCGAATTCAAACTTTTTCATTTTGGGAAAGGGAGGGGCTCGTTCATACTTCATCAAGTCCAATTCAAGTAAAGTAATGTTGCACTCTAACATTTATGGAAGGTCAGTTCTCCATTGCAGTAGTGCTTTATTTTAATGAATTTTATGCGCTACATGATATTTCAAGAAATGTTTTTGCTGTTACAATTTTTCAGGGCTAACAAAACCTTTTTTGAAGATTTTCATTTAGATATTGTAGAAAAATGAAACGTTTTCAAAGTAAGGTAATTGTGTGAAATAATAGTATTGTCTTCGTATTGTCTGTGATGCAAATTGGCTTCGTATTGTCCTGCAAAAGCATTTGTGAAGCAAATACCTTCACGAGGATATAATGCGCGTGAGAGGAGCAAGTGTGTGTATATCTGAACTGAGCTGTTTCTCATCCAGAGAATAATTTTGCTAGAGGAAAAAATGAAAATACTAATCAAATAGAGCAACAATAGTATCACATTTGTTAGTCTCCTTCGTAAAATGTAATTAGCCAAAAAAAGAGAAGACATTTTCCTGTTTACTTGATGCAAATTATATTGCTTGGTATCGTAAAAAGGCTTTTACGTTGGCTGTGAAAAGTAGTTTCTTACACCATTAAAGTTAAGCAAATAAAAGTGTGAGCAAAAAGCCATTCTAAGCTAAAAAATTCAGAATTTTTCTGTTTCATAGTCCAATCTTTTGAAAACAGTTCTTAATACACAATATTTATTCTCATTTTGTGACTCATTGTTGAATATTGAAATTATTTTGCCCGCAAGAAGGCATACAATCTCTAGATACTGTGAACATTGTGAATGAATATTGTAAATTTATTACAAAAAATAAAATCTACTCAAGTTAACACGACGTCTTCATAGTTCACTGTTCTTAGCACATTCATGATGATGCAGTCCAATTTTGAAATCCGGATGACATAATTACGTTCAATTTTGAAGATTATTGGGCAGCTATGAAGTAGCTGGTAATTAAGACGTGGTCATATGATTTTGCTGTAGAAATTTGCTCAAAATGGGTTGGAGGCTCATAATGCAGATAAAACACCCTGAAATACGTGTTGCACTAAAATCACCACTGAATATACGTAATAAACCCTTTTAAAATTGGAATTAGCTGCTTTGCGACTTGATAGCAATAGACCAAAATTGATGCAGATGCACAGCAAATAAGTTCAAGGAGCTTGAACCTGCCTGTAAATATCACACAGATATTTCCTTCCGTAATGTCTCCACTGGTTATTCATTACTGCACTTCTCTTGCGTTGAAAGGCTGAATCAAGAAATGATTGCGTGCTAAGCTATAGTTGATGGGTCCCAGTAGTATACGGCACTCCGCTCACAGGGCTGACAATTTTGTATTCATCGGAACTAGCATTCCTACGGGTACGAAACGAGGTTTCTAGCTAAAGGTTATGTAGACTCTTTTTTACTTAACTGAATAAATTGATATTTATTTTTTCAGTTCAATCTAGTTTTCTTCGGTATCTCTGATCTTGTTTTTCAACTTCTAATTTTGATTCATTAACGTCTTTCAATCTTGCTGTATGTATATGCTGCGTGTGAGGACTCGTCCTAATTATGGATAGAGTCCAAGTTCCTTTAATTCTGAACCAAATACCACCTTCCCTTTTTTTCTGTAGAATTATTTTGTTGTGGTTAGGGATGCTTAAGGTAACCTCTAATTTGTGTCTAATACCATGCCATTCCTACTTCCAGTGTTGTGATGCTGCGGCTAACAAAATGTTACATTGTTATTTTGCAGTAATTTACCAACATGTATTCTGTAATGATTTTTCACTATAGGCATTTTGTTGTTCGTGTTTCTCACCGGAGATCATAATCAGTAGTGATGATGAGTGTAGTTAAATTAATCTAACAATAATGATTTAAAAGCATATGACTCTTCTATCTCCGGAGTTACACCACCTGTTCGGATTCTGTCTGAAGATAAAAATTTGAACAAAAAATTAGCTCAGAGCCATTTCGTCGGCAATCCTTCCCTGTTCCCCATCAGTTGTCAGGAAAAATCTTGAATTGCTTCCCCACCACTATCACTTAGTCCTTATATCCTGTACAAAGGTAAGAACTGGAACAACCAATTTTTTAGAAATCAGTGAAAATGACCTGTCAAAAGCAGTGGAAATTATCTTCTCACTCTGCCAAAGAGTTTTTTCATGATGCTGCTCATTTTATTTCCCCGCAAAATATACTATGTATATAAATATATTGATTGATATGATATAGTAAAAATGACCTACATGTTTTCTCTAGTAGTTTTTCTTCATCATTATTCATTATTCATCTTATTCACGATAAACCACGAACATTCATTTTATCAACTGAAATGAGAGATCGTGTAAGATAGTTGCATTTACAATATATTGTTGCACATATTTTCCAACAAAAACTGTGCAGCAGAGTGACCAGGACAATCAAGTACAATATATGTGATTGACCACCACATTGCCGCGAGCCATGTCAACGCCCGAGACCAGAGCAAAGGCCGCTACGGGAGCGACTGGCATCAGTGCAGAGAGGTCGAGAAGAATCTGCCGGCGGAGCTGCTGGAGATACAGAAGATTAAGCTGAGCTGCTGAGATCAAGTCAAAGTAAGGGGCCTTTGTCAAGCCCAGATGGGTGTATTTTCCTGAAAAACTGCTGGTAACTACGTGGTCCAGCCAAATGGGCTATGATTGGCTGGTCACATGGGACCCATATGAGGCCAAAACTGCGTATACTTGGGTAGTCTCTTGATGAAATTATTGTTTTTTAGGAGTATAATGCTCATTATTCCAATGTGTACCCCAGGTTAAAAATTAAATTAAACCAGCTTTACTTTGTGTTATAGTATATTTCACCTTTTTAGTTTGCAATGATAGGAAAAAATAATCGTTGAACAAGTTTTACGTAATTTTCTTTAAATGTGCTTGACACATCACTGTCCGCAAATTTCTTGACACTTAAATGTAGTTTTCTTATGCTTTCGTTTACAATTATTTCCATACAAATATATATGGGGGAAATTCAAATTTTAGGTCATTCGATATCTCTAAAAACGTTTTTATGCTGACCTTGAAAGCGTGCTAAAAGATTTTTTTGCAAAAAATGAATAATAATCGTGTTTTTTAAACTTTAATCTTCAAGAGTTTTCAATAACCTAAAACGCATGGAAATATGCTGCGACTTTTTTTACTTTTTTACAATCGGTAAAACTATTGATTTTTCGATTATTTTTGGGAGGTCGTTACCGAGGATGAAAAATATTCAATATCTTTATAATCTCGGTATTGTTGTTCAGAAGAACATAGGCGTTTACCTGCATATATTATTCTGTTTTCTAATTTTAAATCGCAAATTTACTTACATTGGCCTCTTGACTCTGTATTTCTTTCTATCGAGATTAACTAGGCAAGCATGAACATTACAGGTTTAAAAATTTTTTTCTCAATGAGAGTCAAAAAGTAATATGGTGCAGAATTTAA
This sequence comes from Morinoia aosen, assembly GCA_030386875.1. Classification (NCBI taxonomy): domain Eukaryota; kingdom Metazoa; phylum Arthropoda; class Malacostraca; order Amphipoda; family Talitridae; genus Morinoia; species Morinoia aosen. The sequence continues at coordinate 48,468,437 of CM059575.1, forward strand.
TTCAAACTAAATCAGATTTTAATTCCACTCTCAAATTTTTCGATAGTTTTTTTCGTTGAATTTTCAAAATTTATATTCGCAAAATCAATGACTTCAGAACCTTGTATTCATCTTACAACAAAGAATGAGACCGTGGGACATAAATATACGGAAACTAGGTTCGAGAACCACTCTTTAATAATATTCAAAAATTGAATGTTAATTTACATAGTAGAGCCTAACTGGAAACACTGAAATCTCGACATTTATAAAGATCACTTTTAAGGAAACTTACTTAACCGCGCACGGTCTTTGGTAAACTCAGACCTTTTTTCCAAGCTCTGACTGAAACGTATGTCAGCTTTACTTCTCTCAATTCTGGCTTTGCGATTTTGTTAAACTATTGTGCATAGGTTAACTCGACTCCAAATGCGTACGCTCAAGTTGCATACAAACTTTAATTACCTGTGAGTCGAATATTTACTCCTATTGTGGTTATTAAAAGCTTTACTTGAATCAAATGATTTCAGAAAGGTTCACTTGTTAATGATTTCTAAGTCTGATAGCTTTGAATCTTAAATTATGAGATATTTTCAGAGATATTATTCATAAATTGAAGCTTAAATTATGAACTTAAAACATGCTGAAAATATTTTGCCTACATTCAACCGTGAAAAATAATTAAAATAAAAAAATCGTACTCATAAACTTCAACAGTAAAAACAAATCAAATGGCTGCGACGCACATTCCATCAGAAAGAAAAATCATTATACTTTTGGTGTTATGTTTTATCCCACCGTTGTTACGCCATTGTTATGTTCTTCTCGTCGGTGTCGTTTGAATGCGTGATTTATATCTTTTAATGGCTGCCGATATTTTTCGTGATGTTTATTTGTCGTGACATTTGTTATTATTCGTCCCTTTATTTTTTCTCTCTTCTTTATCAATCATGATAGCTTTTCAACACTGCCACCAGCCACTCGGGCAAACAATATTTATATTTATAAGACATTTTAATTTTAAGATCTTCGGTAAGCGTTTGGTCTCAGAGCGGAAGGCTATTATTATTTACGTATGTGCATCATCTTTTATTATTTTCTTCATCATCATCATCATCATCATCTCTTCCTAATTACGGAGGAAATTGAAGACACGAAAGATTAAGACATTTCACTATTAACACAATAAAAGAAATCAAGATGGTAATTGGTTACACATTGTAATCGCACGCATCCTACATACTGAGAAGTTTTGAGGGGACAGACATGGATCTAGACAGACATGGTAGAACACTCATCTGGTATTTGAAGGCCATTGTAGACAGGTTGGGCTTTCGTCGCCGGGCCGCCATATTGGAGCGTTGAGATCGACAGTTACGGTTGACCGTATCCAGCAGAGGCCAGGTTAGGTGTAATTGATTCACAATAGAATGAAGGCACGGAGGTTTTCATTAGCATCCAAAAGGATATGGTTGAGTAGTTACAATACTTTTATAAGAGGCAAGCCCCAGTCCAACTGGACTGAGGTATTTAACGCTCACGCTGACCACGTCTATGTCTTGTGCCCTCTCGTGCAGCAGTGAAGCGTTTTTAAATGTTTCATGTCTAAGAATCAGTTATAAAGTGATTGGGAAATACTATTGACACAATCAGTGGCAAAGGCAGGGATGAGATGAAAAGGTTAAAAGGCTTTCATCACCGATTCTCAAAGCCGGCTGTGTTTGATAATATTTGAGCTATTCTCCACTTGAAAGACAGATTTTAGCGTGAAATATGATTGGCATTATGTGTTCAACCGAATGCAATTGATAACATGCTTTTCGTGCCAGTGACTAACAACTCCGTCAATGTTGGTGTACGTATGTTGTATTTTCTACTATAATTTGAAAAATATCCTTTTATTTCAAGACTAAGCTTGCTCTCTAATGTAATACCTTGTTCAGCTGTTATATATAACACAAGGACGCCGGCTATAAAGTAAAGGCACCGATACACTGGGCAAAAATCGCGGTGATAACCGCCAGCACGCCTCTCAATGTGCCTCCCATCCCTGCACACCAGCCAGTTGGCAGAGTGGCCACCGAGCTTTCAGCGATCCGAGCATGTCTGGATTAGGACGGTCGTCACTGCGACGAGCAGTACAGTTTTGAACGTTGACGGGAGAAGTGCACAGCCATGTCTTGCTTCGCAATTGAGTTGACAAAACTCGAACGCTGAATTCTATAGACGCATTTAAAAAATTCGACTGCTTGCAGAATGTGATGAGCAGCGCTTACAGAAGGCTAAAGCACAGCGCAACGTGCGCTTTGGTTTAATCCTGCGCTCCATACGGCTGGTCGCAATCGCGCACCTACCCGTACGACACGCTGAGGCAGACTGACGCCTTGCATTGCATTCCGCGGTGCTTCATCTTGCGTGCTGAGTGTATCATGTCGCCAGTTCTCACTTCAACTGGCGGACGGATCCACTGCCGCAATTTCTCGAGTCATGAACGCCAGTGTATCGGGGCCTTAAGGCAACCAATAGTACGCATTCATGTGGAGAATGAAATTTTGAAAAGTAGGTGGGAGAAATATTTTCTCTGAACAATTTGAAATACCTTCCTCTGACAACTTAATTTTCTTTTACGATATGGGAAATCGTATCATATTTCAACACAAAAACCTTTCAGTCTAAGCTGTCAGCATGACATTACTTTCAGCTTGAGCCGGTTGAATTGTGAATAGAATAGAATTGTATTGAATTGGGTTTTGTAAAATTTGAAAGCATGAGAATAATAATTGTGCCCAAAAACGGGCATTACTTTGTCTGCTATCAAAGACATAAATATTCACTTTTCTCCTCATTTATGAGATAATATCGTGTTTGGAATGGTTCTCACACCAAGGGGACTCAACTTTGAAGCGTTGACGAGTTGAAATTTTGTGAGAAAACTCCATATGACGATCGACGTAAATAGAACAAATATTGAAAACACGATTTTTACCTACATTCTCTGGTCTGGGCTTGAGTTTTTTTAGTTTCTGTGACTATAGTTTTAAAATTAATACTATAAAGATCTTATTAAAACGTGCTTTCAATATTTGTTGTAATTACGTCGATCTTCATGTGGAGTTTTCTTTCTAAGGAAAAATGGGTATCCTACTTCTATTGTCAATATTCATATTCCTTACTAGGCACTTTCCCGAACTCCCTCAAAGTTGCTAGAGTAACCCCTATCTTTAAAAGTGGTGAAAAAACCTGTGTAAACAATTATCGACCTATCTCCATTCTACCAATTATTAGCAAAGTATTCGAAAAGATTGTGTATAAAAAAGTGTACTCTTATTTTGAACAAAAATCATTTCTTTACGATAAACAATACGGTTTTCGCTCTAAAAAATCAACAACACAGGCTATATTAAATCATTTACAATTCCTCTATTCTAATATAGATGAAGGAAAGCCTGTCTTCTCTGTATTTCTTGACTTCCGAAAAGCATTTGATTGTGTGGACCATAAAATACTATTATCGAAACTACACTGTTATGGCATTCGAGGGATTGCCCATGATTGGTTCAGATCATACCTAACAAATCGGAAGCAATACGTTGTCATTGACGACGCAAAATCAGACCCACAGACAATTAGCCATGGAGTTCCACAAGGATCTGTTCTCGGGCCTCTCATGTTTCTGATTTTTATCAATGATATTGTAAAATCTACATCATTCTTCAAATTCATACTTTTTGCCGATGACAGTACGCTTTCTGCGGTCCTTCCGAACCGAAATCCTGCTATGATTGTGGAGAGTATAAATACTGAACTTCACAAGGTTTCATCGTGGCTCAAAGCTAATAAAATAAGCCTCAATATCAATAAAACAAATTATATTACGTTCTCATACAAGAAAAATATATCTCTACCATCCATTAAAATTGGCGAAGGTGAAATCAAAGAAACCAACTCATGTAAATTTCTGGGCATCATAATAGATAAACATCTGACCTTCAAAGAGCACATCACTCATATTAGTTCTAAATTATCAAAATCCATCGGAATCCTAAATAAAGTTAAAAATTTTCTGCCTGAAACAGCTTTACAAATGCTCTACCGAACGCTCATTTCTCCATACTTGCAATACGGAATAGAAGCATGGCACGGAACTGATAAAAATAAAACCAACAAAATTTTTACTCTGCTGAAAAGGGCTGTCAGAGCGGTAAATAACCTAGAATATAATGCTCACACAAATGATTCTTTCAAAAATTTACAAATACTTAAACTTTCGGATCTCTACAAAATCTCCATCTGTAATTTCATTTACAAAACATTAAGAAATGATGGCGACAATGGCCTAAGACAATTATTGACTGCGCAAACTGGTCATCACGACCATTTAACCCGAAATGGAAGTAAATTCATGCTTCCTTATTATTCAAAGGCCAGGTCGCAACACAGTATTCTCTTCGTTGGAACCAAAACTTGGAACTCTATACCTGCAGACATCCGTGAATGTAATTCGTACAAAGTATTCAAAAAACATCTTGAGTCTCACTTCCTATCAGAATACTAGTCGTGTAAGATCACCGTGTCGAAATCTTGCCTCCTACATGTAACTAATGATAATGTCATAATGTAACTTGCCTTGTGTACCATAACCAATCTTCTCTCTGCTCTTGAATCGCTTTATCGAACATACTGTTAAATATAGCCGAATTGACCTATATTGTAAAATACAGCATAAAATATCGAGTTAATTACCTCAATGATCAGTCTAATGCGAAACTAGGTTAAGTGAACTAGGTTAAACTTTTTTGTACACCCTAGAATAACGTGATGGTAGGATGCCCTAGAAGTCGCTGAACTTATTCGGGCCCACAGGTAGCTATATTAAAAAACTTTTGGCTAAGAAATACTCTGGAACCAATACCGTGATAGAAGCACTGCAACGTCTCTATCGCGTTTTCCCTTATTTTGGAGATTAAACTGATAAAATGTCACGAGATTTGGAAATTCTTTTTAAACGTCATTTTCCTGCTGTAAAACTATGTATTGTCTCAGTTAATTCACTTGAAGTTGGCTCTTTCTTTCGCTACAAAGACGTAATTCCTGAACAGATGCGGGCATCCATTGTGTATAAGTTTAGTTGTGTACAATGTACATCTGGCTATGCCGGCATGACGATTTTGTCATTCTATATTAAGGCGGCGTCACACGATGACCAAACCGTAGCACTACGCTACCAAATTAAGAGAAGCATGCCAATTTTGGCTACTAAAATTAAAAAATTAGAACAAATACTTCTAGAGCGAAATAAGCTTGAAGGTCTTCACAACATGCTTAGAACTATCGAATGAATGTCCAGAGCCCAAAAATTTTTAAATTTGCACATATCCCCCTTCCCCCCCCCTGAGGGGGAAATTGCTAAAAGGCTAATGCAGCAGCCGATACTGTACGTAGAGACGATTAGTTTTCTTTGTCCGATTCACAATGAACTGGTCTACAACTGATGTTTTCGCTTTTTTTCATTTTGCTTCAAAAAAAAAAATTTAAAATTTTTTTGAATTTTTGAAAAAAAGTGGTCAATTTTAGTTATTCCTTTGAATGGCTATAAAAAAATATCCAATCAACTGATCAATAAACAACTACGCAGGTTTATAGTGCTCACCTTGATCTTTACAATGATGAAAAGATCTCCTTCATAAGTAAAAAATTGATGGAGAAAAAAATTTAAAAAGTTCAGCATTTTTGTCTCGCAATGAGTTTTTCTTGGATGTGAGAATTTTTTTCTCCAACAGTTTTTTACTTCTGAAGGAGATCTTTTCATCATTGTAAAGATCAAGGTGAGCACTATAAACCTGCGTAGTTGTTTATTGATCAGTTGATTGGATATTTTTTTATAGCCATTCAAAGGAATAACTAAAATTGAACACTTTTTTCAAAATTTAAAAAAAATTTTAAATTTTTTTTAAGCAAAATGAAAAAAAGCGAAAACGTCAGTTGTAGACCAGTTCATTGTGAATCGGACAAAAAAAACTAATCGTCTCTACGTACAGTATCGGCTGCTGCATTAGCCTTTTAGCAATTTCCCCCTCAGGGGGGGGGGGAAGGGTGATATGTGCAAATTTAAAATTTTTTGGGCTCTGGACATTCATTCGATAGTTCTAAGCATGTTTTGAAGACCTCCAAGCTTATTTCGCTCTAGAAGTATTTTTTATTAATTTTTTTAATTTTAGTAGCCAAAATTGGCATGCTTCCCTTAATCAGGTAGCTTGACGGAATTATGAAGAGAGCTCACACGCTTCAGGGTTTGCGATCCGTGACCATTTGGTTAAAATTGGTTTATTTACATTTGCTTCAGTCGCTCTCGAGCAACCGTGCAAGATGGCTGGCGACACAAGTGTTTCTCAAGTTGGAGACTTCTTCACGCTCTGTGAAATAGCTTTATTGGTGGAAAGTGTTGAACAACCAAGGAAAAAGAGAAAAATGTGGTGCGCCTCGATTTTGGATCGACGTGATGAACAAGGAATTGCGAACAATCTAGTGAAAGAAATGAGATTGGAAGTCGCTGATTCCTACAGGTACGGATATACTAAATTCAAACATTTTTTGTATTAATTTGTACAATTTCAAATACCATATTACCAGTTCACACTTTGAAATATGAGACTGTATAACTTCGCGTTACATGTTTATCGCAGTATTCAAAATGTATTCTGTTATAGGCTACATGCCACTGTCTCTTCAGACAGCCATCATTAAAATTCCCAAGTTATCCTGCTTTAAAACTTTCTAAGCTTAGTAAATTTGTTTCTTACCCAACCATTTAAAATTTACAAATTATCTCCTTTTACAACTTTTCAAGCTATGCAAATTTGTACTTTGTGTACAATCATAACTTGCTTTGTACATTAAATGGAAACTTTTATCTTCAGAAAATCTCATTGCTTCAATCAGGCACTTAATGCTTCTCTACTAAGGTCACCAGCACATAGCAATTCTGAACCCTCCCAGCTTGTATTTGGAAAACCTTTGAAATTGAAAAGTCTTTTCAATTGTGGAAATGAGTGCAAGTATTCATATTTGTCTTTTACCAAAATATTTATTGCTAAAATTATGGCACTTTTTTGTCTGTTAATGAGTACGTTTGCCTAAATGAAATCATTTCTCAAAATTCACGTTATATTGAATAATGTAGGAGTAACCCCTATTTTTTCCAGTGTCTCTCGCCCCCAAATGAAACTGTCAGATTGGTAGAAATAAATGAATTCTTATAAACAAAATATTGAACTTCGCAAATCTTGAGACTTGCTTATCACTACTGTTAATGTTGAACAATTTTATTTTCATTTTTGAATGAAAATTTACCGGATAATGGGCACTTATTTATTCAGGAATTCAAATGCTGCCCAGAACGCAAATTATTCTTAGTTCAGAGTTTGACGTGACCAATTTTCTCCAGGAACTTCCTCCGGATGAGTCCCAGCGTCTTCTCTTGGCTACTAGAGAGAGTCACTCCTATCATCGAGAAGAGGAACACAAACATGAGGAGCGCAATTTCAGCACATGATCGTCTGGCAGTCACTCTGCGGTACCTGGCCACAGGTTGGTCGATTTTAGGTTAGATTAGACTGTTGGTTAGTTTGAGCCTCCCTATACTCAACAGATGAGATCCAAAGAGAGGAAGGAAGAAGGCACCATTTAGTATGGAGTTAAGAGAACGTTGAATCTATGCAGAAAGGGCATAGAAACAGTAAGATGAGAAAGAAGTTCATGAAACAAGATCAAAGTTGAAGACGAAAGTAGTAGGTGCTGAAAAAACAGGACAGCAGTGAACCGAAAAAAGTTAGTCCGTAACAAAACAAAAACCTCTGTTATTTTAACAAAAAGAAAGCCTACCTAATCTTCAGCTCGGCCCGTCGATTTTAGGTAATCAGATCCTTTTGAATGCAGGTGTTCTGTTGTACTGTGGCAACTCGTTGTTATGTTTGGAGAGTCAAAGTTGCTTCGATGTGATACATAATTGGATTCATGCAGTTAGTCAGACCTATTCTGAACTGAATTACCACTTTCAGTTAATTTGTTCATTTCAGGGGAAAGCAGAAGCTCTCTCCACTTCCAGTTTCGGATGGGAAGGTCAACAGTCAGCGGCATAATAACTGAAGTTTGTAAAGCAATCACTCATGTCCTCGCTGCTTACATCTCGGTACCATCTAAAACTGAAGAATGGTTACAAGTGGCAACACAGTTCTGGCAGCTTTGGAATTTCCCTTTGTGTCTAGGTGCTATGGACGGCAAGCACGTACTATCCGACCACCTAGCCACAGTGGATCCCACTTCTTCAATTACAAAGGGTCATTTTCTGTTGTTCTTTTTGCTCTCGTGGATGCCAACCTCAACTTCTTGTACGTCGATGTTGGTACAAATGGGCGAATTTCAGACGGAGGTGTATATGCGAAATCTCGTCTCAAAGGTCATATTGAAGGCAATACTCTGAACATGCCAGAACGTGCGGATTTGCCGGATACCAATTTAAATGTTCCATTTTTGTCATCTTAGCTGATGATGCTTTCCCTCTGACAAAAAGACTCATGAACCCTTACCCACAAAAAGGACTAACCAAGAAACAACGCATTTTTAACTACAGGCTGAGCAGAGCACGACGAGTAGTGAAGAATGCATTTGGCATTCTTGCCAGTCGATTCCACGTTTTCCGGCCGCCAATTGACACAACCGTACCGAACGTAAATCAAATGGTTTTGGCCACATGTTCCTTGCATAATTTGCTTCGTAAAACTGACAAGAACCAATACACTCCAATCGGCTTTACGGACAGCGAAGACGTGGTAGAAACAACTGTGAAATTGGGGGACTGGAGAAACAGCGCTAATGGATTTCTGAGCTTGGAAAGCGAATGCCGACGGCCTTCACAAGAAGCCCTTCGGATCAGAAATCTGTTTTGTGATTACTTTATCGGCAGAGGATCGGTTTCGTGCAAGATGACATGATCAGCAAGTAACTACCCATGCATCGTCACAAGAAAACTAAAGGAAATAATTCGTTTTACTCCCCTTCTTTACTTTTTTACCTAATTTTTTTTCACTTCGCTAAGTGATACCACTCCCAAGAGACTAAAACCATTCTTTTAACGAATACGCTTTTTAGATCGAGATTTTGTACCGATAATTTTACCAGCCCGCAAACTCTCTCATGGTAAATATACTCGTAAACTGAGAAAACGGGCAGATGTTTGAAAGGAAACCTTTGGACTCATTGAGCCCGCTTCCATTCACTCATTCCCTCGCCTTAGGTCAAGTAGTTGAAAAACCATTTATTCAAGACAATTGTACTAATGAAACCATCAATAAAGATTTCCGATCAACACAATATTACGTTCGACATAAATTCAATCCTTTTTGCGAAACCATTTGTAGTTATATTCCTAAAGCCAGTATCGCAGCCAGGGGGGAGCACAGAGGTCATGGCCTCATCCGAAATGTTGACCTGAGAACAATTTTCAGTAGCCGTTCAAAGTAAAATAATAGAAGATTGTTCATAATTAAGGTCTGCAACGCCCTGCCCCTAAATTTTCGGTTGGTTACGCCACTGGCTAGAGCATAGTAGATGCGCTATGTTATCAATACTATTGCGTCATTCTCAAAAGTCTCAAAGCTCATGAGCTTTAATTCAAACTGTGAATAAACAGGGTTTCACCTTTTCCTGAACTCTGTTATAACTACAATAATCAAATAGAGTTGATATAAAAAATAATACATTTTACTTGCATTCATCCCGTTTACAATATAAGTTATCTACCTATTGGAGTGTGCTTTGGTATTACACTTTTTATTATATGAGTTTAAATCGTAACCACTGGAAGAACGTAAGAACAGCTGCACAGATCGAACGCCCCAGCTATACAAAAAAATAGAGTCTGACGTAGGTTACAAAGCAAGAACACACAAAGAATTTAGGTTGCACAAAGCCGTTTTACCCACGAAAATGCAAAATCATAAGTCCAAACGAAGAAGCTACATGGTATTCTACTCTACTTGGTGTTACATGCATGGTGAGTGCTGCAATGTCTTCACGTAATTACTCAGAATTATAAAAACTAAGAAAATGTCCTTTTTTTAATCTCAATTTTTATCCCCACATCTGGGTCCATTTGGGGGATTTTGAAAAGACAAAAACAAATTCAATCACAACAGAAACAATTTCATCATCGTTGTCACTAAGAATAGAGTTCGAAGTTTTTCAATATCTCTGACGGTATTACTGATCAATGGCCGACATTATAAGGTCGTTCAACATAAAACCTATGTCTTAGAGATCCTTTCTGGAAAGAAAATTAGCGTACATGCAGTTAATTTTATGGCAAAGCTCTTTCCTACGTTCCAACGAATAGGAATCATTATTCAGATCATGATGAATTGCCATTAAAACTCCAGGATGGAAAACTTTTGAAGGATCTAGAGCAAAAGAATCCAATGAGCTCCGTGGAGTTGGGGCAGGTTCATTGATTTTTTTACACAAGTCATCGCCAAGCTTATTTAATTTTTGGAAGAGTTGGGATTTTTCATCATTCGAATTTCGCTTTCGTTTGACAGGATGTTGTGAAGAATTTATCGAAGTAGAACTTAAAGATTTTGCGTCTACTACCAGCCGTCTTTTTAATGGGGCTTCATCCAAAGCATGGTCTTGAGATTGGCTACAAGTAGGTTCTATGGAGTGTGAAATTGAAGGAGATGGGATAGAAGATGCCTGAATATTAGTGGTTATGTTTTTGAAAGGAATGGAAGATATATTGAGAACACGTCCTTCACAAAAGATCGAAGGCGAATTTGCGTTTCTTAGCAGGCTGGATGACGAGTTGGTGTTATCCACTTGAAATTCACACATGTGCACCGCCTCCACATCATCAAATCCAAGGTCGGTAACCTGCAGGAGAGGTTGGCTCAGCAACGTTACACAGTAAATTAGAATAAAACGACAATAATACGAGTGATGGGGGTATCAATGAATAAACTATAGCTCGAAAATTATTAAATTACACAAATGCCGGCTGGGACAGCATTGTGTTAAAAAGCTGAAATAGGCAGAAGTTACTGTGGGCATCATAATCATTTGCGTACTAGAGACATTGGCAGTGTCGTGCGAGCCCTGGTGTTCTCTCAAATAGCACTGGTCTTTCTAAAAACAATGCGTCTCACAATCATGTATCAAAAATAAATAAACCGAAATATGATAGCCCCTAGATACCGAAGTTCTTGTGTTGCAGTCAACACATAACTGAAGTAAATTTAAACGCCTAAAAAATTCTCGAAACTGTTTTCACATTGCTTTTATATATAAAGAACATCAATGTATGGGGAATATGAATGGATGGACAAGTGATGAAAATGAAATTTAAACTGAACACAGAAAATTTTGACCTATCCTAGTCGCAGGGTACAGGTTATGGTTTTTCGTTAGTTTAAGCCTCCCTATCCGCAACGGAGGCGATCCAAAGAGAGGAAGGAAGAAGCCACCATTTAGTATGGAGTTAAGGGAACGTGGAATCTATGCAGAAAGGGCACAGAAACAGTAAGATGAGAAAGAAGTTCATGAAACAAGATCAAAGTTGAAGAAGAAAGTAGTAGGTGCTGAAAAACAGGACAGCAGTGAACCGAAAAAAGATGGTCCGTAACAAAATAAAAACCCATTCTATTTAAAAAAAATAAAGCCTACCTAACCTTTAGCTCAGGCCCTTACAAAGTCCCCCTGGGAGCGCTAATTCCCATAGATACAATAGTTGTATCCCCCTGAGGGGAGTCGCAGGGTACAATACAGTGGTTTAATTATGGATAATTTGTAACCTTTCAAATATTCATGGATACATGTCAACCGAACAATTTCATTTGAACAGATTTATTTAAATAAACAAGAACTTTATCAGGAACCACAACACTATTTGAAATGGGTCACCTTGGATCTCAAGTGGCCACTGTCATACAGTGACCTTCCAAATAATGTTTAGAAGGTACACAAATTTTCATCCTGCAACGACAGGCAATTCTATGTCAAGTAAATATTTCCAAATAACCACGAGAAAACATCCCCTACCATATTAATACTCAAATAGTCCATACTAGCTACCAATTCTCATCATAGCATTTACACTACCTGTTTTCAGTTCAACTTCAAGCCCACATCACACTTCACTGGTAACCAATACTGAAGGTTACCTCAAAACATTTTTGGTGCTCATATCTGAAATTTAAATGATAAACATACCTATTCTACAAGGAATTCAAGTCATTAACATTATTCATATCAACTCACCGTCGAGAAGCTACTGCTCTTATTGCCAAGAAGTGAAGCATCCAGATTTGATTCACTTGTGTCAGCCGTGATGGTGTCCTCCAAGAAGCTGAGGTGACCCTCATGCTCCCATGGCTCAACAAATGCGGCAGCTGAGCCGGATTTCTTGAAACGACGTGCCTTTTAGAGCTGAATTTTGTAGGCCCTCAGTCGATTCCATTTTGCACGGACAGCTGAGGGAGAAATAACTCGCATCAGTATGAAATTTGTGAGTAAAAACTGTACCCTCACTGACAATGCTCTGAAACAATATCGAAGAATAAAAAGGATGAAATGCTGAATGGAGATTCTTCAAAACGATTTCTGTGTCAACTTCAATTTTATTAAGGTGAAGACTCAAAATTTTACCCAGTATAGACATTTGATGAACCATAAGAACAAACTTGAGGTGAACATAGTGAAGAATATATCTGTATAACTTGAAGCTAAATTCATTAGATTCCACTGAAAGATAGCATAATAATAGATCACTTGAATCTTAGAGAGACTGAAATTCAGAAGACATTACTCATGACTGAGAAGAACACACCCAGCATAATGGCAGCCCTCCTATATGATGTGGTCAAATACCAAATTTCACTACTTTATTCTGGATTAACCTTAGAAAAACATAATGGTAAAAAAACAAGGAACCAGTAACAAAAAAAAAATGAATTTTTCTTTACTCTGTACTGCCATGATCTACTCGCTAATCTTTTTATTAGTGAATAAAGAAATGTTTGAAAACCAGCCCCTCATTTTATGAGCAAATGACATCTTTTTGATAGGCCACACTCATTTAATGGAAGCTTTAATTTCATGAAACATTAAAAGAAATTATAAAAAGCATCATTTGTTCTCAAGTTATAACATAAATAGGTTATTGACTGAATATAATAGCCTATACAAGCATCCAATAACATTGATGAAAAATAACGTGTCCAAAAGATTTCAATTTTTTTGAAATCATCTCTGCTGGAGGCATTTCATCAGGAATACATTTAAAATCCAAGGACATAAAATTGACAAAAAACACAACCCTAACATGATGAGCTGCATAATAGAATATTGTTGCATGCATCAAGCTTATATTAGAAAATATCTCCCAATGTACTATTCAACAGAGCAACATAAAATAGCTAAACACAGCCAAAACATGAATAAAACACTATTTTGTTTTAAACATATCAAAATCACTTATTAGAATTCTCGGTAGATTGAAAGCTTAACTGAATTACTTAAGAAAGTTTGGATCAAATAATTCTATGGTGGTTATTATCCTGAAAACATATATGAACGGATACTTTCTTGTTCCTTTATCTCTGATGAAACTAAAACAACTTTCAGATCAAAATAACCAATATTTTTTTGCATACAGATATACAATTTCAATTCTCAAACCAGAAGTTTGCTAATAAGACTTCTCAAATTTTTTACATCTATCAACTGTGGCCAAAAAGAAGTGTAATGCATCTAATCATAGCTGGCATTCAGTGGATAAAAGGTCAAAAAATGAAAGCATTTTTTACAATTTTACTATGTATACTGTTAAAATACAATAAATGTATTCCAAGAAAAGCTTATACAATGCTTCACTTGCCAAACAAAACAATTTGGCAACTAAATTGATGTATATACCAAAACTAATTTACATGCCACATATTAAATGTCTTGAATGAGATTAATATCTGTTAGAGAAAGGGTTTTCTACAACAAAATCTTTATCCCTTTTCATCATTTACTGAGAATTTTAGATTACTATACTGAGAACCTAAAAAGAACAAATAGGTAATTTATGCTTTGGAGGAAAAATCTCATACATATGCTGCCCCTGATTACATATATGGAAGTATTTAAAACTTACCATCAACTGTGAGAAATTTGGCATCTTCAGGATGTAGATCACATAAATACTGTCTTACTTTTTCAAAAACTAAACTTTTTAAATCTCGTTTATGGTAGGTATCACTTTTCACAATCCAAATGCACTGGTTTTCATATACTGCATCAGTTAGAAGAGTTTCCTTAGCCTTATTCATCATTGCAGCATGTCCAGTCTTGTATGGATACAAGACTGGACATGCTGCAATGATGAAGGGTTTCTGAAAAATGGATAGGTTCTTTATTCCTGGTTATTGTGCTGAAAGCTCTGCTTTTTTTTAATGTTTAAAATTATTGGGCCTAACTTAGAACTTTATGACAGTAGCTCAACTAAAAAAAAGGAAAGAAAAAATATTTCATTTCCAATAGAGATTGTACAAAAGTACTATCATTGGTTGTTAAAATATCTTGAAGTTAATTAACTTGGATGATACACACAGACACGAGTATTGTAATACTCATGTCACTAGTCAAAAATAAATGATTGAGGGCAATGCTCTCCTAATCTTGGATTAATCAGTTTAGGTAATTAATATTCAGAATTTGGAAAGAAACTTCATCCCCTAAAAAATAGAATTGAAATCTCTTGATATTATAAACCTTTGGTCCTTTACATAAATTCTTCTTCCATATATAAATTTTTCCTCATAACACCTGTACATCACACTATAGATAGATTATTTTGCAGCCTGACTAGACACTAGGAACCTTCAAATTTTGAAGATTTGATTGAAGAAAAAATACTTCAATAAATTTTCTTGATTAAATAATAGTTATTATTATCGATTAAAGGTTTGAGAAGTTAAGTTTTACTACTCCAAAATAATTTATTATGCAATATGAATCAATGGGGAACCAAAATTCAATGATGAATTACCTTATTTCTCATAGTATTATTTCTCATATTTCTTGTAATTAGTAATATCTCATACAAATTTATTAGTAGAGTACATAAATTATTAATTTTTCTACTAAATTGTCAGACCAGTTAAATCACACCTTTCAATCCCACATTGATGATGCAGTTTTATAAACTCTTCTCTACATCAAAATCGACTGGGTATATTTTTACCGACCCCACACCAGAGCACTGAAACAAAATACGCTGAGCTAAAGATGCTATGTTAAAAATACAAATTAAACACTTTATATTCGTTTGCCGCGTCAGGAAACGAAAATAATCCCTTAATATAAGTTAATAAGCACAAGCCATTAGAGTTTTCCGCCATATTGGCTACCAAATGGTAACGATACGTATACCAAAAATGCACCGTAGCTCATGGCCGAAATCTGACGGTTTCGTAGCACTAGGTAGACCAAATGGTAGCGCTACGTAGACGATTATGACGAAACGTTACCATTTGGTCTCCGTGTGACACCGGCCTTAGGATTGCCCAACACCGTGGAGTCAGCTAACGTAGCGGAAGACCTCTGACCCGACCGCCTCATACATCTATTCGCCTTCATAGCGAGCAGTGTTGTGATCGCATAGCAGAGGAAAACTTTTTTATTTTATGCGCAGCATCTAATGATTTAGACTTACGTATTTTAGAATATCTTTTTATCTCTTAAGTGAAACCAAAGCTCAATAGCGCCAATAGTTCATATCCATTACAAATTTACTTCTAGATTTTTTCATGCCTATGTATTTTGTTTGAAAAAACTGATTTTGTTCTTTATTTTCAATTTTGTAGACGGTTGACTGAAGATGGAGCTGGTCTCCAAAACGTTTTATACGAGTAGAATTGACTTAGTTTTTAAATTTATAGTTCGTGAGAAATCTTAATTAAATATGATTTCAATACGTGATGCTTTCTTCGTTTTTAAATTCCTGATGATTATTCGACTCAAGAAAAGTAACTTCCCTGATAGACAATCTATATTATGAAAGGAGCCGCGTCCGTCCGTCCGTCCGTGTGTCACACCCACCAGTCGAAAGTGTGAGAAGAGCGTGTCTGTGATACAAGCTTCAACTCCACAATTTTCGGTGCCTTAACCCTTCAGATTGGGAGTCAGAATGAATATCACGTGTATTGGTAGGTTAGATTAGGTTGAATAGAATATCAGCGGTTGAGACTTGGGAAAGTATTGGAAAACCATAGAATAGCATGGGAAATCATTGGAAAGCCATGTTGAAGCTCAGTTAGCCCTATATCCAATCCTGTCATTGTTCGACGAGCCTTGTGCACTCGTCACTATAATAATAAAAGCCGTGTCCGTCCGATACAGGCTTCATAAACTCCACAATAGTATTTTCGGTGCACCCAGCAGATTTCGAGTTGAAATGAATATCACGTGTATTGGTAGGTTAGGTTGTATAGAATATCAGCAGTTGAGACTTAGGAAAGGATAGGAAAGCCATAGAATAGCAAGGAACATCATGGGAAAGCCACGTTAAGCTCAGTTGGTCTGTCGCTCTGTCACGCTGTCAAGGAAGCTTAGTGACGATTCTTGATCAAAGTTTCACCAGTTCACAAGATTAATAATATTTTAGTCTCGGGTTCTGTTGGGTTATACATGTTTTTAATCCACATCTGAAATATATTTTCAGGAAATTATTGATTCCTGTCATATTTGATGGGTAGCGTACACCAAAAAAAACTACACCTCGACCTTCCCACAACGCTGCAGCAGCGTGACATTATCTCCATTCTCAAAAAAGGGTGGGTACTAGTATGATATAAAAGTGGGCCTATATTTTAAAACAAATTGTCCAAAATATTAAACTTCACTCTATGTGCGTAATATAGTGCATGAACGTTTCTCGATCACAAATATTGCTTCGGTTATTAGGATGTGTTTTCAGTTAATGCAATTTGGATATTTTGTACCGAATGCGTAAGCGAGTCACGATCACAATTCACCATTGGAGGGTAAATATGCAGAGTGTCCAAAACCACAAAAGTTGAATCAGCTGAACCATCTGTTCCTTTTGGATTTGGTGATGAGGAAGATACACTGAACATATGGTGTACTGTTTGTCGAGGTAAAGTTTAACTGCAGCAGCTTGAAGGTCGGTATTCAGTTGTATGCGTTCAAAATTAACCTTGTGGTATATAAATTGGGCCTGGTGCACAAAAAGCGTCCCCCTGCCTATAAATAGAGAAAGGCGGCGCGAGGATCAGCCGATCTTGGGGAGCATTGTTCCCGCCCCTGGCGTGGTAGACGCCAACCTTGACCCGCCGGAGCCGGTTGGCGCAGCTGGTGACCGCAGCCGCGGTTCCCGTGAAGAAACTATGAATGGTTCGGCTTTTTTAGGGCTGCGCCAGCAGGTGAATGTTATACAGGAGCAACTGTCCCGGCTGCTGTCCTGGAGGATGGAACGACCTCTGCAGGCGACGCGGCCCGCAGCCTGCAGCTGCCAGGTTCACTGGTAGCATGGGGGATCGCGCTGCGTTTCTGTTCCTCAATGTTCAGGGCCTGAGGCCCTTCAGGCAGAAGCACAAAGTGGTGATGCTGCGAGAAAGGGCCTTGGTTGTGGGTGCAGGGCTTGTTGCCCTCGCTGAGACCCACCTTAGCGACAGTACCCTTGACGCTGAAATTAGAATGGAGGGATTCAGCCTGTTTAGAGCGGATCGAACCGCTGGAATAAAGAAGGGTGGGGTTGCGTGTTATGTCAGGAATGACCTAGCGCGACATGCTATCGTCCTCTCAGCCGGATCCAACTCGGTGGTGGAACATCTCGTCCTGTTGTTTGCCGGCCTGGGCTTGGCGGTGGCTGTTATTTATCGTCCCCCAACCTGTCAAGTGGCGGACTTCGAGCAGGCAATTGGCCTTATATCCTCGGCACTTGAGTCTCTGCCACCTCCGGTACCAACTATTGTGGTCATGGGAGACTTTAACTTTCCAACTATGTGTTGGGAGTCGGGTCTGGCCTATGGGGGAACGAGAGAGTCGAGGGTCCAGAGTGGTTGTCTGTTGAACTTCATGGAAAGCTTTGCATTGGAGCAATATGTCCGCCTACCAACCCGACTGGATAACGTCCTAGACCTATTTCTTACGAACGATGATGAATTGGTTAGACGGGTCGAGGTCGAGGGGACTGTTATGTCCGACCACAGATGTGTGCTCATCTACGGAGACCCCGGTCTGGGACGGCAGGTTAACCGGGTTCAAAGAGCATCAAAGGGATCGCTCGACTCTCTCAACTTTATGAGCGCTCGCGTGGACTGGGTTGGCTTATCGGATGCACTGGGAGACATCGATTGGGTAGCACGTATGGCTGGACGCACCCCCGATGAGATGTATGATGACATCATTGCTGTCCTATCTGCAGTCTGCCCAAGATATGCCCCAGCACGAAGAACTAGGACAATAAATCCAATACCTAGAGACCGCAAGGTGTTGATGAGGAAGCGCACAAAGTTGCTTAAGAGAGTTACGACGTCGGCGCTCTCGGGGACCGCCAGGGAAGGCGTCCTTGAGAGGGTGGCCGAAATCGAGAGGCGGCTCCAGGCATCGCACGAGGAGGAGGCAAGGTCCGGGGAGGATAGAGCTGTATCTGCTATCAAACATAACCCAAAGTACTTCTACTCGTACGCCAGGGGAAAACTTCACACCAAGTCGACTGTTGGACCATTTCGAGTCGATGGACAGAGTATATGCACCCCTGAGGAGAAGTGTACTGTGATGCGTGCCCAGTACGAGGCGGTGTTTAGTAGGCCAAAATTCTGAGAAAACGATGCCGGCTGGGGCCCGGACGAATGGCCTGGTACAGCACCGACCAACCTAGTGGACCTCGAGTTCGGTATGCGAGACGTTGAGGAGAGCATTGGTGAGCTCTCAGCCTCGTCGGCGCCGGGTCCAGACTGTGTCCCCGCTGTCCTCTTGCGAAATTGCAGGGCTGCTATCAGCCGGCCTCTGTCCCTGCTCTGGAGGGCATCACTGAGTGCGGGGGGTCATACCTTCCAAACTCAAGTTGGGAGTTATAACCCCAGTATATAAAGGCGGCGAGAAGCACCTACCTCGGAACTATAGACCTATCACGCTCACCTCCCACATAATAAAAATCTTTGAGAAGATAGTGGTGAAGAGGCTGGTAGGATATCTGGAGGACGCCGACCTGTTTAATCCGAGCCAGCACGGCTATAGCAGAGGACGGTCCTGCTTGTCGCAGTTACTTGAGCACCAACGGCATACCACGGAGGCTCTTGGTCGTGGCCACGCGATGGATGCAGTATATCTGGACTTTGCCAAGGCCTTCGATAAAGTGGACCATGGGATCCTACTTAGAAAGCTAAGAGGTGCCGGTGTTGGTGGTAACTTATTGAGTTGGATCAGGTGCTTCCTAACCGGCAGGAAACAGGTGATAACCGTGGATGGGTGTCGTTCGGCCGAATCATGAGTGATTAGTGGAGTACCCCAGGGATCGGTGCTCGGACCACTCTTGTTCCTGGTCCATGTTGCTGATATTGATGCTGGACTGCTGCACTCCTGCGCATCATCCTTTGCGGATGATACGAGAGTTTTTAAAGAGGTGGCTAACAAGCAGGACTGTGAGGCACTACAGCGGGACCTAGAAAAAATCTATGAATGGGCAGTCACCAACAATATGTGTTTCAATGAGAGCAAATTTGAACTCCTTCGGTGCGGCCACCATCCGGATGAATCATTCCTATACACAACTGCTGGTGGGGTGGTTATCGAGAGGAGTTCGTCGATAAGAGACTTGGGCGTGGTCGTTGAGGACGGAGGAAGATTTGCCAAGCACATAGACACGGTATCCAAAAAGTGTCGAGCGGTACTCGGTTGGGTCCTCAGGACGTTCCGGACCCGGGAAGCGGCGGCCATGTTGACCCTATATAGGGCACTGATCCTACCCCTAGCCGAGTTCTGCTGCCAGCTGTGGAGCCCTATTGCGACGGGAGAAATCCAGAAGATCGAAGCGATCCACAGGACGTTTACGTCAAAGATTGTTGGGCTGGAGCAGCTGAATTACTGGGAGAGACTCCAGAGGCTGTCGCTGTACTCCTTGCAGCGACGACGAGAGCGGTACCTAATAATCTATACCTGGAAGATGATGGAGGGATTAGTACCGAACTTTGTGGACCGGGACCTGGCGTTGAGGACGAGAATGCATCCCCGACTGGGTAGGCTGTGCGTCGTCCCGCCGTTCAGCAACAGGGCCTTGGCCAGCGTGAGGACACGCCACGAGAGGTCCTTCTGTGTTGTCGGACCGAGACTCTTTAACTGCCTCCCAATTGAACTGAGAGAGTTACATGGGGAACTGGGTGCGTTCAAGTTGAAGCTGGACAAGTTCCTGGCGGCGGTTCCTGATCAGCCCACGATGCCGCACTACTACCAGCCCGCGGAGGGGAACAGCCTTCTTCAGCAGTTGGCGCAGCTGCGAGTGCAGGAAATGTAGACGAGTCGTCTTCTGAGGGCGGTGCATCAGCATGGCCCGGGCCTTGAAGGCCCGAACTACATCCCAGGAATCCCAGGTATAAGGATTGCCGCACCTCGCTCGCGTCCGTCGTCGCGATCTGGAGGTGATAGAACGAGCGAGTAATCAGCAGGTGCACGTGTATTTGGGTGCTTAATTAACGTTTCTTGTAGGCAAACACAAACCGGTGATATTTGTTTAAGTAGTAATTTTAACTCTGAGAATCTTGACTTATATGATTGTAGGTTCCATTGCAGTATACTGTTTGACATTTCTTGTGAGAGGGAGCCCAGGGCCACTCAGCGCCATGCTGAATGGGCTGTTGTTTTTCCCAGTCCAGTGCTTGCTGATGGGCGGGTTGTTCCCTGTAATACAGAGATGGGCTCTAGATTTTTCGATTTAGGGCGCATTGGTTGTTTTAATTTTTTGGTGGGGTCTGAACTGTTAGTTCCAGTTTTGTGATTATAGCGTCCGCGTGTGTTTGGGGACGCTTTTGTCTGGTGGAGTGTTGCGATGACGGTCTGGTCCGTTCCGTTCATTGCTGGTTAGATTGGTTTCCATTTCACATGTTTCCTCCGAACTGTCGTAGTTAACCAGGCCGGTTGTGTCGGTTGTAACGGCTTTTTGTATAGATTCGCCAGTTCGCCTCTTTTGTCGCGGTGGAGAGGCCGAGGTACCGGCAAAGGCTTCTCCTTGTTTGGGCAAGGTGTCAGGAAGCGAGGCTCGACGCTTTCTCGACTCATTCGCTATCTGGCGGTTTTCGGGTTGGCTTTGTTGTAATTTCAGGTTTTTAGGTTTGCAGTTTCCTCCGTCGTCTTCGTCTGCTAGTGATGCAAACCGGCCTGAATTTAAGGCTTTGTGCTCCATATGCGGCGATGCATGGGGAAGGACATGAGAGGACGTCTTTGTTAGATGGGGTATATTTGGTACCTAGGGGAGTTGCATTAGGGTTATTCGAGTTTGATCTGTTTGTAACAAATCTGTAGGTTTTATTTTGCTCGTGGAAACGGTCCTTTACTTTTTCCATGGCTTCCGAGAGGGTGATATGCTCTCTAGCTTGTGTGGCTGCAACCTCCGCTCGGAACTTATATGCGTCGCAATCGCTGCTACTCGATGGGTGGTCTCTACTACAGTTCACACAGGATGGGGTCTCTGTGCACGTTGACATCCGGTGTCCACTGGTTCCACACCGTGCGCACGCTTCTTCCGTGGCTCTACACCAATTACGCGTATGCCCTAGTTTTTGGCATTTGCGACATCGCATTGGTTTTGGCACAAATAATTCCACTATCTCTATGTGCCAATCAGCCAGTGTAATAAGGGCAGGCAGTCTTGCACGGGCACAAGTTAGAAGGTATCGGCTGATGTTAACCAGCTCTCCGTCAACTCGCCTTTTCATTCGCTCTATCTTTTCCACTCCTTGATCCTTCAGTTTTACGAGCAGTTCTTCTTCTGAGCTCTGCCCCATGGCATCGCTGAGGACAGTCCCCTTGACCGAGTTCAATGTCCTATGGAGCTCCACCACCACAGGTACATTGTTCAATTCGGTTAATGTGGCCAACGTACGGCCTTGCTCCTCACTTTGAACCTCATTAGTAGGGATGATCGGTTAATTTTTGAGATCCTCTTCGGGTTTATCAGCTTTTTTTAGTTCCTTATCTGTTGATACGATATTTATATCGGATTCAATGTTTACTCCAGGGAATGTCATGACGTTGTAAGGAGGGAAGAATCGTTCCTTACGAAAGACCAGTGGTGGGCACGATAACGAAAAAACGTTATCGCGATAACCGATAAATCGATAACGAAAACCTTATCGGCGATAACCGATAATCGATAATTGGCGAAAAATTTATCGCCGATAATCGATAACCGATAAATCCAAAATTCCGATACTAGCGATAACGATATTGTTATTTTAAATAAAAAACCAATCGAAATGTTTTTTTTAATCTGTATCTTAGAAAACAGAAAAATCTTAGAAAAAATAGAAGTCTTTGAAAACTTTTAGAAAAAATAACAAATGTTTATCCTGTCTACTAATAAAAACTGCGGTTTAAAGTAAAATAAATACATTTAGACGAGGTTCTGCAGCATGTTCCCCTCCATAAAGTTTAGAATGTTGAGGTTTTTATCAGAGAGGCAGCTCCTCTTGGCCCTGAAAATGTCCTTTCCAAGGGAGAACAAACGCTCCACCGCGGCGCTGCTCGGCATCGCCGTGTTGTTGAGTGTAGGAGGTTGGGTATAGGAGAAAAATTCCAAGCACAATACCCCACTCCACCCAGGTGTCTGAAATGGGTACCGGTCTTCACCGGGGAAAAGCGTCATGGCGTCCTGGCGTTAGTTATAAGGCATTTGAAAATCCACTGTACAAGGTGATACGTATCAGGCTTGATTGGCAATAAAGCATCCGTAGATGCCTTCATTATTATTCATTATTATTATTGTACCTCAAAAAGAGGTCGATGAGGACCTTATCGCTGTTGAGGGCAGGGTCTGCCAGACTGTCAGTCTCTTTGGCCTGCAGCCACACATGCACAATATGAGCGGCCTTGGACCTAGTAGACCTGTGATGACCCCCAGTGTCATCCTCCTCATCACAAATGCTGGCGTAGTAGTCTTCCGTCTCCATGTCATCGCTGCTGCTGCTGGCGGTCTTCAGGTCAGCACTCCGCAAGAACTCCTCCGTCTTCCTCTCCATCAGGGCTTGACCTCTGACCTCCTGACCATTCTTTCCTCAAAATCACCCATCCATTTGAGGCGAAACTTGGGGTGGAAGGCAGTGGCCAGAAGACTGTCACTAAGTTCCTCTATATCACTCATATTATCAATTAATTAATATAATGCAAGTTTGACCTGAAACAAGACGGACCTAAATGCACATCCAATTATCAGAGGAGCTAAATACGAACTGAATACGTGTCGTCATGGTCTCACCCACAGTGTTACCAGATGTCCCAGTCCACATGAGGCCACACTTTTGATCAATAGGCCACAAAAGAAGCCAACCTTATTACACCATAACACGTACATCCTACACGTATAGTTCCTGTCCCGAACTCGTCCCGCCCCGTCATATCGAATCCCAGCGGGAAAAACTGAAATTATCGATTATCGATGGTTGGTAACCAAAAGTATCGGCGATACCGATAAATCGATAACTCGGGAAAAAAATTATCGGATAACCGATAACCCGAAATCGTTATCGCGATAAACTATCGCGATAATTTATCGCGATAACGCCCAGCTTTGCGAAAGACGTCCTCCAGTGTTAGCAGTTGCTTTATTTTTCTTTCCTTCATCCTATTCCTCTTCATTTTGTTATTATTGTTTCTGTCGACAGATTGAGGGTTTTCCTCTCTTTGGGGGTTGACGGGTGGCCGAAGCCCGTCAGGCGGTGAAAGCCGAGTGGTAGCTTCGGCGTCGTTAGGTGCGTCGTATTGGCCACGTCCCAAACTAGGTTTGGGAGAGCGAGCCGTACTACTCTCCTAAGCACCATGACCGGGCTGAGATCCCGCAGCAGTTACGCTGGGTTTCTCAGCACTTCGCTTTTTGTTTTCTCTCATAGTGTTGATTGTTTTGTGGATCCACGACCGGGCTTAACCCCTCCATAAGCCGCAAAATTCATGCAGAGCGTGGCCCTGTTGCGATGTTGCAGCTGTAGCAAGTCGCGCATCCCCACCCTAGGGTTGCAGTCGTGCATCCACTGTGTCTGCTCTTTGCCGCCGCTCCAGACCTCAGGTGCCCCTGCCGTTTTTATATATATATGAAAATACAATCAACTATAGAGACAGAAACATAAAGTTGAAACAAAGAGATGATAGAAAGCAAACGATGAGGGAGACATTCAATAGCCAAAGTCAGGAGCGACGTTGCCACCTCTCCGCGAGGCCACCGAAGTGGCCCATCCGTGATGCGGCAGGCGCGGAGAGGTTCAATAAGTACAGTATATATATTAATATGTGTGTGTACGTATGTAGGTATACATATATATAAACATAAATAGATATACATGTTTCCATTTCATTTCTTTACGTGAAAACCATCCGGTTAATAAATTTTATTGCACTAGCGAAATGATTCAAAAATAGATCTATCACTTCCCCAGAGGGCACTTCTGTGAATAGAAGAAATTAAAGGTATAAACATAGAAATGAGATAAAGCGCTCGTGCAAAAATTATCTCTATATTTGTATGCCGAAGAAGCCATGCATTTTATTTTTGAGTGTAAGTTTGTTTACGCATTTCTAGATGTGCGTGCTATGTTGCGCGATGTTCGTTATAAATTACTTCGTGACTTAGGGGAGCATCCGGATTTTTGAACTTTTTTCGTCCGATTCGTTTGAAAATAGGCCGATATATGTATTTGTTGAAAGTAAACCTTTTTTACTCCTGTCACTTTTTCGATTTAGGCCTTATTTTTTTTACGAAAAATTCGTTTTTTGGGGCATATTTACGTACCATTCAAATCCTATCAGGGCATTGAGTTTTGATGCTAGAACAAAAACAAAGTCAGTTTTAGAATCCTTGGAACATTTCCAACAAAAGTACATTGAGTTTTTTTGGAAATTCGAATTTTTTCAATTTTTTCGAAATTTTTAAACCCTTCAAAATTTTCTTGGGTTTAGAAGAATATATTTTTTCGAAAGATTTGAATTTGAAAAAAAGAGAACGTACTTTTGTTAGAAATGTTTCAAGAATTCTAAAACTGTCTTTGGTTTTGTTCTAGCATTAAAACTCAATGCCCTGATACGATTTGAATGGTAAAAACGGTAATTTTTCACTAGAGCCCAAAAACAAAGTATGTCCATTGAATTGGAATATCATGAAAATTTTAGTACATGAATGCAGTTTCCATGATCTATTTCTATGTACGAATTATGAGCAACGTTTTCCTCTTGAATTTCAATGAAACACAAGAAATATAGTGCATAAAATTATATAGAAATATTACAGTTCATTTGAGTTCTCAGTCATATTGAGTTCTCACCAACTTTTTTCGTCCGATTCGTTTGAAAATTGATCAGTATATGCATTTTTTGAAAGTAAAGCTTTTTTGCTCCGTTCACTTTTTCGATTAAGGCCTTAGTTTTTTATTATTTTTCGAAAAATTCGTGTTTTGGTACATTTTTACGTACATTTCAAACCGTATCAACTCTCAGAGTTTTGATGCTTGAACAAAACCAAAGACAGTTTTAGAATCCTTGAACCATTTCTAACAAACTAGAATAAGCTTTTTATCCAATTCAAATTTTTTCAAAATTTTTTCAATTTTTGAAAAACAAGAATATTTTTTCGAGTTTAGAGCAATATATTTTCTCCAACAATTTGAATTTGAAAAAAAGACAATATTCGTTTGTTAGAAATATTTCAAGGATTCGAAAACTGTCTTTGGTTTTGTTCTAGCAACAAAACTCACTGAGTTGATACGGCTTGAATTGTAAAAATGGTAATTTTTCCCTAGAGCCCAAAAACAAATTATGTCCGCTGAATTGGAATATCATGAAAATTTTTGTGCATGAATGCAGTTTCCATGATGTATTTCTATGTACGAATAATGAGCAACGTTTTCCTCTTGAATTTCAATGAAACATGTAAGAAATGTCGTGCATAAAATTATGTAGAAATTTAACATTTCATTTGAGTACTCACCATGTAGCCGTTGTTGGAACACGCGAACATTTTTCGTTGTAGATTTCACGTTATAAAAATAGGTGACGGTTTAGTGCAAGTCTTTATCCTTTTTGTGTTATGGGCGTTATTTTTTCTAGGTAGCAAAATTATTTTCCGATTATATAGAAACATAAAATAAACACATAAATTTCCACTTCACAAATTTATTTTCCCCATTTAGAGGTCTTCTCTGTTTATTATAGAAACAGATAAGTAAACAAATGTTGACAGACAGCAACTCCGAATATATATGTTCACATTATTATCTAAAACAATCACACCTCTAAAACACTTCAATCCGAGTGCTGGCCTACGCCATACTCGGGATCTTCGATTTCACGGGTGCGCTTCTTTTGACTTGGCACTTTTTTTCTGTGATATTGCCTGTCGCGTCCTCCAGTTGCAACATCCTCCAGTTGCTTTGGTTCGTGAGTAAGTAAGAACCTTACTAACTCCATGTAAGTAACGATAATTTTACAACAAAAATGAAATTCGATCCAAAAATTTTAATTTTTGATCCCCCCGGGGGGGGGGGGGGGTTTCTAGCGTCCGTAGCGCCATAAAATTTCATGGCACAATAACCCAACCACTAAGGATCCTTTTTCAACAAAAAAAAATTGGGTCCAAAAATGATGTTTATCGGTCCCCTTTGGACCCCCCGTGGGGGGGTTTCTAGCGTCCGTAGCGCCATAAAATTTCATGGCACAATAACCCAACCCCTAAGGATCCTTTTTCAACAAAAAAAAAATTGGGTCCAGAAATGATGTTTATCGGTCCCCTTTGGACCCCCCGTGGGGGGGTTTCTAGCGTCCGTAGCGCCAAAAAATTTCATGGCACAATAACCCACCCCCTAAGGATCCTTTTTCAACAAAAACACGCATTTCCATTCGGGGACCCAATTTGGCCCGGGATGGTCTCCTTAACCTTTTCTCAATACTTGATTGTCATTTACGATGGTGTTTCAATCTGCTCCGGTATAACGTTTATTTTTTATTTTTCTTACTTCGATAATTTCAACTAATAACTTGGGAGTTCCGAAGAATTCTCTAGTAGTATTCGAATTATTTATAAGCTGTTAGCCATCTCTTGGAATAAAAAATATCCAAGAGATGATATTTTTCATCCCTTATTCAACTACCCCTTGACAGAGTTAGACTATTAGCACGCCTCGTATGGTTTGTCTATTAGTACGCCTCGTATATTTTGTCTAATAATATGCCTCGTATGGCTTATCTATTTGTACACCTCGGACGGTTTGTCAATAATTATTTTTAGTACTCCTCGTTTGGAACTTTTGTTTTAGGACGTCTTATTTTAAGAAATTTTTAAAAGCCAATATGTTGGCATGTATCTCATGTGTTAACTTGCAAATAAACGATTTTTCTTTTTCTTTCTTTCTTTCTTCCTTTCTTGACTTCTCACCAAGTGACGAGATTCGTCCGAATAAACGGAGGCACTGAAACCCCACAGTTTGGACGAAAGTTCAGCATGAATTTGTACAATTTTTCGTCCGAATTTGAATCCACTGTAACCATAGCCTTAGCCGCAATGGTCTGTCTCCAAGGTAAGACGATTATGCTAAATAACTCTTTATTTCTTTATTTCATTTTTTGTTATGTAGTTGTTAATTGTGCATGTATATTTGTTATTTAAAAACATATCTCTATTTCTAATTTACAATGGTTTGGGGATTTTTCATAGGTCCGGAACGGATTAAATCGAATTCAGTTATTTTAAATGCGAGAAATTGGTTTGAGATACGAGCTGATTGACTTACGAGCTCGGTTCTGAAACAAATTAAACCTGTATCTTGAGGTACGACTGTAGTTCAAAACCATGCCCAAGTCCACCAGCAGCAAGATACCCCTCCTGAATTAGAATCAAGACACTCCTTCCCCCCGCTAGTACTATCAGGAATCCAAACATAATCCCAAACTTTGACACACAAAACATATGCAAATGCAATCAATTCAGAGAACTCGCGTCATAGCTGTGGCATACTGACACAGAATCCTGACAACCTTATGCATCAGGGTTTCCACGCGAGGCGACTCTGATTACCCTAACTGAAGGGTGTTGATTACCCCAGATTACCCTAAAATAGCTAAGCCTGACCTATGATCTATAAGGTTAGGTTAACATCGGCATCTTTGGGATGCTTTATTTCCAATCAAGTCTGATACATATGATCTTAGCATTGGTTTTTCAAATGTCTTATAACTAACCCTATATGTAGGACACCATGACGGTTCCCCCGTAAAGCCGGTACCCTTTTCCGACACCTGGGTTGAGTGGGGGTATTGTGCTTGAGCTTTCCCATATACCCAACGGGGAAAATCTCCGCGCCACGCCGGGATACGAACCCACGACTCCAACATACAAGCCTGATCCCTTAACCACTGTACCACGGAGAGCACTGAGTCTATAAATTAACTAAAAGGTAAATGGACTGGTTTCCAGAGCTCCGTCAGTATGAATAATCCCTGTGTTACATACTGCAAGAGCGTCAGGAGGGAAATCCAGTCGAACGACGTTAAGGACATCGTCTAAGTAAAAAAAGTCCGTTATTTTTTTGACGGATTTCTCTGAAAGTTTCACAGTAGGTTTGAAATGTTGCAAAGATCATTTGTTATTTCGACAAAATTTTTGTATCTGCCCTGGATTTTTTTTATTTTCGAAAATGATGATAAAATAGTTTTTTTAAATCTATCTTCTTCTGCAATTTTGAAGTTACAGAATTAGTACTTCGTTTTTAGATTGCTTAGATGTCTATATAACCACTCAATATAGGGTATTTCGATAATTTTTTTTGGTGGATTTTAGGAATTAAAAAAATGAACTTTTTTTCATTTTTTTCCATGTCGTGTAATTTTCAGAATAATAAATGTATCAAAAAATGCTATTGCGCATGGATACACCTTGCTAAGCCCTATTGAATGGCGTATAAACCATTCTCGTAGCTCTAAAACTGTGGAAGAAGATACATTTGAGAAACCAATTATCAAGTTTCCAGAAAAACGTGTTTTTTCACAAAAAAAAATTTTTTTTATCTTTTGAACTACAGGGTTTTCTCTAATGAACTCTTGAGCGTTTGTAACTCTTTTCAAGCCCTTTCGATTGATACAATTTACATTGCTGTAGCTCTGTAACTCTGGGAAAAAATATACAACAAAAGAGAATAGGTGTTATTCTTGAGAGCAACCAATTTTTTTTTATTTTTCATTTTTTTGACCAAAATACGTTTTTTTGTCAAGTCAACTCCTTTTTTTATAGCTCTTTTCAAGCCCTTTTGGATTGGTGTGCTCGCCATAGCTGTAGCTTTGATACTGCAGCTGTCATTGAGCTATGAATGAAAGCTGCGGTATCATAGATACGCCAGAACAGAAATTCTGAAATTGTCAAAAATTATGAAAAAATATTACTCAGCGTTAGAATGTTTCGTTTGAATAATGGAGGCACTTTGAGTAGCCCATTAACGAACTATAATGCCATTCCCGCAGAGAAACACGCTCAATTGACCCCCAATAATGAGGGGGGAGGGTTCAAGGTCACTCCACCCCCATCGCTTTCCCCCCCTCTGGTGGGCGCACTATTCGGAGTAGACGTAAACGGAAAGTACCAATGGAAGCTCAAGAAAATCCTCTATAAGATGTATATAAAAGCAGAAAATCAACACATATCCTGATTTCTACCTAGACGGTGTCCTTAAATGCTGGTTTGATATCCAAACGATATCACGTACGAGATGTTTACCAAATACCTGTCGAATTAAGTTTGATGCCCGCTGTTTTCCAAGGCGCCCTTTTTTTCTGCGACTCCTGATCTGGGAACATTGTTTTCATCAAACTAAAAGAGGCTCACTCGATGAGATAGGTGGTGCTTAGCTAAAAATGCACAAACTTGCAGTTCCACTTTATGAGCACGATTTTTGAGAGGATCATTGGATAGCACATATCTGGCAATTGATAGTTTTTTGCCACCATGTGTCGTTGTTTGTGTCGCTGAGAGCATGTGACGCTTGATTTCCGATTTCCCACATGTAATATAGGTTCGACAAACCTTACAATATTCCACATCTTGTTTTTTTGCTCTGTTGACTTTGAGAACTTGGCTAAACATCCCTCACACTCAGGTTTCGATGTCAACGAATCTTTAAATTTCTGCTGGTAGTTTGGGCCTAGTTTCTAGCTTTCAAGTGGAGCTTTCCTTTTTTCGAGGTGGTTTCGTTGGCTCTTCCTTACTCGGTGCGCGATCATCTGTTATGCTGCAAAAATGTAATAATATGTGTAGTACAATTATTCATTTTTTTATTCAATTTTCTATCCATTCATGCGCTTCAGCCATTCTTTCCACATGCTCAATCTAACCTAACACTTTGATCCACTCTCTGCGATGACTTTCTGGCTTCCCTCACACATGACCTCGTCATATCTTTGTATAACGGATTTTAACCAATCTTGCTACACCACATATGCTTCTCAGAGACTTCGTTGTAATCACATTCACTTATCAACTCATAAAGTTGATCGTAAAGTAATCAAATTTATTCATTTCCTGAAGGGTGGGTGAGAAAATTCAGAGGTTATTGTAAAAAGATACATTGCCTTTATTAATATGCATAAACTTTCCTCAACACTCAGTTGCTAAAGGCCTTAGTACTTCAATTTTGGTTGACGGAATTCTAGGCATGATCGCGGTAGCTACACCAAATTCTACGTCCGTGTTACACCGCCTAAGAAAGAAAGTGAGAATACAAATATATATTGCAAGTTTTAAGTCGATAACTGTACTCTTTTGTTTATATGAATTTTTGTAACTTATTTTATAGCTTCTTCCTTTCGCTTTTAGCACCTTTTGTAACTCGAAGTGTCAAAGAACCCTGTCTAAATTTTTTTGTTTGCATCGCTACAATAACATGCTTCTTTGGCTTGCGACATGACTAAGAAGTACGACGCCTTCCATCTAATTAGCTGGCAAAATACCGGAGCTGTGAGGCAACACTGCTGTTAATTCAATGACTATCACAAGAATGAACCTATTAATTATTTCTACGATGAAATATATTAGCTGTGGTATTTAACAATAGGACAAACATACCTGCCAATATTCTGTTGAAGCTTATAAACACGAGCGCAATCAGAACAGGACAGCGACTTTCGTCGACTGGCTGTTGCTGAGACCGATCGAGTTTTTTATTAGCGAAATGCAACTCAGAATCATTTGTCAAAACGAAGTGGACAAGGTTAGGTTAAAGGTTAACATCGGCATCTTTGGGATGCTTTATTTCCAATCAAGCCTGATACATATGATCTTAGCATTGGTTTTCCAAATGTCTTATAACTAACACTATATATAGGACACCATGACGGTTCCCCCGTAAAGCCGGTACCCATTTCCGACACCTGGGTTGAGTAAGGTATTGTGCTGGAGCTTTCCCTTATACCCAACGGGGAAAATCTTCGCGCCAGCGCCGGGATACGAACCCGCGACTCCAACATACGAGCCAGATCCCTTAATCGCTGTACCACGGAGAGCACACAAGAGATATTATGGCTTCGTATCTTGACGCCGTCTTTCGTGAGCGATACCTGATGACATTCAAATATGCGACACTAAC
Organism: Morinoia aosen; assembly: GCA_030386875.1. Lineage (NCBI taxonomy): Eukaryota > Metazoa > Arthropoda > Malacostraca > Amphipoda > Talitridae > Morinoia > Morinoia aosen. The sequence continues at coordinate 48,500,293 of CM059575.1, forward strand.
CACAGCAGCAGTGCAGTTTTGTGAACACTAAATTCTGACCCGTTTCATTACATTTCGTTCACGAGGTAACCAGTAGGGTGCTTGCATATTGGCTTTCAATTTTCTATTTTTTGAAGATTAGGCGGTCACTTCCTTCACGGAGCTCTGATTACCCTAGATTTGCCCTAATTTTTCATTACCCTAAACATTACCCTAAGGTACCCTGATTACCCTAAACTAGGGTAATTACCCTGCTCGTGGAAACACTGTTATGCATGCTCATAAAAGGCTAGAATTGCAGCAGTCTACACAAAAAAATAATCAAAGGAAAACAATGCTATAGAATTTAGTCAACTTGTGAACCATAATACACCAACCCTACAGAACACAGAAGAAACTTAAACTTAATGGCTACTAATTGTGGCACAGCAAATTCTCAGTTGAATATAAAGAACCCTCCTGCCTCTAAAAATCAGAAAAGCAATATAAGTATCTCAGAAAAGGAAATTGAAATATCTCTCAAAACTATTATATTTAAACTTCTCCCAACAATTGTCAAAATGCTAATCTCCAATTCAATCACTGAGCGCATTGAACTACTAACTGAACTTGGTAACATCCTGAATGCAGAAGACCTTATAACAGAAGTGCTAACTAAACTAAATGTAACCTCTCTAATAAGCCCATAAACCTATCAATATTGCAATGGAATATGACAGGATATTTCTCTAAACTTCCCTTTCTATAGCTGCTTATTAATCAATATGAACCAAAAATTATTTGCCAACAAATCAAACTATACTAAATAACTATGTTTCACCCTTCAGGAAAGATAGAGATAATAGAGGAGGTGGGCTAATGACTTGTTCATAATACTATACCTTGTATACCCATTCAAATCAACATTCCTATAGAAGTTGTAGCATGTAAAGTGTATATTAATAAGAAACCGGTCAAGATAATCAATATGTATTTGTCACCAACACTGGATAATGATATAATAGGTCATAACCTACTAGAGGTAAGCAACTTGAATAGGTGGTCCAGCATCATTATGGATTCAAATGCCCACAGCTATTCATGGGGCTACGGTTGCATAGATAGAAGAGGCAGAATTATATAGAACTGGATTACAGACAATAACCTGATCGTGTTAAACAACACTGCCCCTACTTTTTATGCTCAAATGGAAACTGTACTCATATTGACTTGACACTAGTGACAGAAAGATTTGCACTCCCTCTTAACATGGGAAACTCACCCAGACACCATGATGTCAGACCACTTCCCAGTGTTCATGGACTCAAACATAGAAATATTGCAAGTAAATTTTCCAGATACGTGGCTCCTTAAATCAGCCAACTGGCCCAAATTTAGAGAAACCATGATCTTCCCCATTCTTAGTAACCTAACATGTGGTGAAGCTTGCAGAGCAGTGACACAGCCCATAATTGTTGATGCAAAACGGAGGGTAGTGTAAAAAAGAGCAGCATGGACCCAGCTGGACGGAAAGTGAATTGTTGGTGGAATGAAAAATGTAAAGAAAGTCACAGGGAATATCGTAGGGCATATAATCGATATAAAAATCCCCGTGGAAACCTACATAAATGGATTGCACTTAAAAAGGCTCGAGCTATTTTTAGAAAGGCAGTGCTCGAAGCAAAAACGAAAAGTTGGAAAAGTTGTGTAGCCAGTCTAAATGATATAAGCTCGTCGACAGATGTGTGGAGAAAAAATCAGAGCAATAAATGGAAAACGAAACTGAAGTCATATAAAATTAAAAATACGTAATGCGGTGGTCACATGTCCTAAAGATATGGCTGACATTCTAGTAGAGCAAAATAAATCCTATAGTACAGGTGATACTAAGGATCTTTTATTTTTTTGAACATAAGATTACCAGTGAACATTCGCCTATACATTTCATCCTGCTCCTCATCATCAATATAAGCAACCAATTACCTATGCTGAACTTGAAAGAGCACTGAAAAGCTACAAGGCCAAAATACCAGGCCCTGATACAATCTCAATAGATTTCATATAAAATATGGATGAAAGCCAAAAAAAAGTTTAACAGCTATTCAACATAGTTTGGAACTCAGAAATTCCCATGCCTTGGTAAGAAGCAGTAATTTGTCCAATTTTGAAACCTGACAAAGAAAATAAAAGGTTCACAAAGTTATCTCTAGAAGACTTAACTACCGCTGTTCCGACGACGAAATCAAAACAGACCCAGACTTCTTCAAATGTCAACGATGCTCTCGCGAGCACGAATGAGATCTCTGTCAGAAGCAGCTTGCCAAAAGCTCTGGACTGTGATCACATTTATGATCATTCGATTCGAAATAAGTGGGTGCTTCAAATGACTGGTTCAGGAGATAATCAGGTAGTAGCAGTTCGAATCGAGAAACACCAAGATGTTGCTACTCAAACAAAATTGATTAAACAGCAATTAGCTGACACCTTCTCTGCAGTTGGTCTCAGTCTAAAGATTGAAGAAACTTGGTTCTCAGATGTTCTTGTTGCTTATCAGAGGAAATACTACTACCAGAGCATCATAGTACCCAACGGACTCAAACAGACAAACAGAGCATTTTCAGGCACATCAGACTCTTCAGTTGGGCTAAATGCTGCAATATCCACAGCAATGAATGCTGGTACGTACGCAGAAACAGGGGAAAATAAAGCGAAAAACAATATTCAAAACCATTCCAAAGAAAATCAAATAACTCGCGAAATTTTTTTTGTTCAAGCCTCTTTCCGGAAATCAAAATCCTGTGCGCAAACACTTAGAGAATCACTGCAATGGAAAACGACCCCTAGAAAAATCTGCTGCCTCTGCAAGGCCCCCAACGTACGACCAAGCTGATACTGATGCCGAAAAATCAGTAGTGAACCAAATTTACACACGCGTTGGAGACACACTGGATGACTTGAAACGATCGCTCAAAATGGAGCCTGCCTACACTTCAGGTGACAGACACTGTCTCCCCCGCGCAGTAACGACACAGCTTGCATCACAACAAACCTCGCAATGGAATTATCTGACTCTGAAAAAAGCCATCAAAACTGAGGGCTCCAGAAACAGAGATCACTATGCAAAATTCGTTGACAAGAACAGTGGCAGTTTCGAACTACTTATCGAGAAATACATCGATAGAAAAGTCTTCGATCACGCTGTTGGGGACCTCATACCCCGAATATTTTCGAATGTGACGAGAACACCAATTCACATATTTGATGAAAAAGATGATGGGATTTGGAAGACAACAATCTCCCCTACATCAAATGCTCTGATAAACTGTCCTCCGGTAAGCATACACCGGAAAGAGGACCACTATAGTGCCTAGTAAATATGCGTGATGAAATTCGTGCTGCTTCCGCCCCCATTTTGTGGCTAGATAACATTGATCAATTTGAATTTTCTACTAATGCTGAAATCAGAACCAGTGAATGTGGCAATAATGACCTAGAGGCTAATGACAAATGCTCTACTAGACCTCGCAAATGCAACAACTCAACTAAAGATCGGCCTATGGAGATCAATAGTATCAAAATATTGCACATAAATGCTCGCAGTCCAAATGGTAACATGGATGACATAAGGGTAATGTTGATCACTAGCGATATCGATATTTTATGCGTATCTGAAACATGAAATATCATATTTCAGCATTACCGGTTACACATCGTACCGTGATGACAGAGTCAAGAGTAAGAAAGGCAGCGGTTCATGCATTTTCATCAAAGATATCTACTCAACGTCCTTATTTCCGATAAAAAAAAGTGCGAAGACATAGAAATGGTTTGGCTCAATGTTCAGGTAAACAAACTCAAGGGTTTCATTATTAGCAGTCTTTACAGACATCCGTCAGCATCTCTACGTCCAACATTAGATTTCATTGAAAATACACTTAAATTAATCTCTGCTGCCAAAAAGTCTTTCTTTGTTTTCGGAGATTTTAACGTAGATCTGACAAATAAAAACAATCAGCTGAGCAAGATGCTGCACAGACTTAATTTTTCACAAATGGTTCAAGAACCAACGCGCATTACTAATACTTCCAAAACTCTTCTTGACCTAGCAATTGCAAACAATCCCCAAGCAGTACTCAGCACAGAGATCTTACCGTCCTTTTCTGATCACCATTCGGTAGAATGCCGAATCAATATTGCAGAAGAGAAACAGAAATCTAGTTACATTACATATCGCATGAAAAACCACTATTCCCATGAAATATTTCAAGAAAAGCTATTCGACAGATGGAGTGAATTTCAAGGCATGGAAAACACCGATGATGTCAATCTACAAGTTTCGCTTTTAAATGAAAATTTCGTATCAGCCCTTTAACGAACGAACACCTTTCACTACGAAGAAAGTTAAACCGAGAATTTCTAAATGGATAACAGACGAGATAATGAGCAAAACTAAAAGAAATTTGCAGCGTGAGTACAAACTGAACAAATCAGACGGTGGCTTAGAAAGCTATATAAAGATCATGAGAAAATCCTACGAAGAAAAGTTAAGGAAGCAAAACGAGACTACTACCACTATGGCTAGATAACATTGATCAATTTGAATTTTCTACTAATGCTGAAATCAGAACCAGTGAATGTGGCAATAGTTGGCGGCAATAGAAAACCCAAAAAGAAAATGGGAAATCAACAGAGAAGTTGCTCAGTATAAAAAATCAGATTGCAAAAACACTTTTGAAAACCCCTCAAAACAGACGGTGAATGACTTTACCACTTTCTTCTCAAAAGTTGGCGAAGATGTTTTCAATGAAGTGCTTAGACAGTTTCAGATACATCTACAGGTGCAAATCTGAGCGATGTTTCATCCCCAAACACTACCCAATTAAAAATTATCGCCCTTTTCAGGTAGTAAATTAGTCGTAAAAGGTCAAAAACGGCACAAAAGGGCCAAAAATCACGACTTCGAACCGACTCCTACCTATACTTGGCCTATTAGGGCTTGAAAAGGGCCCTTCATTCAAATGGCCTTTTATAGGTCAATTCAATGGCTGTTTTCGGGCTCATTCGGGTCGTTTAAAGTCGTTTTCAATCCTTTTTCGACAACCTCTAGCCTCGTTCAAGTAGTAGAGAAGCCCAAAATGGCCGTTGCCTTAGCCGTTTCGATGCCCAGAAATAGCCGTTTAACAGGGATTAAAATAAATGACATTTGCACTGAAAAGGGCTAATTTACTGCTTGAAAACGACTATCTCTTGACTTATAACTGCGTGAAAACGCTCTGTAAAAGGCTCAGAATTTCGATTGGGTAGAAACAAATGGAGACCAAAGCCAGTTAGCGTAACAGACATACGAAAAATCTTATACCCACTAAAAAATACTAAAGCGACAGGAAATAATGGCATGAGCCTCCGATAAATAAGACAGTTTCCCCGTCACAGCACCTCTGATTTGTTGAGTATAAAAACATCTATAGCTACAAACAAGTTTCCCGATCCATGGATACTATCCATTATTAAGCCATTACATAAACCTTGTGATATCGATATAGCGTCAAACTACAGACCATTCAGTCTCCTGCCTGTTATGCCCAAAATACTGGAAAAAGTAATAACAAACCAGCTCTCGTCTTACTTAGACGAGTCACATCTACTTCACCGCAATCAACATGCTTCTAGAAGATACACCAGTACTTAAGACGCCCTGCTTAACATAACAGAAAAAATTTACAATGACATCGACCAAAAAAATTAACTCTCCTGCTATTGCTTGATCTCTCCAAAGCTTTCGATAGTGTTAAGCATAAAAACTTCTACAAAAAATTTCAAACCTCAGAATAGACACTCAGTGGTTTGAAAGCTACCTACTAAAACGCTCTCATGCAGTGTGCTTGAATAACAAAAGGTCATCATTCATACCAAATAATTTGGCGTTGCTCATGGTTCAATCATCGGCCCGCTCCTATTTTCAATTTTCATCAATGATTTCCCTCCTATGCCGGCAAACACAAAAATTTCAATGTATGCTGATGACGTATAAATTGCCATGACAAGTTCGACAGTGGATTTGGAAGAAACTCAAAGCAACACTCTTTCACTTTCTGAGAAATCTGAAATTGTGGTATGACCACAATGGTCTGAAACTTAACGCGAGTAAAACGCAGTGCATTATGTTTGGATCACAGAATACGACCAGAAATTTACATCCATTTACGCTAACATTTGGAAACGATCAAATTAAACCAGTAGATAAGGTAAAAAATCTTGGCGTTTGGTTTGACAAAAATATGGTTTTCAACTCACACGTAGAAAGAGTGTGCAACAAAATCAACGGAACCTTAATGTTCTTTCATCGCATTAAGAACACACTTGACGAAAAATCCAGGTTATTAGTGATTCAGTCTTTAATTAGTTTTATCGCGTCTGGACTACTGCAGTCTAGTGTGGGGAGATTTACCTCAATATCGTCAAAAAGAGTTGCAAAAATGTATTAACTTTGCAGCCAAAGTGGTATACAAGGGAAATTTCAAGAGACATGATCATGCCACCCCTCTTTTAAGTAAACTCGACTGGAGCCCAATACCGAATAGATTCATGCTCCAAAATGCTCGACGAGTGATCTCATCTTTGTACCTCCCTCAGAGCAATGCAGATGTGGTAAAATTTTGTCCATCCAATATCCCAAATAAAAAAACAAATCGGAGGAATGAAATCTTGGTCAGTTACCGTTCATCTAACGTGTGACAAAAAGCTCTCTCAGTTTCTGGAGCTCTTTTGTGGAACAAGCTTCCACAGCGCATCAAAAACTCCAAAACTGTAAATGAATTTAAAGTAAATGTGTCATGTCATATTGCATCTCTGTCATAGGGCCTGCAACACTTTCGGTGTGAATTCCCCACTTACCTGAAATTTTAATTCTCCTGAAATTTTTGTTAGAAAATTGGAAATTATTTCTTGTTAATGTTCGCTAAGTCATTCTAATATTGATCTTGATTATTTCTGTAGACTATAATGAACAACGCAACCGATAACTCAATGCAGCGGAATAAAGGTCATTTTTTTTCTCCTCAATTATTTGTAGTGTTTTTTCATACCTTCTCTTCTTCATTTTCTTGATTTTCTATTTTTGTGTATTTTAAATTTACCATCCGTGTGATAAACAAACTTTTGAAATTCATTTTTGTGTGTACATCAGTACACAGGTTTACAGATGTGAGGGTTGTGCCATGTTTTTAATAAATAATTTTCGGGTAACGTTGTCTCACTGTTTCGAAATCTTACTTTTTATGTACGTTCAGCGCTCACTAGCACTGAACTTTCAAATCAGAAATAATTCTAAATTTCAGAAATTAAAATTATTAGGTACTCAGGACCACTGTTAAATCTACCTTTACGTGCCAAATTTCGAATGTTTGCCACTCAGAAGTGATATCCAGCTTAAATAGTATTCCATTTCATCCCCGTATCATGCTGCAGATCATACCGAGAGGCTATGAAACCAGAGATTTTTTTTTGTTTATGTTCCTCGACTGTAATTTGAGTTTTCTTAAAATTTTTGGCATAAAATTAAAAAAACATTTCATTTTTACATTTTCCGAAATATTTTCCTCTTATTTTTTCTTCAGGTTATTTTTTACGATAACACTGAGCTTGACTGTCATTCTAGATGTACCACGAGTAAGACTGTCTGTGTTTGTTAGTAATATATGCTGACAAATGAAATAATAGCGCTTGTGAAAAATTATCAGCTCTTTACAAATTACTTTGTGACTAACTTTTTCTCAATACTTGATAGTCATTTACAACGGTCTTTTGAGCGGCTTCGGTATAGCGTTTTTTGTTTTTTCATACTTACGGTTCAACAAATAATTTAGTAATTCCGAAAAATTTTCTAGTAGCATTTTAAATTAATTTCAAGTTGTCAGCCATCTCTTGGGATAAAAATATCCAAGAAATGATATTTTTGAATTAACTAGCCCATGACAGGGTTAATCTATTTCGCACGCCACGTATTGAGTGTCTATTAGTACGTCTTGTAAGGTTTATCTATTTGTGCGCGTCGGATGGTTCTGTCTATTAGTACGCCTCGTATTGTTTATCTATATGTACGCCGCGGATAGTTCGTCTATTAGTACGGCTCGTATGATTTACCTATTTGTACACCTCGGATAGTTTGTCTATCAGTACACCTCGTAAGGTTTGTCTATTAGTAGACCACGTTTAGTCTGTCTATTAGTACTCCTCGCATAGTACTTTTGTCTAATGATGTCTTATAGGTCGTGTGGTTACGACACGGACAAGGTCTCGACCCGGACAGTCTTGATTAACCAATGAACGATCGAGCCTAGGATGACGTCAGAACTATGTCGTATGAGGGAGGGTGGTCCTAACTAGACGCCATTTGCAAACCTCCCCGCCGACGCTTTGCTTGTAAGCAAGGTAAGAATTTTGATTTTAAGAGGTCGCGATCTTAATTTTCGGTATCAGGATATATTGTGCCATGACTACGAAGAAGGCGTGATCAACTTGTGGTAAGTTTTGTTATGTAATAAAACCATATTGGCATAAAATCAGTGATAATACGGAGTGTCTAAACAACAATGGACTCGTTTGGGGTGCCCGCTAAACAAAATTATGCCGTGTTCTCGACTCGGACAAATTTTGAGAATTTATGCAAATTAAGTGTACTGGAAAACCAATTAAAAAGTGAATAATTGCATAGTTCTTACAACTGTAATGTACCATATGTGAGATAAAGCCATGGAAAAGGCTGGAAATGGGTGTTTGCCACGGCTAAATATCGAGTGATTTTTCGAAGTGCTTTATTGCTGGAAGTGAGTTATTTTTAGCAATATGTACCCCCCATTAGTGTTTACTTCTCCAAGTTGAAATATTTAACCTAGACCAATTGTTTATATTTTTTACGAATTTTTATAAAAATGATGTGCGTGGTCTCGACTCGGACAGTGTGCACGTGATGGGTGGGTGGTGGGTGACTTTGTCCTGGTCCAGCTTGTCTTTCAGGGGAAGGGGTCTGAGGAGTTAGTCCACTTTGTGGGCAAGGTCATTTCCCTGGAGGAAGACGGGCGGCTGCAGTTGGACTTCCTGAGGATAAAGTCGCCCTTGCTGAAGGACACCTTCCACTTCCCAGCCATCGGGAATATCGACTGTGTCGACCGCAGCAGGGTGTTGGGGGTCCTCAGTCAGCACGGGGACCACCCAACGACAAGCAAACCTGATCAAGGTCCTCCCTCCCTTGAGGGACTTTAACATGCATTAAGCCTTTAACGATCATGGCGCCATTCGGCCGTTTCGTCTAGCTAGTTTAGTTATTAGCTAGTTTAGTCATTAGTTTTTATATAGATTAGAATTAAAGTTGTAAGTTGTATCCCTATTCAGTGTTCACCCATTTTGATTTTCCTAATAGGAAGAAGACAAGCCATACGAAAGAAAAAAGGCGTAGTTTTAAGGAATTCATTTACCTTATTTTATCATATATATTTTTTATTACATTGATATTTTGCTGCCAATTGTTTTATTCCACCTTTCAGTGTCATCTTCTGGATGTTCTTAGAAAGAAAAAATATAAAACATTGGTGTGTGTTTTCGGTGGACCAAAACTTCCGTCCGGGTTGAGACCACACCCCCGTCCGGGTCGTGAACACGCGGTCTCGACCCGAATAGAGAATTCTGGATTTTAAAAACGGCTGTAAAACCAATACTATGAAATCTACAGGTATGAAACTCGTAGCATAAGATGGGGAATTAGTTAAGCTTTCTTTTAAGCACAAAATCTCTCCTGTAGCTCAATAACTTTTATTATGAATATTATTCACTTTACTGTCCGGGTCTTGAACACATCACTAAGAAAATTTTAAAATCCAATGTTTGTCATGTATCTCATTTGCCAACCTTTTGGAAATAACGTTTTTTTTCTTTCTTGCTTTTTCTGGTTGCAGCATTGCTAAACGAACTCAGACCCCGTGTCCGGTCCTCTGAATGGGTATTTGGAGGCCATCACAACTCTCCTGAACACACCGCACCTGACTGGATTCAAGAAACTTTCCAGACAAAGCTTACCCCTACTCACTGCCTGTGGGACTGAGCTTGATATGCTGCCATTCTTGTAGCTAATCCATTTCATGTACCAAGGACACAAAGATACTGTATCAGATAATTTGAGCCTGTTGAAATACTGGTGGGACAACCATCCATATAATAGAAGAGTGATTGCTCAGATCGTCTTCTCCTTTGGGACAGTAGATGAGGACTCACATTTGTAACTTGTCCTGGAACCTTTTGCACTAAACATCAGAAGACCCAGTTTTGCAGAAAGCCACTTGAAAGAAGCAGTGACAACTTTCCTAAAGAACGGTGGAGAAGTAAAAAACCTTCAGGTTGATCAACTCTTTCAGCTCTTCGATCCGATAATACAGAAAGACTTAGCTGAAGAACTGCTGAAAAACAGACCGAACCGTGCCTCTCTTGCACGCAGTTTGTTCGAAATTTCACAGATTGGCCAAATCTTGGCAACTGTCAATCGATTCAACAAAATTTCTTCCATTTCCAAGTTGGTAGACTGTGACAGAGCAAAAAAGTCAGAACGGGATCTTCGAACTAGCATTTATGTCTCTGACTAACAGCTCTCCAACCACAATGCTAGGACACTCTCACCAAGAAATCCAGGAGCGACTGAGTTCTTAGATCAAGTGATTGGAGAAAATCGGGCCGCAATTGAAGAGTTTTGCAACCACAACACTTTGCAACCAAACTGTATCTTCAGTGTCAGACTGTTCTTAATGTCCTTCTCTCATGGATTTGGAAATGAATTTATTCATGGATCCTTTGTCCCTCCAGCCTCTGAGCAACTGATTCCAACTAGCAGTGTGGACTCTCCTTTAACCTCTCACAGCAGCAGAAAAGTGTCCTACGGACTGGAAGGACAGAGAAACTCTAAGAGGATGCTTCAAGATCTTATTGGGATCAAAAACAAAGAATCCAGTTAGATATCTCAAACTTGTCAATCTAGACACTGGTGATATCGGTAGATCACTGCAGCAGCTCCTCAAAATCTATACTTGGTTAGTGAGCACCAAGTCAGACGAAAACACAGTGGACATGCTCAAACAGCTCTATACTCATCAAGTTCCAGAACTCAGTCCCGTTTTTGCAGAAATCACGAAAGGAACAGCCGGTGGCACTTTTTGTCATCGGTATAGTGTACCTGGAGAAGTTATTGACTGTTATGCTGGTTCTCCTAGTTTGACATGAACTCGATATCAACTCAGCACTAATCACGCAATTGACCTACAAAGAGGTCATAATGATACGATTCATATGCTATCACGACATTTTCCAGAGAATCGTCTCTGTACTGAAACTAGTGGATTTCACTTCTGGCACAATTGAAGGGATTATCCGAATGGACTGTTGCAGCTACAAAATACCTGAGGTAAAGTTTACAATGGCTAAGCAAGCTAATCTAGATGAGCTTGCTGTTCCAGCAATGACGAGCCTATCCAAAGATTCTATGGATCTGGTCAATCAGGAAGCAATTCATCACCTTGTTGTGAAAGGAGATGGTGGACTCTCAACTTTGTCAAGTGTTGAAGCTCTAACTGCCCTCTCAGCTTTCCAGGTTGTCAGCAACATCAGAATGTTTCAGCTATATGAGAATCTGGCACCTTCATTACGACAACAGGAATTGGACCTCAGTCATCATACGTGTCTGTGTTAAGGAAAATTTGCTTGGAACAATTCCTCAGATCATTAATTCTCCAAGCTGCAATGCAGAGGGTTTACCACACTCATAATCAGATTGTTGCAGTGATCAATCATCTTATCCGCATGGGAACATCCTTCACCTTGCATGCAGGCACACCACTGATCCCGTTCATTGAAGATTTGATAGTGAGTGGCTATCTACCTGAACTTGCCCGAATTGCTAATGAGCTGCTACGATGGGACGCTGGTATGACCATCTACCTGTTTTTCACATCTTTTTCCAAGCACTTGGTAACATCACAAGAACAATGCTCTTGAAGCGGGATAAGAATCCCCTACTCCTAGAAGTGAAACATGGAATGCGCCCACAGCAACCCATCATGAAAGTCCTCTCTTGGTGGAACTCAGGCTTCCGTCTATAGTATAGTGAAAAGAAGAACCTAAACTGGTTGTATAGCCCTAACAGGTTTAGGCAATTGCACAAAAGTTTGAAGATCGCTGCTGTGGCAAACTCCGAAACCGCACTAGAATATGACAGAAGATCACAAGTTGTTGCTGCTGAACTGACTCCAACATGCGAGGAACCATCAACCCAAGAGCTCCCGAACCTCTCCAGAATTGCAAAACCCAATCCACAAGTGAAAATTCATCCACCATCTGCTAATCTCCAACGGTCATCTGGAAAGAGTCTTCAGAAGCTCCATGATTTAGTTCAAGATCAACCTCACTCTCAGTGGAAGACTCCAAACATGGAGATGGTCCACATCTGCATCTTCTGGAAAGTATAAGATGTTAGAATTGCTATTAGCGACCAGCCTGATCCACACCAACTTCAAACTAGTGATTGCTCCCGCTGAAGGGGCTGGCTCTTATTTGAGTTTGTGTCTACATGGTTTTCCAGAAGCCAACGGGTTGTAGAATTCCAAAGTATACCCTGAATCCCTGTCTCGTGCATACAGTGGTACATTGGTGCCTCCAGAACTAGAATGCCATCATGATGTTAAGAAGAGAGTTAAAAATCTTCCTTACAAACCGACGTCTTGTGGTGACTTGAACAAGAAGGAAACAAGGATGGCGCTGATCAACCAAGCAAAAGCTCAGAGGTCTCCAACTCCAGTTTCCTGTGATATGGAGGGCTTCATGGACCAGAGACCAAGACTATTCAGTCTGCTTGCTTACTTCTTGCTGAAACTAAAAATTCGACATGCTATTGTAGAAGTATTTCTCAGAGATGTTGTGGAGGGGTACCTCATTTTTTTTGTTGAAGAGCACTGATTCACAGTTGAACTGGATGCTTGTAAAGCCACGAATGAGTATCAGTGCCTCAGAGGAATTCTTTTTAGTTGCTCTTCCTGATGCATTGTCATCTGAATCTTCAGCTAATCTCACAAGTCCCTTGTGAAGTGACTGGTTTTTTGAACTGACATCTACTTCTCCTGTCTCAAGATGACAATCCTCCGTTCTCATCATGAATTGGGTCGGTGTTGTGACTGTTTGTAACAAAACAAGTCCTTGCAAGCCAACTAGTAACTGGTCAGATAAGCATGCAGTCAATGCGATGTGCAAGCAATTGCTCATCATCGACGAGAAATTAGTTTTGCTTGTCAAACATGGTCCTCACAACACTGACATTGCTGAGCTAAAAACCATCCATTCTAGGTCTGTTAGTGCTGCAAAAAAATCGAGAGTACATGTCTATTTTGTTCTGGTTCCAATCATGTACCTAGATAGAGATCAAGGAGAGATTGCATTGAATATTGTTGAAAATGTTTCTCAGGACAATGAAGATCCCAAAACACTCAGGCATCTCTGTGCTATGATTGGTGAGACAACAACTGCCACAGAAGAATTGGACCCCCATCAAGTGTTGTACACAATTCAACGCTTAGATCAACTGCGAGTTCTTCCTGAAGAGTCGTTTGTGCGTCCCTGTTGGACTCAATAGATTTTTGAGACAAAAATTCCTCAGCACATGTTAATTGACCCAGAAGCTATGACTCTCATTTCTATTTTATCAGAAGAGAAGATATACCCAGTGTTGCAAAATTGGTTGGAAGATGAGTGTCACTTTGTTGACCAACTTGTACTTACTTAACATTGAATGCCCTTGTGTAGAAGTAGTGAACTGGTTAAATAATGTAATGAACTAATAACACGCGAGAACCCCCCCCCCCCCCCAAGGGGGTTCTCAAACAAATCCACCATCCCCCACCCTCAGCACCGTACCGTCCGCCGACTCAGTCCCATTCAACAAACAAAATCAACACAACTTGTCATTTCCTTTTACTTATCCGTCTCCTAAATTGGCCACACCTCCCCGAAACTCCCACTCTACCTCACCAAATTTAACTTTACAAAACTTTACCCAACTCATTCTATATCAATCAAACCATATCTAACCCAATTTTACCAATGCAAAGCAATCTAACCCGACTTATCCCAATCTAACATAGTCTAACCCTTACAAACGATCTAACATAATCTAACCCAATCCAACGTACTCTAACCCCATCTGAATCAATGTAACATAATCTATAACTTAATCGCTAACTTAATCTACCCAAATCTAACAAAACTCAAGACAAAGTTATCCAAAGGTTTAAGACAAAGTTATCCTCTTGGTTGCTCCTTGAGTCTGTGTTGTTAAAGATGCTTGATAATCCTAACGGTGATCTGAATTCCGCAGTACAGTAGTCAAACGATGGTTTATCGTCTGTGCTATTGAAACATGACTTCTCGTCATGCATTTCTTTTGACTTTCTGAAACTATCGGACCGCGATAGTTTCCGAAATGCCTTCCATCACTTGAAAATAATGAAACGGTTCTGCTTCCCTGTGAGAATTAGATAAAATTCACGTACTACTTCGTATCTTTCCTTGCTCGTCCAACTTCTTTTAGATTGTATCTCCGTTCCCATAAGCAATCACACTTCTCTCCTCTAATCTTGAATTCTGTTTTCCTGCGACTAACCTTAAGTTCGTAAATCGAATTTCCTGTAACAGTTGAATATTCATGTTTAGGAGTTCATAGGTCTGAAATCCTACAACCCGGTAGTGTTTAACTTTCGATAACCTCGTCACGTATATTCGCCTTACTCCCAAACACCATCAAGCGTGCGAAGTTCGACTGAACTAACGAGAATTCAATGGTGTAATATAAGCATAACGAGACTATGTATCAAATTCTCGAGAAAAAAACCTGAAAATATCTCGGTACCCACGCAATGAACTACTACTCGCAGTATACGCAATGAACTCAATGGAGCACAAAATTATAATTACCGTTCTTCAAAGTTATTCTCAGCAGGAACAAAATTAACGATATAAACGTTCTACCAGATGTTTGAATATGGTCGGCTATAATTTCTGCGAGCGCACTAACACGCTTTTCTTTCCTCCTCAAATTAATTGGATATCATTAGTAACTCCTGCTTGCTGCTATACTCCACATGCTATTCACATGCATGGCGTCAGAGTATGGTAAAATTTCTTCCATTACAGTCGATTCTCTGATTACTTTCGTTAACCTCCAAACGTAAGTTAACCGTAACTCGTCGTTATTCCAGGCCAAGCAAGAACACATCACTGCAGGTCGCATCGACGAAGCCCTAGAATTCCCGTTTCGGCCCCAATTCAGGCAGGTGTCCCTACAGGACGTCATGACCGAAAAGTATGTGTACAACTTTCGCATCACCGCAATAATAGCATCAATCAAGGCATACAACGACAAAGGAAGAGGCTTGCGGTACTCCGGAAAGGAGGCTACAGTCCCTTACCACCGGTTGATCCTCTGCCGGTAAGTTAACTAATTCTGTCATCCAATATGCACGTGTTGTAAATTGCCCATTACTTTTCTATCATCGGCTTTGAGACTTCGTCTTCAAATTCTACCGTAGCTTTCAATTGAAATAATTGACCTCTTGCAAAATAAAATTTCCTCAAACTGGTTTCCCAGAGCGCTCGAAATTCGAATAATTCACTTTTCCCGATAATTTCGTTCTTCCTTACCGGCAAGCCACTAAAGCTTAGCAGACCTTTATCCTCCGCGAAAACACCTCACCACAACGTTTTCCTCTTACCTACGAAATTTTTCAAGTTTGCTTTAACATGCATCCTTCCCCATCATTTCCAGCAAACCGTCACTTTCGGACCTGGCCTTATTGCAACGTAATTTATTTTAAATGTCGCGTTTCATTTGCCAACGTCATGAACACAACAATAGAGCATCTGCACTTGTACAAACCGTTAACCAAAGAAGCAATGCAAAATGAATGCCTTTTTTCCTAAAACTCGAAATTTTTCCGATACTCTAACTACGTCTGATACTAACTCGTTCTCAAAAAATCAACTGCATTACGACGTTATCCCGAAACTACCGCTAAACTCTCAAATCTGTATAAAGATGGAAAACTTTATACTTGTCTTGCAATCGACCAAATTTGTCACAAATTAACGCACGATTTTAATTGTTCGCAGGGAGGTCACGACGGGCAGCGACTTTTACCTCCTGACGAAGACCAAAACCGAGACTGAAAGACTGTTACGACTTCAACGTGATAGGCCCTTTCACGGACAGACGGTAGTACTCTTTGAGCCGACATATTCCCAGGACCAAATACTAGACATCCCCGTACTATCGACTCACGATCCCCTTGTGCTTTCCGATGCTTTGCCCGGAACATTCACGGTCGACAATGTCGTCATGGATGCCGGGCAAAGCATCGTAAAGAGTTTTCTTATTACCTCCCCTGCCGTTAGATTTTTCATACCCCAACTGACGACAATTTGCTATGCCCCGGGTTCACGAAGCCCGGGGCAAATGCCACGACACTACGACGCGTACTAACGTGCAAGCTGTCCGTCCCCGGCAAGATCAACCAGACCCCTTTCCGGAGTGCGTCAGCGAGCCTCTTCTTTGCCCACGAAGACGTGCTCTCAGTAAGAACAAACACACCTTAAACTTGACTTTCACAAAGATATCAATGACTTAAATAAACCTTTTAGTTTACCATAATTTACCGCACACAAAAACTTGACGTATAGCTCCTGCAATTCCTTCAAAGATCAATCTAAGTCTTGAAATTCTAACAGAATTTTTCTGTTCCAGAACAAAAACACTGACACAGACGATTTTACGGAAAGCCTATACAGAGTAGTTGAGTTTTACGAAGCTAGTGACGTTTCTTGGGTCATTGCCGGCTGTTACAAACGTTCAGCCGACGATGGCACAAGGAAGGTTCACGTAAGCTTCCTAAAACCAACTACTCTGTTACCTAACGCAGCAAAATTTCGGCTCGCTGTGCGAGAACGGTCCCCGCCACCATTTAGCCGAGGCCCAACGGAGCGCAGGCTAAGAAGTGGCCACACCGTTGACGAGGACCTGCGGCTCAACACGTAAGTTCCAAATTCAGCCGTAGATTTCTTTCTTTGCATATATCAGCGGAAATTTCTGATCGAGAAACGTCTTACCACAGTGTTCATGCCATGAAAAATATTTTAAACCTATGCAATGAACGGTTCGTCAGTGATATTTGTGTAGTTAGCTCATATAAAATTACCAGTACCCCTACTAGACATTAAAACAATACGAACAAGACATTCGGGCCCTCTTCCAACGTTATTTATTCAACTTTAACTTCCAGCCGTTCATCCTCTGGTGCGGGCGGCACATCATCGTCTGGTGCGGGGACATCAGACCCCAATTCGAAGAATACGGGTGGAAAGGGTGGACCTTATAAATCGTCCAAACACCGAAAATATAAGTCGCCGTTGAAAAGAATAGTCTCGAAAGTCTTGCTGTCTCGAAAAGAATAGTATCGATACACTACTCTGTGTACCTGTATCTCGAAAATAATAGTATCGATACACTACTCTGTGTACCTGTATCTCGAAAATAATAGTATCGATACACTACTCTGTGTACCTGTATCTCGAAAATAATAGTATCGATACACTACTCTGTGTACCTGTATCTCGAAAATAATAGTATCGATACACTACTCTGTGTACCTGTATCTCGAAAATAATAGTATCGATACACTACTCTGTGTACTTGGTATATCTCCAATGAATTGGCTAAATGTACGTTTCTTGTGTACTTAGTATATATCTCCAATGAATTGGCTAAATGCACGTTTCTTGTGTACTTGGTATATATCCAATAAATTGGCTAAATGTACGTTTTTTGTGTACTCCTAATAACTCGAGACAATTTCATCTATTCCTCCATTTTACCTTAACTTACGTTTTTTTATTGGAAAAACTAACTCCTTACGCAAAAATATTCCTTCTCCTTGCTTCACAATTACTGAAAGACTTAACCCTACTGCAAATGAGTTACTCGAATCTACTACAAAACCGAACCTTTCATCGATGCTTTGTCAACATACTATCGTTGAGAGAAGTTCACATTGGGCACACGTTATCTATTGTTCTCAAAAAAAAGTTTCGCATAACTGCATCGGGACTTCCCAACCTCAATGCCTTAAGAGTGTTTCAGATATACGTATTATCATCACAACGTCTACTTTATGCAAACCCACGTTAGCTGCTATGTTTGTTGGTCAATAAATTGACTTGCTTTGAATGTTTCCTTCTCGTACATTGTGACGTTCATTGAACTCTGAATTTCTCGATAATTATCGCCTCCATTTATGCATTTCCGAAATGCCTCCCAACAAAATATTCACTTCACTCCATTTCGTCATTTAATTGCACTCCTATAAACAGCGAAAATAGATATCATAAATTACTTGTTAAACTCCGCTTCCTCGCTGCATAAACTTGACGCACCTTAACTCCCTGACCGTCTGTTTTCAAAATTTTCACCACGAACTATCTACATGACAAATCATACTCAAATACTTACAAATGTCATCGTTTACCACCTGAACCCGGGTGATACTGATATATTCCTTATGCACGAAGATAACAAAACCTCAAGTTATTTCATAGCAAATTTAGCCCCGACAATTTACTCGACCTAACAAATATCCTCGTTCATCACTTAAACAACGAGTTTTCAAACTTTTTATTTATCCTCACCAACGAGAACACTCTTGTACATTATTCCGTATGCACGAAGACAGCGAAAGACTACATTTAGTAAAAAAAATTACTACACTGCCATTTTTGATCACATCGACATAGCAATCGCCAGCGTTCCAAATGTAACCACTATCTAAAATAGATTTGTAGTAATCGCAATAAATTCATTTTCTAGAAATGCGGAACTTCTCAGATTGACCATCATCGAACGGCTATTACGTACCAGTGCCTATTTGTCTCATAGAATCTAACAAAACTTGAAGAAACTGGCTTTGCCTCCGCGACTACACGCTTCAAATGCATTTCAATGCATACATTTCACCTCGTATTACCAAACAGAGGCCTCAAAACTACTTAATTCATCCATACTACACTTACTCTTAAGGGTAGCATGTCCATTTTGGCTTCTAAAATTAAAAAATTAATAAAAAATACTTCTAGAGCGAAATAAGCTTGGAGGTCTTCACAACATGCTCAAAACTTTCGAATGAATGCCGAGAGCCCAAAAAATTTTAAATTTGCACATACCCCCCTTCCCCCCCCCCCCCCCTGAGGGGGAAATTGCTAAAAGGCATCATGCCGCAGCCGATACTGTACGTAGAGACGATTAGTTTTTTTGTTCGATTCACAATGAACTGGTCTACAATTGTTAGTTTCACTTTTTATCATTTTGCTTCATAAAAAAATTTAAAATTTTTTTAAAATGTTTGAAAAAAATTGTTCAATTTTAGTTATTCCATTGAATGACTATAAAAAAATATCCAATAAGCTGATCAACAAACAACTACGCAGGTTTATAGTGTTCACCTTGATCTTTACAATGATGGAAAGATCTCCTTCATAAGTAAACTGTTGGAGAAAAAAATTAAAAAGTTCAGCACTTTTGTCTCGCAACGAGTTTTTCTTGGATGTGCGAATTTTTTTCTCTAACAGTTCTTTCCTTTTTTTCTTTAACAGACCAAAAACAAATATTTATTTTTAAATATAACCTTCTTGACAACATTTCATCAGGCAACTCCGGAAATCCAATTTCACAGCATAATTTATTGACACTTCATCCTCGAATTTAACTTGCAATCTATCGGGGCAAAAACGGACTGAATGGCGCACCGCGGCGACTTGTGCGAAGTATTGAACTTCGGGGCTGTACACGAACTCCCAAGTCCGGCTACGCAGGCATGATGGCTTACCGTGGCGCGTACACCCGCATCTCTATGTCTGGACGACACCGGACCTGCAGAGCAAATCACACTCAATACTTTTATTTCTACCATTTTCAACAATACCCACCAGCATCCCTATATGTCCCCTTGGTGTACGCGGCAGTTCAATAACATCCACCGCATAAAAATCATACGGAGCCGTGCACTTAGAACTCGTCCCGTGAAACGGGTAGCCTTTAGGACTTGCTCCTTTAAGCAATTGGCACGTACGACATTCCCTCATCACCTTTTAGATGGTCTTGTAGGGGCTGGGTTGAAAGTAACATCGCCGAAATGCCTTGACGACCTTAGTCTGCCTCGTATGTGCTACATGTTCATGAAATTGTCTAATCAAGCCCTCCAATCGACAGTCTGGTACCACTGGTAGGAGCTTTTCTTCACCCTCTAACTTGCATTTGTAACATATAGCACAGCTATGTATCACTAAGTTATCGAAATGTCTTCGAAACTGTCCTAGTAAGGGGTCTTTTTCCTGCTTTTCTACAGCCTCGCGCACCCTCACAAACCTCTGATCCCGCAGCTGCTGGGGCCCGAACATATCCATTTCCTCTATTAAACTGAGATCAGCCAACTGCCTCCTGGCTACATTGCTCTTGTGGTGCTGCCATATTGACCCTTCTCTCTGGTGTGCATGCTGAAATAATATTAAAATGTACGCCACCTATACACTCCAATCTAACAGTTCCCTTCTCTCCCTCAGAATTTGTAACAACCAGCCCTCCTGGCTTGCAAGCTACCTCAACTCTTCAAGTCAAATAACTGTGCAAACGCCACCAGAGCCTCCTATGGGAGAAAACATCGGGATTTTTTCAACTCGAAATCATCCTACGATCCGCGGCCGTACCAGTCCTACCGAATGCTTCGGGTTCCTGCAATAACCTACCTATAGCCTGCTCTCGATGCGTCAATGCGTCTCCTAGAGCCGAGGCTCGGCTCAACGCCATAAAAAAGGAATTTGGGCCCTCTTCCACTTCGGCTACCTGGTATTCCCCAAATTCTGGCTCGGGCGCATCTTCGTCTCCCTCTGGGACTGGCCAACGAAAATTCACACGAGACCGACAGTCAGCGACTACATTAGTTTTCCCGGGCACATACTCAATGTTATACTGGCCAATAGCCAAGTCTGCTAATGTCCTCATTAGTCGGTCGTCGGTACGTTTCATATTGTGTAGGTATATCAGGGGCTGATGATCCGTTCTAATCACATATTTTCCACCACTCTGATAAATTCTAAAGTGGTTCACTGCAAACTTAATTGCTCCTAGTTCCTCGTCAGTTGCGCTGTATCTCATTTGGGCCTTATTAAAACTGTTGACCCCGGCATACCCGATTACTATTTCTTGACCACCTTGCACCTGAGACAGCACCGCGCCAGCTCCCCATCCACTAGCATCGGTCGTCAACACGAATGGCTGTCCAGTCACTAAGTCTGGGTATGCTAGAATTGGAGCGGTCACCAAAGCGGTTTTCGCGTCCTCAAACGCTGGCATTCGGCTGTCCATTTCCGTTTCCCAGTGGCTGTCGCCTGGTATAAGGGGTGTAGCAAATTGGCAGAGTCCTTTATAAAGCTCTTGTAATAGCTCACCATGCCCAGGAATTATCTTAACTATCGCACCGGGAACTCTTGCATCGCTACAACTTTCTTCTCTAGCGGACTCACGCCCAGTCCTACCAACAGAGTGCCCCAAGTAATCGACCCGCTCATGAAACAAACAACATTTATCCATCAGCTTGAGCCCGTGAACCCGAAGCCGACCGAACACCTTCTCCAGCGCTTGGACATGTTCAGCAAACATCCTACTAGCGACCAAAATATCGTCAAGACAAGCCTGTACAGAATCACTCCGGAACCCCTTAATTGCCAATCTTATTAGCCGTGAGAACGTAGCCGGTCCGTTGCATACCCCAAACGGAAGTCCAGTTAATTGATTTAGTTCTGTACCAGTTGAGAACGCAGTCAGCTCTCGAGAAGATTCAGTCTAAGGCACCTGATAATATCCCGACCTCAATTCTAGCGTTGAAAAATAGTAGTTTCCAGAAAGTTCGTTAATCGTATCACCTAATGAGGCAGCGGACAAACTATCTGATTTTGTCAAGCTATTCAACAGTCTAAAGTCAACACAAAATCTTAGCTCTCCTTTCTTCATTCGAACTGGAACTAACGGAGACGACCATGCTGACACTGAATGCTCAATAATAACTTTTTCTGCTAATTTCTTTACCACTAGGTCAATTTCTCCTTCCATGGGTTCCGGGTTAAGTCTATTTCTTCGTTCCACAGGCGCTGCACCCTGAAATCTATATGGTGCCGCACTCTCTCCGTACACCCCACGTTTGCCTTATCTGTCGCAAAAACGTCTTTACGTGCCGTCATCAATGCCGCTACTGTCTTCCTTTGCTCCGAAGTCAGATCTGTACCGTCCAAGTCAAGGTCACCAGTCAATCTCTTCATCCTCCTCCTCTACTTCTTCCCGACATAAAGCCACCCAAGTCCCTAGTCTTGTATGCTTGGCCAACTTCACATCGCTGTCAAACGCGTTCATGACTTCTAATCTAATATACTCATTATCCACGACATTTACCGATGAAGCAACCATCAGCGGACGAGTCACATTATCGACTGCCGACTGGCTCTAAATACCCTTCAAATTTATTTGGTGCTCTCTTCACTTGCGCGGACAAACGCAACATCTGCCTAGGAGGTACAGTCACTTCTGCTGCACTGAAAACTGGAAATTCCGCCCTGCGCGAAGTCACCACCTTTAACCGAGCTTTTCTTGTACGATCTTTAATACTTCCTTTCTCCAAAGTCCTATCTGATGCATTCAACGTTAGCTTGAAGCTATCAAGAAAATCTAAGCCCAACACACAACTGAACGGCTGTACCGGCTTAGTCATCATCAAAAACTTATGAATCGGGAACTTAGTTCTACCAATTGTCACTGTCAAACATATCTGGCCTTCTATTCCAATTTCGTTTCCCGAAATTCCTACATTGTTAATGGAAGAAACGCGAAACTGTCCTTGCACACCCGGTATTTTCTGGAGATCTTGTGTAGTTAATGAAACTGATACGCCTGTTTCTACCAGACCATCAACCCGCAACTGCTCAATCTCAACAACCACCGGGTATGCTACTGCTACATCACGTCTCTGCCGTACCATTTCAATGTTCTGGGGACTATCATAAAATTGCTCCGGCTAAACCCCTTCCACATCAGAGTCACCAAGTTTCCCGACTGTCGCCCGGGTTTGTGAGCACACTGGAAACTACGCTGTGTGATTTCCCCACACCATACACAAGCTGCGCACCTCTCCATAAACCTCCGACAGTCTTTCATCAAATGACCCATGGTGCCACAGTACGCTCATTCCAAACCGCGTTCCGAACTGACAACTTCCCTGCGCTCGTCTCTATTTGCTACCTGCTGTCCCGCCCAAAATGTCCTTCCTGTCTACAACGAAAACAGTGCATTGATTGGGCCTGTCAGTGTTCCTGGTGCTCTGTGGTACTTTTACCTACTTCTGGCGCATACGGCGTCGCTAAGTAAATTTGTTCTTGTCGTGTTCGATTCCCCATCGTTTCCTCGGTAGCTGCCATATCAACTTCTCAACTGGCTGCTATCCTAACTATTACACTTGGTGCAACGGAATCCTGACGTCCCACTAACAATTTAAGCCGACTTATCAGTTCCGGTGACAAAGAACAATAAGTTTATTTCTAACCAAGAGTTCTTCTCCCTCTATCCCCAGACAAGCCACTTTTGCTACTAACTTCTCGAGCCTAATACTATAGCATGTCAACAACTCGCCCTGATCTCTCTGCACGCAATAATTAAAGGGTAAAAAGCTCAAGCAGGACAAGCGCAGAATTCTCGATTTTTTCGAAAACAGCCAACAAGTAGGCTAAGCATCAGAACCTACTGTGATACAAAAGGTTATGTACTTCAATCGGCGTGAACCGCAGTAAGATATGCGCATCGTTGGGTATTTTCTATGTTTTTTATGGCATCCTCAATTAAATCATTTAGCTAGCATATGAGCTCATGTAGATCTGGGTACATAATGTGAAAAGTTTTCATTCTTGTTATTTCACTACTGCAGCTCACCTATGGAAATCAATGATTATGTATTGCATAATTTTTGTACATAAATTGATGATACATCATTTTGTTGCTTTCATTATCAGTCATTTGTGTTACATCAGGTTAAATTCTTAAATCAGTATTCATAACTTACTGCTCATGCGTGAAAGTACACACTGACGAACATACAGGGTGTTTTTTTTTACTTTGAACAAACTTCGAACTTAGGTACAAAAACTCAAAATAAATCGATTTTCATGAATGACAAAATGTCCAAAACTCTTTAGTTTTCGAGTTATAGTTACTTGAAGAATATTAGAACTTCAAGTAGGATTGCATGCGCGCACCATTTTTAGCGCTAACTTTGATAGTTAAAGAGGTTTTTGGGCCCCACTAATGTAGTATTTTTGTAATTTCACAATGAAATTTGCGGGTACACGTTTTAAAAATAAGAATAAATTGTCCTAAATGAGTAATTATCAATTATTATCATGCAAGCTAACCATTAATCAGTAAGCATTGCGGGACACAGGTAAAAAACATAATCAATACAAACTTTAATGTAAGAACTTTAACGCAAGAACAAACTTGAATACAGTTTTATTACAACAGTTACTCGAAATGGCGTCCATGAACTGCAACACATTTACGACATCTGACAGCCAGTGAGCGCCTAACAGATTGAAACACGCCAGGCATTTCCGTAATATCAGTTTCACATTGCATTTTGAAATCTTGTCGTTGATTACATGGAATGGATAACCCATAATGAAATGAGAAAAAATGCTTTAATTGTATTCGACAATCTCGATAACTAACAACTTTAAATAACAATTGGTGTGCGGCCCAGTTATAACATGCACTTCTAAACATGCTTTGCGACGCCATAACTCGAAAACTGAAGAGTTTTGGACATTTTTTCATTCATGAAAATCGATTTATTTTGAGTTTTTGTACCTAAGTTCGAAGTTTGTTCAAAGTAAAAAAAAACACCCTGTGTAAACGCCCATACTCATAAAACCTTTTATAGGATCAAAATATTTACTCAACAACTTTCAAACTATCACGCAAAATTATACATAATTAATTTTGAGCGCAATAATGTTCCCATTATTATTATGTGATACTACCCGCACTTAGTACGTGTGACAAGTGGTGTGCGACATGAATCACTGTTTTTGCACACAGCTGTCAATGTGTTCAAGTCATGGAGCTAGGATATATGGAGGGAGCATAGCCGATTCCAATCTGGTTCAAATTAGCTGCAAAAGTTGGGAGACTGGGGCATTGGCAAGCAGGGCTGCCAGTCAACTTTTTCCAAAATCCCCAGACTGACCTCTGAAATTTCCCTAGATCGGGATAAAATTCCCCAGGTATTACCAGAAGTGATAAATATGATATTTATGTTTATCTTAGATACATTTTCAGGTTTGTTCACAATTTCTATCATCAATGCCAGCACGAAAGTCAAGAGATCTTAATTTTTCAACCTTTTCAGCCAATCTTGGTCTCTTTGATTGACAGCTCCCCATAATTCTTAGGTCCGTGAATAAACTTTGTTCAGAACCCCACTTAGCATCCTATGCATTATTTCGTGCCAATTATTGCTTAGCAAGGAGGTGCTCGGCAGTTTCTGGTCTTAAGGAATTGTTAGTTTTTTTATTCAGTTAAAAAGAGAAAATACTTTTTAACAAATGGAGACGAAAGCGCAATCGAGACAAGTCATTAAATATGAAAGGATGCCAAATTAGGGTTACCCAAGCCATCTTTCATTTCCCCTAATGATTTCCAATACTGAGGAATTGGGCATTCCCTTACTGATAGGTCAGCTGCAATTAGGCGAAAACCTCCACACGCTATCTACCTTATTTATATGAGCTTCATCAACAAGCGAGGGAAGTGCCACTTAATTTATTGATCATCATTACGCGTTTCTGGCTTAAAAAATTGTGCGATGTCAACTTTCGACTTCATAAGCCCATAACTTTTAACGCTTTTCGGATTCCTACTGTTTCAGTAGGGCAGACTTGTTCACACTTTTGAACATAATATATCAGCACTTACGACTGGCACGGTTTTGATCTTTACCTTTCTGTAGCCAATCTTTGAATTCGGAATCGTTCAACCAATCATCTCTGAATCTTTAACTGTACCACATTTTTTAGGTGATTCTATGGTGTTTAACGACAAGCAGATAAAGCAATAAGGACAAAACACCGCTACCGGTTGCGCTAGTACCACAGGCGTACACTACCAAAGACATTTAGCACCTCTGCAGTAATAACGAGTGAATGAGCCAGGCGCTGCATTAGGCGCTGCAATTGTTCCACTGCGCGCTTCGTTCGGATCTGGTAAAAGCTTGTATTGTTCAACCATGATGCGTTCAAGAAGCTGACTCAGGCCTCTTCTACTGATAATTTGATCAATTTCTAGATTGTATTTTAGTTATTTTGTTTGTTACATGTTAGAAGAAAATATTGTTAAAGCAAATTTAGTTTTTGCATACAATATATTGTGAAACACCCCAAATTCCCTAAATATTTCCCGTTTTCGTTTCGAATTCCCTAAATCCACAGGCCATGACCGAATTCCCAAGATCTGGGGAAAATTTCCAAGGTGTGGCAGGCTGGGCAGCCCTGTTGGCAAGGCCCCACACGTGAGCCAACCACAGACGCTTGGCTGAAGTTGGCTCCTCCTCGCCTCCTCTACAACTCGTTCTGTCGTTCATTTGCCAAAGCAAGATTAGTACCGCTCCACAAATCGAAGGATGAGGTGCGCGTGCAAGTCGCTCTCTAATTTGTTATATTCAAGGGCCTGTAATCTCTACAGTTTTTAACTCTTAATGTATCTTTGCTAGTAATTTTGATATTATTAAGTGTCCTCGAGTGAGGAAACACAATTTATTATCTTTCGGAGTCTTAGAATCCCAAATTAATGATTACGATAAACTCAACAGCTGGAAGAGCAATCAGCGAGCATGTGCGCACCCTAGCGTAGTTAGTAGGTAACTGGCTTCCGTGCTGACGTCACACTTGCGAGACGGCTATTGGTTACCACAAACATGGGAGAAATCTCAAAAACTGGTTCTCTTCACAGACGGCTATGCTCCCTCCATATATACTCCCTCCACGGTTCAAGTAAATCAATGGATTAACGTAGTTACAGAGACCTAATGGTTTGCTTGAGGCTTGAAGACAATTTGTTGTTTGTTTTATGATGTTCATTATAAGGTGAAGAGATAGAACAATAAATTCAATATCTAAAATGCTCTGAGTTTGAAGCTTTCTATTCGCGAAAACTACAATACATTAGATCGCACTGATTTTTATTACTTATAGTAAAACATATTTGAGTGATAGAGATAAAATCATGACTCGACATCAATGTGTTGTCAAGATTCTCAAGCGATCTCCTTGGACCGTATTGCGCATAATGTCTCAACTTTGGCGGGAATCACCAGACCAGTCTAGTGTCAGCCCGCGTGAGAGAGGGAAGTGTGCGCAAGATCCTCCAGAGGTTATAAAATCCTCAAACTTTCAATCGAACAGCGTTCGAAAGTTAGACGTCGGTTGTTTGGAGGTAAGTAACGAATTTGTCTCTGTTAAAATAAATGTATTATATAACAAAATTATTTTTGCACTACGACGTAATTTCCATCAAATTTGTAGATTCGCATTTTTTCTCCTGCTTTGTAGAAATGCAACCATTTTACAAGTAAATTACGTCTTTTTCTTAGAACCTCTCGTCATTTTAGAAGTCGAAATAAATGTTAATCCATCCAACATTATTTACGTCACAAATCATTTTCTTTTGAAACCGATGCTCGCGAGCAGACAGTGCCGCACAGACGTATGTACGAACGCGTCGTAGAAGTTTAGAAGTGAGTAAGCATAGCAATTTGTTTCGTTTACTTGAGAGTACAATCATCTTTCCAGTAAATTTTGCCGCAATTCAATCAGGTCATTTTAGCTGTAACATTTAATTGAGTTTCAATCAAACATCATTCAGGTTGGTTGAGTTATGGGAAACCTAATCATTCTTATTCTAACTATGGCACGCCCGGGCGCACCCATGTCAACCTCGCACATTTACATGAGCGTGTGTTGCTGCGTCCGTGTGCGTGGAGGGCCCGTCAGGTCCAGACTTTGCCTCATCGCCAGAAGTCGCTGTATCGTCTTATTATAATGAGGTACCAGATGTCGCAATGCAATTAGGTTATGCACTTCCTTAGAAAACTGTGTCCGTCGAGATTTCGAAAAGGCTTTGCTCATTGCGAGCTAAAATGCAATATGGAAGGAGATAAATTACCAGATAGTTGAACATTCGTGCATCTACCGGAGAAAGGGAAAAATGTTGAAAATTAAAGAGGAGTAAAAAGAAAAGAAATTTATCATTAAATATAGCTAGAAATGTATCAAATGCTAAAAGTCCTTAATTCTCATAGTATACAGTAGTGATTTATAAATAATTGTTCTTTCATATTTTTATTGGACGCATTTGTTTGCTGGTTGTCTAGGTAATAAAACAATCGAAACTAAATTAGCAGTAAATAAGGACAGTTACGATGAATGATAATTAATTATAAACAACGATAAAATGAATAAAAATTGAAAAACTACATGTAATTATATTTAATTGATAAAAGACTTTTCATATTATAGTTGTCACGTTAAGACGGAAAAAATTACCTAACTCTGCAGTATTAAAGTATAATGTGGCCACAGGCATTAATATTCGATAAAAAATATCTCATTATCGTCAGCGCAACTGAAAAGAATTTGGTATTGATGAAACATTATATGTGTCAAATGATAGGTGAAATGGTGTCAACAGAGGCTGTACACAATTTGCTGACGTGAACAAAAAAAGGCAATATTTGTGATGAAATCCATAACATTTATTACTTGGTTTGTGAGCGTTAAGCTTCATCACCAATGAGAGCATAAAGGATCATTTATTTTGCCCTATACGACCAAAATAGTAGTATATTAAACGAGAGGGAAGTGACAAGTAAATGTACTGATATGAGTACATAAAATATTTTAGTTAAATTTCTAAGTAAAGTAATCGAATTCATTTGGCGTAATTACGCATAAAAGGCGACTTACAGAACACTTCAGCACTAGAAGACTTTTTATTTAATTGATATTATGAAGCACTTGGTAGGTGCTCGAAACCAGTTTATAATAGTAACTAGATGAGATTTGCATTGTTACAAATACATAGTGACATTTGAACAATACACCCCTCAGGGGGATACAAATATTGTATCTATGGGAATTAGTGCTCCCAGGGAGACAATGTGAGAGCCCGAGCTAGAGGTTAGGTGGGCTTTTTTTGTTAAAACAGAATAGGTGTTTGTTTTGTTACATACCATCTTTTTTCGGTTCAATGCTGTCCTGTTCTTTCAGCACCTACTATTTTCTTCTTCAACTTTTATCTTGTTTCATGAACTTCTTTCTCATCTTACTGTTTCTATGCATTTTGTGCATAGATTCCGCGTTCCCCTAACTCCATGCTAAATGGTGTCTTCTTCCTTCCTCTCTTTGGATCGCATTTGTTGTGGATAGGAAGGCTTAAATTAACTAATAATAATATTAATCATGTGAACAATACATTATGACATACGGTAGTATCGCAGTAACTGGGCTGTTATTTGGTCTAACTCGTTATATAGCATGTGTCGTTTAAAACGGTAGTGACATTTTGGTGTAAAATAAAACAGTGTATTCTATTTCATTGTTAAGGACACCGTCTAGGTAAAAAAAAGTCCGTTATTTATAGATGGATTTCTCTGAAATTTTCACAGTAGGTGTGAAATGATCCAAATATCATTTGTTATTTCGACAAAAAATTTGTATCTGCACTGGATTTTTTTTATTTTCGAAAAATATGATAAAATAGGGGTTTTTTTAAATTCTACTACTTCTACAATTTTAAAGTTACAGAACCAGTGTCACGAGATATTTGTACCCTTCACCTCCTTGTTAACATTTCATTAACAGGAAGATCCGGCTCTCGGAGTTGAGGAATGGCACACCTCCAAAGAATGCATATACGACACAAAATTCATGGAAAATAATTGACACTACAGTATATATACTAAAAAAGAAGGTACTCACCGGTGATCGCTGACCCACTTACGTAGCGCATTTTCTGGGCGCCCTCCGTGGTATTACGATTGATCGCTTCTAATATGGTGGGGCATGATACACAGGATGAACTATGCTTAACATTTATAATTTCCAGCTATACGTCATACAAACATTAATGAGCGCACACACAATGAATGGTGTTAGGAATGATGCTAATTAAGTAATGAAATCAAATAGCCTACGTCAAATGACTTACATCACATAATTACACAGAAATATTGGCTGGCCGGCTCCGCTAAGTTTGCAAGAGTTACACATGAGAATTCATCTATCCTGTCCTATTTCTGTCTCAGTTGTTCCAGCAGTACAGTGAGCAATGGTCACTTCAACCACAAAATCGTCCGCGACTCGCTTCAGCTCAAAGGCCTATCTTATTCACTGTTCAGAAAATGTCTAGTGATGACGTTATTTTGCTTATTCCGCTTCAGAGTATTCACACGTCGATTTCCCCTCAGTCGAGCTGATCAATCCTCAGACATATGACTCCGTCCCACCTGCAAGATCAATTTATAACCCATTAATTATGATAGCACCCATTAAGCCCCCTTAACACATTCCAATCTTTACATCACTGTATGCCAATAAATTTCAGAAATTTTATAACGAAGAATTATCTCTTCCCAAGAAATGGCTTCGCTCTTACCCTCCCCAAAGACGTTGCACTTAAATGTTCCATTAAATGATTCCCACGCTGGTCGGGGTTTTAATTTGCTCTCTTCTGCAAGTAAAAAACGAAACGATGTATGAATGCCATGATCACATTTTGGCGTGAAACTTAGTATGATTTTCAATATATCCAATAACCACTTTTCATTATATCTTTGAGCACGTTTGTTACAGTGAACACACCCGCGGTTTATCTTTATACTTCGCGTCGCGATCTCACCGGTCGAACTGCCTAATGTTCCTCCGATCCTTGAGCCCTGGCGTATTTTCTTCGAGGGTTGTTCACTCTCACCTTCGGCCTATAAGAATCCTCAGACCTTGCCAGTGACCGCCCACATCTCTTCTCATTGGTAGTCCCGCAGTTCGTCTTTATTTATTTATTTTTTTCTTAGCCTCATTGTATCCCACGCTCCAGCACCTTCGACGTCGACCGTTAGTTTGCCCTTTCCCTCGGCCTGAGTATCGATTTATATGTGACTACAAGGCGGCTTTGTTTTGCACATGTGTAGGCATTTTTTCGACCGTCTCGAGTTTCCCAAGGGCTCGCCCGCGTGAAAAAATTTGTTATCACCACAAAATAGTCCCCTCCAGAAACAAGACACACTGTAAACATACATCGTTTGGCTCTCGCACCTTATCGCGGCCTCCTAACATTGCTGAGTTAAAAGAAAACATACAGGCATAAAAACATACATGTTGAAGCGACCCTCCTGTACTGCTGGGATTTTCTGATATTTGTAAGTAAGCCAAAAATTTATTACACACAATTAAAATTTTTCAGATATTTCTAAGTAAGCCAAAAATTTATTACACACAATTAAAATTTTTCCCTAAATCATTTTAATTCGCAAAATTGATTATTCTCAACAGATTCTCGACACCAGTACTTCGTTTTTAAATTGCTTAGATGTCTATATAACCACTCGCAATAGGGAATTTCGATAACTTTTTTTGTGGATTTTGAAAATAAAAGAAAAAAATGAAATTTTTTTCATTTTTTTTTTCATGTCATGTAATTTTCAAAATAATAAATTCATCAAAAAATGCTATTTCGCGAGGATACACCTTGCTGAGCCCTATCGAATGGTATATAAACCATTCTCGTAGCTCTAAAATTGTGGAAGAAGTAGCATTTGAGAAACCAATTATCAAGTTTCCATAAAAACGAGTTTTTTCACAAAAAAATTGTTTTTCTTTTTATCTTTTGAACTACGGGGTTTTCTACAATGAACTCTTGAGCGTTTGTAGCTCTTTTCAAGCCCTTTCGATTGATATAATTTACATTGCTGTAGCTCTGTAACTCTGAGAAAAAATATACAACAAAAGAGAATAGGTGTAATACATGAAAACAATTAATTTTTTTAATTTTTCATTTTTTTCGACCAAAATACATTTTTTTGTCAAGTTAACTCCTTTTTTTATAGCTCTTTTCAAGCCCTTTGGATTGGTGTGCTCGCCATAGCTGTAGCTATGATACTGCAGCTGTCATCGAGCTATGAATGAAAGTTGCGGTATCATAGATACGGTAAAACAACTAAATTCTGAAATTGTCAAAAATTATAAAAAAAATGTTTATTCAGCGTTAGAATGTTTTGTTTGAATAATGGAAGCACTTTGAGTAGCCCATTAACGAACTATAATGCCATTCCCGCAGAGAAACGCTCAATTGACTCCCAATAATGAGGGGGGGGGAGGGTTCAAGGTCACTCCACCCCCATCGCTTTCCCCCCCTCTGGTGGGCGCACTATTCGGAGTAGACGTAAACGGAAAGTACCAATGGAAGCGCAAGAAAATCCTCTATAAGATGCATATATAAACAGAAAATCAACACATAACCTGATTTCTACCTAGACGGTGTCCTTAAATGGTACCTATACTGCCGAGCTAGTCGTTAATAAATGTTCGCACTATGTAGAGTCAAGTCACTCAGTGACGTGTGGCAGCTGTTGAAGTGTGCATGGCAGTGAGTCGTGGTGGTGGTGACGAGACATATACGTACACGGACTAACACACGCACACTCAGAATATGCGAGATTGACGTGGGTACCGCCCGGGCGGCCAACACAGATTTACGAACGTAAAGTTGAAGCCTTGATTTCACAGCTCTGAGTTCTAAAGCCTGTACAGTGTACATATTTTTAAAGAAAAACCAGTGTTCGATAATTCTGATAGTTCGCACCCCCCTACAGATAGTAAGTCCTAACATTATTTATGTATCATACTTGGGGGTATTTTGTGTTCATTTTGTTGATGTACTTTTCTAGTTGATCTTTTCCCATTTTAGTAATTTTTCCTGTGCCTTTTTTTACAGATCGATTTTTGACTGAACATGGAGTGGGTATCCAAAAAAAATTAGGAGAATAGAGTGGTCAGTTTTTTGAGTGGTTTCTTCTTTCTAGAATTTTAATAAATTCGCAGTATAAGCACATTGGCCTTGTGTTTACAGATAATAGAAACGTATCGTGTTTTTGACAACCACATCTCAATACATACAAGTCATCACAGTGCGAATGAAAGAACACCGATTGTCATGACTTGGTTATTAAGGGGTTGGTGAGATTTTTTTCGTGTCTCTCAGACAACACTTATATAGACGCAACTCATCGTATGTGCAACTAAAAAAGCTTCACTAGCTTGGAGTTGGGGATCCTCACCGAGTAACGAGTCATTCCTAGTCGGATTTGAAGATACATTCGGATTTGATTACATCATTGCACTTTTCATTCAGATGACTACGCAGTGGATGACTACCAACAACCACCCGTGATGGAGCACTGCCTTCCTGACGAGGAAGAACACCGCACCATGACCCAGGTCTCATCACTTACTGTCTCAAAACCTCCACTGCCTACATCTTGCACCTCTATCACTCTTTCAAAAATACTCTGTGAATTAAGTAAGTTTTGACGCGAATCAATTTCTTAACATTGATGATGCCAATGTTCATGCTCCTACTGCTAACGATGTTACTGCAAGTGCTACTACTGCTAATGCTACGCCTACTAATGCTGCTGCTACCACTACTAGTACTATTACAATTACCAGTGGTTGCCGCGATAACTTTTTTTTCAACTTGCGATAACGATAAAACGATAATTTTTTCCCCAACCTGCGATAAACAATAAACGATAAAAAAAATTCAAAACCCAACCTGCGGTAAGCGATAAGCGGTAAAACAATAGCGACAATTTTTTTTTACTTGCGATAACAAAAGCGATATATGATAAGTACCTTTATTTAGTTGAAATATTAAAAAAAACATACAAACTATTTTGCACAGTGAAAATTAATTAAATCAAACAAAAACTGTCACTGGAACCAGTCTATGGCCTACAAGTTCTATTCCACATAAGTATCTCTCTCTGAGTCAGACTCTCCCTCTTCAAGACAGCATCCAGGAGCTGCATGTTTCCCTTGTTAAAGACCAGCTTCTCAAACCTGTCGCTGGTCATGCTTGCACCTGAGGACGTTACCAGCAGTGCTGAGCATGCGCTCCACGGTGAACATGCGCTCCAGTGCTGAACATGCGCTCCAGTGCTGAACATGCGCAGCTGTGATTGGCCAGCTACACACAGACACGCACACTTGGCAGCTCTCATATGAGGTTTTTCAGGTCTGAAAACGTCAGGCGGGCTGTGTGACTATTGCCGCCGTGCAATTTGTTTTAATTTTTACAAAATTCGTCTGTGAATTTATCGTATATCGTTCCTCATTTTTTGGGGACTAACGGTAAGTGAATGAGCGATTATTTTACAAAACTTTGCGTTAAACGATAAAAGATTTGACCTCGGCGATAATTATTATTTATCGTTTATCGCTCATTTTATCGCACGCGGCAACCACTGACAATTACTAAAATTATTAGTACTACTATTGCTATAACAACTATTACTACCATTACTGTTACTACCGTTTTTGTTACAACCATTACTATTGCAACCACTACTACCATTATTGCCACTACTAACACTACTACTATTACCACTTTTATTTTTGTTATTATTTATACTATTATTCCCATTATTACTATTACTACATTTACTAGTTTTATTTTTATTACGATTAGTATTATTACTACTCTTAGTACTATTACAACTAATACTATTACTACCACCACTTCTACGACAACAACTGCTATTCGCAATGATTACTCCAAATACTGCAGTGAACTGAAACTTGTCGCTGATTTAACAGGATAACGTTTATTTCGGTTTTCTGTAAATAAAATTTTGTCGTAGAGCATACATACGTTTGATTAACGCAAACACAAAGTGCACGAAGCATACAATAACACAATAATTGTTTTCAGTTCTATTAATTTCGTAGTCTTCAACACTAAAGAGATTATATAAGAGTCTTAATTATTTTCTTCTATGTCTTCATTGACAAAACAAAGCCGGAAAATTTATCTCGAGAAGGAAAAAATGGAGTGAGCATTAATTTCCCCTAAAGACGTTCACTACTGAAAAAGGTTACGATTTGGTCATTTTATTTTTTGTTTAACATTGAATGTTAGCAGTCGGTCAATCTGCTGTGAGCGGATTGAATGAAAACGGACTCTGAGTCCGTTTTCATTTGATGCTATCAATGCTTCTCTATTCAGATGACAACGCAGTGGACAGCCCACAACCTGGCGATCTGCAATCCTGGCGATCAAGAAAATTATCGTTTGACGCAGCCCGCGTCACGAACTGTCGCCATGGCTCCACTGCAAATCTCGTGCACCTCCATCATTCCTTCAAAAGTACTCTGTGAATTAGGTATGTTCTAATAAACCTGAATCTCTATGCATTGAAGTTAGGGAAAGAAATTTCAGATTTTTATAGTTCTCATTAGTGATTTCGAACATGTGCCATAACAAGACCTATATGTTTCCTTGTATGTGTATGCAGCAGTATTGAAGCACTCAAATCCTACGATTTCGAGCGCAATTTTATTGTTTCGTGACTGATACTGATATTAGTTTCCATGGTATACACTCCAAGCAAGTTTAGCCGGACAGATTTTGAGTTCCCCCAGCTGCTCTCAACCTATTTCATCTCCCGTACTGATTTGGTACGATCCTCGTTTCTTCAATCTGCTCTAGTAATGTCTTGATTACTCATTCAGCTTCATGCCGTGGTTACCTTGCGCATTTTTTTTTCTTTTCGTGGTCTTTCTCAGTACTCATACACATCTTC
The DNA here is from genome assembly GCA_030386875.1 of Morinoia aosen. Taxonomy (NCBI): domain Eukaryota; kingdom Metazoa; phylum Arthropoda; class Malacostraca; order Amphipoda; family Talitridae; genus Morinoia; species Morinoia aosen. The sequence continues at coordinate 48,536,322 of CM059575.1, forward strand.
GGTTTTTAGCAGAAACACAATCTAGCATGTTTCAATCAACGCATGCAGATGCTTTCACATATTGTATTTACTACGTCTCAAATTATTATCGTTGTATCAACTACTTTTCCTCCAGCTAAAAACCACGTAAACTCCGGAATATGGTTAATCAAATCCAAGCATTTCTCGCGCCCATTTCCGTGGGCTATTGATTATATAGCAGACTGATTAACTTTGCTGGATCTTGTACAAAAAATTTTCTTATCACCTTTCATAGCTTAATCGTCAAAGGATTGTATGAAGAGCTCTTCAAACGATTTTACCTCTGGCCACCGCGTATGAACTTGAGTCAGCCATTCAAGTATTAATTTCAGCACTCAACAAAGGATTTTTACTTCTTAATTAACTTTATACACTCTCATAGCCATACGCACTCCCTTGCATACAAACATCTCGATGTACCTTCTCTTACTTGAACTTCGTCGACACTCCTGTCCTCTTCACACACAGCATTCATTCAGAGTATTCCCATTTGGCGCAAATTTCATCTTTTCTTCTTCAACTTTTCTACTTCAAGAAACTATTCAAGTTCGACACGACTGTCTCATATAGCTTGAGCACTCATTTTCCATTATATCGTATTGACTGTAATTCTATTTACACTTTTTTCAGCATGTCGCTTAAATTGGTCGCAATTTATTTAATTGACAGACAGTAAATGAATTAACATGATTAGCAATTTTATATAATTTATATCATGTTTTGTACTCGAACATTAACGTACTCGTAGAAATTCTGCTGAACCATCCATGCTAGCAGACTTTGTGTACATACCAGGCACCAGGCAAACTAATACTCTATCGTTGTGAGTGAGTCATAGACTCCATTCTAACTCAGAAAATTTTCGCCAATCTAACAATATTTTAATATGCGATCAGATTTGTCGCACCCATTGCACCCACGCACATTCAGTGTGTCTCTTCTGTGACAGCTCGTCCACTCGTAAGAACAGAAGTAATGTGTGGAAAATTTTTCGTCTTGTCGCCCCGTTGTTTCCGTTGACTGATACGCTACAATAGAGATTTTCTTACCTTACGGGTTACACATGACTAATAGCAGCCAATGAAGCCCTGTAGCCGTAATAGTTAATTCACTCTTCTATTTGTTAATTTGTCTGACTTTCTGTTTCAGCATAAATTTGTTTCTCACGATGTTTTTAATTTAAGCTATTTTATTTTTTGCATTCAGATGATACCGTAGTGGGTCAAATATCGCCGCAGACGGTTGAGGCTTGCAATTTTGACGATGCAGAATATTTGGCAAGCGCACCCTCTGCCTGTTCCGCTGTTGGTCCATTGGAAAGACTGGACGCCTCCACTAGTCCGTCCGAAACACTCCATGAACTAGGCCTAGGTATGATTTTGAGAGCAACACTTAGCCGCGCCCATCACCGCAGTGTAAAATAGCACTCCTCAGTTTCGAATGGCTTTTTATTTATAGAGATGAACTAACTTTTTTTCAGGATATAAATTCTTGTAACTTTTTCATTTTATCCTAGATATCTGAGTGCGTTCCGTTCATTAGACACTATTTCAAAATGAATGGAATTATGGTATTCAGATGAAATAATTTTCCACCCGCTCCTAAAGGAAAGAGGATACATTTACGTAATTTTATGTTGAGAGTTAGTTTTTATTACACTAATATTTTGTTATCTATGAACACCATTTTTTCTGTCAAGTTCAAAATATTGCTAGGGGCTTAGAGATTCTTGATTTTGTGCCCTTGATTTTTGATTATCTTTTTTTAAGCTTAAAATTAGGTATTTTTACTGCAAGAGGCTTTATGATACTTTTGAGAAACGTGGATGCTTTCGTTTGATCTAAATATTCTGGAAAGGCTAAGTCATTAGGGGGTACGCGTTAGACGTAAAACGTAGCACTAACAAGCTGCGGTATGAGTATGAGGTGAGCTATGAATAAGGCTCATTAGGAGGAACGTAACATTGAATAAGGAGGCTTTAGAGGAGGTTGAGTTCTTTTTCGTACTTGAAAATAAGTCAGGCCGCAAATCTTGATTCGAGTATAGAATACAGAAATGAGGCAGAAAAGCGTATAAGAATTTGGCATGATTGGAGGCAGTTGTACGGAATTAATTCTTCGTTATAAATTTTAAAAGGAGGTTCGACGAGTGTGATGAAACAAGCTGTAACACACGATGCGTTGCAAATAGAGATGTGACTCAAAAAAAGCTATGCCGTTTTTTTTAAAAAAAACACGTTTTTTTACAAAAAAACCGTGGCCAAAAAAAATGTGGATATATATTTTTTTTTAATATTTTGTCTAAAAATAAGTCAGCAAGAAAATGAACCACATTACATTATTTGTTTTCATGTCAAATTACAAAATAAAACAGCATACTTCTTAATTGATGGTTTTCTATGGTTTTATGAACTTTTTCATTTTCTGCGGTTTCATGCTTTGACATTTCATTTATTTTAAAGTACATGTGAATGACCTTAAACTCCCAAAATAGTGTGTTATAATAACATATCTTTACTTATGGTCATTGATAGAAATGTGACTAAAAAACCATGCTGTTTTTTTTTTAAAAACATGTTATTTATACAAAAATTATGACTAAAAACCATGGAAATTAATATATTTGTGACCTTAAAAATCCAACGCTGTTTTTTTTAAATCATTGTTTTTTAACAGAAAAATCGTGACTAAAAAAACATGGCTATTATATTTTATTCGACCAAAAAAGTTCTTTTATAAACATTTGAAAAAAATCACGACTAAAAAAACACGGATGTAAATATCAGGGAAGTTAGTTTTCTTTAGAAAATTGTCTTTAGAAACTTATAAACAAAATTGTCTTTAGAAACTTATAAACAAAGAATGCTGTTAATATTGAAATCATGTTTATTAGAACTGTACTAGGTCTTAGAATAAAATATCTACGTAGAATCTATTCACTCCATAAAACCTTTCGGAGACCAGCGCCATCCTCAGTCTTTCTGTAAAATTTGGTGAAATGGACAATGAATTTTCACTGTTCCTTTGAAAAACATTTGACTGAATGACTTACTGAGGATGGAGCTAGTCTCCGAAAGGTTTTATAGAGTGAATAGATTCTTTGTGGATATTTTATTCTAAGACCTGGTACGGTTCTAATGGATATTAAAATATCTTATGTGACCAAAAAATCCATGCTGTTTTTTGAATGTTTTTGTTACAAAAAAGTCATGACTAAAAAACACGGATATTTATATACTTTATTTTACCATTAACAACCATGCTGTATTTTTTAAAATAAACATCTTTTTTACAGAAAAATCACGAATAAAAAATGTGGATATTAATATATTTTATGTGCCAAAAAAAACATGCTGGTTTTTGTAAATCATGTTTTCTTAACCGAAAAAAATCATGACTAAAAAACATGGACATTAATGACTTATGGTGAAAAAAACATGGTTTTTAAAATGTCATGTTTTTTGGTCAGATAAAATTTAATAACACATGTTTTTTGTAAGAAATCTTTTTTTCAGAAAACATGGTTTTTTGGTCACATAAAATATATTAATACCCATGTTTTTTTTACAGATTAGATTAGTCATTAGTTTTAGCCTCCCTACCCAGCAACAAATGCGATCCAAAGAGAGGAAGGAAGATTATGAAACAAGATCAAAGTTGAAGAAGACAGTAGTAGGGGCTGAAAAACAGGACAGCAGTGAACCGAAAAAAAGGTGGTCCTTAACATCACAAAAACATTTCATTTCAACAAAAAGAAGGCCTACCTAACTCTCAGCTTGGGCCCTTACATTGTCCCCCTGGGAGTGCTAGTTCCCATAGATACAATAATTGTATCCCCCTGAGGGGTGTTTTTTTACAAAGAATTCGTGACCAAAAAATTAATAATAATAACTTTTTAATAAAAAAAACATGTTTAAAAAACGAGGATTTTTTGTTAACATAAAATATGTTAATATCCATGATTTTAAGACATGATTTTTCATTAAAAATACATGAAATAAAACAGCATGGTTTTTTGGTCGCATAAAATATATTCATATCCAGGTTTTCTTATACATCATTGTTTGTAAAAAAGCATATTTTTTAAAAAACAGCATGGGGTTTTTTAGGTCTCTCATAAATATATTCATGTTTTTTTAGTCATGATTTTTTAGTACAAAAACATTTTTTTGGTCTCAAATATATTATTCATGTTTTTTCAGTCATGATTTTTTTAGTAAAAAATGTGTTTTTTTTTAACTGCATGGGGCTTTTTAGGTCACATAAAATATATTGTTTTTTAGTCATGATTCTTTGTAAAAAAAACAGCATGGTTATATTTGGTACCAGAGAATATATTAATATTCATTTTTATTAGTCAGAATTTGGTCAATGTGAAGTTTAATGCAATCATGGAAATTAAAAATTATATTCCAAACAATCACTAAAGGAACCCATTTAAGAACGTTTTACAGGAACGAAATTCTGCTCGCTGATGCTTCATTTTCGAATCATTGAACTTTGAAGTTGGACTTCCCGAGTCCAAGGAAGCGAGCGTAATTTAATTAAAAACGGAAGCTAACCCCCTATTACAAACGTAAAGAGGTTGGGTCGTGAGGGGGAGGCACAGTTCTTCTAGCGAAAATTATAAATAAAGCTTCTAACCCACCCATTAACGTGACGACCACAATCTTGTTTACATCGGCTCCAAGATGGCGACCACCATGGGCGCTGCCATCTTAGAGCCGATGTCAACAAGATTGCGGTCATCACTCAGATGGGTTGGTTAGAACGTGGAGGGAGTATATATGGAGGGAGCATAGCCGTCTGTGAAGAGAACCAGTTTTTGAGATTTCTCCTGTGTCTGTGGTAACCAATAGCCGTCTCGCGAGTGTGACGTCAGCACGGAAGCCAGTTACCTACCAACTACGCTAGAGTGCGCACGCGCTTGCTGAATGCTCCTTCCAGCTGTTTAGTTAATCATTCAGTCATTAATGATTAATTTGGGATTCTAAGACTCCGAAAGATAATAAATTGTGTTTTCTCACTTGAGGACACTTAATAATATCAAAATTACTAGCAAAGATACATTAAGAGTTGAAAACTATAAAGATTACAGGCCCTTGATTATAAAAAATTGGAGCGACTTGCACGCGCACCTCACCCTTTGACTTGTGGTGAGGTACTAATCTTGCTTTGGAAAATGAGAGCCATTGAGAGGAAGGGTTGTAGGGAAGGTGGGTGGAGCAACTTCAGCCAAGCGTCTGTGGTTGGCTCAGAATCGGGCATTCACACTGCCCGAGTGTTTCATCTTTTGCAGCCAAATTGAGCCCGATCGGAGTGCGCTATGCTCCCTCCATATATCCTAGCTCCATGGGTTAGAAGCTTTATTCATAATTTTCATTAGAAGAACTGTGCCTCCCCCTCCCGACCCAACCTCTTTACGTTTGTAATAGCTTCCGTTATTAATTAAATTCCGTTTCACGCGCTCGCTTCCTTTGGTGCAAAGGCCAACTTCAAAGTTCAATTATTCGAAAATAACGCATCAGCGAGCAGAATGTCATTCGTGTAAAACGTTCTTAAATGGGTTCCTTTAGTAATTCCTGGGATCGCTAATTATTATTTTCTGATTGCATTAAACTTCACATTGACCCAGAATTTTTTGTAAAAAAAACATGTTTTTAAAAAAACAGCATATTTTTTTGGTCACCTTAAATATATTAATATCTATGGTTTTTAGTCATTGTTTTGTAATGAAAACATGAAAAATAAACCATACAGTAAAAGTGGTGGCAGATAACCCACAATTACCTAGAGTCTAAGAGGTACAGCAGGAGCCACAGAACTTATATTGATGGAGTCAAAATTCAGAGCTTATTATGGTAAATCTGAAGGATGTGTCAGTTATCGATTTTCCAATTTTTGGTGCCTGAACCTAATTAATTGAATCAAATTAAACAAGTTTTCTTTTACGCACCTTCCGTCTCAAATGAGTATTTTACGATTTATAGCGATAAGTTTAGTTTCGTCTTTGATGACCAATGCGCTCGAATAAACAGCTACTCATCGATTTTCGAATTTTTGTTGCTCGAATCATGGTAATAACATCGAAATAAACAACTTTTCTTCTATACACTTTTCTCGTCAAAAGAGTATTTAACGAGGTATAGCGGTAGGTTTGGTTTCGTCTTTGATGACGATCGCGCTGGAAGCGAGTGCGCATTGCAGTGTTGCTGTCCGACGTGCTCCTTGAATTACTTGCCGCTTCAAACACAGGAGTTGCGGTAAGTCATTTACCGCTATAACTAATAAAATACTCATTTGAGACGGAAAGTGCATAGAAGAAAACTTGTTTATTTCGATCTAATTAACTATGCTTAGGTTAGGCATCAAAATTTACAAAATCGATAACTGACATATCCTTCAGATTTACCCTTGTTATCTCTGCAAAGTCTGATTTTTTTGGTCACATAAAAATAAAATCAGGCATAGTAGAGATAGTAAGCTCTGAATTTTGACTCCATCAATATAAGTTCTGTGGCTCCTGCTGTTCCTCTTAGACGCTTCTAGGTAATTGTGGGTTATCTGCCACCACTTTTACTGTATGGTTTCTTTTTGATGTTTTTATAACAATGAAATGACTAAAAAACATGGATATTAATATATTTCAGGTGTCCAAAAAAAAACCCAGACATATGCTTAACAAAATTTAGGTGTGCAAAAAAAAACAAAAAAACAAAAAAACGCATAAAAAACACGTTTTTTTGCAAAAAAAACGCAATCAAATAAAACCGTTTTTTTGCATCACTAGTTGCAAATAGTAATTAAATTTGGGGTATTTGTGCGTATCCAAAAAAAAGTTTCATCAGTCTTGAATGAAAACGTATATAATTAGAAACTCAGCAAGATCCTACAGCTGTCAGGAAATAAGATCGGATTTCATAAAGCAGTTTGAATATAAAGACGGAACAACAGGGAAGAATCTAAGTACTGCATTGAAAACATGTAACAGGCAAACCAAAGTTTGGACTGTATAGGCTATAAGTGCATGATAAACATGCTGGGTTTGGATAGTATTTAGCGGCACACATTCTACCATGTTTGGAGACCCTGTGCCCACACTTCATCGTATTTTTAAATCGGTTCAAGTTTTTATGTACTGATCTGTTCTATGCTTGTCATTATCGGATTGCAATAAATTCTTTGATTTTCAGGTCGTCATAAGAGGCCAGCGACTGTTTCCAGCGTGAAGTCAGCAGTCGCATCGACATCCGGAACGACTGCAGCGACATATTCGTCTGTCGCAGCAGCAGTGGATTCAAGTTCGAATGAGCAAATGGGTCCCAGCACGGAAGTTTTACGAAGTCCTCTTGGACCATTGCAACGCCCATTTATTGCGAGGAAATTAGCGAGGAATTCTGGACGCAGCTATTTCACGCGAAACGGTATATATGTGTAGAGGAAAAATTTGAATATCACCAGTGTAACTGCCGTTACAACTGTAATGACTTAACAGAAAATAAACGCAAAAATTTATTCGAAAGATTTTGGAGTAGTCAAAATTGGCAAGCGCAGTGAAAATATCATTATCAGTACAATAACTGAAAACCCGCCAAAAAGAGTGTACGCAAGTAGTAAGAAGTATAATTCTCGCACTTATGTATAAGAAAGTTTTAGGGTTTGTAATGAATTGTATCTCAAAACCCTTCTAATTTCTAAAATGCGAATCGAATATTGTTTGAACAAGAAATGTAAAGGGAAAATGTGCTCTATTGATAAAAGGGGATCAGTTTGCTATAACAAAGCATCAGAATATTTCAATGAAAATCTGTCAAAACCGATTCTTTACGATCTTTATATCAAAAACCAAACCGAATGTAATGCCAAATGTGTGAATAAACCCATTTTCTACAGGGAATTTGCCAAGTATAGGATTGGTATTTATGTTCCACTGATACCTGTACTGTTTGCGATGCAGCGGCATTGAAAATGAAATCGGCAGATTTGGTGAGCAAAATGGATATTGAATCAGACCTGGAAAAGATCATAGTAGAGCTCAAAATGCCGAATCAGTCCAGAGAGCTAGCAAAAAATGATTCATCTCTATTGTCATTTACGTTTGATATGCAGAAAACTCAACCACTGCCACGACTAAATACTGCATCCGTGTGTTATAAGCGTCAACTTAGGGTGTATAACGTAGGTATTAATACTGGAAAAGACAACGGAGGTCATATGGCAATGTGGCTAGAGAGTGAAGGAAAACGAGGATCAAAAGAAATCTGTTCAAGCATTTTAGCATACCTGAATTCTATAGATTGTTCCCAAATAAAAAATGTTCAAACATTCAGTGATGCTTGCAGGGGACAAAATGGAAACAAGTAGTGCTTCTTCATGTACATGTGTGACATCAAAGCGTTTGAGTCTTGGGAGCACACTTTCAAGGAAACTGGCCATAGCTATTTGCCCGATGATCGAGATTTCGCAATTATTGAAAAAAAGGCTAAGAACAAATTAATCTATTCAAAAGAAGAATGGTGCGATTTGGTCTCAAAATCAAGGAAAATTAATCCATTCAAAGTTATTGACTTGAAAGATAGATTTGTTGGGATAGATACACTCGTTGGTTCCCGCCACTTCAATCCAACTCGCACAAATGCTGGTACAAAATTCAATTTTATGAAACTGAGAGCCTTTAAGGTCGCTAGAAATTCTGCAACAGTCTTCTACAAGACAACAGAAAGTGACGAGGAATACCAACTTGACTATCCTACGAAGCCAGGCAATGAAATAATTTTGGAAAGTTCATCGGACAGTATTTTCATCAGCAAGGAAAAATATGAAGACTTACTACACCTGCAAAATTTCGTACCACCCATCTACCAAAATTTTTACAAAGATCTTCCTCACGCCTAATGTTTCGCAACTGCTTAGATTACATCTGGCAACACTGCTAACCCGCAATCTGGCATCACTGTCAGCGTTACTGGTACGACAATCTTGAATCCAGCCGTGCCGTTCAAACGAAGTGTTGACGAGTCGAGTGAAGTGCAATGTCGCCGCCTCAAGTTAAATTAAAAAGTTTTCAGTTATTTGGTGTCAGAATAAATCTAAAAATTTACCCTAGATATTTCAATGCCCTGGTTTCAATTTTAAAGAATTGATTGCGCCGAGTGGAATTGTCCAGTTAAATGATTTTAATGTCGAATTCATGTTTGCAGCCGCCATTTCAAAAACACCGACTACCGAAGAATCCTATCGGCATTAAAGATACACTAAGTGGTGTTGAAAACTGGTGTTGTGCTGTGGTTTTATGATCACAGGACTTTGGAACTGGAAGGTAAGAAATTGAACTTTGAATATTATTTAAATTTAATTTAAAAAGGATTGCTCATAACTGATTTTTTTTCCCTTGATGAAGTTGTATCTCTCTATCAAATCTTTGGAACCAGATGCAGTAGACCAGTTCAAATTCGATATGCTAGTTCCATAGGAAAATGCTGTTGACTCGCCTGAAATTTGAAGCATAAAGGAAATAAAGAAATAAGAATATAATGTGCACACATTCTATGCTGATCAATGACATACTGCTTATTTAAAAAAAAATTAATATTATAAGCTTTTCATTCCAAAAAGGTAACATAAATCTTGTGGTAGGGTGCTATCATCTCTAATAGTATTTAAAATTTTTATGTGTAAATTATTCTGGAAGTAAAATGAGATGACAAATTTTACCAGGTTTACCATGAAAAAACTTCACTGGCATTGTTGAAATTTTGATCTCTCCTTTATGTTGAAATTAGCAAGTAGTGAGCTTAGAATCTGCAGTGCTCAGCATGAAAGCTAGTTTGGACTGCAGACAGTAAAACTTGTGTTCTGTATATTGAATGCATTTTCAGAATAGCTTGACTATGTGAGGGCCTGAGCTAAAGGTTAGGTAGGCTTACTTTTTGTTGCAATAGAATAGGTTTTTGTTTTGTTACGGACCATCTTTTTTCGGTTCACTGCTGTTCTGTTTTTCAGCACCTACTACTTTCTTCTTCAACTTTTTCTTGCTTCATGAACTTCTTTCTTAGCTCACTGTTTTTGTGCACCTTATGCATAAATTCCTCCTTCCCTCAACTCCATACTAAATGGTGCCTTATCCCTTCCTTTCTTAGAAAATATTTGTCGTGGTTATGGGAAGCTAAAACTTTCTTATTTAATAATAATAATAATAATAATAATAATAATAATAATAATAATAATAATAATAATTCAGAGTACCTAGCTCTTTTTTCTTGTGTAGCCTAGCTAATCTGAAGTTTTTAGATTAACTCATAATAACTTTCTATTTTGTAGCTAAATGTCAAGGTGAAAGATGACAAGAGAGATGCAAAATCTTGTCTATGATTTTCCATTGTAAAGTGCTACTTTTTATGGCAATCAGTTTTTTGAAAATGCTAATCATCATCTAATTTTTATGGCAATGATATTTTTGAAATTTTTTTTATAGATATCTAACTGTTCTATGCTTACCATTCATGGTGAGCTTCTATCAATATTTTTGAGATATGAGGTGAAAATTCATGCTGCTTATCATAATTTTATTGTGACTGCTTCAAAAATGTTATGTGAAGCAACAGAGCCTCTGCACTCCTTTTATGTTTCTTAATAGAAGTAAAGTGAGTCTGGTAATCCACTAAGGAATACATACAAGCGAAAATGCAATGTAGAACATTCTCCAGATTAAGGGCTGATTTCTTTACTTGTCATTTTTTATGAGTCCTACCAAATTGGCATTTGTTTTTTTTTAGACTTGTTTTTTTATATATAAGTAGAGATGTGACTCAAAAAAAAACCATGCAGTTTTTTTTAAAAAAACGTTCTTTTTACAAAAAAAACCGTGGTCAAAAAAAGTGGCTATTTTTTTTAATATTTTGCCAGGAAATAACTTAGCAAGAAAAAGAACCACATTACATTATTTGTTTTCATGTCAAATTACAAAATAAAACAGCATACTTCTTAATTGATGGTTTTCCATGGTTTTATGAAATTTTTCATTTTCTGCGGTTTCATGCTTTGATATTTCATTTTTTTACAATACATGTGAATGACCTTCAACTCCCAAAATGGTGTGTTATAATAACATATCTTTACTTATGGTCATTGATAGAAATGTGACTAAAAAACCATGCTGTTTAAAAAAAAACATGTCATTTACACAAAATTATGAATAAAAACCATCGATATTAATATATTTAGGCGACCTTAAAAATCCAATGGTGTTTTTTTAAAAACATTGTTTTTTAACAGAAAAATCTTGACTAAAAAACATGGCTATTATATTTTATGGGACCAAAATAATTTTTTTTTAAATAACATTTTAAAAAAAATCATGATTAAAAAAACACGGATATAAATATCAGGAAAGTTATTTTTCTTTAATCGAATTGTTTTAGAAACTTATAAACAAAGAATGCTGTTAACATTGAAATCATGTTTATTAGAACTGTACTAGGTCGTAGAATAAAATATCTACAAAAAATCTATTCACTCCATAAAACCTTTCGGAGACCAGCTCCATCCTCAGTCATTCAATATAATTTGGTAAAATGGATAATGAATTTTCACCGTTCCTTTGAAAAACATTTGACTGAATGACTTACTGAGGATGAAGCTAGTCCCCGAAAGGTTTTATAGAGTGAATAGATTCTTTGTGGATATTTTATTCTAAGACCTGGTACGGTTCTAATGGATATTAATATATCTTATGTGAATAAAAAATCCATGCTGTTTTTTGAATGTTTTTGTTACAAAAAAGTTGTGACTAAAAAACACAGATATTAATATACTTTATTTTACCATAAACAACCATGCTGTATTTTTGGAAAAAATCTTTTTTACAGAAAAATCATGATTAAAAATGTGGATAGCAATATATTTTATGTGCCAAAAAAACCTTGATGGTTTTTTTAAATCACGTTTTCTTTACCAAAAAATCATGACTAAAAAACATGGATATTAATGACTTTTTGTGAAAAAAATATGGTTTTTAAAAGGTCATGTTTTTTTTGGTCAGATAAAATTTAATAACACTCATGTTTTTTGTGAAAAATCTTTTTTTCAAAAAGCATGGTTTTTTGGTCACATAAAATAAATTAATATCCATGTTTTTTTACAGATTAGATTAGTCATTAGTTTTAGCCTCCCTAACCAGCAACAAATGCGATCCAAAGAGAGGAAGGAAGATTATAAAACAAGACCAAAGTTCAAGAAGACAGTAGTAGGTGCTGAAAAACAGGACAGCAGTGAACCAAAAAAAGGTGGTCCTCAACATAACAAAAACATTTTATTTCAACAAAAAGAAGGCTTACCTAACTCATAGCTTGGGCCCTCACATTGTTCCTCTGGGAGCGCTAGTTCCCATAGATACAATAATTGTATCCCCCTGAGGTTTTTTTTTTACAAAGTCGTGACCAAAAAATTGATAATAATTTTTTAATAAAAAAACATGTTTTAAAATAAACAATGATTTTTTTGGTAACATAAAATATGTTAATATCCATGATTTTAAGACACAATTTTTTATGAAAAGTACATAAAATAAAACAGCATGGTTTTTTGGTCGCATACAATATATTCATATCCAGGTTTTCTTATACATCAATGTTTGTGAAAAAACATATTTTTTAAAAAACGACATGGGTTTTTTTAGATCTCATATATATATATATTCATGTTTTTTTAGTCATGATTTTTAGTACAAAAACATTTTTTTGGTCTCACAAATATATTATTCATGTTTTTTGCTGTCATGATTTTTTAGTAAAAAACATGTTTTTAAAAAAAACTGCATGGGGCTTTTTAGGTCATATAAAATATATTGTTTTTTAGTCATGATTCTTTGTAAAAAAACAGCATGGTTATATTTGGTACCAGAAAATATATTAATATTCATTTTTATTAGTCAGAATTTTTTGTAAAAAAACATGTTTAAAAAACACAGCATATATTTTTTTGGTCACCTAAAATATATTAATATCTATGGTTTTTAGTCATTTTTTTTGTATTGAAAACAAAAAAGAAACCATACAGTAAAAGTGGTGGCAGATAACCCACAATTACCTATAGGAGTCTAAGAGGTACAGCAGGAGCCACAGAACTTATATTGATGGAGTCAAAATTCAGAGCTTATTTTCTCTGCAAAGTCTGATTTTTTGGTCACATAAAAATAAAATCAGACATAGTAGAGATAGTTGGCTCTGAATTTTGACTCCATCAATATAAGTTCTGTGGCTCCTGCTGTTCCTCTTAGACGCCTCTAGGTAATTGTGGGTTATCTGCCACCACTTTTACTGTATGGTTTCTTTTTGATGTTTTTATAACAATAAAATGACTAAAAAACATGGATATTAATATATTTTAGGTGTCCAAAAAAAACAGACATGTACTTAACAAAATTTAGGTGTGTAAAAAAAACAAAAAAAAAGCACATAAAAAACACGTTATTTTTGCAAAAAAAACGCAACCCAATTAAATTTTTTTTTTCATCACTATATATAAGGCTATGTGACAATGGGATTGTTATTAAATAACACCGATAAATTGACGTATATTACCCAACAATAACTGTTAATGAAAAATTGTGAGAACCAGCGTGAGTGTGTTACCTTGTTTGGTTGTACTTGAACCTATGAACAGTGCCTTATTTGTTGTACTTGATGCTATGTTCAGTACTTCACTGCCTATTACGCTTAATTTTTCCTTTTTTCTTTAATTTTTTTTTAATTTTAGATCTCTATTTTGCTCTTTTTCCCTATCACTTTCTCCCTTTTCACTCTTTGTGTTTTTACATTCTGTATTACACTATAGTTTATCATTGCCTCCGTTTCCTTGTGTATGCATTGCAATATTGCTTCATATTCAACATCATCTCTCTGTACAGCTGAACCTTTTTATTAAATTCTCTCACCTGCATCTTCATTCATCATATTTCCAGTGACAAATTTCAATCTGTACCCTTACTACCAACTAAAATGTGTGCTTATTGAGCCAGAAACAAATTCAAAAACTGCTAACATGAGAAATTCACTAATTTTTATTTGCCTTTCAGGTACCAGATGAAACTGAAATAATTTCAACGTCATCAAGGTGGATGAAGAGGAGCTAAAAGCTGCTGCGATATTCAACTGAACCACCAATATTGGAGGAATTTTTGCTGCGGGAAGTGGAAGATGCTGCCGCTAGAGCTCCGGTTACCTCGTCATGAAAACAGACATGCATCACCAGCAGCAGAAGAAATTCTTTGACTCACTGCACTATAAGTTGTTCCATTTTCAGTGAGCAAGTTTCCTGTTTCCATCTTTTTGTGTCATTTCAAAAGCACATTCGGTCTGTTGATCTGTACAAGGGACTTGAATTGTGCAGTAAATCTTTCGTGCTATTATTTTTATGAGAGGCTCTTGCAGTATCAGTTGAATCAAATCAGCCACTTACTAGGCTTCAGCAAAAATGTTTGTGAATTAATTCATGATAACTGCCCTAAACATCCCACCTACTGTTCCAGAATAAAAATGTAAATAAAGTTTTTCTTCAGATGTAGAACATTATAGTCAATCAGAGCTTACAATAGAGCTCTGCAGGGTACACTGTAAAAAATTTCACCGTGATTTCACGGTAAAATGTCTGGCAACTTCGCTGCCAACAAAAAACCGTGAAAAAAACGGTAAAACCTGGGGGCAAAAAACGGTAAAAAACCGTGATTTCTAAGGAGTTTCCGTACTTTAAACGGTAATACCAGGAAATAAAAACCGGTAAAAAACTGTAATTTATACGAAATTGCCGTGAAATAACAGCATAACCTGGGCACTGAAAACGGTAGAAACCAGTAATTTCTTTTGATTTGCCGTGAAAAAACTGGAAAAAATGAATGTATTTTTTTATTATTGGTCGAATAACCGTATAAAATGCAAGTAATCGTGACAAAAAAGATGAAATTTTTTAATTGCTCAGTTGCCAAGAAAAAACAATCGCTCTTTGAAACTTTCAAATACGATATAGTACAAGCCATATATCGTAGAAAACTGTTGAAATTTGTGCAAAAGAATAGTTTACCTAATGCAATAGAATGCTATCACGGCTTCCATTGGTCAACCGTCAACTAACATCTTACGTCATGAAACTTCAACATGGAACTTGCGTCACTTGCAGACGTAAGTTGTTTCCGCTGATCATGCTCAGCAGCTTACATTGGCTTGAAGTCAACTATTTGTAAATACGTTCAATTGGCGTTACTTATATAAATACTCGAAAACCTCGTAACGAAAGGTCAATGACTGGAACAATGACGATTTAGTATTGCAACGTTTATTATTGGCTTCCTAAAGAAAACCATATCCGCTACGAAAAAAGAATGGTAACTACGAACGAATGGTAACTATTTAAAATGGATTCACTGTTTATTATAATACAAGAAGTCATGCCATTCTTTTCTCACAGTAACGACAAGTTCATTAAACGAATTTTAAACTAATCATAACAAAATAAATCACAAACTTCCCGTGTTCCTCTTTCCTTCAATTGACACTTCAAAATGTCTTCCTTGGTAAAAATACACTCTTAAATAAATCAAAACATAACTCGAGCGTTTACATCAATGGATCTCGAATCAGCATCATCGTAACTCTTACAGTTGTCTGTTTATTTGTCACAAAAGTACAATAAAATTAGTAGGATTGATCTGAACTAATATCAAGAACAAAGTAAAAGTTCGTCTGCATCACACACGGCTACAGAAATTAAATAATTCCAAGTTGAATATTTCTCAGGTTTAGATATTTTTCGTCAACTAAACTAATTAGCTTAATTCAATACGTATTACTGCCACTAAAATTATCAAATTCTCAAATGCTTCACTAGATATCATAATCAGATCAGGAGACCGAGCATGAATTACGAGCGGAAAGCTTTCACACTATCTCCTTCGCTGAAGTTCACAGTCCTCCAAGATCCTCCCCATAAAAACCGAGTGGAAGTTACAGCTTGCAAAGTACATTTCACAGAACAATATGGCTTAAAATAGATTACACATTTAAAGTCGAATTTTAAGATTCTAGAAACCACTTTATCAATAAGAAATCATACCAACTTCAAAAAACATTATTGTGAATAACAATCTAATTTTTTATTCCATATTTTGTTCCTTGTACATAATTTTATGAAATTACCTACTAATAATCATTCCCCTATTTTTTCAGAACATTTTTCATTTTATATAATATACATGCAATATATGAGGTACGTATGTTCAGAATACGTTTCCGCATAGGTTATGGCAAAACACGAATATAAATCATAAAGTAATCAAGTGTTATGTCTAACAGTCAAAGGTTCTGTTATATATGTCTAATAGAATAGAAATAATAAAAATATATAAATTGAGGCACTAACAAAAGAAAGTTTCTACAACCATAATAATTACTTCAAGGCTTCCACATCACGCATTTCGTGACGAACATTGAAAATCTTAAATCCCTGCCTTGAGAGGGCTAATATAGCTCGAGATGTTTAATGAAGAAAAACGATCTCATTACCTAATTCAACAGGCCAAACAGTGTAACCATCCAATCCACTATAAATAAGCGGCAATTACAATAAACACGATTCGTCGAACTGCAAAGAAATAAAGATACGCAGTGAATAGTCAATTTGCGAAGCGAGTGTTGCAAGAGGAGAAATACAAGAGTTTTCAACAAAGACTGCATATCAATGGAAATATATTTATGTAACAGTTGTTGGCCATAAACGCGAGAATCTACTATAAATATTACTAAACAAAAATATGAGAGAAGCTAAACAGTAAATGTTGGTAGGTGAAAAAATTTGAAGATCTTACGGGGTTCTTGCAAAGAACTCAACTCGACTACCATGAGAGTCGACTGGGAGGGCATCAGATGCTTACTTACAACGTTCACATCTCAGTCCATTCAAAATCTGCGAGGCCATTGATGAACGAGAGCACCTTCGGGTTCATTGCATACCTTTTTCTATTTTTCTCCACGGCCATCTTGGTACCTCTTCCAGGATTTATCCGCACAAAGCATCTGTAATGAAAAATGATAAATAGTTTTTTTCTAAGATTCATTCCTTTATTTCTCCCTCTGAGCAAGTACATTAGATTAGATGACAGTTTAAGCCTCCCTAACCGAAAAAAGCGTTCTAATGAGAATAAGGAAGTATTTAGTATGGAGATAAGAGAATGCAGAATCTATACAGATAGGGCATAGAAACAGTAAGTTGCGAAAGAAGTTTAAGAAATAAGATAAGAGTTGAAGAAGAAAATATTAGATGCTGAAAGACAGGACAGCAGTGAACCGAAAAAGAGTGGTCCTCGACATAACAAAAAACGTTTTATTTCAACAAAAAAAGACCTACCTAACTCTCAGCTCGGACCCCCAGACATTTTCCCCTGGGAGTGCTGATTCCTATTGATACAATAATTAGAACTAGTGAAATAAGTGTTAGATACAAAGATTTTTAAATTTATAGGTAGACCTAACGTTTTCAGCGCTGAGTTTTATTTTTCCTCAGTAAAATTCGTTTTAAAATTCGCAAGGCATACGATCTCGGAGACATGAACATGGATCATTCGTATTCTGGACAAAAGAAGGTAATAAATTGTTTTCCCATCGAATCGCAATGAGAAAAATTGTGTGATAGTGATTTCACTACAAATAATTGCCTTCCTGCATCTTGAACACAAATAATTCTTACGCATGTCGATCATATCGTCGTTTGCGCGCTGAAAACGATTTTTACCCTTATGACCGCAGGAGTGTATTGAGTGTTATTGATCAAGTATATTGAGTGTCTCGTTGCAGGAGCGTAAGGTTTTAACCCAAGAGCACACAGTAAATTCAATTTCATTTCTAGAACTCACTTCATCTACATAAAAATTACCATTTAACAGGACGTTGTATCAAAGAATACAAAATTCAAAAATATTCTAATCCCAGAACGTATTCAGGATATCGCGTGTGGATCGATGTGTGCTATGAGCCAAGTTAGAAAATACGTTTAATAAGTATTTGCATCACGTAAATAAATTCCAGGAATACACAGTGATAATTACCAAAGAATTACAAGCAACCGATGCTAATTCAGAACCAAGGCATTTTACTGTAACACGATATCAGTGTATATATAAGTATTTATTTGAACAGTTTGCGGCATTCAAGTTCTTAACATCAACACTACATTAAAATTAAATTTGTATCATACCGGAGAGGTGGCCTTAAAATTTCCACAGTAATTGCTCGTTGGTCATCAAAAAGAGGAAAAATCTTCGAGCAGCGAAGAAGTTAATGAATTTATTGACTAAGTTTAACATGACTGGATTGAAATTAAAAGCTTTACTAAGAATTCTTTGAACTATTCGTAAAATTCAGACCATTTGCAAATACCTCTGATTGAATTCCAGCGTCGCAGCTGCTTCGGGAGGGTACTTGTAGTTGAAGCAGTAATATGTTGCAAACAGTGCAGAGAGCCCAGATGTGAATGTCATCTAGTTTTCCATCACGACAGTCCCATCCAATGCAAGCATAAACGAACTGGCGGTCAGAGTAGACTCTGCACCTGCAACACAAACGCTCATCAACAAACCTGATGTGGTCCTAAGTTGGTGCGAAAAAACTGCGTTTCACTCCTACTGAAGATAAAGAAAATCTCTTACAAAAAATTTCGATTACAATACATTCTTATATTCGTGAATAAAACTCATACAAAGCTTGCATTTTGGATCTTGAATCCATTCTTATTCTCAAAATCATTAATTAAGCTACCCATGGAAGAAAATGTAATTTTTCCTGCTGGTTGGTTCAAAATGCTTGGCCACATATCATGAAATATCAGCTCTTGATACTTTTTTGCCTTCTATGAAGACTCTTGACTCAGAAATATGTGCGTTGTATTTCCATTCTATAGCGTATATATTGAAATGACAATTTCGTCAAGTTGATCATTCTGTTGAAGGTTTTCGGAAAAGTTTCCAAGATTTATAAAAATTGTTATAATATATTTCCATAGAATGACACCAGACGAAAAATATCAATCAAAGCGTGGCATGGAATTCATTCACGATTGGCTGTATTGATAAGACACCGTCCAGGTCGGCCTCAAATTATTTTTTTAAATACTTCATACCAGCTTTTGGAGGTTATCTGATGAAGTGGTGGAATTAACTAAGTATCAAGATACCCCACGGGGGTAAAATTTAGTGGCAAAGGTTAAAATGTACTCTCTTACATTGAGGCAGGTATGTTGTGTTACTTACCATTTATTACAATGTGAGGGTGCAGATGGAGTCTAGAATCCTCGATCTCCTGCACGGACTTCTCATCCTGCAATAAAATATAATGATTAGCACATTTTTCTCAGTGGCGTAGATGATTTAGTAGAAAGTCTCCGCAAGGGTTGTTTTAATATTGTTAAGCTTATAACTAAGAGTAGAAGAAACTTAACTTGAAGGAATCCCGCCTTGAAATGAACGCAAAATTTTCCATCATAGCCAGCATATCAAATTTCATAACACTCCAGGATAATTTTAAGCAGACGCAGCACTACTATGTTGAATTTTGGCACTTATGTTTATGGAAAAAATTAGAAAATAATGAAAGCACTGGAAATAATGCAAGAAATATATGCATGAAAGGATAGAGGAGAGTTGCTGATATTATAAGCTTCTATGGATTTGAATGAAGATTGAATGGTTAGATTAGATTAGCTATACTCTTATGTTAGTTCAAGCCTCCCTAACCGCTACAAAAAAACGTATCACAGAGAGAAAGGCATCATTTAGCATGGAGATAAGAGAATACAGAATCTATGCAAATGGGGTACAGAAACAGTAAGTTGAGTAAGAAGTTCATGAAACAAGATAAAAGTTGAAGAAAGTAGTAGGTGCTGAAAAACAGGACAGTAGTGAACCAAAAAAGGTAGTCCTTAACAAAGCAAAAGCATTTTATTTCCGCAAAAAAGGCCTACCTAACTCTCAGCTTGGCCCCTCACATTTTCCCCCGGGAGTGGTAATTCCCATAGATACAATAGTTCATCTCCCTGAGGGGAATTTGAATGGATAAAATTTATAAAAATGAACATATGAACATCCGCAGTACTCAGCTTGAACACTTTGAACATAACATCTTGTTTTCCTTGAAACAGGCCATGGCACTCAAAATAGCTCCTGGCAATTCAGAAAGCGTGTTGCCCGAGTTCAGTTTTGCATTTTTATAATCCATATTGATTTGGATTACGTCACGAGATTTCACTTACCTAACCATCCACAATAAAATTCTTCGTGCTCTGCTGTGGTGCGTCGCCTGCACTTGATCTCTTATGTTAACTCCTGTTAATTCTTCAAAATGGATGAACAAACATTGAACCAATCCCACTTGCAGGCAGTTCAGCTACAGTGTTGAGGTCTGATGCACTTGCAGCAGGTTGTACATCTGTGAAAAAAACAATACATAGTAAAATGAAATTAACACTGTCTCGGTATGATTAAGTCCCTAAAATTAAACAAGACTACAAATACAATAAACGTCAAAAATTTGAAATTAAATACTGCAAATGCCCCTAATATTTTTGTTTTCAAAACTGCATGAGGAACTCATTCATTCACTAGCTCTCTAAAAAGAGAAATGTTCTATTAGCTACAATGAAAAAGGGAAATGTAGGGAGTTTTGGGTGGTTCACTTTGGAACTCCTCACTTCAATTCTAATACAATTTAATATTTCTAAAAATACTTTAATTTCCTAATATTGATTTTCAATATTTACATAACAATTTCTTTCATCAATTGGTTTGTGAATTTTTGGAGAAATAGGAGATCTGTTTATTTTTTGAGCAACAAAATTTTTTCAAAATTATATTGCAAATAAGAAAATCAACTTCTGAAGTAACTCAAAGTATAATTCTAGTCAATTCTGACTCTCCCTAATCACACAACAAGGGTGTTTCAAAGAGAGGGAGGCATCATATAATATGGTATCAGGGGACATGAAAATCTATGCACAAGATATGCCCCCACATCTAGCACATAGAAATAAATTTGGAAGCAATTCACAAAACCAGATGAGAGGTGAAGAATAAATGGATGGAAGCAGAAAAAAGCAACAGTGAACCAAAAGTGAACTAAAAGTAGAAAAGTAACTAGCCAAAGAAAGAACTTATCATCCCCTGGAACACTGATATCAATAAAAATAATAAGATTAAGATTATAAGTCAGTTTAAGCCTCCCTAACCGCTACAAAAAAAGAGCGTATCAAAGAGAGGAAGGAGGAAGGCACCATTTAGTATGGAGATTAGAGAATGAGGAATCTATGCAGAAGGGGCATAGAAACAGTAAGTTGAGAAAGAAGATTATGAAGCAAGAAAAAGTTGAAGAAGAAAGTAGTAGGTGCTGAAAAAACAGGACAGCAGTGAACCAAAAAAAAGACGGTCCATAACAAAACAAAAACCTATTCTATTTTAACACAAAGAAAGCCTACCTAACTTTTAGCTCGGGCTCTCACAAAGTCCCCCTGGGAGTGCTAATTCCCATAGATACAATAGTTGTATCCCCCTGAGGGGCAATAGAAACAATAGAACATTAAGTACCATATACAATCATTTTTTTCAAGTGTCATAAAATTATGCATAATTGTATGGCTTGAATATTTCAAACACAAACGGCACTCTTGGAGGTACACAAAAAATGTATAAACCTCTTAGTAACTATATTTGATGTTGTCAGTTCTTTTTCTTTGACCTCCACCATTCTTCCGGAGTCGTGCTAGATGAGATCCTGAACTTATGAGAAATATCTGTAAACAATCTCTATTTGCCACTTTACCCACAAATTGAATTAGCTGAAGGCAACTTGGGCTACTGCAACCTGGCAAGTCAACAATATTCCGGACAGTTTTATTCACTATGATGCATCACTTCCCCTCCTTTGCTTGCACTCAAAAATTTGAACTGAACACAAGTAAGAAATTTTTAGATCATGTAGTTCAAAACACTGAGTAAAAGTGAGGTTTGATTATTAATTTTTTTTCAAATAATGACATGCACTCAGCTGAAACTGAACTTCTCCTCTGGAGTGAATTGGTACTAAAGAACTCACTCTTTCTATTGGCACTACAGAAGTAAAAGAAAAAAGGGGAAATCTTCAATAACCAATGAAACTGTGATAAAAAAGACCAGATGTAAATTGATCAGCAGTGGTAAACAGCATTGAAAAAATACTCACTTGAACTAGACTGAGTTTCAAATTTATCTTAAAATTTTTCTCACAACTTCACTAAGCAACTAGCCCTTACTATATAGTGATGCAGAATAATCATTCTCACACTAACTTCAATACATTACATTGTTTAAATGTTATATAAACTAGCAGATAACAGAAGACAATTTTTCTTGCTTATGTTTAGTAATTCACATAAAATTTCACACTTATAGAAAAATGTAAGTGATTCCAACACAAGTAAAAGATTACATCCCATGTTGCACAAATTAAGTAGTAACATATTTTTTCATTGTATTTAGCCGATAAGTCAAGCGTTGAATGAATCTCATAATTCAAACATCAAGCATTAAAAGACTGACTTATATTCATCCCAACACACTACTAAAAATTAATGAATTCAATTCAACTCCTAAAAAATCAAATGTTAAGAAGTTTCTACCTACAGTATTGCTTTTTTTAAATTCATCAATGGTTAGTTCATTTCACATTGATTTCAAGAAAACCTGTGTACATTGTCGACTAAATAGGACAAGGCTTCAGAAAAGTTTACAGGTATGTGACAAAAGTAATTACTTGAATTTTTTACAATTTTTCAAACCAAAAATAAAACAATACTAAGCACTCTGTAATTAGCTAGTTCACACACATGCAACTTTATTTCTGATGAAATTTAATAGCTAAATAAATGAAAACAATTTTACTTTTATTTTAACATTTTTACTGGTTGAAAGCACAAAAATGAAGTTAGGAAAACAACAATCCAAAAATTCTTTTTTTACCTTAGCATTTTGCTTTTAGGAAGAATTTCTTAGGAAATGCAATTAATTATCTGATGATATATCCATAAATAATCATCGATACACAGTTGGTGCCCCCCCCCCACAATAAATTTACTTACCCGAAGCATATCTTCAGAAATTTCTTAGCTTGCGAATTTGGATCAGCCTCAGGATTGGGCGAAGGTCATCCTCTTCAAGACTCAGGTCATCCCTAGTTTCCATACCAGCTTCAGTGAGCACCTGAAGTATGCCATCAACGGTACGACTTGCCAGGTTTGGCAACTCTTGAAATATGCTCTCTTTTATCAAGATTGACATTATCACTTCAAAAAACTCTTGTGCTTGAGAGGAATCAATAATGTTCCAAAGCTCTTCTCATACCCTTGAAGAGGGTAATAATCATGAAGGTCTGAATAACTCACACAATCATAAGATTTTGGAACCTGACCATGGGAAGTAAAAATTTGATGGACATGAAGGCT
Source organism: Morinoia aosen (assembly GCA_030386875.1). Taxonomy (NCBI): domain Eukaryota; kingdom Metazoa; phylum Arthropoda; class Malacostraca; order Amphipoda; family Talitridae; genus Morinoia; species Morinoia aosen. Next base: position 48,559,850 of record CM059575.1, read on the forward strand.
GAAATCAAAAAATGACAGATGATTCCTCACAAGAAAATAAACCAAGACACCTTCAGGGACCTTAATTAAATAATTCTTTGAAAGTTATTTTACATTTGAAGTTAGTTCTGAAACTTTTTGATGTACATTGAAACAGATCTGCATTGGTGAATAATTTTTCAATTTCTTTTAACTTGTCATCAGGAATGTCAGTTTAATGTTTTAATTTTGTGATTACTTTAGAGCACAAAAATTTCTGTCCTTGTTGGTGAATTTCATGAAATTCTTTAATGATATGCTGGATGGTAGATGATGGAAGTAATAATTATGCCTGCAATTTGAGAAAAAACAATGCAAGATTTTTCAAATAAAATGCTTCTATATCATTGTTACTTGAATTTTCATCACTATTTTCCATTCTCTCATCTGTCTCTCTAGTATCAGGTTTGTCACTAGCATCAGATACACCAGAGCAAACTTCATGAGCTGAAAGTGCTACTGAATGAATATCAACACTGCCTTCATGTACTCTGGTGATATTATATGTTTCAAGGCAACCTAATTATGAGAACATCCATGATGATTAGATTAGATTATTAGTTAGTTTAAGCCTCCCTATCCTCAACAAATGAGATCCAAAGAGAGGAAGGAAGAAGGCACCATTTAGTATGGAGTTAAGGGAACGTGGAATCTATGCAGAAAGGGCATAGAAACAGTAAGATGAGAAAGAAGTTCATGAAACAAGATCAAAGTTGAAGAAGAAAGTAGTAGGTGATGAAAAATAGGACAGCAGAGAACCGAAAAAAAGATGGTCCGTAACAAAACAAAAACCTATGTTATATCAACAAAAAGAAAGCCTACCTAACCTTTAGCTCGGGCCCTCACATTGACCCCCTGGGAGCGCTAATTCCCAAAGATACAATAGTTGTATCCCCCTGAGGGGACATCCATGATGATTTCTAATAAGATGACTTATTAAACTAGAAATTTTTGAAAATAATTTTTTATCACAATTTTTAATATGACACCTAATGATTTCACCATCTTTGATGATTATTTAGATGTTGGAGCAGAGCATTTAAATGGGGACAAATTTGATGGCAATGTTGTAGATTACACTGCAGACGAGTATCTGGAGATACTTGATGCTCATTTTGGATGCTATTCGACAACTTCTTCCCATGTTCCCGCAAAATATGCGCTCGGAATCCAGCATATGATTTAAATTTTCTAGGACATTTTTCAAATGAACATGGATATGCAACATTACATAAGCTTTTATGGAATGCAAAATGGCTAACATACCCTGCCAATGATTTAGATACTTTACCACAGAATGGACAATTATAATGCAGCCTCAGACTACCCTCCCCCAACACATTAGGGTTGTGCATTTTTGAGATATATTTTAATAATAATTTGAGAACACTAAATGAACTCGTAATTTATACACTCAATAAAATCTATATGTTAACAATAAATGGCATTGGCAGTATGTCTACTTCTCTTTGCCGATTTGAGTTGACAATCTACATTTAAACTAAAAAATGTAAATGTAAATTCGAACACCAGGATAAAAAAAGTATGGTTAAAGTACACGACCACAAGTCTTTTTTACAACTAAATTGGTCCAAATTGGAAACTCACAAAATAAGTGGGGAGAATTAAGGGACGATAAAATCACTCAACAGCATTCTAACAAGACTTAATTCCGATAGTTATACTAGCCTATATGTGTGAGTAGATTAACAGGATCACTGCCTGTACTTTACGATAATCAATAGTAAACGTACGCTTAAATTAAAACCCCCTCTCATGAACTCTATATGATAGCTATCAATGTGAGAGAAGCACTGTCAAATTATTATACTCTGGTGGTGAGAACAAAACACATTTACTGGAAAGCAATAACTGAGACTTTAACACCTCTCGCACAATTCCAACGGCTTTCTACTTGCCAAGTTGCCGCGCAAACACAATTCCATCGGGGGATAGTAGTTCCAATACTATTGACACGGTGTTAGCTTTTCAGTTATTAATTTACCAATACATTTATTGTAACAAAACATTTGAAGAAAATTCATATTTCTTGCCTTATGATATTTATTAAAGCTTCATAAATTGAGAAACAGCGCAGTGGTAAAATATAACAGGAAACCAATACTCGTATTTTCGAAAGGATAGTTCAATCTTCAACCTTTTAAAGCCTAAAATATCACATATAAAATTGATGTAAGAAGAAAATACAATAAATTTATTCAATCGATAATCAGAATGATCATACGCATTTCCGTTATGGGAAGGAAAATTCCTAGATATTGATTATTTATTCATTTCTCATACGATTTTTATTGCATGAACAATACATACCTAATAAAGTTTATAGTAACTAGGCAACATTCGTTCAAGTCATTTTATGCTCAAATTGAACCAAATTACTTTCATTTATTTCATTGATTTGAAATCCACTTGTTATTGCCAATAACGGTGTTCTACCGTTATTGGGTTGAGACCCAGTGTTTTACTGTAAAATATGCCTCACAGTTAAAAACCGTGATTTATACGGTGTTTACCCGTGAATTTAACGGGCATTTTTTACAGTGGGGGTACAACTATTGTATCTGTGGGAATTACCTTTCCTAGGGGGACTATGTGAGGGCCCGAGCTAAACTTTAGGTAGGTTTCCTTTTTGTTGAAATGGAATACGTTTTGTTTTGTTGCGGACCATTTTTTTTAGATTCACTCATCCCTTGTTTTTCAGCTCCTACTACTTTCTTCTTCAACTTTTTCTTGTTTCATGAACTTCTTTCTTAGCTTTCTATTTCTGTGCACCTTGTGCATAGATTCCGCGTTCCATAAACTCCATAATAAATGGTGCCTTTCTCCTTCCTCTCTTGGAACAGCTTTGTCGTGGTTGAGGGAGGCTAAAACTTTCTTACATAATAATGATAATAACTTACTGTTATGTAGAGCACGAGTCCTGATGTTTGAAGATAGCGCTTGTGCAGTAGGAGGGCTGCCGTTTGCGCTCTGTGATGTTTAGTAAGTCATTATGTACGATTAGTCCTTACCGAGATTTGAATGCTCAGTTTTATGTTGTTTTGGGTGTACATTTCGGAATTTATTAGCCGGAAAATGTTGAACGTGCCTTGAGTGGACGGTGGTGTACCAATTATTGTTTTTGAAGAAAAAAATAGTTTATTTAATTCATTATCGTCAAACGTTTACGTAACATCGAGATATTAGAAAAGAAATATATTTTTAAGTAATAGGAGTATTTATTCAGGGACGAGTTGTTGGCTCATATTTTGTTCCCATCCTCGTAGAACAAGTGGTGTAAAGTCCAGAGCTGAGAGTTTAGTAGGCCTTCTTGTTGTTCAAATTAAAATGCTTCGTTCCCTTAGGTTAAGACCAATTTTTTTGGTTCATTAGTGTCCTGTTTTTCATCACCTATGACTTTCTTCTTCAGGTTTAATTTTGTTTCGTAACCTTACTCCTCAACTTATTGTTCCTATACTGAGGTTCTCTTGTGTGGAAACACCCTGCGTATTAATTATGCGTTTCCTTTTAACTCCGGTGCTTGGCGTTTCCTTTCTCTATTTGAACGGTTGTATTGTAGTAAGGGAATGGAGGCTAAACCCAGAATTCAATCTATAGAACTAGTAAATTTTTGCAATAAAAACTTGATGCTCTATGTGAGAATATGTAAAGTCCCGCTACTGTGTCGCTTTGAGCAGCTTTGTTGTGGTAAGGAATGCTGAATCTATGTCGCAACCTAATTTATAGAACTAGTCAGTATTTTCAATAAAAATTTGGTGTTCTACGAGAGAATATGTTAAGTCCTGCAGCTGTGCTCGCTTTGAGCAGCAAGGAAAGCTGAATCTATGTCGTAATCTAATCTGTAGAACTAGTCAGTATTCATAATGAAGACTGGGTGTTTTATGGAAGAAGATTTTAAAGGCCCACGACCAACTTATGTAAGCCATCAATTTATTGAGAATAGAAAACGTTTTTGATTCCGTTGCAGATCATCTCTCGATTCACTGCTGTCATTATTTGTTTTTAATTAGCTATTGAGCTATTCAAAATTTTTCAACATGAAAATATTGTGGCGTAACTCGTGAGCGATATTGAATGCGGTAGCCCTTATAGGGAAACACAGAATGGAATGAACAAAATAAACGGATTTTTATTCACTCTTCCCCCTCAGAGGGACACAACTATTGCATCCATGGGAATTAGCAATCCCTTGGGGAAAATGTGAGGGTCCGAGCTGAGAGTTGGGTAGGCTTTCCTTTCGTTAAAATGAAATGTCTTTGTTGTGTTAAGGAACATATTTTTTTGGTTCACAGCTGTCCTGTTTTTCAGCACCTACTACTTTCTTCTTCAAATTTGATCTTGTTTCATAATCTTCTTTCACAACTTACTGTTTCCATGCCCTTTCTGCATTGATTCCGCGTTCCCTCAACTCCACACTGAATGGTGCCTTCCTCCTTCCTCTCTTTGGATCGCATTTGTTGCTGCGGGTAGGGAGGCTAAAACTAACGACTAATCTAATCAATCCTTCCTCTCTTTGGATCGCCTTTGTTGCGGATATGGAGGTTTAAACTAACTAATAATTTAATTTAATTAAGTGTGTGATGAAGTCTTGTGTAGGAACAAATCTTGTGCACACATTCCCCGTTGTGTCAAGTTCATATTGAATGATTTCTAACTTCCTTTGATTGGACTTTGTTGCAGTAGGGAGGCCTGTACTACCAATAATCTAACCTTGAAATATTTTGTTTAGTTTGTACCGAATTTTTTTCGGTCCATTGCCATCCTATTCTCTGCAACCTTACATATCCATGGTAGATTTTTCATTGCAAATTTTGTACCTTGATGCTTCCATCCAAAACATATTTGGGAACACACCTCGTGCATAGATTTCCTGATTTCTTTTTTCCACACCGATTGGTGCCTTCTTCCTTCCTGTTCATGAAACACCATTTTTTTTGTTGGGAGAAGTTCTGAAATGGTGTCATATTCATCTAGATTTTCTGTATTTTATCATTTATTCATATAATCATTGCAACAATGTGAACGCGAGTAATTATAACTTCCCCTCACAACGATAACAATAATCAAAGCTCTCTGTTCCTAGCGCTCCCATGGGAAATGTACAAGTTCTCGAGCTGAAGGTTTGGTAAGCCTTTCGTTAAAATAAAGTAGTCTTAATGATTTTTTTGACCATTTTTTCGGTTCACTGCTGTCCTGTTTTTCAGCACCTATTACTTTCTTCGTCAACTTCTATCTCTTTTCATAAACTTCTTTCTTAACTCACTGTTTCTATATCCCCTTCTGGGTAGGTTCCGCGTTCCCTTAACTCCAAACTAAAAGGTGCCTTCTTATCGGAAGTTTTTTTTTAGCTTAGAAGTTTAGATGCTGAAAACCGATATACAACTGTAAATCAATGCTCCTGCTCATTCAGTTCGTGAACTTACAAGCAGAATATATCGCAGGTTTTATTTAAAATAAATATGTGAAACTGAATCTTATATTATCCTTTTTTACGATTAAACACGGCGGGCAATAGTCAGCTTCATCTGCATGGAAAAAGTACTAAAACGTTTTGTATGATTGAATAAAGTACATTTTTGTACAGTTTGGATAGAGCTGTCAATTTATGAAGCTACCGGAATGATAAAATTGAAGATCGATAACCTTTTAGTTCTGGTAGATTTGTACGTAGCTGGACGGAATTCAATTTTCCAATAATCCAAATCCGTACCTTGCGGAGGCACACCGGCAGTCGGCCATGTTGTTGATCGCACGTCTGGCAGGGCAGAGTACGCTACGTAGTAGTAGTACGCTGCCGCCGCCGCTGACGTCATGGTGTGTAGGTGACGTCATCTGGCTTGATTGAAATGAAGTCTCCTATTGGCTAATCGAGATAGCGAATGTGCGTGGCTGTCCCCGTAGAAGTGACGGTACCTCCTTTAGTCTACCATGGCCTTAACCCAGCAGATTGGGAGTCGGAATGAATATCACGTGTACTGGTCGGTAAGATTAGTTTGAATAGAATATCAGCAGTTGAGACTTGGGAAAGTATTGGAAAGCCATGGAAAGCAAGGGAAATCAAGGGAGAGCCATGTTTAAGCTCAGTTGGTCCTACATCTAATCCTGTCTTTTTTTGACGGGCCGTGTGCACTCGTTATAATAAAATGTGGTCAACTGCCAACTTCAAAACTAAAAATCCGTTCGGAAAACAACTCAACCTTACGAGGGAGGGGGAGCATGGGGTGATCTACAGTAGTTACTGATAATTTATGGAGTCCTAATTTCAGAGCGTTGATAATGCTTTTTCTCATTGCTACCTGAGAAAAGTTGCCAGCACATCCCTAATGTCCAACCAAACCTCATGAACAAATGTAATGGCTTCATGAAGAGGTTACTTATTTCTAAATCACTATATTCTGCACTTAATGCATATATGACAGCATGATTTAATTTCATGGGATAGTCTTTCACTCGTAATGAATATCGGGAAAAAATAATATTGTGCATAATTTGAGAGTGTAATGAGCTCAACGACCTCTTCAAATAGGACTCGTACCATGTATATTGTTGCACTGAAAAAAAACGTTATTGTACAAAAGCCTGTGAAAATTTTTTCTTGTAAATGCTAGAACTAAAAATGGCGTTTTTTGTTTTCTTCATTTATTGAAATCGCAGATTTGGGGAATTTCTGTAAGCGCAATACTCCCCTGCACTGCTCCTATGGTGCAATAGTTGGAGTATTAGGCCGTAATATTTTAATCCTGAATCAAGTCGACTTTATTAAATTTTTGAAATTGGTTTCAGCTCTATATATCCTATATGTTCTCTTTCTTAAAACAGCCTCATTTTAGATGTTTTTATCTGGGTTTACCTTCGAATTTGTCGATCATTCATATCTATTTCGTTATCAAAACGAAAACATAATTCCGAATTTTTGTGACGAATTTATTCTAGAATTTGATCACAAAAGGCCATAAGTAGCTGCCCGCATCCACAATACCGCTTATCACAAAAGCATGTTATCAATGTTCAACGAACTTCCGATTGATTTTAATTAAAATCTAGAATTCCATAAATCTAACAGAATTTGAAATTTTTTTTTTTTTTTGACAGGACAGGAAGAACAGTTCAAATATTCATCATTGTGAAATAATAATGTAAGGTAAAAGATGTTAATTCAAGTTTCAAATTTACTTCTGTGTAGCACTTGAAAATAAATAACGAAATAGTATATATTTTTTCGCTATGTCGAATTTGTCATTAACTTCACATTTTGCTAACATTAGGTGAAAAATATATACCCTTAGAAAGTCTGCGATCAGTAAAAAGTCATTTGCATAATTCTTACATCACATTTACATAAAATATTCCTTACTAGTTCCTTGTGCTGAGGCATATCGCTGAATTGCGTGGAACGCTCTTCATGCAGATGTCTAGTGAACAGCATGTTCCCTCTGTGTGAATCGTGCGGAGATCAAGAAGCTGAATGATGCAGGATCTGCATAATGCAGTTTAATCTAAGACATCAAAACTTCTACAGGTTTTCTTACGCCAAAGCAAAATATAAGCTTGTTGCTGCTTATGTGTGCAAGAAGTGAACTCTTGCAGCTATTCACGGTATATCATGATCGAAATAGATGTATTAGCCACAAGATAAATCACCAGCTTGGATGTGCTTTATTTTCCTCTAACACTCGTTGCACCTGCCACTTTTCAGTTAGAACCAGACTTTCACACTCTAAAAATTATTGCACACCAGTTGAGAAGCGCATCGGGTTGAAATGTATTAACGAAATTGTTTCTGTTTCAAATTTTATCAGGTAATTACATTCTTTCTTGGATGGGTCAAAGAGTGAGCCAGAATTCGATATTGTCATGAAATAACTCTCCTTCACAGAGTAACCCATGCGAGTCTCAACTCTATCGCTCAGATGTCAGAAATTAAACAGGTCGCCTAAGGGCAAATTGCGACAGCGCATAAATTAACTTTAATCTCGATTGATGTACATTTGTCCCACTGAAAATAGATTCGAGTTAGGGAAAACAGTTTTGAATGTTTATTGAAGAGTGAAAGGGTACAACATAATGGTGTATACTGTACATTTTCATTTATAAGCTATCTAAATAGTTCAAATTTTTTCTAGAGATGCATTATGGAAAGTCGTATTCAATGAAATATCCAATACTTTAATTTTTCCATTTACCTTTAAAAACTTGAACGGAAATTTTTTATGAGGTTCTTCTATATTCACAAACATACGCCTGCACGTTGGCAAGGGTTTGTGTCAACAGCTTAGCATTATTGATAAAATTTGTAAACATGTGAGTTGATAGCATCATCCCCATGAATAAAGAGAAAGCTATTAAAAGATCTATAACAACGCGTCGGCGGGCTTTATGCAGAAGGTTTTGGGATTTCAGTGAAAGTGTTCTTGTCAATTTACTTATACCGTAACTACAATGTCCCGAAAGAAAACTTTTAACCTATTGTACTTCGAATTAGTGGCGCTCCTAAGATAACCAGGCCGTGTCTAGTTGGTAAGGGCCGAACGGATCGAAATCCACAGGCCGAAGTCAACAGTTGAAAAATGAGCTTGAAATATAATTAAGCAAGCACTGAGGTAAAAAGGTCACTTCTACGAGACGGTCTCTATTCACATTCACCAAAACATAACTTTTCAGAACTTCACTCTCTGAATCGATTGAAGAATGCAGACTATCCGTAATAGCGAAGACTCTATGAGTGGGGATTTTGTCTGGTTTAGAATAAGACCAAAATTCAATTAATTGGATGAAATATCCTATCATAAACTATGTAGGCACCTGTATTTACGGTGTAGTGTTGCTTCTGCTCTTGTAGCGGGGGTAAACCGACAAATATTAATGACGCATTCACAGCTATAAATATACAAACAAATTGAAGAAACGCTTTCTGGCTTCTGTTTGGATTCTGAAATTTAAATGCGGTTGACCTTTTAGCTGCATAATGACCGTTGACATCAACGAATGTAACAATGGCATAGTTTCAAGACGAGAGAAGTGTGTAATAATAGCCTAGTTGAGTCCATGTCATGAATCCCGTTGAAAATTGGACTGAACTGACATAAATTATTCAAAACAAATAATCGAAATATTACTGTCCACAAGGGAATCGAAGTTATTAAGTGCAATAAAATACCACCTGAAAACTAGAAATTATCCACTTTATTTCCCAACTCCTGGTGTAATAATTTACCTGAAAAAAGGAACCTAACATTCAATGATTATTATGTAAGGTGAGGTACATTTTTTACTAATGCTAACTTGCGCTTTGTTTGGTTAGATTACGGTGAAATATCACCTATTATTTTGGATTCAGCTGAGAAAATGCACATAATTTGTTTTCCTGTTATGAAAAACATTATCGTTTCGGGTAAGCTAATATTAATTATTGAATCTAAACACAATTAAGCTGGACTGATAATGGGTAATTTCATTGCAGGTTTATCTACTTCTCCGAGTTAATCTACCATAGAAATTGTTCCTTGTTTTGCTATACCACCAAGCTGGAAAACAGCGGTTGGTAGATAGTCGAGGTTTTCCCCCGGCTCCTGCTGAGCTGGCATAAGAGCGGTAACAACAGCACCCCTCGATATCGATAGCCAATGAACGACCAAATTTCATTGCTCACAGATGAACGCAAGAGCAATGGACGCGTTTGTGCGACGTCATTCGTTACTCTATGTACGAGGAGTGGCAGTATAGTGCCGAGAATTGTCTTACTCAAAATGTTCCTAACGTGTGTAAAATTTGCAATTTAAATCCGCTGATATTGGAGCTAGAGGAAACTGAATATAGGTTGTTAAACAAATTTCAGAGCAGTAAAGTCTTTCAGAATTCATTCTCCATATTCCATTCACAAATAACTCAAGACTTTAGGAGAGTAATGTAAGGGTTGTAGCAGAGGCTACAAATGCATCTAATTTACTAGAGAGTTGCTATATACAGTATGTCTGTGTAGCTGCTACCAGCGCTTCCCGCATTTATCTTCGCCACTGCAGCAAACAAAAATACAAGACAAAAACATGACTGCTTCCCCCCTCAGACTCGGAGAGTCAACGGCGTCCGGTATCCGGCATGCGTTGCTTTACATTTTTGAGTTCAGATAGAAATTCCGCGGGGGAAACTGTTGAAGCGTTTGTAGTAAAGGATACTTTTACCAAGCGCAATGTTGGATGTATGCATCAGCATAAGTATTTAACATAGCTATCGGAATAATTTTTTGTTTCCACTGAGTGAAGAAAGCAATCAGATATACGTGAAGAAATTTTTATTCATCCACATACATATACGAGGAAAGAATAAAGCTTCATATTTGAAGAACTCACTCGAAAAACTCATCTAAAAATAATCTGGAGTCAAATATTTTAATCGGTTTAACATTATAGAATGGCACAAATAGTTTATCACCATGTCAAGTAAACGCTTTAAAATGAACAGATAAGTCATAATTTCAATGACATCACCATGAAGAATTAATTTAGTACAACTCTCCCTTCATATTAATAACGGTAAGGTTCTACTCAAAACCATCAATAATTATTGCCTCGCCAACCGAGGGCGAGTAAATACTTTGCACGAGGGTTTGCTTTTTATGATTGTCGTACATGCGCACGATTGCATCACCCCCAGCGAGTCAATTGTACTCCGCTTAGGAAAATAAATATTTGGACGTGCGTAATGGTTTTAATACTTGAGAAAGAATTTTCAGTGTTAACGTGAATTTTCAGGCATACCATTAATTGATTCTTTTTTTATTTGCAGCATTCAACCCAAGTCATTCACTGCAGAAGAATGGAAGAATTAAAATAATTGATAATTACAATTCACGGTTCACTAACTTTACGAGCTAAGTGCAAGCAACTAAAAGTCTTTAAAACTTATTATTCTTGTAAACAGAGATCAGAGCTACAAGATGCCGTAATAGAGTCATAATTTAAACACTACCAGCACTGATCACTTCATAAAAAAAATATCCAGGAAAGTAATTTTTACACTGGAACAATGACCGATGTTGGGAAAATTCATTTGGTCTGGTAGCTCTCAATTTAGCGTGTTCCGTTGGACAAACTGTTGCACTCTAACAGCTCTTTATCAATCGAAATTAATCTGAAGGAGTTGAGGTTAATTCTTACAAAAATTTCATCTGTGAGCATTTATTGTTTCTCATCGCAAAGGTCAACCCAAGTCTTTTGGAAGCGAAATTAAAAGTGAATTTTCTCAATGCTCAGTTTACGATCAGACCTCATGTACCTATTTTAGCCAGTTTAAACTATGAGTTCCCAACGCCAAAAATACCCCGACTACCGATGTCCACTTCGTCGCTCTATTACCCTCAGGGAATGTACTTCCAGAAAAAGTGATACAGTTTGTGCAGTTGCTTCTTTAAAAGATGTTCTAAAGCAAACAGGGATTTGGTCATCAAGCTCCGCTTATATTGCATAGGCTTGGATTGCGTTTGAATGATATTGATTGGGTCAAGTTAGGGCAAAAAAGATTAATAGCAGAGTTACAGTTGTCGGGAGTAGAAATGTTCAAAGTCAAAAATGGAGCGAAATTTATAGTTATAAGCTGATGAGACTCTGCCAGTAGATTACAAACGATAGCAGAGTACAGTAGTTAGCTACTGAGATACCAATGCCGTATGGCTTAAACTGGACATAATCCAGTCACAAACCAGAAGTGTAAAAACTCCGTCGCGTATTTGCAACGCACATTTTTGTTCTCACTTATTAGCATTTGCGGATACCCTAAAATGCAGGGCCAAGTTTAAACGACAAGAAAATAAACAATACACGAAGAAACTATAACATTTTCTTCGAATGGAAATATTTCAAAAATAAAATTATCATCGAACTAACACGCACAATGGATCTTTCATCGAGTGTCATTTTACCACAATGATGGAGATTGAACAAGAATACAAGAACTCTTACCAATTTATCACAATCATTTAGAATTAAAAATCTCCTGAGTTTTGTTAAGGAATAGCGAGGAGCTCAGAAATAATATATTATTTCGTTTCATATTCGATAAATTGTCGCTTCGTATATCTCAAACCTATTCCGTGTGCAGTTTGAACTCACACGGGAACGTGTGCGGTATACGCTTTAAATTTTAAATGGTGCGTGAAAGGAGGACAAACGATTTGGCTTTTACCGTTTCCTGTAATGTTATTACATGATGACTCGCTTATTATTAGGGGAATGATGACACTGATTTTAAATCAGTGTTCAATTCCCATCCAAAATTACCTTGATTAAGTTATTTCAATCTATAAATATTTTCCTATTTTTTCGTTTAGAAAGAGTAAAATAATGAATTTAATTAGGGAAATTCTTATTAACAAATATGTGTTGAGATTTATTGATGTACATCTAAAATTTAGGAGAAAAAAGTTCAACTCCATCTATAACAGTGAACTAAACTTTACTCATTTCTGCTCCTCATACTAGCTTGCCCCATGGATTGAAGTCTTGTCTGACGATCAAAGTTTTCTGTGCTTTGAAGTCTCAGACGGCATGAAGATCACGCAGTATTGTACGCGTGTTTACTTCCATAACATTGGATAATGAAAAACATGGATTTAATGTATTATACACAATTTGTGATACAGTGAATACGAACCAACTAAAAAGACTGAGATGCCCCTGGCAAAATCCCACAAAAAAAGCAGTTGTATCGGAAACAATTCCTTCTTTGGTGTAACAAACTATACTCAGGAAATTGTCGAGCTTCGAGCGTAGCCATAAAACTAAAGCAAATGGACAAAGTCCTGATGCGATTATGGTCAGCCTTATGAGGTTACACAGCTGCGGGGATTAGCTGGGACCGCTCATCTCAAACTTCTGGCGACAAGAAACTAAATGTACAACCTCATTTGTGTCCTTCTCTCCTATTTCTTTTACTTCTTATTTTTGCTGCACGAACAAATTCTTTTGGTATTTTACCAGACGAGGTATTATTATGAGGAAAATAACCACCTTCGTTATAAGAAACGCTAATTTTACTTGCGATAAGATTCGATATTACCAAAACTTTTTCGAATTTTTTAGGATCACTTTAAAAATAAATGAACTTGTGAACTGTAATACTTTCCACTAATTAAATTTTTTGAACTTTTACTACGTTGAATCAACTATCATATATTGTGGAAACGAATGATTAACAAAAAATTGCTCTACCGAGGGAAGAGAATAGCTGACATAATTCCCGTTACCCTTGGCACTAGATACAAAAGTGTATTTTTTTGCACTTACATCTTATCTACATGGAAAGAGAGAAAAATTAGGCTGTATTATTCTGTGTATGAAATGGTGAAACATTAAAGCAATACAAGGCCCTTTTTCAGGTCAGCCTGTGAATTATTATATTGCAACCTCAAGGTTCATGTAATTGAAAAGCATGGTACATCAAAGTTTGCAGTTATACCGGATGTGCTGTAATTTTTTAGACCCAGTATCAAAGTATTAAAGTTGAGAGCTAAATCTTACTCATGTTCATTTTTTACGAGATGTGCCTTACTGCGAGGCGCAACAATTGGCAATTTACATTGAAGGCACGAAATTTAGATGGACAGAAACAGCGTTTGCATATTAGAGAAGTCCGTATTCATTTCCTTGATTTTCCTGTGACTCCTTATGATTCGTATAATTTGCTGCGAAAACAGCGTAACGATTATACATATGTATAATTCATAATAAAAACATAATTGCAGAGTTATTTAGGTCGTACGAGACGTCCGATAACTATTTTATAAGTACACCAAATGGAGAATCGAAGACTGTGTATTTTATACTTATAATGAGTCACTTTTTGTTCTGGATTAGCAAGGGGAATATGCTTGTAGCTAGTTTCAGTTCAATTTTTAAGCGACTCAGCCATATATGGGGCAACAAGGGTTACTGTGTCGCTATATTACCTTAACAGTATCCTCGACGCATTTGTTAAATTGATTTTCTGATCGGATTTTGAAGAAAACAACGGATTTTTCAATTTTTTCTCCCTGCTGCTAAAATTGTCTCACCGGCATTAATTGTTTTTACTCTCTGGCCGAAACTTTTCTCATAGCAAGACAACGTGAGATGTAAATGCAAAACTATTTTTCATGCCTGGAAATAACTTTCAAGACGTTGAATGCTTTTGGCAAGGCAGTTCATTGGCTTTTGACATCCAGGTAAAGTTTATCACAGACAGGAACACAGATGAGTAAAATTGGTTCACACAACAGATAATCTGTTTGTGACCTGATAACATCGAAACTCTGATCCCTATTTATGAAAATTGCTCTGTAATGATTTGCACCGATTTTTGCTATTCATGAAATTTCTCTGATTCCTTGTTTTCTCACCTTCCTTTTTATGGATCGTTGATATTGTTTCCAGTTCCACTACGAATTTAATCTGCTTTCTTTTTCATTTCCTCGATAGCGCTGAAACTAAAGAAGAATTCCTAATGTCAAATTCATGCTGTGATAATTTAAAATAATAAAGGATGATTTAGCTCTGACTTTTACCATTCTTGTTATAGACCTCATATCTAAGTCTCTTTTTTTTATTCATGTCAAATGTAATCTTTCGTGACAATTGAGTAAACAATGATGCAAAGTATAATACCATGTATACAAATCAGCCCACCAAGTTAGGAATAAGACAGATAATACTCAGAATCATGCTGTACCTAATATTTAATAATCAATGCAAAACATTCCCTGGTAGCAAAGGCTTCGAGTTATTCAGTCTTGTAAAAAATCGATTTATTTGAGCCCTCGAAGCAAGAGCTCAAATTATTGTGGAGAATTTTGATTATCATCATGTGAATGTACTTATGGTTAATTCGTAATTTTTTATTTCCAGAATCGCTCATATTTGTCATACGCATTCATTTGTTAAAAGAAAACATTAGCAATAAAATTTTATTTTTGATTTGTCCCAATGGAAAGTCAAAGGTTTGCAATCACATAGTTCCATCCGGTAGGACAGTCACCAAGCGAAATATAAAAATATAAAGATTCCAAAACTAAGGCCCTATTTTATCCACAGAGCAGTGCAGATGCTGGAAGTGTTAGAGATCGCACAAGAAGTGGCCGTCCAAGACCTGTAACTCCATGAGGAAAATAACTTCAGCGCATGAAATATCGAGAAAGTGTGTTCATAAAAAAGTGAAAAGAGACTCGAAACTCTCTTCCCCAAAATTCGGATAAAAACATAGCCTCAGTGTGCATTTATAGTAAAAAAGAAGCAAGAAAAGTTGCGTTTGCTACGCCGGCTCCCAGTTCATAGTCTGATTTCTGATACGTTTATGATGAAATTGAAGGGGTTCCTTACTAGTTTATATAAGCCTCGTTACAAACAGTATAGGACGCATTTTGGGCATTTTGTCAAAAACTTCAGCCAGGCCTTTTCTGTCTTTTTTTTTCCTTCGCAGCCTCTGAACGCAACCTCAATTAGCGCCCTCGCTTCGGCTGTCTCGTCCCAACTTCCAGCTACATCCCTTCTCATTGACCGAACATACGGAAGAATTCTTCATCTACGAGATGTACGAAATTGTGATCATTATAATTTGAATAACCTTAATCTTCGTGTGTGATGGAGTGTAACATGTAAACACGTGACCGGGTGGAGGAGCATCGGAGGACACTTAACCTTTAATAGGATGACTCCTCGTGTGACGGGACCGAGCCAAATTTCGTGGCCACGTGGATAACGAACGTGGGACCGGAACTCGCGGGAGGACAAACACTGGTGCTCGTCCGTCCCGAACTCGCTTCAGGGCGGATCAGAGGAGAGAACCCTAAGCTACTCTGCAGAGTGTGTTGTTCTGGCTCATTACTATAGCGACACCTAAATTCACATTTCGGTATTTTTCTCCATAAAATTTTTCATGTTTAGTGCGTTCGTCTCCTTCTGCTGGCGGCCATGAATGTTTAATTTTACTGAGAGGAAAATTTTTTTTCGAGAGTTTCCAAACATCAAATGACAAATTTCTTGCACGAATTGTCTCAGCAATACCAGAACACATCACAAATCTTTGAATCGTCGGAAAACCTCTCTCTGACATGGTCTACGAAGGAGTGTCGGCAAACGGAAAATTCTTCTTTTTTCATTCGTGAGGGAGAAAAAAAATAAATACTAACGAATATAGAAAATATATTTGGGGACCAGTACTAAATAACCTTGGTTATACATCCCAAATGAAATTCCACGCTCGTCTCACGTCGACAGTTGTAAGTAATTGTCGGAAAAAAACGAGAAAGGTCAGAACTAAAAAAGTTTTTCATTCTCGGCCAGTCACCAATGAAATTCAGACGTAAAAAAGCTGATGAGGCATTTTTTCGAGAAAACTAGGACATGGTCAAGAAAGTCGGTCTGTGCTGACCGAATCCGAAAAACAGGCTATCCGTGTGCTGTAGACCATCCTCAGGGGAGGTGATGCGTTCAAGTGTCGACTTCAACGGGTGTAATTGTTTAACAACAATAATGCTTCATATAGTGATACTCCTATAGTCAAAGCGAGTTTACGATGTCAGAATGAGCTTAATAATTTTGAACTTTAATTGAGTCTATAACTAGTGTGGATGTTTTAAAATCTGTATTACTTCAGTGCCTAGGTTGATGTGAGCTGTGCAAGCAGAAACATCTTGCCTCATGCACTTGCGCGCAAAATTACTTCACATTTTACAACACTTTCACAAGTTACTGACTCCCATCTGCACATAAAATTAAAACTTTTCGAATAAAATACTTCAAAATTTCCTTTACTCGGTATGTTTGTCGCAAAGTAACATCAGAGTAACGTGTTAACAGAAAAATAATTGAAAGGCTCAGTATCAAGGAAGCATCGCTTTCACGGCAGGCCTTAGATCCGGAATGATTTCACTACGCAGACATCGAACTTCTGATTATAAGTTATTATTAAACGATGAAACCTGCGTGATATGATTTACTTGCATAATAAAAACTTGATCCACGAGTATTTCAAAATGACAGGAAGGTGGCGATGGTGAGTCATGAACACAACCTCCCTGGCCCACGTCAGCTAGATAATTCGAGAAACGTAGGAAAATTTTCAAGCATCCAAATATTAAATTTACGAGCACGTGATTTTTTTGTTATACCTCGTCTCCAATCTTATGAATGCATTATATTCTTAAAAGTAATCTATTGTATAAAGGATGATGTGAGGAATAATTTCAAGGCATTGTTCCGTACTAAACAGACCGGAGTTGCCAAGTTTCTGAACTCTCCAACCGCATCTGTACACAATGCTGATATTATATTGAATTCGTCTGGTGACTATTTTGAGTGAGTCAGGAAGGAAAAGGCCTTCCAAGCCTACAGACAAGAAACGTACACCGCAGCTTAAGCCAGACGTTAAAAGGATGATCGAAAAATCTTGGAGAACCAGCTCAGATCTTTACATGTTTTAGTGTTACTAAAAACATAGGATGAATAAGGAAAATCTTTCCGGTTCGAATATGCTAGAGAAATGTCAGTTCATGTTTCCAACCAACATCGGTTGCAGAAAGTATATTAAAACATCTTCAAATCGGTAATGCGTTAGCGTATCTGATGCTAAACGCATGGTTATCAAACACATCTATTTTTATTTGCCCCTTTACTGTGATAGAGTTTTGCCGAAAAAAACTACGTGCATAATTTTCATAACAGAATCTCACTGAATTATAAATCGTTCAGTTGATGACCAAAATCAATAGCGAGTCCCAGATGCTGGTGTATGAACATTTCGGTTTCGTATCGAGATAGTCATTGGACGTGATGGATTCGAAGCGTAAGAAAATGCGAGTGTTAGCATTTGAATGCGTTTGTTTAGCTTTCAGTTTCAATTTTATTGAATAAACTCTAGTCTCATCCCCACATATCATTTACATACATCGTACGCAGCGCAGTAGTTTTTTGTACGTGTCATTCTATTCGATTAGATACAATACTCACCTAGTCAAAATTCTACGCAGTTTTCAAGTTAGCAGTAACCAGTAATAGTGAAAACGAAGCACAAGGTCAGAACGCCCGACTGTTGCCCGGCTCTTGGCCATTAGAGTAAAAAATTTAGACCTAAACGGACACAAAAGGCTGGTTT
This sequence comes from Morinoia aosen, assembly GCA_030386875.1. Taxonomy (NCBI): domain Eukaryota; kingdom Metazoa; phylum Arthropoda; class Malacostraca; order Amphipoda; family Talitridae; genus Morinoia; species Morinoia aosen. The sequence goes on from CM059575.1 coordinate 48,578,006, forward strand.
TGCCAGATATTGGTATTGGTCGAGAAGTGTGACGTGTACCGACTAAATTCGAAAAGACAGGGGCCGTAAGAGTGTTGTAGGCTTTCGTCAGCTTGTGTGATGCGTTCAAATTTTAAATAACGGACAGTTATTGATGACAGAAATTTTGATTAAAGTAATGCTACTTCCAAGTTTCTAGCGAATTTATGCAATTGAAATAGATTTGAACCTTACCATAGGTTGTGTGTGCCAGGCGAAGATGTTGTAAAATCTAAGTATTTCAGCTATTGCCTATAGGTTAATGAGGTGTGCTGTGAATCAGCAAACCAGATTATCGAATAAAAATCAGATTCCGTGCACTTCGGCTATAGCTGTTGAAAAACGTCATATCTATGCTAAATTATTTGAAAATGTAGGAATTATATTTTTTGAACACATCTATCGTAGGTGATCATCACTTTTACACTTTGGGCTAAGCAATACATATTATTTCTTACCAATTCTCACATATATTGTCGTTTTATAATTTTAAGGTGTAACAAGTGGAACTTGTTTGCGATTTTTAGGTCGAATTATTATTGAACGAAGTACACCAGTATACTCTAGCAAGGGCTGTCAGCCTCATGATCAAGGTTTCGCTGTCGAAGAAATTAACGGCAAAATATCTCCTGTCGAGTTTGACCCATGGCGCAGACCAGATGAGAATTCCACGAAAAAATACACCTGCTTATGAGGCGGTTGAGAATAATTTTATTTTATTATGTTCCATTGTTGACATCTTCGCGCAGAGATGAGTTGCGAATAATTTTGAATAACTTTGGCAAGCAAAATACTCAACTGAGTAAAAACTGTGTAAGTATAGAAAAATTGAGAATAAGTGATCAATCCTTTACACTTAATGACTAATGCGAGCCATTTCTATTGTGGAATTAATGCTTTACAGGGAAATATTCTCTGATAACTTTAGTAAATAGTTTAGCTTATATGCATACAAACTTACGACGTTTAATTCGATCTTCTCATTCCAGCAGTTGTGTTGCCATCTTCATCATTGCATTTTGCAACTCTGGAATTATTCCTAAAAAAAATCACGGGCTCACTGAGGAACGACCGCGGTTGGGACGGCGAGTGCAGTGGCCGTAAGAAATTGCCCGTCGAATGAAAATAAGAAGCCGTTGGTGAGACTAAATTCCGTGTTTCTTTTCTTTGGGGCAAGTACAAAAACCATTTATCATGACATTGTAATATTCTTCATTTAACGTGCTTTGCCTATGTAAGAGACGATCAAATTCGCCGAAAGGTTTGTTTTTCGCATCAACTTTTTAAACGATACTTGAAGAACCTCAGAGCAAGTCTCTTTACTATCTTACTTATGATGAAGACGAGTATAATACATATCTTGTCCAATTATCTTATTGAATATGAATTGTAGGCGCTCAATTAAGCGAAGTATCTTTAAGAAAATATGCATTATTGTAAAACACTGTCGGCTGAGCGGACTATGGGCTGTAAATTAAAATGAATGAGGTGGATTAATGTGGCGAATCATGGTCAAAAATCATGTAAAATGTACGGCTAAGAAGTAACATAGAAATTCAGAACTACAGTAATAAGATTTCGGCATTTACAGTGTGAAACGAGCACCCAAAGCACATGCATATGCAGAGTTTGCCATTGCAAAACTTCCCTAACACAGTCCACCTCTAAATTGCGATAGAAGTGGGACAAAGACTGCAAAACTTTGGCAATTGAGAGTTGAAAAATGGTTATTTGATCCTCTGAGTCATCGTATGCTTTGATTCCCTGAAACGACTGAGTTGAATTATGAAATAATATCAACGGAAGTCTTTCGTTTAGAAACGACCAATCTCAAGAAGAAAAGCATCGATAGAAGCTGGTGATGAAAACCGTTTGCATCTTGAAATCGATCATTGTGATGACAAAATGATCTTTTCTTCGGCTAGGTCACAGTTTTCAGCTAAATATTAACATCTCTTTAACGTGCTAGAAGTTCCCAAATATTAAGACGACCTTCGAATAGAAGACTGTACAATGCAATATACTAGAAGAATCTACAATGAAATAAATGATACTCACGGAAATACGAGTATATCAATTTATGAAATCACTATGAGCATATGCACACAGTAAAAATTGCTCAAACCGATAAATCGCCCCACTAGTTACCTACGATGTAGCTATCACTGCGTGTCTGCGTCATGCATGACAAAGCGAAATTACAAAGAATAGCCAAATCATAAAAAAGTCCAAGCATTTCACGGTTTTTCAAATTAGCAATTCAATAAGTCGAATGTATTTTACCTTACCTGCAATCTCTTCTCGTAATATTTACAGATATATATTTCCAAAGCCATTTTCGTGATTTTGATTTGTATATAAAACTGCTTGTCCAGAAAGCTCTAGCCTGAAATTTCTAAATTTTGCCCCGAAACTACTCGATTAGATACCATTAATGCTTCATATCAGCCACAAACATTTCAGCTGGAAGATCTTCAAAATTATGCAGTTGACGTTGCAAAATGATTTTAAAAATGTAAGCGTCAGATATAGTGAACAAAATTACCTCACGCGAGCTTGATACGTCTTCTGACGAAGTTATGTATTCATGAAAGAAAGAAAAAATGTAAAGATCGAGGATTTGCCCCTAACTGACCAGCAGTTTTAGGTTCTGGTGACGAAAAATTTTCAGAATAGCTTTGTTGACCCTTACTTGAATTTTTTTGTTATTTAATGCTGATATTCTTGGTAGACTCATGGTTTCGAACAGAAAAAAAAATTTAATATTCTAAAAAATTTGACGAGACGATCATGAACGGAAAACCGGGAATGATCTCAGTTTTTCTAAAAGATTTTGCTGGATGAAATTTACTGTACTATAGAAACAGTGAGGTTTGCGGTACCACATTTAAATAAAATTTTATCAAGGTTATTTCACACTTTTTAAAAAAAATTCGTTTGATACGTTCACGAAGGAATTGCTTCTGAGTTGAATGAACTGAAATTGACCCACAGACATGCTGTCCTGAATTCAGGTTTCTAAAAGTGTTCTCTTGTACAATTAAGGGGTGCGATTCGTTTCCTTCCATGAACCATTCAATCACCACAACTTGAAAATCTGCTCATTGGCTTCAACTTAGGCTTCCGTCAAATTAATAAACGTCTCACGACGTCGAAATAGAGATAATAGTGCAGATATTAAGGGAAAAATTTCGAATATATATTAATAAGTCAAAGTTAAACGACAGCATTCAGTATAAATGGCCTATATGCGGGATTAGAGATGTAGCTTTTCGATTAGTCGTACAGCTGCTGTATACTGTAAAAATGGCATTAATTGCTCATATAATTAATGGCAATTGCTCATCGCGTAATAAATAACATTAATTGCTCTTGGATCATAAGTAAGCTGTAAAATAATCTATGATCTGAATCTTATGCGAAGGCTGTTCAAACATAGCATCATGTTTGATTTCTTGAATTTCCGCGTAACCTTTTATCCATTTCTTCAATTTTGAATCAAGGCTTCTAGACGTTTTGCGTGACCATAAAGGTTGTTTGATGGAGAAATGAGAATATACCATACAGTATCACCTGAAAAAAAGTTTACCCATGCTTAAATGTCATAACTTTTCAACGAATGAAGATATTTTAGATCTATTTGCTTTATTACACGTAAAATATAGTTCTCCATCTGTCGCTGCACATTTTTAAAATACGTAGCCACTCCATAACATTTAATAGTTAAGTAATAGGCATCAAAATGAAAGTTGGGCAAGAATTGCTAATTAAAGTTTTTCAACCATGTTAAATAAAACACCAGTTTCTAGACATCGTTTTTCACATAAAAAACTTGTATTTGAAATAATAGAATGAAAACCATTCTTCATTGAACACAATTGTCTTTACTATCCTCTAACTTCTAATTGATTGTCCTATTCCTATTTTCGTAAACCTGGGCTCTTTTTCTAGTGTTTTTCAGTACTTTTTTCACACGATGTGAATTATCGTTTGAAATGTTAAACTCTGCTGTGATGTGCACTATCAAGTCATCTAAACTGATTGGAGGTGTTGCATCCACTTTGTTTTTTTCAAACGTCCCCATAAAATTTAATCGCATGGCGTAACTTTCATTTCGGTGCCTATTACTTGACTAATAAATGCTATGGAGTAGCTACGTATTTTTAAAAATGACTACAGCGAATGATAGACCATTATTTTCTACGTCGAATAAAGTAAACAGTTCCAAAATATCTTTTTCCGCTGCTAAGTTATGACATTTTAAACATGGGTAAACCTTTTTTGAGCCATACGGTATATCTGATTTTTTCCTGACAGGTATTTCAACAGTGCGAACATGATGTGGGCCAATAATAAAAGTATCAGGATGTCATGATTCTATTAAAAATTGTTGACAACAAATACTTTTTTGAGAGTATTGTGAGAAATTATTTGCACTGTAGTGACAGGATGATCTCGTTTATCATTATCTCAAATCAATACGACTGGCAACGATAATTGAGTGCTGGAAAGACATTCATTTAATATAATTTGTACCAAGCCCTGTAAGATGGTAAAACCAATGTGACTTTTTCCTTGTTCTTTTAGCTTTAAAACTCTTGTCCTAAAACATGCGAGCAGGCTGCATGAGATGTGAGCACCGATTGCGTTTTTCATGTTGATCCTTAAAGACCAGTTCATTTTTTCTCAATACCTAAACGAAGAAATGAATTTATACAAACACATTTTAATTTTGGATATTTTATTAATATTCACATACAGCATTTCAAATGTTCGTAATGAATAGACACAAAAATTGTTACAGCAATAAATATCAAACAATTGCATCCAAAGAACAAATTATTGCAGGTTGAATTGCCTTCGAAGGCGGATATTGAATTGCCCGGCAAAAAAACAGCCTGACAAAGGCAATACCGTAGCTAGCCCACATTTCAGAACGAAAAAAATCTGCCAGCTTAGCAAAATTCCAACCTTCATCATACTGGAGGACTAAAAATATTTCTTTAGAACTCAATTCATTCTAAGGAAAAGCTTTCATCGTTCAAGATAAATCAATATCTTTTGATCTCGCGATTAAATTTCTTGATTCTTTTTGAATCGACGAGGTCTGATAAGACACACGACGAGTAACTGTCTGCGAAAATTGCAAAACTTGTAATCTAGTTCCCAATGGATTTCTATGCCCAGTTGCCTATTCTAATAAATTTGAAACTTAGTCTAGCAAGATTGTACCTCAAAACTTTGCTTCAGAGTCCTAGATTTGAAAAGTTCGATGCGGCAAGGATGACATTCAATTGGTAGAGGGCGATCGCTCGCGCCGAGATAGATCGATGTGACAGTTGTGAAGCGTTGAACTTTTGCTGTTCACGAGATCCCTGGTCGTAAGTGAGAAGATAGTTCTAAAAATTACGCCCTAGAGTGAGAAGTCATAGAGATTTATTTTCGAACTTATTTGCGATGTAACTGAAATTTTGTCACGAAAGATTACTTGCGATGCAATTGAAGTCGTTTCAATTGATATCATAATTAAATTTTCACCCTAGTTCACAAGAATGATGCGGCTGCCGGAGGTAGCTCACTGCAACATTTCAGAAGCACTTCACTATTATAAACTAATACCATTAGAATAGTCCTGCAACCTCAGCCACTGATCATACTATGTAGACCACCGCAAGCACAACTGTTCATCGAGCGAGATGTTGTCGTCTCCGAGGATAGCGTTAATTATTGATAAAATAGAACAAGATAGAGGTAGTAGACCATGAACAGTGCAAAGAAATCTCTGAAAATTTGGATTATTCATCTTCTCATTGACAAAAAAAAATTCACTAAGACAGAAAACAATAATCATGAAGATACGAAGTTATGAAAATGAAAGATATACTGTAATTGACTTTCTCATTGCTTTTCATGAAGGTTACCACAAAACTTCAGTCGGAACAAATTGCGGACAAGAAGCGAGAGAATTAATTTTCTCAAATTAAATTAGTACGCAAATATTTTATTAATTCAATATTAACCATGCTGCTAGTCCAATTAACTACTTATCACATTCGTAACGGGAAATTTCTGTATGTTAAGATAATTATGTGTTTTGTATGAGATTCTTCGATGAGGCTGCCGAAAAATTTCCTCGATAGAAAATCTGAAACATACAATTAATGCGTTCTGATATAGTGCAGGAGAGATATGGATGTGCATACCTCTTAACACGATCATATGTTGAAAAGCAGAAGAAATTCATCTCCCGACTATTTTTTCCAATGAGTAAACTCTAAGATTAAAGAAATTATAAAACGTTTGATGAGTAGAAATTTTTCACGGTGTCGTGCAAGAGTCATATATGAAGTTATTAGAAATAAATGATTTCATGTGCCAATAGCTGTGCTTTCAATAGAACAAATCCCAAAATTCGCTATGAATAACACAGTTGCAACCCAACCATAGACACGGAACGCCTTGCGATCAGATTTTGGTTTAAATCGTGATACACATTCCCGAGTGTTATACAAAGTGGCTAATAAATGCTGAACTTTCTTTGCATGCGCTCAATTTTCTATGTTTATTATGAATAATAAATTCTAAAAAACCCTAAATGATTTCAAAAGTTTAAACCGTGTAAAAATAGTGAACTCGCCAAGAAAATCCTTTGGGAACTAGATTACAATTTTGTAATTTTCTTAGCCAGCCACCATCATGCGTCATATCATACAAAAGTCAATGGTCAAAAAACAGCAAGAAATTCAATCACGACTTTAAAAAATAGTGAATAGCTGTGAACTTTAAATGCATTTTAGTTTTCCTTAGCAATATTTTGCCTGAAGCGAACAGAAACGTGAAACGTTAAACTCTGATAAAAAATGTAGGTACTGGTCAAAATTTGCGAGTAAAAAAATTCAATAGACTATTTTTAATTGCAGCGAGTGGTTGTAATGCATGACTCACTCACTCGAGCAAAAAATAAAGCGAATATAACGAGATTGAGCTCATTCAATCACTAGTCTACATCACTGCATCAGCGTCAACCACTAGTCTCCGTTGCCAGCTGTGCTCGAACCGTCAGGAAAAAGTAAGCAATCCCAATAGAAGTTTCCTATAATGCAATGGTAAAAGATACCCAATTGACATCAATAATCTCAGATCTGGTATTGTTCTGTTAGGGAAACTTAACTCCACAATAGGGTGACACTTATTTTTTGACTTGTGAATTTAGACTGGGACTGGCGGCCATATTGTGAGGTTCTAGCCAGAAACAATGCACACAAATTTTTTCGAAAAAAATTAATATTTAGAGGTCGCTCAAGGAGCTCAAAGTTTGACGTATTAATACTAATTAGTGTAAAAATCCCAAATATTCCATATTTTTGCAAATATCATTCAAAGTGTGATATATGGAAAAGCCGGTCAATTCTAAACTCTGTGAATGGCAGAAAGGAATGCCGAAATTGTAAACAAGGTTTTATGGCGCAATGTTATGGTTGTTGCAAGGGCAAGGAGGTTTATCAGTAGCATGGAGCTAGGATATATGGAGGGAGCATAGCCGTCTGTGAAGAGAACCAGTTTTTGAGATTTCTCCTCTGTCTGTGGTAAAGCTGGGTTTACACGGAGGGTGTCTTCCCCAGGGTGACGCCCCTACCCTACCCCTCTCACCCGCTCAAGCTTCCCCACTTGCGTTTAGACGGAGGGTGAGATGCCCAGGGCTGCCGAAATTGGTGCGTTCAGCAAATGTACAAGTTCCCCTTACAAAAATGAATTTTAATTTCTCTGGAGTGAGAATTATACTATGGGCAACTTCATAAAAAGGGATCTATTGATTTTGAATGACAATAATTGCAAAATAAATGTAGGCAACCCCTCAAACTATGTCAATATAAATGAGATTTATTTTGGTGCTGCTGCAGAAAGCATTCTCCTGAGAAATGTCAACAAAATATGTACCAAAAAATTAGAAGAGATTGGATTGAAAGATCTTAATAAATGTAATTCAATAATACCATATTCAATGCATTTCTCCAATTTGGCGAAAAAGGAGTATCATGAAAATATCAATATGAAGTGACGAGAACTGTTTGGTCAAGATGCTCCTTTCAAGACAAAAATTGTGTCTGAAAAATACTGGTACGCAGCTTTGTTACTCGCTGCTTCCCGAGTTCATGATGCAGCTTTTGTCAATACCGCAATATTTTGCAGCAGCTGGAAAATTTTTTCGACCCTAACTACATAATAGCAAAAAACAGGATTTCGTTAAAAAGAGCAAGACTAAATGCATGAATGAGATCAAAATCTACGTTAGAGAACACAGACTGCAAAAATTGGAACCACCACGGTAGCTTAGTCAACAAATTATATAAAAAACATTGGCAGATGAAGAAAGAAGAGGAGGAAAAAGTTTCATTCTAGCAGGAAAAGTAGGTAAAACCATAAAATTTTCGTTTTATTGCTAGTTAAATAGATTTGGTACGCTCTAACAATATTTGGTGTGTTTTCATGAAGGTTTTGTACGATCATCAGAAAAAAAATCGGCAACCCTGGAGATAACAGTGACTGGGTGAGGATGTCGAAATGTAATTCAAGGTACGTGCAGAAAAGAAGATACTATTTTTGACCTGTAAACTATTTCACAGAGGCCGGCATAAGATCAACGTATTCGTGAAGAATTCAAGAATTACTTCTTAAACGAAGGCCAAGCGCCTTGGCAGAAACGAATGTGTCAATTGGATTAATAAGGGATGGAGGCGAATCAATAAAACTTAGCGCGTATATAGCTTCTTATATGAACTTAATGCCCAAACTAAGGAATAATAAAATATAGCTTGCCCAGCAAATGTATATAGAGATAAAAATGAATGAAATATGCGCGATAGAGTCTGATTGTCTGATTACAGGATATAGAAATAAGTATCAAAAATCATATCAGTCTAAGTCCTATCACGAGCCATCTTGTGTTAATAATAGCATGATAGCGAACAATTTGTGCTACTATTGTTAGAGGTAATTACTTTTGAATTAGATCGAAAATCATTTCAGTGATAGTACATGATAAAAAAAATATATTTACAGCCGCAATAAATACAATCAGACTGACGCTATGCTCTCAATAAATCTATCAATGTGAAAACTTTAGCCTTCAGCCACTTTTCCAGATCAGGAGAGACTTTTTGCATTAAGATTACGCATGAGAACATGACGACAGAGCAGCTAAGACATACATCCTGCCTTCAAGACTGTCTGAAGCGCACTGTCGCTCTGGCGCTCTGAGGCAGTCACAGCATGTGGGGCAGCAGCGTCGACACGCATGGGGTAGTAGTGGGAGGCGTTAGACAGGGGGATTGGGGGTTTTTTGAAGAGGCGGGGAGGGAGAGAGGGCGTTGCCCCGGGGAAGTCACCCTCCGTGTAAACCCAGCTTAACCAATAGCCGTCTCGCAAGTGTGACGTCAGCACGGAAGCCAGTTACCTACTGACTACGCGAGAGTGCGGACGCGCTCGCTGAATGCTCTTCCAGCTGTTGAGTTAATCTCTAACCATTAATTTGGGATTCTAAGACTCCGAAAGATAATAAATTGGTTTTCTCACTTGAGGACACTTAATGATATCAAAATTTCTAGCAAAGGTACATTAAGAGTTGAAAACTATGAAGATTACAGGCCCTTGATTATAAAAAATTGGAGCGACTTGCACGCACACCTCACCCTATGACTTGTGGTGTGGTACTAGTCTTGCTTCGGAAAATGGGAGGGGAGTGGTAGAGGAGGTGGGAGGAGCCAACTTCAGCCAAGCGTCTGTGGTTGGCTCAGAATTGTGACGTGTCGGACATTCACACTGCCCGAGTCTCTCAACTTTTGCAGCCAAATTGAGCCCGATCGGAGTGCGCTATGCTCCCTCCATATATCCTAGCTCCATGATCAGTAGCGATGTGACCATTGGTAAGTGAGGTTATGGTGGAAAGCGCTCTCCGGATATAGCTAGTTATTCGTTCCACGAAACAGATTCAAAATTGTTTCCAAATTTAACGAAAACATATTTGCATGTTTATTGCTTTGTTTATTGTGAATTTGTTTTTTTCCAGATACTGAATAATAGGTAATAGCTATATTAGCTAGATATTAATTGTTCATTCTGGATGTAATCTAGGATGGCGTCAACAACATCTAAGACACAGACATCTATTTACTTGTTCGCTGGAGAAAACCATAACAGGAAGTAAGCTGCCCTCAAGAAAGCAGGTGCTGCAGGTTCTTCTCTACTATCATCTGGAAGAAAAGAGGACAAGGAAGGGCGCAGCAGCTGATACATTGAAAGTTTTGGGAGATTTCTGGCAGCGCGCTCGAATTCCTATGCAGAAAAACCAGCGAGCAAAATAAAACATCTTACGTTTGTACAAGGAATGGGCCAGTCTGAAAAAGATCAAAAGCCGAACGATAAAGACCCAAAAGGAAAATGAAAATAGTTTGTCAACTCGTTTGAAAATCTGTTCGATATCGCTCACGCAAGTGCAATGTCAATGATAGATCTTGAAGAAGACAGACAGTTCTTGAAGGCACAACGGGAAGAAGGGAGGCGAGGCTCGATGATTTCTAAGGATATGGTACTTTCAAATAAAGTGTCTCGACGCCGGAAACGGGAAGAAAAGGAACAACACCGTAAAACAAAGTCTCTTCAAGAAAAAGAGAAGATCAATGAAATAGGCCAGTTGGCATCGAGCTCAAGTTCAACATCTTCTCCAGAAAGAAAATCTGATGAAGACAATTGCGCTGGTCCATCTACGTCTCAGATGCCTCCCTCTAAACGTATGCGGGCGTCCAAGAAGATAATGGATAGCGAATTGTTAGCATTGTTTCGTCACCAAGATAAATTCGTGCTAACACGCAATGATCTTTCCAGAATCAAGCGGTTTGTGGAATTCAGCGTCTCAACCTATGTAGCTCCTTGGTACAAAGCTCCATGTCCAACATCAGCCCCAACGCAAGACCTAGCTCTGTTGAAGGAACTAATAGCATATCCGGATAAGGAAATATCTAAATCTACATCTACCTCATTGGGGCGCCACTTGTGGTACTTGAGTGAACGATTGGTTGCTTTGGCGTTCTTTGATGACAGTGTAAGCTTGGAAATAAAGCGAGACATGGTGAAGGCCTGTAATAATGAAGAAGGTTCAGAGGATCCTCCACGTCGAGTCACAGTTGACACCAGAGACGCATCCTTCGCCAATAAAACTATCGCAGACTTTGTAACAAAAGGATCCATGAAGCTTTTGCAGTTATTTGATATTGACACAACCTTTTTCGCCACTGACCCAGCTGCCTGGAATATGACCCAGCTTACTTGGACGCCCAACAACGTATCAAAGCTCTTCGAGTGGTCAACGACTTCGCAGAGCGTGGAGTGGCAATGATGCAAACATACAACCTGGCCTTAACTAAGGATGAAGGACAAAAGCAGTACCTATTGCAGGTTGTAGAGGCTCACCGAAAATCCTTCCCAACAGCCAGCAGTCAAACTTGAGCCTCGTCCAGACCTTGCGATACCATAGTGCTTGATGCCGCTTAGACGAGCTGCAGATGGCTATCAGACAGCTTGGGAAGACGATTTTTCATGCTCACCAAGAAGCTGAGCGTCCCCGATTCATGTCGTATGCGTGGCGAGTCAGTGTTATTGCGGAAGGCATTGAGGAATGTTGTAGCGCTCCGCAATCTCTCCGCGGCTATAGTCTCCGCGGCCTCGCACAGCGCATCGTCGTTATTTAACATCCTTCCCCTCTGAGAGCTCATGGGCTACTGACTGCGTGGAGGGAGTATATATGGAGGGAGCATAGCCGTCTGTGAAGCGAACCAGTTTTTGAGATTTCTCCTGTGTCTGTGGTAACCAATAGCCGTCTTGCGAGTGTGACGTCAGCACGGAAGCCAGTTACCTACCAACTACGATAGAGTGCGCACGCGCTCGCTGAATGCTCTTCCAGCTGTTTAATTAATCATTCAGTCGTTAGTGATTAATTTGGGATTCTAAGACTCCGAATGATAACAAATTGTGTTTCGTCACTAGAAGACACTTAATAATATCAAAAATACTAGCAAAGATACATTAAGAGTTGAAAACTATAAAGATTACAGGCCCTTGATTATAACAAATTAGAGCGACTTGCACGCGCACCTCACCCTTTGACTTGTGGTGAGGTACTAATCTTGCTTTTAAAAATGAGAGCCATTGAGAGGAAGGGTTGTAGGGAAGGTGGGTGGAGCAACTTCAGCCAAGCGTCTGTGGTTCACAGTGGTTGGCTCAGAATCGGGCATAGAGCTTGCCCGAGTGTTTCAACTTTTGCAGCCAAATTGAGCCCGATCGGAGTGCGCTATGCTCCCTCCATATATCCTAGCTCCATGACTGACTGCAACTGAAAGTCAGTCAATCCGGTCTGGTCAGGAGCGGTTCTTTTGCAACGCCACTGCGACGATCGCAGGCACTATCGCAACGGCCCTTTTACATTGACGGTGTTTTCGCGCTCCTCACCGTCGCTCCATCCATGTTCTGCAAATTATTCTGTCAGTATTGCGAGAGCAATCCTGACGGTTACTGTCTCGGGGGAAGGAGCGTCAAATTGAGCGGTAATGTAGAAGCAAGCCGGTGTGCTCTGACGCTCAATCTTTGCGTGGGAGGAGCTGTAGGAATCTTTCTTTCACTCCACACCGTCGCTCCACTCCGCTAGTGTAAAATGAGCTTGACGCAAGGCCTGTACGAGGCTTTAGATCCTGCAAACTAGGAGACATGAGTGGGAGATTGGCGCCCATGAGACCCCTGCCTTTGAGCAGCTAATTCTAAAGACATAATGTGAGGGGGACCTAGGAATTATTCATCTTCAAGCTTGAACAATTGAATTAAGCAGAAAATAATCGACATTTACTATTTTCTAATCGAATATTAAGCATATATGACGAAAAAAATCTCAAAATATATTTTTTACGATTTTACGAACATTTGTCACGAGAAAAGGTCCCGCCTCCTTGTTAACATTTCATTAACAAGAAGATCAGGTTCTCGGAATTGAGGGAATGGCACACCTCCATGACATTACACAATACACAAAATGTGAGGATGCATCAAGAACACAGTCACTAAGGACAGAAAAAAACAATGATTGTGTACTAAAAATAGAGCTGTACTCACCGATGAGCAGAGACACGACTTACACAGCGCATTTCCTGGGCGCTATTTTGCCTCGGTGAGATGTGATGCTAGCGTTAACGGGGTTTTTAAACGCCATTAAAATGCTAAAGAAACCTTTATAATGGAACACCCTGGTACAAAGCATTAACCGTAAATTACTGGAACTGTAAGTAACACATATTGACAAATACTACTCTGCCTAATTGACCGGTCAATTTCTTCAAGTAAATTACACACCGAACACATATAATGAAATAATGCCTAACTGTCGGGTTGGCGCACTCCAACGGCACAATGGATGGCTATTTGGCCTCGGCTCACTACTTCTTCCGCCCAAGAGCAGCTTCAGTTCAATCCCTGTTTCATACACAGTGCATATACTGTCTTTGGACGTTTTCATGAAGAGGTCGTACTAGCAATCAATATGAAAAACCACCCTCCTGTAGGGCAACAAAATTTTGACGATTACTTTGGTTCTAAAATTTTCTCATACATATATATGCACATATTCCACATTCAATTCAACTACACCAATTCTCTTTTTACGTTATATGAACCTATCGTTTCCAGCGGCATTTATCGTAACAAAATAAACGAGTCTTACCCGCCCTGACGAAGCTACTAAAAATTTTCTTTTAAGCGACCTCCACGGTACAGGACCTTCTTCCCTCTGCAAAAGCAAAAATGTAAACTTTTAATTTGTTGATTTAAGAAAAAAATATATCTTAACAGGTTTCGCTTCTCACTTATTTTTCAGAGTATAACATTTAAGTTAACACCTATTCACAACGCAGCGTATAACATTTTAGGTTAATACCTAGCCACGACGAGCCTTATCGAAATGCTCGCAAAAACTCACTGACTCTTGTTTTCCGTGCTAGCCAAAGTGTTCTTTTGGGGCTACCCTCTTTCCAATCATGACCAATGGTACTTCTCGTGCACTTCCAAACACTCGCCTACTCTGTCCCATTGGCTGTTCTCGAAGTTGCACGCATCCTATTCGCTGTGAGAAGAACACGAATTCTCCCGCCCATATTTTGCGAGGTAGTCTTGAAGTCAAAACCCGTTGGCGAGCAGGCTTCTCACGACTCTACCCCTACCCTTGACTGGGCCTATGGTCAATAAATTTTGCCCTTGTGGTAACACAACACTGCCCCTCATGTTCGAGCTCTCGAGGTCTGATTACAAAGCAAAACATTAGCCCCAACTCGAGTGCACGCTCCGCTCACCCGATACATAAATCTATGTTGAATATAAACATTCAGGCCTACACACATGTTAAAGCGACCCATTCGTGCCGCTGGAATGCGCCTGAACACAGTTTATAAACTCACAATTTTAGTTCAAGCGAAAAAATATAAATGCGCACAAAATTCGTTACACACAATTAAAAGATTTATTACACATGATTAAATTTTTCCTAAATTTTCATTTTCAATTCGCAAAAATTGATCATTCTGAACAGATTCTTGACACTTTTACCTCCTTGAGCGACCTCTAAATATCGATATTTTTGAAAAAATTTTACACACATTGTTTTTAGGTGGAACCTCACAAGATGGCTGCCAGTCCCAGCAGAAATTGGAAAAAAAAATTTTACCCCCATATAAGTGCCACCCTACTCCACGATTTTTTCACCGGAACAACCACCTCAAATGTATTAATTAATGAGCACACCGGAAATTTCTAAGGAAATGAAAAGTTCCGGCTAAGTCTAAGAGAGTAACAGTTGGTAGTCATACCTCACGTCTCAAATGACCTTAAAAGTCCAGCAAACTTTCGAGCGAAGTCATTACTATCAAATTGAAATATAGAATACTTTTGAATTCATTGTTTAAACATTTATCTGATGGATAAGCGTGTTGTACGATAAGAATTTCTTTTCTATGCAAACTAGCTTATGCTAGAATAGTAGTTTGTGAATGATTAAACTTCAGGTCCCTATCTGCAGTTACCGGCGTAGCAGTTACGAGTATAAAACCTGATGGGAACTGTTATTTTGCGCATCTCATCATGAGCTGCCGCTACTGCCTTTCCTGCCAGTAGAAACATTAGCTAAATTACTGTTAGTACGTTGAATGAGCTTTTCATCTACATTCTTACCTCACCATGCTTTTCCTTCATAAATTCTGCAAACATGTTCTCAGTTTTCATTTTAATATGTGCGTCATTATTTTTAAAATGCTCTTCGCTATCCTCATGTATTTAAAAATTGTGGAAAATGTTCATGTCAGACTTCTGTGAACTTTGGTGAAATCCACGCTTTTGCGTGAGGGGGATTATTTTATCTAAGAGAAGATCAGAGTGTATACCTGAAGAAGGAAAAATGTGAGCAAGAAAGCTTTATAAATAGGGGGTTCACTTAGGTATCAACTAAATATACCAATGCTTACTTTCACCAACAGAGAAAACTGTTAATCAGTATTTGTAACGCGCCTAGTAATGTCGGTTGACTTGATTGGATGAACAGTAATTAATCTGAATAGTATAGTGGTCTAAAGTAAATTAATGCACGAATGATTACTGGCGATTAAAACTCAAAATAAACCCATCTCTATCCATGTTCATAAATTTTAGTTTCAGCGAAAGAGTATATATAGACAACTCCATTTTGGGTGACTACCATAGGGCTGCACCGTACTAACACTTTTATTTAAATAATCAACTACCGTCCACGTTGAACGATCTTTGATTGAAAGTTTTTCGTCGCAGAACATAACCTCTTGTCGTTCATACAGGGCAGAGGTCTCCAAACTATGGCCCGCAGGCCACATTCGGCCCACCACATAATTTCATCCGGCCCGCCGAGCAAATCCCGGATTGATGGCCTTAAAAAAAATTATTGTACTCTCGCATCACTGAATTATTGAAAACTGGGGCTGTTTGAATAAAGCAGCCCCAACGAGAACTAGTTACAAAATTGCCTGTGCGTCGGCCAAAAAAGGAAAACATTTCACTAAAGGTAGGAGTGTGGCGTGGAAGCAGCAGGAGAGGTATGTCCAGAAAAAGAAATCCTCCTCAAAATGATAAGTCTTTGTTCAAATGCTGTTGAATTGAATTGAAGATTTAGCATGTTACGTAATTCTGCAAATAAATGAAAAACAAACAGATTTTGTTGGTTTTCGCTTGCGTTGGATGAATCAGCTGATGTGTGTGTGTGACACCTCTAAGCCCTTAGTACTGTATTCATTCGTGGTGTTGATAGTGGATATAATGTGACCCAAGAAATAGCATCAGTTCACAGCATGCCCACAACAATAAATGGAGAGGACATTTTCAATGAAGTTGGTAAAACTATGAAAGAATATAATCCGGAATGAAAACAAATGCAGTGTGTGACAATTAATAGGGGAAAGAATATATCGGGGAGAAAAAATGGTTTGTTTGGGCAAATTACAACAGCTTGTGAGGTCGGAGGATTCTCAAAGCCTATTTTTCAGCATTGCCTTATCCATCAACATGCAGTTATTGTGCCTAAAATATGTTGATGTTGATATGTCCAGTGTCATGAAACCTGTTGTTTCTGTGGTTATTTCATTAGATCTCATGCACTCAGCCATCGCCAGTTCCGTGATTTCTTGAAAGAAATTGATGTCCAATTTGTTGGCTTGCCTTATAATGCATCACAATTGGATGACTTAGTTGTGGTAAGGTTTTGCAGCATTTCTTTGAGCTCAGATTAGAAATGGTTTTATTTCTCACAGAGAAAAATAAACGTCAACCTTTATCATCAGTCTGTGAATGGGCTTGGAAATTGACATTTTTTACAAATATGACAGGGTCATATGAATCAATTGATTCTGAAGTAGCAAGGCGAAAAAAATCTGATCTGTGACTACTTTGTCCGTGCCAAGGCATTCCCAGTTAAAAATTCATGCCGTTATTAGGTCGACAGGTAGCAGAACACAGTGAAAGATAGCCGTTGAATATCAGAACGTTCCTCTGTCGGCCGCTCTCGACCAAAATTTGCCGTTCGACGGCTATCCGCTAGTCTCATTTAGACGGAAACAAGCCGGAAAAATCGAGCCCTTGCCCAAAGGCGGATTCAAGAGGAGAATGTCGCTTGCGTTCGACCTATTTGATTAACAGTCGAGCAACGGTTTTCTGGAAGCTACAGAAAATTCTTTAGAATATCTTAAGTGCAACTTTAGATTTTAGTTTAACACTCGTAACTTTTGAAATAATTCACCTGTTGAGTTCAAATTACTCTCAAATGAAAGATAAAAACATTCTTAAGGGAAAATCGTACATACCATCATTTTTGAGCACTCTCAGACAGCAAAATTCATTTGCCATGAAAATTACAGTCGGTAGCTGCCGAGGAAGCCTTGCTAGCAAAGCTGTCAACTAAAAAATGGTACATTTACCTAAAACTTTACCTTACGGATAGTTATGATGGTATAAGGTATTTAAATGTCAATTTACATTTTGCACTACTGTGCGGCCAATGTTGATTTCATACGTGGTAGTGCACAATTGTATATACTTCAAAATTTAAACTGCAGTTTAAAGAAGCAATAAAAGCAAAATATAATAGTGTATGTTTATTCACTATTAATTTCATTCTTATTTTACAGTAAGTGTTAACCCAATTTAGCTTCAAATTTTCAAGTTGCAGTATAATTCCACTTGAGAAACCTTTGACGAGCAACAATGTGCAATGTTTTCAATTTAGATGTACGGATAGTATCGGTATCGGCCTTTTTCTATTATCAGTACATCACTAGTTTTCAATTTTTTGTAAGAAAAGTAAACTTCAGAAATATCTGACGAGCTGTATTATAAAATTAAGGAATAACAATGATGAGAGACGAATAGGTCAATAGTTTACTTAAATTCATTCGCGGAAATTAAGAATTTTGTTTCAAAAAATCTCTAAAGGAACACATTTAAGAACGTTTCAAATGAATGACATTTTGCTCGCTGATGCGTAATTTTTGAGTTTTTAATCTGTGAAGTTATAGGAACTTAGTATATAAAAATGAGAAACGGACGCGTTAATATGATGTAATACGGCATAACATGATGCTAGGTTAAATAAGGTTAGGTAACGTTAGATTAGCTGAATAAACTAACCTAAAATAACTTAACTTAGCCGTACTGACACTGATGGTTGCCGCCAAAATACTGGGCGTGTTTCAAGAATGCAGCTACGATGTAGACGATTATATAACGTTATTTTTACCTGAACGTGATTCATGTTATAGCTCGAAAATTACGTATCAGCGAGCAAAATGTCATTCGTGCTCGTTTAGTGATTCTTTAAAACAGAGGTCGTGATTTCCGTGAGCACATTAAAGTAAATACTGACCGAAGAAAAATCCATAATCACCTGATGAACCCCAGCATTATCGATGAGTTAGGGTTGAATTATGCTTTAAATTGAGGAGCGTCCTACCAGCAAACGTTGTGTGATCGTAGGCTAGTGATGTACAGATATATCGGTAGCGGCAAAAGCTGGCCGATATTTCATGGATACTTTCCAATAATACGTATTTTATCGTGAAAATGATGGTCATAAATCATGAAAGTAAAATTAAATAAAGAGCCTATTCATTCATAGTAAATTAGTTAGCTAACTGTTCAATTACAGAGTTTAATCAGGCCCGCTAAGTGAATCTACTTCGTTGAATTCCCGATGTCAAGGACGGTCTGTAAGTGAAAGCTTTGTAGCGTAAATAGTTAAACACAGAGGGAACGTAAAATTAGTATACTTTTACAACTGAAACCTATATAGTTTGAACCAATTTCCATTTCTTAAAGTATGTGACAGGCTAACAAAAATCAAACCAATTAAATATAGTTGAATGTGCATTTTAAAGTTTTCATAAATTTAACATAGAAATAACTGAAAATTTTATTTTCATTAAGCTTGTAGATCGTAAAGTATTACAAAGCTAATTATTTTATTTTAATTAAGCATGTAAATCGCCGTTCATTACGAATCTAGCATTTTCCTTCATTTTAATATGTTTGAAAAATTCATGAACAATCTTATAATTGGTTGCGTTTGCGCATCTTTCCGGTTTCGGATCCTATCGAATTTTAATGTTTTCTTTTCGTCAAAGTATGTATTTTCGTGTGAAAAACATGAAAATGATAACTATTTTGTGGAGAAATAATTGTTTTGGTTCATGAACAATCTTATAAGATTGTCGTGAATTTTTCAAACGCCTTAAAATAGAAGAAAAATGCAATATTCCTAAAGTACGGCGATTCACATGCTAAATTCGAATAAAATTATTAGCTTTGTAGTATTTGAAGATTTACGTAAAATTAACACTCCTTAGTCGGACTTTCATTAAAAAATTTCAAGGCGAAGAATATAGCACGGATAGGTATATTTAAAACAATTTAACGAAGCTAAATTTAAACTATGTGAAATAGTCACTTTTAAACGTTTCGGAGACCAGCTCCATCTTCAGTAAGTCTGAAAACATAACAACCAAAATTGGTTAGTTCATGACAACAATGAGAAAAGTGACAAAGCGATCGGTAAGAAAAAAATCAATACAAAAATTTCTAACGGAAATGAACTATTAGCATTATTTAAAGATGGCTTCTATTTGGCAATGTGAATGGATTCTAAAATGCGCAAATCTAACTCGTTAGGTGCAGAGCATAAAATAGAAAAATTGTCCTCGGAAATTCGGCTGCTACACTGTTCGGTATGAAGGCGGATTGATGAATGAGGAGGTTGAGCCACAGAACATTTACATAATCTGAAGATTTTCTCTCCTGAACTGTACTCGAAGTTGTATCTGTCAGGTTCACGTCCGGGTGTCCTGTATGGTTTGCCAAAAATCCATAAGTTAGACTTTCCATCTAAATTTCAATTTCGTCCTATTTTTTCTGCAGTGAATATGCCTAATTTTAACTTAGCACGATTTCTATTTCCTGTGTTAAATCCTTTGACTGTGAATGAATATACTCTTGGTAACTCAACTGAATTTGCTAAGGAGATCATATCGTGTCAAAATGGTGATAAAGTTACTATGGCTTCATTTGATATTGAAAGTTTATTCAAAAATATTCCACTTGCAGAAACCATCGAAATAATTATAAATTCGTTGTTTGCTTAGCCTACTGATACAGTTTTAGGTCTAGGCAAATCTTATTCTAAGACGCTTCTCGAACTGTCTGTTATGAACTCTATATTTGTGTTTGCAGGCAATTTGTATAAACAAATCGAAGGCCTGGGGTCTTCCATTATGACCCACATTTGCAAAAAATTTCATGTGTCACTGGGAACAAAAATGGCTGGCCGATTGTCCTGTGGAATTTAAACCAGAACTTTATCGCCGTTACATTGATGAGACGTTTTTGTTGTTTCGTGATCCTAGTCATGCTCAAATGTTCAGGGACTATTTAAATGAAAAACATTCATCAATAAAATTAACATCGAAATTGAGAATAATGGCTCGTTATCTTTTTTGGACTGAAAAATTACTCGAGTAGGTAAAGCTTTCACTTCTTCAGTTTTTCGTAAGGCTAATTTCACTGGATTGGGCATAAGTTTCTACAGTAACTGTAGCTATATATTTGAAATTAATGCGATTAAAACCTTATTGAATCGTGCCTACAACATTTGCTCTAGTTTTGTGGATCTGCATGCTGAATTTAATTTTTTTGTCTCATTTTTTTTTGTAAAAACGGATTTCCTTCCTCAATTGTTCATGCTCATATTAAAAAATTTTTAGCCAAGAAATATTCAGATATTAACGATGTCGCCGATTCGGTGCAATAGCTCTACTGTGTATTTCCATATTTTGGTGATTTTACGAGCAAGATGTGCCGGGATATTGAAAACCTTTTTGAACATCACTTTCCTGGGGTAAAATTGAATGTAATTACTGTGAACCTGCTGCGAGTTGGTTCTTTCTTTCGGTACAAAGATAGGATTCCTAAGCGGATGCGGGCATCCCTGGTATATAAATTTAGTTGCGTACAGTGTACGTCTGGCTACGTCGGCATGACGACACTGCATTTTTACGTAAAGATCGCCCATGGCACCGCGGAGTAAGCTTTCGAACCGGGAGACCTTTAGGTCATACTCCTCATTCACCAATCGGCCTTCATACTGAACAGTGTAGCAGCCTTATTTCCGAGGACAATTTTTCTATTTTATGCTCTGCACCTAACGAGTTAGATTTGCGCATTTTAGAATCCCTTCACATTGCCAAAGAGAAGCCACCTTTAAATAATGCTGATAGTTCATATCCGATAGAAATTTTTTATAGATTTTTTTTTACCAATCACTTTGTCACTTTTCTCATTGTTGTCATGAACTAACCAATTTTGGTTTTTATGTTTTCATACATACTGAAGATGGAGCTGGTCTCCGAAACGTTTAAAATTGACTACTTCTCATATTTTAAATTTAGGATCGTTGAATTGTAATAAATATGATACCCATCCGTGCTGAATTCTTCGTCTCTAAATTTTTATTGAAAATTTACTAGATAAATTAAGATCGAATTTCCAGCTTTTTCTATAATAAATTTCAAAAACTTCAAAATACACCATCAACTTTATATATATAATTGGTTGGATTTTTGTTAGCCTGTTTAGTTGTGAAAGTATAATAATTTTAGGTCGCTTCTGTTTTCAACTATTCATGCTACATAGCTTTCACTTACTGAACGTACGTGCCTCATCGGGAAGTCAAAGTATTAAATTCAGTTAGGGGGCCTGATTAAACTCTGTAATTCAACAGTAACCTAACTAATTTGCTAGGTATGAATAGCCTCTTTATTTGATCATGCTTTTACTCTCATGATTTATGACCTTCATTTATATGATAAAATACGTATTATTGGAAAGTATCGGCCGGATTTTACCAATGCCTGTAAAATGACCGATACCGATACATCGGTACATGAATAATTTTATGACAGGATTTTACAAATATTTGTCAACGTTTCGATCTGAATTTCGAATAAAAAAAAGTAAACCATTTACATTTTTGTGCCACGGCCAAAAAAAAAGACTGTTTGCTGCATTGGCTACTCTGGCTGAAGCTTCATAAAAAAATGACGCTGAAACTCACAAGAGTCGTTTTCTTCTATTTCGCATGGAGTTGAGTTTGGACCCGTAACTTCTGGTGAAGATGGCGATTCTTCAGAAGAAACAAGAGATGGAAGAAATGTAGAATGCTGGTCTGCAGAGGCACCATTTCAAGAGCAAGGGCCCAACTATTAGCTTCACCACATCGGTCAATTGGTATTTATCACGATTTATCTTTGTGGTGGGGCTGGTAGAGACGGCAATGTGAGCAACGTAAACACAACAAAATGTGGAAACCAAGCCTGAATTTTCCCTCGTCAGTCTTCAGCAACCTCTGAATTGAAGGACGTCCTTGAAGGTGATCAACGATGTGTTCAGATACATATTTGTGTGTGTGGGAGGACGGGTGTGTGTGTGTGTGTGTGTCTGTGTGTGAGGGGGGGGGTTATGGGTGTGTGGGTGCGGGGGGAGGGGTGAGTGTGTGTGGGGGGGGGGGAGGGGTGTGTGTGTGGGGTGGCGGGGGGGGGGGGGTGTATATGAATAGCCAGTGTAACTAAGTTCGGGCAAGGTCGATCTGCTGCCGCGGGAGGCCGGTACAAAGTCGAGTAAGGTCGGCAGAGAGCCGATACATAGAATGGAGAAGCCGCGGAAGGTCGAATTGGGGCCGCGGAAAGTCGATATGTAGTCGATAAAGGTGGGAATTTCCGAACAGCTGCAAAGGGAATTCAATGGTTTTGTAGCCGTTTTTTCCTGCCATAAAAAGGGGACATGGCGACCAAAAATCGGCTGCTTTTCCGAATAAAACACGGCTAGAAGTCTTGCCTGCCGCGGCACATAATCGACTTGAAAACGTCTTATTTTTTTAACTGGGTTCAAAGCAAAACTTGCGCAACTTGAATGCCAAGTTGAAGTAAAAAATTTTGCTCATTTTCCATGCTTTGAAAAATTTCATGCAGAAAGTAAAGTAGAATTTCATTTTTCTTTGCAAATGAAATAATTTCAAATTTCAAAAAGTTTCAGGAGCTGTTTACTGACCTTGAAGCCAAAGCAAATGAAATCAGGCTCTTTAATAATCCATTTGACTGCATTACTGAAAATCTTCCGACTCAATTTCATATGGAAATTATTGATCACCAGGCAGATGATAGACTAAAAGATTGGTAAAGAGAAGGAAATCTGATCGAATTTTATAAATTTCCACAACCAGATCAGTTTCCAAATTTGATGAGGCTTGCTTGTAGATTTGTGTCCATTTTTGGTGTAACAAACATGTGTGAACAAACATTTTCCCAAATGAAGTATGTGAAATCTAACTGTCGAGCAAATTTGTCAAATGATCATTTAAAATGAATTCTTAGAATTGGCTCATCTAATCTGGGACCTGATTTTAATGAAATTTTGAAGTCAAAACAAGAGTATCATTCGTCACACTAATTTGGTTGCATAAACTAAAGGTAGGAATCTATTTAGTTTACCCTGAGTTTTTTCAACAAAATATGTTTTAATTTTTCCATATTTATACCCTAATATATGAGGAAATTAAGTTACTGGCACTAATTTTTTATTTTCTCATTTCTTCGGCCGCACAAATGTGGGAAGTATATGATTTGGTCCTTACATTGAAAAGTTTGGAGTCCCCTGCTATGGGGTATCCAATCTTGATATTTTGTGTAGAAATCTAACGGTCATTTTTTCATGGCTTCGGTGAGCAGCTAGTTTTTTGCGACAAGTCATGTTGGATTTTTTCAGTTATTTGCGGCCTATGTTGGATAGTTTCTACAGCGATGTGTCTGGGGGGAAAATGACGATTTTTCGTCAGTCTATGACTGAATCTGACATCTTTTCATGTTCTTTTCAATATGAACAAAAACCTAAGGAATTAAAAAGTCCAACTCTCTTAGAGGTACGGTACAGAAGTGCAGTCGCTAGTTTTACCAGATAGTGAATTAGCATTCATGTAACGTGAAAACTTTCATCCATACACATCACTAATATTTTAACTAAGGTTAGGGTCCAGTTTTTTGTTTTTAAATTCTGGTACCACCCATAGTGGGCATAACAAGGATATTTATTAGGGTCAAAGTTACCAAGAGGGTGCAAAACAGGGTACTTCTGAGTCACAACATATGGGAAGTAAGTTTTTTAATTTCTATTTGACTTCAGATCTCTAACGAAGCGTGGCGTGTTGTGTGTAGCACAATGAAGCTTATGGCAGGCTCTATACACTGCATCATCACTACGTCATCACCTTTAACGAGAACGCCAGTAAAATATACTGCTATATCTGCGTTAAATCGTCTGCGTATTATTCATTTGCACTGAAAATGACCAATTTCATTTTAGTTTAAGGCAAAACAAACCAAGTTCCCACAGACCGAAATCTGTACGGAGACGAAAAAGTGCCCTCAAAATTAAAATTCTTCTACACCAATTAATGACCCTGGAGAAGTACCACTGTTTTCCACGTTGATTTGGAAATAGTTATCAGGGACTTCAATTTTGATTCACCATGACTTGTTTTGTTAACATTCAAAAGCTTATACCTTGAATATAAGTTAAGAAGAAATTTTTAAAAACTGGTTGGTAAAATTGATTCTAGTTTGGTTTAGATAAGTTAGTTTAAGTTTCTTCCTAGCCATAACAAAGGGGTTCCAAGAAAAGGAAGGATGAATGCATCATTCGTTATGACGTTAAACGAGCTGGAAATCTATACACAAGATGTGTTCCCCCACAAGGTCCGTCTGAAAAAATAACAGTTAATAGTTGTGAACCGAAAAAGCAGCGTAAAAAGATGTTACATCCCAGTAATATTCTCATTTACTGCTCAATACTTCAATAGCCTGCTCGTATCGTGCAAAATGAAAAAACTCGTTTCTCACACACCTTTTAATGGGATTTACTGTCACTCTTTCTTCTCTACAAAACAGTATTTTTATTTCTTGTTCCTTGCCAAAAATTAACGACTTTTCGGTCAAAGGAAAATCTAATCCCGTTGCACAAGAGAACGGTTTCCTGGACTCTGCTATCGAGCTAAATCTTTCCGTTTCGAAAATTTTCTCAAACCTTTAGTGAAGGTATTCTTTTGCAGACTCTGAGGCAAAACCTTCGTCTAGAATGTTGGTGATGAAGTTATGTTGGTAAAAATATATTGTTCTTGATTGTAATTTGCAATTGCATGGTTTTTCGTTTGCATGGAATGAAGAATTACCTTGAAAACTCAGGTGCAGATTCATGTGTTCATGAGGTAAGAAACTCAAAATTGGAATAATTTGAAGGTCTCGTAACGTATAAGGTGAACATAAAATCGCGTCAAACAGGGTGAAATTATTTTATTCTATTCTGTATCAGTAAATTGTGGTTCTACTTCCGGAATGAGTGTAATTGAGCTGAATAGTTGTAAAATAGGCTTCACTTCGACGGTTCGGAAAATATGTAAAGGTGTTTGCTAACTGATGATCTTATTTCGTATGACAACTGTACAAAAATAAGCACGTGATCGAACATAAGAACCAATGCAGAAAGAAAATAAATCATTGTAAGTCGTGTACGCGATCAATGTGAAAACGTAACAGCAGAATGATTCCATAAGGTTAGGAAGGCATCGTTTGTAGACACCCAAATATTGAATTTGATGAAATTGGACCGACTTAAAACTACTTTAAATATCAGTAAAAACCAACAGCCGATAGTTTATTGATAGAGAAACGAGAATATATTTTCAAACATTTTACAATAAACAGACATGACTTACAAAATCTGTCGATAATAAAGTTTAAAACTTATCCTACAAAAATTTTACATAAATCAAGTTTTTCATCCGGCAGGATTCACGATTCTCTTTCTGAAGAAAACTTTTATAAAATATGCTGTCATCTTTGGTGCACGCAGCTGGTATCTCCGACTTATTCTCTTTTCTTTCAATCTAATTCGAATTAGCTTTTTCTGTGTGGATTTCTCTATTTATCCCAGCGATACATTTGCTTTTATTTGAGTGGTAAAAATTTTTTCTCGCCAAGAGGGGGTTGAGAGACGGTCTAACTCGCGCACGAATTCTCTGATGTCACTCAGGATTTTCTCACTGTGTTTTTGTACTCCTTTTTCTGTAAACTAGTGCGAGTTTGTTCTTTCTTGCTTGATCTCAGATGGATTGGAGGACTGAGATAGATGTTAGTGGGCTTCGGACAACCACGAGAAATGAAAGGGCTTTTAGATGGTCCTTTCTCTATTTTCCCGGCTTCTGACTCCGAGCAAAGGTTCTCTCTGACACCCCGCAGCACAAATTTGTCGAAGTAATGTCACGATGAAATAAAGCCGACTCCATCAAATAGAGGTGATGTGAGTGAAGAATAAAAAAACACAAATGGATGTTAAATGAAGTACTCGGATGAAAGATCAAATTCACACAAATGTTGCTTCTAAACTATAAATGATTTATAAATGATAGATGAGCATTTTTCGTACACTTAATCCTTTTTACAGTTTTTAAAATATCGGGGAAATGAAAATTTGGTTTTACTATAGAAGACTCCCATGTAGAACTACACACAAAGTATCATTTTACTAATTATCTTGATAGGAATGAAACACGATAATCCAATTGCTAATACACTCAGCAGTTGTTCATGGGCTTAACTTTGGGTGTACGTGGACAAATTTTATGCATTAATAAATGCATTAATTATTGAGTAAATAATGACACTTTTAGAATTAAAACCGTTGGAATTTTCACAACAATTATAAATTCATCATGATAATGTCTTAAGTCAGCTTTATACCGTATCCTGGTAATAATATTGTGGAAAAAGCAATCACGCAGTAGCAACAGTTGCCTATCTCAGTGATGGCTGGTGAGCGACAAGCTTTCCTTTGATGCGGGACTTAGCGGATATCGTTGGTTTACTCCCAGTTTGTCGGACCTGTCTTGTCCCTCGAAATTCTCATTTCTTTCTAGAGCATGCAAGTGCAATACTCGATTTTAGGTTGAGAATTGCACATAGTACAGAGCTCAAATTATGAGGAGAGAGTGTTGCTTATTTCAAAATACAATTTGAATTCGTTTACCTAGAATCTCAACTGAAAATTATAAATTAAACGCTGAGCACATGGATGAATTTGCAAACAAATGACGTTGTCGTAGCGTAGCGGAACTGCTTGGTGTGGAAGTTGTTTCAAACAACTTGGCTATAGCATGCAGCCTGGCCAATTTAATTGACGGTAACTTATGCAGTCAGCTAAATTACTGCGCTGCCATCTCCCATCATGTACACGTCTTAGTTATGAACATGCGTGGTTCAGAGCAAGAAAGTGGATCAGACGACTGGGTAATTGCTACCGAAATGTACTGTAGTCGACATGAAATTGTATCGTGACATGCGGTTAATACATCCTATTCTATCATGAAGAAATTAATTTTACTTAGTAGAAAGGTATGAAAATGCTTTATACAAAGTATGCGCCATCGTTAGGCTCACATTTTACGTATCAGTACTTCAAATTGGAAATGCTGTTCCAACGATGTCGTTCACATTTTGAGGTGATCTTCTCAGAAAATAATCGTAGGATATATTTGCTTTTGATGAAAGGTTGCAGTAAAATGGCGCAACACAGATGAAAACAAGGAAATCCGAAGTGGCCAAGTCTGGTGTAAGTGGCGGGTGGAGCATAGGTTTCCAGCAGATTGAGTCTTTGAAGTCTTCCGCTATTTGTTATCACGGTATGCGTGGTAAACCGATGTCCTACGCAGAATCTTTTTTCTTATCTTGTAGCACAATCTGGAAGCCTAGCAATCGGAAGCACAATCCGAATAAATGCATAGTTCAAATTTATCAGTTGTTTACGGTAGCGGACGCTGTTGACTGTTTCATCTGGCTTTAGAAGCTCCAGGTATACCACAATCTTCTGAACCGCCAAATGTAACTGCATCGTTCCGAGACAATTCGGTTTTGCGGTCGATGCAAATGGTTGTCCTAGGTCAACCAATGATTCTTCATATTTTGGATTTTCAGGATTGATAATTTTTTGTCTCCAGCCACTGTCCGATGCAAGTTAGACTATCTTTCATCCCACTCTGTACCGCATATGCTCTGTTTAGACATGTTTACCACTCAAACACAATATCATTTTACGACGAACTCATTCGTTCATGTACAGTTTTAGTCCTGGCGACAACGGACATGACGAATGAGACTGTGAACGAACCCTTGCTTCCAGGACCATCCTGTAAAAATATTAAGAATTTTTAACGGGCCTACCTGGGAATCGTCATAGGAATTTAACGTCAAGTTAAACAGTTTTATTTCGAATTTCCGTTTCGGGAAGCACGAACCAGTCGCATCTTCTTTCTGGGTGCCGGCGCTTCATTTACTGTCGACCTTCACCGCCCTTTTTTCAAACTCTTTCTCTGTCCACTGTGATCAAATTACAACAACTTCAATTCAAGGCAATACATTACTCTTCGTCTTCCCTCGGTGGAACTAGAAGCTAGCCTGTTTGAGAGTTTTTTTACAGCGATGGTTTGTATCAATGAATGGTTTGTACCTTCCTCTAAATATTACAATGGTTTCTATCTCTACCTCCAATAGTGTAAAAACTTTTTACTGCGAAGAAACCCTTGCTTCATAAAATTAATTTTATTCTCAACCTCATCATATCTGAAGGATCTTGAATTCTCATCCCAGTCAGAAAAGCTAGTGCGGATCGGCATTGATTGTCTGGGGACAGTGCATCTTTTTTAGGATCAGTGCGAGGTCCAGTTCGGGAAGAAATTTTTCTTAACCGGTCACAGCAGATCAATGTAAAAAATTCTGGACAGAAATATCTGCAGTGCTCTTAACAGAAAAAACGGCACTGCTCTTCAATAATTTCAATGAGAGGTATTTGTTTTTGAACCAGTGTACATTATGAAACCGAAATTTTATTTCGAATCGAACGTGTAACTTTCAATTAATTTAGGGAATCTCTATCCCCAATTTTGTTTTATTTTACAAATTTTTCTTTTTTGCATTCCTTTTGCAGCTTGGGAAACCAAAATGCATAGGGATATGTAACTTTGAAATCCAAACACATTTGCTTCAATAAAAATTCACAATAGGAAAAAATTTATTGCTCGAACATATGAAAAACATAAATATATATATATATAATTATATATATATATATATGTTGCGCCATTTATATATATATATATTGCGCAAAACACTTCTCCTACAATTTTCAACGCATAGGAAAAAATTTATTGCTCGAACATATGAAAAACATAAATATATATATATAATTATATATATATATATATATATATGTTGCGCCATTTATATATATATATATTGCGCAAAACACTTCTCCTACAATTTTCAACGCAGAAGCTTGATTTTAGTCTCATTCGACGCGAAAAAAGTATGGCAACTGAAAAATGAAGAATTATTTTGAATTTCATATAAGAAAAAATTATTGATACATTAAGTAATTTTGTCCTAAAAAATTCACAATTTTCCTAGTTTTTCAAATTTCAGTTTTTGCTTTTCTATTGCAACTAGGTAAACGATAGATAGAAGAAAATGCACATCGATGTATAAAATGAAATTCTGAACGCATTTGCTGGAATTGAAATTTACGATTTCCGCATTAGAAAAAAGTTCATGAGCGAAAATATATTTCTTAAATAAAAAAATTGGGCTAGAGACTACTCAGTTTCTACAATTTTGAACGTAGAAGCGTGATTTTGGTTTCATTTGACGTGGTAAGACAGTGGAAACAGCGGAGCTAAGCGAAATTCTATTTGAACTCTAAATTAGATTTCTATGGTGAAAAATCTGGGACTTTTAAATATTTTGTTGACAAATGTATTAATAAAAATTTTCTAATTCGAAATTCAAAATCATCCTTCATTTTCCAGCTGTCACATTCCTTCCACGTCGAATGTGACCAAAATCAAGCTTCTACGTTGAAAATTTTAGAAGGAGAAATGTTTCGCGCAATAACCTTTTTTGTGAATATATACATAATTAAATCTAGTGAATATTATTTCAAGGCTTAAACATTGCAATACAAATACAAGTAAAACGACAATTTGAAAGTTTCAAAACGGTTTTAATCAGCAAGATTACATTAGTGTACTTCAAATTAAATGATTTCAAACAGTAAATATTTTAAAAACAACCATAGACATTAACTAGAGTTTGATTCATAACATCAGCACTCGCATCATTTAGGAAATTAGCCAAGTAGCGGAATGTTACTCAGAAAAGGTTGTGATGAATTACCCAGGTAGTGGCGTGTAACTCAAAAAAGGTTATGGTGAATTACCCAGGTAGTGGACTATAACTCAGAAAAGGTTATAATGAATTACCAGGTGGCGAAATTCAACTTAAAACAGGTTTTGACGATTTACCCAGGAAGTGGAACGTAACTCAGAAAAGGTTATGATGAATTATCCAGGCAGTGGGATTTAGCTCAGAAAAGGTTATGATGAATTATCCAGGCAGTGGGATTTAACTCAGAAAAGGTTATGATGAATTACCTAGGTAGTGTATCGTTACTCAGTAAAGGTTATAATGAGTTACCCAGTTGATGGAATGTAACTCAAAAAAGGTTATGATGAATTACCAAGGAAGTGAAATGTAACTCAGAAAAAGTTATAATGATTTACCAGGTAGCGTGAAGTAACTCAGAAAAGCTTATGATGATGGAGGGATTCTCATGTGAATTCGATGAATCGTGTCATGCAATCATACATTTTGAACAGTTTTGAGTTAACTTTCTGCAATATCAACAGCCCTTGGCTTAAAATAATATATTTATTATTTATACCTAATCGCAGAGGTAAGGAAAAGAATAGAATGAATATACTGGATGAATTATTTTTCATATCATGAGCTAAGATGCTTAAGGCGGTCAACTCGGAGCTTTCATGCCCAATGGGCCATTTTTGATTCTTTGTTGAGAAAGGATCCTTAGGTGGTGGGCTATTAATATTGTGCCCTAAAATTTTATGGGGCTACGGGCATTATACCCCCCCCCCCCCCACAACAGGGGAGATGGAAGGGGACCTGAAATCATGAATTTTTGACCCCATATAAAAAGAAAACAAAACGGAAAATGAAAATTCAGTAACTATCAGTTTCTTTGCAATGTTACGAGGATTTGAAAACTGTATTTGAAATCGTTTGAGCATGACAACTCATTGACTTCTATTCCTTCGAAATATCCCTAAAAATCAGCTAAAGAAATTATATCTCAATTTTTCTCAAAAAACTAACGCCTAAATCGAAAAAATGAATGAAACAAAAGTTGTTCATATTTGGAAACTACAAGTAACGATCAAATTTCAGAAGAATCAGACCACAACTAAAAAATCACCATTCGTCCAGAAATTAATAATTCATTTTTATTTTTATTTCATTTTTACTTGTAATTTACAATTCACCGTGTAAAATTGTAGTGTCGCTATTTTTAGCACGACTTGAGATTTATTAAGTACAAGCTGTAACTTCTATGCGCCTAGCCGAATACCAGGCTGAAGGATAGGCAAACTCACTGTAGGACTTCTAGTATTGTACTGACTTATCGGTAGACAGATTCTCCTTAAGAGTAGCCGAGCCCGGAGGGTAAACAAAGCCCATCCGGTGCTTGTAAATGCAAGGCGCCCGTCGGCTCTTCCGGCGGAGGCCCTATCGAGACATGTGACTCGAACGCTATAAGGTATCCGGGCCGATCGCATAAAGATCTTCCGAGACTCATAAATCTCAGCCTCCGGAAGTCTTATTAACACAACCAGTACTTCACTACATAAAAAGAACTCAAAAATTATGCATTAGGGAGCAAAATGTCATTCATTTAAAACGTTCTGAAATGTGTTCCTCTAGAGATTCTTTGAAGCAGAATTCTTAATTTCCGCAAACGAATTTTAGTATATATTGACCTTTTCTTCTTTTATCATCGTTATTCCTTAATTTTATATCGCAGCTCGTCAAATATTTCTGAAGTTTAATTTTCCTAGTGAAAAATTGAAAACCAATTATGTACTGATACCAGAAAAAGGCCGATACCGATACTATCGGTACATCTCAATTGAAAACATTGCATATTGTTGCTTGTCGACGATTTTTCAAGTGGAATTATACCGCAACCTAGAAGTTTGAAGCTAAACGATGTTACCACTCACTGTAGAATTATAAGTGAATAAACATACACTATTTTATTTTGCATTTATTGTATCTCATAACTACAGTTCAAATTTTGAAGTATATACACTTCTGCACTACCAAATATGAAATCAACACTGGCCGTACAGTAGTGCAATCCTGATTGAACTTAAGTGCGTAATTGTTCCTTCTCATGAATATATGTATATTACTATTCATTCACACTTAATAACTTATGAGACTACAAGGTCAATCCCTCATCAGGCACTTGACAACAATGCCATACCGGCTTACCGTCTTCAATGGGGTAAGAAACTCACGTGAGAGCGAACACCTCATACCTTTTTAGGGCAGACATTTTTTCAGAAATAAGATACACTCTAACACTCTTACGTACTATACACTCGCACTGAAATACACTCTGACATTACTTGAAACTTATTGAATCAATGAAAAACCGCCACGACACCTATGACGCACAACACCAGTCAAATAACTGCCGCGAAAAGGCTTGACAGGCTTGACCAAGGCTGCCACTGAGGTTTTTCCTTTTCCCCCAGATTTGCGGTAGAAATTCCCCCATTTTCGTCAAAAATCCCCCAAAATTAAGGAAAAAACGTATTATGATATACATTAAATAAAAACCGACATTACTTAATGTATATTAAATCCAAATGTAATTTCGTCCTTTTCATTGACAGCTTGTGAGCTATTTTGCTGTAAGGGTAAATTGTTTTACCCACAGGTAAGAAATGATACACACTTGAGGAAAGGTCGTGTTGGTAAAAGTTTTCTACATGAGTATGCTCACATATGGTAATTCCACTGGATTTCTTGGATAGCTCTCCTACGATATCAGCGTTGGTACTTGCAACATTTATGTTTCTATTATGTTGCACTGAACATTGTTTTGTTTTAATTTTTCAAAGAAATATTGCAGCACTTACATTATCTACAGTTGCATGGGATTACGATTTAATTTCAGACGAGTTTTAATTCGGTGGCACCGAGTCAATCATTTCTAAATGACTGCGTACAGAACTTTCGCTTCGTAGAACATGATTCGGTTCGGTAAGCCATTGGAAAAAATACTCAGCATTCTAAAGCAAGAATGATAATTATAAAATAATTAAATCATTATATAAATAGCATTAAGCACTAAAATGAACCTATTTGTCATCTTTGTAAAGTTTTGCTTGTTAAAACGTTAAGTTAATATTCAAAGTTGAAGATCTAATTGCTGAAAAGCATGTAACAGAGTTAGTCTTTGTAACGTATGTAAGTTACAAAAAGGCATAAAAATAAAACTTTAATATTGAAAGTTACTGATTGAAACCTAGGCGTGCCGCACATTTTTAACATCTCTAAATATTGAACCACACAAGTATTCAATCTACAAGAACTCCTGCTTACGCCTCTTTTGCCGAAGAAAATACAATAAAAATATCTGAATTCCCATATAACATATAGGAATAATTACCACATAATTTCGGTTTATGGAAAGAACGTCGATCAAAAAGTATTCGCTCAGAGGAAGGAAGCTAGCAACCGTCACTGTCACTGTTTGCCTTTTTATTCCTTTTATAGAGCGAACTCTCGAGACTTAGCTCTGTGAGCTGTGAGAAAGAGAGTAATGTTACTGTTCATTGTTCCGATGTGAATCTCGTTGCTAGTCTAATGAGTTCGATCCTCGTTCAAACTTCGTTTTATCGCCTTTTTTTCATAGTTAAAAGGGGGTATTTCCGGTTCTGCATCATAATTTCTTCATCCGAATGAGCATACGTCCACTTGTAATTCAAAATTATCGATGGTATACATTTTTTACATAGGAAATAATTGCTGGCCGAATTCCCCCAAATTTTATGGTTTTTGCGAAAGTTTCCCCCATTCCCCTAGACTACGAGTGTTTCCCCCAGATCTAGGGGAAATTCCCCATCAGTGGCAGCCCTGGGCTTGACAACATATGCGAGCAGTGTTGCCATCTCTAACTAGAATGCAGATAAAAAAAATTGGCTGAGATGAACAACAGGGTAGTATTATTTAATGTAAACTATCAAAATTAATTAACCTAACATTTAAATTCCTTCTGATATTATAACTATCTGTAAATTAAAGTTTTAGGTTAATTTACCAATTTTTCAGTGGCAGCTTTGACTAGCAAGTTTTCCTCGGCAGATACCAACTGTAATTTTCATGGTAAATGAATTTTGCTGTCTGAGAGTGTTCAAGAATGTTGGCATATACAATTTTCCCCTAAGAATGTTTTTATATCTCATTTGAGAGTAATTTGAACTAGATGGGTAAATTATTTCAAAAGTTACATGTGAATAAACTTAATTAACCGGTAGGCCGCAGCGGAGTCGGTATATAACGGCTTTCTGGAAACTACAGAAATTTCTTGAGATTTTCTTGAATGCGACTTAAGACTTCAGTTCACCATTCGTAACTTTTGAAGGAATACACCTATTGACTTCAGATTACTCTCAAACGAAAGAGCAAAACATTTTCTATAGAAAAATCATAAATACACCCCAAAAATTTTTCTAATAAGTACAAAAATTATTCGTTAAACCCGTCCGATTCGCCCGCCGTCGAAAGACTCAAGTTCACCCTGTCGCGCTCGCGATGGCGCGCGAGTCGGACATTTTTATTGAAGAATTTCTGTACTTTTCAGAAAACTTTTTGAGATGTGTTTATATTATTTTTATATAAAATATTTTGCTCTTTCGTTTGAGAGTAATTTGAAGTCAATAGGTGTATTCCTTAAAAAGTTACGAGAGGTGGACTGAAGTCTAAAGTCGAACTCAAAAAATTCTCAAGATATTTCTGTAGTTTCCAGAAAACCGTTTCCATACCGTCTCTGCAGCAGCTTGCCGGTATAAACTTATGTGTTATGATAGCATTTTATAAATAGTACAAGTTGGATACATGAATAAATCTAACATATTTAACACATTTAGCTAAGTATTTGTTGCAATGTGCTTTACTCTTTGCAACATTCCAACCGATTTCGATAGTTTTGCTTGTATGGGCTATGAAAAGTTAAAATTGTAAGCCGTATGTGTCATAAAAACTTACAATTATCGTTTAAATTCAATGTATTCATCGTATTTTGATTTTATCGAATCTATCTTTCACTATTTCGAGACGGTATCTAAATAATAAACCGATGAGCAGTAATTCCTCTTATTAAACTATTGTATTTCTTTTATTATTGTTATGATTGTCACAATTTACTTCTGTTTGTAGGCTATTACGCGTAGTTTTCAAACCACTTATTTTTTAAGATTTTTGCCTATTATGGATCTGTCCAAATTGAGCCAGCATTGAACTATTTTTCGATTTATCTGCAAGCCTTTTTTAAAATGAGCCAGGAGCTTGAAACGTTCAAATGAATTTGTTTTTAAAATGGAACTTCTCCATCGCCTGCTTTACGAATTTTTTTTTCTTGTATGAGAGTTACACATATAATTGTTATTGACATTTGTACATATTTTATTAGGCTTGATTGGAATAAAACTTCCTGTTCATAGAGACTAAAATATTTTAGTTTTTACCTCAGTGTAAAAGGATTTATAATTAGTAAAGCAGAAAAGTGAAATTTCAGAAAAGCTATTTCTTTTATTCATTTCATCATTATTTTATTCATATCATATAAAAAATTGAGGGGTTATATAACCTTTTTTAATTTTAGTTGTTTAGTATGAAAAAACATTCAATATGTTAATTCATATAATTACTTGAACGTAACCGCTTAATAGATTTGCTCAGCTCCGGCGACATTTATGAACAAACACTTGAGAGAAATGAGTCGGCAGGTATGTTGCGCGACTGGTAATCAAATAGGTCGAACGCAAGCCGACATTCTCTTCTTGAATTCGGCCATGGGCAAGGGCTCGATTTTTCCGGCTTGTTTACGTCTAAATGAGACTAGCGAATAGCCGTCGAACGGGAAATTTTGGTCGAGAGCGGCCGACAGAGGAACGTTCTGACCTTCTACGGCCATCTTTCACTGTGTTCTGCTACCTGTCGACCTAAAAACGGCATGAATTTTTAACTGGGATGACACCCGATTATAAGGGGTCACTTCAAGATTTCAATTTTTTCGTCCGATTCGTTTGAAATTTGGCCAGTATATGTATTTGTGAAAAAAACTAGGATACTTTGATAACTTTTTCGATTTTTGTCTAATTTTTTTGAAAAATACGAAAAATTAGTTTTTGGGTGCATTTCTATGGATATTTTAAAGAAATAGAAGTCATTGAGTTTTCATGCTTGAACAAAACTAAAGACAGTTTTAGAATCTTTGGAGCATTTCTAACATTAGATCGGTAGAAAATTTTTATATATGTAACTTTTCGTTTTTTTATAAGGGATATTTGATCACTAACTAAAATATACACTAATTTTGGGTTTTGAGCTTGTTAATAAAAATTATTTGTACGATTGGGAAATTTCATACCGTACTTTTGTTAGAAATGTTCTAAGGAATCTTATGTTTTTGTTCTAGCATAAAAACTCACTGACTTCTTTTTTTTAATGTTGACAAATAATGGTTTGTTAGCAATAAGGCCTATATAAATTTTTATCTGAACTGTAATTTAATAGGCAATTCATATAATTGAATGCTAATTTTCATTTTTAATTTAAAAATCTCTATGCTTTACTACTAATTCACGCTGTGATTTGTAATTTACAAAAAAAAAAATATACTTTTTTATACAAATTCTGAACTTCTTTTTGTAATTTGATTCAAATGAAATTTGGCTATTATATTTAATTTTTAAAAATAAACACAATTTCTTATATTCATCTTTTCGATTCATGCCTTAGGAAGCGGCCAGACAAACAGCAGTGGAGCAGGGCAGAGCAGAGCAGACCCGGCGCGGTGTTTTATGTTAGTGGTATTCCTATTAGGGTGGCCAGACAAGTAGCACAGAGCAGAGCAGGGAAGCGCTGTCCGAAGCAAGCGCCAGCGGCGTTTTATATTGGATGATAAAACACAGCTCGCAAGCTAGCAGTCAGTTGCACCCTAGCGTTCGTACGGGGAGGATGTCGAACTTCAGATCTCCT
Organism: Morinoia aosen; assembly: GCA_030386875.1. Taxonomy (NCBI): domain Eukaryota; kingdom Metazoa; phylum Arthropoda; class Malacostraca; order Amphipoda; family Talitridae; genus Morinoia; species Morinoia aosen. The sequence continues at coordinate 48,615,397 of CM059575.1, forward strand.
CGGTGCGAGCTATTTCTACGATCGGGGATGCATCTCATATTTCGATCATAACTATGTTAATGAGCAATGGTCATTTATAGAAGACGCCATGGAAGTTAGTGTAAGTGGGCTAGTATTGTTATTTACACGTATATAGGTACTTTCCACCTCATAAATCCAAAATTAAACGTATACCAAGAATTTTCTTTGTCAATACCTACACTTTAAAGCGTACCACTGCCTAACATTTTACATTAGGTTTTTCGTGTTAGGCGCACGGCACTAAAATTGACTTCAAACATAGTTTCTCATGTATCAACTAATAGTTTTTTAGTAATAGTTTAGCCCGAAGCGCTGCACACGGCCGATACAGAAATATTCAAGTTTACGTTTTATCAGTATTACATTGGTAAAAATAACTATGAAAGCATGCAAGTAAAAAACTATTAGTTTCTCCAAAAAAATTGTGATGTTCGAGTTCTGTGGGAAAATAGCAATTAAATTGAAACGTAGTACCGCAAGCCAAATACAAAAGATCCTTTTACACTTTGAAATTGTTTATTAATTTAACAATTCCAAATTCGGGTCTTTATATCCATAAATGTATATCTTTATACGCTTGAACGAATAAATTCCTTGTTCTGTAATGTATCTGCACGTAAAGCACTGCAAATTAATTCAGATACAGGTATCTAAAAGGTTTCAAGTCATTTGTCAGTGAAATATTAGCATTATTATTCTCTTAGCAATCATAACTTGCTTGTCATGCAATTAATTTATTGAGGAAATTTCTGGAGCATTTTTAAAACACTATTAAAGCCATTAAATTCGTTGAGTATAGCAATATTGTAGGGAGATTAGAAGTAAAATACGGATGTACGGATGTACTTGTAATGCTAACAGCATAACGCGTAGCATAGAAATATATGTAAATAAACATAATTAGATGAAATATTGCCAGTTCTGCAGCTATTTAATACATTAAATTTGAGGTTACTACAGTCACGAAGCACTGCTCTTCTTAGCGCCAAGATTACAACTGCTGCGGACTCATGTCACATGCTGTTTGTTTGGCCGCCTAACTTGCTAGCATAAGCTAGCAGCTACCAGCGAGCCGAAACTGCTCTGCTCAGCCCTGCTTCACTGCTGTTTGTCTGGCCGCGGCCTTAGTCTTTGAAAAATTAAACATATGTTTTTTCTATTGATATTTAAAAAAAATAGAACTCATTGAGTTTTTACGCTAGAACAAAAACAAAGACAGTTTTAGAATCCTTGGAACATGTCCAACAAAAGTACGGTAGAAAATTTTCCATTTCCATGAAATCGAAAATTCATAATTTTTGGTCCCTTCACAATGAATTTGCACGAATTTTCGATTTTGGTCGAATTTTCGAATTTTTGTCCGTAGCGCCATAAAATATCAGGGCACAATAACCCATCACCTAAGAATCCTTTTTCAACGAAAAAAGTCAATGGAGCCAGGTGGCCCGCGGGGGCCAAATTTGGCCCGCAGTTGCCCCCTTAAGTCCATATGTGACCCGACTATGCATTTGGAGGGATTTTTGAACTCCTTTTTTGACTTGTTTCTCAAATATTATACCCACTGCCGTATATGTGTTTTTTTGCAATGGAAATTAAACATTCATTGACGTATCACGGATATAGTGGAAAAATTCTGGACCAATAGCGAAACAAAAGGTCATGTTGTTCGTATAAGTTAGATCTTAACCTAGGAATTTTTTGAACATCAGAATTTTTGAAAAAGAAAAATAATTCACCCTCTATCGCAAATAATTCTTCGAAAAATCCACTGAAATTAAAATGAGCGACATTCTCCGTAATGTTGATATTCGAGATAGACCGCACCCTCTACCCAGGTAGTGGATTGATGAAAGTTTGCGCAAAATTTTTTGGAGTGCATAAGCGAAGTATGCGTTATTTTTGGTACGGAAATCGAAGTTCAATGCACCCCAGTGGGATTAACAAAAGGAAGGTGTTGAATTTGAGTTCGAAACTCAATCGATGACGATTAACGTAATAATTTTTCTCTGTAATCATTTTTGAGCTTTGATAGTTCTTGCATTTTGCTCATATATGCTTTAGGGAATTTTTTAAAGAGTGTTAATACGCAATGAGAACAGTTGTCGCTAAATTTTGATTACTTGAATTATTCTGAAGAAGTAAAAACAAAAATTTTATTGTTTGTGCGAAAATATGAGCAAGACTGGAGGGTGAAATTGATGAAAATTAAATATAATTATTATTACCATGGTTTGACTTGAACCATGACCATGCGCGTGCAGCTAGAGCTTATACAGAAGCTAAGCAATAGAAGAATATTCAGGATTTGTTCTTATAGCCTACGCAAGGATTTTCATTTGTTCCAAATTTAATATCATATGAAATTAAATTACCGCAATGAATTTGACTTCGACTACATTTAATTTCATTTTGACTAAATGGACTTAAAATGGTCTAGACAGAAAATCTAATCGATCAATTATTTTTATGAGCCAATGGAGTTAATAAATTGTAGCTAAACTTGTACCTGAAGCTAAATCTCCATGTGTGTCATGCGCATAAAGACATCAAGCTTTGAGTTTCGAAAATAATTAATAACAATGATTGATTCTCGGTCTACAACACAATAACGCCCTCAATGTCTTACTGCCCTCAATCAATAACGCCCTCAATCCTGTCATGTTATTGAAGCCCTTTTTCTTATACTGCGGTTGTAATTCCTACGCTGGCAAGCCCTCAATAAAAAAGCAGCTGCACGTAATGAACTAAAAGCCGCATAATGTTCAGGTACGAGTGACTCCGGCCAAAAAAGTAAGTGGGGAGCTCGACTTTTCATGTCTTTGGTAGCTCTGGTCGCTGCATGGGTGTATTTGATAGGGATGGGAGGGCTAGTCTACAAAATTCTCGCACAAGAAAAACTATTTCGCATTAACATCTAAAAGTAGCCACTTCGCAGATGGGTTATTTGTGCGCATTGTCACCGTTACTAGGTTTTTACTTCTGCGATACGTCAGTGATAGTCTCGGATGAGACACTACGTATAGCTCTGCATATGAACTCTGGAATGATCAGAAGTTCTGGCGATGGCTTTCGAGGCTAGAATTTGCACTCATGTTATATTTTAGGTCGTGATTGTGTTGGGCCAGCTGAAACATGACAGTGATGCAGTTAATTCTCAAAATCTTATCATGCGAGACATAATTAGAAATATTTGTTCATGCGGCATGCAAAGATGTGCCTAATATTATATAGAACACTGACATGTTAGCCGCGCAAAAGCACGTGCGCAATATTTTTTGCAATGCTAATCCAATCTTGTTGATGCACTATTCATTTCATCAAAAGATAACAGATATATTAGTAGAAGCGAAAACATTTCTGTTCCCAAGTGTTTAGTTCCTAACGACGGGGATCGAGGACACCAGGTTCATATCATTTGCATCACACCAATAGCAAATACCTGCTGAAGATATTAGAGGCACGCTTACTGGCTTCTTCATTTTAGAATAGTTTTTCGCCGCAAGAATGTTTTTTAATCATTTACGAAGAAAGCATAAACTTATTCGAGATCATGGATCAGGTGTGCTGCATGTACACATATTTTTTGTGAAAAATACACACCAGAGTTCACATAGCCCCGCACGGACTCCAGATGCAATGCAGGACACTTCTATACGCACAGGACAAAATTGACTAAGATGACACTAAGACGCATGTGACATGTCGATCGGTAGCCACAACACTAGAGAGTAGAAACTAACCAGAGCTTTTCAATTTTTATTGGTTCCTTTCATTGCTCATGAGTTAGACATTTTTCGCTAACCTCGTGTATACGATGCAAAATGAAACGAGGACGTTCCCTAAAGACTCGAATTTTTATATATTTTCACACTTGAAGTATGATAGAGTGACCTTCGATCTAACCTCTCACATTTCCAGTCCAGAAAATTCTTCATCCCTCTCCATCTTTCGATTGCACTGCTGCAATAGTCTTTCGCTAAAGTGATGCACGATTTATCAAGATATCTATGTCAGCATTCGTTCAAAATTATAATCAGTGATGTAAGAACTCACATTTTAAACACCTGTGGACCTGAGACTCGGCGCACGTATGCAACCTAGGTTACGTTTAGAAAGGGAGCGGACACCGCTGGAGCAAGTCGTTCGAGCCACCCAACTCTCGTGAAGAGAACTTCAGCCCAGGTGACAGTCTCAGGCAGTGCAACCCTAAGTCCGTGGTCAGTTTGTGCTCACAGTTTTGGCAGCGAAGACTTTGCTTAACCAGAGTAAGGTAGTAGGATACTAATGAAGTAATCTTGTTATTTTGAAAATATTGTGAGTAAACAGTAGGCCTTATGGAGTGGCAATTTGACATTCCGTTTGAGAAGAAATTTATTAAAAACCAATTTTTTCTCTACTTAGCAATTACACAGGAATAAATGTTTTCATTTTTATTCTCATAATGATTCTCCGACTTGTTGCAGTAGGCAGAAGAGACATTTTATTACTTTTTTAATGTTTTTTGGCACGTCTAAAGCGTAGTAATTATTCATGTCGTTTTATTTGCTAGGATTCACCAGAAGAACTTCAACCATGGTCAAGATGGGGTTGATTCTTCGTTTATTTACGGTAAGTACTTCTTTTCACTGCTGGCAAGCTTTTATATTTCTGAGATTAGTTTTCGTACGAAAAAACTTAAAGGGGTTGACGACAATGTCTATATACAAGGAATTATATGCTCAAAAAAATGTAGGAATATTCTGACAATTATTTTTTATTTTTTATCAATTAATTGTTAGTTTCAGTCAAGCTGAAAAAAACAACTCCTGATATAATTTAGCACCTCATATTTATACAACAACCTCATTGTGCTTCCTTGAGAAGATGAAGCGGTGCATTGACGGGAATGTAAAGAATTATTGTTATAAAAATTATTGAAAATTCTTCAATTTTCACTATTGCGAAAATTCAATAATAATGTCGCGAGGACCATTGGGCTTTTCTCGTTCTAAATCTACGGTATCTCACCCATAAACCCTCCATAATCTGCAGTTTTGCTTTAATGCTGCATGTATTTTCCCCATCGGTGTAGAAATTTTCCAATAACAAAGACTACAACAATAAAAAACAACTGTAATATCAGTGAAATATTTGTTCAAGATATTATTTCTTGACTTTTTCGCTAAGACGTGTGTATTTTCTGAAGTTATTCGATCCCATTGGCAAAAATATGACGATAAAAGTATAAATTGGTTAAAATAGCCATTTACATCACTTTAACTGACTCTGGAGTAAGTTTTTCTTTTTTTTCTTTAGTTTTCAAAATGAGCTAAATTAATTCCCGAACATTGATTATGATTTGGTTCCAAGCGTTATTGCATATCATTTGAACTTGAGACGAATATTTACCTTGTTTGCATTCCCAGAAGCTTGCGAATATAGCACGCAATGCTTTGGAAAAGTAAATAAAAACCAATAATCATCAAAATTAATTCGCACTATTTCTTTATCTTCGCGTAGATTAACCTCATTTTCGTAAAGGTACTTCCAAGATCACCAGTACATATGTACATTCAACAGATCCCAAGAAAAATTCATTTGTAACTCAGTCTTCTCAAAGCCTTAATCGCGGCATTTTTCAAGTGGAATAAACTATTTTGTTCGAGGTGCATAGTTCATGAATAATAATTCAGATTTATGTGAATAGAAAGCCTGAGCGTATTCTATTCTACCGAAAAGGTTTTCACGATAGTTTCAAAGGAACTACCTTTGGTAAAGCGTTTGCGTCTTATTCCTATCAATTTTGAACAGAATTGAATAACAATTGTTTTTTAATTTCGACAGCTGGTGACGCTGCGTACTGCAGAGTGCTCCTACGACGGACTTGGGGCCATGTCACAAGGTCAACAACTTTCAAAAACATCTGAAAGGATAAGTCGTTCAGTAAGTTCTCTCGACATGGGTGTTGAAAACAGTGACCTCAAAAATCGATTCATGTCTCTATGGAAAAATTTATGTATGGTTTTAATCTTACAGATTTCTGTAACGCTAACATTATGAGAAAATTCTGTTTTATAGTAATAATGTACAGCAATTAAGTATTGAAATTTGAGATCTGTTTCCGACACCCAAGCTTCAAAAGCTTACCTAGCTCTGAGGATGACATTTCACAGAGGCTGCTCTCCACTACAGAATTTGATTCTCCCACAAACTTCGACACTTTATAAAAATCTGTCTCTTCGGCATGAGAATGGTTCCTCTCTAACTTTTATTGCAAGAAAATGAAAATAATAAATGACCACACCTCATTTCATGAGGTACGACGAGGTTTATATGTAGATACAGGGTGTTTTTAAAATACAGCCCCCGAAAAATCTTTAGCAAGTTATGATACAATAAACAAATTTTTGAAAACAAAACGGCAGTAGAACCCTGAGATATATATCTATTATTTGGACTTATTTTTGAAGATGAAGGATAATAATAGCGCTTATGAAGGATAATAATAATTGATTCTTTGTCCAGTTCGTCCTCTTGGCGGCATTTTCGAAGCAGGATGAATTTTACTGTGTCCTCTGACTCTTATTTTGACTGTCGTATCATGAATACGTTTTAAAAAATAAAAGATACAAATCTCGGGATTCTACTGCTGTTTTGTTTTCAAAAATGCACCCTGCAAATACATATCTGTGTATGTAAATATATCTCTATATATATTTACGTATATATATATATACATATATATATATATATATATATATATGTATATATATGCAATGGAAGCGACATGTTTACAAGACCGTTAAATTTTGTCCTGTAAAATATAAGAAAAACCTATATCTTGTTTTGCATCTTCGCTAGATTAAAAATTGACACAATGTTCAATTAACTTAAATTCAATACAAAGAGTTTGGTTGTTCTCGTATAGAGAAAAGGTTATGTTATTGATTTTTTGAAACATTCCTTTGCAACAACCTCGGTTAGGAAGTTCATCAGTTTTCCCTCTACTTGTATTGCCGGCAATTTAACTCGCTTATCACGTTTAAAGATGCCTGAGGTAATCAAACAAAGGGAGAAAATGAAGTCCAATGTTTGATTATGTATTCAGAAAATATTGAATACACACTTAATACAAAAAGAATTAATTTTTATGTCTAATTTTGTACATTAAATTTGGTATCATCGGCAGTTGTGTGCGGTATGTGTGGAAGGAGAATCAACATAAAAATTATAACTACTTGCTTTGGTTTGACATTTTCAGAAATGGACTTACATGGATTTTAGTTCAAACGCTTTTTTCGAACGCATGATTTACTGTTCAGAAACGCTCGAATATGAAAAAGAAACGCTGATCGACGCAGTGGAGAAGTGAAGTGTTGTGAGAAAAAGTTGTGACGTGTCAGGCTCGCTGGAGACAGACTTAAGGCTATACACTAAAAAACAGGAATGCTGGAGGCAGACGACAGGCTATCTTTAATCAGCCAGGCACGCTGGAGGCAGACTTGAGGCTATATAAGACCAGTCAGGCACGCTGGAGGCAGACTTGAGGCTATATACAACCAGTCAGGCACATTGGAAGCAGACTTGAGGCTATATACAACCAGTCAGGAACGCTGGAGGCAGACTTGAGGCTATATAAAACCTGTCATGCCTCCTGGAAGCAGACTTGAGGCTGTGTGCATTAGCAGCGAATGCTTAAAAAATGGGGATGGACCCCAAATGAAGGAACTGATGAAGCAAATTTTGCCAAACGGTACAAAAATGCTGCTACAAGAAGGCAGGATAATGATGAACATAAGCAGGTGCCTCGAAATCCTACCGACATAAATGACGGTACTGGCATGCTATATAACATAACAATCGTCCAAGATACTTGTAAGCTGAGGAACAGTTTATTTTTTGGCCTAATAAATTCAACCCTTTACTATTTGAACGAATGGTCAAACCCTAAAATATCAACAGGAGTTTAAACCATTTCACTGCAATTAGTGTGGACAGATTGCGAGCATATTACGAGAGCAAAGACGATGTTCATTGCTTGTTAGAAATTTAATTGGTCGTCGCATATTATTGGAGTTCTTTTGCCGCTGCTTCCAGTGGTGTTGGTAAGAAATAAGGAATATTAGGACACGGCAGATGATAGAGTGAGAGAAAAACGAAACGTGTCCAAGAAATTTATACTCCGCCACGATGGTTTGAATAGTATTGTTCATCTCGTTTTCCCACGTTGGAGGTGCATACTTAGTTATTTAATTAGCCTGAGCTCAGTCGCTTCTGCGGCTCGAAGGAAATTGTGGGACTTGAGGTCAAAAAATAATGTACTGTTCTTTTCTTGCAGGTCTACGTGCCATACCGTGGAAGTGTTCCGAATTTGTTTTTATCAGCAAGATCTGACAAAAAATTTTATTTGGAGCGTGAAGAGTGTGCAATGAAAGCATCTCGTGATGGTAAGGACAGTGATGGTGTAGTTGTTTTTCCAGCGTTTAATTTAGAGAATTTCACTTAATTACTGCGGGTGAATTTGTTTTTTTCCTATGAAGGATACTGCTCTTCATCATGAATGAATTGGTGCTGCCAAGGGGAGGGCGTAAGGTCCTGGATTGAGGGTTAGGTAGGTCTTCTAATGTTGAAATAATAGAAGAAAATTCGTTCCAGGTCGTATTTTTCTATTCATAGCTTCCTAGTTTTTTTAGCTTTTTTCTTTAAATTTAATTTAACTTTATAATTTTTTTCATTATTTACTGTATCTACGTTTTGTGAAACATTCTTGCACAAGAATCGTCTTTTGCAAAGATTCCCTTTTCTTTTAGCTCATACTAAATGATGTATTTCTTCTTCACCGCATCGGAACACCATCGTTGATTTTAGGAAGGCAGAAAATTCATATTCATAAAATGCTATGTTGAATTTATAGATGAGTTTTCGAGTCACGTGGTTGTTTATTGATTGTTCCATTATGAATCTGAACATTGAAGGTGTGAATGGAACACGGCAGGTTTACATTAATTCCCTTTTGCTTAATGGACACTGAAACGAATTGAGGTAAGCCCGTACGAACATCGTGAGCTGGAATACGATTGAAGTTAAAGAGCGATCTTCTTAATTTTGCTTGACAACATCTCTTCCAAGACCTGACTGCTCGCTCCAGGCTGTTGTAGTTCAAAAGCAGTGAAGAAGCCGAAACTGACTCGCTGCGAGTCAGTTTCGGCTTCTCTTTCGGCTCGAGAGTGCGAGTCACTCGCACTCTCGTGCCCACGTCTCTGTGGCAGCCAGCGACAGAGCGAGAAGTTCCCTTAGTCTCGGAGAAATGGGTCGAGTCCTTACACTTTGTTTTAGGAGAGTCAAACAGTGGGGATGCTACAAAAGAAGAAATGAAATTATGATAATTAGTCCGCCTAGGTGAGAAAAATAGATAGAAGGGATTTGAAATTGAGTTAACAAATAGTTCAACAAATTTGCACCCCTACCCTGTGAAAGTTTTGCATTCGGCGAGAATAAGCTTTTTCCAACAAGACGTGAGAAAGAGGTTACTGGGTTTAATAAGAATTGGTCACAGCGATGGAGTTATTATGTTAAAGAAAATAAGCTTAACAATGGGGAAGCTGGATGAACGAATAATTATTAGAATCAATATATCAAAAATGTTTATTAACTTCACGAGGCTCACCTACTGAATTTCTTGTCGTGAGTTCTCTTCTCGTTCAGTGGTACAAAAGATTGGGAAGGTGGAAGAGGAATGATAGAGCACTAAAAGGGGGAATATCGAAAATCTTAATATTAAATGTCAAGTAATTATTTATACTTAATTTAAGCAACGGCTTCTCTCGGAGGATCCTAAGTAATTAAGTACTGAATCTTAGGTTGCTTGGCTCACAGAACAATTCATTCATTTTTTCTAATTTCTTAACCTTACTGAATTTTTCCAGTTCATCTCGCGTTACAAGACTAAGGGTGCCTGCACACCAAAAGATTTGAGGCGAGAAAGCGAGCAAGCTTGAATCGATATACATGTATTCTTATGGGAGTGCGCACACCGCAAGCAAGCTAGCGAGCGAGTGAGAAAGATTGAAGATTGGCTGAAGCGAGAAAGCGACTCGAAGATGGTTTCACGCTTGAAAGCTGCATCGGGAAACTTCTGGCAGTGCGTTGTGAGATGTCGACGAGAGTGGTGCGCTGCTCAATTCTTCTAGCATAGACTGAACTCCTTATATCCAAAGTTAATGCTGTAATGTGCCTTTGGAAGTCAAAAGATCCAAAGCACAGTGACAGATTACATGTTTCAAAGCAATGGGACGAAGTATGAATGATACTCAACGTTACAAACACATGCTTGTTCCACTTATTTTTGTTATAGACCTCTCTCCATGACATTCAGGAGCAAACTGGCTATCTTTTGGTGTGTGATAGATCTCGCCAAACATCTTTCTCTCTCGCTTGCTTTGTCGCTTGCCGTCTTTTAGTGTGCAGCTACCCTAACAAAATTACTTATCATATTTACTAAATCACTGAATCTATGAATTTCTATACAAATATTTATTTATAAAAAGTAACGTTTCGATGTACGAACATCTTCTGGTTGAAATAATGGGAAATAAATTTTAGAATAACAATGATGAAAATGTAAATCAAATGCAGGAGCAAAATCAGATGAAATTAAAAACACAGATCACATAGTGAAATGACTGTAGGTGAATATTTGGTACGATATGAATATTAATAGCTATACGGCTAGTTTATACTGCACAACAGTTACATATTCTTGACACCAGCGACATGGGCAAAATGGACGATCGAGCGGATATTTCAAACGTCTAAGAGCTGTGATGTTCCAAGCATCCCCTCGATCGTCCATGAAAAAATTGCCAAAATATCGTGGTTAGCCATTTCAAATGTCTGCTCCCAGGAGTTGAATTGACTTTGTGTGGTTTAACGTTTAACAAATACAGTAGGTTCCGAGCCTCAGGCTTGGTAGGGTAAAATTTTTGACGCTCTGCTTGCCTGCGTTATCTTCACTTTTATATAGCTGTCAGTTGTTAGGTGGTCGTCCTGCAGTCACAACGGAGCGCACATCTCTAAAATGGTAAATAGTTATTTTGAATTTATTTCTATATCAGTGAATGTTTTGAGATATTATACCAGATGATCGATCGAGGTTTAAACGTTCCTTTATTATTGATCATGTGTAATTTTGTATATGTTACGTGTTGTAATTACGGCCTTGAAAATTAACGTGCTTGCTTTTTTCATACGTTTTGTTTCAGTTTTTAGTATTACTACAAGATTGAACTACCGGCTATCACGCTCTATTTGCTTCTGGTATTTGGTTCTAGTCACTTCACGGTCCTTATTGCTTCTGGAACTTCGCGTCATATAATTTCCTCCTTTTTTTATGTGGTTGGTTTCAGGTAATATTAGTTCCAACTTACTTCAAATGTCCTGTGTGAGCTGTTACTTGCATCAAATGATTTCACTTCATTTGCTCTAGGGAATCGCCACTTTTAGAACGATACACAACATGCGAGAAAAAGACCGAAAAAACATTCAGTACCATTTTAAACGATTCCTTGAGTTTTGACAGCTCGCTGCTACGGCGGATATAATCAGGGAGAGAAGACTCTCCACGAGAACTCTGAATCATGCTGTAAGAAGCAGTACCTGAGGTCAACAATGTGAAAAGGAAACTTCTTTTGATGATTGTTTTTACGCTGCGTATTGGGCTCAGTGTTGCACTTTGGGAAAGAACGTCGCTGGATCACAACCCCACCAAAGCGACAGACATTTATTTGAATTTGTAGTTCCTCTGGTGAACATAGAAAACGGCCAAGGTGAAAAGTAGTGGTTTTTGGGTGGCATTTATTGATGTGAGCTTTAACTTTCATTTTCCATGGGTTAGTAGATTAATAGCGGCTTAAATTGCAACATGGTATTTAAATAGACCGATCAATCATTATGATTCTGGAAAAAGCAGATTTGATTAGATTTACGATTTATAAGAATTGCTCATCTCTGTAACATTTGATGAGAGGTTAAGATGAATTTAATTTTTAACATCGCTTCTGTTTCAGTCTATGACATTTGGTCTTCGAATGAGTGTTATGTGGCGAGATTAACTGCTCCTGTGTGCCGCGATGAAATCTCAAATGACACTGGCTATATGATCAAGGAGAGCTTCCTTACTGATGGGAGCCCCGATGACGGTGAGCAAGAAGACAGTAAGAAATTTATTTCATTTATGATTTAATAAAATATTACCTTTCTCAAACCAGAGTTACCTCGCTAACGTGTGTTCACTGCAGGATTGACTTTACCTGTTGATTTATCAAGAAGTAATATTTTCTCAAAAATTTCACATCAGCCCTATCTGCTCTTTAAATCTGAAGAAGTGGGCAAATATGACAGCATGAGTTTCAGGCATAGACGCTCGTATAATTTCACATCCGCTACAAGACGCTAGGAAAAGGCTGCGCCACTGATGCTTACGGAAGTACATTCACTCATTTAGCAAGCTTTGAAATAAAGGGAATGTTGAATTGAAGTTCAAATATTCGTTGGTGTTATGACCATAGCTCCTAGGACATTTGAACCCTGGGCAGTTAAATCTAGCTAGGCATGAGGCATGAGGCATTCATTTTACATTTCATATTCTTGCCTTCGTTCAACATTATAGTGTCCAAGTATGTGTAGGACCAGGAAATGGTTGTTTTTTTAGTTTCTGTAATAACCTGATAATCTACATTAACCTAACCAAGTCTAAACTGACCTAAGCTAATTTGGCCTGACCTTACCTTATTTAAACTAACCCATCCTAACATAGGTTACCCAATCTAATTAGCAAATGAAAGACTAGGAAAACCTTTCAGGGTTTGAATTTATAAACACGTTGATCGCGGTGGGCTTAAGAGAAGTTCAATATTCAACTCATATATAAAATCTATAGTTATAAGCCATTTTAAAAATAGCAAACATTAGCTGAATCATGCCATTATTTAGTTTAGAGTTTATGAAAATTGAGTTTGTGGCTCCTGAGCAGCAGCGTTGGTTTGTTGTCAGCAGCACTATGAAAATCCCCTCCACGACCACCGCCGGAGCACATGCGTCGAAATGTTAACCTTGGTAGACCTGTCCTCACCTCACAAAACGTTACCTAACCTAGCCTAACAGTTTAACTTGTATGTGTTTGATCTTTGCAAATGATTTTTATCTCAATGAAGACTAAAACCAATCATTGGAACATTTACAGTATAGAAATATATTTGTGGAGGTATATTCGACTGAAATTTTTGTTTGTGTTTTGGCGGATTTTAGACAGCATTAGTTTTACGTTGTTTGATTATATTATCTCAGAACATCAGGAAAATAGTTAGGGAATGCAATTTTCCTACTAGGGCAGAAATCCAAAAAGTGATGGTCTATAATAATTATCGCTCATTACCACAGCCATTCATTCGTTAAGAAGAAATAAAACAGAATATTTCAGAAGGTTGCCGCTTCCATTTCAGATTCAGAGTTGAGCTTAGCCGGACAAGTTCGATTCGTTTCGTCAAACCACATCATCGCCTTCAGGGTGATGACGCCGACGATTCCTGAGTTCCCAGAATTCACGACAGAAATAGGTCAGAATTTGTGGTTTTCCGAGTTAGACTGCGTGCATATTAGGACCTATTTAATGTGGAGAGCGATTAGATCTTGCTGGTTCATGTTAGATCGCGACGAAATCAGGGCAGGATAGTTTTGGACTGTGAGCACATTAGAACGATATGATTCTCTTTAGTGTAGATTGCAGACAAAAATGGACTAAGCGTTTTAGAATAAGTGCAGGTGAGCTCTTTATCATTGCGTTGCGTGAGGGTAAAAAGTTATATCGTCGTTAATATAGGAGAGGAGAAAAACTTGGCCATATCATATTGCACACTAATCGTAGTACCACGTTTAATGTTCATAGGACTGCGATGGAGCACCTACGATGGAACAGATTTAAGAAAGTTAGCGGTTACGGTTGATAACATTTTAGCGCTGTGTTAGTGCATCAGTATTTAGGATCTATGTCCAAAACAAATTCCGAATTTCATGTTTTGAATACAAGCTGGAACAAAACTTATTTTTCTTCTTGTAATATGACTAATGGATCTCCACAATTTTACTCACACAAGAAAGCGCTGTCATGCAGCGCTGTTTCAATGTAGTAATATATAACTAAATTTGACAATATGTTTTCACCGCTCAGTACACGTCGTAGCCTCAACACTAAAAAAAATTCTCTACATTTTTTAGCCTATCACCCTCCATCATTGAAGTATGAAAAAAGCATTCACGAGGGAAAAATATTTGTGCTTCCAAAACTTGGAGGGGTTGTGACAATCGACGACAGCATTCTGGTCGACCCGTCATGCCACACCAACAACTCGTGCGGGGTGGCCTTCCTGACGGCCTCCGTAGAGGTCTTCAACACGCCTCACGTTGCACTGGGTCAGTCATGGGCTGTGCTTTGCTTAATTTATGTGATATCATTGTGGATGACTCTCAAAATAACATATCTGTTTTTTTTATCCCCATTTAAGAAGTTTTTGGTCTGTTATTCTGAGATACATCTAAGATTTCATATCGGAAGAAATTGATGGCATCTATAACCCTCGTTTGAATAATCTGATTGATCTTGGTACCGTTTCAGAAACTTGCGAAATATTCGATGTCACTTTCGATGTAAAATTTCTTATTCTCAGCACCCATCATATTTTCAGAAGTATTTTATAACGATATTTGTGAATGTGTAGCTAGTTTTTGTTTCTAGTTGTTAAAACAATTCTATGGTTTGAGAGAAATTTTGACACACCTTATTGTGTCAAACGATTAATCAAACAAATCCTGATAAATAATGGTGTAGTTCCTTTGACCACAGATTCAAGCTGTTAAGAAAGGTATATCCCATATTAATGTTTCACACGGCCCATATTCTATAAAATTATTTGTAGAAAACTGAACTGTGGTTGAATTTTGTAAAATGAAATATAACTTTGAATAGAAATCTTATGCTTTTCATTTGTTTCTTCAAATTCTCTGATATCGTCTGCACATTAGTATAATCAATTGCCAATATTAGAAAGTGAATCATTTATAGGAAATCGTGTTGGCTTACGCTAAGTGTGCCGTTATTGGCACACTTACGAGTGTCGTATTAGCCAATGACACAAAAGTGTATCACGGTACATAGAGTGAAAATGTATGTTGATGACACATTTTTGTCACATAGTTTTGTGACAGTTTGACTACTAGCACACAAAAGTGCGTCTGTTTTGTGAATTCTTTCAGTGTAGTTAATTATATTTGAATTTGTTTTGCAAACACACAGTGAAGCACACCGATTTGCAAAAATAACTTGTAGCCCCACATAATTGGTAAGCAGTTTGAAGTTTGTATTCCACACTTCGAATCAATCTCGAAGTGAAAGTAGGAACTAAAATAGTAAAAAAATTAGGTTATGGTGTCTTAAATGATTAAAATGAAACTAATATTACGGGGAATACTCACTCACGTCATGCATCAATAAAAATATAATTTACTGAAAATAACATCAATTCTGAAAGTTTGATATGATCTCTGCTGTAAATTTTTCTTGAAATTAGTGGAAATATATGAGAAAAAAGTTCAAATTTAGAATGGAATATTTTCATTAATTGAGAAATTTCAGTATAAATAAAGAGACTGTTCATGCAAACAATAAACAAATATTTTGAAAATAACATTGGCTCTGAGATGATTGGGATATGCAGCTAAACTACCTTTTATTCTTCCTTTCCTGTGCTAGTCAGCAAGCTTTCACGAGAATAAAGAAGGATTTTTTTGGTGAGAGGCTCTAAAACCTGAAAACAACCACACTTGAACGTAGATCAAATGTTTGAGCAAATTAAAAGTTTGATCTCATCAAAAATGTTTAGAACCGCAGAGTAAAATAAACTCAATGTAGTCACGCAATGTTGATTTGATTGGGCGTTAACAAGTTTTGTAAGAGTTTAATTCGTCGAACGACAGTAATTCACTCGCTTTCATATCACTACACTCGATGCAAATTAAGGTGAATCAAAGATTATGGTCTGAAAGTGATCTTATTTATAGTGTTTCTAGTTAACTAGCCTCAGTGACATGATGTGCAAGTGGTCGTGCCAATTGTGTTTTAAATTGAACTTGCATATTGAATTCCCGAACTCTCTTTCCCACAACAATGTTATTTCAATTGTGAAGGCAATCTCAAGAGCCAAGAAACATGCACATTCTGCAACATTGGAGACGCTGGGCCAATGCTGTGATAAAAAACTGTCAAAAGACGTAGCACGGAAAGGTAACATCGAGAGAGAACAGGCGGACGATCAAGCACGGCTGCACAATGATGAACTACTCCAAAGATAGAAATCAAATTACAACTCTTCTCAATGTTCAAGTGACAATTCTGTTCAAGATGGCCCTGATGATTTTCCTCAAGTTTCGAAAGTCCTACCAAGAGCTCTGTTCAAAATTCAACTAATGAATCTGATGTACATTTACCCAAAGTTTCACTCGAAAGTTCATCTGCGCAGAATTTAATTATTTCACGCAGTTGTTTCTATTTCATAGATTCTTTTTGGGAACATTTTGCTCAGAAATAATCTATGAAATAGATGCAGCTCTGGGAAATAATTAAATTCCGTAAAACAGGTACAGAGAATCAACGGTATAATAATAACAATAGTGCTTCATTTTGATGTAGTATCGGCTAAGAATTTATTGAAATGATGTTGGTGCCTGATTTTCCTTTATAATTTGTCTTTAACTGAATTGAATTCAAACCTACAATATAATATTCTAATTAAATCATATTCAAATAAACTGATGCCTAACCATTTTACAGGAAGTTTAGGCCTAACCTTTCGGAAGGCGTGTCGAACTGATACGACAAAACGGAAAACTTTAATTTTCACTGAGGATTGAACCACCTAATCCTCCCTTGCATAATCTTACATTCAAATTAGGCCTACTGAACTCATTAAACAACAGTAAGCAGTAAGTCTTTTTTTTTTGTCCCATAAATGCGTTCCTGTATCATCAATACGCCTCTTCTTCCAAAAAATGTTAATCTCACGAAAATAATTTATATCATAACTAAGGCATTGTTATTTGATAATGTTATTATGTTTTTCTGCCCCCCTGAGCACAAAGCCCGTTATATTATTTAATTTAACGTTATATTCCCCTGAAAGCGTGTTAACTATGGAGTAGTTTATCGTCGCGCAATCGTGCTTGCTTGTCCACCTGTTATCGCTCGCTGAAATCAATCGTACCACTTATTTTGGACAGCTTTTAAGATACTGCACAGAAATTACTAGCTGTTATTTGTTCCATTTGCAGACCAATATTGCGGCCAAACCATACATCTGAATGATACTCCAGTTCTCAACGTATTTTCTCACGCTGGAATCGGATGCAAGTTCTTCTCTGATGTCTACACAACACCAAACTGCGAACTGACAATCACCAGCCCTAGCGCCATCACTGCAAATGTGACGCTGGTCAACTTCCGGAAGACGACTTGCGAAGGCTTTGAATTAAAATTCGTCACATCTACTTGTACAGTGGATGTGTGCAAGGAAAATGCTCCGACAGTGAGTAAACGGACATTAAAATGAAATATTTGCAATTTGATTTCCCAAACACTTGCTCTTTCATTCTAACTAATATTTTTTCGCACAGGTCTTCAATTCCTCAGAGGGTAAAATGCAGATCAAGCTTACCGGCAGCACTTCTGAGAACTGGCTTAGGTACGGATTCATCATCAGATTAGAGAGAGTTACAAAAACCTCCTCTCAATGTTCAAGTGACAATTCAGTTCAGGGTGCCACTGATGATTTTTCTCAAGTTTCAGCAGCTGCCCCCGCTGAAAGTCCTACCAACAGCCCTGTTCAAAATCCAACAGATGGATCTGAGGTAGATTTGCCCGAAGCTTTACTCGAAAGTTCATCGTCAACTGAATTCATCGGTGATCCTGCTGAAAGTTTCGAATCAGTGTCTCCTTCAGGATCTCCCAAAAGGCCAACATATCCGCACCACTTACATTTGCTGTTGGCGCTGGGAATTGAACTTTAGGAATTCCGAGGAGAAATGTTTGCTTGCTCTTTAACGAAAGTTTCTAAATATATTGCACTCATTCAAATGACAACTGTTGGAGCCCTGTAAGGAGCCGAAATTTACATTAAGATAATTGACTAATGATATTATTAAATGTAAAGAGAAGACGGTGGCAAAGAGTCAGCCAAACCAACAAAGAATCAAACAAAATCATAAACGTTTTATATGTTCGCGGACTGAGGCACATCAATACTGACAACCCCTCTCAACAGAAACATGATTTTTTTTAGCAGCCTTTTATTTCAAACGTATTTTGCATTCATGCCCAAGTTATTCTCATTTAAACAACTAAGTTTTTGGTTTGAAGAAAATTGATCGAGTGTCTGCATTCTATTCAAACGAATTGATTTCCTTCCCTCTGCGATAAAGTATTGATGGAAAATAAATTATTTCAAGTGAATGGCAGTTGATAATGCAGAAGGCTAACTCAAAACTGTTCAAAATGTACCAGTGCAGTACTCACGAGTCATCAAATCCACATGAGAATCCCATCACCATAACCTTTTCTGAGTTACGTTCCGCTTCCCGGGTAATTCATCATAACCTTTTCTGAGTTGCATTTCGTTACCTTGGGAATTCATCATGACTTTTTATGAGTTTCCTAATTCTGGGTAATTTCCTAAATGATGGCGGTGCTGTTGTTATGAATTCAACCTAAGGTACTTTGTAGGTTGTTTTTTATTTGTTTGTGTTTGAAATATTTTTATTTGATGTACGCTTATATAATCTCGCTCATTGGAACTGTTTTGAGCATGCCAGCTTTTCTTTTTATTTTCATATACCTTGTTTGAGCTTGAAAATAATATTCACTAGATTTAATAGTTTATAAATATTCTTGAGTGAATTGTTGTGGTAGTTTTTCAGTTAGAAGTTTGTTAATGGTGGTTTGTCAAAGTTTTGCTGAATTGTGAAGGCACACGCTGGTTTATATGTGGTGTCTCCACGGCCTCAGAGCGTGGATCATCAAATATAACATTACAAATGTGTTCACATCTGGAGTTGACATACGTTGCCTTGATCTGTCGGTTAGGTTGTGATGTTTTCAGAAATGACTGAGATCGTTAGATTTATATAGGGTCGATCAGAACTATTTTTATTGTTTTGTGTCCAGATATTATAACCTACGCTTCATTTACGATTGATATAATTACGTACAGAATTTTTCTCGCTCTGTAAACATGTTGACATCATTTTAATGATGTACCACCAGCGTAGTGAATTTTTAATTTTCTGGCTATCAAGTTTCATGCATTTCCTCAAAACCAATTTAAAGTGCCTTACGAAACTATTATATTCATTTTAATTGCTGTGAGGGAAAGTTTATTTTACATATAGTGCATTTCGTGGAGTGTCATATATACTGTGTTTGAGCATTTGTGTGTGATTTAAAAGTATTTAATCATGAGAGTGCTGCAAATTTCAGTCGTATCAACACCAATGTTTCCTTCTGCTACAAAAACCCGTGATGATTCAGTTCAACTGTGGAGTTTGGAGTTAATGATCCTTTCATAGATTATTATCAGTTCGAGTAAGGGAGATATTCCTTTTCTGATATCACTAGTCAAATTTCATGCCGATAAAATAACAGGAAAACGAGAAAATTAATTTTTTGTTAGTTGTTGGAGGTATTGTATTATGATGAAAATTATTTTAAGTTATTCAAGATGTAAGATTTCCAGTCCATTTTTATGACACAAAAATGAATTTGGAGGGAGGTTTGGACTCCGTGTGTGACTTGTTGGCTAAAATATATTACAACTGCTGTGATTGTGTTTTTTTACTCCGTTAAATAAACATTCGTTGTTGTTTGTATACGTTCATTATAACTTGAGAATTGATAAAATATCATACTTTCTGCATGGTAAGAATAATTCACCATCGATAAAAAATGTGTCAGAAAATCGCACTGAAATGATCATGGTAGGGATTCATTTACCAGATATTTAAAAGACAGTATCCTCAAAACAGGAAGTGGGTTACCGTAAGTTGGGACAAGCGCAACGTGAATTCTTACAATGTTATGGCGAAGTACGCATTATCTCATGAATGTTTCCCTGTGCGCTTGGTTACCAAAAGGGAAGTGTTACTTATTCTTCACAGTTTTCCTCAAAGCTTGGAATTGAGTTTTGACACACGCAGATCGCTAACAGAGACCATCAACCAGCTCAACTAAAGAAGATTATCTCAGGTTTAGTAGCATGCTTGCTAGACCTCTCGTGACCCACGTTGTTGCTGGGGTTGAATAGGTTGTATCGTTAAAGCATGCAAAAATGTAGGCCTGCTGATTAGGTTTAGTTTGTAGAATATTAACTCTCATGCACTTTTGTACTCATATCACCGTCATCTCAACCACCGTCGTTCAACTGGCATTATAGCATCAGGTTGTCACTGATATCTGAGTAAGGAAGGAACTGTCCCTCGGCTCGGTAGTGATCTTCGAAGGAGGTACTAGAGAATATCTTTTTGGAGATTTCATTACATTCACGTTAAAACTGATTTTAACTCTCAAATATGCGAAACAAGTGTTGAAGCAAATAAATGACAATGCTAGATGAAAAACAGGAATCTAAACTTAATATATATATTTAGATAGCTAATGTTTGCATTTTTGGTCCGAAATCAGTTATAACTCTTGTTATTTTCCATGACATTTATCTCCGGTCTGACCACCATTATAGTTTACAAATAACACTATTTGCAAAATAGCTGTATGTTTTGGACACCTTGGTTTACTTCATAATTATTTAACCTAGAAGTTAATTAATAACCTTTCTGTTCCCGCACATGAAATAGCTTTAACGATGACATACAGTTATACGAGAACTTGTTGAATAGCTTTCCTAGCACAAGAATTTATTAAAAAGTCAATGAGATTAGTATGTTGTAGTTACTATTTCTGCAGGGAGCACAAGTATTGTAATAACTTTGTTCACTTCAGAAGGTTAAGTTTAAAAAGCTGAATTAGAGCTAGTAGATTTCCATTGAAAGCTGTTGAATTTTTCAGCGTTTCCTTTGTTAGGAAGTTTTTAGGATTCTTTGTTTTACTGACTATCCTTAAAAGCGAACTGTGTGCTATGTATAAGGTTGAAAGTGTGTTTAAATGATTTTTTCCTTGCATACTGGTATTTCAAAGTGCAACCTTCACTTTAATTATGATATTAATCACAGTCAATCATCCATCTTCCAGTGGTAACAAGGAGACAAATTTACTCCTCTGATTAACAGTCCTTATAATAGAGAAAATTTAGCCATCTCACAAGCTGTATTAGGGATTCGGTCTGTTACAAATATCGACGCATCGAAAACACGCCACAAAAATACTGTACACAAAACCAAAGCCATGAACAGTTATCTAAAGTTTCTTTAATAACGATGTCAGAAGAAATTCTAAATGACTTAATAAAACATTATATGGAAATAAATTTCAGGAAGCTATGAAAATGACAACACTAGCCATGAGCCAGAAAGACGATGCGCTCCGGATGTCTCTTTGAGACGCTCACAGTGGTCATCTGAATCGAGTCCTGTGGAAAGTTGATTTTATGAGTTATTGGTACCTAGAGATCTTCGACTCATGGCCTGGAATTGTGTCACGCAGGTGACCGAATGAACTTTGACATAAATTTAATAAATGAATTAATGGAAGTTCAATTCAAACTATGAGTCAAATGAACCAAGTTGATTGAATATAAACAAATTGATTTTATTATAGTTCTATTTTATTTCCCTGCACGTTATTTCTTTCTGGAAAAGAGTTTGTGATGTTGCTTGCTAAGGGATAATTTTGATGTTTTGCTGTGATAAACATCTGTGAAACATTTCACAATATCCAAATATTTCCTGGATTTCTTGCACAATGTAGATCAATCAATCTAGCTATCGAACTCCCTTAAAATTGTTAGAATAAAATCAACGTAAAAAGTCAACAAGATTTATTTCATTAATTAAAAGCAAAATCATTCGATGTACTTAAATATCAAGTTTTCTTCTCAAATATACCGAAGAACAAGTAACTTCCCCAGTCTTTGCGACAGCATCAGGGTCGTTGCTCGCCAGCCTTCAACAAGACTTGAACACCCATGCTTCTCTGCGCATTTTCGCTATGCATGGTGCTTGGTAACGTGAGATTCAAGGGGCCTCGTACGACATGAAGCTAAACGTGCTATTTAAAACTACTATAAGAGACACTTGTGAGTGTGGCCGGTGTCGTGGCTACCGTCTCCCATTCTTCATCTCTCTTACACATCGAGAGGGTCCTGACGGTGCGACGATGGGCTAGACTTCTCTGCCTCCCTGCGCTTCGCTTTTGCTTCGTCACTCGAGTTGTGAGTCACCGTAATGGTTAGTACCACAATATTACGTTAGTGACGTCAGTAGCAGTTCTAATGAACCTGCAGCACTTACCTCATAAATAAATGGAAATTTAAAACATGTATAAAGTGTCCATACAATCAACTGAATTCGAATATTCAGATGACAATTTATACTGTAAATTTCCATTTCAATTTCCACGAGTGTTAAATTTCGTGTATCGTATTATTTAAAACTAGTTCTCAGATTTAATGTACTACTGTATTTATAAATTAATAAAAGTAACTAAGGATTTAGCAAATTTACCTCGACTAGAATTAATTAATCTTAAAACAGCTCATCCTAGAATTTTCATTCAGCTGAACTCTCAGCCCAGCTTTATTTTCTGCTGGGCAACGTATTCACCCAATACCTAAATCTCGTGTTGAGATTCTTAAATTACATACGCGGTCTTACTGACTAAATATTCATTCTTCCGTCACAGTGATCGTGGTATGGTGCTGGGGTTGCGCTATGGGCGTGCGTGTGTCTCAGTCTCTACCCTCTTCCGGCCCATCCGCGGCATAAAGCTTTAATCATTCATTTGTTAAAATAAAATAAACTGGTGAATAGGTTTTGATTTTTCCTAACCCTGCGTCAGTGTTACGATTCGTTTTTGTCTGATATATTCAGTTTAGATTCCTGTCGTGAAAAATTGTGTACAAAGAGTATTTCATCTAGTATTGTCATTTATTTGCGTAAACACTTGTTTCTCATATTTGAGAAGGAAAATCAGTTATTATGTGAGGCAATAATAAAAAATTATTACCCGAAGGGGTGAACTTTAAGCCACTGACTTCAACCCTTTGAGCCCCAGATGACTTTTCTTTCGAAATAGTCTTCATATAATGAAATCTACTTATATCTTTCTTAATATCTCCTTTGAAGTTTACAGCTTTGGGATAGTTTATCTCTCACTCATAAGTCGGTGAAAACTTGATGCCGGTGCAAGTCGAAGGACGGTGGCTATAAGATAACGGTAATATGAGCACAAAAGTGCGTGAGAGTTAACATTCTATAAACTAGACTAATTTAGAAAGTCTACATTTTTGGATGCCTCATAGATACACCCTGATTCAAGCCCAACACCGACATGGGACGCGAGAGGTCCAGCATGCTAGTAAACCTATTATAATCTTGTTCATTTGAGTAGGTCGGTTGTCTCTATCAGACATCAGCTTAAGTCAAAATTCAACTCCGAGCTTTGAGGAAAATTGTGAGGGACGTTTCAACGCTTCCCATTTGGTAACCAAGCGCACAGGAAAACATTTATGAGACAACTCTCACTTTGCCAATACATTGTAAGAAAGTCACGTTTTACTTGGCCAAACTTGAGTTAACTCTCTATTTCAGATATCTGCTTAATCTCTCCCATTGTAATTTCAGTGCGATTTTCGTATAAATGTTTATTGATTATGAATTATTACGACCGCGCAGAAAGTTTAATATTTAATCACTTCCCAAGTTATGAATGAAGGTACACAAACAAACTGACCTAATATTTCGCTGGTGGTCCAACATACTTCCACAATCGTGGTAGGTTGATGAATGTTTATTTGACGGAGTAAAAACACAATAAGAGCAGTGGGAATATATTTTCGCTAACAAGTCACACACGAAGTCTAAACCTCCTTTCAAATACATTTTTGGTTCATAAAAATGGGCTGAAACGGTATATCTTAAATAACTACACATTATTTTCATTATAATAAGACATCTCCGACAATAAACAGAAAATTTATTTTCTCGTTTCTCTCTGATATATCGGCATGAAATTTGACAAGTAATATCGGATTAGAAATTCCTCCCTTAGTTGAAACTGATAATAATATTATTTCCAAACTACACAGTTTCAGTTGAACTGAATCATCGCGTGTTATTTTAGCTAATGAAAACATTCGTGTTGATCCGACTGAAATTTAGAGCACACTCTAGATTAAATACCTGTAAATCACACACAAGTGCACCAATACGTTATATATGACACACAATAGAACAAACTAAATAAAAAACACTCTCACACAGCAATTACCATGAATATAATAGTTTTATAACACAACTTAAAGAAACTAACGGTTTTTCTCATACAATTTAAAAAAGTAATAAAAAATACTTCAGGAGCGAAATAAGCTGAGTCGAGGTATTCAAAACATGCTTATAACATTCGAATAGATATTAAGGGAACTAAAAATTTTTAAATTTACCAATACCCACTTCCCCCCTCCCCCTCAAAGCGAAATTTCTAAAAAACTTTATTTTTCAGCCAATATTGTACGTAGAGACGATTAGTTTTTTGTTCGATTCAAAATGAACTGGTCTACAAAACTGAGGTCAAGTTTTTTGATATTGCTTCAAAAAAAATTTAAGAAGTGTTTGAAATTTTTTAAACAAAGTATATTTACTTTTAGTTATTACTTTGTATGGCAATAAAAAAGTTTCCAATAACCTTTTCAAAAAACTCCTACGCAGATTCATAGTACTCACCTTGATCTTTACGATGCAAAACAAATTTCCTCCATAAGTAAAAACTGTTGGATAAATAATTGAAAAATGGAATGCTCTTTTCTCATAAGTTTTTTTTCGGCTGTGCGGCTCAATTTTTCCTAGTTTTTCACGTATGAAGGAGATCTTTTTTGCATCGTAAAGATCAAAGTGAGTGCTATAAATACGCGTAGTAGTTTTATGATAAGTTAACTAGAATTTTTTATTGACAAGCAAAGAAAAAAATAAAATTTTGGTTTGCTTCTATTTCAAACATTATTTAATTTTTTTTTGAGCGATATCAAAACACTGGATCTCAATTTTGTAGATCAGTTCATTGTGAATCAGACAAAAAAAACTAATCGTGTCTGGGTACAATATTGTTTGAGAAATAGGGCGTTTTGGAAATTTCCCTATGA
Source organism: Morinoia aosen (assembly GCA_030386875.1). NCBI lineage: Eukaryota > Metazoa > Arthropoda > Malacostraca > Amphipoda > Talitridae > Morinoia > Morinoia aosen. The sequence goes on from CM059575.1 coordinate 48,640,800, forward strand.
GGGGGAGGGGGGTATTGGTGAATTCCAAAAGTTTTGGGTTCTGAACATCCATTCCAATGTTCTAAACATGTTGTGAATACCTCCAAGCTCATTTCGCTCCTGAAGCATTTTTTTATCATATTTTTTAATTTTACAAGAAAAAACCGTCGTTTCCCTAAAATTGGTCTCGAGAAAACGCACGAAACTTGATAGTCAGAAAATTCATAACTTGTGCTGCACAACATTGAAATGAAGCCCATGAGTTTAGAGCACGAGAAAAAAATTGTACTTAATTATATCAATGATAAATGAATAAAATTTTATAATATCTGGACACGAAATAAAATAATAGTTCAAATCGACCTTACATAATTTTAACACTCTCTTTGATATCTTAATATATCACAACCCAACATCTGATCATGACAACGTACGTCAACTACAGATGTGAACACATTTGTAAGGTTATGCTTGATGATCTACGCTCTGAGGCCGTGGAGACACCACAAATAAGCTTGTGTTTGCCCTCACAATTCAGCAAAACTTTCACAAGCCATCATCAAAAAACTTCTTACTAGAAAACTACCGCAAGAACTCACTCCTGAATATATAAATATGTTCGCGTGATAACTTTTTTCTATTGCATAAATGGAAACTTTGCATTGAATTAAATATGTAACGAATTCAATTATATATATCGAAATGCATTTTCGTTCCCTTAGTTGCAATAGAAATTCAAAAATTAAAATTTGGAAAATTAGGTAAATAATGTCAATTTTACGGGTAGAGATCCCCTTAAAATAAGCCAATTCACAAGTAAACTTGGTTTGTTTTAACTCAAATTTCACAGCCATTACCTTTTCTGTAGTATTTCTCAGTTGAACAAATCCTTTCTGTATTATTTCTCAGTTCAACAGGTCCTAATACAATGACATAATAATATGCGGTGACTTCAATTATGATAAACTGAAAAATGAAAGCTATGAACCAATCTCTAATTTCCTGAATGCCTTTCAGCTTAAATCCTTCCTTCCGATCATCACAAAGCCGACACGAATATTCTCAGAATCTGCTACGCTGCTTGACAATATTTTTATGACAGACCCAACTGATTTTCTTGCTGGAATAATTAATTTTGACTTATACGATCATTTTCCAGTTTTTTTTATTAAGAAAAATGTTTATATTGCTTGCACCAAGCCACGGGCTGAAACTTTCTCATATCGTAAAGTAAACGAATCGAATTTAGAAGAAATGCGCACCGTTCTAGAAGAATCAATGTCAACATTGCACATCTCTCAGCCCAATAAGGGTGCGTGCACACACTACGAGCGGAGCGAGCGAAGCGGAGCGGTGCGGCGCGTGTGTTCACATGTGAGCTGAGCAGAGCGACCTACAGACTCAGTGTTTCCACGAGCAGGGTAATTACCCCATTTTAGGGTAATCAGGGGTACCTTAGGGTAATGTTTAGGGTAATGAAAAATATGGGCAAATCTAGGGTAATCAGAGCTCTGTGAAGGAAGTACCCGCCTAATCTACGAAATATAGAAAATTGAAAGCCAATTAAAAGCACCCTACTGGTCACCACTTGAACGAAATGCAGTGAAACAAGTCAGAATTTAGTGTTCACAAAACTGCACTGCTGCTGTGGTTACTGTCGCACATTTGAATGTCATCAGGCATCGCTTACGAAAGACGGCGTCAAGATACGAAGCCAAAATATCTCTTGTCCACTTCGTTTTGATAAATGAATCTGAGTTGCATTTAGCTTATAAAAACCTCGATTGGTGTCAGACTGTCAGCAACAGCCAGTCGACGAAAGTCACTGTCCTATTATGATTGCGCAAGTGGTTATAAGCTTCAACAGAATATTGACAGGTATGTTTGTTGTATTTTTAAATACAACAGCTAATATATTTCATCGTAGAAATAATTAATAGGTTCATTCTTGTGATAGCCATTGAATTAAACAGCAGAGTTACCTCACAGCGCCGATATTTTGCCAGCTAATTAGATGGAAAGCGTCCCATTCCATAGCCATGCTGCCCGCCAACGAAGCATGTTATTGGAGCGATGCAAACAAAAAATTTTAGACAGGGTTCTATGAGGGTTCTTTGAGGGTTTTAGACAGGGTTCTCTGAAAGGTGCTAATGGCGAAAGGAAGAAGCTAAAAATTTAGTTAAAAAAATTCATATAAACAAAAAATTACAGCTTTTAACTTGAAACTTGCAATACATGTTTGTATTCTCACTGTCTTTCTTAGGCGCTGTAACACGGACATAGAATTTGGTATGGCTGCGATCATGCTTGGAATTCCGTCAACCGAAATTGAAGCACTAGGGTTTCACTGAGTGTTGGTGCAAGTTTATACATATTAATAAAGGAAAGGTAGTTTCTTTCCAATATTCTCTGAATTTCCTCACCCGCCCTTTGGGAAATGAATAAATTTGATTACTTTACGATCAACTTTATGAGTTGATGAGTGAGTGTGATTGCAACGAAGTCTCTGGGAAGCATATGTGATGTAACAGATTAGATTAGATTAGTCGTTAGTTTTAGCCTCCCTACCCAGCAACAAATGCGATCCAAAGAGAGGAAGGAGGAAGGCACCATTTAGTATGGAGTTAAGGAAACGCGGAATCTACGCAGAAAGGGCATAGAAACAGTAAGTTGTGAAAGAAGTTCATGAAACAAGACCAAAGTAGAAGAAGAAAGCAATAGGTGCTGAAAAACAGGAAAGTAGTCAACCGAAAAATAGTGGTCCTTAACATAACAAAACCATTTATTTCAACAAAAAAAGGCCTACCTAACTCTCAGCTCGTGCCCTGACATTGTCCCCCAGGGAGCAGTAGTTCCCATAGATACAGTAATTGTATCCCCCTGAGGGGATGAGATGTAACAAGATTGGATAAAATCCGTAATGAAAATATATGACGAAGGTCATGTGTGAGGAAAGCCAGAGAGTGGATCAGAGAGAGTAGATCAAAGTGTTAGGTTAGATTGAGTATGTGGAAAGAATGGCTGAAGCGCGTGAATGGATGAAAAATTAAATTAAAAATAGGTAATTATATTGGGGATAGGTACACATAATATTGCATTTCTCGCAGCATGGCAGATGATCGTGCACCGAGTGAGGAAGAGCCAACGACACCACCTCGAAAAAAGGAAAGCTCCACTTGAAAGCTAAAAACTATCAGCAGAAATTTAAAGATTCGTGGACATCGGAACCTGGGTTTGATGGATGGTTAGCCAAATCATCAAAATCAACAGAGCAATAGGATGTGGCATATTTTAAGGTTTGTTAGACTGATATTACTTGTGGGAAATCGGAGATCAAGCGTCGTTCTCTCAGAGACACAAACTACGATCCATGGTAGCAAAAAAAACAGCAATTTCCAGCTACGTGCTATCCAATGCTCCTCTCGAAAATCGTGCTCGGAAAGCGGAACTGAAAGTTGGTGCAGTTTTAGCTAAGCACCACCTACCTATCTCATTGTGTAAGATTTTTTTAGATTTGATGATATTAAAATTCCCAGATCAGGAGTCGCTGAAAAAGATGCGCCTTGGAAAACAGCGGGCATCAAACAATTCGACAGGTATTTGGAACACATCTTGTACGTGATATCGTCTGGGATATCGAACCAGCATTCTAACGCCGATCAACTGGCCTTCCCTCCTGACGCTCATGCAGTATGTAACACAGTGCTAATTCATACTGACGGAGCTCTGGAAACCAGGCCATTTACCTTTTAGTTAATTTATAGATCATATGTCAAGATGAGCTGTTTTAGGGTAATCTGGGGTAATCAACACCCTTCAGTTAGGGTAATTTGAGTCGCCTCGCGTGGAAACCCTGCCTACAGCATGGTAGACTAAAGGAGGTAACGTCACTTCTATGGGGACGTCAGTGCACATTCGCAAACTCGACTAGCCAATAGAAAGGCTTCATTTCACACAAGCCGGATGACGTCACTAGGGTGACGTGACGTCAGCAGCGGCAGCGTACTCTGCCTTCCAGACGTACGATCAGAAACAGAACCGACAGCCGGTGTTGCTTCCGCACGACGGATTTTAGAAAAATAGAATTCCGTCCGCCTCCGAACTTTTCCACCAATACTAAATGGTTATCGATCTCCGAGTTCATCATCCGGACAGCTTCTTGAATTAAATGCTCAATTGAAACAATAGGAAAATTAATTTAATTCAGTTCAGTGATACTTTTCTATACTGATGAAGCAGACGATTGCGCGCCGTGTTCAATTGTAAAAAGGATCATATAAAATTCAACATAGAGATATCGTTTATTTGTAATAAAAAGTGCGACATAAGAATTCCGCTTATAAGTTCATGAACTAAACAGCGGGAGAATGTATTTTCAAATGTATATGCGTTTCGAGCATTCAAATTTTTCGAGTAATGCCAACACCCTAAAAAATTGCAAAATTTTCTTTCAAGCGCCATTCCTGCTTCAATACCAAAGAAACTCGGACACATTGAGTACTTGAACACACACCCGTTATAAACTATTGCATTTCTTAAAGTTACATAACGAACAGAGGGCTGATTAGATTTGGTTAGATGTTAGTTTAAGCCTCTTCATCCGCAACACAGGCGATCCATAGATCCACAGTGAAGAAGGATTAGATTAGATGATAGTTCTAGCCTCCCAAACCGCTAAAAGAAAGGGTTCCGAAGAGAGGAAGGCACCATTTAGTATGGAGTTGTGGGAACGCGGAATCTATCCACAATGTGCGTAGAAACGGTGAGTTTAGTAAGAAGTTTATGAAATAAGATGAAATTTGAAGAAGAATGTAGTAAATGATTAAAAACAGGACAGCAGTGAACCGTAGGAAAGATGGCTCGTAACAAAATGACAAAAAAAAACTATTCTACTTCAACGAAATGAAGGCTTACCTAACCTTTAGCTCAAGACCTCCTATATTCGCCATTGGAGTGCTAAGAACAGAGAGCATTGATTATTGCTATGCGGGAAAGTTATAATTACCAGCATTTATGATACATGGTAGTACGGATTATATAATGAAACGATAAGACGAAAAAAATATAAGAATATGACATCGTTTAGCACCTCTCGCCGCAAAAAAAAAGGAGTTTCACAAACAGGAAGAAAGAAGGCACCATTTGGCAGGGCATTAAGAGATCAGGGAATCTATGTACAAGGTGTGTTCTTGCAGAAGATATTTTAGATGGAAGCAGCAAGGTAGGAAGTTTATGATAAAAATTATACGTTGAATGTTAGGTTTCAAAGAACAGGATTGCAATGAACTGAGAAATAGTCGGTTCACACTAAACAACATTATGTTAGATAATTAGTAGTACAAGCCTCTCTAACCACAACAAAGTTCTATCAAATAGATGAAGGAATCATTCAATGTCAACTTGAAAGAACGGGGAATGTATGCACAAGGTTTGTTCCCACACAAGACTCCATGCACGAAACTAATAGCAAATAAAGAGGGCAGTTCATGAAACCAGGTAATAGGTGAAGGAAAACGCCAGAAATGGTGAAAAATTGACAGCAGTGAATCGAAATAGGATGGCCCATAATAAAACAAAAACCTACGCTCTCTCAATAAAAAAGGTAATTTCCTAATTAGAACTCAAAGTCAGGAACCCCAATTAATTTGATACAGATTCGTTTGGAGCGCTACACGCAGGAATACTACACTCGAGAACAGCAAGTCAGAAAATAACGGAGGAGCAGTACAAGACCGTCACTGTATACATATTACTTATTAGGATACGAAAAATAAACATACAGAAAATGTGTCTGTAACACCCAGCTTAAGTAACGTACCGAGTATTTTTGTGGAGTGGGAGGGCTCCCTTTAGCATGAAGTGTATGAGCTGATAGAAATAAATTAAAGTCCATAATTATTATTATAATTATTATTATATAAGAAAGTTTTAGCCTCCCTTTACCACGACAAAGATGCTCAAAGAGAAGAAGGATGAAGGCAACATTTAATATGGAGTTGAGGGAACGCGGAATCTATGCACAAAGTGCATAGAAACCGTAAGCTAAGAAAGAAGTTCATGAAACAAGAAAAAGTTTAAGAAAAAATTAGTAGGTGCTGAAAAACAGGACAGCAGAGAACCGAAAAAAGATGGTCCATAGTAAAGATTAGATTATAAGTTAGTTTAAGCCTCCCTAACCGCTGCAAAAATAGAGCGTATCGAAGAGAGGAAGGAGGAAGGCACCATTTAGTATGGAGATAAGAAAATGAGGAATCTATGCAGAAAGGGCATAGAAACAGTAAGATGGGAAAGAAGTTCATGAAATAAGATAAAAGTGGAAGAAGAAAGTCAGAGGTGCTGAAAAAACAGGACAGCAGTGAACCGAAAAAAGGTGGTCCTTAACATAACAAAAAACATTATATTTCAACAAAAAGAAGGCCTACCTAACTCTCAGCTCGGGCCCTCACATGGTTCCCCTGGGAGCGCTAATTCCCATAGATACAATAGCTGTATCCCCCTGAGGGGGTGGTCCATAGTAAAACAAACACCTATTCTATTTCAACAAAAAAAGCCTACCTAACCTTTAGTTTGGGCCCTCACGTAATCCCCCTGGGAGTGCTAATTCCCATAGATACAATAAGGTTAAGATTATAAGTTAGTTTAAGCCTCCCTAACCGCTGCAAAAATAGAGCGTATCGAAGAGAGGAAGGAGGAAGGCACCATTTAGTATGGAGATAAGAAAATGAGGAATCTATGTAGAAAGGGCATAGAAACAGTAAGATGGTAAAGAAGTTCATGAAATAAGATAAAAGTTGAAGAAAGTCAGAGGTGCTGAAAAACAGGACAGTAGTGAACCGAAAAAAGTTGGTCCTTAACATAACAAAAAACCTTTATATTTCAACAAAAAGAAGGCCTACCTAACTCTCAGCTCGGGCCCTCACATTTTTCCCCTGGGAGCGCTAATTCCCATAGATACAATAGTTGTATCCCCCTGAGGGGCCCATAGATACAATAGTTGTATCCCCCTGAGGGGCCCATGGATACAATAGTTGTATCCTCCTGAGAGGAATCAAAGTCCATTATTTTGTTCATTCTCTGATGCGTTTCCCTAAAAAAGCTACCGCATTCAATATCTCTCCGAAGTTATTCCACAACATTTTTCTGTATAAAAAATAATAAATATTTAAATTGTAAATAAATACAAATGACAGCAGTGAAGCGAAAGGTGGTCAGCAACGAAATCAAAAACGCATTCTATTCCAACATATGAATGGCTTAAGTAAGTCACTTGCAGGACTTTGCATGTTCTCCCTTAGAACAACAAATTTTCAATGTAAATACTAACAAGTTCTGCAGATTAGCTTAAGAGTATGACTTGGAATCAGCCTCTCTTACCACAAGATAGCTTTTCAAAGAGAGGAAGACACACCTTTAAGTACGGAGTACGAGTACATACAGTCAATGAGGAATTAATACACAAGGTGTGTTTACACACAAGATACGCAACGCATAGAAACAGAAAGTTGAAAATGAAGGTTATGAAAAAAATCAGAGCTGAAGAAGAAAGCCATAGGTGATGTAAAAACAGCATAGCAGAGCGCCACAAAACAATGGTCCTTGCAATTTTTTAATTGCAACAAAAAAAAGGCCTAGCAAACTCTCAGCTCGATACATTACATCACTAAATTTATTTGAGTAGGGAGCAAAATAAAAGCCAACAACTCATCCCTGCATAAATGAATAAATATTTTTACCACCTAAAAATGTATTTCGCTTCTAAAATCTCGACACAACGTAACTTTCGGACGATAATGAATTATATAAACTATTTTCCTATCAAAGACAATAATTAGAACACCATCGCTCAAGGCTCGTTTCAACATTTCCAGGCTGGTAAGTTCTAAAATGTACACACAAGACAACATAAAACTGAATTCAAATCTATGAAAGAACTAGCAGTAAATAATGACTTAGAAAACATCACAGAGCGCAAAAATGGAAGCACTCTCAATACATTAAAGCATCTTCAAACATCAGTATCAGTGCTCTGCGCACCGGTAAGTAAGGAAATACAAAAGTAGAATGAACATTTTTAATTCTAAAAGGAAAAAAAGCATAATATACTATAAAGACAAACGATAGAATGATCAGTTAGGATTAAAATTACTCTTTGTATGCGAATTCTTCTAACTACCTGCAATTCTGAAGCCTATGACCTATTTTATACCAACTATGGGAATGATGCTCGAAATTAATTGTTCATAACCGTATCATATTCTTCACAAACAATCGTACGATTAATTATCAATAGATTAGATTATAAGTTAGTTTCAGCCTCCCTAACCGCTACAAAAATAGAGCGTATCGAAGAGAGGAAGGAGGAAGGCGCCATTTAGTATGGAGATAAGAAAATGAGGAATCTATGCTGAAGGGGCATAGAAACAGTAAGATGAGAAAGAAGTTCATGAAACAAGATAAAAGTTGAAGAAGAAAGTCAGAGGTGCTGAAAAACAGGACAGCAGTGAACCGAAAAAAGGTGGTCCTTAAACATAACAAAAAAAACTTTCATTTCAACAAAAAGAAGGCCTACCTAACTCTCAGCTCGGGCCCTCACATTTTTCCCCTACGATTATCAATAAGCAGAAGTAAAACCAGAGGGACGTTCAGAAGAGAAGAGCATTGATCAATAACAAAACATTATTGTGCTACAGGTAACTTTTCAAAGAGAACATAAATTCAGTACAGGCTGCTGGGAAGTCTATTCTAGCATAAACTTCAGAATGTCAAAACTGGCGAGGTGAGCATAACTCAAGCTACGAGAGTATTTTCAAAGCCAGTCTAAAGCTTTTCACAGAATTCATTTTGAAACCAAAACAGCGAATTTATCATAGGATTGTAAAGGTTTCCACGAGTAAGTTACAAGTAACTTTTTCTGCCGAGTTCCAATTACGAGAAAAAAAAACAAGGATTACAAATTGGTATGGCACTTAAATACCAAGGAATGCTAATTTATAACGCTTTAATCTAACAATGCACTCGGCCGAACCAACAAATTAACCTTGCATTATTATTATTATTATATAAGAAAGTTTTAGCCTCCCTTAACCACGACAAAGATGTTCCAAGAGAGGAAAGAGGAAGGTACCATTTAGTATGGAGTTGAGGGAACGCGGAATCTATGCACAAGGTGCACAGAAACAGTAAGCTAGGAAAGAAGTTCATGAAACAAGAAAAAAGTTGAAGAAGAAAGTAGTAGGTGCTGAAAAACAGGACAGCAGTGAACCGAAAAAAGATGGTCCGTAACAAAACAAAAACCTATTTTATTACAACAAAAAAAAACCTACCTAACCTTTAGCTCGGGCCCTCACATGGTTCCCCTGGGAGCGCTAATTCCCATAGATACAATAGTTGTATCCCCCTGAGGGGAGTTAACCTTGCACTACCGTCTGTTATTGTGTTATGCAATAGACAACATTGTACCACATAGTAGTTCACAGCCTTAAATTATGAACAGACCAATAAAAAAATTTTATCACTAGTTCGGTACCATAGACCACCTCACAACCCCATCACTATCATTTTTTGCTTTTAGTTTATCAAACAGCTGAGTAGAGTGAGTGACACAAAGACCAAAATTAAGCTTTCTTATATTTAATCGGAATGTATGAAGTTCTGCTGTACAGCAGCAGCAACAACATGAAGTTATAGGTTTTAAAGAAGGAAACAGTAATTCACCCTAACTTATTTCAAACGAAATACTGGGACACATGGCATAAAATGATTTTGCACACACAAGTGCTTTCAAGTAGCAGCTCAAGAAACCATTTAAAATTAACTGAATAATTTGATCTGACACAATTTATCATATTTTACTTTAGAGCACCATGTTGACAAAGGGTCAGGAGAAATGTGCAGTGGAATCCCTTGCGCACCATTTTATCAAGTTTACCTGCTGTAAAACATGTACACTGCAGAGGTCTATTGTAAGCTCTGACTGACTGTAATGTTCTACATCTGAAGAAAAACTAGATTAAGTACATTATTATTTAAGAACCGCAGGTGAGAGATTTAGGTCAGTTCTCATGAAATAATTCACTAACACTTTTGCAGAAGCCTGGTGAGTGACTAATTTTATTGAAAAGATAGAGGAAAACCCTCTCACAACAAGGAATAGCATTTAAGAAAAATTTACTGCAAAATTTCAGTCTCTTGTACTGATCATCAGATTGGAGATACTTTTTAAAAGACCCAAACAGAAGGAAATTGAAATATTTTACACTAAGAATGGAACATATAGTATAGTCAGACAAAGATGTTTTTTTCTTCAGCTGTTGCTGATACACGTCTGTATTCATGGCAATGTAACCGGAGATATAAGTGGCAGCATCTTCCACTTTCACTGAAGCCAAAATTCCTCCAATATCGGTGGGTCCGTTGAATACCACGACAGCCTTTTGCGCCCCTTCATCCATTTCAATGATGGGTGGAATTATTTCACTTTCTTCATGTACCTGGAAGGCAAAAATAAATATTAGTGAACTTGTCACATCAACAGTTCCTGAATTAGATTTGGCTCAATAAGCATGCATTTCAGTTGCATTAGTGAGGGTACAGATTAAAATATGTTGGAGAAAACAAAAGGCAGAGTTAATATAATAAATTGAGGTGCAGCTGGGAGTATTTAATAAATAGGGTCAGTTATACAGAGAGAAAACACTGAATATAAAGCAGTATTAAAATGCACACATAAGGAAATGGAGACAATGACACACTAGAGTGTAATACAAACTTTAAAAATATCAGTCGCACTGGGAGAAAAGGGAAGGAAAAAGCCAGAGAAAAATCATTGGTGAAAAAATAAGGGGAAAAAGAGAAAATTACACTATAATGGGGTAATAGACCGGAAAGTGTGACATACATAGCTTCAGGTACAACCAAATAAGTTAATTAAGGGGGTCCTCCGGGGGCCCTTTTCTCTCCGATGGTCATTTTTCATTTTATTGTTGAAAAAGAACCCTTAGGTGGTGGACTATTCGGTCCTAAAATTTTATGGCTCTACGGACAATAGATCCCCCCCAGGGGAGGGGTAAGGAGACCAAAATCTTAAATTTTCGAGTCCATTTCGACCCCATATAAAAAGAAAACAAAAGAAGAAATGTAAAATTTGCAAATGTACTTTTGTTAGATATGTTCCAAGAATTCTAAAACTGTCTTTGTTTTTGTTCTAGCATAAAAACTCAATGAGTTCTATTCTTTTGAAATATCATACCAGTGGACTAAAAACCAATATGTCGAATTTTTTCAAAAACTAAGACCTGAATCAAAAAAAATGTATAGAGGAAATTGTGTTTCTTTTCAAAAGTTACATATAATAGTCAAATTTCATAAGCATCTAACTGAAATAAAAAATTTCATAATTTTTATGAAACAAGTAAAAATTTATTAAATTTTTTCTTTTTTGGAAATTACAATTCACAGTGTGAATATGATGTTATGCATAGAGATTATCAAAATAAAAATGAAAACAGCATTCAATTACATAAATTTTCCATTATATCATACTAAAACCAAAAATTTAGATTTTGGCCTATACTGTCAAGTCACTTATTCTCAAAATTCAAAAGAGTAGAAGTCATTGAGTTTTTATGCTAGGAAGAAAACAAAGACAGTTTTGGAATCCTTGGAACATTTCTAACAAAGTTATATTCCCACTTTTTCCATTTTTACAGTTTAATTTTTTTAATAATAGTTCAAATCCCAAAATTTCGGTTTTTCTGATATATTGGTAAATTTTCGCGTACAAAAAAAAAAATAAAAAAATGCAAAATACCTGAATATATCTTTGTTAGAAATGTTCCCAGGATTCCAAAACTGTCTTTGAATTTGTTCTAGCATACAAACTCAATGACTTCTTTTCTTTTGAAATAGGTATAAAAATGACCCAAAAAACTGATATTTCAAATTTTGCGGAAAAACTAAGGCCTAAATCAAAAAATTTCATGAGTTCAAATGTTTGTCTTGCAAAACTACATATACTGACCAAATTTCAGACCAATCGGATCAAAAAAAATTTTTTTCCGGAGGACCCCCTTAATACACTCAAGCTAGTTTTCACAATTTTTCTTCAACAGTTAATGTTGTGTATAATATAAGTAGATTTGTTAATGATATTTAACAAATACAACTAAAATCGACTAATTTAAACTACAAAAGAAAAAGTTTAAAACACACAAGCATCAATTTTATATGACATAAAAAGGTATTTGTAAAGGAGAGGACCATAATCAATTCTTCAATTTTTGCTGCTAAACATAGTTAATTAGATCAAAATGAACAATTTTTCTACCATGCCCTTTCTGATGCAAATGAGCATTTAATGAGTTATAGCGGAATGTTAATTTTCATCTTTGATGGCTGGAATGCGCTTGATCATTTGAGTGCGTCAAAAGGAAGAGTCCATTGTAGTCTTCGCATCCGAACAATTTCTTTCCCCATCAAGCACTAGAGCTGCGGTCAGTAATTTCCTGCTATAACTTGTTAAATACTCATTCGCGACGGAAAGGGCGTAGATGAAAAATAGTTTATTTAGATCTAATTAACTACGTTTAGACACCGAAAAGTGGAAAATCGATTATGGTCCTCTCTTTAACATTTACCCATAAAAAATTAAATGAAGATATGTCCTCAATTTCATTTTTGCACAGATGTTTTCTGTTTCCTACTAAGAAACAGAGAAAAGGAGACTAAGATATAAACAGAACCATAAACAAAAACAGAAAAATCTGCTTCTTTATATTAAATATGGCTTTGTAGCTTCAGATAAGATTTTTGAAGCACTCACAATAAACCTATGATCAACAGCAAGAATTTTGCACCTTATATAAAGAAATTATTTAGCAGCAAATGGAACACGATGAATGGTAAGCCTAAAAGAAGTCAGGTACCTTAAAATATGCATTTCTAAATATGCTTAGAACAGCGTCAATTTCAAGAAGGTAATTGCCATAAAAAGTAGCACTTACAATAGAAAATCATAGACAAGATTTTGCATCTTGCTTGTAAACACTAGACATTTAGCTATAAGGTAGAAAGTTATTACAAGTTAATCTGAAAATTTCAGATAAGATTGGCTACACAAGAAAAATAGGAGCTATTCTAAAGTTGCATCTAACATACAGTAAACAAGTTTTACTATGTGGCAGTCCAAACTAGCTTTCATGTCTGAGCATTGTAGGTTCTAAGCTTACTTGCTAATTTCAATATAATGCAGAGATCAAAATTTTTAAAATGCCATTGAAATTTTTTTAATACAAACCTTGTAAAATTTGACAGCAGATCCTACTTCCAGATTAATTCACACACAGAAATTCAAATACTATGAAATCTGATAGCACCCTACCACAAGATATAGGATTTTAGGTTACCTTTCTGGAATGAAAAACTCATGAACAGTATGTCATTAATCAGCATTTAATTGTAGCACATCCTATTCCTATTTACTCATTTCCTTTAAATTTTAAATTTCACGCAATTCAACGGCATTTATGAATGGAATTAGCATATCAAATTTGAACTGTACTACTGTATCTGGTGGCAAAGATTTGGTCAAGAGAATGCCGCTTCATCAAATGCAATAATCAGTTATAAGCCATTATTTTTATATTAGTTTCGAATAAAATTCAAAATTCAATTTCTTACCTTCCAGTTCCAAACTCCTTTGATCATAATACAACAGCACAACACCTCTTTCCAATGAAATGTGCGTCTTTAAATGCAGAGGGGATTCTTCGGAAGTCGGTCTTTTTGAAATGGCTGCCAGCAAACATAACTTACATAAGTTCGACTTGAGATTATTTAACTAAGCCTTTTCACTGGGCAAAATCAATTCTTTAAAATTGAAACCAGACCTTTGAAATATCTTGGGTCGATTTTTAGAATTATTCCGACACCAAATAAAGGAACACTTTTTTAAAAATTTAACTTGAGGCGCCGACATTGCGATTCACTAGACTCGTTAACACTTCATTAGAACAGAAATGAAACATTGTCGTACGCGTAACGCTAACAGTGATGCCAGATTTCGGGTTAGCAATGTTGCCAGATGCAATTTAAGCGCTGCTAGTGGTCGGATGCCTTGACGTCACTGGGGTGAGACTCGATTTCATAAAAGACTGGTTTGCAGCTACCTTGTTTCGTCTACCATGGCCTACAGTCCTACATAAGCATCAGTCGCTATGGAGCGTTCCGTGAGTGCGCTCTTGTAGCTAGACGGTAAGAAACAGGAACGGAAACACTGGGTCCATCCCATCAACGTGAGGAGAGATCGCTATGGAGAATACCACTATATCTTCGAAGTACTGAGGAGAGCTGAATCGCAATTCTACGAGGATTTACGGATGAAACCGGCAACTTTTGATGTTCTACAATCCCTTGAAGAAGGAAAAATTTCCAACGAGATAACATAAATTTGCTATTCAGTAATAATTCGCAAATTTTTATTGAGGATACATGTAAAGCCAAGTAGTTTAAGCAAAATTAAAGTATTTCCAAATAGGCTGTATCACTTTATAATACTACAAGTTTTCGTAGGCCAGTACGAACAAAAAACGTCTTGTGGTGACCTAAACGTAAGTGCAAGTAAATTAATTCCCTTCATAAATTCAGGGTTGTGCCAGAGAAAGCTAAGTGAAAAATACTGACAAATACTGACTTGTCCTGACCAAAAATTTCTCGAAATACTGATATGTTTTCCGTTAGTATTGGAAAAAATCACCCAAGCCCATAACATTTTGCAGCTTATTGTGTATTTGACACTCACTGAGTCCTCCTCATCATCATACGGCCTCCTTTTCCTTCCATTTTGCGGAAAAAAATGAAAACTTTATTAAAAAATCCTACATAATTATTCTTTCAGCAAGATCATAAAATAAAATACACAGCATCACAAAAAAATGAAATTACATAACAAGAAAAATAAAATAAAATTCCTTAAACTGAAGCAATGATAAAATAACTTTTCAGAGAAGGCAGAAGAAAACAGAAATAATAAATGCTTAAATAAGTTACAGAAATTCAAAAATTACACTAAAATATTACATGTTACTCTATGTTATAATTGTTATATTATTAGTTGTACAAATTATTGGTTATACATTAGATTTTTTGCCTCAGACGAAAATTCTACCCCTGTAAGATATGACGATCCATAGGCGGAGCCGAGGAGAAACGCTCGCCGCGAGCGTCAAAAAAATCCCGACGAATTTCCCGAGCGCGCCGCTCCGCTCCGCTCCGTGCCGCTCCGCTCCGCTTGTGGTGTGAACAGCCAAGCGTTTCTGCATTCAAACATGTACAAGCATTATTGCCGCTCTGCTCCGCGCCCCTCCGCTCGTAGTGTGAACGCACCCTAAAGGCCCGGCTACACTATGCGTTTCTTCGTGCAACTCACGCGCGACTCGCCCTAATTTGACGCATGCATGTCGGATGCACGAGTGCTGCATGAACTTCGACGGTGTGCGGTTTTTGACGCGTCTTCTTGAGAAGCAAGCATCTGTGGCGCGTAGTTAGGAGTGAACTACACATCATTTCAGGGTCATCGCCCGACAGCTCTCCCATTTCGCAGTTGTACTTTATCATGGAGTGTTCTATTGTACTTCTGTTTATTGCTTGCGCTTTCTACAACGAGTGATTGGCCACGCGAGCTGGTGCTCCAGCTCAGAGACCAATTTAAAGTAAAGTAATGCATCTGAAACGTCAAAAATTCAACATATAAGAAATAAAGTTATAAGAATTTGCTTACAAAATTATGTTAACATCTCTAGACACTGAGAAGGCATTGACAGTTGATATAACCACTATTATAGAAGTAGCCGCGTCCATCCGTCTGTGTGACTCCCTCTTCTAATCGATAGCTTTGATAGCAACAAGGATATAGCTTAAGAAATACAAGAAATTATTCTACTGCATTATTTTTCTGTGGCGATTAAATTCCCTTTCATTTGGATTATGGTATCCAGAATACGCAATCAGCATATTTTTACAAATAGAAATTTTCTTTGAAGCTTTCTCTGTTGAAATTCATCATTTTGCTTTGATATTTCTAATTGATAATGCGAAAAAATGTTTTAAATTCGTTTGACCAGTAACCTGGCTACCACTTAGTATAAAGCCCAGGATTTTGGAACTTGAGTTATCGTTTTCGAAATTGTGATTTCCTTAAAAAGCTCGGAAGAGATAATAGACATTTCAGAATAAAATTTTACCAAGAGAGGCCACCACGGATAGAAATGTTTTCAGGCTCAATTGACATTGTTTTTAATTTTTTTCAGGCTCAATTGACATTTCGAGCTTAGTTTTATGCTTGCTAAACAGAGGACATGTAACTTTTCGTTGTGGTGTAACTCTGTCATTTTGAACTAGTAAAAATAAAATTCACACATTGAAGACACAGTATTTTTAGGCTGAACAAAATGTTCAGCATTTAAAAAAAAATCGAAGCAGGTACAGAGGAGGTACAGCGACTGACCCAATCTTGCTATGATATGTTGTCATTTCTTAATGATGGGTAGAGAGACGGCAGTCAACATCAAATTTGCATAGTCAAGTAGTCGCTCAGGTAAGTCATGTGTATTATTTATTTGTATATAGAAAATATACAAGTTAAATAATTCTTCCCATTGCATTTGTACCTGAGTGAATAAAACCAAAATCAAAAATGAATACCGTGTATATATTTTTGAAATATATAGCATTTATTTCGAGTAAATCAACCCTGTTTCTTGTTGATTAGATAGCTTAACCCGAAATTAGAATGAAACATAGTTGGGTAGTTATGTCTTTGATTGACTTTAAATTACTTATACATGAAGGAAATAGACAGGTAGCGTGAGTGATTGTCTTTCCTGTTTTTTCTTCCCTATCGCACATGCGATAGCGACTGACCGGAGCGCACGTTTATCGACATCTTTCCTCTCCGGGCTGCGCTGTGCAACTGATGCGGCGTGATGCCGCTGCTCCGCGTAGCGTAGTGTAGCCGCTCTAGCATGCAGGGGGTAAAAAATGCCTGAGGATTGCGCAGTAAAAATTGCAAAGTGTAGCCTCGCCTTAATGCAATGAGCATTGAAGAAGCAGAAGTGAAGTTGACTAAAACAATGACCGCATACAATCAGTGTTGCCCAATTGTAACTCGTACAGTTACACAGAAAAATAAACAAAAGCCATGGATTACTGGCGACATCGTGAAACATATAAAGGAACGTCAATCGTACCTAGCCCTCCTTTGCGAAGGGCGAATATCTAGAGAAACATATAACCGTTTCAGAAACTATGTGACAAACTAGATAAGGACATCAAAAAAGGGCTACTTTACGCTCAAGTTTACTCAATTTAAAGCTGACGTTAAAAAAACTTGGCGCCTCCTCAACTCTTGTTATAAACCGAATAACGCCGACGAAAAAGAAATTGAATATGTTGTTCAAGATATGTAAAATACCACGAGAAGAAAGAAATTGCTAATATCTTTAACAATTTCTTCGTAAACGTAGGGAAAACTATAGCTGATGGTATTCCAAGTGAACCTACTGATCACCTGGAATACATGGATCATATTCAAGAACACAACTTCTTTTTCTTTACGCCTACCAACTCTTCCGATGTAGTTGCGAGCATAAACAACCTGAAAAATCAATCGAGTTGGTCACAAACGTTTCCGACTATAGTACTTAAAATTATTGCTGATATTTTAGCCCCGCTGATATCCAATATTATTAACCAGTCTCTCTTCCTAGGCAATTTTCCGAACTCCCTCAAAGTTGCTATAAGTAACCCTTATCTTTCATGATGGGGAAAAAACCTGTGTAAACAAATATCGACCTATCTCCGTGCTACCAATTATTAGCAAGGTATTCAAGAAAAGTGTGTATAAAAAAATTGTACTCTAATTTTGAACAAAAATCATTTCTCTATGATAAACAATACGGCTTTCGCTGTAAAAAATCAACAACACAGGTAATATTAAATCATTTATAATTCCTTTATTCTAATATAGATGAAGGAACGCCTGTCTTCTCTGTATTTTTTGACTTTCGAAAAGCATTCAATTGTGTGGACCATAACATATTACTCTCGAAACTACACTATTATGGCATTCGAGGGGTTGCTCATGATTGGTTCAGATCATACCTAATAAATCAGAAGCAATACGTTGTCTTTGACGACGCAAAATCGGACCCACAGACAATTAGCCATGGAGTTCCATAAGGATCTATCCTTGGGACTCTCCTATTTCTGATTTTTATCAATGATATTACTAAATCTACATAAATTTTCAAATTCATACTTTTCGCCGATGACAGTACGCTTTCTGCGGCCCTTTCGAACCAAAATCCCGCTATGATTGCGGAGAGTATAGATAATGAACTCCATAAGGTTTCATTGTGGCTTAAAGCTAATGATGTAAACCTTAATATCGATAAAACAAAATATATTACATTCTCATATGAGAAAAATATATCTCTCCCACCCTTTAAAATGGGCGAAGGTGAAATCGAAGAAACCAATTCATGTAAGTTTCTGGGCATCACAATAGATAAACATCTGACCTTCAAAGAGCACATCGCTCATGTTAGTTCTATATTATAAAAATCCATCGGAATCCTGAATAGAGTTAAAAAATTTCTGCCTGAAACAGCTATACAAATGCTCTACCGAACGCACATTTCACCATACTTGCAATACGGAATAGAAGCATGGGCGGGAACTGATAAAAATAAAACCATTATAGTTTTTTCTCTGCAAAAAAGAGCCATCAGAGCGGTAAATAATCTAGAATATAATGCTCAGATAAATGATTTATTCAAAAATGTACAAATGCTTAAACTTTCAGATCTCTACAAAATCTCCATTAGTAATTTCATATACAAAACTTTAACAAATGATGGCGGCAATAGCCTAAAACAATTATTAACTGCACTAACTGGTCATCATGACCATTTAACCCGAAATAGAAGTAAATTCATGCTTCCTTATTATTCTAAGACCCGGTCGCAACACAGTATCCTCTTCGTTGGAACTAAAACTTGGAACTCAATACCTGCGGAGATCCGTTAAAGTAATTCTTACAAGGTATTCAAAAGAAATCTTGAGTCTCAATTCCTATCAGAATACTAGTCGTGTAAGATCACCGAGTCAAATTTTGTCTCCTACATGACTGGTCCTAATAATGTAATTTGCCATTGGTAATATCGCCGATCTTCAGTCTGCTCTAAATCATTTATCGAATATACTGTTAAATATAGTCCATATGACCTATATTGTACAATGAAGTATCTAATATCGAGTAAATTTTCTCATTGATCAGTCTAATGCAAAACTAGGTTAAGTGAATTAGGTTAAACATTATTGTACACTTTAGAATAACGTGATGGTAGGATGCCCTAGAAGTCGCTGAACTTATTTGGGCCCACAGGTAGCTATACTCAAATTTGACCATTGTTCTAGACTTAAGAAACATTCTACCTCTGTATCACCTGTGGTAAATAAATTGTTTAAATTGTTGAGTTTACCACCAATTGAGTACAAGCATATGTTCGGACTTGCAAGAAAACAACGCTAAGAATTAAACGTGATCTTTTGTGAAATCTTCTACCAATGATTGAAATGAATATTTTAGCCTATTTTCATTTTTAAATTCCTTCCCATGATGAAAACATGCATGCATCTTAACGGGTTGACTAACCTGTGTGGCAATTATTTTGTAGTAATAAAATGTCATCTTCCTTTAAATCATCAAGTCGTTTCGCTCCTAATTAGGGAAACTTGAATTCCAATAGTCAACATAATGATTAAATCAATATGGAAAGAAACAAGCACGGCGTTACACACGAACGAACAAACAAACATGCTCATTAATATAGGACAAATTATTTTACTTGAGGCACAGTTTAAATAATTATGAGCAATCGAAATGCAACTTCTAAAATTTAGGTGCAGACAATGTGCGTAAATTGTACAAGCATATACATAAAGCTATTGCTCCTCATATAATAATTATTGCTTACATTGCATTTCATAATTGAATTTAGTCATGAATCATTTCATGATAAAGAACATTTTATTTATTTTGAGAACTTAGAAGTAATGAAATTGTCCTATTAATTTCGCAGAAACGTGGAACTAGTTTGTCTGATCGCACAAATTTCGCTCCCCGGGCGGGCAGCAGCCACATTGTGCCTGGCTCAAGCATGACTAGCGAGTTCACAGTGCGAGTAACTCACACCACGATTTCGGTCTTTTGAGTTTGTGAGATTAGCATTGAAGTCCAAAGAAGACGCTTAGCGAGTGCAGGATCGTGATGGAAAATAAAAGAAAAAGAAAGTTTTTTACTGAATTAAGTGAAAGGCAGAAAAGGCGAAGGATTGCCGCCTGTTTAGAAAATTCAAACAGCGACATAGGTAGCTTTTCAGAAAGTCTCAACTCATTTTATCCAGCAAGATTTAAAACAATGTGCGGTGAATCAGACACAACGATTGATGATAATTCGAACAGCTCTTTGTCGATTTGTAGGAGTGGAGATGATGAAGATGTTGTGAGTAGCAGTTCCAAATCTGAGCCGGAATTTCAATGTATGGCGAATGCTTGTCCATTTGGCTATGAAAAAATTCCAAGAAAAACTAGCAAAGTGGTCTCGTGAAGAAAAAAATGTAAGCTCTGAATCAGTTACTAGATTGCTAACATCACTACGTAAAGATTTTCCCACGTTCCCATGCACGGCTAAAACTTTACATAAGAAAGCTGTGGACAGTGGATCTTGTGATATGTTTGAAGTCAGTGACATGTGCAACGGAGAATATGTGCACTTTGATTGGGTGGGGAGCTTAAATAATTTTTTAGAAATAAATTTCCATTCTAATAGTGCATCTCAAATTAGTTTAGCGGTAAACATTGATGGCATTTCTTTGTTTAAGAATACTAATAAACTTACAGCATATGCAATCCTAGTGTCTGCTTTTTGATATCCAGCAAAAATAATTTGTGTAGGTATTCATTGTTCAAATAAAGTCTCCATGAAAGGAATGCCAAAACATGTATTTTGTTGCTACAGAAATTTTTGAAAGATCTAGAAAATTTATCTGGGCAGTTAGAATTGAAGACAGACACATTTACACTCACTAGGTCCGTTTATCTGTGATGCACCAGCTCGCAGTGACCTGAAAAACATCATTGGTTATTTTTGGTATAACAGTTGTGAAAGGTGTATGCAAACAGGTGTTTATAAAGGAGGTTATGTTTGCCTCTTGAAAAATAATCAGCCAGAAAGATCTGATGAAAATTTTCTCAACCGTTCTGATCCAGCCCATCATCGACAAAATGTTTATGTGCTTGAAAGAATGCAGTATCCTATGATAACAGGTTTTGTACTTGATTCCATGCACATATGTTTCCTTGGTGTACCAAAAAAAAATTGACTGTATTAAATCATCCAAAAAAAGGTATGAAAAGAGTTCATTTCAACTATGCTGCCAAAAAAATTGATGATTACTGCAGTAAAATGTGCAAACACATACTCTGTGATTTCAATAGAAATTGTGAAGGTGGAATCTCCAACCTATCTCGCTGGAATGCCAGTGAATTTCGAATATTTTTAATTTACACTGGGCTTGTTTTTCTTGCACAAAAAGAAATAGGACCTAATGAAATCTACGAAAATTCAAAAAATATTTCTATTGCAATGAGAATTATTCTAAGTAACCATCAGTTTGTAGACTTGGACTTTGCAAAAGGTTTGTTAATACAATTTATTGAAGAGGCTATTCTTCTGTATGGATCATCTTTTGTAAGCTATAATGTACACTCTGTACAACATCTTGTTGAGGATTATGCCAGGTATGGAAATCTTGAAACTGTAAGTGCTTTAAAGTATGGCAATTATTTAGGAGCACATGTGAAAGGGGCTGTAAGATCGGGCTTCAAACCTCTTCAGCAAATTGCACAGCATAAAGTGAATGAAAACAAAGCAGAGAGTAAACTCTAACTCATGATGTGGTTCGTAACTCCACTTGTACTCCATGTACAACTGTGCTTCAAAAGTGAACATAGAAAAAAATTCAATTCGGAAATTTGTTTCAAGTCAACAGAGGAATTCTTGGCAGCAGAGATAATTGTGTGCTATTAAAAAAAACAGTCTAAAGCGGTAGTCAAAGATACTTCTAAAACTAAATCTACTATTGAATTAGTAATTCAAACATTCAAGCATCAGGAATCACTTTTCAGATACCCTATTGACTAGAGGGACGTAGGAATTTATAAGGTAAAGAAAAAGAACCACTTTCAATACCTAATGTTGAAAACATACAGTGCAAAATGATGCTTCTTCTCATGGAAAATTATTTTGTAGCTTTCAAGCTGCCACATAACAGAGCTTATATGAAGTATTATTTTCTTGAAAATTTAATACAACATGAAGAAATGTGCTGGTGTACAATTTACCAAAGACAGAACAAATGCTGTTGTGCCATGTTCTTGGCTTACTGAAGAAATAAGATTAAAGGAACATAACTGTTGCTGGTGGTCCCCTCGAAATCCATATAAACAATCAAAAAAGGAGCAACCACCAAAGACCTCCAAGTGGCAGCAGTACCAGTGCACTGTGCTCACAACCGCAAGTATAAATTAAATTTGATCTATTTGAACGCCGCCTTGTATTTTACATTAATTCCAGCTAGTGTTGCATAAAATACTAGTGTGCTAACTGCAATATGAATTTTAAAAGGCAACATAATGCATATTTTTGACCTAAGTGTTTTAAATTCTTGTGTAATACGTTCCTTTCAGGTGTCACCCTAATAGCACATATATTATTCAAATACGTTAAAATTTGTGTGTTTTTATCTTTGTATGTTTAATCAAGTGGTCCAAACCTGGTGTTGAAGTTCAACTCAGTGCAAGCACCCTGTAGAGAAAATTAGTGGATAAAATAAAATATTTATTTCAAACAAAACTAAAATAAAATGTCAATTGAATTGGTTGTGAAATAGGTATCCTTAATTAACGTGAAATGAATGGGAAACACATGAGAAATTATTATTCATGTATTTCAAAAAAATTGTTATTCTTATCACTAATTTTCTTCATTCCCCAGCAACGCATGAACGCTGCAAAAACAAGTTGTATGGTATTACTGGGCCCTGAACTATTGAGTCTGAATTTGATGAGAGCAAAGCAACTTTTTTAGAGCCTCCTCAGTCTATATAGCCTTCACCCGAACGCGCTTGTGTCAAAAGCTTGCCTCTGCCCCCCTTCTATCATGATCACCTGTGCTGTATGCCAGATACCGCCAGATCTTGCATACACCTGCGATGCATGCCAGATAACGCCAGATACCGCCAATAACTACCGTATTGTGTTCTCTTATAACCCTTATACTGTATATTCTACATACAAAGTGTAAACGATAGTCGGATGTTTGGAAACACGTCTGGCATTTCAGAAATCTCACCAGCAGCCTCTGAAATATTGGCCACGAGATCTTCCTTACATTTCCATTCAAAACGTTTTTGCTGAAACCTTTTAATCGAACATCGCTAAAAGGAAATTTCATCGTAGTAAACCCTCGTACTTTAGAAGTGTTCATAACGTAAATTCAAACTAACTATTGAGAGTAATTGTATCGTAAAATTTCATACTTTAATACAATTAACTGCTAATATCTCGAAAACCCAAAAGTGTTCTGAAAACTTCATAGAAAAAATTGTTCATCTGGCCAATTCTGCTGGTAAAATTGTGTACCTCTTGTCGTAAAACATCCTGCACAAACTAGCATTATCTCCGTACAGTTAGCCAGCAGGTTGTAATTATATTAACTTAATATATCTGAACACGTCAATGATTTGCTTTAATCACAACCTTATCAGAAACTTAAAAACGAAGGAAATTCCTATAAAATTTATCATCTTCACTCTGAAAACGTTTCAGAGTCCAGTTCCATCATCAGTTCAAACGAAAAACAAAAGAATTGCGTCTGAAATATAAGATCAAAGTAAAATGGATTGTAGGTACTGCAAATATATCATGTAAGTAAAAATACAAAGTATGAGACGGACAAAAACAAAGAATAAAATACAGAAGCACAAAAAGAATACATCTGACACATAAGTATGAAATTAAATTAGGCTGGTTCTGACGAGGAATCTACCTATTCACTATTTGCAAAAGGTACGAGCTGTCCATATTGTTCAAATGAGGGTTTCGCTTGAAGATATGCAGGGATTCTTAAAATTTTGAGGTCATGCGGGGTTGAAACTGAGTCTAAAATTTTGAAATTGGCAGGAGATATAGGAACATTGCATTATTAACTTAATTATGTAATAACTAGGTAACGACATCTTTTTGAATATAAATATTGTTCACTTTGCTTGACGACGAACTATTGTGAGACAAAACGAACAGTCTTAAAACGTGCGTGTACAGCTGATACCTAGTACAGTATTTATATTCCCGCAAAAGAATGAGATACTAATGCAAGTCTCAAAACTTATGACGAAAATTACGACAGCAAAATATAATTGTGAAAATCGTCATATTTTTGTCTTTTTATTCAAATAAACATGTAGTTTCGATACAGAATGATCTATAGAAAATAGCGGTATCTGGCATGCATTGCAGGTGAATGCAAGACCGATATTTTCTACAGATCATTCTCTGTTTATGTTTATACATGTTTATTTGGATAAAAAGACAAAAATATTACGAAATTTACAATTATATATTGCTGTCGTAATTTTCGTCATTAGTTTTGAGAATTTCATTGGTATTTCATTCTTTTACGGGAATATAAATACCAGATATCAACTGAACACGCACGTTTAAAGACTGTTCGTTTTGTCTCACAATAGTTCGTCGTCAAGCAAAGTGAACAATATTTATATTAAAAAAGCTGTCGTTACTTAGTTATATCATAATTAAGTTAATAATGCAATGTTCCCATATCTCCTGCCAATTTCAAAATTTTAGACTCATCTTCAACCCCGCATTACCTCAAAATTTTAAGAGTCCCTGCATATCTTCAAGCGAAACCCTCATTTGAACAATATGGACAGCTCGTACCTTGTGCAAATAGTGAATAGGTAGATTCCTCGTCAGAACCAGCCTAATTTCATTTCATACTTATGTGTCACATTTATTCTTTTTGTGCTTCTGTATTTTATTCTTTGTTTTTGTCAGTCTCATACTTTGTATTTTTACTTACATGATATATTTGCAGTACCTACAATCCATTTCACTTTGATCTTATATTTCAGACGTAATTCTTTTGTTTTTCGTTTGAACTGATGATGGAACTGGACTCCGAAACGTTTTTAGAATGAAGATGATAAATTTTATCGGAATTTCCTTCGTTTTTAAGTTTCTGATAAGGTTGTGATGAAAGCAAATCATTGACGTGTTCAGATATATTAAGTTAATATAATTACAACCTGCTGGCTAACGTACGGAGATAATGCTAGTTTGTGCAGGATGTTTTACGACAAGAGGTACACAATTTTACCAGCAGAATTGGCCAGATGAACAATTTTTTCTATGAAGTTTTCAGAACACTTTTGGGTTTTCGAGATATTAGCAGTTAATTGTTTTAAAGTATGAAATTTTACGATACAAATACTCTCAATATTTAGTTTGAATTTACGTTATAAACACTTCTAATGTACGAGGGTGTACTACGATGAAATTTCCTTTTAGCGATGTTCGATTAAAAGGTTTCAGCAAAAACGTTTTGAATGGAAATGTATAGTAGTGTGCTACTATTTTGAATCGTTTATTATTGTTAGTTGCGTTGTGCTATAAGTGCTTAAGTAGAGATTCCTGTGTACCCTGGAGAGTAACATCCATGATCGACCTGTTACGCGCAATAGCGAGAGCATGTGGAAGGCTTCAGAAGATAGGTTGAAAAGATCTTTGAATTTTGGAGCCTGTAGAGGACGGCGTGACTAGCTCTGTACTGATCCGTGCATACTTTTTTCCCGTGTCTACGTTGTGCGTGATATGGTGGGTCTGAGCATGGACAAGTTAATAAAGGCTAACGTCCGGTGCTAGATGACTCTGCCGTAAGATAGTCACCGATGTATAAAGCAGGATTGTATAGTGTCATGTAGCATAGTCATGCCGACCGGTGTTATCGTAAGTGGTATGTTTTGAAGTGCAATGTCCTGTCTGCTGGATGTCAATAAAACTTAAGTTTCATATTTCGGTGTTTTTATGAAGGCCGGTTTGAGAATAGCGCCACGAGATTGGGTCGGAAAATTAACAGGAATTGGGGCACGTTGTCAAGAGAAGTTCGGTCGTAATTTGTGCTCAGGTGTGATTTATCAAACCTGTTGGTCGGCGACTGTACCGAAGCCTGGGACGTCTCTGGAGTTTGTTGGCTGAGTCGAGCCTTGGATGCTCCCGGCAGTGTTGCCAGATGCAGGGAAATTTCCCTGCTTTAGGGAAATTTTGGGTCCCAAAGGGAAAAACTTCAAAAACCGTATGAAAAACCGTATGAAATTTTACTACGCGGCTTCATTTTCATGTAACATTATATGCAAGTGATTTGCTACTTGGCATTTTGTGCTAAGCTACTTTGTATTTATAGTTTTTAACGCTTGTCGGACATGTTCGAACTTTGATACACGTATTGTACACGTACATACTGACTAGGAACAATCAGAGGCGCCAATGCATCGCAACCGCGCAGCGTCAGTTCAACTTCACGCGGTTCACGCTCCATTCACAGAGTCGCAGATCCTAATCATCACAGTTGCATTAGTCATTGTAATTGTAGCGAGAGGAAATTGAAGAGACGTGCTTCAGCATTACTGAAATTTTTGAAGTGAATTAACGTTATGTGTAAAGCAGTGAAATGAAACCCCACAATCAAAAGTAAGACGTTAACGTTTAATTCATATTCAAAAGACCTAGAGTTGGAGGAAACTGAAATGAAATTCAAAGGGTGGCTCAGTAAAAATAAAAAAGGAGCAGAATATTTTCAATGTAAAATATGTGATATAAATAGATGGAAAAGCTGGCAGATCAGAGATTGAAAACCATACGAAAAGGACAAATAAAAAAATGTACAAACTAGAAAAAAACAACAAGAAGCTCTTTGGATATGCACAACGGCAGTAAACGAAGAAAAAATAGGCAAGTAGAATAAGGTGAAATTAGATTTGTTGCATTCCTATATGAGCATAATCATCCGCAACCTATTGTTGAACATTTAGTTCCAGTTGTGAAAGCAGCTTGTCGTGATTCAGAGATTGCGAAAGGCTTCAAATGTGGTAGAACTAAGTGTATTGCAATTGTAAAGAATGTTTTAAGAGGCGAAATGAGTGATAATATTTATGAGCTCTTGAAGAATCATTATTTTTTTCACTGATAACCGATGAATAAACATATAACGAAGTACAAAGTATTTAGCATTGGTGGCAAGGGTTGTTACAAATGATGTTGTTAAAGATCCATTTTCGACTATCATTCCACTCATTAGTGCTACAACGACATGTTTGCATGGAAAAATAAAAGAGATATTCACTGAAATAGGTACACTCTATAAAAGGAATAGGATTCTATGTATGTACGTATGTGCGTTTGAAGAGTTTACAAAACAGGGAAATTTTTAGTCAAAAAAGGGAAATTTAGAGTCTAAAACAGGGAAATTTAGGTTAGACCATCTGGCAACCCTGGCTCCCGGGATAGGTTGGTAGGGAAAGACGGATCCTTGAGTGTATTGGAAATAGGGTAGCAGCGCTACACCCGTGCTTAACGTTGGCTAGGCTGGTGAAGTGGTGGTCGCGCAGCCCAGGGTTAATAGAAAATTCCACGACCCCGACTGCCAGACCTACCACAAATGTAAGGAAGATCTCGTGGCCAAAATTTCAGAGGCTGCTTGTGAGATTTCTGAAATGCCAGACGTGTTTCCTAATATCCGACTATCGTTTACACTTTGTATGTAGAATATACAGTATAAGGGAAATAAGAGAACACAATACGGTAGTTATTGGCGGTATCTGGCGTTATCTGGCATGCATAGCAGGTGTATGCAAGATCTGGCGGTATCTGGCATGCAGCACAGGTGATCATGATAGAAGGGGGACAGAGGCAAGCTTATGACACGAGCGCCACCCGGACGCGCTAGTGTCAACAGCTGGGTGATGCGCCAGATTTGGACGCCGCCCACCCCTCTCCCTCCACCTCCATGTTGCTTCTAAAAGTTGCCATTCGCGCCAATTATTTAACTATGTAGTATTACTGAGGTTTATTAACCTAGCTGTTCGTTATTCAGTTATTATTAATAACTGCATTATAAACACTACAAGTAATTAGTAAGTGGATAGTACACCGGAAAACCAAAGTTCACCTGCATTAAATCATTATAATAAATTATGACAACGACCACTGGTGTTTTGCCATTCGACCCTCCATCTCGGCACTCAAAAATAGGCATTTTTAAACTTTTTCAACTTAACCTTAAACTAACTGAACTTGGCCTAACCTAACCCAACCTTACCTAACTTAACCAACCTACTTAACCTAACTTAAGTTAACTTAACCTACCCTAAATTACCCTAACCTAACATTTCTGTAGATCTGGCGCCATTGGCGTCTGTGCTGCATG
Organism: Morinoia aosen; assembly: GCA_030386875.1. NCBI lineage: Eukaryota > Metazoa > Arthropoda > Malacostraca > Amphipoda > Talitridae > Morinoia > Morinoia aosen. The sequence goes on from CM059575.1 coordinate 48,669,400, forward strand.
GGTGGTGGGTGGGGGTGGTAGAGTGGGGGCATCTGCCAGCTGTTGACTCTTGCGCCACCCGGACAGCAGAACGAGTCATATCTCGACCAAAGTAGGTCTTATTTCTACTTAGGATGATATGTTAATTTAAACTCTCCTTTCCTAATCAATGATGAAACTAGAGAGGACTAATGTTAGACAGTCTAGTATAAAAGCTTACACGACAATTCTGGGCACAAATGTGCTCCCTCACTCATAGCAAGGCTTGTCAGGAAAGAAGTTTATATAAGAACTTAATTGATGATGGAGGTTTCAAGCGCAGAAGAAAATGAAATCAGTGAACCAAAAAAAGGTTCTGGGTAAAACCAAAAATCTGTTCTATATCAAGAAAAGGAGGCTCACCTAGCAATTTACTTGGATCTTCTTCACTTTTTCTGCCAGGGAACATTTGTAGGGCAAATATGCAGAGTGTCCTAACCCACAAATCAGACGTCAAAACTGGAGAGTGTATTAACTGATAATTTCACCTCATAACGGCGTAGATGTCTTTCAGGCAGAGTGGCCTAGTTCCTAGTTCAGTTCCTAGTTAGTAACTTGCCTAGGAACAGCCAGTTCAGCAGCCCTGCGATAAACACCACGCCTCTAACTTGAGTGTCCTAAAATTCTGTGTTTTGTGGATTAGTACACTGCAAGTTTACCCTTCATTTCGTCCCATAAATACAATGGTTTTATCCCTCTCAAAGAATTTTGAGTTATACTACCGATCCTAAATATTTGTCCGTAATTTTTTATCCGATTGCTGGTTTTTATAAAACAACTGAGTAGAATATCACTTCTCACTGCTAAATGGTGTACTTTACTCTATTTACAGTCATTGCAGCTGCAAGAAAATAATGGAAGTATTCAAGAAATTGGAAGGAAAAGTAGACAAGCTGACAGGGAAAGTGGACAAGCTAACAAAAATCACTTTCAAGAATGATGAAGCCCCCCAAAAAAACACCCGTGGGTTCTGTCGCACTGATGCCCCCAGCAGCAAACAATCTTGAGGAGCTAACAATCTTGGCCAGGCACCCACAACTGGTAAGTTATCTACTTGAAGAAACAATTGTATCCCTTAATTTTTAGGAAACAATAGAACTATTGGGACCTTCTAATTGTGTTTTGGCTTGTATGTATATGCGAAAGCTTATTCCTTCTATTGAGAATGAGTTACTGTGAAATGAACACAGTAAATGTCACAGGTCAATTTCAAACGTCGCCTTCTGGTTTGTCTCTCAGCTGGACAACGTTATATATCACTGGTTTGCTTGTGTAGTCTAGACACACTATTTTAATTAAACTTCAATTTTACTGAATGATTTTTTATTTTTTGGAATAAGATCGAATGACTTGGATGAGAATGCCTGGTTTGTGATGGATGTTGTTTAGGTAGAGCTATATTCTTGGGTTTGTCAGGTTAAAGGGTAGAATTGAAGATGAACAAATAAGCAAAGAGGGGGAAGGTAATAGAAAGATGGAAAACATTAGAAACAATGTATGTTGAGGCAAATGACTGGTGGTAGAAATGAAGCTCATGCTAGGAATTGAGTGAAACATAGTTAACTATATACCATAGTTTACTGTGAGGTGAGAAAATATGTGAGAGAAATTAATTTAAATGAGGATTATTTTGATGGAGAGTCGGATCACCATATAAAGTTGTCAACTGGTACTGAAGAATTTGGTACAGACGAGTAATGTTAAAGGATTGAAATTCATCAATCTAGCAAGAATTCAGTTTCAAATTGAAATGATGTTTATGAAATACATAGGTATGGAAGTCTAAGGAATGTGAACAATGAAATATCAAAGCGTTGAATTTACAGTCCAAATCATGCAAAAATTGAAATGTAGAAATAATTCAACTAGAATGATGTGTAGTGCTTTCCTCTATTGTAAGTTATTTCCCCTGAAGTTTGTCTCTACGAATTGATCATACGCACAGCAAACTTCGGTTTCAACTGAACTTTTACTTTCGGATCGACATGCTCAAGCCATTCATTGGGGTGAACACCGGAGACACCATGCGCCGCATCCTCAATAGAGCAATGTCCTTAGACATTGTTGTCCAGTTCAGCTACACTGGGCTTGGGAAAAACTGGCGGCGAGATAAACAAGAATTCAGAGTATACCCATTCTGCGTCCGAATCATTGGTCAGTAGACTTTATATTTCGTGCATTCAGTCAGTATTTAAGAAATTATTTCATTAGTAATTAATTAATTTAATAATTTTTTCAAGTTATTCATTTTAATTTTTCATATTAATATTGCCTTTCATCACTACTTCTTAGCTATTCTGATGTAATAAGCCGACGCTTATCTGGTACCCAAATTACTAATCGCATGTACTTAGCATGTGCATGCACAGAGTTTGAGAATTCACTATGATAATCTTTTCATTCAGTCTAATCCTGTCCTCAAGTTTCTTCTACTGACTGTTGAGGTTTTTGAATGCTACATATAGGGTTTCTTCTCAGTTGACCAAGATTCTACTCTGAACCTAGATGGCTGGAAGCCCAATCTGTTCCGCATCACGTAAATGTTTTATCTCTTTGCATTTCTCCTTCATATCACCCACTGATGTGATATGTTGAAAAGGTCAAATAATTTTAAATATTTTCGAAAACTTTTCCTCGTAGTAAAATCTACCGTGACATAGCCTTTAAAACGATGGGTCATTAAGAAAATGTGTATCTTCTTATTGAATTAGATAGTGGTAACTTATGAAAATCCTCTTTTAGGGGGATACAACTATTGTATCTCTGGGAATGAGCGCTACCAGGGCGACAATGTACGGGCCCGAGCTGATGGTTAGGTAGGGCTTCCTTTTTTTGAAATAGTGTATTTCTTATATTGTTGGAGACCGTCTTTTCCGGTTCACTACTATCATTTTTTAAGAACCTACAGCTTTCTTCTTGAACTTTAATCCTGCTTAAACTTCTTTCGTGACCTTCTGTTTCTATGCGCACGATGTCCTGATACTTGACAACACACTCGTAGTACCACACAAGAATGCCCATGTGGGAACACACATTGTGCATAGGTTCCTTATGTACGTGTTCGTACAAGATAGTCCCTTCATTATTCGTCTCTTTAGAAGGCCTTTTTCTGGTTAGAGAGGCTTAAACTTACTTATATTAGAATAACAACCAATATCATGTTGGTACACAGTTATTTCTCACTGTATAATATTATCCTTTGGCAAGACGTTTATTTTCTGGATGGTGCTTCCGAATTGGGACTAAAGGCAAGCAGAGCTGAGTTAGTGCAAAGTATACAAGCTGCCCTGCGCGAAACCCGAGACTGGCGTGTTAAGCGAAGATCCACTTTGCTGGAGGTTACCTCAGGTATTGAAGATGCTTCTCTGTTGGAGGTCTTGGCAACAAACATCCGAAGCGAGGACGATGAACGCTTGTGGGGACCTGAAGAACATGATGAAGAACTATTTGTTTAAGTCGGTGAAAAAGGGAAACTACCATATTTTTGATGCTCTTGTGGACTCTTTAAAGGGTATGTTCTATGATCATATTCGCATCCATGACGGCTTCGAACAAACTATAGTGATGATCTCCGTTCTAAGTATACTGAAATTAAAAACATTTATGTTCAAGTATTAGAAATGTTGCACTTCCATAAATTCTCGCCTCCTTTCAATAAAATTAATAACCATGATATCCTTTAGGGGTGAACAACATTATATCTATAGGAATTAGCTCTCCCAGGGGGAAAATGTGAGGGCCCGAGCTGAGAGTTAGGTAGGCCGTCTTTTTGTTAAATGAAATGTTTTTTTTGTAATGTTAATGATCACCGCAAATGCAATGATCATGACCCATTGCATTTGCTCAGAAATAAACATGAGTATGAGTATCTTGTTGATAGGTGTCAACGAAACTCAACTGGGTTGAAAAGGTTAAAAAGTGCTGTGAAAAGGGAGCACATGTTGAAATAAATGAGCTGTGTAAAAAGCGTTTGCAATAGATGTTGAAAGTGAATAAGACGTTATACCTCCAACTGAAACTTTGCTTTCATAATAAATGTTCGAAATATGAAATAAATTCTGGGACATCTTGCTTTTGATCATTTTGATCAAATTCGGAAGTGATCAGAAACATTACACACCCGAAGCAGTGCTTCTAATGTGAACCTTCTGAAATGTAGTGAGTAATCAACTTAAATAAGTTCTGAAAGCAAACTTGGTCACCAGAACAATAAGGAATTATTCATTTATATACATAAAATGGCAAAAATATCGCGAGCTCATTTTTTACCAACTCTTTGAATCTTAGACTATTTTATTCCATAATTAACTTGTTTTCGTGAAACTATACATGACAATATTCTAGAAGTGTATATCAAGTAGTAAAGACGTTTTCGGAGTACATGTAGAATTCTAACCTTTTATTTACATCGTAGAAATGAAGACCCGTGGAATGGAGAAGTCAGCATTTGCTTAAGGAAGCATCATTGGGTATCATAAAAGCAGAGAATTAACTGGGGAAGAATGTGTCGTAATCGGAATGTCTAAATGATACAGACAATAATAACACGCTGTAAACAAGATGGAGACCTCGGTTCAACTAATTGAAATTGGTGACGGCCTAACATTCTGGATGACAGAGGCAGACGCTTTTTGAAGACACTGGTTAAGAAACATTTATTTTAATCACCGCAAATGATAATTAGCGAGTTTTGGGAAAGCCCAAAAATAATATCTCATGAGACTGTGCACCGAGAGTTCAAGAAAAACAATGATGGTAACTGTTAAATAATCGAAAAAACAGAAATTTGGATCTGCATAGTAAATCGGAACAATAATTTGTTATGCCCTCAAGAACACCGAAATAGGACTGTTGAAGGTTGGAGGCATGTAAGGAGGTCCGATGAGTCCAAATTAGCCCTCTTTCAAAATGATAGCGTGCTAGTGTATGGCCACATGAAGCCACGGGTCCGTCTCGCATCGTCGCAACTGTTCAGGCATATGGAAGCAGCTTACTTGTAATGTTTTGATGTTTTCTTTTTGCAGAAATGAACCTGAACCTGCCACTCTTTGCAATAACAAGATGAACTCCCACAGCTGTTTGCAAGCACTTTTTGGCCATTTTTCATTCCCATGGCTTATTATTTTCCTGATAGCGACGTGATCTTTAAGAACCATGATGCTCGTATCCCCATTGCTTGATATGTTCAAGATCGGTTTATTGCGAATGGGATAACATTTGTACTCGTGGACTGGCCACTACACTCTCTTGCTTTAAATCCATTCGCAAATTTATAGGACGATCTTGAGAGGAACCTTCGTCACTCATCTCATCTTCCTTCAACATTGACAGCTTTGAGTGACAGGCTACTTCATTTATGGCAAAAAAAAAGATGAATAGGCTTCAGGATCTTGTGGGATCAATGCCAGGAGAAATAAAATTCTAGTAAAATAAAATTTCTTTTCCACGCAACTCTTTTTTTATCGCTTTGTGTATCGCAATCACAAATATTTTATCAGATTTTGTTATAGAATACGAACTCAACTGTGAAACTGAATGAACGCTCGGGCTCACCCAATGTTTGTAGATTTTGTGTTTCATTTTGAAGGATTTTGCATGTCCTTTGAGACACATTGAATAAAGAAATGCTTAACTGCACCGAATGACACACTTTACGTGAATGAACAATTAATTCACTTCCGGAACAATTTTCTCATTTAAATAGCATGCTTCATAACAACACATTTCTGGTCACGGGTGCGTCACTGCATGCTATTCCAGTAAAAAACTAATAGGTTCCTTGAAATAACTATATAACGACAAAGAAAATCACTTCTATGACCCTGGTCATTCGACAGCTCTGTCTCTTCACTAATTCCTGCGGGTCGCAGAGATTGGGTCACGTAGAGCCAAAAACACAATGCGAGCCTTCAGCAGCTGCGTGATCCCAGAATGTTGCGGGATTTCTGCCAAGGACGGTACTGGCTAAACTTCGTATGGCGTGAGTTTGGCAAGACTTGGCGAGTCGTATCCTTTACAACTAATATACACAAGTTTTAATTTAGTAAATATCTTTTCACTACGGGCATTCCACGCACATGGGCATGCCAACATTATTTACTTCAGATACGTTTTCCGTTATACCTGAAATTCAAACCATTTTACTGATACATGACCTGTAAAAAAATGTTAGGTAAAGGTTAAAACCCGAATGTCCACCGTAAATTGAAGATCCTTTTTAATGGCGTCTGTTTATACCTGTAAATCTTACTTTCTAGTTAAATTGAACATGAATTTTTGTATTTTGTGTTTCTTTTTGCGTCTCACTGTGGTGCTTCCACAGCCGCGTTTATACCATGGTAGACGAAAGAGGAGGTAGCGGCAAACCAGTCTTTTATCGAATCGTGCTGCGTGCGAGTGACGCCAAGGCATCGCACCATTAGCAGCGCCGCTTACATAAAGGTACATTGCATATAGCAACACTGCTAACCCGAAATCTGGCATTACTGTAAGCGAAGCGTTACTGGTACGACAATCTGGCATGCCGTTGAAACGAAGGTGATGGCGTTAAGTGAAGTGAAATGTTGCGGCCTCACGTGAAATTTAATAAGTGTTCCTTAATTTAATGTCGGAGTAATTCTAAAAATTTACCTAAGATATTTCAATGTCTTGGTTTCAATTCTAAAGAATGGATTTTGCCGAGTTGAAATGTTCAGGTTAATTAATAACTTATTTATGTTAGCAGCTGCCATTTCAAAAAGACCGACTACCGAAAATCCTATCAGCATTTAATTAAGACGCACATTTAAATGAAAAGTGGTGTTGTGCTGTTGTTATATGATCACTGGAGTTTGGAACTGGAAGGTAAGAAATTAAACTTTTAATATTATTTTAATATAATTTAAAAAGGATGGCTCATAATTAATTTTTTCAGTGGATGAAGTTGCATCTCTTTATCAAAGCTTTGAAACCAGATACAATTAGAACAGTTCAAATTTGATATGCTAGTTCCATGGGAAAATGCTGTTGACTTGCCTGAAATTTAAATTATAGAGGAAACAAAGAATTAGGAATATGATGTGCTACAATTCAATGCCAAAAAATGACATAGGGGGGGCCTACTGCTTATTTTCAATTTTTTTTAATACCTTGGAGCTTTTCATTCCAAAAAGGTGACCTAAATCGGTCAATGTGAAGTTTAATGCAACCACGGAAATTAATAATTATATTCCAAGCAATCACTAAAGAAACCCATTTAAGAACGTTTTACATGAATGACATTCTGCTCGCTGATGCGTTATTTTTGAATAATTGAACTTTGAAGTTGGCCTTCCCGCGCCATAGGAAGCGAGCGTAATTTAATAAAAAACAGAAGCTAACCCCCTATTACAAACGTAGAGAGGTTGGGTTGTGAGGGGGAGGCACAGTTCTACTAGTGAAAATTATAAATAAAGCTTCTAGCCCACCCATTAGGGTGACGACCGCAATCTTGTTTACATCGGGTCTAGCATGGCGACCACAAAGGGCGCCGCCATCTATTGAACTTTGGAAATGAAAAATATCATTAAACATCCTGTTCTACATAATTTTCTTTTTATGTATTGGGTAGTATTGTTTTTGGGAATCTATATCCATTAGTACCCCCATAATGATTGCTCATCATGGGTGACTCTTGTTAGTAATGATATTAGAATTAAGGAAATATTGTGCATACATATCCAGTTATTATCCACACTGTAGCACCATTTAATTTCATGCTAAATTTGAGTTCTGCACACTTAATGACTTTATACAGTACTCCATTAAGCTGTGTTTTCACTGCAAATGGTGCACCTGCAGCCATTGTTCAAGACTCATCCATACATATTCTTGGTATCTATATTTTCATAATTCAAATTTGACTCATCCATATTGGTGGATATAAACATTATGAAACATTTCTTTTCTTTTTGCAAGTTGGTTCTTTATAAAAGCTAGTTGATCTTGATTGTAAAAGTTCAGTAAGAAGAGTTGACAACATAATTTCTTTATTAAATTTCAATCTGTAAGTGACTTACTGGGCCTGCATTTTAAGAGCCCATTTTTACTGTAAGTGTTGTAAGTTTTTAGGTTTCTAATTGATTCTGATAAACTTTTTCTTCATAGAGAATTGTAACATCTCTAAGTGTAGTATAAAAATATCTAATACATTAATCCATTACAAGGTATGTTATGTTCATAAGCTAAGTTTAAATCCATTGAACTTTTGTTATCAAGAGTGTTTTGAGATTCTTCTAGGTTTCATTGGTCTAGTTTTTCTCTTCCAAGGTAATTATTTTTCAAAAATTAAATTTAAATTCTTCATTAGCTTTGTTAGATTGTATTGAGTTCTTTTTAGTATTTCCCCTCAGGGGGACACAACTGTTGTATCTATGGGAATTAGTGCTCCCAGGGAAACAATGTGAGGGCCCGAGCTAAAGGTTAGGTAGGCTTTCTTTTTGTTGAAATAACACTTTTTTTGGTTCACTGCTGTCCTGTTTTTTCAGCACTTACTACTTTCTTCTTCAACTTTGATCTTGTTTCATGAACTTCTTTCTCATCTTACTGTTTCTGTGCCCTTTCTGCATAGATTCCACGTAACCTTAACTCCATACTAAATGGTGCCTTCTTCCTTCCTCTCTTTGGATCTCATTTGTTGAGGATAGGGAGGCTTAAACTGACTAATAATATAATCTAATCTTTTTAGTATTTTTGAAAACTCTTTAAAATTAAGTGTTGTCATTTAGGGTCAATATTTTTTGTTTTCATATGTTCATTCAAGATTTCATTACAGAGTGTTGCTACGTACTGTTTCATATGAATTGTTTTATTTTTCAGGACATTGAATTGACATGCCATCCAATCAAGCTGCTGATCACTCACTGCTCTTCTCTGCCTCTTCTCTCATTCGAGCTCCTCTTGCTTCCAATTGCGAGACAGCTCCTGACGAGCAATTAAGAGAGACCTTGGGCTTCTTAGCAGAGGTGAGATGAGTCTGGTAACCCGCTAAGGAATACATACATGTCAGTATAAAATTTAAGATGTCCAGATTATAGACAGATTTTCTTGACTCAATCATTAGGAGTCTTATTAAATAGATTTTTTCATTTTTTACTTATTCCTTAAAAGTTTTCAAAAGTGTAAGATAGCATTATTATTTAACATCTCTCAAAAATCTAAACATATTAGACAACATAAATGTTAGAGAGGAATTGTGGGAAATAAGAGTGCATAAACTTAAGTTTTGTTTTAGGCCATGTATTTCATACTTCTCTGCCTATTACTATCAATCATTTGTTTTCTTTTTTCCCCTCATATCTTATTTCCCCCATGATATCCCACATTGCATTCTTTTATTTTCTCACTAAATGGTGCCTTTCTCCTGCCTCTCCTCTAAACTGGATTTTTTTAGCGGTTAAGGAGGCTGGAACTAACATATAATCTAATCTTACCTTTTTGTCTCTTTTCTTCTCTTTCTCCATTGAGACTCCTTATAGTTTTACAGTTAATATTATGCTATAGTTCATCATCTCCATTTCCCCTCAGGGGGATACAACTTTTGTATCTATGCAAATTAGCACTCCCAGGGGGACAATGTGAGGGCACAAGCTGAGAGTTAGGTAGGCCTTTTTTGTTGAAATAAAAAGCTTTTGTTATGTTAAGATCCATCTTTTTTTGATTAACTGCTGTTCTGTTTTTCAGCAACTACTACTTTCTTAAACTTTGACCTTGTTTTATGAACTTCTTTCTTATGTTACTGTTTCAATGCCTTTTCTGCATAGATTCTGCGTTCCCTTAGCTCCATACTAAATGGTGCCTTCCTCCTTCCTCTCTTTGGATCGCCTTTGTTGCAGATAGGGAGGCTTTAACTAGCTAAGAATGTCATCTCCATTTCTTCATATACTTTTTCAATGGTGCTTCCCGTTGAGCGTAATTCTTCACAACTGTCCCCTTTTCTAATTGCTCTTGCCTGCATCTCAATTTATCATATTAGCTCCATTTTCACTAACAGATTTAAATCTGTATCCTTAACTGCAACTGAAAGGCTTGCTCATGAAGAGAAAGACTTTATTAAAAAAATTTTTACTTGAGCTCACATTTTTTCTTGCCTTTCAGGAAAGAAAGTGAAATGATTCCACTTATCATAGAGGTGTCTGAAGAGGAACAAAAGGCTGCTGTGGTGTTCAACGGAGCCACCGAGATCGAAGGAAGTTTTCCTTTTGTGGAAGTGGAAGAGATTTGAAGCCCCCAAACAAGATTTGAAGGACCAAACAAGAATTGCATCTGAGGCATACTGCAGCATGCAAAGTGCCTCAGTCAAGTCAGAGCAAGTTACCCAAACAGCTCCGTTGTCAGCATGAAGGGATGTCTGCAGTAGGGGGTGACAGTCCTGGAAAGTATCATGTATCATTATGTTAAACACTGTTGGGCTGATCACTGATCCTGTGTAACACCCTACATCAGGAAACATTGCTTGCTTGGATAAGGTGTCATTGATTCGGACTCATATTTTGTATTCTTTGATGAAAGACATTATGGTTTGAGGTAGGTTACCTGCAAATCCTAAAATCTGTAGCTTTTGCAATAGCCCATAATGCCAGCCAGTGTCAAAAGCCTGTTTTATATCAATAAATACTGCAACATAAAAATCTTGCAGGATTATTGCTTTCCGAATGGAGTTTCCAATACGTGCGAGCCCATCCAGAGTGCAACGGTCTGCTCTGAAATTGCTCTTCCCTCAACTGACGGCTTTAGCCTCACTACTTGTTTTTCCGGAAAATCGCTCTTACTTGCTTAAATGCGATCCATTTATCAATGTTCTCAAGGGGATTTTTGTAATGGTTGTAGGCCTTATGGTACTTCCTATGGGCTATCTTGCACTCATCAGTCCACCAGCTGCTTGTCCTTTATTGTTGTGTAAATTAGCGCTCCCAGGGGGACTATGTGAAGGTCTGAGCTAAAGGTTAGGTAGGCTTTCTTTTGTTGAAATAAAATAGGTTTTTGTTTTGTTACGGTTCACTGCTGTCTTGTTTTTCAGCACCTACTACTTTCTTCTTCAACTTTTTCTTGTTTCATGAACTTCTTTCTTAGCTTCCTGTTTCTGTGCACCTTGTGCATAGATTCCGCGTTCCCTCAACTCCATACTAAATGGTGCCTTCCTCCTACCTCTCTTAGAACATCTTTGTCGTGCAATTAAGGGAGGCTAAAACTTGCTTATATAATACTAATAATAATTTTTGTTGTGTAAAGCTTTGACTAGCCTTGATGTTGCCAATATTGCTTTGGTTATGGATTGAAAAGCATCAGATATTGTCTATTTTGAGCAGTTTGGGAACACTAGAGCAGTTTCAAATATTGCCAATATGCATTGCGCAAGTGCCATCTTGGTAGTTGGGCCATGGGAATTGATAAAGCTAAATCAATAATCAGTGGAAAGTGATCTCTTGTCAATGTGTCACTACAAGTGTTCCATGTAAACTTGGAGTGCAGATCCTCAGTGACTATTGTTAGATCTATGTGTGTATATGTACCTCTGGAGAACAAGAAAGTTGGGGCTGAATTATTCAGTAATATTAGGTTGTTTTCAGTCATCCAGTTCTCTATTATTTTACCCTGTGTGTCACTGAAGTCAGGGCCCCAGCTATAGCTGTGAGCATTTGAGTCCATCAAATAATGCTAGATCCTGTAATCTGATAACTGATGTCTTGTAACTTCTGCAATAAACCATAACTTTCCAAACGGGGTGGCAAATACATATTTATTATATTGATAGGCTTTTTGTTGGTAAATATTTTGCAGAGCACAAGCTCTAATGGAGTAATCAATTGTGTTGTTGTGTTTGGTATGCTGGAGTGAATGAAAATAATCACCCCACCTCCTCTACCTTCCCTTCTTTCATATCGGAAAGGGCTGAAGTAATTCTTCAATTATACGTTATGGCGCTGTTGTAAAAATGATTCTTGAATACATGTAATTCCTGACTGATGTTGATCAATAAGCATGTGAAGGTAAGGTAGTTTTGCAAAGTATCCTTTTAGATTCCATTGTAGGATTGTTAAGTTCATGCTTGACTGATGAGAGAGGTAACATTTAATTTTGTGAGTAACTCGGAAATTAGTTTACCAGCTTCTAATATATTTTCTATTTCTTTTAGGCTGTCTATTTTCCAGTTATAGTGTTTGCCAGTAAGATTTTGATAATAGCAGGGAGAAGTTGGATGATTAGATTTTTAAAGCAGCCCACCATTTGTTTCTCCTGGGAGGTTTTCGGCATATGTGGTGTTATATTTGAGTTGTCTACATCTCTTAATTGAGATTGTCTTTCTAGCATGTTCCTGTGATCCGGAGGATAACCAGAGGCTACATCAGTCTCAGGCAATGTATTTGAGCCCAGGGAAGCATGTTGGCTTCTTCTAGTGGTTTGTATTGGTGTAGATTGATTCCTGCAGCTTTGGCTGGTTATCATCTGCTTATGTTTTTTGTTAGCAAAAAAGCAGAACCACGTCTTCTGAGAGGTGGTTCTGTTGTCAAGTGGGTGTGTACTATAAGATCGGGTTACAGCTGCATATGTATTCCGCGAGAAATTTTGCTTTTGTGGCCGAGTCAGAGCCGGGAATATGTGCTGTGATTCGAGGGCAATATATTCTTCAGTGTTTATCTCTAGTTAGTTTTTTGTTGTTGAGAGTAGATGGCACGTGATTAATTAAAAGAAATATTTTTGCTGGCCTTGATTTTGCAAATTTCGTGTTCTTCGACATATGTTGGACTGTTTTTGGAGTTAGCAGAATGATTCCCTTTGCAGTTAGGGCAATGGTAGTTGTCTGATTTGCAGCTTGCTTAGTCATGTTCTGCTGATGAACAGTTTCTGCAAATATTTTTTGTTCCGGTAGATGGAAGCGGTATGCCCCACCTCCAACATTTTGTGCATTGGATTGGGTTTGGATAGAAAGGATGGACTTAGCAATTAAAATATCCTGCCTTAATCTCCTTAGGGCATTCTGTTCATAGAAAAGTTAAAACGAACATGTGAGAGTCGGCTAGCTTTGGGTCCATATACATTTTCCTGATACCTACTATTCCTGGAGGGGCATGATGCAGCAGCTGTTCATCCAGAGACTCGCCAAGAAATTCAGGTGCACAAATCTTGTCACATACAGTAGAGGCTCCCCAGGCTATTTGAGTATTAGTAGAGATTTTATCCAAGGATTTGGCTGCGAGTAATGTTTTTGTTTATTCAAAGGTTTTTACTTCTATTATTAAGCTTCCTGTTTTTTTTTTGTATTCCACTTTTTCCACTGGGCCACAAATTTGATTGATTAGGCTCTGCACTCTGAATGGACTCAGTTTTGTTAGTTTGATCTGTTCATCTGTAGCAGAGATTATGACATGCCTGGAAGAATCAGGTATTTTATCTATGTTTTCTGGCAGGTTTAAATCAATTTTAGCAGATCTGGGTTCTGTGAAAGTTGCTTGATTGTTTGTAAATTGTTCTTGGTTATTTGGAATGGTATTTATAGTTGTATTTAGAGACCTATCCCTTGATATCGCTGCAGATGGATTGCTCTCAAAGGACAAGTCAGTTGTACAAAACTCCAAGTTGTTGCTTAAGTTCCTTTTCTTCTTCGCATGAGCTACTTTTTCTGCAGGTTCAATGCTTTGGTCCAATGTTCGTTTTTGTGGATTAGTGGGCTTTTCAGTTTCATTTGTAGCTGCTAATATTGCATTGTTGTCAAGACTTGTGTGCATTTGTATTTCTGATAGAGATGGTTGAGTTAGGGCAGTACTTCCCCTCAGGGGGATACAAGTATTGTATCTATGGGAATTAGCTCTCCCAGGGGGACTATGTGAGGGCCTGAGCTAAAGGTTAGGTAGGCTTCCTTTTTGTTGAAATAGAATAGGTTTTTGTTTTGTTACGGACCATCTTTTTTCGGTTCACTGCTGTCCTGTTTTTCAGCACCTACTACTTTCTTCTTCAACTTTCTCTTGTTTCATGAACTTCTTTCTTAGCTTCCTGTTTCTGTGCACCTTGTGCATAGATTCCGCGTTCCCTCAACTCCAAACTAAAGGGTGCCTTCCTCCTTCCTCTCTTAGAACATCTTTGTCGTGCAATTGAGGGAGGCTAAAACTTTCTTATATAATAATAATAACCCTCTACTCTGCAACTTTTTTGGAAAGGTTGTTTATAACTAACTTATGGAAACCTCTGCAAAACTATGATATATATTGTTTCATGCAGTATTACAGAGTTAAAAGAATTGGTACTCAAATTGTGATTTTGACTAACTGGTCATTCTAAAGTATATCTTTATAATCCATTAAGCTAAATTTATTCATTTGTGAATTTTAGGTGTTCATGTTATTTTTATTTTATAGTTCTTTACTTACTGGCACGGAGAGTGTCCTGATGTTTGAATATAGCGCTAATGCATTGGGAGTCCTGCAGCTTATTATTAATTAGTCACTCGTCGTATGTGATTACTCAAGTCCTTTCCTAGATTTAAGTAATTAGTTTTATGTTGTTTCTTTTGTGTAGATTTTGGAATTTATAACTGCAAAATGTCGAAGCGCGCATAGAGCGGTGGTATACCAAATGTTTTGAGAGGAAAATAGTTTATTTCATTCATTATCGACAAAAATTTATGTGATATAAATTTTGTGTATTTTTAGGTGAGGAAAATATTTTTCCATGGACAAATAATTATTGTCTCTTTGATTTTGCTCCCCATTCTTGAAGAACTAGTTATGTTAAGTCCCATGGTTAGAGTTTCATAGGGCTTCTTTTTGTTACAATTTAAAGCTTTGTTTTCTTTTCTTAAAAACTCTCTTTTCTTTTTATTCACTGCTGTTCCGTTTCTCATCACCTATGATTTTCTTCTTCAGCGTTAATTTTGTCTTAATCTTGCTCCTCAATTTAATATTTTTATGTACAGGGTATCTTTCCTTCAGGGGGATGCAACTATTGTATCCATGGGAATGAGTGCTCCCAGGGGGATTATGTGAAGGCCCGAGCTGAAGGTTGGGTAGGCTTTCTTTTTGTTGAAATAGAAAAGGTTTTTGGTTTGTTATGGACCATCTTTTTTCAGTTCAGTGGTGTCCTATTTTTCACCATCTACGACTTTCTTCTTCAACTTCGTCTTGTTTCATGAACTTCTTTCATAGCTTACTATTTCTATGCATCTTGTGCATAGATTCCGCATTTTCTGAAATCCATACCAAATGGTGCCTTCCTCCTTTCTTTCTTTCTTTCTTCGATACGCCCTTTCCTGTAGCGGTCACGGAGGCTTAAACTTGCGTATAATCTTTTCCAGTGAAGCGAAACCTACAGCATGTTTTATTTCAAATAAACATATAAGTACAGAATTTTATATTATCCTTACGATCCGGTGCGCAATCGTCAGGCTCATCCGCATGAAAAGATAATAAAACGTCTTATTTGATTGATTGAAGTAAATTTTCTAATTTTTTTGGAAAGGGCTTTCAATTTACGAAGCTGCTGTTATAATTAAATAGAAAAATTTGCACGTAGCCGGACTGAATTAAATTTTCCAAAAATACAAATCCGGATACGTGGGGGCATACCGGCAGTCGGTCCTGTTGTTGATCGTACGTCTGGAAGGCAGAGTACGCTGCGTGGTAGTACGCACGCTGCCGCCTCTGACGTCATCTTGCGTGCGAGTGATGTCATCCGGCTTGTTTGTTATGAAGCTTTCTATTGGCCAGTCGAATTTGCGAATGTGCGCGGCTATACCCGTAGAAGTGACTTTACCTCCTTTAGTATACCGTGGTTTATACCATGTGTCGATGTCTAGTCTGCTAGAATGAGTTAAAATGAACACGAAACACTAGTTATAATCCCGTGGGTAATTTAATGTGCTCCTAAACTAACTGCCAGAGAAGAGCAAGTCCAATCATGAAAAAAGAAGAACTCCTAATTATCTTATCCTAACCCTCGTCTGTCATGAGCCTCCCTGTAAGCATCAGCAAAGCACACAGTGAGTCTCTGTGAGTAGAAGAGCAGTAGACTCGTGAAGCGTGTGCCTATACGACACACCGCCTCAGCCCTGGCTCCATATTGGAGGATTCCAAAGAGGAGCTCATAATTTATAATACCACCAAGAACTGCCGGGAAGACGGACTTGCACAGCTAATTTTCTAGAGTCGTTCAACTTTTTCGGATCGAATTTCTACACATATTATTTTTCCCAAGGTAATGAAAAACTATACTACACTGATTTTTATGCAAGCTAGTTCTAGGAATAAATGAATTGTTAAAGTAGTGTAACATGTTATTTAAGAATGGTTGCGAATTGTACATTCAACTTTGTGTACTTGTTTTCAAATGTTTTATATCAATTTCATTATCGGGTGCTGTGACTTACTTTACATAGGTGACGATGAATATTTTAGTGTGCTTGTTTTCACTGTGGATTTTTTAATTAAATTAAAATTATTATAGGTTTTATCTGATGCATTGTAAATTCAATCTGCTTTTCTTTCCATGTACTCTGCTACTTGTGCGGTCATTCACATGATCGACATAATTGTTTAATTAAGTATCATATTTGTCGCATCAAATTGGCCGTGTTATACTCGTCAATGAAGAAAATTACAAAGCTCATCTGAGCAGTTGTGCCATAGACCAGTAGTATATTCCAAAGCCTGCCATGATGCTGCTCGAAGGAAATGTTTAGAGCTGACCTTCCTGTCAACTAAATAATTATCTTCAGGACTGACTGAAGCCAAGTCGGGGGTGACCTGTCTAATTTAAATAAGTGATTTCATTGCTGCTCTCGTTAATGGGGAGTTAGCATTATCGTACTCGTTAAAAGTAAGAGTAATTGTTCTTAATTTAATAAGGTGTTGGTATATCGTTCATATATTCTAGAAAAACACATTGAAAAAGTATAAATGCAGATAATTCAAGCATATAATGCTTTATTTGTTTTTCTACGATTTCTACTCCGACGATGTTACAATGGATCCTATGTCGCAACCTATTTAATGTTTACCGCCGTAAAAGTAGTACAGAATGCTTATGATTAATTTAGGATTATAACCGGGCGTATCCAGACACTGGAACACCAGAACTGCAAGCTCGGTAGACTTTAATTATTTGGAAAGTCGACAGGGGATAGGAGTTTTTGACATCAATACTGAACTGTAACATAAAAAAGTAAATATTACACAACGTGTGTTGAAAAAATGAACAGATATCATTACGTGCAGAGTTTGTTAAATTGTCTAATTATTATCTTGTTTAAGTTTCGTCACATTTCTATTCCAAGGCAGGTCTTCTTACTCAGAAAAATTGGCAATTCAGCATGTCCCTAACCTTAATTACGTGAGTTAATTTATGGTCATATTCTACTACAAATATTATTAATGAAAGTTTATCCCACACTGGTCTGCATTTCCATTCACAAATTTAACAAAACACCCAAGACCAAGAACTTAAAAGTCTCTGCGGAGATTAAGCTCCACAACGAACAGATCTGTGCGAAACGCTCTAACCTAACACAACTTTCAAACTCTACTATAGCACTATTCTTAAAAAATATGTTCCGTGCGATGGTTCCCTGCCTTGAATGCTGTGCTGGATAACTTTCAGCAATGTTTTCAACTAAGAATAACGAATTTATACAATTCATTTTCAGAGAAAATACACCAGTTGAATCATTACAAAGAGCTATTACAACGGTCAGACTGAGTTAAATTCACTTTTGGGCCTGACTAAGTTCAGAGACTTTAAGGCCATATCTTATGGACGCTTTATTTTGCATTTAGAATAACCCTTATTCCTAAAGAATTAAAATAAACGCGAAATAGATACATAGAATAGTTCTTAAACACGAAAGGATAAGAAAAATGTTCAACATAACACATAATGTTGGGAATTGTGTCAAGCAAGAACAGCAGAATGCAGGTACAGCTTTGAGAATAGTATTATTTTAGAGGTATAGACCTATCACTCTGAACTATCGAATGGAGGTGAGACGGTTATTCGTTGGTATAATATGATATACAAGACTCTTTTTGAACGTATCGTAACAGTTAAAACTGTATTGAGACAGGATTTAGTAAGAGTTATGGAGAATGAATTAAATTTCAATTTCAAGTCAAATGATCGTTGTGTAAAATTTTGGAAAATTCTTACAGTTTAAGATCTTTATAGCCGAATTATTATGCCGATATAACGAATTATTATTTTTCTAAATTCTCTCTAGGTAATCTCTATGAGTTTATGTTATATAAAATCAAGACTTCATTCAAACTTTTGTTCCTAAAACCACACTAAGTACACTGAAAGAGGTCAGAGAATTTTTTATTTTTTGGATAGTTAAATGAATCATTTGTACGGAAACTGTATTCCAAGTTTCTTGATGGTATTGGGACTTTATTTTTGTTTTAGAAAAATACGTTATTTTTCTTTTTAAGAGGTCAATATTTTATACAGTAACTTTTAAGTTTCTTCAGTTGATGTAATTTTTACTCTATTGACTTTCACCTATACTACCACTATCCTAGATATGTTCCTTGAACGTTAAATTTTCATCAATGAAAGTTTCTCAAAATTTTGTTGAATTTGTTTCCCTAATTTAGCAATTATTGATTTGATGAGTAGACAAGATGCATTCCGCCTATCAGAGGACAGGATATATTCAGTTCTATCGACGTTGATGCATGTTCTATTTGCTTCAAGCCACATCGCAGCTCTTTCTAGTTCGTCATTTATTATGTTTGTTGTTGTATCAACGTTTTCTATGCAAATGGTTTAGGAGTATGCGCTGTTATCAGCAAAAAACATGAATGTAGTAGGTGAGTAAATTTACCAGTATCTTTGGTGAATATTAATAATAAAAACAGATCCGTAAACAGATAATTGAGTAAAGCCCCGAGTAATTTCATAAAGTTCTGACTTGGAGTTACCAATCATAGATGTTTTTGCTTCGACAAGTTTTATTTACGCTATCGGTGAACAACTTTTTAACATCGTAGCATCAGAGCTTCGAGAGTAAGATATCATGAACACAATTTTACGAAAGTTGAAAAATACAAAGAAAAAGATATTCCCTGCTTTGAAATTGCAGTAAAGGTAATGTCATGGCTCCAGGAAGACCTGCGTTGACAGACACACTTATTCTTTGGAACGGAAGGACATATTGTTTTCTGCTAAGCAAAGATTTGTGTTCAAAAAATCAGGCTACATTTTTTTGTGAACAATTTGTAACTCGAACATTTTGCTAAAAATTTGCAGGACATCCACTAGTCAGTAATTTTGAACATTGGTTTTGTTTTCATTTATGGTCAAAAGAGTTATTCGGGTAATTTTCAGAGTTTGAGGAAAAACCTATTCGATAGAAGTTTCTGAGTTTCTATTCTGAGAGGGTCGGACATGATGAATCAGGAATGAACTTAAAAACTGTTACTTAAAACGATTCTAATTCATTTGATTCATTTTTAAAAATCTTTATACAGCTAAGAACATAGGAGACTGGTTGGTGTTAGATAGAACGAATTATTATGTTCCTAAATTATCTCTATGTAATCTCCATGAGTTTATTAAATGCCTTTTTCCTCGTGATGAGCTGCATCATAATCAACAAAATATTCAACTAATTTTGTTACATTTTTTGGCTTATAAACAGGATTACTAAACGTATTTTGGAAACATTATTTTTTTAATTTACAAAATTTGAGCGCTGGGACATCAGTCCTTGACTACTTTATTAAATTTGTGACAGTTTTGGAATCGGTTACCAAAATATTTTTAATTTTTCTATCGTTAAACAATGTGCATTATACTCGGTATTTCTCATTGCAGATTATGCTCTCTTAAATAATCGTAGGCATGTGTTCATTTTTAAGGTACAATTGTACAAGGGATTAGTGGACGGCATTGATTTTATATAACATTCAAAGTGTTAGGAATAGTTAACATTACGGTTTCAAAGTCTCCTGCATCAATTTCTTGTTTATTGGTGATATTGAACCAACCCGGGGCGTATGGCTATTCATGGTAAAATTGTGGTCGAAAAACTCCATTTGTTTGAAGCAGCTTCAGAGTGTCGCGAGTTATTGACCTGGATCGCTTTGCATCGAGGTTGGAGTTAATGTGAAACGTCGATGATAGCCCTTCTCCTGCTGTTTCTGAATCAACTCTTGAAGGGAACACTTTGAAATGGTCAACAATTTAAACAATTTAAACAATTTAAACAATTTAAACAATTTATTTACCGCAGGTGATACATAGGTAGAATGTTTCTTAAGTCTAGTACAATGGTCAAATTTGAGTATAGCTACCTGTGGGCCCGAACAAGTTCAGCGACTTCTAGGCCATCCTATCATCACGTTATTCTAAGGTGTACAATTATGTTTAACCTAGTTCACTTAACCTAGTTTCGCATTAGACTGATCATTGAGATAATTAACTCGATATTTATGCTATATTTTACAATATAGGCCAAATCGGCTATATTTAACAGTATGTTCGATAAAACGATTCAAGAGCAGGCTGAAGATCGGTTATGTTTCCCAAAGCAAGTTACATTATTACATTATCACTAGTCTACCCCCCTTTATTTGAAATAAAAAACAGCGTGAAATGAGAGAAATGCCGTAAGAAATTAAAAAATACAATCTCTCGAGAGTTGATGAGGCCGCGTGAACACGGCCCGTCAAAATATATAGTGCTGGAGCTTGTATCACAGATACGCTCATCACACACTGCAGGCTGGCTTCGGACAGACAGAGACGGACGGACGGACGGACGGACGCGGCTCTTATTATAGTATAGATTAGTTACATGAAGGAGGCAAGATTTTACATGGTGATCTTACACGACTACACCTTTTTCACTTCAAATTAATCTAAGTCAAGTTCAAATTAATCCAAGTCAAGTTCAAATTAATCCAAGCCAAGTTCAAATTAATCTAAGTCAAGTTCAAATTAATCCGAGTCAATTTCAAATTAATCCAACCCTCAGTTGAGTTAGCAAATTACATAATAACTTGTTAATTTGAGTTTTTTTTTCTTAAACATGTATCTATTGGATGTGTTGAGCAAAACTGGTTTCGAGGATTTATTTACACTCATAGATATTTATATACGTGAAATTCCACTTTACCACATATATGAAATAAAATACATTCAAGTGCAAAATATTATCATTGGACGATACGTAGATTTAGACCTTTTAAAGAAGTGCGATTCACTGAGTACTAATGTACGATTCCGTTTAATTACAATTTATACTTGTACATTACTACCCAGATACATTCCTGCATTAGCAAGAAAAATGTTGTCATGAATTCTAATTCTATGTTAGTCAATGTGAAGAAATGTTGGATCCACTTACAATACACAATAATAGTAATAATACAAAAAACATTGTGTTTCTATTGCACTACTGATTTTATTTGTTTGTGTATACAATTCAATATATAATACTTTCAAGACTTCAATAACTTTATAAAAATAATTTAATGAATATTTAAGTCTTGAAAGTATATAAATTGAATTGTAAACACACAAATAAAATTAGTAGTGAGTTAGAAACATTGTTTCTTTTATTATTATCATTATTATTATTATTGTGTATTGTTAGTGGATCCTACATTTCTTCACATTGACTAACACGGAATTAGAATGGATGGTAATATTTATATTGCTAATACAAGAATGTATCTGAGTAGTAATGTACAAGTATAAATTATAATCAAACGGAATCGTACATTAGTACTCAGTGAATCGCATTTGTATATTTCTTTAAAAGGCTTAAATCTACGTATCGTCCAATGATAATATTTTGCACTTGAATGTATTTTATTTCATATATGTGGTAAAGTGGAATTTCACGTATATAAATATCTATGAGTGTAAATAAATCCTCGAAACCAGTTTTGCTCATCACATCCAATAGATACATGTTTAACACAATAAAACTCGAATTTACAAGTTATTATAGTTATTATGTAATTTTTTAACTCCACTGAGGGTTGGATTAATTTGAACTTGACTCGGAGTAATTTGAACTTGACTCGGATTAAATTGAACTTGACTTAGATTAATTTGAAGTGAAAAAGGTGTAGTATTCTGATAGGAAGTGAGACTCAAGATGTCTTTTGAATACTTTGTACGAATTACATTTACGGATCTCCGCAGGTATTGAGTTCCAAGTTTTGGTTCCAACGAAGAGTATACTGTGTTGCGACCGGGCCTTTGAAAAGTAAGGAAGCATGAATTTACTTATATTTCGGGTTAAATGGTCGTGATGACCAGTTTGCGCAGTCAATAATTGTCTGGCCTATTGTCGCCATCATTTCTTAATGTTTTGTAAATGAAATTACAGATGGAGATTTTGAAGAGATCCGAAAGTTTAAGTATTTGTAAATTTTTGAAAGAATCATTTGTGTGAGCATTATATTCTAGGTTTTTTACCGCTCTGACAGCTCTTTTCTGCCGAGTAAAAATTTTGTTGGTTTAATTTTTATCAGTTCCGTGCCATGCTTCTATTTGCCAAGCTTTAAGGGATATTCCTGTCTAAAAAACTAGCTTATGAAGTACGAGAGCATAGAGTATAAAAAAAAATCTAGTGCGAGTACGCTAATTTACTATTGTCAATTGAAAGTAGAAGGGTTTATAAACGGTCTGTGTTAACTTATGCCCTCAAGATCACTCATTTAAACTGGGCCAAAGCACACGCATATAGGCCGTGGGGGAATGAATTGGTTGCATGAATCATGATTTTGCCTCTACAGTATAAATTATCGCCGTCGTGTTCATTGAAGACCTCACGAAGCCTTAAACGAAGCCTGTGTGATAGGGCGATATAAGAAGGAGGAGACTCTGTCATGTTCTGGTGCCGTTCAATTTGACGTAAATGGATCGTTCAGTTGATGTATGTGTCATGCTGAACCAGCATGGCTGCATTTAGCCGCTAGATAACTAAACTTTGCCATATGTAGAATATCTGAATGAAAAAAAGCATGTTGCTCTGTCTTTACTGGGTATTTCGAAAACGAACTGTCTTTAATCAGCGTGCACTTAAATGAGCCTGCTAAATCCCCAGACATGAATCTTACAGATGAAGATGTGAGAGCACCTTGAACAGTAAAATCTACGTCCTGATGTTTGTTCACGTACTGTGGCCTCACTTCATGATTTATTGATGTAAGAAGTGTTTAAAATTGAGCAGATGTCTGAAAAGTCACTTATAGACTCAAGGCAGCGCGAAATTCCGACAATTGAATTGTGTTACAAATTTCTGGTTCAAAAAATTAAATGTAACGTAAGACCTGTTTCGAGGTAAAAAAAATTCCTGATTCTTAATCTGACCTTTATTCCTCCAGATCAAGCAAAATTTCCGTCTACCATCAGCCATATGTTGTAGTTATTGGTTATAAATTAAGAACACACACTTGCCTTATCTCTTTTTATATTTCAACAACAGTCTGCTAACATTCTAGGGTTCTATTTTCTTTCGAATCCTTGCTTAATCATTGAAATATTTCGATAGTATCTCTCGCCATGTTCATCAATTACATGCAAGATTCTCCGCAATACAAAATCCAAATGAGAATGAATCATATTAATTTTTAGAGACAAGTTGCATCCAACATATTGATAATAACTCAGCACATCATTCACAACTTTTACATAGTCATCTGAACGATGTTTTAACAAGAAGTTATTACAAACTATCTTGAATAACTCAAAGACAAGCTTCTCTTTTCTCTTGAGATGTGTGCTGAAAGTTTCGTCAAAAACTATTTTTCGAATTTGGGGATCCTTGAAAATATCGTCTTTAATTTTAGCTTGACTTAGCGAATGGAATTTCTCAGCATGATATACAAATTCATTGGAATCCTAGGCTAGGATATTTACAAATTACCTAAATAAACCATGTTTAATATGTAAAGAGGTAAATGAATTCAAGCACTTTTCAAAAGTAGTTTGTGCATGAAGTTACATTTCCCTTACTCAATTTCATCTCGGATCGGTCACTCCTTGCGTACATAATCTTCATTTCTTTCCCTGGAGTTCAATAAGCACAGGAAGCAAAGCAGCACAATTTAAGGCCATGCAGTGAGCATAGCCGCAACATTGAAATTTCTATAAATATGCCAGTTATAGTCATCATACTGTGTGCTTGTTAGAATTGTGCGCAGATTTTCAAATGAGACTTTCATCATTGCGCAACAATTTTAGGGAACAGATGACAAAGTGTTATCATTTTGTGGCAGAACATGTTTGATGATGTCCGTGGATGCATCTATGAAACGTCGCCAGCTGGTGTGATCACGTGGTATTTCCAGTTACTCAAAAAGTTCAATAATGTGACTACAAAAGAGCAAGTCATTCTTCGTGATGAAAAATGTAGCAGCTTCTCTACGTTTTCTGTAGTGTCATTTCCGACCCTTCCTCAAGAAGATTACGTTTTTGAAACCTTGATGCCAGAAGCTCACTGTTGTCTTTGGTTGCATAGAAATCCCTGCAAAAGTCATTTAGGTCTCTTAAGAAGATGGTATTGGTTTACTCTCTTATGGGGATCCACATAATCTCTACCGGAATGATCATCTGTAATGCTGGAACTTCGTATTTCTTGATCTGGAGTTTTGGGCTCAGATAAATATTTGGAGTGTTCTACCGGACGCATTACTGATTGCAAATTTGGGTAGACAATGTGTTTCTTTTTCTTTGCTGTATTACAGCCAGGATAGGGAAGTAAAACTAGTATTATTGGAAAGAAAGAAAGAAAGATAATTTTTAATTTCTACTTCACTCTACCAGGTCGTAGCGCTCATTTCCAAGTCGAATTCGTGTCTTCATCTTGGATTAGAGTTCTCGGTCTTTCAACATTTTCCGCTGAGCGTTCAGAAACTTTTCTTTTAAACAATTTAAACAATTTAAAAAATTTATTTACCACAGGTGATACAGAGGTAGAATGTTTCTTAAGTCTAGTACAATGGTTAAATTTGAGTATAGCTACCTGTGGGCCCGAACAAGTTCAGCGACTTCTAGGGCATCCTATCATCACGTTATTCTAAGGTGTACAATAATGTTTAACCTAGTTTACTTAACCTAGTTTCGCATTAGACTGACCATTGAGATAATTTACTCGATATTTTATGCTGTATTTTACAATGTAGGTCAAATCGGCTATATTTAACAGTATGTTCGATAAAACGATTCAAGAGCAGACTGAAGATCGGTTATGTTACCCAAAGCAAGTTACATTATTACATTATCATTAGTACATGAAGGAGGCAAGATTTGACATGGTGATCTTACACGACTAGTATTCTGATGGGAAGTGAGACTCAAGATGTCTTTTGAATACTTTGCACGAATTACATTTACGGATCCCCGCAGGTATAGAGTTCCAAGTTTTGGTTCCAACGAAGAGGATGCTGTGTTGCGACCGGGCCTTCGAATAATAAGGAAGCATGAATTTACTTTTATTTCGGGTTAAATGGTCGTGATGACCAGTTTGCGCAGTAAATAATTGTCTTAGGCTATTGTCGCCATCATTTCTTAATGTTTTGTAAATGAAATTACAGATGGAGATTTTGTAGAGATCCGAAAGTTTAAGTATTTGTAAATTTTTGAAAGAATCATTTGTGTGAGCATTATATTCTAGGTACTTTACCGCTCTGACAGCTCTTTTCTGCAGAGTAAAAATTTTGTTGGTTTTATTTTTATCAGTTTCGTGCCACGCTTCTATTCCGTATTGCAAGTATGGAGAAATAAGCGTTCGGTAGAGCATTTGTAAAGCTGTTTCAGGAAGAAAATTTTTAACTTTATTCAGGATTCCGATGGATTTTGATAATTTAGAACTAATATGAGTGATGTGCTCTTTGAAGGTCAGATGTTTATCTACTATGATGCCCAGAAACTTACATGAGTTGGTTTCTTCGATTTCACCTTCGCCAATTTTAATGCATGGGAGAGATACATCTTTCTTGTATGAGAATGTAATATAATTTGTTTTATCAATATTAAGGCTTATTTTATTAGCTTTGAGCCACGATGAAACCTTATGAAGTTCATTATTTATACTCTCCACAATCATAGCGGGATTTTGGTTCGGAAGGACCGCAGAAAGCGTACTGTCATCGGCAAAAAGTATGAATTTGAAGAATGATGTGGATTTTACTATATCATTGATAAAAATCAGAAACAAAAGAGGCCCAAGAACAGATCCTTGTGGAACTCCATGGCTAATTGTCTGTGGGTCTGATTTTGCGTCGTCAATGACAACGTATTGCTTCCGATTTGTTAGGTATGATCTGAACCAATCATGGGCAATCCCTCGAATGCCATAACAGTGTAGTTTCGAGAGTAGTATTTTATGGTCCACACAATCGAATGCTTTTCGAAAGTCAAGAAATACAGAGAAGACAGGCTTTCCTTCATCTATATTAGAATAGAGGAATTGTAAATGATTTAATATAGCCTGTGTTGTGGATTTTTTAGAGCGAAAGCCGTATTGTTTATCGTAAAGAAATTATTTTTGTTCATAATAAGAGTACACTTTTTTATACACAATCTTTTCGAATACTTTGCTAATAATTGGTAGTACGGAGATAGGTCGATAATAGTTTACACAGGTTCTTTCACCACCTTTAAAGATAGGGGTTACTCTAGCAACTTTGAGGGAGTTCGGGAAAGTGCCTAGTGAGAGAGACTGGTTAATAATATTTGATATCAGCGGGGCTACAATGTCAGCAATAACTTTAAGTACTTTAGTCGGAAACGTTTGTAGCCCACTCGATTTATTTTTCATGTTGTTTATGCACGTAATTACATCGGAGGAGTTTGTAGGCGTAAAGGAAAAGGAGTTGGGTTCTTGAATATGATCCATAAATTCCAGGTGATCAGTAGGTTCACTTGGAATACCATCAGCTATAGTTTTCCCTACGTTTACGAAGAAGTTGTTAAAGAGATTAGCAATTTCGTTCCTCCCCTTGTATTTCACATTATCTTGAATGACATTCAATTTCATTTTCATCGGCAATATTCGGTTTACAGCAAGAGTTAAGGAGATGCCAAGTCTTTTTAACGTCAGTTTTGAATTGAGTAAACTTGAGCGTAAAGTAGTTCTTTTTTGATGTTCTTATCTGGTTTGTTACATAGATTCTGAATCGGTTATATGTTTCTCTAGATATTCGCCCTTCGCAAAGGAGGGCTAGGTACGCTTGACGTTTCTTTATATTTATTACGATGTCTCTGGTAATCCAGGGCTTTTGTTTATTTTTCGGGGTAACTGTACGAGTTACAATTGGGCAACACTGATTGTATGCGGTCATTACAGTTTCCGTCAACTTTACTACTGCTTCATCAATGCTAGTAGCATTATAATTTTGTTGAGAGATCTGCAATGTAGGCATTGATTCTTCTAGAAAAGTGCGCATTTCTTCAAGATTTGATTCGTTTATTTTACGATATGAGTAAGTTTCAGCCCGTGCCTTGGTGCAAGCAATATAGACATTTTTCTTAATTAGAAAAACTGGGAAGTGATCTGATAAGTCAGAAGTAATTATTCCAGCAAGAAAATCACTTGGGTTTGTCATAAAGATATTGTCAAGCAGCGCAGCACACTCTGAGGTTATTCGTGTAGGCTTTGTAATGATCGGAAGGAAGGATTGAGACTGAAAGGTTGTTAGGAAATTAGAGATTGGGTCATAGCTTTCATGTTTCAGTAGATCATAATTGAAGTCACCGCATATTATTATGGCATTGTATAAGGGCCTGTTGAACTGAGAAATAATACGATTCAGCTCATTCAGGAAGGATATAGGACAGGCTGCAGGAGGCCTATACACCGTTCCAAGCACAATGCGTTTACCATTTCTAGACAGTTCCACGAAGAGTGATTCTATATGATCCTGATTCATTGTTGCACTTGCTATGGTTCTCGAGTCTATGTGGTTAGATATATATGTGCTGATGCCTCCGCCCCGCTGGTTTTTTCTTAGCGAATGGTAACTGTGATAATTTTCAAATCGAATCATGTTTTTAGTCGAGTCATCTAGCCAGCTTTCGGTGAAGCTAATCACGTCTAGGTTATATTTAAGTTCAGTAATAGTACATTGTATCTCTTCCAATTTTGGATAGAGTGACCTTTCAGTTCCAACACAGGAGTGAGAAATCTCGGTCAGTTATTCGTATAGTTTCGTTGAATTTTGATATATTAGTATACCTACACTCTTGAGAGTCGTTTAGGTTTGGATATATTCTGTTCAAATGATTGAGATCTGGGTCGATTTCCTCGAATATCTCAGGGTGATCAGTCATTTAAAATTAGTAAACAGTAAGAAGTAGGTACTAAAGAGCTTAAACTTCTTCCGTATCTTTCTTTATTAATGTTTTTCACAATAAACTGGGACGGCCACTCCTGGAAGTTTCTATGAATCGTTATTTTGATAGGTTTGAATCGGTATTCCAAAAAGAATTTCCTCTGAGTCTCGACGATGGAACAAATTTTCGATACATTTTCTTCGATGATGAACTTTTTTTTTGAAGAGTCAATTGTGTCATTTTTGCTGATTACAATGATCTTCTCTCCTGCACCCTTAATGTTTATGCTTAATTATTTGGAGGGTATACCAGGTGCGCAAGAAAACATTGAATTCTTTCGTTTCGGATGTTCTATGTTATAGTCTCCTACTTCATATATTTAAAAAGTTAATGGAAATTTGAAAGGTATATATTTTAGCAACCACCCTGTATATGAGACCTATGGCCATTTTTATATGCAAAATGTTATGAGAAATTAATTTCTGCCTTCTTTTTGGAAACTCTCTCTAAAGTGACAATAATGAAAAAACCATGCCTAATTCACCAAAAAAAACAGAAATGAATTTCCCATGTCATTTTGCGAGTGAAACTGGCCACAACCCTACATACAATGTCACATGGAAGCCACGTGGTTAGGTGCTGGTTACGTGGATTTTAGTTGGCAAAATGGATTTACCACTGAATATACTCATCATAGCCATATTAGTACATTGCATGCCGGATTTGATACGTGGGATCCACGTGTGATTTCCTATTAGCTACCACATTGCCTTAAAATAAATTTTTCCACATGGGAGGCACGTGTGTATGCAACGTACTTGCTTATGAACGGCTTTTAAGAAAATATTGCGTATATATAAATATTAAAATAATTGTTATATGTTTTCGACGAAATGTCAAAGATTCCATTCAGAGCACATATTAAATTCTACATTTATAACCAATTGCCCGTTTACACATCAGATTATTCCCAAATTTACTAATATTTTCTTGATGGTCAAAAATGTATACGTTATTATTTGTAGTATTCAGGGTCAAGCTGGGATAAAAGAAACTCTTTGTGCTAAAAAAATCTAACATTCGCCTTTTCAAGTCTTAGTTGTGTCTTATTCAGTTGTAATGCTCATTTTAAACATTAGTAATAACTAATAAGTTAATCATTTCCTATGAAATATATGCTGATAATCTCTTTGAACCAAAAATTGGGATAACTAAATTTTATATATGCGTCTGGTGCGATTTCGAAAGCTTTCGTAAAATAATACTGAAAGACAGAACACACCAATGAATAAATTGATTTACACACATGAAACTATTTGGATAAGTTTTGACGTTTCGATTTCGAAAGAATGTGCATCTGGCAACTACCCCTCCTCTCAGACGTTGTGGCGCCTCCTATTCAAACTTCCGTGCTCCGTCTTCCGACCGTGACCGTTACTTAGTTCTGCTCAAGACGTGATCGGTGTTAATTGTGCTCCTGTATATTTCTAGGAACATCATTCAATTCGCAGTATTAGTGAATCTAAGGGGAAGATAGGGATAATTACAAGACGAGCTTTTCACTGTCCATATTAGAGACATTAAAACTGAGCATAGTTCTTATGTGCTGCTGGTTAAAGCGATACGGCTGGTTAATTTGTCTTCATTACTTTCTGTTGAACTGTAGCTCATTTTGGTACTGAAGCCATGAACAATAATCCGATTTTATTACAATAATTCTCTCATAAGCACGCCGTTGTGATGAGGAGTGATGAGTCGCTGGAAATCGTGTAAGATTAATATACAGAGTTCTAGTTCTTATATAAATGTAAACCTTTCGACAGTAATGATAACTTTAATTGCGCCATTTCTCGTTTGCGCTGAATGAATAAAATATCTTCTAATTCTTTTTCTTGTAATTCATTTTGTTGCTTTGTGGTACTTATGCTATAAAATATATTTACGTAAGCATTTAAATTTGAAATACCGCCTAAGAAATCCATTATTACAATTATTGACTGGTAAAATTTTGTTTCTTATTTCATTATTTATTGTGTTGACCTTCAATTTGAGGGTTTATCAGTCTTCACATTATGGATGAGGTTTGCGAGTATAATTTATTTTGTCAATGTTTTGCCTGAATTTGTCATGACACAATAGAAATATACAATGAAGGACAAATTTACACCCTAAAATGCATAAACATGTATTCACAACCATTATATATGAATTTGAACGAATTGGAAGTGAATTGTTAAAAAATTTTCATGCATTTGAGGGGTAAATTCATTCTTCATAGTTCATTTTTATAGAACCATGATGTTTCATATGTGAACATTAAAGTTAGCGCTGCCATTTTATCATATTTAAGGAATTAAATTTGTTTCTAAGAAAAGTTAACAAAATCCAAGAATGAACAATTAAGCTAGTACAATTTCTCGATTTTGATGGATGAAGTTTGCGGTGCCATTATATTTTAGGAATTTGATTTGCTTTAATAAAAATGTTACAATTCATAACCGAACAATTCATCTGTCATCTTGATTTTTCGAGTTTGAATATTTATATTCCCTGCCATAGTATTGGTGGACTTTAATTTTTTCTAGAAATCATTGCAAATTTAAACGAAAAATTCCTTGCTGACGGTCAGGTTTTTCCATTCCAAATTAATGTGGTGGATATCTGCCCTGGAAAAAATTTATGAACGTGCTTTTACTACGAACACCCAAACTGGGTGTCCCCCCAAAATGTCCCCGACTTGTCGGTTGATTATATCTCCGCAATAAATTAACATATTTGAGATGTCTTTTTTTCACAGTGTAGCAAATTTAGTTTATTTTTCGAATAATTTACGTTTTTGAAAATAGTTTAATAACCACTTAAGTGTTATGACATACTATGCGGTTGCGGCAGCGGGAAACTGTTACCGCGACCGCGCGCGGTAAAAACGCATTTGTAGGTAGATGACACATTGGCGCGCTAACCGTGAAGGTTGTCGCGCGTTTTTTCGTACAGGCTGTTTGGAACTCTAAACAGAATGGAGGTTTCACATTTCATAAATGTTGCCACTGTGTGCGCAGCTGAGAGCGAAGGATTATTGGATATGCCTCGTGTACGGAGATATTTCGTGCACCCATACAACGTGGCTGAGACAAGTTTCCTCGTTTTTTATGAAAATATTAGAGAACACAGTGATAAATGAAATAATAATTGCTATTACAAATCAGAAATAATAATATATAATAGATAAAATAATAATAATAAATAATATTTGATGAAAATATATGGATATCTTCCTGATATTCTATGGGAAACTAGAAATGAATTGCGTTTACTGCAGCGCTGTGAGCGGCTAACGTTTCACTAGTTATTACTTTCTGTGTTGACTGCTCTAAACCGCGCCGCGGTAAATCTCCTTCCGCCGACACGCGCGGTAGAAAAAATACCGCGCGCGTTTTCCGCGCCGTGGTTTCTCTAGTATGTCAGGCCTAGTAAGACAGCACGAGCTGACGGATTTGCGGCTACCGCAGCTTTGCGCGGAAGCGCGTTTTAACGCTTAGTATGTCACTACACTAACAGTGATCGATTTACTAAGAGAGGCAGAAAAACTAATTGTTCAAAGGAAAGTTTTAAAAACAACACTGGTGATCTTCTTCATTTCCCAATACCTACTGTTAAGAATAATTTCACAATGATGTATCCTACATACCGCCAAGTCTTTAAACCCTCTGAGAGGTTATTTACTTTCTTATTTCATCATTTGAAGACACTTAAAATGCAGCTAACTAACTATCAATGAATTTCCATCGTATTGGAATACGAAGCAATGGAAATCTATAAAAAAGTTTGAAAAGCGTTTAATGAAACATTCCCGGAAAGGAACTCGTCATATAAGAAGACTGTGTTTCTCACTGTTAGAAAATATGGAAGAAAATTTAATGCTCTTACTTTTTCACCGCTTTTCGTTGCTTCATATTCATTCCAATACGATGAAAATTCTTTGATCGTTAGTGAGCTGCATTTTGAGTGTCTTCAGACTTCAAATGATGAAATAAGAAAGTAAATAACCTCTCAGAGGGTTTAAAGACTTGGCGGTGTGTAGGATACATCATTGTGAAATTATTCTTAACAGTAGGTATTCAGAAATGAAGAAGATCACCAGTGTTGTTTTTAAAACTTTCATTTGAACAATTAGTTTTTCTACCTCTTTTAGTAAATCGATCACTGTTAAGTGGTTTTGAACGATTTTCAAAAACTTAAATTATTCGAAAAAGAAACGAAATTTGCAACACTGTGAAAGAAAGACATTTCAAATATGTTTATTTATTGCGGAGATATAATCAATCGAAAAGTCGGGGACATTTTCATGGGACACCAGGTATAGCGTGGTATAAGTTATGCCATGGAGGGTTCATAGTCTTTGTTCTTCTTTGAAAGCCTTATTTATAGAAGCATTCCATTTTTGAATTTATCTTATTACAAGTCAATGAGTACAAAGAAAATTTGAAATGTTTGAATAATGGAATTATTCACTGCATCTTAGCCTGGCTGTTAACCCTACTTTCTTCACTCGGGAAAAAATATCGCAATTTGCAAGTTGCTCCGAGATCGTCGGTTGATATTTCATTCACAATGCATGTGCGCCTTTGTGAATTAACAGCCTTGTGACATAAATATTAGTATAATACTTGTATATATGTCACTAAAACACGCTACAAAGAGTGGTGGAGGCTGCCATGAAACCCTATGAATACTGAAATGCCATTCCTTTCGCCACTAATTACTGTCCCGGCTGATAAATTACTGCAAAGCAAGTCGCGAAACAGTTGCATGAGTGTTCATAAAATAACCATATATGGAATCAAGGATTAGTGAGGGAGGAGAATGGCATTTTGGGGGGACGTGTTCTACACGTTTGATTGCAAACAGGTAAACTCCTACAAGACATGACAATGCAGCAGCACTGTCACACCGAAGCGATCAACTAACTTTGATAACCACATGGAAACGGTGTATAATACACGTCAGTAGAATTCATGGTAAGTCTGCTTGATTCATAGATGGAACCCACGCGTAATTACCAAATGGATCTTAGCTGGCAGAAGCGAGGGAAAACCATGAGGCATATGGTGTCCATGTAGAACCCACATCCTCGACACGTGTCCTAACCATGTGAGCACCAGGTGGGGCCACTTTCCAAAAGTCCATGTGGTTTCCACATAGCATGGGCAGATAGAACCCATATGTAAAACATCTACAATCCATGTCGTAACCATGTGGTTTCCATGTAGAACCCACATCCTCGACAAGTGTCCTAACCATGTGGGTACCAGGTGGGGCCACTTTCCAAAAGTCCATGTGGTTTCCACATAGCATGGGCAGATAGAACCCATATGGCAAACATGGACAATCCATGTCGTAACCATGTGGCTTCCACGTGACCTTGTATGTAGGGAAATCTCTTGCACCTCTTTTGAGTGTAGCGCGTTGTTTCAAATGCCCGTAGAGATCCCACATTATACGAGTAGTCAGTGACTAATTTTTGTTATTGTTATAGTTCATTAAATAGGGACTGTTGATAGTCTGTAGGGGCAGGTAAACCGTTTTTTAGAACAATACATATTATCGTTTCCTAATTATTCACTGAAGAGGCTTTCTATCTAATAATGGTTTACCCTAGCATTTGTAATTAGTGCTGAATCTGAATGTTTAGATGTATCCGTACTTTTACGTCCACCATATTATTATTCCACAAGGACGTGCACTCATAGCTTTTCATTTGAATCAAATATTTGATGTCTTATGGCCGACTTTCAATGACAGGAAGATCGTGATGGTTCCAGTTATTTATTCAATTCTGCTATGTTAAAATTTATAAAAAACAATTTTGGACAGATTGAACTACTGTTGCAGCACAATATGGATATATCTTTGAAGTTTCCCGATGATGTTTCGTTGTTTGTTACGTTTAAACATGTGTGTAACTTCTAGAATTTGTTAGATTCTCATGTAGCGACTTCAAATGGCTATCATTTGCTTCGGTCTCTGCATTGAAATGTTTCTTGTCTGTTTAAGCGAAAATATTAAACGTCAATGATGGTTATTGAACTAACCTAAAATGTAATATTGTAGTGAGAATAATTACACCCCCAGTCACCAATATATTTTCATAAATGATACATACAATTTTTCACGTTGATTTTTAAAAGGGATTACCGAGAAGATCCTCTGGTGTTCAACATGCATAGGCGTTATAATAGTCAGGTCAATGATTGAACCAAAGATGTGAGAAAAACGTGGAAACGTATTCGAATAGTTGTGTTATTCCAAGCTTGAGGAATCTTATAAATGCTGTAAATACTAATAGAAAACGCCATGGGTATAGTCTCCCCCCATACATTCAAGCATTAGCGTAGGTTTATGCAATAACCATTGATCTTGTAAAAAGTATGATGGATATCTGAATAAAACAGTTGAATGTCGGAAACTGTACAAGTCATATTTTGCACATTCTTCTTTGAGTACATTGTTACAAGCTCAGGTAAATAACTTTGCCACCGAATTTTTTTTCTAAATTTCGAACTAAAATAATAACTCAACTTATTCCCACAAGCAAAAAAAACGAGATAAGGCTAACGCACTGGGTTAATAAAAAATTTCTGAGAGCGAAAAAGAGAGAAATGTAAACTGCACAATTTTATTTGAGCAGTATCAACTTATAAAAATTTAAAAATAAATTTACATAATAATCCTCTATTTAATTGATAGAAATAAAACAATAAAGGGATTTAATATATCAATGTGAGCGATTCAATCAACTGTATGCAATGCAGTAAAAGTGTGCTCTCTAAGTTCATTATAGCTTTGAAAAGAAAGAAGCCTAAAACGTGGAATAGTCGAAAATACCGTCAAAAATGAATATCAAGTAATGAACAATTTTCGGCGGCATAATTTACGAAAAATTTGTACAAAACACATGTCTGAAACAAATGAACTAACATATACGCTTAAGTTAATTTTCATGCTTGCTCATTAGACAATGTGTGAGAATCGATGAAAATTAGTTTATAAATTTGAATCCCAAGATCACGGTTTCGGTAGCAAATATTTACTTAAATAAATGACTTTCAGGATTAATGATTTATGACTTACTGGGAGCGGTAAGCAGTAAGAATATATATATTCTTTATTTATAATTGTCGATATCCAGTTTTCAGTTTTTTCTACCAAGTGAAAATCTTTTCTGTCCCGTTGAATTGACGACTGTATCGTTCAGCGTGCTCGAAAAAGAGATGCCATTAATTGATAAAGCACAAATGAGCTAGTTTCTAATTCCTTAAACGAAAAAGCTGAAAATCAGTTACTGTCAAAGTTCATGAAATTTTTCAAGTATTTTATTCTCATTTTATTTCTAATAATAACATACAGAAATTTAGTCAAGGGATAAAATTAAGGTGTCTCATTAATATTACGGTAGTTTCAGCCTCCCTTATACCGCGGCAAATATGGAATAAAATGGAAACACGGTGTTTGTTTGATATCGTGTAAAAGCGATGAATAGCTAAAGTTTTTTTTTTGGTGTGGATTACAAAAGAACTTTATCATGCTTTCACGATCAACTATAACAATTTGCGGAAAAATTTAAGCTTGAAATGTTTCCTGAGCGGTTTTAAAGCATACGGGCGATAATTTAACGCGTCGGTTAATTAAGCAATATAAACATTATGTCACGAATATTAGTCACTGTGGCCGAGATACGAAATGGTGTGACTCGTTCTGGTAAAATGCTCACACTGTTTCAAAATGTTATATACGCTGGTGCTTATTCCAAACAGACCACCTGAAACTGAGAGAGCCTTTTGTCTTACGCCAGATGAATGGTAGCTAAGGAAGACACCATTTCTTCGATTGAGTTAAATCAATGTATGTAAACAGACGAGAAAACGTTTTGGGGTTTCTGAATGTTAAACCTTTTTGGTATGAGGTTCAGTTTACTTCTAGAGAAAAGCGTTGCATGCACGCGTTTCTTGAACTTATCTTTGCTCACAACTTTGACAGTAAATTTTTTACATTTTCACAGTTCGTTCTGAATATGTTGAGGGAAGCTTTTCCTGACTAAGCTGCAGTAGTCAAACCTCGATAATACTGAAACCGGAATGACGAAAAATCTAGTATTTTTGTCGTCAAACGTGGTTTTTATCTGCTGAAAAAATATTAAGGGGGTTCCGCAATTTTTAAGGTATCTTGTTTCTGTGAAGTTTGAAAAACGCTTTTGTCACGCCAAACACCTAATGAAGACTTTTGCTTCGGCAATGGACTCGATTATTTCATTCTCAAACACCAGGGTAGGTTTTAAAGATTTTATGTATGTTAACTTTCTTTCAAAAATAATTCATGTTTTATTTGGCTGAAGTCTGAGGTCATTCTCGTCATACCACGATATCAAGTTGTTAGGAAGGCTATCAGTGTTGACTTGTGTTCCTTTCAAATCAGCTATCTTAAACTTACATTGAAATTTTCGTGGTATTTAGTATAGGGGAAAATATTTAAAAAAGTAAACGATTGAACCTAGGAAAACGCCTAAATAATTCAGTAAGAATGGGGACATTTTCTTCCTCAAATACTGCAGTATAACAGTTTTGTAGCTGGTTCTTAAATCACTAGGTGTCTATTCTTAGGTTTGATAACTTTCTGCCGATCTTCAATGCTGATCTCTGCCGAAAGATTTTGAGAAATTAAGCATTAATCGAGTCAATTTTTTGTCTGTATCACGGACCATTACATCTATAATGTTAAGTAAGGCAATGTACTTGAGCACTGGTGAGCCGAGTGTCAGTATATTGTTTGCAATGGAGTAAATGCTTTTCATCCATGTGTGTCGAAAGCTTATTGGTTAATACTTTTAAGTAAATTTAAATCATCCCTAAAAATTAAATATTACTGATTGATCAATAATTCAAAGTGTATTTTTTCCAAGGAAGAGAGAACAAAACGTATATCTAACAACTTAGGTCGGGATCAAATTCTAAGAACAGTCAGTTGCACTCACACTTTTCATGGGTTAAACAATTCGAATTTAATACCTAATGAAGTTGACACCCTTATAAAATTTGAAAAGCTTTACGTATATGGTAATGAAACATTTACCGAGAAAAATAACAAGATGATGACTGGCTCAACGTATAAAGTTATTAAATATATGCAAAAAAACTTTTAAAAAACGAGAAACTAATTGCGTCTGGCACATGTTAATTAACTTTCTATTAATTTCGTTTGTGGTCTCATTAGCTGTTGGTGGAGGTATTTATTCCAAGGAGGTTGGATGTATAGCCGGCGTCATTGCTAATCAGGATATGTGTTGATTTTCTGCTTTTATATGTATCTTATAGAGGATTTTCTTGCGCTTCCATTGGTACTTTCCGTTTACATCTACTCCGAATAGTGCGCTCACCAGAGGGGGGAAAGCGATGGGGGTGGAGTGACCTTGAACCCTCCCCCCCTCATTGTTGGGGTCAATTGAGCGTGTTTCTCGGCGGGAATGGCATTATAGTTCGTTAATGGCTACTCAAAGTGCTTCCATTATTCAAACAAAACATTCTAACGCTGAGTAAATATTTTTTTATAATTTTTGACAATTTCAGAATTTAGCTCTTCTGCCGTATCTATGATACCGCAGCTTTCATTGATAGCTCGATGACAGCTGCAGTATCATAGCTACAGCTATGGCGAGCACACCAATCCAAAGGGCTTGAAAAGATCTATAAAACAAAGGAGTTGACTTGACAAAAAACGTATTTGGTAAAAAAAATGAAAAATTAAAAAAATTGGTTGTTTTCAGGAATAACACCTATTCTCTTTTGTTGTATATTTTTTCCCAGAGTTACAGAGCTACAGCAATGTAAATTATATCGATCGAAAAGGCTTGAAAAGAGCTACAAGCGCTCAAGAGTTCATTGTAGAAAACCCTGTAGTTCAAAAGATATAAATAACAATTTTTTTTTGAAAAAACACGTTTTTCTGGAAACTTGATAATTGGTTACTCATATGCTACTCTTCCCAATTAAAAATCGGCGCAGCGTTACTGCAGTGTAGGCGCAGGGTTAGTGCAGCGCTGAGTAGCGCGGCTGCGCAGAGGCTGCTCTCGGCCGCCACCTGAAGATGTCCGCCCATTTGCGCCAGTCGCGCCAGTGCAGCGCTGCTGCACTAAACCTCCATTGAGCAGACTGCGCTGCCGCAAAGCAACTAGTGGCCACCACTCGTAAGCCGTTAAAAAAATAACGCGCGCAGTCGAGGATTACTGCGGTGAACTGCTCTTTGTAATTTACTGCAGTTCACCGCAGTAACCTCGACTACGCGCGGTAAAAAAAATTAGGGTAATAAAAATACTGTTTTGTTATTTTCACAACTTTACTCGTTCTTCGCTCACACTACGAAGAAAATTTGTTGTTGCATATCCTTTTTGCGTAAAATAATCGGTCAGTATAACGTTTCGCCGTCATCATCGAAAATGAGCGTCGTCCATGTATAAAAAAATTTGCGTAGATGGCGATAATTATCGAGGCTGACTGCAAAAATGTTAGTGGGATATGAAACATACGCACATTTTTAGCCTACCTACTTAGATTGAGTTTGAAAAATGACAGGACGGAAGTTCAGTCATTTGGTTACTGGCCCTTATAAATACTTCACCATACATCGGAGTTACTCTGACTGTCAGAGCAACTATGAACTAATTCTAAATGCATCCCTAATACAAACAGAAGTAATTTTCGACAGGATATTTTTATAGTTGGAGAGTGGTTAGAAAATTGTATAAAGTTGTTTGTGTTCCATGAAAATATTCAAGAGCTATTGGATTATGTATTCAAGATTCGATAATTAAGTCACAGTATTTCCGACAGTCAGAGTAACACCGATTTATGATATATCTGTCAATATTTTAACAACGCAGATACCTACACTAAACAATAAAATTCATTAAATGGCCCCAAAGCTACACATTTTAACAAATCTACAATTTATGCCCATTTATTTACGATGGAGGGCACAGAGTATTTCCGCAAACCTTGGTTACGAAATGGTAATATACCACGTATGGTTAGGTAAGCAGCTGTATTAGATAACTTGGAAAATATTATAATGATAGTTCAATTTCGGTAATTAGTAGTTACTATAAAGAACCTCACACCTCTGAAGTATTGAATAAAAAATTTAATTTTAGAATTCTAAACATTATTGCAAAATTTCATGCAAGGCGTAATGTAAATATATTTTGTAATATTATTTTAAGAGTTTGGCTTGTTACACTTCAGCATAATTTACAGAATGCGCAAAATTTTCGGCTCTTCATCCACATCTTCTGAATTACCAGTTACAGCAATCTCACGTGCATTAAAACCCCCCAAAAGACTGCTGTCGTTGCTTACCCTATCCACTCCAGCAACCGCACCTTAAATTGCACCGTCACTAGCGTATTAGAGATCCCATGATTGCCAGTTTCTTCTACGATAGTTCCCTCGGACATCAGCACTGCAGGGTCCTTCTTCCTTTTTCCTCTGTAGCCCTCCCAGTCACAGGAGTTCTTTAGTGAAGTACCAATTGCTGCATGTAACGATTTTCTAGAAACGCCTGTGTACCGAGGCATGGCGGCAATAGAACCTGTCGAATATACATATGCACTGTATTGAATAAAAACTATGATAGTACTAAAGTTAGCAAGTTTCAGATTGCAGAACAGAAACAACTGGCTGGAATGCAAGAACTTTGAACTTTAATACGTTGGCCGAAATGTGCGCTACAGGTGGCCACGTACTAAGTTTCATTAGATATGGTAACCCACACGGCTTCAAATGCGTGATTTTTATTGAATGCGTAGTAAAAATCAAAATGAATGCGCAAATTCCTCTGTTGCTCACTTAAATAATGAATATTGAA
The DNA here is from genome assembly GCA_030386875.1 of Morinoia aosen. Taxonomy (NCBI): domain Eukaryota; kingdom Metazoa; phylum Arthropoda; class Malacostraca; order Amphipoda; family Talitridae; genus Morinoia; species Morinoia aosen. The sequence goes on from CM059575.1 coordinate 48,709,626, forward strand.
CAGTGTTCCTGGTTCAATTGTTTTTTTATCTTAAATTTAACTATACTGCGGTCAGTGTTAAAGGCTAAAATAATTACTGGAAAAGAAGTATCATCCGAGTTGGATACGGAGTAATTTTAAAGCACCAAGTGCCGAAAACACCGACAAACATTATTTAATAATGCACTTGAACTTGAAAACCTCCATCGCCTGCACTATTACATAAATGCAATATACAGCGTATAACAAATGAAAAATAGTATACTTACGTTCATTATCTATTAAATTGACCCATATGTTAAATTAGCAAACGTTGTGCGTATTAAACAACCAATACATTTCTCAAACGTACGTAACCTCTTCACCCCGTGATAGACAATGCCAGTTACAGCCCTCATGGCACATTAATAATTTTATCTGTCATCGTTATTCCTGTTATTCATTGTCAAATGAAAATCAGTCGTTATGCAAATTGCACAGTAAAAAAGAAATTAAAAATTAAATTAGAAAGGAGAAAATTGATGCCAATCAATCGAATGACTTTCTTGAACCTCAAGCAACAGAAAATATTCGAAAGATCCTTAACAAGAAATATCAACAAAATATAATTGTAAAATATAAAACAAAACAGAAAATCTAAGTTCAATTAAAGCACCTATGTAAATGAAGCATTTTTTAGACAGGCATAAAAACTGAGCAAGTTTACATCGAGCAGTGGGTAGTAGTTGGTGAAATCACTTTTAAATTCACGACAAACGAGAAAGAAATATTCTAAAATTTCCTGCCTCAGTACTGTACTGTTAAGTAATTTTTTAGCTACCTAATGTATACTTACGTTCCATGAGGCGGCACGCTAGACTCGCGCGGAATGCGTACTTCACTCTTTGCCTGTTTCTATCCAGCCCGGTCAAAGAATGCTGAGTCGCCAATCGTCTCGTCATGAGCAATTTCAGCATGCTGCTTGTTGTTTTACAAAGCGTGCTTTCTTCGAGTTGAATCAGTTCTTCAAACTGAAAATTGAAAGTTACATTTATTGAAAGTTACAGCGACAACTACTGGAGAGAGGTGCTGCGCTGAACCTGCCCTAAACTCCACTTACTGCGCCGAACTGCAGTAAACCATTAGAGACACTGCGCCGATTTTTAACTGGGTTTCCACAATTTTAGAGCTACGAGAATGGTTTGTGTACCATTCGATAGGGCTTAGCAAGGTGTATCCATGTGCAATAGCATTTTCTGATACATTTATTATTTTGCAAATTACACGACATGAAAAAAAATGAAAAAAAGGTCTTTTTTTAATTCGCAAAATCCACAAAAAGAAGTTATCAAAATTCCCTACTGCATGTGGTTATATAGACATATAAGCAATCTAAAAACGAAGTACTGGGTCTGTAACTTCAAAATTGTAGTAGAAGATAGATTTAAAAAAAACCCTATTTTATCATATTTTTCAAAAATAAAAAAAAATCTAGTGCAGATACAAAAATTTTGTCGAAATAACAAATGATCTTTGCATCATTTCACACCTACTATGAAAATTTCAGTAAAATCCATCCATAAATAACGGACTTTTTTTTACGTAGACGGTCCCCTTAAGCAGTCGTCTCTTCGAAGAGGCTTGGAGACTGGAGATTGCTCCTTACTGGAGCTTCTCCTATTTTGCGTCTCTTATTTAACAAATATTAATCCTTCAATCAATAAATTTACTAACCCGTCTCTGACCTGTTGTCAGAGACAGCCTTATGTTATACGTTGTTCCAAATTTACGCCGCTAATTTGAAGCGGCATTTAGTTGAATGTCCAATTAAATTAAAAGTTAAAATTGTATTACCCATCCTTAAAACGATTGTGGGAAATAGTTACAAAGTGGCTGACGAATTACTCGCTGATCTTCAGTATTTCTATGATGAGATAGGAGAGAAAAGGCAAGGAGAGCAGCATTACTAGCTCACATGAGGACGGGCAACGAGACTATTAAAATAAATTGAGAAAACTCTACTAAATATTTTGAAATTTATTGCAGGTGAGTATTTTGGTGTATCCTGTGGGGTTAATATCCCTTAAATGATTTCATTTGACTAATTTTCTGTTTGCGATTGTACTTGAAAGTAAATATTTAGGTGTCTCATTGTTCATTCATTCGTTAAATCATTCATGACGCGTTAGTTTGCTTCATGTTTGTTTGACGCTTCTGTATTAGCTGTACACTTTCTTACATTAGGCGCCCCTTTTGCTGGGGTCACGAATAGCAAAATTCGTAAATAGGAGGAGATCAATAATTTGCCTTCGCTACAAGCGTTGAAACGTAAAACTAAAATTACTCCTTGAAAGAACCGAAGATACAGTAGAGAAAAATTGCCTGACTTTATTTCGTGTCACCAATTTCACAAATTCTGTAAACAAAACAAGCAAATTTCATCGTTTAGAAGTGATCACTTCAACTATGTTATGAAATGATTCTAGATAGAATCTTAAAGCACGAGTACAAAAATTTCGGAATACTGAAGCAGAGCAGAAACATACCGTCGGGAAACAGGAAACAATCAATACCCAGAGTCCTGTATAAGCCGTCTTCATTTTGAGAAAGGAGAAGACGGCTTAATTAGTGAAAACGAACACTGATTATCTCACACGAACTACAGCATTCATCACCAAATGAAAACTACGGCCATCGTTCTGGAAAGAAAGATAGTTTCAATATGGAGTACTCTGACTTTAGTTACGAACGCCGACTTTGAAAGAAGAACGGGGCATATAAACGGATCAAAGATGCAATGCTTATGAATTGAAACACTCCAAAAAGAAATATGAGATCATCACTGCGTGTTGGGTAAAATAACTAAAAATTTTAAAAGCAACGAATACCTTATCTCCTTATGAGCAAGCCTGGTACATATTTTCCATAAAGTAAAAAATCTATCCCTGGCAAGGCTAAGAACAACCGCACTCGCGAGAGTCATGACAATGCACCCGATCAGCGTCTCTAGAACAAAACAACATCGACCAGAGGCAAGAATTTGAGAAATTGACTCAGTGTACTGTAGATCTGGATAAATCAAGGAGGTTGAATGGGTGGAGGCGGCATCGCCATCTTTTGCCAGTCAAGTGAGTGAAACCACATCTGCGGCGGATCTGCCGTCCCAAGCCCCGCCCACCCGGCATTTGTCTCAGGTTGTGGACGTGGTGTGGAAGTGGAGGGGTCCCACCACCTCCAACATCGGGGAGTGGACACCGCGCTTACATAATACTTACATGAGCAAATTTGCGCCTGAATCTTTTTGGCAAGTATTACCGCACTTATACACAATGCATGAACGCGGCACATTGAAAAAGTAGTCCTTGAACGCAGCATGGATGGCAGCGTCCTTCCACACTGAGTTCAGAAACGAACCATGGAGCTAGGATATATACTCCCTCCACGAAACGAACTGCGCATCACTTCCATTACAAGGCCCGGCCAACCCCAGCCATTTTCGCTGACCCCGACAATTCTTGCAGACCCCGGCCCCGGACCCGGCAAAATAGGGCCCTAAGCCGGGGGTTTTGGCCTGGGTTTTTAGTATTGTACTACACTTTTTTCACTTCAAATTAATCAAAGTTAAGTTAAATTTAATCCAAGTTCAATTTATCCAAGTCAAGTTCAAATTAATGCAAGTCAAATTCAAATTAATCCAACCCTAAGTAGAGTTAAAAATTGACATAATAACTTGTTTATTTGAGCATTTTTGTGTTAAATTTGTATTTATTGGAAGTGATGAGCAAGAAAAACGTTTTTCCTTTCAGCAAGGAATACATAAAAATTTCTGCAATATAAAAATAAGCTGTCGTAAAATGTGCTAGGTATCCAGCATCAGGAGACAAAGTGTGATCCAGATCTTTGAGCGAAGTAACAGATAGAAATCAATTATATAAACTTCGTATTGTACTACACATTAAAGTTGTTTTACAATTCTACATTAATGGCAGTATGCATCCATTCAAATATTTATTTTGAAAGACAATTTTATGTTACACATGCATATACACATAGTATCATCGAGGATTTAATTAATCTTATTGAGATTTATATGCATGAAATTCCACTTTATCACATACATAAAGTCAAATATGCATGCAACTACGAAAGATTTCCATTGGACGATATGTAGATTTATCCTTTAAAAGAAATATAGCAACGAAGTCTGTTTTTGCTTGTTCAAACGATTTTTGTAAAAACAAGTTTCAATTTGTTTTATCGATAGAGATGATATATTTGTCTAGGCCTGTTCATTTGAATGGATGGCACAACTTCTATTTCTATTGCAGGATTGTATCTGTGTAGTAATGTACTCATATAAATTGTAATCAAATGGTATCGTACATGAGTATTCAGTGAATCGCATTTGCATATTTCTTTTGAGGTTAAATCTACACATCGTCCAGTGGCAATCATTTATAAGTGCATGCATATATTATTTCATATATGTGATAAATTGGAATTTCACGCATGTAAATCTTTATATGAGTGCAAATAAATCCTCGATACTGCTATGTGCATGTGTAACACAAAAGTATCTTTGAACTAAAATATTTGAATAGATGCATACTGCCATCAATTTAGAATTGTAAAACAACTTTAATGTGTAGTATAATACGATAATTTTTATAGTTGATTTCTATCTGTTACTCCGCTCAAAGATCTAAATCACACTCTGCCTCCTAATGTTGTATACTTAGCACATTTTACGACAGCTTGTTTCTATATTGCAGAAATTTTATGTATATCTTGCTGAAAGGGAAAACGTTTTTCTTGCTTATCACATCCAATAAATACAAATTTAACACAAAAAAAACGCTCAAATTAACGAGTGATTATGTCCATTCTTAATTCAACTTAATTCATTTGAACTTGACTTGCATTAATTTGAACATGACTTGGATTAATTTGAACTTCACTTGGATTAATTTGAACTTGACTTGGATTAATTTAAACTTGACTTGGATTAAATTGAACTTGATTTGGATTAAATTGAACTTGATTTGAATTAATTTGAACTTGACTTGGAGTAATTTGAAGTGAATAAAGCTTTGTGTGCCCGGCTATCCGCACGTGAAAAATTTAGGTGTTTTTAATCAAATTTAGAACGATTTCTCAAGAGGTTTGCGATTCATTGCAATCCTGAAGAACATGCAGTCACTGAGAAGAAAAGCAGTATCTATGCTACAATCCAGTGTAATTATAATCCGGTGCGCAGTTATTGACATGAAAGAATCTCGACTTGGAGAGGTCCAACTATCAGCAGTTATTGAGAAGACGCTAATTTCGTTAATTAACTTGCTTTTGTATTTCCTCTGAAATGGCAAACTGAATTTGGATACGAGGTTTGGAATTAGTCTTGTTCTAATTACCTTCTCTGATGGCACTCGAAACTTCATATTCAAAAACCCTACAAAATTCAAAAAAGTTTCCTTTTCTACATGGTCGTAACGATTGAGCGCGTCACAAAGCCAGTAAATTAACAATTGCTCTCTATGTATTTGGTCAGTATTATTTTGCTCCCAATATTTAAATTGAATAAATGTTTCTTCTAAAGTCAGCTGTTTGCCAGTAGACGAAGACGACTTGCTACAATCGGCAGTTTTGCCACTGCTGCAACCTAAACTGTCTTTGTTTGTTTTCAATACATAGACATTTAGTTTATCTTCTTGTTCGTTTTGTTTCTATTTATCAATTTTTTTTCTTTGTTTGGATTTTATTCAGCTTCCAGGAATTGATCATCTCTCGTCGATTTTAGATGGCCCCAAAAAGATTTAGTTGATAAAGTTTTCTGAGATACACCAGCCGGTCCTCGTCGTATATTTGCTTCACAAATGGTGCACACTGCAATTTCTACACTCTTCATCGATATCTAAAAGTAATCCCATCCTGCTGACGCACTTCTTTTAGTCATTATACCGGGTGTGCAAAAATAATGTCACTGAGTTTTTCATTGATTATATCTCCACTTTAAATTAACATATTTTAATTGTCATTTTGTCACAATCTAGTAAATTTTATTTCATTTCCGAATAATTTTTGTTTTTGAAAATCGTTTAATAAACACTTTACATTGATCGATTAACTGAAACGGATAGAAAAATTAATTGTTAAAAGGAAAACTTTTTAAAACAATATTGATATTCTTCCTTATTTAGCACTTTCCAAAAAACAGAACGAACATAAATTTAAAAGAGTAACAAATCATTACCTTAAATCAAGTGTATATAAAAAAGTAATTTAATATCCTTCGACATACCCTCCTTTTCTCTCAAGGCAAGCATTACTTTTAGCCACCATTGAACGAAGAGTTTTACGGATCATTTCACCGTTTTCTTTCAGTTCTTGAAACACTTCTTCAATTCGTTGCCGAAGAATTATTAATCATGGAGGTGATGTTTTCAAAACGCGTTTCTTCACACTAAGTATTGAGAAATGAAGAATAACAGGAGTGTTGTTTTTTAAACTTTTCCTTTGAACAATTAGTTTTTCTGCCTCTTTCAGTAAATCGATCACTGTAAAGGGGTTATTAAACGATTTTCAAAAACTTAAATTATTCGAAAAGGAAACAAGATTTACTACACTGGGAAAAAATACAATTCAAATACGTTAATTTAAAGCGGAGATAGAATCAATTAAAAAGTCGGGGACATTTTTTGTGGAACACCCGTTATAAATAATTACTATAATTGCTTCTGTATTAATTAATTCAACAAGCACTGCAACTGCAAGTCTACAAAACTTTAGTGACTTGACATAATTACACACCCAACCGCAACCGTAATTCAACATGCATTGAGCTACTAATCGGTGTTATGCATTACGTCGTCGTGACACGTCCTAACACGGTCTGAACTCCGGTCCCGGCCCCGGCTCCGGCCGTGGTAAATTTGATAACCCCGGCCCCGGCCATGACAAATTTGTTGACCCCGGCCCCGGTCCCGGCCAAATTTTCAACCCCGGTTGGTCTATCCTGCTAAACGTGATGCTCCCTATGCCGGGCCGCTACCCAAGCTTGAACCAAGGTCTCATTTAGCTAAACGTCGTTGCAGATGCAACGGAAAGGAAGGCCAGGCGTAGCTCAAGCTGACACTGAACGATGACGTCGGTACCGTCAAAAGAACCGGAGCTCGGTCAGGGCCGTCGCACGCCAAAAACTTCACCCGCTACAGACTCCGGAGTGGCAGCAGTAGGAACGACAGTATTACTGTTGGTGAAAACAAAAGTACAGTTGTAAAGAGATGGAATTTTAGATTAGACTATTGCATTTACGCACTATAACAGACTTTGAGGTGTTATCTATCGACGGAAACCCACTGACCTGAGATAATTGTGCACTCAGTGTGTCTGTACACTTTTGGAGAAGTCTTATTTAAGAAATTTAGAAGAAATCAGTCGAAGGTAAGTGCGCCAGGCTGAAAAATAGTAAGTATAGTTGAAGATTTGATTTGAGAAATAGAAAACAGAGTTAATTTGACTGAACCTAAGGTTCCCTGATAAAGTAAGAGTTTCAGCGCAAGATCAGCGTGTTTAAGAGCGGATCGATTTTAGCCGCGCGAAACTCAACACTTATGTGAAGTTTAATTGATTAGGTTGAATTTTAATCGTTTGACTTGTGTAGCCTGAAGCACTATAGATGATAATTAAGCATTGATAGAGGGCAACTGAAAATAACGAAAATCACACGACAATCACACAAACAATAAATATAGGGAAACAGAACATCAGGAAGGAAAGAACTTATCCAGCCACTGCCGAATCTCCGTAGCTTTGTGAGAGCGCACTCCAGCCAGTGCGTAGCGACCAGGCGTTAAAAGTGTTCTGATTTACTGGCGCGCCGCTAACCCTGAGCAAACCTACCAAAACCCGTGAATACAACCATTTATTATCTAATGACTCTCGGGGAAAAGAATGAATAGAACGGTGAGAATTTTCTCACAACTTGTCACCCACCGCCAGCGGCGACCCTGAGAACTTCTCTGTTGAGGGGATCATGAAGGGGAAGGCTGGTGAAGTCCAACACAAGTGAATCGAATAGTTGAGTAAACTCTGAAACTAGCTCTCGAGAAGACCAAGGATGGATGTACGTAGGAAATACACCCGAAATGAAAATAGTATGACCGAGTGCATTTTTAAAAATTTAGGAAGTTTTCTAAGCATTTAAGCACATTGACATAATAGATAAGCGCGTGAAATTTGCAAAAAAAATCACTTATAATTCTACATACTATAAATGTACTTCCAAATTATAAGGAATGAGGGCTTATATTGAACTAATGTCAATTTATAGACTGAATTAAATTTTAAGCTGGAATATTCGTAAAATGAGTGAAGAAATGAAACCATTCTCCCTTAAAGTTAGTTCGGAAGTGCTCTAATTTTCTGGTTTTAAAGCTTCACGGGCAAAGATTAGCAGAAATTTACTATAGGTAAATACATAGAGCGAAGACCACTTCTATTGATGTCTTCTTTAAACCGGTTAAGGATGTTTTTATTCAAAAATTTTATTCACCGGAATTTTTTTCTAGATAGAATGTGCCGCTTCAGACATAAGGGCTTGGCGAAAAAGTAGTGAACTACATACTTCATTTCAATGGTTCAAGTGTGGTACGTTATTCGTACTATCCATATATTTCATTCACATCAAGACAATTCGATAGAGTTGGAAATATTTATTTGGAATAGATTTTCATTAGTACTCGTTTGTGGAAGAATACAAGATCGATTTTGACAACTGAATTCACATAAATGCATTGAGACAGTATCAAGAAGATGCCAGTATCAAGACATGTGAAGTTTACAAGAACGGACGTGCATGAAAATGACCACAAAGACCACCGACAAAATTTAATAAATACAAGTGTGCGTTGAGCATGACCATGTCTGCCATCACTCACACACCTTAATTATTGAAAAATTATTCCGTTGATTTTAACTTAGAATTTATCAACACATACACTAATAAATTGAAGTTTAGAATTTCATTCAATTTAAAACTTTGATTAATATTAAATCAGTTGAATTTTAAGCTATGCTACATAATGCTGGACAGCTCGAATGTACACGGTGTTTAAGAAGCCATCAGAAAAAAAATTTCCGACGGTTATTTTGTTATGTTAATTACTGCAGCAATAAGACTTGAAGTAGCACATTTTTTCCGTCCATCATATGCTCTTTGCATGTTACAGCCACGCTAAATTAATTAATGAATGCAGTAAAAATGGAACTTTGCATGATATGATGAGTGATTTTACTTTGTCTTCACGGTCGAAAAATCTGAACTGAGCTAAAATTTCACCAAATTAAGATGCGTTCTTACTGTACCTGACACTTCCAGAATACAATATCTGTAGAGTGAAGTTTTCACTAAAAAAATTGCGAAGTTTTCGATAAGATTTAGCAAAAGTAAGTAATCAATCAATCTACACGACATCTACGTCGTGTGACTGAATTGCTTATGACTGACTTGCTTATGCTGAATTGCTTATGACATAATTGTGAAGCAATTATGACTGAATTGCTTTACAAGTCTCATGCCGCAAAATGAAATAGGAAGAAATAAAATAGGGTACAAACTAGGCTTCACAACGGTAGTAAGTTGACACGTTATTCAATCTTGCACGGGGGGGCATCGGGCCACATTAAAAGGTCCAAAGATTTACTTGTTGTTGTGTCTATATTTTAGAGCTGGACTTCAATTTAGATATTTACCAGCGTTCATATTAGTGAGCTTCTCAGTCGGGGTATACCTCATACTACTACACGACTGACGTGAAACTTTCATTTTTTAACGCACGTATTACCGAAAAACATATAGGTGATGAAACACGAACGAATTCCCGACTCAATAGAACTGAACTAAAACTGTGAGCGGGAAATTAAGGCATTTCATAGGAGAAAAAATAATCAACACTGTAACTGATGAACTGCTAAAAGATTGTGAGTGTGTAGTAGAATCATTCGTAAGAAAAGGAATTTTATGTTTTATTTTTTCATACAACTATGTTTGGACATATAAAGAACACAGCTATAACAGTGGTGTGAGCAAGCTCTGCTCGTAGAATACCGATTAATCTGCTCACACCATTTTTTTCCTAAATACTCTATTTCAGACTCGAATTTCCTGCAAAAAGTAGGTAGTTCATTTGGAAAGTCTATTCACAAATGTAAAGTTTTACATAATGCTTCCATCATGGAATGTCTTATTTTTTGGTAAGTGTTTTGTCACGCTGCATTTTTAGAGTTGTGAGTTATGTACCGCACCGTTCAGCACCAAAAAAGGTTCGGGCTGAAAAGCACGAAGTTTCGAAGTATTTTGTGTCAAGTTTTTGTCTCAAAATCATAAAAAGTTTATTTTCGGTCTTGCTTTCTAGATACAAAACCTATTTGCGAAATGAAATCTCACTAAGGCTAGCAAGTGGAAAATTCGAAGGTTGGTACTCGATCTCGATAGCTGTGATTTCCAACAACTTGGCTCTCTGTTCCTCTGTCGAATCAAGTTTCACATGTTTTGATGTTTGATCAATCGAACAGTACACTTTAAATTCGCTAATTTTGGGATTTCAAGTCAGAACTTGAAAAAGTGTGTTAATACTATAGTCAACTTGTGTTACGTTTTTCGTGAAACGAGCTTTTTAGACTCGAATTAGCGAACGATCATCTCAGTTGGAATGACAGTTTATTTTTATTACTTTAGTATGAAAGTAAGCGACCAAGAGACAGCATGGGTTTTACGGGCTAATTGTAATTCTTGTAAAGTGAGACTGCGAAAGCGGCTTAGTAGGTAGAAACTAGCAAACTGAAACGTGAGCTAAAAAAACTAATTTCTTGCTAATTTTTCTTGCTAATTTTTTGTTCTTGAAGCAAGCTTGCTCAACAAAGAAGAAAGTATTAGTAGAGTATCTCTGCGCTCTGTCAGCGATTCGGTTCGTTCCTCATTTTACCGTTCTGCCAGCTCCTGAAACATCAAAATCAAGGTATTCAGAGGGCTAATGGTGATAGGAGAAACTGATCTATCTTGTGAAGCAGAAGAAATCGTTAAGCCTGAGAATTTCCTCCCATGACCTATGTTTCAAGACTGCAGGCTTGAATGAGCACCACAGGCTGGATCAGGGAGTTAAGCCGTCTCATATGAGATCGTGCTTTGCATATGGAAAGGGCAGAGAGTCTAGGATCGAGGCTAAGGCAATGGCATATGTCAAGATCACAAAGCCTAGGGCTCATCAGAAAAATCTGCTTCATTTCTTTGAGAAGAAAGAGCACCTGATGGCTTGGATTGATGTCAACAGATTGATGATTTCTCGGAATATAACTCATGATCCAATTGAGAAAAGGTTTTTCATGTTTTCCTAACCTCAGCTTGCAAGAAGTCTCACTATAAGACGAAAACCTTCTCTCTTCCATTCACATTGAATATTACGCTCACGTGAAGAAAACATGCGAAAATGAGAAATTTCTTTTAAAATCAATAATACTCGAGGATCACAAATGGATGAAGGGGACTCAACAGTTTTTGCTCTACATTTGTGAAGACAGAGAAGCTATGGCAAGTTATTACTATTTTCTGTGTTTCAGGGACAGTGGCTGAAAAATTTCACTGAATAAAAGATAAATAGCCTCACGAAATCTAAATTTCATGGAGAAAAATTTTCAAAATGAGCCTTTAGTAAATTAAAATAACATTCAGCTTCATCCCCTACACACTTATAAGCATGAATTAATGAAGAACTTCGTCGAAGCCATCAGCCAGGATGAAAAGGCTTCCAAATATTTTACAGCGATATATCCCAGAATGAGTGAAGCAAAAGCTAAAAAGGAATCTTTATAGGTGCTCAAATACTCAATATTTAGTAGAAACTTTTTTAATGAGGCTCAGGAGTGAAAAGAGAAGGAAGCCGGGGAAGCCTTTAGCGGTGTACTACGAGAATTTCTAGGAAAGAGAAAAGACAACTACCAACAGTTGGTGAAAAAAGATGCAACCCAAGTACAGCGACGTGGGATGTGTAATGTATCTAATAATTCATCTCCTCCTCTCCCATGTTGATTTTTCGTGTAAAAACTACGGAGTTATACGTTATTGATCTGCGGGTTGAAAGATTCTCCCTAGAAATCTCGGCAATTAAACGATGATCTTTATATGATCTTTATCAGATCTTTATATCTTTATATGATATCAGTATTCGCTAACTAAAGCTGGCTGTTATCAGAGATGATCTATATTTGACGCCCGAGTAGCAATTCGAAATGAACCATTCACTGAAATAGGTTTAAACCGACCATTTCTTTCTTATACAACTGAAAAATGAGCTATTGTAAAATGTTTCAAATGATTTACTTTCATGGTCAGATTTTATCTGAATCAATATTTTGTGGGCTATAGTACACCTTGAAAACAAAAGCTAACAAAAATATTCATCGCCATGTTCGTCCCTCTAGACCCAAAATTAGTTACATTTGACTCTTTACATCCTGGAAACACAATTTTTTTGCGTGGCAAAGTATTGAGCGTAAGAAATTTTTCAGAAAATGCTGATCTTTAAACGTAATTGCACTACACAAAAATAACACTGAACAATGTAACAAGGACGGCGGAGTGCACAATAAATATTAGCGAACTATTTGTTCTTTCTGCTCTTGTTGGGGACGACAGTACTGTTATGGTCTCTCTCGCCTACCAGGGTCATAAAATTAGATTACACGGAATCGCTGAGTAATTTTCGGTATATAAAAGAATATTTTCGAATAAAACAGTTGCATACCGAAAATAAAATCTAAATACAGTGGTTCCTCGGTTCTCGACCGCCTCTATACTCGATCAAATCGGTTCTCGACCAAAAAATTCGAGTGGAAAATGCTTCGGATCTCGAACAGATTTTCGGTACTCGACTAGCCGAGTCGACCCGAACGCGCTCCTCGGCCAGCGGGTAAGCGTCAGTTCGACTCTGACCGTGAGCGAAATAAAACGTACGCAGTTTGTTCGAGTACTGTATTTCTTTCCAGATTTAAACTTTTTCGTGTTGCTCTAGCCCTTTATTATGGGTCCAAAGACAGACAGTGATAAGGGGAAGGCAAAGAGGAAAATAGTGAGGACCACTAGTGAACTGAAGAAGGAAATTATTGCAAAATATGAAAGTGGTGTACGAGTGTCCAACCTCGCGTCGCAGTACGAAATGGCGAAATCAACCATTTCCACTATCTTGAAGCATAAGGAAGTGTTAAAAGAAAGCTGATGTTGCAATGGGAGTGACAGGAATTAGTAAGCAAAGGCCTCAGATAATGGAAGAAATGGAGAAGTTGCTTCTTATCTTCATCAAGGAAAAGATGTTGGCAGGGGACAGCATTAGTGAAGCTCTCATCTGCGAAAAAGCTCGTCAAATTTACGAAGCGTTATCATGTACTGCTTGTGCATATTTACGTCTTCATTGTTGTTTAGATACACGTTCTTTTAATATTTTAGGTATTTTTCCTAATGGTAAGAAGGGATTAAAATACTTTCCATTATTTCTTATGGGAAAATTGGTTTCGGTTCTCGAACAAATCGGTTCTCGACCACCACCTCAGAACGGATTATGGTCGAGTACCGAGGTACCACTGTATCTACTTTTTTTGCTCTAACCTGTCAAAATATAATTTAGTTTTAAGCAACAGTTACTATAGGCACGCGCGTCTGTATCTTTAAAAATAAAGAGAATATCAAGTAAACGGTTTCGAGTGTGCTCAAATTACATATTTTATCGAGACTGGATTCCTCTAAGCGAATGCGAAAGGGAAAATAGAAGGATTGAATCAAATCGGTGATATTCTGCTCAATCGGTAGTTTTCACTACACATACTGTAGTTCAGGGTTGTTAGCAGAGTTCATAAAGAATTGGTCTTGGCAATGTCAACGAGGACGCAAGCAAAGCGAACAGCTTTTCTGGTGTGCGTGATGTTTTGCGGACACCGTCTTAGGTGCGGCGTTACCTGGCTGATGCTTGAGACGTGCGGCATTGAGGTGCGGCATGGTGGCCGCAGACCTGACTTCTCTGAGATCAAAACAGGACTCATACGGAGGTATCTATGTCTGAGTCATCGTGTGTGAGTGTCGGTGTGTGTTTTTGTGTCTGTGCTATCGCGCTTCTATCATTGTGTCCGTTTCTCTCTAGTACCGTATGTCTTTGTATGGTTGTGTTAGTGCATGCTTTTGCCTGATCGTGTGAGTGAGTGAAAACTCATATCACTGAAGGAAAGAGTCGGATATTTGCTCTATGAGTGCATCAAAATATCGCTATTCTCTAGATATTTTTAAGGTACAAAACGAAAGGCACAGGGAAGGTTTGGCTTTCGATTTTACATTAAATATTGCATCCCATTAAAATTTTCAAACCCCTGAAAAGAATATACAGCAGATTCAATGCGACAAACAGAACAATCGGAAATGAGCCACGAATATAGTTAACAAAATACAGGTTGGTTTTAAGTATCTTGCTTGAAAAATTATTTGCATACTTGTATATTAAAGAATGGATTTAAAAAATAAGGTATTTATAAAATCCTGAAAAATTCAAGTTTCATTAGGTATGTTTGTAACCAAGATACACAGTCTTCCATAATGGCCACATTCAAATGAAAAATGTATACTATTTTAGGGTTACCCCAAAATCGACAAGATGCGCATAAAAACTTATCAACGTAAACAACTACCCACTCCAATCAAGTAAATTTTTTCTTTAAGGATATCCTGAAGAAAGAGTTTATCGTGAAAAGCGAACAAATTACACCAGCTCATGGCATCCATCTGGCAAGAAATCCATCGGATTGGATTTCTGGAGATAGGTTCTCACCAGCGCCGTTATGAACATCTAAGGATACCGTGCCAAATTTTGTGTGAACTCAGGAGGGGCCGCAAATGAAGAATGTTGTATTCAAAAAGTAGTAAGAATAAACTAGTTTGCACAGGAGATCACGAAACTATGTTTTTAACAATCCGTTCGTTAATACAAGGGTGATCAAATATTCCCCTCGGGCCAATATTTAAAAATCACCCTGCACTTCGACTAAACTTTCACAAAAAAATATTAACTTAAACCTAGACATAAAAGAGTTCTAAGCTGAATTTTTTCACTCGTTCTTACAAATGAATGTAGCTCGTTAACTCTCACATTGAGTGCAGCATCAAAATATTTTTTTCGCGTCTGTAACTCGAACAGCGCTGATAATATAGCGTTTAAATTCTCCAAAACATGCACAACATGTAAAGAAATTTCTAAAATAATTTGTAAAAATGATGGCTTTAGAGAATTAAATGACTGGTAAATATTAAACCAAGTTGTTTAGCAGTTGGATAACAGGTATAAATACTACCAAAAAATTGCAATATTCTCTCACTGGCGCGCTTGACATGGATTTGAAAAACGTAAATAGCGAAACAAAACTGTTCGTCCAATTCAATTCCATTATAATTGGGAGAGTGTAAGAGAATACTGGGCGGTAATTTTCCATCAACTTATGAATTCTATAATTGTGTTATTCCTTAATTATTTTCTACAATTAGTTTTTCATGAAATTTAGACATGAAACATCCGACTCGAGGTATTTTTGTGAAGATTGGCGCAAGACTTCGGGCGATTGAATGTAGGCAGAAGTTTGCTCCTCTCGTTAGCGTCCTCAAGCGTAGCTTTTCTGACGCAGTATTTGCCGGGAAGGCTTTAGTTTACTCGGGGCAATTTGCCAGGAGGCTTTGGCTGCTGACTAACACCAATTACACGGAGCTCTATTTGCTCTACTGATGAGAGACTCTCGTCTGCAAGACCGTTGAATCCTCTAGAGGCCCTCGCGCCCGACGACACCTCTGATCCAATGCATTACACAACACTGCGTCATTATTGAGTGCATTGAGACGTGCCGCAAAATAAACAAAAGACATAACAGGAGTTCAAACGATAATTATTCTCTCTTTCGTTTTTGCCTCATTGAAAATTGAGAGAACTGCACTCACTGAGCTAGAATGTACGGTAATTTACGATGTACCTTCTTAATTATACCTAGATTTCGGTGACCATACGTCCGAATATAATAATGAATGCCATTGGCTGAAAACAGCGAGACAGTTCTTGCGTTAAGGCCCCGATACACTAGGCAAAAATCGCGGTGATAACCGCCAGCACGCCTCTCAATGTGCCTCCCATCCCTGCACACCAGCCAGTTGGCAGAGTAGCCACCGAGCTTTCAGCGATCCGAGCATGTCTGGATTAGGACGCAGTGCTTCCACTTTAGGGTAAAATACCCTATTTTAGGGTAATCAGGTGTTGTCTAGGGTAGAGTTTAGGGTAAAGCAAAATTCCATGATTTTTAGGGTAATTCGACTACTGTCGGGTACTGAGCAAAATTGAAGGGTAATTTCCTGTTTTCATTACCAATATCAAATTTGTTCACAAGTACTACAATATACCATATGTAAGGTACATTGCAGAAGTACGCTTACGAAACATTTATGAAAATGTTCAATAAAAGTCATATTTGGAACAAACTTGCCCGAACTCACAATTAATTTAGTCTTTATTGCTCACTGCAATAAGAGTCAAATTGCTGTGCACATCGCTGCAGATCTATTAGAACTGAGATCTCTCTTCATAATTATGTTGCCAGATTTGCTGCATAAATAGGACCTTGGTTAATTAAAAGTAATGACAATAATTAAGTAATATGCAACTTGATATAAAGTTTTGAATTATATATTCTCTAGCTTTGCATAACTAATTCGTAAATGTATCAAGATTTATACCAATACATCGGTCATCACCGTTTACTGGAATTGGACATCTACATATATAACGTGTACAGAACAACACTGCCCGAGCCAAGGGCAGGTAGTGTTGTTTCAGTCGAGTGCAGTTAACTGTGTTAGGTGCTGTCACGTGCAGTATGCATCGTGACAAAATATTTGGTTACTTGCGTCTCGGTAAAATTGCTACTATTAAATCAATTATGAGTACGATGCAGCTGTTACACCCCCCATGAAGGAAAGCAAAATTTTATTGTCTGTTAAGCCCTTTTCACGAAAAGGGAAGGAAGGATAAAGAAGCGAACAACTGTTTCGAGACTGGTTAGAAAATTCTCTGTCTTCTACCTCAACTAAAGATATGGCACACTGTAGTATATGCTCAACTACCATTACATTTGATAAATCTAAGATTAATCTTAATTCTAACAGTCAATGCCATAAAAATCTCTCAGTGCAGCGAAGGAAAACACAAACTATAACTTTGTTCATTGTATAACACGATGCAATTGACAAGTCAGGTATCAAAATTGAATTGCCGATATGTGCAAATCTTTCTGAACATGATTTGCCTATTTCGTTACTACTATAACAAATATTTCTTTAAGAAAGTAAGCTGAAGGAAACAAAGAGCTTCAAACATTGCTAGACAATGTTTGGGGTGATCTAGTACTAAGTGATACACTAAGTACACTAATCTACTAAGAGATCTAGTCGTTGTCCTTAATGAAGTTTATATGCTGTAATAATTGATGAAACAACTGATCGCAGTACAGCTAAACAGCTCACAGTATTTGTCCAATAATGGAGTGAGAGCGCAAAATTGAGAGCTCCCGTGTTGATCTTGTTGAAAAAGAATTGTTTACTTCATATGAAAAAGATTTCAGGGATAAAAATATTAAATTGAGCCACATTGTAGGGTTCTGTTCTGACACGACTAACGTTATGATGGGATCCAAACATTCTGTGGCTTCTTTGTTGAAAATAAATTAATTTTCGACTTCATAGAAGAAATGTTGGCTTGGTGAAAACACACACACTGGGAGTGAAAAAAAGCTTTTGAGATAGAAATCGAGGTTCTTCTTCCATTATTCATGGCACTAGGGCTTACTAACGTAGGACTCTGATTCTTGGAGAAGCTACAAGAATTCGACTGTAGGCTTTTGGTTTTTTGACATGTAGGCTTCTGCCGAAAAATAATCCGGCCATGGGCCGAGATTCTTTTTCGTAACGAGGCTCTTATTGTAATTCAATGGGGCTAACTTTGAGCCTTGAGCAACATTTGTTTCGCCTTACTCAACGTAAATTATATCTAGACCCAGTTAAATTCGAGCCAATTGAGTATACTGATTGCGAAAATATTGGGAAAGGCCTAATTCTTCATTCAGTGCATTATACTCTTTGCCCCCGTTCTTTACAATTGCACCGAGAATTAGGGTTTATGTGAACTTATTTCACATCTAAATTCCTCTAATTTTTTGCGCAAAAATTGTGAAACTGTGTTTGTGTTGTATTCCATGAATAAATGTTTCGAATATTACATCGTCATTCATTTCCTCTCACTATTTCTTTGTTTCTCTATGCTCGTCAGGAATTGATCGCCTGGCCTCATACTTTACGTTCATTGAACAGAGCTTGTAACCATACAAAGAAGATAAACTAGTAAACTAGATTCTATTGTTAAGCATTGTAAAATGCTGCACGTATCGTGACACATATGCCTCTGTAAAGTCAGAGAATTTCATTTTCTTATTTCTGCATGACCCTGATGTTTAGTCATTTCTACACATCTAAGCGTGGAAAGATTGAATATTTTCATGTAATACCGGCATGGGCTCATTTGATATTTTAGGGTAATTTATGCATTTTTAGGGAAATCTTGAACAAAGTTTTAGGGTAGGAACTTTCGCACCTGTGGAAGCCCTGTTAGGACGGTCGTCACTGCGACGAGCAGTACCGTTTTCAACGTTGACGGGAGAGGTGCACAGCCATGTCTTGCTCCGCAATTGAGTAGACAAAACTCGAACGCTGAATTCTATAGTCGCATTTAAAAAATTCGACTGCTTGCAGAACGTGATGAGCAGCGCTTACAGAAGGCTAAAGCACAGCGCAACGTGCGCTTTGGTTTAATCCTGCGCTCCATACGGCTGGTCGCAATCGCGCACCTACCCGTACGACATGCTGAGGCAGACTGACGCCTTGCATTGCATTCCGCGGTGCTTCATCTTGCGTGCTGAGTGTATCATGTCGCCAGTTCTCACTTCAACTGGCGGACGGATCCACTGCCCCAATTTCTCGAGTCATGAACGCCAGTGTATCGGGGCCTTGTAGCGGTGCACTGCGCTGGCAGGCCTCACTCACCCGCCTTCCCAACTTAACGGAATGTACACTGAAAAACAATTTCCTGTCCAGTTGAGATATCAGTCGCCCGTGAAATCAATACAGTTTAACGCTAAAAATTTGTTCAATAAAACGCTCTCAAACTTCCTGCAATGGTAGTTTTATCACTTGAATCAAATTTTAATGATTTCAAAACAATGTCAGTGGTTCGGCTGTAATGAATGAAATTTTTTGATCACACATACATAGGTTAGGTAGACTTTCTAGAGCACAACCTGTATCGTTTCGTAATCTTGATTGTTGTACAACATATTCATTCGTATCATGTCATCGTCCCATTTCACAAGTTGATGTTATACACAGCGACAATTTTGTTACCTTTGAAACGCTTTTGATTCCTCTACTGGCGATATGTCGTGATTCACGTATAAAATGAGCAACTGACTTGTGGACAAACGGGCGAAATGCGCTGTCTGGAATTTTGAACAGGTCATTTAAACCTTAAATCATTGAAAACTTGCAAAAAAATCGAAAAACTCAAATTGAAACCTAATGCATAAAGTAAAATATTATATTATAAAAATATTATATATGTTAAAGTATTGTCGAAGATGTGCCATTCTCATTACCTTAGGGATCTAGGGCAAAAATTTTATTATGAACACTTCTATGGTACGCTGACAATTATACATCTTACAACCAGCATAGCGTCTCACACTGTCAGTATCTTATTCCTAGTCCACTGACTTTTTCTCCAAGCAACTGTCGGCAGATCCATCCTCAGATCTATTGCGCTCAAAATCAGTGGACTGTCTCCAGCTTTCATCGCTAGCACATCAGTATCGGACCCTTCACCTCTTCATCCGGTAACGCTCATTTCCACCATCCGTCGACTTTGGATCCGGGCCTTGCTGAGTCACCACGGCCTACATGAGGGGAGGCTATTAAGCACCCTACGAGCGCGAGTGCCCACCCATCATCATCACCTCACCACCGTAAGGAGACACTTCGCTTCTCTGTTAGAACAGTAAGTCTCAGTGCAGTAGTGTGTCGTGCGTGGGCGTTAGATCGGTTGCCTGAAGCTTGTTGACGTGTTTTGATCCCTCATGCTAAATAATAGCGCCTAAGGTAATCAATGTTAACCTGTTCGGTGAGGTCAGATCGGGCGTGTTAATTTTCGTGTTTAGTTGTAGATCAGATCGGTGGGTGTTAATTTCCACCGATCCACCATGCACTAGATTACGTTCTCGAAACCTTCATCGGTACATCAACTCTGAAATGGAAAGGTTATACACTTAAAATGAAAGGCAAGGCCAAAATCGTTGTACGTACGGTCATTTTATTAACACAACTAGTAAAGTCTAATTGAATAAAATAGAACGTTTTGAACCAAACAGTTGGTCACGAAATAGATCTACGCTGGCGCCTCCCTGTATCCATAGTGAGGGATTTAAACCTCATAGTGGAAGAGAAAAAGGAAATTTTAGAGCGGAAAAAACACAGAAGGAGAAAAAATAGAACAGGTGAAAAATAAAAACTGTTAGCGTCTGTTCAGCTCACCCACTCCAGTGTCCCAGCTCAACACGGGAAAATAAAACTACAAGTGATGCATTTTAATTACGTTTATTTATGACCTTACATGAGAACACGTGACGTACCTCTATAACATAACACCCAAGGCAATTAGCAGGAATTACATGACACAATCATGGTGAGTTGTGGCGCGCGCGAATAGGCATACAGCAGGTGATTGCGAATCACACATCACTTCTATCACTCAAGCAGCACCATGGACGCGTAGCACAAAAAAAAACAATAGATCAATTCCGAACTCTTCCCAAACTCTTAGCGCCTGTGTAAAAACTGCTACGCTGAGCCGCTTGTTTACTTCCTGAAGCTGTTGTGTAGGTGATAAGGCGATGACGCTTCAGCTCGGTGTGCGCCATTTTTGCATCACTTCGATGCAGCCCCCAAGCCGTTGAGCCTCTCTCCCTGGGAACAATGGGCATAATAAGTAATTTATTCCTCTTAAGCCTTCATTCCCTGTATTTTGACTGATAATAAACCCCTCCAAATTGAATTGATTGATTTGGTTTACTCCTCTTAAATTCTCGAAAAAATTCACAAGATTCCCACGAGATTCCAACCAAGCGTAATGATTTTTTATTTTAACGCAAAATGAAAAACACGAAAGATATATCAATTCAGAAGTTTAGCATTTGAAAGAATTACGTGACTTACCATATGACGTCATTGATATTTATGGCTCTGGCCGCACAATGTGTTAAAGACAAGCGAGCTTTTCCCCACACAGCAGAATGTTGAAACGACACTCCCACTATTGTTAATTTACCGTGCGTTAACTGAAGAATCCCATTTGACATGAATTCCATCTGAAAAATAATTATTTAACTCATTTTAACCCATATTCAAAAATAAAACTCCCTTCACTCTGCTTGAGAGCAAAATAACAAAAACACAATACACTGCTTAAGACGGTATCTCAATCTCTGACGTTACTCGACGATGCTTCCCAACTCTAACCAGCCTTAAACACAACGTAATAAAAACTACCAGTCTTAATGGTGACCTCTCTCCAATTTTTTTAAGAACCAAAATTATTATTTTAAATGGTATCATCCCATGAAATCCTCTCACTTCCTAACTCGCAAAAATTTGCTCACCTCCCCTTTGTTGCTCTTTGGGCCTACATCTTGCCGACGTGCTTCACCGAAACAGGGAATCGGTGAAGTGGGCAACCCCTTTTCGATGTTGCTTTTATATACATATTTTCGCCCAAACCTAACAGGAGCGCGATGCGAGCCCGCGAAAAATTCGGATGATTCCTATTGGCTCGCCCGTTAGCGTCTATGTGTACCTTTAGCAATGAGGCACGACCCTCGCTTTCATCGGTATTACTACGCACAGCCCGCTCAAACCCTTTTATAACCCCCAAAACCCCTTGTTCCCTCATTTAAAAATAATGAAATTTATCCCTTTGCTTTTATATGCTATGCATTAATGTTGCAAACGGTTCTTTGTGTATGCTGCTGCACGTCCTAGCTCTACATTCTGCCCCTGCATAAGCCCTCCTGCTCGTGATGAGGTACACCCCTATTTTCCTCACGGACGCGCCCGGCTGTATTTCCAGCGCTTTTGCTGCTAGCTACGAATATATATATATTACATATTTATCATGTATCATTAAAGTTCGTCTTCAAAAAAAAAATCTGCGACAAACAAATATGAGCAAATTAAAACTACAACACATAAAAGTACAATATAGAGAGGCTGTACAGAAGATCAGTGTATAGACTGCAGCATTTTACCAGTCCTGGTTGTCCAAATTACTGCTCCGTGAAATGATGACTATGAACAAGACTGTCTGCAACCTTACGATGAAGCTAGATGAGTGCACAGCGTCATTTTCTTCTTTCTCACCGCTTGATCGTGTCCTCGTTCAGCGCTGCATTGATTAAATTAATATAATCTTGAGTGCGCTACGATCGCTACCCACACTAGGAGGCTTGGGTGTAAAGAATCGGCTGGAACCAGTAGATCTTAAAAATGATATTTTCACCAATAGTGCTTTCCATGTCCCTAAGAGACTTTGTCGTTGCTAGCCTTTGGTGTGGAATTTTGTTTGCCTGTTTATAAGTTGAACTGCTTCTCATATTATCTTACATAGTTATGAGAAATAGTAGCTTCAGTTAAAATTCGTCCAATGTGTGAATTTCGTGCAATTTTCTTATCAGCTCCTGAGTGTAACTCATAAATATTTCTATAATTTTAAATTGTCTCTAAGACTGATAAGGGTAAAAGTGTAGTCATGGTTGATAGTTAGGCACATTGAGAGCGTGAATAATATTTGGATTGGGGAACGAAAATTTAAAGAAATTACTGAGCCAATACACAAATTTTCAATGCGTATCGAGGAAGAAACAAACAATTTATTCCTACGTTTAAAGAATGAGGGTGCCCTGTCTAAAGATGATTACAGTAGACTCCGTACTACGATCTCGGGACCCGGTACTTTGTATGGTCTTCCTAAAATACATAAACCAGATTTATCTACTAAATTTCAGTTGAGGCCAGTTTTATTGCCTTTAAACGCAGAGTTTACACCAGGCAAAATATTTTGTTCCAATCTAGGAACAAAATTTTGTTCCAAGGGGATCCCGAAATTTTGTCGGATCCCCGACCCCAAAAATAATTTCGGGTGGGCCAGACAATAATTATTGTAGGGGCGAAAATATTTCTCCCGTGTCCTGTGTTCTTCAGCTTGACTTGTATGTTTCGTAAAGACAAGACGGTTTTCGAACCGTCTATTTCACGTGCTGCGAGCGGGGATGGAGCCATTTCCAGGCTCCCTCCTTGCTCTAATGTTTAGTTTCGATAATCGTAGCTTAGTTTGTTCAGAAAGTTTAATTGTATTTTCTTCTTTACAGTGCCGCACCCTAGAACCCTAGAGAACTAGATAATTATACTGTACATTTGATAGGGTCTCTATTTCTAGCAAGTAAGTAATCGTGTGTTCTCTGATAGTGTGTTTTCTGATAGTCTGTGCTTTCCGATAGCACCAATAACGAATCATACCCGTTCGAATTTCCTCTCGCTCTCTCTTCTCATCTACGTTTTCGATAGGGTCTCGTTAACAATGTTTCATTGACGGTGTATCCGTAGGCTGGACGTCCTCCTGGCCACGGTGGAGCTGCGCTTGAGCCTGTTGTTGCTCCCTTTTATGGCACGTTGCTATAGCTCGCCTGCTGTTACTCACCCGTCGTTCCGGCTACTGTCACGGCCTGGTCGCTTGCCGTGCTTCCGGCTATCTCGCCCGTCTTGTGGTTGCCCTACTACTGCATTTGTCTTCCCGGCCTATGCTGCAGCCACTTGGTTACCGTCCTAATTACATTTAGATAAGTTTATTTTTTCGTGTTATCAATAAATTAAATGTTCCGCCGTGTATCATTTCCCGAGGATTTCGTTTAGTTGGGGGTCTAGGTTGCGTATCCCCACTATTAGAATTCTTGTGGGATCTTTCGTTGAACTTGGCCCCGACAATTATCAGCAATCTTTTTGTTCTTTTAGCTAAAACGGCGACTGGAACTGGCCCCAGCTCAACATTTCGGGGGGGTGGGGGGGGTGGGGGGGGGGGGGGCTATGGCCGCTGTGGCCCCTCGTGGCTATACTACCATAGTAAGTTGATTCTACCTGTCGTACTCTAATGTCCAGAGTAGCCGAGCACGCTGGGCGATGTAGAACCGGCCGTCCTCTTTTTCCCCTTCCAGTGTCCTCTGTTCAATCCCACGCTGAAAACTGTAACGTTCCTGTTTCCGTGAACCATTTTGAAATACTTCCAGGGACCCCACGCATGATTGATTTGCGTATCCTTGAGACGCTATACATCTTTGAAATAAGAACTGCTCTAAATGACATTCAAAGTTATTTTCTTCATCTCGTCGAGAACACGAAACCATTTGTTTTCATTTTTATTTTTATATCTGCGACTATTTTCATTTTGTAGTATCATGTGTGATGTAGTTTTAATTTACTCATCTTTGTTTTGTTTGGTCGCGTATTTTTTTGCTGAAGATGAACTGTTGTGTTCGAAACGTTCAATTATATTTATTTAGACTTTACAAATTGTACTAATAAAATGACCATACGTACAGCGATTTCCACTTTGCTTTTCATTTTAGGTAAATTTCAATTGAGAATTTTAATTTAAATTGAAGTTTAAAATGACCTTAGGTAATACTACTTGATAGGTTGGAGCTCTGGCTGGTAAATATACCCTTTAAAATGAAATGAAATATTCAAACAGATACAGCTAATTCTTCTATAAGCCATCATAGAGGAGGTAATGTGAATAAAGGGCCAGATTATGGTGCAAATTCCAACACTTTTACAATAAGCAGCGGCATATTCTAGGACGTTAATTAGGCTTGCTCATGTATTCGATCTTAAGTCATGGTCTTAACTTTGAGATACTCGTAAGTACTTTTCGCTCATATTGAAGCTTTTTGAACATGCGACGTAGTTCATTAGCAATTTTTTACTTTCCTGCGCTCGTGTGTACATTGGTGTTCCAGCTATGTAGCAAATATTACGGACTCGTGATCCAATAACGCGCACCCTAACAAGATTATTTTCAGCTGTGTCACAGGGATTTTGTGTTCTTAGTGACTCACTTTCATCTTGCATTTCCAAACCCATATTAATTACCGCAAAGAGAGAGGGGATGTTAAATGTGAGGGTATTTTAGTACATACTTTCTCTACTTCGGTCTCATTGAAACATTTAAAAAAGGCCTCGGATCTGACGAATGTCATAACTTTAAAGATCATCATTTAAATCTTCTTATTCTGGTCTCAAATTGCTGTCGTAAGCTTTGTGTGGTAAACTCTTCTTACCTTTTTATTCTCGTGAATACACTACGACAACACTAATTTTAGATAGTTTACTTCTGTACGGTTCCACCTATGTTGAAAATATTACAGCTAGCGATGTAAAACAATACTTTTCATGTCTTTTAACCCTGATGTACTCTTTGTGCCAGTACTATTAGCGCAAGTAAGAAATATCATAACCATTTTGTGTTTTTTGATAGCAAATATTATCGTTGGGACACCTTACATAGGGATGAAAGATCGATGTGGGCTTTCACCGGATGTAAGATATAAACAAATGTGAAGCGTGACCAAGTGTAGAGGCATGACCGGATGCGGGGCATCACCGGAGGAGGGAGTGAAGTGTTGTCGGATGGGCGAAAGGAATTTTTGGATTTTGGAGTTGATAATTTATTAGAAAAAAATAGGCTCCATTTCCATTCCTGGGCACCACAGATGAAGTACTAGTAATTGTGGAAAGCAACCTCATTCCCCTGCATGGAACCAACAGTTGTGATGCTCATTTTATTCGACAGGAATAAGTAAGATCAATATATGAATGACTTAGCGCACGTACAATAAGATAAATTTTTACTTCCTAGCAAAAATTTCAGGAATCGAAACTTAGAAATTGAAATACAGAAACTGAAACTTAGTGCCGCGCTCCAAATGCAAACGATCCTCTTATACATATTATTGTTTATTTTTTATTAACTTGTGCTTCTCCCTAAATCCTGTGTCGACAACTATCATGTGTATTACGATAACCATGTATGAATAGCAATTAAGGATCTAAATCATATGTTCCAACACTTAACATGGGTGTTACGATAACCATGTATAAATAGCAATTAAGGGTTTCTATGTTAAGGTATTTGAATGCATTTTTCGCTTTCATTTTCAAAACTTGTGCGTACTAATGAAAGTGTTTTTCAAATGAGCGTCGCGAGGATTGTGCTCTCTTAGTTCAAAATCAGATTAGGCAAGGAAAGGAACTCAATTTTGTTGTACTTTTCTATCAATCATTTTGTTTCAACATTCTACACGGGTATTACGATACCAATGTGTTATAATCATTTAAGGATGTTAATGTTAAGGTGTTTCAAAAACCAATGTGTCGACATTTCATGTTTGTACTTTATTGGAAATAAAATGTTTTTCTTTCTTTTGCTTTTCTTTTCTGGCTTTCAACTGAAGTAAAAAATTCCGTTACTTGCCCAATTGAAAATCAAGGACGTACGTTTCGCCGACGCGTCTGTTCCTTTCACGAACGCACGTCGGTTATAGGGCATCCAGGGAACTCTTTCACAGTATGGGATTTGTGGTGAACGTAACGGTTGATTACGGCAGATGGTTCAAGGCCTAAATGCTTTGCAAGAAGTTGGTTAAACGATTTATTTGAGATCGTATGCGTTGATTTCCCAGAGATATTCCAGGAGTTCAGTAACAGGAGCTTCATACCCCAACACTTCCTTGATAGAAGGAGGTGGGCGACTGTTATCCGCGAATAGGCTGATGTAGCGACGTCTTGCGTGATGTAAGGCTAGGCAGTCCATGATTACATGATGCACGGTAAGGCGGCAACGTAGGCAGAGAGGGCAGCCGGGTGGAGGCTCTCGTACTGCGTTGTTCATTAGATATCCAAGGGAGAGATGTGGGTGGCCACATCTGAGACGGTTCAGAATGATTTCATTTCTTCGGGATAGTTGGTTCTTTTTGTGGGGATACGGGTCAGGTCGGATGTTCAGAAAAAAGTTTCCCTCTTGTTGCCAGTTTTCTTTCCACTTGACATTGATTTTGCGAGCTACAACTGGGTACCAGTCTCGCTAAAAGATCGCTACACTTTCCGCCGGGCGAAGTGCGGCAGTTTTAGCAAGCTTGTCGACTGACTCGTTTCCATCTATACCCACATGACTCGGAATCCAGCACAATTTAAGTTTTGCGGTCTTTGATTATGTCGTCAATTTGGTGTTTGAAGATCCGTACAAGGGGATGGGAAGTATGTGCGTTTCTCAGTGATGTCAGGGCACTCAGAGAGTCTGAGTAGATCACAAACTGATCCTCACTCTGGTCGCGAATGATTTACAATGCCAGTTCAAGTGCGTGTAGTTCCGCAGTGAATATTGATGCAGCAGTGGGGAGAGATATTGTCCTTCTTGTTCCGCCACACTCCGCCGCAACACCGACTCGATCGTCGTATTTAGAGCCGTCCGTATATATCGGTATATACTCTCGGTATTCCTCCCGTCGCAGACGCTGGTATTCCTTGACGTACAATGCTGGGTGGGTAATTTTTTTCTTGTAGCATGTTAGTTCCTGGTTCACGTCTGCTGGGATAGTCTTCCATGTGGGTACATCAACGTTCTGTAATCGGTACCAGAACGAGGGCTTTATCCGCAGTTGGTCAAGCTGGATGTTTCAATTAATTCGTGAGTGCGAACAGCGAAAGATGGCGTGACCTGCTTGTTCGCAAACAGTCTCCTGTTGGTAGGTGGTATAGCTAAATTGCGGGCTGGGTTGGACAAGTGGCTTCTTATTTTCAAAATGTATTTCAGCGAAAGTTGCTGTCTTCGTAGCTGGAGGGGCATTTCGCCGGAGATGACTTGTAGACTGGGAATAGGTGTTGATTTGAATGCTCCGGTTGCAAATCGTAGACAATCGCTTACAATGGGGTCCAGGAGTTTCAGTGTTAATGCTGTAGCGGAGTTGTACACGATGCAGCCATAGTCCAGCTTGGATCGGACGAATACTCTGTACAAGTGGAGTACAGTTTCCTAATCTCCACCCCAGTCGTGGGAAGAGATTGATTTAATTACGTTGAAGTTTTTCTTGCAGCTAGATTTGATATTATTGATGTGGGTTCTCCAGGTCAATTTTCGGTCCCACGTGAGACCAAGAAACTTAATTTCGTCCACAAATTCGATGGTTTTGTTGCCGATTTTCAGAGTAGGTGACACTTGAAGGCCTGGAAGGGAGGTAAAATGGATAGCCTTAGATTTTTCCATCGAGAAGGAGAATCCATTGTTTTGCGTCCACGTTGCCACTCTGTTGATGCATTCTTGAAGTTTAGCTTCAATAATGCTGAGGTCACTGTGTCGGTAGCCAAGTTGGAAGTCGTCCACATATAGTGATGCATGGTAACGTGGATCTTGGGGATCTGTGAGGCCATTTCGTTGATTTTGATGATGAAAAGGGTAACTGAAAGAACGGAACCCGGTGGGACCCCTTCTTCCTGAGGGCACGGATTGGATAGATGGTGATTTACTCGTACCCTGACAGTACGGTCCCGTAAAAATTGCGGGATATATAGGGGCAGTCTTCCCCGGAATGAAGATGATGAAGATCTCGCATAATGCCGTAGTTCCAGGTGGTATCATATGCCTTCTTTAGGTCAAAGAAAATGTTGACGAAGTGTTCACTGCAGACAAAAGAGTTTCTGATAACAGTTTCGAGACGGATTAGGTGGTCAATGGTGGACCTTTCCCGGCGACCCCCGCACTGGATATTGCTGAGGTGGCCGTGCATATCGCAATAGTCGATGAGTCTATTGTTTATGAGGCGTTCCAGAACCTTTCCAATGTAGCTTGTAAGCGCAATTGGTCTGTAGTTGTGAGGCGAATGTGGGGTCTTTCCAGGTTTTTGAAAAGGGATTATCACTGCTTCTCTCCAGGTAGGGGGATAATATGAGTGAAATCATAATTTGTTGTAGAGAGCCAGTAAGTTTCGTTTTCCAATTTCTGGAATATGCTTAAGCCTTTGGTATGATATACCATCTGCGCCAGGTGATGTATTTTTTGCAGTATCCAAGGCAGAATCCAGTTCCGCGAGATAGAATGCTGTGTTCTAAGTTTCGTTGTTGTCCGATGAGAAATCCAGTTGGTTAGCTTCTGCACGTTGCATTCTTCGTAAAAATTTCCGAGGATAATGAGCCGCACTGCTAACAGAGCTAAATGTTTCTGCTAATTTGTTCGCTATTTCTGGAACGGTGGAGTAGTTTATGTTGTTTTCTTGTAATATTGATACCTGTCTTTGAGACCTGCCTTTGATTTTTCTGATGTTTTCATAAATACGGGTCATTGGTGTGTCCTTCGTAAATGTGCTGGCAAATGCTGTCCATGCCTTCCGTTTCTCCTCTCGTAGAAGGTTTCTGTGAATTGCCCTGGATCTTTCCAGCGCAGGGCATTTTGTACAGATTTCGTTTGTCTGAATTTTTGATAGAAGCGTTCGCGATTAGAGCGTGATTGTGACAGCTCCGCACTACAGTAGGGCTTCGGAAAGAATTTGGTGAGTTCTATGGTTGGAATACAATCATTTGCAACTGCTTTTAAAGTATCGATAAAGGTGTTGAGAGCTTCAGAGTATGTATGCTCGTCAGAGATTTCAAGTTTTTCCCAATTTTGGTGCGCCTCGTAAGACGCCCAGTCTGCCTTTTTGTTCCATATTGAGAGTTTCTGGTCGTTGTGTTGCGCGTTAATTAGTCGTACTATGATGGGAAAGGGGTCACTGTCTTCGGGCGATTCACAGGTCTCCCATAACATGTTCACACTCAGACGAGGGGATGCCAGGGTTAGGTCAATGGCGGACTCAGAGTTGTACGAGATTCGTGTGTGTGCTCCTGTGTTGAGGAGAGTTAGATTATGTTGGTCTATAAATTCTTCAATTATCCGGCCACGGGCATCTGTGGTTTCGCAGCCCCAAGTTGTACTGTAGCTGTTAAAGTCCCCCATCAAAATGATTGGCGGAGGTAGTTGATTTATTAGTTCGTTCATTATTTCCTGGGTCATGGGGTGGCTTCTTGAGGTGTATAGCGACGCAAATGTTATCCGTCGAGTGATGTGGGCAGTGGCTGTGATGACGTGGATGGCAGATGTTGCGGCGACTTCTTGGAATAGAATTGACTCATGAATAAGCAGTCCGACTCCTCCTAGAGGCGTGACGTTAAAGTGGCCATGTTTGGTCAGCAGATTGTAATGGGGTATGGAAAAATTTGAGTTGTGCCAAAGTTTCGTTTCTTGGAGAGCAACGATATATGGGTTATGTAAGGTAATTAGTTCTAGAAGTTCGCTCTTTTTGGCTCGGACACTCTGGCAGTTCCATTGTAGGATGCAGATTCCGCTATTCATTTTGATTTCCTTTGACTTCTTTTTGGTACTGGTTATAAATTTTTCTGGTTTCGCTTCTAACGGTCGGGTTGTTCTCACTTGTTATTTCACTGTCGCTCATTGCCGAGTCGTAATCTGGTGTAATTCGTACGGGGGTAGAACATATTTCTCCTGTGCTTGGGTCAGAGTAGACTGCTTCAGTTACCTGCTTTTTTCCTGATGGTTTTTCGTTGCTTTCGGAGTTTTTTCTTTTCCTTTGTGTGCCGTCTGAGAGCTGAGCGTTTGGTGGAGGAGCTGTCCTGGTGGAGGAGCTGTCCCCACTTGTTTAATCGGTGCTGGAGGTTGTCGGCTGGGTGTTTGTTCAGTGTTAAATGTTACGGCAGAAGCGTAGTTCCTGTCATATTTGTGTTGTTCAATGTCCAGTTTTTGTCTTGCCTGCACTCTGCTCAGTTTGTATTTATGCTGGATTGCGAGGATTTCCTGTTGGTATTTGTATTTAATGCATTTATAGGAGCCTGCGAAATGGTCTTCGCCGCAGTTGTGGCATTCTATCTTGATGCTCGTGCATTCGCCGGAATCGTGATTTACGTTGTTGCATTTCGCGCATATCGTTTCAGATCTGGTGCATCGTTTCTGGGTGTGGTTATACTCCAGACATTTTTTGCAAAACATGGGGCGTGGCGCGTATGGAAATATCTTGGTTTGTGATTGTTCTCCGGGTATTGTTATGTAGTTTGGGAAGTTTTGCCTGAATGTAAGTAAGATTGCTTGGGAGACAGGGTTTTTCGGTTTGATCCAGGTAGCTCTCACTGCATCACTCAGTCCATAGTCTTCCAAGAGTCACTCCCGGAAGCATTCGAAATTGGAGAGGTCGTACTCATATAGATATATGAGACTTTTCACTGAGTTGAAGTGAGGGTGTTCATCTATGGAGACAGGGATGTTGTTTAAGGTTTTTACATTACGGATTAGGGTACTTGTTCTTTGGTGGTGATTTCACTGATAAATGAGTCCTTATCCTGGGATGTAATTCTCTTCGGCTTTTCTCCCAACTCAAGTTGAAGGCTTCGTTCGAGCACCCAGGGTGAAATTTTGCACTTTTCATTTGCGTCTAGAGTGCATTTGAAGTGAGTGGCGTAGGGAGTGGCACGTTTTTCATTTGATTCAGTTGGGCTGTTCGGCATCTGTCTAGCACGGCGTTTCCCGACCTTGTGGTTGTTCTGGATTGTAAGTATTTGTTCCTCTTCGATTTGCTTGGGGCAGGTTTCGGGGCTGTTCGGTAACATCGAGAGGGACAAGTTTGTTCCTCCTCCGATGTCTCGAACTCTGGGTAACCTTCCCTTGTTCCTCCGGAGGTGACAAATGGGCTGATAAGTGCTCGGGTTAGTTCCTCGACGGTGTTTTCCAGGTTTTTAATTCTTTCCATGATGCAGGTTGGGGGTATGTCAGAGTTACTGTCTTCGGTATTCCGTTTCGAGATGTCACGATCTGGTAACACCCTGCTTATCGATCTAACCAACTTGTTGAGGTTCCTCTCTATGTTGGTAATGCGGTCGGTGATATTTTTTGGTGCTCTCCATTATAAGCTGTATGGTTCGTTGCCATCAGTGAAGATCCACACGTAGTTGTACAGACACTTGCCGGCTAGCCTGTCATTGCGGCGGTAGGTGTCCTGATAGATTTTACTTCATTTGGCTGGGTCGTCACTTTTGTTGGCTCCTCCGCTCGCTGCTTCTGGTCCTTCCCGGTGCGTCCCCGGTTAGGCCGCAAGCCTCCTCCACCCCTCCTCATATTGCCTGGTCCTCGGGGCACGAGGTCACCGGGACCAGGGGTGTATGTTTCCTTTTTGCTCGCGATATGCGAGTTTTGTTTAATACTCAAAACACAGGTTCAAGATAAACATACAAAACTAAAAATAAAAAACCCAGATGTTAGTGGGCGCCCCCACGTTGGTTCTACCCACAGATAGCAACCTTATAAATAATCCTATGAGCGCTTTGCTATCAGTTTACATATAAGACTATGTAAAGAGTTCAACTCCAGATGGGTATACTAACAGTACACCATGAGAAGGTGTGGGTGGGCTGGAATAATTGCTAGGGGCAAGTAATCCTTATCATATCCTTGTCTATAGACTATTCCCTTCACGACACGTAAATAATAATAACACAGTTCGGCACCAGTAAAAACTTTATAAAGGGAACAGCGAAAATTCCGTGTGTTGTGTAATTCGATGCACATGTTTTAACCTCTACATAACAAAACACAAAATAAAACGATTTTCACGAGTACCAAAAAACTTAAAAACTCCGTTTCCGAGAAATTGTGACTTGAAATAATTTTAGATTCCCGTGAGAATAGGCTTACCATGCAGAAAGAGTAAAATCTAACTTCTTAAGCAGGCTGTTGGCGCGCGTTTTAAGCTATTCCGTTGGGAATCTAAAACTATTTTTGGTCATCATTTCTCGAAAACGAAGGAGTTTTCTAAGTTTGCTCATAAAAATCTTTATATATAGCGTTTTCCCGTGTGGAGGTAAAATAAGTGCATCGAATTACCTAACACCCTGTGCATATATTTCATTCTTGATATAGGTACATATATATCTAGAAATGACAATGTATTATAAACCAATAAAATATGGTTCATTTCTTGATATATAGATAAGCAGAGTTCTGTTTCAACGCTAGTCTACATTACATAAATCTATTTCATTGGCTTATGGTATACTATTATTACTTGATATATCTATATATCAAGAAATAAAAGTAAACCATAAACCAATAAAATAAATCATGTTTTTTTATTTCGAGACATAGGTATACCAAGTCAATTATACGGAGTTCCCTTTTAAATCTCATCTACATTATATATCTGTATAAATTATTATTGATATATCTATATATGAAGAATTATAAATAAATCATAAACCAATATATTATGGTTTAGTTTTATTTCATGATATACAGATATATCAAATCAAGTTTAAATAGCTCCCTTTCAACGCTCATCTAAATATTATTCTTGATGCTATATCTATACTTCAAAAATTAAAATAAATCATAAACCAATAAAATATAAAGTTTATTTCTATTTTTTGGTATATAGATATATCAAGAAAAATGAATTTACAGTTATGCGTAACTGTAAATGATTTCGACTAAAAGTTGTCTAAATTGAGCATTACTTCAGACATTGGGGGGTGGGGAATGGTACTCCCGATTTTTGCAGAGTATGGCCCTCGTCTTCTGCCGGTTCAGTGGTGTGCGCTTCTGATGGCGGTTTCACACGAGTCCCTCTGTGACAATCCCAGCCACCTGCACCTGCTCAGACAAAAAAAACAGCTAAAAACCTGACTCCTATTAATGCAGATATTGGTCTGTCGTCTTTCGTGTCTTCAATACTCTCAACTACGCGCTCCCTTTATTACCACAACCCATTATTTCAACAGATTTTCAAACCATCTCAAACTGTTGATATTCCCCGGAAATACAGCGTGCGCAAAAATAGACGATACCCATCTGCCTAAACGCCGATGCGCAAAAACAGATGACACCCTATCTATTTATTTCTGTATATGAAAATGTATCAAGTATTTTCGTGTTCTTTAGCGATAAATAGCATCGTACGTCTTGCAAGCTTAGATTTTGTAAGAGAATTGAGAAGCATCAGAACTCAGTACGTTTCGAGCTGCCGTTGAATGCTCATTTATGCTCCAGTGTTACATGAAAAATTCCATATTGCCCTTGGTTAAGATGCCCTTGCCCTTGGTTAAGATATAGATAATTGCCGTTGGTTAAGATATGACCCAAGGTATACCAGCCGGACTGTAAAACACCCGATAATGTCATGATATGGGGATGGTTTAATGACAAAATGAGCAGAAGTGGTCTCTACTTCTTACCTAAAAATCAAACAATGAATGAAGTTATTACTTGCAAGTTTTAGACGATCATTTGCTCTCTTTTATTGGGATCCATGAATGTCAGTTTTTTATGCAAGATTCGGCTCCTTGTCACCAATCAAAACAGGTCTTAAAATTCCTCATGAACAAGAAGATAGAAGTGTTTGAATGACCAGGCAATTCACCGGACTTCAACCCATTGAGAATTGCTAGTCATACATGAAAAGTAAGCTCCATGACCAAGACACTACATCAGTCCTAAAATTAAAAGAAGCCCTACTTAATCTCTGGAAGAAGGACATGGATGCCTCTGACTAAAAAAACCTTGCTCATTTCATGCCCAAGCGTCTCAAAGGCGAAATTGCAGCTCGAGGGCATTTGACTGTAGATTAAATTGTAAAAATTTTGCAATTTTGTGAATAACATTTTGAAATATGAATTTTCATTTAAATTACCTAAAAATAGACAGAGTATCAACTTTTCGCGCACACTGTACACCATGCAAACCTGCCTTCTCCTTAACTCTAAACTCCGAAACTACATTCAAGTCTTCAGTCAGGTTTTTCACCTCTAGAAAATATACGTAAATGCATCTAACTTTCATGTATTTGTGATATTATTAACTGAACCGAGTCTAAGGCATTCGTGACATGTCCTACAATGTGATATTGTATCCGTAGAGTCGTGTGGAACTTATAAATTTCAGTGAAAAATCCTTATTCTAATATAGAAAATTGTTACTACACATATTTGAATTTCATTCTTAAACGTTGGCCTGAGAAGCTCACCTTTGAGAGCTTTTTGAATAGCTGCTTTCACTTTGCAGCGAGGTTCCGCAGCATATTCTGGCATGCTGGAGAGGATGCCTGTAAAGAGTTATTCAGAATATAATTCATCTATGGAAAGATTGCCTTAGAAAGTTAACATTTATACTATATACACCCCTGCCATGAAAAACCACCTCAACATAGTAAAAAAATCTCAGATGTCAACAGAGAAGACTACTACACTCAAACAAATCGACACTTTTTCCTTCAGGATTTATTCTTAAAGTACAAGAGTTCCATAATCATTCTGAAGCCTACATGCACAGCCTGTGATTGGCCTATAATAATATTTTTACGACAGCCTGAAACTTGCTACAAAAAAGTGTAGCTTTCATTCATGTCGAAATATAATGTACATAGTTACAGCCACTCTGCTATTTATTATTTGCAGATTCGAGTGCATTTAATCGAAACAATTTCATGGAAAAATAACAAATGAATGAAGTCATCATCTATAAAAATTTAGGTGAAAACCGAATGAATACACAAAACTGTAAGTACAATGTAGCCGATCTAGTATACTTATTTGAAGATTTATTCGCTAAGAACATCTAATTTATATTTTATGTAAACCACAATTCTGCCACAATAATACGGCATGACGTACAAGCCTCTAAGCAATGAGTGAGCAACTTGCCTAACCAATATCATACCTTCAATCAAGCAGCAAGCCGGCGAGTTTTCGAATCTAACTTCGACTTCTGTCGCTTGAGACCCAAACCCGTCGTGCTGAACTGGACAGCAAGGTTTCGGGTCATAAGGATCCTCAGCATGCTGCTAACCGTCTTTCCGAGCGACGATTGTGTCAAATTCACCAGCATGGATTTCTGGTGAATAAGTTGAACAAAATTTTATCAGTGTAACTATAACTATGTGGAACACGCGTGTTGAAATTAGTCTTAACAATGATGTAGCACATGAGTTTGAGCTGTAGATGTTTCAAGAAAGTACTGTAAACATATGACCTGATGGTAGTTTTATTTCATACGACTGGCCTCTCTAAAAATTTGCAAACAAGAATGCATATTTGTTTGTTTCATTGAATCAAACTGGGCACTGTACGTTCTTAGAATTCACCAGTTCTTTGCAGTTACTGAAGAAAAGGATTTATAGGTTTTGTTTTTACTCAAGATCAAGGTCATTTTTTTCATTTCAACTCTACGTCTACTGATTTATCATTTTCAAATTTTACTACTTTTTACTTCTTTTTACTACCCTCAACAGCAAAAAATTACTACCTATTTTTACATAATGAATGTTTCTCAAATGTCAACATGTTAGTAACCGGCCTATAATGAGCAGTTTGAGTCAATAATACATGCAATACCAAAGGTTCAAAAAAAGATCCAAGTTTCTTGATGCTTAATACTTAATAAAAAATGCAGCAACCAAAGCATTATTGCATAAAAGTTACCTGAGTTCCTTAAGTACCTCGTCCTAAATGGACTTTTTACAACTTTTTACTTCTTTACTCCCTGATAGACACCCGTACGTAGAAAAGACGTTCCTACCAAATTCATTGAAAATTTGTTTAAGATTTTTTTCTGGTTTCAAAAAACTCGTTACCTAGGTATAGACACCCAAGATGAACATGGGAGAAAAAATGAAAGGGGCATTCCAGGTAAGTAGCATAGTAAATTCCATCTCTGGTATGGATAGTACCACTATCAGAGACAGATTATTAGTTAGTTTAAGCCTCCCTATCCGCAACAAATGCGATCCAAAGAGAGGAAGGAGGAAGGCACCATTTAGTATGGAGTTGAGGGAACGCGGAACCTATGCAGAAAGGGCGTAGAAACATTAAGTTGAGAAAGAAGATTATGAAACATGATAAAAGTTGAAAAAGAAAGTAGAACGTGCTGAAAAATGGGATAGCAGTGAGCCAAAAAAGGTGGTACTTAACATAACAAAAAAAAAACATTTTATTACAACAAAAAGAAGGCCTACCTAACTTTCAGTTCGGACCCTCACACTTTTTTCCCCCTGGGATTGCTAATTCCCATAGATAGAATAGTTTTATCCCCCTGAGGGGACTAGAAGCCAGTGAACAGCAGGCCTTCTATTTAGGACAAAACACTCCTAATTAATATACTTATTACTAGGTAGAACTCCATGGGTCTCTTTGAATGGGAGCCATTCGCATCTAGCGAAGTAGAACAACACTCGACTTATACGCAATGTTTACTTACAGATTCAATGTTTTCAAATTTATCACCCCACAGTTGCCCAGAGCTTTCACAATAATGAGCTAGAATTTTTGGTTAAGCGATGTTCAATCGCAATCAAAGCCATGAACAGAGTGTGACACTAATAAACAGACTCATTGGGAGTTGAAGTCAACGTGGCATATTTTGAAGACAAATCCGATTATACTACTATTATTCTTTTCATAGTTCGTGCTTACGACTCCCTAGCTATCAAAAAACGACCTCAAGATAGGAAGGAAAAAACAACATTCAGTGTGAAGAGACGGGTACGAGTAATCTATACACAGGTTTCCTTGCGCATAGAAACAATGGTCGAAGGAAGTTCACAAAACACGATAAACGCTAAATAAGAAATAATGGCGTTAAAAGCATTAGAGCTGTCTCCTGGAGAAAAAATGGCCAGTAAAGAAAGAAAACCTTTTCTATTCTATTTCCATACATGTAATAGTTACATTCCCGTGAGGGGAACTGAAAAATCTTTTAGAGCGTGAAATTATGGGATACTCACGGCATTTGGGTGAACTCTTTTGTTGCCATGAGCGTCAGTGTCTGTGGAGTTGATTGTTCATCATCAGAGCTACTCTGCTGCTCCGTTAACCAAAAATATCAGGCCTATAAAATTTGTCCATAACGATTAAAAAACATGACAAGAACTTAGAAAAACACGAGGAAATTTTTGTAATTCCCTCAACAACATAAATTAGGAACAAGAAACCAATCTCATTATTCATGTTATGAAACTGCAAAATTGAACATAATTATATCATCTACCACTATCAGAGATAATGCAGAACCCTGGGAGCGCTAATTCCCATAGATACAATACTTGTATCCCCCTGAGGGGGGGTCAAATACAGTTTCATTTAACAGATTCGGAATAGGTTTTGCTAGAAATAAAGTTTTTCAATCCAAGACTTATTTCCTTTATGTGAGTGACCAGAGAATGATGGGTCAAATTCAGTTATATATTATTATATAAGAAAGTTTTAGCCTCCCCTAACTACACGACAAAGATGTTCTAAGAGAGGAAGGAGGAAGGCGCCATTTAGTATGGAGTTGAGGGAACGCGGAATCTATGCACAAGGTGCACAGAAACAGGAAGCTAAGAAAGAAGTTCATGAAACAAGAAAAAGTTTAAGAAGAAAGTAGTAGGTGCTGAAAAACAGGACAGCAGTGAACCGAAAAAAGATGGTCCGTAACAAAACAAAAACGTATTCTATTTCAAAAGAAGGAAGCCTACCTAACCTTTAGCTCAGGCCCTCACATTGTCCCCCTGGGAGCGCTAATTCCCATAGATACAATACTGGTATCCCCCTGAGGGAAGGTCAAATACAGTTTTATTTAGTAGATTCGGAATAGGTTTTGCTAGAAATAAAGTTTTTCTTTTCTTTATTCTAGTTTGCGATTCCCTAGTCACAACAAATGTGATCTCAAGAGAGGAATGAAGGGATCATTTATTTAGGACATGGACACATACACAGGCAATCTATGCATGAAGTGTGTTCCCACAAAGGACACCAAATGCATAGACACGGCAAGTCAGGAATGAAGTTCAAACAAAAGAAAAGTTCGAAAATCAAGCAGTCGGAGCTGAAAAAAGTATAATTGAGAACCGAAAGAGTAGGCTCTCAACCCAAATAAACCAATTCTATTAGAATAAAATGATGGCCCACCTAATCATCTGCTCAATAATCTACTTCCCATAGATACGATAACTGTGTCATCCTGAGGGGACTGAGATATAGTTTTCAATACTACAATATCCTTTCTATGGGGAAATGAATTGAGCTTTTATATCATGAAATGTGTTGGCCTTTACCTGAGGGTAAAACAGAAATTGGCTCGGGGACAGAAGTACCTTCTTCCTGCTTCTTAAAGCGTGGACTTCGCCGAGGACTCAAAATAAGACTTCTTTTGGTTGGAGTCCTAAGGCTTTTGATAGGAGTCCTAAGGCATTTAATTGGACTCAGAAGGTATCTCAGAATCCTAAGGCATGTTGAGTGACCTAGCCTTTTTTCATCCATTGTTTACCACTAACTTAGATATTTGTCACGGGTTCAATCTGTAAGAAAAACAAGCTAATGAAACTAAATGCCATACACCTAGCCATATAGGATGTAATAATTTTGATACAACATAGAAATACTTCAGCTTAGTAAGTACTCCTATATCTATGAACTTGCAAAAATATGAATAGCATGTAGTAACTCATTCATTGGTGTAAAAAACTGAGCTTCAAATGATGAATCTTTTGAGCGAGCTAATTTTTTTTCAGTTTTCAGTGGACGTATCTCCTTGAGAGTTTCATCTCACCTTCTTGTGTAAGGTGGACTCCATCTTTAGGAAAACATCCACCCTGGATCATGCTATTCATATCCAGGAACCTGGAAACCAACTCACGCTTTCTCGTGCTCATAATCCTTTCATGCACTTCCCTGTTCAACTCCTTTCATAAACTTTCATACTCCTCATCACAGGCAGGCAGGGTTGGCACAAAAAAATTACCCAGAAAAAAAATACAAAAAAAAATACAAAATAACACCACTAAATAATATATTTTTTTTTGGGGGGGGGGGGGGGGGTTTACTATTGCTATTCAAATTTAACTTGTTTTCAAGCTTATTGGATCAAAACAAGCTAAATTCGAAATTTATAGGATCGAAATAAGCTAAACAAAAACAGGTATTACATAAAACCAATAGAGCCCCGAAAAACAATAAGATACAAAAAAAATTCAACCATATAATTGGGATTGGGTTTTTTCCATTGCTGTCTCTTTCCGTAACAAATGGGATTCAAAGAGAGGAACGCACCATTTAGTACGGGGTTGAGCTAAGAAGAAGAAAGTAGTAGGCGCTGAAAAACAGAACAGCAGTGAACCCTTAAGAGGGTCCTCCGAGGCCCCTTTTCTCTCCGATGGTCATTTTTCATGTTTTTGTTAGAAAAGGACCCTTAGGGGAAGGACTATTCGGTCCTAAATTTTTATGGCGCTACGGAAAATAGATCCCCCCAGGGGGGGGGGGTTAAGGGGACCAAAATCTGAAATTTTCGACCTCATATATAAAGAAAACATAAGAAATAGAAGATTTGCGAATGTACTTTTGTTAGATATGTTCCAAGGATTCTAAAACAGTCTTTGTTTTTGTTCTAGCAATGAATTTTTGTTCAAAAGAATAAAACTCAATGAGTTCTATTCATTTGAATTCTATTCAAACGATTGAAAAGAATGGAATTCAATGATTTCGATTCATTTGAAATATCAATACCAGTGGACTAAAAACCAATATATCAAATTTTTCAAAAACTAAGGCCTGAATCAAAAAAATGTTTGAATGAAATTGTGTTTCTTTTCAAAGGTTACATATCATAGTCAAATTTCATAAGAATCAGACTGAAAACCAAAAATTTCATAATATTATGATAGAAGTAAAAATTTTTCAACTTTTTTTTCAAATTACAATTCACAGTGTGAATATGATGTTATGCATGGAGATTATCGAAGATTAAGATTAAGATTATAAGTTAGTTTAAGCCTCCCTAACCGCTACAAAATAAGAACGTATCGAAGATTAGATTAGATTAGATTATAAGTTAGTTTAAGCCTCCCTAACCGCTACAAAAATAAAGCGTATCGAAGAGAGGAAGGAGGGAGGCACCATTTAGTATGGAGATAAGAAAATGAGGAATCTATGCTGAAGGGGCATAGAAACAGTAAGATGAGAAAGAAGTTCATGAAATAAGATAAAAGTTGAAGAAGAAAGTGAGAGGGGCTGAAAAACAGGACAGCAGTGAACCGAAAAAAGGTGGTCCTTAACATAACAAAAAAAAACTTTTATTTAAACAAAAAGAAGGCCTACCTAACTCTCAGCTCGGGCCCTCACATTTTTCCCCTAGCGTATCGAAGAGAGGAAGGAGGAAGGCACCATTTTGTATGGAAATAAAAGAATGGGGAATCTATGCAGAAGGGGCATAGAAACAGTAAGATGAGAAAGAAGTTCATGAAACAAGATCAAAGTTGAAGAAGAAAGTAGTAGGTGCTGAAAATCAGGACAGCAGTGAACCGAAAAAAGATAGTCCGTAACACAACAAAAACCTATTCTATTTCAACAAAAAGAAAGCCTACCTAACCTTTAGCTCGGACCCTCACATTGTCCCTCTGAGAGCGCTAATTCCCATAGATACTATAGTTGTATCCCCCTGAGGGGTGGAGATTATCGAAAATAAAATGAAAACAGCATTCAATTACATAAATTTTCCATTATATTACACTTCAACAAAAATTTTTTTTTTTGGCCTCTACTGTTAAGTCACTTCTTTTCAAAATTAAAAAGAATAGAAGTCATTGAGTTTTTATGCTAGGAAGAAAACAAAGACAGTTTTAGAATTCTTGGAACAATTCTAACAAACTGATAGTCCTCGATTTTCCAATTTATACGTTATCTTTTTTTATGCTAGTTCAAAACCTAAAAATTCGGTATATTTTAGGTATTGATCATATATCGCATTTCTAGAATAAAAAAAGTTTCAAACAGAAAATTCAGGACTATCAGTTTATTTGTAACGTTACGAGAATTTCAAAACTGTCTTTGTATTTGTTCTAGCATGAAAATTCACTGACTTCTATTCTAAAACTGTCTTTGTATTTGTTCTAGCATAAAAATTCATTGACTTCTAAATGAACCAAAAAAGAGTTAAAAAAACTAAGGCCTAAATCAAAAACTTCTGGAATAAAAGGTTTTTCTTGCAAAAATACATATAGTGGCCAAATTTCAGACCAATCGGATCAAAATTCAATTTTGACGGGAAGACTCCCTTTAGGGGATCCTCCGGAAAAAAATTTTTTTGATCTGATTGGTCTGAAATTTGGTCAGTATATGTATTTTTGCAGGACAAACATATTTGAACTCAAAAAAATTTTTGATTTAGGACTTAGTTTATCAGAAAAATTTGAAATATTAGTTTTTTGGGTCATTTTTTTACCTATTTCAAAGGAATATAAGT
The DNA here is from genome assembly GCA_030386875.1 of Morinoia aosen. NCBI lineage: Eukaryota > Metazoa > Arthropoda > Malacostraca > Amphipoda > Talitridae > Morinoia > Morinoia aosen. Next base: position 48,752,150 of record CM059575.1, read on the forward strand.
CATTGAGTTTTTATGCTAGAACAAATTCAAAGACAGTTTTCTAATCCTTGGAACATTTCTAACAAAGATATATTCAGATATTTTGTATATGAAGTTTTTTATATGTGCGATATTTTACGAAATTATCATATATACTAAAGAAAACCAAAATTATTTCATTTTAAGGAAGCTCATATTCACTGGTAGGCTGCTCTAGTCACGTGAATTATCCGGTTTACTTCGGCTGTGACTAATGCTGGTAGAAGTAACCGTTCTCTAATCTTTCGCAAGCCTTACCAGCAGAACACCTTTCACCGAGCAGCTGCCTCGTGCCTCTACCCGTTACTTCTATTTCAACGTAACTTCGAGGCGTTTCCCTGGGCCATTCCGACCGCTCTCCTTGGGCTACGATGAGCGTGAGCGTTGTTCGTTGGAATGTGGCTTAACTTCGTTGGGGACAACATGAGGGGCTAAACCGCTCTTCACCGCACTGCACTGCCCTGCCTTCCTCTCTTCGGCACCTGTGACTGTGGGAATCCGTGCCTGGACGGGAGTCTTCGCGTCTCCTCTGCGTCGTCAACGGAACTCCCTACTTGATGGCAGCTGAGGTTGGTTCACGTAGACTTGGCGCACGTCAACCAGTGATTTAGCTGCCATTGAGCTTCTATAAGATCCGCTCCCGTAAATTTACCTGGTGAACTAGAACTCTATAACCATAACTGTATAACTATAACTTACCTTGAAACCTTAACGGTATAACTATAACTATAAACCTTAACTGTATAACTATAAATATTAACTTATCACTAGAATTCTTACGTAACTTTATAACCATCTGCCTACAGCGATCACAATAACGGAATGATTTCGTTGATGTGAAATTAATGCATTTTTCTTTCTATTTCACCAGGGCACGATTAACTGAAGTGGCCTGAGAAGATCGCGCCTACTGATCTTCTCCACTTGGTGGCCGTATGCAGCGTCGTCCAAATCTAACGAGCTGCTGGCAATATCTATGTTGTCCACTTAATTATTCGCCTCTTAACTGTAACTTTACGCGAATAAACTCTCCCGGCCATCAAGGTTTATTTTCTCCATTTCGCCTAGTTTTTCGTATATACCGAAATTTTTGGATATGAACTATGATAAAAAAATTAGTATGTAAAAAGGAAAAAGTGACAATATAACTTTGTTAGAAATGTTCCAAGGATTCTAAAACTGTCTTTGTTTTCTTCTTAGCATAAAAACTCAATGACCTCTATTCTTTTGAATTATGAAAGTAAGTAACTTTACGGTACAGGCCAAAAACAAAGTTTTTTGTTGAAATGTGATATAATGGAAAATTTATGTTATTGAATGCTACTTTCATTTTTATTTCGATAATCTCCATGCATAACTTCATATTCACACTGTGATTGTAATTTCCATAAAAAAAATTTTTTTACCTATTTCATAAAAATTATGAAATTTTTTGTTTTCAGTTTAATTCTTATGAAATTTTACTATAATATGTGACTTTTGAAAAGAAACAATTTCTTCTATACATTTTTTTGATTAAGGCCTTAGTTTTTGAAAAAAATGACATATTGATTTTTAGTCCATTGGTATTGCGATTTCAAAAGAATATAACTCATTGAGTTTTTATGCTAGAAGAAAAACAAAAACAGTTTTAGAATCCATTGAACATATCTAACAAAGGTAGGCTCGCAAATTTTCCATTTCTTTTCTTTATAAATGGAGTAGAAAATTAAAGATTTTGGTCCCCTTTTTTCGGGGGGGGGGGGGAATCTATTGTCCATTGTACAGAAAACTTACAGGCTATCCTGTAATCATTTACAGTTAATTAACTTTAAGCTTATTTCCGCATGAACTTAAAATTAAGGACTAAAATTAAATTCAACATTTAACTTATCAGTAAAACTTAATATCTGAATATTAAATCTAAAATGAATGTAGCAAATTTCATTGGCTTAATTTATAAATATTTCTATAACCCAGCTCTAGGCTTGTATTTGGTTCTTGAACTTTAGTTTACCATTCTGAATACAGCCTATTGAATACACCATTTAAGCCAGGCCGCACTTACTTCGTACATTTTCTGGATGCCAATCCAGATCGCCTCCAACCATTGACCACACAACTTGATCATCAACTTTATAACCGAGCCTTCACAGCCTTCGTCTTTTTCACCTGCCTCCGCATCCCCGACGGAACCTCCCGTGCTACCAACGCAGGGACGCCAGCGGATTTTCATCCGCGACGTTTCGCTTCGCTGCGCTTCCCCTCCATCGAGGACTGATCGGACGGAGGATGAGAGGCTGAGGCGCCTTACGTGCTGCTGACTGCTCCACTCACCATCCACTCGCCTGACTGCGCTTCCCGGCATGTTTCGAAGCTGACGAGTACTTGTGGAGGGACGCCGGTGGATTTTCATCCGCGACGCTTCGCATCGCTGCGCTTCCCCTCCATCGAGGACTGAGCAGACGGAGGATGAGAGGCTGAGGCGCCTTACGTGCCACTGACTGCTCCGCAAACCATGCACTCGCCTGACTGCGCTTCCCGGCATGTTCCGAAGCTGACGAGTACTTGTGGAGGTTCGTAAACTACAAGTTCACGACCAATTACTCGTCATGCCGTGAGCTGGGTACTTAGGACCACGTTTCCCCATGCATTCTTAGTAACTATAACTTATGACTAGAAACTTAAAACTTATAACTTGTAACTTACCATATAACTCAAAAACTTATAACTTATAACTTACCATATAACTCAAAAACTTATAACTTATAACTTACCTTATTACTCAAAAACTTATAACGTGTAACTTATCTGAAAACTTTTAACTTATAACTTACCTTATTACTCAAAAACTTATTACGTGTAACTTACCTTAAAACTTATAACTTATAACTTACCTCATAACGATAAACTGTACTACACCTATGATTAAAACCATATCACGACTAACCGCAACTAACTCCACCGAGCACGGCTTGCTTCCTATGACGGCACAGACGCAGACGTCCAGCGCCCGCCTGTCTACCTGAAGTCCAGCTCCGAAGAGTTTATAGTTTGTTGTTTCGTTACACTTAAGCGGTTTGTCCTCTTCTTCCAAATGTCGTGCAGACATTTGTCCTAATAAATCATAGCAATATTTCCCATTACGGAACTCAGACTATTAACTCTCCTATATATTATTAATCAACCTTTTTCTCCTATATCCGTAGCGCCATAGAATTGTTAGGACCAAATAGTCCCCCACCTAAAGGTCCTTTTCCAACAAAAACATAAAAAATGACCATCGGAGAGAAAAGGGGCCTCGGAGGACCCGCTTAACATAACAAAAACATTTTATTTCAACAAAAGAAAGCCTTCCTAACTCAGAGCTCCAATCCTCACATTTCCCCTGGGAGGGCTAATTCTCTGATACAAATGTTATATCCCCCAGAGGGGAATATAATGTTCATATGTTGTAATAATTCATATAATAATGTAATATAGTATTGGAAATAAAGTAATCAATATTTACTCAATTAGTGTTTAGGTATAAATTTAAAATAGAGGCATCTGGAATAACTTTGGTAAATGTTAAGGAGAGGACACTAATGTGTCCTATTGGACACCTTGTGAAATAATCATTTCCCCAAAAAGCCCATTGAATAAAAGTTGTTTAATTTCATCGAATTACCATGATACAGGCAACAGAAATTTGGAATTCCATTAGTGTCCTCTCCTTAATATTTATGATAACTTTTTCGAAAAAAAACAGGAATTACAAAAAAACAATAGAGCCAAAAAAAAAACAATACAAAAAAAATGTCAGTTGTGGTTTTAGAAAAAACCAAGGATTGTTTCGATCCCTGTACCTATTAACTGACATTCTCAACCACAAACTCATATCTCAGCACAGACTTACAGGCAAATAGAAATCTACCGGTCAAAAGTTTCAAGTCACTGTGCAAACGCTGTCTCAGGCAGCAAAAAAATAAGAAAAAAGAAAAAATGTTTATTTCCAAGTTGTCACATGAGATACATGCCAACATATTGGCTTTTAAAAGTTTCTTAAATATAGGGCATCCTAAAACAAATGTTCCATACGAGGAGTACTAATTGACAAACCATCCGAGGTGTACAAGTAGATAAGCCCTACGAGGCATAATAATAGACAAACTATACGAGGTGTACTAATAGACAAACTGTCAGAGGTGTACAAGTAGATAGACCATACGAGGCATATTAATTGACAAAATATACGAGGCGTACTAATAGACAAACCATTCGTGGTGTGCTAGTAGTCTAACAAAAGTTCTATACTAGGAGTACTAATTGACAAACCATCCGAGGTGTACAAATAGATAAGCCATACGAGGCATAATAATAATAGGCAAACTATACGAGGTGTACTAATAGACAAGCTATCAGAGGTGTACAAAATAGATAGACCATACGAGGCATATTAATAGACAAAATATACGAGGCGTACTAATAGACAAACCACACGTGGCTTGCCAATAGTCTATCTCTGTCAAGGGTAGTTGAATGAGAAATTAAAAATATGCCCTAAAAATATGCAAAGCCCTATCACCACCAAAAACATATTTCATATCTTCTCGATATTCATCACATTATGCGGACATGGGTACATGGGATAAAATTGAGATACAGTGTAAGCCGGTTACCACTCATGATTGACAAATATCTACAAAATATTGGTAGAAATGGGTAAACGAACATATATTCAATATCAAAATTCATAGCTTGTACAACATACGGACAGAAAGATAATTTTACTACGATTCATATGCTCAAATTGCACTTTATTTCATTAATTATATATGACATTAATCCGATTCACAGAAACGCCCTCTGGGGAAGTGATAGATCTATTTTTGAATCATTTCGCTATTGCAATAAAATTTATTAACCGAATGGTTTTTGGGTAAAGACATGAAATAGAAACATGTATATCTATTTATGTAGATACATATATATACCTACAAACGTACACACACATATTAATATATATACTTATTGAAAATAAAATATTAGAAAAAAATACATATATAAGATAAAAGATAGAAGCAACCTACCATCTACTACACAGAAAATGACAGCTGAGCTCACTGTAATCCTAAGAAATTTTTCGCAAAAAAAAAAAAGGAAGAGAAGACTTCGAAAAACATAAAAATGAGCTGATGAGCTGGTTTTTAATTTATTCACAGAAATTTTTAAGAAAAATCAGGTTATCGTCAAGAAGCAACACAACTCCTCAGCATTATACGGACATGTGTACGTGGGATAAAATGGAGTAACATTGTGTCCGGATATCACATCTGAGTGGAGAATATTCACAAAATTGGCACATATAGGAAGATTAGGCCTTGATCCAAATGATAATTTTAATTACAGAAATTTAGAGTTTTTTCCGATTTGAAAGTTCAGTGCTAGTGTGCGCTGAACGCACGGAAAAAAATAAAAAGACTAAATGCAATGCTTAAATAACCCCTTTCCCCCCAGCTCAGCCGAAAATCGATTGAAAACATCTTCGAGAATGATTTTGAAATAGCGAGACAACGTTAGCCAAAAATTTAATTCACTATAAACTTTGCACAACCCTCACATCTATAAACCTGTTTATTGGTGTACGCACAAAATGTATTTCATAGTGTATTTGTCATAATACAGAGAAGAGAAAGAACGCTACTCTCACAGGCTACTTATATTGTCACAGGCTACTTATACGATGTTACACATTATATTCACGTGAATTATATCAGTATTTCAGCCACTTTAATTTAATCCACCTCAATTTTCGCAGGAAGTTTGGTAGCACACGTCCTCACTCGACAATGACTCGACAATAAATTATTGAGCGTCGTCAATGACTCGACATTAGTCCCGAGTGCTTGAAACGAGCTAATTGACCGAACTTTTAGGGTAGATTAACTTACGAACAGATATGTTTGAATGTTCGAAACAAATTTTTTGGAAGAATATGTAATACTAGACGAAAAAATATTGCAAATATTTCACACGTGTATGCAAGGCTGTAGGGTGTATTAGATTATGCCTTTATGTTTCTTGATTCTAATTAAAACTGGCAAGGTTAGGGTAATTCAAAGATTGATCCTCGATTGGTCTTCGGTTTATGAACGTTCTATTAATTATCCTTCTCGCATATACTGAATCTTTGATGAATCATGTGCAATTTTTTTCCAAACAAACGTGTTTTTATGGTCAATTCTTACTTTAATGTTGTCAACGATTTTCATAATTTCGTAGCGAAGAATCAATAAAGGAACATATTTACGAATGTTTTACATGAATGATATTCTGCCCGCTGATGCGTTATTTTCGAATTATTAAACTTTGAAGCTGGCTTGTGCGCGCCATGGAAGCGCGCGCGGCTAGCGTAATTTAATTAATAACGGAATCTAACCCCCTATTACAAACGTAAAGAGGTTGGGTCGTGAGGGGTAGCCTCAGTTCTCTTAGTGAAAATTATAAATAAAGGTTTCTAGTAACGTCCGTTTTCATCGACTACAAGGTGGCTGCCGCCATGGCGCCACCCGGTACCCAAGATGGCGGCAGCCATCTTGGAGTCGATGTAAACAAACGTCGCTAGAAACCTTTATTTATAATTTTCACTATAAGAACTGTGGCTACCCCTCACGACCCACCCTCTTTACGTTTGTAATAGGGGGTTAGCTTCCGTTTCTATTGCAAAAACAATGACTGCTTTTGCGCTAAAAAGGCCATTCAGGAGCGCCATTCGTATAACTTCCAACTTAAATAACTCGAAACCTAAGCATTTCCGAGCACATTGTCACTCATGTAAAACGTCTTAAAATCGACTATATTACCTATCTAGAGCTACGAAATTATGAAAATCGTTGACAACATTAAAGTCAATATTGACCTTTTTATTAAATACATTCCTGGTATTTTCAACAAATTTCGTTGATGATGAAGTCTTTACTTTAGATTGAATACGGACAACAATTGATCTATAGTTTTTGTTCTATGAGCTGTGATATGTGACGAATGTTCAAAACGCACACTACGAATGAATTCGTTTTTTAACGGTTGAAATTTGAAATTAGTGGGCATTGCTAAAATATACTAATTCTTATAGCTCAAATATTAAAAAAATAAACTAACAACCTTGTATGACAATTTAGGATTAACTGAGTATTAAAACTGATCATGAAATGAAGTGCATTTGCAGCTTTAACTCCTGTGTGATGTATCAAACTAGTTCGGCTAATGTGTGACATTCATGCGTTGAAGAATGAAATAAGAAGATACCCATCACAATAATAAGCACATTAATGAACTCCAGTAAACGCACAAATATTTTTATTGAACAGCATAGTAAAGTGTTCATTTATTATGTTGTGAACATTTTGGGAGAAGCATGTATGTTAAATTAACTATTCGACATATTTTTTCAAGCATAATGAAGTGTACGCAACAATGTCAAAACACACGTTTGAAGGGTGACGTCCATCCATCATAAGCACGGCGATAATTCGCTGCAGCAAACTACCTGCACCACCAGCAGCACATCACCTGCAGCACATATTTGTGCGGCTGTAAACAACGGATTGCCGTTCTCAAATGTTACGGCCATTAACCAACTGAACATTTTGATCCCCCAAATCATCCATGGCCCACTATGAATTTCACGTCCAAGCTCGACCGAGCGTAGTTATGACCGCGGAAAGAGAGTCTTGTGACCGTGCAGACCAACCAGCCTATAAATCATACATAACCGATCGTCACGTCCTTAATACAACGGCAACACGTCCTTGATTTTCGATTGGGTAGCTTTCGATTACAATGATTACACTTTTCATACGCGTGAGTTTTTCTTCAACCATGTCAGAAGCTTCCGTTTGCAGAGAATGTCAGCCTCGATATTAATAAGATTTAAATATTCCTTTTTCAAATATTCTGCTACAGCTTTTGCATCGCCAGCCAATCATACAGTTAGACCTGCGTTGAGATTGGGTCTGGGTTATTTTCAAGCAGTGCACTCCTCTACGCCAACACTCATAAATCCCAGCACACTAGTAAAATGTAAGAAATTGTAAGAAATATAAATGTAGTACTGGCTGGTCAGGAACGAAAGCCATTTTTATCACTCTAAGATATATTCTATCTCAATTAAATTATTTCTTTGTGAATTACTCTCACAAAAAGAGAATGCAATGTTTTGTTCTTGCCAGTTTCCCTAAATTTGGTGCTCACCATAGCTAAATTGGTCTCATATTACAATGGCTATTTTTTGCAGTAAAAACTAGCTCGATTTAGTTATGTCTATCCAATGTGATTTATTTTTTGGCATGGATATATTAATAGTTGATTCAGTTTTTTTACGTTTATGTAGACAATATACATGTTTCACACTATTAAGATTTCTGCGAAATTTGAAGTTTAGTACCACTAAGTAAGATCTGATCTGCAATAATCGTGTTTTTCCAGTCGTAATTAACAGACATTAAAGCGATATAATTTCCTTTAAGGTGATATAACATAATTCCTATATTGTTTCTGATTTCGAACGACGGAAAAAATGCATTCTGTTTATCAGTAAAAAACGTGACCTGCTTTATCGATGTCGAGGCTTTTACTGTTCCTTTTGAACCACATCGTAACTTTTCCATTCATTGTCTTCATTCCAAATACCATTGCGCTATGATTATGAATTAGAACATGTATAAAAATTACTTTTCTGCCAATTTTAATGAAGATCAGAATGATATTACTTAACTGTTACAAAAATTCCAGGATATTTTACTACTAACTCAGGACCACATGAGATGTTCCGTTGAACGTTTGTCTTTCTGGTGGAATCTCCCTTGGCCGCCCGTACTTTTTGGTCGCACTGGATCGCTTCGTTGTAGAAAACAATCTGAACACTTTTTTGCCGTTGCTTGCCTTGTAATTCTACTTCCACTAAAAGAAATACCCAGACCAAGCTGCTACGTTAGGGAACTTTTCACACTCATTCCGCAGAAAATGAGTGTTTAGAGTTTTACCCAGAGTTCCCTAATTTAGCTCTAAGCCCTTGTAGGGAAACCTTTACGTGAGAACTGTCAAATTCTCCCGTAAATTTAGGGTAAATTGCAATTCTCATTTACTTGATTCTTTCATTAAAATTTTTCAAACATGTTTGAAAATAAATTGGATTTTCAAGTTGAAAGATGTAATTAAATATTGTGGTCCCTATTCAGAATTTCTTCTTCGAGAAAAATAATTCCCGTTAGAAGGATCTTCTCTCCGTAGCAGGCAATTGGTTGAATGCTACGTAGATGAGCATAGAAACGCGTAAATGGGTTAGCGTCGAAAAGCTCATCGAAAGAAGAAATGGAAGACACTCTTAGATTAATTGCAATTTTTTTCACATCTATTTTTAATTTTACCAAATTAACAACTTTTAAATCGATTCGTCGCTGCATCAATTCAATAACAATGTTTATAGATTTCCAAGATTGGAAAACAACACACTTTTCATTGAAAATTTCTCGATTTAATGAAGTATATTAACTATTTAGAGTTACAGGCGAACACAGAATGTGGGACAACTTCAACTTTAATGAGTCGCGAATGCATTGCCTTACTATGTACTATACTTAAATAGTGGTAGAATTTTTCAATAGAAGTGAAATTTTTTAAATCATGAACGGTTTTCTGACCTTAAGTGCCTGGAATTTTTCCGGAGCCTTTGGGTTCTACAGTATCTACTCCTATCTGTTTTGCACACTGCGCCGCACCAAACCGATACTGTAGAAAACGTCCGCTCAATTGAATTACAAGCTAATGGCTAACACTGAGGATGTACTGTAGAGCGAGTGTGCAAGAACATTTGGTAAACGGATTTTGTCGTTGTCTTTTGTTATTGTTGACATATCTGCCACTTTTTATTTGGTTTTATGGAGAATGACAGTGAATCAGTGGAAAGCAGGAAGCATCTGAGTGTTTGATATCAATTTACTAGTCTGCAAATAATTTAATACGAGATGATTAATAATATGAGCATTTCTAATGCTTTAAATCAGAGTAATTTTGAGCTTCTGTCGTTTTGGGTGGGGAATTAGTTTACATCATGTTTTCCTGCGTCCAAGAAAATTGCACTGAGTCACTGAGCATCCTTCAGGGTGCATAGGATAGGCGATATGTTTGTCTTCTTATGCTTTGGAAAATCTTGCTCCGTGGGGAGATAATGTTAGGATGTTTCAGCTGTATAGAAACGCCTCCGGGCAGTGGCGCAGTCAGCCGAAAATTTTGGGGGCGGCCAAGATCCGCGACAAATAATTTCGGGGGGGCATGGCCCAGGGCCCTCTCCCCATGCAGGGCCTCCCCTGGCTGCGCTACTGCCTTCGGGACTTCTGTTTTCGTGCCAATTTTATTTTTCAGTTCTCATGCTTCCAACATCATCTCTTTTTTAACATTTATATCTCTTCTTTCTTATCTTAGTGTTTCTATGCCCCCACAGGGTGATACAACTATTTGAAATACGATACGCTGTTTTTCATGTTTTGTTGAGAACCATCGAATTTTGGGTCAACGCTGTCTATTTCTAACGCAACTTTACCTTTTTCCTCCAACTTTAGTCGTGTTCCGTAGCTTTTTTCTTAATTTATTGTTCCCATGCCCATGGATCTTTCATGGGAATAGTTTGTGCTTAGATTTTGCGTTTTTTAAAATTCCATTCTAAATAGTGCATGCCTTCTTCTTTTCTCTCTTTGGTACGCCTGTTTTAGCGATTAGGGAAGCTTGAAAAACTTATCTAATATAATAGTTTAATTTATTGTTGTTTCTGTGAGCACCTTGTGTGGGTACGCACCATGTGCGTAGATTCTATACGTTCACTTAAATTTCATACTTGATGGTGCTTTCCTCCTACATCTCCATGAAAACATTTGTCGTGGTTTAGGAGTCTTTTGTTGTGCTTAGGGAATCTTGAAATAACTTTTAATTCAGTTTAGAAAATTTTTGCAGCATAAGCTTGCTTCGCTAGAAAGCACTCAGTAAACATTATGAAAATGGAAAACCTTTGAGCTATTGAAATTTGTATTATTTAGATCAAAGTTTCATCGTTTCGCTTTAACCCTTTAAAGTGCGTATTTTGTACTCTATATATTACTGTTATCACAACCACCATCATTAAACTGGCACCAGGATCAGGAAGTCACCGATCTCAAGATGCGGTCGGCAGTGAACTCCTAAGAACACATCAGGCAACTAATTTAACGAGAAAACTATGTATTGAGGTCATTTTCGACAGAGAACCGTATAGTCCACTAGGGCGTTAAAGCGTTTTAGTTAGTATGGTCAGTAAATTGTATCTCGAAATAACTGATTTCATTTCCGCAATGCAATGTCATCAGCGGGACAATAGACAAGCTCTGACCAGAAAGGAAGACATGTACGAGTATGAGCATTGCTGAAATAGGTTATTTTTTAAGATTTATCGTAACTTCAGTCATGCAGAACCCGCCACTTTTATTATTTATTAATAACTACCGGATACAGTTATGAAACCTACTGCTACATCCAATAGTCAGGAATTTCTGTGGTACTACACTCGCGGAAAACCTTGAAAGTGGCAGAAATAACATCCACATCAGAGATTTTCATGCATAAAGTATTCTTGCCTCAGACTTGACCATTGGTCATGAATATTTACTGTTAGCTATTTTAGTATCACCGGATTGACCGTTTTTTTCCATGGGATGGGGTACGTATCAAGGTACATTGTCGATTTTTGCTCTCAAGTTATTCCGTTTTTTGATGGTGATTCGAAATAGAAAACAATTTTTACAGTTTTTGTTTCTCAAGCTCGACTTTCTCAATAATTCAAAAGCGATTACGGTTTTCATTATTTTTAGTTTGCAGGACTTCCTTTTTTCTCAGCATTTTGTTCAGACGTCTTAAAATTTTACGGTTATTTATTACAGTGCATGTGCTATTTTTCCAGACCAATGTCCTCAAGCTTTAGCCTTTTCAATGAAATTTGGACGCTAAGCATCTGACAACCTTGCGAAGCCGGGTGTTCTAATTTTATTCGAAAAAGTTCCTAGTGCATTATTTTTCTAAAGTTATCAGCACCTTCAGCAATACAGAAAATAGTCGTTTGGTACAAGCGTGATATAGAGTTCGAACAGGCATAAAATTTATTACTGCGTCTTCTTGTCAGACATGCGAACCTCACAGGACGACTGTCAACTGCTTCACTGATGTCGCCGTGAAGCCTAACAGAGGGTACGAACTTAATCTGCAGTACCCTCAAACGTAAAGATATCATGCCTCGGGTTTGATAGATTGTGCCACGGACATCTTCAATTTATTACCGTCTTGGTTTCTTCGGTTTGATCGTACTTTCATGTGGTAGATTACGATGCATCAGTGTTTCAAGTTCTTACGTTTGTTCGTTTTTTAGCCGAGATTCGCGAGATATCCTATTTTACACCGATTTATTCAGTTGTGTTACTGTTTTCCCATGGAGATTCAGAAGAGAGAGCAAGGTTTTCACCGCTCATCCCACATTACTTTAGAAAAGATTACGGTTAATCACAGTCTTTCCGTTTAAGGTTTACTGATGTTTTTATGATTTTCTGTTTGCATTGAAATTTTCAGACATTTTACCGTGAAATCTCTGTTATTTTTTAGAGCGTACACTACCCGTCTCAACATTTATTCCCTAATACTTCTGACTGGAAAAATTCTGGGAGAGTCATTTTTGGCCTCAGGTCAAGATTTCCAAAGGCGTTCCTGAATCACACAACATACAGCCGCAGGTAGTGCGTCACATTGCGGTTAATCATAGAAGTAAGGGCAACTGAAGGAAGGACATGTACAGCTGTTAATAATTGCAACGCAAGTGAAGACCTTCACATTTCTCTTCAGAAAGTTCTTATTTTCTTCAAAACCATTCCTAATTTATTTATGAAATCAATGCAGAACATTAAAAGAAAAAGGATCATGAAATGAGATCTATGTATAATATGTAAGACACTTCGGTAAGTCTAGGCGAACATAGGTTTAAAATCCCCTCGTAGTTCCATAGAATATATTTTAGAGTAGATAAAGCTTATGTTTACCATTTTATATTAAAAAATTGTACCAGATATTGATGATTGACTGCTCTGTATCTATTCAAGAAATAAAAAAATACTCTCCTACATTTAAAAATCAGCCCATCATTTGAAACTCAAAGAAAATCACAGCAAATGATGCTGTGTTAACGCACGAAACTTACCCGCTCGTTCTTATGCCATGATTCTGTTTAACTGTTATTTTATTTTAGTAAAAAGTCGATCATTCACTGATTTATATTCCTAAATGTGTTGCTGTTTTGCCCCGTAGTTCTATGCGTTTAACTAAGCCAATTGGTTGTTTAATGAACTTATGATTTATATCCCAAGATCAACTATCTTAATTACGGAGTTTCGCTGGTCTGGTCGACCAGCTGTGCAGCTGCCGAGATAAGCGTGCACTTCCATTTGGATTATTTTCCCTCCTTTCTTCATTATCTTTCCTGCCGTGAGTACTTTTCCTCTACTTATTTACACTTTCTTCTAAGTCACTTATTTCCCAGGTTTATAATGCAGTGGGAGTCATTTTCAGGTCAAGTTTGATTTGTAGTCATTTTGTGGTTTGAATTATTGTAAAGCTTGATATTATTTTATATAATTCTTTTCGAGAACAAAATCAGTCGATAATGCTATGATTTTTCAACGAATAATATTTCAATTGCTCGCCGTTGCCTTATAAAAAGCGGAGTGGTGGCTTTGCAGAGGGGAATAAGAAATAGAACAATTTAAAACACTCAATGAAGTTAATTGACGGCAGAATCTACTCTGTTCCTCCACCATGGGAGGATTTGCAGGCTAGTTTATTTCATAAATAAAGATGAATCAGTTGTGGTGATCCCAGCGGCAAGCCGCGGACCCCCACAAGACCTGAGAAAAGCTGCCTCCAGACTACAACCGCATCCGTTCCAGAGCACCTCCGGACCCGAAGCGCCTAGTCAACCAAACACGGGACCTGAGAGAAGCCGCCTCGCGACTATGAGAAAAGGTGCCCGTAAGCTACAACGGCTTCCTGCCTCCAGCACCACAGGCCCACAAACTCGCGACCAATCAGGACTCACGCCCGGACTCAGGGCTTGCACTCGAGGCCTACATAAGGCGACCCCAACAAGGCTCGCTCTCACTCAAGCCCTCGTCCTCGTTCAAGTCACATCTCCAGCACCAGCCTCGTGTTCCTGCATCTAGCTTCCGAGATCGACTTTGTCTCTCGCGTACCTGCACCAAGCTCCGGAGACCGGCCCTGCCTATCGACGCCCCAAGGTGTTGCAAGGTCTTAAACCTAGTAGCGTCTTGACGCTTCAAGGTGTTTCAAAGCCTTAAAAAAGTCACGTTGCAACGCCCCGCGCCGGCGTCGTCGGCCAAGCCGCTCTACGACATCTCTCGCCCGCTCCGGCCGGCTAGCCTCGCCGTAGCTACTTATCAGCTACCACGGTGAACCGCGTGGCGGCCGGGCCCGACCCAGCTGACTAGCCTCGTCTCGGCGCCCCGCTAGCACCAGCTGACCTGTTCGTAACAGTCGCACGACGTAGCACCAATCATCACGTCTCGCCGCTGCGTTCGTAAGTAGCGTCCTCGCGGACGTTACCCGCTATTGGCGCTTGTTTCATTCATTACGTAAATTCTCGCATAGTATTGTATTTCAATCATCACGTATTAGTGCTATTCTCGCATAGGATTGTGTTTCAATCATTACGTAATTTATGTCATTTTCGAATAGGATGGTATTTCAATCATCACGTATTAGTACTATTCTCGCATAGGATTGTGTTTCAATCATTACGTCATTCCCGAACAGGATTGTGCTTCAATCATCACGTATTTGTGCTATTCTCGCGTAGGATTGTGTTTCAATCATTACGTCATTCCCGAATAGGATTGTGCTTCAATCATCACGTATTTGTGCTATTCTCGCATAGGATTGTGTTTCAATCATTACGTCATTCCCGAATAGGATTGTGCTTCAATCATCAAGTATTTGTGCTATTCTCGCATAGGATTGTGTTTCAATTTATGTCATTCTCGAATAGGATTGTACTCCAATCACCACATACTTGTGCTATTCTCACATAGGATTGTGTTTCAATCATTACGTACTTCTCAAATAGTATTGTATTTCAACCATCACGTATTAGTGCTGTGTTCCAATCATTACGTGATTTACGAGTAACGAACAGTGCTCATAGTAGTCACCGAGGGCCCAGTGTAATGGCCCGTGTTCCGTGTACCTGACAGTCACCAATATAATTACCGTGTTACCCCCGTGTTGTCCATATCCTGCCGAATACGGTTGTACCTCAGGCACTCGCTTCGGGCTATCCTATCACGAAAAAGATAGCTCAAGGTCTGCCCGAAGCGTGTTGCAGCCTGGGGGAGAACACCACACTGGTTGACCCCAGAGGTATTCGGCAGGCAATAGGAGGCATGGCTGGGAAAGATATCCGGTTGCCCGCATTCAGCGGAGATGTGAAAGGATGGTTACTGCATTGCGACGTGTTCCTCGCACAAGTACCAAACCTGGACGACGGCGCAAAGTTCGGAGCGTTACTAGGAGGACTCCCAACACACATCGTATCCGAGATCCAAGAAATACTCCTGAACCCACCGGCAAACGACAAATACGACGCATTAAAAACCGCATTAACGCACCGTTTCGTGCGACACGACGAGGAAGCAAACTACGACACCATCGTCAAAACTACCATGGGAGACAATACGCCATCAGAATTGCTCCTCGAAATGAAACGACTGAACAGCTGCAGGCAAGCACCCCTACCACCGTCCGTCATCCGTTCCATGCACCTCGCAAAGCTACCAATCACAGCACAACCGCTGATCGAGGCACTAGGCAGGGGAAAAACGGACGAAGAATACAGAGTAATCGTAGATCAGATCATAGCAAGGCAAACCGCTTGCCAAACTGCCATGAGTGAACCCATCGCCGTAACTGCCATCAAACAACCACCATCTCTTACCGTCTCAAGAGCGGAATTTGACAAAGCCCTACAGGAAATAGCAGAACTCAAGAAAATGCTGGCAAACGCTTTACGCCCACAGGAAAACAAGAAGCAAGCAGAAGATTGGCGAAACCAAACCCCAGGACCTAGGTACGGAAACAGAAGCAATACAACAATCAAGCAGGACCAAACAATCTGCTATTACCACCAAACTTTCGGTAACCGAGCAAGAAACTGTACCCAACCTTGCAAGTTTCGCGGGAAACGACGACCGCGGAGAATGGTAAACGCCCCAGTCTCCGCACAGACAAAAAAAGGCGAGCTAATGTACGTCACAGACACCGGCAACGTACGATACCTCATCGACACCGGTTCAGCCGTCAGCCTAGTACCAGCTAAAAAGAAACACACGCTCAAACCCCCGTCCTACGACTTACTCGCCGCCAACAACACCCCCATAGCTTCTTACGGGACGACTGAGCGCATCATCCTGCTCAACCCCCTATGGCCCGTAAGTTGGAACTTCATAGAAGCGGACGTGGGACAACCGATCATTGGCATGGATTTCCTCGCCGCACACCAGCTAAGCGTCGACACCGCAAACGCAAGCCTATACGCCCAAACTTCCGGAACCAAAGTACCCTGCAAACGTGTCGTTTCAAGAAGCCAACGAGTGCACAGGATCGAACACCAAACCGCCCTGGAATTCAACACATTGTACGAGGAATACCCCGGAATACTACCGACCTCCCAACACATCCGGCACACACAAAAGAAAATCGACGTAGAACACCACATCGAAACAACCGGACCCCCAGTATATGCACGACCAAGGAGACTGTCTCTGGAAAAATTGGAAGTGGCGCGACAAGAATTCAAGGAAATGCTGGAACATGGCATCATCAGGCCGTCGAAGAGCGCCTGGGCATCACCCATGCACATGGTACCAAAGGCAGCCGAACCCGGGGCATGGAGAATCTGCGGAGACTACAGACGACTGAACGCAAGCACCAAACCTGACCGTTACCCAATACCACACTGTCAAGACTTCCATTACAAACTGCATAACAAAACAATCTTCTCCAAAATCGACCTCGTCAAAGCCTATCACCAAATACCCGTCAAAAACGAGGACATCCAGAAAACGGCCATCACCACACCATTTGGGCTGTACGAATACACCGTGATGTCATTCGGGCTGCGGAACGCAGCCCAAACCTTCCAACGATACATCGACGCGGTAACAAGAGACATGGACTTCGTAACGGCATACATCGACGACATACTGATAGCGTCCGCAAACGCAGAGAAGCACCAAAAACACCTCCGACAACTCTTCCAACGGCTACAAGGAGAAGGACTGCGCGTGCACCCCGCCAAGTGCATTTTCGGAGTGCCCGAGCTAGACTTTCTCGGACACAGAGTGTCAGCCGGCGGAATCTCACCACTCCCTCAGAAAATAGAGGAAATATGCAGTTTTCCCCAACCAGCAACAGTAAAAAAGCTACGACAATTCCTAGGAATAGTCAACTATTACCACCGATTCCTCCCAGCCGCAGCAGAAAAGATGCAAGCTCTGACCGGATTGACAAAAGGATACTCCAAAAACTCAAAGAAAATTATCAACTGGACAACAGAACTAGACGCAGCGTTCACTAGCCTAAAACGCGAGATCTCGCAACTCACCTTGCTAGCGCACCCCGCTCCAGAAGGCAAAAGCACCTTAATCACAGACGCATCAGGAACCGCAGTCGGCGCCGTACTACAACAAAAAGTCGGGCAAGAACAGCGCCCCGTAGCATTTTTCTCCAAAAAACTAGACGACACCCAACGTAAATACAGCACCTACGACCGCGAACTAATGGCGATATTCCTCGCAGTGAAACACTTCGAGCATTTTTTGGAAGGCCGAAGCTTCGAAATCAGGACAGACCATAAACCGCTCTGTTTTGCCCTGCAAAAAGCCACGGAAGGCAACAGCCCCCGGGTAGCAAGACAGCTTTCCTACCTCTCACAGTTCGAATGCGAAATCAAGCACATCAGCGGCGACAACAACACGGTCGCAGACGCGCTATCACGTCTGGTGTCAACAATAATACCTAAAGGACCCGCGATCAACTACGACAAAATAATGACCGAACAAAACAGAGACGCAGAATTAGAAGAACTGCTGCACCCAGCATCAAAGAACGCGCTCAAACTACGCCCCATAATCAGACAGACCGGTAAACCACCCCTCTGGTGCGACGTGTCAACAGGCCTACGAAGGCCATACATCCCGGAATGCTGCAGAAAGAACGTATTTCAGCATTTCCACGGGGCGAGTCATCCCGGCATACAAGCAACAAGGGACCTCTTGAGGCAGCGAGTAATCTGGCCCGGACTCAACAAAGACGTCGGCAAGTGGACACGCGAGTGCATTCCATGCCAGACAAGCAAAATAATAAGGCACACCAAATGCCCGCCCGGGAAGATGCCGGTACCCAAGGAACGGTTCCAGACGATACACATCGATATCGTCGGACCACTACCCGTGTCACAAAACAAACGGTACCTGCTGACGTGCATTGACCGCTTCACCAGATGGTGCACCGCTACCCCAATGGCCGATTGTACGGCAGAAACAACAGCACGGGCATTCCTAAATGACTGGGTAGCATCATTCGGCGCTCCAACAACAATCATCACGGACCAAGGCGTCCAGTTCGAGTATAACTTATGGAAAAACTTGCTGACGGCGCTGGGCGCTGAGAGACAGCGAACGACAGCGTACCACCCGCAGAGCAACGGACTGGTGGAGAGGATGCACAGAAGATTGAAGGAGGCGTTAAAAGCTACAGTCACTGACGCAGACTGGGCAGACGCACTACCCCTCATACTGCTTAACATCCGAGCCACGCCACACACGGACGCAAACATCTCCCCCGCCGAAATGGTATACGGACAAACATTGCGCCTCGCAGGAGAGCTACCCGAGAAAGAAAAAGGAGACCGGCCCGCCAGAGAATTTCTACAATGCCTAAAAAAACGAGTGACAAACCTGCAGCCAATACTGCCCCGACAACAGGGACCCCAAAAAGCCAATGTCCCGAGCGCTCTATACAAGGCGACCAACGTCTTCGTGAAACACGGGGGGCACAGAAGACCCTTACAGAAACCCTACGCAGGTCCCTTTCCCGTGCTCCAAAGGACACCAAACTACATCACCGTAGATATACAAGGAAAAAAAGCTAACATCGCGACGGAAAGGGTCAAAGCAGCGTACCTACCCACTAACGAGGATAAACCTCAACAACAGGCTAAGGCACCGAGAGCAACAAACTACGAAGTATACGAGGGAGTTCCGTTCCCTGGAACAGGCACAGCAATCCCTAAAACAGCAAAACAGGCAGTATTCACTAAATACGGCAGAGAAAGCAGACCACCAGTGAGGTACTAAGTGTTTTTAAAAAAAAAAGAAGAAAAAAAAAAAAAAAAAAAAACACAGGAGAGGGACACCTGTGGTGATCCCAGCGGCAAGCCGCGGACCCCCACAAGACCTGAGAAAAGCTGCCTCCAGACTACAACCGCATCCGTTCCAGAGCACCTCCGGACCCGAAACGCCTAGTAAACCAAACACGGGACCTGAGAGAAGCCGCCTCGCGACTATGAGAAAAGGTGCCCGTAAGCTACAACGGCTTCCTGCCTCCAGCACCACAGGCCCACAAACTCGCGACCAATCAGGACTCACGCCCGGACTCAGGGCTTGCACTCGAGGCCTACATAAGGCGACCCCAACAAGGCTCGCTCTCACTCAAGCCCTCGTCCTCGTTCAAGTCACATCTCCAGCACCAGCCTCGTGTTCCTGCATCTAGCTTCCGAGATCGACTTTGTCTCTCGCGTACCTGCACCAAGCTCCGGAGACCGGCCCTGCCTATCGACGCCCCAAGGTGTTGCAAGGTCTTAAACCTAGTAGCGTCTTGACGCTTCAAGGTGTTTCAAAGCCTTAAAAAAGTCACGTTGCAACGCCCCGCGCCGGCGTCGTCGGCCAAGCCGCTCTACGACATCTCTCGCCCGCTCCGGCCGGCTAGCCTCGCCGTAGCTACTTATCAGCTACCACGGTGAACCGCGTGGCGGCCGGGCCCGACCCAGCTGACTAGCCTCGTCTCGGCGCCCCGCTAGCACCAGCTGACCTGTTCGTAACAGTCGCACGACGTAGCACCAATCATCACGTCTCGCCGCTGCGTTCGTAAGTAGCGTCCTCGCGGACGTTACCCGCTATTGGCGCTTGTTTCATTCATTACGTAAATTCTCGCATAGTATTATATTTCAATCATCACGTATTAGTGCTATTCTCGCATAGGATTGTGTTTCAATCATTACGTAATTTATGTCATTTTCGAATAGGATGGTATTTCAATCATCACGTATTAGTACTATTCTCGCATAGGATTGTGTTTCAATCATTACGTCATTCCCGAACAGGATTGTGCTTCAATCATCACGTATTTGTGCTATTCTCGCGTAGGATTGTGTTTCAATCATTACGTCATTCCCGAATAGGATTGTGCTTCAATCATCACGTATTTGTGCTATTCTCGCATAGGATTGTGTTTCAATCATTACGTCATTCCCGAATAGGATTGTGCTTCAATCATCAAGTATTTGTGCTATTCTCGCATAGGATTGTGTTTCAATTTATGTCATTCTCGAATAGGATTGTACTCCAATCACCACATACTTGTGCTATTCTCACATAGGATTGTGTTTCAATCATTACGTACTTCTCAAATAGTATTGTATTTCAACCATCACGTATTAGTGCTGTGTTCCAATCATTACGTGATTTACGAGTAACGAACAGTGCTCATAGTAGTCACCGAGGGCCCAGTGTAATGGCCCGTGTTCCGTGTACCTGACAGTCACCAATATAATTACCGTGTTACCCCCGTGTTGTCCATATCCTGCCGAATACGGTTGTACCTCAGGCACTCGCTTCGGGCTATCCTATCACGAAAAAGATAGCTCAAGGTCTGCCCGAAGCGTGTTGCAGCCTGGGGGAGAACACCACACTGGTTGACCCCAGAGGTATTCGGCAGGCAATAGGAGGCATGGCTGGGAAAGATATCCGGTTGCCCGCATTCAGCGGAGATGTGAAAGGATGGTTACTGCATTGCGACGTGTTCCTCGCACAAGTACCAAACCTGGACGACGGCGCAAAGTTCGGAGCGTTACTAGGAGGACTCCCAACACACATCGTATCCGAGATCCAAGAAATACTCCTGAACCCACCGGCAAACGACAAATACGACGCATTAAAAACCGCATTAACGCACCGTTTCGTGCGACACGACGAGGAAGCAAACTACGACACCATCGTCAAAACTACCATGGGAGACAATACGCCATCAGAATTGCTCCTCGAAATGAAACGACTGAACAGCTGCAGGCAAGCACCCCTACCACCGTCCGTCATCCGTTCCATGCACCTCGCAAAGCTACCAATCACAGCACAACCGCTGATCGAGGCACTAGGCAGGGGAAAAACGGACGAAGAATACAGAGTAATCGTAGATCAGATCATAGCAAGGCAAACCGCTTGCCAAACTGCCATGAGTGAACCCATCGCCGTAACTGCCATCAAACAACCACCATCTCTTACCGTCTCAAGAGCGGAATTTGACAAAGCCCTACAGGAAATAGCAGAACTCAAGAAAATGCTGGCAAACGCTTTACGCCCACAGGAAAACAAGAAGCAAGCAGAAGATTGGCGAAACCAAACCCCAGGACCTAGGTACGGAAACAGAAGCAATACAACAATCAAGCAGGACCAAACAATCTGCTATTACCACCAAACTTTCGGTAACCGAGCAAGAAACTGTACCCAACCTTGCAAGTTTCGCGGGAAACGACGACCGCGGAGAATGATAAACGCCCCAGTCTCCGCACAGACAAAAAAAGGCGAGCTAATGTACGTCACAGACACCGGCAACGTACGATACCTCATCGACACCGGTTCAGCCGTCAGCCTAGTACCAGCTAAAAAGAAACACACGCTCAAACCCCCGTCCTACGACTTACTCGCCGCCAACAACACCCCCATAGCTTCTTACGGGACGACTGAGCGCATCATCCTGCTCAACCCCCTATGGCCCGTAAGTTGGAACTTCATAGAAGCGGACGTGGGACAACCGATCATTGGCATGGATTTCCTCGCCGCACACCAGCTAAGCGTCGACACCGCAAACGCAAGCCTATACGCCCAAACTTCCGGAACCAAAGTACCCTGCAAACGTGTCGTTTCAAGAAGCCAACGAGTGCACAGGATCGAACACCAAACCGCCCTGGAATTCAACACATTGTACGAGGAATACCCCGGAATACTACCGACCTCCCAACACATCCGGCACACACAAAAGAAAATCGACGTAGAACACCACATCGAAACAACCGGACCCCCAGTATATGCACGACCAAGGAGACTGTCTCTGGAAAAATTGGAAGTGGCGCGACAAGAATTCAAGGAAATGCTGGAACATGGCATCATCAGGCCGTCGAAGAGCGCCTGGGCATCACCCATGCACATGGTACCAAAGGCAGCCGAACCCGGGGCATGGAGAATCTGCGGAGACTACAGACGACTGAACGCAAGCACCAAACCTGACCGTTACCCAATACCACACTGTCAAGACTTCCATTACAAACTGCATAACAAAACAATCTTCTCCAAAATCGACCTCGTCAAAGCCTATCACCAAATACCCGTCAAAAACGAGGACATCCAGAAAACGGCCATCACCACACCATTTGGGCTGTACGAATACACCGTGATGTCATTCGGGCTGCGGAACGCAGCCCAAACCTTCCAACGATACATCGACGCGGTAACAAGAGACATGGACTTCGTAACGGCATACATCGACGACATACTGATAGCGTCCGCAAACGCAGAGAAGCACCAAAAACACCTCCGACAACTCTTCCAACGGCTACAAGGAGAAGGACTGCGCGTGCACCCCGCCAAGTGCATTTTCGGAGTGCCCGAGCTAGACTTTCTCGGACACAGAGTGTCAGCCGGCGGAATCTCACCACTCCCTCAGAAAATAGAGGAAATATGCAGTTTTCCCCAACCAGCAACAGTAAAAAAGCTACGACAATTCCTAGGAATAGTCAACTATTACCACCGATTCCTCCCAGCCGCAGCAGAAAAGATGCAAGCTCTGACCGGATTGACAAAAGGATACTCCAAAAACTCAAAGAAAATTATCAACTGGACAACAGAACTAGACGCAGCGTTCACTAGCCTAAAACGCGAGATCTCGCAACTCACCTTGCTAGCGCACCCCGCTCCAGAAGGCAAAAGCACCTTAATCACAGACGCATCAGGAACCGCAGTCGGCGCCGTACTACAACAAAAAGTCGGGCAAGAACAGCGCCCCGTAGCATTTTTCTCCAAAAAACTAGACGACACCCAACGTAAATACAGCACCTACGACCGCGAACTAATGGCGATATTCCTCGCAGTGAAACACTTCGAGCATTTTTTGGAAGGCCGAAGCTTCGAAATCAGGACAGACCATAAACCGCTCTGTTTTGCCCTGCAAAAAGCCACGGAAGGCAACAGCCCCCGGGTAGCAAGACAGCTTTCCTACCTCTCACAGTTCGACTGCGAAATCAAGCACATCAGCGGCGACAACAACACGGTCGCAGACGCGCTATCACGTCTGGTGTCAACAATAATACCTAAAGGACCCGCGATCAACTACGACAAAATAATGACCGAACAAAACAGAGACGCAGAATTAGAAGAACTGCTGCACCCAGCATCAAAGAACGCGCTCAAACTACGCCCCATAATCAGACAGACCGGTAAACCACCCCTCTGGTGCGACGTGTCAACAGGCCTACGGAGGCCATACATCCCGGAATGCTGCAGAAAGAACGTATTTCAGCATTTCCACGGGGCGAGTCATCCCGGCATACAAGCAACAAGGGACCTCTTGAGGCAGCGAGTAATCTGGCCCGGACTCAACAAAGACGTCGGCAAGTGGACACGCGAGTGCATTCCATGCCAGACAAGCAAAATAATAAGGCACACCAAATGCCCGCCCGGGAAGATGCCGGTACCCAAGGAACGGTTCCAGACGATACACATCGATATCGTCGGACCACTACCCGTGTCACAAAACAAACGGTACCTGCTGACGTGCATTGACCGCTTCACCAGATGGTGCACCGCTACCCCAATGGCCGATTGTACGGCAGAAACAACAGCACGGGCATTCCTAAAAGACTGGGTAGCATCATTCGGCGCTCCAACAACAATCATCACGGACCAAGGCGTCCAGTTCGAGTCTAACTTATGGAAAAACTTGCTGACGGCGCTGGGCGCTGAGAGACAGCGAACGACAGCGTACCACCCGCAGAGCAACGGACTGGTGGAGAGGATGCACAGAAGATTGAAGGAGGCGTTAAAAGCTACAGTCACTGACGCAGACTGGGCAGACGCACTACCCCTCATACTGCTTAACATCCGAGCCACGCCACACACGGACGCAAACATCTCCCCCGCCGAAATGGTATACGGACAAACATTGCGCCTCGCAGGAGAGCTACCCGAGAAAGAAAAAGGAGACCGGCCCGCCAGAGAATTTCTACAATGCCTAAAAAAACGAGTGACAAACCTGCAGCCAATACTGCCCCGACAACAGGGACCCCAAAAAGCCAATGTCCCGAGCGCTCTATACAAGGCGACCAACGTCTTCGTGAAACACGGGGGGCACAGAAGACCCTTACAGAAACCCTACGCAGGTCCCTTTCCCGTGCTCCAAAGGACACCAAACTACATCACCGTAGATATACAAGGAAAAAAAGCTAACATCGCGACGGAAAGGGTCAAAGCAGCGTACCTACCCACTAACGAGGATAAACCTCAACAACAGGCTAAGGCACCGAGAGCAACAAACTACGAAGTATACGAGGGAGTTCCGTTCCCTGGAACAGGCACAGCAATCCCTAAAACAGCAAAACAGGCAGTATTCACTAAATACGGCAGAGAAAGCAGACCACCAGTGAGGTACTAAGTGTTTTTAAAAAAAAAAGAAGAAAAAAAAAAAAAAAAAAACACAGGAGAGGGACACCTGTGGTGATCCCAGCGGCAAGCCGCGGACCCCCACAAGACCTGAGAAAAGCTGCCTCCAGACTACAACCGCATCCGTTCCAGAGCACCTCCGGACCCGAAGCGCCTAGTAAACCAAACACGGGACCTGAGAGAAGCCGCCTCGCGACTATGAGAAAAGGTGCCCGTAAGCTACAACGGCTTCCTGCCTCCAGCACCACAGGCCCACAAACTCGCGACCAATCAGGACTCACGCCCGGACTCAGGGCTTGCACTCGAGGCCTACATAAGGCGACCCCAACAAGGCTCGCTCTCACTCAAGCCCTCGTCCTCGTTCAAGTCACATCTCCAGCACCAGCCTCGTGTTCCTGCATCTAGCTTCCGAGATCGACTTTGTCTCTCGCGTACCTGCACCAAGCTCCGGAGACCGGCCCTGCCTATCGACGCCCCAAGGTGTTGCAAGGTCTTAAACCTAGTAGCGTCTTGACGCTTCAAGGTGTTTCAAAGCCTTAAAAAAGTCACGTTGCAACGCCCCGCGCCGGCGTCGTCGGCCAAGCCGCTCTACGACATCTCTCGCCCGCTCCGGCCGGCTAGCCTCGCCGTAGCTACTTATCAGCTACCACGGTGAACCGCGTGGCGGCCGGGCCCGACCCAGCTGACTAGCCTGTTCTCGGCGCCCCGCTAGCACCAGCTGACCTGTTCGTAACAGTCGCACGACGTAGCACCAATCATCACGTCTTGCCGCTGCGTTCGTAAGTAGCGTCCTCGCGGACGTTACCCGCTATTGGCGCTTGTTTCATTCATTACGTAAATTCTCGCATAGTATTGTATTTCAATCATCACGTATCAGTGCTATTCTCGCATAGGATTGTGTTTCAATCATTACGTAATTTATGTCATTTTCGAATAGGATGGTATTTCAATCATCACGTATTAGTACTATTCTCGCATAGGATTGTGTTTCAATCATTACGTCATTCCCGAATAGGATTGTGCTTCAATCATCACGTATTTGTGCTATTCTCGCATAGGATTGTGTTTCAATCATTACGTCATTCCCGAATAGGATTGTGCTTCAATCATCACGTATTTGTGCTATTCTCGCGTAGGATTGTGTTTCAATCATTACGTCATTCCCGAATAGGATTGTGCTTCAATCATCAAGTATTTGTGCTATTCTCGCATAGGATTGTGTTTCAATTTATGTCATTCTCGAATAGGATTGTACTCCAATCACCACATACTTGTGCTATTCTCACATAGGATTGTGTTTCAATCATTACGTACTTCTCGAATAGTATTGTATTTCAACCATCACGTATTAGTGCTGTGTTCCAATCATTACGTGATTTACGAGTAACGAACAGTGCTCATAGTAGTCACCGAGGGCCCAGTGTAATGGCCCGTGTTCCGTGTACCTGACAGTCACCAATATAATTACCGTGTTACCCCCGTGTTGTCCATATCCTGCCGAATACGGTTGTACCTCAGGCACTCGCTTCGGGCTATCCTATCACGAAAAAGATAGCTCAAGGTCTGCCCGAAGCGTGTTGCAGCCTGGGGGAGAACACCACACAGTGGTTAAATTCTTAGAAAGATGTTACAGAACATATTACACCTGTTTCTGGCTCATCTCTGGGCTTTCTGAATATGCTGTGCTAGATAGTGCAATATTATAATTGCCTTTTCAGTTTGTAATACCACGCTTTCCTGACAGGTTGATTAAGACCATGCACTAAAAAAGAAAAAATTACAAAATCCTGCACAAGCATTGAAACCTTACATCATCAAACGTTACAATTAAGAATTCACGATCTCTTTTGTAAGCCTGAGGTATGTAAGGAAAGTCTGTACACAAAGAATTAATTTCAAAAAGTATGTAAATCAACATATAGGCAGAATTATTGTCCAGTGCCTATAAAATTGCATTAGGCATCTCTCAATGCAACACAAACCATGAACATCGCGGTGTAAAAAGTTGGTTGGCACAAAAGCAGCATAAACAAAGCGATGACTGTTCAGTTTAAACTTACCTTCGTAAGTAACAGCAGAATTTGAATCGCGCGTATATTTTCTCCAGCAGTCGTTATTACAGAGAAGGCAGTCCGCGTAGTAAGTGAAACAGACGCGCTGACCGGTTTCAACAGAACGCCTGTCGTGAGGACAGATGATATGTTTTTTCACGCACAATGAAGAGGAAATGTGTGAGTGAAGTATTTTCATTTGGCTTATCTGCATTTATTAATTATGATGGAAACATTTTTCGAGAGGGTACAGAACTCCGGTTTACTATGTGTGTACAATGAAAGAAATGAGACGTCATGTAAAACCATGATTTCAGCTGTGAGTGTACGTATATTCATAAAGAAGTTTTTTCTTGTAAATCAATGAGTACACATAGTACTTTATAATTATATACATTTAGCAATTGTTCAGGTTTTTGGCAGCATATATTTAAAAGGCAAAAACTTTTGAAAACTAGTTGGTTCAATCGACAGTTTTCAAGCTATTTCTACTTCTGGAGCAGGCTGATATATAAACAGCGCAATAGCTGTACGTAACTGTTTTGTTTCACTGCATTCATTCTCTCGTCGAATTGGCCTGCTATGTTTCAAGATCACTTCAGAAAACCCGAAAAATAACTGCAAACAATGGATAGGCTTGGCGTCGCATAATATATGGTCGGGTCTCTCGGCGAGACCAAACTCTGGCATCGCTGCTGATGACAATCTCATTTGCTGGAAAGATGAGTGGGGAGGAGCGGTCAAGGTTCGTTTCAGCGAAAACTGTAGGCATGATTTTTCTGGAAATATTTGGTAGATCATTAATTATCTCAATGTGTTTACTCTAACCTTCCTCTGAGCAAACACGAGGAGTTTGATCAATTGTTTCGAGATGAACATACGTGAGGTCATCCCAGCTGTCTTCGCTCGCTTATTATCATCATCATTTCGTCAGTATAAAGTTTTATTGAAAAATCCTCCCTGCATTTGCGAGGAAAAAGTCTTGCCATATACCGCCGCAATTAATTTAACTCATAATCAATATTCAATGTGCTTATCGACATCATTATTTTAAGAAGCACTCATGCAAATCCCAGTTTTAATGAGACTTTCTTTTCTCGGCGTTTTTCGTGGAAACATGTGTGAAGGACTTAGTCGACAAGTTTACTCTTATATTTTATAGTATATTTATTTACATAAGTTAGTGGTCGTTATTTGAGTATATTTGTTTGTTAGGTATATTTAAATAACCCTAGACAAAGAGTGAATACTAGGGTATGGTGGGACTAGAGTACAGTGCAACTAAGGTAAATAACAACAATGAAACCTCGTTTATCCCGGGAGATAATTGGATTTCTGCTTAGTACGAGCAACATATTTATTTAACCACAGCTTGCAAGCAATATAAAATCAGTAGCTAAGATATAGCACGTAATACAGTACAGTAACACTTAATCAACATGAAAGAAGTAGAAGTAAAACTTGAATGATGGTTGAATTTGCCGCACAGTAACAATGATAAAGATGATGGCGATGATGACTTTTACTGCACAGCCGATGACTGTGTTTTATGTCTCTTCAGACTGATAGCCATTTCCTGGGGCAGCTCTATCCTACTTCTTCCGCAGTTTCAGAAGGTGTAACTTTGGTAGTAGCAGTAATAACTTGTAATTTTTTTTGAGGCTATAAAACATTGTAATCGGAAATAGCTGCCGCTGACTCTTTTTCCGGTCGAGAGCATCTTTTTGAGGCCATGACGTCGTCGACCATATTGCAGAATTGAACCGATCGAACCCTATCGTCGTCCCATTCCTGTGACCGCTTTTGCACTTTCTTAGCCTGGTAGCTCGGCAGCCGTTCCAAGTCAAGCCAGTTTGAGAGACATCTGCTTTTTCTTCTTTTTCGCTCCCAGGTCTCGTCAACAGTACTCTTCGATGTCTTCGACGTTTAGCGCCTGGGAGTGAAAGTCACGTAGTTTGTCGATATCGCCGGTGGACATGTCTGCAAAGCCCTCACCAGCAAGAATTGCAGTCAACTATACACAGTTCTCTGTACTGACGAGTTTTGGATTTCGGCAGATGCATGATCCTTTGTTTTCTTGAACAACCTCGAATGAATTTAACTTTTGAAGCTCTGCCATCATAAGCGTTTTTGGTTTTAAGGGTATATTACACCTCGCATGAAATACTTGTTATTCCTCTTGACTCTTAGGAAAAAACGAACCACTCCTAGAAATAGGGTTCAATTGTTTAATAAGCTCAATTCTATTTTAAACAAATAAAGAACCCCCGGGAATGGTAATTTACTGAAGTATTGCGAATAGGCATCAGCAGCAGCGTCAACCGCGGCAGCACACTAATTAGGCAGCCCGCCCACTGATGCGATGCGATCGGTGCGACGCCTTGCGAAATCGCACGGTGCAATTGTAGCACCGTAGGAATAGCATTGTGTTGACTAGCTCACCGCCCGCTGAGGCGTTACGACTTCTGCTTTCATTCCTCCTCACTTTTCTATCGCCCCAAAATGCTGCATGTTGCATTTTTCGTGCGACGAGGTGATGATCACATGCTTCTGTGCAGGTTGTAATAACGTCATTTTGGTTTCATATGGATGAATATAACAATAATTAATAGGGAATTATTTTTGAAAATGCAGGAATTTTTCTCTTAGAACTGATGCATGCTTGGGCGACAGCGTGAGGTAGACAATGTATAAAGTTTTTTTATTTATTTATAAGCGATAAATGGTATGAAACATCCACCATAGCTCAAAAAACATTCCTAAAAGTTCCAAAACCCACAAATAACTAAAATAGACAATAAATAGGCATTATAAATGCCAATTGAAATGAGTAAGATTTTTCTTTGTTAAGCTGCAGACAATGAAACACAAAAATATGGTGTTGCTTGGCATCCATTCCACTTGCAGCTAGCACTGACGGACGTTTTCAAACTTTTCTTCGTCATTACGTAGGTGTATGTATAATGTTTTCATTACACTTCTTACTGTACGTAAATGATTTTTGGGATGAACCCATTGCCTGGATTGTTTAGTTGCCGTCGTTTGTACCACAAGTAGATCACCACTGGATACATGTTCAAAAATGACTCAGCGGTCAGGAGAATTTGTATGTATAAATTATAAATTTCCAGCCTCGTAGTTCATCAGCATCAGCAGTTGAGCTCTGCAAAGCAGGGCTCGAGTTGTTGCTAGATGCAAAATGTTTTTTGGGTTCTCGTGCGATACGAGTTGCTTCAGTGGGCTGTACTGATGCAACGTGTCGCATGCGACGTAATGAGCTCTGTTTTCATGCGATGTCTCATCTATCGCACCGCCTGAGTGAACGAGTAGCCTGAATGTTTCATTGACAGCAAAAGAAAAGAGAGCTAAGCGCACTTTTCTTTTCTTGAGATCGATAAACTTCCAGTGTAAAGGTAAATACGAGCCGAGCTTCGAAAATTATTACAGATTAATAAGTTGGGCTCGAGGCCACGAGATTACAGATCACTAAGTTGGGCGCGAGGCCACGAGAAAACCGATTACCAAGTTGGGCGCGAAGCCACGCGATTACAGATAAAAGATAAAGAACTCTGATTAACAAAAGTTAAATTAGGTTTCAGGGTTCATTGGTAAAGATTGAGCAGCGAATACAGAACAAATATATGAGAACGATACTAAACCTAAGCTTAGGACAGTCGGCAAACATTTGAGAGTCCATCTCACCTTAGGCCAGGCTCATTGAGTTCGATGGGGTCAAGTGGGGGGCGCAGCCATCAAACTGGCGCGCAACCATGAAAGTGGGGCGCAGCCATCGAAGTGGGGCGCAAACGTCCACTGATGAGGAATATTTGACTCCAGAATGGTCGACACGCTTCTTCTAGCGAGGTCAATAAAATGACAGAGACGTTGCTCGCTAGCGCGCCGCAGCGGGAAAAGTGCCGGTCATAAGAAAGGATAATCAGGCTTACTTTTAACTTCCTTATAGTCAAGAAATATGGATGGAGCTCTCAAAGTTTACCGAAATCTATTTTATTAGAAATTAGACACAAATAATGTGTACAGCAAACTAATTTCTAACAAAAAACATTGAATACAGGTAAAGAACAAATACAATGAAACATTTGAGAAGCATGCGTTTGTACACACCTTTCATAAAATTTTTTTGGTCACTATTTACTATATTGCGTTCACGGAAATTGAAAATTTGATTCCCAAGAATCACTAAAGAAACACATGTAAGAACGTTCTATATGAATGATATTTTGCTCGCTGATGAGTAATTTTCGAGTTATTCAACTTTAGAGTTACAGGAACGTCGTACTTGAAAGTGAAGGAACGGACGCGTAAATACGCTGTAAGACGGTATTGACGTAACGCTGGGTGATGTTAGGTTAGGTAACGTTAAGTTGGTTGAATAAACTAACCTGAATAAACCTAAAAAAAATTATCTTAACTTAGCCAAACCGAGACTGATGTTTTCGGGCCCAAAAATTGCGTGCGTTCCAACAATGTGGCGACTACGCAGTTGACTATATAATGTTATTCCTATCTGAACATTATTAATGTTATATCTCGAAAATTACGCATCAGCGAACAAAATATCACTCATGTAAAACATTCTTAAATGTGTTCCTTTCGTGATTCTTGGGAACCAAATTTCGAAATTCAGTGAACGCATTAAAGTAAATTTTGACCCTATTTTTAATTAATAGATCCTTTTTTCATGCAACGTACAGTAAATTCATTGCATACCTTTTACTTCATTGTTTATCGTAGTTCTTAAAATTTTTACGGCGGTTGAATTTGAAAGACTGTGCAGGGTAAATCCAATAAGCGCTATCCTGGTGTGAGAATATAAAGTGGCGAAATCGGATAGTTCACGAAGTTACCTTTCACTATTTCTGTGCGTGAAAAAATTTAAGAGCTTTGAAAAGCCTTCAACAAACCTCATCCCTCCGTACTTTTATTTTCCAGTCGTTAAAACTGAATTTCACAACTAAAACTAAAGTACATTGATCAAGTGGAATGTCAAGATCAACTATTGCCGATTGGTTTTCCTCTAACAACAGTAAAGTTGACAGATCCAATTCCCTCTCAAATTATGAGCACTGATTTCTATATAGATTCCGTATGAGCCTCTTTCTTAGTTATCGGCTTGAAAGTTTGCCAAGCCTCCAATTCACATTGCCTGAAACTTACCCTGTTCATTATGGGCGCTGATTTAAGCTCATGGGTGCAATAAGGAGTGCGCTTGTGTGTTGTTCTACATTTGGTGGAAAAAATCTACAGTTTAGACCAACACAAAGTCCTCATTCAAATAAATACATTCTTTATAAAAAATTACTGAAGTAAGAATGTTCTGATTTGAAGTAATTTATTGCTGTGCTAAATTTTTTGTGTATCGGTTTTTCGAAATCTATGCATTTTTCTTTAGAATTGACACAGTTATTTATCATGTTGATTATAATTGAAAATTAGACCTTCGTTTTATACGTTTTTCATTTTTTTCTCGTTATTCAGCAAGAAGAATTGGCATCCAATCAATGCATGCTACTTACCAGACAACTGCACCTCGAAAATGTTTCACTTTCCATGAATACTTCGCCTTGCACTCCACTAATATCAACGACAATACACAAGTCTTTACCACCTATTCAATTCGAGACAGATAGTCAATCCACCAGCCGATGGGAATGCTCTGCTCCTCATACAGCCAAAGAGAGAGCATCCTCAACTCTTCGGGAAGCCACCAATCAAGCATGCTCAATTCCTCAGGCAGCCACAAAGAAAGCATGCTCAACTCATCAGGCAGTTAAAAAAGAAACAATACTCTACACCTGTTCAGCCTGTTCAATCCCAAAGTCATGCACAGAACTTTTACAACTCCTAAATCTACCGGCAAAGTAGCTAATTGGATTTTTCATGTTGCGTTGACATCCTCACAAATGCCTGTAACTGGAATTAAACGAATTTCAATCGGCCTGCAAGTCATTAACATCCTGTTAAACCTCTGAAACCACCTCTAAGTGCACCTCTCCGATTTGTAATCTGAACCAATCATGAGCTCTCCAAATTTTCAGTCGGCAAGTCGACAAGACCAGAACCCAGATAAATGTAGAATGGCAGAAAAATTTAAGCAACGGAACTTATGTCCTTGTCCCATCAAGGTGGAAAGTGCAGGAAAAAAACGAAAGGAAAGAATAACTGATGCAAAAAAGGAGCCTCTCAGTATTGATTCATTCCTACTACAAATGTACCCAAAACTGAGATCCTTTTCAACTACAGTCATTAAAGTGAAGCTGAGATGTAAGGAAAAAATAAATACTTTAATAAAAATGATTTACTGTTCACATACTAGTGCGCTGAACCATTCTAGCATGCAATTTATTGAGGCATATATTGGGAATGCCATCAATATCTGCACTGATCAAGGATCTGTTAAAGTTGAAACACTGAATACTCATCTCATGCACATCTCTTTCTACACCTTTTTCACTTCAAATTAATCCAAGTCAAGTTCAATTTAATCCAAGTGATGTTCAAATTAATCGAAGTCAAGTTCAATTTAATCGAAGTCAAGTTCAAATTAATGCGAGTCAAGTTGAAATTATTTCAAGTGCAGTTCAAATTAATCCAAGTCATATTCAAATTAATCCAACCGCAAGTTTACTTACAAATTGACATAATCACTTGTTATTTTCAGATTTCTTCAGTTAAAATATATCTATTGGATGTGATGAACAAGAAAAATGATTCTTCTTTCAGCAAGGAATACATAAAATTACGGCAATATAAAAACAAGCCGTCGTAAAATGTGGTAGGTTATTGGTAGTATGCATCCATTCAAATATTTACGTTCAAAGGCAATTTTTATATTACACATACACATAAACATAGTAGTATCGAGGATTTATTTACACTCATTTAGAGATTTATATGAGTGAAATTTCACTTTATCACATATATAAAATCATACATGCATGCAATTACAAAAGATTACCATTGGACGATAGGTAGATTTAACCTTTAAAGTAAAATAATGTAGCAAGGAAGTTTTTTTTGCTTGTGCAAACGATTTTTGTAAAAAAAGAGAAAATTCGTTTCATCGACAGAGATGATATATTTGCCTTGGCTTATTCATTTAAAGGGATGGCACAATTTTTATTGCTAATGCCGGATTGTATCTGTGTAGCAATTTACTCATATAAATTGTCATCAAATGGTATCGTACATAAGTACTCAGTGAATCGCATTTGTATATTTCTCTAAAAGATTAAATCTACATATCGTCCAATATTAATCTTTTCTAGTTGCATGCATAAAAGATTTTATATATGTGATAAAGAGGAATTTCACGCATATAAAGCTCCATATGAGTGTGAATAAATCCTCGATACTACTATGTGTATGTGTATGTGTAGCATAGAATTACCTTTGAACAAAAACATTTGAATGGATGCATACTGCAATTAATTTAGAATAATTATTGCAAAAAACTTTAATTTGTAGTATAATATGAAGTTTTTATAATTGACTTCTACCTGTTACTCCGCTCAAAGTTCTGAATCACACTCTGCCTCCTGATGATGGATACTAATCACATTTTACGACAGCTTGTTTTTATATTGCAGAAATTTCATGTGTTCCTTGCTGAAAGTAAAAACGTTTTCCTTGCTCATCACATCCAATTGATACATATTTACCACAAAAAATGCTCAAAATAACGAGAGAATGTGTCAATTCTTAACTCAACTTCGGGTTGGATTAATTTGAACTTGGCTTGGATCAATTTAAACTTGACTTGGATTAAATTGAAGTGAAAAAGGTGTAGTTACGATGAATATGAGTCAATTTCCACCGAAAGAGATCTAAATTTTTATCAGGTTGTCAGTTCAATCAGATGATCCTTTATACGGGCAGAGGTTAGAGATAACAATGGAGAACTGCGACGTTTACTGGTAACGATATTGTACAGGTGGGGACGCGGACCAAATGCGCGGGCCCTAATGAGCTCACCGCTTATAAGACCTCTGAGGTGCTTAGGGACATTACCTCCCCCCTTTAACCGGATAGGTATTCAATTATAAATTAAAAAAAATAATATTCGGGCGGATAAAAACAAAAATTTTAATTTCAATCACCAAATCCGCCTCACATGCGTGTAATACTCAAAGGTAATTCTATTAACTCGGAAATACACTGGTACATAATTGAACCGTGGTTCTTCACCCTTAAAAGATCAACACGAATAAATTTGGTAAAATTTAGTAACAGTACTTAGCTCAAGAAGTATCAACACAAGCCGCAACACAAGCTGGGAGCATAAAGGCGCTGAAGCGATATAACATAATGCCCTTATCCTCAACATGAAAAGAAATAAAACACTAGCTGCTACAAAAAAACAACAGCACAACTATTGAACTTACAATATACTTACTTACGTCAACAAGACACAGCAAAGGGAAGTAAATGAAACGCCAGATAATCTCATTAATAAAAAACACAATTTCGATTCGCATCAACCCAAATAATTTCATTTCCTTCGCAATAAAAAGTTATAACTCGTCGCAACAATTTGTAAATAAAAACAATTTAGACATCAAGTAATCACAAGGATAATTTCGAAATAGTGGCCACAGCAAATACCTCTACAGCAAACATCATCAATTTGCTTGAATATCGTTACTTGACGTTAGTAAAGTCACGCATACACACAAGTATTACTACTAGCAACTAAATAAATTTAGTGATTATAAGGATTATAGATTAACTGCAAAGTAATACAGAAGTTCCTCGACAAGGCAATTTCGGAAAATTTTATAAAGAACAACGCTATTACCTCGTAGGTAACGAAAAATAATTCAGAAAAGCTAATGAAATTAGGTGGATATCAAATTAAACAATCATTAAAGTTTTCACCAAAAAGAAAATATTGACGTTAGATAATGATTACAAATCGTCGGATGCGTATCCGTAGACTTCAGAATAGACGTTAGTTAAAGTTATTGTTATCATACGCGTGTGTTGTTGTTATTGATTGTTATAATGTTAAAGCCAAACATCCCACCAATTAGAACGGAACTTTTCCACTATTAGTAAAACAACCAATCAGAATAAAAAAGAGTGCCGTAGACTCGTAAAACTTAATTCTATCGGTACATAATGATATTGAACGTGGAGTAAGATATAAGAAAACATGTAGTAAAATCAAACACACGCTAGTTTAAAACATCAAGTATGAATATGGAAATTGGGTTCGCACCCTGCAAAAATAAAAGAATAATCACTAAACCGTTTCAAATTATCGTAATCCAATAGTAATAAAATGTAAACAAAGTCCATAATTTTGAACGACTCAGAATTTATAATTACCTACTTTCAAGTTTCTAAATATACTTAAACCACGTTGGCAACACTACGAACATGGTAAAGTAACATTGTAGAAAATAAACACTCTTTTTCATTAATCATGCTTTTCATCTTTTCAAGTTGAGTTATTTTTGTATGTAACGACAATGGTTCACCGTATCAATGGTTCACCGTTCAAAGTCAATGGTTCACCGTATCAATGGTTCACCGTTGTTCTCCTTCCCTTTCACGAAGGTGAATTATCCCTAGTAGTATGGGTAAACTGCGCGCGGAGCTTAAGTTGTTGACTGCGCGCGGAACTTAAGTTGTCGTCAAGGCCGCCTCATTTGTTGACAGGCGCTCTGCCGCCAGGCCTTGCACACCTATCGTACATTGCGTGAAGGTGTCGCGTGTTTAATACGTGACCCGTTCGTGCTCCCTGAGCTCGCACACCCACGCGAAGCTGAAATTGAAATGAATAAAAAAACGATTAGCATGACCAAAAAAAAAAATTATAAGAATAAACACAATTTCAATGAACCTGAAAGATATACTAAATTAAAACACAAACTTAAAGTCTCGCTTAAAGCGAAACGCAGCTTGATAACTAACAGCTTAGATGTATAAGTGTTAAATGTTAAAACGTGAAAAGTATAAACCTTTTCAATGTAAAAACTAAAAATAAACAATGAGGTTTATTCGAGGCCAATTATAAAGCACTCTATAAGAAATGAACAAATGTTGCTCGTCGACAAGAATAAATTTCAAGTAAGAACTGCATTTAGACTTTCGTTCGGGGAGTTTCCATTCACTGTAAAAATTTAATTAATTCGTGCTGACGATAAAACATTCCAACCAATAATAAAAAAATAATTTTAATATCACTGTAGCGCCAAGACTGACTGTCTCGCAAGATGGACTGCAATATCAGCGTTTGCTTTCAGCAACCGAGGAATTCGCTCACCATTTAAATTGTCAATTCAGCGACAACGTCCAAGAGATTTCACGCCTAGAGTTGCATGTGCACAAAAAGATTTAAATATGTGCAAAGTCGTCAATTATTGCATCAGATCCCAACAATCACGTGCGGCTTTAACACAAGAACATAAGAAAATTGTTATTCTGTGATTGTTAAACTTTCATACTGTAAACGGTTATTTTACATTTCACATATCGCGTTACGTTAACGACTTAATCAAAATAGTTAAATACTAAAGCATATGCGAGGTTAACATGAAGCATAAGCAAATACAACAAAAAGACACAATTGAATACATAAGAACATACTTTTTAAGGTACGTACACGAAAAGTTGTCAAGTTAAAAATCAATATTGACATTAAACACTCTAAAATTTAGTGATGTACCGATGTATCGGTATCGGTATCGGTATCGGCAGTATCGGCCATTTTTAGTGGTATCGGTATCGGTATCGGTATCGGCAAAATCTGGCCGATACTTTACCGATACTTTATCATTCAAATGAAGGTCATAAATCATGAAAGTAAAAGTATCTAACCTAATAATACCCGTTGTGTGTTTATTTATATATTTATTTGGTGTCCGCGTTGTGTGAGTTTGCGGTATCATGGATACCGAATTCCTCAGTGTAACATTAAAAGATGGCATTTCCATGCATTTAAATATTTGACATTTTATCAGGATAGGTTTTGTTAGGATAAAATAGGTTAGCTTAGATTAGGATAGGCTAGGTTAGCACATGTTAGGTAATACTGTCGGAATTTTTTCTCGTGTCCGACTAGCTTAACGATGACATTGTCCATGGAATCTCCGCGGGTCCTGCTACTATCTAATAATACCCTTGGTTTATTTGGAGTCCGCTTCTTCCATTTTCTTTGTCACGCTCATGAGGAGAGTTATAGTGACCGTATCTGTGATACGAGTTTCACCAGTGCGTAAGAACAAGAATATTTTTCATCACGAGCGCTGTTAGGATGAATACATTCGTTGGGCATCACATTTGGAAAATTTGTTCAAGTAAGTTAGTGAGTCCCGTAATTTTTGACGGGCTGTGCGTACTTGAAATCAAATAAAGAGCCTATTCATACCTAGTAAATTAGATAGCTAACTGTTGAACTATAGCGTTCAATCAGGCCCGCTAACTGAATTCACTACTTTGAATTCCCGATGAGTCACGATCATAACTGGAAGCTATCTAAAATGAATAGTTAAACCCTGTAGCTACATGAAATTTTTATACTTTTACGACTAAACCTTTATAGTTTGACCTAATATCCATTTCTTCAAGTATGTGACAGGCTAACAAACACCAAACCAATTTAATAAAGTTGAAGGTGCATTTGAAAGCTTTTGTGAGTTTAATATGGAAATTGCCGAAAATTCTATTTTAATTTAGCTTGTAAATCGCCAAATATTACGAAGCTAATAATTTATTTCAACTTAGCATGCATATCACCGTTCATTACGAATCTTGCATTTTTCTTCTATGTTAAGATGTTTGAACAATTCACGAACAATCTTATTGTTGAATACATCTGAACGGGTCAGTTGATTGCTTTCATCGCTACTTGATGAATTTAAAAACGAGGAAAATTCCAATGAACTTAACCATATTTATTAGGAATACGTTTCGGAGTCCAGCTCCATCATCAGTTCGTAAAATTAAAATTCATTATGACTACAATAAAAGAAAAAAGAAAATGTTGGATACAGTCATTAAAGGAAATCACGAAAACAAAAAAAATCAAAACATGTCTCAGAGAAAGTAAAATCGACATGATCTACTTCCAATTTACGATGGGTAGGAACTGTCAGAATTGTTGAGGGCCAGTTTTCGTTTGAAAATATGTAGCGACTCTGAAATTCTGAGGTCACATGAAGTTGAAGCCGAATCTAAGATTTTGAAGTCCGCAGAGGATATCGGTTCGTTGCATTTTACTGCGTGATTACGTACGAATTGTGCGAATTCATTCCCCGTGCGGAAGCTTCAACCCCGATGTTCGGCCATTCTGATATAAAAATTTTGTGCCGTAATGCCGACGTTCGATGATGTGCACTGCACACAACTTTAGGAATAAATCAGAAAGGCTCTTTTTCCATCAAAAGCGTATCCTTGTACCGGAATTGTATAATTTTATGGGTGCTTCATTTTTCCGGTACAAGGATACGCTTCCGATGGAGATGCTAACCTCGATCTCTGATTTATTTTTGACAATTATACAGCTGAGTGCAGTGCACACCATCGTACGTCGGCATGACGTCACGAAATTTTTATAACAGAATGGTCGAACATTGGGGTCGAAGCTTCCGCGCGGGGAACTAATTAGCTTACTCCTCACACTCCGCAGTGTGTAATCACGCAGTAAAATACAACTAAATCTTAGATTCGGCTTCAACTGCATGTGACCTCAGAATTTTAGAGTCGCTACATATTCTTAAACGAAAACCGGCCCTCAACAATTCTGATAGTTCCTACCCATAACAAATTGTAACTCAATAGTAATCGTGTCGATTTTTGTTTTTCTGGGACATGTTTTAATTTTATTTTTATTTCCTTGATTTCCTTTAATGACTGTATCCAACATTTTGCTTTATCTTTTATTGCAGACATAATGATTTGTAAATTTACGAACTGATGATGGATCTGGACTCCGAAACGTATTCC
This sequence comes from Morinoia aosen, assembly GCA_030386875.1. Taxonomy (NCBI): domain Eukaryota; kingdom Metazoa; phylum Arthropoda; class Malacostraca; order Amphipoda; family Talitridae; genus Morinoia; species Morinoia aosen. The sequence continues at coordinate 48,792,276 of CM059575.1, forward strand.
TAACAAATATGATCAAGTTTCTTGAAATTGTCGTTTTTAAATTCTTCATCTTATAGATGGTTGCCTGTTTGCGGATATTTTCGGTTTCGGGGCTTACCGAATTTTAATATTTTCTTTCGCCAAAGTATGCACTCGTATTTGGTGTGGATAACACGAAAATGACGATCCTTTTTTGGAGAAACTATTGTTTTGGTCCACTTTTGGAGCCAATTGCTATTATAGCTAGTCTACATTACGTTGCAATACGATTAGAAACACATATCTACTGAATGGATTTCATTTTGTTGTTTTTCTCAACAATATAGTTAACATAGCAAGAGCATTTCATTTTTCACAATCGGAAACTTTTTTGTCAATATTTTTGTATTATTAGATATATAAGGAAATAATTTTATTATAACTCCCATGTAGGAGTTATAATGGTTTTATTTTAATACAAGTGTGCACGGCCCGCCAAAAATGGGATTCAATACTTTTCATGAACAAATTTTCAAGATGTAGATGATAAACAAATACAGTATATCCATCCTAACAGTACCCGTGATGAAAAATATTTTCGCACCGTTGAAACTCGTATCACAGATACGGCCATTATAACTAACCTTATGAGCGTGAGTGACAGAGAAATGGAAGAAACAGACACCAAACAAATAAACCAAGGGCAAGGGTATTATTAGGTAGCAGCATGACCCATGGAAATGCCGAGGACAATGTCATCGTTAAGCTAGATGGACCCTTGGGAAAATTCCGTCAACATTATCTAACCTATGCTATCCTAATTCTATGTCTTGACTCGCACCGCCGCAAAGCACGTTCACGACGCGAAGGCCTAGCGATCGTCATTACATGGTAGCAACTGCGGTTCTTGTAGACCCTACACCACTAATACGTTTTCCACTGTTGCCAATACGTAGAACGGAAAGTCGGGTAGGTTTAAAATGTTTATGCCGAACACATATGCACAAGAACACACAAAGCTCTCTTGACACGGAGTTCCCCTCCGGTGACAAATCACCATTACTCAAAAATGATTACTTCGGGCACAGCTATTCACCAAATTACTATATTTAATTTAATGTCTTTTAATTATTCAATATGGCCTGAAAGCTGCACAAAAGCGACATGGGTAGGAAAATGCGCAAATTACGGCGATCACAACAACCTATCCAATACTACTAACCTATTCTGATGAAATTTCAAACATATCATTGCATTTACAGACGATCTTTCAATGTTACAGAGGAATTCGGTCTCCGTGATACCGCAAACTCGGACATCCTATGTTTCTTAAGAAGCGGACACCGAACTAATACATAAACTAACATACAACGGGTATTATTAGGTTAGATGATTGTAAAAGTATCGGTATCGGTAGTAGTATCGGTCAAAGTATCGGTATTTTCAAGTATCGGAGTATCGGTATCGGTATCGGCCAAAAAATGGGTATCGGTATCGGTATCGGCCAAAAAAATGGTATCGGTACATCACTACTAAAATTTAATCGTTCAATCAGTTGTTAATTATCCCGTAGAAACTTTGAGACTTGACGATAAATTTTACATTCTTTTACGTTTGATTAATTTCAAATTACATAGCATAAAACTTTACTGATTATGAAATTCGAGCAGGCTTGCAAAATGACTGTATGACGCACTAGATCGTAAACGTGCTCAAAAAACAATAAAAACAGCCACTCTCGTTTAAACAAATAACTAAGAAATAAATCAAGTTTTGTTATTACTTTTAATTAGTCTCCACTATTCAATTATTCGTCAATTGTCCAAAACACATCTCGTTCATGACTATTCACCAGTCATATTCATATCAGCTGTTAACTGTTGCCAGCCATGCTGAGCCCGGAAATACGGCGCTCACGGCCTTGGCAGAGTTCAATGGCTTGTGCAGCCTGAGCTGCGTGCTGCTCTTGCACACTCTAGCTTCCTATTACTTGTTACTCTTAACTTATTACCAGACCACCACGTGTGGTTAATTAATGGGCGTCTATCGCCTCTCATTATTACTCTCGTATGGTACTTCTGTTCGCCAGCACAATGATAACCGTAATCTGCAATGCTAAACTCTGGCCGTCATGGTATCAATGATATATTACTTCCACCACAAGAAATTATGGACTAAAGTCAGAATCCCATCGAAAATCAACGGTAACAGCTTCTCCTAAAGCTTATTCACTTGTCTGCGCGCATTACTTTAATACTATTTCTCAACAGTATTACTCGATCTCGCTGGTAAATTTACCTGGTAACCTCAAACCATCTACCAGATATATCCACAGCCCTGTCGGTATCTTTTACCAAGCGCTGCAACGCTCTCTGGGTTTACCTCTCTGAGTTTACCTCTTACGTACACTAGAGGAGTCTTTGTCTTCTTTATTTTTATTCTCTCACGGACATTCACTCTGCCGCGGTATCTGCTCTTTTTGCTCTCTACTTTTCTCACATATTTCTCACATATTTCTTCTTTCGTACTCAGAGCAATAACATCAGGTATGTATCATCAGAACATCCATTATTATTTACTTCACTCGGGAAAAGTACCTTTACTCCTTCCTACTTTAATATGTATTTAATTCTCGAAATCACATTGCATTTCTCAGTACACATTTCATCATTGTTACATCATTTCACTGCATTGTACTACTTGTACATCATCTTTTAATTAATTCCTGTCCTCTTAATACAGCGAATTGTTCTGTCAATAATTGATCCTTTGATCAGTAGTACTTCCTCGAAATCATAACGCAATGATTCTCTTGCAAACAATCATAATGCAATGATTCTCTTGCAAACAATTCTCTCCTTATTCTCTACTGCTTGAACGTTGAGTTTTACAAAGGTCTTCAGCATTACCTTTGGGCAAATTAAAACGCACTTCCCCCCTTCAACATCCTATGCGTCTCAATGAAGTATTGCTGTGTGCGTTCTGTTAAAAATAATGTAAGTTTTGGAAGGGTGTTCTTATACTATACTTACTCAGTAAAATTGATTAATGCCTGGTTTTTGCAAAATTATTCCTCTTCAAATTTTTCATCAGTTATATATCATTACAGTTTATCACAGCATACAATAAATCATTGCGAAAATATTTTTGAAAGAGAAAATGGACAAAGTGACAAATCGTTAAATCTTTAACATATTCCTGTCGATAAAACTAGTTCCCTAATGTATTCACAATTTCAAAAACTCTCCTATTTATGTATCACCGATATTAGCCTTGTGTCATTGGCAGAGCTGCAGTACTAACAGTTTTAAAGTTCAGAAAAATACTAATCAGAGCGTTTACTGAACTGTATGCTGCCCCACGTGTAGGCAGCGATTTTCGTATGCTCTAATTTACCCTAAAATTTTAGGCTTTCCGTCAGAAACAATAGGAAAACCAATCGAAAAATCAAGCTATTAGTGTGTAACAATATCAGTTCATTAGCATCCATTTTACGTCAAGAAAAGAGTACGTTCTGATTTGTTATTCGAAGCGTGTATACACGCAATGACTGCATTTTCTCTTTTTGTTGGACTTGATTTGGTACAATTGAAACAGATTGCAATGAGTGAAGTGTTAAATTCAATTGGCATGCTATTTGTGTATTCTGTTGAACATCATTGTAGTATAGGTTTGTAAGAATTTAAGTGTCGTACAATAGATTACTTTAAATTAAGAATGAAGGATAAAACGGAGTACATCTACTAAAATGAGATGATACAGGTTATTGTAATAATTCTACTGTTCAATTATCAAGGAACAATAAATGGTACACATTACACTGGGGAACACTTTTTCATTAACTTTGAGTGGCATTAGATATTTTAACTGATTCTGAAGAAGTTTTATGCGCTGATTTAAAGTATGAAATTAGTTTTACGCCACTAGTTTTATGCAATTTAAGGTCAATGAAATTGTAGAAATGTGAACTTGCGTTAACGATGTTTAAGTATTTTCACGTCCATATACAAATATAGATAGTTTCTAATATTTATGTCATTCTGTTTTTGTTACAGTTCACAAATGGCTTTCAAAGAGAGACATCATTGCAGAAACAAGCCTGATGCCTTCTGCTGCACATGTGGATGCTACACACTCAATCGTCATGCTGGGTTCACATTGACACTCGCATTGAAAGCTCACAACCATGGGGCCCGGGCAGCACCCACGTCAAAGTTGCTCCACTCTGTGTGCGTGTGTTGCTGCGGCCGTGTGCGTGTAGGGTTAGTCATGTGCACTGGTCCAGAGTTGAACTCATTGCCAGAAGTCGTTGTATTGTCCAACTATGAGTGACCAGATGCCGCAATGCAGTTCGTTATGCACTTGCATAATATTTAAAAAGAAAGAAATTTATCACTTAATATATATATTTAGAAATGTGCAAAATGCAAAAATTCAGTAGTGTTTCATAGCAAGCAATAATGCTTTCAAAAAAGCCGTCTTTCATATGTTTTTAGATGTATTTGTATAGCAATAGTAATATTTTTAAATAAAGCAATCGTAATATTTTTTACTGCAAAATGTCAATCGTTAAAATTTTATACCTCTATCAATCTTAGGGTAGCTGCACACCAAAAGACGGCAAGCGACAAAGCAAGCGAGAGAGAAAGATGTTTGGCGAGATCTATCACACACCAAAAGATAGCCAGTTTGCTCCTGAATGTCATGGAGAGAGGTTTTTAACAAAAATAAGCGGAACAAGCATGTGTTTGTAACGTTGAGTATCATTCATACTTCGTCCCATTGCTTTGAGACATGTAATCTGTCACTGTGCTTTGGATCTTTTGACTTCCAAAGGCACATTACAGTATAAACTTTGGACATAAGGAGTTCAGTCTATGCTAAAAGAATTGAGCAGCGCACCTTTCTCGTCAACATCTCACCGCGCACTGCCAGACGTTTGCCGATGCAGCTTTCAAGCGTGAAACCATCTTCAAGTCGCTTTCTCGCTTCAGCCAATCTTCAATCTTTCTCACTCGCTCGCTAGCTTGCTCGCGGTGTTCGCACTCCCATAGGAATACATGTATTTCGATTCAAGCTTGCTCGCTTTCTCGCCTTAAATCTTTTGGTGCGCAGGCACCCTAAAAAATGCAACGTTTCGATGAAACTATTACTACCTTCGGGCTGAAAAATGAAGTAAATCATATTTTTATACGGTCACATTGATAGAAAATGACAATCAATTGTGCAAGTAGAAGCAGACATAGTAAAACACAAAATTCTCATTGTAAGACGACTATATAGGAGCGATATTTTGTACTGTAAAAATAACGATCACCTGCAGGCTAGCTTTTTCAGCCAAAAGATGATAGTTGCATCGAAAAGTTGCATTTTATAGGGTGGCAGAGGCATAGAATTTTAACGATTGTCCTTTCGCAGTAAAAATGTTGAGCGAATTCTATTTTATTTAAACACGTGAAAAACTGAAAATATTTCGTAGAGTTGAGAAGTTGATAAGCGATCGTAACTAAATTCATAATAAACAATGAAAGCATGTATCACATATACAAATAAATATTACTGCATGCAAATGTCTTTCATTTAGAAGGTTTTTTTCATTACTTATGTAAGAAGTTTTAATATGACATTAAATATCGTCCAATCTATCAAAGTTGTCACGTAAAGACACAAAAAATAACTAACTTGGTAGCATTAAATAGTGTGGCCACGAGCTTTGATATTCATTTAAAAACTATCTCATCGCCAGAGCAAGTGAAAAAAATCGTTATTGATGAAGCATCATATTTGTATGTCATATATGACAGGGGAAGGGGGACTATTTCCCGAGGGAAACTAAAAAGGTGAAACATTTGTGATGAAATTTATAACATTCATTACTTCTTGTGTTAGCGTCCAGTTTTCTTAATCGCCAATGAAAGTATCCAGGTTCCTTTACTTTGCACTTTACGACCAAAATAGTATGGTATTAAACGAGAAGGAAGTGGCTAGTAAATATACTGATAAGAGCACATCAAGTTTTCCACTGAATTTGTCAAATTAAATTAATCGAATTCATTTGGCGTTAATATGCATAAAAGGCATCTTACAGAACGCTTCAACACCTGAATACTTTAATTTAATTCATATTATAATGAACCAGTTCAAATACTTTTATTCACGTTTTAAGTGAATAAAATACTTTTATTCACATTGAAAAGAATGGGTTTGTTGTACGAATGAACTACATATTTATAATATAAACTAAAGAGATTCGCAATGTAAACAATACATCGTGACATACGAACGATACATTATGACACGGTAGAATCGCAGTAACTGGACTCGTATTTGATCGAACTCATATAATATGGGTCGTTTAAGACGGCTGAGACGTTAAAGTGTACAATGAAACATAAAGTATTTTAATCCACTATTAAATGATACTTCAATGCCAAAGTGCACACCATAATAGATGTTTGTACTACATTTATGTCACGCAGCGACGCGTGGCAGCTGTTGAAGTGGGCGTGGTTTTCGGTGACGTGGACTAGCCATGCACGTACACAGACTCGCTCACGCACACAGAGTGGAGCAACTTTGACGTGGGTGCGCCCGGGCAAGTGCGCGTAGCGAAATGGAAGCGATCGTTCACATTGGTACAACGATATCCAGGCAGCACAGGCGTCATGGTCGGGGAGCAGACAAGTGCTCAGCAGGGTTGCCAGATGCAGGGAAATTTCCCTGTTTTAGGGAAATTTTGGGTCCCAAAGGGAAAAAAGGAAAAAACTTCAAAAAACATATGAAAACAGGGAAATTTTGCTAAAAGGCTTCATTTTCATGTTAAATTTTTTGTAGATGCTTAGCCACATACCATTTTGTGCTCAGTTATACGGGATTTATGGTTTTTGACTCTTATTGGACGCGTTCGAACTTCGTACGTAACACGTATTGTACTCGTTCGTACTTCGTACATACTTGGATCCGTCAGAAGCGTCGCAGCGTCAGGTCAACTTCACGTGACTCAGACCACAGTGGCACCCAGGCACAGTTGCTTAAACGTTCATAGTAAAGATTGCAGTGAGAGGTGATTGATGCGACGCGCTTCTGTAAAACTGAAATTGTTGAAGTGAATTTGCTTAGTACGTACACCATGGATGACTCAAGCAGTGGGAATGACACTCCACCATCACAAGTGAAACGCAAACGTTTAATTCATTCTCAAAAGTACCGAGAGGAGTGGGAAACTGATCTCAGATTCAAAGGGTGGCTCAGTAAAAGTAAAAAAGGAGCAGAATATTTTCATTGTAATGTATGCGATGTTGACGGAAAAGCTGGTAAATCGGAGGTTGAAAAGCATGCGGGAGCAAAAAAACACAAGAAGAACGTAGAAATTCGGAAAACAACAAGAAGTGTTTTGGATATGCCCAGTGTCAGTGGACAATGTAAAGATACTCAAGTAAAAAAAGGTGAAATTAGACTTGCTGCTTTCCTAAACGAGCACAATCTTCCACATTCCGTTGTTGAACATTTAGTTCCTGTCGTGAAAGCGGCTTGTCCTGATTCGGAGATTGCGAAAGGCTTCAAGTGTGGTAGGACGAAGTGTACTGCAATCGTGAAGAATGTTTTAGGAGGTGAAGTGAGTGACAATATTTATGAGCTCTTGAAGAATCACCATTTTTCACTGATTGCAGATGAATCTACGGATAAAGGATGTACAAAGCATTTGGCGTTGGTGGCAAGGGTTGTTACAACAGAGGGTGTGAAAGATTCGTTCGTGACTCTCATCCCACTCATCAGTGCTACAGCAACGTGCTTGTACGAAAAAATCAAAGAACTATTTGCTGAAAAAGGTATACCCTACAAAAGAAATATGGTTGGATTTGCTGCCGACGGTGCAAGTGTTATGATGGGGGAGCACCATTCACTCTCAAAACTTTTCAAGGACGACATCCCAGATCTGTTCGTATTAAAGTGTACATGTCACTCCTTCCATTTATGTGCTTCTTATGCATGTAGTAAGCTACCAAGAAGTATTGAAGACTTAGCAAGAGATATCTATCATTATTTCCAGTCTCCAAAGCAATCAGGCTCATTGAAGGAATTCCAGGAGTTCACCAACATTAAACCACATAAAATGTTGCACCCTTCACAGACCAGGTGGTTATCTTTACATGGAGTAGTAAAGCGTCTACTTGAACAATTACCAGCATTAAAGTTATTTTTTACTAATGCAGTGCTACTTGACAGATTACTTTCAGCTGAATCTATTCTTCAAAAACTAAATAATCCCATTCATCGCTTGTATTTGGAATTTCTTGATTATGTTCTTCCTCTTTTTACTGAACTAAATTGTGAGATGCAGGCTGAGCAACCAAAGCTGTATTTGCTGCACAGTCGAATTTCATCAGTGCTCTATACTTTATTAGAGAGTTACATAAAAAGTTGTTACTTGAAATCTACTCCTTTGACACATGTACTTGTGAGAGACCCTGCCAACTTTCTTCCTTTACAAGAGATTTACTTAGGTGGCAGAGTTGCCATCTCGTTACAAGCCAATCATGGCATTGATCCACATGAACTTCATAATTTCAGACTGAGATGCCTTGACTTTTATATTGAAGGAGCATCACAAATCAAAAAAAGATTCAATTTGTCAGATCCACTTCTTCAAAGCCTCAATGCAATGGATCCTTCAAGTGTTACATCAAAGTCAATTCAATCGATTTCTACCTTAGCTAACTTCTTTCCAAGATTAGTCAACATGAGTGAAATCAATGAAATAGATCGGGAGTGGAGATTGCTTAGAAATACAGAAATGCAATCAGATCTGAATAATGACATGACTCAATTCTGGTTTCAAGTGGGCATGATGAAAAAAAGCGATAATACACCTATGTTTCCCCTGCTCAGTAGATTCATGAACAGCCTTTTATGCCTTCCACACTCAAGTGCTGCAGTGGAGAGAGTTTTCTCTCAAGTGAATTTAATGAAAACCAAGATGAGGAACCAGCTGAACACATCAACCTTGATTGGAATGCTGCATGCTAAAGACACCTATAAAAATGCCTCCTGTCATGATTTCAAGATAAAGCCAACGCATCTGAAACGCATGACAGCTGATACTCTTTATCAAGGCATTTCTGAAGACTAGAGGTAAGAAACACATTTTAATTTCAATTTTTTATTTTGTTACTTAAAGTTATTTATTTGATTTTGTGTCAATGAGACAGGGTATATATTTATACATGTATGTGTGAAAAGTCTACACGGCAGGGAAATTTTCAGTCAAAAAGGGAAATTTTGATGACCAAAACAGGGAAATTTAGGTTGGACCATCTGGCAACACTGGTGCTCAGTTGCCATCAAGACACCATGCAGGGTGATGCTGCGCTCCGCGCTCTAGTTCTTCTCGCCAGGAAGCAACTGATGATTGGTAGTGCAGCGCTAATAATTTATTTCGTATGTCATTGATAGCTCTTTCTTTAATGTTCCTGTTTTTGTACATTCAATACCTGGGCGTCTCCAAACGTATTCTGATGACTATGGATGTGACAATATGCAGCGTAAAATATGCTGCATACATACTGATTTTTGTAGCGCATAAGCAGCATAAAATATGAAGGCTTCGGCAAGAATTATGCTAGTAAAACCATATGATATGTAGAAACACTCGATGCATATATGGTACACTCTATGCATAATTGTGGAAGCGCATATTACATGCTAAGCAGATATATGTATCCAAATAAATGCTTCACTTGAATAGCTCCAAATTTATATTTTTTGTGAGGAAAATTGTACAGAAACAATGATACAGTGTACTTCTTCATACACGGAAAAAATAATTTATTTCGTAATTTTCTGTTAAAATTAAGTGTATACAATTCTCAACTAAGTTTTATAACTAATCTGAACCTAAATATTTTGAAACAGTAATAATTCTAACCTGAACGAGTCAAGGACGATGATAACGAACGAAAAAAAAGTAATCTAATCCAAGGCTGGTTCTGAACTATATATGTTTTTCATGAATGCAAGGAACATTTCTTAATCCTTCTCTCATACGAGGAATATATTTTAGCATCAAATTCGAGGGTTGCACTTGATAATTGCGTGGTAGTTGAGATTTTTAAAAACAAATCTTCTACGATTATCTGCCAGCAAAGTTTTATATTGCGAAAACTTCCACTCGACATCGCAAGAAACAAGAGGAGCAAAGGTGAAGCAAGTTAGTTCGGAAGATGAATATTCCTTAATGGATTCATCCATTGCGTCAGAGATCTCACGAGTCAAAATTGAGTTGATTGTTTCATCTTTTCAAAACCTTCGTTTATCACCAAACTGCATTTTAACTCTTGATAATACCTTTTATCATATCTGTTCTTCAATGTTTCCTATACGATATCCATTAATTTTATTGCTCTCGAAGTAGGAAGTCCCTGTGTTGCTATGCAAGAGCAATTCATATCCTTCGATAACAATAATTTGATAAAGTGTGCACTAAGCCCAACATGGTTCTACGTGATAATATCTAGAAACTAAAACCTTGAACCACGCAAAACTTCTCTCACGTGTACTGAGTGAGAAAAAAGTTTTATATTTCACCTGTTTCTCGTAATAAATGCAATAGAGAAATTCTTCCTCGGCTTGAAAATCTTCAACTTCCTTGGAGTAGTCTAAGAATGATGCTCTTTGTTCACCTTCGGCATGGTTGTACTAGCCCTACTAATCTCAAATACACTTTATAAGGTAACTATATCTAAAAAAAATTGAGCGAATTCCCGCAAAATTAAAATGAACTTTTGAAGTAGCTGTAGCACCTTACAATTATAATTGATTTACGAAAAATTTAAATTTAAAAATTGATCCAGTTACACCGAAAGATTTATATAATATTGGATGAAAAAATATAATTTAAAAGTAATGGGGTATTACTAGGTTTCAGTTTACTGCCACTTACAGTTAATCATGCATGTTCATCATATTTTATGCTGTTCCGAGGAAAATATGCGATATGCTCACACTGCATATATACTTGCGGGCATATTTTATGCTATCTAAAATATACTCGAAAGCATATATATGCAATATGTTCAATGTCACATCCCTACTGATGACATGCTGCAGGCTACGGCTCATCTGTAGATGGAGTGATTGACGGGCAGGTGGCGGTAAAGACTGGCTAGGGAGAATGTCCAAGTGAACCTCACTTTGCCCGCCTGCTAGCCCGGCAACAGTGTATGTGCCCGTCGAAGTGACGCTCAGTGTGGTGAAAAGAGTGTCAATGTGAACCCACCATCAGAGAAGTAACGGATCCTCGTTCGACAAGCGTCTCGACAAGGCATATTTTGAAGTTCATCTTGGTGATCAAGACGACAAGCAATGGCCTTCTCATGTTGCTTGCCACAATTGTGAGGAAATGTTTCGAGGCTGGACCAATGGAAAACGCAAAGATCTGCGTTCTGGAGTTTCAATGATTTAGCGTGAACCCACCAACCGTGTAACTGACAGTTATTTCTGCATGGTAGGAAATAAAATCGTGACTCGAGTCCAATTCATTTTTCGTCCAATGATGGAGAGCTTTTGAAAACTGGAACAGGAACTTCTTCAGAGTGCGGAGCAGGCCGACTAGCTGAGGGAATGTTAGTGTAGTGGATGTTCAGATACGTAATCTTATGTCAGTTTTTCCTTCCATGCGTAACAAAAATTGTTCAACATGTGTTCCACCTACATTAATACACTTTTCAACTCTAAGCATTAACGGCTGCTGGATATTAGGAAACACGTCTGGCATTTCAGAAATCTCACCTGCAGCCACTGCAATTCTGACCACCAGATCATCTTCAGATTCAATGGGTGTAGCAGAAACAAAGCATTTCTTGCTAAGACTTTTTTGTCAGATATCGCAAAAACTAAATTTTATTATTGTTAACTCTCATAGAATAGAAGTGTTCGTAGAGTAAATTTAAAATAAATATTGCGAGTAATTGTAAAATTAAATTTCATCATTTGAAACAATTAGCAGCTAATTATATCAAAAACCAGAATATTTTCCGGAAAATTGCAGAGAAGAAAAAGTGTTCATAAGGCCATTTCTACTTGATGAGCAATTTGGTACCGCTTGTTCTGAAACACCCTGTATATATGTATGTATACAGAATATGTGTGTGTGAGTGTATGTGTGCAGTAAATAATTTCATTTAAGCCTTTTCGCCATTTTCCAGTTCACAGTTGAGGAAGACAACCAATCGCCAGCGAAAAGTAGGAATTCCACACTTGATGCACTTTCAACTGCCTCGTTGAGGAAACTGAAAATTCAATCGCGCATGTCCTATCAAAATATGTGACCATTGTACATCTGACACAGCATCACATCAGGCTTGGTTATGAGCGTTTGTTTAGCCGGTACTGAGTCCCCTTGACCATCGATACCTACATGGTGGCACTAGATAGAACTATCACGAAGGACAATCTGAAAACCTTTACAACTTGGCTGTCTGCTGAGTTATTTGTTCTGTATTATTATTGCTTCGACTGCAAATACCCTATCGAAGATATCGTAACATGGAATTTATTCACGCGTATTCAAATATAGCGCGAATGTTTTGAGTGCTACCGAGAGATTATTACTTTTGCTCTAAGCCCTCTGAGAGGAAAGCTATATATTTTTAAGCACGATCGTTTTAAGCCCTAAATTCAAGCTAAGATGTAAGTGTGCGTATTTCTCGATTTTTTTCTCAGAAGTTTCTCTGGAACTTCTACTCTAGGGAATTACTTTTTACGGCCGAAACACCAGAGTTAATAATGTAGGCCATGTTTGGAACGCAATCTTAGAGAAAAGACACCTTTTACGCTATAACTTCCACCTTTGTCGGTTGAGTGCTGTAAAAAAGAGCCAAGACAAAATGCGAATGGTACAGCATTAACGTTAAAATATCCACCCTAATAACTTCACTGAAAAACTTTATCGCAGTGGATGTTGTTTTCTGTGTTGCTTAGTGAAGTTTTGATTTAAAGTACAATAATGGTTAATTAATAATTAGGAATGCTGAGGTTTTCATCGACGACTCAATTCATTTGCAAAATTTACAAGACTAAACCAACTATGTAAACCAATTGGTCTTCCACTGAAGATTTCTGAATGAATTGAAGTCGAATAGCCCAATTAACCTCTGTAAAGTTGCAAACAAACAACCAATACGACAGCCAAAACTATGTTCAGCCGCAATTGTGTAGAATAACTAATTACTGACGGCCAAATATTGCTAACTTGTTTTGGTGCAGGCGAATAAGGATCATTTTCTGATCTCACGTTAGTATGGATTTTTACAGGCTTTTTGTCAGCATCTGCCCGTTGTGTTTTACACGCTGTTGAGCCTTAACCCTGGTGAGAAAATGTGCTCTCAATAAATTGAAAACTTATTGGGCAATAGTCGTCAATGGGCGAAAGTTTTAAAATAACGGTGCACATTCTGGATTCCATTCACCCATGCAGACATGCTCCTTTCAAAATGCAAACAAAAATCAATGGATACCCTTTTAAGCCCAATCAAACAAAATGCTATATTTGCGCGGAAATCGATTCGGTCTATAAGGCCTACGACATGGCTAATCATGAAGTTAAGCAATGAATGTACAGAACCTCTTGACAACTGTATCTGTTCTTGCTTCCTTGGGTTTTTATCCAAGGGTACTTGGTTTTTTGACCCAAGCATCGACCACTATTTTCATAGAGGACGAAAACGAATAACTGAATATGCGAGAAAATTTCAATATTTTACATATAGGATCATTTTATCGGACAAACTTAATAAGATAACAACAAATTTAGCTAGTTTAAGCTTACAAATTAGTACTATTTCGGACTTTTTTCCTTGTGTTTACTGAATCAGGGTCCCTATTTTTCATGTCCAAGAATTTTTGATTGAATCACGAAACATATGAGTTAGTTCACATTCTTTCTAGCACTAAAATGGTCCACACTTTACAGGTATGCCACTTTTCAGTGGTCTTTTCATGTCCAGTGTTCAAATTTGTTCGCGATAAAATAAAACATACTGCTGAAAGATTCAAATAAGTTATCTCATGTATAAAATATCCTATTGTAAAATATAAATCTCATAAAGTAAATTAGACTAGGGTGTCTGACTACGAACTGTCGATGGCATACTCATCGCAACCTATAACGTCGATGCCAACGTGTAGTCGGCTCGCACTGTTCAATGGTCGTCAGACACTTCTCTAACCCAACCACGCACACACGTCTCAGCTCTGTTAATTTAGCCTGTCATCGCCACCATGACGTACAGCCTAAAGGGCCGTTTACACTAGGGGACATTTCGGCTGTGAGGCGCGACACGTGTACATATACGAGGCTCACCAATGAGGCTCATATTTGTGTGTATTTATACGAAGTTACCTATTCGGTCTGATCGAATTCGTAATGTGCGACACTCAAGAGCCTCGTAACTACCGTGGCGAATAGGAAAATTCGTATAAACACACACATATATGTGTGTGAGATTCAGAGGTGAGCCTCTTGTACACGTGTCGCGCCTCATGGCCGAAATGTCCCCTCGTGTAAACGGCCCTTAAGTCGCGGAAGCATGGATTGCCACCTATGCATGTGCTGCCAGTTCCCAGAGTGCCTCGCCGGCTGGGGGCGCGTTCGCTGGAGAGCGCTGGAGCCGGTCGTCGGCATCTCGCCACGTCTTCGGGCAGCGTCTTCTTGAGGCCCTAGTCTGGCACCTGGGACGTCGACTCTCCGCTGCTCTACTTGCGAGCCCAAGGGATGTATCGGACGCGGCGAGTGTGCTGACGGTATGGGCGGTTTGGTCTTGTTTTTTTCCGTAGGTCCAAAAAATTTTTAGTTGGTAAACATTCCGTTTCTCGGTCCTGTTATCTTGAATTATCGCAGCCTAGCTGAATTTCTACTACTTAAACTTTTCACGTGATCAATAAAACTTATATTTAAACTTTGTTCTCGAACCTTATATTTGAACCTTGTTCTCGAACCTTACATTTGAACCTTGTTCTCGAACTTTATATTTGAACTTTGTTCTCGAACCATATATTTGAACCTTGTTCTCGAATCATATATTTGAACCTTGTTCTCGAACCTTACATTTGAACCTTGTTCTCGAACCTTATAATTGAACCTTGTTCTCGAACCTTATATTTGAACCTAGTTCTCGAACCTTATATTTGAACCTTATTCTCGATCCTTATATATGAACCTTGTTCTCGAACCTTATGTTCGGAGAACTTTAAACCTTAAACTGCGTTCGGTGGACTATAAACCTTTAACTGCATTCGGTGAACTTTAATCTTAAACAGCGTTCGGTGAACTTTAATCTTAAACTACGTTCGGTGAACTTTAATCTTAAACTGCGTTCGGTGAACTACAAACCTTGAACTGCGTTCGGTGAACTATAAAACTTAAACTGCGTTCGGTGAACTTTAATCTTAAACTGTGTTCGGTGAACTTTAATCTTAAACTGCGTTCGGTGAACTTTAATCTTAAACTGCGTTCGGTGAACTACAAACCTTGAACTGCGTTCGGTGAACTATAAAACTTGAACTGCGTTCGATGAACTTTGATCTTAAACTGCGTTCGGTGAACTTTAATCTTAAACTGCGTTCGGTGAACTTTAATCTTAAACTGCGTTCGGTGAACTTTAATCTTAAACTGCGTTCAGTGAACTACAAACCTTAAACTGCGTTCGGTGAACTATATAACTTAAACTGCGTTCGATGAACTTTAATCTTAAACTGCGTTCGGGGAACTTTAATCTTAAACTGCGTTTGGTGAACTACACACCTTGAACTGCGTTTGGTGAACTACATACCTTGAACTGCGTTCGGTGAACTTAAATCTTGAAGTGCGTTTGGTCAACTACAAACCTCAGACTGCGTTCGGTGAACTTTAATCTTAAACTCTCGTAATCTTCAGATGGCTGCTATTGGGAGGCCGTAAGTGGGCTGCCGCCGGAAGCGCCGCGCCCGGCGTGTTACTTCACTGCAAGCTCAATCCGTCGGCTTTTTGTCAACGAACCCTGGATTTCATAGCTTATATCTAATCGGCAAACGTCTTTTATCTTCTTTGCTGTATTTATTTACGTCATCGCTTATGATGTCTAAACATCCGTAATAAATTAACTTCTTTTTATACGGGTTAAAGAATAAATTGGAATTAATTAAAATGTTAAAATTTTCCGTACTCGGTTTTTCAATATTTCATAGAAATTTCTTTGAGCGCTCTGATTTGCAGGCACCATACAGGAACTGGTATGTTCAATATTCAGAAATTATTTGTGTTAAAATGATGTAGTTCAATTCACTGCATTGTATTTTCATTTGAATTCTGATTCTACACACTAATGTATGTATCAAGGTTCAATTATGTAATCGAAGTACCTCCAAGGTTTAAATGGAAAACTCAGAGAAATTTGGAAGCGCAAGATTTAAAAACCCCATTAATATATGAATAGGGGCTTATTTTTCAAGGAAATGATCAGATTCAGCCACCGCTATGGTGTTGGCTAGTAACCCAGACTTGACACCCTGTTACATTCATTCACAAGTTTGGTGTAAAATACTGCCCATACAATTTTTTCTACTCTCTATAAGAAAAATTGTATAAGAGAGGGACTCCGATCGGGATTGTGCATGATACATAGTAAACCGTGTGCAGGTATTATTTTTTGACTTCTTAAATGGAAACCATATATATCCATAGTGTTTCTTTATGTTTTAGAAATTTTATTACAAAAACACTGATTAGAAATCTTGATCAGATATACTCTAACGTACTAAGTGGTTATCCTAGTTCTTAATCTTGTCACACGTATTTGTTTCATGCATCCTTTTGTTTGAAAAGGCACAGTTTCGACTGAACCACCAAGAAAATAAATATTCCTCCAGAGAGGGCATAATGTGTAGCACAGTTTATTGGACTAAAATTGGAGACGCAAGTTTTTGATGATTTCATACCAATTATATAATCGTAAATAATATGAAACCTTCGAATATAACAGAAAAGGTTTGATTCGAATGTTCTATCGACTGTCATTGTAATATTCTTTAAATTGTATACATGCAGTCATGATTGACACTTGTAAATCAACCGTTAATGGACGTTATCATGTGTGAATGAAAGCCTATTTAAAGTAAGAGTTTGAAGTACTGCACTTCACACTCGGGGATATGAAAGTCTATTCCGCATTGTCCAAAAGCCCAGCACTGTAGTTTATCCAGCAGGATCAGCAGCGCGACCATCGCGTGGGTGTGCATGTAAAATAACTCGTTGATTCCATCTTTCTGTTGTAAACGAGACTAATCCTCAAAAAGATTGACTGAACAGCATTATTTAGCATGAATTGTGTGATTGAGTTCGTCTGTGCTCGGTTCGAAGCGCATTTTAAATTAGTCTACTTTTAAGCGCATCGAACAGCTTGTATCGGGTCTCGAGATGACGATGAAATGTTCACTTGTTTGGAATAAAATGACATGGGTGTTTTGTAATAATAAAACGATGAACACAAATGCCCCCAGCTCATTTTTCACGAATATGTTTCCAAATAATGAGATCACTTTAAAGAGGCGTTTTTCGAATTTATCTGCTTGAGTCAATTACATAAACGCGTTATAATTTGATATTGATTAGCAGCAAACAGAAACCCTTCTTCAATCACAGTGTTCCATGAATCATGGCATTTTTGTATTAGTTTTAAATGTATTTCATTTTCATACACGTCATCCACAGTTCAAGGCTCTAAATTGAATTTGCATAGGAAAATAATTATTCCAATTCTGCATTCCGTTTACAGTGCTAATCTAAAAGCTCGTGCAACATTTAGCATCAGACCTGAGCCAGGCTTCGGTGCTGATATTAATGGTCGTCCCTCGCATTTCTGTCGCGTTTTAGATCGTGATTAATGAAACTCACCACGAATTAGACGAATGGAGCAAAGCCAAGTAACGAAAATGAAATTTCATTTCGGACTTCCTGAACTACAATTTGATTTGAAACAACGATTTATCTTACTCAGATCTCAAATAATAGTTTCTCTGCAAACTTTGCGCCTTGTTAAAACAATGCACGATGACACGGTTATTCGTAATTGATAACGACTTTTACACGCTGAAGAATACTTATGAGCAGGCATCTCGGTTTACTGAAAATTAAACATAATGAAGAACGTTAGTTTTAACATTAAAACAGCGACTTAATTTATTTCCACACCTCCCATTATAGCCAGGGAGATATCAATCCAAAATTAACAATACTCACTGAATTTCTTCGCAATGCACTTATGGTGTCAAATTACGCGTAAAATGTGCGAAATTTGCTCACTAACGGTATTTCAACGAATGAGTAAGTAATTCAAGGCTTCAAGACAAGCAAACACTAAAACTTCTCACAGATTCATCCAGTTGTATTGTTCCGTGAGGAAAAAATATTTTAAACTACATCACAACTTTTGAAATACACTACTAAATAGCGAGTTTTCATCATATCAACAATGCTACAGATTGACGAAAATGCATTCAGATGTAATTTGAGCGCACCAGATATCAATATACAGGGCCTTTTGGATAAATCCGTAGGATCGCCATAGCCGTATGTCTATAGGCCCTGCCCGCCGTGCGGGTAACCCGAGTTCGACTCCCGGCGCTGGATGGCGATTTTCTCTGTTGGGTATTGGATAAAAATTCCAAGCACAATACCCCACTCTACCCAGGTGTATGAAATGGGTACCGGTCTTGACCGGGGGAAAGCGTCTTGGCGTCCTGGCGTTAGTTATAAGGCATTTGAAAATTCAATGTACAAGGTGATATGTATCAGGCTTGAAATTGAAAATAAAGCATCCGTAGATGCCTTCATTAATATTATTTTATTATAAACTTTCATGCTTCAACCCGAATAACTCAAAGAAAAAGTTACATGAAACTTAAAATTTTTGGCAGTTAACCTGGCTGGGGTAACAAAAGTTTTATTCGATAAAACCTTCAGATATATGACGAAAGCTGGACGCGGCGCAGATAACTTCTGCCGTTTCCATCGACTTTACAGCCATTTGATATCTTTCTCAAGGGATGTGACGCTACTGTGGGGCTCCGCACAAGCTGTGGCCTCATTTTGTAATCCAATAGGTTCAGATCACGTTGAAAGTCCAAAATACTTCTCTCAAATTCGCACACTTGTCATCGCAAGTCATCGGGTTTGCTCGCTGTGTGGGCGGGAACCGTGTCCTGTTGGAATAAGAATTTCTTATTTGAAGCCTTTGCTATCGTTCCTAGAATGTTCTATTTGCAAGCTGTTGCAGAAGGGTTCGGCATTCTCTTTTTTTTCGATAATGACACTGTTGGATTGGTCTTGACGCTTCCTTTTAGGCCAGCTAAAAAGCCAGGCTTATAATTTTATCTTCTCATGGTAAGTGAGTTGCTCTGTAATCTTGACACGATACATTGAAGTGCTTGTATACATCATAAGCTGTGAGCTCACGATACGGGAGTAATTTTGCACA
This sequence comes from Morinoia aosen, assembly GCA_030386875.1. NCBI lineage: Eukaryota > Metazoa > Arthropoda > Malacostraca > Amphipoda > Talitridae > Morinoia > Morinoia aosen. The sequence goes on from CM059575.1 coordinate 48,811,742, forward strand.
ATAGCTTGGCTTTGGCTTGAGCGATAAACTTCACAGATTGCTGAATATCCCGACTTTTCCACTTCATGATGCAATGAATTCTTAATGTCAATTACTGACTTCATAGACAGCTAATCATAAATGACGTACACTACATAGTTTTACAAATTTGTAAATGGATCTCGACACTTTGACTGCGACGTGCACCACCGGCGGTACACCGGGGTAATTTTCATAATGCTGCTGACCGACCAGTAGTCGCAAATTCAATTTTCATCAATACTTAAGCAAAGCTAAATGAAGGCACAATCCAGTTCATGTTTTTTTCTAAATAATTTACTACAATTGACTTCATATTTGAGTTTGGCTTTGAACTTAATATTTAGTAGTCGCAGTCAAAGTGTTAATTATAAACGTTTTCAAATTTGTTCGTTTGAATCTGAACGACTCTGATAAAACTACACAATTACCGCGAGAAATGCCGAAAAATTTCACAGAAAGTGAAAACTTAAAGGCACAATTATTCTTATGTGATAAATAAATGATCCTAACTTCAATTACTATTGTTCATAATACATACGTCACCTTCTAGATGTCGTCGAGGTAAACTGAATTTGTTCTGTAGGGGGAGCAACTTCAAAATGAATTTCATTTTAATGAGTAGATCTCCATCGTAACGCACATAGACAGGTTGTTTAAAATTTTTTTGAAAGTCCAGTACTGGATCACCGGGAAGAAGGCAACATCGGAAATTACATTGATTGAAATATCAAGTAAGTTGTTCTTAAGCGCGCACTTCCAGTTAAAACGATCTACTGTAGATTACTCTTAGAATTATGATAGAACAACTTTGAAAAATACTTAATCACTTCCAGATGTTAAATATGAACACAGAAAATTAGGTAAGAATGAAAATATTTTCATCGAAATCAATTTGAAAAAACTTCAGATGATGCCTTTAACAACAATCACCTTGGTACAAAAATGCGCAATTTGTTGCAATTGCACACAAATTGCACACAAATGTGCAATTTTTTCACCGAACGCCTCAAGGCCCGTCTGCATTTTTCAACTTTTCGTCAATCTCAAACACATCAAAACGCGAACAAAAACACAAACTTTTGTCACGAGAGAATAGGTCCTGCCCTCTTATTAGTTTGCTTTAATAAAGAAACCAGGTTCTCGGAATAGAGGGATTGGCGTACCTCAAAAAAAAAACACAAAAACACAAAAAATCACAGGTGAAAAAAAAATGCACAAGTTTCTAAAAATACTAAAACAAGGACGGTACTTACCAACGTGAAGGGAACCACTTACAAACAGCGCGCTTTTCTGTGCGCATTTTTCTCTGTTGACGTCGCTGCTCCTGTGGTTTTCGGGTATAATATTCGAGTTTCGGCACACAGGTTTATGTATTATAAAAGACCATCTTATTACACTTTGTGAGGCTACTGCACAATGCTCATCATGAAGGGCATTCACGCAATGCTTAACAATCCACACACCTACAATTTTTAACTCGAAACACAACACACTATAATGCAAGACCTAAACGCTATCGCCAAATTTTGAGGAAATTAGAATATGATATTTCCCATGACAACGTTAATTTACATAATGGCCGGCCAGCCCGTGTCATCAAACTAGATACCAATAATACACGTAGACAATGCTGGACTCCAGTAATACATGAAGCCAATGCTAGACACCAGTGATACATGTAGACAATGCTAGACACCAAAAATACATGTGGAATATTAAGACATTCTCTGTCGTCTTGACCGCTTTCATATCACAATCACGCGTCAATAAGCACACCGTGGCATTCTCAAGGAACCGAATCTCAAGAGCGTTTTCTGTATTGACGAGCGACAGTTCATTTAAGCACGACTCAGTTCATGTTGTGGATAGGCCTTTCTGAGCGATGATGTGATACGTTGACTTGAATTGGTGACCTTTAACTTCTCTTCTTCATCATTATTTGATTATTTATTCATTCCCACCATCTGCAATATAAAAAATTTTACTCTCCTCCATTCGCTTCATAGCTAAATCCAACTAGCTTTTGCTTTTATATTGAAGAATATATCAATATATAAATATATATGCAACAGCAAATTTTTGGCAACTAAGTTTCTGAGCAATTTCCTAGTAATAGGATTTTCGACTTACTCCTTCCCAAAGGAGTCATTCGTACGTGTTAATTTTGAACATTGCTCTGGCCGTAATTTTGTCAAGAAAGAAGTAACGGGCTAAAAGGTTCTAGAAATTAATAACAAATTTTCGTCGTCGTAGCATGTATTGAGACCCTTTTGTAAAAAAATGTGTCGCGTGATAAAACTTTCAATGCTGTGTGTATAGGGTGTGAGTGTGTATATGGTTCCATAAGTCCGTGTGTTGTGTTAGCGGTGCGAAGGATCTCAAGACAGGCACCCTCAGAACACGAGGGCAAAGGTGATATAAGGATAGAGGGGCGCTGGCCGTGTGTTTAGGAACCCTCGCTCGTGAGCTTAGAAACCCGATAAGGCAACCCTCGTACCGCTCAGCACAAAAATTTCTACAAAAATAAGCCGAGAGGATATATTGTAGAAAACTTTCGAAATAGGCTTGAGGCTGGAAACACGTGAGAGGAGGGAATTCGAGCATCAGGACAGCGCCAATAGTGTTCACGTGCTTATGAGCAAAGGTGGAGCTAAAATAAAACCTCTAACATGATTGGTTCTTTCTAAAAGGGCGTGGGAAAAAGAACAGAACCACAACCAAGATCGGGCTTATGAAGGAAGGCAGTTCTACTGACGCGGCCGTAAAGTGAAGTACGAATAAGTACAGGTGTGTTCGCGGTGACCTACGTGCGGTGACATACGTATTTAAAGAAATATCGGGATAAAGTGCCTATATTGAGCATACAAGTTCAACGATAAAATATAATAAGTGTATTGATGTATGGTCTCGTTTTTATTTCAGAGAATAATTCCCAAATAGGAATACCAGAAAAATACGGCCGGAGCAATGTTCAAAATTAACACGGACAAATGAATCCTTTGGGAAGGGGGTGAGGCACAAGTCCTATTACCAAGAAATTGCTCAGAAACTTAGTTGCCAAAAATTTGGTGTTGCATATATAAATATATATATATTGATATATTCTTCAACATAAAAGCAAATACTAATTGGTTTTAGCTGTAAAAGTGAATTGAGGAGAGCAAAAGTTTCTTATATTGCAGATTGTGGGAATGAATAAATTGATCAAATAATGATGAAGAAAGGAAGTCAAGAGTTCCCCAATTCAAGTCAACGTATCACGTCATCGCTCAAAATAAGGCCTAGCCACAATATGAACTGAAGTCGTACTAAAATGAACTGTAGCTCGTCGATGCCGAAAACGTCTTGAGATCCGGTGCCTGAGAATGCCACGGCATGTGTTCGGTGACGATTGGTTGTGAAATGAAAGCGGCCAAGACGACAGAGAATATCTCAATACTCCACATGTACAGTATTATTCGTGTCTAGCATTGTCTACATGTATTGTTGGTGTCTAGTTTTATGATGCGAGCTGGCCGGCCAATAGGTAGATTAACGTAGCCATTGGAAATGTTATGCCTATAATTACCTCAAAATTTGTCGTTAGCGTTTGGTTGTAATTCCCTTCATGATAAGCATTGTACATTAGTCTCACAAAAGTGTAATAGGATGTTCTTTTATAATTCATAAACCTGTTTACCGAATTCGAGTATTATACCCGAAACCACAGGATCAGCAACTCTCGTCCACCAAGAAAAATGCGCACAGAAGCGCGCTGGCGTAAGTCTTGTCTCTTCTCATTGGTGAGTACCGTCCTTGTTTTAGTGTATGTTTATTAACTTTTACCATTTGTGCATTTTTGTCATCCCGCAATTTCTCGTATTTTCTTGTGAATTTAACAAATTTTAAAGGTACGCCAATTCCTCAATTCCGGGAACCTGATTTCCTTAGTAAGGAGGCGGGACCATTTCTCGTGACAATTTCCTGGTGGAGCTGAACGAACACCTCTAACATGATTGGTTCCTTCAAAAAGGCGTGATATAAAGAACAGAACCACAATAAAGATCAGACGCGTAAGGGAAAGCAGTAACTAGTAGTTACTGCTTAGTAGCAGTAAAGTAGTAGTTTTGAAATTATTCTCTGAAATAAGAACGAGAACATACATCAATACACTTATTACATTTTATCGTTGAACTTGTATGCTCAATATGGGCACTTTTTTCATCATTTCTTCAAACACGTATGTCACCACGAACACACCTGTACTTATTCGTACTTCACTTCACGGCCTCGTCAGTAGAACTGCTTTCCCTTACGCGTCTGATCTTTTTTGTGGTTCTGTTCTTTTTATCACGCCCTTTTGAAGGAACCAATCATGTTAGCGGTGTTCGTTCAGCTCCACCTTATTCATACGCAAAGTGAACACAATTGGCTGCTCTGATGCTCGCATTCCCTCCTCTTAAGTGTTCACGTCTAAGAGTTTGTAATTTTTTTGTAGGAGTTTTTATGCTTCGTGGTGCGAGGTTCGCTTATCGTTCTTCTAAACACAAGAGCGAGGGTCCCAAGCCCCTAATTCAACCTTTGCCCTCTTTTGGTCCTCAGAATGCCAGCCTTCTCACCGCTAAACAAACAAACAGCTTTTGGGACCATACACACACACACACACACACACCATACACACAACGTTGAAAGTTTTATCACGCGGCTCATTTTTTTTGCAAAAGGATCTTAGTCAATGCTACAACGACGGCTTACAACAGTTTTCAAAGACAAAATTTGTTTAGCTATTAACTTCTAGAAAATTATTGACAGTTAAATTTAAAAAAAAACACATTTCGTAAAAAGTAGTTACCGTTACATCTTTCTTAACACTTTTCTGTAGCTTGTCCAGACTACGTTTTATGTATATGCAGCATTAGTACACTGGTAGTTAGTTTTCATTTTAATTAAATTAACATCAATTAAATCTACACCTATTGACATATTCTGTTATTACTGAATAAATAGTGTACACGTTACGTGGTTAATTTCGGTAAATACAGTATCCATGCAGTGCCATAATTTACTCCATTCGCGAGAAAACCACAATTAAATCGATAAAATAGGAAAAAGACGTAGAAACTAGTCAATTGAAGAGAAAAAAAAATACCTAAACAAGCGAGTGTGCGCTGTTTCTACGAAAATTTGATTTCGGAGTTTACCAACAGTTTCAAAACACGAACACACCGGAATGTTAAAGTTTTCCATCTGTGTTCATGTTCGCGGACTGCCGAAAAACACAAGATTCATCCGAAAGATTGATTGTGGGGATGGGCCTTCAGCAGCTGACATGATGTTCTGCGCTCAGTTCGTGCCTCCACACAGGCGAAGCTTTTCTGATCGCTTGTGATTTTCGAAGTACGACTTCTAAATAACTGCGTCGTCAGCCCCTCCATACAATTACACTGACTCTCGCCGTAAAGTTTTGCTCCCAAATGTATGCAATGGGCCTGTAAGTACACCTGAATGAGCAGTTTTAAATTATTTCTATGAATGGATAAGTTAGTGCGTTCATGAAAAGCATGTAACGATTTGAATGGGTGCCATGCATGCTGATCGCAGTGTAACTCCCTGATAGCAAACATTGATAAGTCTTCATGTGAGCCAATAAAGCTTTTCATTTAAAACATGACTTTTGTTTAATATCCATGGTGACATCAACCGCAACCGTGCATACGCTCCATCATTTTTCTACTGAGCTTACTTTTAGGTTTGGTTTAAAACAGGGCGCAACGCATGTCTTGCGCATTGCCTAAAATCAATTTCATGAAAGGGTTTTGTTACTTCTTTATGGGGTGTCTGGCAGCAGACTACTCGGGTATCGATTGCTAATATGAACTTCTCAAGTAACATATGCTCTCGTGGATCTAAAAAACCAAGCAGCAGCGTTATTACTTTCACATGCACGTTTGAAGTTATAAAGTCTCTCATGGAACACTGCAGTAACCCGTAATACCTTCACCTTCTAGTATTTTTTTGGTTATAATTTCTCAGCGGGAGGAGGCATTTTTCGTAGCAACTTTCTAGTGAAAATAATGAAAGGTTGATGACGAGGATAAACGTAGAGAAATATATATTGTACCAGACAGTCCAGTTTGCTCCTTTTTCACATTGTTGTTCTCGAAAAGCTGACACTAGCACAAACCTTCTGTTTTTTCCGGTTTCGCTTGAGGAAGCCTGCTCTCTTAGCTACCCGATCGATAACGATATTTGAAGAAAAGAAGGGGGAAGAGACCTCTTCAATACTGAGGAATGCATTGGCTAACATTTCCTGTAAGCTTCGCATCAATTTCAGTGTTTATTATACTCATTTTTTTATTACAGTGTCAGACTAACGCTACAAGGCTCGGAATTTTTGGGGAGAGTTAATTATCCATGAAGAATTATTGATTTACGCCCTATTTGAAACAAACGTAACTCCTACGAAAGTAACTGAACGTTAAAGCATGAAACTACACGGAATTCTTTATTCTAATTCCGTCTCAAGAAGGATTTACTATTCGTATGCAATAACTTTCTAATCTGAAACACAAAAATTACCACGATGCAGTGTCGAATTGTGGCTTCCAACCTCAAATGAGGAGGATAGCTCGATCTGCTTAATTAAGCGGCACTTGGAAAACTTTGCACAAGTCTTGAAGTTCCTGTGTTTGTAGGTGTGTTTGCCAGATACAAATAAACAGTTTCCAACCCAAAATGACAACGAAAACGCTGAACGTATTGTATTCCGTAACGTTTTGATTTCATCCGAAAAATTTGTACCACAAATAGTAGAGGTTGTAGTGGCACGGCTTGCAATTATGCACCTTGAAGAATATCATTTAGGATTCATTCAAGTAAACCGAAACTGGCATGTATGAAATTCCGTTTTCAGTGTTCTTGACAAAATTTTATTGTTGATGAGGCTAGAGGGTAGACGCATACAAAAGCTTGAATTTTGATAGGCTTTCTGATTATAAATTATAAAATATTTATAGGTCTAACATAACTTGACTATTTCAAAGTTTGTTTTGAACGAGTGATTTCTACGGTTTCCTAGGAAAAGAACATTACCACTTCAGGCCAATTCTGATAACGAAAGCAAAATCCTCAGAAAATTTGTTGTAGTTTTCGAGCGTGCCCTTCCGATATTAGCGATTCCATGGCTACGCCAATAGTATTTGGCCGTAATATCCTAGTCTCAGAGTGCATTTTTCTGTTGTAGCGTAAGTACTTCTTTTCAATATTTTTTGATGCTCACGAGAAAAAATATTGTCATTCAGATACTATATAAATGGAAAAAATGTAAACAAAAAATAGTGCCGTGAAGAAAAACGTAGTCTGCTCTGAGCAGAGAAACGTCAAACAACAGGAACGTGATCTACTCGCGCCTAATCTCAACAAATGCTATTGTTTGCTTGCAACAAGTCGCATTTCACGTAAAATGAAGGAAAAGATCCAGCTGTTTGACGTAGGTCGAAGGAGTGACGAGAATTCTGCGAAAGATACAGTATTGAAAGATTTCATGTTGATATTTTTTAGGAGTATGAAATCGATTAATTTGAGTTCTGTAACTTCAAGTTGAAAATTTACTCGAAGTTGCTACGATATGAAATCATTTGAATATGTACCCCTTGACACAACTTTCATGATCTTGAGACACTGGTTTGCTCAAAAAAAAATACTTTTGCCATGAAATGACTAACAGGACAACGAAATAATTCCGATTGGCAATATACACGTATTGATGAGTTGTGCGAATTACATCTTTACAGTTATCAAGCATGTGGTTTCCTTCACTAAAACTTGTTTTGAAGTCGAAACACCGTGCTTGGTATATTTTCACTCATGCGTGTTCCTATTCCTTCCTTATTTCTCAGTAACTCCTGGCGATAAAAAATATACTCAATCACTTTTCACTTTGATACACAAGGAACCAGTGTTAGAGAATGATGCTGTATAAACAATAATTTATTTATGTCACCATGTACAATTCGTGGCCGAGTTATTGAACTCTTTTTGTTCCCATGCGTATTTTATGCGATTTTATTAAAGAAGCTTGACAAGAACTACTACACTGAACGAAAATATGAGGGTAATTTTTGATAAAATACGACGGCCTACACTTAATTAGCTTGCCATTGTACCTTTTCAGCTATGCAGTACATAGGCTTTTGATGCTATAACTTCCACATTATGTAGGATCCTACATCAATAAGATGTGATAAGATACGTAATTTTGCCACAGGTCTTTTAACACAAAATACACTATAATGTTAGCTGTAGTACTACTTTAACATGATTGTTTTGTTTTTAGGTTGTATAACAGTGAATTTACACTTGCTTACAATTTAAACATATTCGATTCGCGTTGCATTCAGAACTTTGAATGCTTAACCATCAGAGAAACATCTAGAAAAAATGTAAAAGTCTTTTGAGTGTCATAAATAATTATCACGATGCGTAGAATATTGCGTTTGTCCACAATAACGCCCTCACACAACAAGCAAAAACGTATTTTCTTATAGACAGAGTTTCGATTTCGAAAGCAGTCAATCTTTGAGTGACACGACACTGTTTTATCCAAATCTCATCTAATTAAAATTATGTTTCAATTACTCAGCTATTTTGCAATGCAGGATTCAAATGGCATAGAACGTGGAGTAATTTTCTCATGCACAAGTTGAGGTTCGTATTCGATGATGTCGAGTAACTCGGGGATAACGGGTAACATTGTCTTTCTTTCGATATAAACGTAGCTTAATTCTCTGAAGGACACGGTTGGGGGGAAACCAAATGTCCGTCGGATCCCGATGGATTTTTGTGAGATTTTCACAACAGGTGTCAAATGATGCGAATTTTATTTTTGAACTCATGTGTTTTTTTTCGTAAATTTACAAAAAATATAATTAAAAAAACTGAAAAAGTAGGTGTTGCGGAAAAGTGTCCATCACCCACAATTTTGAAGTTACAGACCTGGAAAAAGATTTTATAGGTAGCTAATTGTCTTGTCTTGAGATCCGGTGGTAAAGTTTTTCGATAATTTGATGTTTTTAACTATAAGAACTTTTATCCCCAAAACCGACCACTTTTTCCGTTTTTTCGAATTATTTTGCTCAAAGTTTTCAACATGATTTGAAATTCAAAATACTGTACCTCCGCCTCTCTAGAATGTTTTAATCGCTATCGATTGATATATTTGCCACTCCTGTACCTTCGAAACTGTAGGAGAAAGAGCTCTTCATAGATCAAAAAGTTAAGTTTTAAGTAGAGCCATTTTTCTTATCATTTCTGAACTAGGCATTTTTGTCAATAAATTTTACTGCTATGGTAGATATTTCCAAGCTCTATCGATTGATATATTAGCCATTCCTGTACTTTCAGAGCTGTGGAAAGGATCCACATCAAAAGACAATAAATGCAAGTTTCAGAACACCAGTCTTTTTAAAAAAAGTTTTTCCTTCAATTAAAAACTAATTTGTTTAAAATCAACTCCATCGCTTAGTAGCTCTTTTAGAGCTCTTTCAAATGATATATTTAGCAGTCTTGTACCTTTAAAACTGCGGGATGCAATTATATGTTTATACAACTGCTAATTAGCTGATGACTCAGAGCAACCGGACTCAAAACAAACACTCAGTTACATCATCATAATTAACACTGAGTGTTAGAATGTTTTGTCTGAGTACTAAAGCATTTCAAACCAGGCAATGAATGAAATCTCTTGCTATTCACGTAGAGGAACGCCTAAAATTGATTTTTGATTAGGGGAGAAGGGGGAAACACAGACCATATACTTATGTAAATGTTCTGTGGGGGAAATCACTCATCCATTGGCGGGCCAAGGCCACATTAGTGCGCGTCTTCTACTCCGTCTAGGAGTCGAACCAATGTGCGTTTATGAAAGCCAATTATATCGTTGGATACGCAAGAAAACTCTCCATATGGTGAGTCTATGAACTGAAAACCTTTCATTATCCAAATTCGACCCAGACCGTGCCCTTAACTAAGGATTAAATTTTTTCTTTCTTCAAAAATATCTACAAATTTAATCAAATTTTGCCTACTGATAAAAGTATTCAATAAACCAAATATATGAAGTTATTTTAATTAGACTTTCTCCTCCATAATACACGCGAAAAATACAAGAAGAAAAGTTCTTACTATTTAATGGGTAATCCACTGCAAGACGACATGTTTGAACTCTATATTATTCATGGCCTATTGTTTATTTTTGATTGACTTGTCGAATTTCTCATATTAATTCAATGAAGAAGTTCTTCCACAGTGAAAACAGATCTTCACTTCGGAGCTCAGTGGGACGAGCTTAAGTTCTGGTTATTGATCATTGTTTAGAAAATTACCTCAATCTGTGAACGCCACTTTTGGGAAAATTGACATATACGCACTTACATCTTAAGAGTGTCTAATGCTACCGCTGTATTCGGTCCATGAAGAAATGCGATTAATTACTTATTTATGGATGCCACCGCTGAGCAAATCTTGCTGTTACATGTAACAAAAGTTAAAGATTTTGCTAAAATTTCAAGTGAACATAACGTGTATCGACCAAAATATTGAAATGGGTTTCGGCACCCTAATATTGAATATTCATCAAATTCAAAACCATGGGTAAAGAAAATGAGTGGAGATCGACGGAACGCTGATGCATATTACAGTCTCGAATAACTAGTCCACCACCCCGAAGGATCTAACTCCCAATTTGCGAAATACAGTTACAATAGTATAAAAGTTCACATGGAGGGTTCGGGATTCAACGAGCTGAAAACATTGATGGCTTTTAACTACCACGGCAGCCTACCACGGCAATCGCTCGATCCTGTACAGTCTACGGTAACGAGCCTGCAGGTCAGGGAGTGCACCAGCTCTGCCTGCAGGCGGAGTAGGTGATTGGGTAGGTGATCTGACCACGAGTGTATCGTTCAGCACATATGAGATGTAGTAAGTAAGGTAAAAAGGTGAAATCAAAGTCTTGGATAATGAAAATGAAATAGCTGTTGAATAAAAGCCTCGCAAGTATTATACAGAGTTTAACAAAACTATTTCTACGAGGTAGTTTTCAAGATATACAGTAAAATATCAAATTTTAAAAATGAAGCTTTTGCACAGAATATGTTTCTGATATCGAGAAGCTAGTTGGGCAATCCATTCGCAGACGAAAGTTTCTGCGCGAGCGTCATCGATCAAAGCACAACTAAAATCAAAACTTTATTAACAAAATTCAGAAGGAAAACAAGCCAGATTTAGAGTGCAGGTAGCAGGTGTTCGGGTGGAACCCACGGGCAGAGGTTAGGTTCATTAACTTCTTCTTGATACAAAAGTTTAGTTATCGCAGAGCGTCTGAGCCTGCAACTCATCGCTGAGAATTTTGTGAACTCATCACAGATGCGTTTTCGTATACATTTTGATGTTTCTCCTTCTGAGGGCTCAGCACTTTTGAAGAGCAGCTTTCATAATGATGAAGATAATAAGATTGGGCTCCCTGAGAAGCAAAGATACCTGCAAACATTGAGGCAGTTGAATAACGTAAAACTAAATAGAGCGCGATAAATTCAGCTATTCGTTATGCTCAAGCTCTAAAGAACTCTGACGTTACTTCAGCATTTTAACTTCAAGCTTACATACGAATAAAATTATAGAAGTTCAAAAATTACATGTTCAAAATTTCGTTATAAGGTCAGCTTTTGCAGTAACCTTGTTATGAATTATCAATAAAGACCCTGGAATGATTGCGCTGATCTCTGATGAAACTTAACTTTATCTCGTTACTTTGAAGATTGTGTAAATGAGCAAAAATTTCGTTGTTAGGTCCAAATGGATCTTACATGAGCAACAACCGCACGAGAATGAGTCAACCCTTCTTTCTCTGCACGAGAAAAAATCAACCGTCTAGGCTGAAGAAATTTGAAAAATACAGGTTAAAGAGCCATGTTTGTTTTATAAAAATGACCGTTCCACGATGATTAATCCTGAGGCCTGCATAACGAAAATCATTGCCTTCCTTCTACCCAGAGTTGCGTCACAGCTGATTTCCTTCGTACTAGGTTTGGTTTCAACAGGATTGGGCTATCGCGCACCCTTCATTTGAGTCTTGGGCTCATTGAAGAAAATCATTTTCCTGGAAGTTATCTTGCTCCGAGGTGACATTCCATGGCCGTTACATTCTCCAGAATTGTCTTCCTGGGATTTTCCTCTGCTGGAATACTTTGAGAGAGAAGTTTATCCTGACAGGCCTTGAAAATTCACCAAACTACTTCATTCAATTCTGAAAGAAATTCATTGGATCTATCGACAAACCACGAAATGAGTGATGACAAACCACTGCGAGCGGGTGGAGCTGTGATGGAAAAATGGAAGTCGTCATTTAAGTAATGATACTTTTGGTATCACTGAATATTTTCTACATTTTCATTTAAATTGCAAACTTTCATTTATCCACTTTAAAATGAGAAAAGTAAGAATTGAACGACTCGAAAATGAATTCTCTTGCTCCGTTTTGCTCTGCGTGTACATTGAAACGGTTCATTTTCTGAATCCCATATTTTTGCTGACAAATGCAAAAATAGTACAGAATAAATTACTTTTTTGGACACTAATTGTAATAAGCATGACTTTCCATTTTTAATATTATGCGTAATGAATCAGGAACAAATGAGAAATAAAAAGAGCTGTCGCTTTTGTCAATTGGAGTCTATGAAAAGCTTCTGAAAAGTTTCCTACTGATAAGCACAATCAAACTGTAGGAGGCAGCAGATTTATCTATAAAAGCTGGTTTACACATGTTACAAACTACCTGTGTAGATTAATTTAATGTTCAGATTAAATAAATATTTAAAACGAGTGTGATCCACCCCATTCTTGATCAGGAGAATAGCGGGAAGTTATGCTCCGGACATAAGTAAGAATGGCCATCAGCGAGCGTGAACATAAACTGCAGGGCGTGCAAGTCGTGTCTCGTATGCGAGTCTGTAACTTCATCATGACAGGCAGCATGTTATCATAAAGGTTGACGCTAATCACAGCCTCCAAGGTCACGGTAGTTTATCTGTATCGCAGCTTAGCGGTTTCCTGCTAAAATAAGAATATTATAGGCCTAGCAGATCTTTCTCAGTATAGCGGTAAATATTATGGGACATAAGTGTGCTCAAACATCGACCTCGTAAGTAATTGTTAACAATGCCTGCGTAATTTTAGAGAAGAAATTTAACCTAATTCTTCAGAACGAATTTAAGAGCAGAAAGATAAAGCGACCTATGGATACGTTGAAGGGAATACAAAACCCAAATTCTGCATCATTCACACACTCGTATTTGATAGCATTAGAAAAGCAAAGGCAGAGTTTTTGTTATTCAGATATTTCTAGAGACCCGTGAATCCAGAAAGTATCCAAATATGCGCTCAATTGAATAAACGCAACACTTGTTCTCCAAAGTTAAAGTCCTGACCTCGAATTCACTGTACATATACATATTCGTAGGTTATTTTCGTATTCATTTGAAGTCGTTTACGTATTCTTACAAATTTCGTTTTTCATCGGACGCGAGTAGTTTTACAAAACTGAAAAGTCCCTCACCTCCTCTCGCACAAAACATTGGAACTTGAGCACGCTGGCTTGTTAGCGTCTAAATGCTCCAATTCACCTTTTTGAGGAGCAACCTGCCCAGCTTTCTAGAATGAAAAGGTTTTATTGTTACTTTCTCGTTCGTATTCAGTTTCTGCGAGCAGGACATCATCAACGGTTGGTTATTAAACCAAGACATTTCAATTATTTAAACAAATAATTATTGAAGAAAAAAGAGTTTGTAACGTACTCGTACATGCTCTAGTATAAGTAAAATTCTCATTTATTATTAATAATTAAGATTCAAAAGAACATAAACTTGAGAGCAGTATACTATTACAAATGGTAACAGAATGATGTTACTAATGAATCAAATATGAATCATTAAATTACAGTAAATGGTAACGCTTTTCTTATACCAATTCTTCCATATAAGTGGTGAGGTACTAGCGAGTTCGTCTCAGCGCATTGGAACAAATTGTCCTGAGCCAAGTTTTAATTTTCGTTGCTGTACACACACAATTCAATTCCGAAAGTTGTTTAAATTATGAGGCAGAGGGCTGTAAGTATTCGTTATAATTTTTCTACGTTATCGCTTTACCATTGTCTCATTAAAGTTCACGTATATTCGTTAGACTATACATTATCACGATGTGTGAAATCAGGACTTTAGGAATCTATTTTGGGAAATACTCATCACTCACCACACGAGAAGGGCGAAGCACAACTCACTGAGCATCTACTCTGAGAAATAAAATCGCGAAAAATTTAAGTTTAAAAAAAATTCTATTTGTAATCTTACAAACGGAACTTAATTTTTTTATGGGTAATTCCACGATATTCGACGAGAAGAGTTTTCTTCACACCAGTTAGCCTACGGCGAAAAACTGTCAACTGAGATTTTACATCGAAATTTCGGAAATATAAAAAATCATTAATTGTACACCTCCACGCAGGCATTATATAATTAAAATTCCATGTTTCGAAGTGTTGAACGCATGACTCATGTGACAAATATAATCATGAACAACAAGACGGAAACTTACGAGCAGGGAAATTTTCAGCGCTTAGTATTCAATTGCGGAGCTGAAGTTTTATTTCAATGTCGGGAAACTTTTTTTCTGAATTTATTCATAACTGAGCCCCAAAGTTTCATTGGTATTTTATATTTTTCAATCAAACCTTCAAATTGCTGACGGATCGTAATTTATCCACGTTTTTCCTCACGCGGATGTTCACTGTAATTTTACTACGAAATTCCCGTCCAGAATGAATTAAATCAGTCTAGAACGTTATCATGATGTTGCTGTGCAAGGCTTAGGATCTACCAAAAGCTTACTTTTAATTAATATCCAATTGCAATATCTATCCCTATCTATTCGATGAGTTCATGAATTAAATGAATCGTATTTGCGTGAAAAGGGTTGTTTTGATCACTGAACTTAAAGACATTGCCGATATCGTTCCTTGAGAAAAACACGAATTAAGGCGCTTTATCGTGCTCAACTTTCCCGGTAGTACCGTAAGTAGCCTACTACACAGGTACGAGTGTTGTTGTTTCACCACCAAACTGAATTTTGTCAAGATATTCAGTTTTACTTCTATGTAAATCACGCCTAATATTTCTTGCTTTGCTTTGAGAAATAGACCTTATTTCAGAACATACGTAACAATTGAGATAATTATGCATATATTTGAAGACAATGAAGTTTGTGAGAACTCAACGCCAGCTGTATTCAAATTCTTTGTATTTCATTATATTTCAGTTTAGGTCACTGTGCTACCAATTGAGCAACTGAGCTCAAGGGAAAAATAATCAAAATTTTACATTGATCACAAAACAGTATTTATAATTGTATAGTTTGATTAACGCGAGCGCCGCATTCAAGTAGCGCGCAGTGCTGCGCTGCCCTAAAATATGCACTGGACCGCATTGGCAGCTGCTAGCTCAAATGTCCTGCGTGATGTGGCACAGTTTTGAGCAGCCCCACTCCAGCCTCTGCTGATATTTTATATGCCGCTGCAAGCAGCCCTCTAAGCAAACTTAATGCACCGAACTGCGCTGCATGAGTCTTCCCGCGGTATTCCGCGACGGTCCCCACCACAATTTTCAACTGGAAAGAATTGAAAGTCTAAATTCTGGTCTCATGCAACTTTGAGCTCTTTTGCCATGACGGAAATTGAAAACGGGGCGGGGGAGTTCAAAAATACTTTAAAAAAATTCTATCCCGATGCATCTTTGAAGACGGAATTGCGAGAAGATAGGAAAAAGAAGGAGATATTTTGTTATAAAGACGACTGTAACAAATACGCAAATCTGCAAAATCAGGAGGAGGGTCTACTTGATCCTTAGTATGTATGCAAATCAAAACAATGACGAATTGGTTACGCAGCAGGTAACACTAACAGATAGATACGTAGGGCTAGGTGATCCCAAGAACTGCAAGCAAGAGTTGATAGCCTCAATCGGTCTGTTATTAAAATTATTTTTTCACGTAAGCAGGAACAAAATACTGTTTTTTCGTGTTTCTGTGGTAATATACCAAAAATATATTTTCGATACTTTCTTGGTATAAAAATATACCAATAAAAAATATCATATAAGAAGTGCACGATTATTTATTATTAGTAGCTGTACGATTGGCAAAATCTAATGACAAGTTTTCATTCCAGTTATTTTGTTCAGATAAGGCAACGTATTAAATACAATGTTTGAAACTAGGCCAATTACATCTTCCGTTGATTGTGCGCAATAAGTACTGTATATAAACAGCAAAGTTCGCTGTGCGGGAAAAACCTAGCTATTGCAACGTGTACGGACATAATTGCAGAAAGTAAATAATAAAATTTTTTCAGTGTTATCTACTGAAATAAGTAGAGTAAAATGCTTCTACTTAAACAGCGTTAACTTTCACTCATTTGAACTTAATGGCTCGCTACACTCTAGTTTTTTAAAATTATGATGCGCCTCCCTCCGTAATAATCGTGATGACGAGTCTATGGATAATGAAATTAAAACTGTTCTCTTCAAAGCGACGCAATTTCTAGAGGTTTGTAAATGAGTTTTTGTTATTTCTGTATGAAATACAATTTTCTTACAGACTTACAACCTTATTTGCATATTAGCGAGTTCGAGCTCTTGGATTTATCACCTACCAATAAGGAATTATTAATCATATCTTTCGTACTTTTTGAAATTACTCATGAATATCCTTTTGTCTCAATCCGGAATAAATCATTGTAGTTTTACGTTTTCATCTGTTTCACACGAAACCCAGAATTGAACATTTTTGATGGGAAGAAAATAGTTCGAGTTCTAAGTAAAACTTAACTTAACGGAGAAGGATTTCCTACCGGATACATGCACGTTAGGCGCTATCATTTTCCTTTGTCCTACTTCAACAAAGTGCTGATGTTCACAGCGAGTGAATGCAACGCTAAAATGTTGGTTTGAATAGAGTAAATATTCAGCACGAATTTGAAAATTTATCATGAAGTTCAGAAAGGCGATGGTCGTACAAAGTAAAGGAAAGAGTAAGGGCGACAATGGCAATGAAAAGTGCGCTTCGAGCAACTTTGAGCTCCCTATCCAACTTTAAAAAATCTCCTTGCGTGTCTTGTATTTCTTGCGCTCGGCGTCGCTCGAAGTGCAGTCCAAGAACTTCTGGCGACGGCAATTTACAGCCCGGCGAGCGTCGCAAAGTTTCAGCGGAATTTTAAAGGAACAATCAAGGCTTTACAGCAATAAATGTTCAGCAAACAAGCGTTTGTGTCTACAATAGAAGTTACCTACGTTGAATTGTTAGAGAAAATAAACTCTTTATAACATACGCGTATGAACGAACAACTAATGAACAACGAAAAAATCACAAGGACGAAATGAAGCAGTTTGATGACGAAAATTATTCTGCAGTGCATTTCACCCCCTGTTTACTATTTAGTCTCAGTCAAAAATTTTATTTTCATTTGTAGGCCTCCATCTTGTCGAGAACATTGCCGAAACAGATACGGAATTATGGTATTTTAATTATCGTATGAATGAATATGGCGGTAGAAACAATAATATAAGCACCAGAAAATACCAAAAATGAGCCAATACTTTCGTTATGAATTTTAGTATAAGCTGTGAGATTTTCTGAAATTACAATATTCCTAAAATACTCATGCTTTACATGCATGGATTCGCGATCACCTTCCACTACAGAATGCACGCACCAGCATATTCCATCGCTCACTCAATATATGTAAATACCCGAGGGTCCTAAATTATGAACTAAGCATTCCTTGCTTAAACTGGTTTCAGCATCTGGAAAAGTTTTGCACCAGTGATTTTAGGCTCCTAATTTTTTTAATTCTTTCACAATGATCTTAATATTAGTGCTACGGGTGCGCGTGTGCAAGCTCAGCAGTTTTGAAAGCAGGAATTGAATTTCTCGAGCAGACGTGGCCTTTTCAAATCATCGTGATCACAGCTGTATTTTCGTCTTGAACTTTCACGGTCGAAATATAGAAGATATTTTCATCATGAGGTTAGCAAATATAATGTGAATCTCAAAATAAAAAATGTGTTGAAAAACTGCTTCCATCAAGGTAAACCTGATGTAAGAAATTCGAGAAAAGTCAGGTTTGAAAGTAGCCTTCTTTCCTCTGAGAGTCTTTCCGAGCATGAAACTCAAGGTGCATGTTTTTCAGCGCAGCACTTTTGTGCTTTGAGGTTAAAGCTTCTTCGCTCATCGTGAACCAATTTGTCCCGACTACTTATAATAAATCCGTCCGCATATAAGACAATGATTTATTCAATACTTGTGAAAGCTAAAGCTGTGTTTCTTCGTTTTCCTTTCATTTTCGCACTTTCATCTCATTTCTTCCGTAGGATTTCCTGACATTTTTCTTCACACGCAATTCTCAATCCTGCGGCTGATAAACTACGATAAATTTTGTCGGTAATGTCAGTCCTAGAAACATAACAAAGTTTAATCTTTAGAGTTATAACGCGTCTTACGCGAAATATTATTTGTACAGTAACGTTGTGACGCATTTTACTCCGATAGTTTCATTCAGAATAACTATATATATATACGTTTCAAAACTCTGCAAAATTCAAATTCTGAATTTCATTATTTATTCTCCGAGATTAGGACTCAAAAAACTGCACAAAAGTTAGAAATCAAATCGTTTTCAATGGCAGCAAACTTTGGAAGCTCAAAAATTTATTGCATGGGAGAAAAAATGAGTGCCTGACAGAATACTTTAAAAAATAGGGCTGACTGAATTCACCTCATAAAAATGTGTGATCCAGCACTGATACTGCTTTAGTTTGCAATTCACACTGAAAGAATTGTGACATTTCATACAATCTTCGTGATTTGCATCATATCTTAACATTAGGTAATAAAGCTAGTCAAGGGAATCTTTCCACGAAAACAGTTGATAGTATTACCACTTCCTACATACTTTGACTCCATGTAAACGGACAATAAAAGTATAATAGTAGAAGTGATCGAATTGTATGAACATTTCTCGTGAACGAAAAAATAGCATATATGCAAATTGTCATTGACCATTTTGAAGTTTTTCAAAATAATCGATTAACTGACGAATTAAGTTTCGTGAAACTAAGCGTCTCGAGTTTCAGTTTGAATTTTACTCTCATTTAATTCAATTTGTTATCCCATACAAACATCTTATCACCAACATTCATTGCAGTTGTGCGTCCCTTGAGTCGTGAGAAGAATTCTTAATCTCTACCACAATTTTTATGTCACTAGAACGCGAAGCAACTAAGCGAAACGCAGTCTTAAAACTCTTCCTGTATAATAACAAGCAGACAACTAGCCTTTGAAAGTTCTAAGCGCTTCTGATCCTCTCTAAGATATTTGAAGATGAGCGTTTCGCGCAGCTGGACGAACTGCGTTCCGGCTTCTGGTTGGCTCACTTCAAGATTTCAGCTCCAAATTGAGGAGAAATATTTGCTGGCAAAGAACATAGAAGAGATGTATTAGTGTTCTTCACGAAATTCCTTGTCAAAAATTTGGAGAGCAGCTAGAAGTTTTATTTTGTACACTATCCCGATGAAGAAAAATTTCCCCACTACTTCAATCAACGTAAGCTCGAAAAACTAAATTTTCACCCAGATATTTGCTAAAAGTATTAGCTCAATATTTTTAATATACCAGTATTTCAGTTAATGGAAAGGTTCGTCAGATGAATTCGTTGATGTAGCATTCAATCAGTTCAATTCATTGCCAGGGATGTATAGTATTCGACCAATTGTCCAAAATTTATAAGTGTATTTGATTACTGTAGTGGCTGATACTGTGCTCTTCACGTGTGCGCGTGCTACCTTTTTTCTACATTTCTTTTCTCCCTAGCCGAAGTTAAAATTTTCAATCTTGCCTCAGTATTTCCCATCAGATGTGAAGAAATTTGTTTCATAAACGACAGCAGTCTGTTACTTCTGGTGGCAGTAGGAGAAGACCCACCTCTTTGATCCACCGATCTTATTCCCCTTTTTTCAAGTGTAGTATTGCAGTTCTTCCCTATAGTGAAGTGCGAAGGCATAGTTTACTAAACTAATTAAGAGTTCTTTAGTTCTTAAGACAATTTTCTCAAATGTTCTGCAACAGTCAACCGAGAAACTGAGTTTCCTAAATTTTTTATTTAAAAGTTTCTCTAAGAATATTTCAATTATTGTTGATTAGGTTCGTCACATCCTGGATTTGGTTAGATCATTGGTCATGAACACGTATTTAACAGTGTATTCGATTGATAAAATTTTTAGTGGGTGAATATACCTCAATTAATCAAGCTCATACACGCATCACGTTTTTCCAGTATATTTGTCTAAAGAGTATCAAATCATGTTGATGAAATAATGATAAATATTCTAGTTCATAAGATTTTTTCTAAGTTTCAAGTTGTTTCGAGTTGTTTCTTTTTAAAATTATTGAACTAGTAATTACTCCGTTATTTTAACTTGCTGAGTCAGAATTTTACCTAGCTCCGGATTTGGCATTCCTCTTCGTTCAACTTTTCATTTTCATGATAAAGAATCGCTAACAATTCTCACCACCACATCCCTGAGGTGTGCATTCATTTGTGATGCTTGGAATCAGCGAAACCACAGACCGTTCGTCTCATCGAAATGGATTTTTTTTTTAAATAAATAATTCATGTTTGACTAAAAGGTCGAGTTTATATCATACTACGAAGTATAATATTCTTCACGTAGTTTTTAATTTAAACAAATTGAAAACAATAGCTAAGAAACTTTTTTGTTTGGCTTGTTATTTTAGCAAAGCAAAATTCAAAAATAAACAATTTGATGAAGCAAAAAGTAATACATCCACTTAGATCTGGCAAAATAACTTACGTCAGACATAAATCATCAGTTTGGATCCAAGTAGCATACAAATCTTATAAAGGGCGTTAAAAACAGAAGCCTGCGTCAGTCGATGCCAGCTCTCCCAGTCTTGCAAATTTATTGCCGGCAACAAATCTTATCCCAGCAAGTCCAACATTTATAGGAACATGGGCTTGTTGTTCCTCCTTGTTTTTCTCTCAGTGAATCTAGTATTACATCGCTCTCTCAGACACCGGAACGAGTGAACTCAACTCTACTCATAGATGTATAGCTAACATGTCCCAGTATCAATTCTATCAGAATTTGACCTTCTCGAACTCCGATTGCCAAGTTGTTTTTACTCGCTCACCCTCGAGTAGTACTCAGGCGAGTAAATGTATTACTTAACATAACCTTTCCCATTCCGTACCGGCGGGAAAAGTATTTTTTCGTTTATCAGTTATTCAGATGTGGGTGCGTTTTGCTCCTCTTTGTGCTATGAAAGTTGAAGCTATTGGTCGATACAGCCTGGTAGTCATATAATTATAACTGCATTTAAGACTTATTCGATTTTTTCAAACATTTTTCATTTACTCCGAAAGCTAGCACAGTACTTGTGCAGCCGCAATAGAACAGGTGAAGTTAAAATTTCGCTTGAGCAAAAAAATATCATAATTTTTCAGTGCTACTTTGTAGCTTTTTAAAAAAATTCTGGAGTCTGTAGTGAGTGATCAAAATGCAGTATTTATTTACACATGGTTTGTTGTTTTTGTTTACTAGGTAATTTGGTCTGCAAGTCCCAATTCCTACCATATAGACCCCATACCTGAACGTAATAAAAAGAATATTTACATAATGGCTGCAAGTGTTTGTACTAGTATGTAAATTAATTAATTAATTTACATACTAGTACAAATTTAATTAATTAATACTAGTAAACATTAATTATGACTCCAGCTCCGAACATTAGGACGGTGTATTCATCAACTGCCACCCATTTTCATAAGTGAATACAAGTTGTAAAATGAAATGTTAAAATGAGGGGTTCTTCGTTTTTAAAGTCCCTCAAATATCAGAATAACCCTAAATGAGCTTTACTTGATAGGAATAAAACGCAAATAAAAAACTTACAATGTGCAGTCGACTTCAATAGAAATTTGTAGCATTCAGTTAAGTATCCATTTCTAGTGATGAGAAACACAGCATTCGAATGAACAAGCAAAAGACATTGCTTAATGTTTGATTTTTCAAATGAACAAGCAAAACATACTATACAGAAAACTGTCAAGGGGGTCATACGGATTTTTCAACTTTTTTCGTCCGATTCGTTTAAAATTTGGCCAGTTGAGAGTATTCGTTTGTTTGGCCAGTATTTGTTGAAAGTAAACTTTCTTTACTCGTGTAAATTTTTCGATTTAGACCTTATTTTTTTTTAAATACGAGAAATTAGTTTATAGGTACATTTTTATGAATATTTCAAAGGAATAGAAGTCATTGAGTTTTCATGCTAGAACAAAACCAAAAACAGTTTTAGAATTCTTGGAGCATTTCTAACAAAAGTACAGTAGAAAATTATGACATATGAAACTTTTCACTTTTTTATATGCGATATTTGATCACTAACTCAAATGTACACTAATTTTGGGTTTTGAGCTGGATAAAAAAACTCATTTGTACAAATGGGAAGTTTGCTACCGTTCTTTTGTTAGAAATGTTTCAAGAATTCCAAAACTGTCTTTGTTTTTTCCTAGCATCAAAACTCGTCGACTTCTATTCTTTTGAATGTTGAAAGTTAAAGGTTTTGGGTGTAAGCAATAAACAAAATTTTTTGTTGAAGTGTAATGTAATGGACAATTTATGTAATTTAATGCTTTTCATTTTTATTTCGGTAATCTAAATGCATATCTTCATATTCACACTGTAAATTGTAATTTCCAAAAATATAAATAAAAATAAAACATTTTATTTTGTATAAAAATTATGAAATTTCATATTTGTAGTCTGATTCTTATGAAATTTGACTATTACATGTAACTTTTGAAAGTAAACACAATTTCGTCTATTCAGTTTTTCGATTCAGGCCTTATTTTTTTAAAATTGGACATATAGGTTTTTTAGTTCATTTTTATTGATATTTCAAATGGATAGAACTCATTGAGTTTTTATGCTAGAACAAAACCAAAGACAGTTTTAGAATTCTTGAAGCATGGTAAACAAAGTTAGGGTCTTAAATTTTCTATTTTATGTTTTGTTTTCTTTTTATATGGGGTTAAAATGGGTTCGAAAATTCAGGACTTTTGGTCCCTTTGTGAATTTTAGCTCTTGTCCAAGTGAATTTTAGCTCTTGCTTGACAAAAAACGCCAAAGGAGACGGCCTGTATTCACTCTTTCGAAATACATGCTTTATGTACTCGGACCGAGAGTTGTCGAGAAATTTGGAAGGTAGTAACGCCTGTTTCAGAGATATGCTCTCAGTTGTTCACACCACCAGTTTTAATACTATCTGTTCATATTCAGGTAAAACTCTAATCGACGACGGATTTTTTAATTTGCCCAGGTTTCAAAACTGCCGGACATAAAAAGAACTTTATTGTATCTAGGCTACAACTTGAAGATTATATTCTAAGGACTGAGTAGGATCTACACAAAAAAAAACGCAGTATACCAATAGAAATGTCCATGATTAGTATAACATCATCATAGAGGAAGGAATTTAGTTATTACTTGTTTTATTGAACGAGGAATCAATTCTTCTGTTTATTGTGAAAGAAGATCTTAAGGTGTACGATGCTCCTACGGATTTACGAGCATCGTATACCTTGAATCGAAACGTAAGAGGATGATATTTGTTTATACGAACTGTTAAAAATATCGACTCAATGAAGACTAAACGACCGAGTTGTACGAAAGTTATATTAAAACCCTCTGATAGCCTTATTCGTTTGTATGCTTGAACGTTCGTCACTGTTAACGTTCTCCTATCAGTAATGAAGAAGGCAAGATTCAGCATTCTTCTTTCATTACGACATTTTGATGTACATGTAATATTGTACTATTACATAGATTTGAGGCGACATCAAAGCCTTTAAAAGTGCATTGATACTGTTTGGAAGTGGAGAAGGAAAAGCCTGCGTGTTCTCACCAGGATGTTAGACGGTCGATAGCAAAGTAAAGTTGCTTGTGAAGTATAAGTTGTACAGATCCAAAAATGTGCATGGTAAAATAGCGTGCAAACAATTTTTGAACCGGCACTTGAATGGTTTGGTTTTGTCATTTATAGCAACTCAGGAAGATGTAAAACTGAAAACGCTGCCCATTTTTACCTCCTCTAAATGGCGTCATTGCGAATAAAATTTTCTACGGACAATAAAAGGATGTCTTGTTTATTATACTGAAATAGTTTAGAAAAGAGCCCATGCTCCCATGCTGTATCATAAGCTCATGTGAAATCACAGAACGCAGCACCTAGGTGTTGATTCGTAGCCACTATTGAGCGAATACCTGCCTCAAGAGCCACTGCATGATGGTCAGAGGTGTTCTGTACAGTCGAAAGCCTGACTGAATGTCAGTAGTGCACTAGCTCTTTTCTAAATAGTGTGTAAAGCGATGATTCATTATATTTTCTAAAGGCTTACAAAGGCAACTAGTGAGCGACATATGGGGTGATAGCTGGATGCCTCTTTAAAGGTCTCAATTTAGTATGTGGCATGGTATAATGATGGCCGTGTGTCATTCCATTGGAAACGCACGTTCAATTTATATTTTATTGTATAGCAGTGGGACAGTATTTGAAAAAAGTGATGCGCTAATTTGTTGTGTTATTTTCGCTTGAACACGAAGCAATGCTTAATTTAAAAACTGATAAAGGGCTATTATATTCATAGTTAATCCAAATTCATTAAGACAAGTGGCTTCATTCCTTCGTGTATAAACTGGAAAAACAGTATCAGTGTAAGGACTTCAACTCACAGTTGCAATGTGATCAGCAAAAACATTGACAACACATGAAACAGAACGTAGAAGAGCTACCTGGTAGATTGGATCATACAATTGCGGTGTCAGAGCACTCCCAAACTTTTCTGCGAGCTTCTGGTGCGTTTGTTTCCTATTCATTGGCCAAGCTGGGTCGTGAAGTAAAAAAAATAAGGAAGGTTTCTCAAGAGCTCTTTCGACACCCTGCAAAGACCCTCTGACATTTCTCTCGGGCTTTTTCACAGTGAATAACATTGTATACACAATGGTTGAGTCTCAGTGCTGTTTCTGCTCGAAGACGCTCTTTGGTAGTGTCGACGAAGTCATTGTTGCGTCCCCATAAAACAGGTGGACGAGGTACAAATGAGCTTTGCGGGAAACTGAATCATTTTCTGGATGCTAGAGGATCCCGGTTACTTGTGAGCAAATTCATAAGTGGTGCTAGCAGGGTTGGTCAGGAGCTAGAATCTATCCTAAACTTAGGAATGTTCAAAAAATCAAAGCTAATTTTTTTTTGTTTTCAGGTTATACCCCACGTATTGTGGTAGGAGGTTGTCTACGCGTTGTATGCTTCAAGATAGATAGGGAAATGATCACTGTTATGCGAGTAACTGTCAGCCTCAAAATTGAAATCGAAGAAGCAATCAGCCTAACATAAAGAGAAATAAATAATACAATACGGACCAGCTCGTTAGAGGTAATGTGTTTGTGGATTATTTATGAACAGGCAAATATTCACGTTGATAGAACAGAATTTCAATCAGTCGTTCTCTGACATTCAGTGTCAGCATTCTATTTAGTACTATGAGCATCTGTCTCCTAAATTGAAAAATGGCCCTGGGGTAACTGGTTTACGAGGGTATTCAAATCTTGTTTGCTGACATCGCTGTAAGATAACTAAAGTGATCAAATTGTACAAGTTTTCAGCATGAATACTCTAACTGCTGTTGTTGTTTGGAGTGCTGTCTTTAAAGCAATGGCTTAAAATTGGAGCAAGCCATGATCAATGACAGCAGATCCATATTGCATTGACGAGTGAACACTGAGATGAGGCGATATTAAGCGTGTTTCGTAGAAGAGTTTCCTGCAAACAAACGCATGCATGATGGCAACAAAAGATTTTCAGTTCAATGAATTTAGTTTTGACACAATCTAAGCTCCACCGTATGATAGTATCGAGGTTCATTTATTTGCTACATTCTTTGCGGTTCACAGCCCGGTGACTGATAGAATTTCACAATGTGAGGAAACTTAATACTTCAGAGACAAGTTTGAAACTGTCAGTGACTGGGAACTAAAGCTCTCAAACTTCCTCACGGCTGATGCCTACGCCTATCTTAAGCAAAAATGTAAATTCCATCGGGATTCTTTTGTTATGTTACTGAACATTTCATAATTTTTTCAATTTTTTTCAAAGCAATTTCGTATCCGTTTCCTACGCAGAACTGCTTTCACATATTGTATTTTTTATCTACATATATAATTCTAGCGAGTATATCTGATCGGGTCAGTTGATTGTTTTAATCGCCACTTTATTAGAAATTTAAAAACGAGGAAAATTCAAAAGAACTTCATCATATTTGATTGGAAAACGTTTCAGAATCCAGCTCCATCATCAGTTTAAAAATACAAATCATCATGTCTGCATTAAAGGAAAAAACAAAATGTTGTAGACAACCATTAAGGATACCGTCTGGGTGAAAAAATGTCCGTTATTTATGGATGAATTTCTTTGAAATTTTCACAGTAGGTGTGAAATGATGCATAGATCATTTGTTATTTGACGGAATTTTTGTAGCTGCACTTTTTTCGAAAAATATGTTAAAATAGGGGGTTTTGTAAAATCTATCTCCTTCTACAATTTTGAAGTTACAGAAACAGTACTTCGTTTTTAGATTGCTTATATGTCTATATAACCATAAGCAATAGGGAATGTCGATAACTTCTTTTTGTGGGTTTTGGGAATTAAAAAAAAGACCTTTTCATTTTTTTTATTTGGTGTAATTTTCAAAATAATAAATGTATCAAAAAATGCTATTGCTTATGGATACACCTTGCTTAGCCCCATCGAATGGTATATAAACCATTCTCGTAGCTCTAAAAGTGTGGAAGGAGATACATTTGAGAAACCAATTATCAAGTTTCCAGAAAAAACGTGTTTTTTCACAAAAAAAATTGTTTTTCTTTTTATTTTTGACCTATAGGGTTTTCTACAATGAACTCTTGTGCGCTGGTAGCTCTTTTCAAGCCCTTTAGATTGATATAATTTACATTGCTGTAGCTTTGTAACTCTGGGAAAAAATATACAACAAAAAGAATTGGTGTAATTCTTGAAAACAATTAATTTCTTTAATTTTTCATTTTTTTCGACCAGAATACGTTTTTTGGCCAAGTCAGTTCCTTTTTTTTATAGCTCTTTTCGAGCCCTTTGGATTGGTGTGCTCGCCATAGCTGTAGCTATGGTACCGCAGCTGTCATCGAGCTATGAATGAAAGCTGCGGTATCATAGATACGGCAAAACAGCTAAATTCTGAAATTGTCAAAAATTATAAAAAAATATTTACTCAGCGTTAGAATGTTTCGTTTGAATAATGGAAGCACATTGAGTAGCCCATTAACGAACTATATTGCCATTCCCGCAGAGAAACACGCTCAATTGACCCCCAATAATGAGAGGGGAGGGTTCAAGGTCACGCCACCCTCATCGCTTTCCCCCCTCTGGTGGGCGTACCAGTCGGAGTAGACGTAAGCGGAAAGTACCATTGGAAGCGCAAGAAAATCCTCTATAAGATGCATATAAAAACAGAAAATCAACAATTATCCCGATTTCTACCCAGACGACGTCCTCAAAAGAGATCACGAAAGCAGAATAAAAACATCACAAAATAAAATCGTCTAGGTGGCTACCTAGTTACTATTTGCAAAGGATATGAGCTATCGGTATTGTTTAGGACCGGTTTTCTTTAAAAAATATATAGCGACTCCAAAATCCTAAGGTCATGCGAATTTGAAGTTGGACCTAAGATTTTGAAGTCTTTGGAGGATATCGGTACGTTGCATTTTTCTGCATGATTGCGTACTGCGGAATGCGAGGGGTGTGCTAATTGATTCCCAGTGCGGAAGCTTCTACCCTGATGTTCAGCCACTCTGATATAAAAAAAATTCGTGACGTCATGCTGACGTACGATGATGTGCACTTCACACGACTGTAAGAATAAATCAGAGAGGCCCGCATCTCCATCGGAAGCGTATCCTTGTACCGGAAAAAAGTTAATTAAAAGTTATTGCTCTAGTTAATAACTTTAAGGTGGCTCCTTTTTTCCGGTACAAGGATACGCTTCCGATGGAGATGCGGGCCTCTCTGATTTATTCTTACAGTTGTATCAGGGTAGAAGCTTCCGCACTGGGAATCAATTAGCACACCCCTCACAAACCGCAGTACGCAATCATGCAGAAAAATGCAACATACCGATATCCTCCCAAGACTTCAAAATCTTAGATTCAACTTCAAATTCGCATGACCTTAGGATTTTGGAGTCGCTGTATATTTTTAAAAGAAAATCGGTCCTAAACAATAACGATAGTTCATAACTAAAGCCCGGACTTTTGCCATAAATGCCTATAATGCCTAAAGCGCCATAAGTGCATGAAATGCCATAAATGCCTTCATAACGCCATAAATGCCTTCATAATGCCATAAACGCCTACTTATGTTGCCTATGTAAGATTTATTATTTCTAGAGTATTGTAACCCAACATAACTGGTATATACAATCAGTGAAAGTTCCAAAATAGAAAAAGTATTCGGGAGCTGCAGGTGATTGATTGTTTGGAAGTGACCGCATGTACGGTTCGGGTTGCAGGTGATAGATAACATTATTGTTGTGAGCGATGTGAGCGAAAAGTGCGAGGCTACGCCCAGAGCAAAGCGTGTTAATAACGCGGTCGTTGATAGGTTAAGTTAGTTGTTTTAGGTTTCTGGTTATCATATGACGGTGTGTTAACGGTAAGGCGTGACGTTTTAACGGTAGCCGGTTTTACTGTGTTTTTTACGGTGATCGTTACTACATTAATCCAAATAATTCCCTAACTAAAATTTGATGCTTAATGTGTTCCCAGTTGATTTTTTCACATATGTTTTCAAATAACTAGTTTTTCCATCGCCCCATCTTTCAAGATTACTGCTAGTAATAAGTATAAAATTAGTTCAATTGCCATCCATTCAATGTGTAGAGCCAAACAAACAGATGCAGCCAAGATTATTGGTTACATAGAAGAATAGGGTGAAATAATTTTTTCTAGCGGTGCAAATAACATATTATGCTGCAATAAATGCAAGACACGGGTAAATGTGAAAAAAGTTATTTTGTGCACCAACACCTACGGTCTAGCAGGCATCGACAAGACGACTTGGAAGTCGACAATACACAACCGTCAGGAAATGCGGCCAGTTCTGCTAACGCGTCTACTGTTCAGTACTCGCCAAACTTGGACCGTACGTTTAAAGAGGACTTGCGTAAGACTTTCATTGATGCTATAGCATACCCTTGTGGAAATTGACCAATGAAAGTGTTAGTTCATTTCTCGAAGAATATATCGGAAAGAACATCCCAAATAAATCAACTCTGAGAAAATACTATGTAGATAAAAACGACTCTAAAGCCATAGAAAAAATAAAAATAAAAATTCGTGATAAAAACATTGGAATTTCAATTGCTGAAACTACTGATCCACTGGGAAGACATTTAGTGAATGTGATTGTAGGGACCTTAGAAGCGTCAGATGAACAAAACATGCATTTACTTACAACAGAGTCTGTCTCGTCAACCAACAGTTCAAAAATATCATAGGTATTGAACTCTTCTGTTACAATATTATGGCCAGAAGGCACCAAGCATAACAACGAACTTCTATTTGTTACGGACGCCGCTCCGTACATGAAGAAAACAGTTAGAACTTTACAGGTTCTATTTCCTCGCATGATCCATGTTACGTGTTAAGTGCATGGATTACATAGAATATCTAAATAAGTTTGCTCTCTATTTTCACCTGTGGACAGTTTGATTGCAATTGGTAAAAAAAATTTCAAGTCACGTCACTTTCGAGAATGTGCCACAAGCCTGAGCTTGCCCCCACAACCAATTATCACGAGATGGGGAACGTGGTTATAAGCTGCTCTCTATTATTCTTCCAACTTGAAGCTCTAAAAGACATCTTTAACACTTTGGATACTTAAGACGCTGCCTCTATACGCATTGTTCAGGAATTGATTTGCAATTCTAGTTTGCAGAACGATCTCTCCTTCATCGAAGCACACTTTCAAACGCTACTGCAAACCATGCAAGTGCTAGAAAAAAAGGAATATTCCGCTACATTATGCTTCAGATTTGGTTGATATCACTATAGAAAAATTGACAAACACATAGCTGAAAAATGCCATAATGTGTTTAATTTTAATGTTAACCTAGAACAGATGAAAAATATTGCACAGGTTCTTAACGGAACAAATGTTCAATGCGTTGATAATCTTTCACCGAGCGATGTGGCATGTGTTAAGTTCGCCCCCGTTACATCTGTCGAAGTTGAAAGATCATTCTCAAAACTTAAGCATACTAACAGGACCCGTGGAAATTCCACGGACAATGTCATCAAAAAGCTAGTTGTACCCGTGGAAAAATTTGGTCAACATTGCCTAACAAATTTTCAAATGATTTAACCTAACCTATAATGCATAATAGAAAATTAAATGAAACCTGTATAACATAACAGAGCACCTAAATGCATGCATATATTCTATATATAATTAAAGGTCCATTTAACTTAGGGCAACCTTTCTAAAGAGTGAAAATAAAATAGCAAACTTAATTTGTCATTTATTGCAGCATACATGTAGTCAATCACTCATTGTAGCATACTTATAGTCAATTTATTGTACATGAGAATTAAATATCTGCTGTAGAATGCAATGGAGAAGACTTCTGCCGACCAACACAAGCAAACAGATATGGCTTCAGGGTACCCAAACTCATACACATTAAGAAGTTACTTCCCTGTATGCGATATTTCTTGTAAATGTGATTCCTCTTTGGTGGCCATGCGTGGAATCATTAAGATGTACGACTTTAACTCTCACATTGTTCATTGCTTTTGTACTTGAAAATGATACATAGAGCTGGCCGTGAGTGAAGCATGGCTTTGGTAGATACATGCCATCTCTATCAAATGCTTGATCTTGAGCTTTATTTATTGTCATTGAGTAGAAGAGGCAAACTGGGAATTGAGCGCGATACAGAACAAAGGGAGTATTGGCATCGCTAGGGTTCAGTTTTATCCTTGGGATAAGTACCCTGTTATGAACGTGAGAGCCACTGGTTATTGATGCCTCGATGCTGTGCTCATGAAGCTGAATGACCTCCAGTCGAGTGCCGTTACACAGTCCCTGAGTTATGGATAGGTTTCTCAGTAGCATGATTATTGCGACAACTTTCAAATTCAGTCTACGAGGAGGCATGTCAGACGGAATGAGAGAATTAATGAACTCCATTGGATACTTTTGTGCTTCTTCATCATTATTGCAAGATACGGAATCGGTGCTCAAGTAAGTTTTATTTTCTGTTGGTAGCATTCTCAAAACTTCCTCATTGACTGCTAAGCGTTCAGAATTTTTTGGTGATAAGATTACTTGTGCTTTCATCTCTTCGGCCGTACAGTTGTCAAACACCTCTGATATCAAAGAGCCATGACATGTGCATGTTTCAGGAATATCTATAACATCTGGAGCCATTCGATCAAGAGTACTCTGGATTGATCCCTTGCCCATTTGTGGAAGCTACCTTGAAAACTTATGTTCATTTGCATTTGCTCTCATGTTCTGTGTGAGGCTCGTGTGATGCAAGCTGTGCCAAAGTCTGAGCGTTTGAGGCACATGTCAAGCACAGGAGCAGGAGGAGCTCAGGGAACAACTGGAAGTACTTGTCTGAAGTCGCCTCCGAGTAAAATTACTTTACCACCTATTGCAGTCTGGGTGTTCATTATATCTCTCAAGCATTTATTGATGGCTTTCATTGCATAGCATAGAATCATAGAAGCTTCATTAATAATGAACACTTTAACGTGCCGCAGAAATTGTCTTTGCACAGAGTTTGTTTGGTGGCACATTGCAGACACTTATTTCACTTAGGGGAACTGGAAGCTTGAATATGCTGTGTAGCGTTTTGCCACATCTCAACAGTGTTGCAGCAATACCGGTCCTGGCAGAAGTGCTTGTCTTAATGTTGTTCGCATTGAGATAGTCGTATACTTTGTTGAATAGGTAGGTTTTTCCTGAGCCGCCATGTTCATCCACATAAAACAGTCTATTTCCTATCTGCTCGCCTCGCGCAACAGAGAATGCACTTGCAACCACAACATTGAATATCTACTTCCGTTCAATATTCAGAGAATTAACATCTATGTTATTGTTTCCAACATCTTCATTTGCAGGATTATCTCCAACTGGTTCAGGTAGACCGAATATGTTGCAGGTCATGACATTTTCAATGAAGAAGGCATTAAGCAAGTGGAGAGCAACATTTCCGGAAGTTATGTTATCATTTCTCAGCAGCAGATCTTCAATCATGAAATGCTTATTCTCATTCCATAACTGCAGGGCATTCACGGGCTGGTTGAAGACGCACATCATTGCAAACATAGTTAGTAGTTGCCGTGTCATTTGATGAGCTGCTGCTTCTGTCAAAGCTTCCTGCAATGCATCGTCATTCTCAACCAGGCGCAGTCTGAAGCATGCCTGTTTGCAGGTGTCCATTTCTTGACCCCCGATTGTCTTCAAATCCCTGAATGAAGTCGCTCCAGGGACATGGAGGAGCAACATCCTCAAATAAAATTTTTCAGCATTTCGAAGACTTGCAGAGTACATTCTGGTTACAATGTTGCTGAATCTAACACGACGCGTCCACCTTGTTGTTTATTTGTTAGAAACATAATGCTCAGGTATAGAACAATAGCGTAAATTTCGAGCATTCTCATCTGTTTGATTGAGTTTAAACCAAGCTGTCAATTGTGTGTCGCGTTTTTCTGCTCTTGCTGCCGCCTCCATTTGATTTCCTTCTCTATAGTACACCTGCTGCTCATCAGGTAAATGTAGAGCCAAAAGATAAACAGTGTGAGATTGATCATGCATTTTGAACTTTGACAATCTCCAAAAGGCTTCTGGTGGAGACACATACCTGCATCACAAATAATGTTTAACTTCATTATATGTTCATGTACTTCATTGTGTTCATGTACTTCATTGTGTTCATTATCATAAACAACATTATTTCTGATTTACATGTTTGAACAGTCGTGGCCTTTATATACATATTTGAACAGGTATTTTACGCTTTTCACCGAGGAACACACTTCAAAATTTATATGGGCGCGGTATTCTCTCAGTAGATACTTATTGTATGGGACAACAAATCTGTTGTCAACCTCACGAGTGCCCACTTGTACATTCTCTGCATTGTTTCTCCGTCTGTACACTGGGTCTCCGGATGCATTTATCATGGTTTCTGGTTGGAAATCTTTTGGATATTTTTTCTCACACTGTCCTTCAACCATGCACACAGAATTAGGATTTGATGTCCCTCATGGACTATGGATCATCAACGTTCTCACGTATTCTCTCAACTCTGGGTCGTCTAATTAAGGTATTTCAGCACAAACTATATCATCAATTTGCTCTCTTGTTCTTAGTTTGTCTTCTTCTCGCAAAATTATCAAAAGATGGCAATGTGGTAGACCGCGCTTTTGAAATTCGATGACATCGATATGAGCAACTGGAGCACCAAAATTATGTCTAGCCCTGATATCAAACAAGAGTTCCTTGTGGTGCATCTTGTAAACTCGTGAAACCAAATCTGGTCTGTGTTGTGCTGCTTCATGCAATCCAAGGTTCTCTGTGATTTCTCGACACTTTGGGTTACAAATGTATGTCAAGAAAATATCTGGTTTTCCGTATTTGCAGACGATCGCCATGGCATCTTGATATGCTTGTTGCACGTTCCTTGGACTTCCTGTAAATGTGGAGGGCAAAATGACTGGAACACCTGGCTCTTGATGATCATTCTGTCTATCTAGGTGATCCATGAGACCCGAATACAGTGCCACTCTTAATTGTGCTTGATTATTTTAAATGAAGTTCAAACGGCATCCCTCCACTTTCATATAGGCGTCAACAATGTATTGTTACAGTAGTTTTCCAGCTCGATGTAAAGCACTAAAGTCATCTCTGATAGCCAGACGATTTGAGTAAAACTGTTACATGGTGGCTTTGTAGCGAACACGCGTTTGGCGATGTTCCACAGGAGGCACATCTATATGCCATCCAGGTTCTCCATTCGGAAAGAGAAGAGGATAAACCATGGAATCAAGATGGCAAGATATGTAAGAAATCCTCTGCCTCTGCAGACCTATAGGATAAACAACAATTTCACGGTACATCGGAGGCGCGCCATCATCACCAACGAATATGGCTGCTACCTCATTGCCTGTTGGGTTGTTGTATCTTGGTCTGTCAGGGCCAGGGATGAACTGCATGGTTACCTGTCTTGGTGGCATGTTCTCAATTACAGCTCTCTCTTGTTCATGTTGTTCAATAGCCCTCATATTGTGGTATGCTCCTGCGTAAGGATTATTGTTCATCGCCTCATTTATCTTTTAAAAAACAGATACTAAGCAGTTAGCATTTTCGTGAGCATTTGCTCTAATTTGTATAGCTTCATTAGTTTCTAAGATGTAAAGCTGAACGTATCTACTCTCTTCAGAGACATCTGCATAAAGGTGGCTTGCGTAGTGGTAAGTTTGACCTTGTAAACGGAAACAATACGGTCTACGTCCTGGGGGAGGTCTAATATTCGCACCCAAAAATGCCAAAGCAAATGCAGAATTATAGTTTCTTAGATGCTGTCTAAAATTAGAACCCTCTGCACCGTCGGCATCCAAGAGTTATCTCAAATTTTCGGGGTACTCCTTTGAGGGAGAGAGTGAAACTTTTCCATCATGACAACCATTTAGTTGTTCTCTTTGAAATCTTAGAGCTCCGCAAAATTGGCATCGGACATTCATTGCTCCTGTGTAATATACCTGGTGTTCCATATTATTGTTATTTCTTCTTTCATGGTCTCTGTTTCTCGTGATTTGAAGATGCAGTTTTCGCACCTCCTGACTCATATTCATCCTTCGCTGTTACATTCGTAGTCTGCTTCCATCACGAATTGCTTGCCTTTCGTCTTCTCGCAAGCGATGTCGTTTCCTTCGCTGTCGCTCTCTAGCTAGTTTTCTTTGTTCTCTTATTCTCTCGTCCATTGTTTTAGATCAGGGGTGGACAAACTTTTCAGTGCAAGGGTCACGTTCAAAAATTCGCAATTTCATAGGGGCGCATAGTACAGGTTTGAACATAAGTAAGGTATGGTCAGTAGCACTGATACGCCAGCAACACTG
Organism: Morinoia aosen; assembly: GCA_030386875.1. Lineage (NCBI taxonomy): Eukaryota > Metazoa > Arthropoda > Malacostraca > Amphipoda > Talitridae > Morinoia > Morinoia aosen. The sequence continues at coordinate 48,847,138 of CM059575.1, forward strand.
AAAATTCAAAAAATTGAAAAATTGAAAAAATTCAAAACATTCAAAAAATTGCAGTATCTCGTGGAATTACAAAAAAATAAAAAATAAAAAAAATAATAAAATAAGAAATAAACCATGTTCAAAAATTTTCAAAAAAAATCACAAGACAAAAAAATGAAAAATGAAAAACATCAACCAATAATTATAAAATTAAAAAATTGAATAAATGAAAAATATTCAAAAAATTGCAAAAAAAAGTTTCAACAAATAAAAATAAATAAATGAACCAAAAATAAAAAAATAAATTAATCAAAAATTTGAATACATAAATAATAATAAAATATAAGAATAAATGATAAAAAAAATAAAAAATGAAATAATTTAAAACAAAATCATTCCCGCTTTTTCCCTGTCTCCTATCTCTCCCTCTAATATAACGCGACCCGACGCGAGCCAACCAGTATCATAGATACCGCAATGATGTTCAAGAGCGTGACGCACAGGTTAGCTTGTTAATATATAGACTAGCAGGACCTGTGGAAATTCCACGCACAATGTCAACAATAAGCTATATGGACCTGTGAAAAAATTCGGTCAACATTACTCAACAAATTTTAAAATCACATATTCTAACAAACTATTTTAACCTAACATATTCTAAGCTATCTTATCCTAACTAATGCTAACTAAATCTATCCTACCATATCTTAATATCCTAACCTATCCTATTCTATCCTAACCTACCTTTAACCCACCAATCATCGTTACCCAATTGAAAATTATCGCCCTTTTCAGGTAGTAAATTAGTCGTAAAAGGTCGAAAACGGCCCAAAAGGGCCAAAAATCACGACTTCAAACCGACTCCTACCTATACTTGGCCTATTAGGGCTTGAAAAGGGCTCTTCATTCAACTGGCCTTTTATAGGTCTAGTCAATGGCTGTTTGCGGGCTCATTCGGGTCGTTTAAAGTCGTTTTCAAGCCTTTTCGACGACTTCTATTTGGACGCGTAATAGATTGTAAAAAGACTCGTAATCGTAAATGTTGTACAAGTCGTATTACTTCAGTAAATGTAAAGAACTAAATGAATTTCAACTAACCTAACTTAGTTAAGTTAGATTAGGTAAGGTTCGTTAAACATCTTCAACAATACTATAAATAATTAATCCAGTCAACATGAAAACTAGGATAGAAAAGCTAACTGCTGAGCATAACATCAAATTGGCACTTTATTAATGCATTATATAAATTAAATATGAATGATAGCTTATAACTGTTGGAACACTTGGGTTGTCGAACGCTGAGCATTCAACTTGTAATGCTTTACCCTAGTTACCCCTCAAACCTCGATTCTAGTCCTTCTATGTTCAGTAATCTTAATATATCCCAATGTAAATTTATTTTAGAAAAAGTTCCCACTTCTCCGCCGCTTATCGTCGATACCTACAGCCGGAGAAGTATAAACGTAAGTCCGCTGCTTCACTCGCCTCAAATCGTTACTCACTAGGCGAAGCAGCCACAAGACCCGGCCTTACAAACTCGTTATATCGTATAAAAAATCTGATGTTGGAGCTCTTTGAGGTCGTTGCAAGGCCCACTATAAGTCGTACGGAAGCCTAATAAGGCCGGTATTAGCCTTGATCAAGCAGTAAGGAAGCCCAAAAGGGCCGGTATTAGCCTTGATCAAGCAGTAAGGAAGCCCAAAAGGGCCGGTATTAGCCTTGATCAAGCAGTAAGGAAGCCCAAAAAGGCCAGGACGAGACTCGTTCAAGCAATGGAAAAGCCAAAAATGGTCGTGAATAGCCTCGTTCAGGTAGTAGAGAAGCCCAAAATGGCCGTTGCATTAGCCGTTTCGATGCCCAGAAATAGCCGTTTAAAAGGGCTTAAAATACTAGACATTTGCTCCGAAAAAGGCTAATTTACTGCTTGAAAACGACTAAACTCTTGGCTTATAACTGCCTGAAAACGATCTGTAAAAGGCTCAGAATTTCAATTGGGTAGGCTAGGAGGACTCGCGAAAAAATTTAGTTAACATTACCTAACGAATTCTAACATAATATATTCTAACCTAACCCATCCCAAAATAACATATACCAACCTATCCTAACCTATCTTATTCTATTCTATCCTAACAAATTCAAAAACTTAAAAAATATTATTTTTTTAGGTTAAATTTTTTATCTCCCCCTCCCCCTTTCCCTCTCTGTATCTCCCTTCCTTCTCACCCTCACTTCTTTCTCTGTCTCTCTCTCTTTCCCTCCAATATAACGCGACCCGATGCGTGCCAACCCGTATCATAGATACCGCAACAATGTGAAGGGTGTGACGCACAGGTTAGCGTATTAATATATAGATTCTTGGGAAAGCGTAATTTACACAAAAATAGTAATACTAAGGCGGGTAAAACATCTTTCGTAAAAATCTCACGATGTATTTTAAAAATAGAGCTTTCGAGCATATCCACACTCATCTTCAATGTCTGGAAAATTACATTGAAACATGGTTAACACAGTACAAGAATACAAATTGTTATTGGATATTAAATGAAAAAATTAGGACAAGATATTTAGAGGCGCATAAGATGACATATCATTGAGACTTGGCTTAAATTGATGAATTATGACATTTTCTAGTAACTTAAGGCTATGTTTATCACAAGTTGAGACTATTATGAAATTATCAGTGTGAATGATGGTCAAATTCTAATGCGTGATCTCTTATACTGCTGTGCAATGGGTTTGACACTCTATTTCCTGTACGGACCGACACCCCTTTGTGCTCAGCTATGCGTGTTGCAAAATTGCGAGCAGTCTCACCATAATAAGTGGTGCCACACTGGTCACACGTCAATCTATAAACCACGCAGCTACGCAAGAAAGTGGGCATCTTATCGCCGTACCGGAAAAAACTGCCAACTTTGAAAAAATTGCGGAAAGTAATGCGTATGTCAATTTGCGGATAGAACTTATTACATAAATCACGAATTTCACAATAAACTTTTTGATTTTGCGATCGTGAAATGAAGGGCTGAGTGAAATAAACTACTTTTTCCTAAGCACTTGCGACTGGAATTTTTCTATTGCTAAGGGATTCGATTTTACTACGAAATTTGTTCTCAATGAAAGCTTTTTTTAAAAATGCATCGTGAGATTTTTATGAAAGATGTTCTTACCCGCCTTAGTTTTACCTATAATTATTGTTTTATAATTTTATAATACACAAGAACCATAATTTGAAAATTAATTGGTTCTTATACTAAGCCTGGGCTAAAACATCGCAGCTGAAGGAAAAGCATTAACATGTTCGTTATTGATGATTTTAAACGAATGTTCCTAATATCAATTAGACGGTATTGAATAACTCTCCAGAAGATCAAACAAAGGCCTTATGTTTTCTGCATTGTCACTAGAATTTGTCTATAATATTATGCTTTCAGGTATGAACCATCTCCTTTCAATTGAAAGATTTTCTCAGAAAAACAAACATAATTCTAATTTTATGCCGTGTCATTGCATATGTTTCACATACCTCATCCGAACGAATTCATTTATTGCAGTTTGTGTTAATACGAACAAATTCTTCTTTCCCTCCGTTTTCATGTAGCAATCAAGTGAAATAAGATTTTTGGGCTGTTGTGCGTATGCTGAGAGAAATGGCCAAGCCAGTTCGAAGCGGAGGGCTGAGTCTTGCTTCAGCCAAGGCAGAATAATTGAGACCTAAATTGCACAAAAACGCTTCTGTCGACTTGGTAATTCAGAGTACGAATTCAAGGAAACCTAGATTCGAACTATTTAGGAACGAAAAATTGTTGATATCTTTCGTTGAATATGCAAAATCATCAATCTAGAATGCAAAGAAAAATTTAAAACGCTGCCAAGTATATGCAAAGTTTAGTTTCCCGAATTTTCAGCTTCATATATCAAAAATGTTAATTGTCATTATTTCAAATTTCCACTATTTTAATTCAAAATTTCAATGATTTTTAATTCCTGTCCTCATACTTTTCATGAGACGAAATTTTAGTTCCCAAGTTGCTGTGTACGATTCACAGTTGATAGCCCATGATACTTTCTGAATTTCAAGATTCGAAAAAACGGTACATTTTTTGCGCATGATAATATAAAAAAGTGCTGGAACACGTACATACATATACCAGGCTTCTCCTCTCTATGGGAGGGTAGCCGACAGCAGGCCAAAATCATCACTCTTGGTCACTAGGAGGCGAGAGAGGCAGCACTGGCCGCACAAGAACTGCCAGGATCAGCAGCAGCCCAGCACAACCATCTTCCACAGCCAGGCCACAGCCATAGCTGGTTTACCCCGACCGTTTCATTGAGTGCAGCCCCTCCCCCCCGCACAGGACAGGTCAACCCCAACACACGCGGGCAGGCTTCCAGTACCGCGTCGAAAAAATAAAATTCCTTTGTTATGCACTTTCCCCACTCACTTCTGTCCCCAGCCATCCCTCTCGCCACGTCCACAGTCAGACCCCTCTCATACAAAGTACGTTTCACCCCATCCATCCAACTCATCCGTGGTCTACCTCACGCTCTAACACCACTCACTTCCGACGTATAAATCTTTTTCACCAGCCACTCAACATCCATTCTTGCTACATGCCAAAACCATCCAAGCACTCTTTCATCCACCCACCTGCTCAACTTTTTGATAACACCCGTCTGCCCCCCAACCAACTCATTCCTGATCCTATCTCTTCTTGTTACTCCATACATGCTCCTCAAACACATCCAACTTCCTCCTCTCAGCTGCTCCCAAACCCCAGGACTCTGCTCCATACAAAAAAACTGGCGCGATCAAGCTTTCATACAGTCCCCTCTAGCATTCATACTTAAACACCTGCATTCAAAAACTTTCCTCATTGCACCCAATGTCTTGCAGCCTTCACTCGCTCAATGCCTCACTTCTACTTCCATACTATCCTCAACAGCCCCATCTGAACCGAGGTACCTAAAATGCTCTACCTCCTCTAACACTTCACCATTCATCCTCACATCCAAAGATCCAAACACTCCACCTCATAAGCATCTCATCACCTTACTTTTATTCACATTTACCCTCAATTTACGTCTTTTGCACACTCTACCAAACTCTGCAACCAATCTCAGCAGTTTTTCCTCTGAATCAGCCACAAGCGCTGTATCATCTGCAAACAACAGCTGACAAGCTTGCCAATACATACCATTTTGTCCCACCAACTTCGCACCTTTTTCCCACACTCTGGCATTCACTTCTCTCACTACAACATCCATAAACAAATTAAGCAACCACGGCGACATCACACATCCCTGTCTCACACCTGTCACAACTGGGAACCTTTCACTCACCTCATTCCCTACTATCACACATGCTCTGCTGTCAATGTAGAAACTCTTGATCGCATTCAACAGTCTCCCACCCACTCCATACAAGCTTAATTAAAACTTGCCATAAAGCCTCACGGTCCACTCTGTCATACGCCTTCTCTAGATCCATAAATGCCCAATATACATCTTTTCCTTTTGCCAAGTATTTCTCATTTACCTACTTCACAGCAAACATTTGATCCACACAACCTCTACCACTTCTAAAACCACATTGTTCTTCAGCAGGCACACGATCCGTCCTCACTCCGTCATCCGTCATCAATATGTGAAGAAAATAAATGCATTCGGAAATTTCAGATGATAAGTGAAAATGGGTGCACGCGATCCAAGCGTAACTGAAATTTTCGGTGCACTTTTTTTTTGGCCATCACAAAGTTTTACCCATAGAATATGCATTTTTAGAGCGGTGTTAAACACAATATCCATCATGCGTCATGAATATTTTTATTTGTCATTTGTCAATTAAAAATGAACAATTAACGATTACCTTAACATCGTATAAATATTTTTGATCCTGCGTTTAAAAAATTTATTGAGATCGAGGAATGTGTATAAGATTCATGTTGCATTACTGACAGTGTTGGTAATATTAGCGTCTGTTTATCTGTACAGGACGACAAATTATGGACGGACCGTTAGATTTAGAATCAAGTGTTAGGAACCTGTGAATTCTTCAAGTGATGTGGGTACTAAATGCAATTATTTCGTCAACGAGTTTTGCGTTGATGTGATTTGGGGCATTTTAGACTTATTCAACTTCTATCTTTGATTTATTTAATTTAGTAATGATTCTTTCACCTATAAACGAAACTCTAAGGAAATGTGGTCAAGAGGAAATAAAATGGACTGAAAATCTACGCAATAGCTTCAAGGATGCGTTAGGAGTACATCAAGATAGCATTTCTTAATACATTCTAGGACCTGATGCAAACTTCGTGGTACAAACTGACGCTTCAACTACTGTACATCAATCAAAGCTGTGCTATGATAGCTATGAGAGAATTTAGGATTTAGACTTACCTATTTTACAATACCTCCACACTCCATGGAAAAACCGGTACTAACAGCACAAATGCTTTATTTCCTTTAGAAATTTAATTTTAGATTTTTTTTATGGATATTGATTTCAGAATTGACTACTTTTTTCTTCCTTCAATTTCCCAGACTGACTTAATGAGAATAAAGCTAGTCTACGAAACGTTCTACAAGATGATTAGATTAGAGATGATTAGATGATACAAGAGAAACGGAGCAATTAAGAGTACAGAGAAATCTGCTGTAAATTGTTAGGATTTTCTTCTTTACTTCCGCTGCCCAGTTTGCACGACTGAAACTATAATACTAAATTGCATACACCACCACAGTTCCAGGTACATGCTTTCTACCAGTGCGCTCAAATTAAAGCTCGTGTTCCTCTGTGTTATTATAATGCCACCTTGTCAGTGAGTGAGGACTACCTCCTCGGTAGACAAGTGGACTCTGACAAAAAGTACCAATGCCCTTGCTAGCTCGATAAGTGAGAACAGGCTTAATTCCTGTCGTTGAGCCATGAGCACAAATTTAAAACCAAATTGTTTATATCATAGCAAGGTTGTGCTCATTGTCCAGGGTGAATGATACCCATATGTGTGCAACTTCGGAATTTTTGCTGTTATTGCGCCGGAGTTGTTGCTTAAAGGGGTAAGCCGAAGAGAGTTTGCTCGAAGCGTGTTCACCGCAAAATTTCAATTTGATTATAGTTTGATGTATCTGTCTAATCAGTATTTACTTTCATTTCCAATGTCTGTCTGACTAGCTTTGAAAACTACTTAAGGGCCAGCAGGCATGAATTGTTTCTTTTTTGCTTAGAAATTGCGATTTTTCGATTTCATCTCCTTACGAGACGTAGTCATAGGGCAACAATTATAATTTTCCTCATCTCCTACATGGGACATAATATTCTTGTGCAATCGAGGGTTGTTATTGTTGGTGTTAAATTTTTGGGAAAAATGCATAACCAATCATAGTATTCGACAGAGAACTAAGAAACAGTATTTACTTCTGAAAAATGATTTGATTTGGTCAACGAAATTTATGATTCCATACGCTCTTGAATCGATCGGTAGCTAAAAACTAATAAGCTGAAACTTTCCTGTAGCCAAAATTAATCTGCCTGACTTTTTTAAAAGCACTTAATCAATTAAATTTTATTTCATTTATTTTCCTCGGCATTTGATGCTTGTTATTTCAGTGTTATGAATTGATGGAGAGGCTGTGAAAAAGTACCATCTGTTGTTTCATATGTTGTGGAGCTATATTACTTAAAGAAAAACGCAATATGGTTCAAAATTTAATAGCAAGCGAATTAACAACAAGAACTTTTAGCTTTAATTACGGCTTCATGCAGCCTGGTATTGATTATACAAGATTCTGGATCCTCTTCAGAGCTATTTTCTGGCTATAATTGAATCAACCTGTCACACAAGGCAGTCAGTGTTGAAGAAAGTGGTGATGAGTCACACAAGTATCAATCCACCAAGTGCCGTAAATATTCAGTGGGATTCAAATCAGAAAATTTTGGTGTCCAGTCCATGTGCTTATTCGCAGTAAAGAAATATTGAATATTTCTAACACTATGCATGTAGGCAATGTCGCCCTGAAAAAATTTCCTTTCCATCGGAAAAAAATCTGCATGGCAGGTGAACGCGGTCAGAAACTATTTCCAAGTAGTCCTGGGAGTTTATTGTGTTATTGCAAAAAGTTGCAGAACCTTGTTTCTTCCAGTAAAACAGCCCTAAAGCTGAACATTCGGCAATGCAAGATGGATCCATAGCTTCATGTGGCTGTTGCCATATCCTAACAAGAACATGGTTTTGAATGAAGTTGAATCTGACCTCATCGGACTACATTACATGTTTCAATCTTCAGCAGTTCAGTTTCGGTGTTCTCGAAGAAATAACGAACGTTTTTCTAATTTGCTGTTGGGCACACGAGGATTTGTTTCTTGGAGGATTTAAAGTTCCTCAAACTAATTAATCGTTAATACTTGACGCACAGTTCATTGAGAAATTGTGTTTGAACATTCACAAAATTCGTTAGTCATCAGTTGCGTCTGTCTGTGTCATCCAGAATATAGGGGTTCCTCCAATTCCAGATAAATCTGGTTCTCCGTCATATTTCAGCATGCTATTGTTATCTGTCATGTTGTAATATTGTTACGTGTTTCTGTATAGATGTTCCGAGTTGATTTTGTTCTTCAATGAAATCCAGTGTCGATCCTCTACCGAATACTGACAAGTCATTTCCAAGGCTCTTCATCTCCGGTGTAAATTAAAATTAATTTTTTTTATTCACTCAAAACACGCCTTTACTACTTGATAAACTCTCCTATGATGTTTTCAAATTCAGTTTTACTGAAAAAAAAACAAATATGTAAACTAGATTAAAATTGAGGTCCTGATTTTTTACAACTTAGCGTATTAAACACTTGCTGAAACCCCTGTGCGCCCGCAGGCATATAAATAGGATCGGCGAGAGACGTCGGCGTTCATTGGAGGTGCGCTGCCGTAGAGATCACATTAGATAGAGTCATCACTGTGCAGTAGCAGACGCGTTACCGTCGAGAAAGCACCTGTATAGTTCACAGATGCATTGTAGAAGACTTGTACTAGCACCTATCGTCTGATCTCTCTGATTCTTGCCAACCACCAAGCTTGTATCAACTCTGAAGTACCAATAAACTATAAATCACGTTGCTGCTCGTCACTCCCGAACCCCATTCGCGTAGTTGTCGACCGGATACTGAAAAGGTCGGAACATTTCTGGTGGCCGCAGTATGGGGAGCCACATTCAAGATATCCACATTGTCACATTGCCCCATTGAAGAAGAAAGATATCAAGAATTGATCTTCAGTTCTGCTGATCCGTGATCTTAAGTGTGAGGAGTGTCACCCTGTTTGGAGTAACGTCGCATAGTTATCACATTACTTCAGAGCATCGAGAAAAGGAAGAAAGACGTCAGTGCAAAAAATCAAAGTGCTTTCCAAGAAACTCTTCGAGAAAGAAACTCTTCGAGAAAGAAACACGTCGAGGGAGAAAAAAATCGAAAATCTACAAAATGGGCTACTCAAAGGAGAAGATGATGTGAGGGGTCCAAACCAACAACCTGGTTTGTCGACGAGATCTACGCATCTACCCAACGTCATCTGCAACGAGAAGATCTACGAGGAGATCGACGAGAGTTGCACATCGCCAAATAGCAAGCTGAGTATACGCCGATAATGTTTGCTTGCTAATTAAATAAGCATGAGCTCAAATTAATGATTGTACATCATCATTATAAAATTAATAAGTAGGAGTTAAGCAGTAGCACTCAGCAGTAAGCAGTAGGCATTGCAAGCGCACGCTGATCCCTGGAAGTGCGGAGGCAAGTTGATTCCCGGAAGGAGCGCAGAGCGAGCGGTGTAGGCAGGCATTGCAAAAGCGCAGGTAAGCAAGCTGGTTCCCAGTAGTCAGAGAGCGAGCGTGTACGCGGAAGAAGTTGTGTACTGAGGTAGTCCATTGTTCTCAAACAATTGAAGTAAGTTGTTGCTATTGTTCGCGGGCTCATTGTCCCCTAGCAAATAAGAGTAAGCTGGAGCGGTTTGCGCAGTTCAGTTTGCTGCCAACCTTCGCGAGTGCTGGAATAGCTTGGTTTAAGCCCACTGAAAATGTGAGTTAAAATTTTATTGTATGTAGAATATTATCAATTGCATGTAGAAAATTTTATTGTGTGTAGAACATTTTTCTTTTAATGGAAATTGGAGATAGAGAATTAGGAACTCTAGAAGTTCAGGCATTGGAAACAGCCACCGAAGCTAGGCGTTGCTCGTATTGCAACAGAAATGTGTGCGTCTGCCAAAGACAAGGTGCGTCGGTAGAGAAACCGACTGATTGGTACAAACCAAGTTTAGGGCAGACAGCCGCCGAGCAGTCGCGGAGTAGCGGGGCTTGTTTTCGTTGTAATAAGTTAGGACACTACGCAAGAGATTGTAGGTCCAGAAGAGACTATTTAAACAGACCAGGCGGACCGAATCGTGTCCGTGCGCGAGGACAGTATAAAACTCGTATGTCAGAAAAAGGCCAGGTAGAAACTTACCAAACTAACAGTGGAAATGATTTTTTAGCGTAAGCGGCGGAGAAGATTTCATTTTCGATGGAAATAACGTAAATGGTAAAAATGAAACTACAATAACTAAGTATGACTCTACGGCGACAAACCCCTGTGAACCCGAGGAGAAGTCTGGTGCTGAAGATTCCCTCGTTAAAAATGTCGAGAGAGTTGATGTGATAAACATGTCTGAAGTATTTAATAGAGAATACTGAGTGTCTCATGGCAGACACGATTACGTCCAGAGCTAAGGAAAAAGTCCTAAATAAGCTAAGAGAGAAGAGGACGTGCATTGCTGAGAAAGCAAGTGATGAAGTAAAAAGGGATGGTCAGAGAGAAAACCAGCCTGTTCGAGGCGTAGTTGCAGTTACCAGTTCCCACAAGCCGTTAAGAGTTCATACTCGACGCGTAGAAATTGCTCCCAATGTAATTTTGAAACATGTTGGACATGTTGGAAAGTGTAAAAATGGAGAATACATAATAAAGAAAGCAACTTTGAAGGAAGGCGTGTGTGTCGCAGAAGCAATTGTGAGAGTTAATAATAGGAGAAAGATTCCGTTGTTGTTAATTAATAGCTCCGATAGAGCGATTGTCTTACCAGAAAATGCAATTATAAGTACTTTAGAAAAAGTGGAAAAGGATCAAGTTGAGTCCGAAGTTTACTTGTCAGATGTACAAGGAGAATTAAAAACGGGATTAAGTACCTTGGTGCAGGCAACGAGTGTTTTTCAGGACAGTCATTTAGATGTCGAGAAGAAAGACACTAATAGTAAATCTGTCGGGATCACAGGAGTTGTCGACGAAGGGTACGTTTATGATTCCAAAGAAGTAGCCGTGGTCGGCGGAAATTAAATAATGATGATATTCTGATGATACCTGATGTGCACGGATAGCACGGTTAAAGTAAGAATGAAGTATTTGGAATACCGTAAATAATGCAGAGTGTCTGATGACAGACGTGGTTGCCCAGAGGAGGCGTAATGAGTAATATTTGCTACGGTATAGAGAGCCTAGAAAATGGTGGAAGGCAACTAGATAGCCTAGCGATAAATGCTGTGGGGCAGCGAATAACCCCGAGACAGAAATGCTGTGGGATTATCTGGGAAAAGGCAAAGTAGTACCAGGTAATTCTATCAGCGAGGTCAAAGTATTGAAGTAGAAATGAATTCGCGCAGACAATTAAGTGAGTAAGCTTTAGAGAAGCGAATTACGAATTAATTAAGCAATTGATACCATGATGGTCAGAGTTTAGCATTGTAGATTGCGGTTGTCATTGTGCTGGCGAATAATAATGAGAGGCGATAGATGCCCGTTAATTAACCACACGTGGTTGTCTGGTAATAAGTTAAAGAGTAACGAGTATCGAGTATCAAGTATCACTGGTAAAGAGTATCGAGTAAAGTTACCAGTGCAGCTGCACTGCAGCGCACACGAGTGAGTGTGATGTTTTTTTTTTTGCTTGATGCAGAGGCAGATATTTTTTTTGTACGCCGGCGCAAGGCCGAGAGCTGTGCTCCGCATATCGTACGCGTTAGTATTGGCACGAGGCAGTAATGTTAGTAATACTGTGAAGCAGTATATGACTAGGTAACTAGTTATGATAGTGACCATTAAAGATTATGGTAAAGTGCCACAGATGTCATTAATGTGTTAATGTCGTTAAAACATTTTTTAGTGACTGGTGTGACTGGTGGATAGTCATGAATTAGATGTGTTTTGGACGTGAGAGTCCACACTAATTCAGTGTGAGAATAAAAATTAATTTACTTCATAGTCATTTGTCAATGAGAGAGGCTTCATTTAATAATCCTTCAGTTAATAATTTTTGAGCACGTTGAAACGATCTAGTGCGTCATAACAGTCATTTTTGCAAGCCTACCCGAATTTCATACTCAGTATAGTTTTATGTTGTGTAATTTGAAATTAATCAAACGCAAAAGAATGTAAAATTTATCGTCAAGTCTCCCAAGGTTTCTACGGGATAGTTTACAATTGATTGAACGATTAAAATTTAGAGTATTTAACGTCAATATTGATTTTTGCATTGACAACTTTTTGTGTACGTACTGTAAAAGTATGTCCTTACGTGTTCAATCATTCTTTTTGTTGTATTTGCTTATGCTTCATGTTAACCTCGTATATGCTTTAGTATTTAACCTTTTTGATTGAGGCATTAACGTAACGCGATAAGTGAAACGTAAAGTAACCGTTCACAGTGTAACAGTTCAACAAGTACAGTATAATAATACGTAATTTTCTTGTGCAAAAGCAGTACGTGATTATTGATTATGATCTGTCGTTGCAAGAAACATTGATGACCTTGCAAAAATTTATTTTTTCATTGTGCATCGAGGCTGAAAATGCCCCAGTATTGCTCACGTTGGAAACGGTTAATTAACAGTTTTTAGTTTTGAATTCCATATATGCGTTCTATGAGTTCTAGCTTGTAAGAGCATTCTATGAGTTCTTTCAAGATTTATGTATGTCTTGCTTTAGGAAATATTTTGTTGCGAAACACCTTCAGAAGAGATGTTGAGCTCAGGAAGTTGTCATACTGTTGTTGCGACATCAAGAGCTGTGCTCATCAAGCCGTCAGCTAAAGTTGATAAACTGAGCTGTAATCGTGGCGATGTCGACACGAGAGTGCGAGTGTGCAACCGCGAGAACTGCCTCGAAGCTGCCGCAGATTGTTTTGCAACAATGCTAGGCAGTGTAGTTGGAATGAGAGTGTCTTAATGAGAATGTGTCTTAATGAGAATGTGTCTTAATGAGAATGTGTCTTAATGAGAAATTTGAATGTCTGCAACGAAGATTAAATGTAAATGCGAAATTTAGTCGTTTTATTAGTTTAGCAATTATGTTACTGGAAGATTCTTGGATGCTAATGAGGAAGCTACTTTTTGTTTGTCATTTCACTTTATTTGTGCATTCATGTACGAAAGTTTGCGCTTTAGCCATGCTAATCGTTTTTGTATTGATTTCCAATTTCAGTTCGAGCGTGTGCGAGCGGTAACACAACATCTGTAACACGGTAACATGGTACATGTACATGGCATCGCGTTGGTGTACGACAGCCTGGTGCCAGAGCGCTTGTCAACAAACATCGATGGCCTTGGCGGCAGCAGAGCTTTGCACGCAGCAAAGAGACTACTGCAATTTACCTTCGCGCGCAGTCAAGAGATTAATGAAAATCAACTTCGCGCGCAGTGATTTGAAAAGAGTAACTTACCTTGAAGATTTAATGTGGTTTTAATACTTTACAGTGTTACTTTACCATGTTCGTAATGTTGAAAACGTGGTTTAATAAATTTTGAAACTTAAAAATATGGTAATTATAAATTCAGAGTAGTTCAAGAATTTTGGACTTTGTTCACATGTTATTACTATTGGATTACGACAAATTGAAATTGTTTAGTGATTTTCCTTTTATTTTTGCAGAGTGCGAAACCGATTTTCATATTCATATTCGATGTTCTAAACCAGTGTGTCTTCGATTTTGTTACGTATATATCTTACTCCACGTGCTATACCATTATGTTACCGATAGAATTAAGTTTTACGAGTCAACGGTACTCTGTTTATTTCGATTATTGTTTTAACTAATAGTGGAAAGGTTCTGTTCTAATTTGTGCGATGTTTGGCTATAACACTAACTTCTATTTTCAAGTCTACGGTAACGCAGACGATATTTTGAATGTTTCTTTTGGTGAAAACTTTAATGATGCTTTATTTAATATCAACTCAACTTTTCTGTATCATTTTTCATTACCTACGAGGCAATAGTTTTGATTCTTATAAAACTTTCCGAAATTGCCTTGCCGAAGAACTCGTGTTTTGCTCGGTGTACTGTTTCACCAGCGATGTGAGCGGATGTTTTTATATTTACTCATGAATTAATATTAAGTCGGTATTTCCAAGCTTGTGTTTTACGTATTTCATTTTAACCATGTTCGCGAAGATGCTCGAGTCGATGCAACGTTCAGGTATATAATTACGATTTGTTTCATTTGGTTTATCGATAACTCAATTTATGCGAATACGTTGTTCACTTAAAATTTTAACGGCATTGTGTATTTAATTTCATGCGTGTTATTATTATCCTTAACGAATGTATTGATTTATTTAAATTTTATGGCGAGAATGATTTTTTATTTGTCGAGGTATCTGCGTGCCCTATTTCTTATTTGTGTTTGATTAAAAACTTTTCAGTTATTGTTTCAACGATGCGTTTTTCTTTGCGATGCTTTTTGTTGAATTTAACTTGACGCGTTTGTTTTTACTGTTACTGGCGGTTGTTTTGCCACGAAAGGATTTATTCAGTACGCGTTTTGATATTTATTTTGCTATTTGGATATGTTAATAAAATTGTGTGGTGTATCCATTTATATCCGAAATATCTGAAGTATCCAAGAATTCTAAGAATCAATTGAGAATTAACTTGATAATGAATTAACAAATTGTGTGAGCTAAGTGCGTAGAGTGATTATTTGGTTGATTTTGGATAATAAATCTGGTATTGAATTGACACTAATATATAATATAGACACTAAAAATTGTTTAACAAGATGTAGGATTACCGTTGAAATTTGTTCATGATGACAGCAAAGGCCATACCTGTCTACCTCTGTTCATAATTCGGTAACAATTTTGTCATCAGAATTATTGATCGTCAAGGATAATCAATGAGATTGATTGACGTTTTAAAAATATTTTTATTGTAATAAAAAATTTTTGTGCGTGGGGGGTCCTAGATGTGCGCCCGCAGGCATATAAATAGGATCGGCGAGAGACGTCGGCGTTCATTGGAGGTGCGCTGCCGTAGAGATCACATTAGATAGAGTCATCACTGTGCAGTAGCAGACGCGTTACCGTCGAGGAAGCACCTGTATAGTTCACAGATGCATTGTAGAAGACTTGTACTAGCACCTATCGTCTGATCTCTCTGATTCTTGCCAACCACCAAGCCTGTATCAACTCTGAAGTACCAATAAACTATAAATCACGTTGCTGCTCGTCACTCCCGAACCCCATTCGCGTAGTTGTCGACCGGATACTGAAAAGGTCGGAACACCCCCAATTAAACTATGAGGAAAAAACAAGAATCTCAATCAAAATTATAAGTTAATTTTGTTATGATTTCAAAGTGCCAATAAAGAGACATATTCCGTTTAAAACTAAATAAAAGTAACAAAATTTATCATCCAATGGGAAAGAGAACAAACGTAATTTTCAAATAAAAATTCTAAAGCTACATGTTCATCACCGTCGTCTCTTTGCACTAGTTCTCAATTTGGTATTACAATGTGCTGCATGTCTGTGCACTTAAAGGCAAGTTGCTTCAGGAAACAAGAACAGAAAGGGCTTCGAAAAATTTAACATAAACAGAGTCCAAAATTAGGAATTGCAATTGCAGATTGCCGGGGTGAAAATTCAAAGATGCATGCGGTATGCGTTTGAAAGCTCAGTCTTAAATGGGTCAGTGATTTTCAAAATCTTTTCATCCAGGAGGTCCTTACACCATCAGTTGAAGGTTATTTTATTTTACTTTGGTTTACGAAGCTAGTCTACTGAACGATCTTTGAATATGAATTAAAAGTTTTGAAATTCTTTCTTCCAATGGTTTTTTTCCACAAATTTCCTAAATCATAGTATTGAAATGTTATTTTCCGTAATAGCTGATCAAAATCACCAACTTTATTATATAAAAAATGCTTTTGAAAGACGCAATCCAAGGTGTATTAAAGTAAATTATACCATTTTTCAACAAAGAAGGTAAGTGGGCTCCTGGGGTTAAAATGCCTTACTGAAATCTGAACTTCACTGACGCAGAACATGCAGAAGTTAAAAATAACCAAAATCAGTCGGCAGGCACCATATAAATGAAAAGTTCAGCGAAGAGAACATACGAAGTCGATCTGCTTCTCCATTACGAGGCTGTTTTAATTGGCGGAAACCTGTTCATATTTTATGAGTAACATGCTGTATGTCATGTAGCTATAGTGTTGCTCGGGAAACACCACACAATCCTGAAAAATTTTACATGGAAAATAGTCCACGATTGACGTTTTTAAATTTGAACTGTAATTCCCCGAATTCTTTGTTTCGGTTAATAAGATGGTGCGTTAAGCTGGGAAACAATTTAGCCACTTGATTCAATTTTTTGCATCAAAATAAGATAAGATGTTTCATCGTTTATCTATAATAAGATAACTTCCTTTAAACTGGAGGAGAATTCAAACTAACTACTGAAACACACCTGGAATGTGGTTAATAAGGCATCATAGACTAACGCATCATAGACATGCATATTTTACGACTAACGGTTTTCCTTTGGGTGTCATCAATTCGCAAATTAAGAAATTTCTGTCTAACCAATACGTTCCGCAAACTATTAGAGAAAACAATAAAGTCCGTCTATACTGCTCGTTCCCGTATTTTGGAGCGCCCTTTGAGAAATTGTCACTTGAGGCAAAATTATTGCGTGAAAAATACTTTCCAAACCTTCAGTTATGCGTAGCTCTAGTAAATAATTTTAAGGTGGCTTCATTTTTCCGGTACAAGGACACGCTTACGGTGGAGAGGCGGGCCTCTCTGATTTCTTCCTACAGTTGTGTGCAGTGCACATCATCGTACGTCGGCATGACGTCACGCAATTTTATATCAGAGTGGCCGAACATCGCGGTAGAAGCTTCCGTACTGGGAACCAATTAGCTCACCCCTCTCACTCCGCAATACGCAATCACGCAGAAAAATGCAACGTACCGATATCCTCCAAAGACTTCAAAATCTTAGATTGTGCTCCAACTTCGTATGACCTTAGGATTTTAGAGTCGTTACATATTTTTAAATGAAAACCTGCCCTTAACAACACCGATAGTTCATAACCATTGCAAATAGTAACTAGATCGCAATTATTTTGCCGATTTCATTTTTTGGTCACCTGTTTTTCTTTTTGTTTTCGTGATCTCTTTTAATGACTGTCTACAACAAATCGTTTCCTCTTTTATTTCAGAAATAATGACTTGTATTTGTGAACTGATGATGGAGCTGGACTCCGAAACGTTTTCCAATCAAATATGATTAATTTCCTTGGAATTTTTTTCCTTTTTTATATCTCAATCTGACATAGTATTTGAAAAAATGTAGATCATAACCCTAACAAAGTTTCTACGAAATTAATAGGGATATATTTATGTATCACAGATTATTTACTTCAAGATAGTCTTTAATTATGAATCTAAATCAGTCACTCAAAAGTTCAAAACTCATAATGGGCTGGGTGAGTAGTCGATATAGAAGAAAAATGAGCATTATATTACGAAGATATATTCTCGGCAGCTGATCACTCGACAATAAATTTATAATATACATGTTTGTTAGAGTATACTCTGACCTTCTATGTTTAAATAACGTGGCATAAATTGGTTCAAGCGATCACAGTGCCGGTCGCCGAAGAGAATTCACAAAGGAAACCATTTGGTAAAATATTGTTAAATTAAAAATCTCGATGCCGAAGCTTGGAGAGTACCATCTAGCGGTCTTTATCCACAGGTTCGCGTGACGCGCACGTGTGTGAGCGACAATGTCGCTGCTTCGCCATCCGTCACATATTCTCGCAGCGTCATTTACATTCTTCAGTGAAGTGTGCGGTCCTTCCTCATATAGCTAACGGTATCGTAAGCTGACGCGTGACGCGTATGTGACTACGTTCCTCCGTGCGTACGTATGAGCCCAATTACTTAGGTACGTACGCACGTACCTACGAGCTTGCAAGCATAAGTACTAACGTACATACTTACATGCGCTCGAACGTACATACAAACTCGCGTAGGTACGTACGTATTCACCTACTCACGTGTACTTGTACAAATTTATTTCCAGGCCTACCTCCGCAATTATTGTGTATGTGCATATGTACTCACGTGTATGTCTACGTACGAACTTACAGAACACGCGTGCGTACATATTCCCACGAATACATACTTACGTACGCACGTGGTTAATTACTTGCCTACGTTTGCAGGTACGTACATACAAGTGTGTACGAACGTGCTTCAAATAGCATTTCACTTTGACTACTTCAGTAAGCTCGTGCAAATTTGCAATGAGCGCACATGTTCAGTACGTAGCTCTTGCTTCCACTACATCTCGAATTTTCTCGGTAATAATCCTTCAGATGCGGGCACTTAGCAAATGTTTCAATTTTACCTCATTCATTGCGGTATGACTCACCTGTGGGTCGTGCTTAAGTTTTTCCAGCTGCAAAACGACCCATTGATGGGTCGTTTGAAAAACTTTCAACAATCTTTTTAAATTTATTTCAATTTTCTATTTATTTTACTCAGTTAATGTTTGCCATTTATAAAATATTTAGCAACTATTGACTTTAAATTTTGGTTAGGTATTGAACTTCAGTTTAACCCGTCCCAGACAATGTGTTAATGATACTCGTAACTTAAGTAGAGTTTTACCCGCAGTGTAGTGAAACCTAGTCATACCCATATATAACTCCTTGAGGAGTTCCAAGCGAAGATATTGTGTGTTTAAGACTAAAGAAAAATTTTGTGAGCAACCACGACGGGTTTTGTTATAGTGGATTAGTTTTGCGACATTTGCAACAAGCTGCTAATTGCAGCACAAACTTTAGTGTCCTCATAAAAATAGCAAACATTATAGGTCAAACCTTTTCCAACAGCTACACTAACGTCAATATAATTATTGAAGAACTAATGCTGCTAGAGGCTGGGATTTTTTGCAATCAATTTAGACGGCTCGAGCATATTTGTGTTTTCACTATAAAGTGACAATGCTCAGAAACAACATTGTTATTCATTTTTTTTGAAATTTCAAATAATATTGCTATAAAAGGTAAAGTTTAACTAAATCGTTCAAAGTGCATGAAACTAAATGCTCATGGGTGATAATATATTACTTTTTATTTGTGATAAAATTTGTCGAACGGTTTTCTGGCCTTGTTCCATTCAGACAGGAAGTGCTCAAGAAACTTTCTGCAACAAGTAATGAACAATTCGCGAAAAAATAACAGTTGCATGATGGGATGAGATATAAGCGTTGTCGCTCATCTGCAGAAGGTCGGAACTATAATAAAATTCATTTCCAGCGTGTGACTTCATCATTACCTGACGACCATTTCCCATCAAATAAATTGAGAAACAGTACAGTGACTTTCTTTAGTTATGAAAGGAGGTAGAAAATTACACCATGTTAATGAAGCAAACATGCAGAGCATGCAGTTCCGTATTTTTGGCATGATGCTTCCTGCATATATGGTGATAGGAGGGAAAATTAGAACAGCAGTGCGGACAATGTGCAGGGGCTAGTCCCACTTGAGGGCGTGATTTTATGACCTCAGCAACTGTTCATTTTTTCACAGAAATGATACACTCCTCATTTTTATACATAGGTGAGAAAGTAATACCAATGCCACATGAAGTTTGTCTGCCGTAATTCTTTAAATAAGATTTTGAGGTCGACACCGTAATCGCGGCCAAAGAGGGAGATATTTTATGGAACAAAGCCAGAGACCGGCTGAGGGAAACGGAGCGTGAATGATATGCGGCTAATCCTGGCACAATTCGAGTTGATCTGTGCGTTACAAAAGCAGACCAAAGAAATTCTTGGAAGCCTTTGGTTGAAAAAGAGGCTCGAGACTTGGCTCCAGGCAAATCAGCGCAAACCATTTTCTCCTGAAAAATATTGTGAATACTTTCGTGTCAGTTTCAGGGTCTGCTCCAAAATATTGAGGGAAAAAACGCTCGGCCACCCGATAGATAAATGTGAAGGGCAAATTTATGGTACCCTCGAAACAGCCCCGGTGAGCTAAGGAATATCCTCAATGATTCTTCGGTTTTCTTGTTCCTTGAAGCAGGGGATCATGCATGCCTCCCAGAAACAAAATACGTTGAAAATTTCGACCGAAAATATAAAGAGGTTTCGAAGAATTTTTAAGCAAATAATTTTTTCACTATGGGAGCTTGGGTTCTGCATGTGAACAGTGTTTCAATACAGAAGTATTCGATTGCCTTGCATTGCACTTTATCATATAGTCTGTTTATCTACTTTAAAAAAGTTAATTAATCATTTAATCTACACCCGAACAATTTATTTTGCATAATTGTGTAAGAGACAAATATTGATGAAGGATTTATAATCGTGAAAAACGCTCCCGATAGTCGAAATTCAAATGAACGATGTTATAATATGTATGATAGTGCATAGAGTTGCTTAACCCTAGATTTTAGCTTTCGTCCTTGTTCTGCTGTCGAGAGCAGGATATTATAAACTGATGAAACTGCAAGTGTTATAAATTATTTTTTATTTACATACGTGAACCCATTACAATTTTCGTTTTCGCCAGCCTAACTTTGGTGTCCTTAATTTGTAAATTTTCTGTATTTCTCTGGAATATAGAAAACAAAATTGAAATGGTAATTAAATGTGTCTCATCATTCAACTCCTTTCTTAAACATGCTCAGGATACTGGTAGAAAGAGATTCTACATTCTGCGACTAAATATATGAGTATCTCCGGTTCCTCAACTAACCTTTGCCCGCCCCATACACTGAGCAAAAAAGTATCGGAAACATTCGAAAACATGCTCTCTCCCTTATTAGATATAATTTCAAATATCGCTCAGACTTGAAACCTCTCGGGGAAAATGATTAATGTGACATTGAAATCAAACATTAAAAATAAATCTAACGAAGAGCAGGAAACTCAGCAAATAAGGCTGCCGTTATTAAATAATTATTTGGGAGCATTAGCTGGTTAAAAGGTCAACAATATACTCTTAGTAGAACCTTCTTGAACTTCATGAATCAGTGTTCTTCTGTTCATCCCTCTTCAACGTATTACGGTATTTTCTTGCAAGCGAAGTACTGTGACGCTATCTAAATTACCGCTCGAGTTACAAAGGGTAATCTTGTAATTCTGTAGGGGCTATCCAGTCTTCCTGTAGAACGAAGGCTATAGAGATATGTAAAAAATTTACTCAACATTCATCCACTAGATAAATGATTACAAATTTTGCGATTTTTTTTGCAAAATATCAATTTAGAAGAAAAATTATGAATTACCCGTTATCCAAATGTTGAGGAATCATGTGAAAATTTCACTCATCAAAATGATTTATTTTTGCAATAGACAGGGTTTTTATGCTAATCTAACCCTTTTACTTGTTAATAAATAGCTCATGTAATTTGCGAATATCGTATATAACTCCGAATAAGTGTACTCAATATTTCAAAAATGTTTTGCTAACTAAATAAAATAATTTGTAAATCATTTTTCCACTTTTTTGTCGATGAATAATGTGCTAATTTGTTTCCCAAATTGAAAAAAAATCATCAAAATTGTAGTAAACCTTGTAACTTTGTATCTAGTTTACGAATGTTGGGTTCATTTACATTTTTTGAAGCTTCCTCACAATTTATTTAAACATGTTTTAGTAATCAACTACAGCTTTTTAACTTTAATTTAAAAAAGCTCAAGTTCAATATAAAAATGTCAAGTTTATTTAAAAAGCTCAAGTTCAATTTAAAAAAAGGTTAAGTTCAATTTAAAAAAGCTCAAGTTTAATTTAAAAAACTCAAGTTTAATTGAAAAAATCAAGTTTAATTTAAAAAGTCTCAAGCAGACTATATTCAAAATAAAGATCAAGTTCAATTTTGAAAAGCTCAAGTTTCTAAAATTGCATACCTATGTAATAATAATATAATTGAAGTTTATTCATGAAAATGCATATTTATTTAATAGTACTGGCACTGAAAATAGAGTAAATAGAATATCAGACAAACCAAGCTGCTGTAATTTTGTACTCAATTTGACATTCTTTAAGTTTTACCTATGAATCATTTACTAAACAGATCATCGGTACTTTTACCTAGTGACACAAATGATGCAAATAAACTTCATGTAATAAGTAACTGTGAGACAATTAGCAATCTGCACTGACTGAAAAATTGAACATTACTGAGCATCAACTTTTCAATCAGTGCAGATTGCTAATTGGCCCACAGTACTTATTACTAAAGTTTATTTGCATCATTTCTGTCAATAGATATAAGTACCGATGATCTGTTTAGTAAATGATTCATAGGTAAAACTTAAAGAATGTCAAATTGAGTACAAAATTACAGCAGCTTGGTTTGTCTGATATTCGATTTACTCTATTTTCAGGGCCAGTACTTTTAACTAAAAATGCCTTCTGACAAATAAACTTTACTTATATTATTGTTACATAAGTATGAAATTTCAGCAACATAAGCTTTTCAAAATTGAAATTCATCTTTTTTAAATATAGCCTGCTTGAGACTTTTTAAATTAAACTTGATCTTTTTTAAATTAAACTTGAGCTTTTTTAAATTGACCTTGAAATTTTTTATGTTAAACTTGAACTTTTTTAAGTTGAATTTGACCAATATTAAATTGAACTTGACCTTTTTTAAATTAAACTTGAGCTTTTTTTAATTGAACTTGAGCTTTTTTAAATTAAACTAGACCTTTTTTAAATTAAACTTGACCTTTTTTAAATTGAACTTGAGCTTTTTTAATTAAAGTTAAAAAGCTGTAGTTAGTGTTTTTGTTGTTTCCGCTTTTCACATCATGGCCGCGACTATAGATACCCCAGGTGTATGTGTATTGACAGCGAGATCTATTCTGTAGATACCGCAATGATGTTGAAGGGTGTGACGCACAGGTTAGCGTATTAATATATAGATAATGTCAATTCTTAACTCAACTTAGGGTTAGATTAATTTTTATTTGACTTGCTTGGATTAATTTGAACTTGACCTGGATTAATTCGAACTTGACTTGGATTAAATTGAACTTGACTTGGAATAATTTGAAGTGAAGAGGGTAGCGTTAACATTACCGCGCATCTGGTTTCCCTCTTTAAGTTTCAAAGTTTCTTTAAATAGTTATAACTCGAAAAGTAAGGAGTTTTGGGCATTTTATGATTCGTGAAAATCGATTTATTTTAAGTTTCTCAACCCATGTTTGAAATTTGTCCCCACAAAAAAACACCCTATATCTATGATCATTAAGAACGTCACAGACGCACACACTAACCAAGCAAGCAACAACTGTATATTATAATTCAAATTATTATTAGTCAAGAATTTTTTAAAAATTTGTCATACCTTTTTACCAAGATAGGGTACCTTTTATTAACAATAGATTCAATTTTCACGCAATATTTTTTACTAATAAACAAAAGTGAGCAGATGCTAGGTTTTTCACATTGTTTGAATTGTATTTATGATACCATCCAATCATGCAGATTCCCATTGTAATATCATAGGAGAAATTACGCATAAAAACATATGCTTAATTATAAATTATTGTTGAAGACACCTGACGTTTTATTATAGATATAGGGTGTTTTTTTTTGTGCGGACAAATTTCAATCATGGGTTGAAAAACTCAAAATAAATCGATTTTCACGAATCATAAATTGTCAACATGTTTGGGCATGTTGAAAGAATGAATGTTGAGCGGCTGGTGAAAAAGATATATATGTCGGAAGTGAGTGGTCTTCGGGCGCGAGGTAGACCACGGATGAGTTGGATGGATGGGGTGCGACGTGCTTTGTATGAGAGGGGTCTGACTGTGGACGTGGCGAGAGGGATGGCTGCGGACAGAAGTGAGTGGGGGCAGTGTATAAGGAGGTAGTTTTATTTTTGACGCGTTACTGGAAGCTGCCCGCTTGTGATGGGGTTGACCTGTCACGTGCGGGGGGAGGGGCTGCACTCAATGAAGCGGTCGGGGTAAACCAGCTGTGGCTGTCGGGCCTGACTGTGGAAGGTGGTTGTGCTGGGCTGCTGCTGATCCTGGCAGTTCAGGTGCGGCCAGTGCTGCCTCTCTCGCCTCCTAGTGACTAAGTGTGGTGATTGTGGCCTGCTGTCGGCTACCCTCCCATAGGGAGGATAAGCCCGGTATATGTGTGTATATGTATAAATTGTCCAAAACTCCTTACTTTTCGAGTTATAAAGATTTAAAGAAACTTTGAAATTTAAAGAGGGAAACCAGATGCGCGCTAATGTTAACGCTACCTTTTTCACTTCAAATTACTCTAAGTCAAGTTCAATTTAATCCAAGTCAAGTTCGAATAATCCAAGTCAAGTTCGAATTAATCCAAGCCAGTCAAATCAAAATTAATCCAACCCTAAGATGAGTTGAGAATTGACATTATCTATATATTAATACGCTAACCTGTTCGTCACACCCTTCAACATCATTGCAGTATCTATGATACGGGTTGGCTCGCGTCGGGTCGTGTTACATTAGAGGGAGAGAGAGAGAGTGGGATAGAGAAGCAAGGAAGAGTGAGAGGGAGAGGGGAAAGGGAGATGAAAATTGTTTAATTTTACTTATTTATTTTTTTAATTTGTTAGAATAGGATAGGTTAGCATATGATAGGTTAGGATAGGATAGGTTAGGATATGATAGGTTAGGATAGGTTAGGATAGGATAGGTTAGGTTAGGATAGGATAGTTAGGTTAGAATATGATAGGTTAGGATAAGATAAGACAGGATAGGATAGGTTAAGTTATGATAGCTTAGTAAATGTTATGTAAGGATGGGTATAAGTTAGAATTTGTTATGTTAGGATGGGTATAGGTTAGAATATGTTGCGTTAGAATTTGTTAGGTAATGTTGATCGAAATTTTCAACGGGTCCACCTAGCTTAATTAACGATGACAGTGGTTGACGTTAGGATAGGATAGGATAAGTTAGGTTAAGATAGGTTAGGAAAGATTTGGTTAACATAGGTTAAAATATGATAGGTTAGAACATGTTAGGTTAAGATAGGCTAGATTAGGATATGTCATTCTTAAATTTGTTAGGTAATGGTGACCAAATTTTCCCCGGGACCACCAACTTATTGATAACATTGTCCGTAGAATCTCCACGGGTCCTGCTAGTCACTCATTAATTTGAGCGTTTTTGTGTTAAATATGTATCTATTGGATGTGATGAGCAAGACAATCGTTTTGCCTTCCAGCAAGGAATACATAAAACTTCCGCCGGTGATGCAATTTAAAGACAAGCTGTGCTAAGTGTTCAGCGCCAGGAGGCAGAGTATTATTCAGATCTTTGACCGGCGAAAAAATAAAAGTCAATTATAAAACATCGTATTATACTCTTCATTAAAGATTTTTAAATTCTACATTAATAGCAGTTTGCAGCTATTCAAATATTTCATTTATAAATAATTGTTAAACAATTATAAATTATTTTTAGCAAAAATTAAAATCAAA
The DNA here is from genome assembly GCA_030386875.1 of Morinoia aosen. NCBI lineage: Eukaryota > Metazoa > Arthropoda > Malacostraca > Amphipoda > Talitridae > Morinoia > Morinoia aosen. The sequence goes on from CM059575.1 coordinate 48,872,911, forward strand.
GACACCAAAAATAGGGACTCCAGCCTCGACGCCACCACATTCGAATGAACGACTCCGACTCCACCTTATTCGGAAAAGTGACTCCGACTCCATCACATTCAGAAGAGCGACTCCGATTCCGACTCCACCTTAAAACATGCGACTCCGGTGACTTCGACTCCCGACTCCGTCTCCGCAACCCTGGTACAAACGTATTGGAATGCATGGACTATCATGCTCTTTAGCTATTATTAGGCTAGCGAATGCGAAACCCAGACAGATTTTAGCTTGTGATGGTGAAACAAAACCTGTTAAAAATATACAAATTTTCAACCCAGTGGATATATATTCGACCAAAACTTGTATGGTGCAAAACAGAATATTAATTTGTTTCACTTTAATGTTTATTTAATAGAATTTTTTCACACTGAAGTAATATTTCCTTCTGATACTCCTTTCAACATATTAGATGCCTGAGCAAAAAGAATCTTCGTGGTTCAGTAAAAAGTAGTGTACCACATAAGCCACCGCAGCAGAAGACACCTACAACAAATCATTCTTACGTTTAAAGGTCAAAGGTAGTTCCAGAATCTTCTTGGGGCTGATCAAGTAAAAGAATATTTTTCGTTCCGAAAAAAATTTGGACCGAAAGATTCCTGATCAATTAAATGCGCTATATTCTATCGGTGTTTCGATTATTCGTACTCTTAAGGGATATGACACAACTACCAAATCCTCAAAAAAATCAGTGTTCAGTGTTCCTGCACCTCTTCACTGGCTGCAAATGGTTGAAAATAATTCGATGATTAACAAAAAAGTGAAAATTTATATTGAAGACTCCGGTACAAAACTAAGTGACAGAACCATGAGGAGAAACTACCCAGAAACATCAGAATATAACAGTTCCAAAAAATCCCCAGCGAATTATCGAGAGAAAATGTTGCAATTCCTTCAAAATGTAGAAAAATATATAGACCAATGACATGAGATTTTCCACAGAGATAATCGAAATTGAATCATTTTTAGGGGGCCCTCCGCTTAAACCTGAATTTTGATCCGATTGGTCTGAATGTATATATATATATATATGTATTTTGGAAAGAGAAACATATTTGGCGGGAAAAATTTTTTTGATTTGGCCTTAGTTTTTTCGAAAAATTTGAAAAATAAGTTTTTTGAGTAATTTTTGTACATATTTCAAAATGATAGAAGTCAAAAAGTTCTTATGCTAGAACAAATTCAAAGACAGTTTTGGAATCCTCGTGATATTGCGAACAAACTGATCGACTTGGAATTTCTATTTGAAGCTTTATTTTTTCTCGATATGCGATATTTGATCAATACCTAAAATATACCTATTTTTTAGGCTTTGAACAAGCCTAAAACAAATTAAATGTACAAATCGGAAAATCAAAGCCAATCTGTTTGTTAGAAATGTTCCATGGATTCTAAAACTGTCTTTGTTTTCTTCCTAGCATAAAAATTTTTTGACTTCTATTCTTTTGAATGATGAAAATAAGTGACTTTACAGTACGGGCCAAAAACAAAATTGTTTGTTGATGTGTAATATAATGGAAAATTTATGTAATTGAATGCTGTTTTCATTTTTATTTCAATAATCTCCATGCATAACTTCAATTTTAGACTGTGAATTATAATTTGAAAAAAAATTTAAAAAAAAATTTTTCTTATTAAAGTTTGGAAATTTTTCATTTGTGGTCCGATTCTTATGAAATTTAGCTATTATATGTAACTATTAAAAACAAACAAAATTTCATCCATTCATTTTTTCGATTCAGGTCTTAGTTTCTTGAAAAAAATTGACCTACTAGGTTTCTAGTTCAATTTTTTATATATATCAAAAAGGTAGAAGTCAAAAAAATTTTGTGCTAAAACAAAACCAAATACAGTTTTAGAATCCATAAAGCATTGTAAATAAAGTGATGTTTTCAAGTTTTAAATATCTCTTTTGGTTTTATTGTTATATGGGGTCGAAATTGGGTCAAAAATTCGAAATTTTTGGTCCTCTCACCCCCCCCCTGGGGAGGGGGATCTAGTGTTCGTAGCGCCATAAAATTTTAGGACCAAATAGTCCACCACCTAAGGGTCCTTTTCCAACAAAAGGATGAAAAATGACCATCGGAGAGAAAAGGGGCCTCGGAGGGCCCCCATAAGGGGATCATCTCAAGGTTTTGACTATTTTTATCCGATTCGTCTGAAATTTGGACAGTATATGTATTTGTTGAAAGTAAACTTTTTTTCACATGTAACCTTTTCGATTTAGGCCTTATTTTTTACGAAAAATTTGTTTTTGGTACATTTTTATTAATATTTCAAAAGATAATTAGTCATTGAGTTTTGATGCTAGAACAAAACTAAATACAGTTTTAGAATCCTTGAAGCATTTCTAACAAACGTATGTACGAAAATCTAAACATTTGGGAGTCAATTTTTTGTGAGATTTTTTTACATCAATGATACATCATTTTTGGTTATGAGCTGTATAATTTTTTCCCCCAAATTTGGAAGTTTTCTTACATACGTTTGTTATAAATGTTCCAAGGATTCTAAAACTGTCTTTGGTTTTGTTCTAGCATCAAAACTCAATGACTAATTATCTTTTGAATGGTAAAATGTATGATTTTTCAGGAGAGCCCCAAAACAAGAATATACCATTGAATTGCAATATCGAGGAAAATTTTTGTACATGAATGCAGTTTCCCCGATCTATTTTTATGTACGAATAATGTGCAATATTTTTCATGTGAAGTTCAATGTAACATTTAAGAACTGTCGTGCATAAAAATATATATAAATATTTTATTTCATCCGAATAAATTATGAAATTTTATATATGTAGTCTGATTATAATGAAATTTGACCATTATATGTAACTTTTGAAAATAAACACAATTTCCTCAATTCCTTTTTTCGATTCAGGCCTTAGTTTTTTTGGAAAAATTGGATATTCTGTTTTTTTCATTTATATTGATATTTCAAATGAATAGAACTCATTGAGTTTTTATGCTAGAACAAAACCAAAGACAGTTTTAGAATTCTTGAAACATTGTAAACAAAGTTATTGTTTTAAATTTTCCATTTCCCGTTTTGTTTTGTTTTTATAAGGGGTCGAAATGGGGTCGAAAATTCAGGATTTTTAGTCCTCTTACCTTCCTCCCCCTGGGGGGGGGGGGGGATCTAGTGTCTCCAGCACCATAACATTTTAGGACCGAATAGTCCACCAACTAAGGGTCCTTTTCCAACAACAAAACAAAAAACTTACCGGACCGACAGGGGCCTGGCAGGGGTCTGGGATGATCCCCTTAATGTGAGGTCACTCGCCATGTTTGGAGGACTGAGGAGGCAGCCCAAGAACCTAACGACGCCACAAGTGTGGATTTAACCACAAGTACAGAGCTATGTAAATGCACAATTTAAAAGATATCAAGCATCCAATCACCAAAAACATGTCTATAGTTACAAATATGACACAAATATGTACATATCAATTGTTAAGTAACAATTATAACATTATGGGCTTAATAAAGCATCTTATCATGTTAAATAAATTCTGAAGTAGAATGGATTATAACTAAGTTTGCTTGCGTAATTACTTAGCGTCAGTTAGGCAAATAAAACACAGTTTAAATTACAGTTATTAGAGCTATATTTATAAATTACATATAGTCACACATTACATCCCAAGTATAGTTATAAATTACAGTTTTTTGAAAGTGTATTTCTTAACGGGATCAAACAAATTCCAATATATGTATACAGATATCATATATGTGTATGCATAAATATAAATGTTAGTAAACGCATTTCATACACTTATACGCACATATATCCGAGTTGGGGGCTCGCTAATGAGAGATATATTCATAGGGAGGAGTGTAATTTAAGGATGATATTATGTTCGTATTTCCTTGGTTTGCTTTGCCTATCCATCAATTTTTTTTCGTTAATTTCACTCGTAATTTGAGTTCATGTATTCGTTCATGTGACGTATAATTTGAGTTCATTCGTTCATCCTAGTCATGTTACTGGTATATACAGCAGAGTTACATGTTGCTGTTTTTGCAATGATACTGGATTATTTTCTGTAATTAATGGGAGTGATCAATAGCGATTATTTGCTGCCGATTTTTAAAAAAATAATGAAAGTTTGGCATTGGGTACTGCGGATTTTTTCCGAGAGCTCATGACTACAGAAAACTACACTGTCAACCGCTGTCGATTGACGCGCGTGAGACGAACGAAAAATCTGATGAACAGCAATTGATAAACCCGTGGCAGTACTCGTCAACATTGAATGCAAATGTCGTCAGTAATTTCTGGTTAGGTAGGTATTCATCTGAGAATGTTCTGATCATGGTTTCTCAGACTTTCTCTAAATATACTGTATCTTGGACGAAACATTTTATTCATTCTGGACGTATTGAGAATCGAGTAACTCCTCCGCCGAATATGAGGGAAATTATGTGTTTGCAAGCAACAATCTTAAAGAACTGAACGATTTGAATTGAAACTGTCAAATGCTTCATATAAAGAACGCGCATCGGTGAAAAACTCTTAGCGTTCAGCGAAAGTTTGAGTTGCATTCACTGTGAAAAATTCCCGTGAATTTTACGGTTTAACACCGAATAAATCACGGCATTTTACTGACAGGCATATGGTACAGTAAAACACCGGGTCTGAATCCAATTACGGTAGAACACCGATATAGATAACTTAGATAACTACGAGTAGATTTCAAATCAATGGATTTCATTAAAGAAATTTACTTCAGTTTGAGCTTAAATGACTTGAATAAATTTTGATCAGTTTCCATCAACTCCATGAGCTATGTTTTGTTCATGCAATAAAAAAACAGGTGAGAAATAACCTAATAATCAATATCTAAAAACATTCCTTTCATTAAGAAAACGCGAATGATAATTATAGTTATTGATTTATTACATTAACTGTGTTTTTCTCTTACATTAACTCTAGATGTGTTAATTTAGGCTCTAAAACGTTAAAGATTGAAATATCCGTTCGATAAAAAAATGGTTCTAAGGTGTTTTTCCCATCATTGCTCTGCTCGTCCTTAATTTATGCAGCTATAATAAAAATCCTTAAATAAAAAATAAAAGAGTTTATATACAAATGTTTTGTTCCAAGAAATATATTGGTAAATTAATCGATGAGAAGTTTACCACGTGTGAAGAGTTTTGGAACTCATTTCCGATAGCAAGTGTGGTTGCGCGACAAGTTGAACAGCAGGTGGAATTGTGCGCGAGAGAAATCTATGTATATTGAAATCATATTTTTATTGCATTCGAGTACTTTTATTTTGTTCTAATCGTCAGCATTTAATAATTTTAAATTCTTCTTTCTCTTATATTATTAGTCAGCACATAGAGTTTGTGAGTTGAGATTTTAATTTATCTGTCGTTTACCGGTGATCATCGTCGAGCACAGGCTGTGTTATTGTTAATTTCTCACAGATAGTATAACTGTAGGTATTGAGTCTCGGGAGAATTTTGATGGACAATATTATCGTACCTAAATTCTACCAATGTACATTTGAAGTTTCAAATTTGACGAATTTAGTTGTAGATAGATCTGTGATAGTTTATAGTAACTAAACCTTTTCTGATCGTGCTCCTTTTTTTAGTTCAAATGCTGTAGATTGTCAACTCAAGTCAAAAAACAGGAGTAGATTCACCGGCAATGACATTTAGTGGAAACACATATACCCTACAGCTAGCCTAAATTGTGAACTGATTAGAGCATTCTCAAATAATCTAAAATGTATCGCAAAATACCGAGGGAGCATCATACGAAGGGGAGCATCAAGGTACTTTTTTGTAGTGCAAGTTTCAACATAGCAGTAAAATTTTTTCTCATTTTATGTTCTGCTTTGACATCTCAATGACCATATAAAAGATGGTAAAATAATTAGGTGCCCTATGAAAGATTGTGATAAATTATTCTGAAAAATTTCTAGTTATGAAAGCCATCGCTGAAGAGCCCATAGTGGAGATTGTCATGATCAGGTTGCTTTAAAATATTTAATATCATTAGGTGTAAATGAACGCAGCGTTGATATTCATTCAGTTGCATTTTCAGCTGGTGAAATTAGCTTTGATGTCTCTGGTACCAGAGATAAACTGATACTAGTGAGACAGATGAAAAAATAGCAAATAGTGATGAAAATTTAGGTTGATATTATATAGAAGCGTTTTATTTAGGAAGCCTTGCTTTGTTTTATCTCAAATTACAGGCAAAATTATTATTTCCATCATATTGTTGGAAGAATTTCTTGAAATCCTCCAACAAAGGCACACACACTGTATCTGTGACCAAATGTAATCAACACATTTAAAAGTAAAACTGACATTACTGAGGATAAGTTTACCAAAATTGAATTATTATTTACAACGTCTAATTTGTTTACATTTACGTAAGAAATTTTAGCCCTGACTTCAAGTGTATAACACTTGAAAAAATCTTTAATTATGTTCAACCATTTGAAATCAAATTAAAAAATAATGCTCACCGTAAAAAATGTACTTTTTTGCTTATTCCTGTGTGTAGAAGCCTAGAAAGCGTGTTAATCAAAATCTTTCCAATATGAATCTGCTTATATTAGGGTAGTTAGTAACTTGGCTAAGTATAATGACATACCAGAGGTCAAATCCTTTATTTAGGCATGATAATAATTCTCTTGAACTCATTCTCCACCAAGATGATTTTGAGGTTTGCGATATACTTCGCTCTAGTTTAAGGTCTAATGCTGAGCATACCATTCTGGTTTTGCAATAAACAGGAAAAAATTTCAAGTATTTTGGGTAGGAGGCTATTTATGAATATTGGGCAAAAGACCTTCAGGATTTAAAGAAAAATGGGACTAAATTTGACAGAAACAGGATCAGAAGCACTATTTACTGTATTACTGGAGACAACTTTGGCACACATTGTGTGTTGGAGGATTCGCACAAATATTTTGTAGGTATTGCTTGACCCAGAACAAGATTTTCAGCAGAATCCATTGACTATTGGACCATGTAAAACGGTTGACAGTTACAAATTAGATCTTATTGGGTTTTCAAAAGGAGTGAAGTATGTCAGAGGTGTTTAATTAAATTCTGTATTTAATGTTCTGTCGTATCATGTTAGTCAGTCTGGGTTAGCTCCATGTCTGGGTCATGACCTATTTGAGGGTATTGTGAACTAGGACTGTTCTTTTCATTTAAGATTTGGTCTGACTAAAGCAATGGTTGTCGTATGAGGAAGTGAATAAATTAATGATAATTTTTCAATACTTTGGAGCAAATACTTGTAAGCCCAGTGAAGTAAGCACATCTGGTAAAAAGTTAGGAAGGTGTGCTGCTGAAAATTGGTGCTTACTAAGATTGATGGCACTCATACTATGCAACAAAGTTAAATGTTCACAAGACTTCACTTGGTGCTGCTCTCTACTGTTTTGGGATATTGTTGAGTTAATGTCCTCCAAAGAAAACTGATGCTGCTTACTTGAATGTTTTAATTCAAACCTATCTTGAATTACAAGAGACATTTCCTTTGAATAGTAAAAATTCCAAGAACAATTACCTGAGGCATTATCCATTGCGTATTTTGGGCCAATTATCCATCTGTGGACTATGTCTTTTAAGCATTGCCACTCATACTTCTGAAGATGTGTTCACTATAGCCATAATTATAAGATTAAAGGAGCTGGGTAGTATTTTTCTGACCCTATCAACATTGGGTCATGTGAACAACTTTTTGTGAATGAAACTTCAATTGAGTTCCAAGCCACACTTGCTGCCCTAAAGTTCTCTAGTGAAAAATGTGGATTTAGGATGAAATGAACACAGAGGATCTCAATGCAAGAAAGAGTATATTAGTGTTGACCAAAGCAGACAGTGATATGAAAGGTGAATAGATATTTGGGGAGATTCTTTTTATACTTATATCTGGTGAGAGTTCAGAAAGTCCCTGCATTTTTTGTTGTGAGAAAGCGTCTGTCAATTTTTTATTTCAGCATTCATGTCCATCAAATTTTCACTTTCTTGGGCAGGTTCAGAAATTTAATGATTGAGTTATAAAAAGCTTAGTGATTATTAGGAATGACCTAAGTCATGAAGAGAATGACCTTCAGCTGATTCAAATTTGCATGATAAGGGATTTCTGGAGGTGTGCTTCGGGTAAGTAAATTTAGTTGTGTAAGGAGCATAACTTTATATTAATGATTATTTTTGGGTTCAGAGTTGGATAATAAATTGCCTGGCATTAGAAATTCTTCCTAAAAAACCAATGCTAAGGCTACAAAAAAGACTTTAAGAATGCTTATGCTTCCCTACTGCCTCTTTAATTTTATACCTTTAAAAATATCAAATTAAAAGTGAGACTAATTTTCTTCTTCAGTCCTTCAACAACTAAATTCATTAAAATGAAAGTTGCATGTGTGTAGTCTAGCTAATTACTGAGCGCTTAGTATTGCTTTTTTTTAAAGTGGCAAATTGTGAAAAAATCAAAGCATTTACTATCTTGATTTTTTTAAGACTTTTGCTATCTAGTAAACTTTGCACACTGCTTCTCTTAGAATCAATGTGAAAATGAGCAAAGCATGAATGAATTTGAGAATAGAATATATAGAAATATCTTAGCAATTGTATCTGTGGTTTTTTGTGAGTTCAATTCAACTTTTTTTTTGGAAGCTGTTAGGATGGATTAAAGTCAGTCACAAGACCAATCCTTAATATTTAAACGGGGAATTTATTTTCTTCTTGACTTATGGGCTAAATGTCAACGAAAAATATGCTACTACTTTGCTTACTTTGTTCATTCATTTATCTAGCACGATGCCAGAAAAATGGTAGAGGCCAAGAAAAAAAACTGGCTAACATCAAATTCATTTAACCAGAGATTTTTACATTCGCACATGCTCTGAAATGTTAATATTTTGGGTGAATATAAATTTTTAATGGTTGATTTAAACAATTAGAATGTTCACTGATTAAGCAAAAATGCTTTCATGAATGTGCGAGCATTCTAGGTCATATAATTATGCATAATTTTCTTACATTTAAAAATTCATAGTATGTGGTACTTGATGTTTCTCTTGAGAAGATACAACTACTGTGTATTTTGATTACAGTTCTGCCAGGAGAGGAGATTTGAAGCCTCTATAGCTTAATGTTTGGTTGGCCTTCCATTAGTTTAAATGGAATGAATTCTTTGGCTAGTTACACACCGCCTTCTTTTGATTCACTTTCGCCTTTTTTCTGCTCCTATCAATTTCTTCTTCAATTTCGAGCTGGTTTCACGGATTACTTCCAAAGACATATCTATGCACTTGGTGTGGGGACATACCTTAATTGTGCATAGATTTTCATGCCCCTTGATTCCTTACTGAATGATGCCTTCCTCTCTTGGGAACACCCTTGATTGTGTGGTAATGAAGAGTCAGACTTGACTTGAGTTCTAATATTTGATTCTTAGTAGGTGAGTTTCTTACTTGCAATTTGATATTAAATAAGTTTTGTTATTCACTAAATGAATGAATTTCCTCTTATATCTCTTAATTAATTTATGCAAGCGTGTGCATATTATGCCTAGAAACTGATTGTGGCATTTTTAAATGAATTATTAAGGTTTTTGACAGTTTATGAGTTTTACTTGATGTGCTACCTTTACTATGAATCCACTAATTCACAAATCCATTGATTAAATAATTTTTTCTTAAAATATTTATGATTAATTTTAGGAAAGTCAAGTATTTTTAAAAATGTTGAAATGTTCTTAAATTAAAGTTGGGAATTCGGCAATGAACCCCCGACAAGTCGTTACATTTCTCTTGTTCATTGTAGCTAATCGAACATTTCCCTATTTGAAGAGATAGTGAATGAGTTTCTGATGCAGCTATGAAAAACATGAATGCTAAGGGGCAGTTTCAGTATTTAATTGAAAATTTTTTACTTATATTGCAGCTGTATTTTTATTCAATTTTAGGGACCGAATCTTTTCAAGACAATGGTAATTCAGATTACTAAATATTGATTTTTTCATTTGTAAAAAAGCTGCTGCAAATACATCGGACCCCAACAATGCATCAACCATCTACAAGTACTGAGGTGGTTCAGTGTTGGATTCAGGCTCAGTGATGCCGTCCTCACTTGGCCTCATTAATCCCAATTGGGCTCACGAGTTTGAAGTTTCATTGAAGAAGATGTCCAGTCGCGATATCATCGATGTGGTTGAAAATAAAGCTCGACCTACACCAAGGCCGAGGTGCGAGATGCTACGCGCCGTCATAGAGGCTGCTATGATGGTAACTCATAAGTCTGGTAAGAAGGCCCTGGACATAATAGCTAGGAAGATTGTGGCTGAGTATCCACAGTCGTTCCAGAGTATAATTGGAGGAACTCTTATTGACGGGAGTTAACATTTGAGGTCAAATGAAGACATCGTAAAATAGCAGAGCTTTATGGTTTATCAATGAACCCGAAGGTGTTCTCGTTCTTCAATGGTCTTGCAGATATTGAATGAACGGAAATATGAACATCGTAAGCCTTTAAATAAATATCTTATTATGCTCCCAATTGACTCACTTGATAACGTACAGTTGAGTTCTAACCAAAAACCTCGTAATATCTTCAAATATTCTTTTAATTTTCCAACATTTACTGGTAGCTTCTCGTATTCTTATTTCCTTACTAACATTTACAATTTGCTTCTCGCTTTATTGACAACATCTGGTGCAGTTTCCAACTTAAATAAATTTTTGTTATAATTCTCACTCAAGGTAATTTAGTGAACAATTGCCGACAATAACCTCCAGGTGTCTTACCTTGTCTTCAAACTAACATACTACAATAGTGCGGGAATGGATGTTTTTTGACGCTTGCAAAACTACGGTCATAGAATATTCTCGTATGACTCGCATTTTAGGGCAGATCCCAAGGCAACGGAGGTAACAAAAGAAGGCTACTACTCCCATTAACTATACAATGAAAAACATGAACCTGAGGTTAGCAAGCGCGTGTGTTGTGGGAAGAGGACTCAAACTCCAACCTCAATCAGGACGAGGTGTTGGTGTGCGGCTTCACCCTTCCCTCCTGTATGGCACGGTTTGCGAATATATCCGATGTGTTAAAGTGAAGTAATTTGTAACTGAGGGCGCCGATCTGCCATCTCCTCGCTCGTCATACAGCTCTACTTTGCTTCAAACGGTTGATATCGCGACATTTCGATTCATTGCAGTTTCTGAGTTGGGGAATTTGGTGCAGTGCATTTCATCTATCATGTTAGTCTTCGACGATATCTATATTGTAATGGAAATTTGCTAGTCCAAAAATTCAGTATCGCTAATTAATAAGAGACGTGTGGAGAATGATAAAGATAATGATTCATCTCTAATTAAATAAATAAATAAAGTTATTTTCGGTTGTTTTGCATCACTCAGTAAAACGAAGATATTTTTCTACTGTAATTAGCGTTTTCAGAGTAAATAAATCCCTGAAAAATTAACACAAAGCCTATACGATTGCACCGGTTGAATACCTGAAATATTTCATCAAACAGATCTCAATAAATTTTTCCAATGTTATTTTGTAAGTAAAGCTTTGAATAAAGAATGAGATGACGACCGTAAACAGCAGATATCTCCTCAAACTGGACATGATATTCAAATTTGTGTAACCTCAAAGTCAGTAATGATTTAATTACTATTCGGGAACAAGGTCTCAATATAGTTTCCACCTTCGTGAAATTTTAACTTGAAACTCGAAACTCGAGGACTCCTATAATTAGTGAGGAAAACTGACCCGAAATATCTAAGGGGATTTCTGGGCATAATGTCTTCCTATATATTCGTTAAGCTTATTAATATGTCCTTCTATCTACTTAATGATTCAAAATGGCAGTCTCACCGTCAATCAATAAACCTAATCTCAAGTTTATTATCAAAATAGATGTTCTTACTTGGATGATCGACACACCATCATTTATTAAAGCATTCTTCTTTTTCATGCTTCAAGACAACGTGGAAACTCTCGCGACTGTTTGGGAGAAGCATCCTCGGTTCAATAGAATTTCAAACTTGACTATGGGATTTTCAAATATCTGATATGCACTGTTTCTTACATGTGGAGGTTTGTTCGGTATGAAATTTTCATTACATGAAATCTGTAATCTCTATTTTGATAATGTTTCGTTACGAAAATTAAGTCGTTGAAATTTTTTACAACTCTCACCATGAAGCTGTTAGAGGGCTTATATGCGACGTGTATCTATACTAACACTAGATTATGTTTCAGAATTATAAAATTCATCAATACGGATAGAACTCAACGTTTATGCATTGCAAGTAAGTTATTGAAATTAAACAATTAATTTGTTTCAAAGTTGAATACCATAGTGATAAAAATATCCGATCTTGAAGAATCAACACACACAGCACTGTCCTATACCGGTGTATAGCGAGACAAGCAATCTAACGTCATCGGCAACATCAACTCCGATTAGGAAAATGACAAAAATACAGTCCTTTCTAGTGTATACGGCCAATGAAAAAGAATGGATTCAATATTTTCAAAGAAAAAATTTTTCAGATGTTGATTACAAACAAATGTATCCATCCTAATGTTGCCTACGACAAAAATATTACTTGAGCACTGGTGAAACACATGCCACAGATAGTGTTATTAATTAAGTATCCTTATGAGCGTGACGTAGAGAGGGAAGAAGCGGATATCATACAAATATATAGATATTCAAATAAACAAATAGTGGCTACAATGTAGCAATGATAACAATGCATTGCACTTAAGTGTTCGTGAATCGCTCATGGGAATGTTCTATTTTCATGTTTTTAATCATTTTGATGTATCAGTACGAAACTTTTTGGTTACAAAATGTAAACTCAAAAATAAACAAGCATTAGTGAATTGTATTAATAGTATTAGGGAAGTGTCATCACAATTAATAATGAACTCGTCAAAGTAATAAAGGATCTAATCAGCGTCAATCGAAAATGTTCAACTCTTAGACTTAGTTTGAACAAATGACTTAAATGAGGAATTCTTCATTATGCCACCTCGGTAGTCTCTTGGTGTTTAGTTGAAAGAGTAAAATCAGGCTAAAGAGTTCGACTTCGAAGACCATCGTTTAACTTAACTGCAAAAGAAAGGGCACGCTGGATAAGATGAAATTGACTTATAAACTGAACTACTTTGACAATTTCAGGAACAATTTTCAACTAATCTCTTACATCGTAAGAGTTTATGCCGTAAGACAATATCGCAATATAATACGTACCATCACAAAATATAATACCTGCAAATCAAACTAGCTGGTATTTCCTAAACTATTAGGTGGAAAATTTAAAGATCAGCAGAACAGGGCTGGCAGGTTTTACGGTTATAGTATAGGGTCGATCGCATCAATAATGAAATTTAGAACAAGAATGAAGGGAGTTCCCTTAATTAACTGGGCATATAGACTGATACTATGGCTCTCGTTTTTCTTGTTCCAAAGGAGCGCAACCATACAAAAGGTATGTAAATTAAACAGAAAGCCTACGAAGTGATCACCCAAACGAAAAACATGACTCGCGTAAATTCAGCCATATTTTACGTCCTGCCCTGATGACTCCCTTCAAAAATTTTATGACCCAAGCACTTCTATTCTGCATAGATCTTCTATTTTTTCTGTGAGGGACAGTTATTTAAGAAATTCGTAATTTCTGACGCCACAAAACACGAACCCCCAGCAACTAAAGCTATTTACGGACCCCTTACTACTCGGGTAATTCGCTAAAATCGAGCGCGGGGGTTTCGGGACAGGGCGCGACAAATTAAACCAATATATTTAGCGGATTGACACTCTGCACTTTTAGTCGTGGTGCTATCACATCATTATTGAAATTTGTCACCGTGAATGAAGCAGGTCGCCGTTAACTAGACCGGCACTATCATGGCTAGCCACGCCAGCGCTGCGCAGCGGCTCGGCAAAAATGTCAAATTTATAGCAGTACATACAAATACTGTATATTCTGCGTGAAGGGCCACTGTTTTAGGCTGCACATTGTAGGCTCGGGAGTCATTTATGTAAGTGTCAGCGGTCTGCCCTCACGCGAGGTTTTGCGCAGATATCGGGCGGGATAATAGATTGAGGTGTGCACTTCCCTACAGCCCGCTGTGCACTATTGCACTCTTCCGGGGGAGTTTTCGAAATGAGACATGGTCTTCGTTCACTACATGCCGTCCGACGATTAGCGCCGCCTGATTAATGTAGTTACGTCAAAATCAAGCAAAATCTCTCGTTACTGTAATAACCTTCCCTCTCGCAGGCTATAAAATTGAATAATGGACAAAATGACAGATTCCTAAAAGAAAACAAGCTATTTTTCATTAAAAATATAATCAAACATTATCAACCAACAATTACTCGAGAACTCACGTTTCAAAACTATCACTTCTCTTTTGAAGCTATCGAGAATTATGGGAGAAGAAAATAGGAAATTTATCATTTTAAGTCGTTGTGATAACGTCTTATTTATCTATTGGAAGTCATTTGTTGCATCTACGTGTGCCGCTAGAGGTGCGGCCTTGGTCGTGGTAATGAAACTCGGAGACGTTTTCTTAGGTGTTTACTTGGGGAGGTGACGAGAACGATAGCCTCAGGTCTAAGTTGTCTAGTGCTTATAAAGACTCCGGTACGCATGGGTGGGGGTTGCGCGTACATATCTCCCCATCCCTCTTTCAAAGTGAGGTACTTATCGCAAAAAAAATTTAATTTTCAATAAGTGATTAAATGAAAAAATTTTCATGTATGAAATTAATCACTACTAACATAGCAAATTGTTTGCTCCTCAGCGGGAGATTGTTGAAAATTAAACATCTCAAAAATCATAATATTGAACAAAGTTATTTTAAATATAAGTAAACTTATATTTTATCCATAATACACCTTGTTTTATTTTAACAACAACAACAACAGAATAAAGACACGCACTAACGCTAGCAGGAAGAAAGGAGGAAGCGACTGGTTAACAATAATAATGCCATCTTCTTCAACAGTATAAACTATATCACGAGTTCCTACACTACTACTATGGAAAAATAAAAACCGTCAGTATTTTAGGTTAAGGGAACATAAAATAAAAACGCCAGGTACAAGGTTATAAAAACACAATTAAAAGAAACTCAATATCGATACGCATAAATTCAATAATTTTAAATAACATTTCGCATTTAGCCTTGAACGATTTAACATGGACATGAAAAATGAGTGTACACGTCCGTGTACTTGAGTAGTTGCAAGTTTGGCATCGTTCCCTGTCTCACACAGAGAAAACGGAGAACTGCTCTCAAGGTTAATTGAAGTCAAAGTTCTTGACTGCGACGAAAGTTAATTTCAGCCTAGGAAATCAATGATGTTGACAGTCGCTCGGCGTCATGCGGTCTCGGCCAGACACCGCACCGGAGTTGGAGGTATTATTTTTTTAACTATTATTGAGCAAGTTGGAAGCTTTCAAAGCTTTGAATGACTATCAGACTATTAAATTAAGGCAAACGACGGTGTGAACGCAGGGCTAATTGTATTTTGTGGAACTCATAAGAACTTAAATTACGTGTAGGGCTATTTTACGATTATAAAAACATCGATTAGGCATCGAGTAAACATTTGGTTATATGAAATTCAGGTTAGTTGACACCCAACAAAACAAAAAGGGATAATCACTAATCACTTTCAAATCGTAATTCAATCGTAATGAAATGGAAACAGAGTCGTTATCTTTCCCTTGCACGAAGGTGGTTTACCCCTAATTATTTTGAAATCATTAACTGTCGTCAAGGCCGTCGCTGTTGTTGAGAGACAATATGCTTAGGCTGGACACCGCATATTAGTGAGTGAAGTCTTTACGTGTTTAACGCGTGACTAGCTCGTATTTGCTGTGCTTCTTTGCACAGCAACGTGAAGCTGAAATGGAAACGAAAACAAAGAACAGATTTAGGATGGCCATAAAATTTTTAATGTCATACACAAACAATGAAACATATAAACATAAATACAATTATAAATGCAAACAAAATATTAATGTATTCGTTGTTTAAATTTGAATGTTAACAGTGAAACACTAACTATTAACTGAAATTATTAAATGCTAAATGAAATACTAACTATTTCTGAATCAGTTAAATGATAGTGAAAACAATTTAAGTGAAAACTGTTAAACTGATTGTCAATCAAATAAGTTAACAACAGTATCCAGTTTCAACCTGGAAGTTTCTCACGATATATTCACGATGTATTTCGAATAATTTATTAATGTCCTCAAGTCGCGAGGTTGATTTTTTCATCAACATTGGTGCTTTGTTGATGTGATGCATTTAGCAAATGCGGAACTCGCCCATTATTTTTAATTGGCTGTTCAGCATCAAAATTTGAACGTAAATATTGACTGTTGTGAAACATTTCAATTTCACAGATCGTGAGAACATTCGTTGAAGGATGTATTCTGTGATATTCGGTACCCTTGAATTTTTACGAACAACACTTAAACTTTAATATAGGTGAAAGTGTTAGGAAGGTTAGTTCTTTTGCTGTTAGCAATGGAAATCACTAATACTAGAACACACGAGATTATTTAACACAAGCATACAAGTGATTAATATGGAACGAGATATAGCATATATGAGATTATTATGATGCGAAGCAAGTAACGCAAAGTAGATACTTAATAATTAGTTAACCTAATACATAGAGTCACACAGCCGTATTTTTAGCAGAATAGTAACTTGTCACGTCTGAAACGTTATAGTCGCAAAAATAGTCATAGGTGAAACAATACGTTGTAACGTTGTCATTTCCTTTTACTTAGGGGCAACACATGGTTCATGTTACTTTTATGGATTTTATCCCCTATTTTGATTTCGACCCAGTGTCCTTTGATTTTCGTAATTAAGCCAGGACCCTGCCATGAAAGCTGTAATTTGTTTGTTTTGTAATGATTTTTTAACATAACCCTGTCACCTATTTTGAAATTTTTGTCCCTCCTTTTTAGGTTCTGGTACATTGTACGTACAGCATTATTATTCAAAATTAGGTTTCTAACGTTTTCTACGGTTCGCACCGCTTCCCTTGCACGAAAATTCACTAAGTCAATTTCGTCATCGTAACTGTATGAAATGGGGAGATCTAGCTTCCCCACGGAAAAATGGGCATGTGTCTCTATTGAACAGTACATAACTAGGTGTATCACCTAAAGTAGAATTAAATGAGTTGTTGATGGCGTTTTCCACCATCTCTAAACAATGGTCCCATTCGGTATGAGCTAGGGAATTTATGTACAATTTTAGTAAATTGCTCATTTTCTTGTTATTTCGTTCAACAATTGCATTTGAATGGGGGCTAAAAGCTAGAATTTCTTTTTTAGCAATAGCATGAATTTTGGCAAATTGTTTCAGTGCTACCGATTTAAATTCAACTGCGTTGTCACTTATTAGTGTTTTGGGGTACCCGAAAATGGAGAAACAACTTCATAAACATGATATTACTGTGTCTGTTCGACGGTTAGAGGTCGCGTATAATCTACAGAAACGTGAAAAAAGATCTATCACAACCAATATGTATTTATTCCCACTAACGGTGGTTTTAAGGGGACCAAGAAAATCCATTGAAACTACTTCAAAAGGTTCCTTTGTTATCGGGGCTGTTAATATTTTAATAGGTACGGAAGGATTTGCTTTAAGAAGTTTGCACACTTCACAATCTTTCACAAATTTTCTTACAACCGTTTTCCCTAAAATATTAAAGTACTTAAGTCTAAACTCGAATAGCGTGTGCAACGCATCTGTATGGTACATATAGTGTATGCTTAAGATTGCTTTATTCAACAACGAAGCTGGCATGACCGCTCTTAATATTGTTGTAGTTCGGGAGTCAATGCGTCGTCGTTGATACAATATGTCATTTACAATTAGATAAGTCGGTAAGTCAAGAATTACTGACGTACTTTTATGAAGTAACGCTTCTCTAATTTCAATACAAAAGGGGTCAAGCTTTTGCTCGTCAATGAACTCTTTTAAAGTCCATGAGATCTCTTTTTCTGTGAGGACATAGTCAATTAATTTTGGTGTTAACACGTCGTTATCGTGCGATTGCATCGTCTGGTCGGTGAGAACGTCTTGCTTTGCTTGCGTCTTGGCTCGCGTCTGCGTTATACATGCCTCAGATTCAAGTTCAGGCATTAATGTGTCACAGCTTTCTAATTCTTTAATAGTTAGCTGATCATTGTTGTTTGGTAGCCTACTTAGGTAGTCAGCTACGACGTTTTGTCTACCTGGTAAATAATGAACGATAGGGTCGTAAGAATGTGTGTTTATACACCATCTGGCCATGGCTGTGTCTTCGGGCAATTTCCTTGTGAATAGAGGCGCTAATGGACGGTGATCCGTATACACATGGATGGGATACCCAATAATTAGGTATTTGAAAGCTTTAAGAGGACTATAAATTGCAAGGAATTCTTTTTTCGTGGTTGCGTAACGTTTTTGACTAGAATTTAAAATTTTGCTGAAATATGCAATTGGACGCATTAATTTATCGCCTGAATCTTCGGGCTGCATCAAGACAGATCCTATCCCAAAATTTTATGCATCAGTAAATATGTGAAATGTCTTCGTAAAATAAGGGTGTCGTAAAACAGTATCTGAAGTCAGAGCTGCTTTTATGTAGTTAAAACTTTTTTGACAGTCGTTTGTACAGTCGAAATTAACACATTTTTTAACAATCTGTACAGGGGACTTGCAATTACTGCAAAATGAGCTATGAAGTTGCGGAAATAGTTGGCTACGCCAAGGAATTGTTGCAATTCTTTTACATTTGTTGGTGCTGGACAATTTTGCAGTTTCTCGAAATATTTACAATGTATACCCTCTGCCGAAATAATATGACTTAGGTACTCTATATTTTTCTTCAAAAATTGACATTTTTAAAGTTTGATAGATAGTTTGCCGGAACGGAGCGTCGAGAGGACAGTTTTAGTATCGCACAAATGTTTCTCATTAGTTTCTGAATAAATTAATATATCATCAATGAACACAAAGCACAATTTACCTAAAATAGGAGCTAGAACAGAGCACATCACATTTTGAAAAACGCTCGGACTCGAAGTGAGTCCGAACGGAATACGCCGGAATTGAAATTTTGGATAATTTACACTGAATGCTGTAAATTTTCGACTTTCCTGTTCTAATTCCACCTGGTGAAAGGCGGATTTCAAGTCCAGAGAGGAAAATACGGTATTGCCACCAAGGGTAGACAATATTTCATCTACTCGTGGTATAGGGTATGTCTCCTTGATCACAATTTTGTTCAAGGCTCTGAAATCTGTCACGGGTCTATTTTCACCCGTCTTTTTTTTACCACGATCATTGGAAATTTATACTCTGATGTTGACCGTTCAATAATGCCATGTGAGAGCATTTCTCCGTTGACCTAGGCCAACTCTTCCTGATATTTGTGAGGTATGCGATATGGCGGCATATTTATAACCGGTGTATTAGTTTTTAGTACAATTTTATGTTTTGTCACTTTCGTGACACCTATAGTTTCGCCTTGTAACGCGATCACGTCACGGAAATTGTTCATCAATTCCAGTAATTTTAATTCTAAGTCAACTTCATCGCATGTTACATCATTACATGTTAACGGACGGCGTACGTCTTTCTGTACATTAGATACACTTTCGACTTGTGCACCACACTCACAAAAATCTCCGCGAACATCGACCTTCGATTCAGGTCTCTCCGTGGCCCTGGTCTTAGTTTCACCAAGTCCTGAGATGACTTTGTTTGAATCCGATGTAACCTCAGAGTTTATCTCAACATTATTCGCCTCATTAAGCGCTTCCTGTACATGTGTGAGGTAAAGTTCGGCTTCAACTTCCTCTTCAGGTAATGCTTCCATGTTACACAGCATTGTGTTTTCACTAAAATGAATGGCGTCATCTGTCGGATTCAGTACTAAAAAAGGTACATTCCCATTTTCATTGACTGTAACTATTGCTTCTGCTATCAATGCTCCATTATCAAATCCTCGTTTCAACACGATATAATTACCTTGTTTAGCTTTTTGACAAAGGCATTAATGAGCTTGATGCAATTAGCAGGCACTTCCATTGCGTCCCAGTGAACCACCAGAGGTCTATTTTTTTCTCTCTTACCACTGGCTTTGGCAGCTCGAGTGCACACTCGAGTTCAGCCTCTTTTTTCTTGCCTGTTCTTAGAGCGTTTTTTTTTCTCTCGCGACCATTCATTAAGCCCCGGCACCTGGTGCTCTTCTTAGCACAGGCAACTACTTCTGCCATTAAACAATCACTGTTTATTATATCCATTAATAAGGCTTCTCTACTTATTGTAGGCTTACTCTCTATTTCATTGAAAGGTACTGTGGTCCCCTCCCATAAGAGTGAACCATCCTTCAAATTATTAACCGCGTTGGTTAATACATCTCTTCCTAAAATTAAATCATATTTGAATTTGGCATCTTTAATTACTAACGCACTAGTCTTAAGAACTTTGTCAGTACCAGGTATTTAGATATTTCAATCAACCTCACCGCTAACATTACTTTTCGCGTTTATGCCTCTAACGTTCAAAAAACTTGGTTTTAGCTTTTCTTTGGGGTATTTGATGTTACTGTAACTAATGAGGCATTTTTCGCTACCGCTGTTAAGTACTTGTCTTTATTAGACAGTATAATGGTCGGCCGTTTAGTTCTCCTAAACCTAACAAGATCGGCTCCATTTTCACGTCGTTCTCTACATACAACTGTAGTGTTAAAATAGACTTCAACTGTTTTTTTCTGTGATATCTCATCAGCCAGTTCTTCATCCTTCAACTTGGCAAACCTATTTCTACATTTAAACAATGCATCAATGTATGATTCACTCTTATCATGATTACACTTTGTCATCTCAGGATATGGATTCGTTTCGACCACAGCGTTAGGATTAACGAGAATTGTGCGGTGATCCTCGGGCTTCGTCTCATTTTTTTCTCCACGTTTTTTACCTCAACCTTTAATTACTCTCGCTCTAAAAAATCTCTTTCGCCTCTTTCGTACTCCTCACTATAGTGCACCTCGTGTCTTCCACGGTTATTGCCTCTGTAGGCATTATACCTACGCAAGTATGTTTTATACTGCCTGATTTAATTTTCTGACGCTCTGCAGTTTCGGACGAGGTGTTCTTTTGAACCGCATGCAAAGCAGGGGCCAAAGACCCTAGGTTTGTTCAGATCTCTTTGGGTTCGACAATTAGCTTCGACATGTCCTGAAACGTTGCATATACTGCAGAAAAAAGAGCCTCTCGTTCTAGCTGCAGAGTGCACTGGGGCATGATTCGAGTTTTCTGCCCGCAAAGTGTTACATTCAAGGGAATCTATTCTTCTATCACATACATAGCCACTAACATTTCGCCCTACTCTAGGGTTTCTCAACAAGGGTCGAGGACATGACCTGCGATTCGCGAAACGCCCTCTACGCTAATTTCCGTAGAAAACTTCACTTTCCTGAGGGGAATCTTGCTCATCAATATTGTCTTCTGACTCGACAACTTCGGCTACAAAGGTTTCTCTATTGTACTGCGTCTCGTAGCGAGTCGCTACTATCTGTTTATTTTCGGTCTGATTTCGAACCGCGGCAACAATTCGTGCCAATAATTCCTCTGACGTATTGAGCGACGTATCAGATAGTTTCTTAGCATATGATTCTTCGAGTAATGGTGCTAACACGCTGATGGCGAGACTAAGATCAATGCTGTCTCCTACAAAGCGTTTTAGTTGTACTTGATTTGAACTTGGCCTGATAAATGGGTGTTTCGTCCACGCTAGTGAATTTGAGTTCAACAAATGTTTTGACAACTTTCTGATTTTAGCAAATGCGGTTACCAGCTAGGCCGAAAGTGCGTCGTTCCTAACGAAACGTAATTTATTTAAATCGCATGCTAATGCGTGAATTGATTTTTCGCCTCTTGCGACATAGATGTTGTCCAAGATTTTGACGACATCTTCAAAAGAATATTGAAGATCGGAATTGACTAACTTTGTTACTATGCTATTAAAATCTCTTACCTGTTTGTTAGCAGATCTAACTAACAACTCTTTCTTTGCACTGTCGGAATTCACATCCGGTAGTAATGTCATGTAGGCACGCAAATTTCCTATTTGAGTTTTAAACGTTTTATCCTCAATGAAATTCGGATCCTCTAATTGTCTTCTTCCACGGAACAGGGGTAGTTCAGAGCCCGATAGGATTGTTCCTGATCTTGGCATGGTTGCTGCAATTTCTCTTGCTAAACTACTAGGATTTGTACTAGGGCCAATGGCCGCGCTAGCTGCTGGTTCAGTCATTTCTGGATTGCTCTGAGCACGAAATCGAGTTATAGTTATTCTACCTCTACTTGTTTTGGTTGCTGTTGTTCTAATAGTTTCGTCTGAATCGGACGTGTCCGACATACGGTAGTTAATAATTTTTTACACAATATTAATACTTGCAAATCAATATTTGCTACAGATCATTATTACACATCCTAGAAATCAATATTACACATCCTAGAAATCACCTCAATAAACACACATTTTATGAAATAAGGCACTCCTAAAAAAAATTTATCACTCACTTCTGAACGCTATGGATATCTTGCACAAGTTCAAATTACTACTGCGGCTTCACTGCTCTTGCTACTCTGCTTGTTTTGCCTGACGCATGCTGTCTATGCACTGCGCATTGCCTTCAGCTGATGCAAAAAATAATCTGCTTCTCGAAGAGCAATAAAAAATCTACTTACAAAAAAATGTTACCCTGTCTGCCTGTGCTGTCTAGCAATCGCGCTGCTGCGATAAGGCCTGTGGGGAAATACTTCACTCGGGGAAATTTGGGAAATACTTTATTCGAAGAAGTATGAAAATTTGGGAAATACCTTATTTCAGGAGATAATTCACCTTTGTTGGAAAATACTTTACTCGGGGAAATTTGGGAAATACTTTATTTGAGGAAAGACTTCACTTCAAAATACTTTACTTGGGGAAATACAATATCTTGTTGAGCCAGGGACAGTGGACAGGATGTTTTAACCGCAGAACTCTACAAGAACGGCGTTGTTCTCAGGTTTCGACATGAGTCTGGCTATAAATATGTCGAGCTCAAGTGGGTAGCATTCGACGAGAGAGCTGGCGCAGGCGTACACATAAACACACAAAACACATTTAGGCAACACAACACAAGACACACACAACACAAGCACACAACACACATGCGTTGCGTGGGGACGCTCGGACGAGGCAGCTTCGAAGGGGAACACATCCCGCCGGCCAATCAGCGCTCTGGATCGAATCAGGCGCATGGGTGTGGCAGAGAACGCACCAATTACATTTCGGCAATCCGAAGCAGGCAAGATTTCCACCAATCCTAAGGGAAACACGTAATCTTTGCTTGGAAGAAGCTCAAAATGTTTGGGAGGGTTCGAGAAGAGTCTGGAAAAGAAAACAAGCGAGAGTATATAAGCGGCGAACAAGTACATTAGAGGAGGGATTTTTGGGAACGCACGTGAGATACTGCGTACGACATCTGAGGGTAGACCACACCGCAGGCCGGCCGCGCCGGCTGGCCTTCTTCTACCAAACTGCAATTTGAAAGTACAAGAAACTATAAACCAGCCTCGCAGCGGTGATCGTCATGAATAAACAACGTCGGAGTCTGCAACGATAACACAAGTCGTGAGTCCTGCACGGTCGAGCGCCTGGTACTCGGAGCATCTGAGATCTTAAGCGCCGGTCTACGACTGCGATGGAGCACGTAATCAGGAGACACGTAAGTACCACCGACATCAAAGTCCGCTTGATACGCAACAACGTCGGAGTCTGCAACGATAACACGAGTCGCGAGTCCTGCACGGGCGAGCGCCTGGTACTCGGAGCATCTGAGATCTTAAGCGCCGGTCTACGACTGCGATGGAGCACGTAATCAGGAGACACGGAAGTACCACCGACATTAAATTCCGCTCGATACGCAACAACGTCGGAGTCTGCAACGATAACACGAGTCGCGAGTCCTGCACGGGCGAGCGCCTGGTACTCGGAGCATCTGAGATCTTAAGCGCCGGTCTACGACTGCGATGGAGCACGTAATCAGGAGACACGGAAGTACCACCGACATCAAATTCCGCTTGTTACGCAACAACGTCGGAGTCTGCAACGATAACACGAGTCGCGAGTCCTGCACGGGCGAGCGCCTGGTACTCGGAGCATCTGAGATCTTAAGCGCCGGTCTACGACTGCGATGGAGCACGTAATCAGGAGACACGGAAGTACCACCGACATCAAATTCCGCTTGTTACGCAACAACGTCGGAGTCTGCAACGATAACACGAGTCGCGAGTCCTGCACGGGCGAGCGCCTGGTACTCGGAGCATCTGAGATCTTGAGCGCCGGTATACGACTACGATGGAGCAGCCGTGACAAGTGAGCCTGATGGCGGGTAATCTTCAAAGTGATGGAAAGAAATGTAGGGTGGTGCCGGAAAATCACCGCCGAAGAGTTAAATGTGTATTATTGAGAAGTTTGGAAAGAGTGATCCACAGTTAAATTAGAGTGCAAAGTAGTTCACGGAATGCGGCATTCAAAGCGGCGCGCAATGTATAAATATGGATTTGTGTTTCCTACTGTGGTGGTGTGAGCTCTTGGCAAGGAGGATGTGTTTCGGTCACAAAGCAAGAGTTAGAGGGTACGTGACCCGAAGCGTTTATTAAAATTTGAACAACTTGTGGTAAGCAAAGTTCTTTGATTTTATATTGCATTATTCCAAATGTTTCGTGTTCATGCTAGCCCATTCACCGACTATGGTCCCTGATTGTATGCACAGTGCGGAAAGGTATTTTGCCGTAATGCTGTAATTGTTGTGCTAGCGTTCATTGTAACAAGGAGAGTAGATTTCTCGTTCTTTGTGTGGCTCATTACGTTGCTCATGTTAACGCGTTCATCTTGTGCTCATGTTGGCCCAGTCAGGCCGCCAGGAAGCGTGCGCAAAGCACGATTTATGGCAGTCATCGGCCTAGACAGCCAAGGTGTGGTTTCCTCATTGTGTCGTGTGGGATTGCCATGTCGTTAAATTCATGCGCATGTTGCTATAACATTTCCCTGAGTTTTAATCATTGCATTGAAATGCTATGTGTGTCATATTCAAATCCACGTGTTTCCAAATAAATTCATGTAAATCTTCAATCCTTTTATTCTCCATGTCTGGTATGCAGGTGTACGCAAGCATGAAGGACAATACTATAAAATGTGTACGGGGGTTGGAATTCCCTCAGCGTGTGGGGAGGGGGGTCCTAAACCCACCCCTCTTCTCTGTATCGCGACAGGCCGATAAACTATCTGTTAATTCAGTGCAAGCTATTATTTACTTAGCTTCCACTGGGTGAATGAAGGAAGTTGTGTAGTCGCTCGCCACTGTAGACGTACACTGGGATGAGGGGAGGAGGTGAAGGAAGTGAAGTCGCTCTCGCCCCTGTAGACGTAGTAGTCGTTTGTAGATCACTCGTTGTAGGGTGTTGCTCCAAATTGTAGTTGCAGTACTACTTCTATGTCTTCTCCTGATTCAAAGATGAGTACTTCGGTGCTGAAGGGGTAGCAGGTATCTATCCACGCTGAAAATTGGACATAGGTCTCTACCAATGCAGTATACGGGATCTTGAAGCTGATGTTGAGCACAGACGGTATTAGTTGTCGAAGACTCGTATTGTTGTTGCTGCCAGTCATTTGCGCGATTTAACAATTTTCTCTGTTCTTGACTCTTGCTGAACTTCAAAAATCTTCGTATTGGAATTTTATCGTAGGTTTTCAATCTCGTAGTAATTTTCTTTTAACTTTATAATACCTTCTTCACAACGTCGTAGGTTAGACCGAATCTGGCCACCAGTGGTAATGAAACTCGGAGACGTTTTCTTAGGTGTTTACTTGAGGAGGTGACGAGAACGATAGCCTCAGGTCTAAGTTGTCTAGTGCTTATAAAGACTCCGGTACGCATGGGTGGGGTTGCGCGTACATACGATTTCAGTGATAATGATTGCGCACCTATTCGTACTACACACCAGTATCAGTGTTTTTTTTCATATTTGTCAAATGTCGATCAAAATTTATCATATTTTCCTGTACATCTTTAAACATTTACAATGTAAAATTCTGAAATGACCAAACTTGTTCAATGAATGCGAAAAATCACATAATATTTGATGTAGGAATTGTTTACTATGCATTACCTCATATTAAATTTTTTTTAGCATGACGCTCAACTAGACTGTGTTGGTAGCAATATAGTGAAGAAAAACCTTCAATATTCATAAAAATGAATGCTGTCTAATGTCATTGTCGAAGAATTTTGAGCCTAAATCCTCGCTTCACTTCCAATTAATACCCAAAACGGCTTTTTATAAGGCTTCGAACAATTAAAATTCTAAAAAAGGCAGTCAATCTACATTCGCAGTTGGAACGCAAGCCTCGCGTGCAATAAACATGCATGGCGACACAAACACGCGAGACGCGCGATTACAAGCCCTGTCGCTATAAAAACCTGGCGTGCGAGTTACTTTTGAGCGAGGGCTTTGTGTTTCCCTTGTCTGACTACGCCTGCAATGGCAACGCATGTTTAAACACAGGCATCCAAAACGAGAAATGCTCTGAAGTACAGGCCGAATTTAGATCAAAGGGCACGAGTCGCAATAGCGCTGCATATGAGTCCGAAATTATCGTGTTGTGTATGTAAATGAAACCCTCGAGAGCTGGTGTCAACTGCACGCGAATGCAGTTATGAGATGCAATAAACATAAAAGGTTCTGCCTAATATTTATGCGTACTAAACTCGAGGCCGTATTTGAATAGAAGGTGAGAAATTTTACGGGAAGTTGTCATGCTTCTCTTACTTCCACTGGCAGTCTGCGAGCGTTTTGCCGACCAATTGTGTTGGTCGCATCAACATTTATGATTGGATACTGATTTCTAGTGTCCGGTTTCGCATTGGACATTTGGTTTAAACTGGAATTATTCACTAATAGGAAATGTGAAAATGATTTATCACAAGCGATTGCTAATTACTCTCTATCTGCACTGAGAGTCAGCCCCTGTTGAATTAGATCTACACCTTCAATTAAATTTTGAATCTCAAATTCTGAGAATCAGCTAGATTTGTTGCAAGCTTATCCATGAAGTTTCCCCGTAGTCTAGGTTTGAGATAATATGTTGCCTATAACTATAGCTGATAATTTTTTTTGTATGTTGTTCTACTTAACATAACTAATGCATTATTTGGCTAGAGTCGTGGAATCAAACCCAATGGACAAAAGTCGACGACATTAATATCAGCATAGGCCTTGAAAGTAAGTCGGAGAGTTTTGTTTGTTCTAATGAAGAAACAATGAATTTCAAGAATTTCTATTTTGTTGATTCCGATTTTCAATTAGGCGAGAAGACCCATTCTTCCATTGTATTTTAGATAACTAGGCTATTCTTATCCTCTTGAAGTAGGTGACTTGTATCAGTACCTTTTTAGAAAAAATTTTTCGAGGGGTAGTTGTAACAGAACGTATCCCCAATAAAGAGTGTTAAAGCTTCAAATTTTCCTCCATGTTACCACAAAATCCAGGGTGTCGAACGTTATCCAACAAAATATCCCTAAAATGGGATATTTTGCCTTGCCCTGGAGTGGACAATGACGAACAAAGATCCAAAGGAAGAAATGGGATCCACATAATTTTGATCACTTGAAAAAACTCGTTAGGTTAGGTTGTTTATACAAGCTATTTTCACTGTTTTTAGTTAATAATATAATCTGTTACGATACTTCCTGATGTGATTTAGTTTCAGTGAATAAACATGAATAATATTTTGATTATTCAAGGCAGAATTCTACAATTATTACGCATAGTTTTATTTAGCCTATCAAATAAGATTTATTCCGATGTGAGCAGAAATAAGAACTGCAATTACAAATTAGGAGCAGCAGCGTCATAACTTGTCTAAGTATCTAGGGTTTCATTCATGTCATAAAACACGATGACCAATCTATTGCGTCTAAATAACAGTAGAGTTCACTTGAAGTGGACAGTCCAGTACCAAAGCTGGAGCGTGGCATTTACCGGTCGTACCATCCTGTACCCCAGTAACTGTTGTTACACTAGCCATCGAGCCTTGGCCCTGGCTGTCTGCACGGTAGTTCGAACCTTAGGATTCTGGAATGTTTCTCTGTGCATCACTCAAGGGCTTGCGATGGCTGAATTTTGGATTTTGTGTCTCACCGCGTATCACCCAAAGAGTTTGCGATGGCTGAATTTTGGGTTGTGTGTCTCACCGCGTATCACCCAAAGAGTTTGCGATGGCTGAATTTTGGATTGTGTGTCTCACCGCGTATCACCCAAAGAGTTTGCGATGGCTGAATTTTGGATTGTGTGTCTCACCGCGTATCACCCAAAGAGTTTGCGATGGCTGAATTTTGGATTGTGTGTCTCACCGCGTATCACCCAAAGAGTTTGCAATGGCTGAATTTTGGATTTTGTATCTCACCGCGTATCACCCAAAGGGCTTGTGATAGCCGAATTTTTGGATTGTGTGTCTTACCGCGTATCACCCAAAGGGTTTGTGATAGCCGAATTTTTGGATTGTGTGTCTCACCGCGTATCACCCAAAGGGTTTGCGATGGCCAAATTTTGGATTGTGTGTCTCACTGCTCATCACTCGAGTGGTTTGCGACGCTGATATCGGGAATTATTGTGAGTCTCTGTGCATCACACAAGAGGCTGATGACGTCCGTATCCTGGATTGTGTGCCTATCTGCGAATTTCACAAGTGGTTTGCGGCGAATTTGGCCGGAGGATTAATTGGAGCCTCGCAGACGCCCATCTTACTGCCACGAACTTCACCGGATTAGCAGAAACTTCAGCAGGCCTCGAGTTGTGTCACTGCACTTGCATTGACTTTAGAGGTTGTGAAAGTAAGTTTAATCTTATGTATGTATAACGGCTTGTATCTTTGCTGGAAACTTCTCAAAATTTCATTACCTATAGCTTGAAATTTGAAACATTCCTTACAAATTATAACTTGATAACTTAAACTTGCTTTATAACTGGATAACTCAAAGCTTACCTTATAACTATGTTTTGATAACTTAGAACTTACCTCGCAACATAATAACTTGATTACTTGAGATTTTATGGAGGTAATTTTCCATTGCGTGTGATATTGCCGAGAATAATTAATCATTAGCTATTTCTTCAGGCTCGGAGGACTGTGACGCTCGAAAGCATACCAGCATTCAGTGCGAGACGGAGCTCCTTTCTGCAATATATGTTAGTGCCGGACGGAACACCATAGTCTGACTCATTAAGTAACCTAATGGTGTCATCGCGTATTGTTTTTATGGGAGTGACCCTCAATCGCCCCCGTATATACGTATAAGTTCTTGCTCATTTGCACTTTCTAAATTCCTGTGAAACCTAAGTGATAAATCTCAATTCAAATTTTTTTGATAATATCTGGTGTTGAAATAACTTGCAATTTTAGCTCATATAATTGTTATCATCTTTATCCATGAAAAGAACAAAACTTATACAATAGAAAAATCTTTCTTTAAGCAGATTTATATATACTCAAAACTTACTCAGTTATAGGTGCTGGTTCTGCGTGGTGAATTGCAATCCTGGAGGACACGACAGAACAGCGGGGATAAACATGGGTTCGGAAACTAATAGTAGAAACTTGAACAGCAAATTTAAAAACCGTAAGCAACGATTTTTTACGAATCAGTAAAAATACAAACATTAATCGTTTTTGAGACATCGAGTCTCTGGGGCTAGTCTCCAGAGTCGTAGGTGACAACAACTCGTTCGATCACATTAAATGCAAAATGAAATTAGAACCCCTATAAGTGCTCAAAATATCAATCGGGATATCTTAGCAAATTTAATACCCACGCAGAAGTGATTCTCGAACATATAATTGAAAAGCTCGAGGATCATGCGCGTAGTGTCCTGCAGCGTCGACTTTCTTTCCAACAAGATACGATAGTCTTTTAGTCTTAGCTTTTTACAATGTTCACTTATCACAGATGACCGTTGAATTAAAGATATGTTGTCATAATTGGAAGATTTGCGATATTGCAGCTGGTAAAAAAAATTCCTTAGGTGTCATTACCTATACGATTCGACGTTTCATAAACGATGAATGTTTGGACTTTCACTTATTCATGAAAAGTCATTATTTTATGTTTTTATGCCCTCAGACAATTTTTGATTTTAATTTTCGAACATTCTGAAAAAGCGTCCGGAGAGGCTTAATCAAGTTAGGATCATCGCTCGAACTTGTAGACCAAAAAAGTTTAAAAACTGTTAACTGTTAGTAAACTCTTCTATTATGTGACAATTCTTTTTGATTTTAATTCGAATAAAAACCCCCAACGTTGATAGATTAATTATTGTTGCTCGTTGGTGTTCGCTTAGGTTCCCCTAGACAGCGTTTCGGTCCTGACATGATAGCCAGTTAATCTCATCGGGGCAATGCAAACGCAATTCGCAAAGTGCTATTAAACCTCAGTAAAATTAGTTCTTAAAATTTCAGCCAGCATCAGAGCCATTTCTGCAAGACTGACACAAATAAATCAGCTCATCTAATTGCTAAATGTTATTGACTAGGACAGCCGATGCATATCGTGGATCCCATGCGACAAAGAAAAATTACTTAATGTACAAAATATACATTCACAGTTATTTTCGTTCAGCAATCCTAATGAACGATCGCTTCTCAAAAAAATTCATCACACAGACGAGATGAGCGAGACCAAAGACTGTGAGATGAATAAGGAGATCCGGCAAACCCAAAAGTTCAGCTCGAGCTGAATACTGAAAATGAACACGTGAAAATATCGGTCGTAAGGCTGTAATCCTGCTGTCGTCGTCAATATGACGCGGGGCTGCGAATCGTGAGGCTGGTAATCTCTATCACTTTATGTGACAATCGTGATCAGACGCAGCTCAGCGGTCGCTAATATATCGCGGCACACGGATAGCAGCGAGGCCGAGCTCTTGTTCCTGGATCAAAATAGATCTGAGCGCGAGCTAGCAAAGCCCTCAAGTCTTCCAATAAACGTTATTCCATAGTCTCAATTTTCTTGCATAATAACCGGAAATTACATCGTAGGTAAGGGAAACATGTTACTATACGGTTTTTCGCTCAAGAGAAGATAAGAGGGAATAAATATTATATTACTTTGGAGATGAGTCATCAATGTCACCAAAATGACTATGATACTGGCCATCAAGACTGCCATCAATTTTTTGAAGAAATTTAAATTTCACTATTACGTACGAGCTCACGATAAGTCAACTTAGATTCTACGCACCTAAATAGCCCCCATCCAAAAGAATTCGATATTTCAACAATTTTCACTTGTGTTTCAACATGATAGTGACAGAAACTAAGTTCCTGTTATATTATATTATATTATCATATTCATGTGTCAGTTATTAAGCTTCTGCAAGTAACCTATACCGATATGTCTCCAATATTGATAAGCTCTCTTCTCTCTCAATTCAATTTCTCATGCCCACCCTATTTTTCAAATACCTGCAACATCTCTCGTTGACTTCCTTGTGAGTCTTTCAGGCGTTCTGTAAATGAATACAAGAAAGAATGAAAGCGTATATTAATAAAAAATCTAATTGAATGGCAGTTTAATGACTCCTAAAACTCCCAGTGTTTTTTATCTTCTGTTTTGAAATATCCCAAGTATTATTGCCTTATCTAATTCTGTTTTATAACGTTCATTGAAACCCATGAACGTTAATATTTCGTCTCCTAAATTTCACCACAATACAACATGTTTGAATATCTTTCCTAACACTGAGAGAAGGGTCGTCCTCTTTCGGATCAGCGAAATTTATGGGAATGAGTGTTGTTGCATGCCCGTCACATAAAACAACGCATGATGTTTCTCGATGAATACCAGCATCTTTACGAAAACAAGATTGTCGTTTAGAAAACAATCGGAAGATTTGTGCTTGAAGTTTTCAAATTAAATAAATTGTTGCTATTATGCTCACCCAAGGTAGTTAAGTGAACAATTGCCGACAATAATCTCCAGGTGTCTTACCTTGTCTTCAAACTAACATACTACAATAGTGCGGGAATGGATGTTTTTTGACGCTTGCAAATCTTCGGTCATAGAATATTTAGAATATTCTCGTATGACTCGCATTCTATGGCAGATCCCAAAGCAACGGAGGTAACAAAAGAAGGCTACTACTCCCATTAACTATACAACTGTCTGCTCAATGGATAAATAGTTCTAAGTTGGCCATTGCCCACCGTCACACTTATGATATGATTAAAACATCGCAAATGCGGTCAATATGATTATGAGTATGCTCTCTAACTGACGAAAGTGGCGTAATTGTTTTCTACACCATATTTTTGTTTATTTTGCATCTTTTATTTCTTAAACGCCTAAATAATTTGAATAACTTCAGACACCCTAGTCTCTGATTTTCAATTATCATCCGTGCCTTCGCTTCTGAAAAAAGGCCAGGGCAATACTTGGGTTCCAGAATCAGCAAGTGCCATGAAGTAGAATCCGAACAATCCACAAACTGTCTAAATGCTTTCTAAGGGAAAAGTCTCATTACGTTGATCTAGGAGCAAAGTCGTGTTTTTTTAATTCAAAACACATTGATGATAATCCATAACTTTTTTTATCCAATGATTGCCCCGTCATATGTATGAATTTCTAACTGCCTAGAAACAGCTCTGATCGAGAACCAATGACGGATGATTACATTTATGCTAATCGTTGAACTATGCGGGTTGATAAGAACGAAACTCAGCTCATCCCTCCCTAGTTCGTTTGAATTTAATGAAGATGAAAGAAAGACATTTCTGACCAGCCTTCCGCCCTTGCGTTGTGATTTTCTTTGGCGGTGATAGATCATTCTTTATCCTCATGGGATTCCCTATCAATTAAAATGCATGTTTTACAGAAGTTATACAAATTAAAATACGATGCAAAAGCGCGGGGATAGAATTAAAAAGTTTGGATGTTAATGCGCTATTTTGACTATTGTGAGACATGCTCAAATCATTCGAAACAACTGTAAAAAATATATTTTTGTGGCCTTTTCCTGAACCATGATAAAATTTCAAATTTACGTGAAATACTTGAGATGAATTACATCTAAAATAACACTTAGGTATGATTATTCCAAAGACTGTTAATGTGAATGCAAAAAATATGGGAAGTAGTGTAATTCATCATGCGCAAGGTTTGCAGCATCTTATCAAAATATCGCCTTTATTTCATAGGTAACTATTCATCTGATTGTTTCGTACCTTGAACAAGATGAGAACAATTCACTACTCGTCTAAAAAAAAGTAGGAGTAAAATAATACATGACTGTAACAATGTCAGTAACAATGTCCAAATAAAATAAAGTATCATAATGTGTTCGTATTCGCACAGTAACAATGTAGCTATTCTCTTCATTGTGATCAATTTAAAAAAATGATTGTGTCCACTTCAGGTTGAAATATTTTATTGAAGTTCATCTTCATTTGAATTATGGATTTAATAATACTTTACCTTATTTACACACATTTTCCTAACTTTGAAATCTAGTGACGATGTTCGTTTCGTGAAGGCATTTTTACTCATTAAAATTTATAGTCCTTCGCTGTAAAGTTTGTGTGTTAATGAAGTTATATGTAGTTATAATAAATTAAATACTTCCCGAGATGGCATGAGTATCCAACAATTTTTCACGTATTTTGGATTTGTTTGCTAATTCCTGATACTGGAGATGAGTACTGATCGATTCGCACGAAATAATTTTTAGGACATCATCTGTTCTCATCACATTTCTTCAAGATTTAATGGTTGTATTCAGATATGAATTCCTTACCAGACACCCACTCCAGCAGCGCAACATTGTTTCAGGGAGCACAATTGGAAGACATATGACGTGCCAGTGTTCAGCAGAAGCTGAGATCAGTTGCAGCTGCGGGGCTCGTCCCAACTTCACCTCGAAGTCACCAACTAAGTTCACCGAACAACTCGAGTCTCAGACTCCACAACAACTCCGCCCGGATGATAATCGGCAGCTAACTCGCGCAGAACTCGTACCTTCTCAGCTCGTTCACAAAAGCTCGCAACAAACTCCCGAGAGCAGTGCAAACAGCGAACACCTGCGCTTAGCATCATGTTTCAGCAGGTTCCTTCGATTACATTGAATCAACAAGCCGCAAACAGCTTGTATGCTCATTGAAACTCAGTGCTCCTTCCTGCACGGCCTCATTGAGTGGCGCCAGCTTTTCTTGCGAATGCCATTGATTCAAGTGGTGGGAACAAATCTTGAGACGAGTGTAAAATAGTATTGTCAAAGCTGTCAGGAATGTACACATGTCAGTACATGTGTACTGACTTTAATTGGTTTATGCCACTCCCACACTTTTACCGGCATAGTTATAGAGAGCTGATGCTCGATATCGAAATTGTAATTTAGCCTCCTGAAATTCTCATGGAAAATACGCAGTTCACGGAAAATCAAAGAGATTAAATAACTTGCGGGAAAATCATTCTACAACATAACTTTTAGCGGACGAAGCAACAATAGGAAAATTTAATACAGTGCGACTATACGTAAAAGTGACAAAATAAGCAGCAATGAAGAAATAAGTACGCAGTAAATACTAAGTTCATAACACTGTACGACAAATTTTAGGTTGGAAAGAAGTACAAATTATGTAAGACATGTTCCAAGATAAAAAAAGTTATAATCTTAAATCTAACCTTTAATTTTTTAGATTAGGCATCGTTTCTTTAAGAATTTTAAACCATATATTATCATTATTAGTTATGAATGCAAAACACACACCTGTCAGTTTAAATAACATTTGTTTTTCGAAGTCTTTCGTGTGGAGTGTGATCTTCACTTTGTACGTATATTCCAAAAGAAGTCTGCCCCCATACCAGGGTTCCATTTTTCTTTTAATCGTTGATCCACCATCGAAACATTTCGCCATGTTCATCTCTCATATCAACAAGATTCTCCGCACCACAAAATCCAAATGAGATTGGATCACGTGAATTTTTTGAGACATGTTTCATCCCATATCATGATGCTCGTATGACTCGGCAGATCATTCACAACTGAAGCATAGTCTTCTAAACTATGTTTCCCCAGGAAGTTGTTTCAAACTATCATAAATGATTAAAAGGTTAGCATTTACCCCTTTCTCTTAAAATGTGTGATGAAAATTTTATCAACTACAATTTCTTGAATTTGGGGCCCTATGGAGATACCTAGTTTAATTTTAGTATCACTTAAAAGAAATGCAAATGTGGAGGAACCCTTGTCCAGGGATTGCTCAAACTGCATAATCTTGTCGAGTCTGCTAGGACATATGTGTCCCTCCAGATATTTTAAAAGTCCATAGGGCTATATATATCCTAGAAACGTGTTACATTATATCAAAACAAACAACTATAGTTTCAGTAACTATTTGCGCCACTTTTCTGCGATCTATATTGCACAATGTCAGAGAGCAGTGACGCCAAGCTGACCCGGTACTGCTGCTGAAGTGTTTTTCTAGCTTTTATTTCTGTTTTTTACAGATTTTTGTACATATTTTTAATAGAGTAAAATTATTGTAGTAATACTATAAAGGGAATATACATTCAATGTTTGAACCCTGTTGTTTGAACCCTATTGTTTGTGACTGTCTACTGGGACATAATCAGCCCAGTACACACAAACCAACATGTCTGCTGGGACACCAGTTCGCCGATGCTATTATTCTTATAATACATAAAAAAATTATTTATTTGCTTAATTTGTTTCCAGATGGGTAATGGAGCTGAAACATGTGTTTTTACCTGCCTAAATGAATTTTGTGAAAGTCGACTCGAAAGGGATTATACAGGGTGTTTTTTTTACTTTGAACAAACTTCGAACTTAGGTACAAAACTCAAAATAAATCGATTTTCATGAATGACAAAATGTCCAAAACTCTTTAGTTGTCGAGTTATAGTTCCTTGAAGAATATTAGAACTTCAAGTAGGATTGCACGCGCGCACCATTTTTAGCGCTACCTTTGATAGTTAAAAAGGTTTTTGGGCCACACTAATGTAGTATTTTTGTAATTTCACAATGAAATTTGCGTGTACACGTTTTACAAATAAGAATAAATTGTCCTAAATGAGTAATTATCAATTATTATCATGCACGCTAACCATTAATCAGTAAGCATTGCAGGACACAGGTAAAAACATAATCAATACAAACTTTAATGTAAGAACTTTAACGCAAGAACAAACTTGAATACAGTTTTATTACAACAGTTACTTGAAATGGCCTCCATGAACTTCAACACATTTACGACATCTAACAGCCAGTGAGCGCCTTACAGTTTGAAACACGCCAGGCATTTCCGTAATATCAGTTTCACATTGCATCTTGAAATCTTGTCGTTGATTACATGGAATGGATAACCCATAATGAAATGAGAAAAATGCTTTAATTGTATTCGACAATCTCGAAAACTAACAACTTTAAATAACAATTGGTGTGCGGCCCAGTTATAACATGCACTTCTAAACATGCTTTGCGACGCCATAACTCGAAAACTAATGAGTTTTGGACATTTTGTCATTCATGAAAATCGATTTATTTCGAGTTTTTGTACCTAAGTTCGAAGTTTTTCAAAGTAAAAAAACACCCTGTATACCAGGTTTAATATGCAAAGGAGATAAATGAATTCTATCACTTTCCACAAGTAGTTTTACATGATGTTCTATTTCCCTTGCTCAATTTCCTCTAGGATCGGCCAATCCTTGCTTACGAACTGTTAAGTTCATGCTCTAGAGTTCCACAGTTAGACGTAAAATTTAGTAAAGCCACGCCGAAGGTCAGTAAGCATGGCCACAACATTAAAATCTGCACATATATGCCAGTTATGGTCATCACATTTCATGCTTGTTAGAATTGCTTTTTGAATTTTAAATGATTTTTTCATGGTTGAGCTTCAAGTTGAGGGAACTGATGGTAAAATGTTACCGTTTTGTGGCAAAACAGTTTTGATGGTGTCATTGGATGCACCTGTGAAAAGTTGCCAGTTGGTATTATATGGTAATTCCAGTTACTCAAAAAGTTAAGTGATGTCATTAGAAAAGTATATGTGAGCAATGTAATGTCAAAGAATACAAACAGCTTCCCTGCACGTTTTCTGTACATTGTTATATTTACTTTTTTCTCGACATGATTACGTTCCTGAAGCCTAGATGCAAGATGCTCACTTTCGTCTTCGGTAAAATTGAGATCCCTGCAAGTGGATAATTAGGCTCCACATATATATTCACCACTGGAATGTTCATCTACACTGCTGGAACTGGGCATTTCTTGATCTGGAGGTATGGGCACAGGTAAATATTTTGAGTGCTCCGCGCACTAGCTGCTGATTGCAAATTTGGGTAAACAATATGTTTCAATTTCTTTGCTGTATAGTACAGCTTGTAAAGTCTTGCTGACAGAAATAGCAGTCAATAGAGCGATCTTTCTGCTTCCACCAAATCATTGACTCACTGAACTTCATGTGAACATTTCTCCCGTGTACCAGGCACTCAATGTCTGTACACATTTATGCCAACACACATTAAGAGCCCATAACTTGTCCTAGTCTTCAACTTCCCAATCAAAGAACCCCTTGTAAAATTTCTTGACTTGACGTGTAATGCTGTGCATACCCTTAGAAAATTATAATTCCCCGCATAAATAGCTATATCTGTTCGGATCAATTTTACACTGTCCTGCACGCATTGTTGAAAACATATAAAATCAGGAAAAAAAATTATACCAAACTCAAGCTTCGCAATATAAAATATTAAACGATAAATTTAAGCAAATATAAGTACACAATAATAAATCTGGGGCACCCTTAAAAAAGTTGGGAAACACTGTAGCCATTTTTACGTGCGGGATAACAGAGGAAGTCCATTTCTACCATTTTTTACCTAAATTTTTTTACAGTGACAATTCTAAAAAATGTATAACTAAATTAACAAAAAGAAGCACAGAAATTGATTTTCCATGGCATTTTGCTTGTAATAAAGCCACAGATCTCATGTACTTTTTTGAATGTTGCAAAGTGTAATAAGAAAAAGCATATGGTTAAAATATTAAGGATGAATCATGATTATAGAATAGAACTATTGCAGTCTATTGACATTTACTCCTAAGGAAACTATGTACAACATGAAGGAAGTGGAATTAAGACCGATTGAAATTTCCCATGGAAGAGGTTGGGAATTCAGGAA
The DNA here is from genome assembly GCA_030386875.1 of Morinoia aosen. Classification (NCBI taxonomy): domain Eukaryota; kingdom Metazoa; phylum Arthropoda; class Malacostraca; order Amphipoda; family Talitridae; genus Morinoia; species Morinoia aosen. Next base: position 48,911,293 of record CM059575.1, read on the forward strand.
GACAACGCAAAACGAACATAGCAATAAATGATTGTAAGATGTATATAATATTTTTCACACAAAACACTTGAAAGCGCTAACTATTATTCAACATTACGAAAACGAGAAATCAACGTAATAAAAAACACCAATGAAAACAAAGGTTCGACACCCACTGCGACTGCGAGCCTTTAAAACATACGTCGAACTATTTTCCTGAATGCGTAATACTTTCGAATTTCGCACACGACGTAGTGATTTTTTAAAACTATAGTTGCTTAAAAGTTGCGGATAATTCAGTGGCTTCCTTGTCGAACTCGTCATACCAGGAGTGTAAGTACGGTCTCAGTTAAAATTATTCCATCCTATATGGAATAATTATTGAACAGATTTTCATTACTATTGCACACTTTACTTTAAAAACTTCATTTAGTACAGATCTTCTATTTTCAAAGACATAATTACATTGCATTGTCGCATATTTTCAGGGAGATAATGACTACCGAACGTTAAGAAACTTTCACCTTTTTTGAATGGTAAAAGGTTTTGTCAAGTAGGTTGAAATACATTTTTATTGCATGAGCCCAGAAATATTAGGAACGGATTTCTTCATCGAATTATATGAGATGGATTCTGTTAATTCAACAAGAACTCTAGATACCTTTTTGGCAGATCTAAAAACTGAATAAATTTTTTTGTTTTTGTTTTTCATGCTTAGAACGATAGATTTTTTATTTTCAGGAATGTGTTCATAGTTTTCTGTGCATTCTATCAAAATATGATAACTTGCTATTCTATTTCTACTCTTTTTCCGTTTTTCCTAAAAAAATTGTTGCCATCTTTATTCGTTTGATATTTTAAATATAAAACTATGTCTAGGTGATATCTTGGCAACGTATAAGAACCTAATTAGGAAAAGAATAGCAATGACAGTAGATTGTCAAAATCATTTGCTATTTTAACAGGACGTTTCAACATCTGTTGATTATCCATTAGAGACCAGTAAAACGTGGTAAAGGGAACAGTGATAGGGAAAATTTTTACAGTTCCTTTTATCCTTTTGCGCAACGTATTGAGCTTTAGCTGGAGGTGGGCAGATGTTCAAAACTTCTTGTTTTTATTGCAAAATGTTTCTAAAATCTAATATTTTGTGTATCCTTGCATGAAAGCTATGTCTATATTTAAACAAATTTCACTCAGCATACGAGTAGACGAACTATTCGGAACGGCGCACGGATGCAGCCCGTGTGGTAGGCCTAATGTTCGGAGTAATACTGTTCCATTTCATGGCAAATAGGCTTCTCAGTTCAGAATATTCCACATGGTTTAGGGGGCCCTCCGAGGCCCCTTTTCTCTCCGATGGTCATTTTTCATGTTTTTGTTAGAAAAGGACCCTTAGTGGTGGACTATTCGGTCCTAAAATTTTATGGCGCTACGGACAATAGATCCCCCCAGAGGGGACCAAAATCTTAAATTTTCGACCCCATATAAAAAGAAAACAAAAGGAGAAATGGAAAATTTGCGAATGTACTTTTGTTAGGTATGTTCCAAGGATTTTAAAACTGTCTTTTTTTGTTATAGCATAAAAACTCAATGAGTTCTATTCTTTTGAAAAATCAAAACCAGTGGACTAAAAACCAATATATCAAATTTTTTTAAAAACTACGGCCTGAATGAAAAAATGTTTAGAAGAAATTGTGTTTCTTTTCAAAAATTACATATAGTAGTCAAATTTGATAAGAATCAGACTGAAAACAAAAAATTTCCTAATATTATGATATATGTATAGATATTTTTTTTCTTGTAAATTACAATTCACAGTGTGAATATGATGTTATGCATGGGGATTATCGAAATAAAAATGAAAACAGCATTCAATTACATAAATTTTCCATTATTTTACACTCCAACAAAAAATTTCAATTCAACAAAATTCAAAATTTTGTTTTTGGCCTATACTGTTAAGTCACTTATTTTCAAAATTCAAAAGAATAGAAGTCATTGAGTTTTTATGCTAGGAAGAAAACAAGGGCAGTTTTAGAATTCTTGGAACAATTCTAACAAACTGGCATTTCTCGATATCCCAATTTGTAAGTTGTCTTTTTTTTCTACTAGTTCATAACCTAAAAATTCGGTATATTTTAGGCATTGATCAAATATCCCATATATAAAAAAATATCAAATAGAAAATTCAGGGATGTCAGTTTGTTTGCAATATTACGAGGATTTCAAAACTGTCCATGTATTTGTTCTAGCATAAAAATTCATTGACTTCTATTCTTCTGAAAACATCCCAAAAATGAACCAAAAAGCGGGTTTAAAAAAAAACTAAGGCCTAAAACAAAATACTTCTCGAATAAAATATGTTTCTCTTGCAAAAATACATATAGTGGCCAAATTTCAGACCAATCGGATCAAAATTAAATTTTGACGGGAGGGCCCCTTAAGAACGAGCCAACAGGTGATTGCTATGCTGGCGAGAAATAAAAGGCGTGTGATATTTTTTAAAGAGACTGTCACCTAAGATTGCTGCAGGTTAAAAGCATTATTCATTTTATAGATGATTCAAGGCATTTTGATCCTTCTTACAGTGTTAGGAGTATCCCGTGTTGAAAAGGGAATTTAAATATTCATCAGAAAACGGGGGAAAAATTAGAGAAGTTAGAGAAGTAAGATTTACCAAAAGACATATAGAGTGCACGTACTATCCTGCATAAGTTAGGTCAGCATGAGGACAATAATGACAAACTGAAAGCTCCCATTGTTTTATTTTAAGTAAATACGTGAGTTATGCACAGAAATATGAAACAAACCTATATATTGCAAACTGGCTCTACAACGAAAAATTTGCAAGGACCCTAATAACAATAACAAAATGAACAACCAAGTGATAACGCATGATCCACTTATACATTGAGTGCCGAATTATCTTTAAAAAATGACACAGAGCCGCAAACGAGAAATTTACCAAAACGCTGAAGAGCATATATAGTTTTTTCAAAGATAATTATTTTTACTAATTTAAGCTCTAAATTGCCTGAATTTTGCTTGCTGAACCTGTCATTTACCCCTATTTTCTACATTGGTGGATATAAGTGACTTAGCATCAATTACACTCAAGAAATCACTGTGAACACACTCGAAGAACAATTTGAATCTTACATTAAGAACACCTCTTCTAGAAATTGCTGCAATTGCCTACCCACCATGTACTACCGTTGGTGTACGAAATATTCTAGCTGCGTTAACGTAACGATTGCCGTACTCCATCTTTGAATTCATTTGTCTCTTAGCGTACTGAAATTTTTTATACAAGTAATTGTCATATGTTGAAGGATTTAATCTTTTTTAGGTGGGTATGTGGTTTTGCACATGAACGAACACGGATTTATTAAAGGATAAGTAAATAAATGTCAAACGCCATGGATGGAATCTTGAAGCCATCCCAGTTAAAAATTCATGCCGTTTTTAGGTCGACAGGTAGCAGAACACAGTGAAAGATGGCCGCCGAAGGTCAGAACGCTCCTCTGTCGGCCGCTCTCGACCAAAATTTGCCGTTCGACGGCTATCCGCTTGTCTCATTTAGACGGAAACAAGCCGGAAAAATCGAGCCCTTGCCCAAAGGCGGATTCAAGAGGAGAATGTCGGCTTGCGTTCGACCTATTTGATTAACAGTCGAGCAACGGTTTTCTGGAAACTACAGAAATTTCTTTAGAATATCTTAAGTACAACTTTAGAGTTTAGTCTATCACTCATAACTTTTGAAATAATTCACCTGTCGAGTTCAAATTACTCTCAAATGAAAGATAAAAACATTCTTAAAGGAAAATCTTACATCCGAACATTCTTGACCACTCTCAGACAGCAAAATTTATTTGCCATTAAAATTACAGTCGGTAGCTGCCGAGGAAAACTTGCTAGTCAAAGGTGTCAACTAAAAAAAGGTACATTTACCTAAAACATTACCTTACAGATAGTTATAATGTTATATGGTATTTAAATGTCAATTTAATCATTTCGTATAGTGTACATTAAATAATACCATCCTGTTGTTCATCTGAGCCAAATTTTTATTTCCATTCGAGTTAGACATGGCAACACTGCTAGCACATTTGGACAAGTCTGATCACTCAAGCTTTTTCGCGTCAGTTACAGGAATGTTGTTGTGCGTCACAGGTGTAGTGCTGGTTTCTCATTTATGCAATAAGGTTTTTCACGCAATGTCAGAATTTATTTCAGTGCGAGTGTGTAGTACGTTGAAGTGTCTCTTATTTCTGAAAAAATTTCTGCTCTAAAAAGGTATGAGGTGTTCGATCTCACGTAAGTTTCCTATTCCATTGAAGACGTTAATTAAGCCGGTATGGCATGCTGTCAAGTGCCTGATGAGGGATTGACCTTGTCGTCTCAATAATTTTTTAGTGTGAATGAATAGTAGTATACATATATTAATGAGAAGGAACAATTACGCACTTAAGGTCAATCAGGAATCAGGATTGCACTACTGTGCGGCCAATGTTGATTTCATATTTGGTAGTGCACAATTGTATATATTTCAAAATTTAAACTGTAGTTTAACGAAGCAATAGAAGCAAAATATAATAGTGTATGTTCCTTCACTATTAATTCCATTCTTATTTTACAGTAAGTGTTAACACAATTTAGCTTCAAACTTTCAGGTTGCAGTATAATTCCACTTGAGAAACCTTTGACAAGCAACAATGTGCAATGTTTTCAATTTAGATGTACGGATAGTATCGGTATCGGCCTTTTTCTATTATCAGAACATCACTAGTTTTCAATTTTTTAGTAAGAAAAGTAAACTTCAGAAATATCTGACGAGCTGCATTATAAAATTAAGGAATAACAATGATGAAAGAAGAATAGGTCGATATTTACTTAAATTCGTTCGCGGAAATTAAGAATTCTGTTTCAAAAAATCTCTAAAGGAACACATTTAAGAACGTTTCAGATGAATGACATTTTGCTCGCTGATGCGTAACTTTTGAGTTATTAACCTGTAAAGTTATAGGAACTTAGTATGTAAAAATGGAGAAACGGACGCGTAAATATGATGTAATACGGCATAACGTGATGCTAGCTAGGTTAAATTAGGTTAGGTAACGTTAGATAAGCTGAATACACTAAACTAAAATAACTTAACATAGCCGTACTGACACTGATGGTTACCGCCAAAATACTGGGCGTGTTTCAAGAATGCAGCTACGATGTAGACGATTATATAACGTTAATTTTACCTGAGCGTAATTCATGTTATAGCTCAAAAATTATGTATCAGCGAGCAAAATGTCTTTCGTGCTCTTTTAGTGATTTTTTAAAACAGAGGTCGTGATTTCCGTGAACACATTAAAGTAAATACTGACCGAAGAAAAATCCTTAATCACATGATGAACATCAGCATTATCGATGAGTTAGGGTTGAATTATACTTTAAATTGAGGAGCGTCCTACCAGCAAACGTTGCGTGATCGTAGGCTAGTGATGTACAGAAATATCGGTAGCGGCAAAATCTGGCCGATATATCATCGATACTTTCCAATAATACGTATTTTATCGTGAAAATGACGGTGATAATTCATGAAAGTAAAATTAAATAAAGAGCCTATTCATTCATAGTAAATTAGTTAGCTAACTGTTGAATTACAGAGTTTAATGTGGCCCGCTAAGTACGTGAATCTACTACGTTGATTTCCCGATGTTACGGACGGTCTGTAAGTGAAAGCTTTGTAGCATAAATAGTTAAAAAAACACAGTGGGGACGTAAAATTATTATACTTTTACAACTAAAACCTATATAGTTTGACCCAATTTCCATTTCTTAAAGTATGTGACAGGCTAACAAAAATCAAACCAATTAAATTAGGTTGAAGGTGCATTTTAAAGTTTTTATAAATTTGACATAGAAATACCTAAAAATTCTATTTTCATTAAGCTTTTAGATCGTAAAATATTACAAAGCTAATTATTTTATTTTAATTTAGCATGTAAATCGCCGTTCATTACGAATCTAGCATTTTTATTCATTTTAATATGTTTGAAAAATTCATGAACAATCTTATAATTGGTTGCGTGTTTGCGCATCTTTCCGGTTTCGGAGCCTATCGAATTTTAATGTTTTCTTTTCGTCAAAGTATGTATTTAGGTGTGAAAAACATGAAAATGATAACTATTTTGAGGAGAAATTATTGTTTTGGTTCATGAACAATCTTATAAGATTGTTCGTGAATTTTTCAAACATCTTAAAATAGAAGAAAAATGCAATATTCCTAGTGTACGGTGATTCACATGCTAAATTAAAATAAAATTATTAGCTTTGTAGTATTTGAAGATTTACGTAAAATAACCATTTCTTAGTCGGACTATCATTAAAAATTTAAAGACGAACAATATAGCACGGATAGGTATCATATTTATTACAATTTAACGAAGATAAATTTAAAACATGTGAAGTAGTCAATTTTTAACGTTTCGGAGACCAGCTCCATCTTCAGTAAGTCTGAAAACATAAAAACCAAAATTGGTTAGTTCATGACAACAATGAGAAAAGTGACAAAGTGATCGGTAAGAAAAAAAAATCAATACCAAAATTTCTAACGGATTGAACTATTAGCATTATTTAAAGGTGGCTTCTCTTTGGCAATGTGCAGAGATTCTAAAATGCGAAATCTAACTCATTAGGTGCAGAGCATAAAAAAGAAAAATTGTCCTCGGAAATACGGCTGCTACACTGTTCGGTATGAAGGCGGATTGATGAATGAGGAGGTTGAGCCACAGAACATTTACATAATCTGAAGGTTTTCTCTCCTGAACTGTACCCGAAGTTGTATCTGTCAGGTTCACGTCCGGGTGTCCTGTGTGGTTTGCCGAAAATCCATAAGTTAGACTTTCTATCTAAATTTCAATTTCGTCCTATTTTTGCTGCAGTGAATACGCCTAATTTTAACCTTGGTAACTCAACTCAATTTGTTAACGAGATAACATCGTGTCGAAATGCTGATAAAGTTACTATGGCTTCATTTGATATTGAAAGTTTATTCACAAATATTCCACTTGCAGAAACCATCGAAATAATTATAAATTCCTTGTTTGCTTTGCCTACTGATACAGTTTTAGGCCTAGGCAAATCTTATTTTAAGACGCTTCTCGAACTGTCTGTTATGAACTCTATGTTTGTGCTTGCAGGCAATTTTTATAAACAAATCGGAGGCCTGGGGTCTTCGAAGGCATGGGTCTTCCGTTATGACCCACATTTGCAAAAATTTTCATGTGTCACTGGGAACAAAAATGGCTGGCCGATTGTCCTGTGGAATTTAAACCAGAATTTTATCGCCGTTACATTGATGACACGTTTTTGTTGTTTCGTGATCCAAGTCATGCTCAAATGTTCAGGGACTATTTAAATGAGAAACATTCATCAATAAAATTTACAATCGAAATTGAGAATAATGGCTCGTTATCTTTTTTGGACTGAAAAATGACTCGAGTAGGTAAAGCTTTCACTTCTTCAGTTTTTCGTAAGGCTACTTTTACTGGATTGGGCATAAGTTTCTACAGTAACTGTAGTAGCTATAGATCTAAAATTAATGCGATTAAAACCATATTGAATCGTGCCTACAACATTTGTTCTAGTTTTGTGGATCTGCATGCTGAATTTAATTTTTTAGTCTCATTTTTTTATAAAAACGGATTTCCTTCCTCAATTGTTCATACTCATATAAAAAAATTTTTAGCCAAGAAATATGCAGGTATTAACGATGTTGCCGATTCGGTGCAACAGCTCTACTGTGTATTTTCATATTTAGGTGATTTTACGCGCAAGATGTCCCGGGATATTGAAAACCTTTTTAAACACCACTTTCATGCGGTAAAATTGAATGTAATTACTGTGAATCTGCTGCGAGTTGGTTCTTTCTTTCGGTACAAAGATAGGATTCCTAAGCAAATGCGGGCATCCCTGGTATATAAATTTAGTTGCGTACAGTGTACGTCTGGCTACGTCGGCATGACGACGCTGCCTTTTTACGTCAGGATCGCCCATGGCACCGCGGAGTAAGCTTTCGAACCGGGAGACCTTTAGCTCATCCTCCTCATTCATCAATCCGCCTTCATACCGAACAGTGTAGCAGCCGTATTTCCGGGGACAATTTTCTATTTTATGCTCTGCACCTAACGAGTTAGATTTGCGCATTTTAGAATCCCTTCGCATTGCCAAAGAGAAGCCACCTTTAAATAATGCTAATAGTTCATATCCGTTAGAAATTTTTGTATAGATTTATTTTTTCTTACCGATCACTTTGTCACTTTTCTCATTGTTGTCATGAACTAACCAATTTTGGTTTTTATGTTTTCAGACTTACTGAAGATGGAGCTGGTCTCAGAAACGTTTAAAATTGACTACTTCACATGTTTTAAATTTAGCTTCGTTAAACTGTATTAAATATGATACCTATCCGTGCTGTATTCTTCGTCTTTAAATTTTTATTGAAGATTTACTACCTAGATAAATTAAAATCGAATTTCCATCTGTTTCTACAATAAATTTCAAAAACTTCAATGTACACCATCAACTTTATTTACATAATTGGTTGGATTTTTGTTAGCCTGTTTAGTTTTAAAAGTATAATAATTTTATGTCGCTTCTGTTTTCAACTATTCATGCTACATAGCTTTCACTTACTAACGTACGTGCCTCATCGTGAAGTCAAAGTATTAAATTCAGTTAGCGGGCCTGATTAAACTCTGTAATTCAACTGTTAGCTAACTAATTTGCTAGGTATGAATAGCCTCTTTATTTGATCATGCTTTTACTCTCATGATTTATGACCTTCATTTATATGATAAAATGCGTATTATTGGAAAGTATCGGCCGGATTTTACCAATGCCAGTAAAATGACCGATACCGATACATCGGTACATCAATAATTTTATGACAGGATTTTATAAATATTTTTTAACGTTTCGATCTGAATTTCAAATAAAAAAAGAAAACCATTTACATTTATGTGCAACGGCCAAAAAAAAAAAGACTGTTGGCTGCATTGGCTACTCTGGCTGAAGCTTCATAAGAAAATGACGCTGAAACTCACAATGAGTCGCTTTCTTCTATTTCGCATGTAGTTGAGTTTGGACCCGTAACTTCTGGTGAAGATGGAGATTCTTCAGAAGAAACAAGAGATGAAAAAGATGTAGAATGCTGGTCTGCAGAGGCACTATTTCAAGCGCAAGGGCCCAACTATTAGCTTCACCACATCGGTCAATTGATATTTATCACGATTTATCTTTGTGGTGGGGCTGGTAGTGACGGCAATATAAGCAACGTAAACACAACAAAATGTGGAAACCAAGCCTGAATTTTCCCTCGTCAGTCTTTATCAACATCTGAATTGAAGGACGTCCTCGAAGGTGATCAACGATGTGTTCAGATGCATATTTGTGTGTGTGTGTGAGGGCGAGTGTGTGTGTGTGTGTGGGGGGGGGGGGGGTTATGGGTGGGTGGGTGCGGGGAGAGGGGGGTGTGTGTGGGGGGGGGGGGGTGAGGGGGTGTGTATATGAATAGCCAGTGTAACTAAGTTCGGGCAAGGTCGATCTACTGCCGCGGGAGGCCGGTACAAAGTCGAGTAAGGTCGGCAGAGAGTCGATACATAAAATGGAGAAGCCGCGGAAGGTCGATTTCGGGCCGCGGAAAGTCGAAATGTAGTCGATAAAGGTGGGAATTTCCGAACAGCTGCAAAGCGAATTCAATGGTTTTGTAGCCGTTTTTTCCTGCCATAAAAAGGGGACATGGCGACCAAAAAACGGCTGCTTTTCCGAATAAAACACGGCTAGAAGTCTTGCCTACCGCGGCACATAATCGACTTGAAAACGTCTTATTTTTTTAACTGGGATGGACGTTGGAGCCTTGGAGAATATTGAACCTTCATAAAAACTGACAGATGTTCCCGATTCGATGTTACTCTGAAACGCTGGCGAGGAACCCATTTCTGATAACTCATGTAGAGTAGGAGTACTTTAATAGCAGATTGGCTTTGAAACCCAGTATAAGTTAGACGTTTCAAACTGCATGATAGAGGTCATTACACTATAACCACATGCAATAGGTGCTCAAGGCTTATTTAACGTCGGCGTTGCATCCTACACTCCAGTTTATTTTACCTTCAATGTAGACACGTCTGCTGCTCGCCGACTACGGCGAACAGCCAAACGTTTCAGTACATCGGGGGATGTTTGATATAGGCCTTTGTCGTGAAGGGAAATGTTCTCCTTTTTTCTTGTTTTCCCCCTTTCGAACAAGACATCAAATTCATTTACAGTAATGAAATTATTGATTACTCCTTTGACTAATTCATCGCATGAAAATGAGACACCAACTTAGTGTAATAAAATGGAGTGTATATATGTACCACTAGCGTGCCCTGCCTATAAAATTTTACAGTATAGAATTTGAAGTTGGTTTTTACCCAATTATAGCGAAACTTGCCTCGCGAAACAAATTTAGGCACTAGATTAAACAAATTAAGGAAGCATGAATGATAAAATGCAGCTAGTTCTCCTCACTAAAATTCAGACATTTTATAAATCGAGTAATTTGTTGTTTGTTCATTTGTTACGGATAAATTAATGTTTTTCGAAAATTTTTCATACCGAATCATGAACTTTTAATTGTCATATATATGTAAGTGAGAAATAAAATTTGAGAATACCATGGAAGTTTGCAGTTAAAGGCTGACGACTCAGTCCAATTTCTTGACGTGTAAGCTGGTTCAGGAATGCTCCTAGCATTTTCGTACTAAAACACAGAAATTCATTAAAATCTATATTTCTGTGTACTCATAAAATGCAACGTTTCGACGTATCTCACATAATCCTCAGGCTGACGACTTATAGTATGGATGTTCTGGAGCGGTGTCGCCCCTTCTTAAAATGGTGTTCCAAATTCCGGTTACAGGCATAGTTAACTGCTCTTTTCATCTCCTCTGCAAATAAAAACTGTAATTACATTCTCTGATATATGTGTAATGATCCTTACTTTTCACCCGAAGTCGCCTGATACACAAAGACTCATTCAAAATTCATTGATAAATGTGACCTGCCTGTCTCACACCGAACGTCAAGATATAGTTTATGCTGTCAAGATATAGTTTCCACCCAGCCCCACGTTCTAGATCCTTCTCGCATGCCCAATGCCCATTCCCGCGAAATACGCACCCTTAGAGAAGCCATGCACATTCCTCCGCTTAACATAGAAATTGTGTTATTTCTACAAACCTAATCCCTTGGTGTCGTTACTCCCTTTAGTTGAAAAGTACATTTTTTATTCATAATATGAACTCGAATTCTGCCCATAAATTTTGTTCTTAGTAATCATGAGACATCCCGCGTTTCACCCCCTTTTCTAACTTCATCCTATTCCTTCCCTCGACGCGGTACAACTCTCATCCCTGCTCTACGGCGTAAACTCATGATCAAGCTCCTTTCCGTACAAGCGTAGCTGTTTTCCGTTTTTTTACGCAGAGGATATGACCTGATGTCTAATAAGAACTACAAAATTTTACCTTCAATTTATTGTTAAAACAATTCATTTTTGTTATGAATTTGTGTATAAAACACCCTCAGGTGGATATAATTATTGTTGTATCTGTATGCATTAGTATTCAACTTTTATCTTGTTTTATGAATTTCTATCATAACTTACTGAGTCTATGCGCTTTGGGCGTAGATACCTCATTCCCTTAACTCCTCACTTGATGGTATCTTCTTCCTTCCCTTCTTTGGATAGCTATTGTTTCGGTTAGGGAAGCTTTAACTAACATCTAATTCAATCTAATCTATCTACTCTTTATAAAAAGCCTAAGTTTGTCGTAGGTTCCCTGTGCGTAAGATAATTTTACGTCCTACTTCTCAAATTTACAAAGTTTTATGCACATTTCGTGTCAGAGCGGTATGCAGCTATGTTCAGTTTTGAAGTTACAGGGATTTGAAATGATAAAGTACTATTTAATTGAACTGTTTATCATACATCCAAACCTCAGGATTGTTAGAAGGGACCAACATCTTAGCCACTCAGACGTTCCATGACCCAAGGGACATCTGAAGAGTTGAGGGTGCGAAACACCACTGATGTCCGAATAAGAATTCATCGGCATTATTGATACCTCCCCAAAGATTGCTGAAACCGCAGGTGTCATCGCATGGGTTCGGCAATCATTTCGCAGGTGCCTTAACACACGCACCACGGCCATTATGGCCAGAATTTCGAACATTAACTGTGTCTATAAAATCCTTTAATCTCAAAATTAAGAAAAATAAATCCCATTTGGAATTTTATTTTTTATTTCCCCGATGACGTTCTCTCGGTCTTAGCCAATTCTCTCGGTCTTAGCCAATTGTGCCGCCATAGCCATGTGGCTAGAGGGTTCTGCCGCCGTGCGGGAGACCCGGGATCGAATCTCGGCGCTGGCAGTGGCGATTTTCTCTGTTGGGTATAGGAGAAAAATTCCAAGCACAATACCCCACTCTACCCAGGTGTCTGAAATGGGTACTGGTCTCGACCGGGGGAAAGCGTCCTGGCGTTAGTAATAAGGCATTCGAAAATCCAATGTACAAGGTGATATGTATCAGGCTTGATTGGAAATAAAGCATCCGTAGATGCCTTCATTATGAAAAAAGTTCTGAATACCTCTGCAGAGGGAATTATACCCATTTAACCCACACGAATAGTAGGATAAAAATTGTTCAAAAAATTTGCAATGCTGTGTATGCATCTCTCATTGGAATACCTTACCTATTCGTTTCGTTTTATATCAAGGGTAATTCTGATCTTACAAACTGTTATACAAATTGAAATGTTCAAAAAATTAAATTCGTCTAAACGGAGCAGTAAATTGTTAGTTTGTTGCCTGGGTCGTGTATCGTTTTCTGATTCGCAAATATAGAATTCCGCCAGCTCAATATTACACTTCAGTGGTAAACCGATAGTTCTTTTAAACTTTTTGTCGCAAATAATTTACGAAAATGCACGTGCAAAACTGAATGCTTAATGAATTTGTGGGCATGCATTTTAGTACGTATACATGCATCTAGCGAAGTTTTGCCCTTCTCAGAAGTGATATCCTAAACGACTTAAGAAAATTTAGAGCAGAAGCAAACAAATGTAAAATTTTGCTTTATGGAAACTAAGACGTGAAATTTTGAGAAAAATGTACTTCAAGGTACTTTGAAACCATCACAAGACTGATGTCCCTATGTGTAAAATGAATTCAAAAGGACTAAAACAGAAAAATACGAAAGTGATTTCGAAAAAACTGGAAAGTATATAATACGGAGAAAAAAGAGGCATTACCTTGAAATTTGTAATTAACCTAATGGTTATTAACATTGCAAGAGCTATAGTGTTGCCAATAATTTTGATGAGCGATGGAATGAGAGTAAGAAGTAAGAAAACAATGAGCTTTCTTCTAATTCGAGCTATTTTTGCTACAAATAGAGCGGTTCTTCAAGCATTATGTCAATTTTTAAAGTCCTGTCCCTTATAAGGGTGGAAAATTCTCAGTAAATTAAATTATAACTCAAGGTACAACAGAATATATTATTAAACAGAAATCAAGGCAGTACCTCTTCGCCACAGTTCGGAACACAAAATTGAGTCTTGGGTCTATTCAGTGCGATAAATTGCGTCAGCAGATTTGGCTGCTGCGAATCATCTACTCAGAGAACTTCATGTCCTTCAGCGCAATAAAAACAGCTCTGCGCAGTATACAGCAACTACTTCGTGACACTGTGCCTCAAACCTGTATTGTTCTAACGATGTGATGAATAACAATCATGTTTTCATATATTAGGTTATGCTATACGACGTTTCGTAATTTCTTTAGAAATAAAGGTAATAATTGTTTAACCAAACTAAAATCTGAGACACCCATTTCCTCAAAACCAGCATCGCGTATTTCACTAATTTTTTGCACCTAGAGAGTTAAGAATTTAGTTATTAATCGGAAAGCCCGTCATTTCTAAAATAAATTGAACTACACTACTAAAAACAAGGAAGTTGGTCCTTATTTATTGAATAATCTAGTTGGGCAGTGACCGGAGCATTTGAAATCGGCATACCGAAAGATTGGAATAACTAAATTTAATTGTGGATCGACATGCATGCTTCAAAAGTTTATTCATCGCAGTTCAATACTTTTAATTTATTATTAATTTTATGGTATTTGTTCGCACCAAACCGACATTACTTGACGGTTATAAAAACTGCTTTAGTCGCAATTGAATCACAAACACTTGAAATTTAGCTTTAGCTACGAACATTCAGAAACGCTTTCATTTTAGTTACTTAATAATTTACCATGCATGTTTATTTTGATGAATTATTTCCGATAAAAAGTGATCATTATATCCGAGGACAGCCAATTAACATTCCATGGTTTCTTCGGTATGTACGATTGATAGCCATTGATACAACTGCTAAAATAACGGCAATGAGGAATTTGGTTATTATAAGATCTAAGACACCATCCAATAGTTGTCTTCCTTTCTGTGTACAGCAGGTAGAATTTGGTTTTATGCTTATATGTAAGAAGGTTACTGTAAAAATCGAGGAAAGTTAGAAAATTAACTTTTACTATGAAAAAAGTTACGCTCTGACAATAACAATAATAATAATAATAAACTCGTTCAACGACAGACTATTTAGCTGCCGACTATTTAGCTGTCGACTATTTAGCTGTCGCTTTGGCGATTTTGACAAAGTTAATATCGCATTTGGAGTTTTTTGAGATTTCAGAAGTTTTGCAAATGTTAAGCAGCGAGCGTCATGATCCACATATTCGTTTGGGCCCTTCTATTTTAGGTTGGTTTACTTTACAAAATAATATAAATGAGCGGGTAAACATCACAATACGCGTGTGAGTTCAGGGTATTTCGGCATTGTAGCCCCATACTAGACACAGGTTTGCCAGTAGTTCAACTACCAAGACCAACACTGCATGGTGAGTCTCAAAATCTCAACATCAACCTTCACATACCCTCGACAAAGAAAACTAATTTATAGTTACATAGGTGAAGCACATAGTTTTTAATCCGAAATATGGCTCAAGCCACCAAGAAATTTAGTTTAGGCCTCACTCCATCACTATTATCATAAGCTTCACAAATGATCCCAACTTGAATATTCGCCACACAGGCATCATTCGGACATTTCGGGCAGCCAGACCCCTTGGGGGTTTCAGCTGCCCACCGATTTATGGCCGGACGCCTTATCCGCGCTGAAACCCCCGAGGTACCAACGTAGCGCACCCGGCCATATTGCAGTTTCCTCATCTCTATTCTTCCAAGACGGTATCACGCCTGGCTACAGTGCGTTACTGCGCGGCTTCCTGTCAAATCTCAGAATACCACAGACCTTTCAAAAGCAGTTCCATGAAGGCACCATTAATTGCTCAGAACCAAAGAGTTTGGGACATGAAGTTTTTATCGGCACTGCAGGTATAATCGAAGGATTATCAAGAACTTCACTATATTAGGGGTAGCTAGGATTCCCCAGCGGCAGTTCCAGCTACCCACCCTCACTTTGGCCGAGCGCCAAAGTGAGTGATGAAACTCCCTAGAACTCCCTCTCGACAGAGAGTCGAGGATATCAGCTCGGTGCGCTTGGCCATGTTCATCCAGGATTATGAGCATCCGTTCCAGTATGACGAAACATCTCTCTCCCGCATTTCCCACGCCAAGGAGTGTAGACTTTTAATTAAACTCCAGGTTAACATCCGTTCCTTCTGGACTCTTAACTTTTGGTCACATTCACCTTTACAAATTCCCGAAGACGATTATCTCCTTCACGAACTCCAGCACTTTACTGATTGGTCCTCCGTCACATAATAGGTTATTTGCATCATCAACGTTTCCTCTGGCTCTCGATCTAAAAACTCGCTCTCTTGTCTGCTGCAGCGCGGTACATTCCTCGATGATATGTTTTACAGTAAGAATCTCTACTCCACACCATCCGCCGATGGGTCGTTGTCCAAGAGCCTCCGGATCATAGAGATAACTATGCGTTAGTGCGGTATGCTTCAGTCGTAGCCTGTTAATGACAACCTCTTCCTATCGGGTCAATTTGCTGTCACTCTTCTTCCATCTTCCAGGGCTCTTTTTTATAGATCTCATGTCTCCTCGTTCTTGTTGCCACTCCATATTCCATATTTCGTACATCCTTCTCCCAATTACCGGGAACCAGTCGCTGTAAGGAATCAGAACAAATTCAGCCGGCCTTCTTTCTGCTTCCCTCGCCGTCTGGTCTGCGCGCTCATTCTCTGCTATGCCCACGTGTGCTGGAACCCAACTGAGAGTAATATTTTTTCCGTTCTTGATAATATGGTGAATCTCCAGTATTATTTTCCATAACAGTTGGTTATTTTCTGCATAATTGTCGATTGATTGTATGGCGCTCATTGAGTCGCTGCATATAACAAAATTCCGCGACTGTGTTTCTTTTATAATATTGAGGGCGAGTATGATGGCATGAAGTTCGGCGGTCACTACGCTTGCCACGACTGGGAGAGAAACACTTGACAAAAAAATTAGCATCGCGTTATATTTTCTTATAAATTACAATATTAATGCAGCCCATAAAAATTTCCATGATGTATTTCGCAATCAATGTCACAATTTTTCAGTACACTGTTACTACTTTTCAAATATACAGTGAGTCGGCTTGTTTTGAGCATTATATAACGCATCAACCTTCATTTTAATATTTATTTCTTCGTTTGTAAGATATCAAAAGTTTATCACACATCAGGTTTCATCAGAATTCAGTCAGCATAACTGTTCTCCATTCTCCCTTTTACCTGTTTCCAATTGGCGCTATATTTTGATGGCACCTCTCTATATGATCATCACTCACATCTCCTATATTCTCTGTGAAAGAAAGACAGATGAGCATAAAGTGAGATTTTGCATCCGAGGTGTTAGAACTTTTGCATTCTCGAGGCATTTGCTCTCTCATCTGTAAAAAAGTAAGCGCTTGAAAACTAATAAAAATAGTTACGTCAACAGACATATAGAAGTAGATATATGAAGTCACAAACGCTATGAGGAAGGTCATGGGAACACGAGTAACGCAAGAGAGCGTCACTCGCAGCTCGGGGTAGCCAAGGACGAGGAAAAGCGCTTCATCTTCGTATTCCCGACCAGTCCTGCCAGGCCGTCGCTCTCGATCGCGATGCCGTCGAGTGAACCTTAACGCTTGTGTGAAACTAATGCATAAATAAATGTTAATTCTTTTAAAATTACGGCTCAAAAATGGGGGATTGGCTCTAACAGATCGTGCCTAAAACTTGAGTTAACTGTTGCTCAAAGAATATGAGTGCTTTTGAATATTTGAACTGGTTAATTTCACAATTGCATTAGGCACATCCACATCGAAATTATATCAAACTCTGTCGAGAATTTCAAGGGTTGTCAGTTTCGGCTAAGACTATTTATTAGCTCATAGCTGAAGAATAAAAAAAAACTACCACCTTAAATAGCGAGCATATTTAATGCACGTCGAACGCCTGAACTTTTAAGCATTTACAACTTAGCGATCGTCAATCAATTACAACATCGAATTATTGCTGAGTAAAGAGTTTTAATTAACTATTTGAGATTTCCTAAAACTGAAAAACCTGAGTGCGCACGCACACATATGTCCCTTTTCCCTGTACGCCTCAGGGGCTTTATAAGCGGTTAGCCCCTCAGGCCCCGCGCATTTGGTCCGCATCCCATCCTGTAACAACATCGCCACCAGTAAACGTCGCAGTTCTCCAGCGTTTCCCTAACTTGGTCCTCACATTGGTGGCCAGAGCGTTGACAGACCCACGAAGTTAAGAAGATATAGTTGAGACGTCAAGAAGATATAGAATTCGACGAGAAACATACAGAAGTTTCAGAAGAAGTTCAGATGACTATAGCAAATCAACACAGCGAAGAAGATAACTGATAACTACAGTGAAATCAAGAGAACTACCGTGAAGATCGTGTGCTGACGACAAAAATTATAACGTTTAAGAAGAGGATCTGCAGAGACAGTCAGAGCAACAAGAAACCGAGAAGAGAATAAGTACATCGTCTACAGAGATCTATGGAAAGAGTGACTACAGAGCTAAAAACTACATCTACGTGGTGGTTCAGCCGACTACAGCTACGTTATCTTCGTGCTGCGGACAAATCAGGAACGGTGCCTCGCCTACAACGACTGCAAAGATCGCGACATCGTGCGACAACTAAACCTACAATTTAAGATAAGTAAAGCAGCAACCATTAATTGTTATAATTGATACAGTTCCGTTGCAGCCTAGATATTCATTACGATTGAGGCAGCAGCAGAGGTAGAGTTTTTGTCAGGCAGTTTTTTTTTTGCATTGACCAGTAAGCGCGGAGGCATCAAGGCCAAACAAAGGCTGCACTTGCAGAAAGCAAGCAGTGTATTCAATAACCCCTAGACATGAGCTGTTTTTAAGAGTTTAAGAGAGCTGTTTTTTAAAGTGAGTGGCGCTATTTTCTTGTATTCATATTAGAGTATTGCTAAAAGTGTTTTAAGTAATTTTGTATTGTTTTAGTCACTGCTGTATAAATTTGCGCTTGAGCAACCGTTAAACTCTGTTGAGCAGTGATGTTATATGTGTAATACCTAGACACCAAACTAGTAACGTAAATATGTCTGAATTTTCTGTAACCAGCGCGGCTGGAGAGAGTCCTATGAGAACTATGACTAGTACTACGACAATGATAGGTATACCGAGTGTCTCACCTATTATAAGCAGCGTAGTTGCGAAGGAATCAGCTGCGGCAATGTTCAATTCAAGTAATAGTTTGTCAAATTCGGAATTACCTTACAGGTAATTTTTTTTTGGAAATGCTGTTGTGATGTTGCAGGGGGGAAGTGCGTTCCAATTTGCTCAAAGGTAATGCTGAAGACCTTTGTTAAACTCAACATTCTAGCATTAGAGTATAGTAGAGTTCGAGAGACTACGGATCAAATGATCCATTATTGAGAGAACAATTCGCTGTGTTAAGAGGACAGGAATTGATTGGAAGATGATGTACAAGTAGTACAATCCAGTGAAATGATGAAATATACTGAGGTAATTAATATGATTTTCAGTAAAGAAGATAAATAAAAGTAGGAATTAGTAAAGGTACTCTTCCGAGTGAAGTGAATAATAGTGGATGTTATTCTGATGATACCTGATGTCATTGCTCTGAGTATGAAAGAAGAAATACGTGAGAAAAAAAGAGAGCAAAAAAGAGCAGATACCACGGCTGAGTTAGTGTCCGTGAGAGAATAAAAATAAAGAAGAGAAAGACTCTTCTAGTGTACGTAAATGGTAAGCCCAGAGAGGCTGTGGATATATCTGGTAAATGGTTTAAGATTACCAGGTAAATTTACCAGCGAGGTTGAATAATACTATTGAGGAATAGTATTGAATAAATGCAAGCAGACAGTGAATAAGCTTCAAGAGAAGCTGTTACCGTTGATTTTCAATGGGACTCTGACTTTAGTTCATAATTTCGTGTGGTGGAAATAATACCATTGATACCATGACAGTCAGAGGTTAGCATTGTAGATTGCGGTTGTCATTGTGCTGGCGAACAAAAGTACCATACGAGAGTAATAATGAGAGGCGATAGACGTCCATTAATTAACCACACGTGGTGGTCTGGTAATTAGTTAAGAGTAACGAGTAGTAGGAAGCTAGAGTGTGAACAGAAGCATGCAGCTCAGGCTGTACCAGGCAATGAACTCTACACCAAGGCGCTAGACACGCCAGACAGTGAGACGCCGTATTTCCAGTCGCTCTGGCTGGCAACAGTGCCCAGCGGCGGATGGACAACAGCGTGACCATAAAAATGGCTAGGTGAATTGTCATGAATATGAATAGATGAATAGTCATGAGTAAGATGTGTCTTGGACAATCGACGATTAATTGACTAGTTTAAACTAATTAAAAGTAAGAGCAAAATTTAATTTATTTCTTAGTTATGTGTTAAACGAGAGTGGCTGCGCGTTATGTTTTCTGAGCACGTTTACGATCAAGTGCGTCATAAGTTCATAACAGTCATTTTTGCAAGCCTACTAGAATTTCATGATCAGTAAAGTTTTGTGCTATGTAATTTGAAATTAATCAGATGTTAACGAATGCAAAATTTATCGTTAAGTCTCCCAAAGTTTCTACGGGATAATTTATAACTGATTGAACGATTAAAATTTGGAGTATTTAACATCAATATTGATTTTTACCCCGACAAATATTCGTGATGTACCGTAAAAAGTATGTTCTTATGTATTCAATTGTGTCTTTCTGTTGTATTTGCTAATGCTTCATGTTAACCTCGTATATGCTTTAGTATTTAACTTTTTTGATTAAGGCATTAACGTAACGCGATATGTGAAATGTAAAGTAACCGCTTACAGTATGAAAGTATAACAAGAACAGAATAACAATGTTCTTATGTTCTTGTGTAAAAACTGCACGTGATTGTTGGCATGTGATGCAAGAATTTATGACTTTGCACATATTTATATCATTTTTGCCGTGCATTGTCTGGGAACGTTTCAAGTGTTCACTCTCATGTCTCGATGAGAATTAATATGCTGAATTCACATTTTAAATACAGATAGGAAAATTCTAGCGACATCCGGCTGCTGATGCCGAGATTTTAACAAGGAGACTGAGTGTTTTCGATCTCTCAAGAAATTAAATGCCTATTCGGAATTCAGTTGATCTTTATTGAGTCAGCATTCATTCTCTGGGAAAACTTAAATGATAATATGAGCCTTGTTTTTATTGGGCATTTTAATCTTTGACCCAAAGTTTTAAGAAAGTTTATTCGTCATTAAGTAAATAGTAAGATTCGTTGAGGATCACTCTGACACTTAAGGTGTTTCTCATTTTACTTTATTCAAGCATTCACGTATTAAATTTTGCGCTTTAGCCATGCTAATCTTCTCGTATTTTTCCCAATTTCAGTTCGCACGGGTGCGAGCGGTAACACGGCATCTTGTAACACGGTAACGTGGTACACGTACATGGGTCAGTTGTACCCACGTCAACGATACGAAAGTTGTAGCTCTTCATAAATTTTATGTTAGTCATTCTTTTTGCCTTCTAAGTTTTGTTGTAACTCATCGGTGATTGAACATTTAAAAGCAGATCTAAAATGCTTTTGCTAACGGTGTTTGAACAATTAGAACAATGTTGTATTATTGTTTTAGCAACTTGCTATTAGAAAGTGCATAGCAATTGTTTTGTTTCCTAAACCTGTTTTTTCCTAAGCAGTTCCATTGAGATCAGATAGTTTTCAGTTGAAATGTTTTTACTTGTTTTTCGAGTGTTTAATTACCTTCAGGCTATGATTTTATCTACAATAATTTTTTATTTTGTCCACGTACGGAACTCATAAACATTGTGAACAACTTTGACCTTATGGGAAAGGAATTGACTTAATTTGACTTAATTTTAACCTTCGAGTTTTGTAACCATATTTTTACCTTTATTAATTGTTTAATTGGTTTTCAATTTGTTCGTTCATTTATAGTAATACCTATTAGTCGTTTATTTTTGCGCTTTTTGCGTAACCTTGGTTGTAAGTTGGTGTAACCGGCAGAGCTAAAACTTGAAATGTGTTTTTCTTTTCGCCATTCACTGCGTATAAATGTGGTAATAACATTTCCCATGTGTCACAATATTTTGCGGTTCCTAAATTTTTTTGGTGCAATTTTTGCTATGTTATTAAATAATTTATTTATTTTTCGTTTACTAACCGTCAAATATTCTATGTAACAGAATGAGTTGTTATTGCGAATGCAGGTCGTTTTTGTGTTAATGAAAATTGGCGTATTATTATTATGGGCGTTTTTTGCGTTTATGTTTCTATAGTTGTTCCTAATTGGCGTTTTACTTATTTGTTAAGCGTTAACTAATACTGCTCTGTGTTAGTTCCTGTTTCTATCTGCGTGGTAAAATCAGTAATTATTTTTTCTTTGGGAGTTAAAACAAGCGTTTTTACAACCGTGTGGCTACTTGCGTTGTTTGTCTAGTACGAACCATGTATTGTGTAATGGTGTTGTACCGAGTAGTTTAATTTTAAATTTTCAAGAAAAGGGCATTTTTGTTATATCGCTTCAGCCGCCCTCATGCTTTTTGCTTCGCGTTGTTCTACTTAACACTTTTTGCTTCGCATTATTGTTTTAACCAGTTCTATAGTGTTGTGTTTTTTTTGGACTCTGGCGGACGGTGCTATCTGCGTTATTGATAAGAGTTTGTTTTTGAAACTGAAACCTCACGTTTTTGCCGATGGGGGGAGGTATGTGCGCGCACGCACACATATGTCCCTTTCCCTGTACGCCTCAGGGGCTTTATAAGCGGTTAGCCCCTCAGGCCCCGCGCATTTGGTCCGCATCCCATCCTGTAACAACATCGCTACCAGTAAACGTCGCTGTTCTCCAGCGTTTCCCTAACCTTGGTCCTCAAAAGCCTACGTCATTTTAAAAACTTCAATCTATTATAAAAATTAATATTAATTCAGATCAAATATGACTGTGATCAAATTACGTTTCTATGAGAATCCTTCACGGACGATTTCTTCTTCCCGCACTATACTCTTGCGGTCCGCTCTCCTGCGAACTGATGTTAGGCTCTTCATTCCGTAGTTAGAGCTGGAACAACGTCACTCATATTTTAGCTCGAGTGAGTTGGATGAGTAATACCAGCCAGACATGTTAGGTGTTTATCATTACAGGTTATCATAATAATATGAGCAGTAAATTCAAATCCCCTTAAACTTAAGCCAATCCACTGGTTGTCATTGCAGTACTTGAGAGATTTTCTGGTTTTCGTCATGAATATTATAATATATGGCCATAATACATACAAGGTGGGCCAAAAGAAGTCACCCCATTGTAATATGCCTTTTTTTGTGCAGATTGCGGCCAATGTGAAATCTGTTTTGACATTTGTGAAGTTGACAGATGTAAATATCGGACAGATGTAAATATCGGTTCTGGCTCGCGCACTGCACGTTTTCATTGCAGATTATTCCTCCTGTCTCTAGGGCCAACAGTTTATAATGTTTTTAAGCGTGTTGATGAACCCAGCCAAAATTGCGGAGCCCCCGCACGTCAAGTTAAAATAAAATTATCAGACATCGCTTTCTAGCCGGCTTCTAAATATACTTCAAGACTTATTCTACCGTGTCACTGTGGGTATTGGCAAGGAAGAGGCTAGCTTGCATTATTTTTCACAAAGCGATAAAAACTTTTACCTAACTTTTCATGCGCAAGGTAGAAGCATCTCCAGACAAAGACTTACATTGGGAGAGGTACGAGAGGGTTTTGAACTGGTTGACAATTAAAGAATCGTTCGTCAAATTCTTTTCTGATGAGAAGATTTTTACAGCTGATGATTGGGCTCTTAACAGACGTAACGATCGCTGGATTGTCTCTTCCAGCAGTGACGTTCAACCCACGATAACCACGAAGAAATCAGCTGGCGTCATGATCCTTTGCAAGGTTTCTAGTGAGGGCGACTCAACGGAAAAGCAAATGCTAAAATCTTATAGTAATGTCTTGCAAACAGAAATCTTTATTTTTATTTGAGATTTATTGGAGCTTCGAAGAAGTCTCCATGCAGCTCCACGGCTGAGCGTATGTTTCTCTCGTCAGAACTGAGTCTGGTTGAACGGAAAGGACAAACAGAAATCATTCCATGAATGAAGGCTAAACTTTCAAATTGAAAGTTGGGGCTTCAGCAAAATTCGGGCAAAACGCGGTGAGCAAAACTGTTTTTCTTGCCCAAGTGGTGCGGTGTGCGATTCTGAGAGACAGACTTTTGGCCTTCGAGCTTGTCTGATCTTAACCCGTTGGACATTTATTTTTTTCGCAAATTGAGGCCAAAGTTTGTTCGAAGCCCCAAAACGTCTCAGTGCTCAAGAAGAACATCAGAAAGGTCGCGGAGTCGTCGGTAACGACAGAAGTTATCAGCACCGTGTCCTGCTGTAGCAAGTGCGTAGCCGCCGCCATCATGGCTGGAGACGGTCATATCGAGTGAAACTTATGTTCTCATGGACTACTGAATACACTGTCGAAATTCCAAAGTTTTACGTTACTCTTTCCAAGAGTTATTAGGATTTAAGCTCAGAGAGGCGATTTGCACGGATTTACCGAAAAGATACTGAATTCATGATTAGTAGTAAAGGATGATTTGTTTTTAAACTCAGGTAAATGAGGCTCTTCAAATCAAATTCCTCGACAATTTTTTTTCAGTAGTTTTTATGGTTTTGAAGTTTCCGATTCTACCAAATTCAATTATCAATAACATGGTATGACTTCGATTAGTTTCAATAGTAATTATACATCACAGAAAGTTGAATTTCTCTCGAGTACTTCTTTTTCAATTACACTAGATAACCACAACTGAATTCAAAACCATCCTCTGCACGTATAATTTTGTACGGAAATATACGTTTAGGTAAAAGAGCAAGATCACATGCCCACTCGACAAGTTGACTAATTAAAGCGCTTGACGTTAAGTAAGGTTTTCGTTATAAGTCATGATATGAAAAGTTAAAATTCACTCTGCCGGATACACCCGTGCCCCTAATTGATTTTTGATGACCGCTGCCCAAAAAGCAGGTCCTACTAACGCTGACCAAATAGAACTTCTGGCTTTTATTGGCTGACATTTTTTTTATTTTAACTCAAAGTTTGTGCTCCTGGGAACGATTTAACTCAGTCAGCGCAGATCTCGTGTTTCAAAGCCTTTCTTCTAAGTTTAAAAACGGATGGAGAGCCAAATGAAATAAAGAATCCTTGGTTTTTACGGATTGCTATACATTCGAAAACTTGAATTGATATTGGTTCGAACACATTTGAGGCTATAACTATTGTCGAAAAATATTTTATGCTCGTTAATTTGAAGAAAACTTAGATGATCATGAAAGTCTAATTTTTAATCTAAGTAATCTGACCCATAGCGGTCTGTCTTATGCCGAGTTTTGAGAGCGTTAAAGATTATAATAAGAGCTGGAGAAGAACACCATAATTGAAATCTAGGAGCAGTAGAGTAACTTTGTTTCAGTTGTGCTTAAATGGGCCTCACGCCAAAATCAGATCATTTAAAATACTCTTACCGCTGTAAAAAGCCTTTGGGCGAAATTGATTCCTTTTTTTGAAACTTTTGCGTGTCTCAAAATTAATTTCGCGCGCGTCTCCTCAACCTAGATTTAAATAACGATGGTCCAGATTTACTAATACATCCCTTGTAAGAAACTGCAATAAAAATATTCGGAAATGGACAAACGATTCGTCAAACATGCATTCTCGCCGAGGCATTCGAATCATTAACATTGCAATTTGTAAAAAAATTATGCACCCATGCAACTCCAGTGCTGTTGATGCACTCTTCGCTCAGTACCAGAACTCACCACGCTCACTGACGACGCTATCTGCTCTCACTTGCTACGCACTTCACGCTCACTGACACAGCACCCCACGCTCACCGCGCACGCACTCCACGCTTACCGCACACACACTCCACGCTCACCGCGCACGCACTCCACGCTCACCGCACACACACACTCCACGTTCACCGCGCACGCACTCCACGCTCACCTCGCATGCACTCCACTCTCACTGCCCACGCGCTCAGTCACGGTACTAATTAGGTCTCTCTTTAAAGACTAAAGAAAAACTCGTCACGAAAAGGGATTTAAATCTCTAACAATTAGACAAGAAAGAGCTAAGACGAAAGGTTACAAATATTGTGATTATAAAATGTTGCTACGGTCATTTATTAGTCCTTATCGATGCGGGGAAATAGCGCATCTAATCATAGATTAAAATATTTATTGTAGAAAAGTAATAGTCATCAAGTTAACTAAAATTTGTAATGAAGGCAAAAGGGACATAAAAAACAATGTGGTCGTTAAATTAAATCAAAACGCAAACTTCAAATAAATCTACCTCTTCTGAAGCTACGCACACTCATCTGGCAGAATTTAAGAAATATGATTTAGAAAAATCGAAATATTATTTCCTTTCAATGCCAACATATTAAACAAGGAAAAATGAGAAGGAAGTTGCAAAGAATTCTTGACTTTATGAAGGAATTTGAGCTTGATCTAGTGGCGTTATTATTTTAAACTATACCAGGCATAGAAAACTGTCAAGTTCGCGTAAAAAATAACACCTGATTGCTCTAATCTAACATCATAAAGAAATGATACTCGATGATGGCGCCAATTCGACATTCTAATGAGTTCCAGCGATTCCAAATATTCCAGACAAATTATTTTTGGAGTACCCCGGTAACTTCTGAAGAGCTTCTGTGCTTCATAAATTTCATCTCCACTCTCGCGCAACCTAATTCTAGTGAAGTAGATGTCAGAATATCTTGTCTGTGTCTTCTTGTTCACATTAATGTATTGTGTACAAACCGCCTACAACATCAAAAATGCCTTGCAGTCGAGATGTGGAGTGGCCCCCTCGCTCTCCTGATCAATGAGAGCCGACGCTGTGCCCTGTGAGCCTGTCAGACACAGAATGCAGCTACATGGCGAACGTGACGTGAAAACCAGTCGCGGTCGAATGGACGCTTGTAAACGTATATGAGCATAGCATTGCCTCCTCTGCGCCCACCTTTCCAGACCAGGATTTTCTACACATACCCACTCCTACGTCTTACGTCTTGTGTGTTGACTTCTGGACTAGTGTCCTCCATGTGTTTGAAAAAATACTTAAAGTACGAAAAAATGCTTATAGAAAAATACTTATATAGGCTTAAACTAACTAATAATCGAATCTATAATCTAAGCCTTCGATAGGTTGTTGTGAGGCCTCTTGATGAGTTACACACAAATGTTTTGCTACTCAATTGTGAACTGCGAGTGCACGCACTTACCTACGTTAGTGCCGGAGCTCTGAACTATTGACCTCACAAATTTGACTTCTACTCTCTTTATCTTACTCAGTATGTTATCATAACTGCACTGTGAAGCCCCTCGGACTCCGAGCTGTCTTCCACTCATTACGCTCACTGTCATATAGCACCCTATTCTCACTGCCCACGCACTCCACACTGACCACCAATGCACTCTACGCATACTATCGATGAACTCCACTCTTAGAGTCATAGCACTTCTTCCATGCTCACTGACAACGCACTCAACTTTCTGCTCACGCATTCCACTCGCTATCAATGCATTCTGCGCTCTCCTCCAACGCGCTGCTACCAACAGTAATCGAAAAATTTTCTTAAGCGCTTCTTTTTAATCACGTGAATTCCAAAGGTGAGAAATTTCAATATGCGATTAAGGGATGTAAGTTAAGTTTCAAGTTTATTGCTCACATTATGAAAAGTTCATCAAATAAGGCACCAAAGAGAACAAGATTTTTCTAGCACTAAGGTCAATTCAAAGGAATGAGCAAGGAATAAATACAGGAAATAAAAATACTCTCCAACGAACTTAGAATAAGAACGCTTACTTATAGTTAACTTTCCCATAAATACATAAAAATACTTTCGAATCTTACAGGGCTTCCCTATTGAAAATCGAGGACGGTGCACCGGTGGAATATGGTTGACAGGGCTTATTATCCGCGATTGATTGGTCATTCGGCCATCCGACCGATAAAACAACGGTACACCGCCCAATTTACGAGCATGTTATGATTGGCACTGCCATCCGTGGCCTCCCGTCCATACACCGTCTTTAATTCGCGGCATCTAGTAGCGATTCGAGGTTGACTTGGCCAAGGACGGCCATCTGGCTCAGAATCGCTGATACCGTGTTTTTCTGACACTTGTATCTCATGCCCTCTCCCATTCAATAATTACTGCTCTGCATTTGTGGTTAATTCTCAATTGCATAAATTAATCCTTATCGCAGATCGTCAGTAGCTGCAGCAACTGGTTCTAAATGTGCACCCAAACCAAATACGGTAAATATGACTCATGCCAATAGTTTACTTCCCGTTTTAAAATATGATCAACTCTATGGTCGAGTGAAAGTGCATCAAATTGCCGAGGTGTATTGTGGAACGTTTCAATTATATTTAACTTGTTGGGATATAAATGCACAGGCGTAGCCAAATACATTTCAACAATATCATAAAATTATTATTTATGTAACGGAGGTGAATACTGTATTTCATGCTATGATAATACATGATGGGGTTCAACAATACATGGAGAAATATTAATTCTAAACACTTCAAATGTTTGTCGTTTCATTTAAAATGATAAACATACCCAGGTAGCAAGAAATTATTAGGTCAATATTGGGTTGATAATTATTTATTGGCCTGATATAGGAATCTTGGATTACAATAATAGGCTAATAGTAAGACAATATCAAAAAAAGATATATTTATTTATTATATCAACTTGTAATTGGGACAATGTAGTAAATAGTTTTATTTCTAATAATGAACTAACAGTGTATGTATCTATGTACGATATTCACATAAGTGGAAACTATCTCATATGAATTAAAATATCGTAATTTAATAAAATTTGTAAAAATATAAATTATCATTGCCCAAACATTGGGTTGATATCGTACGCCAAGAAAACGGAGTAATTTGCATAAAATGTACCAATCAAGTTAATGAATAGTTATTTCAGTCATTAATGAGTGCAGATATATATGACAGATATCAAGAAATATGAATACGTTACAATAATATGTATATTCAGAATTACTGTATTCGCAGGTTCACAGTTCTAGTTTTTTCAGTCGTTCAATGAGTTTCGAAGGGCTAGTTTTTACAAAAAAAAATGCTAACATCGTTTGTCATATGTTACTATAGCAATAAATGTCTATATGTATATTGAATTAAGAGGATATAAAGATATAAAGTTATTTATAAAGTTATTTATATAGATGATAGAAATGACTTAATTTCGTAATGATGGTATTGAGTAGGCCTATTCCTACCATATAACCCATTTGGCATGCATCATTCTTTGAGCAATTTTTCAAGCACGCATATACAGTATCTGCTGCTCAGATGAACGTAGCGTATGTGGTTGTTTAGTCTGATTTCACAATCCGGTATTGACATCAATCAACTGAAAGAAATCACAAATTATAGTTTTATTCAGCAAAAATAATTCAGTTGTGTGAAAAACCTATTTAAATTGTCAAAAACACATATAAAACTATTTTTGAGGGGTAATTTTAACGACAAATCGATCTATTGCTGATGCAGGATGCAGCCCTTGAGTCGGACGTCTTGTGTGCGATACGTTAAGCTCGGCCGCAGCCACGGTGCAGCATGAGTCAGGCGTGCATCGCGGTAGTTTGAATTTTGTGACTGTCTGAAGTGAAGTAGTTGCTGTGCTCTTCATGTTTAGGACATTCATTGCTTAGCTATCAACAGCAAGAGGGCAGTTAATGTGAATTTGAATACATTTAAGTAACTGAAGCAAACGTGTTACCATTTTTTTGTTTCATTAGGTTTTGAACAACTATATTTTTGAAACGAAAACGTTCCCTGCGTTTCAAATTTAACCGAACTACGCGTAGATAAACAGCCTCCATACTCCGAACACATAGAGTAGTCATAATTTGTGGTAAAACTCATTGTAATTCAGTTGTTCGTGAATTAATGTTCCATAGAAATCTATATTAAGCATTCGTCATATTCGAGTTACTTAGCAGTGAAGGGCATGAATAATAGACGTGACAAACCTTGTTCTAAACGTTTTGATGACAATGGTAACCTGACACGATTGGTACAATTGCAAGTGTGGGAAGCATTGAAGAATTTATTTTTTCCAATTATTGATGTAAATGAAGTTATAAATATCGTTTATCCAGCAAGACATGGAAAATATTTGTGAAACGATTTTTTTTTCAACATGACAAAAGTTTTACAAGGGTGACAAAAAAAGTAGTATTTGCTTGGAAGGCTTCTCATTTAAAGTGTATTTTATTGAAAGTTTTCAATTTTACAATGTGTGTAAATAACTGAAATAGTGATAGCTTTTTGAGTGATGCAGTGTGATCTCAGCGCACATATGTGAGTTCTGACTATTACGTTATTTTGAGAAAACATCAATATTTTTTCTTTAATTTTCTTATTTCATTAGCTAATTGATACAAGTTTTTTCAATTCTTACAAATTTTTTGATATATAGCTTTATGTATTATACATATGTATTCTTAATTGTTGATGATAAGTGATATTAATGTTTTTCAACTATTATTCTCTATATTTTTAACAGTACTTCTATTTTCTTTTTTATTGTCCAGAACAGCTGATTAACGGTTTATTCATTAAAATACTGCGCAAATACTACAAAAATGAAAAATAATTAATATGTCTTTCACAGAATTGTGAAGGAAAGATATACATCCAAGCTAGCAGTGCCTGTTAGTGAATGGCATGTATGGTACCATATTAAATTTGGAACCATAAGTTATTCATTAAGGAAGTCAGCCACAATGAGTGGGCCATGGCACCCATGATACCCTTCCGTAATACTCATTTGCAAGTGACAAAACTTTATTTGCTTACGTTCAATGAATTATATTTGCATGAACATATTGCTCTTTACAGCACTTTTCAATGTAAAAATTTGTGGTGTTCTCCCTCAGGCTGCTTTACACTCCGGGCAGACTTGTGAATATCTATTGACTTGTGAATATCGATAGACTTGTGAAATATCTTTGCCCGAAGTGAGTGCCTGAGGTGCAAACGAACCGGCAAGGTGAGGAAAACACAACTGGAATAAACGCCGTATTATTATGAAGATCGCCGACAATAATGGCACAAGGAAATATTACAGTCGAGTAATACAGTGACAGATGACGTCTTGGCGGACCGACGGTTGTCGGGGAGACGCTGCGTGGTTGAGGGGCGAGAGCAGACCGGTGAGGCTGCTGCTGTCCGAGGGTCTCGACCAAGGAGTACCAGAGGCGGTAGCGGAGAACTGGTGTGACTAGCAAGCGACAAGACGTGGCGGCTGGCTGTCGAGGAGGTGGTGAAGCCGACGAGTGAGGTGCTGGCGGAGCGTCGAGGCTTAGTGTGAATATCAGGGACGCTGAGAGTGTACTGAGCTCCGCTGGCTGCGCGGCTGTTTATATAGGCCTCGCTGGAGGTTGACTCTACCCGTCCAGGTCTCTGATTGGCGGGAACGCCTGTTTACTTTCACGTCGGACCGCGCGGTGTATTTTTCCTCGCCTCAAACACTGGAGTTGCGTGTGGTCTCATCTCCAACCATGAAGCGTGCGAAGGTTGTGGTGGTGTGTGTTCATACCACCACAAATTAAATTCTTGCAAATGGGGGGGACTGACATTCAGATATCTACCCATTGGATAAGGTTGCGCAATAGATTCATATATCCAAAATAAGGGTATATGATATTTAATATTGGTGTGCGGTTAGCATGGTATGTTAATATTGTTGCTTCTTCACCCTAGCAAAATCAGAATCACAGGTGATCTCTGTACGATGGATAAGAAACGCTCCCAGCTGCCAGTGTATGACGTCACAACCATATGTATATATGCTCGTGACGTCATACACTGGCAGCTGGGAGCGTTTTTTTAGCGATTGCGTAGAGGTGGCCACCCGTGATTTGGAGTTGATTAAGGTTGCGAAGCGAGCGATTCATTGGATGTAGAGTTGGGTTGAGGTTGATTTGAAGCTGTTCACCGACCAAAGTTGGTCGCAGTATGGGCGTATTGAGGGCGCGGTATGGTCGCGAAGACTGGACATTTGACCCTCAAATAGACGGTAAACCAACCTCAAATCGTCCATGTTTCCACTCATATTCCACCGGTGCACCGCCCTCGATTTTCAATAGGGTTACGCATGCAGTACTCGTCACAAATAGAGTTTTCCAATTCATAGTTCTAGCTTTTGGAAAAATTCAGGCAAGTGAGTCACAAATAATAACTACCTAAACTCCAATATATAGTACTCGCCATTAAGACCCCGATTCACAGTTCTAGGTCTTTTGCGGAAACTGGACGGAAGGTAGTAGCTCAAACTATGCCATTGTCGCTAGCACAGTGTTGACGTGCGTCAGCACCAAGTTACCCTCGGAACTCACAACGCCAAAACTCGTAGCCTTAATGAATGTTTTAAAACTAATTTTGGTGCTCATAACTGCAGCGAAAAAATCAAAGTTTTAGTGTCACCTCACTCCAACTCAGTTCGTAAAGTTGTTTGCCTTGCTAAAAATAAACAGAGCGCTCCCAGCACTCCTAAGGTTTGGGCTCCACAGCTCCAATAGGCCCCGAGAAATCGCGTGACGTCCGGTTGGAAGCAGTGAAAGGATATAAAAGTTGTCTCAAGCTGAATCACTGGCCGAACAATCAGCTGTCCGACCAAACATCCAGAACCGTTCGTCACATGGTAAGAGCAAGTATTAACCATTTGTATGATGAAATTATTGATATCGATCGTCAATGTGAGAAACGTCCAATTTCTATGAACACAACAACATCACCAGATCACATCTCCGGAAACTTTTAACCTGAACTCGTACCAGCGCATCGGCGTAATTTTATAGCCAATCCTTGTAAAAGCCAAGGGAAAATTTTGAGATTGCAGAACGGATAAGAAGCAGCAGTTGACAGTCGCATTATCTGAATGCAAGCGAGACACACTAAAAGGCCCTATTACACGGGGCAACAATTGCTCCAAAAAGCAGCGACGGATGCTTCTGAGAGCAACGGACAGCATTTGCTGGGCGAGTTTTGGTTATCGCGTTTGTTCAAAAATCTCGTGCGGAGTCGTACACCTCAGAGCGACAGAGCAGTGCTCGACTGAGCGTCGTAGTGTGAGGATGTCTGTAACACCGTCTCGGTCTGGTTCACTATGGTCTCGATCCGCCATACAATTGATAAAAGAAGCCTTTCATCAATGTCCTATGCTATGAAACACCGCCTCCCACTAAGCCAACATAAACTTGGTCCACCATTCAATAGAAAGTCGAAGGATTTAACACTTTGACTGTGGCAACTAGGTATTAATTAAGTTCACCACCAAACTCAAATTGTTAAGTCAATTATAGAAAACTATTTTGGAAATATCAAACATAAACTGGATCGTGCCTGTATTTAGTTTTGATTAAATATTTATGAAAATTGAGTTTGCGACTATTGGTCGGTCAGCAGCATTATGAAAATTTTCTCCGTGTACCACCGGTGGCGCACGTCGCAGTCATAGTGTTAATAAATGGCGCGGTGTCATATAATATGGAAGCTAATAAGTCTTATATAAGCAATTAAGTGTCATTTTATTCATATAATTAGTCGTAATTTCTGTATAAAATAAAGCGGAATATTACCATTTACCGTGACGTTTCATTCGTGACGTTTCATTTTCAAATGCTGTAACTTTTCCGTAAATCGGAATGTTTATCAGGTAGAATTTTATGATAAATAAAGTGGTCAGAAAGTTGAAAAAGAATAATCCATAGGTTTATAAGTTTAAACAGTTTAGCTGGATATGATGTAACTATCGAAGCCACAAAAAATAGAAAAAACATTTAGAAGATTGACTCTATGAAGTCAGGTAACTGAATGTGCATTCATTTTTAATTTTCTATCATAAGTAGCGGGTAGAAAAATAGGCAATAATTTATTCAGCTTCTAATGATAAAACCATTTAATATGTTTTTTAGGCTTGAACCTAACTATATCAATATACCAAATGAATGGGGTTAACACTTTGACCGCGACGTGCGCCACCGGTGGTACACGGAGGTAATTTTCATAATGCTGCTCACCGACGCAAGCTCAATTTCCATAAATATTTAATCAAAGCTAAATGAAGGCACGATCCAGTTCATGTTTGGTATTTTCAAAATAGTTTACTACAATTGACTTAAAATTTGAGTTTGGTGTTGAACTTTATATTTAGTTGCCGCAGTCAAAGTGTTAATTAATTAAATAACTCTTCCTATTGTTTATTTCTGTGCGATATAAAAACACAAATTATTATATTTATATGCGAATATGAGCTGTAAAAAAGATGTTAAAAATTTATTACAATATTATGATGTTTATATTGCTGCATTTTATATTGATTCTCATAAATTAGATATTTTCCTAGAAGTCAATAATACATCAAAAGAATTATTTTAAATCAACAGTCGTACGACCCTTCAATCTCATCCATTGTTAGAAAATAAAGACTATAAATTATGCAAGGACATTTAAAAGCGCAAAACAGGATCTAAATTTTGTATACGTTCATAATGCATTTTATTTAATGATGAAATGAAGATTGTCAAATGCCGCAGTCACTGCGAGCTACAACCTCCCTCTGCAATTGGCAACGCCACACTGGTTGCCTTGTGTGATAGCGCACCCACAAGTTGCGTCATTTCAGTTGCCGTAACCGAGGCAAAGTGTTGCCCCGTGTAATAGGGCCTTAACGGTAATGAGTAACACGAAATTTTCATTCGTGGTTTCAGATTAATTAATTTGTATAGATTCAACAAGTGACAATGCGTGAACAGAACCTCAAGTTAAATCGGGATTCACGTAAACTCTAGTTTATATAATGAGAATGTTTGCGCTAATAGTATGCCGGTCCGTGTATGCCAATAGTATGCTGACGCTAATAGTACGTTGGCTAATACTAACCGAAATATTTACTGTGATCACTCATTATTTCAAAAAGATATCATCAATCAATCAATTGAGTACTCGCTCCCAATAATTAGGGGTCATGAACTAACCCCTTGCTTGCTTTCGAACAGAGGTTTAAAATAGGAGTGAACTCCCCAAAGTGACTATGCGATATAATTAATAACTGAATCGTCAATAAGACTTCATAAAACCAATTTCGAGCCAATGAATATTAAAAAAAACAAGTTCAATTACGACTAGCGAGCTAGCTTTAAAAAAATAAACGAAGCACACAAACTTAAAAAAGAAAGAGAAATTTCAGGAGTAAAGCTTACCACACAGCATCACACACTGCCACTAGCAGAGCAATGTGTAGTGCACTCTGCAGAGCACAATTAAGCGTTCCGAGTTGGCCACGGAAGCAATTTACGCTTATAACTAGTGTACCAACGCTTATTGCTATGCCACTCTGCGCTCACTACTGAAACACTCTACGATCACTACTAATGCGTTTTATGCTCATCATTAATGTTGTCTCCGTTGACTTGAAATGTAATCTATGCTCGCTTGCAATGCAGTCTATACTGACTACTAATGTACCCTACGCTTAATACCAAAACACTTAACATTCACTATTAAACCACTCCCCGCCTATTACATATGCATTCTTTTTTAACGTACTAAAACTAGAGATGTGACTCAAAAAAAAACAATGCCATTTTTTTAAAAAAACACGTTTTTTTTACAAAAAAAAACCGTGGCCAAAAAACATGGATATTGTGTTCTTTTTAATATTCTGTCTGAAAATAGCTCAGCAAGAAAAAGAACTAGATTACATTATTTGTTTTCATGTCAAATTACAAAATAAAACAGCATATTCCTTAATTGATGGTTTTCCATGGTTTTATGAAATTTTTCATTTTCTGCGGTTTCATGCTTTGATATTTCATTTATTTTACAATACATGTGAATGACCTTCAACTCTCAAAATGATGTGTTATAATAACATATCTTTACTTATGGTCATTGATAGAGATGTGACTAAAAAACCATGCTGTTTTAAGAAAAACATGTTATTTATGCAAAATTATGAATAAAAACCATGGATATTAATATATTTATGTGACCTTAAAAATCCAATGCTGTTTTTTTAAACTTTGTTTTTTAACAGAAAAATCTTGACTAAAAAACATGGCTATCATATTTTATGGGACCAAAAAAAAATTTTTTTTAAACCATTTTAAAAAAATCATGCCTAAAAAAAAACACGGATATAAATATCAGGAAAGTTATTTTTCTTTAATCGAATTGTCTTTAGAAACTTATAAACGAAGAATGCTGTTAATATTGAAATCATGCTCTTTGAAACTGTACTAGGTCTTAGAATAAAATATCTGCAAAGAATCTATTCACTCCATAAAACCTTTCGGAGACCAGCTCCATCCTCCAGCATTAAGGAATATTTGGTGAAATGGACAATGAATTTCCACTGTTCCTTTGGAAAACATTTGACTGAATGACTTACTGAGGATGGAGCTAGTCTCCGAAAGGTTTTATAGAGTGAATAGATTCTTTGTGAATATTTTATTCTAAGACCTGGTACGGTTCTAATGGACATTAATATATCTTGTGTGACCAAAAAATCAATGCTGTTTTTTGAATGTTTTTGTTACAAAAAGTCATGACTAAAAAACACGGATATTAATATACTTTATTTTACCATAAACAACCATGCTATTTTTTTTAAAAACATCTTTTTTACAGAAAAATCATGATTAAAAAATGTGAATATTAATATATTTTATGTGTCAAAAAAAACCATGTTGTTTTTTTAAAATATGTTTTCTTCACCAAAAAATCATGACTAAAAAACATGGATATTAATGACTTTTTTGTGAAATAAACATGGTTTTTAAAAGGTCATATTTTTTTTTGGTCAGATAAAATTCAATAACACATGTTTTTTTTTATAAAAAATCTTTCTTCAAAAGCATGGTTTTTTGGTCACATAAAATAAATTAATATCCATGCTTTTTTACAGATTAGATTAGTCATTAGTTTTAGCCTCCCTACCCAGCAACAAATGCGATCCAAAGAGAGGAAGGAAGATTATGAAACAAGATCAAAGTTGAAGAAGACAGTAGTAGGTGCTGAAAAACAGGACAGCTGTGAACCAAAAAAGGTGGTCCTCAACATAACAAAAACATTTTATTTCAACAAAAAGGAGGCCTACCTAACTCTCAGCTTGGGCCCTCACATAGTCCCCCTGGGAGCGCTAGTTCCCATAGATACAATAATTGTATCTCCCTGAGGGGGTGTTATTTTTTACAAAGAAGTCGTGACCAAAAAATGAATAATAATAAATTTTTAATAAAAAAAACATGTTTAAAATAACAATGATTTTTTGATAACATAAAATATGTTAATATCCATGATTTTACGACACGACTTTTTATGAAAAATACATAAAATAAAACAGCATGGTTTTTTGGTCGCATATAATATATTCATATCCAGGTTTTCTTATACATCATTGTAAAAAAACATTTATTTAAAAACAGCATGGAATTTTTTAGGTCTCATAAATATATTCCTGTTTTTTTAGTCATGATTTTTTAGAACAAAAACATTTTTTTGGTCTCATAAATATATAATTCATGTTTTTTCAGTCATGATTTTTTAGTAAAAAAACATGTTTTTTTTAAAAAACTGCATGGGGCTTTTTAGGTCACATAAAATATATTGTTTTTTAGTCATGATTCTTTGTAAAAAAACAGCAGGGTTATATTTGGTGCCAGAAAATATATTAATATTCATTTTTATTAGTGAGAATTTATCGTAAAAAAAACACGTTTTAAAAAAACAGCATATATTTTTGGTCAACTAAAATATATTAATATCTATGGTTTTTAGTCATTTTTTTGTAATGAAAGCATAGAAAGAAACTATACAGTAAAAGTGGTGGCAGATAACCCACAATTACTTTGAGGAGTCAAAGAGGTACAGCAGGAGCCACAGAACTCACCACAAAACTTATATTGATGGAGTCTAAATTCAGAGCTTATCTCTGCAAAGTCTGATTTTTTTTGGTCACATAAAAATAAAATCAGACATAGTAGAGATAGTAAGCTCTGAATTTTGACTCCATCAATATAAGTTCTGTGGCTCCTGCTGTTCTTCTTAGACGCCTCTAGGTAATTGTGGGTTATCTGCCACCACTTTTACTGTATGGTTTCTTTTTGATGTTTTTATAACAATAAAATGACTAAAAAACATGGATATTAATACATTTTAGGTGTCCAAAAAAAAACCAGACATATACTTAACAAAGTTTAGGTGTGCAAAAAAACAAAAAAAAAACAAAAAAAACACATAAAAAACACGTTTTTTTTGCAAAAAACACGCAATCAAATTAAATCGTTTTTTTGCATCACTAACTAAAGCACTAATACACTTCGTTCAAGCACTCCTGCACCCAGAAAACGCTACTAATTCATTTGTCTAATACTCGTTCTTACAAGTCACATGTCTTCAGATGTATTCCATTCCAAGACGCACATTTCCGCACCGAATTACTATCAATACACTGCATTCAAAAACACTCTCCCACAAACAACATCAAGACTAATGTACTCCATTCTAATTCAATCTTAATTTAGGCCAACATTACAACATCGCTGTCCTGCGTACGAGTAATGAGCGCGATTTCGAACTTGACTCTGTTATAACGCACCTTGACTAAATTTACATCGAAGTACAAAAGCACTTTCCAACGGTCACTCGCTGCTATATTGCAGCACTTCTCTCTCCTAATTCTGCTGTATTCTATCCTATTACTGATACGTTCCAAATTAATCCACTACATTTGCAAAATGCTTGCTCCAGACTACAAAAACTGATAACAGCTACACAGATCTTTTCTATCATCAGAGCAAACAGGAATAAATAATAAGCTAGTATGAAAAGAAAACATTCAATTTCTTCTGATAAAATCGTTCGGATGAATTAAACGTAAAAATGTTTTTTCAGTACATATGACATGCTGTGGATTGTGCTAAATTATGAATTATGTTTCCAATCAAGATTGTGGAAATTTATCCTCATTAAATACCGCTCCAGCCATCTAAATGCTTCTTTTGGATGAAATCGCAAATGATAAATGCCATATTGGGATAATTTCGAGATTATAATGCAAATATCAAGTTTTTGTTCACTCA
This sequence comes from Morinoia aosen, assembly GCA_030386875.1. NCBI lineage: Eukaryota > Metazoa > Arthropoda > Malacostraca > Amphipoda > Talitridae > Morinoia > Morinoia aosen. Next base: position 48,950,134 of record CM059575.1, read on the forward strand.
TTATTAAAATGGAAATAATGTAAGAAAATAGGCTGCCAAGACCGGTTCTGTTGATTCATTTACTTTACTGTTTACCGCACATCGCAATTGTAAACTTCAAATAACTTCAGCAGATCCACGAACCGTCTCTGAAATCGCAACATTACGACTTCGAAATACCTGCGCCTGGATCTTGTTCTGTGAGAAAATTATAATCAAATAAGAATTATGATTATTATTTTAACTTTTATTAACTTTTTACCTGTAAGGTAAATACCCGTTTTACTAAAGTAGTCAGAAAAGAGTAATTCTTCATTTGAAGTAATTATAAATGAATGCGTGGGATAGCACATAAGAAAATCATTAAATGCTCACGAAAATAGAAAATCGGAGACTAATCTTCATTTCATTCTACCAGCTATTTTTCATTCTCAGCTAATGTCTGCATTAAAGTGCCCTCACTTTATTTAATTATGAATAGTTCCTATTTGTAACACAAGTATTTTCTGGCGTATGGTACATCAGATTTTCAAGCTTACTAGGACTCAAAAAATGAGTAATTTCGTCGCTGAAATTGGAATGACTTGAGTCAATTGATGTATTTTGAAGCAAAACTCTCCTGTGCAAGTCAAGACTGCCTAACTATTTTTTCAGTGAAATCATTGCGAAGAGAGACTAAGAAGTTTGCTGTAAACGTTTTTCATTAGCGTTCAATTTGAAGAAAATGAAGAATGAAGGAACAAAATGTAGGTACGTGAACTCTATTCTAACTTGAATTAATATTCCCAACTACGAGCTTAATGATGCGCAAACAATAATTGTACCACCCAAAAGTTTAGACGGAAATATTTTTTGACGAAAAATTTTCTCCTTTTGCCACCATTTTGAAATTAATATAAAGAGGAGGTACAATCATATCACTAAGTTTATAACATGAACTTTGCATAAAAATAAAAGTAACCACGAACTTGCGGAGCATTGGAGCAATTTAAGATGTGAAGAACGTCGCAAGGAATTAATAAAGATTCCACTAACTATGAAAGGTATTTCAAAATGTCGGAATGAAAATGCATTTAAATCTCGACAAAATTGGTTGTAAACTGGGTTAATGATTTTATGTCAGTTGTTTTAATGAAGAGTCTAAATATCGAATCGGAGGTGTCTTCCAGAGCAATATTGTTCCTATATTTGGTTTCTTTTTTAGGAGGATTTATAAAAACTCGTAACTTCAATTTCTCTTCCAGGTAGGCTTAGTAATAAAAGGAGGACCCAGTGAGGACTTAAAGGTGTCAGCTTTCAAGATGTGATGAAGAAATATGTATTTGAGGGTTTCCGAAAGAAAATGCTGGTACCGTAAATTTGCTGCTACGAGTCGCAGTGTTCAGGGTGTCTGATTTTGGATAAGAGTTTGACGAAAGTGTCTGTAAATCTCGTTCTGCTGTGGAACAATCTCACAGCAAAACTTCTTGTTATTATTATTTCAACATAAACATCTTGAGTTAATTTTTAAGTTGATTGGTGGAGCTAGAGCAAATAAGAACGTTTACTTCTCTCATTAGGTGACGACGTTTTCAGTCGGGTTGACTCTGAGCTAAAACTTTCTGGTCACATTTTAACCCATCAGATGTCTTTCAAACGGCTCGACGTCTGCTGGAACATAAAAACAAGCCTAAAATTATGGCCTGCTGGTTTCCTCAAAAATCAGCAGATTGACTTTGAAGTTTATTCCTATCGTATTTTCTCATTCTCTCTCTCATATGACTTCATTAAAACGTCCATTAGCTTAAAACTGGAACAAAATTGCGGGAAACTAAATTATTTCCATGTTACGTCATTGCGTTCTGAGAAGAATAAACTAATTTTGTATGTAATTTCGAATTAGTTCTGTGCCATTATTAAATTATTAATTTAGTATTCACGTAAATTTCATTTATTCACGTAAATTTTATTATTTCAAATTTATATTACACTGAATGGGATGCATCCACAAAACACGAGCAACAAAGCACAAAGCTTTGTCCAGGGTAGTGCAAGAAATTAGTTCCGAATCAGAAAATAATAAGTTGAAAACTCGTGTAAAACTGTTCACCTCAGTTGTGAAAATAATAGTCAATTCACTGCACGCAAATCGAAGCTCAAAGATCATCGACAAAAGATAAAACTTTTAAGGAAATTTTTAACAAGTTAAACGTCTCTGATGCATTGAAGCCTTTAAGCACAACTGCCCATCTACACCAGGGGCACAAATTTCAGACATTTACGCTGCCATAGCTATAGAAGCTGCTATTTAAAGTCTATCTGTTAACTAGGAAACCATACTTAAAAACTTAGTGTTAAAAATCCTCAAATTTTAGTTTTTAAATACTTTTTGAGACCACATCATCTGTCAGCCCTGAGAGGTTGACAAATGCTATGTTTTTAACAACAGTCGAAAAAATCGCCACGTCTTGGGAGAAAAAACAACACATAGTCCAGCCAGGTCAACTGGTGACCTGTAGCGGCTAGCTGTTGTGTTGCAGCAACGTAAAATACTTGAAAATTCGCCCCCAGATATCTAAGTTTGATCACGATGTACATTTCGTGTTCCGTGGTGGGTGTGTCCAGTTAAACCATACATACACATGTTGTACGAATAGAGGTCATGTTTAAATTGTAGAGCAGCGAGAGACTGGTTCAATTAAGTTCAAAGTTTGGCTACATGTCAACAATAAACCAACTCAACTGTAGTAGTGGAATGCTCTCAACTGTAGTAGTGGAAGGCGCAAAAACGAAACAATGTATTATATCAAAATATATTTTGGAAAATACACGACCTTCTGTCATTGTCCCCACATTATCTGTCTAGGTATTGAGTTTGCTCCCTTGGACACTAAGGTCGGTGATTTAGCCTTTAAAGATATTAACCTTGGGATATTTACGTTTCAGCAAGGTAAAAGTTAGTGTGAGGGCTGCTACCAAAAGCAAGACTCCAGGCTCCATTAGCAAATGGTCCAGCATTCCATTGCTCCATTGTAATATGATACAGTATTCTGACACATCACTAACATGTGGTCGTAATCTCTAGTACATAAATTTCATTCGGTCCAACATTCTAGGACGTCGTTAGCATGTGGTCCAGCTTTCTAGTTTTCCCGACATGTGGTCCAGTATTCTAGAACTCCACTAGCATGTTGTCCGGTTTCGAGTTCCTTGCTGCCATGTGGTTCAGCAGTCTAGTACTTCACTGTCATATGGTATCGGATTAGAGTGATATATAGTCCATAATTCTAGCACTCTACAGCCATATGATACAGCATTTCATTACGCTACTGTCTGTGGTTCAGTATTCTAGCTCTCCAATATCATGTAACCCAGAATTCTAACATTTTACTGCTATGTTGTCAGTTTTCTTGTATTCCACTTTGATGTGATCCAGCATTCTTGTACTTTGCTGCTATGTGGTCTCGTTCGTGTGCGCTAGTTTTTTAGTGCTCGAAATGACTTCGAGTTTTGTTACTTGACAATTTTGTGTTGAAAACTTTTTGTACCAGCACAGCTTCTAAATATAGCAATAACTGAAAAATTGACACCACCTTTGCTGAAAATGTGTCTCAGTTACTGCAAGCCGGTAATGTTTGATTTGAATATTATTAATGATTTCTTGCTTAAGTGCTCAGATGACATAGTGTGCTGAGATAAAAATTCTATTATTCTGGTAAAAATGAAACTTAATACCCAGTGTTTGTTTATTTTTTCATATATTTTTCTTAATTGCTACTGAATAATCCATTACTTTTTAGTCTCCTGTCGCAGTTTTCTTTTGTTCGTGGTGCAGTTTCGCAACTTATCTGTTTTTATCTATCATGATGGATCAAATTCTTTTACTAATGTCAACACAGGTTCTTACAAATATAATCATTAATATATTAATTTGAAATAAGTAATATTTATATTCCCTAGTGCCATGCCATGCAATAAGAATGGTAGCAATGAGACATGTCTAAACATTTTCTACCTCACGTTTCTAGCATACACTCAACGTCAATGTAATCTGGAAAATCAATCGCGCCTCATCAAGATTAATTGACATGCATCGCCGCATGTACGATCTGAACGGACTAATGCATTAGCAATTCGGCATTATTTGCCCAGCAAATTATGTAGAGAAGGAAGTTGGATAGCTAAACTTGCTGGCTTTGGTGAAACCATTCGAGCGATCTCCCTGCCCCGAAATGAAATGAAACTCACACTTGTGCAGTGGTATGCACCAGTCAACGAATTTACTATAGTTGATTCAATTACTACGCTCAAAGTTCCAAAAATCATAATGTACAAGTAGATAAGGTAGGCAAGATTTACACACTGCCTTTTCTCCTCTGTATCTATACAATGCAGGGTAGCAATGCAGAAAAGGTGTCATATTATTGTTCAACACCATGTTATATCTCGGCTATAGTACATAAAAGTTGTTCTGCTTTCGTCGCAGGGGCCTGACGCTTTCGGAACGTTTTGCTTACGAATTAAAGCCACTTTTATCTTCTCTGTATGTAATATGATAGTCTTTTATTCTCATCTGAAATTTTACTAGTTACCTGACACTTTCTTATTATAATAAACGCCCAAATTTTTTTCATTTTATATTTTTAGTGCAATTCGGAACGTTTTCAGCAAGAAAATTTGTACTCTCGAATAAATGCAACAATCATTGCAGCTCAGATAGTGCATTGCTTTCAGTTACACTATGTGTGTGACATAGTGGAATTTTTCCTAGTGATGTGCTATTATTTTCGCTGCAGCTCATTTACATCATAATTTATTTATTCACGAGTCCCAATAACAATATTGACTACCTCACAACATTATCAAATCCTCCTTAAGAAAAAGTAATTAACTATATAATGCTAAAAAACAGATACCAATTCAGTTTTTAAAATTGTTAAAACATAATTATAAAAACCTCCATTTCAGCGTATGCTAACGTAGAAACTGGGGAGTGATCAGAAGATAAAAATTAAACATGAAAATGAAACAGTGAAATACAATATAATTCTTTAAGAACCAAACAACATACAAGGAATAACTTTAGAAATGAGCAAAAATTTTCATCATTAATACATGATAACTTGACCTAAAGACAAGGAAGTAAACAAAACAAAGAGATCAATTTAAAGTTCGTAGGTATTACATATTGCTGACAAAATCAACTAATATTCCAGTTGTTAACATCAGAATAAGCTAATCGAATTTTCATCATCAATAGTGATAACATAACCTCAAAACTAGAAGTCTTTATGCATCAGACCATAACTTCAGGTTTTGGCAAAGACTAGTCGTTATCCATGTATCATAACCTAAAGACTAGAAATATTTATGATCACGACATAACTTAAGGTTTCTGCAAAGACTAGTCATTAGTGAGTACAATGTATTGCATCAGCTGAGCTGTTCTGCAAGTAACTTGCAACACATTTACTCTAGTTTCTACTTCCTATGTATTAATTGAAGGGGATGAACAAAACAGAAATATGCAGAACGAATTTGCAATGCTTTCAATTACTAATTCGTGCTTTTTTGCTTTTTAACTGCAAAATATGCATTATTACTTCAGTACAATTATATTTCTTTCTCGTATGTATCATACATACATACATAGGTATGCAAACCCACAATGAATAGATAACATGACGGCATTGGGTGATAGGTATAAATACGCTGTTTCAAACTTATAACAAAATAATCAACGAAAACATTGCGTATTTTTTAGATTTTTCAGCAAAGTATTCTAACTCTGTTTTGTTTGCTTTCGGATTTAAACAATTATAAATAATTCTTAGCAAAAATTAGAGTCAAAGACACCAAAAAAATAGCGACTCCAACCACGACTCTACCACATCCGAATGAACGACTCCAACTCCGACTCCGACTCCACCACATTCGGAAAAGCGACTCCGACTCCATCACACTTCAGAATAGCGACTCCGACTCCGACTCCATCCTAAAACATGCGACTCCGGCGACCCCGACTCCGACTCCGTAACTCTGATGCTAGCACTCTAGGTAGCTTTGAGTCAGATTTGAGTCAATCTTTACTATAGTTAAATAATTATATTTTTGCTAAAATATATTAATAAAAAAATTAACAAGAGTTGACTCGGCAGTTTTTGTTCTTCTTGGCCCATTACGTAATCAGCTGGAACGACCATGGCAGGGCGGCTACAACGAAAATGAAAACAAACTTTCACACCCTTGCCACGGACTGTTCACACGCATCTCACCTCCTCCTCTTGATATCAGATATCTTCTCACACACATTTCAGGCTCTACAGCCAGGCTTCAGCGCGATTGCTATCTGTCCTGCTCGGCTCACACCGCGGTATCGCTTGAGGAGTGAGGGCTGCTATACCTCACTGGCCACTCAGAAGGACGAGTGAGCTACAGATCTGAGCGTCAATTTTCTGGTGTCGCGGGACGTTTAATTAATTGGACCACAGAGTCTGCAAATTAAGTACTCGTAGCTAGTGTGACATCTCTCCCCACGAGAACAGAAATAGCAGAAACTTTGCGTTTCACGCGGTTTTTAGCTACAAAAACATCTGATGTGGGGTCCAAAACTGGAATAATCTAAAATCATTTATAGTTTTATAATCGATAAGCATTGCATTCCTGACTAATTTTCCTTTAAACGTGACATGAGGACAAGTCGACTTGAAGAAAGAGGAGTAAGAAGCTTTTGGGATAATTCCTGTCCTGTATTCCAGGCTGTAAATGGTCACATTATAATCTTACTTTTAGTTTCTTCTATGTTTGCACTTCTTAAAGGCCAATCTTTTACCTTGGAATTTGTGATTCATCTAATTGAATTGAAAGTTCATCTAATTGAAGGGGAAATGAACGATACAGAAGTAAACATAATGAATTTTTGATGCTTTTCAGTTTATTTTCAATTTCTAATTCCTGCATTTTAAATGCAAAATATACATTACTGCTCCAGAACGAAAATTATATTTCGAACTCGTAGGTACCTCATATATTTGTGTGCGAAGTCACAATGACTAGATATCAATGACAGTATTACGTATTAGGTACAAATACGCTGTTTTGAACTTCGAACAAAATAATCAACGAAAACATTGCGTATTTTTAGCTTTTCAGTAAAGTATTTTAACTCTGTTTTGTTTAGTTTCTATTTCAAACAATTATGCATAATTTTTAACAAAAATTAGAATCGAAGACACCAAAAAATAGCGACTCCAACCTCGACTCCACCACATCCGAATGAACGAGTCCGACTCCACATTCGGTGATGCGACTCCGACTCCACCACATTCAGAAAGCGATACCGACTCCGACTCCGGAGTCAAACATGCGACTCCGGCGACTTTGACTCCCGACTCCGAATCCGACTACGCAACCCTGATTGAGATGCCGCAGAACCTGCCCGAGTCTGAGCGTTACTGCACTGCATATGTGGCGCTTTCCTGCACTCATCTGCGCAGATACTGGCAATTTTAAATGGGTAATTAAAAAGAGTGAAAAATTAGTTCTTCTGCTGAAACGACTGAAAATCACTGAATTTTTAATTTACCATGACACACGTCTTGCGTCATATTTGCTTTCTATTCATTAGGACTGTTTGAAATAATGCGTTGAAGTAACCATTATATAACCAACATGGCATCCTCCCTCTGCTTCACAGCTTGTATCATGACCCTTAACGCAAGAAACCTATAAGTCAGACATCAATCAGAAATGCTTCAAAATGATACAACCCTCTCCCAGTTCTTAGGCAACAAAAATTCAAATAACATTGAGATACGTGCAAAAAAATAGTCGTGCAAATTTGGTTTAGTTCCAAACAGCTATGTACAGGGTGGTTGCTAAAAATGTATACCTTTTGAAACTGCAATACCATTTTAAATATATGAAATTGGAGACTGTAACATAGAACATCCGAAAGGATGTTCTGATATACCCCAAATAAGCGTAAATATCAAGGGTGCAGGAGAGAAGATTATTGTAATCATCAAACATGGCACAACTGACTTTTTAACAACTCAAGTTCGTCATCGAAGAAATGACGAAAATTCGATCAATGGATTTGAATCTGAGGAAATTTTTTTTGGAACACCGATTCAAACCTAACAAAATAATAATTCAGAGGAATTTTCAGAAGGGACAATCCAAGTTTATTGGGAGAAACAATAATAATTGAACATCTAGAAAAAAAATTTCTGAACGTGCAGCGGAAAATGTCGAAAGACTGAGAACGCTAATTTAAGATGAAGACACAAACTCGACTTAAAATAAGAAATAAAAATAAAAGAGTAACTCTTCTTCTTTCCAATAATATTATTTTTATTTCCCCATCCTGTCTGTGAAAAAAATTATAACACTGAAAAAAATAAATAATAAACACTTGTTGTAACCAGTATATTTCAGTACGAAAAGAAAAATTTGATGAACATTTCTAGTAATACAGACCTATTAGTAAGTTTTTACGCTCATTGATCTACGAAAGTGACTTCAGCTTCAATGATACTTCAACTCGGGACCAAAATTTTTTGACGTGTTGATGTTGCATGATCCTGTCTCATTTCAGACTTGACCTGGGCAACAGTTGCTGCAATTGAAGCTATGGTAAAAATATTATGGCGACAGGAACGGTCCGAATGATTCATTCTTGGGTTTCTGCCCGAGAATATATCATTCCTGTGTCGTCAATGCAAAATCACCCACAGCACCTGGGTAGAAGTATAGGAGAAATCCTTCGTTCTTTAATATTGATTTCATCAGAACTTTTCGATAATACGAAAAACCCAGTCTCAAAAAAGTGAACTCACACTTTTAATGACTAGAAAAACATTATTTATGAACATAGAGTGAAATGGAGTGGCTCCGAATACAGGAGACAAATTTTATTGAAGAATCATGCTTGCAAAGAATCATGACCATATTTGTAGTGTTGGAATGAAGCATTTCCAGTGCAGACGCTTCATGATGCAATAGACGCTATCTTTTGAGCTTTGGGTTTCCCGAGCAGTTTGTCGAAGAGATTTCTGTGGTGATCGAAGGAGTGGATCCTGCACATGATCTTCTTTTCCAGGGAAAGTGATTGTCCGTGGTCGTCCAGAAAGTTTCTTGGTGAGGTTCTGGACGTTTCCATCTGCTTCAAATTTGTTTCTGATGCAAGCAATGGTCCGGCGCGTTGGTGGAGGTTTTGCAAATTCAGTTCTGAATCGTCTTTGCGCTTCAATTGCGTTTTCGGTCTTCTAATAACATTTCGGAACAAAATTCCCATCTTTCAAGCTAAGTTGATTTCCTGTCATGCTCTGATAAATGAAATACACCTGCAATTCAAAAAAGACAGCGTGTTTGCGACAGTTATACTGTGAGTGCATTTGTTTGAGATACCCTGTATAAACAGAGAAAGAATAGCTACATTAACAGTCGTCAATCTACTCGCAGCAAATACTAACACCTACAGGATTTGATACCCGGATTTGAAAGTTTTTGTTCACAATTTTTGTATTATTTTTACAGCCTTTTATATTATTTCTGCCAAATTCAGATCAAAGAAAAATACGTTAAAATGAATCATAACAACCTGTTAAAATATGTCAAAATCTAAAAATATGCGTCAGCAGGACTTAATCCCTATCGGGCAAGAATTTATTGAGGTGGGGGGACTATATGATGTAGGTGGGCTTGAAGGTGTCAGCAACGCTACGAATGTTGAGAGCGTAATCAGAACTATTATTACATCGAGCAGCGTATACTTAAAAACAACTTTTTTTTTCTAACTACAGCGCTTAGACTTATTCGATGTGTCCTCGTACAAAAACTAACCTTGCTTCTCGACTTTATGGAGTGGAATGCACAACTTTCCTTTAAATTAAAATCAGCTAATATTTCCAGAGTCGCAGATTAAAACCCTTCAACTTTTGGTAAGTTTTTTCCGAAGAAAATTTTTCCCGCAGTTTTGATTTTATGAGAGTCGGTTGAACTTGGTGCATCCGATATTAATTTTTCAAACAAAGTCGAGCATCGGTGCATTTCTGTTTTAGGGGAAATTGTCCAAGCTCCAAAATAAATTCTCAAAAATCAATCGTTGGTACCGATGTTATGAGAGAAAGTGATTTAGCCGGGCACAACTGTCCCATTTCGTTTTCCTACTTTCCCCATACCCTATAAACTACTCTATCCTATGCGGAAAAAACTGACAAGATTGAATGCTGTTGTTGTCGGCCTGCAGATATTAACATTGTTTACAGAAATGTAAAAATAAGGAAAATTTGCTCTCTTCCATTCATCGACAGACTTTGAGGGCCATACTCACGTCAAAGCTCCCATGATATTTATGTGAAAATACATTGGTTTCCGATTATTATTCTTCAATGCAATGGAACTATTTGACGCTCAAAGAAAACTTTTAACATCACTGGGATTTTACTGAAGTTCTAGTTCACCTCAAATAAAAGTTTAGGAACTTAGTAGTCGAAAAAAGCTCTTATGACTCATTGAATTTTACAAAACCATTCCCTATACAAGATACTTCTCACTGGCGTGTGAACTTCATTTTGAGTTTTTTTATTCCCTAACTCACCTAATTAAGTGCCTGCACCAGCTTATATGCACCTGCTACCGTCATGCCTAGCTGTTACATTTTCATATGGATCTGTACTGTAAATATCCATCTTTTCGGTAAAGAGAACTGTGAATATTTTATGTACGTATGAATCAGTTCAACTTGTGTTTAAGTGAGGTTGAAATCAAGTCTAAAATTTTACAAATGTTTGTTTAGCTATCTGATTTATGCTGGGTATTACAGATTTGACTTGTGACTTGTTCACTGCCGTCTCATAGCCATATATTCCGACGACGTGCATACTCCAGTGAAGACCAAAAATTTTATAATCGTCAATTTAAACCTCTTAACTTTATTTTGTCCAGTTAGTTTTATCGAATAAATGCTCGCATGTTCTTACATCAAAATTAAGTTCACCAAAAAAAATTCAGCTCACTTCGCTGTTGAGGTATCCCTGGATGTACCTAAATTGTGGTAATTTCGTTGACATCGTTCAGTGCCTAAGTCGAATTTAGTTTCCATTGCAGTTAATCTGTACTCTGTTATGAGTAAATTTCGCTCGAAGTTGTTATATTGTAATGCTATTATGAAATATTTGAATTGAACGATAAGAAACAGCAAGTTAATCATGTTTATCTCATTTTATCTTCCAGTGTTATAATAAACAACTTCGTAACTAATTTTCATCGAAGAGAAGCTTGTTCTAAGTAGTGTAAACTGTCCCATAATTCCAGCAGTGAAACGAGCGAAAACTTGCGCTGATCTGAAGTTGCAGACTTAAGCACTTCTTACCAGATGGTACTTTTACTACCCTGTTCCAATGTCATTTACCAAACAGTGTTCTAGAAAGGATGGGCTTACAAAACCACCATATATCTATAGGCTGAGCAGGTCAATGTTGACTACCACTCGCCTCTCAAAAGAGTGCTAGGCAAAAAAGGAACAATTGTAAAATAAATTATTACCTTGAATAACGGAATTGTTCTATCTCAGATGATGAATAATCTTGAGGCTTCTGAACTCTTGAATCTCTGGCCTTGATGAGACTTGACCTTGATATTAGCTGGAAACGGCTGATAACACTGGCCAAAAAAATTTGAAAAGTTGTGTGCTTCTTAAATGATATTAGTGGATTCTTACGTATTTTCATTCAATGAATCCAAATATCACGTTGAAAAATGTGTATTGGCTACAGGTTCAAAGAGACGAGGCATGCAATATTTGATTTATTTAGTTTAATATACAGTATTTGTCATTATTTTTTGAACTTTAATCCATATCTACACTCTGCGTTTTTGCTTGACGCAAACAAACACCTTCTGTGACTGATGAAACAATACTGAGGGCAGAGAGACTGAGCGTAGTGAGCAATATACACGTCCGCCAGCCTGTAGGAACGTGTTGAGACATGTAGGCGTACCGCGAAAAGTATAGCTAACAAACAATTTGAATCGTGATATTTGTTACCAGCAACCTAAAATTATATGGCAAATGCTACTTTGATCTCCGAAGCATTTTGGTTGTTGAAATGTGATTCCATTTACTTGGTGCCAACTCGGCAAGGAGTAACGCTTATTTTCAATATTCTATGACTACATAAGTAGATAACCTGTATTTGAAAATGTGATCTTCGGACACATGACTTTCTAAATCCTTCAGTAGATGAATGATCGGTCTTTTGAGCTCTTGTCTCCAAGGCATACAGGGCAACATGTTTCCAGCATACTTTGTTCTGTCGCAAGTTTTGGATTTGCGAGGAGTTTTTACAGGCGTTCGTCAACATTTTCTTTTCCAAACCAATAAAAACAAATTTTCTTCCCAGTAGATGGTCAGAAAAAATCTCCGCGTTTTTTAGAGAGATGTTTTCTTAGACACATATAAAACACAAATGGCAGCATTTTAAAATTATTTTACGCTAGCAGGGACTACAATGGTCACTGCTGACAAGAGAAAATGGTCCATTAAATTTATTCTATCGATAGCCGTCGTTAAATCTGGAGGTATAATTTTATCCTGTACATTCATTTTGGCACTAATTAACTGCATCGCAGGCGATAAAATTAAAGACGGAACATTTGGACTCCTGAGAAAAACGTCTGTACAAGTATAATTTTCAATACAGGACTTCATTCACATCAAGGACGATCATTGTACTGAAGTATCAGCATCATCATTGTCCTAAAAAATTCTAAGGAAAAACCAAAAACCTTTGTACAGTTCAACATTATACTGACATTCTCCCGACAGGTGACAAAATATACAATCATTTATCTACCACTTTTATTTGGAGCGAGACATATTCGCGCCTTCACTTAGCTTGCAGCTCTCACGAGTAGTTGGGGTAAAACAAATGTGCATTCTTGTTGCTTGCATCTTCTTGCGAAAAAAAGTTTATTTTTCGCTTTTTCTTGATCTCTTCTTCTCCTCTTCAACTTCCTTAGTATTCTTGCATAGGCGGTTGATCATCACTCTTTGCATGCGTGTCCTTTCAATGCATCCGGAAAATAGACAAGCTTTCATTACCCACAACTTTCGTTGTATTTACAAAAAGAATAGAAACTATCTCATTGAAATACGGATAAAATTTATTTCTTTTGAGAGTTTATTGGCATTCTTTGATATTTCGATTTCTGAACTAAGCTCGCTGAATCATTTATAAGTTGCGAGAACCGTGTAAGCACATGATGCGTGTGTATTGATATAATACAAGTTTTGCTTTAGCTCTTACTTCAATGCCCACACTTTATTTTAGTTTATCAAGTTTATCACTGGCTTCTTGTCAAGAGTCTAGTGAAAAATTGGCTCAATTCATTATTATACAGTGGAATTAGGTACATTTTTTTACTTGTAAGCTGAAGTGAAATGAACGACTGATGTTACATGACTTCAATCTGTTCATTTTAATCAGAAATTTTTTCAGTGATAATTTTTTAGTATTCAGTTGAAGATGGTGTACTTAATTCCAATCTAATGACAAAAAAGTGAAAACGAGCGAGAAAACATGGAAAAAACTTTCGTAACGTCTTAATTGCTTGAATTTATTCTTTGAGAGGCAATTATCGAATCTAGACGATTAATTCTTCCCCGTGCATCTGTTTCAACACTGAGCTAAACTGAATCGTAAATGCTAAGCACAAGGTAAATAGTCTGAATTTCTGAAAGAGAAGATGGTTAGCAAAAATTTATTTTTGCGCACTTAACGATAAAATCAAACGATCAATGTACAGAATCCTAATCATTATGCTGAAAGTTACTGGAAGAAGGGAAAAGTACTTTTTACATAAGTGCAGTTCAGCAATATAAGGACATTTTTTCACCTTCAGGTACAATTTGCAATTATTTATCAACGTACGTCTTATTATTGCTGTCTACCACTCTTTTTTCCCTGTGTATCGCATGTTCCGTGCAAGGCACTGTTTCCTTATCTGAACATTCATTCTACCTCTCCGATATGGTCTTATTTAAACTGAGGCTATGTACGTAGAAAAACATCAGCAATTAATTCCTATACTATTCGGTATCGTTCTGCGATCGTACGCAAAAAGCTACTGCAGGAAGTTCTCCCTATTGCGCCCGGTAATGAAGTGCGGTATCGTCCTGCCTACCGCTCGCATCTACGGAAGCCAGGCTCGCACATGTGTTCCGGAATTCTCCGCCAGCCCTGCAAGTATATTAGAAGGCAATAACGCCCCGAGTTCGTTTGGAAATTATTCAGTCGATAACAATCCTCGCCATTACTAAACCTCTTGTGAAGATACGTTTTAGCTTTTCCTTGTTAGAATGATGTGTGCCTGAAAATTTTGGCGGAATGTTGTGGTAATTGTTTTTGGTTTCATATAAATATTGTCAAAAACCTGTGAAAGATATTTATTGGCTGCATGTAAAATCGCTTTGCCTTTGAAAACTGACGCTGCGAGAATCTCAGATTTTTTTTTCTTCCCCTCAAGCTAACACAATCGCATTCGCTTATTTTTGGAAAATTTATTGCGGTAATGAAACATGTCATGAAGTAGTTTCAGTACTTCATTCCAACAGTATTTTGTTTTTATTTGAAGGTCTGGCAAAATTGTAAAATTGTTACTTGTTCATCCGTGTAGGTCAGGGAAGTTGAAAATGTTTTTCAGTCTTAACCATAGAGCTTTGCTTCTTCACTTGGGCAGGAAACTTTTAGTGTAAAAAAATACTAATACCGGAGTTGTTCAACAACAGTAGATGCTAGTTATGTGATTTAATAACATACTATGTAACTTTTTTTGAGGAATGATGATTGTTTTTCTCTACTGACGCGATATTTTTCAGAAGGCGGCTAGCATAGTGGGATTGAAATCAATGAGACATGAGGCTTTTCCACAAGGAAGGAGTATTATTTCGACTTTTTAAAATCTGCCTCCTACACACTACAAATACCGTAAGATAGAGTCAAGGATGCCAACGATTCTCATTTTCTCTATTTATTGTTTTCAATTACGCCGATGGGAAATTAGTTCTTTGACAGAATGAATTTTCATTTTGAATAATTTATTCAAGTCATATACCATGTAAGCTTCGTAAAATATGCTTCTTTCAAATTACTTGTGGATATATTGGCGATGTACATCAATATACATTGATATATTGGCAACGTCTATAAAATTCGTTTTAATTTTTAAAAAAATATTCAGGGAAAGATGTACATACTGGGACATCGTAAAGAAATGCATAAATTTATATTACGGTGTTTCTGTTTGCAATTACGGGCCTTGGACTTTTCTGATCTTGCACAACCAAATCCTGGCAAGATTCGAGTGGACTTTTAGCCCATTTTTCCTCGGAAAATACTTTCAATTTTTGGTGGTTGGCTGGTCGTTTTGGGTAGATCTACCAATTGGGTTTGGGGAGAAAATATTCTATCGAATTTTTATCCGATGGTTGAATAGGCCTTGCCATTGCCTCGATAAGGTCGCTTTGAGCCGCCACGAAGCACCTTGGCTGCATGTTTATAGGATCACTGCCTTGTTGAATTTCTAATAGTCTATTATTCTTAAAAAGCATTGCAACTTCTTCTTATAATGCTCCAAAACCATATTTCTCAGTCGGGATGAAGTTCTAGTGCAAGTCGTTCCATTTGCTCTCCAAACATGCGTGACTTAATGCGGTCATGAAGCTATTTTGCTTGCACCATGTCTCAAACTTCACTGCTAAAAATCATTTGGGGCTTCAAATTTGCTTCTGAACACGGAGCTCATGAGTCTGATTGAGGGTTTTTCAGTAATGAAGTCTTGTGAGGATATGGTGATAGGAGTGTTTACAGTTAAAGCTCATTACCAATCGTGCTCTTACAGACATATTCCTCCGCAGCAATAAGATTTTTTGTAAGCTCACCTCACCTCATATCACAAGTTTATTAGTTTCACCCTTACGTAATATGCTCCGCAAACTTCATGTTGAAATCATTCAGGGTGTACAAGATCATGGTCAATTTTCTGTGAGTTCAGTCGTCTCCAATTTCTACACACTACAACCTACATGCACATTTCTTATATCCTCATTAAGATTTGTAGACGTACTCCGCTAGCTTGTACTTGTGAATACGGAAATAACAAGATCGTTTAAATCTTGTGACAGCTCAACTGCTTCAGCACCTTGCTGCGCTTTTTTATAGACAAGCTTCAAGTGTTAAAGTAGCTCTAAAATTCTTTGAGAGCCTCCCGTCAGATATCAATTAGATTTCGTTCAAAAAATATAGTATGTTTGGATGTCGAAACTAATTAAGATCACAATTACATCAAAAAATAAACAAAAGCTCTGGATTATTGAACAAATTGTAATTCATATAAAGAAACGTCAAGTGTACCTATAGCTCTTCTCTACGAAGGGCGAAGATCTAGATAAATCAATAACAGATTTAGGAACTATGTGACAAATCAGATGAGAACATCGAAAAAAAATTATTTTACGCTCAAATTCACTCAATTTAAAACTGATATTAAAAAAAAACTGGCGCCTGCTAAATTTTTTATACAGTATATCTCTTCCACGCATTAAAATTGGCGCAGGTGGAATCTAGAAACCAATTCATGTAAGTTCCGGGTCATTATCACCAATAAACATCTAACCTTCAAAGAACACGTTGCTCATATTAGTTCTAAGTTATCAAAATCCGTTGGAATCCTTCATGAAATAAATAATGTATTACCTGAAGAAGCTTTGCATATACTTTACCGAACGCTCATAGATCTCGCCATACCTACAATACGGAATAGAAGCAC
This sequence comes from Morinoia aosen, assembly GCA_030386875.1. Classification (NCBI taxonomy): domain Eukaryota; kingdom Metazoa; phylum Arthropoda; class Malacostraca; order Amphipoda; family Talitridae; genus Morinoia; species Morinoia aosen. The sequence goes on from CM059575.1 coordinate 48,966,925, forward strand.
GGTACGGAACTGATAAAAATAAAACTATCGCACTCTTTGCTCTACCAAAAGAGGAATTAGAGCGATAAAGAAAGTGGAACATAATGCTCACACAGATAATTTTTTCAAAAGTTTAAATATACCTATAAACTTTGGGATTTCTACAAACTCTCCACCTGTACTTTCATGTACAAAACAATAGCCAATGATGGCGACAAAGACCTCAAACAAATACTAACTGCACTAACTGGTCCGAAATAGAAGTAACTTCATGTGTCATTATTATTCAAAAGCTCGGTCACAACATAGTGTCCTCTTCATTGGAACTAAGAGTTGGAACTTAATCCTTGCGGAGATCATTGAAATAATTTTTTACAAAGCTTTCAAAACGAATCTTGAATCCCTTTCCCTATCGAAATATAAAACATATAAGATAACCAAGTCAAATCTTTTCTCCTAAATGACTCATCCTGATAGGGCTATTTTACTATTATGAATTATTTCAACTTCATTGATCTTCAGTCTGTTCAAAATTTTTTTCTAAAATGTACTGTTAACATCTGCCCCATTTAAACTCTTTCGTAAAATTAAGCACCGAATCTCGAGTGAGCGAACTAATTGATCAATCTAGAGCGTAACTAGGTTAAGTAAATTAAGTTAAGCATGATTGTACACCTTTGAATAGCGTTAGTGGTAGGATGCCCTTAGAAGTCACTGAACTTATTCGGGCCTACATGTAGCTTTACGCGAATTTGACCATTGTGCTAGACTTCAGAAACAATCTACTTCTGTATCGCCTGTGGTAAATAAATTGTTTAAAACCAATAGCAACTCGTGTTCCTGATGATGCTGTCAGTATGTAAAAACACAAATAAACGCCAAGCACGTCAGAAATATTCACTTTGAATATTAACGGAAAGTTCGGACAGAGATGACGTTTGCTCATTAATAACTCTTTTCATTTTTCTTCAACTTATTCTAGCCAAGATGGGAGTTGTGTTCCTGACGCTTTTTTACCTCTTATTCTTGGAAATTATTTGGACGAATTTAAGTGCTACTTCTGATAGTTATTCGAAAGATTTAACATTGATCAAAACAATATTTTCTCCTAAGAACTTACAAGTGAAAGACATCATTGTGTCGTTTTTCATTTTGAATGTCATTGGCTTGGTAACGCATTTGAGCCTTAAACACCGACTTGATCAATGTCATTCGTCATAGTGTTTCAAATCACATTCATTTCACTAGCTAACGTCCGCTCTAACGAAAATGGCTGTCACGGTTTTGGTATTTTTGAGGAGTACGAGAACTTCGAAAGAGAGAAATCCGAACGTGGCATTCCCAATGAGTATGAATTATTTTCTATGTCAGTTTAGCCCAGATACTATGCACATTGCACAATCAAACAAAAATTCTAGTAGTCTTTCACACTCTGGACAAATGGGACTCCCGTGTTTTTCAGCTTGCGAAGAATGGTTCAGATGATTGAATTTGATTATACGATTAGATTGTTATGAATAGTTTGTACAGTTTTTGGTCTTTAAATTTCTAGAATACTTTACAGCTAGTTCAATACTGAATTTTAAAGGAGAACCTAGTAAATAAATTTCGAGCATACTTTTTCATCCAAACTGAGTTTAGTCTGTACTGATTTGCTAATATAAGTTTAGAAAACACCAGTTTTCTTATTTTAAGAAATTGCATGTTTAGTTCGATCGCAATACTCTTTTTACAAATGAAACACCCAGTTTGGATGTAATGCTTGCAGAAACTTCCTTATATCGCAAACTCTAATTGATTTTAGATACCAAGTTCTTGTACACGCGATCATCTTGTTCCACTTATTGGGATATAAACCTCTACAACGAGTAAGAAATGTTCTCATCAATAAATACGCTCTTTCAATGAAAAGATACCTCCTATTTTACGGATATTAAATGTTTTTTTTTAAGTTTTTTATGAAAGAATTGTGTCACAAATTGAAAAGAAAGCAAACTTTTTAGCACTCACGACTATCTCAATACAATCACGAGCAATTACTAAATTTTTCGTCGAGTCTTGATGAAATGAACCGATTAAAACGTGTTCAGTTTATTCCCCAGCGTTTGAGATCTGACATATTACACTGGTTTAATTTAGATTCAAAAGAATACGGTTTATTTAAAGGATAATTATGATCAAAAAAGTTGAAATACTAGCCTTTGCGTTTTGTGTAACTTAGAATACCTCGTTTGCTCAAAATAATGTCAATCCCGAAATCGTGTTTTTTTCACGCTTCAGGTATAGAGTGCATGATACCGATTGGGTTTGTGGAGAAAAATATTCTATTTCTTCTTGCAACTTGATCATTCCTGACTTCTATACCCGCATGATGGTACTCAAAAATAGTTTCCCCCTCATCTTCCATTTAGTTCAATGTATTGAAGAACGCTGAATTACCTGCAACACAAAAGCTAGTCCAAGGATTTTGTCGAAACCTTATTTTTTACATTTCGTATAAAGGGTCTTGATGTTTCGCTGTTTTAATTTTTTCACACATCAAGCTTTTCACTGCAAGCTTATTTTAGTCTTCATTTATATCAAAATTTTTCAATAATTATTGTGATTATTTCAAGATTTCTTTCTTAAAATTCTAGCTTAATCATAGAATTTGATCTACACTGAAATGGAGAAACTAAGAGCATGATTTCAAAATACCCTTCTCAGTTACAACGAACTTTTTTGAATCCTCTTGGTGGTGCGCGTCTGTGCGCGAGTGATGTGACGTCACTTACTCTTGCCTTCTCTGTCTGGGTTATCTTGATGTCTTGAGGTCTTGATATCTGACGCTCGCGGTAGAAATCAAGTTCTCGCTGGTGATGAGGAGTTGGGAGTTAATGCACAAGTAGGTGTGTCGTATGAAGGAAAGCAGGAGGTACGACGTTGTTTAACAAATGATGATGTTTCATGTCACGAAGAGGACATGCAGTTACCTTTAGTAAATCTAATAAATGAATTTCGTGATGAAGTTACGCTCGAAGGGGAGACTATAGGTGTTTCGAACCTTATGAAGCACCGGATTCAGTTGAAACCGGGTGCACCTGTACTGAATTTAGCTCCATACAGAATTCCTCATAAGTATCAAGAAGAGGTGATGAAAATTACTAATGACATGCTTTCACAGGGAATAATTGAGGAATCGATGTCTGATTGGAATTTTCCAGTCATAGTGGTTAAGAAGAAGTCCGGAGAGCTCCGGCCCGTTATTGATTTCAGGGCTCTTGATAAAGTATTAGTGAAAGAAGCTTTCCCAATACCCCGAATTGATGAAATATTATCGACATAGGAGGTAACGCGTGGTTCACTAATTTGGATCTGCGCTCTGCGTTCCATCAAGTCGAATTGGACCAAGAGAGTAGAAAATTCACTGCCATTAGTGTTCATCATCGAAAATTTCAATTTGCACGGGTCCCGTTCGGTTTGAGTACCAGTCCCAGTGCATTCCAGAGGGTAATGACCTCTGCCCTCGCACCTATCCTAGGCAAATTAGCATTCGTCTTTTTAGACGATATATTAGTATTTTCCAGAACTAAAAGTCAGCATTTGGCTGACATTGGAAGCGTACTTAAGATGCTTCGATCGGGTAACTTGTCTTTAAAACTTGAAAAATGTAACTTTTTCAAAAAAGAAATTGAATATCTGGGACACATTATCGCCGCAGATGGTATCAGATGTAAAAATTCGGAAAAACTGCAGACTTGCAGGGCTCCTATTAATGTGAAGGAATCACAACAGTTCCTAGGTTTAGCTAACTATTTCCGTAATTTCTTGCCTATCTTTGCTGAGGTGGCTTACCCTCTGTACAACCTATTAAGAAAAGACGTTGACTATACGTGGAACGACGAATGCCAGAGGAGTTTTGTTTTTATCAAATCTGCGTTGACTTCTGACACAGTTTTAAGACACCCTGATTACGCTAAGGACTTCCACTTATTTACGGACGCCTCTAACTCTGGAATCGGAGCCGTCTTGATGCAGACAGAAGATTCAAGCGATCAAATTTTACGCCCTGTGGCTTATTATAGTAAAAGTCTTAACTCCAGCCAGAGGCGATATAGTACTACCAAAAAAGAGCTCTTCGCGATTTATTCGGCTCTAAAGTATTTTAAATATTTGATTACAGGGTACCCTATCCGTATCTATACGGATCATCGCCCATTGGCGCCACTTTTTGCAAAAAAAACTCCCTTAAGATTCAAACATGACACGTTGGTGTATTAACGTTCATTCGTTTGATCCTATTGTAAAGTATTTACCTGGGAAACAAAATGTCGTAGCTGATTCTTTGAGCAGACTTCCCATAAACGATAAAAAATTAACCATTAAAGAACTAGAGCGCTGTGATGCTCTGGAATCCGCGCTTGAATCAGACGTCTGTATTGTGGAGACTCGGTCACAGAAAAAAAGAGACAGGACGAGACATGAGGTGGTTGACCCGCCGCCTAGCGACGGTGTTGATGATGCAGCAAGCGAAGAAGCTCGCCCAAAGCTCTTAGACTATGTACCGAAAAAACAGGAGATTTCATGGACTATAAAAGAATTTATTGACGAGCAGGAAAAAGATCCTTTTTGCATATAAGTTAAGGACGCTTTAATGCATGGCAGTGTTTCTAAAATTCCAGACTTACAAAATTTTTTAATTTTGAACGACATTGTGTACCGACGTAGACAAATTGACAACCGACCTAGTACAATATTGACTGCAGTGGTACCTAACTCTTTAATGGGTAAAGCTATTTTGGCTATTCACTCGATGTATCATACTGATGACGTGCACACTCCTTTTAAATTTAAAATTAAATACTATAATCAATTGGAAAAAACGATTGTGCGAAAATTTGTACGAGATTGTGAAGTTTGTAAATTAATTAAGGCAAGACCTTCTGTGCCAATTGAAATTTTGACTGCTCCAATAGCGAAAGAGCCGTTCGAAGTTGTCTCTATGGACCTCCTTGGTCCATTAAAAGTTACAGATAATGGCAACAAATACATCTTAATCGTTATAGATCTTTTTTATAGGTTTTGTAGATTGTATGCGATTTCTAATCGTCGTACGGAGACGGTAATTTCATGTTTAAGTAATTGTTTCTCTCTGTTCGGTTTTCCTAAAACTTTGATTACAGATAATGCATTAGAATTTAAGTCGGTAGCGGTCAAGCAGTTTGCTAACATTCATGCCATCGCGAAAAGAGAAGTATTGACTTACAGTCCTCATTCCAACGCTATAGTAGAGAGAAATAACAAGAAAATTACCAATCTGCTAAAACTTTATGTCAATTCGCTCCCTCATGCAGAGTGGGATCAGTTGCTGGAGGTGGTTGAAAATGCACTGAACAACGCACTGAATTCTACTTTAGGCGAAACCCCTAGTTTCGTGATGTTTATTAGAGATACCTGCGCATTCTATCAATCCGAGAGTTTTGATTCTGTAACTTACAGTTATGATGAAGAATTGGATTTAGTAAATTTTCGGGCAAAAGAAGCCGCCCGGACAGTAGAAAATATTAGAAATTTGATTATAAATAACACAGCGGAAAGCAACCTTTACAGAAACATCAAGCGTCGAAATAAAGACGCGAAGGTGGGGGACCGGGTTCTTCTGAAAAAACACGATAAAAAACATTAACTTGAATTAACTTGGCTGGGGCCAGCTGTGGTTCAAAAGGTCAAACGCAATTGGGCTGAGGTTAAAATTGGCTCCAAAATTTATAAAAGTAACTTAAACCACGTATTACCCTTGAGGAAGGTTTAAACTGTGAGTTGAAATGACAAGTCCATTCTGCTACGTTCATGACTTACGTTTTAGACGTCGCAATGACTCGACGAGTTACGATTTACTATGGTACATTGTTTAACAATTGCGTTAAGGTTAATAATCATAGGTTAAGGAATTTTTGCTATGTAACATGCGCTGTGTTTCATAAGTTGAGTTCCATTATTAGTGTCAGTAACCATATGTTATACTTTCAGCCATTTGCGCTGCGTTTTTTAGGTTGATTTGGTTTAAATGTTGATTTTGACCTGAATGTTTAAAGGAATGTGTATCTATTTATTTTATTTATTTATTTTAACCCTGAGGGTTGATAACCCTTGTCTCTAAGACGCCTTTATTTGCTCTTGCAAGTCGCTTACAACGTTACTTTGATAACCTGGAAATGTTGCTGAATTGACATTTTTAATGGTTGGCGAATTCTTCGACTGCTAAATGCAATCGCTGAGGTTGCAGAACATCACGTGAGATAGGCTGTCTTGACGCTGCGGTGCAACTCACAGTGCTATTTTTAGTTCCAGCCGGAATGTTCTGTGATCAGCAGAATTTAATTAGAATTCATACAGTGGTTGGTGGCTACCCGACCGAGGGGTCGATACGAATTTTTTTACTTATTAGATGAACTTTATCATGAACGTTTAATGAACTTTAAGATTTAATGTTTATGAGTTAGTTTTTTTTCTGTTTTATGTTGGTCATGCTAATCGGTTTTGTATCTTTCCTTTTCAGGTGCACCAGGCACGAAATGAGCAATGCAGAGTCTTCCATCGATGTGGACACGCTAATGACAGCGTTATCCACCCACAATTCGAACATAAATGAGGCGTGGGTGAGGGAGAACTCCGTGATCAGGACGGATCTTTTGCCGGACAGCGTCACCGACGTACTCCTGATGGTGTTAGTGTTAGTGACGACTCTGATGGGAACGATAATTTATCACCTAAAAAAACAGGTGAAAATGATATCCCAGCGCGAGGATTTTCTCTCGCGCCGCGCGGCCGTGAGGCCGCCAAGGTGCAATCAGGATCAAGTGTAGTGATCAACATTAATAGAGACCTTGTTGTGGTGCAACTGCCTAGCGTAAGGCGGGCCGGACGGCCACGGGAAGCAGGACGCAATGGTCGTCCCTCTGCAAGTGTGCGGCGGGAAATTTAAAAAGTTTGAAAAATTAATTATGAATTAGATGGAAAATGAGTGAATAAATTAGGTTGGAAAATATTAGATTATTATTGAAATTCTGAAATTTCCCCGTGAATTAGATCGATTGAAAATGGTAACCGCGCTATGGAAAATTCAGCGCGAGGTGGTGAGAAGTAAAGAATTTTGAAAATGTTTGTTGTGGTCTATGTAATCGGTTCAATTCGCTATGTGATCTTATGTTTCTTGTGCTGTATGCTTCTTCTAATGTCGTCGCGTAATTCTGCAGCGTTCAATTTTATTTTTATAAAAATTTTAATTAATTCGATTATTACATTATTTAAATGAATTTAATTTTACTTTTGAAAAGGCTGTTTTTGTTTTTGAGATTATGTGCTTTTTGTTTGCTTTCCATATTTTTAATATGTAATTTTCGGAGTTGTTTTCTTTTTAAATTGTTGGAAATTATGTTTATTAGTTGCGTTGTAACGAGAAGAAGTGGCGTTTTTCTAATCCATTCTTCTATCGACGTGCTGGCGATCGTGTTGCACGGTAGGTTAGTGGATTGCTTACGCTTTGATTGGGACTCTCTTTTGCTAATTGCTAAAACTTGCTAAGACTTTAGTGTTCCGTTTTTTGTTCGCTACGTTTTGAGTATTAATCTCTATTAATCGCTATTTAACCTTTATATCTGATGTTTCCATGGTTGTGGGGTGTAGAAGGTTTTAAAAAGTTTTTTTTTATCGTGTGTTTTTTAACAGTGTTTAAGCCATTAAAAATTGATAATTTTGCGGAAATTAAATTGAAATTAAATTTTGCGCCTGAGTTCTTCAATGAGTTCTTTAAAAATCTTCAATTTTTTTTTCTCTTTTCTTCGTGTTTCTATCAAGATATCTCTATGAATCGTTGAGGTGATAATTTTAATGGCGTGTTTATAATATTTCGTTTAGTATTTTGTTTTGCGTTTTTTTAGTATTTTTAAATTCTATCGTGTTTAATTTCTATCGAATACATAAAAACGTGTTCGTTAGTTGCGTTTAATTTAGTTGCGTTTTTTTTTAAATTATTTTCAGTATTTGGACGATAATTAATAATGATATTTCAGCGCACATCCTTCAACCAGGTGTTTGTTTCAAGCTAGTATTATTCGACTTTAGTTATTCGCAGTTGTTTCAAGTTAAATTAGGACAGGGCATTATATTTTTCGTTGTTCGCTTAAGCTGCCCTTGTTTTTGCTTGTGTTGCCAAGTTTCGATAACTATAATAATGCTTGGAGGGTGTTGTTGGTGAGTTATTTAAAATTTGATGCATACATTTTAACTTTTTAATAGTATGAGTTGCGAGACGATTTAAAATTACTGTGGACTTAAAGTAATAGCGCTACTTTTAACCTAGGGTTGTCGCGTTAATTTTTGAATACCTTTCGTTAACTTTCCTTGTTAACTTCGTGTTAATTTTTGTTCAACGGTTTCGTTCATTCTGCGAATTCTTTTTGAGTTTTTTTGATTAACCGTTTTGCATTTAGTTTTATTTCTCACCCGTTTGGTTGCGTTTAATTTGTAGGAGGGGGGATTGATGTGCGCGACTGATGTGACGTCACTTACTCTTGCCTTCTCTGTCTGGGTTATCTTGATATCTTGAGGTCTCGCAGCCTTTATAAGGCGAGCTTGTCTAGCCTGGGGCGCTCAATCTGTAACCATTCTCACCTGTTGCCAATAACACCTGGCTCTCACCAACAAATACCACCGTCAAGATACTACCGTGTTTTACTCGCCCCGCATACGTCGGAACATTGTCCCGTTGGAACAAAAACCTGTTTTTGTGTTTCACTGGTCTTCCACTATTGAGCAAAATTTTCGTTATATTTTCTGGTGCTGAACGTTTGTTTTATTTCGTTACAACGATCTTAATTCAACTGGTGCGATAACAATTAAATAATGAGGAAACTTAACTGACGAGTTAATTAACAGACAAACTCCAATTGAAAAATAAATCTGATTTAGTGCATAAATAAGTTTCTACATAAAAAAGTTTCCCACTTGAATTTAGAATCTAATCCTTTGAGCATTCATGATACCACCATCAGGCTCCATCTTTGATTTGCCCTCTAATAAATTTATTAGAGCATTGTCCTGTCCCAGCCTCAGCATGCTCCTTCTTTAGATGTCTTCAATATAAGCAGACTGCAATTACTGAGGAATTCATACCTACAACCCAGCCACGGATATAGAAGTCGCCAGAGCGAAGAAGCATTTCTTAATTGCCTCGTAAAAAGATCTGTAATATTCGTGTATATCTCCTCACAGCAATTAAGGAGTGCTCACCGCAGCCAGGATATAACCGCCGTAGAATAGTTTCCAACATAGGCATGACAAAGGTGGATTTCCAAGAAGTCTAATTCTGACGATAAGAAGGACAAATGTCACTAAATATTCTGATAAAACGAAACATTTCGGATTAGATATGGGTCCGCCTTCAGTGTTCCCAAAATCTGAGAACAAACCTTTAAACGGCACTTTAAATTTGGATACACTGGTCAAATGTCTTCAAACCTTTCACCAACATTGCTACCGTCGATCATGCTTTCTGGAATGATAACTTTGTTGTTCTATATTCAACCCGTCACCAACTGATTTCCAAATTTAACAGTCTTAGCTTAAATTTCAACTTATGGAATGGCACTTTTGGAATTGTTGATTGTTTGTTAATGCTAATTTTTTTTTCGGTCATTTCAATATTATTTTATACGTTTGAAATAAGTTTGTCTTATGATTTGCTAGGTTCGTCAAGCTGTTCACACAGAATTGTTTTTATTCGCATTCTCAGGACACTGAAGATGTACTCGAGGCAAACCATAGCGTTTGGTGCTAGCAAATTGTTTACACTAATGTCACTTTTATGGTCACTTAATTCTTAGGAAAATACATTTTCAATTGCAGAAAGGTCATAGAATATCCAAATTTACGATGTACAAACACACATGAATAAATGAGTGTTCAAACGGTTCCTCTTTTGTGTGTGTAATTCATAGATTTCTTTTCAAGGCGCCGCCAGTAACCATTACGTTTCATACTCAGTTGCTGATATATGCTTGTACACGGAAGGTCGATAAAAGTACACAAGATACTGTTGACCATGGAAATAACTACTCAAGATAAAATAACAATGAATGTATGTTCGAGTTCAAACTTCATGCGGTAAATAAGTACTAGCTTATATGACGGCTTATGCTTTAGTTATCCATTAATTTTTGCGGATTTCTCTCCTATTTTTCTCACGTGTTTTTGATGAGACACACTGTTAGGAATAAATCGATCTCTTTCTGCCCTGGCCTGGTCGATTACATGTTTTACCTGTCTCCTTAAACTTTTCACGATTTTCCACTGTTTCAAAAAGAACATGCATCTTTTGCAATGTAAGAATTACTGACATTTTTATAAAGGTATAAGATTGTACTTCTATCAAGAACCGTTGAGAAATAAGTTTTGATATACGTTCTTTTCAGTTATACAAAATAGACATGATTAGATTCAAAGCAAAGAAAAAATTAATGGCATGGCTTGAAAATGAAGCTTTTAAACATTTTGTCGTTCGTTTTCATACTCATTAAACTAATTTGAACATTTTTAGGTTTAGCTGATTTTTCACTCCCTCATCAATACAAAACTAGACCGTAAAAAAACTCTTGTGTTACATAATACAAATGTTACTTATACCAAACAAGAAAGCGAGACAAACCGCCTCAAGTTGAACTTACCAATTCATGATTCAATTTCGTGTCAAAAGATTTCATACGTTACTCATCATGGTATATCAGGTATTTCGTTCCATTTGTTGCAAGTTTTCTTACTCGTTTGCAAAAGATAACTGCTGCAGCAAATAAAAACAGGAACAAAATTTTCCATTAGACTTTGGGCCATTCATTAAAGGGGTGAGTTAGAGTTGAATTCATGTCAAAGAGCATAAGATTTAGAGTCTGGTTCCTAACGTTAAAATCTTTGCAACAAATGAGCAATGACGGGAAATAAGTGAAAAAGGAGCACAGTGAAGACCCAAATGGCCAAGGAATCTTTAGTTATGCTGAACCATCACACGCCGAATGTTCACTTAGAGATGATGAACATATTTCAGGCAAAGTTGGTCCTTTTACTATTCCGCTAGTTTGGTCGCACCCTCGTTTATTATTGCAGCGCTAATTTAATTTTCCTGCCTAGAGCCAATGAAAAGTTGTACCGCAACTATTCGTCAAAATGTAACTATTTGTGAAAGTTACCGTTGAAAATTCTACTAAGTGGTAACAATAGATTAATACAAAAATTGCGATATATGAATAATTTCAATTGATGCCTCCCACACAAGTAATGCATCACTGCGCAGTGAGCTGCGTTTAGAGTTTTTTCGTGATTCACGCTCTAGTTGAACTTATAGGGAGTGTAAAGTATATTCGTACAGCAAAGTATTGTGTGCATTTTTTGTCTGATAGATTAAAATTTGAATACGGGAAAATAATATACATAATAACCACTCTTCAATAAATTCATGCTACCAGGGTCAGACCAATTCAGTGTTATTGTCATTTGCGACCTGACCTTCTGTCTTTCGCACAAAGAAGTAGACTTCCAGCCTCTCCATTCAGAACACAACAGTTTACGCCCAACCATCAGCACCTCAATATTAAACTCTACATTCTCTACTCTGTGCCTCTTAACATTTGTAAACTCTTCTCTGCAATCTCCAAGCCATTTTAGTGCCACCATGACTGAGTAAGAAGAGATAGCTCCTTGGGCCCGCGCGCTGGGGTGGGCGCTGCGTTTGCGTACGGTTCTACGATAGGGTGCCGCTCGGTGATGCGGTGCTGCCGTGTCTTGTCGGCTGCTCTGCTGCGGGCCCCTAGACCGAGAGCTACCCTGAGCTGTTGGCCGCCTCGACAACCTACGTTGACATCGCACTGATGGCGCACTCGTGGACTTCTCGCATACCATCGCAGCGGGGACTGCAGAACCAGTTCACTTACGAGGTGGGTCGCAGTGACATATAGCGCTGTGTTCGGTCGACCCTTTGTAGCGAATCCTCCATCCTAAGCGATGTCGGTTCCCCACTCCATCCCTACCACAAAATCAGCATTGGTCATTGCGGGGCTTGGAGTTTCTAATAGAGGGAAGAGATCAAGCTAGGATAACTTACTGCTTATAGCTAAATGTGCGTATTGCTAAAGTATTGCTAAATTAATGCTAATCTCTAAGTTAACGTACTGCTAAAATATTGCTAGAATATTGCATACCTCTAAATGTAAGTATTGCTAAACATTGCTAGATTATTACGAATCTCTAAGCGTGACCAATCTCTAAGTATAAGTACTGCTAGAGTATTGCTAATCTACTAAATTATGTAGTACTAAATTATTGCTAGTTTTTTAAATCGCGTAATTATTAAAAAATTGCTAATTGAACCTCTTCATTATTATTACTCAAAAAATTAACCTACAGTTGCATAATAAGCTTACATAGCTTTTCAGCTCACAACTCGCAACTGCTTAGATCTGCCTAGAACCGCTCAACATTTTTATGCGGGTATCATAATTTTGAAATCCTTGTACCTGTTGCGATACGGAGAAAGGGGTGGGTTTAGGACCCCCTTTCCATACGCTGAGGGACTCTCAACCCCCGCAAAATTTAAAATATTGTCCATCATGCTTGCGTACACCTGCATACCAGACATGGAGAATGAAAGGATTGAAGATTTACATGAATTTATTTGGGGGAAACACGTGGATAAATCACACAAGGCATTGAAACGAAATAATTTGAAAGGGCACAACTGCATTAATGAAAGGCACACACATTCTACCGTTATAAGACTCTAAACGTGACACGATATGAATGTGATGCTTACCGAGAATTCAAGTTACCAATACTCCATCGAAGACAACAAATTACGCATCCACAAAACCGCAGGTTCCACAGCAACATAAAACACAATATTAGCGAGAATAACATATCACGATTCAACCTGGAGCTGCAACACGGTGTCGAATTATATGAAGCGCCGCAAAATTCACAACGTGAATTCGATCCTCGACTAAATAAACACAGGAAACCGATTGCCTACAAATTATATGATTTTGCGCGACACTTTGAAAAGCACTTTTCTGGGTGCTGATCTACATCTGAAATTGAACTTTTATCACCACCTAACAGAGTTCTCACAACCATAACACTCGCCCTTTTGATGATACGTAATTCACTGATAGATATTCACTGCCGATGTGCTGTCGGTCACTGCTGATTTTCCTCGTCGTTGCTGAGTATAGTTGCTCTCCTGTGCTGATGTCTCGCCAACGTGCTGCAGCGGTACCTGCTGCCGCTCCCTCTTCGTGCCGCCGGCATTACAACTCGTACTCGCAGCTGCCCCGGTGCCGGGAACTTCTTAAGAGTTTCGTTGGTGCGCCAATTCACTGTAGTTTTGTGCGTTGATCTTCGCCTTTTGGGGAACGAACTTGACTGTTGATACTCGCAATGTTGGCGCTTGCGTGGCTCCAAATCTTGACGCTGAAGTTGCCTGTGAGTTCGTCCCCGATGCAGAGATGTCTGAATGCTACGAATGACTCCTGACGCACGTCAGTACTTTGCAGTTTGTTGATACACTGGACGCCTCATCTCGAAACTTCGATGGTTAACTTTCACTTTAGATGTTGGATCTTGGCTGCTCATGTCTAAAGTGTGCCGGCGGCGCTCTTCACTTGCAGTCAACACCGGACTTGGTATAATGCCGGGTAATACCGGCGTCTGCCGGTATTCCGGCTGCAAAACCCCTCCTTGCTTATGCGTCTCTCTCGTAGCGTCACCGAGCGGGAAATTCCTCGCTGGGCTTCATCTACCCTCCTTATAAGCGTTTCGCATCCTTGCTTCGAGTTTGTTCTCGAAGCTTCCCATCTACCGAGGCAGCATCTGCATTCTGATTGGCGGAATCCTTGTTTGTTCTGACGTCTGGGACTCCCATTGGTGTGTGCTCAGACACACCTTCTCGCGTGATCACTAGGCAAGCGTTCATTGGTTTAGCACAATTGGTTCTCTGCTAACGTCTCACGCCTTTCCCCCTCGAAGCAGCCCCGCTTGGCGGCCTAACCGTCAAATTCCAATCCTTGAAGTATTCTCCCAAAGAACATTTTACGAGCTTGTTTCCCCAAAAATATATTTTACGAGAGTATTTCTCAAAAATTCCCAAAAACGTTTTATGAGAGTAGTATTTCTGGACATACCATTCAAAAATCGACTGTCAACAATAGATAATTGCATACAACAAATTTAATCTCAGGAATATTCCTGATTCGTCGATCTACGACATATCTCTCTTCAAGAGAAAGCTTCGTTACGAAAGTTTTCCCTACTAAGGTCCACCCAAGAACTTCATTCGAGGGAGTCACATCGAACTCACCCGCTAATATATGGAGTTCAGGGATACATATAACTAAGTTATTAGCGTGTATCGCACGAAATACCTTTACCGCCCGCCTCAAATAGACAAATACAGTTCAGCAAATGGATTAATTTATTTCTTTTTGCAAGAATAAAGCGTACAAATATAAACAATTGCATAACACAACAAAAAAACGTAAAACAACGTGTAGAATATTTGTGCTATTTTGCCGGGTAATCAGACTAGTGTTAGGAGGTTGAAATAAAGTACAAATAAAATTTGAGGGCTAACTAAAATAAATGTGTGACGCGCCATAGGCGGAAGCACATCTGTTACTGCCTGTTTTCGACCGAGGCATATACTGCTGCGAACGACGAAGGCCAACAGAGAACTATCTGCTTCAATTCGACTGTAGACAATTACTGCTGAGGTCTGCCAGGAAACGCTATTCATATTGACTCCCATGCATTTTGTCTGCGGTGAACTGCTGTAATTCGTCTTAAAACTACGATCACTGCGAAAAAACTGAAAAAAGAATTCTCCCGCGCAACTGCGCTAATTTTCAACTGGGACTGGTGTTAATACTTTCCTTCATCCGCCATCATTTTAGGTATACTCCTGGCTAGCAACCCAATTGTAAAACCGTAATGTTTTTAATTAATCAGACGCTCAGATTTACACCATGCGTGCTAATTATCAAGTTATTGTCATATTGACATTGCTGTATAACCTTCCTTGCATCGAAAGGCCAATGAAAAATTGATTGCATTCGCTTGACTACTTTAAATGAATATCTTATCATCTATTGTAAGTAGTTGATTGTCATAAATGGCAAACTTTACAGTAGATGGTCACGTTTTAAATAGTGATAGGGAGTTATTCCTCATGTGAGAGCGGTGTGCGCGAGTGAATTCATTAAACTTATGACCATGCCCTGAAGAGAACACGCAGTACGAAAATGAAGTGGTATTCGTCCTAGTATTCCTAATGTTTTATACCTCATAATCCACCTTCATTATACGAAAATCGTAGAGGATAACGTGCTTACAACAGTGTTGTAAGACAATTTATTTCATTTTTTTGCGCTTCTGAGCACACAGCAATGATACTCCACTTTTTGCTCAGAAATGTTGAATATTTTTACCCAATGCTATCGCTCATTAATCTAAGTTTAATTTTTCCATAATTTCAAATAAGAAAATAAATCGGTCTCTTTCGCATAATCTGCAAAGATTTTTGTGTTCGTATTACTCTTAAAAAGAATTCATGCTCTGTAAAATAATTCACGATACGACTCACGTAGGTAATTTTCAAATGTAAAAAACATTGACTAATGGAAACTTGTTATACATTTAGTGATTACAAATTGGGTAACTTTTTATTCTTCTTTTCAAATTCAAAACAGTCAATTTTTGGTAAGCTTGAAATGCTATCGCACAATTGAAATAAGTTATCAACACTCACGCTCACGACGTTACGGCAATTATTTAAAATTTATTATCCGTGAGTAATTCTAATTTAGAGGAACCCAATTTCATCAGATGACACTTTTGAACTCAGCAGAAATGCAAGCAATTGACCTAATGTAGAGGCTTGCAGAGTTCCACTAAATGATAAACTTTAAAAGCTAACTAAAGGTTTTAACAAATGCATTGCACAGTGCTGATTTATCCAAGTCAGATGAGAAAAACAGATGGGATGAGAAAAATAGAAGGGTATAATAACTACTAAGAAATATAAGTTTGAAGCTATTCCAGTACCTATATCTATTCCACCGGACATCTATACCGGCACTGTACCAAACATCCGGTCGGAAGAAGAGATTGACTCGAAGGGACTCGAAGACAAATTAGGAAATCAAGAGACGCTGCGAGAAGGAAGTCGCCACAGGCTTTCAACTACCATCTTAGAACTTCAGCTGCGATCTGTTTGCTTAATTAATAGAATTTATTAAACATGAATACTAGCCGGTGCTTCAATGAATTATTTTGCCATTGTATCATGTAGTGGTAGAACGTCCTGTTTTTATAACACACCTAACCATTGTGGTCTTAAGTTTCTCGGGGGAACATTAGGCTTCTGAGCATTCTGTTTCGAACAGTGAGTAAATTTCAAAAGACCGCAGTGTTTTCATTCTAAATGCAAAATTAGTTTACATTTAATTCAAATATTCAATTCAATTCAATTACATTTAATTCAAATTTACATTAGACTGATTAATGAATTTCTTCATTTTTGACTGTAAATGTATGAAAAAAGACATGTTGCTACTCTTTCATTCATGCAGCGTTTCCTCAAATTAAGCAAGATCAGTCCTGTTTAGTCTAAGGAATTGACATAAAGGTGCTCCAGCGATCGCGGCAAAATTTGGAATAAAGTCGTTACCATATAAAGTGTCTTGGCAATCCCAGTAGGACCACGATGATGGAACCTATGCCAGCTATAACCGGCCATAATGCCAGAAACCGGAAATAATTGTCTGAAGACATTGCGGGTGCTCACTGTCATTAGAGCCTGTGAATTCTCATAGACGAAAACATTAGGGAGACAATCGCACCTGATGGAGGAAAGATTTAAAATAATTCCAACGGCTGCGATGTCCCTGGCAGCCAGTTTCTATAGCAAACAAATTTTGTGAAAGTTAAATAAAATAAAAAATTATATTCATAAATTATTTTCTTAACTATTTAAACATTCCTTTACTAGTTCTTACAGCAAACAAATATTACAAAGCGAAAAATTATATTAAAAAGTAAATAAATTTCCGCAACTGTTTAAAGGGAATTATTTCTGACCTGCACTAAATTTTACTTTTCGTTCTCTAACGGTTTTCCTAATAAAAACTGTGATTGATACCCGTAAAATTGAGTATTTATAGTTGAATCTCAAATTTTCGGCTTATTTTGCCATCCTTTTCGAAACTTATCATGGATATGATGCTCAGGCCATGAAATACTGCTGAATACAATTTAAATTTTACTCCTACATCTTGCTCAGGGCAGAGTCAGCTCCCAGATGCAGAGAATAGGTCACTGTCTTTTCTAACACCTTTCCTGCGACGCTGTGGGAGTCTCCAGGAAATGGAGCAATCACTGCTGGATGTTGACCGCTTGCTCAGAAACAAAAAATTTCGGTAAAAAACATAGGAGCGACTTTTTCGCAGCTCGCGCTCCCCAGGGTGCTCGCAACAATCTTAACTATCCGGAGTGCTGCATTCGAACATTTCAACGCCTCCCACCAATGCTGAGAAAAAGACAAGCAAATATGCTCGGTTGTATCAGTAAATAACAATGATGAAATACTTCCTTTACATATTTGTCGCAGAAATTTATTTGCTGGCTAGTTGGGTTGGTTTCAATTTGAAAAACTATTCATGGACAAAACGCTTTAGTCTTTGTTTACTTCGCGTAAATATTTTCTAAATTACTGTTTCAACAACCTTCGAAATATTCGTGCAAGCACCTGAATGCATACTCCAATATCATAAAAACAACTAAAATTTAAAGCTGACAGTGATTGGAAAGTATGCAGCAAAATTTCTATTGCTGGTCCTTATTGCATTTCCAGATGTTCCGAGTCAAAATTATTATACGAAGCCCCATAACCCTTTTTCTTAAAAAACATGGATGCGATATTTACCTTTTACACGTATGATAGAACTTAATATGAACTATCATGAAGGGTACGTAACACTTTATTATCCGTAAAGCCTATGCCTATTGAGGGGTTCAAGTAATTTTTACGCAATAAATTACTAGTTTGGGCAACGTTTGGTCCCCAAAACTTCAATAAAATTGTATTTTGGCCGCTCAAGAGAAAAAATGAGCTTAGATATATTATGAATGAGCGTAATTATGAAGTTACGAGCGAAAATGTGACGAAAACGTGAATCTTCTTTCTAACAATAGTAGTTTTCCCTATGCCGCGACTGAACCAAGCTTCAAGATGTTCTGCTGCGATAACAATTTCTGTGCATTATACATATCGTGTGATGTTTCTGAGTACGCCGGAAAATTTGTCTATTTTCATAGTTTTTTTGTTACATATCGTACTGTAACAAGTGTATGCTTTAAGGTGCAGAATTCCTACTTTCTATGCCTTCTATGTTTCTTAGCCAGTTCGTAGATATCGTGAAGTAATGCTAGTGGTCCGAAATTTTCCGCCGTTTTTGATGAATTTGAGAGCAAAATTAAGTTATCTCCAATTTATTTTTGTTTTTCTATGATTATTTCGGATACGACAGAAAATAAAAGCATAGCGTAGCTTGTTTGGGCCTGTAAGCACGTGTTGTTTTAGATTAAATAATTCTTATCAAAGGAAGTATTGTGCTCACATTTTTTGCAATATTAGCTTGGTAAGGGTGTGGGGAAACTTTATCGCCGGAGCATAAAAGTTATACATGGTAGAGCTACTCCACACAATTCTCCTTCCCATACTGATCTTACATAACACGAAACCGTCAAACATCTTCACTTACGATGTAACTCAAATTAGATTTTAGGCCTTACCACGTTTCAACAGACGGTTTTAACACTTCGTCACTCGTGAACATGTATCTAAAGAACCCTAAATTTTATATAGATCAAAAATGTTTCAAAGAAAAAATGCTAACCTAACACTTCGATCACGACAAAGTGTAAACGTTCGAAAAATATTATCAAATAAAAAACATAATCTGTCACTTATACTTTACATAAATATTAAACAAAGCGCACTCAGACAAAGAAGGTAAAGTTGTCCGCTACGTACGTTAATCAAAAATCATCATTTTTGAACTTTGCTCACGAGACAGAAATGACATCGAATGACAAAATAAAATTTAAATGACGAGCGAAATTCACACTTCAACAACCAGAAAAACTATCATTAGTAAACATTAAGACTTGGAAAACGGCCTTAGTTACGAATGTTTAATTTCAAATGCTGCACATATACATAACGACAGCGATTTCCGCATCTAATCGTAAATAAATACAAAATGCACAATCTACGTGCACAAAAAGTGTCCATTAGGGATCTACATAGCTACACATAATGAGTATAATTTTTGATAACGCCCATACAATACCACAGTCATTCTGAAGCAGAGTATACAGAGAAACGTATTTACAGCTATTGGATTCTATTCCAAACGCTCGCCATTTTAGGACCACCAGCGTGAAGTCATTGCTCCTAGACATCAATCGAGTTGGCTCCCACTGTCCTCAGACTACACTGCATTGACATCTTTGAATGTGTCTCTTTATAAATTATTAATTAAAGAAGTAGTTTTGTGTACATTTGAAACGGGTTAAGCATCTTTTGACAGGTATCGAATCTATTGTCTGTAACTTTTTATTCAAATTGAATGATGCATTCATTAAAAACAATTTGAAAGTTCTTTGGGTAAGTTGTTATTTGAACCATTTTTCAGGATTTTGAAAGTAAAAACTTTCGAAATAGGATAAAGGAGAAATTCCAAGTAGCACTGGGCCCATGATTTCTGCGACACAATCATGTAGCTATTGTACATGATACATTTCTCTAAAAATATCATTCAAATATCACACTATATCATTTAAATTTTAAGACACCTATTTTCCTACAATATTTTTCAGCTGGTTTTTGCTCATGTACAACTATAACATCATTGTTTCTACAAATGGATTAGTTTTTTCGCTAGAGCCCAGCCAAATCCTTTTCAGGTGTATAACTTTACAAACTTTTTTTTTCTAACTGTCTTTCAAAATTCGGTCTCCTATTAGGATGATTTAGTTAAAAGTACAGTTCGTAGTACATCGAAAAGAAGGAAGCACCTGACTCAGCATTAAGCTCAAATCTGTTTCGTTCCTCATGCGAAGAAAAATATCAGCGTGAAGTTTCGACCTGGAAAGTCATCGTGAACCGCTGAGGACCAAAAATCTTCTCAAACTGCATGACGTGACTTGGGACACATATAGCCCCATTATTTGACACGAGAGGAGAGAGCTGGAGCGAGATGGAGTCAAGCTGAAAGGACAAACTTGCGAACGTGTCATATGTTGATAGCCTTCCTTAAAAAAGAGAAGTTTTTGCGCTGGCTTAGAAATATCCAACTGAACGTTATCTCAGTTAGAAATAATGTGCATACATTGAGAAATGTCCTTCCCACATTTTATTAAAAGTAATCGTAAACCAATCAACTGTTTGAATTGGCACATGGTAAATGTAATTTTCAGTAGATTTCCTGAAATATTCAGAAGCCGCGAACATTGAGCTTTTCATTGTTAAAGAGTCAAGAGAGTATTAAGGCTAGGCAAAATTTTCGTTCGGCTTAGAAAGATTGCGTAAGAAGTGGGCTTTGAAAAACGGAAACAACCCTACTCTAAAATTAAGTGATTCATGTAAACAATGAAATAATTGACAGCCGATCTGAACAAGTTAAATTTAATGATTTTCAGTGAATCATATTTAGTTGTGTACAGCCGGGTATCTCAAACAGCGCTGTATCAAGTAATTCAAACTGCAGCTGGGGCTGCCATTTAGCTACAAATAAATGAAGGCCGCTTTAGTTTAAGGCATTTGACACAGCAGTGTGACTTGCAAATTAAAATCGGCCTCCGCTGTTCGATGCAAACTCAACCGACGTCGATGGTTTCCATAGCTCCTGCGCTCAAACACGATTAAGTGAAATTCAAGCGCTGCATAACACTATCCTGTACAACGGAAATTATTATACAATCGGGATGGGAGAAATCGACCGCCTTTTCATTTCATATGATCAAATTAAAAATTTGTGTTACGGTGATCTTAATTTCACGGTCGGTTTGTCTCAATTTGCTTGACTTACATCCGTTGTCAAACACTTTTCAGATAAGTTTTTTAGCTCCACCATAATTGATTGGACATGTCTACATAGTGGCGAAACTTGGAAATGGGGCAAAAGTTTCCATTCTTCCAGCCATGAGATAGGAGTGATATGATTTTTAGGGTGCATATTTTCAATGTAAATTTACCCGATGAAGCTCCGAAACGTTTCATGGCCCAAGGCTAGATAGAATTTGGTAGTAAAACCGCCGCACAATGTGCTAAATCGAACTTAGCATCCCGAACATGAGAAGAATATTCATTAAATGTACCTATTGTACCAAATTATAACCGAAAAAGCCCGCTTCTCTTCATCATCCCTCGTTTCCTTTCGCATTATATATTTACCCTCGCCAAAAATACGTCGCAGGTCAAGATTGAAACTTGACCCTAGAATGGGGCTACAGTAGAGCGACGAAATGAAATGTGTGCGATGGCGATATAGTGAAAAATCATCACATTTTAACTAACCCAATACCGGTTGAAAAAACCTTCAATTTGTTTCACAACATCATTATTACAAATGTCTTTGTTCACTGTTTCGTCACTCAGTGTGCCCTTAATTTTCAAGTACAAAAAGTTTAAATGTTTCTTCTTGAAACTCAAAGAAAATCACTTATAGTTCATACTAAAAAACATCCAATTGCTAAAATTCTATACCTGTCAGTTAATAAAAGGCATCGTTTCAATGTTTCACGCATTACTTTCAGGCCGAAAATGAGGAAACTCAGTCACATTGATGAAAATCCAAATCCAAAATTCAAGCTTTATCAAACCGAATGATTATATTGGTAGTTCCAGCGATAGAAGACTAGAGAAGACAAATTTGATACAACAAGGGTACGAAATTGCAGATGAGTTATTATTGCACGCAAGGTTTAAAGACAAAATGGACGATCAGCGGAGGTCTAAGCCGCAGTCCTATTAAATAATTTAAGTGCGAAAAAATCATTTAATTTTTCTTTTAGGCTTATGAACATGCAATGCTTCTATTATTAAAATATGCTTTATTTACAGCAATATATAAAATCTCCGCATTTGAATATACAGTAGCGTCTAAATGAAAATCCACACTGCCATTATTTTAAAAACTTGTAAATTACTGTTTTTTTAAGGATAACTGATCGAAACAACCTATACGCTGTTAGATTCGAAGTCAATTCCTCTTTAAATAGTATGCTTATATTCTATTTTCAATTGGACTCAGCAGGCATTCATGTCAATTTAAATAGAAAACACAAAATCGTAAAGGCAAAAAGAAACACCATTATACAAAAAATATCATTTCAATGAAAATTTAGTACAAAATCAACTCCAAAAAAGGGAAAGGGCGTCCCACTTCTCGTTAATTTTTGTTCAAAATTTATTAAGATTATGAATATATTCGTAGCGTAGATGTTGTTCGATGTAGTGCCATTCGTTCTCGAGTGGACTGAGGTTTAGTGAATTGGGAGACCAATTCAAACATGGAATATTATGCCCCTGGTGGAACCTTTTGACATTGCCAGCTCAGCTGTGGGGATAGGACAATTATCCTGCATGAAAATGGGACGAAATAGAACAACAGTTGCCACGGTTGCAGATACCATAACGTCCAAATGCTGGACATACGAGTGTAACATTTATTGAGAGACTTACATTATATCCTGTTACACTTAA
Source organism: Morinoia aosen (assembly GCA_030386875.1). Taxonomy (NCBI): domain Eukaryota; kingdom Metazoa; phylum Arthropoda; class Malacostraca; order Amphipoda; family Talitridae; genus Morinoia; species Morinoia aosen. The sequence goes on from CM059575.1 coordinate 48,989,750, forward strand.
ACTGACATATCGCATTGGCTCTGTCTCTGTCGCTCCGTATATGCCGCAAAAGTATATACTAAAATCAACGGATTAATTCGTTGCCTTGTTACATTGTAAAACTCTCTAGCTGTATAATAGCTTCATTGGATGTTGAACACTTATTCATCAATGCACCTGTTTCAGACACGATTAAGATAATTTTAAATAGTGTATATTATAGTGAAGATCTTTCTCCACCTAATTTGATGCCCTGCATATTTTAAAGCAACTCTTCACAATCTGCTCAACTGAAGCTCCTTTACCCAATAATTACGCTCACCTAAGATACCTACGTGAAAATTTCTATGAACAAAGATACTGTTGAATAATTATAATGAAACATAATCAAGACATTAATTGCGTAAAAATTGCTTACAATCTCACACAAAGCCATTCCAATAAATCAACTTTCTCTGAATAATTCAGACTCATGATCACGAGCACGAGTGACATCAGAAGTACAAAACATTTAGAGTAAGTAGGCCTTAGTGAGCCCCTGGTCTAGTGGTCGTAAGTGCGTGTTTTTCATGCATGTGAAGTTGCTGATGTGTTGCGATACAGAGAAGCGGGTGGGTTTTAGGACCCCCTTCCCATACGCTGAGGGACTCTCAACCCCCGTACACATTTTATAGTATTATCCTTCATGCTTGCGTACACCTGCATACCAGACATGGAGAATAAAAGGATTGAAGATTTACATGAATTTTTTTTGGGAAACACGTTGATAAAGTACACATGGCATTGGAACGAAATGATTTGAAAGGGCACAACTGCGATAATGAAAGTATGCACATTTCTACCGCCATAAAACTTTAAACACGACATGGTATAAATGTGATGCTTACCGATAATTCAAGTTACCAATACTCCTTCGTTGACAACACATTACGCATCCACAAAATCGCGGGCTCCACGGCAACACAAGCATAATATTTACGAGAATGACACATCACGATTTAACCTGTAATTGTGACAAGGTGTCGAATCATATGAAGCGTCGCACCATTCACAACGTGAATTCGATCCTCGACTAAATAAACACAAGAAACCGATTGCCTATAATTTATATGATTTGCGCAACACTTTGAAAAGCACTTTTCTGGGTGCTGTTCTACATCTGAAATTGAACTTTTATCACCACCTAACAGAGCTCTCACACCATAAAACACTCGCCCCTTTGATAATAAGTGGTTCACTGATAGACATTCACTGCCGATGTGCTGTCGCTCACTGCTGATTTTCTTCGTCATTGCTGAGAATATCTGCTGTTCTGGACTGATCTCTCGCTGACGCGCTGCCGCGGTGCCTTCCCCGCTCCAGCTTCATGCTGCCGGCTTCACAACTCGTGTTCGCAGCCACTCTGGTGCCTGGCTTTCTTAAGAGTTTCGTTGGCGAGCCACTTCACTGTAGTTTGTGCATTGATCTTCGCATTGTTGGTGGACGAACTTAACTGTTGATATTCGCAACGTTAGTAATTGCATGGCTCCAAATCTTGACGCTGAAGTTGCCCGTGAGAGCGGTCCCGATGTAGAGATGTCTGAATGCTCCGTCGCTGACGACATTTACGCTTGCCGATTACCGCTGCCTCGCTGCTGTGCTACGAATGGCTCCTGACGCACGTCAGTACTTTGAAGTTTGTTGATACACTGGACGCCTCCTCTCGAAACTTCGATGGTTAACTTTCACTTTAGATGTTGGATTTTGGCTGCTCATGTCGAAAGTGTGCCGGCGGCGCTCTTCACTTGCAGTCAACACCGGACTTGGTATAATGCCGGGTAATACCGGCGTCTGCCGGTATTCCGGCTGCAAACCCCTCCTTGATTATGCGTCTCTCTCGTAGCGTCACCGAGTGGAAAATCCCTCTCGAGGCTTCATCCCAACTCCTTATAAGTATTTCCCTTTCTTCCTTCGAAATTGATCTCGAACATTCCATTCTACAGAGGCCGTATCTGCATCCTGATTGGCGGGATCCTTGTTTGTTCTGACGTCTGGGACTCCCATTGGTGTGTGCTCAGACACACCTTCTCCCGTGATCGCTAGGCAAGCGTTCATTGGTGTAGCACAACAGGTTCTCTGCTAACGTATCCCCTTTTCCCCCTCGAAGCAGCCCCGCTTGGCGGCCTAACCGTCAAATTCCAATCCTTGCTGTAACATCTCTCACAAAATAAAGCACAGCATCTTTGAACCATAAAGTGAAGTATTTTCCCAAGAACATTTTACGATCTTGTTTCCCCAAAAAAAATATTTTACGAGAGTATTTCTCAAAAATTCCAAAAACATTTTATGAGAGTAGTATTTCCTCACAGATGCATTTATTTATAAAAAAAGTTGAATGCTCACATTTGAATTAAGTAAATATTTCCTTGAAACATTGCTATTTATATGTTACTTTCTGCTCAAAAATATTTGCCACGCATTTGACATCCTCAGTTGAGGATATAATATCTTTTTCTTTAATATACTGCCTTCAATAATTCGCAGTATAATATTTTCACAAAGCGAATAATTGCTAACGTACGACGTATTGTTGTATGTGGATAAAACTCTTCCTCTGTCCGACGGTCACTCTAATTTCAAACATAAATTCCGCTGGGCGCAGATTATTTCTTCTGTTCGCTTATTTCGACGTTAAATTTTTTCCTCAAGTCCATGTCGAGCTTCGGCGACCACCCTTTTCGATGGCACCGTTGAAATTGATCAAACTCTAATAAAAATATTAGGAACATATTTTTTCCCCCTTCTCTTGATTGATTTCGGATTTCAACTCAGCCAATGATATCTTATCATTCTTTCGTCCAATCATCTCACTTCGGGGCAGGAAATTATTTTCCCCCATGCCGACTTTCCTTCTGTCAGATTTCGTCCTTGAATAAACAAATGACTATACTTCTTTTGGTTAAATTTTCTGACCACTTTTTGTAACTGATATGGTACGAAATATCCGTTCTAATCTATTTTAGCTCAATTTTCTACTTGTCTGAAATGTATCAAGCGTAGCCACTTTCTCGAGGGCGTGAGCTCTCGCCATAAACATCACTCGCCAATAGCGTTAAATTCTGTTTCCGAATGTGACGGCGCTTGAGCACAGCGATGGTGTAACCGACAACCTGTTTTTGATGTCCAAACAAACACGTAATAGCCCTTCATTCTTTCTCATGAGACATCTGAGCTTGTGAGCTTGATACCTCTGCTAAAATTTCTGGCCTTAGGTTGGCATTCAAGTTAATCTAAATCTAGCATGTATATTTTCCTGCCGTTCGTAAAACATAAAAATTTACTTTTCGATATGAGCACTCCTTCGCAATTATTTTTAAACAATTCTGCAAATTCACAACTGCTATTGTTACAAAAATAATTAGTTTAACCATTTAATTTCTACTTTTTCGGTGCATCAGAGCTTCTAACGAGTCGTTTCGGTAAACTTTTATCAAATATTATTTATCAATAATTTTCTGATTTGCTGTTTGCATGGTGATTATTGTCGATCAATGTACTGCGTTCTGACGTCGGGTGTTCTGTATAACTGTCTATTAGTATAACAATGTCGCTCAATATTTTAAATGCAACACTTCTTTATACGTTGCGCTTTTTCTCGAAAGCTATAAGTGAGACTACATTCACAGCTCAGTTATTTCAAAGAACTTATTGACGAATGCTTCTTGATTGACGTTCTACACTAAACAGAAGCAAGACAGAAGTGAGAATAACTTCTCTATGACTGGTTAAGTGAATTCCAACTCTGGAACCTATAATGGAATGTGGACGGCGTAGCCCCTACCCGTACATTAGGGGTTCACTGAACTGTAATTAAGTGTATGAAAAATCGAAAACACATTTTCAATTTTTTGGGGGATGATGTTGCGATACATTAGCGCTTTTTCTCTTAGAGTAAAATACACAGTATAGCTTAAAACATTATGGTAGAGTTCGTGCTACCGTGTCATTATAATAAGAAATAACACAAGACACGAAAACGTTCAATCGCGAAAATGATACAGTATGTAGAGCTTCATGTGAACGTCGTGGAAGTGTGATAAATACTCTGCTCATTTTATGGCTTTACTTTGAAATTGCGTTTGCAGATTTTCTTTCGTGGTTATAATTGAGCATATTGCAAAGAAAAATTTCTATGGCACACTTAGCGTTCACTTAACTTACACGTTGAACTCGGCAAGTGACAGCATGCAGCGATACATCAGTGGGAAAGCCCTTTCGAGGATGTTTAATAAAAATTTAAAGGAATATTTCACAAGAATACTATTTCGAATGGTAATAAAATAATTATTTGAAATAGTAATTTGATTCTTCTGTTGATTTTTACTACTTCTACTGAGCTGTGTCATGTGCATTGAGCGGACAGATGCAGGAGGAGAACGATCACATTTAACCTGCGGGTTCGCAAAGAAACAAAAACGCCCTTTTACAGACTTACAAAGTGACCAGATTAAAATCGAAAACCAAACAAATTTTTGAAAGAAAAAGAGGAGAAAAGTACCCAATATAATCCATATTCTGGATTATTGCTCTGAATTATGAGGAAATTATGTTGAAACTTGTTTATCATTTTTTTGTAAAGAAAATTATATTTCTAATGAGCCTAAAACTTCTCTTGCCTTGATACTTGTAGAGAAGTAACTACTTAGGGTTGGAAAAATGAAATTTATACCAGAGTCTCCAGGCTGGCTCTCCCATCCGCAAACTTCATTGTCTCGCTGAAGCGGACTGATGCAACTCAGTCACTCTGATTGATGCAAATCAGTCATTCAAGTAAGGAGCAGAGATAAAGTAAAAGTTGTTGATCGGTTACTTTCCACCAATTAAGCCCAAACTCGAGTTGATTCTACTGCGTGAACCATGGTCAAGATTTGCGATGAAACCCCTAGCCGTCTCTCCTTCTTCGAAACTCGGATACTACAAGCTGCTGGACCGCTGTATTTTAGGCATATGTGGAGGATTGGTCGGCGTACAATAACAAAAAAAAAACGGAAAATGTTAGGTGCTCAAATTTTGACCTTCAAATGGAATTGACGGAGCTAAGTCATGATTCACTGATCAAACTCTATTTTACAGTCAGTTCAACAGCCACACAAGATGAATTATTCAAAGAATTCCTGTATGTAGTACATTGAGTATATTCCGTGTTTTTCACCAAGAAGTTCTCTCAAACAACTCATCGTGGCACTTCAGTTTACTCTATTTAGCTGTGTGAATTCGAGTTACATCCAGCTTTTCCTCTTATTATGAGCAGCTTCCGAGGATGAAGAAAGCAGAAAAAGTCACTCCTACAGTGCAGCTTCAGCGAGCGCGGTTCAAGGTTTAATGTTAAATGGCCCTTATAGGCGCGGTCAAGGTTTGAGGTTAAATGGCCTTTAGGCGCAGTTTAGGCTCAAGGTTATATAACCCAAAGGCGCGGTTAATGTTAATGGTTAAGTTAAGGCACAGTTAAGGTTCATGGTTAATTGGCTTCAGGTACGGTTAAGGCTTAAGGTTAATTGTCCCTCTGACACATTAGGTTTTATGGTGTGGATTATTTGTTACAACGCCATCAGGGCATAACCCCGAAGGTCGTCCACCGACAGGTACTAGAACTATTTCCTGGATTGGCCAGAAGCTCAAACATACACAACTATAAATTATCAAAATGAATAAAGAACAGCGACGTTTGAACAAAAATTTAAGTAAAAGGAAGGAAGAAAAAGAAGATTAAAAACTACCTACGCAACTATTTTGTGCGTCTACATAAAACAGGAACCTATCCTTTGAACCTCAACTCATTTCTCCACTTTAGAATACATAACACACCCATTCTAGATTGGTTAAAAAAACCAACCAGCTTTCGTCAGAGCATTGAACGGCGACTTTTCATCGCGTGAAACACGATTGAGCTTCGCAACAGTTCACTTTGAATTGACATAACTTGTCTTTTCTCGCTCATCGTCGGAGAAAAATGCGTCTCTAAAATTAGTGACGTGATTCCCTCCACATCAAAGGGAAGCCTTCGCGCTCTGTCGGCAGCAAAAATCCAAGCGTGGCTCACAGACCGAACCAGGCGTTCAGTTTCCATCAAAGTGATTAATCAAACTTTCATTTCACTCAGTCCGGCGTATTACCAATAGCACCATCGCTGCAGTGACGCTGTCATTTTCAGCGTGCACATGTTCTCTGGTTCCGTAGAAATGCTCTCAAACATTCGCCCACAAATTTACAATAGTAAAAGTCTTGTGAAGTGGCTCTTTGCTGCCTTCTGCAACATGAGAAATGTTCAGTTGATGAAATGTTTACCAAGGAATAGAAGGTTGCCGTAGAAACGTGATGTTGACTTCCATGATTATAGAAATTCATCATACCTCACCGAACATGTATCCGATTTCAACTCTAAATGGTCTCATAGTGGTCTGTAAATACTCCACTTCAGTAACCCTTGGAAAACATAATTTGGGTATTCGAATGATTCACTAATTACATGAGTTAATTTTTTTTAAAAGAGCGGCAGAACAATTCAAGGTCTTTTAAGAATGTGCGCCTGTCGTGTAACTAGACCACTGTTAGATTCGGTTGAGTGAAATGGTTCTCAACATTCAGAACTTTTGGCAGTTTAACATCCGAGCACAACGACTGTGCAGTGCCAAGTTTCTGCCACGAAAACCTGGAAGTAGCGTTCACCTTGTTCTGTAACCGGTGTTTGGAAACACGTAATTGCGCTTTTCATAGTACATGTCGAGGGCGAGAGCCTCGTTTGACGCTTAGCGAACTTGAAATTGTGGTTTCGCCAACCCCACCCTCGGGATTTCGATGATGACTTTTGGCTGCATCTTGATTTCGGGCGGAGTGCGCTACGGTACAACGATTTTGAGAAATATTTAGAGTAAGATTACTAAGTTCGGAACGCAGTGCTGACAGCGCTGAAAATGTGAGTCTAATGGATGTCATGAACTCCAGCTAAATTTTGGGAATAAAGGAGTGCCTTCCTTTTCCCCAAGAACGGACAAGATGTTGACGGCGTCAGAGTGTGATGGGGTGGGTACCTATGACTAAAATTGTTGTTTCATACTTTTGAGTTGGGAAATTGAAAGCAGATGATGAGATGGTGGTCCTGTGATGTTGGTGCTCTGAGTGATCATACTTGCATCAGAGCGCCGATTCAGGATTGTGACCGAAGATGGTTAGCCGGAATCCTAGTGCGATTTGTCTGCCTATTGGTGTGCATACATAGCGACTCAACTTACGATATTCGTACGGGCAGCTCGTTGTTGTGGCGCGTCCCCGAGTGACGAGTAGCAATTGAATGAATCCGAGCCTCGCTTCATTTGCTTGACGGTGCGCTTAGGTGATTTAAAATACTATATTTGTAAAAAGTAACTACTAGTTAAAGTTTTAGTGTCGCAAAGTCAATGCACACCTAGTGCAATGATTTAATTCACTCCAGTTGTATCATAGTTGTAATAGAAAACATTTTACACTTGAATGATTTGAATTCCGACCTATCATACCATCAGCTGCGCTAGACTAATCTTACTGCACATTTGAAAAAGAAAGAGTCATAATTTAATTTGGTATAGTTTATAAGATTCCAAGTGGAAAGTATAAAAGAGAGAAATTTAATAATTGTCGGTAAGGTTGTTAAAAAACAGTTTATGACGCACACTGACTCCCCTTGCCTCGAAAATGTAAGTTAGGTGGCACTCATCATTTCAAAAAAAATGTTGGAAAATGTTCTCACGTGGATAGTGGTAAATGAATCTCGAGGAAAAACTTGAAGTTTTGCTTGGCAAGTGAAATTAAGTTGAAAAATGTTGTGTATGATTTCTGTCAGTTTAAATTCTCGCGTGCTGTCGCGCGTAATATTAGTTGTTTCAGCATCGTGGCTTACGCTTCTTCAACACGAAGATGGAATTTTATCATTTGTGCTACATGATCTCAGTATAGGTATTAAAGTCGTGCAAATTTATAATTGCAATTTCAAGCCTAACAACTCATGACAACCGAAACGTAATTAATAATTTTTTTAAACAAATAGTTCACTACAGATTTAAGGCGTGTCAAGAAGTTTTTCTTGAAAATTCCCTAAGCGACATTAAGTACTCAGAGCTTCGTTTTTCAAAAGCTAGTAGGTATTGAAGTCTCTGAAAGTACTGATGGATTTTACTCTAGTGCTTTTACGACAATGTTGAAATGTATCTTGTCGTGCGAAGCCTGTTCAGTTTGGAAACATTTCTAGGTCGATTAAGCTATGATTTTAAATTTACTTTCGATGCGGTAGATGATAAACTGAAGAGATGAATGATTTCAAGTGACTATTAAGTATACTGTGTATAAACAGTTTTTTTGAGTATTTTGTGCATCTGCTTCTCATTTACACGAGAATTTTTGTATGAAGAATATTTAGAAAACTACCTCAATTTTATCAGAATAGCTGCAAATATTCTATACTCTTTCGGTTCTAATCAAAATATGATACCACCAATATCCAGTCATTGATATTCGAAAAATATAATCTTTGTCGCCCAAATGGCTCATATTTTTTCGCACAATCTCGTTGTGAATTTCCCTTGATTGATATTTGGACTCCAAATTTACCTAAATTAGAAACCCTAAAACACCCAAGAAATAAAAACTGCTGCGAAAACTGCACGCGATAAAACTGTTGAACTTTAATAATCTTTTTTGATAGAAATAAAGTTTCGTAGCATCAAAATGAAAAGTCATATCCGGCAAAACTGAACACTTGATAGCAAAACGCACTTTTACAGCTATAAAAATTGATTGATCATCTGCGTTTCATAGAGTTGGGTCGAATGGATTCTCCCGACTAACTATTATGGGTCGACACTTGGTGGCTTCGTACGAGAGCTGCTGTATTGCATGAAAACGACTGGGGTTAAATGACCCGTCGTGTTCAGTTATCACCTCTGTCGTGGTCGTTTTCTGTTATGCCCCGGGATAGACTCCGTAAAACGATGCAATGGCCCACCATTTCCAATTCTGCTTCGTCATAAACGGGTATGAAAATTAAAAAGCTCGGGAGATATGCTGTGAATTCAAAAATACCACGCAGATAAAAATCCGTTCGTGTTTTTCTAAGAAATTTTAGAGGCAAATTTATTTTTATCGTAATCGAAAACTAATGATGGTGTTACTAACGATTATTCAATTCAGTGAGAATTGGTATTTCCGACATGCAGAAAGAATAGAATGGGTGAATATGAACTTCTAGTTTCAGTGATTTTGTCTTCTTCTCGAATTCCCCTCTTGCCTGAATCAGAGCTCCAGCTGATCCAAAACAGCACTCGGAATGGAAGTCCCTAAGGAAGTATGTTTCCACTGCATCATTCATAGCGTGCGGGCACCTCTCAGAATTTTTTCTTGGCTGCGTAGTTTCGAAAGCCCGGCGAGTTCTCTGTTCATTCTATAGAGCTGAAATGAGTTTTGTTTCGTATGCAGATGAGGTAAATAACGTGAGCGCAGGAAAACAAAAAGTCGTCACAAGAAAATAGGAACACACGTTCTCGTAAAAGATTATTTCCCATAAAACATGCCTTTATAAATTCCTAATGTTTATGAATATTATGCTCCTCGTTATTCCAGGAGACGTTTTCTAAAATGAAATTGAGTAAATCCTACCGATCCATTTGACCAGGAAGACTGCCAGTGCTGTCGAACAGAGTAATGTGAGAGTTACACATGGCATATTTCTACTAGAGGCAGTGAAAGGCGCCTTTGACTCAAGAATTACTGTTTCTCTTACTGGTATTTGATATTTTAATTCATTATTCTTTAAGTCATTACTATATATAAGAACTCCCAGTGGTTTCAACTAAAAATTCTAACGTTCTAAAAAGACTGTGAAAGAAACATCTTAAGACTTTCAAGATGTGGTTGAATTTTAACTGCCCTAGGTTATTAATCGAAATTCTATAGTTCTAAAAAGACTATGAAATACAACATCTTAAAACTTTCGATAAATTATCTAGGGCAGTGAAATTTCACGCTAAGAATTCTTCATGTGCAAGCTTTTTTAATTGCCAGACACATGAAATTTCGTTGCTCTCCCAGTTTTTAAATGACACAAATGTTGTCGGGTCTCCAGCTTTCTTACTCGCTTAGATCGTGGACACTTTATGTATGATTAATTTAACCGCTTAGCTCAAAGTTTTCCACCGTCATAGAACTGCAAGGTTCTAAAATTCTCTTGATAAAACGATGCCAGGTGGTCAATACCTAATGACAGCTCGAGACCAAACAAAGCTCACTGGATTGAAGCAAGTGAAGCATGCTAACTCAAATACAGTTAACAGCTTCAAAATGTGTTTAACTTGCGCATAGAAAGTCTATGGATCGCTATGAGCTTATAAAAGCTAATAGTTTAACAATTTGATAATCGCAAGTTTGGGTGTTTGAATCATTCGACCTGAGCCAGAGTTATTGAGCGAGAAACTATGATTTTTGAAAATGTTATCTATTCGTTTGACCTCGATGATACTACAAGAAATAAGATTTTCACTTTAAATAGATATTTCTTCGGGGTGAAAAAAAGGCATTTTCAATAACTAGCTTAAATCAAACCATCATCCACCCACCACTCGCAAGTCTTATTTCGAAAATAAAACAAACAATTACTATTGTATCACATTTTGTCAGTTGCTTTGTGATCTGTCCATCTAGAAAAAAAATTCATTTATTGTACACTCCCACGTCATGTCTCAACGTCGATTTTAATTAATGTTCTTGATGCCTTTGTGATATGCAGAGATGAAGTAAGTCAAAGTGTGTGACGTACACAAAATTTTCTGGCAGGAAAATGTTAGCATGACTTTATTATAGTGGAACTGCAGTACAAGCCCCTAAATTGTGTCAAACCATTCGCAGAGACCACTTTTTTTCACGCTTCACTAAAGGTAATCAACCTTTATTTGTGTAGGCGACAACGATATGCTCTTACATTTCAACAGTGAAGATATTTCAAAACAAGCATTGCGACCAGGCATCTCGGATAACAGTCTGTGGTGTTCTCCCACAGGCTGCAACACGCTTCGGGCAGACTTTGAGCTATCTTTTTCGTGATAGGATAGCCCGAAGCGAGTGCCTGAGGTACAACCGTATTCGGCAGGATATGGACAACACGGGGGTAACACGGTAATTATATTGGTGACTGTTAGGTACACGGAACACGGACCATTACACTGGGCCCTCGGTGACTACTATGAGCACTGTTCGTTACTCGTAATTTACGTAATGATTGGAACACAGCACTAATACGTGATGGTTGAAATACAACACTATTCTAGAAGTACCTAATGATCGAAACACAATCCTATGTGAGAATAGTACCAATATGTGGTGATTGATGTACAATACTATTCGAGAATGACATAAATTGAAACACAATCCTATGCGAGAATAGCACAAATACGTGATGATTGAAGCACAATCCTATTCGGGAATGACGTAATGATTGAAACACAATCCTATGCGAGAATAGCACGAATACGTGATGATTGAAGCACAATCCTATTCGGGAATGACGTAATGATTGAAACACAATCCTATGCGAGAATAGTACTAATACGTGATGATTGAAATACCATCCTATTCGAAAATGACATAAATTACGTAATGATTGAAACACAATCCTATGCGAGAATTACGTGACGAATGAAACAAGCACCAATAGCGGGTAACGTCCGCGAGGACGCTACTTACGAACGCAGCGGCGAGGCGTGATGATTGGTGCTACGTCGTGCGACTGTTACGAACAGGTCAGCTGGTGCTAGCGGGGCGCCGAGACGAGGCTAGTCAGCTGGGTCGGGCCCAGCCGCCACGCGGGTCACCGTTGTAGCTGGTAAGTAGCTACGGCGAGGCTAGCCGGCTGGAGCGGGCGAGAGATGTCGTAGAGAGGCTTGGCCGACGACGCCGTCGCGGGGCGTTGCAACGTGACTTTTTTTAAGGCTTTGAAATACCTTGAAGCGTCAAGACGCTACTGGTTTAAGACCTTGCAACACCTTGGGGTGTCGATAGGCAGGGCCGGTTTCCGGAGCTTGGTGCAGGAACGCGAGAGACAAAGTCGATCTCGGAAGCTAGATGCAGGAACACGAGGCGGGTGCTGGAGATGTGACTTGAACGAGGACGAGGGCTTGAGTTAGTGCGAGCCTTGTTGGGGTCGCTTTATGTAGGCCTCGAGTGCAAGCCTTGAGTCCGGGCGTGAGTCCTGATTGGTCGCGAGTTTGTGGGCCTGTGGTGCTGGAGGCAGGAAGCCGTTGTAGCTTACGGGCACCTTTTCTCATAGTCGCGAGGCGGCTTCTCTCAGGTCCCGTGTTTGGTTGACTAGGCGCTTCGGGTCCGGAGGTGCTCTGGAACGGATGCGGTTGTAGTCTGGAGGCAGCTTTTCTCAGGTCTTGTGGAGGTCCGCGGCTTGCCGCTGGGATCACCACAAGTCCTTTGTTAACAAAATTTGGCCCGTAATAATTCGGAAGTTAAACGCCATCTTCTCGACAAAATTCTGTCGGAGTATTCGGCAGCATTGGCTATTCCAAATTTATGAGGTTAGGTCGTTAAAACTCCGCACGCTTCCTGAACATTTCGGGAAAACGCGCTCACAAGCTGCGAGCTCATCAATCGACAGCGTTTTACTCCTTTTTTCACGAGTTTTACAGTTGCTAGCTGACTAATATGGAGTGTAATAGGAAAATGCATTAAAGTAAGCTAATGATATAAAGGTCAGAGTATTAACAAATTGCCTCGACTTCCTGTCTTTTTATGAATGAAATAGAGGCACATGACCTCATTTTGAATTTTCTAACTTCCTCGACCAGTTAAGTAGCTATCTAATTAGAAATTACTCACGAAATCGGCATCGATTTCTGATGAGGACTGCCAGTGTTTAGCGATAACTGGCGGTCAAGTTTTTTGTCAATATCATGTGTGGCAATCGACGGCGATCAGAAGCGGACTTTTCGATAGTCATCCGCTGCATGATAAGTCTTTAGTATTCCATGCCGTATTGGTCAGTTTTTTTTTCAATCCTTAGAGTAAATAATTGTGCTACAAAATAGCTATTTGCACTAAGATATCCTAAACATGTTTTTAAATTTGTGTAATGGATTTAATGATTGTTGAAGCTGATTTATCAGGTCATACCATAAGTTCTGTCTGTTTTTTACTAGTATGATGAAGAGGGTAAAAACATATCAAGCGATATTCATTTATTCAACAACATATTCTATATTGTTCGTATCAATTCCTGACCTCCTATTAACCAATTTTTTAATTTCTCATTCATAGAAGTTTTTGGCTCTGAGATGCGATTAAAATTTCATTAATGAAATTCCTTAGTTTCGATATTTTTTATTTACTGAGGCTAACAATGAATCACGGAAAGTCTTACTGGAGGCAAAGGAAGAAAATCAAGAGTTGTAAATAATTTTCTATTATATACATACGTGACGAAGCAGTTTTCTCCAAACTTTTGAGTTGACCTCTACAGGAAAGCATTGTTAGCAATGATGGTCTTTTCCTTTCATACCTCATTTGCAAGGATTTTCAATAAGCTAGACTAAGAAAACAGATTTGTAGTGGGATAACAGGTTTCTACACGTGTGTTTCAATTTTAGGACAGAAACGTGAAGAAGACAGAGAAAGGTTTCCCTTTGATACGTTGGGTGTTACACTCCAGTATCTTCAGACTCTTCTACAGATCCTTCAAACTTGACGGGCGAATACTTTGCTTTCGCATCATTTTCTTCCTTGATTTAACCTGGACACTCACTTCGACTTCGCGTTCGGAGTTTCTGTTCCTCTATTCATGAAGGAAAAAGCTTAACCCTTCACTGCATGAATTATTTTACGAAAAAGAAAAAAAATTTTACGTGCTTGGAAACTCTTTAATAGACATCCTTTTAACATATTAAATCACAAAAAAAAATTCATTTTTTTATGTATTTCTCATTATGTGTCATATACGACACAACACGAATATCATGTCTTCAAGTATGAGGTATGAGTCGTTTATGACACAAATATTACAGACATTGTTTACGAGTTATTTTACTGATATAAACTTTTGAATCCCTTATATATCCATTGGAATACATAATGCTGAAAAAATTACAAAAAAAACACAATACTAAAATAATTCTCCTTGGAACGTTTTGTAACTAAGTTTTCTTAGGTTTCACAAAAATCAGTTTTTCATGTTACATGAAACTTTTGGAAACAGTTGTTTTCAAGTTTCAGGCAAAGATGCACAAGACATTTGGAACACATTACGTTTGACTGCAACTTGCAGTCTGGCATTTTACAGCGTTGGCGTTCATTTTTTGGCTGAGGCCAATGATGAAAGCCGTCTAAGCGAACATTCTTCACAGAAAGACGGGCAGTGGGTCCTCGTTTTCTTTTAGCCTCTATTAATTGCTCAGTGCTAGCAGAAGGCCTTCCTCTTTTCTTGGTAGGATTGATGCCCACTTTACACATCCCTTCTGCAACTTCAACTCGGAATTCTGACAAGCGCATGTCATCTCCGTGCACCTTTCGAAAGATCAACCAGGAATTCACAACAGTGATATCCAGTAGATGATAAAATAATCTGAGGTACCATTTTTTGGATCTCATCTTGTTTTTGTGTCGACCGATGGGGCTGTCTAGGAGATCTACCCCGCCCATGTGCTTATTATAGTGTTTGACAACATCGGGACAATTGACATGTACGTAGGCCTTCTTCTTGTTGTCAAATCTTCGCACTTGAGACAGTGGCTGTTCCCCAGCAAAAGTTGACAGGAAAGTAACAACCTTGTTGTCTTTCCATGAAACACAAGAAACCTCAACTCCATCTTTGTGAGTGACGAATTCTTGCGAATAGCCTCTCTCCTGTTTTTTCATGTCGTGCTCAGATATCATTTTGTTGTTAGGAATTCTATTAGACCTAACGGTACCAAGAGCCAGTATCCCTTCATTTGCAAGATACAGCAGCAATCCAAAGGAGGTGTAATAATTGTCAAAGTACAGCTTATGGTTTGCATTCCTTGAAATTTTTCGACTTAGTCTAACTACGATATTGCTTGAAGCTCCAAGGTCAGGTTCTCCGGGTGCTCTGTTCTCACTGTTGTTTTATTGTCCAGTATAAATTTCAAAGTCGTAGGAATAGCCTTCAACGCCGCAAAGTACAAACAATTTATACCCCCATTTGTGAGTTTTGGATGGCATGTATTGCTTCAAATAACTTCGAGCTTTTGTGGCACAAATTTGTTCGTCGATTGAAAGACATTCTTCCATGGGAACTTTCTCAAAATTTTTCTTTAGGCTGTTGATGACTGGTCTGAGTTTGAAAAGTCTATCGGGATTTGGATGGTCTCTTGGAACATATTTTGAGTTATCAGCAAAGTGTAAAAAGTTCCTGATCTTTTCGAAGCAGTTGAGGGACATTGTTTCTTGAATAAGCTTGTTGCCCATGACGCTGCTCCAATAATCCCTGAGGCATGGCACATGTACGTAAGACATGATGATACAGATCCCAATAAATTTTTGAAGATCAAACTTATCAATTTCCAACCCTTTAGTGGGATTCTTCTGAGCACTGAAAATGAGAGTTTCTTCAAGTATCATTGAAATCAAATCATCAGTGAACAAGAACTTGAAGCAATCATAAGGAGTCTCTAAATTTGTCATTTCGAAGGTTAGCTGATCACTTCCCTTGAATTTCACGTGCTCATCCGGTATCTTGAAATTTTTCTTCTTCCAAATTACACTTCTAAAAGAGCTTACTCCTTTAGAATCACTGTTCCCAACTTTCACACCGGGTGGATTTGTTTCAGAAATGGATATACAAGTTTCATCTGGGATCAGAGTGGAACCATTGTCTTGAGTTACTGTTATTGATGTTTCAATCTGTTCTTGCGATTGTCCAACTTCAAAAAGAGCTTCATTTTCTTTTAGATCCAATTCCAAGTCCAAAGCTTCATCCAAATCTAGTCCATCTTCACTTTCTTCCCCCACCTCCATGACGAGGACCCCAACTTCATATCGTGAACGTCCACTACGAGTTCGCATATTCTGCAAATTAAAACTCAATAAATATTTATTTTCAGAATGATTACACACAATATCATTTTATACTTCATGTTATGCGACAGTGTTACATTTTTTTACAAAATTATTAGGATAGAAAAATGTGCAAGTGTTTTGCATCTATCGCCCATTAAATATTACAATAATATTAATGTAATTTTCTAAATTCTAGTTTCAACGTACTTTAGATATGTGTTATGATATTTAGCAATATATAAATAGTCTAAAAAAGCTAAAATTAGTAGTAATAATCAAAGAATACATGGGTTTGTTGCATTTACGACACAAATTTGACCCGATGAGAAATATACAGCAAAATCGTGTTGTCCCATATATGAAACAAACTGAGAAACTATGCATAAAATAAATTTAATTGATGTATTCTTTATGTTTCTCATCAAAGAATCAAATAATTAATACTTATACACAAGCCTAAATTTTTACTTACCAATATATTGCGGGATACTGCTGCTATTCCAAAAATAATGGCATTGCTGCAAGCAACGTGTGCACTCAGCAGTGATGGCATCCAAACTAAGCTCTACCGCTAGAGGGCGGTGTTGAACACGCGTCGTACGCATTTATTTTGTGTACGGTTTATCTCGTTAGCGATACAAACCGTAGAAATGCCCCTGTCACAAATACGTAGTTATATATACGATGAAATTAGGTATGTGTCATATTCGACACACCATGCAGCGAAGGGTTAAATAGACTCAAGAATTAGATATTTGTGACAGCAAGAATATGAACATCCTATCTTTGACAAATGTTTACTTCTACATCGTATGTTTACATCGTAAGCTTACTTTTCCAAGCGCGTCATTTCGAGGGATTATTGTGAGATTGTTCACGGGTTCTTCCATGACACGAATATCCTTCTAGAAAAAATTATTGCGCTGACCTCACTGCATGGCAAGAAGCGATACTCCGCGAAACTGAGGTCGGACCTTTTGCTGCTCGCAAAATGGAAAATACGTGGTTCATCAACATAACTTTTCATTCATCTTCAGCTATTTTGTCATTGATGCTCAAGAGGTTTATAGCGAATGCAATTGAAATCATCCCATTTTTGTTAACGCACCCGTATTCGAACTAAATAGCTTTTCTATAGAATTTAGAAGAATATTTTTCATCCAGAGTGCAATACTCTTATTTGAAACAAAATAAAAGCTGTTCAGCGCCCATTTAATTAGAGATATTTTACTTAATGCAGAAGCAAATTCTGCTATGTTTCAGAAGAGCTAATGTGTCGCTCTTTTGTGAAGGTGTAACTCTGATTAAAAAAGTTTGATATTCCTGACACACTTGGGCGTGTCATGCCCTTATCACAAGCCCGGCACACAATTGTGCGTCATGGAAGTACCACAACGAACTATTGTTAGTCTTGTGATAAAATATTTAGACCAGCCAGAACACTCATTGAGAAAATCTACGGTAATTCAAACCCAAATTTAACTTACTCATGCTGTCAATTTTTTGCATTATATGTAGTCTTAAAATGATAATATATTTACATAGACTCAATGAATGATTTATTCCTTCTGAAGAAGGTATGATAGATTGATAAATCTATCATTAATTCAATATTTCAGTACACAAAATACAACACATGAAGAGCCATTGATTCGTAAACTTTCCCACCTTCTATAAAACACTTCAAATTGTTATATGATGGCTATTAAAATTTCTTTAGAAATTGTATCGACATCAATTTATTCATTCAATTGAATTAAAAATTTATTTTCAATAGTTTACCGATAACCACGTTAAATGAATTTAATCGAATAATTTTAAATAATAGGACGTCTATTTGCACTTGTTAAATGAATAAAGACATGATTTAGTAAATTGTGATCCAGAATGAGTAAAATACTTTAAATTCATCAAATATAGTCTAAAGTAAAATTTTTAGTTTTTGAAAAAGCCTACATGACTACGAAAAAAGTGTTCCCAGGAGAGGATGGCCCAATTTTTTATCGAAATTAGGGAACTCACTCTGCACTCAGAAACCACAAAATTAGAAGAAGCTTATGAAACAAGACAAAAGTTGAAGAAAAAGTAGAAGTGCTGAAAATGAGGCAAGCGAGGTGCAAAAAAGTAGTTCGTTGCAAAAAAAGCTTTTTCATTTCAACAAAAGGAAGCATACTTGACCTCTAGCTGGTGTCACGAGAAGTGTTTCCCTTCACCTCCTTGTTAACAATTCATTAACAAGAAGATCAGGTTCTCGGAATAGAGGAATGGCACACCTCCAGGCTATATACACAACACAAATTAAATGAATTATCATCGGCAATTACAGCACATATACTAAAATAAAGGTACTCACCGGGGATCGCTGACCCACTTACGCAGCGCATTTTCTGGGCGCCCTCCTTGGTGTTACAATTGATCGTTTCTAATATGGTGGGGCATGATACACAGGATGAACTATGCTTAACATTTATAATTTCCAGTTATACGTCATACAAACATTAATGAGCGCACACACAATGAATGGTGTTAGGAATAATGCTAATTAAGTAATGAAATCAAATAGCATACGTCAAATGACTTACATCACATAATTACATAGAAACATTGGCTGGCCAGCCTTTAACCGCAGATTGCTTATGCATCCAAACTCAACACAACTAATGCCTACAATGTCTCAGCGCCCCCAGCAGCCCAGTAGGCGAAGGTCACTTCAACCACAAAATGCGTCCGCGACTCGCTTCAGTTCAAAGGCCTGTCTTGTGCACTGTTCAGAAAATGTCTAGTGATAACGTCATCTTGCTCATTACGTTTCAGCATGTTCACACGTCGATTCCCTTCATTCGAGCTGATCAATCCTCAGATGTATGACTGAATAACCGTCCCGCCTGTCAAAGATAAAAATTTAACTTGTTACTTTTTAAGCGCATCAATGACTGAATGACAATGAATTATCGCAATATTTATCTCAACAATATCTTTACTCTTTCTTTTTTTTTTTAAGAAATGCATCTCTTACCCTCCCTTCTAGTGCAGCATCTCCATGTTCCATCAATAACTCCCACGGTGGGTTATGTTTTGATAAATCTCCCCTTTGTGAACGTGGTGACGCGAACACGTAAAATTTCTGCAAGTGAAACGAGAATGTGTTACTTTCTGGATTACATTATAGCGTGAAACTTAGTATAATTTTCAATATAGCCACTTTTCTTATTATTGCATTAAGCACGCTTGTTATTGTGAACACACCCGCGTTTCTTGGTTGCACCTCACGTTACGGTTACGCCGGTCGAACTGTCCATTGTTCCTCCGACGCCTTGAGCCCTGGCGCATTCTCTTCGAGGGTTGAGAACTCTCACCTTCGGCCTATGAGAATCTTAGGAGCCTCGGAGTGCCCGCCTACCTCTTTTCTAATTGGTAGTGCCGCCGCTTGCCTTTATTTCTTTCTTAGCATCATTTTTCTTCTCACGCTCAGCTCCTTCGAACCGACCGTTGGTTTGCCGACTCTCTCGGTCTGAGTGTCTCGATTTATCTTTGACTACAAGGCGACTTTGTTCGCCCTTGGGTAGGCATTTTTCGACCGTATCGAGTTTCCCAAGGCTCGCTCGCATAACCACAACATAGGCCCCTCCAGAAACAAGACACACTGTAAACATACATCGTTTGGCTCTCGCACCTTATCCTAACATTGCTGAGTTGAAAGAAAACATACAGGCGTAAAAAACATACATGTTGAAGCGACATAAAACATTCATGTTGAAGCGACCCCTCTGGCTGCTGGGATTATCTGAGACATTTCAAGACACAACTTTTTACGTAAGCACAAATTTGTTACATTACACACACTTACAAGAATTTTCATTTTTAATTCGCAAATTTTGATCATTCTGAACATATTCTCGACAGGACGGCCCTCCTAGAGTTAAAAAAAAATTGGCCTGACAATTTTTTTTTTGCATTAGCTTTCAGCTATTTATTGAATAATAAGTACTACAGTATGCAGCCAATATAAGACACACATGGTAAATTCTACTCAAGCACATTATCATCTAAACTTTGTTCCGCAGAAACAGGGTACCTTACAATTAACACTACAATCATTACTATCAGCCACAGCGTGATATATTGTGTCGTGTTCTTCTAACCGATGTGTCTGTTTTTTCCCGCCGAAGTAAAGTGCGTACTAAATACTTGAGTACTTAACCCTAATAAAATTCACAAAATTTCACGGGCACCTTTCCCACTCCTCAGACATCCTAAAGTATCGATGATTTTATGTCTCGTAGTTTCAATTTACGCTTGCGTTTTCTGTTCTCCAAATCCTTGCCGCTGCAGTTGACTATTCGATGTCGATTCCTTTGGTATAGTTGACGAATTTGCTCTCTTTCCATGCTTCTCTTCTGCCATTTCAATAGCTTCACACACGCGTTGAAGATGGGTACTTAATTTCATGAGGAAGTCTTGCGAGCCCCATATCCAGACTCGTATGAAATTTCTATACACCACACTAACTTCACGATTCCATTCTGTAAGATGTATCATTATCACGATTCAAATTACCACCAAATCATGTTAAGTGCAATGTTTCACATATATTTTATGAGGTTTATTCAACTCAGTTTTTTAATCGCCAGATTACTCATGAACCTCGATTCGTTGATCAGACAAATCGATACGTAAGTAAGTTATATTGATCTGGCGGAAAATACGAGTCGAATCGTCGATAATTTCCTTCACTGCAGTTTCCCTTCGCGATAGGGTTCTGCATCCTACGAAGTAATCCTGAAGAGTCCGAGGTATATCCGGCGGTGGTATCCTGTATGCGCGGTGGAATCCAGTGGAACTCCTCTCAGTATTCCTCGATTTCGACGTAGAATCTCAGTATTCCTTGACATCGACGTATAAACTCTGGCAGACACCAGCTCATATTTTTATTTTCTCCTAGTAACCACTATTATTAGTGCGAGAATTCCATGGGTTCATATTCTTTGAAGACCGTACGTATCATTCAAAGGCTATCCGACGTAATCTCTTTTAATTTTTATTTCACGTATAAATAGAGATGCCTAAAATGCGGCTTCAATATTCCAATGTGAAAATTTGCCTAGTCAAATTCACAGGAACTTGCATTCGAATTTCAGGAATGCCTCACCAGGCATAAATGTCACGACGCAAATTCCGAAATACTTAAGTAAATATCAACACTCAAGCACATAAAAGCATTGTTATTGTTTCATTTGAGTGCCCACTGTATAAAAGCATTTTTAAACGCTAGTACATCTCGGCACCCAATAATATCTCATGCTTTAATTTCGTTTTTTCTTCCTTCCTCATCCTGGTACTGCGGCGCTCTGTGGTGCTTTCCACTTCGAGGTGTCGAGTGCTGCTAATTAACATAATTAGTCGAGAAGTCCTTCCTGGCTCGGCCGTTCACTAACGATGTCCTCCTTACAGCCTGACCACTGGCGAGTTAAGCTATTACTGATGTCCTCCGCATTCTTCGAACATGGTGCGCGACCTCTGGCTGTAGCTCCACCGCAAGCGGCTCTGAGCTAATTACTTGTGCCTTCGGCATTCTTCAGAACAGGGTGCAAAATTTCCAGCCGTACATACATCTTTCGTCGTTTCCCACGGCAACGCTTGAATTTGGGCAATCCTTTTAAACCTCTCCAATACAGGTGCAATGTGTCCCCTATGTTGTGTTGTTGTTCTATCTTCTTCGTTCTTGTAAATAATTGCTAGTGTTCCACTTGAATTTCCTTGGTTTTGCTGCTTATATGAGCCGCATTCGTGTTATGCAATGTTCTGGCCTGGTTTCTGCTGAAGTACATACGACGCTAATCTACCAAGAAATTAATTCCTTAAGTCTGAAAAGAAATGTACTATACTTCTACATAGTAAGAGGAGAATAATTCCTTCCGGAATACCGTGTTTACGATATTCTTTCAGGGCAAGAGTAAGACACAGAGTCAGAAATTCAACGCTACAGTACAAAAGAATACGAAATTTTAATATGACGCTAAACTTATTTTCTCCGTTGTGAAAATGAACGGTCTAAAGGTATAGATAAAATCATCTAGCCTGAGATAGCCTCAGCCTAAGAACTTCTGATGAAACTTAATTCATTCGATAGAGCTCTTTCGTATGAAGCGCGTACGCTTCACGAGAAGCTGGCGAGAATATAAGCATCCTACAAAGGAAACAAAGTACTCCTCTTGAGAAACACACGAAGTTAACCTAATAAACGCTCAATTTCCCTTTACTTAGCAAAAGAGGAAATGAGAATTAAGCACAGTGTAAGATTAGATCACTCAACAAGATTTCCGTCCAGACGAAATTTCTCGTGAGCAAAGACAGTTGGAGTTACATAACCTATAGCATATTCCTATTGAACGAAGCATCACACTCTAGTGAGTGAGATTAGATTTAATTACAGCTAGAGTAACACAATTCTACTAAAGAACACATTTAGATTAAAGCAATACAACGCTAAAAAACTCACTTCTACGCAAGAGTTTTCTTAAAATTAAACACACAAGAACACATCCCGCAAAGGCAAGTTAATGCATGATTTCAGTCCTCCGCAGTTCGTTTCTAGTTGGCGGTTCACCTACACCGAGAACGCAAATTATAGCTCCGCTGTGTCCTGGCCGCCGCTCTCTCGTTCACGTGGTTTTCTGTTCTCAGCTCTTCATTTTCACTATCGACTGTTTCATATCCGGTTCCACTTCCTGGTTCAGCTGCGACGTCCGACGTGCCGGGAAAAGCCTCGCCCCGTAGGTAAGCAACTTTCAATCTATCCAAATGAACCCTTTCTTGTCGGTTACTATATAGTGCTTTGATGGTCGCATTTGTGGCATTCCTTTCAAGGACACGAAAGGGGCCTACCCAGTCGGTAGGCCACTCGTTTGCAGCTTCGGCCTTTCCTGTCGGATTGTGCAATAACACAATATTTCCGCTCTCCACCTGGTTGTTTTTCACACCTCTTTCCTTCATTTGCACCGACTTGTCGTGTGACGCCTTGGATTTGGCCTTCACCACCTTGAACGCATTGTGAAGTCGGGCGCTCACCTCTGCACTGTAGTTGTCCCCAAGAGAATAATCCATGCGAGGTGTTTTCAGCCAGTCAACAACAGGAATTTCTGCGTCCCTACCAAAAAACAAATAATACGGAATTTCTTCAATTACACTTTGATAACTTGTGTTCAGCGCTAGGCACGTCCAAGGAAGTGCATCAGGCCACGAAGATTGATCGTTGGCGGCAAGGTGTGATAAAACAGTCTTGATATTCTGATTTTGCCGTTCGGTCATTCCGTTGGATTGGGGATGATATGCTGAAGTGTTGTAGTATTTTATTTTCAATTTTTCACACACATTTCTGAACAAAGCTGACGTGAACTCGGTACCCCTGTCTGAGATGAGAGTCTTGGCAGTGCCGTACGTAGTAACGAACTTAGTCAACGCTTTCGTTACTTCCTCAGTGGTCTTGCTTCTGAGCGGAAACGCTGCAACATATCGACTAAAGTGATCGACCACGGTTAGGATGTACTTGTGTCCCTCGTTCGAGACAGGCATTTCGATTAAATCAACGCCTATTCTGTCCAGAGGCTTGTCAATTTCAGGGAATGAACCCATGCTAACACAAATGCGATTGTTGATTTTACGTTTTTGACATTGCATGCACGAATCGACGTACTTGTTAACGTCACGCGCCATGTTAATCCAGTACCCGAATTCCATGAGCTTTTTCCACGTTTTAGCACGACCTTGGTGTGCACCAATTGTGCTATCATGCGCTAACGTTATTGCTGCTTCTCTCAGAGCGTCTGGCACCACGATCAGGTGCCTTGTTCTGTTAGGCTTTCGTTGCGTCTTCCTGAAATGTAAGATGCCTCCGTCAGTGAAGATTTCGGATTTCAGAGCGAGACTTGGAGCGTCCCCTGATTTGTCACCTTCAAGATACCTCAGAACTGGCCCCCAAACAGGATCCTTCAATTGTTCTGCTCTCACATTTTCTTTCTGCAACTTACTTTCCGCCTCTTGTACATTGGGAGTTTCATCTAACATCGTCGTGACGAACACTGTTTTAGGTGCTTCGTCGTCTGGATTTTCTTCTTCGTTGTCGTTCGCAATATTTCTCGACAATGCGTCGGGCACCACGTTCTGAGTTCCTGGCCGATAAATCACCTCAAAATCATATTGAGAGAGTGTTAGGGCCCATCTCATAATTCTGTTGTTTTTGGTATTTTTACCTTTGAACAAATATTTGAGAGCCGTATGATCAGTAATCACAACAAATTTATTGCCGTACAGGTAAGGTGAAAAGTGATTCACAGCGGCGACCACTGCTAATCCTTCCCGCTCCGTAATTGAATAACGTTTTTCAGCATCATTGAATCTTTTGCTGAAATATCCAATCGGTTGTTCCTTACCATTACATTTCTGAGCAAGGACCGCGCCCGCGCCCTCATTCGAGGCATCACAGCTCAAGTAATACGTCTCATTTAGAGAAGGCTTCTTCAGAACTGGAGCTTCTATCATGAGTTGCTTAAGTTTGCAGAAGGCTTGCTCGTGTTCTTCCTCCCACTTGAACCTTGCCCCCTTTTTTGTTAGAGCATTAAGGGGTGATTAAGGGGTGCAGCTGTTGTAGCGAAATGCGGAATGAACGGCCGGTAGAAGTTGAGTGCTGCGACGAACGAGCGCACTTTACGTGCGGTAGTCGGCCTAGGGTAACTCTGCATTGCCTCCACGTTTTTGGGGTCTGGAATAAGTCCCTCACGACTGATGTAACATCCTAGGTACTTTACTTGTTTTTGTGCAAATTTGCACTTGTCCAAGCCTATTTTTACTCCGGCACATTGAAACTCGTGCAACACTTCCCTTAAATTTTCTAGGTGACTCTCAAAAGTCATAGAGTTAACGCACACGTCGTCCAAGTAAATAGCGGCGAATTTTCCAAGTTGCCTTTTCAGAACATGACAAATTACTCTCTGGTACACTGATGTTGAGCACTTAAGTCCCATAGGTAGCCTAGAGAACTCGAAGTTGCCTTGTCGAGTCTGAAATGCCGTGTATTGCTTACTTTCTTCATCTAGCTCAATTTGATGGAAGGCTGATTTTGCGTCGACAATGGAATAGTATTCTTTGCCAGCCACCTCCTCCAGTGTCCCTACAATGTGTGGAATCGGATAATGTTCGTTTATCACCCGCATGTTTACAGCTCGTAAATCAAGGCAAACTCTGTGGCCTCCTCCTGGCTTCTTTACGAGTACGAGCGGGTTTTTCCAAGCACTTGTACTCTCTTGCACAATTCCACCTTCGATCATCTCCGAGACCTTTTTATCAATAATTTCTTGGCTGGAGTATGGAATACGCCATCCTTTCGTTTGAATTGGCCTGTAATCACTCAGCAAAATTTTGTATTTCACTCCTTTCACATGGCCAATATCCATCTCGTCTGCACTAATCGTCTTGTGATATTCCTTCAACAGGTTCCTAACTTGTTCTTGTTTTTCAGCAACCAAGTGACTGAGGTCAAGCTCATCAATTTGCTGAAAGCGCTTCTCTCTGCGGCAATTTTCTGCTTCGCTATTTTCCGCATTGTTTTCTTCTGCAGTTGCATCTTCATTCGAGATTTCGTGGCATGTTGCAATTATTGCTCCTTCAGTCAGAGCGATTTCTTCGGCAAAAGGGTTAAGTACAGGCATCAAAACATACCCGTTTTGTACCTTTGCAGCGGTGGCTCCGACGTACGGCGCCCACTTAATTCTAGGCTCTAAAATTACTTCCTTCCCATCAAACTTGCCATCTGCTCGGCACTTTACCATGGCTTGCGTGCGAGGCTTCACTGTAATGTCCTCAGCCAGAGTTACAGATGCTTCTTCCCGCGTTACACACAGAATTTTCGGAGAAGCGTGTCCTGGTGCTGAAAACATGTTCACGTGAGTTCCAAAGAAGGATGCCCTACTATCTATCTATCTTTGCGTTGACTTTGTTCATTACTTCCACCCCTATTAGCAGGTCTCCTGGGAATGCATTTTCCTTCACAACAAAGCATCTCTGTACAATTTTCTGACCGTTAACTTTGATTGGCACATTAATCTTTCCCAGCACTGGTACGGGTTCCTCTCCAATTGTCTTTAATGCAGTGGATGTTCCTTTTACACTAGCATTTTTAATCCCCGCAACCACACGCTCTTTTACCAAGCATATATTTGCTCCGGTGTCAAGAAGTGCGGTAACAGGTGCACCATTCACTTGGAGTATTACGCTGGGATTTATTATAGGAGCTAACGGTCTCCTATTCCGTTTTTTGGCTGTCCTGCAAACTGTTGCACCCTGCAATCAGCCCTTAGGTGCCCAAATTTTCCACAGTTTACGCACGGCGGTGGCACTGTTCTATACTGGGCTAAGTCCACTGCAGGTGCAGGTGGTGCTTCCGAATGCGGCTGTGGCTTTCTTGCGTAGTATATTTGGTGCTGCTGACTCCTAAGTCTGCCCTTTTCGCTCCAGTGGGGTGCTTCATAATTTCCTCTTCGATGATAAGGAGAGTGTCGTGTCTGTCTGTTCCTTTCTCTCCAGGGTGGCACTTCCTGGCGGTACCCTCTAGGCCGTTGTGGTGAATGCCGCATCGTATGGCCGACACGTGCAGTCTCATGCTGTGGCCTCCTCTCGCTTCGCTGCGCTCTTTCTCTCTCCGGTTCCCTCTTCTCTGTCGTTTCCCTTGGCACTGGTACTATCCGTCGATTTTCCACCTCGATTGCCATGTCTCTCAGTTCTTGTTCTGTCGTAGGTCGCGCATCACTTCGAAATGGTCTTGTGATGTTCTCCCTTAATCCGAGCCACATCAAATCTACAAGGATTCGTTCCGGATGTTCCAGATAATTCTCGTTGTACAGCCTTTCCAGGCGCGTCAGGTACTCTGACACTCCTTCCCGGCTTGTTTGCTTCTTGGTTACTATTTCAAACAGCGCTTGAGTTGGATGTTCGACCTGGTCGTCGTAAGAGCGCAGCCAGTTTTCTGCTTCTCGTAGGTTCGTTAGTGTATCAATTATTTGATTGCATTCCTTTGCCTCTTGTGGACCTAGGCAAAGGAAGAAGGCTTTCACCTGCTCACTGTTATTCAGATTACCCGTCAAAAACTTCAATCTTGCCATATGTTCCCCCACATTATCGCCCCTCCTGAATTTAGCACCAATGGCCCCCACGCAACTCGTTACCACGGGCATGTTTACTGCTTCCTCTTCGGGTCGGGGTGGCGTTGCTGGCGCATTTCTGCGGTCGTTGTTCCTTCTCCCACGGGCAGGCATAGTGTTGATCTTCTCCAATTCACTTTCTCCAAAACTCAAAAATTTGCGATTACTCAAATGCTTTCCACACCTACTCACTGTAAAACTTTTACTGAAACTTTGAAATTAATTGAGTGAACACACCAGAATTTTCTCACTCAAACTTATCACTTTTATAACCACTTTCACTTTCTTGATCTATGTGGCCGTGTGCTTGCTGGCTTCTCCCACCGGAACACAGAAAATCATCACTACGAGACATGTACCTCTACTGAATTTCTGTACGTTTTGCACATGAAATAACTACGCAAAAAAAAAAAAAAACACAATGCAATACTACACTCACAAAATATTACAAAGCGATTGTGTTGATCTCACCAAATTCGGATGTCACGAGAAGTGTTTCCCTTCACCTCCTTGTTAACAATTCATTAACAAGAAGATCAGGTTCTCGGAATAGAGGAATGGCACACCTCCAGGCTATATACACAACACAAATTAAATGAATTATCATCGGCAATTACAGCACATATACTAAAATAAAGGTACTCACCGGGGATCGCTGACCCACTTACGCAGCGCATTTTCTGGGCGCCCTCCTTGGTGTTACAATTGATCGTTTCTAATATGGTGGGGCATGATACACAGGATGAACTATGCTTAACATTTATAATTTCCAGTTATACGTCATACAAACATTAATGAGCGCACACACAATGAATGGTGTTAGGAATAATGCTAATTAAGTAATGAAATCAAATAGCATACGTCAAATGACTTACATCACATAATTACATAGAAACATTGGCTGGCCAGCCTTTAACCGCAGATTGCTTATGCATCCAAACTCAACACAACTAATGCCTACAATGTCTCAGCGCCCCCAGCAGCCCAGTAGGCGAAGGTCACTTCAACCACAAAATGCGTCCGCGACTCGCTTCAGTTCAAAGGCCTGTCTTGTGCACTGTTCAGAAAATGTCTAGTGATAACGTCATCTTGCTCATTACGTTTCAGCATGTTCACACGTCGATTCCCTTCATTCGAGCTGATCAATCCTCAGATGTATGACTGAATAACCGTCCCGCCTGTCAAAGATAAAAATTTAACTTGTTACTTTTTAAGCGCATCAATGACTGAATGACAATGAATTATCGCAATATTTATCTCAACAATATCTTTACTCTTTCTTTTTTTTTTAAGAAATGCATCTCTTACCCTCCCTTCTAGTGCAGCATCTCCATGTTCCATCAATAACTCCCACGGTGGGTTATGTTTTGATAAATCTCCCCTTTGTGAACGTGGTGACGCGAACACGTAAAATTTCTGCAAGTGAAACGAGAATGTGTTACTTTCTGGATTACATTATAGCGTGAAACTTAGTATAATTTTCAATATAGCCACTTTTCTTATTATTGCATTAAGCACGCTTGTTATTGTGAACACACCCGCGTTTCTTGGTTGCACCTCACGTTACGGTTACGCCGGTCGAACTGTCCATTGTTCCTCCGACGCCTTGAGCCCTGGCGCATTCTCTTCGAGGGTTGAGAACTCTCACCTTCGGCCTATGAGAATCTTAGGAGCCTCGGAGTGCCCGCCTACCTCTTTTCTAATTGGTAGTGCCGCCGCTTGCCTTTATTTCTTTCTTAGCATCATTTTTCTTCTCACGCTCAGCTCCTTCGAACCGACCGTTGGTTTGCCGACTCTCTCGGTCTGAGTGTCTCGATTTATCTTTGACTACAAGGCGACTTTGTTCGCGCTTGGGTAGGCATTTTTCGACCGTATCGAGTTTCCCAAGGCTCGCTCGCATAACCACAACATAGGCCCCTCCAGAAACAAGACACACTGTAAACATACATCGTTTGGCTCTCGCACCTTATCCTAACATTGCTGAGTTGAAAGAAAACATACAGGCGTAAAAAACATACATGTTGAAGCGACATAAAACATTCATGTTGAAGCGACCCCTCTGGCTGCTGGGATTATCTGAGACATTTCAAGACACAACTTTTTACGTAAGCACAAATTTGTTACATTACACACACTTACAAGAATTTTCATTTTTAATTCGCAAATTTTGATCATTCTGAACATATTCTCGACACTGGGTTCTCACATCTTCCCCCAAGGAGCGCAAATTTCCTTGAACACTCGACTTGGATCCCGCTGAAGAGAAATAGGCTTATCCATGCCCACCTACATCAGCTGAAATGAACATTTTTCTATAAGAAATTTATTTTATTCGACATCGAAATAACGCTGTATTCAACAAATTATAATATTCGTGAGGAATTATTAATTACATTTTAATAGAATAAAATGTTTTCGAAGACCTGGTACAACTAACTGATTAAATTTTTGTTTTCCGAAATACTATTGCAAACAGTTCCATGTTATATATGGAATGTATATCAATTCCAAAGCTAAATTATTAAGCCTAAATACGGATGCCATAAAGAAAGTGAAACATGAAATTATTCAACACTTGTTGTAGCGCTTTAGTATAGTTTCTGAAACGTACAAACTCACGTAAAAGTTTTATTTTCCCCTTTTATTCACAAATGAACTCGTGTCTTTACTAAGTTTCAGATGCCTCACACAATAGGAGAAATTAAGTTCCATTTTATACAATTGAAAATATTGTAACAGCTTTTCATGCTCACATAAAAAATTTTAGTAAGTAGTATATCAGATATACTACTTCAGTTTGTCAACTTCAGCATTTCTACTCCTTAGTATATATAATAAAAGTAATAAGTATATTTTCAATTTCATTCACTCATAAATATGAAATTGCTTATTAGTAATCGCCCCTCAAGTACATAGCAAGAGTTATTATAAGGAAATAGAAGCGAAGAATAACATTTGAATAATTGTAATTAATTTTCAGTCAGAATTCAGATACGTTCTGAGAAACTAATTCTTCACCTTTAGTCTACAATATACTTGCGCCCCGTAGAGAACAAGAAGTCCGACATTAGAATACAATGACAGGTCAAATTTCATGCATTAATAAACTATTACAACACTTATGACAACACTTATGCCCATGATAAATTATCTTTACATAGTACAGTATTACCAAGCCATAAGGCCTTTTTCGCACGTACAAAATTCGAACAATATCTTTAAGTACACACTAATCAACTAATAATTAAACTAGCATTAGAGCAACGTGCTAGAAATGAAAATTAAATCATTTCATATTGTTACTACATATTCATATAAATCCAAATGCTTACGAACGAATGAAAAGCAATTTTATTTGCTCATTTTTGTTGAAAAAAAATACATCTTCAGAAAGATGATGGTTTACATCGTTGGAGAAAAATACGTTCCATTTTAATTGAGCAAAAATATTACAGAGCACCTACTCTAACGTATGCATTAAATTCTAAATCTGAAGTACAGCATAAAAAATTTATAGTTTCACTGTCAAACGCACAAAAATTGAACAACACGTGTTAATACTCTCAAATCCAGCTCCTGCTTGTTTTTAGAGTGATGAACTAATAATTAGATGCTTCAAAATTTGTTTGTACATTCCCGCAAAAATCCCGACACGAACACATAAAGTGGCGTCGCTTATTTTTGTTGTGTGAAATAGCTCGCGTTCTCGCGACGTTAACCCCGTGTGACAGTCGAGTCCAACGGTCCATTTTATCACGGTGGAAATGATGGTGCAATAACTTCCAGTACATCCATCTCAAATTTCTTGGTAATAAAAGGGAATCCATGAAAAGCCATCATTCTACTCTCATACGAAATATAAGTGTTATGAAAATTTCTATAAGTGTTACATGAAAATTTTGAAACCCTATATCTCAACATCGTAAATAAAAACAGAAAAACGAACCAGACTGTTTTCACAATATACATTTTCATTATGAGTTAGAATTCAAGCTAGCAATGTAAGAAAATGAACACTATCAAAGAAAATGTAAATAAAAATAAACGTTTCGACCTTAAATGTGCTGCTCACCACCGGGAAATTACATTCCTACCAGCATGCTTCGGTAATTGCTAACACATTATTATGTTAATTTTTCACAAATATCGCACTACGAGGGTAAGTTTTGTTTCCTAAATTGGTCTCTGAAGAGATGCGGATCACCCTATTGCAACACAATACTGCAACAAATATTAGAATGCTAGTGTACACGGCCCGCCAGAAATGACGGGATTCCATATTTTCTCTACATAAATCCTCTACATGTGGATGACAAACAAATATATCCATCATAATTGAACTCGCGATTGTAATATTCTTGCACTTATGTACTGGTGAAACTCGTATCTCAGACATGGCTGTCAAGCATCCTTCAAATCAAATCAAAGAAGCTGTTTCTTAAGAATCGGACACCAAATAAATGCACAAATTTGTAAATAGACCAACACACCAAGGGTGTTATTAGGCAAGATAATGACACTTAGAGCACGCTTCAGCCTGTATTTCAACCGGCAAAATGATTCTCCATCAATCCTTTGAGTCCGATTTTGTCATCAAGCAAAACATTGAACTCGCTCGTTCTTCCAGGAAATCTTAATCCATAACAAGTGGAAGCACCGTGACATTAAAGGCTTTCATGCAATTTTAGCTCTTAAATTGGAAAAATCGCTCGAGCTCATCGACTTTATTCCTCAGAAAGGAAAAATGAAAACATGTCTCCTCAGTTCATTTATCAAGTCGAAATATTTCCGTCAGTTTACGTCCCTCGGAGCAGACGGTAAACAATTTTTAATGATCCTGCAGCTCGGCCAGTCAGCGAAAAGTCTTCATTGCAACGACTTCGGCGTTGAGGGCTCGGATTATTCTTTAACTTTTTTCAGAATTTTCTTCGCTAAAACTTTGCGTTTTTTACACTCTGTAGTTCTCTATTCGAGTAGTCCATTTTTGCTTAGGGCTTCGCAGTGTAATCTGACGATATTGATTTTAAAAACGCATTTTGCCCACGATTTTACCGCTCTTTGAGCCTGAACAGGTTGAAGAAGCAACGGCCATGCGTATTCCAACCAGCTTCTCACAGTTTAATTGGATGTTAAAAGTAGCATGAAAGTATCAGTGTAATATTTACTACCTAAAAACACAGAGAACTGTCATGCTATCAACGCATTCAGTGCAAAAATTCGAAAAAAATAAAATGCTCTATTTCGCAGGAATGGGATGAATATCAGTTTTTTCAGCCGACTTCCCGAGTAATGATGCAAACTATATCTCTAAATCACATCTTAAAGCTAAATAGTTATCAGAATGCCATGAATAATTCCCTCTTGGAAAAAGTCATATACATATAAAACACATATTTATAAGAAGTGTTGTGCAGGACTGCAATTTCTCATGACGCAACTAATTTCTTACTACCAACTAACCAAAAAGCAATCACAGTTTATAAACCAACTGAATAAATTACTGATCCGCACTCCAACACACAAACACACTGTTGTAAGCTCGACCCAAAAGTTGACTAAACATTGAAAAAAAACCTTTCAAGAGTAATTGAAAACTTTAGAAACAGTAACCGAAATGTTATACTGCAACTATAAAAAATTTCTAATAATTACTGTTCTCCAGCTGGAAATCATGAAGAAAAAAATTTTAGATCGATAAGTTGGGGATCCAAACATATAAAATGTAGAATCTATTTCTTTCATTTCATGTTGTTAAAATAATTCAAGTACGAAAGATGTCACAGAATGAAACCAAACCGAATAGTTGTAGGTACTTAGGAGCGCATTCTCAATTCAAAATAAGAAATTCCCAAATTTCAATGAAATTTCGAAAAGTAGTTTTTCATCTCGTTACAATTAAAGGTCAAAATAATCCTTTGAGTTCGGAATACTTAGATCAGATTGATCCAATTATGTTAGAATATAAGTTATTCTATCCCGATTCCCCCCCGGAGCTATTAACGGATTCATTTAAAATCGTATGAAAACGGATTTATATTTACGCTTAGCACTTGTGCTAGAGATTAGAGGCGTTTTTACGATGTTATGTCTCGGAAATTCTAATCTCACTTTCATAGATTAATTCTATTGTGATGTAGTTGACAGGCAACCTCATCTCTCCTCCTTGTTCTCATATAGTCTTATTCCAATTGCCTTGAAGTTTGTGTCATTCGTTTAAATTAAACCAGCTACTTATTCTAGGTACCACTGCCTGTGAATTTCTGGCATCATTATTGTTAAATAACATACTTCGACAACGCTTTCAATATCTACTTTAGCGAATCTATGCACACTACACACACGATCAAAAACCGATGTACTTTTACACGTAAATCGTGTTTCCAGCGCATTGGTGAGAATGGGAAAACTAAAGACACCAAAAACCCCTGTAGTACGTAGTATTACATTACATTTTACCTAACTTGCAGCTTCAACTATGCAAAATAAAGAATAATATGCAAAATATTCTGTGCCATTTCACTGAGCGTAAATCCTTACAGCCCTATTGAAAATCGAGGACGGTGCACCGGTGGAATATGGTTGACAGGGCTTATTATCCGCGATTTATTGGTCATTCGGCCATTCGACCGATAAAACGACGGTACACCGCCCAATTTACGAGCATGTTATGATTGGCACTGCCATCCGTGGCCTCCCGTCATACACCGTCTTTAATTCGCGGCATCTAGTAGCGATTCGAGGTTGACTTGGCCAAGGACGGCCATCTGGCTCAGAATCGCTGATACCGTGTTTTTCTGACACTTGTTTCTCATTCCCTCAAGCAACTAAAATTAATCTATGTTAAATAACACCTTAATTTTGAAATGAAATGAACAAAATAATAATGAAATAAATATAAAAAGCTATTCTCAAATTTTACATTTTTGCTTTACTAATTATAAAACCTTTCACACTGAGATAAAAATTAAAATATTCAGGCCTCTATGAATAGGATGTTTTATTCCAGATTAGATTATAAGTTTGTTAAAGCCTCCCTAACCGCTACAAAAAATATAGCGTATCGAAGAGAGGAAGGAGGAAGGCACCATTCAGTATGGAGATAAGAGAATGAGGAATTTAAGCAGAATATGAGAGTAAGATGAGAAAGAAGTTCATGAAATAAGATAAAAGTTGAGAAAAAAAGTCCGAGGTGCTGAAAAACCGTGCAGTAGTGAATCGAAAAAGGTGGTCCTTAACCCAACAAAAAACATTTTATTTCAACAAAAAGAAGCCCTACCTAACTCTCAGCTCGGGCCCTCGCATTTTTCCCTTGGGAGCGCTAATTCCCACATATACAATAGTTGTATCCCTCTGAGGGGATGTTTTATTCCAATCAAGCCTAATAAAATAGGTATAATTGGCAGAACAACTATGTGTGCAAATTTCATACAAAAAAAAAAACAGTCCGTAAAGCAGGCGATAGAGAAGATCCATTTTAAAAACGAATTCATATGAACGTTTCAAGCTCTTGGCTCATTTTAAAAAAAAGGCTTGCAGATAAATCGAAAATTAATTCAATGCTCGCACAATTTGGACAGATCCATAATAGACAAAAATCTTAAAGAATACGTGGATTAAAAACTACACGTAATAGCCTACAAACAGAAGTAAATTGTGACAATGATAACAATTTTAAAAGAAATGCAATAGTTTAATAAGAGAATAACTGTTCATCGGTTTATTATTTCGATACCGTCTCGAAATAGTGAGAGGTACCTACGATAAAAATCAAAATACGATGAATACATTGAATAAGCCGATAATTATAAATTTTTAAGACACTAATAGCCTAAAAAGTTTAACTTTTCATAGCACATAATACTGTCAATCAGGCCTGAAGGCTGCAGCGGAGACGGTATGGAAACGGTCTTCTGGAAACTACAGAAATTTCTTTTGAATTTCTTGAGTGCAATTTTAGATTTCAGTCTACCACTCGTAACTGTTGAAATGATTCACCTATCGAGTTCAAATTACTCTCAAATGAAAGATAAAAAACATTCTTATGGAAAATCGTACATGCCAACATTCTTGAGCACTCTCAGACAGCAAAATTCATTTGCCATGAAAATTACAGTTGGTAGCTGCCGAGGAATGCTTGCTAGTCAAAGCTGTCAGCTAGAAAATTGTTAAATTTACCTAAACCTTTAACTTGCGGATAGTTATAATGTAATTAGGTATTTAAATGCCAATTTAATCATTTATTACAGTTTTCATTAAATAATACTATCCTGTTATTCATCTAAGCCAAAAATTTTATCTGCACTCGAGTTAGAGATGGCAACACTGCTCGCGCACGTCGGCAAGATGTCAAGCTCTTTCGAAGTTTCACGGCGGCGGCAGTTATTTGAATGATGTTGTGGCAGTTGTGTGTCTCAGATGTGGTGCTGGTTTCTGACTCATTTAATAAGTTTCACGCAATGTCAAAATGTATTTTAGTGCAAGTGTGTAGTACGTTAGAGTGTATCTTATTTTTGAAAAAATTTTTGCTCTGAAAAGGTATAAGGTGTTAGCTCTCAAGTGAGTTTCTTATTCCATTGAAGACGTTATGCCGGTATGGCATGTTGTCAAGCGCCTGATGAAGGTGACGATTGAGACGATAAGTGCCCACTGCCTTGTCGTCTGAATAATTTTTTAGTGTGAATGAATTGTATTAATAGTAATGATATGTTTATTCACTATTAATTCCATTCTTATTTTACAGTAAGTGTTAACACAATTTAGCTTCAAAATTCTAAGTTGCAGTATAATTCCACTTGAGAAACCTTTGACAAGAAACAATATGCAATATTTTCAATTTAGGTGCACCGATAGTTTCGGTATCGGCCTTTTTCTATTATCTGTACATCACTAGTTTTCAATTTATTAGTAAGAAAATTAAACTTCATAAATATCTGACGAGCTGCGTTGTAAAATTACGGAATAACGATGTTTAAAGAAGAAAACATCAATATTTACTTAAATTCTTTCGCGGAAATTAAGAATTCTCTTTCAAAGAATCTCCAAGGGAACACATTTAAGAACGTTTTAAATGAATGATATTTTGCTCACTGATGCATAATTTTCAAGTTATTAACCTGTGAAGTTATAGGAACATTGTATATAAAAGCGGAGAAACAGACACGTAAATATGATGTAATACAGCATGACGTGATGCTAGGTTAAATTAGATTAGGTAACGTTAGATTAGCTGAATAGACTAACCTAAAATAACTTAACTTAGCCGTACTGACACTGATGGTTACCGCCAAAATACTGAGCGTATTTCAAGAATGCAGGTACGATGCAGCCGAATATATAATGCTACTTTAACCTGAACGTAATTCATGTTATAGCTTGAAAATTATGTATCAGCGAGCAAAATGTCATTCGTGTAAAGCGTTCTTATATGAGCTCTTTTAGTGATTCTTTAAAACAGAGGTCGTGATTTCCGTGAACGCATTAAAGTAAATAACCGAATAAAACTCCTTAATCACCTGATGAACATTAGCATTATTGATAATTTAGAGTTGAATTATATTTTGAATTGAGGAGCTTCCTACTAGCAAACGTTGCGTGATCGTAGGCTAGTGATATACAGACATATCGGTAGCGGCAAAATCTGGCCGATATTTCATCGATACTTTC
Source organism: Morinoia aosen (assembly GCA_030386875.1). Taxonomy (NCBI): domain Eukaryota; kingdom Metazoa; phylum Arthropoda; class Malacostraca; order Amphipoda; family Talitridae; genus Morinoia; species Morinoia aosen. Next base: position 49,026,658 of record CM059575.1, read on the forward strand.
AAATAATACGTACTTTATCGTGAAAAGAAGAGCCTATTCATACCATGTAAATTAGCTAAATGTTGAATTACATCGTTTAATCAGGCCCGCTAAGTGAATTTACTACGTTGAATTCCCGATGTCACGGACGGTCTGTAAGTCATAACTTTGTGGCATAAATAGTTAAACACAGTGGGGACATAAAATTATTATACTTTTACAACTAAAACCTTTTTAGCTAACAAAAATTAAACCTATCATATATAGTTGAAAGTGGATTTTAAAGTTTTTATGAATTAAACATAAAAATAACTGAAAATTCTATTTTAATTGAGCTTGTTGGTCGTAAAATCTTACAAAGCTAATTATTTTATTTCAATTTAGCATGCAAATCGCCGTTCATGACAAATCTTGCATTTTTCTTCTATTTTAAGATGTTTGAAAAAAATCACGAACAATCTTATAGTTGGTTGCGTGTTAGCGCATCTCTCCGGTTTCGGATCTTATCGAATTTTAATGCTTACATTTCGTCAAAGTATGTATTTTGGTGTGAAAAACATGAAAATGATAACCATATTGCGGAGAAATTATTGTTTCGGTCTACTTTTGAAAACATTTGCTATTACAACTAGTCTACATTACATTGCAATACGGTTTGAAACATCTATTGCAAGGATTTCGTTTTGTTATTTTATTGCAACAATATAGTTAACAAAGCTAGAGCAGTTCTATTATTCCTAATCGAAAACTTCATTGTTAATATTGTTATATTATTAGATACATTAGTTAATAATTTCATTGCATTACTCATGTTGGGCTTATAATGATTTTATTTTAATAAAATTGTAAAAGTATCGGTGACTTGACTTGGATTAATTTGAACTTGACATGGATTAATTTGAACTTGACTTGGATTAAATTGAACTTGACTTGGATTAAATTGAACTTGACTTGGATTAAATTGAACTTGACTTGGATCAATTTGAACTTGACTTGGATTAATTTGAACTTGACACGGATTAATTTGAACTTTACTCGGATTAATTTGAACTTGACTTAGATTAATTTGAAGTGAAAAAGGTGTAGTTCCAAAAGTGGACCAAAACAATAATTTATCCACAAAATAGTAAGCATGTTTGCGTTTTCCACACCAAAATACATACTTCGGCGAAAAGAAAACATAAATATTCGATGGGCCCCGAAACCAAAAAGATCCAAACACTCGCAACTAACTATAAGATTATTCGTGAATTTTTCAAACATCGTAAATTAAAGAAAAATGCAATATTCCTACTGTACGGGGATTCATATGCTAAATTAAAATAAAATAATTCGCTTTGTAGTATTTGACGATTTACAAGATAAATAAAAATCGAATTTTCAGCTTTTTCTGCATTAAATTTCAAAAACTTTAAAATACACCTTCAACTTTATTTACATAATTGATTTGATTTTGGTTCGCCTGTTTTGTTGTTTAAGTATAATAATTATATGTCGCTTCTGTTTTCAACAATTCATGTTACATAGCTTTCACTTACTGACCGTACGTGCCTCATCGGGAAGTCGAAGAAGTAAATTCAGTTAGCGGGCCTTATTAGACACTGTAATTCAACAGTTAGCTAACAAATTTACTAGGTATGAATAGGCTCTTTATTTGATCATACTTTTATTTTCATGCTTTATGACCTTCATTTGTATGATAAAATACGCGTTATTGGAAAGTATCGGCCGGATTTTACCAACACCAGTAAAAATGACCGATAACAATACATCGCTTCATCAATAATTTTATGACAGGATTTCATAAATATTTTTTAACGTTTCGATCCGAATTTCAAATAAAAAAGACAGCCATTTACATTTATGTGCAACGGCCAAAAAGAAAGACGGTTGTATGCTGCATTGGCTACTCTAACAGAAGCTTCATAAGAAAATGACGCTGGAACGCACAAAGAGTCGTTTTCTTCTAAAATTTCGCTTGGATTTGAGTTCGGACCCGTGACTTTTGATGAAGATGGCGATTCTTCTTGTTGACGAGGAACGAGAGATGGCCCAACTATTAGCTTCACCACCTCGGTCAATTGATATTTATGACGATTCATCGTTGTGGTGGGGCTGGTAGTGAAGGCAATGTAAAAGAAACAAAATGTGGAAACCAAACCTGAATGTCCCTCGTCCGTCTTCAGCAACCTCTGAATAGAAGGACGTTCTTGAAGGTGATCAACAATGTGTTCAGGTGCATATTTGTGTGTGTGTGTGTGGAAGGGGGGTGTAGGAAAAGGGGGTTATGGGTGTATGTGTGTGTGTGAGCGGGGGGGGTGGGGTGTGTGTGTGGGTGGGAGTGGGGGTGTATATGAATAGCCAGTGTAATCAAGTTCGGGCAAGGTCGATTTGCTGCCGCGGGAGGCCGGTACAAAGCTACAAAGGGAATTCAAAGATTTTGTAGCCGTTTTTTCCTGCCATAAAAAGGGGACATGGCGACCAAAAAATTGCTGTTTTTTCCGAATTAAACACGGCTAGAAGTCTTGCCTACCGCGGCACAGAAACGACTTGAAAACGTCATATTTTTAAACTGGGTATCGAAAAAGCATAGTAAATATTTCTACTTGTGAATAATAGTTGGTATTCGAACTTGGAATCTCGTAACAGAATTATAATTCAAGTTACTCACTAGAACAAGAAATAACATAATAAAACGCCTAGTGGCAAAGTTTGTTAATCGTGAAGTTTAGGATGCAGTGAACAAACGAAATATCGGACATTTTTCTGTCATTCTCTAATCAGAGTTACTAATTCATCTTTCTTAGTTATTTAGCCTAAGACAAAAACGTCCATGCCAAATATATCTCCCAATATGGATGATAAAGTGAACGGAAAAATAAATACTTCGTTCGTTTTGAAGCTGCTCTCGATAAATTATGCATATTTTGAATTGAGATTAGTCTCATCTAAATGTCATAAATGCTTGGCAACTCTAAGCTGCAGAATAGGTTGTTTATTGGTATATAATACATCTACGGCAATCATGCTCAAGTATTGTGTAGTATTTTCTTATTTCGATATGATATTATATCATCAACAGTGATGTATGGTGCGGAAACGAGGGGTTAAAAGAGGATGAAAGAAGACAGTTGAATGTGTTGGAAATGAAATGTTTGAGAAGTATGGCAGGGGTGACTCTAATGGGCAGACGGAGAAATGAGGAGGTGCAGAGGACAACTGGGGTGGTAAAAGAATTGGCAGAAAGAGTTGATTGTAATATGTCTCGTCGAAAAAATTGGGGGCCCCCGCGCCACTCATGATGCGGCCGGGGTAAACCAGCGGTAGCTGTCGGGCCTGGCTGCTGAATTCAGATGCCTGGAATGCAAAGGATGGGTGATTGTGATTAGATGGAGATGTATGAACGTTGAAAAATTTTTTTTCTTATCTATGTTTTTTGCAATTTTTTGGTTCTCTGCACTTGTAGCTACCCTTCCCTAGTGGAGGGAGAAAGCTCTCGGCTATACATACATACATCGATATTATTTGCTTGTAGTTTATAAAAAAATGTATATTTTACGAATTTTGTTTCATATCCTTCCAAAATTATTTTCATTCTAATACTCGATTTTTGACGGACGTAGAGGTTGGTGCTTGAGTAAAGCACCTGACCTATCATAGGGGCGATTGAATATTTTTTTGATATCAGGCTTGAGGCTAGAGGTCATTCGACAGGGCTAAATTTTTGATCTTACCTAAGTGGCTTATTAATAGATTGATTTGTATACCAAATATCTGATCGTAGCTACCAAATATCCACATGAATGTATTGGTTAAGGTTGCGCAATTGATTCGTATATCCTGAATAAGGGTATATGATATTAAATATTGGTGTGCGGTTAGCATGGTATGTTTGTATTGTTGCTTCTTCACCCTAGCAAAATCAGAATCACAGGTGATCTCTGTACGATGGATAAGAAACGCTCCCAGCTGCCAGTGTATGACGTCACAACCATATGTATATATGCTCGTGACGTCATACACTGGCAGCTGGGAGCGTTTTTTAAGCGATTGCGTAGAGGTGGCCACCCGTAATTTGGAGTTGATTAAGGTTGCGAAGCAAGCGATTCATTGGATGTAGAGTTGGGTTGAGGTTGATTTGAAACCATTCACCGGCCTAAGTTGGTTTTAGAGGTGATTTCAGGTTGATTTGAAGCTGTTCACCGACCAAAGTTGGTCGCAGTATGGACGTATTGAGGGCGCAGTATGGGTCGCGGAGACTGGACATTTGATCCTCAAATAGACCGTAAACCAACCTCAAATCGTCCATGTTTCCACTCATATTCCCCCGGTGCACCGTCCTCGATTTTCAATAGGGAGATGCGCGTGTTTCATGGAGTCTTACAGGATAATTTAAGATAGTATCAATACCAGCACAGGCGTTAATGCGTTTCTTAATTTTTGGTAAATATCCCTTTATGGTTTGTTTCTCCCAGCTGACAGTAAGCAAGCGCAAGAAATTATACTAGAAAGAATTTCCGGCTGCTTTCACATCTAGGACACAGAGAATTCATTTGCATTTCCTTATGAATGCTGAGCTCTGCTCTTCTATGTTCGCCGAGCTCCATCCTGATAAATCCGTCAATCGGAAATGTGCCTTACATATCGTGCCCTTGTCAGGGCTGCTTTTTCAATACATGTCAAAATGAACTTCATTCTCTCTAAAATAACCGCCCAAATTCCCACTGAAGACATCTCTATTTGAAAGAACGGCCATTTTTTTGTCCGCTGAATAATAAAACGTTTTTCTTATTCATGATGACAGGCTACTGCATGCTGTAGCAATAGTAGAACAAGCTGAAGATTTTCGATTTACAGGTGTTTAAAAAAGTATTTTTTCAAATTGTGAACGATGAGGTTTTGCAATCAAACGATCCAGTGGATCTTTGTCCTAAATGAAGGGGAAAATTGAAAATATGATAAACAGTTTAGTTTCAAAGGGTGAAAATCATGGAATGAGCGAATCAATTCATGTGGCTCATACGAGTACAAGAACATTTAATTCTGGCTAGTGGTAATTTTAAAGGTATGAAAACAAAAGATGCACGCGGCTTAGTTTGTACTGTTGCACTATTGTAGTAAATGCAAATCTAACAAAATGTTCAAAAAACTTTCAGCCTTATTATCAGAAGCTCTTGCATGCTGAATTTTCAACGAAAAGTATTGGGAAATATATTAGATCCTTCTTCTTGATATAATTTTTCTTTGCAGCCCTGAACACAACATGGAGAAGCTTAAACCTTCTTGCACAATTATGTATAAATAATAATTAATGGCAATAATTTTGTTCAGCATAAATTTTCAATGGCTAGCACAGCATGCCTCCCTGAAGTAATTCTTTGTTGAAAATAATTAAGCGAAATGAACTTATCTACAAGCAATTTAGGCATTTTCCGATCTCTTGAATGCAGAAAATCTTTTGTTTCAAATGAATTACTGATATCAGAAACGACGCGACGCGAACTGCGTAGGAATCCTGGCCAAACTGAGCTGCGATTTGAAACTAAATACGTGGTTCGTTACCCAGCAATATGTGCGCTATTTGTCCAATTATGGCCCTAACTCAATATACTCCATCTCGCTCCTGTTATATATTTTCGAAGCATAATATTACACGGCTGAACAAATTGCAAGAAAATTAATGCACGTTTTTCAATGCCTGAGAGCAGTGCACGGCAAGCACTAGTAATAAGAGCTGTTCAGTTTTTCCCATTTCGTTAGACAGCATACAGATGCGCTTTTGCGGGAGATCATCTTGCATTAGAGTTTCATTTTCCTTTTGTTGTAAACGTGTAGCAGGTCGACAGGTGGGTTTTTACCTTTGAAATAAAATTGTTGTGAAAAAGACCGAATATCTGGGAATTTTCAACGTTTTAGCTCTGAATTTGACAGTTATGCTGTGAGTCATCCTAACTTGAACGTGAAAGGATACGAGTCTACAGAACGTTGTAGAAATCCTAAACGTTCCTCTCAGTTATATTTATCAATAGAAGCGGCGTGTCCAAATGTGTAATATTCCTAGTATCAGTCAATAATCGCTTACAATACAGGCTGGGAGTATTAGCTGTGCTTGATGTTGGCTTGAATGAATTATATCTAAATGTCGAATGACGTTATGTGTAAAATTTATTTCTCTCGATGGCAACTAAATTCAGATAATTTTCACGGTCATCAAGAATACGCAGGAATAATTTCTGAACAATACATATGCAGAAGAGGATAGTAATTTTAGGTTTGCACGTCAACCTTAATCAATCTTTCATTTTCTACATAAATATTAGCACTTTTTGCAAGGTACGGCATGAAAATCACCCTCATTTGAAGTGGGTTTCGTACGGACTGCGGAGGTCGAAGAAATATGAGCTAGGTTTCTTTCGGCGAGCAAGTCTTCTCCCATTTTCAGTGTCTATAGATAAGTTAAAGCACATCAGCTCACGTGACTTTTGCGTGTCAGGTAATAACTGTTCCCTAAAGACATTCATAATCCAGCGTAAGCTTACAGTTATTGGTAAGACCAGCAACTTTTATATCAAGTTACTATTTCTGTCGAGGATACGTTGGAAAAAAAATGTGTTATTTCAGCATTGCCTCCCGAGTCTTTGACGGTTTGAAAGGAAAGATGCAACCCGAAATCAGAGCAAAACACTATCCGAGAAAACACAAGGACTAGTAAAAACATCTGAAAATGACTCCAAGAAAGTGCTTTCGACTACAGCCCCATTTGTCTGATGAATTTTCTCAAACAGATTAATCTAATACTGTCTTTATACGGAATTCAGAGCAGAGGAAACTTTATTTGTGGTTAAGGAGCTGTTCTTTTATCCATTCTGGTATTTATGGAAGAGTTTGTACACCCTGCTACTGGCCATGAAGAAATTTTAAAATTGTATTTATTTAATTAATGCACTTGAATTTTTGGGTGAAATCTGTTTTAAAAAATCAGTTTAGCTGCCAATCGGATGAGGCAGAGACTTCAGAATGGCTGTCGTGAAATTGGTGCTCTGTATAAATAACATGAATACAACACATTTGCATGTATTGCACTCAGTTACCATGTCTAGGAATAGCGGATTTCACATTTGGGCGAGAGCTGCAAGAAATTCTAAAGTTATTGGATTAAATAATGAAGAATACACATTTCCCAGATTGTCTGTCCTCTTCAGGTCTTAAGAATTAAAAAATGATTGTCTGTCTTTTCCGGATTTAACAATTACACATCTGGTTAAGGTTCAGGGTTGGTATCATTGAGAAGCCTTCCTTAAGAATAATCAAATGGATGTCGTAAATATTCGTTCTGATGCAGAGTCAACTGAACATCGAAAAATTTGCTATATATGAAAATACTACTTGAACGGTGGAAAATAGAAAATAATTCATGAGGTGATAACATCAATGCTCGACATAATCGAGCTACATCAGAATAATGTTTTTCATAGGAACCACGATATTTTGAGGGTGTCACACGCTAGATGATGACCGGTAATAATTATTGCAGAAATTATCACTTATGTATGAATTTACTTTAACTTCGTTTTTTACTAAAATAAAAAACGAAGTACCTTCTCGGGGGGATACCTATTTGAAATCATTATATATATACATTTCAGCGTGTTAGATATTTTCAGAAAGACGCAAATAACATGTATGTATATATTTATCTTTGCCTTTCAGAAAATCTAAAATTATCGATTATTTATTAGATTTAATGTACAAAACGAACAGATCCGCAATGGGAGCTCTGTTCTTTGCTCAAGTAAAAAAATCATTTTACGGGTGGGTGTTGTACAATAAATCATTTTCACAGGAATTGTGAAAATATAAAGCATACAAAAATTTTCGAAGTATTGATTCCCGCAGATTGAAAAATTTTCCCTTGTTTACGATGGTGTCCACCCATGTACTTTCTTATCATGGTTTCAATTATTACAAAATGTGGACCCTAGTTGAAGATTCCCAATAGGATTCTCTTTGCGTAACCATTTCTTTGAAATTTCTGTTTCATTCAGTCAGTAACTTCTACGAGAATAAATTCTTACAAAAATGTAATAATATCTATGAGGTAACCGAGTCTTTCCTTGCAATTGTGTCTATGCCAATTGTGTTATTGACGCCAAAAATAATTCCTTCAGCATCTAAAAACTGTAAAATAACACTTGTGATGTTCTGTTAAGTTCAATTACAATTCTAGCCTTTTTCCAGGCTGTTGCGGACCGCGATAAGCAAGACCGTCGGCAGTATTTTACATTTGCTAAGAAACCGTTTATTTAAGCCCCATCCAGTTTTGACGGGTTTCAATTGCAAAAAAAATCTGCTAAATAATTTCTAACTTCCATTGCAACAGCAAACACTCCTCCTCAGGGACATAGGATAGGCAATGTTTAGGTTAGTTAGGTTAGTCTATCCCATGCCGTGGAGACAGGCGCCCCCACTGGAGATCTGTTAGATTATTTCAGCTATAGGTAAGCGTCCGTGATTTCTATTTCTCATGCTCACTTCGTTTCTTCCAGTTTTCGTCCTCCGCTCTCTCTTCTTTATCATTTCTTTCTCTTATTTTCTAATTTGAGATTTCTAAGCTCAGAAACCATTTCTGAGGACAAACCATGTGCACAGATAACACATTTTATTTAGTCAATATAAAACGGTCCCATCTCTTCTCTCATTAAAAACATCCCTGCAAGGTAAACGGAATCTTAAACTCACTTTTATAATACTACTGCCTGATAAATGTTAGCTTCTACGGCTCTTTGTTGCCTCCCGACCTTAATATCGCCCTTTCCCAAATTCATATCGACCTCCAGCGGCACCATGGCGACCTTTTTTGAATTAATATCCCGTGCCTTCTTATCGACCTAACTCGACCTCATGCCGGGTTTCCCCGGCTCCATGCCGTCTTTTTAATTTATGAGTAGTACACAAGGCTCCTTGGCAGTATACACTGAACTTTTTTCCATACTTGTAATTATTTACATACAGAATTATACCAATCTGTATGTGTGACAGAAAAGATCGTTCCTCGATTTAATGGCTACTGACCGCTGAATAAGTAACAAGACAGGATTTCCATACTTTCATATTCACTATCAAGACAATTGTGGTTAATTCCGTGGCGGATTGATTTTCCCTGCTCTATCATCACTGCAAATAGCCGTTGTTAACTGACCGAGGTGATGAAGCGAAAAATGAGACGATTATTTTCCGTTTTTCATCGAAAAATCGAATGTTGACAAAACCATCGTGGGAGTATTCCCAATATTTCTTGAAAAAATTATCTGATAACAATTGTTATAATAACAGGTAATATTCATATAAAAGCATCTTGAAGGGGTCACTCCACGATTTAATTTTTTTCATCCTAATGCGTTTGAAATTTGGCCAGTGTATGTGTTTGGTGAGAGTAAACTTTTTTACTCGTGTAACTTTCTCGATTTAGGCCTTACTTTTTTGAAAAATACGAAAAATTCGTTTCTTGGTACATTTATATGGATATTTTAAAATAATAAACGTCATTGAGTTTTCATGCTAGAACAAAACCAACGACAGTTTAGGAGTGTTTAGAGCATTTCTAACGAAATTATGGTAGCAAATGATCCATTTGTAACTTTTCGTTTTTTATATGCGATATTTGATAACTAACTCATATATACACTAATTTTGGGTTTTGAGTTTGATAAAAAAGAATATTAGAACAATTGAGAAGTTTGCTACCATACTTTTGTTAGAAATGTTCCAAGGATTCCAAAACTGGCTTTGTTTTTTTCCTAGCATGAAAACCCACTGACTTCTATTCTTTTGAATGTTGAAAATTAGAGGTTTTGGGTATAAGCCATAAACAAAAATTTTTGTTGAAGTGTACTATAATGGACAATAATTCATGTAATTGAATGTTTTTTTTTCATTTTTGCTTCGATAATCTCCATGCATAACTTTATATTAACACTGTGAGTTGTAATTTGAAAAAAAAATAAAATAAAAAATAGATTCAGGCCTTAGTTTTTGAAAGAATTGGACACATTAGCTTTTTAGTTCATTTATATTGATATTTCAAATGAACAGAACTCATTGAGTTTTTGTGCTAGAACATACCCAAAGACAGTTTTAGAAGACTTGAAGCATTGTAAACAAAGTCACGGTTTTAAATTTTCCATTTCTCGTTTTGTTTTCTTGTTATATGGGGTCGAATTGGGGTCGAAAATTCAAATTTTTTGGTCTCCTTACCAAAATGTTAAATTGAAATGTTAAATGCTATGGCGTCGATGACTCACGGCATTTGAAATATACAACTATAAGTGAATACCAATTGGTTGTGCATAGGTAGATTCAAGCATAAAATACAACCAAGAAGACTTGGCTGCAAAATATTTATTTCTCTGTTGGAATGGAGCAAATTAGTTTCTCGCTGTTAAGGCATGAACTTGCATTCCGTACTTTTCAGTACTGGATGTGTTTACGATAACTATTACCTCATTACACGCATACGTGCTTACTATTCTCTTATCATTCTTTATACTATTATTTAACTATCACTATTCTTTTAAACCTTTCAATATGCAGGCAACGGGAGACGAAGTAATGGCTTGTAGGCAGAGCACCCTTGTCTTCTTCCTCCAGTAACGCGAACGCGAGACTTAGTTTATAACGATCCCCGGAAGGTTCCGCTTCAGCAAACTCCTCGTTCTTTTACTTTCAAGGAATGTTTCTGCTCAGCTATGACAAATTAAATACTCTTAGCTGTTACTTTTATTATAATTCCTTCCCAAAATCTTGTGTACCTTGATACTGAGGGAGCACATGATCTCAAATTACTGATAATGCTATGGCTTTCAGAATATGGCTCTCAGAAGACAGGTAAGGTTCTGGCTGTCATAAGAGAACACACACACAGATATACATGTGTTTGTGTACATATACAATATGCATATATATCTTCATAAAAAATGATTTATGTCCTTTTTATATAACTCCTCAATCATGGACTTGGATAAAAATCTCATAGATTTAGAAAATTAAGAATAGTAATGTATTCTGAAAAATAAACTCGCCTTGAATTCAGGTCTAACTTCTGCTCCAATGTAACTGGCTTGAGTAGCATGAAAAATGGGGTCAAGACGTACCAAAAAAAGTTGGATATTACGCTTAATAACACGATCTTAGATATATAGTTTTTATGATATTTTATTTTATAAAAAATATAGATTACTCCAGTAATATTTTGAAGCAATTTATTGCATGTTTCCTTGTTCTAACAGATGAGTCACTGATGAGGATTTTATTCGGAACCAGACTGTCTAGTCGGTATGTCTAGCAAACGATTGGCATCGCATAAATTTCCATACCGTTCACTCCGAGGGATCGATTCCTCGCAAACAAACCCATCTCTGCGAACATTATTGAGTTCTGTCACGTATATTTCAAATTATGTAAACAACAAACTAGATACCCTCTTTAGTAGGACATGCTACGCTTTACTCTATGGTGTACATATCTTTGGGAAAGGCTCTCATTACCATGCTAGTTTCCTTTGTGCCTGCTCCGCCTGCCGTGTCGCACGAGACAGTTTAGGTCACGCAACAGCGAACCCCAGCCTTTTTGTATCCAGAATATGATAATACCAAGTTTTTCTCGGATTCAAACGAGCTAATTTGCTCTGGTGAGGACCATTTGCATTCATTAAAGTCTGGCCTCTTTCCTTGGGATAAAAACTTGACTGATGCTCCTTTCTTTGTTCTCGTTATTGCGTAAAGGGCGAGAGTATTTTAGGGACGCATCGTTTCACTAGATTTAGCCGTATAACTGCCTTTCCTGCCGTCAATGTCACTGGATATAATTCAGAATGTCCCAATTTAATTCGCCGGTGCTACAACTACAGGGATATAATTACAAAATGCGCACATGCATTGCTCTGTACCTCTATGGCAGGAAGTAATGTATATCCAGGTTTTTACGATTTTAAATACGGTATACATATTAACACTTTCATCCTCGATGACCACAGAAACGCAAAATATTATCAAAATATTTCAACATGATAAACGCATTCAAACACACGAGGTAATAGATAGTCTTCAACTGATTTTACAATATCTATGGACATCTTTGAATCCTTTCATTTTGAGTTCGTTAATGTCTGCGTGGAGCGAGATAGAAGATTTCTTTTTTTTAAGAAACTAGTTTAAGCTATATAGCTTTTAACACTTAATCAGTCCTATTGTTAGAAAGAAGATTGCTTCATATTTTATTTAAATATTTGAGGTATGGCACAACACTCAAAACCCTTGATATTGCAAGTCAAGTTATTATTCTCTTATGTTCAGTTTAGACGATGAGCTTTCGGGCGGTCCCAACGATGCAAACGAAGTAACAGCCCTTCATGGAGAGCTGCGTGATGTACATATTGCATTCCTCCTTAACGTTTCCCTGACCATCCAAAATGGAGAGAAAATACTTTCATGCGAATTGTGCATTAACACGAAGTTTACACAGCAGCAATGTGGCTTCCATTAGTAAAATAAATGACATTATCAGAATTTCTTGGTTGTGTTGTATTATGCATGGCACATGGGGTACAAGGGTGCAAGTTTAACATTTCAGTGTGTTTGCGTAGTTTAGTTAGAGCCAAATTTGTCACGCGGAGCAGAAAAGAGTTAAAAATGTCTCCGCGTGAGTATAACTGACTGTATGAATAATTAAGGTCAGTATTTTTATTGGAGCATTTATGTGTAAGAAGGACTTCAGGCGTAACTGATTTTCTGTGGTTGCTAATCTTAAAATTATTTCATGCTCAGAGCCGAGCAGCAGGGTGATAAAATGATCGAATTAGGAAACATATGTTCTAGTAATTGAAGAGTTACAGAGCTTGGGAGTGTTCACGTCATGAAGTTTTAATTTCATGTTTCTTAATTAATACATCGTTTGTTCTACTGAGATGCCTTAGGTGGCAACACCTAGGCTGGAAATTTCCTCCTCCCAATTCCATCCACTACGACATGTTTGCTGTTGGTTCGTGTCTTCTGGCGGTGCAGTACATCTCAACTCCTAGCTAATGTGAGGTAGCAATTAAACATAAAATCCAAATAAGACAAATTACCCTACAATCACCTGAGCATGTCTACCTTAGTTGAATTTTCTTTTAAAAATATTTCAACATTTATCAAAAACCAAAACCTAGATATTTACTCACATTACAAGCCTCTCAAGTTTCAACACATGTTCATTTCCATTTCCCTATTTTATATCAAGTTTGCCGTGATAATTAAAATATACCTGAGGAATGTGGGGAGCAGGAACCAGGATCCTCAATGAGCTGAGTCACGAAGGCGAAGAAGAAGAGCATGATTAAAATGTTGGGCATTTTGTCAACGAAATTGACTAGGTCGTTAACAGCCGTTGTAACAGGGCAGTCGATGTGACTTAGGTAAAGCCTACGTCTTCTTGCGAAAAATTCACTTTTTTATCTTATTACGATTGTGTTAGCGTATGCCTTTATTTCTCTATGTCGTTGGTTTTGTGAATGGTATTAGGTTCCAATTATTTGTTGCTGAATTTCCTCGTTTATGAATAAACTTATTTTTTGTACACCGTGTAACAAAAATCGATGTTTACTTTGATTTTATTTTTATTTTCTGCCCACCCTCGAAAGTATCGCGTGCATCATAAATAAAATTTTAATTTACTCACCACCTACCTAAACTTTGAAAAATGCTAAGCACAACTGCACCCACCGTCATGCTGATGAAAAAGAAAAACTAAGCAGAAACAAAAAATAAAAAAGACAAATTGCGAGAGTAAAGGAGGCCACACAATATCGTACATTGACACAATTCGAGTACAGGAGATCGCAGATCTTCCCCTCTCGGAAAGTTCTTCAACATTACCACAGCAACCGGTGAAATACGTGAGCATCTATGGCAAGTAGCAACATGATCGCTTACGAAATGGTCGATCAGGTTCATTTCGGTTTGAGCTGAGATGGCACTGATGACGCTCATGAGAAGACAGGTTTGTTCTCGCCCCAGTCGTCATACAATAAAATGAAACCAATAGTTCTATATAGCTAAATATGTTTTACATTAAAACTGCAGTGGGAACCAAATGAGCAGAAATTTCATCTTCCTTGCAAGCCGGATGAATCATGGCACCATCCAATTTTCCTTCAATGGCGGGGAGTGTACGAGTACCATGTGAGGCTGAGCAATCTCAACCAGCATACTATCACCTTTGTTTTTCACAGTTGATATGGTATTTTAAAATTCATACGCTGTCTCATCCGACCCCTAACATGACGAGCAGATTTCACTTTTGGTTTCATAAGTTATCGTATAGCTGCTGTTTGGGTCTTCGTCTGCTTACTTAATTGAGCCTCCGTCAGACTGATTATTGAACCTTCGTCAGGCTGCTTGTTGAGTCTTCGTCTGGCTACATTTTGAGTTTTCGTTTGGCAGCAATAAAAAAATACATCGTCTCAGGGTTGAAAAAACTGTAAAAAAAACGTCCAACCTGGGGCTTTATTAGGTTTTATTGGGTTTTATTGGATTGTATTGTTTATATTTTTTATTGGATTACGGTATCCTAAATAATTCTTCTCATCAGTAATTTTTTTAATGCAAGCATTAATTATTTGAATGCGCAGTGTGAACACAGCTTAATTAAGCTAGTACTGTCAAAAGCAGTAGCCACCAACCTATCAGGAGTATGATTTGGAAACCTATAAATTTCAGATTTTCATGTTCTGTCAGTCATGCTGTCAGTGTCGTCAAGTGAAACAATGATATTTCAGGCTTGGCATCAGCCTTAGCTTGTTAGGCTTCTACTTTTCTGTCTACAATATAAGATAACAGAGTCTGACCCTGCCCTAACTCTTTGAGCTTCCTGGCTTCCTGTCTGCAAGAGATGGTGACGCTTGGAATGAAAGGCAGTTAGTTGTATTCCACAGTTCATAAGGGTTTGACTGCGAGTGTTTTCTGATCAGTTTATTTTTAGGACCTGCATAATTCCTATTATGAAATAATTAAGATAAAGTAACTCCTTTGATCTGTATTTTAAGTACATAGATTACTAAAGTTGAATAACCGTAGACCGACATATATACACCTAAATAATCCTTAATTGATATGTTTCGTTGCCTACAGATCTCACGCTATTCGTGATTAATTAGTACTTGAGTCAAGTCACTGATATAGAAGGAGGGACAACTAAAGTTAGTTGTGACTTTTTCAGTGCTAAAATAAACAAGATAGAGAGGGTGAGAAATTATTTTGAAAAAAGTAAGGAGGAAAAAACAAAAACAAACAACAAATCAGAAAGAAGGCACAGCAGAGCTAGCAACAGTTAGCCCTGTTGACTCAAGATGTGGCTCTGCAATGACCGATGTTAGTGACATACGTTGGCCGTCAATTTCCTTCTCTTCTGCATTAGCACCAACTATAAGGAAGTCAGCTGCACCACCACCAGTGAAACGGAGTAGGACTTTTGAGTTCCTTTGCACTTCTCAAGAAGGGAACTGGGAATATTTTCCTTTAGTTAAAATATTCATTTTTATGTAACAGAAAATAAAGAGTTCCACAAGTTCTGTTCTGTAATGCAACCTGGATAGATACCACCAGACCATACCGCTGGTCGGCATTGTCTATGACAATGTTTGGTGTAGGTTTGGGGCAGGGAAAGCTCAAATGCTCCTTGAAATAATGCTGATCTCTAAGATGATTTAAAACCTACCCCTGAGAGCGGAGACTTCTACATGATGGTAAAAATTGTGTTGTTTAACCCATAGGAAGTAATTAATATTCAAATTAGATTCAATAAATTAAGTTTGAAAAAGAAACCAACAAAAGAAAAAATATAACCTGTTTAGAGCCTTTTTTACAGGTCTGAACATTCATATGCGACTTTGAATGAAAAAAACACACTGGACCGTTTTTTGTTTCTTGTAGATTTTTTTGTAGGTTTTTAATGCCAACCCAGGTAACACCGTCTCTAAACGTTACCATGCAATACAGTGAAGGTATAAAACTCATTTGTTTGCAGATTTGATGCTCGGAATGTCGTTTATCAGTAAAGAAATGATTTGGGGAAATCAATAAGATTTACAACTTACATCATTTACATTATGTTGCGAAGTTCTACTCAGAACCCGAATAAACTCGCTAGTTATCGAATCCTTATGCTATTGTTATAGAAAACAATTCAAAAATTGTTTTGTTGATTTTTTATAATAGTAATATGAACTTAATGTACAATGCCTCAAAAATATTTCTCGGGTCTACTTCAAACTGGAAAAATATCCCGGATCAAAAATTCTCGTCAAAATTAGACAAATGCTGAACCAGAAACCCTAGCTTCATGTGATGCGATATACTCGTATCTTGCTAGATTTGCACGATATCACACAGATAGAGTGCTACTACAGTGTATACACAATTGATTCTTTTTTATTATGCAGTTAGTGCTATTCCCAAAAAGGCTGAATATTTAAATGAATGTAAAAGTGTAAGTTATCATGCATTCTGGTGCGCTTTTGCTGAATTCATTTCTGTTCCATTAAGTTATTCATTGCCGCGAATAATTTTGTATTGATAGTTTCTTAACCGTCGGCAATTCAAATTTTCTTGAACTAACGGGCCAGAAAATATTTGCATTCTTAAATGGAAGATCTGAGGTTCCGAGCTCAAAGTTAGACAAGCATTCTTTTGTTTTTGTTGAAAAAGAATAGATTTTTCAATTTTGTTACGGACCATCTTTACCAGTTTCACTGATGTTATTTCTGGTCATATCGCTTTTTTCTCAACTTTTATTTGTTTCACGGTTTCATTGCAATTTTGGGGTTTAAATTCCCTCGGTGCACACACCGTGTGCATAAATGCACTGTTCCCTGCATTCGAAAAAATGGTGCTTCTCTCCTTCTTCTCCCGGGAGTACCTTTGATGTAGTTATGGAGGCTTAAGCCTACTTATCCAATTCAGTTCAAGCGTATCTAAAATTTTTTTATTTGTTCCAGTAATATACAAAAAAAACGAAAGAACGTTATCTCAAGTGAATGCTCAATGATGTGCGGATAGATTTGCGCAATAAAAATGTTGTTATTTCTTCAAGCTTAAATGATTTCATTGAAGCTTGAAATTCTTTCAGTGTAATTTATTCGTTCTAAGAATATCTTTTAATAATGAGCACACAAAACATTCAAAATTCTAACTCTCTGCAAACGATCAAACACAATTTGAATTTACACCATTAAAAATGTACAGTACTATGCTTATCTGTGTGTTCAAGCGAAGATTGTTCCCTCGATTTCTGAATGAATAAAATATTGGTTTTCGAATGGTACGGAACAATGAATCTTCAAAATCATAACTTACGACGAGATCGCATTTAATAGCAGAATCACCCGAGGAAAATTTCTTAGGGCCCCACGCACTTTGCTTATAACATGTTTTATGAGATATCATTTCAAAAGTGAACCTATCAACCAGAGGCGACATATTGCGCAACTTACACACAGATTTTGCCCAAAAATCAGAGTGAATGCATAACGGAACTGAGATTGAACACAGGGAAGATGAAAATAAATTATTTCATGTTCTTTCTCTGACCTTCAAAATCTCCAAGTTTTAGGCTTAAGTTTTTTTACTGATTAACGGACTGACTGTAGTACAACGTTTGAGTGCATAATTTCACCAAGGAAGGTGCCTGTAATGAGAGACATTATTCGAGTACAAATATTACATTTTATTTTGAAGTTCACTCTCGTCCATGTTGCTATTTGAAACTCCTGACTAAATTGTTAGTTAATTCTTCAAGCACACGTTTTATGTGTCAAAGCATACCTGAGGGAGACTGCTTGATATCAACAGCTTAAACGTCACATTTTTCTCAGCAGTTAGTCAAGATGAAATGAATCTGCATGCATTCATGATTCTATATAATTCTTAAATTTCTACATTGAAAAATGTCATGAATTGAACTGCATTTATTGTATAATAAAATAGAACTACACAAAAAACTTTACAATCACCCCAAATTATTATGAAAACTCTCTTGCGGCTCTGCGGCACTTCTATTCAACTGAGACATTATCACCATGAAAGTAAGATATCGATGACCGGATGCAGTCATGTAGTACTTTAATTCACTTTATGTTCCATTTGATTTTTATTTCGTTTAGTGCGCACAATAGGATTTACGAAACTTGGAATTTTCTTTTAGGTTTGCTGATTAAAAATGAAATATGCAATTTTTGCAAGGTAGTTTTACATATTAGATTGTTTCTGTACATGTTGTAAATCGATTTGATGCTCAACATGGTGAGTCACGAAACAAAAACGACCATGCGCAAACTTTAGGTAAGCAAATTGCACAGACGATTCCGCTGATATTTTCTCATGCACCTCAGGTGCATCTCAGATTATGCAGGCATTCAGTGCTGTGCTGAACTTTAAAATTCTTGCGACAGTTTAAGTACCTTGAGCATATGTCAAATAGATGAATCGAAAAATTTATTTTTCACAAAAATCCTTAAGATTGCAATGATTCAGAATGACTGTTGGGTTACCAGCTCTACAGCATGTAATTGCAAAGCCAAGTGATTTACGTTGACTCATAATTCATGCATAGATGGCAAAGAATTTTAGAGTGAGCACTGCAGTACCAATGCAGCCTACTGTAGTCTGAGGTTCTCAAATTTCGATGTTACCCGTACCTACCTTCAAGAAATGTTACCATTTTTTCAAGGTCTTAGGCCGTTCACAATGGTCTTGAATAAGTGTTGAAAACGAAATCTTGCAAACTGGTTAACGGCTGAGATAACTGTTCCCAAAATACATTTGACGAAAGCGGTGAGCTGAACAGTTTGCACGACTATCTCGTTGAAATTGCATCGAAAGCTACGCCTGATAACCTTCCTTTTCCTCTTAGCCTGATTTCTCGTTTCTTTGTGAGCTTGTAAAGGATATATCTTTGTATTATAGTGTTGGAGATTTGTTATTCTTAATATAGAGTTTATATATAAATTAAGTAAATGTTAGTCCTTTCACTGTCTCTTGAAGGTCTATAACTGGAAGTCACTCCTAAGGCCCCCTCACACGCGCAAATATATCTGCAAACATATCTGAACTGGTGCTGAATTCGTGCGTTTATTCGCTCATTTCAGGTTGGCACAGACTGTATGAGGCAGATGAGCCATGCTTGATAATTTTGAAGCGACCCTGCGACCGGCTGCAAATCTTGACACCATGCAGGGTTGCCAGATGCAGGGAAATTTCCCTGCTTTAGGGAAATTATGGGTCTCAAAGGGAAAAAGGGAAAAAACTTCGAAAAACGTATGAAAACAGGGAAATTTTGCTGTGCGGCTTCATTTTCATGTAAAATTATATGTAAGTGATTAGCTACTTAGCATTTTGTGCTAAGCTACTTAGCATTTATAGTTTTTAACACTTGTCGGACATGTTCGAACTTTGATACACGTATTGTACGCGTACATACTGACTAGGAGCAATCAGAGGCGCCAATGCATCGCAACCGCTCAGCGCCAGTTCAACTTCACGCGGTTCACGCTTCACGGAGTCACAGATCCTAATCATCACAGTTGCATTAGTCATTGTAATGATTGTAGCGAGAGGAAATTGAAGAGACGCGCTTCAGCATTACTGAAATTTTTGAAGTGAATAAACGTAATATGTAAAACAGTGGAATGAAACCCCACAATCAAAAGTAAGACGTTAACGTTTAATTCATACTCAAAAGTACCTAGAGTTGTGGGTAACTGAAATGAAATTCAAAGGGTGGCTCAGTAGAAATTAAAAAGGAGCAGAATATTTTCAATGTAAATTAGGTGATGTAAATAGATGGAAAAGCTGGCAGATCAGAGATTGAAAACCATGCGGAAATGACAAATATAAAAAATGTAGAAATTAGAAAAAACTACAAGAAGTTCTTTGGATACGTAGAACGGCAGCAAACGAATAAAAAATACACAAGTAGAAGAAGGTGAAATTAGACTTGTTGCATTTTTATATGAGCATAATCTTCTGTATTCTATTGTTGAACATTTAGTCCCAGTTGTGAAAGCAGCTTGTCCTGATTCGGAGACTGCGAAAGGCTTCAAATGGGGTAGGACTAAGTGTATTGCAATTGTGAAGAATGTTTTAAGAGGCGAAGTGAGTGATTATATTTATGAGCTCTTGAAGAATCATTATTTTTCTCTGATAACGGATGAATAAACATATAAACGAAGTACAAAGTATTTGGCATTGGTGGCAAGGGTTGTTAAAAAAGATGTTGTTAAAGATCCATTTTCGACTATCATTCCACTCATTAGTGCTACAACATGTTTGCATGGAAAAATAAAAGAGCTATTCACTGAAATAGGTATACTCTATAAAAGGAATATGATTCTATGTATGTACGTATGTATGTTTAAAGAATCTAAAAAACAGGGAAATTTTTAGTCAAAAAAAGGAAATTTTGAGACTAAAACAGGGAAATTTAGGTTAGACCATCTGGCAACCCTGACACCACGTCAGTGTCACGCCAGCCTTCGTGTGTGGTGCACGACTGTACTCTGCCTCTCTCCCTCCTAATGCGCTTCAATAAGCAATTTCTTATATGTATTATCACTACTTTTTAGGAACTATTCTTCAGCCCATTTTGAGCGAGCTTTTACATCTCTTTTATTTCTTATTCATAGCAACTATAGCGAATCCTATCAATTGTACGAACTCGCCGTCTGGAGTAGCTATTCATGTGCGTGCTCTCCACCTAGCTGCTACTGGTATACTGAAGCGTGCGCCAGTCAGGGGACTCAGGGCTTCCACGGGTGAGAAAGTTCCTACCCTAAAACTTTATTCCAGATTACCCTTAAAATTATTAAATTACCCTAAAATGTCAAATAAGCCCACTGCTGTTATGGCATTAAAATGTTCAAGGCTTCTATGTTTCTATGTGGAGAAATGACACAACAACAGGGTTCGTGCGCTATTTGAAAATGAAACTCTTTGACTTTTCGGAGGTAGTTTTACGATAAGTGCAACTTACGATAAGTGTCACGATAAGTGCAACTTACGATAAGTGTCACGATAAGTGCAACTTTTTATGTAGCTCTCTGTTCTTTATCTTTTTTGTTTGATGACCTAATTACAAGCTGTTCAACATGCGTTAAGTACCGTTACGATGCCAAGCGATCTACTCCTGAATAGCAGAGAGAAGCAAAGACATAGTAAGAGGAAATGAAAGGCAAAGTAACTCTCGAAACATTTATTTAAGGAAACTATTTTGAACAGCAGCACAAACATCGATTCACAATTTTTG
The DNA here is from genome assembly GCA_030386875.1 of Morinoia aosen. Lineage (NCBI taxonomy): Eukaryota > Metazoa > Arthropoda > Malacostraca > Amphipoda > Talitridae > Morinoia > Morinoia aosen. Next base: position 49,047,970 of record CM059575.1, read on the forward strand.
CGAACAAACTGGAGGAATTTGCTTTTTATTAACTTCCAATATCTATATTTTCACTTAACCAACATTTTTCTTTTTAGAAAGTCGAGAACTGCTCAGTACATCGAAAATACTATGTAACTTATATAATGAATTCCGCTTGATCATCGCCAAGAGATAAACTCTAATCGCATTAGAGTATCGAGCTAGAGAACAATGCTCAAGAAGGTAGTTTTCTCGTATTTTTTGTGTTGTTAACATAAAGAAGGTAAATCAAGTAGAACTTAATGAATTAACCAGCTCAATTAGACAAACGCAAATGTATGTTTATCTGTACATATATATGTATCCTACCAATCATATATTCATAAGATATGTATCCCCATATTGCTAGAGACTCAACGGTTATATCGTATAATATACTTTCTCATTATGTGAATTCACTTAATTTGATTTGACTGCAACTTAACACTAAAAAGACAAGTTTCAGCCTCACTCAGATTTACCACACTGTAGTAAGTTACAAGAATGTGAGACGAGGGTCTAATTTGTGCATCCCACCAACCTCCACTCATTACAAAGTGATTTGACAAGTGCATATTTACATAAAAAAATCAATAACATCCATTGCAAACAACACGATTCCGTGACAACAACACTAAAAAGACAAGTTTGAGCCTCACTCAGATTTACCACACTGTAGTAAGTTTCAAGAATGTGAGACGAGGGTCCAACTTCTGCATCCCATGCCAACCTCCGCTCATTACAAAGTGATTTGACGGGTACATATTCGCATAAAAAATCAATAACATCCATTGCAAACAACGCGATTCCGTGACAACAACAACACGAACAACAAGTCCGATTATATTTACAAAGACGAAAATAAGAGCTAGATAAGACTGTATCAAGTTACCTTTACGTGATGACAAACTTTAAAGTTCAGCACAAGTAGCGTTGCTTCTGACTTTTTCTACGGAAGCAATCAAATTGGAATCAATCGGCATTGAATTGGATGTTTCTCCGGAATTCTTAAGATGGTATATCATGTGCAATAGGCCACACAGAGTCTCGTTTTTTAGGGAAGCTCTGTTATCAGTTTTGATTAGATTTAATTTACTGAAGAAACGCTCGACAGACGCATTGCTAAATGGTAGTGCCAAAAGAGTAGAAAAAACAACAGATAGGTTCGGAAAGCATGGCAGATCCGCAGCATTCTTTGCCTTCGATATGATGTTCCAATACTCCTGACAGGACATATCAGTTGAAATTCCAGGCATTAAACAATGTTTTCTATATTCTGCGTCTGTCTCATTCTTGTTGCCAAAAGTCAACAATTGCGGCAGAATGTCAAAAACTTTTGCTATTGACGGCGGTTGGAGCTGAATAGCGTTGGCAGGATTCAAGAACTGAATCACATCATACAAAGGATCTTCAAGGGTGAACCTAGCTTGGATCTGTCTAACAGCTTCTATTAAAAACGCTTTACAGTTCCTGTAAAATATCGCCAGGTCATCTAATGTTGCACTGCTTTTCAGCTCGTTTAGAGTTTCAGTGGCCGCGACGCCAAGGTATATACTTTCATCTGTCACCATAGACGCGGTGAAGAGAGCATCAGATGGTTGTAGTGCTGTGATTTCAAACTGCCTCACATAAGACACGCGCATGAAATCTGAACAGATACTTCTTATTAAATCACACTCATCCTTTTTGAGGCTGTATAGTGCAGGCAGTTCTGACTGAAAGTGCTTATTGAACTCATTAAAGCGGCTAAGACTGTATGAAAGAAACTCTAAATATGCCAAAGAAAAAGAATCATTTAAAGTTTGCATGATTGCATCATTAGTATTAGTGGGATCACTAAACGCTACTTCAGTGAAATATAATTTCAAAGCATCCCACTGCTCTAGTAGACGGTTACCACACTGCTCTAGTGACAACCATCGTGTCTGACCAGGCGCCAAAATTTTATGTGGTTCTATTCCGACAAAAGTTTGAAATTCTTGAAATGAAATCTATTTTTTCGAGCTTAGATGGAAATGGTTAAACACATTACGGCAAAGATCCTCGATAGATTTAGGTAATTTTAGACAAGCATATGATGCACATAAATGAATTAAATAGCACGAACATTTTACAACATGAACATTTGGCAATTCTTTTTTTAATAAAGAAGCAACAGAATGTTTGGATCCCATCATTACGTTAGTCGTGTCAGAACAAAACCCTACAATGTTGCTCAATTTAATATTTTTATCACTGAAACGTTTTTTGAGTGTAGAAAACAATCCAGTGGCTGTGCTATCCTGTATTTCAACAAGATCAACAAAGGAGCTCTTGATTGCACCCTCACTCCAATATTGCATGATGACTCCGAGCTGTTTAGCGGTACTGCGATCAGTTGTTTCGTCAATTATTACAGAAAATAAACGTTCATTAAGGACCACGACAAGATCACTTAGTAGATGTTTACCGAAACATTGTCTAATAATGTTCGAAGCTCTTTGTTTCCCTAAGCTTACTTTCTTTAATGCTTCATTATCTGGAAATATTTGTTTCAGCAGTTGCAGCAATGAGACACTTAACGAAATAGGCAAATTATGTTCAGAAAGTTATGCACATATCCGCAATTCAATTTTTGTGGCTGACATGTCAATTGGATCGTTGACAAGGTGAAGGAAGTTAAAGTTTGAGTTTTCCTTTTCTGCATTGAGAGATTTTGATGGCGTTGACTGTTTGCATGACGCGTAATCTCCGATTTACCACACGTAATGGCAGATAAGCATATGGTACAGTATGCCACATCTTTAGTTGAGGTAGAACACTGAGATTTTTCTAACCAGCCTCGAAACAGTAGTTCGCTTCTCCTTCCTTCCTTCCATTTTTGTGTGTAGGGCTTAACAGACGATGAAATTTTGCTTTTCTTCCTTGGTGGTATAGCAGCTTGATCGGACGAAGAATCCATTTTACTGCAACGCAAGTAACCAAATCTTATCTGTTACAATGCAGTACTGCATGTGATGCACCTTGCACAGTTAATTGCTCTCGACTGAAACAAAACTATCTGCGCATTGCCCTGCAGGGCTGCAACTGCTGCGTTACAAACGCGCCTAATCGAAGATTGAACAAGATTCGTTCGAGCTTCGATAATTCGTATTACGCTGCAGTATCTTGGTTCGTTCAACGCTCCATTTTGGAAAACACGATTAAATGGAATATTTCATGGCCACAAGGTAAAAAAAATTGCCATAGTGGTATAGATGGCCAAGTGATTTTTCTCATTGCCACGGCGTTTTAAAAAATGACAAATTTTGGATAAATTGGTTATGAAATGGTCAATCTGGCAACCCTGAATTTTGCCCTCGAAGTCGGCTCGGCTCGAGCGGTGTCTTTGTTTACACGTTATATAGTCATTCAATTCCACTAAACGACGATGACCGATGTATTGGTGTAAATCTTGATACATTTACGAGTTAGTTGACGTAAGGCTATCAAATATCGATTTCTAAACACTATTTCAAGTTGCCTACCACTTTAATTACTGTAATTTTAATAAACCAAGGTATTATTTATTTGAGCAAATCTGGCAACATTATACTAAGGAGAGATCACAGCTGCCAGCTGGGAGATTTGCAGCGATGTGCACAGCAATTTGAGCCTTATCGTAGGGTGCAATAAAGAATAAATTGAAAGCAAGTTCGGTTGAGTTTTGCGTTTGTTCCAAATTTGACTTTTCTTGAACATTTTCATTAACGTTCCGGCAGAGTACTTCCACAAAGTACTTTATAAGGTACATAGGAGAGCAAACTTGATATTGGTAATGAAAACCGGCAATACCCTATAATTTTGCTGTGCTACCCTGATCGAAGTCGAATTACCCTAAAAATCATAGAATTTTGCGTTACCCTAAACGCCACCCTAGACAGTGTCTGATTACCCTAAAATGGGGTATTTTACCCTAAAGTGGAAGCACTGGCGCCAGTCTTTGTCAAGTTTGCAGTTTGTTGTTTGCATCGTGTGAGGGGCCATGAGACCGACAAACCAAATTCAGTTCAGATTGTCTGCCAACATATTTGTACGTGTGAGGGGGCCTTAACAGAGGTTTTTCAGAGAATGGTCACCCCTGGAAATTTTTTACTTAAGGTTACTTCTGGAGGTTTTCAACTAAAGCCATTCTTTTAAAGGTCTTTCACAGAAGGCCCCCTTAAGGATACCGTCTGGGCAGAAAAAAAGTCCGTTATTTACGGATGGATTTGTCTGAGATTGTCACAGTAGGTGTGAAATGATGCAAAGAACATTTGTTACCTGGGCAAAATTTTTGTATCTGCACTGGATTTTTTTTTATTTTCGAAAAATACGATGAAATAGCGTATATTTTAAAAATCTATCTTCTACAATTTTGAAGTTACAGAACCAGTACTTCGTTTTTAGATTGCTTATATGTCTATATTACCACACGCAATAAGGAATTTCGATCACTTCTTTTTGTGGATTTTGGGAACTTTTTACAAAAGAATGTGACCATTTTTTCTTTTTCATTTTTTTCATGGATTGATACTGCGTGTAATTTTCTAAATAATAGATGTATCCAAAAATTTTATTGCGTGTGGATACACCTTGCTAAGCCCTATCGAATGGTATATGAACCATTCTTGTAGCTCTAAAATTGTGGAAGAAGATACATTTGAGAAACCAATTATCAAGTTTCCATATAAACGTGTTTTTTTACAAAAAAAAATTTTTTTCCTCGTATCTTTTGAACTACCGGGTTTTCTACAATGAACTCTTGAGCTTTTGTATCTCTTTTCAAGCCTTTTTGACTGATATAAGTTACATTTCTGTAGCTCTGGAACTCTGGGAAAAAATCTACATCAAAAGACAATATATACGTTTAATTCTTCAAAACAACCACTTATTTGAACTTTTTTTCGATCAAATACGTTTTTTTTCAAGTCAACTCTTCTATTTTGTAGCTCTTTTCAAGCCCTTTGGATTGGTGTGCTAGCCATAGCCGTAGCTAAAATACTGCAGCTGTCATCGAGCTACGAATGAAAGCTGCGGTATCATAGATACGGCAGAACAGCTAAATTCTTAAATTGTCAAAAACTATAAAAAATATTTATTCAGCATTAGAATGTTCCGTTTGAATAATGAAAGCACTTTAAGTAGCCCATGAACGAACTATATTGCCACTGCCGCAGAGAAACACGCTCAATTGACCCCTAATAATGAGGGGGGTCACGCCACATTGCTTTCCCCCCTCTGGTGGGCGTACCATTCGGAGTAGACGTAAGCGGAAAGTACCAATGGAAGCGCAAGAAAATCCTCTATAAGATGCATATAAGAACAGAAAATCAACACTTATCCCGATTACTACCCAGACGGTGTCCTTCATCTTATAACTTATGTTAAATCGTTACTTAAAGATTGCGTATGATATTTTTTATGCTGAGGCCCTCCTCTTATGCCATGTTAGATTACTAACACTGTGTGGCCTTCCCATATTTCATTTCCTCGTTGATATTTTCCATATATTTTCTTACATATGAAGGAATGAAATTCCAAAAAATGGAAAAACTGGCTTCATATGTTTAACGATCTGATTTCGTTCTCCAGCATAGTGTAATCACTACTTACTCAATATTTCTAACCTGTCAATCATTTCTCTGTCACTCTAATTCCAAAATAAATTGGTTAAATAATAAAAATACGAAATTGGGCATGAATTATGCGTTTTTAATGTATCTACTTAGGGCTGTGACTTTACTTTGATTGACCTGTCCAAACAATTTATTTATAAACGAAATTTTCTTAGCAACAACCTCCACGCTTTAACATCAATGTGACGATTCTTCTTTCGTTTTCTTTTCAACACGAATTAGCAAACGTACAACCTAAGGGAAATTTTGTCTCCGTTAGACAGAAATCACTACTTCGCTCTGCATGCAAGTATGGGAGTTTGCAGAAGCTGATGAGCATCCCATCGGGCAGTGCACTTTCGTCATCTTGTCTCTTAACATTAAAAAATGAGGAGGTCTGAAGACCTTCTAGAGAGAAGACTAATTTCCCATTTTAAAGCTAACATTGAAATCGTGAAATATTCTACGAGAAGTATTTATTTTTCCTTTAAAGTGATCATTTCGTAACCTCTTTCGGAGTGTTTTATTATTCCAAAGGTGATGTGACCGTTTTTTCAATCTCAGCTTTGCTTCAACCACTAGCATATCAACCACATATGAAATTAAATCTGTAGTCTGTGTCATTCGTAACATGAAATAGAAAGTTACACTTTGAACAGCTAAAAGTAGTCAAAGACTTTTTGTTTTCAGAACAACCATCAGAAGTTTCAGAGAGCTAATCAGCAAATAGTTAAGTGAATGAACCATGGTGCAAACGAACTATTCAATTTTCGTTTTTAACTTATTTTGAGTGAATTTAAATTCCTCAGTGACGAGTACTTTAGCAGATCAAAGTTAAATCTGCGAAATTTGAACAAATATTTGTCAACATGTACAAACAAATGTTGTGCTCCGGGTTGTAATTTAACGTAGACATTTTATCCTATCGTTGCAGCATCATATGGCAATGTTCCTTGGTCGATCGAATGCTTTATTTTCTGGTTTCGTCGTCAAAATAAGCCTGAACCAGTTTTATTTTATTATTAATGTATTCATTTCATTTTATTTGCACCATTGCATCCTGTTTATCGTGGTATTAAATAAAAATTTAGCTGTCACCCTCTCATATACGCTTATGAGGAAAACTTATTTCAATAATAATAATTTATACTATAATAAGAGCCGCGTCCGTCCGTCCGTCGGTCGGTCTGTCCGAAGCCAGCCGAAAGTGTGCGATGAGCGTATCTGTGATACAAGCTCCAGCCCTATATATTTTGACGGGCCGTGTTCACGCGGCCTCATCAACTCTCGAGAGATTGATTTTTTATACTTTTTACGGCCTTTCTTTCATTTCACCTTCATTTTTATTTCAAATAAAGGGGGGGTGGACTAGTAATAATAATAAGCATCTTAAGCAATGACGTGAATCGACCATTCATAACTGTAAAGTGGTCCTGAAATTGGTTCTTGCAGAGAGTTCAATGATTTAGGATCATCTCCCGTATTTCAAATCGAACAGGAATTCTCGCACAACATATGAGATGAAATATAGATGAAATACTTGAGATGTAATACAGATTTTACTTCCAGAAAGTCATTCAATCGTGCCCAGTGTTTTCGGTAACGACTTCGCTATTGTGCTAAATTAGTGCAAAAGCCCAAGAGAAAAACGATTGAGACCATGTGAATGAAACAGAAAACTGAGAACACTCGATTTTGATTCGAAGAGGAACCACAAATGAGTCTCTGGCAGACGAGGAGGAAAGGGCATTAGGTTTACTGTAGCTGGCAGGCTGGCACTGGCTGCTGTAGCTCCCACGTCGATCACTTATTATAAAAACTAGTCCATCCCCTTTATTTGAAATAAAAAAGAAGGCGAAATGAAAGAAAGGCCGTAAGAAATAAAAAATACAATCTCTCGAGAGTTGATGAGGCCGCGTGAACACGGCCCGTCAAAATATATAGGGCTGGAGCTTGTATCACAGATACGCTCATCACACACTTTCGGGAGGCTTCGGACAGACCGACGGACGGACGGACGCGGCTCTTATTATAGTATAGATTTCGTAATGATCGCTGGAACATTTACATTTACAGTAACGTCGTAATACACGTTCTAGTGTTATTCCAGATGCTGTGTTGAAACGATCTTTTAATGTCATATTTACCATCACACAATCATGTTTAGGAATAGTTATATTTAGTTTACTACTTTTTTCGGAGGATCGAAGTTTTATCATACCGAGTAATTATTGATGTAACACTTTTTGGTATTTTAATTTTCCTCGCAATTGAGGAAAGAGACACCTACCTCGTGCATCTCGTGAACCTTATTTGATTAATTTTGTGAAAGCACACTTATTTATATCATTAATCAAGTAACTAACAATCGAACTCAGCTCAGAGTAAATTGCTGTCAAATAAGTTATCAAAATTTGATGTTAAACTGATCTTTCGTAGCAGTTCTCGAATTTTGTGTTTCCGATTTTCGAAATGAAATTTCATATTATTGCATAATTTTAGTCGCCAACAAATTCCAAAAATGTTTGGCAAAAATGCAGAAGACAGTACTGGCAAAGCGTACTATGAGTTTAATTTTTTTCTGCCGTCCTACATGACTTTGATGGGATTCATCAGAATTGTTTGGGAATTTTGTTCATTAATGCAAATATCTCAGTCTTTCGACAAGTATTATGGCCGTTAGCTGGAGACTGTCAATTCTTTGGTAATTATTGCCCTTAATGAATTGTGTTAACATTTTCGCTCGCTTGTCAAACCCACAGTCCAGCCTAAACTGAATAAATAAAACATTTTATTGCTAAAATTTCATTGAACGCACCCCTTGACCTATCATAAAAATATTAATGTAGTGTTTTTTTGCGCCTTATTGATTAACGTCTGGTATTTTTTAACTGACTGCGAATTGTATCATTGGTACGAAAAAATATTGGTACGAAAAGACCTGTAATAATTCACACAAATATTTGTCGAACATTAATCTCCTACACAATATTCTAAAATTGTTTACCTACGCTCTGGCATAATAGGGAAATTCAAAATTTAGCCAGATGAGAATGTTTCCGTCCTCTTCCATTGAATTTTCGACGGTATTTTTCTGAACAAATGAAACATTCGAATGACGCACGTTTTCATTCCGACTTAATCCGTTTTTACTGATTTTTATTGTGTGAGCAGCCACACACGGGCTGGAGTCGTTCAAGTCTGCAATGTCTCACACTCGTTTGCACGTAATGATAACCGTCTAAAATGCCACGATAGCTTTGTCTAAAAGCCAAAACCCACTTAAAATTATTTAATTCACTCATGGCTTTGTATTGTGGTGATTTCTGGCTGCGTGCTTTATTTTTGGCATTTTCTTTATTTACGAGATTGTTAGAAAGGCAAACATCCCAGTTAACTCAGTTGAGGCTTTGGCACCAAAAAAAAAGTCTTTTCTCACGAATTCCACACAGGATTCTCTTACATAATTAAGAAGTTTTGCTTAAGAAAATTTGTCCTTTGATAAATTATAAGAGAATGAGTTGTACAAAGCAGAAATTTTTTACAGTTTTCACGTAAGATATCGGTAATTAAGACATGTCATGGCAAACAGGCTTTCCGATTTGGAAACTCTGAATGACTCAACTTAAATAAAGCTCATGCAGGTCATGTTGACTTGGGGAATTAAAATATCCCAAAGTTTCCAAATGTATTCAAATATCTGGGCATCATTTATCAGCAAAAGCCTTATCGAAAGTTGTGGTCCTCTTTATGAAGGCTTTGCTGCAGTCGGCGCATGAGAGAGGATTATCTGAATTCATATCACGGGCAGTAAATCAGAAGAGAGCTATGGCAAAAGTTGGAAGTTTTAACGTCAGGCTTCATTAACTCAACGGAAGCGAGCAACCACAGACCTTGATGCTGATGTATTGCTTCGAGAGGATTGAATTTTCATGAGCCCTGAAGATCGAGAGGACTGTGGTTGTGGTTCCTTAAATGCTCTAACATCGCCATGGGAGATTGGAGAGATTGTGGTTTTTCAAACTAAGTAACTTCGATGGTCAATTGTTAGTTCATAAAGTTGAGGTGCCAGGAAAACCATGAACACGACACAGTGATAATTCTGACGTCGGTGACGTGTTGTGTGTTAGTGAAGAAATGAGGGAGGTACAATATAACCCATGGGGAATGTTATTTTTCAGCAAATTAAAGTTAATTATTTCTCATAATGACCCTTTTAACGAAACATTTAGAGTATAATAACTATTTCTATATTTCCCAATGCCTTTCATGAATGACCATAGTTCTCAGATGGTTAAACGTGAGTTATGAAAACTGCGAATGGACTTCTCTCTCAGCTCGAACGGCACTAGAAAAAAATTCATTCCCATGTATTTTGATCTTGGTGACACATGCAAGTGGCAAAGAGGTTTTATTCACACCAATTCGATATAGATTATTTCAGATATCGGTAAGCGCGCGAGTCCATTCCCCATTTCGTAAACGAAAAAATTATCAATTTAACCAACAACGCCACCAAACATCCCACTGCATTGGTTAGAGAACTTACTCAAACTTATTTTATAACAGGAATTTAAGCTGTGGGTATGATTGATTACTCAAACCGTCAGGATTTGGCCCTACGTCTGTATAACCTTTCTTCAATCGTTGTTGCTAGGGACCCTCATTTGCATGTCTAAACCACTTCGTCCGATGCTCCTGGAGAACACGCAACAAGGTGTGCCATTTCGGGCGTTTATTGAGAGCTCTAAACAGAAACTTTGAGATCGACAGTTGGGTGGGCAATTGCCTGCCTCATTAACATTTAAATGAGTTTAGGTGACGCTCCGTCCACTCGTAACCTAAGAGATCAATGTTTGTAGAATAGTACTAAAGAATGAAGGGGAAACTTTTGTTAATGATCTAAGCTATTCGAAAACAATAAAAAACTTTCTTTGCCACGCTATCATAGCAACTAGATGAAAAGTTCATGATACGGTGGATAAAATTTCTCTGGTAGTAGCTATAATAAATTAAAATGGTAAATGTAATCTTACGTGAAATTGTTGTAAGAACAACTTCATCATTGAAATCAAGAACCACTCCTTGACAACATTACCTTCAAATCTGATGTACACTTGAAGAGGCTTCCATCTTGTGTTTTTCTTTAATATGTTAGTAAATTCAGAATTGAGAACATATTATAAATTTACGATGACTTAAACAGTCCAAAGAAATTATGGAAAGGGCACGTTAATTAAAAAACAATGATTTCCGTACCAAGGCAGAAATCAACAGCCATGGTTCAAACAGAGCAAAGAAATTACAGCATTTAGAAGTTTGAAATAATTTGAATATTTATTTGCCTTCACTACGATTGGGACTGCTAGATGATAATAGGGTGACTGTCAATGAAAGGACAGTTAGGCAATGAATACCAAAAAAATTGACCACAAATTATTATTGTTTTATGATGTACACTCGTTAAGTTATTAGGTTTAAATCTGCCTAGATATTTTCACTGCCTGAAAAACTGTAGTGTGACTTTATTGATCAACCCCAAAATCTTCGTTTTTATGATACTTTTCTTACACATCAAAGTTTGAAACCGATGAGCTTTCAAAGCACTGTAACGATCGAGAAGATAAAATGCTAAAAAAGTTGAGGATTGAATGTCTTGAAAACACATTTTCGAGACTGCTTCATAAATCTCTTGTGCTAAACGAAATACCCTCAATAGAACGTTTACTCCACGATTGGAAGAAACAGAGCTAAAAATTTCTTTTCAGAGTGAGATGTGTAATTCTCCTAGCAAAACCCGAAATCAGTTTAAAATTGCATAGGGCAATGGGGTTTGAACTGCTTTTAGTGCAGGACTGACCCACTTTAGGTGCCTCCGTTCCATTTACGTAGAGACTATTGATAAATTTTTGCAAGGTGATTGGTTTTTAAAACACATTATGAAATTGTTTTTCTTCGCTTTTGATTTAGTTTCAGCTATGGCCATTTTCCATGCCATCAATTAATTTTTCGTTGAAAAGAATTTTTTTTACAAATCACGCAAGTTATTCATACAGGTAAAATTAAATCTCTTAACTCTGTTCAAGATAAGTAGCATGAAGCATTAAGAGATTTCAACGCCTTTCCTGGTACGCTGGTCGTGAGAATTATCACTGAGAGATGATTCCCTTGGAGATGAAGTTGAAGAGATGATTCCCTGAAGGGATAAACTCTGAACTTAGAAGTAGATCACGAATTGATTGATACTCAAGAGGGCAGCATCATGATGAAAGACCATGAGGTATACCACTGCTATTAAGTGCGATGTGATGATAACTTAGCCAATTATTTTCATGTGTATGAATAACGTGCCCATATCTATACAGAAGTTCGCTCTGCTTAAATTTCATATTCACTAAAAATTCAAGAGCGAAGAAAATGGTAACAAAATCAGTCATTTTATTCAAAAAACAAAATATCGAAAAATTTTCAAAGATAAGTTCCATCATCAGTTCTATGAAATACAAAGGATGATCAATTTAATTCGAGCATAAAAGCACGATCCACAATAAATTTCAGCCTTACAAAAAAGAGACAACTATGCATTAACTATCTGCAGGGGATCCGAGCTGAGCATGATTAAAACTGATTTTTCCTTAAAAATATGTGAAGATTCTAAATCCTAAGTTTAAAATCATAGAAAGAACTGTCAATTATTTTGAAATCATCATCATCATCATGAATAACTGCAGCGCAATTTGGCGAATCCAATACTCCTGTTAAATGAGAAAATTTCCTGCATTACACTTAACCCTATTACGATTCTCCTTCTGAAAAACTAGCACGTAAATTAAAGTCTTTATTCTGCAAGCATTCTCCTAGAGTAAGTTTAGGTGTCATACTGGTTGGCAAATAAATATCGGTTATTTTTTTCGGAACAAGGACTCTATTCCCGGGCTTATGTGCTCTTCTGTTGTCTATGAATAGTGGTGCGCAGTGCGCATCGGCGTACGTCGGAATGACGTCACGCAATATTTACGCACGAGGGGCAGGCCACTGTGGAAGGCAGAACACCGTGGCAGAGCACCAGAGCACCGTAGAAGGAGTTTTCGTCCTGTAAACTTGCTGGCTCATCCTCCTCATTCAGCAATACGCACCCAAGCCGAGGAGTCTAGCGCAATTATTGCTGATGATGATTTCTAAATAATTGACAGTTCTTACCACGATTTTAACTAAAAGATTTTAGAATCTTTGCATATTTTTTTAAGGGAAAACCAATTTTAAACAACATGATCAGCTCGTATCCCCTTCAAATAGTTAACGCATAGTTGTCTCTATTTTTGTATGATCGGAAACTTTTTGTCGATCGTTCTTTTATGCTTGCGTTGAATTGATCATACTTTGTACTTAACGGAACTGATAAGGGAGCTAGACTCCGAAAAATTTTCGATTACTTGTTTTTTGAATAAAATAATTTATTTTATTAACATTTTTCTTTGCTTCTATACTTTTACGTGTATATTTTTAGCTGCAGAATCTATTTGAAAAGAAAATAAATAATCAAGAAATAAAATAGGTTTTAAGACAGTGGAAATGAACAAAAAAGAACCATTTACTGTGTCCCATAAACTACATAAAATTTACAAAGAGAACAAGGAAACAAGGAAAATCACTCAAATGGCTCCCTCGGACATCAAAATGGGTTTCAACACTCCACTCTGGGACTTATGCTATGTAAGAGAAAGTAAGCTGGTGATGAAAACACAGATTGTAAATAGTTATTCATGGAGAGCTGAGGGTTATCATTTCACTATTCTAGAACGATTTTATTCTAAAATAACCCTTTCAAGTACTTGTTTTTTAATATGTTTCCACGCAAAATTGAGGAGTTATTTACTAATGGATTGATGAAAATAAGAAATTTAGGATGAGACATATGATGGTCTAGATTAGTAAAATCAGATAATCAATCATCCGTACGATTCCTATCTATGTGTGCACATATGTAAAACTTTAAGTATTTTAATAAAATACCACTCATTAAAAATTCATAATAAAATTCCTCGCTAGCATAATTTTAGTTAAGATATTAAGTGTATAATTTTGCTTGAAATGATGAGTAATTAAAAAAAGGGAACTATAAATGAGTAATTAAAACAAATGGTAAAAATTGGTAAAGAAAGTGAACTGATTATTACAGAAGTACAAGATATCAACTCCAAAATTTTGTTCACATGTGCATTTCTTTTTATTCTAAAACGAAAAATTTCCACGAGGTACGTGTAAAAAAAATTACTATTACGCAGGTGCCCTTATATGGCGCATTTTTCTTTAAAAAATTTATCATAAAATAAAATTTTTGGAGGTGTTTCTAATCTCTAGACACGACAATACAAAAGTTCGTTGAAAGGTAAGATCGGTAGATGGTGTTTCTAAGACTTCAAATTCGTTGTACACCAACCAAAACATCTCCTATCAGAATATGAGAACAAATTTGATATTTGTGCCAATATCTTCGACTAAACACTAACCTTAAGGGCATCTTGCCAATAGAAGTAGTTATTAAAGACTATTTACAAAAACGATCAAGTTCTTGGCCTCTATCCCAATTTTACAATTATTGCACCTGACTCAGACCCATACAAAAACGAGTGAAGATCCCGATACATCCGGCAACGATTGGAATTAAAAAAACAGAAGTTTTTGCTACAATCATCGTTTAAATTCGAGAAAAGCGTGACAACATACTCTAACCTGAGCATGTACAATTATGGTCATAGAAATTACGCGAAAGAAATTTCTACATCAAATGATTCAAAATCAACATTGGCCAAACTCAGGCTATAAATAAGTCGAAGTCTGCACATTGTTGCAGTGCTCCGGTCTCTGACCGAGCTGAATGCACGTCTTCTGCTCAATAGTAGCGCCATATTATAGAGGAATTAGGCGTGTGCAGAGTTAAATCTGCAGCTAAAGCCCATATGAGACGGTGGGATCGAGTGTGAACATTTGCGCGCCTCATCGCTAGCTCCACCCATTTCCTCTCTTTTTGTAGCAACTCTGCTCTCTGTGGCGGTGTCCCAGCGTACACGAGTGTCGAAGGTCGTGATCGCTCTCTGCACGATACGGACGAACATGCATGGCAGTAGCTAGCATGGAGCTAGGATATATGGAGGGAGCATAGCCGATTCCAATCGGGTTCAAATTAGCTGCAAAAGTTGGGAGACTGGGGCATTGGCAAGGCCCCCACGTGAGCCAACCACAGACGCTTGGCTGAAGTTGGCTCCTCCTCGCCTCCTCTACAACTCGTTCATTTGCCGAAGCAAGATTAGTACCGCTCCACAAATCGAAGGATGGGGTGCGCGTGCAAGTCGCTCTCTAATTTGTTATATTCAAGGGCCTGTAATCTTTACAGTTTTTAACTCTTAATGTATCTTTGCTAGTAATTTTGATATTATTAAGTGTCCTCGAGTGAGGAAACACAATTTATTATCTTTCGGAGTCTTAGAATCCCAAATTAATAATTACGATAAACTCAACAGCTGGAAGAGCAATCAGCGAGCATGTGCGCACCCTAACGTAGTTAGTAGGTAACTGGCTTCCGTGCTGACGTCACACTTGCGAGACGGCTATTGGTTACCACAAACATGGGAGAAATCTCAAAAACTGGTTCCCTTCACAGACGGCTATGCTCCCTCCATATATACTCCCTCCACGGTAGCTAGCCAGGCTTCGTATGAGAAGGATGTCTGCGATAAGTTGTCCTCTCCCTTCACCTCCGCCGCTGACTGACTGGTGCGGGCGGTCGACCACATTATTTATGGAAATTCTCAGAACACACCCATGTTTATGTAGAGAGATAAGTAGCGAGTATAGAGATAGATCTCTACGAAAAATAGCACTAAACAACATCTTTAAAGAAATGAAGCCAGAGATAGAATTAACTCCAGAGTAAATAAATAAATACACTTCAGTCGCAGTTCAGGCAGGAAAACAAAACTAAAAAGATTCCCAGAAATCAGGTACAGGAACTGATGAAATGGTATTCCTAAATTGCGATTCCCATTTCCAATAGTATTCCCATTCTTAGACGAAGGTGACATTCATTGCGCCTCTTCTTCGTCATTGTATAAAATACTTCATTCTCAGCCCAATGTAGGTAACAAGTTAGTTCTTCCACATGTATTATTACTTCTCTTGTTTTCTGCATAAAAATTACTATTATGATTTTTTTTCGGAAGTTCGAAATCACAGTTACATTATGCAGAAGTAAAAAATGACGGAAACTAGCATGTATACGCTATTTGTACTTTTTCAGGAGAGTAAGTGTTCTAGTGTAAATTTATACTGTACCGCTATGTACAAATTTTCATTTCGTTTCTCTAATACTCATATTTATTATTGTTCAAAATACAATCAGTACAGTGTAAAAGTTTGTATGTCAGCCTGATGACTAAACCAAGCATTAAATAATCGAACTAAGTATATAAAATGGGGTGATAGTCATTTCTTCACTTACATCAGAGCTATTTTAATGTACGATGAAGTATTATTTAAGATGGTACCTGCTCTTAAAATTAGAGTTATCTGTACCAATGCACATGCTGCAATTGTGTGTACAAGTGCCTCAGTATTACCAGTATTGGATGTTTTTCATATTTACGACAATCAATCTGCATTCCACCGTGCAAAAAAAAACCTTCAATTGCAATCAAGCGTAGTTGCATTCACGGGCGCCACGCATTCCACACTAGTTGTTAATCATATATATATGACGTAGATATTGAGTCATATTAATTTCATAATTCTTTTCTAAATGGTATATATATTTTGCTGGTATCAGAACCCCTAAAATAATATCAATGCATTTAATTAACCATGTTTTAATTTTGAATTTCTGTGAATTAACCGTCGAAAATGAACATGACTTGAAAGACATGTATTGGTGAATAAAATAATGAAAACAAATCCAGCTTCCGATTTCCGTGCGCCACTGCGCGCCATGTCTGTGGCCGGCCAACACCGTCTCGTGTAATAACATTGCAGTGTGTTGGTGACGGCAGCCGCCATGACTTCGGAGAAAAGAGCGCATCTCTCGCACCCATGAGTGCCACTTCTTGCCACCGTCTCATACGGGCTTAAGCAATCCAGTTTCTATCAAAACCCTCTGTCGTGTACAACATAAAGCTGGGTACCATGGAAGAGCCTCTATCAGGAAACCTCTGCTGTCTTCTCAAAACGTTGAGAAGTGGATGATGTGGTGCCGGGATCCCAAACCCTGATCTCTAGATCAGTGGAAGCGAGTAATATTCTCTGATGAGTCAAGTTTTACTCTTTTTCCGACTCCGGGGCGAGTTTACGTGCGGAGGCAGCCCAAAGAAGCTTTCAACCCAAACTGTCTTCTTCCCATGGTGAAACACGGATGAGGCTCACTGATGGTTTGGGCAGCCATATCGTGGAGTTTCTCTCGGTCCAATAATATTGCATAGTAGGATCGACGGCAAAGATTATCTGAACATTTTGGGTGACCAAGAGCATCCATGTGCCAAACTCTGTTTCCTGAAGTTGACTGCATCTTCCAAAACGATAATGCTCCGATCCACGCTGCCCTATCGTTAAAAATTGGTATGAAGAGCATGAAACTGAAACACATGGAATGGCCCACTCAATCTCCGTATCTCAATATCAATGAACATTGGTGGTGTATACTCAAGCGAAAAGTCAAGAATCGCTTCTCTCCACCCTTCCGTCTGAAGGAGATAGAGCAGGTTTTGATGGAAGAGTGTCTAAGAATTCCGATGGAGAAAGTCAAGAAGCTTTACGATTTCATTCTGTGGCGTATTGAAGCTGTATTGAAGGCTAAAGGGGGTCCCACTTCGTATTAAATAAAGTTTCTCCAAATTCAACAAGTGTCAAAGAGCTTGACCTCTAACCGTCAGAAAATCAATATGCACGCTCGCCAATTACACGAAACTGTCACAGGACGTTTACAGAGCGAGACTAAGTTTACTATTCAAACCGACAGCAATCAATTCTTTCAATGACCAGAAACCTGGCTAATGAGCGTAATCATCGACCGTCGCCCACTAATGCAGATATGAACTAATTTCATCAGCACGTCTTACCATCCCATAAACAATGAATGATACTTTCTTTGAAAAAGTAGATGAACAATGAGATTTATGTGCTACCGTCACCAACGATCTCAAGCAGGACAAGTATGAGAATGAGAGTAGAATTATTGGTTGAATAGCCAGATACTTTAACCAGAAGTTAAAAGACTTGATCCCGCCCCTCTTTTAAGCGTACTTACCCAACATCATCTTCAACACGCAATCCAACTCTGATCCCCTACCTTAGTATGAGATGTGACAGAAATAAAGAGGGTTCAGCTTAAGGGACGAAAATGATTCAAGAAGTTCGCAATATGAGCTACAAAAGGTGTCATCAGCGGCTTGAACTCATTTTCCTTGATCAAAGGAGACGGCGAGGTCTACTTATCGATCCCGACAAATATTTAAATGGGCTTTACGATATGAGCTTATGAGCACTTTTCAACACTGGCGATAACGTATGCTGCAGAAGTAACTGCAAGAAGTGATAAAAAATAGGTTGCCTCAGGCTCTAAAACTTCCACCTAAAATAATCAAAATCTCTATCCACCATAGATAATTGTATCACTGTTGGCTCGTAAATTGTCTTGACCAATACTGAGAGGTGAATCTTCCAATCTTTGCAAAATACGAGTATGTTATGCGCGAAAGGTATTTAGCAATTTCAGAATCCACGTAATTACAATGTACTTGGTAGAGCGTTCTATGAAAATCGAGTCAATGTACTACGACTTTAAGGAACCCGTTGCTCAAACATCACAAAAAATTACGAAAACTGGTAAATCATGAAGCACTTAATAATTGAACGGCCGCTTTCTCGTGTCAAAACTAATATAATGGTGTTTGTGCTAGAACATTGGGGGTTATGAATGTAACGGTTCGTTTTTTTCATTTTTACTGTGGTGCCTGGATGTCACTGGTGTCTAATAGCTCGGGAGTTTGATCGTAACCTGAGAATGGCATATCGGCTCGTTCATATTTGCTACATTCCGTTTTGTTCAGTTCTGCTCTGGTCTGCACTGCACTCTTCTGCTCTGGTCTGCTTTGTCACCTCAAGTTTGGTCTGCTCTGCGGTCCTTTACTCTCTTCAGCTTTAGTCAATACGATCCCACGCTTTTTCTTCTATTTGCAATCCGTTTTTCTTCTTCTTTTTTGTTACGTTCTACTCTATTCTTTTCTTGTTCTCTTGTATTTTTTGTCCCATTCCATTGTATTGTATTTTATTTTTTATTTCACAATACTTTATTTTGTGGATTATAAATTTTATTCTGTTCTATTCTATTGTATTGTGTTCTACTTAATTGAAATATATTCTGTTAAATTTTAACTTTGTGAAGAGTGACTTAGTTTGAGAAAGGAAGGATGTGGATTTCCAGCTCTTAGTCACTTTTTTGTTTTTGGTGGGACCGTGGGCGAAGTATGATACTAAAAAAGTCTTAAACTGGGAGAAGACTTAACAAAGATATGATGTCGACACTATTGCTGCCACGTCTATATGGGGTTATCTCTCTGCCAAAAATACACTTCCCGATGTCGTTGGTGCAAGGCAAGACAAGGCTTTAATCGGAGGGACAATGAATGAACTTTACTTGAAAAATATTTTTCCCGCTTTTCAATTCATTGTTCGTGCTTTGCAGATCCTGCAGAAGTCTCACCGTCCCAAACACTCTCATCTCCAAGCACTTTCTATTTTATCTATCATCAACTTCACTTCTAATATAATTTTTTTTACTTTCAGAAGGGGTTACCAGCGAAACTTGATTAGGACCTCTAGAAAAACATATCACATCTGTGATGCTGACCAGTGAACAGTGTGGCATAAGAAATAGAAGTTGTTTTTGGATAAAAATTATTTCGTAAGATTCAAACGTAAATCAAAGCAGGAAGATGAAATTTTCATATTATTGGTCATGCTATCCTTAGTAACCAGTTTCTCTCATGAGATAAGACTGATATCCTACAACAAGTCTTCCCTATATATAGGGACAGAGTGCACGGTCAGTAAAGTTAAGTTGATTCTCAATTCAACAATATCGCTTCACAACGAAGTTCGGTAAGGATAAAAACGAGAGAAAACTACGCTCTCTCTCGCTCTCTAGATAAGCGATTTTCAATGCCCATTGAACTTATGTTAGGGAAGTGGGAATTTTAGTTTTATTTATTTCAGAAAGACTGAATTTTCAGACGAAATTACTCTGAAAGGTCGGGAGGCAAAACAAAGAGGTCTGTTTGGGCATAAAGAGAAATTTATTTCCACATAGAATATTGTTCAAAAAAACTTCGTCTAATGATTATCGCGAAGAGCCTTGCAGATTTATAGTAACTTATCATTTAAAGAACATCAGAATAGTTTTTGTTATAAGTTATACGTCACGATAGGAAAACATTGTCTAACGCTGGCTATTATCATCTGAAGGCTCAACCTTGATCTTCTGTTTTTATTGTTAAAACTTTACTGGTTTTTGTCCTTGTTCTTGTCTGTTTCCATCAAAGAGATTCGGCAAGGCTTTTTTTAGCCAGTTTCTTTTGTTACTTCTTATGGAAGGTGACGCCAGCATTACTCGAATGCTGAGGTCCCCAAGTCTTCCAGAACACTCTTGTTTTGAGTAAAAAATAAGAAAGAGTTCATTAATAAATTAAACTTGCACGAGTAATGGAAATATTATTCAACTCGGAAATTGTTCTGCATGGCTTCTCTTAGACATCAAAAACAATCTTCAATATTTTCTACGAGTGAAAATTTTTTTTCTTGCGTTAAGAAAGTCATTCCTGTTCTCTTCATCACTCACTTTGAAATCATAGTTTCAATCGTTCCTCAGGGCTCAAAAATCTGATGAGAGATTCTACATGTGTTAGAAATTTTGGCATATCATTGGACCGTAACCTAATGGTTAGATAGTGAACGATTATGGGAGCCTTTTTAAACACTTTCGGTGCATAATTGAATGATATAGTTCAATTCACTCGTTGTGAAGTAAAATTTTGAATTTGCCTGAGTTTCACTGATTCAAGAAGTCACCATCATCCAAGGTTCCTACGCAATGACTTGTCAACTGGTCTTGCCTGCTTTTTGGCAGCTGTTTTTCTCTGGCCTTAGGTGGTATGACTCCAGAGCAAAACTTCTGATGAGGTTCGAAACGAGACATGATGTATTTTCTGCGCGTAATGATGAGTCGTCAGAGACCACACATAACTAAGTAGTCTGTTTTGTGTGCTACAGACGTATTATGTTAATACGTTCTGTGACTCTTGTAGTAAATATTTCACCGAAAATTTATGGAAAACTGCAGTATTCATTGAAAAAAATAGAGTTTGGTTGCGATCAAAAGTATGGAACAGCTTAAAAACATACTTTCATTCGTCGCAGGTTACATACAAAATCTGTTAATTTTAAACGTTTAAACGACCTTAAAACATACTGAAATCATTTAAACTTATTTTGATAACAGCGTAAAAGTATTGCGTTATTCACATGGAAAAACTCGTTTTGCTTCACCCAACATATAAAAAACAATCTTCATTATTGCAAATGTTCTTTGCACGCCGTAATTTTGTCGATACCTGTAGGATGAGTCATTCAACGCGTCACAATTGTAGTTCAGCAAGAAATCAAAAATGTACTTTATTCCACCAGGAATATAAAAAAAAACGCTACTTTCGTTTCAGGCAGGCAAATGACCTCCATACAGCCGGCGGGCTCCTCTCCCTGCGAGCGCTGAGCCTTGCCGTACATGAGACGGCCCAGCCCCTCATTAGGAGACCACAATGGCGCCCTGCAACACCTGGCTTGGCGGCCTGTTAAGTAATCCCTCGATACTCACATGAGCTCACTGTTGAGATTTCTGATCATTTCATCATCAGTGATGATGCAACTTTGCGAGTTTTGGTGCTTTTCATATACGCGAACAACAAAAGAGCAATGCACTGCGTGAAAAGTGAATAGAAGAATGTCAGCAGTTTCTTTGTTTGAACACGAGAACTGTACGGAAGTCATGTTGGTAAAGTGGGCAAAAAACTTTAAATATTTGTTAAATATTCCATTATAATTTTTGAGTTTTTATTTATTGAGCTTGTCTTATTAAATATTGATTAAATTACTCAATAGCGTGAAAGAAAGGCGCTTTTTCTTCGAGTAAGAGAATAAGTAAGTCTACAATAATAATTCACAGAAGCAGGTCACTGAGCGGCAAGCAATTCATGCACTGCAATTTGATATGTTCTCTCACGAAATATAAAGCGAGTGTACACAATTTTTGGCGGCATGTGCGTAAATACGTACGAACGCAGTACGAACGCACATGTTTATTTTAGTTCATAAGTAGTTAATTGCACACACATTTTTCTGCGTACGTGCTGAAATGTAACCAGGCATGCAATTTTACAGCGTGTCGGCATTCATGCATATATGTACGAAGCACTGAGCTCAAGAGATCCACTTAACCTCACATTAAGCTAATAAGTTAGTTCCACAACCAATCTTTCACGTTTTATCATCTCTATGAAATATTTTTCTGTATGTGCAAGGCTTGTACTATTCCTCAAAGATTTAAGTTAACCAACCACTTTATGTGATTAAACGCCCGTAAAACAAACCGCAATTATTTCGTCCACAACCGCAGAGGACAGATGTAAAACCTAAAGTTGTACTCCTAGCATGGATCATTCGTTCAAACTTTACAAAGAGACTGTGCGCAATCACCCAACCGTAACGGTTGCGCAACTGAGAATCATTTGAAGACGAACTTGCTGCCGATCCGCAGCAGCCATTCCTTCCTTCAACGACGGCCCCGAAGGTGCTGCCGTACTGATGCAGCCCTACGCGGTTTGCTTGGCATGTGGTTGTCCTGAGTGAGAAGCAGCAGCTCTCTGCAAACGACGCTAACATTTGCTATTACGAGGAAATGTTGCGTGATATCTAATATGCAGCTGAAACCTACCGAACTCTGAACCCTATTGCGCCCAATTTTGTTTGGGTAGAGAAGATGGAATGTAAATTAACCAATTCTAATGAGAGATCATTTTATTCTGATCATTAGAAAGTAATTCTCTCTCAGGTAGCCTCTCTGGATGGTCCAAATGTAATGATGAAGTTTGCAAGAAAACATTGCCTTAAGCTGGGGTAATTTCCATTTTATTTAAAATGCGGATGATTATCATCCATCCTGTTGGGGGGGAAATTTGGGAAATACTTTATTTGAGGAAATAATTCACTTTAAAAATACTTTACTTGAGGAAATACAATATCTTGTTGAGCTAGGAACAGTGGACAGGATGTTGTAACCGCAGAACTCCACAAGGACAGCGTTGTTCTCAGGTTTCGAAAAGAGTCTGGCTATAAATCTGTCGAGCTCAAGTGGTCAGCGTTTCGCCCAAACCTGCTAAGGCTCAGACATCCAAAAATACAAACACATACAGGCAACACATAACACAAAAGCACACAAACACAAGATTCTATAACACAAACCAGCGATAGTCTGAGAGGGGAACCAGCGACGGCCTACAAGGGGCGTGGCACACAGCGAGCCTTCCGTCTCCAGCCAATCATACCCTTGAAATAACGTGGTCATCGAAGCTGCGCACCTTACAGACCAATTGGGTTGGCGGACGGTGAGCGAGCACCAGCACATAGCCAATGGAAATCAAAAACGTCAGGACAACGACAAAAAGCACCAAACAAAAGAGAAGAACTTGCTCTGAAACGGCGAAGGATCTGGACTTTCCGAGAGAGTACGAAGCGTCGGGGATATAAAGAATTCACGCCAATAATCGTGAGGATTCTAGTCTCGGTAACGCCAAAAGAGACACGCCAATCTTGGGAGTGCAAGGACCGGGAGGTCTCGGCAATATGCCGACATTTTCCGGGCTAGTGTTAAATCAGGTTTGACTTCACACGAAAAATCGAAGCCGATGTTTAACTCCTTCGATAACGACGAGATTGTGCAACAAACACCCGCTCGAAGTGTGTGCTGATGATAATCTCTCCGAACGCTCAAGGAGACTGCGACTGTATCGTTGAAGTGTTACCCTGCAACGAGCACTCGCTCGAAGAATTACGGCCTGAGCACATCAACAATTCAACGTGAAGAGAAACACCCATGGAGAATCTCTACGCCAATTATAAGCTCACAAACAACCGCAGCATTAAAATGTGGAGTCACGCGTTCACCAACAATGCGGAGGGAAACAAGAAAAGATCTACAGTTAGCCAGCCCTTCAACGCCGCCAAGACTCAGACGTGCGGAGCATGGGTGTGCGAAAAATGGAGGGCAGCAGCGCATGCCCGACGGAGCATGAGTATCACCGCCACCGCGGTAGAACTCTGAGAACTCTGTTGAGAATCCCGCGAAGCTGGAAGGACTCGACACCGAACATTCAGCGACCGCGCATCACAGAAGAAGTAAAATTTTGTGGTGTAGAGAACTTTGAAACAATGCAGTAAAGTGGAATATTGGAAATCAAAATAGAACACAGAACGGTGCTTTCAGATTACCGCGCTGTCCAATGTGATTAATGTGGTGTGTTTTCTTAGCTGAGGTTCTCATTTTGTGTTGTGCATAATGCGAAGCATTCGATTCTTTGGCACCTTGCTGTAAGTCAAGGTTCTTCCTGTTTGGCATATCCATTTTATTTTATGTGTGCGCCAGCCAGGGAGTTCATTTTATATTTCTAATGTCATTTTTGCACGTAAATTCCTTGCTTAACGGTTGACAAGGAATGCTGTGTTGAGTTAAACTATGCAATCGTTCGCTGGCACTCATTAATTTTCAAACTTGTATCTCTCATGTTGTGTATCATGTTGGGTCAGAATATGTTGACCCATTCATTACTACCCGAAGCGTACCGAAGTGCGATTTGTGGCTGGGGTCGTTCTATGCAGCTAAGATGTGGCTATCTCATTGTGCCGGATGGAATTGTTACGTTGATGTCATGAGCATCTTTCAATATTGCACTGGTGAGCATGTCATTACAATTGTTGCACTCGTGATCTTTAATCATTGCATTGAGATATTTTGTGTGCTCGTAATTTTGATCCACGTGTTTCTTAAATAAAACCCATTTTTATTTCAATTCTTTTATTGTCCATGCTTTCATGTAGTATTCACGCGAACACAAGTTGTACATTGTTAATTAATTAACTCAGAGGTTGAAAATCCTCTCATGCTTACGTGATTAATAACCCTTTTCACGCATCGCGACATATCCACATAGTATCAAATTTTCACAAATCAAAGGATTAAGAGCTAATTGCTTCCGCATGCAGGTACATTTTTACAGTTGGGACTGCGACTAGTCGCAAGCTACGCACCTCATGCCGTTGTCGGCCTGACCCTTTAAGATTTGTGAGCCAACTTGGTAAGTGGATAAGGTATTTTCTTGGTTGTAGCAGTTGCGGCATTTGGACAATTTGAATCTGTAGGAAGACTTGATTTCATGCATCTGTACTAACATCTATAACAACTATTTTATAATGATTGTTCAAATAAAATACCTGATATATATATATACAAGTAACCAATCAGACATATTCATTGTAATATAACTGGAGGGACTGATTATTGAAATTACAAAACCTATGCTAGTATTGTCATTTTTCGCTGCTCATCAAAAATAATTTAAAATATTCTTGATGAACATCAAGTTCAAGTCTTCTTTGCAAAGAAGGAAATGAAAGAAAATATCTACGAATGGCGCCTCACGACCTTTCTTTCCATTACATTCTAGATTATTCCCAGCATAAGCCACAGTGTTGATCTACCACCCCCGATTTACCACTCGTGGCGTTACTACAAAGCACCAGTGAAGATAGAGCATCTAGACGATAGTAACTACAGAACATTGTCAGGTATCATCCTCTGGTAACGAAATCCTCCGGTAATGACACACAAGGGAACATTTAATTTATCGATAACAAAAGAAAAAACTTATCTAAGAGGAATTATGATGGTAATCAAGCCGCTGTTGCACGGGCCGTGAAGATGATGACAGGAGTATAGCAACTGCACGGCGGGCGAGGCAACAGGAAGCACAGCAAGCGACGAGGTAGTGACAGCGGCAGGAATAACTGCGGTGAGCTATAGCATGCGAGTTATAGCAGGGAGCTATACAGAGCTGAAGGGTAGCTCCACCGTGCCCAGGAGGACGTCCAGCCTACGGGTGCACCGTCAATGAAACATTGCTAACGAGGCCCTGTAGACAAAGTGTATTAGACGAGAGAGCGAGAGGAAATTTTAAACGGGTATGGTTTGTTATTAAACCCTCAGCAACACGGCTATCAGGAACAGGCGATCAGGAAACACAGACTATCAGGAAACACAGGCTACTCACTTGCTAGAAAGAGAGACCCTATCAAATGTTCAGTATAATTATCTAGTTCTCCATGGTTCTAGGGTGTGGCACTGCAAAGAAAAAAATACAATTAAGCTCTCTGAACAAGCTATATCTAAGATTACATGAATTATTTTACAGCCTGGAGAGGGCTCCATCCCCGCTCACAGCGAGTGAAATAGACGGTTCGAAAACCGTCTCGTCTTCATCTAATACATGCAGTCAGGTTCTAAGAATATCGGACGCGGGAAGAATATTGTCGCCTTTACAATCACAGGTCTAGTGAGCGTACATGCTATGTAATTTGACTATTTCGTTTTTTGGAGCCGTGTGAGAGGTTGGTGGTAGGGAGCCGGATTACAAAGTTGGTTTTAATATCAAGTTTAAAATTGGTTGAGAATCGCTTTTGTATCCGAAAAGAGTTATTTAGTCGACAACCATCGCTCTAACGCAGGGGTTCTAACCATTTTTCACCCCCCACCTTTAAAGGAATTTTATTTGAACCTCGCACCCCCTGAAATAAAAATGCGAATATACAGTATAACCAATGCCCTATTATTTATCTGGACTTTTCTCGTATCCCTTGGAACATCGGGGTGCGAGCACCCCAGGTTTAGTCCCTGCTCTAATGAGACTACTTGCCTGCATTAAGGCGCCTCTATGTAAAATATTACTCTCATTTACGCAAAGTCATCACTTGACCCTGCTCAGTGAATCAACTCAAATGAACTTGGCACGTCAATGAACTTCATTGTCTTCGACTCACATTTGAACTTCGTGGATTAGGAGCCTTCAGCCGTGACTCATTGATCGACTTCCGATGTCTCAGTTGACCGTCAAATGCACACTCATTTCAAAATTCGTCTTGCAATCACCTCGATTAAATACGAGTTAGCTAACTATTTGAGTCTCAATCATTATCATTTTTATTCCAATAGCTCCCAGCATTCTTTACGGGATTTGGACGAATCTCGGAACTCGTGAATTGAACGAATCTCGTACTTTTTTCAAAATATTCCATGCACCCTCTTATACCTTTGCAGCACTATCACGCCTACCTCATTCCACATCACCGTCAGTGTGAAGAACCTTTACATCCATACGGCGCTATACGAAGACCAAATGTATATGTCTTTTTATGTTACTATTGTTATTAATTTGACAAGCCATAAAGCGCTTAAAATCAAGTTTAACGTCAAGGTTCAGAGGAGGAGATTGGTGTTAATGTAAACAGGGACGTCGATAGCTGATTCTGAAATCCTTACTTTCCTTTAAGCCTCTTTATATCAATATCAGGAATTGAAAAAAAAGTGTGTGGTAATCATAATTCCTACCTTATCATTTCATAAATTTTACTTATGTTATAAACTGTATTTATTTTTGGAATTCAACAGTTGAAAGAGCTACTATATTGTGGTAATAGAAACTTTTATCTTCATGCAATTGCGTTAATACAAACTGTTACTTCTGTGTAATTATGTTAATAAAACTTTTGTTTTTGTGTGAGAGGAGATGAGTTAAACATGCCTTGTTATATCCTGGTCAGAACGAGTTTGATCTATTATATCAAATAATTATTTGTCCGAGAAGTGAGGCTCTTTTCGGTTAAAGGCGGGCGGTGTCTGAAGAAAGGACTCGAAGCCTATTCCCGTCTCCACGACCGAGGAAGGACGTTACTTAGACCTTCAACCCACCAGCTAGATGAGATTGTTGAGTTTACATATTGTGAGTGTTCAGTCACAAATTTAGTGACTACCGTCTGCTATAAGTAAATTGTCAGGTCTACAAAGTCGTTTCGTGAGTTACTTGCTCACTTATGTTCGGTGTAAGTTAATCATAGCACTTGGTTCAAGTGATTGAATTTCACCTTAGAGCTAGGCACCGTCGTATCGTCTTGACGAATCAAAAGCTTAGTATCTCTAAATGCCTACGTTTACCTTTTAGGCTTTGCAATGAATAACTTTGCAAAATTCTTTTTCAGCCTGTGTTAAATGCGTTCGAAAATTTTGAATTTTCCCCGTGAAGATAGTGAATGTGTAGTTTCCTTCAGTATCATTTATTCTATACATTAACCATAATTCATGAATTCGTGTAGTACACCGCTTTTCATTTATTCAAACATTCAATATAACCAGAAGTTATCTTGAGGGAGACCCTAATATTCATAATTAGCATTTTATAACCTCTGTATTCTTCCACTCAAAAAAGGATTTAGTATCGCACCATGAATATACCTTTGTTTGACACAATTCCTGAGTATACCTTTGTCTGAGATAAACATTACAAAATAATATACGTACTGGTCCGCTTGTTTAACGAACGAAATTCTATTCCCACAGATCGCCTATATATGAGGGACTATGAAAGCTCTTTTAAAAGGCACATAGGCCAGTATAAATTACTTGTAACAAGCCTTTTTCATAACTTTTTTCCGTTTTTCCTATTTACTTCAAATTTTGAGAACCATGTTTTACTGGGCATCAACGACTCATTCATAACATAATTGCATGAACTAACTCCTCGAAAGCTCTCAGATCAATGGAATAACAATAAGGCAAGTTGGTTATATTCTTTCTTGGTCAAACTAGAAGAATGCGTTATCTTTTCATTAGATTTTAACCAGGTCTGAGATTTGCTGGTAATAACAGTGGAACACAATGTTCCGGAAGTCTCCATTACATTGAGGAGGGTATAGAACTATTGATATGCTGAGTAGGAGAAGGAAATTATGCAGATACCTTCGATGACCTGCACAACTTTGGGAAACAATAAAAATAAAAACAACAAATGAACAAAGAAAGAATTTACAAGGAGGATTATTTCGTAATATAATACTAAATGACGTCAACAAGCTACAGTACTTCAATTTTTTTATATTAACGCAGGTAAGCGAGGCTACGCGTAACTATAGGGCACGGATTGCTTCGATTACTTTTAGAACTCAGATATTTCTCGCTCTGTTTGTTGAAATACATCATGTCAGTACATTTGTTGCCTTTTGATATTGGCCGCGTACATTGAAATTTTACTTAAACTGTAATTAGGTTCTAAATTCATTAAGCAACTTCATGTTTCTAGTATCATTCGTCCATCAAAACTCACAGATTGTCACTATAAGGCTGCGATATTCACAATATCAAAAAACAGATGAAAAATGTCGTCGGAGAAGCAAATTTTTTGCGGAAAATGATGATCTAAATCCTTCAGTATTGTTTTAAACCAAGATACCTATCATCGTCACCTCTTTGATAAGTTTATGCTGAGGCTGCTGATATGATAAGATAAGAGTCTCGGTTGCATGGTATAAGTTGCTTTTGAACATAACCGAGGTCGATGACTCAAATTGAAAACCGCTGCCACGATGTTTCTTCCCATGTAAGAGACTATAGCATATAAGTAATTTTTCAATGGTAGAATACTTTGAGCGAGAATCTTTCACGAAGCAAATGAGTGACCAACAATGTCAAAAACAACAACAACAAAGAGAAAATTTTTAGAAGATTGCATGAGGTTTTAGACTAGAAGGTTGTTCTTCAGCACAATGCAATCAGTCGCGTAACTCTTATCTTACCTCGTAGGAGTGACAACTATTCCATCAGTTGGTTTTTGGCCATCATGTTACATTCGTCTTTTTTCTTATCGTAATGTAAAATTTCCTTCAAAGAATCTTAAACTTATAAATTTAACGCATATACTAATCGCACGACAAAACCACAGCCATGATGCACAAGAGAATAATAATTATTGATGGATTCGTATACTCGAACTTTTCATAGCACGGCACACTCATTTTATATAGGAACAAGGAAGTAAGCAAATACTACCACGTGCAAATACTTACAGCAAATTTTCAAAAACGTAGCGAGATATTGTACTTCAGCATTCTCATAGTTATAAGCATGGACGTTGTTGCTAATGATTGCCCTATTTTTTAGTTATTTGCACCTTGAAATACAAGTATACCGTCTGTTGGATTTCGTGAACTTTATTCAGAATATTTAATTTTCAACCAGAAATTTTCGTAGAATGTGTTTGGTAAGGTAGGAAGAGATATACGATTATGATCAAATTCTGTCTTCGGTTGAGAAATACGGCAATGTGCTTTAAAGTCTGAAATTTTTAAGTTTGCCGACGGTCACAATATAATTTCTACAATGGTTAAACGTATCGATCCTATTTACGCAGAAAATATTCAATCGCGTATTCCACGCTTCAAAGCTCTAAGCCTCGACCCGCCTGTAGCCAGAACACTCTACAGGTAAAATTTTGCCCAGTTGTGTAACTAGAAATTTCTCTATGCCTAGTAGCTGCATAAAGTCGTACACTAAAATAAGTTAGTCCATTACAAATGAAGCAAATGATAAAGGCCTCATGATAAAACTTGAAATTGTTTCGACGCTTCATTTGATTTCAAATGTATACAAATTAAAATTTTATTAGTTTATAATAAATTGGAGCACTGAAGTTTTCATTCAGTATTTCAATAGTTTTGCTTCTTATTTCTTATCTCAGAAACTCGTGCAGACTTTGGAGCTAAACTTTACGAGCTTCATTGTGCTAAATTTTCTATAAATTTAAGATTGGTGAGAACTTCAGGACAATATAATGGACGTCTCAAGAGAAGCTTTGGAAAACGTTAGACGTCAGAGCCTTGAAGTCTTGCAAAGGAGTTTTAAAATTTATTCTCTTTTCTGTAAAGGAACATAGCACAAATTTTCATGAAGTAAGTTATCAACCTAGTTAGCAAATTTCTTAGAAGTAAGAACACTTGATGTACGAGTATCATGTTGATGTTTACGAAAGTTATCACGTAACTGAAAAGCATCAAGACACGCAGCGCTAGTTCAACAAAGTTGTCATGGCAATTATATTTGAAATGTAAAAGCGTTAAAGCTCAACATGGCTCGGCAAATATTGAAAACAAGTGAAAAATACTAATATGCCTACATTATAAAATGCGGAATCATCATCTTGCTGTTGACTTGACTTTTACAGAAAATATTGAACTTAGGCGTAGACAGACATTGCTTTGAAAGTTGTCTATGAAATCGAACTTCTGCAGTCCACTCAGGCAACAAATTTTCACAATTCATTTTAAAATAAATTTGGTGCCCCTCATAGATATAATCTTGGTCTGCTATTATTTTCAATTTTTGTTAATGGTTTCTCATCAATGCCTTCTAACAAACTAATTTTTATGTATGCTATCGATGTTCAAATTGCAATGGCAAGTTTTGCGGTAGAATTACAGCAGAAGCAATTAAAAGCTAAAAGCTTTTGAGTCGTCTCAAATTATAGCGTGACCAAAATAGTCTAAAAATAGATTGCAAACAAAGTATAATGCATTCTTTTCAAATACAAAGTTGCAATTAGGTTAGTAAAAAATTAGGATTAGTGAACTGTGAATTCGACTAGTAAATAAAGGAAACATTTAGGAATTTGGGCGATAGAAGTACGTCCTTCAAATCTCGCGCTAAAAAAACCTGCAAGTAACTGAACCTTAATGTTTTTCATTGCGCGTAGGGAATGTGCTAGCGAAGACTAAATTACACAAACCTGCTTTTCAAGAAAAATCAGTTCCTGGGGTTTTCGTAAGTGATTCCTAACGAAATTGTCCACCTAAATTGAAATATGTCATTCATTTTGCTGAATCTGGTCTGGTTTTTGAGATACAGCGCACTACTTTTTTAAAAAAGAGCAATTTAAAAAAATCTGTTACTTGTATCAAAGTTATTTAATAATTTACAATTACTTGCAAACTAGAAAAAAATAAATGGCAACTCAATTAGACTTTCCTTTAATTAATTTCAAACTTACAGACTACTTATGAGCCTACCCAAGACTGCAAAGAAACTATTTTCCAAGAAACGAAGTCCTTGATGACTTCCGCTGGCGAAGCGATGTTGGTTCGCCGTGTTTAAGAGACCAGCAATAGTCAGGTAACATGTTGATGTCCCTTGATATCTTGTCTCCATCGTCTTTATGTCTTTGTGAAATCTTTCTCCTTGTTCCTCGCTATAATCTCCACAGTTTGCCGGAAAATAGTCAAGATGTGACTGGAGCAAATATATTTTTTCCAACATGCGTGCTTCCATTTTTTCGGAGCTATTCATAAGCTCATTTACATGCGAGATACATTCTGAGCTTCTTTTATTTCCCAGAAAACCGTCGATTACTTTACTAAACGCTCGCCATGCATCTTGTTCACTGGCTTCCATATTGGTGTAAAAATGCTTGTCCTTTAACAGAGTTCTAAATTCGGGCCCGTCAAATACGCCTGCATGGAGCTTGGCATCACTGATCTGAGGGAATTTTTGCAGTAGAAACTTAAAAGCTTGGCTTTCTTTATTCAGTGTTTTGACAAAGTTCTTCATCAGGCCAAGCTTTTTATGAATAGGAGGCAGTAAAAAAATTTTGGAGGCACTAGAGGTTGAGCTACCACGTTGTGGCAGCCAATTTGGAATGTCTCTCGAGATGGCCAGTCGTTTTGCATTTAATGAAGACTATCCGCCGGCTATCCCATAGGCGCATGAAGCAAGTATATTTTGTGTAGCCTCCTTGCATCACAAGAAGAAGGCACAGAACATGAAAAAAACGATTAATTCTTAAAAACGTTAAATGTGGTAAATTAAAATTGAAAACTGTCTTTATGCTTGCATATTGATGTACATGGTTTCTATGAACTTCTATTTTTCGAATAGGCAATTTTCACTAAGTTTATTAGGGGTAGGGAGAAACTGATATGTGTACCATATCCTTCTGTTATTGGTATTTAGAAACAACCATTCCCTTACAATGTCAATACAGTGTGCAACATGCCGACAGACTGTAGCAAGATCAATACTATTGAATTTCTGAAACTTACACATGGATGGCAAAATTTTTTAAAAAGAAAGATTTGTAATGACAAGAAAAAACTGGGAAATATATTTTACCTTCAGATCACCACATATTAAGAAGTTGTGGTTAGGGTAGTTGATGGTAATAATCAATACTTCCATATTTTTGTAGCTTTTTGTTAACTGAACTGAATGGCCAATAAGTACGGATGTCAATTTATAGTCAATATTTAAGAGTACTGCCTTCAAACTTCTGCTAGAAGAATCAATAAAGAGCCTCCATTCACTTGGTTGGTAAGGAACGCAAAGTGCCTCAATTAAACCTTTTACATCATTGCAATACACCAAAGAGCTGCAAGAATCAACTGCAAAGAACTTTCGAAACTCTTCGTCTCTATTTCTGAACCAAAAGTATGTACTTTCTTGAGAGAGGAGGTTGCAAGACGGATGCAAGAAGTTGTGCGTTCTCTTTAGAAAGACCAAGTTCTCTAGTCAAGTTATTTAATTGGCGAAGTCATTGTCGACGTAGGCTGACATGCCACTGACGTGTCAATGTCATCCACTTCTATATCGTCTATATTGTCTTGTAGCTCAGTATTTTCAGGTCAAGAAAGAACTGAAACTCCTGGACCATGTGGTTGTGGTTTAATGCCATAACGAACATCAGGATGGACTACATGTGCTTGTTCTTCTTATTGACACCTGAAAAAAGTTTTACGTACTTAATTTACATACTTTTAAATTACTCGACTCTCGTTTCCACATTCTTATACACAATTTTCATACCAGAAAAATTTACAACTTTTAAATACAATCAACTTTTATGTACAATTTAACCACCATTCGTCTGCCTGAATAATACACTATTTTTATGCACAATTACAATTTTAATAGGCTTCCAAGAGATTTTTATAAACATTTCTATATTTGTCAAGGACTATATTCTGAAAGTAATTATCTCACCTTTGAGATTGTTCATGCAAAAATAACAGTTCGTAATATGGTCGTTGCCTTCTCTCCACACCATAGGTACACCAAATGACAAACAGTTCGCTTTGCCCTCACTAGCTCCAGCGCCTTATTAAGGCTATGACACAGGCTTTGCAGCACATATGTGGAGCAAAGCTTTTTTCTTGATCTCCTAGCTTTATTCCAAAATACGTATTGTAAATGAACTTTATTAACGCCTTTATAGAGCACTGCTGGTCATTAAAAGTTACCTTTCCACAAACATAACAAAATCTATCAGGACTGTTTTTACACTTCCTATTCATTTGTATAAAATATAAAGAGTTTTGCTAATAAAGCCTGCAAAGAAATCAACAAAGATAAATAAAGCTTCATAAATACACTTTAAACACTGTTCATACATGAGAAAAGTCATGGATTAAAGTAACCACACTTTGAGAATGAGCAAGCAACACACAATCACTCGCACTCGCGGTCAGCTAGAGACTCAGCTCTCTTACGCCATCTAGGGAGCTCAGTCTGTATCTTAAAAAATGGACCTGATTGAGCAATATCAATGCTTGATTTGGATTTAGGAGACAAATTTCATTACGAACTGTAGTGGGCCGTATTCTTAAGTCTGACAAAGTAGATTAAGCGACTGGGGGAATCCTAGTTCACGCCATGGTAGCATTCCCTTGTATCTTGTCCTCCCGTGCCACATCGGAACGCCCTTCAGAGGTGTGTATGATACTTGAAACTTGAACATGTGTTAGGTCATATAATAGGAAAATGTCTCGTTATTTGTTCATATTTTGCAACAGCTTAGTCTTATTGTGTTTCCTTCTGTTTGTCCTAGGTTGCGTGAAGGGACTGTTGCTGACGTTCTCTCTCCCTAACTCTCTAAAGTATATTTAGGTTAATGTTATGATTACTCTGCAATCGTGTAGCCCATTACCTCTGATATGTGGATGTTCAATAAATTAGTTATTGGTTACTTTTCTTTTGGCCTTGGGAGACTAGTGAGGTGAAGGCGGCTTTAAACAAGATCAGGTCTTGTTACAAACCACCTACACAACCCTCAAGAACATTTTTGACTAGACCAGTGTTATTGACCATTCAATCTTCAGTGTTACTACGTTTTAATTATTACAGCTTAGTATTGGGAGACATGACTCAATATCTTTAAAGAGAGGTGCGAAAATTCATGAATTTTGCGGGCAAGGGAAAGCAAAGATAACATCAAAAGTACGATTATGCAACCCCTCTTTTAAGCAAACTTGGCTAGACCCCTGTTTAAGAAAGATTCCTCACACATAAAGCCCAATCCGGATTCTCCTCTTTATTTTTCCCGCAGAGCAATGCTGACACTTTACAATTCATTTTTCACACTTTACAATTCATTTTTACATTTACCACTGTAACGGACCACAAGCCAAATCGTATGAATCAGTCAGCAGCCGTTTAGCTGACCTTGAGCAGAAAACTTTCAATAACATGCGCCTCGCTGTGGAACAGGGTTACACAGAATATCAAAATCCCTCAACTAATGAAAAATTTTAAAACTGAAATTGCCCGTCCTTTAGTGGCTCAACAATAATTACACGCTGCAGCACATACTGAAAAAGAAGTTATGAAATTCTTTTGCTCGTAACCCTAAATTGCTAGATTTTCGATCCAAAATTTGATCGTGAGTGGGCGTGCATTGTAATCACTCGCACACTAGTACGTACACACTATGTATATACGCACAGCCGTTAGTAAGAAATTCCTGAACTATTGATTTTCATTTCTGAAATAAATAAAAAATTCACTTTTTTATAAATAAAATCCACGTCACTTTATGCAGCAATTCTTTATATTGTTAATTTCAAACACTTTTGTATTTCGATATGCTTGCACGTAAGCTAACTTTGAATTTTTCTTACATCAACCTTTTCCTTTTTGTTACAAAATTAACTACTTCCATCCATTGTACTCTCAACATCATTCCCTGATATCGCTAAAGCCAAAGATCAGAAGCGTTTCACGCCAATGTGTCCAAGTCTTAATATTTGTTTTATCACATTCATTCAAAGGCATTCTCTAACTTAAAAGAACTTACCCCTGGTAACACATTTTTATGATTTTCTCTCAATATCTTGTACGGACACTGACATGGTCTGTTGTTATGACACCCATGCACATTTACCATCCAAGAACCTTTGTGTTACCGCATTCAAAAGACCAAAATGATGCTTTTCACATATCAACCTCATTGGGCATAGACTGTTTTCTTCTTATTTAAGTTGTCTCATATTTTTGTTAGCCTCGTGAGGCAATTTCTAATTTCTGACGCTCGATTTCATGTTTTAACAGCACATTTAGGGTTTCTACTTCAAAAACCTTTTCATTCGTATAGGAAAATGTTTTGGTCAGTATTGTACAACTATTCTTTTCATGTTCCGACTTCGGTGAACTCTTTTGAGAAATAATTCTTCGTAGGAAAATTTAAATTTGTGTAGGGGCAAAATATTCTCCCGTGAGCTACTTGGTATACAAGTTGATTCGTACGCACGAAAAAAATGGTTCCCAATAACGACACTCACAGTCTCAGAAGCAGATTCATTTACATTCGCTCATTTTACTTTCAACATCATTCTCTGATACTAAAAAATCTTAAGCTCATATTTCATTGTAAATGTACACTTACAATATCCTATTCCTTCCAAGCGTGACTGACATTATATTTTTGTTTTGTTTTGCTGACATGTATTTATATGCATAACCAAAGTTCGAATAAGGAAACATTAGGGAAACATTTTCAATATTTTTTCTCAATCGAAAATTGATATTTGTAATACGTAACCCATGTATATGTTTGTTAACTAACTAATTAATGATCTTTATGATATGATTTTAAAATTCCATGAAAGTTTATTTGTTTGTTTCATTTCGAATAACCAATTTTCCCCTCTTTTTAAAAGGGAGATATAAATATTCACCGAACCTAAAATAAAAATTGAATTCCAAACCAGCATACTCGGTATTTTTTTCAAGATTTGATGATAAATTATCAGTTTAACAAATGAAGAGCATGTGCTCTCAGACGTTTGCATAAAAACGTCAAAATATTAATCACATTTATTTCACGCAGAGCTCGTCTGCGATTGGTTTCCGCATTCCCTTCGGTAAAACAGAGATGAAGAAAAAGTGATATAAAATTCCCATGTTATGGCATTTATTCAATTTTACGCTCGGTCCCGTTCACTTACATTGTCAGTAATCAAGCCGATGGGTGACCTGCAATCTTTATGCCTGATTCCTTTAATTTCAAACGAACATCTTCGGAACAACTCTCTGATGTAGTCTACGTGCGTCTGAAACGCTTGGAAATCCTACGGAAGCGGGCTTGAACTGTGATTTTTTATGTCTGATATCTACCAACCAGGTACCTTCAAATCCGAGTAAACTTTCTTTTCTAAAATAAAAATTACGTCAGATTTGAAAGTGATTATTTTATAAATACTTAAAAATTGAATACGTTCTTTTTCAATATTTCAGAATGAAATAATCAGAGTTTTATGCTTAATAAAATATAAAGGAAATCACTCAGCATTTTTTACTGAACCAACGTCAAGCGTTAAAATTCTAAATCTCTGTCAATCTACAGGGTGTTTTTTTGCGGACAAATTTCAACCATAATTTAAAAAACACAAAATAAATCAATTTTTACGAATGATAAAATGCTAAAAATTCCTTAGTTTCCGAGTTATAAGGACTTAATTTTAAACCTGAAATAGGATACTACGTGCGCGCCAACGTTAGCGCTAGCCTTGATGGTTTCGACACCACTAAAGCACGTTTTTGTTATTTTTTCAATATGAACTGCCAGTGTTATACGGTTAGGAAAAATACTTGGAATTTCAAGCTAGTCCATTTAATAATGTTTGTACGTTATTGGAACACACGAGTTGGATGTGTAAGTTTGATTTGGTTAGTTAACAAAACGTTGCACTGTGAACATGCAGCGCTTTACGAATGCTAAGATGGCCGATATGCATATGATCTACTGAGCTCCAAACGGGAATGTTGGCTCGTATCACGCATGTACAGTGAACGATTTCCTGGTCGTGATGTGGCTCTACCACAGTTCTTTACTAATTTCCACATGAGATTGCATTACACCGGGTCTTTTACTGTGAACAGAATGAATGTTGGGACGCCGTCGTCACCTGGCAGAAGAGAGAATAGTGGAACATTTTCAGCAAAATCCGCGTGATAGCATTCGTTCGGCTGCTCAACTTCCAGGATCCGTGATTAGTCTTACTGTTTGGACGGCACTACGTCGTAAGAGGATAACATCCGTATCATTTCCAAAAAGTGCAAGGACTGCTGCCACAAGATTAGGGACCTCGCCTACAATTTTCATAGTGGTTCATGCAGCAGCCAGCAATGGATCCCAACTTCTCCAAGCTCATTCTGTTCGCTGATGAAGCGTATTTTACTCGCGATGGTGTTTTTAACACTCACAATCATCATTATTGGGCTCAGAATAATCCTTGTGTTATTCACCTAAATAGTCATCAACATCGATTCAGTGTAAACGTGCGGGCAGAAATCGTGGGCAACAATTTAATTGGCCCTCACTTATTACCCGTCTCCTCTCACGGCACCTTTTCACGCCATATTACTACGCGATGTTTTGCCTGGATTATTGGAGGACGTTCCACTAGCGACACGCAAGCGAACGTGGTTCCAGCATGACGGGACGCCTGCACATTACTTCGGTGAAGCTCGCGAGTCCTTAAATCGACTATTTCCAAATCGATGGATAGGCAGAGGTGGTCCAGTAGGATGACCAGCTCGGCCACCTGACATGTCGCCATTGGACTTTTTCTTGTGGGGCACCATGAAGGACCTAATGGGCGCCACTCCAGCTGAATCAGAAAAGGATCTCGTTGGTCGCATTATAGATTTTACTTGCATTATTACTGAAATGCCTGACGCCTTAGAAAATGTATGGCGCTCACTCGATGATAGATGTTCTAAGTGCGTCGAGGTTAATGTAGGCCATTTTCAACACCTTCTGTAATAAGACTAGTTTGTAAAATAAAAGTTGAGCATAAAAAAAATTATGGTTCGCTATTAATATCCTACTATTCCTCTGACGAAATGCTTCTAACCAATTGTAGAAATGAGGATTTTATTAATTGAATGAAATAAATACTAAAGTTTATCATTGGTGGCTTAGGTGTTAAATTCCTAACGAACATTCAAAGTGCAGATATTTTTCGTAACTGTAAAATGCCTCCAGGCTTTATTGAAAGAAAAA
Organism: Morinoia aosen; assembly: GCA_030386875.1. Classification (NCBI taxonomy): domain Eukaryota; kingdom Metazoa; phylum Arthropoda; class Malacostraca; order Amphipoda; family Talitridae; genus Morinoia; species Morinoia aosen. Next base: position 49,087,103 of record CM059575.1, read on the forward strand.
CAAAAAAATGCATTAGTAGGGTCGGAACTATCGAGACAAGCGCTAACATTGGCGCGCACGCAATAGACTACTTTGAGCTTTAAAGTTTTTTTAAGTCCATATAACTCGAAAGCTAAGGAGTTTTGGGCAGTTTATCATTCATGAGAATCGAATTATTTTGAGTTTTTCTACCCATGGTTGGAATTTGTCCGCACAAAAAAATTACCCTGTATAAAACGTAGCGTTTCGATGTAACCATCATCTTTAGGCTGAAAAAAACGAAGTAGAAAACTTTTATGCAGCCACATTGATAGAATAATGTATATCAATCGCTCAAGCAAAATCAGACGCAATAAAAAACAGAAAATCACATTGTAGACCGACTACAATTAAAGAAGTAATTTTTGTACCATAGGAATATCGATCACCAGCTGACTAGTTAATACTGCATTACTGTTGCATGTTCATGGCAACAGAGACATAGGAGAAATGGACGATCGAGCTTATGTTTAAACTTCTTCCCCGCAATCCTATTGAATAATTTTAGAGCAATGAAATTATGAGTATTTACGTTAAGGGCCGATTTAAGCTTGTGAATACGCAATGCTTCAATTTTTTTTAATGTGCTCTTCTATAAAAACATTTTATAACATTTTTGTGTTTAAACAAATATCATCATTCGAGGGCTCACAACTATGATCAACACGGAAATGGTTCAAAATAGAGCCTTGATATTTGTGCGCATCAGGTTTTGTTTCAGAGTCATCCTAGTCATGTCAATGTAACATTAATGTTTGTGGTATATTGGTGTGGTTAAGGAAAAATATTTTTTAACATTGTCCTTAATTTGAGCAAGTAGGTCATCATTAATTTAATTCAGGAAGCAACGTGAGCTTGGCGGGAACAATGATTTAGAGTCGGTGGCACTCTACGCTAATAGCCGCCTCACTGCCCCGGGCCAGCAACTCGCCGCCCTTTCTTCCAGTCGGGACGCTGTAAGTAAAGCATAATAGCTATGTTATTAATACACAGACACTTGATCCTTACCCACTATACAGGGAGTTAGTAATTAAATTTTACGTGCTTGACGAGCCAGCATCAAACATGCAACTCATTTGTGAATTGCTCAAAGAATGAAAGTAATGCTTCGAGTCCCAGAAAAATGTCCATAATATAAATGGCAGGGGTTCGGGAACTTCAAATTTGGCAATATCGGCAAGCTGCTACACCTTAAGGCAGACACCTCAAAGAGTCGATCCCCTGGTAGTGGAGTTGAGTCCGCCTGTCCTGAGTCCAGTAAGTGCAGCAACCGCCGAGCGCCTCGGGAAGGGGAGCCCGGAAGCTCAGACTCCAATCTCGCAGGATTCCTACCCCGTCCAGCTCTCTCCCTCCACCTCCGGGCAGCTACAGCACCACCTCCGAGCATCAACAGCAATGTTAGGTTAGGGTAATTTAGGTTAGTTCAAGTTAACTTAAGTTAGGTAAGTAGGTTAGGTTAGGTTAGGTTAGGTTGGGTAAGGTTAGGCCAAGTTCAGTTAAGGTTAAGTTAAAAAAGTTTGAAAAGGCCTCTTCTTCAGTGCCGAGATGGAGGGTCGAATGGCCAAACACCAGCGGTCGTTGTTGTAACTTATTATAATGATTTGATGCAGGTTAAATTTGGTATTCCGCTGTACTAAGTACTTACTAAGTACTTGTTGTGTTTATAATGCAGTGATTAATAATAACTGTATAACGAACAGATAGGTTAATAAACCTCAGAATTATTACATAGTTAAATAATTGGCGCGAATGGCAACTTGATGTAGCAACACGGAGGTGGAAGGAGAGGGCTGAGCGTGGTAGAAATCCTGCGAGATTTTAGTTTGAAGCGTTGAAGCCAAGTGCCTCCGGTAGGGGAGCCCGGACCAGCGTTGAAGCCGAGCGCCTCCGGTAAGGGAGCCCGGACCAGCGTTGAAGCCGAGTGCCTCCGGTAGGGGAGCCCGGACCAGCGTTGAAGCCGAGTGCCTCCGGCAAGTTAGTATCTATAGTGCTCACGAAAAACTTAGATAACTGGCTGAATAGATGGTGGAGGAAACCGCAGTTGACGCCTCTTAAGTGTAGGGTAGGAAGTCATGGACAAGTCTGAAAATTGGTGCTGACGCACGCCACAATACACTTCCGTCCTACAGTCGGACTTCAAGAAGCGCGGAAACTGCGGGGCCAAGAATTAATTCGTACGTCCAGCGCTTTATACACGATGTGTTTTAGATACGTGACCCAAAAAATCTTAAATAACTTTTGATACAATGAAAGGATTTTTGAAAACAAAACGGCATTAGAATCCTGAGATTTTTATCTTTTAATTGGACTAACTTTTAAAGATGAAATTTTTCATGTGGCGTTCACTCGACTGCAAGCAATATTGGGCGCGTGTTCGCATGCTTCTCATTGCAGCCCTGGTTAGGGTGGAACCGATCAATCATATTTTTGAGATGATGGCATCCTTGAGTCAGATCCGTCGGTTTGTCACGATAAACCCTTGAAAAATCCAATGGGGATAGGTCAGGAGACCTTGCACGCCACTCAACGTCGCCGAATCTTGAAATCAGCTTTCCGGGAAACTGGTTACACAGGATGCCTATGTTATCCCTTGGAGTATGGCACGTGGTTCCGTGCTGCTGGAAGTCTAGATTTGCAACATTCATGGTGTTCACTGTGGGAATTAAGAAGGTGTTTTACATGTCTTAGTATAGCTGACCGTTAACAATTACTTCTTGGCCATTGTTGTCCTCGAAAAAATAGGGACCAATAATGCCATACTCCATGAAACCGCACCAAACAGTTACCTTTTCTGAATGAAGTGGTGTTTGCATAATCGCCATGGGATTTTCAATAGCCCAAAATCTCATGTTCTGTTTCTTTACACATTCGTTCAAATTGAATGGAGCTTCGCTCGACAAAATTAAGCTTTTTGGAAATTCAAGGTCCTCTTCCTCCTCCAAGAAACACTCACAGATATTCTTCCTGCGTCCAAAATCAGTTTCCTGTAACTTTTGACAAAATTAATTTGAACTTTATACTCTTGCACTGTCAACCATTTCTTCAAAATCTGAACAGAATAATGACTCATCCCTAATTGTTGTGATAGGTGCCTAAGACTGATGTTGGGATTCCTTTCCACAATCTCCTTGGATTTTTCAACATTCAATCTGACAGTAACTTTGCAGGGTCTTCCTTCTTGTTTCTTCTTCGCCAGATTCCCACAGTTGGCTAAATTCTTCACGTATCTGTAAATGACCTTCGACGGAGAGCTTCTCTGGGCTAAGAGAATGCTCCTTCCATTAAAAAAGTATGCAGTGCTTATGAAAGCTAGTTGTTCTTCCGTCCATTTCGTCATCTTGGCGGCAGTTTTAAAACAAGATGAATTTTACTGTATCCTCTGATTCTTATTTTGACTGCTGTCTCATGAATACGCATGCACCAAATAAAAGATATAAATCTCAGGATTCTCCTGCTGTTTTGTTTTCAAAAATCTGTTCATTGTATCAAAAGTTATTAAAGTTTTTTCGCATCCCGTATTTAACAACACCCTGTATTCTGAATGTAAATAAACATATTTATTGACTGCCTTAAATCCAGCGTAAATCTAATAGCGCTCGTACACTAAAATGAATTAGCCAGTATACGCCTTCGATGACGTACCCTTTGAATTTTTTCTGGTATGCTTTTCGTACAGCGTCTTCCAGAATGGCATTTGTTGGTGTTAAATATGTTTCCGTGTTCATTAAATTTATCACCTGCTTTTCTTCCAGTAGTATCGCTCTAAACTCTTCCATCAAATTTAGTTTGAAATTGTTCACCAGTAGCTCACACATTTATTTCACCGTAGGTTATGATGATGAATATTTGTTGTTTCTTTGTTACATGCATGGTTGAACTCAGGTAAAATTAAATTTTCAAAAGTGAAATGTAAATGCAAACAGCTTTGATAAATTAAAAGTGGTATGCAGGATACAAAATTCGATCAATAATGATCAAAAACTACAATCGATCCAAAATCAATCCTTGATGAGTAATAGATGTTTAAAAATCCCAACACTTTTTGTGAAAGACTCTTATAACTAAAAACATTGAGGATAAAGAAGTTTGAACTGTTAGTTCTATGAAAAATATTTTATTCTTTAAATATAGTATCCAAGCGTGTTTAGTCTGCCTATTTTTTGTATATTCAGTTGAATTGAAAATAAAGCCAGGAGTTTTTCAGGAGAGATTGATTACACTAAAATATGGAAATCATACAAAATAATGACTCGTTTCATTATTTCAATGCGCTAAACCGTAGAAATTATACGAGTCTCGCCAGTGATAACAATTAAGGCTGTTATGATCTTTCTAGTATCCTTATTAAAATGCTTTCCAAAATTCTGCGCTTCATTTCCCTGCCACTCTCAAAGTATGAGCTTTTCTTCAATACGTTAGAATTTTCTAGCTCTTTTATCGCTTTAAAAACATGTTCGACCTCACGGATATCGAGTAAAAAGTGCTTATTTCATCAGTCCCAAGCTTATGTTGAAGTTTGCTTTACAAAGTGCCAGTCACCCTGGATCGTGTGTATTGATCATTTTTTTAAACACCATGTCTTTCCGTTAGTGGTCATGCTTTATATCAACATAAAAACATCTAAAATTCTTGGAAAATATCTAAATTAATTTCGAATGTCCAAATACTAAGCAGCACATGGCAAGTAAATACGGCAGACCCAGTTACACGATGAGGGTCGGGGGCGAAGCTCCTTGACGCAGGCCAAACGCAGTGAAAAGCATTCCGTGCATCATGCGCGTGTGATAGAGCAATCGGACAAGCCAGAGCGCGTTTCCAGGTGCCAAATTTAAATGAATAGAAAAGAGCAAATTGCTTCAAAGCATTTATACACAATAACGGGGGAAGAAAAGTAATGAAATGAGTTATTTTACAAGTATGTGCAAATATTTTGCTTAAACTAGAAACGTATTTTAAATACTGGTGAATTCTGCCGTCAAGGTGAGTGATGAATTGCAAGCCAATTGCGTTGCCTCGAGACTCGCTTCGTAAATCGAATTATTTTACACAAATGTCAAAGTTATATACTCGTATTACCTCTGCTATAAATGCGGTAGCAATGCTCTGTAGTTGTTATCTGGGAAACCTCATCCTTCATTGCACTTGGATTAGCTTTGTGCGATGTTTGAAAAATATACTTTACTATTTGCACTAATTTTTTTAGTTCATTTCGGGAAAAAAGGAGCTAGAAACTGCTTTATACTAACCTATTAATAACAACTCTGATGTACAGGTAAAAACGTGCAGAAAGATACTGCTCGTTAAAACATGTTAATTCGAGGTTGCCCAACCATGGTTTTACGATCAAATTCGCTGATCAATCACATGTTTGTGCTCGTAAAAAAACTCTGAGCAATTTCCCAAATAAAAAAGTTTTTTTAAATTTATTTCACAGGAGGTCACAAAAATGATTTGATAGAGGTGTCCACCTAGACATTCAAGCAAACAAAGCCTTATTTTCAAAGAATTTGCATTAAGGCGCGGTCGAAAGTAAAAGTTCTTCAGCCGAGGTTGCTTTCTTGCGTGTTGTTTTTTCAGCCCAATCGAATAATTCTGTCGTAATTTAAATTCAAGACATTTAGCAGTCGAGCAGTGTTACTGGAGGCTAAGAGTTCACATTTAAAATGGAAAGAGTGAAAAATTAGGTCAAATGTCCTTAGTAGTAAAGTCAAGTAAACTAATACAATTGCACAACCAGCTGTATCGCTACGACAACGTACAATGTTCGAAAATTTGGCATTTGGTGGGGAGAACGTATTTTAAACTAATAAAGATTTCAAAATTAACGTCGTTGAACTTAAAATTACTTACATCTATAAGAAATCAAAGATTTAGTAACTTATTAGATTGGCGGAGATGTGAGTTACAACAATACTACTTCAATAGCCTGTCCAAACAAAGAATTATTTTTTTGTACTTTCATTGGTTAAATAATGAAACTTTTGGTCACCCAGCTCGTCGCAAATTATTCTGAATTCAGAGATGCACGCCCAGAAGCGGAGCGGCCGTCTTCATGAATTTAGATTGGAGATTATAGATTATGCCAAAGTGGCTTTGACAATTTCTGACTACTTCTGATTAAAGCCTGGCATTTAGGTCACGACGTCAATATACCTTAGCTGTTTTTTGCCTCGTTGGTCGGAAAGGTTAATAGTATTAAGTAGAACCATAATATTTCTTTTGTCAGGGCAAAATCTAGCCTTAAGTTAGAATTGCCTACTTGGGCGAAGGACTATTGATGAACCGTATCTTTGCATGAGAGTTTTCATGAATAAGTTTTCTATTATTGCGAAGCAAGGATGACAAATCTTAAAAGTTACTAACATTTTATTGGAACAAAATCAACATTTTAATACGAAAACATAATCAAGCATTAGAGTAAACACGATAAGGACGAGTTGCAAATAATCAATTATACAAATACAGAATTGCTCTATTTAAACAGAACCACATTAAGTTACAGGATAAATGTGAACGAGTGAACTATACTGAACGAAAGACTACACTGAATATTTAGGAACATATTATATGAGCCGGGACTATACTGAGCTGTATTAAACCGACAAGGGTAATTGGTGATCGTAAGACATGTAAAGAAACAAATCAGAAATTGAAACCGGTGATAAGACTATGGCATTTAATTTAATTAAAAGTACGGGCAAGTAAACCATGTTTATTGACATTAATTAGAACTCGCCAGTGACGGGACAGAAGGATAGCGCAATACTAGAAGCGGCGTAGCTGTTGGAGCAAGAAAAAAACTAAGAAAAAGAATTCTATTTAAGAAGATCTGAGCCTGCTACCGACAATTTTTCCGTTTACAATAAAATTATTTTTTAGAGTTAGACAAACGAGGGTCTAAAAACAGCAACAGGTAAGCTTACTCTATATTTCCAAGATCAGCTTCTCAATTACTGTTCTTGTATGTGGGGTTTTTCAACGATGACGTTATACTGGGGATTCTTCCGTCCATTTGAATTCGATGATTAACCTTCGTTCCTTATTCGAGCACTTCATAAGGACACAAAGTTTCATTGGTTTTGTTGCACAGCTCACTACACCATCAAAGGAAACAATAAGCATCTCGGTGAGAAGACAGAGTAAGATCAAAGTGAAGAATTAAAAGGCTTTGACGCTCGTGCAGGAAATCGTTTGACGGCCTCCTCTGCTAGAGCGAAGGAAGGAATAGAAAATGAAGCCTACCTGATTTCGTATTTCGACCCACAATCGACTCGTGCAACAAGTATTTCTGATTCTGTGATAGGTAACTTCGGTGACTTCAGAGAAACTTTTAGTTTCCGAAGGCATGCTGACGACGCTTGAATCCACTTCATATGGTGATTCTCACTTTAGCGTCGAGGTGGAATAGCAGAGTGTGCGTTCTTCTCCGTCTCATCCCTGAGCTTGGTGCTGATTTATGAAGAATTTAAACTCATATTTTCGTGACAGTAGACTTAATAACTTTAACATAGTTATTTAAAATAAGTCATATCAACGTAGAAATATTGCTTAGAACAATTAACACAGACAGGTTGAAGTTTAACTACAGTGTTGGCCCGCATAAGTTCATCGACTTCTAGTGAATCTGACGTACAGTGCACCTACCTCTTACATATAATACGCCGGTCAAATGAATTTTTGAATACGAATTAAAAAAAAATGATGTTTAAATTTACCAAACATTTCTGAAACCTAATGATTCAAGCGAGTACTACATCGTCAAGAATAATCCGTAAGATTACTTTCGTTTTATCCTATTCGGTTGTTTCAAATTTTCTGTTAAAGAAGTGGTAGTTATTTGGTAATATAGAAAGAAGCTATAAAACGAGAAAATAATAATTTGTTCAGGAAATTCATAATTCTTCAGACGGATGTTCATCAGGAACTTGCAAACGAAGATAACAGCACGTAGTGAAATCATTTTAATTCTATTCCTTTCTTTACACACATAATCTATAAAAGTGAAGAAACTAAAAAACTAGTAGTCCTATTTTTCTTGAACATTTCGGAGTCCAGCTCCATCATCAGTAAGTCAGATCTTAAATTTACAATGAAAGCGGTTAAAAATGCAATGTTATTTTAATTTTTTTTTCGACTCTACAAGTAAATGAACTAAATATAAATTTGCAAAGGGGTTGAACTGGTGGCATTATTAAGAACCGGTTTGTCTTTAGCTATGTACAATGATTCTAAACTTCTTAAACCTCAAAGAAATAAAGGAACATGCTCCTTTATTTCTTGACTACTTGAATTCTAAACATCCCGCTATTAAATTTTCCAGTGAAGTGGAGAGATGTAATAGTTTGCCTTTTATGGATTCTAAGATCACTAAAATGGATAGTAGTTTCAAGTCATCAGTTTATCGTAAAGAAACATTTACTGGTCTGGACTTGAGTTTTTTTAGCTTCTGTAGTTACAAATTCAAAATTAATGCAATTAATACCATATTACACCGGGCATACAATATCTGTTTAAATTTTAATGACCTGCATGTCAAATTTACTAAGCTGCAGTCTTTCTTCTCAAATAATGGTTATCCCTCGGCTATTGTAAACAGCCATGTCAGAAGATTTTTAGACAAGAAATATTCAGATTTTATTTCCACCGCTGATCCACTACAACGTCTGCATTGCGTTTTTCCTTACTTTGGTTGCTTTCTGATAAAATGTCACGAGAACTGGAGGTGCTTGTCAAACGCTATTTTTCGGCAGCACATCTTCGCCTTATATTTGTTAATTCTCCTAAAATTGGTCCGTTTATTCGTTATAAAGATGTTATACTTAAGCGAATGCGGGCGTCCGTTGTGTATAAGTTTAGTTATGTACAATGTACATCGGGCTCTGTTGGAATGACGACATTACCATTTTACGTGAGGATTGCCCAGCATCGTGGTGTGAGCTTTAGAACGGGGAATCGACTTATGGTGGGTTCACATTGACACTCTTTTCACCACACTGAGCGTCACTTCGGCGGGCACATACACTGTTGCCGGGCTTGCAGGCGGGTACCGTGAGGTTCACTTGGACATTCTCCCTAGCCATTCTTTGCCGCCGCCTGCCCGTCAATCACTCCATCTACAGATGAGCCGTAGCCTGCAGCATGTCATCAGTAGGGATGTGACATTGAACATATTGCATATATATGCTTTTGAGTTTATTTTAGATAGCATAAAATATGCCCGCAAGTATATATGCAGTGTGAGCATATCGCATATTTTTCTCGGAACAGCATAAAATATGACGAACGTTCATAACTGTAAGTGGCAGTAAACTGAAACCTAGTAAAACCCCATTCCTTTTAAATTATATTCTTTTTTCCATCCAGTTTTATATAATTCTTTTTGTATAACTGGATCAATTTTGTAAATTGAAATTTTTCGTAAATCAATAATAATTGTAAGTTGCTACACCTACTTCAAAAGTTTACTTTAATTTTGCGGGAATTAGCTCAAGTTTTTTTAGATATAGTTACCTTATGAAGTGTATTTGAGATTAGTACGGCTAGTAGTGATCTACAATCATGCCGAAGGTGGTTAAGGAGCATCATTTTTAGAATACTTCAAGGAATTTGAAGATTTTCAAGCCGAGGAAGAATTTCTCTATTGCATTTATTGCGAGAAACAGGTGAAATATAAAACTTTTTTTTCTCTCAGAACACGTTAGAGAAGTTTTGCGTGGTACAAGGTTTTAGTTTCTAAATATTATCACGTAGAACCTTGTTGGGCTTAGTGCACACTTTATCAAATTATTGTTATCGAAGGACATGAATAATTATTATTGCTCTTGCATAACAACACAGGGACTTCTTACTTCGAGAGCAATAAAATTAATGGATATCGTAGAGGAAACATTGAAGAACAGATATGATAAAAGGTAATATCAAGAGTTAAAATGCATTTTGGTGATAAACAAAGGTTTTGAAAAGATAAAAACAATCAACTCAATTTTGACTCGTGAGATCTCTGACGCAATGGATGAATCCATTAAGGAATATTCACCTTCCGAACTAACTTGCTTCACCTTTGCTCCTCTTGTTTCTTGCGATGTCGAGTGGAAGTTTTCGCTGCATAAAACTTTGCTGGCAGATAATCGTAGAAGATTTGTTTTTGAAAATCTAAAATACCACGCAATTATCAAGTGCAACCCTCGAATTTGGTGCTAAAGTATATTCCTCGTATAAAAGAAGGGTTAAAAAATATTCCTTGCATTCATGAAAAACTTTATATGTACTTCAAAATAAAACTTGGATTAGATTACTTTTTTTTCGTTCGTTATCATCGTCCTTAATTCGTTTAGATTAGAATGGTTACCGTTTCAAAATATTTATGTTCAGATAAGTTATAAAACTTAGTTGAGAATTGTATACGCTTAATGATTAATAGAAAATTATGAAATAAATTATTTTTTCCGTGTATGAAGAAGTACACTGTATCCTGTATCATTGTTTCTGCGCAATCTTCCTCACAAAAAATATAAATTTGGAGCTATTCAAGTGAAGCATTTATATTGATACATATTTCTGCTTAGCATGTAATATGCGCTTCCACTATTATGCATAGAGTGTATCATATATGCATCGAGTGTTTCTACATATGGTTTTACTAGCATAATTCTTGCCGAAGCCTTTATATTTTATGTTGCATATGCGCTACAAAAATCAGCAAAAACAAAAACATTAAAGAACGTGCAATCAATGACATACGAAATAAATTATTAGCGCTATTCTATTAATCATCTGCCGCTCCTGGCGAGAAGTACTAGAGCGCGGAGCGCAGTACCTCCCCACGTAGCGTCTGGATTGCAACTGAGCAGTGAGCAACACTCCGAAGTCCGATTACACTCGTCTGCCCGCCGACCTTGACGCTTCTATTGCCTGCTTAGCACTGTCGCAATGTACACGATCGCTCCTCTTTCGCTCCGTGCACTTGCCCGGGCCCCATGGATGTGAGCTTCCAATGCGAGTGTCAATGTGAACCCAGCATTACGCAGCCCGGTCATTCTTCTGTCCGCCTTCATGCGGAGCAGTGCCAGTGCCCGTGTATCTGAAGATGATTTCGAAATTTTATGTTCTGCTTCTAATGATTTGGATTTGAGAATTTGCGAATCATTGTACATAGCTAAAGACAAACCGGTTCTTAATAATGCCACCAGTTCATTCCCTTTGCAAATTTATATATTAAGTTCATTTACTCGTAGAGTAGAAAAAAATTTAAAATAACATTGCATTTGTACTGCTTTCATTGTAAATTTCAGATCTGACTTACTGATGATGGAGCTGGACTCCGAAACGTTTAAGAAAAATAGGACTACTAGTTTTTAAGTTTCTTCACTTCTACAGATTAGGTGTGTAAAGAAAAAAAGAAAATTAAAATGATTTCACTACGTGCTGTGTTCTTCATTTTCAAGTTCATAATAATTTGTATACCGAATTAAATGTAGTCAGCAGTGGTAAATACATTCAGCTACGCTATTCAACAGACAAAATTTATTTTAAAAGATACCTTTTCCGTAATTATATAACATTAAAATTCATTGTTTTTCTTTCAGATAACGTTTTATACTTGTGATACGATAAGCTGCTTGTAAGTAACAATTATAAGCATGGGACATGATCATTTGGCAATAATCGAGCTACACGAAGATTGAAGTTTGCTTCGGATATTTTGAAGCATCTTAATTGGCCTAAAAAAGAAAGGTTCAATTATCGTACCATCAAGCTGTTCAGAGAGACCAGAGGAGCGAAAAATCGTGTAACATCTATGTCCTTGGTCAGTCTGAACTCCCAGGATCAAAAAATGGTCTGTAGCTGAGTCTCGAAAAATTCCTGTCGCGCTATTCGAAAAAAAATACAGCAGAACTGATCGTTTCATAATAATCTGGAAATTGAGTCGAGAAACAGGACTTGGGGCTCTCCTCTTCCGCACGTAAAAAAGTTCACAACTCTCTTATTACTTTGAAGGAGAAAAGACCAGATAAAAGTTCTGTACTTCTTCATCGGCTCGAAATTCAGGGTGTGGACAGTGTCTTGTTCATAGATGAGAAATGTTTCATTAGGGAAAAGTCTACAATAGCCAAGAGGATTGAGATTGGGCTTTTGTAAAAAGGCGTCGTTTAAATCCAAGAAAGGCAAGAAATGTCTATCAAGATAGTAAACCAGCTTAAACGATGGTTAAGAGTAGAGTGTTTTTGAAAAGCTCTATTCTTAAAAAATGAAAGTGGCGAAAAAAAGCTTTGCAATAACTATCCATGAACCTGTGGTGAAACACTTGAACCATGAGATGTTTAATGACGGTTGTCATTAAACATCTCATGGCACAGGTGTTGTCGAGTCTTTTATTAGAGTTACCCATAATCATAAGTATTTTCTTTATGTGTTCAGTTCCCGGTACGGGCCCTAGGTTTGTTCTCTGCGCTGATGATTCGTCTGTGCATTTGCTTTAGTTACCCCTTAAGTTTCATTTGTATTGTATTTTAATATTCTCATACTATTTTGAATACTTAGCTGAATAACACAAACATCTAAAATGTAATTTTGCGTGTTGTATTGTGTTATGCAGTAACTCATGTCTATGTACGCTATTTTCACAGAAAATAAATATAATTATGTTCTTTGCTGAAATGTATCTGTCTATTTAAGAGGCATTGTAACGAGATTCTGCAAAGAAGAATTCACATCCTGAGGTCTAAAGAGTTTTCTTTTCTCCTTTTTGACACAGGCTTTAGTCTAATACGACACTTTTGGCTTAAGAGGGGCTCAAGGAAAATACCTTGGGAGGACAAACTATTCCGCATAGTTTGTCTCAAAGGAAGACGCTGTCGCAGTTCGGCACTAACAGAATTTACTTCTGTTGCCCTAACGGACTGATTACAGCGCAGACAGTTGCTCGTCTTCCTAACGATACCGCCGTAGTTCGGCATAAACGGAATTTACTTCTGTTGCCCTAGCGGACTAAATACGGCGTAGGTGGTATCCACACACACCTCACTCTAGCGGTACCACCGTTGTTCGGCACAAACAGAATCTACTTCTGTTGCCCTAGCGGACTAATTACGGCGCAGGTGGTACCCACACAATCTCACCTAACGGTACCGCCGTAGTTCGGCACAAACAGAAACTGCTTCTGTTGCCCTAGCGGACTAAATACGGCGTACGCGGTACCTTCACGAACCTCAGGAAGGGCAGCTGCACAGAAAAGCTAGCGCCCCGGAAAAGGTAGCTGCACAGAAGACAGCCCTTTTCCCCGAACCCTCACGTCGACCGCACGACGGTATTGACATATTCTGGCGCCCGAACAGGGACCCAGAAGCTTTGCACGACTACCAACGTTGCCTGTGATTTCTGGGTTCTCCTCAACCTCGCGGACACCGCATCATTGAAACAAGATGAACTTTGTCGCTCAAGCTCGAGAATCCGTCGAAGCCCTCGGCCTCACTCCCACCGATGAGGAGTACAGGGAAGAATTTACCAGCCGCCTGAGGCATTTGGAAGAAGCCGCAGAACGTGCAGCGGAACGAGAAGCTGCAGAACGAGCAGCGGAACGAGAAGCCGCCGAACGAGCAGCTGAGCGAGAAGCTGAACTAGAAGCAGCACAACGAGACCACGAGCTCAGACTCAGACAACTCGATGCTCAAACCACTCCTCAAAATGCTAGAGTGAAGATACCTCCACCAGCTCCATTCGATCCCACGAAAGAAAGGATGGACGAATTTTTGCAACGCTTCTGCAGTCACACAACAGCAATGGGATTTACTGAAGTCGATGCTGTTGTCATGCTCCATAATTTGATCACACCGAAGAAACGTAGACTCATCGATACCCTGCCCGCAGCAGATCGCTTCAAGCTTCCTGAAATCAAATTGCTTCTACTAGATGCTCATAAAGTCACTCCAGCAAAACTACGCGCTAACTACTACGAACTGAAGCCAGAAGAAGGCGACAATATGTCACGTTACCTACGGCGACTAGAACAAGCCTTAGACCCTTGGTTAAAAGGATGCAACATCGAAGCCAACTACGAGACTCATCGTGACTTTCTTCTTGTTGACCGCGCACATTCCAGCTTGCCTCCCTTCCTCGCTACTCAATTGCGTGACAGGGGTGGTAACTCAGTCGCAAGCCTAGGAGAGCAGGGTGATAGCTTCTTGCAAGCAAGACCTCATACATCGCCCCATCAGCTTTGTAAGGGTCGCACACTGACATCAACGACGGATGCTGGCCCTCCAGCACTCAAAACATCATCAGCACCAGAGCGACGCTCGACATTTCCTGTCCGAGCCCCGAGCACCCCAGCAAGATCACCCAACTCCAGCAACAACTCTCGAGGAACGCCACCAAGAACTTCTAACACTCGTGATGTTCCCACCAGCTCAAGATCGGTCAACACTCCGCAGCGCGAGGAACAGCGAGGACCTTACACGGGATATTACTGCACTTTCCATGGCCCCAACCGATCACATTCCAGTGATGAGTGCCGCCAGTTACAGAGGAGGCAAAGTGATAGTCACAGTGATGGAGCAGCCCATGCAAGCCCACCTATCTCCAGTACTACAGCTCGAGTCAACAATCCAACAACGCACGAAGAAGCAGATGAATACGACGATATTCCTCCAGTCGCATGCAATCACATCGCCTCGAACAAGCTGATCGAATTGGGACAACTGAAAACATGCTCCGGCACTGTGAACCAACAACCCGTTCAAGTACTACTCGATGGAGGAGCAACAGCGGTCTTCGTCAAGAAGGCTCTCGTCCCAGCTGACGCCATTTTGAAGAAAGAAATTACCGTTCGGCTGGCCAACAACCATTCCTTCGAGGCGCCTCTTGCCTGGGTCACTCTCGTTTGTCCCTACTACCATGGAGAGGTAACAGCCGTAGCCATGGGAGAACTCTCCCATGATGTCATCCTCGGCCGAGTTCCCGGAACCACCTCCTTCGAAGAACAGATGATCGACCATGAAGAGCAACCAGTTGCTGCAGAAGTCTCTCATGTTGTCACAAAAGCAGCAGAAAAATCGAGCGAAAATCCCCCTGCCGCACCAAGCACTGTCGATATGTTGCAGCACAACAAAAAAGATTTCAAGAAATTACAGCGGGGGTGCAAAACATTGCAGTTTTTATTCAAGAAAGTTGACACTAGTAAAGAAGAAACGCACATGGATGGCAGAGTCATTACCTATGAACTCCACGACGGCATTCTGCACCGGAAAACGTTACGAGACGGTCAGGAAACTCATCAACTTGTAGCACCTGCAAGCATGCGCCCACAAATCTTGGGAATGGCTCACGACAATCCACTTGCTGGCCATTACTCCCAAAAGAAGACTCAGGCTCGACTAGAACGATATTTCTACTGGCCGTCCCTGGCAAAAGATGTGGTCCAATACTGTCACTCTTGTCACACCTGCCAGACGCACGCTCCATCTCGACCAAGGAAGGCACCAATCTCAACCCCACCGATCACCACTCCATTCTCCGCGCTGTGTTGATTTGGTAGGCCCATTGCAACCAGCTTCGGCACGGGGCCACCGATACATTCTCACCGTGGTGGACCAAGCAACTCGGTACGCAGACGCAGCCCCGCTCAGACATATAGATGCCGAGACGGTTGCCCAAGAGCTACTCGAAATCTGCAGCAGAGTTGGGTTCCCTCACACGCTAACGAGCGACAACGGCACTCAGTTCACCGCCGCAACCTTCGAAGCTTTCCTGAAACTCGTCGGTATCCAGCACCGATTGACGCCATTATACCATGCCCAATCGAACGGCATTGTCGAACGCTTCAATGGTACGCTCAAACTCAAAGTCATGTTGCGGAAATTAGCCGTAGAACAACCGCGAGACTGGGACCTGTATGCCTTCCCTCCTTTTTGCTTATCGAGACGCTCCTCAGGCTTCAACCGGGTATTCTCCTTTCGAACTCATCTACGGTCATCGCGTCCGTGGACCTTTTACCGTGCTCAAAGAATGTTGGACAGATGGTAGCTTGCAAGACGACACGAGCACTGCTCAGTATCTAATGTAAATGAAGCACCGATTGAAAGAAACATGCAAAATCGCTCGCGAGAATCTAAACAGGAGCCAAGAGAAAAGCGCCAAGTTCTTCAACAGACGTACCAAGATGCGAACTCTAAAACAAGGAGGTAAAGTCCTCGTATTTCTGCCCGATTCTCGAAAGACGCTACTTATGACTTGGAAAGGTCCCTATACAGTAAAATCACGCCTGGGAACCCATACCTATACATTGGACGTGGATGGAAACAACAAAGTTTATCACATCAACCTCCTTCGCCAGTACCACGACCGGGAGCAGCAAAGTTCCCCTCACCAAGCGAGAGCGATCGCGAGGAGGACGACGAGAGAGTAGAGGAAGCTTTTGCAGCGGTTGGCCTCGCCCTAGAACCTACCTGCGAAGAAGAAGAGCTTGACCGGAAAGAACCAGAGATACCGTCACCCGTCGGGGAGACAATTGAAAACTGCCTCATTTCCTCTTCATTGACTACAACACAACGCTCAGAACTCCAGGAACTACTTGGAGAATATCGCGATCTCTTTACAGATACTCCCGAAAGAACCAGCACGGCTGTCCATGAAATAAAAATGAAAGATCCTTCCAGTTTCCGACTTCAGCATTCGTATCCACTTCCCTTAGCGCTAGAGCCTGAACTGCAGTCAAGTTTAGAGAAGTGGATGAAGATGGGAATCGTGACGCCATCCACCTCACCTTACTATTCACCGCTCCTTGCCGTCCGGAAAAAAGACGGTACTCATCGATTTTGTCTGGACTGCAGACACCTCAACAGCCAGACAGTATTTGATGCCGAGCCAATAGCAGACACCACTGCTATCTTCACCAATTTAGCTGGCAAAACTATCTTCAGCAAAATGGATCTCACCAGTGGATATTGGCAGGTACCTCTACAACCTGAATCCCGCCAATACACCGCCTTCAAAACTAGGTCTGGCCTCTATGAATTCAACGTCATGCCTTTCGGCCTAGCAAATGCTCCAGCCACTTTTTCCCGCCTTATACGTCAAGTCACTGCAGGACTGCAAGAGACCGAGGTCTACATGGACAATATGTTAATCGCCTCGACTACCTGGGAAGACCATTGCGCAGCATTAGCTAAACTGTTCGAAGCCCTCTCTCGACATGGCCTTACAGCGAAGCCGTCCAAATGTGAATTTGGGTTTGACAGCCTCCAGTATTTGGGTCATCAACTGAGCAGTAATCAGATCCAGCCTCTGGAGACCCGAGTTGAAGCCTTGAAATCGGCTCCACACCCAAAAACGAAACGGGAGCTCCGAAGTTTTCTCGGTACAGTTGGGTACTACCAACAGTACATACCTAACTACTCTGAATTGACTTCTAAACTCCATGATTTTCTGAAGAAGAATTCTCCGGAACAAATACCTTGGACCGATACAACAGAAGACCTGTTTGAAAGTTTGAAGACAGCGTTAGTCAAGAGACCGGTCTTACAGTTACCAGATCCCAGATGTCCTTTCATTCTGAGGACAGATGCCTCCCAAACTGGACTTGGAGCAGCTCTCCTCCAGCCAAGCAAACGAGACTTCCGTCACTACGCGCCGGTAGCATATGCTTCACGTCGACTGAGAGGAGCAGAAATAAACTATTCTACCATCGAAAAGGAAGCGTTAAGCATCTACTGGGCTCTACAAAAGTTTGAGGTCTACCTGTATGGACGCGAATTTGTGTTACAGATCGATTATCGACCGCTCCTTTATTTGCAACAGGCAGACAAGTTGAACCTTCGATTGAAACGGTGGGCCTTGTATTTCAGCCCTTTTAGGTTTCGAGCAGAACACTTTTCGGGAGTCGACAATCACTTTGCGGATTTCCTGTCTCGGCTATCGTAGCAGAGACACCCTCCCCCGGGCGTGTCAGGCCGCACAGGTGTTGTCGAGTCTTTTATTAGAGTTACCCATAATCATAAGTATTTTCTTTATGTGTTCAGTTCCCGGTACGGGCACTAGGTTTGTTCTCTGCGCTGATGATTCGTCTGTGCATTTACTTTAGTTAGCCCTTAAGTTTCCTTTGTATTGTATTTTAATATTCTCATACTATTTTGAATACTTAGCTGAATGGCACAAACATCTAAAATGTAATTTTGCGTGTTGTATTGTGTTATGCAGTAACTCATGTCTATGTACGCTATTTTCACAGAAAATAAATAAAATCATGTTCTTTGCTGAAGTGTATCTGTCTATTTAAGAGGCATTGTGTACGAGCGTTGCCGTACATGTCTGTATCTGGATGGTGTATTCTTGACACCTCACCCTATAAAAGCCATGCGCGTTTAATTTGCGGTGCTCTTTCGATTCGCTCGCCCTCCTGTGCCAGTGACATCTGATTTACTAATAAACTTACCACCAAGCTACCCCTACTATCATTAACCACCGTACATTGGTGGTCCAGTCTGGTTTAAACTCACGTGCATGTGTGAAATTAATTACGAGAATTAATTACTTAAGTAATTAAAGAGTCATTGGAACATTATACAATCTCAGATGTGTAACGAAGAACATAACTAACTGTGACAGCCGCGTCCCTCGGTTTTCGTGTTCGGATTTGGAATACCGGCAGAAGACTTGGTTGAGGTTTATACCCAATTCACAGTTTATTTGAATATTGGCTCTCTATTTCGCACCAGAATCCTTGTGTATGAATCTGGAGAAAATATCGAAATCGTGTTCGAGGTCACTATAAGTGCATTCCCAGCGACAAGTGATGAGTAAGAACAATTTGTTTTAAATAATAAATTCAAGGTGCATACAATACTACGTACAATAACTGTCGGTGACATTAAATGAACAGCAGCAGTGTTTTCATAGTGACAAACAGTAATGCACTATTTAAAGCCATCGTAATTAACAACTACGTGCTTCAGCATCGTTCCCTGTCATCGTGTAACTACAGCGAAGTTTATTCTGCACGTATCAGCGGCAGCCTGCCCTTCAGCCCTTCAGCAGCAAGCAACGTACCCTGCAGTCGACATTCTTTCTCCAGTTAAGTCTTCTTCTGATAATTTTTTCTCTGCAGTGCGAGTGCACCGGAGCGTTGCTAACTGATTTTTTTTCTGCCTCAGCGACAACCGCATAAGACGGCATAAGCATAACCGCACTTGCCAGTAGCTATTTGAGTGTAGTGAGTGGCGGCTGCGTTGCACTTCCTGTGGATTAGCTGTATAAACGTCAGATTTCTTTCAATGACCAAAGTAAGTGTAGACTTTGGCGGATTGTTATTAACAGGGTTAATTGAAGGATTTAAACGAATTGATTTTGCTTATCAAGTGATAAAACGTAAAGAAATTTCAGTTCGTTATCAAATTTTTTGTATTCCTTGGAGCTCTGTCACACGGTGTCGGGAGTGTTGCCAATTTTCTTTTCTGGAGAGTGCGGGAGTTCTCTGTAGATTGAAGAATTTTTTCTGTTATAGTTCGAATAACAGCCTTTTCGAAGTTAATTTTTCAAGTAAGAGGCAGAGATTGATTGTGATTGTATTTTCATTTGTATTGCTCGTGTATTTGAATTTTAGATGTGTTTTTTTTATTGTTGTTTGCGAGGTGGGACATCATTTTTTGTATATCTTTGATTGTGAATAGGAAAATTCCTTGAAAATAGTCCTGTGGTAGGTTTAATGTCATATTCCTCGGACAGCGACCCGGAATTCGTTCGCACAGAACCCACAGTAACAAAAAGTGGTAGGATCAGTAAGCCTAGGGTTACTAGTGTGACACAATCTACCACAATGACGACCCCGACGACAAGTGCAGGTGCAGGTGTTATAATGACGATAGGACGCAACTGGCGCGTGACATCGCCGCAAATATTAATATTCCTAGCGTTGGAACGATAATGACCAATGCTAAATTGCCGACGTTTAGGGGGAGACGACGACAGAATGACGCTGAGTTCCTGGAGAATAAGTCCTGGACAACTCATATACAAAATTTGAAAGCATACATGACACTGCTTCCAGACGCGACGACTGATGAACGAAAAAAGGAATTCCTTGTGAGATCAGCAAATAAGAATGTAGTTGACTTTAACGCAGTTGTGACCAAACTAGTAAACGCAGATTTAAATTATACATTTGATCAAGTAGTTAAAATTCTCGATGACATCAACGTGTGTCGTGGTGAAAAGAGCATACACGCATTGGCATGTGATTTAAATGAATTGCAATTGATTTGGAACAATGCTTCAGCAGCACAATTAGTTACAGCGTTTTCCAAGATACGCAAACTCACTGAAACCATTTTGACGTCAACCTCACTGGGTTGACAAAGGCACCCTTATTATCAAGCTTGTACGACGCAAGCAGAGCTGAAACGATTTGTAGGTGACAGCATGTCATACAGTCTAGCATTAACAGTTCTTGGTCCGTTATTAGATGAGTCGTTCGCTGGAAAAATTTTCGAACACCAATTCAGCACAGCTGAGGAACTGTTGGCGAGGTTAATTTCAACCGTCAGAGGTCAGGCGGAAACCAAAAAGATTCTTGTGTCACAATTTCCAGTCAGAAACGAAAGTGAGAGCTATGTAGGTGATATAGCCAGTGAGTTTGACGAAGGCATTGATGCCCCAGATCATTTTCCGGAAAATGAGGTGTTTTACGGGAGTGTAGGAAATTACCGTAGGAACTACCGTTCAGGAGTACGTAGGAACACTCCTAGGCCTTGGTTGAAAAATCCTCGTGGTAGGACAAGAGAATTTGGTAGTTACGTAGGTGACCGAGCAAATGGATCTTTGGAGTGTAACATGATGAGAACAGACAACAGTAGTTCTAATGTTTCTGGTCAGGCTTCAGGTCATTTTCCCAAGTATGAAGCAACGAAAAAACGAGGTTTCCCATTTTGTCCATCGTGTTTGATGGTTGGACATTTCGAGTGCAGACCCAAGAGAGATCAGTTTCCGAGAGGGTGTTTTGCATGTGGTGGAACCCACGTGGTAAAAAATTGCAGGGCAACGGGAACTGAAATACGTAATTATTAATCTTATTTACGCGGTGGCAATGTAAATAGAGGTGGCACAACGCGCGGTAAGAGCGAAGTTCATTGGGCGGAAGCCGAGTCAGGTGATTTTTTAAGCGAAAATTAAGAACAGGTAGAGGTAATAGGAAGGATGAGTTGAATTTGACTGAGCCCGAGGTTGGCAGCGTCCTCGTTAATCTTGCAGCCGTGACCGAAAGTCCAGATACCACCGAGACAAACCAGTCAGTCATTGATCCCACCGAGACGAGGCAATCTTTCATTGATCCCTTGTTTAACTGCGAGAATAGGTATAAATTATTGCAAGACGAAGAACTCGCAGATAGCAAAGCAGTCGAGGCCTATTTCTCTGCTAGTGTAGTGAAAAGTAATTGCAATAAAGAAGACGCTGGTTTGGTCGCGTTTAAGGGAAGCAATAAACCAACGATAATATTACAAAGTAATGAGCAGTATTTGAGTGCCTTGCTAGACAGCGGGTCAGAGAAATGCCTAATAAGTTACAGGCAGGTTAAAAATTTAAACGAAGAACTTAAGCCTAGTCGTTTAATAGTGAAGGGCATTAACGGCGAAAGTAATGTAAGCGGCGAAGTAGAGTTGTCTATTAAAATTCCTGGCACTAAAAAAGTACTAAAAACTAATGCCCTTGTCGTAAAAGAGGCTAAATTTAACTATGATTTAATTCTCGGCCGCGATGTTCTAAACAATGCTACTATTGATTTTAAAAATAAAACTCTTCGTTGGGATGATGTTTCTATCCCGTTTTGTGAATTAAAAATGGAACCGGTTTTATCCAGAGAAGCAGTAATGAAAAGAATTGTAAACAGCGACTGTCTGGTGTCTGAGGTTGCTGTCGCGAGAAAGAGCGACAGGGTCAGCCACCTGTCAGAAAATAATAACTGCAGAGAAAAGAAAAAAATCCCCGCTGTGGCTGAGGTGTCACAGTGTCCGAGGCAGTTGATCGTTCATTGCACTCAAGTGGAAGTGCCTGGTAATTCGATAAAAATAGTGTACGGCTTTATCAAGAAAGCAACTCCAGGAGAGTATATGATTTTAAAAAGATGCCTTGATAGTGGTGCTCTTATAGCGGAAGCAATTGTTCGTGTAGAGAGCGACGGCGTGGTGCCGGTGATGCTTTTAAATTCAAATGAAGAGGCTGTTCATTTAAGTGAGAATATGATGTTATGCAATATTGAATTAATTGCAGCAGATGATATTGAGGGCGAGATGTATTTAACAAGCGTTGAAACAGCACTCAGAGACGCTCATAATGATGAAGTAAATTCTAACGCGGTGTTGGATACGATGCAGGTTGTCTCGGCTGGTGGTGGAAAGAAAGCCATAGCTAATAGAAAACTTGAGTTGGAAGCTAACGCTCGCGGTAGACGTGAAATTCTCGTTTGTGACGAGGAGTTGGGAGTTAATGCACAAGTAGGTGCAGGAGTAGGTGTGTCAAAAGGTGGAGAGCAAGAGGTACGACGTGTTTTAACGAAAGATGACGTTTAATGTAATGAAGAAGACATACAGTTACCGTTAATTAATTTCTTGAATAAGTTCCGAGATGTAGTTACTCTTGAAGGAGAGACTATAGGTGTTACAAATATTATGAAGCACCAAATTCAGTTGAAATTGGATGCTCCGGTACTAAATTTAGCTCCTTATCGCATTCCCAACAAGTATCAGGAAGAGGTGATGAAAATAACAGATGACATGCTCGCGCAGGGGATAATCGAAGAGTCTAGTTCAGACTTCAATTTTCCTGTTATCGTAGTTAAAAAGAAAGGCGGGGATCTTCGTCCCGTGATTGACTTCCGTGCACTTAACAAGGTGTTGATAAAACATTCTTATCCCATACCTAGGATTGACGACATTTTATCGACCTTGGGCGGTAACGCGTGGTTTACGAATTTAGACCTCCGCTCGGCCTTTCATCAGGTCGAATTAGAACAAGAGAGTAGGAAATTCACTGCCTTCAGCATTAATTATCGGAAATTTCACTTTTGTCGAGTCCCTTTTGGACTGAGTACTTCACCGGGAGTATTTCAAAGGGTAATGACCTCTGCCTTTGCACCCATTTTGGGTAAACTAGCTTTCGTCTTCCTAGACGATATATTGGTGTTTTCAAAAAATAAAAGTCAGCATTTAGCTGATATAGAAATCGTTCTTAAGATGCTGTGTTCCGGTAATTTGTCATTAAAGCTTGAGAAATGTAACTTTTTCAAAAACGAAATCGAATATTTAGGTCACATCGTTGCAGCCGATGGTATTAAATGTAAATACTCGCAAAAATTGCAAGACTGCCGGGCGCCGGTCAATGTTAAGGAATTACAACAGTTTTTAGGTTTAGCGAATTATTTCCGTAATTTCGTACCAAATTTTGCTGAGGTAGCGTATCCCTTGTACAATCTTTTAAGAAAAAACGTTGACTATACGTGGACAGACGAATGCCAAAAGAGTTTTGACTTTATCAAATCGTCTCTGATTTCTGACACAGTCCTAAGACACCCTGACTATACTAAGGACTTTCATGTTTTTACAGATGCATCTAACTCAGGAATTGGAGCAGTACTAATGCAGACGGATGATTCAAGCGATAAAATTCTAAGACTTGTGGCTTATTACAGTAAGAATCTTAATTCGAGCCAGCGAAGATATTCTACTACCAAAAAAGAGTTTTTCGCAATTTTTTCGGCTTTAAAGTACTTTAAATATTTAATTACTGGATAACCTGTCCGGGTGTACACCGACCATAGGCCCTTGGCGCCACTTTTTGCAAAAAAACTTCCTGAAGACACCAATATGGCTCGTTGGTGTATTAGCGTTCATTCATTTGAACCCGTTGTTAAATATTTACCCGGCAAGGAAAACGTTGTAGCTGACTACTTGAGCAGATTACCTGTAAACAATGAGAAATTAAATCTTAAAGAACTAGACCGTTGTGATGCTCTGGAATCCGCATTTGAATCAGAAGTCTGTATTGTGGAGACACGGTCACAGAAAAGACGCACGACAGGACACGAGGTAGTTGACCTGCCGCCGCCTAGAGACGGTGTTGTCGATGACGCTGACAAAGACTCTCGTCCCAAGCTGGTCAATTATGTACCGAAAGAGACTGAGATTTCTTGGACGATTAAAGAATTTATTGACGAACAGAACAAAGACCCTTTCTGCATAGAAATTAAGAACGCCTTACTCCATGGTAGTATTTCGAATATTCCAGACTTGCAGAAATTTTTGATTTTGAATGACATTCTATATCGACGTAGACAAATTGACTATAGACCTAGCACCATTTTGACAGCAGTCGTACCTAACTCTTTAATAAGTAAAGCTATTCTAGCGATTCACAGCATGTATCACAGGGACGACGTACACACTTTGTTTAAATTTAAAATTAAATACTATAATCATTTGGAAAAAACAATTGTGCGAAAATTTGTAAAAGATTGTGAAGTTTGTAAACTAATTAAAGCCAGACCTTCTGTCCCAATTAAAATTTTGACCGCTCCGATCGCCAAAGAACCATTTGAAGTCGTATCAATGGACCTCCTTGGGCCACTCAAAATTACAGATAACGGCAATAAACACATATTGGTCATAATCGATCTCTTTTCCAGGTTTTGTAGGTTGTATGCAATATCTAATCGTCGTACGGAGACGATAATTTCATGTTTGAGTAATTGTTTTTCGTTGTTAGGATTCCCCAAAACTCTCATCGCTGATAATGCTCTAGAATTTAAATCATTGGCGGTCAAGCAATTCGCTAAAGTGCACGCCATTGCGAAAAAGGAAGTATTAGCTTACAGTCCGCACTCTAACGCTATAGTAGAGCGTAATAATCGTAAAATAACAAATTTATTGAAATTATATGTGAACACACTTCCTCATGCAGAGTGGGATCAATTGCTGGAAGTTGTAGAGAATGCATTGAACAACGCATTGAATTCTACTTTGGGCGAAACACCAAGTTTCGTAATGTTTAATCGTGATACGTGTGCATACTACCAATCCGAGAGTTTTGATTCTGTAACATATAATTATGATGAGGAATTGGATTTGGTGAACTTCCGGGCAAGGGAAGCCGCCCGGACGGTGGAAAATATTAGGAATTTAATCATAAATAACACGACAGAGAGAAATTTATACAGAAACATCAAGCGACGTAATAAGGACATACAGGTGGGCGATCGTGTTCTTTTAAGGAATCACGAGAAAAAACATAAGCTAGAGCTAACTTGGATGGGTCCTGCTATCGTTCAAAAGGTGAAGAGGAATTGGGCTGAGATCAAAATTGGGTCAAATATTTACAAGAGCAATCTTGATGATTTATTACCCTTGAGGAAGGTTAAACTGTGAGTTAAAACGACGAATTCCTTCTTCTACGTTCATATCATTAACGTTTGACGGCACAACGATTCGACGAGTACGATTTACTACGTTACCCTTGTTTAACTATTGCGTTAAGGTTAGGAATCATAGGTTAAGGAGTTTTCTTGTGTAAGATGCGTTATATTCACAATATTCACAGTGATCTGTTTATTTTATTTTATGTGTTATGTTTAAAGCTTTTGAGCTGCGTTGTTTTAAATTTATTTGGGTAATGGTTGACATTAACCTGAGGGGTAAATGGAATGCGTCCTGTCTATTTTAATCTTGTATCTAAGACGTTTCATTTGTTTTTTCTCAATTCGCTCAAGACGTTTGTGTCGCTGAATTGACAAATTAAATCATGAACGGATGTGCCGACTGCGAAATGCAATCGCTGAGCTTGCTGTTCACCTTGCGAGATGGGTTGTTTTGACGCTGCGGCCGGGTACCGCAGTGCTATTTTTATCGAGCCGGAATGTTCGGCGATCAGCATAATTTAATTTAAATTCATAAGACACGTGTCTAGTCGTCTGAGTATTTTGGATACGAACAGAGTTTATTTTTTTTGATTCGAGATTCATCATGGGTGATTAATGACAGTCAGACCAACGAGTTCTGATATCAAAATTTATGTTGTTTAGTTTTTTTCATTTGTCATGCTAATCGTTTTTGTATCTGTTTCCTTGCAGGATTTACATCATGGGTGATTAATGACAGTCAGACCAACGAGTTCTGATATCAAAATTTATGTTGTTTAGTTTTTTTTCATTGGTCATGCTAATCGTTTTTGTATCTGTTTCCTTGCAGGATTTACATGGACGTATTCGCGATGAGGAATCAAGTAAGTTTGGTCGACGTGGAGACACTCTCATCAGCGATTGCGAAGAATCAAGGTGCGAGTGACGAACTCTTCAAGGAATTGATAAAGAGCAACTCCCGGGTAGATTACCTACCAGACAGCGTCACGGATGTGGTGACAATGTTACTCGCACTATGGTTTTAGGCGCGATGGTGTACTACACAAAGCGAGGCCTGGAGTCTTTGGCTGATCGAGCTGATCGGCTGGAAGATTACCAGCTGCGACGTTTACCTAGGGGTGGACCTAGGGGTGAACAAGCATAAAGGACACTTGAAAATGATTGGAACCGAAAAATAACCAAAATTTAGGAAAGTGAAAAAATTTAAGAGTGGTTAGAATTTAGGTAATTACCACGTTGTTGAAATATTGGCGCGCAGTGATTGGAGGAAATGCGTATCGCAGGAAAAAGGCGAAATGAGTTGTGTTTTTTTCAGCATAGTTATTTGATGTAATCTTAAGGAGAGCGTCCCCCTTATGAATCCTTGCTTCTGGGATTTCTTGAGATACTGGGATTTTTGCTGTTATAAGAAGTGTGAGAGGTCAGGTACATCCTGTGAAAAAATAAGACTCGTACGTTCACTCGTTCGCCCGCTACGGGGATTTAAAGAATGGGGGGGAGGGGAGGGGGAAGTGGTATTTTATCATGTTACACATCCCCCTTGCCACTTTCTTCACGACTTGACGTTGCTATTTCATCTCCTATGTCTCTGGATTACTCTACAATGATTTCAGGGGTCTAACTTGAACCAAAAATTTTAAAAAAAATTTTATTTGTATTGTTTATGTTTCTTTGTTTTGCTTATAATGTAAACAATGGTTTTTGGGGTTTCAAAATGCTTCTCCTCCTACACTTTTTGAGCTACAGTGATGGTTTTGGTATCATTGAATGCGGGAAGACGCGGGCTTTTAGGGGTGCTAAAATTCGTTTCCTCAAATTTACATTTTCAATATGAAAAGGGTAAAAATAGGGAAAAAATGCCCTTTTTCGGAAATGTAAAAATTTATGACGTCATAACTCATGAGCAAGAAATAATTTCGGAATGAATTTTAGCATCCATAAAAGCCCGTGTCTTTTCGCATTCATTGATACCAAAATCATCACTGTAGCTCAAAAACTGTAGGAGGAGAAGATTTTTGAAACCCCCCCCTTCAAACTTCGTTTTCTTCGATTTCCCATTTTCTTTTCAAGAAAATTGAACTTTTGCTCTAAGCAAAAACGATTCCAAATTCAATTTCCTATCAGTATATCAAATTTCATTGTTCTAGGTTCAATAATAAAGAAAAAAGTCCGTATGGGGGACGCTCTCCTTAAGCTTAAGCTTGCTGTATGTTTTTAAGTATCGATGCGTAAAAATCCTTATAATTTCTTAATTAATTCATTTTAGTAATTTGTTTAAACTATTTTTATTTAAAGGCTGTTTTTAGTTCAAATAATAGTGTTTTTGGTTGCGTTTTCGAATTCCTTGCGAATATTTTCAATGTTTTCAATATGTATTTTGAATTGCGGTATTTCCTATAATTGATGGGTATTTGCGGAATGTGTTTTTTTAATTCGAATTGAGTTTCTTCGGTTATGTTGAAAAAAAATGACTGCTGCGTCGTTATTTTTTGATATTTACCATCGTTCCACGTGGCTGTCATTGTGCTGAGATTTTTTTTTGATGCACGGTAAGTCAGTTGCTTTGCTTTGCTTGGTTGTGTTTTTGCTTATGCTATTTTGCTATTAATGATTAAGGCGTTTTAATTTTTGTTCTTTCCTATATTCCGTATAATCCTATGTTATCCTATAATCCTATCGTATAATCCTATGCGTGTTAAAAGTTTGCTCTAATCTCTCTGATTCGGATTGCGGTAACAAGATGTTAACAAATTAACGGTTTTGTTTTCTTTAACAAAAAAAGGGTGTAAAACGTTTGTGAAGTGGTTAGTATTTTTGGCGTGTTGCGTTGCGTAAATTCATATTTTTTTGTGTATTTCTAAAACATTTACTTTATCGTGTTCCTTTTATTGGCGTTTTTGATATAAAAAATAAATCATTAATGTTCTAATGGTAATGGCGAATGTTTTTATTTTTTTTAGAAATGTTTTCTGCGACTTGAATTTACTTTTGATCTCTAGCATGATTACTCTTTTTATTGGCTGCGGTTCTTGTATTCTTTTAATCATTTTTGGTAAGATAGACGGTTCTTCATTAACCATTTGTTAACTGTGCGTTCTTTAGTTAAGATTCATTAACCATAATATATCGAGTTTTTAACAAACAGGGTTACATATCAGTGTGTTCTTGCTTTAGCTACCCTGTTTATTGCTTGTGTTTTGCGATACATATGATAATGCTTGGTTGGTAAAGTAGTGAAATTGTTTAATAACTTTTAGCTTTTCAATGGCATGAGTTGCGGGACATTTAATTAAAGTAATTTAGCATAAATACGTTTTAGAACGAGGCGGTTGCAAATAATTAATAGCGTTACCTTTCACGTAGACTTATCGTCTAATTATTTTTTTTTCAAAATCAGGTGTTTAACTTTTTGATTGCGTGTAACATTGTCCCACGATCTCCGTTAATTCTTCGAATTATTGAGTTTAGTTTAACCGTTTTAATTTTGGGTTATTACTCACTCCAGCATTACGGGGGGGTGCTATGTACGAGCGTTGCCGTACATGTCTGTATCTGGATGGTGTATTCTTGACACCTCACCCTATAAAAGCCATGCGCGTTTAATTTGCGGTGCTCTTTCGATTCGCTCGCCCTCCTGTGCCAGTGACATCTGATTTACTAATAAACTTACCACCAAGCTACCCCTACTATCATTAACCACCGTACAATTGTAACGAGATTCTGCAACAAAGAATTCACATCCTGAGGTCTAAAGAGTTTTCCTTTCTCCTTTTTGACACAGGCTTTAGTCTAATACGACACTCTCGCCTTAAAAGGGGCTTAAGGAAACTACCTTGGGAGGACAAACTATTCCGCATAGTTTGTCTCAAAGGAAGACGCTGTCGCAGTTCGTCACTAGCAGAATTTACTTCTGTTGCCCTAACGGACTGATTACAGCGCAGACAGTTGCTCGTCTTCCTAACGATACCGCCGTAGTTCGGCATAAACGGAATTTACTTCTGTTGCCCTAGCGGATTAAATACGGCGTAGGCGGTATCCACACACACCTCACTCTAGCGGTACCACCGTAGTTCGGCACAAACAGAAACTGCTTCTGTTGCCCTAGCGGACTAAATACGGCGTACGCGGTACCCTCACGAACCTCAGGAAGGGCAGCTGCACAGAAAAGCTAGCGCCCCGGACAAGGTAGCTGCACAGAAGACAGCCCTTTTCCCCGAATCCTCACGTCGACCGCACGACGGTATCGACAACGGTCAGTTGCCCTTCCAGCAAGGTGGAGCACCTGCCCACTCGGCCTTCAGAGGTCAAAAATGTTTTTTTGACAACGTTCCATGTTTTTGCCTAAAAGACCACGTCAAAGCGAGACCACGGTAGACTTCAGTATCTGGACCGTTTTGAAAAGATATGTCTGAGCTGTGTCTCACTGTTCGGTAGCTGACCCGTGAAGAGCGAAAAGATTAAAATATGCCGTAAAGTGTTTCAAAATATTGTCTGAAGTCGCATGAAATTCAGTACCAGGTTTACCTTAGGCTGTCATTTTTAGGCCGTACAATATATAGATGTTGTGAACAAGTGCACGGTTTTTCCATTTAATTCGCTCAGATTTGACATTATTATTTTACTGAAACCTGGTGACAGAATTAGTGGCACCCTGCACTGGGCATCCAGGTCCAAACATTGATTTCGATGTAGTCGAAACTATATTAACGTCAGATTTCGAAACGGTAGCAAGAATGAATTTACTTTGCCTTCTTGCCAAATAATCGTGCTGGTCAGTTTGAACAGGTACTTATTGTTTCAGATTGTCATCTACGACATTATTCTAAATTTTAACGTGATATTACAATGGGAGAATAGATACGAATCTGAATGCCCAATACATAATTTCGAAGATATGGATATAAGTAAAGGTTTTGCTTTTTGCAAAGTCTAACAATGAATAAAAGAGCAAAGAAAATCGATTTAATAGGAATCATGTTTCTTTAAAAAAAGCAATTCAATAAAAAGGATCGTTTCGACCAATTTTCGGTCATTTTCAACCATCTGAAAAAATACAAAAACACCGCGTTATAACAAGTTCAATATACATAATCAGTGACATTATGACATTAAAATATGACATTGAAAAAAAAGGAAAAAAGAGACAGACTACACTAATTGCAGAGGGAAGGCCGATTGCGTGTTGTTCAAGGTAGGTTTATCTTTTAAAATGAACAGCGATTCTAAAATGCGAAGGTTAATTGTACCGGATGTAGAAGAAACTATTTTAAAATCGTCTAACCGAATTTGAAGGTCACAACTCTCTGCATGAGAGCGAACATCAGATTGGTGAGGGGAAGAGAGTTACTGTTTAGTTCGAAAACTCCTGCCGGCATGCTCAGCCACACGAATATCCAGGGCTCGAATGGTCGAACCCACGTATTCAGACGCACACCGTGCGCAACAATATCTAAAAATGACGGAGGAGAGCATGCCTTTAGGTAGTTTGTCCTTGTAATTGAAATGAGACCCTATTTTATATGCATTGACCAATACGATTTTGAAGTCGACATGTAAAAAGTATTTAGAGAGCAACAAGTAGAGATCTTTTTTGAGCTTTTCGGACTGCTTGCCAAAGAACGGAAATGAAAAATAAAATTGTTTCTTGCGAGCAGTAGGTAATGGTACGCGGGAATAAAATTTATGATTTAAAAATTCTTGATACCTGAAATTACTAGTCCTGAAGGGAAACCATTTTGAATAAAAAACAATTTCAAAAACTCAAATTCGCTATGAATGATATCAAATGAAGAGCAGACACTGTAGGCCCTCGAGAGTAATGTTTTGACACTGTTAATTTTAAATATAAATGGACAGAAACTAAAGAAACTTTTTCCTAGGCCAGTGAATGTTTGCTTTCGATAAACAGAGATTTGAAACCTGCCATCTTTACGGGTAATTTTACTATCCAAAAATGAGAGAGAATTGTGCTTCTCCGTTTCCATAGTAAACTTAATATTGGGGTGTTGAGAGTTCAGATACGCCAAAAATAAATTACAATGCATGGGATTTTTAAACAGTAAGAAAGTATCGTATATGTATCGTCTATAAAATACATGCTTGAAATCCACAGGGCAAGAGTCAAGCCATCGTTGTTCGTGATAGCACATGAAAATATAAGCATGATTTCTATTAAAGCGATTTTCTTTGCTCTTTTATTCATAATTTCGAAGTGTTTGAATGAATAACACGAATTGACCATGCATTTCGGTTATGGTATTGTTTATGAAAGTCCTGTTTTTCGTATGATGAGTATATTGCTATGCTTTCTTCGTGTCTCATTGAAATAGGTGAGCTGGATTTCTATGTGGAATCTTCATAGTTGCTCTTCTGGTAGGGTATATTTAACACTATTGGATATTCTAATGGGCTTCGTGAGTTCGGTCATTATATGATATACTCTTTAAAATTCAGATTTTACCGATTATAATCATGATATTTATATTAAATAGTTCCCTTGACTCTGCCATCACCGATGATAAAGTGAAGCAAAAAATGTTTTTTACTTATTTGAGATTATGTCATATTTGTTTCATCGACATTCATGTCGATTTTGTTTGTCATGAGCCAGATTGAAACGTCTTTAGATGTACAACAGCATACACCAAAACGTATGACGGTATTCAGATGCATGTCCAGTTAAAAGTAACAGCTTTATAAAGGGCTTCGATCTATTATTTCGTTGAAAATTTGAAATTTTATACCAGAAGGGACAGTTCCACAGAATTAACCTTTTTCTCGTCGTTTAATTTAAGCAGGTGTCGTGGCCAGAAAGAGCATTAACTATGTAAAGCAGGCGGTGAAAGGGTAATGAGCGAATTAGAATAATTAGTCCCGGCGGCATGATGAAAATTCAATTTACGATGCCAGGAGTCAAGGAAGAAAATTTCATTTGAAGGTCAAGGCTATGACGACCGAATGTACTTCCGATTTTATTCCCAGTGATGTTATTTGTACAACAATTGCTGTTTTCAATATTTGCATGTGAGAAATTATTGTTATCATAAAGAAACATTTGGAGATTTTACGCCAAACATTAAAGTAAATGATTGTCGAGCTGGTGCTGCATTTCTCCCCCTTTGTCTTTTATCACAAACTAGTCCACCCCCCTTTATTTGAAATAAATAAGAGGGCGAAATGAGAGAAAGGCGTAAGAAATTAAAAAATTCAATCTCTCGAGAGTTAATGAGGCTGCGTGAACACGGCCCGTCAAAATATACAGGGCTGGAGCTTGTATCACAGATACGCTCATCACACACAGCAGGCTGGCTTCGGACTGACCGACGGACGGACGGACGCGGCTCTTATAATAGTACAGATTGCAGCCTCTCGATTTCACCCTTCAACTGCAAAGTTCGAGGGCCAGAAACCTTCCTGTGTGAGCCCGGTATTCATCCCGTTGGAAAAGGAAGAATGTTCGTCACAAATCCCCAGCGTCCGCCCTCGTTTGATAGTCTTGGGGTAAACGTCATTGTGCCTCAACGATGGTTAAGAGACATTTGAATAACTTAATCACAGTGTGAGATGATACTTATCAATTTGGTTGAAATAAAACATCTAATAATTTCGT
This sequence comes from Morinoia aosen, assembly GCA_030386875.1. NCBI lineage: Eukaryota > Metazoa > Arthropoda > Malacostraca > Amphipoda > Talitridae > Morinoia > Morinoia aosen. Next base: position 49,120,123 of record CM059575.1, read on the forward strand.
AGTTTTACCACGAAGGTAATGGCAAAACAATAATTTTAAAATCAATTTAAAAGCATACGCTATCTCAGATTTCAGTCATAATCATAATATATTTCTTGGACTATATTGCATCCTTGGTTTATTTGTTTGGAGTCCGTTTCTTCCATTTCTCTGTCACGCTCATACGGATAGTTATAATGGCCGTATCTGTGATACGAGCTTCCCCAGTGCACAAGTACGAGAATTTTACTTCTTCTATTTCAGAGAAAAGTACGAGAATATTTTTTATCTCGGTACTGTTAGGATGGATATATTTGTTTGTCATCCACATCTAGGAAATTTGTTCAAGAAAGGTTTTGAATCCCGTCATTCTTGACGGGCCGTGCACACTACCGTTGAACTTTTTCGCCACCTGCATGCATGTTTTTCGCCGCCTAAGCGATTTAAGCAATTAAATCGCTCAGGCGGCGCAAAACATGCATGCAGGCGGCGAAAAAGTTAGACTGGGTTATTTATAATAATGTTCGACAAATCACACGACACACGTTCCTATTTCCTAAGAACTCACGTGATACTCATTCCTACTCAAATCTGATGGATTAATACACTGTAAATCGTAGAATTATTGGTGAAGCTTGTATCACAGATACGATCATCATACACTTTCGACTGGGTTCGGACAGACAGACAGAGGGGGCTCTTATTATAGTGCAGATTCTTCTAATTTTAATTGTACTAGTCCACCTTCCATTATTTGAAATAAGAAAGAAGGCGAAATGAAAGAAAAGCTGTAAGAAATAAAAATAAATATCTCTAGAGTTGATGGGGCGTAGCTTGTATACCACAGATACGCTCATTGCACACTTTCGGCTGGCTTCGTACAGACGGACGCGGCTCTTATTATATGTAGTACTAGTGTGCACGGCCCACCAAAAATGACGGGATTCAATACCTTTCTTGAGCGAACTTTCCACAAACGGATGACTAACAAAATTCGTGATAAAAAATATTATTGTACTTGCGTACTGGTGAAACTCGCATCGCAGATACGGTCATTATGGTTATCTTTATGAGCATGACAGAGAAATGTAAGAAGCAAACTCTAAACAAATAAACCAGTGGTTCCCAACCTTTTTCAGCTTGTTACCCAATTTAGCATGCTACATTAAGCATGTTACCCCTTTCACAAAATCTTGTAACCATTATTATATATATGGCTAAACTAAAACACTAGAGATAATTTCTTTTATTTATTGTATTAGTACATTTTGCATCTCTAATGACTTACCAAAGATGTCAAGAGCATCAGTGAGATGGTTGGAGTTGCATATTTGAAGCTAGTTGAGGAATTCTTGGCTTCGTGGTTGAAAGTGCCAGCCTGGTATCGTTTGCAACATTCAAGCTAGTCCTCTTTTTTTGTTTTCATCCCCAGCACAGTTGCGAACCCCTTCTCGCACAGATACTTGATTTTCAGAATTCTTAACATTTTTCTGTCACCCCTCCATTACCCCCGAAAAATTGCTTAATTATCCCCAGGGGGTAATTTACCACCAGGTTGGGAACCAATGATTAATAAACCAAGGGTATTTTTAGGTAGTAGAAGGACCCGTGGAAATTCCTAGGAGGACCCATATAAAAATTCTGTCAGTATTACCTAACCTATGCTAACCTATCCTATCTTATTCTATTCTAATAAACTTATTCTAAATTAACCCTTCCTGGTACAATTCAAACATATCAATGCATGTTAAGGCCATCTTTTAATGTTATACTGAGGAATTCGGTATCCATGGTACCGCAAACTCAGACATCCTATGTTTCTTAAGAAGCGGACACCAAACAGATATATTAATAAACACAACGGATATTATCAGGTTAGATATAGATAACAAAGGCGAGACAAAACCCGATGTAAGTGCGAACGTTAGTAACAGAAGTTATTGTGACCGATGAAACATTGAAAAAATAGTAGAAAACACCTTGAACTTATCAAGTCGCAAAGTCACCGGCAACTCACCAACCTCCAAATCGCACATCGACACCTAGTGAAAATTATTTCTGAACTTATTCAACCACACCTGCCGCTTGATTCAGCCTTTCGGCATTGATTTGCAGGAAAAGTACTGATCTACTTATACTCTACACGCATATTCAGTTTTTCTATCCAGTCATTATTATTCATCATTCAAAATGAATTTGACGAGTGCTAAATAAATGAGATGCTGATCCTAATGTGCATTCTCATTGAATTGACTTTACAAACAATTTCATAAATAATTAAAAGCCGACGCATTTGATCAGCATCAAATCGGCATTGACGCATGTGCATGCAAAGGGTAATAATTATTTAAAATTTTTGAGCAATTGTAAAAGAAAAATCCACCTAACCAAACATCACAAACTGCACGAGAGAGGTTCTTCCGTCATAAAATCCTTTAATCGGTGACGTGCATATTGTGAGAGGGATCAATTCAAAATATATGTGCTCAATAACTAAATGCACCCGCTAGGTAAAGTTTTTGGCTACCTGTATGGTCACCGTTAGTATTCTTGTCCGAAGTCATAAAATTATTAAAATACCTTCACATTTTAATGGTCCGTGGCATCGCTTTTTCTCCCCGCCAGTGTTTCACCTGAATTCAATCGAGAATTATCTTGCACGAGAAAAGTTTTTGAACATACCCAGCACGACTAAGCTAGAGCACACATTTAAATTACTCGTAACAAGCCCAAAAAATCGGCAGACGAACTAAACCACCAACGGCGACTCAAATTAATGCAAACACCACCCGCTTACGTAACACATCCCATGTTTTTTTCATAACTCTTTTGTTCGACAAATTTTGGTATTTACCAGTAACTTTATGCCATTTAGTGAAAGGGTTCAGTGAGATGTATCCCAGGTAGCAAGAAATTATTAGGCCAATATTGGGTTGATAATTATTTATTGACCTGATATTGGAATCTTGGATTACAATAATAGGCTAATAACAAGACAATTTCGAAATAAGATGTATTTATTTATGATATCAACTTGTTATTGGGACAATGTAGTAAATAGTTTTATTTCTAATATTAAACTAACAGTGTATATATATATATATATGTACGATATTCATATGAGTGGAAACTATCTCATAATAGTTGAAAATCTCGCAATTTAATAAAATTTGTTAAAATATAAATTATTATTGCCCAAATATTGGGTTGATATTGTACGCCAATAATACGGAGTTATTTGTTTAAGGAAACACCTCAATATCAACTCAATAGTGACACACTAATTAGCTGATACTGGGTTAAAAAAAAATTATTATTGGGACACTATATTCTACCAATATCCACTTGATGTCAGAAATTAAGTATTGGGCCTGTAGTACCCTACCTTAGTTACCCCTCAAACTCAGTTCTAGTCCATTTGTGTTCAGTAATACTAATACGTGTAGATGTAAAATTATCCTGGGAAGTGCTTAATTCTAAATAAGAAATACCCGCAGCAACTCTAGGAAAAGTACGGGTATACAACAACCCGCGTGGCTTCACTCGCCGTAAGCGGAACTCAATTGCTAAAGCAGCAGTTACTCCAGGCCTTACAGGCTAACATTTTGCCAAAGAACAATTGAAAATCAAGTCCATAGTGACAGAATAATTAGCTAATATTGGGTTAGTGAAATTATCATTATCGGGACCATATATTTCAGGAATTGAGTACTAAGCCAATGTTATTGTAGGGAACACTTCATTATCAAGTCAATATTGACGCAATAATTAGTTGATATTGGGTTGATGATAATATTGTTATTGGGCCAATATATTTTTTATATCAACCGAATTTTCCAAAATAAGGTATTGCCCCAATGTTCATTTTGAATATCCAGTCAATATTGAGACTGTATATTGGCTCAATATTAGGTCAATAAATTTTGCTACCTGGGATCAGAGTTGCTATAATACACCTTAGCTGCTTAATGAGATTTTCATCAAACAGCAGCAGCAACAAATATCTTTTCGTAGTACGTCACTCATTTATTCAATTTCTGCACACAGCTAAAGATCAATAATATTTGCAGTCTTCCAGCTGTCGCACGTTAAAAGTCACAGATTTTGTCTGATGGACGTTTTTCACATTGTTTTTTTTCCGTTGGATTTTACTAATCTGAATGAGTCATTAAATACTGCATCACGATAAAGGAACATAATTTGAACGACATAGTTTCGTGATTTTAACTCCGTAAGCAACTTCGTTACCTTCAAATCAGAATTTACATTCGCTTACAATTAGATAACCAGAAGAAGGTATTTTATTTCTAGTCCGCAATTTGACAATCCTGCTCCTAATTTCAACTATCGTGCTCCATATATTCATAATTTTGCAAAGTTCATTTTACCCATAATTCAAAAGCAAAATACATGAAATTTCGTTGCATCACATTAATAAATCATCTAACTCACCTTCCCGTTCAAAATTTGATGTTTTCCCTCAAGTTCTATTGCGACTTACTGTAGCCCAAAACTTTCTTAATGCCTCTTGTAAATGTTCTTCCCGACATATAATGCAAATCTCCTGAATATAAGTCCTGTTATTAAGCAGAGTTAACTCCTAATTTTTATGATTTATTCATTTCCATTCTCCGTCTACCATAGGAAATATCCATTCTTGTTTTATGTATTGTATGACAAATTTCCGCCCATAAGCAACTCGCCCACGATGAAGTGAGGCTTCAATTCTAGCGCTGACGTTCTTCCCCTGAGCTCTCGTCAAACCGGCAAATTTTCACTTTTACTCGTGAAGCCACAGTTGTGTGATGATTCATTGGCTTTTTTGTGAGCATAGCGTTTCCAAATACTACCTTACTGGCCCTCTCTATGCAACGATTTGCTTCTTCGTTAATTTGATCTTTTTTTCTAATATTCGCCAATTATTGTGAGCTTTTTTCGTCATTCTTCCCCCTGTGTGGAGATAATGGATATAATAGTGCACACATATTGCACGGAATACCCAATTCATAGAGATTTGAAGCATAATTGAGAAACCAGACGTAGGCATTTATTATGTATGCTAATTTAACGTTAGAAGTAGTTATTTTTTCTTCAATTTGTTATTTTGCACTGCTATTTTGATTAAATAAAATGTTCCATAGAATTCATTGAAATGAGCGATCTTTTTGGCATTACAAAATAATTGACGATCGGATGGCTGGAGCTACTGTCACTAAAACGGCTCAACTTGGTGTAACAGGAAACACAATCACCAGAATAATAGCTACTCGATAAATAAGAATTCTTGACAGTCTATCTAAATGTTATAAATAAATTGCGTAACAGTTTCTTGATAAACTAACAGAAAAAATATTCATTAACAATTTTCTTGGTTCACAGACTATTTGGTGATGGTGAAGAATGAAATGGCATGCTTGGAATTTCAAGCTACACAAGAATGTTTCATGTCTCCAGGTTGAAAACAACTTCTTTCAAGGGACTTGTTTTGTAAAACTTAATGCTATAAACTCATTCTGGGGGTTGTATTGATTTGGATGTGAAAAAACGGAGTAAATTCAGTATTTTATTCAATCAGATATGAATATCAATGATAAAATTATTTATATTTTTCCGTTTTTTAATTTCCTCATATTATCTAGGCTCACAATCATAGTTTTCATCGATCTTAGTAACGAAGAGTCTTTCAAGAAAAAACAGAAATAGACAGGATGACAATGTCGTTAGTTTATCTTTCATTTGTACAGAATGGGATATTAATAATTATTTATACCAACACTTCTCTGAGGGTACATCAGCGGATCAGAGCATCGGTTCAGCACCGGTGGTATAGGACGCATAAAACCCCGATCTGTCCGCTCGAGAGACGGACTGCGGATCCAAAGTGGTCAGAGAGTCGTGCTGTCCTCGAGCTCCCCTTCCCATTTTCGTTAAAAGGGTGCGACTGTAGAGAGTAACTTCATTTTTAGAGAAAAGAAAGGTGGATAAATAGAGATTTATTTTTTTGTTACAAAAAGTGTGTCACGGCACCTTCGGCCCTCCTAACTGGTGTAAAGTGAGTCGGGTGCGAAGAGGAGGTGTAAACACTTAGTAGAGAAAGAGAAGGAATAGAAAAATTAGAGAGGAAGATGCATAGAAAGAGAGGAATTAAAGATAGAGAGAGCTTCCTAAACTACATTTCCTTGATCAACATTGGGATAATTACGACTAAATGAAACGTTCACCTATTTAATTTCAAGTAAACCCATAAGTTAAAAAGCCATCATTGTGAATAAGCGCTAAATAATTTATACTGGACCCCAGGCCAATCTATAGAGACAAACATGGACACACCATAATATAGAAATTCCGAATATTTAGATCACCACGTTATAATTCAAACACCAGGCACACTCTGTAAGGGAAGAGCCGCCATGCACAGTGAATGAACGCAGCATTTCATCCGAATACAATAATAATTATTGAGCATCGACAGCCGTAATTTTTCCTGTGTAACCTCAGGAACGACGCCCTTTTTCTTCCATTTAGCAACTGGGCACTATTTGATCATTACGCTAGAGATGTCACTTTAACTCATCTTAAGGAAAACCCCTGAATTTCACTACTACTCACCCTTCAAAGCGTTTCTTCGCTCACGTCTAGCTCAGTCTTCACCCTCGTCATCTACACAGGAAAGGCGATGATCACCCTCTTCTATTCTGTTTCTGGTATTGCTGATGTGAATGTCCTCTTCGAATGTTTACTGAGTGGCGCAACTTCTTCTCGAGGTGTCTCGCGTCGTCTTCCGGCGGCCCCCACCCCTTCCTACGTAAGGGCAACATTTTTATAGTTATTGCCTTTTCATGTATAATTTACTCCCCTTTAATCAGTGAATTGAAAATAGTTTAGCCTCGTTGTAGATGCATAAAGCTGCAGTATTTTTACCTGCTATTTTTTTACTGATATGTGTACTCACTTTGAAACGGACATTCCATTTCAATTCATAACATTCAACTGTTGATTATAGTTAATTTTTCATCGCCATCTGTTTTTCTGAAAATAAACTAAATCACGACTAACGATGATGGACTCATTCCTGCATTAATACAACTAATTAAGAAATAGAAGCTGAACTGAACGCGTGAACTAAGTCTCTGACTTTTGAAATGACTCAAGATGGTGTCGCCACCATCACCGGTTTGTTACGATGTAAAATTGATGTATGTCTACATAACATCATTTTATTCAATTCGCACATAAAAATGAATTTTTCAATGTTTATTAAAGTAATTACTTACTTCCCGTTTGCCCAAGTTTTGGTTCTACATCGCGTCGATTAGTATTACACAGCGGTTCACGCCTCATCAAGGCTTCACTGACGATAAAATTCATATGTTGTAAAGCTCTGCCTTATATACCAAACCAGCTTCTTGATCTAGATCCTTCTCGAAAGACTGCAGCCCATTCCTGCGCTTTGACTAACCTCGAGCTTTCTTCAAACATTGCTACCCGTTTACATCTAAATTTTATAAGCATATCTATTACCCTTTTCCCTTAGTGTTGCATACCCCTCAAATTAGAATTTCATTTCTACTCTAATAATTCAAAGCTCAATTAAACCCACAAAGTTTGTTTAAGAAAAATTTCCCTATGCTTCACCCCTTCAGCCACCCCAATATACAGCACACTTTATGCGGCAACTATCATCCCTTGTCTCCTCTCGCGGCTTAGTTGTATTCGGCAAAGTAATATTCGAATCCGCCTAAGAGATGTCGTATTTTTCCTGCGCCTTTTCAATAGTTTCACTTCATACATGAAACGTGTAAAAAATACGTCTATAGATGAAATAAAATCGTTAATTGGCATCTACTCCGTGAAGCTTTAATCTATTCAGAAAAATCAGTGTATCCTCCAACTATTCCAAAAGTTTTGCAAATTTATCTAAATCTATCCCGTACGTAAAAATTTAAATTTTGTGTCGATTCAGGAAATTTAATTTATTCATTCAATTCTCTACCTATTCAGACAATGTAGTAATTCTTTATCCACATAATTAGAAAATTTATGGTTTCGTAAAATAACATGTGTATCAGGTAGAAATTGTAATCAAATGAATTATGAAACACGATATATACACCTTTCCATTTAATTTATAGGATGTGTTGCAATGACATAAGCCTCGCGAAGCAATCACAGGCATTTTAAGCGAAACACATAAAATGCAGTAATTACAGCCCTACATATCAAAGTTGACTCATAAGACGGTACACAAAAAATCAATTCACCTCGACCTCATTCAAAGCGACTCTGACTTACTAGCTGCCTCCGTAGTGAAGTCGGTCCTGGCCAAGGATGGTGAGCGCCGGAAGCACTGTTGACGACTACTCCACAGGAGAAGGCTCTAAGCATTTATCGCTTCATCACTGGGTTTACATGTCCCAGTGCAATAAAATTTGTACCATCCGATCTATACCCAGGTAGCAAGAAATTATTAGGCCAATATTGGGTTGATAATTATTTATTGACCTGATATTGGAATCTTGGATTACAATAATAGGCTAATAACATGACAATATCGAAAAATGATATGTTTATTTATGATATCAACTTGTTATTGGACAATGTAGTAGATAGTTTTATTTCTAATATTAAACTAACAGTGTATAGATATATGTACGATATTCATAAAAGTGGAAACTATCTCATAATAATTAAAACTCTCGCAATTTAATAAAATTTGTTAAAATATAAATTATCATTGCCCAAATATTGGGTTGATATTGAACGCCAATAATACGGATTAATTCGGTTAAAATGTACCGATAAAGTTAATGAATAGTTATTGCATTCATTAATGAGTGCAGATATATTTGACAGGAATCAAGAAATGTGAATACGTTACAATAATATGTATATTCAGAATTACTGTAATCACAGGTTCACAGTTCTTGTTTTTTCAGTCGTCCAATGAGTTTCGAAGGTCTAATTTTTTCAAAAAATATGCTAAAATCGTTTGTCATATGTTACTATAGCAATAAATGTCTATATATTGAATTAAGATGATATAAAGTCATTTATATAGATGATATAAATGACTTAATTTCGTAACGAAGGTATTGAGTACGCCTATTCCTACCATATAACCTATTTTTTATGCATCATTCTTTGAGTAAAGCGCTTTCGTGCAATTTTTCAATCACGCATATATATGCTGCTTAGATGAACGTATATATGCTGCTTAGTACAGGTTGCCCGACCACTGGTACGTACGTGCAACACAAAATTTGGACTACGATGCCAAAGAGGTTTGTAATCATGGATTTTAGATAAATTTTGAATGCAGTTTAATTCATAGTCTTGTAGGTGTGTAGGTATGTACATAGGATAACATATTTATCAGAATTATATACATTTATCGTCTTTGAACCCTTCTGAATATTGATGCGATATTTAAAATTAATTATTGAGCCAAAGTGTTGTTTAAGGAAACACCTCAATATCAAGTCAATAGTGACACAGTAATGAGCTGATACTAGGTTGAAAATAAATTATTATTGGGACAATATATTATACCAATATCCACTTGATGTCAGAAAATAAGTATTGGGCCTGTAGTACCCTACCTTGGTTACCCCTCAAACTCAGTTCTAATCTATTTGTGTTCAGTAATACTAGTATGTGTATATGTAAAATAATCATACATTTTTCTTTCGTCACTCTTGGTGTTATTGGATTTTTTAAAAGATCCCGTTTTTTGTGTCACCTTATTAGCGAATTTTCTATAACATTTACCAAGTCGATGAATTATGAGTCAATTATATAAAAATTCAACTTCATTGTTTTATTTCGCGCTAAAAAGTTTCTAACTGAGTTCGTGTTCATTGTACAGTGCTTACTGGATTTAGGAAACCCAGTGATTCGTGATCAGCAGGTGATAGCTCAATCAACAGACGCTTTTCGATTGAAAATAGTGTGAATTAGCCTGACAATGAGTGCAGAAAATATTTATTTGTGCAACGATGTTTTAATAAATTCCTGGAACAATATTCTGGACTGATTGGGAACCAGATTTAGACCGTACTCAATTTAGATGATTGTTCTAATGTACAAAGAAATCATTGCAGTATATGGTTGCCTTGCTAGAAGGCTTCTAATAAACATCATAAAACTGGGAAATCCTTGGGTCATTGTCATTTCCATTGTGTTGGGGAGCGTTTCATTGTTGGGCAAAGTTAGCATGGCCATTAAAATGTCTCTCCAAATGACTGGTTTTATTTCAGTCATGCAGTGTGAGCAGTGGGGCAAGAGCTAGGCGAGCTCTGACCAAAATGGAATGCGTGTGTGTCTGCAACTGATATAGGTCATTCTCATTTTAAAAGCTTACAGGAACTTTAGTAATGTAGCAAGCACCCATTTTTACAGTTCATCAATAACTGTTAGGTACCGTTGTGAAACATACAGATGTACCCAGATATCAATAATGTGTTGCAAAAATGATTTATCTCTTATGCTGGAACTGCGATTTAACCTTGAAAATTGCAGTACACATACATATGCAAAAAAAAATCCTGTTCCAAATTTTAGCGTTGAGTCGCCAATATTCACAGCTTATAAATGTTTTATGACAGTTTCACCGGGTTGACCGTCCTGTTGCTCGGTACGTGGTATGAATCACAGTGCATTTCCGTTCTAAGTTCTCAATTTATGTGTTTTTGTAATAGTGATTCACAAAAGATCACTGTTTTCCAGTTTTCGCTTCTCAAGTTTGGTTGCTTTCTCTGCAGTTATTCAGTAGTAATTACGGTTTATCACCATTTTTGTCTGCCAGGCTTTATAGTTTTTCCACGGTTTAATTGTCAACGAACTTGCCAGATATTTATTGCGACAGTTCGCGTTCATTTTTCACTGATGCATTTGAAACAGTAAATACCATTCGCTACCGTCAAGAACTGAGCGATTTGAGCAATGCATTGAGGTTGAAGGTGAGGGACGTGTACCCAGGCAGCATTCGTTTGTTCGTAGGATATTCAGAGGATATCCTCTCAGGATGTCCCAGGATTGTCCTTTGATAACATCCTCGAGATATACAAATTTGTACACATTCAGGGGATATTACAAGCAGATATTCAGAGGATATCCTCTCAGGATGTCCCAGGATTGTCCTTTGATAACATTCTCGCGATATACAAATTTGTACACATTCAGGGGATATTACAAGCAGATATTCATAGGATATTCTCTCAGGATGTCACAGGATTGTCCTTTGATAACATCCTCGCGATATACAAATTTGTACATATTCAGGGGATATTACAAGCAGACATCCAGAGGACATCAGAATCAAATATCCTGGGAATATAATATACAAATATTCCAATGATGTCCCCCTCAACTCTGAAGGCAGGAATTTAGAAATCAACTTCCACCAGGGTCACCAGCACATACCTCTGAAGAGAATATCCACTACTGATATTAAATAGAATGTCTACGGAACTTTCTGAAAGTATTAGAGTGATAATATCACTACAGAATTAGTCATTCAAAAATTCATTCACTACTCATACTAACTACATTATTCGTGATATTTTTAGAGTTTGCAAAACATTCTAACACCATAGATACCTACTTCCACTTCCTTGTGTTATCAATCACTAAACAGAAACGGATAAAAACAGCAGGAACTTGACTTTGAACCCATCTAGGTATAGTAAATTAGATATATTTCATCTAAAGTACACTACCAACAAAACTGTTTTTTTTTATAATTGTCAAATAAAAACACGCAGATTAGGAAGGGTTAAATTTAAACTTGCTAAAATTATGAAGAAGAGCAATCAATTACAGGTCAATGAAGATAAGTTCATATCAATGTAACTAACAATTTTGGTAAAATGAATGACTTACCTACTCGATTCCATGTAAAAGAATTCTATAGTTAGTTAAATGAACAATTATTTCATACCTGTGCGCCCGCCGAGTATATAAATAGAATCGGCGAGAGACATCGCCGTTCACTAGCGGTAGCCTGCCGTAGAGGTAGCACATTAGAAAGAGACGTCGCTCTTCAGTAGTGGAAGCGTGACCGTCGAGGAGGCACCTGTACAGATCACAGATGCATTATAGAAGTAACATCACTCGTATTAGCCCCTATCATCCGATCTAATAGATTCTTGCCAATACCGAAGCCTGTGTCAACTCTGAAGTATCAAAAAAGGATAACCACGTTACTGTATCGTCACTCCCGAACCTCATTCGCGTTAGTTTCGACCTGTATACTGAAAAGGCCGGAACATATTTGGTGGCCCGTGTATGGGGAAGCCACATTAAAGATATCCACATTGCCACATTGCCCATTGAAGAAGAAAGATATCAAGAATTGATCTTCAGTTCTGCTGATCCGTGATCTTAAGTGTGAGGAGTGTCACCCTGTTTGGAGTAACATCGCATAGTTCTCACATTACTTCAGAGCATCGAGAAAAGGAAGAAAGACGTCAGCGCAGAAAATCGAAATTCTTGGAAGAAATTCGAGGGAGAAAAAATCGAAAATCTGCACGCTACTTAGTCTTCACCAATCTGGAGCGTCGCTACTCAAAGGAGAAGATGAAGTGAGGGGTCCAGACCAACAACCTGGTCTGTCGACGAGATCTACGCATTTACGCACCGTTATCTGCAACGAGAAGATCTACGAGAGCTACGCATCGCCAAAATATTAAGTTAAGTGTACGCCGATAATGGCTTGCAAATTAAAAATAAGCATGCGCTCAATTTAACGATTATACATCATCAATATAAAATTAATAAGTAGGAAGTTAAGCGGTAGGCATTGCAAAAGCGCAGTAAGCAAGCTGATTCCTGGTAGCGGGAGAGCGCGCAGCGTAGGCATTGCAAAAGCGCAGTAAGCAAGCTGATTCCCGGAGGTGGGAGAGCGAGCGTGTACGCGGAAACGTTGTGTGGAGAGGTAGTCCATTGTTCTCTAGAACAATTGAAGGAAGTTGTTGCTATTGTTCTCGGGCCCATTGTTCCCTGGCACATAAGAGTAAGCTGGAGCGGCTTGCTCTGTTCAGTTGCTGCCGACCTTCACGAGCTTTGACTTTTTGACTTTGTGTGCTGGATTAGCCTGGTTTAAGTCCACTGAAAATGTGAGTTACCATTTTATTTGTATGTAGAATATTTTCATTATATGTGTGTAGAACATTTTTCGCTTAAAGGTAATTAGAGGTCTAAGAATATAGGATTATTTTTGTGCTTATGTCGGACAGTGACTCTGACGAATACGAGTACATAAGAACGACCCCGTACGTGACTCGATTAGGAAGAGTAGCAGTTCCTATTTTTTCCGCGAAGTCGATTTCTGTACCTATCACGATGACGACCACCACCACTGTCACCCCTGTTACCAGTGCAGTCACTACCACAGTTAGCCCTGTAACTAGTACGGTTACCGCTGTGACGACTTCTATTGTCAGTCCGATACCTAGTGTTGTAATTGCTGGGCAGGATCTGCCGCAGTACCGAGGTAGAAAACGGAGAAACGACCCTGACTTCATAGAAAATAGGTCACTAGAAACGCATATAAAGAATGTACGAGCATATTTCAATATGCTGTCAGATAATTCGGAGGAAGCAAAATTAAATCTATTATTGCGAACTGCAGACAAGCGGGTAGGCGACTTCAATACGGTCGTCGCTTCCATAATTAGTGAAGGTTATGAATTAAGTTTCGAAGAAGTCGTACACCTGTTAGAAAATATCTACGTATCAAAAGGTGAAAGATCTTTGCACGCGGTCGCCTGTGATCTAAATAACGTACGCCTAAAAAGAAACGATGCATTAGCTAGCCAGTTCGTGGCTATCCTGTCCAAAATCCGTAAGCTAACCCACAGAATAATGACCAGCCCGGAGTGTTCGAACAGAGCCCACCCCTATGTAGTAAATTGTCCCGATCCTGTTGCTCTCGATAAGTATGTCGAGAATACTTTAATTGTTGCGTTAGCTATGGTCATCATCAACCCCCTAGTAACAGAAGATTTTTCCAAAAAACTATTTAACAACCCCTTCAAATCATCGGAAGAGCTCCTTCAGAGAATTGTAACTGTAATTCGCAATTTCCCCGAGGATAAGCAAATATTAGCGACTCGATCTGAGAGATCTATGGAAATCTATTGTGCTGAGGATGATCATTCGTCCGAATCAAACTTTGAAGCTGCCTATGATGAGGCCGAAGTGCATACAACAGAGAGAGGCGGATTTCAAGGTAGAGGTAGGACGCGTAGGCCCTACTGGAGACCAAATTTCCCGAGACCAACTTTCCGTGCTAGACCTCACGTAAAATCTTTTGTTGGAGATCGTGAACTAGGAACTCTCGAAGTCCAAGCATTAGAGACAGCTGAAGCAAAGCGTTGCTCGAATTGTTACAATCATGTGTGTGTCTGTCAAGGGCAAAGTGTGTCGGTACCCACTGTGGCTAGGAAACCGACTGATTGGTACAAACCAGGTTCATCTCAGACAGCCACCGAGCGTTCACTGCGTGATGTAGTTTGTTTTCGTTGTAATAAGTTAGGACACTACGCAAGAGATTGTAGGTCCAGAAGAGACTATTTAAACAGACCAGGCAGACCGGATCGTGTCCGTGCGCGAGGACAGTATAAAACTCGTATGTCAGAAAAAGGTCAGGTAGAAACTTACCAAACTAACAGTGGCAATGATTTTTTAGCGTAAACAGCAGAGACGATTTCATTTCCGATAGAAATAACGTCAATGGTAAAAATGAAACTACAATAACTAAGTACGACTCTACGGCGACAAATCCCTGTGAACCCGAGGAGAATTCTGGTGCTGAAGATTCCCTCGTTAAAAATGTTGAGATGATAGATCCACTCATTAAGTGTCATAATAGATATGAATCGCTGGGAGAGGCGGAATTAAGCGATGATTTGAATGCTCATGGCACTAGTTTTGAAAGCCATTTTACGGCGAACGTTTGTAAATACGAAGAAGATGAAGAAGTTGAAGTTACAGGACAAAATGAATTATTTGTAATACGAAAAAGTCATAAGCCCATGATTGTGCTTAGAAAGGATGCAGACCTGTGGAATGCATTGATTGATTCAGGATCAGAGAAATGCCTAATCAGCTACCACAGAATAAGTGAGATAAGTAATGACGTGAAGCCAAGTTCTCTGACTATAAAAGGCGTTAACGCTAAGAGTAATGTTGAAGGCGAGGTGGAGCTTGTCCTAAAGTTAAAAAACGGTGTAAGTTTAAAGACAAATGCTTTAATAATTAAAGATGGTATTTACAATTATGACGTCATTATTGGGCGTGATTTATTAGACAAGAACGCCGTTGTAGACTTAAAACAAAGATGTTTAATTATCAAAGACGAGAAAATCTCCTTTGCAGAGGTAAAACGACGAAAGAAGAGAAAGACAGAGTGTCTCGAGTATTCAATAGAGAATACTGAGTGTCTCATGGCAGACACGATTACGTCCAGAGCTAAGAAAAAAGTCCTAAATAAGCTAAGAGAGAAGAGGACGTGCATTGCTGAGAGAGCAGGCGAGGAAGTAAAAAGGGATGGTAAGAGAGAAAATCAGCCTGTTCGAGGCGTAGTTGCAGTTACCAATTCCCACACAAGGCCAAGGCCGTTAAGAGTGCATACTCAACGAGTGGAGATTGCTCCCAATGTAATTTTGAAACATGTTGGACATGTTGGAAAGTGTAAAAATGGAGAATACATAATAACGAAAGCAACTTTAAAAGAAGGCATTTGTGTCGCAGAAGCGATTGTGAGAGTTAACAATGGGAGAAAGATTCCGTTGTTGTTAATTAATAGCTCCGACAGAGCGATTGTTTTACCAGAGAATGCAATTATAAGTACTTTAGAAAAAGTGGAGAAGGATCACGTTGAATCCGAAGTTCACTTGTCAGATGTACAAGGAGAATTAAAAGGAGGATTGAGTACCTTTGTGCAGGCAGCGAGTGTTGTTCAGGACAGTCATTTAGATGTCGAGAAAAAAGACACTAATAGTAAATCTGTCGGGATCACAGGAGTTGTCGACAAAGGGTACGTTTCTGATTCCAAAGAAATAGCCCGTGGTCGGCGGAAATTAAATAATGATGATATCAAGTGTAACGATGACGAAATGAAGCCTGAATTGCTGAGTTTGTTGAATGAATTCAGAGACGTTATTACTATAGACAATGAATCGATCTCCGCTGCTGCGATTAAACCATACAAAATACGTTTGAAACCTAACGTGGATGTTGTAAATGTCCCTCCCTATCGCATTGCCCACCGTTACATGGAAGACTTGAAAGTCGTTAACGAAAAAATGTTAGACGACGGAATTATTAGACCATCGATTTCAGCTTTTAATTCACCGATAATTGTAGTTCATGAGAAAGATGGAACCATACGTCCGGTGGTTGACTTTCGCAAAGTAAATGAGGTGATTTATGAAGAATCGTTCCCTCTGCCGCGCATGGACGAATTTCTCTATAGTTTAAATGGTCAAAAATACTTTTCAAAATTAGATCTTAGGTCAGGATATCATAATATTGCACTGACCGATGAGAGTAAGGAAATAACAGCGTTTACAGTCGGTAGCAGAAAATACGAGTTCAATCGTTTACCCTTTGGTTTAAAAACCTCACCTGCATATTTCCAGTCAGTAATGACGCAAACGCTATCTCCTGTTCTAGGAAAACTATCTTTCGTCTTTATGGACGACGTGCTCATATTTTCTAAGGAAAAGGCGCAGCATCTTGCCGATATAAAAGTTGTACTTGAACTATTAAGAAACGCTAGATTGTCAATTAAAACGGAAAAATGTGCCTTCTTTAGGAACGAGATTGAATACCTAGGACATTCCATTAGTGGAATGGGAACCAGAAGCACCGGTACTGACAGAGTAAAGAATTTAGAAATTCCTAAGAATGTGAAAGAATTACAATCTTTCCTAGGTCTAGTGAACTTCTTTCGTAGGTACATAAAAAATTTTGCGAGTATCGCAAGCCCGCTCTATAATCTTCTGAAGAAAAATGTTGAATTCAATTGGTCTAAGGATTGTCAAAACGCTTTTGAAAAACTAAAGGGTGCATTATGTGAACATACAATCCTAAGTCACCCAAACTTCGATCAAAAATTTCATCTGTTTTGTGATGCATCGAATGTAGGCATAGGAGCTGTTTTACTCCAATCATCTACTGATAAAGTTCGAAACATGAGACCTGTCGCATTTTTTTCTAAAACGTTGAATTCCACTCAACGACGATACTCAACTACGAAAAAGGAAATGTTCGCTATAGTTGAAGCGTTGAAGTACTTTAAATATCTTGTTTTAGGCTATGATCTGGTCATTTACACCGATCATAAGCCTTTAGTTCCTTTATTTTCAAAGAAATTGCCGGAAGACAACACGCTCGCTAGGTGGAGTATTTATGTCCAAGCTTTTGATGCCAAATTAAAGTATTTTTCTGGGAAGGCGAATAGTGCCGCCGATGCATTAAGTAGATTAAATCATGACAAAAATCCTTTAACAGAAAAAGAACTATCAGAGTGTTCTGATTTAAACCCAGATGTAGAGACTTTTCCCGTTGTAACCAGGCAGCAAGCCGCTGCTGCGGGTAACAAATGTAACAAGCCCGTGACTGAGGAAGAGTTCGAGGAGACAATGCCAGGAAGTAAGGACGGAAGAAACAACAACAGTACTGCTGAACAACATACAGACCCCAGACGTGAACCCAGTGACTTTAATAGCAGACAGAAAACGAGCTTATGCAGACTGGATAAAGTTAACACGACTACAGACCATTCAAGTATTAACGACAACTGGTCGTTAGACGAATTTAAACGTGAACAAGATAGTGATCCCTTTTGTTCTGAAATAAAGGATGCCCTAGAGAATGCAACAAAAGTTAATAATACTGACATGAATGAATTTCTGATTATGAATGACATTTTGTATAAAAGACGAAGAATTGACAACAGACCCAGCACCATTCTGACTATTGTGGTGCCATATACTCTGCTACACAAGACAATTCTGTTCATCCACAATTTGTCCCATACAGATTTGAATCATACCTTGTTTAAGTTTAAATTGAAATATTTTCATCCGTACGAGCGGACAGTTACACGCAAAATTGTTGAATCTTGTGACATCTGTAAAATTCTAAAATCACGAATACCGACGCCGATTAAAATTCTAAATGCTCCAATTGGAACACGATGTTTTCAAACGGTCAGCATGGACTTCTACGGTCCATTAACAATGACAGATAATGGTAACAAATATATTCTTGTCATTATCGACCTATTTTCCCGTTTTGTTAAATTATATTCGACTAGTGACCGATGTACAGAGACTGTTACAGACTGTCTATGGAATTTTTGCTGTTTGTTCGGTACCCCGGACGTATTGTTGTCCGACAACGCTCTAGAATTTGAATCAGCTAATGTGAGAAATTTCACAAAAGGACTTTCTATCTTAAAAAGGGAAGTTCTGGCTTATTCCCCTTTTTCTAATGGCATTGTTGAGCGATGTAATGGAAAAATTCGACACCTGCTCAAATTATATCTAAATTTTCTTACTCATAATGAGTGGGATAGATTATTGGATATTGTGTAAAATTCGATTAACAATAGTTTTAATGAAACTTTAGGCGATACACCCGCATACACGGTTTTCGGTAGAGATACGTGTGTATATATCAGTTCTACTAATTTAGAAGACTTCAATGTTGCGACTACATATGAAGATGTTCACAAACAAAAATTTACCGAGTCATCTATTGTAGTGAACAATATTAGAAATGCGATCATTAACGCCACAATCGAAAGAACTGCCTATAGAAATATGAAACGTCGCGATAAAAATTTAAAAGTGACGGACCGTGTACTAGTAAAAAATCATGCCAAAAAACACAAATTACAGCTAAATTTCTTAGGACCAGGTATCATTGAAAGGATAGGCAAAAATTATGCAGATATTAAGATCGGTAACAAGATTATCCGATCGAACTTAAAGTATGTGCTGCCTTTAGATAAGTTAAAACGGTGAAATTGTTAACCTAGTTTGTAATTGTTCATTCTCAAATATTCCGAATTTGCCATTCCATATATGCGTTCTATGAGTTTTTAGTTTATAAGTGCGTTCTATGAGTTTCTAGTTGTAAGAGTGTTCTATGAGTTTCTTTCAAGATTTATGTATGTCTTGCGTTAGGAAATATTGTGTTGCGAAAACACCTTGTGACGAGATGTTGAGCTTCGGACGTTGTCATACTGTTATTGCGCCATCAAAGTTGTGTTCGTCAAGCCGTCAGCTAGAGTTGATAAACTGAGATGCAATCTTGGAAATGTCAACACGAGAGTGCGAGCGCGAAGCCGCGAGATCTGCGCTTCTGCCGCAAATTGTTTGGCAACAATGCTAGGCAGTGTAGTTGAAATGAATGTGTCTTAATGAGAATGAAGCGTTGTTTTATTATGAAACGACAATTGCTTACTTAAAATTGTGGCCATGCTAATTTCCTGTGTCGTATCCTTTCAGATTCCTTGGGCGACTCCTGAACAATTCCAGAATATTGCACATTCCGACTCACAAGAAACACTTGTTTAATTCCAATAATAATTCACTCATGAACCCCGATGTGTAGCGGGGGACACGGTCAACTCTGGCGGCCGCAGGAAACAACGATAGTCTTCGGAATCAAGGTACCGAAAGAAGTGTTACAAGAAGCCTACTGCAACTTCACGGTGTTCCTGAACCTCGATTCCCCGTTGCGTACTCGAATTCAAGTGTATGAATCCGGAGAACACGTCGAACTCGTGTTCATAATCAGAATCGCTGCATTCCCAGCAAACTCCCGGTGAAGAATTACGTTTTCTACATCAACATTTATAAATTTATAATTTATTTATCACATTTATGTGAATAAAATTAATCACAATTTTAATCCCCGCGCTTTTAGTAGCTTTGTGGCCTGCTAAGATGGGTAATAAGGTGTCCAATCTTAATGTTGACACCATACTAACTGCAATAAAGGCAAATAATGGTCAAATATCGGATGAACTAATCCGCCACACAGAGGAGACGACAGTCGACCTCATCCCTGATCGATTGAGTGACATAATGTTGCTCCTTTACACAATAATCACAATTATAATTACTGTAATGGTTATTTACATTAAACGAGATCTCAACAAAGTCATCGGACGACTCAGCGATGAGGACGTAGCATTGCGTCGATCTGCTTGGAAAGAAATCAGTAATAGTCCTAGGCAAATAGTTGCACTTCCACCTCAAGTTAGCGCGTAACATTACAACGCTAGGCTCCCACATTCTGAATCTGAATACCATAGATCAGAGTATCATGTTCCGATTATCCAATCTGCAACGGAGTAGTAACCTTCCATGTCTTAGATTAATTCTATTTTATACGGAAAAAAATCTCTATTATATACGGATTATGTATTCCATTTTATAGATTATTTTGTTCATGTATTCACGTCACGTGAAATATTGAGACGAAGTATTTTGTTGCGAAAAAAAAAAAACCAAATTGAACGCTTGAAGTTTAGTTGAATTGAAATATGTTAATTTAAATTGTATGGCCAATTTGAATCCTATTCTACTTTTACCTTGCCAAGTGTGGTAATGTAATGTATTGTTTTGCGCATTTAAACCTCTTTTTATAGTTTTAAGTAACATAGTCTTATGATGGATTTTCCTTCTTTATTTCCAATTGCATTGAAAATTTTGTTCTCGATCCGACGGTAAGTGTCCAGTTTGTTCAAGAAAGTGTACCTTATGGAAAGGATTTATTAAGTACGCGTTTTGATGTTTGATTTGGATATTTCGATAAGTTAATAAAATTGTGTGGTGTATCCAATAGTGAACATCGGAAGCATTTTGTGTCATACGTTCTGATCTGTTCGAATTAATTTGACGGATTGTAAGATTCATTGATAGTCAAGGGAAAATCAAAGTTACTTGAATAACGTTTAAAAATTTTTATTGTCATAAAGAATTTTTAGTATGGGGGGAGCATTATGTGCGCCCGCCGAGTATATAAATAGAATCGGCGAGAGACATCGCCGTTCACTAGCGGTAGCCTGCCGTAGAGGTAGCACATTAGAAAGAGACGTCGCTCTTCAGTAGTGGAAGCGTGACCGTCGAGGAGGCACCTGTACAGATCACAGATGCATTATAGAAGTAACATCACTCGTATTAGCCCCTATCATCCGATCTAATAGATTCTTGCCAATATCGAAGCCTGTGTCAACTCTGAAGTATCAATAAAGGATAACCACGTTACTGCATCGTCACTCCCGAACCTCATTCGCGTTAGTTTCGACCTGTATACTGAAAAGGCCGGAACATACCCACTCCTTAATGATGTTTGTTAGGTTGATTTTCACCCGCAATTCAATAATCTCAGCAAAACCGTCTGAATCTCTGAAACATGAAACAATTAATAATTAGATACAGTATTTTTATTTATAAAAGTTAAATAAAGAGCGTATTGAAAATATCCAATTGAAAACACTTTGTCTAACTACTGAAAAAAAATTTATCAAATAAATTACGTCTTGAAAACATTTTACAGTACAGAAGGCTTGAAAAGAAATCATCATTCCAGTTAAATTCAACTAAGTGTTATAAACGTAGAGTAAAGAGGGTCATTTCCACGGTCTCCCAAGAGGCACCCATCTGTGAACAGTCGTTGACTTTATATTAAAGTAGAAGTCTCACCATGATGAATCTGAAGTACTTTAGTAAAATTTGAGATCGGTTCTCCTCAAATTTCACTAGAGTACTACAGACTCACACAGTCCTACGTAAACCACTTCAATTAGCATATGTAGCTACTGATACCAAATAATATGACAGGACAGTGTGTGTGTGTGTAGGTGTATGTGTGTGTGTGTGTGTGTGTGTGTGTGTATATGTGTGTGTGTGTGCGTGTGTGCAGTACTTTGTTCACAACATAATAATGTAATACTGTATGAGATTTAATAAACAATCTATCCTCTAAGTCTGTCCTTCAAACCACATGCTCCAGTTACGAAATTAAAGATTTTCAAATCGACACAAAAATCTAAATTAAAAATAAAAAAGTTTAATCGCATAAACATTTATTCAGTAAATAACCATTTCAGACGTATAATCAAAAGGAATTGTTTACCCAGGGTTCATATTCATCCAATAGCTAATTCTCTACAAATTTTCTAATGCCAACATTGTAGAAAAAAAGTTATATATCATAAAAATAAAATAAAACTACAGTAAGCACACCTTTCTTCAGAAATCACCTACATATAGATAGATTAATTACATTGTTTTCAAGTTTAGGCATGTTTTCAAAATTTAGGAAAATAAAATTAACTGCTCAGATTAGTTTGACTAGGTATGGCAATGAATTGAACATAACTAAGTTTGAAATACCATAGTTACCTACAACAAAAATATAATAACAAGCTATATGATATTGCCAGTTATAGCTAGTAGGTACACAGTCCTTTGAGTAAATTATGTCCTTTCAACTAGAAATAATTAACACTACTACGAAAAAAAGAACATCATTCATCTTCCAAAACGCTTAGTGGCATTAACCTCAATACTGGAAATAAAAATATTATTAGTTAAATATATCTATACCACATAGCTACTCTAGGCTAAAGCCCAAAGTACATAGTATAAACGCTTATGCCTTCCTCTCTCACTAGCAAGGATGTTCAAAGGAGAAAAAGAAGTTTATAAAGCAAGAGAAAAAGATAGAAAAGGTAGGAGGAGGTGTTGAAATAAAGGACAGCGGTTGCCCGGTCGAATAAAAGAATGATCCGTAACACAACAAAACCTAATCTATTAGAACAAAAAGGAGACCTGTCTAACCAGAATGCAAAAAATAAAAATAAATAGAAGAAAGTAAGAGACAGCAATTCAAAAAACTTTAACTAATCAAATTAGCAATTAAAAAACAGAACGGACCTAAAGAATATAAAGATATAAACGAGCATCCAATAACCCCAATGGAAATAAAAAGAACATAAGAATGCATCCAAATTCTTTCAGCTGCAGATATGTATCTCACAATTCGTTCAAAGTTCACTTCCAGGTTCAGGCTCATCCTGCCCCTGCGCACCAGATTCTTGAACAGCACCTTTCTTTTTGTTGAGTTTGTCTTTGGCATGTGTTAAGTTCAACGCCATGAGTTTCACAATTTGATCCGTGCTAGTTTCAGAAGACAACGCATTTTTCTTCAAGGCATCTGTTGAAGCATAAAATTTAGTTAAAAAAATAAAAATATTGTAAAAAGTACCATGAAATGTTATTCATTATACAGATATAAATCAAATATTAGTTAGTAGCTATATTATAAATTTATACAATCACATTTATGGATATAGCAGACTACAAAAATCATAATATATGCAAATACATATGTATATTTCTTTTTTACTATAGCCCCAGAATGAAGAAGAAATTCAGAGATGAATTCCCACCAGCGTACAGAATGGAGAAAAATTTATGTCTACAACTAATTAATTACTAAAGTAGAAAGGTTGAAAGAAGTTGTGCAACGAACAAGTTTCAAAGATATATTTAGCCATTGCCTTTTTTACTATTATTAATAGTGATAACTTGATAAGTATTGAACCCTGTGGTTTAACTGGTTTTCATCATTTACACAGTAAATGTAATTATTAAACTTTGAATCTGATTTTTTATGGCACAACTTATTTAAACCTAGCATCTAGCTAGTTAACTTCATGATGTCCCAAAGAAAAGTAACATTTTTTGTCACCCTAGTTAGGAAATTTTCAATTTTACATACATACAGAGTATCAGTGTTGCTTACCCAATATGCAGCTGAACAGCTTCAGATCTTTAAAAAAATTTTTGCCAGTTTTGCCATGCATACTGAAGTCCAGTGCTAGCGCTTTTGCAAGACAGAAGTTCATCATATTATTTATGATAGCTCTCGTGTGAGTACCTCCAACAGTTTGTAATTTCATTACAAGATTTAATCTTTCATCTTCACTGTTCAGAAGTTCCTCCAATGCCATCAAATCATCATTTGTTTTAATAGGAAATGATGGTAACTTACTTTCCTTACTATGTTGCAGTAACATTTCACCTGAACTGGATGCACGAGCAATTTTTTTGAAAGTCTTATATGCCCTATTGGCTTCCTCACTACCATTAACAACTTCCTTGTGAATATTAGAAAATCCTCCAACAATAAGATATTTAAGCTCTACTACTTCAGATTTCAAGGCAGCACAACAACAATTCTTCGTTGAAGTTGGTACATTGCCGCTTTTAACTGCAGGTGCACGTGCTGCACATACAAAAAAAAATATTTTAAATAACAATCATACGTAAATAGACAAGCACAGATAATATAATGTTAATGTAATTTGAGCTGATTCAAAGTATGGGTATCATTGCTCAAGATGTGCTCAACAACACATAATTCCATAAGACTTATAATTTAATCTGAGTAGCAATGAATGGAAAGTAATGCTAGTTTTGTAAATTTGTAAAAAAATTAGTGTATTAGCATTGGTATAGAGTTTTGCTATCTGTGAATTTTGAGTACCAGTATTAGTATCTGCGGTGAAAATTTCAGTAGCAGTGAAGCTAAAATGTTTATATAAGCTATTTATTTTCATTTATTTAGATTATCTATTTTTAAAATTGTTTATTTACATCATTGCAGTACCTAGGCAAATATAAAATTTTATGTCAAGTGCCCAATTTTTAAAATCATTGGTTACACATTTTCTTCATTATTATAATCAGAATCTGTAACAGTCTCAGCAGCAAGATAAACAATTTTCAAACAAAAAAACTTAGGCTCTGTGCTCATTCTTTTCTCTCATAATTTAAAAAACTAAAATGGTTTGACATTACTTAGCTATAAATAAGGACTTACCGATTGAAGGAAGTCTAACTTGTTTCTTCCTTGGAGGAGATGGAAGAAGTTAATCAGAAAATGATTGAGTATAAATTTTCTTTTTTGTTACAGGGGTTCTTACATCACTGTCACTACTAAATGCTTCACTTGTAAGATCTGCTGCCTGCTGTCTTGCTGTCAGACTCACTCACAAGAGTTAAGTGAAACATTATCAAGTTCACTATCAGCACTAAAACTTATGTCAGCATGTCTTGAACCAGCACTTGTCCCAGGTATTGCCAGAGCTTCATTGCAAGATGGCGCTATACTAGGAACGCTATCCTCACCTAAATTTACTCCACTGTTTACTCCAACACTTCTTAATTTTTTTCGGAATTCGGTTGTTTTTCTACATATACCATAGTAGTTTTTCTTACACGACATTGTTTAAAAGAAAAATGTCACAAGCATTCATTTAATAACGCTATCACGTATGAATCTTAGATGGCGTCAACCCTACACAAGCAGCTAGCTTGAAACTGCCACGGCACCGCCACCGCTGCACGCCGTGCAGTGCTTAGCAACCATCAACTATAGAACGCAATTGAATCTAGTCCGTTGCAGAATGCTACCGGAAAATAATGTGAAATTTTTTACAAGCCCTCAAAAATTTGCATTTCCACATTGAAATAGATAATATTTTTCGAAGGCCCCTACAAATTTGCGAAATAACTAAAATGAAATGAATAGTATTGTTGCTACTACAAAGTACGTACGCATGTGCGTACCTCCTTATAGTAGTAACACTTCTAAAAGCACTAAAAAGCTTCCACGTATTTATAAAAAACCTTGTAATTGTCTATATTTACAAAGACATATGTGTGTTTGAACTATCACAGCCTAATGAACATATTCTTTAAATGAGTTAGGTATGAAGGTTAGGTTAGGTATGGTTAGGTTAGGTATGCCCTAGAAGTCGCTGAACTTATTCGGGCCCACAGGTAGCTATACTCAAATTTGACCATTGTACTAGACTTAAGTAAAATTCTACCTCTGTATCACCTGTGGTAAATAAATTGTTTGTGTTTAAAATTGTTTAAAAATGTGAAGAAAGTGTTTTGAGGGGCTTGAAAGAAAACGTGAATACCTATTATGTGACCGGCATTATTGTTTAGTTTACTGCATGTAAAATTCCTATATAATTATACTCATACCTTTAAGTTTGACAGTAGGTCTAGGTACATTCGTGCAGAAAATACTTTTCTAAATCAAGATATTTCTGATAAGAGTTTACATATTTAATTAGATTTTCTATTTCAAGTTGTCATTTAATATATTATACTAAATTAAAGGAGGTAAATCTCCGGACGTTTACTGCCTTCAAACAAATAGAAACGTAATTCGTTCAGGGGAGAGCATATATATGATAATTTCGTAGTGTAATTTGTTTGAAATTAATTATTTAGTGAATGGAAAAAATTATTTGAGAGTGTTTATAATTTTTATTTTTGTTTAAATTATGACGATCATGAATTTAACCTTCGTAAAAAGGTGACAAAAGATTTATTTGATTGTATAATAGTGTTTAGATAATCCAACTCAAAATAAACATGAAGACAAATTATTTTCAGATATACCTATGTCCTTGAGTAATATCCGGTGGATATTAAGAAGAGACTGTCAAGATGCAGCGAGGTCCTGTACAAATGTAGCCTAGTTATGGGTAAACGAGATTGCTAGCGGAGGTCTAGAGATAAAGAGAGGAAGAAAGGTTTAAATAGATCTCAAATTCTCGTGTATAAAAGTAGTAAGAGCTGCTGCGACCAATTTTATGTCGCAGCTCAAACCTATAAATAAAATAATATTGTATTGCTCCCGCGTAACTAGGATACGCGGCCGCTTATAGGTCCATAATTTGAAAAATAGAGAGGAAGCTTTTTTTGTGATTTCGAGAACTTCGCTTCCCAAGTTTCGGCGACTTTTACGAATTGTACTTTTGTCATTCCATCTCCGAATAAAGATATACTTTGGATAAAGTCTCCTGATTATCTACAACTCTTGAAAGGAGTTAAATTTTTAAGCTACGCATGGTATCAACGCCGGCGCTTACTAATGATCCAGCCAAGTACTGAGATTCATTTTGAAGTAATCTGCCTAGACAGGAAGGTTCTTCTACTATAAAAGCCGTAACCAACATCTCGGCTGCGACTGACGGCCCAAGGAGGTTCCCTGCAGTACGCTTTAAAAATTTCCTGTCGAACTCGCTGAAGGACTAAAATAGACACCCGTGAGAACTCGACAATATTGGCGCCCAACGTGGGGCCACGACCTCAAAGAGAACTAGCAAAGACTAGCGAATCATCCGGCAGAAGAACTCATTCACAACCAGCCGCGACGATCTCACCAGTAAGATGGACGATCAAGTACACAAAGCCCGGGAGTATGCTGAGGCATTAGGACTCCACCCCGGAGACGGTGAATATCGAGAAGTATTCCTAGGACGGCTAAGAACTCTGGAGGAGAATGACCGAGCCAAACAAGAAGCGCAGGAGGCGCGTGAGAGAGCAGAACGTGCCTTTGAACTAGAACGGGAGGAACGAATCAGAGCACGGGAGCACGAGCTCCAAATATTGCAACTCCAGCAGCGGAGAGAGGTACCTGAGCCCCATGGAAGGACTCCGAACCTTCCAAACCCGCCTCCTTTTGACCCTAAACACGAAGGGATGCAGGAATTCCTCAAGAGAATAGAGCAATATGGACGAGCTATGGGCAGTACGGACGTGGAACAGGTCCAGACGATAGAGACCTTAGTAACCCCAAAAGAGCGACGGCTCATAGAGACCTTGCCCGCAGGAGACCGATATCAACTAGAAGAAATCAAAAACCTACTGTTAGGAGCCCACCGAGTGACACCTTCAAAACTCCGGGAAACCTTTTACCAAGTCACTCCGGACGAAGGAGATAATATGAGCAGGTTCCTTCGGAGACTAGAACAGGCTTTCGATGCCTGGATAAGAGGAAGCGAAGTCGCACCCACCTACGCGGCATTAAGAGACTTTCTATTGATAGACCGGGCATATGAAGTGCTGCCAGGTCACATCGCGATCCACATCAAAGACCGGGGAGGGATCGATATTCCGACGATGGGCGAGCAAGGTGATAAATACCTCCAAGCTCGACCTCATCTGTCCCTCCAGCAACTGTGTCAAGGAAAAACCAAAACACCGGGAACAGAAATGCAGAACCAAATTGGTAAGAACGGGGCCGGAACTACAAAACCTGGCACAAATAAAACTTATGGATTCAGCAATCATGCCAAACCAGGCTTCGAAAAATCCGTTGTTCCACGACCCATGGCAAGCAACAACCCGCGAAACATGGGGACACGCTTCCCGGAAACCAACCACCACGGTTGGCGGAACTACTATTGCCAGAGGCACGGACCAAACGCAGATCACACCACTGCCCAATGTAGAGAGACACCGCAATTTAGGAACGAGCAACGCAGACCAGAGTCGGCAAGGCCTAGCACTTCCGCTCAAGTGAATGCTTTAGTTTTAGACGAAGAGTATGAAGAAAACAAGGAGGAGGAGATAGCGCCAGTGGAATGCAATCACCTTGCTTCCGGTAATAAATTACTAATAGGACAGCTAAAGACATGCTCAGGAAGCGTCGGGAATCACAAGGTAGACGTCCTGCTAGATGGAGGAGCTAATGCCATCTTTGTAAAAAAACATTTTGTGCCCGAGAACGCGCGACTACCCACCGTGATCCAAGTACGTATGGCCGATAATCACGCCATAAGAGCACCTATGGCCCGCATACGATTAGAATGTCCGTACTACCGAGGAGAGGCTACGGTAGTCCTCATGAAAAATCTGTCCCACGATATCATCCTTGGGCGTGTACCAGGAACTAGTTCATTTGAGGAGCCAAGCACTGAAGTGCTGGAGCAAGAACCCGCGGTGACGGTACATCATATGACCACCAGATCAGCCGCACAACAAATCAATAAACAAGCCGAAAATAACGAGAGGGAGTTCGAATTCACACCACAACCGACAAACAGAGCAGATGTAGCCAGGTTGCAACGAGAATGCCCCACCCTACAGAAAGCATTCAAGAAAGCAGAGCAAGGCATAGAAGAAAAGACTAGGAGGCGCGACATCCGAGCTTATGAATTACGGGACTCCATCCTGTATTGCCGCACCACCCACGGAGAACACAACAACCTTCAGGTGATGGTCCCTGCTATACTACGAGGCCAAATTCTTAAAATGGGCCACGATAACCCACTAGCGGGGCACTACTCGCAAAAGAAAACACAGCCCCGCATAGAACGAGAATTTTATTGGCCCTCAATAGCCACCGATATTATGAAGTATTGCCACTCGTGCCACGAATGCCAAAAACGCGCACCCGCACGACCCGCACGAGCCATTCCCACCATGCCCGCCATCACCGGAACGCCTTTTGCAGCTCTGAGTGTCAATCTAATTGGTCCCATTCAGCCCGCGTCTGCTCGAGGAAACCGCTATGTACTGACGGTCTTAGACCAGGCAACCCGTTATGCAGATGCAACTCCCCTCCGGCACATCGATGCTGAAACAATAGCCATCGCGTTAAACGAGATTTGTACTAGAGTAGGGTATCCGCACACTCTCACCACCGACAACGGTAAACAACTCACCGCTGAGACCTTTGAGAGCTTCTTAAGATTATACGGAATCAAACATAGGCGTACCCCACTATACCATGCGCAATCGAACGGAATTGTGGAACGGTTTAATGGGACGTTGAAGACAATGTTAAGAAAACTGGCAACAGAAAAACCCAGAGACTGGGATTTGTACTTACCCGCAGTATTATTTGCGTATCGAGACGCACCACAAGCTGCGACCGGGTTCTCGCCATTCGAATTAATTTACGGACATCAAGTCCGCGGACCACTAGCCATATTAAAAGAATGCTGGGTAGCTCCGGAACCCGCAGAAACCGATCGCAATGCCGCCCAGTACCTGATGGACATGCGGCAGAAACTCAAAGAAACGTGCGAGCTAGCTCAAAAGAATTTGAGAACTAGCCAGGAAAAAGCACACCAACGGGTGGGTAAGCATTACAAAGTGCGTGTCCTGGAAAAAGGAGACCAGGTTTTAGTCTTCAAACCAGACTCCACTAACAAGCTTACCATGGCATGGCAAGGTCCCCATATAATTAGCCAGAAATTGGGAACACACACGTACCGGGTGACCGTCGGGAAAGAGGAGAAAGTATACCACATAAATCTCCTACGGAAATTCCAGCAGCCGAATGCCTGCACAATAAATCAGCAAGAAGCAAATGCCGATCCCGAAGAAACGGAAAGCGAAACGGTAGAGGAAGCATTCTCCGCGGCATGTTTAGCGGTAGAATACCCTGGAGAAGGAGAAGCGTTAGATCAACGTACACAGGAAATTCCGCAGATCATAGGGGAGAGTATTATAGACTGCGACCTTAATCCGCAACTAAGCGACCAGCAGCGAGAGCAACTACAGAAACTACTACAAGAACAGGCACATATTTTTACGGATACCCCCGGTAAAACTTCCACCGTTAGTCACGAGATCAAATTGAAAGAGCCCACGGAGGTACGATTACAACACACCTATCCATTGCCGTTGTCGCTAGAGCCACAACTAAGGAGAGATCTAGAAAAGTGGTTGCAGCTAGGCATTGTGACTCCCTCCCAATCCCCACATTATTCCCCGCTCTTAGCAGTTAAGAAAAAGGACGGCAGCCACAGGTTCTGCCTAGACTGTAGACATCTGAACAGGCAGACGATCTTTGACGCCGAACCTATAGCCGATATTTCCGCAATTTTTACCCGGCTAGCAGGGAAAACAGTGTTTAGCAAAATAGACCTTACCAGTGGATATTGGCAGGTACCCCTACAGGAAAATTCGTGCGCATACACCGCATTTAAAACACGAACAGGCCTCTTCGAATTTAAAGTTATGCCTTTTGGCTTAGCAAACGCCCCCGCGACGTTCTCACGCCTAGTCCGAAAGGTAACCCAAGGGTTGAAGGACACGGAGGTGTACATGGACGACCTGTTGGTCGCGTCGAGTAGCTGGGAAGAACATGTAGCAGCGCTCCGGGGTCTACTCAGAGCCTTGGCAACTCATGGATTACATGCCAAACCCTCCAAATGCGCGTTTGGCTACGCCAACCTGCAGTACCTAGGTCACCAACTCAGCAGTGATCAGCTCCGACCTTTGGAGGAACGAACTAAAGCCCTAGCAAAAGCAGCGTTACCTAAAACTAAACCGGAACTGCGAAGTTTTCTGGGAAGCGTAGGGTATTATCAAAAATTCATTCCTAAATTTTCCGACCGCGCAGCCCCGTTACAAG
This sequence comes from Morinoia aosen, assembly GCA_030386875.1. NCBI lineage: Eukaryota > Metazoa > Arthropoda > Malacostraca > Amphipoda > Talitridae > Morinoia > Morinoia aosen. The sequence continues at coordinate 49,151,368 of CM059575.1, forward strand.
ATTTTCTACGAAAAAACTCCCCCGAGGAGATACCATGGACGGACATCGCCCAAGAAGCGTTCGAGCAACTGCGAACCGCACTCACCAAGCAACCGGTGTTGCAACTCCCTGATACCGATGCTCCGTTCATATTACGGACCGACGCATCCCAGACCGGCTTAGGGGCGGTACTACTACAACCCAGTAAAGCGGATTTTCGACAGTATGCGCCCGTCGCCTATGCTTCGCGACGGCTAAAATCCGCAGAACAGCAATACTCTACGATCGAGAAAGAGGCGTTGGCAATTTATTGGGCCCTCCAAAAATTTGAGGTTTATGTATACGGCCGGGAATTCGTCCTACAGACCGATCATCAGCCATTACTCTACCTAGATCAGGCAGATAAACTAAATCCACGCCTCAAGAGATGGGCCATTTACTTCAGCCTATTTACGTTTAAAGCCGAACATATCGAGGGAAAAAGGAACCACTTGGCAGACTTTTTATCCCGTGCCCCCATAGAAGAGTGAAGGAATTACCCTGGCCCACGATAATTTGTAATTTCATGTACTGTAACCTTGCGGCTATATAAATCAGCATCTAGACCAACTATTTTCCAATTGGGGTTAAAAATAGGGGGCCTAAACGTAAAAAAAATTCTAGAATAAACCAGGAGGATAGCCCCATGTCCAAGCCACAAATATCATAGGTTTGGGGCCTATTTGTACATACCTCCTCAAGCTTTGACTGAAGTAAAAGCTTCACCAAGGGTGGGGATGTCAAGATGCAGCGAGGTCCTGTACAAATGTAGCCTAGTTATGGGTAAACGAGATTGCTAGCGGAGGTCTAGAGATAAAGAGAGGAAGAAAGGTTTAAATAGATCTCAAATTCTTGTGTATAAAAGTAGTAAGAGCTGCTGCGACCAATTTTGTGTCGCAGCTCAAACCTATAAATAAAATAATATTGTATTGCTCCCGCGTAACTAGGATACGCGGCCGCTTATAGGTCCATCATTTGAAAAATAGAGAGGAAGCGTTTTTTGTGATTTCGAGAACTTCGCTTCCCAAGTTTCGGCGACTTTTACGAATTGTACTTTTGTCATTCCATCTCCGAATAAAGATATACTTTGGATAAAGTCTCCTGATTATCTACAACTCTTGAAAGGAGTTAAATTTTTAAGCTACGCATGGTATCAACGCCGGCGCTTACTAATGATCCAGCCAAGTACTGAGATTCATTTTGAAGTAATCTGCCTAGACAGGAAGGTTCTTCTACTATAAAAGCCGTAACCAACATCTCGGCTGCGACTGACGGCCCAAGGAGGTTCCCTGCAGTACGCTTTAAAAATTTCCTGTCGAACTCGCTGAAGGACTAAAATAGACACCCGTGAGAACTCGACAGAGACCATCTGCAAACACCTATAATACTTCACGATAGAAACAAATTTTTAAACATGTCCAATCTCAATTAGATAGAAAAAAACTCAAGGAAATATTTTATCTTCAACTAAATTTATTAATAGACTTCAAAATACGTCAAAGTTATCCTGAGGATATCCTCTCAATATTGGAAAGGGGTATAGTTAATTTACGATATCCGTATAAAATCGAAACAATATTAGCTCCGAACATGGGGACATACAGCGAACATAGAGGACACCGAGGGAATATCCTTAGGATATTCTAATGCTGCCTGGGTAAAAGCGATTTTGCAGCTAGACAACGCCTCAAAGCACTCTACGATAAACGTTTGACACACAATTTCTGCAATTGGCAGAGAACCTTTGTCCTACCCTCTATACTCGCCCGATATGGCTCCTTCGGGCTCCTATTTGCTTTTATTAATGTCTAACGCACCTTCCCAGCAACACTTAATTTCTACAGGTATAATATCGACAAATGGCTTGCCGACGCGATCATCCCAAAATGTGAACGATTTTTCTGGGATGACATCCACAATCCTTAGGACAGATAGCCAAAATATATAGCTAACGGCCGAGCAGACTTTGGAAGAAGCATTTGTGACATTCTTCTTAGGCACAATTGATTTTTCTGAGAAAAATTTCTATTATGGACCGGTGCCAATGCAGAAGGAAATATTTTGCTACGAGTCAACACCTGGTGATAGCTCAGTCGCTGTTGCTCAAATTAAGTGAACTGAAGAGTTTTCAGTCTTAAAAATTACTCTTAGTTTGAAACTGATTAAAAAAACCGTTCCTAAGCGATACGTTCTTTCAACACTAAACAAGTACAGTAGATGCAGACCAAGTAACGGAAGAAAAGAATATGCTGATTGAGTTTCAATCTTAATCATATAATTATGATATCTGAATGTTTAGCATTTACTCTGAATTGGAAATCTTAAATGAACAATTTCCTCAGCTCGTGATGTCAAAATAGATGTTAGATTTTTTCAGTGTTATACTGCTATAAGTCATTTCATGAAAAATTAAACATGATTTCTGCGCACCTGAACAGTCACCAAAAAATTCTATTAGAGCTCATAAGAATGAATATTTAGATGCGGACGAGACTGTGCTAACAGCATGCATGACGTCGATCTGAACCGAGTCGGAGCGGCGTGTTATTAAATGCTGGTACAGAATGGTTGTGGAGCGGTACCTTGCCTAAGAGGTTTTTTGTTTGTCCTACTGTTCTTGCGATCATAGACTGCTATATAACTATGATTTTGTTTGGATGCTTGTGAACTGTTAGTAAACTTTTTTATTTGTTCACTGATCACGCAGTCCATTCGTTCTAATAAGCTCATCTTGGAAAAATTGTTAAACCTAATCAAATAATTAGAAATCAACATATCTCAGCAAAAGCTAATTCTCATGCACTGTTTTAGTATTTCAATATGAAAACAAGATAAGTTAGAATTCTCATCCCAATATCTATTGTCTACATTTCATCTAGGTTGCCCCCTCAGAGAGATAAAACTATTGGACCTATACGAATTAGCGCTGCCAGTGGGAAAATGTAATGTCCTGAGCTGAGAGCTAGACGATCTGCTGCCCAACACTGGTCTGCTGCCCACACCTCTGGTCTGCTGCCCACACCTCTGGTCTGCTGCCCACACCTCTGGTCTGCTGCCCACACCTCTGGGCTACTGCCCACACCTCTGGTCTGCTGCCCACACCTCTGGTCTGCTGCCCACACCTCTGGTCTGCTGCCCACACCTCTGGTCTGCTGCCCACACCTCTGGTCTGCTGCCCACACCTCTGGTCTGCTGCCCACACCTCTGGTCTGCTGCCCACACCTCTGGTCTGCTGCCCACACCTCTGGTCTGCTGCCCACACCTCTGGTCTGCTGCCCACACCTCTGGTCTGCTGCCCACACCTCTGGTCTGCTGCCCACACTTTCGGTCTGCTACCCACACCTCCTGTCTGCTGCCCACACCTCTGGTCTGCTGCCCACACCTCTGGTCTGCTGCCCACACCTCTGGTCTGCTGCCCACCGAACGTTGTCGAAGAATATATTTTAATATGCTACTCGGGTTGGAAACCCTACATGCGATTAGCCATGATCAACCAGTGGGGACAATTAGACGTTAATCAGTTGTGTGGGCATATGTTCCTATGTGTGTGCTCAGTACGTTGTCCTCAATGCGGGTGTCCACAATGCGCATGCTGAATCAGCAATTGTCCTTATATAAATATTGGTGCGGGCCTTTGACCGGTGCATTTTGTCTGTACCCCCTACGACGTTCCAGTAAACCACTCAGCTCTCCGTCTACGTTTCCCTATCTTTGGGCGTTACATTGGTGACCATTATGTGTTCGAATTCCACGGAAGTTCGCGTTAGAAGAAATTAAGAATTGCGTTTTGTGACAACTCGTGATACTTTTCTTCGTGCTTGAAGAGAGTGTGGAATATTTTCGCAAGAGGATCAAGAAGAATCGAAGAAGTTCCCAGCTGTGATTTCCTGAGTGTATCTGCAGAAGAGTATGGATAAAGGGAGGATCATCGGCCGAGAAATAAGAGAGACATACCCCAACGTTTTCCGTTTCGTAACTCGTCGAGTCTCTGAAGAACAGCTCCGGACACCGTACCACGTAGAACTTTATGCGCCTCTCACTGAAGGCTATAAGGTGCAGTTGTCCTTGTGTAAAGAAGAAGATTTGTTAACATCGTTATCTGCGTGAACTTTCATAGAAATCAGCAATAACAGTGCTAGCAAGCGGATTCTATTGCGAAGTGCTGGTGCAACAACATTTTGGGACAGTCACGTGTATTAGTTGTTTTGGACTGTGAGAATATCATTCTGTTGTATTTTATTATTAATGAAGAATTTAATGTATAAACAGTTTAAGCATAAACAGTTTAAGTCAAAAGTGCTCAACAACATCAGTCTTCAGGCAAACGCACAACCAGCAAGCAACACCAGCAAAGCCAGCTGAGAGCCATCCCTGCAACTCAGAGTTGAGTAAGCATATTTTGACGTTTTGTATTTTTGCAGTAGTGTTTTTTTTTTTTTTGCAGTGAGGTTGTTGTATTGAAAGGACGGCCTTGTACTTTAATTACGGTGATTGATTTATTGTCAGAGCTAATCTCAGGAATAATTACCATTTGCAACTTGAACTTGGTCTTGATGGTTGATTTAAATTGTTCGATTTAAAGAGATTTATTTGAGCGTAGTGTTGAACTATATTGTTCATTATTGTGGCGAAGAAGTTTTTGGATAGATTTCGTATATTACTGGGAGACGTCTCTTTTTATATTAATTCTGACGCAGTACTATCGTTTTAGGTGTGATAAATAATTAATTTGGTGGTGTTCTCACTAGTTTTGGTAGTGATTAATTAATGTCCTCGTCGGATTCAGAGGAGGAGAAAATTCGTGCAGTAGCAATTAAAACTAGTCGGGGTCGTGTGTCGGTGCCGCGTTTTAACAACCCGAGTGTTCAAAGCAATGGGACGTCAAAGATGACGGATTTGTCGACCGCTGGTCCTAACGTAATGACTACGCAAACAGTAACGTTCAGTACACCCAGTGTAAGCACAATGACAACTACGAGTAACTCCGTACCAACAATGCTAGCGCGAGGCAGTACAATACTGTCAAGTGCCGAACTGCCGTTGTTCCGCGGTAGAAAGCGAAGGGAAGAAGCAGACTTTTATGAGACGAAAACATTTCGTACTCACGTTTCAAATCTACGAGCTTATCTCAGCATGCTTCCCGATGTAAATTCAGATGATGCTAAAAAGGAGTTGTTGGTACGTAGTGCTCACAAGCAAGTCGGAGATTTCAATTCAGTAGTGACTAGATTAGTAAATCAGGATTTAAGCTACTCGTTTGAGGAGGTAGTTAGTATACTGGACGATATATATATATATATCTCAAGGCGAAAAGTCCATAAATGCTCTTGCTTGCGATTTAAATCCGTTAAAATTATTGAGGAATAATAGCCTAGCAGCTCAGCTGGTAACAGCCCTAACTAAGATAAGAAAATTGAGCGAGCACATTCTAACAAGCTCGGAGGTTGCTTTTCAAAGGCATCCCTTTGTCGTAGCGAGTACGTATCCCAATGAGTTAACAAAATTTGTGGGAGATTTGATCGTGTACAGCTTAGCAACATCAATTTTAGCTCCCCTTTTAGACGAAAACTTCTCCAAAAAAATTTTCTCTCGACCATTCTTAACCTCAGAAGAGCTATTAGCTCGGTTAGTATCGGCGGTCCGTAATCATCCGGACAGCAGGCCAATGATGGCGGAAACAAAGGTCAGTGCGCAGTTATCGCATAGAGAGACATATTTCGTGGACGCGGCAAGAAGCGACGCTTGTGAAGCGTCGGACGAAATTTTTTATGCTTCTCCTGATAGTTATCAGCGTTTTCAGGGGCGCAGTCGCAGACAATTTTTCAGACCTGGAGCGAGATACTCGCGAGGTAGACCTTGTGCTTATGTAGGCGACAGAAATCTAGGAACTCTGGAGTGTAAGGAGGCTGTCGTACAGATTCGAGGCAACCTGTTAATTCCAGGCAACATGCGAGTCAAAATACCTACTGTTCACTCTGCAATAGTCCAGGTCATGTAGAAACTACCTGTCGTAGACGAGGAGGTCAAAGCAAACCAGGTCTCCAGGGCAGATCCTGCTATAGGTGTAGACAGTTCGGTAATTTTGCTCGTGAATGTAATTCACGTGGTCGTGGACGAGGTAGGAGCGAGGCGCATTACGCTGAAGTTCCTGGAAGTGACGATTTTTTAGAGTAAAATCGGTTGAGAGGGGTGAAGTTGAGGGGGAGTATTTGACAGTGCCCGAGGGTCGATCCATAGCTCTCGTTAATCCTGATGTGGTGGTTGCGAAGCCAGATACTATAACTAAGTTGACCGAGGTTGTTGATCCGCTATTTAAGTGTAGGAACTAGTTTCAAATTTTGAAAGAACAAGAACTAAATGAGGGCGCAAGATCAGAACAACCAGCAGAGGTTTGTTTAGCTGCCACAATTATGACAGCAGGACGGCTGAGACAGGAAGGCGATGGATTGTTCTCATTGCGCAGATCGAAAAAGTATACGGTTATTCTAAAAAACAATAACAAATTTCTGAGGGCTTAAATTGAGAGTGGCAGTGATAAATGCCTAATTAGTTACCGGAATATTAAGAGCCTGAACGAGCAAAGTAAGCCTAGTAATTTACGAGTAAGGGGATAAATTCAAAAATCCAAGTCACGGGGGAAGTTGACCTATGTATCACCCTGCCTAATAATAAAAAATTAGATACTAGCGCTTTGATTTTAAAAGATGGTGAATTTAATTATGATGTAATCCTAGGAAGGGATGTGCTGCAGAACGCAGTCCTAGATTTTAAAGAAGGTTTCATTATTCTTGACGGAGTGAAAGTGCCCTTTCACGATGTGCATGGGATGCACGAGCAAAGTAAGAGAGAAGTATTCCTGAATACCGTAAATAAGACAGATTGTCTTATGGCAGACGTGGTTGCTCAGAGCATGCGAAAAAGAAATATTGGCAGAAGCAGAGAGAAAAAAAGCAGCCTAGAAAATGGCGAGAGGCAAGAAGGCCTAGAGATAAAAAAATATGCTGAGCAGCAGAGAGAGAGTCTGAGGAAAAAAGGGAAAAGAATGGTAAGCCGACCATTTATTGCGCATTGCGGAGCAGTGAAAATACCGATCAACTCTTTAAGGGTCATAAATGGCTATGTGCGGAAGTCGAGACCCGGAAAATATCTAATGAGGAAAAAAGTTTTGAGTAATGGCATATATGTGGCCGAATCTTTGGTGAAAATAGACTCGGAGGGCTTTGTAACCGTGTTGCTATTAAACGTCTCTGAAGAAGAGGTTTATCTAAGTGAAAATAGCATGCTAAGTGATATAGAGGCAGTAGACGAACTTGACGTAGAACAAGAGGTATACATGACTACTGTGCAAGAAGCCGTGAGAGAGGCCAATTTATGTGAGGTCAACGAACTGGCGGACCCAACCAAGGTCGACAGGTGTTATGGTGGAAGTTTCAATACCATCATTGGGAATGAGCTTGTGTTGGGGCTGATCAGACGAGGCACTGTTGGTATTGTACTCGGGTTGACGAACTAGGAATTAATGTACAAGATAAGGATGTACAGAATGCATCTAGAGGCGAACGACGCCCATTAACGAGTAAAGACGTAGATTGCGATGAAAATGAAGAAAAACCCTTACTGATCAATTTGCTAAATGAATACCGTGACGTTATTACGTTGGAAGGCGAATCAATAGGCGTTACTAATGTAATGAGACACAAAATCGTAGTAAAAGCAGATGCGCCAGTACTAAACTTGGTACCGTACAGAATTCCGCATATATATCGAGAGGATTTGGTGCAGGCAAATAAACAGATGCTGGATCAAGGTATTATTGAACCTTCCATGTCAGACTATAATTTTCCAGTGATTATTGTAAAAAAGAAGTCGGGCGAGATACGTCCAGTGATTGACTTCAGAGCGTTAGACAAGATTTTTCTCAAGGAAACCTATCCGATACCTAGGATAGATGAGATCTTTTATACCCTCGGTGGAAATAGCGTTTTCTCAAGCTTGGACTTAAGATCGGCTTTCCACCAGGTCAAATTGGAAGAAAGTAGCCGTAAATATACTGCTTTTAGTATCGGTTATGAGAAGTTCTAATTTAAGAGGTTGCCATTTGGGCTTAGCTCGAGTCCCAGCGTTTTCCAGCGAGTAATATCTTCCGTTCTTGCAAATATCATCGGGAAACTGTTTTGTGTTTCTCGATGATATATTAGTTGTCTCTAAATCCATGAACCAACATCTGAGAGATTTAAAAAGTGTCTTTGAGAAATTACGTGAAGGCAATCTATCCCTGAAGCTTGAGAAATGCCAATTCTTAAAAAGTTCTATAGAATATCTTGGTCATGTTGTATCAGCCAACGGCATACGCTGTAAGGAGTCGCAAAAGCTTAAAAATTTCCCTGTTCCACGAAACGTGAAGGAATTGCAGAGTTTTTTAGGTGTAGCGAACTATTTTAGGAGCCATATCCCTATGTTTGGTTCTATTTCGAACCCGCTTTATCAGTTATTACGATAGAATGTTGAGTTTGTATGGGAGGCTAAATGTCAGGAAGCTTTTGAGAATATTAAATCTGCTCTGACTTCGGATACCGTTTTACGGCATCCGGATTGCACTGAGCCATTCCACGTGTTTACAGATGCTTCTAATTTTGGAATAGGAGCAGTGCTTTTACAGCACGGAAACGATGCGAATAAACCTATGCATCCAATAGCGTACTTCAGTAAGAGTTTGAATTCCACGCAAAAGCGTTATAGTACTACTAAAAAGGAATTTATGGCAATTGTTTGTGCTCTTAAAGCGTTTAGATATTTAATTTTAGGATATCCAATATATTTGTATACGGATCATAAACCTTTGTGTCCGTTATTCCAAAAAAGACTTCCTGACGATTCGATTATGGCGCGTTTGTGTTTAACAGTACATTCTTTTGAGCCCATTGTAAAGTATTACCCCGGTAAACAAAATATTATTGCCGATTGTTTGAGTAGATTACCTGAGCAATTGACTGCATCTTACCTAGATGATTCGGAGAGGCAAAGGTGTGTGCTGTGACTACCAGGCAAGGTGCAACGAACTCTGGCGATGCACTGACGCAAGCAGACAGGGCGTCGCCAAAGTCGGCCGGACTGAGACTGACAGAATATATTCCAAAGTTGTCAGAAGTTTCTTGGGGACTTAAAAAATTTCGGGCTGAACAAGATAAGGACCCTTTTTGTTCCGAGTTTAGGGACGCTTTACTAAATTGTAATAAGTCTACGATTCCCGATTTGCAAAATTATTTTATTTTAAACGACGTGATTTACAGACGCAGACATATTGATTCGAGATCTAGTACTATTTTAACTTCAGTTATGCCGACGTCGCTGATGAATAGAGCGGTGCTCGGTATCCATTCTTTGTATCAATCATACTGATGCTTTATATCCCTTGTTTAAGTTTAAACTTAGATATTTTCATTTACTAGGAAAAACTATAATAAGGAAATTTGTTAGTATGCGCGAGGTATGTAAGATTCTGAAGGCAAATACTAGCGTGCCCATTAAGATCCTCGACGCTCCTATAGCAAAAGAGCTATTTGAAATTGTGTCAATGGACTTCCTTGGACCACTTCTTTCGACGGATATAGAGAATAGGTATATTTTAGTGATCATCGATTTGTTCTCTAGATATTGCAAACTGTACGCTACCTCAAATCGGTTGGCAGATACGGATATTTCATGCCTAAACAGCTGCTTCAGTACGTTTGGCTATCCTAAAACTTAATTGTCGGATCAAGCGCTTGAGTTCAAGTCATTGGCAGTAAAACATTTTGCTAAAATTCATGCCATTGCATAGAAGGAAGTTCTCCCATGGAGTTCTCATGCTAACGCAATTGTGGAAAGAAATAATAGGAAAATCAATAACCTACTTAAATTGCACGAAAATTCCCTGGTACATAGTGAGTGGGACCAGTGTTTAGAAATGGCGGAGAACGCCATCATTAATTCATTGAATTCGACGTTGGGTGATACACCCAGTTATATTATCTTCAATAGAGATACTTTTCCGAATTTCCAAGCGCAAACTTTTGAAGCTATTTACAGTTATGATACCGACGTTGATCTGGTAAAATTTAGAGCTAAAGAGGCGGCTCGTATTGTTGAAAATGTTAGGTCCTTAATTGTCAACAATACAGCTGAACAAACGATGTACCATAACATTCGACGTAAGGATAAGAATTTCGCCGTAGGAAATCGTGTCCAATTAAGGAACCATCTGAAGAAAAACAAATTAGAATTAGCTTGGTTAGGGCCTGCGGTTGTCACTAAAGTTAACAGAAACTATGTGGAATTGAAAATTGGAAACAAAATGTATAGAAGCAACAAGAACCATGTGCTCCCCTTCCGTAAAATGACCTAAAAGTTTTAAAAACAGGGTCTATGAGTGTCTGCATCGTGATGCAACTATTTATTTTTTCGCTTTTTACGTGTCTAGTTTAATTTAAAAATGTAATCAATGTTTATGAATATATTTTAACTATTCATTTTGCTTGCTTTGTACTCTAGCTTCATTTGTATTAAGGTAGTGGTAAGCAGCGCTCAGCTTGCGAGGTTCATTGTGCCCTCATCGCTGATACAGAGTCAAAATTTGCAAGCGGTGCAGCAAGACTGCTGACGCCGAGATATTTATTGCTTACTCAGCGCTTACTCAGCGTATATTTATTGCTTACTCAGCGTTTCATTATCTGCTCGAAGCTAGGATTTTTGTTTGCTGTTGTTTTTTTTTTGGTCATGCTAATCGGCCTGTCTTGTTCCCTTCGCAGAGCAAGGACGCGAGTAGGAGCTGACACAGCAGTTCGCGTGCCCGAGTTATCGAGTACGTCTGTTGGCCTTGACCGTAACTCATAGCAGTTCTCAACCGCTATGGGGAACAAGGTCAGCTCCGTGAGTGTGGAGGCCCTCACGAATGTCTTGGCAGAAAACCAAGGACAGTTTTCGGGGGATTGGATCAAAGCTAATTAGCAAGTTGATCTGCTCCCGGATAGGGTTACGGACGTGGCTATGATTTTCCTCGTGTTAATTGTAATGGCACTTGGAGTTGTCGTATATTACATCCGTAAGGAAATGAATGTGATGACGGAACGAGTCCGTTCGGAGGACTTTATTCTCCGTCGCCAACAGTTACGTTTACCGCATCTTGAACAATGAAAATGGGCGTGCCGCAGGTGTAAATTATGCGGTGTCGCCCAAAGTTCTCACATTGTCATTGTGGGAGGTGTTCGAGTTTTCGTGAATGGTGCTAAACGGTCGAAATCAGCTCTGAAAAGTCTGGCGGCCGAGGTGTAGTTCGGAAGTGCTCCCTATATAATCACTATTTAATCTATTTCTCCCTATATAATCAGTATTTAATCATGCTAATGTTGTATGTGTTTTACGCTCACTATGCGATCGAGCGAGTGCAAACATGTTTAGCGAAAACGATGGTGTTAACATTTGTAAATGTGTGAAATTTAAAATAATCAACATTACAGTATATACTAAAACAAAACGTTACTCACCGATGAAAGACGACTCAACTTACTCAGCGCATTTTCTGAGCGCACCCGTGATGTTGCGAGCTGTCGCTTCTAATTTGGGAGGCATAATACACCGGGTGAAATTCGCATAATATTTATGATTTTCGGCCATATGTCGTACAAAACATCAACAAGCGTACGCACAATGAATATTATTAGGAATGATGCAAATTAAGTGATGGAATCTAGAAACTGCATACGCCAAATGGCTTACATCACAGAACTATACTGAATGATTCGGCTGGCCAGCCACCCCTAAGTTAACGAGAGCTACACATGAGACATGGTACATTCAGGTCTATTCTGTCTCAGCTATTCCAGCAGCACAGTAGGTGATCGTCACTTCAAACCACAGAATCATTCGTCCACGACCAGCTTCAGTTCAAATTCCTGTCTTATGCTCGGTTCAGAAATGTCTATTGATGACGTCCTACTGCTCATCCCGCTTCAGTATCTTCACACGTCAATCCCCTTTTCATCCGAGCAGATCAATCCTTCCCGCCTCTCAAGACAAAATTTTAACTTGTTACTTTTTTAATCGCATCAATGACGTTTTCTCAAAAATATCTCAATTTTTACTTCACTGAATGACATTGAATTTTCACAATTTTTATTTCAAAAATATCTTTTCCAAAGGAAACTACATCTCTCTTACCCTCCCATCTAATGTGGCATCTCCATGTTCCATAAAATGACTCCTACGATTTGGTTGGTTTGAATTTCCCCTCTGCACAGAAAAACGGAGAATATTTACTCTATTGAAAAAGAAGAGAAATTTTGAAAAGTTCAACTTCCTTTATTTGAAATACACTGTCACCTTATTTCAGATTGGTATTTTTCTTGTAGAGTAACTTTATCTCCACCACCTCCTATTTATAACACGTACTCTCTCCGACGATCCTCGGCGCCAAACTGAAATTATTTCATTAGCTTCTACCAAAATGTCTGGGAGAGAGCGATTTTCTACTTTTCGTACAGCCAATCAACTGTTTCGAAGTCCGTACGTGATGTTCGAAGCTCCGCCTGTGCGTTGCTTTTGCTGTATTATACGTGGCTTCAGCCCTTCGAATTTCCCCTTTCCTGGTATCACTGTTCCTTATTGGCTAAAGCTCCTTTGCCGAGAAGGCGGCAGTCCCGCCCTATCTAAGTCTTAAACATCCGAAACCGTTGCTATGGTCACCCTCTTAGCTTAAGTGTAGCGATCTGTCTCTGCCAAACCCGCTTCGAGTGTTTCCCTGCTTTGACCACAACGTCGGCACTTTCGAACGTCTCAAGTGTGTAGCTGATTAAATTTGTAGTCCCATGGGGCCGACCGAGGCCTCTCGAAAACTGCTCACACCATAAAATTCTTGCAAACATAATATACACACATCGCTAGAACCAACACAGCTTATGGCCCAAATGTACACAATACCTTTCCCACTACACATAACATTTGTTGAGCCCAAACATACAGGCATGTAACATACATGTTGAAGCGACCCATCTGTACTGCTGGAATTTACTAAGATATTTCAACGAACAAATTTTTAAGTAAGCACAAAATTTATTACCCACAATTAAAATTTTATTACACACAAAATTTTTCCTAAATTCTCAGCTTTTATTCGCAAAATTAATCATTCTTAACACTTTTATTTTCATGCACAAGGTTTTGCGAAGTAGGTGTGTGATGTGGTAAAAAATTTTTATGATTCAAGTTTGATTTGAATTTCATTTTGTGTTTTTCAATGTTAATAAATGCGTTTATGATGTATTTATGTTTGTTTCTATGAATCAAAAGTCGTTCTTATAATAATGAGAATTAGCGTAATTTGAATCGACTGTATTATTATGGTATTGGATTCTTTTCCTGCGTATTAAACTTTGTAAATAATTTTGTAAACTTTTTCTACTGCTATAACTCCTTAAAATTCTAACATTTTAATTTACGCAGTAGTATTTCATGTTTCCTTTGTTTTCATTTGCAGTGCAATCTGAGAAAAATTTTGAGAAAAAATTTAAGTTAGCCTTTTACCAATTGCGTTCTTTTGTGAATTAGTGTTCTTTTTATGGCGATACGTAAAAATTGGTATTGGTGTTGATTATTTTTCAACCAATAATTTTTAGACATTATGCGAGCTTGTGTGTTGTTATTCTTTTTTTGATGTTATATACGTATGTTACGTAGTAGCTAGTTTGAGGTTTCCATTGATGATGAAGGGCGTTTACCTATTTATGCTTGCGTTCCTTCTTATCCTATTAGCTTGATGCTTGTTTTACTTTTCGATATTTATAACTGTATTTGCTTCGCAAGTATTATATTGGTTTTGGCGTTTATGAGCTGTTTGGTTTTCACTTGCTGTTTTGGTGTTTGATTTCGATCTGAATTTGATTTTCTTAATTTTGATATCGTGATTCGGAAGTTTTTTTTGACGGTTGCGCTCATCCGTCGGTTAGGGGGAGATGTGTGTGGGCATATGTTCGTATGTGTGTGCTCAGTACGTTGTCCTCAATGCGGGTGTCCGCAATGCGCATGCTGAATCAGCAATTGTCATTATATCAATATTGGTGCGGGCCTTTGACCGGCGCATTTTGTCTGTACCCCCCACGACGTTCCAGTGAACCACTCAGCTCTCCGTCTACGTTTCCCTATCCTTGGGCGTTACAGAGTTAATAAGCTATCTTCGCACGATAAATGCTTGCAACCTAATTTACATGTTTCTGTAGTTTTGCTTTACAGTTGACCCTCCTTTATAGATAAACGGGTGAAATAATCTTTCGGTCGCAGACGGCATGCGTAGTGGGGAGCAGTAAAGGACTCGTATCCGTGCTTGAATTTTGTCAAAACGCCTCAACAATTATTATTCATCTAGGTACAAACAAGTTCGCTAGTGTGAAGTTACAACGTATAATGCCTCAATGCCGGAGTGCCCGAGATATGCAGCTGACCGAAATGTATGCTTTCCAAACCTCCGTCTTTTTGCCGTGGATGAGGTGTTAACCAAGATGCTTGCGGAGATCGAACGTGTAACTTTCAATGTGGATGCTCTGGTGTTGTTTCTTGAGAGATGCAAATTGCTGTCGGAATTCTGATCGAAGATCATACTTAATCATCCGTATCGTTTTTGTATTTGTTGTCCATACTTTCACGTGCTTGGAAATGTATGTACTCCTTGTTGTACTACTTCAAGAGAGTTAACGGGAAGCCACGATGAAAGGCGTTATAGCCAGACGTGTTATCGTCTTGGAAGTTTTGAGGATGAAGAAACTGTAATATGGCCGGGCACGCTGCGTTGATACCTCGGGGGTTTCAGCGTGGGTAAGGCGTCCGGCCATAAATGGGTGGGCAGCTGAAACCCCCTACGGGGTTTGGCTGCTCAGTGCGTTCGAATGTACTGTGTTGAGTACAAATTTTAATGGGGAGACACTTGTAATTTTGAGTTGTAATTATGACCATGATGCTCATATAATTTTGATGTTTCTAATAATATTGATGTTTATCTTGTGTAATTATTTAGAAGAGTCTGATACGAATTAAATTATGTGACCTTCGGTGCGATATAGTTTGAGTAACTGAAGTGCTAGCAAACCCATGTTACTACTACTACTACTCAATTCTAATCACCATTTATTCGGCACTCTTGCGGTTCTGCTGTCTGGATGTTTTCCTGCTGTCGTTTCAATGGTACGAAGAACAAAAGCAGTCACTAATGGTCATGAAGAATAAGCAGTCGGTGCTGAGGCAAAGCAGCGGCAGACGGCACACAAATTTGCTCTCATCCACCTAAGTGGTCAAACTGACGTCACTTGGTCAGCCGGAACATTCTTCCTGATGCAATTTAGCGGCTCCTCGACTAATGCGTCGTCCACCTCTTCGCTTGTCCTTGTATGCTGAAA
Organism: Morinoia aosen; assembly: GCA_030386875.1. Taxonomy (NCBI): domain Eukaryota; kingdom Metazoa; phylum Arthropoda; class Malacostraca; order Amphipoda; family Talitridae; genus Morinoia; species Morinoia aosen. The sequence goes on from CM059575.1 coordinate 49,166,805, forward strand.
ACGTTCCAAATTGCACCAAAACAAAAAATAAATAAAAAATAGGCCTTTACTAACTTAATAAATTACAATATACATGGTAACAAGTTAAAATAGAATAAAAAATAGTATCATATTACATTTCTAGAAGCTAAAAGAGGCTTTTATACGCATACGAAACGTACCAGAAACGTCAGGCCCCCTGAGACGGAAGCAGAACAACTTTTAGCTATTATAGCTGTAATATAACATGGTGTTGAGCAATGATATGACACCTGTTCTGCATTGTTACCCTACACAGTGTAGAGACAGAGAATAGCAGTGCAAATCGTGCCTATATTAGCTACGCATATAATAAAAGTTTTGGTATTTCGAGCATAGTAATTAAATCACCTATTTTAATTTCGTTGGATTTGGTGCATACTTTGATGCTTTGTCATAGAAAGAAATTGTTGATGCTGATCTATACCTCTCAGGGTAGGCACTACCCTACCTTGGCTACTCAGAGGGCACGTGTCTTTAGTATATGTGTATATAATAAACCTTCATTTTTAACATTCTGTTACCAGTTTAAATGTCACTTGTAAGTAAAGAATATAAAAAACACACATGCAGGTCACAATACCTGGAACCATTAAGAAACAAAATATTCACCTTGAAAAGTGTGAATAGGTGGAGTCGGAGCCGGAGTCGCCTAATTCTGAAAAGGGGGAGTCGGAGTCGTCAAATTCTGAAAAGGTACAGTCGGAGTCGGAATCGCAAATTTATTCCTCCGACTCCGCTACCCTGCATGCTTCAGTTCTGTGGGCGACGAGTTCTGTGAGCGATGAGTTCTATACGGGCTAAAAATTCTACAGATGCTCAAATTAAACAACTGCGAGGTACGTCAATTAAATTCAAGGTAGAATTTATGTTTCCTTAAAGATGTAGTCCTGACTCTTTCGCATATTTGCACCTGGCGAATCGTGATGAAAAATAGTAGTTCGGAAGATAGATCTACAGCGGCAAGGAACGCGGCGTCAGTTTGGGCGCTCTTCGTTTTTTTTTCTGAGCAGTTGTTTCAGACACCTCCGATCAGTGAATTTTTTTCAATAAACTACAAAATTCGAAAAGTTTTCCGTCCTGCTACAGCGCTTTTGTTGAACCTACACAATATTAAATACGACTTTTCAATGTTAAGAACATTGAAGAGAAAAATTTTGAGCGCCGTACGTCCAGTATTTTCAGAATGGCTGAGACGTTTGATAAATATTTCTACTTGGAATATGTATACGTGTTGTCTATTTCTTGTTATTTGTATATTTCAAAGTATTCTGTTAAAAGTAAAGCTAAACTCATCAATTATTTCATGAACAGAAAATTCACAACAGAAGTATATTCAACGGGACTTAATGTAATTAAAATTATCAACCAAATTTAAATAGCATTTATTACCATTTTGGATACCACATGTACTCCAAAGAGCTACGCACAAAATTGAACTTTTTTATACAGTTATCGACGCAAGAAACTTCAAGTATTGAAATAGCTACGCTATTTTCAAAGGCAACTGCGAGGGACTTTTTCTTTTCAATGTTCAAGCCAAATTTCCAAAACAACGAAACATTTTCCCCTCTGTTGGCCACCAAACATCTCTTCTTACACGAGGGAAGAAGAAACTCTGTCCGTCGCTCAGCCGACGTCTACGAACTCAAAGATTTAGAAAGTATTCTGTGAAAACGCTCGGCCTGCCTTTGCCGGGAGAAATTTAATACCTGTGTATACTAGCTTGACGTTTTCGTCTCGGTTTTCGACTTCGAAAAGAGTTTGCTTTGGAAACTGTGTTTATGGCTGCTTGTTAAGGTAGACAACACAGGCCCGATCTTGGTCGTTTCTATATTATTTTGTGAAGAAATTTATGTTTACCTTTGAACCTGAAACAAAATGAAAATAGTCAGTTCAGTCACAAAAGGGCGAGACAGATTCTAAATTGTTTTGAGAGGCTCGTACGCTGTGGTTCTTGGAACGACGATGAGAATATGGGACGCGAGTAAACTGGTACGCTATAGTTGCTCTGCTAAAGTAAATATCGATTCAAACCACGCTGCAAATATCTTGAGTATTAAATGTTAGGCTCTGTATTAAAATGGTATGAAACAAAAACCGTTTCTTATCCCCTGGATGCTAGGCATTACTGGACTGAAAATAAATTTTGGATTCGAGTTTAACCGTTTCACTCACATTTTAAATAACAAACCTCGGCTAGGACACACACTGATTTTGCCACTTAAAAATTATGAGTCACCAAACATCCACATCGGATATCATCATTTCATCTGTCGCATGAATGACCATTCTTACATCAAATCACAGATTTTTAAAGTAGAAAGAAAATAAGTTTCCAAAGATTAATTTTACTCCTTTTCTGAGAAGAATTTAAGTGCAGTTTAATAACCTTTTTCAAAGAGATTCTTTCAAGATTTAGGAACCTTACCAAAAAGACATAGGGGAAAATAGATAGGTGACGGCTTCATTCCGAAACGAAACCAACACTGCTTTCGCATTCTGAATGAATTTCTAACTCTCTTTTTAACCGTGCAAACGTAAAATGCGCTTGAGTAGTTGAGGGAAAAGAGCATTAATAATTACTCACGAAATTAATTTACAGTCTTGCGTGTCATTATTCAACACGTTGGTCGCGATGAGAGTCGCCGGTGTCCATGGAAGGAATTTTCATAATGCTGCTGACCGACCAGTAGTCACAAACTCAATTTTTATTATTACTTGAATCAAAGTGACTGAAGGCACGATCCTGTAAATGTTTACTATTTTCAAAATTACTTACTACAATTGACTTTAATTTTGAGTTGAATAATGAACTTTAGACTGACCCATCGCTGTCAACGTGTTAAGTAGAAATGTAGCTTTTCAGTAGCGTCTGGAAGAATTCAGATGCGCGTCGGCTATTTTGTCTAATTACCGGATTTCCCTCTAATCAACGACTTTAATGTAGACCCCTCATTGAACGTAACAAACTGTAAACCATTTTATTAAATTAATTTAGTTGTATTTGGATTGTATCGCATGCATGTTTTCAAATACTTTGTAAAGTATCGTGGGGCAACGATTCAAATCTAAGAACAACATCAGATAATTCTTTAAATTCATCATTTTTGCAGGAACATTCTTGCTCTGATTACGATAGTGATATTGTATTGAAATCTAACTGTGTGTTGGACTTAATCGAATAAAAAATGTCAATTCTCTTATTGTCATCTTTTCTTCGAAAAATATGAAACGGATATTTACTTGGGTAAAGGAGGGACACCATCCTGGTTCTAAAGAGAGGATTGCTGCACACAGGCTCTGAACTTCAAATCCCAGGAACATTAAGAGGGATTCTTTAAAATTTACTGGAATAGTTCGCATCAATGAGTAAAGACGAAACCTTAAACCAATATGTAAATTTTTTTTCTCTTATATATCTGTATTCTATAAAATTGAGATATTGGTAAATGTTTTTCTTTTCTTTGGTACTAATTTGTTTGAAAGTCAAACTAGGGCGTTAACTTCGATGAGGAACACTGGCTGCTTATAATATCGGAGCAAATAATGCATTTTTACTCTTGGTAGACCTTTAAATGTTTCCAACAGTGAATTTACAATAAATATTTCACATCAATTGGTTTATCACAGACACAAATATCTGTTCACTCCTGGATTATTTCAGAGTCTTCGAAATCAACGATAGGTTCACTGATAGGTTCTGACCAAAAATTCTGCTGGTTAAAAAGCGAAGAAAGAAGGGAAACTACTGGTAAGATTTACAGATGAATTGCACGTAGTCATTTATAATAACAGATTCTGATATTTTGAGCAAAAAATTATCTATGAACTCGCTTGAACGTTTAGGGCCCACTTCCGTTGTGTGGATATGACATTTTCAGAGGTTGTGATGACGAAGTGAGCCAAAGTCAGCGTCACTCATATATTTCCCGAAAAACTACGCTTCACAGAGCTGCGCAATCTCATCGAAAAGTTTCCCTATATTCTTCGCTTCAATACTCTGTTTTGAACTTTATGGCCACCCTTTAGATACTATGCCTTGCTATTTGGAAATAAATATGGGTCGTGTCAAGCCTTTAGGATAAAAAATAACCCCTGCCCTCAACCCATAATGAAATGTCGCTGGTACATATAATCGCAAACCTGCAGACGACAAGTTTGGTGATTTGCATCCTGAAAAGAGCAGTCGCTCTACTCATTCGGTGGTGTCAGACCAGCAAGAAATTCGGGCTCAGGCCGGGGTGATTTTAAGACTTATTTTTTAAATGCAATATCCTAAGACGAGAAGTGATACCAGATTCAGCCATAGCAACTGTCGGCTTAAGTAAATATATTGAATCCCTGAAAAACGTTACTGTGAGAACGATCCAACTTTGGAAGCAGAAAATTTTCAAAATTCCAATCCGGCGTTCAGTGGTGAAGTCTCTCCTCACCGAATCTGTGAAAAATTAACTGTTTAATTTTTGCAGGGAATATGAATACAAGAACTGGATATCATGCAGAGCAATGACAAATGATATTCTCAAGCGAATACACCCACGTTAGGATTATTCATGATCGAAAGCTCCAAGAGCGTCACATCACCCCATTGACTTGCTCAGACTACGACCCTCAGAGGCGATTAAAATTAACCACGTAACATCCGGAAGGTATGACAGCGCGATGGCGTGCGGACTCTTTAATGATAAGAACAAGAGAGGAGAACTTTATTTGCTCCTATGGTTGAAATAAATCAGAGGACAGAAGAGGTTTTTATTTGAGTGCTATTCGCGAAATAATTCGTAGTAAAAAGATTTATGTGCGACCACAGTAGGTTTTGAACACAGATGAAAGAGTGCCGATATAAATTTTAATTGCATGATTCAGTTTCTGATGAACCTTAACAAGTATCGGAAACGCCAAAAGTAGAGATTCCGAAAGCTCATCCGAGTAAATAAATAACAAGAATTAAAATCGAGAAAAGGCAGTAATTGGTGAAAATGAGAACTTCAAGGTAGATGTTCTGTGCGAACTTTTTTCGATCAAATTCAATGAACAATATTATTTTGATTTCGAAGTTCCGAAAAAATAACTTCGTTTTCAATGTAATTCCATTGCGAAACTTCAACTGTTTTCAAGTTACGAGAGGCAAATCGGAACAGAGTGTTTATCAAGATATCACTGCTCAATTGTGTCCCACACTATCTCCAATAACTTTTCTGTTTAATCTTGGAGAGCGTCATAAATAATTCTTTATTTAGTTGTTTACTTGCGGAGTGCGTGAAGCACACAAATCCCTCTGAAGTTCGCTCATTACTTCGAACGAAGTTTGCTCCATCAAGTGTGAGTTTTTACTTGGTTCACAGCGCGAGATGGGAACGGGATTGTTTTTCTTGGACTCTCCTCCAAGAATACTAAGTTGGACGCAAGCCTTCCTAATTATGGGAGAAATTCTTGACTGTCTGGAAGATTTCCTCTAATCATGACGTAATCTTAAGCCAAACCTAAGACAAAGCAGGAACTCTATTACTGGTAGGATCATGGCCAAATGAATGTCTTGCGCGTTCTATTTTATTTTGTCATTCACTGCAGAAATGCTCTCAAAGGCGTAACACAAGTCCCACCCAACCTCCAACCTCCCAATATTGTACATGAGAATCCTCAAATTCCCGCTCGCAATAACCTGACATCTACCTACTCAAGAAGAAACACTGTTTTAATCAAGTCCATGTTTAATCAAGTCAAGAACAAATTTTAAGAGTCTGGGTTTAATCTCAAATTCTTTCGAGCGCTTCATATTAAAGTTTATGCAGTCTTTAAAAAATCGTCGATCATTAAACTAATGCGGCAGCGAAACTTCAATCTGTTTGTTAACATTTTCATTGTTCTTTGGCTATTGTCTTTTTAGTGCCAATGTTTCAAATTTATTTTTTATAAATAGTAATAATTCATTGAATTTTCAGCACACACCTTTATTTGCTTCAAGATGGAGTTTTTATAATCCGATACGTTTGTTTTTAAAATGATTTTTCTAACTACTTTGATGTTTCTTTTTGCCCGGCACTATCATCGCACGGAAGGTAATGAAAATTCATATTTTCGAAAAAGGTTACGTATCTCTAAAATTGGATTTCCTTTTTAAACCTGCATTTGTCATCAAGAATATGTGAGTGGGGTGTTGCGAAAACAGAGTACTGATGGAATTTTTTTTTTAAATCGTGTATGAATTATTTGACCCTGAGATTGAACTTTGCTGAGCCATTTAAGCCTAGCATGACTTCAAGCTGTCACTCTCCGCTTGTTTATAATTTTTATTTAAGCAAAAAAATTTGCGCTGTACAGTAAAAGGCTGGCTCAAGTTTTTTTTATTCAGTACTATAAGAAAAATTTGAAATAGGCATTAAAAAGAGAAATAAATATAAAATGATGTATCTAACTACTTATCATAATTGAGTCAATTTATATGATTCACAAATCCCCAAACATTCACTCCGACTATTTGAATGAAAGGAAATAAAGAAAGAAAAAAGTGTATTTCCTATGCAGATGATGCAAAACCCATCATTGCATTTTAAAATGTCTTTAACAAAAAGATCTAAGATGAGTATCGTAATACCCATGTCAATGGTTGAAACAAATGATTGAGAGAAAAGCATGAAAAAATACTTTCCCTTCGTTGCGTAATCTAGGTTTGATCATGCATGTAAATGCAATTTATTGAAAAAACTAATACCAGTGACGATGCATTGTTGAAAACACTCGTTAGTGCGCACTTACATTGAAATACGAGCTTAGGAACTAACAATGTCATAAGTAAATATTGAAAGTAAAATTTGTAGATTTAAATAATTCTGCGTCTAAGACTATGAGGTCGTTACTTGAAACTACCTTTTCTCTCTTGCGTATCAACTCGTGGCGCAATTAAAGACGTTTGAGAAAATAGAATAATCTACTACAACACAAATTTATGATATTTCCTACGGTAATAATACTGGCACAAAAAGTTCACTGGAGTCAGAAACATAAGAAGGATTTTTGTACAATGCTAACCATAACATTCGCAACATCGTTGGAATAATATGTGAAATTAACTATCTCGGTAATCCTGTCACAATGTACTCACGGGCATAAGAAACGACAAATTGTTTTTCACATTCATATCATGATATCATTTCCGCGAACGAAAACGCAGTTTGCTGAGCTGATTGTTTTTATTCGTCAAGTCAACGTTAAAATCTCCGAAAGCGAATAATGACTTTTGTCATTTCTACTTTTAGGTAAGCCATTTGTTTACCTTCGCAAACTTCATTTGCTAGAAGTAAAGATGTAGAGTGGGGTGTTGCGATCTACACCTTTTTAACTCGGATTTAAAAAATCTTAAGTTCAATTTAAAAAAGCCTAAGTTCAGTTTAAAAAAGGTCAAGGTTACTTTAAATCTTTGACGAAAATTCAAGATCCGCAACCTCGGCTATTTTTAACGCGCATCAATGATACAACACGTAATTGGGAGTATTAAAAAATGAACATTGGTACATCACCGTGTCAGTGTTACCCATGGTATTTGGTCTAGCTATGCTACAGTATGTATCAAAGTCCTCTATTTAACTGGGCTACAGTATTTTGTCAAGATGATGTGACTGTAGTCTGATTTCGGCCTTATGCAACAACGGCACTAAAGGGATCATTTTTTCGATGAAGCATTCGTGGAGGGTCATTAGTTGATATCTGTGGAGAAGGATCAACTACTGTCTTCCAAATACCATGATCTTTTTCATCTAAGGTGAGAATTTCTTTACCCGTCATATTTGATATGGTTTGTGGTGTGCGGTCTCCGGCAGCATGATGAAAACGTTTGCCGTCAATGTATTTATTTATGAGCTTTGGCAGGTCGCCGCTGTTTTTGTCTACAAACTTAGCGTAAGTATTTCCGTTTGCTATACTCTTTGTTTTGATTTAGGTTTTTAAAGAATGGTAATTCCATTTTGAACTTGGTTGTGAGGCATGCTGGTGAGCTATGTACTGCATGCAGGAGGCAGTGTTCATCGGCTTTGGGAGGGAATAGCAATATTTTCAATGATAGTTTTAATTCTTCCATGGTAGAACTCATGCGCTCACAAATTGGGCTAGGGTCTTTTTGTACGATTTTTCCCATTATTAGAAGGTCTAAACGGCGACAGGAATTTTTTGGAAATTTCGTTTTCATGGCTTTGAACCTGGGGTGATTTCTGGTATAAGGATCGACAGAGAAATGAGGGATGTCCTTGTTATTTCTTTTTTCTCGGTGATTGCACATGCGGTTGGGTAGGAGATTTTCCATCTAATTTCGATTGAAATCTTGCAGCAATTTATCATTTTTGCTGATTTTAATGCTCCTCCCTTGTACGTGGTTTGATGTCGATAATTTATTTAATGAGAAGGGCGTGTCACACTCGATATTTGTATTATTGTATAGCAATGAAAACCTATTATCTGCACGAACTCTATGATAGTCACAGGAAGAGGGAGGAGAATGTTGATCATCAATAGGTGAACAGTGATTCTGTTCTAGAGACTTTACTTCAAAATCTGTCTATCTACACCTTTTTAACTCGAATTTAAAAAATCTTAAGTTCAATTTAAAATAGCCCAAGTTCAGTTTAAAAAAGGTCAAAGTTACTTAAAAAAGCTCAAATTTAATTCAAAAAGGCAACTTCGTTTTAAAAGAGCTCAAGTTTAATTTAAAATAGGTCAACTTCAATTTAAAAAAATTCAAGTTAAATTTAACAAAGGTCAGCTTCAATTTAAAAAATGTCAGGTTTAATTTACACAGATCAAGTTTAATTTTAAAAATATCAGGTTCATTTTAGAAAAGATCAAGTTCAATTTTGAAAAGCTTAAGATTCAAAAATTGCCTACCTACGTAATGACAATAATTATAATAATAATGAAATTAAAGTATATTTGAGAGAATTCAAATTTATTTAATAGTACTGGCACTGATATTAGATTATATCGAATTTCAGACCCTACCAAATTTCTAGGATTTGGAACTCAATTTGACATTTTTGAAGTTTTACCTAAGAATCATTTGCAATACTGATTTCCGGGACCCATATCTGTTGACAAAAATTATCCAAATAAATTTAATGAAATAAGTAACTGTGTGAAAATTAGCAAACTTCTATGACTGAAAAATTAAACATTACATAGATACAAAATTATATATAAACAATAAGGCTGCTACTATGAGGGCTTATTATATAATATTTTATGTCATAATATATGTATATAAAATATAATACCATATTAGAGGCCAATCTCTTAACTAATAATACAAATTTTACACATTTATACCATACCTAAGAGCATTTATACATTATCTCCCATCTATGAATCATCTAACATAAGTATTCTACGTAGCAAAATGCGACTGTACATGATAGTAGGAGCGTATACATAGCCTGGGTGTTATGGTATTAATGGTTTCATCTATGTTTTACTTCTTCAAGGATGACCATTCGGTGCTCAGGAATGGTCAGTAAGAATGTCAGATTTAAGTACAAAATCCCCGCAGCTTAGTAAGATCTAATATTCGAGTAATTCTAAATTAAGTGCGAGTACTACTAAATAAATATGAATATTTTCAAATAACCTTTAACTGTTATTATTTTTACTATTATATAGGTACGCAATTTTAGAAACAAGAACTTTTCAGAATTAAACTCGATCTGTTTTAAACATACATGGCATTTTTTTAAATTAAACTTGATCTGTTTTAAATTAAACTTGATATTTTTTAAATTGAAATTGCACTGTTTTGAATCAAACATGAGCTTTTTTGAATCGAACTTGACCTTTTTTAAATAAAACTTGACCTTTTTTAAATTAAACTTGAGCTTTTTTAAATTAACGATAAAAAGGTGCAGAGGTACTATTTAATACATTATGCTGTTTTTCTCCATGGTTAAGGAATAAATTTTATCATTCAGCATATTTAAATTTTTGAAAAATGAGCTAAATGGTAGGGCGAGTCTTGGAGTCGATCTAAGAGCAATTTGTTGAAGGAAATAATGCGTTTCCTCTAGCATACTAAGCCAAGTGCGGGCATCGCTATCACTTACAGCATTAGTATGAAACAGAATTAGTTTTAAACCAATTTTTTCCCCAACCTTGACGCCCTGTACAATGGTTGACCACTGCAGACAATGGCTAAATAAATACGAGAAAAGGCATGCTTCGTCGTTTTAAGTTCATTGATCTTAGTGAGGCCAAAGGACGAGAGGCCTTCGGAAGCGTATGACGTAATTCTGAATTGAGGCATTCGGTCAATTGTGTCAAGGTCATCGGAACGTCCTGAAGTTATGGCTTGAATTTTGCACGAGGAATAATTCTCATTTCTTTTAAAAGCTCTCAGAATACTTCCTTCGATAATGAAAGTGTCAAAAGTTTTTTTGTGATTTGATTTGAAAATTTGAGTTGCGTAAGGTAAGATCAAAGATCAAAGATTCTCTGGCGCAAGATCAAAAGAACCCAATTCAATTGAAAAGTTGGTGGAAGATATTGGTTTGGAGGTACCCGCTACTTTAAAATTCTAATAAAGTGGGCCGCAGTGATACACTGGTTATTGTTTACCTGGTGACTAATTTGTGACACTGAAATTTACCGCGGATTCAAGTATTCATCAAAGGTAGGATTCATGCTTGTAGTGCTCTGCGCTGAAAGATTAGGGTTATCGGTTTGGCTCACCTGACAGGCTTTGGTACTGCAGTTGCCCGATCGGTTGTTGTTGTTAGGTAATACGGATTTACAATTGTCGCATCGTTAGAGTTATAATTATGCATGGAATCGGGAAAATCGAGCGGTTTTGGGGGCTAAACACCGAAAATGAGATTATTGCCTGAAAATGCTTCTAAACCCTTCCTCTATCACGTAGAAACGCCATTTGTTCCGTTTTTGGAACCCAAACCGGCCATAATCACCCCCAAATTGCCCCCTCTCCCGCAGACGAACTCAGAGAGACCACCTGCGGCTCTGCTTAGCTGTGGTTGGTTGCTTCAAATTTTATTCTTTGCTTTTACACAACTGTCCACTTATCAGAACAGGGCTGCCACGCTAAATATTTTATATCTAGATCTAGATGTTTTTGCTTAAGCCTAGATGTAAAATTTAAAGTCTAGATATTAGCTATAAAATCTAGATATGTTTTCAGCGTGCTAGATATTTTCTAGCTAGAATTACAATTAAGCTATATATATCTGATAGATTACTGTATTTTCGAATGAGGAATTTACTATAATGGTTGGTTTCTACTTCAGTCTTATTATATTTGTCAATTTGCTTCCCCAAATTGTCTGAATAGTGAACCAACCACATTCTGATCATGTTATGCATAGAATATGAACCACACCTATTTTTAATGGCTATTTCAATGTTTTTTTGCTGCCATAGTGTAATTTCTAATCGTGATCATCAGGTTCATAAGCTAAAGCACACTATCTCCAATTGCAAAACTAGAGATGATGTCAAAAATCATGGAATAAAATCCACATACAGTATCGAAAATGTATTGTGGCCTCATTTTGGCGAAAGACTGACCAATTTCAAGATATTGGCAACAATGAGTTCAGTTTATTGTTGGATGGAAGCAATGATATTTCAATCATGAAACTACTTGGTGTATCAATTATATACTAGAGTCATGCATCTAATAAAGTCGAATCAACTTACTTAGTAATTGCAAACTTATTGAAAGTGATGCAGATAGCGTTGTGACAGCCTTAAAACAATTGTTGATAAGTAGGAATCTGAGCATTGATAATTCCAATGTAATAGAGACTGTCAATACAAGTGTCATTAATTGTTGGCATCAATAATGAAGTTTACGCAAAGTTCAAAGAAGAAAATTTATATTTAACATTGATGAGATGTGTATGCCACTCATTCCAGCTTGCAATGTCCTATGCTTCTGGTAAATGTTTTCCAAGGAACATGGAATTTTTGATTGCAGAAACTCATACTTGGTTTGCAAAATTTTTTTAGACGATGCCAATACAATTAACTTAATGAAGCAATTTATACGGCTTAAAGCAATGGCTGGATTTATGAACACATTTTGAGATTGCGAGGCAAAGGGAAAAATGCTATTCTGGTGATGTATTATTCGAAATATATTCTGATGAGAAAAATCTTGCATTATCATTTTTTTTGCAACCGATATTAACAGAGGTGCAAAGAATTAATAAGTAATTCGTATATAAAAAATGTAGATAAGACAAATTTATTGGATGAAATGCTAATATTCCATAAATCAGTTTTCACAAAATTACTCCTTCCCACTTGCACCGCTGATAACTACTTGATACTACTTGGAAGGACTACTTATTAGTCCTCCCTACTCGCAACACTTGTGAAATTGAAGAATATTTGGATACCAAGCTTTATTAGGATAAATATCAGGATACTAGATAATTTAAACAAAGATAAATGGCCTGGTATAGAACAATTTATGATTTAAATATTCTTATATGCTTTTTTAAACAAACTTATTATTATTTATAACTAATTTAGTTCTAGATATATTTTTAGGTATTTTATTTGTAAATCTAGATGTTTCTAGATATCTTTTGAGGTCAAACTAGATTATTTTGGTCAAACAAAAGTGGCAGCCCTGTATCAGAAAGGTTTAGTGGTGTCTTGACCTTCTTAGTGAGTGATTTTGTGCTTGTGCGTCCTGTAAAATGCATAGAATATCAAATGCAGCAGTCCGCTCTGACCGAAGTCGCTTTTCCGACTTTGAGGGGCAATTCCAGCTGCAATTTCTCACCTATGGAGGAAATCTTTTTTGCTTCGTAAAGATCAAAGTGTGTACTATAAATTACCGTGGTGGTTTTTTGCTAAGTGGATGCGAAATTTTTATTGAAAAAAAAAATAAAAATTGAGTTTGAAAAATTCATAATTTAAAAAATTATCTGAATCGATTTAAAAAACTGTGGCATTTGTCGATATGTTCATTGTGAATTGAAGAAAAAAAATCGCCTCTATGCACAATATTGGCGGAAAAGTTAAAATTTAGAAAAATTTCTTTTCGGGGAAGGGCGGAGGGGGGGGGGGGGGGGGAGGATGGGGTGTGGGTAAATTCCAAAAACTTTATGAGCTATAAATGTTTGTTCGAATGTTATAAACATGCTGTGAATACCTCAGAGCTTATTTCACTCCGGGAGTATTTCTTTTCCACTCTTGAATATTTCATATGGAAAAGCCGTTCGGGGTCCTCTGCAGTTTGCAGCAAGTATTAGTAACTTATTAGTGGTAGTGACTTATTACAATCATGGAAGACTTATCTAAAACGTTTTAGGCTTATTATTGGTGTATTAGTTTGTAATTTTTGATGAAAAATATGAAATTGTATAAAGGAAAAAATGTGTACTCTACGCTATGGTGCTTGATAACTTTGACCGACATTTTCTCAAAATATGGGTCGTAGACTTTGACAGCCAATTTCTCTTACAGTTTTCAAACTATCGGGGAGATCTTTTTTGCATCGAGGGGATCAAGGTGAGTACTATAAATGCTCGGGAATGTTATTTTTGAAAAATGGATTAGAAATTTTATTATTGTCCATAGAAATAAAATATTTGTGCTTTTAATATTCAAATAGTTGTATTTTTTTCTTTAGAAAAACAAAAAACTGTAATTAAAAATGGTAGACATTTTCATTGTGAATCGAATAAAAAAAACGTTCGTCTCTATAAACAATATTGGCTGAGAAATGGAAATTTCTAAAAAAAATTCTTGGCGAAGGGGTTGGAGAGGGGGTATGGGTAAATTCCAGAAAGTTTATGGGCTACAACTGTCTATTCGAATCTTATAAACATGCTGTGAATACCCGAGAGCTTGTTTCACTCCGGAAGTATTTTTTATTTATTTTTAAAATAATTCATTTATAGAAGCGTTCGCTTTCCTTATTATGACAGAGGTTCCCAAACTTACCCATGCCAAGGACCCCCCAGATTTTTTAAGCCCCATCTGAGGACCCGGAGCCAATCAAAAGTTATTAGTGCCATACCAAGGTACCCATTGCATGATCATAATGCAGTAAATTTACTATTTGCATATTTCTACTCAAAAAAAGTATTTAAATAAGCATTTAAAGACTTTTCAATATTGTTTATAGTTTTAAATTCAATTCGAAGTAGAATTAGTTGAAACAGACACAATGGACAGATGATTACACTTATTACAGTATGTAATGTCACCACAGATAACCAAAAAACGAAATACCTTCATAAAAAATGTGTAGAAATGAACACAAGAGCTATCATACATTTCTTTTTTAGTGGAATGGATGAGCTTGATGGCTCCTACACAGTTGACCTATGCGGGGCTTGATGTTCGTGAGTGCCAACGCATGTCGGTGTCCACCTGAAGGCGTGTTCTGTGCTTGGTTTTCAGTATTGTCAATGTAATAGAGAAGTGCTGGCTGCTTGCACTCCAAAATATCGATACCACCTACTATAACGATAGAGAATCAGTGTTGTAATTTTATATACGTTTTTCTGAGGTTAATTGTTTCCAATTGGGTCGCTGATCCCCTAGGGCCTTCTCTGGGACCGCCAAGGGTCCGGGGACCGAAGTTTGGGAACCACTGTATTAAGCCATTAAGTCCCAGAGTAAATAAATTTTTAAGTATTGCTTTGAAATTGAAATTTCGTATAATGATTAAAAATAGGTTAAAACAAATTTGACAGAAAAAGGTATTTATTTTACTAAGGAACTGAAATATATAGTGTCATGTAAATAAGACATTGGTCACATGCAGTATATTTTTGATATCAAAAAGTGTTGGTTCATAAGAAATTTACGCTTTATGGAAAGGAGCAAAGTTGCTCACACAAAAGGTTACATTACACTTTTGGCAATACGTCATTGGCTTACTGTTACAAAACTTATTTTGACACTGCCTTTGCTTATCCCTTTAAGCAATTACGTGACCTTTCAGGTCAAACCTGACATCATTTATCTGCTTAGTTGATATTGCCAGTCTTGTTTTCGCTGCAGTTTTTGTTGTCGCTTATCCTAAGTAGGCAGTGCTTATACAAGGTGTTTCAGAACTAGAGGCACTTGGAACGCCTCTTGTAGTAACAATAAAATTTATCATTTGTGATTGTTTTTTTTTCCTACCAAAATTTTTAAAAATATGTCCTCAGAAGGTTTATTGGGATTGGATTGGGATCCTCAATCCTCAAAAGGATTGGGCAATCAATGACACAAACTCTCGTGAATACAGTAATTTTACTTCTTAACTAGATCATTTAAAACCTAACTTAAGTTCGTAGGCAACCACTGCGTGAGCTCTTATTATTTAAGATTTAAGAACTTTTCCACATGGAAATTCCTCGAAAACGGTCGAACTTTGAGATTTTTGTTACTCATAAAAATCGTTTTACTCTGGGGGTTTTCTATAAATAGTTTCATTTTTACCTCTAGTTCTGAAACACCCTGTATATATCTTTTAAAGTCAAGTAATGTTTTATTTCACCGTTTTCAACATAAACTAACTTGTTCACAGTCCACGCATTTACTACCGTCATGTCAAGAAGCCGAGTAAATAATGACCAGTACCGCTTTTTACCTCTAATAAATGAAGCATATTACGACACCATCCAGTAATTTTTGCCATCACCTCAATGCAAATATTATAGGTACTCAGTACGTGAGGTTGAGTGATGCTTCCTCAAGCTTTTTTCTGTTTTTTTTTTCAGCGCAGAACATTGGTGACTGGTTCAACTGTTGGTTCCTATTGTGACACATTTATTGTCCAGCCACCTGACAATGTAAATCTCGTTAGTGGTATCAAACCTGTAATAATATCCTCGCGGTGTTTTTTTCATCTGCTTTGATTCTTTTAGAAGACATTTTTCCAGTCTGTTTTCTCTCACGGTACCGGTTGCTTCATATCTTTCATCCCTGAGGCGAATTAGCACATCAAGACTTTAGAATAAAATATCGAAGAATACACGATGTGGCCGAGGATCTGCTACAACTTCCAGCATTTGAAACACAACCTTCCGTCCAAGTGAAAGATCGTCATGAGGCTCTTCCCGATAACATGCCACAGTGCAGATCAAAGTTATAGCAGAATCCTGATACACGGCACAACGCCCAAAACTTGTGACCAAATCTTACGGGCTTTTCTTATGAAATATTTCAATGAGTTATGCCATAATATTTGGTAATAATTTGGGTCACACAGAGATTTTTTCATAAACTCCAAATTTGATGAAAAATTTCTGCATTATTTGAATTAGGATTCGAATTTTGTATAATCAATTTTCACAGATTTATTACCTTCCCATTATTACCCAGTATCATTCGTTTCTGCAATAACGAAGTTATTGCAGAAATGCGATATTGATGCATTATTGTGGAAATGCGATATTGCGAAGTCATTGCGGATTTTTGGTTGTTGGAAACGGTTCCGCGTCATGGCTTTTTTGATTAGAGACTGCTCCCAACCTTCGTCATTTGACCAGTTATTACTCGTAGCTGGTAACCTGCAATAGGTAGAAAACATGATGACACAATAAAATGTTTTCACTTTATCCACTGAGAGGATACCAAAGCGGTTCTTACTTGATGCAGAATATCAGATGCTCTCTTACGCTATGAGATCGCATATTTATGGAGTAATGATTTCATGAAATATTTCCGCTGGACTGCAATATTACAAAGAATCTTTCATTTTTCTGACGGCTTCCAAATAACTCTCGGTTCTGTTAAGAGTATTTGTACGTTCAGGGTGTTTTTTGTCCGTAGATATTCAGATCTACACAGTTTCTGCGTTTTATTGCACATTTGTGACAACTCGTTTGCCACAATGTAGAATCATTTCCAGTTTGATTGTCCGTGACATGCAATTCAAGGAGACCAGGAACATCGTAAATATTGGGGCCAGTTTCATTTTCATTCGCCTCATCTTCATCTGTAAGGCAGTGTGTGCCGGGAGGAACAATAACTGCATTAGCGGTCTCAATTTCTTTTTCTTCATCACTTCTAATAAATGCATAATTTCATCCATTGTCAGAGCTATGACACGTTTTCTTGACATCTGTAGGTGTAAAGAATGAAAAGTATATTATACACTAGGGAATTTTTTAAAAGTTCCAAAGGGAATATATAAAAAGATAAGCAAAATATGATAAACTTAGTTAACATCAAAAACACTGCAGCACTTTGAAATACTGGTTGCAATAAAATGTATGACAAATGCGCAAAATAAATATTTTTACGTTAAATGGAGAGCTGTATTTTAAGATGTCCTCTGTATTTCAATGCAGGAACTCAAATGATTACCTACTCTACACTCTGCCGTCACTTGCAACATGTAGTGACGCGCCGAGTCAGCCCCAAGTTCTACACACTAAGGCCCAGCGTCATATTTTTAGGGCAGCAATGTTTCAACATACATTACGAGAATAATCGGGCATAACTGCATAACTTTTGTGTTTATTTGTTTAAAGCAATGTGTTAAATATAACAAATACAATATCAATAAATGAAAGCTCGTGTTCACTGGTAGGCTGTTCCAGTCTTGTGAGTTGTCCGATTTACTGCGGTTGTGACTCAAGGGTAATGAAAGAAACTGTACTCCAATCCTTTCAAAGCCTTACTGCCAGAACACCTACTACTGAACAACTGCATCGTGCCTCTACTTGTTGCTCTACCTAACTTCGTGTCGTTTCCCTAGGCTATTCTGAATGCTCTCCTGAGGTTTTGATGAGCTGGAGCATTTCTGAATGCGACCGAACTTCGTGGGGGAACCATGAACTAAGCTACCTCTCACCGCACTGCATTGCGGTGCCTTCCTCTTCTGGGCATCTTAAACTGTCGTGGGAACCTGTACCTGGACGGTATTCTTCGGATCACCTTATCGTCGTCTACGGAACTCGCTACTTAATAATGGCAGCTGAGGTTAGTTCGCAAAGACTTGGCGCACGTCTACCAGTGAGTTAGCTGTCATTAAGCTTCCATAAAATTCACTCCCATAAATTCATCTGGTCAAGGAATATAGCTATAATATAAACGTCGGGGAAGTAACTTTAAAGATTCTAAATTTTAAGCTAAATCTTCCTCCCAGCATTAACAAATATACTCTATAACTGATTGGGCTGCGGCCTATACTGTATAAATGTTTGGGCTAAGGCCTATACTCTATAACTGCTGAGCTACGGACTATATTCTATAACTATATACCTACAACTATTATGAAACGGAATAACCAAAACAAAACTGTATCAATGTATCATTTCACCAGGACGCTATTAACTGAAGTGGGCTGAGAAGATGGTGCCAATTTATCTTCTCTATTAGTGGCCGAAAGCAACGCCACCAAACCGAGCTGCTGACAAGAGTCGTAAAATATGTTTTCTATCAAACCAATTGTTCGCAACCATTGAATGTCCTAACTCATAATTTTAAGTATTGCGAAATAAATTCTCCGCGTCTTTAAATTTTGTTTTCGCCATTTCAAGTGTTTTTTTGTACGTGTCACCAATAGTAATTTGCTATGAAAGTGGTAATGCATGCAGTCAGTCTGATACTAGGTGTGAAAGTTCGAACGTCACTGATAAATTTACATTTAACATATTTTTCAAGAATTTTTATACAGTTTCCAACAACTCACAGAAAAAAGTTGATGAACATGCTTTACACCTACGTTTTATACTTTTCTAATAGTAATTATGCAGTTAGAAGTGTCATTAAATAAAATCTTTCACATTTTAAAGAAAATTATTTTATTGTCCTAGTTGTAGGACAGTGGTACCTAATGGGTTAATGTTAAGCATACTGTTAATCACATTTTTTCATTGACTCTAAGCGAAATGTTTACTCTTTTCCCCATCGCAAGCGATGAAATGTTTTTGACTCCGTCGACGATGGATCTCTTCCGGCGCAATCCGAACTGTGGCGCTGAGGGTCAAGAGGCGCTGCTCTTGTGCGCGCTACTGAGACTTGCTTCGGGTGAGTACGTTGCTGGTGTTGAAACTCGATTACTTGAGACGTCCCATAAATCCTTGCAAGCGGCGTTTTGGAAATTTTTACCAGTGTGAAACAACTCTAATTTTGCGTTCAGCACTGGTTATGCCTTGGGGGTTGTGAAGCGCTCCTTGGTATCAAGCTTTTTGACTGTCTGAGATGCCTCTGCTATTTTGAGCATTTTATGCCCTTGAACTCTTGATTTTACGAGTGAGGCTTTTGGATGTCCACATTTCCGCTTTATGCTTGGTTCAAAGGTGTTCCGTTCATTAGTGAACTTTTCCTGTCGAGCTGCGCAAGAGGATGTTGGTGTTTCAGATAAAGCAGCTTTTTGAGTAGTTTAGCAAGCTGCATATGAATAAATTTTGTATTCATATTGAGCGGTGAATGGATAGAGAGGAAAGAAATTTAATCTTATTCTCTGGGTGGGAGTTATGAAGTGGCCAACTGTCAACTTTCATCTCGGTGAGATTGATAGCCATTGAAATATGTGCGAAGGCTAGCTTCTCATTTGGATTCAAAAACAAAACAGAAACAAAAACACCGCCTTCCAAAGTTCTAGGGAAGGATAGTGTTTGGGGAAGGCGATACTGTGGGGGTTGGGGATAGAGCAGGGTTTCTTGAGAAAACAACGACCGTCTTCTCAGCGAGGCTATGTTTTCGTGACATTAGATGATCTCGGTGCGTTCTTTTTTAAGTTATAAAACTACGCTTGACAAAATTTCCTGTAAATTTAGCTTTCGAAAGTAAGAGAAGAATATTAGTTTTTTAATTTCTGAAAATTTTCAGACTGGCGTAAATCGTAGAAGACCCCGAATTTTAGATTGAAATCCAAAATTTTATAAGCACATGTATAAATGTTGAAAGGAATGTTTTATCACTGAGGTAAATGAGGTTGAACGAGTGAAAAATAGAGATAGAAGTTGCGAAATTTGAGACAGGAAGAATAGTCGTAGTAGGATAACCAGACGGAAAGTCAGAACCAAACGTGTCGCTGTTGAGCCAGGCTCGCGTCTCTCGCTGATCTGCTTCGGAAAATAGCGCTTTAACACGCTCGTTGCTCATGTCAAGTTAGATTGTAAGAAGCAGAGATTAAAAAGCGACTTTAGTGCTCGAAGAAAAAATTGAATCTTTCCTAAGATGTTGAAGTACGAGTAATTTAAATACTGTTCTTTTACACCGAATACGTAAATGAGCAATTCACCTAGTGTTTAATCGGCAACGAACGTGTTATCTTATTCGTGAGAAGCTTGCTATAGTAAGCCATTTAAAAAACGTGGTTTTGCAGAAATTGAACTCATATTACAAAATGATTATCTATCTTTGAATGCAAAATTCTATTTGCCACTGTGCATAACAGCAATTTTTTCAAAATAACGTGACTAATTTCATTTCAATTCTTTCTGGGGAAAATGGTTCTCACCTCTCTTGCCCTTTACATCACTAGTTGATCAAATTTATCAATCAAAATAACAAAATTATTCGCTGATAGGCTAATTTAAGCCAACCTTGGGCATCAGAAATCGATATTTTACGTCGGAATCATTCAGTAGAGATTTTTTTCAATTATAGAAAAATAGAGCGCAAAATTTGTCATTTTATTTTATTTTTCTTACTTTCGAGCATGTCATTGCATAGTTTCTATTCTGTTGCTACATTGATTATCGCGACATATTTTTTCCTATTCTGGGGCGGGGGTCATGCGGAAATGCGGATGGAGGAAGTTAGCTTGCGGTCATTACAGCACGAAGATCGAGACACAGTATCAAGAGGACCGGCATAGGTATACAGAAAGAACTAATCTGTTGTGCACGGTAAAAATTATTGAAACTGAACGCATTTTAAAACTGTTTACCACTTACACAATTCAATGAGGTAGAAAACACATTCACGGAAACTCAGTTTGAGTTTGGTGTTCCGTGAACTTTTCATTCCCTCGCATTCTGAACAGTTTGATGCTATGTTTATTTGGAGTTTGTCCGTTCGCCACCGCCACCACCACCGAATGAGCAGCCGAGCTTTCAAGCAGGGCTTGTTGAATTAATTAATACAAAGGCAATTATAGTAATAAAATATACCGGGTGTTCCACAAAAAATGTCTCCGACATTTTAATTGATTCTATCTCCGCTTTAAATTAACATATTTGAATTGTCCTTTTTTTACAATGTAGTAAATCTTGTTTCCTTTCCGAATAATTTAAGTTTTTGAAAATCGTTTAGTAACCACTTTACAGTGATCGATTTACCGAATGAGGCAGAAAAACTAATCATTCAAAGGAAAAGTTTTAAAAACAACACTGGTGTTCTTCATTTCTCAATACCTACTGTGAAGGAACGCGTTTTCAAAACATCACCTCCATGATTAATAATTCTTCGACAACGAATTGAACAAGTGTTTCAAGAACTAAAAGAAAGCGGTGAAATGATCCTTAAAACCCTTCGTTCAAATAGTGGCCAGAAGTAATGCTTGCCTTCAGAGAAATGGAAGGTATGTCGAAGGATACTAAATTACTTTTTTATATACACTTCATTTAAAGTAGTGATTTGTTACTCATTTAAATTTTTGTTCGTTCGGTTTTTTGGAAAGTACAAAATAAGGAAGAACATCAATATTGTTTTAAAAAATTTTCCTACTAAAAATTAGTTGTTTAATACGTTTCAGTTAATCGATCACTGTAAAGTGGTTATTAAACAATTTTCAAAAACATAAATTATTCGTAAATAAAATAAAATTTACTACATTGTGAAAAAATGACAATTAAAATATGTTAGTTTAAAGCGGAGATATAATCAATTAAAAACTTAGTGACATTTCTGTTGTAGACTCGGTATAATGACTGAAAGAAGTGCGTCAGCAGGATGGGATTACTTTTATATATCGATGATGAGTGTAGAAACCATTTGTGAAGCAAATATACGACTATAGGAGCGGCTGGTGCATCTCAGAAAACTTTATCAACTAAATCTTTATGGGGCCATCTAAAATCGACACAAAATGATCAATTCCTGGAAGCTGAGGAAAAACTAAACAAAGAAAAAGAATTAAAAAATAGAAACAAAACGAACAAGAAGAAAAACTTAATGTCTATGTATTGAAAACAAACAAAGACAGTTTAGGCTGCAGCAGTGACAAAACTGCCGATTGTCGCAAGTCGTCTTCGTCTACTGGCATACAGCTGACTTTAAAAAAAATATTTACTCAATTTAAAAACTGGAAGCCAAATAATACTGACCAAATACATAGACAGAATTTGTTAATTTACTCGCTTTGTGACGCGCTCAATCATTACAACCCTGTAGAAAAGGAAACTTTTTTGGTTTTGGAGGGGTTTAGAATATGAAGTTTCAAGTGTCATCAGAGAAGGTAATTAGAACAAGACTAATTCCAAGCCTCAGTATCCAAATTCAGTTTGCCATTTCAAAGGAAATACATAAGCAAGTTAATTAACGAAATTAGCGTCTTCTCAATAATTGCTGATAGTTGGACCTCTCCAAGTCGAGATTCTTTCATGTCAATAACTGCGCACTGGATTATAATTACACTGGATGGTAGCATAGATACTGCTTTTTTTCTCAGGGAATGCATGTTCTTCAGGAATGCAATGAAATCAAAAATCTCTTGAGAAATCGTTTTAAATTTGTTTAAAAAACACGTGAATTTTTCACGTACGGGTAGCCAGTCACACTACACTTTTTTCACTTCAAATTAATCCTAGTCAGGTTCAAATTAATCCAAGTCAAGTTTAATTTAATCCAAGTCAAGTTCAAATCAATCCAAGTCAAATTCAAATTAATCCAAGTCAAGTTTAAATTAATCCAAATCAAATTCAATTTAATCCAAGTCAAGTTCAAATTAATCCAAGCCAAGTTCAAATTAATCTAAGTCAAGTTCAAATTAATTCAAGGTCAAGTTTAAATTAATCCAAGTCAAGTTCAAATCAATCCAAGTCAAATTCAAATTAATCTAAGCCAAGTTCGAATTAATCCAAGTCAAGTTTAAATTAATCCAAATCAAATTCAATTTAATCTAAGTCAAGTTCAAATTAATCCAAGCCAAGTTCAAATTAATCCAAATCAAATTCAATTTAATCAAAGTCAAGTACAAATTAATCCAAGTCAAGTTTAAATTAATCCAAGTCAAGTTCAAATGAATCCAATCCCAAGTTGAATTAAGAATCGACATAATCATTTGTTAATTTGAGCGTTTCTTGTGTTAAATATGTATCTATTGGATGTGATGAGCAAGAAAAACGTTTTCCTTTCAGCAAGGAATACATAAAATTTCTGCAATATCAAAACAAGCTGTCGTAAAATGTACCAAGTATCCAGCATCAGGAGGCAGAGTGTGATTTAGATCTTTGAGCGGAGTAACAGATAGAAATCAATTATAAAAACTTCGTATTATACTACACATTAAAGTTGTTTTACAATTCTAAATTAATGGCAGTATGCATCCATTTAAATAATTATGTTCAAAGGTACTTATGTGTTACACACACACATAGTAGTATCGAGGATTTATTTACACTCACATAAAGATTTACATGAGTGAAATGTCACTTTATCACCTATATAAAATCATATATGCATGCAATTACAAATGATTGCCACTGGACGATGTGTAGATTTAACCTTTAAAAAAAATATGCAGATGCGATTCACTAAGTACTCATGTGTGAGACCATTTGATTACAATTTATATGAGTACATTACTACACAGATACAATCCTGCAATAGCAATAGAAATTATGTCATCCAATCAAATGAACAGGCCTAGGAAAATATATCATCTTTATCAATGAAACGAATTGAAACTTGTTTTAACAAAAATCGTTTGAACAAGCAAAAACAGACTTCGTTGCTATATTTCTTTTAAAGGTTAAATCTACATATCGTCCAATGGTATTCTTTCGTAGTTGCATGCATATATGACTTTATATATGTGATAAAGTGGAATTTCACGCATATAAATCTCTATATGAGTAATTAAATCATCGATACTACTATGTGTGTATGCATGTGTAACATAAAATTGTCGTTGAACATAAATATTTGAATGGATGCATACTGCCATGAATGTAGAATTGTAAAACAAATTTAATGTATAGTTAATACGAAGTTTTTATATTGATTTCTATCTGTTACTCCGCTCAAAGATCTAAATCACACTCTGCCTCCTGATGCTGGATACCTAGCACATTCTACGACAGCATATTTTTATATTGCAGAAATTTTATGTATTCCTTGCTGAAAGGAAAAACGTCTTTCTTCCTCATCACATCCAATAGACACAAATTTAACACAAAAAAACTGAAATTAACAAGTTACTATGGCAATTTTCAACTCAACTTAGGGTTGGATTAATTTGAATTTGACTTGCATTAATTTGAACTCGACGTGGATTAGTTTGAAATCGATTTGGATTAATTTGAAATTGACTTGGATTAATTTGAACATGACTTGGATAAATTGAACTTGACTTGGATAAATTGAACTTGACTTGGATTAATTTGAAGTGAAAAAGGTGTTGTAAAAACCTGAAACCCTGGCAAAAACCCCGGTTTAGGGCACTATTTTGCCGGGGCCGGGGTTTGCAAAAATGGTCGGGGCTTACCGGGGCCGGGGCCGGGGTCAGCATAAATGGCCGGGGTTGGCCGAGGCCGGGCACGGGGTCCCGGTCGGTCTATAGCCATACCTAGTGCATGGAGCATTTCTCAGAGTTGGGCCATACATTTTCAATTAATAAATAATTGTTAAAGGGATAAATAAATGGTAGTTGAAGAAATTTCACAAAGAAAATGAAGGGGTTGGTTCCATCTGACAGTAATTTCACAGAGAATGACGTTAAAACCTGCAGTTAGAATAAAGGTTGCACAATGATTTTCATTCTTTTTTCGTGTTGAAGCGCGGAAGAAATCCACGGAACGAGCCCTTAAGAGTGATCCATATTTGTAAGTTTATGGGATGCAGACAAACTTGGTGAGTGTTGATGCTGAAATTTTCTCGCACACATCTGTGACAGCTGTTTATTTTGTACAATGCTTCCTTTAAGGAAGAGCTCCCCATCCTCAATGTGATCGTGGAAAGATCTGTTGAGAGCTGCAATGTAGCAGAAAAGTTGCATTTGCACGTTCCAAGGATGTGCTGAATTGAAAAACCATAAAATCAATTCCTGATCGATATTACTTACCTGTCACAAGCGCAGCTCTAAAGAGTAACGTGATCATATTTTCATGGAACAAGCATGTCGTAAGTGGAACACGAAATAATTGAACTACTATCGTGTTAATCTGTCATCGAAATGTTGCATAGCAAAATACGCATAAGCCATCTCATTAAGTCGTAAAACACCCACCCATTTTACAAATCGCCACATTACCTTGAAGTAAGGTTCTATGTACGTATTCTCTTTTATCCACATTGTACGTTTTTTAGGCGGAGTCTAGCATCGGTTCGTTAACTCCTCACCGCCACATCGAGGCAAATCTGAAATCATGCGTTGCCTCGTTGACTAATTCTTGTTTTCTTTCAAAGCAAGGTTATGATGCCTTCTGTCTGTGAGAGTGGGCTATTAAAATCAGTTAAACGCTTCAAATTGCATTTCAGAAATGCAGTTGGATTTTCATTTTTAGAAATTTTGTCGACCACAAGATAGTCATGGCCGCGCGCATAAAGAATATCCCTGAATCGCAAATATTATTTAAGCTGACATAACTGTTTTAAATTGCCAAAAAATACATTTCTCAACATTTTTCTGAGTAACATTAAAAACATCAAACTCAGCAATGCAAGACCAGGGGAATCTTTTCACTCCGTTCGTAGTTGTAGCAAAAATCGGACGTAGAAAGTTTATTGCCGCAATCTGCGTAGTGCGTCAAGAGCGTGGCATGCCTGAGAGCGGGTTTGTGTTGGTTCAGTGTCTCGTAAGTTGGCCAGGGCAATTAGCGGCCGCCGTGCTAATCGCTCGTAAACAAACACTAGCGTCCCCAGCACCGTCGTCAATACTGATCGAATGCCTCCGCGACGTGAGTCTATGCTGGAAAATTTCCACTGGTAAAAATTTACGGTTATTAAAGAGTGTTGACGATGCATAAAGATGGTTTACGGGGGCTGTTTGAAAACAGCTGATGTCTGACTTAATTAAGAAAAGTACATCAAAATAGTACATAAAAAGTGTACTCATGGAGTCCCCTAAAATTATTAACTCATGCTATGACTGATGATTATTCATATTTAGTTTTCTGAAATTTAAAACTTTTTCATTTGATTTAACTCATTTGACTTGTATCTACGTCGAAAAATAACTACTTCAAAACAAAACACACGAGTCATGCGAGTCAAAGTGTGAGCTCATTTTTGAGGATATCCTGTGTCTACCATTCATATTTAAAGTTCGTTATATTTAGGGAAAATAGCTCAAGATTAAGTTAGTAAATGGTATTTCACAAGTTCTTACTCTGAAATTTTATTTCAGTGTATGAAAATTATCAGAACAATTTATTGAGAGAACTCAAAAAAGTTCCAATTTTTATTCGTTACTGTACGTTGAGTTTTAACTCTACAGATGTCTACTATAGCAGATAATGGTAAAACAAACCTTTTGTCGTTTGGTTGGTGTGGCAAAAATATGCAGAGCATATTACGGTGTTTTGCTAAATTTCTTGGACACTTTCATTTTTACACGCAGGAAACACCCACGCTGGCTGAGATGTTGGAATAAGCGAGAGAAAATGAAGGCATCGGGGTGAAAAGGGCGATTTCAGCGGTTGAAGAAGGGGAATGAGAAGTAGGAATGCGTGACAAACCGATTTGTCTGCTGCAAATAATTCTTTGACAAATGAATATTTTTATTAATCGCTTCATGCGAATGACTGAATTAAACAACGATTCTTCAACTTCCAAATCTAAAAAAAAATCACCGAGATGCTGGCCCAGCGAGTGAAAGGGTTAACTCAATGTTTTCTTTAACATGTTTTCTTCATTTTCTGACGTCACCAAAGAACTGCTGTACACACTAAGGTTCGCGGGTGCAATACTGAGCTAAAAAAGTTTTTTGTCCAATTTTCGTGACGAAATATGCAAAATTCTTATTTTGTATGAATGTTATCAAATGAAAAACACTACTATAATAAATGAAAATGCTTCCCAGCAAAGTTGAAAGCTATTGGAATCCCTGCGAACAGGGCTATTTTAGGAGACATAATTATTTCCCCATCTAGACCTCGCTGTGCGTGGGAGCGTGAGAGCACGAGTTTCCATATTTGTTTATGTTTCAACACTTTGGTCACCGGCCTAGGCCTTCCAAATGTCTTATAAATTAGAAAAGAAAAACAAACAGCTAAGGGGTATCTACGGCCCCAAATGTGCAAGAAGGTGGAAACAATTTGATCAAATGGGAGGAGTATACAATTAAAAAATGCAGGCCCATTCAACCTTTTCTTAATAGTAAGGAAGAACTAAAATTTTTCATGAAGAACTTGCAAGATGCGAAGGTAGTTCAAGCAAATCTTATTAGAAAGTAGGTTCGAGAAAGGACGTGAATACGATAGTGAAATTTCGGCGGGCAAAGGGGTAAAAGAAAATTCAATCCTAAAAAATATATACTACATTGTTCGCAGCTACGTCGTAAGTAGAAGCCTAACACAACTTTCATTATTAATAAGCTTTTTAAATAAAAACAAATTTCAAAAGTGAAAATCGATCAATGAAACATGTGTAGTGCTCATAAGAGTGGGTAAATAGTTTTGTCATCGTTGAAATAAGTGAATGAATATTTATTATAGACTAGAAAGTAAGTATAGAAAACTACCTTGCGTGACCATTCTTTCACCAGATGGCACACTCAAAATACCACAACTAATTAGTTTACTTAATGACAAAAAATTGCAAAATGCTGTCATGGGTCGAATGATTTGAATGCAACTGTAAACAAACATCATCTCAAAAATATTGAATAGCTTGAAAAACTTTTTGTATAATGAAAATATGTAGTCTACAATACTTTAAAAAAAATATGAAATCAAGGTTCATAAAAATCCATAATAAAAAACGATCCGGAGATAGTAAATAGGATGCGTTTTGCTTGCAGGTAGAGGGTCATGCCTTGTTGTATCTCCTTTTTTGCCTTTGCTTCTGCTACCGTCGTTGTGAAAGAATCATCAGGAAAAATTCTCTTCCAGTGGTCAAATTCAAGAAATAGTGTCAGAATAAAGAAAATGAACAGAATGGACATCCAAACGTGGCATTAGAAAGTTTAAAGTATTGTGTATAGGATGCAGTCATAATGGGCCATATTTTCTCAATACTTGTCTTTCGTGCTAACACATACTGTAATTTATGTGTTTAGAGCCTGCAGTAGTTTAATATAATATTTCAATAGTCAACATTTGTAGTCAAGGAAGGGAATTGGCTGGCCAATATTAAGAATATTAGGATTTTAGAAATGTAAATGATGTATACCAATTTGAAATTTCGAGTTCTCCGCAAAGCGACAGTGTGGCAAGATAATTTGTGCGAGTAGTTTTGATGAGTAGCGATCGTGTTATGTCACAAGCATATTCAGCGAGCAAGTCCTGGGTCAAGAACACAGAAAAGCCTTTTAGAAAAGTGAGTCATGTAGTTGTACTGTAAGTCGGTCTGTCACCCAAACTTGGTGAGTACCCGTAATAATTTAATTGTTGCGAGTATTGTCATGTTACACAGTGATAACGATTTACTCATGCAAATTGCATTATCATTTGTAGGTCTGTGTGGAGGAGTGCCATTCCTTCAATCTGAGATTCTCTTTCATTATAAATTGGCAAGGGATTCTCAGATAACAGGGAAGGACAACAGCATTGACATGAACAATACATCGAAAAAAACGATAAAATTAAAATCATTACCGGCACTCATCATAATGCTGCGTCAGAATGACGTGGAATTCCATGGCGCATTTTTTTGTGGGTTTTTTTATGTTCTTGCGGCAGAAATCGTTGCTAAATATGTTTGAGAAATAATACGATTGAGAACTTTAAGCAACAGTACTCACACAAATTGCATGCCATAACCCAATCGCTATGCAAAGAACGCGCAATTACGAATTGGTTTTATTAATGAAATTCAATCCGGTTATCCTAATATTGGCCGGCCAATTTTCATTCATAACTTTACTGTTATGAAGCAAAGAATTATAAGGGGACCGTAAATTTTTACATGAAAGACAAACGCATTTAGAGAAGATGATTGCATCGAATTCATATTATTCCCAAACATCTAATATTTTTCTGAATGGCTGTTTCACTCTTTTTTATTCCGAAATCAGTTCTTTATTTAGACCACTGAGTTGAAGACAAATTTTGCGAATTATTTTTCTTTTCCTTACTGCAGTGCACCTCCCATTCAGACCCAGAAGTTGACTTTTCGTGATATTGCATTACTGACTGACGTAAAGTGAAGCAAAGTGAAAACCCTCCACTCATATCCATAACAGCTTTGTTGATTTATTAAAATTAATTTAGATGATCAGTCGTCGTACTGCCGATGTCGTAATCTGTGAAAGAACCGTAGTACAATAATAATATATTGTTTCTATTTTCTGTCAATGTGTAATCAATATGTGGTCACTTATTCAATTAATTATGAAGATATTTACCTCTACTAATGAATATTACACAAATTTCAATTTATCACTCTTTATTATTGGCTTCTTCATATGAACAAACGGCATTTATTACTGAACATTAAACGATGCTTCTACTCATAACGCATCGCCTCACGATGTTGCAGCTATTAGCGAATTAATTATAGTCCACATCCACGCACGATGATTTTACTGTTTTACACATCTATCCCGAACCATCTTCTCATAGGTCTCGTGCTATACAACCTATGTTGTTAAAAATGTTCTCATGTTAAATTATGCTCATCACGACTTAGGAGAAGTTCCATAAGCAAATATTTGTTTAAAGGCACCTTGCTCGAAATGGATGGCTAAGTCATACCACGCCTCCTCACCAATGTTTCTAGAGAGCCCTATCTCCATATTGTTCTTTCCACAATTCATGAGACATTTTAATGGCTCAGGACGATCGCTTGAAGATACTGACACGTAATTAGTGATCTATACGACCTATACCCCTAGTGCAAGTGTGCGTGTTCGCCTTATTCTCGCTAGAACAAACCCTCCTTAAATGGTTCTTCTCTCTGCAGTGCCCTCAGTTTTTTGCGAAAAAATTTACATTGGTTAAAAATTTGCATTGGCCTTGAAGAAATAACAGGCAGTAATGATTTTCTTCTTGGTTTGGTCACAAATATCTCCCATTCACCAGCCACTAAGAGAGATTATCTAGACTATTTACAACCCTCCTTTAACCATATATATTGAATTTTTGGCGTCATTAAAAAAGTGATTTGGACATTTTTCCAGTTATTATTAATTCCCTTTTAATCACAATATTTGCAGTGTGCCCGCATAATTTCAACCGATGAATGATAAATTTCGTGCGATTGAAAACCTTGCAATGACATAGATACTATATAATTTCGGAACAACATATCTATCCTTTTTTATCCGCTTAAATGTAACTCGTCGTAAACATTTCGAATTGTTGTCAAATATTGAAGGAATTTGGAAAATATCATGATCACAGAACCATCTTCGTAAAATATATGAACAAATATTTGTGCTATTAAAATTTATAGTTAATTACTCAGCGACAAATATTCGATCGAGCTCAACCCCGGCTAACACCATTAATTAAATACAAACAAACACAAAGGATACAATTTTAAAAACTCAGTACTTCGTGGTACTGCCCTTCATTTAAATTACAACTTAAATGATACGATATCAATCAAGTATGTTATGGTCGCTTTTTACTTGTTACTTACCTTGCCAAGTAGGTTGAAGTCTATGGCCATGTTTTACGCTAGTTTGCAATATTTTGAAGACGTTTTTAAGGTCTGCCTACGTCAGTCCGATAATATTAAAGAAGAAAAATTGAGTAGCCACATCTGGTTAATCCAAACTCGAACGCGACGTGGTCGGATCTATATATTACTGAAACTATAAAGCCTGTATTTCCATTTTATGTCCTGCTAAACTACACTTCCTATTCAAAACCTTATCGCGCTGTAATGCATCGCTGTCTCAAATACTTCATAACGATGCCAGTCTTCAGCCCTTTGTAAATAACCTAGAGAACTCATCCCCGCAGCATAGATGGTGCCAAAAACGTGAACACCGTTTCTCTTTTCACAGAGTGAGTTCAGCATTTGGTTTCAAACACAATCAACATCTGAAAAATTTCACTTCAATGAAACCAAACATATTCAATTCGTAACAGCAGAAATTAAGGTCCATCCTCCAGTCATGAGATAAATATGTTTTGTCCTTCAAACGCCAATTCATTTATTCATTTTAGAGATCAGTAATTTTATCACTGGTCCTCTTTCAAGCAGTCTTCCTTCATAGAGACGGACGTTGCCGTGCTTGGACTATGCGGGTCATATCAATCTCAAGCTAAGTGCAGGGAGCCCACAACTTACTCACAACATATGTCCAAGAAACACATCCCGAAGAACCTTTAACATCTGACACTCGTGGTCTACCTACCTTGCTTGTATTGACAGTTTTTCTTAGTGTATGTCAACGTAATAATACTTTTGAAACTACAAAAATCAATCAGTTGAACTGTATTGTAATGCGCTAATGGCGTCTCAGAGTTTTTCATCTTATGATGGCTTTTTGCTCGACGAAAAATGCATTTTTTTCTTAAAATAGATCCTAGATTATCTATAAGTGCGCCTCGCTAAGATATAGGAAGTGCAAAAAAACATGGAATAGAGTAAAGAAAATGAATACCGAAAGACAAATTTTCCGAATTATATTTATTATGTAAATGAAAGGCTGTTTTAATGACTCTGAGGGCAGTATAATTAATTTGAAGTTATTTTCGAATTTCAGGTCCAGCAACGTATCGGCGATTATATGATTATACTATGCTTTGCTATCTTTTAATTATCTAACTTTTATATCGATCTGAATGGCTTCCGCGGATCGAGTCGTGTTTAATAAATTGAAAATTTGTTTACCTATGCTAGCTTCATTGCAATACCTGGTTTACGAAAATTTAAATCATCTTATAGCAGGGTAAGAAATAATCCGATTCTATTGCAGGAATCTTAAAAGAAATGTCGAGTATGGAAAGAAATATTCAACGAATATTAAAGTGTTGGGAAATACTTTCGGAAACAAATTTGGGAAATACTTTACTCGGGGAAATACTTAACTTTGGGGAAATACACTTGTGTTTTCTTGGGTATTGGAATGTCAGCGCCGGTGCTGCGCAGCCAGCACAGGCGAGGGGCAGCTACGAAACACACGCAGTCACACACACACACACACACACACGCACATCGACACACTCACGCACACACACACAGATGTAGGCGTTAGTGGCTGAGCTGGGAAGCGAGGGCAGATTCGAAAGACGGAGTAAGGCTAGCAAAGAGCGGCACCAGCTACACCAATAATTGTGTGCCCTCTTAAGGGATCACGTGTTTGGGGTGTCGAGCGAGAACCAATCAGAGATCGAAACTTCACAACCAGCAAGCGCCAACCAATCAAAATTGAGTGACTTTCTCTGTAGCTTGGAAGAGTCGAGAACCTTCCGGAAAGAAGGAGGCGACACACATAAAAGGAGGGGACATGAAAATTAGAGAGGTTATTTTCTCTCGGACTCGTGACAAGAGAGACGCAAAAAAGTGAGTGCCACATCGAAAAGCCGGCGATGCCGGGGCTTCCCGGTCTTAGTTACAATTCAAAAATTAAAAACTCCATTGGGAAAATCGACACCGATGTTTAACTTCTTCAAGAACGACTAGACTGGGCAACAAGCACCTGCTCGAAATACATGCTGATAATCTCTACGAAAGCTCAAGGAGAATGCGGGCGTATCGTCGAAGCGTTAACCGGCAACGAACACCTGCTCGAAGAATTATGGCCTGAGCACATCAACTATTCAACGTGAAGAGGAAATCCATGGGGGATCTCTATGTCAATCATAGGTGTACGAACAGCCACAGCATTAAAATTTGGAGTCACCCGTTCACCAACAATGCGGAGGGAACAAGAAGAGATCTACAGTTATCCAGCCCTTCAACGCTACCAAGACTCAGACGTGCGAAGAATGGAAGGCAGCAGCGCCTACCCGACGGAGCATGAGTGTCCCGCCGTCGCAATGGAACTCTGAGAACTCTGTTGAGAACTCTGTCGAGAAATTGGAAGAAGTCGGCACCGAACACTCAGCGATCGCGCATCACAGAAAAGTTGAAATTTCGTCTTATAGAGATCGTTGAAACAGTGCTTCAAAGTGTAAAATTGGAAATCAAAAATAGCACACTGAATCGTGCATTCAAATTAGCGCGCTGTGTAACGAAGTTTGTGTCTAGTGTTAACTCAATATGAGGCGATGTGTTCACGATTTTTTTTTGGTACCTTGTTGTGAGTCAAGGAAGACCGGCATGTTTGTTGGCAATGTTCTGTGCTTCGTGGTGCGTAGGGATTGCCATGATTTTTCTGCATTTTTGTGAATCGTTGTCAGCTCTTGAACATTGATAATAGATATTCTCGGGAGCATTACATCTTTGAAGTGCCATGTCGCCAATAAGGAGCATCTTGCCTGAGGGCACTGGTGTGCAATTATTGTGGCGATATATATTTCCCTGTGCCCACATCCACGTGTTCATCTTAAAAATAAATGTTTTTTAATCTTTCACTGTTTGTTATTTTCCCCATGCTTGTCAATTCGGTATTCGCGGAGTACACACCAAGTAAACACTGTTAATTTCCTACCTTTCTGTCCAACTCTCAGACTGTGTATTTCATATCTTTATTTTTCTGTCTCTTACTGTTCATAGCTTTGGAGATAATTTTGATAATGCTGATAATTATGATTATTTAAACAATTTATTTACCACAGGTGATACAGAGGTAGAATGTTTCTTAAGTCTAGTACAATGGTTAAATTTGAGTATAGCTACCTGTGGGCCCGAAAAAGTTCAGCGACTTCTAGGGCATCCTATCATCACGTTATTCTAAGGTGTACAATAATGTTTAACCTAGCTTACTTAACCTAGTTTCGTATAAGACTGATCATTGAGATAATTTACTCGATATTTTATGCTGTATTTTACAATATAGGTCAAATCGGCTATATTTAACAGTATGTTCGATAAAACGATTCAAGAGCAGACTGAAGATAGGTTATGTTACCCAAAGCAAGTTACATTATTACATTATCAGTAGTTACATGTAGGAGGCAAGATTTGACATGGTGATCTTACACGACTAGTATTCTGATAGGAAGTGAGACTCAAGATGTCTTTTGAATACTTTGTACGAATTACATTTACGGATCTCCGCAGGTATAGAGTTCCAAGTTTTGGTTCCAACGAAGAGGATACTGTGTTGCGACCGGGCCTTCGAATAATAAGGAAGCATGAATTTACTTCTATTTCGGGTTAAATGATCGTGATGACCAGTTTGCGCAGTCAAAAATTGTCTTAGGCTATTGTCGCCATCATTTCTTAATGTTTTGTAAATGAAATTACAGATGGAGATTTTGTAGAGATCCGAAAGTTTAAGTATTTGTAAATTTTTGAAAGAATCATTTGTGTGAGCATTATATTCTAGGTTCTTTACCGCTCTGACAGCTCTTTTCTGCAGAGTAAAAATTTTGTTGGTTTTATTTTTATCAGTTCCATGCCATGCTTCTATTCCGTATTGCAAGTATGGAGAAATAAGCGTTCGATAGAGCATTTGTAAAGCTGTTTCAGGCAGAAATTTTTTAACTTTATTTAGGATTCCGATGTATTTTGATAATTTAGAACTAATATGAGTGATGTGCTCTTTGAAGGTCAGATGTTTATCTACTATGATGCCCAGAAACTTACATGAGTTGGTTTCTTCGATTTCACCTTTGCCAATTTTAATGCATGGGAGAGATACATCTTTCTTGTATGAGAATGTAATATAATTCGTTTTATGAATATTAAGGCTTATTTTATTAGCTTTGAGCCACGATGAAACCTTATGAAGTTCATTATTTATACTCTCCACAATCATAGCGGGATTTTGGTTCGGAAGGACCGCAGAAAGCGTACTGTCATCGGCAAAAAGTATGAATTTGAAGAATGATGTAGATTTTACAATATCATTGATAAAAATCAGAAACAGGAGAGGCCCAAGAACAGATCCTTGTGGAACTCCATGGCTAATTGTCTGTGGGTAGGATTTTGCGTCGTCAATGACAACGTATTGCTTCCGATTTGTTAGGTATGATCTGAACCTTCATGGGCAATCCCTCGAATGCCATAACAGTGTAGTTTCGAGAGTAGTATTTTATGGTCCACACAATCGAATGTTTTTCGAAAGTCAAGAAATACAGAGAAGACAGGCTTTCCTTCATCTATATTAGAATAGAGGAATTGTAATTGATTTAATATACCCTGTGTTGTTGATTTTTTAGAGCGAAAGCCGTATTGTTTATCGTAAAGAAATGATTTTTGTTCAAAATAAGAGTACACTTTTTTATACACAACCTTTTCGGATACTTTGCTAATAATTGGTAGTACGGAGATAGGTCGATAATTGTTTACACAGGTTTTTTCACCACTTTTAAAGATAGGGGTTACTCTAGCAACTTTGAGGGAGTTCGGGAAAGTGCCTAGTGAGAGAGACTGGTTAATAATATTTGATACCAGCGGGGCTACAATGTCAGCAATAACTTTAAGTACTTTAGTCGGAAACGTTTGTAGCCCACTCGATTTATTTTTCATGTTGTTTATGCACGTAATTACATCGGAAGAGTTTGTAGGCGTAAAGAAAAAGGAGTTGGGGTCTCGAATATGATCCATAAATTCCAGGTGATCAGTAGGTTCACTTGGAATACCATCAGCTATAGTTTTCCCTACTTTTACGAAGAAGTTGTTAAAGAGATTAGCAATTTCTTTCTACTCATGGTATTTCACATTATCTTGAATGACATATTCAATTTTCTTTTTATCGGCATTATTCGGTTTACAGCAAGAGTTAAGGAGATGCCAAGTCTTTTTAACGTCAGTTTTGAATTGAGTAAACTTGAGCGTAAAGTAGTTCTTTTTTGATGTTCTTGTCTGGTTTGTTATATAGTTTCTGAATCGGTTATATGTTTCTCTAGATATTCGCCCTTCGCAAAGGAGGGCTAGACACGCTTGACGTTTCTTTATATTCATTACGATGTCTCTAGTAATCCAGGGCTTTTGTTTTTTTTTCGGGGTAACTGTACGAGTTACAAAAATTGGGCAACACTGATTGTATGCGGTCATTATATTTTCAGTCAACTTTACTACTGCTTCATAAATGCTCGTAGCATTATTATTTTGTTTAGAGATGTGCAATGTAGGCATTGATTCTTCTAGAACGGTGCGCATTTCTTCAAGATTTGATTCGTTTATTTTACGATATGAGTAAGTTTCAGCCCGTGCCATGGTGCAAGCAATATAGACATTTTTCTTAATAAGAAAAACTGGGAAGTGATCTGATAAGTCAGAAGTTATTATTCCAGCAAGAAAATCATTTAGGTCTGTCATAAAGATATTGTCAAGCAGCGTAGCACACTCTGAGGTTATTCGTGTAGGCTTTGTAATGATCGGAAGGAAGGATTGAGACGGAAAGGTTGTTAGAAAATTAGAGATTGGTTCATAGCTTTCATGTTTCAGTAGATCATAATTGAAGTCACCGCATATTATTATGTCATTGTATAAGGGCCTGTTGAACTGAGAAATAATACGATTTAGCTCATTCAGGAAGGATATAGGACAGGCTGTAGGAGGCCTATACACCGTTCCAAGCACAATGCGTTTACCATCTCTAGACAGTTCCACGAAGAGTGATTCTATATGATCCTGATTCATTGTTGCACTTGCTATGGATCTCGAGTCTATGTGGTTAGATATATATGTGCTGATGCCTCCGCCCCGCTGGTTTTTTCTTAACGAATGGTAACTATGATAATTTTCAAATCGAATCATGTTTTTAGTCGAGTCATCTAGCCAGCTTTCGGTGAAGCTAATCACGTCTAGGTTATATTTAAGTTCAGTAATAGTACATTGTATCTCTTCCAATTTTGGATAGAGTGACCTACAGTTCCAACACAGGAGTGAGAAATCTCGGTCAGTTATTCGTATAGTTTCGTTGAATTTTGATATATTAGTATACCTACACTCCTGAGAGTCGTCTAGGTTTGGATATATTCTGTTCAAATGATTGAGATCTGGGTCGATTTCCTCGAATAACTCAGGGTGATCAGTCATTTAAAATTAGTAAACAATAAGAATTAGGAACTACAGGGCTTAAAACGAAATACAGAGTCAAGCTTAAAGGGATATTCTCGTCTAAAAAAAAGCTTCTTAAGTAAGAGAGAATAGAGTAAAAAAAGAAAAATCTAGCGCGATTTCGTGAGTAAACACAAACTCAGTCCATGAGTGAATGATAATGGAGTTCAATATCACAACATTGGAGTAAACAGATTGCCGCATGAAGGCGTTTTTACAAGTTCACATACAACAGGTAATAAGTTTTAAAGACTATAACGACAATGATATAGTCAGCTAATATGGTTTACGCGTAATTATAACTTTAGTGGTAAAAAAAGAAAAAATTCACAGTAACATTGGGAGGTGAAAAATGGCTGATTGCGTTGTTTCAAAAGTTCACACACAGCTGTCATAAATATTTACAAACACATCAGTTATACATTTGTATAGATTCAGGTTAGACTAACATCAAGTTGAGGTTAAACTGACATGATACCTAATTGAGGTTAAATTAACACGAAACTGACATATCTAATTTAGGGGATCACCTAGTCTGGTCACCCATGACCTGCTTCGATGTCATATTAAGTTGTTGCATCAGGTATTGCTCGAGGTCATCTGGCGTGTTGATCTAGCGGCGTCTTGAATCTTGGTTTCCGGGGTTAAATTTGAAAATGTTTTCCATCCTGTGTTCTTGGGATTCCAATTTTTTCCGGGAATTTCCTTATGGCCATCCTCAGAATGTACATGACGTTAGCTCGTGAAGGTATGAGGTATTCATTTATGAAGAAGAACTGTGGTTTCTTTTCTCGGCAGGCGTTGAGAATTTCACGTTTTTTGTTCTAATGTTTTAGTTCAAATGCAATGTTTCTTTGATCTACGTTCCCAGTTACTGTTTTTTCCTCATTCTTGTAGCTGACGTGATGTCAGTGTCGGAGAGGTCAATGTTGATCTTGTCCTTCAGGAGCTGGCAGACTGTATCCTTACAGATTTCGCCTGCGTGAGATTGCGGTATTTCCCTTCCAGGATTGACGAGAGCACATTTTTTGTCTTCAATGTCTCGGCGCTGATCATTTTTTTCCAACTGGTCGAGGCGGGAGGTTAAGCTATCAATTTTCTCATTCTGTTCTTCGAGAATTTTTTTGTGTTCCGCTTCTTTTGTTTCAAATAGCGTTTTAAGGTGGCTTATTTCATTTTGCATTTGAACAATATCACTATTAAATTTTGTCATCACTGAATCGAAGTATTTTATAAGGACAGAAACCACTTCTTCACCGTCTTTCGTTAGGCTAGACACATCAGGGTATTGACCAAACTTCGGTTGAAACTCGATGCTGTTACTGCTGTTGTTGGTACTGCGTCGTTTGTTAGTCATCTTGTATTATGATGATAATGATGCACTAGTGCTCGAAAGAAGGACGAGCTGATGATAAATAAGAAAATATATTTGAAGGTTGAAATATTGCCTCGCTTTTGAGATATGTGGTTAGGTGGCTTATAAGCGCGAATGCTGAAATGATGTATTGCCTTGTACTGAATACGCTTATGAAACTATCTTTAAATAACATAATCAACAGTTGTAGTTGAAATTGCCGAAGGCAAGCCGAAAATAATATGTCTTGTGTGAGTTCAATTTTTAGTATGAGTCTACGTTTGGACGAAAAGTGTGTTATCTTTGCTGTGTTCTTTCTTTTACGTTTTATAATAATGTGTGCACAAATGAGTATTTCAACTTAGCGTGTGTCAGGTGTCGATAAAAAATTTTCCTTTGAAGAAAAATGCATCACCGTGAGCGCCTCGCAGTATGTAGATGTTCGAGAGGAGTAACGAGGGTTCTATATTGAATGATGGGGAACATTTTTTATTTTTCATGTAAAGGGTTAACGTGGGGGAAACATATATATATATATATAATTAACAGTTGAAAATTTGTGTCAAATTTACTATTTGCCTCAAATTTTCTTTCGTTGGGACCGGGTATTGTTGGGAAATACTTTCGGAAACAAATTTGGGAAATACTTTACTCGGGGAAATACTTAACTTTGGGGAAATACACTTGTGTTTTCTTGGGTATTGGAATGTCAGCCCGTTTAGACAAGCGCCGGTGCTGCGCAGCGCGGAGTACACACCAAGTAAACACTGTTAATTTCCTACCTTTCAGTCCAACTCTCAGACTGTGTATTTCATATCTTTATTTTTCTGTCTCCTACTGTCGGGGGTTTCAATTCCTCCAACGTTACGTGCTTAACAACAGCATAGTATCGTGACAAAAGCATCATTCGGTAAACTCCGTGGAGTACCCCAATTTTTTAACACTTTGACAGTGGTAGGTAAAACTGAAGTTTGATATTCAATTTAAATTTCAGGTGTTTTGTAGTATTCAATGTTGAAAATACCAAACATTAACTGGATCACTCATCATTTAATTTTGATTAAGTAGATTTTTTACATTCATTTTGTGACTACTGGTTGATCAGCAGCACCATGAAAACTCCTTCAGTGATTAAATATGGCTCACATCGCAGTCAAAGTATCAGGAATAATTGTAGCAGACTACAAAATAGATAACGAGAAGTAAAGAGAAGAGTAAAAAGTGTAAAAAAACATGGAATACTACTAATATCATTCATTTAACAGTAATTCTATTGATTTGTTATTCATCTCAGCTCTTACTATAAACAGGAAGTTGCAAATACTCCAGCTCTCCCAATCTCGATCTTTTGAACGGATGGAACCCACGGTCCATCACAGCAAGTCAATGACTAGTGAATATTAGAGGAAAACTTCTTGAATAAACCTCGAAAGAAATATGAAAGAAAAATTTTGGACGCACCACAAAAAGTGCCAGCAGTTTTATAGTTTCAGAGCTATTGTGCGTATGAAATTGGATCATATTTTGGAGCTGGGATTTTAATGACTTAACAAATGTCTTTAATGTCTTAATGTTTTAAAAAGTCTAAGCAGTACACTTGTCCCACTTATTAGTATTTTATTAATGTACAGTTGATTATCTACTCTCTGTGAATGTAACCAGATATTATTAAATAACTATATCTTTAATACAGCGAAATCTTTGATAACAACGAGCGATTCAAGAAATCCCAAAAGGCGCTCTCCTCTTTGGCTGAAGTACATGAACGTTACGCCATTGTTGTACTGAAATTTTTGTGTCACCAACACCTACGATAAGATGCGTTTACCCTGTTAACTTTACATCATCTCTATAATGTGCAGTACGTTTGCCTTACGTTCCTACTCTCGCTTCCTTATTTACACAAAACCAGTAAGCCTGTATCAAATTTTGCGAACATCCGCACCCATACATACGTCCTTCATTTTCTTAAAACTTTAAAAAATGGACATTTAGGCCCATTTTTTCCATAGCTTTTATTTTTATGTATAATCTTTTTCTGTCTTCCTAGAAAAATTCTCCATCGAAAAACTATTTCCAATCATGACATGCAGGCAGAATCAAGCATGAGTAAGAGCCAGGATATAAGAGCTAATGAAAAGCAATTTTGTTCATCACAAAATACCTATTGCACTATTGATGTAAAAATGCCGCAGTGGTGTTGGACTGGTAAAATATTTTGTCGGAAGGTCAAGTCGTATTGATCAGTCGGAATTCCGGCACACATAATAGTATCCATGTTCGCACCAAGCTCAATTTAATCTAAATTGTAAGATTATTCGGGATTTTGGAGTTGTACGATCGTAAAAAAGCGCTTCCCTGCGGCCGCGTTTTGGAACATATATTGGTAAAGCAGGCAGTAAATGTTCACTTCTGGAATTGGCTGCCTTAAGTGCTGATATTTCTCGCAAAAATCAAGGATCAGCTTTTTACATCAAATTTGAACACACTTCATTTGTTAACTTCCTATGGTTACCAGATACTGCGCTTTTAAACAATATTCAGGTAAAATTTAAACATTTGCATTTAAAAATAACGCCAAATCCACATGTGAATATTTAGCGCCGGTTGTAACGCTACCACACAATGAAATATTTGAAATTCAAAGAAAAGCAATAATTTCCGAAGATATTGAAAGACGGGAGTCCTTGGCAGAGAAAAACATTGTGCAGTTAGAGGAGTCAGGATTTACCTAAAGCCATAGCGATGGCCGCGTTAAAGTAAAGCTAGAACCCAAGAAGTTGTGAATCCCTCTGGCATTGCTCCAAAAGTGTAAGGTGTCGGAGATTGGAGTAGGATGGAGAGTTTGAAGCAGTGCAATAACATGGCCGACACTAATTCTTGAAGGTTTAGTGCAATGAAAAAGTTTCCTGTACAGTTTTTTTTACAGATCCATTATAATTCGGAACGAACCTCCTTTTACTTATGTAGCTCATATAGTGACTAACTGTTCAAGTGACAAAATAGATTATACTGGAATTTTAAATGGCCACACAAATCTACTCATAGTCATTGAAAGAATTTTCAGACAAACAAGCGAAGAAGTCTCAGTTGAACCCTCTCCTGCAAAGATATGTTGCCAACATCAGTTAACAATGTGGACAAATATTTCTCTACACAATCAGTAATGACAAAAAAACATTAAACTTTGTTAAGAGTGGTGAGGAAAATTTTTTTTACAATTTTAATCAATTTTCAGAATTAATAAGGGACGCCCACATCTACAATGAATCATCCCGTCACTACGGCTTCAAAGAAAGATACACTAAAATATGTTTATGTTTTTGAAGCTCATGGAAGAAGTAATAATTCGGCAGATCTGGGAAATATTGTGTTTGCAGTGCTTATGACGCACGAGCTTTAAATTTGACCAACAAAGTGTGTTCTCATAGACCACTTTTGATGTAGAAACGATTCAAATCTCTCCGAGGACTAAAATCTCAGTAATGTATCATGACGGCTCAAATGAGTTACTAATGCTTTCTGCAACCTCAGGGCCACCATAAGCATTGAATAGGTTTCACGATGCGGTGAATAAATTCATGACCATTTTCCACCTTACTATGCATTTCTTTAATATTTTGACACACATCTAACATAAACTGCATCTACGGTGATGTATAAGAGACACGACGGTCTTACATCAAAGGCGCATGATAGGCGCAATAACATATGTATCACTGTACTATGTGCATTATGACACTATTTTTCCGTAAGTGAGAGTTTTTGAAAACTAATTATACTCCAATTTTGCATAAATTGACGAATATTTTCATTAATTTCCAGTTTGCATTGCACAAAATATCAATTGAGCAACCGGAACACAACTCAGATACAGTGGAAAGAAACAGATATTCGTACAACAAGAAATTTTTTATTAAACAAATTTCTGAATAACTGAACTAAAACTAATTGGCAAAACGAACTGTCAAAAATGGTTGAAAGCATTATATGCAAGCATAACCTATGAAAATTCAGCAAACAAAAATGTGGACAAATTTTTGTATATTTATGGATGAAAGAAGTATTCTTTTTAAATAAGTTTCTGCTTTTAAAAGGCTCAATTTGCCGCTATACAACGTTGATAGGTATAAAATTGTCTAGATTGTCCTTGAAATGCCCTTAGTGAATGATGTTTGAAGTATCTAAATACTGTCGTAATCATTCTATATTGTAGTCCCACTAACTAAAATGAAATCACAGATATAAACTAAAAAATAAAGTAAGTTGAAGATAGAATAATTAAGCAATGTAAAGAAGGACAACCTGCACGATAATTTCAGATAAACTTAAAATTCCGTTTGGGATCCTCCCTTAATTAAGGAGACAGTAACGGTTCAAAAAATCTGTCATTTCTGGATGGATTTTTTTGAAATTTAAAAAGGAAAATCGTTTTTGCGAAGCAAATTTACAATGAAAGAAATGGATAAGAAGTATTTTAAAAAAATTTACTCTGAACGTTTCGAGCCTAAGCTCATTCTCAACAAAAAGTCTGCAAATAAAATTATAGACAAGTCAGTACACCCAAAATTACAGAAGCGCAGGATATAAGCACGAAAAACAGACAAACAAACAAACAAAACATATAATAATAATTTATCGGTTGACTATTTTCAGAGGGTATGCACTCTGCATTTCGTTGAGAGAAGGTTTGAGTTCATGAATGAATAAGGACTCTAAAATACGTAGGTCTAAGTTGTAGGTACATGTATGTATCTAATATTCTAAATTTGCTAATATCAATAATCTGCTCAAAGGAACCATTACTACAATGTTGTCTGATACTAGAATGAGTAGGAGAAGTAAGTGAGCGACCTGTACGATGACTTCGACCTGCATATTCAGCAACCCTGACGTAAAGTGCTCGGTGGGTGGAACCCACATACTGCGATGCGCAGTGCGCACAACTGAAATTATAGACAATGGATATCGCATGCCGGTCGGGAGTACATCTTTATATCTAAAAAATGATCCAATGGTACGTTTGTTAACTAAAATAATACGAAAGGATATTTCCGGGAAAAATTTAGTCAAAAGCATTGAAAGGTCTTTTCTCAACTTTTCCGATTTATATCCAAAATATGGCAAAACACAGTAACTATAGTTTAGAGCTTGAACACGAGGTTTCGGAATAAATTTACAATTCGTGAACTTATTAATGGCACGAAAAATAACTGAATGTGGATAACCATTGGTTGTAAAATAAGACTGCAAAAACGTAAATTCTTTATGAAAGTCAGTGTAGTTTGAACAAATACTATAGGCGCGAGTTATAAGGGTTGAGATGCTATTATGTTTAAATCTCTTGCAACAGAAACTAAAGTAACTTAGACCTAACCCGGAGAATGTTGGTTTTCTGTAGACTGAGGTTATGAATTTATTACCAGATCGGTGAACATTGACATCAAGATAATCTTGATGTCAATGTTCACCGATCTGTTCACCGATCTGGTAATTCACCGATCTGGTAATAGTGCTGTGTAGCTCTTTTTAATTAAGCTTTTTCGATTGATATATTTTCCATTCCTGTACCTTCAAAACTACGGGAGGCGATTAGATGTTTACACAACAAGCTAATTTGCTGATGACTCAGAGCTGCCGGACTCAAAACAAACATTCACTTACATCAAAATAATTTATAACTGACTGTTAGAATGTTAGCAACATTTCGAGCAAGGCCATGAATGAACTCTCTTGAAAACCCAAAACTGACTCGGAAGGGGAGATCACCCATCCATTGGCGAGCGCCAAGGTCACGCTAGTGCGCGTCTTCTACCCCGTCTAGGAGACGAACCAAGGCACACACTCGGGAGCCTATTAAATCGTTGGATGCGCAAGAAAATTCTCTATAAGATGAATATAGAAACCAAAAATCTCTCATC
This sequence comes from Morinoia aosen, assembly GCA_030386875.1. Taxonomy (NCBI): domain Eukaryota; kingdom Metazoa; phylum Arthropoda; class Malacostraca; order Amphipoda; family Talitridae; genus Morinoia; species Morinoia aosen. The sequence continues at coordinate 49,211,451 of CM059575.1, forward strand.
CTTCAGATTTCTACCGTAACCGTTTCCTTCAGTTGTTTCTAAGCATAAGAGTCACAACTATAGACAGCCGTAGAAAGTTTGACAGGCCAAGAAAGATATCAGTAATGTTATATACCTTTCTACATAACGGCAAACCGTGAATGACAGTTGCATCAATGAGCAAGAGCCACGCACTCCGTGCCCTGAATGACCGTTGCAAAATTCAGCGTACTTCAGCAGAAGGCTCAGAAAGCTGCATCAGCAGAGGAAGGCGACGCTTGCATGACATCAGCAGAGGGCATCAGAAATAGAAGCATAAAAAAGAGCTACGGGACGGTTAGATGCTACCAACCGCCATGGAGGGTAGCTGCGACAGGAGTTAGTACTTAAGGTTCTACTTAGAGTTAGGAGTATCCATTCCCGAGCGTGTGGTAGTCACAGAAGGGTCTCGTATACGCCGCCTTTGCTTGAATCTTTGAAATAAAACTCAGCCCGGCGTTTCGAGAGTTGTTATTGTATAAATTATCATTTTGTGATTTCATATTTAGAACGACTAATTAAATATATAACGTAAACGGGAATACTTCGAATACAGCGACATCAGCACCTGTACTTCCTTCAAAGTTGCGTAAGAGATTAAAACCCCATTTCATTCATGCTAGTTTGCGGATTTCAATTTGTCTCTCGCCATATTGGTGATACCAACGTAAAACAGTAAAATGTGTGGCCATGCATAACAAGTGTTTCAATGCCTGATATAGTTGTGCCTTAATTTGAATGCCGATCTTGAAATTATTTAGAGGTTAAGAAAAGAAATTTATTCAATCAAAAGAATTGTCCTGAAAAATATAAAAATTAAATTTATTCGATCCAAAAAGAAAAGTGATCATTACAAAAATGGTGGCAGCGGTGGGATCGAATTTGATATAATTTGTTCTTGCCGGCCCCACGCTTCCGTTAAAGAAACCGCTCAATTTGTAACACGTCACGCTACCTAAAACATAAATAAGAATTATGCAATTGGCCAAATAATTGTTTAAAATTCATTCATCTCATTCATAATTTGTGTTATTTCCCTAATTTGTGTATTCTCATGTCACTTTATTTGCGTATTTGCGTATTGATTTATTTTCTTACAACGTGTATTAATTGATTTAACCCGTTTTATTAATTGATTTAACCCGTTTTATTAATTGATTTAACCCGTTTTTTGTAATAAGATTATTGTGCACTCTATTTGATATCATTGTATTCATGTGTGTTGTTTTTATTCATTAATTTTTTCCTTACAACGTGTATTAATTGATTTAACCCGTTTTATTAATTGATTTGACCCGTTTTTTTGAGATAAGATTATTCTGCACTCTATTTTGATATCATTGTATCCCTATGCATTGCTTTTATTTGATTTATTCATTTATATTCGTGTATTTGGAAACATATTGTACGAAATATTCAATTATATCTGTGTATTTGGAAACATGTTGTGCGAAATATTGCATTCAAATTTCTAATTTACAACTCTAATTGCTATCAGTGTTTATTGTGAATCCATTTGCGTTGCTAATATTGACCTGATTATCTATTAAAATCATGGTAGAGAACAATAATGAAAATATTCAAAATATTGCTACCTTAAATCATGCAATTGAACTGCCTAAATTTAATGGTGAAGGCTGTGTAACTTCATTTTTAAAGCATTTTCAAACTAGAGTCGATATTTATACAAACGACGTAGATTTGCAATGTCGTTGTTTGAAAAATGCCCTTACTGGCAAAGCTTGGGATTCTTATGTCCTCAAATCTCACCAACTAGTCACGTTGGATGATGTCAAAACTTGGCTTATTTCTGTGTACAAAGGTGCCACAAATTATAGAAAGACCATTCATAAGATCTTGTTTAATTTGCATCAAGAGAATGATGAAACTATGAATGCTTATGCAACACGTGTCTTAGCCAGCTGGAAAGACACATTCGGCCAAGAATGGAACTACGAGGATGACAAAGCACAAAAGATCTTAATCCCAACTATCATTAAAAACATGAGTCCCAAGATCAGTGAAAAATTACTTCATGATTTTGACCCGGAAAACGTTACCAAACTCTTGGATAAAGCGAGATCAATCGAAGAGTCTCTGCTCGAAGAGAGGGCTGTATTGAGTAGGAAGAGACGAGCCCACGAAAGTGATGTGGTAGTAGAGAAGTATCAATACCATTCACCATAAAAGCGAGCATACCAGCCTACGAATCCATATAAATGGCAAAGTGCATCGCACAAAAACGCTCGTCCCTTTAATAACTACCAACGTAAATTCAATGGAAATCAGAATAGTAACATCGCTGCTGTGAAATAAAAAACTTCCAAAGCAACCGAAAAGCTTTTCCCCCGTAATTATGTTGAATATTGAACAGAGAAAATGCTCCACTTTCGTTGACTCGGGCTCTTCTGTAACTCATGTAAAACCTTGTGTAATTAACAAATTATTCAAAAATCCTCCCAAAATTAAACGATGCACGAAAGTTCTTTGTTCTGTTAATGGAGATAATCTCCATACTCTAGGTACGATCGACCTGAAATTTAAATTAGGAGATTTGGAGTACTATCATGCAGCTATTATTGTGGAAGTTTCATTTTTCCCAGGAGCAATTCTGTTGGGCCGAGATTTCCTTAAGAGATTCGGTGTTGAAATAAAATACAGTCAGCATGAAAAAGGTCATGTGAAAATCAATGACAGAACTTACCCATTTCAATCAATTGCTGCTTCGAATTCTGTAAATTTTGTAAAGCAGTCAGAGGATGCATCATTTAGCGTTGCAAGAATGCACAATGACTTGACCGTAGAGGGCGGAACACTATGTCACTCGTATCTTAGAGTACCAAAACACATGAACAATAAAGATGTTGTAGTTCAGCAAAGTCCTGCTTGCAAAGGAGTAGCTATTCCACGTACCCTTGCTACAGTCCGTGATGGTGCTGTGCCAATAGTATTTGTTAATTATAACGATAAAAATGTTCTGATACCTAAAAATAAGATCTGCGCGATACCAGATGTAGCTGTCAATGAGCCTGACCCAAATGAAAGCGAGTGTGACGCCTGTACTGTGGCAGCACTTGAGAACACTGGAGATGTGGCAACAGCGCATAGACCCAGACAGCTGCTCGCTCAGACTGCACAGTGTGAGCAGCAGCCTAACAGTGGACTCCTGCAAGCCGCAGATAAGCGCAATGAACCTGAATTCAACCAAATGATTGACGATGTAGACTTATCTAACTTGAATGTTGAACAGAAAACTACCCTTGTAAAGTTAATAAATAAACATAGAGAGTCTTTCGCCGTCGGAAGTGAGATAGGAAGAGCTCGCAATGCTTTACATAAATTGGATGTGCAAGGCCATGAACCGGTAAATACACCTCAGTACCGTGTTCCGCACGCGACAAAACAGTTAGTTGAGGAGCATGTTCAAGAAATGCTTAAACAGGGTGTTATAGAACCTTCTTACTCACCTTGGTCTTCACCAATTTTGACAGTCAGGAAGAGTGATGGGACTCACAGAATAGTTGTGGACTTCCGTCTTATCAACAAGATTTGTAAGAAAGATACATTCCCGATCCCCAATATGACTGACACTCTGGAAAGTTTAAAGGGCTCAAACTTGTTCACCACCCTCGACATGAAAAGCTCCTTTCACCAGATTGAGTTAGCTCCTGAGAGCCGCGATATAACGGCCTTCAGAACATCAACAGGTAGCTATAGGTACTTGCGTTCTCCACAAGGCCTCATCACGTCTGCAGCAGCACTTCAAAGAGCCGTTAATATGGCATTTGCTCCTTTCATCTCAAAGCTTCTGTTCTGTTACGTGGATGATATTATTATATACTCCAAAGATTTTGAAACTCACATTGAACATTTGGAAAAGGCGCTGTCACAAACAGCAGCCTCAGGTTTCAAATTAAGTTTGAAAAAGTGTCGGTTTGCTGCAGACGCCGTGAAATTCCTCGGTATTAAAGTCAGTTCGGAAGGACTAACTCCCCGACCCGAAACGGTGCGAGCCTTGGCAGATGCTTCAAGACCCAGAAATGTTAAAGAAGTAAAGAGATTTTTAGGCGCAACAGGATTCTTTCGGAAGTTTAATCAAAATTATGCACGTATTGCAGCACCTCTAACAGAGTTGACAAGAAAAACAAATACTTTCAGATGGACTGATGTTCATCAGCAAGCTTTCGACGATTTGAAGGACAAACTTTTCTCAGCGCCTATTCTTAAATTCCCTGATTTTCAGAAAGAGTTCGTCCTTCACACTGATGCTTCAGGTATTGCAATTGGGGGAGCATTACTTCAGGTGCATGACGGTGTCGAATTAACTGTTGCTTACTACAGTAGAAAATTGAAAGGCAACGAATTAAAATATTCTGCAACGGAACTTGAAGCGCTTGCCATTCATGATTCAATTAAACATTATGATGCGTATTTGTACCTAAATGAATTTGTTGTCGTGACAGATCATAGGCCTTTAACTTTTATCTTCGCAAATAAAACAGGTAATCACCGCGTCTCCCGATGGGCCTTGCTTCTGCAGGAATATAACTTCTCTGTAAGATATAAGCCTGGTTGTCAACATCATCTGCCTGACTTCCTTTCCCGATCTGAGAGAACTGTCAATGCTGTGACTGGTGCCCGCGAGCCGAAATGTAGTAATAACAGTAATCATAAAAATAGTGCTAATGTTCCTGTTAGAGTTAAGCCTTGTTCTAGTAATGATGCGACAGGTGTTTCTGTCAACGACGCGAGTCCACAACCTGTATCCAGTGAACGTGATAAAAATGGTGATGGCGAAGCAAAGCAGTTAAGCTTAGATGATGTTGTCTCAGAACAAAAAAATGATCCTTACTGGTCTAGGGTAAGAAACTTGTTGAACGGAAATGTTCTAGGTGATGTTAAGATTTCAAATATTGACGAATATTTCATAGACAATAATAATGTCCTGTGTAGGCTATCTAGGAAAAACCGTAGAAACGATAGGACTAATGTACAAATTGTGATCCCGAAGTCCTTATTTAAAGTAGCTTTGAAGTTGAGTCATGACAATGATTTGTCTGCTCACATGGGCTTCTTGAGAACTCTTGAACGTGCCAGAGATAAATTCTTCTGGACTAATCAGATCCGCGATGTCAAAGAATACGTGAAAAAATGTCTTCCGTGTCAAAGGAGAAAATGGCAATGACAATTTAAAGTTCCTCTTGGCAAATTCCATGAAACTTCTTATCCCCTTGAAAAAGTTGCTGTTGATCTTGTTGAATTGCCTGTTAGTTACAGTGGAAATAAATATCTCTTAACAATCGTTGATCATTTTACACGATATGTCGATGCCTATCCACTCCCAGACAAGTCTGCCGATTCTGTTACCAGAGCTTTTGTTCAATATGTCGGAAAATTTTCAGCCCCAAATACGATTGTCAGTGACCGAGGTAGTGAGTTCACGAATAAACTATTTCAAGATGTGTGCAAAAACCTGAACGCCAAATCACAGACCACTACTGCCTATCACGCAATGGCAAATGGCTGCTGTGAAAGACTCAATGGCATCCTGAAAACTGCAATCTCACATCTAGCGGCTGAAGACAGGTTCAGTTGGGACCAGACCGTGCCATTTGTGACTCTAGCAGTGAATACCTCCTATCAGACTGCAATTAAGGACACGCCGTTCTTCTTGTTCTACGGCAGAGATGCAAATCTTCCCTACCACGATATCTTCAAGGAACGGCCAATCAACTATGTGTGTGACCAAGACTACTCAATCGAAGTGTCACTCAGACTTACGAAAGCATTCGCAGCAGTTCGCAAAAACTCTGAAGCAGCGAGAATAGCGTCAGCAAATATTTACAATCGGACGGCCAAGGAGTGTGACATCCAACCTGGAGAGTTAGTCATGCTCCGGAATGAATCTGGTCGTGTTGATGACAGAGCTTTTCCAACACGCTTCTTCGGACCTTATCGTATCTTGAATCGACGTGGAAATAATATCATCAAAGGATTATTTTCGGATCGCAAAGAACAGAATGTTCATCTCGACCGTGTTAAGCGAGCCTACTTGGATGAAGTCCTGGCCTTTCCATTCAACAACGAAGAAGAAGAAGATGAATCCCAAGAAGCAGAAATGAACGATGTTCCAATTATGCCAAACACGAATCGGGAAAATAAAGAAATGATTCCTCGATATTCTCTGAGGAATAGGAACAAGCGTCCAAACTACCTGTGATTGTCTGTGTCTTACAGAGATGTTCCCAGAACTTCGATCATGATTGCTTCATTTCATTTAAACATGATATGTCTAATATTAAGATGCTTGCTCATTATTTTTCCCTGTTTTTAATTTCTTTCATTTTCTAATGCAATAATTATATAAACTCCTCAGCGAAGAAAAAAATAAGTAGGATGTCTTTGCTCATAGGTGTTTTCTATCCCGATTCATATTTTGCTGATTTCAATGTGTAACCTGTTATTATATGATTTTCTAATCCCTTCACAGGAATGTGTATTGATGCGTATAACCTTTTTCCGTGCGATAAGAAATTTCCCTTTTATAGGTGATCTGTAACGATATGTTTTATGTATGAATTTCTTTTATGCTGCAATTATTCATTATGTATTAATTATAACATTTTCCAAATGGATTCCTTTGAGTTATTGCATAGAATAATGATACACCAAATGTAAATGGCGGGGGAGAAGTTGGAATAAGTAGACTGATGAAAAGGGGATGCAATCTCGAAGGAAATCCATGGAAAATATTCATCATGTTCAGAAATTAATTCAGAACGGTTGTTACAGCCCGGCGTACTTCCTTCAAAGTTGCCTATCCGTGAATCTGCGGTAGCGCAGCAGCAGCGGCACTCTGCGGAGCAGGCATGAGCAGCGACGACTTCACACAGATGACAGTAGCACTACTTCAAGGCCGTGGCATACAACCACCGACTGCTGCGCAGAGGCTGGCTGTTACGCGTGAGACTACATTTGGCAACGCCCTGCTTTACACCCTACCAGCTGTGGTGCGCCCCCCGGATGGCAACACTACAACCATTGGGCTTTCTGCGAATTTAAATGTCTGGGCCAGCTGGGTGCGAGACGTGATGGCGACTACAGCTGCACAAGCGTGACGCAATCTGCTGGTGACGGAACTGCGGTTTGGAGAATGGTGTGACTTCACGACGAAGGTGGAACTTTCCCCTATACCAATTCGCCTAACATAGATTCGATTATGGCGGAAGAAAATTAAGAAGATACCGTTGAACACTAATACGTTCAAAATAACTACATGCAAGCGGAAGTGATGGCAAATCGAGTGTACACTCGGTATTTATATTTAGGGCGGTCTTAACCCCCAGATGTCTTCGGGAAGGCCTCCGGTAGATTATCAAAAGCCACGAGAGAAGATCTTCGATGGTAGAGCAGGATAAGGGTATCCCGATACCAACTACTCGTCATCGCATGTTTAAGCTCTTCGTTTCAGGGTGCATCAGAAGCACAAATCTCGTCGGGTTGTCTAAATCTTCCCTTGCAATGAAGTATGAGATTTCTCATAATTTCAAGTAGACGGACACTTCCAATCGTGACAACATCCAGGAGAATGTTACTAAAAACGGCATGGGGGGAATTTTTATATACCTTTTTCTACATAACGGCACACCGTGGATGACAGTTGCATCAACGAGCAAGAGCCACGTACTCAGTGCCCTGAATAACCGTTGCAAAATTCAGCGTACTTCAGCAGAAAGCTCAGAAAGCTGCATCAGCTGAGGAAGGCGACGCTTGCATGACATCAGCAGAGAGCATCAGAAATAGAAGCATAAAAAAGAGCTACGGGACGGTTAGATGCTACCAACCGCCATGGAGGGTAGCTGCGGCAGGAGCAGTGTTGCCAATTTAGCTCTTTTGGAGCCAGATCTAGCATCTTTTCATTGTGTTTAGCTCATAGTTTTCATCATCTGGCATCTGGCACCAAATCTGGTTCCAAGTTTTTCCATAATATAGAGTAATTTTATAATGTTAATATTAAGTACAAATTTACATGTTTGAATAACTTCATAAGGTTCCGTTGAATGTTCGTTTGAATACTTGTAGTGCCGGCCAGGTTTGGAAGAGTTGACACGCGTTACAACGGTGTTTTAACGGTTTAAAGTTGGTTTAACGAATGTCTGTCGGTGTTCTGCAGTTTTACCGCCAGTGTCGTCCTGAAGAATTGTTCCTTCGTCGGTGTTCGTTAGTGTTGCTGAGAAATCAGTTAGGCTGGTGTTGGGTTATAATGTTAATTCAATTCTTCTTGAACTACTACAAAACAACCCTTCACAATGAGTCAAATCGCGAAGAAAAGTTATTCCCAAATGATTAGAAAAGTATGGTTGCAAATGAAACAATTTGACAAGTGGTAACGGGAGGTACCAGGAGATAGTACATACGCTTACTTTTTATATTGTGGCTGTGAAACAGTTGAAAAATAAAGTTTAATAAAAATATATGCTGAAATGGAACGCGTTACATTTGTGCCTTCTGAAAGTGACCGCTTGCTCAATTCATGGAACAAAAATCTAATGTTGTCGTAAATATTGAAAAAAAGCTTGCACTCTATTTCTGTTGTCACGCGTCCATTAACACATGTGATTATTTTATAGATCTGTGCAAGCATATCGTGTAAGACTGCGAAGTCGTTTCAAGGGTAAGAATGCACAGAAGCAAATACAATGCTGTGGTAAAGAATGTTCTAGGAGCACACATTAAAGACAATTAGTTACTGATATCGGAGATGAAAAATTTAGTTTGCTGCTGGATGAGAAAAATAATATATCTATCCATGAAATGTAGCGTATTATTATTATTTATTTCAGTAAAATAAAAAACAAATAGTTTACACCTTCTTAAGTCTGGTTACATTGTCTAGTGATGCAGATGGCATTGTTGAGGTATTGAAAAATGAGCTTGCAAAAAGTACATAGCCAACCTTATTAATTGCCATAGGTACTTACAATGCCAGCGTTATGGTAGGAGTGAACAAAGGTGTGTTTAAGAAGTTGGAAAAAGAACTTCCATCACTGATTCTTATGAGATGTGTCTGTCATTCACTGCAATTAGCAATATCCCACGCCTCACCTGAGGTTCTGCCTGGAAATTGGGATTTTCCAATTGCAGAAATATATAAATGGTTAGCCTACTCCTATACTAGACAGGCTGCTTAATGTCAGCTTTTAAAAAGCTATCAGTGACAATCCAACCTCACTTTAAAGGGTCAATTACTGTAATATATATTAATAAATATTTTTAGCTCATTTTTTAGCACCAACCAAAACATTTTTAGGTCTTTTTAGCACCTTTCCATCTGAAATCTGGTACTTTTCTGTTGAAATTATTTGGCAACACTGGGCAGGAGTTAGTACTTAAGGTTGTACTTAGAGTTAGGAGTATCCATTCCCGAGCGTGTAGTAGTCATAGAAGGGTCTCGTAACCTTTGCTTGAATCTTTGAAATAAAACTCAGCCTGGCGTACTGAGAGTTATTATTGTATAAATTATCATTTGTGATTTCATATTTAGAACGACTAATTAAATATATAACGTAAACGGGACTACTTCAAATACAGCGACATCAGCACCTGTACTTCCTTCAAAGTTTCGTAAGAGATTAAAACCCCATTTCATTCTTGTTAGTTTGCGGATTTCAATTTGTCTCTCGTCATATTGGTGATATCAACGTAAAACAGTAAAATGTGTGGCCATGCATAACAAGTGTTTCAATACCTGCTATAGTTGTGCCTTAATTTGAATGCCGATCTTGAAATTATACAGAGGTTAAGAAAAGAGATTTATTCAATTAAACGAATTGTCCTGAAAAATATAAAAATTCAATTTATTCGATCCAAAAAGAAAAGTGATCATTACATAAGATCTTTGAAGGAAATGCGCTGATAATTTTAAAAAATTCCAACGTGCAAAACGTAGGGTTTCGCTACGCAAAATAAACAATGAACTCCATATTGAAGTCATGTGAAAGCTCGCCCTCCAAGGAAAACTCCATTTTTGTTGAAACGACGTATAACGAAGCCAGGTTGAAATCCGCTCGTTAATATTAAGCCAAATGTAAAACATTGTAGGAAGTATTTTATGGACAGATAAAACGAAAATTAAATTATTTAGTCGCAGTTCGTAAAGTTATATTTAGAAGAGCATAGGTACTGCCTTTGCTCGAAAGAACACAATTTCTTCAGTAAAGTTAGGCGGAGGTAGCGACATAAGATGGTTTTCCGCAAACCGAGCTGAGAAGATACTCCTTTTAAATTATGAAATGGAGCCAGAGCTATCCTAAAATATTTTGAACACTGACTTACATGTTCCAGAGGTAAAACTTGAGCACCCGCACTGAAAGAAATAATAGCCCTATTTTGAAACACCCAGGTGCATCTGACGTTTGTCCCAAAACCGAGACACGCAGATGCATCATCAATGAAACACCCAAGATTAGGATGCATACCAGTGTCTCCAGACCCGATTTAGAGACACCCTAGTGTCTCACTAAAAGAGCTTCAGTGTCTCATCGATGAGATACTTGGGCTTGAGTTTGATCCATTTACAACTGATATCTCACACAAAACTCTACGGATATTAAGCTGTAACATTGAATTGCCAAGCAAGGTTGACGCTTTTAGCACCACGAAGAAACTTTCTTACGCTTACATATTCTTGAGCCAAGCGATAGCTACTGCTTGTGACATTAATACTTGCTCTCACCCCTGGAGAGCTGCGCCAGTAGCTACAATCGTCTCCAGCAGTAAGACCTTCCCATCTTACTAGCTACACTTCTCGTTCAGCTGAGAGCGGTAGCGATACAGCGCTAACTTCCCCTACTGAGTCCATCACATCTAGCAGAAGAAACTGTGAACTGCAAAAATTTAACTTCCTCCGTATTACATTTACTGAACACGTAAATAACTAAAGTCAGATTTTAGGGGTGACTAAGCTATTACATTATCATAGCCAATAAAAGATAGGCAGCATTCTGAGACACTTCGCGCTCATCTAGGGGTCGCACTTCTGATGAGACATCTGCTCTCTTTTTGAGACGTTCTGGCTATCTATGAGGCACCTGAACAGCCATGAGACACTCAGAGAGGCCAAAATTTTTTTCAGTGCAGGGTATCGCATTTTCCTCCGAAATAATGATCCTAAGCAAACCGTGTAAACTTTACAGAAATGTCTTGCAGGTTGCAATATAAAGCGACTTAAATAGCTTAGCTAGAATCCAGACTTTACTGTTTTGAAAATTTAGGGCGTTATTTCAAATTTAAACTGCCACATCGATCCATAAAATGCCGCACGATTTGAACGATCTGAGTAGTAATTGCGTTGATGCAAAAGATAACCCTCTTAAAGAGACGGGCAAGTAATTTGTTGGAGGAAATAAACATCAATTGCTCGCTGTGAACGAGGGTAAGGAGTGTTTTAAAAAGTATTGAATAATAGTTCTGTTTTATCTTGAAAAAATTTTAACGAATGCATTTTTTGCCCCAAAATACACAAAAAATGCATAACTCTTCTTAGCACTTTGACTGCTACGCGAGCTATATTCGGAAACTGCATGATGGAGTTTTTATTATGCTGCTGACCAACCAGTATTCACTCACTCAATTTACAAAATACTTAATCAAACCTAAATGAAAACACTATCTAGTTAATGATTGGTATGTTTGGTATTTTTAACAGTGTGTACTACAATTGACTATAAATTTGAATTGAATATTAAACTTCAGTTTTATCTGCTGTAGTCAGAGGTAATTTTAGCATAGGTAATTCTTTAGATTTTTCTTAAATTTTCTACTTCTATACCTTTGAATTGGAATTTTTCAATTAATTAAGCGTAAGTTAATCTGAAATATGTTTAATGAAAAAAATTTTGATCCATATATGTTTGTTTTCTCCTTTATATAACACAAGCACTAATGTATGCTTTATCAGAAGCACAAGAAAGTGTTTGCCTCCTAGTAAGTGCATTCCAAGCAAAACAGAGGGACTGAACACCACACTACAGCAAACCATTTTATCTTCAATCACCTTGGGCTGCTAATATTTCTCGACTACGATGATATCTTGACGTTCCGCCTCAGAATTTAATAAGACAACAGGATCGAGTCGCGTGACCCATTCTCGGGTTGCACTCATGCAATTTTCATGCCAAGAGACACCAATCACGCACAGTCAACAGAGCAGAATAGAGAAGACATTTAAAAATCCCGTAATATTCACGCACAAGAGCCAGTACATCCGCATTGTCATCTGAAAGCGCTCGTTTCTGAGATGTGGGGTCCCCAAGTCCATCATCGCCGGTACGTGTTCTTTTCTTTCGTTGGATGTTGACGCTATCTTCGAATGAGACACGAGCGAGTGTATTCTATACCTATGGGTTCTGAAAATAATGCCTATTGATTTACGTGAATGTTTCTACATCATTCTAAAATTCTAACTAACACTTGATTTAGCTTCTAGTCAAACCCGGAATAATTGGCGGAAAGGATTGGTTTTGCGCGTGATCACTCTACTAGCGGAGACTCTGGAGCTAGCTTCAGAAACTGACAGTTTTACTTAGAAAAAGTAAAGGCCTGAGGCCCCATTAAATGATATTTTTCCTATTCCGGATGGTATTTCTAATGCGGACGTCATCGTCAATGTCAGAAAATCCTTTTTTTTACATGAGTAAACCCATTCAGATGTTTGCAGGTAGGTTAGCTGACTTCGCATTCTTTCTTGTTCTATAGGGAACGCAACATTAGTTAATGCAGACGCCTTATGTATTTGAGGTAGCGAAGTTCAGGAATTATTCAAGTTGCTTTGCGCTGAACTCCCTCCATCTTGTTGATATCTCACCGAATGTTCCTTGACTTGTAGTCAAACATCCTTGTTACGAAATCGGGAATTCTGCCCGCATTTTTAACCCTTTTTGTACTTCCTTGTCAATCTTGAGGCCTTTGGCGATGGTAACACCAAGATCTTTTTATTTCTCTGCTATCTGGATGTGAGATATATTCGTGGTAAGTTGGAAATGATGCATGTTGGTTCTAATGTTCGTTACTCAGCATTCGTTAGTGGTAAAGCTCATTTGTCAGGTTTTGATCACGGTATACCGTGTTTTTGGTCCACAGGAGGAGTGTGTGATGGTTTGTTTGAAGGGTAACTGAGCATTGTTGAATACAGTGTGTAAAGCAGGTACTGAAGCACGTTTTGCGGTAGGTGCTGTACGTGTATACAGATATTTTAGTCAGCCCTGGTGTCTTTTTATAGAACGTCCGAAGCGCACTTTTCAGTTCTTGAATTGTGATGGTCGGGAAGTGGAGATTATGCAGGCGAGAAGCGTCTCTTGTGCCTTGTGGGATGTTGAAAGGAGCAGTATCGCTCAAGCGCGTTTCTATAATGCGTTTGTGCTCAGCGTCGAAATCGTTTCTTCGATCATCAAGCTTGAATAGATGGCTGACCAATGTTGATGGAATAAAAGTTCTTTGGAAAAAGGAAAGTTACGGAAGATGTTGGCTAATTTTATGCTAAGGGGTGCTTTATTCTTTATTGTTGCCTGACATGCGTTTAATAGACGACCAGAATTTCCTAGAGTTGTCTCATTTTTCTAAGATAGCGATTGTACAGTTCAAAGTCGCCGAAAAAAATTGTATTGTTAGGCAGTTTTGATCAGCTCTGAAACTGAAGAGTTCACGGTAAAGGTGAGGTGAATGAAGTAGATGTGTTTATATCTGACTTGAAAACGAGTGTAGCATGAATAGGTATGGTACATGAGGTGGTTTTGTGTACAGTATGATAATTGGGATCACGTCATTGGACGCCCTTATAATTTGGGATGCCAAAGCGACGATGTGATTATCGATGTCATCTAGCATAGGATTTGGATCTTGCGGCATTGCATGTTCAGCTAGAAGATTTCGGTAACATTTTCAGTTCGCATTGTGAAAAGAAGATCATGGACGGATGGGAATTTAGATGGGGTTGGTAGAAATTACAACGATAATGGGGTTGTCGTCCGAGGGTGTTAGAGGATCCTGTTCAAGTAGGTTGTTATGAAATGTCTGAACGTTTGTTAACACAATATTTGGGTTATACTGGATGCACGGTGACGAAAGTTAGGGCCGACGTGGAGAGAATAAATTTGTTGTCTTGTGAATAAGTGAATAAATTTGTCTTCCTGTAATACTTGCAAAGGCGTATCCAGAAGTATGATAGGTGGCATGAATGTCAGGTAGGAGGTTGGTGGGGTGTCTTCGGCTAAATAGTGCGTGCACGTCAACGTAGTTGATGAAGTCAACGCGTGAGAGCATGTAGGGTACGACAAATGTGTTGGGCCTTGTGGGGTGCCTACTGTGATGTTAGTATATCTGTGCAGAATGTGAAATGCCAGTAAAATGCGAGGTATTTTCGAATTATTGTTGCTATGCCAGTGTGAATTTCGTTTATTTTATTTATAGCATATGCATTATGCATTGTAAGTTCAAATTTTGATTGAAACATCCTACTGTAGGAAGTGCGAGTTAATAAAATTTTATGTGGATTGTATTAGCGGTTGATGTTGCAGAATGTAATTTTATTATTTTGCCAGGGTTGGCCATTATGCTGGAAAACGAGGAATGACTTATTTATAACGTGTGTCCATTATGTTGTCGAAGGTTTGGGCTGCTTGTGTGGACAGAGCTGAGTTTTGAGCATTTGGGCATCGTGGTGGACAGTTCATATTGTTTTAAGGTTATGGGTGTATGTTTTCTCGTAAATGTAGGTTTTCTATAAACAGAGGTGGTGAACGTCGAATTAGTTTTCTTTACGAGAACGTCTAAAAATGGCAATTTATCTTCTGCTCGGTTTCTAGTGTGAAATTTATCTTGGCGTGATATCCATTTATGTAGTCAAAGAATTTTAGGGCCTCTTCCTGTGAACGATACATTCACAGTAGGTATTTCACAGTAGGTATTTCGCAATGTATTTCACAGTAGGTATTTTATTCCTTGTTTTACAGCACTGATGATGGAATCAGAGATTCCGAAACGTTTGCCTTTAAAAGAATGTTTCATTTTATTTGGTTTTTCTTTTCATTTAACGAATAATTTAGGTTTTTGAAAATCGTTTAATAACCACTTTACAGTGATCGATTTACTGAAAGAGGCAGAAAAACTATTTGTTCAAAGGAAAAGTTTTAAAAACAACACTGGTGATCTTCTTCATTTCTCATTATCTACTGTGAAGGAACGCGTTTTCAAAACATCACCTCCATCGTTAATAATTCTTCGACAAGGAGTTGAAGTGTTTCAAGAACAAAAAGAAAACGGTGAAATGATCCGCAAAACTCTTCGTTTGGTTGTGGCTAGAAGTAATGCTTGCCTTGAGAGAAATGGTGGGTATGTCGAAGGATACTAAATTACTTTTTTATTTAAACTTTATTTAATGAATTGATTTGTTACTTTTTAAGTTTTGGTTTGTTCGGTTTTTTGGAAAGTGCAAAATAAGGAAGAATATCAATATTGTTTTAAAATGTTTCCCGTCGAAAAATTAGTTTTCCTATCCGTTTCAGATAATCGATCAATGTAAAGTGGTTATTAAACGATTTTCAAAAACATAAATTATTTGAAAATAAAATAAAATTTACTACATTGTGAAAAAATAAAAATTAAAAAATGTAAATTTAAAGCGGAAATATAATCAATTAAAACTCAGTGACATTTTTGTGGGACACCCGGTATAATGACTAAAGAGTAGTGCGTCAGCAGTATGGGTGTGCGAGCACGCTCCCCTACCCTCAGCGCCTCAGAGGTCTTATAAGCGGTGAGCTCATTATATAGGGCCCGCGTATACATATCGCTTATACATATCGGTGAAGAGCGCAGAAATTGAAGTGTGCACCATTTGGGAAGCAAATATACGACGAGGAGCGGCTGGTGCATCTTAGGAAACTTTCTCAACTAAATATTTATGGGGCCATCTAAAATCGACACAAAATGATCAATTCCTGGAAGCTGAAGAAAAACCAAACAACGAAAAAGAATTGAAAAATAGAAACAAAACGAACAAGAAGAAAAACTAAATGTCTATGTATTGAAAATAAACAGAGACAGTTTAGGCTGCAGCAGTGACAAAACTGCCGATTGTAGCAAGTCGTCTTCGTCTACTGGCAAACAGCTAACGCTAAAAGAAATATTTACTCAATCTAAAAACTGGGAGCCAAATAATACTGACCATATACATAGAGAGAAATTGTTAATTTACTGGCTTTGTGACGCGCTCAATCCTTACGACCCTATGGAAAAAAACTTTTATAATTTTGTAGGGTTTTCGAATAAGAAGTTTCAAGTTCCATCAGAGTAGGTAATTACAACAAGACTAATTCCGGACCTCAGTATACAAATTCAGTTTGCTATTTCAGAGGAAATATAAAAGCAAGTTAACAAAAATAGCGTCTTCTCATTAATAACTGCTAATATTAGGACCTCTCCAAGTCGAGATTCTTTCATGTCAATAACTGCGCACCGGATTATAATTACACTGGATGGTTGCATAGATACTGCTTTTTCTTCTCAGTGACTGCATGTTCTTCAGGATTGCAATGAAATCGTAAACCTCTTGATAAACCGTTTTAAATTTGTTTAAAAGACACTTGAATTTTTCACCTGGAGGTAGCCAGGTACACTACGCTTTATTCACTTCAAACTATTAGTCCAAGTTAAGTTCAAATTAGTCCGAATCAACTTCAATTTCATCCCAGTCAAGTCACATTAATCCAAATCAAATTCATATCAATCCAAGTCAAGTTCAAATTAGTACAAGTCAAGTTCAAATTAACCCAAGTCATGTTTAAATTAATCCAAATCAAGTTCAAATTAATCCAGTCCCAAGTTGAGTTAAGAATCTATATAAATCCCTTGTTAATTTGATCGTTTTTTGTATTAAAAATGTATCCGTTGGATGTGATGAGCAAGAAAAACGTTTTCCTTTCAGCAAGGAATACATAAAATTTCTGCAATCAATTATAAAAACTTCGTATTATACTACACATTAAAGTTGTTTTATAATTCTAAATTAATGGCAGTGTGCATCCATTCAAATAATTATGTTCAAATGTACTTTTATGTTACAGATACACATAGTATCAAAGGTTCATTCATTTAAAGATTTAAGATTTTTAAAGATTTACACTCATTTAAAGATTTACATGCCTGAAAGTCCACTTTATCACATTTATGAAATCATACGTGCATGTAATTACAAATGATTGCCACTGGACGATGTGTAGATTTAACCTTTAAAAGAAATGAGCAAATGCGATTCACTGAGTACTTATGTACGATACCATTTGATTACAATTTATTGGAGTACATTACTACACAGATACAACCCTGCAATAGCAATAAAAATTATGCCATCCCTTCAAATGAATAGGCCTAGGCAAATATATCGTCTCTATATATCGATGAAAAAAATTGAAACTTGTTTTTACAAAAATCGTTTGAACGAGCAAAAACAGACTTCGCTGCTATATTTCTTTTAAAGGTTAAATCTACATATCATCCAATGGTAATCTTTCGTAGTTGCATGCATGTATGACTTTTTATATGTGATAAAATGAAATTTCACGCATATAAATCTCTATATGAGTAATTAAATCCTCGATACTACCATGTTTACGTGCATGTGTGACATAAAATAGTCTTTGAACATGAATATTTGAATGGATGCACACTGCCATTAATGTAGAATTGAAAAACAACTTTAATGTATAGTTAATTCGAAGTTTTCATAATTGATTTCTTCATGTTACTTCGTTCAAAGATCTGCATCACACTCTGCCTCCTGATGCTGGATACTTAGCACGTTTAATGTAAATTTGACTTGCAATAATTTGAACTTGACTCGGATTAATTTGAACTTGACTCGGATTAATTTGAATCTGACTTGGATTAAGTTGAACTTATCTTGGATTAAATTAACCTTGACTTGGATTAATATGAAGTGAAAAAGGTGTAGTAAAAAACTAAAAATCCCGGCCAAAACCCCGGCTTAGGGCACTATTTTGCCGGGGCCGGGGCCGGGGTCTGCAAAAATTTTCGAGGCTTGCCGGGGCCGGGGACGGGGTCAGCCAAAATGGCCGGGGTTGGCCGGGGCCGGGGCCCCGGTCGGTCTATAGTTGTATCCCTTTGAGGAGTGTCTAAATTATATCGCGTGTCCCATAAAAATGTCTCGGAGTTTTTAAATGATTATATCTCCGCTTCATATTAACATATTCAAAATGTATTTTTTTCACATTGTATTAAATTTTGTTTCCGTTTCGAATAATCAATTTGTTTGAAAATCGTTTAGTAACCACTTTACACTGATCGATTTCAAGAAAGAGGTAGAAAACTAATTGTTCAGGGGAAAGATTTTAAAAACAACGTTGATGTTCTTCATTTCTAAATACCTACCTCAAAATAATTGCACAATGATATATCCTACATACCACCAAATATTTAAACCCTCTGAAAGGTTATTTACTCCCTTATTTTATCATTTGAAGACACCTAAAATGCAGCTCACTAACGATCAAAGAATTTTTATCGCATTGGAATATGAAGCAACTAAAAACTGTGAATCTTAAAAACTCAATGAAAAACTTATTGTGACATCAATACACATTTGAAAAACAGTCTTTGTAGCCACTCTGTGAAAAACTTGCAAATGAATCAAGTGAATGTGAATTGTTCTGTAAACTTGCTCAGTAATCTATCCAGAGTACTTTGATATGAATACCACTGTTCTAGTTTCAAAACAGTTGGACGAACAACACCACATAACTATGTTTAAAAAATCGAACTCAGCTTGAGCTCGAGAAGTGACGAGAAAAATCTGAGGATGAGCATAACGGTTGATGGCCACAACATCACAGAAAACAATCAATATAATATCAATAAGCATGTTTTGGGAATCTGATGCAATACTCCGTCACAATTTGCCTAACGCAATGATTGTGAAGAACACAGTCGAAACACCAAACGCAACCTTCGCAAAGGCAATAACCGCCAGTACGCTCACGATGACACGCTGTCATTAACTGACAGATCGAGTCATGCCGCTTTCAAATGTTATGGCCGTTAATCAACTGAAAATTTTGCGCCTTCGAATCATCCATGGCCAACTATGAATTTCACGTCCGAGCTCGACCGCGCTTGGTTTGGGGCGCGTAGAGGCAGTGTTAAGGCAGATCAGGCCGACTAGCCTATAAATCGTGCATAATCGACCCTCACGTTCTTAATACACTGGCGATACGTCCTTGATTGTTAATTGGGCTATTTCGTGCTCATTAGAGTTGGTGCTTGGGTGTTGTACAAATACCTCCATTTAGTTCGGTGGGGACTGCTTGTAGGGTTCGAAAAGATTTTGAAAAAATTTTGTGAGTCGCTGTCGGGGAATTTAACATTTTGTTTTGAAGGATTTTGACAGAATTGCCACAAACTATTTGGGTTGTCCGAGGTTGATGATGAGAACTTCTATGATATTCGTGACCTGTTTCATGTGAAGGCTAGTGAGTGAAAGTGTGTGTTCTGTTTCAGTTGATTGTTAGATGCTTGCCCCACAGGGAGATACACCTGATGTGTTCTATGGGAATTAGCACTCCGAGGGTGAAAATGTGTGGTTCCGATTAGACGGTTCTGTTAGGTTATGTTTTTTAATAAAATAGTTTTTTATGAACCATTTGTTTTGGTTCACTACTGTCATGTTTTTTAGCATCTCTGACTCGTTTCTTCAACTTTTATCTTGGTTCATGACCTTCCTTCTCCGCTTACTGTTCTCATGCGCTGAAGATCTCGTGTGGTGGGAACATGCCTTGTCCTTGGATTCTGAATACCCTTAATTTTGTTCTGAACTGTGCGTTCAACTTTTCTCTCTTTTTGAACATCTTTTTGTGGGGACGGAGGCTGAAACTAACTAGTAATGACTTATCATTTGTTGGATGGCTGTTTCAACTATTTCAATGTACGTACTCTGCGATTCGTCTGATCGTGGTTTTTGAAGTTCTTCCTTTTTCTTTTGGATAGCATATTTTATGTATTGCAAGGTAAGATTCTGCTAAGGTGCGATGATTTTCTTCACAATGTAGGCGCTTAATTTGAGTTGAGCTTCACTGTTGCACAGAAGCGCATTCAGAGCTGCGTGGCATTGGAATTGTACATTGATGTGTAAATTGGTCCTCAAATATGAAGAATCAGAAATAGATCTCTAGGTGTGTGTGTTCTTCCAGTTCCATTCACGATGTACTAAGTTTTACGTTAAGCTTGAGAAAGCCATTTTGAAGATCGCGTTGCGCCAGGGAAGTATCAGTCATGGTTATTTTTATGACGTATGTATAGTGGTTGATTTTGAACAATATTTTCTTGGAGTTTTACTTTGGGTTGTAGTCGTGTAATTTCTCGCTGTATTTCTTGAGGTGGAACTTGATAAATCCTGGTGGCTAGTTGTCGTATGAAAAATCTCCTTCAAGCCCGAAAGTCTAATAAGATGAGGAGTTTCAGATTTTCTTTGCTGAGGTGTTATGTAGTTCTCTTCGAAGTTAATTTGTTAATTAATGGTTGCTATGTCACCAGTTACTGCGTAGTATCCAGTTGAGTTGTCAGTAAGACATATGAGTGGAATGTACGTCTAGGAGCTTGAAAGTAGTTTTGAAGATTTTTTGCCCATTTGAACGTAGTCTAGAATCGATGTTTCGAGGTTGGACTCTGTAAATAGGGTTTGCGCTTTGTCAGTTCGAGAAGTGTTGGGTGAGGTGGCTTAGCAGGACATTCGTGGAGCAGCTTTATTTCGAAAGGTTGAATTGTGACGTATAGTGCTATAGCCAGTGTTTTTGATTTGGTTAGAGTTTTACGGTTATAATTTCGATGAGGTTGGGGTAGGAAGTAGGCTCCAGATATCCTCGCACGTGCGAGCTCTTCCTGACCCTTGTTCTCCCTCGCTGGAGGACATAGTAGTAAAGGGATCAGTCCCAATGTCTGGTATCGGGCTTATCCGCGGAGCGGCTAGTGAACTACTTGCACCCGCTCCTCCCAACTATAATGGTGTTTTTCTAGACGGTCTAAAGCCTTCAAGGCACACCAGTTTCTACTACCTCCCGGAGACACTGCAATCGTTCGGTGAGTTAGGTAACAGTAAGAATGGAAAAAAAACATCTACTCACGCTCTGGGCCGCAGTTGGAAGGTAATAGGCTAGGCAGACGTAATGTAGGTTCGGCTAAACTTGAGAGGTCTTCATATAGAGGCGATGATTGCTGAGAATTAGATTCTTAATCATCAGTATTCACGAGAGAATGAGTGAAGCTGTTCAGTAGAATGTGTCTTATACACGCATCACTCCGAAATGACGGGTGGGAACTGCGCAATGTGGCACGCTATTGGCCAACTTGGTGTACGGCATTCAAACAAGTACCTTGCACTCGAGTTGTAGCGCGCGTAGTACATGAAAAATCGAGCTGGAGCCTAGAATGGAGGATATTGGGCAGCACACTGCAATGAGTTGATACGTGAAATTTGTGCAGAAAGCTTACGGTTATATGGGAGAGGTAGATCACCGAGTCACTACAGTTTTTTGTTCATACCATTTGAATGTGAATTGAAATAGAGTTCGCCTGATTTTACGGGACAATCTTACGGAACCAATCCACTTCCAAGAGATAATAAAAACGTTCACCAAAGGTTTCCTGAAAATTTTGGCTGCTTCTTTAAGGGGGTCCTCCCAGAAAATTTGAATTTTTATTCGATTGGTCTGAAATTTGGCCGGTATATGTATTTTTGAAAAACATATTTTATTCGGTAACTTTTTTGATTTAGGCCTTAGTTGCCCGAAGAATTTGAAATATTAGTTTTTTCAGTCATTTTTATACATATTTCAGAAAGATAGAAGTCAAAAAGTTATTATGCTAGAACAAATTCAAAGACAGTTTTGGAATCCTTGGAACATTTCTGACAAACAAACGCGTTGTTATTTTGTATTGGAATCTTTTATTTATATATATTCGATATTTTACTACAATATATAGTAGAAGAAATTTTTGGTTTTGAACTTTGATAAAAAAAAATTAAAATATACAAATTGGAAAAATAAGGCCGTTTGTTTGTTTGAAATGTTTCAAGGATTCTAAAACTGTCTTTGTTTCCTTCCTAGCATAAAAACTCAATGACTTTTATTTTTTTGAATGTTGAAAATAAGTAACTTTACAGTACATGCCAAAAACAAATATTTTGTGTTGAAGTGTAATATAATGGAAAATTTATGTAATTGATTGCTGTTTTCATTTTATTTCGATAATCTCCATGCATAACTTCAAATTCACACTGTGAATTGCAATTCACAAAAAATAAAATTAAATAATTAATTTTTTATTTTTATAGATATTATGAAATTTTATATTTTTAGTCTGACTCTTATGAAATTTGACTATTATATGTAACCTTTGAAAAAACACAATTTAATCAATTCATTTGTTTCGATTCAGGTTTTTGACAAAATTGGACATGTTTGTTTATTACTTTTAGTTAATTTTTATTGATATTTCAAATGAATAGAACTCATGGAGTTTTTACGCTAGAACAAAACCAAAGACAGTTTTAGAATCCTTGAAGCATTGTAAACAAAGTTTAGGTTTCAAATTATTGTAAATGGCTGCTCTCCGTATGTAATAAATGTAGCGTCAAAAAAATGACTGAGGATTACAAAATTGACCTCAGTTGTGATATAAGTTTAGGAGAACTGATGTTCAACATCGATGGTGCCCTAATGAACGCTCACGTGTTGCAAATATTGGAGCTTGCAACCCTGGCAACGCTGGACCCCAGGGGTTACTCTGAATCAGCGCATAGCAGTCGTTAGTGAACGTGTTACTTGGAAAGCCCAAACATCCACCTATTACGTCACATAAAAAGCATAAATCCTTACTTTTGACTAAGTTGTTTGATCAGTCCCGAGCAAAGTATGTAAAGTATTCAAAGTATCTTGAATGATTCTGACTTCCAAGAGTATCGAGATAAGTCATTTATATCTGTTGCTGCTTTTAGGACCTCTTAGCTCCTCATGTTCAACCACACAGGTCACCGATAGCCGATAGCATAGCGTTGCAGGGTCAACATGTATATTCACAGGTCTCTTTTGCTTGCATACCAAGGCACGTTAAATGCACAAGAGATCTGGTTGACTGACTGAGAACTGAGCATCTCGACGGACTCTGGGAAACATCGGGTATTTCTTCCTGAAGAAAGATGCAGTCTACTCAGTGCACCAGAACATAGCCAGTTATTCACTGGAGCTGCGTTGACATTGACCACAATTCCAGTTCTCGCCGCTCCGCAACTACCGGCGACTACTTGCACAGCAAGAACAGGTGCAGACAAAGGCGCAATAGCGGAAGGTCGTCATAGAACAGGAAGCAGATAAAATTTCCTGTTACTTATTAGAATACTTAAATGTACTCAACTCTACGTAACAAGATTCTTCCCTAACAGGTGTTGAATTGCTGGAAACCCATTGGCATGGATTTCGTGATAAGTCTTGTATAGTAATAAAATCGTAGGCTTGGACAGAACGTATTGGTTTAATTTCATCATTTATAAGCCCCCCCAAGTTAAACTCGAATAGAATTTATGTCTCATAATGCCCGAAAACGGTCACTATGACAGTGAAATGGCCACCACCACCACGTCAACCGTCGGAAAAATCTGCGATGTCCTTACAGCCAAAAACCTCTGCAAGCAAATGGTCTAGCAGTGCTTCATATTTCATGCTTGAATCACTTGAGATGAGCTCATTTTACTGATGTTCTGCTACGGTCCAGAAAAGTTCATCACTACTCTTATTGCAGCTCATTACTGGAGCTTTGTATCGAGTCGAGCCTCGAACTTTTTGGAGATGTGCACATACTTCTGACTGAGTAAGAATTGAGATCACCATATTCCGCATGATAAAACTGGTGAGCTTAAATGCTGCATTCCGATTATTGCAGGGATTTGCTTGTATTCCCTATTTAAAATATAGAGCTTATCTCCTGAACCAGTCTCAGTATTTCTGTAACCAAGAAATGACATTTATAATGTAAGAAAATTCTATCCGACCACTAATTCGTTTTTACTGTGTGCCTTTTCATGTAAAGGAATGTTTCAGTCCATTCCTACGCTCTAAGCTAAGGACGAGAAAATTGAATGATAGTGCAACATAGAGTCGAATGATAGTGGAACGTGATTCATAATTAAATTTTTCATATTATTAACAACTTTCTTCAATTTTGAGGTATAATTTGCCTTTTAATCATGTGCAGCGCCAGTCAGTCTTTGTAGAAAATCTGAAGCTTTTCTTCGGATTCCTTTTGGGCAAACATCTTTAACGTAAATAACTCTCATAAAAATTAAGTTACAATTAAACTAAAACGTCACTAAAAATTAATTTAAATGAAAGGCGCAACCATTCGGTGTACTGTACAATAAAGTTTTCTTCTTCTCGAATACACCGAAGAATAAGCAACCTCTGCAGCTTTTGCCATAGCTTCAGCGTTGTTGCCTACCAGCCTTCCTCCGCACTTGACCACCTGCACTTCTCTTCAATTTTGATAAGCGGAAGTAAGATCTACATATACTCCTGAGTGTGGCCGGTGTCGTGGCCACTGTCTTCAGCTCGTCATCTCGCCTACATCGAGAGGGCCCTGACGGTGCCATGATCGGCTAGTCATCTCTGCCGACCTGCTGCCTCCCCGCGCTTCGCTTCTGCTTCGCCACTGGAGTTCGGCTGCTTAACTGATGTAAGTCACCTTAATGGTTAGCGCCACATTTTTACGTTAGTGACGTCAGTTACAGTTTCAAAGAACCTGCCTTACTTGCCTTTAATAAAATGGGAGATATAATTCTTGAATATTGTTGTCATTGATTAATTTAATTCTTATCACACACTAATACGGCAATTTTTACCGCAGTTTACTAATAATTAAATTTCGTGTTCTAGGTTTAGAGAAATAAAATTAATGTCTATAAATTTAATTACTATACTTAAATTAGGATTTAGCATATTTATCGAGACTTGACTTAGGCTCAAAACAGCTAATCATAGAAATTCTTTAATAATAATTACTAAATCTGAACGCAGTAGCCCTGCATTATTTTCTGTAGGACTCTTGTTAAGGACCTAATTCTCTCGTCGCTATTCTTAAATTTTACTTACGCGGTCTTTCTGACCGGTCAAATTTTGCGGCGTGACTTAAACTTAATATTGAATCAACAATTTAATTACTAAATTTTTGAGCAGTCGTTATCGACTCTATTTTCTTGTTACTAAATATTTGTTCTCCCGTGACAGTGATCGTGGCACGGTGCTGGAGGGGCGCTATGGGCGTGCTGGTGTCCCAGCTCTCCCGTCTTCCAGCCCAGTCGCGGGAAAGAAAATCGGTCATTTATGTACTAAATGAAATAAATTACACTAAACTTTCCTATCTCTGCGTCAGTGCCACGTTTCGTTGTTGTCATTCTTTCTTATGTATTATGAAATAGGCGTGTAATAGCATTTCCGAAAATTTCCCTCTAAATTTTAATGCCCCCATCATGTAAAGTCTCCCATTAGGTATTTTGAGTAAAGAGAAGCAAAATGGTATCTCGTATCTGTATGAGTAAATTAAGAACTTTTATATTCGCACTAGGGAAGTAAAAAATCGCAGTAGCTTTAAAATGGCATTCTTCCACTGCGAAATTCTCTTGCGTGCCATTCGTACAGATAACGAGCACAGGCAAACCTTCGCTGATTATTTTGTCATTCATATAACCTTTTCGTGAAATCATTCGTTTGAGTCTCGGCAATGATGAGTCTGCATTTCTTAACTAGTTACAAGGTGATGTTGATGAGCCTTCTTAGATAATTCTTGGCACTTTTATTTTGCTCTTACCCTATTGAAAATCGAGGACGGTGCACCGGTGGAATATGGTTGACAGGGCTTATTATCCGCGATTTATTGGTCATTCGGCCATTCGACCGATAAAACAACGGTACACCGCCCAATTTACGAGCATGTTATGATTGGCACTGCCATCCGTGGCCTCCCGTCCATACACCGTCTTTAATTCGCGGCATCTAGTAGCGATTCGAGGTTGACTTGGCCAAGGACGGCCATCTGGCTCAGAATCGCTGATACCGTGTTTTTCTGACACTTGTTTCTCATGCCCTCTCCCATTCAATAATTACTGCTCTGCATTTGTGGTTAATTCTCAATTGCATAAATTAATCCTTATCGCAGATCGTCAGTAGCTGCAGCAACTGGTTCTAAATGTGCACCCAAACCAAATACGGTAAATATGACTCATGCCAATAGTTTACTTCCCGTTTTAAAATATGATCAACTCTATGGTCGAGTGAAAGTGCATCAAATTGCCGAGGTGTATTGTGGAATGTTTCAATTATATTTAACTTGTTGGGATATAAATGCACAGGCGTAGCCAAATACATTTCAACAATATCATAAAATTATTATTTATGTAACGGAGGTGAATACTGTATTTCATGCTGTGATTATACATGATGGGGTTCAACAATACATGGAGAAATATTAATTCTAAACACTTCAACTGTTTGTCGTTTCATTTAAAATGATAAACATACCCAGGTAGCAAGAAATTATTAGGTCAATATTGGGTTGATAATTATTTATTGGCCTGATATTGGAATCTTGGATTACAATAATAGGCTAATAGTAAGACAATATCAAAAAAAGATATATTTATTTATTATATCAACTTGTAATTGGGACAATGTAGTAAATAGTTTTATTTCTAATAATGAACTAACAGTGTATGTATCTATGTACGATATTCACATAAGTGGAAACTATCTCATATGAATTAAAATATCGTAATTTAATAAAATTTGTAAAAATATAAATTATCATTGCCCAAACATTGGGTTGATATCGTACGCCAAGAAAACGGAGTAATTTGCATAAAATGTACCAATTAAGTTAATGAATAGTTATTTCAGTCATTAATGAGTGCAGATATATATGACAGATATCAAGAAATATGAATACGTTACAATAATATGTATATTCAGAATTACTGTATTCGCAGGTTCACAGTTCTAGTTTTTTCAGTCGTTCAATGAGTTTCGAAGGGCTAGTTTTTACAAAAAAAAATGCTAACATCGTTTGTTATGTGTTACTATAGCAATAAATGTCTATATGTACATTGAATTAAGAGGATATAAAGATATAAAGTTATTTATAAAGTCATTTATATAGATGATAGAAATGACTTAATTTCGTAATGATGGTATTGAGTAGGCCTATTCCTACCATATAACCCATTTGGCATGCATCATTCTTTGAGCAATTTTTCAAGCACGCATATACAGTATCTGCTGCTCAGATGAACGTAGCGTATGTGGTTGTTTAGTCTGATTTCACAATCCGGTATTGACATCAATCAACTGAAAGAAATCACAAATTATAGTTTTATTCAGCAAAAATAATTCAGTTGTGTGAAAAACCTATTTAATTTGTCAAAAACACATATAAAACTATTTTTGAGGGGTAATTTTAACGACAAATCGATCTATTGCTGATGCAGGATGCAGCCCTTGAGTCGGACGTCTTGTGTGCGATACGTTAAGCTCGGCCGCAGCCACGGTGCAGCATGAGTCAGGCGTGCATCGCGGTAGTTTGAATTTTGTGACTGTCTGAAGTGAATTAGTTGCTGTGCTCTTCATGTTTAGGACATTCATTGCTTAGCTATCAACAGCAAGAGGGCAGTTAATGTGAATTTGAATACATTTAAGTAACTGAAGCAAACGTGTTACCATTTTTTTGTTTCATTAGGTTTTGAACAACTATATTTTTGAAACGAAAACGTTCCCTGCGTTTCAAATTTAACCGAACTACGCGTAGATAAACAGCCTCCATACTCCTAACACACAGAGTAGTCATAATTTGTGGTACAACTCCTTGTAATTCTGTTGTTCGTGAATTAATGTTCCATAGAAATCTATATTAAGCATTCGTCATATTCGAGTTACTTAGCAGTGAAGGGCATGAATAATAGACGTGACAAACCTTGTTCTAAACGTTTTGATGACAATGGTGACCTGACACGATTGGTACAATTGCAAGTGTGGGAAGCATTGAAGAATTTATTTTTTCCAATTATTGATGTAAATGAAGTAATAAATATCGTTAATCCAGCAAGACATGGAAAATATTTGTGAAACGATTTTTTTTTTCAACATGACAAAAGTTTTACAAGGGTGACAAAAAAAGTAGTATTTGCTTGGAAGGCTTCTCATTTAAAGTGTATTTTATTGAAAGTTTTCAATTTTACAATGTGTGTAAATAACTGAAATAGTGATAGCTTTTTGAGTGATGCAGTGTGATCTCAGCGCACATATGTGAGTTCTGACTATTACATTATTTTGAGAAAACATCAATATTATTTCTTTAATTTTCTTATTTCATTAGCTAATTGATACAAGTTTTTTCAATTCTTACAAATTTTTTGATATAATAGCTTTATGTATTATACATATGTATTCTTAATTGTTGATAATAAGTGATGTTAATGTTTTTTCAACTATTATTCTCTATATTTTTAACAGTACTTCTATTTTCTTTTTTATTGTCCAGAACAGCTGAAAAACGGTTTATTCATTAAAATACTGCGCAAATACTACAAAAATGAAAAATAATTAATATGTCTTTCACAGAATTGTGAAGGAAAGATATACATCCAAGCTAGCAGTGCCTGTTAGTGAATGGCATGTATGGTACCATATTAAATTTGGAACCATAAGTTATTCATTAAGGAAGTCAGCCACAATGAGTGGGCCATGGCACCCATGATACCCTTCCGTAATACTCATTTGCAAGTGACAAAACTTTATTTGCTTACGTTCAATAAATTATATTTGCATGAACATATTGCTCTTTACAGCACTTATCAATGTAAAAATTAAATTCTTGCAAATGGGGGGGACTGACATTCAGAAATCTACCCATTGGATAAGGTTGCGCAATTGATTCATATATCTAAAATAAGGGTATATGATATTTAATATTGGTGTGCGGTTAGCATGGTATGTTAATATTGTTGCTTCTTCACCCTAGCAAAATCAGAATCACAGGTGATCTCTGTACGATGGATAAGAAACGCTCCCAGCTGCCAGTGTATGACGTCACAACCATATGTATATATGCTCGTGACGTCATACACTGGCAGCTGGGAGCGTTTTTTAAGCGATTGCGTAGAGGTGGCCACCCGTGATTTGGAGTTGATTAAGGTTGCGAAGCGAGCGATTCATTGGATGTAGAGTTGGGTTGAGGTTGATTTGAAGCTGTTCACCGACCAAAGTTGGTCGCAGTATGGGCGTATTGAGGGCGCGGTATGGTCGCGGAGACTGGACATTTGACCCTCAAATAG
This sequence comes from Morinoia aosen, assembly GCA_030386875.1. Taxonomy (NCBI): domain Eukaryota; kingdom Metazoa; phylum Arthropoda; class Malacostraca; order Amphipoda; family Talitridae; genus Morinoia; species Morinoia aosen. The sequence goes on from CM059575.1 coordinate 49,240,906, forward strand.
ACGGTAAACCAACCTCAAATCGTCCATGTTTCCACTCATATTCCACCGGTGCACCGCCCTCGATTTTCAATAGGGTAGTTTTTAATATATTTTTCATAAATATTGAGATGGTGAAGTAAAATGCTATGTTCCACTGCTCTATTATATTTACGGATGAGTTCATCAGAGGAAATTAATGGAAAAATCGAGTTGAAACATTTTAATATAGAAACAAAAGGAGAAGAAAATTAAGGTATCAAAAATGGATCTGTTTGCTACGCTGTCGCTTGTCTCTGAGACGTTATCGATAGAATGAAATTTCACAGTCTGGGCTCATCTCATGTTCAATATTATCTTATGCGTTCATATTGAAATTTTAAAAACCTAATTTTAGAACCTTTTTGGTGCAATCATCGGATATGTGATTACATAAATTTCATTTCTAACTAAACATGAGCGTACTAAATCAAAACTTTTTAGGGGGTTGACTATAGTCAAAAATAAAATTACCTCCTTATACACTGCCCCCACTCACTTCTGTCCGCAGCCATCCCTCTCGCCACGTCCACAGTCAGACCCCTCTCATACAAAGCACGTCGCACCCCATCCATCCAACTCATCCGTGGTCTACCTCGCGCTTGAAGACCACTCACTTCCGACATATATATCTTTTTCACCAGCCGCTCAACATTCATTCTTTCAACATGCCCAAACCATCCAAACACTCTTTCATCCACTCGCCTGCTCAACTTTTTGATAACACCCGTCTGCCCTAACCAACTCATTCCTGATCCTATCTCTTCTAGTTACTCCATACATGCTCCTCAAACACATCCAACTTCCTCCTCTCAGCTGCTCTCAACTCCCAGGACTCTGCTCCATACAACAAAACTGGCACAATCAAACTTTCATACAGTCCCCTCTTAGCATTCATACTCAAACTCCTGCATTCAAAAACTTTCCTCATTGCACCCAATGTCTTACAACCTTCACTCACTCGATGCTTCACTTCTACTTCCATACTATCCTTAACAGTCACATCCGACCCAAGGTACCTAAAATGCTCAACCTCCTCTAAAACTTCCCCATTCAACCTCACATCCAAAGTTCCAAACACTCCACCTCTTGAACATCTCATCACCTTACTTTTATTCACATTTACCATCAATTTCCGCCTTTCGCACACTCTACCAAACTCTGCAACCAGTCTCCTCAGTTTTTCCTCTGAATCAGCCACAAGCGCTGTATCATCTGCAAACAACAGCTGACACACTTCCCAATACATACCATTTCGTCCCACCAACTGCGCACCTTTTCCCAACACTCTGGCATTCACTTCTCTCACCACACCATCCATAAACAAATTAAACAACCACGGCGACATCACACATCCCTGTCTCACACCTGTCACAACTGGGAACCATTCACTCACCTCATTCCCTACTCTCACACATGCTCTGCTATCAATGTAGAAACTCTTGATCGCATTCAACAGTCTCCCACCCACTCCATACAAACTTACAACTTGCCATAGAGCCTCGCGATCCACTCTGTCATACGCCTTCTCTAGATCCATAAATGCCCAATATACATCCTTTCCCTTTAATAAGTATTTTTCATTCACCTGCCTCACAGCAAACATTTGATCCACACATCCTCTACCACACCTAAAACCACACTGTTCTTCAGCAAGCACACTATCCGTCAACACTCTCACTCTTCCAATTAACACTCTTCCATACAGCTTCCCAACGACACTCAGTAGACTTATACCCCTAGAATTACTGCACTCATACCTGTCACCTTTCCCCTTGTACAACGGAACTACGCACGCGCTACTCCAATCAACCGGCACTTTACTAGCCTCGAAACACACATTTAATAAACGCACCAACCATTCTATAACCACATTTCCTCCTTTCTTTAGACATTCAACCGTGCTGCCATCCAAACCTGGAGCTTTCCCATTTTTCATTTCATCCAACGAACATCTCACCTCTGCACTTCTTATTCGACTTCTATTCACTTCACCAAGCACAGGCATTCTAACATCACTTCCAACAGCTACTACTCTCGCAATCCTATCATCCCTCACGTTCAGCAGTTCATCAAAATACTCCGCCCATCTCTTTCTAATTTTATTTTTGACGCGTTACTGGAAGCTGCCCGCGTGTGATGGGGTTGACCTGTCATGTGCGGGGGGGGAGGGGCTGCACTCAATGAAGCGGTCGGGGTAAACCAGCTGTGGCTGTCGGGCCTGACTGTGGAAGGTGGTTGCGCTGGGCTGCTGCTGATCCTGGCAGTTTCAGGTGCGGCAAGTGCTGCCTCTCTCGCCTCCTAGTGACTAAGTGTGGTGATTGTGGCCTGCTGTCGGCTACCCTCCCATAGGGAGGATAAGCCCGGTATATGTATGACTATAGTCAACTTGACGAGAAACTAATGCCTAAACTCAATGTATCCTGGCACAAGGCCTAAAATGACTAAACACACGACGATGTTGGATACTTATTTTCATAGAAATTCCCTTCTTTAGCTGAACCATTTGAGCCACTTGTAATTATGACTCCCAAGCAGGGTTGGTATTTAAATACCCACCCAAAAAACACAAAATGAAAGCAAACAACACCTCAAGAAACAAAAAAAAACCGTCTGGCGTTTTTTTAATTTAAAGTCACATGTGATTGCACAAATTTGTGAGAAAGGCACCATACAGGTTTTATTATTTTCCTTTTGTTCGCTTCAATTTCAACATTATTTTATCGAATCTAATTTGAACCATAATTTCTTCCTTTGGGTTGTACAACACAATTTGTACCATCATATGAAAGTCTCTGCTGACAGTGGTAGGTCTTAATTGCATCATCTTAGAGATCAGCATTTGGTCTCAATTTTTTTAATACTTTAAAGAGCATTTGAGCTTTCCTTGCTCCAAACCTATACCAAACATATAATATTGTCGCAGACAATGCGACTGGGGGTTTGGTTTGGCGGTATGTATCCAAGTCGCATCACAGAGCAGAACTTGTGAAACTCTTTAGTGTCTGTTAACTGAAATGAATATTTGTACTAAAGGAAAATATTTTTAGTTGAGCATCTATTTTTTTTTGTCTTCTTCAGTAGTGCAAAGGAACTCAAAAGTCTCACTCCGTTTCACTGGTGGTGGTGCAGTTGACTTCACTACAGTGGGTGCTAATGCAGAAGAGAAGGAAATTGACAGCCAACTGATGCCACTAACATCGGTCATTGCAAAGCTACATCTTGAGTCAGCAGGGCTAACTGTGTTCAATGCTAGCTCTGCTGTGACTCTTCTTCCCACTCTGGTGTTTGTTCTGGCTATTTTCTCCTAACATTTTTCAAAATCATTTTGCCCCTTCACGCTCTTGTTGCTTATTTTGTTATAGAAAAAGATACGACTAACTTTTGTTGTGTTTCCTATTTCATTTACATGACTCCAGTGAGCTATTTTTTTCTGTCACAAGCTAAAGGCGTTGCTGATGTATTAATTAATCACCAACAGTGTAAGATCTTTAGGCAACGGAACGCATCAATTAGGGGTTATTTAGATGTAGGCCTACGGTAACCAACTTTAATAACCTAAGCACACAGAACACAGATCAAAGTAGTTACTTAGTTATAATTATTTTATAATAAGAATTTTGAAGGCCCTAAGAAAAAACTGATCAGCAAACACTAGCAGTCAAACACTTATGAACTGTGGAATACAACTCAGTGCTTTTCACTCCAAGCGTCACCATCTCTTGCAGACAGTAAGCCAGCCAGCCTAACGAGTTAGGGCAGGTGCAGACCCTGCTATCTTATATTGTAGACAGAAAACTAGAAGGCCTAAAGAGCTAATGCAGATGCTGAGTCTGCAGTATCATATTACACTCGACACTAACAGCATGACTGAGTCTGAAAATCAGAAATTTACAGGGTACCAAATCTTACTCCTCATAGGTTGGCAGCTACTGCTGTTGACTGGAGTAGCTTAAGCTATATTCACACTGTACACTCAAATCATTAATGCATACATAGAATAAATACTTTTGAGAAAAATTCAGGACACCGTAATCCAATAAAAAACAAAAGAACAATATAACCCAATAAAACCCAATAAAAGCCTAAAAAAACAGGTAAGCTAAGTTTTTATTAAACTGGGAGTTTTCCTATCCTCTCAGGTGATGTTTTGGGCTGTAGAATATATCCCGTTTGTTTGAATTATTTTTTGTTGATAGAACTCGTTTCCAACACATGTTTCATAACCATAGCTCAAATGTATTTCTCATATCTTGTGTTAACCTAATTCTAAAAGGATATGGAGAATTCTGACATTCCCCATTGCCCTGAGAGATACTTAGCAGTTAAAACTTTAGTACCTTTGCAGCTTGGCTCGTGCCAGATGAGGTGGGAGCTGCTTAACGGAGAGTCAACAACAGCTTCATTCGATTCCTATTGAGTCTTGGGGTTGATCCCTTTTATTGTAGAGGTACCGTTTGGTATCTCTTGCTTTTTTGTTCCTTTATTTAAGTTGCGACTTCCTAGCTATGGTGGTGACCTTTAGTCGCGATCTCAGCGGTTATCAATCCCGAGAGTAAAGGCGTTCCGCAGTCGTGGGTGCCGGCGCTCGGTGTTCAGCCGTGGCAAGTCCTCAAGCGCGTGTCCCGGTGGATCGCTTCTTCACTTATTCTCTCTATTTCCTAAAGCCATCTTTGCTTCTATTTCCTATGAATTAATCACCTTGTCCTATTGCTCTGATAGATAACCTTGCCATAGTTAATTGTATGACTGTGCGTGTGAGTGATCTTGTTAAGCTACCTTAAATTTCTTGAACTATGAAATCCTTAACCTTAAATATCTTCGATATCTTAATACTATGATACCTTAAATTCTTATAACCTAAATCTATTTCGAGCTTGCTTGGAATGGGCCCTTAACCTTTTCCCTTACTTAATTAGCCTACCTGGAGCCTAACTGAAAGACGGCTTACCGGCTGTCTAACTCTCCAGGTAGTGCTATTGACTCTTAAACCTAATTCTATTTCCTAACTTTGCTCTTAGTTGAGCCTTTTTCTTCACGTTTACCATCTTTCTAACTCTACGAGTGGCTTCCACACTGAGGCATAATTAAACTCAGGTTAGCATATGAAATAGTCCTGCTATAATGTTCCTGTTTGCTGCAAAATCATTATGAATAACTTCTTACTCCATTGACTTCTTCATTGCATTAATTCATTTGTTTCATTTTTCTAGTATCTCCGTCTTCGGGCTCCAAAAGCCCAGCTTGAGGCAGCTCTACCGGGAACGTTGCGGGACTGCTGGTTTTAATTCTGCGCTGCGATCTCAGAGGAAGCTGTCATTTCGGTTGTGCGGTACTGGCTACCCGGGCTGTTGATCGGCCTACTGAGCTGCGTTAAACTACTGGCGATTATCGGGGCCGTGCGGCTTGAATGTTGCCTGCTGGGCGAACGGCCAGTCCTCTGGAGGGCCACGCCGCAAGCTGATTAGGATCGCCGCTGAAGAATGCAAGGTTTCGCGCCTTCGTAGTGGAAACAGTGCTGCTGCGTTTTTAGCCACCATGCAAGGAGTCGCCATTTTTGTTAATTTATAGGGATCGCCTTTCTTTCGTTTATCTAGGTTAAGCCTAGATCCTTCGTTCCTGAACCTTGTTGATGTTAATTAGAACTTATGTAAGTTTGTAATCTTACACGCTGAGCAGGCGTTAGTCCTAAGATTTGTCCTAGTGGATTAATTCTTGTTCCTGGCTCGTGAACCTACGATCCTGATGTTCGGCCTATTGAATGGTTCGTAACATCTAAATTTACTGCTACTTGCAGCGTCCAATAAAACTTTTTTGCTGTCATTCCCTGTTTACCATTGAACCTATTTGTGTGGATTCTCCACAAGGATGAATTTGGAATTTTTTTAAGTCTATCCACATATTTGTGTGTGTACAGTCGAAAAATAATAAACATTCATTATGCACTGAATCATCGTTCTGGTTTTACTATTTTTTATTTCTGTTCCAAGATTTTATTGAATGTATGATTACATAATTTCGTCATTTACTTCTCCTTCGTTATTATTCGAGGTATAACATCATACTTTGCTAATTTACATCTGAATTCATAAAGATAAAACAATAATGTTCAAATCGCTAGGATGTACATACAACTGACGAACATGTTCTTGTTCGTACTTCTTAAGATCATAAGTTTGACATCATTCTGAGAAGTTGATATATGAATTGGACATCATTACAGCTAAAAGTATCGACATTTAGTTTTCAGCCTAATTGTTTGCAAAGTTTTCTCAGCATCGTGTTGCATGGTACTATCAATGATTGGAATGCAACATGTAATTTACCATAGAAACGCTATGACAATACTGAGGAAGAGCAGTGTAGATGTATACTGACTGAAAGTTTAGTACAATAGAATCCTCGCATGCTCTGGCTAGTCTGATGAGGGAAGGCAGCAAATAGATCTGGGTGACGATTTAAATCTCTCAAACATTTTGAATGCAACTTCTGATCATTGATGATTAATCGGCCTGATATCAAACAATTCTCAGTTCGTGTAATTCTCTCGTTAAAAACGTTAATTAACTTATGCACAATTTTCTCGTTATTCGAGTCGCCTTTACTCCAATTCCCTGTAAATATATGACGTTTATTTTGAGGAAAAGACGAGAAATTTTTCCGATGTTAACAATCCCTTATGATAAGCTCAGCAACGGAAATGTTGAATAAGAAATCATTTGAATTCATGAGACGAGTAACTTTAACATCACCAAATGAGCGCATCAACTCAAATCGTACGCGACTAAAGTACGAGTATGTCTCATAAGGATAAAAATTTCGTCTCGTGTGGTAATGTGGTACCACCCACTGATAAGAGCCACCGCGAAGCGTTGGAATAGAGAGAACTGTAAGGAGAGAAGCAAAGCTTTTATGAACGCAGTGTAGAAAGACGCATTAGTGAGTGGAGCAAGTCTAGTGATTTGAATGTAAAGAAAAAGAATCAAACTTCGATGGTGAGGAGAACCGTACAAGTCGAAGTGAAGGGATACGAGTGGGAGGCTTGCCGGCTAACGCGTCATGAAAAAATCGCGTGAAAAATTAGCAAAACGGAGTTTTGGAAAACGGAGACACTCGCATTGAGCTGTTCATACGGTGAAGAGTTTTAAGATTTTTTAATGTACTAACTTCGTTGTTGTAGATGCGATTATGAAAGATGGATTGTTTGCTCTGGAGACGTTAAATTAGGAGCAAAAAGAGACGTGGTAAGTATAAAGTAAATGGGTTTATATGTTGGAAGAAGAAGAAGACTTGTTTTTCAAATATGAGAGGTGAAAAATTTGCACGTTTTCTTTCTAGTGTAGAACGATAGTGGGTTTGAGTAATGCGTGTTTTCACATTTCGTGACGGTGCAGTGAATTCATGTAAATGATGAGGCGCAAAACGCTACACTTAAGTGTTCCCTATTAACACTGCAGGTGACTTAACTTAATTACTTGTTGCAGAGAAGGAATATTTAATTTATTACATAGTCCCTAAATCTGGTGTATATATTTCAACCTACAAATAACTTTACGTTCGTTCAAATCACAATATTGTTCAAACTTTAAGTTATACTTTTTTATTCCATCCAAAATACAGTCACGAATTGTTACCAAATATTTACATAGTTGAAATAATATTTGGGATCGTTCTCGATTGCTTTAGAATAACTCAGTTTTCGCAAAAAGCTAGCAATTGATCCGAAAACAATTTGTTATTTACTAGAGCGGACTTGTTCCGTTGTCTGTCCGCTGTCAGGTGCAAGAGCTCAGTTGACCGAGCGGCGAGCGCGGAAAGCGCGTCCATCTTTGCAACGGAGTTTTGTGTTGCGTAATTGGTCCCTTTGGTGCCATCTGTTGCGGTTCTCTGAAGTGCAGCGGCTTCCCAAACTAAATTAGCGCACGCTTCTTCCGCAGCCCTACGAGTGCTCGCCCTTTTGTTCATCCCAACGCGAGAGTGATGGATTCGTATCAGAGAAACATTTTAGAGCCGTGGCAGAACAATGGAATAAAATAGAGTAAGTCTTGCTCGACCGTGGGGAATTTGAGTTACATTTAAACATAGGATGTATTTTTCAATTTCAAATATAATTTGTACATCTATATGTGCCTATTTCGTTTGTCTCAGATTGCAGAGAAATGTTTTTAAATGGTTTTCTTGAAAAATGCTTTGAGGTGGTGAACTGCCTTCATTATCACTATGGTGATGATAAATAATAGTAGTTTTAGAATTAATTTTTTTCATCTATCTCCACTTCAATGTTCAGTGACATTCGTAAATAAGAATAGAAGCTGGCAGATGTCCTATAAACGCTCATTCAAACATCATCTCCAGCACTTTCTACATGCAAATTCGGCCGTCACGTGGATGAAGTAAAAAAGGAAAAGAGGGCTAAGGATCATCGAAAATATTAATATTCTACGTATTACATTAATGTATAATAAACCCATCTTCACTGAGATGGGCTTATTGTCTGTAACGTACATTAACCTTCATCGAACTTCTATGTTAATATACTGTTAGAGGAACGCTCAGTGAAACCTATTGAGAGTTAAATACATTCTTCCAGTGACTTGCCTAAAAACACAGTGGCAAACCTATTGCCGAAACAGCATTGAGAGAATATTGAACAGTTCGTGGATTTCGTCTGAGCTTATGAAAACATGTGAATGACGACTGCTGCAGGATGTATATTGGTCGGTTTATTTTAACAATCGTAGTAGTGTCTGAATTACTGTAGGCGTAGTGATACATTATGATACTCCTTAACACTATGAGAACTTCTACTCTAAAACCTCTGCTAATTTTCAAGCATTATATCTGCCATTCAAGTTTGTGAGACCTTTTAGGCTGTCACTATTTCTTTAGAAGTAGTGACAGCCTAAAAGAAAACCTACAGGTGTGCAGTTTGATTTAAAATATAGGGGTAATATTGGCGAGTGTTATTTCATTAGATTTGGAAAATGTTAACACAATTTTATATAGGAACTTGAATAGGCTAGAAAAAACACATCGCATCAAATGCTGGCAATGAAAAAATCCTCAAATTTTATGCGTGATGCAGCAAGAAAAATTTTCGAAAGAGCAGAATAAACTAACCTAAATTTCACCTTCACTCTCTAAGCCATATTTCGTTCTTCACAATATTGTGCAGGCTCGTGGCAGTTCCTTCGCTTCGCATCCGCCTTGAATGTATGTACCTAAGTCGTGCTCCTGTACCTGAAGACTAAAACAATGAGAGTGATTGTTTGAAACACCATCACACGAGCAGACTAGCCCAATTTCGAGAGACTACCATGGCAGACCCAGGTTGAAGATGCAGAAGTCCATTAATCGTAGAGAAAACTTTCCTGCACTCTTTACATCATGATGTGGCGTGCGTCACAAAATTTTTCATTCCTTCAGGGAGGATTTCATGTCATCAATTCATTTTCGTAATCTCATACATCCTTTTCTGAAATTCTGCTCTGCCGACCATTGGGTAAAAAGTTCATCCCGTAGGCTTTTGTGAAGTTTCCGGCGTCAATTGAAGCCTCCCGAGGCGTGAAAATAAAAGACGAAGTAAATAGTCTCTTGTCAGGCAGCATTTCTCATAAGGAAGCTCACACTTGAAACGCTGGGCTCCGCAATTTTGCACTTGACCTGAATGAAAAATACTAGAACTGAGTCGTTGGTGCTGTGCATAAAAATTGAATTAACGCTTTCGCATGGTCGCTCTAATTCTGTAGTAAAAATCAATGTCCCGTTTACACATTACCGTAACCCTCAATTTTTCCCACTCATTGCTGAAATCATTCGGGGCAAACCTGAAGATTGCTGATAATACCGAGAAGGCCAGATGAGACCTCCCTCCATCTCGACACCTCTCATCAAAAACCATAGGAGATTATCATTATCATTAATTTGTTGACTATATTCTAGAGATATGTTCTACCTGAACATGAAGCCAAAAGTAGCTTCATAACAGTGCCAGCTGAGTATCAATGCCAGTTTAAGAATATTTTGAAAATTGAAATAACATAAAAATTGATTATCTGCCTCATCACATTTTCTGCAAGTTTCGTTATGATCGGTGTATGTGCTGAAGAGCATGGAGAGGCATATACGTCAACATTTCGCCGATATTCTGATCCTAAGACTAACGTTTGACATAAAATGTTCGTTTGTTGTAGAAAATTATTTTACTTTCTTTCACTTGCGTTCAGTTACGCGACCACGCAAGTATTCATAGAACTTAATATTCTGGTTAAAGTTTATGTGGATTAATGATTGCCAATTTCTTAGAGTTAGAGTTACCTCGATACTTGAACATCGAGGAGCATTTTGAGGTATTTTTATGACCAAAAAGGCTCTTGATTACAGGAAGATGGAAGCAAACTTTCTTTCAACACTTAATTAAATGATAGGTGAAGCTTATTGCACAATAATCATATTACGCGGAAAAATACGACGTTCAGTAGGTTAAAATGTATAAATGTTGTCTAATATTTTAAACACGTTCCTAGAAAATGCAGAAAAAGGCTTTGAAGGCTAATATGAACCGCTAGTGATTTTCGGAGCTGGTGATCTTCAGCAGCTCGGTACAATCGTATAGTTTTGTGAAGGCACGAGGGCACTAGTGAAAATTGTGTGGTCAGCACCAGTTATGGGAGTTTTTACAGAGGAGTGTGTGCTTGCCAGAGTTTAGTTACTCGCACAAGTAATAAATTTCATTTTAGGCTCAACCCAGGTAGGGGTGAAATAGAGTAAAGTAAACAATTCATTCTAACAGATCGTTTCTCCCTTAGTAAAACAAATCATCAGTAGCTCAAGGTGTTAAAATCGAATTTCCGCATAATGTATCGGTTTTTCATTGAAGTAGCCTGAAATAGGTGTCTGATATTTTGTTTAGATTTAGAAACGCGAGAACCTTCAATTCAGAGACGTGGGTAGCTAGAAGTATGCATTTTTTCGCAAATGCTGAGTTGCGTTGGGTCACCAGAGATTTTCGAAACTTTCAGTCCGTAGCTAAGTCACAAGAAATATGAAAGAATTGAAAGACATTATTTTGTCTCTAATGAATCTGTGACTGTGAACTTTTCGTGAAGTGCGGAATGACAAGAAACATTTATCACGGCTAAAAACCCTTGATCAATGTTAAGCAAATTTACATACATCACTCACGAATACCTAGATGAAATGTATACATAAGATCACTGGAACACATCGAATATTGCAATTGTATGAATTTTTAAAATGAAATTGGATTGCCCCCGTAAAAATTAAAAAAAAAGATTTCTATAAGTCATGCTAATAATGTTACTGTAGATTTTAGACCAATGATTGATCTATAAAAACCAGACTACGACGTTTACGATGCGTTTCTGTTGTAGCTAATGGAAATACCGTACACTCTTACCGCGATTGAGCTATGCCAAAAAATTCTGCTCCAACTAAAAATAATTGGGAGTTGATCCAAATTCAGAATCTTAAATTTTATTCAATTATTTGGTTATTATGCTCTCTAAGGAATGGTATTTTCATCGTTGAGGTGCCTCAATATTTTCTGCAAGGTTTAACCACAGGGGCCATTCCTGTCGAATAGTCGAAGGGAATATACTCTTAGTTCTTACCAATTATTTTGAGATCGACAGACGTATAGGAACTACCCGAAATTTACTGAAAAAAGTAAAGGTATAATTCCATAAAAGTATTCGATATTTTTCGATTTCACATCTACTGTGAGGTAAAGAATTCCAGTTTTGTTGACACTTTCAGATTTTTCAATTTTTCTTATTACTAGACTTGATTAATGTGTCTGTGTATCTCTTAAAACATTTTCATAGATAAGGCACTTGCACATGAAGTACAAGAATGTTCAAGATTGTTTTGGGTTATTCATAAAAAATGTCCATATCAGGTCTTTATTTAAACCGAGATTATGAGTGCTTTGAAGGATTAACGACAAAAATAAGCAAAAGGATACGAACGTTCAATGGTGAAGGAAACCAATCATCTGACTCATCGTCAAAAACATTTCATTCGCCACTGGTGTGCCAAATGGACTCCTTTTCGCCGCCAAACTTTAACAGATCATACTGTTGGCGCTATCACTGATTTAATAAATGTTTACGTTTCTGTTTTTGGACAGAAAACAATCTTCAGTTTTAGGTAGCAAGCAATTCAATCGATAACCTTAAGCAAGAAATGGAACAATCTCTTTCTTCGCTGATTATTTTAGCCGCATGGGAATAATTTCACCACGTGCCAAGTAAAAATTGAATCAATTTTGGCAAATTTTGGCACTGAAGAATAATGTTGCTAAAACTGAAAAACCTGTCTTATATTAGAAGATTAAAAATACTAGCAACATGTGCAAATACTCTCCTACATGTACTTTAAGTCTAATAAGATATCATGACCGTAAGCTTTGAAGCAAAAAGTAGAGTGAAATAGAGATTTATAGAAAAGATTTGAAGCGAAAGGTCCCTCTGATTTGTTCAGCCTCACGAACGAAAATTTTTGGAAACGGAGAAATCACGTATTAACTTCGTATATAAAAAGGTGGCAGACAATTTCTCAAAAAGAAACTTATCTAATCCACTTCATTCCAATATATAATTCATTCTGAAGGTACGTGTTCTGTTGTATAGATTTTATTAGCGTATCATTCGAAACGCTACATTTCAATGACAGAAAATATCGAGAGAAGGACTTCAACCATGCAGAACGTGTGCGACAACGTCATTCTCGCTATAAGCACGCAACAGAACCAGATGAATAAAACAGCTTTACCTGTCCATTATGATGAAACGATCAATTAGCGATATGAACATCAGCAATTAGGCCTCTGATCACAGGCTGTCAAACGCTCTTTGATTTTAGATTAAATTTAGACTGTTTTTACGCGGAGAATGTACTTTATATACATTTGAAAATTGACAGAAATCGTGTTTAGCGACGAGAACATGAATAATAAGTACTATTTAGTGACTCAAACTATGTGCAGACCACACATAAGCTGCTAAAAATTGTCTGGTAAATTTTTTTTGACGTACTCGTATGTGTGGCTTCAGCTCTGTCCCAGCGCTCGCCACTTACTGATTTTTTCATAAATAGCATGCCATGCAGTGATGACTAATTTTACGAGTACATGACTAAAGAGAACGAGTTCTGAGATTGAAAACATCTATTCAGTTCGCCAACTGAGCATTTTTGTAACAAAATCCAGGTTGTTTTTTTCGAGCCATACCCTTGTTTATTCCCTAAATTTTTAGTGTACTCAAAGCCCTGTGTCGTGATATAATGAGTTAATTTCGAAAAAATATAACATGGACCTTGTACACTGTGCATAACTCTGCCTGCATTTCAGCAGGGAAAGAGATTTGACCACTCGAATTCATTTTCATACAGTATTTAAATCAACTTTTCAGTTTCTTACTGCAAATTTAAAATTTCATATCGACTAAGAAATAATAAGAATTTGCTGAATCCCTGTTTTGATCCCCGAAGATATTAATTTATCATACATTTGCTGACCGTATTAAAGTTTGAATTAAGGGGAGAAGTCATCAAATAAAGATGAAGAATATATGATCGTAGACTAAGAAAAAACTTTTTACACGTACATACAAGCAAGGCATGGAATTAGACATGAAACTTAACTAGTTGAAAACGGGGAGACTATGTCATCCTGATGATGGCGATAATCGAACTTGAGTATTAAAACAGTATCACGTACACTGAGAAACTTGATTGGAAAACCTACTAACGGTATTGTTCTCAGGTAATTTGCTCTACAAGTGTATCGGGTAATTTTTGAAACGCAGTTGTCCTTCTCTCAACTCACTCTTACATCCACTCGTTGCCTGAAACTTTGTTGACCTACTAAATGGTGACCTATGAAATCTTCATCTTAAGCAGAGCTTAAACAACAAAATACATACGCAATAGATGGGACGGGATAAGTGTTTCGTAAGCGTGGCCTAATAATGTATTTTAAAGTCATTCGCGTGCACGCAAAAATAATTACAAAAAGATGTTCCTTCACGTATGTAAACCACGTAAAATTACAAATTATATACTTGCACTAGTATATGGGATGTTTGTATTAACACATTGATGAACACAAACCTCCCTGTTTTCAAAAAAAACTTTAAAAAACCATCTGCCAAGAATATCAAGAATAAACACAAAACCAACAAGAAAATACTTTAGTTGCTTGAAACGCCATCACACTCAATCTCCGTCAAAGAATTCAGCACAATTAGAATATTTTCTGAACAAATTAAGAGTCAAGATAATCAAACTCGTGAAATTGAATATTTCTACAACATGCACGTTCTATTTCTGAATTTCCCTTTCAAACAGGCGTGATGTATTGAATTCTGCTCTCTCAATTTCCAAACGCGCTCTGTCACCTCGAATCTTTTCTGAGAGAACGATTCTAAATTGCAACTAAATGGCGGGTAAACATTTACCCATTCAAATATCCATGAAAACAGCGAAATCGAAAGAATGACTGGTGAAGCCTGCATGAAAAATAACAACTTTTTTGTAAAAAACAGTGCTTTCGACTTTAAATTCCTCTCATGGAAAGCGACATGCAGAGCAACTCATTCGAACAAATAATTCTTGAAATTGCTTGCATTTTTTAAAATGGTTCTCGCCTTCAAGTTGATGGTAATTAGCAGAGTGCAGAGAAAAAATTCAAACTTCGCAAATAACTTTTAGTTCTTGGCTTTCGATTATTTAGTTTTATTTGCAGTTAGTTGTTGAGACTTCGAAAAATAATAAGGCCCCCATGATTTTGAGAGCTCAGATCTCTGATGGAAACGGGTTCAGATTGAAAATTAATTAAACGCTGTCTCTTCAGAAGACAAGGGGAACGGAGCAATATTCAATCCCATATCCGTCCCTTGCTCATTTTTCCGAAATTCTGAAGCTGCAGAAGTCAGCGAAGCTCATAACAACTCCCGATTGAAGTTTCAACTTCAATGAATCGATAAGCGCCGCTTCGGCATTTTATATTCTGAATTTGTTACTTAATCGACACGACGACTTTTCCACTTGAACAAATTTAGAATCGAGCTCCTCCAACAAATTCCAATCGAGACCAAGTCGACAGGGACTAAGTTGAAACATTTTTGAAGTCTAGATTTACCTTTGTGTGCTGTATAGCGTGAGTAATATCATCGTAGTTAGATCAGTGTGGTTTAAGTCAGGCTGATATTCTCTCACGTAATTTTGCATCGTTGTTTATAACAGCAGCTAATATCTATTAAATTTCTTTCGAACCCATGGGGGTATTTTTGTGCCTATGAGCATAATCGCGATACTCTGTTATTAAATCTTTGATACTAGTAAATCGCATATGGAATTTTACAAATGCAATATAACAGATGAAATATGCAAAATGCACTATGCATATGCACGATATCATTGCATATATGCTGTAATACGAATGGTGTAATTTGATTTTTTTAAATGTAAAACTGCAAATTTGTTCCCTGATCCAGATATTTTGTACGTTGAAGGGATCACTCGCATACACACTATCAGTTATTAAAGCAACATCTCAAGTTTTACCCGGTGCGCTGTGTTCAGTACCTGATGCCCAGGTTTTCTTCTTGACCTGTTCTTCAGTTAAATTTGGTTCATACATAAAATAAAATAGAGATGTGAATATAGATACTGAATTCAATGGAGTTTGAAGTTTTTAAGAATTACATGGTGTAATAGTTTTTCAACTCCTAGTGATAGTTTTCTTGTTTTGTTCTACACATAGGCCTCCTTATACGTACAGTGTTAAAGTGGAAATGTAACTGTGAAGTTTGTATCAATTCCCGAAACATATGCGTTTAGTGAATTAATAATAAATACCGTTGTTGTGCTCTGCTTATTCATAAAAAATGAGAAAGAACTCAATAAGGTAATCCCTCGATTTCCGAATATGCCACAAATTCCCAAAATTTGCATTATCATAGTGATTTAGCTTCCTGGACGTACATAAGGACAATCAAATCTGCAATTGACAGTTAGTGATCATATGCTGACTTGAATATTCATGCACTTTTTGGTTATTCAAAACCTAATGCAAATGTTTGGTATTCGTGGGATGTCCAAAATGAGGGGCATTACCTAGAGGAAGATTATGAGAACTTTTTTATAACTTTTTCATTAATTTTTGAATTGAAATTTACAGATGTATGGGATAATATGTTGATGAATGAAGAAATGAAAAAATTTACTACAGTATTCTAATGATTACCATAATTTATTAGTTACGCCATCCCAAAGTACCACAAAGTGTAAGGAATGATACTTTCAAGAATGAATTCCCGGAATATGACTTACAGGACGTAAATCTGTGTTGTACTTATTGCCGGAAAACTGTAAGTTTGTCATGCATTATATTATGAGAGTATACACTGTTATTGTCAAAATATCTGCTGCTACTTCATAGATATGAATAACGAAGATAATACTTTTAGTTTAGCACAAATTTAGCCGATATTGACCCATTTTCAACTACGATAAAATCACCGAAAGCTGGTAGCTTAAGCTCCATGTCTCATTTAACGTACGAAACCAACTTTTAGTGCTCGCCGTGGCCGAGTGGTTGAGGACGAACCCTTCCGTGAAGGCGTCAAGGGTTCGAATCCCAGCGCTGGGCGGCGATTTTCCCCGTTGGGTAAAAGGAAAACTCAAACACAATACCCCATTCTGCCCAGATATCTGACATGGGTACCGGCTCGACCGGGGAGTAACCGTCATGGTGTTAGGTATACGGCATTTGAAAAACCAATGTACAAGATGATATTTATCATGCTTAATTGATTGGAATAAAGCATCCTTTTATCCAGATTGCTAGCACGAGAAGATCTTTCCATGATTAAGGAAGTCAACTCTACTTTCCATGGCTATCCTGTTGAGGAACGAAGACCAACCAACCAAATTTGTTGACCAACGAAGTAGCTGGTCAACTCTCTCCATCTGACATTGAGAATCTTGAATTTGCTCCCCTGGTGTCGTACGACGTAGAAAGTGTGTTTTCGCAATACAAAAGTATTCTTGCCGATTAGCGAAGAGTGTCCAAGTTGAAAACATTAAAAAGTACATTATTGTTATATGTAGCCATATACGTTAAACCTTGTTTTACTTTGAAATCTTACGAAATTCTATTTTCATGTTTTCTTCATTAATTGCAAATTCTCGATATTGTAAATATTGAACACTATTCTAATGAATTATCAATTACTAGAGCTGTGACAATGTGCACATGCATATCTGCATGCGCATATGAAGTCATGAGCGCATAAAATATGCGCCTTCACGTTACATATATGCGATTGCGACGTGTCGTATGCACAGCACTCGCATTCATATGTAAACAATATGCGATCAAGTCTTGCATATGCACGGCTGAATGATCGACTTCAGTTAATTGAAACTTGTTCGATATTGTAAATATTGAACTCTAAGGTAAAGATTCACTACAATAGTGTACAAAATTTACAATATCGAGCATTTGCAACCAATGAAGAAAACATGAAAATAGGATTTCGTAAGATTTTAAAGTAAAACAAAATTTAACGTATGTAGTTACATTTAATACTAATGTACTCTTTAAATGTTTTCAAATAGGACACTTTCTCTTATCGGCATGAATACTTTTGTATTGCGACAACACTCTTTGTACATCTACGACGCCAGAGGAGCAAATTAAGATTCTCCATGTCAGATGGAAAGTGTTGACAGACTACTTCGTTGGACAACAAATTTGATTGGTTGGTCTTCGTTCTTCAACAGGATAGCCATGCAAAATAGAGTTGACATACTTAATCCTGGGGAAGATCTTCTCATGCTATAAATCTAGAAAAAAAACTTTATTCCAATCAAGTAAGCATGATAAATATCATCTTGTCATTGGTTTTTCAAATACCGTATAACTATCACCAGGACGGTTACTCCCATATCGAGCCGGTACCCATATCAGATATCTGGGTAGAGTGGGGTATTGTGTTTGAGCTTTCCTTTTACCCAACGAGGAAAATCGCCGAGCAGTGCCGGGATTCGAACCCTTGACACTTTCAGGGAAGGGTGCGTTCTCAACCACTCGGCCACGTCGAGCACTAAAAGTTGGTTTCGTACGTTAAATGAGACATGGAGGTTAAATTACGAGTTCGGTGATTTTATCGTAGATGGAAACGGGTCAATATCGGTTAACTCTATGCTGAACCAAAAGGATTTTCTTTGTTATTCATATCTATGAAGTCGCAGCAGATATTTTGACAATAACAGTGTATACTCTCATAATATATTGCATGACAAACTTACAGTTTTCCGGCAATAAGTCCACAACAGATTTCCGTCCCGAAAGTCATATTCTGGGAATTCATTCTTGAAAGTATCATTCCTTGCACTTTGTGGCACTTTGGGATGGCGTAACGAATAAATATTGGTAATCATTAGAATACTAAAAGAAATTTCTTCATTTCTTCATTCATAAAAATATTATCCAATACATCTGTAAATTTCAATACAAAAATTAAGAAAAGTTATAAAAGAGTTCTCATAATCTTCCTCTAGGTAATGCCCCTCATTCTGGAAGTCCCACGAATACCAAACATTTGCGTTAGGTTTTGAATAACCAAATATTGCAGGAATATTAAAATCAGCATATCAGCATATGATCACTGAATGTGAATTGCAGATTTGATTGTCCTTGTGTGAGTCCTGAAAGCTAAATCACTATAATGATGAAAATTTTGGGAATTCATGGCATATTCGGAATTCGAGGGATTACCTTAGTGAGTTCTTTCTCATTTTTTATGAATGAGCAGAGCAAAACAATTAATGGTATTTAATATTAATTCACTAAATGCATATTTTTCGGGAATTGATGCAAACTTCACAGTTGCATTTCCACATTAACACTTTGTACGTATAGGGAGGCCTATATGTAGAACAGAACAAGAAAACTATCACTAGGTGTACAAAAACTCTTACACCATGCAATTCTTAAAAACTTCAAACTCCATTAAATTCAGTTTGGACACCTCTATTTTATTTTATTTATGAACCAAATTTAACTGAAGAACAGGTCAAGAAAGAAACCTGGGCATCAGGTACTGAACATAGCGCCCGGGTAAAACTTGAGATGTTGCTTTAGCAACTGATAGTGCGTGTGCGAGAGATCCCATCAATGTATAAAATATCTGGATGAAGGAACAAATTTGCAGTTTTACATTTAAAAAAATCTTATTAAACCATTCGCATTACAGTATATATGCAATGATATCGTGCATATGCGTAATGCCTTTTGCATATTACGTCTGTTATATTGCATATGCAAAATTGCATATGTGATTTCTTGTGCATATGCACAAGATAATTCTTTGCATTTCATGAAACATTCTGCATATCTCTTTGCGTGCAAATATGCAAGTTATGCAATGGCACAGCTCTATTAATTACCTTAGAGTTCAATATTTACAATATCGAACAAGTTCTAACTAACTGAAGTCGGTCATTCAGCAGTGCATGTGCAAACTTGATTGCATATAAATGCGAGCACTGTGCACACGAGACTCCGCAATCGCATATATCTAACTTGAAGTCGCATATTCTGTGCGCTCATGATTTCATATGCGCGTGCATATTGGCACACCTCTACAAATTGTTAACGAGATAACATTCTTTCAAGTTGTTCAAAAACTTAGCGAAAAATTGGGATGAATTTTTAAGGCAACCATGTATCGTAAGCATGGAGTAACGTTAATAATTTCGCAGTACTAGCCTTGACTATTCTACAAACTGAAAAAAAGCCTTTCCTCATGTGAACAAATGTGGCGCAGGTTATACAGCAGTCTCGCATCACGCAGAGAGTAAGCTCTATATGGTAGGCAATACCTGCGAAGTTCTCCTGAATACTAGATTCATAGGTTTCACTATTAAATTTCTTTATGATTGTGAACGACTACTCGCATAACTTTCATAGAAATTTTGCCTCGTGCGTTCAATATTTACAACAAAGCCCTCGTTAGCCTAGGAGCGTACAAAGCGCATGATGCCGTACCATGACGATGGGAGTGTCTATATGAAATAGACTTGATAATGCATCCCAGAAGGGTTTATACTGATAAAAATGAGTTACTTGTGGTCCAAAACCATAAAAAGAGTTCAGGCTATAAGCGCCCCAGTTTAAAGCCTTGTCTCTTACCAGATACCCCCACGAAATCCAGAAGCGATAGTACCGTGATTACTGGGTCTCAATATTTAACTCGATGAAAAAAGACCAATTTTTCTTTCGTAATCAATCACCGACGTTTGACCTCAAATATCTCACTTTTCTGGTCCGTCTTTTCAATAATTGCGTCATCACGGCACGATCTCTTGCGTTGAATTACCAACCGCAAATACGCTGTTCTTGTAATATCTTATCTCTTGAATAATATTTATTTTCATTGTGATGGTCAACTGAAACTGGAGCCGCTACCACCCAAAAAGGAATATTTTATGGAAATATGAATCAATATCATGAACTCAATGAACAAGTCATGTGGCCCTTAATTGTAGAAAATCCACACAAATAGGATTAACACGAACACAGTTTCAAAAGCAGAAATATTTATTCTAAGATGCGAGTAACAACGAAATTGAACCTCAACGAACCAACACTGAAGACTGGGCTTTAGGAGAAAGCACTAAAAACTAGTTTCAAGAAATAATTATCGAACACAAAAACTTTAACACTGAAACCGGCATTGCGTAGAAGTTTACAGAAACGTAAATTATTTTACTAATGACAAGGTTTTGGAACGACGGAATTTAGGGGTAAACCTAATAAATTAAAGTGAAGCGATCCTTTTCAACGCTATCGAATTAAAAGTGGCGACCCCTCGCTCGGTAGAAGCAACAGCTGCAGCTCCGCTTTAGCAACGAGGGAGCAAGATTAAGGTGCGGCTCCGTGCGACGATCCTCGACGGATTGCGTCGGTGCCCTCGGCTGATATAGGTGCTTGCGTCCACCTGGCGAAAGTCAATACAGTCCGCCCCACGGTCTTGAGAACCCCCAAGAACTATGTAGTTTTGTAGGCCGATAATTAGGTCCGAGTAGACAGCACAGCATTACTGAAGTGACGGCCTCGTCGTTGATCGATGCGAAGAATAAAAACCAGTGGTCCTGCACGGTTCCCGGTTCAGTAGCCTGAGCTGGGCCGTTGGAGCCCCAAGTTGCGGATACTAGAATAATGAGGTGGAGAAGAATTAATACGAAGAAGAGCAACTGGGCTTTTAATAGTTCAATAGAGTATCATACCAGGAATATAATTTGAAGAGAAACACTCTAGAGCTAACCTGAGTTTAATTATGCCTCAGTGTGGAAGTAACATGTGGAGTTGATAAAATTGGTTTTAACAGGCAAGAAGAGAAGCTCCAGTATAGAACAGGAACAAGTTTAGGACTTAGAATTATGCATGTATTTAATAGTATTATCCGGAGAGTAAGACCGCTAGTAAGTTGTCTTTCAGTCAGGCTCCAGGTAATTAAAGTAATTAAGTCAAGTTAAGAATTTAAGTCACTAAGCCAAGCCGGCTAGATATGATTTTAAGGATTCAAGGAATTAACTAGCTTTATTTGCTCTCGCACACTCAAAAACAACTAAAGTTATTTAATAGAGCAGTGAGGAATTAAGATATATGTCAATAAGTAGAAACTAGAAATTAGGGTTACGACAGAATTTAACATGAACAGGTGAGGGAGCGGAACAAGGGAAGCACGCGGGACGATGCGTCCGCTGCTGAACACCAAGCGTCGATACACCAGACTGCAGGACACCTGAATCTTGTGTATTTTCTGAACACTCTCTATCGAACTTTTATTTTTATTTACTTTGAATACGTCATGATTTTTAATGAGGAAGTTTACGGTAACGTGTCCGCTGCCACCAGAGGCGCAAGGCCTCGAATTGACTGAGATTTGAATTTGATTAGGAATTTCTGTGAAGTACGTTACGGGCGTCGTTAGCGAGCAAGCTGTAGCTTTTACGTACACCCCTACTCATATATCACACCTTTGGTAGCGATTGTCTTCGGGTCTAAGCTCGTGGGTCTGTGTGTGGAGGTTGGAGAGGAGAAATTATGGCGCTCGGAGCTTTAATTATTTATTGGGAGGGCAATGTACGGACGGGAGAGCACGCGAGGCAAGGACTTCACGACCACACCGTTCGAACACAACAATTCAGCTCACAATTATCTGTAATGGATCGCCCCGGATGACAACAACAACAACAGACAGTAACATACAGCCCAAACTTCTAGCCAAGGAAAACCGAGCCCGGGAAAGCGTTTTGCATACGCTCCAAAAGTCTGAGCCCTCAACGATAAAGTGGATATCGGAGCCAGTCAAATATCCAGTTATGAAACGGAAACAAAGGAAACCTCAGCTACCAGAACCCCGATCGACGTTTGAGGTTAACTGTGCTTGACGCAATCTCGCTAACTTGGTAATGATTCCTTTAAGTCCTTATCTCGTAACCGGATGCTGAAATCGCAGCTCACCGGAGCCTGACCGCTCTCTGTATTCCGACCGAACGCTTAGTACCCATCGTCCTGCCAGCGCAGTTGTGGGCTCGCGCCTCACAGTACAGAGAAGAGAAGTAGTTTCAAATAGCGGGGTTGGCACGACCGCTTTTGGCAGCGTGTGACGTCATGCTTTGGCTAAGCGTGACGTCACAATAGCCGGCCGCTGATTGGTCTATTTCGTGTACACTTTCTGCCAGACGTACAATACCTCGACTGCGCTGCTTCTGGCGTTCCCAGCTGTTCTTTGTTTGCTCATAACTTTTACCTAGTCAAATACGATTGGAATAGAAATGTAAGTAAAACTAAAACGCTGGGCCTGTATTATTTATTCAATGAATACTTCATCGTAATTAGTTAGTTTGCTCATGATCATATTTTAACGAGCATTCAAAAAGACATTTTTACACCCGTACCTGCATAATTTACATAAGCTATCATTTACGTGTTGTTTGAGGGTATAGTATTTCAATGTTTTGATCCACAAATTCGTGAGTTAATGTCCATGATTCCAAACCAACAATATTCGTCAACACGAGCTTTGGTGAATTAGAGACTCGTGAGTTAGGGTCATCGACATGACACATATTTTCGGTAACAAAATTCCGACGCAGATTAAATGAAATATTTAGATTTAGGATGGTAAAAGTGCACTCTATATTTTCTACTAATGGATGGCAGTAACGCTTTATCATGAAACTAAATACATGGACATAATTCAAGCTAAGTTTACTAATAAATACTATTCTTTCTCCAATAGAAGAACACCAGTTCAACTTAGTTGATTGCTCCTTAAAGAAAGTACTCAACAGTAAGTACTTATTATTTCCTATAACAAGCTACGTACCGCAACTCATCGAAAACAAATAGTAAAACTAGACAGAACTAAACAAACATCTCCATGTAACATGAGTAGTCAACACGCATCTTTGAAGAGTGTGTAATATATTACACCACGACGATTACATACTGAGATAGTTTAAGCCTCTCACACCACGTGAAAGGTGGTCCCAAGAAAGGACAGCAGAAGAAGCCATTTAGTGTGCAATTAAGGGAATGGGGAATCAAAGGACGAGATACGTCCACACACATCACGCACAGAAACAGCAAGATTCAAGAATGTTATTGAAATATGATAAAAGTGGACAAAGAAAGTAACTGATGCTGAAAAAAGACACCAGTGAACCGAAAAAAAGATGGTCCGTAACAAAATCAAACATATATTTACATCTATCCCTATGTCAGAGCTAATTCCCACAGATTCAATAGTTGGCTACTTACACCAGAAAAGGCGTCGGTTATCGATGAGAGCTAACGGGGATTCTGTGACGAAAATTGACACCAGAAAATTAAATGAAACATTGTCCATAGCGAGAGAAAGTAAAATGAGGGCAGCCCATAATTAATTGACCTTTTAATTGGTTGATGAAAGTAGAGCTATGAACATTATGATGTTAATACTTATTTATTCGACTAAAAAATATGTTCATGCTTATATATAACGTGGCACTTAATTAACTCAGCGACTAAAAAGCTACTCTCGCTTTGCCTCGGTTTCAAACCCACAATTTATCATGATTCACTTGACCCCTCGTTCTCCAAATTTGTTCCCTAAGCGAGGTTTTCTTGTGGGACTCGTCACGAGTTATGTAACAAAATCAACAAATGTACAATAACTAAATGAACTTTTCATGAAATAGCTTAACTCTCGTGTAATGCGCGATGGAGCGTTATTGAAACGATAAAGAATAAA
Source organism: Morinoia aosen (assembly GCA_030386875.1). Classification (NCBI taxonomy): domain Eukaryota; kingdom Metazoa; phylum Arthropoda; class Malacostraca; order Amphipoda; family Talitridae; genus Morinoia; species Morinoia aosen. The sequence continues at coordinate 49,265,256 of CM059575.1, forward strand.
GCTCAAATTGTAAAAACGGCCATGGCTATCACTTAAAGAGTCCTGTTTTCAAAACGTAGCTTTCATAAACCATATGTTGTTTATCCTTAGAAGAAAAATAGTTTCAAAATCCTAGCATTCATTGTATTTTTTTATCGGCAAATGAAAAGGATCGGTTACTTCTGGGGCAACATATACAACGATAATATGTTCAGCAGATCGTAAATAATGAATCAAAAATATATATTATGATCACTAATATGAAATTACTATTTGTTCAAGCACAGACATTGCACGAGAATTGTAATAAGTCAGCGAATAGATTAAGAATAAATGAACACGCCAATAATAGAAAGAACTAATAATAACACCAGCAATAATTTCAGTGTTAACCTGATTGTTTCTTTCTTAGTCAATCAGACTTCTACAATTATGAGAAATACAACAAGTGTGCGGTAAATTATTCCGTCCTTTCTCTAAGCAAATTTACATACTTGTATTTAATTCTGATTGAGTTTCCTCCTTCCATCCATGCGTGACAATCTTATCATTGACACTATTCAGCATCATATGCAACAAATTGACAGGCTTTTACACGACCGCAGATACTTTGTAACATGAATATCGCTGCGCTCAATTCAATACAATACGGTGGAACGAAAGTAAAGCGAAAAGGAATTACGGAATTAGCTGACAAATTAAGAGAAATTAGCTAACACGACAGGGAAGGAAAGTAGGGCTGTAGGAATATGAAGGGAAGAAGAAATATTAGGGGCTTGATAATTTGAAAATGCACAAATCAAATGGAGGTGGAGCGAGAGCAGGGTTGACACATAAAACAAAAAAAAAACACCAAAAAAAGGCAAAAAAAACACGTAAAAAAACACTAAATAATGTTTTTTTTCGTTTTTTTGGGTTTTATTAGTGCTATTTAAATTTCACTTGTTTTCAAGCTTATAGAATCAAAATGAGCTAAATATTTATATTTTCAAAAATTTGTCCAAGGCATTTGCATGACCATGACAATAAATATTGAAAAACAAAAAACACCACTATAAAAATAAAATAAGAAAAACCCGAATCACAGAACAAAACTCGAGGGACTAGTATACTTCCATGAGTTCCATTTCCAAGGTAAAAAACAAAAACTAAGAAACAAATGCAGTTTGACTATTTGAGAGTATAGAAACTAATGAATTCTTCCTGTCTTCTAGACTAGACTGCTACTACAGTACTACTGTGTTTCTCTTTCTACATCCTCTGCCATTTCATCATAGTCATCCACATCATGATCATTTGTGAGGTGGCGATATAATGAGACCAATTTCTGTGCACGTTCCGATCCTAATCTATTTATCAATTTATTCCACACAATTCCAAATGTTGAGAAAATTCTCTCAATGGATCCTGAACTTGCGGGCAAGAATGAAGATTGCTTATAAACTTGCAGAAACTCTCTGTCAGTGTTTTTACAGGAATCTGCACTTTCTGCTGTTTCATGTCTTGAATATCCCACCATCAACGAGGAGTCATTGTCTTAGTGATATTCTTGTTGAACAAGTGTTTTGGGAAGATGTTTGAGCCCTTCAATTTATACAAATATAGCGCGCCGATGAACTCCGGATTGTATTCAGCCATCCACTCTTCAATATCTGTCTCCTATGAAAGCTTTGCCTGAAATAAGTCTTAACAATTATAGTCAGATGGGGTAAGACACGACCGCAGCCATCATGGGGTAAGAAAGTAAAGAAACGACTGGCCTATGGTAAGCATTCAAGCTGCACTGGAGCAAACTTGACGATGGAATCTGTTAGAGCATTTATTTCTTATCATTTTAGGGTTTGTTGCTATCCTGAACTGCACAAAGTGATTTTTTGGGCAAAAAATTATTATTAATTAAAATTTTGTAACATGTAACAGTGTGGTTGATTGACTTGGCTTGCGTTGCTAAGCACTCCAGCTCATACAATACACATGTTAAGTTGTTAACAGCATGACTGTTAAGTGATGTGCAGCTGTCTTGCTTCAAGTTGCTTGTGGTGGTTACTTATGATCTGCATGGTGCTACCCTCTCACATGACTTGCGTCTGTCTGCTGCTAAAACAACTCACTATGAATTGACAAGCACAGCAATTCTCTTCGCACATCTTATACAGGGTGCGCCAGAGAAACTTACTTATTTGAAAAAATTCCCGCGCGGTGAGTTGAGCGGGTAGAGGGGCGAGAGGGGGCGCATCTGGAGATGGAAGTTCCCAAGTTTGTTTCTCCCACAGGGTTGCCATATTGGCCTTTTTAAGGCTAAATATAACAAATCTGGCTTTTTTTGCAAGCGTTTGGCTTTGTGATTATGAGTTTGGCCTTTTTCTTAAATTTGGCTTTTTTCTGGCTTTTTTAGTCATTTTCCGGTTTTTGTGCCGTACAAGGCGTAAAACTGAAACGTGATAGTTGAACGCAGAGCAACAGGATCAGCTAGTCTCCAACAGGATCAGCTAGATCTTGCTTAATATTATAAAATCCTTTGCGAATATCAAATCAAGTAATTGAAGGAGAATTTGCAGATTTGCACAGGCTGTATTTAGCTCAGGATTGTATCAACATTAGTGAGCCGCAGTACCGAAAAATACCGGAAGCAGGAGGGCATTTTGACGGTGTTGAGATTCCTAAAGACACGATGCAGTTTTGACTTGGTTAAAGAACTCTCAGGTTATGCGCTCATTGCCTGGTGACTCCCGCTAGCAATGCTATTGTTGGAAGAATGGTTTCTATGGTTATAGCAGTCAAAACAAAGCCCAACATTAGATTACGAACTTGAAAGCTAGATGAGAAAGTTCAAATCCGAGCACATCTCAACAATATTTCTTATGTTGTAAGGACTTCAAAGTGGCCTCAAGAATGCAACCTTATATCAAATCAAGCATCTTTTATCAAACAGAAATCAAGAAACTAGCTCTCTGGCTGCTTCTACCTCTCAAACTTCTGCTGAGGATGAAAAGTCAAAGTTTTTTATGTTATTCCTTGAAGAATAGTGCAAGTTAGGTCTATTTTTTCTTTGTATGTAGATTTTTTAATGGCTAGTAGAATTATGATACTCTGAGGCACGGGTCTCCAAACTACGGCCCGCGGGCCAAATCTGGCCCGCCAGTGTGATCAACCCGGCCCGCGACACTTAAGCCGACCGCGTACTCGGCGAGTACTCTAGAAATTATAGATAATGGCAGGAAAATCAAAACTTTTTTGGCCCTTGGAACTTACTGGAGCAATCAATATGGCCCTAAGTCTGGCAAATTTGGAGACCCCTGTGCCTATGGGCATCTACCTGCTATATTAGTTTACATATAAATAAATTTGGCCTTTTTTGGCCTTTTTCTTGGTAAAATTTGGCCTAAAATTCATGTAGCCATCTGGCAACCCTGTTCTCCCACCAGTCAGTTGCCATCATGCTCTGGTCTAGAGAGCAGCAGGCCTTCGCAGTCGAGAGCTTCTTTTCTAACGGTCGCTCAATTGTTGCTACGCAACGTGCCTTCCGCGCTCGAATGGCCGGCTCGCTCTTCAGATTTGGTCCCATGCGATTCCTTTTTATGGAGTTATTTGAAATCGCTGGTTTATGTCGATACACTACGGACAAAAGCTCACTTCAAGAACATTCACGACGTTGTTGCTAACATATAGATTGATATGCTGCAACGAGTGGACACGCACTTCAAAAATCGACTTCAGTGTATGCGCAATGGGGGTCGCCATTTATCCGATGTCATTTTCAAGACAACATGAAAAAAAAATTGGATATTGTATTCGCATATAAAAAATAATTTAAAACAATAACTGAAGTACTTTTGTTTTTATTGACCTTTCAAATAAGTAAGTTTCTCTGGCGCACCCTGTATCTTTACAGACTGCAGAGCTATGTCCCTATACATATGGTAATTGGTAAATGGTAATTATGATGGACAAACTTAATTCATATATTGTTCATATATGTAATAATTCATGTAATAATATAATATAATGTTGGAAATAAAGTAATCAAATCACAATATTTACTCAAAAAGTGTATATATGTATAGATATATCTGGAAAAGAGGCAACTGGAGCTGTGTGAATAACTCTTTTAAACAAAAACAGGTATTACTAAAAAAACAATAAAGCCCAAAAAAACAATAAGCCCCCCCAAAAAATTTAACCCAAAAAATCCCATGTGGGTTGTTTTTTTTCCAAAAAAACATGGTTTTTTCCATCCCTGAGCGAGAGGAATGGGAAAGTGGAGGAGAATGGCAAGGTGAGTTAGGGATAAAAGAGAGGGAAAGAGAAGGAAGAGAGATAGGAGAATGAGGAAAGTTAATGTGTGATTTTAATAAATGTTCTATATGAATATAAAGAATTTAAATGGCAATGAAGACAGTATAAAACAAGCAACACTCACTGTCCAGTTGAAGGAATCTTTTTCAACTTTCTCAGTTGAACCCAAATTTGATGGAGTAGCAATTTTTTGAGTCTGTGATACACAAGTAGGGTTAGGGACCTGAAATGAAACATACACACTCTATTAAATCACATGTACAGGAATAAATGTGTATTGCGAAATTCATTAGTTATGGAATCTACTTTGAAATGACATAAAATTAATAGAAAATCGAACAGAATCTTCATAGAATAATTTAATAATTAGAAACCAAGGGAGTAAAAAATCTATTTCTATAATTCAAAAATAACAATAACCAGCTGTCCTAGGTATTTCTTGAGTTTTATTAGACCTCTTTATTTCTTGAGCTGAGAATCAGCTAAATGACTGGTTATATGTAAGATCCTCTACACATAGATGTTTGGAACCTAAATTATAAGATAAAACCATACTTTAAAGCATATATATACACAGAGCATAAATACTTCACGAACACTAAACACGCCAGTAGGACCCTGGTGCCTGCTGAGCTTAAGCAACAAAGAAATTTCTAAAACGTAATGCCCATGAAGAAGCTTACAGCGGTGTACTTTTATTTTAACAGGAACAAAATGTAATACAGAATATATAAGCAGAGCTGATAATTGGCATACCTCGTAAGTCTCATACGTTACACATTATGAGACCCAACAACCTTTTTTCCTCACATCTTCTGTGATTCAATTATATTGTCACCTCCAGAATGCTAGAACACATCAACAATCATGATCACACAAACCACACAACAGTTGTTGAAGGCTCAGCACATGAAGAATAAATCATTATGAAAAACAAAGGTCCTGATTTTATGTTATGAACAAGTTTGAGCTACTATTAAGACAAGAAGCAATCCGAGCATAAGAAAACTTTTTAAATGTAACACAATTGTTAGAATTGACCTTGGGCAGTCATTATTCGAACTACAATCTTTTGAAACTACATTGGAAACATATACACTGCTGATCAAAAGTTTAAGACCACTTTAAAAATTAAAATAATAAAACAATTCAGATACATAAATACATACTCCTTCACTAAAGGCTCACTTATTAGGCAAGGTTAATTACCACTCTTGACACCAACAACCATCACTGGAGTGCTACTACTTACAGCATTGATGGAGGCCTTTGACAAATCTGTGGCAGGACTTGTGACTCTGGCTTTGACTTGGGTTGCCACAGAAGATCTGAGGGGGATTCTGATGGGAGTCCTCATGGGACTTCTAACTAAAATCTTTGTTGGGGTATAATCACAGGGACTGCTCCTGAAGTGCTGGCTGGGAGTCTAGGGGTGCTGATTGGAAGCTGATTTGGGTTGTGGGGCAGGCTTCTGATAAGGTTCCTAACAGGCGTTCTTGTTGGGGCTCTGGGAGGTGTTCCGATTGTAGTCCTCATTTTTTTTAACGGAGACTCGTCAGAGGTTGATGGAGAAACTCTCTTTGCAGGGAACATGAGTTGAGCATTAGCTGTGAGGAAGAAAGAACCCATAGTTAGCTCTTTGCAGCAAAATCATTCCCCTTCTTTAAAACCTGAGAGGTTGTCACAGGGTTGGCTAAAATCTCTTTTGCCCTAATTGAATATTGTTTGGCAAAATTAAAACCTAAATACCCCATTGTTCAGAATTAAAAAAAGTATGAACAACGAGTATATTTAAAAAACAATCAATGAGAAATAAATGATATACACAACTCTTTCAATCAGGTTGGCCAAAATTTATTTCTTTAAAATCCAATTTCATTTAGAGGTTATCATGTTTTTCCAGTAATATTTATTTCTTCGAGTGTTTTTTATTTCATTCCAGTATTTTATTCGTTGGGAATTATTCCCATTTTTTCTTCCAGGACTGACAATTAATATTTATATATTTGCAATTTTATCCTTTAATAGGAGTTGTAAGGAATCAGGGTAACAAATTTGAGCCTGAATACTTCAAGAACAAAACACATCCATCACTGTTACACAGTGCCTTCTAAGCATAGCTAACATGAAAACTTTCCAAAACATTGTAACCAATATGACAGTTGTATAAATATACTGCTACTTTAATACAAACATATATGAGTGCAGATAATAAAAACAGAGCTAGAATATTTTTCGCTTCTCATATCCCTTACCTTTTATACTAAAAGAACCATTAGGTAATTAGTCATCCTCACATGTTGAGCAACTCAGTGATATTTTACAAAATATGGGAAAATGATGAAAAATGAACTAATACAATAATGTAAGCTCATATTGCATATTTATTATAACTTTTGTTGTTCAAGAAATAACTGTTTTCAAAATTCATTTAGGGGTATTATTCTTCATCTCACATATCACTGAACAAAATGCAAATTTGTGATTGAGTTGTAAATATTTGTCCACAGCATATTTGAAGCCACAATGGCGTGTATTTACATGGTTATATTACTTTATTGGTTGCAAAAGTATGAGTTCAGATCTAGGATAAAGTTCAAAGGGGTATTTTCATTTGTTAACTCTGTCTTGTGAGTTTTTAATACTGACCTTGTCCTTGATAAAAGCTCAAAAAAGTTTGCAGTTTTTGGACTATATTTTTTTGGGCACAAGTGTGAGGTTTGGACAAAAACCCAAAGCTCTGACCAACTATAGCAACTGTGTGTTAGTTTATATATCTGACAAAGTCTCATCCTCCTTATTGAAAAATGAACTTTGTTTCTATGAAATTAAACCTGAAATACAGCTAACAATGGGTTTACAATTCTTTATGTTATATTAGCACTTGTGATTTTTACTTCAATGACCCTTGATTTGATAATCATAGCTAGGTATAGGTATTTCTCAGGTCAATATCTACAAAATTGGTAGTTGCACAGCAAATTAATAAATTCATGACTGTTTTCAAAAAATAGCAGGATATTCAAGAACACATATCAGAAAAAAATGTTAAATCAGAGTATCAGCAAAATTTCACCAACAATGTTGGACTTTCTACACTAAAATTAAGAATCAAACTCAAGATCTTGAACTGTCCTTCTTTATTAATTAAGAAGTGTAATATTAGAGAACTGAAATTTCCAGAACTTATAATAGTAAAGTAGTGTACTCATTCTAAATGGAATAAATTTTTATTTTCAATTGATAAGAACTGAAAACCAACTACTCAACACTTTCGTGGTGACCAATACATTAGCACATACATTAAAAACTTTGGAGAGTATCAAAGGAATGCAAAGTATAAATAAAAGTGTTTTAAAAGTGCAACTCATTGGGAAATAAGCATGAAACTGTACTATGAAGTGACTGATATGTTATGAAAGCCAACAAATAACCCACAAAAAGAATAAGTAAAACCCACCAAAATGTAGACGAATTTCAAAGTACAATAAATTAAAAATGAGAAGATTTTAGTATGACCATAACGGTAACAAACTTTCTTAGGTCAGGCTAATGTACCCAAATAAACACTTACCTTCATCAGACTTAAGAATGTCAACAAATTTTTGTGGTATTGCAACCTCATTCAGCCAACTCTTAGCCTTTAAAGGTGATAATGTTCTTGCGAAATCAGACCGGTGGAAGTGCTTAGCACAAATGTATCACACATGTAGCCATCACGATTATTGTTAAACAACTGGCGAAAGCCCTCACGATTCATACAGAAGGCCACGTCATTCACATCCGTGCTCTGAGTGGATGATTGTCGCTGTGACGTCACAATTGTTATGACGTCACAATAGCCGGTTTTGGATATGAAGTTACTTCTCTTCTCTGTACTGTGTCGCGCCTCCCCAAAAGGGGGTGTGGTTGGGCAAGGGGGGGGGGGAAGGTTTTGGGGAGAAGGGATGCAGGGGTATGCTTTGGTGGGGCCCGGCTTTCTCTTTATCCATGGCTAATTTAGCAATTGATCCCACGCTCTGTCCCTCGTCTGAGCGACCGAAGCCGGCAATCGTTTTATATTTCTCTAATAACTTACAGGGTCCTTGACAAATTGATGTGGCCGGCTCTACGAGCACCAGCGTCTCCACGCTCCAAGACTTATTTATTTTATTACATCGTCATAAATGGAGCCGTGTTCGGTCTCGTATTCCCATGCCAGCAAAGTTGGGACTAAATGAAATTTCTATTTCATACACACCTTATTCTAGAACACAGTTTCTACCGAGGTCGTCACCATACGTTACAACCATAGCCCAGAGGTCGCAACACCAAAATAGGTACGCAAGAAACACGGGGTACCAAATGGTACCAATGCGTCAAAAAGATCGAACTTGAAGTAACAAAATTATCTCTGCCAAATGACCATAAAAGCAACTCACATCTCACCTGCCCCAAGCCACGCTGTAGATGTAGTAAAGTTTAAACTGAAATGTGTCTCACAGAGCAATGGGGAATGTTAGAATTCACCATATAATAATTATTAAAGAAACGGCAAACTGTCAGCAAATACTAAGCACACGGTATCGTAAGTATATAGCAAACGTGATAAGGATATACTTTATAGTCATTAACGTGTGCACATATCACTAATATTGATTGTAATAAATTAGCTTTATCCTTTCGAGTAGTCATCGTTTTTTCTATCCCTCCATTACCTTCATTCTTTTCTGATAATAAATACGTAATAAAACACGATTCATTCTACATTCCGTCACATGAGAAGTACGTCGACGACAACATTAAACTACATATACTTAGAGGGGTTGGAATACGGGAACAGTTAAACATAGAAATGGATTATTGGGAACAATCATCTTAGGGCAGGTGTGATTGAGTCGACCGGCGTGTGATTAGTCGACCTGGAATTATGATATAGCGATCATAACCCAAGATTGACGTGATATATTAATAGAGCACAGTTCGTCACTATTATTTATATTCTTGAGGGCGTATCCGACAGTGTAAATAATCAAAATATGGTAACATTATGAGCTCAAAATAGTTCAAAATGAAGCGCTCTCTGCCCAAGTGGCCGGCAGCCGAGGCGATGAGCAAGCGAGCTCTCAGTTTGAGGTGTTCCGCACCTCCCTGGCGTTCCTCCGAGGGAGGCGGTCTGCGTTCAAGTATAGGTTGGGGTACCTACGATTAATTAGAAAATGGCATGTGAGAAATACTAACAGGAGCTCTGTATTTCTAAGTTATTCGTACAATTCCTAAAAGAATTCTATGAACATATTTACGAAAATTCCCATTTCTACCTCATCAAGATTAGGAAAATGTAAGATGAAATTGTAGGGGGAGCTTCGCGGCATTTTCTGACGGCGTCTCAACGACGGTCTGTTACAGCGTCGTAACGAGCTGGAGTTTCTGGAGCAGAGCTTCAAGGTTCTCACAGACAACAATTTAGTTTGATTTTCAGTTCGGTTCTTTTTGAACTTAATTATGGAATACTACGCTGGCCAGTCGTATCTCCATGTTCCTATCTTTACTATTTCGATCGTAGATCATCGATAGTTATGAACCATCATAACAATAGTCAAAGATCACCATTTTCCGTACCAAAATTATAATTTACGATTATTCATAAAAATTTATTCAAAAAAGCTCATAGCTATAATTTTTGGCAAATTTTTATTGCAAAAAGGAAGAGTGATAACCTGACTCAGCAAGACTTTAAACGTTGATTATTGTAGTTATCAATTTCATAGCATCCGACGAATTCTTACCAGAAAGTTAGTCAGTTTTTGCTTTAAATTTAAACTAATGCCCGAAAGATTGCACGTTGACTTGTAATTGATTACGGGAATATTTTCCTTGAATACATCTGCAGCCGTCCTTTTTTCCGATAAGTCCCTTTAAAACCTACTTGTATGCATAGTGCACGCGCGTGCTTTGAAATTCTGAATACTTCTCTTCTCTGTTTATATCCTATTCCCTTCCCTTTCCTCTTCTCACCATCCTCGACACAAAATTCTCTTTCACGTAATTTTTCGCGCTGCTGATCTCCTGGGCACGGTACGAAGTCAATAGATGCAGCCACTGACACCAAGCTCCGTATTAACCTACCGCAGATTTTTTAGCATCGCTGAAAATTTGCGAGAGCACGCTAGTAAGTGCATGGAAGCATGAAGTCAAGGGAAAAATTCTATTGCTCAAACGTATGTTTAATGTCACAACGGTAATTTGAAGTTTAAAGTAGGTTCGTATTCTGAAGCATTTAATGCCCAATTGTTACCGGAAAAAACCTGGTATAATGCACCTGTGATGCAAAAAAAATGTGAGCACTCTCGATGGACTAACTGTAAATAATGACGCCTGTTCTGTGTATCCATATTTAAATCGGTAAATAAGAAAAGATGCACGAAATTTCAGATTCTCTACACCTTGTGCAGAAGTTCAGGAACCCTGCATGGTTTTGCAATGTAGACGAGTTGTGAGAGTTTTCTATTAATTGAGCGTTTTCTTCAAGCTTGTTCCCTCAAGTAAAACTTGCAACAAAATTATTATTTCTGAATTCAAAAACACTCCGTGCCACAATAATACGAATCTTGAACTGAGTTAAAAACCACGCTGTTTAACATTTTATCTAAATTTTAAACAACGGTCTCAATTGAATCACGGCGATTTCGCAAATTTTAGTCATAATTTGAACTCTAAACGTAAACTTATGTTTCAAAGTATACTTTCGCTCCCATCCTCCACCTTTTGCAACATGGTACAGTACGAAACATCTTGAAATAAATATCATCTTGTTTTATCGCGTTTAATTTTGGTTTAACCGATTGTTTGATGAATTAAATGATAGTTTTCATGTGTTTGAACGATCGACCTCAAGCAGGTGTTGAGCTTGCCTATGTGTGCTTATCTGCTGGAAATAATTAAATTACATGCACGAAAAAAAATTGAAGTTGACAAAATATTGTATGTCTGTAGAGAATGGTTTATCATTCTAGTGATGACTTTGATTTAACCCATGAAAAGCGCGCAGTGAATCTTCAATTTTATGATTTTCTCCTTCTAAAATGAGAGGAAGAGTCGCATGCCCTCGGTTATTTTCCTACTTTGCCTAAAAAAGTAAATAATTCTACAGGTCCACAAAAAAATATCGAACTTCACTATCAATCACTAAAAATTGGGTTTCGGATCTTTGATCACTCACTGTTCGTACAGACTTCCGTTCATGATACGTGCATTTTTCTTGAGTAAACAGGCGTCCTATTCATTGAATCCAATGCAGTCGAATCCTATTTTTTAATTGTTAATCGAGGTAAAATTATCTCAAAAACTATAACAGGAATCTCCATTAAATTTTCAGATAATGTTCAGGGAATTTTTCGTCGCGGCTTTGTTTTTCTGAATAGTCGTTGGCAATTCGTGAGAAAATCCCTTCAACATTTGACAATATTGTTCTTAAGTATCTTTTTGGGTGAATATGCAGTAAATTTTGAAGAGTTTACAGATATGTCTCAGATGTCTATCCAGTATTGGGATAAATATATTATTTCAGTAAAATAGATCTACTGAAAATTAACCCGAAATTTAAAATCTCAGTCATTTATCAACGGTTTAAAGCATACTGAATCAGAAAATATTGGTTATTTTCCAGAGACACTGATTTATTTTTTCTGTGTTTGACAAATAAAGTACCAGGCACTATAGCAGGTGACGGGAACGAATCAGGTTTACAAGAATTTATTGTGAAATGAAAACACAGATGAATCCTAATCTTGGGTAACAGAATAAGGGGAGTGTGGTGCACCCCATCAGCGCGCCCGGAAACCCCAGTGCCTGACACAACTGGCGGGAGACAGTACCAACACTATTAGAATTGTCGATTTAAAGTAATATAGGAATTAAGTTATGATTAGGTGATGACCGACTAGCGGATAACGCAAATAGCGTAATTGAGAAATGAGTAATTAAATACGGTGGCCGACTAGCGGTCCACGCAATTTAGAGTAATTGAGTAATAAGAAATTAGGCTAGTTTCTCTCCTATTTATAATTGAGGTTGACGAGACTAACACAAACACCTCGATAAACAAATATGAAATGACGCTGACCACAACTATGTCTCACCATCGAATAGGCAGTAGTGCTTTGCAGCTGCCCTGAGGCGAGGAGACGGAATGAGCATCGGAGCGCAGCGCAGAGGAGGTGGAGGAAGAGAAGTTAGCCGGCCATGTACGCTCGCAGGTCTATCAGTGAGGCGTGAAGATCGTTACGATCGTTGGTCAGGTCTTAAGGCCATCGAACTGTTTTTTCCTCAAAATTTTCAAAAAATAAAAAAAATACTTCCGGAGTGAAATAGGCTCTGAGGTTTTAACAGCATGTTTATAACAATCTAATAAACATTCATAGCCCATAAAATTTTTAAATTTACCCATACCCCCTCGTAGGAAAATTTCTAAAAAATCTTATTTCTCAGCCAATATTGTTCATATAGATGATTAGTTTTTTTTGTTCGATTCATAATGAACTGGTCTACAAAGTTGAGATCCAGTTTTTTTATATCGCTTCAAAAAAAATTTAGAAAATGTTTGAATGTATTTCTTTATTTTTTTTCTTCAAATGGCTATAAAAATATTCTAATCAACTTATCGAAAAGCTACGTCTCAACTTTATAGTACTCACCTTGATCTTTACGATACTGAAAAGATCTCCTTCATAAGTGAAAAACTGTTGGAGAAATAAAGCCACACAGCCAAAAAAAATCATTTTGAGGAAAAAACGCTCAACTTTTTCAAGTATATCTCCAACAATTTTTTACTTAAGAAGGAGATCTTTTTTTGCATTGTAAAGATCAAGGTGAGTACTATAAACCTGTATAGTTGTTTTTTGATAAGGTAATAAGAAATTTTTTATTGCCCTTCATAATAATAACTAAAATGTAATATATTTTGTGAGAAAAAATTAATTACTACTTAAATTTTCTTGAAGCGATATCAAAAAACTGGATCTTAACTTTGTAGACCAGTTCATTGTGAATTGAACAAAAAAACTAATCGTCTCCATGTACAATATTAGCTGAGAAATAAGATTTTTCAGAAATTTCCCTTTGAGGGGGAAAACAGGGAGTTTCCCTTTGAGGGGTTGTGGGTATATTTCAAAAAGTTGTGGGCTCTGAACATCCATTCCAATATTCTAAACATGTTGTGAAAACCTCCAAGCTAATTTCGCTCTTGAAGTATCTTTTACTAATTATTGAAGTTTTATAAGAAAAACCGTTCGATGGCCTTAAGTTTAGTGGCGCACAGATGATCATTTGATGAAATTAACAGCAGTGCAGTCCAACAGACATTACGCACCATTTACACTAGCGTACGCTGCAAACAAAGATTCGGCACAGAATTGATGAATGTAGGTGACTTTGAACTCTTAGGTGGCTAGAGCTCTGCTGTCGGTGCAAGTCTGAGGCTGAGTGTGAGCCTGATGTGAATCTGCCTCTGTGGCGCCGAGTGCTCTAACGTGAGCAGCCGCGGCCAATTGAATCTTATACTTCGTCGTAATGATTAGAGAAACAGGAGAGGGTCAGCGCCAGAAATTCTGAATTGATAATTAAATATAAAAAATAAAATTAAGTTAAAGTTACTGAATTCAAATCAATTAAAGAGATTTTTATTAACCTTGAAAGTAACTTTAGTGAATTTCATTCAGTGTTCCTGGAATTTTGGAGGAACCTAGGCTGACCTCGGAAAGTACTGGATGACATTAAAATCCCTTCAGATGCACACATATCTCTATAGAAAGAATATCTAGATCCGTATAGTTGCAGAGCAAAAGTAACCCATTCCAGTGAGTGTTGAAACGCATTCCATTTAATTCCAGTGCCGAATCTGAAGCGGAGCAACCGCTAAAGAGTGCGTTCGAAAAGAAATTAAGTTAACGTACTCTCCTCCAAAGCTCCCGTACGGGCTAATTATTGAATTCTAAAACCTTTGTTGGTAGTAGAACTCTTGAAACTAATTCATAACCAAATTAAAATTAACGAACAAATGAAATGCTTACCCAAAATATCAACCGTTACTGATTGAAATGTATGTTCTCGCGCTTTAGTACGCACACAATCGACAAATGAAATATTTCCCAGCGTCTTTTCTGTAATTATTCATGATATCAACAGAAAAATTAACACACAATGTTCACGTGATATATGATTGAAGGGAATATCTTGATTGCAAAGAACCTATTGCTAGAATTGAAACACTCTAAATATCCAATAATATGCACCTACTTTTATTAAGACAGCGGGTTTTTTTCAGAATCGGTAGACCCTTTCCCCAGAATTCTAGCAAAAATTGGCCGGTGTTGGTCAAACTTTTTCAAGGCAAGAAATTGCTGCACGTTTATCAAGAGAAATGACGTAACTCGCGCCTTCTTTCTTATGTTTGAAACCTAATCCTTATCAATTATGCGTAATTGTTCAGCCAAACTCGTTGATATCCAATTATCTAATTATAATGCAATGATAGAAAAATGAGTAACAATTTTTCTTTGGGCGAGGTTTCTTGAAAACAAAAGAGGTTAATACGAAGACGTTACAAATCTCGACTAATGATGGATCAGTGTAGGTACAACATCTTGTTGTCAGAGTAGAAGACACCGTCGCAAATTTACAGGTCCGCAGACATCGGACGCTCACAAACAAGTACGCAAGTCGATTGACGAAATCAGGCTATGGCAATAGAGGTATTACAAGAGGCAGGCAGTAGCGCGCTACATGGAGCGGTACATTGTCAGTAGTGGTAGCGGTGCTACATATCAAATAATGTAGCGGTAGCGGTAACGCGCGTTACTTATTTAAGTAGCGATACGAAATTCTGCCACTGCAATGCTACAGCTGCATTTACCATATAGTCCTATAGATTGTAGAAAAAAAACGTAAAAAGGATTTCGGTGTATTTCTGTTATCAATCGTATTGGCTTTTGCCTGGCTTCTCACAGTCTAAGTGAACCTCTCGGGTCTACTGGAGAAGATATTCAACTTAATGGCTTTCAGCTGGGAGGATACTGACATCACCTAAAACTATTTGTACACTACAACATGCCAATCCCTCTAGTGCTGCTGTGGAGAGGATGTTTTCCTTAGGAAAGGAAGTCCTGACAACAAATATTTAAGCATCCAAGCTTGTCAGATAACAATTTTGAAATGCTGATATTTCTAAATAGAAAGGTTTAGTAACTTGATGGAAATATTGAATTCAAGACTGAATTCATGAAGAGTGGTATCCAAGGAGTCAATGCACTATATGTTCCTAAGCCTTATTAAGATAAGAACGTCGTTTCGTTAACATGAGTTGGGACAGTGCGAGCATGAACAATATTCTACCTGGTGATAGCAAATTTCACGCAGTTACAGGTTTACTATACCTCCGAACAGCATGCATGTTTAATTCATATTCCCCAATGGAATTACATAAGTTCACCTTCCATTTTTGTTGACTTTCGTATCAGACAGCTATGGCTTAAACTTGATACATTGGAATTAATTATCTCACTTTGCATTCGGTTACCCGATTTCATATATGCTTTCGAAGTGATAAGTGTGTGCCGTAGAAGTTGAAACCATATCACCCAAACACCCTGAAAAACGATGAACCAGCAGACGCCTGCCTATGTTTTATTTCCGTCTTTAATCTCTTAATACCCGTCTCTTAACGTTTGATTTACTTCCTAACGTCACTTCCCTATTGAAAATTAAGGCCGTACCTACGGTGGATTAAGGTTGGCAATAGGGTTGTGTTTTGGTTGGAATACGCGCGGCTTAGAGGTTAAATGTCCCCTTTATCGGATACAAAAACACCCGTGAATTACCCGTGTTCCACCTCGCCTACCGGCCGTGTACCGCCTCAGAACCAGATTCGAATTGTGGCTGGTCGTCCATGAATTATAGGTTAAAAAATCGCTCCCAGTTGCACGTGCCTCGCCTCACGGGGTGTACAATATTACACTGGGAGCTTTGGATCTTAAAATACATTCACACTTAATGCATTGTGAATGTATTTACCCATTAAGCTCAGTACAATATTGTACATCCAATGAGATCGATGCACGTGCAACTGGGAGCTCAGGTACATAAGACGATGGATTAGAAAGGACGAGGAATCCCGCTCTTTCTGAAACTTTCATTACACAAATTACACATTCTCTTCATAAAAATTTACATAAATATCTTAGTTCCATTAATTACAGCCTTCCTACCAATGGCACACCAAAATAATATAGCAATTAAACATAAAATCACAATCCGTTTAAAATGCTGCATGTAACAAACAAATATCAACTACATAAAAATAAGGATGAGAATGAAATTTCCATATCACAAAGTTCCCTTTCAATGCTCGTTTACATTATAGATTAGATTATTGGTTAATTTAAGCCTCCCTATCCGCAACAAATGCGACCCAGAGAGAGGAAAAAGAAGGCACCATTTAGTATGGAAGCAACACGTGGACTACGTTTTGGAATATACGTGTACCACTAGGTAAATTGCTCATTTGCATGCCGGCATAAATGAATAGCATTTCCATAATTTCACTACCTTTTTCAGAATTGATTTTAGCATACGAGGTAAAAATTATCGTGCTTATTATTCACTCTTTTTATGAAGGACATGCATATATTTGAGCAGTACTGTCGGTTTCTAAATTCTGCTACTCACAACCTAACTGAACCAACTGTAGCAATCGCACAAACTTAGTCAACGTTTTAAGGGAACGCGGAATCTGTGCAGAAAGGGAATAAAAACAGTAAGTTGAGAAAAAAGTTCATGATACAAGATCAAAGTTGAAGAAGAAAGTAGTAAGTGCTAAAAACAGGATGCAGTGAACCGAAAATAGGTGGTCCTTAAGTAACATAAACCTTTTAGTTCAACAAAAAGATGGCCTACTGTTATGACGTCCTGTTCGTTGCCGCAATATTGTGTTGGTTTAACGACGTTTGATTGCTGCTAAGTCGTCGTAATATCATTCTCATATTTTCATCGCACTTCTTACACGTCATTGAGATAATATTCCTACTTTAGTTTTCATCGCTGCGTCATGTTATTTCCAAGGATGTGGGTTCTATTTCTGACGCCACAATGTCATTACTGATGATAGCTTGCAGTTTCTATAGTTAAAGGTAAATGATCAGAAAATATCCAATGAATTTAATATTAAACGAAAAAAAGGACATTAGGAGGTGAAGCCTCGTCATTGAATTAGTTTGCGAAATACAGAACATTTAACTCATCAATAAACCTAGCGCGAAACATTTTTGGGTACAGAATCTAGACCTACCACGTGAAGTAAAAGGACATGAGTGTACGGATCACAAAAGACATTAGGATACTTAGCTCAGTCCTGAATGGCGCTTATGAGTCAATACACGACTCATTGAATAACAATGAATAACCTTCACTGCCTGGCTAACTTGCCAGGGCAGCGAGGTAGGAGAACACCAGCAGGTACGACTGTCACTCGTGATCGCTGTGGAGCTTATGCCGGGGCCGTCGCCTTCCAAGCGCAGGAGCCTGGGACGCTGTTCTCATTGGGAACAGACATGTTCTTATAGACAATGCTTTACATTAGTTATTTCTATCGGAAATGGCAAGTGTCATCATATAATTAGAAGAGAATAGATTTACAATTGGATGACAGTTAATTTACCCAGAGTGAATAAGATCCTAAGTCTCTAAGGAAGGTTAAGAATATATGTTAAGCAATGGAAGCATTTGGCAGCACGGCAAGCTGTCGACGCCTGTGACGTGTCACTCGTAGAGGGTGTGGTGGTGCGCTTTCAAGCGATGTGGTCGATGTTGTTGCTGTTGGATGTGACGGTTGGTAGAGCTGAAGGCGACAGTTGACGATGTCTAGGCGAAGATCGTAGAGACCAGAATATGCAGTCCTTATTGACGAGAAGATATTTTATGGAAGTCAGTCTTTTCGAGGAAATCTCGGTCGCTAGCTAGGCAGACCTTTCTTCTTAACGCTCATTCAAACACGACGTAGAGCAGTCACAGTAGAACTATAACATACCTAACTCTTAGCTCGGGCCTTCACATTTTTCCCCCTAGGAGCGCGAGTCCCCATAGATACAATAGTTGTATCCCTCTGAGGAGCGTCTACATTATATCGCGTGTCCCACAAAAATATCCCTGAGTTTTTAATTGATTATATCTCCGCTTTAAATTAACATAATTTAAATGGATTTTTTCACAATGTAGCAAATTTTGTTTCTGTTTCGAATAGTCTAATTTTCTGAGAATCGTTTAATAACCACTTCACAGAGATCGATTTACCGAAAGAGGTAGAAAAACTAATTGTTCAAAGGAAAGGTTTCACAAACAACAACACTGGTGTTCTTCTTCATTTCTCAATACCTACTGTTAAAATAATTTCACAATGGTGTATCCTACATACCACCAAGTATTTAAAGCAATAAAAAACTCTTAAAAAGTTCAAAGAGCAATTAATGAAAAATTCCCGGAAAGGTACTCGTGCGGTAAGAAAACTGTGCATCGCCCAGTTAGAAAAATAGAAAGGAAATTAAATTCTCTAACTTTGTCAGACATTTTCGTTGCTTCATATTCTAATAAGATGAAAATTATTTGATCGTTAGTGAGCCTCAATTTTAGTGTCCTCAAATGAAGACAATAAGGAAGTAAGTAATGTATTGAGAAATGAAGAACACCAGCGTTGTTTTGAAAAATTTTCCTTAGAACAATTAGTTTTTCCACCTGTTTCAGTAAATCGATCACTGTGAAGTGGTTATTAAACATAGATACATACATATACATATACCGGGCTTATCCTCCCTATGGGAGGGTAGCCGACAGCAGGCCACAATCACCACACATAGTCACTAGGAGGCGAGAGAGGCAGCACTGGCCGCACCTGAACTGCCAGGATCAGCAGCAGCCCAGCACAACCACCTTCCACAGTCAGGCCCGACAGCCACAGCTGGTTTACCCCGACCGCTTCATTAAGTGCAGCCCCTCCCCCGCACATGACAGGTCAACCCCATCACACGCGGGCAGCTTCCAGTAACGCGTCAAAAATAAAATTACCTCCTTATACACTGCCCCCACTCACTTCTGTCCGCAGCCATCCCTCTCGCCACGTCCACAGTCAGACCCCTCTCATACAAAGCACGTCGCACCCCATCCATCCAACTCATCCGTGGTCTACCTCGCGCTCGAAGACCACTCACTTCCGACATATATATCTTTTTCAGCAGCCGCTCAACATTCATTCTTTCAACATGCCTAAACCATCCAAGCACTCTTTCATCCACTCGCCTGCTCAACTTTTTGATAACACCCGTCTGCCCCCTAACCAACTCATTCCTGATCCTATCTCTTCTAGTTACTCCATACATGCTCCTCAAACACTTCATCTCAAACACATCCAACTTCCTACTCTCAGCTGCTCTCAACCCCCAGGACTCTGCTCCATACAACAAAACTGGCACAATCAAACTTTCATACGGTTCCCTCTTAACATTCATACTCAAACTCCTGCATTCAAAAACTTTCCTCATTGCACCCAATGTCTTACAACCTTCACTCACTCGATGCTTCACTTCTACTTCCATACTATCCTTAACAGTCACATCCGACCCGAGGTACCTAAAATGCTCTACCTCCTCTAAAACTTCCCCATTCAACCTCACATCCAAAGTATATACCAAGTGGTTATTAAACGATTTTCAAAAACTTACATTATCCGAAAAGGGAACAAAATTCATCACATTGTTAAAAAAAGACATTTCGAATATGTTAATTTAAAGCGGAGATATAATCAATTAAAAAGTCAAGGAATTTTTGTGGGACACCGGGTATATACAGGGTGTTGTGTGATGCGATGCACATATTTTAACCATACACAGATGAACGCAAAATAAAACGATTTTCATGAGTGACAAAACCTCAAAACTTCCTTGTTTTCGAGGAATGATGACGTGAAATAATTTTAAATTCCCATAGAAATAGCCTGACGCGCCCGCCAACAGATTTTACTCGTTGGCTGCATGTCAAGCCCATTCTTACGGGAATCTAAAATTATTTCAGGTCATCATTTCTCGAAAACAAAGAAGTTTTGAGGTTTTTGTCACTCATGAAAATCGTTTTATTTAGCGTTTTTCTGTATTTGGTTACAATATATGCATCGAATTAAACAACACCCTTTATATATGTATACATTATTCTTGATATATCTATACATCAAGAAATAAATAAAAAAATATATCATATTTTACTTTTTTCCTAATATACAGATATATCAACTTAAGTGTACAGAGTGCCCTTTCAACACTCATGTACAATGTGCATTATATATAGTATTCTTGATAGATCTCTCAAATTTTTAGACATTATAAAAATGATTTGCCTGCAGGGAACATTTTAAATATCATTTAAGAACATAACAAATGAAATTAGAGTTACAATGTAAGTTTTCAATACCCTACCTCAGCTGGGTGACCAAAGAACCAGCAGAAAATTTTTTGCAAGAGAAATGCATCATTCATAAATTACATACCTAGGCACTTAAAATTGACTGAATGTGCTTGTCTATTGGCCGGATGCTGAACAGCATTTCATATAACAATTCAAACACTGAAAAGTATTTCATAAGAGAACCAAATGGAAAACAAAGGCAAAGAATAGCACAAAAGAATTTTCTTGCATTACTAATGCGGTTTTAGAGAAAAAAACTAGAGCCCATTAGCTAGCGCAATTATCTACCAAAAAAGCATTTACGATAAACCATACCCTCAAATGATAGATAGGGTGCACTGTTGCACAGGATTCGATGCACAAAATTTCAAATCTTCAAAAACAAATTAAACAAGAGAATAGTTGAAGACAGAAAGACGAGCTGACATAGAGAGTAAAAAATTAATAAAAAATGTCCATCATGAAAAGGCAAAACAATAATTACAATTTAAAATGACCCAAATGCACATCTCTCTAGGACCCTGTAGGAGTGTTAAGTCCCAAAAGTGCAAGAGACATACAACGTAGTTTTTTTTTTGGCCATGATACATATTTAGAGCAATTGATATTTCATTATAAACTCAGAGTTTTGGTTATCACCAGCGTTTTTTCTCTATTCTTGTTGGCACTGATACAAAGCTCTGTAAAAAGCATATTGGTCTTACTTTTTATTCAATCTTAGCATTTGCACTTATTAATATCGGGAAAATAAGTAACTTATTGTGACGTCAATACAAGGTCAGCACTCAGCATACAATTACACTTATTTATATGATAAAAATAAGTAACCTATTGTGACATCAATACATATTTGAAAAAAAGTCTTTGTAGCCACTCTGTAACACTTGAGTTATAATATTAAATTTATATTTCTATAAAGAATCTTACAGAAAAATTATGATTGTTATTATTTACAGAATACAATTAAGCCTCCCATAATACAACAACGGTATATTCGGGAGAGGGAATAATGAAGGGACCATTTAGAGGACATCCTTTCATTGCAACATGTGTCCCCTCACAGGATACCAAGTGCATTATATAAATAATTCTGTGCTCCAAATATCCTAACTCAAAAATGATATTAAAAAACAATGGAGCTCATTCAATTCTGTTTATAAGCCATAAGTAATTAGGTCAGAAAAATCGTAAATGTGGAAATGTAACAAATAATGAGGAAAGAGCCATTGCACATCTAGTAATATAATTCTCTATTGACATAGCGTGAAACATAGCTGATTGCCTATATCTTTATTTACCAAACTCTCCACTTGAACTTCTTGAAATAAGTTTACAAAAATAATTTTATCTTCTTCATGCTTCCAATGTTCATGAATATAACTTGCAAATAAATCAATTGAATGTGAACTGTCCTGTAAACTGGCTCAGTAATCTATCCAGAGTATTTTGATATGAATACCACTGCTCTAGTTTCAAAACAGTCGGACGAACAACACTTCACATAACTAAGCTTAAAAAATTGAACTCAGCTTGAGCTAGCCTACCAACGTGAAAATCTAAAGATTACCGTAACTGTCGATCACCTCAACATCCCGGTAAAAAATCAATACAACATCAATAAACATGTTTTTAGCATTTGATTTAATAATAATTAACAATTAAATTTTATCTAACGCAATATTGATTGCGAAGAACATAGTCACAAAAAAAAACTCACAACACCAATCGCGACTTCGCTAGGTTGGTTTCTTCCACTACATCGAACGATGATTCACAGTCATGAACTAACAGATCGCGCACAGTGGTTTGAATGAGCCCCTTGATAAAATTTTAAATTACCCTAGAAATTGGCTCTCGGACACTAACGTTTGAATGTTCGAAATGAATTTTTAGAAAATTATATAATAGTGGACTACAAAACATTGCAGATATTTTACGTGTGTATCTAAGGGTGTATTAGATTATATTTTCTTGTTATTCAATTCTATTTCAAACTGGCAAGGCTAACGTAAAATAAAAATTGATCGTCAGTTTTTTCTAAGGACTGGGGTATGTAACGTGTTTAAAACTCCCCCAACGACTTAATTCGTTTTTTACGGTGAAAGTTTAAAATTTGGTGACATTGTTAAATATACTAATTCTTCAAGTGCAAATATTTTGAAACAACTAAACTAACATCCTTTCATGACAATTTGGAAAAACCGAGTGTTAAAGCTGATCGTGAAATTAAGTACATTTACTACTTTAACTCCTGGGTTATTTTTGAAACTATTTCAGCTGATTGGTGACATTTCATTGAAGAATGAAATAGAAACATACCCACAGCAATCGTAAACACATAAATGAAAGCAAGTGAGCGCACCGATGAATTTATTGTAAGCGAAGGAAAGTAAAGTGTTTATTTATTATGTTGTGAACATTTTGGGAAAAGAATGAATATGAAATTAAATTTTCGACATTTTGTTTTGAGCATAATACAGTGTACGCAACAAGGTCAAACCCCCCGGTTGATGGGTGACGTCCATCCATTATACGCACGGCGATAATTCGCTGCAGCACACTACATGCAGCACACCACCGGCAGCACATTACCTGCAGCACACTACCTGCAGCACACCACCGGCAGCACACTGCCTGCAGCACACTACCTGCAGCCCACTACCTGCAACACACTACCTGCAGCACACCACCTGCAACACACCACCTGCAACACACCACCTTCAACACACCACTAGCAGCACACCACTGGCAGCACACCACCTGCAACACACCACCTGCAACACACCACCTGCAACACACCACCGGCAGCACACCACTGGCAGCACACCACCGGCAGCACACCACCGGAAGCACACTACCTGCAGCACACCACTGGCAGCACACCACCGGCAGCACACCACCGGCAGCACACCACCTGCAGAACACCACCTGCACACCACCGGCAGCACACCACTGGCAGCACACCACTGGCAGCACACCACCGGCAGCACACGACCGGCAGCACACCACCGGCAGCACACCACCTGCAGCACACCACCGGCAGCACACCACCGGCAGCACACTACTGGCAACACACCACCTGCAACACACCACCTGCAACACACCACCTGCAGCACACCACTGGCAGCACACCACCGGCAGCACACCACCTGCAACACACCACCTGCAACACACCACCTGCAGCACACCACCGGCAGCACACCACTGGCAGCACACCACCGGCAGCACACTACTGGCAACACACCACCTGCAAAACACCACCTGCAACACACCACCTGCAGCACACCACTGGCAGCACACCACCGGCAGCACACCACCTGCAACACACCACCTGCAACACACCACCTGCAGCACACCACCGGCAGCACACCACTGGCAGCACACCACCTGTAGCACACCACCGGCAGCACACCACCGCAAGCACACCACCTGCAGCACACCACTGGCAGCACACCACTGGCAGCACACCAATGGCAGCACACCACTGGCAGCACACCACCCGCAGCACACCACCGGCAGCACACCACTGGCTGCACACCACCGGCAGCACACCACCAGCAGCACACATTTGGAAGGCTGTAAACCACGGATGGCCGCTCTCAAATGTAACGGCCTTTGACCAACTGAAAATTTTGCGCCTTCAAATCGTCCATGGACACCTATGAATTTCACGTCCGAGCTCGACCGCGCGTAGTTAAGAGCGCGTTGAGGGAGTGTTAAGGCAGGGCAGGCCGACCAGCCTATAAATTGCACATATTCAACCGTTACGTCCTTAATCCACCAGCGATAGGTCCTTGATTTTCAATTGGGTTTTAATACCCGCCTAGAAACGTTTTATTAGCATAATAACATCTTGCGTAACGCATCTCTTTTCGTTTTATTTAATCTAATAGAAAGCTATAATGAACCACGTATACCTCAAAAATTAATTTTTTTACCAAGTCTAAGTAAGTCCAAGTTAATATAATAATAATAATGAAGGCATCTACGGATGCTTTATTTCCAAACAAGCCTGATACATATCACCTTGTACATTGGATTTTCAAATGCCTTATAACTAACGCCAGAACGCCATGACGCTTTCCCCCGGTCAAGACCGGTACCCATTTCAGACACCTGGGTAGAGTGGGGTATTGTGCTTGGAATTTTTCTCCTATACCCAACAGAGCAAATCGCCACCGCCAGCGCCGAGATTCGATCCCGGGTCTGCCGCACGGCGGCAGAACCCTCTAGCCACATGGCTAAGGCGATCACAAATATATATATCTAAGTCTTCTGATCATATTTTAAAACTGAAATCCTTCAATTGAAGCACTCTTTATAAACATTCAAACGTGAAACAGATAATCCCGATGTTAAGACTTTTCCCGTCTTAAGTTCGTTTGGAGGATTCTCGCGTCAGCAAGGATAATAAATTTAAAAAAAAACTGAAATTAAATATTAAAGCAAGCCAGCTTTACTTAGCACTTTCAGTCCACTGTAAATAGAACACGCAAATTGAGACCTATTAGGTCTACGGAATGAACGCAAGAAACATTTAAAGGTAACGAGAACACTTAACACTAAATTGGATCGTTTGGGCACAGTAACAGCTGAGGGTAAAGAGGAGTCGTGCGAGTGCAAGGATAAATAGAACGAAAGAAATCAATTTATGAACAACAAAACACTTACTTCTGACCCTGAACACTATATCGATACAAATTGAACTTGAACGCTTACTTCTTACACTGATCACTATGCCTATACAAATTAAACTTCAACGCTTAATTAACAGATATCTATAATAATTGAACCTCATATACCAAAATAATGAAATAATCACATAAAATAATGCTTACTAGCAGCATGGACATCACAGGCACACAGGAAACAGTGGCCGTCACTCGCCGCTCGGCCACACACAAAAGTGACATAGACAAGGGATTTACCTTCAGGTGTCAAAGGTATTTTGATACCACATCATTCTCGCTAAGAAATCCTAAAACCCGACAATGATTGACTTCAATTTTACAAAAATAAATAAGTTCAATCACTACAACTGTGTTCGTAATTTCATGTTAAACTATTATCACATCCTTAAAATCTGAGTTTTTCTTTAGCTTTTGATTGGTTCTACCGTTTGATCATTGTCTGAGAATGCAAAGTTTTTCAAACGCAGAAAATGAATCGTTTTTACTTGCTTGTGTGCTTGATTTTCCTCCGAGTGTAATAAAAGTAGTTGTACAGTAAGTATGAAGTATTTCATTACTTTAGCTTCAATGAAGTTGTCACATGACTAATATTCATACAAAATTAAATCAAATAATGCGTTAAATTCAGTTGCAGTTAATTTGACAACTCAGTGTCCAGATATTTAGCGATTCAATCGGTAACAAAACCCGTCTCGAGGGCAGGTGCTGTGTTTTGAAGTCAAGTCTTTACTGGGAGTTTCGTTGAATAGGAATACCGCCTACTACTTCTCTCGCTCAAAAAATACTACAGATTCAATTCTGTTATAGACTTGCCTCGAAACCTGTCGTCATTTTTCCCCGAAGAAGAAATGGGGAAACAATTCTGAATGACGCGCAATTCAATTACCTCGGAGATTGAAATTCTGTTTCTCTGGAAGCACTAGAGCAAATTGTAGCCGCTTTCATTTTTGTTTTGAATGTGATTGCGTCCGTGATATTAGAAAGCCTAAACCAAACAGCTTCTTTCTAAAATTTAACGTGAGGAATTCGGTCATCCCCGGAGGGAGCCGTTTGAAGTTACTAAAAACTGGCATGCGAGTTAAAACAAAAGTGTAGATACAAATCAAAAGCAAGGCGAAAATCGCTGTACGAATTGCCATTTTATTATTACAAATAGTAAAGTCTAAATGAATAAAATTGAACGTTTCGAACTAAACAGTTCATCTTTAGCGAAGGAAATAATTCTGCGACAAAACAATACGAAAATGAGTAAATTGAAACGACACTATGCAAAAGAATACTACGACATATACAGAAAAATAGTCGTAGATCTAAAACTAAAACATAAAACAAAAATTAAAAAACATAAACTAATGATCATGTATTTGCAACGAGAAGAGGAAAAGCACTTTGAGTATCATTTAGAGGGGGTCTGAGCTTAAAAATGCATAGTATAGTATAGTTCTATTCAAAGAGAGATCTCATGCGGACCTTTTTCTCAACTATTTGAATTCTCGTCATAAGAATATTAATTTTACCAGGGAAGATGAAACGAACAGCCGTTCACCGTTTCTGGACGTCAATGTTAGCAGAATTGATAATACTTTCCAATGTTCTGTTTATAGGAAAGGCACTTTCTCGGGTTTAGGTACTAGTTATTTTAGTTTCTGTGCGACCCGTTCTAAACTGTGCGGCATTCGAACTCTCATCCATAGGGCGTTAAAAGTTTGTTCAAACTTCCGAATTTTACATCAAGAATTTGACCTTTTACGACAATTTTTTCTTGAAATGGTTTTACTTTGTTTACTATCGATAAACACATTAGTAAATTTTTATCTAAAATTTATAATCAAACGCCGGCACTCCAATCATGTGGTCAACAGAAATTTTTCTTGAAGCTTCCCTTCTTTGGCCATCAATCTATTAAGTTAAATCAGGAGGTTCAACTCCTAATCAGCAAGCTTTTTCCACAACTTAAAGGTTCATTCTATTCCTGTCAACAATTTCACAATCGGTTCCCTTTTCCGCTTTAAGGATAAGCTGCTTACTGCTATGTGCTCCTCTGTGGTTTACCAGTTCAGTTGCTCACGTTGTGAATCACAGTACATAGGTGCCACCTGTCGTACTCTTATGTCCAGAGTAGCCGAGCACGCTGGGCGCAGCTGTAGAACCGGTGGTCCACTTGGTTCTCCTCCACTGTCCTCTGTTCGATCCCATGCGGAAAACTGTAACGTCCCTGTTTCCGTAAATCATTTTAAAATCCTTGCAGGTGCCCCTCATATGATTGATTTACGCATCCTCGAGTCGCTATACATTTTTAAGCTCAGACCCCCTCTAAATGATACTCAAAGTGTTTTCCTCTTCTCGTTGCAAATACATGATCATTAGTTTATGTTTTTTAATTTTTGTTTTATGTTTTAGTTTTAGATCTACGACTATTTTTCTGTATATGTCGTAGTATTCTTTTGCATGGTGTCGTTTCAATTTACTCATTTTCGTATTGTTTTGTCGCAGAATTATTTTCTTTGCTGAAGATGAACTGTTTAGTTCGAAACGTTCAATTTTATTCATTTAGACTTTACTATTTGTAATAATAAAATGGCAATTCGTACAGCGATTTTCGCCTTGCTTTTCATTTTAAGAATAAGACGCATCAATGCGAATTCAGTTTTAGATACAAATCAAATTCAGACTCAAGTGGTATGTTTATACCACAGCGTTAAGTAGACGCTGACCTTACTTAACGCACTTTTTCGGACTATTGATTGGTAATTGAGGAGGAAAAAGATTTTCCGAATAACTTCATTCCCAAGATAAAGTCCTATTTTCAAGTGATATTGGTAAGGTACATAAAATTTTAGGGTATAATAGTAAGCAAAAAATTGAACGCTCATCAAGAAAGCGCTATTAAAAATCAATTTTCATTATAGCCAAGTTTCATAATAGCTCTAGGAGTTAATAAGATATTTACTGTCCTGCCTTACTGACCATAAGTCAATTTGCTAAAATCTGTATTCAATTGACAGAATTATGCAGAATTTATCCTATTTCCCCTTGAAGTGATGCATTCCCATACTTTTTGCCCACGCGTATGAATGTCTTACGTAGCTATTTTTCTAACTTTCCTAATAGGAAACATTTTCCTCTTCGCTGATGTAAAATGAAAATTAATTATTTCGGCTTTAATTTTTAAATGCAGCATATAATTTTAGTTTCTAGTTTGTCTGCAAGAAAGCCTAAATCAGTCTTAGTTTTCCTAATTCTCATTGCAGTTAATGTTCTGATTTTGATGCATATTGCGCTTTTTATCTGTAATTAATTTGTTCGTAGTTAGTGAAGCGGTGAGTCATTAGTAAAATGTAAAGCGGAGAGTAATCATCAGAAGTGGTTTTTTATTCAAGTTTAATTATTATAGTCAAATCATTTCTCTGAAATTTATATCTAAATCATCCCTGAGCACAGCACACCTGGAATGGAAATGCGTTGGATAAGTACTTCATGTATAGGCACGAAAGACACTTGAATGTCTTGTATAATTATCAAAGACAGTAGGATTAAAAAAAATCGCGAGGTTTCCAGCAGCCACTAAATGGTGCAAGATATTACTGAGAAATACGTCAAACATTGAATTAAGAATTATATATAAGTTTTCAAATTTTCAACAAATAGCGGTTATACAGGGTGTTGTTTAATTCGATGCACAAATTTTATCCAAAACGCAAAATACAACTATTTTCAGGAGTGGCATAAACTTCAAAACTCCTTCGTTTTCTAGAAATGATGATCTGAAATAATTTTAGATTCCCTTAGGAATAGGCTTACAATGCAGCCAACGAGTACAATCTAACTTCTCGGGCAGGTTGTTGGTGCGCGCTTTAGGCTATTCCAATGGGAATCTAAGATTATTTCAGGTCATTATTTCTCGAAAACGAAGGAGTTCTGAGGTTTTTGTCATTCATGAAATACGTTTCATTTGGTATTTTTCTGTATATGTGGAAACTACGTGCATCTAATAGTACAACACCCCGTATAGCAGATGAAGACCATGCTTTACCCCTTTGTGACCTAAATGAATTTAGTTCTAAATTATTGCTTACTGACTTAATAACGTATTCCGAAATATATATCAAAAGCGTCAATTATATTACAAGCTAAATAATAAATTAAATTAAAATAACGGACACTAGATTGATTTACGCTTCCATGCAGACACACTAATAATGGAAATAATTTATTACAATTAAGCATTATAGAGGAAATGGTTCTCAGTTCTTAACAGTGGAGAGTTTTAAATTCTTTGTTTTAGAAATGTTGAAAAAATTGCTACACAGTGAAGAGTTACGCGTAAGTGAAAAGGTGCGGGGAATGTATTACTCCGCAGATAAATTTGACGAATTCAGGTGCAAAAATGGATATAACGAAAAACGTCAATTAAATATGGTACAAAGAAGATTTATTTCATAAATCAGACACATAGAATAGACACACAATATAGAGATCCACGGAATATATGTATAAAGACGAATGGTGGGAAACTCGTTTCCTGAGCAGTCTAGAATAAAAAAGTGGAAGAGCCTCATGAAGAGGCTTCGGAAAATAACGGACAGTGACCAATCAAAGAGGTGTACCGTGCTTGTGTGAGCTGTGCTGGAACCATCTTCACTATGTAGTTATTATGCTACAAATTTAAATGGAAGGTATGTGATAAGTTTTCCTATCGTGCTCTGCTAGGGTGAAATGAATTTTCACCCGAGAGCTTTTGAACAATGATACTCCTGGTAGGAACGCTTCATTGTAACCCATTGGTTAGAATGGCGAGGATGTTTTAGATCAAATTCAAGCGTTAGGGCTGTTGTTTAAAGATTTGAGTTGATTTCACTTCCATGTCTAGGTAATTAATCATATAAAATCTGAAAACGAGTTTTCAACCTTCCTATGCAATTCAGTTCGTTCCCATAAATCAAACAGTGAATTAAAAAAATTAAAAGCACTTAGATACTTTTCCTAAAAAATGGAGATCGAAAATGTCATTTAAATTAGACTGTTTTATTAACGCAATAATTACATCTGATGAATTTGCAGTATATCTACCCTAAATAATAAATTAGTATATTTTTTCACGATAGATGATTTAGAGTAGAAGTAGATAATTATAAAGACCAGTTCATCACGATGAAAAAATTGTCCTCAGGACGGCCTAACACTCTAGGTGAATGCGCAAGCAGATGACGGTGCAAATGAAATTCTATAGGGGCAGTTTCTACGTACATACATATACCGGGCTTATCCTCCCCATGGGAGGGTAGCCGACAGCAGGCCACAATCACCACACTTAGTCACTAGGAGGCGAGAGAGGCATCACTGGCCGCACCTGAACTGCCAGGATCAGCAGCAGCCCAGCACAACCACCTTCCACAGTCAGGCCCGACAGCAACAGCTGGTTTACCCCGACCGCTTCATTGAGTGCAGCCCCTCCCCCGCACATGACAGGTCAACCCCATCACACGCGACCAGCTTCCAGTAACGCGTCAAAAATAAAATTACCTCCTTATACACTGTTTCTTATACACTGGGGCAGTTTCTAGCTTCAATAATAACTAGAGGGGGAATCTAGGGTGTTGGAAGCTCAGTCATTTAAAGAGTGCATTACATCTGTTCATGCCTTCAATGTTCCTAATTATTGCAACCTCACGAGAAATCGTACCGCACTCTCGCATCACGTCAAGATTCAGATGAGGCCTTATCTCATCACAGCATATCATATTTATGCAGTATTCCAATGAACAAGTTGTGGTAATCAGTAGAATATCACACCGCCATGGGGTAGAGATTGGAAGAAGACTTACAACAGCAGTCAACAACAAAGACGCCAAAAACTCCTGCATTCCAAAAATGTTGTTTAAGTTAAAGTGCATTGACTTGCAATGTGCTCGAATCAGTTTCTTAACAGTAATCCAGGAATGTAATTAAATTACGCATTTCTTTATTAAAAATTGAAGCGATTTTGTTTTTGCTTAAGGCGTATGAGAGGTGCCCTGTTACATCAATGTCTCGATGTCATTGTTTTAGATTCACCCAACTCAGATGAATAAATCCTTTAATAAAAATGTCAAAATTACACTGTACATGCCACAATACGTCACAAGGAATTGAATCTTGAACTTCAAAAGCCCATCAAAAGCTTGAACTTTAACGTAGAAGCGAGTATGAAACACAAATACATTAAAATGTACAATTTTACTTCAGCTTTGATATCGTATATTTGTACCTGATTTCGAATATTTTAGCTACGATACCTGTACCAGCCGTCTCTGAAATAACTTTTTATAAGTTTACGTTTCTTGGCTCACCATCTACCGGACTATCTGCAACTATTATCTAACAGACTATCAAAAATATCTGTGACTATTTTCTAACAGCCTATCAAAATATCTGCTATTACTATCTAACAGACTATAGGACTATCTGCGTATATCTATCGCAGTTTTCTCCTTGATAAAAGTAAAAAGTATTTCACAACTGCGCACTTTGTTATAACTTTTTAGGTAAACATATATATGCCCTAATCAGTGTACAGCAAGGACTTGCGCTTTATTCATATGATGACGCATGCAGCGGTTCAAGAAATGAGCTGCGTTAATTTAAGCTACATAAATAAAGCTACAATTTAAGCTACATTTATTACAATCTTTAAGGGATCGTTTCCGGACCTCATTTCTTTCAGCTATGCTCGGTGGAAGTATGTCAATGAAAAATAGCATCCACTATGTCCACATAAAGACATATTAAAATGTAAGTTGTCATCACTGCACAACTGTGAGCGAAATGCATGAACTTTTTTTGCTTTGAACAGTCTCAAAAGGTCTACGGTTAATGTCACTTCGCAGAGTTCAACCGAACCAACGAGGGAATTTTACTATACCGAAAGCAAGAAAAATTGCTCGGATTGGTGATTGAACCTCATCAGTATTATTCTTTTTTAACAACATTCTTCGCTGTATTTTTTATTCCTTTCATACCTAATTCAATGTACAATACTGTTCAACATAAAAATTCCAAAACTAAAACTCAATGAACATTTTGCAAAAACCAATTGTTATCTCAAGGTTCGTCCTCGTAGTGATAATTTTATTTTTAACTTTTTTGTCGGAAGTAAGCGACTTTGAAACCTCAGTAAATTAATTTAGTTGATTCATATTATTGCATCAAATTGCCTATTCTTTTCTCTCGGTTTCAAAAATTTTCTACAGTGTTTCTGCTTACCTAGTAAATTGTACCGAATTGAATATGAAAATTAATGTTAACATTTGAAAAAGTCCTTGTGTTGAGTGAAAGTTACCGTGTACATTAATTTCTCGTTTTATTCCTATAGTACAGGAGCAGTCCACAAACATGTAATAAAGACATATATGATGAAAATCTTTAAGCGAGACTATAAACGAGATTCAATTCCTCCAATTTATTGGAATTGTTTCATTGGGATCTTCATAAATGTTACGTCACTTTGGGGGATGCAATACCTCAATTTTTGTTATAAGTCGTGACAAATGAGATTATTGATGATTAGTAGTTTGTTATCAGAGCTACTGCGGAATTATTCATAGCTGATCCAGCAAGAAACGGAAAATTGAGGCACGTTAAACAAACATACACTAAACGTGAAATAGAGAGGACAGTGAGAAGAGGTGTTCGAGGCTACGGGGATTATGCATGCGATTGTATCTATGATAACCTGCGTAAGAGGAATACAAGAAAGGAAGAAAAATGCGACATGTGGGCATTCCTTAACGCTCACGTCACAGAGGTACGGTCCCTCGAACGTCTTCGAACGCTCAACCCAAGAGAAGAGTTATAAAAAATCAATGAGCAAAAATCTGACCGAAGATTTCCTTCAGAGAAAAATATCAGATTTTATTTCGACAAGCAAGCCAGTTATCCATATACATATTTGTCTGGAATTCACAGATTACATATGGTGCACGAGTCCATTTCATCACTGATGGTGAAATTCGAACCCTTTTGTTCAATTTATCACACAAGCATAAATGGAAAAATGGGATTGATTTGTAGTTGCATCAGTGGAATTTATGTTGGAATGAAGTTTTGTTAAATTAAGTGTTAAACTAAGTTACCCTTTCTCTGCACCGTCGTGTGGCCCCAAGCAAATTTCATCTTATTAAAACTTTTGACTTGAACGTGACTCTCAGCAGCAGACGTGCAAAGTATAGCAAATTTCTGTAAAGTTCACCGCAATTCAAATTTTATCGCCCCACAAATATACGTTTCGTATAATACTTTGTAGCTAAGCAACTATTGTTCAGACAGCTAATGACCTACAGGAAGTTTTCCGTCAGGTTTCACAGCTACTGATAAACTGAAGATGGGGTCAAAACGAGTAAGCAATACGAACTTCTAACTTGTATTTCAGTCATGTTCTTGGTAAAGATGTAATGTCTAACATTTCCTATAAACTTGCATTGTCGAGCAACGAAAAATTGCACAGATCATTCATTAAAGAAAGATTGCTGTTGTTCCTAAGTTTGTTCTCAATTCGTCAAGCTATTTTTTAGTTACCTTCGGTTTGACTGAGTTACGGGCTTTTGTTAGCGATGCTCACTCGCGCCTCAACCAAAATCGAGCTCAGAAAATAACGCTCCTGTCCTCTGAATAATTGAGTGTCAGCCTGACGTGGAAGGCAACGTTCAGATGCGTCAGCGATAACTTTCTAAAATAAGCGATAATTTCGTTCTGAAATTCTAAAACGTTGGATGAGAAAGTGCATTAGCAAATGGATTGCTTTAAATTTGAGGCTTCGAGATTGGCAGAGCATCGACCCTTTCCAAGACTAAAATAAATTGGCTTTTAAGTTCTTTCTCCGTACGGCTTTGTCGTCTGGCATATAAAGGAGTCTTTAATTTGACGGTGCCTATATTTTAATTACAATCGCCATTAGCATTTTTATGTGGGAGTAATTCATGAAAAGTAAAACTTCATATCAGTATTCAATACGCTGACACTCAAAAAAAAGGAAAATACAGGGTTGTGAACTAAAACATATTAACAACGAATAGTGCTGGGAAAATTTTCAAAAAGTTCCTTATTCTTAATACAAAAACGCTGGCAACAATTCTGAAACACAAAGTCGATTGCCTGAAAACGAATTTTTTGAGAATATTTCCATCATCGGCGGAAAAATAAATGGTAAAAGACATTTGTGAATAGAAAATAAAACATTTTTTACGACACGAAAATTTTTTATAAGAAAGGAATAAAACTTATTTACTGATAGAAATAAGCCCCAAATAAAACATTAACTCAGTACAATATATTGAAAAGTAGGGGCACCGGGCACCTCAACTGATTGTTGAGCACCGGTTAGTTTCAAAATGAACCCGAAATCTGATATACATATATGATTTATTGCGCTAGAAGTGTTTGATTGTACTGAATAAAGTAGTATCAAGTAAAGGATATAATGCATGTTTTCGAACAACCATGCATGTGTCTTTAACCTCATTCATTTTACCTTTAAGAGCACGTGTCGTCATACCAACGTAATCAGATGCTTATCGCGTACAACTTCATTTGCAGACTTGATAGGATTGCTTATGAAATGGAAGCTCATATTTATAGTTGAAGAAATAGCCAACAATGAGATGGGCCTGTTGAAAAGTATGATTTGAAATTTATGACTCGAATTGCAGCTAGGGTGCATTTATCATTCTCCCTGAACGATAAATGTGGTAAATGAAGTCTGCTGTTCGGCAAATTTTTCTGCGTTTGCATTTGATTTGTATCTGAGTTATACTATTCTGCTTGACCTACAATTTCAGGGTCCTCTAGTCCTATAACAAGAGTTGAAATGAAGATTCCAGAAGAGACATTGTAATAACTCAGTGACTCGCCCGTATAACCTGGCATAGCCATCTGAACGATCACGTGGCGACCCGGTACCGTATGCTTACCAATAGCCGAACGCATAGTGTAGAGTATAGCCTGATACATCCGGTGTATACTTGAGTTCTACCTACCAATTGGAATATCGCACACAAAGCGAGTAGCTTGAGCCAACCGCTCACCTGCCTCCAAAGCTACTATAGACTGCGCAGCCAAACTTCCAAAGTGAGAAGAGCAATCTCTGCCGAGCGGCTGCACTTCAGAGCAGTGATTCCCAACCTGCGGGTCGTGAGTCTACTTGGACAAGTGACTCCCAACCATGACTGTTGTAATGGAGTCGGCTGTTGATTTTGCATATATAATATTATCAAAATATATAAATTAAAGTAAATAAACTGTTCAAATTGCACTTGATGGTTTAAGCATGACAATAGAAAAATTTTTTCATACTGCTAGGTCTGCAAACCTAACTGCAGCCAGATAGCAGTTGGCAGGTATATACTATTGCCTATATACATTCTGCCAAAACCTTATTAGCTTTTGTGTTTGCTTACAGCCTTACACGTTTACGCCGTGTGAGTGTATTGAATGATACTTAACAATAGCGTCATACCATATTATGTAACTATAATAATAACAATCTACAAAAGACAAAAGAGTGACAAAAGCTGTCTAAACGCGTTTTGTTTCCGTTTTGTTTTGGTCTCTTCACCCGTGTTACTCGTCAGAATCGTGCTACAACTTCTGAAAAAACTTTGAACAGATTTTTGAAACGAAAAGTGATCTGTAAATTTTTTAGTACTGAAATATATACATATATGAATATATGCGAGTATCTATATTTAGAGGAATCTATATTATAGATATATTACATATCTTCAATAATATTATTCTTAATTTATCATTACAAGGAAAGGAGAGTTCGATAGTATCATTATCTGAGAATTGGCATCTTTCAGAATGAAACTAAAACTCTGGCTCGCAAAAAATCGATCAGAAGAAATTATAGATGTTTCTAACTCTTGTGCTGACTGTGGGAGAAGTGACGAATAAAATTAATATTGTTGACTTGCACGCCTTGGTGAAAGAACATTTTCAAAATCTTATTATTGAAAAAAGAAGCATTTTTCCTGAAGAATGTAGCAAATCTTCCTGCTTATGATCAACTTTTTTAGTGTTATGGTATCTTATGTCCATAAGATACAATAGGACAGGAAAAGCTTATTGACCTGCAAAATATTTTTGAAATAAATACTTAGTTTGGATAACTTTCATTATTGGAGTTTTGGTTGAAAAGTATCAAGAAATTTTTAGTATTATTGAATATTTTAGAGCGAAATATGTTACCATTCCCAACAACATACTTGTGTGAAGCAGTGTTCTCCCAACTTCTTGCCATCAAAAACAAGTACCAAGGTAAATTAAAAGTGGAAAACGATTTTTGATGTGCGATATCACCACAAAGCCCAGGATAAAATTGTTGATAAAATAAAAATTAGTTAATAAACTAAGCAGTACCAGCCTTCACATTAAGTCAGTACGAAAAACTAAGTAATTAAAAGTTATCAACAACCAACAAATTAAGGTGAGTACGCGCTTGGAAATAAATAATCAAATTGAGAGTGTATGCTTTAATTTGGGTCAGTGCATATGTAATTTTAATTCCAACTTCTAGCTTCTATCAACAAAAATCGGAAATGATTTATGAATTCGCCTAATATAATACATTATATGTGTGTTTATGTTTTACTGAATAGCCTTTCCATAATGAACGAGTTTTCGAGGCACAAAGGATCACGTAAAGTTATTTGAAGGACTGGGGGTCGTGAATCGATTATTTATTCCAAAATGGGTCTCCATCGGAAAAATGATGGGAATCACTGCTATTGACTCTTCGCGATCGCGGTGACTCCACAGCATTGAGATCACTATCTTTGTCGCTCTCGTTCTACAGCTTCATTAAATTGTCTCGACCTCGGACTTCGAACAAACAGTATGCTATATCACCGCACTTTAGCGACGCAAAAGACTAGCACTTCCTCAAGGAGCAAACCTTTCGCTCTCTCTCCCTCGCATAGTCGGAGGCAACATCATGGTAGACGACTACCATGTGCCACACCCTCACCGCTACTTGCCTCGCCGCCTTTGCTCAAAGGCCTAAAAACTTTAATCGCTCGTCTTGACCTATGGCGCAGTACAAGTCCCCTCTCACCAACGTTCCTTCGGCAAGCGCTTCTTAACCGTGCGTGCCTGCATCAGTTCTCTTTCAAAAATGTTTTTTTACCAACACGACGGCAGTTAAGCGTCCTATTAACAGCGCTACCTCGCCAAACGCCCCTAGGCTCCACTTCATATGATTGGAGCCAATAGTTCAGGCCTAAGCTCTCTGCACAACTTTGACACCATGTCGAGCACTGTTTTAATCTGATGTGCACCGCAGCCCTTTCTCGCTACCCAGGTTGCAGCCAACACTCGCCTTCTAGTTTCTGAGCCGGCAACGAAGCCATCAAACTCATAACACCAAATTCACTCAACTCAATGCATCAGTCAACGCGTCCGTACGAATGTTTCCAAACCCTGAGAATGATGCGTGACGGATGTCACCAACGATTGTATGGCTCAAAAAACTCTGCGATGCACAATCGCTGAGTTTGACTGAGGTGTACCTTAGAGCTCCAAACCATAATAAATCATAATTCAAAACGTCCTCTCCTTGATATTATCATGACAGGCATCGCTCATCCTAACTCGAAACCTGGCGGTTGTGTTTGTACAGTACCGTTACACCTTGTTCCCTTTAGAGTTTCAATGACTTTCCATGAATCTTTTACCCCGTTTAGACGCTCAAATTTATGTTACGCTCAAGTATGTGTTGTATGAATTTTTAATATTTAGCCGAAGCAGATTTGTTTTGAAATTCGTAACAAAAAATTGGGAATAACTTGGAAGATCCCCTCTTCAAACACTTTAGGAGGATTGAAGTCATAATGTATGGTTACATAAGCATGGGAAGGCATAGCATACGTTGAACCCTGAAGAGCGCCTTGAGGAGCTTCAACGACTATAGTCGTTGAAGCTTCAAGACTCAAAGACTCAAGAAGCTTCACGACTATAGACTCATCAAGACACAGCCGCTTCCACCGTGCACTCAAATAATTAATAATAATAATTAATAATACGTGTCGCGTATTACCAAATTATCTGTCATCCAATTCCTAAACGTCTACGTCTTTTCAACACTCACTACTTCTGGAAAAATATCGCCCAAGTACCTACCGTATTATATCGCCTTCCCAGTCTAACTTTTTCGCCAGAGCATGCATGTTTTTCGCTGCCCAAGCAATTTAATTTCTTGGGCGGTGAAAAACATGCATGCTTTGGCGAAAAAGTTAGACTGGGTTATCAAGCATAGTGCCGAAAATCAGGTTTCACATATAAAACGTAAAAATTTGCAAACGCTTATTATAAGAATAACCTATGGCAACACCATCCATCTGGAGGAACCATCAGTACGACGAAAAGGAGCTTCAGGAGTGCAGATTGTGAGGACTTGCTTCAAAATATCACGAAGAAACAGATCACATGGAAAAGGGTGAACATTATTGTGTTCGCGAGTTTTAATTATCTTGATCGCATCAAACGCCTAATCCTAATCTGTTTCCCTAATATGTACTAAACCACAGTATTAGTTTGTATTATAAGTTGCCTACTCTCCTCAACGATGAAAGAAATATTTTGACAAAATTTGAACAGCTGTACTGCTCTCCAATTGATTCACTCTGTGTTAATCAATTTATTTGGCTATGAAGAGACAAGTGACTTGAAGAAATTGAAGAGCAAATAGATGTTGTCGAGTTTATAGGCAAAGCTTCCATGGTATTGATATTTGATGGTGGGAATTACTGATATTAATTTTCCTGAATAAGTTCGAAAAAAAGAATACTTAGCTTGAGGCTTAATAGGGAATTACAACTGTCGATAGAAAAAATTCATAAACCAATTGAAAATTATTTGTCTAATTATATTGCGGGATGCTGATAACAGCTGATAAATCTAGTTTCACATGTTATCCTTATTCAAGCAAGGTGCACGGGAACCTATCAATTTGGAACGATTGAACTTTCCGGTGCTATTGATAAAGGTTCACACTGCATATATTCATGAAGAGTCTTTATATGTGCCTCAATACATGCAGACAAATGCATAATGGTAAAGTTCATTTTTGCACTGATCGGGAGGATACCCTGAGCGGAAGAAGTTCATTCGGGTGGTTTTCTCACTTCCGACGAAGCGATTTCCGTGTGAGATACGAAAATAACCGAAAAAGGAAACGAAAAGTCAGCAGTTGTTGTCACTGCAAAACCTAGCGCTCCTCTTGGGGAACCTGAAAACTATCGGGTTTATAATATTTTCCATCCGACCGTCGAACGCAAACGAAAGATCGGAACAGTTTTCGGGAAAAAATGCAACGGCGAGCTACACTTTATGAGTCGTACTCAATTCACGGCACTCTCAAGCGCCATTTTTAGTGAATTTGGTCTTGGTAAAGTATGAAAGTATGCCTTTATAAACCGCTTTTCGCTAATTGCTGTGAGTGCAAATACCGAAATGTTGAATAAATTCTTATTTACGAAATGCTCGATAATCCTTAGTCCCA
Organism: Morinoia aosen; assembly: GCA_030386875.1. Taxonomy (NCBI): domain Eukaryota; kingdom Metazoa; phylum Arthropoda; class Malacostraca; order Amphipoda; family Talitridae; genus Morinoia; species Morinoia aosen. Next base: position 49,305,234 of record CM059575.1, read on the forward strand.
CTTTTCTTGATCTTAAATGCAATCGAACTCGCCCTTTAGAAGCATTTTTATTCTTTAGCCGAGACACATAAATGAGGAAAAAAGCAATCGTCTTCCACCTTGAAAGTGTCCGTCATAGATTGATTAGCCAAGCGACTCGTGGAAGAAATCTTGTTGGATATACTTTTACATCCTTTCACATTCTTCCAGTTTACTACTGAAAATGTATTCAGGAAACTTTAAAATTCGTGAAATGGCTAATTTTACCCAATGAAACTCGAAATAAATTAGTATTGTTCTTGGAATCGGATATGAATGAATTTGGAAAGGCATTATTGATGACAGTATGTGATTGTTCAGAGATTGCCTAATTCAGAGCTTTATACCGCATTTTTCTTGAAGTTTGTCAAAATTTCGTCGTATCTGACATTATTATTAACTTACTGACTCCCTCAGATTGAGTAGAATTATTTCGTATTAATCCGATTTTATTTTTCTTTCAAGAAAATTGCGGGGCGAAGTTTTACTTTATGTAATTTATTATATGCTCCAGTAATATATTGAAAACCCTCCTGATATTGCAAGAATACGCCCGTGTGTAGTATTTCCCTAGTTAAAATTGTCCAAGTTAAAACACACACACAAAGCTCAACAACATTTCTGTTTTCGGCCAAATCAGAAAAATTTAAAGCAATTTAAACTTTTTCGACCACTCACTAAACAGAAAAGCGTCTCTGCTTACCTTCTCAATTTTTCCGAGACTTACTCAACATAATTATTGCAGAAAAATATGATGAATTAAACTGAAACTAACAACTAATTTTCGCTCCTCTGATTCTTCACCATTCGCGCAAAATCTCTGGCCTCTCCCATGACGTCACGATTTCTAAGAACATGTCTTGAGACGTAGGAGACAATGGCTTTTGGCGACGATTCTGTCTATATCAGAACTGTACTGTTCAGAAATCGTTCCTCAAATTTCATTCCGAAAGTGAAAGCCTTATAAAAAACTAAACGGAAGAATAAAATAATGCATTTGTCACGATGAAATAAATGCTGAAGTCGAACGAAATAGGAGAACAAAAGTCCCAACAACCGCTACCGAGCTCTAGGTATCTTGTACAACTGTTTCTCGACAAACGGAGAAAATTGGGAAATTCAATAGATTGGATAAATTCCATAATAACCAAATATTATTCAATTTATGAAAAAGGTATTTAATTTTTCATCGATTCATTATGTCATGTAAGAAATAAAATGAGAACAGAGTAATGGTATGATGCCAGAGAAGAAACGGAATGCTGCTGAACAGCAATTCTACCGTGAAAAGTGACGGGCCACAGCTCGGTGGTTTTCGTGGAAGGTTATTTATCTTTCATTTACATAACAAAGGAAAACTGTAACAGCAAAATCATATCATCTCGCAATTCATCGGGTGAATGAAGAATTAAAAAAGAGGCAGTCCAAGCTAGCGAAAAGAGATAGCATAACTTTGCTTTACAATATTATGTACACAGCCGTACACTCTTCTGGGTATACTCCACTAGTTGCATCGCAAGAGTTATGAACATTTCTCACGTTTTACACAAAGTAAAAGATTGTAAAGTTGTATAGAAAATTTCTCCAGTTTGGCCAGTTGGCCAGTTTGAGCAAATATTAATTATTCAAAATCTTCATCACCTCCAGTAATGAAAGTTCCTTTCATGAAATAGCAAAAGGAAAATTATTTTTAATCTGAAACCTTAGTTATTTTCAGGCATTTCGATGAATCATTCGTATGGCATTATATTCAAAGCATCTTATCGCTCCAGTAGATCTTTTTTTTTACAGTTTAAATAGAGCCCTGTGTTTTATTTTTGAGAGCCCCTAACCATGCTGCTAAATAGAAAGATTAATATTCGATTTAATATTTTAAAATTTTTAGGTATAATAGTTTTTATCGTATTTAGAATTATAATGAATTTCTGTTTTGGAATCAAAATAAGATAAGTGCTTTTTGAAAGTTGGATTTTTATCGATGATAATCCCTAAAAATTTTAATAAGGTGATCTCTCTGATCTTGATGCGTTGATTGGATGACTCTCGCTACGGCGCGAAGAGAGTAAATTTAATTTTAGTAACAACGATACCAATTTTTATCTTTTTTGTCACATCGAAGCTTTTTCACTTCACCGTTTATTCTCCTTACCCTTGCATAATACTTGTAGTATTTACTGTGTAGATAGGGCTGAAAAGAAAATACGATCTTAATAGAATGAAGTATACTTAAAAAAAATATCTATGATGAATATCAAAGGCAGAAAATAGCAAGTAATTCCGATTGAGTTACCAATAACAAGAAATTGTGTCTAATTCGCTTCGTATAATTCTAACCATTTGGAAAATTCCCATATCGCTATGCCATTGGGAATTCGAGAGCCACATGCTGGTATCAAAACAGCCAATTGCTTTTCTGAGGTCTGCATAGAAACACTGTTTACAAAATAATATTTTTTTCGTCGATACTGGAGCAACGGCATTAAAGATAATTTAAAGTAGCCTGTGTTGTCGATTTCTGGTGCTGTATCCATAATGTTCAACATAGACGAATTTCGTATGAAGAGTATAATGTCTTGTAGACGGATTTTAATGTTTTAATAATAAATAGTAGAACTAGAAAAGGTCTAGAAGTATTACCAATGGTTTTATTGCTATTCTCAGGAGCAACATCTGTCCACATTAAACGTTTGAGAAAACATCAGTAGATGGGAAGTCGATAATTACAATGTACGAGTATTTGAACGGATCGTAGATATTGAATCACGCACGGTCTGGAATATTTTTACAGAGAACGATATCAATCTATTTCATTTGCTTATCAATATTCATGCTGTTAAGAACACAAGAGGTAGCAGTTGGTGTGAGGCGAAAATATTTTTTTTTCCATGCGTGTCATATTTCATGCGATGAAATCGATCAGTAGTGAAATTTAGAACAATGAAATTATTGTTCACAAAGGTGTTACTGGAAATATTTCAATGTCTTTTCTTCACGATACGTTGTGTTTTTCGAACTAAACATTCCTTTTTTGCTATTTAATTGTATTTCTTGCAAATAAAATTGAGTAGCACCAGATACTTCGAACAATATTTTTGACTTCGGAAAAATTGAGCGCAAAATAATTTCACCTTTGTTCTCTCGCGACTCCTCCTTACTCCCATCACCCGGTTCATTGTTACTCGTACGTTGTAAAATTAGTTCTTAGGACTATAAGATATTTCAGTCTTACGGAAGAAAGTCTAGATGACTGGCTTACACGCAAGTAATTAGAATATATACATATATATATGATTCTGTTGTAACTCAATTAAAACAAACACTTGTATTTAACTTGTTCCTTCACTTTTCATTATCCTTACTGAGGCGTGAATCTTCCCAACGAACTAAATACGAGGCAGGTCTTAACATTAAAGTGTGTATGTTAAGTAGGAACGATATTTTTTAACTTTCATAATGTCTTGAGTGATGTCACTCATTTGTTTGTTCTTCGGAGCCATTGTGTGAGCAACGACAGGATAACAATATACTGTAAAGATATAGACCATGGGTAAGATTCAAGATTGCGTTGTTAATATTTGTTGCATCAAAGTCTTGTTGATTAGGGACAACGTCCCCCTTCCGCAACATTTTTTTATAATTGAACCTAGAGCAAATAAATTCGCTGTCCTGATAGGAAATGCAATTTGGAATCATTTGTCATTCGTGAAAAAATGCGATTTTCCCCATAGAAAACGAGATATTCATAGAAAACGACATTTTTGGGGGGTTTTCAAAGTGGTTCTCCTTCGACAGTTTTTGAGCTACAGTAATGATTTTGGTATCATTGGATACAGGAACACGTGGAAATTCCAAAAACTTGAAAACTTTTCCCCAAATTACCAGTTTTAAATAAAGAAATGGAAAAATTTGCGAATAACTTTTTTTAAATATACGGATTTAGGACGTCATAACTTTTGAGCAACAATTAACTTTGAAGATGAGCTCAAGTTTCTGAAAACCTTTTGTCTTTTCGCATCCAAAGATATCAAAATCATCACTGTAGCTCAAAAACTGTAGGAGAAGAAGCATTTTAAAACCCCAATCCCATTGTTTACATTATAAGCGAAACAAAGAAGCATAAACAATTGTAATTAAAATTATTTTAAAATTTTTGGTTCAGGATAGACCACTGAAATCATTATAGAGTAATCCAGAGACATAGGAGATGACATAGCAACGTCGGGCCGTGAACAAAGTGTCATGGGGGAGGTGTAACATGATAAAATACCACTTCCCCCTCCCCTCCCCCCATTCTTCAAACCCCCGTAGCGGGCGAACGAGTGAACGTACGAGTCTCATTTTTTCACAAGATGTACCTCACCTCATGCACTTCTTATAGCAGCAAAAATCCCAGTTTCTCAGGTTATCTCAAAAACATGGATTCCTATGGGAGACGCTGTCCTTAATATGCTGTTTGAAGACATGACCTGCTAGAACATAACGCACTTATCGTATAATTATTTAATTTACGCATCAATTACGGTTATTTTCGTTCGATTATTATAGCCTAATATCTGCTATATTCTTCACCACTGAATACACAGGAAAATAGTCAGTTATAGTGGGGGCAAAATAATACAACACGTTGATTAAATCGGCAGATTCCACTTTTCTAGACCACGTACATTTACGAAAATTGGACTATTAATAAACAATAGTATAAAAGGTTAATAACATATTTTAAGCCCACAAATATAAAATAAATAACATATATATAGGCACATATATAATAAATACATGAACAAAACTTAACGACACATTTCGAGGTATACGTCCATATATTAATACTCCGTTGAACATCCGTTATTAATAATTATAGCTTCGAAACGTTTATAGTGGTTCACTACCAGCCTTATGGAAGTTTCGTATGGAATCTTTTTCCATTCTTCAACGCAAATTTTTTTAAGTTCACTGATATTATGGGACTTCTCTTCTGAATCTTCAATTTAAATTCCCTTCACAAGTTTTCGATCGGATTCATGTCCGGGGATTGACTTGCCCATTCTAAAATGTTTATCTTCTTCATCCCCAACTATTTCTAGGTTTTGTTTACTGTATGCTTCGGATCGTTGTCGTGTTGGAAGTTCCATAAACATTTCAATTTTAATAAGCGAGCTGAAGGCAGGAGTTGCGCCTCCAATATTTTACGATAAATCCTACCATTCATGGTTCCTTCAATGATATGATGTTGCAAATCCTGATGAGCTGAAACATCACCACACCATGATTCAGCCACCATCGAACTTAACAGTGGGTATGGTGTATTTTGGTTTATACTCTTCGTTTTGTTGCCTAAAAACATGGTTTGTGCTGTTTCTCACATATAGTTCGATTTTGGTTCCATCTAATCACAGTATTGAGTTTCAAAACGCTCCTGACTTCTCCAAATGGTCGTTGACACACTTCTGCCTGGCCTTGACGTGACGTTTCTGGAGAAGAAGTGTCCTACAATTTAATGGGCACGGAAGCGAAAATTTTCCAGGCATAGTGCCCTGCTGATCGAGCGTTTGATGGCTTCGATCCCAGATGCTTTGAGATCATCCTTCAATTCTTCACGAGTATTTTAAAGCTTCTGCACAACTTTTCGGACCAATTTTCGAACAGCACGGTCGTTAATCTTCCGTGGACGACCAGTTAAAGGTTTACTGAGAGTCGCATTCCGGCATTTTCCCTTACGTATTATGGTTCCAACCTGTGCTAGAGGAACACACAGTTGTGCACATAACTTCCGATATCCCAAACCATCATTATGGAGCTCCACAATGCGTTCGCAAAGGTCTTGGCTGATGTCCGTATTCTTACCCATGCTTACGATCTTTCAGAACGATAGCTGCTGTTCCAGTGACACGTTATTGAAGATGAAAGCTGACAAAAGTTAGGTTGCCAAATAGTAGAAAGTATTAGAAAACTCTGGAATAATCCTACAATTATTTTGATGTATAATATCGAGAAAAACTCGAGAATCGTCATCATTGCTTCACGTAATTAGTTATCATGCATGTTCTTGTATATTTTCCTATTAAATATTTGTTGGGCTTAGATATATTATTAATCCTTTTATACCATTGTTTAAATAGGGGTCAATTTCCATAATTATACTTGGTTTAGTAATACGGAATCTGGCGATTTGATAAACGTGTTGTAATATTTTCCCCCTTCCGTAAATAAGAAGTCCGCACTTCTCTATGGAATTCTGTGAGGTCTGTCATACGCGTAGCTATGTTTACAAGTTCCGTGAAAGAGCCTTAGTGTGAGCAACTATTTAGAGTGCAAAGCATTGAACGAATTTGAAATTGTTTCGCAATCTTCGTGTTTGAGAGGGTTAGAACTAAAATCATCCGCGTAAAGCTGAGACCATGGTTAACTTACCGAAGCGATAACACACTTTTCCTGTAGACGCAGAGAAATGAGTTTTTAAGCACTAATGACCGATGTACTTCATGTTTAAGTTTTCTTATGTTTTTATTACAAGGAGCTAACGAAAGCAGTTTTGTTTGCTTTACCCAAAACTTTGGTTGGAATTCCTTGAACCGTCATCAGCCGACAAAACATATTTAAAAAAACCTGTTATGGTGTCTAAATGTGCCTAGTAAACGAATTACAAAATTTTCATTAATCTTAATTCAAAAAATTTACAGACATAAGTAGCGAAAGTTAAGCGAGCAAATAAATAAATTACAGGAATACCTAAATGTTTATAAATTTGGTAAGGTTGTTTAGTTGAAAAAAAAATAATTTAAAAATATATAATTTTATAACTTCTTTTTGAAAACAGGACGCTTCGAATATTGAAAGAACGGTTTTCTAGCCGTGAATCTTGTTGATAAACATGATTACTTTTCTTATTTTTTGCCCATCTTCTGTTCGTCAACGTACTTTTAATGAATTTAAATTTCTCCTAATGCTGCTAAGTTATGTTAGTGATTTTTCTGTATAGAAATTTAATAGAAATATAATTATTGTGTTAGACATACATCAACACTATGAGGGCCTCATAAAGATACTTTCGTTCCTTGATAGCGGCTGGAGACGCTTGGGCGCATTCGAAAAAAAAATTATTTTGTTAGTTCCTAAATGCAGGAATGAATTGATTGAAGACAAATATGGCCTTTGAAAATTGTACATTTGGGAAACTTCAGAAATTGAAGAAACTGGTTTAAAAATTGAATGCCTTAGATTAAACTCCTTATCATAATTACGGCATAGTCGGATTCTAAATGAACTAAAAGGATCAAAACTAACCAAACCCAACCTAATTTATCCTAACCTAAACTTATTGATTGAAAAATTTCATAGCTCTTTTTTGCTATAATTGCGTCATACGTAACGTGCTTGACTGTTTTACTCGCCGAATTTTTTAGTCGTTATCAACTTTAGGCCTTCAGTGATGTCTTTGAAATTAACGTAGAGCATTAAAATCACTCTTTCAGAATTCATGCTGAAAATTGAGCTCAATCGATCCAATAGCACTACATTGATTATCAAAAATGTGGGCCTTAGCAATAATAGCCCCTCATTTTGAGCAGCTTAACCTTTCATCACTAACCAAGAATCTTTTGAGTGTTTCCCCATTGAGCTTTGTGAGTAAATAGCAGCAAGTTAAAAATTTTGAAGCTTCCAGGCTCTATGGATACCATGCTTTCAATTAATAATTTTGTTGGAGATTTCGATATTTATTTCAGCCGGTCATATGCTGGCAGGTTCATTATATATCGTTTTGTGCTTTGGAATTATTATTAACATTTAAAATCTTGCGCTGAAAAAATTTAAAAACACAAAAAATTGGCGTATATTGCGAGTATTTTTTCGAGTTATTAAGTGCTCATCATATTCGTAAGGTCAAACTTTAAAAAGTTTGGCCTTTAGAGCTTTAAAAAGTCAGCAACAAAACACTCTTCTCACCACCAGCCAGAAAAAGTCAACGAGAATATTTGCCAGGCTCTCTCGAGTGAGCAGTCGTTCTCCTTCCACCGGAACAACAAAAGAAAAATCTCAATTCTTCGGTTTGCATGCATCAAATCCTGCAAAGTTTGGCGAACTCGGTGAGACCCGGAGTTCAGCTTCCTAAAATGCCTGCGGAGCTATGGAAAGCGCTCCTGTCAAGTGGCACGAATCAAACTGATGGGAACTGATCTTCCGATCGATTCAGAGAAACTTTAGAAAGGCTCGAAGGCAATCCAAGTTTAGTGAAAGACAAACGAACATGACTGATGGTGCTCAATGTTAATACAGATATTCCAAACATGTTGTGCTGTAATTCTCTGAACGACTGCAAATATTAAAAATGTCGATAGTCAAAGATGTAGTGCTGCATTTTTTACCCATCGTATGATTATCACTGATGCTTTTCTGATCTTTTTTCTCCATTTTAAGCCAAATTTTCAGTTCAAGGTCCATTTCAATTTGTTGAAAAACTTTTGTTTAAAAAGCGTAAAGAGTTTGATATATACCAATATATTTATCACACTTGGTCATAAAATAACTGTTTGTGTAACATGTTTGATATCATACGGTAGAACAATATATGAAGCCTATCATTTTATAAGGAAATATGAAAGCTTTTGTCACACACAAGTCTAGAGAAATGAACTGTCCTTATATTCTTCTAAAATATGAAGGAAAGAATTCAGACCCTACGTTATAACAAAAAGCTATTTGTTAAAAACGAAGGGAGATTTATCTTAGTGAGTAGTTTTAATAAAAGGTGAAGGAAAACCAAAGTACTCTACTTCTTTTAATAATAATTGTATGTGGTCAACACTGGCAACGGTTCTTCCCTCAATCCTTCATCAGCTGTAAGATCTGCTAAGGGCACAAAAACTGAGAAAATATTGACTAGATAATTGCACACATCATTATACATGACAATAGATGTTCCTATTTTAGTAATTCCAAGAAAACTTCCATACCCATATAGGCTTAACACAGATAAATAAATATTGACGGAAAGCACAGCGGAACGTTAGTAAAATGTAAATGACCGGGCGCTCCCTACAGCTAGAGTTGACCAACCTAATGCAATGGATCATGACGTTATTTTTATAATGAATGATCTTAATAAACGTAAGAGAGTGGATTTTAAATTCGGTGAGTTCTGAGGTCGTCTAAGCTAACTGCTCACGAATATTTTCATAACTAAATTCCGACCTGTTCTCAAATCTAATCATTCTTTCTTCACAAAAATGAAAAATAAAATCAACAACTTTTTACGTAACTTTAGGAAGCTCTCGGTGGTCTCAGAAAAGTTCCCTGAAACTTCACTTGTTTTGAGGCCTACTCCAGGAGTCCTCTAAGGGCTTCTTGAAAGGCTGATAATTGATTTTCGCAAAAAGTTTCAATTCCAACCAATATTTGCAGCATGTGGTACTCCTGCTTTCAAATTACAATGTAGCTCGTACCCAACTTGAAGCCGTTCACTACTTGATAGCAATCAAACAATGGAAAATTCCCATACATTTTTTGAGCATCAGTCAAAATTTTATTAGTTTGAAAATTATTCCATGGCCTCTTTTGACAACGAAAGCCTGTTCAACTATAAACCTTTGAAGAAACTATGGATATTTGTCTGCAGGTGTTCTTCATTGATCTTCTTCAATGTTGGACCTCGTGTACAGTTTCAAATGCAGTAACTCAAAACTTCATTGGAACTTAGCTCCTTTAATGTGTTTTTTTTCAAATTTCAAAGTACATTGTACCAAGAATTTAATATTATTGGAATAGGATTACGTTTTTGTATCATATTTGCTCACATATTATGTGTTACCGTGAGAAAATATGGTTAGATGATTGTTTGTATCCATCGATCAGTCTGAGGGGCAAAGACGGTCATTTGATAATTTTCGAAATCACTCACACGCTTCCAAATTTTCACCACATTTGAACTCTCAAAATTCTTCCATTAAAATTATTATGGAAGGAGAAAGCGATGCCAAACTTACGCTTTAGACCCGCTGGTAGGTTGAAAAATGGAAAATTATTGGTAACCTCTGTAAACCTTACAACTTGTCTTGCAGGTTTAGAGGTCGAGAATTTTTAGTTTTCGTCCCTTTCAGCTTAAAGTTACTAGTATTGCAGGGATACATTTACTCCTCTTTTAAACAAATGAATTCAAAATTTAATTTTTTGTGCTATTTCTCCAGACCTAATGTCTTTCCCCTAAATGATCTTTCTCATGCTTGACAATTTTTTTAATGAGTATAATTTTATGTGTGTGCCCTAACAGCTGATAAACTGAAAATATTAATTCGTATTCCGGATATTGGTGAACTATCATTGCAGTTGGAAGGTGAATTGTTGCAATTGATATTGTTTTTTCTTTTGCATGCATCTCTTCAAATTGTGTCAGTCAACCCATTAGTTCGTTCTTTCAGTGTCTCGAAAAATTCCTACACGTCTCCGTGCTTGACCTGTCTACGAATATAGTTGTGTAGAGCGTGCATTGCAACAACCTCCATGGACTTTATGTGTCAGGCAGGCGGAACACGTCTGAGGTAGTTCTAGAAGTGTGACCCGGCTATGTCATACGTCACACTCAGTCATACAAACTCATGAAGAGAATACGTGTGATAGACAAAAATCCAGACCTTGATTTTAAAATTCTAGGATCTCTTCGTAAAGTAGCGAAACTGAGAATTACCGAAACTCATTTCGTACTGAAAATGAAGCCCAATCTTAACGATATGCAGAGTGTGCATCCCTAGCTTTGGTTGGCCAGTTGTAGCTCAAAGGAGCGCTCTGTGATTTACATTTCCATTACGTTCCGCTCTGCTTTTTGTTATTCTCTCCTTACCTGTTTTTAGCTGTTAAAGTATAGTAGTACTCTTGAAATTACTATTGTAAAATCATCTCTCGTCATGTATAGTAATTTCAGGTAGTGACTCATGAATATTTTTTAATTTTTGTGCATGTAGCAGATCTTAAACCAGGTGGGAGGTCGAGGCTCGAAACAATCATTTCAATAAAAACCCCATAAAATTTTGTAATAATGTGGGGAGTGCTTTATTTTTTCCCTCAACTTTCTGTAAAAAGGCGGTTTTGGTAAAATATTTTTATCGAGCTACCAAATCGCCAGCACACCAACTTCACTTATTAGACTACTTGGGTATGTCGGACACTCAAGTTTTGCTTTGTTTCTCATGTGGAAAATTTCAGTGAATACGATTAAACATAAACATTAATGTCCGTTTAAAAATTCATAGAAGCATTTATAACTGCAATGAGTCATCTGAGATGAAACATTGCTGTGTGGACTTTAAACAACATCATCATCCTTTGAATAATTATTTTTTTTAAATATTAGTGGATCTGAATCCCTAAAAATTATGGCATGATCAACGTAACACGATGACATTAGTTTAGCAAATAATGTACTTTTGAGGCCGATATCTATTATCCTTTGTTTTTTATTCAGGAATGGTTACGAAATTTTGCAATACGATCTCTAAGTTCACTGCAAAATAATGTTCAATGAAACAAATGAATAATATATATGTTAAAAGTACTTCATTCTGATTGTACTTGCTTCCTTTATCTTTTAGTTCATTCTGACACACAGTAATGTACCCTTGCGAAGGCAATAAAATGGATGAAATCCTATATCTCTTCGAAGCAAATCAGTTAAATCGTGAATCTATGCAACACGGTTGTTCTTGTAAATTCAAAATGGGTAAATGTAGGAGGTAAAAAATTAGAAAAACTTGTTTCAGCAGTCCATCAAAAACGACGGAGCATGTACTTCGTTTGATATGAAACATCTCAGGCGGCTCAAAATAAACGCTGACGCCATTACCATTTAGAAAAGAATTATAATCGTGTGAGACAGTGGAGAACTCTTTTAGGGAACAGTCTGGGTAAAAAGTCTATCATTTTCCAACGATTTTTCTGAAATTTTCATCATAGGTATAAAATGATGCAAGAATTTTCTTTGGACTCGTGTGTTTTTCGTTATTTCATTAGAAAATTTATCTATTCATTTATCTTTACCGTGGAACAGCGGTTAAGGGACCGGACTTGTATGCTGGAAGTCGCGGGTTCGTTCCCAGCGCTGGCGCGGAGATTTTCCCCGTTGGGTATAAGGGAAAGCTCCAGCACAATACCCCCACTCAACCCAGGTGTCGGAAATGGGTACCGGCTTTACGGGGAAACCGTCATGGTGTCCTATATATAGTGTTAGTTATAAGACATTTGAAAAACCAATGCTAAGATCATTTGTATCAGGCTTGATTGGAAATAAAGCATCCCAAAGATGCCGATGTTAACCTTTTTTTCGAAAAAATTGAATAAAGAGCATTAGAGAAAATTTATCTCTTCCTGCATTTTTCAAGTTACAGAACCGACAACATGCTATTTAGATAGCTAAATGTTTCATCTAAAGACACAGTGGAGTGAAATTTTGAAATTTTGATTCGTTGAATTAAAAGATTTTTTACAAAAAATTAGTTTATAAATTTTGTCATCTTATTTCCGGTATAATTTTCAAACTAAACAGTTTTTGGAAAACTCATTTAATATTTTTAGTTCTTTTTAAGTTCTATCGGTTGGTATATTCGCCATTCCTGTGCTATTAACACTGTCGGAGAAGTTGCTTGTCAAACGTTAACAAGTTCAATTTTTCAGGAGAGCCTGACAAACTCGTCACCTGGTTGTACAATGAAGTAAGTGACTGGCCTTTCGCACGCTTTAGCAAACGAACGAACATACTTACAAAGCAGTAAAGCATATCGTTAGATTAAAAAAAATCCTTATAACATGAACTAAATCACGAACATTTTTAACTTTTGGATTTTGAGGTAAACCGGTCCCCTCCCCTAATTGGCTGGCCTTTTGTAAGCTGTAGCAGACGAACGAACACATTTACAAGGAAGTGAAGTACATCGTTAGATTCAAGAGAAAATTCTTCGTTAAATCAGGTAAAAAAATCAATCATTTCTCGGGTTTCGACCCAGACTTTCCCCTAAACAGGCGCTGATGAAATCAGTCCTCCCTTGCCGTGCATCAACGTCTACACCGGTTTCGTACACCAAGTCACGTTCAGACGAACTCGCAGCCTTTTGCTGAGATGCCGTATATTGACATCGAAAAAAATTAATATTGCATAAGATTTTATTACTGTTTCATTCTATTATGTGTCAAAATATCTACTAAGAATAAGATATATTACGAAGAGAACTTCGTTCGCGACCGTCTCGAAACATTCTTATACGAAAAAGAAGAAAGAAGTAGTAGGGCTTTGGATTTTGCATTCAGTGGAGTTCCAGACTCAACACCAACAGAACCACTGTGTCTCTCACAGCTTTTCAGGGTATGGGGGAGGAAAAGAAACAATTAGTGACATTAATCCATTTATAATTAAAATATAAAGTCTTTCCTACATACTTTAGGTATAATCATAACGCATTTTTCAGCGATTCTTCGTCGCAACCTTTGCAACCTTTGATTCTAATTTGTCTTTTATAGTGAATTGTTTAGCAAAGAGTCTGGTGCTACGTTTCATTTTATCATTCAGCGACCTACGAGTATCACCACTCCAATGCGTTCATATAGTGCGTTCTATTCATATTTCTTATTCACTCCTAGGATCGTAGCCCATTAATGCACATAGTTAAAAAATTCTTACTTGAATATGTGTGTACGTATATAGGTGTATGTGGGCATATGGGTGTGCATATGTGCACGTACACCTGTGTGCACTAGAGTAGATAAACCAGTCGAAGGTTGCATTTTATGTCATTCCTCTCCATTTCTGTGCAAGCATCAAACTAGACCGTCATGGTACCTATGTGATGTGTGTGTGTTTATCAATTGCAGACATTCTGCAGCACCATATTACAAAGATAATGTGATTTTCTTTCTAATATGAAATTGTAAAGCATCCATGTAAAAAAAGCAATAAATTCGTTGTGTGATCATCCATTTATACTGCAGTATTACGCTTATAGTTATATGCTTATAATAATGTGATACCTATGTTTGTTTATCAATTGCCGACAATTTGCGCCATATTTCAAAGATAATGTGATTTTTTTTCTAATATGAAACCTTCATAGGACATTAATGTTTTCTTTCTTATTCATGTCCCACAATCGTTTTTATGTTTCAGACTTAGGTAGACTGTTTTGTGCCACTATTTTTAGTACGACATTTTATAATATTCATGCGATAACAAGATATATTTTCTCCGTTTCCTTCGATTGGAATTTCTGGTTTATACTGACTGGTTTACGCTGATATTCGCGCACATGCTTACTTGTATGTATGTGTACGTGTGCACGCTATGCGTATGACACCAAATAGAATGCGTATGTATTGCCTCGATGCATAGAAATGCATTTGTGTATCCTCACGAGTTTGGTGTAAGTATGTGCGTGCATGTGTATGTGTATATATTTGCGTGTATATGTGCACCCATGTGTGTACTTGACTGACAACTAGCATTTTACTAGAGATAATGGTCTTTTTTTCTGTTCACTCTCAACTTGTAACAAAACCTAACTCGTCATCTCTTTATTATTGTGAAGCATTCATGTAAAAACTTTACATTTGTTGTGCGATCATCCACTTTTTGTTTAAACAAAATGCTTATTAACTAATGACCGCTATGTTAAAATTGTTGGATTATAAATACAAAACTTATAATATTTTTGGTCCTCATGCTTATGTGTACGTGTATACATGTATATGTATGTGTGTATATGTACATGTATATATATGTATGAATATATATATATGTATACATATACGGATGTATATTTATATATATATTTTTTTTCATGCTTCCTTAAAATGACACTTTTGAACATTGGCCGAAACAAGCGATTCATGTATTATTTTCCCGGCGTCAAGAATTGCGAAGCTTTATGTCATGTACATGTAAACTGTCAAAAGTGTTTTCACCTCACAATGAAAATGCATCGTCCATGAAATTGTGTAGTCTCTTATAATTATCATTACATGTATTATCAAACGTAGATTAAGCAAGATTAGGAGTACATTGCCCTCAATCATTTCTTTTCGACTAGTGACACGAGTTTTACAATACTCCTGTGTGTGTATCATCTAAGTGTATTAATTTAAGAGATTTTAAAAACCAATGGTGGTACTTTAGTACCATCTATATTGGAAATATACTGTTTTTCTTTTTCTTTTCTTTCTTTTCTTTATATTTGGATGATTTTCTCAGAAATCAATAATATAATAGTAGGTAGTGATAAACTAATTTTTGAGTCAATTATCTATTGAAAATTTACGGCTATAAGGTGCGCATTAAAATGAACTTTATGCACATATCAGCACCGAGATTCGACGAATTTATATATTAGAAATGGTACTTTTCAACTAGTCAATTACTTGTACATGAATAAGCACAAATGCAATTGAAAATCTTTTTTAAAAGCAAATTATAATTGTATATCTTTTAATTATGCACAAATACTACGAACAAAAATAAGGTAATATTCCATATTTTCTCCCGTAATGGATGAGACTGGAATTGTTAGACAAAGTAAACGTATTATTCCTTGTGACATTATTCGCGGCATTTTGGATGATGTCCAACGTCGCATTTTACATTGAAAAATTTTTCACAGTCAGCGCAGTTTTCATATCTTCGGTAGTTGCCTGGCCTGTGCCAACGGATAGTTTGGTCATATCTGACCCCACTCAGAGTGCTCTTCGTCCTTGTGTTGCTGGGTTTCCGTACTGTTTTAAAACTCTTATTGCTAACACGCTTATAAATTCTGCTTCTTCCAGAGAATCTATGAACTAACTACTGCAATGTCAAAAAGTCAAAAACGTTCGGGTACTTTGCATAACCAGACATTGAAAATACACCGAACATGACTCAAATTTTATCGCGGGTAAGAATAAAATTTTTTCTTTGTTCAAAAGCATAGATGTTATTTTGATCTTCGAGTTTCATCAAGAAATTTTCATCAAACAAATTTAAGATATCTAACTCTGTTTAAGCGGACAAAAGCTCTTGAGAAATAATAATAATAATAATAGAAATAATAATAATAATCTAACTCTAAACAGAGTTAGATATCTTAAATTTATTTGATCAAAATTTCATGATGAAACTCGAAGATCAAAATAACATCTATGCTTTTGAACAAGGAAAAAATTTAATTCTTACCAGCGATAAAATTTGAGTCATGTTCTGTGTATTTTCAATGTCTGGTTATGCACAGTACCCGAACTTTTTTCACTTTTTTGACATTGCAGTAGTAAGTTCATAGATTCTCTGATTTCATCCACCTCATGGTGGATGAAATCACATTTTGTGTTCCTAAGTTTAAGCCCGAGTTTGTTCAAATCACCTGCTGATTCCTAATCTATGTTTCAGAAGCAGCTTTATCTGATTTATGTGGAACATGAAGAACAATTTTATCTATTTTTAATTTCTCCTCATCAATTTTATCAAGAATTTGGACGATCTTTACATCTTTCAACATGTAATCACATTAGATGAAGATTTGTTGTGTGCACAGCGCACATTTTAATGTACACACCAAAATAAACAGTTATTACTATTATTTATGGCAAATGATAAGTTGTTTCATAGTCTCAACACATCCTACATAGTCTGAATTTTTGTTTCACGTACAGAAAACATATATAGGCAGATAACTCCTGTCATAAAATTAATAAAATTTGCCTTATTCGCGAGCGTGCACTTGACATGATGCAAACTGAAACGTAACGGAGAATGAACGTGAACAATGCCAGTATATGTGTGCAAAGTTTCAATTCTTTAGCTGATTTACTTTGTGAGTTATACAATATTTCACACGTGTACAATTTGATGTACGCTGTGTATTAATTAATGGGCTTGTTGAAACGCTAGATTTATCCGAAAGTTTTTGAGGCAGTAAATTCAAATCGTGGTTCAGGTTGCCTCCATTCCCTGTTGGAAATAGATCTACAAATATCGTTGAATTTATAGAAAGTTGAGATAATAAATATTCTCGCTGCCTTGAAACCTTGACACTTAGAACATAGCAGAAGTCTATAAGTTATTGTCTGAATGATTGGTGATCTATCATTTCTCATGAGGGAATCAGAAATAATTCGTTGAATTAGTGATACCCCCCGCCGTCAGTGAAATATGACATCTTATGATTGGTTTATTGCGCTGTGAAGGTCGAAAGAAAATCACAGAGATTTATGCTCAATTGAAAAGTTTTATCAATCCTTGGCATTATAGAGGAATAAAAATGCTGGTTATTTCGTAAAAACAGAACGTAAAACGTCAGGAATGACGCCCAACTACGAATGAACGTTCTTGAAAAAACAATCACGGTAACTGTCGCATGATGATCCCTCATCAGTGAATAAATGAGCACACAGAAAACGACCTATCGTAATAATGCAACGCAACAAAAGAAATAAAATAACTCTGAATAGGTAGGATCACAACTGGTTAATTGTTTATTTACATTTTCTGTAAAATTATCTGATTAAAACATAGAATTTCAGTATGAGTAAATAATAGCAATTCGGAGCACAATTTTGTGTGAAGTCATAACTCAGGTATCCACTGTACGACATGTCACATTATGAAGACATTTCGCGCTGTTATTCACACACACATATATACATGCTTCAATGATTTGAAAAATGAACGAGTTCACTTATTTAAAGCAATGAATATACTTTTCCATCATGAACGCAATGCCATATCTGATCACACATTAGACTAGAAACAACTGTGCTCCAATCAATCTCACCTTACGGTCGAGGGAACACGGGACGATAAAAAAATGATGCTCTATTCCAATCAAGCCTGAAACATATCATCTTGTTTATTTATTTTCCAAATGCCTTATAACTAATACCAGGACGTCAAAACGGTTTTCCCCGGTCAAGCCGGCACTCATTTCAGAAACCTAGGTAGCGTGAATTATTGTGCTTGAGTTTTCCCTTATACCCAACGGGGAAAGTTGCCGGGCAGCGCCGAGGTTCGAACCCTTGACTCCTTCACGGATGGGCGCATTCTTAACCACTCGGCTACGGCGAGCATAATGAACACATCCCTGCTCTCAGCAATAGAACTTGGGTAAAACTTCAAAGAAAGTACATTTGAGCTTTTGATTAACATGATATTCCCTGCATAATTCTCTGAGTTATTCAGAGTACGATGTTTCCATGAGGTTCATAGTAAAACAATTACTGATTCATTCTAAGTGAGAACAAGGATTTTTTTGTTTTTTGGCAGCCCTCTACTTGTCCCTAACTCGCTGATTGGATCATTTCATATACAGGGTTTTTCAGAATAAAAGGTACAAAATTGCAATCCAAGTAGAAAATGGCCAAATAAACACTTTTTCTTCAATGAATTTTTTTTAAATAATGGGTTTATGAGACATAGGCTGTTTATTGTTTTAAAGGATGAAATTTTTTTAAACAATTACTCACAATATATATTTCGAATTTACGTTACAAACACTTCTACTCTATGAGAGTTTAAATAATAAAATTCCGTTTTTGTTTGATTAGGCAAAAAGTTTGCACAAGCAGGTTTCAGAATGCTACATATCGTGCTACCAGGTTACTTCTTGTTTGTCGTGTTGGCACTGTTCAGTTTCAAAGACACCACTACGCCGGTAACATGAACCGTTCAACAAAATAATGCTGAAATGGCAGATATGCTCCTTGCTTATGGGGCTGCCAATGAGAATGCGAAACAGGCAGCTAGGCTGCATCAAGAGCGATTCTCTAACCGATACATACCTGGTCATAAAATTGTATAATAAAATTTCATCCTTTAAAACAAGAAACAGCTAATATCACTTGAACCCGAATTTTTTCCGGAAATAGTAAGGAAGACGAAGTGTTTATTTGGCCATTTTATACTTGGTGTGCTATTTGTACCTCTTATTCTGAAGCACCCTGTATATACATACATCAACCAGTGTACTCGCTTCATTGAAAACGGCGGCTGAAACTTTGTCTCCTAGTGTCTCATTTGAAGGTGTGGAACTTAAAGCATTCAACTATGTTAGTAAATCCTATATAAGGATAGTCGTTGTGTGTTTATATGTAAATGTAAAACTATTATACACTATCCTCCAAAATTGACGGGATTCGATAATGTTCAACATAGCTCGGAAATCGTCTAATTAGATTACGTTAGATTAGCATTGAGCATAAGCCTCGCTAGTCCCACTACAGGTGTTCCAAAAAGAGAAAGGATGACGGCACCTTGTAGAATGGAGTTAAGGACAGCAGGTGTATTCCCACACAAGATCTCCTGTGCATAGAAACAGTAAATTGAGAAAGGAGTTCATTGAACGAAATACAATTTGAAGAAGACAGTAATAGGGACTGAAAGTAGCTTGGACACCAGTGAACGTTTAAAATATGGTCCGTAACAAAATTAAAAACCTATGCACACTATTTCCAATCTCTAAACACGAGACCTCACGTTTTCCCCCCAGGGACAATACTATTCCCCATAGATACAATAGTTGTGTCTCTTGATGGGCTTTAATTTAGCTTGTTATTGTATGAAAGACCAATAACTGCCGGCCGAAGATTCCCAATTTATATAAAATAGATACGCACAACATACATTTATATATCTTCTAATAATTATACCCAAGATTTAAATATTATATTTTTATCCTTGATATAGTGAAGTCTGTTTCACATCTACGTTCATCGTGCACTTCTATAAGGCTTCGATCAAAAATGGCAGCATTGTTTACCTACATCCTCTTACTGCATTAGTTCTTCTATTTGTGTACCAGTGAATAAATTATTTTGTCTTATAACAGATATTCATTGGCGGATACATATTTTTCACTGCAATGCGCAAGTTGTCTCAAAAGCGATGTTTTATATAGCTCATAAATAATCTAATTCAATTTTTTATCATCCGAAATCATTCGAAATCGTCAGCTTTTCTCATTATCTGCTTAGTTCTGATGCCCAATGGTGCAATCGTGTTTTATAAATGTGCAAATTTCCTTCTCACCACTAACCGGAATAAGTCACGCGTAGTTACGCACACATGCGTATTGCGTATACTTAAAACCTATTCTATTTCAACAAGACGAAGACCTATTTAAGTCTGCGCTCGGAAATGTCGAATTTTCCGGGTCTTGCTGGTAAATAAAAAATGAATGATTAATTACAATAAAAATGTCTATCTCAGAGCTTGACTGAATATAGCGTACATTACACATTCATTGTATGCACAATTCCCACTCAAATTCGTTACGCCTGCAGAAACAAATGTGTAAAAACTCCGCTAGCAAGTGTGTGGAGCGCAGCGTATTGGAGACAAACGGCTGAACTTGAGAAGCAAATATGTATGTGCACTTGCAAAAATGTTTTTAAAGGCATGCATGTCATCATTCATACATGTTCGATAAATTGAACATAAATCATACGCTCAATTTCACGTCAAGCAAAGAAGTCAACACTGTGGTCACGCTTTTGTATTTCATCATTGCTAAAAATGTTTTTCTTAATTTGAAAGCCTTGTAATATATACCAAAGGCCCATTGCAGCTATGTTACATACTCGAACGTTCACAAAGATATGCTGCATTTATTTTGCTTGCAATTGAGAACTGACAGCGGTGGCCCTTGCATGAAACCCTCGTTCAAACCTGAAAATACAAACTCGAGCAGTTATGTCTCAATCGTGAGGGTTGTGTTGCTGTGAATCACCTGAAGCAACAAAACTTGCCACCGAGCTACGCTGGCCGATCCTCAGGCTCGGGACAGCGGCCGAAGGGGCCGCTGATGGTTGCGGGAAGGCCATTTGCATCTCTGCGTTCAATGTAGCAGCTTCGTGCGGCAAACGGAGCCGACCTGCGCCGGCGAGCGGAAAACTTGACTGATGCCAACTTTTGCCGGCGTCGCTGCGGAAACCCGCGTTGTCTAGAACGTTACTATTCTTATCAGTGCCGATACCGACGATTTTTGATCAGGCAGTTTTTATTCGCTCCAAATTGGAGCTCACGAAAACCTACTCCACGTCGCCTTCACACCGTAGGTTCTTAAAACTAAACTAATGGAGATTGCAGGATTGTATTTGAAAGCAATGAAAACTAGGCATCTAAGGTATTACATTGATCATTTAATACTATGAAATTAACGAGGGTAAATAGGAACTCCTTCCCATAACCTAGTCGTATTAGCAAGTTTTCTTAGAATTTCATGCCTATCAGGTTCAATAGGATTATAAAAAATACCATAAGTCTAAAATTTCGTTTGAAAGCAATAAAATTTTAGTTTCATTTTTAACGCAATAAACAGTTCTCCTTCCACTTTACTTCACGCAATCTTCCGAGTGAACTGTGATGTCGAACCCCTTCAGGAGGCATAGGATTAGGAATGGAGTAGGGTTAGTTAGGTTTGTCTATCCTGTGCAATGACGACTGGCATCCCCACTAGAAATGCCATTAGGTTACCTCAGCAACAGATAGGCCTTCGAAATTTCTACCTTTTGTACCTGCTTACCATGTTCCAGCTTTTAGATCTTTTTTGCTATCTCTTCGTTGTCCTTCTCCTTCTTCCTAACTAACTGATTTCTATGTTCACGGTATCTTGTGTGAGAACTCGCGTTTGGCATACACTCGACGTTTTCTACAGTCCATATTAAATGGTTCCCTCTCTTCCCTCTTAGGACACATTTTTACAATAAGAACGGAGCCTTAAACTAACCTATATTTCTGTGAAATCGAACACTCTGTTTCTCTAGTTACGATGTAGTGAAAGCCAATGAGCCTCCTGATTCGTTTTTCAGGTTTTCACGAGAAAAATACTCGAATATTAAGAACAGCTGTAATTAGCTTAACGAAGCCAAAAGCAAAGTGTGGGTGAATCGCCCGCGATTTCTAAATTTGGTTCCAGTCTTTGATTAGCCCTAGGTACATAAAGAGCTTCCAAACGTACATATATGTATATTTAAGGCAAACATTGCCATGAGTTACAACTTAGCCCGAATAACATTAGAACAGATAACTCGAGTCGAGTCTTATTTACAAACAGAATGCTAAGTATGCTTTTAGCGTAACTCTCATTGTAAGGTCAAACTTCATATTTGTCTGGGTAGCCATGTAATGTTATTAAATTTGCTTGTCTTTAACCATTATTATGTGCTTCACCGTGCAAGGAACCGATTTTGATTATTCATGCAAAATTTTATGAGTTTCATTAAATTCTTCACAAAAACATTTACTCGCAAAGTTCGATGCCAACGAAGTTTAAGGTTCTCCCACACACCAAGCAAAATACACCATTAATTTACATTCGTTTGTAAACTGAAACAATAGTTCTTAATGCTATATCACACAATGTGGGTTAATTACCTGTGCTCTCTTTTCAACAACTTTCTTTTCTTCTCGTATATATGGAGTAAAGTCGCATGAAGGAAAGTCACAACTTAACGATGATATTTCATTGATATGACGCTCAAAGCTTTAGATATGTTTGGTTCATATCCCGCTCTATAGAATGTAATAAAAATAATGTAAAAATTCCATACAAACATAAGTAAAAAGAAAGGTTCTTAAGATGCACCCATTCTGACATCAAATAAGCAAAAAATGTTTAATTACACAATAATTTTCATAGATTGCCATACCCAAAGATTGCTGACAAGGTTGCCGCATCACGAATTGATATTTTATGTAACGTTTCATAATCAGCCCTATACCTGACAGGTATTTGTATGAAGAACTTAACTTGCACTGCACATTCGTCGTATTTCACACAACTACCTATATCGCATCCGACAATTCTAGCGCTACGAGGGAATGTTACGTCTGGCTAACGACGTTCCCAAATTATGCCTGGAAAAGAACAAAAAATCGCAATCTCGTTGGGTATGTATTCTTGTTGAACAATCCAGTTCTCGTGTAATCTTTTATGATCCCTCGCACAACCTACCACAGATAACCACGCTCAGCTCAGACCCGTGCAACGCAAGCAGGCGCCAATTGAATGCTTATAGCTTTTGCCTCGCGCCCTCATCACGCCCACCTAACGCGAGAGCTCCACGTCGTAAGGAGTTACCAGCTACTCTTTCACTTCGAAGAATAAATTTCTACGTCTTTGAAAATTTATCTACGTAAGAACTTATCATTTCATAAAGATTAAAAGTAGGATTTAATTTTCCAATCATTTTTTACGATTATGAGCTTCTACAGTCTACACCCATTAAATATCAATTACTGTCCCAAAGAAGGTAAATTGGTGCGGGTGGCTAGCTGAGTGAGATTATTCCTTTTGATGCTTCTTTCTTTGCATTCATCGCCTTTGGCGATGTATCCGCGTTATTTCCAAGTGGCTTATAAAAGGGAGTACACGTGTGATTCATCGTTAAAAATCAGAAGACCCATCTTACATCGATTGTACCTATTACTTCAATTTGAATATGACCAGCTCCCCGCGTACTCATTATACCAATGCCCAAATGGACTCGTGAGAAAAGTCCTCATTATTACTACGTCTCATATGCTTCTCTCTCAACAGCTTTGTCTTAAATAGTTGTCAGCGTTCATCATTTTCAATAAGGAAATTAGTACTCTTTCTCATTTGAATTCCCTTTGTAAGTTGGGTGGAGTGAGAGTGAGAAATGGAAAATGAGATGAAATTCGAAAACGTTACTGACGATGCTGAAAACGCATGGATAAATGATAGCATTGAAAATACGGCTTCATTGATGTATTCGACACGCTTGGCAAAAAGTAAACACTTGCTCACGAAGATCAAAAGTTTTAATTATATTATTTAACAAGTGAATTCTGTGATTATATCGGCATAGTTTGTCTCATCAGAGGCTAGTGACAACGGATACTAAATATCCTTTTGGAATAATTCCTAAAAGCCCACAATTCGCTCGTAAACAATATGACCATCAACACGCGATACGAAGAACCGCAGCAGAAAGAAAAAAACTAAAATGAACTTTTCTCCCTTTTTATTTAAAATTTGAAGCTGTGTATGCGTCGGAAGAATATACTATAGGAAGACATTGACGGGGCTTCGGTAGATTTCTTCAACTGGAAATGCTGCTGAAGGCAGTCTATCGTTTAATTTGCATATATGACTACATGAAATATGGAAGCGTATGGAAGACGTTTTAATTTAAGACCATCACTCCGAGATTTATGCATATATTGTAGAAAACAGAAAGTGTGACTGTTTTGGCTGAACCAACGAATTTTCCCCGCGGTCCCAGAATTGCAACTCCACGATTCTCACCAAGAGCACCGATCTCAGATGAACGTAATCCATTACAGAGAAGGTTGCAGTGAAGACACCTTTCAAAGAGCACTTCCCTTCAAGTTAAGCTGCTTAAGCCCCATGAATTGATGCGGAGGGGCGTCTATGGTGATCATGAAGCCGCAGCAGCACTGGAGCTCAAGTGTTTCCGCTCGTGTAAGGTATCACTCCCCTTGCTGCCGCTCGCCCGACGTTTATGGTCTATACCGGCCGGTTTGTGGACTCGCTAAAGTCGTTCGTTGAATTTTAGTCTCAATACCAGCGACTCCTGGCCGTCCTAAGTCTTTTGAGAGGATTTAAGGCAATTGCCCGCTGCGGCCACCAGTAAATTTGAAAAAAATATGCACTCAGACATTCCGGACTTGTTGAGTGTCGATAATACAATCTTGGAATGCTTTTCTAAACTGGGGTATATCAAAGTGCTCATAATTCAGGGATAATTCTTGAAAATTTCATATGTTTTTTTTTATAGAGCTCAAACATTTTTTGAGAATCGCTAAAGTAAGGCAAGGATGATTATGAATACAAATGGATTCGGAGACATTGACTATAGAGAAAGTAAATGCGTAAATTGCGTTCAGTCCAAACTATTGAATTTTGTAACTCAGTTTCATAAGAAATATCGCACTTTGCAAACTAATAAATGAATTTTCTCAAACTGTGAACACGAAACAACTTTAACGGCAAAAATCTTACTATCTAATTGTACAATGAGGAAGTTCTATGCGATGGGAATCTGGGCAGTTAGAAGCGTATTAGGAAGGGTGAGGCTCAAGTACTCGGGATTCTTAAATATTTCTGGAGTTGCGCGCACCTCTTCCAGTGCTAAAAATGACGTCTCCCGTGTGAGGGTAGCCGTTACAAAATGAAAAACGGTCGCATTCCTGAAATAAACGTAATTATAAATTTAAAATATTTTCGGATGTCTCAAGCCTGAAATTGGGCAATCTTTGTTTGAACTACAGGCTTAAATTCATTTAAATGAAGAAGGAAGTCAGAAAAATACACAAAGATTAAAACTTGTAATGAGAGAAACTTTAATAAATTTTCAAATATTTTGCCACTATTTGCCGCTTTTGCATTGTTATAAAACATTTTGATAAGAGCAGTGGCAGAACATTTCATGAGAAAAATATACGTACCAGACTGTAGCCATTGATATTAATTTAGCAGTATCTATAACATCCCAGCACTAAAATCCAATTAAAAGTCGCATCAAGTCATATCAATAAAATTCGATCAAGTTAGCAAACCCGATTTGACTGAGTCCAGTGCATGAGAGACAAATTTGCCCTCCAAACATTTCTTTCGTGCTAGAACAGAAATAAAAATGAAAACTGCCATAATTTAATTCTAATTTAATTGCTAGCGATTAGCTTTTAAAATTATTTGCTATCCTGTGAATCTGAAAAAAACAGAATTCAATGAACTAATCGAAGCAACCAACTCATACAAACTTACAAAAATACACTACTATCGTTAGTTATGAATATACAATTACAGATGCTTTGAACTTCTTTAGGAGTAATTTCGGGTACAACGAACGTATTTCATCTCGTAAGGTCTTGAAACCGAAGTTGCAACCGAAATGTACCGGAAATCTTCCCCGGGTGGAATTTCTGGAACTCAACTTTATAACCAAATCAAAAGAATTCCTTTCAAGAACTTCATGGCGTGATCTTATTGAAATGAAATCTTAAGTGAAGTATCCAAAAGATGCACACAGTATACTAGGCCAAGCAATTTTTTTTGAGGAGATAATGTTTACTCCAACCAATACGGGTCACCTAAAAAGTGAGCTAACTTGTAAGCAAGAAGTGTCTCCATCTAGACCACGCCTCAACTCTCCAATTTGTATTTTTCCTTCAAAACAAACAGTGTGGACTCTTGAGCCTTTTCTAGCATATTCGACACGATTATTGGAACGTGAATGTTAGCTAATTGATGCGGTATCAAAGAACAAGTATTTAAGATCGCACACGAGAATCATTCTACGGGAGCTTCATTTGGCGTTTGCAGCAAGCTGCGCAAAATTTCCACGAGTGCCGCACATCTCCAGCGTTGGCAGGAGGGAATCTTACCGTGAGAATTAGGGCGCATTTCGAGAGCCGAGGCTCCCAGCGGGCCGTCAATGCAGTGGAAATAAAGCGGCGCATCAAAGGAATGGCCTACCTGAATTAAATGAGCTTCTCCATTATAGTTATGGTGTTAATGAATTATGGTAATTTCCTCTCTTTCGTAGTACGAAGGGAACAGACAAAAGGCAGGAGGGTTAAATGAAAAGACTCCCAGAATATGGCTGAAATTTTGGTTCCCGAGGCTCTCTGAGAAACACTGGGTCATTAAAGAACGAAAATTAGAAAGGTAAAGACTTAAGGATGAAAATTTCCTCGTTAACGAATGAAAGTTTTTGGAAAAAGCGTCCAACGGTTTCAGAGGGCGAAAGTGCTGCAAAAATTTTTGAGACACCAATTAGTTGTAAAACTCTCACCTCTTTAAAATTGAGGTTGAAGCTTTAAATTCTAAGCCTTAGCTGATTCATAATACGACCAAAGATGTTGTATGTGTATGTATAACCAGAAGTTCGTCACAATGATTATACATCAATTTTTCCCGAGAAACAAGTTTTGAAAATTTCACCTCATTACATGTACTTTAAAATGACGGCTCAAGTGTAAGCATAAATATGAGGTAAAATTTTGTAGGAGACCCAACTCGGGCGTAGATTAGACCATACTTCTTAACGTATTCCCAGTATGGGATAAGTTAGCGAACTGCAAGCGATCGCTTAAATTAATTGCGAATTGAAGTAGCAGTGACAAAACTTGGATACGCGACTTACCAAATTTCCGGGGCACTGTTAAGGTCTTAGTAAAGGTTGGCCAGAGGAATAATGAGCTCATATCAGAGCAACTGATACTCAAGCTCTTTGATTAAGATGACTTTTCAGGTAATGAATGCGTCGAAAGTTGAGGTGTCACAAACACCTCAAAGTATACACGAGTTGTTGTATGATCTACCTCGTTGGGCATTTTGAGTCTAATGGTTCATTCTCAGTAATCAAGCGGGGCTAAACTGATTCCTATAGAAGCTCCTCTAGTACTCTGTGCCCAATGGCCAACTCGAGCTTTCATGCTCACTGAGTGGCTGCTACACCTGCGGGTTGTGTTATACTAGTTGGCACATTTAAGATGATCGACAACATTAACACGTTGAGCGCAATGGGTTAAACTTATATTCGTTTTCAACTCAAATTTTAAGCCAGTTGTTGTAAAAAAATTTGAAAACAGCAAACGTTAACTGGATCGGGCTTTCCTTTTAGTTGGGTTAAGTATTTACAAAAATTGAGTTTTCTACTACTGTTCGGCCAGCAGAATTATGAAAATCCCCTCAACCGGTGGCTCACGTCGCGGTCAAAGTGCTAACCTCCGTTTAACTAGTATTCCAAAGAAAATCAATCTAATCAAATCCCTTCTTGGTAGGTTCAATAATTTGGCTAAAATCTAATTCGCTTCGTATAGTTTCATATTTTTTATCACACAAACATAAGTTCTCAAATGATACCGAATAAGTCCTGAATTTTTGCAGAATCAATCGGAGAATTTAAATGATCCTATTTTTAGTTTTCTGTAAGAAATGAACAATGAAAATCTGAGGAAAAATTACAAACGCGTAGCAATTGTAGATGAAGTAAATTTAAATAACTTATCTTGCAAAAAAACAACTGAATGTAACTCATTCACCTATGCTTCAAAGAATCTGAGAAAAATTATTGACTTCGCTTCCGACAGCTTTTTGTGGTATATCACAGATGTGTTCTATCGTTACTGTAGTAATCATTACGAAATATTTGTTCACCAGAAATGATACGCTCTCGCAACCTCTAAGAAGAGATTGGAAGCTGATCGCAAATTCTTATGCATGGTAATATCCAAGCCAACCACAGCTTACAGATTCTGCTAATTTTCCATTCTCTGCTATTCCTTCCTACTTGCTTTTTTGATTGCGTTTCCGAATATAATTTTTTCCCAATATACTAAGAACCTCTCAATTAAAATGGGTGCATTACGCTCGTTGAACTCAATTTCTACACAGCAACACATCAGTGTGTTAAATTCTATTTATCTCGAGAATCTTCAGGAGGTACACAAAGGTAAGCACCACAAACACTCTGTGGACATAATTACATTATAATGCAGGTTATAAACTCAGCACTGATTCTAAAGTATTTTAAAGCGTGAGATTCAAGTACTTAAGATTCTCAAATGATTCTTGTGATGTGGACAACGATGTTTTGCAACTAATCTTTTCTAGTCCTTTTAAAAACGAAGGATTTTAAGTGAAATTTTATAAATGTTTGAAAAACTAATGCAAAAATAAAAAACATTCTTGCATTGTAATCATAACTAGAACATTCTGGTTCAAACTCCTCAGTCCTAACGACATTTTTTTTCAAAAGTGCTTCGTGCTCACGAATGAGCTCACTTCAACTCCCTTCAAATAGACAGACATCATACTTTGTGCATTTTCCAATAAGAGTCTATGCAAATGGAAATTTGTGTGCAAGTACTTCTAAAGTAAGAGAATAATTTTTAAATAGTAAGTTATTTTCAACGTCGAAACTATTTTTATATTATTTTAAGCGTCGGTTGGTGAATATTAATGGAAATTTGTATGCAAGTACTTCTAAAGTTAGAGAATAATTTTTAAATAGTAAGTTATTTTCAACGTCCAAACAAATCTGAAATTGAATGACTATAAATAGTCTAAAATTCAAGGGTCAGACTTCTACATAATAAAAAATATTGATGACTTCTGAAGTGACTTTTGCATTTCGCACACTGTTGTATTATACACGGATCTTTTCTAGATAAGCCCCGCCACTAATGCAACACATAAGTTCACCCACTTGTAACTTTCGAAATAATGCACCTATTGACTTAAAATTACTGTCAAACGAAAGATTATTTTAATCATTCATTTGAGAGTAATTTGAAGTTGATAGGTGCATCATTTCGAAATGAACAAGTGGGTGAACTTATGTGTTGCATTAGTGGCGGGGCTTATCTAGAAAAGATCCTTGTGTACTAAACCATTCTCAAAAAATCATCAAGTATTAAAGCAATTGAAGGATGTGAAATTCAGAGAAAGTTTTTTTGACAAGGAAACTGCTTGCCCTGCACCCCCTTTTCGACACGTCAGTACACAACAAAAGAGAGATAATAGGCGCATTCTCCCTGGAACATGACGGGATCGATCGAGACTCATCGTTTCGGAGTGTTCACTTCAACTGTATTAATTTACAACATTGTCAGATGGCTTAAATTATGCCACGTAGCAAAAATCTTACCCATCACACTTAAAACTACTCAAAGTGAAGGCTTCCTAGGCAGTTCGCTAAAATTCAGATTTAATATTGCTGCATATATTATGACTGATGTTGTAACGAAAAAAAAAATTCGCCCAACTAAAAATACATTTGAACTCCTAACTCTGTGTAAATACATGTGTATGTATTTTATTCAGAAACTACACGTTTGGGGAACTTGAGGAAATGAAAGCCCTGAATCATAAATTGAGGGCTTAAAATTAAACTGCTAACTTTTTACTCACTCAATAGGAACTGAAATACCTGACCTAGCCTAACCTAACCTATCATACTCTAACCAAATTTTACCCAAATTGATTCATTGGGACATATCATGCCGTTTTTTAATAAGTGACGTCATGATGACGTCAGCCGACTGTTTTATAAGCTTAGTTTTTTCAGTCGGTAATAGCATGTTCCATCCGGGTTATTTTCCTCTAGAATTTTAGGAAAGAGTTAAAATCTTTTCTTAAAATAACACACTGAAAACAGCAGTAAATAGGACGAACACTTTTTGAACATTGATTACTCAAGTAAAATGAGAGCCTAAAAATAGCCCCGTTCGTAGACTAGCCCTCTAATGCTGCAATGTATGGACCGAAAAGCCTGTAATAGGACACAAGATTCCTTCGGTTTAAATAACTTCTATTGAGGCTTGGGCCAAGATTACACCAACAGAATGTAACGAAGCAATCAGGAGGGAATTGATGACCCTTCACGTATTTGAGTTGGTTCACTGAATCCCTAAGAATGCTCTAAAGACTCACTTAAGAATAAATAAAAAACAAAAAATACGAGCAAAATGGAGTTGCAGGCCTAGCCTAATTTGGCAAAAATACCTTTTGCCAGGATAATTAAATAGAAGAAAAGATGAATTTTATACAATTACTCACATCATAAATTCACGTTTAATAAAAGAAAAACTGACAGCATAGAGGATGTTCATAAGAGAGGCTTACGAAAGATCGATAACACACAAACAGGATCAGAGTCCTTGAGCATTCTCAAAATTGAATTCCGTCACAATTATTAAACTCTGAAATCAAGCACATACATACAAGCTATATTTTCACGACTGCTCCCTGTCTCCTCAAGGGCTTAGGTCTACTCCTGCACACACCCTAACGTGCCACCATACATGGAAGGCGAGCAGCAAGGATAAGAACAAAAGAGCTGAGCTCACTCATCCCACGATGAATGGGGCTCAGGGAAGGCCGAAGAAAGCAAAGCCTAAGAACGGATCACAAGCCGGTAGCTGCTCACCTCCATATGTAAAAAAAATGCGTGGGAACGAGGTTTCTTTTAGCAAAAGA
The DNA here is from genome assembly GCA_030386875.1 of Morinoia aosen. Lineage (NCBI taxonomy): Eukaryota > Metazoa > Arthropoda > Malacostraca > Amphipoda > Talitridae > Morinoia > Morinoia aosen. The sequence continues at coordinate 49,336,211 of CM059575.1, forward strand.
ATAATTGCATGAAATAATCCCTAACTCAGACGTTAAGTAGAAATATTGAACGAAATACTCTCTACGAAACACTATAAACTCGACACTCCGATGGTGTGACGATATAAGAAAGCCAGGATGTCAAACAGTACGAGATTTTAAACCTACTTATTAGATGAGGAGTTACAGCATACACTGAGATATGGACAGCAAGGTATCGAGCAAGACAGAAACATATTTCTTCTCTTAGATGTGGAGTTACAGCATACACTGAGATAAGAACGTCATGGGATCGAGCAAGACAGCACATATATCTTTAACAGCGGGATGAAAATAGGGAACAATCGATATTTATAAATATATATATATATATGTGTATAATACATGTATGAATCGCCATAGTTTTAATATGTATATGCATACTTACATGTATATATATGTGTGCGTTAAAAATGTACATATATCTACATTTTAAACATATATATGTAAAATATGAGTATATTTACATATGTATATTTACAATGTGTGCATACATATCTGTATATATATATATTCACGCGTATATGTATATCTATATATACATGCGTATAGGTATTTATGTATACATACACATACACATACACACATATGTAAATATATTCCAAAATCTAAAGCCAATTTGAGTTCGATGTGAGCCATATTTGGTCACATAGAGTTTTCATTATGCTGCAGACCAATCAGTAGTCACAAGCCCAATTTTTAAATCTAGTCAATGAAAACGAAAGGAAAACATGATCCAGCTGGATGTTTCGTATTTTCAACATTGCATACTACAATTGACTTTAAATTTGAATTTAATATTAAACTTCAGTTTTACCTCACGCTGACAAAGTGTTAACAATCAGGGTCGATTTGAAGATAAGGGAATTGCTTTAGCACTTATTAGCTTCTGTGAATTTAGTAACAAATTTTCACTTCATTCCAGGCCTAACTTTCCCAAACTTTGCCTAAACAACTTACCTTATCCTAAATTGATCGATCAAAACTTTTTTAGAGACAAACTTTGTTGGCAAGAGGCCCGGTCAATGTGAAGTTTCATGCAATCACGGAAATTAATAATGCCGATCCCAGGAATCACTAAAGGAACACATTTCAGAACGTTTTACAAGAAAGACATTCTGCTCGCTGATGCGTTATTTTCGAATAATTGAACTTTGAAGTTGGCCTTGGCGCCAAAGGAAGCGAGCGCGTGAAACGGAATTTAATTAATAACGGAAGCTAATACAAACGTAAAGAGGTTGGGTCGTGAGGGGGAGGCACAGTTCTTCTAGTGAAAATTATAAATAAAGCTTCTAACCCACCCATTAGGGTGACGACCGCAATCTTGTTGACATCGGGTCCAAAATGGCGGCGCCCATGGTGGTCGCCATGTTAGACCCGATGTAAACAAGATTGCGGTCGTCACCCTAATGGGTGGTTTAGAAGCTTTATTTATACTTTTCACTAAAAGAACTGTGGCTACCCCTCACGACCCAACCTCTTTACGTTTGTAATAGGGGGTTAGCTTCCGTTTTTAATTAAATTACGCTCGCTTCCTTGGGCGCGCGACGGCCAACTTCAAAGTTCAATAATTCGAAAATAACGCATCAGCGAGCAGAATGTCGTTCGTGAAAAACGTTCTTAAATGGGTTCGTTTAGTGATTGTTTGGAATATAATTATCAATTTCCGTGATTGCATGAAACTTCACATTGACCAGAGGCCCCCCGAGTTCCTTCCCCATATAATATATATAAAGGGTTTATCGGGAGCACAGGATTCTTCTCCAGTTTATCGTAAGGGTGGGATGATTTAAATTGTGTTCAGTTGAATACACCGGAATTAGAAGCTAATTGGATGAATTCCTTATGAATATAATCTACCAGAACTGATGAGGACCTTCAAAAAACATGAAAACTTGAGCGCCTTAATGTTGCGATTTACGGAGTAAATATTTAAAAAAAAATTTAACCCAACATTAATGAATTAATTTGAAGATAAAGGAAGTTAAAATTGAGACTCCAAAAAATTTTCACTTGACGTAAATGCAGATGGGAATGTCGGAAAGGTACTACCGAAAACATCGCAATTGGTGCGGAAAACCCAGCACCCTGAGCTTCATTGATTTGAAATGAGTTTAAAACTGCTGGTAAAGCAACTTAGTTTTGTGTTCCAGTTTCTACTTAATATCTGACATCTCAACAGAAACATATATAAAGAGATGAATTAGTAATTCGTAAAATATTATTGAGTAGAGTTGTGTGCATTGTAAATTGAAAATCTCACCTCGGTAATGACTTTCATTATTTAATTCATGTTCATTTACGTTTAATTAACGAGTATTTCATATGTAATGTAACAGTATTTACACAAATAAGAATACAGATTTATTTTCACCGTCCCAGAGCAGCATTACTCAAAATATTATTTAAAAACGATCAAATGCTTAGTACAATTTTCTTTTGCAGTGAAGGGGAAAATCCTTCGTTGTCATGATTATAAAGCAAGTATGAAAGAAATTACATCAGCCTGCCTTGCCAGCTCTGTACAATTGTATGAACAGTGGTCTCCTACGGTCATCTTTAGGCGATCCTACACCATAACACTTTGCTATAAAACGTGAATCCCTCTTCATGGTGCGTTGTGATTCCGCCAAGAGTCTTCCCTTGGCAGCACTGAAGATGAATGAAGATTGTTAGAGAAAACGCTTGAACTAGAACCTCCACTTGCTACCATCAGTAGAACAATTGGCAGCGCATTCAGTGCAAAATTGCATGATGCAATATTCCAAAACTTTCCAGATGCTCTGTGAATCTGTTTGCGTAGAATTAAAGAAGTTTCAACAGCAACCTGATTCTCACTACATTAAATAATATTCGTTTTCATACTTCAAGGATTCATTTTATTTACAGGTGTACCTGTACTTCACGCTTACAGGAATACTGTCCGCATTCCTTACCAAAACCGGTCTGGAGTGGCCGCATAGCGCTTGCAGCAGGGTTGCGGAGTCGGAGGAATAAATTTGCGACTCCGACTCCGACTCCGACTCCACCTTTCCTGAATTTGGCGACTCCGACTCCGACTCCGACTCCACCTTTCCAGAATTTGGCGACTCCAACTCCACCTTTTCAGAATTTGGCGACTCCGACTCCGACTCCGACTCCACCTTGCCAAAATTTGGCGACTCCAACACCGACTCCGCCTGTTCGCAATTTTGGGACTCCAACTCCACCTATTCATAATTTATAAGTTGAATATTTTATTTCTTAACTGGTGTACACGGTCCGTCAAAAATGGCAGGATTCAATACCTTTATTCAACAAATTTTCGCTCGAGTGGAGTTCCCATGCTTAAACTCATTCCAAAGGTAACTTATTTTTCTTATTAGAGTAATAAACACTTGGAACACAGTATTTTTAAGCCGCAAGAGAAGTAGTTATAGCCATTCGTGTCGTATCCTAGATACAGAAATTCAACATTACTGAAAGCAACTGCGAGCTTGTGTATGTATATTGTAAAATGCAATAGAGTGTATTGTAATACAGTACATTGTAATATACAATACCCCGCCGAACTCGGTATCCACGATTAGAACTCTGGTATATTAGGCTCCGGATCTCTCAATTGTTTTGAAAGTGGCATTATAGCTAGAGCACTTGTACGAAAATTAGAGTATTAATTGACCGTGAACTGAAACCAAGACTGCCAGTGCAAATTTTTTCTTATCGATTCTTAAGAGCGTGACACGAAACGTATAAATAAACACACGACTGTCATTCTTTGTAGTAGACGGTTGCAGATGTTGAAACCTGTACATATGTTAACTATATTCTTTATTAACGAACGACTTTTAAATTGACTGCAGAATGTTAATTGACAAATTACTAGAGTACATGATAGGTGAAAAATGACGGGATTCGATGGAATCGTTTTAAAAAAATATCAAGGTAAAGATGACAAACAAATGTACCCATCCATATCGTCCCGCGATCAAAATACAGTATTTTCGTACTTGTGCACTGAAAAACTTTTATCACAGTTACGGTCATTAAGCATCTTTAAGAATGTCGCAGACGCACACACCAACCAAGCAAGCAACAACACTGTATTATAATTTATATCATTATTCGGGAAGAAGTTTTAAAAAAATTGCCATACCTTTTTACTGCGATTAGCCGCATTTTCGTGACAATAGATTCGATTTTGACGCAATGTTTTTTATTTGTGAACAAAAGTGAGCAGATGCCAGGTTTTTCATAATATTTCAATCGTATTCATGATACTGTCCAAGCAAGCAGATTCCCATTGTTATAAAATAGGAGAAATTACGCACGAGAACATATATTTATTTACAAATTGACGGACACCTGGGTTTTTATTATACCGGGTGTCCCAAAAAATGTCCCCGATTTTTCAATTAATTATATCTCCGCTTTAAAATAAAATATTTTAATTGTCTTTTATTCACAATGTAATAAATTTTGTTTCCTTTTCGAATAATTTAAGTTTTTGAAAATCAGTAGAATAAACACTTCACAATGATCAATTTACTGATAGGGGTAGAAAAACAAATTGTTCAAAGGAAAAGTTTTTTAAGCAATATTGATACTCTTCCTTTTTTTGTACTTTCCAAAAAATGAACAAACATAAATATAAAAAAGTAACAAATCATTACCATAAATAACGTTCAAACAAATAAAGTAATTCAGTATCCTTCGACATACCCTCCATTTCTCTCAAGGCAATTATTACTTCTGTCCACCATTGAACGAAGAGTTTTACAGATTATTTCACCGTTTTCTTCCAGTTCTTGAAACACTATTGTTGAAATCACTTGAAACCTCTCAGAGGGTTCAAATACTTGGTGGTATGTAGAATACATCATTATGAAATTATTCTTAATAGTAGGGATTGATAAATGAAGGACACAAGTGTTGCTTTTAAATCTTTCCCTTTGAAAAATTAGTTTTTCTATCCTTTTCAGTAAATCGATCATTGTAGAGTGGTTATTCAACTGATTTTCAAAACTTAAATTGTTTGAAAAGGGAATGAAATTTACTACAATGTGAAACAGACAATTAAAATATGTTAATTTAAAGCGGAGGTATAATCAATTAAAAAGTCGGGGACATTTTTGTGGGGCACCCGGTTTAGCGTTGATTGTTCTTATACAATAAAAGGGCAAGTGTCCCCTTGAACAAATAAATAAATTGGTAAAGGTATTTCCTGTGCGTAATCTCTCCTATGTTATTAAAATGGAATTTTAGGATTTAAAACTTAAGAGCTACTGTTCGAACATTTATTTCAAATACAGAAGAACTTCAAGGGAACAATAGCAAGTCGTTTCCCGAGATGCGCAAAAAGGGAAACAGCACCCAAATTTGGCATATCTTGAGGATGCCAACAGTACGCACAGCAGCGTCCTCTATACTATTTTTATTATTAAATTCCTTTAAAGCGGAGACCGAAGATTTTCTTTACGAAATGTTAGTTTTAAAACGAAACTCCTTAAAAATAGAAGACAACCAATGGACGTGGCCGGTCATCAGCACGGTACTCCGGTAGGAAGTTTTAGTGGCGTTCTGAGTAGATAGAAACAGAGTTTTAAGATGTCTGGTCGCCGACTAGCTGAATTTCGTATCTTATTGCAAGATTGCATATAGCACTAAGATTTTAACAAATAATTGACAATTAATTACCTTGAATAATAAGTGCCTGTTTACCGGGTCGAGGAGGTAAAGTCGCAGAAAGAGACTGCTTTTTACGCAAGAGAAATAAGTTAGAGGTGCCAGACCGACTTTTATTAAAAGGGCGACATGCTGCCCAAGCAGAGGAAGCTCAAAGATAATTTTATTAGTGAACGCCAGTGCGTCACGAGTAATGTTAATTTAAGCGATTTTAGGTAATGCAGGTCTGGTAGAAGCTCAAACATGCTTAATTATATAAAGTTAAATTTAAACAAAAAACAAAAAGAAAAGTTGCAGCTGCAAAACAAAAAGACGAAGAAAAGAAAGAACTAATTTCAACAGTTTCAAATTCTTGTCTGTCAACTATGACAGGCCATCTGAAAGAAAGCCGCCATCAGAAATACGGAAGGTTTTCAACAGGAAATTTCATTGAACAAATAAAATTGGCTGTCCGTCTTTGTTGGTTGGTCTGTCTCCTTTTCACGCTCTTAAAGATGCTTAATGACTGTATCTGTGATGCGAGTGTCCCCAGTGCACTAGTACTAGAATATTTTAATCGCGGGTAACATAGGTTAGTAGTAACAAACATAGGTTTGCTAGCGCTTCAGTTATTAAAAGCGCTAGCAAACCTATGTTACTACTACTACTTAGTTGCATGACTTCCTAGATCTCCTTACATGACTCCATTCGATTCCATTTTTTGGGGACACGTGAAGAGCCTTGTTTATGCTACACTCATTGAGTCGGAGGAAGATCTTGAGACCAGAATTGCAGTGGCTGCTGGCGAGATACCGAAATGCCAGACGTGTTTCCTTATATCCGGCAGTCGTCAAGGCTAACATTCGAAAAGTGCATTGATGTAGGTGGAACACATTTTGAACAATTTTGTGAAGTAAATTCAAAATAAACATTGCAAGTAATTGTGCCATTAAATTTCATCATTTAAACAATAAACGGCTAATATCTCAATGTCTCTTTCTTCTGAAAATTTCATAGAAGGAAAAGTTTTTATTCGGACATCTTCTACTTGGTGGGCAATTTTTTGCCTATTATTCTGAAACACCCTGTATATTACTGACAAGTGTCTTCTGAGTAGGTAAAGTAGTCACTGCCTACACTGAGAAGCATAGATATGTATCCACAGTTTTTTTTATTACTAAGTAAACACTCATTCAGTGAAATTATAATAGGTAAAGCAATGACTATGCTTAAAATCCACAAAATGATATTCATGTAGATAAAGAAGGCAAGATTTGCACACTGCCTCTTACTCTCTGTGTCTACACTATGCAGGGTAACAATGCAGAAAAAGTGTCATATTATTGCTCAACACTATTTTATATCTCGGCTATAATAGGCAAAAGTTGTTTTGCTTTCGTCGCAGGGGACTGAAGTTTTTTGTACACGAATAAAAGTCACTTTTAGCGTGTAATATGATACTATATCTTATTCTCGTCTAACTTTTTACTTCAGGTTTGACACTTTCTATTTTTAAAAAACGCCCATGTTCTTCTAATTTCATGTTTTTTGGAGCGATTTGAAACGTTTCCAGTAAGAAAATTTGTACTATCGCATAAGCATAAACGTCACAACCATTGCAGCTGAGATAGTGCATTGCTTTCAGTTACAATATGTGTGTGACTAAGTGAAGTTTTTGCTAGTGTGTTTTTATTTTCATTGTAGCTCGTTTATATTGTATTTTAATTTTTCATGTGTCTCAATGCCGATATTGATTACCTTACAACATTTCCAAATCTTCCATAAGAAGAAGTAATTAATTATGTAATGCTGCAAAACAGATACTATTTCAGTGTTTAAAATTGTTGAAGCATAATATAAAATTCTCCATTTCAGCGTATGCTTACTTAAAAACTGGGGAGTGATACGAAGATAAAAATTCAACATGGTAATGATATAGTGAAATACAATATAACTCTGAAAGAACCAAACAACATTTAAGAAATAACTTTAAAAATGAGCAGAATTTGTTATTAATAATACATGTTAACTTGACCTAAAGACAAGGAAGCCATATCAATTTTGATAACATAACCTGAGAACTAGAAGTCTTTTTGTACCAGACCATAGCTTCAGGTTTTGGCAAAGACTACTCATTGGCAAGGAATCATAACATAAAGACTAAAAATATTCATGATCACAACATAACTTTAAGTTTCTGCAAAGACTAGTCATTATCAATCAATGCATCATTAAGAGCGTACATAGTAACCACTCCTACAATGTATTGCATTAGCTGAAATGTTCTACAAATAACTTGCAACACATTTAGTACTATTTGCTACTTCCTGTGTACTAATTGAAGGGGAAATGAACGAAACAGAAATATACAGAACAAATTTTCGATCATTCAAATTACTAATTCTTGCTTTAATAACTGCAAAATATTCATTATTACTCCTGCACAATTATATTTCTTTCTTGTATTTATCATATATAGGAATGCAAACCCACAACTACTAGACAACAATGACGGTATTAGGTGATAGGTATAAATACGCTGTTTCAATTTTAAAACAAAATAATCAACAAAAACATTGCGGACTTTTAGATTTTCAGCAAAGTATTCTAACTCTGTTTTGTTTACTTTCGGTTTAAACAATTATAAATAATTTTTAGTAAAAAATTAGAGTCGAAGACAGCAAAAAATAGCGACTCCAACTTCGACTCCACCCCATCCGAATGAACGACTCCGACTCCGACTCCACCACACTCGGAAAAGCGACTCCGGCTCCGACTCCGACTCCACCACACATCAGAGAAGCGACTCCGACTCCGACTCCGACTCCACCCTAAAACATGCGACTCCAGCGACTCCGACTCCCGACTCCGACTCCGACTCCGCAACCCTGGCTTGCAGGGAGCGGGTAACGCATAAAGTGGGCATTTAGAAATTTAGCTAAATCTGTGCAAACTAGCCTAACCTCACGTAACCTGACATAACTAAAACTGATTGTTTAATATGTTCTTCAATTAAATTTAATTGAAAAGGAAAACCAAGTATTACCATGACTTGTATTAGGGGAAAGGACAACCTAGCATTACCTTAAATAAAGATAAAGAGGAAAACCAAAGTGCATAGCTAAGAATGTCGTAATAAAAACTAACGTTTCGGATTATAAACTCTATGTTCAGTGGTTCGAAAAACAATTAATCAAAATGTCAAAAAAATTGAGTATAATTCTTTCGAATAAACCGAAAATAAAACGTTGACGTTAACAAAAACAACATTATTGCAAAAAATTATAATATTGAAAATTTCAACAATGGAAATTTCACCGCAGAATTATTTTTATTTGTTCGTGAACCTTACAAAAGTTTTTTTGAAATTTTCTATGATTTTTTATTTTTACCTTATTATTGTCTTTTTATTGACAATATTTTATTTTCGGTACACCCAGAAGAATTCAAATTCAAGAAAAATTGAATACTCCACTATATTGCTTTTCAGAGCAGTGAAGATGGATTTCTTATAATACGAAACATTTATTTTAACCCTAATATTCTTAGCTAAGATGATTTTATTTGCATCCTATAAGTGAGATACACTGGACATCGGCCGATTTCATCTCTACCTTGAATAAGTATAAATAGAAGCACAAGGCGGGGTTAAAACGCAGTTTAATGCGCTCACGGACATTGAAAATTCCGTTCCAAAGAATCACTTGAGGAACACATTTAAAAACGTTGTACATGAATGACATTCTGCTCGCTGATGCGTTATTTTCGAGTTATTCAACTTTTGAATTTTCGTGTTCATAGCAGTTCCAGTCATTCAAACAGCAGAAACCGTTGCGCGCTTGAGCTGTTAGTGTACGTTTGGGTACTTTGCAATTTATTATTATCCAACCCCACGGAGCCTGTGGAGCCTAAGCCCACTTCTAGGATCTTTTAGTTGATAACACAATAATGGTTATCACCCAAAAATATTAGCGGTATTGAGGTAGTGAATACCTAAATCTAGGGTATTCACTCCTACGGTTTCGCTAATTTTCACCGAGCCAGCCAGCCAGCCAGTTGTATCATCGTTCGATCGTCGCCGAACGTAACGGTTTCTGCTGTTCGTAGTGTAACTGCAATGCAAGTGTGTTATTCACTTGCATGAATAACACCGTGCGCAACAAACGCCTTCAAAATAGCACAATCGTCATCATTATAATGTTTGATACACTCAAACAGGGTCGGAGAACACCCGCCGCGGACACGTTCTACGATGGCGGCCATATTGAAAATGATGTTTCTTTCGACAACCTGAACAGTATAGAAGTTGAATAACTCGAAAATAACGCATCAGTAAGCAGAACGTCATTCATGTAAAACGTTTTAAAACGTGTTCCTCAAGTGAATATTTGGAACGGAATTTCTAATTTCCGTGAGCGCATTAAACTGCATATTGACCCAAGACATTTTCAAGGTGAATGTCGATTCTATTTTTGTTTCCTATTTTTTCCTGCTACTGTTCACCAAAGTAAGTATCGTTTTAATGGGATCATCTCAGGCCCCTGCCAGGCTCCTGTCGGTCCGGTGAGTTTTTTTGTTTTGTTGTTGGAAAAGGACCCTAAGGTAGTGGACTATTCGGTCCTAAAATTTTATGGAGCTACGGACACTACATCCCCCCTCCCAGGGAGGGGGTAAGACGATTAAAATCCTGAATTTTCGACCCCATATCGATACCATATTAAAACAAAACAAAACAGGAAAAGGAAAATTTGAAACAGTAACTTTGTTTACAATGCTTCAAAGATTCTAAAACTGTCTTTATTTTTGTTCTAGTATAAAAACTTAGTGAGTTCTATTCATTTGAAATATCAATATAAATGAACTAAAAAAACAATATGTCCAATTTTGTCAAAAAACTAAGGCCTGAATCGAAAAAATTAATTTAAGAACTTAAGTTTCTTTTAAAAAGTTACATATAGAAGTCAAATTTCATAAGAATCAGAGTAAAAATATAAAATTTCATGATTTTCATTAAAAAAAATTCATTTATTTTTATTTTTTAAAATTACAATTCACAGTGTGAATATGGAGTTATGCATGGAGATTATCGAAATAAAAAGGAAAACAGCATTCAATTACATAAATTGTCCGTTATATTACACTTCACCAAAAAATTTTTTATGGCTTTATACCCAAAGCCTCTAACTTTCAACTTTCAAAAGAGGATTCGTCAGCGAGGTTTTGTGCTAGTAAAAAACGAAGACAATTGTAAAACCCTTGGAATATTTCTAACAAACGTATTGTAGCAAACTTTTAAATTTGGGGAAAAATGTATGTAGCTCAGAACCCAAAAATAATGTATTATTGATGTAATGATAAAATATCGCTTATCACAAAAAAATTACAAATGTTCCAATTTTCTACAATGCGTTTGTTAGAAATGCTTCAAGGATTCTAAAACTGCGTTTAATTTGTTCTAGCACCAAAACTCAATGACGAGTCCTCTTTTGAAATATCCATAAAAACGTACCAAAAAACTAATTTTTCGTAAAAAAATAAGGCCTAAATCGATAAAGTTACATGAGTAAAAAGGTTTACTTTCAACATATACATATACTGGCCCAATTTCAAACGAATCGGATGAAAATAGTCAAAATCTTGAGATTATCCCCTTAAAGATGACTGCACATAAAATTGAAGTAAATTGGACGAATAATTTGTCCATAATTATCAGTCAAAAACCTTACCTGGTTAGCGGTCAACGCCCACTTAGAGGCAAGGGTGGGGCTCAGGAATCCGATTTTTCATGAAATTTTCTATTGTGAGATTTCCTCTCAAAAATGTAAGCAAGGTTTTTATCTTTAACGTAAATCAATAATGCCATGCTGTAGATGCTTAAACTCATAAATAATGCCCACTTTATGCAACCTCCAGAAATAAAAATTAGTTTGTCCCACTGTTCTACATAGACCTTAGAATATCGCAAGAAGTGCAGTCCATTGACCTCGGTGTCACCTGCCCTCACATCTGCAATTCCGAAGAACTTCTTCGGCAAATTTGTCCCCATTGTAAAAGAAGGAAAACTGCTTCAAAACTTGCTTGTGGATGCGTCTCCTGTAGCGACACAAACTTCTGCAGTGACACTTGTCCGGTGTTTCTTCGCTGCAGCCTGACGCTCGTCGAGTTTTTCGGGTAATTCAGTTTTACTGCGGGCAACTGCGCGAAAAATTAGAAACACTCGAAAAATCCAAGCCATAATTGGAGCAAATTCTTGTGTTAAGCTCCCCACTGGTTTTTGTATCGTATGTTCTCGGATGAATCCTTCTAAGAACCTGATCTTTGCGAGCCTTTTCCCGATAATAATTCCTAATTCGGAAATAACTTTAATCGCATTTTGGAGGAAGTATCCAGTTGTTGCGAACTTGAATGTAACCGAACTATCATACTACATTCGTTGCGTCCATAAGTTGACATATTTATATTTCTGTCTCCTGAAAGATTCGTTTTATACGAAGAATTTCATTGTGTTACCGAAAGAACCTAAACTTTAATATTTCAGTTAATTTTTCATTTATTTGAATTAGAGAGGAAAAATGGAGTTTCTTCTTGGAAATCAATCAATGCAATTTGGATAGTGTTTGCACTCATGATCAAACGTCTGACCTGAGCAAAGTTATTCCTGCAAGTTTTTTAACGCATGATAATCCAACCGGTGAAACCCATCGCAATCTGCCTGAAAGCACGAACCAGTACCTACGTCTAAGAGAGAATTAGCAGTACGTCTCTCAGCATACAACCCGCTCAATTTTTCAAATCACAAATTTAGCGCATGAAAATTGAGCGTGTTTTGGAGATAACTGGTTCGGCAACTTAAGCGTGAGGAAAAACTAGAAACATGAATAATTTTTGGTCATATTTCCAGCGGTAATGTTCATTTATGAACAAAATGTAATTGAACGCGAGTCTTTCGAGCACAGCATTAACACCTTGACTGCGACCCTCAGGGGATTTTCATAACGCTGCTGACAGACAAGCAGTCATAAACTCAATTTTCATAAATACTTGAATGGAAACTAAACGATGAAGGCACGATCTATTTAATGTTCGTTTTTTTCAAAATCGATTTCTAAAATTAACTCTGATTTGAGTTGAATTTTGAACTTCAGTTCAACCCGCTGCAGTTAAAAATTCTATAGTGAATCATGAACCTTTAAATCCAATTATGTACAGTCAGAGCTGATTCGGATAAAATCCAATTTTTTTCAGTGGAGATAACTTGTCTGAGTAAGACTTTCTAATGTTGTTTCACCGGGCTGCAGTACAGCAGTGAAAATACCAGTGATTATCATCAAAATTTAGTGATACCTTAACAATTTTTGAGCTTCAACATACTTTTACGATTGTGTGCCAAGAATTTGGAAAAAATTTTTGAGTTCTGATTTCAGCAAAACACTGATTTGGCACTCGATTTAGACTCAAGTATATATGTTTTGTTTCCTCTTTTGTTTCCTCTTCCCTGCCTACAACTAATTTTCAAATGTATTTCAAGTGGTGTTTACTTTCGTCGAAATTATTTCAGAGTGTTTATTCGTTCTTTTGACTATTTTACATCCTTCGTTTCGTTCAAATACTGATCAGGAAGATTTACTTGCAGATATCGATCCAGATATCAATCATTCCAATTCTTTCTTTCCGACTCAAAATGATTCTAGAAATTATGAATACGCTAACATTCAACAATTTCATGAAAGACAATCACCTAAGTTCCTCCGTACAATGCTGGAACTGTAGATTAATTTATCCAAAAAAAGATGAAATAATGTGTTGCAAAGCCATGAGCCGTTCAGGAGAGCTGGTTGTGGGAAGAATTGATGTCAGTCGAACTGAAGTGTAATTTTAACGTCGTAATAAATTTCTTGACAGTGGGCTGGACGGTACATCAAAAAACATGATTCAAATGTAAGACCATACTAGGACCATTAACTGCATAAAAATAAACCTAGTGGTAGCGCATATCGTGATGGTGGCGCGAATGCAGATTTATTGAAACTCAAAACTTCTCAAATTTATTGAAACTTCTGTATGTACTCTCAAAATTAATTACAAATGCTAGTATCAGTCAAACAGTCATGGGCAGTCCTGTAGAGATGAATCGCTCTGCACAACTCGTATCCATCATGGGCAGCTGTTGTGCAATGGAGGTCCTCAGCCAAAAGTTGTCTACACCCGCATAACGGTTGCACTCGAACTCTCGAAATAAATTTAGAAATTGAGTTGAAACATCTTATTTCACTGATGCAAAGGTAGTCCTCAAAAAGTGAATTGGTCGGTGCAAGAGAGAGTAGACAAGTGTAAGGGCGCTCTTAATCGTGACGTGTGAGCAGGCAGCCTTTGCCTTTTTTCTTCAAGCTTGAAGAAGCTGCGTGCATGTGATGCTTATATATACTCGTCACGGATGGCACGATGAAATTCAATGATTACTTGAACAGAAAAAAAAATCCAGGAAATTTGCTGAAACTGTTTTTCCTAATTTGAGCCCAAAATTGAATTCCAAAAAAATGTATGCAGAATTTTTGAACGGATTATTTATAAATAATCCTTATTGCCACTGGAACTGCAATATCTGAATATAATACTTGATGTCTGAAAACATTTATCTGTTTACAAAGTTTAAATTATATTTTTTGACTTATATTAAATAACTCGAACAGTTGTCTCGCAGCAGTGCTCTAAGAAGTATGGTAGCCAACTTGTATCATTATTGTTCACGATGACTGAAGTTTCGTCATTAGAAAAAAATCCTTGAGAAAAAGGAAAAAATATTCGAGAGTAAAAGAGGGATCAAGACACCCATAAACTCACCAAATAAATCTCTCCCTTTCGCTCAGTACCTTCTTCATGCATTGCACTTCACTTTACAAATCTGATCTGCATACGCTCTACCCGAAATCTCACGTACTGCTCCTGTTCTGTTGCACTTTCGGTTTGCTCCCGTATTATTTTGATTCCCAGCACTCTGCCAACCTCACTGAATAGACTTTATCCCATTAAATTGCAGCTATCACATCAATTTCCTTTAACTTTATGCAGAGGAATCACCTTCTCCATTCCATCGGCACCATACTTGCAGCAAAACACAAGGATTTTCCTTCAGTCTCTCAATGCCACAATCAATGCCTGCCTGTCATCTTCCTTGTTCAATAATTTTTAAAAATATTTTGGCAACGACTCGTTACCGCTGCACTTTTCCACATCACTTTTTCACATTTTCCATCCAACATTTTCACCCTTCTGTACTATTTTCACTTCCTTCCAAAACATTTTCTTATTCTTTTCAGAATTCATCTTTATCTTCTACCCCACTTCCAATCAGCAGTCCTTTTTTCCTCATTCATTGCAGTCGTTCAATTTTTTTTAAAACCTTTTCTTACGCAGCTCTGTCCCAACCATCTTCTATCTACTCTCTTTTCCCGTTATCTCTAATTCCCTTTTTTACTCTCTTATTCCACCATTCACACACCTCTCATTTATTCTCTTGCGGACCTGATACAAGAAACGGCAGCACTCTGCAGTATAGGCATCTTGAAAAACTCCCATTCACTCTCGACATTTACTCGTTCATTAAGTCTTACTTTACGTATAGCACTCTCTCAACCTCGTCTTATGCTCGCGCTTCTTTCTAACGTCTCTCAGAATTCATATTTCCACTACTCAACTTGCTCTTATATCTCATTTTCCTCCCCTATATACGAGTCTACCGTATAGTCTACCTCTTCAAATTGTTCTCCCACTCGAAACTTTTTCATAATTCTTACAGAGATCGATAATGATCGCTTGTGGGACCTCGTCCGTTTTGCTATTTTTTTACGAAATTCTCAACTCTACTTTATTCTTTATAGTCTTACTATTTATCTATTGAAATACTCATTCTACAACCATTCCTATAAAAGCGATGATGTAATTGAATAAATGGCGTACCCTGTTGGGCAGCCAGGAGGAGCCACGGGGGCCATGCCCCCACCCACCCACCCAAGAAAAAAATGTTGATCTGAGACCCAGTTTCAGAAGCCGATTTAAGAAAAAGATTACTGATAATTGATGTCTGGCCCCCCCCCGAAATTATTTGTAAAGGATTCTGCCCCTACCCCCAACATAAAGGGATCCTGCACCCCCACCCCCGCCCTCCCCCCCCCCACCCAACCCACCCCCTCCCTCCTCGAAATTTTCAGCTGGCTGCGCCACTGGGCGTACTATATGTAGTCTCGAGGTTCCCAAATTAAATAAAATAAGCATCTAATGCCCACAAAACTAAGAATACCCTCCTCTCATTTAAGTGAAATGCGTCTCTTCCACTCATGGCAATCGGTGATGGGAAGATTAATGAAACTAATTCTTTGGAATTATCGTAGAAAGGAAATCTTGCATATCATTACCAAAATATTTAAATTAAATTGGAATTCTAAAAAGAGTTAGAAACGCATTACCGGATGAAATACTAAAAATGTTGTGTAGAATAGAAGTAAATTAATTTGTCCAATGTGGAACAGAAGCTTGGACTGACATAAATAAAAGAAATGTACTTTATTCTTCAAATTTCATTTATTTTTGATAAAACTACTTCAAACTTTACCTCTTATCTTCTACTCCACTTCCAATCAGCCGCCCTCTTCTACTCCACCTCGAATCAGCCGCCCTCTTCTTCTCATTTACTCTTCTCTTTGAAGTTCTTTTTATGTCCCTATACATTTCATATTGCTTTGTTCTCATTTTGAGACCATTCTCCGTTCCCCTTTTTTCTAATTGCATCTTTTCTGCCCTCATTCCAAAGTTTACACACGTCTCCTTTTCTTCTTCTACGGGTCTGAAACTACAACTTGCACAAATTAGACCCGTGAATAACATCCATTCAAAGATATTGACTATAATTAATTCGAAATGAAAAAATGTATTCATTTGAAGGATAAAATGCTATTGAGAATCAAACTTTCTGTAAGAACTTAAGCTCTCAGATATTTTTCAGTTTTCCTTGCGTAATTTTCCTGCACAATTTAGGGCAAAAACTTTCGAAGATCATGGCTACAAAGATCTTTGACAATTAGTATTTTCTCAAAAATGGCCATTACGATCATTTAACAACACTAAAATAAACTAACACCCATTACTCTAACAAAGCTCGACCTCAATGCAGTTTCGATTTCATTTGAATTAGGACTTGAAACTGGATACCATCAAACATACGTGAAAAAATGTTACTGGGCAATTAAAATTAATTGGGTGTCATTTCTTATGTAGGTGTTGATAGGTTTAGCTGTCTGTGAAAAGCTGTCTCTTCTCTCTTCGATGGATGAAAATGAAAAGCTTATTGCTCTGAAATGAAATTAATCCTATGTGTATTTTGCTTATACTGTTCTTTCTAGCATCATTGCGATGTATGATAATGTATATTATCATTATTCATCCGCCCTCGCTAAACAACTATTAGATAGGTCATGCTTACATCTTAGTTAAGTGTTCTACATTGAAATTTAGTGAAATTCTAATCGTAGAACGAAGTTTCAACAAGAAGCCTTATAAGTCATTGACGTTAACAGGTCCTGCAAGTACTTACATACAGTATATCTCAATCTTTTCTTCGTGGTCGTTTTGAGTATTGATACTGCTGATGTATAGCTTGTCGAAATAATTCGTTGTGTAAAATTAGGTTTGAATATTTTGAAGGTTGGATTATCTTTAGAAACAAAGAACTGAGGCTGGAATTTCAGAATTAACAAGCGTGCAAAGATAGATATTTTGGCAGTAAATCAATATTTTGTGCGACATTCTTAAGTATTTAATCAAAAAAATAGATCGATGTAATGCAATTAGACATAGCACAATTCTTGCTACGGAAATTCTGGTCTTCGCATGAGAACTGAAGTTTTTTGAGGCTGCCTTTCATCTCCGTGAGACTTTATGACTGCTGACACCCATGGGAACAAGTTCGGGTTATATCCTGATGTCACGAGAAGGCTGTCTGCCTCGTCTCTCATTAATTTACACTAATGAGAAGACCGAATGCTCGCTTGAGGGGTTGGCATACCTCAATGAAATGCACAGGAAACACAAGGAAAATTTATGGGCAAGCCCAAACAAATCAACACTACTACAAAATGTGTATACTAAAATTGGGCAGTACTCACCGATGCACGTTGAACTCGACTTACTCAATGCGCGTTTTCCAGAGCGCATCAATTATGATGAGGGGCTGCTTGCTACTAAATTTGGGGGGGGGACTTTATACACGTGAAAATTCACTTAATTTATAATTCACGGCAATACATCATACAGAACACCGATAAGCACACGCAATGTACGGCATTAGAACTGGTGTAGATTGAGTAATGGAATTCTAGAAATTTCATGTGTTAACAGCTTACATAACAGAATGACAATAAATGCTACCGCTGGCCAGCTTCCCCATATATTGCTCCTACATAAAATGCCACAAATGAGGCCTGCCAACATTTGCGTTCCCGCAGCACAGAAGGTGGTCTCACTTCAGACCACAGAATTGTTCTTTTACAAACAGCTTCAGTTCAAATTTCTGTCTTGTGCACAGTACACAGAAAGTCTGTTGCGAAATGCTGATCCCGGCACTCCCGAGAATCTTCTTGCCTTGTAGTACGTTTAATAGAGTTAATCCAGTTAATCCAGTTTTACCTTCCCACCTGAAATTTGAATTATGACTTGTTACTCATTATAGCGTCAATCACGTTTCCTCAAATATATTCATCTTTCATTCAATAAAGGGGCATTAAATTTTGTATTACATCTACCTCACTCATATTCACAATATTTTCTTGCCATATTTAATTGAACGGCGCAGATTTATCATCATATGTATACATCCTTTTAACAGCATCTATCGCGAATGAGTAACATGAGTCTTACCCGGCCCATCGACGTTTAAACTTTCTTATAACTTTCTACATCTCATCCACAGTGGTCTTGTGTGAGATTTCTTCTCTGCAAAATGGAAAGAGAAAATTTTGGATTAGCAAATTCCCCAAAAAACGATTTTACCAAATTAACTACGTATTGCTCATTTTTTAAAATTATATTTCCAGTATTGCACTTGATAAAAGAAACGCACTTCTCACGACGCCCGTCGACGCAGACTGAATTCACTCCCTCAGTAATGACGCTGTGCTCAAGAGCGCGGTTCTCTCCTTTTCCGTATAGACCAATCGACTTTTGAAAGGGTATTCAGGGTCGTTTGTATTGGCTTAGAGCCTTTTGGCGTGAACTTCTGACTCCGCCCTTATGAGGTTTCCCGGGATTCTCGCTGAGCGCCGTTGGCCCTTCTACATCTTTCCCCTGTATTTTTTTTTGACAACACCTCTCGTGGAAACTGTATCGCTCTAAGGGTTCTCATGCTCAAGTGTTTGGACCCTTAAATCTGTCGACCACTGTGTTTGTAGTTTCGAGGCTTGTGCAATTAACCCTCACAACAGGCGGTTCTGCCAAGGCGTAGAGGACTGCTTACACCGTCAAATTCTTGATAGCGTAATCTACCCACCTCGCCTGAAACAACACACATCTAATGGTCGCCTACCCCTAACATTTATTTTAACCAAACATTTGGTGAAGAGACCCCTTCTGTGCCGCTGGGATTTGCAAAGACATTTTACCGAACAAAATTTTAGGTAAGCATTGAGTGAGCACCAAAATTTATAACACACAATTACAAAAAAGGACATAAATTAGTTAAATTCCCAAAATTAAATCTTTCCCAACATCTTTATAACACACAATTACAAAAAAGGACATAAATTAGTTAAATTCCCAAAATTAAATCTTTCCCAACATCCCCGCTCCTTTACATAAAAAAAAATTGACTCGACAATTTTTTTTTTTTTGTATTAGCGTTATGTTATTCATTTGAACAATTTGAACTAAATTATTAGCCAACTTAAGACACAAATGGTACACATCTACTTAAGCCAATTATGTTCTAAATTAATTCCGCAGAAACATGGTACATTACATTTAACAATCTTATTTATTACAATACAATCAGCCACAGCGTAATATATTGTGTCATCTTCATCTAACCGATGCGCCTGTTTTTCCCGCCGAAGTAAAGTGCGTACTAAATACTTGAGTACTTAACCCTAATAACATTCACAAAATTTCACGGGCACCTTTCCCACTCCTCAGACATCCTAAAGTATCGATGATTTTATGTCTCGTAGTTTCAATTTACGCTTGCGTTTTCTGTTCTCCAAATCCTTGCCGCTGTAGTTGACGGTTCGATGTTCACTCCTTTGGTATAGCTGACGAATTTGCTCTCTTTTCATGCTTCTCTTCTGCCATTTCAATAGCTTCACACACGCGTTGAAGATGGGTACTTAATTTCAGGAGGAAGTATTGCGAGCCCCATATCCAGACTCGTATGAAATTTCTATACACCACACTAACTTCACGATTCCATTCTGTAAGATGTATCATTATCACGATTCAAATTACCACCAAATCATGTTAAGTGCAATGTTTCACATATATTTTATGAGGTTTATTCAACTCAGTTATTTAATCGCCAGATTACTCATGAACTTCGATTCGTTGATCAGACAAATCGATACGTCAGTAAGTTATATTGATCTGGCGGAAAATACGAGTCGAATCGTCGATAATTTCCTTCACTGCAGTTTCCCTTCGCGATAGGGTTCTGCATCCTACGAAGTAATCCTGAAGAGTCCGAGGTATATCCGGCGGTGGTATCCTGTATGCGCGGTGGAATCCAGTGGAACTCCTCTCAGTATTCCTCGATTTCGACGTAGAATCTCGGTATTCCTTGACATCGACGTAGAAACTCTGGCAAACACCAGCTCATATTTTATTTTCTCCTAGTAACATTCTTACTTATGCGAGAATTCCATGGGTTAATATGCTTTGAAGATCGTACGCTTCACTCAAAGCCTATCCGACGAAATCTCTTTCAATTTAAAATTTTTTCACGTGTAAATAGAGATGCCTAAAATGCGGCTTCAATATTCCAATGTGATAATTTGCCTAGTCAAAATTCACAGGAACTTGCATTCGAATTTCAGGAATGCCTCACCAGGCATAAATGTCACGACGCAAATTCCGAAATACTTAAGTAAATATCAACACTCAAGCACATAAAAGCATTGTTATTGTTTCATTTGAGTGCCCACTGTATAAAAGCATTTTTAAACGCTAGTACATCTCGGCACCCAATAATATCTGATGCTTTAATTTCGTTTTTCTTCCTTCCTCACGATGATGCTGCATCGTTCTGTGGTGTTTTCCACTTCGAAGCATGAGTGCTAATTAGTCGAGAATTCCTTCCTGCTCCAGCTTGTTAGTGGCCCGTTGGCTCAGCTACAACTCAACCACAAGCGGCTCCGAGGTAATTACTTGTGTGTCCGGCGTCCTTTCTTAAGCATGATGTGACATTTCCAGCTATACATTCGTCTTTATCGCCTCTCACTACAACGCTTGAATTTGGGCAATCCTTTTAAACATCTCCAACGCAGGTGCAATGTGTCCCCCATGTCGTGTTGTAGTTCTATCTTCTTCGTTCTTGTAAATAATTACTTATATTCCACGTGATCCTTCCTTAATTTGCTGCTCATACGAGACATATTCGTGTTATGCAATTGTTCCGGCCTGTTCTGTGCTGAAGTACATACGACGCTAATCTACCAAGAAATTAATTCCTTAAGTCTGAAAAGAAATGTACTATACTTCTACATAGTAAGAGGAGAATAATTCCTTCCGGAATACCGTGTTTACGATATTCTTTCAGGGCAAGAGTAAGACACAGAGTCAGAAATTCAACGCTACAGTACAAAAGAATACGAAATTTTAATATGACGCTAACTTATTTTCCCCGTTGTGAAAATGAACGGTCTAAAGGTATAGATAACATCAGCTAGCCTGAGATAGCCTCAGCCTAAGAACTTCTGATGAAACTTAATTCTTTCGCTAGAGCTGTCTCGTATGAAGCGCGCACGCTTCACGAGAAGCTGGCGAGAATATAAGCATCCTACAAAGGAAACAAAGTACTCCTCTTGAGAAACACACGAAGTTAACCTAATAAACGCTCAATTTCCCTTTACTTAGCAAAAGAGGAAATGAGAATTAAGCACAGTGTAAGCTTAGATCACTCAACAAGATTTTCGTCCAGACGAAATTTCTCGTGAGCAAAGACAGTTGGAGTTACATAACCTATAGCATATTCCTATTGAACGAAGCATCACACTCTAGTGAGTGAGATTAGATTTAATTACAGCTAGAGTAACACAATTCTACTAAAGAACACATTTAGATTAAAGCAATACAACGCTAAAAACTCACTTCTACGCAAGAGTTTTCTTAAAATTAAACACACAAGAACACATCCCGCAAAGGCAAGTTAATGCATGATTTCAGTTCTCCGCAGTTCGTTTCTAGTTGGCGGTTCACCTACACCGAGAACGTAAGTTGTATTTTCGCTGAGTCACCGACGTAGCCTGTTCAGTCGCAGCGTTTTCTGGCATATCTTCGTCCTCGCTGTCGATAGCTTCACATCCGGCATTTGGCGGCGCCGCGGCATTCTGGTCGCAGGGGTAAGCTTCACCCCTCAAGTGTGCAATTTTCAATCTATCGAGGTGAACTCTTCTCTCGCAGTCACTATAGAGCGCCTTTATTGTGGCATTCGTCTCTGTTTTTACTGTAATCCGGTAAGGCCCGACCCAATCGGTAGGCCATGTATTTGCAACTTCCGCCTTTCCCGTCGGATTATGCAGCAAGACGATATCGCCCACTTGCACCTGACTGTTTTTCACTCCGCGCTCCTTTAACTGCACCGATTTATCGTGTGAGGCTTTAGATTTTACCTTCACCATGTTGAACGCATTGTGGAGTCGTAAGCTTACCTCGGCACTGTAATTCTCACCTAGCGAGTAATCCATGCGAGGGGTTTTTAACCAGTCAACCACAGGAATTTCAGCGTCCCTACCAAAGAATAAATAATACGGTATTTCTTCAATAACACTTTGATAACTTGTGTTCAGTGCCAAGCATGTCCACGGCAAAGCATCATGCCACGATGGTTGATCGCTGGCTGCGAGGTGAGACAGAACTGTTTTGATGTTCTTGTTCTGACGTTCCGTCATCCCATTTGATTGCGGATGATACGCAGATGTGTTGTAGTATTTTATTTTCAATTTTTCACACACATTTCTGAACAAAGCTGACCTGAACTCGGTACCTCTGTCTGAGACGAGCGCTTTCGCAGGGCCATACGTGGTTACGAATTTAGTTAACGCTCGAGTCACTTCCTCAGTTGTCTTGCTTCTGAGTGGGAAAGCTGCAACATATCTGCTGAAGTGATCAACCACGGTCAAGATGTACTTGTGGCCCTCGTTCGAGACAGGCATTTCGATTAAATCAACGCCTATTCTGTCCAGAGGCTTGTCAATTTCAGGAAATGAACCCATGCTAACACAAATGCGATTGTTGATCTTACGTTTTTGACATTGCATGCACGAATCGACGTACTTGTTAACGTCACGCGCCATGTTAATCCAGTACCCGAATTCCATGAGCTTTTTCCACGTTTTAGCACGACCTTGGTGTGCACCAATTGTGCTATCATGCGCTAACGTTATTGCTGCTTCTCTCAGAGCGTCTGGCACCACGATCAGGTGCCTTGTTCTGTTAGGCTTTCGTTGCATCTTCCTGAAATGCAAGATGCCTCCGTCAGTGAAGATTTCGGATTTCAGAGCGAGACTTGGAGCGTTCCCTGATTTGTCACCTTCAAGATACCTCAGAACTGGCCCCCAAACGGGATCTTTCAATTGCTCTGCTCTCACATTTTCTTTCTGCAACTTACTTTCCGCCTCTTGTACATTGGGAGTTTCATCTAACATCGTCGTGACGAACACTGTTTTAGGTGCTTCGTCGTCTGGATTTTCTTCTTCGTTGTCGTTCGCAATATTTCTCGACAATGCGTCGGGCACCACGTTCTGAGTTCCTGGCCGATAAATCACCTCAAAATCATATTGAGAGAGTGTAAGGGCCCATCTCATAATTCTGTTGTTCTTGGTATTTTTACCTTTGAACAAATATTTGAGAGCTGTGTGGTCAGTAATTACAACAAATTTATTGCCGTACAGGTAAGGTGAAAAGTGATTTACAGCGGCGACCACTGCTAATCCTTCACGTTCAGTGATTGAATAGCGTTTTTCAGCATCATTGAATCTTTTGCTGAAGTATCCAATCGGTTGTTCCTTGCCATTACATTTTTGCGCAAGGACCGCGCCAGAGCCCTCATTTGAGGCATCACAGCTCAAGTAATACGTCTCATTTAGAGAAGGCTTCTTCAGAACTGGAGCTTCTATCATGAGTTGCTTAAGTTTGCAGAAGGCTTGCTCGTGTTCTTCCTCCCACTTGAACCTTGCCCCCTTTTTTGTTAGAGCATTAAGGGGTGCAGCTGTTGTAGCGAAATGCGGAATGAACCGCCGGTAGAAGTTGAGCGCTGCTACAAACGAGCGGACTTTGCGTGCGGTCGTCGGCCTAGGGTAATTTTGCATGGCCTCAACATTTTTGGGGTCCGGAATGAGTCCCTCACGACTGATGTAACATCCTAGGTACTTCACTTGTTTTTGCGCAAACTTGCACTTGTCCAAGCCTATTTTGACTCCGGCACATTGAAATTCGTGCAACACTTCCCTCAAATTTTCTAGGTGCTTCTCAAAAGTCATAGAGCTAACGCACACATCGTCCAAATAAATAGCGGCGAATTTTCCAAGCTGCCTTTTCAGAACATGACAAATTACTCTCTGGTACACTGATGTTGAGCACTTGAGTCCCATAGGCAGCCGAGCGTACTCGAAGTTGCCTTGTCGAGTCTGAAATGCCGTGTATTGCTTACTTTCTTCATCTAGCTCAATTTGATGGAAGGCTGATTTTGCATCGACAATGGAATAGTACTCTTTCCCAGCAACTTCTTCCAGGGTTCCTATGATGTTGGGAATCGGGTAATGTTCGTTCACCACTCGCATGTTCACAGCTCGCAGATCAAGGCAAATTCTGTGGCCTCCTCCAGGTTTCCTTACGAGTACGAGCGGATTTTTCCAAGCACTTGTGCTCTCTTGCACAATTCCACCTTCGATCATCTCCGAGACCTTTTTATCAATAATTTCTTGGCTGGAGTATGGAATACGCCACCCTTTCGTTTGAATTGGCCTGTAATCACTCAGCAAAATTTTGTATTTCACTCCTTTCACATGGCCAATATCCATCTCGTCTGCACTAATCGTCTTGTGATATTCCTTCAACAGGTTCCTAACTTGTTCTTGTTTTTCAGCAACCAAGTGACTGAGGTCAAGCTCATCAATTTGCTGGAAGCGCTTCTCTCTGCGGTGATCTTCTGCTTCGCTATTTTCCGCATTGTTTTCTTCTGCAGTTGCATCTTCATTCGAGATTTCGTGGCATGTTGCAATTATTGCTCCTTCAGTCAGAGCGATTTCTTCGGCAAAAGGGTTAAGTACAGGCATCAAAACATACCCGTTTTGTACCTTTGCAGCGGTGGCTCCGACGTACGGCGCCCACTTAATTCTAGGCTCTAAAATTACTTCCTTCCCATCAAACTTGCCATCTGCTCGGCACTTTACCATGGCTTGCGTGCGAGGCTTCACTGTAATGTCCTCAGCCAGAGTTACAGATGTTTCTTCCCTCGTCACACACAGAATTTTCGGAGAAGCGTGTCCTGGTGCTGAAAACATGTTCACGTAAGTGCCAAAGAATGATGCCCTACATTTTCCGAAGTCTAGCTTTGCGTTGACTTTGTTCATTACTTCCACTCCTATTAGCAGGTCTCCTGGGAATGCATTTTCCCGCACAACAAAACATCTCTGTACAATTTTCTGACCGTTAACTTTGATTGGCACATTAATCTTTCCCAGCACTGGTACGGGTTCCTCTCCAATTGTTTTTAATGCAGTCGATGTTCCTTTCACACTAGCATTTTTAATTCCCGCAACCACACGCTCTTTAACCAAGCATATATTTGCTCCGGTATCAAGAAGTGCGGTAACAGGTTTACCATTCACTTGGAGTATCACGCTGGGATTTATTATTGGAGCTAACGGTCTCCTATTCCGTTTTTTGGCTGTCCTGCAAACTGTTGCACTCTGCAATTAGCTCTTAGGTGCCCAAATCTTCCACAGTTGACGCACGGCGGTGGCACTGCTCTATACTGGGCTAAGTCCACTGCAGGTGCAGGTTGTACTTCCGGATGCGGCTGTGGCTTTCTTGCGTAGTATATTTGGTGCTGCTGACTCCTAAGTCTGCCCTTTTCGCTCCAGTGGGGTGCTTCATAATTTCCTCTTCGATGATAAGGAGAGTGTCGTGTCTGTCTGTTCCTTTCTCTCCAGGGTGGCACTTCATGGCGGTACCCTCTAGGCCGTTGTGGTGAATGCCGCATCGTATGGCCGACACGTGCAGTCTCATGCTGTGGCCTCCTCTCGCTTCGCTGCGCTCTCTCTCTCTCCGGTTCCCTCTTCTCTGTCGTTTCCCTTGGTACTGGTACTATCCGTCGATTTTCCACCTCGATTGCCATGTCTCTCAGTTTTTGTACTGTCGTAGGTCGCGCATCACTTCGAAATGGTCTCGTGATGTTCTCCCTTAATCCGAGCCACATCAAATCTACAAGGACTCGTTCCGGATTTTCTAGATAATTCTCGTTGTACAGCCTTTCCAGGCGTGTCAGGTGCTCTGACACTCCTTCCCGGCTTGTTTGTTTCTTGGTTACTATTTCAAACAGCGCTTGAGTTGGATGTTCGACCTGGTCGTCGTAAGAGCGCAGCCAGTTTTCTGCTTCTCGTAGGTTCGTTAGTGTATCAATTATTAGATTGCATTCCTTTGCCTCTTGTGGACCTAGGCAAAGGAAGAAGGCTTTCACCTGCTCACTGTTATTCAGATTACCCGTCAAAAACTTCAATCTTGCCATAT
The DNA here is from genome assembly GCA_030386875.1 of Morinoia aosen. Classification (NCBI taxonomy): domain Eukaryota; kingdom Metazoa; phylum Arthropoda; class Malacostraca; order Amphipoda; family Talitridae; genus Morinoia; species Morinoia aosen. The sequence continues at coordinate 49,362,857 of CM059575.1, forward strand.
GTTCCCCCACATTATCGCCCCTCCTGAATTTAGCACCAATGGCCCCCACGCAACTCGTTACCACGGGCATGTTTACTGCTTCCTCTTCGGGTTGTGGTGGCGTTGCTGGCGCATTTCTGCGGTCGTGATTCCTTCTCCCACGGGCAGGCATAGTGTCGATCTTCTCCTATTCACTTTCTCCAAAAACTCAAAAATTTGCGATCACTCAAATGCTTTCCACACCTACTCACTGTAAAACTTTTACTGAAACTTTGAAATTAATTGAGTGAACACACCAGAATTTTCTCACTCAAACTTATCACTTTTATAACCACTTTCACTTTCTTGATCTATATGGCCGTGTGCTTGCTGGCTTCTCACACCGGAACACAGAAAATCATCACTACGAGACATGTACCTCTACTGAATTTCTGTACGTTTTGCACATGAAATAACTACGCAAAAAAAAAAAATACAATGCAACTGTCATACTACACTCACAAAATATCACAAAGCGATCGCGTTGATCTTTGCCAAATTGTGATGTCACGAGAAGGCTTTCTGCCTCGTCTCTCATTAATTTACACTAATGAGAAGACCGAATGCTCGCTTGAGGGGTTGGCATACCTCAATGAAATGCACAGGAAACACAAGGAAAATTTATGGGCAAGCCCAAACAAATCAACACTACTACAAAATGTGTATACTAAAATTGGGCAGTACTCACCGATGCACGTTGAACTCGACTTACTCAATGCGCGTTTTCCAGAGCGCATCAATTATGATGAGGGGCTGCTTGCTACTAAATTTGGGGGGGGACTTTATACACGTGAAAATTCACTTAATTTATAATTCACGGCAATACATCATACAGAACACCGATAAGCACACGCAATGTACGGCATTAGAACTGGTGTAGATTGAGTAATGGAATTCTAGAAATTTCATGTGTTAACAGCTTACATAACAGAATGACAATAAATGCTACCGCTGGCCAGCTTCCCCATATATTGCTCCTACATAAAATGCCACAAATGAGGCCTGCCAACATTTGCGTTCCCGCAGCACAGAAGGTGGTCTCACTTCAGACCACAGAATTGTTCTTTTACAAACAGCTTCAGTTCAAATTTCTGTCTTGTGCACAGTACACAGAAAGTCTGTTGCGAAATGCTGATCCCGGCACTCCCGAGAATCTTCTTGCCTTGTAGTACGTTTAATCCAGTTAATCCAGTTAATCCAGTTTTACCTTCCCACCTGAAATTTGAATTATGACTTGTTACTCATTATAGCGTCAATCACGTTTCCTCAAATATATTCATCTTTCATTCAATAAAGGGGCATTAAATTTTGTATTACATCTACCTCACTCATATTCACAATATTTTCTTGCCATATTTAATTGAACGGCGCAGATTTATCATCATATGTATACATCCTTTTAACAGCATCTATCGCGAATGAGTAACATGAGTCTTACCCGGCCCATCGACGTTTAAACTTTCTTATAACTTTCTACATCTCATCCACAGTGGTCTTGTGTGAGATTTCTTCTCTGCAAAATGGAAAGAGAAAATTTTGGATTAGCAAATTCCCCAAAAAACGATTTTACCAAATTAACTACGTATTGCTCATTTTTTAAAATTATATTTCCAGTATTGCACTTGATAAAAGAAACGCACTTCTCACGACGCCCGTCGACGCAGACTGAATTCACTCCCTCAGTAATGACGCTGTGCTCAAGAGCGCGGTTCTCTCCTTTTCCGTATAGACCAATCGACTTTTGAAAGGGTATTCAGGGTCGTTTGTATTGGCTTAGAGCCTTTTGGCGTGAACTTCTGACTCCGCCCTTATGAGGTTTCCCGGGATTCTCGCTGAGCGCCGTTGGCCCTTCTACATCTTTCCCCTGTATTTTTTTTTGACAACACCTCTCGTGGAAACTGTATCGCTCTAAGGGTTCTCATGCTCAAGTGTTTGGACCCTTAAATCTGTCGACCACTGTGTTTGTAGTTTCGAGGCTTGTGCAATTAACCCTCACAACAGGCGGTTCTGCCAAGGCGTAGAGGACTGCTTACACCGTCAAATTCTTGATAGCGTAATCTACCCACCTCGCCTGAAACAACACACATCTAATGGTCGCCTACCCCTAACATTTATTTTAACCAAACATTTGGTGAAGAGACCCCTTCTGTGCCGCTGGGATTTGCAAAGACATTTTACCGAACAAAATTTTAGGTAAGCATTGAGTGAGCACCAAAATTTATAACACACAATTACAAAAAAGGACATAAATTAGTTAAATTCCCAAAATTAAATCTTTCCCAACATCTTTATAACACACAATTACAAAAAAGAACATAAATTAGTTAAATTCCCAAAATTAAATCTTTCCCAACACTGGCGGAAGTCAAGAGGTTTAGTACTTAACAAACTTGAGACCCGTGAACAAAATCCATCCAAAGATATTAACTTGAATTAATTTGTAGCTGATAACATTGAAATCAACTGCACCGTCAAATTACAAGAAATTTGTTGACAAGTTTTACTATTAACTGTGAAAATGAAATAATAATATTGTTTAAATTGTTTAAATTGTTTAAATTGTTTAATAAGTAGCACCCTAGGGGAAAAATTTCTGTTTGCATGGGGTACAATGATAAAAAATGAAAACTTCTGCTGTGAAGCAGAATGCTGCATCACACTTCTGCTGCATCACATGCACGCAGCAAACTAGAAAGAAAGGCGAGAGCTAAAATATCCCATCAAAAAAAAAGCACAGGCTAATTTCGCATTAAAGTTCATTATTTAGAAAGCCATCGAAAATATCTAAAATTTAAGCTCACTACTGTCAGCGCGGGATTTCTGGATTGTGGTTAATTTTTATTATCAAAAGTGCGGCTAATTTAAGCCAAGGGAGACCATTCGTTTAGGACTGCGATACATCATTGCATTCATTTCATCCTGATTAGGCCTTAGTAATTTTAATGAGGTAAGGAAATCATCGCTCAGTAGCTTGAGGTAATTAGAATTAAAATTCATTGCAAAGTAAACTACTGTTTCCTTCTCAGTTGGTGGTAAAAATTCTAAAATGTTAAAAAGCAAATAATTGTTAGCATGCCTAGAATTAATTTACTGACCTAGCATTCTCACTGAAATGTATGATACAACTGCACTTAGTCTCGAGTTCATCATTCGGGCAAGAAAACATCGGAGACTCTAGTTCACCAAGATGCTGAAATCTACGGTTTATTACACTTAACGTCGGCTAAACGAACTCCGCGTCGCCAAAAATATCCCACCCAAAGTGGTCGGCCCTCAACTTTCTCGCAACAACATAATAAAAGCCGTCAGAGCAAGGGTCAAAGAGGATGATGCGGAAAGTCGTCCGAGAAATGAATGTTAATGACATAAGAATGTGAACGCCAACTCAGAAAAGACTTGAACTTATCACCGTTCGGAATGCAACGGCGTCAGCAACTCACACATGTACTAACATATGGAAAAGACTGGCTTAGACAAACTTTCTTCTTAATGAATTCAAGAAAGCAAGCTCAGAAAATAGGATCATATTTTCCAATGATAATCTGTTAACCTGTTGTACGAAATTCACATTGAAAGCCTCTTGAAAACACATATTAGGATCCCATAAAACAGTTCTCAAAAGTAAAAAGCCTTCCTAAGCCCTGCTGTAAACTGCTATTTGCAAAATACGATTATGTCACTTCGTTCCATTCAACGTGTTAGTGACGCGAAATGATGTTGATTTTGTATCTTCGAATGTGTTTCAGTAAAGCAAAAATGGGGACTTTTAAGAAGACAGAAGGCACTTTTGAGCTTTGGGAATCGCTACTCATGCAGCACCAAAAAAGTAATTTCCATTGAATTTGGATCCATTCATGTAGCCAAAAATAGTATTTAAGGGACTTAATTTTCATTGAATTTGGATTCATTCTTGCCCACAGGTAGTGGTGTTGATAGATTACAGGTTTGATGTGCGATGTCTCTGTGCAGGATTATGATTTCGCACCGTTCGTTTTTGGGGCCGAATTTTTTTGTCACCGTTCTGCTATTTAGCGGATCTTGAAATCATGTTATGGACGATGGTAACGATGCGTGAACAAAGATATACAAGTGGATACGTATTGATTAAATCAAGATTGCGCAAAGTGTACGTTCGTTAGGCCAACGATGTTGATGTTCAAAGCCAAACAAACCAAAGTCTGCGAGCGCAATATGGTTGTTTGTTTGACACGCGGTGTGTTCTGTACACTAATACATTTCGATTTTGCGCGGAGTGTGAATTGAAGTGGCCACGGTCGATGTTGAACCTTATGTGGCTGTTTTAGTGACAAGGGGTGAAAATTTGTCAATATCATTCATGTTTGTAATTTTTCTGCATGGTTTAAGCTCGAGAGTATTTATGCTATTTTGAAATTTCAACATTTCGCCCTGCGTATATTTCGATGCAAGGCCATTTTAGTGGTTGTTTTATTATTTCAGAAGTGAACATAGCAAAATTTACCGAAACAAATTCATTTCATAAAATTTTCAAGGAAAGTGTGAAAGAACATACAAAAATACATGTACCATGTTCATATTTATTCATGTTACGTACAACAGTAAAATAAGTAAAAAATAGTGAGCTCATATTTATTCACACCACACTCAATACCAGAATGATAAACCTAGAATAACTCTTAGAGATTAGTTCTACCAGAAACCGTTTGCAAGACACAAGATTCTTCCAATTACCCATAGGAATGTAGTCTCACTCTTCATAAGCTTATTATTTTGTTCATTCAGATTTCTTGGTTTCCTTGCTGAAGCAATTTTCTTCAAAATACTTCAAAGATTTTAAAGTGGGCTCAAACGTTGTCATTGTTATTTTCTGATGCTCTCTTGACAGACTTAGGTGTGTGCTTAAATTCATTAACAGGATGGATCCAATGAGGTTTAACATCAAGAGCCTCAACAGAGAGTTTCCTAATCACGTTGATAATTTTGATACATTAGTTTAGTTTCAAGATTCCATTAATCTCCCACTACCATTGGCATCTCCTGCCCAAACACACTGAATTACCGCCACTTTATTTCACAGTTAGAATAGTTGAAAGTGAAACTTTTTTCGGCAAACAAAGCAACGTCTCTTCGTATAGAGAGCTCAAGCTTCGTCTCTTCTAACAAATGTGAGGTTGGCCTTTTCCGATTGTGCTTTTGCGTATATCTAATGAGCTTTGATTTGAAAACTTTTTAATTGTAAAGGCATCTACAGGTATAACAACCTCTGAGTCATTATCTCTTCAAATATCGCGCCTTAATTGCAGTGTTATTATAGGAATTCATGTTGTTTGAATTATTCAGGAATTCTTTGTCACTCTCTAGTTTGTATGAATTTTTTATTTCAGCACTTTCTTCCTCTTCCTTTACTGCTTTCTATGAAATAAATTTACATGTCTTCATCACGATTTCAAAAGTCGTTACAAAAACATCCAACAATTTTTATATCGTTTTGTTACACATGAAATGTTGTTACCTCAAAAATTCGACATTTTAAAATTACTTGAATCGAAGCGAGTTCTTTATTCTTTACGGCAATCGCTTGATGACTGTTAATCATTAGGTAATGTCATGTAGCATTACTAGGCTTACTACTTAATGAGCCCGCTAAAAATTCTTAAGACTAATTTAACCAATCATTAAACAGTAATAAAAATGAACATAGAATAAAAATTTACTGATAATTGCTACCTTTTTCAAAATCGAGGAAGAATCCTTGAAGGGGTAACCTATTGAAAATCAAGACCGAATTACTGGTGAATTAAGGACGAAGCAGTCGATTTCGGACCAATTGAAGTCTAGTCTGCTGTCTTTACCAAAAACTCCGCCTGTACGCTTTTGATGATCACGGTCGTGCACGGAGGTTATATTCAGAGTCGACCTTCTGGGAAAGAAGAGGGTAAAACCTTTCGGTTGGCTGTGGTCGTAATATTTAAACATCGCTATCCGTGGCTTATGGCCAGAGGACCATTGAAGAAAATTGGTTGCAATTGGTTACAGACAGGATTCACTTATCATAAATGCTGCTGAACCGTATAAATACTGCTGAAATGTATAGTCAGGTGGTATTGAAAGTTTTGAAACTTTGTCTTTCTCCTTTCTCTCTTCGCTAAATACATTGCAAAATGCTAATTTTTCAAGCAGTTTTGCTCAAAGATACTTGTGTACTGCTGTAAGGGAATTGAATATAATAGATGAGGTTCAGTAAAAGTTACAGAAGTCTTCAACTACGTTATCATTTTAACTGTGTTAATGTTTTTATGTTTTAAGGTTAACCTGAGATGAAGCACTATTTTATTGCTACTGCCGTGGCTGAGATGAGTGAGACGTGCGGTGATGACAAAAGATGTGAATTGCTTTGCTCCTACTATATTCGTAAGCATACTATGTATGTTCGTACGCTCACTACATTTGGACACTTACAACGCTTGTTAGTCTGTAACATTCGAGCGTTTACCCTGTTCGTTCGCTTGCTGCATTTTCCTAAAAAAAGGTAGGGTTTTTGTCCCCCTCTCCCGCCAAAAATTTCAAGGAAAAAACGTATCGCCAAAATATTAATTTGAAATGAGAATTCATGAAAAAATGAGCGACAAATTCCAGCTAAACCTAGGGAAATTTCTATTTTAGTATTTTCCTTGACTAATCTGATCATCTGATGAACACAATATTTTGCAGATATTCTTTCATAGCTTCATACTTTTTTCTTTTAAGAAGATTTATTATGCAAAGCAAGATCGAACTGTTTGAAAAAGCAATGATCTGTGTGAGAAATATAAGGAAAGTATGGAGGATGTTGCAACAATTTTCAATTTAATCTTTTAAAATTGTAAATTATTACTTTAGAAGTATGAGGCAATGAATAATCGTTAAGCAAAATAGAATCATGTCTATTCCTTTATTTTCAATTTTTAGGCACACGGTCATTTTCCTGATAATCGCACGCCGCTGTGGCAGTTTTTCCTTGTTGCGAAAATGAACAATGAATAAGCCCCTTCGTAGACCCCAGCGCAGTGAATATCAATTTTTAAGGTGCAATGATGGTTTTGGAGGTGTTTTTGTGATTTCTGCATCTAACCATTGTCCTAGCCTCTTTCTGTAATCAAAGAGTATCCATTGGCATTACAAGTAATCAGTATATATAATAATAATTTACTTTCTCACCGAGGAAACAAAATGCAACGAGCTTTAAAGTGCCTTTTTCTCTGAATCTCGTGCAGTTGATGTGAAGTACATTCATTTTCTTGACTTTTCCTATTTTCTTTAGGTTTCGAGAAACAGTTGTTCGTAGCTCTCATGAGATTTTTTGGAGCGTGGCGGATTTGAATTTCACAGAATACAATCAATTTTGACGGATGAATAACGTAAGACTTTCTTTTGATTCATTTGAAACATTTTTATTCCATGAAAAAAAAATTATTAAAGCATCTGTGATCAGTTTTGGTGTCACTTGAATCGTTGCCACCAGCTCGCTTCATGCTTCGTTGAGTATCAACATGTAAGTGTAAACCTTCAAGAAATTACTTGATATTATTCAATTAAAAACTTGCTCATAGAGCAATGAGCAGCAATTTTTAATGTTCATGCTGTTTTGATTTTAAATTTGTCAAGATTAACACATTTCCTGCGAAGTGACCCACCGGTGGTCACTTACGCGATTTTCATAACGGTGCTGACCCACTTGCAGTCACTAACTCATTGTTTATTAATTCTCAATGAAAACTAAATGAAGGCCCGATCCAGTTAATGTTCGCTATTCTCAAGTTGATTACCAAAATTGACTTTAAATTTGAATTGAATATTGAACATCAGTTTAACCCATCACAGTTAATGTGTTAAGATTAAACATAAACACATACAGTGGGGGACAAAATAATACAACATGTTTATTAAAGCGCCAGGTTCTACATATCTAAACCACGTACAATAACGAAAATTAGACTATATATAAACAACAGTATAAAATGGTTAATAATATATCTAAAACCCACAAATATTTTATAGGAAAACTATATTAGAATATGAATAATAAATAAGTGAGCAAAAGTTTACAACACATTTCAAGATATGAGTATATTACCACTTCGTTGCATAGCCGTTATTATTAATTATGGCTTCGACACCTTTAGAGTAATTCACTACCAGCCTTTTACAAGTTTCGGGTGTAATCTTATTCCATTCTTCCGTACAAATTTCTTTGAGTTCAGTGATGTTATTGGGACCTCTCTTCTTAATCCTCAATTTCAATTCCCTCCACTATTTTTCGATCGGATTCATGTCCAGGGATTGACTTGGCCATTCTAAAATGTTTATCTTCTTCAACCTCAACCATTCCTTGGTTTCGTTTGCAGTATACTTTGGATCGTTGTCTTGTTGGAAGGCCCACCCACGTTTCAATTTTAACAAACGAGCTGAAGGTAAAAGTTTATTTTTCAATATTTCACAATATTTCCTGTCATTCATAGTTCCTTCAATGATGTAAAGTTTACCTACCCCTGATGAGCTGAAACATCCCCACACCATGATTGAGCCCCCTCTAGACTTGACAGTGTTGTTCAGTGTTCAGGTGCACTTTGGTTTATGCTCTTCGTTTTGTTGCCTCCAATCATGGTTTGTGCTGTTTCTCCCAAATAGTTCGATTTTGGTTTTCATTTGACCACAGTACTGAGTTCCAAAACGCTATTGGCTTGTTTAAATGGTTGTAGGAATACTTCAGTCTGGCCTTGACGTGACATTTCTGGAGAAAAAGTGTCCCACGAGGAGTGCGGGAGCGAAGACTTTCATATCGTAGTGCTTATACTGATCGTGTGTTATCTGGCTTCGATCCAGATGCCTTGAGGTCTTCCTACAATTCTTCACGAGTAGTTTGAGACCTCTTAATTACTGTTCGGGCCAATTTTCGAACAGCACGGTCGTTCATCTTCCGTGGATCAAAGGCTAGTTCGAGGCTTGTTGAGAGTCGTATTCCGGCATTTCCACGTACGTATTATAGTTCCAACCGAGGCTATAGGAACGCACAGTTGTGCACATATCTTCCGATATCCCAAACCTGCATTATGGAGCTACACATTACGATCGCGAAGGTCTTGGGTGATGTCCTTATTCTAACCCATGCTTACGACCGTTCAGAACGAGAGCTGCCGTACCAATGACACGCTATTGTAGATAAATGCTGACAGAAATCCGGTTGTCAATTATTAGAATATGTTAGAACATTCTGGAATAATCCTACATAAATTTTAATGCGTTATATCGAGAAAGATGTCGTGTATTGTGAACTTTCGTTCACGTATTTATTATACATGCTCCTGTACATTTTTTCATTAAATATTTGTGAGTTTTACACATATTTTTAACATTTTTATACTATTGTTTATATATGGTTCAATTTCCGTATTTGTACGCGGTTTAGAAATCTGAAATGTGGCGATTTAATCAACGTGTGGTATTGTTTTGTACCCCACCGTACATGATCGAGTTTATCACTGGCTGATAAGAAATATTACGCATACGACGTTGCATGTGACCACTTTATAGTTAAGGTACTCCAAAAACGTCTTCCTTGTTTCAGTGAGAGATAGCTCAAGATATGTCATTTGTCGTTTTCATTGAAAATCTTTTTTTTTTAAATGAGCAAATTTTAAACTGGTTTTCTTAAAGTATCTCGTTAGCACTGTGTGTTTGACGCTGGGTCGATACATCGGAGTGTGCATTTCTTTAAATCAAAATTATTCAAATAAAACTGAGCGCAATCAAATATCAAAAAAGTTACTTTTACCATGTCATTAAGCAAGGAGATGGCAAGTGTGTGATTTAAAAACTTCTCTCGAATTAAAGACGAATTTATTAAAGGCTAATTTAACAGCAACCGATATTTGAAGATTTTTGAGTAAAATTTAACATTGTTTTCAAAATCGAAAAGATATTGCACCCGACAAAAGTAATCAGTATTGGTGATGCTAAACTAAAAATTACTTTTCGAACAGTAAATAGAATTCACTGGGACATAGTTTTATAAGCTTGAGTGCTCAAATTTTTCAAATGTTCGAACTTCAAATAATTCCGCTGAAACGCACCGCAAACTATTTCAGTCTTGCCCTGATACAACTTTCGGTCAACGTATTAGAATGCGTATTACAATTGACCTCTTTGGTATTATTAGGAAAATAAAGCAAGGTTGGTTCATAATTCAACATCATACTTAAGATATACTTAACGAATAATTGAGCAGAAACTAGCCCTCTCAAAACAGCAAAAACCTTTTTTTGATTCGGATGTACTTCAATATTGCATGAAAAAAATATATTCCACAATGAAAAAATGAGGAATGCGCGCTCTCGAACATGTTGAAATCAAGTTCTATTATTCGTTGAGAAGAGACTACACTAACTTTTTTTCGATATGCCAGCTTAATTTACAGGTATGATCAAGTCTCACCTCCTGGATATCCTCGTCGTAAAGGAGGAAATCAAACCAGCGTGAGAAGAGCGGACTCGAGAAATTTATAATTTCAACTCTTCGATGACAAAGCGTCACTCGATCATACAGTGCATTTACTGCAAGAAATATAGCGGAATTTCCGGTCCCGACAATTTGGAAACAGCTCTTCAGCTGATTCAGTCTATTACATTCTTTAAGGATGAAAAGCGGACAATTTAGAAAGCTGACAGTAATTTGAGCTAAACAATGTCAAAAGTGGTCAGTAAAAGAACCAGTTTGTCAATGATGAATTAAAAGGATAAAACTTTTGTTTTGGCATACTGTTCATGTAATTCAAATCTTAATACTTAAAACAAATGAAAATTAACATCTACGTACTGAGTCATTTTGCTATGCATTTTGACATTATTATGGGGTAAGTTCAGAGGGTGTGCGGAAAAAGTAATCATTTCGTGAAGAATCACTGAGCCGATTTACAAATGTATTAAATTAATATCAAGCGATTTCATTTGTGTTTAAGGCTCTTAGAGCAGCAGTTCATAACAAATTGAGTTTTATGTTGCGGATCTTCTAAAGAAATTATTGTCTACGAACGTCAGCACAGTGAAGGAGAAAGCGGGGTTGCTTTCAAACGAGTAAAAATAGCACACTAAACATGCTTGCAATCGCCGTCGAAGATTCCAAGGCCCTCAATTGGAGAAGCAATGTCGAATACAGCTGGAAATATTCTTGACTTGTTCTGGAGATTCAAAGTTCTTTGATCCTAAGGACGAAGGCACTCGGCACGCTCCGCTCGTGTGCCCTGAACACCCACATTCCGGCAGACATTTGAAGAAACCATTAACGGCAACTGCTCCAACACGTTGCGTTTGATGCTCCTGTTGGGAAAATTTTATTAAAAGAAGTTGAGATTATTACATTTTTGCTGTCTATTGATGCTTCAATGGATTGAGTGTGGTCAACAAGGGAGAAAGAAAAATGCTCAATTCAACTCGGAGCTCATTAAAATTTTATGCTCTGAGAGTATACATTTCAATAAGTTATTTTCAATATAATAGTTATTAAATGCTCTTGTAGTTCAATTCCAAGTGTCCGGTTCTTGGAAATACTGTTGTAATTTTGATGGTATTCGAAACAATTTTGGAAACGTTTAACCAATCCTAGGTAAAAATGATCGAGACATAGTTAGCCCTTTGACTAAAATATAAAAAGTTTTCTTCCAGTGATGTATAATTTTGCACTAATAATTATTATTGTTCCATGAAGCATTACGAATTTCATAATACGTTATTAACGATCTCCAAAACAATCACGCACCGTAATAAAATCTGTAGTAGCTGGAGCCGTTGGACGAATTGAAATAAGTTAATTGAACTCATTCGACAGGAGTTGCAAGACAACAACCTTTGAAAGACGACTTACTTTCAGTTCTAAGCAAGTGACAAGCGAAGTCTTCCACAAGAAGTCTATATCTCTGCTTTCATTACGAAGTTTCTTTTACATATTCAATATACACTAGGTTCGATTAAATTGTTCATTTCCTCGTAATGTCATTTTCGCACACACAGCTGAACCCAAACTCACACGTCCCTTCCGTCCTGAACCGCAACCTTCTCAAACTTCCAAATGCACTCAGTCACCTAATTTTGCTCTTTAAGGTTACAACGTACATCAGCCATTTTACCCAGCTCGATCGACAGTTCTGTCATTTGTTGAGAAAACATTATATTAACTTCATATTCAAGAATTTGACCATGTTGATGGAAAAGTTCATTTTCTATGCGCCTACACCTTGGAAGCATCTTGAAATTACATTAGGAACCAGTGGAAAATGCAAAATCAGTTTTACCCAGTAGTGTATCGATGTTGGTCGCCAGTTCAAGCGTTCAATTTAACCTTTGGAACAGTTCGAAAGTAAGAAATTCATTGATTTGCCCAAAAAAAAACATTAAATTTACTGTTAGCACAAATTAGACCTTGTAGGCTGGAAAATAAATCATCTTTGGCATGCAAAGCCTGTAAATGTTCTTTGAAGCACCCAGTATACTCGTATATGAACGGAGTTGTCAAGCGCGTAGCTCACGGCCAAGAGAAAGACAAACGTATTCAAAACACATATTAAGGATTCGTTCGCATTACAACACAGAGTGCAACTGGCGTACAGCCTTAGAAAACGAAGGCCCCTGCAGCCATCCATACAGGAAGTTCAATCCCATTGTTATGTTCAAGCATCACCTGGTAGGCTCTCTTGTTCAAATTTCTTGGCCTGCCAGATATAATCGTACCTTGGAACTCACACTGCCGCTAACGTATGTTATGTAGTTTTACTAATGCTATGCTCTGTGTTAGTTTTAAATGAATACAGACAAAAATTGACACCATATAATTTACGTTAGAGTGTGAATAAATTTTCGTGAGATTTCGTATAAAATAAAGAAACACTCTTTCACGTGATGCTTTTACCGGAATGGATTTACAACTTACATGGAACGATGAAGATTACTTTTGTAAGCGATTCCCTGAAGTGAATAAGACTCATTTTCTATTACTACATATCACTGCGCACATCTAATTTATTTAAATGAATAATTTATTTGGAACTAGTTCACATCAACTCGAATATCAAATATCAAAGGCATGAATAACATAATCGGGAGATAAATTTTAACACTTAAGTCAAGAAACTTCGACAAAAAGTACACAAAAATATTAAAAGTGCTTGGAATCACTTCAAAAGTTTTTTAGAAAAACGAGTGAAAATTATGATGAGACCGATAAGTAATAAGGTGTACATCAGGATTTGAAACAATGTTCAACAAATGATATTCCTTAATTTGATAACCTTTTTCGATAACTTAACCGTGATTTTCAAAACTAAAAGTAGAAATTTTCATTGCAGACATCAGAGTAATCTCGGTAATCCATCAACCGTAATGTGTCACAGAGAGTTACAGAAGTATGAAATGCAGTATAATTATTAAACAGCGAGTCCTTGCTATCGTTATGCAGTGTTCAACATTCCTAAGGTGCGTATGCTTAGCGTGCCCTCCCGAAGTTTCCAACCTCTAAGTGATTCTTTTATTAAATAAACGATATTTTTGTCATTTTTGACGCTTGTACGCTTTATTTTACGCTCAGTATAGAATATCGAGTCAACGAATTTATTATCCAAAAACGGTGATACTAACCCTTGAACTTGAATGAACTAGTTACCTCTAAATTCTTCGTAAAAAATATGGTTCTAACGAAAACGTATTTCATGCTTTGACATAAATGCCTCACCAGTTAAGGTATAGACAACGAAGCGCTTCTCGAAGTTTTTTCACTTGAAAAAATCTCGAGGAACTTCGTCTACCATAAATTCCTCGGCAGATAAACGGTGATCTTCAACTTTATCTGTTAACGATGCGTTCACTTATTTGGGAGTGAGTGAAAGGCCTGTCAAATCCCGCCCAATCAGATGCGAGATGGTAATCCACTTGGTTCAGAGGAAATAAAAGCTTGAGTTAGTGAATGTCGTAGTCGAGTGGCTCGCATAATTTCTGCAAACTTGAAGGTTTCGGCAAATTCTGCTTCCTGGCGGTGTGAGAAACGGTGTCCCGAGCTCAGAAATTTTGATTTGAGAATCGCTGATCTCGCGACCCTCGGAGGTCGCGGATCAATGGATTTAACAAAATGAGACAACTTCGCGGACTGTGTACGGTAATGCTCGAAATATAGTTTCGAAAATTACTGAAGCATATTGCGGGGATTTGAGCATGCGTTAGAAACTTGACTTGAACGTCATTTTCAAACTAAAATAAAAGTGGGAGAATTTCACAGGTTTATTCTTTCAACTGAAAAAAGAGTAGACCATCTCCTAAGCCTACTGATTTTGAAATTTCCAAATTAGATATTGTGTTCAGTATTATTTGTTACCTTCCTAAGAGTTTTATAGTCATGAACGTTCTCAAACACAAATTTCAATCTATTTTATGGAGAGGATAGCACAAGCCGTAAACTTATTTCATTTTGACAGCAAACACTCAAAGCCTCAATCACTCAGTTAGGATTGTCTTCAGTTATCCAAGTTCTCGAACCAAAAAAGGCGGTAATTTACTCGGTCTCATACTTACTCTTTCGTCATCAATTAATTAGTGTTCATTTCAACGGTCCCACCTTTGCATTAAAGTTTATTCAACGAAGAACTGGTTACCTTGCATGTTCAGTAAAATAATTTCGTAATGAAATACTCAATGCTTATCGTCAATTCTCCTGTCATTTAAGTCCTCAAAAACACCAAACAGCATCTGTCAAAACTTCAAAAAATTCTTCAAAGGGAGTGAGAAATTAGGAAGACGTTCTCACATGCCGAATAGAGTTGAAATACCAAGGGAGACTTGAAGTCCTTCTTATTAAAGTAAACCAATATCACTTTTCATCTAAGGAATTTCTAACTATTACTCAAAACTCTAAATTAGGAGCACATTTTTAATGAGCAAATAGACAAAAATCACAAGCCGAAAGCTGCGACCTTATCATAGTCTCGACGGTATCTGCCCTTTGATAGTGTTTTTCACGCTCATATTCAGACATCGATTTCATGCAGTTTTTAAAAAAAGTAACCTGTGCTAACCGGAACGAAGAAAAGGTGTATATTGGGGTTAAAAGTTAACAACCAGAGCCCGATGCTGTTATAAATGCAAAGGAGAAAGAGTAACTGTCGTGTTCACGTCCAATAATCACGACGCCTTGGGCCTGGTACATTCATATTAACGAAGCAGAGTTGCTGATTTCCAGTACCAAAGTTGACGCTACTTTCGGATAATTCACAACCCAGAGCACAGTAATATGCAAACAAAAACTAATTTTAAAATATGACAATAAAATGAGCATGTGTGTATTTTTGTTCTCTTCATTTATTTCTTGCGTAACGGTCAGTCCTCGATTTCCCACTCTGAAATACCGGAAAATTTACCAACCACTTAAGGGATAATTTTTTTAATGTGTTCTCTGTGTTAGCAGAAAATGAATCAGTAGTCTATTCCTAATCCCTTCGCAAAATTTCAAAAACTCAACTAAATGAGTACCCTTTTCAAGTTGTTGGTGAAAGAACCTAACTTAGTAGACCCTGGTACTAACATGGATCCATTACTTTTTTCAGTTTTCGGTGTTTTCAGTGCAATTACGATGCTGCTGCATCGTTGAAGGCAGTAGGAAGAAGCAAATGCATGCGGTCACCACTGGTGCACTTTGTGAAGTTATATTTTTGGTGGTCATTTTATGCATAGATCGAAGTTGGTCATCATCGCTGGTATCTCAACTGCTGGTCGTGATTGTCGTTTAACTTATAAAAAAATAAAGGGGCTTGGGCACCTTGGATCTACTTTATGTTCCCAGGCTTTGCTCCCAACGTTGCTGACATAACCTCTCGCTTCAAATACTACGTATCTTGTTCTCAGATCACGCGTGCTGTATAAACACCAAGTTCGTGAAACATGTTCTAAGAAGTTAATCAAAACCTGAAGTTAATTATTCCACCAAATGCATCGATACTCTATTTCAAGTTTTCATCAACTTTACTTCCCATAATTATTTTGAATGCTTACTAGGTTTCTTAAGTGAACCAAACGATAAAATAAAGTAATGGGATCAGGATCGAGTCTAGTACCCTCATAGCAAAGTCGAGACTTGGAGGTGATAAAAATGAAGAAAGAATTAATTTTGTTGCTTGAAATAGAAAAATTCTACTTGATGAATATAACTTGGCTATGCTAAAGAAGATTAAGTATGTAAGAAAAGATGAGGAAGTCGTCGTTAAAGCTACAGTCCCAGAGAGGAACTATCAAATTTAACGCAGTGTGAGTCTTATAGTTTTTCTGCTTGGTTCCGATTCTCGTTCAGTCCGGACAAAACAGTTTCAAGTTCATACCAATTCTTGATTATAATCAAAAAAGTTAATCCTGGAAACAAGTAAATAATGAGGATGCTGTGCACCAGACCGGCTCTCAGTGGAGTGTCATATGGCTGGGGCACGGTAACACAAAAACGATAATACAGAGGCTGGCAACAAACATTGACACGGAGGCACAGAGCTGTAGGCGGTGTGTAACAACCGGGTACGTAAACGATATAGTGTGAGCCGCGTGAAACGACACGATGTAAGGAGCAAAGGTGACTCTAGGTGAGCAGTTCAGGCACAAGAGGGCGAAAGGACGAAAAATGACCGTAAGACTATGTACCATAATGTCATACTCTGAGAGACTTGTACAGAAGTTGTGATGCATAAGCGTAACTGCACACCGATATGGGCCCAAAGCATGACTGATTTCAATCAATAAAGCTTGTTTGGGTGAGTCGCGGTTGGACACGAACGTGCGAGGACACCCGCGTCCGTAATTCTAAAATGAGGTTTGAGTGAGCAGTCTTAGCTGTTGGTCATTCATTATTAATGCAATTAACGGTACGGAGTAGGAAATAAATAAAAAAATTTACCGAGAAAACAGGTATATCAGATCAAACACAACCATACATTTCAAGAGCAAAAACTTCGACAGTTGGGCCTAACTTGGTGTAGGAATACAATGCAAAGGAGACCATAGTGGCGGGGAACCAGATACTGCAGCTGCCATCGCAGTATATCTCACGTCTGATCAGCCGATAAATAATGAGTGGTTATTAGGTACAAGAAACCTGGAGATGAATGCAGCAGAAGACCACGAGCTTTAATTAATCATACTGATGTTCGTATGAGGTCCAAGCGGAACACGTGTGTTCAACAGGAAGTACATTTCACTGAATTCGGTTGCTCATTATAAATTTTATAGACGAAATAGCACAGAGGAGTGCGCAACGTCCCTACAGCGGAAAAACACGGAGCTCCCAGATTGTTGCGAAGAATGTGAACTTTCACCCACAATCAGAGCAGTTTCAAGATGTAGTTACAATTGCATGAAAAAGTGTCCGAAGTCGGAATTAAACCCGAATATATACTTAATTTTAGATCGTACAAGTATCGTTATCTAGTGGTCATCGTGAATCATAAATCTACAAATTCTCAAATTGCGCTGGCTATCCTACTTACATCATGCATTCCAGCAACAACGGCTAAACTATGAATTAATATCACTTCACTTTTTTCCAGCTGCACAGCAGCAGCAAGCAGCAAGATTCCCTCCACAGAAACTACAGAATATAAGATAAACGAATTTCAAACCTGGCGATGTCAGCAAACCAATTCTAGGATACGAATGAGTGTGTTCTCTGGCGATGTCAGCAAACAAATTCTACGAGACGAATGAGTACCAGGCACGTAAAATAAGCGATATTTTCATTTTCAAACGCAGACCTGTGCTCGTGTTCTTGCAATTACTCATTTCTAACATCGATGTCACTTCTGTCTGCAGAACAAAAGGGTTTGCGTTATCTCATGCATTTTCATGTCAGAACTACGAGGAAAAAGTAGAAAAGCACTGAAAACTCCGACTTTTTCTAACAAGAAAGCCTCAGGGACCATCAGTATTTTCGACGAGTTTAACGGTCACAGTTTGAGAGTAATTCTCTTCTCGGCGCTCCAGCAGAGCTTCATCCCGTTTCTATACTAACCAAACTTCTGCCATTCGGAGAGGCGAAATATTCTGCTCTTTCTTTAAACGAACCTCCGTGCCGCTAATGAAACCCTAATTTCACAGCAGATTGGCTAATTCTTGATATTTTGCCCAATGCTTAGTTCTATTTCCCTGCAGTCATAGCAAAAATTCCGCTGAATCTGCATAAATGATAGTCAAGCTCAAATTGGGGGTTTTACGGCCAAAGTGTGTGTAATACGATTCTTCCAAAATATTCGCGCTGCAGGAACCCTTTTCTAATCACGTTTTGCGCCGATTAATCTCTAGTCAATTTCATGCTCTTCTTTGCCGCTGCTAAATGGCCTATTAGGCTCTGGGCCGCTTTAGGAAGGCGGCCGCGGCACTAAAGTGGCCTGCCCACCGACGCTCCGCTGCCTCTGCACCAGCTGGCGTAAAAATTCAGGGCACGCCATGAAAAAACTCCAACTTCGGATGGATTCTCTACATTTTGGGGAAACCTGACCCCAAATAAATGTTTTTTCTCGCTATTCTTTTATTTCTTCGTGAAATTATTTCGTAAAACATTTTTCAGGAGTTTTATTTCCCTCTTTATTTTCAATGTTTTAACGGACTTCAACAAATAAAAGCCCAAATAACTGAATGCCTAACTCAATAAATGATGCCCAAATCCATAAACCTTACGATACCAACGAGGAAAATGTCACTAAGCAGTCCTGCAACGTGAGTATAAAACACCTTATTACCATTGTACTTCATTGCGTACTCCCACCCAAAGCAGACACTGTTCGATTGCGTGAGTAGCTCTCAACATACTGGGACCTTTTGTTCAAATATAGTTTCTACTAGTGAGGATCATTGTTTTTGTCTTTTTTTCACAATATTCAATACCTTCTTGAATTTTTACAGTAATAAATTTAGCTCAAGGTGGCTTGAATCGTTCTAAGATTTCATTTCAGATTTATACAGGGTGTTCCAGAACAAGAGGTTCAAAATTGCACACCAAGGAGAAAATGGTCAAATACAAATTTTTTGTTCTGTGAAATTTTCCAAAACAAATCGGGTTTTTGAGACATTCGATGTTCATTGTTTTAAAAGATGAAATGTAGTGACACAGTAACTCGCAATATTTTTTTTATCATAATTTCCGTTACAATCACTTCTATTCTATGAGAGTTAACAATAATAAAATTTAGGTTTAGTGATACTTGTTAAAAATGTTTTTGCTGCTTCGTTTGTGGGTGTTCATGCATGCTACCTCCATAGAACCTGAGGAAGATCTCGAGGCCAGGATTGCAGTGGCTGCTGGTGAGATTTCTGAAATGCCAGACGTGTTTCCTAATATCCGGTAGTCATTAAGGCTAAGATATGAAAAGTGCAATGACGTAAGTGGCACACATTTAGAACGATTTTTGCATAGTAAAGTCAAAATAAATAATGCAAGTAATTGTGTCATTAAATTTCATCCTTTAAAACAATTAGCAGCGAATATCGCAAAAACCCTATTGTTTGAGAAATTTCAAAGAAGAAAAAGTGTTTATTTGCCCGTGTTCCATTTGGTGTGCAATTGTGTACTTCTTGGTCTGAAACACCCTCTATAACGAAATCAATTTTTCTGATGTGTTTCGTGTTGTTTTTTAGGTTCCATTTTATGTTAATACCAAGTAATATATTGTACCGAAGGCGTATGGCATTTTTTCAATATGATATTCAATTTGAATATAACGTAAAAAGTTTTGCACGAGGTTCGTGGCACCATTAAAAACAATTATTTAGCATAATCGCGCTTGCCTAGTCTTGCTTTATGTTTAGAGAAATGCTAACATAACCATAAATACAAAGCCAATACCGTAACAATTACTAAGAACATTTCAAACACAAAGAAATCGATTAAAGATTTTAGTTTGATTTTCCATAAAGTGTGTGTAAATTTTTTGCACTCTCGATTCAAAAGGCGAGAACTACAGTACACTTGCCTTCTCATTCGAACTTGTCTGATCTTCTACTAGCAAACTCGGAGCAAGAGCAGTCCCCGTGTAGTCTGGAGTCTCAGCCTCACGCAAGTTCGGGCTGTAGAGGGAGAAAAGCTAGCCAATCAATATTCACTTGCTGACCATTGCACAAATGTAAATTTGTTTTCTCTGCTTGTGTCTCATCTAGTCATTTCCGTACAAAAACGACACGGTTATCGTTATCATAGTTGTTATCTTTGATTGCCAAATAGTTCGCAGATTTTCATAACTGGGTTATCTAAAAATTTTGATTATTTTCTTATGTTAACAAACCTTAGATTATTTTCTTGTAGAGTGGGAAATTTGAAAATACAGCATTTATGAGAGCAAATTAGTGTTCAAAATGAATTGAAACGTTAAGAGCTTCGCTTACTCTTTGATAGATAACTACAATAAACTTAAGAAACAGTCAATTTTAACCTGCTCGTTTAAATATAATGTGACTAGCAAAATGAAGGTCGCAACATTACTCAGAGTTCAATAATTAAATTTTTAACAAAGATATCTAATCTGCCATTCATTTATAAATAGTTTCTAATGTCAGAACAAATAAATCTAGAAAAAAATGTATCAAAATTAATTCAGCCTGAGAGTAAAATTGCCCTTATAATGTTGTGCGATCACCCACGTATGATAAATAAGACGCTTATCAACCCATGGTCTTTTCGTTACAATATTTAATTAAACATCGTTACAATATTTCATTAGAAATTGTAAGCAGCAACACAAAGTGAAAAAGTTGTCACGAACTTCCTTTGCTCATTATCCTATATCTCAGTACATCGCGCAGCAATTTTGTAGAACGCATATGTATTGTAATTCCCTCGATGCATAGATATGTATTTGTGTATGTGTGCGTGTTAGGTGTATGTCTTTGCGTAGGTGTGTATGTTCATGTATATCTGTATATATTTACATGTACATATGCACATATGTGTGTACTAAACTAACAAGTAGCATTTTAACTAGAGATACCGGCCTTTTTTTCTGTTCACTCTCAACTTGTAACAATACCTAACTCGTCATCTCTTTATTATTTTAAAACATTCTCGTAAAAAACTATGAATTTGTTGTGTGATCATCCATTCATACTTAAAACAAATGATTATCAACTATTGACCGTAATGTTAAAATTTTTTAATTAGAAATACAGAACTTCTAATTTTCGTGGTCCTCATGCTTATATATATATTTTTTTCATGCTTCCTAGAAATGACATTTTTAAACATCTGCCGAAACAAGCAATTCCAATATTATTTCCTGGCGTCAAGAATTTAAAAGTTTTATGTCATGTACATGTAAACTGTCAAGAGTGTTCTCACCCCACAATGAAAATGCATCGTCCATGAAATTGTGTTGTTTCTTATAATTTTAATTACATGTATCATCAAATGTACATTAAGCAACGTTAGGAGTAAATTGCTCTCAATCATTTCTTTTCGACTGGTAACATATGGGTATTACAATACTCATGTGTGTGTAACCTAACCTAAGTGCATTAACTTTAAGATATTTTAAAAACCAAGGATGGTACCAATAAACCAATGATGAACTGGTTGCGAAGTGAACGCCTTTCTCAAGTCTGCTCTCGCCCTTGTGACAACACAACTGAGTGAATTGATTCCTTTTGTGCTCTAAATTTTTTCAAGTCATATCCTGCAGCAGCCAATTGTGCGTTGATTTAGGGTAAGCATTTTGTCATTTTTTAACGCAAACTTATTCTTCAGATCGAATAAGTTTCAGAGAAATTATGTTGAAGTGCTTTTGAACTCATAAAGCCGGGAGGAAATCTCGTTCGTCTGCGCAGAATGTAATCGTGCGGCACTAATCGTCAATCGTAAACGAAAAAATACAATTTATAGAGTCGCTTTTCAAGTTTGACTGCTCTGCAAGTCGTTACGTTAGAGAAGAACTGCACACTAAGTTAGCCAATCTCCATAAGAGCTTCGGATCTTAACTCAATAGTCTGCATCTTAACACTACACTCAACTGTATAAATTCAAAATAAATCTCCCTTCCATCTGCTAACACCATTGCTTTATATGCCATGAATGATTGAGTTCATACAATTCTGTTAGAGATTTTTATGAGTTCATACTGGATAGGTTAATCCCAGTGCTCAGTCATCGTCTGTGTAAGATTAAAAATAATTACCTGCAAAGAACGAACGAAATATAGTGAAATTTATTAATCGATTCTGTGAGAAGAATCGGGTCGTTCGGGTGACCCAAAAATATTGTACCCAAGTTTAGTATATAGATTACTCATAGACTAACAATCGTAGTTCCTCTCAACAGCGTGCTCGTTAGAAACATAAACAGAAAATCGTTTCGAAAAATATGAATAAATGAATAATGAATAAATAATGAATAATAAATAAATAATGAAGGCATCTACGGATGCTTTATTTCCAATCAAGCCTGATACATATCACTTTGTACATTGGATTTTCAAATGCCTTATAACTTACGCCAGGATGCCATGACGCTTTCCCCCGGTCAAGACCGGTACCCATTTCAGACACCTGGGTGGAGTGGGGTATTGTGCTTGGAATTTTTCTCCTATACCCAACAGAGAAAATCGCCACCGCCAGCGCCGAGAATCGATCCCGGGTCTCCCGCACGGCGGCAGAACCCCTAGCCACTTGCGCTATGGCGAGCACCTATATATCTCTATAGAAAAAAATTTTTGTTTGGATTGGACTAACTGGATATGGTTATGTTATTGAACCGTTTTATTACGGAGGTAACTTGAATGTTGAAGATTATTCAGGCTTTCTCGCTGAGGAAATTGTCTTTCAATTTCTGGTGGAGTACGGAAATGAACACTTAAATCAACACGTATGAACACTTCTGGTGCATGTAGTTGGTGATCCGTCCCACAGATCAGTCTATGTAAAGAGCTGTATGAAAGAATTATTTTTGGAATGAGTATCATTATTATTTTGGGAAATATTTTAGGAGTATATTATTGAGGAATTATTTTAGGTGGAGCTACCTATAGCAGCCACGACCTTCCGCCGTATGACTTCTATTTTTGGGCTTCTTGCAGGACCTTGTGTTCAAGACGCCTCTTACAGATGTGCACAATATCCATGACTGTATCACAATAAATATTATCCTTCTATAAGATAATCCTGAACTAATTATGAGAGTGATGAGCAAGATGAGGAAAAGGAGCCAAAAATTTATCGAAAACACCAGCGGTCATTGCAAGTAATTAAATTGAAACGGAAGGGCTCCGAAAAAAATTTAATTAATAAAAGATACTAGTTTTAAAAACAGGCAGACTTTTAATGAATCATCATTGCGTATGAGAGATATTATTTTGTCTTTTCGCATCCTGAAGTGTACCGTGAGAAAGAATTTAAAAAATTTTATCGTGTGCACGTTAGAAAAAAATGACCCTAAATCCGAACCCCAATGCGCCTGAATTCATTCCGTACGATTACCCACATCCAGACGATTGCCCATATCACTATGATCGATGTTCTCTATTAATTGATATGCTAAAATTGAGTTACTGTTTTTGGCTTACCTTGCGTGTGTATTTTCTGAATCCAAACATAAACTCAACTAAAGCTTGTGCTGCAAGTTCTGTGTCGGTTAAATGTTCCATTCATCGAAAAAATTGACGATCCATGCACAAGATTGGTCATTTTCAAAGTCCTTTGGTGATCAATGCTTTCTGCTTTTTGTTTACAGAAGAAAAAAATTTTCCCATGAAAATAAGGTATAGCCCACTTAACTTACGATCTATTCAATACTAATTTATAGAAAGCTACATATCCTCAACATGGCTAAGCATCTTGGCGATATTTCTAATACAGTATAACCAGGTAGGTGGATGGATGTACGACATCATTATCGGAAATTTTTTCGTAATCAGTTTGAAAATATAATTAAAAAGAGAAGCATGATTCATCATTCAGAAAAACAGCTCCAAGACAGCGCACTAACATTGTCGTAGAAACAGAGTTGAAAAACTATTTGATTTATCATAGTCCAAGATGTGGCTTAGCCAAACACAATTTAACGATATGGAGAACAATAAATAGTGAAACTGTCATCCATAAGTTTATTTTTAACATCCATCTCGACTTGAAACCTCCCGAGGTAAAACTTCAAATTCAATCTCTTCAAGTTACAGTTGCGAGCTGAGCTGGCGTTACTCTACCATTGAACTGGGCTCGACTACAGCGACGAAACAACTTTGAGTTATAGTAACGAAATTCATACACTAAACTACGTTTAACCGTTTGGTCACCGATAACCATTCAATTTTTTGACCTAAGTCTGCAATTATTTATTATCCTCATTGCAGGCAATTGACCATAAATCATGTTAAAAGTGGCCCTATTGTGTTTAGCGTCATAATTAAACAAAATTTTATTCAGAATTCTTCGTTATTCTCTGAGTGATCGTGAGAAGAGTATTTAACTCAAAATTGATGGATTGTCTTGCAGACAACAGAGAAACTCAGAATCAGAAGACCTCTGTGTACTAGGTAGTCTAAAAACGAGCCACGCCAGAGCTATACTTCTTACAAGGAAGGTCGTCCCATAAAGATCTCAAGCTTCAAAAACAGATTTGAACAGCTTGTCATGTTTAAAAAGAGTTTGGCTTCGCTGAAAAAATGTTCCATTTCAAAAATTAAGAACAGGTTGAATGAATTTAAGTTGAGCGAATACACTGCAAGACACAACCCGATGCGATCAGTGAAGAATGGAAAGCGTCGTGTGAAGTTTGTCAAAAGTCATGAAGATTTAGACGCCTCATGCAGGCAGAGGATGCTTTCTAGCGATGAAACCAAATTCAATAGGCCAGGCAGCGATGGCAGGTAATAAGTTTGACGAATGAGAGGGGAGGAATTTCATCTCAGGTGTGCAGTTCCAATACTTCGAGGTTGTAAAGGTTCTGCCATGCTAAGACGAGTCATCAGGGCTCATGGTCTAAGGCCTCTCGATCGACCGCAAGGCCTAATTCATTTGACTTAACACAATGACATATTAGCCGAGAATTTTTCTCCCTACTATGATGATAATTTGTAAAAAATTTCATCTTTATGCGGGAAAATGCTCCCATACAAACAGCGGCCAATGTCAAAAGATTCCTTCGGGAGCATAGTATTTCATATTTGGATTGGGCTGCCCAGTCACCAGACCTCTAGCCGCGATCTTGCAGCACAACAATTAAGAAATAGTTGCGCAAAGACACCATTAATAATTTTGAGCTTTTGGGTAGAATAAGATTGAAGTGAGACTCTTTTCTCCATCCTACTACCGGAAGCTAATCGGGGAGGTACCAAAATGATTGCGAGCTGCCTAATCTTTGAAAGGTTATGCTACTAAGCATTGACATGTTTATTTTTTTAACACAATTTTGTTTGAAAAAATTATTTAAATAACCCTTTTGCGAAATGCTGAGGTGCTTTTTGCCTTTTTGATTTTATTTTCTTATAAAAACTAACGAAAACACCAGCATAGTTAAACTAAAAAAAATCAAATTATAATTCTAATCATATGATAAAATAGCACTGAATCGAATGGCATGTAGGTTTTTAAGACCAGGTAACTCGAATCTAGTAAAATTTACAGTTTGAGAAAAATTTGCTTTGCGGAATGTCTTCCCGTCACCTTTGTATAAGATAACGTGGTGCACAATTATATCGTACCTCATAAGTTTCAGCACATTTTTAATATTAAAACGAGTGTCAAAACTAAAACTCAGTTAAAACTAGTTTCTACGTTAAGCTAATTTTCTAAAATTTTCAGTTAATGCCTTTTGTGTGTAAGTAAATTCATAGAAAGGTACGAATTATATTATTCACTCACGCTAATCATTAGCAATGAATGCGGTGATTTCGCAAGATGTCTTTCAAACGCAGAATTTCGATCAGTGCACGCCAGTTTCTCTTACGTCAAAAAGGAACATCAGTGATCTTCAACCAACTACTGCGCGTATAACTGCAGTCTTATTACTTTACTTATCTGAATGGTTTCAAAGAAGAACCAACTTTGCCAAAATCTTGTATGAAGAGAACTGGAATGTCGATGAAAATGTTAGTATGTAATTGACGAAGTTTGGTAGAAATTACTTGGACAAATTTGAGTGAACAGAGCTCAAAGAACAACGAAAACAACGTTGGTAATATGTCAGAGTTAAATACTGAACAAATAATAAGTAGTATTATAACACCCGCACGACGACTGCAGTAACTCACGGCTTTAACTGGTGAGGCCAAAGTGTTGAGTGTAAGCTGAAGACATGAATTTAAGCATAAGAAACTTAAACAGTCGAAGAAAATTAAACGACCAGAGCAGTCATCGCTTACTTAGTTCCCTAATATAGGTAGTGTTCATTTATTGCAGACACGCTCAAAAAGAGGGAATAATCTGGACTGCGTGTCTCCAACACTCAGGTTGAAGACGTGCATGGGACGTGATGCTATCCACAGGCTGTTATCTCCAAGTATTCTCATGAACGCGTTATATTCCTCAACAAATTAAAAGTTACAGTGAATAATTATTTCCGTGTCCTAGTGGACAAGACGTTACATTGCATAGCAGTAAATTATTTTCAATCAATCTATATTTATTGATATTAAATGGTACAAGAGCCTCAAAAGCTTTCAAATGTCGATTTAGTAATGAAGCCAAAAAATTAAAGTTTTAGTCGAGCATTTAAGCTGTATTCAACAAGTACCTTCCTTGCGAGCCCAACCTCTAAACCTCACCATAATTGAATAATTCACCCTACATATATCGGGGATTATAAGAGCCGGAACAGAAATAATTTCTCGTATCCATTGTTGCTCGAGACTATCGCTTCAGCAGCTGATCTGAAGAATGAGACTCTATATGGAACCCAAATTAAACTTACTTGAACAGATTAGTGCTCTTCGATTGCTTTCGTACTGGGAAAAATTTATTTAACTTTGGCTGGAGCTCATATTTCAAAATAAAGCTCCAGCTGTGCATCGAATTTAAATATGAAATCAGAAATGACGCTTTCTTTTAAGACGTGGAATAATAATCATTGAGAAATTATCTTGACCCTGAAATCATCATGAAAATCAAACCCACGTATTAATGTCATCGCAGATCTAAATTACGTAAGGTATAATAATATTTATTGAGCACGGATATCAAGTCAAAATCACTATGTTAACCTTGATCCCCATACAATCTAGTATATATGAAAGCATCTTGAGTAAAATAGAATACATTGGAACTCTGAATTGGATTCACACTACTCCGTACTTTCTTGAAATGAAAATATCTTATTCGGTATTTCGTTCAAATTCTCTCGTTAAAGCAAACTCCAAAGTTTTTCTCGATACATTCACACAATAGAATATTCTCATAAGTGAGTAAATTTTCAGGATCACCTCAATTCGCGGGTTCGAATTAGCTCTAAATCAAGTATTGTTCTAAAAAACTACTCACCTCCCACTATGACAGTTGGGTAACTTAAATATAATTCTGGCAATTTGAGTGATAGATAAGTTTAGGTTGGGTTAAGACATAAGCCTGATTTACCATCTTTTACGGTTATGCTTGCATCAAATTTCTGTGGGCAAAGCGCTCTTAGGATGAGGAAAAAGGAATATTGTGTTTAATGCACTAACTTCAACATTATTGAAAGACGTCCTCTCTCCTCACTCCATTCAAAAATTAATAAGTTGTATTATTAAATCAAGGTTCAATAATTTCAATATTAATGAAAGACGTGCTTTCTCCTCACTCCATTCCAGCCATCACCTCTACACTATACTCTCCTCGCGAGATTAGCAACAGTGGTTAACGAGTGCCCGTTCATCATTTTTGGTGTCAGTTCTCTACCATTTCGCTGAACACGTTAAAGCAAGGGTCATCTAAACGTCGGACTCTTTCACTTTATGATTTATAATCCACCCTAACCGCTATAAACATATCATAATTGCAGGAAAACGTATTTCATACCGTGAACGATATTACACCCGAACCCAACGACATGCTACAACAAATTGGAGTGAAGGAAAGTCTCGTTCTGTATTCTTAAACTACTTCGTTTCTGTGAAGTGACCATGTTTTAACTAATATTTTCATACCCGCATATTTTATCTTTTCTCGACAAATCACGAAAAATACAATTACTATCTATGCAATGCACAGTTATGCAAACCTTCACAGTAAATTCAAAATATTTAAAAATATCCAACATACATGTGGACGTTAGCTAGTAAATGTTTGCATTCATTATTCCGAAGACATCCATTATGCGACCGTTTTTACTCTCCTGTAGAAGCCAGCGTCCACGACGGCGCGCCAACATCAACCAGTACCATTAAATTCATTGTGCAACACAAATTATTTTGTCTCATCGGGAAAGATACACATGAAGAACTAGTCATCAAATGTACTGCTGCTGATTCGCGGTTTATGTATACTATTGCAGTTACTGAACGTGATATCATATTGCAATCTCTTACGAATAAACAATTGTCTCGATCAAATATTCATTATATGAGCAAAAGATGAGTTTTATATTTTGCATATTAAAAACATGTATTCGCGAGTATATAATTAAGTGCAAATAAGATCTTCGTTCAGTGTATCTTAACTAATTTGCTTTACTAAATGATCAACATAACTTGAACATTAATGAGCACAAAAAGGAAGGTTTTGTTTAAAATGTAAACTGTACTGATGAAAATATACGAAATATTATTCGATAAGTATTGTTATCTGAGAACAGCAACGATATTATGTTGGCGCATATATTTTGCCAATTTCTATGTTCTTTACCGTAAAACACATGTACACACAGTCGTAGGAGCTCCTGCAATGAGCCGGAGAACACGGAGTTAGAGTATATACGAGTAACTCAGACGGTGAAGACTGAGATAAATTTAAGGACGGGGAGATTTGAGAATTCCATTGCAGTAAGTCACAAGATAATTCTGAGTAGTAAGTTTCAAAATAACCGCAATGATTGACCCATGCGACGACGTCCAAAAGATGATCACTTCAGCAGCAATCAACAAAATTAGACAAACTGTGTAAGTTTTCAGAAATGGGTTGGGTAAGGGGTTTAAGGGTTTTTTTTTCAGCGTAAAACGAGCACTCTCCCTTTATGCTTCGAATCTCCCAGTATTTTTTATTTAGTTAGCCATTTAAAAATTAAACATCCTATTATTTAGCAAAATTTTGCCCGGCAATGTAGTTAAAAGTGAAAGCAAGTATGGTGTTTTGTCCTATGCTATTATTCAGGTTAGAGCTACAGAGTGATACTCATACCCAACAGGATGATAGCGACAAGAATGGGACCCTTTAGCATGAGCATTTTTTAAGATTTGTAGTCGAAACGTTGGATTAAAGTCGCCATTTTGCAGATTGAGCGTTGGGAAGTTTCCTGCCATGAAAACATTGAAGGAGTCCACCATGCACTATTCTAAATGCTTGACAACAAAAGTACGGACTTGATAACGGAGTCGTTACCTAGACCTCCGTTGGTAACTAGTTTTTTTTAAAGTGAAATAGGCGTTGTTCTAGTTCTTCACGAGATAAAACACGAAAAAAATGCAAATCATTTTTACTAGAAATATCAAACCTACAAAATTAATTTTACATCATTGTCGGTCTATAAAATGCAATGTTCCTATGTTACTAACATCAACCTCTGTCTGAAAAAATACTGAACAAGTATATTACAGTTACACTGATAAAAATGTAAATTTAAAATTTAAGTTTCATTACACGCATTAGAAATATTGACAGTACCAGTACAAGATGACCATAAAGGCAAACTTAGTAACACAGGTTTAACAATCACAAGCCATCTTGATAACAGTGAGAATAACGTTATGTTTACGGTGCCAGAGATAGGGGCGAAATGAATGATGTGCGAGTATACGAAATGTTTAACTTTCTATTGAATTGTTTCAGGGAAAATGAATCAGTTGAATCTTCGTTGAGGGCAGGCTTACCTTTAAGGATATACCATGCTTCTTTTACTCTTTTCTGTACTCTTTTCTGACATCATAATCGAAAATTTTTGTACTTGAATATAGATATTAATTTTAGGGAGTGCCACCATGATCAACACATAAATTATCATTATCCATGCTTAAAAATAGAACTTTGGTTTTTGAGCCCAGTTAATCTTTCTACACCTAATCAGTTTCATCATCATGTTTCATCGTCATCGTCATCAATCAGTTTCATCGTCACAATCTGCACTACTGAAGCTCCTGTTCGTCATATTGATGGTAGTTTTTGTCAGCTAGATGGTATGGCTATGGGTTCCCTTTTAGACCCCACGTTTGCTAACTTCTACATCTCCTCCACGGAAAACTTGCTGTTGAACACTGTGCCTACTTAGCCGATATTGTACACCAAATACGTGGACGATATTTTCATAGATGTAGTGAGTGAAGACCAGTTATAGATGTTAAAGAATTGAACGACCGCTAATTTGTTGTTAATTTGTACGTATGAGTCAAATGAACAAGGGAAGCTATCGTTTTTTGGTGTTTTAGTTGACGCTTCTAATAGCGCTTTTAGAGATCTGAGTACATCAAGCCTTCCTAGGCTGGAGAAACTATAAATTATAACATATACTATTATTTTCCAGTTAATTCAACGAATACAATTTCGCAATGACCAAGGTTTACATTCGCGGTCGGCACAAGTGTGCTATATAATGGTATCTTTTGATAATTACGTACTAATTCCACTTTCACCTTCACCATTTTTGTAAATTTTTCAGTATGAATACAATGAATGCTTAATTTTTAACGTCCAATTCTCAGCATTTTATTCAGCAGTCTGGGACGTTCTTTCCACTTAACTGAAGGAATGATCAAACCTGAGCGCGGTTTAACCCCACGATTCCTGTCATGCTCACTGTTGGCTTACCTTTACTGTTGCTGCCTGCCGTCACGTTAACAGCAACCGCAAAACAGCTGCCTCAGCTGTTTCACCCTCCCGTTCTCCCAAAAGAACGGAAGCAAGGCACTTGCCGGCCTCACACAGGTACCGATCGCAGCGAAGATAACACGAACGAAGGACGAAAGCACACGCGTCTGCACTCAACCACTTCCATAACCGTACTGCTTCGGCAGCGCGTCAGCCACCCGAGGCGGTTGCGGCAGAGTACGACAACCGGACCGCCCTCGTAACTCGTGGGCGGCGATAAAAAACCCACATCTCCCCCAGTTTCTCAGGAAACTAGCGTGGCGGGGTGCCTAGCACTCGTACTCGTCTAGGTACTAGGGACGCCGTCGCTCACGGCGTGACCGCCTCAATGGCGCAGGCTCCCCCTGTTGTTGCTCCGCATCTCTGTCGATAGCGGCGGGCTCCTCGCCCTCTTCTTCAGGGGAGTCTTCACTCGACGCGTTATCTGCCGCCGGCACCACTGGCGCCGCGTTTAGTGCGTCAAAACCACTCTCTCGGGCAACGCAAGAGGAGCTGCACCGCCGCCGCCACCTCCACCGAAGCTCACTGCTTCGGGCTCCGCGGCGCCATCAACGCCCCTATGGTTCTCGGGAACACGGCCCCGTTCACCACCAATCCGCCGTCTCCTGACGTCGCGCACATGCCTAGGCATGCCGTATACGCAGACTACGTACTTAGACACGACGCTGGTGACCTCACCAGACGTCCACTGCTTCGTGCATGAAGGCAGTGGGGGTTTCACCCACACCTCATCACCAACAGCAAAACTGTTGTGCGCGCAGCCATCACTCACCCGACGATTGATATCGAATGGCACTCGCCAGCGGTATCGGAATATACCGCTCGAAGGGACTGAGCCAGCCTCAGTGTCCTTCCGGGGCGTCACATTGTACCAAAATGTCGCCTCTTCAGGAGTGATACCTCCCCTGGCGGCGATCCTCTTGATCGTCCGGTGATTTCTCTCGACGATCCCGTTGCCGCTCGGGGCGTAGGCGGCACGGAATCGCAGTGAAATCCCCCACGCATCAGCAAACTGCTCCACAGTCGCTGATCGGAACGCCGTAGAATTGTCCAGTAACAACTTGTCACACGGCCCTCGCTCAATTACGACCTCACGCAAATGAGCGACGATGCTCAATGCAGGCTCATTCAGCAGCCGTCGCCAAATGACGAACCGCGAGGGTCCACAGTCAACCATGGACAAGTAGAGCTTGTTGCCATAATGGGTTACGTCAACCGCAACCCGGCGCCAACGCTCCTCCGCTGACAGAACCCCTCGCTCCACGAGATTTTCCTCCCGCAGCGCAGGATCGATCCGCTGGCAGGACTCTCATCCAGCCAGCTCACGCTTCACCTGTTCGCGCGACAGATCACTACGGATCTGACGCGCTAAGTAGAACGTCCGATCGATGCCCAAATGATGCGGCAGATGAGCCGCCCAAATGGCATCCTCGAGACTCTCTCCAGTGGCAAGCACGGCAGACACCTCTGCAACGGCTCCACCACCATCGTGGTAACTAAGCCACCTCTTAGGTACCCTGGTCAGCTGGTCGGCCTTGTTCTCGATCGTCCAGACGAAGCAAACAGACACGACCAGACCATGCTCAGCGATCGTCTCACGGATCACCCCAAGACGTCGCTTGACGAGCATCTCCGCCGCGCCCTTCGTGCGAACACGATTGCGGCCGTCGACAGTGTTGTCCATCCAAGTGACGACTGTCCGGGAATCACTGGAGACCGTGAAGGTCTTAAAACCCCACGCAATCGCCAAATTGATACCCCGCACCACCGCCTCCAACTCGGCCACATTGATATGAAGGTGGTCTGACTCTTTTCGGAGCCAAGACGCATCTTCCACAATGCGGCCATCGACCTCAAGGGCCACACCAACTTCGAGGGCGCTGGCATCAGCCTACACGGTAACCGTACCATGCGGGTCGACACCCCATACGCCCCCAACAGGGTCCTCCCGACGAGCTCGCGCCAACAGCTCCCTAGCCAACAAGCTGACAGGACTGTCAACCGAGTCGTCCTAAGAGCCGCTGCATCCCAGCCGTTTTAAGAAACTGCAACATGGACGCAGCCACCCCGCCACGGGGTAATGGCCGACTAATCGACCACACAAGGGAAACAGCCCCCTCTTCGTTAAGCCGGCATTTACCGAACCGAACTCGGAGAGAGTAGTCCCCCTCGACATCCGAAGATGTCCATTGGAATCTTTTCGTAAGGAAATTCCCAATAACCGGCCTCCATCCAGGCTCTCAGGTTCCTTCGTCACAAGTCCGTACCTCGCCAGATGCTCCCGGAGCTCCTGAGCACTGAGAACGGACTCACAAACCACTATATCATCGATATAGTGGTCTGTCCCTTGACGAACTCGGTCGTTCAACGACAGAACCTTGCCGGGAATCACTGTCATGATTATGGGCGCACACTAGAGGCCAAAGCCTAATCGCGTCAAAGCGTAAGGCACACCCTTGAACTTCACGATCTGGTATCGACACAGATCCTCGGAAACGTGGATCTGCAGGTACGCAGACTTAAGGTCGACGACCTTAAGCTCGCCCCGCAGCTGCCGCCATTTCCGAATCTTGTCGCCACACACAGCGACCATGTCATCGCCAGTATGACACTCGACAAAGCCGTTCAACTCACGATAATCCATGACCAGACGGACTTTGTCCTTCGTTGGTTGCACGACGGCCAGCAACGGAATGACGCCCTGGATGGGGCCATGCCACTGCCTCAACCAACCCTTCGAGATCCAACTCTGAATCTCCGCGTCATAGCGCTCACGCACGTGGGGCGCCCGAGTACATCCGTACCCCGCAATCCGAGTCTGAAACCCCTCGGGCGGCTTCTCGGACCACCGCCAACTGACGGTCCACCGACCGTCAGCGAACCTAGTAACAAAGTCAGGGTCGACAATCTCGATCGGCGCTGGCGCACCTCTCGACTCCACCGACCCCGACCCACCCACCAGGCCGGCTCCCAGCTTGGCACAGGCGAATCCATTGCTGGACCCCCTACAGCATCCAGCTGACCAGGATCTCCCCCAGTCAACTGCGTACTTCGAGTCAGGACCTCTCCTGACGGTGACGCCCCCCATGTGATCAATAACATCACTCCCTAGGAGACAGTCCACGCCAAGATTCCCCAACTCCGGCATGACGAGCGCAGTGACACCAAAGCAATGCCCCTGCGACCCGACTACCACACGACAGTGCTTCCCCACATGGGAAGTTCTGCCGTCCGCCGTTAGCAATGGCCGCTCCGGCCGGGGGCGTTTGCCCACCACCACCCGCGGACAAACCACCGTCCGCTCGCTCCCGGAGTCTACCAGCCACCAAAAAAATGCCCATTCAAGATGGCACGAACGACTGGCAACCGACGCCCCGTCGTAACGCCAGTCGCTCCGAGCGATTCTGGATCGCCCCGCCCCAGCGACACACTCGTGCCGCTCAAGGTCCCTCTCTCCGAGGGGGCGCCATCACCTCCCTCGAAGAGAGGAGACCTCCGGTAAGCTCGGCTTACACGGTTTCCATTGAGGAGGACGCGTCGCCCCGACTGGCGTCCTCCGCGGAGAAACCCGACCCACCAACCGTAGGCCTACCTACCGCCGGACAGTCGCAAACGAAATGCCCGACCTCTCTACATGCAAAGCATTTCAACCTCCTTTTCGGAGCTTTCGCGACCCCCTACCAGCAGGCGCCGCAACGCCTTGCTTCTGAGGGCAAACCCTCACGCGATGTGCACCGGCACAGCGGTAGAAAGCACCCTTGCCACCACTGCCCTGCTTCCCCGAAGCAGCAAGGTCTGCCCCGAGCCTGGCAGCCTGGCCTCGCCCGGCTACAGCCCTCTGTGCGGCCATTCTCTCCCGCATTTTCGACACCACAGCATCGAACGGCGCAGTATACGCGTCCTCAGGCGAAACTGTCCAGGTATACAGAGTAGTGGGGAGACCCTCGTAGAACTTGACCCTAAACATCAAATCCTTCTTAGTCGACCCCACTCTCCCACCCAGACGCGCCAAGTCATCCAGGTACACGTCCACCGACTCCCCGGCTGCAAGCCGACGTGAACCGCCTATACGCCTCCTGCATAGGCAACGCAAATTGCGAGGCCAGCGTAGACCGAACTACCTGCCACTGAGCAGCATCACCGACAGTCATGGAGCGAAACACTCGAGCGGCGTTGCCGTCGAGCATGAACCCGATGACGTCGGTCGGAGCTACGCGCTCCAGCTGGCAGAGCCTCTCCAGGTTTTCCAGCCACTCCAGCGCGTCGACCAACCCATCGCCGGTCAACTTAGGCAGCTGCCTAGAAAACCGGTCTAGGATCGGGCCACGCGCCTGATTCAGGATGTTAGCCAACAGGCTAACATCCGCAAGCACTCCCGACGTGCTCCCCGCCGGCGGCACTGGCGATCCCGCATCGCCAGCTCCGGCTGCCGCAGCCTTCTCAGCTGCCGCCATCTTGCTACCCACAAGATGGCTACCGCAGCCAAAAGCCTAGATAACTTGTTGGCTTACCTTTACCGTTGCTGCGTGCCGACACGTTAACAGCAACCGCAAAACAGCTGCCTCAGTTGTTTCACCCACCCGTTCTCCCAAAAGAACGGAAGCAAGGCACTTGCTGGCCTCACACAGGAACCGATCGCATCGAAGATAACACGAACGAAGGACGAAAGCACGTGCGTCTGCACTCAACCCCTTCCATAACCGTACTGCCGCGGCAGCGCGTCAGCCACTCGAGGCGGTTGCGGCAGGGTACGACAACCAGACCGCCCACATAACTCGTGGGCGGCGACAAAAACCCCACACTCACAGATTATTGAATTTCCCTTTGATCCGGCCAGCTCGCTGCTGCTGCACTTCTTACCCCTCTTCAGAAACGGTTCTTATGTTTGTGGCTGTGCGTAAGTTTCGTTACGGGCTCAAAATTATTCATTTTGCAGTGTCGATAGTGCTCCCACGTTGTACCAACGCTTCGCTGAGGTGGCGAAACCCAAGGCAAGACTCCATTTAATTTGTAGAAGTATTTGCTGGTGAACTTTTGCTTTGCAATTTCAAGGACACTTGTACAGCCACGTTAGTTCAGTCAAGATATTCTGGCTAAAGAGCTGACAATCACCTCGCTCACAGAAGACCCAACTCGGGAATACTGTTCATTCTTTTTTAGACGCGCACAAGTTGTGCAGTTCATTGTTCTGACTTAAGAATATCTAATCTAATAATTATTATTCCGGTATTCTCTAGCTTTTAACTCGTTGAGTGGGGAAAACTTCGTCCAACTTCATATACTTTCGTTCATGCCTCTAATGTGTGTTTCATTTGTAAATGTGTGTTGGGCAAGCGTTTTCGTCTTAAATGAAAATAAATGTCAAAGCAAGGTGACAAATTGATGGGCTTCGAATAGAATAAAACTAAGAAGAATGAACAGGGAATTTAGGATGATGTCCAGTAAACGCTCCTAAATGAGCGGGCCAAATTTAAGCAGACCAATTTTTCTTTTCTGAGTAATATTTTCTATTCGAGCGTCTATAATAACATGCTAACATAGTAAACTTTGCAGCCTTGCTGGAAAAGATAACTGAAAATGCTGCATGTTAGCGCGTGGAACGGTGCCCGCAACCGCTGATGAATTTCTTACCATCTCTTCATCCTCTGATAATTATTGTCGTCTCCACTGAAGGGGAACATATTTATTTCTTGAAACTCGTATGAATTTTTAAATTAGGAATAACTTTACCACTAAGTTTCTGCGAGTATCTCACTCAAAAAGCAGCCATGGGCAATTAAGAAATCGTAAAAAAATTGATTTGACGTGCGCGTGCAGGAGTAAATTTCCATTCCCCTAATCTTCATGCAGGATAAATTCAGCAGTGGGATAATGTTTCTAGTTCCTTCCCGTTCTATTACCGAAATGAGTGTTTCTTTAACAGTAAATTGCATATGAAACGCTATGATTGGAATGCTTCGCGAAGGGAAGCAATGCTATGATAAAATAAAATTCTTCGATTATTTAAAATGAAATATTTCTCTCGCACCTTTGATTAATAGCTAATTACTCACTATACAACACTTGGAAACAGCACTGAGCAATGCAGTACCTCTTCATTAGAGCTTTCAGAGCCCCTAAGAGCCGTTTCGGCAAACTTTACCCTTTCGCTAGTTTTTTTTATGTTAAGATATTACCTAAGGAAATAATTTTTTTGCTTTAAAAGTATTGTCTGAGAAAGAATCACCAGTCACTGATCACTTATCACGAGTGATTTGAAGTATTTCATTAGTTTAATCAGCCAGAGGAATTATATTTTCTGATAAATATTATCTGTTGGCACATTTATTTCTATGCTTTGACTTAAAATTCCCTTGATTTCCCGGGAATGTGATATACTGTTTGAGCTAAATAGTCCCATACTTTTACTCATGTTAATACTGTTGGAACATATACATACATGAAAATCAGTTTAATAGTTTTATTAACCTAAAGCATCAATTCAGGAAGTTTATGGACATTATGAGAAACAAGAAATGGGAAAAAATCTACTAAATGTTGATAGTAGAAGTCGTATCGAAAGGGTTGAAAATCAGCATTCAGAGTTTACGTGACTTTTTCACATATCTTTTGCTCAAATTTGCTGTTAGAGAGTTGATAATGCGAGCATAAGCGGTGCAGGTTTTCACGAATCGACATCAAAAAACGCACGAACATTTAGTTAAAGAGAAGCTAGCAGTTAAAGAAACCGCGCATCGTTTTCAATGAAGGCTGGACACTTGTCTCGACCAAGGAAGTTGGATACATGGAACCGGCATCCCTATCTTTTGCCAGTCAAGCGAGTGAAGCCACTTCTGCCGTCCCAAGCCCCGCCCACCCGGCATTAGGTCCCTGTGTGGAGGTGGTGTTGCAGTGGAGGGGTAGCACCACCTCCATCATCAGCGACTGAAGACCGCGCTGTTAAATGGCAGACTTGCGCTACTCTGTGCTATACGTTTTTTTCTTAGGCATATATTTCAATTGCGTCCTCGCTGAATGATAAAGAAACTCATATTGAGGAAACTCGTCCTTGACCGCAGCGTGGATAGCGGCGCCCTTTCACGCTGAGTGTCTGACACGCACTGAGCCCCATCTCCGTCTGTGTGCCCGTATACCCTACAGCTACCAAAAATTGGCTTCACTTTAGAGCGCTGATGCTGCCTCCATTCTTAAACCTCCTTGGTCTCGACACCACTGTTGTGTTGCGTGATAAGTGGAGGTCGTCTTTTCCCTTCCACAGATGGGTTATATTATCGTCAATACAAATCAAATTGCAATGCATTATGTATGACATCATAGTTCTTCTCAGGTTATTCTGCCTGCAAAATTTGTTGTTTAAGCACATTGTGAGGCGCAAGCAAGGAATAAAAGTTTTTCAAAGTTTCCTCCTCAGCCATTTTTGAAGCTAATTTTTGAGTCCTGACGCTTATTCCCAACGTAGAAAAGAATGACTTAGTTTTTAAAACCTCAACAATTTCGATAATCTCAAACTCACTGATTGATAAGCACTTTAACACACTGTAAATACTTGCTTTTAAAAGAGTTTGTCGTTAACCCGACGTATTTGCAACTTATTTCCAGTACTCCACCGTTCAGTACTTGGTAGCTGAAAAAACGGGCCTCTTTTGTTAGCCATGTAGGGAGGCATCTTCAAATTGTCCCGACGTATCCTCAGCATGGTTCCGACCTGTGTGTCCTGCCTTGTTCTCCATTTTTTACCGACCACTCGGGTGAGCTTTTTTTTGTTGCACCCTTTTAGCAAGTTGCCATTTATGGAAGTGGGATAGAATGCTCGTAGATATTGATCTGGTCGGTCTGAAAGAAAGTTTCAATCAAGCGGGTACTGGGGATTGCTGCATCTTCATGTTGGAAGAGCTAGTCATCCCTACACAATAAGAACCCTTTATCGTAAAGAATTCTCTCCGAAACATCATCAGCATTAGCCACTGATTGACATCCCTACAAAATCTGAAGTCCTATTGCGCATCTGACGGAAAAGGCACCCCACAAGATGACGGACATGACGGAACCTCTGCCTCTGTGCCGCATGGAAAACATTTCAGGGGACAACCCTTTATCAAGCCAGCAATGTTGGAAGCCATCAGGATCTACAGAAAATAAATATTTATGGGAGAAAAAATAATGTTGAAGCGTTTATCCGTATATTGAAAGTTCCAACTTTTATCCAAAGTTGATCAGACATAGATAAACAGTAAAATGTATAACAAGTGCGTAGCAGGGAGATTCAAGCTCTACACGAGCAGGGTGACTGGCTGAAGAAGCGGACCGTCACACCTTGCACTCAATTAAGCCGCGAAGGAACTGCAAGGGGATAAAGAAATGCAATTTAGTTTGCGTTGAGGTTCAGAGCATAATAATGCCTCCTTATAGTTATCGTTCGTTGTCTTACAGACAGTAGTTATAAGATGGTCACAGTAACCGTTATAGTTATAGTTATAGTTATTACGTAATTTAGTTATAGTTCTAAAGTAGTTATGAAGCCGTTGTAGTTTTACGTAATCATAGTTATAGGGCTTACAGGTTATGGTAGAGATTGGAATAGATACGAGGCCTGGATTGCGCACACCTAAAACCAGCTCACGGAATGGACATTCACATAGTTAACGACAATAGTCACCAACCTCCACAAGTCCGTGAGCCTCAGCGAGTGAGCAGAGCCGAGGTAGGCAGGCGTAGACGTCGCAGCAGCTGGTGGCACACTCAGCCCATCACCTCATCCCCAGCCGTGGAGAACATGACGAAAGGGTCGACAGAAACTCCCCCAGGACAGAAGGTGCAGGAAGCACAGTCGGAAGTTTGCAAAGCAGCTGGATGCGGGGAGGCGTCACGGATGACGTCACGTTAGACCTCAGAGTGCGTATGCAGTGGTGCCAGCTCGGAGAGCAGGAGTGAACTGCCCAGACAGCTCCGAGACGAGTTAAAGTAACCTCTGCTGTTTAAGGCAGGTTGTATTCAGGCAACGACATGTCGGCTAACTACATGAATGTCACCCATGGTGCTGGAGTGGTACGCAATCATTTTTATGTATCCATCAGAATTCAACTTAAACCTAGAAATTCTTTAATGCTAATAATGTTAGTTCCAAATTGAATCCTTAACTTTAAAGGTTCTTCACAGGATCATCATGTTAACATGCTTCCCATCAAAAAACAAGAATGTCTTTCATTATTTCATGTCCCTAGTTTGAAGCTCCTGGCACACTCCTAACGGTCTACTTTGTGGTGTGGCGGAAAAACTTTTAGACGTTTTTCATTTTTCAACCCTTTTTTCCTCAGCTGTTGTTTGATGTTTTTTGTCCTGCAGCCGGTATCAGTGAATGCATTAAACTGCCTGGAAGATTTTCACCCTATTTTGACAAACATCTCTACGGATTTCCCAACTAAATGCAGGCGATATATATTTTTTTGGTCAGCTAGATTTCCCTGTTCCATGTTTGTCATGGTCTTTCAAAAAGTTCTGAGCCACTGCTTTTTTGCATTTAATACCAGATGCAATTACACGCTGCGACAAACCTTCTTTATGCCGCTCAACGATCTCGTTACGTTGCGAATAACACACACTGCAGGTTTAAGTTCTTTAATTTTAATGCACTGAGCGGACAAACAGGAACGAAGTCCATAGGTAAATCGGGCTCAGGCCCGATTCAACTCCCCAGTGCGAGGAGGTTCAATGTTGCTCGTCAAAGCGAGTCTTTGACGATAATGTTGAGTCGTAGAAAGAGACGCTGGAGGTTACGCAGCGTCGAGAACCTTGTTTAAGGTTGCGCCAATCAGAAGATAAGTGATTTCTTGTTCTTCAGCCGGCGGTTGGAAAGAGGTTTTCCCCGGCGTCCTGATTCTGGTCTTGAGCAAAAGCTGTGCAGAATACCTGCATTATTGCTCCCAAGTACTAGAATTAAGGTAACTTTAAGGAAACATGATTCAAACAACAGCTACATTAATCTACAAAATTTAATTCATTAAATTAATTAAATTAAAAGTAACGGAAAGTAATTGAAATAAAACAGTTTGGGAGAAAATATTAAAGTAATATTTCCTTAAGTCACTCATTTCACACCGCTCCTCTGATTAGCACAGTTACAGCGTACTAGAACCGACTTTCCATTTCCGCTCTTAACTTGCGTGGAAGCTCCTCCTATTCCCGCAGTTCTTCATCAGATCCCGCAGAGTAACCATCTTATCTGCTTATCCCGGAATCAACTCTACTTCCGGTTAAATGGTCAGCACTTCGCTGGGACGCTGGATCTCAGTTGTAGCCGAATGTGCCAGGCACATTTTAATCCGCAAGATTACTCCTTCATCTGGATGTTCAGCTGGACCTCAACTGTGTCTACGCGTGTCTCTTCGAGTCCACTCGACCAAGAGGTTGACTACGTTATCAACTTCAGCACTGTAGTTTCAACCGTTATGAAAATGTACGAGTAAACCCTGCGCTAGAGGGACGGACGGATTGGCAGCCGGCATCGCAGAGCGGACGGCAACACACAGACGTAACTCGGAGGTTGGTCTAGTGCATAGTTACAAATGGGCTGTTCGGGGACGATGTGAACTTTAGGGTGACTGCTTCCCATGTTTAATTATAAATCCGCATTATAAACTTAAAACTATAAACTTTGTCGTTCGACCTCTATAAGCTTACCTTGTCGTTCGACCTCTATAAACTTACCTTGACGTTCGACCTCTATAAACTTACTTTGTCGTTCGACGTCTATAAACTTACCTTGTCGTTCGACCTCTATAAACTTACCTTGTCGTTCGACGTCTATAAACTTACTTTGTCGTTCGACCTCTATAAACTTACCTTGTCGTTCGACGTCTATAAACTTACCTTGTCGTTCGACGTCTATAAACTTACCTTGTCGTTCGACGTCTATAAACTTACCTTGTCGTTCGACGTCTATAAACTTACCTTGTCGTTCGACGTCTGTAAACTTACTTTGTCGTTCGACGTCTATAAACTTACCTTGTCGTTCGACGTCTATAAACTTACCTTGTCGTTCGACGTCTATAAACTTACCTTGTCGTTCGACCTCTATAAACTTACCTTGTCGTTCGACCTCTATAAACTTACCTTGTCGTTCGACCTCTATAAACTTACCTTGTCG
Organism: Morinoia aosen; assembly: GCA_030386875.1. Lineage (NCBI taxonomy): Eukaryota > Metazoa > Arthropoda > Malacostraca > Amphipoda > Talitridae > Morinoia > Morinoia aosen. Next base: position 49,405,007 of record CM059575.1, read on the forward strand.
TTCGACGTCTATGAACTTACCTTGTCGTTCGACGTCCAAACTGACAAGTTAAACTTTGGTGGTAAACGTATTGATATCTTGTAAACGATAAACTATAAACTTTGGTGGTGAAACTATTTCAATTGTACTTTGGGTGTTCACTGGAAACTCCGTTGACGGTTCGCGTTCTCATGCCTTTGCAGGATGGACGATGCCCTGGCGGGATCTCGGACATGGTGTTGAACTGCTCACGGTTCCAGCAGCTCGTCCTGTCCCTGGTTCCTGCGTCCGTTACAGCTGTTAACGACGTGTGTCCGTTCCAAATCTCTTTCCTGAGTAAAGCTTGAATGTCGGTTGAACTTAATTTTTACCCTGTTTTGTAGATCATTTTTCACTGAAAATAGTACATAAGCAAAAAGTTAGTAGAGAGCTGCTACGGTTCACTGTAGGAGAAAGAAATGTTGAGAAATTAGTTAGTAAATTAACAGGATGAAGGTGAATAGTACGTCTATTGAAAAGAGTCATAAAAAGCTGAGATTAGCACTCCTACCCGCATAACGCTCTACATTCAATGCATAATGCTTGCGCTACGTGACGAAACCGGAGTTTTGGGAACAAAAGTAAGGTGCCTCGGCAGTGAAGTTAAGTTATGCTGTAAAGGAAATTTAATAGTAAAAATAGGGTTACAAGCGAGTTGGAGCATATAAGTAACTGTGGTTCAGAAACTAATTTAATTTATAGGTTGGTCGAAACTTACCAAAGGAATCTATCCTCAGTGAGGTTTCTCCTCTTTTAGTGGCATGCAAGTTGTAAGGCTCAAGTGGAGCAATAGAACACAGGAAAGATAATACCGAAGGCCTTAATAATACCTTAAAGTAATTAATACTACCTAAGTTAAATGTCGCCTCTCAAGGAGGACGACAAATGTAAGTTAAGGGTCGCCTCTCAAGGAGGACGACAAAGGTAAGTTAAGGGTCGCCTCTCAAGGAGGACGACAAAGGTAAGTTAAGGGTCGCCTCTCAAGGAGGACGACAAAGGTAAGTTAAGGGTCGACTCTCAAGGAGGACGACAAAGGTAAGTTAAGGGTCGCCTCTCAAGGAGGACGACAAAGGTAAGTAAAGGGTCGCCTCTCAAGGAGGATGACAAAGGTAAGTTAAGGGTCGCCTCTCAAGGAGAACGACAAAAAGTAAGTTAAGGGTCGCTTCTCAAGGAGGACAACAAAGGTAAGTTAAGGGTCGCCTGTCAAGGAGGACGACAAAGGTAAGTTAAGGGTCGCCTCTCAAGGAGGATGACAAAGGTACTCGTAAGTTAAGGGTCGCCTCTCAAGGAGGACGACAGAGGTAAGTTATGGGTCGCCTCTCAAGGAGGACGACAAAGGTAAGTTAAGGGTCGACTCTCAAGGAGGACGACAAAGGTAAGTGAAGGGTCGCCTCTCAAGGAGGACGACAAAGGTAAGTAAAAGGTCGCCTCTCAAGGAGGATGAAATAGGTAAGTTAAGGGTCGCCTCTCAAGGAGAACGACAAAAAGTAAGTTAAGGGTCGCTTCTCAAGGAGGACAACAAAGGTAAGTTAAGGGTCGCCTGTCAAGGAGGACGACAAAGGTAAGTTAAGGGTCGCCTCTCAAGGAGGATGACAAAGGTACTCGTAAGTTAAGGGTCGCCTCTCAAGGAGGACGACAAAGGTAAGTTAAGGGTCGACTCTCAAGGAGGACGACAAAGGTAAGTGAAGGGTCGCCTCTCAAGGAGGACGACAAAGGTAAGTAAAAGGTCGCCTCTCAAGGAGGATGAAATAGGTAAGTTAAGGGTCGCCTCTCAAGGAGAACGACAAAAAGTAAGTTAAGGGTCGCCTCTCAAGGAGGACAACAAAGGTAAGTTAAGGGTCGCCTCTCAAGGAGGACGGCAAAGGTAAGTTAAAGGTCGCCTCTCAAGGAGAACGACGAAAAGTAAGTTAAGGGTCGCCTCTCAAGGAGGACAACAAAGGTAAGTTAGGGGTCGCCTCTCAAGGAGGACAGCAAAGGTAAGTTAAGGGTCGCCTCTCAAGGAGGACGACAGATGTAAATTAGCAATTGCTAGGTTTAAACAATAATAGTTAAGGACACCCAAATGAAAAAGTAACACGGAAGATATAAGTGCAAATTAGAGGAGAAAGGAGAGAACAGCACAAGAGGAACAGAAATGTTCGTCCTCCTGCTCAACCGCGGGCCTTGATGGCAGCCGCGACGGAACTTCACCGTACTCGTCCGTTTGCACAAAGAGTAACTTCCGCTGGCACAGGTAACGCTGGGTGACTTTCAGATGCGATGGACAAGATGATAAAAGTAATAATAGCAGTAGTGATTGCAATAATAATCGTAATAATGGTAATGAAATTATTGACCAGTTCACGATCTCACCTCCGCTCGTGCTCCAAACCTAACGTGTGTGGTGAAACGAGGCCTAGACAGCCATGTAAGGAGGTGAGTGCACTGTATTTCTTATAACGTTCAAAGCAAGCTAGTTGACTAACGTCGGGTGTAGTAACACCTTTGCAATGTGAGCAACAACCTGTAACTGAGGGCTACCCATGTCATTTCATGAATTTCGACTTTTGTCGACCTGGTCTCGAATTTTTGAGCAGCTGCCGAGCAGGTCAGTTACTCAACTGAGATTTTATGAACAAATTGCTCAGATGGAAGTTGCCGGTGTTCATCCTCAACCTATACTTATGAATAAACTTCATCGAATTTTAGATCTACCGCTGCAAAATAATATTTTTTAGTTTTTCAACTGGTTTAAACTCGTGATCAGGGGAAAGTACTCTTCCGAATTTCGTGTGACAATTCTAGACAAAGAAGAATCCCTATTGCAATGAACGCTTACGACCACTAAAATTTGTTTTGATCTCGCATTTCAGTGATCATGCGACTGTTTTCTCTATAGATGTAAATTAAAGAATAACTGGAACTTCACTTCTTCTAGGAAATATTACCTCACAGTCTAGAGATTTTCATCCACTATTCCGTTCTGCTTCCTAAAGGTAAAATGAAAATTCAAGGGGACTGCGGAATACCAGTAGACACAGAGCAATAATTCAGGTGCGTATACTTGTTATTTCCTAGAACACAGTCATGTTAAGATGAACAGTTATGTCTAGGAACACTATTGCGCTCGTAAACGTTCTTATTTTAGTACTAGAGTATTGTTAAGGCCTCGAAGACTTTTGTAAATAGAGCGCTAATGTGTTTATAGAAGCACTGCGATGGTTAGTAACTCCGAAATTTCCTATATCATCCGAATCTATGACACACTACCATGTTCTGATTTAAATACCTTTAATAAATTATTATTGTATCGATGTTTAGGAAAATGCCGGCGTTCAAAGCTTTATTACGTCCACGGATATCGGGATCTTTAACGTCATAGTGAATTCCGTCATCAAAGTGGGGCCCAGAAACATGAACAATGATTATATCTGAAAGGACCCTCTATTTTCGGAAGGCGGACACGGGCACATAAAACACTGTATGATTTTAGGGATTTGTAAGTTACGGTCCTCTTTTTGTTGGGCTCTCAGTGACAAAACTGAGAAAAGAATGCAACTCCCGGCTTGTAGATCCCCCATTTTCTCGAGTCCAAAAGATTCGAGGCACTACAGGGGACGGGAGGTGCGAGGATTTCATTTCTGGCTCGAAAAAATGATTACTAAAAATCAGTTCTTTTGAAATATTGCAGAAATCATTTCCGAAGAAATCGCTTCCAATTTATCGTTGAAATAGGAACTCACTCATGATACTAATAGAGTAGTACAGTTATGTCAAAATTATGTTTTAAATATCTTGGCTTCATACTGGCCATTTTTCAATAAACTAATAAAACTGAAAGTATTCAGAATGAAACGCTGTTGAGATGACGTATGATTTTGTCACGATACAATGCTGGTCAAGCACGTAACGTAGGAGGGCTTGCAACCTCCACAAATAAATATAATGTACACCTTTGTGCTCGCACGTCACCTACATAATTAAGCATGGAGAATAATGAGCATTAAAGATTAACCCTTTATTATTAAACTGAACACGTGGATTATGACACAGGGAAACATATATCGCCACAACAGTTGCACACCACTGCCCTCAGGCAAGATGCGCAAGATCTGCGAACCAACACTTCCATCTGTTGCACAGAATTGCTTGGCCCCTGACAAACAACGAATTTCGCACAATCAAAAAATTTGGACACATGAAATGAATATTCTAGTCAGCGCATACATAAATGTTTCGAATTTCCTTCTGCCATCAGACTTCACGAGCTGCCTAATTCATATTACACATTGCGCGCCAAAACGGATTTGCACTGTTTCAGCGTGCCTTTTATCTTTGCCTTCTCCACAATCACTGCTGCGAGCGCTCCCTAGTTGATTCACTGACGGCGGCCTGTGGCGGCCCGAAGCATAGCATCCATGTGAATTTTTCTACTGCTGAATACCGGGCTGGTGTGGAACCGCTGTGAGATTGAGAACGCCCGGCATCAGCCACTCCCCACGGTTGTGTGGAGCAGCCCCGGCCGCGGTGCTACGACCCACCCGCTTGTGAACAATGCACAGTGTTATATTATCTATTCCCTGAGATGTGATCGTTATTAATTCCCCTTTAAGATTTTACTCGAAGCTTCCACTGAGACTGTGGCTATTCCCGACATGATGAATTCACTTTCTCCCATTCAATATGAATCCCCTTTTGCGAGATAATAACCCCCTTTGAAATTTTACACAAATATTACAGTTAGACTCTAAGCACACCCTGTTTGAGAACACTCTACCAATGCAAACCCTCCAATAAGCCCTCGAATATTCTGGTTCCCCATTTTCTGCCATCTCAATACAATTCCCTTTTGAGAAATGATCATTTTACCCCCATACTAAAAGCTCAATGTTAAGCATCCTGTTTGAGAGAATCAATGTAGTCGAAAATGAAAAACAGGGCTAATTCGCATTCTGCAAATCACTGCGTCCACAAGTTAGACGTACTACGCCTCGATGACTCCACATGAATTATCAAGCTAAATCAACAAAGTTTCTCACCTCTCCTCTCCTCTCAAGCAGCCTACATCTTCCACAGCACTAGGCAAATAGACCGGTTACGCGCCTTCCTAAGTTTATATACTCCGCCGCACTATGGCTACGTCCCGGCAGAGTGCAGGCCTTTGAAAGTGCGTGGCTTCTCCCTATTGGATGGTTCTCACGCGTCACCCATGACGTGTTCCCTGCGTCATAAAACTTGGTATTGCTACGCGCATTTCCCTCTAACATATTCTTCTGAGATGCATATTTTCCATAGTTCCCCTTCTCGTTGGTAATTACTTTTAACCTATTGTTTTCCTATACTACACAATCAAGTTGCCCTTGTGTGATACTATGTGTAGTTTTCGTGCTAGCTCTTTACACAGACGCTACCCCCTACGTACTCCTCCTTTCTCCTTCTATCCTGCCTTTCCAAGCTCCCTCGGCCCGCACAGCATCCTTCCGGTTGCCGGCTGCGTCGTGCCTGTGCTGCTTATATATGCCTAATATAAATGGGATGTTTTAAGAAATAATTGATATTATGCATATATAAGCAGCACAGGCACGACGCAGCCGGAAACCGGAAGGACGCTGTGCGGGCCGAGGGAACTTGGAAAGGCAGGATTGGAGGAGAAAGGAGGATTACGTAGGGGTTAGCGTCTGTGTAAAGAGCTAGCACGAAAACTACACATAGTATCACACAAGGGCAACTTGATTGTGTAGTATAGGAAAACAATAGGTTAAAAGTTATTACCAACGAGAAGGGGAACTATGGAAAATATGCATCTCAGAAGAATATGTTAGAGGGAAATGCGCGTAGCAATACCAAGTTTTATGACGCAGGGAACACGTCATGGGTGACGCGTGAGAACCATCCAATAGGGAGAAGCCACGCACTTTCAAAGGCCTGCACTCTGCCGAGACGTAGCCATAGTGCGGCGGAGTATATAAACTTAGGAAGGCGGGTAACCGGTCTATTTGCCTAGTGCTGTGGAAGATGTAGGCTGCTTGAGAGGAGAGGAGAGGTGAGAAACTTTGTTGATTTAGCTTGATAATTCATGTGGAGTCATCGAAGCGTAGTACGTCTAACTTGTGGACGCAGTGATTTGCAGAATGCTAATTAGTCCTGTTTTTCATTTTCGACTACATTGATTCTCTCAAACAGGATGCTTTACATTGGGCTTTTAGTATGAGGGTAAAATGATCATTTCTCAAAAGGGAATTGTATTGAGATGGCAGAAAATGGGGAACCAGAATATTCGAGGGCTTATTGGAGGGTTTGCATTGGTAGAGTGTTCTCAAACAGGGTGTGCTTAGAGTCTAACTGTAATATTTGTGTAAAATTTCAAAGGGGGTTATTATCTCGCAAAAGGGGATTCATATTGAATGGGAGAAAGTGAATTCATCATGTCGGGAATAGCCACAGTCTCAGTGGAAGCTTCGAGTAAAATCTTAAAGGGGAATTAATAACGATCACATCTCAGGGAATAGATAATATAACACTGTGCATTGTTCACAGGCGGGTGGGTCGTAGCACCGCGGCCGGGGTTGCTCCACACAACCGTGGGGAGTGGCTGATGCAGGGCGTTCTCAATCTCACAGCGGTTCCACACCAGCCCGGTATTCAGCAGTAGAAAAATTCACATGGATGCTATGCTTCGGGCCGCCATAGGCCGCCGTCAGTGAATCAACTAGAGAGCGCTCGCAGCAGTGATTGTGGAGAAGGCAAAGATAAAAGGCACGCTGAAACAGTGCAAATCCATTTTGGCGCGCAATGTGTAATATGAATTAGGCAGCTCGTGAAGTCTGATGGCAGAAGGAAATTCGAAACATTTATGTATGCGCTGACTAGAATATTCATTTCATGTGTCCAAATTTTTTTATTGTGCGAAATTCGTTGTTTGTCAGGGGCCAAGCAATTCTGTGCAACAGATGGAAGTGTTGGTTCGCAGATCTTGCGCATCTTGCCTGAGGGCAGTGGTGTGCAACTGTTGTGGCGATATATGTTTCCCTGTGTCATAATCCACGTGTTCAGTTTAACAATAAAGGGTTATTCTTTAATGCTCATTATTCTCCATGCTTAATTATGTAGGTGACGTGCGAGCACAAAGGTGTACATTATATTTATTTGTGAAGGTTGCAAGCCCTCCTACGTTACGTGCTTGACCAGCGTTGTATCGTGACAATTTGATTGAATTTTATGCGATGTCAAAATATTTATTCCATTTGTCCTGGACATAAAACGTCCTCGAAGTTCCTGCTTTGTGGCCGCTTTTACTTGGTAACAACTGACTCATTGTCAGAATAAAAATATTCTAATGAGAAAGAGTTTTGTATCGCCCTCCCCTCCATCATCAGTGACATAATGAACGAATAAAAGCTTTATCCGTTGGTCCTTATAGTTTGAAACCAGGTATAGTTCTTCTTTTTTCTTTACTGAGTCAAGTCATCTTTGATCTCGAAGACGATGAGAAACAATGACGCCATGAAAAAGAACAACGAAAGCTCAAATCTATTACCTGAATTTTGTCACCCAAAATTTATTTCGTTCGATATCTTTTTTTTTTAAGTTAGATGGCTTAGAGCTGAACCGAAACGAGAATAGAATAAATTGTGGTACCCGAAACCAGCATTCGGAACTATTCTCAGGCTGCTTTCAAGTTCACTTGTCATTAGACACCAGTCACGCACAGGCACCAGAGTAGGAGTAAGAAAATATAAGAACACTAACATTTAAAGTTAACAACTTTTACGCTGAAGCCTTTTCACATTCTTTTTAACAGATCAAAATAATGTGCATCGGTTGAGCAAAACCTTTCAGACGGGGAATAAATAAATGGGAGGAGCCAACTTTTAAGTTTTCATTTAACCGTAGAAACGGTCTGGTTAACGGTTACGAAAGTTTTTAACTCAAAGCTGGACTGCTGGTGCCCGGTGAAAGTTCGTGCGACCCGACTTTTCCCGTGTAAAACGCGGAGAAATAAGCACACGGGTGCACCCCCGTCTGGGCCTGCTCCTCTCATGACTACCACCTGCAATAATAAAGTTTCATGAGCATGTTGTAGAGCACTTTGGAAGTTATCCACTCTGCAAAAGAATAATCGTTAAAAAGTTCTAAACAAAACCTAGCAAAATTTATAGAATAAAGAAGTTGAAAATTTTGACGAGTATAAACAAATCTGCTCCTATTGGAGGCGTAAGTCAAGAGATTAATATTTTAATGAATTAGAGCGCATTGCCTATACTTCAAAACTGAAGTTTTACTCTGCCTCAATCACCTTAACAAGTGCCTTTCGTTTAGGGCGACGTACCTAAGACAAAGCTGGGCAGTAGAGCTGTGCTGTGATACGGTGTGCTGCCGTCTCCAGGCTGCGTTGAGTGGCGAAGACGAGACGGGGGCCCCGGTCGGAGCTAGCTCACTCCAACACGATAGCGAAGCCGCTATACTAATCAAAATGATGATAATTATGGTTCCAAGGCACTTTTATTACTGGTCAACAGCCTCGTACAGAAACAAAATGTACCAAGTTAGGAGTGAGTATACTAGTACTAGTATTGCCCTTTAAGGTCGTTCTAGCATCTAGTTGATGCGCTGCCACCGGTGCTTGAAGCAGACACAAATCTTTGTCTTTTTCTTCAAGCATGAAGAAAGGCGGGAAAAACCAAGGTTCATCACCTGTTACGAAAGGCACATTGACATCAGTAGTTAAATAACTAACCAGTTATTTAAGAGCAAATTTGTGTTAGGACAGATTAGAACATTGGGTAGGGATGCATAGAAATTTTTATGCAAAATTTCTGAACATCGGATTCACAGAATGTTTGAGGGCTGGATTCAGGATATGGATGGCCCGAGCCCATTGTGCGCTGTTGAGCAGTGGCAGATCCAAGAATGTTTCAGGGGGAGCTATAGTGGCCCATATTGCAAACATCAAACATGCTACCGAAATTTTATCTTACAAAACGGAAAATTTTAGCAATGAAATAGCGTGCGATTGCTAACTTCCAGTGTTATGATACGTAATGCTTAAACAAGGAATTTTTTATTAAATTTATTTACGAGGAGGCTTGGAGTTGAAGTTATTAAAGCTATCATGAAAAATTTCAGTAGTGAAGTCAACAAAAAAGTAAATTCAGTTCAAATCAGAAAATGGATAAAGTTAAGGAAAGCCATCACAGTCTGGACATTTTTCTCAATTTTGCGGCGAAGTCGATGATGAAGTCACTGAGGTTCATTTCACGTAGTATATCGGACTCGAGGCCTATGAAAGCCTGATATACAAATCATTTCTGATGTCAATCATGAGTTACCAATTGATTTTGAATTTTGAGAGTGAGTGCTCGCTGGTGTATTTCGATATCATCCAAATTAAATATATTTTTACAGCTATCTCAATGTTTGGGAAAGTGTCACGCACACCCTCGTCCATGATAAGCGCGTACAGTAAAAGCTTAGCGCTGACACCTCTCAGTTCCTCGTCTGTGAATATATTGGCAAATGTAACGAACCTACATAGGTTATCAATAAATGGAATGTCCTTGTCATTTGGATAACACATGCCAAGTTGCTTTGCTCCGGCCTTAAGCTCGCCTGAGGGCAGTTCTTTCTCAGCTGAAACAACCATATTTGTTTGATCTCTATTTCTGTGCTTGCAAGTGCTGGCCAAGAGAAGCGATGAATTGGTCTATCAAATACAAGAAAGTTTCTTTCGTATAATTTTCAGAAGGGCTGAGCTGTTTTTCTTCCGCATAATCATAATTCAAGGGGTTTAGACGTCCATTGTGACGCTTGTAAAGATATGTCGAGCATTCTTCCACCCATGTTCTACTGAATCTGACAGATCTTCGCTTCGTCATTCAAAAGTGTCGAAGGAGTGACCACCTAATTTTTCAGGCTGATCAGCGATGGCATAGCCGTGTTTAAATGAAGGTTTGAGTACTGCAAATTTTTACCGGTAGCATCTACTCTTTGCTATAAATATTATTTCATAAGGAGATGTAGATATGTAAATACCAGTTTAAAGCTGACAGATCTGGATTATTAGTTCTTCTGCTTCCCAACGAGCACGACCTCTTTCTTGAATGTCATCAGTGCATCCTTAATATGCTGATACCTTCGTACCTTCGTTACGGCTGTCCTGCCAGACCAAATCATTGTTGTGACACGTTCGAAAATCAATGATGTATCATTATGTCTCAAAACCTCAGCAAAAGTTGATATAAATTCTTAAGAATTGTGCAAAAGACATACATGTTATCGAAGAAGTTGAAAAAAATGTGCAGCTCTACAGAGCAGAATTCTTCCACATAAGAAGTTGTAGATGATTATATAAATCCTCAATGCATTACAAACAGCTTCCCTGTTACAGCACCACTGATCTGTTTGATGATAAATACGTCAATAACCACTAACAAATTATCTGATCAACGGTAGCTTTCCGTCAAAAAACCATTGCACAAATCTGATGACGTCTATACAGCTATCAAATTACATATCAATCAGTCACTTATCTTTTATACTAAAATATTCGAAAAAGTATCGACAAATCAGCTCTCGACTCGCATGAATGAGTCACGCCTACTTTATTGAAATTAATATGCTTACATAAGGTGCACCAGAACTTAGGATGCTTTTCTAAATATCTCAGAAGAAAATATACAATGATATCGACCACGAAAATATAACTCTCCTACTGCCATTTGACCTTTCCAAAGCGTTCGACAGCGGCGTGCATAAGAGACAGTCAGAGACCTCTACAGAAAATCTACAACCTTACTGCTCACCAGACACGCAGTGGTTTGAACACATTGCCTAAAAACCCATAATGGTTTAAAAATTATATACTGAACCCCTCTCATGCAGTATGATTAAACAATAAAATGCCACCATTTAGGAAAAAAAATTTTGACGTTCTTCAAGGAAAACATCTTAGCCCGATTTTTTTCTAATTTCATTAATAATTTTCCCATCATGCCACCAAACACAAAATATCCATGTTTGCAAACGACCATGGCAATTTAGATAGCTGAATCACAAGATACTCAATTCAAATCAAAAAGCCTCCTTAATCAGCTTAAACTGCTGTGAAATCAAATTATAGTCCCAAACTAAACGCGATGAAAATACTACACAGCTATTTAATATACAGAGAGTTTATCGTGAAACCCCACATGCTTCAAAATTTCTCTATATCCTCCCTCTGTATTTTTATTCAATGGATTACTCACAATTACTTTTTACAGAATCATGGCGAACGTACGGACAATATTCAAGATGCAGTATAAGCAAACAAAGAGTACCAGCACTGCTGTGCGCGAACACTACCGATAATAATGATCAGAAATTCGTCCTCCCTTCATCAACGGACAAAGTCCCGCAATATCCTGTGTTTTAATTCATTTTTGGCAAGAAATAACGGATGAAAAAATATTAAACTGATTACGCTCCGCAAGCTCATTACGCTCAGCAGCCTTATCACGCTCAGCAGCCTCACTACGCTCAACAACCTCATAACGTTCAGCGTTGTCATTACGCTCAGCAGCCTCATTACGCTCATCAGCCTTATCATGCTCAGCAGCCTCACTACGCTCAGCAGCCTCATTACGCTCAGCAGCCTCACTACGCTCAGCAGCTTCATTACTCCATACCACGGGTGCTAAACTTGAGCTAATAAAACATCAAGGCTGCTTATTGTTCCAAAACTTGTTAAAAGATTAAATGCAGTATTTGTGTGGGCCAATGAAATATACACAAATCTGTTTCTCAGTAGAAATTTGTATCCTGATGAATAGAGTCATTTGATGTCACAATACACCCAGCACATCAACTAATTTGAGCTTCCGCAGTATGAACTTCATTTGAAGCTGCATTAGGGTGCGTGTTGGAGTGTGAGGCGTGCACGCTGGTAACGAGCGCCATAAAATTAGCTGGGCATTTATTGGCCTTTAGACGCACAAAATTGTTGGTATTCTTGTGAAAATACAAAATACAAGGCTAATAAGGGTGCTAAATTAACTCACTGTTTATCAATATGTTATATGTTAGCCTTAAAGTCGTGAAATTCATGTCTCTTATGATTTGTCTTGGGTGATTTTGATCTTGATTCTTGATTTTTTGATTCTTGATCCAGGTGGTACTTCAAACACTTCACGAACAAGTATGTCTTTATTTGACACAGAAGGAACAGGAACTTTATTTTTCTTTTTGTACAACATGGGTTAAAATCCGGTCATTAACAGGAACGCAGTAGTTGTCACCAAAATACTGTAGTATACGATTCCAGTTAACCGCTCACTCCACATAGTTTCCTCCGCACTCTGACTAGACGATAAATCCAGGAACAAGACCAGGCACACGTTCACGTAGTACCAACAAGAGGACAGTGTTATAGCCAGTACCATGGGAGCTACGTGTCAACCATACCATGGTGTCAACAGAAAGAGAGATCGCGTTCGAACGCTCGCCGATTACAGCTACGTATGACTCACAACGCCCTCTATGGTTCACTGTAGTTACTACACCACAATGTCTTCATTTTTGCAGCAATTTTATTTTAACAGAAACCAAACTTATGTAGGTTTGGAAATCCTGAATATTTGATGAACACTGTATAATTCAAAAAAGTTCCGGAATAGAAATCCGGAAAAATGTAAAAGCAAATTTGGAAGTAATTTTTTTAACAATTTTTAAACAATTTAAGCAATTTATTTAGGCTACCACAGGTGATACAGAGGTAGAATGTTTCTTAAGTCTAATACAATGGTCAAATTTGAGTATAGCTACCTGTGGGCCCGAATAAGTTCAACGACTTCTAGGGCATCCTACCATCACGTTATTCTAAGGTGTACAATAATGTTTAACCTAATTCACTTGACCTAGTTTCGCATTAGACTGATCAACGAGATAATGAACTCGATATTGATGTTTCATTTTACAATATAGGTCATATGGACTATATTTAACAATATATTCGATAACTATTCAAGAGCAGACTGAAAATCGGCGATATTACCCATAGCAAATTACATTATTAGGACCAGAATTGTGGGAGGCAGGATTTGACTTGGTGATCTTACAAGATTAGTATTCTGATGAGAAGTGAGACAAGATTTCTTTTGAATACCTTGTAAGAATTACTTTCACGGATCTCCACAGGTATTAAGTTCCAAGTTTTAGTTCCAATGAATAGGATACTGTGTTGCTACCGTGTCTTAGAATAATAAGGAAGCATGAATTTACTTCTATTTCGCGTTAAATGGTCGTGATGACCAGTTTGCGCAGTTAATAATTGTTTTAGGCTGTTGTCGCCATCATTAGTTAACGTTTTGTAAATGAAATTGCAGATGGAGATTTTGTAGAGATCCGAGAGTTTAAGTATTTGTAAATTTTTTAATGAATCATTTGTGTGAGCATTATATTCTAGGTTCTTCACCGCTCTGACGGCTCTTGTTTGCAGAGTAAAAATTATATTGGTTTTATTTTTATCAGTTCCGTGCCATGCTTCTATTCCGTATTGCAAGTATGGTGAAATAAGCGTTTGGTAGAGCATTTGCAACGCTGTTTAAGGCAGAAAATTTTTCATTTTATTTAGGATTCCGATGGATTTTGATAGTTTAGAACTAGTATGAGCGATGTGCTCTTTGAAGGTCAGATGTTTATCTATTATGATGCCCAGAAATTTACATGAGTTGGTTTCTTCGATTTCACCTTCGCCAATTTTAATGCGTGGGATAGATATGTTTTTTCTTGTATGAGAATGTAATATAATTTTTTTTATCGATATTAAGGCTTATTTTATTAGCTTTAAGCCACAATGAAACCTTATGGAGTTCATTATTTATACTCTCCGCCATCATAGCGGGATTTTGGTTCGGAAGGACCGCTGAAAGCGTACTGTCATCGGCAAAAAGTATGAATTTGAAAAATGATCCGGATTTATTAATATCATTGATAAAAATCAGAAATAGGAGAGGCCCAAGAACAGATCCTTGTGGAACTCCATGGGTTATTGTCTGTGGGTCCGATTTTGCGTCATTAATGACAACGTATTGCTTCCGATTTGTTAGGTATGATCTGAACCAATCATGGGCAACCCCACGAATGTCATAACAGTGTAGTTTCGAGAGTAATATGTTATGGTCCACACAATCGAATGCTTTTCGAAAATCAAGAAATACAGAGAAGACAGGCTTTCCGTTATCTATATGAGAAAAAAGGAATTGTAAATGATTTAATATTGCCTGTGTTGTTGATGTTTTACAACGAAAGCCGTATTGTTTTTCAAAGAGAAATGATTTTTGTTCAAAATAAGAGTACACTTTTTTATACACAATTTTCTCGAATACCTTGCTAATAATTGGTAACACGGAGATAGGTCTATAATTGTTTACACAGGGTTTTTCACCATTTTTAAAGATAGGGGTTACTCTAGCAACTTTGAGGGAGTTCGGGAAAGTTCCTAATATGAGAGACTGGTTAATAATATTGGATATCAGCGGGGCTACAATATCGGCAATAATTTTCAAGTACTTTAGTCGAAAACGTTCGTAACCCACTCGATTTATTTTTCATGTTGTTTATGCACGCAATTACATCGGAGGAGTTTGTAGGCGTAAAGAAAAAGGAGTTGTGTTCTCGAATATGATCCATAAATTCCAGGTGATCAGTAGGTTCACTTGAAAAACCATCAGCTATAGTTTTCCCTACGTTTACGAAGAAGACGTTAAAGAGATTAGCAATTTCTTTCTTCTCATGGTATTTTACATTATCGTGAATAACATATTCAATTTTCTTTTTATCGGCGTTATTCGGTTTACACCAAGACTTAAGGAGGCGCCAAGTCTTTTTAACGTGAGCTTTGAATTGAGTAAACTTGAGCGGAAAGTAGATCTTTTTTTATAATCTTATCTGGTTTATCACATAGTTTCTGAATCGGTTATATGTTTCTCTAGATATTCGACTTCGCAAAGGAGGGCTAGGTACGCTGACGTTTCTTTATATTTATCACGATGTCTCTAGTAATCCAGGGCTTTTGTTTATTTTTCGGGGTACTGTACGAGTTACAATTGGGCAACACTGATTGTATGCGGTCATTATAGTTTCAGTCAACTTTACTACTGCTTCATCAATGCTCGTTGCATTATTGTTTTGTTGAGCGATGTGCAATTTTGGCATTGATTCTTCTAGAACGGTGATCATTTTTTCTAAATTTGATTCGTTTATTTAACGATATGAGTAAGTTTCAGCCCGTGGCTGGTGCAAGCAATATAGAAACTTGGTGCAAGCAATATAGACATTTTTCTTAATAAGAAAAACTGGAAAGTGATCTGATAAGTCAGAAGTAATTATTCCACCAAGAAAATCAGTTGGGTCGGTCATAAAGTTATTGTCAAGCAGCGTAGCACATTCTGAGGTTATTCGTGTAGGCTTTGTGATGATCGGAAGGAAAGATTTAGAATGAAATGCATTTAGGAAATTAGAGATTGGTTCATAGCTCTCATGTTTCAGTAAACCATTATTGAAGTCACCGCATATTATTATGTCATTGTAGAAGGACCTGTTGAACTGAGAAATGATACGATTAAGTTCATTAAGGATGGATATAGGACAGGCTGTAGGAGGCCTATACACTGTTCCAAGCACAATGCGTTTGCCATCTCTAGACAGTTCTACGAATAGTGATTCTATATGATCCTAATTCATTGTTGCACTTGCTATGATTCTCGAATCTGTGCTCTTAGAAATGTATGTACTGATGCCCTCGCCTCGTTTGTTTTTTCGTAGCGAATGGTAACTATGATAATTTTCAAATTTAATCATGTCTTTGGTCGAGTCATCTAGCCAGCTTTCGGTGAAGCTAATCACGCCTTGGTCATACTTAATCAGTAATAGTACAATGTATCTCTTCCAATTTTGGATAGAGTGACCTTCAGCTCCAACACAGTAGCGAAAAATCCTGCCGAGTTATTCGTATAATTCCGTTGAATTTTGATATTTTAGTATATTTGCAGTTGTCAGAGTCGTTTAGGTTTGGAAATATTCTGCTCAAATGATTGAGATCTGGGTCGATTTCAGCTAATATATCAGCGTGATCAGTCATTTAAAATTAGTAAACAGTAGGCAGTAAGTACTATTATATAGCTTAAAACGAAGTATGGAGTCATGATTAAAAATATATTCCTGTCTAAAAACTAGCTTAGAAAGTAGAGAAAAGAGTAAAAAAATCAAGCGCGATTTTGTGAGTACACACAATACTCAGCCCATGAACGAATAATATCGGAGTTCAATATACAATATTGATGCGTACACATTGCTGAAGGCGTTGTTACAAAGTTCACATACAGCAGGCAATAAGTTTCGAAAATTTTAGCGGCAATGATATATCTAATCAGCTAACATGGTTTACACATAATAATATTTTTATTGGTAAAAATTACATACAATTTATGAGGAAAAGCGAACAAGGTGGATATCAATATTCCATTATAACATTGGTAGGTACAAATTGCTGATGGTATTGTTGCAAGTTCGCATACAGCTGTCATAAATGTTCATATATGTCATACAATTGTCAAAATTGAGGTGAAACTGACGTATTTATCTTTTGAAGGTTGGAACTGATTCATGACATGAAGTTATGCAGTTTGAAGTTTTAGTGTAAAGTTATAGAATTTTAGGCGTTAGTGACATACGGGTGTATAATTTGACATGGTTACATGTTTTGATACCTAATTGAGGTTATCACCCAAGACCTGTTTCGATGAGATGTCCAGTTGCAGCATCAGGTATTGGTCGAGCTCTTCTGGCGTGTTAACCTGACGTCTTGAATCCGTTTGTCCAGGGGTGGAAGCGAAGATGTATCCGTCCTGGGTCCTCGGGATTCCAATTTTCTCCTTGTATTTTTTTCTGGCTACTCTCAAGGTGTACATGATCTTGGCTCGGAAGGTATTAGATATTCATTTATGAAGAACTTTGGTTTATTTATTCTCCGGGCGGAGAGATTATCTTAAGTAATTGCCTGAGAAATTGGTTTTCATTTCATTTTACGGATGTCACTATATAAAAAGCGTTACCACGAAGGCGTTTTAGTACGCTACGCAAAAAAATGTTTCATTCTCTAGCGGGTGGAGAGTACGACAGATAGATGTAGCTATAAATTCCTCAGAGGCCCGCACCTTAAGGAAGTGCGCTGTCAACCAACGAGTGTATCCTGATGAAGGTCAGTGTATCCCGACCGATGCTTCACAACCCTGAACGAATATTTTTCTAAGTCAAGGAAACACAATGTAGTGGCTTTGTTTTTAACAAAATGCTGCAAAATCAATGCGGAAAGAATAAACCATCAAAAATACATCACTCCATTGAAATTACTGAAGAAGGTGAATAAAATTTACTGGTTTGGTCCTGTGCTTTTAGAAATAATCTAATTCTGTTTAAAGCTTTCGAAATGAACGACTGAGAAGACTACAGCTGCATGATAGCGTTGTTCGCGGATTTATTCTTGAAGCTCGAAGCATTCTATCGAGAGAAAGGTAAATGTTCGATTACATTATATATTATTTTCCACTCGATTAAAAGATACAACTCTGTACTTTTTATCAACCTCGTAATTATCCAAACAGATTTATACACTCATGAGCTATGTAACGTTCACATCTCATAAAGATTATTTAATTTTCACCGTGGAAGGAACAATTTCTATTGCACCACATTCATGAATGCTTGGACTTTACTTTCACCTTTGCTTTGTTAATTGATCAAGGCAAAACGAGAATAAGACCGAACTATGGATCATAATTGACAAATAAATGTGTTGCGCAGTGCCGCCGTCATTTTGACGTCAGTTGTCGCCGAGCCAAACGAACCGACGACATGCAGAAGACAATATATGCTACCTACGACAGGTAAGATTGCCGTAGCTCACATCAAATTGACACGACATGCTCACTGTCGCTGAAATCGAGCTCTTGTCACGGCCTTTGAGTTCATTTCGTCAAGAGGGGAACTCTCACTCCCATCCTCATGTGCCGAAAATTGCTTCCGCTTAGTGTGATGCCAAACAAGAAAACGAACCTCAATTTGAACGTACAGTGAACGTTTAAAATATCGAGTGTCCGTGTTGAAACGCATCGCTCATTGAACTCCTGTATAGTCCACGAAGCCCTGCTGATAAGTTGTAATTCACGGTGTGGGCGATCACAAGTAGTTGGAGAAAATTATAATATAACGATAAAAATAGATAATTATAAACTCTTTTCTAGTTGTACCATTCAGTCTTTACGGCATCCAATTCACACTTATTTGCGACGATTTAAAATGCTGTGCGTGAGAGGTGTACACATGAGCCAAAATTGCAATTTTCATCGTTTTTTGAGATGCATGAGCATTCATAACATCAGCACGTCTCAGTACAAATGCCTCGTACTTCCCCAGGCCGACTCATAGAAATTGTGACGTCACAGTCGTAGTAAATTTACAGCTTTTAAAATGATTCGTAGGCACGAAATTATGTTTTCTTCATTGTAAAGAACCCAGCTGACTAGGCTTTGAAATGTCTTTTCATGGTGCATTTTTGTCAAATCAATGAATAGAAGAATCAATTTTCTATACCTAGCTGTTTCCCACACCACACGAAATAGAAGTGTAAAGGAGTTTTTCAGGGCTCGGTGTTGGAAACTATAAAAAAGACAACTTTTTTGGAAGCAATTATGGAAGTTGTTCTCACTGTGAATAATCCAAAGCAGGCCTTGATTAAACATAACTCCGAGCAGAATCGAAAAATTCTATTCTATATTCAATGTTGTGGTCAGGGCAGTATGTGTAACTCAACGCATTCAAGGTTTCCTTAATCAAATAATAATCTTTTCCTGAAACCTTGTAAACTGGGTTTGCGTTTGGCGTTATTTTAATAGTGACATTAGAGACACATAAATTTAGAATAATCATAGCACCAACCATCAGCAGCATTGGAAGTTTTAGCAAAAACTAAACAAATGAAACACTTTTAAGAATGAGCATCCTCTCCCGTCATTTCAAAAATGGCGCTCATAGCAAAAGACCGATATCTGGACTCATATCGTGTATGAAGTAAAATCTCTGCAATATCAGTAACCGATGCTTACAAATACACTTCAGTTTGGGCTTAAATGAGCAGATGTTATATTATGGCATCGGAATTACGAGTTTCTTTGATGCTGACTCAACTGCTTTTGAACGGCTTATTACATTTCTGGAAGCAAACGTCCACTAGATTACATTTAAAGTCGTACTTTTACAATAAAAACAATTACAAAAACTGAGAATTTATTTCTATGGACACTAATTGTAGTGATGCAGTTCCGTATACTTACAGTGCAGCTCCAAGCCCACAAACTCAGCTCGAATTCCACAAGTCCTGACCTATATATATAGTCTCTGCTGCAATGACAAAGGAAAAATTAACTCGTTATTATACATGAATCAAATCTAGAATAATTCTAACAACGCCATTGAAGAGCGCACTCCCAATGTTTATAATAACCTGCGAATACGGTCGTTCACTCAGTTGCGACCCATGAGCTGTCAATAGACGGTTCGGCTTCCTTGGCAGTCATTGCTATCTGCGTGTTTCTCTGGACGTGGGATGATCGAGAGAAGCAAGGGAGAGTCTGCAATTAAAAAGGCTTCAAAAGTAATTTAAACTCTCTTGAAGGCACTAGGTCTTCCACATTCAGCTATGCTAACTTTGCTCAGAAAGTTTTGCAGTTTTCCTCTCGGCAAAACGTGGCATTCAACCAATTCTAGGAGAAAAACAATCTAAAATTTAGAGCTTTCAGGAATAGCGCTTGATGTTTTACTGTATTTTGTCACCACTTCCTGTTTCAAATAATTTGGTTGTCCTTTCAAAACTAGTAGAAGCTGTATCATTTGAACATATTTTCTCAACAGTTTCGTAAAATGCTGATTTTAGACGAACGACTTCCTAAATTATACATTCCATTTAACATTCTCGTATTCCAAAATTATTCGAGCTCTTGAAATTTAACTTAGGTGAAAGAAGAATGTATCAGCATGCATGAAAGTTTCACACAACTGTTCAATTTTGAGAATTTTTTTAAACATTAAAACAGTCTGTTATTCCTCAACGATCGATTGATTCTGGAGTACACACAAATCAAAAACTGCGTAACGTTAGTTGAAAACCACACAAAGTCACCTGATAATATCGTTATAATATATTTACGCGGCCATGTCAGTTTCAATGAACGGGATTTGATTGAAAATATTTTGAAAAAATGAAGGTTTGAATTAGCAAACTGCGTTTTTCAGTTATAAATAATGAAGAAAATATGTGTGTTCAAGTAAGGGAAAAACTTGTTGACATGAGCGGGATTTTTTCATAGTTAAAAAACGCAGACAGGCACTAGCATACCAAAATAGACCTGATTAAATAATTACTCTAAATATCGGTAAATGACGTGAATATCTTAATTCTTTGAATTTAATTCTTCTCAGCAAAAATTCAGTATCTATTTATTTTCTAAGCTTTGTGATAATTTCAAGTAGCTAAATATTTACATGCTTTGGTGCATAAATTTTTTATGTTCAGCTATGCATGGGTAGACTGCAGCCATGCCACATCCCGGACTAAATCGCTTTCATTCACCACATTTGCTGAAGTTACCAATATATGTGTTTTTTCCAAGACGTTGTCTCTTGAAGTACTTTATAAATACTTCCTGGACCTAATTTTCTTTAATTTTAAAAATGACGTGACATTACACGTCTCTCTTCTTCCTTACTATAATTGTTTTTAATACCATCTTCCATCAATTATTTTCAATAACCTTCAAAGATTCACGGCAGCAAATGTTGTACACGAAGTGCAATGTTATGCAAAACTTTTGTGATCACTTCCAACGCTCGAATTTTATTTTCACTATTCTATTTCAGCACGTTCACAAAATGAGGCTTTATATGTATTATCTACTCAAAACTGATTTCGTCATATCAAATATTATTTCTCATTTATTAGTTAACTAATTTCCTTCCAGTTTTACTGCTGATATTCTTCCATTACCAGCAAGTGCTTTTTATACAACTGATTTTAAAATCGGCATCTAACTGAATATTTCGTTCATGGAATACTTGAAGCCTCGTTTGTCTCATCGTCGACTTCATTTTCACGAGCACGACTGCACGACTGAATTATGTTCAGAAAATGCTTCGCTGCGACTCTAGAATATGAATTTTAATAACGACTCTGTGATGCAATTGCTGACTTGGACAATATTTCTAAACTGTGTGTATGATATTATACTACATTAGCAGTACCAGCTAAGATTTTTTATGTATTATATTCAAGTAATTGCTTTTTACAAAATCATGGCGAACATACGGACAATATTCAAGATGCAGTATGAGCAAACAAAGAGTGCCAGCACTGCTGTGCGCGAACACTACCGATAATAATGATCAGCAATTCGTCCTCCCTTCATCAACGGACAAAGTCCCGTGATATCCTGTGTTTTAATTCATTTTTGGCAAGAAATAACGGATGAAAAAATATGAAACTGATAACACTTTGTTTTCTGCATTATATCAAGTAACAGTAATTCAAGTTGGAATAATTTTCGTGTTCATTTATCTAACCAATTTGAAAAATTTAACCTTGAAGGATTTATTTTCCGTTCATGTTCGTGAATTCAATTTTGTATTTGAGCAAAAAAAATTTACATTTGTTTTAGCGGTTTTAATTGCACTTTGTCCCATATTTTTTAAATCTCTTTTGAACCAAATGTTGATTTTTCCTTAAATATTGATTGAAGTCTAATCCAAAGATTAGTATTTTTACACTGCTATCAGTTGTACAAACGCATGCTATCACTTTTTTTAGGTTTCATGTTAACTTTAATTGTATGAGAATTTCTCGCAGCGACCTCTGTCGACTTCTTTCTCAGATCAGTTAAGTGCATAGTTTTGCCTTATATTCTGTGAGTCGCCAAAAGAATCCTATATTTTAGACTGTGTATCATCAAGTCATGAAGTGTAACTTTTGATTTTATAGAATGGCATGGTCCAAATCGTCTCATTACAAAGCTTCACTTATGAATGTATCAAAAATGTCCCTATGGTATCAAAAATGTTCCTTGATTGTATCATGATTCTTACACAAGTCTACCTGTAATCATTAAAAGGTCTTTATATATCGCCTCTAAACCTCGTAGATATAAGTATTAAAATCTCTCAAAGCATTTTGTGAAAAGCGCCATCAGTCCACTGCTCCCCTTAACTTTTCCTACGTATTGCTGATCAAGTAAGCAAGAAATGCGAAGATTATTTTTGGGGCGCCATGCAAAAGCCTTTTTTTCACACTGCTGGATGTTGCTATGTCGTATTTAATGTCTCAATTTTTGAGAAATATTGCAGGCCACTTCATGGTTCTCTACTTGATTCTAACTCTTATCAGATTTTGACCAAACTCTCAAGAAATATCGAGATACTCTCGCAACCCTTCGTGTACTGACGGTAGCTCCTGTGTCACAACGACAGCGCTTTCATTTCAGGGCAAAGTTAAGAATTTAAAATTAATTTACCAGTGGAGAAGGATTTTGAAATCAATACATAAAAAATTTAGAGTAATTACAAGCGTTCATGAAAATACTTTCTAAAACATTCCATAGGCCATTTAGGTTTAATTTGTTGTTGGTTTCAGCTGAGTTTAAGCCACAGGATTCTAAACTTATTAAACAACTCTTTTTACTTTACCTGATATAAGTTTATTTTTAAAATTCAATTTATTTACATTAAGTCATGGTAAACAATCAGTTCAGGAAATAAAATTCATGAATATTTGTTGGCACTGGAAATAATTTTCTTTCTCAGTTCTCATGTCCACAGAGTATAATTTTTAATATCTCTGCAAATCGAAATTATTTAATTGAAAATATATAAGCAGACTCCTCTAAAGGACAAAAAGACAAGTGTTGGAACAACTTTGTGCATGTTTTTGGGTATTGCGAACTTTTTCTCTGAATTTTTCTCCTGCTAACCAAGCTTCGGAGCACAATGAGTTGAGCCCATTCTAAATATCTTTTTTTAACAAACGAGACCATCACATCGCACTGAAAATGGTTATTTAACATAAATAAATGTGTCCTAAATGGCTTCAATGGCTAATATTGTGTGTAGTGATGGACTCCAAAATGTTGTTTCTATAATACCCCAGTAATTTTCTACGCCTCACTCATATGTAACGAAAGCACGTGTTGACGCCCTGTGGCATTACTGACGAAAGTCCTGCAGTGATGTGGCAGTTACCTGTACAGTACAAGAGAAACTTAAAGAAGTATTTGATGCAAGTACAATGTAATAATCTTAAGCATAAGTCTTATACATTATGATTTCGAAAGCAACTCTAATATCACGTAAGAATACAGAATATTTGCGGAGTGTATTGGGAAAATGCTGCATCGAGCCATAACAACAGCATCACCTGTTCATCGTTAACGTCTGTCCTCATGAAAGGAATGAAACCCGTATTTGCACAAAAAATCTTTGCTCCCCAGTTTTTCGGACGTCGTTATAAGAGCCCGTAGCTCTCGCGCAGAGCCAGCCGTTATCACAGAATTGGTTGCATATCCTTTTGAAAAGTAGGCCCTTTGAAGTCATTTCCTTGAGAAAGACCAGACCTGCTCTGAATACGAGCTATAGCGAGCTTGTGTAGCATCAAAAGGCCTTACGACCCAGTGCTTAGCATCACCTCCTCCATTATAGAGCGCTTCTTGCTCAGGCATCTCATTGGTGTCGAGGAGAATATGAGCAGAGCTACATCACTAGTGCGTCGTTGTATCATGAACACGGCTTTACGAGAGCTCTCCCGGTAATTGGCACGCTCTTAGCAGTGCGATTGCTGGCGGCAATTGTAAGGGCGCTGGCGAGGAAATAATGCGTTACAGTGTGTCCTGTGAGAGGCCACCGCTGTCAAGTGTCTCTTCAGTCTCGCACGCATCCGCTCCTAATTTAGGGCAGGCCTCGCTCCAACGGCCATGCGTAGTCGGCCGATGCGTCGTAGAAATGTACATGATGACATTTGCGTTTGTATCCAAATCAAGTTTAATGATATTTGACTCTCATGACAGTTGTCGAGCTGTAGGAATGGTCTTGCTCGCTGTCTGAAATGATCTGATTTGTACGGCACTGTTTGAAACGAGCGAAAGCTGTCAGAAGCTGTGTAAAAACGTGTTTCTGACTGCATTATTGCCTGACGCAGCAGCCGGTGACTAATTTCATTGTTTTCCCATTACCTATGATTTCCACTGTGAACGCCATGGTGATCACTTTTACAATGATTTCATCGCTTTCATACACACCTGGTCATTGCTTTCCAGGCTTTTATTTCAATTGTTTATTTTGCCTTCCCAAATTTATCGTAAGTCAAAATATTTAGCCATCGAAGAATATTAATTTCTTCATCATTGCATCACGCATGTCCTGTGGCACACGCAGGTCGATACGTGGACTGCTCATCTGACGCTGTAAACAAGGTAGAACAGGACATCGATGCGTTCAACATCTTCTGTACGGGTAATTCTATTGTTATTTATTGAGCTATAAGCTGTTATAAAAATACGTCGATGGTTTGATACCTTCAATAATTTATGCAAGAACAAAATATTAATATGAATTATTTTTATTTGTCTCAGGAATTTTTTACGTCTCAGGGCTTCCATAAGCCTATTAGTCCTACATAATATAGTATACACTGTATAAATATAAGCCTCAATTTCACAATGCCAGCATAACTAGCATGAATCCAAGATGTAATTAGGAAACAGTTAAGCCACGATTGAACATGTTTTTGGGCAACATAAAGTAAACTCAATTTGAAAAACATGTATATGTGGTTGTCTAACTTCTCAACAGGAGCTTGATTGGGGCGCTCAACTTTTTTCCGGGTTTGCAAATCGTTCCGTGTTTTCCAGTGCATTAGTAAAAAAACGGTAAGAATTTAAATCCTTTTTAGGTCTGTCTTTGCTGTTGGCCTGCAACGAGTATTTTACTCTTGAAGCAGAGAATGGCAGCTTATACATAAAAGGTGTTCTTGTTCCTTGGATCACATTGTATCCTATTATGAGTCTCCACTTAAAGCATTACTTTTATTATTTTCTCAACAAAGTTCTTTGATTGACGTGCGATTTTCTATTCATGAAATACAATGTTTTTTACGTTTTGATGCGTAAAAAGAATTATCAATCGAGCACAACAGGGCTAATCATATCTAAAGAGCAGCCTTCAAAAAAGTAAACGAATGTACATGCATATTTTAGGGCGGTTCAGAATCAGTGCTCTTGACTGTGATCAGCTGAAAGTTTTTTTTACATCCTGAAGTTTTCGCCTGCTCGATCATGTCACATCGGCGATACGTCCTTGATTTTTATCTGGGTAGCGATTCCCCGAGTCTTTTGGCGTCGTGTGTTTCTCGAGGTTGGTATGTCTAATCATTTTTATGTTACTCAACGAGAACTCCATTGTTGCATTTTTGGAGGGACAAATTTTTGGTTATACGTTGCTTCCGTTAAGTTACACACAATGATAGTATTTTCTCTTAGTGCCATTGTGTGTACTAGTTCAATTATTTGTGCTCTTGCGGGCACCTGACCGGCCGTCCGTAATGCTAGTGATCAAATGAAGCATACGTCTCTCTTCGCTTCCAGTCATTGCGCTAAGCTGACATTGCTGAGCACTGAATCGGTTCATCAGAATATTATAACCACCTTCAGAACTCTTCTATCACCCGCCATTCACTTATGATGCTCGATCGTATCACGCTAAGCGAGCCGCCGGTCGCTGGCGATACCAAACCTTTTTTAATGTTTACTTAAAGCTGTCCACACTCCCACACCTATAGTATATATAGTATACACTGCGTGTTCTGTTTAGCGAAAGCCCGATTCTACTGTTTTAGCGAAACCACTTAGTAAGAAAAACATTGTGGCTCGTGAAGATACGCTTAAGGCATCTCTAAGGAACTGACTC
The DNA here is from genome assembly GCA_030386875.1 of Morinoia aosen. Taxonomy (NCBI): domain Eukaryota; kingdom Metazoa; phylum Arthropoda; class Malacostraca; order Amphipoda; family Talitridae; genus Morinoia; species Morinoia aosen. Next base: position 49,431,038 of record CM059575.1, read on the forward strand.
TGACGCTTTTCAGTGAGCTATGGAGCCCTTATTGACTTCTGATATGACGTCAAGTGTCTTCAAATTATTTTTTACCATCAAGGCATCATCATTTGCCGTAACCCAACCTACTTTTTTCTTCATTTTCTCGCTCATGTCAAATAGCTTTTTTTGTCAGCATTTATTTTCATGACTAGCGGTTTCAGTTCCTTTTCATCAATTTATTCAGAGATATTTTATTTTCTAACAAATTTGAGGGATTTAAATAATATCAAATGATTATATTTCACGAAAAATAAAATCAGTAAAGTGTGATTCACATATCCAAAATATTAAATAATTAGTTGAAATATCATTGGAATCCAATTAGCGTAATTTGAGATCAACATAGCTCGAGTGATCAACATAGCTCGACCAAATAATAGGTTACGTGAAATCAATAATATTTTAATATCGGTCAGCATTTCTTCAACAAATCTAAAGAAGAAATACATGTAAAACGTTAAAGTAGAACGTTACCAGTACAATCAATGAATACCCATTTGAATGAACGAGGCCAATAAAGCACGCAAATACGGAACAAAAGGGCAACTGCAAATATACTCAAGCGATGACGATGATTACTGGTTGCGGTTAATGTTAGATTGATAAATTAAAAGTAACTGTAATTTTCACAGCTGCAGAAATACTTCATCTGTAAGGAGAACAGTAAGGTCAGGATGTCGACTGAGTCAAAAATGCTCAAATCTAATATTGGCACCTCAAAAACCGAGCAGAGGCCTTTTACTCAAGAAACATCGTTCCAGAATGAACACCATCTAACTCTAACAAATCTTCACATAGAACATTCATGGGAAATACCGTCTCTGGAGACCGATACTTTGAAAAAGGCATTGATCCAAAACAGAACCCAGTTGAAAATCAGTGCAGTTTTTTTGGCAGTTCCCTGACGTTTTTGGCAGAGGTTAGTGGCGTCGCAGCGCAGTGGCAGTGCAGTGCAGCGGTCGCTACGTCCGCTTTAGGGCAGACTATCTCTGCCGAGGCTGTCGGCGGCACTCGCGAGAACGTCTGCTTAGAACTGCTCTACGTTTTTATGCGGCCTGCATAATTTTGAAATCCTTGTACCATTTAAAAATCGGCTGTCAACAATAGATAATTGCAAATAACAAATTAAATCTCAGGACTATTCCTGATTCGCCGATCTACGACATATCTTTCTTCAAGAGAAAACTTCGTAACAAAAGTTTTCCCAACTTAGGTCCAGCCAAGAACTTCATTCGATGGAGTCACATTGAACTCACCCGCTAACATATGGAGTTCAGGGACACATTTAACCATCCTGTTAGCGTGTTTACGCACGAATTACCTTTACCGCCCGCTTCAATTGAGTTTAACAAATACAGTAATTTATTTCTTTTTGCAAAAATAAAGCGTACGAACATAAACAATTGCATAACACAACAAAAACACGTAAAACAACGTGTAAAATATTCGTGCTATTTTGCTAGGTAATCAGGCTAATTTTGGGATGTTGAAATATAATACAAATAAAATTTGAGGGCTAACTGAAATAAATGTACGGCGCGCCATAGGTGGAAGCCCTTCTGTCACTACCTGTTTTCGACCGAGGCATATACTGCTGCGAACGACGAAGGCCAACAGAGAAATATCTGCTTCAATTCGACTGTAGACAATTACTGCTGAGGCCTGCCAAAAAACGCTATTCGAATTGACTCCCATGCATTTTGTCTGCGGTGAACTGCTGTAATTCGTCTTAAAACTACGATCACTGCGAAAAACTGGCAAAATTCTCCCGCGCAACTGCGCTAATTTTCAACTGGGTATTTTTGTTGTGATTTTGATCAACCTACGAGATGATAATTTTTCTATTGCATCTATATATATGCATGAATTTAATTTGAACATCATCGTCTTCTCGCGGCCTCTTTAAGCTTCATCTTGTACAATAACTAGCTAAGTATATGGGGTTGTATTGTTCGCTGTGGATGGAGCACAGTCTTTTTCTCCATCACATTCCTCGTCTCCAAGAGAGTCTGATTGTAGTTGATTTAGTTTTCAAACCAGACATGGGCGGCTTGTAGTTGGATAAATATGCCTCCGTATCGGTCCAGTATTTTGACTTCAATAACTTGCATTTATAATGTCAGAGCCATATGGTGTTCGTCGACAGTCTATTTTCTTGCTCAATGACGCTTTATTCCACCAGTAAATTACGCGCGAATTTATGAGTTAAATGTAAAACACATATTACACTTCAGTGGCAGCGATTACATTCGACTTTCTGTGTTTATCTCTATTAAATGTTTTTCAAATGTACGGAAGAATGATCGAGTCAAGATATGTGTCCGCTTCGAAGCCTCATTTAGGCGTTTCAGAAGAAGCGAGCTGTCATTTAATTTTTGTGGCTAGACACCGAAAGGATTTTTCGATCCCCCCCTCGCCGGTATTTTCACAAGTAAAAAAGTTCGATTTGGGATTTATTACTAAATGCACGAAATATGGATAAACATGCAAATTTTCTTCAAGCTTCTCCGCGCAGGAGTTTGAGAGTTAATGAAGAGAAGGAAGTTTTCATACTTTTGAGAGATGGTTAAATTTTATGCAATATAGTTAAAAACTTAAATGTTCAGACATTCCACAAGCTTGCTATAAGGTTACTTTTTTGATTTGATTAAAATGTTCAAGGACAAAGATAGGGACTTCAATTTTATCGCACCTTCATTTTCAAAAATAAAATAATTATTCAAAAGTATGTTCGTTGCTATATAGTACTAAAGCAAAATAACACGATTAGCGCTAACCTAAAAACATATCTGAGACTAAGTACAGGAAGATGCGAACAATAATGTACTACTTCCTTTTCAGTGGTATGAGTGGGTATCATCTTACTGACTCAATAACATTTTTAAACAAATCATACATTTGTTTGAAGAACAGTTATAATTTCGAAAAATGAAATACAATTAGACATAAATGCACTCATTAGAAATTGGTGGAGCCAGCTCATTACTTTACAAGCACAGAATATTTTTCTCTATATTTCCTTTAAAAAATGAGCATTTTACGTAAAATCGCCTTCAAATCCTGTAAAAATTATTTTATCGCTGAGTAATACGAAAGCGTACAATAAAACCTAAATCATAGATACATTAATGAAACATCCTTACAAATGACCTTTCTGGGCAAGACCGCGGTCAAACACCTATTCTATGCATGTATGGAATAATGTTTCCTAGCAACTTACCCAAAGCCTCCAATAAGTATTGACATCTCAGCCTCGAAAACCATGTTATACAACTCCAACCCCGTCAAGGCTACGCCGAATTTTTTCTCTATTACCATGGGAGGTGCACTACAATTATACATAAAAATAAATGGGTTTGTGCTCCAAACTTAAATCCTGTGTTCAAGATAATAAATAATTTGAAGTTTTCTTAAGGTTCGCATATCAAATTTGGAGTCTAGTAGCAGACGTGTTCTCACCGATTTCTAATTTTAAAAGCATTGCTTCATGCAACTCACGCGTGTGTACGTGTGATTACTGTTTCTCGCCAGGTTGTTTACAGAATATTTTAGTGAACGAGTTTTTGAAGCCCCTAAATGTCTACCAGCTGCACAGACACTTTTAAAGTTTTCCTGGCACCGAAAGACACTTTTCTAGACACATAATGAAAGTTTCATCTAAAGATCAGGACGCGCAGTTCAAGTGCCCCGATAACATTGGTGCTGAGGGTCTCTCTTCTGTCCTCTTCTTTGACCTTTTCGACGTACAATGTCTGGGGCTCCTGTGGGAACAGTTTTGGGACTACCACCATCTTATGCAAGATGTGAACAAATGAACGATTCAAGCTTTGACACTTTGTAGAGACACGCAAAACAAACATTGTTTCATGAATACTCTTATAAATATTCCAAAACTCCTCAGTTTTTAAGATACTGAAATTAAAAGTTTTACATATCGCGCTCGGTTTGTAACATTTTGATGTTTCTACAGCCTAAATATCACGTTAAATGTTACCTTCAAACCTGGCAACGCTCAAGTGCTTGGTGTTCACGAATCAGTTTACACTACAACATAATGATGACACCATGGCCCGTTTATCAAAAGAAAAAATGGCGTAAATTCTTATGGCTAATGGTGCAGCGAACGGCAGGGCTAAAGTTGTAGCTGGTTGTATCGGGATGGTTGTCTCAATCGATATTTGTCTGGACATCGCATGTTTACAAACAATCATGATCGTACGCGAATACGGAAGCTTCAATATGAGCAGGAAAGGTCATGGTCGGCCCATGGTGTTACGTAATGCAGTCGAAAACAGCGTGCTGCAATACATCCGTGACACGCCTCACGCAAACACTCGAGCTGCAGCACGTGACTTGGGAATACTAAACAACCTTGATATTTGGTTTGCTCTTAATAACAGCAAGTTACATCTTTACCAATTTCAGAAAGTTCAGGTTCTGTTCCCAACTAACTACATCACAGTTGGCACAGTTAGCACGCTTGTGCCTGAGTCAAGAACAGGACTCTGAAAATTTCTTCATGCTGGCACACTTCTCCGACAAAGTCGCTTTTACACGTTGTGGAACGTTTAACCTACATAACTTGCACATCTGGCAAAAGAATAACTGACATGAAGTGTATTGGTTCAACTACCAGCATTAGTTTGAAGTCAAGGTGTGGCTCGTATATTATCGGCTACTACATATCTTATTGACCTACACATATCTCACGTTTTGAAGAGGTGTGTTGAATGAACAGCTGGTGGATGTGCTTATAGGCTCCGGCTGTCGGGTGTGGTACCAGCACGACAAAGCTCCGGTTCACTTTGACAGGAATGCTCGCCAATATCTGAACGACGCCTTTTCGAACAGGACATAGGGATAGGGATAGAGCGAAACGAACCAGTGTTATGGCCTCCAAAATCTGCAAACATGAGTCCGCTTGATTTCTGTCTGAGAAATTAGAAGTTGACGTGAATGCTTATGGCTTATGGTCTCTCTGTGACGTTTTAATGATTCCTCACGTGGAATTGTCTATTCACATACGAAACACCTTTGGAATTCGAGAGAGATCTCGTCCAAAAGAAAGCGGTCGAAGCACGATACATGGCAGAAGAACCAAAGCTTTTTAGAACATTGCAAAGAATCAAATATATTGTCCAGTAAATCATCCGAACGAGACACTCGACTTGCATCGACGCAGAGGACTAATATTTCGAACAGTTATTGTGAAGTTTACTTGATGAAAAATTTGTTTCTCTGATACTCATTGTTTTTTCATCATGACTTTTCTCAGGCACGGAAATGTTATTAACTCTTCTTTTAAGTTGAACTATGATCTTTTGTGTCCTCAAGTAAAGGTGTGAAATATTTTATATATGTAAAAAAGCGTTTATTTTACGTGTCCCTGCTTGCTGTCCAAAGTTTTACCACTCGTTTTTTAACATCTTGTAAACGAGGTGTTACTGATTTTATCGCTGATTTCATCGGTACTTGAAAATGAAGCGGCGATCTAATCCAATCTAATCAAGATTGATCGCCGCTCGAAGGTAAAGGCGCGATAGCAGTCATGTTCTGGAAAATTAGCGAAAGAAGTCTCAGTCAAGAGTCGTATATTGCAATTGGCTAACTGCACCTAAAACCTGTCTTTTTAACTTCATGACTATTAATAACTCTAACATTTAATCATTGGTAAAGATTGAATTAAAAGTTTTCTGTTCAATCAAACAGTCACAATTTCAACATCGCCTTTTGTTACACCAAACTTTTATTGTAGGCTCAATTTCATCGCCAAGAGAGAGGTGGCAGATTTATCATTGCTCGTTTACCAAACACGAATACTCGGAACTCACGGAGTATAAGCCCAAGCCATCACAAACATGCAGTTCTCAACTCCATATATTTATAAATAATGAAGCAAAGTAAATTTTGTCTTTAAAAAATATATGTGTCTTCAGCCTGTACATTTTATTTGACACTGTTTTGTGATCAATTTTAGTAAAATCAATAAATGAGTCCCTTAGATTTTTTTCGGACTCTTCGACCCCCAAAAAAAAAGAAATGCAGAAGAGAAGAATCGTTCCACAAACTATAGGTTTGTGTGGTAGGTGTGGTGTAAAATCCCGCGTGTACAAGGCTTTTAATATAAGAATCTGAGAGCTTTGACAGAAAATCATTTCAATTCTGATAAAATCATACATATTCCCAATAGCTGGCATGAAATATACAATTTATGCGGTAATCCCTCGATAGCAGTGTTTTTCAAAGCTTTCATGCTACTTCCCATTGATTCAACTATATTTTGGATGTTTTGCAGGTTTTTGGCCATAATTGAAGCAACGTGTTCTAAGGGTTGTCGGAGTCGAAGTCGTTTTTGCGAATGAGGTGGAGTCGGAGTCGTTCATTCGAATGTTGTGGAGTCAGAGTCGTTCATTCGAATGTGGTGAAGTCGAGGTCATAATCGCTATTTTTGGTGCCTTTGACTCTAATTTTTGCTAAAAATAAATGATAATTTTTTAAAATCAAATGTAAACAAAACAGATTTCAAATACTTTACTAAAAACCTAAAAATATGTAGTGTTTTTTGTTGATTATTTGGTTCAAAGTACGAAACAGCGTATTTAAACCTACTACCCAATACTTTCATTGATATCTAGTCATTGTGAGTTTGTATATGTATATATATATGATACATACGAGTACGATATGTAATATTCATACGGAAGTGATATGGCATATTTTACGATTAAAAAGCAGGTATTAGTCATCGAAAGCACCGCAAATCCATGCTTCTTACTTTTGTTTCATTTATTTCCCCATCAATAAATATATAGGAAGTAGAAAGTAGTTATAAATGCGTTGCTATTTACTTGCCGAGCAGCTCAGCTGATGTAATACATTTTACTCATACAGAGTGGCGACTCAGTACAATCCCAATGTGTCCAAACTCCATACCGGTGGTTCTCTATAGCGATTCCAATCTTTAGGTCACGCCATGATGTATTGTTTGATTATGACTAGTCATTGCAGAAACCTTAAAGTTTTTGGGATCATGAAGATTTCTAGTGTTTAGGTTATAATGTATTGTTAATGACCAGTTTTTGTCAAAACCTAAAGCTGTGTTCTTACACCTATAGACTCCTACACCTTTTTCACTTCAAATTAATCTAAGTCAAGTTCAATTTAATCCAAGTCAAGTTCAATTTAATCCGAGTCAAGTTCAATTTAATCCGAGTCAAGTTCAAATTAATCCAAGTCAAGTTCAATATAATCCAAGTCAAGTTCAAAGGCTCTGGATCTCTCAATTTTTTCAAAGTGACTTATTATAGTGCACTTACTGCACAACGAAAATGAGTGTATTAATTTACAGGTGAACTGAAACCAAGACCGTTAGTGCTAATTTTATCCTATCTATTCTTGAGAGCGTGACACGAAACATCACTATTATAAAAGGAGCCGCGTCAGTCCGTCCGTCCGTCCGTCCGTGTGTCACACCCACCAGCTGAAAGCGAGAAATGAGCGTATCTGTAATACAAGCATCATAAACTCACAATTTTCGGTGCCGGGGGACAACCCAAGATTTCATTTTTTTCATCCCATTCGTTTGAAATTTGGCCAGTATATGTATATGTTGAAAGTAAGCCTTTTTTACTCGTGTAACTTTTTCGATTTAGGTCTTATTTTTTTACGAAAAATTGTTTTTTGTGGTATATTTTTATGGATATTTCAAAAGAATATAAGTCATTGAGTTTTCATGCTAGAACCAAACTAAAGACAGTTTTAGAATCCTTGGAGCATTTCTAACAAAATTATGGTAGCAAATGGATAATTTGTAACTTTTCGTTTCTTTTATATGCGATATTTGATCAGTAACTCAAATATACACTAATTTTGGGTTTTGAGCTTGATGAAAAAATCATTTGCACAATTCTGAAGTTTGCTGCCATACTTTTGTAAGAAATGTTCCAAGGATTCCAAAACTGTCTTTGTTTTTTCCTAGCATGAAAACTCACCGAGTTCTATTCTTTTGAATGTTGAAAATTAGTGGTTTTGGGTATAAGCCATAAACAATTTTTTCTTGAAGTGTTATATAATGGACAACTTATATAATTGAATGGTGTTTTCATTTTTATTTCGATTTTCTCCATGCATAACTTCATATTCATACCGTGAATTGTAATTGCCCGAAAAAAAATATAACGTATTTTCTTATAATATAATGACATTTCATATTTATAGTCTGATTCTTATGAAATTTTAATATTAGATGTAACTTTTCGAACGAAACACAATTTCATTCATTCATTTTTTCGATCCAGGCCTTAGTTTTTTTTAAATGAACATGTTGTTTGCTTAGTTCATTTTTATAGATATTTCAAATGAATAAAAGTCATTGAGTTTTTATGCTAGTGCAAAACCAAAGATAGTTTTAGAATCCTTGAAGCACTGTAAACAAAGATATCATTTAAAATTTTCCATTTCCCGTTTTGTTTTCTTTTTATATGCGATCGAAATGAGGTCGAAAATTCAGGATTTTTGGTCCCCTTACTAGATCCCTCCTGGATGACGGGATCTAGTGTCCGTAGGGCCATAAAATTTTAGAACCAAATAGTCCACCACCTAAGGGTCGTTTTTCAACAAAAACATAGAAAATACTCATCGGACCGACAGGAGTCTGGCAGGGCTCTGGGTTGACCCCCTTAACCCAGCAGATTGGGAGTCGGAATGAAAATCACGTGTATTGGTAGTTTAGATTAGGTTGAATAGAATATCAGCGGTTGAGACTTGGGAAAGTATTGGAAAGCCATAGAATAGCATGGGAAATCATTGGAAAGCCATGTTAAAGCTCAGTTGGTCTACCACTTTATCACGCTGTCAAGGAAGTTTAATGACTATTTTTGATAGGAGTTTCACCATTGCTCAAGATTAAGAATATTTTAATCGCGGGTTCCGTTGGGTTGGAGATATTTGTTTTTGATCCACATCTGAAGAATATTTTGTAGGAAATTATCGATTCCAGTCATTTATGACGGATCGCGCACACCAAAAAAACCCTACCCCTCGACCTTCTCGCAGCGCCAGCAGCGTAACATCACCTCCTCCCCCCTTTCAAAAAAACAGGGGTGTACTAGTATAAATAAACACACGATGGTCATTCTTAGTAAAAGATTAAAATACAATGTAAACTAGCTTCAGTAACACAACACTGGTAAAAACTGACTGAGTCACACACATGTTGCAACTGAGAGCAATGCGCTGCCTCAGCAGCAATGGTTGTTGCATTTTTGCAAAAGTACGAAATTTATTGCTGAAACTGTTCCAAATTATAACAAAATCCAAAACAAACTATGGGCGTTTGTTGTAATATAAGGAAGCATTAAATACATGGTAAAAAGACAGAAGAGAATAAAAAATGTTATTATATTACACACAACGAATCTAAAAGGGGCATTTATTCATATACACAACGTACCAAAAGCGTTAAGCCTGCTGAGACTGAAGCAGATCGAAATTCGCCTATTATAGCAGTAATATAACACTGTGTTCAGCAATGATATGGCACCTGTACTGCATTGTTACTCTCTTAGCGTAGATACCGAGAATAAAAGGTAGTGCAAATCGGGCCTATCTTAGCTACAAATATAGCAAAAATTTTATATTTTGAGCGTAGTAATTAGATCAACTATTATAATTTCGTTACATTTGGTGCATACTTTAATACTTTGTCATAGAAGGCGAATATTGATACTGATCTATACTTAAGGTAGGTACTGCATGCCTACCTCGCCTACTCAGAGGACACGTTCGTGAAATATGTATATAGGGTGTTAAAAATAGTATTCACACTTTAACTATAACAAACATGCTGCTTTTTTCAAATTATAGGTGTATTTGATTAATCTCAGTATTGCAAAAAATCAATTTAACTTGGAAAAGAGGAAGTTGGTCCTGAAATGTTATGAGGGACACCTCAGTGATTTTCAAATATTGGTTCGGTTGATCTGAAATTTGGCGGGTGTATGTATTTTTTGAAAATAAACATATTTTACTCATGTAACTTTTTCGATTTAGGCCTTAGTTTTTTGGAAAAATTTGAAATATTAGTTTTTTAGTACATTTTTAAGGACATTGCAAAAGAATGGAAGTCAATAAGTTTTATGCTTGAAAAAATTCAAAGACAGTTTTGAAACCCTTGTAAAATTTCACACAAGCTAGCAGATTCCATTTTCCTATTTTTTTTCATTTTCGTTTGATATGCGACTGTCGACCCCTAACTAAAATATATGATTTTTTTTGTTTTGAAGTGTGATAAAAAAATTAAATGTACAAGATGGGAAATCGGGATCCATTAGTTTGTCAGAAATGTTCCAAGGATTTCAAAACTGCCTCTGTTTTTTTTTCTAGCATGAAAAATCACTAACTTCTATTCTTTTTTAGGTTGAAAATAATATTGTTGAGTAAAAAGCAAAATAAGTAAATTTTGTGATAAAATGTAATATAATGGACATTTTTTTCTTGAATGCTGTATTGATGTTGTCTTATCATCTACAAGTAATATGCATGCATAACTTCATATCGTCACTGTGAATGACATATTACATGAATAAATTATGCATGAATAAAATATACAACATTTTTCCAGTAAACTGTGATAAAGAAATGGAATGTACAAATTGGGAAATCGGGATCTTTTAGTTTGTCAGAAATGTTCCACGAATTCCAAAACTGCCTTTGTCTTTTCTGGCAAGAAACTCACTGACATCTATTTTTTATGTTGAAATGAGGTTCAAATGAAGTTTAAGGCAAAAAAATACATTTTGTGGTGAAGTGTAAAATAATGAACATTTTTTCACTTGAATGCTGTATTCATGTTGTATTATCATTTACAAATAATATGCATGCATAATTTCATATCAACACTATGAATTGCATGTTATACATGCATAAATTATATAAAAAATACATTTATTTCTCATTACATGAAGAATGGTAAATTTTTATTTTTTACACTGATTTTTCTGAAATAGGCCATTTTATGTAATTTTTAAAACGGAACACATTTTGTTCCATTCGTTTTTTCGATTTTGGCGTTAGTTTTTCAGAAAATGGGGAACATTTGTTTCTTATGTCATTTTATCTGATATTTCTAATGAATACAAGTCAATGAGTTTTCATGCTACAACAAAACCAAAGACAGTTTTGTAATCCTTGAAACATTGCTAACAAACACAAAATAGACAGATTTTCCATTTATTTTTTACTTTATTTTTATATGGGGTCAAAAATTCATGATTTTTGGTACCCTTACACCACCCCTGGGGGGAGATCTAGTGCCTGTTGTCCCATAGAATTTTATAGCACGATAGCCCACTACCTAAGGATTCTTTTTCAACAAAGAGACAAAAATGGCCAATTGGGCCCGAAAATCCCTGGGATGCCCCCCTTAAAAGACCGAAAACGCAGCATTGAAAATTGGAAGACAATGTCGCGCTATCCTTATTGACCTGTTTTGCGACACTTGCAACTACCTCGGTGTGCGTTGTCAGCGTTGTTTGAATAAAAATTGTCATCAATTTGAACATTTGCAAATTTAGTTATTTTTCAATTGCTAAAATCGCAGCTGAATTTAAGAGCAGCCTGAACGCAAAGTTGATAGAGACTTTAAGGATGAATTTTAATTTAATTTTACGGCCCTCTAATCTCACAATGAGTGAACTAAAATTTAAAATTCTTAAAGAATTGAAAAAGTTCGGTGACTCATTGAAACTTAAAACAGGGTTACGATGAATACGTCGCACAAACCTTAAATCGTCTTACCATCAATATATTCAACGGAAGCTGAATAAATATCAATTTATCCGGATTTCCAGCACTTTTTTATGCTTGCATATTTTCCGTAAGATAGAGATCAATTATTTTGTATGTCAACAATTGGAGCGTAGTTGCTTCTTATAGACCTTGATCAACGTATGCTTTCTTTAAAGTCGTGTTGAGAAAGTCGGAACGTAAATTCTTAACATCATTGTTCTTCTGAGTCATGCGTAGAGTTTGTAACTGTGTCATACAGCTACCATAAGCGCCCTGTCGCCTGAGAGGGCCAAATTATAGAGATAGTTGCTGCTACTCCTGGGGATTGCGGCTGATGAAGCTAAATCTGGAGCATTACAGAAGCGGATCTGAGTTGCGCGTACGGAAAATAGATCTAAGCTGCGCCAACGCCTACCGGTGTGAATATTCTGGAGGGGGGGGGGGGGGCGGTAGAGAAAGGTTTGAAGACGAATGCTGATTATCTAAAAAGCTTTATTCTGCAATGCAACGAGACGCTTTGCAAAAGCTGATGTAATGGATACCTTTTTCACTTTCGAAAAATCTGATGATTATTGAACGATGAAAGGAAAATATTTTTATATGCTGAGTAATTCATAAAAACGGGTGTGTCGACCATTTTGGTGATTTTAAACTTCTCAATGCAAAAAAAATGACTGTCAAATCTAATTGAAGAACGGTCATTTCAGAACAACATAGCACTATCAAATACATAGCGAGCGAACAGGAAGGAAAAATACTGCATTAATTGCAGTTCACTCCACTCGCTCGAGCTACCATCTGAGTCAAGAATAGCAGAAGAGCGTGTAATAATATTTCTCCACAATTTTGTCCACCACATTCACCAGAAATTCCTCTTCTTGATTTTTCCTTAAAAGATTAATCAAGGATGAAATGTTCAGCATACTAGGAGACCTAACATAAAGATTTTGAAGACAGGAATGATAGTAGCTGTAGCAATAGTACAGTAAGTACGGAAATATCGGCGCCGTACGGTTTAATTAACAGTTAGACACTACAAGCCAATAGACATGCGCTTGTTAAAATTGCTACTAATTTCAGAAAACTTTAATTATTGTCGAAAGTGAAGAAAACCGTGCACCTTCACTTATCATAGCTGGTTTGTAATAAAGGAGTGAAATCTGGGATAGAATTTAAAAACAACATAGCGCTTATTAACTAACACTACTTGGTATTAAATTTCTGTAAAATTTATTGGTCAAAAGTGAGTTGTATTTGTTTTTAGTTTCCGAGACTATTTATCAAAAAACTTGAGAAGTAAAAAATAGTCGTTTTTCACTATTGCATGTTAGGAGATTTAGATGGAATTCACTGCTGAGAAAGTTCTTAAAATGAGAATTTACTTGTTCTAATGGAAAACCATTGCGGCTAAAAAAACTCTTAAAAACCAATTTTCTCATGACCGGCTTGCAGTAAAGAACCAATGCATTATTAGATATTTTTGTACTTCTTATTTTCATTCAAATGCACAGGAGATAAAAATTCATGGGCTCATGAATGTGCGCAGGATTAATATTTCACAGTAAAACAATAGCGCTAATAAATTAATACGTCGCTAACCGCGGTCCAATTGCTCACTTATAAATTTCTGAACCATGCACCTTTTTGGGTTGCTTAGTCACTAAACTTAACGCAAAGCTGCTAAAACTCTACGCTGACACTAAAACTTCTTAATTGTCTTATTGTCTTAATTGTCTAAAACTTAATTAAAAAACTTCTGAACTGAAGCTGTTAACAATATAAACTTGAACCCAAAATCGCTTTAGCCACAAATTCACCTTTAAATAGATTGTGAAAGTTAATTCAATTAGCTGGTCCAATTTTTGCATGGGCTATCAACTATCAACTAACGCCTAAGACCTTTACGCTTCTGCGCCATTGCGTAGTTAAATAATCTCCTTCATTAAATTTGACTACGCTTTTAAAACAGACCTCTATTGAAAAATTCTTCACTCGAGGTACGTCATTTCAGAAAGCGCTCAAGAGTGTACCTATTTGTGCCTGTTGGGGTTTAGGTCGTTTGTTCAAGCCACGGGCTGATCTAATTACATTTTCTGCCTCAGTTAGAATTCCAGCCTCCCCTTTCTTCCAAATGATACGAGATAGAACACGCATTGCATTACCAAATTTGAATATTATAGACGAAAGGTACATCACGTTCACAGTAATAGAATACACAGAATTTCTTACAAGTCACCTTCCATTAAATTTAGATCCCGCTCCCCAGAATATATAGTATTAGAAGATAGTTCACTCTATCGAGTAGCACGACCGAAGCCCGAAGAAGAAGCATGTAGGACAAACAGCGATCAGGCATTAGCTACCGAACAGGCTCCTCAAGGTGTCGACCAAAGTGCCGCCTACAAAGAATGGACTAATTAAGACTCTAAACAGTAACTAAGTTAAATATGCATTAACGGGGAATAAATCTTATATCACAATATCTAAAAGAAATCAGCAAGGCAGTGCGAACTTTCTATTTGCCTGGGTCGGAAGACACCTATGAGAGAGTGAAAGTAATAAGAAACCGATACCAAGAGGTCACGTCGCAAAACAGAAAGAAGTAGTATTCTGATGTCAGTAATTCGGATTGTTTATTTTGGGAATCCCTGACAGTGTCAAAATGAAATGGCTAATTGAGCGTTCTTCCCTCAAATTACACTTCTTTTAAAATTTATTTAATTAAGCATTAGAATCATGAGTTACTTCTGCATGCACTGTGAGCTTTTCTTAAACTTTTAAAAAACACGTAAAACTATTCTTACAATTCTATCAGTTGTATCAGTCTACTATAAAGTCGACTTGAGTGTGAATGCTGCAGTTGTCCAAATTGTGCGTGGATTGCTCTTTGATATGGTCTGTTGTTAGTCAAATTTTTGGTCATTTGTTTTTTTGGTAATTATTCGGATTATCATAAGTCACTTCTTCTTTCTTCAGATTTAAAAGCATATAATCTTAGGTAATTTGCCTCTCCTTTTAACCAACAATGTACAAGAATAATACCCTTCAAAGATTCCAATTAAGACTTCAAAAATGATTTCAGAATTTCGAACATTTTAAACAGTTTGAAGAATTCATTGATCACAAAAGAGTAAAAATGAGATCACAAGTGAATTGTTTCTTGAGGCTATTACAATAGATCTAAATATAGTTATTTGTGGGTTTGAATAAGTTCACCATCTTTTAGGGCATCCTATCTTCAACGCTGTTATAAGGTATACAATTGACTTTAACTTAGTACACTTAAACCTAGTCGCACACTAGACTGATCAAAGAATAGGTTTGTTCAGATTTCGATGCTCAAGTCTGTTACAATAATTGATACGAGTGTAATCTAGAAAAGACAGGATTTATTTCATTCAATGATAAATTACCTTATCAAGTTGAATTATGCAACAGAAAATATTTCACTTTAGTGCCTAGTTTTATTCATAATTTTTTAAAATTAAAGATTCAAGAATCGTTGGACAGCTTTGTATGATCTTTTTTACGGATTTCAGCGGGAATCGAATTTCAAGTTTTGGTGCCACCGAATGGGACCGTCCCCCAAAAAAAAATCCGTTATTTTTGACGAATTGTTCTGAAATTTTCCCCACGGGCGTGATATGAAGCATCAATTTATTTTTGGGGTGAGAGTTTTTTTGTATTTCATTTTAATTTTTTTTTTTCAAAATGTGAAAAAATAGGAATCACTAAAATTCTATCTCCTCCTACAATTATGAAATAACAGAACCAGTTGTACGTTTTATAGATAGCTAAATTTAACACTTAAAAAAGGCTATTCGGGTCTTTCGGTATTACGATTCGTTTAATTGTAAGACCTTTTTTCAAAAAGGGCAATTTTTTAGTTTTTGCATTTTATTCCTGTTATGATTTTCAAACTATATTAATTTTTAGATAAACTACTCATCGCGTTATAGCTCCTTTCAAGTCTTATCGATTGATACATTGGCTATTCCCGTAACTTTAAAACTGTGGGAGAAGTAGCATTTCAACCAAAAACAAGTTCAAGTTTTCAGGAGAGCCTGACAACAAACTTGTCACCTTGCGTTACAGCGACGCTAGTGACTGGCCTTTCGCAAGCTGTAGCAGACGAACGAACACACCAACAGGGCCGCGAAGCCCATCGTTGGATTCAAAAGAAAATTTTCTACGCATGATTATTAAAAAAATAAAAATTAATAATTTTCAGACTTTAATTTTCCCCTCCCTCTCAAGTGGCTGGCCTTTCGCTAGCTGTAGTAGACGAACGAATGCACTTACAAGAAATTAAAGCATTTCGTTTGATTTGTAAGAAAATTCTCTTTAATATGAGTTGAACATCAGAAAATTAATAGTAGTCAATTTTTTGGGTAGACGGTCCGTGAATTTAGAAAGAAGTGTGAATTTACTTCTAACTCAGGTTACATAATCATGATGGCCAGTTTGTACAGATAACGATTGTTTACGGTTTTGAACATTATTAGTCAACGTTTTATACATAAAATTACATATAAAGAGCTTGTAAAGATCCATAAGCTAAAGAATTTTTAAATTTTTGATGAATCATTCGTGTGAGCATTATATTCCAATTTTCTCAACGCTCTAATGGCTCTTTCTTGGGAAGTAACGAACAAATTCATTCAATTTTATCAGTTTAATGCCATCCTTCTATTCCGTATTGTACATATGAAGAAATGAACGTTATCTAAAGTCTCTATAGAGCTTTTCAGGAAATATCTTTTCTTTTCTACTATGGATTCCTGGGGATTTTGATATGAACGTACTGATATCTGTGACATGCCCTTTGAAGGTCAGATTGTTATCTATTACAATACCCAAAAACTTAAAGCAATCTGTTTCTTCAACTTGGCCATCAACTATCTTGATGGATGGAAGAGACGTATTCCTCCTGTAAAACGATAAAATGCATTTTCTCATCGATGTAAATGCATTTTTGATTCGTATTATAACATTTAGAAATTTTCGTTGTTCGCTATTTGTATTCTCTGCAACAGAATGAGTTTTCATTAAAAAGAACCGCAGAAAGCGCGCTGCCGTCCGTTAAAAGTATGAATTTGAAGAATGAAGTATCTTTAATTGTATCGTTAATAAAAACTATAAACAGGAGGAATCCTAGGACAGACCCTTGAAATACTGAATGGCTAATCACCAGTAGTTTCGATTGTGCATCATCAATGACAACGCATAGCGTCCGATTTGTTGGGTATGATTTAAACCATTCATGTGTAGCTCCTTTAATGCAATAACAGTGGAGTTTCGGGAGTAAAATGTTATTGTCTACGCAATCAAATGGATTTCGAAAGTCATGAAACACGAAAAAACAAGCTTTCCTGCCTCAATGTTTGAATACAGGTAATGCAAGCGATTTAATTTAGCTTGGGTCATTGTTGCCATACTGTTTATATTAGAAAAATTATTTTTGTTCAAACTAGGAGTTCACTATTTTGTATACAATTTTCTGTAATGTTTACTTGAATATTTATTTTTACTTTTCTAGGTAAAATAACCCTTCAATAAAGAAAATTTTTTTCTATTGTAGTAAGAGCACAAATCTGACATCAAATGAAGACTATAACCAGCTCTAGGAATTTACCAAAGCCACTCACCCAAGGAAAAATATGCAGGTAAACACAAATAACAGAGGGCATCCTTCTGAAATTGCAAGATTCTGTGAGAGGATATTGCCCTCATGTGCGACCAATGAAAGACGAAGCAAATCGAAGATACATTATATCAGCAGCAATCTTCAAGTAAAGATTTAAAACTACCTTGTTTCATGTACAATGCCTTGCGGTGCTGTGTTTTCTAATTCCTTCAAGCTTTCCTGCACTCCGTATACGGTAGCTGCTACACAGAATCCTGTGTAAAATTAAAACTGTTCAAAACAAATTAAGCTTGAATCCATTTTATCAGATATTTATGTAGTAGCAAATGATAGACCAGCAATCAAATTTTATGGCCATATTTGTGAAATGAGCAATAACTCTGGCGCACGAGCCCAAAATATTCTGACTCACAAAATGAGACAAGGGAAAAAGAAGTAACCTTTTCTGCAGTCAGATTTATATGCATACTCATTACTACCACAGGGACTCTTTATTTGTGAAGGAAAGTTCTTTAAGGAGGTAACTGATGTAAAAAGCTGGATTATCTTTCATTAAACTTCTGGCATGAAACTAATTGTTTAAATGAAAAATGCAAATAAAGTTTTAAAAATGGTCGTTTTCCAACACTCTGCATCACACCAACACTTTAAATCTGATTGTCAATGCGTACGCCAGAGATGGACGGAAACAAAGACCTAGAGCTCCGTCTTTTTATTCAGCGGCCTACCAAAATATCGATACTTAGATTAGAAAAAATAAAATGACGGAAAAATGTCCTGCTCTAAATTAAGTTGTTGCGTTAGGTTCCTCATATGCCGTCAGACAGCAACAGCGTATAGGCAAGGTGAAGAAAAGATGCAGAGAGACAGCTTACAGCTGTCATTTTTCAGGCACAAGCGCGGACACTTTCGTTTCAACATAAGAAAGCGGCTCTTTCGTTGATGCTGATACTCTGGATTGGTAGTTTTTGCATTGACTCGAACAGCAGAATTGACTCTCACCAAATAAAACAGCTAAGGTGAGTGTTCATATAATTTTTAACACATCCATGGATCTCTTCATATCATGAAGAGACCCAAATCAAATACTGAAATTGCTCACGCATTCATTATGCTACAAGAATTCTACCTACCTTAAAATTTGGTGAGCATAGTTCCCTTAAAGCTATAGACTTTGGCACCAGCAATTTTAGACAATGAAGAGATCAAAATTATTTGGGAATGATGATATTGAAAGGTTAAAAATAAATATACTGTATACTTTGATCAGCGTCACGAAATGTTTCAAAATATTTTTTATGCTCCTGTAATCATATTGATTGCTGTGAAATAAGTGTGATTCATCCACGTGAGACGAAAACTTGCTTGTTATAACTTTTTCTAATATTTTGAACAATACAGCTAGGAGACTGATTGGTCAGTTATGAGATACTAGATTGAAATTACCAAAGTTATGCAATGGCTTAATGACGTGTAATTTCCATTGATCAGAAATTTCATTTGTGGCTATAGATGTAAGAACGCCAGTTCTCAAGATGCTTTGCTTAACATCACAGAAAAATATACAATGAAACAGACCAAATAAATTAACTTTCCTACTACTGCTTGATATCTCCAGAGCGTTTGACAGTGTCGAGCATATAAAACTCTTGCCAAAAAATCGAACCTAAGAATGGGCACATAGTGGTTTGAAAGCTACCTGAAGAACCGCCCTCATGCAGTGTGCTTAAAGGACAAAATGTCACCACTCATACCAAATACTTTTGGCGTTCTTCAAGGTTCAAACCTGGACAGCTCATATTTTCTAGTTTCATCAATGATTTCCCTCCCATGCCAGTAAACACAAAAATCTCGATGTATGTAAATGATGCTCAAATTACCATGACCAATTCGATGGTAGATTTTGTAAGAAACACAACTTAACGCTGAAAGCCTTCTGAAGAACCTGAAATTGTGGTATGACTAAAATGGCCTTGAACTCAACGCAAGGAAAGCACAATACATTATTTTTGGATCAAAGAATGCGATCAAAAAATCTCCAAAATTGACATTAACATCAATAGACGATAAAATCGAGCCAGTCGATGAAGTGAAAAACCTTGGTGTTCGGTTTGACAAAAAAAAACTTTCAAAACACACGTAGAAACAAAATGCAGTAAAATTAGAATAACCTTAATTTGTTTTTTATCTCATTTAGAAACATAAATGATAAAAAATCTTGAATATTGGTAATTCAATCTTTAATATAATCACGCGTAGACTGTTGTAGTCTAGTCTGGGGAGACAAACTTCAACATCTTCGAGAAGAGTTGCAAAAATGTTTGAACTTTGCGGCCGAAGTGGTGTGCAAAGATAATTTCAGGAAACGCGATCATACAACCCCTCTCTTAAAAAAACTTGCCTGGACCCCAACGCCGGAAAGATTCCTCTCTCATAAAGCTCGACAAGTGTTCTCGTTTCTTTACCTCCCTCAGAGTAATGCAGACGTTGTAAAATTTCTTCCATTCAATACTCCGAGCGAAAAATAAAACAATTCAGACGAACGATGTCCTAATTAGTTACCGTTCATCTGACGTGCGACAAAAAGCTCTCTCAGTTTCTGGAGCTCTTTTGTGGAATTAGCTTCCCCAGCATATGAAAAACTCTCAAACTATAGAAGAATTCGAGTAAAACGTGTCGCACCATTTCGCCTCATTGTCATAAAGAATAGCGTCCTGCAACATTTCATTGTAAACTCGAATTAAACGATCAATCGTTTTGTCTTAAATCTGCTTTGAGGTCAGCGTTGCAACTCAGTGAAACTTAAATGCCTACACTTGGTCTAGCCAATTTTGTTCATTTCTTATATCTCTATTGCGAAGGCCTCGCACTAAAGCTGCAAAGCGCAATCGCACATGAAACCCCAATGGGGTTCATTGATAATCTATGTTTAGAAATTTGGCAGCGGTTTGTTAGGTTTGTTTGTTTGGTTTATAATAATATACAGGCATCGCTGTTCCCATGCCTGTATATTATTATAAGGAATACCAAAAGAGTGCAAAACCTAAAATGTTTTATACTGTTCTTAGAATGTTACTTGATCGTTCTGAAATTTCTGTCAGAAAATTTGAAACTAGCTCATTTTTTGCATGTCCTATTTTTTTTTTTTATTGATTTTTCTTCATTATTCCTTTCCCCTACACTGAGTAATAGAGTTTCTCACTGTTGATGTAGTAAGATGAAGTGTTTTAATTTTTCTCCGAAAAAAGTAAACGCCGCCGAAGCTGAAAAAACTCCGAAAGCGAATGTCGACCACATTCGCTTAACGCTCTGCGACCAGTTATCCATGAACCTTTAATCAGAAACAACTTGAAATTTCAGGAAATAAAATTAGTACTATAATGTTTCTAAATGAGATCTATTGCTACCACAATGAGCGTCGCACGTTTCTGTTTCCCAAATTGTTAATAAATAAATAAATAAAAATAAGCCTAATCTAAGCACAGGAGTCATGAACAAATTACCTCACTCGTCGTATGATTAACAAGCTCTGAAGTTCATTATTGCTGTGTGTTTGTTTATTTGTTTTAGATGCGTGGGTTGTGCTCTGTTTTTTCATAACTTACTTTCGGCTAACCTTTTCTCACAACTTTGAAAACATCTAAGACGAGATTTCAGCCTGTTTCAGAAGAAAGTCTGCTGTCTTTCCTTCTTTTGTTTTAACTTATAGCGAAGAACCTCCAAGACATTCTCCAGTAGTATTCAAAGTATCAATAAGCTTTCAGTCATCTTAAAATAAAATATCTAAGAGAAAGTAGTTTAACTGTTTCTCTGAATAGCAAATTAACTCCTGACACAGCTATTGTACACGTCGAATGGTTTGTCAATTAAGGACCTTTAGGGAACGCACTACAAGCGGTGCGGTGCGGAGCGGTGCGGGTGCTCACATGTAAGCAGAGCAGAGCGACCAACACAAGAATCAGCCGCTATGGAAGATTTCGTGTGTGCGTTCCTATTGCTCGACGGCAAAAAACAGAAACGGAAACACTGAGTCCAACCCATCAACGTTAGGAGAGATCGCTATGGGAATACCATTATCTCTTCGAAGCACCGACGAGAGACGAGTCGCAATTCTTCGAGCATTTACGGATTAAAACGGCCACTTTTGATGTACTACTATCAGTTATAGGAGGAAAAATATCCAACGAGATAAGTTAAATTTGCTATTCAGTAATAATTTACAAACTTTTATTGAAGATACATGTAAAGCAAAGTAGTTTTAGCCAAATTGAAGTCTTTACATAAAAGTTGCATTACTTTATTGGACTACAGGTTGGCGTGTGCCATTAGAAACGAAGGAGCGTATTGTGGTGACTTTAAGGTGAGTGCAAGTAAAATAATTTCCTTCAGAAATTCAGGGTTGTGCCCCAGAAAGCTGAGTGAAAAATACTGTCTTTTTCAGACCTTGAAATCCTCAAAATGCTGGCATGTTTTCCGTTAGTATTGGAAAAAATCACCCAAGATCATAATACTTTGCAGCTTATTTTGTATCAGACACTGATTGAAGCCTCCTCCTTACCATACGGCCTCTTTTTCCCCCTATTCTACGGAAAAAATGAAAATTTGTTAAAAAATCTGGCACAATTATTCCTTTTATAAGATCATAAAATAAAATACAAAACATAACAAGAAGTATAAAGCTACATAACAAGGAAAACAAAAGAAGTTTTCTTAAAGTGAAGTAATAATAACAAATCAGAAAAACCCGAAGAAAAAAGAAATTAATGCTTAATGAATCCAAATACGCAAAATTAAAATAAAATATAACATGTCATACTATCAGTTATAGTTGTTATATGATTAGTTATACATATTATTAGTTATTTATTATATTTTTTGAATCAAACAACAATTCTACCTCTGTGGGATATGATGATCCAAAGGTGGAGCTATGGAGAAACGCTCGCAGCGAAAGTCATAAAATCCCAACGAATTTCCCGAGAGCGCCGCTCCGCTCCGCTTGCAGTGTGAACAGTCGAGCGTTTCTGCATTCAAACCTATACAAACATAATAGCCGCGCTGCTCTGCGCACTCCGCTTGTATAGTGTGAACGCACCCTTACTTTGAGAAATTTTCAAAAACAAAAATTTTCGAATACATTCATTTCATGTTGAACTTGAACTTGAACTTAACTTGAGGGCCGACAGTGTCGGGGCCTTTGTAACGGCCTACAATTCCCTCCACAATTTTCACACAAAGAGTTCAGCGCCTGGTACCAGACTTGTCCACTAAACTACTCAGGATCTACGATCCTTGTCACAAGCCTCCATTGGAAGGCATCACCGGGACAGCCAGTGTGTCAAAACACCATCCCCCGGCACATTGGGTCATTACAGCCCATTCTACCAGACTGGCTCATTCCAGTCACTGTCTCTTACTCCAGGCACGCACAAGAAACACTTTCATAGCCTCAGTGATACTCGCATTACACTCCTGATCCAATCCAGCAAGACAGCTCATACCGCAATCATCTTCAGCACATCTGGCATTCCACTCATTCTCTCCATACTGCTCAGACACCACATTCATAAAACTCTCTCTCTCTTGCTCATACTTACTACATTCCAGCACAAAATGCTCAATTGTTTCCTCTACTCCACTATTACACTGCTGACATAATCTGTTATTATTCTCATTCCATCTCCATGTACGTCTGTTCACACTCAATGACTTACATCTCACAGCAAACAAGAGTTGACTTCCAAAACTACCATCATAGAACAGCTCAAACTTAGGTGCTTTCTTTTTCATATACCAGTTAAGTGTAGGCTTCCGCATCATGCTAAGCTTCCACTTATTCAATCCATACTCTTTTGTTTGTCTCTCAATCTCTTTCTTCCACCTCTTGCAGTCCCACTCAGGCCCTACACCTCCAACATTTATTAAACTCCAGTCATCCACAGATCTCCCAATTCTAACATGAATAATCTTTTGCATACTGAGTTGCCTTGCATGCCCCCAACATACTTTCTCCCAATAGCTTACACTCAGATTCCATTCAAAGATTCGCCTTACCCACCTGCTATTCTGCATTCTTTCAATTCTCACCTTATAATTCAGCACGGCTTTCATCATTCTTTCTGAAAATAGGCTCCACCCTAGGTCACCTCTAATGGCTTCTATAGCTGTCCATTTCGGAGCACCCAATGCTACACGTCCTACCTTATTTTGTATCACATCCAGCTTTTCAAGATCACTTCCATTCCAAGCAAGAGCACTCATACCATACATGACACTAGGTACAGCAACATACTTCCACATTCCTCTCACACATTCGTACTTGTTTGCTCTGTATCTGGCCACACTACCTAACCGTCCACTCCACTGCATTGCTTTAGCCACTTTCTCACCTTTAGTTCTAGTACATCCATCTTCACTTATCATACAACCTAGATATTTGTATTCTTTTGTTCTACCTATTCTGATTTCTCCAATATTCCACAGTCTGTCTCTATCAGTCTCATCACTATTTATAACCATGACCTTACTTTTATCGGCACCAAAGTTCATCTTGAAATCTGTACTATATCCATTCACAATGTCAAGCATCCTTTGTAGTTCATGACCACATTCACTAACCACAACCACATCATCAGCATACAACAAACAGCTCAGTCTCTCATTACCAACTTTCAGTCCTAAACCACTCCCTCTCAGTCGAACTGCTAATTCTTCTGTGTACAATCCAAACAACAGGGGGGACAGAGTACAGCCCTGTCTCACTCCTCTAACACTCCTTACTTGCCCTGTTTCCAAATTTCCTAACCTGTAGATAACACTTGTGTTCTCATACAGACTCTGTACAATGTTCACTATTTTTCTGCTAAAACCAACTTTTCTCAAAATTTCAAACAGCCTAACCCGATCCACTCTGTCATACGCCTTTTCAATATCCAGGAATGCTAAATATACCTTCTTGTTATCCTTCTTCATTCGCTCAATTATTTCATTCACTACAAACAGATTATCCTCCCCCCGTCTATCTTGCCTGAAACCATTCTGTTCTTCTCCCAGGACTCCTAATTCCTCAACTAAATTTTTCATTCTCTCATTCAAAATACCACAAAAGATCTTACATACGGTGTCACCCAGTGCAATTGGTCTGTAATTTTTAAGTTCTTTCATACTCTTATGTCCACCCTTATGCAACAGAACTACATTACACTTGTTCCAGTCATCCGGTACTCTTTCACTCTTCCATATCTCATCAAATAAACATTTCAACATACTGACTACACTCTCTCCTCCACATTTATAGAACTCATATGGTATCTTATCAGGGCCACATGCCTTTCCATTTTCCACTTTCTTCAAAAAACTTACAATCTCTTCACAAGTGATTTCGTCTTCCATTTGCAGTTCATGTTCATCTATCAGAAAATTTATTGGTTCATCATCTGTAACTGCTCATTCATTCCACCAATGTCCTCCCAGTATTCTTCAACTGCTTTCACCATTTGCATCCTACCTTGCACACTGCAACCATTGACTACTAATTCATCAACTTGAACTTCACTACCTCTATCATTACCTTGTATAAACCTATACCAATCTTTTATTCCATCTGGACCTTTCTTTCTTAGATTTTCAACTTGGTGTCTCTCTTCTTTAACCCTAGCCTCATTGATCATTCTCTTTACTTTCTTCTGCTGGTCCTTGTACTCATTCCATACACTCTGCCATTCATCCTCAGTAATTCTGCGTCTTTCATACATTTTCCTCATACTGCGTTGTTTTTTATTTAAAGTCTTCCTTCTCGTTCGTTCTTCCTTTATCTCACTCGTAAACCACCTAGCATTCCCTGTACTTTTCTTGCATTTCATTCTACCGATCTTTTGCTCTGCCACATCATACAAGGTTCTTGCAATCTCCTTATTTAGGTCATTTACATTTCCACACCTGTTCCAGTTACATCTACTCAATTCATTTCTAAATTCTTCCCAGTTTGCCATTTTAATACGCCAATTTTCTCTTACTCTGCTGGCCTTCTGCATTGGCTCCTTTCCACCCCAATTATATTCTAGTACAAGCATTTTATGGTCACTATCAATATCAAAATCATCTTCATCTACAAACATTTCTTTGACACACTCTCTTGCTCTACTATTCACTATCATATAGTCAATTGCAGTTTTACATTCCCTGCTTTGCCATGTATGCAAGCCATTTCCTATTGTTACATTCAGGTTCTCAAGTTCATTCTCATCACAGAAATCAATCAATTTTTGTCCATTTGCATTCACAGGCTCACCAAGTATACCAACATGGCCATTCATATCACCCATCAAAATCAGAGGGCATCTGCAATGCTCTTGCACAATTCTTTTTAATATTTCATACTTTTTTACATTCTCTTGATGAGCTAAAATACCATCAGTTGTCATATAGCATACAACCACAATAACACATTCTCTGGCATGCATTCTTTCACACTTTATTACTAACAGATCTTCACTCTCAGGTTCATTTCCAGCAGGAATTTCTTCTAATTTCCAATTTAGAGCATTTTTTACAATGAGACCAACTCCACCACCTCTTTTTTGCCAACTTACACGCCCTTTTCCAATCATATAGTACTTACTCTCCTTACATTTTAAACTGACTCTGTCACGCATTTGGGTCTCTACTACACCAATACAATCCAAATCTCCATTCTCAAATTCTGCTACAAGGTCATTTAACTTTCCTGCATTCCATCCACGCACATTTATACATCCAAACCTTACAACACTATTGGACAATTCACGACATTTTTCATTTTTGCTCTGACAGCGTTCCATTCATCCAGTTCCACCTTCCATTACAATATGAGTACACCCAATCCACCGGATGTATCTCCTGGAGAGTTTCATCTCACCTTCTTGAGTAAGGTGGACTCCATCTCCACGAAAACATCCACTCTGGATCAGGTTATCCATATCAAGGAAGCTGGAACCCATTTCACGCTTTCTCATACTCTCAGCTTTCATACTCATAATCCTTTCATGCACTTCCCTATTCACCTCCTTTCGCACCCTTTCATACTCCTCACCACATGCAGGCCTTCTCAGCAGGCTGGTTACAGCCACTCTTACATTCTTCTTTCGCGCCTTTTCAACAACATTCATAATTGCATTCACCGTATGCTCTCTCCCACATTCAAGCAATCCATTGCCACCTCCTTGCAGTACAACCATCCCTTCATCCATTCCATCTATCACTTCCTCAGCATGCCTACAAATCTCTTTCACTCCCTTTCCTCTCATGCTCGTACATCCACTACGGGCAGTCATTCTCACAAACCTATCCACATTCTTCACCATGCTGTCACCACATATTCTAATCGTAGGTCTCACTCTCCCTTTCATACTACTCTTTCGTTCAACTCTTCCACTCACATCACTCTTTCCATCCATCTTCCTTTCATTCACTTCCACTACAGGCGCCTGCACCTCATGTGGCATATCAACAGGTTGCTCCTTCACTCTCTTCCCATTCGTACTTCTTTCATCATGCTCATTCATCCTTCTACTCTCATCATATGTATCAACTTTCTTGGAAACGAACGGTTTTTCTTTTATTTTTTTTTCGTTGTAAGTACTATATGCACACATTTGAAGCTGAGCTAAGTCTCAAATTTTCATCTTGGAGAATTACTCGTAGAATTTGGAATGAAAAATGGACTTTTTGCTTGCAAACTCCACGGTCTGCAAAAAACTAATCTCTCGTTCAGTGGTAAACATCAACAGTGGAGTGAAAGAATCCATTATGCTTCAAACTTAAAATTAAAATTGATAAAAATTGGCCGATTACTGCAAACAAAACAAAACGACGCTAAATTGGATTAGTGGCAATTTGTTAATCCAATTTGACCAAGGTGTCAGAGACAAAAGGGAGTTAATGATTTCCTTGAGTAGTAGCCAACACACTGTTCATTTTTAAGAAGAAAAATTTGCATTAGAGCGAATATTAAATTTTGTCTCCTACAAAATAAATATGCCAAGTTTTCTCCCCATCTCGGATGCATTGACTTTTTCAAACTGTATCGAAGAACTACGCTTGCGGTTTTCTATGTAAAAAAAATAGTGAAAGCGCTTCAAGGCCCAGGGCTTGTGCAGTCAGGCTCTGTTGGGCTCTAGACCTCTCGGTGGTCGAATGCGATCTCCAAAAAAGAAATTACCAGTTTTTTCCTGAAAAAAACATTCTATTTCATACAAGGAATAAACGACAGCCGTAAACGACGACCTTGTAATAAATTATTAATCTCATCCAAGAACGCTGATGAGAAACACAGGATATTTGTATACTGTGTTTCATAGTGGAAAACTTGACTGCTTTGGCAAAAAAATTTCGATAGATTGCTTCTCATTTTTAACATTTGAATATAGATGAGGGGAAAAATATTTTATGGCTTTTATTCTTTTGTGTCATTAAATTTCACCACCTGAAGATACACTTTTCAATTTGAAAAAAGAACTCAAAGCTAACATCAAAAGGAGTCTCTGCATGGCCTGCACAATTCCAGAAAGGATATAGTGCAGACTGCTGCATGGGCAATACCGCAGCGTTTCAGAACCACTAGAGAATGGTGCAATACTTTCCTTGAATAATACCCTTATATGATATTTTTCGACTAGCACTCATCACAATATTCGGAACTAAATAGCAATGGTTGTGTAAAAAACAAAAATTTTATGACGAGAAAAGTCAATACCAAGGCCAAGAATTCAGCCCTGTGTGTCTTTACTTCAGCACACCTAATGATATCAAAGTAAACTTAGCAATGTCTTCCCAAAGCATTCGATCTCGTTTCACATTGAGTGCCTTAACTTAGTCAAAAATTTCATAAGGGAAAGGATAAAATTCTACTCCCAAATACGGAGAATAATAATTTTTCATTCTTAAAACGCGGCTGAATTATACTTCCAATTCGTCTGACAGTGTGGGCGACAAAATCCCAAAGAAAATCATTGCGCCATTTCATCACTTCAGGCCGGCGTGTAAACAATAATCATAAAGACGCGCTCTCATGATGTAGTCGACATTTAAATGAACTGTCAGTATTTTTAATACAACAAACACATTCCAGGATCTTTATGAAACGTTTTACGATAAAAGAATCAATTTCAGCACTCCGCGTTTAAATTCGTCTTTGTCATCATTACTCTTACAAATTGTGCAACAAAAATTAGGCTTTGATAACCGTGATTCGTGTTTATTTATTTGAAAATCAAACCGCATTGATCATTTCAACTGAATAATAGCAATTATATTTCAACGACCCACTTCTTGCAGACACTATGCCTCTACGCAAATCTTCATTTCTATGAGCAAAAAATTTCATTGGGCTAGCCCCATTCATTTAAGAATGAATTTTTACTAGCCTTTTCGCTACCCTCAAAATTCATGAATACTATTTTTCAACGAGCACGTGTACGAATGAGCTCCACGTAGAGGCCGCATTCGTCCGCCCTGCGTGAAGCCATCACGATCACGTTACATACGCGAGTGGCTGGCAGGCTCGAAGCACTTCACTTGTCCACTCCAACTCCCGTGTTTGCTCTTCTTCAAGTCGGTAGCTCGAGCACTGCACGCTCTCTACAGCTCGTCGAGGAGCACTTAACAATGAGAACATTTCTTCAAGAGCAGAAGAGACTCAAATGAGGTCGAGAAAGTTACTCAGGGCTGGCTTTTTCGAAAAATTTTCCGGCTTTTCTGGCAGTCAATACGGAGCAAAGACACGCAGTGCTAGCGTGCGGTATAATTTGGGTTTTTATCGCTTTTAGTATTATAATGCAATAGAGTAACGTCTGCCTGTCTTTATACATAGGGATTTAATATATATCAAGCTTTGAAATTTGGAAAACACTTTGAATTCCTAACAAAACGAACTTTACGCAATGAATTTTCCGTTAATCTAGCGTTGATTATTGTCTTTGCTTCCGCCAAGTACAATTTGAATTTTGTTTCGAAGTTTTAGATAAGTGATGCTGTACGGAATTGAGTTAAAGAAAATAGCGTCTCATCAGCTTGTCACAAAACCTACGGGAGCGAGCAAAGATAAATCTTAACAGGAAACAGTCTAGACGCAATCTCTTTAAAACCTGAAGTGAGTCAGCCACGTGCTCACCACGATATAGAGCAACTAAAAAAAATCAAATTAATCGATTCAAGTTACTGAGTTACACTCAGCAGAGTAACCAAAGCCTAGGGCTCATCAAGTAAACTAAAATGTTGTATTTATAAATATAATATAAACTTAAATGTTATGATTAGTAGTTTAAAATGTTTAGTGAATTAAAATGTTGTAAAATGTAAGCTAACTAAAATATTATGTTAAAGAACGCGTTAATCGGGATATTTGCAAATAAACGAATGACTTTTAAAATAGCACGCATGAGAATGTCATAAATATGTTGATGAAAACATGAATTCAGTGATATATTGCTGGATCAAAATTTTAACGATATGAATCCCTCTTCAAATGTTTAATTTAAACATTCAATCAAGCAGTCGGAGATCTTACACAGTTAGATATATGCTGCTGGTATTTATGTTCTTACAAATAAACACAGAATTATCATCTTTTCTGAGTGCTATCGAATGAATTAAGGAACAGCACTTTTTTAGTCATTGCTGATCTTAACGAGTAAGAGAAGACCGTTTCTAAGCACAAAATCTTCCGGAAAGTGAGGTTTTGTTCTCAATTGCGTTGTGCTTAACAATCAAATTATTATCATGCTGTCAACAATTTTAAATTAAGGTGATCAATTAAACGAACATCATTAAAAAGTAATTTGAATTACCAGGTCAAATGTCGAAATACTCGCACTAAGTAATGTTGTCTGAAGTGTCAGGTGATAACAATTTCAATACTGAGAGGTAGCTCGTTGTAGCCTTTAAATTACAACTCCACAGAGGTTTTGCCAAGAAGACTATTATTGATGCTAAAATTGGCTCACAGAAAAATAAATAATTTCTCAGTGAATGAAATATTATGACTTGACTGAAACCCACCGTTACCGTCACGCTGAGCACGATGTCGACGACGTTCCTCGGCGTAAGGCGGGGGTTCTCAACCTGCGGTGCACGCATCCCCTTGGGGGTGCGAGACGATATTCCAGGGGGCGCGAGAAAAATCCAGGTAAATAATAGGATATTGGCTACACATTCATATTTTTATTTCAGCGGGTGCGAGGTTCGAATGAAATTTCTATTGAGGTGCAGGGCGAAAAAAGGATTGGAACCCCAGGTGTGGGGTTCCCAACAAGACAACCTCTTAGCCCAGCCCAGGGACCGGGTGGCTCCATAAATGCATTACGTCCAAGTTCTCATCAACTTGTTCAGCCAGTCTCCCGGCCAAACTCCTGCTCATGATCTTTGAAAAGAGTTGGAGACTTGGGGTGGAGAATAGTGCTCGGCAAATTCAGGGTGTCAATAATGATTGCGAAAAAATGAAAGTTTATCTACCGCAAGGGACATTTATTTTAGACCTTATTCTGGATGGCATAAGAAGAAGAACTTGTTGAAAATATTTATAGTAAATTTCACAACATATTATGATTGTTATTTTATTACAGCTTCCTGACATTCTCACTATCTTAAATGCAATTTACTTTATAAAGTATTTTTCAAAAACATAACCGTAAAACTTTTAACTGTTTTAACCAATAAAATCGACTAGTCACTTTTCCTCAGTATTTTCCGAACTTTCTCAAAATTGCCAGAGTAAACTCTGTTTAAAAAATTATGAAACTGGCGTAAACAATTATAGACCTGTCTCTGCACCACCCATTATTGGCAAAATATTTGAGAAAATTATGTATAAAAAATGCAATCCTATTTTGAACAAAATCATTTCTCTATGATTAATCATACATTTTTCGCTCTAAAAATCAAATATGTATCTATTGGATGTGATGAGCAAAACTGGTTTCGAGGATTTATTTACACTCATAGATATTTATATACGTGAAATTTCACTTTACCACATATATGAAATCAAATACATGCAAGTACAAAATATTATCATTGGACGATATGTGGATTTAATCTTTAAAAGAAATATACAAGTGCGATTCACTGAGTTCTAATGCACGATTCCGTTTAATTACAATTTATACTTGTACATTACTACCCAGATACATTCCTGTATTGGCAATATAAATATTACCATCCATTCTAATTCCGTGTTAGTCAATGTGAAGAAATGTTGATCCACTTACAATACACAATAATAATAATACAAGAAACAATGTTTCTAATTCACTACTGATTTTATTTGTGAGTGTTCACAATTCAATATATAAAACTTTTAAGACTTGAATATTCATAAAATGATTATTATAAAAGTTATTGAAGTGTTAAAAATATTATATATTGAATTGTAAACACACACAAATAAAATCAGTAGTGAATTAGAAACATTGTTTCTTGTATAATTATTATTGTGTATTGTAAGTGGATCCAACATTTCTTTACATTGACTAACACGGAATTAGAATGGATGGTAACATTTATATTGCCAATACAGGAATGTATCTGGGTAGTAATGTACACGTATAAATTGTAATTAAACGGAATCGTACATTAGTACTCAGTGAATCGCACTTGTATATTTCTTTTAAAGATTAAATCCACATATCGTCCAATGATAATATTTTGTACTTGCATGTATTTGATTTCATATATGTGTTAAAATGGAATTTCACGTATATAAATATCTATGAGTGTAAATAAATCCTCGAAACCAGTTTTGCTCATCACATCCAATAAATACATATTTAACACAAATACTCAAATTAACAAATTATTATGTCATTTTTTAATTCAACTGAGGGTTGGATAATTTTGAACTTGACTTGGATTAATTTGAACTTGACTCGGATTAATTTGAACTTGACTTGGATTAATTTGAACTTGACTTGTATTAAATTGAACTTGACTTGGATTAATTTGAACTTGACTTGAATTAATTTGAACTTGACTTGGATTAATTTGAACTTGACTCGGATTAATTTGAACTTGACTCGGATTAATTTGAACTTGACTAGGATTAATTTGAACTCGACTAGGATTAAATTGAACTTGACTTAGATTAATTTGAAGTGAAAAAGGTGTAGTTCAAATCATACCTAACAAATTGAAAGCAATATGTTTCCATTGACGATGCACAATCAGAACTTCTGACAATTAACCTTGAAGTATCACAAGGATCTGTTCTTGAAACTCTCTTATTTTTAATCTTCATCAACGACGTAGTTGAATCTACTTCATTCTTCAAAATCTTACTATTTACCGACGAGAGCACGCTTTTGCCAACGACAGCCAATGAAAATTTAATTTTTAATTAAAAGAGAACAAATAACGAGCAAGAAAAAGGTTCAATTTGGCTCATAGCTAATAAAATAAGCCACAATATCGATAAGACAATATATGTTATATTGTCAAACAAGCCGGAATACGTCTCTTCCACGCATTAAGATCCGTGATGGGAAAATTGAAGAAACCAGCTCCTGTCAGGTCTTCGGCATTATATATTAGATAAACATCTGACCTTCCAAGAGCATATTGCACATATCAGTACTAAATATCAAAATCCGTAGAAATCCTCAATATTTTAAAAAGTGGCTTACCTGAAGAAGCTTTAAAAATACTTTATCGAGCCCTCATTTCACTGTTTTAAAATACAAACAATACAATAGAAGCATTGAAGCATGGCACGGAACTGATGAAAAAAAATCAATTTGCTCATTGCACTGCAAAAAAGAGCCATTAAAGCGATAAGGAAATTAGAAAATAAGGCCCTCATGAATGATTCATTCAAAAGTGTACAAATACTAAAGCTTTAGGATTACTACAAGCTCTCCGTATGAAATTTCATGAATAAAAAATTAACGAATGAGGGCGACAAAGATCTTGAACAGTTATTAACTGCACAAACGGACCATCATGCTGAGATTATCCTAAATAGAAGTAACGACATGCTTCCTTATTATTTAAATGCTCGGCCACAATACAGTATTCTCTTCATTGGAACGAAGACAGAATTCGATCCCTGCTGAGATCCGTAAAAAAAATTCTTACAAAGCTTTCGAAACGAATCTTAAATCCCTATTTCTATCGGTATATTAATCACATAAGCTAGTCAATTCATATCTTTTCTGCTACATGATTTATCTTATTAAGGCAATTTACCATGATCAATGGCATACGAGGATCTTGAATCTACTCTAGAATATACTATTCTTATCTAGCCTATATTAACTATTATTGCAAAATTAGCCTCGAATCTTGAGCGAACCAATTCATTGATCAGTCTAGTGTGCATCTAGGTTAAACATAAGTGAAGTAAACTAAACATAATTGTTAATCTTAAAATAGCGTTGATGATAGGAAGCCCTAGAAGTCGTTTAGCATTCTCGGGCCCACAACTATGCTATACAAAAATGTGTTCATCGTGCTAGAGTTAAGAAACAATCTACTGAGATATCGCTGGTGGTTAATAAATTATTTAAATTGTTTATGTTTTCTATACCTGGTACGCTGAAAAGACGTGAATGATAATAGATAGAAAAGCTGATAAAAGTTTGAACGCCACATAAACCTAAGTTTCTACTCAGAAAACTACCAAAGGAACCAACTTTAAGCATCTCATGAGTATTCAGTTATTAATCAAAACAACATTTTGAATTTGAATCTTTCTACTACCATAGGCAGAAAAGTGGTCTGAATAAACTCTGATATATCACTGCACATTAACGTCCTGTGTAGATAACTACTTGAGACTTGGTTCAGGCCAAAAATATAACCTTGCACACCCTAAAATGTGATTAACTAGCGAAATGCTTTTCTGATTAGAAAACAAGCGTTTGGTGCTCAAATCTATTCTGAAAACAAGGATACAAAATTATATAATTTTAATAGAGTCTACTCGACACATTTTGATGAAGACTTATACGCACTTATCTTCGTCCAATTTTGCATCCTGCCTTTCAATTTTATTGTTATTCCGCAACCAACGGTCTCTGGCAGCCGAAGTTCTGACGTCGCTACTCTCAAGTGGAACGATAATGTTCCGTACTATCGCGAGCGCAGTGTTGTTTCATTTCTGCAATGCTTCATTCAAAATTATTTAAGTTGTTACAGGCCGTCACTTTCGGACAACAACTAGAACTGTATTTTGAAATTACATTTTCCTAGCATTTGTCAAAAACCTCCTGCCAAGACAATAAAAACTGTCGATTAATCAATACTTTTGCCCATTGTGCATTTCATAAATTATGACAACAGAACGTATTCCAATTGTAGGTGGCATGATTTCAATGTACTAAAGGAGAAACGTGTTGCTTCAAAGTACAGGTAGAAATACTCGCACCATTCAATGCAGGAGGCATAAGTTAAAACTAATCATGATGTTCATCACCGACGCTCTAGACAGCAGCACTTGTGTCGCATTCAGGCTGGTTCTTTCTTCTTTAAGCCCGTCTCTTATTTCGAGCCGAGACTGCGCCACGTGTGCACATCTCTCGAAAACTTTTCTGAATGTCATTTCCTCATCTGCAATATTTTTGTGCTTCTAGTGCCACTTTATGCCACATTTTCAGGCTTTCAAAATTTTCACACGTTTTAATCTACTGTTACGTACGTTAAGGAGTCCAAGAACACGGAAAATATGGCCTGTGAATAGCGGGTAGGTCATAAGTTGGCCGTATCAAAAGTTTGATTGTGCTTTGCAGCACTTTTTCATTACAGTTCTGCTCATAACATTACGTTATATCTTGACAAGTCCTTACGATTCAGCTTAGCGTTATTTAAATCAGAGCTATCATTTTTATGTCTTTCGCATTATTCCTGTCCACATGTATTTGTGTGATGGATGAAAAGTGTTTCAAATCTGTGTTTTTGGGTTTTTCCTCCTTCGATTGCTGATGCATGAGTAAAGTGCAGCTTACTCGGAGTCACAAATATCTAACACTTTTCCCACCCCTATTATTCGCATGCCTTTTCCGCGATAACAACCAGGTTCGCAGCAGAACTCTTACATTCGAATTAATGCCGCCAAGCTCACGAAAAAACGCTGTCGCGGGCTCTATTGTTGTGACATGATGTTGTGAAGAAACACAAGCGAGGAAATTTGAAGCTCCTACCTATTGCCGATTTCCTATATGAGACTGCACTCCAAATCTCGTGATGTAGCACTTGGGTGGAATTTTTTTAAAAAGTGAATAAGTAGAGAAAATTTATTGCAAAATTATAAAACTGTTGCTTGAGCAAACACAAATTTGAAGATTTATTTTCAAATATCCGATTTAAGCAATTTTACGGAGTCATTTATTAGTCAAATGAAAAAACAGAAGAACAGAACTGATTATTTTGAATACGGTTTAACTCATTTCGATAGATTACAAATCCAAAGCCCTCTAATACTAAGATAAAGATTTTTCATAATTTTTCTGTTAATTTTTACATCTTTACTAGTTTTTTTCTTCGACTTGATAGTTATTTCCAGCCCCATGAACATAAATTGAAATTATAAATGGTACTCAGGTAACTTTATTCTCAATCCGTTTTGTAATTCAACCTATGAATTTTGTTTAAAAATGTATCTCCCAAAGGACGACAATCCTGCTTAAAACAGAATTGTACTCAGAAATAAGCTACGGCCAAAACTTTACAGAAAACATTCATTCTCTGAAGCTTACGTTTGTTTTGTTGTATTTTACTGCTGGTAGTATCTTAACTTTGTTTCCCACGTTTTTTAGCTAAGCTTTTACGTTTTTTTATTTGACCACGTAAGCTGAAAACTACCTCATGAACCTCGCCTACTGTCATAAAAAATCGTTCTTTGCGCATGTCCATACTCGCTCGTACCCTGCCTTTCTTACCTGGTCGTCTACCTTTGACCAGGAAAAACCTTTTTGGCCTGTGGCCTCTCAGGTCCTAATTTTATTTTTTTAGAAAAATTTTACGAGCATCTGAGCCTCCGTAACAGGAAAATGCGGGGATAAGAGCGGCTCAGTTTTTCAGACTCTTGAGGCCCATTTTTAAAGTTCGCCAGTTTGGTTCGAGCAGAACGAGGGAGCTACACTCTCAGCAGAGCCTGGCTCGAGTTTTAACTTGATTCTATGCAGTTTAGTGCGCTAGTAAGGCTGAGCTGGAGCACGGGATATATCCCGAGGGTTCTGAGAATATAAATGAGAAACCAAAGCAGGACATTTTTGTCGGAGAGACGCCAGGCCACCATATTTTCGTGGATTATTGCCCGCTCCGCTTGCTCTGCAGTCAGTGCGTCCTGATAATTTAAAAACAACTTTGACTCTGAAATTTCTTCCCAATTCGAGTTACTTATAAAATTATAAAACCTCATATGACGGTAAAGGTGCTAGAAGATCTGCCTCAATGTTATCGAATTTATAAACGTGATTCCTTGCCTTAACATTTGATGAGACAAATCTGTAATTTAACCCTGTACCACATCATCGCCCGTCAAGTATTTAATTACCCTGTGTGGTGACTTCCATCCTTCGCATCAGCTTGTAAGGAAATATTTACTTTATTGATTTGCAATCTTAGTTTTCAGAGTAGGCTGCTATCATTTCGTTGCAAAAGATCACTAGTAAATTAAATTCTTGTGCAAATTTCCTACCTCCTATACTGCATATACAATGAATTTCTCCCTTACTTGACATACGTAGAGTATCATAGTACAGTTCATTCAAAACAAGCAGCTCCAAGTTTCCTGCTATGTTGCGAACCACCTCTGTAACCTGCGGATTGCAATCACACGTATCACTTTGACAATCCTTGTTGTAGCAGAGTAACGGCTCAGGTCTTTTCTTCCATTAAACGCTTCATACGAATCATTTTTGATCACGCTGAGACTAATTATGAGGCAACCAAGTTCATGACAAAGTGAAAACGGAGCATTGTCGTGTTGTGAATGGTAAATTCCTTCTTTCCGTGCTTCAACAGATCACTGCAGCGACTTGCGTTGAGAACTGTATACACTACACATTACCGCACCGCAAGCCCTTTAAATTTCCGTACGACATGAACGTAATTTGAATCTATGTAAAAATTGCTTGCTTGGATATTCTTTGTTGAAAAAGTGAGCTATTTAGCAGTAACCGTATGAATCATAATTTTACTAATTCTAACATGTGTAATAATATATTAATAAAAATTTGCGCCTTAATTCTCCTTCAGAAAACAGGTGATGAAAATGCCGCAAATAAAATTAAACTTCTGAAATCATTCTTGTTTTTTTCCACGAGAAGGCGCATGGTATTTTTTAGACAAATGCAGGCAATCTTCCCCGGCTCTGAAGAGAGTAAATAAGAGGTACACCATCGGCTTAGTTGTGAAAAATGAGGAGCAGATTTTTATCAGCTAGCTATAAGCGCACTCTGCAGATCCACAATATTGTGAATGCATCGTGCCATCTTCGAGAATCTCTCTTGATTTTTCGTTAGGGAAAAGAGAACGCACAAATAGAAAGGAAACAATGTGAGCGAGGGGCAGTTTAAACATGCTGAGACTAATTAGCTCACGGTGCTGAAAGAACCATGAGCTAAAAGTTCAGTGAAATGTCAATGAGAAAACGCAACAACATTTCAGTTGTTAAATCAATGAAACCGTCAATAAGTGAATGAATGAATTGAGTTTACAGTAATTGAATTAATACGTGAATCAGGCCGACGAGGAATCTACTGATTGGTAAATGAATTATTAATGACTACACAACTTTACCAAATGGAGAACGAATGATGAAGGATTTGATATTTCCTGCATTGTTCTAGCTTGCCGAACAAATGTGATGTAAATGAAACTTCTTGCGCCTCAACGAACAGATATGCGAAGCCTGCGAATATTTCGGTTTACTCAATTGTGTATACATTTCCCTCTCATGCCTTGAAAAAAGCCGGGACGAATTTATGAAGAGAACTCGGTGAGTTAAAAAAATATTTGTAATGTATCGAATAATTGCATTTTCAGTCATTACGCACAAGCGTTGACATCTTTAAAACCTGAAACTTCTAATGAAGAATATTAAACAAGCATATATTTAGTAGATAAATAACCTACAGAAATCAAAGATTATTTGTAAGTCTATACAATAACAATGAAACTCAGAAAACTGGGAGGCAAAATGTATTTGAAACATATTTCGAGAGCCAAACTCGTTTGAAGGTCTAGAACAGGCTTCTCGTAAAACCTTTTACGTCAAAAATTTTCCAAATCACTTATTTGTAGTTAAGGATGCACGTATACAACGGTCGCATTGAAGGAGAACAATCGGCCTCTGTTCAATTAACTTCGCCTAAGATTCTTAGGACGCCAAAAGACGATTTTTAATAACTAGAACGAAAAAAATAATTCATAAAAACGCCATCACTTGGGAATTTATAAATTTTTTCTATATTTAAAGGCTATTTCATCCTATTGGTAAACATAACATTAGAAACTCGACTCTGATATTTTCGACTATATGTATTGATCGTATACTTGAAAAAAGTTTTGAATTGAAATCACAAAAATGAGCTAGTTTTAACTTCCCTCTTTAAATCTAAGACAAAGTTAATATTTATTCCGTTATTCTGAAACATGTACAAGCACTGGTACATTAGCTTAAACCAAATTACTGTGAGCTGTATGTTCGAGTTCTATCCATATTGCCCCCTTCAGTAGAAGTTCTTAACCTGAAAGAAGTATAAGAATGCATATAATGGACGAAAAAATTAGTTTTTGGTATCTTACGTTTACTTTTCTATGCCACTGTATATTCTACCTGTAGATGTTCTGTTCATTCATCAAAGGAAGGAGTGTTCCAGCATTATCGAACGGCTCGCACGATTTGGATTAAAAACGAATCTTAGTGAGATTGGTGGCGTGTAACCAACCAGGTGTGCGCAACTCGAGCAATGTGAGGGCTCTCTCGGCGACTGTGCTGCATGTCGACAGAGCGAAGTACAAGCCCGAGGCCGCGCAACACGTCGGGTGTGCGCGGAGGTGAGGCGACTGGTGAGGGAGGTGGCATATCATCAGTGCACGATGCCTCGGATGAAATGCACACAGAGCACGAGAAAATACGAAGGCATTTCTCATTTTGGAAAATTCTTATTAGTGTTTTTCTCCCTAAGGGAGAATATTTCTACATCAAAAGTCTTTTATTTTTTTTAAGAATGAACTCGCCGAAGAAAAACAAAGAGATTGCTTCTTTTGTACTGAGCAGCCTCCGCGCTGGTGCTTTAATCAATCAACCCCTCCAGTTTGGAAGGTGAAAGAGAGTGACAGAGCAGACTTAAAGAGCGCGTTGTTGAGGTATTATTTGACGATGTTTATTTTACTCACCGGATACGTTACTGCTGATGTAAACGAATT
Organism: Morinoia aosen; assembly: GCA_030386875.1. Taxonomy (NCBI): domain Eukaryota; kingdom Metazoa; phylum Arthropoda; class Malacostraca; order Amphipoda; family Talitridae; genus Morinoia; species Morinoia aosen. The sequence continues at coordinate 49,470,897 of CM059575.1, forward strand.
GTTGAATTGAACACGCATTATTTTTTTGCTGTGCTAACGTGCTATGTCCTGCTTCAATCCGAAAATATTACAGCAAAGTAGAAAATCGGCAGTGCATTATCTGTATTCTTAGAAATAATTTAAAGCATTACGTTGGCAGTGTAAATTTAAATTTAGCCAAAATAAGTAATAAATAATACAGACACTTCAAAAAAGTAAATTGATCCTCATGTGTTACCTAAACTTTATTTTAAATGCTAAATAAATGTTCTCAATCTGCTCGCTCGATATCATCATTTCATAGCTTTCTCACAGCTAGAGAACAACAGCGGATGAAGGCACTGAACAATGCTAGTCAGATGATATGCGAAAATAAAACTAGTATCGTATTTGATACCTTCATATGTAGTGAGGGAAACAATTTCCACATTCCACTCAAGAAGGCGCTCGAGTTCATAAAAGAAAAATAGAAAGATGCCACGAGCATCTAATGAAGGATTTAAGTCTACAGTACATGTACGGAAACAATGTTGATTGAAATGTTTCCTGGCATGCCTCAATTTCCTATTTTGAATAGGCAACATTCACGAACAAATTAAAAATGTTTGAAAATATCAGGCGTCCGAGAGACTGAAAACGGAGCTTCTGTCTGTTATTTTCTTTTTGCTGGAGAGTGCGTCCGATTGTGCTGCCAATGGCATTTGTAAACCAGTTTCAATTATGCGCAGCACAGGGGAACACATTCAACAACAGCAGCTGTTGATCGCATGTGGCGTTGACATGCTTGCTTCGTGCGCACCTACATCGTGCGCTTTGCATCTTCTGTGCATAACACGAGAAGGCCAATTTGTCACGAGATCTGTTCCCTTCACCTCCTTGTTAACATTTTATTAACAAGAAGACCAGGTTCTCGGAATTGAGGGAATGGCGCACCTCCACAACATTATATAAACAATACAAAATTAAAGAGATAATTAGCATTACAGTACATATACTAAAAAAAAGGTACTCACCGACGAACGCTGTCTCACTTACAAACGCGTATCTGTGCGCTATTTTCCTCGGTGAGCTGTGATGCTAGTGCTAACGGGGTTTTTAAACACATCAAAATGTTGAGGAATTTCTTATGATGAGACCCTGGTACAAAGCATTAATTGACATCTACTGGAATTGCAAGTAACACATATTGACAAGTATTACCCTGCCTAATTGACCGGTCAATATCTTCAAGCAAATTACACTCGGAACATATACAATGAAATAATGCCTAACTGATAGGTCGGCGCACTCCAACGTCACAATGGATTGTCATTTAGCCTCGGATCACAAGTTCTGTCATCCCAGAGCAGCTTCAGTTCATTCCCTGTTTCTTACACAGTGCATAAATTGTCTTTGGACGTTCTTATGAAGAAGCCGTGCTTGCAATCAATAGGAGACAAGAAAAGCCGCCCTCCTGTGGAGCAACAAAATTTTTAACAATTACTTTGAATCTACAATTTTCTCATACATATATATATGCACATATTCCACATTTAATTCAACTGCTCCAATTCTTTTATATGTTGTATGAACCTATCGTTTCCAGCGGTATCTATTGTAACAAAAGCACGAGCCTTACCCGCCCTTACGAAGTAATTAACATTTTTTTTTTTTGAACAACCTCCACGTTACGGAATCTTCTTCTCTCTGCAAAGGTAAAAAATGTAAACTTTTAATTCGTTGATTCCCAAAAAAAAACATATATCTCAACAGGTTTCGTTTCTCACTTATTTTCCAGAGTATCACATTTGATTTAACACCTATTCACGACGCAGAGTAAGATGCCTAGCTACGACGGACCTTGTCGAGATGCTCGCGAACTCTTACTGACTCTTCGTCTTTTCGTGCTGGTCAAAGTGTCCTCTTGGGGCTACCCTCTTTCTAATCATGACCAATGGCACCACTCTCGCACTTCCAAACCTTCGCCGGCTTTATCCTATTGGCTCCTCCCGAGGTTGCACACTCCCTATTCGCTGTGAGCCGAACACGCCTTTTTCGAAGATATTGTGTTAATTCTTGAAGTCTCAGTCCGTTGGCGAGAAAGCTTTCTCACGCCTCTATCCCTCTATCCTCTACCCTCTACCCCTCGTCCGGGCCTTATGGTCAACAAATTTTTGCCTTTTGTGGTAACACAACACCCTTTCTTGTTCGAGCTCTTGAGGTTTGCTAACCAAGCACAACACTACCCAGCTCGAGTGCCTGCCACATAAATCTATGTTGAATGTAAACATTCAGGCCTACACTCATGTTAGAGCAAGCAACTCGTATCATTGGAATGCGCCGACCACGGTTTTATAAATTCACAATTTTAGTTCAAGCAAACAAAAGTTGTTACACACTAAAAAACTCGAATTTGTTATACATGATTAATATTTCCCTAAATTCTCATGTTTTTAATTCGAAAATTGATTATTCTTAACAGATTCTCGACAGACCGCCGTCCAACAGTTAAAAAAAATTGGCCTGACAATTTTTTTTTTTAATTAGCTTTCAGCTATTTATTGAATATTGATCACTGCAGTCTGAAGCCAACATAAGACACACATGATAACTTCTACTTAAGCCTATTACATTCTAAAATTAATTCCGCAGAAACAGGGTTCGTTACAATTAATAATCCTATTCATTACAATTAGCACGGCCTGATATATTGTGTTGTGTTGCACCGAATTGAAGTATGTCATAAATCCTTTGCGTGTTCACCCCTAATAACATTCACCAAGTATTACGGTTACATCCCCTACATTCTCAAGCATCCTACAGTATTGATGGCTTTATGTCTCGTAGCTTTCAATTTACGCTTGCGTGTTCTGTTGTCCAAATCCTTCACGCTGTTGTTGACGGTTCGATGTTCACTCCTTTGGTATAGCTGACGAATTTGCTCTTCTTCCATGCCTCTCTTCTGGCATATCAATAGCTTCCCACGCGCGTTGAAGATGAGTACTTAATTTCAGGAGGCAGTATTGCGGGCCCAATATGCAGACTCGTATAAAATTTCTATACACCACATTACTACACGATTGCGTTCTGCAAGATGGATCATTATTACGATTCAAATTACCACCAAATCATGTTAAGTGCAATATTTCACATATATTTTATGACGTTTATCCAACTCAGTTTTTTAATCGCCAGATTACTCATGAACGTCGCTTCGTTGATCAGACAAATCGATACGTCAGTAAGTTATATTGATCTGGAGGAAAATACGAGTCGAATCGTCGATAAATTTCATTTAATATGGTCTCCCTTCGCGACAGGGTTCCGAATTCCACGAAGTAATCCTGAAGTATTCCGAGTCACAATCCTGCGTAGTGCACACTGGTATCCTGTAGAATCCCTCTCAGTATTCCTTGACGTCGACGTGGAATCTGGTAGACACTAGATAATGTTTTATTTTCTCCGAGTGAACACTCTTATTTATGCGAGAATTTCGTGGGTTAATATTCTTCGAAGATCGTACGCATCATGCAAAGGCTATCCGACGTAATCTCTATTAATTTTTTTTTTATTTCACGTATCAATAGAGATGCCTAAAATGCGGCTTCAATATTCCAATGTGATCGTTTGCCTAGTAAAAAAAAATTCACAGGAAACTTGCATGCGAGTTTCAGGAATGCCTTTCTAAGCGTTCATGTCACAATGCAAATTCCAAATAAATCAAGTTAAATTTAATACTCAATAATATAAAAGCATTGTCATTGGTTCATATGGGTACCCATTTATAAAAGCATTTTTGAACACTATTACATTACGGCGCCCTAGAACATTATCTGCTTTATTTTCGTATTCTCTTCCTTCCTTCCTCATCCTGGTACTGCGGCGTTCTGTGGTGCTTTCCACTTCGAAGTGTCGAGTGCTGCTAATTAGTCGAGAAATTCTTCCTGGCTCGGCCGTTCACTAACGATGTCCTCTTCACAGCCTGACCACGGGCGAGTTAAGCAATCACTGGTGTTCTCCGCATTCTTCTGCACATGGTGCGCAATCTCTGGCTGCAGCTCTACCGCAAGCGGCTCTGAGCTAATTACTTGTGCTCTCCGCACTCTTCAGAACATGGTGCAAAATTTCCAGCCGTACACACATCTTCGACGTTTCCCACTGCAACGTTAGCGTTTGTTCTACAATTAAATACTTCCAATACAAGTTCGATTAAATCCCCTATGTCGTACAGTTGTGGTCTGTACGTTGTTCTTGTAAATAATTACTTATATTCCACGTGATTCTTCCTGAATTTGCTGCTTATACGAGACGCATTCGTGTTATGTAATTGTTCTGGCCTGTTTGTGCTGAAGTACATACTACGCTAATCTGCCAAGAAATTAATTCCTTAAGTCTGAAAGAAATGTTCTACACTACAGAGTAAGATGATACTAATTCCTTCCGGAACACCGTGTTTACGATATTCTTTCAGGGCAAGAGAGAGACACAAAGTCAGAAAATTCAACGCTACAGCACGAAATATCCGCAACTTTAATCTGACGCTAAACATATTTTCCCCGATACGAAAATGAACGGTCTAAAGGTATTGATAAAATTAGCAAGCCTGAGATACATAAGCCTAAGAACTTCATATTAACTAATTACTTCGCCAGAGTAATTTCGTATCAAGCGCGTACGCTACACGAGAAGCTGGCAAGAAATATAAGCATCCCACAAAGGAAACAAAGTACTCCTCTTGAGAAACACACGAAGTTAACCTAATAAACGCTCAATTTTCTTTACTTAGCAAGAGAGAAAAATGAGAATTACGCATAGCATAAGATTAGATCGCTCAACAAGATTTTCATCCAGACGAAATTTCTTGTGAGCAAAGAAAGTTGGAGTTACATAACCTAGAGCCTATTCCTATTGAACAAAGCATCACACTCTAGTGAGTGAGATTAGTTTCAATTCACAGCTAGAATAACACAATTCTACTAAAGAACACATTTAGATTAAAGCAATACAACGCTAAAAACTCACTTCTACGCAAGAGTTTTCTTAAAATTAAACACACAAGAACACATCCCGCAAAGGCAAGTTAATGCATGATTTCAGTCCTCCGCAGTTCGTTTCTAGTTGGCGGTTCACCTACACCGAGAACGTAAATTATAGCTCCGCTGTGTCCTGGCCGCCGCTCTCTCGTTCACGTGGTTTTCTGTTCTCAGCTCTTCATTTTCACTATCGACTGTTTCATATCCGGTTCCACTTCCTGGTTCAGCTGCGACGTCCGACGTGCCGGGAAAAGCCTCGCCCCGTAGGAAAGCAACTTTCAATCTATCCAAATGAACCCTTTCTTGTCGGTTACTATATAGTGCTTTAATGGTCGCATTTGTGGCATTCCTTTCAAGGACACGAAACGGGCCTACCCAGTCGGTAGGCCAAGCGTTTGCAGATTCGGCTTTTCCTGTAGGATTGTGTAATAAAACAATATCTCCGCTCTCCACCTGGTTGTTTTTCACACCTCTTTCCTTCATTTGCACCGACTTGTCGTGTGAAGCCTTTGACTTGGCCTTCACTACTTTGAACGCATTGTGAAGTCGTGCGCTCACCTCGGCACTGTAATTGTCCCCAAGAGAATAATCCATGCGAGGTGTTTTCAGCCAGTTAACAACAGGAATTTCAGCGTCCCTACCAAAAAATAAATAATACGGTATTTCTTCAATAACACTTTGATAACTTGTATTCAGTGCCAAGCATGTCCACGGCAAAGCATCATGCCACGATGGTTGATCGCTGGCTGCGAGGTGAGACAGAACCGTTTTGATGTTCTTGTTCTGACGTTCCGTCATTCCGTTTGATTGGGGATGATATGCTGATGTGTTGTAGTATTTTATTTTTAATCTTTCGCACACGTTACGGAACAATGTTGATGTGAACTCTGTACCTCTGTCTGAGACGAGCGTTTTCGCAGGGCCATACGTGGTTACGAATTTAGTTAACGCTCGAGTAACTTCCTCAGTTGTCTTGCTTCTGAGTGGGAAAGCAGCGACATATCTACTGAAGTGATCAACCACGGTTAAGATGTATTTGTGGCCCTCATTCGAGACTGGCATTTCAATCAAATCAACACCTATTCTGTCCAGAGGCTTGTCAATTTCAGGGAATGAACCCATGCTAACACAAATGCGATTGTTGATCTTACGTTTCTGGCATTGCATGCACGAATTGATGTATTTGTTAACGTCGCGCGACATGTTAATCCAGTACCCAAATTCCATGAGCTTTTTCCACGTTTTAGCACGACCTTGGTGTGCAGCGATTGTGCTATCATGCGCTAACGTTATTGCTGCTTCCCTCAGAGCGTCTGGCACAACGATTAAGTGCCTTGTTCTATTAGGCTTTCGTTGTGTCTTTTTGAAATACAATATGCCTCCGTCGGTGAAGATTTCGGGTTTTAGAGCGAGACTTGGAGCGTCCCCTGATTTGTCACCTTCAAGATACTTCAACACAGGCCCCCAAACAGGGTCTTTCAATTGTTCTGCTCGCACATTTTCTTGCCGCAAGCTGCTTTCCGCCTCTTGTACGCTGGGAGTTTCATCTAACATCGTCGTGACGAACACTGTTTTAGGGGCCTCGTCATCTCGATTTTCTTCTTCGTTATCGTTCGCAATGTTTCTCGACAATGCGTCGGGTACAACGTTCTGAGCTCCAGGCCGATAAATTACCTCAAAGTCATACTGTGAGAGTGTTAGTGCCCACCTCATAATTCTGTTGTTCTTGGTGTTTTTACCCTTGAACAAATATTTCAGGGCCGTGTGATCAGTAATTACAACAAATTTATTACCGTACAGATAAGGTGAGAAGTGATTTACAGCGGCAACCACTGCCAATCCTTCACGCTCCGTTATTGAATAACGTTTTTCAGCATCATTGAATCTTTTGCTGAAGTATCCAATCGGTTGTTCCTTACCATTACATTTTTGCGCAAGGACCGCGCCAGAGCCCTCATTTGAGGCATCACAGCTCAAGTAATACGTCTCATCAAGAGAAGGTTTCTTCAGAACTGGAGCTTCTATCATGAGCTGCTTAAGTTTACAGAAGGCTTGTTCGTGTTGTTCATTCCACTTGAATATTTGGCCCTTCTTAGTCAGTGCATTAAGAGGTGCAGCGGTTGTGGCAAAGTGCGGGATGAACCGCCGATAGAAGTTGAGCGCTGCTACAAACGAGCGGACTTTGCGTGCGGTTGTGGGCCTAGGGTAATTTTGCATGGCCTCAACATTTTTGGGGTCTGGAACAAGTCCCTCACGACTGATGTAACATCCCAGGTACTTCACTTGTTTTTGCGCAAATTTGCACTTGTCCAAGCCTATTTTGACTCCGGCACATTGAAATTCGTGCAACACTTCCCTCAAATTTTCTAGGTGCTTCTCAAAAGTCATAGAGCTAACGCACACATCGTCCAAATAAATAGCGGCGAATTTTCCAAGCTGCCTTTTCAGAACATGACAAATTACTCTCTGGTACACTGATGTTGAGCACTTGAGTCCCATAGGCAGCCGAGCGTACTCGAAGTTGCCTTGTCGAGTCTGAAATGCCGTGTACTGCTTACTTTCTTCATCTAGCTCAATTTGATGGAAGGCTGATTTTGCATCGACAATGGAATAGTACTCTTTCCCAGCAACTTCTTCCAGGGTTCCTATGATGTTGGGAATCGGGTAATGTTCGTTCACCACTCGCATGTTCACAGCTCGCAGATCAAGGCAAATTCTGTGGCCTCCTCCAGGTTTCCTTACGAGTACGAGCGGATTTTTCCAAGCACTTGTGCTCTCTTGTACAACTCCACTTTCAATCATCTCCGAGACCTTTTTATCAATAATTTCTTGGCTGGTGTACGGAATCCGCCATCCTTTCGTTTGAATTGGCCTGTAATCACTCAGCAAAATTTTGTATTTCACTCCCTTGACGTGGCCAATATCCATCTCGTCTGCACTAATTGTCTTGTGATATTCCTTCAGCAGGTTCCTAACTTGTTCTTGTTTTTCAGCATCCAAGTGACTGAGGTCAAGCTCATTAATTTGCTGAAAGCGCTTCTCTCTGCGGAGATTTTCTGCTTCACTGGTTTCATCTTTATTTTCTTCTGTAGTCGCACTTTCATTCGAGATTTCGTGGCATGTTGCAACTATTGCTCCTTCAGTTAGAGCAATTTCCTCGGCAAAAGGGTTAAGCACAGGCATCAAAACATACCCATTTTGTACCCTCGCAGCGGTGGCTCCGACGTAAGGCGCCCACTTAACTCTAGGCTCTAAAATCACTTCCTTTCCATCAAACTTGATATCTGCTCGGCACTTTACCATGGTTTGTGCGCGAGGCTTCACTGTAATGTCCTCAGCGAGAGTAACCGATGCTTCCTCCCGCGTTACACACAAAATTTTTGGGGAAGTTGGTCCTGGTGCTGAAAACATGTTCACATACGTGCCAAACAGTGATGCCCTACGTTTTTCGAAGTCTAGCTTGGCATTGACTTTGTTCATTACTTCCACTCCTATTAGCAGGTCTCCTGGGAACGCATTTTCCCGCACAACAAAGCATCTTTGCACAATTTTCTGACCGTTAACTTTAATTGGCACATTAATCTTTCCCAGCACCGGCACGGGTTCCTCTCCAATTGTTTTTAATGCAGTTGAAGTTCCTTTTACACTAGCATTTTTGATTCCCGCAACCACACGCTCTTTTACCAAGCATATATTTGCTCCAGTATCAAGAAGTGCGGTAACAGGTGTGCCATTCACTTGGAGTATCACGCTGGGATTTATTATCGGAGCTAACGGTCTCCTATTCCGTTTTTTGGCTGTCCTGCAAACTGTTTCACTCTGCAATCAGCCCTTAGGTGCCCAAATTTTCCACAGTTTACACACGGCGGTGGCACCGCTTTATACTGTGCCAAGTCCATTGCAGGTGCAGGTGGTACTTCCCGATGCGGCTGTGGCTCTCTTGCGTGGTATATTTGGTGCTGATGACTCCTAAGTCTGCCTTTTTCGCTCCAGTGGGGTGCTTCATAATTTCCTCTTCGATGATAAGGAGAGTGTCTTATCTGTCTGTTCCTTTCTCTCCAGGGTGGCACTTCATGGCGGTACCCTCTAGGCCGTTGTGGTGAATGCCGCATCGTATGGCCGACACGTGCCGTCTCATGCTGTGGCCTCCTCTCGCTTCGCTACGCTCTCTCTCTCTCCGGTTCCCTCTTCTCTGTCGTTTCCCTTGGTACTGGTACTATGCGTCGATTTTCCACTTCGATTGCCATGTCCCTCAATTCTTGTACTGTCGTAGGTCGCGCATCACTTCGAAAGGGTCTTGTGATGTTCTCCCTTAATCCGAGCCACAGCAAATCTACAAGGATTCGTTCCGGATGTTCTAGACAATTCTCGTTGTACAGCCTTTCTAGGCGCGTCAGGTACTCTGAAACTCCTTCTCGGCTTGTTTGCTTCTTGGTTACTATTTCAAACAGCGCTTGCGTTGGATGTTCGACCTGGTCGGCGTAAGAGCGCAGCCAGTTTTCTGCTTCTCGTAGGTTCGTTAGTGTATCAATTATTTGATTGCATTCCTTTGCCTCTTGTGGACCTAGGCAAAGGAAGAAGGCTTTCACCTGCTCACTGTTATTCAGATTACCCGTCAAAAACTTCAATCTTGCCATATGTTCCCCCACATTATCGCCCCTCCTGAATTTAGCACCAATTGCCCCCACGCAACTCGTTACCACGGGCATGTTTACTGCTTCCTCTTCGGGTCGTGGTGGCGTTGCTGGCGCATTTCTGCGGTCGTTGTTCCTTCTCCCGCGCGCCGGCATATTGTCGATCTTCTCCAATTCACTTTCTCCAAAACTCAAAAATTTGCGATCACTCAAATGTTTTCCACACCTACTCACTGTAAAACTTTTACTGAAACTTTGAAATTAATCGAGTGAACACACCAGAATTTTCTCACTCAAACTTATCACTTTTATAACCACTTTCACTTTCTTGATCTATATGGCCGTGTGCTTGCTGGCTTCTCACACCGGAACACAGAAAATCATCACTACGAGACAGGTACCTCTACTGAATTTCTGCACGTTTTGCACATGAAATAACTATGCAAAAAAAATACAATGCAACTGTCATACTACACTCACAAAATATTACAAAGCGATCGTATCGATCTCACCAAATTGGGATGTCACGAGATCTGTTCCCTTCACCTCCTTGTTAACATTTCATTAACAAGAAGACCAGGTTCTCGGAATTGAGGGAATGGCGCACCTCCACAACATTATATAAACAATACAAAATTAAAGAGATAATTAGCATTACAGTACATATACTAAAAAAAAAAGGTACTCACCGACGAACGCTGTCTCACTTACAAACGCGTATCTGTGCGCTATCCCTACATACAATGTCACATGGAAGCCACGTGGTTAGGTGCTGGTTACGTGGATTTTAGTTGGCAAAATGGATTTACCACTAAATATACTCATCATAGCCATATTAGTACGTTGCATGCTGGATTTGATACGTGGGATCCACGTGTGATTTCCTATTAGCTACCACATTGCCTTCAAATAAATTTTTCCACATGGGAGGCACGTGTGTATGCAACGTACTTGCTTATGAACGGCTTTTAAGAAAATATTGCGTATATATATATTTTAAAATAATTGTTATATGTTTTCGATGATATGTCAAAGATTCCATTCAGAGCACATATTAAATTCTACATTTATAACCAATTACCCGTTTACACATCAGATTATTCCCAAATTTACTAATATTTTCTTGATGGTCAAAAATATATACGTTATTATTTGTAGTATTCAGGGTCAAGCTGAGATAAAAGAAACTCTTTGTGCTAAAAAATCTAACATTCGCCTTTTCAAGTCTTAGTTGTGTCTTATTCAGTTGTAATGCTCATTTTGAACATTAGTAATAACTAATAAGTTAATCATTTCCTATGAAATATATGCTGATAATCTCTTTGAACCAAAAATTGGGATAACTAAATTCTATATATGCGTCTGGTGCGATTTCAAAAGCTTTCGTAAAATAATACTGAAAGACAGAACACACCAATGAATGAATTGATATACACACATGAAACTATTTGGATAAGTTTTGACGTTTCGATTTCGAAAGAATGTGCATCTGGCAACTACCCCTTCTCTCAGACGTTGTGGCACCTCTTATTCAAACTTCCGTGCTCCGTCTTCCGTGACCGTTACTTAGTTCTGCTCAAGACGTGATCGGTGTAAATTGTGCTCCTGTATATTTCTAGGAACATCATTCAATTCGCAGTATTAGTGAATCTAAGTGGAAGATAGGGATAATTAACAAGACGAGCTTTTCACTGTCCATATTAGAGACATTAAAACTGAGCATAGTTCTTATGTGCTGCTGGTTAAAGCGATACGGCTGGTTAATTTGTCTTCATTACTTTCTGTTGAACTGTAGCTCATTTTGGTACTGAAGCCATGAACAATAATCTGATTTTATTACAATAATTCTCTCATAAGCACGCCGTTGTGATGAGGAGTGATGAGTCGCTGGAAATCGTGTAAGATTAATATACAGAGTTCTAGTTCTTATATAAATGTAAACCTTTCGACAGTAATGATAACTTTAATTGCGCCATTTCTCGTTTGCGCTGAATGAATAAAATATCTTCTAATTCTTTTTCTTGTAATTCATTTTGTTGCTTTGTGGTACTTATGCTATAAAATATATTTACGTAAGCATTTAAATTTGAAATACCGCCTAAGAAATCCATCATTACAATTATTGACTGGTAAGATTTTGTTTCTTATTTCATTATTTATTGTGTTGACCTTCATTTTGAGGGTTTATCAGTCTTCACATTATGGATGAGGTTTGCGAGTATAATTTATTTTGTCAATGTTTTGCCTGAATTTGTCATGACACAATAGAAATATACAATGAAGGACAAATTTACACCCTAAAATGCATAAACATGTATTCACAACCATTATATATGAATTTGAACGAATTGGAAGTGAATTGTTAAAAATTTTCCATGCATTTGAGAGGTAAATTCATTCTTCATAGTTCATTTTTATAGAACCATGATGTTTCATATGTGAACATTAAAGTTAGCGCTGCCATTTTATCATATTTAAGGAATTGAATTTGTTTCTAAGAAAAGTTAACAAAATCCAAGAATGAACAATTAAGCTAGTACAATTCCTCGATTTTGAATGATGAAGTTTGCGGTGCCATTATATTATAGGAATTTGATTTGCTTCAATAAAAATGTTACAATTCATAACTGAACAATTCATCTGTCATCTTGATTTTTCGAGTTTGAATATTTATATTCCCTGCCATAGTATTAGTGGAATTTAATTTTTTCTAGAAATCATTGCAAAATTAAACAAAAAATTCCTTGCTGACGGTCAGGTTCTTCCATTCCAAATTAATGTGGTGGATATCTGCCCTGGAAAAAATTTATGAACGTGCTTTTACTACGAACACCCAAACTGGGTGTCCCCCCAAAATGTCCCCGACTTGTCGGTTGATTATATCTCCGCAATAAATTAACATATTTGAGATGTCTTTTTTTCACAGTGTAGAAAATTTAGTTTCTTTTTCGAATAATTTACGTTTTTGAAAATAGTTTAATAACCACTTAAGTGTTATGACATACTATGCGGTTGCAGCAGCGGGAAACTGTTACCGCGACCGCGCGCGGTAAAAACGCATTTGTAGGTAGACGACACATTGGCGCGCTAACCCTGAAGGTTGTCGCGCGTTTTTTCGTACAGTGTTGTTTGGAACTCTGAACAGAATGGAGGTTTCACATTTCATAAATGTTGCCACTGTGTGCGCTGCTAAGAACGAAGGATTATTGGATATGCCTCGTGTACGGAGATATTTCGTGCACCCATACAACGTGGCTGAGACAAGTTTCCTCGTTTTTATGAAAATATTAGAGAGCACAGTGATAAATGAAATAATAATTGCTATTACAAATCAGAAATAATAATAGATAATAGATAAAATAATAATAATAAATAATATTTGATGAAAATATATGGATATCTTCCTGATATTCTATGGGAAACTAGAAATGAATTGCGTTTACTGCAGCGCTGTGAGCGGCTAACGTGTCACTAGTCATTACTTTCTGTGTTGACTGCTCTAAACCGCGCCGCGGTAAATCTCCTTCCGCCGACACGCGCGGTAGAAAAAATACCGCGCGCGTTTTCCGCGCCGCAGTTTCTCTAATATGTCAGGCCTGGTAAGACAACACGTGCTGACGGATTTGCGGCTACCGCAGCTTTGCGCGGAAGCGCGTTTTAACGCTAAGTATGTCACTACACTAACAGTGATCGATTTACTAAAAGAGGTAGAAAAACTAATTGTTCAAAGGAAAGTTTTAAAAACAACACTGGTGATCTTCTTCATTTCCCAATACCTACTGTTAAGAATAATTTCACAATGATGTATCCTACATACCGCCAAGTCTTTAAACCCTCTGAGAGGTTATTTACTTTCTTATTTCATCATTTTAAGTTATACGATGGAAATTCATTGATAGCTATCAATGAATTTCCATCGTATTGGAATACGAAGCAATGGAAATCTATAAAAAAGTTTGAAAAGCGTTTAATGAAACATTCCCGGAAAGGAACTCGTCATATAAGAAGACTGTGTTTCTCACTGTTAGGTTAGGTTAGGTTAACATCGGCATCTTTGGGATGCTTTATTTCCAATCAAGCCTGATACATATGATCTTAGCATTGGTTTTTCAAATGTCTTATAACTAAGCCTATATATAGGACACCATGACGGTTCCCCCGTAAAGCCGGTACCCATTTCCGACACCTGGGTTGAGTGGGGTATTGTGCTTGAGCTTTCCCTTATACCCAACGGGGAAAATCTTCGCGCCAGCGCTGGGAACGAACCCGCGACTTCCAGCATACAAGTCCGATCCCTTAACCGCTGTGCCACGGAGAGCACTTAGAAAATATGGAAGAAAATTTAATGCTCTTTTTCACCGCTTTTCGTTGCTTCATATTCATTCCAATACGATGAAAATTCTTTGATCGTCAGTGAGCTGCATTTTGAGTGTCTTCAGACTTCAAACGATGAAATAAGAAAGTAAATAACCTCTCAGAGGGTTTAAAGACTTGGCGGTGTGTAGGATACATCATTGTGAAATTATTCTTAACAGTAGGTATTCAGAAATGAAGAAGATCACCAGTGTTGTTTTTAAAACTTTCATTTGAACAATTAGTTTTTCTACCTCTTTTAGTAAATCGATCACTGTGAAGTGGTTTCAAACGATTTTCAAAAACTTAAATTATTCGAAAAAGAAACGAAATTTGCAACACTGTGAAAAAAGACATTTCAAATATGTTTATTTATTGCGGAGATATAATCAATCGAAAAGTCGGGGACATTTTCATGGGACACCAGGTATAGCGTGGTGTAAGTTATGCCATGGAGGGTTCATAGTCTTTGTTCTTCTTTGAAAGCCTTATTTATAGAAGCATTCAATTTTTGAATTTATCTTATTACAAGTCAATGAGTACAAAGAAAATTTGAAATGTTTGAATAATGGAATTATTCACTGCATCTTAGCCTGGCTGTTAACCCTACTTTCTTCACTCGGGAAAAAATATCGCAATTTGCAAGTTGCTCCGAGATCGTCGGTTGATATTTCATTCACAATGCATGTGCGCCTTTGTGAATTAACAGCCTTGTGACATAAATATTAGTATAATACTTGTATATATGTCACTAAAACACGCTACAAAGAGTGGTGGAGGCTGCCATGAAACCCTATGAATACTGAAATGCCATTCCTTTCGCCACTAATTACTGTCCCGGCTGATAAATTACTGCAAAGCAATTCGCGAAACATTTGCATGAGTGTTCATAAAATAACCATATATGGAATCAAGGATTAGTGAGGGAGGAGAATGGCATTTTGGGGGGACGTGTTCTACACGTTTGATTGCAAACAGGTAATCTCCTACAAGACATCACAATGCAGCGGCACCGTCACACCGAAGCGATCAACTAACTTTGATAACCACATGGAAACGGTGTATAATACACGTCAGTAGAATTCATGGTAAGTCTGCTTGATTCATAGATGGAACCCACGCGTAATTACCAAATGGATCTTAGCTGGCAGAAGCGAGGGATAACCATGAGGCATATGGTGTCCATGTAGAACCCACGTCCTCGACACGTGTCCTAACCATGTGGGCACCAGGTGGGGCCACTTTCCAAAACTCCATGTGGTTTCCACATAGCATGGGCAGATAGAACCCATATGTAAAACATCTACAATCTATGTCGTAACCATGTGGTTTCCATGTAGAACCCACATCCTCGACAAGTGTCCTAACCATGTGGGTACCAGGTGGGGCCACTTTCCAAAAGTCCATGTGGTTTCCACATAGCATGGGCAGATAGAACCCATATGGCAAACATGGACAATCCATGTCGTAACCATGTGGCTTCCACGTGACCTTGTATGTAGGGATTTTCCTCGGTGAGCTGTGATGCTAGTGCTAACGGGGTTTTTAAACACATCAAAATGTTGAGGAATTTCTTATGATGAGACCCTGGTACAAAGCATTAATTGACATCTACTGGAATTGCAAGTAACACATATTGACAAGTATTACCCTGCCTAATTGACCGGTCAATATCTTCAAGCAAATTACACACGGAACATATACAATGAAATAATGCCTAACTGATAGGTCGGCGCACTCCAACGTCACAATGGATTGTCATTTAGCCTCGGATCACAAGTTCTGTCATCCCAGAGCAGCTTCAGTTCATTCCCTGTTTCTTACACAGTGCATAAATTGTCTTTGGACGTTCTTATGAAGAAGCCGTGCTTGCAATCAATAGGAGACAAGAAAAGCCGCCCTCCTGTGGAGCAACAAAATTTTTAACAATTACTTTGAATCTACAATTTTCTCATACATATATATATGCACATATTCCACATTTAATTCAACTGCTCCAATTCTCTTATATGTTGTATGAACCTATCGTTTCCAGCGGTATCTATTGTAACAAAAGCACGAGCCTTACCCGCCCTTACGAAGTAATTAACATTTTTTTTTTTTGAACAACCTCCACGTTACGGAATCTTCTTCTCTCTGCAAAGGTAAAAAATGTAAACTTTTAATTCGTTGATTCCCAAAAAAAAACATATATCTCAACAGGTTTCGTTTCTCACTTATTTTCCAGAGTATCACATTTGATTTAACACCTATTCACGACGCAGAGTAAGATGCCTAGCTACGACGGACCTTGTCGAGATGCTCGCGAACTCTTACTGACTCTTCGTCTTTTCGTGCTGGTCAAAGTGTCCTCTTGGGGCTACCCTCTTTCTAATCATGACCAATGGCACCACTCTCGCACTTCCAAACCTTCGCCGGCTTTATCCTATTGGCTCCTCCCGAGGTTGCACACTCCCTATTCGCTGTGAGCCGAACACGCCTTTTTCGAAGATATTGTGTTAATTCTTGAAGTCTCAGTCCGTTGGCGAGAAAGCTTTCTCACGCCTCTATCCCTCTATCCTCTACCCTCTACCCCTCGTCCGGGCCTTATGGTCAACAAATTTTTGCCTTTTGTGGTAACACAACACCCTTTCTTGTTCGAGCTCTTGAGGTTTGCTAACCAAGCACAACACTACCCAGCTCGAGTGCCTGCCACATAAATCTATGTTGAATGTAAACATTCAGGCCTACACTCATGTTAGAGCAAGCAACTCGTATCATTGGAATGCGCCGACCACGGTTTTATAAATTCACAATTTTAGTTCAAGCAAACAAAAGTTGTTACACACTAAAAAACTCGAATTTGTTATACATGATTAATATTTCCCTAAATTCTCATGTTTTTAATTCGAAAATTGATTATTCTTAACAGATTCTCGACAAATTCAACAATAATTATTATTCAACCAGGGAAATTTAGAGCCACATGTGAACGCACAAACCTGTAAGAAAGGCAACTTGCAGGTTTTATTGATATTCTTTTATGGGCTCCATTTTCAAACTTAATATATGGAATCTAATTTGAACCTTAATTAATATCTGTGGGTTGTACAACACAATTTCTAACATCATATTGAAGTCTCTCCTGGCGGTATGGTCTGGCGGTGTGTATCCAGGTCGTATCACAGAACAAAACTTGTGGAGTTCGTTATTTTCTGTTACATCGAAATGAATATTTGAATCAAAGAAAAATTTGTCCAATTATCTCATTTATTTGTCTTCCTGAGAAGTACAACGGAACTCAAAAGTCCTACTCCGTTTCACTGGTGGTGGTGCAGTTGACTTCACTGCAGCTGATGCTAATGCAGACGAAAATGAAATTGACGGCTAACTGTTGTCACTAACACCGGTCATTGCAGAGTCACATCTTGAGTCAGCAGGGCTAACTGTGCTTACAGTGATATAACGGAAACACTCAACGCTAATAAACTCTTCAGTTTTACGCAGCAACACCATACCTGACTCTAATCTTACCTTTGTAATTTTGTTGTCACAACCAGGAGCTTTGCGCATTTCCTCTTACTGAAAAACCTAAGCGATATGTATTTCTAGGGGACTGAATGAAAGAGCGCCGCTTGCTCTAGGTCACCTTTTACACCGTGCTGTTCTTGATATTGGCTTCCAAATTAGTGATAACGAAAATGTTAAAAATGAAATAAACTAGAATTCTCTCACTCACATAAGGGTCTTGACATGGATGTGAGCTAGGAACTTCTCGCAACCCGAGCAAGAATCATAACTCTTATCCCATCTAACCGGTGGGCATAGCCTAGAAAGACGTTGATTTATGATGTGTACAAAACCACAACGCGGTTGTGCCTTACGCGTGTTTTGAGAACAGGCATTCAGTAATATTGACACGAAGAGCGTTTCGGCAGCGATTCAATATTCGGTACAATGATTTCTTTCCTCAGATGAATACTATTCGATCCTGGGCGAAACAGTCGGAGACAACTGATTGTACACCAAGAATAGATATACATGCACACGGCTGACGCAGGTCCGTCACCACATCACAAAATGTGAAGCTGATGAGAGCAGCGGCCGTGCTCTCGCAAAGACCACTGGCTGTAGTGGTCAAATGGGAAAGTTTCAAAGCTAATATTAAACAATATAATATTTCACTGTAGCAGTAGCAGCTCACCTAACACTCACCCCTCCTGAAATTTCACTATCATAACCGCGACCTCTATACATTACCCAGCTACTAAACAGCCTGCATAAGCATTTCCACGAGACCTTATGAAAGAATACCGCCTACATAAGGTCTCCTTTCAAAACAAACTTTTTATTGTTGACCTCCGAATGAGGAATAACGGAGATGAATTATGAAATTAAATAAAACTTTGCCACACGACCATACCGATATTAATTTTCATTTCGTCCGAAGCAATATGCCACTGCGACTCATCTCATCGGGAAAAACACTCTCATGTTTAGAGACAAGAAAATGCACCTTTCTCTCCTTCTTGGGCGCTGTACAGTTATCAACTCTTTGTTCTGTTCATAATTTACAAATGTGTTGAACCGTGAGCGATTTTAGGTGTTGGTTTAATTATTGGGCTTATCGAGCACTTTTTCATTGACTTAAAAAGATATTTAAACACGCATGCCAGATATTCTGACAATCGGCTTTGCTGTGTATCGCCACAGATTTAAACGAATTAAACGGCGCCCTGAGCAAAACGAAAACCGAGCAACAAAAGTCGAGTTAATGTCAAAATCGCGACGGCGGAGCTGACCGTCACTCAACGATTAAATTGGAAACGCAGTCCCGTGCAAAACGTCGCTGCTGTCATTTGTAAGCCTAGCTCAACTCAATTGTGACTGATGGTGTCTAACTTTATGGGCACGTAGTCTGTAAACTAACTCTGGAACTTTATACCCGAAATAAAGGATCGATTTTAATCCTGTATTTTTAGTCTACAGGATCTAAAGTTTCAAAAAGCAAATGAATTTTAATTCTTGAGCTTCATATGATAATTTTTTCATAATATTCTGGCTTCAATTTTCCATTCTATCATTTGTACGCAGACTAACGTTAAATTTCATACATATGAGAAAAAATTAAATCGCAAGCCAAATATTTGTGTTTAAATTTAGCGAGTAAATTTATAACGCGCAATTTCCAGTTGTATTAGACGTGCCAATTAAATTAACTTGGGTGGAAACTCTTCATTATGATGTTTTAGATTATTTTAATAGATGAGCCATGTCAAAACTATAGTTCATATTTGCCTACAATAGTCTTAACTGAAGTTTGATATATGAGTAGCTTATTGCGAAATTTCTACTGGATTTAAACCAGTTTTGAATTGGCTTGCAGTGTGCTGAGCTGGAGAAACATGGCATTATTTCTCCAATGAAATTTAGAGCTTAGTTAGCTATAAAACACTTAAGTTTTATATTTTTCTCACCTAAATTTTTCTATTGTTCCTCGCTCAGTTTTCTTGTGTACATCTTACAGATTAACAAAACCTATTAAATCACTTAAACAATAGAAGGAATGCGTACAGCGCATGTTTTAGGAAAACTTGAAAGTTGGAGATAATTATTACATCATTTATTCAGAAATATTACGTTTCGCATTTCCATTGTACGACTACAAATTGTTTCTACTCGTCCTGACTATAACTTAATGTTTGATTTACTAAATTAGTTTACTAGGTGGAAAACATTTCAATGACAATTTACGAGGACATTAAAATTACACCATAATTTGAATTAAGAAAATCATGAAGAAACATTTCGTTTTTTGAGGGGGGAAACAAAATAACAGCAGTTTTCTTTAAGACGGAAGGATTCTATACGAAAGTCAAAAGTTTTGCGTTTAAAAAACGAAGAATTTTTTGGAAAAGCTCAGCAGTTGATTGCTGTTCTCCAGATAGAACATCATAGCAACAAAATCTGCATTCTATGAGTGAGAGCACTAATCAAGAATGGAGTTACATAGCTCTTCGGTATTGTGGTGGCAAAAACACACTACAGTAGGGATAGGGGAAAATTCTTCGAAGGAAGACTGCCAACTGCAAACAAAATCGAGCGTAGGGTTTGGTTTAAAGAATTAAGCACATGTTGAACATAATTTCTTTTATTATTATTTCACTTTTTCACATCAGATGATCCTAATTAGTTGAATACGGTGTAACTAATTTAATCTCAAAATCTTTGCGTGTTATACTGCCTTCTGATGATGTTTTAACAGGTGTTCCGTCTCAATAAGTAGAGCCTTGTCTGATCCACAAAGATTATTTTTCATTCAGTTAAACTTTGGTTAATACGCACTAATTTTTTGTTCAATCTGCTTACACTCCAGAAATGTTTTTCTCTGCATCTACGGTGATAATGATCTTTCGATTGAGCGATGTCGATTACATGGACTCATAATTAAGAGCTACGTGGCAAAAATATTTGCGATTGGCACACAGCCGTTGATGAAGATGCTCAACTTTTGAACTAGCATGCGTTCAAAGCAAAGCCTGCACACCTACCTTGGATCTAACGTGGGTCATTCAAATCTTTTGCGGTGAAAATATGCAATCACATGCAGGATGCGGGGATTGATTGAGGACATGTCGTTTTTAGTTCGTTACTCAATTTTTTTAATAATTTTTTTTTTTTCATTCCAGACAACTCATTTCGAGTAAGATGTTAACCTAAAAATGCAGTCATGCAGTCAAGGTTGTTTCAACGGCAAAAACATAGCGATTCAGGAAATCAGTCATTTTTTGCATTCTGCTAGGTCATTTGTTCATAAGGTTCAAGTGGAGCTAGAAAAATGAGATTTTAATGTGTCCTCTTTACCAAAAAGAAAAAAGCTTTTTCGACTCTCTGATGCCATATGAACATCCGAATTCATACAGAGTGTTCAAAACATTATCTATGATGACATTAGAAGATCGATGCCATTCGAGACATGCACTGCATGCCAATGAACTCTAGGTAACAAAGCGGACTATCACAACTCTGGTTTATCACGACATTCGATGAAAACATGAATAAGTTATGAGGAGAGGCCAATTCGTACTAGGAAAGACTAAGGAAAACCGTCTTATGTTGCCAAAACGGTCACTTGGCAAAGTAAAAGAACCTAGACGATCATGGTATGCTTTAGTTTTTCTCTGACGTAAAACTTCGATCAGGATCAGAAAATTAACGGACGGAATGACAGGTAGGTATGTGCAAATACTTCTGAAATACCCCCGATGTTGCACATCAAATTTATGGCAATTCTGATCGCTTTACGAGTTGTGAATAGCAAAGGTCATGCCATGCCACCTTACATATTTCTAGTGGGTTTTAGAATTAGCAGGGTAGGTTGATGTCCTAAAAATGGTTGCTAAGCTCTGGATAGATAAAGTAAGCAATGGAAGGTCATTCGTCTTTCAGCAAAACTCAGTCTCGTCTCACAAAGCCATAGTAACCTAAGACTGGTTATGAGAGAATTTGTACAATCATGTGACCCCAACGTGTGACCCAGAAACTCAACTCCCCAAATTTAAATCTTATGGACTATTGGATGCGAAGCGTCTTTGCAAGGTATACGAGGCCTGTCTAAAAAGTATCCGACCTTTGGCCAGAAAAAATACTTCAACAACCTGACGGGGTTGGGACCCTAATCCCCTTCAAAGTAGGCTCCTTGTGCTTCCACACACTTAGCCCACCGATCCTTCCACTGCCGGAAACACCTCTGGAAGTCTTCTTTTGGAATGGTGTTCAGCTCTGTCGTCGCGTTCCGCATTATCTCTTCTCTACTCTCAAAACGGGATCCTTTCAGTGGTGTCTTCAATTTTGGAAACAACCAGAAGTCGCAAGGAGCCAGGTCTGGAGAGTAGGGAGGTTGGCGAACGGTCGTAATTCCATGTTTGGCCAAGAAATTGCGGATCAAATGGGATGAATTTGCGGGCGCGTTGTCGTGATGCAAGTGCCAGTTGTTCGCAGTCCACATGTCTGGTCTTTTGCGCCGAACTGCATCACGAAGTCGCCGGAGAACATCCTGATAGTACTCCTTTGTCACTGTTTGTCCTTCCGGTGCGTATTCGTGATGCACAATTCCACGGACATCAAAGAAAACAGTCAGCATCGAAGGAGTCAAACAGGCAATGCGACGATGGAGCTGAACACCATTCTAAAAAAAAACTACCAGAGGTGTTTCCAGCAGTGGAAGGATCGGTGGGCTAAGTGTGTGCAAGCACAAGGGGCATACTTTGAAGGGGATTAGGGTCCCAACTCCGACAGGTATTCGAAATATTTTTTCTGGCCAAAGGTCGGATACTTTTTAGACAGGCCTCGTAGACCAGCCAACATCCTCATAGTACCACAGCTTTACTGAAAGCCTCCTCTATCCAGGTGATGTCCGAAAAGAATCAGGATCACTTAATTTCAGCTCGTCAGAGGTTACGGACACGAATGGAAGCAGTCATTAAAGCCGAAATGTAGTTTCATAGAATAGTTCGATAAAGAAGTATCATCAAGGATAAATGTATAAATTTTATTTAAATATTTGCAATTTTCGATAAGACAATGTTGTTTATCAAGCATGCTAAAAATACTCTCAAATAGCCCTAGAACACATTACTTTCAACGAAATGTCAAAAATGAAGTATTATTTATGTTACTTTGAATGAGAAGATGTTCATCTATGTGCTTCAATTAAAAGCTTAGGAGCTGCAAGCTTGTTCGCATCTCTTTCTCCAAATTGACGCGCTAATTTTTTTTTCACTTAGCTATATCTAATTTTATGTATTCCTTGAACGCTGATTACTCCTTTTCAAACAAGAGTTGTATATTAGTGCACTAGTTTTTTCAATCATGACTTCTTTCAAGTGAGGAGTAGAAAATCAAAACTATAAGGGTTCTGCTGTGACGACGAATTTTTCAACGAAGTCAAGAAGCCGTTTACATAATCTGCTCGTAAAATACCTGTATAAAAAAGTTGAAGGGAAAACCTGTGCATTGTAACAGTTCGTTTTAAGCTCTGCTTGCGAGTACGTACCTCAAAATATAGCTGCTTGACTGCCTCGACCACCTGTTGGCGTAACTCCGGTAATTTGGCTGATGATGATTTTAATGAAGCCAGCGAATTTATTTTTAAAAATTCAATCATTTCCTAGCTCACAGTGCGGAACCAACGTCAAGTTATGAAATGTATCATAATCTGCAATTCGTTTCTGCAAATGAACTTTGGTCGCCTGCTTGTCTATTCTCACTTAGACATTACAAAACCACAAAGCAGGCAGAATCGTGAACTTTCCATTCTGCCCCGGACTCCAACGCACACCTGTGAACTCATCTACAAGTCTTGAAAAATAAATTTGCTAATCTACGCATGAAATAGTTGAAAGATCTATTTTTTAGACAAAAATGAGCATATATAACATCGAAATAGATTTCTGCACATTTGCACATCACACTTCAAATTGCACGAAATCAAACGAGTATAATACAGTGGAAAAAATTAATATCATTCTTACAAGGGGACTAAAGCAAATTGTTGTGTATTATTATGTCTGTTAGCTTAATATTCTCGTAAATTGGTCGAAATTTATCATGCTAAGAAATTAATGCACAGCCGCCTCTTCCATGGCCGGTTTTTCCAGCAAATTCTTGAGTGACGTCACCCCTCACTCTCCTTTAATGAAATAGGAAAAATACAGAAAATTTATCATATTTCTGCATTATTTCTAATAATTGAATAAAATAATATCTTATCTTTTAATATTGCATACTCGTCTGATGAGTGTCATCTAAGTACTTGTTTAAAACATTTAGCATGCATTCAAGTGTTTTTTTTTTTTGCCTAAAATGAATGAAAATTTTATTTTCTGTTCTGCAGGGTAGATTTTCTGAGTACGGTTTTGTCCCCTATCCGGTTTCTGTTGCATGGGATATTTTGCCGAAGATGCACCAATACCAGCTGGCAACTACTGACGTCGAGACCAGCACCATGCATAAGGAAATTCCTCTTAAAAACTTTGCCTATAATACCTCGAGGCTGATTTGATTCACGACTCATCTGGAAGAACATAACAGGACAAAGCTGAAAATTTATCAACCCACCAAATATTTCAAATCTTCCGTGCGTCATAATAAAGTCGGACTATTTCCTCGAAGCAGATGACGTCCACACGAGGAAAACGTGGTGCAGACGTGGCCAGATCACAGTCCTCTGGCTCGTGAGGTGGCATCAGCACCACTTCTCTCTTGTCCTGTCTGTGTCGCGCTCACATTATGTTGGCAAACGAGAAACGCATTTCGCATATCGATTCCATTCTCTGCCTTACTTAGCAAAAGCTGTTTGAACGTTGGCATTTTACCTTTCTATTGGACTTGTTCTTTTATGAAGAGGTTATATTTTCGAGTTCGTAACTGAGTGCTGATGAAAATCCTACGTTTAAGTGTTGAGTAGAAATAACTGAATCTTCAGAGCACCTAAAATTTATTGAGTAATCGCAATAATAATGAATCTGAATCATTATCATTCAAATTGCTATGACAATGTTAGCTATCAATAAATTTCATCACATGTAAAATAGCTAATTTTGCTTTATTCTATCAGTTGATCTTTTTTGGCGGGGGATACGGAAAACGAGAAAATAGCAGATCATCCGTTCAATAAGAATTCAAAATTTCGTATGATAAAATCATAAATTTTTTTCATAATTTATTTTGTTTTGTTTTTAAACGAGTAATTTAGAAATTGCAAAGCTCTTTCCTAGTCCGCATCAGCTGTCATGCATTCTGCGTGTAAATATCCTAATAAAAACAAAAGTAATAAATTGTACATTTTCAACAGCTTCCGTAGCGCTGAGGTTCCACAAAATTTATTGCTGTCGCGTGCAAACCCAGTAAATTTTCACTTGGAATCGCACACGCTCAGACGCGAGCTAAGCTGCTGGCGGTACCGAGATTTCCTTTTTAAAATCTAAATTCGCAGCCTTTACTTCCAACTACCAATTTCTCCAAGGGAAATGGACAAAAACAAGATGAACAGGTATGTATGTTGAGTAATTTGCCAACCAACGCAAATTTTCAATAAACGAATGTTAACTTCCCGATAGCTGTCTACACGATACCGTTTCATACAACTGAAGCATGTATGATAAATTGCATGCCACCTTTTAAGCGGGCAGTTTCTTTTCAAGAATTCTTGTTACCCCTAAACATTCATAGTGTTAAAAATTTCAATTTCCATTTTATCTGCTTTTACTCCTTCAACAAACCCGTGGATTTAATAACCACTTCTACAGACTAGTATAAATCCCTTGTAATTCTTTCCTTAATGAGTTCTATGAAGTTCACTCCTGCGTGTCTGTTCCTTCATCATTCTTATGTAGAGGATAAAATTTTATGCCTCTGCTAGTCTGAAAACGATAGGTGTCGTAACGGTAAAAAATAAAAAATTCAGCCACTGAAAGGATGGTATTGTCATGAAGTCTGGCATTATGCTAAATTATGCTTTTTAATTTTTATATTCTACTAGTTATTGTTGAACCCAATTATCAGGACCACATCTTTAAATTCCTGCTTGCCAGAATGTGGTGTAATTATTGGAGTGAGAGTCGGTATTACGCTGCCATAGCAGCTACAAACTTACTAATCATAGTTAAACTGCCGGCATAATTAGACTCTGCTATTCAAAAATACCATTCAGGTAGGAAAAGCTCGTGAGATGAACATGAAGTCTAATTACATAGGTAATTCTTTTTCAGGAAGTTTCATTTCAATCAGAATGCAACACATAGGCATAGAACATAGTAAACTCCGTACCGTTTGCAGATAACTAACGTTTAGAAAAATATGTTTTGTATAATTAAGAAAAAGGTTTCTACACACATTCCAGAAACTCTCATAAAAGAGTGCATTGAACTATTGTGTAAGTGGAATTAATTTGACCAGTATTTGGCGGTCGTTTTGCTGTGGTGAATTGCAACACAAACGACGAGGTGATCAAAACGAGTACATTTAATCTGCGATACAGTATAAGGTGTAAACGTTAGATTGTGGCAAAATTTTCGAATTTATTTTATTCAGTTGTGCAATAGTTACTTTGGTTATTTTTAATCTCTACATTTTAACCGAAAACATTTGTCCTCTTTACTTAGATGGCTGACGTAACATAAACATTAAATAAGGTGTTAATGTTTTATGATTTTCCATCAATTATTTGCGCAAACTATTGCCCGATGATTGGTTCGGTCACTTCAATCTTCCATTCCTTATAAGACTCGGATAAATCTAAAAAATGAAGACTATACTCTTAGGTTTTAAGCGAGGCGAGAGTTTAGAACTATTTACATGAAAGAAGAGCACGTCCATGCAGTAGCCGCTGCTTACTTTTTAATCAACTAAAATTGCGGTTGCCAATCGTGGGATTGAGGGGAATTAAGTGTCGTGGAGAAACAGCAGCTTAAAGTGCTGCTCGGAGCCTTCACTGAATACTGTGCCACATGTACAGTTTGTACACGCTCTCTGGTGTGCTCAAGCAGGCACTCGACCCACAAATATTCCATCAGGTTACCGCGCACACACTCGGCCGCTGGGCAGAAAGCGACAAATACCATTATGCATATGTGCTAACGATATAGGAATTCAATATCGATTGATTATCCTCCAGGATGCTGGGAGGCTGCCTGCTGGTGATGCTGGCCGTGTTCGTGCTGGTGCTGCTGCTGCAGCTGCTCTCTCTGACGCACAGCCCTGCCTCCGTCACCTGCTCCAAAGAAGGTCTGCTCAATCTCTTCAGAGTTTCATTAGCGTCACTGAAGATGGAGTAGTAATTGAGTTCCCTTCAGATAAGCGCCAGCCATGTTACATTTGAAAGACACCATATCGGTGAATTTAACCGCACAATGGCAGAGTATTGATATTTATGAACGCTTGCGTTCGTTTGACATTTTATCCACCTTTATCGAACAACAGTCACACTCAAAGTCAATAGAACCATGAATAATTTTAAATTTCAAGGGCTTTACATCCAGGAAGTGCCGCCTTTAGAGTAACGAATTGCATGAAATGATAATACTTTGGTCTATCCTTGTGTATGGCGGGCTTAAAAGAAAGTGGTTGAACTTTTTCATATAATTTATCTAAGATATCAATTTTTTCGAGTTTTTCACCTTTTAAAATAGTTAGTTCTTCCGAATAAATTTTTTTATATTTTAGCGCATGATATCTCAAATTTACTATTAAACAGATAGAACAAAATTGCAGGTGAATATTCAGTTAAAAAGAAATGGGAGTTTTTTCAATTTATGCTTTTATAAATACTGTGTCACTGAAGGTCACCCTAATTCCTCTTTCAGGCTTGCATCGTTTTCACGTTTTAGCAAATGCATCTCTTGTTGCCTTGGCAAACTGTGTATATTCTCATCTTCACGCTAATTGCTCAGCATATTTCTTCGATTGCTTTAAATATGTTTTTTTAAATGTTTACCTATTTGTGAAAAAAATATCTTAAAATACATACTATATTCTCAGTTACCATAGCTCTTCAGTCGAACAATTTTTAATGTTATATTCTGTTGGTCATTGCAAGTATTTATTTTAACAAAATTGAGAGACCAGCAATACTTTTACATGCAGTTAGCCAATGGTAGCAGTCGTCATTCCCGCAGGAGGTCCGTCATTTACTCGGCTTCAAGAATGTTGGCTTTAATTAAATTCGAACTCTGAAATTCGTAGCGAATTTTTGATGACAGAATCACAAATACGACGGAACTCTCAGAGTAAGCCCTTCAAGATTTCCTTGCCCGGACTGACCTACGCAAAAAAACTCAAAAAGACGCACAAATTGGGAGGCCCTTTATTCGTCATTCATCCTCCTGTGTTGTTATGTATTCTTTCGTTGCACTTGTGTTGTATGGCTTTATCGAATAAATAAAATAAGCATTTGCTTATTTAACGCAACACTCATCGTTTGGCGAGATTTCGAATACTATGCGTGTGTTACAGTTGCGATTTGAATGTGTAATTACGAAAATTATCGAAAAGTTCTATTTTGAAAATTACGTGCATTTTCATCCTAAAGTTAAAGGCCTTTGGTGAATGTACATGTATGTCTGTCGTCGATTTAGTACGTGTACGGAATAGCCATTCGGTGGGAAATTTTTTGTTAATTAAACGTAGGTTAGAATTATTTCATTCAGCCAAGTTCTTCATCAAATGGACTCCTCGAAAAGAATTTAGCGAAAGAAATGATAAAGTACCGGGTAGTAGTCAGGTTGTGCACAATCACTATCTCCATTTCATATTCCATCTCATTCAGCCTAGCGTAATGTCATCGTGAAGAGTCTTCAATTTAATTTGACTCTAAAAAAGCTTCAGTAGCGAGGGAATGAGACTTCAAAACTTAAGCACTCAAAAATTCTTCCTAAGGATGTCAATGCCTTAAAAACACAAAAGGTTTCCGCCTGTGAGCTGAATAACAAAAAAAATGATGGATTCATTCTCCAAAACAATTCCATTAATTAAGGACGTGTGATTTATCGCGCGTACTATGTCAGACCGACTATACTTTGAACCAACGGCACCAAACGATTAGAAACAAACGGTTATAATTACTCGTTTGAAATTGTTGAAAGAAAGAAAGAAATCAAACGATAATTAACTTAAAAAGTGTAATTAAACGAGTTTTTCAGTTTCCCAGTTCTAATCTCATTGTCCTTTGCCCTGCAGTGTGCCTGAGGAAATTTTTGGACGGCCCCCCGGCCTACAACGACGAGCACATGAAAAAGTGAGTTCATTAACTTACCATAGTCAACTCTGTCCAAAAGATTTCATTAAAATCCACCCATGAAATCTGATCACACTGGCCTAACCTAAATAAGAGCACAAGAAACATTGAAGCTTCATATGATCCAATGAACGCCATCGCCCAATTGATCTATTGGATAAAATACAAGTGATGTAATATGTGGAGATTTTGGGAGAGGTACATCACTTTTTCTTAAACAATTTTAGTTTTCGAATCTGGAAAGCGTATGTATTCACTAAAGCTTTTTCAAGTAATTAATTGGGAATGGTGTACTAACTTAGAGGTAAAAATTTGATAATCTACATTTTCATATTCATGGTTTCTTTGATGGAAAAACTGAAAATGAGTTACTACACTTGACCACTAACACCTAATTTGACTTTTAAGTAATTCTATCAACACTGTTGTTTCAGAGCTCGTATATAGCGGTCAATGCTTAAAATGTTAAGGCAAAATGTGTTTATCAGTCTCTACTCTGTTGTTTTGGTTAGAGCCGGTTACAGGAAACGGAAGTTTTCCTCTGCCGCTTAGTAAATATAGAATATTCAATTTCTGATAAGAGAAATGGCTTTTTCTGTGCACTAGAAGGATGAATTACTGTTTTTCTGTGTTGTTATGTATTCTTGGCCAAACGACAGCAGGGAACGTTCTACGCATTTTGTAAAAAAGGCTTCGTGATAGTGTATGACTACGCTTCATAGAAGTGCCGTGCGAGGAAAATTAAACATTAACAAAAGTTAGAAGTTAAGGTATGAGCTGCTAAAATACCTGAGTACACAGATTAAGCCCTGGCCCTGGCCTGTGTATTCAACACATAGAGCTATTATATCTAAATTTAAAGATTTTTTTATTCAGGAAAGTTATTTTTCTTCAATCGAATTATCATAAGAAACTTATGAACGAAGAACGCTGTTAAAATTGAAATCATATTTATAGGAACTGTACAAGGTTTTGAAATAAAATATATACAAAGAATCTAATCACTCTGTAAAACGTTTCGGAGACCAGCTCCATCCTCAGTAAGTCATTCTGTAAAAAATTGAAAAAAGAAAAATTCAGTCATATCTAAAGAACACAAGTTTTTCTATTAAAAATCTACATATAAATTTGAAGGGGAAATGAACTATTTGTACTATTAAGGACAGGCTTTTCTGTGGCTATGTATAGAGACTCTAAAATACGCAAGTCTAATTCACAAGGAGCAGTACGTAAAATTTTGAAATCATCTTCTGCTATGCGATCGCAGCACTGTTCACTATGAAGGCGAATAGACGAGTGAGGCGGTTGGGTTAACATTCTTCGACTACGGTAGCTGATTCCACGATGCTGGGCAATCCTAATATAAAGTGGCAAAGTCGTCATGCCGACATAGCCAGATGTACATTGTACACAACTGAACTTATAGACAACGGATGCCCGCATTCGCTTCGGAATCACGTCCTTGTAGCGGAAAAAAGAGCCAACTTTAAGAGAATTGACGGCAATGATACATAGTTTTACGGCAGGAAAATGGCGTTTAAAAAGGGTTTCCAAATCTCTTGACATCTTATCAGTTAAATCTCCAAAATACGGGAATACACAATATAGACGTTGCATTGGCTCAGGAGGAGTACATGTTATGGAATATTTCTTAGCCAGAAATTTTTTAATTTGAACATGAACTATAGATGAAGGAAACCCATTTCGACCAAAAAAACTCTTCAGAAAAGTAAATTCACCGTGCAAGTCCACATAGTTTGAACAAATATTAAAAGCTCGATTCAACAGTGTCCTTATAGTATTAATCTTGAACCTATAAGTACAGAAACTGAAAAAACTTAAGCCCAATCCAGTAAACGTAACCTTCCTGAAAACAGAGGATTTAAAAGCGCGGCCTGTTCTAGTAATTTGTTAATCTAAAAATGATAAACAATTATTGCTTTCAATTTCAACAGTAAATTTTATGTTAGGATGTTTAGAATTCAAATAGTCTCTGAACATGGTGGCATGGCTAGGATCTTGAAATAATAAAAAAGTATCGTCAATATATCTTCTGTAGAACACGGGTTTAAAACTTGTGGGGCAATCTGCAAGCCATTTCTGCTCCCAATGGCACATAAAAATGTTCGCAAACGTAGGGCCCATAGGAAGACCCATGCCAAGACCTTCTATTTGTTTATATAGCTTGCCAGCAAAAACAAACACGGAATTTAAGACCGAAAGTTCAAGTAGAGTTTTAAATTGAATTCTAGTAAGCCCCAAAATCAAATCTGTTGACGAGGAAAAAAAAGCATTCAAAATTATATTGATTGTTTCGGTCAGAGGAATGTTTGTAAACAAACTTTCAACATCAAATGAAGCCATAGTTACATTATCCGCATTTTGAAATGACGTAATCTCATTAACGAATTGGGATGAATTTTCTAACGTATACTCATTTTTAGTTAATGGACTTAATACAGGCACCAAGAATCGAGCTAAACTGTAACTAGGGGTGTTGACCGCGGCAAAAATGGGCCGAAACTGAAATTTTGTAGAAAAGTCGGGCTTGTGCACTTTAGGTAGACCATACAAGATTCCTGGACTTGAACCAGATACATACCAGATTTATTATTTCAAGATCCTAGCCATGCCACCATGTTCAGAGACTATTTGAATTCTAAACATCCTAACATAAAATTTACTGTTGAAATTGAAAGCAATAATTGTTTATCATTTTTAAATTAACAAATTACTAGAACAGGCCGCGCTTTTAAATCCTCTGTTTTCAGGAAGGTTACGTTTACTGGATTGGGCTTAAGTTTTTTCAGTTTCTGTACTTATAGGTTCAAGATTAATACTATAAGGACACTATTGAATCGAGCTTTTAATATTTGTTCAAACTATGTGGACTTGCACGGTGAATTTACTTTTCTGAAGAGTTTTTTTGGTCGAAATGGGTTTCCTTCATCTATAGTTCATGTTCAAATTAAAAAATTTCTGGCTAAGAAATATTCCATAACATGTACTCCTCCTGAGCCAATGCAACGTCTATATTGTGTATTCCCGTATTTTGGAGATTTAACTGATAAGATGTCAAGAGATTTGGAAACCCTTTTTAAACGCCATTTTCCTGCCGTAAAACTATGTATCATTGCCGTCAATTCTCTTAAATTTGGCTCTTTTTTCCGCTACAAGGACGTGATTCCGAAGCGAATGCGGGCATCCGTTGTCTATAAGTTTAGTTGTGTACAATGTACATCTGGCTATGTCGGCATGACGACTTTGCCACTTTATATTAGGATTGCTCAGCATCGTGGAATCAGCTACCGTAGTGGAAGAATGTTAACCCAACCGCCTCACTCGTCTATTCGCCTTCATAGTGAACAGTGCTGCGATCGCATAGCAGAAGATGATTTCAAAATTTTACGCACTGCTCCTTGTGAATTAGACTTGCGTATTTTAGAGTCTCTATACATAGCCACAGAAAAGCCTGTCCTTAATAGTACAAATAGTTCATTTCCCCTTCAAATTTATATGTAGATTTTTAATAGAAAAACTTGTGTTCTTTAGATATGACTGAATTTTTCTTTTTTCAATTTTTTACAGAATGACTTACTGAGGATAGAGCTGGTCTCCGAAACGTTTTACAGAGTGATTAGATTCTTTGTATATATTTTATTTCAAAAACTGGTACAGTTCCTATAAATATGATTTCAATTTTAACAGCGTTCTTCGTTTATAAGTTTCTTTTGATTTTTTTATTTTATCATAAATTTATTTTGTACTAACTGTGGTAGATCGTGCGCAGGCAATGCAGAATTGCATTCAACCTAATTTTCGCTGAATATTAATTATCGACAGCATTCTATGCAACCAGTTTTTTCAGACTTTTTTCAGATTATTAATTTCAATTGTAAATCATTTGGTCCTAGGAGCTGGCGCAAAGTTCATTATCAAGTTCATAGAAAAACTAAAGAAACTTTTATGAAAATGGCCTTTTCACGATTCAAGAAGCACGCAGTGTCGGGAGCATGCAGTCGTGTTAAGATAAGAAATTTGAGGGCACGTCCCTCACACAGTGCCGCTCACGGTAGAGGAAACAAGGTAAGGTCATTTCTTTGGGAAAAAATGCACCTCCTCTTGTTCGGATAACCAATAGAAAGGCTTTATTTCAAACAAACTTTACGACGTCACCAAAACGCCATGTCGTTAGGTCATTAGTGGAGCCAGATTTGTAGGTAGCAGTGCTACCAGATGCAATATGAGCGTTGCTATTGGTTCTTTGCCGTGACGTCAGCAAAACCACATCGTCAACGAAAAAAGACTGGTGTGAACCCACCTTGTTTCGTTTACCGTGGTGCCGCTCCCGTTGTGCAAGAGTGGCGTAACGCTTGCTTCTTGACTCACTGTTATTTCTTGATTGCGATGGGGTGTTGTTATGGCTGATTTTCATTTTCATACTACAAAGATTGTAACAAAAATTCAACGATTTTGTCAGTATGTGTACTTCAGAGAAATTGAAATGAAATAATCAATCTTGTCCCGCATTTAAAAAAGTCGGGTATAGTGGAGATAAGGAATTTGAACACATGATGTTTTACAGCTGTTTCCTGGGAACAATTCAATTAGCACCAGAAGTTTTTAACGCCTGATGTGCAAAAAGTTTCACTTACATATAAGAAAAATAAATGTACAGTCTTAACAATTAATTACTTAACTCAGCTTAACTTTCATTTGCCTATTTTATATTACTCCTCTGACATCAATTTTCAATAATTTAACCTTGTTTATTTTCTGATCTATTTCTGCACATAAAGTTAACTTGATACAACACTTTTCCCCAATAGCGCCCGCTTGAAAAGACTTATTTAAATACATCGCAGGTGATTCTTTCAGATATTTCCTTCGTATTTTTACAAGTTCGTTAATTACATAAAGTTCTTCAAAGGACAGAGCATCACTGACGTCAAAACTTGTGCCCCCTTTCGTTAGTAGTATATTTTTCCCTAAAAATAGATCCAGTCTCTTGTTTCAGGTCATAGGCGGCACAGCATGATGCTCTAATATACTTGCTTATTGCGAGAAAACTTCAAAAATACGCTACAATGATGTTAGAGCGCTCAAGGGTATGGAATAACATGTTTGTCATTAGAATTAAATCTGATGATATTTATTCACACTTCAAAGTCTACTTAGTTAACCTTATCATTCCCGCGTGAATTCTTTTGGAATTTTGGAGCAAATCCAGATTGTACACTCCCGTCCTCGGAACTTTTATGAGGACTTGTTTGTGTAAAATACACTTCATTTATATGATACTTCTCCCCTGCTGCGTTGTACCGAGTGGTCCAGCGAAGTGTGGACGAATAAAAGTTATGTTTTTTCAGCTGTATGAAGGCCAATCAAAACAACTCATGTGGCAAATAAAATAAAAATGAATTGTCTTTAATATCATCCAAGAATTATTCAACAGTTCCCCCTTTCTCCTTGATAACCTGGAGGAGACGAGGGATCATCTGATCACTCGTAGCACGCACAATTTTGTCGTCAATTTCTGCACAATTTCGGCGTCAATTTCTGTCCTCTCTTTGTAACACCTTTGTTGTGGTTATGAAGGCTAAAACTAACTTACATTCTCATATACATTTCAAAGCCGGAAATCGCTAAATGGCGATCTTCCTTAATGGATACCACTGATAATGAATGACAGCTAATTATCACTAGTAGTCATAAGACAGCTATAACTAGTTTAGACCGCTGAAAGTGGATTACGGCTCGTTATCACTAGCAGTCATTAGACAGCTTAAATTAGACTAGACCTCTGATGGTCGATGAGGCAGATATACAAGTCCCCGAATGATGTCGTTGTGCGCCCGGAGGAAACGCTGAACACCTGTTGTGACCAAACCGGGGTGGGTCAGTTATCTTCCGTGTTGTGAAACGAAAGTCCGTCATACCCCAAGTTTGAACAGAGACGGTCCCCAACACAACATCCGTTCACTGAATGCAGTTGTTTTCGTGGAGATACCTAAATTCATTTATTCTGCTATCTTCAACAACCTGTCACTTATGCGTTGTTTTTATTTCTCTATCAAGTTATTGACGACTTTGAAAACTGAATGTTTAAAAACTCAAATAATAGAATAGTCATATTCTCCTATTTAGATAGTGAAAAACCTACTATGTTTGAAAAATATTGATCAGCGTTCGTAAAATATGAATTGATTTTAAAAACTGAATAAATTGGTGATTCACATAACAACGTATGAGCTCCTACGTCACCAAATAGTTCATGCTGGCCGAACAGTTTGTCTTTGGCTGAAGATTTATTTTTTTATTCTGGGAGTTCACCCCTGCACTTGCGAGACAGAAAGCCTTTAACAGATCGCAGAGTTCCATGTAGTACAGTGAGCAATAAATTTACTTCTTTAAACTATTTTTTCATCACTACACATTAATCAAAGCGTAATGGCTATACGTCAAATATCGTAAGCAAAAGCATACGAGACAAATCGTCATGAGTAAAATCCTGCTCCTAAAGCATTATTTTACAACTTACCGAAAGCGTCCCTGGCTTGGAAAAGACTTTTCTTATTTCCGCATGCAAGGCGACAAGCTTGCCGGAGACGTGAGATCTAAACTGGATTCAAAAAGTTTACCCGTCTGGTTAGACTTCCAGGATCCAGTTGTGAACATTTCACATCAAAGAGAGAAGTCCAATGGTGTTGCTGATGTGTCGCAAGATTCGTCTAGCGTTTGAATTGTATGCAATGATTGCATCGAATAAGATTATTGAACGATAAGTTCTACACGTGTCATTTTCAAGTATCATGACAACAAAAATTGCATATTTATAATTCATTAACGAAGTTCTGGATTCTATAGCTTGAGAATAACTTGAACTTAGCCGTGCATTCTTAAAATTTAAAAACGTTTCTGCGCATACGTGTAGATCTGCTGAGCAATGTACAGATAAATGTGGTGCAAATTACGAATTCATTGTATGCAACAACAACAAAAAAGATCGGTTCATTCAATTTGAAAGTCGATGAATGATGCTGTTGAGAGCATGTGCATCGTGCAACATTGATGAAAAATAAATATTTGCATCAGCTAATATTCAGAGATTACCGATTATTTTTTGCGCAAAATTACAACAAAAACCTTTTAAGTTTATCTTGAATTTTTTGCTAAGTATAGTGGTAGGGGACGGCGGAGACTAACTCTCAGTTATCGTTACTAACAAGCTTCAGTCATATGGGATTAGAGTTTATACAGAGATTTAATGCAAACTGCATTTAATGCAGCTAATATATAGTGTCCCCATATCCATTACTTAAACCATTCATGTTTAAATCAAATTAAAGAGCCCTGCAATAGCATGTCGTTAACATGAAACTTGGACAATTGTTAGAAGCATTTTTCCCATACTTCTAAAAATTGAATTGCAAAATGATTTCCGTTTAAACTCGTTATAGTTTAATTTTCCTGTTTTATTATAAAATAATTCTTAGTCAGATGTTGGATAAGAGTCTCTCATTATTTATCGCAACACGAACCTGAAACTCTCATAACGTGATCTCTCAGAAGCCAATAGTATTATTGAACTAAATTAAGCCAAATATTCTGAAAACCATGCTGAAGAGTTGGGTGAGCTTGTTTTAGGTCACAGTTCATTATGACACTGCACCTGTATAGAATCTATCAAAAAATGTAACAAACTTAGCGCACTAAAATCATAAACATGCACACTTTTCCCCACATTCAATTATATTTACCCAAACGGAGCCTATACACTTTGTAGCAACCGTATTCAATCACAACAGGACCATTTTAAACATTTAAATAGACAGAACAGCAAATATCATCCAATTGATGCTTGCGAAGTCAAATCATTTATTGGAGGCCTCCAAGTTGAAATCACTGAAGTGTCCTTCGAGACGAGTTAGGCAGGTTTCCATGCACTATTATGCTGCCAAATTTTGATAGATGTCGATTTCAACCATTGCAACCGCTGTCGGTCTTTCGCGCTCTCGGTTTTTCATCAAAGAGGATGCCATCTTGGATGTGCTTTTAATCAATTTTTGAATGGAAGATTAAATGCTAAAAGTATGATTGATGTGGAAAATACTATTTTTTACTAAAAAGCTAAACATTATGCTTGATATCAGCAGACCAAGCTACCTCATGCACACACTTTTCAAACTATGTAATAACTAATTACAACAGTTCACTCAGTATGATTATGAAGAGTAAATAAGGGTTCAGCAACGAACTCTAAAATCTGGGTTAAAATAATTCAAATTGTTTATTCTCTTTTAATTCTATTAGCGAAATTATCCCAGATAGACAGCGAACATGAAACAAAAAAAAATAAAGCTCGAAGGTTTATGGCGCAAAAAAATAACTTACAATTGTCGGGTTCCTTTATGGCACACTTGATTTTATTTTGGAAACAGAATGACACTAGCACAACATTGATCAGTAGCCATTGCACTATTTTCAACAGTAATTTCAACAGTAACAATGAAAAGAAGTGAAACGTTTAACCGTTTCACTTCTCTTCATTGTTCAGCTTAAGAATTGTACCTACGTTTCTAATGCTAGACGAGTCGCCCACGTGAATGAGTTTGTGAGTTTTCAATGCCCCTGCTATTTTTTCTTCATATGCAGAGTACGGTCAAGACCCTTGGTCTAAAAACGCTGGTAAACAAGCTATCAACATGTGGTATGTCGTTGATATTTTATAATGTAGGTTGTTATGCTAATTTCCAAACTGAAAACCATTTTTTTCTATCACATCAGATTCTGAAAATATTGAAAAAAATTTGTTTTCACGTTCATCCTATTTTTTCCCTCTCACGTTTTTAGTAATTTTTCCTGCAACGCCATGCCATCTTATAGTCACTTATGAAAATAGTTTCACTTGAAGGTAACGTATAAAAACTCTTAAGACATGGCATTACTAATCTTTCATTTGCTTCTTTTTATTTTCTGTTTAATATGAAATTATGGCGTTCAGGGGTTGTATAAATTCATCAGATCTGTTTTGCTATGTGTGCAGATTTCTAACACGCAAATTCATATCGGAAGACTTTTACACTATTTCTGAAGAAAGCGTACTAACTACATTATGATTCAGTGATGGGCACTGGTAAGCCTTCGGCACCACATTCCATATTTGCCAGGTGCATGCAACTCACGCAAATAAGGAAGGCTAACAAGAACAAGCATACGGACATTCAGAGTTTCTATGTTGTGGCGTGAGTCATGTAACCACATCATATAGACTGTTATTTTTTTTCGGCAAATGTCGCAGGGTTTTCTTACAGTTTCGTATATCTGTAAAGTATCCAGACCAAAATTGGAATTGGGGAAATAATATCTTAGTCAACGACCGTTCATCTGACATTGGGCTGAAAGCTCTGTCAATATCAGGCGCCTTACTGTGGAGCAAACTTCTGCCGAGTATCCAAATCCCTCAAACAATGAAAGAATTTTGGACCAAAATAGTACGTCATTTTGAGTCTCACATTAATTGTATGATGCAAAAAATCCTGAAAAGTAGTAACGAATTTCTTTCGCTCATTACCGCATGTTTCACTTCATTTTACTACATTACACTACATTTTTGTTGTGTACGTATGCGATGCGATTGCTTGTGTGCGAAAGTATATATGTATATACTCACACTCAGTTGCAGCAAAATTGCTAATCTTATGATTTGTATTTTTACTATGAATACCGTATTTTTTATGAACTATTAACATGGCACGTTACCGCCCTACCACGTCGCTTCCTTATACTATTGTCAAGCATTTATATAAGAAATATCATGAATTTGTTCTGTGATTTGAAGCATGTTCATTGAGCCAGTTGACTTAATTCACTTTTTTTACGTTCACACGAAAATAAATTTTTGAATTTCTGCCATTTCGATCCTTTAATTCTGAATATAAATACTCTACAAACTCTTCCAACAATATTCCCAGATGTCACAAAAGCTAAAGCGCATATTTCAATGTCATTGGAAACTGTCAAAAGCGTTTCACCCCGCTGAGTTCATCTCTATATTTCTTTTATCACAGTCATTAATAAACATTCTCAAGTTGAAGCACAGAATAGTCGACCTCGAAAACTTTGCAGCATTACACGATGTTGGCCGAGCAATTGCCTCCTGTGCATTTGGAGGCGAGCTTCCGAGAATCAGTTTTGGGTTTCGGGTAGTATAACCTTCCTCTTCAACACTGGGTAAATATAAAAATCTACTGGGTTGAAATCAGGCGTTGTGGATTTCCTAAATTTGGAATCCACGTTTCCTTACTTTGGAATTCGTGGAATTTGCCTGCGCACCACTCGAGTGCACATGTACCGCTAAACGAGTGATGTGGAGCAGTGTCACGAAACAGATATGGCTGCTGTTGCCTATCTGCATTCGTAGTGAGGGATTGAAACCTCATAGTACAACTGGAAAATGAAAACACAGAGCGGAAAAACAAAGAAATGAGAAATGTTAGGACAAGGGGGAAAAGTAGAGAAAAGTAGCTACTGATCTACTCA
Source organism: Morinoia aosen (assembly GCA_030386875.1). Lineage (NCBI taxonomy): Eukaryota > Metazoa > Arthropoda > Malacostraca > Amphipoda > Talitridae > Morinoia > Morinoia aosen. Next base: position 49,510,190 of record CM059575.1, read on the forward strand.
CCCACACCAGTACCTCAGGTTAACACGGGAAAATAAAAACGCCTGACATTTATTCTTAATTTATTTAAGTGTTGATGTTGAACACGTGATTGACATGAGGCATCCTCGGCACACAAAGAAATTTACGAAACACAATCCTATTGAAATTACTTGCGCGAGCCACTCTGCAGCGCTAACGCGAACGTTACACAATAGCTAACACCCCCTACACAATTCTAGTCGATTGTAGCGCGGGCCAACAAGCACAAAATCACGTTATTGCCTATTACCCATGGTACCTATTAACCATACTGTACTAAGCAGGATGATGGAATATCCCCCGAGCTCTTCCTAAATTTCTTGGAGCCTGCAAACTTGCTACGTTCTGTTGCTTGCTTGATTTCCCTCGCATTGTGACGGGTAGGTGGTAGGCCATGACATTTCAGCTTGGTGAGCGCCATTTTTGGGGACTGCGCTGCAGTCCGAAGTAGTTTAGACTCCCACATCGTAGAGAATCTCAAGCGGCAGAGTTCACCCCACCCCTCCTGAGAACAAAGAGCAAATTGAGAGATCTAGATTCCTACCGAGCATGATTATTTTTATCCGACCACATTATGAAACCCACAAAGATGCATTAAGTGGAAGTTTAGTTTTCATGATTGAGTTTACTTGACAGACAAATTTGCCTCTTCCCCACAAAATTAATTTTAACTAACTCTCTCCCAACATTTTAATTTCACTGTGTTAACCAAAGCATCCCATTCAACATGAATTCCCCTCTGCGAGATAATCACACGCTAGAATTTTACCCAACTCTCTCCCCAAATTTTTTTATTTCACTATGTTAACCAAAGAATCCCATTCAAATGAATTCCCTCTAAGAAATAATTTAAATAATTCTCCCACCCCCATATTAAAGTGAAACTCTAAACACGCCCTGTTCGAGAACAATCTAAAAATGAAAACCCAAAGAACTAATTTGCATTCTAATATTGAAAATGAAAATCACTGCGCCCCGCTTGAGACAACAATTAGATAAGACTTAAGAACGCGCATTTTCTGAATTCCCATTTTAATCTATTTCAAATAAAAATCAAAACAAATACCGGCTTTACCCGATAACACTTCCTAACTCTAAACCGCCTTAGCACACCACGTATCTACAAAATTTGTCACCCATATCTACTTGATCGTTCCAGTCTATTAATAACACACATTTATAACAAAATTTTAATACGCTGCATGACATTAGGATTCCCTTCACTTTTCTAACAAAGATCATTATCTCACCTCCCCTCGTGGATCGCGTTGGCCTACATCCTGCACTGAGTTAGTTTATCGGCGAAATAGACCGGCTAGCATACTCCCTGCGCTATTTATATGTCCCCCCGAACAAGGGGCGCGCATCGGCTGAGCGGAGGCCTGCCAAAGCCGGAGGCCTGCTATTGGCTATCCCTCGAGCGTCACCTCTTTACACTGACGTGTCCCTTACTTCATCGAATATTGCTACGCCTATCCCTCTCAAATGTAGCCACCCCTAAGTCCCCTTGCTCGTAGATAATAATCTTTTTTTAAACCACTATTTTCTTTGCTATGCATTCAGGTTGCCCTCGTCTTATTATGTGTATAGATTTGCGCACTTGCTTCCAATACAGCCCCTCTGTCCTCTACCCACTCCCCATTTCACTTGCCCTCCCTGCTCCCCTCTCACTTCGCCGACGCGTTCGCGGGAGAGTTTAGGCGCGAAACGTTGTCTACTTGACCATGTAAAGTGTATCACTACTAAGAAACTGGCTGCGCCTAAAATATATCATCACTAAATATATCATCACAGCAGTGTTCTGTTAGAAATAAACGGTTTGTGTGGGAAATCCGGAGTCGATAACAGCAATCACTTCCGCCCTAAGTTCAACAAAAACATTCAACTCCCTCTGACCTGCTTTGGTTTCGTCTGCCTGTTTGACGGCTTAGACAATCTTTGGGACGACTAATTCGAAGGCGGCACTTCCAGAACTATCTTCGATATTACATGTTTGTAAACAAACGCCGAATGTCATAACCTGCAGTTTTTACGCTCTCAGCAAATGACCACTTCTAATTCTATTTTCCTCGTGTAAAAATTTTGTACAACAGCTTAACTTGTATCACTTTTTAGTTACTTAACTTTTATACCCAAATATGCTACATTTAAATATAATTGATTACTGAAAAAACACAGAAAACTGACAATTTCTAATTTTGATAGGAGATGTGTACCATAGTATTCGAAGTTTTTAACTGTAGCAATGAGAATTCTTGTGGAAATTAAATCTTCCAGGTTTTTCAAGTAAGAAATTTCAACAATGTTTCAACACAAGAACTCGAATAATTTATATTGAAGAATTTTCAAAATTCTTTTCCTGCACCCTAAAATTTCAAACTCCCCCACTCTTAACGATATAATTTACAGCCTTTCTGTAAGTTTCCAACGTTCTTTGGATGAATTTTTGTTTGTGGTGTAACAAAACTCGAAAGCTCAGAATGTCATCCTCTTTATGGCACTCGTTCGTTCTCTGCAGCGCGTTTGTGCTGACACAGCGATGGTGATGGGCCCCGCCAGGATGGCGTTCACAAGCATGAAAGCTAGTATTATCAGTAGGATTGTCATGATTGCGCCGAAGAGCAATTCAAGGCGAGAAAATTGAAGGAGGCTCATTGGCAGTCTTCGAGAGTACCTCTTCTTGCTGTTGTCGGGAAACGTGTGCCTCTTCATGCTGTCCACTTTTTTATCAGTTTTCAGTCGTTTTTTGATCAACTGAAATTAAAATAAATCACTGTAATAATAAGAGTCGCGTCCGTCCGTCCGTGTGACCCTCTCTTCTAATCGATAGCTTTGATAGCAACAAGGATAAAGCTTAAGAAATACAAGAAATTATTCAATTGCATTATTTTTATATGGCGATTCAATTTCCTTTCACTTGCATTTTAGTATCCAGAATACGCAATCGGCTTATTTTTACAAATTGAAATTTTCTTTCGAGCTTTCTCTGTTGAAATTCATCATGTTCCTTTGAAATTTTTGATTGATGATGCGGAGAAAAATGTTGTAAATTCGTTTGACCAGTAACCTGGCTACCACTTAGTATAAGGCCCAAGATTTTTAACTTGAGTTATTGTTTTCGAAAAGCTTCAAAGAGAAAATAGACGATATTTCAGAATAACATTCCGGCAAAAGAGGCCACCATGGATAGAAATGTGTCCAACCGCAAGAGAGAAGTAGCAAGATTTCGACAGCAATAAAACGCCGAAGACGATCAGATGAACAACGCGAAATGGCAAGACAAAGCAATGCTGCTCGCCAACGAGAAGCTAGAGCTAAATTGACTCTTGAACGGCGTTTGGTAATTCTACGGAATTGTTAGACGGGCATTTTTTTCGGGCCGTGTGTACTAGTATAAATAAAACTTTAGCTAGAGACTCGCTATAATGTTAGGGTTTAGTCGCTTGTTCAAGCTAACGGCTGACCTCTAATTTTAGAGTTAAGTTCCAGCAACCCCTTATACTTCCAAACGATACGGGATTCAATACGAATTCATTATTTGACTTTGATTTTACGGACAGAAGTTATCACATTTACACAAATAATTATAATTAGTACACTGAATTTGTAGTATAGAAGTTACATCCATTAAATTTAGATCTCATCCCCAGAACAAACATTAAATGATTATACACTCCATTAGGTAGCACGATCGAAGCCCGAAGATGAAGCAAGTAGGACAAACAGCGATCAGGCATCAAGCTACGGAACAGGCTCCTTGAGGTGTCGACCACAGTGCCGCCTACAAAGGACAGACTAATGAAGACTCTAAACAGTAACTAAGTTAAATATGCGACAACAGGAACTGAGTCTTATTTCACAATATTCAAAAGAAATTAGCAAGGCAGAGCTAACTTTCTATTTACCTGGGTCGGAAGACACCTATGAGAGAGTGAAGGTAATGAGAAACCGATACCAAGAGGTCACGTCGCAAAATAGAAAGAAGTTGTATTCTGATGTCAGTAATTCGGATTGTGTATTTTGGGAATCCCTGACATTTATCCTTGCCCACCTAAATTATTGGCGGGAATTTCCCTTGCTTCTTTTATAACACTTTACTGGGACATAAATGCTATTGCTATCACGGTTGTGTTTGTCTTTATGTGTTCGTTCTTTATATTTATGAATTTGTTACAATCATTAAAAAGGTAATGTTTATGGTGTCGTTGCTCTTCTAGTCTGTGTTGGCTTTTGTTGACGGCGACGGGTCCCTGTGGCTTCCTGCTAGAATAAAATATTTCCGTTATTTGCTTCAGCTTCCTGCGGAGCAAGTACATGCAACAGCCGAGCAGCGGACCTCTCCAGCTCGCCAACCACGCTCAGAAAGATGACATCTACAATGCTACACTCAACTACATCAAAGAGTACTTCGAAGACAAGGTTTGTTATATTTACAAAACGGCACCACCCGAACAATTACTCATGATATTGCATGTGTAACATGTCTCGGAAATGTTTTCGATTTCATTCTTCTCACATTTTGGGAAATCCAATAAATAAAGATATAACTTTGAGGTCCTACCTGCCTGTATGGTGCTGAGTTCTTTCAATGACGTTCTGATTCACTGACGTTCTATGCTCCATCTCGGCTCCCGTTTGCATGGTAGTTAGAAATCTTGAGGACGTAAAATCTTGTACAAAAGGAAAACCATGAGTAACATTATTATGTTCGCGTGTTTTTTTTATTCTTATAATATGCTGGATCCCACACCGCTGTCATCATTATTTTGATTGTGGGTTTTAATTTAACCGCGGCCACCTCATTAATGGTATTCAAAAGTGATTTAGCGTCAATTTCCAAGGATATATTTCCATCGTGATTTTCTCATTTTCTGATAACCATTAACTATTTGCAGTTTCCAGATAATTTTAAAGGTAAATGATCAGAAGGTTTCCAAAGCAATTTACTATTGCAATGATGACGTCTTTTGATTCAGAATAATGGTTGACACAATCAATGGACAGGAATTCATTTAATTAATTCCAATAAGCTCATGTCGAGGTGAGGCCTCGTTACTGGATCAGTTAGCGAAACATAGATTATCTAACACATTCAGTATATCTAACGCACACATCCTAGGTACAGAATTTACACCTACACGTAAAATAACAGGACATGAATGATGACATTTTGGAAAACATGTAATGATACTAAGCTGCTTATAAATTCTGGGTTAGCGATTAATAAGTCAACACTCAACTTCAATAATAGCACTCGCTTGCCCGTACAGCAGCGAGGCGAGCACGACCTACACTTCACGCGGCTGTATAGCTAATGTCCCGCCGACTCCCTCAAGAAGCAGCTTTTCGCGTCTCTGTTACAACTCAGAACAAACGTGTTCTGGATGACAAAGCTTTACGTTAATTATTTATCGGAAATGACAAGTGTCATCAGATAATTAGAATGGATTAGACTTACCAATGATTAACAAGTAATTTATACAGAATGAATAAGATCCTAAGTCTCTGAGGAAAAATTTGATATATAAAGGAAAATGGAGGTGTTTGGCAGTACGGCTTGTTTGAGACGCTCGGCGACGAGGCACTCATATGGTGAGGGTATGAGGGGGGACGGATGGACGTAGCGTTCAAGCGACGCCGGTCGACGTTGTAACGGCTGGATGCGATGGTTGGGCGAATTATGTAGAAACCGGCATATGTTGCGCTTATTGACGAAAATATATTTTTCGACGACGGTTCGTTTCGAGAAAGTGATGGTCGCTGGCCAGGCAAACCCTTCTTCGCAGCGACTATTTAAACACAGCGTAGAGCAGTTAAAGTAAGACTATAACAACATGACTTTAAAACATGAGTGCTATATTTAAACAAAGTGTAAATTTCGGAGAGATGGCAGCACGAACATCTTTCACCAATTTTAAAAATGTTGTAGCGTCTGACATGACCAGGGTAACTAAAACAATAACTTGTCATTTTGACTCTAAGTAATGTAAGACACAAAGAGCCTCTTTCTCACGATTATACGCTTTCTTTTCTGACCCATAGACGCTCGGTTACGTTCCGGTGTAGGTTGTAAACACTTAATTAAAATGGGCTTAATGAAGTGCTTCAACAGCACTTGAAGTAATTCCTTCATTATAAATGGGCAAGGGGCTGAAATTTGAAGAATAAACTAATTTTAATGTGAAATACACAGCATTGGGTGCTATTCATAATGCGCCCCTGCTATATTTTTCAATAGAGGTAAATTTGCAACGTAGCTTATCTACGACCAGCTTAATAAAATTAAAATTATAGTTGGTATCTACAGTAAACAGGAGCAGTGGCACTAAGCCCTCGCTCTGCAATAAGCACGATGCAGTATCCTAAAATATTAATGTTTACCAACCCGAATTAAATTAGCGTCATTTTTTACTTTCATGTTGATTACCCAGAGGATATAACGCAGCAGTACGAAAGATTTCCTGTTTGGAGGACATACTGATGACATCAGAGCCTCCAACTCTCAACTTGCTCGGGTAAACATGCTTTCCCGGATATTGTGAGATATAGGGGAAATTGAAAATATTATGAAAAAATTGAGTAACTACATCATTAATTAATGAAAATTCTGAAGTACACTGCCAAGTCATGATAATGTTGCAGATAACTTATATTATCAAAGCTGAAGATGTATAGTTTTCTGATTTTCCACAGGGCCTGCTATGTATCTAAGTTCTCTGGAAACCCCGAAAATTGTATACGTCTCAGCTTTAATAATATTACCCAACTGCAACATTATCATGACCTTATAGTTAAAGTCAGAATTTTCATTAATTGAAGATATAATTACTTACCTTTTCCCATATTTCCATTTTCATAGACCATTTCTTTCAACCAGCTCATCAGTTTTATGATGGTCCGATATAAATTAGCTTCTTATAAAAGAAGAATTTCAACTTCCTTATGAATTCACTGGTCAAATGCAGGATTTCCCTTGAAATAAGTCTTCGAGGAACATAAGCGATTTTGCGAGGTCAATTAGCTGGAAAAAATTCGACGCCTTTTTCGGTGAAGATTATAGAAAAATTATTCATGAATTTAACAGGAAACGAGAACAATGTGCAATCCATTGATCATCAAAAATTACGTGATCTGAACAATAGTTGCCCAAGTAACCCACTGTCAGTACGAATAACCAGCTGTCAAAAACAGAAGTTATGCAATGCGATTTTAGAAATCAAGGACAGAGTTCGAGATAGCCAGAACTCATACTGACGTAACGCCTCAAATTTACCGCCGCTGAACGTTGTAGTGCTGTAATGAAATTGGATATGAGACGCATAAAATAGAAAGATAATTGAAGCTGCTGGGTTTGAAGGTGTAGTAAAAAGTGGAGTTTAAGCCGCGGCGTGACTATTGATAGCACGGCGTAATAACAACATTCAACGGTCATGTCCTTGGGACTAGTGCGAACGAAACTTATGCGTGTGGAGTGAAAGCCAAGGAAATATTCGAACTCGAGCTCAGAATTACACCAGTTTCTCTTTTGATGACAGATTTTTCTGAAGCACTCACGCAACCGCATAAAGAGGCTGTAACCAATGGCTTTGCTGCTGAATTACAAAACATATTAACCCGAAAACAATTGTACATAAAATACAATGTTTTATTCTAATTTAAAAATTTTTCTACTTTTATTTCGTTCTGCACTCAACCTAATTTCGTTAAGGAATAGTTTAGCTTAAAATCGTGCAGACAATAACCTTTTTTATTTACGTTGCTGTTGTGTTGAGCGCGACTCGCTCATCTTCTTTTCCTTAAATTATCACTTTTGAGTATATGTCACTTTCAGTGATTGTGCGGAGTGAATCACTTTACTTTTGACAACTTTGGACAAAATTTGTGAACCAAAATTATAGGATTGACTCAACAAAATTTTTTGAGAGCTGGATCTTATGATGAAAAAGAATATTGGTTTCAAAAAGACAAACGTTGATTGAGTAAACATAATTATGAAACATTAGGCCATCGAGGGCTTACGTTGCACTCCTTCAGTACCTACACAAAACCTGATCGACAAAATAGTGAGCTGCAAAGGCAATTGGATGATTTTCTCGTGGGATGCTTGATGATAGACGAAATACTTCGCTAAAAAGATAGTTTAGATCAGTGAATGGAATGGAGTCGAATAAGCATAGTCGTGTTTTAGTGATTGCAACCATTAAATAAAAAACTATCACAGCTATTGCGAATCATTAGTTGAACACAATGGTAATAAAAAATCTAATACGCAGAATCAGTGATACAAATCTAGCATGGAGAAGCCAAATGCCTTCCAAAAGATGAAGGAGTATTTTTTCATCCTCAACAACACCGGTGTCCAAATGCTGTCTTTATTCGCGTGTTTTTACTGTGTTTTCTCGAGCAGCAATAGGGATGCTGTTTTGTTACCAAAAGTTCAAATCACGGTCTTTCGCGAGGAAAAAGTTAACTAGGGTGAATTTTTCCAAAAACATTAGCTAATTTTTATTAGTAGTGAGATCTATTTAAAAATTAACGTTTAAATATAATTTTGAAACATGTTTTAAGGAATAAATTATCATCATTCCTGAACTTGAAGAATGCCGAGGAGGAACATGTAGAAACTCTCCTCCGCTCACGAATATTGAGTGGGAATTTTTCGTGCGTTTGTGCGTGCTGTTCTTTCTAACCCTTGCTGTTGGCTTAATCCACGCCTTAGAATAATTTTAGAAGACCATAATACCGTGTAAACATTAAAAAGAAACAATAGTTCTGTTATCCTTAGCTGAATTCATGAAATTAAAATGACAAAACGATAGATTGTTCGCTGCTTCTTGTCATAAATATTCTGCCAAGGTTCATTTAGATTTAGGAATATTGAGTGTGAGCTTTGATGATCAGTTTTCAACTTCGTGATAGAGTTAGTTACTTGAATCATTGCTAAGGCTGATCGAAAAGAATAAATATACAGAAACTGTTCGCTAAAAAGCTCATTGTTCTAGCACTTACAAGAGAATAGACACACATTGATGATCATTATTTTGGATCGCCAGAGGAAATAGGAACAGTGAGGGCACATGGGTGTACATTGATGATCTATGGTCTGTCTCAGGCAACACTCAGTGTATGGAGTGGTACTCATTTTTTTCTTCATCTATGACAATGAACTTACAGCGATGCTGATTTTTCTGGCTCCTTCATGGTGATTAGTGCCTGAAGTAGTAGACCTCAGTATAATTTGAAAGATTTGAAAGATTTATCTACCATAGGCATGTATATTGTTACTATTGAAGAATGAGAATAGCATTATGTCAGACAGTCAACGATATTAACAATGTTGGTAAAATAAACTGAGAGACTTCAATGTCAACCTGTCATGAGATTTACAAATTATGCACAAAATCATTATTAATTACTTAGTGTAATTTTTTTTAAAACAAGTTGAGCACATGAGACAAAAATGCTAATATCAAGCTAGAACAAAGGACAATTTGATGTCCTGGTGAGCACTTTTCCTCGACAGATGTCTCGTTCTTTCCAATAATAGCCTCATTTTAGAGTTTTAGCAATCCCATTTTTCAAGGTGAAAAAAACGCTTTTTTGTTAAATTCTTTAGATTGCTTCCGTTGTTTGTTCAGTTTTTTTTGTGCTGAGGTAGACTTGCCTGACCAGCCATAGGTTTCCCCACTGGCTCCTGTGAAACGCTCAAGATAGAGTCCCTAATTTGTTGCTAGCTTTAAAGCAACAGCGCGCTTACTCTGCGGAGTTTGATTTGCCAGCGCTGGAGTATAGGCCAATGCCATACCAATGTTCTTCACGAATGACGATTGAACCACACCTCGTGTGTACCCCACCAACTATACACTTCTAGCCCTCTTTACCTACAATGTTCCATTAGGGGAGAATTTACCAATATCATTACTTGAATTTCTTACTTTCGAGGCGACTTTCCTAATGTTGTAACCTGAATTTCCCGATGTCGTGACAGTCATGGTAGTTGGTTTGAACGCAAATTTGAAACCGAAAGTCAGAGTTTCGGTTAGTGTGAAGTATTTTGTACAAAAAAACTCCAAGAGAAAATCGGCTGTAACCGTGCAGTTTCAGAATCTTTAGGTAGTTAAATGAATCATTTTAGTGGGCTTTGTCTTTCATGTCGGAGAATTCTAATTGCCTTTTTCTGTTAAGTTATTATTCTGTCAGTTTTCTTTAATCTGTGCTAAGCCATGCTTTAAAGCAGTATTCAGTATAGGGATGGGCCAGTGCACTGAAATGATCTTTAGTGCTTCATTTAGTTCTTCTTCGTTGCAACATAGTGCTTCATTTAGTTGGGTATGCTTGCCCGGGGAAAAATTCCGATGAACTTGAGAAGCTTTATGTGTATGTGACCTACATATGTTGAGACTTATTTGAATATGTTTATTAAGTTATTGCGAATTGAAACGTTTTTATGAGTCAGTACCAACCTACACGTTATGATGTATGATGAAAATAACTAGCTGAAATAGAGTACATTTTTCTACGTTTACTCTATAAAGTACCAAAACATTACTCTGAGGGTCGAAACGGAATTCATTCTCCATTCACAGTTGAACGTGTATTTTGTCATATCTATCGCGATTCTTCATTAGCAGATTCAATAAAAACTTCAATTTTTAATTGCTTGCATTGTTGTATTATGGATTTCTTCCTTCCTTAAAGTTGAAACAAAATTACGAGGAAGATTATTTGTTGAAAACTACTCGCACAGTGCCAGAGCTTCATCCAAAGGGATCAGATCAGCGGATGTGAGAATGCATCTCATAGAAAATCGAATTTCTCATTTTTACATTTAATTCAATAAAAATATTTTAGATATTCTTTTAGCAATAAAGTCTTTGAATTTCCATTTCAAAATGGTTGAATGATTCTGGTTCCATAGTGTCGAGTAAATTAAAAACTTTATAAGCTCCATGTGCGAGTTTAATTCGTTCCGAGTTCTTGTTTAACAAAGAGTCCGTTTCAAGAAATTAATCTCTACGTTTTGATTAATCGGAAGCTTAATCGATAAACGCCAGCCTTAGAAAGTCTAGCTCAATTACAGAAGAATTCCGAAAAATTACTTTTACACTAAGAAAAGATGCAATTCTTGAATTTTTTCATAATTATGCAACAAAATGAACAGGATGCTGCACGATATTCATATCGCAACTCAGATGAACAGCGAATGAATGCACGCAAATGCGTGAGTGGTGTGTGAGCTCTTCGTAAATGTCAACAAATCAATCGCCCGGTTGGCACGGAGATCCTCTTATAGAGAAGGGTACAACAGTGTATTTATTCACGGGGGGGGTTGCAATAATTGTATACCTTTTATAATTCCAATAACTTTTGAAGTATAAAAACCAGGAGACCATAACATAAAACATCCGATAGGACAGAATTCAATGTTTTCTTACGTATCTGTTATGTAGGTCTTTTGGGATGCGTTTTCCAATGCTGCACATCATTTGTTCGCGTCTTTGTCGTGACATTTTCTGCTCACAACTATTCTATTTTCAGCAATCAAAGACAGACGAGACTTTTCAATGTCCACGTCATAAATATTAATTAATTGATAAACATGCTGCTACCACCTCTGGATTGGAAAATGCGTCGTAATTACATCTCGTTAGGGTGAAATATTGACGTAAATTCAACCAGTTGTATTTGGTAGTGCAACCTTCTGGCATAAACGATACTCTCTCTCCATCCTTACTGGGAAATATACGAGACTTGAACCACATTAATTAGTTTATTAGTTATAAGATAGTTACAGAATCATCTAAATGTATTGATACGTCGTCTAATACCTCGAAACGAACCTACGCACCTAGCTCACATACAAAGTAATATTATGTACGCATGCTTAATTAAGGCAAAGCGTCAATAAACCTATGCATAGAATGACTAACACATGAAATGCTAAGGGAAATATGAACACGTATAACGATAAGACACTCATCTCGCTCGTGGGTTCCGGGATGAAGATTCTAATGGGCTTTGTGACTGTTTTACGTTAGGCCAATTAAGTCTGGCTCCGTAGAGCGGCAGGCAGAGAAGAACTTCCTCTCTCAATGAGAATCACGTCCAGGGTGTTGCCCTCGCATCCCTCGAGGAGGGTAACGCTAGCGTCCCTCTCACGTCTGACTTTACACTATGATTACTTTAGTCTTAAGACATATTAATTCCACGAGCAAGCGGTTTCGTTTGAATCTAAATTAAATTATATTTGTAATAATTTTTAAATACATTTTTATTGTTAATCGTTAAATTATATTTGTAATAGGAATATCGACCCTCGGTGGTTGGAGCGACAAACTAATTGACATTAAGCTGTTAAATAATGACAAAAGTAGTAATTATACCAGGACCTTTTCCAATGTCGGCGTTAGGCATCCTCTCGGCAGACCGACGCTGTTGGTTCGCTCGTCGTCGCGAAGTCGTCTCGAAGTCGATGTGACGAAGCTGATATGAACGGCTGTTAGCGCGTATTTCGACATGCCTCCAAGCTGGTACGATCGATTCAAACAAGTAGAGCGTCCTCCACTGCATGATCGTTCCTCACACGTTATGATTGGAATCGTAGCATGTCTGGTATACCCCCCAAATAAGCGCAAACATCAAGGGTGCAGGAGAGAAGATTATTGTAATCAGTAAACATGGCACAACTGACTCTTCAACAACGTAAGTTCATCATCGAAGCAATGACGTAAATTAGATCCATCGTCGGGACTCGGAGGAAATTCATCTTGGAATACCGATTCAAACCTAAAAAAATAACGATTCAGAGGAACTTCCAAAAGGGGCAGTCCCAGTTTATGGTGAGAAACATATATAAAGGAAGATCTGGAAGATAAGCTTCTGAACGCTCAGCAGAAAATGAGCATTTTGAATCGTCGGCCCAGCACAGTATAATAAAAATGAAAAATTACTTCTTCTTCTTTCCAATAATACCAGTCTTATTTCCCTATCATGTCTGTGAAAAAGGCTATAGTAATATTGAAAGGTATACATTTTTAGCAATCACCCGGTACTCGTAAATTTTTCAACCACAGTTGAACTCGTGCCTCGTATTTATAAATAGTTGTTTGACTCCAAATGTATCGGAATGATTTCCATGGTGCCATATTATTCTTATTTTTATCATAATTAGTCGAACATGATAAGATATTCTAAAATATACTCGTGTGGTGACTCTCACTGTTCCATTTACATGATGGTGGTGACTCTCACTGTTCCATTTACATGATGGTGGTGACTCTCACTGTTCCATTTACATGATGGTGTTGAGCTGGGGGCCAGTTCTAGTCGCCGTTTTAAGAAAAATATTAAAAAGATTCCTTATAATGTCTGGCCCCCCTAAAATTATTTGTTGTGGATCCTGCCACCATCCCCCGAAATTGCGACTGGCTGCGGCACTGGTGTTGAGATATTTTTATTCATTATCTGCAGTACGACGGCCGCTTCCTGGTGCTGGGAGCCGGCGACGGCGAGTACAGGGACTACACGCTCGGCCTGGAGCGGGACCAGGGCTGGACCGGCATGTTGGTAGAGCCGCTCCCGCAGCTCCACCGACAGCTTCTCTCCAAGAATAGAAACGCCGAAATATTCTCGGCTTGTGTCTCTCCCTTCACCTACCCGACCGAGGTGTAACGGACCCTAAACTAACAATGTTTTTCCATCCAAGCCAGGTGCTCATGGGCATCTTAAGTGAAATTCCTGTCCAATTTACATGTGGCCGAGCTCCTGAACAAATATTTTCACTCTTCGCATCTGCTGCAAGACTTTTATGCTAGGACTTACATAACAATTAGGCGTTGAAAAGTACTTTAAACTAACATTTCTGTAAAATTAAACACTTTGACCGCAGTTGGATAAACTTAAGTTCAATTTTCAATTCAAATTTAATGTCAATTGTAGTTAGCAATTTTGAAAATAGCAAATATTCACTGGATCGTGCTTTCATTTAGGTGTAATTAATTATTTATAAAAATTGAGTTTGTGACTACTAGTCGGTCAGTAGTATCATGAAAATCCCCTTCGAGGCCACCGGTGGCTCACGTTGCAGTCAAAGTGTTAACAGCTGAAGCTGAGTCTTTGAAACCACATCATTCATTGTTCGATCTTCAACCTCGAGTTTGTTGAATTTCGAAGCAGGGCTCATTTAACCGAAAAACTAGAGTTTTTTCAATAAAAAACTTCATGCTAGATCTCAGAACGCAATTAATGGATTTGTTAACTTCTTGTCCAACACCTAAGTACGTGTAATGTGGGCTTCACACACTCACATCTAGCTTGCCTTACCAAAATAAACGTACCAGAGACCGAAATTTTCTGAGAAAATCAACTCCGAAACAGAGGGTTTTTTATGATAAGTATGTAAAAGAAATTTAACAATAACCAATAAAAGCTTTTATCAACTTGACCATAATTGAAAACGCAATGTTGTTTCTCGCAATCCAAGACACTCGCCTTGTTGATGTAGTTTAACAATGTTGTACCGGTATAGTCCTTACGAAAAATTACGATCAATGGAGTATATGCCCCGCCAGGTTATACCAACGCGAAACTGTATTAATCATTTTAACAATTGAAGGAATAAAAAAAGCACATTAGGGAAACGTTGTTGAAAATGAGGCAATTTTTCCAAACAAAGTTATTCGACCTATATTATGAACGCACTCAACTTGGGAAGTATACTTCCTGGATTGTTTTTCGTTTGTGTTGAACTTTCACCTGTCAACAGCGTGACAGCGTAGGTCTTCTACGTAACTATATATATATATCAAAAGTATGCATACAATTTCAAGCTATAGAAAGTCAAATCTGAAATATGATGATAGTTCTCTCCCATTCTCCATATTACTTGAAAGAAACGTTTTCAGTTTGTCAGTTTGTTGAACGCTATTCTTGGGAGAAGTTTCATTTCGACTTGTTCTCAATTTATATCGTCTTCATTTACTCCAGCTTAGTGATGGGAATTTTAGATTCAAACTGCGCATAAAATATTTAATTAATTAAATTCTCACCCATCATATCGAACACCAATCGCCTGCTATGGTTATCCGCCAAATTTTGTGATAATTTTCAAACTGTATTAAGCATCCGTTACGTTCTCACAGCATCTTCGGCACTAAATACGAGTTTGACCACAGTACTATTTGCTAATAACTCTCTCAATTTAATTTTTCGCCGCGCTATCAACATTCGTTCTATGTTATTGATTGTTTACAATTTCGTTCAAAGGAAGTTCTTTACAACTTTAATGATGCTCCTCTCAAGAGCTATAGGACAGGCAATAGGTTCTTACTAGATAGATACTGTTTGTCTCTCCTATGCTGTAGATACTGGTACCTCTTACCCCTAGAGAAATCCTGTTATATTGCCTCAGATACATATATGTGTGTGTGTGTATATATATATGTCAGTTTAGTTCAACTTCTTTACTATAATTTATCTAATGTTTTTAAATTTCTGTAGTACACTCACGATTTAGTTCCTATAAAGAAATTGAAGTAAGAATGAGTTTTAGAAATGTTTAACTCTTTGATAGTAAACACAGAAGTTCATGGCACTAGTTTTCCATCACGTAACTGTTAAATTTATAAACCTGAATATATACTGTTAGTCATGTCGTTCAGCAGCGGAGATAACCGTACACGTATGTTAGTTTGCAAATAGTGGCTGAACCATGTTCAGTTAAAGTTTATTGAGTCCAAGTCTCGTAAATTTGGAATGATTTCAAAATAATAATAATTTTGGTCTATGAATTTCCGTGTAGATAGAACATCATCGTCTGCAATCTCACCCGCTTTCATTACAGTTTGCTCTTTTTCAACTCAGATGGTTTAGAATTCAAAAATATCCGAAGGATATAAAAAATACGGTAATGAATCATTAAGGCGCTACGATGTTATTACAGTTTCAAAATCAAATATTCCCTCGCGTAAACTGTCAATATTTCATGAATGAATACCTTTCTTGAACTGGTATCTAATTTCATTTAGAGTTTATTTTCGAATGGATTCAACTTTCCTGCATTGTCAATTCTGTACATTTCTTAGCTAAGAGTTAGCTGAGAATCACCGCTGCATGATGACACAAAAACTGTCACCTTCTTTAAAAACTCTTTTCTGTGTAATTTTCGACGTCTTTCTCATAGTATAGACGCCGCTTAGGCTTGTGCTCATTCTTAATGACGGCTATTCGTCCCAACTGGCAGGTGGTGCTCGCCTACCCGGCCTACGAGGGCAACGCGAACGAATTGGACAAACTCATCCGATACAGGGAAGCAAAAATCAAGCAACTCTGGGTTGAGAACGTAAGTAGGCAAAATAATTTCAATTGGTGTTTTATATCCATTTTGTTTTAGGAGCACAACAGCGTGTGACACAAGACGTGCTAACAGAATTCTAGTTAATTAAAGTTCTTCCACCAGACACACACTTCTCGAGCAATAGTAACGAAAGCCCTTCATCTCCCAGTTCATGATTGTTTTAAAATGAACGATTGTTCCTAGTGATTACCTGGAAGGTGAACAAACATTACGTAATCAATTTTATATCACCATTATATGTATAACTTACAATGAAAATACATTGTGTTGGCGTATGGTAACGGTATAATTAGTTTAGGTTAGGTATACAAAACAAAACAAACAAACATCGGCATCTTTGGGATGCTTTATTTCCAATCAAGCCTGATACATATGATCTTGAGCATTGGTTTTTCAAATGTCTTATAACTAACACCCTATATAGGACACCATGACGGTTCCCCCGTAAAGCCGGTACCCATTTCCGACACCTGGGTTGAATGGGGTATTGTGCTTGAGCTTTCCCTTATACCCAACGGGGAAAATCGCTGCGCCAGCGCCGGGATACGAACCCTCGTCTCCAACATACAAGGCCGATCCCTTAACCACTGTGCCACGACGAGCACACTTCGCTACTACAAATATTCCTAATAAATCAATCTGTTCGTCAATGATGAAAAACTCAAAGGAGTTAATTTCTTTCTATTTCAAAAATATAGTGAAATCAAAGGCTATTTCATTTGCTAAAATAAAACTGAAAGTGCAATCAAATCATACCAATGTATTTACAGAATTTACATAGAGCAATGTTCCAGAGAACTTGTTTTGCGGAGACGAACATAACACATTTCTGCTGAATGTTACCGCAAAACTAGTAACCTTACGGGACATCACCGCTTACTGTTTAGTTGGATGGATGTCCATACAATTTGTGCCGTCGTAGTGGTGCTGCTGCCAGCGTTAGCCGGCTAGGGAAAACTTATACGCTGCTCATTGTTTCGCCTGAGCGACAAAAAATTTTTGAAAATTCAGCTTTTGTTACATTTTCCTTTGAACATTCTTTGTTACTATGTTTAGTGGATTAATATCATCAACTATTAGGCTTTTCCATACGTCATCGGAAGAGTTCCTTGCTCAGAGATCTGTATACCCCATGACAATCTGTCAGAGCGGAAATCAAGCTGCTAGAGCAACTGCTAATTAAACTCAAAAGTTATTCACAAAATCGACTGATACATCAAGAGGTAAAGTGAAAATGCTCCAAGGTCATGAGTTTTCTCTCACTGAGATTCATTTTATGCTAATTCACCAAAAGCTTCAGAGGTACCTGATCTTTTGTAATAAAATGACGGAATGTATTGTACGCTCATGCTTTCTTTGAATAGTTGTATAACTGCAATAATTTTTTCGTCCACTTCTCTCCGGACGACAGCGGATATTTCGGTTAAAATCATTACAATTACTGAAATATATATCTTTCTACAATGTCAGTACAACAACAGTAGCCCAAACTCATCATCGTACACCATCTTCTGTAAGTTGTCGGTACTTAAGTTTATTTCATCACCAGGTCGGCTTCAGTCTAAGTGCCTCAGTGCCTCAGCAATCAGGATGAATAATACTAATGCAGTCTTAGCGGGAGTTTCCTACCTCTAATGACGACAAAAAATAGATGAAATGAGAAAATTATTGCAGAAAAGAAGCTACTTGGCAGAATTTTCATTCTTCATCATAATGACGGTATTACAGAAGAAATGCAGAACATTTTCAAATCATGCTTCATCATTTTCATTGCTGTTGAATGCGAGTAACTTTTCACGGTCCTCCGCAACGACTTGAGACGGCAAGCAACGATATGATACACTTCCAGGCCCGCTAAATACTTACCCAGATATCGTCATCTTTTCCAGTACAAACTAGAGACGGAGAAGGTTCCCTGTATGCCGCTGCCCAACATCGTCTACGCGTCCGACACCATCTCGAACAAAATAGATCTGCTCGTGCTGGACATGGCGGGCTCGGACCTGGAGCTCCTCCTCAGCACCAACCTCGACTGGCTGCCCGAACTAGACGTAAGTCACTTCAGTCAACTTTTTTCCTCTCTACCTAATCAACATGAGAGACTTCAAAAATGCCAATTCAGTCAAATTGAATTCGTTAAAATATTGATTGTTCGATGGTTGATGTGTTACATTTTTTACATTTATGATATTTATTACATTTCTCGCACGAATTTCTTATCATGCTATTGTGTCCAATAATTTATGAATGCTAATTCCTAACTTTTCGAAAATATCCAAGTTTAGCAAAATTACTTCAGAAGAAAATGCTAAAAACGGTGTACTACACTAGTGACGTGTAGCTAATGCGCTGGACTCGCTCCTCGTTCAGCCAACACTTGAGTCAACTCAATTCATTTTACGCTGCTGAGTTTTTACGTTGGAGCTCATCTATAGGAAAAAAATGTGCCTTGAATACCACAAATTGTTTGAAACAGGCAAGAGTTTATTTTTGCAAATGCAAAGCTGATTAAAGGGTTTAGTACGCAGTAATTTCTCACAGGTAAAGTTCATTACTCATAGCAAAACGCGTAAATTAATTGACTAACATGAATCATGCTCAGCCCATGTGCTATGTTCGTGGGTGAAAACAGGAAAATAGACTGGAGGAAATGTCAAATTGCGTTCAAAATGTATTGAAGTAAAGTTTTCTAGGTTCGGCCATTCCTTGCTCACATTCCACGGAAATCTAAGAACAATTACTCTATCCATTTTTTACGAGATTCATTTTGATTTCAATCTTTTGCTAAAACTTTACGAAAGAAATTCTGCCTCTAGCTCTCGTCCCAACACATTCAGAAATGTGTCCCTCCCTATTGTAAGCTCTTGTGTTTGAATCACACTTCATGAGTGAGTTCACGCAAAAATGGCTTTTTTACAGATGGTTCTTGTGGTTGCCCACGGCGCTGACGTTGCTTCGGAAGTGGGTGGATACTTCATGGAGAAGAACATGGTTGTTTCGAAAGTGTTCGGTACCGATGCTCATGAAGCAATCTTCATCATTACGAAATTTGAAGCAGACCTTTCTCTTGTAGACTAAGTGTCTCCGTTCGGTGAATGTTTAACACTGATGGGCACAAGAAAGAAAAGTCAGCATCAGTGGAGAATAATTCATGTTTTCTAACTTAACAATCGCTTTCTTTACAATCATTCTTTATAATCTACATATAGTATTACCAGGTGTACCGGTTAATAGTTCTTAGTTTGTTCTTCGGATGGCGCTGGAAGCAAGGGTTGGTTCGCAGTCTCATCTCACGTATGATTTTGTTGTTTGGAAATGTGTGAACTTTCAAAACTCTTATGTCACACAAAACTCTTATGTCACACAAAACTCTTATGTCACACAAAACTCTTATGTCACACAAAACTCTTATGTCACACAAAACTCTTATGTCACACAAAACTCTTATGTCACACAAAACTCTTATGTCACACAAAACTCTTATGTCACACAAAACTCTTATGTCACACAAAACTCTTATGTCACACAAAACTCTTATGTCACACAAAACTCTTATGTCACACAAAACTCTTATGTCACACAAAACTCTTATGTCACACAAAACTCTTATGTCACACAAAACTCTTATGTCACACAAAACTCTTATGTCACACAAAACTCTTATGTCACACAAAACTCTTATGTCACACAAAACTCTTATGTCACACAAAACTCTTATGTCACACAAAACTCTTATGTCACACAAAACTCTTATGTCACACAAAACTCTTATGTCACACAAAACTCTTATGTCACACAAAACTCTTATGTCACACAAAACTCTTATGTCACACAAAACTCTTATGTCACACAAAACTCTTATGTCACACAAAACTCTTATGTCACACAAAACTCTTATGTCACACAAAACTCTTATGTCACACAAAACTCTTATGTCACACAAAACTCTTATGTCACACAAAACTCTTATGTCACACAAAACTCTTATGTCACACAAAACTCTTATGTCACACAAAACTCTTATGTCACACAAAACTCTTATGTCACACAAAACTCTTATGTCACACAAAACTCTTATGTCACACAAAACTCTTATGTCACACAAAACTCTTATGTCACACAAAACTCTTATGTCACACAAAACTCTTATGTCACACAAAACTCTTATGTCACACAAAACTCTTATGTCACACAAAACTCTTACGTCACACAAAACTCTTATGTCACACAAAACTCTTATGTCACACAAAACTCTTATGTCACACAAAACTCTTATGTCACACAAAACTCTTATGTCACACAAAACTCTTATGTCACACAAAACTCTTACGTCACACAAAACTCTTACGTCACACAAAACTCTTATGTCTTAAAACTCGTAGTTCTGGTTAGGGTGATATTTTGTTTGTGGAAAAAAATATTTAATTTCAATTCAAATGAAGAACATGATGAAACATGGGAGTGAAATGTTCTACTAGCATTAAAGAGAGTCTCTCTCGCATTGGTTAGTTACGAGATAAAAATTTATCTCCTTTCAACAACTCAAAACGCAAAATGTCCTGGATTGATTTACAACAGTTGGTTGTTTTATGCCAACCTAGCCTAATGCAAATCATCTTATATACTAGTTTTCAAATGCCTTATGACTATCATAAAACAAGAACACTATGACGGTAATCTCGGTCAAGCTGGTACCCATTACCGATACCTGGAAGAAGTGTAAAATTCTAGCTAAGTTTTCTATGTTCCCTATAACGAGATTCACTTGCTGGCATTGCTATAGGATTCAAACAAACCATTGATGTTTCTTGTGGAAGGCGCGCTCTCTATACCACCAGGCCGCGGTGTTCACCATCCATAGTGAACGAAGAACTGAACCCCTTCTGACCTAAAGCAATGCTTTGGGTTTGGTAGCATAAGAAGGCGGGGTGGACTATGAGCCGCTGAAACCAGGTGAAACTGTAAATGCTGTTTGCTTCCGTCAATTATTGATCAATTTGAATCAGGGATTGGTCGGAAGGCAACCAAATTTGGTTTAACATTTAACTGCGACGTGTGCCACCGATGGTACACGGAGGAAATTTTCATAATGTGACTGATCAGCCAGTAGTTAAAACTCAATTTTTATAAATGCTTAAGAGAAAACTAAATGATCCAGACATTTCACGTTCCAGACAATTACGACGATTGAGATGGTTGACTTTCATTTACGACAGTTGACTTTCAATATGAGTTAAAGATTAAACTTCAGTTTTATCTGCCGCAGTCAAAGTGTTGAATCACAAAAATAATGAAGCCAGACATTGCCCATCACGCACCAAGCAAGACCTCAGAGACACCATTTTTGCCCATGGCTGGGAACTCTTGCTCTTCATATCGTACTCCCAAGTCTTGCTTCCTTTAGACTTTTATTCGCTTTCAACAAATTTTCATACACTTTTTCAGTTGCAGTTCAATAATTATGAAGCTGTCAAAAAAATGACTCGCTAACTGGATCCCCTCAAGCTGCGAGCGTTTTTTTTTTAACAAGGGCATCTACAATTTGAAGGAATGATGTCCAAAATATATAACTAGCTATAGTGCATACTTTGAATAAAACAATTGTTATCTTGTTCTCGAGATAGAATTGTTTCTTTCAAAAATTAGGAATTACTAACCGGCACGCCTGGTAATTTACCCCGCGTCTTGAAAACAGCAGACAGTTTAATTGATGATGTTGGCAAAGTATCTCTCGCCGACTGCAAGCAGTTCCTGCTATCAGTACCACGCCACGTGGCTAACATTGACATACAGGTACGTCTGAATCCTAACACAAGGATCATTTGCGTGTACACAGCCGCACGTGAGTTAGAAGTGTCATTAGTTGAGCAGCAACAATAAAAACTCTCATTTAAAGTTATATCATTAATCCTTTTCCAGCATAAAAAGTTCTTACTTCGAATTCAAATGATACTTCGAAAACAATTTGTGTATCTTTACAAGAAGAAATTTTCAAATTATGCGCGTACATCTGTTTTTAGTTTAATTTAATACGAAAATTAATGGAATCTTCAATCCAAGGAAAACATTCGTTTTATTATTGAGAAATGCATTGCGTTATTTTAACAATTCCTCCAGACAGTAATTCTCAATGAGTATGCTGAGTGACTTATATACCACCAATACAAGGCCCATTATGTCAACGTTTCATTATTATTTTAATTAATTTCGGTGTTTCCTTGATAAAACACGTAGAGCTATAAGAGGACTCCACAAAAATGCGCACAGCAAACTTAGCCTACGAGGCTTGAACGACTCAGAATCTGGAGTCTACATAGAGGCAGTAAGGAAGTGGCAGCTGTTGAGATGAGGGTGAAAGTTTAGTATTCCCTTCTATAAATAACTTAGTTAGAAGAATAGTGTTTATCATGATAACCCAAGATTTCACAGCGAGACTATTGTGTTTAATTTGATGCCTTTTTCCGATCAAGGTTATAATACAAAGTGAATAGTCCTTTTTAATGACGAATGTGACCCAGGAAGGGAGCAAAACTCCACTCTACTCACGCACCTGGCTCTCAGCTCCAACATGCCTCCTGAAACTCACGCTCAAATGTGCAATCCAGTTAATGTTTGGTATTTTTAAAATTACTCACTACAATTGACTTTAAATATGAGTTGAAAATTGAACTTCAGTTTAACCCACCGCAGTCAACGTATTAAAAGAATTTACCCCGTACGTACTGCTAAGCTCGAACGAACAGCCAGATCACAGCCCAAGTACAAATTAAAGACGTCTATAACGCAGAGTAAAAAGCGAGAGATGATGTTATCATGCATTATTTACTAAGGATAAGGGCAAGCTAACTGCCTCATCACCTTTACATCCTCTTAAACGAGAACCAAATAGTAACACGATTCCCAAATGGTTACGTTTCGTCAAGATCGCTTACATACGAGAACATTCGTGGGCTATCCTGCCTATCAAGCAATACGAAGCGGTCAGATTTCGGCCGTGGGTTTCAGTACATTTCTCTTGCAGTTTCGCCATAATTTTACGACAAAAGTGGCAGGATATTTAGTTTATGTGCATTTATTCAGTTGTGTGCAAAGAAATTATGTTTCATCTTGGTCATTAAGATGGCAGTAAACATCGATTAAAAATTTGCCAGCTAACATCTGCCGATGTACGTTTTGTTTGTTTTCATCTCGTGTCGTCGGAAACTAGCCCGGTCAGTTTTGTTGATGATATAAATTCTGAAAATTATATTTTTACTGTGAAATGCTCATTCTGAATAAATCGTATTCAAAAAACTAGGTAACAATTCTTAGAATGTAAGAAATACATATTAATGAAGATGCACGGATTGTGATGACCAGGATGATCAAGAAGTTCATTAGAAACACTGAAGGTTACGCGATGTATGAACACTTGAAAAAGTTGACGCAAATTTTTGGTTGTAATAAGAATTACATTATCAAACTTTCTCCTATTACATTATTTTTTGTATGAAAATACGTTCAAGTGTTCTCTCTCAATTTAGAGATAATGCATCCCTAAGACAAAAAAAATTAACATGGCCTCTAAACCAATTGACAATGAGTCTGGGAGATATTGTAAAATCCCCATGGCCAATTATTTCAGGCTACAGAATATGTCTCCCTCTAGCCGGAATGAGAAGCTCTAACTTGATGCCACTTTGTGATGCCACTTTGGGAGATGGTTGTAATATCTGCTTTGGATTTCCCTGACTCTGTCAGTCTTGCGCTTAATTAAACTTTGCTTTAATACTGGAAGTTTCTCCTCTGAAAACACGATGCCACCTGTGAGCACAACCTTTTTGAACCTGTTCAACAGAATCTTTAGCCAGGGTAATAATGTAAGATTGTCGATTTTCTTGTAAGTTAGTCGCCTTATCTTTGGTGGTCTTAAATGAGATATTAAAGAGAAGCGCGAGGTCGACCATTACGAGGACGGTCTTCGACAGTTCGACGTATGTCGAATCGACGCTCAAACTGTGCGTTAATTTCCATGCTTTCTGCTACTCGGCAGCCTCCGCTATTTTCTCACTCGAATGATGTAGCTCAGCAACTGGTATTTTAGATATTTGATAAAATGTGCTAAATGACAATGAATTTTTCTTGAAAAACACGTAAAAAATGGGGTATTATAAAGCACGCTTAGTTTGACGGCTATGCAGTCGTAAATTTGATGTAGCACAATAGAGTGTTCCATTTTGTTGCAAAGAACGGAAAACTGGAAATCAGGATGAATACATTCATTAGACGCTTTGTTATCACTTAAGATTAAATTTAAAATCAAAATTAATTATATATCAGTAAATAAAATGATAACATTGGCTCACTGCTGTACAAAGAAAATTATCGTTACCCAAGTGAGCGTCCTTTTTTCTGTATCCCAAAATATCAGGAAACAAATGAAAAAACAGCGTTTTCTGAGCTTAGGATTTATGAACCAACCACCTCATTTATTTTTAACTCTTCATATTATGAACGAGCATTGAAATTTATTTCTGCGTAAACGTTTGTTCATTTGTTTTAGACGCACCGGTAATGCAATGTCTTCTGTAAATTATTAATATGCTTAGCCGGCCCTTTCTCGTTACTTGAAATCATTTAAGACGATATTTTAGTCAGTTCATAAGGTCTTTCATTTTTCTGAACACATAGTAAATATTTCAATTACATTGCTCGCATTTGATTTTCAACTACGGCCGTAGGCAATAAAATACCTTTTCCTTTCGTTCCACTAATTAAATATAAGAAATTTTATGTTAACGGGTTTTCAAAAACGAAAATGTTAACTTATTTCCTTACTATGTATTTTAGAACTATTAATATTTTGTTCATTTATATTTTGGCGGAGAAGTATTATTGTTAGCCCTATGCGACAGCTCTTAGTCGCTTCTGACTCTTGGGAATCTTCTGTGACAGCATTAGTTTGGTAGATAATCAAATAAAAAATTATGGTGCGCGGTAAAGCAATTTTCCAGAGCTAGTTACTAGGTACTTGTTGATTTGTGCGCACGAAACTAGTTTCAAGTCTCCAAAATATCGATCACTTTGTTTTAGACGCAAAATCATTTACATTCACTCACTATAACTCCATCAATATCAACGACTGCCTGCGAAGAGCAAGCCTTAGCTCTTGTGTGAATGTAAGAAGACACTCTCCTCCTAGGCATTTCTCATTAGTATTTACAGTATTTATAAGCTTTCAGTCTTCATGTTTAGAATAAAATATCCAAAAGAATTTATTGTAATTTTGCTTCTTTCAATTATGTAATGAACCCCTGCCACAGCTATTGTTTTACGTCTTATGGTTTGTTGGTCAACATCGGATCTTTGTGTTAAGAATCATTTAAAACTCAATGTGGTTGAATTGCTTTTCAGGTAACAAATTTTGTTTGTATTTTTCTTGCGACTTGCTTGCGGGATTGCAGTATTTTAAGTAAATCTCTCGAGTTAACGTGAATAATTTCATGTTATCAAGTCGTATGCACATTGAAATCCAGCAACATTACTGACACCTTCGAAGAAAAATGAGGGGAGAGGGGCTGAAGGTTAACGGAGGAGCGGTGTGTAATTCAAGTAGTGTACGTCAGGAATTATTTCTCATGTTCAAAAATTTCGGAAGCGATTTGAGAAAACTCAACCACTGTATTAGAAATTAAAAGACTTAGGCCCTCTGCACACGAAGCTACTCTGAGGAAACTAAACTGGTTTGTGATTGAAGTCACAAACCAGTCACTAACTCAGTGATGCGGGTCCGCACACGAGGCTTCTCAAATTCCGTAATCTCCTCTGGGTGTTCATGGAAGTAGGACAGCATAATGCAATCATTCAGCTACATTGTACATACTGTAGATAGCGATTCAAGTGACGAAGATATGAAACTATATAATCATTACCGTCAGAAAAAAAATAGAAAACGAAGACAATTTTTTATTCATCCATACATAGACAAAAATTTTAACCGCCAACTATTCATTGCTGCAAAAGAATTTCAGCTTGCGGATATTCTATTAATAAATATACATCATAAATAGCCTTTCATTGTATACTCATGCAAAATTAAATTATACCACTTACATAGTATATCAAATACATAAAATTTTTATGCAGGGTGTTGTGCCGCTAGAGGTGCGGCCTTGGGCGTGGTAATGAAACTTGGAGACGTTTTCTTAGGTGTTTACTTGAGGAGGTGCCGAGAACGATAGCACCAGGACGAAGTTGTCTAGCTAGTGCTTATAAAGACTCCGGTACGCATGGATGGGGGTTGCGCGTACATATCTCCCCATCCCTCTTTCAAAGTGAGGTACTTTTCGCAAAAAAAGAATTTTTAATTTTCCATAAGTGATTAAATGAAAAAAAAATTTCATTTATGAAATTAATCACTACTAACATGGCAAATTGTTTGCTCCTCAGTGGGAGATTGTTGAAAATTAAACATCTCAAAAATCACAATATTGAACAAAGTTATTTTAAATATAAGTAAACGTATATTTCATCCATAATACACCTTGTTTTATTTTAACAACAACAACAGAATAAAGAAACGCACTAACGCAAGCAGGAAGAAAGGAGGCAGCGACTGGTTAACAATAATAATGCCATCTTCTTCAACAGTATAAACTATAACACGAGTTCCTACACTACTATGGAAAAATAAAAACCGTCAGTATTTTAGGTTAAGGGATTATAAATTAAAACGCCAGGTACAAGGTTATAAAAACACAATTAAATGAAACTCAATATCGATACGCATAAATTCAATAATTTTTAAAAAACATTTCGCATTTAACCTTGATCGATTTAACATGGATATGAAAAATGGGTGTACACGTCCGTGTACTTGAATAGTTGCAAGTTTGGCATCGTTCCCTGTCTCACATAGAGTAAACGGAGAACTGCTTTCAAGGTTAATTGAAGTCAAAGTTCTTGGCTGCGCCCTAAGGTTAAATTTCAGTCTAGGCCATCAATGTTTGTTGACAGTTGCTCGGCGTCATGCGCTCTCAGCCAGACACCGCACCGGAGTTGGAGGTATTATGTTTTTTAAGTATTATTGAACAAGTTGGAAGCTTTCAAAGCTTTGAATGACTATCATACTATTAAATTATAAGCAAACGACGGTGTGAACGCAGAGGTAATTGTAGATTGTGGAACTCATAAGAACTTAAATTCCGTTAAGGGCTAGTTTACGATTATAAAAACTTCGATTAGGCATCGAGTAAACATTTGGTTATATGAAATATTTTTAAACGGAACATTTTTCAGCAGAGCTGCACTCTCTGCAATGGGGTTTGACACGTTTACAAAGAACCGAAATATAACAAATTTATTAAGAGCCAAATTTGGTTATACCTCCGTTCACAGCATTCCGAAAGTCGTTGTCAGCCTTGGCATGTTTGCCCGCGCCGGTCGTTTTGGGGGCTAGGCCATTTCAAGATGGGTTGCAAATTAACTATTACGTGTCCCCCTACAGTTACAGTGGTTACATTTCTAACGATGTTCCCTTTGTTTTGAGCACGTTCCGACGTAGCTGAAAATCCTTTTGTTTTATGCGCTCGGCCAAAAGCTCCATTTGCTTTCGCAAATAATAAACTAGGACTGTTAGGGTTATCATGTCGATGGTTAGGATCATGAGAAGCACATCACTCACTCGGTCTGGTATCCAGTCTGTATTACTGTTTGCTGCTATCCAGTCGTTGGTTATTTGGCCCTTAGTGTCAACTAGAGCCGCAGTTAGTGTGTCGACACTAATGGTACTTATCTTGTTGCCCATAATGTAGTGTTTCCCGTATTTAGTATTTGAAGTCGTGATTGTTTACTCGTGTCTCAGCCACCCGGATCTGCAATCGAAACAAAACCAAGACTATTAGCATGGCCACAAATTTTATAATGTTACACACAAACAAAGAAGCATATAACCCTAAATACAGTTATATATGCAAATAAAATATTAATGTATTCGTCGTTTAAATTTGAATGTTAACAGTGGAAACTTAGCATTAACTGAAATTATTAAATGCTAACTGAAATACTAAATATTTCTGAAACGTTTAACTGATTGTGAAAACAATTGAAGTGAAAAACTATCAAACTGATAGTCAATCAAATAAGTCAACAACAGTATCCAGTTTCAACCCGGAAGTTTCTCACGATATATTCACGATGTATTTCGAATAATTTGTTGATGTCCTCAAGTCGCGAGTTTGATTTTTACATCAACATTGGTGCTCTGTTGATGTGATGCATTCAGCAAATGCGGAACTCGCCCATCATTTTTAATTGGCTGTTCAGCATCAAAATTTGAACGTAATTATTGACTGTTGTGAAACATTGCAATTTCTCAGATGGTGAGAACATTCGTTGAAGGATTTTCTCTGTGATATTTGTTAATCTTGACTTTTAAACTTACAAACTTGAACTTTAACATAGAGTAACCTGTTTAGAAGGTTAATTCATTTGCTGCTAGTAATGAAAATCCCTAATACTAGAACACGCGAGATTATTTAACACAAGCATACAAGGGATTAATATGAAACGAGATTTGGCATATATGTGATTATTATGATGCGAAGCAAGTAACGCAAAGTAGATACTTAATAATTAATTAACTTAATACATAGAGTCACACAGTTGTATTTTTAGGAAAATATTAACTCGTCACGTCTGAAACGTTATAATCGCAAAAATAGTTATAGGTGAAACCATACGTTGTAACGTTGTCATTTCCTTTTACTTAGGGGCAACACATGGTTCATGTTACTTCTATGGATTTTATCTCCTATTTTGATTTCGACCCAGTGTCCTTTGATTTTCGTAAATAAGCCAGGCCCCTGCCATGTAAGCTGTAGCTTATTTGTTTTGTAATGATTTTTTAACAAAACCCTGTCACCTATTCTGAAATCTTTGTCCCTCCTTTTTAGGTTCTGGTACATTGTACGTACAGCAGTATTATTCAAAATTAGATTTCTAACGTTTTCTACGGTTCGCACCGCTTCCCTTGCACGAAAATTCACTAAGTCAATTTCGTCATCGTAACTGTATGAAATGGGGAGATCTTCCCCGCGGAAAAATGCGCATGTGTCTCTATTGAACAGTACATAGCTAGGTGTATCACCTAAAGTAGAATTATATGCGTTGTTGATGGCGTTCTCCACCATCTCCAAACAATGGTCCCATTCGGTATGAGCTAGGGAATTAATGTACCATTTCAGTAAATTGCTTATTTTCTTGTTATTTCGTTCAACAATTGCATTTGAATGGGGGCTAAAAGCTAGAACTTCTTTATTAGCAATAGCATGAATTTTGGCAAATTGTTTCACTGCTACCGATATAAATTCAACTGCGTTGTCACTTATCAGAGTTTTGGGGTACCCGAAAACGGAGAAACAACTTCCTAAACATGATATTACTGTGTCTGTTCGACGGTTAGAGGTCGCGTATAATCTACAGAAGCGTGAAAAAATATCAATCACTAGTATGTATTTATTCCCACTATCGGTAGTTTTAAGGGGACCAAGAAAATCCATTGAAACTACTTCAAAAGGTTCCTTTGCTATCGGGGCTGTTAATATTTTAATAGGTACGGAAGGATTTGCTTTAAGAAGTTTGCACACTTCACAATCTTTCACAAATTTTCTCACAACCGTTTTCTCTAAAATATTAAAGTACTTAAGTCTAAACTTGAATAGCGTGTGCAACGCATCTGTATGGTACATATAGTGTATGCTTAAGATTGCTTTATTCAACAACGAAGTTGGCATGACCGCTGTTAATATTGTTGTAGTTCGAGAGTCAATGCGTCGTCGTCGATACAATATGTCATTTACAATTAGATAACTCGGTAAGTCAAGAATTACAGACGTACTTCTATGAAGTAATGCTTCTCGAACTTCAATACAAAAGGGATAAAGCTTTTGCTCGTCAGTGAACTCTTTTAAAGTCCATGAGATCTCTTTTTCTGTCGGGACATAGTCAATTAATTTTGGTGTCAACACGTCGTTATCGTGTGATTGCATCGTCTGGTCAGTGAGAACGTCTTGCTTTGCTTGCGTCTTGGCTCGCGTCTGCGCTATACATGTCTCAGATTCAAGTTCAGGCATTAATATGTCACAGCTTTCTAATTCTTTAATAGTTAGCTGATCATTGTTGTTTGGTAGCCTACTTAGGTAGTCAGCTACGACGTTTTGTCTACCTGGCAAATAATGAACGATAGGGTCGTAAGAATGTATGTTTATACACAATCTGGACATGGCTGTGTCGTCTGGCAATTTTCGTGTGAATAGAGGCGCTAACGGACGGTGATCCGTATACACATGGATGGGATACCCAATAATTAGGTATTTGAATGCTTTAAGAGCATTGTAAATTGCAAAGAATTCTTTTTTAGTGGTGCTATATCGCTTTTGACTTGAATTTAAAGATTTGCTGAAATATCCAATTGGACGCATTAATTTATCGCCTGAATCTTCGGGCTGCATCAAGACAGATCCTATGCCAAAATTTGATGCATCAGTAAATATATGAAATGTCTTCGTAAAATCAGGGTGTCGTAAAACAGTGTCAGAAGTCAGAGCTGCTTTTATGTAGTCAAAACTTTTGTGACAGTCCTTTGTCCAGTCGAAGTTAACACATTTTTTTAATAATCTGTACAGGGGATTTGCAATCACTGCGAATTGAGCTATGAAGTTGCGGAAATAGTTGGCTACGCCAAGGAATTGTTGCAATTCTTTGACATTTGTTGGTGCTGGACAATTTTGCAGTTTCTCGGAGTATTTACAATGTATACCCTCTGCCGAAATAATATGACCTAAGTACTCTATTTTTTTCTTGAAAAATTGACATTTTTCGAGTTTGATAGATAGTTTGCCGGAACGGAGCGTAGAGAGGACAGTTTTAATATCGAAAAAATGCTGCTCATTAGTTTTTGAATAAATTAATATATCATCCATGAATACAAAGCACAATTTTCCTAAAATAGGTGCTAGAACAGAGGACATTACGCTTTGAAGAACGCTCGGACTCGAAGCGAGTCCGAACGGAATACGACGGAATTGAAATTTTTGATAATTTACACTAAATGCTGTAAATTTCCGACTTTCCTGTTCCAATTCCACCTGATGAAAGGCAGATTTTAAATCTAGAGAGGAAAATACGGTATTGCCACCAAGGGTAGACAATATTTCGTCTACTCGTGGTATAGGATATGTCTCCTTGATCACAATTTTGTTCAAGGCTCTGAAATCTATCACGGGTCTAATTTCACCCGTCTTTTTTTTACCACGATCATTGGGAAATTAAACTCTGATGTTGACCGTTCAATAATGCCCTGTGAGAGCATTTCTCTGTTGACCTTGGCCAACTCCTCCTGGTATTTGTGAGGTATGCGATATGGCGGTATATTTATAACTGGTGCATTAGTTTTTAGCCCAATTTTATGTTTTGTCACATTCGTGACACCTATAGTTTCGCCTTGTAACGTGATCACGTCACGGAAATTGTTCATCAGTTCCAGTAATTTTAGTTTTACATCAACGTCATAGCATGTTACATCATTACATGTTAACGGACGGCGTACGTCTTTCTGTACATTAGATACACTTTCGACTTGTGCACCACACTCACAAAAATCTCAGCGAACATCGACCTTCGACTCAAGTCTCTCCGTGGTATGGTCTTTGTTTCACCAAGTCCGGAGATGACTTTGTTTGAATCCGATGTAACCTCAGAGTTTATGTCAACATTATTCGCCTCATTAAGCGCTTCCTCTACATTTGTGAGGTAAAGTTCGGCCTCAACTTCCTCTTCATGTAATGCTTCCATGTTACACAACATTTTGTTTTCACTAAAATGAATGGCCTCATCTGTCGGGTTCAGTACTAATAAAGGTACATTCCCATTTTCATTGACTGTAACTATTGCTTCTGCTATCAGTGCTCCATTAACAAATCCTCGTTTCAACACGATATAATTACCTTGTTTAGCTTCTTTGACAAATGCATTAATGAGCTTGATGCAATTAGCAGGCACTTCTATTGCGTCACAGTGAACCACTAGAGGTCTATTTTTTTCTCTCTTACCACTGGCTTTGGCAGCTCGGGTACACACTCGAGTTCAGCCTCTTTTTTCTTGCCTGTTCTTACAGCGTCTTTTTTTTCTCTCGCGGCCATTCATTAAGCCCCGGCATCTGGTGCTCTTCTTAGCACAGGCAACTACATCCGACATTAAACAATCACTGTTTATTATATCCATTAATATGGCTTCTCTGCGTATTGTAGGCTTACTCTCTATTTCATTGAAAGGAACTCTGGTTCCCTCCCATATGAGTGAACCATCCTTCAAATTAATAACTGCGTTGGTTAATACATCTCTACCTAAAATTAAATCATATTTAAATTTAGCATCTTTAATTACTAAAGCACTAGTCTTATGTACTTTGTCAGTACCAGGTATTGAGATATTTAAATCAATCTCACCGTTAACATTACTCTTCGCGTTTATGCCTCTAACGCTCAAAAAACTTGGTTTTAACTTTTCTTTGGGTATTTGATGTTACTGTAACTAATGAGGCATTTTTCACTACCGCTGTCAAGCAGCACACTCAAGTACTTGTCTTTATTAGACAGTATAATGGTCGGCCGTTTAGTTCTCCTAAACGTAACAAGATCGGCTCCATTTTCACGTCTTTCTCCACCTACAACTGTAGTGTTAAAATAGACTTCAACTGCTTTTTTCTGTGATATCTCATGAGTCAGTTCTTCATCTTTTAACTTGGCAAACCTATTTCTACATTTAAATAATGGATCAATGTATGATTCACTCTCATCATGATTACACTTTGTCATCTCAGTATCTGGATTCGTTTCGACCACAGCGTTAGGAGTAACGAGAATTGTGCGGTGATCATCGGGCTTCGTCTCCTTTTTTTCTCCACCTTTTTTACCTCCACCTTTAACTATTATCGCTCTAAAAAATCTCTGTCGTCTCTTTCGTACTCCTCACCATAGTGCACCTCGTGTCTTCCACGGTTATTGCCTCTGTAGGCATTATACCTACGCAAGTATGTTTTATATTGCCTGATTTCATTTTCTGACGCTCTGCAGTTTCGGACGAGGTGTTCTTTTGAACCGCATGCAAAGCAGGGGCCAAGGACCCTAGGTTTGCTCAGATCTCTTTGGGTTCGACAATTGGCTTCGACATGTCCTGAAACGTTGCATATACTGCAGAAAAAAGAGCCTCTCGTTCTAGCTGCAGAGTGCACTGGGGCATGATTCGAGCTTTCTGCCCGCAAAGTGTTACATTCAAGGGAACCTATTCTTCTATCACCTACGTAGCCACTAACATTTCTTCCTACTCTAGGATTTCTCAACCAGGGTCGAGGAATTGATCTCCGACCAGCGAAACGCCCTCTACGGTTATTTCCGTAGAAAACTTCACTTTCTTGAGGGGAATCTTGCTCATCAATATTGTCTTCTGACTCGAAAACTTCGGCTACAAAGGTTTCTCTATTGTACTGCGTCTCGTAGTGAGACGCTACTATCTGTTTATTTTCGGGCTGATTTCGAACCGCGGCAACAATACGTGTCAATAATTCCTCTGGCGTATTGAACGACGTATCAAATAGTTTCTTAGCAAATGATTCTTCGAGTAGTGGTGCTAACACGCGGATGGCGAGACTAAGATCAATGCTGTCTCCTACAAAACGTTTTAGTTCTACTTGCTTTGAACTTGCCCTGAAAAATGGGTGTCTCGTCCACGCTATAGAATTTGAGCTCAGCAAATGTTCCGACAACTTTCTGATTTTTGCAAACGCGGTTACCAACTGGGCCGGAAGGGCGTCGTTCCTAACGAAACGTAACTTATTTAAATCGCATGCTAATGCGTGAATTGATTTTTCGCCTCTTGAGACATAGATGTCGTCCAAGATTTTGACGACATCTTCGAAAGAATATTGAAGATCTGAATTGACTAACTTTGTTACTATGCTATTAAAATCTCCTACCTGTTTGTTAGCAGATCTAACTAACAACTCTTTCTTTGCACTGTCGGAATTCACATCCGGTAGTAATATCATGTAGGCACGCAAGTTTCCTATATGAGTTTTAAACGTTTTATTATCGATGAAGTCCGGATCCTCTCGTCTTCGTCTCCCACGGAACAAGGGTAGTTCAGAGCCCGATAGGATTGTTCATGATTTTGGCATGTTTGCTGCAATTTCTCTTGCTAAACTACTAGGATTTGTACTAGGGCCAACGGCCCCGCTAGCTGATGGTTCAGTCATTTCTGGATTGCTCTCAGCACGAAATCTAGCTTTGCTTACTCGACCTCTAGTTGTTTTGGTCGCTGTTGTTCTAATAGTTTCCTCTGACTCAGACGTGTCCCACATACGGTAGTTAATAATTTTTTACACAATATTAATATTTGTAAATCAATGTTTGCTACAGATCAATATTACACACTTTAGAAATCAATATTACGCATCCTAGAAATCACTTCAATAAACACACATTTTATGGAATCAAGCACTCATAGAAAAAATTTTATCACTCACTTCTGAACGCTATAGCTATCTTGCACAAGTTTAATTACTACTGCGGCTTCACTGCTCTTGCTACTCTGCTTTTGCCTGACGCATGCTGTCTATGCACTGCTCATTGCCTTCAGCTGATGCAAAAAATAATCTGCTTCTCGCAGAGCAAGAAAAAACTACTTACAAAAAATGCTACCCTGTCTGCCTGTGCTGTCTAGCAATCGCGCTGCTGCGATAAGGCGGATAAAATATCTGTTAATTCAGTGCAAGCTATTATTTACTGAGCTTCCACTGGGTGAATGAAGGAAGTTATGTAGTCGCTCGCCACTGTAGACGTACACTGGGATGAGGGGAGGAAGTGAAGTCGCTCGTCCCTGTAGACGTAGTAGTCGTTGTAGCTCACTCGTTGTAGGGTGTCGATCCAAACTGTAGTTGTAGTACTACTTCTATGTCTTCTCCTGATTCAAAGATGAGTACTTTGGTGTTGAAGGGGTAGCAGGTATCTATCCACGCTGAAAATTGGACGTAGGTCTCTACCAATGCAGTGTACGGGATCCTGAAGCTGATGTTGAGTACAGACGGTAGTAGTTGTCGAAGACTCGTATTGTTGTTGCTGCCAGTCATTTGCGCGATTCAACAATTTTCTCTTCTTTTCTTGACTCTTGCTGAATTTCAAAAATCTTCGTAGTAGCAATTTCTCGTAGGTTTTCAATCTCGTAGTAATCTTCTTCTAACTTTATTATAACTTCTTCACAACGTCGTAGGTTAGACCGAAACTGGCCACCATATGTGCCGCTAGAGGTGCGGCCTTGGTCGTGGTAATGAAACTTGGAGACGTTTTCTTAGGTGTTTACTTGAGGAGGTGCCAAGAACGATAGCACCAGGACTAAGTTGTCTAGTGCTTATAAAGACTCCGGTACGCATGGATGGGGGTTGCGCGTACAGTGTTGTGTAATTCGATACACATTTTAACCATATACAGAAAAACGCAAAATAAAACGATTTTCATGTGTGACAAAAACCTCAGAACACCTTCGTTGTCGAGAAATGTTTATCCAGAAGGTTTCCCTTAAGAATGCTGGACTTACAATGCAGCCATTGAGTAAAATATAACTGCTGCAGGCACGCGCTGTAGCACACCAAAAGAAGAATCTAAAATTATTTTAGATCGTTATTTCTCAAAAAAGATGAAATATTCAGATTTATGTCACTCGTGAAAATCTTTTTTTAGCGTTTTTCAGTAAATGGTTAAAATATGTACATCGAATTACACGACACCCTGTATAATATTTAATAAAATTAGAAGGAAATTAAATAAACTATAATAAGTACTGTACGATATAAAAATCTATTACTCCTCATATTTAGAGCTTTTCCAACTTCACTCCATGGAATTTCTGTTTCATCCCTCCTGGAGTAACCAGATAGTTTAAAAAACGGGTGTTTTTCCACTTCCTAGACCTATTTTGTATTCAGTTTTTGTTCGTTCATTCTTTAGAACGTTCATAAAATACAAGAGTTACCAAGAAACTGAGAGACTCAACCCAGAAGTGACTGGACATGCGAGTCGCCCAGCAACTGGTGGCTAAAGTAAGCAGTAGCTCCGTTTACGGCGTCTCAATGCGAACTGGTTAGTGATTTGCATCTGTGATCAGTTTCTTTTGAGTAGCCCCGTGTGCGGAGGGCCTTACTGTGGCTTTTCTACATATTGGATGTAAAGCCCTGTGTATTAAGAAGAATTTTAAAACCCAATGTGTCGAATAAACTTGTATAAACTCTTTGGAAATATACAATACTGTTTTATTCTTTCTCTTTCTTGGCATACCCACAACAGAATGAATCTTTCAGACTTTCATGGATGAATCACACCTAGTTCTAGAGTTGATTAGTATCAATAGTGCATGATGCGCTAACATTACTGAAAAAATATGCAGTTGTGTCGGCAATAGATTGTTCTTCTGCTTCATCCCTTCGCAGCATGCGGCAGCCTCGAGCACAAGCGGCGGTTGCCAAAAATCTCAAGCCACAGTACGAATTTACTGCTTTGCAAGCTAATTATTAATCAGCTCTCAAGTAGTATTCCTAGAAAACGAAATTTTACTCGTTCTTTGATCTATATAATTTATTGTTATTCAAGGGTCTGTCCTTGGTTCAATTATGAAATACTTTCTTAACCTAGAAAAATGTAAAAACAAAACGGAAAGAACCATTCAAAATTACCAGTTATCTAAATTTAAAATTAATTATAATTTCCACAACGAAAACAATGCTCAAAAACTTAGAAGATGAAACAGTTCACAGATTATTTGCAGTAACAATTGTTTGGTCGTATAATCGCTAAATTCATTGCAATATCGTGGTAATGATATACCTGCAGAAAAAAATAACCCCTCGACAAGAGCGGACGACAGATGCGTATTTACGCGAAGTTGTGTTAAGTCGTAGTAGTATTATCATTGATTTGCTAGCGCTTCAGTAATTCGAACTATATCGCGCCGTAAGTTGTGTTAATGGTTGTGTTGAATTTTGGTGTGTCCTAATTAATTGAATGATGGTTTTGGGAAAGATGAAGAAATAAGTGGGAGAGGATCGGAAGCGCTCCGCTCTTCTAAAAGAGTTGTTGCTGTCAGGGTGAGATGGAGAGTGTTATCAGCATGGTACACAAAACTTCGATCTACTATGGTCATCACTGGGTACCGTGGTCGCGCCATTTCCACCAGCTCCGAGGTGTTAGCTCCCCGTGCCCGGGAGTGAGGGCGAGGCTTCTTTGTGGTCAGGAGCGATGTGCATACTAAGTCTGGCGAGGCTCGTCGTAACCACAGCTCTCCTGAACTAAACAGGGAGAATATTTGGAGGAGCTGTTTCCATTTCTAAGTCATCTTTTCCACAGTTATCTAACACTCCCGCCACGAGATTTTGACGCTCTCAGTTTCTTTCGTTCGGAGGGCATTTAGTAGTCGACTTGAGAGGTATTTACCTTCCTTCATTTATATTTTGTAAACGTCAGTTCAGTACGTATAATTTGAAGTGGTGCTGTTATTGGCTCACAAGTTTTGGTTGAGTTAATTGGAAAAGATACTACACCGAGGGAGAAAAAGAACAAAAGAAAGAAAAACCATTTAATTTCCAAAAAAATTGATGCAATAAAATAAATGGATTAAATGGATTGCCTAATATAAAGCTCCTCAATTTATCGACAAATCATTTGAGGTGGATCTCAGGGCGAACATGCATATCCAGTGATAAGCGTACATAAATCTAGTGAGAACTTGTTTACTGTATGACAGGGTACAAAAATGAATCGTTTACATCATGCCGACATGAAATATTTTCAATTAACGAGAAAGAAGTTTGAAAATTTCCTAACACAAAACGTAGTTTAGCACTCAAGAACACAAATAACATAAAAAATATATTTGTGAGCGCATGCATTTTTCTGTGGGTGAAAACATATAAAAAAGTGGTGCGTAAATTTTAAGACTTTGAACTATGCTTGTTTCGGAAAAATATTTACCGATTGATCATGCAGCACAGAGCATGCAACACGCAAAGAATGTGCGACATATGTGTTTTTTTTTAAGTTGGAAGAACGTGTTTGAAATTAGTCTCATGGTATAATGATCCTTTTTATTTATAATCAGATTTTTCTTAGCCGATCTGCATTGAATCGTTTTTAGTCATTGTTCACAGTTATTTTTGATGATTGAAAAATTAATTTCACTTCGTTTTTCGATGATAGCGGATGAACTCGAAAGACAGAGATGTTAAACTGAGAACGGGAAATTGAACAAAATTGTAATTTTCAGGAGTGAAAATCAGAAGTCTAAGTAGAGGATGCTTTATTCCAAACAATCAAACCTGATACATATCATCTTGTACATTGGTTTCCAATAGCCTTATAACTAACACCAGGACGCCAAGACAGTTACCCCCGGACAAGCCTGCACCTGTGACAAATTGTATTTTTCGAGACACTTGGGTAGAGTGGGGAGTTGTGCTAGAGTTCTCCTTTTACTCAACGGCGAGAAATCAATGCGTAGCGCCTATAGATTGCAACTGCCGACACTTTCACGGAAAGGCGCGTTCTTAACCACTCGGCCACGGTGACCACAGTGGAAGGTACACAGAAAGATTCAAGGCTGTTGCACTTGTACAGATATTGATACCCGAGCTGAAAGAAATTACTGTGCGGAATGATGCTGTTTGAAAGTATGGCAGTTATGCAAAAATTCTTCGTGTAAACCAGAAACGAAAATCAGTGCTTCAGTTACTTTATACTACTCGTAGGTTTTTCGCACACATTCATGAGAAGATATAGGTAAGTGTACATACGCAATTTTTGCGAGCGAGCACGCCCCCCTACCCCTGTGCTCAGAGGTCTTATAAGCGGTGAGCTCTTTAGGGCCCGCGCATTTGGTCCGCATCTCCACCTGTACTACATCGTACCAATAAACGTCGCAGTTAACCAGCGTGATCTCCAACCTCTGTGCCTGTATATTGGTGGCACAGTCTGTGGTGAATTTACGACTTCGTGTGTAACTAGCACAGAAAAGAAGGAGGTTTTAAGGAAGTGAAGAAGATATAGTATTCGACGAGAAACCTACAGAAGTTTGAGAAGAAGATCCAGTGATTTCAGCAAAACTACGAGGCGGAGAAGACAGATAACTGATAACTACAGAGAAATCAAGAGAACTACCGTGAAGATCGTCTGGTGACGAGAATTATTGTAAGTAACGTCTTAGAAGAGGATCTGCAGAGACAGTCAGAGCAACGAGAAATCGATTATAAGGGCAGCATCTACAGACAGAGAGCTTCAGAGATCTACGGAAAGGGCGGCAACAGACCTAAAACTACATCTACGAGGTGGTTCTGCTACGTTATCTTCGTGCTGCGGACGAAGCGGTAACGGTGCATCGCCTACAACGACTGCAGAGATCACGACATCGTGCGACAACTAAAACTACAATTTAAGATAAGTAAAGCAGCAATTAATTTTTATAATTGTTACAGTATTGTTGCAGCCTAGATATTCATTGAGCGTGAGGCAGACAGCGTGCAGTGCGCCTCCCTTCATACATTCATCAGCCGAGCCGCGTAAAAGCGCTCGTCAGCAGTGGTAGAGTTGTTGTCAGGCAGTGTTTTTTTGCATTAGCCAGTGCGTGCAGGCGTCAAGGTCAAACATAGGCTGCATTTGCAGAGTGCAAGCAGTGTGTTCAATAACCCCTAGACATGAGTTTTTTCAAGAGTGTAAGAGAGTTTTTTAATGTGAGTGGCACTATTTTCTCGAAGTGTTGCTATAAGTGTTTCAATTAATTTTGTATTGTAGCCTGAAACACTAATTTTGTATTGTATATGTATTGCAGCCTCAAGTAATTTTTGCTTGAGCAATCGTTAAGCTCAGTTGAGCAGTGATGTTATTTGTGTAACACCTAGACACCAAACTAGTAACGTAACTATGCCTGAAATTTCAGTAACCAGCGCACTTAGAACTAGTACAATGACTACCACAGTTTTTTTCTGACCTGGACATATTGGCGTAGGAGACATAAGTATCCTTAAATGCCTTCTGTAGCCTGTGCAACATGTAGGTCATGTAATGTACCTGTAATTTGAACGAAGCGGTCAGTTGCAAACCATGTTCTTTACAAGTAATACCTGCTTGTTTTAGGGCAGGAAGGACATTTTTTGGGTGACTATATTTTGGACATTTATTGTGTCAGTTTTAAAAAATCATATTTGAGTTTTTGCTGGTTGCGTCTGGTAAGATGCTACAGGGGGGAGGTGCGTTCCAATTTGCCCAAAGGTAATGCTGAAAACCTTTGTAAAACTCAACGTTCAAGCAGTAGCGAATAAGGAGAGAATTGTTTGCAAGAGAATCATTGCATCATGATTTCGAGGAGGTACTACTGATCAAAGGATCGATTATTGAAAGAACAATTCGCTGTATTAAGAGGACAGGAATTGATTGAAGGATGATGTAGAAGTAGTACAATGCATTGAAATGATGTAATAATGGTGAAATATGTACTGAGAAATGCAATGTGATTTCGAGAATTAAATATATATTAAAGTAGGAAGAAGTAAAGGTACTCCTCCCGAGTGAAGGGAATAATAGTGGATGTTCTGATGATACATACCCGATGTTATTGCTCTGAGTATGAAAGAAGAAATATGTGTGAAAAATAGAGAGCAAAAAGAACAGATACCGCGGCAGAGTGAATGTCCGTGAGAGAATAAAAATAAAGAAGAGAAAGACTCTTCTAGTGTGCGTAAGTGGTAAACCCAGAGAGGTAAATGATACCGACAGGGCTGTGGATATATCTGGTAACTGGTTTAAGGTTACCAGGTAAATCTACCAGCGAGGTCGAGTGATTCTGTTGAGGAACAGTATTGAATTATTGCGCGCAGACAAATGAATAAGCTTTAAGAGAAGCAGTTACCGTTGATTTTCGATGGGACTCTGATTTCAGTTCATAATTTCATGTGGTGGAAATAATACCATTGATACCATGACGGTCAGAGTTTAGCATTGTAGATTGCGGTTGTCATTGTGCTGGCGAACAGAAGTACCATACGAGAGTGATAATGAGAGGCGATAGACGCCCATTACCATACGAGAGTAATAATGAGAGGCGATAGATGCCCATTAATTAACCACACGTGGTGGTCTGGTAATTAGTTAGGAGTAACGAGTAATAGAGTGTAGAGTGTGCAGAGTGTGCAGAGCAGCACGCATAATTTCATGTGCAGTGCGAGTGAGTAGCTTATTCTTTTTGCATTGGCTCAAGGCCGCGAGTAGCTCAGGCTGCACATGTCAATGAACTCTACAGTTGACAGCCGAGGTACGTCGGCGTGGTCATGAATATGACTGGTGAATAGTCATGAATAAGATGTGTTTTGGACAATTGACGAATAATTGAATAGTGGAGACTAATTAAAAGTAAGAGCAAAATTTAATTTATTTCTTAGTTATCTGTTAAACGAGAGTGGCCGTTTTTAATGTTTTTTGAGCACGTTTACGATCTAGTGCGTCATATAGTCATTTTGCAAGCCTACTCGAATTTCATGATCAGTAAAGTTTTATGCTATGGAATTTGAAATTAATCAGACGTAAAAGAACGCAAAATTTATCGTCAAGTCTCCAAAGTTTCTACGGGATCATTTACAACTAATTGATCATTTACAACTGATTGAGCGATTAAAATTTAGAGTGTTTAACGTCAATATTGATTTTTACATTGGCAACAAATCGTGTATTTAACGTAAAAAGTATGTTCTTATGTATTTAATTGTGTCTTTTTGTTGTATTTGCTTATGCTTCATGTTTACCTCGTATATGCTTTAGTATTTAACTTTTTTTTTATTCAGTCGTTAACGTAACGTGATATGTGAAATGTAAAGTAACCGTTTACAGTATGAAAGTATAACAAGAGCAGAATAGCAATGTTCTTAAATTCTTATGTTCTTGTGTAAAAGCCGCACGTGACTGTTGGTATGTGATGCAAGAATTAACGACTTTGCACATATTTAAATCCTTTTTGCCGTGCATTGTCTGGGAACGTTTCAAGTGCGCAGTTTCATGTCTCGATGAGAATTAATATGCTGAATTCACATTTTAAATACAGATTGGAAAATTCTAGAGACATCCGGCTGCTGATGCAGAGGTTTTAACACGGAGACAGTGTTTTCGATCCCTCAAGAAATTAAATGCCTAGTCGGAATTCAGCTGATCTTTATTGAGTCAGCATTCATTCTCTGAGAAAACTTAAATGATTATGCTGGACATTTAAATCATTGTCTCAAAGTTTTAAGAAGGTTTACTTGTCATTAACTAAATAGTAAGATTCGGTAAAGGATCACTCTGACACTAAAGGTGTTTCTCAATTTACTTTATTCAATCATTCATGTACTAAATTTTGCGCTTTAACCATGCTAATCTTCTCGTATTCTTTCCAATTTCAGGTCGCACGGGTGCGAGCGGTAACACAACATCTTGTAACACGGTAACATGGTACATGTACGTGGCCTCGCGTGGGTGTACGAAACGGCCTTGACGACAACTTAAGTTCCGCGTGCAGTCACTTATTGTTTCGCAGTTTACCCATACTAACTAGCGATAATTCACCTTCGTGAAAGGGAAGGAGAACAACAGTGAACCATTGATACGGTGAACCATTGACTTTGAACGGTGAACCATTGATACGGAGAACCATTGACTTTACATACAAAAATAACTCAACTTGAAAAGATGAAAAGCATGTTTAATGAAAAAGAGCGTTTATTTTCTACGATGTTACTTTACCATGTTCGTAGTGTTGCCAACGTGGTTTAAGTACATTTAGAAACTTGAAAGTAGGTGTTTATAAATTCAGTCGTTCAAAATTATGGACTTTGTTTACATTTCATTACGCTTACATTAGTGATTATTCTTTTATTTTTGCAGGGTGCGAAACCCAATTTCCATATTCATACTTGATGTTTTAAACTAGCGTGTGTTTGATTTTACTACTTGTTTTCTTATATCTTACTCCACGTTCTATATCATTATGTTACCGATAGAATTAAGTCTTACGAGTCTACGGCACTCTGTTTATTTCGATTATTCTTTTACTAATAGTGGAAAGTTCCGTTCTAATTGGTGCGATGTTTGGCTTTAATATTATAACAATCAATAACAGTATCAAACGCGTATGATAACAATAACATTATCTAACTTCTATTTTTAAGTCTACGGTAACGCAGACAATGTTTTGAATTTTTCTTTTTGGTGAAAACTTTATTGATTCTTTAATTTGATTCTTTAATTTGATGTCCACCTAATTCCACTATCTTTTCTGAATCGTTTTTCGTTACCTACGAAGTAATAGCGTTGTTCATTATTGAATTTTCCGAAATTGCCTTGCCGAAGAACTCGTGTTTTGCTCGGAGTTACTACAATCTTATAATCACTAGGTTTATTTTGTTTGCTTTGTTTAGTTATAATACTTATGTGTATGCGTGACTTTACTAACGTCAAGTAACGATGTTCAAGCAAATTGATGATGTTTGCTGTAAAGGTATTTACTGTGGCCACGATTTCGAAATTATCCATGTGATTACTTGATGTCTAAATTGTATGTCATTTCCGAAATTGTTGCTACATTGAAAAATTGTTGCGACATTACACGTTTAATTGCGAGAGAAGCGAAATTATTCGTCGAAATTATTCCTTTTGACCATTGATGTGTATTGATGAGAATATTTGGCGTATCATTTACTTCCCTTTATCGTGTATTGATGAGAATATCGGGCGTTTCATTTACATTGCTTTACCATGCTTTGTTGACGTTATTGTAAGTTATTTAGTTGTGTTTTTTTTGTAGCTGCTGGTGTTTTATTTCTTTTCAATTTTGAGGATAAGGGCATTATGTTATATCGTTTCAGCGCCTTCATACTTCCAGCTTGTGTTGCGGTTTGTGTTGATACTTCTTGAGCTAAGTACTGTACTAAATTTGACCAAATTAATTCGTATTGATCTTTTAAGAGTGAAGAACCAC
This sequence comes from Morinoia aosen, assembly GCA_030386875.1. Taxonomy (NCBI): domain Eukaryota; kingdom Metazoa; phylum Arthropoda; class Malacostraca; order Amphipoda; family Talitridae; genus Morinoia; species Morinoia aosen. The sequence goes on from CM059575.1 coordinate 49,554,637, forward strand.
GGTTCAATTATGTACCAGTGTATTTCCGAGTTAATAGAATTACCTTTGAGTATAACACGCATGTGAGGCGGATTTGTGTTTGAAATTAAAATTTTTGTTTTTATCCGCCCGAATATTATTTTTTTTTATTTATAATTAAATACCTATTCTGTTAAAGGGGGGAGGTAATGTGCGAGCGAGCACGCCCCCCTACCCCTGTACTCAGAGGTCTTATGAGCGGTGAGCTCTTTAGGGCCCGCGCATTTGGTCCGCATACCCACCTGTACTCCATCGTACCAATAAACGTCGCAGTTAACCAGCGTGATCTCTAACCTCTGCCTGTATAACTTGTAGAGAATCGAGGAAGATTTTATTCGTTTTCAGTTTTTATTTTAAATCCGAAGCTTGCGGTATTTTATTCGCGAATGCTATACTAAATTTCACTTGGGTAGCAAATGAATTTCGTGCAGGGAGCACATGATTTTAGAAACTGAAATAGTTTATTAATGGCGCCAAACTACGACTCTTAAAAACAGATAGTAGTAGATAATATAGTGATCGAGTAGGCATGCCATCGATAATGAAAGAACGATTTGCAGACAAGTATCGATGGCAGTATTTATATTCAGTAGTAACAGTACATTTTTTACTTTTTTATCGTTAGATGGAAATAGCGTGATCATCGACAGTGTTTTAGAGAGTTATACGAAAAAATGTTTTGAATGAGAAGCATGAAAACAACTTTCGAATAAAATATGATCTTGAACATACGAGTAAGATTTAAAACTAAACAGTATCTAAAAAATACTCCGACAAAGAAGTGTGGAATTGTAGGTGAAATGGAAATTTCTTAACACAACTGAAAATATTACCTAAATGTACTCGTATTTAAAACTTATAGCTTCACTGACTTTGAAATATTGACTTTGAAAGAATTTATAAAAGCCAGAATTCATAAAATTAAAAGGCAGTTCATATCCATGCAAGCAATTCTTGAAACAACCAGGAAGTACAAAAAATGTTACTCTTGGAGAATATTATTGTACCATTATTGTCCATCTTTGAAACTCTAAATGACGTTCCATACTAGCTTTGAATTTTCCATCTTTTTATATTTTTACGCTACAAGGAAGTTCGTTCATTTGCGAGGCTACTGGCAGAGATGTTTGTTCCTCGTCATAATAACGATAGGTAACTTACTTAATTTATTCTATTTTTTATATCATTATTCGATTAACAGGGTGTCTACAAAAAATGTATCCACTGACCGATGTATGTACATACATATATGATACCGGAACCATGTATCAGAATTAAACTGTTGTATGGTTCCGGTATCAGATGTACATATTTCGATCAGTGGACAGCCTGTATATGGGTTGGTATTGATACATTTATGTGGACATTCTATATTGGGTTGGTATTGGTACATTTATGTGGACACCCTTTATTGGGTTGGTATTGATACATTTATGTGGACACCCTGTGTTGGGTTGGTGTTGATACATTTATGTGGACACCCTGTATTGGGTTGGTATTGATACATTTATGTGGACACTGTATTGGGTTGGTATTGATACATTTATGTGGACACCCTGTATTGGGTTGAAGCATTGCGTTACTCTGAGAAAAAAAAGAAAGAAAGAAAGAAAGGAAGAAAGAAATAAAGAGAGATAGAAAAAAGGCTTATTTCCAAAAAAGTCGATGCATGAGATGCATTGTTATGCATCTCATGCATAACAAGAATTGAATTTAAAATTTTTCTAGGATAAAATGTCATTAACATATCTGAACTCGTCAGTGGTTTGCTTTAATCGCAACCTTATCAGAAACTTGAGAAAGAGGAAAATTCCGATTAAATTTAACATCTTTACTAAGAAAACGTTTCAGAGTCCCGATCCATGATCAGTTCAAAGGAAAAAAGAATTACGTTTGAAATAAAAGATCAAAGTCCAATGAATTGTAGGTACTAAAAATATATCATGAGAGTAAAAATATAAAGTATGCCACGGAAAAAACAAAAAGCAAAACACAGAAGCACAAAAAGAATAAATGTGACAGATAAGAATGCAATGAAATTAGGCTGGTTCTGAGGAGGAATCTACCTATTAACTATTTGCATAGGGTACAAACTGTCCATATTGTTCAAATCAGGGTTTCGTCCACATAAGATAAACAAGGACTCGTACCTTTACTTATAGTGAATAGGTAGATTCCTCGTCAGCACCAACCTAATTTCATTTCCTACTTATGTGGCTACTTCGCTACTTTCATACTCATATTTGGCTACTTTCTAATACTATCTCCAGATTCGAAAAAAGTTAAACCATTTGTTGGCCATATATTTGAGGAATTTTGCTCTTAACATGATTTCAAATTTTCTATGAAGCTTTCAGCGGTCACCTGGGTTTTTAGGACATCAGCAATAGAACTTACAGTATTTCATTTTGTTCGTCATCTGCGTGGATGGAGAGTGACGGTCTGGCGGATAGATGAATGAGGCGGTTGGGTCAGAGGTCTTCTGTTACGGTAGCTGACTCCACGGTGTTGGGAAATCCTAATATAGAATGGCAAAGTCGTCATGCCGACATTGCCAGATGTACACTGTACACAACTAAACTTATACACAAGGGATGCCTGCATCCGTTTAGAAATCACGTCCTTGTAGCGAATCACGTCATTGCGTTTTCCCGTATTTTGGAGACTATACTGATAAAATGTCGCGACATTTGGAAATTATTTTTAAACGTTATTTGCCTGCTGTAAAACTGTGCATTGTGTCTGTTAATTCACTTGAAGTTGGGTCGTTCTTTCGCTACAAGGACGTGATTCCTAAACAGATGCGGGCATCCATTGTGTATAAGTTTAGTTGTGTACAGTGTACATCTGACTGTGTCGGCACGACGACTTTGCCATTCTATATTAGGATTGCTAAACACCGTGGAGTCAGCTACCGTAACAGAAGACCTCTGACCCAACCGCCTCATTCATCTATCCGCCTTCAATCTCACGCACAACATCTAATGAATCAGATATACGTATTTTAGACTCTCTTTTTATTTCAAAAGAAAAACCAGATCTTAATAGCGCCAATAGTTCATACCCATTACAAATTCACTTGTAGATTTTATTGTACCCATGCATTTTGTATAGAAGACTGATTTTCTTTACTTTTTACTTGCAGACTGTTAACTGAAGATGGAGCAGGTCTCCGAAACGTTTTATAGAACTGACTTAGTTTTGAATATATAGTTAGAGTAGAATCTTAATTAAATATAAATATGATTTCAATATGTGGTGCATTCTTCGTTTTTAAATTCCTATAGAAGATCAAATCATAGTACCTACGCATACTACAAAACTGTTGTGTAGTGTGTTGAATTATAAAATAATAAGCAAGGGAGATTGTTCAGCAACGGAGATATAAAGCAAATGAGATTCATAAATACTTATCCAGTATGTTCTGTAACAAAGAATTAATGTTCAGACACAAAATGACGAGCTATTTTGGTTTTAAATTCTCTCAGTCTTTGAGGGATTTTGATACCCAAAGGAAGTTTGTTCCACAGTAAGGCGCCTGATATTACCTTCTGCCCTATGTGAGATGAACGATAGTCATTTAAGACATTATTGTTTCTGTTCGGCTTTAGGTTGGCTACAATGGGTGGATGGAAACGCACTATCTCAGCATTGCGAAGAAGATTTAACGGAGGAGAACACGTATTAGGCCCTTTGCACGAGGAGCCTTTCTTGAATAGAAGTCCAGCCGAGTTTATTAAGGAGAGGGGTTACGTGATCACTTTATTTAATTTACCGCTGCAAATCACTTTGGCTGCAAAATTCATGCATTTTTGCAAATCCCTTTGAAGGTATTGAGGTAAGTCTCCCCATACTAGGCTGCAGTAGTCAATGCGCGATAACACCAGGGATTGAATGGCCGATAACCTGGATTTTTCGTCGAGCATATTTCTTATACGATGAAAAAACATTAAAGTTCCGTAAATTTTGTTGCAAGTATTCTCAACGTGAGATTTGAAGGACATGTTGCTATCGAACCAGATACCTAGATTTTTAACTTTTTCTGATGTATAAATTTTATCAGTTCTTACTGCAAGAGTAAGATCTGAAATTTTTTGATTGCATCGTTGGATCCGAAAATAATCCATTGCGTTTTACTAGTATTCAATTTGAGACCATTTCGTTCGTTCCATGATTTCAGGCTTATCAGTATAGTTTCGGCTTTCATTCGCGTCTGTGGTATTTCCGATACAGAACTTGTTATTGCAATTTGAACATCATCTGCACACATTGAGATCCGTGTGTTAGAAGGTATTGGAGGGAAATCAGTAATGAAAATAGAAAAAAGAAGCGGACCAAGAATGGATCCTTGGGAACACCAAAACTGTTTTGAAGGAATGGGGACAACTCGCCTTCTAAACGGACTGCATGAAATCGATTTGACAAGTAACTTTCAAACCATTGCGTGTCTACTCTTAAGTTCAATATTTTTCGTAGAAGTTTATCGTGTTCGACGCTATCGAACGCTTTAGAGAGATCGAGTAGCAGTAAGAGTGTTACATTTTTTTGATCGATGTCACTGTATATTTTTTCAGAGAAATTGAGCAGAGCATCTTGATTGCTAGTGTTTCTTCTATAGGCGTAAGAATTTCGGTTGAGTAGATTAGGCTCGTCCAGGTGAAATGACAGTTGATTTGTCACCACTTTCACCATTATTTTGGACATGACAGGTAAAAGACTGATGGGCTTGTAGTTTGATGCTGTATTTAGGTCACCACTTTTATGCAACGGTCTAATAATGGAGTGCTTCCATTGGCTTGGAAACGTGTTGGTTGCAATTGATGTATAAATTATCAGACGAATCCATACTGCTCTGACTGGGAAATTGTCTTTGATATATTGAAGACTGATACCATCATGTCCAACTGCCTTTGTGTTTTTCAGTGAGTATAAGATATTTCTCAACTCCGGTAAATCGACAGGACGTGGACTCCACCTGACATCAGCCCTCGAGGGTGCAGTGGGGCATGAATTTTCAATTTACGTTCCATTTGGATTCGTACACACCTCCCTCACTGAAAACTTGAGCTCCTACTTTTGAAACGAATCTGTTGAAATCCGTTGCTGTTGCCAGGTGATTTTCAAAGTTACTTATACGATTGAAATTTTTATATGGGGCTACCTCACTAATGATTTCCCAAGTTCGTTTCGGGCTGTTTTCAGCCGTTAATAGTTTCTGGTGGAAATGAGTTTGTTTTGCTTCAGTGATTATCTTTCTAAGAAGTTTTCCTTGTTTTTTACATCTCTTGTATAAGGTACCGTTTGATCTATTGTATTTGTACCCTCGCAAGTTAGTTTTCTTTATTCTGCTCAGCTCTTTAACACGTTAACCGCCATGGGTTAAACTTAAGTTTAATATTCAACTAAAATTAGAGTCAATAGTAGTAAGCAATTTTGAAAATAGCAAACATTATGTAGATCGGGCCCTTACGTAGCTTTGCCTAAGAATTTATAAAAATATAGTTTGTGACTTCAGGTCGGTCCACAACATTATGAAAATTCCCTCCGTGTACTACCGGTGGTACACGTGACGGTTAACGTGTTAATTTCGTCAGTAATTCAAACAGTGCGTTTTGACTTGTTTTTTTTGTTGGGTGATGTAAGGTGCGCGTTCGTCGAAAGCTGGTGTGAAGTTCTCGTTGAATATAAACACTTGAATGCCAACATCGTCAGATTGCATCATATTCAGGAATTTGGTGGACCTGTTGAGTAGTTTTTTTAAATGGTTCCACTGAATAGTGCCTTTTCAAGCTATAAGTCATTAAGCGATATTTTTATCTTTCCTTTGCAATATTAATTTCACATTCTATAGAGGATGATCGGAAAAGAAAGTGATATTACTGTACTAAGTATTGCAGTAGGATTATTTTTGATTGCCAGATCAAGGAGAATTTTAGAGACTTTGGTAATGCGAGTCGGTTCTTTGACCATTTGTGATAGGCTTAACTTGTACAACTGTTTACTTAGCTGATTGCTTTTGTCCGTTAAGTCGACACTAAAATCTCCTAAAGCATAGAATGACATTTTTGCCTCAAGGATTTCCTTGAAAGTTTCTTCAATGAAATCTAGTGTTGGATTTAGGGGAGACAATGGGTGCCGATAAAGGCTTCCGATGATGATGGATTTATGTTTATTTATTTGCACTGTTAACCAAACCATTTCAATGCCTTCGCATACTTTATTTGCTGGGAGTGATAATGTTGAGTATTTTTCTTTAACGAAAATGCAAGATCCATAACCTCGGCTGGTTTTAGCGCCATCGCAGCGGTATAACACGTAATTAGGAATGTTAAAAAATGAACTTTTGGTTCGTGAGTCGAACCATGCTTCTGAAACACATAAAATGTGAATTTCTTCAGATACCAAAATTACTCTGATGTCATCCAATTTACCATTCAGGCTTCGAGCATTTAAATGCTTTATCTTATTTTACTTCTATTACGACTCTTTTTAGAAGCAGCAAAGTTACTGTCTCGATGGGATAGTTCCGAGGATTCATCGATCTTGTCTACGTTCCCTAGTGTGTTTGGCCCAGTGTCTGCTATTAAGAAAGTTTTCTATTTAGCTGGGCAGCGGCAGTTTGTCAAGATGCGGTAACTCCAATCTGATTTTTGCCTTGTGTGACAGGGGCACTGTAGTGATCGTTTTTACGATGGAGCAGTAGCGTGGGGTTATTATTTGATTACTCTGATGAGGGATCGACTGATATTTTCAAAACACCATGATCCTGTTCATCCAGGATGAGAAGTTTTTGGCCTGTCACATTTGAAAATATTAGTGGTATAAAGTCTACAGCAGCCGGACCAAAATTTTGTCGTCAATGTAATTATTTATTTATGAGGTTTTACATGTCTCCGCTGTTCTTGTCAACAAACTTAGCGTATGTGCTTTTGTTTGCTTTGATATCCGTTTTGATAGCAGTCTTTAAGGAATTGTAATTCCTTTTTGATGCTGGTTGTTTCGTAAATAGATAAGCTACTGCATGAAGGAGGCAGTGTCCATCGGCTTTGGTGGGAAACAGCTCTATTTTTCCATGATCATTTCAATTAATCCATTTTAGAATTCATGCATTCATAGATGGGGGAGACGTTTTTTCAGACTTTTTGCATCATTAGAAGGTCCGGAGAGGTATACGGATTCGGGAGAATTTTCGTTTTCCTGGCTCTGAGTGGGCTGGCTGTGGGGATTTCTTGTATTGGGATCTGCAGGGAAATGAGAAATGTTCGTGTCATTTTTGTTTTTCTGGTGATGGTTGCGCATGCAGCTAAGTGGTGAATTTTCCATCAATTGTCGATTGCAATTTTGCAGCGATTTTTCTTTTCCTGTTGATTTCACTGCATCCGAGTACGTGATTGGATGTTGATTTATAGTCGTATCTATGAGGGTTTTTTCATCCTCTGTCTCAGCATTGGATAGCAATGAAAATCTTTTTTTCAGGTACTCTGCAATTGTTAGTGGCAGAGGAAGGAGAGAGCTTGTAATATGAAGGCAAACATCGGTTCATGCTGCTGGATGTTTCACGTGGAAAGGCGGTCAACTTAAAACAATCGTTCAATTCATTTTGCTGTTTTGCATAATCATTAGAGTATTCAGTTTCTTCATTCAGGTGATGAGAATTTCTGATGGGAGATGAAATGTGAAGTGAGTCTTAGAGATGATTTAAGAGCAATATGTTGAGGGAAATGATACGTTTCTTCTCGCGTAATATGCCAAGTGTGGACATTGTTGCAAGCTTCACTAGCAGGAACAGTTTTGCATTTGTTCGCAGCGGAATCAGTTCAAGACCAATTTTTCTGCCCAAACTCGATACCATGTTCAATTGCTGACCATTGCCTGCACTCACCACATAAATATGAGAAAAAAATGCTTTGTCATGATGAGTTTTTTTTAACTTAGTAAGGTTGTGGGACGAGAAGTTCAAACCTTCGGAACTAATTATATTTTTCCTAAAAGCAGGTGCGCATTCAAACGTTCGGAAGTTATTGTTTGAATTTTCCATGCGCTATCAATGTCATTTCTGTTGGTTTTATATAATATAATAAAATAATATGATATTCACTATCAAAATTTTTTATGATATTTTGTACTTACGCTATAGTACTGACACAAAAAAGATCATCGGAGTCAAAGACGTGAAAATAATTGTTGTACAATGCAAGCCGTAACATTTTCAACAAAGCTGGATCCATACAAAATATTAACTATCTAGAATAGTATTGTCATAATGTACTTAAAAGAGTAAAAAAGTAAGAAGAATGGGCCACACAAAACAAACAAGAACAATTTAAGACTAGAATATGAAAATTAAACAATGATGTCCTTTGAAATTATGACATTCGTCGAATCCGTGTCCTTTTAAAATGTTTTAATAAGAACGAAAAAAGCAAAAAAAAATTCTAAAATACCTTCACATTGACATCCTTTCTTTCTTTGCGGTAATTAATTTGGTTTTGAAAATGCAAAATAAATATAAGTAGCTAAGAACACAAATCCCTGTGACTCATAGTTTAAAACACCTCGTTAGGACGCGCGTATATTGGAGTATGAGCATATGAGCAGAGGAACTACTGTATAGTGATTGGAGAGATTAATGTTGAGAGCTAAGACTATGAGATCGACATTCAGGACAATTTCATTTATTTTCGTTCTTTTGTATCGACTAGTATGCCAAAATTATGAGCTCGAAAGGAATAAAATGTTTTACCAGAAGAAAAATTTATGGTATGTACTAACTACGATGATAATACTGGCACAAAAGAGTCCACCGGAGTTAGAGACATGAGGATTTTGGTACAATGGTAACCATCACATTTGCAGCATAGCTGGAACAGTACAAAAAGTTAGCTTTCGGAAATGGTTTTGTCTTAATGCACTCACAAGCGCAGGAAAGCAAAAATTGCGAATATCGCATTTTCAAATGTTTTAATACGAGTGAAAAATGCTTTCAAATGTCTTAAAATTTAGACCATGACTTGATATTGACACATGGTGATCGAAATACTTAGCAAGCGAATTGTTGAAACAAATGGTTGGGAGAAGAGCACGTAAAAAATGAGTTTCCTTCGTTGCGCTGGTCGGATTTTGACCATGCATTTTATTACAAGTGATCAAGAAAACATTATCCGTTGGATGCATTTTGAAAACACTCTCGTTAGTGCACTCCCATATTGAAATTTGAGCTTACAAACATAGGAAATAGTGAAATGATGGATTAAAGTGGAAAGTAAAACGGGTATATCGAAATTAATTTGCGTCTTAGACTGTGAGGTTGACATTAGAGGCAATTTTACATTGTTTCGTTTCAACTAGTAAGCTAAAAACCGGCCCGGATAGAATGAAACCTTTTACAATAAACAAAAGTTATATTTCATATGCTACTATCATATACTAGTCTGAAAAAGTATTAGTAGTAGGTAGTTAGAAAGACTTAAGGGTACCATCTGGGTAAAAAAAAAAGTCCGTTATTTATGGATGGATTTCTCTGAAATTGTCACAGTAGGTGTGAAATGATGCATAGATCATTTGTTATTACGACAAAATTTCTGTAGCTGCACTTTTTTTTTTTTTTTTTTGATATGATAAAATAAGGGGGTTATGTAAAACCTATCTCCTTCTACAATTTTGAAGTTACAGAACCAGTATTTCGTTTTTAGATTGCTTATATGTCTATATAACCATACGCAATAGGGAATTTTGATAACTTCTTTTTGTGGATTTTGGGAATTGAAAAAAAAAAATTATGTATTTTTCATTTTTTTTCATGTGGTGTAATTTTCAGAACAATAAATTTATCAAAAAATGCTATTGCTTATGGATACACCTTGCTAAGCCCTATCGAATGGTATATAAACCATTCTTGTAGCTCTAAAATTGTGGAAGGAGATAGATTTGAGAAAACCAATATCAAGTTTCCAGAAAAACGTGTTTTTTCACTAAAAAAATTTTTTTTTTATCTTTTGAACTACAGGGTTTTCTACAATGAACTCTTGAGCGTCTGTAGCTCTTTTCAAGCACTTTTGAATGATATAATTTACATTGCTGTAGCTCTGTAACTCTGGGAAAAAATAAACAACAAAAGGGATTGGGTGTAATACTTGACAAAAAAAAAATTTCAATTTTTAATTTTTTTCCACCAAAATACGTTTTTTTGTCTATTCAACTCCTTTGTTTTATAGCTCTTTTCAAGCCCTTTGGATTGGTGTGCTCACCACTGCTGTAGCTATGATACTGCAGCTATCATCGAGCTATGAAGGAAAGCTGCGGTATCATAGATACGGCAGAACAGCTCAATTCTGAAATTGTCAAAATTTCATAAAAAATATTTATTCAGCCTTAGAATGTTTCGTTTGAATAATGGAACCACTTTGAGTAGCCCATGAACGAACTATAATGCCATTCCCGCAGAGAAACGCTCAATTGACTCCCAATAATGAGGGGGGGAGGGTTCAAGGTCACTCCACCCCCATCGCTTTCCCCCCCTCTGGTGGGCGCACTATTCGGAGTAGACGTAAACGGAAAGTACCAATGGAAGCGCAAGAAAATCCTCTATAAGATGCATATAAAAACAGAAAATCAACACATATCCTGATTTCTACCCAGACGGTCTCCTTAAAGATAGATACTTAGCCACATGGGGTAATCTCATGGGGTAATCATGGAGTCGCAGTGCAGTGAGGCAGTGAGGACGTCTGTGTCTTTGCTCCGAAACAAAGTGCCCAACTGGTTAATGATCATGCATTTCTAACCAAAAAAGAGTGCCCACTCAGACCATGAGAATCCAAGAATAAATTTTATCTGACCAAATTAAAAAAAAATCGAACAAAAAGTGTGATATTCCATCAGAACAAGCACTCAACCCTTGCTTCTTTTTGAGAGTGTCTCCCTTCTCCCAAGATGGCGACAAGCCCAACCAAGGACAACAACAGCGAGGGTATGCTGGAGCTTGACTATCCAGACGTACAAGGCCTGCCAAAACAGACTAAGCAAGTAGTTTCCATCCTAATTGATCTCTTCAAATCAGTAATGAAGAAATTTCAAAGCGAAATTAGTGACTTGAAAACGATGATTGAAACACTAACGAAGAAAGAATCAAATCAAAATGCAAGGATTGAAGAACAAGATAAGATAAATAACATAGTCTCTCGTCTAGAGCGACTCGAACGGAAAGAAGAACGTGAAGAATTGGAGAACAAAAAACGCACTTTGGTTATATCAGGGGAACTGCCGCAATCACGTCCTGAAGAAAATTGCATAGAAACGGTGTGCCAGATCCTGAAGGACCAACTCAAAATCAACATGAGTAACTCTGACATCACCAGAGCGAGTAGGTTGGGAAAAAAACCTCCACCCGAAAACGTCGATAGAAGAAACATTTCTTTTGAGCTGCGAAAATACGAAAAGAAGCAAGAAGTTCTGACAGCCTGCCGTGTTACAAAACCGGAACAACTCTACGTGAATGAATACTTAGTACCTTCGCGAGCAAGTATAATGTACACTCTGAGATTGGCCAAACGAAAATTTCCGGAACAAATAGGACCCGCAAGAAGTTTGAATGGCAATATCAACGTCTTCTCTCCAAAGATACCTGGCCAAGTAACTCAGAGACCTCTAACCATCAATACACCTGAAGAACTAGACAAGTACTTGCTGCAAAATGTCGGCAAGTCCTCAGAGGAAATTATTCGGGATTAGTATTTTTTTAGACTGACGTATTGAGTTTAATATTATTTTGATATCTGTCCACATGTTTTCTTCTTGATTTTTGATTGAATTACCTTTACCTCTTCAAGGCATCCACGTCGACCTTGCAGCCTTCTTTTGCTGCTTACTAAATTGTTTTTCAATTTCTTTCTTTCTCCTTTTTATCGAATGCTCATACCGAACTTGCTGCTCAGACTTAACTCGTGTATATGTTTCTGAATCTGGAAACAATTTAGATTGTCAAGATTTTTTAAATTCCATAAATAACTTCACTGTCACTTCGTTTTTAAATCCATTTTGTCCTTGCTACATCTTATAAGTGTTATATGCGGAAGCCACTGGTACGACAGCCTTGTAACTACATTATTTGCCAATTATGATCCCTAATGTTCCTGCTCATGGACTGAATTTGCGCTCTCCTTATGAAATCATACTAGGTTTTAAACAATTTAGACTAGTAATCTTTGTGTTTTTAGTTTCTCTTTTTTAAATTTAATTCTAGGTAGGAATGTCCTTATTTTTACCTTGATCCTGTAGTTTTATCATTTTTATTTTTACGTTACATTTTACTTACTGTCTCTTAATGCTAATGACTGACCATGTTGACATATTCGACAATATTGATCCAGATCTCAATCATTTGAATAGACTGCACCCAAACCTAAATGAAACTGGATACTGTTAATACCTAATTATTAAAAAATTCAATGAATCGATGAGGAAAACCTGTAACGATTTTTCTCTATTATGCTGGAACTGTAGATCCATTTATCCGAAAATAGATGAAATATCTTGTACTATCACTGAGCTGAACAGCAATTTTGATGTTCTCAGTTTCACCGAAAGTTGGCTAGACGACTCATCTAAAGACCTGATTCAAATTCAAAACTATTATAACCATCATTCACTCCGTAGTAACAAACGTGGTGGTGGCATCAGTACGTACATATCTAAACATATATCTTCGAAAATCATCTTAAGTGCAACAATGAATCGTGAACATATTGAGACTTTATTTATAGAACTAACGAAAAATGATAAACGGATTGTGCTTGGGACAGTATATAGGCCCCCAACACCTTGTAACGTCTCTTTCCTGAACGAGCTTCAAAGCATTATATCTCAGTTCAATAAGTCTCTATATAGTGACATAATAATCTGCGGGGATTTCAACTACGATCTTCTACAATATGATAGCTTTGAGCAAATCTCAAACTTCATAAATGTTTTTCAGTCTAGCTCCTTCCTTCCAATCATCACGAAACCTACACGTGTTGCTTCTGAATCGGCTACGTTACCCGATAATATTTTTATGTTAGATCCGACTGATTTTCTTACCGGAATAATAATTTCTGACTTATCTGACCATTTCCCGGTGTTTCTCATCAAGAAAAATGTCTATAATCCTTCTACCAGCCCACAGGCTGATACTTATTCATTTCGTTGTGTAAACGAATACAACTTGGGAACAATGCGAACTGTTCTAGAAGAATTAATGCCATCATTAGACGTCTATGAACGGGACAATAATGCGATTAACATTGATGAAGCAATACTAAATTTAACTGAAATTATAACGACCGCATATAACCAGTGTTGTCTAATAATCACCCGCACAATTACGCCGAAAAATAGACAAAAGCCCTGGATTACTGAAGATATCGTGATCAATATAAAGAAACGTCAAGCGTACTCAGCCTTACAATACGAAGGGCGAATATCTAAAGTAACGTATAACAGATTCAGGAATCATGTGACAAATCAAATACGAACCTCAAAACGAGACTACTTCACGCGCAAATTTACTGAGTACAAAACTGATTTAAAAAAAAATTGGTGCCTGCTTAATTCATGCTATAAGCCGAAGAATAATACTACGAAAACAATTGAGTCCGTCGTTCACGAAAATGTAAAATACCACGAGAAAAAAGATATTGCAACTGTGTTTAACAACTTTTTTGTAAACATAGGAAAAAATATAGCCAATAGTGTCTTCAGTGAACCCAGAGACCACTTGCAATACATGGACCAAGTCCGTGAACCTAACTCTTTCTTTTTCACGCCAACTAATCCCTCCGATGTAATTACGTGCATAAACAACTTGAAAAATAAATCAAGTGGATTGAAAAATTTTTCGGCTAAAGTTCTTAAGGCTATAGCTGATATAATAGCACCGTGCATATCTTATATTGTCAAGCAATCCCTTTCTCAAGGTATCTTCCCCAACTCTTTCAAAATTGCGAGAGTCACCCCTATTTTCAAAAATGGTGATAAAAACTGCATTAACAATTATAGACCTATCTCTGGACTACCAATTTTTAGCAAAATATTCGAGAAAATTGTGTATAAAAAAGTGTATTCGTATTTTGAACAAAAATCTTTCCTCTACGACAAACAATACGGTTTTCGTTCTAAGAAATCTACGACACAAGCTGTATTAAATCATTTGCAATACCTTTATTCTAATATAGATGAAGGAAAGCTTGTTTTCTCCGTATTTCTTGACTTTCGAAAAGCATTCGATTGTGTGGACCATAACGTATTACTCTCGAAACTACATTGTTATGGCATTCGAGGGGCTGCCCATGATTGGTTTAGATCATACTTAGCAAATCGGAAACAATACGTTGTCATTGACGACGCAAAATCAGACCCTCAGACAATTAGCCATGGGGTTCCACAAGGATCTGTCCTTGGGCCTCTCCTATTTCTAATTTTTATCAATGATATTAAATCTACATCATTCTTCAAATTCATAATTTTTGCCGATGACAGTACCCTTTCTGCGGTTCTTCCAGACCAAAATCCCGCTAGGATGGCGGAGCGTATAAATAATGCACTTCATAAGGTTTCACTGTGGCTTAAAGCTAATAAAATAAGCCTTAAAATCGATAAAACAAAATATATTACATTCTCATACAAGAAAAATATATGTCTCCCACGCATTCAAATTGGCGAAGGTGAAATCGAAGAAACCAACTCAAGTGAATTCCTCGGCATCATAATAGACAAACATCTAACCTTTAAAGAGCACATCGCTCATATTAGTTCTAAATTATCAAAATCTATCGGAATCCTAAATAAAGTTAAAAATTTCCTGCCTGAATCAGCCTTACAAATGCTCAACCGAACGCTCATTTCACCATACTTGCAATACGGAATAGAAGCATGGCACGGAACTGATAAAAATAAAACCAACAAAACTTTTACCCTGCAAAAAAGAGCCATAAGAGCGGTAAAGAATCTAGAATATAATGCTCACACAAATGACTCATTCAAAAATTTACGAATACTTAAGCTCTCGGATCTCTACAAAATCTCCATTTGCAATTTCATTTACAAAACATTAACAAATGATGGCGACAATAGCCTAAAACAACTATTAACTGCGCAAACTGGTCATCACGACCATTTAACCCGAAATAGAAGTAAATTCATGCTTCCTTATTACTCAAAGGCTCGGTCACAACACAGTATCCTCTTCGTTGGAACTAAAACATGGAACTCAATACCTGCGGAGATCCGTGAAAGTAATTCTTATAAGGTATTCAAAAAAAGTCTTGAGTCTCACTTCCTATCAGATTACTAGTCGTGTAAGATCACAGAGTCAAACCTTGTCCCCTACATAACTGGTCCTAATAATATAATTTGCCTTGGTTAACTTCGCCGATCTTCAGTCTGTTCTTGAATCGTTTGTCGAATATACTGATAAATCTAGTCCATATGAACTATATTGTGAAATGAAGTATCTAATTTCGAGTTAATTATCTCATTGGTCAGTCTAATGCGTCTCTAGTTTAAGTGAATTAGGTTAAACATTATTGTACTCCTAAGACTAACCTTGATGGTAGGATGCCCTAGAAGTCACTGAACTTATTCGGGCCCACAGGTAGCTATACTCAAATTTGACCATTGTACTAGACTCAAGAAACATTTTATCTCTGTATCACCTGTGGTAAATAAATTGTTTAAATTGTTTAAATTGTTTAAATCTATATACACACTTGCAGTCAACATTTACTGTTTAGCTGACTACGACCAGTCGGGAACTGACTGCGATTGTTGCCGTCACGAGCGTTGACAACTTTTGGTCTGTCTAACTAGAACTTACATTACTCGCTATTTTACACCCCTCCCTCCTTAATTAGAAACCCTTCCCCCTGTAACCCTACCTCCTTATTTGATCTAGTCAATCCTAAAGGTCCATTCTCACCACAGGCTTCCGAGCTCGGTTAGACCTGCGTGAGATGCTAGCACTTGGAGGCTCGTGCATCCTTGCCTCCTGGGTGGGTATCGAATTGTCAGGTGTTTCTGGGTCGGGTTCATTAGTCGGAGGTGGTGGGCATGATTTTCGAGCAGGTTGTGGAATCAACACGGTTTCCTCAATAGGTTGTTCCCTGGGTTCAGGGATGGCGTTCGAGCAGGTAATAACTTGGTCCTGGTGTCGACGAACGACCTCTTCCCCCTGCAGTTGGCACTTGTAGGACACCGGGCCCGTTTTCTCAACGGTAGTCGCAGGGTCCATTTTGGGGAACCCGGTGTGTATTGACGAACCATCACAGGAGACTCCGGCGGAGTGTCCTTCGCGCTAGACCCTGGGTGGTATCTTTTCTGAGCGTCCTGGCGTTGAGCAACTTTGGACGCGATTGCTTCTGACGGCCAAAGTAGATCAAGACGAGAGCGAACTTTCCTGCCTAACATCAGTTCGGCAGGCGTAAAACCTGTTGTAGTGCGGGGTGTTAGCCGATAGTTGAACAGGAACCTGTCTAGTGCTAGGCGTAGGTTTCCGTTGACTTTCGTATATTCTTCTTGAACGTTTGTACCATCCGCTCGGCCAGTCCATTAGTTGAAGGATGGTATGGTGTGCTTGTAACATGCCGCATACCACATACCTTCACAAATTCTCGGAATTCGGCCGATATGAAACACGTTGCGTTGTCCGAAACAATTGTTACCGGGAATCTAAACGTCGCAAAAGTGTGTTTCAGGCACGAGATCGTTTCGCTAGAGGTTGTAGTAGATGTGGGAAAATTTTCAATCCACTTAGAGTGTGCGTCCACGATCACTAGATAGTATTTTCCATCCATTGGGCCTGCGTAGTCGATGTGTATGCGATTCCAAGGCTTCGCAGGCCATTCCCACGGATGGAGTTCAGCTTTCGTCGGTGCAGCTCAAGTGCTCAGGCACTCGCTGCATGACTTAGTCGTTTCTTCTAAATCTTTGTCCAGAAGGGGCCACCACACATAGCTGCGAGCTAGTTCTTCATCCTGGATGATCTTGCATGGCCAGAGTGAAGTTCATCCACAATAGCTTATCTGAGGGCTTGGGGCACAATTATTCTTGCTCCCCAGAGTACACAGCCAATTTGTGTGGACAATTCGTCTCTCCTCCTAGTGTACGGAGCGAGATTAGGGTCACCAATTACTGTCGAAAGCCAGCCTACCTGGCAGTATTTGTATACCTTAGAAAGTACTGGGTCCCTTAGGGTGCCATCGCGAATGTGGGTGCTGGTGACCGGAGCTGACTCAAAGAAGTTTACTAGGGACGTCCATTCCGCTGGAATGGGCATGGCTTCCGCAGGAGTCGTCACGGGTAGACGACCGAGAGCATCAGCCGTGCCCAACAGCATGCCAGACCGGTGACGCAAGGTGAACTTGTGGGACTGCAGCAGTAGAGCCCACCTTCGAATGCGCCCGGATGCCAACGGAGGGATGCTTCTAACCGGATCAAATAGTTCTAGTAGGGGTTTGTGGTCTGTGATTACCGTGAAGTCCTGCCCCCACAGGCACCAATGAAATTTTCGGAGTGCGAACACCATAGCCAGAGCTTCTTTCTCAGTCTGGGAGTAGTTGCGTTCTGTTGCTGTTAGAGTTCGGGAGGCAAAATAGGCGGAGCGTTCAATTCCATCAATAAGGTGACACAGCACCGCTCCCACACCATACGCACTACTGTAAGCCACTACCACTATGGGAAGGTTAGGATCAAATTGGATCAAAGTCTAGGAGTCTAGGAAGGCTTGTTTAGACTTCTGGAATGCCTTCTCCTGACTTGCATCCCATTTCCAAGGATTTTTATTCCGCAGTAAGGCATTTTAGGGCTTCAACATAGTTGCAGAAGATCTTAGAAACTTTAAGTAGAAATTTAATTACCCCAGATAAGCTCTCAGCTGAGTCACATTAGTAGGAGCTGGGGCATTCCGGATAGCTGCTACCTTTTCTGCCGTGGGGTGCAACCCATCCTTGTCAATCTGATATCCAAGGTAGGATACCTGTGAAACTCCTATTTGACATTTATCCATTTTTAGTTTCAGCCCTGCCTCCTTTAGTTTAGATAGGACTTGATGGAGACGCTTGGAGTGCTCTAGCTCATTAGTAGCACTGATGAGTACATCATCGAGGTAGCAGAACACTCCTGGGAGGCCCTGTAATAGTCCTTTCATAGCACGCTGAAAGATTCCGGGAGCCGAGGCTATCCCGAAGCTCAGTCTTTTATAAGCAAACAGACCTCTGTGGGTGTTGATCACGGTGAGCTCCTTAGATTCATCGTCCAACGGAAGTTGGGCATATGCTTGAGACATGTCTAGCTTGGAGTATATAACTCCTCCGGCTAACTTGCTAAATAAATCTTCCACCCTGGGTATAGGGTAGGATCTAGCCTAGTGGCCCTATTGACAGTTGATTTATAGTCACCACAGATTCGGATGCTTTGATCAGCCTTGAGCACGGGAACAATAGCCGCTGCCCATCTAGAGTACTGTACAGGGGTGAAGATACCTTCCTGCACCAGTCTATCTAGTTCTGCCTCCACCTTAGGTCTAAGTGAGTAAGGCACGTTCCTGGTTTTGCAAAACTTTGGGGGTACTGTGGGGTTAATCTCAATTTTGAAATTCCTTCCCTTTAAAGCAGCCTAGGCCTGGTTGAAAAAGGTCGGGGAATTTTTCTACTAGCTCTTCAGGGCTAGTAATCAGCTTATGTATACAATTAGCTATTATAATTGGCCTTGGGAATCAATCAGGTCCCTACCCAGCAAGGCTGGCCCTCCTCTGTCAACAACTACCATAGATGCTAGCTGAGGAGCCCTACCACTAGCTTCACGCTGGATGTTAGCCCTAATCTCCCCACAAACCACTAGTTCAGCTTCACCATAAGTCCTAAGCTTAACATCAGAAGGTCTCAACTCGGGTCTTGTCTTGGTGGGTAACTTAAAATAGGTAGCTTTTGATAGGATAGACCTGGCAGCACCATTGTCTACCTCCATTTCCAATGGCGCATTGTTTAGCAACAATTTTATTTTAATGGGGTGGGGTTTTAAATCATCGGCTATGGAGAATACCGCCCCATAACTACCCTGAATTGGCAACTGGGTAGTCTGCACACTGGTTGCATTGTTAGTTCTATTAGGATTAGGGCGGTGTTCCCTCCCCCTTTTTTTATGCATAGCATGCACAAAATTATTTTCGTTGCCTTAAGCAGATTTTTGCTTCTTTAATTTGAAGCAACATTTCTTAAGATGGCCTTTTTGCCCACAACCATGACAAACACTGTCTTTATAGGGGCAATCACTACGCCAGTGCAGATTACCATAGCCGCTGCATGCTGATTTGGGGCTAGCTTGAGCCTGAGTTTTGCCTAGAGACTTGTTAGCAGTTTGCTGTACTCTAGTCTGACCAACATTCAAAATAGCGTTAGGTTGTCTCAACACCACTGTTTCTCTCAGCTGGGTTTCTTTGGCAGTTGCTAGCTCCACGGCTTTTTGCCATGTCAGGCCAGCTTCATTCAGCAAACAATTTTGAACATCATTACTGGCCACACCCAAAATGAAGCGGTCCAGTAATGTTTCTTCTAGTACTTCCTGTTTAAAATTACAGGTATGTGAAAGGGCCTTCAAGCTAGCCACAAAATCAGCAATGTTTTCCCCTTGTTTCTGGTTCCGCTTATGGAACCTAAACCTTTCAAAGATCTGGTTGCGTGTTGGCTTAAAATGAAGTCTTAATGCTTCCATGATCTCATCACAGATAGCATCAAAAAGTCTTTTAGGGGACAGGACGTCTTTAGTCAGTCTTACAATTTTAGGACCCACCAGAGCAATAAATGTGCGGGCTTTCTTACTGTCTTCCACTTTGTTGATACTCAGGAAGCAGTTCAGTCTAGTTTCATACTCAGGGAATTCTAAAGGATTGAACTCTCCCAATGAACCTAGCATCGGCATATTGAAATTTAGTCAGTTTAACTCACCCTGTGAAACACAAAAAATTCACGACACAAATACTAAATCACTAAATAAATTATGAGTTCCCTCTCTAGTCTAGTCTCTCCCAGTAGTTCTACCAAAATCCTCGTCGCCAATATCAGATACTAGTCTGAAATAATAGTGGTAGTAATAGCAGTAGCAATGTGGCCGATTTAAGATAGCCCATGCCAATACACATAACAATCCTACACTAGGCTTCACTTCAGTGTTATCCTAACACACTGCATAGATTAAACTTCACATAGACAAGTAATGCAATCCACATAGATAGACATGATACACATCAATAATAATATATAGAGTAAATTATTATTATTGATTATTAATTCTAATTATTAATTAATAATTAGATCATTTAGGGTAGTGGTGAGTTGATGTTTGGGTGTGTGGAGAGGGGAGAGTATCTGGGGTGCATGGGGGACTTGCAAGAGAGGGTGTGGCTATATTATTGAGAGTAAGAATCAGAGAGAAAATAGTTGAATGAGGTGAGTTGTGAGCAAGAATAATGTGGGTGCGAATGAAATGGG
The DNA here is from genome assembly GCA_030386875.1 of Morinoia aosen. Taxonomy (NCBI): domain Eukaryota; kingdom Metazoa; phylum Arthropoda; class Malacostraca; order Amphipoda; family Talitridae; genus Morinoia; species Morinoia aosen. The sequence goes on from CM059575.1 coordinate 49,575,171, forward strand.
GGTAGAGACATGGGTGTTTTTGAGCGTGTGCGCCAAGCGCCATCCATGCCCCTCTTCCCCCGTTCGCCTCAGAGGTCTTATAAGCGGTGAGCTCTTTACCCTATATACAAGGTCACATGGGAGCCACATGGTTACGACATGGATTGTCCATGTTTGCCATATGGGTTCTACGTGCTCATGCTATCTGGAAACCGCATGGACTTTTGGATAGTGGCCCCATGTTGTTCCCCCCTGGTTAGGACACATGTAAAGCATGTGGGTCCTACATGGAAACCATATGCCTCGTGGCCATCCCTCGCTTCTGCCAGCTAGGATCCATGTGGTAATAACGCATGGGTTCCATGTATAAATCAAGCATACTTACCATGAATTCTGCCGACGTGTATTATACATTGTTTCCATGTGGTTATCGAAGTTGGTTGGTCGCTCCGGTGCCGTTGTAATGCCACGTCTTGTAGCAGATGACCTGTTGAGAACACGTCCCCCCAAAATGCCATTCTCATCACGCACTGAATCTTGATACCATACATAGTTATGTTATGTAAACTGATCGCAAATGTTTCGCGATTTTCTTTGAAGTAATTTATCGGCCGGTACAGTAGTTAGTGGCGAAAACAATGGCATCTCAGTATTCATGGGGTTTCATGGCAGCCTCCACCACTCGTTGTCGCGTGTTTTAGTGACATATATATAAGTATTATACGCATATTTGTGTCACAAGGCTGTTAGTTCATGAAGTCGTACATGCATGGTGAATGAAACCTCAACCGAAGATCTCGGGAGAACTTGCGAATTGAAATATTTTTTTCAGGGTGTAGAATGTAGGTTAGCAGCCAGGCTAAGATGCAATGAACGATTCCATCATTCAAGCATTTCCAATTTTCTTCATACTTATTGACTTGTAATATGAGAAATTCAAAAATTGAATTTTTCTAAAACTAAGGCTTTCAAAAAAGACCGAAAACTATTAACCCTCCATGGTATAACTTATACCCAAGCTATACCAGGTCTCCCGACAAAAATGTCCGCGACATTTTAATTGATTATATCTCCGCTTTATATAAACATATTTGAAATATATTTTTCCAAAATCTAATAAATTTTGTTTCCTTTTCGAATGATTTAAATTTCAAGTTTTTGACAATCGTTTAATAACCACTTTACAGGGATCGATTTACTGAAAGAGGTAAAACTAATTGGTCAAAGGAAATATTTTAAAAACAACACTGGTGTTCTTCATTTCTCATTTCCTACTGTTGAAAATAATTTTACAATGATTTATCATACATACCACAAGTATTTAAACCCTCTGAGAGGTTATCCACTTCCTTATTTCATCACTTGAATACGCCTAAAATGCAGCTCAATAACCATCGGAGAATTTTCAGCGTGTTGGAATATGAAGCAACGAAAAACCGTGAAAAAGTTTGAGAAGCATTTAATTTTCTTCTAATTTTCTAACTGTGCGATACACAGTATTCTTATTAGGAGAGATCCTTCTGGAAATTTTTCATTAAATGCTCTTCTAACTTTTTCACAGTTTTTCGTCGCTTCATATTCCAACATGCTGAAAATTCTTCGATAGTTATTGAGCTGCATTTTAGGTGTCTTCAAATGATGAAATAAGGAAGTGAATAACCTCTCAGAGGGTTTAAATACTTGGTGGTATGTTGGATACATCATTGTGAAATTAATTTTTAACAGTAGGTATTGAGAAATGAAGAACACCAGTGTTGTTTTCAACAAATTTATCTTGAACAACTAGTTTTTCTACCTCTTTCAGTAAATCGATCGCTGTAAAGTGGTTATAAAAAGACTTTCAAAAACTGAAATTATTGTTCAAAAAGGAAACAAAATCACCTACATTGTGAAAAAAGGGTAGTGCAAATATGCTAATTTAAAGCAGTGATATTATCACTTAAAAGGCGGAGACATTTTTATGGGACACCCGGTACAGGTATTCGTGGTAAAACAACGGTCATCAATTTTTTCCGTAGCAGATATCCGCCAAATTAACATGGAATGGAAAAAACTGGCCGTCAAGAAGTAATTTTTGTTCAATTCTGCAACGATTTTCAGAAAAATTAAAGTCCTCTTATACTATGGCAGCGAACTTCAATATTCAAACTCAAAAAATCATGATACTAGTTGAATTGTTCAGTAATGAATTGTTATATTCATGAAAGCAAATCAAATTCCTATAATAAAATGGCAGTGCAAACTTCATTATTCAAAATCAAGGAGTCGTACAAGTTGAATTGTTCATTCTTATTAACATTTCTTAGAAGCAAATCAAATTCCTTTAACACAATGACAGCGCAAACTTCAATGCTCAAATTTAAAACATCATGATTCTATGTAAATGAACTATGATGAATGAATTTAACTTTCAAATGCATTAACATTTCTAACAATTCAATTCCAATACATTCAAAATCATATTTAATAGTTTATAATACATGGATATGTCTTTGAAGGTGTAAATTTGTTCTTCATACATTTCTATTTTATCAAGGCAAAACATTGACAAAATGAATTACACAAACAAACCTCATCCATACTGTGAAGATTGATAAACTTTCAAAATAAAGGTCAATGAAATAAATTACTAAATGAGAAATAAGAAACAAAATTTTACAAAATTAATAATTGTACTGATGGATTTCTCATTGAGTATTTCAAATTAAAATACTTACGTACATTTATACATATTTAAAAGTTCAAAAAATATTATTTCATTTATAACTAGTTTGGTACAACAATATGAAGTAAAAGCTATAAAATTCTTTCAGCATGGGTGGAGAAATGGCTTACAGTCATCGATAGGCTTGCACATGTATACGAATTAAAACTCTGTATATATATCTTACACGACTTCTAGTAACTTATCACTTCCCATCACAACGGAGCGCTTATGAGAGAAAATATTGTAATAAAATCAGATGTTGATATTGACCGAAATTAGCAACAGTTCAACAGAAAGTAATTTACCTGCTATATCGTTTTAACCAGCAGCGCATAAGAACTAAGCTCATATTTAATTATTTCAATATCGACAGTAATAAGCTCGTCACATTAATTATCCCTTTCATTCACTAATACCATGAATTGAATGATATTCTTCGAGATGTCGAGGAGCACAATTATTAACACTGATCAGTTCACGTCTTGAGCTGAACTAAGTAACGGTCACGAGTGACGCAACACAGAAGTTGAACCATGGCGCAAGAGCGTCTGAGAGGAGGGGCAGGGAAGGGGGATCCGTGAAATCAAGTCTGCAGAGCTGCCAGATGCGCATGCTTTCGAAATCGAAATCTCAAAACTTATCCAAATAGTTACATGTGTGTGTATCAATTTATTTATTGGTGTGTTCTGTCCTCTAGTATTATTAAACGAAAGCTTTTGAAATGGTACCTCACTCATATAAAGAATTCATTTATCCCAATTATTTGTTCAATGAGGTTAACAGCATATATTTCGCGGGCAATGATCACCTTATTAGTTATAACAAACCTTTAAAATGAGCATTACAACTGATTAAGATACAACTAAGTCTTACAAAGGCGAATGTTAAATTTTATAGCACACGGAATTTATTTTATCTCAGCTTGATTCTGAATACTGCAAAAAACAAAGTACATATTTTTGACCCAGAAGCAAATAGCAGTTAAATTTGAGACAAATCAGACGTGTAAACAGGTTCTGAATTTGTTATAAATGCAGTATTTAATATGTGCTCTGAAAGGTATCTCTGCGATTTTATCAAAACACGAATAACAGCAATTACATATATATATATATATAGTATATATATATATATATATATATATATATATATATATATATATATATATATATATATATATATATATATATATATATATGTATATATATATATATACAATGTTTTTTATAGCCGTTTAAAATCAAGTACGTTGCAAACACGCGTGCCTTCCATGTGGATAAGATTATTTAAGCCAATGTGGTAGCTAAGAGGAAATCCCACGTGGACCCCACGTATCAAATCCAGCATGCAATGTACTAACATGGCTATGATGAGTATATTCAGTGACAAATCCATTTTGCCAGCTGAAATCCACGAAACCAGCAACTAACCATGTGGTTTCCATGTGACATTGTATGTAGGGTAGGGCCCGCGCATTTGATTCGCATCCCCACCTGTACTACATCGTCACCAATAAACGTCGCACGTAACCAGCGTGATCTCTAACCTCTGTCTGCCTGTATATTTGGTGGCCAGAGAGTTGACGGACCCACGAATTTAAGACGATATAATTTAGAAGTCAAGAAGATGTAATTGAAAAGTTAAGAAGATACAGTATTCGTCGAGACCTACAGAAGTTTGAGAAGATCCAGTGACTTCAGCAAATCAACACGGCGGAGAAGATAACTGATAACTACTACTGATAACTACTACTGATCGTCTGGTGACGACAAGAATTATAACTTCTAAGAAGAATCTGAAGAGACAGTCAGAGCAACAAGAAATCGAGAATAAGGACAGCGTCTACAGAGAGCTTCAGAGATCTGCGAGAGGGCGGCTACAGATCTTAAACTACATCTACGAGGTGTGTCGACCGACTACAGCTACGTTATTTCGTGCTACGGACGTAGCAGTAACGGTGCATCGCTTCCAACGACTGCAGAGACCGCGACATCGTTCGACAACGACAACTAAACCTACAATTTAAGATAAGTAACGCAGCAACAATTAATTGTTATTGTGGTCGCAGCAGCAGTAGTAGTGTTTTTTTTTCTTCAGTCAGTTATTGTTTGCGTGCGCGCAGGCGTCAAGGCCAAATATAGGCTGTACTCGCAGTGAGAGCAAGTTAGAGAGCAAGCAGTGTGCACCTACACTGAGTGCAATAATCCCTAAACATGAGTTTGTTTAAGAGTTTAAGAGAGTTTTTTTGAAGTGAGTGGCGCAATTTTCTTGGAGTGTTGTTATAAGTGAATTAACTAAATTTGTATTGATTTAGTAACTGTTGTATAAATTTGCGTTTGAACAATCTTTAAGCTCAGTTGAGCAGTGATGTTATTTGTGTAAAACCAAGATACGAAACTAGTAACGTAACTATGCCTGAAGTTTCCGTAACCAGCGCGTTTGAAACGAGTACCATGACTACCACGGTTATTTTTCTTGCGTGGGTATATTGGCGAAAGAGACATAAGTATCTTTAAATGCCTTTTGTAGCCTGTGCAGCATTTAGGTCATTACCTGAGTTTTTTTGCTGGTTGCGTCTGGTAAGATGTTGCAGGGGGAAGTGCGTTCCAATTTGCTCAAAGGTAATGCTGAAGACCTTTGTAAAACTCAACGTTCAAGCAGTTAGAGAATAAGAGGAAAATTGTTTGCAAGAGAATCATTGCATTATGATTTCGAGGAAGTACTACTGATCAAAGGATCAATTATTGAAAGAACAATTCGCTGTATTAAGATGACAGGAATTAGTTAAAAGATGATGTAAAAGTAGTACAATGCATTGAAATGATGTAATAATGATGAAATATGTACTGAGAAATGCAATGTGATTTCGAGAATTAAAAATATATTAAAGTTGGAAGATACTCTTTCAAGTGAAGTAAGTAATAATGGATGTTCAGATGATACATTCCTGATGTTATTGCTCTGAGTACGAAAGAAGATATATGTGAGAAAAATAGAGCAAAAAGAGAAGATACCGCGGCAGAGTGAATGTCCGTGAGAGAATAAATAAAGCGTTGCAGCGCTTGGTAAAAGATACCGACAAGTCTGTGGATATATCTGGTAAAATGGTTTAAAGTTACCAGGTAAATTTACCAGCGAGGTCGAATAATACTGTTGAGAAATAGTATTAAATTAATTCGCGCAGACAATTAAGTGAATAAGCTTTAAGAGAAGCTGTTACCGTTGATTTTCGATGGGACTCTGATTTTAGTTCATAATTTCATGTGGTGGAAATAATACCATTGATACCATGACGGTCAGAGTTTAGCATTGTGGATTGCGGTTGTCATTGTGCTGGTAATAAGTTAAAGAGTAACGAGTATCGAGTATCAAGTATCACTGGTAAAGAGTATCGAGTAAAGTTACCAGTGCAGCTGCAATGCAGCGCACACGAGTGAGTGTGATGTTTTTTTTGCTTGATGCAGAGGCAGATGTTTTTTTGTACGCCGGCGCAAGGCCGAGAGCTGTGCTCAGCACAGGCTGCACAAGGCATTGAACTTTAGCGAGGCGAGAGAGGCGCAAGGCGACGCATTTCCGGTCACTCTGACTGGCAACATGCAGACAGTGGTGACTGCAGTTCAATGTACGGATGATTGTGACTGGTGTGACTGGTGGATAGTCATGAATTAGATGTGTTTTGGACGTGAGAGTCCACACTAATTCAGTGTGAGAATAAAATTTAATTTACTTCATAGTCATTTGTCAATGAGAGAGGCTTCATTTAATAATCCTTCAGTTAATAATTTTTGAGCACGTTGAAACAATCTAGTGCATCATAAAAGTCATTTTACAAGCCTATCTGAATTTCATGTTCAGTAAAATTTTGTGCAATGAAATTTAAAATGTTTTAATTCTAAAAGAATGCAATTTATTTTCTTGAATACCAAAATTGTCCAATTGACAATTTACAACTGATTGAAAGATTAAAATTGATTGTCAAGCATTTAACGTGAAAATATATTTTGATTTGATTTTTGAAGTACGTTCTTACGTATGTTTCTTATGTATATACCAAGTATTTTCAGTGCTTTTGCTATGTTTCATTGTATTCTCGTAAACGTTTTGCTTATAATCTATTTGCATCTAATTTTGCAGTGTAGTGTTCGTCTGCAAAAAGCAGCATGGTGAATCTCTTTGAACTGAAGTAACCTTTCTGGTTATGTTTTTAAATTCGAGGTTTTATTCGGTGAATACGTGCTTGTGAGGAATTTGCTGTTTATGAAATTTGTTCTATTTTTTTTTGTTTTTCCTTGCTCACGCCTGTGGATTTTAAATTAGTTCGCAGCTAAAAATAGCTCGTTGCCGGCGAGAGGCATGCGCTGACTTGGCTGACGAGTCGATGAGGCGGTGCACTTTTGCTGTCTCAGCAAAATTAAATTAAATTTGAAATCGATTTGAAATCAGCACTCACGTGAGTGGAAATTTCCCGAACGAGACTCAAAAATGTAGTTCTCAATTTATAGGTTCTCACTTTTCCTTTTAACGAGAATTTACCGCGAGTAAATACTTTAGATTAATGGGAGGTGAATGGACTTTGCCTAAACTTATGCGTTAACATTTGGGTTCATGAGTAGACTGTTAACTCAATTAATGAGATTCGTACTTAGTATTATTTACCTGTTTGAATTTTAATTTCTTTATATTTTTAATTGGTTGTTAACTCATGTTGTTGATATCTGGCCATGCTAATCGTTTCTTTGTTTTCGTTTCATTTCAGCTTCGCGTGCTGTGCGAGTGACAGCGGGTACGGGCAAGTACCGCGTGTTAAGCACGTGGCGCGTACACGTGGTTGAGCCGTGTTCCGCTCAGACGGCGTGGTGCCTCAGCGACTTTGTTCTCAAAAACCAAAAACACATAAACTTTGACGACAGTAGAGCTTCAGAATTGGAAATTGAGATTGAAAATAATAAGAAAAATTATGAGAAAATTGAAATTGAAATATTGAAAAAAGAAGGAGCAGGAAAATATTACTGGAAAAATTTATGCGCTCGTTGAAAATCGAGTTTATTTGTATTTGAAAATGCGACTAAAATTCGGACTGAAGATGGGAAAGCGTTGTTGAAAATTATGCAAGAATTATGCTTTTGTTTGGATGCGTTTAACTCCGTGAAAATTGGAGGGTAAAATGTAATAAGAAACATGTTGAAAAGTTTTATGCGTTTAAGGGTTTATGCGTTTTAATGTGTTTAACCCGCTTAGATGTTTTATAATCATATAAGCTATATAATCACTATTAATTCTAGTTCTCGCTATGTAATAACTATTTAATCATGCTAATGCTGTATGTGTTTTACGCTCACTATGCGATCGAGCGAGTGCAACATGTTTGGAGAAAACGATGGTGTTAACATTTGTAGTTGTGCGAAATTTAAATAATGGATTTGCTTTAATTCTGTTTAGTTATTATTTCGTTATTAATGTTGTTTTTGGACTTATTTGAAATTTCTTTTTATTTTTCATGCACAAGGTTTTGCGATGTTGGTGTGTGATTTCATGTGATTACCTGAGGTCTAAATTGTTTTTATTTACAAATTGTTGCGACGAGTAATGACTTTTTATTGCGAAGGAAATGAAATTATTTGGGTTGATGCGAATCGAAATTGTGTTTTTTTTAATGAGATTATCTGGCGTTCCGTTTACTATCCTTTGCCATGTCTTGTTGACGTAAGTAAGTATATTGTTAGTTCTTTAGTTGTGTTGTTTTTTTGTAGCAGCTAGGTTTATTTCTTTTCAATGTGGAGGATAAGGGCATTATGATTTATGATTTATCTCTTCAGCGCCCTTGTACTTCTTGCTTGTGTTGCAGAATGTTATAAATAATTCTTTTGCGAGGTATCTTTTACTGAGTTTGATCAAATTTAATTGTTTGGTTACTAATTACCTTTGAGTATCACACGCATGTGAGGCGGATTTTTGTTTGAAATTTAAATTTTTGTTTTTATCCGCCCGAATAATATTTTTTATTTTTATTTATAATTGAATACCTATCCGGGTAAAGGAGGGAGGTATGTGCGCCAAGCGCCATCCATGCCCCTCTTCCCCCGTTCGCCTCAGAGGTCTTATAGGCGGTGAGCTCTTTAGGGCCCGCGCATTTGGTTCGCATCGGGATCGGAGAAGAGTAGGGAGGAGAGAGAGGAGTTTTGGGAGAAGTTGTCCGAGTGTGTTGCAAGAGTGGGGAATGGTTGTAGAGTTGTGGTGATGGGGGACCTGAATGCGAGAGTGGGTGATGAGGTGGTGGATGGTGTTGTTGGTAGGTATGGAGCAGCTGGGGTAAATAAGAGTGGTGAATACTTGGTGGAGTTCTGTTTAGAGAGAGAGATTTAGTGATTGGGAATAGTATGTTTGAGAAAAAGAGTATAAACATGTATACATATGTGAGAACGAATAGAGGTGTGATAGTGGAGAGAGCATTGATGGATTATATTTTGGTTAACAGGGGAGTGATGGGTCGTTTGCTCGATGTGCATGTGTTCCGTGGTGAGATGAATGCGATATCAGTTCATTACTTGGTGGAAGGAAAGTTGAGAGTAAGTAGAGTGTGGGGGAGGTGTTAAAAGGAGGAGTGGAAGGGAGGTGTTAAATGTGAGCAAGTTGCATGATTCTGGGCGTGAGTGTGAGTATCAGGAGAAGATGAAAGTAGAGTATGGGAGGGTGAAGGTAAGTGATGTTGTCTGAGTGGATGGGGAATGGAAGTTGTTTAAAGATGCGGTAGAAAATGTGCAAGGAAAGTGTGTGGGTCAAGGAAGGTTGGAGGGGGGGATTAGAAAAGGAAGTGAATGGTTGAACGGAGAACTAGGAGCGGCTGTGAGATGAAAGCGGGGGGCGTTTGAAAGGTGGCTGCAAAGTGGCAGCCAGCAAAATTTCGAAGAGTATAAGGAGAGGAAGAAAGAGGTACAAAGAATGGTAAGGAGAGCAAAGAGGGAGGCGGATAGGTTGGGGGGGAGGAAGTTGGGAGGGGGACTTCACGGAGAGAAGGAAGGTTTTCTGGAACGAAGTGGAGAGAATTAGGAAAGGACAGGTGGAGAGTGAAACAAGAGTGAAGGATGCAAATGGTAGGCTGCTAGTGGAGGGTTGTGATGTGAGGAAGAGATTGGCGGAGTATTTTGAGGAACTGCCGAACGTGAAGGATGATAGGGTTGCGAGAGTGGTAGCTGTTGAAAGTGATGTTAGAATGCCTGTGTTTGGTGAAGTGACTAGAAGTCTAATAAGAAGTGTAGAGGTTAGAGGTTACAGGTGCGTTGGATGTGATGAAAAATGGGAAAGCTCCAGGTATGGATGGCTGCACGGTTGAATGCCTAAAGAAAGGAGGAAATGTGGTTGTAGAATGGTTGGTACGTTTATTCAATGTCAGTTTTGAGGCTAGTGAAGTGCTGGTAGATTGGAGTAGCCCGTGTGTAGTTCCGTTGTACAAGGGGAAAGGTGACAGGTATGAGTGCAGTAATTCTAGAGGTATAAGTCTAATGAGTGTCGTTGGAAAGCTGTATGGAAGAGTTTTAATTGGAAGAGTGAGAGTGATGACGGATCGTGTGCTTGCTGAATAACAATGTGGTTTTACAAGTGGTAGATATTGTGTAGATCAAATGTTTGCTATTAAGCAGGTAAATGAGAAATACTTAGCAAAAGAAAAAGATGTATATTGGGCATTATGAATCTAGAGAAGGCGTATGACAGAGTGGACCGTGAGGCTCTATGGCAAGTTGTAAGCTTGTAAAGAGTGGGTGGGAGTCTGTTGAATGCGGTCAAGAGTTTCTACATTGATAGCAGAGCTTGTGTGAGAGTAGGAAATTAGGTGAGTTAGTGGTTTTCAGTTGGGACAAGTGTGAGACAGATATGTGTGAAGTCGCCGTAGTTGTTTAATTTGTTTATGGATGGTATGGTGAGAGAAGTGAATGCCAGTGTTGGGAAAAGGTGCGCAGTTGGTGAGACAAAATGGTATGTATTGGGAAGTGTGTCAGCTATTGTTTGCAGATGATACAGCGTTTGTGGCTGATTCAGAGGAGAAGCTAAGGAGACAGGTTGCAGAGTTTTGTAGAATGTGCGAAAGGCGTAAATTGAGGGTAAATGTGAATAAAAGTAAATTGATGAGATGTTCAAGAGGTGGAGTGTTGGGAACTTTGGATGTGAGGATGAATGGTGAAGTATTAGAGGAGGTAGAACATTTTGGGTACCTCGGGTCGGATGTGGCTGTTAAGGATAGTATGGAAGTAGAAGTGAGGCATCGAGTTGGTGAAGGCTGTAAGACATTGGGTGCAATGAGGAAAGTTTTGGAATGCAGGAGTTCGAGTATGAATGCTAAGAGGGGTCTGTATGAAAGCTTGATCGTGCCTGTTTTGTTGTATGGAGCAGAGTCCTTTGGTTTGAGAGCAGCTGAGAGGATGAAGTTGGATGCGTTTGAGATGAAGTGTTTGAGGAGCATGTATGGAGTAACAAGAAGAGATAGGATCAGGAATGAGTTGATTAGGGGGCAGACGGGATTTATCAAAAAGTTGAGCAGGCGAGTGGATGAAAGAGAGTTTGGATGAAAGAGAGTTTGGATGGTTTGGTCATGTTGGAAAAAATGAATGTTGAGCGGCTGGTGAAAAAGATATATATGTCGGAAGTGAGTGGTATTAGAGCGCGAGGTAGACCACGGATGAGTTGGATGGATGAGATGAAACGTGCTTCGTATGAGAAGGGTCTGACTGTGGACGTGGCGAGAGGGATGACTGCGAATAGAGGTGAGTGGGGCAGTGCATAAGAAGGTAATTTTATTTTTGACGCGATACTGGAAGCCTGCCCGCGTGTGATAGGGTTGACCTGTCCTGTGCGGGGGGAGGGGCTGCACTCAATGAAGCGGTCGGAGTATACCAGCTATGGCTGTCGGGCCTATGTGGAAGGTGGTTGTGCTGGGCTGCTGCTGATCCTGGCAGTTCTGGTGCGGCCAGTGCTACCTCTCTCGCTTCCTAGTGACTAAGAGTGATGATTGTGGCCTGCTGTCGGCTACCCTCCCGCAGGGAGGAGAAGCCTGTATAGGTATATGTAGGTATATTACAAAGATGTATTGGTTGTTGTATAATGTAACAAAAGATAGGATCATTAGCAGTAAAAATTCCTGATTACTTTTCAGTATGTACGGCAGTTCACACTTATTGTGTAGACGCAAGATAGCGAGCTATTTTAGTTTTGAATTCTATTAATGTTTGAGAGGTTTTGATGCTCTGGGGGAGTTTGTTGCACAGTAAGGCTCCTGATACTGACAGAGCTTTCTGCCCAAAGTTAGATGAACGGTATTTGATTAAGACATCATGACTCCTATTCGTATTTAGGTTTTGACGGTATGGGGATGGAATTTCAGTACTTCAGCATTGCTCTTTGTAAGATATGAAGAGGAGAATGCGTATTAGGCTTCGTATACCACAAACCATTTCTGAGTACGAGTCCAGCCGAGCATATTTAGGAGAGGTGATAGGTGAAGAAAATTTACTAAAGTTAATTTTTTGGTTAATAAAAATCGCTTTAATTTATAAAAATTCAGTAACATAACCTCATAATATTTTCCAAATTAAATCATAAATTTAGAATTTATGGCGCTGACCCTTTCTATGTTTCTCTAATACTTACAACGAAGTTTAAAAATCAGATGGTAGTGGCTGCTCCCCTCAGAGCGCTCTCGGTGCCACAGACGCGGATTCACTCTGGGCCTCACCTTCACACTGTGATTAACTCAGACTTGCCCCGGCTGCAGAACTATAATTACTCAAGTTTTATGCGACATACATTTATCAATTCTGTGCCGAGTGTTATTTGCAGCGTACGTCAGTGCAAATGGTGGTTAACGTCTGTTGGGCGTCTCGGAGCTGGTGCCCATTTTCTCTGTTGGGTACAGGGGAAAAATTCCAAGCACACTACCCCACTCTACCCAGGTGTCTGAAATGGGTACCGGTCTTGACCGGGGGAAAGCGTCATGGCGTCCTGGCGTTAGTTATTAAGCATTTGAAAATCCAATGTACAAGGTGGTATGTATCAGGCTTGAAATTGGAAATAAAGCATCCGTAGATGCCTTCATTATTATTATTATTCTTAATATTAATATTATTATTATTATTATGGACCGCACGGGTGATATTTTCATCAAGCGATCGTCGGTGCGCCACTGCCGACCTAGGACCCGACCATCGCAACGATCTTCTCGCGTCACTTATGGACCTGCAAGCTCACATGGCCGGCTAATTTCTCATCCCGTCTCCTCGCCTCTGGACGACTGCAAGGCACTACTGCATATTCGATGGTGAGACACAGTTATGGTCAGCGCCATTTCGTATTTGTCTGTCGAGCTGTTTGTGTTAGTCTCATCAACCACAAATTATAAATAGGAGAGAAACTAACTATTAATTTCTCAATTACTTATCGTGTGGACCGCTGGTCGGCCACCGTAACTAACTATTAATTACGCAATTACTAATTCCGTGGACCGCTGGTCGGCCACCGTAACTAACTGTTGATTACACAATTACTTATTACTCTAATTGCGTGGACCGCTAGTCGGCCACTGTCCTTAATTACCTATTACTAAATTACTAAATTACTATAATTGCGTGGACCGCTAGTCGGCCACCGTTCTTAATTAACTTGTTACTCAATCACTCTGAAACGTAATTTCTAATAGTGTTGGTTATCTATCCCCACAGTTGTGTCAGGCATTGAGGTTTCTGAGCGCGCTGATGGGGTGCACAACACTCCCCTTATCCTTTCTAACCAAGATCAGGAATCGTCTCTGTTTTTCATTTTATAATCAATTTTCGTAAACTTGATTCGTTTCCGTCACCTGCTATAGTGCATGAACTTTATTTGCCATTAGGTGATCATTCTTTTTTAATTTACCTTTGCATACAACCTTAGCTGCGAAATTCATGCATTTTTCAAAATTATTTTCGAGATATTGAGGTGCTCTCCGTGGCACAGTGGTTAAGGGATCAGCCTTGTACGTTGGAGACGAGGGTTCGTATCCCGGCGCTGGCGCGGAGATTTTCCCCGTTGGGTATATGGGAAAGCTCAAGCACAATACCCCACTCAACCCAGGTGTCGGAAATGGGTACCGGTTTTAAGGGGGAACCGTCATGGTGTCCTATATTTAGGGTTAGTTATAAGACATTTGAAAAACCAATGCTTAAGATCATATGTATCAGGCTTGATTAAAAATAAAGCATCCCAAAGATGCCGATGTTTGTTTGTTTGTTTGTTTGTTTTTGTTTTGTATATCTTTTTATACCAGGCTACAATAGTCAATACGTGATAAAGACAAAGATTGAACAGCGAATAATCTAGATTCTTCGTCAGGCATACTTTTTATACGATTAAAAAACTTTAAAGTCCCGTGAATTGCGTTGCAGGTTTTACCAGCGTGGGATTTGAAGGACATGTTTCTATCGAACTAAATACCCAATTTTTTTGCTTATTCTGATGAGTGAATTTTATCATTCCCAACCGTTAGAGTTAGATTTATTCGAATTTCGAATATTTTTTATTGCTTCTATTGACACATAAATAATGAATTGCGTTTTACTCGCGTTTAGCTTGAGACCATTTTGGTCATACTATGACTTGAGGCTGATCCATAGGGCTTGAGCTTCAATTTTCGTCTGTGATATTTCTGATACAGAGCTTGTCATTGCAATTTGGACATCATCTGCATACATAGAGATTCGAGTGTTAGAAGGCATTGGAGAGAAATCGTTAATGAAAATTGAAAACAATAGCGGACCCAGAATGGATCCTTGAGGGGCACCAAAGTTATTTTGAAGGAATGGGAACAACTTGTTATCTAAGAGGCCTGCATGAGACCGATTTTAAAGGTAGCATTTAAACCAATGAATGGAGTCGGGTTTTTCTTCCGCTCTTTAGATTTAGTAGTTATATTACCGAATAGGTTTACGTCCTTGAGTTCTCCGATTATTTTGACTGAATCAATGATTATTATATGCTGCCACCACCCGGGGGGTTCCCCGGACTAAAATGTAGTGAAATTGAACAATCGTGCGAATTTTCTCGGGTAGCAGTTTCTGAGGGCCACGGGCACGTGTTTCATGTGCGAGTTTGCGAGAGACGAGAGGAAACATACGAGGCCCAAGTTTTCACATTTATTGGACGGCAAGCAAGGATGACACGAGACAGCGTGGTAGAAACCCCTCACGATTTCGGAACAAACAGGACAAATTAACTCACGATTTTCTTTCGATCGATTTCTCACGATAACACCACGACACTGTGTAAGCAATATTTCGAGTCAAAGAAACTGTCGAGCCCCGAATGTCGAGCCCTAAAAACGTCAAGCCAAATGAGCGTATAGCGGACGCTTTGAATTCATGCGCCCTCACAATACAATCAATACTTCGCCGTTGACTGTGCCAACGTTTAAACCGAACACAAGTTCCAAATTCAACAATTGAATACACGGGCCTCTACAATCGATTCCCGAATTCCTTCTGAAAGACCTTGTTTAAGTACTCTCTGAATCCTACGTCCGAGTCCTTGACCTTTCTCGAAACTCACAGGCAAATCAAATTTCCTAAGTAAAATAAAAGCCGGCGTGATCGTCTCACACATCAACCCCGACTACCCGGTTTATGTCCGTTCCCGACTCCGACTCCGCACCAAGTGTCGTCTACTCGTCCCACTCAACCTCGCTCGGACAGCGCTCCCCCCTCCCCGAAGGGGAGGGTGGTCGCCGCACGAGCAGGGTAACGAGGGGCGGGCAAGGTTCTGAGGCCCCCCCCCTTTCCCCACACAACCGGGGGTACGGCTGGTGGGGAGGGGTCGGTCTCATGGTCCTTAACCGCCTCCCGCCACGGCTAATTAAATAAAGGTTCGCCTGACGGCAACTCTAGACGGAGCCCTGGTGCCGCTGGCCATGGGTCCCCGCATTTTTATTACGATGTGGGTACATGTGCCAGCGCATCGAATTATCGAATTGAATATGGGGAGTGTTTCTTATGAGAAAGTCCAGATCGTGTATTTCCCAAAACCAAAGCTCGCAGAGCCGGCTCACATTTTATGACCCGTGTAATATGAGATCCAGTCTTAACATCAATTATATATTTTCGCTCGGCAACGCTAACGGCAAAAATCCCTGATATACACCAATATATATGAAAAAATTTTCCGATTCTTCAAAAAAATGAATGCAATATCGAGCTCATGTGGACCCGATGTTAAGCTGCACTGTCAGATCAGATTAAGGCCACCATCCCAGGCCCTTGCCAGATGCTGTCGATTCCATGGTCATTTTTCATGTTTTTGTTGTAAAAGGACCCTTAGGTGGTAGACTATTCGTTCCTAAAATTTTATGGCGCTATGGAAAATAATTTCCCCCCCCCCGGGGGGGGGTAAGGCGACCAAACTTTTTCAATTTTTCCGATTATGACTCCACATAAAAAGAGAACAAATAGGAAATGGAAAAAAAGCCCAATGTGAGTTTGTTAGAAATGTTCCAAGGATTCTAAAACTGTCTTTGCTTTTGTTCTAGCATCAAAACTGAAGGAGGAGTTACATTTTGAAATATCAATATAAATGAAAAGCACCCAAAATTTTTAATTTTTTCCCGATTTTGACCCCATATAAAAAGAGAACAAATAGGAAATGGAAAAAAAGCTCAATGTGAGTTTGTTAGAAATATTTCAAGGATTCTAAAACTGTCTTTGCTTTTGTTCTAGCATCAAAACTGAAGGAGGAGTCCCATTTTGAAATATCAATATTAGTGAAATATCAATACCTAAAAACCAATATGTCAAATTTTTGCAAAATCTAAGGCCTGAATCAAAAAAATGAATGGAATCAATTGTGTTTATTTTCAAAGGTTACATATCATAGTCAAATTTTATAAGAATCAGACTGAAAATAAAAAAAATCATTTTGTTGAAAAAAAATGATAATTTTTTTTTTTTTGAAATCACAATTCACTCTTCGAATATGAAGTTATGTATGGAAATTATCAAAATAAAAATTAAAACTGCATTCAATTACATCAATTGTTCATTATATTACACCTCAACACAAAATTTTATTTTTTGCTTATACCCAACACTTTGAATTTTCAACATTCATCCTGGGACTAGTTCTCGAGTTTTGATGCTAGAACAAATCCAAAGACAGTTTTAGAATCCTTGAAGCATTTCTAACAAACGCTCGTTCGTTTTTTTTTCAAATTCGAATTCTTTGAAAAAATATATAGCTCTAAACCCAAAAAATTGTTGCTGATTTTTGAAATTTTAAAAATTTTTGAAAAAATAGAAAAAATTTGAATTTGAAAAAAACTGAACGAGCGTTTGTTAGAAATGTTTCAAGGGTTCTAAAACTGTCTTTGTTTTTGTTCTAGCATCAAAACTGAAGGAGGAGTTACAATCTGAAATTTCAATAAAAATATACCAAAAACACATTTTTCGTCAAAAAAAAAGTAAGGCCTAAATCGAAAAAATGACATGAGTAAAAAAGGTTTACTTTTACAAAATACATATACTGGCCAACTTTCAAACGAATCGGACTAAAAAAGTTGAAAAAGTGGGATGGTTTCCTTAAGCAATTTAAACCGAAGAAATATTTTAGTCGGAAATTATTTCGCAAAATCAGTAGGTTTACGGGCTTTATTTTGCCAGTGGAGCACAACAGTTTCATAAAGTAAAGCCGTATTTCTTAAATTCCCTTTTCAACTTGATTTATGTTGCAGGAGATAGTAAGAAATCGGCAGTTACAAGGGAACATCTTTTAAAGAAATATTTTTGCTCTTCCTTCATCATTACAATTGGGTCGTAGAAATTTTTTTTTAGTTTCTTAACATAAGGTGAGCGAAGGACGAAAGTCTGGCGAAGCTTTAACAAACAAACAAAAAATGTTGAAAATTAACCACTATAACAGGTGTGTGCTCCCTCAAGACAGCGCTGCGGAGGCTTGGCGCCGGTTGTTGGCTGACTGAGGCAGCCAGTTGGCTGAGAGTTGTGCTCGTGAGAGGTACATTGCAAGCGTGCTCCGTGTATTGTTCTCCGAGTATTATTTGGCAATTGTTACTGCGTCAGTGTTAGTCTGCATGACTATAGGTTAGTCGGAGCCTTGTCCGTGGGTTGGGCTCGAGGCCAGGCAGCGGTGATCTGTATGGGGTGGAGAAGACCACGAAGCAACAGGGCTGCGGTGCGGCTAGGCTGCACAAGGCTTACTCGCACAGAGCAGCTATGCTCAGAATGCTTTGATGATAAGTGGGTAGGCGTGTAGCCGGGCTTGGTTTTCGCGCACGGTATTATTTTGTTTTAAGCCACAAGCTATCGAGGCAGTTTAGCTTTGGGCTGTGGTAGCCATCTTTGTTTCCGGCTGGGCTGGCAGGACGGCAGCAGCTGAGAGGGCTGTGCCGGTTGGGGCTAACGATCTGGGATCGTCAGCGCCTCTGGTTGATAGAAAGCAGGGCTTGCTCGTGAATGTTAGCATGTTGGCTAGCATCCTGACTCATACCCGTGGGCCGATTCTTGATCTGTTGGCTAGGCAGCTGCCTAAGTTAACTAGCGAAGGGTCGGTCGATGTACCTGAGTGGCTAGGGAATCTGAAGAGGTTCTGCCAGCTGGAGCACGTGGTGCCGGCTGATATCATTGGCTTTATGCTCCACGGCAACGCCACTCGGGTGTATCGCCGTATAACTGTCTGTGATGCTGCTCAGTGGGTAGTAGTGAAGGCTACTCTGATCGTTGAGTATGCGTTGCCTAGGCATTAGGCCTAGAGGCGGCTCATCGACCCTCGGCTAGGAGCTACGAGTCGGTGGACGTATATCTGGATTGCTTAGAGCGTCTAGGTGGGAAGGTAGGGTTGTCCTCTGAGGATTTGGCATCTAAGGTTAAGTTGGACGAGGGTCTATCGACCTTTCTGCATGATCGGCTAGTTGCGTATATGTGCATCAATATGCGGAGCATATATGCGTCTGAAGACGCGTATATGTCCGGTTCGACGCTGTGGAGTCAAATGTGCGTGGCCGTATGTCTGCACAGAGGGCTGTTGACGGGCGAGGCCAAAGAGCCAAGCCCGTGTCAGACCTCGCTGATTCTGGGAAGCAGAGCGGTGATGGCAAGGGTTCTTGCTACCGCTGTGGCTGTGCACCTCGCCCGGGGAAGCAAGGCAGTGCGGCGCCTGCTGGAGGGGCGTCTGCAAGGGCCTCCACCACTAGGAAGACCGCTTGCTTTGCGTGCGGGAAGTCCGGGCATTTTGCTCGTGGCTGTTCCGAGGCAGCTCAGCCTGGGACGGTAGCAGGACTCCCGCTCCCTTCACCCTCCACCACGGTTTCTTGGTGGAGGGTGCCAGTCGGGACATCGCGTCCTCCACGTGTTCAGGCGCTTCATGTGCATAAGCGTTATGACGCGGAGACTCAATGTTGGATCTCGAAGGGTTTTCGTTGTTGTTTGTTCTCGCAGTCGTTAACCACCCGAAGGTTGACATCAAATGGCACTTGCCAGCATTACCTAAAAATACCGCTCGAAGGGACCGAGCCAGCCTCAATCTCCTTCCGCGGCGTCTCATTATACGAAAATGTGGCCTCCTCAGGGGACATCCCTCCCCTAGCGGTGATCCTCTTGATCGTCCGATGATTTCTGTCGACGATTCCGTTGCCACTCGGGGCTGTAAGCGGCTCGGAATCGCAGAGAAAGCTCCCACTCATCAGCAAACTGCTCAACAGTTGCTGACTGAAACGCCATCAAATTGTCCAACAGCAATTCATCAAACGGCCCTCGCATAATTACGACCTCGCGTAAATGAGCGACAATACTCGCTGCTGACTCGTTCAGCAGCCGTCACCAGATGGCGAACCGCGTGGGCACACTGTCAACCATGGACAGGTAGTGTTTGGTACCGTAATGGCTCACGTGAACCGCAACCCGGCCCCAGCTCTCCTCCACAGACAGACCCCGTCGCACCACGAGGTTCTCCTCCCGCAAAGCAAGATCGATCCTCTGACAAGCCTCGCATCCTGCCGGCTCACGTTTCATCTGTTCTCGCGACAGATCACTACGGATCTGTCGAACTAGGTAAACCGTTCGATCGATGCCCAAATGATGCAGCAAATGAGCCGCCCAAATGGCATCCTCGAGCCTCTCTCCAGTGGCAAGCACAACAGACATCTCTGCCACGGCTTCACCAGCATCACGGCAACTAAGCCCCCTCTTAGGTACCCCGGTCATCTGATCGGCTTGGTTCTCGATCGTCGAAACGAAGCGAACAGACACGACCAGGACATGCTCAGTGATCGTCTCACGGATCACCTCAAGACGTCGCTTGACGAGCATCTCCGCTGCACCCTTCATGCGAACACAATTGCAGCCCTCGACAGTACTGTCTGTCAAGGAATGGAAAGCCGCAAGAATTAATGTTGTCGGGTTATACTTTTTTCTTCTTTTATGTCGCCCGGTGTTGTGCTTCAGCTTGCCTTTTTCCGTCGGTCTCCACTACTGTAGTCTTGCGTTTAAAGGCAACGCGTGCTGAACGCAACACCTTTTCTTATATAGTCAGGGAGATTAAGGAATTCATTCATAGCTTCAGCAGTCACCGCTCGAGGCGGAGGTGCGTTTTGTGTTATGATACTTATGTGCTTTATTTATCCGTTATAGTTCTGACAATATTTTCATTATTTCTTATTTTAGTGTGTATCACTTTGGTTTTGATATGTTCAGCAGTGAGGTCTTCAATCGTCCCCTAGACTGGGATACTCGGGCAAGTTCCAGCTACAATCCAGCCGCTTCCTGTAGGTTGAGAAGAATATTTGTTCAACGTAACATCGAGCTGAAAGCCGAAGAGTGCCAGAGGCAGCTGCTGGTGGTGGTTTCTGGAAAACCGATAATTTCCCGGCTTCTATGCTTGCGACTTTTCGTGGACTTGACTTCACGTCTCTTCCGGCGCTTGTTCGACCTACAACTTTACGTTCGACACTAGAAGCTGTGATCTGGCCGGCTTGAAGCAGTCTATCCTAATAGTGTTTAGGGAGTTCTTTATTTACTCGTTTAGTTGCTATGGCATTACTTTAGTCAGTCTTGCGCTAACTGCATATTGTTTAAATTCGTCAACTATTGCTGGCTAGGTATCCGCATTATTTATTTAATGGTTTCTTGTTTTCAATTCTAATTTTGTGTATTCGTCAAGTGCTCCGCACTAAATTTCATTTTAAATTTTCAACTTGAGTAAACTGTAAAACCTGATTCGTATTTTTCCACCGGTTCACCCAAGTCGTATATCAGAATTCTGAACACTGTCCATCCAGTTAACGACTGTCTGGGAATCACAGGCGACCGTGAAGGTTTTAAAGCCCCACGCAATTGCCAAATTTATTTCTCGCGCAACGGCCTCCAACTCAACCACATTGATATGAAGATGGTCTGACTCCTTGCGGAGCCATGGCGCATCCTCAACAACGTGGCCATCGACCTCCAAGGCCACACCGACCTCGATGGAGCTAGTATCAGTCCACACGGTAACCAATCCTTACTGATCGACACCTCACACACCCCCAACAGGTCCTCCCGACTAGCTCGCGCTGGGGTCGACAGTTCTGTCGACCGAGTCATCACAAGAGCCGCTGCACCCTAGCCGTTTCAAAAAACTGTAACAGCCACCCCACCACGGGGTAGTGCCCGACTAGCTGACCACACAAGGAAAACAGCCCTCTCTTCGTCAATCCGGCTTCCACCAAACCGAGTTCAGAGAGTGCCATTCCTCTCGACATCCTAAGATGTCCAACGCAATCTTTCCGTAAAGAAATTCCCAACAACCGGCCTCCATCCAGGCTCTCAGGTTCTTTCGTCACAAGTCCATATTTAGCTAGATGCTCCCGGAGCTCCTGTGCACTAATAACGGACTCCCGAACATCGATGGAATGGTCCGTTCCTAGACGAACCCGGTCGTCCAACGACAGAACCTTGCCAAGAATCACGGTCATGATTCGAGGCGCATACGACAAGCCGAAGCCTAATCGTGTCAAAGCATACGGAACACCCTTAAACTTCACGATCTGGTACCTCCAAAGATCCTCGGAAGCGTGGATCTGCAGATACGCAGACTTACTGTCAACGACCTTAAGCTAGCCCCGCAACTGCCGCCATTGTGCGAGTCGTGCGCTTACTCTTGCCTTCATTGTCTTAAGTCTTGGGGTTTCTCTTGATATCTTGATGTCTCTCGTCGATGGGGCTGCAGCTCCAAAGGTAACTTCAAAAACGATTTCGATGTCTTCTCCCGCCTCGTATAGTAACACACGTGTGCGAAACGGGGACCCGATATTTAACCAGATGGTAAATTACGAGTAAGATTCTACCAACGCCTCCAACGGAATTTTAAATCCAAATACAACAACTGAAGGGTGCGGCTGCCAAATCTGGTTATCGTTGTTGCTAGTCATTGAAGATGTATCGAAAGTTCTGCAACTCTTCAGCACAGGAGCAACTTCAATCTTCTTTTCTCCTTAAAGCCTCCTTATCTTCTGAACTAGTTACACACGGAGTCGTAAATTCACCACAGACTGCGCCACCATAATATACGGGGCAGTGAAACTTGAAGATGTCTTGGTGGAGACTTTTACTGGAGAGAATCGAGGCCGGTAACAGGTAGAACGATTTATGGACGATTGAGCGTCAAACGACAGATAAGCCCGCCTTAAATAAACTGCGAGACGAGAGACATCAAGATATCAAGAGAAACCCCAAGACTTAAGACAATGAAGGCAAGAGTAAGCGCACGACTCGCACACCATTTCTAAATTTGGTCGCCGCACACAGCGACCATGTCATATCCAGTATAACACTAGATGAACCCGTTCAACTCATGGTAATCCATGACCGGATGGACGTTGTCCTTCGTTGGTTGCACGACGGCCAACAACGGAATGATGCCCTGGATAGGACCATCCCACCGCCTCAACGAACCCCTCTAGATACGACTTTGAATCTCCGCATCATAACGCTCACACACATGAGGTACCCGAGTACACCCATACTCCGTGCCCCAAGTTTGCAACCCCACGGGTGGTTTCTCAGACCACCGCCAACTGACGGTCCAAAGACCATCAGCGAACCTAACAACAAAGGCAGGGTCACTCATTTCGATCGGTGCCGGCACACCTCTCGAATCTACCGACTTGTAGTGTTCTCCCTCAGGCTGCTCTACGCTCCGGGCAGGCTGTAAATACCTAAAGACTTTGAATATCAATGCCGTAAGCGAGTGAATGAGGTACAAATGGACCCCACAGGATAAGGAAAACACAACTGGATTAAATGACGCATTATTGTGGATAGCGGCAACAGTATGGCACATGAGGTAAACATTTACGATTACGATTTACAGGCAGGTAGTACAGTACTCTAGGACGCCTTGGAGGACCGACGGTTGTCGGACAGTCGCAGCGTGAGTGGCGGTCGAGAGCGTTGCGGCACGGCTGGCTGTCGAGACAGCGGTGGAGGCAGTGAGACTACTGCTTTCAGAGCTGCCGAGGCTTATAATGAAGAGCTGAGTTGCCGAGAGTGAACTGCTGCGTGATGAGTCGCCGTGGGTAGCCTGCGTCGAGGCGAGTGCTACGAGGAGACTTGTGTGAGCCGCTGCTGTGAGGAGGCTCGCTGAGAGAAGACTTGTGTGAGCCGCTGAGAGTGAACTAAGCTGCGCTTGCCGCGTAGCTCTTTATATAGTGCTTGGTGTGGCCTCACTGCACCAAGCTAGCTCTCTGATTAGTCAACGGGCAGAGCGAGTTGACACCGTCCAGGCTGAGCTAAACTTAAGTGGTTGTCTTGATATGTCGCCTGGTTGCTCGGAGCGTGCGGCTTGTGGAAGCTTGGTCTGCCCCCCCCCCCCTTCCCCCCCCCGCGCCAAACTTGCGTTCTGAGTAGTCGGCTAGTAGGGGCGCTTCGTGGCTGTGAGGTGGCGCTTCTAAGCTTGTGTTGTGATTTTTGCGCTCAGCTTGTTAAGACCACCACAGACCTCTCTTTCCTCACCAGGCCGCCTCCCAGCTTGACGCAGGCGGACCCATTGCTGGACCCCCTACAGCACCCGGCTGGCCGAGGTCTTCCCCAGCAAAACGCATACTTCGAGTCATAGCCTCTCCTGCCGGTGACGCCTCCCATGTGACCAATAACATCACTACCCAGGAGGCAAGCAACACCAAGATTTTCCAGCTCCGGCATGAAAAGCGCAGTGATACCAAAACAATGCCACTGCCGCCCGACTACTACAAGACAGTGCTTCCCCTCACAGGAAGTCCTGCCGTTAACAACGGCCGCCCCACTCGAAGGCGTTGGCCCGCCACCACCCGCGTACAAACCACCGTCCGCTCGTTCCCAGAGTCTACCAGACACCAAGAACAACGCCAATTCAACAGGGCACGAGCGACTGGCAAACAACTCTTAGTCGTAATACCAGTTGTCGCGAGCGATCCAAGAGCGCTCCGTGACACGCTTGCACCACTCAAGGTCCCTCTCTCCGAAGGGACACGGTCACCTTCATCAGAGAAAGGAGAACCCCTAGTGAGCCCGGCTTAGTCGGTGTCCATCGCGGAGGACGCGTCGCCCCGACTGGCACCCTCCACAAAGAAACCCGACCCACCAACCGTGGGCCCTACCACCGTCTCAGATGGAGCTGCTGCGGGACCGTCACGGGTAAAATGTCAGGTCCTTCCGCACACAAAGCCTGCGGACCTCCTGTTGGCGGGAGCCTTTGCAAGCCCCTCACCAGCAGGCACTGCAGTGCCCTGCCTATGCGGGCACACCTTCACACGGTGTGCACCTCTACAGCGGTAGCAGGCATTCCTGCTAACACTGCCCTGCTTCTCAGAAGCGGCAATGCCTGCCACGGGCTTGCCCTCTGGCCTCGCCCGTCAACAGCCCTCCGTGCGGACATTTGGTCACGCACTTTCGACACCACAGCGTCGAACGGCGCAGTATAAGCGTCATCACGCGCAACTGTTCAAGTATACAAAGGAGTAGAGAGGACCTCGTAAAACTTGACCCTAAAAGCCCAATCCCCCGAGGATAACCCTACCCTCCCACCTATGCGCTCCAAGCAGTCAAGGTAAACGTCCACCGACTCGCCCGCACCAAGCTGAAGCTCGGGGAACTGACTCCAGGCCTCCTGCCTAGGCAGCGCAGACTCAACAACCAGCATAGCCTTGACTATCTGCCACTGAGCAGTATCACCGACAGTCATGCGCCGATACACCCGAACGGCATTGCCGTTGAGCATAAAACCAATGAGATCGGTCAACGCTACGCTCTCTGGGGGGGGGCAGAACCTATCCATGTTCTCCAGCCACTCAAGCGCATCGACCGATCCATCGCCGGTCAGCTTAGGCAGCTGCCTAGCCAACCAATCCGCGATCGGCTCACGCGTCTAGTCAGAATGCTGGCCAACACCCCAACATCCACGAGCAAGCACGGCCTGTTCTCAGCCGGCGGCACTGACGATCCCGGATCATCAGAGCCATCCGCCGAAGCCATAGCAGCCGCCGCAGCCTTTTCATCCACCGCAGCCTTCTCAGCCGCCGCCATCCTTCCAGCCCAGCCGGCACCATAGATGGCTACCACAGGCCAAAGCTAACTGCCTTAAAAGCTTGTGGTCGGAAATAACAAAATAATCACGTGAGCAGTACCGTAGCTTAGCTACCCCCACCGGCTCACCTCAGACAGCCCACCCGGTCCACCTGAAAGTGCGCGGTCGAGCGTGGTAACCGCTCGTACTCTCGGGCCTGCTGTCCGTAAGCTTTTCTCGTGCTCACGCCTTGTTCCACTTAACCGAACACTCCCTGCGTGAGGCTCCAGCTCATACACAGATCGAATGTAATGCAGTTCAAATGCATGATAACGCCGAGGTCAAAACGCGCGTAATCAACATCACTCAATTGCCGACACTACAAAACTGGGTTCGCGCCGTCAGCCGTCTCCCTACAGCCAGCGAGATGACTGTCTCACTCAGCCGGTGAGCCCACCTTCGCAGCGCTTTCTCATAGCGGCAAACACCGCAAATTATTCAATTTTCTTCCGGAAGTGTACATGCGGAACCAGGTATTTAACAAGGATCGACAAAGACGCGCCGATTTTTCATAAGTCGTGGTGCAATCAAGTTCTGCACAAATTTTAATCTGACAAATGTGCTTTTTTACTATAACTTCGAAGTTTTTCTATCAATAGATTTTGCATCTAAAATCATAAGATTTCGTATTCCAGTCACGTTAGTATATATCATTTGAAACATTTATTTTATAAAGTGCCTCAAAATTAATACCAGAACCCTATGACGATGGCCTTGATTTAAGCTAGTACCCATTCCAAGCACCTGATTTGATTGGAGAATTGTATTAATTTTCTTCCTTTTCAAAATGTGATATATGTTGAAACCGTCATTGTAGCACCTTGAATGTATATGTGTATAATACTGATAATGTTACAGTGCTCTTGTGTTAGAATGTGTTTAAACAGTACTCTGCGTTAAGAACTGAGCTCATGGTTCTCATGGAACTGAGCTCATGGTTCTCATGCTTGGCTTGAGCCCACTCCACCGCTAACCTTCGTGATGTAAACTTACTGTGTCCTGCTGTGTGTTACTGACAATATATAAATCCCAAGTGTCTCACTTTACTTACCCTAACCTAACTTAATAATATATACATAAAATTGTATCTGTAGCATTAACTACAAAGTGTAAAATTATAAAATTCCTCATTCGCACTTAAATAGCATAATTAGTAACATTAAAAATCTTACTCTAAATTATTATTAATAATTTTCTACTTATAATTAGTAATCCTTGAAGTTTTTGTGTAAATGCATAACACATAAAATAACGATCGACATTTTCGAGTTTAAAGCCTCTGAAAAGGGCAACACCGCGCGGGACACGTCGTTTCTGAGCGCCACTCTCTCGTGCCTCTTTAGCCTGTGTGCATACAGCGTTCTTGTAAGTGAAAGAAATTAAGTGTTCAAATAGAGCAAAATCTGGTAAAGTATATTAACACAGTATATCATTTCTTAGTGTGCATTGTGTTTAAGTATAAGGATCTGGTCTGTGTCGGGATACATAGATAAACATGAAAATAGTCGTAGAGTTCGTAAAGTAGCGTGGCTCATCCCAAGTGCTACCTCAACATGGCGTAACGTAAATTTTGCGTGTCATGTTCACTTCTTGTGTCAAGAGTATAGTATAGATGTTTAACCACGTCTTTCTTCCATACTACAAAAATTATATACTTGCAGCTGTCATTATGATATTGCAATTCGTTAATTGGATTATTTCGTGAGAGCGCCACGACAAATTTGCCGGCGTTCGTGCGGAAAATGGCGGAGCGTAGACTTATGAACTCCTCCCAAGTGGCGAGGTTGTTTAAAGGATTTGCCTTGGAAGCTTTAAGATAAGCTGTTAGGATGGTTTGATTCAAGATTGATTAATGGACAAGTTGGAGTTCTTTGAATAAGGGCCACCAGTCGCCATCGCACGGCAACACTTACTAAACTAATGACTTCATCTGACTCCAGATCAGAAGGTTGGGTGTTCGAGTCACTCTGGGGTCACCAATATGAACTCCTCCCAAGTGGCGAGGTTGTTTAAAGGATTTGCCTTGGAAGCTTTAAGATAAGCTGTTAGGATGGTTTGATTCAAGATTGATTAATGGACAAGTTGGAGTTCTTTGAATAAGGGCCACCAGTCGCCATCGCACGGCAACACTTACTAAACTAATGACTTCATCTGACTCCCTCAGAAAGAGGTGTGTGACGGTATTCGGGTTGCTCTACTGGCACCTAATTTTCACTTGCACGATTCACCTCTGCAGGACAATGAAAGGACTTTTAATCTCTCGCCTGATGTTAGTTTATTTGAGAAGTCTCTGAGAGTCGTGCTGCGGCCGCTGGGAGGTAGATTCGCTTCTTTTGGAATAATCTCCGGGTCCCGTCGGAAGACGTACTCCAGCAGGTGCCGTGGCTCGAGGGAATCCGGGGTGGTTCCCGGCGAGAGTGGATTTGTTAGTGTAATATTCCGCAGGTGCGGTAACAGTTGGTATTATGAGGGTATCTCGAAGGAGGCAGTTATTTCTGCCAGTGCCTTGTGGCTTACTTGGTTGATTGATAGCCGTTTAGGCTGAATAAACTTTACGAACGTCTCAAGTGGTTCTGAGTACGTTCCGAATGAACCTACTAGTACGTTTTCAAGTGGTTCTGAGAAACGTTACTATAGGGTTTTGTGGTGATGTTTGTGTTTCGGCTTCGCAGGTTCTTCTGTACGGGAAGATGGCTTGGGTTACTTGTTCAAACATGATAACACAAGGAGAGACAGTCGCTACGCAAGCCAGGCTGCGAGCTTTACTGCTGAATTTACAGGATTGCCTCAAATAGAGGATTATATGCGGGTGCATCGGCCCAATTCTGGCGCCTGAACAGGGGCGAGGCAGTCGCAACAATAAGTACTCGTATGGACAATCATGAATCTCCCTACATGCCATTTCTCCAACAAACGAGTATTCTCCGGGTACTACTAGCCGTGCCGCGTCTTGTCCTAAATCGTCTCCGAAATGGAGTGCAACATTAGTTCACAAGATCAAGAGTATTATAAATCAAGGCTGTGGTCGCCGATTAATCTAGGGTGTAGTGCCTATTTACAATGAGTACCTTAAGATCGGTATTGGACAATTAGAACGGTTCACACTAGGCAACAACCAAGGGCTCGCTGTACTGATCATACTTAAGGCTAAAAATTGTCAAAAGATCCATTCTTAAGCTAGGAATCGTGCCAGGAAGGCATGTACAGCCTAATTATTATTATTATTATCTATTATTAAATGCGGAATCCCTAGTCTACCTGGCTTGAACGTGAAGGATGTCCTACGAGAGGAGAGAGGAAGGTACCATTTAGAAAAGAGTAGAGGGAACGCGGAATCTATGCACAAAGAGCACAGAATCGGTAGTTAAGAAGGAAGTTCAGAGCACAAGAAGGATTTAGAAAACATTGATCATGAGGATGCATATCAGAATAGTATTAGGGCATCCCATGAGTTATAATGAACAACAACCACTGGAGGTAGCCGACATTGACATGAGGTAAAAAGGAAGAGGTAGCTACAATTGAAAGCAAACAATTACCGGTTAAACTAAATTTAACCCGAAATCAGATAATTGGATGATTTCTGGATTAAAAAATTCCTAGGAGTTGGAATTTAGAATATTCAGAGACTTCCCAGAGGTAAGCACAATCACCCTAATTTAGCTGAGTCCGGTAACGATTAATTATTAACATTATTATACACTAATTGACATAACGAAAAATCAATAGTAAGAGTTGTCACTAAAGTGATTATGATAGGAATTCTTTTTTCCGTTCCTACACATTGTTACACGCAATCAGATAGTGGGATAGTTCTGATCACGAAAAAATTATTATTTATGTGACTTGACTTGAAGTGAGTAACTACCGAAGATACAATCTCTATTGGTGTAAATAACCTATCATAGCTTCATTTCTCAAGATATGAATTTAAACATTGACTAAAAATTGCAAAGGAATTCCAAAATTATTTAAATCTGACTTAATTAAAATAGAAAAATTGAGAACAAAATTAATTAAAAACTGGAACACACAAAAGCTGAGCAAACCACTAATGACACAATGGCAACAAATAGATTATTCATATTCAATTGATTAGAGGCTTGAACACACAAATAATTGAGTACTCAAAATTGACACAATGGCAACATAATAGATTATTAATATTCAATTAATTAGAGGCTTGAACACACAAATAATTGAGCACTCAAAATTGACACAATGGCAACATAATAGATTATTAATACTCAATTGATTGGAATTGCTTCTTGGAAAAACTATGTTGCCATCAAAAATAAGGTATGCAGCAATAGCCGGCACAGGGGAGGTGTGAGAGATCACACTTCTTGGCAAGAGCCCTACAACACATGTGACACTATTAGTCATGTGAGAAAACCTACTTAATAATACACACAACATAATATTTACATAATACATAAATTAAATAGTTACCCGTAGAACAGCACAAGCACAATCACTAATTTAAGTTTCACCGGTCGAGCACCGAGGTGTGCGTCGTTTGAATGATTTGACAGAAGTGACGCTTGTCAGGTGAAATGTTGCTCAAGCGGCGACATGGAAGGTTTCGTTACGATTCAAAAGTGATTTCTTAGAGGCTGAATTTTTCGATACACATTTTTACGAAAATGAGGATTGAAATTAGTGAATTTCTTAATGTGTTTTTATGCTAATGGTTGAATTTATTTTACTGAATTTTTAAATGCTCATTCTGAGAATTTCCGAAATATCGACTGAGTTGCGGGATGAGGGTTCACTACAGACTGTTGTCATTTCATTTTTATGTTCACTGTATTATGTTTTAATATTTTTTCTTTTGCTGCAAGAGATACGTTTAGTGTTTTTTTTTCAGTATGATTGACATGGATGAATTTAGGACTTTCTTTTTATTTCTCGTACGGATATAGATATATTATAGAGTTCGAAAATTATGCATTCACATTCTTGCAATTTTTAGCTATTTCGTATTTCAGTGAAATTCCTCGAATCGTGGTACTTAAATCTCATGTATTTTCCATAATTCCAAAATATAATAACAGATTATTACTGCTTTAAAAATCACAAGTCTTGCTGTCATGCTTATACTGTAATTCAAGCATAAAAGAACAGCCATTGCCGGCTGGTAACCTTTCTATTTTCTTTTTGAGCCTGTAAAGAAATTAATAGCCTTGAGTTAAATCTGTGGAAGAAGTTCAGGGTTGTTTCTCCGTGATGGAAAAATTATCCATTGCAGTGTAAGGATTGTCAGTTGTGGAATTTTTACTTGATGCCTCTTCGAGAACCTTCTCATTCAGCGTCTTCGACTATTGCAGATCCTCGACGGCACCAAACACCACAACACACATTCCTTGGGTCTTCTTTAGCCTTACAAGTTCAGTTCATGTGGCATATTATCTCACTACACCATCGAGATACATCACGTAAATTGCTCAGTTGTGACTTGAGACGTTCTGATTTTTTGGTCACATATCATTTGGCAATCACTTTATTTGTAGCTAGTAGAGCCTAGTATATTACTACTAATGGCAAACTAATCTGCCCGCTCAAACCACGACAATTTGCCTTTCTTACTATATTATGTCAGTCGCAAAAATTTAACATATTGCGAACCTCCACAAAAACACTCACTTACACCTGACAAACGTCATCGCTGTAGCATACCGCTACATAAGCGTAAAAATTAGAAATTCGCTATTCATACTTAAATAAATTAATTAGTAGCATTAAAAATATTACTCTAATTTATTATTAATTATTTTCTACTTCTAATTCACCATCATTGAAGTTTTTGTGTAAATGCATGAAACAATAAAAATAACACCTGACACATTTCGAGAGAGAAGCCCTCTGGTGGCAACACTGCGCACTTGCGCGTCTCTTCTTTCAAAGCTATTCTGACTTATGGCGTCCTACTAGCAGTGTTACAACAAAATTCTCGTGAGTTTAAAAAGTGTTAGAAAATAATCGTGTTCCTTTTCGTCGTGTCAGTGAGTATTAATAAGTGACAAGTGCAGTGTTATTAAGTTACGTAGTTACGCGTGGGGAATATTGATGTAGCATGTTTCTCATTCAGTGTTTTGTCTTTTCTCAACGTGATTTAGCGTAAAATATTGCGTCAGATGTGTCATGATTTTATTTTATTCCGTGTCATGAATTTTATAATCAAAGCATAATCATGCTCTTTCTTTTTCTTTTCGATAATCTACTAATCTACGTTAATCTCTGTTTGGAGCGGACGCGGCGAAATTTTGCCGGCGTTCGTTGCCGATAGAGCCTTTGTGTAATGGCGGAACCGCACACCGTCGTCTCTTGCTACTACTCTGTGACTATAAATACCATAGGCATGTGTTATAAGTAGCATTTATTCTTTTTTTACAAACCGACTTGCAGTAGTTTAAATCACGAAAAGTATTCATGCCTATGCTTGATAAATTTTGGAATCTCATTTCTTAATTCCATATCCTTGCAAACCTTTACGTACTTCCTTTATTATTGCAAATAATCTACCAGGATTCTTTTGTAGGATTTATATCCATGAACCTTAGGATTTTTTATGTTTTTTTTAATGCTTTTAAAAGTGCAGTCACTTGATATTTTCACCATTTTCCGTAGATCTCGTGTTTACTTGCCCGTAGTCTCTGTAAGGAATCACGATCTTTATTCTTGGAAATTCTTGAACCTAATGCTCGGAGTTTAAAGCCAGAGGCATTAGTGATTAAACAATTTATTTATTGTTTAAATCTGCTACAATCTGTCAACCAAAAATCTGTCCTATCTCTTTAGAGTTTGCCAAGGGTGAGAATCCTAATGTAGCCTGTGTCAGACCTGTAGGAGTTTCTCGGATTTCTCCGTGTGGGAAGAGTTGTCATTATTATGTTTGGATTTTCAGTAGTGGAATGTCTTGATGTCTCTCCTGGAATGTTTCACCCAGCATCTTGGACCCCTGTGCAGGACCTCTACATCATCGCCATACACGCAACACTCACAGTTTTTAATCTCCCTGGGTTTTTTTACTGAGTGCCATACTAAATGCTATTCTCACATAAGCCTAAACTTCTCACATAAGCAGCAACTCAACTTGCTCCCGTTTACGTGCTAATGTGCTAAAGTGCTGACTTGCTTATGCTGGCATGAGCCGGATCTAACTTGATCACTCAAAAATTCATCTTATGTTGAGTCATTAGTTCTACCGAAACTAAGTCACTGACCCTCGCTCAATAATCTCAGAATTGCCTAATTCAACTTCACAAATACCACTCACTCACCCTGCTTACTCCATCGCGTGCCGGCATTCGTCTACGCCAGCCTGGTCCTCCGGCACGGATTGCCCACCTAGACAAGCTCTCCGAGATCAAGATCCAAGCCGGATTCTCCTGGGTTCCTCTTCCAATAAACTCCACCTAAAAACGAGCTGAGTCCAAAAACCGCTTTTCATTACCCCTCTCATAATCTTCCCAGAACATTTCGAGAATTGATCGAGTTTTTCTTTTAGCCGTTCAAAAATTAATATTTACATTCAAACCACCCAACGGCGGAAGTATAAACCCGACACTGGTGCATTGGCCGGGAACTTATTCCTTAAAAATAAAAGACTCAACTCGAAGTTTGGGAGATTTTGAGAGGATAATGTTGGCGTATCATTGTAGTGATAAATTTTCCCATGTCGTAGTAATTTGAGAGATTCCTGTGGATTTTGTCCGTGCTAATTTTCTCTGAGCAGCTCTAACAAAATTTTTTTTCAGCGCTTTACTGTCCTTTTTTGTTTGCGTGCCTCAGTAGGTAGGAAAAATATTTTTTTCTATTTCCGTGCTGTGCATTTATTTCCGACTACCGTAAAAATCTTCGCTTCCATTCGCTCTCTTTCCGTTTTCTTCAACGTTATTGATTGATTGAGTAGGTAGAAAAATAATTTTTCTCACCTGCTTATTTTTGTGCCTACGCAAATTGCCGCATACCGCATAAATTTTTCTCGTTTCCAATTTCATATTTCCTTCCTTCTGTTTTCGACTTAACCTGAATGATTGAGTAGGTAAAGAATTAACGCAAACCCTTGCTACCTCATCCCAAGTCTTAGGCACTGATATCATTAATTGCGCATCCCCAAAAGAGATTGCTAGCATGCCTGACTCAGATAATGAAGATCGAGCCCACACAAATCCCATTAGGCTCCCGCCCTTTATTCCGGAGGACGCCCACACCTGGTTCCAGCAGTGTGAGGCGGTATTTAGGTATAATAAAATACGTAGTGAGATAGACAAATTCTACGCGCTTGTGAGCGCCGCGCCCACAAAACTCCTTAATGACTCCAATGAGCTCTTAGAAAACCCTCCAGATCGCAATCCTTACGGAATCTTGAAAGGCAAAATTTTGGCAAGGCTTCAGATGTCCGATGCGGACAAATTTCGCAGTTTGGTAGACGCCTCAGCTATTCCTTCTGTCTCTAGTTCTTTCTCTCCCACTTCGCTAGTTAAAGAGCTGCGGAAACTCGCTACAGGTGTTGCCGTAGCTGAGGGATTTCTGAAGGAAGTTTTCATGACGAAGCTCGCCCCTAATGTGCGTCCTTTTCTCTCGCTAGCAGGGCCCGAGCAAACGTTAGAAAAATTAGCGGAAGCCGCAGAGACGGTGATCCGAAATATTAATTTGCCACGAGAACCACAAGTTGCTTCCCTGAATGTAGCAGCTACAACTTTCAGCCCGTCAAATACGGCGCAAAATCAATCCTCAGCCACAATAGATAAGCTGCAGCAGGACATCGCTGAAATAAAGCAAGCTCTCCAAAATATTCAAATAGGTCAGAGTGTGGCTCACATTCAGCAAAACCCAGGGAGATCCAAAGCCACCAAAATGCCTACGACTGTCCTTACGACTATCCCTCTGACTATCACTCTAACTATCCTCCTCCTCCTCCTCCTCAACGCTTTGATAGAGGTAGATCTTATGATAGGTCAAATCAAGACCGCCGCTTCAGGTCGCGCTCTCGTGATGCTAGTAGCAATTTATGCTGGTACCACATGAAATCTGGTGACCAAGCGCGCAAATGTGCCTCTAGATACTGTCCTCGTTATACCGAAATGACTTCGGGAAACGCCATCTGCGACGCATAGTAGCGAGTACTGCGTTGCCTCATTCCCAGACTACTCGCCTCCTTACTATTCTCGATCCCGTCACCAAGTACCGATTTTTAATCGACACTGGATCCAGTGTATCAATTATCCCAGCCACGGTGAAAGACAAAAATAATCCATCATTGGCGACATTACGCGCCGCAAACGGCACGCCAATACCTTGCTACGGCGAGAGAATTTTAGAGTGCGGTCTGGGATTGAGGAGAAAATTTGTATTCACTTTCATGATAGCTGATGTTCAAGAACCAATAATTGGCGCCGATTTCCTAGCCAAATTCGGCATCGTTGTAGACATTAAGAATAGGTGTATTAGGGACGAGGAGACACAGATCTCAATTCCCGCTTGTAGCATAACTAGAGCTAATGTCTTGCATTCCTTCTCGATTGCTTTCAAAGATGAGTGCATGTTTGAACAAGAACTTAAAAATTTCCCAGCATTAACAAACCCTAATTTAGCTTCTAACAACATGCAAACGTGCACAAAGCATTTCATAGAGACGACGGGACCGCCAGTTTTCTCCCGTGCTAGGCGACTGCCGCCCGATCGATTGGCGTTAGCTAAGAAAGAATTTGCGCGCTTACTCGAAGATGGCATCATCCGCACCTCCAAAAGCCCTTGGGCTAGCCCTCTTTTGCTAGTACCCAAGGCTAACGGTGAGTTCAGACCATGCGGGGATTTCCGCAGGTTGAATGCCGTTACTTTACCTGATCGATATCCTATCCCCTACCTTCACGATTTTAGTGCAAATTTAGAGGGAGCACAAATTTTTTCTAAGATAGACCTTCAGTCTGCCTTTCATCAAATTCCCTTGGATGAGTCTGCGATTCCTAAGACCGCGGTAATCACTCCGTTTGGTCTCTTTGAGTTCCTCAAAATGCCATATGGCTTGCGGAACGCTCCTCAGATGTTCCAAAGGCACATGGCTGAAATTTTCTCTGATCTCACTTTCGCCTATGTCTACCTAGACGACATCCTAGTGGCGTCCACAACCCCAGAGTTGCACAAAGACCATCTTAGGGTCGTTTTTCAAAGATTGTCCGACAATGGACTCCTTGTAAATCCCGCAAAATGTGAGCTCGGAAAGCCATCACTGATTTACTTAGGTCATGAAATCTCTAGCCTAGGTCTAAAGCCTTTGCCTTCCAAAGTAGAAGTGATCAGAAACTTTCCTCTTCCACAGACCCAGAAGGAACTAAGAAGGTTCCTAGGTTCTGTTAACTTCTACCATCGTTTCATACGCAACTGTGCTCAAACTTTAGCGCCTTTGTCTGACCTCCTCGAACCGAAACGTAAAGGCAAATCTATTGAGGTAAAATGGACAGAAGAAGCGCGCAAAGCTTTTGATACTATCAAACACAAGTTGCTTCCGCGACGGAATTATCCTACCCTATTGCTAATGCTGATTTCAGCCTCGTTGTGGACGCATCCAGTACCGCCGTAGGTGCTGTGTTGCAACAGCAAGTAGGTACTAATATCTCTCCTCTTGCTTTCTTTTCCAAAAAGCTATCGCCCACTGAGCGTGCTTATAGCGCGTTCGGTAGGGAACTTCTTGCTATCTACCTATCTGTGAGACACTTTCGCTATGCTCTAGAGGCGAGGGAGTTTGTGATCTACACAGATCACAAACCTCTGACCTCAGCGATCAAAATGCCTTCTGAAAGACATTCCCCTAGGGAAGCTCGACACTTGTCGTTTATAAGTCAGTTTACCACTGACATCCGTTACATTAAGGGACTAGACAATACTGTAGCCGATTGTCTTTCCAGGATTAACTCTGTCCAAACCGGTGGTGAAATCACCTTCGGCAACATAGCAAGCGCGCAGAAGGAGGATCCTGAACTTCAGGACCTCCTCAAACCTTCTAACACTTCCCTTCCAAAACTAACCTTGGTTGACGGCGTGTATCGTGATGCCGAGCGACTTTCTCGTTTGTATCTTCCTGTGACGCTCCGCAGAGTAGCTGTCCTCCACTACCACTCCCTCAGTCACCCTGGTATTAACCGTACATTGCGTTTGATTTCTGATCGTTACGTCTGGCCAGCGATGCGTAAGGAGGTCAAGCAAATTGTGCAAAATTGCCATGCGTGTCAGAGTAGTAAGGTGGTGAAACATAATCGTGCAGCGCTGCAGAGTTGTGCATTCGCGGGACACAAGTTTGACTCTGTGCACCTAGATTTGGTGGGTCCCTTGCCTGTATCGCGCGGTTTTTCTTATTTGTTGACCATCATCGATAGGTTCACGCGTTGGGTTGAGGCTGTCCCTCTTCCTGATACACAAACCGAGACTGTAGCTCGCGCCTTCTTGTCAAACTGGATCTCTAGATTTGGGGTTCCCTTAAGTGTCACACATGACCGGGGATCACAATTTACCTCCAAATTCTGGAGTGAGCTTAGCACCGCTTTAGGATGCGCCAATACATCCACGACAGCGTATCATCCGCAATCAAATGGACTTATTGAGAGAGTCCACAGAGACCTCAAGGTTGCCTTGCGCTGCCTTAATTGCAGTCACGATTGGACTGATAGACTTCCAGTAGTACTACTTAGCATCAGAAATCTGCACAGACAGGATCAGCAATGCACAGCGGCTGAAATGCTATACGGTCAGACCCTTCGTCTCCCCGGCGACATTGTTGACCCAAAACCTTTGCCTGAATTTTCATCCGCTGACCGTTCCGCTTACGTAACCTGCCTGAAAGATTGCATGCGCCAGATCAAGTATGTGGCTCCGCGAATGCCTCAGACTGAGGACAGACTGGATTCTGCCCTGCAAGACTGCACACACGTGTATGTCCGCAATGATGCTATTAAACCCACACTCACGCGCCCTTATGATGGCCCATTCAAAGTACTTAAACGCAAGCAAAAATATTTCATCCTCGAACGTTTCGGCTCACACGACCCTGTGAGCATTGATCGATTAAAAGTCGCATATACTTCTGATCATAGTGTAACTTATAACTCATCATCTTCTCCGCAGATTTCCTTTCCCACTGAGACTCGATCATATCTACCATCTCAGCTTCCTCAGTTGGCTGCATTATTGCCTAGTCAACTTGAGTGTAATCCTTTCTATATGCCTGTACATTCAAACCCTATCTCTAACCCTGTCGTAGATTCTAACTCTAGTCCTCTTACTGACACAGCGACAAGTCTGGAGAGACCAGACGAGCCCGCTGCAGTAACTCCTGTTCCCAGGACTCTTGCCGACCTAAACTTGCAGACCCGTTTGGTGAAACTTCCCCGCTCAGTATCATTCGCCCATTGCCGAACTCGGCAGGGTCGTGTAGTTCGCCCTCCTTCCCGCTACAGATGATTGCAGCGGGTGGACCTTTCGGTCTGCGCCTTGGGGGGTAATGTAGCATACCGCTACATAAGCGTAAAAATTAGAAATTCGCTATTCATACTTAAATAAATTAATTAGTAGCATTAAAAATATTACTCTAATTTATTATTAATTATTTTCTACTTCTAATTCACCATCATTGAAGTTTTTGTGTAAATGCATGAAACAATAAAAATAACACTTGACACATTTCGAGAGAGAAGCCCTCTGGTGGCAACACTGCGCACTTGCGCGTCTCTTCTTTCAAAGCCATTCTGACTTATGGCGTCCTACTAGCAGTGTTACAACAAAATTCTCGTGAGTTTAAAAAGTGTTAGAAAATAATCGTGTTCCTTTTCGTCGTGTCAGTGAGTATTAATAAGTGACAAGTGCAGTGTTATTAAGTTACGTAGTTACGCGTGGGGAATATTGATGTAGCATGTTTCTCATTCAGTGTTTTGTCTTTTCTCAACGTGATTTAGCGTAAAATATTGCGTCAGATGTGTCATGATTTTATTTTATTCCGTGTCATGAATTTTATAATCAAAGCATAATCATGCTCTTTCTTTTTCTTTTCGATAATCTACTAATCTACGTTAATCTCTGTTTGGAGCGGACGCGGCGAAATTTTGCCGGCGTTCGTTGCCGATAGAGCCTTTGTGTAATGGCGGAACCGCACACCGTCGTCTCTTGCTACTACTCTGTGACTATAAATACCATAGGCATGTGTTATAAGTAGCATTTATTCTTTTTTTACAAACCGACTTGCAGTAGTTTAAATCACGAAAAGTATTCATGCCTATGCTTGATAAATTTTGGAATCTCAGTTCTTAATTCCATATCCTTGCAAACCTTTACGTACTTCCTTTATTATTGCAAATAATCTACCAGGATTCTTTTGTAGGATTTATATCCATGAACCTTAGGATTTTTTATGTTTTTTTTTAATGCTTTTAAAAGTGCAGTCACTTGATATTTTCACCATTTTCCGTAGATCTCGTGTTTACTTGCCCGTAGTCTCTGTAAGGAATCACGATCTTTATTCTTGGAAATTCTTGAACCTAATGCTCGGAGTTTAAAGCCAGAGGCATTAGTGATTAAACAATTTATTTATTGTTTAAATCTGCTACAATCTGTCAACCAAAAATCTGTCCTATCTCTTTAGAGTTTGCCAAGGGTGAGAATCCTAATGTAGCCTGTGTCAGACCTGTAGGAGTTTCTCGGATTTCTCCGTGTGGGAAGAGTTGTCATTATTATGTTTGGATTTTCAGTAGTGGAATGTCTTGATGTCTCTCCTGGAATGTTTCACCCAGCATCTTGGACCCCTGTGCAGGACCTCTACATCATCGCCATACACGCAACACTCACAGTTTTTAATCTCCCTGGGTTTTTTTACTGAGTGCCATACTAAATGCTATTCTCACATAAGCCTAAACTTCTCACATAAGCAGCAACTCAACTTGCTCCCGTTTACGTGCTAATGTGCTAAAGTGCTGACTTGCTTATGCTGGCATGAGCCGGATCTAACTTGATCACTCAAAAATTCATCTTATGTTGAGTCATTAGTTCTACCGAAACTAAGTCACTGACCCTCGCTCAATAATCTCAGAATTGCCTAATTCAACTTCACAAATACCACTCACTCACCCTGCTTACTCCATCGCGTGCCGGCATTCGTCTACGCCAGCCTGGTCCTCCGGCACGGATTGCCCACCTAGACAAGCTCTCCGAGATCAAGATCCAAGCCGGATTCTCCTGGGTTCCTCTTCCAATAAACTCCACCTAAAAACGAGCTGAGTCCAAAAACCGCTTTTCATTACCCCTCTCATAATCTTCCCAGAACATTTCGAGAATTGATCGAGTTTTTCTTTTAGCCGTTCAAAAATTAATATTTACATTCAAACCACCCAACGGCGGAAGTATAAACCTGACATCGCTCGCCGGACCTCGCCTGCACGGAGTTTCCCATCTAAGAGAAGAGCTTCCGAAGTCAAGCACGCCATCGCTCATCACGGCTTCCCTTAATAAAGAAATTTAAGCTGAGTTCCCATGCTGTATTATCCCTCTCTTACAATTTCAAAAAACAGTATCGAACAAAATGATTAGGATGGGATGTTGATACCTATCTTGAATCTAACTCATCACCACCAAACCTAACATATCCGATATTGAATTCTATCCGATAGACCCGAGCTCTCAGCCATCTACCTAAAATGCAAGCGCGCTAACAGCTAGCCAATGTGACAAAAACAAGCCATAAAATAATCTTTTAAGTTACAAAAAGCGCATAAACATAAAAAAGTTCAAGTACCTATCATCTGAAGTAGATCTTATACATTGAAGCCTAATGAAACCCTTGATTCAGAAATTTCTAAGAACATTTTATTGCTAATGGTACAGGATGATCCTACTTCGTGTTGTAGATCATGGGTTCGAGATTTCATAGGGCAAAGCTAGAAAATCAGTTAGATTACGGCAGCAATGTCGGGTTTTGAGCCGTTGGTATTTTGAAGGCAATTTTGATTATTGATTATTGACGGCTGCAACTCGAACGATTTTCTCGATAGTTCTATGGGAAATTAATGAGAGGGATAATAAAAGCGTTTTTTTGGATAACTCAGCTTAGTTTCCGGTGGTGGTGTTTATTTTGGGAAAAGGAAGCCAGGACACTGGCTTGTCAGGAAAACCGGCTTGTCTTGATCTTGATCTCGGAGAGCTTGCTGAGGTGGCAATCCGTGCCGGAGGGCCAGGCTGGAGTTGGCGAAGGCCGGCACGCGATGGATTAAGCGTGGTGAGTGAGTGGTGTTTGGGGAAAACTTGAAGGAGTTCTAACAGTGACGTAATGGGGGTCACGTTATGAGGTCTGCTTTCTGAATGTCTAGCAGACGATCGAGCTTGAGTGAATGGAGTAGCTCAAGAGGTTTGAGGCTCAGGTAGATTTGCTGGCCTTTTCCAAAGTAATGCCAAATGGCTGACTCAATAATACGGTAAGTTGTGAACAAGTTATAACATGACTCAGGTTAACAACGTAACATTTAACATGGCACTCAGGGAAACAAAACAAAACCCAGGAAACCCAGGAAACCCAGGGAGATTTGATTGTGAAGATTTTGTGTATGGCGATGATGTAGAGGTCG
This sequence comes from Morinoia aosen, assembly GCA_030386875.1. NCBI lineage: Eukaryota > Metazoa > Arthropoda > Malacostraca > Amphipoda > Talitridae > Morinoia > Morinoia aosen. The sequence continues at coordinate 49,616,058 of CM059575.1, forward strand.
AGAATTTGCTTGTAACACTGCTAGTCGGGCGCCATAAGTCAAAATGGCTTTGAAAGAAGAGACGCGCAAGTGCGCAGTGTTGCCACCAGAGGGCTTCTCTCTCGAAAAATGTCAAGTGTTATTTTTATTGTTTCATGCATTTACACAAAAACTTCAATGATGGTGAATTAGAAGTAGAAAATAATTAATAATAAATTAGAGTAATATTTTTAATGCTACTAATTAATTTATTTAAGTATGAATAGCGAATTTCTAATTTTTACGCTTATGTAGCTGTATGCTACATTACCCCCCAAGGCGCAGACCGAAAGGTCCACCCGCTGCAATCATCTGTAGCGGGAAGGAGGGCGAACTACTCGACCCTGCCGAGTTCGGCAATTGGCAAATGATACTGAGCGGGGAAGTTTCACCAAACGGGTCTGCAAGTTTAGATCGGCAAGAGTCCTAGGAACAGGAGTTACTGCAGCGGGCTCGTCTGGTCTCCCCAGACTTGTCGCTGTGTCAGTAAGAGGACTAGAGTTAGAATCTACGACAGGGTTAGAGATAGGGTTTGAATGTACAGGCACATAGAAAGGGTTACACTCAAGTTGACTAGGCAACAAGGCAGCCAACTGAGGAAGCTGTGATGGTAGATATGATCGAGTCTCAGTGGGAAAGGAAATCTGCGGAGAAGATGATGAGTTATAAGTTACGCTATGATCAGAAGTATATGCGACTTTTAATCGATCGATGCTCACAGGGTCGTGTGAGCCGAAACGTTCGAGGATGAAATATTTTTGCTTGCGTTTAAGTACTTTGAATGGGCCATCATAAGGGCGCGTGAGTGTAGGTTTAATAGCATCATTGCGGACATACACATGTGTGCAGTCTTGCAGGGCAGGATCTAGCTTGTCCTCAGTCTGAGGCATTCGCGGAGCCACATACTTGATCTGGCGCATGCAATCCTTCAGGCAGGTTACGTAAGCGGAACGGTCAGCAGATGAAAATTCAGGCAAAGGTTTTGGGTCAACAATGTCGCCGGGGAGACGAAGCGTCTTCCCGTACAACATTTCAGCCGCTGTGCACTGCTGATCTTGTCTGTGCAAATTTCTGATGCTAAGTAGTACTACTGGAAGTCTATCAGTCCAATCGTGACTGCAATTAAGGCAGCGCAAGGCAGACTTGAGGTCTCTGTGGACTCTCTCAATAAGTCCATTTGACTGCGGATGGTAGGCTGTCGTGGATGTGTTTGCACACCCTAAAGCGGTACTGAGCTCACTCCAAAATTTGGAGGTAAATTGTGATCCCCGGTCATGTGTGACTTGTACGGGAACCCCAAATCTGGCTATCCAGTTGGACATGAAGGCGCGAGCTACAGTCTCAGTTTGTGTATCAGGAAGAGGGACAGCCTCAACCCAACGCGTGAACCTATCGATGATGGTCAACAAATAAGAATAACCGCGCGATACAGGCAAGGGACCCACTAGGTCTAGGTGGACAGAGTCAAACTTTTGACCTGTGAATGCGCAACTCTGCAGCGCTGCACGATTATGTTTCACCACCTTACTACTCTGACACGCATGGCAATTTTGCACAATTTGCTTGACCTCCTTACGCATCGCTGGCCAGACGTAACGATCAGAAATCAAACGCAATGTACGGTTAATACCAGGGTGACTGAGGGAATGGTAGTGGAGGACAGCTACTCTGCGGAGAGTCGCAGGAAGATACAAACGAGAAGGTCGCTCGGCGTCACGATACACGCCGTCAACCAAGGTTAGTTTTGGAAGGGAAGGGTTAGAAGATTTGAGAAGGTCCTGAAGTTCAGGATCCTCCTTTTGAGCATTACAAATGTTGCCGAAGGTGATTTCGCCACTGGTTTGGACAGAGTTAATTCTGGAGAGGCAATCGGCTACGGTATTGTCTAGTCCCTTAATGTAACGGATGTCAGTTGTGAACTGACTTATAAAGGACAGGTGTCGAGCTTCTCTAGGCGAATGTCTTTCAGAAGGCATTTTTATAGCTGAGGTCAAAGGTTTGTGATCTGTGTAGATCACAAACTCCCTTGCCTCTAGAGCATAGCGAAAGTGTCTCACAGATAGGTAGATAGCAAGAAGTTCCCTACCGAACGCGCTATAGGCACGCTCAGTGGGCGACAACTTTTTGGAAAAGAAAGCAAGAGGAGAGATATTAGTACCTACTTGTTGTTGCAACACAGCACCTACGGCGGTACTGGATGCGTCAACAACCAGGCTGAAATCAGCATTAGCAATAGGATAGGATAGTTCAGTCGCGGATGCTAATTTGTGTTTTATAGTATCAAAAGCTTTGCGCGCTTCTTCTGTCCATTTTACCTCGATAGATTTGCCTTTACGTTTCTTTTCGAGGAGGTCGGACAAGGGCGCTAAAGTTTGAGCGCAATTGCGTATGAAACGATGGTAGAAGTTAATTAACAGAACCTAGGAACCTTCTTAGTTCCTTCTGGGTCTGTGGAAGAGGAAAGTTTCTGATCACTTCTACTTTGGAAGGCAAAGGTTTTAGACCTAGGCTAGAGATTTCATGACCTAAGTAAATCAGTGATGACTTTCCGAACTCACATTTCTCAGGATTTACGAGGAGTCCATTGTCGGACAATCTTTGAAAAACGACCCTAAGATGGTCTTTGTGCAACTCCGGGGTTGTGGACGCCACAAGGATATCGTCTAAGTAGACAAAAGCGAAAGAGAGATCAGAGAAGATTTCAGCCATGTGTCTCTGGAACGTTTGAGGCGCGTTCCGGAGACCATATGGCATTTTTAGAAATTCAAAGTGACCAAATGGAGTGATGACAGCGGTCTTGGGGATAGCGGACTCATCAAGAGGGATTTAATGAAAGGCGGACTGAAGGTCTATCTTAGAGAAAATTTGAGCTCCTTCTAAATTTGCACTGAAATCGTGCAGGTAAGGAATAGGATAGCGATCAGGTAAAGTAACGGCATTCAACCTGCGGAAATCCCCGCACGGTCTGAATTCACCGTTAGCCTTGGGTACCAGCAAAAGAGGGCTAGCCCAAGGACTTTTGGAGGTGCGGATGATGCCACACTCCTGCATGCGCGCGAATTCTTTCTTGGCTAACGCCAATCGATCAGGCGGCAATCTCCTAGCACGGGAGAAGACAGGCGGTCCTTGCGTCTCTATGAAGTGTTTCGTGCAGGTTTGCAGGTTTTTTGAAACTAAGTTAGGGTTTGTTAATGCGGGAAAATTTTTGAGGACTTGTGCAAACATGCACTCCTCGTTGAAAGCAATAGAAAAGGAATGCAAGACATTTTCTTTAGTTATGCTACCAGCGGGAATTGAGATCTGTGTCTCCTCGTCCCTAATACATCTGTTTTTCACATCGACAACAATCCCAAATTTTTCGAGAAAGTCCGCGCCAATGATAGGCTCTTGGACTTCCGCGATTAAGAAGGTGAAAAGGAAGGATCGCCTCAATCCCAGACTGCACTCTAAGGCTCGTTCACCGTAACAAGGTATTGGCGTGCCGTTTGCGGCGCGTAATGTAGCCACTAAGGGCTGGTTTTTGACTTTTGCCGTGGCAGGGATTATGGATACACTGGATCCAGTGTCGATTAAGAATCGGTATTTGGTGACGGGATCGAGGATTGTCAAGAGGCGAGTAGTCTGGGAATGAGGCACCGCAGTACTCGCTACTGTGCGTTGCTGGTGGCGTTTCCCGAAGTCATTTGTTCGGTATAACGCGGGCAAAAGCGTGAGGCGCATTTACGAGCTTGGTCACCAAATTTCTGGTGATACCAGCACAAGTTGCTACTGGCATCACGAGAGCGTGACCGAAAACGGGGGTTTTGATTATTTGACCTATCACAAGATCTACCTCTATCGAAGCGTTGAGGAGGAGGAGGAGGATAGTGATAGTTGGAGGGATAGTCATAAGGATAGTTGTAGGCATTTTGGTGGCTTTGGAATCTCCCTGGGCCTTGCTGAATGTGCGCCACACTTTGACTCTGACCTATTTGAAAATTTTGGAGAGCTTGCTTTATTTCAGCGATGTCCTGCTGCAGCTTATCTATTGTGGCTGAGGATTGACTAGGCGCCGTATTTGACGGGCTAAAAGTTGTAGCTCCTACATTCAAGGAAGCAACTTGTGGTTCTCGTGACCAATTAATGTTGCGCATCACCGTCATGCTAGCAATCTCTTTTGGGGATGCGCAATTAATGATATCAGTGCCTAAGACTTGGGATGAGGTAGCAAGGGTTTGCGTTAATTCTTTACCTACTCAGTCATTCAAATTTAGTGAAACAGAAGATAGGAAATATGAAATTGGAAACGAAGAGAAAAAAAATTATTATGCGGTATGCGGCAATTTGCGTAGGCACAAAATTAAGCAGGTGAGAAAAAAAAATTATTTTTCTACCTACTCAATCAATCAATACGTTGAAGAAAACGGAAAGAGAGAAAATGGGACGAGAATTTTACGGTGGTCAGGAATAAATGCACAGCACGGAAATAGTAGAAAAAAAATTATTTTTCCTACCTACTGAGGCACAAAAACAAACCAAGACAGGAAACAGCACAAAAGAAAGATAAAAAAAATTTTTAAGCTGCTCAGAGAAAATTCATTAGCATGGTCAAACTCACAGGAAATTTCTCAAATTCTACGACATGGGAAAATTTATCACTACCATGCTACGCCAACATTATCCTCTCACAATCTCCCAGAACACTTCGAGTTTAGGTCTTTCTTTTATTTTTAAAATAGCGGCCGATGCACCAGTGTCGGGTTTCGAGCCGTTGGTATTTTGAAGGCAATTTTGATTATTGATTATTGACGGCTGCAACTCGAACGATTTTCTCGATAGTTCTATGGGAAATTAATGAGAGGGATAATAAAAGCGTTTTTTTGGATAACTCAGCTTAGTTTCCGGTGGTGGTGTTTATTTTGGGAAAAGGAAGCCAGGACACTGGCTTGTCAGGAAAACCGGCTTGTCTTGATCTTGATCTCGGAGAGCTTGCTGAGGTGGCAATCCGTGCCGGAGGGCCAGGCTGGAGTTGGCGAAGGCCGGCACGCGATGGATTAAGCGTGGTGAGTGAGTGGTGTTTGGGGAAAACTTGAAGGAGTTCTAACAGTGACGTAATGGGGGTCACGTTATGAGGTCTGCTTTCTGAATGTCTAGCAGACGATCGAGCTTGAGTGAATGGAGTAGCTCAAGAGGTTTGAGGCTCAGGTAGATTTGCTGGCCTTTTCCAAAGTAATGCCAAATGGCTGACTCAATAATACGGTAAGTTGTGAGCAAGTTATAACATGACTCAGGTTAACAACGTAACATTTAACATGGCACTCAGGGAAACAAAACAAAACCCAGGAAACCCAGGAAACCCAGGGAGATTTGATTGTGAAGATTTTGTGTATGGCGATGATGTAGAGGTCGAGAATTTGCTTGTAACACTGCTAGTCGGGCGCCATAAGTCAAAATGGCTTTGAAAGAAGAGACGCGCAAGTGCGCAGTGTTGCCACCAGAGGGCTTCTCTCTCGAAAAATGTCAAGTGTTATTTTTATTGTTTCATGCATTTACACAAAAACTTCAATGATGGTGAATTAGAAGTAGAAAATAATTAATAATAAATTAGAGTAATATTTTTAATGCTACTAATTAATTTATTTAAGTATGAATAGCGAATTTCTAATTTTTACGCTTATGTAGCTGTATGCTACAGCAACTAGATCGTTGAGGAAGGGAAGAGAGAAAGAATTTTCGAAAGGCGAACCAACATAGCGTTATAGTATGAATTATAAAGCATTTAAAAGTCCAGTATTTTGTGTTTCATTTAGCACTTACTAGCTAAGAAACATTAATAACTTCGAAAAATATTCTTCTGTAAAGCGAGCTAGAAGTCTTCTAAAATTCCGCATTATTGGAGAGTGGGAATCAGAAAACCCAACTGAAGACCTCCTCAGGAAAAGAAGAGAGAGTTCGGCATCGTAGAGAGCTGGAAGGACGTGGTATCTAAAAGAACTCTAACGTTTTGTGGCAAGTACCAGTAGTTTTGTAACTTGAAATTAAGTTAAAATAATTATCATCTCAATCTTTAAGGTAATATTACCGGCGTTGAAACCGCTGGGGCCTTGGGCCCTCGGCATTTAACTTACCAACTTATATTGTTTTTGTTTCAGCCCTCAGATAATTTTCCCAAGTGAGCCTAAAAACACCAATATTTGAAATTCCTTTTTCGCCTATTTTACGTTAGTAACTTTGGATCCTATCAAGAATAAACTGCTGAAAGTCCTTGAAAGATTGACCTACCCAATGGCCTCTAAAGAAAACCCCCCTGGAGGCCCTGGGAATAGCAACACCAAGGGTAAAAAAGGAGTGCACTCATACTCTCAACCTGTGCCAGGAAAAAATGGAAATATCAAATCTTCCAAAAAAATTCAACCTAAAGCCAGGAGTTCAACCCCCAAAAGTTCTGCCCTAACTCAACCAACTGTATCAGAAATGCATAGTCTTGACAGCAATGCAATATTTGCAGTTACAAATGAAACCGAAAAGCCCAATAATCCACAAAAACGAACGCTTGACCTAAGCCCGGAGACTGTTGGAAGAGAAGCTTATGTTAAAAAGAAAAGAAACTCATGCAACAACTTGGAATTTTGTACTACTGACTTGTCCTTTGAAAGCAACCCATCTGGAGTGATATCTAGGGATAGGTCTCCAAATACAACCATAGATACCATTCCTAACAACCAAGAGCAATACAAAAACAATTGTGCAACTTTCTCACAACCCAGATGGGCTAAAATTGATTTGAACCTGCCTGAAAATATAGATAAAATACCTGATTCATCCCGACATGTCATAATCTCTGCCAGTGATGAACAGATCAAATTAACCAAACTGAGTCCCTTCAGAGTAAAGACCCTCATCAATCAAATCTGTGGCCCAGTGGAAAAAGTGGAATATAAAAAAACAGGAAGCTTAATTATAAAAGTGAAAACCTTTGAACAAACAAAAATACTACTTGCTGCCAAATCTTTGGACAAAATAACTGTAACTACTCAAATAGCCTGGGGAGCCTCTACTGTATGTGGCAAGATCTATGCACCTGAATTTCTCGGGGAGTCCCTGGATGAACTGCTGCTGCACCTTGCCCCATCAGGAATAGTAGGTATTAGGAAAATGTACATGGACCCAAAATGAGCTGACTCTCCTATGTTTGTTTTGACTTTTCTAGGAACAGAATGCCCCAAGGAGATCAAGGCAGGATATTGTAATTACAAGGTAGATCCTTTCTATCCAAACCCAATCCGATGCACAAAATGTTGGAGGTGGGGGCATACTGCTTCCATCTGCCAGAACAAAAAAGTTTGTAGAAACTGTTCATCAGCAGAACATGATGAAGCAACCTGCAAATCAGAGAACTACCACTGCCCTAATTGCAAAAGGAATTATTCTGCTAACTCCAAAGACTGTCCAAAATATATTCAAGAACACAAAATTTGCAAAATCAAGGCCAGCGAAAATATTTCTTTCAATGAAGCACGAGCCATCTACTCTCAACGGCAGAAAAATCAATCAGAGATAAACTCTAAAGAGTTTATTGACTTTGAATCACAGCACACATTCCCTGCTCTGACTCTGCCACAACAACAAAATTTCTCTCAGAATATATATGCAGCAATAAGCCAATCACATAGTTTGCACCCCCTTGTCAACAGAACCAACTCTCAGAAGACAACAGCAAATAAGAAATATAGGCAGGTGGTAAACAGCCAAAGCTACAGGAATCAATCCATGCCAACACAAACCACTACAAGGAGTCAGTACCCAACGTTGAGCCAGAGTACATTGTCTGAGACTGATGTAGCCCCTGCATATCCTCTGGAACACAGCATCATGATAGAAAGACAACCTCAAAAAAGAGGTGCGGACAACTCAAATGGAACAGAGCAATTGCCAAAGATCTCCCAGGAGAAACAAATGATGGGCTACTTTAAAAATCTAATTATCAAACTTCTTCCTGCTATTATCAAAATCTTACTAGCTAACACTATAACTGAAAAAATAGAAAGTCTGACAGAAATAGGAAGCCTACTAAAAGCTGGAGAACTAATTTCCGAGTTACTCTCAAAATTAAATGTCACCTCCCTCATCAGTCAAGCATGAATTTAACAATCCTACAGTGGAATCTTAGAGGCTACTTTGCAAAACTACCATACCTTCACTTGCTTATTGATGAACATCATCCAGGAATCATATGTATTCAAGAATCATTGTTACAAGGAGGCCATAACATAAAATTGAAAAATTACTGCAGTCCTTCCCGACATGAAAGAAGGGAAGGTAGAGGAGGTGGGGTGATTACCTTTATTCACTCCAGTATACCAAACATAACAACACAATTGACTACACCATTAGAACTCATGCTCTGCAAAATATTTATCATCAAAAAGCCTATCAATATAATAAATATGTATTTGCCTCCCCATTTGGAAAGTAATGGGTTAATGCAGAAATTACAGGACATCAGCAATCAGATTACAGGATCCAGCATTATTATGATGGACTCAAATGCTCACAGCTATAGCTGGGGATCTGACTTCAGTGATACAAGGGGTAAAATAATAGAGAACTGGATGACAGAGAACAATTTATTATTACTGAATAATACTGCCCCAACCTTCTTGTCCTCCAGAGGTACTTATACTCAAATAGATCTAACAATAGTCACTGAGGATCTGCATTCTAAGTTTACATGGAACACTTATAGCGATACTTTTACAAGTGATCACTTTCCACTGATAATTGAATCCACTTTAGCATTTCTCACGGCACAACTACCAAGAAAATGGCACCTGCGCAGTGCAGATTGGCCAAAATTCGAAAAAGCTCTAGTGTTTACGAACTGCTCAGATAGGTCAATATCTGATGCTTATCAATCCTTAGCCAAAGCTATACTGGCAGCAACTGAAGGTAACATCAGGGCTAGTCAAAGACGTTCACCACTACAAAGGACTAATTGCTGGTGGACTAAAGATTGCAAGATAGCCCATAGGAAATATCATAAGGCATACAACCATTACAAAAATCACCAAGGGAACATTGAGAAGTGGATTGCATTCAAAAAAGCAAGAGCAATTTTCCGAAAAACAGTACAAGAGGCTAAAGCCAACAGCTGGAAGGCATTTGTGTCAGGCCTCAGTACCTCTTCTCCAGCGGAGGTTTGGCACAAAATTAAAGCCATAAAGGGAAAACAAAGCCGGGGACAAATTGTGCTCAAAAACTCAAGCAACAAAATAATTACTTGCCTAAAGGAAATTTCTGACATATTGGTGGACCAATATGCCTTGAATAACAACTTAGTCTCATGATCCAATATTTGATGAACATAGAAACATCTGTGAACAAATTCCTATCTCATTTTCATTTGATACAGAGCATGATTACAATCGTCCTCTCACTATGGTAGAGCTCAAAAGAGCAATAATCAGCTCTAAAACTAAAGCACCCGGACCAGATACAATATCTCTAGAATTCATTAAACATATGAATGAAGACCAGACAAAATACATACTAAATTACTTTAATAGAGTTTGGGTCTCAGAAATCCCAGAGCAGTGGAAGGAGGCCATAATACGTCCGATCCTTAAACCAGGAAAAGTGCCAACAGACCCAAGAGCATACCGACCAGTAGCACTCACAAATGTACTGTGCAAGCTTTATGAGAAAATAATAAACTGGAGACTTCTAAAATATATAGAACAAAACAAATGCTTGAACAAGAATCAGAGTGGATTCAGAGCGGGGCGTTGCACTCTGGATGGACTCACGCGTATTGAAAACTCCATTCAGCAATAACCCTGCAGGACTTTTGTGTTGTAATATTTGTTGATATAAAACAGGCCTTCGACACTGTTTGGCATTATGGTCTATTGCAAAAGCTACAGATTTTAGGACTTGAAGGTAACCTACCTCAAACCATAATGTCTTTCATCAAGGAGCAAAGAATAAGAGTCAGAATCAATGACACCCTATCCAAGCAGTGTTTCCTAAGGTCGGGTGTTCCACAGGGATCGGTGATTAGCCCAACATTGTTCAACATCATGTTAAATGATATTTTCCAAGACTGTAACCCTCTACTACAGACATCCCTCTATGCTGACGATGGTGCTGTTTGGGTTACTTGCTCTAACTTGACTGAAGCACTTTGCATGCTGCAAGATGCCTTAGATGCTATTCTTGTTTGGTCCCAAACCTGGGGGTTTCAAATCTCTCCAGAGAAAACCAAATGTATGATTTTCACTCACAAAAAAACTAAGCCCCCTTTCCACTTGAAATATCAGAATGTAAACTTGGAATTTGTCACCAAGTATAAATTTCTTGGTCTACTTCTTGATGCCCAACTTCGGTGGGGTCCACACATAAAAGAAGTAACCCAGAAATGTCATAAAGACCTAAGACTTCTTCGCATCCTCTCAAATATGAAATGGTCAGCCAATTTTGACATATTAATGAAAATCTACACTTCCATAATTTTGCCAAAGTTATCATATGGATGTTTTCTCTTTGACACTGCTTGTAAATCTCATTTGCTGTCTTTAGACAGAATCCAATATGCAGCACTGCGCTTTATTCTTGGTGCAATGCAATGTATCAAGGTAACTCATCTAGAAATAGAGGCAAACTTGATGCCACTGATGTACTTGAGGAAAAAACAGCTGTCAGTATGCTCTCAGAGCACTTAGTGTCCCTGGTCACCCAGTTGCAATGCTAATCCAAGATTATTACTCCTTCCATGTCTTTGAACATAACCCAAACCCTCTTCCAGTAACAGGCCGGATATTCCACTTGCTACAAGAATTGGGCATTAAATCAAACTGCATTGGACCTACCCAGGCCTCTGACAAATATGAAACTTTTGATATGAAATGCTTTTCCCATCTAAAAACATACCTAAAGGATGCAGTAGGCAAAAATCAGTGGAAAGCTCTATTTAAACATACTCAAGCACAGTATACTACACGACAGGAAATATATACAGATGGCTCTAAACACGACCACAGAGTTGGAGTTGGCATTTGGTCGAGTGAATCCAATATCATGGCAAGACTTCCAGGTAGGGCCTCCATTTTCACAGCAGAACTCATGGCTATTTTATATGCCATAAAATACATTGAAAAGATAGCAGGAAATTTTGTCTTGTTCACTGACTCATACAGTGCTATTCAGGCCCTCAACCAAATGCTTCCCTCCAACCACTACCTGATACCTAAAATCAAGAGGAGGTATGAAGGTCTACCCCCAATGAAATTAATCATTGAGTGGGTTCCCAGCCACATGGGTATCATGGGAAATGAAAAAGCAGATCAACTGGCAAAAGCAGCATGTAACCTGGAAACAATCTGTTCACCCCATCTTCCACACCTTAATCTCATACCTCATGTCAGGCAACATTTCAGACAAAAATGGCAAGATGCATGGGACTCGAGCATTAGCCAATACCATACAGTCAAATCTAAACTGGAGCCAACGGTAAATTCCTCTGTATCGCGCAAAAAGCAAGTGGTTTTGACGCGATGCAGACTACTTACCACTAAACTTACTCATAATTATCTTTATACAAGAGATCCACAGCCCTTGTGTCATCAATGCCAATGTGTGCTCAGTGTTGGACACATTGTGATTGACTGCCCTGCATACGCTGCACAAAGAATTAATTTAAAGAACTATGCATGTGCAAATAAATTTCAATTCAACTTGGAAAATATTCTGAGTGGCTTCGTTAATCATGAACTGATAATGAACTTTTTGGACAAACTTGACATCATCAATCAAATATAAAATGCTCCACGTCCTAAAAGCTTATTTATCAGGTACTCCTACCTGTAATTGGTGATGTGCCTGAATTCACACAAGTATTCACCTCCTCAAAAAGTCCTCATAGCGGATGACTGGAACAAGTGTTATGTAGTTCTGTTGCATAAGGGTGGACATAAGAGTAGGAAAGAACTTAAAAATTACAGACCAAATGCACTGGGTGACACTGTATGTAAGATATTTTGTGGTATTTTGAATGAGAGAATGAAAAATTTAGTTGAGGAATTAGGAGTCCTAGGTGAAGAACAGAATGGTTTTAGGCAAGATAGACGTGGGGAAGATAATCTGTTTGTAGTGAGTGAAATAATTGAGCGAATGAGGAAGGATGATAAGCAGGTGTATTTAGCATTCCTGGATATTGAAAAAGCGTATGACAGAGTGGATCGGGTTAGGCTCTTTGAAGTTTTGAGAAATGTTGGGTTTAGCAGAAAAATAGTAAAAATTGTACAAAGTCTGTATGAGAACACAAGCGCTATATACAGGTGAGGAGTGAGGCAAGTGAGGAGTGTTAGAGGAGTGAGACAGGGCTGTACTCTGTCTCCCCTGTTGTTTGGATTGTACACAGAAGAATTAGCAGTTGGACTGAGAAGGAGTGGCTTAGGACTGAAAGTTGGTAATGAGAGACTGAGCTGTTTGTTGTATGCTGATGATGTGGTTGTGGTTAGTGAATGTAGACATGAACTGCAAAGGATGCTTGACATTGTGAACGGATATAGTACAGATTTCAAGATGAACTTTGGTGCCGACAAAAGCAAGGTTATGGTTATAAATAGTGATGAGACTGATAGAGACAGACTGTGGAATATTGGAGAAATCAGAATAGGTAGAACAAAAGAATACAAATATCTAGGTTGTATGATAAGTGAAGATGGATGCACTAGAACTAAGGGTGAGAAAGTGGCAAAAGCTATGCAGTGGAGTGGACTATTAAGTAACGTGGCCAGACCAGATACAGAGCAAACAAGTATGAATGTGTTAGAGGAATGTGGAAGTATGTTGCTGTACCTAGTGTCATGTATGGTATGAGTGCTCTTGCTTGGAATGGAAGTGATCTTGAAAAGCTGGATGTAATACAAAATAAGGTAGGACGGTTAGCATTGGGTGCTCCGAAATGGACAGCTACAGAAGCCATTAGAGGTGACCTTGGGTGGAGCCTATTTTCAGAAAGAATGATGAAAGCGGTGCTGAATTATAAGGTGAGTAGTTAAAGAATTCAGAATTGCAGATGGGTAAAGCGAATTTTTGAATGGAATCTGAGTGTAAGCTATTGGGAGAAAGTGTGTTGGGGGCATGCAAGGAAGCTTAGTATGCAAAAGATTATTCATGTTAGAATTGGGAGACCTGTGGATGACTGGAGTTTAATAAATCCTGGAGGTGTAGGGCCTGAGTGGGACTGCAAGAGGTGGAAGAAAGAGATTGAGAGGCAAACAAAAGAGTATGGATTGAATAAGTGGAGGCTTAGCATGATGTGGAAGCCTACACTTGACTGGTATATGAAAAAAGAAGCACCTAAGTTTGAGATGTTTTATGATGGTAGTTTTGAAAGTCAACTCTTGTTTGCTGTGAGATGTAAGTCATTGAGTGTGAACAGACGTACATGGAGGTGGAATGAGAATAATAACAGATTATGTCGGCAGTGTAGTAGTGGAGTAGAGGAAACAATTGAGCATTTTGTGCTGGAATGTAGTAAGTATGAGCAAGAGAGAGAAAGTTTTATGAATGTGGTGCTTGAGCAGTAGGGAGAGAATGAGTGGTATGCCAGATGTTCTGAAGATGATTGCAGTATGAGCTGTCTTGCTGGATTGGATCAGGAGTGTAATTTGAGTATCATAGAAGCTATGAAAATGTTTCTTGTGCGTGCCTGGAGTAAGAGACAGTGACTGGAATGAACCAGTCAGGTGGAATGGTCAGTAATGACCCAATATACCTGGGGATGGTGTTTTGACACACTGGCTATTCCAGTGACGCCATCCAATGGCAGCTTGTGACAAGGATTGGTAGATCCTGAGTAGTTTAGTGGACAAGTCTGGTACCAGGCGCTGAACTCTTTGTGTGAAAATTGTGGATGGAATTGTAGGCCGTTACAAAGGCCCCGACGCTGTCGGCCCTCATGTTCAAGTTCAGCGCAATCATGCTATTTGCCGATTGATGCCGACGCACCCGTGGCTGAAGTGCGGAGATAGGTGAGCCGCCTGTAATCTTCCTATATCAAAAAACTTGCCCGATTATTGTTCATAATTTCAGATTCATCTTCAACCGTGGTGGACAGTGGTCACCGTGGCCGAGTAGTTCAGAACGCGCACTTAGAAGGTCTATTAGTATTTAGTACGCCTCGTAAGGTTTACCTGTTTGAACGCCTCGTAAGGTCTACCTGTTTGTACGCCTCAGATAGTTTTGTCTATTAATACGCCTTGTATGGTTTACCTACCTATTTGTACACCTCGGACAGTTTGTCTATTAGTACACCTCGTATAATTTGTCTATTAGTACACCTCGTATGGTTTGCCTATTAGTAGACCACATATAGTCTGTCTGTTAGTATTCCTTGTATTGTTGTATAATATTTTTGTCTAATGATGTCTTACATTAAGAAATTTTTAAAATCCAATATGTGTCATGTATCTTATGTACCAACCTATTATGGAAATAAACATTTTTTCTTTTTTTTTCTTTTTCTTTCATGGAAAAGTGTTGGTGGTTCGAATCCCAGCAGTGCCGCCTCGTGATTTCACCCCGTTGAGAAAAAAGAAAACTTAAGCACAATTCCTAGTAATTGTGTAGCATTGGTCAGTAATCGATTTTCCACTTTTTGGTGCCTTGACATAGTTAATTAGATTGAAATAAACAAGTTTTCTTCTATGCACTCTCCGTCGTTACGCGTTGTAAATGAGTATTTTAAGAATTATAGCGGTAAATTAGTTACCGCAACTCAAGTGTTTGAAGCGGGAAGTAAATCATCGAGCGTGTCATATGGCAACATTGCCATAGACGCTTGCTTCTGACGCTTCAGAAGATCAAGCCTGTTCCCACTATCACAAAAGTTAACATACCGCTATAATTTGTTATTTTTGGGTGAGAATTTCTATTGTGTTATTAACTAAAAGATCCTAGAAGTGGGTTCAGGCTCCACGGGGTAAGCTAATAATAAATTACTAAGTATTCAAACGTACTCCAACAGCTCAATTGCGCAGAAAATAAAATCTACCGCGCTAACTTGTAAAATACTCATTTATGTAAAAAGTGTATAGAAGAATAGAATAGTAGTTTATTTTGATATTATTACCATGGTACAAGCAACAAAAATTTGAAAATCAATGAGTAGCTGTTTATTCGAGCGCATTCGTCATCAAAGACGAAACTAAACCTACCGCTATAACTCATAAAATACTCATTTATGATGGATATTACATAGAAGAAAACTTGTTTATTTTAATCTAATTAACTATGTTTAGGCATCGAAAACTTAAAAATCAATTACTGACCAATGCTACACATTTACCCGATTCGTCACTCAACTCAGGTGTCTAAAATGGATACCGGCTTGACCGATGGTAACCGTCATGCGTCCGGGCCTTAGTTGAGCTGTAAGGCATTTAAAAAAGCAATGTAAAAGATATGTATCAGGCTTGATCAACTGTGCGGTTAAGGATACGGTCTAGGTAAAAAAAGTCCGTCATTTATAGATGGATTTCTCTGAAATTTTCACAGTAGGTGTGAAATGATGCAAAGATCATTTATTATTTCAACAAAATTTTTGTATCTGCACTGGATTTTTTTTTATTTTCGAAAAATATGATAAAATAGGGTTTTTTTTAAAATCTATCTTCTTCTACAATTTTGAAGTTATAGAACCAGTACTTCTTTTTTAGATTGCTTAGATGTCTATATAACCACTCGCAATAGGGAATTTCGAAAACTTTTTTGTGGATTTTGGGAATTAGAAAAAAAATGAATTTATTTTCATTTTTTTTTTTTTGTCCTGTAATTTTCAAAATAATAAATGTATCAAAAAATGCTATTGCGCGAGGATACATCTTGCGAAGCCCTATCGAATGGTATATAAAGCATTCTTGTAGCTCTAAAATTGTGGAAGGAGTAGCATTTGAGAAACCAATTATCAAGTTGTATCAATATACAACAAAAGAGAATAGGTGTTATTAATGAAAGCAACCAATTTTTTTAATTTTTCATTTTTTTTTTGACCAAAATACGTTTTTTTTGTCAAGTCAACTCCTTAGTTTTATAGCTCTTTTCAAGCCCTTCGGATTGGTGTGCTTGCCATAGCTGTAGCTATGATACTGCAGCTTTCATTGAGCTATGAATGAAAGATGCGGTATCATAGATACGGCAGAACAGCTAAATTCTGAAATTGTCAAAAATTATAATAAAATATTTTCTCAGCGTTAGAATGTTTTGTTTGAATGATGGAAGCACCTTAAGTAGCCCATTAACAAACTATAATGCCATTCCCAATAATGAGGGGGGAGAGTTCAAGGTCACTCCACCCCCATCGCTTTCCCCCCCTCTGGTGGGCGCACTATTCGGAGTAGACGTAAACGGAAAGTACCAATGGAAGCGCAAGAAAATCCTCTATAAGATGCATATAAAAGCAGAAAATCAACACATATACTGAGTTCTACCTAGACGGTGTCCTTAAAGGACCAGCCCTTCCGTGAGGACGTCAAGGGCTCGAATCCCGGCGCTGGGTGGCGACTGCTCCGTTGGGTATAGGGGAAAAATTCAATGCACAATATCCCGCTCTCAGATTGCTTGTGACAGTGGTTGCGTAAAGAAGTGTGATCATTTTAGTAAATGTGAAGTGTTTGCCAAAATTGAAGAGTGGTGAGTGCGGTGGCTTTGATAATGAAGCCAGAACCAAGCACACCAGGAAAAATTAACGGAAGCTCTACTGCAGCTTGCCAAGGTGCTGGAAGAAAGAAGCAAAAAGCCAAATCCCTTCCACAGCTCCCCCACAATGAAAATATTGGAACGAAGCTTGATATAAGTGGAAGCGGAGAATGATATTTAATTCTGATGAAGAATCTCTACAATCTGCGCAGGCCCCAACTGTTGTAACTAACACTGAAAAAGAAAAACAGGATAAAACTCCGAACAAATCAGCAAGCTTGAACCTGAACAGTGACATTAATTTGGAAAATATCTCTGAGAAAACAAAGCAAATAATAATTCATTGTTCTTCTGGTTTGTCCAACCTAGCCAGGATAAACCCCATCAAAATAGGCCAAGCAGTAAACGTTCTCAGTGGACCAGTAGAAAAAATTGAGCACAAAAAATCTGGAAGTCTAATGATAATTAAAAGTCTAAAACCCCCAAGTAAGTGCTAACACTTCTGAAAGCTAAGTTCATCCATATCAACCAAGATAACATCTCAATTTCTGCATCTCTTGCTTGGACCAGTCAACTTTCATATGGCAGTATATGGGCCCCTGAATTCATGGAAGACATACTGGAGGACCTGCTCATGTACCTAAAACTGCTCAAAGTAGTAGCTATAAGAAAAATGCTTGCAGATCCAAATGAAGCTGATCTACCTCTCTACCTGCTCACATTCATGAGCCCAACCCCCTCAGAGAAAATAAAAATAGGATACATTAGCTTCAAAATTGATAAATTCATTTCCAGCCCTCCTATATGTGGTAAGTGCTGCAAGTATGGCCACTCATGGCACTGCAGAAATGTACCAGTACAAGCAGTACATGTGGGCACTGGTGGCAAAAAAGGCCATACCTACACAGAAGTTTCTCTATAGAAGCCATGCCAACGTGCCAAAACTGCAGGGGACCGAACTCAGCCATCTCCATACTATGCCTGCATTATATAGCAGAAAACAAAGCATGCTTACTTATTGCAAAGGAAAGCCTGAGCTTTACAGAAGCTAGAGCAAGAGTAGGAACAGCAAACAATGCTCCTAGAGAATTTAATATACCCAACCCTGTCACAACTGCAGTAAAGGTAGAAAATGACAATCATCTCCAGCACAGCTACAACAGCGCATTGCAAACACAGTTTCCACTTTTACCAAGAAGCAAAATGTGCCCAACTCTAACCTGAACTAACAACTCAACTCTCTTGAATGATTCTCCCTCCTTAAGAATCAGCTTGGATCACCCAAGCTCAAAAGACCTGCTTCAGCAAGGAGAGCCTCTCAGAATGCATCTCTCTCTTGCTACCCATGCCCACTCTGGCAGAACTACACAACCAACCAGCTCACTACAGTGATGGTACAACTACATCACAGATCACTTCATCCCTGTGCCCAAGTAAATGTGTAGTCTGCTCTGAGGTAAGAAGTGCCACCAGTACAAGATCAACAAAAAATTTAACCCCATCAAATAGGGAAATAATCATGTACTTTACAAAACTATTACCAATATTAATGAAACTATGCATGGCCACTCAACTTACTGAAAAATAGAATGCTTTATAGAAATTGGACAAACACTAAATATTGAAGCACTCATGAATGAAATTATACAGAATTTGAGTCTGTCCTCTGCAAATACCTCACAATTGTGTCAAAATTTTACACTGGAATATCAGAAGCTATAAAACTAGAGTGCTATTTCTGAAAACCCTCCTAAGTGAATGCCAAGCAGCTGTGATATGTTTGCAGGAAACTTTTCTGAAGCCCAACATGGAGGCCAAGCTCTCTGGGTATGAAATCCTAGCAGTACGTAGAGACAGAGCTATCCAAAGTGGAGGAGGTGTAACTGTCCATACAAACATACCACATAACCCAATACATCTCCAAACCCCTCTATAGGAATGTGCCACTCAAATCTACCTACTTAGTCTTTGTGTTACCATCTGCAACATTTACATGCCTCCCAACCTATTAAACATCATCCTTATAGCAAAACTATTCCTGCTGGTAAGTAAGCTCCTAAAGCCATAGTTAATCTGTACTGATGCTAAAGCCTACCACTCTTCATGGGGCTCATCTCTGAAGGATACAAGAAGCTCCTTCTTCAATCAATGGTTAGAGGCTTCAAAACTATGTCTACTTAATAATGGTGAACCTACATTCCTGACCAGCAGTGGGAGCTTCAGCCACATGGATCTATCAATCATCCCACCATCTATTGCACCTAAGTTTCACTGGTACCCAATGCCTCACCCATACACCAGTGACCATTTCCCAATCCTAATAAGCATATCAGTAGAATGGGACGCTGACAGGATACTCTTCTGGAAAATAAAATCAGCAGACTGGGAATCATTCAGGAAGGCTATCCACATCCCTACAATGTTCAGTACCCCTAATAATGCCTGCTTCTCAATAGTTGACACTCTTATAATCAGGGTGCGTACAGGCATGGAGAAGCATGGAAAGTAGTTGAATTTCGAAAATAAAATTCAAGGCCTCGAAAGTAGTGGAATTTTAAAAATGGTCATTGAAAGTCATGAAATTTTAGGATTTTCGTGAAAAGAAAATTTTACTGTTGAAAATTTTCGTTCCGTTTGGTCCGCGTTGAGCGAGGCGTTGTCAGTAACCTTCGAGTGTTACTTGGGCTCTGATTGGTTGATACAGCTACGTCTTTAGTGTCCGCGATTTTGATTGGTTCTCAGGCGTCACGTGAAACCAAACGCGCTCAGTGTGACTGAAGACACGCGCTCGCTCGGACCATTGTTGACCTGTCGCCACTGTTGAACATTTTCGAGCTGAGTTTTTATCATCGGTCTTGACCATCCCGTGTGTGTGTGACTAGAGTTACGGTGCCGAGACTGAGCTGAGGAATTATCGTCATGCCAGGCAGTTGTTCTTTCAACAACTTGTGGTTGCGAGACAAAGACTTTCAACAATGGATAGCACCGCATCCCAAACTGAAAACAATGGCGGTTTGCACCGCGTGCGAGTCGGAGTTCGACATCGCCAACAATGGAATAGCGGCGGTGAGGAGTCATGCAAAAGGAACAAAGCATGCCAAGAACGTGAAAGCTCAGACGACGAGACTTGCCAACCCGAAGATCGGGGATTTTTTCGTGACTTCCCAACCATCGACCGATCCTCCGACGCCTGCTGAGGGCAGTTCGGAGGCTCAGACTGAGAGCAGTGAGACCGTGCCAGCAGTACCAGAGTCTGCTAGTACCTCTACTTAATCGCCATCAGTCAAAACTTGCACCTGTCAGTGCTGTCGTGTTGAAATGTTCGTGTTGCTGAGAGGGGTTTGGAACTGTGGCCACATCTGAAGGAGTTTGTCCAGGCTGTCAAGTCTGGTAACATTCCACAGCCGAAAGGGAAGTCGTACAAGACAATTGAAGGACTCTCACTGGACCCCCTCTTCGAGGCCAAGGTGCAAGCGTTCCTGTCAGTTGCGAAGATCTTGAACCCCTTTCTCAAAAAGTTTCAAGGAGACGTGCCACTCCTGCCTTTCATGTGCAATGACATCATCAAGATTTTGAAGGTTCTGTTGGAGAGGTGTGTGAAAGCAGAGGTGCTGGAAAAACTGACCACACCAGCTAAGTATGCTGCCCTTGACTTCAATGACAAGACCATCTACCTGCAAAATAGCAAGATTGACCCTGGCTTTGTTGCTGCAAGTATTTTGAAAGATCAGATGGCTGCAAAGAAAGTGAATGAGAGGCTTGCTTTCTCCTTCAGGGATGATGTGAAGAATTTCCTTGTTGCTGTCATCAAGAAGATTGTTGAGAAGTCACCTTTGAAGTTCGGGTTGGCCCGAAACATGGGCTGGCTGGTGCCAAGTGTCTTTGTGGATCGCACAAAGAGAGAGAAGACCAAGTCCATGCTGAAAAACTGTCTGCAGCTGCTCAGCGATGCTAAGAGGCTACCACAGGGTGACATCGATGAGGTGATAACCCAGTTTTCAGAGTTCTTTGATGAGGCACAGAGGAAGATCAGCACTTTCAACAGTTTTCAGCAAGACACTGATTGGCTAGATGTCTTCTGGAGCAGCCAGCTGGCCACATCCTCCCTCAAGAAACTGTGGCTGGTTGTGAAGATGCTACTGGTCCTGTCACATGGCCAGGCTTCAGTGGAAAGGGGCTTTTCTGTGAGCAAGCAGCTCATGGAAGTCAACATGGGTGAGAACACCATCGTGGCGCAGAGAGTGGTCATGGACCACATCAAACATGTAGGAGGTATCTCCAAGGTTGACATTTCCAAGAAACTCCTCTTTTCAGCTTCACAGGGCAGACAGCGCTATCAACACTACCTGGATCAAAAGAAGGAAGAGGCAGAGAAGCAGAAGAAGGGAGAGAAGAGGAAGAGAAAACTGGATGAAGTGGAGAACCTGAAGACAAAACGGAAGAGGATGGAGGAGAGTCTGCAAGCGCTGGTGGAGGATGCTGACAGCTTTGCACGGAAGGCAGAGGACAAGAATGATTTGCGCCTACTGGCAAAGTCAAATGCATTGAGGAAATCAGCCAAAGACAAGCAAGAACAACTCAAGGGGCTGAATGCGGAAATTAATGACAAACTTAATGCACTGGCAAATGCATAGCAGATGCTCTTGAACTGTCCAGCATGACTGTTTGGTGTTGTGATGATCATTTACACATTTATGAAAACAAGACCTGCAAGTAATGATGAATGTTCTGTGAAGTTTATGACTGAAATACATTTATTGTGCTGCAATTTAACTTTGTGTGACATTATTTTGGGCAGAGAGAGGTAGTGAAAATGTGATTTGGTTGGCATAAAAAGTCATGAAAAAGTAGTGGAATTTTGAACCTCAGAGCCTGTACGCACCCTGTATAATGCCTGCTCCTCAGTAGTAGACACTTACTATCAGAGAAAGTTTCCTCACAGGACATTCCTATGCTGTGGTATTCCTGGACATATCCAGGGCCTTTGACAGTGTCTGGCACCAAGGCTTACTATACAAACTGAGAGAAGCAGGCTTGGCTTGTCTGGAAACATGGCTGCATTTATAGAAGATTTCATCGAAGATATGAAAACTACTGTGAGAATCAGCAATAAATCCTCCAATCAAAAGCCAGTGAAATATGGTCTACCTCAAGGATCCATGCTCTTCCCTTTCTCATTACAATTTGCATAAATGATTTATTCACCAACTACCAGGCAGGCTTCTCACACTCTATGTACGCAGATGACATTGCTATATGGACAAGGCAGCCAACATTACACAATTCCCATGCAGAACTGCAAGAGGTCATGTCCAGCATAGACAGATGGTCCCAAAAGTAGGGATTAAACTTCCTTTCAGTCTAAATCACAAGAAATGCTTTTTTCTAAAAAGAAAACACAGTTTGATCAGCCATTGATTCTAGCAAACCAGCCAATCCAAACTGTGGTAAAAACAAAATTCTTGGGAATGATTTTTGACCATCCCCTAAACTGGTCCCATCACATCACCTACCTTTCAAACCGTTGCCAGAAAGATTTACGTATAATAAAAATTCTTGCAGCACATAAGTGAAATGCAGATTATACAACTCTGCCAATTCTATACAGCAACTATCTTATCAAAAACAGACTATGGTTGCTTTTTATATGATACTGCAGCAATAACAAAGTTAAAAAAAAAACAATCAAATACAGTATGCTGCTGCCAGACTAATGATTGGTGCATTCAAATGCACCCCTACCTATAAACTTGAAGTAGAAGCCAATTTATGCCCCCTTAACATCCAACGCAGAATGAAACTGGTATCTTAAGCATTTAGAACGCTGAGCATTAAGAAGCATCCAATTCGACAGATGCTAAATTACCACCCATACTCATTGTACAACAGCCTACCTCTCCCTCTCCCAGTGGCAGGACAACTTTTGGAGGAATTCAAGAAAAAACATTTAAACTACAAAGATATTCCCACAGTCTCCATGTCTCTGCACTACAAGAAACCAGCACTGCCAATAAAGCAAAGGCTGAGGACCTGCAACAAAAATCAAATGAACAAAGGCAGATTGTGTTTGAGGATCTGGTGGTGTCTTTCTATGACAACTGCAATCAAATATATGCGGATGGGTCAGTGAACAGTGGTGCTGGCAGCTGTGGTGTCAACTCTTGTAATTTCCAACTGAAAGCAAGGCGTCCAGAACATTCCATCATCTTAGCATCAGAATTATATGCCATTTACATTGCATTACAATATATATCCGAGCAACCAAAAAAGCATATCTTCACAGACTCCTGAAGTGCTTGCCAAGCCTTGACCACGCAGCAAAGCAAATCTCACTACTCGATTCAGTGGATAGTAGACTTGATTGTACAATTCTCTCCAGGCTCAATAGCAATTGAATGGGTCCCAAGCCACTGTGGCATCAAAGGGAATGAAGCTGCACAGGGGTTGGCAAGACAAGCACTCAACCTATGGCTCAGAGTTGACATTCCCCTAAGCACCAAGGATTTCCTGGAAAAAATCCAGCTCTTCTACAGGAGAGAGTGGGAAAAATATTGGACAAAGCTCCCTCCACATCTAAGCTGCTTCAAGCCTTGTATTGGCAGCACAATGCCACTGAATCTCTCAAGTTCTCAACAAGTTGCAGTTACAAGGATTTGGGTGGAGGTATGCCTGCTGAGCCATGGGTATTTTTAAACGAAATTTTCTCCCTCTACATGCAGTAGATGCTATCAAACGGAGGATCTGGGGCACTAGTTTATAAAGTGTCCAGCATATGCAGCCGAAAAAAGCTGCCTAATAGAAGCATGCTACACAGAAGGTCTGCCAGTCACCTGGAAAACCATTATAAACCCTAAGTTTCCACCATAAGCAATTGCAACTTTCTTGGCAACCACGGGCAAAATGCCCTGCATTTGAGCTGCTGAAACCGTAGCGGTCAAAGGCGCTTGGGCCTCTACTGGTGGGACGCCATATTTCAACAAGTAACAGGTAAGTAATACCGCACTCTACTCAAGTGTCTGAAATGGGGACCGGTCTTGACCGAGGGAAACCGTCAGGATGTCCTAGTGTTAGTTATAAGGCATTTGAAAAACCAATGTACAAGGTGATATTTATCAGGCTTGAATTTGAAGTAAAGCATCTTTAGATGCTGATCTAGCCTCTTACTACTTAAAACCCTTACTGCTCCTGCTCCAACCCATATCTTGACTATTTTGCTCCTCCACTTGCCTTCTTGCTGATTACTGAAAGGGCTTCACCCATTGATGAACCATTTTCTGTCTTAAAACTCAACTCATGTCTTGATAATCTTAAGAACACTAGTGCTAGTCTTGAAAAAATGACAATATCCATAATACACATTTGTCACATCTTCCAAGAAGCTATAAGCTTTTGGTTCTAGATATTTTCAATCCAAGCTACAAACGCTATCTGAATACTGAAAGATTTCTCCCATCATTCATAGTATTTGGTAACCTGAAAAGTTATCCAATGGCAATAAAATAACATCAATTATACACATTTCAGTGACTCCTACATTTTGAAGCAAATAAACTATTCTTCATAAACAGATTTGATTTTTTTAAGAACTGAATATATTCATGGAAAAATTCAACCATTATCACATATGATCAAAAAAATTTTGGAAATTTTTTCCAATTTATGTCTTCCAATCCCAAAATTACATTCTGTTCCTATACCAAAGCCAAATAAGTGGCTGACGTTGAATTCCTTTTGCCCTATATCTTTTCTTTCCTATGTTGGCTAATAACTATAATCCATGATAACAAGCACCTAATTTATGTGCTTAAAAACAAGCAAAACCTTCCA
The DNA here is from genome assembly GCA_030386875.1 of Morinoia aosen. Lineage (NCBI taxonomy): Eukaryota > Metazoa > Arthropoda > Malacostraca > Amphipoda > Talitridae > Morinoia > Morinoia aosen. Next base: position 49,640,583 of record CM059575.1, read on the forward strand.
AAATGCTCAGGATTGCTTTAGATCTGGATGTCAACTGCTGATCAGGTTGCTTGACTTAAGAAAGCTGTATGCCTGGCTTTGGGAACAAAGTACATTGTTCTGACAGCTTTCTGTAATATGACTAGTACATTTGATATGCTATGACATAATGGACTCCTGTACAAACTCTGCATGAGTGGAGTGGGGGTGAGCTGCTATGCTGGTTGCAGTCAACATTCTTGTACATCATTCAAGGTGTTCTTTTGAAGGAGAGTATACTTCCTTAAAGAATATAAGCTCTGGTATTCCCCAAGGGGCCATTCTCTCCCCTTTTTTTAAATGTGATGCTGAGAGATTTCCCTATAGAAATGAGGATACAGATAGAATATGCTGATAGAATATGCTGATGAAATTTCATCCTCAGCCACTCACTCTGATATCAACATTGCAACTGCCAGACTCCAAGCTAAATTGAACTCCCATAAATAGGCCGAGCACCAGGGGGCCTCAAGTTGAATCTCTAAAAAACCAAATGTATGTATTTCATTTGCATAATATTGCAACCATTCTGTTAAAGATCAATAGCCAAGAATAAGAGTATGTACAACAGTTCCTATATCTTGGAGTGGTCATGGATACCCCCATCTTGGTTGGGGACTGCACATCAGTAATCTATATGTTTATTGCCTATCTATTGCAGTCAGTATCCAACAGGCATTGGGATGCAGCTCGAGAAATGCAGCTTAAAATTTACTCACTTTTGATTTATAACAAACCTGATTTTGCTGCCCCAGTTTATGGCAAGGCAGCCCACTCAAATCTAGCAAAATTGAACCCTATTCAAAATTTTAGCTTGTGAATTGCAACTGGCTGTAGGAAAACTTTGTATCCTCTCTAAAAGTGGAAGCAAATGTGCCACCTCTGCATTGAGAACAAATTACCTGCTCGTATTGCTGAATGTTGCAGCTACTATCAATCCTGGAGTATTGCAGAGAATGCAAGCTCTTAAGGACACCGTCTGGGTAGAAATCGAGATAAGTGTTGATTTTCTGTTTTTATATGCATCTTATAGAGGATTTTCTTGCGCTTCCATTGGTACTTTCCGTTTACTTTCTGCCCACCAGAGGGGGGGAAAGCAATGGGGGTGGCGTGACCTTGACCCCTCCCCCCCTCATTATTGGGAGTCAATTGAGCGTGTTTCTCTGCGGTAATGGCAATAGAGTTCGTTCATGAGCTACTCAAAGTGTTTTCATTATTCAAACGAATCATTCTAACGCTGAATAAATATTTTTTATAAGATTTTGACAATTTCAGAATTTAGCTGTTCTGCCGTATCTATGATACCGCAGCTTTCATTCATAGCTCGATGACAGCTGCAGTATCATAGCTACAGCTATGGCGAGCACACCAATCCAAAGGGCTTGAAAAGAGCTACAAAACAGAGGAGTTGTCTTAAAAAAAAACGTATTTTGGTTGAAAAAAATGACAAAATCAAAAAAGTGGTTATTTTGAAGAATTACATGTATTGTCTTTTGTTGTATATTTTTTCCCAGAGTTACAGAGCTACAGCAATGTAAATTATGTCAATCGAAAGGGCTTGAAAAGAGCTACAAACGCTCAAGAGTTCATTGTAGAAAATCCTGTAGTTCAAAAGATAAAAAGAATAACAATTTTATTGTGAAAAAACACGTTTTTCTGGAAACTTGATAATTGGTTTCTCAAATGCTACTTCTTCCACAATTTGAGAGCTACAAGAATGGTTTATACACCATTCGATAGGGCTTAGCAAGGTGTATCCATAAATGGATACATTTTTTGATAAATCAATTATTTTGAAAATTACATGACATTAAAATGAAAAAAGGTTACATATTTGAGAAAAAATATTCCCAAAATCCACAAAAAAAGTTATCAAAATTCGTAGCCCCTTATGGTTAAATAGACATATAAGCAATCTAAAAACGAAGTTTTGGTTCTCTAACTTTGAAATTGTAGAAGAAGATAGATTTTAAAGAACCCTATTTTATCATATTTAAAAAAAAAAAATTCAGTGCAGATACAAGAATTTTGACGAAGTAACAAATGATCTTTCCATCATTTCACACCTACTGTGAAAATTTCAGAGAAATCCATCCATAAATAACGGACTTTTCTCCTACCCAGACGGTGTCCTTAATCTATTGACCAATCGTGCATTCTCAAACTTTCACTCCTTTGATACCTATATCCAGTCAATTTCGGCAAGATTACATCTCCCTATCACCCATCATATTGCTTTGCCACTGGTCTTCCCTTTTCCACCATTGTACAATATTGATGATTGCATCCTCATTGAATTTTTACCAACATCTGAATCATCTTTAATCTCTGCATCTGTTTGACAAATCTTCCAACACCTGCAACAAACAAATGTGCACAATTTCTAGTGCTGTATATACTGATGGCTCTCGTGTAACAGGGAAAACTGTTGCAGAGTATGATAATTGGCAAAATGGTTACTTTTTCCATAGAAACACAGATAGATGCACGTTGTATTTACGATTGACATTTGTTGCCCCAGAGCATCCTTCAAGTCTGAAAATGCGTTGTGCTTCAGCCCCATATGCCCAGTGGCCTGTCTGATACCTCACATGAGTTTCAGATTGAGCTGAAGAGACAGGGAATCTTTTCTTTTTGTGAGCTGACTTTTCAGAACTTCAATTGTAGATGGATAATTATTGTGTGCACCTTACTGAACCTGTCTTCAGTCATGGGAATGGTGTGGTCATGGGGGAGGTATTATCCACCAAATGTAGGTTGGACTGTATTTCAAGCCATCTATCTGCTCATGCCTTACAGGCACCTCTCAAAGACCGGGCTACTGGGTGCTCCAATGCATCCTAACACTGTTACTTTGATCCAAGAAAAGTAATAAATTAGGCCAATCCATTGCTCAATTTCTTTGCAATCAGTATTGCGAACTTTTTTTTCAGCTGAGTTTAAGTTGCTTTGGTTCACAAGGAGATTCAAGAAATAATCAGACAAAAATTCTTTTTCATAGGCAATTGGACTGGAGAGACTGAGATCCTCGTAGCTTTCACCAGTACTGAATGCTGGAGCTTGTGTTAAATCAGCCAAATCACTCAGAACTTTGAATTGGTTGTCTTCCTTTCCAGAGCTTGCTGGTCTCTAGAATCAGTTGAAATAGTATTATTATTAATTTCTATGACAACGGGATTGCCACCAAGTTCAGTTTTTTCACCGAAAGGAATCTCTAACAATGTTTTTGGGCTCTGCCACTGCGTCTGAAATAAAGAAAAGCAGTGAGATAATTATATAAAAAGCTACAAAATAATGATATTACAGAAATTTACCAAATGTATCCATATTTTTGTAACCTATGATTTTACTTTACCACAAAAATGAATTTCGTCCGGAATATATGTAGGGTCTACAACACTATTACCACTGACGTATTCTTCTTCCATATCGCTGTCGGCAGCAGTTAAAAATGGATTAATGATACCACTGAGATGATTAGATCTCTTACTGTAAAACAGATTTGTTGCTGTTCTTGTAAATTAAGAAAAAATATGAATGAATTATAACTTTTTGGCTGACAATAGCCAAACTGAACTATTTCGTACAGCCCTCAACAGAAAAGCCATAATCCTAACTGAACGAATTAGTTCACTGAACTTAACCTGGTTTAGTAAACATGCATTATGACATATGGACAAAAACATCATTCCATGCCGTTATTGAAGGAAGATCTATATTCATTGTCAATATTTTTTATTTCAGTGCTATACACCTTTTTATGATCCATTAGTGTAATGAAGTGAAGTGTCATGGAAGTTTACAATACCGACCGCACCTAGCAACAAGCAGCACCGCACTGACTATTTCTCACGCATAATTACCATCTTGCAACATTCGGCATGCTGATCGGAGCTATACGAATGCGTCTAGTTAGGCCATGAAACAACTAGCATAAAATATCTCTCGCATTACTTTCATATATTCCACTGCACGAATTCGTTTACGTAGGCCGTCAAGGGTCATAGCCATTCTTGGATATTTAGCAGACTGTGGTAAAATCCATACTTTGTAGATCTAATCCTAGTTACCATCTTGAGAGCCTATGTTGAGCAAATCTAACGATTGTGGGCATGCTAATGCCAGCGTTCACTGCTATCTTCCTTCTGTACCGTTGAGTATGCTTCATTGTAGCAAAGTGGTGTTGTACTGCGTGCACCGTTGTTCTGGGATCTGTGCACTAATCATTGCACAAGATAGGTTGCCACTTAACCCTCCATGACCTAAACCCATCTTTACTCTTTCAAGGAATTGCCCACGGGAGTTCCATATAAATAAATCTAATTAAGGATACCGTCCGAAGCCCCTGCCAGGCCCCTGTTGGTCCGGTGAGCTTTTTTCATGTTATTGTTGGAAAAGAACCCTTAGGTGGTGGACTAATCGGTCCTAAAATTTTATGGCGCTACGGACAATAAAATTTTGAATTTTCGACCTGATTTTGACCCCATATAAACAGAAAAAACAGATGGAAATGGATAGTTTCCCAATATACTTTTGTTGGAAATGTTCCATAGATTCTAAAACTGTCTGGTTTTGTTCTAGCAGCAAAACTCAATGAGTTGATACATTTCGAAATATCCATGAAAATGAACTCAAGAACCAGTATGCCAAATTTTTTTAAAAACCAAGGCCTGAATCAAAAAATTGAATAGAAGAAATTGTGTTTCTTTTTAAAAGTTACATATTATAGTCAAATTTCATAAGAATCAGACTGAAAATGAAGAATTTCATAATTTTCATTTATATAAAAAAAATTTTATTTATATTTATTTGAAAATCACAATTCACAGTGTGAATATGAAGTTATGCATGGAAATTATCAAAATAAAAAATTAAAACTGCATTGAGTTACATAAATTGTCCATTATATTACTCTTCAACAAAAATTCTGTTATGGTTTATGCCCAAAACATATACCTTTCAACATTCAAACTGTATCAACTCATTGAGTTTTGATGCTAGAACAAAACTTGAAACATTTCTAACCAAGTTATAATTTGGACTCTCCCAAATCTTACAAAACAAAAAAGTTATATGGCTCCAAACCCAAAAATATTTGTTTGTGATGTTATAGTAAAGTATCGCTTATCACAGAAATTTTTATCAAAATGGTAAAATTTTAAATTATAACTTTGTTAGAAATGCTTCAAGGATTCTAAAACTGTCTTTGGTTTTGTTCTAGCATCAAAATTCAATAAGTTGATACGTCTTGAAATTTACATAAAAATGCATCAAAAAGCTAATTTTTCGTAAAAAAATAAAGCCTAAATCGAAAAAAATACACGAGTAAAAAAGGTTTACTTAAAAAAAAAACATATAGTGGCCAATATTCAAGCGAATTGGACAAAAAAAGGTCAAAATCCCGGACGGTATCCTTAAGGGCATTTAAATTTTATCTTCCTGATATTGGCTGCTGAAGCTCCAGGCTGTGCAGTCTTGACTAGACCTTCCCTTAATTTAGGATACTTATTTGGGGCTAGTTGTAGGATATACTGTAGACAGAAATAATGAGTTCAATCAAAACAAATTTGTGTATGCAAATATTTTTTGCTGCATAATGTATGAAATTTTTGAGCACCTTTGGCTTGGAAACTGCATTAAAGTATTCAGTTTTGCCTCCAGATACTGCGCAGCACAAAAAACAAACCTCCCCTCTGGCATAGAGCTTCTTGGACTTCAAAACTCAAATAATCTCCAATATGAGAACAAAAATTTCAGGTGGGAGACTTGAAGCTCTATTGAACAAGTTGCAAAAAATTAAACAGACAAGTTGCAAAAGAGGAATTTATAACAAACAGAATAGCATAATAGAGTTGATGTCAATGTAGGACTACATACAGGAAAATATTAAATGAGGTAATTTTAAGAGTTTATTAATCCATTACTTATGTAAAATCAATTTTTTATTAAAAATTTTATTCCAAATAAGATTGTAACAATCCAACATACAGAGTAAGCTGTATAAATAGAAGGTTTAAAATGTTGACTACAATTGTCCAGGTCTTGAAATTGATTTGGTTAGGTTGTAAAAAAAGACTGGGAAAGTTGACTTACCTGCTCGAATAAGTTTCCATCCTTTGTAAGAAATGTACAAAATATAAGTGCCCAATAATTTTTTTCTCGTAAGAAAAAATTCTTTCAAAAAAGCCTTAGCAAAATGGTTTGAAATGCTATACATTCACATAGGTGCCTATATGAACAATTTACCTAGTGGTACACATTTGTCCCACTCTGTAGTCATAGTGTTTGTAGTGACTATACTTTAGTCAATGTTTAATTCTATATCAGGCATTTCTAGCTTAGTTACCACTAAAATTCTATCTAGTCATTTCAAGTGCTCAATAATCCTAAGATGTACCATTGTAAATTTAATCAATGAAAAGTTCCAACTTCTCTATCATGTTTCACCGATATGCACTGCAGGAGAAGCTATGTAAGGCTGCTACCTCGCTTGAAACTCACTGGCGGAGTTAGCAACTCTAGGCCTTACATGTTTAAACCCAAGGCAAATGCTACATTAATGAAATAAAAGTGTGGTACATTGCACCATCATTGAAGCCACTTGTTTAAATGTTTTGCATAATTTAGGAATTATTATAGTAAAATTCTATTATTCAACCCACTTTTTGAGCAGAGCTATGCATTACTAGTAATTTTAGCTTCTATAAACAATCATTATGTAATATTAATGTTATTGACCAAGCCTAATTTGATGTCATAGCATGCGCAGGGGGAAATGCAAAAAATCTAATGAATACAAATGCCAAACCTTTAAGGACACTGTCTGGGTATAAAAAAGTCCGTTATTTACGGATGGATTTCTCTGAAATTGTCACAGTAGGTGTGAAATGATGCAAAGATCATTTGTTACCTGGACAAAATTTTTGTATCTGCTCTGGATTTTTTTATTTTCAAAAACTATGATATAATAGGGTTTTTTTAAAATCTATCTTCTTCTACAATTTTGAAGTTACAGAACCAGTACTTCGTTTTTAGATTGCTTATATGTCTATATGCCATACTCAATAGGGAATTTTGATAACTTCTTTTTGTGGATTTTGGGAACTTTTTTAAAAAAATGTGACCTTTTTTTCAATTTTTTTTTCATTTCGTGTAATTTTCTGAATAATAGATGTATCAAAAAGTTCTATTGCGTATGGATACACCTTGCTAAGCCCTATCGAATGGTATATAAACCATTTTTGTAGCTCTAAAATTGTGGAAGAAGATACATTTGAGAAACCAATTATCAAGTTTCCGTAAAAATGTTTTTTTTTTCACAAAAAAAAATTGTTTTTCTTTCTATCTGTTGAACTACCAAGTTTTCAACAATGAACTCTTGAGCTTTTGTAGCTCTTTTTAATCCCTTTTGATTGATATAATTTACATTGCTGTAGCTCTGGAACTCTGGAAAAAAATCAGCATCAAAAGACAATACGTGTAATTCTTTAAAACGACCACTTTTTTGAAAAAATTGATATTTTTTGGACCAAAATTCGTTTTTTTCAAGTCATCTCCTCTGTTTTATAGCTCTTTTCAAGCCCTTTCGATTGGTGTGCTCGCCATAGCCATAGCTATGATACTGCAGCTGTCATCGAGCTATGAATGAAAGCTGCGGTATCATAGATATGGCAGAACAGCTGAATTCTGAAATTGTCAAAAATTATCAAAAAATATTTATTCAGCGTTAGAATGTTTCGTTTGAATAATGAAAGCACTATGAAGAGCCCATGAACGAACTATATTGCCATTGCCGCAGAGAAACGCGCTCAATTGACACCCGATAATGAGGGGGGGAGGGTTCAAGGTCACGCCACCCCCATCGCTTTCCCCCCTCTGGTGGGCGCACTATTCGGAGTAGACGTAAACGGAAAGTACCAATGGAAGCGCAAGAAAATCCTCTATAAGATGCATATAAAAGCAGAAAATCAACACATATCCCGATTTCTATCAAGACGGTCTCCTGCTGCATTATCATAGATACGGCAGAACAGCTAAATTCTGAAATTGTCAAAAATTATAAAGAAATATTTATTCAGCGTTAGAATGTTTCGTTTGAATAATGAAAGCACTATGAGGAGCCCATGAACGAACTATATTGCCATTGCCGTAGAGAAACACGCTCAATTGACGCCCGATAATGAGCGGGGTTGAGGGTTCAAGGTCACGCCACCCCCATCGCTTTCCCCCCTCTGGGGGGCGTACCATTCGGAGTAGACGTAAGCCGAAAGTACCAATAGAAGCACAAGAAAAAACCTCTTTAAGATGCATATAAAAACAGAAAATCAACACTAATCCCCATTTCTACCCAGACGTTGTCCCTAAACAATCTCTATGTGCGCTCATTTTGAAGATGGGGATAAGTATTTGCAACATCTTTTGTTCATGACAATAAATCTGTAATGCCCAAAATCTTGTAATGTTGATAAAAGGGAATTTGCACTTTGAGTAATTAACAAGGATTTTCTTATGACTTTTTTGGCTGTAGTTCATTCTGGTATTTTTTCTGATGTTACAATCGTGATTTAAAAACTGGTGTGCATATACCATGGTAAGCACTTGAGCAATACATGTAGTATGAGCATGGTACAGTGGTGCTCCTGACTCTAAATGCAGACCCATGAGTGTGAGCAGTATTGACTCTGGTGGTACATGTCTAATTAGCATTGTAGACCCTCTCATGTTTGTGTGGTCTGATGCAGCCCTGCCATAATTATGCTATGCATCATTGACCCCCATATTGGAACCCTACCTAAACTTTCTTAATAATAAGTTAATACCTAAAGAACCTAGTCATATGGCTGCCCTCACAGCTACTGCATTTGTATTCTATGACCTCTTTTTTTTTTGAGTAAGTTAGCCTGAGTCCCTACACTATTGATCTTTAGTCTTAGTCAGTGGTGTAAATGATAAAAAGTAGCCCTCTACTATTCATCCAATTTTTGCATACCAATCCCTGACTTCTACTTGCAGTATCTTATTGAGTATGATTTCATGATTGCATGCTTCATTTCATAAATTCATATGTGTGTAATGATGAGTTACTTTTATCATGACACCGCATATGTTTTCACCTCTAATTTAAAATTACCCCAATTTCCTCCCACTGCCAGGGGAAAACCTGAATTTCCTGCCAATGTAGAGGTAGGTCTGTATCACACTCCCAAAAATGCTGAAAAACTTCATCCTCTTTCTACTACCTATGAAGTTTTTAAAGATTCTTGCAAAATTTAAGATCCTTTAAATCTGTTGCTGAGATGGTGGAGTGGATGCATAGTTTTGTATGGTCTAGTGTTACATATTTTTCCAAAATATTTTACATTTTCTCATATTGGTTTCACAGGTTTTTGTTGTAGAAAGTTTTTTATTTTTTATTTTACTTCAAGCTTAAGAGTATTTTTTGCTCATTTTGATTTGTACAATAATAGTTTTTGCCATTTTGCAGAAAAATAGAGAATTTGTTTCTGTTCAACTATACTACACAGAGGAAAAATATTGGAAAGTGTTTTGCCATGGCTGCAATGAACATGGGTAAGATATCTACTCTGAGAACAATATTGCGCAGTATCCGTCACAATAATTCTGGCTCTTCAAACATGAGCAATAGTCCAACTTATGCTTATGTCATGGAACAATATAGAAAAAACTCAGTGACTGATGCGCAGTTCTGCCATGAACAGCAAGAATTGGCCTTTCTTGCTGAAACATACGCCACCTACCTGGATGCTGGACAAAAGTAAGTCTTGAATTCACAAACTTTGTTGTGGAAAAACTTTTTCTGGATATCTAATGAATGTTTTAAACATTTGTGTATGGCTATGTCTCTTCAGTATAGGTGTATGCAATTAATTTGTGCTCTTTAATTTACTCATGCTCTTCTCTGATTGCTTTTTCTCTATTAGGAAATGCGGAATGCAATCTTGAGTTGTTCAGTTTTATTACAAAATGTAATAGAATAATTCTGATTGAAGAGCTGGAAGTGTTTTATTCATTTGAATATTATTTCAATTATGCAAAAATTGAAGTTGTAAGTGAGAAAATGGATTGTTATGAGGATATTCCTCTTAGAAAATTGTATATCTGTTATTTTTAAAGTTCTATTCTGGGCACATTTCAAACCATTTCCATTTTTTTGCACTTATATGTTTTACCTGGGGATGTGATTGGAAAACTGTTTCATATGAGTGGAAGACTGTTTCACATGATTGTTGGGGATGTGAATGAGAAGATAGTTGGAGGGGATGTGGTTGTGATAGTTTCACTTGGGCATGTAATTTTCAAGAATCAAAATCCTGTGATGAAAATCAACCATCAATCATTTGTAGTTGATTACAGAATGTGGATTATTATAAATTTATATACCACAAAGAAATATTCAAATTGAAAGTCTTACCGTAGTTTTAGTTGCTCAGTTTCCATTAAAAATGGTTTTGTCTATTTACAACTTTATTACCACATTAGATTCTGTGAATATTGTTGTTGCCATTTGTTTCTAGCCAGTGAGATAAACTCATTGTCTGCTTACTTATTAATTAGTAACTAGTAGGGAAGGACAATAAAACTCTTGAACTTGATAAGTTGCTATTGAGAAAGTTGTGCAACTAAAAATCAAATGGATGACAGATCTTAATGAATCTGAGTACAAAAGTAAGAGAGCCTCCTAAAGCCTTAGGGAGCCTGAATGAAGAAGTATGTATTGCAGAAGACCAAATTCAAAGAACATAGATAGTAAGAACTAGGTTAGTGGAACATGGATGAAAAGAACTAAGTCAATGGAGCATGGACAGGTGGAAAGGAGACACTGTAGGGAGTAAATCAAAACCTTAAATTAATTACCTCTCATACAAAGTGATTAAGAGACCAGTGGAAGGAACATGAGGAGCTTGGGACATAATAGGAACCAACAACAACATAATATAATCATGCTTCAAACAAACATAGAAATTGGAGCAACTTAAGTCATCACCTTAATTAAGGAAGATAAAGAAAAATATACAGACAAAGATATTCTATAAAAATAAGTAGAAAATCAGGGATTCACAAGTGAAAAAGCATTGCTTAGACATTTTACACTATTTAACTTGAACGCGAATGTAAAATAACATAAATTCCTTAACTCAAAAATAACATAAGAATTCTAAATATTAACTAAACACTAATGTAAAATAATAAAAAAAGTGAGAACTGAATATCAACAAAATAAATAATATCCCAACAAGCAAGTAACACATGGCAAAATTACCTGCATGACTTTAAGGGAGATAAATTATAAACTTGCCTACCAGTGCAACTATTGCTTCACTTAGAATCATTTCAAGCTTACTACTAGTAGCTTAGAGTAAAATTTAATATACTGACAAAGATAAAGAGAATCAGAATACGCACAGTTGAGCTATAATCAAAATGAAAATATGTATAAAATTATTTGTTTAAAATAGGCTTGAAGGCTGTGCTGCAAAAAATAGCAATACACCACCCAGTTACATTACTATTTCATTTCATTAGTGCTATGAACCACAACAATGGTTGTTATTTAGTAATTTCTAACATTTGACACGTACCATGTGTACTAAGTTGCATACATTGCTAGAAATATTTTGCATTGCGAGAAATATTGGTGTTGAAACAGTGAATTGGCACATTGTAATTTTTAATTGTTGACACTCCTCTAGTGGCATGAGATAGGCTGTAGGTTTTAACTTGGTTTAATTTGACCATCATGTGCTAACAGTAAGTGGTGCCCTCAGTAGGGATGCCATTAGGTCGTGTCAGCTAAAGATAGGTTATCAGTTTCTTCAGTTTTTATCCCTTTGCTGTGTTGGGAAAACAACAAACATTAGGATAGCTGTAATTTGCTTCTGTCACTTATGAAAGGAAATTGCTATGGTGCCCAGTTTCATTATTTCAATTGCAGGGAACAGTTTTCTTTGAATAAAAGGTTCAATTTATATTTTGTGAATATTTAACATAGGAGTTAATTTAGTACTCAATCAGTGAGCTTGAAGATTCAGCTATGATATAAGATAATATTATCTTGTAGTTAGATAGTAAAAATATTTCTTGCTTAACCCGTCTCCACATGGTCGACCTACCGGGAAGTTTGAAGAAAATGGGTCAACTGTGCAACTTGCTGTACATTCATTAATCATGTTAGAAGTTTCATTGGGGGTTCATTGTAAAGAGAGAGAGTTGCTCTTTCTGTCAGTGGGAAAAAAATGCTGCTACCCCAACAAAAATCTACTTTATTTCGGTAAAATGTAAAAACCAGAAATCAGAAAATCACTGGCCATTTTTTATTTATTGCACTTTCATGTTTTTTTATGATGCATTTTCATAGATTCTAAATTGCTGAATCTTGTGGTGTATGAATTTTTTTTTTCAGGTCTAATAGTTCCAGAGTTATGTGCATTCTATGTAAAACACAGTTTTTATTTTTTAGTTCATTTTGTGTATAGGCTGTTATGAAGCAGTTTCATTGCTCGTAAAGAGTTTGATATGCATAGAGCTTTTCCTCTCAAATACAATGGTGGTATTATTTTTTGCCTAGGAGTAAATCTGTGGATTTGGACTCCCATTTTTGGAACAAAAAACATAAAAAAATAAAAATGATGGTGACCTTCTAAGAGGCAGAGTGTGTGCTGGTATGCCTCAGCTACACTGCTGGCCTTCTAAGAGGTTGTGCAGCGCCGGTAGCTACACTCCAGACTGAGCAAATGAATTCATACAGATTTGAGCTTGTTACCTCTCCTTCCCTGTTGCCCCCACCTAATTTTACCTTACACCAATGAATAGCGCTCAACGAGACACTTAAGACCATATATGGCAACCCTAGGTTTGCTGACGTGAAACAAGTACTAGCTTTGCCGACCTTCTAAGAGTCCAGGACGTGGCGACGGGTTAATTGATTGATTAATTAATAATAGATTAGTTTAGCCTTCCTTACCAAAAAAAAACATTCAAAGAGAGGAAGAAAAAGGCACAATTTAGTAAAGAGTTTTGAGCACACATAATTTATTTAAAGTGTATTCATGCACAGAATCTCAGGATCCTCGCACATTGAAACAGTATGTTGAGAAGGAAGGTTAAGAAACAAGATAAAAGTTAAAGAAAAAGTTGAAGGTGCTGAATTACAGGACAGCACTGAACCAAAAAAAATATTCCTTAAAATAGCAAAAATCATATTTTCTTTCAACAAGAAGGTTTACCTAATTCTCAGCTTGGGACCTCACATTTTCCCTGTGGAGGAGTTTCACAGTACAATATTCTTTTAACATTGATAGATTATAGGTGCCCACTTTTTTGCTGTGTAAAATGTAGTTCATGTTGTGTGCAGACATGAGTACACTTTAAAATTGTTCTGTAACCTAGCTGATTTTCCCCAGCAAGAGAAAACAATTTAATGGTTTGAAAATGAATAATTTGAAGCTTATTTATTGCAGTATCTAACCTCTTATTGTTATTGTTTCTTGTTTTGCAGGTACAAGGAATTGTATGAAGAATTTCACCATCCTGAGAGAACTGTTGAAGAAACAGCTAAGATGGTCGGATTTAAGCTGCCTCATGATCCTGAGTGAAATTTTATATGTATCACTTTCTTGTTACATGTTCATTCTATGTTTCTCCTTATTGTGAGTACTACTCTGATATAGTATCTGTACAAGCCTTTAAATAGTTATTAGACTGATTGTAAATGTGCTTTGATTTTCACTAAGAATATCTATTATCTTCCAAACTGACACAGTGCATTGTATTATATATTATAGCCAACTGTGTGGACATAGATTTTGTCGCAAATGACATTTTCCAAACACTATTCACGGCTTCTCTAAAATTCTTGACTTCTGTTTAATGGGCCGTTACGAAATTCCTTTCTAATTGCCATTATTTATTTTGTTCTCTGAATGAAGTTTTATTCAATTCTTTGAATTTCTTGTGAGGCAGTGCATTTAAATATTTTTCATGAGCATTGCTGTATAAAAATTGTAAACATGAATGCTGCCTCTGAGGTATTGCACCTGACATCCATTGATAGTATTTGTAGCTATACAAAGGTATTTTCTAGTGGTAGACCTGCACACTTAATCCTAAATGATAACAAAATGAAGGTGTGCTATGATTTTTAGTTACCTAAAGTTCATTTGTTAAAGAAATACCGTGCTATTTGGATTAAATTGTAAAATAAACTATTGTGAGATACATGGCAATCATTGTCCTGTTCATATCTTATGCTTTGAAGTCACCCATGAGGTATTGAAGAAAATTATCCTATTATGTATCATGGGGATTTGCAAATCTGATGAGAGCTGTGGAATTTCTCTGGGAAAAATTTCTAAAACTATTCTGTGTGTCAGCTCTAAGGAACTATGCAATGCCCAGAGATCCCATAAGTTACTGACAGCACATTTTGCAGTTATAGGTCTCCAAAATTGGATAATGTTAGGTTACCTTACCCATAGATAGGCCTAGAGGTCATCTACCTTTTGTGCTCACCTTGTTTCCTTCAGTTTTCATACTTTCTTTACTATCTCCTCCTCAACTTTTCTTCCTCTTCCTTTGTAAATTGCCATTTCTATGATATGCAAGGTGTATCTTGTGTGAGAACACACCTTGTGCATGGATTCCCTATTTTCTGCAGTCCATAATAAATGATCTTTCTGTTGTGGTTAAAGAGTCGCACTAACTAATTTAATTATAACAATAATACAGTCATGGTTGTGGTTGTTTCCAAGGTATGTCAATATTTGAAATTATACAACCCTGATTTTTCCTACTAATTTCGTTTATTATTTATTTATTTATTTTTTTAAGAAAGTGGCAACTTGGAAGTTGGTAGCTTAAGGGGAGCATCTCAAGATTTTGATTATTTTCATCTGATTCGTTTGAAAATTTGGCCAGTACATGTATTTGTTGAAAGTAAACTTTTTTTACTTCTGTAACTTTTTCGATTTTGGCCTTATTTTTTTATGAAA
Organism: Morinoia aosen; assembly: GCA_030386875.1. Classification (NCBI taxonomy): domain Eukaryota; kingdom Metazoa; phylum Arthropoda; class Malacostraca; order Amphipoda; family Talitridae; genus Morinoia; species Morinoia aosen. Next base: position 49,655,609 of record CM059575.1, read on the forward strand.
AACTAGTTTTTTGGTACATTTTTATGGATATTTCAAATGAGCGCTTGTCATTGAGTTTTGATGCTAGAACAAAAATAAACACAGTTTTAGAATCCTTGAAGCATTTCTAACAAACGTATTGAAGAAAATTGGAACATTGAAATTCTATTTGTGATAAGCGATATTTTATCATTACATCAATAATACATTATTTTTGGTTTTGAGCTATATATTTTTTTTCCAAATTTAGAAGTTTTCTTTAATTCGTTTTTTAGAAATATTTCAAGGATTCTAAAACTGTCTTTGGTTTTGTTTTAGCATCAAAACTCACTGACGAGTGTTCTTTTGAATGTTAAGAGTAAAAGGGTTTTGGGTGTAAAGCAATAAACAAAATTTTTTGTTGTAGTATAATATAATGGACAATTTATATAATTGAATGCTGGTTTCATTTTTATTTTGGTAAACTCCGTGGATAACTTCATATTCACACTGTGAATTGTAATTTACAAAAATATAAATTATTTATTTTTAAAAAAATTTTAAAGTTTTATATTTGTAGTCACATTTTTATGAAATTTGACTATTATATGTAAATATTGAAAAGAAACACAATTTCTTCTATTCATTTTTTTTGATTCAGGCCTTAGTTTTTAGACAAAATTGGACATATTGGTCTGTTAGTTCATTTTTATTGATATTTCAAATCAACAGACCTCACCATATTTTTATGCTAGAACGAAAACAAAGACAGTTTTAGAATTCTTGAAGCATTGTAAACAAAGTTACGGTTTCATATTTTCCATTTCCTGTTTTTTTTTTTCTATGGGTTCAAAAATTTAGGATTTTTAGTCTTCTTACCCCACCCTCCTGGGGGGGGGGGGGGGGGGGTCTAGTGTCCATAGTGCCATCAAATTTTAGTACCAAATAGTCCACCATCTAAGGGTCCTTCTCCAACAACAAAACAAAAAAAAGCTCACCGGACTGACATGGGCCTGAGATGATCCCCTTAAGGGGGTCCTCCCAGGCCCCTGTTGCTCCGATGAGCATTTTTCATGTTTTTATTGGAAAAGGACCCTTAGGTGGTAGACTATTTGGTCCTAAAATTTTATGGTGCTACGGACACTAGATCCCCCCCTATAGGGGTAAGGGGACAAAAGTCTTTAGTTTTCAAACCATTTTGACCCCATATAAAAAGAAAACAAAATGGGAAATGGATAATTTGCCTCTATACTTTTGTTAGCAATGTTTCAAGGATTCTAAGACTGTCTGTGGTTTTATTCTAGCATAAAAACTCAATGACTAGTCCTCTTTTGAAATATCAATACCAATGGACTAAAAACCAATATGTCAAATTTTTTCATAAACCAAGGCCTGAATAAATAAATGCATGGAAAAAATTGTGTTTCTTTTCAAAAGTTGCATATTAGAGTCTAATTTCATGAAAATCAGACTGAAAATAAAAAAATTCATAATTTTTATGAATTTTTTTTATTTTTTCATGGAAATTACTATTCACAGTGTGAATATGAAGTTATGCATGGAGATTATCGAAATAAAAATGAAAACAGCATTCAATTACATATATTTTCCATTATATCACACTTCAACACAAAATATTTGTTTATGGCCTGCCTGTACTGTAAATTTATTTATTCTCAACATTCAAAAGAATAAAAGTCATTGAATTTTTATGCTAGGAAGAAAACAAAGACAGTTTCAGAATCGTTGGAACATTTCTAACAAACAAACGGCCTTATTTTTCCAATTTGTGCGTTTAATTTTTTTTAACATAGTTCAAAACCAAAAATTTGTTCTACTTTATATTGTGGTAAAATATCGCATATATATAAAAAAAATTCAAGTACAAAATAACAACGCGTTTATTTGTTAGAAATGTTCCAAGGATTCCAAAACCGTCTTTGAATTTGTTCTACCATAATAACTTTTTGACTTCTATGTATTTGAGATCTGAATAAAAATGAATGAAAAAACTAATATTTCAAATTTTTCAGAAAAACTAAGGTCTAAATCAAAAATTTTCCCAAATAAAATATGTTTTTCTTTAAAAAAACATATACTTGCCAAATTTCAGACCAATCGGATCAAAATTCAAATTTTCTGGGATGACCCCCTTAAGATGTTTGCTACGTTCCCTCAGTTGTTAGTGGCTCTTTGGTTGGGTTGAAGTAGCCAAATATTGGAGTCGATTTTACTGCTCGAATAGATTTTTATCCTTCCTACGAAATAGAAAAAATACAATTGCACTATTATAGTTACCCTCATATAATGAGTTATTTTCTAAAAATGTTACAAAACAGATGGAATACTATTCATTTAAACTGGTATCTATCTGAATGAGCAATTTACCCAGTGATACACATATGACCCTATGCATAAGGAATGTGTTGAAATATGAAGCTTAACATGAAAACTGTAAGACTCTTGATAAGTATGAAAAAAGTAAAATGGAATTAAGAGTTGAAAAATGTATTCTTGAATGATGATAGAAATATTGTACATGTTCTCAGTCAACTAAGGTTGCGTTACTATAGAGAGCCAATAAGCATCAGGAAAATCCATTCACTTGAACAAGGAAAACAATTTTATGATTCTTCACAGCTTGCAAATTCAGGCATTGAAACCGTTTTTCCTGTTGCTTGTTATAGCTCCCGGGTGAAATCGCGGAAGAAATAGAATTGTTCATTTATATTGTGGTTGAAGTTTCTGAAATTTAGGAAGGGTTCCCTGAAATCTTCTCAAAGGGGGTGTGTTGATTGTGTATCTCAATCAGCATACCTTGGGGATTTGGCATGCCTCAGAGTTCCCTTAGCTAACCAAAATCAAAATAATTTTCAAAAGACAAATGTGGTAGATTTTGAACCAGATGAATTTTATTTTTTCAACTTTGATTAGTAAAGGTTCAGAACGTGAAACAACTTATTGTAAGCCTTCCCTATTTTTTTGTGTTACATGTATGCCTTCAATAATAAATTTGTATTTCAGATTTCAATTTCAACTTCTACTATTGTAGGAGGTGGCCTACTAAAGTCATTTGTAACATTATCCATGCTAGAGTTATATTTGGTAGTTCTCCAAAGCTAGAATTCATTTCAGTGTAAATTGAAAGACATCTAATTGCTGATTAAACCAGATTTGTGATTTTACTTGAATAAAAAAATTTTTTTTCTTATAATAATAAAAACTTAGGGAATAATCAGTGAATTTTCATGTAAATAACCAATGAAGGCGTTTTACATACTGTTTGAAAGGTATTTTCAATTTGTACAAGCTATCCCAGTAACAATGGAGTTTTCTGTCTGTACTGTATAGATATGAATGATTTGAATCTACAAAGCTTAACACGTTATCTGCCATGGGTTAAACTTAAGTTCAATATTCAACTAAAATTTAGGGTCAATTGTAGTAAGCAATTTTGAAAATAGCTAAAATTTTGTGGATCGGGCCCTTACGTAGCTTTGATTAAGAATTTATAAAAATATAGTTGGTGACTTTGGGTCGGTCCACAGCATAGTGAAAATTCCCTCCGTGTACCACCGGTGGTACACGTGATGGTTAACGTGTTAATATCTTTTTCCACACAGTTCTAATAAAGTGTGTTACATACTTCCATAATTTGCTAAACTTTTTAGCTTCTATAGAGTTGTCCAATTGAAGAAATAGAACAGTAACAAGATATTCAAAAGCCTTGTTATGTTTTCTTTGTAAAATATAGAAGGTATTTTGAATTCATGTTGCAAACAGAAGTATGCATTCAGAAAATGCTGCCCCAGGCTGATACATTATATGGATTTTTGAAGTATGTATTATTTTTTCTACAATCTCTAATATTATTGAAATGTAACCTTCCAACATATTGTTCTGGAGAATGTCACTTTTCAGAAGCCAAATATATTTTTGTAATTGTTTTCAATCGAGTTTTTCTGGATTGCTTAATATATTTAAAACATCTCACCGTCGTTAAGGACAAAGCTGTGACCTTAGACAGATTAAGTCACCCATTTAACTGGCTATGCCCACCAATTTGACAGATCACTCCCATTAACTAAGGACATACCCACCAATTTGACTGGCTACAGCCACCAATTTAACTAGGCAAATTCACCAATTTGATAGGCTGCACTTGACCTATAATACCACCCCTGCTACTTTGATGGACCATACATTATTTGCAATATGCATCTTATGTAAACTAGGTCTGCTACACAACCATTGTTTTTATTTCTTGACAAAATGTGAACAGGGTCAATCATTTAATGTCTTAGGCTCTTTTGAACTTCTTAGGGCTCTAATGAAACTGCTTAGAATTTTTAGTTCACTCTGGTTTCATTGCTCAAAACCCAGCAATGAGCTTCTTAATCCTGGCCTTTTATGTTTTCAATTTTAATTATGAAAAATTACAAACTAGATAAAATATAAAAATAATTTTTTGAAAGTTAAAGAATTGGTGTTAGTTCATTCCTTGTCTTCTAGAAAGTAATGATAGGAGTTGGTAAGGGTACATAGTGTGTGAACATTGAATTCTTGCTATTTTCTAAGATAAGTTTTGTGACTTTGTTAAAAGACATATCAATTGCCATAGACCATTCAATTTGCTGATGATATTAAACAGATTGCATAGGTGCATCTGAGCTGTCAATTGATGATTTCACGCACTGCTGCAGCTGCAATGTTCAAGTTCATCGGTAAGTCTGTACTTCTTTTCTTTTTCAAAGATCTTATATTGAAGCTTTTAGATCGGTTTTTAGTTTGAAGTTCTTGGCGCTCTTGTTGGTTATAAGTTATTTTGTGTGTAGGTACAATTGTTATAAGTCTTCTACATGTCAAATTTGTATTCTACATCCTACTGTCATATTCATGAATGAGGATTGAAATTCAGGATGAGTATGATATTTTATCAATAAAATGCACTTCACTTGAGATTGAACAATTGTAGCTCCAGAACTTGTCATGTTTCAAATGAATAACTGCTGCTGCTAAAAGTACTTCAGCTGAGGGGTTAAACATGTTATTTGAACTGTTGAAACTACACTGAACTTGTGGTGTTTGATATAATAGTGAGCATCAAGCACACTTGGCTTATAAGCTTGAATTGTTTTACATATTAACAACTAACAGATTACTCATTATAGCTCTGGTAAAGGTGCTCATTTTTAATGCAAATATTTGTAGAATTTTACATCAAATATACAGAGGAAGGCTGCCCTAAAGATTGCATTTTATTGACTCTACTATAGTTCAGAGTATGAAAATTCACAATATGTTTGGGCATGAGAACCATTGCTTTTTATATTATACACCAAATTTTTATTAGATAGTTGATATCCCTAAATTTGTGATTCAACAGATATATTGTGGAGCAATTTGTAAATGTACTCTGGAATTTAGGTAAAAATAGTTTACTCAAATTATTTCCTTCTATAACGTTAATTTTGAGATGAATTTTGACCTATTAGTCGGGTGGAGGGCTACTGATTAATTCTGAGATGTTAGTGAAAAGTTAGTGCACCTATTCAAACTTCAGTTTATGTAAGTTTCATGACTGTGTTGTATTTGTGGTCTGTCCAGACATAGGAGCAAATCTGTGTGATGGCATGTACCAGGGCGAGTACCACGGCAGCAAGAAGCATGCCCCCGACCTGGAAGCTGTCCTGGAGAGGGCAGAAAAGGCTGGTCTGCAGAAGATAATCATCACGGGCACAAACCTGCAGGACAGCAAGGAAGCAATCAAGCTTGCTCAGACTAACAGTTCAGTTTTTTGTCTTCCCTAAATGCTAATTTTATATGTTGTTCATACTATGAAAATTCAGAAACTTATTATATCAAGAATAAGGGCTCACACCTGTGCACAAATGAGATGAAGTAGTTCTACTGTTGTTTTACTGAGGGCAAAGCAGAATACATACCACATATACAGTGGTTCCAGATATAGATTTTTATAGGACATAGGAACTATACAAGGCAATGAGCTCATGGCAAGAAGACTCAATGTCGTACGATATCTATTCAATGTGGAATATGTAAATTTGAAATAATAGAATCTGCCAACTTTCACAAGCCTTAAAGTCAAGTTCTTCCCCATTTTGTATACCCTTGGAATTTATGTTGAAAAACATGCTTATCCAAACAAGAGTTATGAAATCTGCCATGTAATAGTGGTGTATTTTTGAATGACTGCTTAATTCTTTATTCATTCTGGTGCATGTAGTTACTTGGTCATAGTTTTTGTTTCTCATGTCACAGATTCCCTGTACTTTAAATGTATGTTGAATATCAATTTTATTTAATGTGCTCAACAGTTTTCATTATACATGTTGTATACTCTCCAGTAATTTTTTTCAACATATCTGTTTTGTGATTTTTTGTAATTGTGCATATGATAGCACTACTCATTTTGATGATGATTAGTACCCTGTAATTTGACTTACCAAATCAAACGATCTCATATCACTAGGCAAGTCTTCTTTACACTAGCTAACCTCACTACCTCAGCTGATGAGATGCAGCTTCCCTATGTTATTTACCCTACATGCTTCTTGAGTTTCAATCTAGTTATAAATTACTGATATTTTTTACTCGCCTTCTTAAATAGGTTTCCTAATCCCAAATTTATGGATTATTTTACTTTTAAGAATCATTTCATGATGATATGGGTCAACTATAAGTTTTTCCTGTAGGACAGTTCAATCTTGTTGTCCCTGTTGTCTATAATTCCTACTGAGGAAGCATACTTCTTTCACATTGTTGCTAAGTAAGTAAATCTTTGTCCATTATTTTATATGTACTTTCAATGCTTTGCTATCTGAATTATTTAATGTTGTAGTTAAATTACATCACTTTTTGGTTGTTTGATTTAAATCTAAGCATTTTTATTTGTTCAAATTTACACTAGCAATTTAATATTTATGCTGAACAGTAATATTCTCCACTTTTCCCACGTGCATGTGATGCAGTGATATACACTCTTATTATGTCGAGTTAACCTCAACAAATGTCTAATCACTAGTGAGCTTAATTTTTAGTGTGCAGTCAAAATGGCATTGCATAACGTAAGTTTTCTTGAATGTTCAATGAATAAGATAACTTTACATTAGAGTGGCTCAATCGTAAAGAATAATTTTTCACTATATGACCCTTGGCAAGTTATTCTTCATTCATGTGTCCTTATAATATAGTTCTAGTGTCTCATATACTAAAAATTACTAACTAATTAAATTGAAAGTTCAAACATTTAAACAACAGTGACTGATGCACTTAGCAATAATGTGAAATAACATGGATGCAATTCTAGTTTGTATGAGTGTTTAGGCCGGCTGTACAGCACTGTGGGATGTCACCCGACTCGATGCGGCGAGTTCACTGCTGATGGTACGAACCCAGACGACTACCTGGCACAGCTGCTGCAGACCATACAAGATGGACGGCTTGCTACTGAACAACAGGTATGGCGCCCTCTGATTTTTTCTTATTAAGGTTTCCTTGGTCAGCTAATTATAAACATGAAATTGACCTGAGAATTTTCCCTTTAGATCAATACATTTCTTTTATTTATTCAAATTTGCTTCTTCAGAGCTATTTGACAGTTTAGCATTAACATAGGATGTTGAATTTGTTCCACAATCTATGAGAGTTATCAGTTTGCTGTGTACAGTGCCCCCAGCTGTGGGCTGCAATTTTCCCCAAAAAGTGTTCACTGCAAACTTCATGTTACATTGGTTACTGTTGTATTCTTCCGTGCTTGTGCGATTGCTCTTGTATACAAAACATTTAGCACAGTCTCTCACATCTGATTGAGTGGCTTGCAAAGGACTGCTTCAACTGATGTAGCACAATCATTTGACGCATTTCTGATGGCATGTAGTGTTTGTTTGTGTCAGTGAATTTTTCTAACATGGCATCACTCTCAGCAGTGCTTATTGTTAGGTCCAATTTCCTTTGCAGCATAATTCTCTTCCTCCTCTTGTGGAAGTATTTTGTTTTTGCTTCCTGCTATTTTTTAGGTTTCAATTTTGATCTTTTGTGATATTTGAGTTGTTGTTTAGGGAACTGTAGTAGGTGATGCTCATGGGGAGGGGATACAGCTATTGGATCTATGGGATTTTACGCTCTGAGCAGAATGATTCGAGATGCTAAGGTAAAGGTTAGGTAGGTCGTTTTTGGTTGAAAGAGATACCACGAACCATATTTTTTTGGTTTATTGCTGTGAATTTTTAAGCACCTATTCATTCTTTCTTCAATTTTGCCGTTTTAATATGAGGGGTGTAGGAGCAAACCTTTTAGGTAGATTCTCCATTTCCTTAATTTTGAACTAAATGGTACCTCTCTTTTGGGGATACCGTTTTTTTGGTTTATAGGTGTTTAAATTCACTTAAAATGTAATCTAAATACATGTAAAATTTCAAATATACTCAAAATTATTTATAAGAGATAAGTAATTTAATTACTCATTCTTGAAAAGATTTTCATCAATTTCTTTATTAGCCCAAAATTTTGATACAAAAACTTGATCAATTTAACATTATGCCCCTTTGGCTAATGTTTTATTTTTTATCCCTCGTTACTGAAAAGTTATGATTGAAATGACTGAAACATTTTGAGGCATTTTAGTGCTGAAATTTTCTTTACTTCAATAAGTAACTTTGTCACCTTCATCGCACTGTCAATTTTTATTTCAATGAAAAAGATCTACCATTTTGACAGTTATTTCTTACGAGTTTATCAATGAAGTATGGTTGATGTATAGCAAACTTCTTTGGTTAGTCCACATGTAATCTGAGAACATGCCAGGACCTTATTGAGCAAAAATGTGACTTTGAAAACAGGGGTTTATACAGACTATCACTTCTCTTACCTATGAACATTTTTTCCTGTAATTGCTCACCAGATTGAATATATCGTTTTTTAATGCCCAAGAGGATTAACCATACAGTCTCCTTCTAATAATATCTTACAATTTTGTAACAGTACAATAAGAGCAATAACGCTTCTAAAACAGTCCAATACCAATCCCATTAACATGTGATGATCAGAGTTGAGCTACGTACCTTCACTCACAGAGCTACACGTTCTGTTGCGAATCAGACATTGCTGCTGTTGGGTACTTTGGTGTCTCCTAGCTTCCAAGCATGTTGAGAAGTTCTGTCTTCCTATTTATATGTTTAAAAGAATTGACCATGAATTGTGCAAGCCACTGTAATGTTGCATTTGTCAAGGCTTCTCATCTTTGCTTCATATTTTCTAAACAAAGCTTTGTCACAAAAAAATACTTTTCAATATTTTCCATACACCAACAGTTATAAAAAAGCCTACACTAATTTATTTTATTTTCTAATAATAAACCAAGAGTTGAAGGGTTCAAAGTTCATCCATTGCTTCATGTTTCAGAATTTTACAGTAAGAACCAAAGCTCTCCACATTTAAAAAAAAAAATGTTGTAATCAATACTAAAAGGAACGTTTCTGGCCTCGACTCATCATCAGCTGTAAAACTTGCAAAAATATATGTAGATTTGATAAATACTGACCAAAACTTATACGGATTATTAAGCATGACAAGATGTTTTTACCACAGTAATTCCACAAAGACTATTCTACTCAAACAGCTAAACACAAGCCAAGCAAAAATGACATGAAGCAACATTGAACGTAATTGAATCGGAACTGACACAGTGCTCCCTGAAGCTACGGTTGACCGATCAAAAGGGGAGGAATGTGCACTGTGCATATAATCAAGATTGGGTTTGATTTTATGTATGAAAAGAATTTATAAATTTGTAAGTTTCATTGCACAATGAACAGATCCTAAAATTTTAAAATCAGAATGAAAAAATTTTTACATCACTGTTGTTCTTTATTAGATGTTATGGCAAAGAGCGACAGGTGACAAAGCTAAGCCTCCGTTCTAGAACTAACTCTTTTGTGTTCTGCCTGTGTGGCATGCGATGCATAGGTTGTCGTGTTTTTGTAGTTGACGGTCAAGTTAAAATCTCCCATCGTTTACAAGAATTCTACAGTTTCATATAAAAGCAAACTTTTTTGCTCAGTATCCTAAGCTTATCTCCCAAAATATTCTTTCATTGAAGTAGGTTTTTATTTTCCATGTATTGAAGCATTTTATTTGTTTCATCCAATATTTAAAATGTTTTAAATGCATTGTAATTTTTGGACTTTGTATGGGAATTGTTGTTATTGAGAAAAGGTAAAATTTGGACTGGTTTTCATGTGGAGCACCGACAATTTTATGCAATCAGTGGTATGTATTTTACAAAAATATTCCACGTGCAGACAAGACAAAAATGATAGCGTGTTCAGTAGGTAAATAAGTTAGGGTTCATTTAATTCTTGCTCTCCTAATTGTACAAATAATTAAGGTAAGAATGTCACACCTGGAATAATATTGCACAAATCAGAGTTGGTTTAAACCAAATTGAAAGTGCATTGCTTTGCCACTTTCAGTTTGTCATCTAATAATTAATTGCTTCATTCAAGATCGTTAGTTGGAGAGACTTGATTCTTGTCACAAAGCATTTGTCTATTTTAGCCAAGGGTGTGAAAAAAATTTTGATGTCTTCCTCATTCACTTTTTGCAAACATCCCTATTCAGGAATTATACGTTCGCAGCACATCACGTAACTAAGTTGTACCAATGTGTACACGGCACTAACTTTAGGTGTTGAGCAGCGCGGCGTAGTGGTGGCAGTGGGGGAGTGTGGACTGGACTACGCCAGGACCAACTTCTGTGATACCAACACCCAGAAGACGTAAGTCTTTGTCGCGCCAAGACAAGTCATCCGGGGCTGCTAAGAATGCTATCATTAGTAAGGACGTCTGAGGGCCTGGCAAATCGGTAGATCAGTAGCATTCTCAGATTCCATGTCATCATTGCAGCTCCATTTATTTTTTTGGTAGAATTTTAGAATTTATAGCAGAAAAAGTCAGTTTATCAACCCTCATGCCATCCACTTGAAACAATGCCAGAAGAGAATTTCGAATATCCTGAGAACTGGTAATTGTATTATTGATTACTTGTCTTATCTTCTTCATTTGGTACTCATACTCTTAGTAGCTTTTACGTACTTGAATTTAAGTTTTTTGCCATTTCTCTAGATTTCAGAATATTTTAAAGCATGTTTCCCAATACAGCTTAGCAATAGAAATTTCTCTTCTCATTTTTACTTTTATATCAATTTGATTCAGAAATTTTCAGTTGATGTTTTTTAGTAAAATTGTTTTTTAACTGTGATTTTTACTTCCGAGATAACATCCTGTGTACTCGAAAGCTCTCTCATGTGAGGTCTCAAGCTGAAGGTTAGGTAGGCCTTCTTTTTGTCAAAATAGAAGAGGTTTATTTCATTTCGGACCATCTTTTTCCAGGTCACAATTTTCCTGTTTTTGGTTTACCTCTTACTTTTTCCTTCAAATTTATCTTGTTTCATAAACTTTCTTTTTAACTTACTGTTTTTATGTGCAGGGGATTTTGTGTTTGAACACACCATACGCATAGGAGCCTAGATTCTGCTTTCCTATTACTGTAAACTAAATGGTGCCTTCCTCTATTTGGAACACTTCTGTTGTTGTTTAGGAGGCTCAAACTTATTACAATCTAACCTACTCAATTGCACTGTTGCTGCATTTTGGGATTACTTTGAGGGAATTTCTTGTGTGAGTTGTCCCTGTAAAACATTTTGTAGCACCATGTGTAGTGAGGTTGCTTGTATGGGACATGAACCTAGAAGAATAGATAATAGCTGCTCATCGTTAAATTAAAATGTACACGATGGTTCGCGAATTTTGAAACGAAATGTGATCAAATTAATGGGTCTTTGTTGTGCTACTTGTTTTTAACATGTGTTCAAACACATGTGTTTAACATGAACAAAAAATAGATGTAGTTTTTCGCATTTGTACAAAACCTTGTAAATTGTCATGGCTGTTTGAGTTATTTCTATCGCACTGAACGAGTGTACTGTGAGTTTACAGAGGTGAAACTCCAGCTTCTACTGCCTATTCTCGGTGCAATAATTTTTACTGAAGCATTTGTAGGACTCCATTATGGTCACTACACGATGATAGTCCAAAACCCTGCTGATGTGCATTATTGTGTTTTCAGGGAATTCCACGGTAGAAGGAACTCTACCGTGGGAAATTCTAATAATAGCTGCTAAAGACAAGCATGATGCTAAGAACAACACAGTGGCTGCAATTGTTCTGTTAAGATTACTTTCAGGTACTTCGAGCGTCAACTGACGCTATCGGAGGTATCAGGACTACCGCTCTTCCTGCACTGCCGTGATGCTGCTGCTGATTTTGTGTCCATCGTGAGCCGCTGGAGAGATCGCGTGCCTGGCGGAGTGGTCCACTCTTTTGACGGCTCCAAGCAAGAGCTCTCTGATATGCTGGACCTCGACCTATTTGTTGGCATCAATGGTTGGTGAGTAGACTAGCTAATTTTTTTTGTCACCATTTTTTCTATTTCAAACTCTCTCATGGTTACAACTCTAATAATTTTCAGAAATTGCCAGCACTTTAGTTGCAATCGATGGTTAAGCGCTACTTTAGTGAAAAAAGTGGTAAAACATAGTGTTGAAAATATTTTTGAGTGAAAATGAAATAGAAATGTTGCACTATATGGTGCTGGAAGAGCGGAAAACATGAATGAGTCATTTTGTGCTAGAGCACATATTCTAATTTTTATCTGAATGAGTTACTGTCTGGATCACTAAAGTATTTTCATTCTTTGAACTGTATGGTACAAGCAGAAAATTTTGGGCCCATCGTCAAGTAAATTTTTCAAAGAATGGGAACAAAAGTGTAAAATGAAGATAATTGTCTTACATTTTGCTTGAATTGCTAGTCTAGTAAAAACCAAAAAAAGTGCGGGAAAACAGTTCAGCGAATAAGTAAAGTTGAAACAAATCAATGCTGAATTTATGAAAAACGGAGCTTTAAAAGTAAATCGATCAAGAATGCCAAACTACAAAGGGACTGAAAAGTTGAGGGAAAAATAAATCAAGACTTGATTTGAAATGCTAATTTCTTAGTTTCTAAGTTTTGCAAACTTACTGCTCTAAGCTCTGGTGGACTAATGGAAACCAAATTTATTAGCAGGAATAAAAAAATTCAAAATTTCAGAAAAAAATAGTTTGGTTGAAGTTAGAACGGATGATATGAGAGTGACTAACCAAACATCGCCAAGACTGTAAAATGAAATGGACAAGAAGGCAAGATGCCTAACGAGCGTGCGATATTTAATAGAATGAGCTCGTGTAATAGGTACCAGGGTTGCGGAGTCGGAGTCGGTAGTCGGAGTCGCCGGAGTGGGATGTTTTAGGGTGGAGTCGGAGTCGGAGTCGCTTCTCTGAAGTGTGGTGGAGTCGGAGTCGGAGTCGCTACTCTGAAGTGTGATGGAGTCGGAGTCGGAGTCGCTTTTCCGAATGTGGTGGAGTCGGAGTCGTTCATTCGGATGTGGTAGAGTCGTGGTAGGAGTCGCTCTTCTTTGGTGTCTTCGATTCTAATTTTTGCTAAAAATTATTTATAATTCTTTAAAACTAAAAGTAAACCAAAACAGAGTTAGAATGCTTTGCTGAAAAATCTAAAAAATACGCAATGTTTTTGTTGATTGTTTTGTTCTAAGTATGAAACAGCGTATTTATTCCTATCACCTAATACTGTCATGTTATCTAGTCATTGAGGGTTTGCACAGATATATATGAGAAACCTAAGAGTGTGAAATATAATTTTTGTTTCCAGCATTGATGTATATTTTGTAGTTAAAAGCAGGAATTAGTAATTGAAAGCATCGCAAATTCATTCTGTATATTTCTGTTTTGTTCATTTTTCCTTCAATTAATACATAGGAACTGGAAAATAGTATTAAATGTGTTGCAAGTTACTTGTAGAACATTTCAGCTGATGCAATACATTGTACTCACATAAAGAGTGGTAACTCTGTATGCTCAAAATGATGCATTGATTGATAATGATCATAAACATTTCTAGTCTTTAGATTATGATTCATTGCCAATGAGTAGTCTTTGCCGAAACCTGAAGCTTTGGTCTAGTGCACAAAGACTTCTAGTTTTCAAGTCATGTTATCAAAATTGATATGGATTCCGTGTTTTTAAGTCAAGTTAACATGTATTAATAATGAAAATTTCTGCTCATTTCTCAAGTTGTTCCTTGAATGTAATTTGGTTCTTTCAGAGTTATATTTTATTTCACTATATCATCATCATGTTTAATTTTTATCTTCGTATCACTCCCCAGTTTCTAAGCAAGTATACGCTGAAATGGAGAATTTTATAATTATCTTGATACATTTTAAAAAACTGAAATAGTATTCGTTTTGTAGCATTATATAATTAATTACTTCTTGTTAAGGAAGATTTTGAAATGTTGTAAGGTTATCTATATCGGCATTGAGACACTTGAAAAAAACTAAAATACGATATAATCGAGCTGCAATGAAAATAATTACACACACCAGCAAAAACTTCACTTACAGTCACACACACATTGTAACTGAAAACAATGCACTATCTCAGCTGCAATGGTTTTTGCATTTATGCGATAGTACAAATTCTCTTGCTGGAAACGTTTCAAATTGCTCCAAAAAACACGAAATGAGAAGAACCTGGGCGTTTATTAAAATAACAAAGTGTCCAATACAAAGTAAAAAGTTAGACGAAAATAAGAGATAGTATCATATTACACGCAAAGAAGCTAGAAGTGACTTTTATTCGTAAAAAAACGCTCCGAAAACGTCAGAACCCTGCGATGAAAGCAGAACAACTTTTGCTTATTATATATAGCCGAAATGTAACATAGAGTTGAGCAATAATATGACACCTTTTCTGCATTGTTACCCTGCATAGTGTAGGTACAGAGAAGAAAAGGCAGTGTGCAAATCTGGCCTACCTTATCTACACGTATACATAATTTTGGGGATTTGAAGCATAGTCATTGAATTAACTATTATAATTTCAATGAATTAGTGCATACTTAGTAATAAAGTGTTTTCTATGCTTCTCAGTGTAGACAATGCCTACATTACCTACTCAGAAAACACTTGTCAGTAATATACAGGGTGTTTCAGATTCAGAATAAGAGGCAAAAAATTGCACACCAACTAGAAGATATCCAAATAAAAACTTTTTCTTCCATAAATTTTCCGAAGAAAGAGACATTAAGATATTAGCAGTTTATTGTTTTTAAGGGTGAAATTTAATGAATAAACTACTCGCAATATTGAATTTGTATTTACGTTGATCCGGCGAAATGTGCTAGTTGCATGACCTCCTAGATCTCCTGACATGACTCCACTCGATTTCAATTTTTGGGACACGTGAAGAGCCTTGTCTATGCTACACCCATTGAGTCTGAGGAAGATCTTGTGGCCAGAATTGCAGTGGCTGCAGGTGAGATACCTTAATGCCAGACGTGTTTCCTAATATTCGGCAGCCGTTAAGGCTAACATTCGAAAAGTGCATAGATGTAGGTGGAACACATTTTGAACAATTTTTGTAAAGTAAATTCAGAATCAATATCGCGAGTAATTGTGCCATTAAATTTCAACCTTAACAACAATTAACAGCTAATACCTCCCAACCCCGATTTTTTGGGGGAAAATTTCATAGGACAAAAAGTGTTTATTTGGCCATTTTCTACTTGATGGGCAATTTTGTACCTCGTGTTCTGAAACACTCAGTATACATAATTGTGTACACGACTCGTCATAAATGACCGGATTCGATATTGTCTGTATAGAAATCTTTCAGATGTGGACCATAAAGAAATATTTCCATCCTAATAGCACCCGCGATTAAAATATTCTAATACTTGTGCACTTGTGAAACTCGCATCACAGATACAGTAGTTAAGCATCTTTAAGAGCGTGAAAGGGAGACAGATCAACCAACAAAGACGAACAGCCAATTTTGTTTGTTCAATGAAATTTCCTGTTGAATATTTTCCGTATTTCTGATGGCGGCTTTGTGGAAGAAAAAGTTTTCTTCAGTTGGCCTCTCTTAGTTCACAGACAAAAATTTGAAACTGATGAAATGAGATCTTTTTGTTCGTTGTTTTTTGTTTTGCAGTTGCATCTTTTCTTTCCGATTTTTGTGTTTAAATTTAACTTTCTATAATTAAGCACGTTTGCGCTTCTAGCAGACCTGCATTAACCTTAAATAGCTTTAATTAAAATTACTTGTTACGCTTTGGCGTTCACTCATTAAATTATCTTTGAGCTTGCTCTGCTTGGGCAGCACGTCGTCCTTTTAATAAAAGTGGGTCTGGTACCTCTAACTTATTTCTCTTGTGTAAAAAGTAGTCTCTTTCTGCGACTTGAACTCCTCGACCCGGCTCTTGCAGCCTCTTGATTAGGCACTTATTATTGAAGGTAATTAATTGTCAAATAATTGTTAAAATCTTAGTGCTATATGCAATCTTGCAATAAGATCCGATATTCACCTAGTCGGCGACCAGACATCTTAAAACTCTGTATCTATCTACTCAGAACGCCTCTAAAATTCCCTACCGGAGTTCCGTACTGATGACCGGCCGCGTCCATTGGGTGTCTTCTATTTTTAGCGAGTATCGTTTTAAAAACTAACCTTACGTTAAAGAAGATCTTCGGTCTCTATTTTAAAGGAATTTAATAATAAAAATATTACAGAGGACGCTGCTGAGCGTACTGTTGGAATCCTCAAGATCTGCCTAACTTGGGTACGGTTTCTCTTTTTGCGCATCTCGGGAAACGACTTGCTGTTGTTCCCTTGAAGTTCTTCTGTATTTGAAATAAATGTTCGACCAATTTCTCTTAAGTTTTAAGTCCTAAAACTTCATTGTACTAACATAGGAGAGATTACGCTCACGAAATAGCTAAACCTATTTATTAATATGTTCAAAGGAGACACTTGACCATTTATTGTATAAGAACAATCAATACTATACTGCGTGTCCCACAAAAATGTCCCGGACTTTTTAATTGATAATATCTCCGTTTTAAATCAAGATATTTTAATTGTCTTTCATTTACAATTTATTCAATTTTGTTTCCTTTTGAAATAATTTAAGTTTTTGAAAATCAGTTGAATAAACTTTAAGACGATCGATTTACTGAAAGGGGTAGAAAAATTGTTCAAAGGGAAAGATTTAAAAACAACACTGGTGTTCTTCTTCATTCCTCAATACCTACTGTTAAGAATAATTTCATAACGATGTATCGTACATACAACTAAGTATTTAAACCCTCTGAGAGGTTTCAAGTTTCAAGTGTTCTCAATAATAGTGTTTCAAGGACTGATAAAAAACGGTGGAATAGTGGGTAAAACTGTTCGTTCAATGGTGGCTAGAAGTAATACTTGCCTTGAGAGAAATGGAGGGTATGTCGTTGGATACTAAAATTACCTCATTTATTTAAACGTTATATAAGGTAATGATTTGTTACTCCTTAAAATTTTTGTGTGTTCAGTTTTATGGAAACTACAAAATAAGGAAGAATATCAATATTGTTTTAAAAACTTTTCCTCTGAACAATTAATTTTTCTGCTCGTTTCAGTAAATTGGACATTGTACAGTGGTTATTCAACCGATTTTCAAAAATTTAAATTATTCGAAAAGGAAACAAAATTTACTACATTGTGAAAAAAGGCAATTAAAATATGTTAATTTAAAGCTGAGATGTAATTAATTAAAAAGCGGGGACATTTTTATAGGACACCCGGTATAATAAAAAATCAGGTGTCCGTCAATGATAAGTATATGTTCTCGTGTGTAATTTCCCCTATCTCATTACAATGGGAATCTGCTTGCTTGGACAGTATCATAAATACCATCGAAATATGAAAAACCTGGCATCTGCTCACTTATGTTTATAAGTAAAAAACATTGCGTGAAAATCGAATCAACTGTCAAGAAAATGCGACTCATTGCATTTAAATTTCAAAGGCATTAAAATGCTTAGAAGGTATGGCAAATTTTTTAAAAACCTCTTGCAAACAATAATTTAAATTACAATTCAGGTAGGTATTATGTTATACAATTTGATTGGTTTTTGTGTGCGTTTGTGACGTTTTTAAAGATGCTTAATGACCGTATCTGTAATACGAGTTTTACCAGTGCACAAGTACGAGAATACTGTATTTTAATCGCAGGTACTATTACAATGGATATATTTGTTTGCCATTTTTATCTTGAGATTTTTTTAAAACGATACCATTGGATCCCGTCATTTTTGACCAATCATGTACACTAGTATCTTGATTATTAACATTCTGTAGTCAATTTAAAAGTCGTTCGCTAATAAAGAATATAATGAACATATGCACAGGTTTCAACACCTGCAACCGTTTACTACTAAGAATGAGTGTCGTGTGTTTATTTATACGTTTTGTGTCACGCTGTTAAGAATAATTGATAGGAAAAAAATAGCACTGGCGGTCTTGGTTCCAGTTCACGGTCAATTAATACACTCATTTTCGTTGTGCAATAGCTCTGTAATGTCACTTTCATCACAATTAGAGCGATCCAGAGCCTTATATACTCAAGTTTGTATCGTGAATACCGAGTTCGGCGGGGTATTGCATATTGAAATATGCTGTATTATATATTACAATATACTGTATTGCAATGTACTGTACTGCATATTACAATATACACACACAAGTTCGCAGTTGCTTTCAGTAATGCTGAATTTCTGTATCTTGGATACGACACGAATGGCTATAACTACTTCTTTTGCGGCTCAAAAATGCTGTGTTCTGAGTGTTTATTACTCTTATAGGAAAATTAAGTTACCTTTGGAATAAGCTGAAAGCATGGAAACTCCACTCAAACGAAAATTTGTTGAAGAAAGGTATTGAATTTTGTCATTTTTTACGGTCTGTGTACACTAGTTAAGAAATAAAATATTCATCTTATAAATTATGAATAGGTGAAGTTGGAGTCACAAAATTGTGAATAGGCGGAGTCGGTGTTGGAGTCGCCAAATTCTGGAGAAATGGAGTCGGAGTCGGAGTCGCCAAATTCTGAAAAGGTGGAGTCGGAGTCGGAGTCGCCAAATTCTGAAAAGGTGGAGTCGGAGTCGCCAAATTCTGGAAAGGTGGAGTCGGAGTCGCAAATTTATTCCACCGACTCCGCAACCCTGATAGGTACAGACGTAACCATGCCTGAGTTGTGCGCAGCTCCCTGAAGACCGAGGAGAACCTGGCGGTGGCGGCGAGCGTGCCGCTGGAGCGGCTGCTGCTGGAGACGGACTGTCCCTGGTGCGAGATTAAGCCCACGCACGCCGGCTACCGCCACGTCACCACACGCTACCTGGACGTCAAGAAGAAGGAGAAGTGGCAGCCGGGCGCCATGGTCAAGGGCAGAAATGAGCCTGCCTGCATTGTGTCAGTATTTCTTAGCGCGTGTCGTGTTACGGGCGCCTGCTTCCTAGTCTGGGCGGTGCCGCTCCAGCCTCGGTATGTGATGCAGGCTGAACTTATGACACTCGCAGCGTGAACTCCATACGGGCTCTCAGCCCAATTAAATATCTAACGTTTAATTTGCATTAAGAGATTTAGTTCAGCTACGTTGAAGACCCCTCAGGAGATTGCAACTACTGCATCTGTAGGAATTACCGCTCTTACGTAGGTGAAGTTTTGAGGTCCCGAGCTGGTTAGGTAGATCGTTCTTTTGTTGAAATAGAATAGTTTTTTGTTCTGTAAGGGCCCATCTTTTTCATTACTACTGTTCTGTTTTTCAGCACCTCCTACTTCGACTCATTTTTCGTTTCAGAAATTTGTTTGAGTTAGTGTCTATGCGCAGGGGATTTGAGTGAGAACACGTGTGTATAAATTCACCGTTCACCTAACTCAGTACTAAATAGTGCATCGCTACTTTCATCCTTGGTTTTTTTGGGAAGTCTTGAACTGACTTATCAAACCTAGCCTAATCTGGTCGGCGTGAGTGGTTTTTAGCGTCACTCGTTCGAATTTTTGGTGTTCTAGCTCTAATTCTGCAATGCTTGAGGGTAGTTGAAGTTGTAGGTATTTGATTTTTATATACTTATCCTGTTTCTCATTTTCTTGCTCGAGAGTTTGCTGAAGTGTGTTGCTGTCGAGTTCTAATATCACTTGCGGCGTTAACACATTGACTACGATGGCGCGGGTCGTAATCTTGATTGGGTTAGGTTGTAAAAAAAGACTGAGAAAATTGACTTACCTGCTTGAATAAGTTTCCATCCTTTGTAAGAAATGTACATAATATAAGTGCTCAATAATATTTTCCTCGTATGATAAAATTCTTTAAAAAAAGTTAGCGAAACGGTTTGAAATGTTAATCATTTACATTGTGAACATTTACCCAGTGGTACACATTTGTCCCACTCCGTAGTTAACATATTAAATTTCTTGAGGTTTTTGTGCTTTTTTGCTGTGCTTCGGTTGAAGCATCATGATGCGATCATGGTACGAGATGTATGTAATTTAGCCAATCTGTTCTCTGATAGGCAAGTGCTGGAGGCCCTGGCTGGCGCTCGAGAAGAAGATGCCGAAACTATCGCCAAGGCTGCCTATGACAACGCTCTCAAACTCTTCTTCAGCGACTCGAGTTGATTACAACTGTCTTTGGTACCAGCGTCGTCTGAGAGCACAGTGGCTAGTTGAGTGCGTATCTCTGGTGTCAATGATAAATTCTCTCAATCTATTGGCTGATTTTTTAGTTTCCTGATACGAATTTTAAGGATAACGTTGATTCCGTTTTGGTTTTCCAGATGTTTTCGTAACACGTTCTGCAAATATAACGAGGCTAGAAAGAAGAAAGTACGTGTAGAATGTGTAGTGTTTTGTAGTATTGGTTCGGTTTGATATGAGGTATAATTATGCATGGCAGTCTAGAATACAGAAGGGCTTATTGTTGACCTCACAAAATGTTAGATTAGAAATTTAACTTTTGCACACAAAAGTTGGGCTTTTTTAAAACAGGCTCGCCACTGTTGTAGCCTGCCGACACATGTTTTCAGATTATGTGAAACGTATTGCTTGATATCAAATTTTACAGGACACGTGACACGTGTAACTTAAATTCAGTTATCGCACATGCCGTCACCCTAATGACTCGACCTGGTAGATCAGCCGAAATGCTTCATGGCTTAGCACCAAAGCAGCGTTTATTACTTCAGTTTATAAATGTATGCTGGCTTGGCTGAGAACGTAATCACGTACAGAGGAAGCCTGTATCTCTCATAGCTTCCTGGTGGAACACAAACGATAACTATACAATTTATTTTGTAGCTATAGCCTGGTTTTCTTGACTTATGGCTACAGGTTTCACTTGCTTGATATTCAGTTAATTCTACCATTAAATATGTATTCACTAAAATGGTTTACGTTTATTGACTTCAGAAATTGAGAGTAAATGGGCAGAGTTAATCGCAAACTGCAAAGAACTTAGCATTTTTCCTTCAATACTATTTCTCAAAGCCTCTCGCACTTTAAATCTCTTTAATTTTGCTTTCATTTTTTCAATCGACGTAATCGTGCGTAGTTCGCTCAGTGCTTGTACACCACAACCTCCCATAAATTCAGTATAATAAACATTTCAAAACGCGGCATAAATGAGGCAAATTATTACTGGTAATTTTTCAAGCTTTGATTAACCCTTGGAGCGTTACACGTGCTTTGGTAGGCACGCTTCTTGCTTCTACCGTCAATTGTGCAACATCGATGTTACTTCCGCAACATTTTTCTAGCCTTGCATGAAGCACGATCATCGAAAACAAAGACCGTGTGACACTAGTCTTGTTCTCAACCATTTTGCCTAGGATTCAAACCGTACACATGCTTGAGCATCTTGGAGTTATGTGCTATGTCTCAGTTTCTGCTTCAATCAAAAGTTTTTATGATGAAACAGAAAATGTATCATTCTCATGATACTGTTCACTGAAGCACATCTTCATTTTTTCTAACCAAACTTCAGAAGCATCTCTTACCTGTTAACATAAAATATTTTTCTTTCACCGAACAGCTTTCACACCGTGTAGTTATACTCAAAACCGGATTTTATCTTGTTGCAGACATTTTCAGAAACTATTTTTGTAAACAAAAATATTTTCAGAATCCTCAACAAATAATTTCTGCTTCGGAAATGTAATGGCATGAAATGCCAATTGCGGTTGGCCTCAGACGAGACTGCAGCAAGCGAGACAGTTACCAGTGTTTTGATTACGATGAATTTTGCTACTAATGCCTGTTCAAGGATTAAATTTGAACATAGCGCTTCATGACATTGTATTAGATAACATTCCACAATTGAAGAGAATTTTTTACTCAACCTAAAACATTTTTGCAATACAGACATGACTTACTAACTAATCAATCAGTCAAGCGAACAATTTTCAACATTTCCCATTAAAGAAAGGATTCAAGACACCTAATCACGTACAGTTTTATTCATTCAAGAGTGGAAACAGTACAGGAAAAACCTTTTCACATTAATAATTGTCACTCAACGAAGTCTCTTAAAGCTTAGCACAAATGTTTGCTCGCCAGAAGAATGAAACTGAGATGAAAAATAAACATTCTCAACCACCGGGGAAACGTAGAACTCGTAAAAAATCTAAAGCGTTCTCACAACGATAGGCGTCGCACGGCAGCTTAGCTAGACTATAATCACTAAAACTCAAGTGATGTACGCTAGCATTAATTTTCAGCTGTGGAACCTAAAATAATTTACTTCACGAAGGACAGGTATGCGGTACTCAAATTAGACATGACCATCAGACACACACTGGAAACGATGGAAAAAATGGCAGGTACGGAACAGAACCAAGTTTAGCAGGTTTTTGAAAAGATAATTTGAGAATCCTCGTACCCATAATATCGACCATCGACAATTTCATGTTCTACTTGACATACTAAGCCCACAACAGACATACGCTCTCACAACCAGCACAGCAGAATCTTGCGTGTTCAGAGCACATTCGAGAAGTGCTACGTCCCAACGACGCGGATGACAACTCTGACAGCACAACTCTCCTACGATAAGATTTAATCGATAACTTCAACATACGTTTGAAAATAGTTGTGCAAAAAAAAAGACTCTGCAAAAGAAATATCTTACTACTCACGCATCTGAACTTCTAACCATAATTCACCATAACCGCCTAGAATAAAATGATTAGAATTCATTTCTTTACAACGTTAAACTGAACATTTTAGACTAAAAAAATCATTTTCATTCCTAGTAGGCTACTAAAAAATCAGAAATATAAGCGCCTCTAATTATACACATGACTTAAGAAATCTGCATGTTAAATTTACAAGCAATATGAACAGCTATCCTGGGGCTTTCGTAACTTCGGTAGAAAAAGTGCAAAAGGTACACAGAAATACTTACATTAAAGCGGCTAGTACGCGCAACATCGCTGCATTGTCATGGACTGAGCAAAAGAGGTCATACGGTGGACAGCAAGAGATGTTTCACCGCTTCATTTCATTTCTACTTCTTCCTTCACCACAGACAGCTTACATACAATGTTTTTTTAAGCAGTTCACCTCAAATCTTGCTTGTTTAGTCATAACAATTAATCTGGAGCTTCACATGGTGGATACAGTGAACAGTACAAAGTGATGAGCCTAGCCTGCCATCGTTTTTCACGAAACATTCAGAAAACTGAGCTGTAGGAGAGACCATGATTATTGCACAACACATAGTGTTTCTCTACCTGCCTGCAAAGGAATGAATCAAACAGGCTTCCAGACGACTCTCAGCTCGACGAACTTAGTGAATTATTTTGCATATTAAAGGGACATTTAAGTTCAATAAATATACTGATATTATTCTGCATGCAAGACCGGAATGCGCCTGAGTAATGATAGAAGTTTATACGGACAAAAAAACGGAGTAGGCTAAGCAAGAATAGCTAAACTCAAACGGCGATTAGACCATAGAGAGAAAGAAGTGAAAGGCTAAACCCACTGGACATCCTGCAACTAGCATTACGAACTCAACTCTAAATACCTCAAGGGAGCGTTAAATTCTCATGCTTTAATAATGAGGGCAAACTTCTTTTACGAACTCCTCTGTGCCCAGAGAAGAAATTACTGAGAGGAAGAGAGAGAGGACGCAGTAGTCACTGCAGGACGCAAGTCGAGGTGTTCACACACGAGGTGCTGCTGCTGTTGTTGCCGCAATCACCAGGCAGCGTGAGGTGTTTCTTCTTGTGTTTGTCCGTCACTGGGATGCCCTGCAAATAAAATAGCTAATTAGGAAAATTAACACTACATGCATAATTACTTATTGTACTATTGTTTTCCGAAAGACTTGATACCGATCTAAATTACTTAACTAGACCTTACGTCCATCTCGTAACTCATGAAACTGACAAGTTTAATTACCAATTCAACTTCAATTCAGCACAAAATTAAAACAAACAAAAAAAACATTTCAAATGTTCAAAAGTCACAAAAGGAAAAATATAAATCATGTAAAAATACTTAGGTGGGTGGCAGTAGCATGAAGTACCTGTCTGAGGCGAGTGGCGTGGTTCTGGATGGTGTAGCTCTTGAGGGTGGAGCGCAGGCCCGGCGGCAGCGGCAGCCGCTCGATGCCGTACACGGAGGTGGCGGCCACGATGGTGCGGCAGCACAGCTCTTGCAGCGTCAGAACTGGGCAACATTGCGGAAAATAAACTATCAAATTTCGCAGCCAAGGAAGGGAGTGGTTAAGTGTCCTGACGGTTTGGAGGTTGTACCCAGGCATCGAGCTCAACTAAGAATTCTTCATACACAGAGTGCACGAGGACTTCTAGAGGAATGACAAGTACAGCCGATTTCCTGACATTGCAAGCCCAGGCACGGTAGAGGAAACAAGGTAAGAGTCATTTCTATGGGGGAAAATACACCTCTTCTTGTTTGGCTAGCCAATAGAAAGGCTTTGTGTTAAGTAAACTTTATGACTTCACCATAGCGACATGTCGTGGGTGCCAGATTTAGGGCTAGCAATGTTGTCAGATGCAACATGGGCGTTGCTATTGGTTCGTTGTCATGACGTCAGCATAGCCACACGGTCAACGAGAAGAAGATTGGTTTGCCCCTACCTTGGTTCTTCTACCGTGGCACAGGCTACAATATTTCTCAACATAGACTTTATTTTTCATCACACTCAAAACATAAATTCAATAGAACACAAGGTTTTCAAAATATCTGATAGTTCTAATAGAATTCACTACAGTAGAAAACTATTATTCATAAAAAGTAGTTCAGAAGTTTTAGGACTTAGTCTTGAAAGATTTAAATAGTGCCTTAAAGCTCGCAATATTATAATGGGATCAAATACAGAATTTTTAGGCTATATAAGTTCGAGGTTTCCTCTTTAAACTTATAAATATACGTGCATGAATACAAATGCTGGTTATCCTTCATATAATAATTACCAGTCATAGTAAAAGCATGAAATTGATCGGGCACCCTCGAGCCATGTTAACACGTTCACTACATATTGGGCCACATGTGTACCTACAGGTAAATTGCCCACTCACGTGCCGGTATAAACGCACGACATTTTATCTGTTTCGCGATGTTTTTTGGAAAATAATTGTTATCATGCGAGGTAAAATGTTATCGTGCAATTGTATTCTTCATATTCATTAGGAAGAATTAAAATTTATTCACGCTGGAAAATCGATTTCCCTATTCTGCTACTTACAACCTAACCAAACCAACCGTTAACAACCGCGGAAACGCAGTGAACGTAAGACTGTTAAATTTCTCACAGCAAATAGACTTCTTTGATGAGAACAGACACAGCTGACATAAGATTGTACATGTTAGTCTAAGCCTCCCTAACCACAACAAAGACACTCCAAAGAGAGGACGTATGTAAAATAACAATTGGGTGAACAAAATAAAGACATATACGTATAAGGATGAGGAAAATTCTTAGATTTTCAAACTCGTGTCATCTTTGAAGTGAAAATTTAACTGGCATCTGGCATCATTTGGGCTTGCCAGATGCAGAAAGAGAAGTTTGATCAGCATAAGAGCCCCGTTTCATTACTTAGGTAAAAAGGCTAATCCTGCCACCCTGAAAGGGACCCTCACCCTTGCTGGCACGCCACAGCCTCTCCATGCCGTTGCGCTTGAGCGCCAGCCGTGACAGCTCCGTGAAACTTTCCACAATGTTGAAATCGCATAGCGGAGAAACCTGTTTGTAAGTCATCCGTTCATTAACAGAGCAATACAATGCAGAAATAATTTGGGTGATTCAAGCAGGCATGAAGAAAAAAAGCAGATGAACTTGGAAATAAACACTCATAAAAAAGAGATAAATCATGACTTGAAAATATTTCACTAAACATTCCAAGATTACTAATATACCTCTCTGACTGACGTTCTTTTTTTTCTTTAAACTCACTTTCATTATTAATGGATACTGTGGAATGATTTGGTAGTCTGATAAAAATATCCTTCACTTCCTATTGCAATTTTTTCAGTCATTCTCCGCCCTGATAACAGGCCGCCTCGTCCCCAAAAAATCACACCTCAGAAGTCGGCTAAGTAAAACATCCAAGTAAGTACCCAAGTGGCTTTCAAAAACAAAATCTCCGCACACGCTTCACACAACTCTTTTACTCTCTCCACGTAAGATGGACTCCATGATGCCGACATGGAGCAACTTTATCCTACAAGTCAGGGTTTAAAAATCCCACTCATTATATATATTAATTCAAAAATTTAAAAAACGCCAAGAGTCCGGGCTTTAGGAAAATTTTATCCCAGGCTAAACAAACGAGCACAAAACCCAAAACAATAATCGCCACATTAATTAATAGTTGCTAATTAATAGCTTTAGTGAACAATGTGCGTTTGTGTATC
Organism: Morinoia aosen; assembly: GCA_030386875.1. Lineage (NCBI taxonomy): Eukaryota > Metazoa > Arthropoda > Malacostraca > Amphipoda > Talitridae > Morinoia > Morinoia aosen. The sequence goes on from CM059575.1 coordinate 49,682,460, forward strand.
TGCATGGCACGGGTTTCAAGATATAAAAACGGTCGATTTTGTTTGTCTGGTACATGAACATGAACGAACTCCAGTTGGCCTCACCTCAAAGAGCCCCATCCTGTTCTTGGCTGCGTACTGTTCTGCTTGCATCTGGCCCACTTGGCGCTTGAAGGCCAAGTGCAGGCGGTTGCCAATCAACACTTTAGGCACACCCGGCGCATGCTGCACACCAAATAATCAGCACTCAACAAATTACAAACGTGAAATAAGTATAAATACCTCAAGACATTCAATCTTCAAAATAGTGCAATATTGCTTCTGACCTGTTACAGTATTTGGCTTTCGACTTCTACCCAAAACTTGTTATCAATCATTCTCTACAGCAGAATTGCGCTAACTTCATTCCCTCCAATAAACGACTGAAAAATATTTATTTTTCAATTGGTCATTTGAAGAAAGTTATTTTAAGCCTCTCTAACTACAACAAACGCGTTTAAAAGAGAGTGAGCATGAAGGTCCCATTCAGCATGAGGTAAAGAAGACATGAAATTTGTGCTAAAGGCGCGTTCCCACACAATGTCCTCTGGATATAGAAACAGTAGGTTAAGAAGAAAGGCTGTGAAACAAGATAAAAGTTGAAAAAAAATTCAGAGGTGCTGAAGAACCGGGAGAAGTGAACCAAAAAATAATAGTAACAAAATAAAAAAATTCATTTCCGCAAAAGGAAGGCCTACCTAACTTTTCGCTCGGAACCTCACATTTTCCTCCAGGGAGTACTAATTCACGACTTACATCCCTTAGATACAATAGTTGTACCCTCCTGAGCAGGTCATCGAAATATCCCACATTGACAAACATTATTCAACACTATATAGTCCACCCCCCTGTATTTGAAATAAAAAGAGGGCGAAATGAGAGAAAGGCCGCAAGAAATAAAAAAAATACAATCTCTCGAGCGTTGATAAGGCCGCGTGAACACGGCCCGTCAAAATATATAGGGCTAGAGCTTGTATCACAGATACACTCATCACACAATGCAGGCTGGCTTCGGACAGACGGACGGACGCGGCTCTTATTATAGCATAGATTCAAGTATATAATAAACAAAGTGTTAAAGTGTTACATAAGTTACAAAACTAGTTACCAAACTTTACACCACTAATTTCAACCATGATGTTCTTTGTTTTGCACTCCAATAAACATTTTTATGGTGAAAAATATTATTTAATGGCACTGATGTGTACTTGGTTTAAAACTCGCGATTCGTAAACAAAAAATTTTTGGATAAATTATTTTTTGCTGAAAGATTTCCAGATATAATAGGTATCTATATATTAGGTCATAACACATTCAAGACATGAAACATGAAATATGAATTAAAAGTTAATCATTTTTACAAAATAAAAACATCCATTCGGTCATAACCCATCATTGAACTGCCCAACTCGAGATACACACCAGAAGCACATCTGATCTATCAACACGAGTATGTAAGGCATGGGGATCTCACCTCCTGTATCTCCTGCATCCAGCGGTCGAGGCCCTCAAAGGACCACTTGTTGGTGATGTCATAGACGAGCAGAATTCCCTGAGCGCCGCGCGAGTAGCTGCGGATGATGGTACAGAAGCGACCCTGGCCTGAAGTGTCCCAGAGCTGCAGCTTCACGCGCTTCCCGTCCAGCAGGATCACTGTCGTCTTGTGACCTATGCCAACAGCAAGCGCTCTCAGTACATGCATAACCATCTAAAGAATAACATAATGTTCAGTGTTCTGGCAAAGTAGCAAGATGCAACGTCCACCTGCGGTTTTGAAATCTAGACTTTAAACATTACTCCTCAATGATGTTCTATTTTATGGTAGACTGAAACTTCAGAAAACAATGCTTGCTTCCACGAAACCAAATTATGGAGGATTTGTGTTCAGGGAATGAAAGATCATTCGAACATGTTGAGTGACCTCTAGAATCTCCCTCTAGAATCTCAAGATTTGAACCCTACTATACAGTACTACCCATAAAAGTCTTTCCTATGTTCAAAATATCATAGCTTTGCAACGACTAAGATATTTTGGATCTGTTACATTTATTTGATATAGAGCAAATTTTTCATCAGCCTTTGCACATTTTGAAAAATATGAAGCCACTCCATAACATTTAATAGTTAAATAATAGGCACCAAAATGAAAGTTTTACAAGAATTGCTAATTAAGGTTTATGAACCCCCGTAAATAAAACAAGTTTCTGTACATCCTTTTTCACTTGAAGAACATGTATTTGGAATAATCGAAAGAAAACCATTCTTTATTGAACACAATTGTCTTCACTATCCTCTTCCTTTTACTTGATTGTCCTTCCTATTTACGCAAACCTGGACTCTTTTTCTCATGCTTTTCATTACATTTTACACACAACGTGGAGTATCTTTAACCCTTTAACGCCCAAGTGGACTGTAAGGTTCTCTTTAAAAAATAACAATAATATATTATATTTCTTATTCAATTTGTTCACTAATGTGTTCTTTGAACTTCACTGCCAAGTGGCAGTTCCTTCCACATCTTGACAACAGTGACTACCTAATGCCAGTGTCGGTTTAGTGATAGTGGTTGTGATAACGGTAATATGAGTATAAAAATGTGGGCATTGAAGGATTAAATGTTAACCTCTGCCGAGACGCGCATCCTCAAGTCATCTAAATCGATTGGAGGAGTTGCATACACTTTGTTTTGCAAATATCCCCATAAAAAATAATCACATGGCGCAACTTTCATTTTGGTGCCTATTACTCAACTATTAAATGCTATAGAGTGGCTATGTATTTTTGAAAATGCTTGCAGAGACTGATGAGACAATTATTTTCTACATTGAATGAAGCAAACAGATTCAAAATATCTTAAATCGTTGCAAAGTTATGACATTCTAAACATGGGTTACCTTTTTTTGGGGGGTCATATGGAATGAGGTTGTGTAAAATAAGTTCATCATTATTGCTATCCTTGCCTTCAACATTCCGCATTTTTAGAGAGATTACTTCCATCTTGGACAAAATTAAAGCTACAAAGAACTCTTACACTTTTAAAATCAATGGTTGGTGCAATGAAATCTATAATTTGTCCAAATGTGCACTAACTGATTATCAAGAAATTTTTGGTTCATGCATATTTTAGGGCCAAGCAGTACAAAGACACTGCATGCAGCTGCACCTAGGAAACATGAGATGGCACAAGAAATCGTGGCTGGGTTGCACTCATATAAATAACTAATCAGGAACTTGGTAGCCAAGATAAAAGTTTCCATTTTGCTGGTAAGATAGCAATTGGTAAATGTATCTTAAAATATAGCTCTCAAACATTTTTGGAGAATCATCAATGAAATTGAAAAGAGTGTGGTACGATTGTTAACCTCAGTGCAAAGTAACATTATGTACAATGGTCTTCAAATGAATAATTTCAAATCATTTCTAAAATACAGAGCTCAACATACTACACCTCTTTTTCATTGACCCAAAATGTAGAAGAATTAAGAAATTACTCCCTATACTATAAAAAATGATCTAAAATTATTCATACATAAAACTATCACAATTTTCAATGACCACACAATTTAATACAATTAATAAGGTAAACGATATCAGTGGTGCAAGACATCAAAGTAAAATTTTCATTAGGATCATTGCTGTTGAGGAATTTGGCCAATTAAAAAGTGAAAGAATTTTATGGTGTATAGTATTTTAATTGACTACAACTACTGCCAATTTATTTTATTTTAAACGAGTCAAAAATTTATTATACTTTCTTATTATGAAATTCTCAAGACTGAAGGATATATACAGAGAAAAATTTACACTTGATGTACAGTAAAGCAAGATTTCCAAATATAGCTTTAAATAGCATCATAACATGACCAGAAACTTACAATTGATGAACTATATTTACTATATTTGTTTTCCTGCATTCAAGTAACAAACTAAATGATCCAAAGCCCCAACATGACTACAGATGGAATGTCAGCTTTATAACTTCACAGTGAAATGAACTTCACAAGCAAAGTTTACCATATCAATCATTAGTATAGTAGTTTAAGGCTTTATTTTCATCACAAAAATGTTATTGTAGGCTCCAGCATCACATAAGAAGAGACCATTTATTAAGGACTGAGAAAATTATGGAATCTATGCACACAGTGCACTCTCACACAGAATACCCTGCACAAAAAAAAACACGTTTGGAAGGAAAAGGATGAAATTACAAAAAAGAGATGGAAACAAAGGTTTGAAAACTGAAAGAAGCAAAGTGGGTGCAAAAGACAGAAGTCCTGAAGACCTCTATAGCTGAAGAAACTCAACAGTATCTCTCCCCTTGGCACCTCCTTGTAGCACAGGATAGACAAGCCTAACTCATCTAAACCTTCTGCTAATTCTCTGTCTCTTGAGGAGAGTCACATATTAAACTGTACCATGATTGTGGCTTATTTTTTTTAATTCATTGATAAAATTAATGCTAGCTTCCAATTCAAAGAATTCTAATCTTGCATAATTCATTTCTGGTGAAGTTTTTATGTTGTGCACAAATTCACCAGTTTTCTGCTCTCTCTTGTTCAAAAATTATTCAAGTCAAGTAGATTAACTTCATTTTAGACCCACTCTACCGAGTACAGGTTTTCCATTTGTGACAACTGATGATAAGAAACATAAGAATCAGGTGAAGTAACATTTCAACTAACATCCTGAACCTGAAATTCACTCATATGTGATGTGAGAGGGAATACTCTGAAAGAAAAAGAACATCATTCACCATCTAGTGTTATACTGAATACTATACTAGTGATGTACCAATGTATCAGTATCGGTCATTTCTGCTGGTATCGATATCAGTAAAATCCGGCTGATACTTTACCAATACTTTCCAAAAATAAGTATTTTATCATAAAAATGAAGGTCATAAACCATGTAAGTAAAAGAATAATCAAACAAAGAGCCCATTCATACCTAGTAAATTAGTTAGCTAACTGTTGAATTACAGCGTTTAATCAGGCCCACTAACTGAATTTACTACTTTGAATTCCGGATGAGCCACGTACGGTCAGTAAGTGAAAGCTATGTAGCACAGAGATGGTTTTGGAACTTATTTTTGTTTTGATCTGTTTAGAGAGCTTTGTTTTGACAGTTTATTTTGGAACCATGTTTGTTTTGAGAGATAATTTTGGAACTATTTTTGCTTTGAACTGATTTGAGAGATTGTTTTGGTCCATTTTTGGAACCAGTTGCTATTATAGCTGGTCTACATTACATTGCAATAATAGAAACACTTATCTATTGAATAGATTTCATTTTGCTATTTTTTCTCAACAGTATTGAAACATAACATAGCAATAGCAATTTTATTATTCCTCATCAAAAACTTTACTGTCAATATTGTTCTATTATTAGATATATTGGTGAAGAAAAAAAAATTTTTAGTGAACAATTTTACCATAACATCCATGTAGGGCTTATAATGATTTCACTTTAATATAATTGTAAAAGTATTGGTATCAATTGTAGTATCGGTCAAAGTATCGGTGTATCGGAGTATCGGTATCGGGCAAAAAAATTGTATCGGTACATCACTACGCTATATTGCTACAGTTCTGTAAAGCCTCTGCAATTGCTAACAATGCAATTTTATTCTGTGTACTTTTCTCCTGAGTAAAAACTAGTGCTGAATTAGGGCTTTCCTATTCAACTAAGGTTTCACATTTTCAGGTGCAGCCCCTTTTTTGATTGTGTTCTTGGCTTAACACATTCACTGCATATTGGGCCACAAGTGTACCAAGAGGTAAATTGCGCACTCCCGTGCCGGTATCAATGCACGACATTTTATCCGTTTCGCGATGTTTTTGCAAAATAATCGTTATCATGCGAGGTGAAATGTTATCGTGCAATTGTATTTTTCATATTCATTAGGAAGAATAAAAATTTATTCCAGCTGTAAAATCGATTTCCGTATTCTGCTACTTACAACCTAACCAAGCCAACCGTTAACAACCGCGGAAACGCAGTGAACGTGTTAACCCACCTGTTACAAAACTAGAGGCAACATTTAACATAAGCTGCTGTTATGAATCTATTTTCATCTGGTATAATCCACAAGCTACTATATATTCACATTGATGATTTTAATTTCAAAAACCTAATACCAAAGCCAAACAGTGGAGAAGTTTATGCTAACACTCAATGCTAAATACCACACATATCTTTAAAAATTATACTAGTTATGATCTATCTTTTGGAAAATAAAAGATTCTTTTGTTATTATATTTTTACAAATCAAAAAATAGTTGAAGCTACTTACCGCTGCCCACACAGTAAGGACTTTCAGATGCCCCATCCTCCAGTCCAGCAAGTATCTCATGCTTGCCAACATCACTGTCACCAACCAGCAAGAACTTGAGCAGGTAATCATAACTTTTTGAGTTAGTGTTGTTGGTGCCTCCTGGAGAGCTCTCTAAACTTCCATCCCCTTCACCTGCAAATAAAATATTTTTTCATCAATAATGTAAATGCACAAATGGAAATTTAAGCAGCAGCATCCCAGTTATTTCAAGTTTAACATAGATAAAACAATCTTAATCAATAAATAGCTTCACGAGTAGCAAATAGTTATCAACTGACATATTTGACAGCATATAGGAAGCATTTTTTCCCAAAATTTTGGCTCAAAGTTGCCCTGCCTCTTATACATTGTAGGTGAAGCGTGAGACCTCCCGTAGGCCTAGGCAAATCTTCTCTCTGATACTCATTGACCTGACTCTTATGCTCAGTACTTTTGCCTACCCTAAGCTCCATGAATCCTTATTTTATTGCTGATATTATTGTATCATTTATAATACTTTAAAAATGAATTTGCAAAAATTACATTAATTTAATCTGAAATGCTGTGACCTGCATTTATAAACATCGGCTGAACGGCGCTCTGACTAACCGGTAATGCTATCTGTTGGCAAGGAATAAATCTATGGTATGATTGTTGTTTTATACAGCTATGTTTCTGCTGTATAAAAAATCTAGGTGCTTGCACAGCTAAACTGTTGCTCAACACTTTAACTGCAATGTGCGCCACCGGTGGTACACAGAGGTCACAATGATGCTGACCGACCAGTAGTCGCAAATTTAACTTTCATTAATACTTAATCAAAGCTAAATGAAAGCCGGATATTTTCAAAATAGATTACTAAAATTGACTTCAAATTTGAGTTTGGCATTGAACTTAATATTTAGTAGTGGCAGTCAAAGTGTTAACAAGATATGCTCAAATGCATTAAAAACTTTTTCCGGAAACTGGCCTTCTGAAATGGGAGTAGGTTTTATCTGCCCGTGTATCTTATATGCCATAAAATACAGTAATTATGAAGTTAACCATACTTACCATTTGCATCCTCACCATCAGGTGGAATGTCTCTGACAGATGAAAATGGATCACATGACCCAGATGGCGCACTGAAGGGATCGGTACTTAGCGAATAAAACCGACTGTTGCCATGTGTTACTTGAATGCTTGTGCAATCAGCATTCTGAGAGTCAAAAAATGACTCAGGCTGATTATAACACAATCCAGTTTGACAAAACATAGGTGGTGGATGTGAAAGTGAGCTCATGAGATTATTAATAGAATTTGATGGGTTTCCAAGAGAGTTTGTAGGCTCAGAAAATGATTCAGCAACATTCGAATTACAGTTTTGTGAATTTCTAGAATTACTAGAATTCCCATGTTGCATTGAAGTGCAGGGAGCTTGATGAGGAAGAGAATCAGATAGAGGAGCAGAATATAGAAATGAATTAGAAGAAGTCACTGCAGGATTTAGGCTGGGTTTAGAAGTTAAGCAAGAGTTTTGAGGATGAACCTGAGTAGATACATTTTGTTGGAAGTATGCAGGCATACTAGCAGGTGTATTATTGAAGGACAAGAAAGAACTGCCATTTAGAGAATTGCTTACACCATCTGGTGTATCCAAGAGAGAATCAGATGTTGAAGAAAGAGATTTAGGGGTCATAGATAAAGAATTTGGTGTACTGTTAGAGAAAAGACTATGTCGAGATGACTTTGGAGTGATGGGAGTTTGAGATCCACAACTCCCACTCCTACAATAACTCTCACAGGAATCCAGGCTTTTCACTAGATCACTGCTGCACTGAGCCTTCTCAGCCATACGACTTGCACCATCATGAGGGTCCAAGCCAGTTTCATCACAAATACAAGATGTTTTCACCTTATTCTTTGGGCAAAACTTTTTATTATCTCTTGGGTTAATATTATCAGATGATCTGGATGCATTGTCACAGTCACAGTAACCCATATAGCAAGCACAATCTTTCTGTAAACTCAGGCGATCTAAAACTTCACAACTCGAATTAAGGTAAACACAGTCACTTTTTGGTGGGTCATCAGTTCTACTGAACTCACTCCACTCAATATCACAGGAAACATTTGTACGACTTTTCCATTCGCGTAGCTTAGAATCAGGTCTACACTTAGCCTTCAATTTCTTATAAAAACTTACTCCCTTAGATGTTTTTTCACTTTTTTTCAATTTTGCTTCTGTGTGCTTTTTGAACACAGCTGAGTGCTTATTACAGGCACTGTTACTCATTTGCCCAGTGAGATTTTGAGCATGGTCATTCAAACTCAAACTATCAAAACTTTTGTTGACACCAAAACTGTCAATGCTGTTCATCAAACTAGAACTACTCTCAACACTGTTATCTACATTGTTACCAAACATGCTGATGCTTTCTGAGCTGCGGTTACCACTTAGGCAATCTGAACTTTTGTCCCAAGACTCATTGAGGCTGTTGTTAGAATGAGAGGCAGCAATGCCATTAGTACAACAAATATTGTCAGCACTGCCATTAGCACTGCCACCACTTTTTTTGTAAATACTGCTGACACTACTGATGGCAACACCACTGTCATTGCTAAGTTTATATTTATTGTGCCATCTTCCCTGACTCCCAACACCACCTTCTTCTTTTTTCTCTTCTTCAACATTGCGACGAGCATTCCAGTCCAAAGAGTCTGAGCTACTCTTTTTATCACTCCAGTCACTAGAACAGTGACTGATGCAGTCCACTTCTGTCCAATCATAGGCTTTGGTATTACTCACACCTGCTACACGAACACTGGCAGCTTCATTACCAGCAAAGGCGGCACTGTCTCCACTAGTCTGTTCCTTCATACTTTCTTGCAGCTCATCAGCATTTTCACTAAGAACAGCTTGTGCTTGTCTTTCCATAATTCTTGTGGAGTAATTTGGGAACTTGATTAGCTATGAACAGGTTCTTATACAAAATGATGTACAAAATTCCTGAAAAGTAAAATATTAAAATTGAGTCAAGAAGCACATTCTTAAACATATTCAAGGATTTTTATTCTATTCACTCTCGTCACCAGTTCTAAATTGATCTATTTAACAAGTTCAATAGCTCAAGTTTGCAAAGCTGCATTTCATAAGTTCAAAATGCTGCAATCTACCCATTTAACACATTGACTATGTAGTGGGGCAAATGTGTACCACTAGGTAAATTGCTCATTTATGTGCCAATGTAAATGAATACCATTTCAAACCATTATGCAACCTCTTTTTGGTGGAATTTTATTGTAGCAGGATAATATTCTTGTGCACTTATATATTGTATATATGAGACAAAGGAAACTTATTTGAGCAGGTGAGTCAATTTTTCCATTCTATTTTTTAAAACCTAATCAAATCAACTTTATTACTCTTGCAATTGCAGTCAACATGCTAAATTTGCCAAACCATGGTATAGAAGTTTCCCGGTATACCAGCGCATTAAGCTTGTCAATTTCTACATTGCTACAATATGTATTTTATAAAAGAATGATTTGTAAGCAATAATGGTGGAATTCATTGCCAACTGCATAAAATGAACATTAAAGCATGGTGTTGAGCTGAATGGTTTATTTTTTGGGAAATCACAAGAAAGATGAAAATTTTCAAGCTAAAGCAATTTTTTGTATAAAAATATCATCTTTTAATTTTTTTCTTTCTATTCTTCAATTAGCTAATCTAAAAAACAAGAGTATTTTAAAAGAGGTTGAAATTTTTGTCAATATATACTGATTGAAACCAAGATGTCCTCTTCACATTAATGTATTTTACAGGGTCGTTAAAATAAATTGACACATGTTTAAGGGGACGGTTCGGGGTGTAAAAAAAGTCTGTAAGTTCTCGGTGGATTTTTCTGAGATATCTACCGTCGATATAAATTGTTATTAATAACTTTTTTGATTTGTGCACATTTTTTGTAACCATATGTGAATAAGATTTTTCTTAAAAAAACATGAAAAAACATGTTTTGCGGAAAATCCTACTCCTCCTACAATTTTCAACTCACAGAACTCAGAAAATATTCTCTAGATAGCAAATTGTCTTGTCTAGAGATCCAGTGCAAAATTTTTTCGATTATTTGATTTTTTAAATTTTGAGAACTTTTTCCCCAAAAATGACCTCTTTTTCCACTTTTTTGAATAATTTGCTTCTAATTTTCGCGGTGAAATTTAAAAAAACTTTTGCACCGGATCTATTTTCCTTTTCAATCGCTATTGATTGGTATGCTCACCATCTCTGTACCTTCAAAACGGTGGAAGAAGTAGGTTTTCAAATATCAAGAAGGTGAGTATTCAGAAAAGCCATTTTTCCAAAAAAAAAATTTTTTCGTTCTGTATTAATTTTTTAATTGAGTCTTATCAGTGATTCTGTATCTTCTTATGTACCTTCAAAATAGTGGGTAAGGATCCATACCAGAAGTCAATAAATATAAGTTTCAAAATATGGTTAATTTTTCAATAATTTTTTATTTTCAATGCTGACTAAATTTTTTTCAAAAACCTGTATTGCTTTGTAGCTCTTTTTAGGCCCTTTCGATTGATATAATTGCCATTCCTGTAGCTTCAAAACTCCGGGAGGCGTTTATGTTTACATAGCCAGCTAATTAGCTGATGACGAAAGCATTTCAAGTTAGGCCATGAATGAACTCTCTTGCTATTCCAGTAGAGAAACACTCAATACTGGCTCGTAATGGGGGGGGGGGGGGGAAGAGGGAGGTCACCCATCCATTGGCGCACCCCAAGGTCACACTAGTGCGCGTCTTTTACCCCGTCCAGAAGACCAACCAATTGACGTACTTGAAAGCCAATTATATCGTTGGATGCGCAAGAAAAATCTCTATAAGATGAGTTTATAAACTGAAAAATGACCATAATCTGAAAATAGACCCGAACCGTGCCCTTAAGCTGACATAGAACTTTTTATTCACATTTGATTGAGCATCATATATATTACACATATGCCATATATAATTATACCGGTCAATATGCAGTTTAATGCGCACACAGAAATTGAAAATTCCGTCCCAAAGAATCACTAAAGGAACACATTTAAAAACGTTTTACATGAATGACATTCTGCTTGCTGATGCGATATTTTTGAGTTGTTCAAGTTTTACATTTTCATCTTCAATAGCAGTTGCGTTGCGCGCTTGAGCCTTTAGAGTATGCTTGATTACTTTGTAATTTATTATTAGCCAACCCTGCGGAGCCTGAACCCACTTCTAGGATGTTTTAGTTAATAACACAATAAAGGCTATCACCCAAAATATTAGGAGAACTGGGATAGTGAATACTGAAATTGATACGCAGTTGACATCAGTTTCAATGTTGCGGCCACCATAACATTAGCAAAACCATAGAAATGAAAACCATAGATTTAAGTATTCACTATTATAGTCCTATTATTGGGTGATAACCTTTATTGTGTTATTAACTAAAACATCCTAGAAGTGGGTTCAGGCTCTGCAGGGTCGGCTAATAATAAATTACAAAATACCCAAACGTATTCCAACAGCTCCAGCTCAAGCGTGCAACTGACTGGAACTGCTATGGAACACAAAAATTTCAACGTTGAACAACTCGAAAATGACGCATCAGCGAGCAGAATGTCATTATTGTAAAACGTTTTTAAATATGTTTCTTCAGTGATTCTTTGGAATGGAATTTTTCATTTCTGTGAGTGCATTAAACTGCATATTGACCATTATACCATAATATTTATGTAACCTAAAAATGTTCAACATTTGCTTTTCATTAGGAATAAAAAATTTCAACCAAAAATCAAATTCTACAGTTCTTTCCTAAACTATATTTGAATAATAATATAAAATTCAAGATATATTCCTGGGAGTTTTGATTATTTTTGATCTACCATAACAGAAAAAACATCCTGTTATCCTATGTCATCAGAACAAAACAATAGTAGTACTAATACTTTCAAGGGTCAATATTGAGTTTGATGTTTCAACGATTTCGAGGACAGCGTCCTCTATACGGACTTTTCTTTATCATTGAACCTTGAGCAATGAAATTTGGTATACTGATAGGAAATGCAATTTGGAATCATTCGTCTTCTATGAAAATATGCGATTTTCTTCAAAGAAAATGATATACACATAGAAAATGGAGTTTGAGGGCGGGGGTTTCAAAATGCTTCTCCTCCTACAGTTTTCAAACTACAGTGATGATTATGATGTCATTAGAAGCAGATATTGTGGACATTACCTTGTGCTATAAATAAAATATCTAAAGTCATAATAGAAAAATTTGGTTCAATTTTTTGGAGGGGAGGAAAATTTTCATTTGTTGTTGTTACAACTTTTGTTTGCAACAAATTTCAAAATTCATACATGGCAGACTTAATTTTCCACTCTTTTTTGCATCCAATGATACCAAAATCATCTCTGTAGCTTAAAAACTGTTGAAGAAAACGCATTTTGAAATCCTTAGTCCGAGGTTTTCATTAGAGGTAAAACAGAGAAATGTAAACAACTGTAATTCAAATTCATTAAAAATTTTTGGTTCAGGTTAGACCCCTGAAATCATTATAGAGTAATCCAGAGACATAGGAGATGACATAGCAACGTTGCGCTGTGAAGAAAGTGCCATGGGGGAGGTGTAGCATGATAAAATACTACTTCCCCCTCCCCTCCCCCCCATTCTTAAACCCCGGTAGCGGGCGAATGAGTGAACGTACGAGTCTCATTTTTTCACAGGATGTACCTGACCTCCTACACTTCTTTTAGCAGCAAAAATTCCAGTTTCTCAAGTGATCTCAAAAACATGAATTGCTATGGGGAGGCTGCCCTTAATAATTTTGTTGCCATAGATAGGTAATACTGTGGATTTTAAGATGTTTTACATGAATGACATTGTGTTCGCATGTTAAGTTTTTGAGTTATTTAACTTTGAAGTTACAGAAACAGCGCTCGATCATGAAATGGGTTCCCTGCGCAAAAGCAGACCGTGGTCCAACAATGCTGGAACTGCGCGGAGCGTGGGAAAAGTTACCGTTTTTGCAATATATGGAAATGGAATTGACAATATATGAAATTCATTATCAGCCGACCCCACGGAGCCTTAACCCACTTCTAGGATGTTTTAGTTAATAACACAAAGGTTATCATCCAAAAATATTAATGGGACAGGGGTAGTGAATACTGAAACCAATATGCAGTTGACATCAGTTTCAATATCGCGGCCACGGTAGAACATAAGCAAAACTGTAGGAGTAAATACCGTAGATTCAAGTATTCACTGGTCCAGTTTCCCTAATATTTTTGATAAATGTTGAGGATTAACCAGGAATTGATTTTCCACTTTTCGAATCCAAAACATAGTGAATTAAATCAAAATTCACAAGTTTTCTTCTATGCACTTTCTGTTGTAAATGAGTGTTTTACAAATTATAGTAGTAGGTTTAGTTTCGTCTTTTATAACGAATGCGCTCAAAAAAACGGCTACTCATTGGTTTTTGAATTTTTGTTGCTTGAATCATGGTAATAACATCAAAATAAACTACTTTTCTTTCACATTTTTTTGACAAATGAATATTTTATGATTTAGCCTAGCGCAGTAGGTTTAGTTTCGTCTTTGATAACGAGAAAACCGGAAGCGAGAAGCCATTGCAGTGTTGCCATTTGCCAGACTCGCCAGACCAAATGAATTACTTCCCGCTTCAAACACTTGAGTTGCGGTTACTAATTTACCGCTATCACTTGCAAAATACTTATTTACGAGGGAAAGTGCATTAAAGAAAACTTGCTTATTTTGATCTAATTAACTACGTTAAGGCACCTAAAAATCAAATATTGATTCCCAAATAATCCTACACATTAACAAAAAAGGGTATAGAAGAAAAGTTGTTTATTTCAATATTATTACCATGATTCAAGCAACAAAAATTTGAAAATTGATAAGTAGGGTAATTTATCAAATATCGAACAGAAACCACGTGTGTCTAGAAACAACCTTCATAAATCGGTAACTTTTGCTCTGAATAACTGTTGCGGGCCTCAAGATTATTCTTGAACAGTTGCTTTCTTGTTCCGTGATGTCGCTTTAAAGACAACGTAGATTGTTGGAATTTATTTATTGTTCTAAAAATCGAATTCTTTAATAACATAATTTCATCAATATCGAACATGAATCGAACAAGAATTTTGATTCGAACAGGATGGTTTGTCAATTAGTTCTCCTCGTACGGAACATTTGTTAGACTATTAATTAGCACGCCACGTATGGTTTGTCTATTAGTACGCCTCGTATATTTTGTCCATTAATATGCCTCGTATGGTGTATCTATTTGTACACCTCTGATAGTTTGTCTATTAGTACACCTCGTATAGTTTGTCAATTATTATGCCTCATATGGCTTTTCTATTTGTATACCTCTGATCGTTTGTCAATTAGTACTCCTCGTATGGAACTTTTGTTTTAGGACGTCCTATATTAAGAAACTTTTTAAAACCCAATATGTTGACATGTATCTCATGTGGCTACTTGGAATATAAACGTTTTTCTTTCATTATTTTTTTCTTTGGTGCACTGGATTTTCTTGGAAATGCTCGCGGTGGCACAGCGGTTAAGGGATCGGACTTGTATGTTGGAGTCGCGGGTTCGTATCCCGGCGCTGGCGCTGCGATTTTCCCCGTTGGGTATAAGGGAAAGCTCAAGCACAATACCCCACTCAACCCAGGTGTCGGAAATGGGTACCGGCTTTACGGGGGAACCGTCATGGTGTCCTATATATAGTGTTAGTTATAAGACATTTGAAAAACCAATGCTTAAGATCATTTGTATCAGGCTTGATTGGAAATAAAGCATCCCAAAGATGCCCATGTTTGTTTTGTTTGTTTGCTTGAAATAACTGTCTCATTACTTATTTTCAAGATGCATTTGAATGGAGAGTTATCAAAATTTGAATATGATGTCGATGTTTCATTTGCAGTGTTTGTTGAACCATCATTGTGATCATCAACCTGTGTGACCTTTTTTGGAGTAGAGTGTAAAGCACTCGTCAATGAATTATTATTAATGCTTGCATCAATTTTCTTGGCAAGGGAGTGATCATCAGTAAATGTAGCCAGACGAATCATTGATGATCTTAAGGGCCTTGGAACACCAGCAGCTGATTGATAGCCCCTCACCAGAATTCCCATCTTCAACTATTCAATGTTATTATCAAGCGTTAATACAATATTTTCATGAAATAAAACAGGCGTTCAATAGATCGATTTAGTTATTTAAAAGAATTAAGAATCGAAAAGCCTTGTTCGAGGCATAAATTCATGATTTTTAAGGAATTTTGATTCGAACACCTTTGTTCAGTATTTAATACTGACATGAAAAAGGAACTGAATGTCGAACATGGAATAATTATCAATTTTTTGGCGGAAAAGAAAAAAATACAGCAACAGAACATCATATGACAACACTAATCTCTAGTTATGACGGAAGGTTGACGGTGACCCAACAACAATTAAACCGTCGCAATTTTCCCGAGGTGCCTAAGATTTTTCGAGTGAAAAAATTCGACCAATTTGTAAGGGTCGTACAGAAAATGCGTTCGCAACCGCTGGTAGCAGTTTGCAGCTCACAGAAATGAGTTTTTATCACTAAAATAGGAGTTTTAGATGTAAGATCACTGGCACTGAGTAAGTTTGGATGCTTACTAAATTTATTACGCGCATATTTCCAAAGTTGTTCGATAATCAGTTCAGTTTGATATTTGATGAATTATCCTACTGATTAATTATTCATTAACCTTCTAATTTACTACTGCAATTTTTTTCTTTTGTGCACTCTTATTTTACCTCAGATGAGTCAGATTGACTAAAAACTTAACAAAGAGAATGTAGGAATGAACAAACACAATAGCAATTTTTCATCCTCCTGCATTTAGATAGCACCCTGAGAAGAAAATTGGTCGAGATAACGATTATGAGTGCAACATTCTGACACCTATAACCTAATTAATTTTAGTGCTAGTTACATGAGTAATGTGTGGACTGAAATACAAGTCTGACGCACACACATGAAAGATCAATTGCTTTTAGTAGAATTAGGGACACGAAACAATATTAAATTCCCGATTTCACCAAAATTTATCGCAGTCTAAGGATAGAAATACCAACCAAAGCTGATAATGAAAATTCTTGGATGAACTAGGTTGATCGACTTCCTACCAAAACAAAGGCTGCAACACAAATACCTCTTTTTTTTTTTTTTTTTGTATCGTTGTTTATAGGAGCTTTGAAATCTTGCTCATGTAGCCCCTTGTCTGCACCTTTCTCGTTGGGTCACTCTTGTTGTACCTGTAAGGACATATAGTACAATTTTACATTTATAAGTTTTGTGATTTAGTGTAGTATACTTCAATATTTCACATTGCTAAGTTCTCCATATCCTCATTATCCCAGTATGTGCTCAGTATTTCAGTATATCCTAATTAATCTCAAGTTCTGTTCACACTGACAGATAAGAGTAATAAGGTTTAGAGCAACATCTACTAGTTTTTATGGAAATAATGCCCGGGTTAGTAAATCTAGGCATGCCCGACTCTGTGCCGCTTATGAGCCCCTAAATTAATTGTCAAGCCTCCAGCCTGCGCCGCTCAACCTGGAGGCTCTGGACTATCTGCACTGTGGCAGGAGGTGAAAATCAATATTAGAGAGCAAGCTCTTAAGGGCAGGGCTCTTAAGGAGAAAGTTTCAAAAGGGTCTATTTATGAAGTATTAATGCAGGAGCAGTCTGCACTGTTAACTACTATACAGAAGAAATACCATCACCGAGAGTGCTACTGCATTATAAATTTGAACATAATGTGTTCCAGGGAGAGTTTGATAGTCTGAAGGTTAATGGTTAGTGCCCACAGTATTAGGTTATTACTGCTAAATTAAAAAAAAAAAAAAAAAAACATGAAATATGTCTATAGGATATGGTTCCATGTATTCTACATAAACAATAACTATGCCCTAAATTACATATGGTGTACTATAGACGGTAGAGTGAACTAGTAGCTATCAAATATTCTCCAACTGCATTAGAGATTTGTTTCTGAGTTCCCAATATGTATGGGCCACCTCCAAGAATATTCTTCAAATTGAAGGGAACGCTTAAAGAATCTAACACAGCTAGAAGATTGGACCGAGCCGTATTGTGCAATGGGCAATTGATTAAAAAGTGTTCAATGGTCTCAGCAGAGCCACATGCACAGTTGGGTGTGTTTGACAGCTGAAAGCGAGCCAGGTGTTGCTGTACACCTGCATGACCTACTCTCAGCTTGGCAAGAGCAGTTTCTAAAGGCCTTGTTTTATGGCAAGCCCAAGGCCAATGTCCCACTTCTGACTTGATTTTTGTTAAAAACCTACCCTTCCCTGTACCTTGTACTGATCCCAGCCATTCTGCGTTCCACCTAGCTTTGCATGCAGCTTTAACTCTTCTTACCGTTTCCTCTCTAGAAGGACGGGTTAGAGTCCTATAACGGAGAGAGTGGGCATTTTTAGCTGCTGTGTCAGCTTCCTCATTCCCCTGTAGGCCCTTATGAGCAGGAACAAATTGCAGCTTAATATCTCTGGAGGATAAAATAGCAGTTAGCTTCTCCACAAATACCTCAGCAATATACGGATACAGTTACACGGATAGTGTGCCACCTCCGGATTGTCAATCTAGGTATTTTGTACATTCTTGCAGGTATAACCTAACACATCACTTAGCAAAATAATCGAACATATTTTGTGGCTTCAGAATTTTAATGTTTCTCACAAATTTTAGACGTGCTATTGTAAAAGCATTTATTCGAACCCGTACCAGCGCTTGTCGAAAGTGAGAGTTTTCAAAATTTTCTTATATAACAGTTGTTAATCCATGAGCATTTAAAAACTGATCATAAAAATATCCTATTATAGACACGTTTTTGTGTGAACCAATAAGAAAATATAAAAAATATTTCCTTTGACGTGCTTTCAATCATATAAAAACAAGAAAACTTTGTGAGACGTTGAACAGCTGAATGCATTTTTCCCAATCCAATCAACCTAAAGCCACGACTTTCATTTTACCAAGGTATAATTTCTCATTTATATCTCATAGACACGTCTGTAGAATCTACCTTTCTCTCAATTAAGATGCTTATTTATTAAGCTGCGCAGTTTACCTAAAAATTGTAGTCAGAAACCACTTCTCTTCTGATTTACATGACTGCATATCATCCTCGGTCGAACTGTAGCAATCGCTAAAAAAGCGTAAGAATATTAAATTTTCCCATTCGCACTTAAATAAATTAATTATTAGCATTAAAGATCTTACTCTAATTTATTATTAATTATTTTCTACTTCTAATTCGTAATCCTTAAAGTTTTTGTGCAAAAAGCATAAAAATTAAAGTCACGATTGACATGTTCGTGTTTCAAGCCTCTGAATCTGGCAGCACTGTGCGTGGCGTCCTTTTGAAACAGATTCTCTCGTGCCTTACTAGCTCGCGCATACCGCGTTCGTGTAAGTGAAGATATTTAGTGTTTAAATAAGAAGAAGTAACCTGGTAATGTATACAAGTGTAAATTCCCTGTGTGCATGTTTGATTAACTTAAGGATCTGTTCATCGTCGTGAATTAAGGATGAACTTAAAAATAGTGTTAAAGCTCTTAGACGGGCATGTGTATTTCGAATGCTACCTCAACGTGAAATAGCGTAAACATTTGCGTGTCAATGTTTCATTTCTTGTCGAATTTTTTATTATTACTATTATATTCAACTACGTTGACCTTTTGCCTCACTAACAAAGTTCGACATTTTACGCTGCCATATTATTTCAAGACCAGTTTACGAATGTAGCATACCGCTACATAAGCGTAAAAATTACAAATTTGCCATTCATACTTAAATAAATTAATTAGTAGCATTAAAAATCTTACTCTAATTTATTATTAATTATTTTCTACTTCTAATTCGTAATCATTGAAGTTTTTGTGTAAATACATGAGACGATAAAATAACAATTTACATTTTTCGAGAGAGAAGCCCTCTGGTGGCAACACAGCGCAGTTGCGCGTCTCTTCTTTCAAAAAGCCACTCTTACTTTGGCGGCATACTTTGGCGGTGTTACAGCAAATTCTCGTGAGTTTAAATGTGTTAGAAAATAATCGCGTTCTTTTTTCGTTCTCGTCATAAATCAGTGTTAGAAAATATTCGTGTTCTTTCTTCGTGTTCTGGAGTATTAATAGTTGTCAGTGCAGTGCTATTTGGATACGTAGTTATGCGTAGGAATTGTGATGTAGCATGTTCTCATTCAGTGTTTTGTTTCTCAACGTGATTTAGCGTAAAATGTTGCGTCAGATGTGCATTGCATTTCCGTGTCATGATTTTATTATCAAAGCATAATCATGTTCGTTCCTTTTCTTTACGATAATAGTATATACCTGCAGTTCCATTCATGATTCGATACTCGGAACGAACGCGGCTGAACTTGCCGGCTTTTCGTTGTCGATAACCTTTGTTTAATGGCGGAACCTCACACCGTCGTCACTTGTCACTACTCTGTGATTATAAATACTATAGGCATGTGTTATAGTAGCACTTATTCTTTTTTTTTATAAACCGACTCGCAGTAGTCTTAAATTACGAAAAGTATTCCTGTCTATACCTGCTGAGTTTTGGAATTTCATTTCTTAATTCCATACTCTTTTGAAACCTTTACGTAAACGCCCTTATTTCAATAGGGAAATATTTCAATGAAATTAAATTTTAACTCATCGCATTCTTGTGACAAAACACCCACTACCATCTGCCTATCTTGATTGTGGGCAAATTGCTGGCGGCTCTGGCTGAGGCCGACGCGTAAAGCCCCCGGCTAAATTGCACACGGAACTTTCATGCTTTCGTTTTTCTTTCTTCGCGTATTTTCCGCCTGTGAAATCAACGCTTAGGTTTTTCCTTTTTCCTTTATCATTAGGGATATATATTATTCCTTAATCCCTTTATCATTGCAATTGATATCTACCAGGATTTTTTTTCAGTAGGATTTATATCCATGAACTTTAGGATTTTTTCTATGTTTTTTTACTGCGTTCAAAAGTGCAGTCACTTGATATTTTCACGTTATTCCGTAGATCTCGTGTTTACTTGCCCGTAGTCTCTGTAAGGAATCATGATCTTTATTACCGGAAGTTCTTAAACCTAATACTCAGATTTTTAAAGCCAGAGGCATTAGTGAACAGTTTTGACAGCTAAACAGTTTAAACAATTTATTTATTGTTAAAACCTGTCAACCAAAAATCTGTCCTATCTCTTTTGAGTTTGCCAAAAGTGAGAACCCTAAGTAGCTGGTGTCAAACCTGTAGGAGTTTCTCGGATTTCTCCGTGTGGGAAGAGTTGTCATTATATGTTGGATTGTCAGTGGTGGAATGTCTTGATGTCTCGCCTGGAACGTTTCATCCAGCTTTTGGACTCCTTGCAGGACCCCAACGTCATCACACACACCACTTACAACATTCTCCCTGGGCCGCTTTTGGTTTTTCTACTTGGATTGAATTTGGGCTATGCTCTGGAGCCTTTAGCCTGATTATATTCTCTAATTACGGGCACCATTGAATTAGCTTTGCATTCGCTTATAATTCCGCGTGCCTGGATCTTAAGTACTATTCAAACTAAGAGTCATCATCGCCATCAGGCTCGGCACCTTTGATCAAATTCACCTGCTCCAAAATTAAGCATACTTTGCCCACACAAATAGCTACCCACCTATTTGTGCTTAGTTTAAAAAATTGCCCACCGTAAAGCGAATATTCTGAACTCAATACACTTAAAAACCTCATCCACCGGCCGGAGCGACACCAGCCCTCACCGAAGCTCACCACCGGCACTCCGGACCTCACTGGGATTTCCAGTCAAGCTCATCGAAGACCTCCTGGTTTCCTCTTCCAATAAACTCCACCTAAACTAAGCTGAGTCCAAAATCCGTTTTTCATTATCCCTCTCATAATTTTCCCAGATCACTATCGAGAGAAATGTTCGAGTTTTTGGCCGTCAAGAACTAAAAATTTCAGTTCAAACTACCCCAACGGTCACGAAAACCCGACACTGGTGCGATGGCCGGGAAATACTCGTAAAAATAAAAAAAGAACTCAACTCGAAGTGTTTGAGAGATTGTGAGAGGATAATGTTGGCGTATCATTGTAGTGATAAATTTTCCCATGTCGTAGTAGTTTGAGAGATTCCTGTGGATTTTGACCGTGCTAATTGTTCTCTGAGCAGCTCTAACAAAAATTTTTTTTTCAGCGCTATCCTGTCCTTGTTTGTTGGTTTCATGTGCCACAGTAGGTAGGAAAAATATTTTTTTTTCCTATTTCCGTGCTTACGTTCATTCTGACTACCGTAAAATTCGCGTTTCCATTCTCCATTTTCCCTCCGTTTTCTTCAACGTTATTGATTGATTGAGTAGGTAGAAAAATAATTTTTTCCTCACCTGCTTTATTTTGGTGCCTACGCAAATTGCCGCATACCGCAGAAATTTTTCTCGTTTCCAATTTCATATTTCCTTCCTTCTGTTTCAACTTAACCTGAATGATTGAGTAGGTAAAGAATTAACGCAAACCATTGCCACTTAATCCCAAGTCTTAGGCACTGATATCATTAATTGTGCATTCCCAAAAGTGATCGCTAGCATGACTGAATCAGATAATGAAGATCGAGCCCCCTCAAAACCCATTAGGCTCCCGCCCTTTATTCCGGAGGACGCTCACACCTGGTTTCAACAGTGTGAAGCCGTGTTTAGGTATCATAAAATAATAAATGACATAGACAAATTCTATGCTCTTATTTCAGCCGCGCCCACTAAACTATTGAATGACTCAAACCAAATATTAGAAAACCCTCCACCTCTCAATCCTTACGGAATCTTGAAAGGCAAAATTTTGGCAAGGCTTCAGATGTCCGATGCGGACAAATTCCGAAGTCTTGTAGATGCCTCAGCAATTCCATCTGTCTCTGTTTCTTTCTCACCCACTTCGCTAGTGAAAGAACTGCGTAAACTCGCTACGGGTGTTGCCGTAGCTGAGGGATTTCTGAAGGAAGTTTTCATGACTAAGCTTCCCCCGAACGTGCGTCCATTTCTATCGCTAGCAGGGCCCGAGCAAACGTTAGAAAAATTAGCTGAGTCCGCCGAAACAGTGATGCGGAATATTAATTCGTCACGAGAACCGCAAGTTGCTTCCTTGAATGTAGGAGCTACAACTTTTAGTCCGTCAAATACGGCGCAAAATCAATCCTCAGCCACAATAGATAAGATGCAGCAGGACATCGCTGAAATAAAGCAAGCTCTCCAAAATTTTCAAATAGGTCAGAGTGTGGCTCACATTCAGCAAGGCCCAGGGAGATTCCAAAGCCACCAAAATGCCTATGACTATCACTCAAACTATCCTTCTCCTCCTCCTCAACGCTTCGATAGAGGTAGATCTTATGATAGGTCAAATCAAGACCGCCGCTTCAGGTCGCGCTCTCGTGATGCTAGTAGCAATTTATGCTGGTACCACATGAAATTTGGTGACCAAGCTCGCAAATGTGCCTCTAGATACTGTCCTCGTTATACCGAAATGACTTCGGGAAACGCCAACAGCGACGCATAGTAGCGAGTACTGCGTTGCCTCATTCCCAGACTACTCGCCTTCTTACTATTCTCGATCCCGTCACCAAGTATCGATTTTTAATAGACACTGGCTCCAGTGTGTCAATTATCCCAGCCACGTTGAAAGACAAAAACAATCCATTGTTGGCGACATTACGCGCCGCAAACGGCACGCCAATTCCTTGTTACGGTGAACGAAATTTAGAGTGCAGTCTGGGATTGAGGCGATATTTCCCTTTCACCTTCTTAATCGCGGAAGTCCAAGAGCCTATCATTGGCGCGGATTTCCTAGAGAAGTATGGGATTATTGTAGATGTTAAAAACCGTAGAATTAGGGACGAGGAGACACAGATCTCAATTCCCGCTTGTAGCATAACTAGAGCAAATGTCTTGCATTCCTTCTCGATTGCTTTCAAGGAGGAGTGCATGTTTGAACAAGAACTTAAAAATTTCCCAGCATTAACAAACCCTAACTTAGCTTCTAATAACATGCAAACATGCACAAAGCACTTCATAGAGACGCAAGGTCCGCCAGTTTTCTCCCGTGCTAGGCGATTGCCGCCTGACCGATTGGCGTTAGCTAAGAAAGAATTCGCTAGGATGCTCGAAAATGGCATCATTCGCACCTCCAAAAGCCCTTGGGCTAGCCCTCTTTTGCTAGTACCCAAGGCTAACGGTGAATTCAGACCGTGCGGGGATTTCCGCAGGTTGAACGCCGTTACTTTACCTGATCGATACCCTATTCCCTACCTTCATGATTTCAGTGCAAATTTAGAGGGAGCACAAATTTTCTCTAAGATAGACCTGCAGTCTGCCTTCCATCAAATTCCCTTGGATGAGTCTGCGATTCCTAAGACCGCGGTAATCACTCCGTTTGGTCTCTTTGAATTCCTAAAGATGCCATATGGTCTCCGGAACGCACCTCAAACGTTCCAGAGACACATGGCTGAAATTTTCTCTGATCTCACTTTCGCCTATGTCTACCTAGACGACATCCTAGTGGCATCCACAACCCCGGAGTTGCACAAAGACCATCTTAGGGTCGTTTTTCAAAGATTGTCCGACAATGGACTCCTCGTAAATCCTGCAAAATGTGAGCTCGGAAAGCCATCACTGATTTACTTAGGTCATGAAATCTCTAGCCTAGGTCTAAAACCTTTACCTTCCAAAGTAGAAGTGATCAAAAACTTTCCTCTTCCACAGACCCAGAAGGAACTAAGAAGGTTCCTAGGTTCTGTTAACTTCTACCATCGTTTCATACGCAACTGTGCTCAAACTTTAGCGCCTTTGTCTGACCTTCTCGAACAGAAACGAAAAGGAAAATCTATTGAGGTAAAATGGACAGAAGAAGCGCGCAAAGCTTTTGAGAAAATTAAACAAAAGTTAGCTTCCGCGACTGAATTATCCTACCCTATTGCTAATGCTGATTTCAGCCTCGTTGTGGACGCATCCAGTACCGCCGTAGGTGCTGTGTTGCAACAACAAGTAGGTACTAATATCTCTCCTCTTGCCTTCTTTTCCAAAAAGCTGTCGCCCACTGAGCGTGGTTATAGCGCGTTCGGTAGGGAACTTCTTGCTATCTACTTGTCGGTGAGACACTTCCGCTATGCTCTAGAGGCGAGGGAGTTTGTGATCTACACAGATCACAAACCTCTGACCTCAGCGATCAAAATGCCTTCTGAAAGACATTCCCCTAGGGAAGCTCGACACTTGTCGTTTATAAGTCAGTTTACCACTGATATCCGTTTCATAAAAGGGTTGGACAATACTGTTGCTGATTGCCTTTCCAGAATCAACACTGTCCAAACCAGTGGTGAAATCACCTTCGGCAACATTGAAAGAGCGCAAAAGGAGGATCCTGAACTTCAGGACCTTCTCAAACCTTCTAACATTTCCTCTCCGAAACTAACCTTGGTTGACGGCGTGTACCGTGATGCCGAGCGACCTTCTCGTTTGTATCTTCCTGCGACGCTCCGCAGAGTAGCTGTCCTCCACTACCATTCCCTCTCTCATCCAGGTATTAACCGTACAGTGCGTTTGATTTCTGATCGTTTCGTCTGGCCAGCGATGCGTAAGGAGGTCAAGCAAATTGTGCAAAATTGCCATGCGTGTCAGAGTAGTAAGGTGGTGAAACATAATCGTGCGGCGCTGCAGAGTTGTGCATTCACAGGTCACAAGTTCGACTCGGTCCACCTAGATTTGGTGGGTCCTTTGCCTTTATCGCGCGGTTATTCTTATTTGTTGACCATCATCGATAGGTTCACGCGTTGGGTTGAGGCTGTCCCTCTCCCTGATACCCAAACTGAGACTGTAGCGCGCGCTTTCTTGTCAAACTGGATCTCTAGATTTGGGGTTCCCTTAAGTGTCACACATGACCGGGGATCACAATTCACCTCCAAATTCTGGAGTGAGCTTAGCACCGCTTTAGGGTGTGCAAACACATCAACTACAGCGTATCATCCGCAGTCAAATGGACTTATTGAGAGAGTCCACAGAGACCTCAAGGTTGCATTGCGCTGCCTTAATTGCAGTCACGATTGGACTGATAGACTTCCAGTAGTACTACTTAGCATCCGAAATTTACACAGACAGGATCAGCAATGCACAGCGGCTGAAATGTTGTACGGGAAAACGCTTCGTCTCCCCGGCGACATTGTTGACCCAAAACCTTTGCCTGAATTTTCATCCGCTGACCGTTCCGCTTATGTGACCTGTCTCAAAGATTGCATGCGTAAGATCAAGTATGTGGCTCCACGAATGCCTCAGACTCACGACAAACTGGATTCTGCCCTGCAAGACTGCACACATGTGTATGTCCGCAATGATGCTATAAAACCTACACTCACGCGCCCTTATGATGGCCCATTCAAAGTACTTAAACGCAAGCAAAAATATTTCATCCTCGATAGAGTCGGTTCACACGACCCTGTGAGCATTGATCGACTGAAAGTCGCATACACTTCTGATCATAGTGTAACTTATAACTCATCATCCTCTCCGCAGATTTCCCTTCCCACTGAGACTCGATCATATCTACCATCTCAGCTTCCTCAGTTGGCTGCATTATTGCCTAGTCAACTTGAGTGTAATCCTTTCTATGTGCCTGTACATTCAAACCCTATCTCTAACCCTGTCGTAGATTCTAACTCTAGCCCTCTTACTGACACAGCGACAAGTCTGGAGAGACCAGACGAGCCCGCTGCAGTAACTCTTGTTCCTAGGACTCTTGCCGATCTAAACTTGCAGACCCGTTTGGTGAAACTTCCCCGCTCAGTATCATTTGCCAATTGCCGAACTCGGCAGGGTCGTGTAGTTCGCACTCCTTCCCGCTACAGATGATTGCAGCGGGTGGACCTTTCGGTCTGCGCCTTGGGGGGTAATGTAGCATACCGCTACATAAGCGTAAAAATTACAAATTTGCCATTCATACTTAAATAAATTAATTAGTAGCATTAAAAATCTTACTCTAATTTATTATTAATTATTTTCTACTTCTAATTCGTAATCATTGAAGTTTTTGTGTAAATACATGAGACGATAAAATAACAATTTACATTTTTCGAGAGAGAAGCCCTCTGGTGGCAACACAGCGCAGTTGCGCGTCTCTTCTTTCAAAAAGCCACTCTTACTTTGGCGGCATACTTTGGCGGTGTTACAGCAAATTCTCGTGAGTTTAAATGTGTTAGAAAATAATCGCGTTCTTTTTTCGTTCTCGTGATAAATCAGTGTTAGAAAATATTCGTGTTCTTTCTTCGTGTTCTGGAGTATTAATAGTTGTCAGTGCAGTGCTATTTGGATACGTAGTTATGCGTAGGAATTGTGATGTAGCATGTTCTCATTCAGTGTTTTGTTTCTCAACGTGATTTAGCGTAAAATGTTGCGTCAGATGTGCATTGCATTTCCGTGTCATGATTTTATTATCAAAGCATAATCATGTTCGTTCCTTTTCTTTACGATAATAGTATATACCTGCAGTTCCATTCATGATTCGATACTCGGAACGAACGCGGCTGAACTTGCCGGCTTTTCGTTGTCGATAACCTTTGTTTAATGGCGGAACCTCACACCGTCGTCACTTGTCACTACTCTGTGATTATAAATACTATAGGCATGTGTTATAGTAGCACTTATTCTTTTTTTATAAACTGACTCGCAGTAGTCTTAAATTACGAAAAGTATTCCTGTCTATGCTTGCTGAGTTTTGGAATTTCATTTCCTGATTCCATACTCTTTTGAAACCTTTACGTAAACGTCCTTATTTCAATAGGGAAACATTTCAATGAAATTAAATTTTAACTCATCGCATTCTTGTGACAAAACACCCACTACCATCTGCCTATCTTGATTGTGTGCAAATTGCTGGCGGCTCTGGCTGAGGCCGACGCGTAAAGCCCCCGGCTAAATTGCACACGGAACTTTCATGCTTTCGTTTTTCTTTCTTCGCGTATTTTCCGCCTGTGAAATCAACGCTTAGGTTTTTCCTTTTTCCTTTATCATTAGGGATATATATTATTCCTTAATCCCTTTATCATTGCAATTGATATCTACCAGGATTTTTTTTCAGTAGGATTTATATCCATGAACTTTAGGATTTTTTCTATGTTTTTTTACTGCGTTCAAAAGTGCAGTCACTTGATATTTTCACGTTATTCCGTAGATCTCGTGTTTACTTGCCCGTAGTCTCTGTAAGGAATCATGATCTTTATTACCGGAAGTTCTTAAACCTAATACTCAGATTTTTAAAGCCAGAGGCATTAGTGAACAGTTTTGACAGCTAAACAGTTTAAACAATTTATTTATTGTTAAAACCTGTCAACCAAAAATCTGTCCTATCTCTTTTGAGTTTGCCAAAAGTGAGAACCCTAAGTAGCTGGTGTCAAACCTGTAGGAGTTTCTCGGATTTCTCCGTGTGGGAAGAGTTGTCATTATATGTTGGATTGTCAGTGGTGGAATGTCTTGATGTCTCGCCTGGAACGTTTCATCCAGCTTTTGGACTCCTTGCAGGACCCCAACGTCATCACACACACCACTTACAACATTCTCCCTGGGCCGCTTTTGGTTTTTCTACTTGGATTGAATTTGGGCTATGCTCTGGAGCCTTTAGCCTGATTATATTCTCTAATTACGGGCACCATTGAATTAGCTTTGCATTCGCTTATAATTCCGCGTGCCTGGATCTTAAGTACTATTCAAACTAAGAGTCATCATCGCCATCAGGCTCGGCACCTTTGATCAAATTCACCTGCTCCAAAATTAAGCATACTTTGCCCAAACAAATAGCTACCCACCTATTTGTGCTTAGTTTAAAAAATTGCCCACCGTAAAGCGAATATTCTGAACTCAATACACTTAAAAACCTCATCCACCGGCCGGAGCGACACCAGCCCTCACCGAAGCTCACCACCGGCACTCCGGACCTCACTGGGATTTCCAGTCAAGCTCATCGAAGACCTCCTGGTTTCCTCTTCCAATAAACTCCACCTAAACTAAGCTGAGTCCAAAATCCGTTTTTCATTATCCCTCTCATAATTTTCCCAGATCACTATCGAGAGAAATGTTCGAGTTTTTGGCCGTCAAGAACTAAAAATTTCAGTTCAAACTACCCCAACGGTCACGAAAACCCGACACGAATACGGCCGTTAGAGCACGACAGAGCTGCTGGCGTCTTTGTTCGCGGTTGCCTTTGTTTTCCAAAAATGGCGAAGCAATGTTACCGACTCATGTCATTTAAAATTCGTACCTTTTTGGTACGCGGGATAGTATTTCTATTTCTCACAACATAAAGTACAGTAGTTTTCTGAATTGTGTTTAGCGTGAAATTATTAATTGGGAAATGTCTTTTAATAATTTCGTACGTTTATAAATCACGAAGATTATTCATGTCTATGCTTGCTAAAGTTTTGAGTTTCATTTTTGTATAGTTCATACTCCTTGAACCTTGCGTTTAATCGCACTTATTTCAATATAAATCATTTCAATAAAATTTAATTCAATTCTGTTCATTCTTGTGACAAAAACACCCACTACCATTTCCCTTTCGTGAGTGCGTACAAATTATGCCGGCGGCTTGGCGAATGCCGACGTGTAGAGCCGCCGGGTTAATCGCCGCACTGATTTTCATGTTTTCGTTTTTGCGCATATTTCCTTTCTGTGCAAGCAAAACGTTTAGTGTTTCCTTTTTATTGTGGATATTATTCCTCAATTCCTTTATTATTGCAAATGATATTTATCCGTGATTTTCAGTAGGATTTATATCCATGAACTTTAGAATTGTTCTCTGTTATTTCTTGTACAGTTATAGAGATGTTCTGGAGTACATAAAGAAACATTAATTCGCTTTCTATGAAATTCTTAATTGCTGTAATTCTTTTCTTCTGCTTCATGAACCATGTCTTGTTAAGTCATGTGTTTACCATGGTTCAGGGATTTGATTCCCGATGTTACTCTTAGATAATCACTAAAAGTATTACTAAAAATTCTTAAATTTTATGTCTTGTATTTAAAGCAAGAGCAGTTGTATAAGAGTTTCTTAATTGATTCTGTCCTATCTTCTCTACTTTTGAGCTAGACGAAAAAGAGAACAAATGAAATTAACTAGAGTCAAATCTGAAGGATTTCTCGAATTCTGCTGTGTGGGAGTTTATTATTTGCAATGTTGTGGGACTGTCATTGGTGGAAGTTTCCTTGATGTCTCCTTGGACTGTTCATCCAGCGTTTGGACTCTTTGCAGGACTTCAACGTCATCGCCACACACCACTCACAACATTCTCCCTGGGCCTTAGTGGGATTCCCTTTGTTGGATTAGTCTTGGGTTTTACCTCAACCGGCCTCATCTGCACTGGCCCGACCTTAACTGGACGTGACTTAACCAGAATTTACCTGGCCTTGGGCCTCATTTTGTCTCGCTTGTTTGGGCTTTAATGCTACTTAACTCACCTAAGAATTGCCTCAACTTGAGCCGCCCTGCCTGGCCTCAACTCAATCAAATTGATCACTCACAACGTCACGGTTTCCTCCAAGTCTTATAAACTGGGCTCTTAAATCACTTGCAAACAACACACACTGTCGACTCCAGCACTTCTCCAGGAGCCGCCCGTCTGCCCGGACTGCAAACCCTCTTCAGCCAAGTTCATCGGTTGCTCAAGATTCGGCGGTCCTCTCCGGTTTCCTTCCAATATACACCAAAAGCTGAGTCCAGAGTGCCTTATTATCCTTTCTCATGGTTTACTCCCAAATGCTTATCAAGGTTTGTAAGGACTGGCTATACCCCACGGCCAGAATCATTACACTGTGACCCCAGTTAAAAAAACCCCAAACTTTCTTTAAAAAAACTTAAGAACTATTCAACTCGATAAGTGTTTGAGAAATTGTGAGAGAGGTTAATTTTGGTATATCATTGTAGTGATGAATTTCCCATGTCGTAGTCTTTGAGAATTTCTTAGATTTTACCGTGTTAATGGAGATTCTCTGAGCAGCTCTAACAAAAATTTTTTTTTTCAGCGCTATACTGTCCTTTTGTTTTATGTGCCTCAGTAGGTAGGAAAAATATTTTTTTTCCTATTTCCGTGCTTACGTTTATTCTGACTACCGTAAAAATTCGCGTTTCCATTCTCTCTTTCCCTCCGTTTCTTCAACGTTATTGATCGTTTGAGTAGGTAGAAAAATAATTTTTTCTCACCTGCTTTATTTTTGTGCCTACGCTAATTGCCGCATACCGCATAAATTTCCGTTTCCAATTTCATATTTTCTTCCTTCTGTTTCAACTTAATTTGAATGATTGTGTAGGTAAAGAAATAACGCAAACCCTTGCCACGCAAATTCCAAGTCATAGGCATTGATATCTTAATTGTGCTTCCCTAAAGAGATTGCTAGCATGACTGAATCAGATAATGAAGATCGAGCCCCCACAAAACCCCTTAGGCTTCCCCCCTTCATTCCGGAGGACGCTCATACCTGGTTCCAACAGGTGGAGGCGATGTTTAGGTATCATAAAATAACTAATAACACCGATCAATTCTACGCCCTTGTGTCCGCAGCCCCCACCAAATTGTTGAATGATTCAAATCAATTGCTCGAAAACCCTCCCGCCTTTGATCCGTACGGCACCTTGAAAAGAAAGATTCTGCAGAAGTTGCAGATGTCCGATGCGGACAAATTTAGGAATCTTGTAGACGCCTCAGCAATTCCATCTGTCTCTGTCTCTTTCTCTCCCACTTCGTTAGTTAAAGAGCTGCGCAAACTCGATGCGGGTGTTGCCGTAGCTGAGGGATTTCTGAAAGAAGTTTACATGAGTAAACTTCCTTCAAATGTGCGCCCATTTCTATCGTTAGCAAGCCCTGATCAAACTTTGGAGAAGCTTGCAGAGTCCACTGAGACGGTGATGCGCAACATTAATTTGTCACAAGCATCGCAAGTTGCTTCCTTGAATGCAGCAGCTGCAAATTTTAGCCCCCCAAATACTCAGAATCAATCCTCAGCCACAATAGATAAGATGCAGCAAGACATCGCTGAGATAAAGCAAGCTTTACAGAATTGCAATTTAGGTCAGAGTGTGGCTCACATTCAGCAAGGCCCAGGGAGATTCCAAAGCCACCAAAATGCCTACGACTATCCCTATGACTATCCCTCAAACTATCATCCTCTTCCTCCTCCTCAACGTTTTGATAGAGGTAGATCCTATGATAGGTCAAATCAACACCGCCGCTTTCGGTCGCGCTCTCGTGATGCCAGTAGCAATTTATGCTGGTATCACACAAAGTATGGTGACCAAGCACGAAAGTGCGGGTCCCGCTTTTGTCCTCGTTATACCGAAATGACCTCGGGAAACGCCAACAGCGACGCATAGTAGCGAGTACTGCGTTGCCTCATTCCCAGACTACTCGCTTACTACAGATTCTCGATCCCGTCACCAAATACCGATTTTTAATAGACACTGGCTCCAGTGTGTCAATTATCCCAGCCACGGTGAAAGACAAAAACAACCCATTGTTGGCGACACTACGCGCCGCAAACGGCACGCCAATTCCTTGTTACGGTGAAAGAGTATTAGAGTGCAGTCTGGGACTGAGGAGAAAATTCACATTCACTTTCTTGATAGCTGAGGTACAAGAGCCCATAATAGGTGCTGATTTTCTAGCCAAGTTTGGCATACTTGTAGATGTTAAAAACCGTAGAATTAGGGACGAGGAGACACAGATCTCAATTCCCGCTTGTAGCATAACTAGAGCTAATGTCTTGCATTCTTTCTCTATCGCCTTAAAGGAAGAGTGCATGTTTGAGCAATTACTAAAAGATTTTCCTGCATTGACAAATTCTAACTTAGTTTCTACAAAAATGCAGACCAGCACAAAGCACTTCATAGAGACGACGGGACCGCCAGTCTACTCCCGAGCAAGGCGACTACCGCCTGATCGATTGGCGTTAGCTAAGAAAGAATTTGCGCGCATGCAAGAAAATGACATTATCCGCAGTTCCAAAAGTCCTTGGGCTAGCCCTCTTTTGCTAGTACCCAAGGCTAACGGTGAATTCAGACCGTGCGGGGATTTCCGCAGGTTGAATGCCGTTACTCTACCTGATCGCTACCCTATTCCTTACTTGCATGATTTCAGTGCAAATTTAGAGGAAGCTCAAATTTTCTCAAAGATAGACCTTCAGCACGCCTTTCATCAAATTCCACTTGATGAGAGTGCTATCGCTAAGACCGCGGTAATCACTCCGTTTGGTCTCTTTGAATTTTTAAAAATGCCATACGGCTTGAGGAACGCTCCTCAGACGTTCCAAAGGCACATGGCTGAAATTTTCTCTGACCTCACTTTCGCTTATGTCTATCTAGACGACATCCTAGTGGCATCCACAACCCCGGAGTTGCACAAAGACCATCTTAGGGTCGTCTTTCAAAGACTGTCCGACAATGGACTCCTCGTAAATCCTGCAAAATGTGAGCTCGGAAAGCCATCACTGATTTACTTAGGTCATGAAATCTCTAGCCTAGGTCTAAAACCTCTGCCTCTTAAAGTAGAAGTGATCAAAAACTTTCCTCTTCCACAGACCCAGAAGGAACTAAGAAGGTTCCTAGGTTCTGTTAACTTCTATCATCGTTTCATACGCAACTGTGCTCAAACTTTAGCCCCCTTGTCTGACTTGCTCGAACCGAAACGAAAAGGCAAATCTATTGAGGTAAAATGGACGGAAGAAGCGCGCACAGCTTTTGAGGAAATAAAGCACAAGTTAGCTTTCGCGACTGAATTATCCTACCCTATTGCTAATGCTGATTTTAGTCTAGTAGTGGACGCCTCGAGTACAGCTGTAGGTGCTGTTTTGCAACAACAAGTAGGTACTAATATCTCTCCTCTTGCTTTCTTTTCCAAAAAGCTGTCGCCCACTGAGCGTGCTTATAGCGCGTTCGGTAGGGAACTTCTTGCTATCTACTTGTCTGTGAGACACTTTCGCTATGCTCTAGAGGCAAGGGAGTTTGTGATCTACACAGATCACAAACCTCTGACCTCAGCGATCAAGATGCCTTCTGAGCGGCATTCGCCAAGAGAAGCTCGACATCTGTCGTTTATAAGCCAATTCACCACTGACATCCGCTTCATAAAAGGGTTGGACAATACTGTCGCTGATTGTCTATCCCGCATCAACACTGTCCAAACCAGTGGTGAAATCACTTTCGGCAATATTTCCAAGACTCAGAAGGAGGATCCTGAACTTCAGGACCTTCTCAAGCCTTCTAACACTTCCTCTCTGAAATTAACCTTGGTTGACGGCGTGTACCGTGATGCTGAGCGACTTTCTCGTTTGTATCTTCCCGCGACTCTCCGCAGAGTAGCTATCCATCACCATCATTCTCTCTCTCATCCTGGTATTAACCGTACATTGCGTTTGATTTCTGATCGTTACGTCTGGCCAGCGATGCGTAAGGAGGTCAAGCAAATTGTGCAAAATTGCCATGCATGTCAGAATAGTAAAGTGGTGAAACATAATCGTGCAGCGCTGCAGAGTTGTGCATTCACAGGTCACAAGTTCGACTCTGTACACCTAGACTTGGTGGGTCCTTTGCCTTTATCGCGCGGTCATTCTTATTTGTTGACCATCATTGATAGGTTCACACGTTGGGTTGAGGCTGTCCCTCTTCCTGATACCCAAACTGAGACTGTAGCGCGCGCTTTCATGTCCAACTGGATCTCTAGATTTGGTGTTCCCTTAAGTGTCACACATGACCGGGGATCACAATTTACCTCCAAATTTTGGAGTGAGCTTAGCACCGCCTTAGGGTGTGCAAATACATCAACTACCGCTTACCATCCGCAGTCGAATGGACTTATTGAGAGAGTCCACAGAGATTTAAAGTCGGCATTACGTTGCCTGAACTGCAGCAATGATTGGACTGACAGACTTCCAGTAGTACTACTTAGCATCCGTAATTTACATAGACAGGATCAGCAATGCACAGCAGCTGAAATGCTCTATGGGCAAACACTTCGTCTCCCCGGCGACATTGTTGACCCTAAACCCTTGCCTGAATTTTCATCCGTTGACCGTTCTGCATATGTAACCTGTCTAAAAGATTGCATGCGCCAGATCAAGTATGTGGCTCCACGGATGCCTCAGACTAAGGACAAACTGGATCCTGCTTTGCAAGACTGCACACATGTGTACGTCCGAAACGACGCCATTAAACCTACACTCACGCGCCCTTATGATGGCCCATTCAAAATACTCAAACGCACGCCCAAGTATTTTATCCTTGAAAGATCTGGTTCACGCGACCCTGTGAGCATTGATCGATTAAAAGTCGCGTACACTTCCGATCATAGTGTAACTTCTAACTCATCATTCTCTCCACAGAATTCTCTTTCCACTGAGACTCGATCATATCTACCATCTCAGCTTCCTCAGTTGGCTGCCTTGTTGCCTAGTCAACTTGAGTGTAATCCTTTCTATGTGCCTGTACATTCAAACCCTATCCCTAAGCCTATCGTAGATTCTAATTCTAGCCCTCTTACTGAAACAGCGACAAGTCTGGATAGACCAGACGAGCCCGCTGCAGTAACTCGTGTTCCTAGAACCCTTGCCGACCTAAATTTGCAGACCCGTTTGGTGAAACTTCCCCGCGTAGTAAGATTTTCTGACCGCCAAACCCGGCACGGTCGCGTTGTCAAACCTCCTTCCCGCTACAAATGATTGCAGCGGGTGGACCTTTCGGTCTGCGCCTTGGGGGGTAACGTAGCAATCGCTACAAAAGCGTAAGAATATTAAATTTTCCCATTCGCACTTAAATAAATTAATTATTAGCATTAAAGATCTTACTCTAATTTATTATTAATTATTTTCTACTTCTAATTCGTAATCCTTAAAGTTTTTGTGCAAAAAGCATAAAAATTAAAGTCACGATTGACATGTTCGTGTTTCAAGCCTCTGAATCTGGCAGCACTGTGCGTGGCGTCCTTTTGAAACACATTCTCTCGTGCCTTACTAGCTCGCGCATACCGCGTTCGTATAAGTGAAGATATTTAGTGTTTAAATAAGAAGAAGTAACCTGGTAATGTATACAAGTGTAAATTCCCTGTGTGCATGTTTGATTAACTTAAGGATCTGTTCATCGTCGTGAATTAAGGATGAACTTAAAAATAGTGTTAAAGCTCTTAGACGGGCATGTGTATTTCGAATGCTACCTCAACGTGAAATAGCGTAAACATTTACGTGTCAATGTTTCATTTCTTGTCGAATTTTTTATTATTACTATTATATTCAACTACGTTGACCTTTTGCCTCACTAACAAAGTTCGACATTTTACGCTGCCATATTATTTCAAGACCAGTTTACGAATACGGCCGTTAGAGCACGACAGAGCTGCTGGCGTCTTTGTTCGCGGTTGCCTTTGTTTTCCAAAAATGGCGAAGCAATGTTGCCGACTCATGTCATTTATAATTCGTACCTTTTTGGTACGCGGGATAGTATTTCTATTTCTCACAACATAAAGTACAGTAGTTTTCTGAATTGTGTTTAGCGTGAAATTATTAATTGGGAAATGTCTTTTAATAATTTCGTACGTTTATAAATCACGAAGATTATTCATGTCTATGCTTGCTAAAGTTTTGAGTTTCATTTTTGTATAGTTCATACTCCTTGAACCTTGCGTTTAATCGCACTTATTTCAATATAAATCATTTCAATAAAATTTAATTTAATTCTGTTCATTCTTGTGACAAAAACACCCACTACCATTTCCCTTTCGTGAGTGCGTACAAATTATGCCGGCGGCTTGGCGAATGCCGACGTGTAGAGCCGCCGGGTTAATCGCCGCACTGATTTTCATGTTTTCGTTTTTGCGCATATTTCCTTTCTGTGCAAGCAAAACGTTTAGTGTTTCCTTTTTATTGTGGATATTATTCCTCAATTCCTTTATTATTGTAAATGATATTTATCCCTGATTTTCAGTAGGATTTATATCCATGAACTTTAGAATTGTTCTCTGTTATTTCTTGTACAGTTATAGAGATGTTCTGGAGTACATAAAGAAACATTAATTCGCTTTCTATGAAATTCTTAATTGCTGTAATTCTTTTCTTCTGCTTCATGAACCATGTCTTGTTAAGTCATGTGTTTTCCATGGTTCAGGGATTTGTTTCCCGATGTTACTCTTAGATAATCACTAAAAGTATTACTAAAAATTCTTAAATTTTATGTCTTGTATTTAAAGCAAGAGCAGTTGTATAAGAGTTTCTTAATTGATTCTGTCCTATCTTCTCTACTTTTGAGCTAGACGAAAAAGAGAACAAATGAAATTAACTAGAGTCAAATCTGAAGGATTTCTCGAATTCTGCTGTGTGGGAGTTTATTATTTGCAATGTTGTGGGACTGTCAGTGGTGGAAGTTTCCTTGATGTCTCCTTGGACTGTTCATCCAGCGTTTGGACTCTTTGCAGGACTTCAACGTCATCGCCACACACCACTCACAACATTCTCCCTGGGCCTTAGTGGGATTCCCTTTGTTGGATTAGTCTTGGGTTTTACCTCAACCGGCCTCATCTGCACTGGCCCGACCTTAACTGGACGTGACTTAACCAGAATTTACCTGGCCTTGGGCCTCATTTTGTCTCGCTTGTTTGGGCTTTAATGCTACTTAACTCACCTAAGAATTGCCTCAACTTGAGCCACCCTGCCTGGCCTCAACTCAATCAAATTGATCACTCACAACGTCACGGTTTCCTCCAAGTCTTATAAACTGGGCTCTTAAATCACTTGCAAACAACACACACTGTCGACTCCAGCACTTCTCCAGGAGCCGCCCGTCTGCCCGGACTGCAAACCCTCTTCAGCCAAGTTCATCGGTTGCTCAAGATTCGGCGGTCCTCTCCGGTTTCCTTCCAATATACACCAAAAGCTGAGTCCAGAGTGCCTTATTATCCTTTCTCATGGTTTACTCCAAATGCTTAACGAGGTTTGTAAGGACTGGCTATACCCCACGGCCAGAATCATTACAGAACTGCCGTAGGGGTTCACAAAGGCTTGAAAATGCTTTATCAATAACTATCACGACTTGGTTGATAAACTATCAATTGTGATGCTCAACTTACGGAACTATTACAAGCAGCATCGACGAAGCAATGCTTCCAAGATAACGTGAGGAAAAACACCGCGGCCAACAGGCAATATCCTTGATTTTAATTTAAAGCTCAGATCTCTTGGTCATCTGATGATCAGATCTCTTACGTAGAGCGTCTCAAGGATTGTATAGGCAGACACGACACGTAGCTCCTCGCACGTCTAATCGGTCGAATCATGTGCTGTAAAGTTTCATTTATATATATGCGAGTATGACAGTGTTAAGCTTGCGCTTAACCTGCCGTATGATGGTCCCTTCAGAGTCATGTAGAGAAAACCAAAATACTTCATTAGGTAACTTTGACTCAGTTAACATTGACCGTTTTGAAGCCACCTCTGTATCCAATGCTTATTTGCTTATTGTAATATAGCGGGTAGTGTAAGTTCTAGTTAGAGAGACCAAAAGTTGGCAACGCTCGAGAGAGCAACACTCGCAAGTCAGTCTGCAAGTGGCCTCGGGTTCAACAACAAGTAAATGTTGACCGAGTGTGTATATAATTACCTACTGTGGTTGGTATCTAACTTCTTAAGTTCTAAACTAATGTACTAATTCTATTTTATTCTATTCTATATATTTCCATCTATCTCCGCTCTAATCTCACTAGCCACAGTACTACAAATTGAGTATTAAGTTAAGATACCCAAGAGGTGAGTGAACTATTTACCTAACTTGCTGTGTCATTGCATTTGTCTATTGATGTATTATTTGTATCTATGTGGAACCTATACTGTGCTCTAGTGTAGGGTTACTAGAGTTACAATACTGGCGACGAGGATTTTTGTAGAACTATTAGGAGAGGCTAGACTAATGAAGGAACTCAGAATTATATTCAGTGACTAGAGTATTGATGCTGTAAATTTCTGTTTTTTTTAACAAGGTGTATTATTACAGTCTCTTGAATTGGCTACTCTTTCAACTGATATTGTTGCTACTACTATTTCAGGTAGATATCTGACAATTAGCTGTAAAGCTGGGTAAAAAAAATGCCAATGCTAGGCTCAGTGGGAGAATTCAACCCTTTAGAGGAAGAATTCCCAGAATATAAAGTCAGGCTAAACTGCTTCCTGAGTATTAATAAAATTAGAAGATTCAAATAAAGCTAAAACATTTATTGCTCTGGTGGGTCCTAAAATTGTTAGGTTAGCAAAGGACCTACTCTCCCCTAAAAGACTTTTAGATGCTACCTATGATGAGATCATGGAAGCGTTAAGACGGCATTTTAAGCCGACACGCAACCAGATCTTTGAAAGGTTTAGGTTCCATAAGCGGAACCAGAAACAAGGGGAGAGCATTGCTGATTTTGTGGCTAGCTTAAAGGCCCTTTCAGACACCTGTAATTTCAAACAGGAAGTTCTAGAAGAAACACTGCTAGATAGGTTCATACTGGGTGTGGCCAGTAATGATGTTCAAAATTGTTTGCTGAATGAAGCTGACCTCACATGGAAAAAAGCCGTGGATCTTGCAACTGCCAAAGAAACACAACTGAGGGAGACGGTTGTGTTAAGGCAACCTAATTCCATACTAAATGTGGGCCAGCATAGAGTAAAGCAAACTGCTATTAAGCCTCAGGGCAAAACTCAGGCTCAAGCTAGCCCCAAATCAGCATGCAGCGGCTGTGGTAATCTGCACTGGCGTAGAGATTGCCCCTATAAAGACATTGTTTGTCATGGTTGTGGCCAAAAAGGCCATCTTAAGAAATTTTGTTTTAAATTGAAAAATCAAAATTCTGCTAACGGCAACAAAAATAATTTTGTGCATGCTATGCATGAGAAAAGGGGGAGGGAAAACCACCCTAACCCTAATGGAACTAGCAATGGAACCAGTGCAGATTACCCAGCCCCCAATCAAGGATGCTATGGGGAAATTTTTGCTTTAGCCGAGGAAATGAAACCCCCAATCAAAATAAAATTGTTACTAAATGGTGTGCCATTAGAGATGCAGGTAGATACAGGTGCTGCCAGGTCTATCCTTTCAATGGCCACCTACTCTAAAATACCAGCTAAGTCAAGACCCGAGCTGAGACCTTCTGATGTTAAGCTTAGGACTTATGGAGGAACCCCCCTAGTGATTTGTGGGGAGATTAGGGCTAACATCCAGCGTGAATCTAGTGGTATGGTTCCTCAGCTAGCAACTATTGTGGTTGTAGACAGGGAGGGGCCAGCCTTGCTGGGTAGAGACCTGATTGATTTCCTTGGGCTAACTATAGTATCAAATAATGTCAACAAATTGACAACCTGCCCTGAAGAGTTAGCAAATAAATTCCCCGACCTTTTTCAACCAGGTCTAGGTTGCTTTAAGGGAAGGAATTTCAAAATAGAAAAGGATCCAGCCGTACCACCAAAGTTTTGTAAGGCCAGGAACGTGCCTTACACACTGAGACCTAAGGTGGAGGCAGAACTTGATAGACTGGTGCAGGAAGGTATCCTCACCCCTGTACAGTACTCAAGATGGGCAGCGGCTATCGTCCCTGTGCTCAAGGCTGATCAAAGCATCCGAATATGTGGGGACTACAAACTAACCGTCAACAGAGCCACTAGGCTTGATACCTGCCCTATACCCAGAGTGGAAGATCTATTTAGCGGGTTAGCAGGAGGAGTTATATACTCCAAGCTAGATATGTCTCAGGCATACGCTCAACTACCCTTGGATGAAGACTCCAAGGAACTCACGGTAATAAACACCCACAGAGGTTTATTTGCCTACAACCGTCTCAGCTTTGGAATTGCGTCCGCACCTGGAATCTTTCAGCGTGCCATGGAAGGACTATTGCAGGGCCTCCCAGGAGTGTTCTGCTACCTGGATGACGTCCTGGTGAGTGCCACTAATGAGCAAGAGCACAACAAGCGTCTCTATCAAGTCTTATCTAAACTACAGGAGGCAGGGCTAAAACTGAAAATGGATAAATGCCAAATTGAAGTGCCACAGGTATCCTACCTTGTATACCAAATTGACAAGGATGGATTGCACCCCACTGCAGAGAAGGTAGCAGCAATACAGAATGCACCAGCTCCTACTAATGTGACTCAACTGAGAGCCTACCTTGGGCTGTTAAATTTCTATAGGAAATTTCTAAAATCATCTGCAACCATGCTGGAGCCCCTAAATACCTTACTGAGGGATAAAACCCCTTGGAAATGGGATGCAAGTCAGGAGAGAGCCTTCCAGAAATCTAAACAAGCCCTCCTGGACTCTCAGACTCTAGTCCACTTTGACCCTCAGAAACCCATAGTGGTAGTGGCTGACAGTAGTGCGTATGGTGTGGGAGCGGTGCTGTGTCACCTTATTGATGGGATTGAACGCCCCGCCTATTTTGCCTCCCGAACTCTAACAGCAACAGAACGCAACTACTCTCAAACTGAGAAAGAAGCCCTAGCTGTGGTGTTCGCACTTCGAAAATTTCATTGCTACCTGTGGGGACAGGATTTCACTGTGGTTACGGACCACAAACCTTTGTTAGGACTATTTGATCCGGGTAGAAGCATTCCTCCGATGGCATCCGGGCGCATTCAAAGGTGGGCTTTACTACTGCAGTCCTACAAGTTCATCCTGCGTCACCGGTTCGGCGTGCTGTTGGGCACAGCTGATGCTCTCAGTCGTCTACCTTTGACAACTCCCGAGGAAGCCACACCTATTCCTGCGGAATGGACGTCCTTAGTAAATTTCCTCGAGTCAGCTCCAGTCACCAGCACCCACATCCGCGACGGCACCCTAAGGGACCCAGTACTTTCAAAGGTATACAAATACTGCCAAGTAGGCTGGCCTTCGACGGTAATTGGTGACCCTGATCTCGCTCCGTATACTAGGAGGCGAGACGAATTGTCTACACAAAATGGCTGTGTGCTCTGGGGAGCAAGAATTATTGTACCCCAAGCTCTCAGACAAGCCATTGTGGACGAACTTCACTCTGGCCATGCTGGATCATCCAGGATGAAGGAGTTAGCTCGCAGCTATGTATGGTGGCCGTTGCTGGACAAAGATCTAGAAGAAACGACTAA
Organism: Morinoia aosen; assembly: GCA_030386875.1. NCBI lineage: Eukaryota > Metazoa > Arthropoda > Malacostraca > Amphipoda > Talitridae > Morinoia > Morinoia aosen. The sequence goes on from CM059575.1 coordinate 49,724,048, forward strand.
GTCATGCAGCGAGTGCCTGAGCACTCGAGCTGCACCAACGAAAGCTGAACTCCATCCGTGGGAATGGCCTGCGAAGCCTTGGCATCGCATACACATTGACTACGCGGGCCCAATGGATGGAAAATACTATCTAGTGATCGTGGATGCACACTCTAAGTGGGTTGAAAATTTTCCCACATCTACTACAACCTCTAGCGAAACGATCTCGTGCCTGAAACACACTTTTGCGACATTTGGATTTCCAGTAACAATTGTTTCTGACAATGCAACGTGTTTCACATCGGCTGAATTCCAAGAATTTGTGAAGGCATGTGGTATGCGACATATTACGAGCGCACCATACCACCCTTCAACTAATGGACTGGCAGAGCGCATGGTACAAGCTTTCAAGAAGAATATACGAAAGTCAACGGAACCCCTACGCCTAGCACTAGACAGGTTTCTGTTCAACTATCGGCTGACACCCCACACGACAACAGGTGTTACGCCCGCCGAACTGATGTTAGGCAGAAAAGTTCGCTCTCGTCTTGATCTGCTTTGGCCGTCAGAAGCAATCGCGTCCAAAGTTGCTCAACGCCAGGATGCTCAAAAAAGATACCACCCAGGGTCTCGCGCGGTTGATATTCCGCCGGAGTCTCCTGTGATGGTCCGTCAATACACGCCGGGTTCCCCAAAATGGACCCCTGCTACCACCATTGAGAAAACAGGCCCGGTATCCTACAAGTGCCAACTGAAGGGGGGAGAGGTCGTTCGTCGACACCAGGACCAAGTTATTACCTGCTCGAACACCATCCCTGAACCCTTGGAACAACCTACGGAGGAAACCGTTGTGTTTCCACAACCTGCTCAAAATTCATACCCACCACCTCCGACCAATGAACCTGACTCCGAAACACCTGATTACCCGATTCCCACCCAGGAGGCTAGGATGCACGAGCCTCCAAGTGCTAGCATCTCACGCAGGTCTACCCGGGCTCGGAAGCCTGTGGTGAGAATGGACCTTTAGGATTGACTATATTGAATAAGGGGACTGGGGATACAGGGGGAGGGTTTCTAATTAAGGAGGGAGGGGTGTAATATAGCGAGTAGTGTAAGTTCTAGCTAGAGAGACCAAAAGTTGGCAACGCTCGAGAGAGCAACACTCGCAAGTCAGTCTGCAAGTGGCCTCGGGTTCAACAACAAGTAAATGTTGACCGAGTGTGTATATAATTACCTACTGTGGTTGGTATCTAACTTCTTAAGTTCTAAACTAATGTACTAATTCTATTCTATTCTATTCTATATATTTCCGTCTATCTCCGCTCTAATCTCACTAGCCACAGTACTACAAATTGAGTATTAAGTTAAGATACCCAAGAGGTGAGTGAACTATTTACCTAACTTGCTGTGTCATTGCATTTGTCTATTGATGTATTATTTGTATCTATGTGGAACCTATACTGTGCTCTAGTGTAGGGTTACTAGAGTTACAATACTTATAATCCTCTTCCAGTAACTCATCCTTCTAGAACGATTAAATAATTAGCTTAAAACACTATTCTTCCATCTTTAAAACTCCAATTTAAACCTGTGTATCAGCACTAACTTTCTCGGGCCGATCGTCATTTATCAGTACTACTCCCATGTCGTGATTTAATTGCTAGTTCTCCTGATTCGTAAACTGATTTAAATGCTCTAACTTTTATGTTTTTCAATTAGATCAAATCTATTCGGTAAATTACTTAAGGTTGAATTCCACATTTTCAGTTTTAATGAAAAATGATTCTACTTTACTCACCCCTCACCCCTCTTTTAAGAAAACTCGACTGGATCCCAATACCGAACAGATTTATGATCCAGAAAGCTCGACGAGTATTCTCCATTTGTACCTCCCCCAAAGTAATGCAGAGGTGGTAAAATTTTTTCCATCTAATATCCCAAACGAAAGACCAAACCGGAGGAACGATGTTTTAGTCTGTTACCGTTCATCTAACGTGGGACAAAAAGCTCTCTCAGTTTCTGGAGCTTTTTTGTGGAACAAGCTTCCCCAGCATATCAGAAACTCTAAAACTGGAAAAGAATTTAGAATAAATGTATCACGTCATTTTGCATCTCTGTCATAGGGCCTGCAGCATTTCGGTGTGAATTTCCCATCTATCAGAAATTTTAATTTTCCGGAAATTTCTGTTAGAAATTTAGAAACTATTTCATTTTACGTTTGCTAAGCGATTCGTATATTCATCTTACTTATTTCTGTCGACAACAATGAGCACTACAGCCGTCAGTTCAATGCAGCAGAACGAACGTTCTTTCCATAATTAGGAGTATTTCCTCATCTTTATTTTGTCATTTCTTTCTCTTTTCTGTATTAATATTTAACGTCCGTATGACAAATATACCATGAAATACACTTTGTGTGTACACCAATAAACAGGTTTATAGATGTGAGGGTTGTGTAAAGTTTATAATGAATTAAATTTTGGCTAACGTTGTCTCGCTATTTCAAAATCATTCTCGAAGATGTTTTCAATCGATTTTCGGCTGAGCTGGGGGGAAGGGGGTAATTTAAGCATTGCATTTAGTCTTTTTATTTTTTTTATTTTTTCCGTGCGTTCAGCGCACACTAGCACTGAACTTTCAAATCGGAAAAAACTCTAAATTTCTGTAATTAAAATTATCACTTTAGATCAAAGCCTAATCTACCTATATGTGCCAAATTTTGTGAATATTCTCCACTCAGATGTGACATCCGGCCTCAATGTTACTCCATTTTATCCCACGTACACATGCCCGTATAATGCTGAAGAGTTGTGTTGCTTCTTGACTATAACCTGATTTTAAAAAAAAAATTTCTGTGAAGAAATTAAAAACCAGTTCATTTTTATGTTTTTCGAAGTCTTCTTTTCCTTTTAATTATTTTTTTGCGAAAAATTTCTTAAGATTACAGTGAGCTCAACTGTCATTTTCTGTGTAGTAGATGGTAGGTTGCTTTTATCTTTTATTTTATACATGTATTTTTTCTAACATTTCATTTTCAATAAGTATATATATTAATATGTGTGTGTACGCGTGTAGGTATATATATGTATCTACATATATAGATATACATGTTTCTATTTCATTTCTTTACGCAAAAAACCTCCGGTTAATAAAGTTTATTGCACTAGCGAAATGATTAAAAAATAAATCTATCATTTCCCCAGAGGGCGTTTCTGTGAATCGGATTAATGTCAAATATAAATAATGAAATAAAGTGCAATTTGAGCGTATGAATCGTAGTAAAATTATCTTTCTGTCCGTATGTTGTACAAGCTATGAATTTTGATATTGAGTATATATATTTGTTTACCCATTTCTACCAATATTTTGTAGATATTTGATGAGTGGTAACCGGCTTACACTGTATCTCTATTCTATCCCATGCACCCATGTCCGCATGATGTGGTGAATATCGAGAAGATATGAAATATGTTTTTGGTGGTGATAGGGCTTTGCATATTTGTAGGACATATTTTTCATTTCTCATTTCAACTACCCTTGGCAGAGATAGACTATTGGCACGCCACGTATGGTTTGTCTATTAGTACGCCTCGTATATTTTGTCTATTAATCTGCCTCGTATGATCTATCTATTTGTACACCTCTGATAGCTTGTCTATTAGTACACCTCGTATAGTTTGCCTATTATTATGCCTCGTATGGCTTATCTATTTGTACACCTCGGATGGTTTGTCAATTAGTACTCCTAGTATAGAACTTTTGTTAGACTACTAGCACACCACGAATGGTTTGTCTATTAGTACGCCTCGTATATTTTGTCTATTGTTATGCCACGTATGGCTTATCTACTTGTACACCTCGGATGGTTTGTCAATTAGTACTCCTCGTATGGAACATTTGTTTTAGGATGTCCTATATTAAGAAACTTTTAAAAGCCAATATGTCGGCATGTATCTCATGTGACAACTTGGAAATATACATTTTTTCTTTTCATTTTTTCTTTTTTCTTTCCTTTCTCAGCCTCTAATGAATGACCAAAACAATTGAACAATATACGCACACGTATTAAAAGAATATTTTCCTATTTGAATTTTTTTTAAGTTTTTTCCAACATAGCAATATCATTTTATACCTGAAAATTAACTGTTTTTCTAATGTCTTTAGTTTTGAAGCCTGCACACAGCTGTAATAGTTGCGTGGGTAAAAGGTTCTACGATTTTTAATAACAACTCGTTCAACCAACTTGGAATTTAAGGACACCTCTGGGCCTAAATGCAGTCGATCTGTAAGCCATCAAATTTTTGCTGGAGGTATGACTCAGGTTTTTTCTCTCGTCAGGCAAGTTTGGCTTGATAGCCTGTTCCGATGTTGCTTCGGAAGGTGAACCGCGTCCCTTAATGGGAGAACTCGCGGCTATCTGCGAGTCTCTTGTGTCGTTTGAGCACTAAGATGCAGAGGTGGTGATGGTTTCCTGCTTGCAGCCATTGAGCTTACTGAGTAAGGATATATTTCGGTTTTTGTAAAAAGCATTTTTCAGTGAGGTCTTGGAGGGTAGTATTTCTTTAGATAGAGTCACTTTCCGAGCTGCGAACCGAGTTACGTAATGATACATTGTGGGCTCATGTTGCAAATGTAAAATTTGTGCAGAATACCTGCATTATAGCTATAAGGACTAAAATTAAGGTAACTTTAAATATGACCCAGGCAACAGCTTCATTAATCAGATAAAGTTTAATTCCTTGAATTAATTAAATTAATGGTAATTAAAAGGAATTAAAATAAAACGATTGGGAGAAAATGTTAAAAGTAGTATTTAAAGTCATTCATTTCACACCGCTCCTCTGATTAGCACAATTGTAACGTACTAGAACCGACTTTCCTTTTTTCCGCCATTAACTTGCGTGGAAGCTCCTCCTATTCCCGCAGTTCTTCATCAGATCCCGCAGAGTGACCATCATATCTGCGTTTCCCGGAATCTGCTCTACTTCCGGTTAAATGGTCAGCACTTCGCTGGGACGCTGGATCTCAGTTGTCGCCGAATGTGCCAGGCACGTTCTAATTGGCAAGATTACTCCTTCATCTTGAAGTTCCGCTGGACCTCACTTGTGTCTACGCGTGCCTTTACGAGTCCACTCGACCAAGAGGATAATTCCGTTATCAACTTCTACACCGTAACTTCAACCGTTATGGAAATGTACGAGTAAACCCCTGCGCTGGAAGGACGGACGGACCGGCAGCCGGCATCTCTGAGCGGACGGCAACACTCAGACGTCACTCGGAGGTTGGTCTAGTGCTTAGTTACAAGTGGGCTGTTCGGGGACGGTGTGAACTTTATGGTGACTGCTTCCCATGTTAAATTCTAAATCCGCATTATAAACTTACTTACCTTGTCGTTGGACGTATAAACTTACTTACCTTGTCGTTCGACGTATAAACTTACTTACCTTGTCGTTGGACGTATAAACTTACTTACCCTGTCGTTGGACGTATAAACTTACTTACCTTGTCGTTGGACGTATAAACTTACTTACCTTGTCGTTGGACGTATAAACTTACTTACCTTGTCGTTGGACGTATAAACTTACTTACCTTGTCGTTGGACGTATAAACTTACTTACCTTGTCGTTGGACGTATAAACTTACTTACCTTGTCGTTGGACGTATAAACTCACTTACCTTGTCATTGAACGTATAAAATTACTTACCTTGTCGTTGGACGTATAAACTTACTTACCTTGTCGTTGGACGTATAAACTTACTTGCCTTGTCGTTGGACGTATAAACTTACTGTTAAATATTCCGTTTGGCTGTATCCACATTGAGCGCCAAAGGTTAGATAGTTTCCCTATTTTAGGGTTCTGAGGGCCGTAAGTTCCAAGGCTTTTATTCAGGAGAATCTTCCTGATTTTTCAGGGAGATGAGAGAAGTCAGTTGCTGAGTATTTATTTTATTAAGGCGAGGGCTTTTCAACAGTTTCCAAGTTGCGAATTTTATTCAGTTTTTCGGAGTCCGATCTGGTTACAAGGTTTGAAGATTTGAGCTGGTTTTTCAAGCTTTCGAAATTTGAGTCGAGACGAAGGCAAGCTCAGGAGTTTTTCGCGCTGGTAATACAGGCTTCGAAAGTTAAGAGCCGAATTGAAATTCGAGCTGCAAATTTTGAGCTGATATAAAAATCAAGCTGTTGAAATTTTCAAATCAGAGACGGATATATGCTTCTCAAGTATCTGTGATACGAGAGTTTAGTTATGCGAGGAGAATTATTTTCCCACCTGTTAAATTATATAGGCACAAGGCGGCATCTACGACAATAGCCTGACACGCCCTTACAGAGAAGACATTACTGCAAGTAATGTCGCGAACATGCTATTAAGCCCGATGTCGACTGTGCTTTTTGGCCTATAAATTAATATAATGGTGCATATGTACATCAGATAGCTTATAAAGAATACTTAAGACTATTTCTCAACAATTATAAACACTTATTCTAATACAGCTCAGGAACAGTCTTGTCCTTTCTTTTCTGAAGAGGCTGAATCCTGTTCTGTTGGTTGGGAGAGCGAAATAAAAAGTCGGCGATATGGTTCTCCACTCCAGGAATATGTTCCTATTTAAATTGGAAGAGGCTGAAGTATGAAGCCCTCGTCGGTTCAGTTTATCAGCTTGTTTCAGATATATAAGAGGTCGATGGTCCCCATTGTGCATCGTTGATCTTGGTCGCCAAGTTTGGTCGATGATATGGTCGCCAATTTCCGATCGCTGATCTGGTCGCCAATTTGATTGCTGATCTGGTCGCCAGTTTGATCGGTGATCTGGTCGCCAGTTTGATCGGTGATCTGGTCGCCAGTTTGATCGGTGATTTGGTCGCCAGTTTGATCGGTGATCTGGTCGCCATTTTGATCGCTGATCTGGTCGCCATTTTGATCGCTGATCTGGTCGCCATTTTGATTGCTGATCTGGTCGCCAGTTTTGTTCGTTGATCTTTTTTAGATGACGAGCTTGGAACGCAGTCGTCCTTCTCCGGCAGCAGCTGCTGTTTGGAGGCCAGGGTGTCCTGCGGTCTACCGTAGATGCCGGTGGCCATGGACGCCATGGTCCTTTTAGGTGTAGGCCTTTATCGCGCATGCCAGACTTTAGTGTATTACGATCATCACTTTCTAATTTCTCCATTTCTTCTTTGGTTGGCTCAAGCACCTTCCCATACAGAGGACACTTCCCGTCAGGGTTGATGTGGCCATTTTGGAGAGTCTTTTGATAAGGAATTTCTTTATGTGGCTGGTATGATCTGCCATTGTTCTGAATTTCTTCATTTTTATTATCGGCTCTTTTGAAGAGCTGCTTTGAAGGAGCACAGTTGTGCTGTAGTTTAATGAACTCTTCCATGTTGATCTGCAGCTGTTTTGGTTCTTTAGATTTTTCTATTTCTTCTCTCTTTGCACTCGCTCTTATAGTGACATTAGAGGTTTTATTTATGATCGGAGGCGTATGCTCTTCTTCAAAGGATGTAGTTCCTGGCACACGTCCTAGGATTATGTCGGTTGCAGGGTTATCCATCGCTACGACTGTGACGTTGCCTCGATAATATGGGCAGTCAAGTTTTACGTTTGCTAACGGCGCTACGAAAGTTTGACTGTCAGCTAGCTTCACTGTGATTTTGTTTTTAGACATATTTTGTTCGGGCACAAGGGCTTTATTTACAAATACGGCTGTGGCTCCTCCATCCAGTAAGATTTCCACAGGTTGATCATTGAGTTGGCCTTGGCACTTTTTTAATTCTCCTAATAGTACTTCGGTTGTATTCGAAATTACCGCAGCATGATTGCATTCGACGGGTGGCAGGGTATATCCTGGGGACTCCTCTTCGATATAATTTATGTGGGCAGTATGTTGTGCCGCACCTCCTTCATTTCGGGAAGAGGTATTTTGCTGAGATTGCGGGTTAAGTACTTGGCACTCTGCGCTAGAATGAGTTGGATTTTCTCCATGGTGATTACAGAAGAATGTTCTCCAGTTGATTGGCGGACGGTTAAAGTAGTTGGGTCTGCCTTCTACGTGAGCTGGTCCAGTTGTCCTTGGCCTATACGGGATATTCTGATTCTGAGGCGGTGCAGGTCGATACTGGGGATTTCGGTTCTGAGGAGGTCGATAGTTGAAATTTTGGTTCTGATGAGGTGAAGGTCGATAGTTTCCGGTTGTGCTGTTAGAAACTTGATTCACTTGAGAACTTTTGGAAGGTTTTCCCATTGAAGATTCTTGACCTTCATTTTGTTATTCGTCAGACGGTTCTCACACAGTTTCTGGAGAGTTGTATTGGGTTGGGCTTGTAGAAATTTGTCCCCTTGGTCAGCTAGAGTCGCCAAGGTGTTACCGCTTCTGTCTTTGAGTTGAGTAGCAAGGTGAGACGGTAGACTGGAGTAGACCCTATCCATAAGCATGAAATTTTTCAATTGGTCGTAGTTTTCTTCTACTTGGCTTCCGGTGAGCCATGCGTTAAGCGCTTGTTCCAATCTCCGGATGTATCGACTCATGTTGTCTCCTTCCTCAGGCTTTAGTTCATAGTAGTTACTGCGCAGTTTAGCGGGGGTTATCTTGTGGGACTCCAGCAGTAAATTTTTGATTTCCCGAAATTGGTAGCGGTCGACAGCGGCCAATGTCTGGATGAGTCTTCTTTCCTTAGCCGTTACTAGATTTTCTAATGCGAGAACAGCATCAAATTCAGTGTATTCGAGTGCGTTGCTGTGACTCTCGAAACTCTGCATGAATTCTTGGATCCCCTCTTGTTCAGGGTTAAAAGCAGCGATATCGGGTATTTTGACCCGTCTGGCTTCTGGTGCCCTTTGCTGGTTGAGTTTTTAGAGCTGGATTTCATGCTCTCGTTCTCTTTCTCTCTCTCCCTCTCTCTCTCTCTCTCGTTCTCTTTCCCGTTCTCGTTCTTCTCTTTCTCGTTCTCGTTCTCGTTCTTCTCTTTCTCGTTCTTCTCTTTCTCTTTCTCTTTCTCGTTCTCGTTCTTCAGCTTCCTCCAGAATTCTTATTCTTTGAAGGAAGGTTTCACGGTAGTCTGGTTGCTCCGGAGTGAGGCCTAGGGCAGTCATGTACTCTCGGGCACGTTGGACGCAATCCATTTTGAGATTTTTCTTTGCTTCAGGAAGTCGAGGTTCCTTTTCTTTATTTTTCTTGGTTTTCAGGATTCAAAGTCCTTTATTTTTTTCTGCTTCAGGGAGTCAAGTCCCCCTGTTCGTTTTATTTAGTTTTTCTTAGCTTTCAGGATTCGTAGTCCTTCTGTATCGGGCGCGAAATTGTTAAATATTCCGTTTGACTGTATCCACATTGGGCGCCAAAGGCTAGATAGTTTCTCTATTTAAGGGTTCTGAGGGCCGTAAGTTCCAAGGCTTTTATTCCGGAGAATCTTCCTGATTTTTCAGGGATATGAGAGAAGTCAGTTGCTGAGTATTTATTTTATTAAGGCGAGGGCTTTTCAACAGTTTCCAAGTTGCGAATTTTATTCAGTTTTTCGGAGTCCGATCTGGTTACAAGGTTTGAAGATTTGAGCTGGTTTTTCAAGCTTTCGAAATTTGAGTCGAGACGAAGGCAAGCTCAGGAGTTTTTCGCGCTGGTAATACAGGCTTCGAAAGTTAAGAGCCGAATTGAAATTCGAGCTGCAAATTTTGAGCCGATATAAAAATCAACCTGTTGAAATTTTTAAATCTGAGACGGATATATGCTTCTCATGTATCTGTGATACGAGAGTTTAGTTATGCGAGGAGAATTATTTTCCCTCCTGTTAAATTATATAGGCACAAGTCGGCATCTACGACAATAGCCTGACACTTACTTACCTTGTCGTTGGACGTATAAACTTACTTACCTTGTCGTTGGACGTATAAACTTACTTACCTTGTCGTTGGACGTATAAACTTACTTACCTTGTCGTTGGACGTATAAACTTACTTACCTTGTCGTTGGACGTATAAACTTACTTACCTTGTCGTTGGACGTATAAACTTACATACCTTTTCGTTCGACGTATAAACTTACTTACCTTGTCGTTCGACGTATAAACTTACTTACCTTGTCGTTCGACGTATAAACTTACTTACCTTGTCGTTCGACGTATAAACCTAAAAGTTAAACTTTTGTAGTAAACGTATTAAATCTTGTAAACTATAAACTATAAACTTGGTGGTGAAGCTATTTCAATTGTACTTTGGGTGTTCTCTGGAAACACCGTTGACGGTTCGCGTTTTCATGCCTTTGCAGGATGGACGATGCCCTGGCAGGATCTCGGACGTGGTGTTGAACTGCTCACGGTTCCAAAAGCTCGTCCTGTTCCTGTACCCTGTGTCCGTTACAGCTGTTTACGTGTCCGTTCCAAATCTCTTTCCTGAGTAAAGCTTGAATGTCGATTGAACTTGATATTTACCCCTTTCTATAGCTAATTTCACTGTAAATTGTACAAAATTAGGTTCCGAGAACGAAGAAATTTTGATATATTTATCAATTATTCCTATGATTGTTAATTATTTTCTTTCTACCTTGCAAGGTAAGCGTCTTTTGAAGAGTGAGATGAATTCAAGCCTTTCACCGAGGTACTCAAGCTTTAGGCGGAGTGAAAATGGGATTGCCCCTTAAGGTGGGAGGACGGCATAGAAAGAGAGGGAAAAGAGCAGCCTTGAACAAGGACGTCTTCATAGTGAAGGTCGGTTAGTCCTAAGGACATTCGGTTTTTAGGATGCATTCTATTTGTTTCCTGAAAACCGCTCAGGTTGATATGAAGTACGCAATTTCTCATATTTATATTGCTTATACTTTTAGTGCGAAAGAATTCAACGAAGCGAAGAATTGTTGCAGAAATCTGGGCTTAAATTTGATTCAATTTGAAACTTGCCTAGAATATAATAATGCTGACGCACTTAATAACACCCAATGGTCTCGTACCCAGGAATAAAACTTTTGTTTTCTTGGACCACTCGCAACGAAATCAACATTGCGAATCACCGAGGCACTTTGTCCTCATTTCAACAAATGTCAAGCAATAAGTGAAATTGTGAATCACTCCAATGAGTCAAAAGCTTAACGGAAGGAAACAAATATTTTCACCTTAAACTCTGAAAAAGAAAATATGCCTATGCACGGCAATGCAAATGGTAAACCAGACCCTTCAAAATTGAAAGAGTCAGCAAGCAGAGTTTTAAGTAACTCACCTATCTCTGCGTGAGGAACGTTTAATGAACCTGAGCCTTTCCCTAACTCGATCTCAGACCACTATAATGTAAGTACGAACGATAAATTTACGCTACTTGCAACAGACACGAATAGTGACTGCGACATGCCCTCATAATTCAATCAGTCCTCGACTTTCCAATACGTACTCAGAAACAGGGGATAGTCAAGCAAATAACGATATTCAAAACCGCTCCAAAACAATCAAATCATTTGGAAAAATTCATAGCTCATCCAGCCTCTTTCCGAAAATCGAAATCCTGTGCGCAGTCACGTAAAGAATCACTGCAATAGAAAACACCCCCTGCAAAATCCTCCTGCCTTTGCAAAGCCCCCAACGTACGACCAAACCGATACTGATACCGAAAAATCAACGGTGAATCTAATTTGCACACACGTTGCGGACACACTGAATGACTTGAAACGATCGCTCAAAATTAAACTTACTTACACTTTAGCTAACGGACACTGTCTCCTCCACGCAGCAACAACACAACTCGCATCACAACAAATCTCGAAACGGAACTACATATCCTCGAAAAAAGCCATCAAAACTATGATCTCTATAGAAACAAAGACCAATATGCAAAATTAGTTGCCAAGAACAGTGGGAATTTCGAACTACTAATCAATAAATACATCGACGGAAAAGTCTTCAATCACGCAGTTGGGGACCTCATACTCCAAATAATTACCAATGTTATGAGAATATCAATTCCCATATTTGACGAAAAAAAAGGGATTTGGGACACAACAATTTCCCCTACATCAAATGCTATGATAAATTGTCCTCCACTCAGTGAGAACACATCAGAAACAGGACCACAAGTGTACAAAATGCACCATGAAATTCATGCCGCTGTCACTCTCATTTTTTCCATAAATAACCTTGACCAAATTGAATTTTTACCTAAATCTGATATCACAAGCAGTGAACGGAGCAACATCGCATCTAATACCAAATACTCTCCTAAACCGATCAAATGCAATAACTAAAATAAACATCTGCCTATAGAGATAAAAAACTATCAAAATGATGCATATAAATGCTCGCAGTTTCAACGGTAATTACTAGCGAAATCGACATTTTATGCGTATCTGAAATATGATTCGACTCACGAGTCGAAAGTTCATGTTTCAACAAAAATGCGACACATTGTACAGTTTTGACGGAGTCAAGAATAAGAGAGGAAGAGGTTCATATATTTTCATTAAAGATGTCTACTCAACATCCACATTTCCAATAAGAGAAAATGCGAAGACATAGAAAGGGTTTGGCTCAATGCTCAAGTAAACAAACACGGTTCTACGTCCAACGTTAGATTTAATTGAAAATGCGCTTAAGTTAATCTCTGCAGCCAAAAAGCCTCCATGTTTGCTGAGATTTCAACATACCTAGATCTGACCAGTAAAAAATAATCAGCCAAGCAATATATTGCACAGACTTAATCTTTCACGAATGATTCAGGAACCAACTCGCAGTACTAACACTTCCAAAACTCCTCCAGACCTAGAAATTACAAACAATCCCCAAGCATTACTCGGCTCAGAGACTTTACCGTCCTTTTCTTATCACCATTCGGTAGTATATCTATTTAATAACCAAAAGAGAAATAAAAATCTCTTGCATAAACTTTCGCATGAAAAACTATTACTCCCCTTGAATGTTTCAAGAAAAGCTATTCGACACATGGAGCGTATTTCAAGGCATGGAAAACACCGATGATGTGAATCTACAAGTTTTGCTTTACAATAAGAATTTCGCATCGGCCCTTAACGAGCTGTGATGTTAATGCTTGGAGGAGACAAAGTCCATCAGCTAAAGTGAAGGTAGGTTCTTTCTTGTGCGATCGTATCAATTCATCCACTGTGTTTACAACGCGTGTGCAAATTGGGTTCGACGCTGATTGTTCTGTATCAGTTTGGTCGTACGTTAGGGGCTCTCCAGAGGCAAGAGGGATCGTTTTCAATTTCAGTGATTGCCTAGCTGGGAACGGTGAGTGGTTCTACTATTGATTCAATCAATGATCTCAAAACGGTACTTTAGTTATATCACTACGATGAAAGTTAATTCCAGAAATGTTAAATGGAAATCAGACGAGATAAATGAGTTCAGTAAAGGTGAAAGAAATTATCAACGTGAGGACAGACTGAACATATCAGACAGTAAGCTTCAAAGGTTATATAAAGATTATAAGAAGATCCTGCGAAGAAAAATTCGTGAAAAATACCACCATTCATACCAAATAACTTCGGCGTCCCCTAAGGTTCATTCCTCTGCCCGCCCCTATTTCTACTTTCATCAATGATCTCCTCCATGGCGGCAAACACAAAAATTTCTATGTATGATAATGATTTACGAAGTACCATAAGTTCGATGATGGATTTGAAAGAAACACAAGTCAACGCCGAAAACCTAAAAAACCGGAAATTGTGGTATGACCAGAATGGCCTCAAACTGAATACAAGTAAAACGCATGCATTACTGTATTTTAGGATCAAAGAAAGCCATCAGGAATTTCCCAAAATTTACGCGAACATTTTGAGACGATAAAGTTAAGCCAGTAGATAAGGTAAAAAATTTCGATGTTTGGATTGACAAAAATATGACTTTAAAACCACACGTAGTAATAAAATTAGCAGACCCTTAATGTTCTTCCATCGCATTAAGAATACACTTCACGAAAAATCTAGGTTATTAATGATTCAGTCTTTAGTATTATCGCGTTTGGATTATTGCAGTCTAGTCTAGGGAGATATACCTCAATATCATCAAAAAGAATTGTAAAAATGTTTGAACTTCCCAGCCAAAGTGGTATGCAAAGGTAACATCAAGAACGTGATCATGCAAATCTTCTTCTAAGAAAACAGGGCTAGACCCCAATACCAGACAGATTCATGATCTAAAAAGCTCGACGAGTGTTCTCATCTCTGCTCCTCCCTCATAGTAATACAAAAGTTGTAAATTTGTTTACATCCAATATTGCGAACAGAAAAACAATCGAAGGAATGATGCCTTTGTTAGTCGCCGTTCATCTGACGTGGGACAAAAAACTCTCAGTTTCTGGAGCTCTTTTGTTGAATAAGATTCCCCAGCGTATCAAAAACTCTAAAACTGTACGAGAACTCAAGAAAAATGTGTCACGTCATTTCGTATCGCTGCCATAGGGAATAATGGGCTGCAACACTTCGGTATGTATTCTAACGAAACGATTGACAGATTGCCTTAAATATACTCATTGCTGCGTTGGGGTCAACATTTCAAACTCTGAGAAGCTGAAATGTCTATACCTATTCTAGCTGACTTTGTCCATTTCCTACTATCTCCACTGTGAAAACCTAGCACCTAGCCTGTAAAGTGCAGTTGATTATGGAACCATAATTAGTTTCATATGTAGTCTATGTGTAGGAATTTGGTAGCTATTTGTTACTTATAAGTAATATCAATCTATATTTTACGGTGCCTTTATTTTATCCTATGTATCCATGTCAGTGTGTTGTTAATGAGATACAGAGAGGATGAAAAAGTAGTTACTAACAAACTGTAACTTGATTTTCTTAAAAATCCTGTTTGAAAATTGGAAATTAGCTCAATTTTACGTTTGGTAAGTCAACATAAATTTTATCTAAATTATTCCTGTCGACTATTATGAGCAGCGAAGCCTCTAGTTTAATGTACCAGGGCGAAAGTAATTTATGTAGTTTCTATTATTTATATTTTCTGTATTTTTGTTTTAACACATGAATTTTTTGGTCGAAAAAAAAACTTAACCCAAGAGTCATGATGATTAATGCTCTGAGAATATTTAGCACTGCACCTTCAATCAGAAATAACTCGATTTGTCAGTACAAAAATTTATTACACTTGCTTATTGCTTTAAAACGATATTTTTCGCTTCCCCAGTGAGCGTCGCATATTTCTGTTTCCCAAAATGTAAATAGGGGAATGAAAAAATTGCAAACTAAGAATAAATTGTTTATAAAAATTTATCTTACCTTCCGTACGATGAGCAAGTTCTGAAATTCAGAGAGTAGACTTGTTTACATATTTCTTGATTTATGTGCTGTGCTATGTTTTGTATAAATTACTTTAGGCTAACTTTGTTTCACGACTTTAAAATCATTTACGACGGTGTAACAGCGCAGCAGGGGAGGCCAAGGGGGCCATGGCCCCCTCCCCTTCACCCCAAATGTTGAGCTGGGGGCCAGGTTCAGTCGCCGTTTCAAGTAAAAAGAATAATAAGATTGCTGATAATTTATGTCTGCCTAATATAAATATTACCAGAGCACTAAGACGTCATTTTGATGTAGCAGGAAGAAGGTTGTCTTTATTTTAATTAGTTTTCCTCGCTTTCATTTTCCATATGTATATATAGTGTATATGTGTGTATGTGTGTACATGAGTGTATAGTGTGCATATATGTGTGTGTATTACATGTTAATATGTATATGTATATATGTATACATAAATACATATGAATGGATATACATGTCAATCCGCTTAAATGTATATACATTCACATATAAGTATGTATAATATATACAAACAAATATGTGTGTTATGCTACGTTTTTTTTATAAAATACTTCTGACTAACAATTTCTCATTCCTTGATAATCATTTACGACGGTGTTTTCAGCCTGTTTCGGTAAAGCTATTTCTGTATATTCTTCTTTTAACTTCTACTTATAATGAAGGAATCCCTTATGATTCCCTTGCAGTATTTAAACTATTTATAAGTTGTCAACCATCTTTCTGGGGATAAAGTTTCCCAATAGATGATGCTTTGATTGTATCGCACAAATCAAAATTAACCCTCGCATATCTAAGTTCGTATCGAGAGCTCATAGTCAAGTCACCCCCAGAAACAGTTAATGAATCTAGAGCTCTCGATACATAAAGGTTAAAGGTTAACATCGGCATCTTTGGGATGCTTTATTTCCAATCAAGCCTGATACATATGATCTTAGCATTGGTTTTTCAAATGTCTTATAACTAACCCTATATATAGGACACCATGACGGTTCCCCCGTAAAGCCGGTACCCATTTCCGACACCTGGGTTGAGTGGGGTATTGTGCTTGAGCTTTCCCTTATACCCCTTACATACCCACTTATACCCCATAGGGGAATAAAATATATCTGTCGGGCCAAGCGTGTGCCTGCTTTCACTGTGCCACAAGCATTGCTTTCGTTGTGCTTCGTTGACCTTTTAGGGTGGTCGATAGCGCGGTCGATAGCGTGCCGGCGCGGTGATTTATAGTCCTGAGTTCGAGTCTCGGTACTCCTCGTACATTTATCTAAGTTTGCCTCGTATGGTTTGTCTATCAATTAAGGACTTTTTTCTTAAGAAATTTTTAAAAACCAATGAGTTGTGATACATTTCATGCACAAAGTTTTTTTGAAATAAACGTTTTTTCTTTCTTTCTTTTACTTATTTCTAAACTATCACAGCTAGCGACTTCAATTTAGTCTCATATTAAAGCGCAGATAATTTAATGCGTGCAAAGTTAGCACACAACTTTTTTTTATCCGCAAAGAGAAGGTGTAAAGCTCTCCTCACTCCCCTCGATTGTCCAAAGAATATTCGTTGTTATCCAGCTCTTATTTTTAAAGTAACGCGCCTAGAAACTTCTAATTAGTCTCAATTTAAAGCTCAGAACACTTTCCGTGCATTTAACCTCATTTCCCCTAATCGAGTGTCGTTCAGAAAATGGACTGAATACGACGGATTCCATCCATTTTTCGAAAAACACTAGGATAAGTTAAGCACGTAGGGAATTTTTTGAGCCGTCAAATTGAAACTCATTTGAAGTTTCAAGGTACAATAGCTCATAAGAGCGTGGAAACGATGAGTAGTTCCAGCAGTGGTCTTGAATTGGCACTCCTGTTTTGGAATTTTCCTAAAACTGATTAAACGGAAATTTTCGTGTTTATTCCTTTGAATTTGAAAATTTTCCGTTTTTTTAAATTCACACCGTTTGAGTAGTTTTCTTCTGCAAGACACTTTCGGATCGATTAAAACGCACTGTACTTAAGGGTGAACCTTTACTGCTGAAAATAATGAACGGTTGTATCCTGTAAAATAAAAATATTCCTGACCAAAATACTTGATTCAGTTTCCTAGTTTCACTATTAATTACCCAGTTTCTCAAATGATAATAACAGCTATTGATGCTGTGATTGGTCGGAAATAGGTTCTCAGCTTCGACGTCGTGTATTATTTTTGATACGTTTGAATTTTTCAAAATGTATAGAGGGGATTGTTTTCGAAGAGAGGAAAAAAATTGAGAAAGGCACAGTGGTTGAATAAAAGTACAAGGCAGTACAGAGCGTTTTACTGCTTAAAATCGATGCTTCCCATTAGAACGGACACTCATGGAAATCAGTCATACCATATTGCCTGGGTGTCGTCGTAGACAAATACCTCAACACTTTGATTGAGGTGGGTAAAACTGAAGTTCAGCATTCAACTCAAATTCAAAGACTATTGTGCTAAGCAATATTGAAAATAGCAAACAATAACTGGATGGTGCTTTCATTTAAATTTGGTTAAGTACTTCGGAAAATTGAGTTTGTGACTACCGATCGGCCAGCAGCATTATGAAAATCCTCTCTTTGTACTACCGGTGGTTCACGTCGCAGTCAAAGTGTTAAATTTGGCCCCATTGGTTGGCGAGACTTAAAGCTCTTCACTTTTTAAAATATACTCTAGCTGTGTTCTGCCTCAGGATGAAGATAAATTTTATGTTCAGTATATTCATATTTATTCTGAATAAAACTTATTCAAAGGTGCTACTGCCAAAATTAGAAGTTTCATAATTGCATCGAAAAAGTCCATTCTCGACTTAAAGTGATTATTTGTGCGAGAATACTTTTCGTGACCATGAATGTTATTCCTATTCTTACAATACCATTGACATGTATCACATTTCATTAAAACAAGATGTATCAAACGACAAAAAGAATCAGAATGAAATTCAACTGTCAAGTTATCAGATCCTTTTACTAGAATATTATTTAACTGCGACCGCACTTTGACCTAAACTTATCTACTCACAAATTTACCCTGACCTATAGTTTTCGATGTACTAGGCAGAAGCATGGAAGATGTGCAAAATGTTATGCAACATGGACAACTACCAGTATTGCCGTATCTAGTGAAAAAATATCAAATTTCAGTTAGCATTGGGTGCACTGAACCACAGAGAATATGAAATTTGAAAGATATTTCTATGCCTGAGGAATAACATGGTGAAATAACGTTCCTGACGAAGCAAGTAAGTTCGGCGTTGTCATGTCCTAGACGGTGTGACCGTACAAGCATTGTTAACTTTTCTTCCTCACTAAATAGGACGTCGAAACGAGAAGTGTGCATTTTTTTTACGAACAATAAATTCATTGCGAATATCAAGTATGTTACACAAATCAGAAAAAACAAGCAGTGACAGTTTGAGTATTTTTAATGTAAAAACTTTAAATTCAATTACAGCGGTAAAATTCATACTGTCTGTCCGAAGAGCTTAAGAATCTTCAACGGTCAATGTGCGATACATTAACATTTAAAAGAAGCCCAAATATTCCATGAACCATGGATTGGAAAGTAGCAAATAGCGAACTACAAGGAAATGTTGAATACAGCAATCTGAATGTGATGCGAGGGAATGAACTTCAGAATTATCTAGTTAAATAACAAGGAAGCTCTCGATGGAAGATTGGGATAATAACCTTTCGAATAAGTTAAATAATAATCAAATTTTCAACGTAAAAAGCCACCAAGAAAATGTAGGATTTTTCTAATGGAAAATGGCTAAAAGTCGGCATCGACTTCGATAACTTGAGCCAAGAGCCAAAGTACAACTTGCTAGTGACACGGGCGGGTCAACGGGGACATTGTACGAGAACCACTACCGAACCGAAAAACGGCTGTAACTAAATACGTAACATTATCTCAAGGAGTCTCACGTACGGTATGTACAGGAGGCTGCAAGAATTCTGACGGACCGAGGGGCGTATATCAACCGATTTACGCCATTGTCACGATACAGCCGGCAGCGTAAGTCTTTCAAGTCAGCATTGCTATTAAAAATACTATAAAAATAGTATTTTTAAGGATACTATTTTATAAATACTATTATAAAAAGTATTTTTCCAATAAAATTTGTGCATAATGACTCACCAGCATCTGGCAACACTGTGAGCTTGCCCGATGCTTGGGTTTCAATAAGCTGGAGTGTTATTCGAAAACCAAAACTAGACACAGCTTTCAAAGCAGCTATGTCGACTTAAAATAACTTATGCTGCCATCTGCATGGTAACGACGATATAAATTGTTGGTAATACCAGCTAAGGAAAGGGTCAAAATTTGTGTTCAGAATACGAAGGTTTTACAGAAAAAGAAATTCTCATCAAAATGTTTGCGAAACAGAGTTTGTATTTTCAAAACAAGGTTATTTCCTTATAAGATATTAACAAGAATAACATAAACGTAATATGCAACAATAGAGAGTAAATAACAATTAGAAAACTTACGCCTAAAGAATGTACAACAACGACAACCCTGAGAATCTTCTGGACGGACACTTGAGGCTGCGAACGCTAGACTGTAATGCGACGTGCGACACTGACACTCGGAAACATTTTTCTCCGGAGAAGCGAGCTCCGTCAAAAAAAATCCAGTTGTGAAGAGTCAGTTTACATACCGGCCACCAAAACTGATAGAAATCTAAACGCATGTTATAAATATAAAGCCTGTCCAGCGAGAGAATTATTAAAAACGGAAAGTATTCTTGAAGCGTGGCACACACAAGCACGGAAATTTTCCTCAACTAATTCAATATGTACAACGGCTTCTGACAGCACATGAGAAGAGCCAGCAGTGGAAACTGTTTATTTTATACGAGCTTATTGAGTTCAATAAGTTGAGTCAGGAGTACTGGATCAAAGATTCGTTCACACACTATTGTACTTTGTTCTAAAACGAGTGCGGCATACGTGCACCATAATATAAAACTATTCACCAGAGTAAAATGTTTCTAAATAACTAAACTTATTTGTGAATTAAGAATACTCTACTTAAGAAAAATTGTAAATTACAACATAGTTTACAGAGTCGCAGTTTGTTGTCTTAATGGAGGCCGCAGTAAGGAGGCCGCTACACAGCTCATAGACTAGGCACCGACTCGAGTTGGAGTCAGGTTGCCAGACCAGCATTTTCTGGACGAAATTCTCAAGTTTGGTCGAACACTAATCAGGAAGTGGCCAAATTTGAACATTTTGACCAGCAAAAAACCAGTCTAGTAACCTCTGTTTGTGCGTCTGAGCAGCATCTCAGCTACTGTATGTATGTATAAGAGCATTTTTTCGTTATTTTTTTTTACGGAGCGTTTTTTATTGCACTCATAAAACGGTGGGGTGGATAATCTACGGAACTAAATGAGGCATTTAGTCCTCTATATGAGTTGACCAAATAAATGACATAACTAAAACCCACTTTCTTCAAAAACAACTAAAATTTAAAGTATATAATTATAAAAAAACGTCCTTGTAAATTTAGAGGTGCATATTGCGATTTACGGGAAATGAACAGGAAATTTGTTAAAAAAAACTGTGAGTAACTACGGAAATATTTAGAAGTGGTCTTCGCATGACTGAGTCAAAATCAATTGACTGGTTGAGGCCAAGTCAATTCTTGCCAGCTCGTGGACTTGACCGCGATTTGATGCGGCTCTGCAGCGTGACGAGCAGCCCGGCCAGCACGTCGTGGTTGTGCAGCTTTTTGCCAAAAATGAGGCGTCGCACCGAGTCGTCGTATGTGAGAAGAGCCACCATGTTTTGCAGCAGGAAGCCCTGGCAATACTCCAGCAGCTGCAGGGCTCCGTACACCTAGTCAAGGGACACGTTTGTGATTTAGTTAGCCTATATTCAAAGTTAACATTCTCCATCGCGGGCAGATTTTGATTAGCGAGCAGTTTCAATAAAAAGTTCAGGTAAAAACCAAGGCACTCAACATTTTTTGAAATTAACCCGCAGCCACAGGTAAAGAGAAAGCTGGACACAGGTAAAGAGAAAATAAAGGACAATCAGTTTGGTTTTAATCCTTAACTTTAGATAAAAATTGCTTCCTAAGCAAATTTTGTTTGAAAATTAAATTCAGATCGTCCAGCTATATTTCAGAGAGGGTAGCTCATGGCAGATTAATACCATGCCTTGTAGAAAAAGTATTTTATGCCTCTCGTCGTCTTTGTGATTGCTTTGTGGGACAATAAATCCTTTGCGATTTAATCGAACTCATGTTAGAAAAAAATATAACAACCACAATGCTACCATTCTCAACAGTGACAAGTTCCCTAAATCTATACCACCCCTAAATCACGTAATTCTGAAATACCTGCAATATTCCTCCAAACATAATTCAAAGAGTGATAAAAACTTGGTCATAATAAACATAAAATAATACAGTAGTGATCTTTATACGGTCCACTACTCTCTTTCTTAGCCATGTATCAGCTGGTTGGCATGAATTTACCTGCTTCGTATCTACTCATAGACTGCCTGTCATTCTAAAAATGCTACGGCCGCTCTTTCTATGCGTGCCCATTATTCCCTTAGTAGTCTTCATGAAGCCTAAAAAGTTATGCCTTCGTACGAAACGAAATGAAGATTATTGAAATTAACTTAAAATGGATGCTCGGTTACAGGTTACAGCGAGGAGAAAATGGAAACTGTATCTTTTGACGAGTGAAATATAACGATCGTACACATCGTGCGCTCTGAATAGTATAATAAATTTTCTAACCGTAGAACCAATGGTAGATAAAAACTACACAAAATTAACTAGCCCCAGTAAATGATTAGTAATGTCTATTTCTGTCAAACACTTGACGTGTCATATTTAATGCATATCAATTTCCATTCACGCTTGAAACCGTATTTCCAGGTTAAGTTTTAATTCTCGCAAATCAATCAGCAAAATTTAAAGGGAGTGCCAGATAATAATGTTTAAATTATTAACATTTAATAAGCAATTATTGAATTGAAACGAACGCACTGGTAATTTACGTGCCCTGTCTAAGACCAAATTCAAGGAACCATGTGAAAGGATGGAGGTGTAGCAATCATGTTACAGGTGTAAGGAATCATGTAGCAGAGGTAGCAGTAGCGAGGTCTTGTGCTTGATTATAGTAAATGTTATTTGCATACATGAAAAAAGCCTACTAAAGTATGAATAGGACGTAATATAGACAACTGACTAAACAAGTGGAAAGCTAGAAAATATACGTTCACCAAAGCGGCATTGTTCTCGATAAAACGAAAATTATTGCTCTGTCGATGACTATGGAGGTTGTGAGAGCCGTACCTTGGCGTGGATGTACATGGAGACGACGTTGTGCAGGTGGACTTGAGTGGAGCATTTAGCCTCGCAATACCGGAGCAGGGAATCCAGCTGGAAGAAGTTAGCGGCGGCCATCAACTCTAGCACATCTCCGGCCTCCACGGCCAGGTTGCGACACCCGCCTTTGTACAGCGACTGCATCACCAGCTGCACACGTGAATCATCCAACAGTTAGTCACAGCGAGATGTCAGAGCTGTGCAATGGCTACATATTTCGTTAGGAAGAAAAGAGACGAGTTTGCAAACGCGTAAATGAACTCGTTCTCACATATAGACGGTAGAAATGAGTTTAAAGTTTTTCAACTATGAAGAAAACAGATTAAGTATTACAACATTGTGTATAAATTTGGCTGGAGTTGTTGTCACATCCAGAAGTTTTCCTATTTTCTATTGGAATTTCCTTCACTGTGTTTAAGAATTAATCATAATTTGCAGGTAATTTCATTAAAAATAAGTTGGGAATATCAATCCACAGGCTCACGAGTGATGAAATTCTGTCCATAGGATAATGAAATAATTTTTTTTAGAACATCAGCTGTAAACACTCATACGTCTGCTCTCGTTACAAGCACGATGCAGTTTTGGCAATTTTTAATTAAAATTTTGTAATGAAATCTTCGCTAGGATATTGTATGATATAAATAGTAAAATTATAATGACCATATATGTAAAAACAATGAAAATGATAATTCGCACATGGTGAATGAATTCACGATATGGTTGATAATTCATCGAGGAAAACATCAAATTTACTGTAATAAGTCAAGGCTTAGCTATTCACATAATGAATTGCACTCTTTGCTCACCTCAAAAATGTCGTATCTAATATCGTGAATTTGCACGACAGGAGGATTTCCTTCGCAAAACTTGGAGCTGAGCATTTGTTTGAAGCGTGGAGAAGCATTCACTAGGATAATTTTGTGTGCATAGAATACCCGTCCTTCAACTCGAAATTGGACATCAGAGAGCTCGGGATTATTCACGAAGCCAATGTCAATCCGTGCTCCGCCAGATACAGATGTGTCCCGAACTTCCTTTATTGCTTCCTTGCCGTAACATGACGAAAAAATGTCAGCCAAAAGCAAAGAAGTTCCTTCATTCTTGCTGTAACGGAATATTGTGAAAAGAAGTGGCAAGCATTCATCTACGAACTGCGCAGAGTAATCATCGGGCCAAACTTGGAGAAAATCCTGTAGTAGTTGATCAATAATAGTTTCGAGACGATGCTCATGAGCAGTTGCAAGTGTATGCATCCAGCAATGCAAGGTCCAAGGAACACCTAAGTTGCGCAAGTCAAGAGTCATCTCTAAATGTCCTGACTCGGCAGAATGGTACATCGCTTCCTGTAAAGTTTTTACTTGCTGTTTGGTGAGTTTCAGTCCTTGAGAAATTTCAGAAGAGCTTGAATTCATGCTCCCTTTACCCCCCATACGTGGGTCGTCACCAATTGATGGACCTCCGCTACTAGACATGGTCGCATTTCCAGAAGCCGTTGCAGAACCTTGAGGAACAGAAGTAGGGCGGCTTCTTTTCTCCCGATCGTTCGTGTGGTTGCTGGCACCTTCAGCTAAAATTTCTTCCAGTGAAAGAACTTCTCTCGCTCCTGTACTTTGCAGTGTTGGGTGGGCCAAAAGTTTGTGCAGAATAGCTCTCTGGCCATGGGCGGCAGCCACTGCAATAGCCGCATAACAACCCCGCTGAGCTGCTCCAGAGTAGCATAATGAGTCTTTCATGAGTGTCGACAGGTAAGGGTTTGCTCCACAAGAAAGAAGCAGATTGACCAGGTCAGCATGTCCCGCTGCAACGCTCACCTGAAAAAATTACCTAGATTTGAGACTGTTCGATAACAGCAACAAAGAATAGGTTAAAACTCTAGCGCAGTAACTAAAAAGGTGAAGTTAAAATTTATTTATCACCTAGAAACGCATGACAAGTCAAAAAAAGCCGTAAAAAGTTCCAAAATACGCAGCAAAACACAGAATTATGTATTGCTAAAAATTTTTCCTTAATTCTAAGTCCCAACTACAAGACGCACCTATTTTTAACTTCTGCAGCTTAAGCAAAAGATAACAGGTATTGGCTTTGTGAAAGGAGAAATGAGAGAAGATAGTTAATAATTTTTTGAGCTTAAATAAAATTTTCAACTTAATTCTTTTCGAAGATTGTCATCAGACGATTGGCTCATTTCTCACAACAACTCGGATCTAACCTAGTCTTATGAAGCCTGACGGTTTGTACGGGTTATAGAGAAAATTGAGCCAAAAGTCTCCCGACAACCTTTGAAAACAATTAAATTGAAAATTTTTTTTTTAATCAATGAACTTTCACAGCGATGGATTAGGGATGAAGAGGACCGAAGATTTTAGAAACACTGAATACTATATTAGCCTAAATGGTTAGCTAGTATATGCTTATCGCGCAGTTTTCAACAAAAAATCCATTTACGCTCATAAATGAACGAGGTAAGCAATGACGTGACGCGTCCTTCCCTCACCTGGAGCGGCGTCTCGGTGCACTTCTCTTCGGACAAGGTGGCGCCTCCCTCAACATTGGCGCCCCTGGAGAGCAGCGTCTGAGCGAGGCTGTAGTGGCCGTGTATGGCGGCGTAGGTGAGCGCCGTCCAGTGCTGCGTCTCGGGGTTGGCCATCAGATATGCCGGGCCGGTCGGCGGGGTCTCGGCGTCCACGTCAGCGCTGGCGTTCAGCAGCAGCTTCACCAGCGCCTCGTCTCCGCGGATGCACGCCAGCATCAACGGAGTTAGGCCGTACTCATTCACTGTGTTCACCTGGTAACACAACGAAAGTGGCCATGTGAAATATATGTATCAATGGATAAGACACCTGTCCTGGTAACGTCTGATATACAATGGCCTGGATCAGTCGTGTGTAATTTTTTTTAATTTCAGCCTGCTACTACCACTACTTCAATGCTCGTATTGGAATTGAAAACTCATCAACTTCATTTTCATTGTAATAACAAATTTCGGTTTTACGTTATTTTACCATAAATGAATTAAATGCAAGGCAATAGGCTCCTACTGGTCTTTAATATAACGATTTTATAAGTTATTAGTAACAATGACTTTTTAGGACTGATTTTCTCATTTTAAACTAACGGGAATGATGACAAAACATTTTTAGCTGTTTTGAGCTGGTTATTTGAAAATTTTATTTATTTCATTTTAATTTTATTTATTTTATTTTTATTTTAAAGAGAGATGTTTATTTTAAAGTTTTAGGAGTGAAGATACCAAAAAACTTTGATATATTTTGTTGTTGTTTTAACTATATAAATTTCTTTTATTTAATTAGCATGTACTTTCTTACTTAGTAATTTTGATCAGACTAACAGTGCTTATTTAATACTACCCCAAATACTTGTGTCAGTAGTTTTGATTAGGTACGTATATAATAGGAATGACTAGCATAATTCGATCTACAGTACATCGCTTTAAAACCTATAAACAAGCAGGTGTCTTACAATCGGCTTGTGGTGTTGTCTTCGTAAGAAAAGTTCAGATTCTTGTATTTCTTGGACCGAATTTGCAAGCAATTTACGACATCGTAATGGTACATTTAGCAGCGTAAGTTTCTTTCTTATTGACTTAGATGCGTTGATGCAGCCAGCTGTTTCGCTACGACTCGTAAAATGTTAGAAAATTCATTTCTGGTTCCATAATATTACTCATGAGTCAACACCGCAACGCGAGCAGCAGCTGCAGAGCTCTGAACATAGAGGACCCTAACCTTGGTGGCAGGCAGCAGCTGGAGGGCGTGAGGCAGCAGCTCAGTGCGGCCGCACGAGAGCATCTTGAAGGCCAGGTCTACCTTGAACTTCTGAGCGCACTCGAGCTCATCGAGTTGCCGCCGGGGACACATGAGTTCTTCATACCTGAGGGTAAACAGAACCCAGAAAATTAAGGCTGTTTTTTTCAAATGCCGTAGCTTTTTATACGTTCTGGAAAAAAATTACTTTAGTTATTTAAAGTTCTGCCTGTTTATCATCGTCAAGCCATTCCAAAAATACAAGGAGAAGTCCCATGATCGAAATATGACATTACGATTGGATAACCTAGAATAACAGTCCAGTCGCAGCACGAGCGAAAGATCTTACCCAATAGTCCTGACAGGACAATCCACGCCAGGCAACAAGAGCCTGGCAGCTTGCATAACATCATCCTTGTCCACAACGGTAGAGTGGCGGTGTTCGGTGTGAGCCGTGGCCACCCGCACCCACTCCACCAGCGGCGGCAGCGCGATGTACGGACGCTCGTACACTAACTCTTGGATAGGAGCTCTACAAGTAAAATAGCAAAACTGATTAAAATAATATAAAATAAATTTGAAACTATGATCTTATTGGAATTGAAATTCCTTTATGAGAGTTTCTGTCATATCGTAGAAATAAGTACTCATACGAATTAGTATCTACCGAGAAAAATAGGAAGTTACGAGAACATCTCAATTGATTATTATCTTTTTGCACACGAATATTGGAAAGTGAGCTTTGATATTTGACATACTATATTAGAAAAAGAATTGGAATATTTTCATGATCACAGTTATCATGACGTTTACTCGAACGATATTTTCATAATTCGAGGAATGGGTTCTGACGTTAATAGAATTATTGGCGGGAGTGAACTAAAAAGGTATATACAAATTTGAGTCATCGTAACGTTTGAGTGCTGAGTCAAAACACAGTAACAAGCATACCTTGAGGCGTGTTCAGCATGTTCCAATTGACTGCAGCGCATGAAGTAAAACAGAGCGTGCAGGGCAGATGGGCCCCAATTGATAATGTTCTTGGAGCTGCTGCTGCTGTTGCTGATAGATGACCCGGGTCTAGAAGGGCCTAACTGAGAGCTGTTGCTCGAAGATGCTCCCACGTTTGGATGTTGACCCGACGACTGCGAAGCGACACGACCACTAGTGCTCGTGGTGGAGCTGCTGGATGACGCACCGTAAACGGTTTGGTGGTGATGGGAGGCTACTCGGATAAGTAGGTCGCTCAACTCTGCCAACGATCCTACGCATGTAGTGAGCAGAGACTGTTCTAACGTCTGAAAAAATGGAAAAGACTATGATTAGCGAACTAATTTTTTATGCCAAGCGATGGTAAATGTCGCTCCTCTATCTTTAGAAACAACGGTGCATCTGAGCAATGTGTACTGGAAGCGCAAAAGATACACCAAGAGTTACCTTGCCACTGCGATTGTGTTCTTCGCTGGTGAGTGTGGTGGAAGAAGAACAGCGCGAGTTGGGATCGTTGACGCTTCCTGACGCGCAGTTACTCGAAGAGTTTGCATTGGGCGAGGCAGCGCTGTAAGACGCTGCCGAACTGGACGCGGTGTTGGAAGGTCCGGCAGATCCACAGGACGTGTGGGCGGAACTGTCGCTGTTGGAGCTGTCAGCACTCGTGTTGCATGCGTCCGCTCCTCCTCCATCATTCAACGCACCGGACGATGCAGACACCGCTCGGTCTATGCTGGAGCTGCTAGCCCAGCGGGGTAGACACAAAGCTCCTGCAAATAATATATTATTAACTTGAAATTCTTTCAATTTATGTCAGTCTTTTCCCCAGAAGAGGCTCTTGAAGTCGGAATACTGAGAATCCGTGGAAATGAAGCTGTTATCATCTCGATCAGGCTTGTACATGTATTCAGTATCTAAAGTAAATTTATAAGTAGCATGGGACAACATTTGGTCCAACATTCAAATCATACTCCATAAACCTAAGTCAACACCTTTCAATTCTTAAATATTTTTCTTTCTTATTGTGCATAATGGATTATAGCAACAAAGTAATATGGACAAAAAATATACCTGACCCAATAAAAAACGATAACTGTCCAGTCACGTGATAATTTGAAAAAGATAAAAAGATAAAATTAAAAAAATGAGTGGCCAAAAAGCATTCACGCGTTCCCTTCAGAGGTCAAATAGTTTACCCATATTTTCATATTTGGATAAACTGAAAACAATTTAATAAAACAGATTATTTACTTGGAGTGCTCACTGTACAGTCCAGTTATAGCGTACTCACCGGTGGCGGTACGGCCGGCGTTGAGATGGGCGTAGGGCTGCAGCAGACCCCACAGGTCTGCGTTGTTGGCGATGGCGTGCTCCAGCAGCGCGGCTGTGAGCATCTCGTCTTCCTCCGCAGGCAGGCACTGCAGCACCATCTCCTCCAACAAGTTTTCCAGGCCAGCAGTGAGGTACACCGCAGCGTACCTGAACACGCAATTAAAAAATTATTCGGGTTTTCAAAGAGCAGAAGCTGTCGGAACGCAAAGAAAAGAATGTCAGTTAACTTTAATTTTTTTATACTTCTGAATTTACATCAATAGCTTATCAGATAGATTTTCAGAGCGAGACATATTGAACACAATAATGTGTAATTTTACGCGTGAAATTCGAGCTACGTGATAACAGTTCAACGCAGGAACAAAAATAAAAATTCAGCGTCACTCAAAAGATACGATCTTCTGTCACTGATAAAAAACAAACATAAAATAAATAACACGTTCTGAAAATCTCAAGAAATGATTTTTTATTGCCTCGCCCATATTTGCTGGAACAGATCAACGCAGATTCGAGCCCTTGCCATTCGCATGGGAGGTGAACGTTAGTCAACTAAAGACACTTAGAGTAAAGAACAGCAGCGTACGTACTCGTGTATGAATTTGCCCACTCGGACGTCGCACATCCAGCGCATGAAGCGTCCCACGGAGAGATTGAGGCCCGCACGAGCAGCCTTCGCTTGCTTGAGGTGGTCGCCAGAGACTGTGTACATCGCGCCCGCTCGCAGGCACGACTGTCAATTGATAAGTTTTCTACAATATTACATTTCGATGTTCGTTATTCCCAAGGCGAACCTCACGTGTATTCTACAAATACTGCTAAGATAACAAGTACGCCTAAAATTAAAAGAAAATAGATTTTAATTCGCACTAGGAGTAGGCTTTCATTTCTTAACAATAAATTACTTTTTCAGCAATGATACAAAGAAAATTTATTTAGTGCACAGATGGTACAATTAAACGTAAATGAATCATAAAACCATTACGAACAGTTTCACCTCTGCTTGTACCATTCGGGTATGCTGAAAACTTAGACAATTAGGTTTGAATGGAATACAAGAAATTGTAAAAGCAATGAATGCTAACAGTTGATGTCACAGTTCGCTTAAATATTTTATTCTTATTACGATCATCGCTTTATATGACTACGATAGCAAGTGAACGTGAGAAAATAACAATTACCTTCGAAATTTTAAAACGTCGAAAATATTCGTACCTTTATGCATGAATCGGCAAGGGCAGGAGATAAAACAATTTTGAACGCAGAGGATATCTCCTGTTTGCTGCACATTGCTAACGGCTTGGTGAGTCTTTGCGCCTCTCTTGCAACTCGGACAAGCGCTCGTTGAAGAAGGTACGATAACCTGGGCACCGCTTCAATGGACACACGATCAAGTTGCTCTCGGACGCGACCTTGCTGGATTACTCTCAGTACATCATGGTTACTCCATGGCAGCTGTTGCAACTCCACCAAACTGTCAAAAAAAGGAAAACAGGTGAACAATGTGAGGATTTAAGAAATAAATGGAAAATGAGAGGACGTATTTCATTTGCCCATCCCCGAATGAATAGTGTCACGTTCCATTATTATACTTTTGTATGATGCTATTTTTTATCACTAAATAGCACATCGATCATTTTGCACTCACGCATTTCAAGGGCAATGTTTATAAAATGATGACTCCCTAACTGCACAAAATGTTTTCAAAGAGTCAATTAACCATAACATTCAACAATAGGAAAGTAATTATTATCTTACGATAATGAAACATCTAAATACAACTTTGACATTAGAATACAATGAAATTTCAGACCTAATTGTAATAATAGTAACATATAATATAATAATGTATAATAATACAATATAAATACAAGTATTGGAACGTCCCTAACAGGAAAAATCATTAAAGAAACTGAACAATAGAATTTACATTCAATAGTTATTTGAACAGAAGTTTATACTCGCCTCCACAGGCGTTAATTGAACGAGCATTGGGCTCAATGCTGTAGAATTTTAATTCTAGCTCGCTATACACACATCCGTAAAGTGAATATTGAAAATTGGTCTTCCAAGATTAACGTCTTTTCTGGGTAAAATTTTAAATTTTTGTTTTTTTAAGAATTAGGTTTCAGAAAAATTTGACCTTGAAGACAACTCAACATTTGACAACCCTTTAGATCTATCAAATACTGAGCGATATCTAGATCTACTGAGCGAATTTTACTTGAAAAAAGTCCACATGTGAGTATTTCAGCCAGAAAAAAGTCCCTCTTACGACCCTGCCCGCAAAAAAACCGGTGAGTTACCGGTCATGGGAGTCGACCCAGACAAATTCGTCGGCTGCGGTGACGTTGGTGTTCACGGTTTCGAGAGACGAGTGCCGCACGAGTCTCCTGTTGCTCTCGCCCTCCGACCCAGACATGGAAGAGTAGGTGGACGTGGAGTAGCTCGTCCTGGAGCCCTGCGAGCGTATGGTCAGCTGCTCGATGGCCAGCCTGATGTCCTCCAAGCCAGTAGCGCTCTCCAGGGTCAGTGAGAGGTCATCCTAAACACGCAAACGAAAATTTTGACTAAAGGAATTTCAAATAACAAAGTTCAATTAACGGAGTCCATATTTTCACACTGGCGCCCCGAATATCATAATAACTGCACAGCGTTCATCAATTAACACATGAAAACTTCAACACAGAAAATTGTCAAGTAGCTATTAGGAGACTCTACATTATATATGAAAACTGAATATTGAGACAAGTTCTCACACGTAACAGTATTAAAATTGTAATATAAGTTCGTTATGTGATTCTAAATTCGCATTTATTCACACTTAATTAAGATGTTTTCTGATTGATCATCTATACGATTAAATTCTTTTACAATGGCCGGGGACATGAGTACATACATCAAAATATATTTCATGAGGGTTAGAACCTCGTTCTTTTCGGGATGGTTTTCAATGAAGAAACAGCGATCATAGTTAAATCATTGATTATTTCGAGGTTACCTTCAATCGAATGACGAGATTTGAAGGCAACGTAGCCCTTGTCCTTTATTATACTGACACAAGATCAAATAGGGATTCACCACTAACGTTTTTGTCCTTTACGTTTTCACGTCGTATTGTAACTCATCGCAATGGATGGAAATCAAGATGTTGCAGCAGTCAGTATCAGCTCTATAACAAAGTATCGGTATAAACATATATAAAAAGGTATATTCTAAGTTAGAAAAATCAAAATAACATGAGCCTGAGTGAAATTGATCGCGTATACAGACTATCTCTGGCGACTGTCTAGAGTATTCCAAGGTTGAAAACAGATTACAACATTGAAGATGAGGCTTCAGTGAGTGCTTCTCAGACCCCTGGGAACAGGAGTGTGATAAAGAATAGAAATAAAAATTATTATCAGCATGGATTGAAGATTGCAGCCGAAGAATAATACTGATAATCAGCATCAGTAGAAACGAAGCACGTACAGTCTCACCTCATTGCAATAATATAACTAGCAGAAAACAATGAACCTCTTCCGGTCAGTTGCGTGTGCTTGAATGTTTTGATTGTTTGCACGATCTGAGAAGCGTTTTTGATTCACATTGCTGAAATTACAGGAGAATCAGTGAGTGCTTACAGAAGCAGCAGGCCAGTAACCATAATGTTTACAATTAAGAACAGAGGAATGAAAATCATCGAAAACTTTTCTTAAAAAATGAAGCCCGATGTCCGGTTTTGAGGCAGGAAAAGCTCGCCTTCTTCTATTTCTAGGTGGTAATGCTACTGGAGAAGAGAAGTTAAAAACAAATGCGTATTCGCAGGTCTGACAACCCAAAGGCCTCTAGAACTGCAGTTAGGAGCATTTGTCTGTTACAGGACGTGCAAACAAAATGTCTGGGTTACCAAAGTAATTTTCGAAGCCTGGTTTTCAAATTAATTCTGAACAACAATAAAGGAACATTTAAAAAATAATAATTCAAGTTCAAGGTATTTCTAATTCTACAAAACGCTATGAGACCCCCGGTATTTCTGAATGAACTGAACGAGGATGTGACAATTACCTTCTTGCTCCCATATTGTAGTTACCTTCTTGCTCCCAAATTGTAGTTACCTTCTTGCTCCCATACTGTAGTTACCTTTTTGCTCCCAATAATAGTTTAACTTATAGATCAAGTAGTGATCACACAAGATGTTAAAACACACGAGATGAAAGAAACTTTTATTCAGGTATTTCAAATGACACGAAAAATCCATGAAATGCCTGTACAAGATCAGTAACTGGTTGAATCGAATTTCAAGTTTTTGAGGTTTTCAAACAGCGCTTGAGATATAGATTATGATGGAACCTGATGCAATCAAGTTATTTAAAGCATGGCAACATTCATGAAACGCAACATGAAAATGGAAAAAGTATGTGACTTAAAGTCTCAATTGTCTACTCAACACATTTAGCCAATTAATATCTTCATGAATTATTTTGCTCAACCTGTTAATTTTGGGGATCTAAATTCTCAGTATTGTTATTTTAACTTAAATACGATGGTACACCATATTTCCATCACTAAATAATATACGTTTTTTGGGGACATATATTGTTAAGTCAAATTGTTTTAGTCATATAATAACCTACTTTTTTACTTAATAATCTACAGAGGCAATCCTTATCCTACTATTGCAGTCAGTTAGGTATGGTCATGAGCTTCTATTCCTCTTATTCGGCAGTAAGGAACTTCTTAAATCAAATAAGAATTATTATCTGGGTCTCCCCAAGTGTTCAAGCTTCTGAAAGAAAGGAACGCATCAAAGCTTATCTACCATAATTTTAACTTGATGAATGCAAGATTTCACGAATCACAATGCTCAAGCTTTGATTTACATACGAAAAAAATGTCTATTCTCGTTGTGCTTTAGTTTACTCGTTCAAACTCGACACGGACCTTAGCGAGGAGCGCAGAGCCGCCACCGGGCCGGAAGCGGGCGGCCTTCAGCGGGAGGTGCCCCCGCCTGCCCTGCGCAGGGGGGCGCGTCGCTCCCCCCGCCATCACCCCCGCAGACAGCCGCTCGTCTTCTGGTACAGACTGCGGGGAACACAATAATTCAATGTAGACCTACATAACAAGTGGTATAAAATTTGAAGTATTGCTTCAGTACATACATAAGTCAAAATCTTTTCTTACACGCGGGTTAGTGGAATTAAGGTCACGCATTCCTAGATGCATGCGTGGGGGGTCTCCTGTAGGCGTAGTATCGGTGAGTATCATTTATAAACATGACGGGAAATGAGCTTTAACGAGGGACAAACGCATGGTGCTGCGGTAACACGCATGGTGTTGCGGTAGCACGCACGGTGTTACGGTAGCACGGATGGTGTTAAGGTAGAACGCAGGGTGTTACGGTAGCACGCATGGTGTTACGGTAGCACGCACGGTGTTACGGTAGCACGCATGGTGTTACGGTAGCACGCATGGTGTAACGGTAGCACGCAGGTTGTAGCGGTAACACGCATAGTGTTACGGTAGCACGCATGGTGTTACGGTAGCACGCATGGCGTTACGGTAGCACGCATGGTGTTGCGGTAGCACGCATGGTGTTGCGGTAGCATGCATGGTATCACGGTACAGGATAGGCAGGCCGTAACTTGTACACACTGTACAAATGCTCCGGCCAGCTAAAGAGCTGTCAATAAAATTATTTGCAGTATTCACCGTTAAAAGGAGACCTTTGGCAGCTAATAAAAGCAGGTTAGTTAGGATGCGTGAGATATTTTAGAACAGAACAATGTTAACAGAGAAAGACTAATTTTAACAAATAATAAATGTTATGCTATATAATGGTTCATGACAAAAAGAACACATATATGTAACTATTTTTAAAAAAAAATTGTACATAAATAGTTAGCCTCAACTTCCGTAGAAAATTCTGTGCAAAATCTTCACCAAATTTTCCAGAAAGGGCTGCACAATCAGTCATGATATCTTATATTGAATTATTGATCTTTGTAAATAGCTTCCTTGTAAAATAAAACAATGGTTTAATAAACGGAATAAGTTCTAGAACTGGAGTTCGGCTTTGTTACCCTCCACACTCTGCCATAAAATCTCATGCAGAGGAACAGTGTGACGTTAGAGTTTCCGATTCTGATTTCTCTATTTTAGCGTCTGTCCGTGGAGTAACAAAGGTTAAAAAACAATTTTTGTGTTTCTTCAGGTGTCTTAATTGATTTCATAATAAGAAAATTAAATGACTGTTATAACCTTAGCACGACTTGTGTCGACTTGTCCTCACTTCATTTGACATTAATTTCAAGTCTTCGATGAGATTTGTAATTTTCCTAACTTAAAATCATACCTTTTGTAATGAACCTCACAGAATTTGCAAGGTTGTCATCAGTAATCTGCTAAACTTGCCAAGTTCATTGAGGCAAATTCGAATGCTGGCAGTCTATACGGAATACTTCTTATAAGTTGGAATCGATAATAACGTTTCCATGTTAAACGTCTCACTAACACTAATATAACTTAAGAACGAAAATCTGGAAATATAAATATCGATACATCTCAATATCACAACACTCAGCCTATGAAAACACATTTAAAGAATCTTTTTTAAATTCTTGAGTTGGCATAAAGTACTTTATAATTATTTCCTAGGACCAAGACGATATAAGGTTTGTAAAATGCTACAATGGTCGAAACAGCGGCAAGTCCTTAAGCGTTTTTAACACCCTTTACCGTGCAACATGAAAATGAATGCCTAAAAAGAGCATAGATGCCGTATTCCGTCACTTCAGTCCATATAAAAATTCAAGCACTTATTGTAACTCATTTTCTGAAAAAGTCCGTACACGTATTGTTTTCCTTCAAATTACTACGAAATATTAGTGCATTCCTCAATTGACATTTGGTGACTGGCTCCGTTGAGAACAGAGGCGAGCTCTAGTTGATTACACCGTCTAGCAATTCTCAACAGTTCATTAAATTCGTGTGACATGAATTCTATAGCGTAATTTTACACTTAGACTCGAACCAGCTCCCTATGTTGCACAGAGTATCTGTCTTCCTTTTGTTGCTCGATGACACACTCAGTATTTCATGTCCAGTATACTGCTACAGAATTCATCCGTTCTTCAGGCTTCGTCTACGCTTTTTAACGTCGGCCATCTAAAAAAATTGATTGGATTGCTTCAGCCTACAATTTATAGGTTGCACTGCAAGCGCTGCAAATTGCTGAAGGAACCGAGAAGTTACAACGTTTAATTTCATTTCATTGTTCACTTTTCAACTTCCACTCAATGTTCCCATAGTAACATTCAAGAAAAATTAATTTTGACGTAGAATACAGTTGAAATTTGCAATTTAGTGATTTAAATTATAAATACGTTTAAAATTCGGTTGCAACAAGTGCAGCGATGTTCAATTTAAATGTATTGTTCGCACTTCATTGAAATCCTGAGAAGCTTTTGTGCATTAATAAGCTTCTCACTCACTTACTCTATTCAATTTTCAGACGTACAATTTTCAATTCAATTTTCTTGATAGGGTGAGCTCACATTTGCCATTAACATTCATGACATCACACTCACCATACGTGAAATCAACTTTTAGCCACGTCACAGGTGGCGATTTTGTTAACGCATAGCTGCGCGACAACGCTCTGCCACTTGGACTGAGGTGCTGCCAGAGGCGAATTTTTTTTAATTATTTGAAGGTAGCTTCATGGAGCAACATCTGTTTTGGCATGCATGTGAAGGATTACGATGCAGAGATCACTCTTGCGTTGAACTCGTTCCTGATTAAGCCTAGAGTGCTCTGCCGTTGTTCGTCAGAGAAGTAACATACTGTAGATTACCTCACCCTCAATATGTGTTTAAAGAAATCCTGAGTCCAAAACCGCCCACCATCATCACCGACTTTGAACTAAAGTTTAATCCTAAATACGTAATACTTTCTTTTCTACCACAGTTTCCATTCTGTGCAACATTTATTGCTTTGTACGAATGTGCTTATTTTATTTCGTGATACGATCCTTGTACGATGTGGATAACTTCCATTTGCCTTTCGTTTGGTAAAGTGAGAGCAAAGATTAATTAATTTTCATAATACAGCAAACAGAACAATCTGAATCTTTACTCAGTACGTAGATGCTGCTCTTTAACCAATTTCTATCAGCAAAATGATACTATTTCCTTACTTTATGAACTGCCGGTACTGTTAAAACATTCATTATTTAGGCAACTGAACAGAATTGATTCATCAAAAATTGACTTTAGGATTTGAGACACGGAGAGAATTTGCATCATATAAACACGGTAAGATGTCGAAAACGAGATGTCAGAGTTGTGTTAATTCATGAATATGTCAGGGGAAAATCAAGTGGACAGAATTACGTATATATAAATCACGACATCATGGTACGAAGAAGACTTTTACCATAATAAAATAAAACAATTAGTCTACAACTACGCAGGGAGAAGCGCTGCGCGTGTTGCAAACCCTAACTGAGCAAAACTACATGGTTCAATTCCCTTGTGTTTATCTGCACTCTCAAAATTAATTCAATTTCTCTCGTGGTCTAGTGTTTAAGCGTACTTGCCGTTCACGTGAAGGGTCGTCAGTTCGAGACCAGGTAAGGCTCGATATTCTTCTCCTTTCAGAAACGGGAGCACTTAGGACAATTTTCTTTCTCGGTCCAGGTTTTTGAACCGAGAACTGGTTCGACTAAGGGTGGCAGCCAATGCGTCTTGGCATAAGTTATAAGACATTAGAGAAACCAATATAATAATGAAGGCATCTACGGATGCTTTATTTCCAATCAAGCCTGATACAAATATCACCTTTTACATTGGATTTTCAAATGCCTTATAACTAACGCCAGGACGCCATGACGCTTTCCCCCGGTCGAGACCGGTACCCATTTCAGACACCTGGGTGGAGTGGGGTATTGTGCTTGGAATTTTTCTCCTATACCCAACAGAGAAAATCGCCACTGCCAGCGCCGAGACTCGATCCCGGGTCCTTGCCGCACGGCGGCAGAACCTATACCACATGGCTATGCATATTGCCGCTATGGCGGCAATATGCAAGATGTCATGCATAAATTTCACAAGTATAGAAAGCATCCTCCGAATATTTCTTAATAGCCATTTTGTGGAATAAAACAAACCCTATGACAGTAAAAGAAATCAAGTCTAAAGCTTGTGAGCTGGAGGCCACGGCGCACCTTCAACGCAGACCGGATGGGGTGCTCGTGATGCCGCGGCAGCGTGTCGACCGGCGGCGAAGACGACGTGTGACCGTCAGACATGCTGGCGTGTCCGGATGAGCGGTTGTCGTCTGATGATGACCCGCCTCCGCCGCCATAACTGTCGTCTCGGCACTGCTCACATATGTTCACTCAGCGACACCACATATTAATGAGTCCAATTAGTGGAAGGCTTAAACGTGCCGCCATTAATTAAGCTCAGGTAATTATGATGAATACTTGACCCAAAAGTGTCAAGTGTTTGATGATGTTCGCCTGCTTTTCTCCCGTCAGCTTATTAGACAATGGGGTAATTTGAATTTTACATGGAATAGGGTAGAAAATTATGGGTTTCTTTAGATATATATCAGGACTACACGGGAAACTGAGAAATATAATATGTCAATAAAATAGAAAAAAGTGCTCGAGAAGGAGCTTGGCTCACTAAATCATTACCTACCGGGGTAAAGACTGAATTAGTGAACAAACATACTTTTTCTACGAACGAGTGTAACGCGGTAAACCTTTCGGACACTGATATAAATATAATTTTAATCAAATTTCGAGTGCCAGAATCTGATTTTATGAAAGGCCACGAAAACTCCTCTCATTTTCCTATATCCTGCGCATCAAATTTTGAGTGTAAGAATCAAATTTCATTTGCTTTCGAGCAATGTACACTGAGTTTGAGTACACTCAGCCCTGAATAAGTGCAGTTGTGAGCTGTTATATTCCAGCTTTTTAATTACTCCTAATGAAATCTCGTTATTCATTAGCCGCATCACAAATAAATCAATATTCAAGTCTGGAATATTCTAGAACAATATCCAACACTCGAATATTTTACAATAGAGGCTTATTTTCTAGAAAAGTATCATGAAAAAAATTTACATTACACCTAAAATATTCCATGAAAAATTTGAATCCGCTTCCTTAACGTATGGAAATAATTATATCAATGGAATACAGTTGAAACATGAAATTTTCAGCAAAGCGAATTTTATGAGCGTGAAATACTGTTTCATAATTAGCATTTGCAAGGGACTAATTAGTCATACCTGGATAAGTCGTACTTCATCTACGGAGAGGTGGTGAGGGAACGAGAGAAGATTTCGTCGCTTGGACTTGAGTTTGGTGGGTGGTCTCTTGCGGTTCATCATGTTGTGGTCACCGTCTGAGCTGCTTTTGCTGAGAGACCCGCAATCTGTAGTTTCTGGGCTCATGGAACTGGCGTGGCCTTGGCACTGCGGAGACTCATGTGAGTGTTGAGTGCTTCCTTGGTTGTAAATTTCTGCTTGATCTGACAAAGATGACGTTGGAGCTAGTTTAGAAGGTGCTTTGTTCGTCAAAATATTCGGTAAGTCGCTCATTCCAGAACCTTTATGTCCAATTTCAACGTTTTCTTTTTCAGCTTCGCATTTCAAATCTCCTCCATCTTGGCCACTTGTTGAACCACTGTTACCGCTTAATCTTGCATCAGTTGTGTCTTGGTCATCGACGGCTTTTTCTGTTCTTGCCGCTGGGTGAATGGGAGGCAAGGGAGAATATGGACCACCGGAGTATTTTTCGAGTAGATATCCCGCTTCCCATACTGGTGCCTGGGATTTCGAGTTATCTCTCTCTGGGTACTGTTGTATGAATAACCCCGAAGGATCAGAATTGAGAGAAGCTTGACAATTTTCTCGCTTACCGCTAAGAGCAGATGAACTAGAGTTATTGGCTTTATTAGCATAATCCGTTCGAGAATCAACCATTTTCACAGGAGGAGTTTGGAGTCTCGGAAGATCGTGATGTTTCCCTGAGGGTGAAGTGACTCGGTGCGGTGAAGTAACTCTTTCTCTGTGAACATTTGAAGGCCCTCCTGATCCTTGAAGCGTCCCAGAAAGCCCCAGAGGCTTAGAATTGAAGTTAGGCGCTTCACTGCTACGAGGAATGTGAGATTTGTAAGACTGAGGTTTGACTGGATACTCCGCGACTTGACCGTGATATTCCTGCGATGACTTACAAGGAGAAGGAGGAAGGTCAGGTTTGTTGAGGTATTCCTGAGATTTGCTTTGGTAATCGTGAGGTTTATTCAGGTAACTAGGTTTCTTGGGTGAATAGCTTTCTGTGTCATTGAAAGGATAGTCATTGGATTTATTAGAGTATTCAGATGATGTCTGCTTAAAATCCTGAGGTATGTTTTTATAGGTATGTGGTTTTTGTGGGAAGAATTCTTGCCTCTGGTATCCAGATGTAATTCGCTCCCGGACTACGGCGGCGCTATCTCGATGATTTGCACTCTGCGAAGGAAACCGCAAACTGAAGAACTCTCACATACCAGCGGCACAAAAGTCTTAAAGTAAAACGAATTCACCTTAGAGAACGTAAAATGCGAGAAATCGAGGATTATATTCGAAAAATGTATAAATATACAAAACTTTCCTTGCTAATCACGGAAATTGATACGTTTAACAACAATATTTCAGTCTTTATTGAAAAAACAAGCTGATTTTTCAAAACATAGCGACTCGAAACTACTGACTGGTTTACTCATCCTCGATTACAGCCCATACAGAGAGGCAAGAATAACTGATCGTAGCTAAGGAGTTACAGCTCAGAAACTCAAAGAGACCAGTGATTCCAAGGTACTGAAACCAAGTATTTTATAACATACTGTATGCTCGAGTGCATGA
The DNA here is from genome assembly GCA_030386875.1 of Morinoia aosen. Classification (NCBI taxonomy): domain Eukaryota; kingdom Metazoa; phylum Arthropoda; class Malacostraca; order Amphipoda; family Talitridae; genus Morinoia; species Morinoia aosen. Next base: position 49,764,625 of record CM059575.1, read on the forward strand.
TTCCGCAGATTAAATATCAATTACTTTGTAACATCGATATCAGTGATTTCGTAACATAGAAACCAGTAATTTTGTAACATGAATCTCGCTTTTGTGTATCACCCTATATAAATTGGCTATTTTCAATTGCTGAATTCTGAATGGAGGCGAAAATTCACTTATGCTAGTTTAAACATAGAGTCAAAATAATTTTAGTGCCATACCTAACTTCCCAGTAATATAGTGTCAAGTTAGATACGTATTTCTATAATTTTCATTACGTACTACAGAGCGAAAATCTTTCATTCTCTTGAAACAGTGAATCCGTTCTCTTGACTGATAACAGAATGAGAATTTAAATTGTTGTGGATGTGAGGTGAGATTCACACAAACACTTCTCTGATCTCAGAACCGTCGCCCTTTCCCTTGACGTTTAGTGAATTCTCAAAAATTTAGCATTTTTCTATCATGTGCCAATGACAGGCTGCAAATGAACTGTTAAAATTTTTGCTAAACTGAGACTTTTTTCATGATATAGAAAAAATTTTTTCCAGCATATCTGCCCATTGAGATGTTAAGGAAACACTGAAACAACTTTTTGATCCCGCAACCACGAAATCATCAAGTACGCGTATTTTACTGAAAAAGTCTTCGGATGAGTTTTTGAACTCTGCCGCAATAGACTTGGACAGACTGGACAATAATACTGAGGCTATTAGGACAAGCTGGACAGCTAATGAAGCAGTACAGGAGAGCCACAAGTCTGCCCACCTGAGAAGAGTCCCTGAGCGGCGGCGACTTGCTGACGGAGGCAGACGAGGACTCTTGTACAAATCCCGGACGGTGGGACTTGAGCATCTGCGGCTGCAGCTGCTGCTGACTCTGCAACTGCTGAGTGGAGACCAGCTGATGTAGCTGCTGTGACTTCTGAGTGTGTAACTGCTGAGAGGACACCAGCTGCTGCATCTGAGACTTACTCTGCTGCTTGGCCTGCACCTGCTGAGCGCCGTGAGCCGCTGGTGGGGTGTCGCTCGGCTGCTTCAAGCTGCTCGGGCTCGCCTTGCTCACGCTGATGCTCTTCAGCCCGGACACGGGGGCGCTGCTGGCGCAGTTACTCCCGTTTTTGGGGGAAACTTGGCCGCTGCTGGATGTGCTGATACTGTTCTGAACATTACTCTTATTTGAACAATTTAGGTTCTTGTTAGCATTGGATTGGTGAGGTGGGAGCGCAGGCGGCAAATTACTCGATTCTAATAATTTATCTTCCTTGTCAATAAATTGGGGTTCTTGGCCCTGTTTTTTCTTGAGAGCCTGCTGTGACTGATGCTGTTGTTGCTGAAGAGATTGTTGCTGCTGCTTGTGTTGCTGAGCAGCTTGGGGGGAGGCCTTGCTGTTCATGTTGCCTGCGTCCGTCATGAGGCGCTGGTCCCCCGGCCTGTAATGGACACGTAAAGCTTTAGTTCACACTTGAAAGTTTACACCTTACAGCTAGTAAAAAGAGACTCACTGAATCCGATTTACAGCTAAATGTTCACCCCTGAATGTCTGATGATTGAAATAATGTTGGAGTGCTGGATTTTTATTGTCCAAATTTGAGTTACGTTAGAATTTCACAAATAGGGGTATACAAAGAAAAAATATGTCCATCGAATTCGTATGTAAACTGTATTTCCACGCTATTACTCTCACCTAGAGATAAGATTAATGATGAGGTATTCATTAGCATGGAAGCACATGCAGTGAGAAAATTTAATTCTTCATCATTATCGTACAATGTATGCGTTGGAGCCTGTTTCTTCTTCTTCAAAGCGAGCGCAACAAACAATATGTATTTACAAGGCTGCCTTCTCCTCACACAAAATATCGCTGACGAAGCAACGCAGCGCTCGACCCCAGTACACGGATCTAACCAACTTTTCGACCACCAATATCCAATCCGCCTACATCAAAATTCTACGTAATCTCAATATTTTTGTCAATTAAATTCTGGACGATTATGAAGTCAGCAAACATCATTTTGAAAAATCAGTTTCTCTTCATTTCGATGCTCAAGGCACCATGCTCTACAGGTTTTCTTCTTGCCTTCCAAAAGGTAAAATGTTATCAGGCTTACATTTGTACTCCGTTTCCTATATCTATTATCCAATTGGAGAAAACGATGATCTCGCTCAATATTATTGAGCGGTCCACAGAGATAATAGTCAGAAGGTGCAAGACCTAGATTTTCAGCACTGTATTCCAGTGCTAGAAAGATTATCTCAACGATGCGGTCGCCCGTAGTAGAATGCATCTGCGTGACAGAAGGCAACTTTTTAGAGAACTGCCTCAGCAACTGAGACTAACAGCTGATAAGCCTCGTACCCATTTCAGGACGTGATGCATTTAGCTAATGAGGGAAATATATCACCGCCCTCACGAGAGAAGAATAGCCAGGAAAGATGGAGGTTGCGATCCAAGAAAATCACAATACTCGCTGTTAGAGTGAAAATAGTTGCTTTCCAGTGGGTATTGGTGATGTCACAATGTGCAATAAGCAGAACAGGTAGACACTAGCTGAATATTGCGGGGGGTGAGGCTTAAGAAAGGCCTGTTTCATAAATTACAAACGCATAGCTGTGTGATAATTAGAATTTAACCTTAAGAATAATTTTAGGTTAGGGCTAAAAATTAGGTGTCTCTCCAATGACTGTTCTAATATGCGCTGTCGCAAGACTATAAAGCACGTTAAAATTATGGACGCGGTGTTTCATAAGCTCGTCCTGCTATCCTGCTAACGGTAAAATAAAGAAGCATCGAAATGTCACATTAAAAACCCGGAAATGGCTGTAGCAATCACTAGCGGGCCCATTAATAAAGCATAAGCTTGAAGTTTAGGAAATATTTCCCTTCGTCTGATCATAAATTTGCCCGGGAAGGGTCGCAGGTCGGCCATTTGAGTTGGCTTTAAGAAATTATAACTGATGTTCTCGGAGGAGATGGGAGCCGCATCCTGCTCCGCAGCTCATGCACCCCACGCCTGCGAGGCAGCTGACGAGCATCAGGTGCACACGCTTGTTGCTCGCAGCACTGAAACGCTCATTTTCCAATGTGTGACTTCGATGAGGAGAAAATAGGAGAAGGAAAGTAAAATCCACTTGCAAACAAAAGAGAGAGAGATAATGAAAGAGAGAGCTATGTACTAGGTAAATATTGGGAGGCGGAATGGCCTCTACGTTAGGCCGCAGCATCTGGTGTAGCCGCCTGAGCGAGCGGCATCTGAGCGCGCAATTATGTAGACTACGAGAGCGTTCAGGCATTACGCATAAGCTCGAGCTGCTGCTGCTGCTGCCTCGGGGGCTGCCGTTCCTAATTATACCCACCTCAGGTCTCAGAGAAAAAGTGCACAACTTAAATGCTCCATACTACCGCACGGTGAGTTGAAATCTTACGTTGATGAAAAGGATTCCGCACCTGTAATTCGTTCTCCACAATTCGTGTATCATGGCTACGGAACGCATTACAGCAACACCGAAACAATGGCGTTCCCCAGCAATTTATTTTGCCTGAGAATTGTTCTTCTCTTACCGGCAGAAAAAAGACACGGTTGGGGAACTGGCATCCTTTACGAGAATATTGAAGTTTAACTGCGGTATTCATTCCGAGAAATCTTAGTGAATTGCAGCTTCTTTTAGAGTGTTCAGCTCGTATCAAAAATATACTTTTAATTATATTTTGAGATGCTACATTATCTTTCTGCTTTTCTCATTCGCCAAAGTTACTAACATATTTGTAATTAAGCTGTGTTAAGTTGCAGAAAGATGCAATGTGAACACTGTAACCAATTCGGACACAATTTATGCAACTCTAATGGGACCGTAGGGCGACGAGACTAAAAATTTATAATCAAATGAACATTAAACTAAACTGGGTAATTTTTTACTTCTGATTAAAAGGTTCCGGCAATTGGACTAGCGAAAGATAGCGTAGAAAAATAAAATGACAAACTCAGTAACACTATTTTTGACACGGAAGAATAAGCTGTCGCAGTTGAATTACAATCAGGAAGTATTTCCGAGTAATTGAATATTTATTCGCTGAAACATTGGTAACAAAACGCCATAAGATTATGCCTGACTAGTTCAGAGACAAAATTAAGTAGCCACAAAAAGCTACACATTTTTATCGCAGAAGAAATTTCACGTGTAACTTTACGCATAATCATTAGCATTCCCACCGCAGAAAAATTGACTAATATATTGACCCATAGACAATTAGACATCACGTGCATTCCTACCGTAGGAAAATTGACTTGTATAGTGATGGCGGTAAACCTTAGACCAGCTTCGCATCAGTGCTCCTTACAGTCTATACACGTTTTTTAAGGGAGTTTCTTGCACTCAGCGGTGTAACATTTCTTATACGCTGCTTCTCAGCGCCCATCGGTACTTTTTCACCAACTTCAACGTTTCATAAAACGCCTTCAAGTGATCAAAATTAATTGTATTATGCTTTCAATGCAAAAAATTACTCGGGCTTCTCTCAATTGGAGCAGGGACAGTCAGTGCGATTTGCCGCACTAAACATGCAAGTGACAAATATGGCCAATTATACTCTGAAAAAAAGCGGTCGCCGTGCTCCCTTCAGTATTGTACCACCAAGAAAGCAAGGTTTTGGGGTCGCAAAGAAACTTAATCTTGTAATATCACAAAAGAGAAGTGATATCAGATCAAACCATAACAGTCGCTTGGCTCGAGAATTAACATCCAGGTTTTCTCAATACCGTCGTTGCACAAACAACGAAAAATATACTCCTGAAGAATATGAAAATTTTATCTCGGCATTCTGTATAGATGCTTCTGTTCTCCGGACATGAATAACCGCCTTGATTTCTGCAAAAAATGCTAGAATTGAAGAGCAAAACAATGGCACAATGTGATGTTCAGTAACAGAAGCATTTTAAAGTTGTGCAGGGTTAACCATTCCATAATAGTTAACCATTCCATAATAAACGGTCGTTTATCTCCTCAGCTATAAGTCTAAATCTGACCAAGATTGAAACAGTGGAACCTCCAGACAGTATGAGGGTGTGGGATGCCTGTGGTGGTAAAAAAGGCTCGGCCAAAAATTCTATAGGCAGAAGTGGGCTGAATTTGATTCCTTTTATCTGAACAATCTAGGTAAGAGCATATAATTTTTGCAGCTATTGTGAAAGTTTCATAATACAACTCCAACCCGAGACGTACATTAACTTTTTCCCCAATGTTTTCCATTCATACACGTCGCTCTGTTGTATAATACACGGAGCACAGCAATATCATCAAATACGGTATACGTGCGGTTGACTAGCTCAGTCCCAAAACAATAAACATACAACCTTAAGTTTTTCACCACAATACCCTTATCGCAAGGTTAAAAGCGGATGTGGTTGAATGAGTGGAAGTCTTTGCTTACAGGAATGCATGCTATTCAGCTTTCATTTCAACTGTTTCATCCGAGGCATTACTGGCGCTGGACAGCCCGTAATGCGTCAGGTTGGACGGTCTCTCGCCGGCGCCGCAGACGATGAACACATGGCGTTTGCACGTTAGCGCTCGTTATTTCAGGTTTTGCATTCTTGTTTTATTATTTGTCAAAGGGAAAGTACAAAGACTGCTTCTATTAGCCGACCTGTACGTCGTCATTAAGTGAAAGGGCTGTGAGAACCAAAGAACTCAATCTCTTGGTCTGCAACGCACCCTCCTCGTGGCTGTGGACGGGTCTGCTGTATCTCCGCGATGGTAAGGCGAACCTCAGCAGCGCTGAAAAGACGAATGTTTCCCTGACCTCAGAGAGTTTAGAAAATGATAAAATACATTTTCCCCCACTTAGTAGTGTTGAGATACATACAAGGAAATTTTTATCTTCTTCTCTTCCCCCTAAACTATGAGCTCCAAAAATATGAATGCTCATGTTCATCATCATGCCACAAACGAGACGACAGCACAGTGTACCGCAGTATATCCTTGTGAACATTGATGGAATCATCTCATACCACAGCAAGAGATTTATTGTTGAGAAATTCCGACGTAAGCCTGCACTTAGAATAGCTGCACTTAATCAAGTCACTAAGTAGAATTAGAAGCTGGTAGTTATCTGGGCCTAGCTGGATGAAGACGGCCTGGTCTCGTCAGCGATTTCAAATAGGTGTCATAGTCTTATTGTTGAATGTAATCCTGTAAAAGTGTTAGTTTTGTCATAAAAATTGCTTCCTACTATGAAAAACTCGGCGAAACTGATTATTGCGGCCAAAAATCTGTGAGTTTGATACTCCAATAATTTGATAAAACTCGATCTTTCATATTAAATAATAGTACTTTACTATGGCAGGAACTTGAGTTCCCACAAAAAAAAAGAATTTAAGAAGATAGTCCTTTGGCTGTGCATTTCCCCGTTTCCCTCTAGTCAGTGCTGCAGTTGAGCAATCTAACATCTGCTACAAATGATTTCTTGTACGCTGGCTCCCCTGTGCTCTGGTTTACGCTTGCTTGAGAACTTAATGTCTTACTAAGTCTTACAAGTTGCTTTCTTGTAATCAAAATAAGTAACACAAAATTCTCAATGTAAGAGAAGACCTGGGCCCTTAAGGCCCGAATACACGAACGCTCATCACCGTCACCGATCCTTATGAGAGTCGCTTAGCCCCACCCAATGCAGCTAAGTCCCACCCACTGCAAGCCAAAATGACCCTAATTTCGTGAGAGACACCGATCCTTATGACCGTCACCGGCATACCAAGCAAGTTAGATACTTTCCCTCATCAGCGTCAATTACAATGAACGGTGACGGTGAAGAGCGCGCGTGTATAAGCTCGGCAGTGACCGTTCACGCTCACTGCTTACTGGTGGGCGGGGCTTAATGCAGCTCATGATGATCGGTGACGGTGAAAAAAGCGTGCGTGTATTTTGGCCTTGAGTCTGTGGGCGACAAGGATGGCCATGTACAACCTAAAAAAAAGGAAGTTTCGCACGCTGTCCAGTACTGTAACACAAAAAAGCTAGCCAAGCAAGGGGCTTGCAAGAAGACTCTTTTCCACATTAATATCTATAAACGAGAAATGAATTCAGTTGCAGCCATAACAGCCGTTGACCTCAGGAAAAAAGATCCTGAATTTCTTTAAAATGTTTCTGTTAGACAGATCCAATATCGATTACAGAAAAATCTAGAAATGCCAGTTCGACGAGCGCTAAATCAATGCTGGTAAAGACAAAAAGGATGCTATTTTAGCGAGAGCTCTACCGCCATATATCGCCTACCCAGGTGCAATTTGAGATGTACAAATTGAGTGTTTATCGCGAAATTAAATATTTTGAAATAAGTAATATCCATTAGTAACCTAACCTAACCTAACCTAACCTAACATCACGCTCTAGTATTAGCTAGAAGTAGATCTCATGCTACAGTGTGGTAGACCTCACGTTATTGGCACCCAAAAAAGAAATGGTTTGATTTCTGTAGAAACCAAAGAATGGAAATCAAAGAACTGGTAGAAATGGATGTTCAGTGGCGATTGCACGTTTAGTCAGAAGCAGCTCCTAAATTGTTCGTCGTCCCAGTGCGGCATCCAGATGACTCGCGGTGCAAAGAAAAGTGAAAAACCCAAACGAAAGTGTGGGGTGCCTGTTAGGCTAATAAAAACTAGAGTTTGTTTCCTTGTTCGGTGGAAATGAGGTCAATGGCCAGTGGTGGATTCTGTTTGAGTTGTCATGCTCTATACATGCACAGCATAGAAATTTTATGACTATTGCATTTGAATCAGCTTTCATGTAATTTTCCTTTCAGACGCCTAAGAGCAATTGAGCGGTACCTTACTCATTAATAACTAAAATAGTAAAATTTTATGAGTCGGCAGAAGGTGAAAGGAATTGTTACTTAGCACAGGACAGCACTGCATGATCCTCGCAATGATTTTCTGCAGATGCACATTACTGCCTCAAAGTGCTCCCATAACTGGTTAACCAAAACGTACGTACCCGAGCAATGGAGTGATGCGGATCATTCCATAATAAACGGAAGACATTCACTTTGGGTTCCGGACACTTTTAAAAATAAATGAGGGATGCAATGAAGGGAAAGATAATTGTAGGTCGTCAACATTCGCAAAGTCAAAATGATACATTAAAGGTTACGCTGAAAGCAATTTCGCTCCGAGTAAAAGCCGTGAGAAAGTGTAACGAGTCGCAAGCCTTCGATGCTCAAGCACGACGGATGCAAGAGAGAATGCAGTACTTAGAAAAGTCTCTTCGAAAGATGGCGTACCTTTATGCTCTTTTATTTTTATAAACGAATAGAAATTTTCGCTTTAAAGCACCAGATATGAAATGATTGACAGAGTGATGTTATCTTACTACTCATAAAATAACAACCGTGCTATCATCACTTTGAAAAAATATATCAATATCAAACGCAAAAAAGTTTCTTGTGTTAAGAGAAAAAGTGTGACAACGTAGACGAAATATTTGTTTGATTATGGTAGCTGAGGCTGAAGCAGTACTTCTTACAGCAGCCACGTCCTGCCTTGGTAGCCGGGTCTTGCCTTGTAGTAGCCGGGTCTCGTCTTGTAGTTGTCGGGTCTTACCTTGTAGCAGCCGGGTCTTGTCTTATAGCAGCCGGGTCTTGTCTTATAGCAGCCGGGTCTTGCCTTGTAGTAGCCGGGTCTCGTCTTGTAGTTGTCGGGTCTTACCTTGTAGCAGCCGGGTCTTGTCTTATAGCAGCCGGGTCTTGCCTTGTAGTAGCCGGGTCTCGTCTTGTAGTAGCCGGGTCTTCCCTTGTTGCAGCCAAGTCCGTCGAGCATCAGTCGGGTCTGTCGAGCAGCCGCCAAAATCTGCTAGGTGCACGACATTCACATCTCGTGAGGGAGAGGAGAGCGAAGCAAGACAGCTAGCGGGCAGAAAGTGCCATTGCATCTGCGCTCTTTAACTTAATAGCACACTTCCTGCCGCTCTCCAGCACCCCCGCCAGCCCACCACTTGTGTGTCAGCTCCTGTCACAACCCACGGGACGCGACGGCCAGGGAGAGGTTCGGGCGCTGTGTGCAGGACCTCGGACTCAGATGCGTAGCAAGCCGGCACTATGAAAGTGCATTTTAATTTTAATTCACGTTGTATTTACCGACAATCAGGTTATTTCAGGCGAGTGAAAAGCTAGAAATTTATGTAGCAACATTTTTTCTGCCGAAATGTTAGAAATATCAAAAAGTTTACTACATTTTTATTTCACAAAAAACTAAAATGCACTCGTGTTTGGACTAAACATCAGATCCCGCTATTCAAACTGACGTGCCATGAATTGACAGGGCAGGTACCAAGTAGGCACAGGACAGGTACCAAGCAGGCACAGAGCAGGTACTTACCATGCAGGTTCATGAGAAGTATTAAGCAGGCACAAGGCAGGTACCACAAAGGCTCATGAGGGGTACCAAGCAGGTACAAGGCAGGTACCATGCAGGGTCAGGACATTGCCATCAAAACACGAATTAAGAAGCAGTAAAATGGAGGACCTTTGGTCCCGTCCCAAAGCTGGATGAGCTGTCGGCTGGTATAATTCAGCCCGTAAGCTCACCGCGTGATCTGGCACTGACACATGGGCCCCGAGCGCGGCACTGGAGGCCGCAACATTCAGTGCAGCGGGCGATTACACCATTAATTTTCTAATGGCATCCGCCACGCATAATTTAATAGTGTTTTAACAAGTTCTTGTGCGATATTTTTTACGAGTGCCTCACAGCTATCCCTTATCGTACTCAAATAACGATTGTTGATGGGGGGATTATAGCCTTGTGGGAGAAGGAAGCTCGAAAAACGTCATCACTTGCGTCACCAGACCTAATTGATATACACTGCGATCACACAAACACACACTGATGGTTTGTTTGTGTTTGTGTGACTGCATTGTGTATTTGTGTGATTGCAGTGTGTGTTTGTGTGACTGCAGTGTGTGTTTGTGTGACTGCGGTGTGTGTTTGTGTGACTGCAGAGTGTGTTTGTGTGACTGCAGAGTGTGTTTGTGTGACTGCAAAGTGTGTTTGTGTGACTGTAGAGTGTGTTTGTGTGACTGCAGAGTGTGTTTGTGTGACTGCAGAGTGCGTTTGTGTGACTGTAGTGTGTGTTTGTGTGACTGTAGTGTGTGTTTGTGTGACTGCAGTGTGTGTTTGTATGACTGCAGTGTGTGTTTGTGTGACTGCAGTTTGTGTTTGTGTGACTGCAGAGTGTGTTTGTGTGACTGCAGAGTGTGTTTGTGTGACTGCAGAGTGTGTTTGTGTGACTGCAAAGTGTGTTTGTGTGACTGTAGAGTGTGTTTGTGTGACTGCAGAGTGTGTTTGTGTGACTGCAGAGTGCGTTTGTGTGACTGTAGTGTGTGTTTGTGTGACTGTAGTGTGTGTTTGTGTGACTGCAGTGTGTGTTTGTATGACTGCAGTGTGTGTTTGTGTGACTGCAGTTTGTGTTTGTGTGACTGCAGAGTGTGTTTGTGTGACTGCAGTTTTTGTTTGTGTGACTGCAGTGTGTGTTTGTGTGACTGCAGAGTTTGTTTGTGTGACTGCAGTACGTGTTTGTGTGACTGTAGTGTGTGTTTGTGTGACTTAAGAGCGTGTTTGTGTGACTGCGGTGTGTTTTTGTGTAACTGCAGTGTGTGTTTGTGTAACTGCAGTGTGTGTTTGTGTGACTGCGATGTGTGTTTGTGTGACTGCAGAGTGTGTTTGTGAGGCTGCTTTGTGTATTTGTCAGGGTGCTTGCGTGTTTGTGTGATAACCGTATGTGGTTTGTGTTTGTATGTATATATGTTTGTAACTACAGTGTGTTTGCGTAACTGCAGTGTGTTTGTGAACTATAGTGTGTGTTTGTGTGCCAGTAGCGTATGTTTGTAACTACAGAGTGCTTGTATGACTGCAGGGTGTGAGTGTATGTGACTGCAGTGCATGTACTAGAGAGCAGTGCGTATTTATGATAGCAGTGTGCCATTGTGTGGGACTATATCGCGTGACCGCGTTGTGAATGTGTATGTGTGTGTATCTGTGTGCTCATATGTTCGTGTGTGCGTGCATGTGTACTGACTGTAACTGTGCTACAGCAGCAGTGATAGCTGCTGCTCAGCGTCATCTGTACAGCTGTGGCTACCAAATGCCCTACTGCAGTTGAAACAATTGCAGTAAGTATTGTCGGGAGGGAACGTCTACAAATGTTCAGGATCAACTCAACATTCAACGTAAGATAAGGTTCTACATCTTTCCGACATATTATTAACTCACGTCCGAAGTTTGAGCAAAGGAGGAGTACCTATAATGTTATTAGTGTTATTGCATTTATCAGTATCATTTTTAAGGCTTGCTAACATCTAGCGGAAGAGGCAAACTAAATATATCACACCTACACATCCAAATGTGTTCATTTGAGGCAAGATCAGGTGAAGGAGAAGCCAAGCCAAACCGGTTGCAGGGACAACAGGAGAACAATAGTAATACAGAAGCTCAGGGAATTGGCTTCGACGTCGTATCGAAACTATGACCACCGGGCAATGCTAAAATGGGTGTAGATCGCCGTCTCGATCGGAGAACGAACACTCTGGGGAAGAAACTGCCGCGCCTCTCATGCAGACAATTTATTCTGACGTGGGTATGCTACCATGTGTGATTTGCCCGTCGGAAAACAGGCTCCAGTATTGGTTTTCTTTCTAAACCAGTCAGCTACTATGAAATAAGTTGGAATGACATCCGTTCCGAGTATTGTACTCAAAGATACGAACACCTGACTGTCGTGCTTGCGAGACAGCTATATAGCACTACTCAGGCAACGCAGCTGATCAGAAGCCAATAGGCAGTGGAATACTTAAACCTGAAGCATGACAAACTGAATGAATCTTTAGTAAGAAATTGTACTCCAGAGACAGGTGCTGAAACAGATCCCAACTAGTTCCATAAAATGAAAGTCCCATAATGTCGTACCTTTTACATTGAAAACCAATAAATGCCCTAATTTTTTTAATAATTACTACGAAAGAAAGCATGAGACCACAATGAACACTGCCCGTTAGGACTTAAAGCTACAACCATGCAACCCTCTCCGCACTTTGAATCCAAACACAGAAAAATCGATAACTATGTAAGCCAGTTCCTTCATAAGTATTCATGAGCCTTGTATCAGCAAGAAAAAATATAGGTCGTATCGAAATTAGAGAACAATCTCGACACCAGAGCGTGCTGCGAGCTCGACAATAAAGCTCATCTGAACTCGAGACTTCAGCTGGGCAGTACGAATGGCTTACATGCATGACAATTACCCCAAAATGAGGCCGAGCGTCGGTAGCTTCCAAGTAAATTTGCTGCAGAACAGCGGAGGCTTCACATAATTCAGCCCAGAGCAAGCAAGATAAATAACATTCTACTCGGATGGCTACGTATAAATTCCTTGCGAGCGCGAAGGCAGCACGACCGGATAAGCTCCTCAGTCGAAGGAACTCCAATAGCACTTCTCAACCTTCAATAATTCTTCAAGAGTAAATGGTCTTGGTAATGTACCCCTTCAGAGCAGGCAGACAACTAATTCTAATACAGTTAAACCTTGCTGACCTCAGGAGCGTCTCAGAAAATATGCCTAGCATCGTGCAAGACAACGACTGCAGAGTCCATTTTGAAGAGTTTTTAGTTTCCAAGTTGAGCCTGAAGAGTAGGTAGCAATCGCTAAGCAACGGACTGGCTTCCACAACCCCCAATTCTATTTAAATGAACCCGAGAGAGAAATCTAGAAAACGAGCGAAGAGAGCAGAGCCAAAGGCTTCGGTCCGGTCGCGTTAAACATAGTGTGGCGTGCATTAGACAGTCGGGAGGTAACAATCAACTCCGGGGCAGCTTCTGCAGCTAGTCGCCTCTGCACCAATATTGCGACCAGCTCCTGCTCTGCTGACACATCTTCTCTGACTCCAGCCATAAGTATTCCACAATAGACGCTAAATTCTGAAATCATCAATATTTACAACAGACGGGAGGCATTGAAAATCTCATAGTGACATTCGAGAGATAAATGGCAGAACGTTGAAAAATGTTGTCTCGTTCTAGATTCCAAGTGATGTTGATGTAATAAGCTCGAATGGAATAGAGAACCAGTGCAAAATTTGTGCAACATCTAGGAATCATTGAAGGAATCCAAGATGAGAAACAGCCTCGTAAACACGCGAAGTGAAAGAAAAAAATGAGGTACAACGCGAACAATGCTTGAATAAATAAGCCGTGCATGAGTGACAAACAATGAGGGAGTGAACGTGTAATTTATTCATGACTCATAAGAAATATGAAGCCCACGGAAGCTCCATGTCGTTAACTAGAAGCTCAATTCATTCAAACGCGATTAATACTGAATGCACCTACACAACACTGTATTCAATTTTATTTTACGTCCACACAACTAACTATTCTCAAATTGATGGATAGGATTCACTCGTAGTTTAAAATTTTTTGCTTGAGAACCATTCTAGGAGCTTAAGATATTTCAAAAGACGAGAAACGTGACATTCAACGCTATGCAAACGCAGGTGTTAACGTGCACTGTTTTGAGATATTTACGGAATGTTCACCAGCCTATTCGCTGGATACAATTACCTTGTGCCCGCCTGCATTGAAAGGCAAGTATACACAATGAAACTCTATTCGGACAAGAAATTAGGAAAATAATTTAGATGACCAATAAAATTATGTTATATATCATATGACATTATTTTACATTACACCACGTTGCTGTCAAACTAAGGCAGGAGCAATATATAATAAAAGATGAAGCGATCGAGTTGTGCAATGGGAAAATCTAAAGTTGCATGGAAAAATAAAAAAACAAGGAAAATGCGTTAAAAATTGTTTCAAGCTTAAAATTAGATCGAATCATGATTGGACTACCATAAAAAAGAGAAAAACATCACCTACCAAACAGAGGCAGAAAAAATCAGGTTCCATAGAGAAGTAAATAACCACCGTAATTAAACTAAAAGTCGCCTTAAGAATATTAGACGAATGTTATATTATGAAAGGTTTAAACAGCTTGCGCGTATCGTCATCATTACTGAATGCCATGTTCATGGAGATTTACTTTTCTTTATTAAAGAATTATGATTAGTAGACGGAACGTCATTCTAGTCTGGCGACGCCCCCGTTTTTGCCCCCAACTCGCCCACACATTGACTAGTTCCAACAAAAGCCCGCATTTGATTCCACATTGTACTGCCTGCAGCAGCGCACCTCTTCATTTGCTGCGCTCCTTCGCAACAACTCGCATTTTGAGTTTGAATGTTAAATATTTCCAAGCCTACGAACTAAAAATAAAAGATAACTACTGAAATAGAAATCAGAGAGAGGTGGTAGAAAATTATAAAACAAAAACTTTCTCGGTCCGCTAGCTAGAGTGAGCATTTAAGAACAATATGAACAGGTTTCTGGATCAATTTAGCCAATAAATTGCATCACAACTCATTTAAAAAACTGATTCAAAAGGATTTCAAATAAAATATTCATTGCTTGGAATTGAAGTATATTTAAAGGATAGAATAAATAGCGTCTCGTAAGCTTTACAAGTTATGAGCGACACGAGTCTTAGTAACTGGACTTTTATCCTCCGAAGCCTAACAGTAAAAGGGAAAAAGTCTTATAATATCTCCAGTAAAAACACCTACTTAATAGTGTGGGAAGAAAGAAAACGAGCTGCACTTTCAGCGTCATATCCTGTTGTCCACGAACAACCGCTCGTAAATCTCGTGTCCGGGATAATCAGGAAAAAAGGTCTACCTAGATTTTGAACGTACTTGTCTGAACAGGTGTTTCGAAAGATACCGCTTCTTCCTCACAAGGTTCAGAGCCACTTGCATACATTGTATAACTCGCCTCAGAGGAACAGTTCCGTCTTCATCTGTCTCTTACAAACCAGGTGGCCAGGTTTAGTCTAACAGTTTACTAAATGAAAACTTTCTTTAATAAAAAAAGACCATTTCTGCCACGCGTTCGTAATTTTATATTAACTAGAAGTACTCGGCTGCTCGTCTCGAGTACTCACTACGATGCAGTCTCTCCTACATTGATGGATCCTGCTAACATAATATTTTGGACTTTTACGATGTTTTTGATTTCCAATGGCAAAGCGAATGGGTATCCAGCTCACGATACGTCCATCTGCATGGATATTTCGAGTTTCATCTTATCGTAAAAAAACAGGCGTGTCTTTGTGGGCTTGAAAAAATTCTTTCTCACATTTCCGTCATGAATTTTCCCCGAAACGCGACTGATTCTACCAGTAAAGTTGAACCATCGCAATAATTTGAGATTTTTTTAGGTTGAAAATACCTGAACTTAATTTTCTTCAATTACCATTTATAATTCAATCAACAAAGAATAATATTTTTACGGAACTTCCATGCACAATACGTCATGGAATACGCTGCGCCATCTGTGGTGCAGAGACCGTGAAATATCCTGTATTTTTCGCCGGTACGCCATTCGTGGTGTAATTTCGTAAAAATTGACGCCATCCTGAGGGTAAACTCAGCTACAGTTGTTGGCAGTATGGCAAAAACATAAACTTATTGCACTCTTTCTTCTTATAACAATAGACATTTCAATTTTTATGGAATGAAAATCCCGAGCAAAGTACATATAATGCACGACAACCAAGGGTAGAGAATGATATGTTACTAACCGAATATCGCTGTATGTCCACAGCCCGTGAAAGTAGTTACTTCTTCGCTGAATTATTTAATTGTCGAATCAGATTCACTCAGAACTTTCATAATTGTGACCTGATTTTAAACGAACACGTGGTTTTGTGTGGCAATTGTATTTGCTCTGTAAAATCCACATAGCGAATTAATACTCGAATAGAGGATATGAGCACCAACTTGTACACACAACTCGTGTGCTTTGGTGCTGAAGTCGCTCAGAGGGGAACTCGACGTCATCACAAGACTACGACAGCAAAAAATGAGAAGCCTTTGTTTCTGTAGGTAACATTCCCTCACAAAAAAGCTACTCTCAAGTTCACGGGTTTTAAGTTCGACGCACGATATCGCAACAAAATATTCTAGAAAATATTTCCGGCTGCCATATTGGAATTTCCGAATAAAAGCCTTTGAAATTCGATGAGGCTCCTTTTCCGAATTTGTTCAATGAGCTCGTGCACTATTTCTTTAAATTCAGGCTCCTATCTTACCACTCGTACTCGTTATTGGTGCAATAACCATCGATTCAAGTACGACACTTCCTATGTGATTTCATAACATTATAATACAATACTTCTGAGAGGTGAAGAATATAGACATTTATAATAAAATGTTCGTTCACTTGACAGGACTATCCCAGAAGAATCCCAACACCACGAAGAATCTAGACTACGATTAAGAAGTTCGGACATATTACAATTCTTTCGAGCCGTGTCTGGGAACGATGCAAATTAATTGTGAGTTTTATGGCAGACACAAATATTCCACAAACAAGTTCTTCTTGGGACAAATTTATGAGAATCTGAAATAAAAATAATTGACAAAATAGATGTCTTAACATGCATTAAAGCAAAAATTTGAAAAATCGAGATGAATTAACAAATAAGGAAAATATGCACATTTTGCACACATGTGAGGGTGAAAAAAGTTTCGACAAATAGGTTTCAACATTTAAAAGACCTAAATTACCAGTTATCGGTAGTGCATAAGATCAAATTTTCTTGATTGTTCCTGTAAAGTGCTCTGTAGCTTATATGTGCTGTATCGAAATTCTTTCTTTGTTATAATGGAATTGTACTAAAATAATGCAGCATCACGCAATACACAACCATCCTGGTTAAATGCAAAGAACTTTCAAACTCAATAAAAAAATAATTAAGTTATGAAAAGCCAGCGAGACGAGCAGGAAGATATCGGAGAAGCTTAAATTTCTGTTGACAACCATTCTTTTGGTTGTTTTCAAGCATAGGAGTCGAGGAACTGGAGAATATACTTGTAGTCTGGAATTTATAACCGCAGAAGATCTGGTGCACCACACAAGATATTGCTAGAGATTTTTGAGGAAAATGCATAGAAAAGTTCAACACAATCTAAAAATCAAACACAAAGAGTAAGAAGGATATTCTTTTGCATCAGGCACAAGTGTTTCACCATGCACCATGTGCAGTAACTGAAATGTGATCAACTAAAATTGCACTCGTCATAGAAAACTCTATTGTTTTTTAAAGGACATAGGGAGGTCCCGTTTAACATTGTTAGCCAACACTAAATCCGAAACAAATGAGAGAGAGTATTATGGAGGGACGAAACCAAAATTGGATAATTTAATCGCAATTCACAAAATCATGTTTTGAGAACGCAATTTTACAGCAAAGTTCTGCGTTGGTTGCATCAAGAGCTAGGGATGATTTTTTCCAACGAAACTATCATCACACACGTAATGGACGGAAGAATGAATGCAGAACTATACTAAAATATTCTGAACATTATTTTACATGTATTTGGGGCAAAACTGGAAATCCCAGTACATTGGATCTTCTAGAAAGATAACGCTTCTAAGAATGCATTTGAATTTACAAAGAAATTGCTTAGTGATCACATTGTCAATGGACTCGAGTGGCCTAGCCAGTCCTTCCACTTAGCCTGTTTTAAAAATTTGTGGCGTTATTTGAAACTTGAAATTCTACCTAGATCTCCAAGAAGCATCCACGCTCTGAGAAAGATCTGCACCAAAGAATGAGATGATATTCCTAAAAAAAACGTGCAAATCATTTACTGAAGGTTATAGAATTTGATTGACCGTTTTGAAGGAAATAAGGGGTATGATACGTAATATTGAATGCTGATTCTGTATTAATACTGATTAATACGAATTCTTTTGCTTCCTAAGGCATACAAAAATGTACAAGCTTTCTTCAATCGTTAGTTTTTTATTTTCTAGCATATTCTGCTTGAAAGCATATTGTGACAATTGTTTTCAATTTAAAAACGTATTCAGAAATTTGTTCAATAAAAAATTTCTTGGTGTGCAAAGAATTGTTCCCTGATATTGTGAGTTTTCCTGATTTACATTCATTTTAAAATTTTATTATTCATCGTACAATAGATATAAGTTTTAATCTCTATGGTTGTAATAGAATCTGGTGTTAATTTCGACTGTATTTTAGCGTTAATTATCAATTATTGGATAATATTCACAGCACAAAATACTTAGTTTACTAAATATGCCTTAATATTTTCCTATAATAAATAAGCGGAAACTTGTAATTGAAATTCTTGTGCAAAATATCCCCTGTGGAGGCATCACCAATTATACAGTCGCTCAATAAACGTACGGAGAATTCGGTCAGTTGAGACATGGCTTTCTATATATTCATTCCTGTAGCTCACACAAACCGTAGTAAGGAATTTATAACTGCACATGTGAAGCCAAGCCAAAAGGTGCTAATGCTTTCTAAGCGCACAGCATGGAAGTTTATTCAAGAACTGCGATTGCTCAAAACCAAGAGCTACCGTGATGTAGCCGCCGTTATCAAGTTCTGGACAAATCACAGAACGTTTCGCGAGTATGTCGGGGAAATTGGTGCTAATGGACAAAACATGGCGCGGGAAGCTTTATACAAAACATTGAGTCATTCAGCAGCATTCTCAAATCTGATGGCGTGCTGGAGCGGAGCCACACTCGAATCCACTTCTTCCAGGCTCGAGGTATCGGTAGCCCAACACTCCAAGTTGCTTAATGAAAGACCATTAAAGGCCTGGCTGAAATATCAAGCAGTCGACAATTCATTTCTCTGTTGCGCATGACGTTTCTCTTCTTCTATCTTGCAAAGCTCAAGTACTATTCTAGGTAGGGGTCCTCAGGAGAAAAATGTCTGTAAGGCTAAAAAAAATATAGTCCATTTTCTGCGTTCATCTTACTCAGGTATATACTGATTATTAACTAAGACGTATGTGTCCAGTGTCCTCAACACCGTACTTTTTCTCACTTACCAAATCAATTGCAAGGTTGGTAAGATGATGAGGCGTCCACTAAAAGCTTTTAATCAAGGAATATGCAACGCCATTCTTTATAGTATGGCCATATCAGCTGCTTACTTCGTTGTTTATGTTATAGTGCAAATTTCCGATCACTGAGACCCCTAACAGATTGTTGGTTATTTTTTAAAACAGAATATTTACAATATTTGCTTTTTTCTCCAAAAAAGGTTGTTTTAAAACAGTTATGTCCATGTTAATTGGAACTGTTGTTTTCCGATCGATCACTAGATTATATTTTTATACAAAAATGAAATAGCATTGAAATTTTTTATTCATGTAGCACAAAGTTTCGACGAAAAAACTCAAATTGAATCACACAGATGGTGAAATAAGTTTACTCATGTATCTGCACCCCGAATTTGTTACAGCCTAAAAGTTCTAAAAAGCATTAAATATAAGGCGTGAATTTACCTAAGTTTCAGTAATGAAATCTTAGTTTCTCTATAATTTGTACAGAATTGATGATTGTCCAGTTGTCTTTGCGTTTAGCACGCTTTTGTAATTTAAAAAGAAACACGACCAAATGAAAAAGGCATAAATCTGTAAAATTGACTAATTGTAGACTGTCAAATTCAAGATTTTCAGAATCAGATTAGATTTTTATAGCAGTTCTTGAAAATTTAATTTTACCATCAATGAACTGAGCATTTACCCGCAGTGTGGTAGTCTGGTGTGGGACTTTTCACTTGGAGTACAGTGTAAGCTTTCGAATTTAGGACTTTCGCTTTTCCATTTATCATTCATAAATTTGTTGGTTTTCAAGGATTGCCCACGTTATCGTTCAATTCAAGTATTTTTTAAGGGGAAAATGAACCGAATCTCATTCCATACAGGACCCGTGAGGCTGCAAGTGTCTCAGCATAAGCCCTAAAGCGAGAAGACGCCAAAGTTACGATATTATTGAAACAGATCAAAGAATTCATCTCTGAAAGAATATAACTAAACTTGCACTCTAATCCTACCACAACTGTTGCAGATTCAGCCTGACAGCATAAAAAAAACAGTTCTCCTAAGTATCTTATATATACTTACTAGGATTGGTACAACAAAAATATGCTTCTCAACGACAGAGTCAACGCTAAGTCCAATCCTATGTGTGTTGCAATTACTCTGGGTGATAATCAAATTTGTCAATCTATGGCCTTATTCGTACGCCATGACTATTCCCAGAAGACAAAAGCTCCTCTGTAATAACGAAAAGGGTCATAAGTATGTACCGTTGTAAAATACAGTACATAGAACAAAAAACGAACATGAAAGACTCACTCCAGCTTAGTTCGTAAAATCAAAGCAAGACTTGTAAGAATCTTTTAGCGACAGCGAAATTACAAGAATACCAGCTGGATAGTTTTTCAGCGATGTAACAATGTTCGCTGGGTATGACTAGCTTGCCGGCGACCGCAGCTCCATTCTCAGAGTGAGGCCCGAGTATATAGCTGCACAAACATTGGTTTTGCTGCTCCAAACAACCGCAGTGCGAGCCTTAAATGTTGAACGTACGGTCGGAGACGAAATAAAAACAAAGAACATTCGATGCGGGCTCCACAGCTTTCTCCAGCAGCTCATCCTCGTTGAAACATCCCTTCTAAGTCAGGATGCCAAATGAGTCGGACTGTCAACATCGGGCCAAAAATTGTGGGCTGTAGTGATACGCGTAATTGTCTGCATCCTAACAAATGCCCTTCAGAGGTGGAATAATTGTTCCCCCAATATCATAATGAACTACATCCGGGCAGAATTATCAGAAGTTTCGGGTGAAAATGACAGATATTTCCTCAATAATTCATTCCACTACGAGAATTGAAGAAATCATCTAAGATAACTCTCAATCTCAAAGCGGCGTCGATAGATTAGCAACGTAATTGAAAGTAATTTCCTCTCTTAGATAATATTAAATTATTTAGACAGTGCACAACAGATGAACAGGTTTTCTTTCAAGTTTTATGGAGACATTTGACCCTGAGCACGAGCTTCGCACTCGATAGCGAGGCACCTGACGGATGGCAAGGAACGGTATGAACGTGTGTAATTACTGGCTGCTTACATTTTACATCCTACATTTTATATCGTTCGTCACGGACACTTCGCGGCTCAATCAGTACATTTTGCTGCTTAAACGAAACGTTCGATGAACTTTCATAGAGTATTCTATCGTACAAACATAGACTACTTTATTGTCCTAAAAGTTACATTTACATCTCTTGAAAATGGAGTGTTCGATTCCGTTATTTTAGAGAACCGATGAATCGAGAGCCAAACTTCTTAGTCGGTTTTTGTGTGAGAAAAAGAATTGATAAAGTATTAGGAATAAACTAACGCTCTACGAGTTGATTTTTTGTAGTGATTTTGCAGAAAATTATACATTCCCATGGAACTAACAGCACAAAGATAGCTAGGTTTCAACACAAGAGGTTAAATACGTAAACAAACAATGAAATGCACTTCACCTGTTGAGGAAAAATAACTCTATTTAATGATGCAGTGCTAGGAGTGAATGTTAATTATTACACGGAATTTTCACACCAATTACTTGTCATAGACTGTGGAAGAGTCTCATGTTTATTGAAAACTCTGGGCGTCAGTTTTTATGCTCACCAATCAGAAGTCTTCAAACAAAAAATAATGCTACAATTTCAATCCTATAAGCTGTAAGTGCAGCATGTATATGCTCATCCTGAGAGCTGGGTTCGTTTCTTAAATTCCAGAGGTCTGTACTTCAGTCTCAACGTGCATTTGCTTGCGCTCTCGCTGCGGCATCACCGTGGCTTCAGCCGGCACTTTCCAAATTGAGCAAACCATGGTTTGGCTCGCTACATCATTCGGCTAGCTAAATTATGAATTCTACCGCAACAACAAACACAAATTAAATTCAAGTTGATGCATCTTATTCCTAATTCAATAAAAATTTATGACAGGTATAGGACCCTAAGAAGTTATACAATATATACATTAAATTCGTCCACTCCTATTTTAAAAGAAGAAAAAGCTCAAAGAATTAAGTGGCTCGTTACGGTAGATACACGAAGTTCAAAGAAGGATCAAGGTACATTAAATTAAAAGATGTACGATGAACGCTTATCAACATTGCTGAACAAGATAGCTTTTCTTAGTCTTAGAAAGAGTTTCGCACCATAAAGTTAGAGCTCAACTTTCAGGAATTGCGCATCATGTGCATAAGCAAGGAACGTTAACACAGCGCTTTCAATCATATATTTATCAGGAGTTCAGCAACAGCACTTCGTTAAAAAGCTTGACCACTTGAGGATTTATTGGATAATTTATGTTGGCTGTAAGCGAACGGCCATAAGAAATGCTAGCCTCATCATGAACGGCTATAAATATGGTTGCCCAAAAAGAAAGCGCCATGAACCCAAGAATAATACTTTCCCATGGTAAAAGCTCAGTGCATGACCTGACAGCGCTCACCCATCTCCTTAATATGGGGAGTCCGAGCTCAAAACATGTGAAAAATGGCTCAATTTATCATGATGAGAGGAAGAGAAAGACAGCACATGGCTATAATGTGCCTCATAATCTACGTTGCATAACAAGGCACTTGTATGAATCAGTCTAATAGAAATTGTTGACTTATTGATGCAGTATTTAAAGACACGAGAGAAAAATTATCTAGCAGCTTGTTGAAAATAGTCATCCCGGCACTCAAAATATTTTTCCTGCAATACTCGCAACGAATGTTATGAGTATTCATAGTTCGTCATCAGATATCACAAAGAAAGGAATCTATCATAGATCTATAGTTCACTTACCGTTCGGAGAGCGCTTTTGAACCGAGATTTAGAGGCCGGTAGTTGGGGTTAATTGCTTGAACTGGAGGAGGCTCAAACGATCGCTTTGAGTAAGGATCAGACAACCGCCTTTCATCAGGCACACAGCGATTGTTGCACGGTCCGGGCGGAGTGTAACTCGATCGATGATACACAGGTTCTGCTGCAGTGTTTGTGCTAGGAGACGGATAACAACGGCTCGAGTTGAGGTAACATGGAGACGAAACAGTTGGAGTCATCGAGATTTGTGAATTATTTTCACAAGGATTGGAATTTGGTGACTGGTCGGCACTTGTGACTGCTTGAGACGTTGAAGGATGTGGATACGCTGGATAATTTTGAATATTGCTCGGTGATAGATTTCTAATGCATTTTTCTTTAGCGGGAAAAAAATGTTGGGAATCTGAAGGTAAATTTTTTTGCGAAGGAGACGAGCACGTTGAGTCAGCTCCCGAGTTCGAAGAAACATGGTAATAAAACGGCCCAGGACTGGACTTATGTTGCGCTGCAGGTGGGGATTGGTAGTGAGGTTGCGAATAAGGTATTGGCTGAGGTGGATACGCTGCAAAGGTCTTCTGTGGATAGACGCTCGGGTGAGCAGACGCAGATGAGTCGCAACTTTTCGCCTTGGGAGAATGAGGGAGCGGTGGAAGAGGAGCTGTTCCATCTTGTCTAAATATTTCAGGGATTATTAGGGTAGACGAGGAAGAGGTTGTTGATGATGAAGATGAAGAATATGACGCGCGAGGAGAGTCATTTGTAATGCTCGACAGGTTTAAGTTTTGTAAACTTTGAACGTTGGGAAATTTTCGTAAGGTTTGCAGATTAGGTCCTGAAGGAGTGGAAGCTGTCTTAGCAGGTTGTGCTCTAACGGTGGGAGTGGCTGGGTATGTAGATTCTCCTCCTACTCCCAAGTAAGGGTTGGTCTGAGTCGGAGTGCCGTACTTCTTCTGAGAAACATCGTACGCAACTGCAGTATGCATTTTTGTTAGCAACAGCTGGTCTGCTTCCCCTTTTTTGTGCTTGCATTAGAAACTTGAGTGCTACGTATGCCGTATTAGGCTAGAGTTTTGATAGAGAAGGGTACGCTGCTAAAAATGTCTTCCACTTTTAGTGAGCAAAACACTGGGGGTAGTCCACGTTGTTATGTTGTGTAATACATTCAACGGTGATGTATTTTCGAATGCGCACTAACATAGATGCTATATCTGCGTCTGCATGGAGAGACATGTTCGTAACGACCACTTGAAGAACTCACCGCCTCAGCACGGATCGAATCTTTAAATTTCCAGTGTTTTCTGTTACATGTAAGCAGAAACTTTATGAATTAGCAGCGAGAGCTAATGTTATAAATACAAACCGTAAAAAATGACCACCTGAGCAACCATCTGAAAGTCGTATGTTCACGTAAGATGAATGTCACACACTACACTTAAAAGCTTGAATATCACACTCAGCATATTAATAATAACTCGTAATGCAAGAAGTTCGTCTGAAAAGGATGTAATTACTATCATTAAAACATCTACAGTTATAACACATGATTCCTCACAGCTAACGAATTGCAGTAACTTTCATGTAAGAACCAATTACACTAAATAAAAACTGTAAAAAGTAAAATATTACGAAGTCTGATATCGGCGGACAAATTTTAAACTTGCAAAAAAAACGCGCAGTTTCGGCGCCAACTTTAATCACCATGCGGGTACTGAAGCGTGGCTAAAATGTCGCGAATTTTGGGGAACGTCACCCCCATCAACTCTCGCACATCACACACCTGGTGACCCACACATCCCTCATCTTACAGTAACTTAGTCCAGCTTCCTGTGTACTCCAATATCAATAATAAGCTCTCCTATATTATCAAATCATGAACGCACATCTTCTATGGCTTATGGTACTCACTTGCCTACATCCACTTCATATCACCGCCACATCCAACCCCCGTGTTGCTGGTACTCACAGCTCGCGTACCATGCTTCTTCACACGAACACATCGTCACCAGCACACACCGCTTGGAACATCATCAATACATATATCATGGTACATCACCATCACACATCGATTTTTACAACACCACTGAACATCACCTAGCCAATCATAAGCCCACATCGCCTGGCACATCCCGAGCACACATCGCTTCGCACATCACAACACACGTTGCCTGGCACACCCCAAGCACACATACATCTCCTGACCCATTACAAGCAAACATTGTCACGGATATTACAAGCAAACATCTCCTGCCACATCACCATACACAACGCTAGCTCATTTTGCCAGGCACATCAACGCATCATCCGGCAGATTAAACACACATTGCCTCATCTCTCTAGCACACATCACTTGTCACGCGCGACGCCACTCCACCAGCACTCATCGCTCGTCACATCGCTCATTTACAAAGCCTGACACATCACCAGTGCACATTGTTTGTCACATGAGGTCACATCGCGTCACTTCAGCTCCTAAGGATGCCTCAAAAGCCACTGAAGCCGTTTGTGTTAACTAACGTCCTAGTTTCAACCATCCGTTGCCTCAGCTAGTAAGCCACGTCTCACATTCCACACACCGCGCGAGGCATCCACGACCTAACCAGTGCCTCACCCCACCACACCTCAACTCGCGTAGAGTTCGACGTTCGGAATTTGATAGAATAACAAAGCGAATTGTCAGAAATGTTTATGGCGATGGGCCATGTATCCACAAATTTATACGTGTTAAAAGAAATATTTTTTGAAGTTTATTAGTTTATTAGTTAGTTTAAGCCTCCCTATCCTCAACAATGAGATGTAAAGAGAGGAAGGAAGAAGGCACCATTTAGTATGGAGTTAAGGGAACGTGGAATCTATGCAGAAAGGGCACAGAAACAGAAAGCTAAGAAAGAAGTTCATGAAACAAGAAAAAGTTGAAGAAGAAAGTAGTAGGCGGTGAAAAACAGGACAGCAGTGAACCGAAAAAAGATGGTCCGTAACACAACAAAACCTATTCTATTTTAACAAAAGAAAGCCTACCTAACCTTTAGCTCGGGCCCTCACATTGTCCCCCTGGGAGCGCTAGTTCCCATAGATACAATAATTGTATCCCCCTGAGGGGAATATTTTTTGAATGTGAGATTAAACAGTCGACAGTAAATGTATCATAATTTCAACAAACGTACCCTAACGTAATGGACAAATAATGTACAAAATTGCTCATGAATGAAGCACAGGCAATGCTCAACGTTGTTAGTAATCACAGCGCAATGATTAAACAATGAACCGAATAGCAGGTCCATCGAGAGTCAGTCCCTAGCTAAAATAATACTTCAGCATAATAAGTACCTAACTTAGATAGTAAATTAAGTGCGATTCATTAACGTGAGCAAAGGTTCATTTGAAAGCAATGAACCACGCTCAAGTTTCTGAATTAAACACACGCAACGAAGTGCTCGTCTCATGGGCAGCAGCTGCAGCGAGGATGAGAAGACATGGGGCCGGACTTTCAACCATTTACGTCGTCGTGGCGAAACAGTTAGCTACGTGTGCTCTTTTAAGTCAACTTGGCTACTTCTAAGGTACTAGCTGTTTTTCTAACTGGAATCCTCACATTTTACTCGTTAAATGCTAAACCACGAATTTTGGTAAGAAGAAACAGCATGTAGCGTGGCCAAATCTGCTTAAAAGAACTTACGAAGAACTTACGCCAGATGTACTGCTACAATGGAGTAAATGCGTCGGCAATCCTACCCCACGTCAAACGTCTAGCTCAAAGTATGGAGTGAGCCCGTTTTACTTTGTAAAATACTGGCGTGGTAGCGTGAACAGTGAGGTGTTTCCTGATGATTCGCCGGCAATGAAGCTGAATTCCATGGCTGCTGAAATCCTGAAACCCTCGAATTACGTCAGCGCAAACTGATGAATGAGTATAATTTTCCCCTCACAGATGATAGAAAGGCTGGTATCTGACTGACAGACTGAATAGAGAAGGTAACACTTAACTCCAGAGGTAAATGATTTCTGATTTGCGTGAATACATGATACATAATTGAGGCCTCTGCAAACTGCAGTTGAGATGCGCAGTTCAATGTAAAAGATTGAATCATCGAATCGTAGATCAATCTTTCAAATTAACCTGTTTCACGTAAGTTTATGAAAAAATTCTACAACTACATGGGAAGGCATAAAAATTTTGAAAATGGTGGCAAGTTCACATGCAGAAATATAAGTTTAAAACTGATTGTAAGGGTCGAACTGTTGCAAAGACCTTTTACAAGGTTTAATAAGAATCAGAAAAACAAAAAACAAACAAAGTTTGGGAAGCGTATGCAATACAAATACAATTGAAGTAAACAATTTAAGCGATACATCAGTAGACTGTTTCTTGAGGCTATTTAAATCGACACATTTGAGTATAGCTATTGGTGGGCCCGAATAAGTTTAGCAACTTCTATTATAGGGCATTCTTTCATCAACGCAATTATATATAAGGTGTACAATTTACTTGACCTGCTTCACTTAACTCAGTTGCACACTAGACTGACCAATGAATTGGTTCGCTTAAGATTCGATGCATATTTTTACAACAATAGTTAACATGGGTTAGATGAGAAGAGTAAATTCTAGAAAACACTTGAGGCCAGACTTAAGATCTATGCGATTAATGATAGTTAGATACGTTATCAAGATGAATCATACAGCAAAAAACATTTTACTTCATTACTTTTTGTGATTAATATCCCGATAGAAATAGGGATTCAAGACTCGTTTTGAAAGCTTTGTAAGAACTTTTTCACGGATCTAAGCAGGGATCGAATTCTAAAACTTGGTTCAAATGAAGATAATACTGTTCTGTGACCGAGATTTTGAATTATATGGAAGTATGAAGTTACTTATATTTCGGGTACTATGAACATGATAGCCAGTTTGTGCAGTTAATAATTGCTTAAGGTATTTGTCGCCCTCATAAGTCAATGTTTTATACACGAAATTAAACATGAAGAGCTTTTAGTGATGCAAATACTTTAGTAGTTGTAAACTTTGAAATGAATCATTTGTGTGAGCATTATGTTCTAGTTTTCCCACCGCTCTAATAGCTCTTTTTTTACACTGCAAAAAGCCAGCTGGTTTTATTTTTGTCAGTTACGTGGCAAGTTTCTATTCCGTGCTGCAAGTATGGTGAAATGAGCGTTTGATAACGTATTTTCAAAACTTCTTCGGGTAATAATTTTTTAATTTATTGAGAATTCCTAAGGATTTTGATAATTTAGTACTGATACGTGCCAAATGCTCTTCGAAGGTCTGTCGTTATCTATTACAATGCCCAGGAACTTACATAAGTTGGCTTCATCAATTACACCGTCACCAATCTTAATGCGTGGATGAGACGCATTCCGCTCGAAAGGGAATATAATGTATTTTGTCTTATCGATATTGAGGTTTATTTTATTAAGTTCGAGCCTCATTGAAACTTTTGGCAACCCATTATTTATACTCTCTGGAATTAAAATAGGATTTTCAATAAGTAGAGCCGTAGAAAGCTTGCTGTCGTCGGCAAGAAGTGTGAATTTTAAAAATTAAGGTTTTATTATTATTATTATTATTATTATTACTATTATATAAGAAAGTTTTAGCCTCCAATAACCACGACAAAGATGTTCCAAGAGAGGAAAGAGGAAGGCACCATTTAGTATGGAGTTGAGGGAACGCGGAATCTATGCACAAGGTGCACAGAAACAGTAAGCTAGGAAAGAAGTTCATGAAACAAGAAAAAAGTTGAAGAAGAAAGTAGTAGGTGCTGAAAAACAGGACAGCAGTGAACCGAAAAAAGATGGTCCGTAACAAAACAAAAACCTATTTTATTACAACAAAAAGGAAGCCTACCTAACCTTTAGCTCGGGCCCTCACATAGTTCCCCTGGGAGCGCTAATTCCCGTAGATACAATACTTGTATCCCCCTGAGGGGATTTAAAAATTAAGTAGATTTAACGACATCATTCATTGAGATTAAAAATAGGAGCAGCCCAAAAACAAGTTATTGTGGCACTCCATAACTAATTATTAGTAGTTAGTTTCGATTGGTATTGGCAAGGTATTGTTTCCGATTTGTTAGGCAGGATTTGAACCGATTATGTACCACTCCTCTAATGCCATAACAGTGGAGTTTTACCGCATTCGAATGATTTTCGAAAATCGAGAAGCACGCAGAAAAGATGCTTCCTTCATCTATACTGGAATAAAAGTATTGTAAATGACTTAAAACTGCCTGTGTTGTTGAATTTTTTGGATTACAATCATACTGTTTACCATAGAGAAACCATTTTTTTAAAAGCAGAAATATTCTTTTTATACGCAGTTTTTTCGAGTATTTTGTGAATAATTTGTGGTACAAAGTCAGGTCTATGATTGTTAACGCAAGTTTTATCACCATTTTCAAAAATAGGGATTACTCTGACAATTTTGAGAGAGTTAGGAAAAGCGAAAATAGGCAAACTTACAAACTTCAGTCTGTTCAGAAAAACTTAACCCCACAGCTTAAAATTTGCACTTCAGCAAAACAGGCAGTATTTTATTCAGCATCAACAGAACAGAACAAAAAAATACATAGAGCGTTTAGCGCGACGCAATCGGACCCTCTCTCGTCATAAGGCGGTCCAGAAGTTGCGTTCAGCCTCAAACTCGTTCACCTGACCGCAAGGTACGCCCTGTCTCGAAATGAAGGAGCAGCAAGAAGCAGTAAAGCACTAGCCATCCCATATTGCGAGGCTACCCAAGGCAATCGCAGGTCAAATTACCTCCACAAGAATGCTGAGCGGCGTGGAGATGCCGGTAGTCCGAAGGAGCCTGGGGCACAGTCGTGATCCCTCGCAACCAAACCGCTCACATGGCACGCTAAAAAACTCCCATTATTCCATTTAAACATTGTCTGTTACGTCTAGGTAAGAGAAGCCAGCAACAAGGGGCATTTTTTGTTCATCGCTGAATTATAACCCGCCCACTAAATTATAACCTCAAGTAAATTGAATGAAGCCTCGTGGTCTATGAAAACCGGAGCACAGGTGTCTCATGCGCATGAAATTACATGATTATGGCGGCCAGCGCAGTCTCACGTCGCTCTCATGCTATACGTACCACATCGTGCATCGCGTCGATAAACTTCTACGAAGAAATAATCTATCACAAAAGAGTGCTATCCGAGTAGCAGCGCATATAACCCTCACAAAGTGGTGAGCTTACAGCAGACACTGAGCGAATTATGCTTATCGCATAATTATTCATGCTTACTGACCTCACCAAAACTGAAAATTGCATTAAAAACTTCCTCCGCACATCAGTGCCACGAAGTTTTCAAATATTTTGCCCAAGCATTTAGTTACGTGCAATATATTCAATTTTAAGCTCGTTGTTCAAAGTTCGTAAGCATTTTTCATGCCAACAATTTTACCTGATTTTAGGTTTCCAGCAAAATTTTTGGTGCATTAAGTTCATCACAATCGACTGAACGAACTCAGTATGCCACTCAAGTGTAATTTCCGTTCTAAATGAACGTGAGAAGAAAATCTTCTCCACAAAGTACTCGTGATCTCCCGAATTGGACGTAGAATTCCGTGTTAACAGTACAAAAGAGAAGCAACAAATTCGTTTGTCAGACTTGTAACCTTTCTAGTAGTAAACCAGAATAAGCCTTTCTGAACGAATCTTAGAACATTCTTCATCAGAGTCAGTTACCAACAGCAGCGATTCTCCTTCAGAGGATGTCCAAATGTGCTACTGTTCATGGATATTGAGAATATCCATGAAAAGGAAATCTACAAAAAATTAATAAATGACGGCGTATAAGCTGAGTAACTTATAAGTAATAGATTGTAGTAAATAACAATGTAAGACGAACATTAACTGAAAACGATAAAAAACGAGTGAACGAATTTAACTATTTCCATGTACCAACAGTTGCATGCACCGACGGATTTACAAGCACATCAACACGAGATGACCAGCGAACTAATCTTTACCCCCAGTTTATAACTGAGGCGCCCATCATCGCACAACTAAATCTTGAGCTCACTATGAAGTTGAGGGTGGGAAACGTCTTGAGGCTATGGCAGGTCCAGAAATGCGGCGCGTGTTACCTGGAGATGAGCTGGCTGACTACACGGTCACGGCTCTCCTTAGGGAAGGAAACGAAACAATCGTGGCCGCCACAGGCATTGATGAAGGTATTGCCTGCCTCGAGGCCGGTCCTTTTGATTCAGGTAACATTTTTAGGAAATTATGTCACCTAAATGCCGAACGCGCAACTTATTGCCGCTGTCTCATAGATAAGATTGATCCTGAAGAACGTCATCCGTATGCATCGTACAATTCATGGGTTGAAGCACATTCCTAGATAAATTATGAAGCATCATAGCCAAGACACTTTGAAGACTCCAGGATTGTCATCATGTTCCAAAATCAATGGTAGCAGTTTATAAAAGTGCACATTCAAATAAATTCTTAAATTTCAGTGAAGGAATATTAATATTTAGCGATGGAATATGAAATAAAATTCTATTTATTTTGCAAGTGAAAATTCAGAAGAGTTTTACAATATTTGAAGCATCGAACTATCGCATTCTACTTATCTTGTTCAAAAGTACGTATATCCGACGAATGCAATTTGTATTATAATAAAATGAGAGATAAAATGAAAATCCGTTACTTTAAAATCATGATTGATATTCATAACTTGAGCATAGTGACGCTCCTGTTCAAAAACGGAAAGCTCAATAAATCAGCAGTGACGAACGTTATTCCCAAAAAATTCGACCTTTATATTCGCACTTAAGATATAATTGGAGGGAGTATTCAGAGCCAGAGGGAAACATAAAAAACTACTATAGCGCAGAAGATGTTAATTGGTTAAAGCGCCTGAGGCATCATGACGAGCAGTAAAAGGATTAGAAGGCGCTGGGGTTGAACGCTTTCATATGGAAGCAAGCTTAGCCGAGGAGAATGCGTGGTGCACAACTCGAGAGAGGAGGCGGACTTTCATTTTGAGTTACTATATTCAGAGAGGCAAGCAAATAAGGGCTAACCGTAGACAATCTTGTGAGACGAGAAGCGGTAAGGTAGCTCTGGTCGATGCATCGTAGAGAGCATGTAATTTGGCGAGGCTTTATTGCATGAGCAGCGGTACGAAGCATCCAGCTCATATGGGGCCGGGCCTCAACGAAAACGTCTGCCTATGAATGCGAATTACCACCTTGGTTGGAGGGAAGCACCATAGCTAAAGGGGTAGCAAGGAGATTTATAAGAAGATTTAAAAGAAACTACAAGCCACTTGTGCTAAATACTTGAGGTTGATGTATGTGATTCCAGAGAGTATTTTAGAGCCCTGTCGGGACTAAAGACGTTCCTTGTTGACCTGCTGAGAGGCTCTAGTTTATTGCTTGTGATTATTTCCAGCTGAAAATATCCGGAGGCCGATTGCTGAGCTGTCAGCCGCGAAAACCGAAGTGCGGATGCGTGAGGTCATAAACCAAATCGAACATTATTCTGGTGTCAAACCTCAAACAACAGGTCCGTCGAACGAAGTAAATTACGTGATTCTCACCTTGCTCTCAGATAATGTTTCCATGGATGTCTCTTGGTTTGAATAACGTTATTTGTATCCGGAGAAATTCCATCATGATATAACAAAAATTGGTTGAGAGCTAATTGTTCAGGTGCAAATTCTAAGACAAAAGAACTCGGTAAAGAGTACGCCCGAAAGGCAAATTGATTATGAACACAGATTGGAATAAATGAACAACATTTCCTCAGCTTTTATCCGAAAATTACGACGTTGCAACTTGCTGTTCCGTACCCGTGGCTATCGTTGAGTTCTCAAATTAAGCTAATTGCCACGGCAGTAAAACAGTACTGCGCTTATTTCACTGGGCTGCATTTAATGTAGTAATGAACCCATTTGGCTTCATACTTACGTGCTTAGAAAACATATTAAGACCTCGTATTCCATTCAAAGTAGCCCTCGCTAAAATTGTAATAAAACGTGCAACGAAACCAAAGGAAATTGAAACTATTTAAACTACCTTATTTGATAATATATCCTATACGCGGGGTATAAATTATAGCAGTGTTCGTGATAATAAAAATCGTTTTAGTTAAAAAAAAACTGATTAAAAACGTATTATCCATAATTCCCCAGAAATGATAATGGTTTTAGTCCGTATACATATTCTAAAGATGAGATATTTTACAGTTTTTGATATCATCTACGTAGTTTTGAGGTGTTCTTCTCTCAAGTCAGAATAGCAGGGAGGATATACTGTGTGTTAGGGAGACTCGTCTTGAGCACTCCTCTATTTTTTCAGAACACTCCTTGATCACAGTGGTGCCTTCCCTGGAATAGCATGACGTTTTCATTTCAATCAAGTAACAAATTTTCCGGGTATTATTAAAACTTCCGAAACACACCTGCGAGTTCATTGTGGGTTTCATTCTCATACTGAAACTAATCAAAACAAATTGCGATTGCGTCGATTGCATAGAGATTTCCTATCCATTATTTGTTAAAACGATTGTTGAACATGTTTGCGGTGCTGGTCGAAACAATATTTTCGTGGAGCTGATTCCAGGTTATGAAAATTTTACATGAAACCAAAGCATGAAGTTTCCTGACTATTTTGCTGTTAGTTTTGACCGTCTTATTATTCGTTATCGTTTTGCCGAAAAGCCCATCGCGCCATAAGATCGTTGGAGCCATGTGCAGTTTGTATACGGTATTTTTTGTAGATTCTAATTTGTTGACCACGTAGATTAGATAGGTTAATTTAAGCCACCCTAACCGAGGCAAATGCATTCTAAAGAGAGGAATGAGAGAGGCACCATTTAATATGGACTTGAAGAAACGTGGAATCTATGTACATCTATGTACAAGGTGCATAGAAACAGCAAGTTGAGAATAAAGTTTATGGAACAAGATAAAAGTTGGAGAAGAAAGTAGAAGTGCTGAAAAACAGGACAGCAGTGAACCAAAAAAATTGTCCGTAATAAAACAAAAACAATGTATGTTAACATAAGGAAGGCCTATCCAACCTTTAGCTCGGAACCTCACATATTCCTCTGGAAAAGCTAATTCCCATGGATACAATAGTTTTACTCCCATCAGGGCTAGTTGACCACGTAGTTTTTTCAAAAGAGATGGCCTTACATTGTCAAAAAATCATCGACGTGCACACTACACTAACGAAAAAACGAACACTCAACATTTTAACACTCATTCAGCTCGTCTCAAAATTATGAAGCGGTTGTCATGTTCCCAGTCCTTAATTTGGAAAGAATATACAGCGCGTTTGATTCACAATCTTTTGTTCACCATAGTGGACCGGAGCTACACCTTATTTAGTTACCCTGTAGCACATCATTTGGACGACTGACAAAACTGTAGTGCTTTCACATCGTGTTGCTGTTAGAGAGCTTAAATCTTCGTCGAAATAGAAAATTTAGAGCAATTCATAATCAATCGTGTTCCCAGCAACGAGTTTTAATATAATAACATTTTACGAATATTTTCCAGATAAGCCCCGCCACTAATGCAACACATAAGTTCAACCGCTTGTACATTTCGAAATAATACACCTATTGACTTCAAATTGTAATTGAAACAAAAGATTGAAACATTCTTTCGTTTGAGAGTAATTTGAAGTCGATAGGCACATTATTTCGAAAGTTACAAGTCGGTGAACTTATGTGTTATGACTGCGCGCGAGTTGGATAGGTATATCCAGAAATTTATGTAGTTTACAGAAAACCATTTCCGTACCGTCTACAATACGGAAAGAAAGAATGCTTTAATCTTTCGTTTGAGAGTAATATGAAGTCGATAGGTGCATTATTTTGAAAGTTACAAGTGGGTAAACTTATGTGTTGCATTAGTTACGGGGCTTATTTGGAAAAAAATTCATTTGACGAATGATATAGAAACTAGTACGAGTATCGTAGTGTTCGTTCACACACTTATCGAAAAGTCTCATAAACGTGCTACGAGAATGCAACTAACAGAGGATTTTCACCGAGAGAAGGAAATATGTCTGAAAGTTTGCAGGTATTAGGAAAACTCACAACCCCCTTATGCAGATCACCAATTGTCCGGTCCTCGACATTATCAATAATAAATCTTGCTCGTGTATACACTCTGAGTCGTTGGTAATGGTGCCATACATTGTTTTTCATAACTAGAGCACGGATTTCTAGTCTTAAAAATGTGGGTCAATATAGCGCAAAAAATGTGGTCAACGTAGCACTAAAAAGTAGATATTGCAGGTATTACAGCAAAATAATTTATATTTCTAGTAAAATAGTTCTCGTTTGTAGCAGAATAGCACGTAAAATGTTACAAGTTTTGGCTACAATTCAAAAATTTTCTTTCATGTGCAGCTATGAAAAACGGCTATTTTTTTCAGAAGCCGGATTTGCGAATGCAAATGTCAAGGTAACGGAAGAAACAGCGAATCGGACACAAACTGCAAAGGAACAGTATAAATTGAGGGCATTTTTAACACCTCGAAAAATTTTCGTTGATATAAATTATCCTCTTCTTCGTCTTCTACTACAACTTTGTACAGGTTTTATAGTCATTTGTTGCATAACGACTACTTTTTGCCCTTGTGTCTGGTCAAAATAGCGTTCATAGTAAAATATCATTTTTGCGATAAATGCTATTTTTTATTTACTTATATAGTAGTAATAGCATTGATAGAATAAATGCTAGAAATCCGGGTTCTATTCATTACTCATTTTCGGATACGTCTATTCTATTTCCCGTGGTTGTGTAAACGGATTGTAACAGAATCTCGCATTAATTTAAAAGATATCATACCTGTACTTAATTTCCCTTTCAAAGGTCACAGTGGCCGAGTAGTTAGAAGCGTGCGCCCTTCACGGGAACGGTCGCCGGTTTTTACCTCGGCAATACAGCCCAGTGATCCTCCCCGTTGGGTAATAATAAATCTCGGCCACAATTAATCACTCCACCCAAGTATCGGCAACGGGTCCCGGTTCGACCGGGGTAACCGTCATTCCTTCCGTACGTTAGTGTAAGACATATGAAAAACTAAAGTAAACGATGTATCTTGCATATAATCAACGTTATAATGAAAACATCGTTTATCCTTTTGATAAAGCCTATTTGCCTGTGATTTTTAAACGGCGTAATTGAAGACCCTGAAAATGGTAACTGATCATTTGATCGTAACAACTTGACTGAGAAGCGCAACAGAGTCGCTCATCACTGCCTTATACTGTTGCGGACACTGACAGATACAGCTAGAGATCGTCTGATTATACTTATTGAAGTTCGTAAAAAAACGCATGAAAAGAACGATTAAAATCTGTCCAGAATTCGTGGCCCGTTTAAGGCGAACTGTGAAGGCGAACTATATGAAGAACTGTGAAAAACTTCCCGTTTATTGATGCTGGGAAAACCCGTCAGGGTCGCTTGAAAATATCAAACTGCCCTCTAGCGGTACAGCGTGCAGTATGAGGTCGGTGCACTCTTGTTATGCGAGCAAACGCAAGCATTTTCGCTACAGCGTTGAACAAAACTTTATTATGAGAGTTAGTGTACAGCTTCCCTAACTACAACAAGGTATTCCAAAAAGAGGAAAAAGGAAAGCACCATTCAAAAAAGAGTTCAAGGAAAATGGAATCCACGTAGAAGGAGTGTTTCCACACAAGACTCCCAGCGCATAGAAACAGTCAGTTGAGAAAGAAGTTAACGGAAAAAGATAAGAGTTGTAGAAGAAACAAGCGAGTGCTGAAAAACAGGACAGCCGTAAACCGAAAAGTATGGTTAGTAACGAAACAAACAAATAAAACTATTCTTTTACAACTGAAGAAAAGTCTACCTAGCCTTCAGCTCGAGCCCTCACATTGTCCCCCGAGAGTGCTAATTCGCACCAACACAATACTTGACAACGTTTATCAATAAAATGGAACATTTGTCAGTTGAAGTGTAAGCAGTTTTTAAATTAGAACATTTCCAGTTTAGAAAAAAACGAATATCATTAACAGGCTTTTAAAAATACCAACTCATAAAAAAAGAATTATCATTACAGAAAGTACAGACACACAATAAAATAAAAAAATTTAAACTAAACAGAGACAGTTCTCCATTCAGGAAGACTTGAAATAACCAGCAGCACGAGTCTTCCTACTAAATATTTAACGTTGTTTTATCCGGAAAATAATTTCACGAAGATTAAGCGTTCTCTTTATCAAAGATTCGATAAATATCCACACTAGAAAGTACGAGCGAATTCCAGACTGAAATAAAAAGCCGTAATTCACTAAATAAAATACTCTTATTGTCACTGCTTGTATACAATTCAATACCTTTGGGCTTAAATTCTGACCGAGAACTTCAGAACGTGCACCCTGCAATCGGCTTTTTTCCTTAGTCTAGCCTGAAATCATGTTATACCCATAGTTGTTAAATCAAATCTCGAGGCACGCCCAAAAAATGGCATCTATTTCCGCAAGCCGGCCCTCCGGCTCCGCAGAGCCTGTAGAAGAATCTTGTTCGTTTCAGGCTATTACAGCCATTTCTTCCCAAGATTACGAAGCGCACTTTTTCATGAGCATTTTTCCAGAGGCAGTATGGTCCAGTTTTGAAATATGTATGTGCAAGAAGTTTGGCATTACTCAGAACCTAGGGTGCTAATTCATGGAGCTTTGATAATCCAAAGTGTCCTTGGTGTCATTGCACGCTTGTGGACCTGCACTTGTTCTTTTTTTGTGTGGTTAGTGTTTAAATTGTTGGCCAGGCTATATTTTCAATTGCAAAAGCTGAAAATATATAGTACTATAGAAGACACGTATTAAGTAAAATGTGATTTAAAATGGAAGAAATTATAAAATGAAGAGTTATTTTTCCCCACTTAAAAAAGTATGTAAAACGTAAGTGTAATTACATCACGGACATTATCCAGATACGAATAAGTACGTAACATATAGTTTTCAAGCTGTCATTTGTTAGGAATCTCACAAACGCAATTCAAATCGATAGTGACATATGGTAGTAAAAATGATGCCGTATCGTAGTAAAGCGTCCTAAGATTTTCTATACGCTAATCACGAGACATTCATACTTGAAATTCAATACACATCAATTGACCGTCGCTGCCGATATGTACATGTACTTGGGACTTTTCATATTTTTTGTGCCATCAGATTCTATTCTTATCCTTTCAACCGAACAATAATGATAGCTTGCATGATTGGAGTCTAGGCCCTAAATCATGGATTGTGCTACATGCGATCGTATTGTTCGACTGCACTCGCAATCACTTAACATCCATGGAGTTTCACCTCAGTAAATCATAAGAGCTAAAGTGCACAGGCGCAAACTTCGCATCTGGAGATAAATCTGTTAGAAGTAAAATAGGCAGCGTTGTGCGAACAACGTTATACTGAAAACTGTGCTACACAGCACCATTTTAAGCGTAATTTTCTGAACTGTTTAGTAGAACAAACTTTTTTCTAATGTGGGACCGTTTGAGGGAAATTGCCCTAAACAGGAAAATTGATTTATCACAAATGCTCTGATAACAATGTGAAAACAATGAAACATAAACAATGATGCATAGGAATGCGACCTATTGGAGGCGATTAATGTTAAACACGAATATGGTATAACTTTTGTTTTATTCTATTTACATCAACTTCTACTGGCTTAACTGAACATTTTGAAATCAATCTTGGCCAGGTTAACAAAGCACATATCGAGCAAAGGCTGCCCACCTCTCCAGCCAGCTCCAGTAGTAGATTCATTTTAGAGCAGATGAAAAAGGGTAAAATTTATTTGAATGACACGTGCCTCATTAGTTACAACAAGTTTTACACTAAATTTTAAAAAGCGCGCAGTCAAGAGCTTTTCTAAGACAGCGTCTCCTACAATGTCGCAAGCAGTATGCAGTTTTCAAGAACAGACATTAGATAAAAACATCCAGCGCTAAAGACTAATTTTCGTAAAGTAGCCAAATTGCGCCTTCTCATATTAAGTTCATGGCCCATTAAATGCGTAGCAGGCATCTTAAACTGAGTATGATGATTCAGTTCCGTGCTTTCTTAATCGCAGGGCATTTATTAGCGCCAGATTACGCACAGTTTATTGTCACTCTTAGAGGTAGTATTATAATTTTCTCAATGAATATTAACTGTCACGCGACACACTTAAAAGATTAGATATGAAGCGAGAACTATGCTTTATGGAAATGAAAAATAATTTGCGTATTCCAGTGTTGTTCGAGCAAATGACACTTGAAGGAAGGCACGAGTGAGGAAATGGCTGCACATCTGCCTGAAGTCTCAAGCTGAGGAAAAACACCGAAATTACCCAGTTTCGGAGGCAAGCAAGCCTATTATTTGGGCAAAGGTACAGTGATGCTGGGCATTGGGGTACAGGTAAAGGCAGGGCAACTGAACAGGTTCTGGTGTTCCCCGAGCGTGAGAGACTCGGTCGCAGCCGAGGCTCCCGATAGCTCAACCAGAGTAACGATAATGAAAGCCAAACCAGAGTAACAATAATGAAAGCCAAATTATGGTTGTCCGACCGTAACGCGCCTCCACCCGAGGCCGGGCGTCGTATGCACCAGGCACGCCGTCTACCCCTCGAGGTGTAGACAATTTTCTACTCCGGAGGGGGTGCAAGAAAATAAAAACTCTGAACTTTTTAAGGCCAATTTCTGCGACGCAAATTGAAGCTAGTCGTTAGAAGGTAAAAGGGTTCCGTGTAGCTGTAAGCCATATCTAACAGGCAGACAGGCCTTCGCTTGTCAATTGAAAGGAAAATTTTTAATGAACATCATAAATAGCCATGAATGTTAAATAAGCTAATTCCTGCAATTTTTTTCTAGAGATAGGGGTACAAAATTCGAATAATAAACAGCTTGCCGATAAAGAGTTAACCAAGTTTTGTGCAATCAAGAGCAGCAAAGCCCAATAACTTGCGGGCTGTGTTCAAAACAATGATTAAATCTATTATTGTCAAATAATTGTTAAATCTATTATATTAACGATAAAATCTTTTTCTCATGAGCACTTGTTTATTACTTGCTACCGTCATTCTTCTTCCTTCACTCGAGGAAAACATTAATTCTGAGCGTCTTTTCGAAGTGAAAGATCAGAATAGCTCATATCTTAAAATATTGAAAACTTTTAGGTTTACCCTTCTTTGATCTTGATATTTATCGTAAATTGCATTGTAATGTACGCTCTTTTCAAATATAACTTAAATGTCTCTATCCTTGTTATCGCGTGTAATGATCATCGCAAACAGATTTAAAAGTTTTACCCTTTAATTACCTAAATCAAAGCGTTGCTTATGCTCCTTTTTGCTCAATTAAATAATATTGAAAAAATGCTTGTAGAAGAGTCTTTTTGTTATTAAAGCGCGTAATCCTCTTTGTCATTTCCTTCATTCTACAGTCAAGACATGAAACTCATCGGAACAATTTCAGGGTGAAACGTATTTCTCTTTTCACTTATTCACGAATATAATTTTTGATGTAGAGTGCGCAAGCAAAAGCCACGCCAGTACAATGCAAGTTCGTTATAGTTGCTGTCCAGAGCACGCGTGTCTCAGAACCAAAGCTCGCGACCAATCTCTGAGGAAGCGAAGGACATGCCGCTCGCTTTTGCGTGGTCAATAAACTGGAGAAACCGAGCTCTCTTCTTTTCGCATGTCCTTGAAGGCCATTAGATCTGCGTAGGCAAGCCCCGGAGGGCAGGAACCGTGGCTTGCAATAGGCAGCGGGCTACTTATGAACTCTCATTTGAATTCGCAAGTATTGCCTGTCAAAATGACGAAGTATGCTCAATTCTAAAGCAAGAAGTTCGGTAGCGTATTTTGCAGTTAATAAAATAAATTATTTTCTTTTTTTCCAAAACAATTTAACAATTAGGCTAAAGTATCGATTGATGCAATACTTGCTAGCGAACATCCCTGCAGCGGCTCCATGTCCAGTTTCCAGGCATGCAAGACTGAGGTAAGATAATATGATTGGTGATCCAAGACATGTCAGCGAATTTGCGCGTCACTGCTGGCCACTAACGCCAGGTTTGCTTTTTAACTTATTTGTCGCCGACCTCAGCTCTGACAACTGGACAACCGCCGTCATTCCAGCCGGCGTCTGAGTTGGGTCCGGCCACTCATGCCCCGGAGGTTCGTTTTTCTGCTGTCACCAAAATAATAATTCTAAAATCTGTCACCGCTTGCGTGTGGTAGGAGATTCAGTTCTCATATCTTGCTTCACTTGAACCATCATCACCTCTAAATTAATTTACGAACTCTGTTTTCCATATTAAAACTGTTTTTATGTTCAGGTTTCCTTTAAACCAAGTAAGAGTGTTGGACTTCTACGACTTCCAACAGAAAAATGTGTTTAAATCTAGAAGTAGATTTTGACTTAGTAGCTAACAGTTAAAGTGAATATACGTAGAGTAAACCGGAATGGGTGAATTTGTCTGTGATATATCGTTTTCATTACTGGGTATAAAAAGTCAGAGTATATGTTGTTCCGTCACGTACTTCTACATTTTGAACCTTTCATTTGCCTGCTCCCAGCAATAAATAGCAACAGCTTCATTCATAGTCTGCACATTAGCTCTTACTCCAACGAATTAAATGATATTAACACGTTCAGTGCAGACTTCCCACAATGTAAATTGCTCACTTACGTACCGATGTTAAAATAATGCATCTCAATTATTTCAACAATTTTCATTCCTTATTACAATGTTTAGCCTAAAACCGGAAAAGACGAATGAAAAAATATGATATAATTTTTTTTCACGATGTTATCATCTTTAGCAACTACACAAACAATTAAAACACAGAAGTCTTAAGGCAAAAAATGCAGGGTACATTATATCTTATTTCGATCATTATTCAATTTCCGCACACAGAAAATATTCAATTACTCCAATAAAAAATCCATTTCGGTTACACATGTTTTTGTTTGCTTTTGTTTTGCCCCAGTAAATTCCATTTTATTAATGCTTACCGCGAAATATAATGGATTACAATGCGAACCAAAGTCCTGTACATGGCGCCGAGTGTTGGGCTTTGTGCGAAACACGAAATATTATTTCAAAGTTTTTTCATTTTTCTGAGGTGGAGAAAGAAATAATATAAATGAAAATTCATCTTCTTGACCTGCAAAAAAAGACTTCGACAATGAAAAAAAATTCATTCATTCACCGACTCCTAGCAAAAACTTTTCTACATATTTTTTTCTACAATGTCTTTTCCTATGTCATCATTTAGTTGAATTAGCTAGTGAATAGTTATAAAAATGAAACTATCGAAAACAATAGCGCAACAAATATTCAAATGCATAAAAATGAATATTAGATACAAGAAATGTGTTTTCGCTGAGGCGTAAAAATGAGCTCGTTTACTTCACCGAGATTGTTCTTTTTTGTAAAATTATTGTTGAAACAAACATGCAATATATAATGCAAGTTTATGTCATAAAAGGGTCGCCTCTTGTACGAACTTATTTCGTCACAATACCACCATCAATACAAGCGAAAGAGTCGTTCACTTTTGTGCTCGATAAATTTAGAAAGGTCGAAACAAGTTTCTCTCCGAAGCAGTTTGTGAGAAGAGCGCGAGCAAGAGATACGCCTCATCAGAAAGGCCAGTAGCTCCGCTCGTGCTATCGCATCCCCAAATCCTGACTGAGGGGCCACGAGAGGTCGCGCAAATTGCCCCGTCCCAGCCACCAAATTATTACGCCGGCTGCCTCAACTGCTCCGCTACACAACCGAGACATAAATGCGTCGGCGGTCTCGACTGCTCCGCTACGCAACCGAGACATGAATACGTCGGGCGTCTCGACTGCTCTGCTACGCAACCGAGATGTGAAAATGTCAGCTATCTCGTCTGCCATACTGCACCATCGAGACATGAATAGTTCTGTTGTCTCGTTTGCTCTGCTACCAAACCGAGAGATGAAAATGTCGGCTGTCTCGATTGCTCTGTGAAGCAACCATGGCATGAATACGGCATCTGTCATGCCTGTATTGCCGACGCACCAAGAAAGAGCAAAACCAGCTACCTCAGCTGTCTCACTACACAACTAAAAGATGAATACGGTGGTTATCTTGACTGTGATATATAAACGGAGAGCCGGCTCTCTGGATTACTTCGCCACGCAACTCAGAAAAGCATGTGCCAAGAAATCAACACCGGTGTGT
Source organism: Morinoia aosen (assembly GCA_030386875.1). NCBI lineage: Eukaryota > Metazoa > Arthropoda > Malacostraca > Amphipoda > Talitridae > Morinoia > Morinoia aosen. Next base: position 49,807,629 of record CM059575.1, read on the forward strand.
CTGGTAGCAAATCAACTCGTGTTGATTTGTTATATGTCACTCGTTACTTGTTACACACACTCAGGGGTTTAGGAGCTCCTTAGTATCCAAAAAAGAATATACGATCAGGTATGATTATTGCACACCGAAGAAACCACTTGCTGGTAATGAAATGGAATGAATGAAGGAGGTTCCTACAACGCTTTAACTTACTTCAACAACAGACAAAGAACAAATTAGCTAACATGAGACGCACAGGAAGTCGACAAGCATTCAGCTTAATGCTCGGCTACAAAAGCAAAAAATTCAGGAGTAATTTGCTTGAACTTTGATGTTAACTTCAAAGAAATTATGGCAAGCATTGCCGCAAATGGATGTTCTCCTGGTGCCTGGGTCCACAGAAGCGTTGCTCTGCAAAGAAAGTGTTGCGCTAGAAACCTGAACTGAAGAGAGTTGCCTCGTCGTCAGAGATACACGAGTACAACTGTAGACGGCATTTTTAACTTTAATCAAATATTATTTTCAAGTCTTGAAGAATAAAAAACAAGGCACAGGAAGAATAACGCTTTTGGATAAATCATACAAAGAAGAGAAGGATGCGCAACTACGACAAGTTTTGTGCGACGTACGTTAGATTTACAAATCACCTATATCCTAGTAACAGGAGAAAAGGACTACATGAAATACTTCATAATTAGCGGCAATGTAAAAAGGCACTACAAGATAAACCATGAAATTGATGATATGTTCCGATAGAATATTTAAGTACACCATTCATTAGTGACGTGCGATTTGTTTAAAATAAATTACGAGGCTCACAGCCCACGCCATTTAGCTGTTCCTAGTGTATATCATCAGGCTATCACAATTATTGCACTGGCTGAAGAAAGCAATCAATGGCTAATATCGAGCGCAGTAAGACAAGCTTACAACAAACGAATGTCGGTAAAACGCATTCAATGCACATTGTACATATGGTCAGATATTTGATATAACCTTAAATTCGCGATTGCAGCTGATTGATTGCTCGTAATTTTCAATGGAGTAGTAACTTTGAAGAATTAGGTCCATGAATTAAATTCTTAAATATAATAACAGAAGGATTTTTAACGTAGGTCAAGAAAATGTACCCCTGAAGTACATAACGGCGCACCAAAATCTGGCAATCGTCCAGGTCTAATCTAATGATTGCTGCATGCTCTAACAAATTTTTATCGCTGAATGGAGGCTCTTTTGTTCAAAAACGAATATTTTCCCGTGAAAAAAGCCAATACCAGAAATTTCAGTGTGACACCTCTTGTAACTTGTAAAGATCTCTGCTTATTCTACAAAAATCACAAATGCACAACCTTAAGATGCATGTTATTTAACCTAAATTCTCATAAACTTCGTTTGCCTGAGAGTTAAAACTACACGGAGAATTATGAGAAGCCGTTTTCACGTCTCTTAATTTAGACAGAAATATAACATAAGTTAAATAAAATTCAATTAAAACGGGCAACCGATAAAAATCCCAGAAGTCATTAGTATGTTGCCTTCGTCCAGACACTCTCATCGGCGGTGGTTTGGGAGCGCTGTTAATTTGCATAGAGTTAGAATTGACCGCTCGACTTGGAATTATTTTCAATTTTTTCACTTCGTCTGCGCTTCAAAGTAGAATACATGGGCACGAAAGCAAAAATTTCTATTTAGAAATTAGTAATGGATCTTAAGGAGGACCACTACGACAAAAGATATCCAATGTGGTTTGATCTGAAGATAACGCCTTTTCGCACGACAGTTGGCAACTGCTCGTCAGAGACGTAGCTAAATAATGCGGCAGGTGTGGGCAGTCAGAGATCTCGGTGGGGCGAGAGATATATCTCCCTACATTCCAGCTCTCGAACAAAGAAAAGTAAATTAAATTAGCCTTAAAATACATGTGCAGTCGAGAAGAAGTTCGTAACTTCCCTAAGAAGGTTTTACTTTCCTTAATACGAACGATTTGTTTCAAATACGTGCTAAATATTTGTTATGAAACTGCTACGCTATTTACGTCGTCGGTGAGTGAATGAGAGATAAATGTAAAATTATTCCACCACTGAAATGCTGTTTGTCAAGATACTTATTAGGGAAAAAATTCGTTTCACAGAGGCAGATAAAAGTATACTTGAATGAGTAAATGACGGGCAGCGCAGAAGAGATAATCAAACCGAACGCTGAACAGAGAGATGGGACTGAAGTGAGAGACAGGACAAAGGAAGACGCATGGGATCCTCCTCTTCCCCAAATCATAGCGATCGTGAATAGCATTGGTTTAAATCGATGCCCGAGTTTGTAAGGTAAGAATCATTATACAAAGACGAACTATTTTAAATAGCTTTCATCTTAACACACAAAGAAAAGTAAATCATGGAATTCAATCCTTTAACTTATCTCTGAAAATCATACTAGCAAACATGTGATTCTCGTTGAGACGTTGGGCGTATCGGTTAGGCCTAGAAACGGTCACTTCTTCCATGGTGTCTTCGATAGATCGGGCGGGTCTGACAACTCGGATGTACGTTATCCAATTCTATGCGGGACACAGCCAAGTCCTGCATGGAATGGTCGTTGGGCACGAAATGAACACGCAAAATAAATTAATTTTTCTACCAACGATAAAATCGTACAACTGAATGCTTATTTTATGGTCTACAGATTTACTACTTGGTTCGAATGACTCTCATAAGCGGTACGTATAGAGTCTGGCACGAAACTAACAAGACGAATAATTGATAACGGAAGAAGTGGTGATAAAACGCTATTCATCAGCTCCTGATGCCATGGCAATTACTTAAAACAAGAGTATATTAAAAATTATCGATAGTAAACGAAAGACGTGCACAGGAAAACATACGAAAGAAATAAAAAACTCCACCCATAATCACTGCACCGAACGACATGAGTTCATTAAGCTTAGTAGTATGCACACTATAACGCTAAACACACGAGTTCATCAGTGTGCAATTACCATCAATGCCGTTACCATAGAAACCAATGATTGTTTCATGCATGCTTTTTATTCACAATGGTTAGTTTAAAAACTCCAATCTACGTGTTTAAGAGAGTCAAGAAAAGGGACCACTCAGTATGCAAGGGCTGTAGAAAATGGGGAATTTAAGCACATATACAGTATACACAGAATACCCTGCACACAGAACAAGCAATACAACCAAGAGAGAGCAAAAAAGGCAAGACATCTGATGAAAGCAAAGTGGACACGAAAGAGGGAAGTCCCGGAGGCCTATGTATAGCTGAGGATCTAACGCATTATTGCCACAGGAGTGCCAGTCCCCATAGCATAGGCTAGAGGAGCTAACTAACCTAAACTTATTGAATGGCCTATGCCTCTAGAGTGCCTTCATGCCTGCTAATTTTATAGTTTATTTTCTTTGAGAGTAAAGCCGACACATCCTCTAGGTTTTCATTATAACCTCAATTTACGCACTCTTAGAACATCAGATTAGATTAAATGTCAGTTTAAGCCCCCCCCCCCCCCAACCACAAAAAAGGTTTTTTCAAAAAAGGAATGAGGAAGGCACCATTTAGAATGCTATTTAGGAAACGGAAAATCTATACGCAAGGCTTGTTCCAACACCCTGCGAATGGAAATTACAAAATCGAAAGAATGTTATAAAACAAGATAAAATGTGAATGCGGCAGTAACGGGCGCTGAAAAAGACAACGTTGGACCAAGAAAGATTGAGAGCAACAAAACAAAAAACTTATTTTATTTCAAAAAAAGAAAGGCCTACCAAACCTTCAGCTTGGGACTACACATCTTCCTGCGAGAGCGCAAATTCTCATACATGTATACAATGTTAATCAAGTGACCTCTTGAAGGCACCGTGCACCAGGAAGAACATTATGTTTTAGTAAGGAAGTATTGCTAAAGAAGTGTTGACAGTCGAGACATCTTGATAAATGAATAACAAGTGTGATTACGCGAGTATAAAAACGTTCAACTTTTCTAATGTTCTTTTCTAATGTTCTTTTCTTTTCTTTTCTTAGTTCTTCGTGGGTGTATCGAACTTAAAGATTGAGACGAACAAGTTCAATATATGTATAAACCATTCAATATATGTTTGCTAATTCTCTGCCATTACTTAAAGCAACCAAAACAAGAATACAGTTGCTTATTTCTTTCTTTCTTTCTTTCTTTGATCACTTAGTTACGGCATCTCAGGTCGGCATACAAATTTCTGAATAGTGAACTGAACCTCAGGAGTAAAAAACGATAGCGCAAACAATTAGTACACATGGGAAATGATGCAGAGCAAAGAAAATGGCGGAGCAATAATTGATAAAAACAATACCTTCAGAATAAACGAAAATCATTTATTGGACCCCAGTATATTGGCGGTCGTATACTTGCGGTCAATGGCATCAATTCTTCTGACTACAAAATAACCGCAAAGACTTGGCTCTCAAACTTTAAAACTTTTGTTTGTTTTCTTTGTTTAATGAAATTTGAAAGTAGTTTCACATTCAAGATGACACTAATGTTCTTTGGCAAATTGAGATGATCGTTATTCAGAGCGACCAGATAATTACTGAGAACTGATTTTAAAGCGTAAAAACCATCCGTTGTGCGAAGTCAAGAAGCGACCAGCTCGCAGCGAAGGGAGATTGTACTACAAACACCGAGTAATTTTTACTGCACTATTAATAACAACTGTCGAAAGATGCATATCAAAACGTATAAACCAATGAATATTGAACTGAAATATCAAATATGTACAAAGACTTATTAGAACTGCATCCGAAGCACAAAAACTTCGCCAGCCAGCGAGGCAATTGTTATTCTTCTGACTCAACACCAGGCAACGCACCTCTGAGTAAGATTTGAAAGCTAAAATTGAACATTAAGTGAATTAGAGCTTTACGTAAAAATGCTAACATCATACACAACTGACACAAAAAACTTTCTCCCTCACTTTAAATTTATTGAACATATTTGCGATGATAAACAGAAAAACATCTGGCTGCACAAACGTTGACATAATAATTATAGTTCGCTAAACGTGCACATAAATATTTATTAATATAAATCCCAACAGTTAAATCATAATCTGCTCTGAATATTTATGAATACTTGGAGATTCACGTGAAATAGATTTGTACAATTTGATTGTACAAGTAAAAAGGAAAAGTCGCTCAAATGCAGCTCCAGAAATTAAAAATACCTTTCAGGTAAACGAAGAATAAATGAAGGCAAGCTAGACACTGCAAGAGTAGAGCATGAGTTTCATAAAAGCACACACCCAATATGTAATGTCATGAAAGTAATGTTGTTGGCGTTACACTAAAAAATAAAGATCTTACTTGGAGAAATACTAACAAACCATAAAAATTAGGATATCTTTCTCGAATGGTGAATTGCGTAGTTTCATATTTACTCATACTTATCGACAAATTCTAGATCCTGATGAAATGCTCTTCATACTTAATACTTTTGCCTCATGCTCGACATGACGGCAAGGCGCAATTGGAGGATCCCATGACAAGGAGAAGGTCTGTGAGAACAGTCGGTCCCAGTCCCTTGCAGCAACGTACGATAAGATAGTGAAACAGGTTGTGCACATTGCAGACTTCTCTCCACACTCAAGTGACCTCAGCAAAATAAAAGAACTAACTTCGAGTATCTAAATTTCAAAGAAATTCAACTTGGACTTTTTTTATCAAATTTATGTGAAAACTTGAAGTTCTCGTTGATAGTGAAAGATTTTGTATGCATCATTAGTATTCACGTATTGAGTGTAAGAGTTTCAAAATATTTTTTAATAAAAACTGGAAATTGTCTCACCTATAACGTAACATGTTGACCTTTCATAAATATTATTCTTTCCGTACAACATTTTTCACTTTGCAGATTCTGGTTAAATATTACAAAATGAAGAAATAAAATCGACGAGAGTGAAACATACAAAATTCGCGACCGGAAAAAACAGTACTAAGCATCGAACAAAGACCCATTTGAAATTACATAGGCTCTAAGTGATTCAAAATATTTATATCTGGTCTAAAGCATTGTGATAGTAAGACAAAAGCCGAGAAACAATTGATCTAACCTTGAAAATGGTTGCGTTCACTACAGACTTAATATGATGTTTCAAAATACCCAATATCACTAACTTGGAAAAATCCCACCCTGTATTATGTGACAGTAATTGTAAACACGAGTTCTTAAATGACTGAAATTTCATACCAGATGCGCTGCTGAGTATGCAAGTTTTTCAGCATTTGATTCCATCACATTCATTATGATCCAGTACGATTTTAAATCTCAGTTAAAATGACTGATAAATTTTTTATTGAAGCATTCTTTTCAGTAAAGGAATACTTATAGTCTACTCAATCATAAAAAATTTCTGCGGCTGCTGTAAAAACCCTATCAACATCCAAGTAACAAATGAAGTAAACGAATTTTTGCTTGAAAACGAAAGAAGTAAGCAGAAGATCGGTACCCAAGGCGCGTTGAAGTTCCCTTACGAGTAAGCGCACGAACGACAGGTCTTGTGTAACACACGCAAGAATAAGAGTCTTTGCGAAAGCCTCTAACCACGAGCATGTTTTTGCATTATAGGAGTCAACTGAGCAGAGTTTCGAAAATTTGTTATACATGCATAACCTCGCGCAAAACACTGGCGTAAAAGGGTGACCATAAAGTAAATCAGTGGAGTTGTTCGCCTAGGCTAACGGAATTACACTTCACATGTTTTTTGCAGCAAAAAAGGCCAGACACTCGCAAAAAAGTGTCCGTTGATTTCTTTACTTATTTTTAAACTAACTAGTGTTGAATGGTACAGTGCACAACGGGAACGATTTCGTGATCGAAATTGTGGTAAAAATAACACTCAATGAAGAGAAATATTAGAACATCAATAATATGGTTTTAATAGCAAGAAGAAACAATCAAAATCACATATTTACGCACTTGAATATAATATAAATGAAAAACTCATAATGCATTTTTTTCTGGAAATAAAATACCATGGTTGTCCTCAGTTTCAGTGACTCGGAGAGCACAATTAAATAATTTGATAAATAGTGGCACAAAGTCAAATTGGAAAACAAGAACCCGCCACAGATCAGCGCCGGGATGTCAAGTATATTGATTTTACAGCTAACAACTCGCATTTTATGGCGTGGTCTCGACGCACTGAAATATTTTAGCACTCTCGTATTCATGAGATAATCACATCTCTTTTGGAAACCAAACCGGCGCAAAGCAAGCAATTTCTGCAGCTGAATAAATATTTCACAATGTTTCTGCTTTTCTTGTACAATACTGTCACATCTATTCTGTATTAGAGTAGCCGAAAGGCTACGGAGAAGCACAAAAGAAAGACTGAAAGAAAAAAATTGCAGAAGCAATCACCAGGGCGCCTCACCCACACATGACCAACACCTGGGCACTACTGAAGGCCAGCGCCCCAATCCACCCGAGCGCGGGCTACGGCTTTCCTCTTCTTTGCTCCAGCCAATCAATCTAAATTCTTTCCTTAGAGGCATCGTCTTCTGTGCGGGGTTGGCCGTAGTTTCATCGCATTCCAACTTAACGCGATGGGCATAAAAACGCAATCTTATTCGATCATGAATTATATTATACTCTCTTGTTATTTGAGTACAACATTCTTCTTGCAAGCCACTGAACGCTTTGATATAATAAAAGCATACAGAAATATTTCACACATTGAAACTATTATAAGTGCTGCACGAGATGTAACGAATTGTATTTTTAAAACTGTTATCTATTTTCTACCAACTTGCCGCCCATGTCAATTTTCAAGGATTCATGTATCCTTCATAATTAGGTAGAGCGAAACTCATACTTCATATTCACTATGTCGATCTTTAAGCTCAAGGAATAGATTATAACTTGAGATTTCATTAACCAATTAATTTGATTTTTCAGCAGCAATGAACTTCAGAAAGAAGTCAAACACTCAAAACGCTCATTAAAGATTTTACGATAACGACACAACAAATTATTTTGTTTTAAGATACTGTAATATTTCACGGAGAGAGTTTTTCGAGCCTCGACCCATCTTGAGATAGATTTGTGAAAAATTTTTGGTGATTTCATTCTCATGAAATTGTATGTACTGACAGGGGTCACAAATTTGAAATAAAACTATAAAACTACTATAATACAACTTGGAAGTAATGACGGAAAACACTCGGTGCTAATTAACAAAAAAAGTTCTGAAACTAAATATGGCAATTTTTACAAACATACTTGTTAATCTAAATCGAAGGTATTGCTAAATTAAGAATAAAAAAATCAGTTAGTGAGACCACAAATGCGATGGCACTTTGAATAAAACTCAAGTCTCAACTCTGAATGGGCATAAAAATATGGGTGATGCATATTTACCAACAAAGTTTAGCGGATGAGCACTTTATGTACGTTTCGTATTGACTCAAAGTAATATTGTTTGTAGAAAGCATTTTAATACTCTAAGTTTATTCATAGCATTGGAGCAGCGTACATAAAAAAATGAGAATTAGAAAAGCGAGTATAGTATTGAAACTTACTATGGAATTTAATTAAAAATTTGAAGGGTTCCTCTATCTAGTTCTAGTTCCAAGACTAGCTACACGAGCTCTGCCTCCGACGAATTATGTGTGGCTCGTAGATGCACATCGCGCACAAAAATATTCAAATATGGTATGAGAGCGAAAACACCGAGGAATTTTATCTCTGTGCTGCATAAAGGATCCGACTGTATACTCATTAGTGGAAAATATAAGAAGCTATGTTTGAATAATGAATAATGAATAATGAGGCAAAAACCATTATTTGACGCTTCAGTTTGTCCTACTGTAGCTTAAAGAATATGCGATCGGCTATGACTTTTTTTGCAGTTGCAAAGAAGACTTAAAGTCATATATTTAGTTTCAGAAGTTTTTCTTGTTGAATTAACCAGACTAAGACGTATCTATTTGAATTGAAAAAATAAGAGTAAGTGGATATTCAGGTGGGCAGTCACGCAACTCAGACTTATTATTGTTACTAAAGAACATGTGTGCGAAAATGGGACAGAGTGGAATTTCCATGCCCAGAAATTCAAGCTGTGCATAAAGATTTATCTGGAAAATGGAAAAGAAATTCAATACACTATGCTCTAGCAATGCAGTAAATGATGACGGGACAATAATAATACCAGCATAGTTTCAACTGTGGAAAGGCGCGGTAAGCAAATAGAAATATTTTTTTTTGGTGGAACATTGGTAATTTGTTTACCTGCATCGAGAGAAGCCACGCAATACTTTGTAAAGTTGTTTATTTTGAGAGGCGCTCATTAAAATATCTAGAATTTTTCACGGTCATGTCATTGCGTTCCAAATTGGGACGATAAATTTGGCAATTCAAAAGCTAGTGCCTTATATGCTACGCAAATTAACATGAAGTGAAATTTGGACCTAAAATAAGCTTCAGGAATGTTTGACACACTATAAAAAATTCCTAAACCAGAGCTGAAAAGAGCGTGAGCGTAGTAGACTTCATTTGGAATAAAATTTGAAGTTTAAACAAAATATGATAATCTTGTTTTTCATCATAAATTTAAATCGAAGAATTACCTTGGTAATTAAATAACAATTTATAACACTCGATTAAAATCGAAAACTTAGGAATCAGTGGTTTTAAAATTTGCTCGGCTAATCAGCATTCACAGATGGATTCTGAATTTCTACGCTCAAATTTCAATTCAAATGGTTATTCTTGTGGCCTGGTTAATTATAAAATTATAATCTTCTCAAGTAAGAAATATGACATAAAGCTTTCCATTGCAACCGCTGTCAAGCAAAAATTTTTTTCTCGTTTCCATATTTAGGACAACTTTTGAAACAACTGAAATGTGAAATTACATTTTTGATTTCATTCTTCTTCCCGCGACCGTCCTTCAAATAGTCCTACTAACTGTACAACGGAATAACGGATCTTTTTTCGGCACCAGGGCAAAATTCTAACGTGTCTTCGCTCTGGAATCGTTTTTAAACTTAGTTGAAGACGAAGTGCATCAGCATGTCTGTTCCGCCAGTCCCTTTTGCACAGCCCTTTTAATTCTACAATTAGATCCCTCAGTGAATTTCAAAGCGATATCAAAATTTAAGATTCTTATTTTTTCATTGCAGGCTACAGCAATATTGTGGGTACACTCAGACTATCAGAATCTCTTTTTATACTCATGATTACAACGAACTTCAACTACCTGCAAAGCGCTCATCCTTTAAATTCATCTAGTGGGACGTACATAGTTTCATTTATATTTCATTTTATTTATACTCGGCAAGAGTTTAGAACTATAGGTGTTTTGGAAAGGTCATTGCCATAACTGACTGGCATTTTTCTGTTTCGGTTCTTAGTAATTTCTTTGATTTTAGATTGGCTTACTAAAATTAAGTCTGTGCACATTTCTGTTCACCACACATAAGTACAAATTTAGCACTACTTTAGTACGAGAATTATCTTAAGTATTAATTTATTTTTATTTTTAAATTCGACATTCAATCTAATATTCTTAGTATAATAATTTTTATGACTGAATTTCTCTTCAATTTATTCTCGATTTTTCAATTTTAGCTTCTCAGTTGATGTATTTCGCAGCATTTTGGCAATTCTAATATCAAACTTGTGACTCTAGAAAAATACATGCAACCTTTTACTATTGAAATAATTGACATTATTCTTTTACATAAACCTAATTGAAGTTACGTCTAATCCCGAAATGTTGTGTGTGTAATGCACAATTTTTATAACCATGATGAAAATGCTTTTTGCCATTTTCGTCATTTTCGTTGCCCTAATTTCGTTACCCTAATTTTTTATCAGAAATTTCCACAGCTTGTAGTCTCTGCAGTAATAAAAACTAAATTTCAAATAGCGAAAATTGCTTAAAAAATTCGTAAAAAGAGATTGGCCCAATTGAAATTCTGAGCCTTTTACAGATCGTTTTCAGGCAGTTATAAGCCAAGAGTTTAGTCGTTTTCGAGCAGTAAATTAGCCTTTTTCGGAGCAAATGTCTACTATTTTTAGCCCATTTAAACGGCTATTTCTGGGCATCGAAACGGCTAATGCAACGGCCATTTTGGGCTTCTCTACTACCTGAACCAGGCTATTCACGACCATTTTTGGCTTTTCCATTGCTTGAACGAGCCTCGTCCTGGCTTTTTTGGGCTTCCTTACTGCTTGATCAAGGCTAATACCGGCCCTTTTGGGCTTTCTTACTGCTTGATCAAGGCTAATACCGGCCCTTTTGGGCTTCCTTACGCCCGGCCTTAAAAACAAAAAGACATATGGAATCAAAAGTCCCAAATTGAAACATTATACCAATAAAAATTAAAAATTTATTTATTAACGAAATAAATATGAAAATTACTAAGTATTGATTTACAACAGTGGCATAATGGAACAGATCAGATCGCTCCAACATCAGATTTTCAGTACGATATAAAGAATTTGTAAGGCCGGGTCTTGTGGCTGCTTCGCCTAGTGAGTTCCGCTTTGAGGCGAGTGAAGCAGCGGCCTTACTTTAACACTTCTCCGGCAGTAGGTATCGGTGATACGCGGCGGAGGAGTGGGAACTTTTTCTTACATAAATTTACATTGTGATATATTAAGATTACTGAACATAGAAGGACTAGAATCGAGGTTTGAGGGGTAACTAGGGTAAAGCACTACAAGTTGAATGCTCAGCGATGAAGTAGTGAGACAGAGAGAATTAAAAGAAAATTATCTAGTATCTAGATACTTTTGGAGAAGTATCTAGTATCTAGATACATTTTGAAGTATCTATGACCAGCTCTGGATATCTACATGAACATAATATTTTTTTAACTACTACACCGAAATTTATAGTAATAATTAATTGATGAAACTAATCGAAACTAACTTTGGCCACCCTTACCTAATCTAACTTAACTAAGTTAGGTTAGTTGAAATTCATTTAGTTCTTTACATTTACTGAAGTAATACGACTTGTACAACATTTACGATTACGAGTCTTTTTACAATCTATTACGCGTCCAAATAGAGGTCGTCGAAAAGGCTTGAAAACGACTTTAAACGACCCGAATGAGCCCGCAAACAGCCATTGACTAGACCTATAAAAGGCCAGTTGAATGAAGAGCCATTTTCAAGCCCTAATAGGCCAAGTATAGGTAGGAGTCGGTTTGAAGTCGTGATTTTTGGCCGTTTTGGGCCGTTTTCGACCTTTAACGACTAATTTAATACCTGAAAAGGGCGATAATTTTCAATTGGGGGCAATGCTTTTAGTGATGTTTAGTGGAATATTAATAACATAAAAGTATAATGACGTAGTTCTCAGGAATTCTTCTCACGCTGCTCTGTATTGGAGAGAGAGAAAATGCATGAAGAAAATGCGTTCAGTGAGTACAGTATGTAAGCTCCTCTCAGGGTTTGTTGAATACAGCCCACATACTGCAGTGACGTCAACAGAAGACTTCAAATTTCATATATAACTAAATTTTAGACATCAGTAACCATGGATCTTTCAACTTCAAATGTTTTAAATTATTCATAATATTAAAACTACTTAGTTGACAATTATAAGAACAAATATGTATAGCGATGTTGAAAATTTGTGAAAAAATAAATATTTAAAACTAAATAAATGCACCGCATTTCGTGCAGTATGAATATTTACAGTTTTTTACTTAATGATATTTTCATTGCGATGCACGAAATTCAAAATAATATTTTAAAAAAGTTCAAAAGCTGCAAAGTTCAGTACTCACGGGATTGATTTTAAGACAGAAAGACGTGTGGTTGCCTGCTCTTTTCACGAATGCAATAAATACTAAGACGATGATGTCATTTCTTATTTACAGCCACTCATTTTTTAATGTATCGTACACAATAAATTGCAGCAAATCAAATTAGTCATCATTAAAAGTAATCTAACTCTGCAGGGTTCTGTTTGTTTTCATCACAAATCAAGTCTATCGTGGGTCCTTCATTTTTAAAAATTGCGAAATGAAGAATAGTGTTAAAACTCTAACTACAACAAAACAAATACAGCCCCTTTAAGTTAATTAACCGACTGAATGTTTACGTTAAATAAATAGGGGATTCAAAATTGTTAAAAATACTTTCTAAAACAACACTGGTTCTAGAACTTTCATTGAGCGGTGACTCGTAAGAAATCTATCGACTTTTTCCTTTATCTTAGAGCTTTAGGAGTAATTTTGAGGCAAAGACTGAAGGCCTTTTTTCCGGTACTTCGAACTGTATTCGAACACTTCTTGTAACATGGCTTTTGGCACTGCCTTGTTCTATACCGGGTCAGTTTTCATGCGACTGAAAGATTGATCATTTACGTCGCCAGGCACAAATCCTCTGATGGAGATTGCACGGTAGCGCCTGTAGCAAGATACGCTCCAGTGCGTTCCTATAACATACGATATGGATGAGAAAGTTTCTCCCACAAGATAAAGCCTCCTGAAGTTCTAATTACTCGTATTCTGAACGATGCACCAGAACAGAGCAGAGGTGAGGTCGAGATACAAAGGAGGAACAAAGCTGTGCAAGCTGCGATGTACAAGGAACTTAAGGTGTCGCATGGTTTAGTATTCTACTAAATGAACCGTCGCATGAAGAATCAGTGCAAAAATAACCAGCAATTTTCAATTCTTTTTAAAATCAAACCCTGTATGTCTGTCAGGTAAATCTACATCAGACATTCAAGATTCTTTACCAGCACACGCAAAGATGTAATTTCGAGTTGCAAATACCAGCATTTTTAATGGTAAACATTGAACAGAACTGCGTTATTAATTTCCTCCTCTGAACTTTGATAATTATCGATTTAGAGAAATTCGCAGAACGAATATGCGTTGGAATCAGCTATGCTGCGGTACGGGTGATAAAATGCTAAAAATACCCTTTCTGAACGTCAAGCGTTTGTTCAGCAAAAAATCCCCGGCAAAGACCGACTTGGCAACGATAATATAATAAGTTAGTTCAAAACTAGAAAAAGCTATAATTGTGCTACAAAACAGCTGGATGCAAATCACCCGATCACACTACTTAAATAACGAACACAAATTGTACATTTTACGAATAACCCTTCACGACTTAGTCGAAAATAACATCTTCGTTGCTGATATCCTAGAAAAGTAAACTATAACATTTTCCATAACAGGTATTTCTACACTGAAATAAAAGAGGTGAGACGACACGAAATCCAATCGTTCTGAAAATCATGCTAGGAAGAGTTAATATAACTTCTTATATTAAAGAAACATCGAGTAAAAAAATTACATAATTGATAAATATGTAAATATTTGGTTTCTAATTAAGTGAATTTCCTGTCATCATCGGTGGGAAAAAAAAATTAAAAACGTAACATTCACCAAATTGCTACAAAAAGCAAGTGTAAAATAGTAGTATGAATGCGCTACTGTGCGTCAGAAAAAACGCTTGCGGTAAGCAATAAAATCATAATAACAGCCGAGAAGAAGAAAGTGCAGAGGACGCGGGGCCAGCTTTCACTCTGGAGTTTGAGAGCAACTCGAGCGGCGCTGTGTCCAGACACGGGAGCGAGAGAGAGAGAGAGAAAAGGCTGCACTCGGTGCATAGCAAACGTCACTTCTTACGTGGCTCGCGCGTGCATTTTTTCTGCCCTCTCTTGTGCAAATGGACTGATTGCGTTCGATAATCGCCGTTTAGAAGGTTCTTGCAGTTCAGATCATTTGTCGAGGTCCTAATTAGCGACTTTACGGGGTATTAATTGATAGAAGAATGGAGAGGCAGCATTATAGAACAAGGCATCCCATCAAGTACTACCTGATGCCATGTATGTCGTCGGAAATGTACGATGAAGAGGGGGTGCTCAGTGCATGAATTTAAAGCTAAGGATAAACTAATATTCACGAAGCGATAATGTACATTCGGCTGATCAAGCAATGAATGGTTTTATGGTAACAGTAGATCCGTGAAAGTTGACCTTTGAGCAAATATTGGCCTTTGATCGCACTTTCTTTGGTGAGTGAATGAGGTCTACACAAAGTGATGGGAAAGTTTACGACGGGCTCGGCAGTGTCTTAAAGAAGTGAGCTGATCAACTGTTTTTCTTTTCGGTTTTTCAAAAACACTCTCGCTTTTTTCCTCACGATATCAGTTGAAATTTGTCAAAAATTATTCTTCATTCCGTTCAAAAAAATCCGTACTATACCATTTTAGTATTTCATAAAGTTTCCCAAGCTTCAGCGAAATTCGGAATACAACTATGATGATTAGAAACCAAATGCGCATTCTCTGAAGAAATAATGCACACACTAAACCATGGCATACTAGATTTAGACAGTCCAGACCGCTAGTGACAGCTCTGGATTACGTCAGAGGAACCTGCAACAGCTGATTACGAGTGAAGGAAGCATGCAAACATTGGTAAAAGAAAACTTTCACCTGTCGCAAGAAATGAGCGATGGGTCTGTCACCGCGATGGAAGGAGATTATTAAATTTTTATTTTTGAGAGTGTTTCCGCGAATTCATTCTAGATTGACAGCTCTAGTTTTTTTACAATATCTGAAAGTGTACCAGCAAGACCCTTACGAGCCTTAAAAGTTCAATTTCCTGCTTATAAGTTTTCTCCAGTCACTCTGTTACGTGAAGTAATTAGGCAAACAATTACGACCCAAGTTCCTGTCCATCAAAATAAAATTCAAATTTTACACACGAATTCAACTTATACAGGCAACAATAGAAATTTGATTAGTGGAAGAAACATCTCAGTGCCAGCTCTTCTGAGATCATATTGACATTGTGTTGCCGTGATGCCTGTGATGGTTACATTACTTGTCTCGTATGTACAACTCGTTCAGTAGGCGGAATGGATCGAACTCGGCACCCCAGTGAAATAGTCTTCCAACCATCAATCAGCGCATTTTACAGCTACACCAGTCATAGCTGGTTAGCCAAATCATGCGCTATTTTTTCAGCTTTCATACCTAGAATACCTAGAAAATATTGGATATCGGCAAGATAAGCACACCGAGTAACGTTTGTGATGCTTGCGAGTAAAAGTTTGGGAGTTAGCGGCCAGTATACTGGAATATCTTGCCACAGTTCATCCTCAATAATCTTACATTCCCTATCGTTCATTAATTCTGTGTATAAATTTTTTATAGTTCAATCTTCTTATCTTCTATAGTCTTTCCGAATAGAACTGGAAACTTAGTAGCTTCCATAGAGGGGTACATTTTAAGTCTTTATAGAACAAGCAAAAGAAAATTCCTCCTGCTATGTTTTTAGTCATTGTAGCAGTCACACTGTCGATCGCAACTTACCAGCTTTTTTCGTATTCATCACCAGAATATTTTTTTCCTTCACTTATCAGAGTTAAAAAACTCAGATCTACAGCACTCTTAACAAAATCTGTAGTTCCAATTTGAAGGATCAATTCTCTTTTTCTTTTTTTTATAACTAAAAGGGCCCTCGATGAGTTGGGCTTTATTAAGGAGCATCATTGGAGTTCAATTTTCTCGTCACTATTTCAACCACTGGAAACGATTTCAAGATACTTCACAGCCTGCAAATTGAATATGGTGATGGTCTAGAGCATTCCAAACTTGATATTGAAATGAACAAAAACAAGGCATTTTCTCACCTAGGAATGAAATTTTTGGTTCATTCTGTTAGAATTTGAGTAAATTCACTCGTCCCGAAGTGCGTTCAATTTTGCAAGAAAGTGATGATAAGTGAAGCAAGTCAAATAACTCTACAATGGCGCACTTGAATATTTTTCCTATACTGAAGATAATCTCTAAACACGAACAGAAGCATATTCAAATAAATGTTATCGTTAGATCTCGAACTTCTTTTAATTCAATTTCAAAAAATAAGGAAAAATGAAGCAACCCACGTTTTTTGGCGAATAAAACTAAAAAAACAGTAGGCGCTAAAATACCGACCAACGGAATAGAATGACTTTCATAAGTAATTTTACGCTATTAAGAGAAATATTTTCAATCGTAAATTCGTGCGAATAAAAACAAAGAATTGGGAACGTAGCGAAATAAAATAATTATTATCAAAACAGAAACAATGATCCACCAACAGATATACAAAAGAGTAAAGCTTATTTTTGCATCCGTTAGTACATCTTCAACTATTATAAAAGTCTTTATTGCTAGTCAAAACTCAAATGTGCAATTTCTCTTCGATTAACATCAGCTATGCTAAGGTGTCGACCTCGTGCTAAACCTGATCTCAGTTATTCGAGCAGCCTTTGAAGCCTTCCAGGAGCCTAGAAGTAGGCGACTTGCAATCGCTGCTGCATAGTTGGCACTCCATTTTTGACGCTTCCTCGGTCCGGAGTAGCTACTTCATCAGCGTGTGCCGTACCGATAGCGATCTCTTCAACGTCTCCCTCTTTCTCTCTCTCTCTCTCTTAAGACAGCGAGAGAGAGACTCGACCCAGAAAACACAAAATTATGGACGTCTTTTTATCGCCTGCCCTGAACAAGCAGTTATGAACGATACTGCATTCCTCGCACCGAGTTTGAGCAGCGGCCGGCCAACTAACTCTGCTCCAGGCTTCAGTGGCTTACGTCCACAAAACACCTACGAGCGCTACCTAAAAAACTACGATTTCTTAGACGTATTGCGTGTGGAAATGTGGCAGATAATTGGTTACCTGAATTTGTATCCTTGGGTAAACTAAAACTGAAAATTAGAAGTAGAAATAGACTAAAAGTTTCCTTGAATGTTTTATCAACGATCGTAAATTTAATATTCCCCCCTATGACTAATGTATTAGAAACTTGATGAAACTTATCTTCAATGACTGTGGAATACGTTTAGGATTAACATTAAGAAGAATCGTAAAATTATCCGGTCACAATGAAACCCAAGCACTCGTGGACGTTCGTTCTACCCCGACCAAGTGCATCTAATGCCAGAATTAACTAGCTATTGTTTTTCTACACGCTTGATTTACTCCTCGTTTACGGTTATGATTGCTAGAGAGACAAGACCTTTCCAACTAGCGAGCTCGTAAAAAGAGCTAGCCTCAAAGAGATGAATAAGTATATTAATAAATTCCAGAACCCCTGATTTACCAAGCAAAAATATACAATTAATTATCTAGTTGAATAAAATACTAGTGAACATGCGCATATACACATGAGTCACTAGCATCAGGAATGACAGCCCTTACTCCTTGTAGATAGAATAGATTGTTACAAGTGGAAAAGTCGCAATAAAACACGATGGTATGTTTGTACAAGGATAAGTCTCTTGAGAAGTATGGCATTCTGTAAGAAATATACAGTTGAAAACCTGTTGAACTTATTTCAGAAGACATGTAAAGGGATACGAGGGATGAGAAATGAAGAAATATCTTGTGCTATTAGGAGTAAGATTTTCATGGATGAAGAACTTTTTAACGAATGTTTACCCGTCCCGTCCATCAACGAAGTTCTTAATTAGTGATGGTTAATTCTCAGACTACATCATATCATAGCCTAGGTTTGTATATCTGCACTTACTCATTACATTCTTTGGTCAGGAGACTTTAGAATGCTTGACTGCAGAGTGAAGTGTACGTTATTCAGACGCTGTCGGAAAGTACAATTTTCATAACATAAATTTCCGTTGGTCACGAAAATATTTTGCTACAAACAATAGTTTATCAGGGATTTTTTCCCTTCCAAAAAATTTCAATGTTAAAACTGCAGTTATTCCTTTGGCTTTAGTTGGTGAAAAATAGTGTTTGATGCTTACAGACACTTTGGAATGTATGAGTCTCACTTTTCTCAAATCATTCGAAATTGAAAGTACTTTTGTAGGAAAACTCTACTAAAATTTTCAATTTCAAGGAAAAAATTCATTACATGCGTCTATAATGAGCTTCCCTTGTATATGTCGGTCGAGACGAAGATATTTATGGATGATTAGCCTATCAGTGAATTATACGTCACGTTCAAGACCTTGAAGGTTTGCTTGAACGGCCTCGTTATCAAACATAAAAAATTATTCTTTATCACAGTGTGTTCGCTGAATTTATTCTCTCTATGTAGTGATCGTTGCCGTATCCGATAATATTATCCGTTTATGAAACTGAGGTACAAAGGTTTGTTCTAGTGAAGATCTGTGTCATTATTTCTGTGAGTCTATTCTCCTAGAATTAAATGTTGACGTATTTTGAAGGTTTTGATTTTTTGCCCCAAGCCATTCTTTTGCATTCTTTTTATTCATCAATATTCGAGTCAAGTCTATGCCTCTGCGAACGACCCAAAAAACTTCTTTTGCTGAAGAATTTAAAAATAAAACGAATTGAAACTTCTGGAATTATTTAGCTCGGTTCGTTTTAACGTCAGTAATTAAGAGCAGTTGGAGAAAATGAGAGCACAATTTACAATCCCGTCGTTATTTTTTACACGTTCGTCGTTAGTTCGT
Source organism: Morinoia aosen (assembly GCA_030386875.1). NCBI lineage: Eukaryota > Metazoa > Arthropoda > Malacostraca > Amphipoda > Talitridae > Morinoia > Morinoia aosen. The sequence goes on from CM059575.1 coordinate 49,827,059, forward strand.
GGGTGTGTTTAGCTAAAATATATCAAACTTTGAATTTTGTAGGTTTCACATGCTATCCTTTGAGACCATACGAGGGATCTAAACGAAATGCTCATACATACTCAGTTATATATTTCTGAAATTCTCGTAGACAAGTTAATGTCAATTAACATACCAAATAAATCAACTCAAAGTATGCCTCAGTACGTATTCTTGAGTAAGAAAATAATGAGCACTACCTAAAAACCCTGTAATTTCTCTAGTAATAAATGGAAGGTTTAAGGTTTTAAAATCCAGAGAATGATAAGTATTAATCCTTAGGTGTTTCTGCTGACGACCGAGTTGCGATTGTGACAAGTAGATCAGAGCATTACAAATTATTAAAATCTTCTACAGAGATGAATGTGTATTCGCAAAAACAACCCTTTACACTATTTTATTGATTCTAAATGATCTAATGCAAAATCGGAAATAGAATTATATAAATTGCAAGCGGAATTGCCAAGATATTTCAAAAGGTAGATCAGCATATGGTTGAACGAGCAAAGTATCTTCTGGAGAGAAATTTATCACGTAATTTCATCTCAAAATCCCAACAACGCTATTTGAGGGAGATACTGATATGAAGTTCTACAAATTATATTCGAACATTAAAATCTGTTCCTTTCAAATATATTTCAAGTAAATTACTAGGTTTTAACGAAAGATACGGCAGAATTTTTGACTAAAATGAAATCTGACAACCCAAAATATAAAATCCTTAAAATTTGGTTAATTGTTTCCTACAATGTCATTTCATCTCCCAAATAGCTCCCTTCCACTTTGTTGGCAACGCTTTTCTGGTATTGACGGAAAATACGTTCTAATTCGCTCTTGAAAGCGTCTTTCGAAGTGAACCTAGAACTATGTAAATAAAACGAGTGATAATCTGAGGTAAAAAGGTCGGAAAATTTTAGATGAGCAAACATTACTTGGAAATTGAGCTATCTCAGGTTGTCATCAGTTAATCGAGCTGTGTGAGGACGAGCATTATAACATATATATGAATGCTGTGCCTTTTGCACATCCGAATTATTAATAAAAGTGCAAGAAAACACGTCTTTAAAGAGATCATTATCTTACTTCAGAATGTTAATGGATAAAAATATTTGGAACGTTTCGACCTGCTGGGTCGTTATCAACCTAGAAACAAATGGAGAGAAACTTGTCAATTGTAAACCAAAATGTATCAACTATGCGACAAGAAAAGCAAAAACACACAAAAAACACGACTCACGAATAAAAAATAAAAATGTTCAAAATCAATATTGCGCAAGTTGTCAAGGAAAAGCTGATTGGATGTCATTTAAAACCGGTTTTTATTTTAATGTATGAAGAGAGTCTAAAATATAGAGGTTTGTTTGATAATATACAGAAGATAGTACTTTAAAATCGCCTAATCGAACAGGAATATCGCACTTCTTTGCATGAGAATGGACTGAACAGCGGGAAGGTGTGGAAAGGTGCTGGATGATTCTAAAACTCCTGCCGATATGCCCTGCGACACGAATGCCGATGGCTCGGGTAGTCAAGCCCACGTATTCAGACGCTCACATTTCGCAACTATATTTGTAAAAAACAGAGGAGAGCTTGTCTTTAGGAATTTAATCTGTATATTTGAAATACGATCCTGTTCTATACGTATTAACTAACACTATTTGAAAATTAATCTGCGGGAAATGTTTCGAAAAAAGAACGATAAGCTTTTTTTAAGTTTCTCTCATTGTTGACCGAAGAACGGAAATGAGAATTAAAATTCTTTTTACGAGCGGTAGGTAGTGTTTCGGCAGGGAAAACTTTTTTTGCTCAAAAAGTTTTTAACACAAGAATCTATCAGCTTCGATGGAAAGCCATTGTTGCTAAAAAAAATTTTAAAATTCAGATTCCTAATCTATGGCTTCAAATGATGAACATACTCAGTAAGCCCTTGAGAACATACTTTGATGCTGTTTGCAATAACTGAAAAAACTAATTCTCAACCCGGTAAATGTTTGCTAAAAGAAAACAGAACTTTGAAACCTACCATCTTTACTTTATATATAGTTGCGTCTAAAAATGAAAGACAATTATTTTTTTCGGTCTTCATAGTAAATTTGATATTGGGATGTCGTGAATTCAAATATTTTAGAAATAAAATATACATATACATGCATATATACATACATGTATATGTACCGTATGGACCATAAAAACGTAACCCCAACATTAAATGTTCATAGCTTTGGATAAAGATATTTCAGTTTCATTTCTTGCATTACACACAGAGATATGTGTCCTGACTACAAAGCTTTAGGTCTGAGAATAAAGAAGGTCAAAGTCGTCTGAAAATTTACCTTTAAATTCAAATTTTCAAGTGCCTTAACCCATCGTAATGAAACTAACAAAGGAACATCGCATTTTCATCAGCGACGTTTATATGGGTTGATAGAGTTTAAAGGAAGTTCGAAATAAATTCGAACAGAGATTTCCAGGAAGAAGCTCTCGTTATAATTAATTTTTAGAATAATATTACAGCGACCTTTTGTATCATATATGGCATCATTTAAATTTCATGTGCAACCCACATTTTTACAACTATTATTTATCTCATTACTGATACAATCAATTTTACTGTGACTTAACATTTTTAGAGAAAAGATTTTTCTCCACTTAATACAAAAAACAGAATTATATAATCTTCATTCACGGTAGAGTTATTGACATTTAAAGTTGTGCTAACCTTTTTATGGTCCATACAAGATACACATTTATATTTACTATACATGTATAATATATAAATTTTATACGTATACCATGTTGCGATACCAAAAATCCATAGCAACCAATATATCGGAATAAAATAATATAATATATATACGTATAATATAAATATTATACGTATACTATATTACGATACCAAAAATTCATAGCAGCCAACATACTGAAGCAAAATAATATTATACGTATAATATATATATATATATATATATATTATATGTATACCATGTTGCGATACCAAAGATCCATAGCAACCAATATATCGAAATAAAATAATATAATATATATACGTATAATATAAATATTATACGTATACTATATTACGATACCAAAAATTCATAGCAGCCAACATACTGAAGCAAAATAATATTATACGTATAATATATATATATATATTATATGTATACCATGTTGCGATACCAAAGATCCATAGCAACCAATATATCGAAATAAAATAATATAATATATATACGTATAATATAAATATTATACGTATACTATATTACGATACCAAAAATTCATAGCAACCAATATACTGAAGCAAAATAATATTATACGTATAATATATATATATATATCATATGTATACCATGTTGCGATACCAAAGATCCATAGCAACTAATATACTGAAGTAAAATAATATAATATATATATACGTATAATATATATATATATTATACGTATACCATGTTGCGTTACCAAAGTTATATAGCAACTGATACAATGAAGTGAAATACAAGTGAATCCCTAGTTTGGCTGGGACCCACTTCCTCGCATCCTACTATAAATATTTTCAATAAGCGTATATGTTACCTGTACAAGTTGTGTTCAATCATCCTACAAACTCCGTAAAACACTCAGTGGTGCCATTAGCTCTAATATCGTTCAGCACTGTTCACTACAGATTTTATATCATTTTGCAACGTTCATTTAGCCCATTTGTGATAGTATCGGGAGGCAACAGAGGGAGAATCGGGTGAGAGAATGATTTAGCGTTCCTTGTGTGCCCGTGCAATTTTGCACTACCTGTGCACTGGGGTAAATTGAAGGCGTATCACCAAAACGCACAACGATTGCCTGAATCTTTTCTGAAATTTGAATCGATTCATGCAAATAAGTCGTCCTAAATTTTAAAAATTCTATAATATGTGAAACTATACAAAAAATCGTGCAGTTAAGTATTTCAAAAAACAATTTGTATTGCTTTGTAGAAAGAACTGCATGAACACTCAACACAGAGATCAAATAACTTATTTTATGACTTACGTGCTATTTGGCAGCAGCAAATTTACGGAGACCAGAGAAATGTGTTGGACAATGACATGAGTGGGCTATCACACAAATAAGTTCAAGTGTAAGATATTATTTTTCCTTTCATTTCATGTTAGCATATTCCGTTTTATATTCTCAAGGTATTCTAAGATAAACACATAGGTAAGATAAATGATTTCTTAGGCTTTACGTAAAAATTGGTTTCACATCTCATAGGTTGCCATGAATGCATCGTAGCATAATTGAACCATAATACTATTATTGTTTATCATAAGATTCTAAGTTTATTCATGTATCTTACTTGTATCATTGTACTTGCATGTAGTAAATAAATATTTCCGATCATCCAAGTCTGTGATGTCGCTGCTGTTACGAATTGACATGATTTTTCAAGGCGACTAAATTGCATACCTACTTTTTAAAATTTAATTACCAGACTTGCACAAATAATTTCGAAAACGAGAAAAATGTAGGAAATATGTAGCGGTATGACTGCAATATAATGACAGATGGAACTCAATTGATAATGCTTGAGACCATCATCATATGCATGAATGATCTCGATACTTGAGGTGATCGTGAAACAAGTCATTTTAACGTAGAATTAAATCGTAAGATTGCCTAAAATCTTGATTAGGATTTTTTCTTCCTCATGATGGATTTAGTGATGCGAGTATCACGCAAAGCGAAAAAATACTACTAGTGAGTGAATTGCTATTTCAATACCATATATCTATAACTCACGTAAAGCAGGCGAATATGGACCTGTCGAGAAAAAAGTAAGAAAAATACCTACATGGTAAATGGTTTGCAAACAATGAGCAAGAAGCATAGACGATAATTAGAATCAATAAAATAGTCAGACACAATTTTCCGCTTCCAATTCACCCGCATACAAACCTGAAAATCAAAGAGACTACTTTCTTTCCAGAGCTCGAAGTGAACACCACACAAAGACATTATGTGTCTTCGATTAATTTGCATCTTATGTTAAAAATTAATTTATTTTTAGAATGTTGTTGACCTTTCGAGACTTATTTAAGCTAGGTTTTACGTGATCTTATGTAATTTAGCTGCAGTAGTCTGTCACTGTGTTTTCATCGAAACACTACAATTTACAAAACTTCAATCATTCGCGATGCCATTAGAAATTAGTAAAACTATCAGCTGTTGAATTTTCCCCAACTCAAAATCAAATAAGTCAAGAAATTCCCTAAGTTTAAATCTTTACTGAAATACTGGCAGACAAGAAATACGTGCCTAATTTTACTTCTAGACGAAGTTTTCTGGACTATGCGTATGCCATTTGAATGTGCTTAGCTCTATCAGCAGGAAAAAAGTAATTCAACAGAACCTTCGATTATATCGTTACATATCATTTAAGCCATGTATGGAATAAATTTACTTCACCTTAACTCAGGGATGATCGAGTCATGCCTGAGATTAAGCACCGCCATGCGCAGAGTCCTAACCTAAGATTCATAAATTTCATAATTTCAAAATTAACCCGTGTGAAAATTCCAAAAGCTGAAGCTTGGAATCATTAGACTGAATATTTAGAAGATTGTCCATACAGTTTCAACATAAGTTAATACAACCTACACCAATCATATATATCCGAGATACACATAAGTAACTAGAAAACACGACTTGCAACGCAACATGAGAGTTCCTCATCTGTTTGCCGAAATAAAATGAGATTTGAGGCAGAAACAACCTGATTCAGACAATTCCGTGAGATTTAGACTTTGCATTTAAGATATGACTATCTCATCTTTATATGAGCTAACAAATTCAGTGTCATTTTCAAACCTTCATTTCACACATCAGCAAACCACTCAAATATTTAAATATATTCTTGCGCACATCCATCGGGTGAGGCACAAACAAAAAAAATCACTCTATTTGAAGAGCATGCCTTGATATAAATAATCTGCTATCAGAGAACGCCACTTCTCAATTAATTTAAACATAGCTCTTGAGCTCACAATGAATTTGAGCGAGCCAATGTATTACCGCGAGAACCTTTGAATCATAAGCGAATCCAATTATTGGCTAGTTCATGAACAGCAAAATTCATGAGGAATTCATGGCAAATTTATCCAGCGCGGAGCACTATAATTGATACCGTAGACACACAGGGAAAATGTATAGAAGAAAGGAATTGAGATGAGCTGAACAATTTCACCACGAAGATCACCTTTTCGGGTCAATTAAAAAATTGTAACCCAAACGCCAATGCCCATATAGAGCCCAGTGCAATATTGGCATTAGCGTACAATCGAATGCCCATATGTACCGTCCTAGTAAGGCTACATGGTTCACAGACGAAGTTTCTTGCAAGATGTTCAAAACTGGTTTCATCTTGTGATCGCGAATCGATGAAGGACAGGGAAGAAATGCATAAAAAGAAATAACATGTAAATGACATATTTCTTCATCATGGAAATGTGAAATCGCGCACTAACTTCGCGCTGCAAAACTTATGAAAGTGAATACGATGATTAGTCACTAATTTGCCCTTCTTGCAGATGAAGCTTTGAGCTATTTTCTCATTGTTTGAGTTACGATATTGAAGACTATGGAACAATCTTGTCACGCTGAATGATATTCAAGCTAAATTTCCAACAATTCTGAGTGGAATCTGCAACAAGGACATCCAAAGTAAGTTTTGCCAAGCGGAAACGCAACTGCGCTTCAAGGTAATTATACTATAACGGAGAGGTTCATGGGGTATATCAAAACATGATGAGGATCTTTAACATCTAATAACCAAATTCTATATTGTTTGGATTTTTATGTTATCTAGAATTTTTAGTAACCTATATCCCAATCTAACTAATTCGAATTATAGCTTTACATGGAAATGTAGATCTGATATTAATTGAAATTAAAGAAGCTTTTACGATATTTTATTTAACTTTTAAAATATTGTTTACCCATGGTCCGAAATTAATATTCATAAAGGTGCGAGAATAAAATAAGTAAAAGCAGTGCGGTGATGGATTTTATTATTTGGCATATCGACAATAGCCAACAGTTGAACATTCTAGAAAATATACTGAACAGTAGGTTTCTCATAGTTAATTGAAAGATGTGGCAAATAACAACCACTATTTCTGTAGGGCCGAAACTACCACTACTATTGCTACTACGCAATTCATGAAGACAATGCATGCAAAAGCATTGAACCTCGTACATCAGAGTTGAATTGATCAGAGAAAAGAATTACAGGGATCGAACAAAATTCGTTTCAACTTGAATTAAAATAATGCCAAATTATCTCTCATTTGTGCAGAGGTTCATAATTATGAATAGTACGAGTGAACGATATTGAGAGGATCTCACCCTCAAAATAAAAAGAACTAACTTTTTGATCAACGTATTTACCGGTAAACGTTTCGGAATTCATCGATTCCATCATCAGAGCTGGAAAAACAAATAAAAATTTAATAGAACATTACATAAAAAATGAAATCAGAAATAAAAACTGCAAGGAAATAATTTCTGTACAAACTTAACCTAATAAAAAAACCCACGTACGGAAAAAATGTTAAAATTTATGACTATACACAAACCCAGCTAAAAAATGTTACAATTAACATATAATTTAGATTAAGAACAATTTAGCATGACGAAACGAAGCATTCAGTATGGAATTACGTGTACAGGGAATCTACACTGAAGGTATGTCCCCCACCCTGTCCATAGAAACAACAAAAGGGAAAGAAGGTTTTGAAACCAGATAATAGTTGAAGAAGTAAGTAATAAGAGCTGAAAAATGACAGCAGTGAACCGAAAAGGATGGTCCTTAACAAAAAACGCAACCAATTCTATTTCAACAACACGAAGACTTGTTTAACCTTCAGCTAGGGACCTTACATCTTCTCCCAAAGAGCATTAATTCCCGTAGGTCCAAAATTTGTATTTCTCTGAGGACTCCAGCAAAAAAATAAATATGCTCGCACGCAAACACTCAAACACAATTCAGCATTGCGAAAGTGAGGAAGTAGGCGGCAAAGTATTACCTGGTGCCACTTGAACCACTGTTTATTTGAATGATTGTGTTCGTGAATATGTACAAAGATTCATTATTCGCTTAACAAACTATAGGAATATTAAAAATTATGAAAGAGGATTGAAACTAGAGTTATAATAGAGGTCTCTAAGAGCAGGTGCGATGGAACATGCTGGAAATGAAATTACTTCGCCAAAGAAGAGTTTTTCATTTTTTTATATGTATTCACGTTACGATAATAAAGATAAATTAGTTCATGCAATAAGTTTATACACCTACGCTGAAGATTCGTGCTTAACTGTGTTTTAAAAACAAGCCTTTATCCTTTGATACTTTGGAGGTTACCTGAAAAAATCCCCCTGACAAAAAACGCATTCGTTTTTGTTCATGTTTTGCCCCATAAATATATGCTCATTGGTAATCATGCACCGCTTTTTGGTGAACGTTCTTTGAATTCGTAATTTCTTCGGCTCGATTCGCTACAGGGATCAATCGAAAACTTGTGCATGGGTAGATCACGCAACCAAGAAGTAAGATACAGTTTAGGGCTATGCTTTTATAACTCCCACAGCATTAAAGTTCTTCTTCAAGAAGACACTCTTGAATTTCAAAGTGAAGTGTTTTAGCGAATCTGGAGTAAAATATCCAAGCTCAAACAGTCCGTCAAGTGAACTAGTGCAATGTGTATTTACATTGAACTCCAATCCTAAGAGCCTCCTTCTCGCTGTCTTGGCCAGAATGACTCACCAAAGTGTTTCTCACACAGCCAAGATGAATTACAAGGTCTTAATATTCTTTTTTCGATGCAATTTCTGACGTATACGCAACTTATCCTACAGCGTTGGATTTGTAAAGTTTTTTGAGACAGCTTAGAAAAGCTTAATTTAAAAAAGTAGCCATTGTATCTGCAAGAAAAGGTTGAGTATCCAAATGAGAGAAAAATGGGAGACAAAAATGAAAATCAGATTGAACAGACGGGTGCTTCATTTCTTGCATTACTAAATGGTTACCACCACGATATTGGATGGGAACACGAAGTTGAGGAATACTCATAACTCAACATAAAACATAACAAAATCTACCATTTATAAGGACACCATTGGACACTAATAAACACTGTGCTTTAGAAAGTATCGAAGCCCACACTTCAAATATTACCTGTAGTATCGAGGCAAAATTCTATCGATATTAATTTATCCGGGCTTAAATTCATGAGGCCACGTATAGTCTAGAAAATTTACAAAGTCAGTCATGGAATATTCAATTGATGTTATTCGAAATCTTCCATCCAATGAAATCTTGGATCTTTTCTAAATAAGCCCCGCCACTACTGCAACACATAAGTTTCACCCACTTGTAACTTTCGAAATAATACACCTATCGATATAAAATTGTTCTCAAACAAAAAAATGTTTTAATCTTTCGTTTGAGAGTAATTAGAAGTCTATAGGTGCATTATTTCGAAAGGTACAAGTGGGTGAATTTATGTGTGTCATTAGTGGCGACGCTTATCTGGAAAAGATCCAACATCTTTAGGTATGAAAGAGTTCTTGATAATTTAGTACTTCTCTGTCTGTGAGCTTTTATCAGCATTGATTTAGTGACCGTCCTTCCCCTAACATTGCTTTCACTGATAAAACGAAGTTTTGTCTCACCACTAAAGGATAACATCAACTTTCACATTGAGTATTTCTGCCTAGAAAAGAAAAACATGTCAGAACCAATTTATGTTTGTTCTACTACGAACTCAACATTTTAACGCACGCAAGTAAACATAATCAGCTATATTCTTTTTCCAAGAGGCAGCTTAGCCTGAAATCGGACGCAGTTTAAACAATACACCGCCGGATGAAGAATTGGCTGAAAGCGCAGTTTCTAAGCGCAACGCTAAAAAATCATAATTAATAACACTCTATACATCTACATACTCATTAAATACGGGCATGGCAAAGTTGACCGTGACACACTGAAGCAACAGATATTAAAGGTGTTTTTAATTAATATTAGAATTGTAGGGAACTTATCCAACAGGGTGATTTGAAAACCGAAAAAAGACAACAGTCAACAGAATTATCAAAAGAAGAAAAAACGAAGCCTTGTAGAACGGCAAGTCAAGCAATGAACCAACCACAGGCTCCGCTAGACCTACAAAGAGACCTGTCAAACACAGCTTTGTAGGCAGAATGGTTAACCCACTTAGGTTGCAAAAAGAAAGGCAGAGACGCGCGTTAATCGTAAGCAACAAACACGCCTTGGGCAAATGCGCTCAGCTACGGCCGACCGAGCGACGGTCCCCGCAATCAGGGATGTGCGCTGAGGGCGACGGGAGACGCGACACGCCACCGCTGCCTGTCACACATGTGTTCTCTTCCCTTCTTCATTATGCTCCACTGCTGTGTGCGCTGCAATTATGCATGAACCCAACCGATGTTCTTCGAGTTGGGACTTAGCTCGCTAGGACACTTAAGGGTATGATAGTTCAACAGGCATGAAACCGGAATTTGGTCGAAAAAGAAAAAATCCATTTCAGAGATGCTTGGATCTGAGATCTTAAGGGTAATTAGAACAGCCCAGGCTATGCCTGAATGATTTACCAACCACAATAGTGTTCATAGGCAAATGAATGCGTAGGGCTCTCAGAATATCAGCAAAAATAGTCATATGCAACACCACTTAGACGACAGCCTAAAGATGACTTCGGAGATGTTGTGGGCTTGAATCTGCTTCGGCGCTGAAGTGCTGCCACTTACTAATCTAGAAGTGGAGGGTTTAGAATTATTAACAGAGAAACCCTGCGTTTTACCATGAAAATTGCCCATGTAATGACAATTAGTATACTAAAAGAATTGATATGATTGATCTATAGAAAATGCTAGAGACAAGTATAAGCAGCTGAACAAAATATTTTGCATCTATTTTACCGAAGCGTTTTGAGCAGATATGACAATAATCAAATTGTTTTCAGATGTGCCCACATTTTCTACAAAAAGAGAGAGAATTTACATGAAGAGAATTACCTCTCATTATTTCAGCCTGAATTTTTTCTGTTATATAACAACAATTTTATTCCAATACTAATTTAATGGAGCGTTCTAAGAGAAAAAATTATGGCGCCATTTACGAACGCTGCGTATAAACACTTTCATTATATGTATGTATATTAGAAATAACTTTTTTTTCAAACTTAAAAACTTGGAATTCTCTGCCTTTCAACTACACGGACAAAATTACGCCACAATAACACAAATAATTCTCCTAATGCACTAGAAGGTCGAAGGAAGAAGAGTTCTTAAGGAAATGATTTTCACGCATATTACCGTCACTACTAAATGATACGAAAATATGATGGAAGGAAACATTTCCTATTCAAGAATTTGAGAAAAGAAATAAACAATGAAATGCCAATGCCGAGTCTGGGCTGCGTTTTCCACGGAGAGCAACGACCGTTTGGTTCCACGAAATGTCCGTCGTTCGCTGTCCACACGAGCCCGGGGCGGCTTGTGCGAGATGTCAGTTCTCTCGGGCGTCCCTGGGCAGCGACATGGCCGGAGCTTCCATGTCCGTGCCTAAATCCAACCAATAAGTGATAAACTTTTGAAGCATCCTTAAATAATTGTTACGCCGTCGATGTAAACGCTGATAGATGCACTCCTCCGAGAGTGATTTGCTGAAAGCTAACCGATTATTTCTTTGAGACTTACATATTTTCATTTTCCATGCCATTTTTTCAGATGAGACAGTATGTAAGCAAAGATCATGTTTCAATAAATAAAGAAGAATGAGTAAGTCACTGCGCTCTGACTGCTTTCCTTCTTATGTAATCGGATATACGACTAAGTTGGTCATCAATCATAGGTATCTTGAGATCCAGCGGACAGAAGGTATGTGAAAGTCGAGCGGTTGACTGGGCCAGAGACCCTAACCTTCCAGCGAGAGGAATGAAATGCCTCTGATTAGTTGTCTGCCTGAAGATCACCCCGTTTATCGGTGGCAACAGTGCTGTTTCCCGGTCTGTGAGACACCGCCCCTTCAGCTAGATCATTTGATGGTACCGTCGGGCAATAAGGCTCGCGAACTCCGATTGTTCATTTATCAAAAGAACCAGAAAATATATCCCTCTTTTGAAAGAGACAAGATATCATTTTCTTCCTCCTAATATTTTTCTTAGTTGTGTTAGAAATGGTCCCTTTCTATCTTCTTCAATTATATCACTAAAGAAATAAAAGTTTCTCAGTGATTGTAAGTTGTTTACGTAAAAGGCAGTCCAAACGTAGCCGGTATTCTTTTCATATATGTTCTCTTCACATTGTTGAAGCTCAAATTATTGAATTCCCTTTTTTACATTTAAATTATTTCGTTTGCCAGAGCTTCTAGATTTGCCCACATTCACTTTGTTAAACAATAATCATCAAGTTAAATTAAAAAAATTAACAGTAAAAATAACATAATTTTTAAGCTATTCACTTTCTAGACCCTGGCGCCCAACCTGCAGTTGAGTTATCATTTTTAGAACTTCAATAATTACTACACTCGCTGATAATCCCAAGTTCACGGTTCAAACGGCTTTAATCACTTGTTAAATGGAAAAATTGCTCAAGGTAATTTACGTTTCGCCATTTGTCAGTCTAGTATATTAGAATTACTGTAAATATTCAAGCATCAGTATAACGTGAAAATTTAAGGTGAAAAAAATTAGATCATAACTTCTCATATGCCTTGCTTTCGGAATTCTCCACGGCACGATTGCTTTTCGTTTCTTCACTTCTATTACATTGATTAAGTTTTCACACCTAAAAAATGTAAGAATGTCTTCATCCGGCGGAAGTTTCCAGCTTGGCTTGACTCAGACAGATGCAGTTTTTTCGGAGAAACTTGCCCGAGCCTTGTCCGAGCGGTACATACTTAGTGAAGAGGAGGCGTTCAGCTTATTTTTTAGCGTACTAAACAATCTGATAAAAACAGTGACTAGGAAGGTTGCATGTTTATAACTCAGCTTGCGTTCTAGATACAAATATGAAACTGACATCACGGGAAAAAATGGACTTAATTGTTTATTTTCTAAAAAACTATGAAATGATTTGTACATTTTGCAGGAATTTCTACGATCATACTCTTCCCATAGAGCGTGGAAATTGCTGTGTGCGTGACCAGTCGCACGTTAATAGCCTAACAGATTTCAAGCAATTTATATTGCATTAGCTGTACAAATGTATCATAAAATACTTTCAGTGGACTTACGCTACCAGCATTTCCGTTACGACGATGCTTGTTATTTGAAAATCCATTCTCAAACTTAGATGGCGCGGCTAGTCGTGGGGAGGAAAATCTCCACGATTTATGGAAGGTATTATACTCGTATACCAATAGCCATATGTATACTGCCTTTATATGAAATTTTAAAGATGTCAAAAGGAGGTCACCAAATACAAATTTTAAATCCTTTCTTCGCAATGGTGCTTATTTCACACACCTATTTGCAATGTAAGCTCAGTTATGATATATTGAGATCAAGGATAATTTTCTTGCCCCGTTGTACGTGTAATGAGCCTAAAGAGCAACTGATTAAATTTTGAGAATACGCTTACGAGGCCCTTGAGTGACCAGTTTTGAGGTTCTTTAGGAACCAAACAGCTGAAATACATTTATTCTCGATTATATGATTGACAACAGTTGGTGTGAACCGGCAAAAAGTCTACGAAGTAAATTCTTGACTAGGTAGAGAAAGATACTTGATACACTTGTTTGTTTCGAGGCCGCTGCCAGTGTGAAGCACATGCAACGGCAAACGGACACTAGTGAATGTTAGATTTTTCCATTGCCAAGTGTAATAACATTGTCTGAACATTATTGCCATGCATATTTGAATGCCGATATTTCTTTGCGATTGCTCGTACGAATTCAATATAATTAATGAGATAACACGACAAAAAAGTCAACTTAAAGAGACCTAACGGTTATTTTTGGAACTTGAACTGTAACTTGAAATTGAATATCTTATAATAGTTTAACAACAGAATTTAGCGCATTAAACCAAGTTGAAAAACGAAAAAATATGCATGTCTTATGTTGTAATTTAATAAAATATATTTTTTATAACACGTAGAAATAGTTTTTATTAATAGACGTGAGACGAAACTGTAACCACTACAAGGTCATCAGCAGCATCAACTTCCACAATGCCCGACTCGCGAGTGAGCTTGAACATGATTCAAGTTTGATATATTCAGTAACATAGGGTATATTACACGGTATAACTATCAGACATTCGAGTGAAGAGCTATGTAGGAAAGAGATTTTTTTTTCAGGCTCTATTAAGATATCGAACTCTTTCAACAGAACACGAGTGATAGTGGTTCATGGACAGAGCAGAGCTCTGTTTGAGTTTTATAGGATCGTGGAGGCATAGGATTTTATAACATTTTTTATTTTATCCAGTCTTTGCCGGAAGGATTCAAGGAAGACACGAGGGCTGACAGACATAGTTTGTTTATCCATCAGGCTAGTAATTATTATCACTTTAAAAAAAACACTATCTTCATGGCTCGATACGGTAAGGCTTACAGGAATTCGTAACTTTTTGCAAATACATGTTCCAATTCGAAATTGTGAGTAAAGTTTATGGCTTCAATTGATAGCCTAATATCATTTATATATATGACCTGAAAACCTTGAATTAACATAATAAACGCAGGTGTATGCAATCTGTTAGTAATTTTGAAGGCAAATATCGACAGTCTTCTGCACATGCAAACTAAACGCCCAACACACACGCGATAAATACGATTGATTATGCTAAACATATTTTTAATCCGTACTCGTACACGTAACACAAACTTTTTGTGATAAATCATTCAGTATAAGCCACAAAAATATAACATGTAAAGAACAGCCTTGTTTTTAACAACATTTATTCAAGGAAAAAGAACGCATTTGCGCAATGCGGAAGCTTCACTTTCAGGTCGAAACTTGAAACTAAAGTACTGATGTCTGAAGGCGAAGATTGAAACATGTGACAGAAATTCACACGTTTTTAACTCTTTTTCTTCCTACATAGTGCTAATTTTAGTAGAGGAAGTGGTGAATCGCGTGCGGGATTAGTATTTACACAGTTGAATGCAGAATTTATCAATATTTCCTCGAAACCCTCACTATTATATCCAGCTGAATCTTCAATACATATACTCATTCATTGAAATATTTTATAAAAATATTACCTGGAATGAATACAATTTTTACCTTCCAAATTTTATTTCTTAAGAATTGTATAGGCAAGACTAATGACTTCGCTGAAGAAGAAAATTCCATCAGGCACGCACATCAATCTGAAAAAGTTACTCCTCAAATAATTTTTTATGAATTTTGTTCAAAGAAAACTAAACTTACTCGGGATTTCAGCAAGCACTTCTTTAGAGTTTATCAGTAAAAAATTAAAAAATGAGGGACTGTAAAAGCACTTCAAGTGAAAATAATTTTCAAACTTTACACCAGCTTGCACATCCATGTACAATAAATATTGTTAAAATATCAGTTTTTTGTGAATATGGAATTTCTTTTCCGACAAATAACTTAATAAACGATGAGTCTTGTTCTTAGAAATATTAATACTTAGTACAATGACTCTATCACTTTAATACATTTTAACCACTATTTTATGCTGAAATTTTTGCTCTGAATGTCAAAAATAAACTTCAATGAGATAACACATCACATCTTTATCACATTTCCAGCTGAGCTCAACTTCAAAGCAAGGCTATGTTCGAAAACTTCAGATGGTGTAGTATGTTCAATGCGCATCAATAAAAAATGAATTTTTATTGCCTAATCTAATAAAAACGAATCAATTTTTGCTGTAAAACTATCTTCTACCGCCCTACGTTTCACGTGTTCTTATAGCGGGCTGAACGTTAGAAGATGTGATACGATTTCGTGAGCAATAATGAACAGAAATTTGAATTTTGCTTTAAAGGAGTCGTCTAAATCGCCCAGTTAGTTTCCTATTTAAATTACGATAAAATTAAAAATTCTACGTGGTAATTTATGAAATTCATTTTTGAAGCCAGCCTTATTGCATAGCCCTGGATGCAAAAGTGTAAGCCTTCTTTCTCACTTTCAAATGACAATAGCTTCTCAGTCACTTTAATTTCATTACGTAAAAGTAAATTTACCGTAAGTAGCTCTAAACCTCTAAATGATGTCGTTGTATTGAAAAGTACTCATTAGAAAACTTAGATACCAAATATTCTCTAGAACAGCCGTTCTTCTCAGTAATGACCAAAATTCCTCCTCATCAATTCAAACATATAATACGGAGACAAAAATATCGGGCAGGTCGAGATGAACCTTCTCCAGGTACCCTTTAGCTAGCATAGCAATATATGCGCTGCTCCCTACCTGACTTGCTCAAGGCTGGCAAGGTAATGGCTGGGAGATCAATTCGGAAAAAAAATTAAAGTGGAATAAGCACCCTCTTCCCTATCAAGTTTTTCAATAACATGATAATATCTTATAGGTACATGTCCGTGAAAATTTACTTATGTGAGACGTCACGGAGTAATAGTAGGAAAATTTAACTTCGCGATTTTGATTATATTCATTATTTGAATGAGCCATTCTGGTCTCCTCAGTGCGTCATATTATATTTAACGGAGTAGAAAATTTTTCACGGACGTTGCATGAAAAAAAATATACAAAAAAGAACGATTTCAGAAGTTCATATACATTTGGACTAGAAAAGCCATTGTGTAGTCAAAGTTAGGACGGTCAAACGAAAGAAGATAATGAGTTTTCGCATAACTTTAGAAGGCTGCTATAATATATTATGTCTTCGTTGGGCATAGTAAACATTCATTTTTTACTGATGTCGAACATCACTACCGAAACTCGGTTGAAATCAACACATTCGCAGTATTTTAAAATAAATATTATATCAATCTTTACGCACAATTAAAGTTTTTTATCCTCCCTCATATACCTTATTTGTCCGCGTCGATTTAGCCACTGTAGTCTTTACCTCGCGTAGAAGGGCTAAAAAGTGTGGTCTCGCACTCTGGGGCAATACTTTTCAGACAAATTATGTTTTAACACATCGGGAGTGATTTCAAAGACCATAACCCAAATTGAAGTGTTTAGCACTCTCTAGAAATGCGCAATTCCAGGTTACAGGGAGATCGATCTTAACTTGCGTACGTATACTTCACAGAATTTTGTTCCAAAAATCAAAATCTCGTGAGTTTGCAATCAAATATCACCAATACGACAATTGAACAATCATGAAAAATATACATCTGCACTGCATCAGGTCGCAACCTTAGCTAACATCAACTGTTTGATTATCATTCTGGGATGATCTATTTTAAAACTGGGTGAATTTTAATCTCAAAACTTATTATGAGTCTTTGAAGAAATCAAATTCACAGTTTGTCAGTAAATTTACGATATGACTTGGAAACTCATCGGCAAATGCAGACGAAGCCAGCCTACACCACGACCGCACATCCATGGCAAGCTGAACCAGCAGCGCCAGATCACATCTCCACTTAGCGAAAAAATGACAACTACGTTAATGTTATCTCTCAAATAATTCTATGAGAGATTTATTAACACGAGCGATGCATTATTAGAATTATTGCTTAGAAATGTCTCAATGGACAGGTTGGAATATAATTACTTGTGGGCCTGAACATGTTCAGTAACTCTGAGGACATACCATAAAAAAACTTAGGCTCACTATTACAGGGTACATTCGTTTTATTTTTATCAGTGTCACACTTCTATTTCATGGTGTATCTAAAAATAGGATGGTTGTACTTTTCACTCCACAGTATTTTAACACGTTTCCTCCGAAGGGATCCACCGGTGGTCACTGAGGGGATTTTCAAAATGCTGCTGACCGACCAACAGTTTCAAACTCAATTTCCATAAAAAGTTAGTGAAAAGTAAATGAAGGAACAATCTATTTAATGTTATTTTTTCACAATAATCTCGAAAATTACCTTTAATTGAAGTTTAACCCGTCGTAGTTAGCGTGTTAAGGGCTGTTCATGTAGCTCATTTTTTAGTCATTTGAGAAACCCAAATGATTCAGATATTTGAGGGTTTATATATACAAGATATTCTTTTTTGAACGTTAGATTCTATTCGATCATCATTAGCAGGAATTTGAAATCATCAATTTTCTTAATCTTGCCATCGCTGATATTGATGAGTTATTAATTCTGTTACCATTACTTTAATTATTACATTAGAGTGAGACTCTCTAGCCTCAACAAGTGATATTGAAGAAGCGAAAAAAGGAACACTTAGTATGAATAAATAATATTGACGAAAGCGGATATTCTCAAGGTATGCTCCCTGAAGAATACCCTGCGTGTAAAACCAGTAAGTTAAGAAGGAAGAAAGATATAAATAGCGAGTAAAGAAGGCATGATAACTGAACGAAGCAAACTGGGCACAGAAGATGGAAATCCCGAATGTTTATCAAAAGAGGTAACCTAATAGTATTCCCCTAGAACGCTAGTATCCAAAGTATAAGAAAGACAAACCTAACTATTCTAAATCTATTCCCTATTCCATGTCCTCTGAAAAGAATGGATACACTTAGTCTATCGCCACTGATGCATTTTTTGTTTACTTCGAGTTATTTCAAAAATTTAAGCTTACTATTTATTGTGTTCAATATGGAACCATAGCTTTCAGTGGGAGATAGGAGATGAGCAAAAAGTACAACAGCACGAAGTGATCGGAAGAAGGACGAATTTGAAGAAAAACATTCTACAATATCGTTGATGTACTTGAAAAACAGAGTAGGTCCCAAAGCCCATCCTTGTGGAACGCCTTGGCGAATATCAAGAAGTAGCAAGTGGGAGTTACCAATTAAAACAAGTTGTTTACGATTCGAGGTATTTTGATTAATCATTTTAACGAGCCGAAAGAAATGCCAACTATCTAGATGTTTAGAGGTTTTGAGTTTTATTGATCGTGAGTAAAATAAGAGTAGGAGTAACTAGGTGGTCCTATAAAAGTTTAATATGTACACGAGACCTAATTAAATATGACCCCACTATTTGGACGATTTAAACACTGCATGAGCTTATGATTCAGCGGCCAGTAGTAAATTCTAAATAACGTTCGAGGTCTTTGAGACGGAAAGTAATAATTTACAAAAGACGTTCTCGTAAGAAGTGAGAATATGTGTAAAATTGAATGATGAGGCAGTTGGAACCCCCACAATTTGGTTTTAATCTATATGGCCTGAATGGAAACTTGAAAGGTGAAATTTTTAGCGCTGCATACAAATTTTTCTTATCATAGTACATAATTTATTCAAAATATTTCATCAAAAGTTTGAAAATATGTAAGCTAACAAGAATTGAGTTCCAAATAGTTTTTACAAAAAAACTAGAATACTCATTCTGGAATGAAAAATGGATGCTGAAAGAGTCTGACGTTCTTTCGAAGGGATTATCTTAGCAATGAAGAAGGCGGGCGTCGCTGGAGAGGAATGTTCCGTGGCAAGATTGATTTATTTAGCCTTTGATAAGACTTGGGGACGCCGAGAGGCAGCACGGACTCAGAAACAGCGGCGTGGCGAGCATACCAAGCGCATGCCAGCCAGCACACTAAACTCGTCCCGAGCTGCGGCCGCCGTGACGACCCACACACACAACTCCTCTTCTGCACTCCGACGAGCGTCACGTGCGGCCGGACACAACTTCAACGCGCTAGCGTGGAGGCTTGAAGTTTTCCTTCAATAATGCCAATAAATAATGCAGTACTTGATTTTTCACATATTTCACGAGAAAACTATTGCAAATTGATGCTAAGTTTTTAAGAGCACATCAGAGGAAGATATTTCCAATCTGGAACTTTTCCGAAGATTTGTGTACGTTAATTTTAGAACTACCTAAAATGAAACTTTCAGAACAGTTACTTTATACAAATACCAGCTATCATACCTGTCATTGTGTACTTTTTACATTGTAATGTAATATCTGAGTTTCTGCATGGAGTGCACGAGCAAAATGAGATTCAACGTCCCTCCTGAAGCAAGAGTTTCGTTTCCGTAAAACGCCTGAACTGACCGAGGTGACGGACGATACCTAGCGAGGTGAGAACGAGCCTAACGCATGCAAAGCACAATTTTGCAGTCTTTCATTTCAAAGAACTAAGTTTTTTGAAAGTTTGATTTATAAAGAATGTCGTATGTTGCCGACACGTGATAGAAAAATTATACCACACATCTCGAAGTACGACAGGAAGTGAGTGGGAGAGTGAAATGTGTCCTTGAGTAGATTCTTAGCATAATACATTATTGCTAACGATATACATTTTCCGAAGAATATAAATTCAGCACAAATTGGACACATAATTCCTGTTAAAAAGAGCATTGCTTTGCATTTGGACTTTATGGGACATTCTTTTTTTCAATAGAAAATAGTAAAAACATGCAAAACCTTACGTGACAATTATGAAAACGCATGACTATAAACGAATAGACGCAAGGTTTTTGATAACACACTGAATATTTTAAATTCACAGTTTCCTCCCATTGATGTGTGTCAGATCAAATAATTTCTCAAACGTACTGCTCAAATTAATTCAATGTGTTCGAACCTTAGCAAAGCTATAGTTACAGTAATAAGTCCACTCTGCTCTTATTTCTAATTCACCAATCGACAGGAATCTGCTCCAGGTAGGAAGGTCTCGTTTTAGTTAGAAAACTGTTCACTGCCGCGCTCATGGTGATTTTAACTCAATTTTTTATCAGTGTACTCACAGTGCCATATGATCCGAGCTTGCACCTGACTGAAAAACACTCACCTGAAAATAAAAATTAAAGGATTAAACATATATGAAGATGACAGTCCTCATTATTAGTTGCGTTCTCCGGCTGTGCGAGAGTGAAATTGAGCATGGTAATTTTTCTACGAAGGATGAAATACAACCATTTTATTTAGCAACCAATATCATTCGATATACTATTGAAAAACATTATTCTATTCAAATAATATGAAAACGATATGAAATTTAGATATGACGATATGACATTTAGCAACGATTAGCAACCAATATCATTCGATATACTGTTGAAAAACATTATTATATTCAAATAATATGAAAATGATATGACATTTCCGGTAAGACAGCCTACTGAGAGGCATAGAAAAACAAAATGATATAGCTACAAAAATAATCTTCTGACAACATTGCAGAGCGCCCAAAAGCATCTAACACTTTCAGATTTGATGTGAGTATGAAATGAATCCAACTATTTTACAAAAATATGAACGACTCACCTAATGTTAAATTACCTTTAAGTACCGAGGTTTTAATACATTATCGTAGCACACTAGAGTTATCTTAATTCATATAACAAAATTTTATATAGCTATTCCAATCTCAACCACAGTTGACCTATCCTACATCTCAGTTGAGAAATGTAACTAAAGTTATTGAAAAACTGATTGTTGAAACACATCATAAGTCTGAGAATCAGTGAAAGGATTTCAGTGAGTTGAAGGTTGATTTGACCATACCTCCAATCATTTGTTATCAATTTAAGACTAAGTAAATGTCATTGACAGATATGGCAGTACACTTGAACACTTGGCGGAGGCCAGTTGCAAAAAGTGCACGTGTATCTCGTCTTCATTTTTACTGAACTATACACCCTCAATAGAGCAAACACGTTTCACTTGTTAAAATTAATCACAATTATACATTGAACTCTTCGGTTCTCGACAGTAACGTGCAATGAGGTAAATCTTCCTCTTTTCATAGATCGCTATGTGAAGTCGAAAATAAAAGTTAATTTAGCTGAATAGGGACAATTTTTTTAGACCAGATAATGAAAATTATTACAGATAAATATTTATGTTTTGCTTCTTGCAAATCCTAATTATAAATAAAAGAGCAAATAAAGTCGCTTTTAAATTCAACATTCTTATTATGACAGTCTAATACTAAAAGAAGAACGTTTCGACCTGTTAGGTCATTTTCAACTTCTGTCGGTAGAAAATCACAAAATCCAGTAAAATTTCAAGTAAAATTTTAGACAATGAGAAAAAAATAACATCATACTAAAAACCAACAAATACAACCTAAACTACTTATTTTTAAATCATTACAGTTCATGAATGAAAAAATCCACCAATTTCGGTTTATTCGCGGCAAGATTTCACACACTCAAGATTTTTTAGTAACGTAATTTGCTTCTCATTTCGTTTTTTATACTGTCTTTCACTGAAATGAAGCCTCATACAGCCCCCTCTCGATTGTAAAAAATTCCAAGGAAAAGAGCCAGAAATAATATTAATATATGATAATGTATTAAAAGGAGAAAAGCATCATTATTCTTCAACATATTTCCATTTTCAGAAATAATGAAATTTGAAGTTATTTTCTCGGAATTTTATCTTGAAATTTTATGTTTCTCAACGAACTTCTGGAAGAGCTGGAGAACAATAATAATGGAACCGACAAGTAGCGAAGTTGAACGAGCTAAGCAGAAACCCCTAGCACAGCGTTCCAGTTTCTCTTCAGCTGAAGACGAAATAGTTTGTTGGCACAGTACGCTTTCTCCAAAACGACTTCTGTGAATAACATAACGGTAGTATACGAAAATTTTCAGAGATTGCAAATGATGGAACCTTGAAGTGGCAGCTGTACATGATGCTTTCGTGCTACAACATTTGGTTTGATTAAGGTTCTTATCATTCACTGATTTGCTAGTTGTAGGTTCAAGCTACTGCACGTCTCTAGCTTCATCCCCCCTCCTTTATTAGAAACTTACTAGAAGCATTTTGAACGGGAAGGATACCTGTACTGTATTTTCAAAACTTTGAAAATATAAATCCGAAGGATTACATTTGTACTACGCAGTATTTACCTCAGTGCAGTCAAAACTAAAATTCTCTCAACTAATGCTTAATTTTTCACAAAAATTATTTAATTTCATGTTGGAAGTTATTCAATAATTTTATAACCATAGTATTAAATGAAATTTGATCTTTCCACTTCGTATGGTTCCTTTGGTATGCCTTTATTACCGATAGTTTTATTTCAGTCACAGAAAACGCCAAAATACATGCACTTCCATTGCAACATAGACAGGAGGCACCTTTTTAATGTCAGACTTCCAATGTATTTTTTTTCTAAAGGGCGTTATTATTACCGTAGTGGATTAACTTTCCTTCTACTTTAAGAGGCTGAACTGTAAAAAATAGAAAAATTTTCAAGATGCTCCGCTCTGGAAACCTACGCTCTTTAGCTCCTTGGCCACGAGCAAATCGCTCAGCATCTCCGAATGATCGAATAGAGCACGGAAACATCTTATCTTATAGTTTGCAAATCTGAAAAAATCAGAAAACTGCTTTTTTTGTAGAGCATAAATCACAGAACTATAAAGCAGAAATCAGTAATTCAGAAATGCGCATCATTTTGATATTGTACTGAACAAACATATTCTACAAAGAATCAGGTAGAGTTTAAGGTTTGAGTTCGTGGGCCGTGAAAACATTCTGCAAGCTGTTGCATTACCTTTACGTCCGTTCCCATCTAATTCTAAATCTACGATGTATATCACGAAATTTTATGAGCAGCTTAGGATTAAATTTCAGAGCAAGATATTGTGCAATAAGTACATTACCATTCAAAAGTAAATTTCGATCATACTCAAATTAGGCACATTTATATGCTATCAATTTTCTACCGAATCGTAAATCTGGTTTACCTCTGAACAATAGAGATTGAGTAAGCTGGAATGTGTATTGCATAAAATATACATATGCTCGGTTTTTAAAGCCCAAGACAAAATCAAATGGAAAGGTTAGAGCACGAACTGAATCAACTATAACTGAAATTAATCCGCCTGTGCCTTGTAGTTATTTCGTTGAATTCCTACCCTTACTTCAGCAATCCCCAACTCTGAACGATCATTGCTTGCACCCTCTGCTTTTCCTGTTGAGAGGTAAGCTTACAATGGTAAAAGAAGCCAACTAACTTCTTAAAAATCGAAACTAAACCGGCATTTCTTGACCCATGGAAGACTACACAAAGTTATGGAAGATTACATGGAGTAGTGGCCATACTTCTTCACATTGTTGAGTGCGCTGTATGCTCACTTTGATTGGAGATACACTCCCTAGCGATCGCACGTCGCCAGAACTCCAGATACACTCCAATTCAACCCAGTTTGGCACTTTGTAGATGAGGATTAACACTAAATCCGTCATTCTCTGTCGAGTACAGTACGATGCACAGAAACAGTCAGAAATCATAGTTGATTCGGTAAAATATTTCGACCAAGTGGGACAAAACTAACAGAATCACTTTTGTCTCGAAGTAACGAACTATCCAGTCTCCAGAGAGCAGGCTTCAATTCAACTTAAGAGTCATATACTTTAGTCAGTCAAAATATATTCGTAACGTACTTGGATTTTTTGTCAATAAGTAAATTTCTATGCATCATTGAAAGTTTAATCTCTACAGTAGAAAGACGAGATCAATACGCAGGCAATAGAAATTAAACATTTAATCACAATCGTACAGTTAAAAACGATGTTATGAGGGAGACAAAAATATTTTCATAAGATAACTAGAAATTTTAGAAGTATTAAAATTTAACAGCATCAATTTGTTTAAACTATACAGATCAGCTTTCTCTCGGACAGGATACGCTACAACCGTGGAACTGTAACTTCTCCAGAAAATCAGTAGCTTCTGCCGAATCGAAATCGCAAAGCCTATCATAACGCTGAAAGCTAAAGAAAAAACCTTTTGTGTAATAAATATAATTATTGAATATCGCAAAAAATAACAAATAGCAACCTAAGGTAACTCGTAGAGAATTTTCAGATTGAACAAATTCAGTAGGTGTAAACTCAACTAAAAAAAAATAATCGACAATATTCTATATAGAAAAGAACTTAAAGTCGCTTCGGTAAGAAAGTTTCAATTTTGATCGAAAACGAGTTGCGGCTTGATTATAAAGCGCTAATGCTCTTGTGCTGCGATAAAATAACTATTTCAAATTTTTATGATCAGATGACACCTTCATTGACGTTTTGGTTACCATTACGATAAGACTTTTCAACGACGGTCGAATATTTCCATGCAACAAAAATACACCTTTCCCGTCGAAACACGTAGTAGCGGGAGCATCATGTTTTAGGGTTGCTGTTCGTTTGCATGCCCAATGGGACTTTGTGCGGTAAAAGAAACGATGAATTCGATCAATCCTTTTGTGATTTTATCTGAACACCTCCTCATTAGTGTTCAGATCCTAAGGTTGAAAAGGACAGGACGGTGTTTCAGTTAGATAACGACCCAAAGAACACATCATAATACACTTAAAAAGCTTCGCAACAAGAAAACTAGTATTTTAGACAACTATTCCTAATCTCCGCATCTAAATTAAATTGAAAAGTCGGAGTTGCTGAAAGACGGTGTTTCATAATGTATTTCATAACGAAAATAGAAGTTTTTGTTTGCTACGAATACTGTTTTTGCCCAGTGTATTTACTAATGAATGTAGGAAACAGTGACGTTCTAGAATGACCAACATGCCCCAATATAACACACATAAGCCAGTTTACACTCAACTCACAAACCATCCCCCAGAGGCCCAGCCAACCATATACAATGAAGGAATTTAAATCGCACACAGCATTTCATTTCAACTCCAAGCACTATACACTACACAGTGCACTAAGTACAGAAATAAAAGCGCCAGTCAATGCATCCACATCTCCAGGCCTGTTCATAAAAATTGGAACGTTACAGTCATAGTCGAAGATTTCGCGGCATATATGTGATGAATTGAAGGAACAAATTTAAGTTAGCTGCAATGAACCACTGATTTCCCATTAGAAATGGCTCCATAAATCCAAGGAGATATGCAATGTTACATTTTCTGTCAAATGATTGCATAAAAATTCAGTTGTGTGTAGCTGTTTCTTTTAGCCTGGCATTCGAGTGCGCCATTAGATGAGACGGTTTAAATTAAGAAAATATTGCATTCACGTATTTTCTAGCAATATCATTAGTTAAGGTCTTCATATTTTCACTGGAGCAGACGTGTTAAGAAGGCAGTGCTTCGTCGCATTTTTTCCTCCTCATGTTGACCCTAAACGAAACAAATTCGTCAAAATCGTCACAAAAGTTTAGCCCAATTCAACAAATCAACGGAAAAGTGCTCAAAATTGGACTCTATCACTGAAACCTATACCCACGCCACATCCCCGATTTTTCTAGCGCTATGTCGCTCAACCTACCATTTTCTCCTTTGATACGCTAGCAAATCAGAAAGTACACTATAAACAAGCTCAATAAGTGTTCATTAGGACTCTGCACATCGTTACACATTACCTGCGTCATCTATGTTCACACACACACATAATGTTTATCACAGCAGTTCTGACGAAAATTTTTGGGAGCAAGTAATTCACCTTCATTGAATTCATTTAGAGATGGCGCCAGTGTTATAACCTGAAATTAGATGTCATAGTTCAGTGCTTGATAAATCTCTAGAAACAAATCAAAAATGGCTACATTTTCTGAAGCTGTTCTACTTTAATGCTTTTGAGGACATGAAAGCAAAGATTAAGTCCTTCTTAGATGTATTTCAAACCAATTATACAATATTCGCAAGCTTAACAATTTAATTTATGTAAATTAATACACAGAATGCGGACAAAACTTGAGAAACCTATTTGAAAATCTTGAACAAAAATATTTATCAACAAGTAGTAACACTTTTAATCAACAAAACTTCACGGATCTTATCGTTCATACTTGAAACTAGCTTCTACAGGTATTCCTGGAAAACTTTGGTCCATGATTGATTTTTTAAGGTCATAATCTAAATCAAATTACTTTCCATTCTCATGAGCCTTTCCTATACAAGATATCCCTACACTCTCGATGACATTCAAGTCAAGAAACTTGGCTGGCTACGGACGGTAATACTGAGATATCTTTACCCTCGAAGAACTTCATTAAGACTAGAGCATTGTGAATGGGCGCATTATCTTGCTGGAATGTCCAATTATCACCACATAATCTTCTCAATTCATCGTTTAGCGATGCGTCTTTCAAAATCCTGCTACATTCGTTAGTCCTTCCACAATCTGTAATGCCATGGTCCCAGATCCAGCTATTACCCCTTGTACCATTATGCCTCTGCCACACTTGTTCGGGTGGATAATGTCTCTAGACCAACTTCTTTGTCATGCCAATAGTAGCGTAGACCATCTGATCCGTCTAAATTAAATTTTTCTTCATATAAGAACACAACACTATTCCTTTGGCCCTCCCATGTCTGGTGCTTTTTAGCAAATTCGAGCCTCCGCTCCTTGTGCCTTTGAAGTAGCTTTGGCTTTTTTTTCTTTTATTATTGCCAAATTTATTGTTATTTAAAAATCTGTGAATTGTCGAAGAAAAATGTCTATAGGTTTCATCCTTCAATTTTATACCGGATATCGCTCTATTCGATTTCAAACTTCGAATAATCCTTCTACACATAGCTATTCTCCTCTTCCTGATTTTTTGTTCAAGAAGTCATTTGGATTTTCCAAACATGAATGCGGCACCTTTGAAGATTTTCGAACTTATTCGCAATGTTTCTAATTGAAAACTTTTGGTGTATAAAGTTATAATTTCCCACACTCAATTTCAGTTACTTTTTAACAATTCTCCATTTTGAAAAATTAGTTTTTAAATTTTTCTTTTATTTCTCCTACGACTCTGAAAGGTGACGAAAATATTTAGTCTTAATTTGTAATAATTTTTTTACTTTTCAGTAATGTTTCTAAAAATTTGTCATGCTGAATTAAGGGAAATCAGATAAAATAAATAACATTCAGTTTAAATTGGTTTCAAACTCAAATGATTCCAGGATTAACAGAGAACATAATTCAAAATACTGGGATTTAATATCCCCTGTGATTGTCTAAAGCTTGGTGCACTCCGTTACATGGGAAACCAACGAAGGATAGAAGGTAACTTAATTTCGCCCCTCCGATTCATCACTGATGGCATGAAATCTTTGATCACGACTGTGACATCACGATTTTTCATGAGCCTTGTAAAGAAATATACATAAGGGGAATTAATAAATCTCGCCAGAACACCGCTGTCATCAGCAAGCCTATCACTGCGGTGGATCAAGACACCGGTCACCATTTCGACTGAGTCATCAATGAACCAGCGACACGTGAACTGGACATAAGTAGGGCAAAATAAGCAACCAGTGTGATCACCTTCCGGACAATATAGCGAGCTCTAAAGCACCGAAGAAGCAGGTGCCAAACGAAAATGTTCGAGCTAGTTTTGTACTAGAAGTACACACAGCAGTTCAGGCGATAGTTTCCTACACTCTAGTCATAAACGTGGCAGTAATTGTTGTAAAAGAACAACTTTTTTGACTGTGAATTCTTGGTAGTTACGAATGTAGCAGTCACTAGTGTAAGGAAGCTGATATGGCAGGCACCAGGGAGGCGTGCTGGTTCCAGCTGGCCAAATTTTTCACAGGTTCAGCACAGTCATGCGAGTCTCATCAGTCGGCTGCTCTAGGTCTCCGTCGCTCTGCGGTAAGGTTGCAGGGTGTGTTCATGATGATCGGTGAGGTAATGTTTCGGATGGTGAGCATTTTAGGTGCCGTGAGGTTACGAGCATAGTGAGGTCGTGGGGTTTAGTGTGATGGATGCGAAGCGAGTTTAAATTGTTGAAGAAACTGAATGCAAATGTTACGAAGAGCACAGAGATTTCAGATGTTGAGATTTCTAAGTGTTACAAGAACAGGGTGCTGTCGAGCTCTGGATTTTCTAAGGATAGGGATGTAGTGAGCTCACAGGAGATTCTGTGTTGGTATCCAGTCGTTCTGCGCTGGTTCATGGTATAGTATGATGTCTGTAGTGTGTGTAGCCGAGCAATCAATAATGAATCATATTGAGCGTATTACTGATATGGTGGGAGATGATGGTGCTATAGCCACGTGATGCTGATTTTACAGTTACTGAATATCGTTAGTCATCAAATGGTAATTAATTTCTTACGGCAACTGATAGCGACGTGATAGTGAGGACCGAGTCTGCAGTTGGTTAAGCCGTGGAGGGACCGAGACTGATTTCTTTTGACCACAGTGAATGAAACGTAGGCCATAATATTCTTTATGTTGTAGAGCACGGAGATGAGTTGCGTTCTTTGTGCTCGAAAAATTTATTAGCGGAAGATTTTCCATGTGACATCGTACTATGAGCCACAAAAGAAGAGGAAAAGCGTCTAGAAATGCGCAGCATTGGAAATTGAACGTTTCATTTTTGGATGTTGATATCAAACTTCTGGGCAATGACAATAATGAGCAACTGACTCAAAAAATCTTAGTTTGTAAGAAAAAGTTACGAAATCGACATGAAAGAAAGTGGCTCTGTAATGGCGGAATTAGAGCCTCGGCGGTCCCTCCCAGATCAGAACTTCTGCGGTGACGTTAAAGATTTTCGGAGAGGGAGTGTGTGGTTCACACCAGGACTGAGGCTATAATTTCAGGGTCAAAGTTCTCCTTTTGAGGCAGAGCGATGGCATGAATAAATTCACGGTGATTCTGCCAATTGATAACGCTACCGAAGATGTAGCGCAAAAGGTGCGCTCCTTCCGCGGAATCTTATTTGAAAACGTGAATTTCATCAGGTATTTTTTTAAACGATACTCGATTTATTCAGGTTCAGTATCAAATTAAATAAAAAAAACATGAACTGTTCTGAGTTATAATCTTGAAACAAAGACGCGAAGTGAAGAACTTTTTTACTTCGTTGTTTACCTGTCTATGTTTCTAAAGAGCAGTGAAAGAAATTCATCTTAAAAATAATATCAAAGATTTTCACAATAGGCTGAATGAGAAAATTGTAAATGCTCTCATTCGATCCAATTTACTCAGTATTTACGCTGGAAAACCTGAATAATATATTTTTAAAATTATTCCGTTGTTCAAATTGACATCCTGAAAATGTCTCTTAGTAATGGAATAGCTGTACGCTATCTTATGTGGTACATAAGATAGCGTACATAAGCGATATCCGGTATAAAATTGAAGGATAAAACCTATAGACATTTTTCTTCGACAATTCACAATTTTATGTGATAAAACCATCGAATCGGCCCAAAAACATCTACGCACTGAAACCTGATATTTGAAGAGGAAAATGACTAACTAACACTCTAAATTTGACCAATTGGCATTGCAGTTGCAAAGTCACGTGAGTAAACTTCAATAAATTTTTCTAACAAACTGAGCGCACGAATGTGTCGCTTTGCGATAATGATACCATAATTTGACAGTACAAGAAGTTCTGTTTACGTCATTTAGCAGAGGTACGCTCTCATTTTAAATAAAAAAGGATCTAAGATTTTAAAATGTTTAGTGAAACGAAAACTGAAACTAAAATTTTAAATTTTTCATTAGGTATTGAAATGACACAATTCCTCGGTTAACAGAAAAAAGGTGTTTTATTGGGAAAAAATCGTAAGACAGCGTTTTCAGATGTAAAACTCTAGTTCAAGTCTGTTGGCTACGACAGGTAGGACACGCGTCTGAAGATGCAACATCCAATCTACACAACACGGTGTACATAAATAACACTCATTTGCCTTCTAGTAACTAAACTGGGATATCATAGATGTAATTAATTATACCAAATATTTTTTCCTGCTTCTATATAATCGGAAGTATATTCTGGAAATTCATAGACGCAGCAAAAGAATGCAATTATGAGACGATGAAGTTTGCGTTATTGCACTGTACAAAATGCAGTAAATGTAAATTTTGTCAAACTCAGTGTTCATCTTCGGAGCACCTATATTTATTTGGATGGACGTGTTTATTGATCACTGAACGAGCGCACACAAACGATGCCATTTGCGCGAACGTCATAAATGGATTTTTAAAAGTAATGAGAATCTGATGTTTAAATTATATTTAAAAAATTAATTCCATACGATATTCTGTGCTGAATTACTTCGCATGCGATTATCAAATCAGAAAATCCTTATTATTTAAAATTAACATTAAAATTCATTGCAGTGTTGGGCCATTTTTGAATAACAGAATTGATAGGATTCCTCAATGAGTGGAGTTGCTCAGTAACACCGAGTACAGCTCACGGTCGTGAATCTTTTGAATTCGATGTTAAAGGTAAGTGGGGCCTGCTCTCACAGATGGAGTAACAATTTTGGTCTGTATTTCAGTCAAACAGGCAGCCCAATAAACCAATGAAAATTATATCACTGATGGCGTACAGAATAAATTCGCCTAGTTTGTGCGTTGTGTACTGTACGCGCCCAAGACACCGCTGCGCTCCACCCGCCATGTAACTGCAGCGAGGCTGCGGGCGCTCAGCAGTAACTCTTTTGGTCTCTTATGATAATTAGATTTACATCGTCGTACACCATTGTTCTTCCCCGATATTATCAGTTTATTTTAAGACTCATGAACGATTTGCATAAGAAGCTTGATATTAAACTGAGAGAACCTCGGGATACGATGTAAATACTGCGGGTGTCCCTTGACAACATATCCTCTAGCGGAACATTATCTCGGCGCAACAAATCCTTCCAATGAGGCTTGAACATTAGTCGCTTGTAACAATCAACCAAATAAATGCATTCGTAAATAAAAAGTCGTCAGTGTTGCATTATTGCAAAAAGCGTTGCCAATTTCAAGTAAAAGAATGGCTTGCCTAGCGGAGGTCAAGGCTGAACAAGCTCAGACTTTTAAGTGTTTTTTAATTTCCATACAATGGAGAATCTACGAGATGTGCACTGTATCTGCAAATGAGAAAACCTTGAAGCTGGCTTTTTTCTACGTATGGAAGATTATTAGAAGAATGAAAATCATTTCAATTCATCCTGAATTTTCATGCCTATTTATATTTTCAATCATTATATTTATAACTTACTATCAAAGACTCCCAAGTACCAGTATTATTTTTTTGCATATTGAATATTCACTAGGTATATTCAACCTCATTGGCCTTACTCGTGGTAGACCAAGAATGTTCAGTGCATTCAGAGTGATTTTGTGACACTGAAAAGAACGATTTTGTCAGTTTCGACTACCAGGCAATTGTTAGTAATGACGGTAATATATGTGAAACTAAAGTGCAAGTCCCCCGTACATGTATGTTGATGATACTAAAAATCTAAAAGCAAAGATTTACGATTTAAGCAAAGCATACATCTGTTTAGGTATATTAATAATAGTATAGAGATAATAGGTATCATAACAGTGAGCTGCTTCCCATATTTGTAAATGGTGTTTGTGTAGACGTTGAGAAAGAATGAACCTGACAACTAAATGTCCCCCAATACGCCTCCAAAGTTAATTTTGTCTCTGTTCATTCCAGATGTTTATTGATGATCTATTTACTGGTTGATAAGCTAAGTGATTTTTTGCAAGCGAAGAGAATTCTCTGACGTGAGAGATATGCGGGAAAAAAGCATGCACTGTTGCAACTGAGTTCTCGGACGCTCAGTGTTCCTGGGTGAATAAAAATGAACTCACCGCGCTCACAGAGAATGAAAAAGAAAAAATGATGCTCCTCACACCCGCAGGTCTACCTATTCTTTAAACAATAAAGCTATTAAAATGGGGATGTTATAAAATGGCTAACTGGACTTAGGTTTGTAAGAATGCATGGCGACTATACACTCTCATTTAGCCAGAACATATGCCACGTTTATACATGAGATGATGTATGTAAGAGGAAGAGCAAGGATGATGGAATGATTTAAGCTATGAAGGGCACTTTTACTGTTTACTCATCGTATTTACCACAATATTATTTCTCTCTCTCTTTATATGTTCTGTATCCTTATGTTGCGATACGGTGATGAGGGTGGGTTTAGGACCCCCCTGCCCATACGCTGAGGGAATTGCAACCCCCACACATGTTATAGTATTATCCTTTATGCTTGCGTACACCTGCATACCAGACGTGGAGAATAAAAGGATTGAAGATTTACATGAATTTATTTTTGGGTAACACGTGGAGATAAATCACACAAGGCATTGAAACGAAATGATTTGAAAGGGCACAACTGCATTAATGAAAGGCACACACATTTCTACCGTTATAGAACTCCAAACATGACACGATATAAATATGATGCTTACCGAAAATTCGAGTTACACATACTCCTTCGCTGACAACGATTTACGCGTACACAAAACAGCCGGCTCCACAGTAACACAAATCATAATATTTGCGAGAATAACACATCACGATTCAACCTGGAATTGTGACACGGTGTCGAATCATACAACGGGAAGTCGATTCTCGACTCAATAAACACAGGAAATCGATTGCCTATAAATTAGATGATTCTTCACGATACTTTGAAAAACACTTTTCTGTGTGCTGATCTACATCCGAAATTGAACTTCAATCACCACCTAAAAGAGCTCTCACAACTATAAACACTCGCCAAGTGCTAACACTTTTCTGTGTGTAACTCTCCATTCTCAATTTGCACTTAAGAGCTCTCGTTTTCCGAATTCTCCCTGCCGACAACTATACACTTTCCCCTCTGCTGTGACGTGCGGCTGCAGCTGACCTAATTCCATTCCATGGATGCTGGATTCCTCTTCAATTCTGAAGCCTATACGCGGACTAAGTCGTCTCTTCTCGTTCGGCGATGCTGCGGCCGGCCGGCCTGGCTGTGCTTGCGCTCAGGTTGAGAAATGCGACGCCACGCCTGCCCGCCACTGCAGAGCTCTCAGCGCCCGACATTACTGCTGGCTTGAAGATAAACGTGGACAATTGTCTTGCTGGAGAAGGCGGAGTTGTTGCGAATTCGGAGTTGATATAGGAGCAAATGGAATGCTTTCTGTAGAATTGTTGACACCTTGACGCTTGTCGATTAATACCGCGCAGCTGAGGTGCTTCGAGCGACTCCGGGTGCACGTTAGTACTTTGAAGTTTGCTGATACACTGGACGCCTCCTCTCGAAACTTCGATGGTTAACTTTCACTTTGGATGTTGGATTTTAGCTACTCATGTCGAAAGTTTGCAGTCAACACCGGACTTGGTATTATGCCGGGTAATACCGGCATCTGCCGGTATTCCGGCTGCAAAACACCTCCTTGATTGTGCGTCTCTCTCGTAGCGTCACCGAGCCGAAAATCCCCCCCGAGTCTCCATCTACCCTCCTTATATATGCGCGTCTCGGATCCTTCTCGAATGTTCACGAATATTCGCAGTTACAATGACAGCATTTTACAGCTGATTGAAGGAATTCTTCCTTGTCCTGACGTCTCGAAATTTCATTGGCTAGGTGCCCGCTTTCTTGTGCCACACCTTCTCGCGTGATCGCTTGGCTAGCGTTCATTGGTGTAGATGTTGCGGCTTTTGTTTAAGGCCAACCCTCGTATCGCGCCTTCGTGCGAGGCCTGTTCCCATGCCCAAGCGACGGCCGGCTTAACGGCTTATACATTCCAACGTCTATCGCAGTTTTTCGCGCTTTTACCTATAACTGGCCCCGCAACACATCGTATTGTATAAGATATAAAATATTTCACTACTAGTGTATTGTTTCACACTGCAGGTTTTTGACTTTTCCTAAAGTGAAGCATTTTCCCAAAATCTTAATAATTCCCAAAAATCTTAATATGAGAGTAGTATCTCTGGACAATACAGTTAGAGTCGTGTGTACAATATGGAAAGTGAAATGTTTCATTCTTTCATTTGAGAGTAATTTGAAGTCGTTGGGTGCATTCTTTCAAAAGTTAAAACCGGGTCAACTTAAGTTTTTTACTGAGCGGAGTCGGAAAGGCTTTTGATGAATTTCTGTAGTTCCCAGAAAACAGTTAGAGTCGTGTGTACAATATGGAAAGTGAAATGTTTCATTCTTTCATTTGAGAGTAATTTGAAGTCGTTGGGTGCATTCTTTCAAAAGTTAAAACCGGGTCAACTTAAGTTTTTACTGAGCGGAGTCGGAAAGGCTTTTTGATGAATTTCTGTAGTTCCCAGAAAACAGTTAGAGTCGTATTTCTGGACAATACCCTCTTCGCCCCAGAAAAATTTGAGCCAACTTGCAAAGTGGGTTCAAATTTTCACCCGTTAATTTTTAATTATGACCTTTACATACCCCTTACGTTAGAAATTTAGACAATATTCCCCCCTTTATTGAATTCCTTCGCTTTTCCCGACATCAAAATATCCTTACATATCACCTCATCATTTACCTTCTTGTAACACGCCAATGTTGACACATTTATGAAAAATTCATTAATGCCTGACACACACAAAATAATTGAAACGCATCTCTTACACATTATTGTAGTACGCAAATAGCAAAGAACACAGTAAAGATACCGCACATATCCAACAACTTGAACGCATAAATAAAACACACACGACATATTATTCTCGACTTACTCTCGGCAAATTCATCAACATAGATAAACATATCAATTAGAGAACGAAAAATCGGCGAATTTGTTACAAGCAGAGACATCCTTTCAGCTTTCTCGGTTGCAATTCACCTAAAAACACAATCTCAAAGTGGAGGTGATTTTCCAACCTCAAGTTTTCTTCCTCATTATCACTTCATCCTGTGTCGCAAAATTTGCCGTTTTCTCCTGGACAAAACTTGCTGTTGCTCCTCCAATGTGCGTCTAGCTACAGCTTGTTGTTGCTCTCCTGACGTGCTACTGCTCTTCGGCTTGCTACTGACCCTGGGCTTGCTACTGATCCTGGGCTTGCTACTGATCCTAACCTTGCTACTGATCCTGGGCTTGCTACTGATCCTGGGCTTGCTACTGATCCTAACCTTGCTACTGATCCTGGGCTTGCTACTGATCCTGGGGAGGGCCCCCTGCTGAGAATCGAGGTATTCTGAAGCTTTTCCATTAAAAAATTCATCCTTGGCGTCACGTGAACTCGTGGAAAATTCCGTAGATCCTCGTTGCGTTACTTCGCTGACAAAACCTGTAGATTACTGCGTCAATACGCGTAGGACTCCCACGTTGGAGCTCATAAGCTCTTTCATAAAATTGTAGAAAATGAAGCACATTTATTTGCGAAGACCTTCAGGTTTTGGTTCTCGGTCTGCTCGTCGACTAGCATGACATTAACCCCTGATGTTCGCGTTAAATTGCCAATGATCTCCTTCCGTAAATATACGCGTTTGATTGTCTAACATGGTTACTTGGTAATCGAGAGACAACGCATTACATGGTCGATCAACGTAAGAATTGTTCCTCGGTTTTCTTCAAAATCTGCCTTGAGTGAGGCGGACGTGAGCTACACGAAGAATTCCTACATACAAACATAAAATAGTTACTTTCCGGTATCCTCAACCAACTCTCGACAAAAGCCGAAATTCGTTCGACGGTGTCACTAATTGGTCAAATCACCTCACAAGACTATATGAACATTATTACACATGATGTACGAACTCGCAGGAGATTTACCTTGTAGGCCGAAATCCTGAATACGCACCAATAAAAAAAAACACATATTCATTGGGTATTGTCAAGGCGTCTAACTTTACATTATACTCTGCCGCGAAGGCTTTTCTAACGATCAGACATTATGCCAACACCGACACACAAGAGAAAAATTACACATGAATTGGGTACTATCAGCTCATCGGACTTTACGTTATACTCGGCCGCGAAGGCTTTTCTAGCGATCCGACATTCTAACAATACCGACATACAAAGAAATGCAAAAATAGACAAAATGTAGTGTTACCAACCCGTCAAACTTTACATCTTACTACGCCGAAAGGCTCTACAGACGATTTGACATTGTGATAACACTGACACAAAAATGCAAAAATAGATACGACACAAAATTTTATCCGATTCTCAGCCCCAGAGACAGTGCAGCACATTTAAATGATTCCACGTTGCCGCAAGATTATATAAACATTCACACAAATATTGTACACCAAATCGGGAGATTTGCCAAACAGGCTGAAATCCCTAACGCACTTAATGTACACATGAATACACAGTGTGTCATCACTCTGTTAGACTTTACATCATACTTTTGCTGAGAACAGCCGTTCTGATGATCTAACATCCTGATAACACACACAAAATGAAAAAAACATGATTATTAACCTAATTCTCAGCCTTTGAGAAATTGCACAATTGTTATTCAATTATGTCATTTTCTTCGTCGTCCTTCAATTTCAACGCATTTAATTCAATGCTACTGATAACATTTAATACACATTCTTTTCTTGTTCTCACAACATCCTACATTCTTGCGTTCCGTACTACCACACTAGAGTTTTAACCACATCAGCTTGAACGCACCGACAAATTTCTTAATTGCGAGTGCTATCCACTAAGCAATAAAATTCCGGCAAAGGCTCTCTGCTGCGCGGTCCATCTCTCTCACATACATTCTCGATGAAGGTTTTCCTTGTACAATCCAGTCGCTATGCATTTTCAATTTTTAAAGCCATAAATCAATTCCTTTTGCAGAAATTACACTCCATCTTGAATATTGAGCATTTTCGTACTAGAAAATAAACATATCCTAATGAAGTTGATAAATACATCATAATTATGCAAACACTCTATCGCCATCAATTAACGCTAGAATTTCAATTATTGACGAAACTCATATGGGGTTTAAATCAGAAGATTATAGTAGCTAGTGCATGTGCCCATATCTTTCCCCATTCGCAATAAACCTATCTTAAACATTTCTAATACTTTGAACGCGAGTGTTGTCGTTCTGACAGGTCCTGTTACCATCGGAAAAATAAACTCCATTAAAGAATAAACATGGTCTCAAGGTATTACCCTGCCTTCAAATTCTTGAATAGTTTGAATGTGGCAAGATGGATCCGTATCTTCATAGGACTGTCACCGTATCCAACGCTCATCGTTCTAAAAAAGGATGAATCTGTACTCATCCTAACCACATAGCATGTTTTCAATCCTCAACACTCCGATCTACGTGAAACAAACGTACTTTCCGATTTAATGCTGACACGACTTCTTTGTGAATTTTCATTTGTAGGAATTCATTTTCCCTTACTCTTGACACCCAGTTCTTTGAGAGATTGTTTTTCGACCTTAAAGGAATTCAATAATGGTTGTTTGCAATGATGAAAAACTAATTTCTTTCACCAATCTCTTTAAATAACGTTTATCTTTGTCTTCCAGAATGTCACACCTTCCACAAATTTCCCGAAATGAAGTGGGTTCGCCACCGTGTTTCCAGCTCTCACTATTCTTTGTACCGTTGATGTCCCGCATTGATTTTTCACTTTGATGAAACCCAAATATACGTCCTTCATCAAATGCTGATAGGTCGTTCCCATGGGATTTCAGTCCTGCGATGCAAATAAAAAATTAGAATTCTAAATGCACTGAAAACAGATTTTTACTACTTGATACATGCTTTTAGAATGTTGCTGCCTTATACAGTTTTTGTCAGACAAATGAACTCTGAAATCAAATAATGCAAAATACGAGTAAATAGAGTAGATAAAAATGTAGTGCGCGACTTTTTGGGGATCCACTTGGTGTATATTATACAAAAATGCGAACGTTAAAGTCAATGACGTGTACAGGTTCAACTTACTGAATACAGTTTTAAAGCTATGCATCGTGATGGCCGTTTTTCTAATGATTCACGTGCTTCTTCAATTCCTGCACCCCTTCGTACGAAACACGGTTTCCACGTTTCAGCTTACTACCTGTATGGTCAGATCTACGAGACTTTATTCCATATTTCATTGCATAAAGCATTTTAATGGCCATGCTGATTGTTTGAAAAAGTGTGCTTCCACAAAATTGTTATTATTAGAAATTCAAGGATTTGAGTTCGAGTCAGTTTTTTTCCCTGTTCGCCCACATATTTGTTTCTTCACTATGACTTTTTATGCTGTCATAGATACTCCAGAATTTACTTGTCTGTTTACGAGTTGAGTTCTTATTACTGTTTATTTATTCATCAATGCACGTAGACATAATTATAAGCCCTAACGTACTGCGGAAGTTCAGTACTTGTCAAACAGTTCCAGGGATGCTCACGTTCAAGTTTGTTATATTGATTCCTTAAATTACGCATTTTTCCATACGTGGGAATGAATTGCAACTATATTACATTTCTGAAGCGATGGTTGTGTACGAACGCTTCTAATTTCAACGCTCAAAATTCACGCGAAGTCTAGTGGGATGAAATGAAGGTTGAATTATTCTCAGTTTCCAATAACACTGCTCTATTTAAGGACCGTCCAATCTCTAATTAAATTAATGAAACCGAATAACATACCCTCTGGCGATAAGGCAGAAAAAATTATCAGTCTGATTATATAAATAGTGTCAGAAAACCTAATGAGGTTGTTCATCGGTAAGCCAATCAGCTGCAAAAGTCACCATAGCAATCTGTTGGACAACGAGGAAGAAATGTTGCTGAAAAAGATCGATGAATAAATGTTTCTTCTTAGTGTCTCACTGTTTACTCATAAAGTCCATTGAACCAGGAGAAAGGTTATACTTTCACCGACAATATCGAAGTCTGGATCAACTTTTACTGGAGTCGTTGCTATTCTGTGTATGGTAAAGGATGGTAATGTACATGGACAAAATTTTAAGAGGGTCTGGGATTTCTCAGAGCTCTAACGGTTCAGATATTGCAGAGTTTCGCGGGCCTCAAATAATCATAATAGTTATTGAGAAAAGCGTAAGGGATGATTTTGAAAACAAAATTTTTTCGCGCGAAGTTCGTATGACGTTATGATGAAAGAGTTCCAAGAGAACTTCAAGCGTTGAATGTTTTTCCATGACCCAGTTCACTATCAAGTCTTGCTGCTAGGGGAGAAGAAGATGGTGAATAGATTCCATGCAAACGATTCCAGGAAAGGCAACGAACATGGCCAACAATATAGAAGACAAATGGTGGCTCCACGGAGGCCAGAGAAGTTTACTGTTCCTGTCAGCGACGCGTGCAATTGGGGAGCCCTGAACAAGCATCTAATGCACACCCCACTGTGGTACTCGTATGCACTTCTATATTCTCAATATTCTCTGAGGGTTGAGTTATTTGCTCATCCACAAATTACTTTGTCGTGACTGAGGAAAATTATGCCTCTGAATGTCAAGCTAAGGAATCCATTCATTTTCATCACTACCCATTAATAAGGATACTTGTGCCGTCAAAAGTGGCGGTATGATTCACATACCCTGATAGAATCAGTCTTAAAGTTCATAAAACTTAGGGGAAAATCCTTATATTCAAGGTCTTAGTTCACCCGTGTTATAATGAGCGGCGATGTCCGATACCAGCAGCTATCATTTGTGACTTCTTGCATTTTATAATATTGTTGACAAAACAGGTCCAAAAATCGGTTGGACCAGCAGAAGTCAAATTGCAAATGTACAGTACTTCTATTAAAAGAAGCTGTAATACGACAGTACGAAAAAATATTTTTACACATTTTCAAAATAATCAATGTTGTTTTTAACAATTCAGAAGCGTTTCCTGTGAAACGTAGGTGGTCAGTTGAACAATTAAATATCATTGTTGGTGAAATTTATGCAGATTCGGATACCAAATTTCGCACTGCAATGTGCACGTTGTCTTAAAAATAATGCTCGCTGAAACATTGAAATCATTCAAGTGAGTAATTATAAACTAGACTGTGATGTCACTTTTGTTTTTCTCATCGTATTATTCAT
Source organism: Morinoia aosen (assembly GCA_030386875.1). Classification (NCBI taxonomy): domain Eukaryota; kingdom Metazoa; phylum Arthropoda; class Malacostraca; order Amphipoda; family Talitridae; genus Morinoia; species Morinoia aosen. The sequence continues at coordinate 49,867,825 of CM059575.1, forward strand.
AGCAAAAAGTCAGGCCCGTGCTCCGCACCCGTTTTTAAATGAACGGTTAGAAGAACTGTTATAATTTGTATCCTTTCTTCATTTCATTCCATTATACTAGTGATTATATAAATTTCAAAACTGATTTAAAGAAAATTTTGCGCAAATTGCGACTGAAAAATAAAAATTTGCAGTCATTTTGTTATCCACTTTACGAGATGTGCCTAGTATAAAGAGAATCCACTTTACAAGGTGTGCCTAAGTATAGAGAGAATCCACTTTACAAAGTGTGCCTAAGAATAGAGAGAACAAGCAACCAAACAAACTCACCGCCAAGAAAGTGTATGTCATTCTTCAAGGTGTCACTAAAAGAGCCACCATTATTTTTTCCCATATTTCCTGTACAAATTGAGATGAGTTATATGCTCCTTGAATTTTATCAGAAATATATTTATTAGCAAAATAAAAATTCCAGTAAAAATCGAACAAAGAGTGACCCGCACCAATTTGAACGGACAGGTGACAATGTTTCGTGCACCGCGCTGGTTGTACTGGTGTTGAATGAAATTTTTTTTTCTTATTTTCGTTTTTTCATTAAAAAAATAAAACATATGCATTTTAACAATCCAATTCTTTTTTAACTAATAGCTCTAGCTTCAGTATCCTTCAATACGTTTGCCGTTACCCTCGACACACGAGCATCTGCCCGATGCCTCACTGCATTCGTTGCTTTTCCGATCATTTCAGGATCATTCTTCAATGCACTGAACTCTTTCCTCTACTTGCTGACGCAGATTTTCCAGTGATGACGGCGGTGTTTTGAAGACCTGATTCTTCACTTGACCAGTTTTGGAAAATAAAAGTCTTACAGAAATGACGTGCTAACAAAATGCTCCGAAAATTGGTTTGTTACAATTATTATACCCCGTCAATGCGGTGGCGCTTCATCTTGCTTGCGTGAATTGAAAGTGACTAAAGCGATTACCTGTTGGGTTGGATAAATTATTAAATCGCTAGAATTGAAAGTAGAATTTTTCTGCTAGATTTACGGAAATATTGGTTTCCCTCTTATTTTTTGACACTTATTGCTACTGTTTATTCACCTTAAAATTTAAATTGAAAAATAATTTTATGCCATTTATGCAAAATATCAAATTAGACTGAAAACATTCTTAAACTATCTCAATTTGAACAAGACATACGAATAATTAAATATTAAGGGCGTTTTTTAGAACACTTTGCACACTAAATTTTGTTTAAGTATTAATAATTTTTCCTTTCACGCTTTCCTTTCTGTTCTAAAACAAGGGAGTCAGCATTGCACCACGTAACGCGGTGGTAAAGATACAGACGATTCCTATTGAACGCTAGTTCTTACTGCTCAAGGAGGGTAACTCTTTTAAGAGTATATTGTTTTTTTTTTGCTCGATGGACTCAAGCAAACTCAACATCTAACCGTCAACAATATTAGTATTGCTGGACAAGTATGCGACGAGACTTGCATGCAGTTTTTTGAGAGAGGAGCAAATTCTGAAGTAAAACGTGAGTAATGATTTAGCTCATTCACGTATGTTTCTTACTTAGAATTATGCATGTGAGACAAGTATGCTAATACCAAACTGAGTGAAAGTACAGTTTGACAAACTTGTCAATGTCAAATTTCATTGGAAGTATTTTTACTCCTATATTGATAGATACTCACATATATACATGTACGTACGTGAGTACGTATATGTTGAGAGCTCAATAGTTAGGGTTTTATCCTGCCTATTGTTCATGGTAAGAAATACAGAGTTTAAACAATACGGTTCTGTCTCACTTTGTTTTTTATTTTGTCCTCATTTATCATACATTTTTCTGCTAACTTGAGATCATACACTATTTGAGCTGCTCACTTTTGGCTGCTGAATCGGTGGAAGCATCGCAGTTATCATCACGCACGGAATTCCACCATTTAATATCAGCAAAAGGAAAATATTTTAATGTTTAGTTTATGAATAATTCGGGACTTTTTCCATTTCTTGTCAAGCAATCATAATACTCAGTTAGAAGGTTAATTTGCTGTCAAATGACAAAATTTTCTGTGGGTTTTAGGTTTTTGCAGGTCAATTTCGTAAAAGAAAATCGATAGGTATCGGACCTCAATTTGAGAATTTTTAGGTTCCCAAAAGAACCATCAGTTTGGGCGCAGCTGAGTTAGAGGTAGCTCCAATAGCCTTGCTTTATAGCGCAGTAATTGTACCAGACTCAGACAGACAGTATTTTGTAATTGATGAACAATAGTAAAAATGCCAATTTGATTTCTTTCGTTTTTTATTTCTTATAAGTTTTTTTTCCCAAAACTCTTCAATATACCTCGAAACGCGAATTCCTTATAATGCTGCCATCTTTTGTAAGGATACAGGTACGTAACACATACCCCAGTGTATGACGGCGGGGGTTGGCTAACAGAAAATAAAATATGAACTTGAAGTGCTGTGAATGGAGATTATTTTTGTGCATCCCGTCTCAAGATGCCGCAACGGGCAGCACGGAACGTTCATTAACAAGGGAAAAACAAGTTCCCTGAGTCTTGACTTCCGTTAATGGCAACAACAAAACTCTATACGAATCCCCTTGGGTCATTAGGTTTTTCGCTAAACGAAAGCAGGTTACCAAGCCGTCTATTCAGCTTTGATGATTCTTAGGCTGCATGTTAATTGAGTTGACAGGGTAATTTATAGAAGCTTCATGAGAGCAGGGTTATTTTACCGAGGAATATAACGGCTTCATTGAAATAATAAACCTCGCATGATATCCCCAGATGAGCACTCAGGAATACCACTCATGCCCAGGTTGGAACAAGTTATACTTTCAGAATCTTAAAGAACAACACGCGAATGAAAGCATCACATTATAGGTACCACAAATCAGAGGAAAAGTTTATCACACGCACTTTAAATTGTTTGGGCGATGAAAAAATGTAATCAACAAAATAACTGTTCACGAATGTATTATTCTAGTTAAATCAACCCGTGCGTGAAATGATATAATTCATAACCTTAGAGCCCGTTCAATGTGCACAAAGCTCTATGATTTAAATTCGTTATCCACACACGAAGCAGAATTTTCAAGTCGAATGCCATTTATGGTCGGTATTGTTTTTATGGATTACAACTGCAATAACTGATATTTAAATTCAGAATCACACTCAATAATAACCACGGTCTATTTCTCCCCATAGAACTGTGTGAAATTAAAAGGATCTCCTTACACATTATTTCTCGTGAAGGATATCGATTTATATTGTTGAGCGTGAGAAAACGTCACCTCTCACGCTCCGTCCCACTCCTCTCCGACTGAGCGTCCGGGCGCAGAAAGCGCCGGGTCATTTTACTTGATTGCTTCAGGATTGCAGAATGAAACTAAAGAGGAAGCGATTATAAGGAGAATCGACTGCAGGGAATTAAAAGTGTTAAGATAACCATTTTGGTGTCGCAGAAATTCATGACTACTCGACCGTCCATCCGAATTCGCTAAACTTCGTTTGGTTCTGAACTTTTAAATGCATGTTGTTGAAAAAAAGTCTCCTGATCGGAGCAGAACTTTTAAGAAACCATCGCGTCTATTCACAATGGTTGTTTTACAGCTAATATAAAAACTTATATCTCAATTTGTTTCAATCAAAAACATACAATTTATGTTCACAAAAGGAGGAACTATTGCAAGTGTGTGCAAACTTTTGCATTCATTGAGTTGTCAAAAAAATATCATCAAGTAGCATTCTTTGGTATCAAGAAGCGGCTTGCATCACTGGACGAGCTCTGATCAGTTTCAACTACTGATGAGCCGTTTGAGTGAACGCGTGCCGTGATAGTTAAGGAAATGCGGAACGAAATCGTAAATTCGTGCAATAAGCTCAGCCTGTCAATATGCAGTACTACGTAACAGTTTCAAAACGGTCACGATAGAAAGTGTGACTGAAAAGACCTGAACACTGGCAGAATAACTCCTGGAATTTACAAGACGACAGCGCGTCGTGTCACTCGCCTTTACTCTCCCGGGAATTTTGTTCAAGAACTAGAAATATGTCCTCAAAAATGAAAAATCAAAATGGCCTTCAGATTAGAAATACCTTCTTCATAAAGTTATGGCCGGGCTGGTTTTCAAAGATGAACACCAAAATTTATTAGGTTTATATTTTCTACATAGTGTATTAAAAGCTCTAAAAATAGAATCTCAGATTGAATACATTTTTCACGGACAGGATTCCTGAAAAAAAACGGAAACTATAAATGATGTTCTGCAGCTAACGCCGAGTACTGAACATCGGTATCGACATTCGACAGACATGCTTGCAGTTGGATTATTCATTTAATTATATAGTTGTATGTAAAATTGATTATTTGTTAAAATGAATAGAGATATATCAATGGATATACAATTAGGTGAAATACATACGTGAGTGCTGAATATCCATCTTCGACAGACTCACTACTGCTTTAGAACTTCACGTGTAGTGAGGTGGTTAGCTGAAGGTAAAATCCTCCTACTTTTACTGAGAGCGTCCATGTTTAAAATGTCTATTTACCATAAATTTGTTATTATTTCATAGAATAAGCTTGAAATGACAAAAATTTTGTAAATGTAACAAATGAGCGTAACGATAGGAAACTATAAAACCAAGCTAAAGAAGACAATTTCTGTCGGCGAACACACAATAGCATTTAAAACTGATTTTTTCCCCTAAATAGGAAAAGTTTTCTGTTTCATTGTTAAGGGATTCTTCCGTGTTAGAATATTTTACCTTAATATCTGAAAGTCAATAATACAGTGAGATTCGACTTGCGAAAATGTTCTGTCTCAGCGCTAAATTGTCGAAGGCCAGTCAACTCGATACCATGGCTTTATGCTGAGAATTTGTAATTCAATTAGAGCCGAACACGCGCCCTGCGCCTTATTTATGCGAACGTCCCTCGTGTGATGCGGTAGATATTGACTGAGCGCATGTGTAAACCAATACTATTGTTGTTGTTTTTATTATAGTTAGAAATACTAGCTAGTATAATGATGAAATTAAACCATAAAACCTACCTAACTCGTAAGCAACAATGAGTTTCTGATATAGATTAGTTAAAAATTTCAACTAAACCATTTAAAAATCATAATTTATTGAGAACTGACAAAATCAAGCTTTCTGTAAGATTCCGTTGGTATTTCACCTAACTGCATGAGGTGCGTTTACAATTGCCTTACTCTAACATAACAAATATCGCTTTTCCTCATAATTTCTGTTTACGCCTAATATATTCGCTTCCTACGCAGGTAATCATGTTGCCAAATATTTTAATTTCAGCTCTTCTTCACTACAAAAGGGTATATACGGCTTAACTGTTCATAAATGAATACCCAGGTAATCATATTGTCAAATATTTTTATTCCAGCTATTCTTCGCTACCAAATGGTAAATACGGCTTCACTGTTCATAAATCATGATAATACATAAATTTGGTTTCAAGCCGAATTGTGCAGACATCATTTGCTTGGCTTTACTGTAAAAGGCTTAAATTCCTGCAATAATAAAAAATTTAGTTTTTCAAGTAGACATACTGCAAGGGGCTGGAAGTTTAAACACTACATGAACTGTCAGAACTTAACTATATCAGTAATTTAACCTTCAGTACTTGACTACACGAAATTGATCTGAATTGATCTGACCAAGCTTTATTTAGAGAGACCCAAAGAGCTGAAATGAACATTTGTATAGCATAAGAAACCTCGTAAATAATTGAAAAAACTGATAAGGCCAAGGGGAACACCTTTTGAGTAGAGTAGACGAAACGTAAATTTCGTCCATTCAAATCGTCGTACACTTCTGGCTGAAAATGGCGTGTCTGCCAATCATAAAACACGAAAGAGCCAATTTTAAAGGAGGAAGAACTATCGTGTGGGAGACCCTTCATCTATGGGTACTGGAATGCTCATCAGTGACAACACCGTAAATATAGGAAGCTATGAAAACATGTGAATAGATTTATACCTACATGAGCATTTATAGGGATCTTAATACATCTATGCTAGCATAATGTAAGAAAATTTGGTTTTGTAAGTTTTGGTTCACTGATTCGCCGGTCTTTTAAAAACATAGTTTTTAAGTCATGAGAGAGTCTCAGTTTTTTTATATTAAAGGATTTTATGGAAAATTAGTCGTTCAAACGGCCATTAAGATTAATATCAAATTGAAAAAAATTCGAAGAAATAAATGGTGGAGCATGGTTTCTTCCCCAAAGTAGGAAATGCAGATTGCTTCACGTGTGCAATGTATAGACATATTTCTTGAGGAGAAGAATCCCAGTAAAATTAGGTGAAACTCGGCATTTCAATACTAACCATTGTGATTAACGCATATTGCCTCAGATGATCCGTGTCAATAGTGTTGTCGAAGAAATCACCAATAATAAATTCATACAATTATGAAGCAAATTTGTTATCTGAACATGAACCACATTTATTTCAGCAACTAGATCCTTGCATGCATTTAAATTAGCATTTTCTGAGATATATGCATACTATTACAAAACACTTAGTTCGCTCTCTTGAATTCAGTTGTTTTTTAATCAGCGTAATGTTCTTAATTTCGCTCCTACTTCCCTTCTTCACGGGCTAAAATAACTATGATGCTAATTTTTTCTATTATATGAGTTTGTAGCTCGCTCATTTTTGCAGCTAGAAAAAGCATTTGGGATCAATCTGCCCAAACTAAATATGTTAGATAATACCACCTCTTCTATTTTGCAGCCATTACTTTTTTCCTACTTTTGTGCCTCTGCGCGAAAGGAACTTCGGTAACATTATTTAACTAAAGCGGTTTTTTTATTTCACATTAATAGGAACGTTTGAAGATTTATGAATTCAAATTAAATTATCTGAATGTAATTCCTTCCATCCGCCATCAAATGTGGCTAATGCAGGAAGCGAGTAAAGGATATGAAACCACAACATAAAAGCAGAAGTTATCACAAGCTGGAGGTTACACAGATTCTCCTCTGCACATGATCCACACACTGAAGCGCTCAGATAGGCTACTGCACGGCGGGATTCTCAAGCTGTCTGTTAGTCTATTGAAGAATATAACTGCGAGAAAGGAGAAAAAAGCTTGATGATACAAAAATATTTGTTTTACACAAAGAAACCAATTTGCATGATTCAACAATAACGCTTATTACAGTTGCACGATATTTTGTTCACCGTTTAGATGTAGACTCATAAATGCAGTAATGATGGAATTGTATGCGAATATTGTGAATACATGGGTCCGTTGGTATCATTAACACTACCAAACGTGTGAGTTATAATGCAGAACGCTTTACCTTCCTGAGAGAATACGCGAACGCTTTATGGTAAGCGTACCCCAACATTGACACAACTTTGTGTTACGCAGGTGAATTTTTTCTTCCTCAGAGAATACGCGAACGCTTTATGGTAAGCGTACCCCAACATTGACACAACCCCGTGTTACGCATGTGATGCGGTGAGTGTGACATTCCATGTGAATATGCGGCGAGTGTGACGTTGCGAATGTCTCCTGGGTCAATGGCACAGAGTGATTTCATTCGATAAAAATTTGAATTGGAGAATAGACTTCTATATTTTGGCGGTGGAGTTCAGTAAATCGTGCAAATGATAGCCAGTACGTCATTGTAGGCAGTGCAGGTTACGATCGACACGTGTATTGATAATCACTGTAAGCAACATATTTCTCGAATTGAAATTCAGTAAAAATATTTCGACTAAAATAATGTTCTCTCAGCCTTATGCTCACTTCGTTCCAAAGTAGTGCGTGGGTTATGTTTTTCCGCTTCCTTACATTTCATGTCCTCCCTCATTTTCCACCATATTTTTTTGTAGCAATACATGATGTTAAAAAAACCATGCACTACATTAAAACCAAATTTTTTTTTGCGTAATGTCGGTCTGAACTCAGCGCTGCATTAGAGTCTGTCACTCACAACGTCAAAGCATGAATTACTCCGTCAAACAGCTATACTTTTGGAAGATAGCCTCATTGTCCACATTCCTAGCGTAATGACATCGTGCGCATGATGGTTTCGTCAATACCTTCAACTTTCTGAGTTGCAGAGTTTCATTGCAATGCCCATGTGTACAAGGGGAAGATTTTTTGAACATTTACACATTCTGGTAACGACAATTAAAAGCGTTGTAATAATTGATGCGCTGTTCCGTGGTGATGATATGAATTCATGAATTGGCAGACGGGCACACAAGTTTAAGATAAGTTAAGTTAAATTAAGTTTAGAGTTTTTATTCAGTTTAGAGTGAGCGTCTGCGTGTGCCTAAAAATTCTGGGTAACGAAGAAATTCAAATCTAGAAAAAATATGGGTACGAATTGCACATAATTCTAGTATTTTCTAGTCTAATCCTCGATCGTTAAATCTTTTTGCAACTGAGTCTGCAAACATATGAGCTGTTAGCAGTGTACCAAAATTGCATTAAAAAGTCACTTATGCTCTGAAATTAATCGTTTATAAGAATTCGAATCAACATCTCACTTCATCATTGGAAAATGCATTGAGAAATGCAAAGCGCTCATGAAGAAACAAGTCGTGCGTAATTAAGCGCTCAGACTCTACGATCGGCCATGCTTCTTAAGGTATAGTTTTTATTGAACCGCTACACTAATCAAAATTTCAGTCGTTTTCTCGCTCGCAAATTAATCAGAGTTCATGAAATATGAGATATCGGTATCGCAGTCGACAACAAGAGCAGACTTTGCTCCGGAGGAACTCCAGCGAATGAAATCACTTGTCACGAAGAGCAAACCCTTGTTCAGGCGGGCAAGCTCAGAGAGCAGCGTCATATGCGAGCACTTGAATGACGAAGAACTTGCTCATGAAATGGGCGCTGACGAAATGTAAATAATCACCAGGCCCACAATAAGTTTACACAAGTTGGCGACGAACAAATTTGTCCGTTAAAGCAGTCCACGCAATGCTTACAGATCGCAGGAAGCCCTATGAATCTATGTGCCTCTCGGCTGAGTCTATCGTCAGTGCCGTCGACATCTCCAGCCTACTCACAGAAATCGTCGCGTCCCAGAATTGTTCGGGAATTTAGTCTCATTTTTTGTGAAGGATCGAACAAGCGGAATGAAGTTAATGCCAATCTATTGCTGATTTCCCATAGAATGGAGCTAACCAGGCTTTTGAAACCTTAGACGAAATGCCAAGGTACTTTTCTTCAGAATGAGAGTATGGTGAAATTCGGCTTGCCACCATTATTTCCCATACGACAGAAAAAAAAGCGCAGACCGCTTGTTTGGGTCCTGCGTTGGTTCGTGCCAGTAGATAGGACAATTTAAACAGAGGATTTATTATACGCAGAAATTTATCGCAACGCAACGATTTGAGTTTTTATTTAGAACTTTTGGCAGAAGAGAAACTTAATGTTGGACTACTTCACACTTTTCTTTTCCTTATTCACCTTATATAGCATGAAAAGGCCTAAAAGCATCAATTACAACAAAAGTCAGGTATATTTCAACAGACAAACATAAAAATGCCTAAATTGGACACTGACTCAACTGCCTAAGATTTCCTTCCAGCTCGTTTAGTTTCTCATAACGACGTACATTCCAACATTTTATTGTAAATAATTAAGAAAAAACAAACGTGCAAGCCTTAAAATGTATGTATTATGAGCCTACGTATCTAAAAATGTACCAAAAATAAAAAATTGTCGATACACCCAAAATGTAATTTCTTGCCTACTTGTAAAGAAAAGCCCATCAATTCAGATTTGAATTGTACGAAAAACGTATTTACTGACACTGGAGTCTTTTTAAAACTACCGTTATTCTTAGACCACCAGTGCCTTGTCTACGAGCAGGCCTGGAGATAAAGGAGGCGATGAGATCGAGGAGGTATTGCCTCGGCCGGTTTGTGCGTGTGTTGTTGCTGTCCCCGATTTCTGAACACGGTTTGTTTGGTAGAAAAATAATAGCAGGTGAGAGAATCAGAGGTGTGTTTCTTTAAATATCGACGATGATGCGTACATTATCCATTGTGAACAAATGTCATCTACGGTACAGTGACCTCCATCAACTCGCGTAAAATGAGAAACGGATCAGCACGGAGAAATTATTTTGTAATATTATAATTAATCAAATGTGAGACATACTCAATCTAACAATTTTAATTTGCTTGAAGAATAATTTCTTCTGGAAAAAAAACGTTCAAAAAACTTCTTTGTGGTAGTGTTCTGCTCCGTTTGTTGCTAAAAAATGTTTCGAAACCCAAACGTGTTTTGTACAACAAAGTGCTCACAGTATGAAGTATGAAACCCAGTAAATTAAAAAAAAACTTTGAGAGAAGTGATACACAGATATATTGAATTCAAATGCAAACAAAAACTGCGCCGAAAAGTTTTCGCATAGATTCATCGGGCTTCTTTGTTCAGCCAACTGGAACTGGTCTTGAAGCTTCGATCGTAACGCATAGCTCTTCGAATCGCCGGAAACAAGAAACCTCCAACAATTGTTGGAGAACATCTCATCCCACCTTCCTTAGCAGATACGGTTAAGCTCGTTCTCGAAGAGGAGCCTGCAGAAAAGAAGAATAAGATATCTCTTTCTAACAACACCATCCAAGGTCGGATCTATGACATGCGCAAAAATATTCTACGCGCGATGCTCAAAAAAATACGGACAAATCGTTTTCTCGCACGACAGTTTCCCAAATCGACAAGATCCAACCGAGATTTCATTCTGTTCCGTACTTCTTGTCGACGTTCCGACCATAAAAAGCGAAGACTTGAAAAAAAGTACTTGTTCTCGGAATGACTAAACACTAATGCTGGTGGCGAAAATGTCTTTCGAACAGTGATGAATTATGTCAAGGAAAATCAGCTGCAATGGTTGAAGTTGGAGGGTGCCTGTGTCGACGAAAAATTCGGCGTTTTTTTTTCCTTCTAATCAGTCAATGAAGATTGGTGTCACAGCATTATATCCCTTACATTATACATCGATTAACTTTTTTGACAGTGAAAAATCTTCCCCTTAATTATCTGGATGTATTTACCAGGTAATGGGATTCGTAAGTCTCATCCGCAGCAGCTCAATAAATGCAAGTTTTCGAAAAGTCGTTCAATGAATTCTAGCCAAATTCGATGAGCGATATTCCACACCAGAGTACTTTGGTTATTTCGGAGCAAGGTGTTAAGGCGAGTGCTCGAGCTTCGGGAAAAAATTGCTTTGTTTCTACATACATATACCGGGCTTATCCTCCCTATGGGAGGATAGCCGTCAGCAGGGCACAATCACCACACTTAGTCACTAGCAGGCGAGAGAGGCAGCACTGGCCGCACCTGAACTGCCAGGATCAGCAGCAGCCCAGCACAACCACCTTCCACAGTCAGGCCCGACAGCCACAGCTGGTTTACCCCGACCGCTTCATTGAGTGCAGCCCCTCCCCCCGCACATGACAGGTCAACCCCATCACACGCGGGCAGCTTCCAGTAACGCGTCAAAAATAAAATTACCTCCTTATACACTGCCCCCACTCACTTCTGTCGGCAGCCATCCCTCTCGCCACGTCCACAGTCAGACCCCTCTCATACAAAGCACGTCGCACCCCATCCATCCAACTCATCCGTGGTCTACCTCGCGCTCGAAGACCGCTCACTTCCGACATGTATATCTTTTTCACCAGCCGCATATACCCAAAGCGGCTTTGTTTCTAAAGAAGAAAGAACTGATAAAAACTAGGAAAAACCTTCGAAAGCCAGGATAACAGAGAATATACTTTTTTCAAATGGCATATATTGCGTATTTTGTTCAGAAAAATGAATATGCTTAAATTCAACTTTCATGGGTATATGATCAACATTCATGAATAAAGATCATAATTTTTCTTCTTTTCCTTAATATACATTGTTTAATCCGATCGCACAGGCTAACGCACGCCCAAACAAATTCAACTGCACTTTTGTTCTGTTCTTTAATAAATAATTACAGGAAACGAAATTTTACCATACTCTCATTTAACAGAATTATCTATGCATTTCTTCTAATGTTCTTATCATTTCACAGAACATTCTATGCATTTCTTCAAATATTCTAAAGTCCTGGTAGCTCTGTAGCATGAGATATCAATGATAGATAGGCGTTAACTTAATTTCGCCCGTTGGATCCTTCATAAACGGCGCAAAATTTTCGAACACTTCTGTGGCGTCACGATTTCTATGAGCAGACCCGGAGATGTAGGAGGCATGGACGATAACGCAGGTGAGAGGCGTAGAGGTTAGCAGGGCTCCCTTTTATCTAGAGATGTTGCGTGTACAGCTGCAAGAGCATTTACTCAGCTGCAGAGTTGTAGACGTTTCAACGTTCTCAGAACTAAGAAAAATACGGAAGAACTGAAAATACTCATTCACAGATGAAATATCTCTCCACATATGAACAGTAGTAGCCTCTATTTACAGATTTTTTCTGGTTTGGAATATCACCTTAATCCAATCCCAGAAAGTTTAGACTCTTTTCAGAATATTTTTAGTTATTTTTTGGAAAGAATATTTTTAGTTGCTGAAATTGAACTTAAAAAGCTTTTCGTAAATTGAGCTTACGAAAAAAGCCTCGAAAACACTGATATTATTCGCCACAGCTTACAGGTGTGAAAATGAATTTTCAACGACTCTAAGAATGAAAACAAAAGCAAGAAACCGTTTGAACTTGGAGCATGACTTATGATGAGCATTAGCCGAAACTGTACCAAACATTAAAAATTCGTTAGAACTAAGCAATAACAAGCATCTCATAAACCCTTAATTTAACAAAAACTTTTCATCAATAGGTGCTTTCTTAGCTTGAATGATTGAAATTGATAAAAAATAGCAGTTTTTAGTTAATTTAGAAAAAAAATGAATAATTAACGATATCATCTATATGTATAGTTTCATAAACATTAACAATGGCTGTTGACTGTTTTGTTTTGTAGAATACTAACCTTTTTGAGAGTATTTGTTCGTATCGAACCCGCTGTGTGGGGAACAGCCTCAAAACACTTGGGAACCGCTGCAGGTCTGGCGTATTTTTTGTGCGTGCAGCGGCAGTTTTGAGCAGCCACACGGTAGCACTGGCCACCCAATGTGGTTGGATCAAATTTGATAGAAAATTACTAAGCCTCTTAGCCAGAACAAAAATGCTCCCAAGAGAGAAAAGAACAGAGCACCATTTAGCAAGGAATGGAGAAACTGCATGAGAAGCTATCCACGGGGTGTGACCCCACACCAAGCGTATAGAAACATCAAGATTGAAAGAAGTTTTAGAAACCAAATGGAGGTTGGATGGTAAAGCAATAAGTACTTGAAAAAGAACAATGGTGAATCGAAAAAATTGGTCCGCACCAGACAATAAATATTTCATTTCAACAAAGAGGAAGCCTATCAACCCTTCAGCTCAACTCACATCTTCTCCTTGAGAGAGCTATTTCCCATTGATACAATAGTTAGATCCCCTCAATTAAATTTAAGACAGTGCATGTGATTGATTGATTACAAGTTAGTTCTAACTTCCCTTGCCACAATAAAGATGTTCAAAAAGAGGAAGGATGAAGGCACCAGTTAGTATGAAGTTAAAAGAACGCTGAATCTCTGCACCAGGTGAGTTCCCGCTCATGATCTCCTGTGCATAAAAGCAGTTAAGAAGGAAAGCTGCGAAACAAGATAAAAGTTAAAGAGGAAAGTAGTGGTTGCTTAAAAAAAAGAAGTGAAACAAAAAAGATGGTCCGTAACAAATCACCGACTTATTTCAATTCAACAAAAAAAGCCCACCTAACCTTCAGCTCGGGGACAACACATTTTTTCCCTTTAGGGGAGCTAATTCCCATAGACACATTAGTTTTATCCCCCTGAGGGGCACGGCACGTGCGAATAGAAAAAATTTGTACAGTATAAATATTGAAACCGCCAGAATAGGATACGAAAATATCCCTTCTGTTGTTGTTCATTCTAAAAACTTGAAATTACAAGAGGATACAAGTGGTTCAGAATTGATATGGTTTGAAGAATTGTAGATCACACTCGTCCTATGGCAAGGTAGTAACGCCTGTAATGCTCTCCAATATTCACATACAGGGCCCATCTAGTCAAACGTTGATACTATAATACACAGCGCTTAGAGGTACATCTGTAAACCACACAAAATCGCATTTAGGAATACGGGAGGACCATTGAAAGCAATTAAATCGTTCCATAGTTTGCGTATTTATATGAATAGTGTAAAAAAATAATAAACAAAATTTGCATAAGCCGTTTTCAAACTATTCGCTAATATAGGGGCAATATATTAAGATAATCGAACGTTCCCTACTATTGGCCGTGATGTAAATCAGACAAAAAAATTCAGTGTGAGATTCATAGAATTATGAAATCGCGTTGTCAAAAAACAGCTAACGTTTCTCATGGCAACTAACCTGAGGATTGGTGGAATGAGAATTAATTTGTTGGCCAAGGAAACGAGATCTGCCAGTAGCTGAATTTATCATACCACAAATGTACAAAACAAGATCCACCAAAACATGATGCGCTAATATCGCTGTTTGTAGCATATTGCAGGAACTAAAAATTAAGCTCAAATTATTCCGTAATGGAACAGCTTTCCTTGATACTGCAATAAATTTATCAATAAAAAATGTGTGCTGTGTGGGATAATAAAGAAATAAAAAATATGCATTGAGTGAATGTATAAATGTAGAATGCTATGACATCTGTGGCGTTTACGTAACTTAGGAAACTACGCCGCTAGTTTTTAAATTTTTAGTTATTTCTTAGTAAAAACTACTAACATTATATAAAATTAAGTTTAAGGGAAGATTCTAACTCTTTAGCTTATTATGTAAAAGAGCGTAGTAAACAAGAAAGTTTGCAGAAAGTGATTTTGAATAATATTTCAGGCATTCTCGGGTTTGTTTAGGGAAAAAGACAGACTGATCAGAACCAGGTTCTCCATAGACATATGATACAACAAGTCACAAATCGTAAACTAATCGCAATGAGTCGGCCGAAAGAGTATCATTCAGAACAGGTTTATCTACTAAAATGAACAACGACTATAAAATAAAGAGATTTATAGGACCCGTTGTAGAAAATTATTTCAAAATTATATGAAGGTGCAGTTAGAAGAATCACATTTCACAGTATGAGAGCAGACGGACGACAGTTCAAGATGAACACATTTTAATACAAATGTTGAGAAGTTAGGGTTGCGTTCAAGAAAATTATAAACATAGGAAATCAAAATGGATTTTCGCAGCAGCATTTCGTGAAACTCTCACATGGTGAAGGTAACTGCCGCATGCAAGAGCAACGCCTATTTTGAAGTAAAAGTTGTAAGTTTTAAAACTAAAAAGTCGTAAAACTAAGCGCAAATGTTCACGGTAAAAACATAATTAAGGCTTTGTAAGTTTGTAAAGTGGCTAAGAACACCGAGATAAACTTCCTTCAAAATTATTTTTATGTAATTTCTTGTGAAGAAATACTTTCCGCAACTTGAGTTTTACGTTATGCGAAATAGTTTTCCATACAATAGAATGATTTTTTTAATAAAAAACTTATGAATGACCGAATACAATTATTTTAGAGTATTTTTTATTATTAACAAGATTATTGGTTTGCTTAGCAAAATGCAAGTTGAAAAATTGACTGACTGCTTAATGATTAAGGAACAACTAGGTGCTGCTGGAAGTGGCGCGGAGTGATTAATAATACTTATGGAAATTGAATCAAAATGAAGCCATTGAGAAAATTAACACAAAAATAGCCCCGCAGTACCTAATTCGTGCCTAGCCTCCTTTTATATTTTACTCTTCCTCGCAACCACATTCGAGATTCAAAGAATTTAATCATATGATGGTATGACTGCGGATTCCACATACAAACGATAGTATTTGCTACCTGAAACAAAAATCACTTTAAAAATCACATTGGACCCATCATGCGATCAATATGGGTCGCTGGGCAATCATATATACATAAAATGAGATGGTCACTGGGCCCACCATTGATTGAGATGATGGGTCAAGGGACCCACTACGCAAGCAAGACTGGACTGTGAGTCGCAAAACCGCCTCTGTAAACAAACCGAGAGGATGGGTCACTGGACCCATTATGCAAACGAGATGGGGAATGGTTCACTCGACCCATTATGCAAACGAGGTAGAGGAATGGTTCACCCGGCCCTCACTTCACTAGAGGCTCGTCACTGATCCCCGAAAGCAGCATCATTGAAGAGAAAGCTTGCAGCTAGCCTTCTCTCCTTGCACGCTACAGCTGAATCTATGACTCTGGTGACATTTAGAATCGTGTACCTGCGTCCAGGAAGAAAAAACACGTCGACGAATTACCACGCAGCAATGCAAAGAACATGATCTCCGCGACCCTGAGGAGCCATCGAGCTGCAGTGAAGAGGACAAGCGTCTGACTACTCCTTTACTTACCCCCAGCTTTAGGAAAGCAGCAAATGACGTTCGCAAACAATTCAATGGTCGAGTTAAGTCAACATCAATAATTAAGAATGAGACCGTTAGTTCAGAGCAGCGTCTAGTGCGATCGATGTTAGAATTTCTGGAGGGAAAAACTGCAGCAGATGCTAGTCAACTGATCTAACAGGCCGGGCAACTCCTAAGAAAGGGTAGCTGCACGTTCCTATCAATAAGGCTGTCCTACTTTTGTGCAGTCCCAGCAGGGCACTAAGTAGCTACTCACTCTTGACGTCGCTTGAAAACTTTTTTCACTCGTTAGGCGCTCTTCAACACTAACTCGCTCTCGCACCCAGCAGAAAAGTAATTTCACTGCATAGGTTTTTTATCAAGGCTTGTACACATTTTTAAATAATGTTTAAATGCAGTATAAGCGAAAATGAAACCTCCAGGGGCTGGTCAGAGTTTTGAAAACTCTCAAATTCGTTTGTAAGTTTATCGTTAGGATAAGAGCTACAGGCAAGCGACGCCTTGGCTCAAGAGCAACGCAATACAGTGTCTAAGCATTCGTGCCAGCGGCAAACGAACACATTCCTCTGAAGCACGACAAGCAAAGATTCACATCACAATTTCTGATTTCGTCTTGACTTGAACAGAGGAAGAATATAATATCTGTACCATGAAGTATTGGTGCGCCATGGATGGCTAGACAATTTGCATATGCTTTCGGTTACCGGAATTTCACACATTTGTTATCTGGCTGTGTTAGATTTACCTTCGTGAACAGACGGAATGTGCAGGGGGCCACCTCACTAAAGGGGGGCAGGGAAGCTGCGGGAGGAGGTCAAGAGGATGCGCGATGTCGTATAGACAAGCAAACGACAGCCAGGTACACTGCTAGGCTTATACAGGACGCGGCCTCGGGCCCGCAAGCTTCCTCAAACGCACGCTTTCGTGGCCACAAAACAACAGCGTCACACAGGAGGAGCATTTTCACAGCAGTCACTAGGGCGTAAACTTAATTCATGCTCAGAGCATGTTTGTCCGAAGCAGGACACACGTCCGAAAATGACGCTCCATTCAATTCAAAGTTATTTTCATGGAAGGATTACGTAGCCTCACTTATGGGTCATTTATATACAACTAATGCAGGACACACAGTTGCGTCAGTCATTTCACTTTTTGTCATTCACTTGATGTCATTACAGGAAAATTTAGCCTTGATAAAGCAAACAATGCTATTCATATTTTTCTTGACTGCACTAAAAAAGTTTTAAAACTCCTACAATCAAACGTATGACGAGAAACAAGAAATACGTTCGAAAAAACACACAAAGTTGGTGGTTTACAAACATCATATTATTGTTAGTAAAAGAAAATTTTGTTTAATTTTTAACGACGAAGTTATGAAGCGTTAACTAGAAGGCTTGAGGTAGTTGGAAAATTTAAGGTACTTGCTTCACAAATAAGTTCACCTCGCAGTATTTACCGACATTTGCACTTGCTAGAGAACTAATTAGTGATTCTTGTAATAGTCTTTCCAAATTTTCATTCTTCAGCTGCCCCGCGACGTCCTTTTTCAATTATGTGCATAAATCCTGAGCCGAGAATGTGCGGTCATCATGGGAGATCATTCCTGTCAACGCATTGAAGTTTCCTAGTAGAAATTTTTGCTCTGAGCAGGGCGAACACTAGAAATCTTGAGTCAGCGTTTGGCGAGCGCAGAATTTCATCAAATAGAGAAATTAACAAAACATAGCGCACCATATCAGGTTTGCAAGTTTGTAGGTTAAAATAAGATTGAACAGCAAAAATAAATTTGTAGCAATTTGAAAAAAATTATATATAATATAAAGGCAATCGGAATGAGAAAAGAATTACTAAAATAAACTTGTATCTGTTACAAAACACAGAACTGAAGGAGAAAAAAGCCAAATACGTACGGTTGGTAGAACAAATTATTAAAAAACAAAAGAACGATAAATAGAAAATTCCTAGCCGAAAAGATAAGAAATCAAGGTGACTGTTATGTATCAAAACTCAATACTTAAAATTAAAATGTCCAAGTATTTATACACAGTTAGCTGTCTATTTGCCTGGTTCTGTCAGGTTAGTTTTGATTGATGGTTCACTCCGACGTCAATTCAGATAATCATTTACATGCACGCACAAAGGAAAAATGACCTCCTAAGTACTGACGTAACAAACAAGGAAATTGAGAGTAAAAAACGACAGTTATAACAAAAAACGACAGTTATGACAAAAGAACGACAGTTATGACAAAAGAACGACAGTTATGACAAAAGAACGACAGTTATGACAAAAGAACGACAGTTATAACAAAAAAACGACAGTTATGACAAAAGAACGACAGTTATGACATAAGAACGACAGTTATGACAAAAAACGACAGTTATGACAAAAGAACGACAGTTATGACAAAAGAAATAACCATAAAATCTTGCAGTAGTGGGAGTCAAGTTAGTATAAAAATGAGAAAAAAACACAAACAGCAATGAGATCAGAGAGCATTGAGACAAGAAACAACATTTAACTAAAAACAAAGTACAGTAACATCTGCCATTATTATAAGAGCAAAGATTTTCAACAAAATTATGATAGAATGACAAAGTATGATAAAAGAGGTGTGCATCACAGCTTTCTTCAGCTGACCAGAGGCGCCTGCAACAGCGGCGAGACAGCGGCTGCGTGGAGACAAGAGCGGAACGGATGAGTAAACCACCACTATAACTATTAAGGGAAACGTACATGGTACCAAATACAGGGATTTGAAAACATTGTGTTAAAACAAGTAATAAGAAGCGCAACTTTACAAGGTGAAATTTGTAAGTATAGTTTGTCAGCAGGCGAAAAAGGATGGTACCTTTGTGTGGTTTTTACATTCATACATGATGTCAATCTACTCTGGTGTGGTATCTCGTTCTATCCTGGTATCTTGTATCTTAGAAACTACTCAAGTAGCAAAAGTTTATTCTCATTTTTCTGTTCCTCGTTATATCTGATATTCCTTGTATTTTAATAATTTCGGCATCCTCAAACTGCCTGTATACGAACAGTAACACAACCACAATAATCCTATTTAAAGAAAAGTTTTAAGCCATACAGGCAGATATCCCACGGGGAGACCACATCAAAACCGCACTGCAAAAGATGCTTTAACGCAAGATTTGGTGACTAATATTACAAGAACAAAGGCAAATCAAGGATCTTGATGTGACCTGATCCGAGACGAGATATCGCCTCTGCTTTGGCAGGAGAGTTTCGAGCTAGGGACGAATTATTGAGCTTTTGTTATTATTCGAGAGACAAGCCAGTAAAGAAAAACGTTCTAAAATTAAAAACAGTTACTCAAAAAATTTGATACGGGAAATTTTGGATTATCTCTTTTTACTTTAATAGTTTTGAGGTGCATGCGCCACGCCTGTAGCATTCTGTTGCTTCACAGTATTATTAATCTATAGGCAAGTCCTATAGCATAACATGCACCGTTGAAATATGCCGAGCTATTAATACAAATTATTTTTTTTTCTCCGTCTGAGACACGCAATTGATTAGGTCACGCGAGTATGCAAGTTGAAGGCAAGAAACTACGTGAGGAAAATGTTAAAAATTCAGTTTGAACTTCATTCTAAAGAAGAAAGCTAACTTCACCTTTAAAGCGAATTTTTTCTTTGTTAATTTAGGTGAAAAACTTAATATTAAATTGCATAACTAATGTTAGTATAGCTTTGAAAATATGCGTGGTCAAGAATGCGTCGATACTTCTTCCTATTTCTGGACAGAGATTTAAGGCCTGGCAAACTAGTACGCTACTGTTTTCTCAGAAATCATAGAGCGCGTTTAAAGAAATGAGCCCAACTGGCCTTACACATGCAAACTATCATAAATATTTTACCACAGAAATTCACCCTTTTATTAATAAGTATTAAGGGAAAAAACGCCACTTATTGTTATTCGATATTCACAAAGTTTTCTGTAATATTTGTACAAGATCACTTCTATACAGTGAAGATGCAGCAATAGCCTAGTCGAGTTGTGTCCCTACTAACTCAACTCGTCTACCAGCTGCACCAGTGCCCCCACAGCGGGACTCAGCAACACTCGTGGGTTTGAACTTGAATCATTTCCTCCCACAAAAGATCACGCATTATTGCTACAAATGCGCGCCATGGTTGCATAGCTTCACCAAAGGAAATCAATACACCCAAAGGAAATCAATACAAAAGGAAATCTCGCAGGAAAAGGGCTTTTATGAAATCATGCAAGGGATGTGTTACACTGGTGACGCGTTAGCCGAGTCTCAAGCTAGAACTAAAATTGATCAACTCAAAAAGTTGTTATTACGAGTATATAAGCATCAATGTTATCCTTGACGTCAAGTGTCATCCGCTACAATTCAGTAATTCCCATGATAGCAATCTTTACCATCTAGTCATGCTGGTCGATGTCTTCCGTGATTAACTTTTTTAGGTCAAGTGTGTGGTTATTTCTCAAAAGCAATATGTCGGGTGTTTTCGACGTAACTTTTTAGCGTGTCTTGTGATTAAACGCATTTCATAATAAAAAAAATAGATTGTCAATGGATGAAACTTGTGCAGTTCAAGTCAAAACTTCGAGGAACATTTCCTGTGTTTGTCTCAATACAAATGAAAACAATGTTTATTTTATCCTCTACTACACGAAAACGGATCAGCAATTTTTCCATGTAGTTGTTTTGGCTTTTGTGTAAGCAAACCAAACAAAACATGTTTTCATTACCTGTACAGTGCTCCATTATCATGATAAACTATCATCCGTTCCAAATCGTTCCGAGAAACTCACTTCGTAGGCTTGAGCGAGCGTCAGAGTCGCGTGGGCGACGACGTTTCGATATGATTTCTAACTGAGACTAACAATTTCCTTCACAGATATGACAAGGGAACTTATTCATTTAGAATTTAAATTTTACACTTATTAAAAATTTAGGAGCTATTGTTGAAATAATCGACTAAACCAATGTCTCTGAAGTACAAAGTCAGTGCATGGCAGTGAGCACACAAGATGAAGGCCCGGGATCGAGCTCATGCAGTGTCGGCCAGAGAGCTGGCTGGGTCGAGTCAGTGTTCCCAGCCATGCAAATGAGCGGCGCTCGGGACATGTGATGGATGATCAGTAATAAATTGTGGATACGTGCCGCCGATGTGTTATTAGGTCCTACCAGGAGAAGGATCAGCCAAAGCCGACCTATACATAGGCAGCCCTCTGAATATAATAGAGGTGCCATAGTCGGCTTCAATGATTTACGCGTAACTTTCTGCATACACAATACTGCCTACGTTCGGCCGGGTCAAGCACGCCTTCTAAACTCATAACATTTTCTAATAAAGTATGAAACCAAAATATTAAATGCTCCTCAAGCGAGCAACCTTATTTGAGTTGATGAATTGCACAGCCTGCGTGCGCAAAAATGTAGCTCTAATGTATAAATTTGCAGGTGAGGCAATAATTCCCTTCGACAACTAGATCGGGAAAAAGGTTGTGAAGATTTTTAGTATCTAGAACTAACATGATAACGTATCATTGAGGGGGCTGCGTGGAAATGAGAGCAAATGGGCGTGGAAGCGAAGACGTGTATTTCTCAAAATACTGATAAATCAAATACTCCATTTTACTTTCTTCTTTTCGTCATTTTGCGTTAATTTTGCGTTAGTGAAGTGCACATTGATATCGAAAAACCGTATTGGGCTTGGGCAACCTAATCGACCTAATCGTGTACTACATGTTTTATTCTATTTTCCTCCAGTTTTTGAAGTTATTTTTGTGAATCATGTTTACTGATTGCTGTAATATTTATGTTAGCGTCTACAAACGTAATGGTCTGCTGTCGTCAAACTTTACAGGTACAAAAATGAAGTAATGCCAACCATGTTGTTATTAATATTTTTCACAGTTGAATTCATGTGGTTAAAAATTGCCTGACAGAAGGCCATCCTCTGAAATGAGGCGATGCGTTTCGTCCATATTCAGAGGACATCATCGCGCCAAAAAATGGAAATCAGATATTTAGGTCAAGTAGGTGATGCTTAAGTGTGGCTGTACACATCTGTTCGAGTAAAATATGGAATTAAATTCACGATGAACAAGAAAGGGAACTTGACTGTACCAATAGTAAGTGCGTTCGGTAAGAAATGAGCCAGGGAATGCGTTGGGTTCCAATCGGTTGGTTCTTACTGGATGGTGTCTTCGTTGAATCAAAATTCAGTAGTAATTACTCCAGGACGGTCGTATTATCCTTTGTGCAGGTTTATGAATTTAAACCAGATATAATCGAGTTCGTACGTTATTGTGATTTTCAGGGACATGATTTTTGTCTAAATGTCCACGTTAGTCTAAATGCATTGTTAAACGTCTTGATGTCTCGATAATGTGACGGTGGTCATACCGATATACGAACGTTTGTAGAGTATTCATATGACACGAGTCTGTTTGAGGTCGTTAATTTTTGACCTCTAGTTGCTCCTTTAATTTAGACTAGGCATGGTGTGGCTATGCTAGTGAATAATCAGGTTCAGATACTCATTTTTATTGATGCCCTTTGTATTTTTTAGCATTATTGGTTTCATTATGCGTCCAACACTTTTGTACGCATGAAATACTGATTTCGATGGTAAACTTGTTGCATTGCATTGCAATAAAAATCATTTTTTTGCTTTGATGAATAATTAAAAATATTTCATGAGAAAAATATTCTAAATAACTATTTTTGATGAAGGTTAGTTTGAGTTTTGGTAAAGGCATACTATCGTGAAAAAATGCCAAGAGGATGATGCCTGTAAGTGCGGTGAGCGAGTGAGTGCTGTAACACTACTGTCTTTGCAGCGTCGTACACACCACTTTTGGGCGTTCAGGCATATTCCAGCATTAGCTTATTTGGTTTGAGTGATGAACCTGTTGAGGATGATTTCTAAAGATATGGTTGATGTGGAGTTCAAAAAAGTTGAATTTATGGGTAATTCCTATTTCTTGGGTGATTTAAGAAGTGACTGTTTCGAAAAAAATGCTTAAATGCGTTGGTTTCGGTTGTGTGGACTACGAAGAAATCTGGTATAAATAGAAAACAGCCGCCATCAAGTAATAGTAACAATTCATATTTCGCAAAAGAAACCATCCACAATCAATCAATTGGTTAGAACCCTAGCCTCCTATGTCTCAGATATATCGGAGGCATTGATGAAAAGCATCTAAAAATTTTAAAATGACTTATATATAGTCAGTTTATAACAAATTCGACCCAGCAGTCGCCAATAACTTTCGAAACCTAGAAAAATTAAAGATATAAAATTTTGTTTTCAATAATGACATTCTTTATTTATTAAATGCAAAGAAGGTCTCTTTCCTAAATGTATGAATGTGTGTGCATATACGTATAGATTCAAAATATATATTAAATATATATAAATATAGATTCTAAAATATATATGTATTGCCGAATGAGAAGACCCGCTTGAAACTGAGCGCCATTTTTTATGGCCTCATTAACTCATAGTAATGACAGCAAAAGAAGTGTTCGGCCGTTTTCCCGTAATTTTCTGCATGATTTCAACAAAGTGATTTCAATGCTGCAACCGACTTCCCTCGCAGCAAAAGCATCTGTCAGTTCCTTAGCGCGTTTTTATTTTATTTTATTAGTGCAACCCACGCTGTGATGTCAAACAAAATGGTTATTTAATATAGTGCAGCATAAAGGAAAAAGAACTGCATCATTTCCACAAAAATAAAAATACTAGGATAAAACGAGCATGGTCAGGGCGCGTCTGATATTGCGAAGTTGTATTGCCATTTGTTGGCAACAATATGTGCTATCTTAAAGCAGAAAAATAAAAATAAATTAGGAAGCTTGATATGGTGAAATAAGTAGCAATGACAACGATCAGAACTCCAAGAAGATAAGAAGCTATTACTGGTTCAGAGGAACACGAAGTCGTTTGAAGGTGATTCTGTGTCAGATAGCGGTAAGTGAGCTGAAGCAAAGGCGTTGTATACGAGTATTTACGGCATTTTAAGTTGATACGGCAAAGGCTAAGCATTTTGTTTAAAAATTAGAATAATTAAGATGCCAATTTTATGTATCATAAAATACAAGTTAATGTTTGACATTGAAAGGAAAGAAAACAGTAAACTTCTTAATTGCCAGCTTGACGGAGAAAGTTATACCAAAGTGACAAATACTGAAATTAACAGTTACAGACTAGTTCCCACAAGCTGATAGGTGTGAAGACCAAGCACATGCTTATTGTTTTACTGTTAGAGCGTCTTTGTCACTCAGAGGCGTTAGCAAACAGCAGCTGCGGCACACCGCAACAGCAGCAGCGACCAAAGAACGCTAGTCAGATATTTTTCTACGGTTACATTTTTTATGGAGGTCGTTTTGCGCTCGAGACCAGGATTGGTTGCCATCTCCCCGCGCACCTATCACAACCATCCAACCTAGGTATTATGTCACGAGGGTGTTATCCGTTTAGTGACAGACAAGAGTACACGAAGAAAAGTTCCACAGTTTATAATCATTTATGCTTGTTCCCATAATGGTGACAATACATTTATTCCCGTATTTGCACATATGTGTGTAATTTCGTAATTTAGTTCTGATAAATTCTGGTAGAAAGGGAAAATGGATTCTAATTGTAAGAAAGTCAAATACAAAAAATAAATTTAGAGTTTCAAAGTTGAAACTTGAACACTTTTTAACTATTCTTCTCTTACCGGAATCTTCAAGTTAAAAATTGATCAGTGTTTGTGCTTCGCGAAAATGAATATTTCTAACAAATTTAAATGTCATGGTTGGAAATAAAGATAAAATTAAAATTTTGGACAAAAATTAGGAAATCTGAATTCATACTGCGACAAACATCGTGAAATATTTTTTTATATAATTCCCAGCAATTATACGTCACATCACGCGTTACCCTTATTTTACAACTGGCTTACACCTAGTCAAACTTCTAATTCCTTATTTCTGCTGCATTTGTTTACCAAATAGTCGAGGTTAAGAATTCGCTCACAAAGTGTAACTTTAAAATTGGTGTCGGAAAGCATTTTCTCCCTTCCCTCACCAAGTCTTTACATAGCATCAAATTTTTCATTCGAACATGGAACAGCTGCAATGACGTTAGGGGCATTTCAAATCAGTCTTAGTTTCTGCTATTTTTTTTGCTGTTTTCCATTCAGTAACAATGTTTTTGTAGTGCAAGGGTCACAGGTGTGAAGTACTAACGAAATTCGCGCTTAGACTAGAAATTACAGTGCAGCGGCCTTAGAAAATATGTGACAATGCACGCGCGACCGCTCAAAAAATATCAAGCCCAGACTGTCATGCTCAGCTCGTGGAGCAACAGAGACACTCGAATGTGGTCCCTGGGAACGTCCGTACTCGTAGATTTCGACATCTCACAGCACTGCAGGGAGCGAGGCTGGTATCACGGACGAGCAGCGATTAGGTAGTTGGTGCACGTATCTCCGAAATAGGGTAAGCTATGCAACCTGGCATAGCTAACATGTTGGATGATCCGCTCACTAATTAAAAAGTTACACGTTTTGACCTTTAATGAAATTCAGGTCTCGGAAACATTCTTGAAAGAAGCGTGTTTAACCATGTTTCTACGCTACAGTACCCAGCACTGGAAATGAAGGCAAAAATATTTCATCTCAAAGAATCGCAAAAGCGATGATGAAATCCTCACCTTCCTTTTCTAACGCAACGAATAGTTATGAGTAATAAAAGCGATATTTTTTTACTAAAGGCTATTGTTCAATCGAGAAAAACTATGCTAGTGATCTAATAAACTGAACAATTATTTAACTCCTCCTACATTTGAGTTCCCATCGACTGTCCTTTCACTTGCATGCTGTGGAATAATGAAATAACATTATTATTTTTATTTAAAACTCAGTTGAAATGAAATCACCAACGAACTAAAATATTTTAAAATGACAGGCACCTTTTTATTACACCTCACAGGCCCACGTGCAGCTCATTACTTTAGCAGCTCTTCATATGATAGAAAAAATGTATCAAGTAAAGATAAGAAACTCGTAATCACAACAGAATTACAATAAAGTAGAGTTCCGTGGATTTTGTCTTCGATCTACACGTGCGTCATTGCTTGCTCTTGCAACTTCCTTCGACATATTGAATTTGGACTGCCTCATTTTCGACTACGAAATTTTTTCTTTTGACTCATTGTTTCATTTGCTAATTTCATATGACACCGTTCATTTCTGGGTTGTGTAAGTAATTCTAAACTTCAAGTATAGTTTTTGTAAGATCCCGTCAATTACAGATTTTATTTGATGGCAAAATACAGCTTTTAGAATTGGTAGTTACATTGCGGGACTCTGTCACGTTTGGTCAACACCAAGGTCTCTCTCAAATCATCATACAATTTCCTGATCCTGGTAACCATTTCAATAAAGGAAAAATTAAATGATATCTGTGACAAATTTATCGTTAAAATTGAGCAAATTCAACTTTCCAGCAACGTCTTTGTATACGTAGAGAACTTCCAATTGACTTTTATTTCGATCAAAAGGGTACTGTTACAGCCACTGTTGAGCCATGCTAGGCCTTTGTTTGAGGGAAAGGAACACAGCAGTTCAGAGGAAAGATTTCTTGGTCCAGCAATGGTGTCGGTGTGCGTTTCCATTCACAATTCCACGCGCCTTTACGAGGCTGTTTGTGAAAATTTCCAAAGTGATAGGAAGGAGTGATCGATCAGCGGCTAGACCCAGCCCAACGTAGTTTTTGTGATTCAAAAAATTATAGCACTTTGAAGCCTTCAGCTCAACGGAGTCCAAATCAGTCTTGTATTACTCACGGCCTATACAAGACGAAGCCGCATCACGTTATGCATCAACGACTGGCTATTCCCAGAGAAGTATCGTAATTCTTCAAGCAAACATATCCACTTTATTCTGTTCCTCTCAGGCTTATAATGATGACATCGAGAAACAACAATCCAGTAGATATCAATAACGTTTAATAAAGTTTTATTTTCAGCCTGATGAGTGTAGAAAACTTGACATACTTTCGTTTCTAAATGTTCCATGCAAATATTTATATTTCCCGTTACCCTTCGCGCTGTTCAATATTGAAGATTCTTCACGTATCTAATGATAAGGGATATCATGAAAATTCGTAAATAATAATTATTGTTATTGGAACTACAGTATCTAAAACTTTCCTGGCATCATGTCTAAGAGCGTCTTGATTTATTCACAAGGTATAAATTATCAATCATTCACCTAAATCAATCATGAACCTAAAATAACAAATACAATCAAACATTTATCTCACAACCGTGGTCTGTATGTGGAGGCAGCTTGAGAATAAACATTATTCAAAAGTTGAGATTCTCCTAAAAGAAAATGACACACACGAATAAAAAGGAAAATACGCCAATAAAAAGGAGCACGACTTATGCACGAGGTAAATTTTCAGCGCGCTGGCCGAGATCGATACTAATTGTCGATGTGTTGGCATGTACGCGTTGAGAAATAATTTTCAAAAAATTTGGATGAGAAGAATGAAGACGCGTAACGAGAGGTCTTGAATTGGTCAAATCAATATACCTCTAACTAACCCGTTGTTCGGAAAATAATGACCGATTTTAGACAAAAATTTTTATTAATCAAAAAGAGACATTTGATATCCAAATTATTCAAATTATGAAGCTCGTACAGCCATGCCTATTTGTCATCAATCAAGAAGGCCATTTATGACACGTCGATAAAAATCTTGTGACTTAGATGCTAGGAAGTCCATGAGAGTAGATATGACTTCTTCTTTGGTTCTGAATGTTTTGTTAATCAAAAAATTATCCAAACGCTTTAAAACAGGGTAATCTGTGGAAGAAAGATCAGGAGAATGGAGGATAAGGTACAAGTGGTAAAGTTTCAAATCCCAAGTTTGTGATCTTCTGTAGTCATTCTTGCAACATAAGGGCGGGCATTGTCATGGAGCAGAATTGGACTTGCCGATTCTCTAATGCAGGCACATTTTCCGTGAGTAGGTATTTCGCGAAGTTGATTGCAGTAAACCTCAGAAGTGATGCTCTGATTGACATTCAGAGAACTGCATTGAAGAACGCCAATTGAACACCACCAGACAATCATCACTTTGATTTTTTGTGGTTGTCTCATCACGATTAATCCATTGACTTCATCATTTCCGATTATCATAAGGAATTCTCTTTTCGTCACAGATGACTAAGCGATCAAGAATAAAATAAAATAAAAGCATCAAACACAATTCAAAACGCCAAGTACGTTGATGTTTTACCACACGCCCTGACCTCTTTAAATTCAACGTTGATATGACAGATTTATGTATGCACTTTTACACCACTAATGTCATTTCGCGACGCTGTTTACAAGTATGTGCAAGCTATGCAAAGGAAGTTAATTCAGCTCACTTAGTCTATCGTAAATCAGTTACGGTTTCCGATACATGATTTCCTAAAATGCTATGATGAAAGCGTTGCGTAATAAATACCAGGAATTAAATAAATGAGAATCGATTGTAAACTGGCAGTACGAGCACTATTGAATAATTTTAACATTTTTTCACGATAGCATGGTTCAATTCTTCATAAGTTATTTGTGATTACATTCGGAAAGAGAACGTACGCTTGTCAGCTCGAAAGCTAGTGACATTCTGAATAATTTTCATTTTCCAGGAGACCTTCAGCGTATCCATTGGATACAAGTAGGTTTTCTGGGAAAAGGCATTGCCCCCTTGAAACACCGTAAACAAGCTTTATCTCTTAAATATTCATTCATGTCAAATTGCTAATTACGTATAACATACAAAAAATTCAAAATAGTCATTTCCTGCCAGTTGATTTTAGCACGCGTTATCAACTAAATCTTCATTGTAAATTTGATGATTTTCTAAATATGAATACCTAAAATAAGTAATTTTAACACTAATTATCTTTACTATTAAAAACCCAACCTCTGATGAATTTTTGTTACATTTCACAATGAAACTACTTTCTCCAGGTACAAAATTAATCTTGAATCATTGGTTTCGTTCATTTAACTTATTCGTAAAGTTTATGCCTCGAGTCAGATTTCTAGTTTCCTGATTTGTTGTTAGAGAAACAATGAGTCATGTGCGGTCAAATCGAAATGTTAGGCAACAATCTATTGTTATATAAGTACATATCGAAACAAAATAGCAAATGGTGAGCGTCTACCTATGTCGTGACACTCAAAGATCATTTGGTAAGCCAAAAAATGTTCAGCAGGGACAACACACAGGGGGAAAAAAGCGCTGCCTGAAAATTTTATAGCTCCGTATACAGCAGCGATGGCTACGAAGGATAAAATCAAAAGAACACGTTGTTATTTATCTTATTATTTTATTATTCTTTTTGTTATTTTTGATACGGTTGAATCAATTCATGTTTAAATGGGGAAGGCTTTGCCTCTGGTAACAACGGAACCTTGAATTATTAAGGCAAACATCGGGATGCATCATTCGTCTCCTGTAGGCTGCTCCAAATGCGAATCACGATACGACCCTCGGTTACACTCGAAGAAGAACAGAAAACGCAGCGTGATTAATAGGCTACAAGGCTTCTTTAAAACTAACTATTACCCAAGTTCGTTTCTTGAGGTGAAATAATGGTGTTAAAATAAAAACCACGAAGAAAATCCAGTCATCAATCGAAGAAAGTGTGCGTCTTATAGCTCATCTACGATGGCGTGAGCAGATAGCGGCGGAACGTGTGCCGGCGGTGGCGGGCGGCGGGGCTGATGTTTACTGAGGCCACATCAGCGTCCGTCGGGCCTTCCATTACGCGCTAATTTTTCCCCTTGCGATGCCTGCTGCTTTTGACTTTGCAGCTGATGACCCTAGAGTCTACCAATGAAACAGCATCTGCGATGGCAAATGATCGTTTAAACTCACGAATATCAAGAATTAAGATAACTACATACATATCGTTCAATGATAATCTTTTATATTTGCATGTATTTCATTTCATATATGTGATAAAGTGGAATTTCATATATATAAATATATTTAAGTGTAAATATTTCCTCGAAACCTGTCTTGCTCATCACATCCAATAACTACATATTTAACACAAAAATGCTCAAATTAACAAGTGATTATGTCATTTTTTAACTCAACCGAGGGTTGGATTAATTTGAACTTGACTTGGATTAATTTGAATTTGACTTGGATTAATTTGAACTAAACTTGGATTAATTTTAACTTGACTTGGATTAATTTGAACTTGACTTAGATTAATTTGAAGTGAAAAGGTGTAGTACACCACTGTTTTTTGTAAAGGGGGGGGGAGGAGGTGATGTTACGCTGCTGGCGCTGAGAGAACGTCGAGGTGTAGGGTTTTTTTGGTGTACGCGATCCTTCATAAATGACTGGAATCGATAATTTCCTAAAAAATCTACTTCAGAAGTGGATCAAAAACAAAAATATCCAACCCAACAAAACCCACGATTAAAATCCTCTTAATCTCGTGCACTGGTGAAACTCCTATCAAAAATAGTCATTAAGCTTCCTTGACAGCGTGATAAAGTGGCAGACAACTGAGCTTCAACATGGCTTTCCAATGATTTCCCATGCTATTCCATGACTTTCCCATTCTTTCCCAAGTCTCAACCGCTGATATTCTATTCAACCTAACCTAACCTACCAATACACGTGATATTCATTCCGATTCCCAGTCTGCTGGGAAAATAATTCTGGAGTTGATGAAGCTTGTATCACAGATACGCTCATCTCACACTTTCGGCTGGTGGGTGTGACACACAGACGGACGGACGGACGCGGCTCCTTTTATAATATAGATGTTCGGCAAATCACATGACAAACGCTCCTATTTCCCAACAATACACGTAATATTCATTCCATCTCCGAATCTGATTCAAATACACCGAAAATAATATTGTTGAGTTTGTTTGTTGGAACTTGTATCACAGATACGCTCTTGTATTGAAGATATTGAAGATATTGAAGATATTGAAGATGTATAGATATTGAAGCTTGTATCACAGATACGCTCACCACACACTTTCTGCTAGTGGGTGTGACGGACGGAGAGACGAACGGACGGACAGACTCGGCGCCTATTATAGTATAGATTTTAAAGCGTTCAAGTGAACATTATCTTAAGTCTTATTATGAACTCTTGAAGTAAGTTATCAATAAAATTTAATTAAAAGAAATAATTCTTGTTCGAACCGCAAGCATCCAATGCCTCAGACAATTCATGAAATGGATAATTCAAACGTTAATTGGCTTCACAGATATTGGTGCAACAACCTAGCAGTCCGAATAATGACTAATGATTTGGAACTAAATTTCCCAAACAAAAATTTCTCATTCAGCTCTTTTTTAACAAATAAATTCATCATATTAACGCTGTTTTACAGTTATGAAGCCCCGACACAAACTACAATATATGTTGCCATTAAATTATATTCATGGCTGACCTTCCACAAATTTAGTTTTGGGGCAATCTACTGAGCCAATTTTCGAAACATGACTTGTCCTTGACATTACCTAGGTATAATCTTCAATTCAGCACTTTACAAGTCTCTTATTACATAGGTTATAATCATTATAGGATTCATTTTGATGTAAATTAATGAAACAAACAGCCGTAACTTCATTGAATTGAAATTTTAATTCTAAATACAACTACGTCAATGAACATGAGAAATGTACATTTAAATTACTTATCTCTTCAGAATTACTTGACTTTTGATGCAACTCTTCAACTGCAAGTCTTGAAACATGGCTTCGTGTGCATATCGTGTGATATTTGATAAACATTTAACACTGACCACCCCAACAGGTCGACACTAGTTCCTCAATACCACCGCTTGCATCGCGCGAGTTGCTGCGCGCAGGCCAGAATGTGCGAAGGTTCTCCGTGACTCAGCTCGCTTCATGCCACCCATCTCAGATCAACCAACAACTTGCATCCAGAACGATGAGTGAAATCAGCACACATGGTATCGTGACATTAGACTCCTTCCATCAAAATACCATTGTCATTACCTTGATTAGAACTAAAATGGCATCTCCAACTACAGTTCCTTTGTGTAAAAATTTTCTTCAGGGAATAAACTCTAAACACAAGTCTATCGTGGCTGTGTGCTGTGTTGGCTTAACCAGATATGAAAATCAGTTCAATTCCCTAATAGGATTATTATTCTTTGACAACGATGCTCCAACAAGTATCATTGTTTCAGCATTATTTCTTCAAAGAAGTTAATAGTTAATATTATCCCGTTTAGATTGAATGGGTTATTGTCATTGAAACGCTTTTGTGGCCATCGTGTATCGTCTAAACTTCGATGCTCAGTCTTTTCGAAACTACGTGCATGAGCACAGTTATGTCAATTCGTCGCCTCACTCACAAGTTTCTTCAAAACCGTCAATTGGTAATGAGTTGCGTTATTTATATCTGTGTTATTGACGGGTTTGATCTACGAACGAGCTCCGATGGCGTGAAATATGTCATTAGCCGCATATGCAGATATTCGGTGAACGTTTGGTCTACTATATGTTTACTTCTGTGCTCAGACTCTCAACATTTAATAATATTTAGGTTTTCTATTATACACGTATGAATATACGTTTAAACAAGTATGATCATACATGCAGACAAAACTGCATAGATTACGATAATTTACGATCCTTTTTTCGTGTATTCGCCTTGCGTTTATTGAAAAATTCATTTCCATTTTACTGAAAATTACCAACCAACATTTGAAGAATGACTTTCTGACAATCCATATAATTAATCTTATGGCAATGTTCCAATTTTGTCATAGAAGAACGCTGTAATTCAAAGCGCAAGTGGTGTACCGAACTTACTTTTAAAATATCCCTAAATGTACAGAAAACCTGACTAATTTCACATCTAAATTCAATCAGGCGCTATTTCATGGAAGATTACTCGATAGTAATAAAAAAAATTGTCGCGATACGTGAAAAGGGTTACTAATCACGCACGCAGGGGGAGTCTCAACCCCCAAACATGTTATAGTACTATCCTTTATGCTTGCGTACACCTGCATACCAGACTTGGAGAATAAAAGAGTTAGCAAGATTAACACGAATTTATTGGGAAACACGTGGATAAACACACAAGGCATGGGGACGAAATGATTTGAAATGGCACAACGGCGTCAATGAAAAGTACGTAAGTTTCTACCGCCGCAAATATTTAAACACGACATGACACAAAGGTGATGCTTACCGAGCATTCAAGTTACAAATACTCCCTCGTTGACAACGATTCACGCATCCACAGTAACACAAATCATAATATTTGCGAGAATAACACATCACGATTTAACCTGGAATTGTGACACGGTGTCGAATCATACAACGGGAAGTCGATCCTCGACTAAATAGACACAGGAAATTGAAAGCCAAAAATTAGATGATTCCTCGCGATACTTTTGAAAAGCACTTTTCTGTGTGCTGATCTACATCTGAATTTGAACTTCAATCACCACCTAAAAGAGCTCTCACAACTATAAAACACTCGCCCTTTTGATAATAAATGATTCACTGATGGGTATCCACTGCCGATGCTATTGCTCACTGCTGATGTTCCGCGTCGTTCACAGCCGATGTTATTGCTCACTGCTGATGTTCCGCGTCGCAGCTTAGGCTTGCTGCTGGCGTAGGCTGATCTCTTGCTACCTCGCTGCAGTGGTGCCCTCCCCCGCTTCTCTCTACGGGCAGCTGATCCCTTGAAGCGGTTGTGAGCTGATTCATTGCAGTTTCATGCGTTGAACTTTGCAGTGTTGGTGAGCGATCTTAACTGTTTGCCATTTGCAATGTTGACGACTGCCGCTGAAGTTGATTGTGAGTTCGACCCCGATGCACAGATGTTGATTGCTCTTGGTTGAATCTCCGACGCGTTTATTCATGACGATCCCCGATGCGAGGCTGGTTTACTTCGATTAGGCTTCCTTTGTAAGACGGTGCTCCAATGACTTCCGACGTCCAACGTTGTTTTATGTGCCTCGAATTATTAACTTTCAAGTTGCAGTTGGGTATAAGGCCAGCCGACGAGGCTGGCCTATTGTGTAGAACACCCTCAGACGTCTTGCGCAGTCTCTCACGTGTGTTCAAAAATTCCTCTCGAGGCTTCCTCTCGCATCCTTATATCTGTTTCGCTTCCCTCTTTCGAGATCATTCTCGACGCTTCCATTCTACAGAGGCAGCATCTGCAACCTCATTGGCGGAATCCTTGCTTATTCTGACGTCTGGGACTCTCATTGGTGCGTGTTGAGACACACCTTCTTGCGTCATAGCTTTGGCGAGCGGTGATTGGCTCCGGTTGTGCGGGCCTGTGTTCAGACGTCACGTCCGCCTCCTTGCCCTGCAAAGCCTCGGCTTGGGTGCGCTTGTATCGTGCGTGTGTTCGTGTGTGCGTCGTTCTCTATGCCTGCGCTCGCCGCACTTGAGGCCGCGAAATATGACACGCCTACCTCTACCCCAAACAATCGCCGCTTGTTTTTCCGACCGAACAGTGACGAATTGTCCTTACACACACGGATAAACTTTGGTCGACATTCTCACGCTCAAGAATAACAGTGATAACGGTTTTTTAGACATTTCCTAAAGCGAAGTATTTTCCAAAAATTGCACGAGTGAAGTATTTCCCCTAATACAGTATTTCCAAAATTTGTTTCCGAAAGTATTTCCCAACAAAATTATTAACATCAATTGATATTGAAAAATACATCACAATGATTCCGAACAAACAAACCGCAAATTTTAACATTTTCGTCGTTATAGCACCCTATAAGGAATTATTTAATTAACTCACTATTTTTCAATTCCTACACCGTACCTCCCCCCGATGTTGGTCAGTTTATTACCGAATGGATTCATTTTTGTGTATTGATTGTGTCATCAGAATGTATCAGGATGCATCAGTAAGTTAGGTACGACTCAAAGTTACATTTCCAATACTGCCTAATAAAATTACGCAATTGTTCGTTACTCGAGCTACCCCTCTCTCCCATTTTCATTATAATTTTTTTTAGCTATCGCCAGCTAAGTACAATAGCATGAATAAACACCTTTCTTCACAGACTAATATGTTACAACGTTGGTTCTTGAAAGATATTATCACTATATCGGTCTCAAACTCTTTTCTTCATGCCGCAAAATTAAATGTTCGACTATACTTGAAAGCCATCCTCCCAAACTTCAGAGCAGCTGTCTACTATACACTTGTCAATTCCCTCCTCCTGGACCTCGTGCCACCGAGTAAAAATTCGCCGTTGAAATTCAGAGAGGGAAAATCCCACGAAGCTGTTCTGCAGTTCCTGAGCAATAACTATCAAATAAAGCCAGATAAAGAGGCAATTTGAGTCAGGATTAAGCCTTGCACAGCTACAAGCATGGTCTAAGAGACTTTATTTCAAAGCTGAACTCTAGCTATTTCATGTACCTAGAGACGTCTGTGCCTCTCAGCTTGCAGCGCTGTTGAACCAGCACAGCATGGCATGGTGGTGGAAAGCGTGAGGTTACTTGAGAGCTCTAAGGTGATGAGCAAATTGAGAGCATGTTTTAGTTGTATTTCTGAACTCAGCGCCCAAAATCAAAGTAAAGTGCAGCCGAACGCAATTCGTACGCAGTTTACTTATGGGCATCACGCAAAAAAATAACTGAATATCACGCCTCATGCATACAGTCTCACTTTTGGTTGATGTAAAAGATATTTTGCAAAATAAGATAAAACACATTGAAGTTTAAGGCTAAATTTTTCAGAAATATTTCATAGTGCTCTAAGAATCTCCCTACTTTGCAGAAAGAATGAGTGAGCCATCAACAACTCAAAAATTTTCAGAAATACCATCCTCGTCTGAAAAAGCCAACTATGATCATCTAAAAAGTTGAAGTGTAAACATTTTTACCAGTACTGAGGCATGTTAATTAAATATAAGATGACCCAATTCATTTAATACTTGCAAATTATCATCCTAAGCTAAAACAAAAATAATAGAATATCAGTTCGCAGATAGATAAGAAGTA
This sequence comes from Morinoia aosen, assembly GCA_030386875.1. Taxonomy (NCBI): domain Eukaryota; kingdom Metazoa; phylum Arthropoda; class Malacostraca; order Amphipoda; family Talitridae; genus Morinoia; species Morinoia aosen. The sequence continues at coordinate 49,904,375 of CM059575.1, forward strand.
ATGTTCAATTTATGTACGTGAACGAGAACTAAATCAGCACATTTATGCTTACATCAACTCTATGGCACGTTCTCCCATTAATTACCAAACTCAGCAAAACATTTCCATAAGAATAGGCAGAACAAACTAACCGGTCTCAAACGCCTGCCGTATAAGAACCAGCGAGCAAAGCCACGCATGTCAGGGGCGGCCATTCACATGCGTCACGTACGTTGTCGCGTGCGCTGCGAACAATGTAGAAAAACTGGTATGTAGAAACGAATAATAATTGCTGGCCTGGCCGTGTACCATGACAATGCTAGCTGCCATACCGACGCGCTGTGGTTTGAAATTGGCGCGGAACGGAGCTTTTACGGAGATCTAATTGCTAAAAGTCCGTCTTGTGTGCCTTGGATGACGGCGCGCCTAAGTGGAAAAACTATAGAATATTTTATAGGTTTATGAAGGATAGATATTCCAGGGAATGGTCCATTTCGATCGTATTTGAGCATGGCACATAATTTGGCTTATCAGAAGCGTGTAATAAATGCTATTCCGTAATGACTACGGTAGACCCCACGCTCATTTCATACACCTGTGTCGAGTGAGGATTTAAGGCCACTTCATATTTTTCCTAAAGGGATGAAATATCACAAGGCTCACAACGCGGGGTCACCAACCTTTGCCCATTTCACACGAAAGGCGCATGGTCTTAATCACTAGAATACAGTGTTTGTCATCCTAGAGCCGTTTACTTGTTTGGTTACCTTATCCTCCAGCCACATATGAACTCACATTACACACAAAATATTTATGCTACTTCAACAGTGACCGCGCATGGATTCTTCAATACATGGAGCTCGGATTACTCTTGAGGATATTATGGCAGATGTGAAATTTGTTTGATGGGCATAAAATCCGCAGTAAGTGAATGTAACATGAAGTGACCACATAAGCAGCAATTGCCACTCAATAATAAACTTTTTAGTATTTCATGAAATTTTTCAACTTTACGACGAATAATTAGACATAAACGTAAAAATCAAAAGGAACAGAGATGTGTAAACTTCGCATCCAATCTTATATTCTAATGCGCATCTCTCATTCCAATGTTTATTAAAATAGAACATTCACAAATTCAGAAAAACATTAATCCATTTGCTGAAATTTTTCACTAGAAAGGACGAGCGATAGGCCTGAGTGAGATGGTTGATAGAACACTCCATGCAACTGTGAGATATTTGAGTTCATGTGAACCTAGTGCAATTATCTGCTCTAACTTAACACAAAAAGGGAAAAATTCCTGTTCGTGATGTTCATTGATCTCCAACATTATAACCCGTAATACCGATCGACTCATTCTAGGTAAGACAACATTCTTTCCACAGTTGGTTTGGTTTTATTTACCCGGTCTGAAGCAAGGAGAAAGTAGCGAAGGACATTCCACCTATGAAACAAGGTCTGGTAGCCCCACTTTGTAATACTCGTCTCTGTGCTTCGCTAACACAAATACCGCGTGCGCACTTAGCGACTTCTTCAGATGGTATAAGCACAGAAGTCAAGTCAATGCGCATGTGTTTGCATGCATGCTTCATTCAAGGTGTTGGTTAGTAGGCGCTCGCTGTTATACAGGTTTCTACACCTGTGTTCGTTTGTGTGTGAAACGTTCCATACCTGGCTGCCGTTTAATGAGTCTCCTACAGGTATAAACTCATCAACGTTCACGCGATCTTAACCTGTAAGGACGGATAGTGTTGGGTCGAAACGAGGACCCAGTGTCCTGGGGCAGAGCAGACCAGTTCTGCGGGGCCCCTGAACCTTGCGCCCGGCGCCGTTAGGTCGAATATTGAGGCAACCGCCTCGACTCGCTTCTCGTAGGCCTGCTCTTTTGGGCCGTCCAGAAGCCCGACCTTTTTCTAATGCTCCTCATCATGATGATACTGATATTCTCTCGCTGATGATGATGATACTGATGTTGTATGCTCCTGATGATACGGAGGCTGCTAATGCCCTGCTCATGCTAGCGCTCTGGCGTACACTGAACGCGGTCTTGGAGACAACAGAACTAACATCTGCTGCTGTTGACGCTCTATGTAATGGAACTGAGCCAGCTGAATGGCTTTAGAGATATTCCATAGTTCTCTGTACTTGAACTGCAATGTTGCTTCACAACATTTGAAGAGAAAATGACTCTAACAAAACATCCGTTCTTAAAAAAATCAGTCAGATAAACCATGAAAGTTCTCATTCAGCTCCGGTTGTTCACTTAAATTTAACATCAAGTGAGATAAATGAGCGAACTGGCACTCTATTACGACCGCTGAATTCTGTTTTGAAGATAACTTGCGAAGGATACTTTAAAAAGAATCAATTTGTATCTTTCACTGCCTTTTGGCTTAGATTTACTTTTAGTCCGTAGACCGCAGTTCAGTCTTTCAGTAAACTTGAGACGTTTCTACAGTTATATTTAGGACTACTTTGGGTGAACAACATACTTGTGAGCCTTACATTCACCATTTACCTGGTGTGTCCCATGTATACCCATATATATTTTTCAAATCGAGCTAGCACACAGTTTCGGGACACAATCGATTGTGAAATTAAGAAATTTAGGCCGGAAAAATAGACATTTCTATTTGAACAGTATAAAATTAAATTGAAAATACATGTACATGATTAGGAAACTATCTAAATTAACTGCCACTGAAACTCAAGCAAAGTGACTGGTCCACTTCAATTGTTGTCTGGGACCTTCTTCACTCAATTACGCAAACTTTTCAGGACTAGGAGAAAGATTTATCTAAGTTGTGAATTAGTTATTTTACTGTTGCGCCTGTGCATCATAAATAAATTGATTATTGTGGATTGAATTAAGGCTAAAACATCATCGCAGTGTCTGTAGTAACTGGAAACTCGAAATTATTTCTTATTTGTACCTGATTACTCGGTTTTCATCACACTAACTAGGAACAGATTTAAGTTGATTCCGAGTATTCAGATACTCCAGTCAAGACAACAATGTGTTTGGAACTGTCAGCTGAGAAAATATACTTCGTAGTATTTCAACTAATTTGAGTGATAGAAATTTTGAACGTTTTGAAATTTTACACTCACTTGTTCAACACATATACCCATGTGAACACAGTCTTCCTCTTCGACAGAAAGGTTCATAAAATTGATGATAAGGAACACAAACGTTTCGTATCATTAATAAAGCTGAGTAAAGTTGTCAAAATGACAGAAAAAACGAACATATATCGCTGGTTTATATACCAGAATAAGATGAAATCACGGTTGAGTTGTAAAAGTACTCCTATTTTTGCAACTTAACTGTAATTTCATTTTATTCTGGTACATAAACCAGCGATATATGTTCGTTTTTTCTGTCATTTTGACCACTGTATGTACTCAGCTTAATTAATGATACGAAACGTTTGTGTTCCTTATCCTTTATTTTATCCTTGCTCAGAGTTGGAAGAGGTGGTGAACGTTGTGAACGAGGCTTTGTTCACACGTGTCCACAGCCGCTGTTAGGCAACCTGCCCGCCCTCTCCAGCTGATGGGAGCCATGCACAATAGCATGATATACACTCAATTCTAGTCAATACTCGAGCATGCATCGAAAAATTTGTACCTTAAAAGTCTCGATATCGTGATTTCTAAAATCAAGTTATCCATCAGCAAACAGCTGAGTTCATTTCATCCAATTTTTTTGTGGCAGAGCATTCTTAAATTTTATTTTCTTATCTGCGCCCATTTAACAAATAATAATTTTACTTACGTTCGTTCTGTAATACCCAAATTCTGAAGGTTTCTTTCAGACTTTGTACTTGGTCGATACGTTATTTATTTGACAAGAATCTTCTCCAGATTTTCCATATCTTGTCTTTATTAACCAAAACTAAATGAGGTATTTCTGAAATAGATTTTTTTACAATGGAAACTCGCATAACGATCCTAAATTTCGTCATTTTACAGAAATATATAAATAGGTTTCGTGAGCAAGTAATGGTTACGCTGTTCAGTACCATGGAGCTGCTACACACTCAAACCTCTTCTCGTGTTTTGATTATTCGAGAACTTCGGACCCAGCGTCCTGTGTCCGACGTCGACGTAATTATAAGTCCCTCATAACTTCTAGTCAGAAAACACGCAGGGAGAAAACTTTTTAAACTCACATAATTTTAAAGTCAAGAAGCCTAAACTCGTTCTTAACTCATTATTTTCTATAAATCGCAACGTACATTTGCATTTGATGAAAATTATTTCAAACATTGGGAAAGATGTGCACGCCTACGACAAGATTAAATTGCAGCTTACGAATGACCAAAATAGAAATAATCCGTAATTTTTAAGAAGCATTAATACTACATGTCACTTAACTTGGGCTCCAATTAATAGCTTAATGAGGAGTCTGAATAAGATGGGAAGCAAAAACGCATGCATTTCTTAACTTGATTTGTCACAGCCGATAGTTGGCTTCAGAAGACTGCTCACATAATAGCGTCCAATACTCGTGTGTTTACAACCGCGCTACCAGATCCAAGGCATTTTACGTCATTTTTTACACTGATAATAAAATTGATGAACATTCCGAACCCAGCAAACAGAAAACAAGGTATTTAACACTTTTTGGCACTTAAAAATTTTGTCACATTTACTACAACGCACTTAGATCTTACGCTTATGTCAGAAAGAATGCCTGCCATTACAATGCATAAGAGCTATTTCTCGAATTCGTACGACCTGCTGCCGCTCAAGGACGTAAGGAGATCTCCCAACTAGGATTACTTTCAAGAAGGATCATTGATTTGGAGTATTAGGACGGGGGAAAATGATGAGAGCTAAGCACGCCAAAAATATTACTCCTTGGGATATTGAAGTAGGATACCGTCCAGAATATGTAAATACTTCAACCAGGGGCCGTAAGACTTCTAAAGTATAAAAATAGTATTCCACGACTAAAAAGTGTTGCTATGAAGATACGTAATTAAGAAGCTCTGCTCCTATAACAGAAGTATTGCTCAGCAAGATTTAATATGAAACATTTATTTAATGTTGATTACATAATAAGAATTGAACAGGCAAGAAGTGTAAAGTCTCATTCACTCAGTGCCACCTCACAACAGGTCTCGCGATTACGCCTCCAAGTCACTTGAACGTCCTTGCCTCAGATGCAGTTAAGTGGTTATAATAATAGGGGCTCTAGACTGGGCTGTCTTCTGAGTGAAGTCTTCTGATGGTCAAGTTTTCTGATTTCGATCTCGCTGTGTTCTAAGTGAAGCAAAACAGCGGTAGGGACTGGTGAAGCGAGGCTCAGCAGTTGTGCGCGTACGCTTATGCTAACATTTTGGTGCAACTGCTCAGTTAGGATGCTGCGCTCGGCTAACTGACCACCGCACTACCACGGGGGTTTGATTATCTCACCTTAGCTCACTTAATAGATTGCTCGTTCATGTTATGAGCGAGCTATTATCAAGACGCTAACACTGATGACAATTTTTTTGCATTGTATACGCTTTCGAAGCTGCTTATTTACAATAGTTTTCACTCGTATTTCGTTTTAAGAGTTGTAATAAAACGGAATCATCGAAACTTCAGACATGTTTTGCTGACGGCGATAGGTCCTCAGTGCTTAAGAAACGGGAATAAAAGCCCAAGCTCATCAAATTCATTGACTGGAGCGAAGACACAGAAATTGTCACGACTGGACTGGACAGTATCTGTTCGTTCAATTTGTAGCCCTCTTACGTTAACAGATGAATTTGAGTCCCCATGATATTCTTTTCACTACTCAAAACATTGAAAGAGCGGATGTGAATTCCAAACACCATTGCTGTTCATGTATGAAAAAAGAATTCGAAGGTAGCCGTTATTCAACGCATGTTTTGATTTCGGAAGTGTCGTAGTGTTCCTTTGTTAACAACAATGGCTGAGCTCTGTGTCCTCGTGTCATATTTAATTATGTAAGACGTGAATTATATAAATAAGCTGGAAAACATATAATCGGATTAATTACTCTTTTATACTTAAACAGCTGGAAATGGGCGTTGATCGAGCGCACACGTAGCAACGAAACAAGTTTATTTGTTCTAATTATCTTTATATCATAAATCTCAAATGAAGACATGAAACAAATCTTTCGGCATGAATTTCTTGCTCTTCAAAATCAGATAAATGCAACCATAATAATACGTAATCACATTTGCTCTGCAGTACATGTGACTGTACGACTGTCATTGTGCCCTCCATAGTGTAAACATTTTTCGGTAATTTTCGTATTCGCAATACTTGCGGTGGGACGGATACCACCAAGTAATCATTCAACCAATCAACAACGAATGATTAACAATGATATCAGCCAGTAACTGACATTCAACCTTACCGACAAACTGTGTTTTTAGATAGAGAGATTAATTTGACATATTCTAAGCGCTGAAATTCACAAATTGGTCTCATGTGATTATTAATTGCTACATTCATTCCATAGGTTAAAATACAATGAGAGTTAGCTCAGAGTGGCTCAGTAGCGAGTACATCACGTTTGGCTGACCATATCTACTTAGTTCAAGTTTTCAGTTCTGAACTCAAACTCCTTCACTGACATGCTGAAGCGGTAATGCATTTTCAGATCTTGCGCCTTCATTAGGGCAAATCCTAGAAAAAGAAGAACTGAGGCGCTTCACTCTGTCTAAATATTACATCCATTTAAACGCTCCACTGATGTCCGAGTAGGAAAAGAGCGTAATTCATGGTTTGCGCTTCATGGGCGATTCTTGGAGTACTGTGTGCCAGCAATTTTCAAGCATCCCAAGAGTGCAAATCTGTACAGAAAAGCAATACAAGATGCATCGGGGAGCAAGCTAAGGACACGGAATACAAACATAAAAATGTAAAAATATAAAAAATTAGCGCTGAATTAAACGTTAGCACATTGTTCACTGCGGTGTGATAACACCATCACTTAAATCTGAGTATTTTCTGTACTTGGATGCAATTTTCCGTTGCGCGCAGCTCAATAGAGCCATGCAGAGCCGATCAGTTTCCTCCCTTCGGCCATTTTAGAGATAACAGAAGTGATTCTTTTGAATGTGTTCGTTTTCCCTCTTTTATGAAGTTAAAATGGCTAAAGTTTTCCTCAAGACTTCAATATAAGAGGGAATATATGAGCGCTGTATATATTTGTATAAGAAATTATGGCTCAATGAAGTTTCCTTCATTTAACGGGTAAAAACTTTACATGTCAGTGCTCTAACTCAAGCTCTAATTCAGAGATCAATGAGGGTTTCGGAACAGGAAAATGGGATCTAGCATTTAAAATTTTACGTTAAAAAAATTCTTTATAAATAACTAGGCATTTGGTAACCCTAAAGGAGGGCACTAAAATATAAATCAAATTTACTTATTAAAATAACAATTCAATTTCAAGCAACGTGTATCATAGTAAAAATGATTATTGAGATTTATTTTTTCGATGTAGTGAAGTAAGGAATATTTGTACAGTTCTGCTCAGCAGTCGCTCGACGCATCATCACGAAGAAACACTTAATCTTTTATAATTTTCATCATATTGAACTCTTAGATAATTACACAACTTTATATTCAATCGTCAACCGGAAGAATAGCTCGTAGTGAGAACGAGTTGATCACGAATGCGTAGAGTTCTCCCACTCCCCTTGCAATACTATAGCATCCTCGTGAAAAGTGATAAAACGCTCTTTAGTACTTACAGAGGCGGAACTCTTTTGCGAGCTACTGCCACGAGCCGTTTTGCATCGCTGAACCCTCGGCTAAGACCCGGTGCAGTGACACAGCTGTTGAATCCTGGTTAATTCTTTCATCATCCGGACAAATATGTTTTTGAGCATTAAAGTGTTTTGTGTACGGATGCTGTGCTCATAAAGATCATCCTAATTCGCCGCTTGTTTCACTAATTATGCGTGTCAGAAGTGATTCTGATTTCCCTCTCTATTGAATTTCTCCCTGAGCTTCTGTCAGCCTTTATATTGTCTTAATTTATTAGTCGTGAACTCTCAAATTCGCTCTTTAGACTTCGGAAGGAATGGTTGTGAATGTTGATTTAGGGAATATTCTTGATAATCATATTATTGCTTCACGTTGTTCATCACACAAACGAATGACTAACATTCAACTATGTTTATAAGAAAAACAGGCAAGTACTTCTTGCACTGAAATGCCTGGTACACTGTGCTGCCACAAACAAATACATGATTTTCTACCTTTTCGTATACATCACTCAAACTTCACTTACTGCAGTTGCAGTATTTTAGGTTGTTATCAAGAGTTCCCTGAAATATTCCTTCATCACCGGAATTGGCCGTAAGTTTTTGTTTTTCAAATGTTTAAAGATAATCCCCACTCTGACATTTTTGGAATCAAACTTAAATTTTACAAAAACAATATTGCAAAGAATTGTGAAGAACACTTTTGCGCATGCTTCCAGACGGACGTTACGTGTTTCCGTTAAACAGCAAATGTTACTGAGTCTGTACGAGCAGCGCAACTACCCATCCTGAAATGCACCGGCGCACACCGATCTAAACGTCGCACTTTATATGAAGTGTCCTTTATAATTCAGGCAGCAGGCTCGCACTGCCCCTACTTTGGTTCGCGGTACATCATGTAGGTTCCGTAGGGGCCATGACAGGGACGTAAAGGCATGTCTCCTTCATCAGCAAGCTTAGGAGCAAGATATACCCACCTTCAATGCTCGACTCCACGTCAACTTCGAACTCCAGGCATCCGGTTCCAGAGACCAGAGATGACCCTGCATCCACGGCATCAGTGTACATGGTGCATTATTGTAGGAGTGCGTACACTAAGAACATTAAGAACAGATACACGCATTTCAGTTTGGAGTCACTCCTCCTGGAAGTGAACTGGAAGTAAGTAAATGCGTAGTACGAACCACTCGTAATTCAATAGTATGGGCAACTGCAAGTGCGGCACTCATCGCATCAACACCAGCAGCAAAAACAACAGTTTCAGACAGAGAGCCATCACTAGCAATAACAACAATACCGGCAGAAGAAGTAACAGTCGCAACTGCTGTATAACAGCAGCAGCAGCAACAGCAGCAGGGGTGTCATAAGCTAGTCCGGTTTCTTCGCAGCCACGCCGCTTCTGTTGAGGACGAAGTTTTTCCCTTGCTTTCTTTTTGTAGAGGCTTTTTAGCGATGCTGGTCGAGCACTGGCATGAATTATTGCCTCTCACCTTTGCAGGACCCTTGGCTGCGCGTCATCGCTCGGACACAAACCGTAATGTATGACCGCCCCGCACAGCCCTGCTCTTACGTCATGCTGCGCTCCATAACTTCATGCCAATGAAGCGCCAAACAAATTTAAGGCTCCACTAAGTTCGCTAAGTTGGTAGTCTTTAACCTGCAACCATGGTCAATAATCGACGCTAAATACGTAGTAAAGTCAGCACCCCAGGAAGTGATGGCCCTTTCCGCAAAAAAAATGTCCCTACATCACGCAAATCGCAAACCCGACTTGCTAGTTACACTGCCAGCGTTATGGATACTTGATTGTTATTGGGATCTGGCTTTCAAGTTTTGTTGATTTTACGGGCGTCTTAAAAGCAATTGAAAATTGTACTACGCTAGATCTCAAAGGCACTTGGTAGACTTTGCCACGAGAATGATTCATGTTAAAATTCAATTTGACTTGTTTTTCGAAATCGATTCGGGAAAATCGAATGGGCTAGACATTCCAAAGCTCGAGGAGAGGTATCCATTAAGCATAGCTGTGTCGTGGCCAGGTTTCAGTAGCATACAGAAGGCCCGGCCTCACAGGTCCAGAGCGCGGCGTGATTAATAAAGCATGCCCTCAGGTACACCTCCGCTGCTGCTGAGTCATCTTTGGGCCGCCGAGGGAGGGGACGGCGCGGACCTGCGCCGCATGCGCCAACGCGGTTGCCAGATTATGCTCTTCCCAGCCAAAATTTTCGACTCGGTCGTTTTAAAAAATTGGTTATTAAAATCAACCATTATTTGATAACGCTTCTGGGTCTGCCATATGCAGGGCTTTAAGGTTATTTAAAAAATTTTCAAAAATTTTCAAAAATTTTCGTCAGAAAAAGGCCAGTCTAGCAACTCTGTGCGGGACAGCTGGGCTGCGCTGCCTACACAAAAACAAGGCATGTAACTCTTTTGAAATCATGCCTCAATATTTGAAGAGTTAATCATTCCTGTAGGTGAGAATGATTATTAGCTTCGTCAGTAGTGGCGTTAACCTTTCAAAAGCAAGCTAGGACTCTAAAAAGTTAGCATACTATAATGTTGCGTTCTAAACACAGTATAACAGGTCTTTTAAAACTTAACTTACTTCGAATATCTTCTATAACAAATTTGATTTTTTAACACTCGGGAAGTGGATAACTTTGTCTCTCCAGAGCTAAACAAAATTCAAAGAAATCGATAATTGATTTATACTTCGTGTTGCTCCCTTCACAATCAGGTTTACCAGTTTCTCGTTGAATTTGTGTGTTGGGGAAAAAAAAGAATACTCCTCGACAATTGGAAGGCATTTATTTAAGCTTTCTTGGATACGTACAATCTGCATATTATTATCCATTGCTGCCCCCACAATGGTTAGTGAACGAAGATCACTTAAAATTAGGAACTTTCAATATTTTTCGTTTTGGCTTGGAGCAATCAGCCATGGTAGCCCCTTTGCAACTGCTGGGAAATTAATGAGGGCATAAAAAAGCGAGAAACCGCAAGTGGTTATTAACACACGCATCTAAAATCTCACAAAATTCATGTTCATTTTGACTCCCAGATTGAATTTAGCTAAGAGCAACATAATGGTCGCCGAATATTGAAAGGAGAAACCTAGACATATCGTAAACAACCCACACGTGTACACTTCGGATGGAACCGAGCGATGGAGAACATTTAACATGTAGCACTGTCCTAACTATGTTAAAAACATTGTCTAAAGCATTAAATACATAGCATTGTCTCCCTACTGTGAAACCGATCTATGAAAAGCGTTAATGCACAGCACTATCTCCCTACTTCAGCCGTTTCCTTTAAGAATGCTGTTCTACAACAAAGCGCCAGCCTGGACAGCTTTGGAGCATTGAGCAGGGACAAGACCCATCGATCAGTATTACTGTACTCCATATTGGGAGTCAATCCATTCAGAAGCATGAGACACGGTCTGGTACTTCTGTAAGACGTTCCAATACTGGATCTGAGTTCGGGTTCAGTAGCATGTCGTGCCACCTCTGTTTGTTAGGGGGTAACGGATACGAATGTAAATATGAACTTTTATGCAATACAATTTAACTTCCATTAAATGCAGAAAGATTTATGAGGAAATAGCCCTGGTTCTTTGCCTTTTGTAATTTTGATAGTTTTCTCGATCAAGGTTCATCCTGAGGGAGGCTCCATGAGTTGGATTTCATAACCGCCCGAGTTCAATTATTATTATTATACTATATAGTTAGTTTAAAACCTCTAACTCCCCAAAAAAATTCCAACAGTACGAAGATATGGACCATTAAGTATGGACTGCAGCAAACGAGGAAACTATATAAAATGTGTCTCCCTAGGAAAGATACTAAGCGCAAAGAAACAGCAGGTCGAGAAGGAACAGGAACTAAAGCAAGAGAGATACCTTAGAACGTATGAAAACGGAAACGGACAAGGTGGGTACGAAAGATTGAAGTCCAAAGGCCCATCTGTACTTGAGGTAACCTACTCGTAACAACATCCCTCTGAGGACGCCAGTCTCTGTTGCATAAAGACAGACATGCCTAACTAACTTACACCTATTGCCTATCCTTTGCCTCGAGGAGCTCGAGTTTAATTTGATTCTCTTTATTTAGATAATACGCATAATATTCGTTTCCTATCCAATTTTCGACTGAACTTCCATCTACGCATTCTTTCTCTTTCTCGTGGGATGATATATCATGTCGAGCCTACTGGTTCAAATCTGTAAAACAGCTAGTAACACTGATTGTAGTTGATGCTTGTACTTTATTTACTTAATATACCATGACGAATATTTCGCCGTTCTAGAACCTACATGTCAAACAAATTTGTTTCTGTACCTTGTTCCAGTTTCTATTGTTCTTATTAAATGACACAGAAGCATCAGTTTTAAAAACTAACATTTAGTGCCTGCAAGTTCAATTCTTACGTTTTCTGTGTCTGTCACTTATGGACCTAATTGCATAGCCATTCTTATTTCTGCAAACCATTTCAAAACGTGTTCCTCTTTCTCTGCAAATTGTCTTTCATTAGAGGAAAAATATAGTTTAGCGTATGCGGCAATTGAAACGCAAATAAAGTCGTTGCTGTTAACGAAATTTACCGCGTAAGATTCACAGAATATGAGTTTGAATTTACATATTTCACTATAGTGGCAACCGATAGCGCAGAAAAACGCTCCATAGGGTCACGATATTGCCGGAAGGCGATAAAGCTCACTGGTCTGACACTTAACGCACAATCATCGTCGTCAGATGCAAGGTTTATTTCCAAAAGGAAAACTTTAATTTTTTGTAAAAAGTAGGAACAATTGAGCAATTCTTTTTCTTGCATCGGAGGTTTTTGGACTTGCATATCACTATTATAAAAGGAGACGCGTACGTCCGTCCGTCCTTCTGTGTGACCCCCTCTTCCAATCGATAGCTTTGATAGCAACAAGGATAAAGCTTAAGAAATGCAGAAAATTATTTCATTGCATCATTTCTCTGTGGCGATTCAATTCCCCTTCACTTGCATTATGGTATCCAGAATACGCAATCGGCTTATTTTTACAAATAGAAATTTTTTTTGGAGCTTTCTCTGCTGAAAGTCATCATGCTGCTTTGAAATTTTTAATTGATAATGCGAAAAAAAATGTTTTAATTCGTTTGACCAGTAACCTGGCTACCACTTAGTATAAAGCCCAGGATTTTGGAACTTGAGTTATCGTTTCGAAATTGTGATTTTCTTGAAAAGTTCCGAAGAGATAATGGACGACATTTCAGAATAAAATTCAGGCAAATGAGGCCACCGTGGATAGAACTGAGCCCAACCGCAAGAGAGAAGTAGCAAGACTTCGACAGCAAGAAAAACGCCGAATACGATCGGATGAACAACGCGAATTGGCAAGACCAAGCAATGCTGCTCGCCAACGAGAAGCCAGAGCTAAATTGACCCTTGACGAGAAGCTAGAGCTAAATTGACCCTTGACGAGAAGCTAGAGCTAAATTGACCCTTGAACGGCGTTTGAAAATTCTACGGAATAATGCAGAGCAACACCGAGTAGCTAGAGAGAGCTTAACACATGAAAGAAGCGAGGAAATTCTTCGGCATAGCGCTGGACAATGTCGAGTGGCACAAGAGAATTTAACTCATTAAAGAAGGGATGAAATTCTTCGGCATAGCGCTGGACAACATCGACTTGCACAAGCGAATTTAACTCAAGAAAGAAGGGATGAAATTCTTCAGATTAATGCCGACCAGCACGTGTGCACTAGTCCGTATAATTCTGAAGTTTTTGATGGCCTAGCTGGGTAAACAATCAAAGAAAGAAGATTGAGTACAAATTTCCATTAACATGTATATCTACGAGGGAATACTGCAATAGCTTTGGAGGCTGCAAACGTAATACCACTTATTGACTCCTGTAAACAGCAGGTAACAGTTTTGAACAAAATACGCTTGTACACAATCCACAACAAATTAGATGGAAATAATAGCCTCAAGATACACTATATAAGTAACCCACCACAAAAAAAAATGTCGCGTAGTTCAAATATTCATTCATAAGCGATCATCCCGCCTTCAGCTCGAATCCCAGCTTTCATTCCAACTGGCATTGATTCTGAAAGATTCTGGATCTTTCGCAGCACTATTTTTGGCCCTAAAGTAACCTCAAAGCAGTCAATGTAAGTGATAGTCAATAGTCAATAATAGTCAATAATAGCAGTCAATAGATGTAAGTGGCAATGAGTTATGCAGGTTCCTCTCAAGCTCATTATATGTACATTCCTAGAGGTTAAAATCAGGAAATTGTGGTGGCCAGTCCATGCGCTCCAACGTTACCTCACTTACAGTGAACTAAGCTCGAACATATCTAGCCGTGTGGATGCGTGCATCATCGTTCTAGATCATCCCGTTACCATCAGCGAAATAAAACTAAATAGAAGGATGAACGTGCTCTGGAAGTACTTACAAATAGTTCTGGGAGTCAATTTCGTTATTCCACAGAGTGGTAGATCCATGTTCATCCCCGAAAAAAAAACAGCAACAAAGCATTACACTGCCTTCAGATGCCTGAACAGCTTAGGCGGTACAAGATGGACCTGAACCCTCAGGTGACTGTCGCCATACCCTAAAATGCTCATCGTTCTGGACGAGGGTGAATCTGGACTCGTTGAACCACATTGCATGCTTCCAATCCTCAAAAGTCTAATTCCTGTTTTCATGAGCCAAATAACCAACAATTATTCCAATTTACACCTGACACTAATGGTTTCCTGGAGGATTTAATTTGCTCCAATTTTTTCCTCAACTCTCGAAGCTCAGCCCTTTCAGAATTTGTTTTTGACTTTTAAAAAAATCGCTAGCTATTATTTGCGTCATGAACAGTGATTTTTTTCCCAATCTTTTCAAAAAGCGCATGTCTGTCACCCAGCATGCTGGTCTTCCTAAATTTCTACGAGATGAATTGAGTTCGACATCTTATTTGTTACATGCTATTGTTCGCTACACATTTCTGGATTGATAGCGGTTACTGTACAGACGATTCTGGGTTGATTTTCCACTCGACAAAACCCAATGATGCGTTCATTATCAAATGCTGAGAGAGAGACCCTTTTCAAGGGCCTTCATTTCTACGATGTAAATGAAAATTTAGAAGTCTGTGCGCACTCAAAAAAGGTTTTATTATTTTATAAAAACTTTTAGAATGTTGGCGTATAAGTTTCACTGAAACAAATCAACTCTGAAATAAAATATAGTGAAATATAATGAGTAGGTACAAAAACAAAGCCTGTCTTTATTTGCCACAAAGTGTAAGTAGGTATACGCACCATTGTATTGGTGTATCATGTTAAATACATAATCAGAAGCCCATGTTCAAATTTTGCCCGGAAATAATTTTAATATTTAAGAATCTACGGGAGAGTAGAATGATGAATATTGGTTTCGTTCAATCGAACCGTCAGATACTTTGTGAGCTAGAATAATAGAACAGTTCATTAAACTTCTGTAATGCATCAAGTAAACATTTACTCCTTTATACTTTACTACCCGACTGTGACGAAAAAGAAACGTACATCACAGTTGTATCATTCAGTATGGAGATCACTGTACGGAAAGAAATTTCCAGCAACTCACTTTATCCTTCACAGATGCAAGATTCCTATACACTTTAATTGAACAATATTATTCGGCCGCCGGTGATCACGGACGGAATTTTCATGCTGCTGCTGACCGACCAGTAGTCATAAACTCGACATTCATAAATACTTAGCCAAAATTAAATGAAGGCACGATCTAGTAAATGTTTACTTTTCACAAAATTGGTTCCTACAATTGACTTTAAATTTGAGCTGAATATTGAACTTCAGTTCAACCCATCGCAGTCAAGGTGTTTAATTAGCTTCCCTATCCACATGGAACGCGTTCCTAATGAAGGAAGGCCCCCATTTAGTGTGCAGTTGAGATCATCCCGATTTTTCAACTTTTTTCGTCCAATTCGTTTAAAAATTGGTCAGTATATGTATTTTTTGAAAGTAAACTTGTTTTACTCATGTCACTTTTTCGATTTAGGCCTTATTTTTTTAAGAAAAAATAGTTTTTTGGTACATTTTTATGGATATTTCAAAACGCTACTTCTCATTGTGTTTTGATGCTAGAACAAAACCAAAAACAGTTTTAGAATCCTTGAAGCATTGTAAACAAAGTGTCGTTGCAAAATTTGAACATTTGAAAAAAAAAATTGTGATAAGCGATATTTTATCATTACATCACAAATAAATTATTGTTGAGTTTTGAGCTATATAACTTTTTTTTGACAAATTTGGAAATTTTGCAATGTCACTTTGTTCACAATGCTTCAAGGATTCTGAAACTGTCTGTGGTTTTGTTCTAGTTCTAGCATCAAAACTCAATGAGGAGTAGCGTTTTGAATGTTGAAAGTTAGAGGTTTTGGGTAAAATCCAAAAACAAAATTTTTTGTTGAAGTGTAATATAATGAACAATTTATGTAATTTAATGCTGTTTTCATTTTTATTTCGATAATTTACGTGCATAACTTCATATTCACACTGTGAATTGTAACTTAAAAAAAATGTTTAAAAATTATGAAATTTTATATTTATAATTCTATTCTTATCAAATATGACTATTATGTGTACCTTTTTAAAAGAAACACAATTTATTCTATTCCTTTTTTCGATTCAGGCCTTAGTTTTTGAAAAAAATTTGACATATTGGATTTTTAGTTCATTTTGATTGATATTTCAAAACGCTACTTGTCATTGAGTTTTATGCTAGGACAAAACCAAAGACAGTTTTAGAATCCTTGAAGCATTGTAAACAAAGTTACATTGCAAAATTTCCATTTCCCGCTTTGGTTTTGTTTTTATATGGGGTCGAAATGGGGTCGAAAACTTAGGATTTTTAGTCCTCTTACCCCCCCCCCCCCCCCCCCCATGGGAGGGGGGGATCTAGTGTCCATAGCGCCATAAAATTTTAAGACCTAATAGCCCACCACCTAAGGGTCCTTTCCAACAACAAAACAAAAAAAGCTCACCGGACCGACAGGGGCCTGGCAGGGGCCTGGGAAGCACATAGGAACGGCAAATTTTGAAAGAAGTTTATGCAATAAGATGAAAGTTTAAGACAAAAGTGATCCGAAAAAAAACGGTCCGGGACAAAACAAATACCTTTTCTATGACGTAAAATATCAGAAATTGGACGATTCGTAGGAAACCTAATTTTTAGTGTAAAAAGAAACACAAGGGTCACAATAAAAATCATCTATTTGCACTCAGACCAGCTGGTTTCGACTTTTCATTTTCAATGAATGCTTCTGAAACAAAAAGACAAAAAACTATACAATCAAAATTACAAAGTATTCGAAAAAAAACTTGTAACACTTCATAGGAAATTAGTTGGGTCCTGGATAAAAAATATATAAAAACGGAAACTAAACTAAATCATTGGGTGTACAGGGGCACGGAAATTTGATCAGTGTTGAGCTGCGGTCTTTGTTTGGTTATATAAAGGGATTCTAAAATTCTAATATCTGACTCCTGAGCTGATCCTAAGTGAGTGCAAATAGATGATTTTTATTGTGACCCTTGTGTTTCTTTTTATACTAAAAATTAGGTTTCCTACGAATCGTCCTATTTCTGATATTTTACGTCATAGATATGGCCAAGATGGACTTTTGTGGTTTCGAAAATACCTTTTCTATTTCGTCAAAAAAAGACTAATTTAACCTGCAGCTCTGCATGTGACATCTTCCCCTGGGAGTGCTAATTCCAGTAGAAAAGATAGTTGTATCTCGCAGAGAGGTCACTGATGCGAGAGGAGCGAAAATTAATTTAGCACCTATGCCATAGGTGCGCGACGGGTAGGTACCGTTGTGACGTGAATTTCTAAACTGCATACGGTGAAATACTCTCGACCAAGATGTAAACACCTAGTTGAATTTCAAATATATTCGCAATCAACATTAGAAAAAATTCAGGACCTTTTCCAGATAAGCCCCGCCACTAATGCAACACTAAGTTGCAAAAATCAAGGATGAATACGAAACTAAAAATTCATGTCTACGACTGTGAATTGTTGTTCCAGTTTTTGGGGTAGTGGTTTTAATCTTATTTCTCTTATAGTTTATTACAGTTGCAATAAGCATTTTACATTCGAAAGTTTTAAGATGCCCATGAGGGTCAGTTGACAGGGCTGAGTCAGGAGAGTTCCTGCCTTCATACAGTCGCCTACGTTCCTACGATAGCATGAGCGAGCAAGCGGAGAGTTTGCTCAAGGCCAAATTACTTTTATGAACTGAGACAAATCTCGATTATGCACAGGGACCGGCACCAATCTGAACGGCTTCGACGAACTCGTCACAGCACCGCATGCTCGATGCAACTCGGCCGGTGTTGGGGCAGCCGTGGCTGTTCAGGCGACATAGTCGCTGCGTTCCCCTGGTATCAATCATCATTGTGTAATCATCACTCCCATCGTAAATTCGTGCATTCTGATTTTTATTCACATAAGAAAATTTTTTTAATTTCGATTGACGATTTTACGCGCTTTTTGTTACTGAGCACTTTACTTCGGAGTTGAAGTTTTTTGGGCGCAGGAAGTATGGAAAATGACTGCAAGTTGAAGAAGATGGGAATTCTGAAATGCGAAGTGACTGACATGCTCGAAGACAACGCTTTCCAGAACAAATCGATTGCACTCATTTGAAATGGCTTACGTTGTACAACCACGGAGGCTGCTTTTCGTTTTATCCTGGCCTATTTTTTAGAAAAAGTTCTCAAATTAGGAATTTTAAAAAATTTATAAAAGTTCTCAATGTGATGGCATTGCAAGGGTGACGGAGAGAAGCGCACATATTAGTGTTGAGTCTATTACTCACTTCACCGTGAGCTGTTTTCATTTATCATAATTTCCGATGAATAACATGGTTAGCATTTAATAAAGTTTAAAGCAAGATGTGAACTAATTGGATCTACGAGATTTGAAAAAAATTAAAGATAGAGGAAACGAGAATTGTGTTGATTTAGCGCATCACATCGAGCACGCATCTAATAAACGTCTGGAATGAACGTCTGGGCTTGGTCTTGATGCCCTTTTAATGATTTTCACCTAGTGCATGTACATTTTCATCTCATTATTTTAAAAGTGTGAGGAAGTGAACAAGCAACATATTTCGACAAGAGTAAACCTGTACTATGTTTCAACGGGAAAAAACCGCCATCATATTTTGACTAAACTGCCATTGTGTTTCGACATAGGCAAACCCCTACCGCGTTTCGGCAAAGGTAAACCGCCATAATTTTTCGACTGGAATATGCTCCCATAGTCCCCACAGGGAAAATTCAGTTATATTAAACTCGAGTATAGAAATTTGGTAATCTAATGTATTAAAACAGTTTTTATTGCAATAGTAGATCAAGAATTCAAGCCATATCGCAAGCGCTATAAAAATTCATTCTTTTGCAAGGAATTTTGTGATATTCGAATTCTGCCGCACCCTGAGAGCGTTGTGTCTTTCGAGTGTTTCTGGTATCGCCGACACGCTGCACTTACTTACGCCGCTTCTTGTCTCATTCAAGTAAAACACTAATAGGTATTTATTTAACTGTTCGTATCCATTGCGGTCATCCCACTCGGCCGCTATAAACCAAAAATTAGGGGAGTGGCGGTGGCACTTCTTTCAACACTTGACAACAACCTAGAGACAAAACTTAGCATCTTACACTTGGAGCCAAAAATTTATTTCATTCACATGAAAATTCTATCTAATGCCATGTATGACCTAAGCAAGGATCTCCTTGGCGTTCTGATTTCGCATTCTGCATTTGCGTTTCTTGTTTATTTGCACACACGCAGCATCGGGCCGACCAGTATTTGCTCAGCCCCTCATCGCGCTTGCTGCCATTGCGCTGCCATCCTTTTGTTTCATGGGGTCCAACTAATTAGACATGAAAAACGTGAGCTTGCTTTTACGTTTGAAAGAATTATTAGTATTTTCGTATTTTAAAGTGAAAGTTTTTCTAAATCACTTTTAAAGGTATGAACCGTATCAATTGTATAGTACTGTCTATTTTTTAGACGAGTCCCTCGTTTGCAACAAGAAAATCCTATTTTCTTCGATAATAAAACTTCAATTTGCGCCACCATAACAAGAAAAAAATGCCCGTGGCAAGTTAACTTCAAACTGATTAAGTATCGTGCTCTACTTGCTTAGAAAATCTTACATTTAATTTTTTATTTTTTTTTGGCCGACGATCCTTGCGCTACCAAGTAGTAAACGAGTACAGCTGTAGGTCGTGACTCCCTTCCTCTTCGTACTGGGTTGCAAAAAAAAATGTCCATACGAACCATTGTTGCGCCCATACAAACCCGGCATGGTACTTCAGTAACAAATATGTACTTATTCCCCATGAACTGAAGAACTCGATACATTATGTGGTCCTGAGTTAGAAGTTCCCCACCACGCGTGGTCCTTTACTGCGCTTAGACAAAAATTCATGCAATTGTCCAGCACCGCAGACTCTACAAAACCTCCTATAGATATAGGAGCCCCCCACTTCCCACATCTCGAGCATTGCTAGCATCCACAGACCAGGGGAATAGAGCAACGTATTCCTTAAGCTCTTCAGCGTCTCACCCCAGCCGTTGAGCCATCAGAGCCACAAGTCTTCTGATCTTGGATGAGCGACACCCCTCACAGAGACTGAACCCTTAGCTAAAGACCCCGCTCTATAGCCCGTGTCGTCGGAAACGATTTTCACGCACACATATCGTTTTGTTCATGCTCAAATGGGTTTTCAGAAAATGGAAGTAAAATATATATTCTATGAAGTCTAAATGCTTTTTTTTACCCTCGAAAGTGGGGTATATTTACTAAATATTGACATATTTGTAACTTACAGATAAGAAAGTTTCGTTCATACTTTTGGAAAGGGCACGTCAAAGTGAACAAAATCTCACAAGTGTAACTTTTTAAACATTTTTAATTTCTTACCCACAAGGCCTGAAAAGCGGTGTTCGATGTTACAAGAAACGAACTTCGGGACGAAATTCTCTTCTCGGTTGTCATTCTGAAAAGTCATGAAGCTCTTGCAGTGTTAAATTATCACTTCTCCGAAGCTGTCACCACCCTTCCAGGATACGGAATGTACTTAGTTTTGGCAGCTGCCCCACAACCCCCTGAAACATCCCCCTGAATTTTATCCTGGCAATCACACGTTCTTTCGTGCTGTTGCCTTCCTTTTGGAAAAGCATTCAGATTTGGTATGGTACCGACTCTGTGTATCATCAGTGAATTTTTCTCAACCGATGAGCATAGCCGGTTTCCAGCAAGCATGAACGTACTGGGGTTACAAAAATAGAAAAAGCGCAACAATAGCGACAATCAACAGAGCTTTACTACATCATATTTTGTCCAGAAATAACGCAGAGCAAAAGCCTGTGCCCATCTCCTAGTACAGCGCTAGTAAGAAGCAAACAAACCTAGTAGAAGTATGCTAAAGAAGTTGGTGAAAAATCAACTCCTACTTAACCACAGACATCAGTGACCCTTTCTAATTATGAGAATGAAAGCAATTCAGCCCTTAAACAAAGCTCAATTGAGTAGTATAAGCTGTGAGAGAGGGCATTCCTTATCGTACAGACAGAGAAAACCGTACTGTGAAAGGTAAGAGGTCAGGAGTTTCTTATTCCATCAGTAGACCAACTACAGAGTGTCGCCTAGGATAGCCGATAACGCTTGCATGGCACACGTAGACCAGTCGTGCAGCGAATGGTAGGTGGGTTTTTTAACTCGGGAACACTAACTGTAGAAAATCAAGTAGGAGGGAAAAGGAGTCTCAAAGCACTCGTACACCAGATGTTTAGTCAAGTAGGAAGGGCGCGATGTTTCAAGACACACGCACACCAGCTATTTAGAGCCAAGTAGGAGAGACGAGGAGGCTCAAAACACACGCACACCCGCTGTAGAGAGTCAGGTAGGAGGGCAGAAGAAAGTCCCAAGTGTTCCTGGAGCCGCGATGCCAGATTGCAGGACGTTGACATTTGAATGTGCGCTTCTGAGCAAGCCATTTCGCGGGGACACCGCACGCTGAAGATAGAGCGGCTCTGCTGCGGCCTCTCCTCCGCCTGCCTCTTTGTGTACTGGATTACCGCTCCTTAGTCATCGATTTTTTGTCGTAAAATAACTATGGAAAGCTAATTGAATTCCTGGTACGAGTATACTGACACTGCACGAATGGAATATACTGATATACTGACACTGCACGAGTTGAAGTTTGATTCCATAAGAAATCCTAAATCTAAAATTTCACAGATCAGTTTGAGTGTTGTGTTTCACACAACTTCCCATGTCGCATCCGATAAATGTAACGCTATGAGGGAGGATTACGTCTGGCCTACGACATTCCTTTACAAATAAAAGATGTTTTATTATAATCAAGCCTGATACGAGTCATCTTGTACATTGGTTTTTCAAAATGCCTTTTTACTAACACCAGGACGCAATGACGGTTACTCCCCCCGATCAAACCGGTATCCATTTCCTACGCCTGGGTAATGTGGGGAATTGTGGCTGAGCTCTCCCCTTTCCCAACGGGAAGAATCACCGGGCGGCACTGCAGGATTCAAACTGCCGACACCCTCCCGTGAAAGGCGCACGCTCTTAACCACTCGGCCACGGTGACCACTACAATTTCTCGAAAAAACCCTTAAAAGAATCGCCATCTCGTGAGAGATGTACTCGTGGTTAAATCCAGCATTTGCACAATTCCACTATACTTTGCCAAATAATACCAATAACAGCACTCAGCTCACACCGTGTGAATGCCTCCCCTTACAACAAGTCGTCAAATCTATGCTAATGGAGCTCCATGCCATATTTCCAATTATCTTCAGCTTCGAAGAATATATTTCTGTGTCTTTGCGATTTTACCCACTTTGGATCTCATTCATTTTACAGAGATAAAATGTAGGATTCAGAGTTTTGATGATTAATTAAGATTGTGGGCTTTACACCAATTAACTGTCAATCACTGTCATGGCGCGTTCGTTCATACCGACGCATCTTGAGGGTTAGAATACCCGGAGCAGGCAGAAATTACCAGAGACATCAGCGCGGGCGGTTGGCTGAACGAAATCACACGGACTAGGACCCCTTTTGCAGGATTCGTCGCCTTCGGCGATGAATCCGCGCTGTTTAGAAATGGTTTTCAACAATGTAATGACTCATCAGTGAATCATCATAAACGATCAGAAGAAACATCTTGCCTCGATTATACCTATTTCTTCAACTGAAAATGTGACCAGCCTCCCTGCACACGCATCACCAACACCCTAACGGATTCGTGAGACAAGTCCTCATTACTACTATCATGTCCTTATTGGACGATTCTTAGGGAATCTTATGCGTAAAATAAACAGAAGAACCAAAGTGCATATATACATTTTAATTAAAAGCAAACGTTTCGGAATACATAAATTCCATTTTCAGTGCTGAAACAAAGTAAAATACTGTACATGAGAAAATGTCCACAAACTGTAAAAATGAAAAGTAATTCACATATTAAGAAACTAAACTACCTAACCCAATACTAAAATTCATCAGAAAATAAGCAAGCCTAAAAATAACGTATATTTACAATTCAAAAAATAAGATACCTAAACAAACCCAATTATTCAAAAGCCATTCATTCATACGCTCATATCCCGGATTCATTCACACACTAAGTACATGCAACCTCATGTTAGTAAGTAGGGACAATGTTTAGTTTAGTGGCACTGTTATCTTTATTCAATTGAGGTCTATGAGAAAATATATAAAGTGATTCTAAGATTCGAAGATCTTGTTCATTATTAGTTTTACAAAGCGTTGAAAAGTTACTGGTTTTGAATGAATGATCTGAATTTTCACAGTGCTCCCTGATGGAAGATTGCGATGGTGAAGCTAATGGTCGGCCTGTTCTATGAGAAATACCTGCATGTTGGCTGTAACATGAGGTTGCATGTACTTAGTGTGTGAATGAATCCGGGATATGAGCGTGTGAATGAATGGCTTTTGAATAATTGGGTTTGTTTAGGTATCTTATTTTTTGAATTGTAAATATACGTTATTTTTAGGCTTGCTTATTTTCTGATGAATTTTAGTATTGGGCTAGGTAGTTTAGTTTCTTAATATGTGAATTACTTTTCATTTTTACAGTTTGCGGACAATTTCTCATGTACAGTATTTTACTTTGTTTCAGCACTGAAGATGGAATTTATGTATTCCGAAACGTTTGCTTTTAATTAAAATGCATACATGCACTTTGGTTCTTCTGTTTATTTTACTATCATGTCTAATCAGCTTCTTTCTCAACAGTTTTGCGATATATATTTAGCTGCCAACGTTCATCAATTTCAATAATGAAACAAATGAATTTCCTTTGTGAGTTGAAGAAAATCATTTGATTACGATGACCGAATTCAGTCTTATTATTCATTAAATGAATTATAAAATTATATCAATATAGTTTACCTCATTAGAGGCTGGCGGCAGCGGATACCAAATACCTGTTGAAATTATTCCTAAAAGGACGTGATCCGTTAGAAAAAATATGAATAACAATATGCGTTTTATCGCATATTGTTATTCATATTTCGACTGACACGTGTGAGCATGAGGTGCGCATCGTATCCCAGCATCGCGCAAAATAGCAGTAGGTTGCTCAACTCGCAGCCCTCTGTGATTCACGAATACAGTATCACTTCATTGTCTGAATTTCGTTACGAAGCTTGAGAAGCATTTAAAGATGGTTGAACAATGTAGGCTCAAGCATTCTTAGCAAGAGAGCCAAACAACATAATCGTTATTTTTGAAATGGCGATGTTTCGGAGACAATTATCTGCAATATTTTTGACACTCTAACAGCAAGTGAAACATTAGTAAGACTTGAAGGCCCATCCTCACGACGCACGAGTAATGATATTGCATTTTGCAGGAATTACAGTCTCACATTACCATGGGCAAGATCGGTAACACACGTGCTGTTGACGCCCATCTAGGTACATATAACGTGAAAAATAAATTTTGAAACTTATTTGTTTAAGTGATGGTTAACAACAGTTAAACAAATGTCAAGAAACGAGAAAATATACATGAAAAAAATTAAATTTTTTTATTTGGCTGCGTGAACTATTCGGTTTTCAAAAAATATTAATCCATGAAAGAGGCTAATAGAAGTTCAGTTGTAATAAACTATTGTAAAATTATATATTCCATCTGTAATATAATAATGTTCCCATTTCCATTTGCATTTTTTATTTCCTGTGCTTTCTAGCTGACAATAAGTCTTTGCTCGATGTATAGAAACCAGTCAAATTCCATGCGAATAACATGAATAAAGTAGTGGATACCATTTGAGGATCATTACCAGAAGTGAATGCTCTGTTGTAAAATATTGCTTCAGAAATCACGAAGTCTTACATTGATCAGTGCACATTCACGCTGAATTTTGTAAGAAGCTAAATCCCCACCACTGACCAATATTTCAAACAGTTAACATGCTCACAGGCCCAGCTCGGCATTCCAGCCTCGAAGACAAATGCGAAGTCCTAGTCCAGGTGTGATTTCGAGTAAATAAATATTTTTAAAGCTAATTTCTAATTAACAAAACATACGCTAGTACGAGGGTTAGTCAAAAAGTTCTCAGACAAATGCCATAATTTTGAACTGAACAGAGATTTACAAGTTTTTACGAGTTGAAACCTGTCCTTAGAGCTTCCTTGATAACTTCCAGCTGTCCCATCAGTCTATGTCAGGTCAGCATTGAGAGACGTTGCATCTCAGAATAGTAATTTTCAACCCTTCAAATGGCAAATTTTGAGATCACAGCTAACATCAAGTTTTTAACTAAACTAAATTGGAAACCTGTTAAGATCATCGAAGCTTTACAGCAGGTTTATGGAGACTGCGCCATGTAGAGCAGTTGTTTATGATTGGATTAAACGCTTTAAAGAGGGAAGAGTCCAACTTGATGACGACCCACGAGGAGGAAGACCCACCACAGCAACAAATGAAGAAAACATTTCTTGTACAGAACCTAGTGGAACAAGCCCCCCCCAATTCTATCAGGAAGGCATTTACAGGTGGAAACATAGATTACAAAAGTGTATAGACAACAATGGAGTTTATGTAGAAAAATAAAAGTAATGAGTCGTTAAATAAAGAAATTATGGCATTTGTCTGAGAACTTTTTGACTACCCCTCGTACATGGTACCTTACATGAGTGCACTTACACCATCCACCATGTAGAACGTCTGAGATGAGATCTCACTTCTCAAGCACATGTTTATTGACTGAAGACAAGTTACATCGTCGTACCAAAAGTAAGGTAAAAAAATAGAATACATTACAATCAACGCTATAGCACGACAGGGAGGAACTCACCTCAGGGAAAAATTTCTCACTCTACACTCTATGCACGCAATGTCAAGTAAACCAGGGAAATTAGTATATTTCTTTCTTAATTAGTGAAATAAAGCCAAAGTTAAACGACAAGTTTGTAAATCTAAGTACAAACTCATCTATACAGTGTAATATTTTTGAAGGTAGAAAATGAAATAATAACAAAACTCAATAAGAAATCATTGTACCACTCCTCAGCGGCGCGCAGGCTCCTAAAATTTGAGAAGAAGTGAAATACTGCAATCATTGAGTACACGCATAAGAACAGAAAACAATGTTGAGAAGAAATGATAATGTTTATTCACATCGTTGAGGTGTAAGTAAGCCATACGTGGTTAATACACGTAAAATAAAAGTTGAAAATTCATTTGCGATAATAGGAAAATTCAAAAATGTTAATGAGGACAAATCACTGAAAAATGTGGATGAATTAACTATCGAAGGAATATTAACAAGACCAAAGTGGATGTTAAGAAAGAGATACAATGTTTTTACTAGATAATTCAGAAAATGTCAGAGCCCCTAGAAAAAACTTTGGCCATAATAGACGAGAATGTTTTCAAAATTCATTCAGGAGCGGAGAACCTGAGCTGTCTAGATTATTGAGCCAGTCTGATCAGGCGCTGTACAAGCATTGAGGAACGCTGCGGACTGTGTTCCTATCAGCGAGATGAGCGTTACTATATATAATGCCGAACAAAACAACCGACTACAAAGATCCGCTTTTCCGTTCACCCAAAACAACCTGCCAACTGTAGCCAGTGAGTCTACCTTTCAGCCAGTAAGTATACCTGAAGCTGAATCTTGCATTAATAGAAAATATTATCCATTCAAAAGGGCTACGACCCGGAACCGGCACCGCGTCATGCGACGATGACAGGCAATGAATAGGAAAATATATTTGCGTGAGCTTTGGATCCGAAACCCGACGGCATGGAACCGGTGAAGATGTTTATTAAGTGAACGGCCATATATGGTAGTATCTGCAGCTGAGGCCAAGAGCTACACAAGCGGTCGCGTGAGGGCATTTGAAGAAGAAATAAAGAAGGCTTTGGCATCGCTGGCTTGCAAGATGAATGTTATACGCGCAACTACAAGTGTTTAGGTCTGTGAGAAACGCATACAATGGGATTTCAAATTTGGGTAATGAAGCCCTTCCTCATTTTTTCATAAATAGTACTCGCTCATGAGCAGACGATGAGGCCTAAATATTTTCAATTTTAATTCTGAGTTTTTCCAAGAATCACTGTTAGACCTTCTGTTTTTTTGAGTGTTTCCATGTTCACGTTCAAGATCAAATTACCTATGTTTTACGTCATAATTCGATTGTGATCGCGTTCAGAGCGAAAATATACTGAATTTTACGAGTATTTTACGTTCGCTTCTTCTTCTCAATTCATTTCAGAGGCAGATAAGCAGAAAATAAATTAGATGACGAAGTAGGTTTAATAGCATTATCATTTATTCAGCTATGCTCGAATCGAACAAAGAAGGACACGATATAAACAAACAACATCGTTATTGAGAGTAATAAATTTTTCCCATGGGAGGCCTTTCGTGTTCAGGTGTCCCTTCGCATGTACGCGCTCGCGCAACGGAAGTGGCCGAACTCGCGAGCGTCGAGTATGGGATGCCCCACCGCGGTCACAGCGCATCAAGTGGCCTTCATGTGAAGGCGCGTAGAGTCTCACGCTCTCATGCACTCAGCCACGAGCCTTGGGAGCGAAGGAACTGAAAAGGCTCTTAGTTCAGACAGTAATACACACACCATGTATTGAAAAGCTCAGCAGCCAAAAGGAAACCCTGAGAAATATAATAATATTCACGTTTAAGAACTCGCCTTATCAATAATAACTTCGGAACAGAAAAGTTTTTTTTAGGAAAGTGTACATAGTTTAAAAGTTATGGTTCTGAAGGCATTGTATGACATTTCCCCCCTCTACATAAATGTGTTGAATAAATTCGTCAAATTCTGGAGCAGTGGAAGTCAAAATGGATTCGTTATGCCAGAGTCGCATGATAATGTAACGAAATTACACTTTCGAGCATACTGTGTAAGCCGATAAAGGCTCGCAGCTACTTCATAAACATTTCCTCGAATCTTTCATTCAGTTTTTGTTATTTTACCTCGATTGTTGTTTTTTCGTCAAAAACTCTTCTTCCACTTACAATCTATACCTGCACAAAAAACGCTGCAGCTAGGGCGTGATATACGTAAAGTGTTTTGACGAGTTGATCGAACAGATTTTGATCATTATTATCAAAGGAAAGTGCGTTTTGAGCATACTGGTGTCGCCAATTATAACCCCGTATTTGCATTTTCTAAACGTTAGCATTATTTACTTCAACAGTTATAAAGACATTCCGGCGTTTCAGAGTACCGAAGAGATACTGAAGAGAAAACAGTCACATCCACATTAGTACCACCCAAATGAAATTCAATGGTAATTGCTTTGCTTTACAGAGAGTTGGAGCTCAACTCGATTGAATATGCTCGCCGAGGCTAGAGGAATTTTAGGGAATTACACATCGCAATTTAGGGAAGAAATTTTTAATTTACGCATTCACAAATGTTACTTTCACAAAAATACAAAAAAAATTATAAAGAGTATCGGTTAAATTTTACTGAAACCATCAGCCTAAATGATTCAGTTGCGAATTGTGAATAACGCGGGGTCTTTCCTCTTTTGGACTGAACTGAGAAACACGTTCTGCAGGAATCAGGCTTGATGAATTTTTCCGGACTCTGTAGAACGGAGAAGAGTCTAATTGTGATGGGCAACGTCAATTTTTGAAACGATCCATGATCCATGGCATTCTGAGGTTTTGGTGACTTTCGAATATCAAAGGAATAGTTTTATAGCTAATGATTTCACAACAAAATTATCAAGAAATCGTTCCTCCGTGTTCTTCAGCGTGTTGTTCACACAATCACAGCGGTTCTCTTAAATTGTCATTCTCAGATCAATTATGTCATCGACACCAAATGCTAAGATTTTTTGGAAATATAACAGGGCTATACTTCAAAGTTGTTTCCATCAGTAATAACAAGATGCAATGAAATAGAATTTTATACACAATACGCCATTTTCCTGGACTGGCTACAAGAAGAAGAGACTTTTTAATGATTTGTACACAAGCGACGGTACCATTTCTACAACCTTGCTGGATCGTTTTCTTCAATAAATGTTGTTGTAAAGTTTATAAGTAAAAGGGATGTGACCTTTCAAGGACGACGTTACATGAAGTGATCTACAGAACCTCTTGTTGCGGGACAAGAATTCAACTTTTCATATTTTACAAGGGATCAAATTCTGTACCCTGTCACACCCGAATCTATTGAGCACTCAACTGTTTTATCCCCAGCAACCCAGATGCATCGACTTCTGATGTGAGAAATGCACAATGAAACAGTTGATAAATTTCTACAGAGAAATAAATATAATTCAGAAATAAAATTAAAAGACAGCTGAAGGTCACAAAATTTTCATTTGAAGCCGAGTAAATGTTTGCATACACACAGCTAAAAATGAAATGAATTATATTTACATTCACATGAATGCACTGCATTTAGTATAATTTAGAACATACTCCTCGGATGATTCCAAATTCATAACATGTTATCAATTACACAAAAAATTGAAAATTATCTTATGATCATAGATTTAATTTACTTAATTCAAAATGGACACCGTTTAAAATATGAATTACGTTCGAAAAAAAGTCATTTAATATAAAAATTTGCTTTTAAAAGCTACAGATTATTTCAATAATTAAAAATTACACTTCTATTTCATCAGCAAAGCTGTGCAGTACATTCTTTTATAAGAATATCCCAGAAAGTAGCAGGAATAAACATCATATGATGCAATAGCTATCATCATTGTCCATCTCACTTAAACGGCAGAACTGTTAAGAAAATAACTCTGCAATGATTTGAAAGAAAAGAGGATAAACTCTAAAAAATGCGCATGTATACCACGACCTTCCGAGTATTATGTCTTTTAGAAGCTTAAAGAGTTTAAATTGTCAACGTTACCTTTCGCATCAGCCAACGAAACTGGCACAAGTACTGAGAGCAAACTACGCTGTACTCGACAGCGGAAAGAAATCCCCAATTGGAACAGCTTCACAAATATTTTGCTACGAACATGTCCATTACCCTTCTACCTCAACAATGGTTAAATGAGAAAATTTTCACATTCCTTGAGAGCTAGAGAGTCTCTTTACGATGCTAAAATTGATAAACCGTTATACTGGAAAAGAAAGATTTTAATTAAAAAATAAATTTGATTTTACGTAACCAAGAACAATTTCGTTGAAATTAACAAAAATTTACTGATATTGAAAAAAAATTAACGCGAAAAAGGTCTTTACCTTAATTAGAAAATGAGATCAACAACAGCCTTAAAATAAAAAGATTAGTGAATTAAACTGATGCATTACTCGGATATTACCCTTCATAGTTCAATGGGATTTCATGCCGGAATTCTAGTCAAAACTCTTATACCGTAGACACTGTGAAGAGACTTATTCCATCAGCTCTTAAAACTCAAATTTCGGAACTTTGTGTAAATTAAATGTCTTTATTTCCGTATTTCGACAACGGTGACGACGATAATATTCACTATTCGTTCGAGAACTTGAATGCATTTAAGTGTAGTTTATCAGGTGTCAATTGAATTAAAATTTTTGTTATGCATACTTATGATGAAGTTCGTACGTACACCAACGCGTCGTAGAAAGTTCATAAATGCTAAACTCGTATTTCCAAGATAATGTAACATTCATAATGAATTCTTTATACAACGCAGCTTTATTTTGTGTTTCGTGACACGGTGTAGAAGTAAATTGAAAGCGAAGGAATACGCTCGAACTTTTCCTCCTTTGATCACAGCAAGTTCTCCTTCAGCTCACCTTGAAAACAAATCAGATGTATCAATGCCCACCAGTGTTTACTCCTCGAAAATCTTTGAAGGATACCGTATTTATTCCGATCTGAAATCAAAACAACGTGAGTTTTTGATAATGTATTGAAGAAATAAATATTATGACGAATTATTTTGTTCATTTCACCCTGCAATTAAAGCCTATACATTTTTCAGTGTTCATTATTCATGAATTATACGGCTAAAATCCCAATCCCACAAGGAATGTAACGAAACAGATACCTTTCTTAGAGTTATAGTTCTTGTAGCAAAGTCAAATTCTAAAGCGATTACTGTATTTTCATGGATTATACGGCTACAATCCCAATCCCACAAGGAATGTAACAAAACAGATACCTTTCTTAAAACTCTAGTTCTTGTTGCAAAGTCAAATGCCAAAGCGATTACTGCTGTTCGCAGGAAGCCATCGTTTTCTACTCTTGTAATGAACTATTTCTGTTCCATATTGGAAACTAAATGATCACTCGCTTTCGACTTCGGAATTTAGCTACGAAAGTCATAAGCGTAACGGAATGTTTTTTGCCCCCACTAATAAAGAAGGTTGTAACAACAATTGTCCCTTGTTTGACAGATGTTTGCAGTTCTAATGCTAAGATGGCTGAAAAAAAGGTATTGACTGAACTTGATTAGTTAAAATGACTTGGCTAATTCAGGCAGCAACCATGCGCAGGCGCGACCTCTCACTGAGGGGGAGGCAAGAAGCACCAGGAGCTCAGCACCGCTGCGGTGCGGGCTCACTCGTAAGCAAAAGAACGAGTCAAGTTTCCAGTGGTTTACCCAGAGCAAAAAAGAATTTTTATCAATTTTTTTCGTTTTTGAATACATGTATGATAGACTGTCCAGTATTGAGACCGCCTTTTACGTGTACAATGGAATCGAAATTCCAAACAGCAGACTCAAAATGGTGGGTGGCACATAACTCACTTTA
This sequence comes from Morinoia aosen, assembly GCA_030386875.1. Classification (NCBI taxonomy): domain Eukaryota; kingdom Metazoa; phylum Arthropoda; class Malacostraca; order Amphipoda; family Talitridae; genus Morinoia; species Morinoia aosen. The sequence goes on from CM059575.1 coordinate 49,936,425, forward strand.
CAATTCCAAAATGAAATAACTTTTTCTCAATCAATTAATTGTTATTTTGGTAAATGTTTAGCGTTTGCTAGTAATCGATTTTCAAATTTTCGGTGCCTATACATAGTTAATTAGATCGAAATAAACAAGTTTTCTTCCAAGCACTATCCGTCGTATATAAGTATTTTATGAGTTATAGCAGTGAATTAGTTACTGCAACTCAAGTGTCTGATATGGGAAGAAATTCATCGATGGCAACACTGCAATGGAGTCTTGCTTCCGGCGTCGTCGTCGTCGAAGACGAAACTAAACCTAACGCGCTAACTCGTAAAATATTCATTTGATGAAAAAAGTGTATAGAAGAAAAGTAGTTTATTTCGATGTTATTACCATATTTCAAGCAACAAAAATTTGAAAATCCATGAGTAGCTGTTTATTCGAGCGCATTCGTCATCAAAGACGAAAATAAACCTATACCGCTATAATTCGTTAAATACTCATTTTCCATGGAAAGTGCATAGAAGAAAACTTGCTTATTTCGAACTAATTAACTATGTTTAGGCACCGAAAACCTAAAAATCTATTACTAGCAAACACTTTACATTTACCTTTATTTTTCTGTCCAGAATTATAAAGGTACGTCGTTGGAAATTTAAATATGAATAAATTCACAACCGAAAAGAGAGTTAAGATAATTGAATTGGAACGTTCAATTTTGTTCGTACGTGAGAGAAAAGGTGTACGTAAATAAACCTTGAACTGTACACCAACTTGAAGCAAACACACAGGAGGAAACTCATTCCATACCGCCTCAGATGCTAAGAACTGTGATGGGAAATGCCAACAAAGAGCTCGTGTTTGCGAAGCTGAAAATGGAGGCCATTTACGTGACATTATTTTCCATGCATACAGTAAATCAAAATCAAATTCCAATCGTTAAACTATGTTATAAAATTCCATTCTTTAAACTATGTGAGAAAAAAGAATTAATATAGTACACTCATTGACAAAAAGATACTTTATTTTAAAATAAATGAATTTCATTAATTTTTCAATAAATCCATCCATTGCCACATTACCTAACCCTTGTTAAAAACGGCCTGGCCAGCTTGTTTGGTTCTATTGCTCTGGCATTGTTAAAGAATAGCAATAGTTTGCGATAAGGCCACAGTTCGAAGTAAGTGAAGCCTATATTGATGACACTTTAGCTTTCAGGTTCAGGAGAAAATATTTTCGAAGTTGTTCCGAAGAGTTGCGTATGCACTACTTGAAATTATGCTCGGTCGAGAACAGCATTCTTTAAAGCATTCTTTCCTGAAAATTAAAATTTTCTACCATGGAGTCGATAGTAAAGACAAGCCCATAAAATTTTGGGGATAGTTTCATGGTTGTCAGAGATTCTGCATTCTGCATAGGTAAGCAAAAAGATCAACTAAAACTGAAAGAATCTAAGCCCAAGCAAAATGTGGCTTTCATCTTCAAACCTCACTGTAAAACCGCTCGAATATAAGTATATAAATTTCCATGAAGGATCGATCAGTAATGAACTGCACTGAATACATGAATGTAAGGACTAGGTTTTTTTCAAACCCTTTGAGTTAGCGACGCGTTTAATAACTGAAGCTTGTTTGTGTACGAATTATCTCCGTAGCCGAGCTCATTAGAAGTCAGAAGAAATCCATCATCGTCAAGCTTCAACATCCATCCATCGAATGTAAAAAGTGGGAGCTTCGGTCATCGCAACAGGCTTTGTCTGCTAGGGAATTCAGAAAACTATTTTATACAGATATCTGCTCCGCAGGCGTATCCGTGTCTGAGATGCTGAACAGTTTTCGTAGCAAATTGTAAAGACGTCGAATGGCTGCAGTGAAAAGCTACTGAGATCTTGAGTGGCTGTCAGTAAGCCGAAGGAATATTGAGAGATAGCGTCAATAAGCCAGCGGGATCATGAAAGTTCGCATTAATAAGTTCAACAGCTGTAAATTAAGGGTCGTATCAATATACGGATGCGATGTGGATAAGTCGTAAGTAAAGCCTGATAAGACATTCAGTAACCGTACCAACATCACAACGGGTGCGCTGCCTCACCGATAAAAAAATGGGATGTCAAAAAACTGCACTCATCATAAATCTTGTTAACGAACAAAACAAGGGTAGGTCAACTCCACTGCCATGTACGAAAGACACCACTCTTCTTTTTACAAGAGGAGGCGAGAGAGTCGAACGCCTTTTTGGGGGAAGAGTAGCGCTTCTGAGGGGGCCAGGAGTTCAAAAATTTAAATCTAATTATATAATTTCAATATCATTTCATCGCAACAGAAAAACAAATCTTAGTAGAAACTCATTTCTACCGAAAATTATGTATTAGTTAATTTAGCTTCAACGAATAACTACATGGGTAAAGCAGCCAATACACAAAAATTTGAACCAGGCCGTTCGGGTCTCTTGCTGAGCAACACAACACCAGATGCTAGCAGGCCTTCCCAGTGCTGCACCACATCGCACGCACGGGTCAAATGATGAGAAGGCGCTGTGTTACGCAAAGCGTAAAAACAGAAATGTTAAATTGCTGGATAACTTGAAGAAATCTGATTGGCATTCACTAAAAAGTTTTTATCACTGCGAAGTTTTTCGCCGTTTATAAGAAAACTGCAGAATTTATATGGAAGCTCACGAGAAGAAATGTAAGGGAATCGTTCACAAAAGAAAATGAAATTTTACCTCGAGGCTAGAACGCGGATATTCCGTCTGTTTACGGCGTTTCCAGAGTGATTTCATTCAATTTAAAACTTTTGCTTTATTTACCCTCCCCTCTGACTTCTTGTTCCAGAGCAAGGGTGGGCAGTATTTGACTAAGTGTACAGAAGAGAAGATACGGTATTATAAGTGATGATATTAATTATGTAAATCTGACTGAATGAAAGATGATATCATTACATTTTTTCAAGAAAATATGTCCAGAGAACTCAGTCAAGCAGCTGATGTACTGTTACCACCCAATTTCCAGACACCGTAATTAGTCGAGTGAAACATTGAGTTTTCTCTAAAGCGGTGGCTTACGTACGCCGAGATTAGGTTTCTGCTGGCTTCCCCACTGAAAAATGACCGCTAATAATTAAACAACAATTATACATGCAATTACTCTTTTCGCGCGCCAGTAATGAATTTCGGCTTGCCGGTAACGAGTTATCGGCGAGCCAAATTTGGTCTTTCTCATGGCGCAACGGATCTCACTCAGAATGTGAAAAATCCAAATTTTGATCACGCCTCTGCATGCGCTGCACTTTGCCACAGCAAATGAGCTCCTCTAGTCATGTAGAAAGCAAGAAAGACGGTGAGGAATATTTACATGGGTAACCTCCAACTCGATGATCTCATACTGCACTGATTCCCTGCTACGTTGGAAGGTAACCATAGTTATCGCAAACGATATGCGCGCTTGTAACATGAAGCGATTACTAACCAGGTTTCTTTTTGGCTCGTTTCCAAAAGCTGCTGACCTCTATTCTAGAACAACAATGTACCTCACAACTCTCATTTTCTAATCAACCTTTACAACACTCTGTATGCCTTTGAAGATCCTCTTATATCGACCAAAATTCAAGCAGATTGTGTTGGATTGTTTCTCCCGATTTAAATCATCAGCTACTATTTGAAACCAGTGAACTGCTTAGACCTCCTGATCTAGCATTCCACTCTCGTTCCTTCGTCATCAAACCAATCCACCATTTTCTTGGGGGTCCGTCCCCGAATAGACTTTCACCAGGAAAGCCAGAAAATAGAAGCGATTACAGCTACCGAGCGGCAGAAAAATCTTTTCCCTTTCGCTATCCCTCACTTGGGAAGACATAAAAAGACAGTAGTACAGACACAAAACTGCTTTAACCTGTTCTTTTTCTAGATGAATACTCGTAATTAAAGAAACGTTTTACTCACTCCTAAACAATCAATTTGTGTTATAGCATATCCGATAGTTCTATGTGAATGCCTGAGAATTCGAAATCAATTCAAAGTTGTAGGGAGATTGGCTTCTTCGTAGAGGCATTTCCCGCTATCAGCAATTCATTTTATTCTATTCTGAAGTCAAGGGTAACAAGGAGTAGTGTAAGGAAGCATGAAATGCTTGGAGATGAATATATACTTTACTTATAATAAATCTGGTGTATTTCAAATCCTGACAATACCAATCGAGGGAAAGCTCATTTAGAAGCGGAGTTTCCAGCAGCTTTATTTGATCCCTTAATCGCATAGTTGAGATTTGGTGTCAACGCAAACTTCAGTCTCAATATTTTTCAATCTCCTCTACGTGGAACTTTCGATAGCATGTTGGGGACTCATATAGGAACTATTTCTCCATTTTAGAAAGGAAATAAAGGTATCGATAATTTCTAAGACTTTAATGCTGTTGAAAACGGTTCTCGTCATTGAAACCAGACTGAACCACCAAGAGGTACACAAATATTTATTTGCTGGTGAGCGAGTAATATACTCATAGGGAATATGCATCATCAGTAGAGGAAGGTTCAGCATTTTCACGTCAAAAGTGAACCTCAACGTATGCGGATAAAAATTAGTCTCAGTTATTCAACTATTACAGACGGTGCTTGATGGAAGTTATGAACAACTAAGAATAATTAAGACTAATTTATGTCCATAACTTGAAGTTCACACACGATGATATCGTATAGGTCGAGGATCGACTGTCCACTAATGAAAGCTTACCTGGAAGGCGAGTTGAGGAGCAGCAGCGGTTATGGCATCACTTGCACGTATTCAAATAACGGCGAAGAGCACCATGAACACATTTTTCAAGACCTTCACAGTACAACTCTGCACTTGAGTTCTTTAGCCACATTCAACTTTTATTTTCACTGCAATATTTCTTTATTCTTAAATTGCAAATTCTGTCAACACCAGCCAGTCCTAAATAAGTTTTGTTGAAAATTTTTGAATCAACTTTGAAGCTAGTTTCCCGTCACATGAGGAATTTCTTCAGGATTCGCCACGTCTGAAAGTGAATTGATTTCAACTGTTCAAATCGAGAAGTAAAACCTCGTTTATAATTGAAGTTTTCAGTGTAAAATAGAAGGGAGCAGCTACGATTGATCACAAGTCAGTACGAGGGACACTCTACAACGAGGGATTTTAGCAGCAAGAAAATACCCTCCGCCTTTAAACACTTTAAATACTTCATGCATAAGAATAATTTATTCAATATTTAATATATTTCACTTCACAACCACACATATTGCATGCAAAGTTAATATTGAAGCTATTGAGTCTACTTAGAGATATGAATAAAAGTAAACTCTGCGAAAAAAGCTAGTATGAAAACTTTTTATGACATGAAAATACATGTTATTACCGACAGATAAATAAAAATTTTCTTTACTGTGTCTCGTCTTTTTTGGCTTGAAGAACAAGTTATTTTCGGTAATAAAGTTCATTTTTCGTATTTTCGTTTCGTCCAAAGCACGTGAGAGAGAAGAAATGTGTTGCTCATGTGTAGGGGCGTAGGTAATCTCTTTGCGTTCACGTGCACAGGATTTGTGTTCAAATATTTAAAATTAACAGCACTTCTTAAACGGAATATTCATCAAGTCAGTATTGATTTTGATAAGCAACTGGCAGATACGGACCACAAGTACTAAAAGTTATGCACGGAATTTTCTACTCCTAATAACGTGGTTCAATTTGTGTTTCATGCGCTTCTCTGATCGATTTTATAATACATGAATAAAGGATAATGTTACTAAACTACTGAGTACATGTGTAGAAAATCTGAAGCTTTTCTTCGATTTCCTTTTGGGCAAACATTCTTAACGTAAATAACTCCCATAAAAATTAACTTACAATTACAATAAAACTAAAACGTCACTCAAAATTAATTTAAATGAAAGGCGCAACCATTCGGTGTACTGTACAATAAAGTTTTCTTCTTCTCGACTACACCGAAGAATAAGCTACCTCTGCAGCCTTTGCCATAGCTACAGCGTCGTTGCCTACCAGCCTTCCACCGCACTTGACCACCTGTTCATCTCTTCAATTTTGATAAACCGACGTAAGATCTACATTCTCGTGAGTGTGGCCGTTGTCGTGGCCACTGTCTTCAGCTCGTCATCTCTCCTACATCGAGAGGGCCCTGACGGTGCCATGATCGGCTAGACGTCTCCGCCGACCTTCTGCCTCCCTGCGCTTCGCTTCTGCTTCACCACTCGAGTTCGGCTGCCTGATGTAAGTCACCGTAATGGTTAGCGCCACATTTTTACGTTAGTGACGTCAGTTACAGTTCCAAAGAACCTGCCTTACTTGCCTTTAAATAAAATGGGAGATATAATTCTTGAATATTGTCGTCATTAATTAATTTAATTCTTATTACACACTAATACGGCAATTGTTACCGCAGTTTACTAATTAGTAAATGTCGTGTTCTAGGTTTAGAGAAATGAAATGTATGTCTATAAATTTAATTAGTATACTTAAATTAGGATTTAGCATATTTACCGAGACTTGACTTAGTCTCAAATCAGCTAATCCTAGAAATTCGTTAATGATAATTACTAAAGCTGAACGCAGTAGCCCTGCATTATTTTCTGTAGGACTCTCGTTCACCCAATACCTAATTCTCACGTCGCTATTCTTAAATTTTACTTACGCGGTCTTTCTGACCGGTCAAATTTTGCGGCGTGACTTAAACTTAATATTGAAGTAACATTTTAATTACCAAATTTTTGAGCAGTCGTTATCGACTCTATTTTCTTGTACTAAATATTTGTTCTCCCACGACAGTGATCGTGGCACGGTGCTGGAGGGGCGCTATGGGCGTGCTGGTGTCCCAGCTCTCCCGTCTTCCAGCCCACTCGCGGGATAGAAGATTGGTCATTTATTTACTAAATGAAATAAATTAACCTAAACTTTCGACTGTTTCCTATCCCTGCGTCAGTGCCACGTTTCGTTTTTGTCAACATGTTTGCAAGGGATGTACTAATCAATAAAATAAATATGAAAATACTATTGCCAGGTGTTAAGGTGTCAGCATTACCAGTACAATTCATTGTTTTCACCACTAACATAAATACTTACCTTGCGTAAGAAGCCTCTGTAAAAATTTTATCAAGTTTCAAGTTGCTGTAGGCTTTTGAACTGTCACGTGGATGGAGAGTCATTTTGCACCCAGTGATAGACAATAATAAACGCAAATAACTTTAGGTACATAACAGCAAGCATGCTGAAATCCAATTAGTGTGTTCGAATTTCTCACGCTAGATAAACAAAAAATATAATCTGCATGAGTTTTGAGAATTTGCCTACTCAAATTACTATCACATGGCCCTTCACAACCTATTCCAAAAATCGGGCAACAGCATCGAACCCTAAAACCAACGTTCATTTGTATCTCGTCTAAATAATTTATCCCACCGATGTACTGTTTGCAGATGTGCGAATTGATGTGAATCGCGACTGAACTGATGTTTGCAGATGTGCAATTGGACAGGCACACCTGATTCTTTACTTCTGTCAAGCACTCAAAATTCAGGATTGACTGATAAAAATTAGATATTTTTTGCTCGCGAGCACAGGCGCTCTTCTCTGACATTCAGTGTGTCCAGCTCCAAGAGCTGCAAGACCCGCTGCTTGCCATCACAAAGACACGCTTCAGGTTCACTCACATACACAGAAAATATCATCAAAAGGGACGTGTCCTCTACTCTCACAGGCTTCGCTCCTTCAGACGTTCAGAAAAACTTTGTTTGTCGTCAGGTATTTTATTTTTAATTCCAGTGGAAGGAAACGAAGAATTATACCATGGATTTGACTTTTGAAAAATTAAGCCAAACAAAAATATTATCTATCGACGTCCTCTCCAACGGAATGAACTTCTCGAAATCTCATTTACATTAACCGTTGTGCGGATTCTTGATTCAGCTGCTATCTACTTATTTAGTAAACCGCAACAGCATGTCCGTGGTGTTTGAAAAATTCAAAGAGAATTGCGTTACTTTTTTATACATTGCTCATGAAGTCTTTGAAGAAGAGTTGCTCTCTATAGGTATTTAATCGAGCCCTGGCGCGTTTAGTTATAAAACAAAAGAGCAGTGAACAATGTAAATATTTCATCACGAGGAAGTAAACAGTTGATTATGATGAATTTTCTCGGGGATTCCATTTATGGTCATGTGTTCATACAGAGAAAAGTCAGCACATCGCCTCAGAGGAAAATTTTCAGCTGATTGACGGGAATCATTTGCTCTCCTATCCTGACATAGATACACTACTGTACACAATGTTCATTGTGAAGGAAAAGGCCAAAAGTAAAGCTGGCGAGGCATCTCAGCTTCCTCCCACCCGCGAGTTTGTTGGTCGCAGCTCTGAGTTCCTTGCGTCACTTTATCTCACTACTCGTTCATTTTATTGTCACGCGACAGCTTTTCAAGAAATAAAAACTCATTTTTTTTAATTCAAAAGGCAGCATTTCATTGAACGGTATTCTTATTCTTGTTTTTCATAAATTAGCTTTAACTCTCTCAGGCCTCCCGAACGGAAGCTGTACGTGTGATAAGTTAAAATTTGATCATACCAGCATCCCTTTAACTGACTACCATGGACAGATTTTGGCTCACCAGGCTCGACCGCTCGTCAAGTACCTGTGGCGGACTCGCTTTTTTGCTGAGGCGCACTGCACTCATAAGGCTACCAAGAAATCTACATTCCGGAGATGCCGCTCTCGAGGTAGAAAAGGCTGGGCCTAGTTCATTCTTCTACGTTCTAATCACTGAATAAAGAAGAATACTGTAACTACTGCATAATTGCTGCAATTTTAGGGGTTTTCTGAAGCCGTTGTAGTGAATTGAACTGAAGCTTGGCAGCTCTGCGGCCTTGTGGGAAGGAGATGAAAGCGTCGGCTGAGCGCGGCGCCTCCAGTCCTGGCCGAGTGCCATATGGAGACCAGAGGCCTCTGCAGCATCAGGGCTTCGCACACGAAAGCTCTAGAATACAAAATACCTTCGGAGTTACACGTTCTTCTCTTCATTTGAAAATTTTCCACCCCTTTTCATCCAGCATTGACGGTAACGCGATTTTATTCTCAGGTGAAATTTGGCCTAATCATCTAGATTAATCTCTGAATACTTGTGTACAACGCAGCAAAACCATGGATGAAAGGGTATGCAAGCCTCAATGTAACGCCGGAATTCTACCAGCGGCGTGAACTCAGTTCTAAAATCACTTGTGCCAGATCCAACCGCAATTTACTCAAGTGCTTAGCGTAACTAAAATCGCAATGCCAAACCATTCGGTAAAAATATTTTTAGGCTGGTCTAAACAAAGTTTGCTTCCGCACCCACACCGAGGTTGTGCCGGTCCAGGACTGCCTGCCTCTTTACTTCAACTTCGTTGATATTCGCATAGGAACGTTACTTAAAAACTCCTGGAAGACACTGCAATATGTTGGCATCACTGAGCGCATTCACACATCATGTATCTCATTAAAGTAACTATGATGCTTGTAATCATGCAAATTTTAGCAAGAGCAGCCACACACATGGAAATGGGGGCCAAAAACAACCCCATCCATGTCATGCCGAGTCACACAGAACTTCACTCAAAATGACTCATGCTCACAATCTTCACCCAAATTGCGCATGTAGGAGGATCTTTTTCGTAGATCGCACAAGTTGCGGATTAGAGGTAGGTCAAGTGCTGTGCGTGGGAAATGCACATAGAAATCCTACTTGATTATGAGGACGTCTTCCCAGTACATACTTTAGGTTCTCAGTTCTATTGAGTGTAAGATTCACTAAAGAGTTACTGTATGAAATTGAAAGTTTTTCCTGGACGCACAACCTAGTAACAGTCATGGTCTTCCGTTTACGCACGATCATTTGTTGCGTTGAATGACTTGTAGTATAAATCACTCTCGAGTAGTGGCAAACTTACCAAACTGAATAACTTCAGTGATACTCAACTCCCTCAGACACAGCTACTGAACTTTATTTACACAATAATGAACTTCACTTCATTCAGCATTGCATTCGCCTACGGAGTAAAAACAGTTATCAACACAAATTAAAGGAATGTAAGACACGTGAATCCTTATCCCTATTATCTTCAAGATAAAGCTACATTTTTAAGAGTAGAATGGCCTGAAATCGAGGCAGGACACTTTCAAAGTCCCAGACGAAGATGTTCGTACTGCTGAGGTCGGAGTGTATGCTCCGTGCCACCTCAGCGTCGCATGCATTACACTCACATCAGCTGGCGACACCGCGCGCTCCTCAGTCAACACGCTCTGACGAACGGCCTGCATTTGTCCGACACTTCCATACAAAGTTCTGTGTTTTCTTGACTATCTTCAAATAAGAATACCATCTACCTGTAAAGTCAAGAACGAAACAATTCGAAAGCTATTTATTAAGCAGGCAATATAGGTAACTTTTAAATTCAATTGAAATCACCGTCGTTTTTGACTGATTGATGTGTTGATCTATTTGAGGCATGGTTTAATGAACTAATAAATTCACCAAGCCGGCAAATCTCAAGAAATGGCATAAATAAAGAGCCAAGGATTACCTCGCGCAGCGAACTGTACCGCTGAGCGCTCAGACCGAACCATAAGACACGTCTTGAAGCAATAATTATTGACAGTCAACACAGCTAATGTCCGTGGGATGCAATTCTTCTTGGAAATGATTAAGTTAGCACCTAAAACTTTGATTGACTGAGGTTGACTTCAAAAGCATGACGTGTGGTTATCGAGGAAAAAATCGGAGCGGAGATCATACAATCATATAATTCGAATCGTTCTGTCATCAATCACTTCCTTCAATTTTCAGTTTTTTTCTCAGGAAAAACAGGATGCCAGCTTTTATTATCAGGCAATGTTATACGCGTGATGAAATTTTAAGTTATACTCCATTTTTACTCGCAGTACTACGATGCAGCAAGCGGTATTGTCATCTACAATACAACAATTAAGTAAGAGATTTATAATTTAAACGAGTATTGAACGATAATGGTGCGATGAGTGTTTTATTCGTTATTTTATTAAACAGCAATAAAAGCCTTCATGTACTACGGCATTACAAATCAATAAAATAATACATCTTCACACAAGAGTATGATTACGCAATAAATCCGAATATTCACCTCGAAGCTAAAATGCAAGACGTTCTGCAACGAAGCCATAAATAATTATAATAGAGAGCATTACAACGCAGTAAGCGATTTACCTCCGGTTGACTAAAATAAGTCAAAATCTGTAAACCTTGAAGCGCATAATTCTTTGTATGCAGAGCATTGTTTCCATTCCGGATCTGCTTCGCATCCTTACAATTTCTTGAAGCTGGCGGAAGGTTTATATCAGCAAATACGACTTTTCATCAGTACGTTTAAATAAATTGAAACATTAATCAAAAGAATTCATGCTGAATTTGCTGAAAATGAGAGGCGAAATACATCCTTGCCCCTCCATTATGTAATTCATGGTAAAAGCAAACTCTCATCTTTTGTTCCAGTAGTCAGTGAAATACGTAGTACGTAAGAAAACGCTCACCATCATCCCACGAAAACGCATTCCGACCAATCAGCCGAGGAAAGGAGCAACTACTCTTTGTGAAAATAATTTTGACACTAATGTATAAAAAAACGGTGCAATTTATTAGCGTAAGGAAAATTCAGTTCTACTACTCGCTATGATGTTCTAGTACATGATGATGTCTACGATATTCTCCAGTCTACGATGCTCTCTAGTGCGGATGATTTAGCGTTTATGAGAAGTGGAAATGAGCAGATGCACAAACAACCGAAATTGAACCGCGTAACTGAATCGCGTGTTGATCTGTACCGCCGCTTAACTGAACACGAAGGCTATATTCAAGGTTGCACAGCTGAGAAAACGTGCTTGCGATAACCCAAGAACACAAAAGCCATCGACTCGATAGTAAAAGTGCGCTTTTCTTTTCCTCGCCTCTGTTCAGAACCAACAGCAGCAGCTCTACGGGTACCGAGCACCACCATGCAGCTGATTCGAGCACGAGCATTTATCGTCTCGGGTGCGTTGGCGAGTCTCATTCGCACCTCTCGATTGTTTTGTTATTGCTGCTGCGCTAATTCGTACGATCCCTGCACCCACCTTGCATGAAGCGTTTCTATGTTGCAATGCAAAACTCCACTAGTGTGCAGCGATGGTAAAGTAACGGATTATGTGGTATTTGTGTACAATACTGATGATATGTTGGGGCGAGGTTAATGAGGTGCTAAAACGAGACAATAACTGCTTTTTGAAATGCATCGAACAAAAAATTCGAGTCTTGCTTGCTCTGTAAACCTAAGAAGTATAAGCCACAATTAACAAATTTAATGAAGATATATTTCACCACTTATTAAACGGCAACATCATGCACATCAGGTTTATATCTACAATACATATTCATGTAGTAATAGTTCTGCAATGCGTTAGTACAAATTAAAAGATATTGAGGACATGCACTCGGAGCAGCCGAGCATCTGGTCTAAAAATTTTGATACAGCGTGCTGGTGAGGCATTACGCATATTATGAGTTGGGCGATGTTCCATTCGGAAGATTATAAAATACCAGCGATGAGAAATCACTTGGTTCATCCTCGAAAACCAGACATTCATAACTGCAACTCTGGCCCCCACTATGTTTACATTTAGGTTATATAGGTGTTCTTCTGATCAGAAGAACCATTGTCTCAGCCACGCACATGACCGAATGCATAAAAGGTGTTAAATTCTGCATGTGTATGTTGTCGCATGTTCCCAAAATAACGAAGGTCACATAAATCGTGTTTCCATTCATGAAGTTTTCACCAGCCAAAAGCATGTTACGATCTCTTGCATGGACTTTCAAAATCTGAAGCGGATTTTAACATAATTTAGGTAGTGGAAGTGATGCAGCTCGCAGCGGAAGTTCCTTCGGGTCGACTCGGGTGCGTTATATACTTGCTGTTTCATGTGGTCAAAATTTAAAATTATTCAAGTTTGAGTTCTTTTCACACAGAATTTGAGTATTCAGTATCTGGTCCCTACTGGATTACTAGATTATGAGGGCTCCAATTTCATTTGATAAATCTCGAACTCAAGGATATCGGTGAGAAAAAAACACGCAGAGAACTCGATTTAAAACGACCAGCGGCGCCATTTATGCCACAACGACGACGTGAATTATTTGAAAATACGGATAGAAAAAGCTAGCGTCCAGCCATGAACTAGCATAAAGCACTAGCCTGAGAGTGTATACGTGGAAATGCAATAAAGTTAGCACGAATCAATTCCTGTCCACACTTACAGAAGAATAAGAAACGTCTCAGTAAAAATTTTTCCTTTCGCACCATTTAAAAGATTTGGCGTTTCATCTCGCACGGTAGCCCGGCCCACAAGATTGTTTGTTAACGAATGTAGCCGTTTAAGAAGGTTAGGAACAAAATCCCGAGTAACACCACCAGCGAAATAATGATCAACATTATGGACCAAGTGTCCAGATGGTCGAAGAACATCATGGCGAAGGCTGTAAGCTTACTGGAGGCGTAATTGAAAATGACTGAGATTATCTCTGAATAATTCCAAACCCTAACCAAACAAAATGATTATCTCTTTCATGAAAACCAAGGCATCTTTATGCTTTTCAGTAGTCTTACTGATAGCAATTTACTGGTTCATTAAACCCAACCAATTTAACATTTACCAAAGTGCAGCAAGATATCTATCAAGATTCAAGAAACATTTCAAATTCACAGCGTGTGAATCATTCCGACTCGCAAAATCACAATGAAAACCATTTATCTCAGTAAGTATGCTGAAAAACATTGTTTTCCTTTTATGATTCATCTGAAGTTTTGTTGCTGCGGACCATAGAAGTGCATGACCTCGCAGCTGCTACGATCCCAATACTGGCAGAATATTTGCGCCCCAAGCGAGCCTTGGACCTTCTTCACTATTCGACTGAAATAACAGAATTTTTTTCTGAATTGTTATCATTGCTATAAAAACACTATCAGGAATAGTATTCAATAATTTTGAAATAAACGAACTTTCGTACGTATAACGGAAGGCAGAAGGAACAAATGATGCTCTGAGCCCAGGTCCAGCGTGGCTCACCGTTCTTCGCAAACACACAAAGTTGGCACCATAGCAATCATGTGAAGCAGGGCTGGTAACGAGGGCCTCTATATTCTGCACTCGTGCGACGGGGGGTGGCTTACGCTTATAAATCATTCGTAAACCTCCCGTGTGCCGTCTCCCTTGCAATGTTGATATTCGACGCTATCAGAAGATAACTTCTCAGGAGCCACACTACAAAGCTTCGCAGGTTTCGCAGGAGTCGAAAAAATTCCTGCTAAATTATTATTGCAAGGATATCGAAAACATCCTGATTACTTAGATTACATGTGCATTATTTTAGTCCGAATTTGATTTCAATGCTTGCTCTTTTGATAAGAGTTGAGGTTGCATTTTGAAAGCACTTGACACTCATAACGCATGAAAGAGTTGACTGCGGTGTCGGAAGCAAAATATGATCGACTCGCCGTTAGAGAAAAAAAAACAGAAATTTTCAATAAATAGTCGTCTCTACCTGAGGCAATAAAATATTGCATTGTAAATTATTTCCGATCGAAATCCTACACAGAAGCTCCTAACCAAACCAGGAAAATAACAAAAAAGATTAATTGATAGCTATATCCATTTCCTATAGTCTAATGTGAAGAATTAGATCGGAGGCATTTAAACCGTCCCCTTCCGTCACTAAATTGTCGTCACAATTTTCTACGGTGAGCTACCTGCATTTTAGCTTTAATCTGTATTATTTGCTAGTTGATGAATGAAAGCAAGAATGAAAATCCAAGATGATACCCGAAAGCACTAAGATTTAATTTTCTTCATCAGACTTCAGACTGGTATAAGTGGGCGCACTTGATGAGCGTATCAGTAATGTGGGATTCTCTTCCTCAAGGGTACAAAATATTTCAATCACGGGTACCGTTGTCCTAGATAAATTTTTCTAGTGCAAGGAAGTGGAGAATTAAGACGGGGATAATTTAAGAGGTAGCGTTGCCTGCTTTATTGATATGCTCACCGGCCACTTTCTGTTCAGGTGATCAGAGAGTGCTGCTGTTTTGCCGCATTTACGACATCACTAAATGATGCATGTACTTTGTCAAGCATCATTGAACCTTACATTTTAGAGGGAAGTGTATGCTAGGATTAAGTTCCAAATCTCAACAATATGAAATCATTATAGAACATTCCAACAGTGAGATTATATGCTTGGAAAATGCACCCCAGTAAACGTGCAGAATCACTTAAGTATTTGTCACTTCAAACAATCTGAATAAAGTAGAAAACAGAAACGACGAACGTCACTGCGTCTTTAGACTACAAATTTACTTCTGGTTGTTCTTTTTTACTGGAGAACTTTTGCGGTTAACAACGTCATTAGCTACTTCTTTGAGACACGATAAGAGTACACAAAAGTAGCACCAAATTATTTGTGAATCGGCTGAAGTTAAACGAACTCTGCGCGGCAGCACAGGACGCGCCGCGGACACCAGCTGCATCGGCCAGGAAGCGGGCACCAGCCGCAACCCTGCGCGTTGCCAGAGGCGCTCAGCCCACACACCATTCACAGTTGTGATCGAGATCATATTTGTCTCTCCTAGGTGTACGTAAACTTCACCCTGTGAGCATTACACTGAGTTATTTCGTGTTCATATACCAGGGAACATCACACGTGTGCCTTACTGACGATTTCCGAAAGATGTTTTCTCGAGGAGATATCCAGTGTCTAGGAGGAGAAAGACCGTCCATGATTGCGTGTGTTTCGACTTTCGAGCACTTCATGAGATTTCTTGAGACTCGTAAGCCGGATTTCATTCTTAATGGCTCTCATTGATTCTCCCCTCAAAAAGTGATCATAGCACGTGAACCAGTTATATTATCAACAGTCCTGTACAATTTACATTACAGCATACTATCACAGTACATTGCAGTAAATAACGTCCACGACTTCAATGGTCACAAGCTCAACATTTTTTTCACGATGGATTTCCATAAAACAGTCACCAAAGTTTGAAAGGAAAAATTAATCACATACGTTACCATACTGACACGAAAGGTTGAGAAGTTTTTGCGATTTCTCAGGCACAAGAATTCGTTTGAAACCGTTGTGATTGACAGTGCACAGGTGCCACAGTAGCCACACGGTAGCCAGGAGGCTCGCCTCACAGGCACACAGCTGCCAGCAGCGATAGAGCACAGGTGCCACAGTAGCCACACGGTAGCCAGGAGGCTCGCCTCACAGGCACACAGCTGCCAGCAGCGGTAGAGCACAGGTGCCACAGTAGCCACACGGTAGCCAGGAGGCTCGCCTCACAGGCACACAGCTGCCAGCAGCGGTCGAGCACAGGTGCCACAGTAGCCACACGGTAGCCAGGAGGCTCGCCTCACAGGCACACAGCTGCCAGCAGCGGTAGAGCACAGGTGCCACAGTAGCCACACGGTAGCCAGGAGGCTCGCCTCACAGGCACACAGCTGCCAGCAGCGGTAGAGCACAGGTGCCACAGTAGCCACACGGTAGCCAGGAGGCTCGCCTCACAGGCACACAGCTGCCAGCAGCGGTAGAGCACAGGTGCCACAGTAGCCACACGGTAGCCAGGAGGCTCGCCTCACAGGCACGCTGATCACAGGCGCCGCTACCGCCTCCCGCCCTCCTTTCTTTATGAGGCCTCGCGGCCGAAAAAAAGCTCCCTAAAAATCTCGCACACTCAGAAAACGCGCAATACCAAGCGGATAAAAGGAAAATAAAGCGGCCAGGAGGTAGTGAGTGAGTTGCGACGCTGGACGCAACAAGACGAAGACTGGCAGCAGTTGTTTGCTTGCACTGCTGCTGCTTCTACGATGCTGCAGCTGCTGCCGCTGCTTGATCAGCTGCTTGTGCTGCCGCAGTTGAGCGCCCGGCGCTGCCTGTTCTGCTCATCCTTGTCGCAGCGCGTTGAGCTCACCTTCTGCTCCTCGGACGGACTTGTTAAACAGTTAATGTCGTTGTAGCGGCAGAGCTGGCTGGGTAAATCGACTTACGCTGCCACCTGCATCGCTACGATGCCGTGAATTGCTTCAAAATCTGCCCCTGTACCATAATAGACTACCATGCCTGTAGGCAGGAGTGCGACGCACGACTCGGCCACGGTAAACTCGCACAGTTTCCAATTCCTCTCTGATCTTCCAAAAGAAGCGCTCCGAATGAAACTTATGGGTATGTTCATCAGCGGAAAAGGACAACCTTACGACTACAGTGGAGAATCCGTAATGGAATCCATACGCTAAAGATTAAGGTCAAGTATTTACTAACTGCATAATAACAATAAGCTAACGGTACAGCTGTTCAGAGCAAAACTATTTAATAATCTTAGTTTAAAGCGAAAGAGGAGGTCACCGCTGCCAAAATGCGAAACTGAATACAGTGTCTTCGTGAGAAGAGCAAAATATGGGGTGAAGTTAGCGTTGTCATTGGAAGTGCACTGGTGCTCAGTTGAGTCAGTGGTGCTCGTGCACTAAAGCTCAGTGGTACTCGCGTAGTCACCCATCGCTTCAATCGACTCGTCGAGTTTTTTCTCATCTCAGCGAAGATATCTTCCTTTTCTGAAGAATGATGAACTGTACGGAAGTAAGAGTTTACCCCTTACTGGCATCATGATTGTGTGACTACTGTTATTTTTTCTGCTGTGCATCATGATTGCAATCTGGGTGTTGCTGGGGCGATCAGATTCGCCTCAATAGCATGCCTGCTATCCAAACAAATATCAGGGAATTTTGAACGTACACCTATGTTAATTTCCCACATGCTAGCTGCAGCCACGCCTGCAAACAGGTGAACATGTAAGCTTATTTATGACTTCAACTACACAGTGATGCGGTATAGGGTTTGCCATCTCGGGACAAAATGAAAATCCCAGAATCCTGGGATTTCTTTATATTTTTACGGTTACGCTATTGTAATTTGTTATCCATGCCCATCGCAGTATTTGGCGATTAAGGGAGCGAAAAAACATTATCTGATAAGGAAACGCCATCAACTGATACAAGCTTGGTCACTTGTTCTTCCGGAGTACTTTGATGCACCTTTTCGAAACTTATTTATTTTTGTTATTTTTGTTTGCTTATATTTAGTGCTTTCACTACCGCTCTCCCTTGCATGAGAGCGCTTTGTTGCAATACTAATTCTTTTTTCTCAGCTACAAGTTGACGCAAGTGGGTCTACAGTTTCAGGCTTCACTATGTTGTGGTTACTATTTAGGTGACGTAACAAACCACTGGTAGACCAGCCTTTCCAAAGTAAACGCTTGCAGCAGTTTATACACTTCGCACTTTCTCCATTTGCATCTTTAACATAGTATCGCCACACAAAGGCTTTAGTTTCGACAACATCGGCCGTTTCCATCGTATTTAGTACAGTCTATTTTCTATTACCTACAAAACCAAACCATCAAATATATTCTGATGCAATAGTTGAACTATATTATGAGATAGTGGAGACTACACTGTGTAGTGATGTAAAATGCAATAACATTAAAACTCTAAAGTCCTATCTTGAGCTCTCTAACTGATTAATCATACTAAATAAAAGGATTTTAAGTTATTTTTTCATTCATGTCTTGAAATATATATACTATTTAGAATACCGGGATTTCCCGAGAAAAAAGTAAATTCCTGGACCGGGATATTACGGCCCTAAATCATCCGGGATTCCGGGATGCAAATCTTAATGCATCCCGTTGATGCATCGCTGTTGATGTGATTTTGACAGAACTCGCTACTCCATTCTAACATCACAAACTTGCGTAGAAAAATACGATAAACCGGAGTCCAACGATAGCATCATAAGCGAGCTGAATTTCTTACGTGTTTATAAATAAACACAAACCAAGTCGCAAGACGTACAGAGTCCATTTTTGATCACAGTCTACAATCAAGCGTTTGATATTAACCCACACGTCGCTCCTGATCTCAAACTTAAAAGCAAAATTCAATATCCACAGTCTTTGTACCCGTCTATTTTTTAGCACCATTGAGTCAAATTTCAGAGTCACTGAACGTAGAACTGTGAAAATATAAAAAATACTAATTACCGCATTAAGAACTGGAACTCAAACAGCTCTTCCTCGTTTGAGGAATATCTAAATTCTGAAAAAAACATAATCCTCACATAGTAATATAACATGGGAACTGGGAAATAAGAAGTCCCAATACGCACTGAATTCAATTCAAGCAAAACTATACAAGCCGCAACCGAAGAATTTTTATTTTGGTGTATTTCTGAACGCAGAAGATGAAGCGAAGCTCATTGCACTTAAATAGCGGGCTCAAATTAGAGCTCGAACCATAGATCATTTTGAAAACTGCGCGCAACGCAGTAATTTTCTTGCCTTTCCTTCCGTCAGTGAGGCAATTCAATCCTAACGTGTGTTTTATGTTGGCTGTAATAGAATAGTTCAACTTATAATTGTGATCTAAAATGCTTTTGTAAGCTTATAGCTGCCAGCAGCGGCACTCATGAGCTTTTGAGGTACCTGATGTTCCACAAGGTCATGGTACCTCAACGCCTTGAACTGGCGATGGACGCAACAACAACAGCGTTCAATGCAATTATAACTGCCGCAGAGAGAGAGAAAAAACCTTCTTAGGAACATTTACAAAAAAACATAAACAATTAAGATATAATTTCAGTTCCCGACAGTCTAGTCATGAAAGCAATCTAATCTAAAGTTCACTAAAGTTTTTGACTAGTAAAATTAATTCCAAGACGTGCAATTTCATCAGTAAACGAACGGGAACTTCACTCTCACGTACAAATGAAGAAGCCTTTCAGTGTAAAATAATGAATTGGATTGCGTGCAAACCAGCAGGTAAAATAATATTCAGTAGGGAAGAGTCAATAAGGAAAAAGTTTTTCATTGTGAACAGAAATCAGTTATAAATAATTATAACATGAGATCCCTAACTTATACTACCAAAGAAACTTGACTAAATTATCAGTAAAGAAATCTCGGATACAGTACTTGTAATTGTTCAGTTACCATGTCACACAGAAAGTAAATAATAATTTCTAGGATTTAATAATCTCAAGTGAAATCGAACTCGGGAGACAAGGTCTGATTACCACGGTCTAACGAATCAAACACTTAAACTGTGAAGGTGCGTCTATGGAAAGCTTATGTTAACGAACGACACATTTAGCACGTGCAGACATCAAAGAGTAAAGTCCACGGCCACGATAAATAAAAGCGCAATGCGACATAGCTGAGTAAATACAGAATAAAGTTTCAACAAACATTCGAGTTAAGTGATGTCTTTCAAAAAGAATTCTGAAAGCGTCTCCAAGTCAAGTAGGGAATAAATTCTTCAATTGGCGCGAGGTGGTGGCTTTTTTTAGATAACAAAAGAAAAATCATAAATATTTCTACTCAAAAAGTTACTGTCGTCACAACCTCACCATGATGCTTCAACTTACAAGGTATTCATTAATTTTCCTGGAAATCTCTTATACTCAGTTATAGGGGGATAAATGAACAACCGTAATTCCAAAGCTTCCTCGTACTAGGTACTATGTAGACTGACTAATAATATACACTTGAATTTAGAGTAATGCATATCAAACTTGCAGTCTCTATACTTCCTCTGAAATATTATTGATCATTTTTTTCTGAAATATTAAGTTTCCGATCCCAAATCCAATAAAGCAGACAACAAAGTTCAACAGGGAATCGTAAACACACTTTTGAATAAAGTAGCAACCTCTACCTCGTCCTTAATATATAGAAAATGAACAAGCAAGTATTATCCATGGAGCTGCACTGAGAGAAACTTTGACACACCTGGGTGTGTCAAACGGTTATTCGGAATGATTTTGATACACAATGAAGTATTTCCTTTGACCACATATTAAAGCGTTTGAAAGACTTGAAACACTTATTCAGCTTTAAAATTGATGAACATTTTTTGTAGAAAACCGAACTGTGTTTAAATTTTGTGACTGGAGTACAATGCTCCCCAAAAAAACATCAAATCTTCGCTAATTTTTCTTCTAATTCTTGGATATTGTCTGTATATCAGTGTAGTTAGTTGTTAGTCTAAGAAAGTGAAATGTTTATGAGACATAAAATTGACTTACGTTAAGTGTGTCATGTTTGGCACGCTTAAGTGTGTCGTATAAGCCCATGACACACAAAAGTGTGTCAAAATACATGGGCTAATCATGTATATTGTTGACACACTTTTGTGTGCCGGTTTTGCGACAACTTGACACACAAAAGTGTGCCGCTTTTGCGACAAAATTTTTCTCAGTGTGGGCTACTGAAATAATAAATAACAGATCTCAGAGAGGTAGAGAAGGCAATGCACGTCGTACTGCACGAGAATATGAGGACGCGTGAGTCCCATACGTCAATAATTAGCAGGTACTTACCTTCTGGGCTTGGGTCGGATGATGTGGCGCGTTTGATCCATCCAATAATTGTTGACGTCCCGAAACTCGGGGATGGGAGGCGATACGATCACCGACTGCTGCACAAACTGGGACTGGAAATGCGCTTGCTGGAACTGAGGTTGGTACTGAATACTGCAACCGACTGTGCTGCAGATACTGCTGCGATTGCTACTGCATGCGATACTGCTATTGCTGCTGCTACTACTACTACTGCTGCTGCAACCACTATTGCTACTGCTACTGCAGCTGTTGCTGAGGTGTTGGCTGTTGATGAGGTAGTTGGTGGCGTTTTTAGGAGTAACGTTGTTTGATGAGTGGCTGGAGTTGGAGCCGCTGCTGCTTTGGATGAGATTGTTGCCCAGGGCAACGTCCCCTGTTGCCATTACTGGATGATCTGCCCACGAGCAGAGAAGAATTTATAATTAACAGTCACGCAAGGGTAAATCATACAGCAAAAAATTAGAAACATTCGTGCCATAATGGGGTGAATAACACATCGGTTCACAATATCGTTAA
The DNA here is from genome assembly GCA_030386875.1 of Morinoia aosen. Taxonomy (NCBI): domain Eukaryota; kingdom Metazoa; phylum Arthropoda; class Malacostraca; order Amphipoda; family Talitridae; genus Morinoia; species Morinoia aosen. Next base: position 49,958,420 of record CM059575.1, read on the forward strand.
GATACCAACAGCTGGCTTCATGTTCGCTTCTTGTCTACCTATGGTATGAAGAGTATCATGTCGCCACTATAATCAAAGACGTAGAAAAGTTCCACTCAAAAATTCAAAGAATTTCTTAGGTATTTATAACCACAAAACACGCACAGCGACAAGATGCCTGAAGTAGTTCAATCAGCATGAAATATTGTTAATTACCTGTGTAAAAACGCTAATGACACTACTTCACAACAAATAGTGAGCTGTCAATGAACGTGATTCATTTTTGTTATCAAATTCAATACGATATGAAACTTGTCACTTGACTTGCGCTGTTCCTGTGTACAGTTAACATAAGAACTAAAGAGACTTCAGCACGTAGAGTGAGGATTGGTTGACAACAGGTAAATTATGACACATTAATACAAATTATAAAAATAAGATTATCTCACTGTTTTGCAAATGCTAAGTTACAAGTTCCTCGTAGAAATTTAGAGATTGCAAAACAATGGGTAGAATAAACAAATGAGGCAAGGTGAATTTTGTCCGTTGGACTGGGGTAGATTTTTCTTTCACTGTAGTTGTGCAGAAAACGAAAAATTTCTAAAGCATTCCATCATGCTCAGTCAACAATAAAAATTCAAAGCATCACAAATCAAGCGTAGTCGATTACGAGCATGGTGCAATAGTACAGATGATATAGAGGTTTCGTTTACATTTTAAACAATGCCACTAAAATATATAGCAATGTAAAATACCGCCAGGGACTTCAAAAAATACCACAAAGTTATCTGTAATGCAAGAAATTTACATGCAATTATTAATCTTTGGGTGAATATGATTTAAATTGAAGTCCAATATTCAACTCGAATTTAAGGTAAATTGTGGTAAGCAATTTTCAAAATAGCAAACATTCACTGGATCGGGCCATTATTTAGCTTTAATTAAGTATTTAAGAAACATGAATTTATGACTTCTGGCCGGTCAGGAGCATTATGAAAATCCCCCTCCATGGCCCCCGGTGACTCACGTTGCGGTCAAAATGTTAAAACAGAAGTAAATTTCGACCGAACAGTTCATATATTGAAGTAAACAGACATCAATCAAAACGTGTTGCAACTCTCGCCAAGATCAACGGAAATTCTAGCAAGGAAGCATGTTTTGGACGCGCCTAATCATTCCCCCTAGTCACGTCAGGTGGATTTGTAACCCCTCCCAAGAATCTACAGTAGATCTCCTCTTAGACCGTGGATCACTCAGTTAGCTTGAGCTGTGCCTGCGCTCCTCGTGCTTTGATCCAAAAAATAAATTAAAAAATATATTTCCCCCGTCATATGTTGCCTGGAATACAATAAAATGAAAAGGGCTCCGTACAAAATTCACACATTATGAAACTATTTCGTTTGGTTATATTTGAAACTATAGGAAAATCTTAATTCTTGTAGATAACAAACGCTTTATAAATTTATAAACACTTTAAAAATTTAGCGCTGAAATAATTTTGGTGATGGAATTTATCCTTTTGGTGATGGAACTTATTACTTTAGGATGCTGCTAAACCCTGCAGTGAGAAAATGGGTACGTCCCATGAATCGGCACGAACATGAAGCTCTTCTTGATTGTTGAATCCAAACACGAATGATTGATGTAATGGTAGTCATATCAAAGTACAGTAACCATTGAACAAATTTGGCACGACTGTGTAATAGCTTTTTGTGTATAAAATGGTTTATGAACTGTACCCAAAAATTTTAAATATAACTCTAGTATTTGAAATTACCTTCTCAATTAGTTAACGAAAAAAATTGATATAATCTGTCTGCGTGTGGTTTTACTAGACTTACTTGTCTCAGGAAAATCTCGTCATTCCACTCAATGTGATGCTCTTCTTCGTCGTGAAGCTGAATCTTGGTCCACACATTCTTGTCAATCGTTGCAGTGATGGAAAATATTGTCTCCGCATCAAGTTTCAATATGTCATAATATTACTTATCGTATACAGTTGTTTCACAAATATCCTTAGCAGATCTCCTCTTAGACCGAAGATAATGCAGTTAGCTTGAGCTGTGCTTGCGCTCCTCGTGCTTTGATCCAAAGAATAAATTGAAAAACATATTTCCCCCAGTCTTTCTTATCCGATACACAGCGTCTTTGAATCAAGCACACCCGAATGGCATTAATATAGCAGCTCGTTGTCAGTAGTTCCACAAAGCTTCATTTGCACTTTCTCAGGTTACTTTCCTGCCTATCACACACGCTAGTTCACAACTCTGAAGAATTTTTGGAATTGGCTTAATATAAGTTTAAAATTCGATGACTGCGTTATAAAAAAAACACTAACAAACTAGGTATTCAAGGAATCACTTGAGAGGTAGATAAGTTACGAGTTTTGCACTTATATTCCTGAGAATGAGTGAAAACTGTTAGTTAAACAAAGCATTAAATCTCATGAGAGGTGAAAGCATCAAAAAGCATCTAGAGGCGTGTATTCGAATGCAATTTAAATAACAAAATTTACATTAAATTATTATGAGTATTGAATAATACCATAATGAGCACGCTTATATTTTTGCATCAAATTAAATACATGATCTCAAATAAAGTCGGCTGAACTTGAATAATAAACTTTTCTGTTCTTAGGCTAACCTTTTTTCCGCAGTGATCAGAGCACTGAGTTGCAGCAATATGCGAGTTGAATGGAATCACGACCTAATACAACATTATTTCAAACACAATTTTAATTGATTTACAACTGATTTATTTTTTTGCGTTGTTATTCTTTATTCTAAAGCATTCTAACTTCGTTCAGCTGAACTAGTTTACCCTTTTCAGTCGTTGAAAAGCATTAGCCTCTTTACCGTGCTAATTTTTTCCTATTAATGGTTGGGTTAGAATATTTCTTCACTTCAACTATTGTTTTCAAGTTTTCTAAATTTAAATAAATATTTTCAATTCTCATGTATAATAACAGGGTAGAATAAAAATGTACTAAGCTAAATTAGTCCCCATGCTCGAGCAGATGATACCTCTTGGCAAGTCAAGATTTGTTATAAAATAATCACGAGATCTCGGGTTAGTTCTTTAAAAAGCTAGGCCAAGCAACAAGTTTAATTATGCCAACTAATTGGAGAAAACTTTTTTTCTGATCCTTCAGGAAACATAGACACGTGTAGAGCATACATCAATGACCGTAGTCTAAGTATCAAGCTGTACTACCCTCCGTCGGGGTCATTCGATGCCCAAGGAAGTATTGCTGGAAATCGGATGGCAGTGGTTTTAAGATGACACTACGATTGAAAACGCAAGTGAAAAAATTTAATTCAAAATTGAGAACTGAGTTAAATAATTTGGAGAACAAATTTGAGGTTCCACTAATTTTTAATACGATAAAGTTTTCTTTCCGTGCTTCCTCAAATTTAAAGCGGTTAGTTTTTTTAGCCCAACCATCGGGCCAAAATTTACTTTTTTAGGAGAAATTCAAAAAGCAATACCAAGCTCTTACACAATCCGGAAGATGTCATTTTTCTCATGTTGAATTATTATTAAAACAATATCAGCTCATTGAAAAAATACTGTTTCATTAAAGAAAAGCCATTCGCCTTGCTAATTCTGTGCTGGCATATAAACTTCAGAGCGAAGACGAACGGAGAATTTCTCGTCTGTGTATTTGTACTCATACTGTCGTGCTGCAGTTATGATTTGGCTTTCGAACTCCCTTCCAACCACTCGTGTCAAGCGAATCATTCGGGGTTGCGTAGGATATTTTAAGTAGCTTTTGAAACACCGATGAATCAATCATTTTTAGTAATTCAATCGTGAGCGTTTTGGTTATCTTATACGAAATATTCTTAAGTTTGCGTGAGCTTTCACAAAATATAGTTTAGGAGAAACACTTTTTCTTCACCGATAAAACCAGCGCAGTTCAAATCAGCTCCTCCTGCGGATTAAGTGACAGCCGACGAAAATTATACAGCGCAACTGCATCTTTCATAGCTCAATAAAATTAGAAGCACAAATTGCTTAGAATTTCTTAGAAGAACAAATTGCGTGTAATCGATATATTTTCCGTAAAAGTTACCCAACTCCACCCAGTTTAACTTTTCGGCGATTATCTACAATTAAGGCCACCTTTTGCAGAAGCTGTACTTGGACGGCTAAAATCATAGATGCCCCGACGAAAAAATTAGACTGAAGCATATTGTCCTCGACAGTTAAATAAGAAATTTTTTGCGCCTGCCGTAAATTATCGCGGTCCTGTCACCACGATAGCTTGCTAATAAACTTTTGGTTCGCTCTCAGTTTCAAATATATTACATTTTGAAATCCACCCCCCAATTGGGCACAAGTACGTCACATGCTCTTAGCGTTACAGGCTAAGCATACAGTATAGAACAATTTTTGAGCAGAATTGGAAAAATCTCATTATTTTCTTACGACGAAACTTAGAACTTCTGCTTCTATTGTTTCGTAATCAATGGTATTAAAATTAACATTATATAGTAATACTAATGGTGCAGAATGTTATCCACGAATTTGACGATCCAAGTCCAATTTTACGCTGCTAAGAGTCAATTTTGTATGAATTTACGATGCCATCCACACTCATCAAATATTATTTTTTATTTTAGATATGCGCACGAAACTATTTCATGATATAAATAACTGTACGACGAACGGGAAGAACGACTGGGTCTGGCCGGCAGCAGCAGCAGCATATATGGGCGTCGCTAGAAAGTGATACGAGCGATAACCGAGGCTCGGTTCCTGCACCCCGCACGTGGCGGATGCGCAGCCGTCCTCCAGATCTGGCCTTCTCACCCAGAATGTTGTCTTCCACGTGGAGGAACACGCACAAGAAGTATCATTGTAGGGAACACAGATAGGCGTTCCATGCGTGCACTTTTTATTTTCTAAATCACGTCATCGAAAACGAAAGATTCATATCATGGAAAATCAGAAACAATATCGATTTGGAAGAAACTAGTGATTCAGATTACAACATTAAAATAGAATTATGGTTCTTACAGAACACTTTAGTATTTGTACGTACAATCGAAGAGTCGGGAGATTTTTAGTGCCATCTCGGAATGGCGACGCATACGTACTACGATTACGATTACTACACAGTTACTATAAGTATCTCTAAAATGAACTCGACAAACTGCCCGTGAAGCCAAATAACAGTAAGGCTTTTGCATGCGCTTTTTGAGTAGCATGGACAATTTAATGGAATGACGATCTGCGGAATTAAAATCTAAAGAGAATAGGGCTCAATCGTTTGTTATAATCTGAAGGTTGTCTGTATTTAGACTATGAATTCAAAGCCTCACGAATGACGAAAACACAACCTTGTGAACAATTATTGTCAGTTCTACGGGGTGACATACGAAACTTGTTTCAAGTAAAGAATCATAAATAAAAACTGATAGATAACACTCCTTTTGTAAAATAATAGATAACACTCATTTTGTAAAATAATAGATAAGTCATTTTGTAGAATGATTAAAAAAATTTAAAAAGTATTGTTTCCCAGTGTCATAAATCAATAAAATCCTCATTCGGAACTATTACAATGGGGAGGTTGAGATAAATCTAGCTACTTGTGGAACCAGCTAAGTGCAGTTACTTCCAGCGCATCACAGGGAAATCTAATTAAGCATTTACAATTTCATTTCCTCTAATACGATTGAACTTATGTGGACCAGATTGATCGAATAGCGAGTTGTTCTACGAGAGTAGTGTAAAAATAGCGCAATTATATGAGAGAGAATTGCGTATTCTAGATTTACGATTGATTTCAATTTAGGACCGTTAATTTTGAATTAACAGAGAGGAGACAGTTATTTCGCCACTCCAAACTTCATCATACTTGGATCAGAAAGAACATTCAAGTATCTTTTTAAATGCTCCGTAAGAGTTCCCTTCAAGGATTTTAGAAGGCACCGACTTACAAGCGGAAACTGTACTAAGTTCGGGTTTCGTGATAGTAAGGGAGTACGAACTTCAATATAAGAAATTATGCACGCAATATTTGTAGAGGTCTGAGAGCTTAAGTATTTATAGGTATTTGAATTAATCATTTGTATGAGCGAAGTACTTTAAGATTCTTGCATCAATTGCCTCCCCCGTTATATAAAAAGAATATTAGTTATATTTTTCGCAGTCCCATGTCATGCTTCTATTACATATTGTAGAAATGAGAGGAGAATTATCCCATAAAGTGTTTATAAAAATTCTTAAGGTATAAAATTATTTATTCCATTGAGAATTCCAATGAATTTCAATACTCGAATACTAGTATACAAAATATGAAGTTTCAAAATTTTCGTTTTATCAATGATCAATGCTAGGAAATATCAACGCTAGGAATTTGGTTGAATTCATTTCATCAACCTGAGCATTGCCTATTTTGCTAAAAGGAAGAGTTGTAATTCATTTAGAACAGAATGGCATTAATTTCATTTTATTTCATTCTCATTTTGTTTTTCATTTCACTGTAATGTTAATTTTTGATAAATTTATTCAATATTCATTTTATTTTTATCGACATTGATGCATTTTTTCTTAACTTTGGACACCATCGAGACTAAATTACTTAGATATAAATCAGTCCCTTGATTGCCCCTCTGTACAAAAGTTTCAAACAGAATACCGTGAAAGAATGATTCAAGAGCACATAACGGAATGTTAGCAAGACAAAATATCAAGAAATGAGCCACACAGGTGATTCTTTCAACGTATTTGTTATTCATACTCGGTCTGCGCACATTGGACTGTTATTCGGTCTACGTACAGAATAAAACGATAAATGATAAAAGCCAACCTTTATTTGTAACTGCACCCACAAAAGCCTCCTTCAACACGTTGCCCGCGATGGGTTCAAGTGAAAGTCAAAAATTCAACTCAAATTTAAAGTCAGTTGTAGCTGGTAATTTTGAAAATTGCAAACATTAACTGGATCGTGCATTCATTTATTTTTGATCAATTATTCATGAAAATTGAGTTGGTGACTACTGGTCGGTCAGCAGCATTATGAAAAAAACCTTCGTGACCACCGGCGGCTCACATAGCGGTCAAAGTGTTAAGCTTTACTGATTCTTGGCCGAGGATCAAAGTAAATCGTCAAAGCGCGTTAATTCTTGTCAGGGCTCTTGAGTGAGGTGATGAGTTTATTTATTTAAGCAAGCCTCTCTAATCCCTCTTCATTCTGGTGAAGCTCAGATAAAGTTCTGACCGCCAGCGGAAGAGGGGAAAATTTTAAAAATAACTTGATGGAACAACTCTTTCCCCCTCCCGGCTTTTATCTCCTATAGAAGCCTGGGCAACAAGAGAATCAAGACGCTGCTCTTGCTATGAAACCGATTATTCTCTTCTATTACTCTCCTCCAATAAACAAATAAGAGTGGAAAAATACAGATTAAGGATTTTAAATCTTTTTATTCCCACGTAACCAACTAATTTTTTCGAGCCATGTTATAGAAATAACTACTTTCTGGTGATAGACATTCGTAAAACGTTAGACTCGAATGAACTCGATGGCAGCTTGTGCACCTGATTTATATTTGGGCATTAGTTCGTTCTGCTTCATAAAGGTTTCATCTCACGCTGCATGAAGGCTTTCATCTCGGCCTAGGCATTCACTGAATAAAAATTGTTGTAATCGAGGAATTCTACGAAATAATGTATTAAAATGTAGCGTATTTGATAATTCACTAACATGCCCTCGCATATTGCAGATTGTTCAGCTGATGTATCACGCATCAGCGTCATGAACGAAATGTTGCATTAAATTTGCACTTGAAAGTAAAAATATTAATATACTTTCAATCGCACATCATCAAACTGAATTGTTTCCTAATAATTTATTCCTAACATAGACCCCAAAATTACTGTGGGTATAGTACAAATTTCGCAGCCTAAAGTGCTATAAATCAGAGCCTAGCTGTGTACTCGTACTTGCTTCCTGCGTAAAAAACAATTTTTGTTACAGTTAACGAAAATACCAAAAAGTCGGTAATAGAACCATCTCTGCAGACATGAATTGCACAAGCAGTAGTCTTCTGTTGACGAGAAGCTTTACAACATGCATGAAGTAAGCCAAATAATTATAATTCAGCCGCAGTGAATTACAGCGAACTTCTGCTTGACGCGCAAAGTCATTTACAATAAATGGCCTTCACCGTCTCTCAGCGTCGGTTAAAATATCCCATAAATTCCCTGATTAGCCTAAACTATACGCTATTTTAAGCCTCTCTAACCGCAACAAGGGTGCTTCCAAGAGAGGAAGAAGGAATGCACCTTCTAGTATAAAATTAAAGGAACGGCGAATCTAAGCACAAGGTGCATATGTGTCCCACAGGTTGCGCGAAGAAACAGCAATGCTGACAGAAATTTATGAGACAGGACAAAAGTTAAGAAAGAAAGTACTATGTGCCGAAAAAACAACAATAAACTGAAAACAAAATAGTCCGTTACAAAACAAAAACCTGTTCTACATACACCAAAGGTGTTCCGAACTTTCAGCTCCGGGTCACCCACCTACCGCCTGAGAGCGTTATCCCTGTAAATACAATACTTGTATCCCGGGCGGAAAACCATAAATTCTCATCCGTGAATATTTCACCACTCCTCACAATTCTGTTGTCATTCCATTAATAAAACACTGACAGTACACCTCAGTATATATCTTATGATAAGATTTAAAAATTAAGTAAATATTTTAATGAAAGTTGACCACAAAATACGTCTTAGGACATGTTGATCTAACTTATTCAACGATGGTGCGTTGCACCGTTTAACATCTGTCTGTTGAACCGCAGGGGGCAGCATTGTAGGGGGCACATTGTAGGGGAAAACATTTTTGGAAGGATATAAAATTTTTGGCGTTAATTATAAGAATGGGAAATTATTATTAGTTGTTAGAGCATCCGCAGCGACTAACATTATAATTACTGACGTCTTGCACTTAATAGCAATTATTGCTTACGACATTGTAACTTCTTATTATTATATAGAGGAATTACCCACTGATAAGCGTTGTCGCAGGTCACAATCTATCCTGATAGGGATTGTTCTCTAACTCAAATATCTCATTACAATCTGTTCAATTGACACAGTTTTAAAAGAATCACGTTAGGCAATGTTGGAGTGATGGCTTAATCGCAGTTATTCCAGTAATATGAAAATCTTCGACCTATAGACAAAACGATCTCACGAGATGCGCGCAGCAAATCGAATCGAGTTAGCCAAGACGCCGGAAAACCAAAGGGAAACTCGTCTTCCTTAATTAGTAATTTCACGACTCGAGCGTCCGATATTCGGCTTCGTATCTTGGTTGTGTGCGCATCTCTTTCAAGGGCTAATTTTATAGGTATGAAAAATAACAGCCACCAAGTTGCCCCCTCCACCTTACTTGACTCACAATTTGTGCTAAAATATTCAGTCACTCTCATGAAGACGCGAATATCCCTGTCGTCAAGACTATTCTAACCTAATCTCATCTGCATCAAGAGCCCTTCAAATGCATATCATTGTCATCAAGACGCCATTGGAGCGAATGGAGCTATATTCGGAAAAAAATTCATATATCGCAAAACCTCCACATTTTTACAGAAGTATTTCAACGCGTAAGTTACTGCAACAGCCGGAGTTTTCTTTTAAGGGGAAGATATTTGGTTACAAATCTGATTGCAAGGTATTCGGGTCGTTATAGTAAACGTAAAGAAGATTCTCAAATACATGCATATGAACGCGATCAGTGGGCGGTTTGTACAAATGTTCATAAAAACGTCTTTTGTCTTCGGGCCACTTGTACGAGAAGCAGCTTCTTGAAACACGTTTCCCAACTGAGAAGAAATTTTCGAACAACATGTAAATTCAAAAAAAGTAAATTAAACGCCAATGATTATAAAGAATCGTTCGCATCCTTAGTAAAGTTCCTGTGTTGAATTACGCAAGTTACAAAATGTTCCCCGGAAGGAACCAGCATTTCGTACTTACGTTGTTTAATGCTGGGTGTAGCACAAAATTTCTACTTTAATACTCAACGTTTGGCTGGCCAACGTAGGTAAGAGCGGGCGTATGAAAAGAAAATGAAAAAGGGCATTTGATTCGGTCTTTAACATCGCAACTATGCTATAATCTCTCTGGACTATATTCCTGACCGTAAATTTAGTTCAGAGATGATACTGTAATCATAGAGCTACCAGTAAATATATGCACTCAGTGTGGGTATTTGTGTAGGTGTATATACCCATTTACGTATGTATACAGAAAATGCTTCCAATGTTGAACATTGACCAAACTGTCAAACTGTACTTTCTCGTGTCTCGAAATTATCATACTCTCTCACATGCCAAACTAATTCTAAGCTAAATATTTAAGTTTACTAAGTTATTACTCATTTTATTCTGAAATTCATTCACTTCCTCATGAGCTGTCATAAAAGCTTCGTTGCTTGTTGGGCTCACAATGCTCATAATATTGACTGTTAGGTATCAGGTATATTCAGGTGTCTTATTTGCAACAACGTACAATGTACATGCTTCAGGTAAATAAATCAACCAAACTTGATAGCTCTTTGAAAATAAAACGAACTTCGGCCCAAATTGTCTCTAGGTTTTCGAAGGCAATCTAATTCGTCAATTTTAGTCTAATTGAGGTGAAACTAGTTTTGCCACGTCTCTCCAAATTTTAACTTCGTCTGAAATCTTCGGCTTCATGTGTACTTTTTGCGTTATTTTTTCTTTCATCACTGGCCCTGAAATTCGTTTCCATGCATTCTGGGGAGTATTAAAAAATAATTTGTGATTCAGAACAAGCTTCGTCTTTGAACATATGTTTTTCTAGAATTTCTTTATGTCAAATTTAATTTCAAATGATTATTGCTCATGCTTAAATAAATGTACGAAAGTGGAACTCTTATTTTTAATGGGAAATTTCAAGTCAAGTTAAAAAACTCCAGCAGGTAAGGCGCAAAACATTGTACACATCAGGAAATATAGCACGAGTATTAAGACAAATATATCAGCAAAAATATAACGGTCGTAATATAAGTTACCCCAATAAGTAATAGCTGATTAATATTAAACACAAAATGGATTAGTAGAACGTAGAATAAATAAAATCTTAAGACCACCGTGAGTGTTAAAATAGAATAGAACAAAACACATCAACAGAAACAACCCAAGAGGCCCAGGCTCGGGCTGCTACAAGTCCCTTACCGGCAGCTACAGACCCCGCGTGAACATCAAAGGAGTAGGAGAAATGATCGCAATCCTATTCACAGTTTTTAATTTCACGCGCAAGCAGCAGTACGTTCGTTTCAACTAGTAATACGATATAGTGAAGTAGCTAAGTAAATACACGGCTGCATGGAGCGACTCAAAACAACGGAAGAGAAGCCTCGATAAACACGGCGGAGTGCAGCTCGTATTTTGAGGCGTACAGGAGAGAACGGAGGCCGATGGCTGAGGCCCCTTCCTCTCAAGTTTCAGTTTATTTGTTCTTAAATAGAAATTTAGTTATCGGTCGGAGAATTATTCCAACGACCAAATATGAATAAAACTTTTTATATTCAAGCGGTATTTGAAAGCAGTAAACATTTTCGTAGCGACCGCAGCTTCCATTTGCTTAGAACAACTACAAACTACTAGCTATGCATCGGTTTTTCCCTGATTGACTTGAATGGACAATGTTGAATGCAGCTACTTGTCGACCCAAATGAGTCCAATATATCTGAAGTTTTGGACTGAAATTTCATTCCATCGTATACAATTATATAGTACCCGGAACACTTATCCCAACCGCTCACTAAACCGATCAAGGAATTGATTTACGCGAAAGTGTTGAAAAGGTCGAATAAATCTACAACCTTATACTACTGAGTCAAGGGAAAACAACACATTCTATAATAGTCTTAGTATCATTGCGCTTCAAAACTACAGCTTTTTAACTTTAATTTAAAAAAGCTCAAGTTCAATTAAAAAAAGCTCAAGTTTAATTAAAAAAAGCTCAAGTTTAATTTAAAAAAAGTCAAGTTCAATTTAAAAAAGGTCAAGTTCAATTTTAAAAAGCTTAAGATTAATTTAAAAAAGCTCAAGTTTAATTTGAAAAAGCTCATTTGAAAAGCCAGCTATCTTTACTCTTACCTAGTTACGAAATAAAAACCAACATTCGCATTGACTTTTTCGTACGAGCTTTCCTCACAGATGTTTGAAGCCACTTAGTTAAAAACCATAACAATAATATATTGGACACTAAACTCCGATCTGGATCGTCGGTAATTACGGAGTTACGTCTTCATGGCTTTATAGTTGTCTTCATATGATAGAGAAAAATTAATGTATTGAGTAGATACGAGAGACTCTTCATCACAACGGAATTATATACGAATGGAGTTCTGAGCAATTAATTCTTTCTTTTCGACTTCCATGTGCATCTCTGCCTGCTCTTCTTACTTCCATCGCACCATCGTCTCGCACACGTGTTCGATCATAGAGATCATAGAGTTGATCACAGAGATTCTTCTTATGTCTCTTTGTTCGTTTAGAGTAAAATTAAATGGTCACTATCAGTTTCTAGCTTGTCAAAACCATGTGAAATTTTAGGTAAAATCTAAAAAAACCAGTCCATTTACAGTTCCGGCATGATGGCAAAATAAAGGTTCTAGAATAGGCTATTACGTTACAGGACGTTACTAGAGACGCTCAATTACGTTTGCGCGGCGCTGAACACTCAGATCGCTTCAAGCACCGCTAGTGTCCTCCCAAGGGGAAGCAAGAAACTGATCCGCAAGTCTATCTTGACTAACATTCAATTCGTCTCAGCGAATAAATTAATAAGTTTTCTTTCCCAAGCCTTTCGTTAAAGTTATTAAGGTGAAATTTTAAACACACAGCAATGTCTTTGTATAGAATCCCCATCTATGTTTGATTTCGATCAAATCGGTTTCATTACAGTCATTATCGAGCAAAGCTAATCCCTTGTCTGAGGGACCCACGCATGTGAGTTCCGGGAGAAAGATTCTTGCTCCATCAACGAGGACAATAAGGTCTCTGACTGTCTCTTTTCTACATTCTGCCTGCATTTAACGCGTGGTTTGTGAATAAGTGTAAAAGTAGAGTAATTATCTTGCTTCCAATTCTAGCCTAATCTGGATTCTTGTGCTACAAATAATAGGATGAACGTAAGGCTTACAGATTGATGGAGTTCATACTGGTCTTGTACTTCCCAAGCCCAGTACCACCCGACACTGTATCGCGTTCTACATCAACAACCGGCCATTCCTAGGAGAGAGAGTCGTATTTTTACACAGCAATCTTATACCCCTCATCTTGCTTCTTTTAACCTTATATAACGGCATCGACAAACTCTCTTTTCATATCTCTAATCATGGGCTCTAGTGTATTATTTCTAACGTAAAGTGTAGGAAAAACATCGCTTCGTCTCACTGCTCTGTTTATAAACGCTACCTGAAAATTGTAGCATCTCACGGTTCGCTCCGTGCTAGTCATTACTTTAGATTCTCTACTTATCTAAGGATGAAGATCCTAATTATTCGCAAAAAACAATTACTTTCATTGGATTTGAATTGCCTGAAAAAGATACAATATCATGCCCAGGAGCAATTTTATTTATTTACGGAGTTTAAAACGTTATTTACCCTCTTTAATTGAATAATGTCGAACATTTGTCTCACAACCATGGTCTAGCAGTAACGGTAGCTTAATTAAAATATTTTGCGAGAAAACGAAAGCTGTAATGCTCCTCAGAAAAAATGACATTCTCAAGAAACGAAAAATACGCGAATAAAAGATGGGCCCACGACAATGGAATGTCATCTGGTTGCGGTTTCTAGTCAGTTGATCGTGAAGGCTACTCATAAAACATATCAATTCTATAAAATTTTATGCTTTTCAAAAGTGAACGTTTCATGCGTAAAAATGCAGAAGTAAAACAAACAAAACAAAGATAAGAAAGTTAAGCAATTTCAGGTGAATGAATGGGTTTAGGCATCGTACAAATATATAAAGTTTTTCATTACCCGAACATCATTTCGTTCCAGCGCAAAAAGTACTTTCGTTTTATTCTCTCTTTCTCATGCCACACTTCTACACTGTACTGTAGAAACAGCTTGATTAATATCTCACACAATATTCTCACACAATATTATCTCCAGCCAGGACAAGATATTTTCGATTTTTCAGGTATGATATAGGGAATCTATGAGCAACTCGTTTAATGCCGCAATAACGGGGCTTCGCGAGTATCATAAAATACAGATAAGATGTTAGTTTAAGCCTCCTAAATGGCAACCAAGGCATTCCAAAGAGACGAAGGAGGAACGCACCATTTCGTATGGAGTTAAGGGAATACGGAATCTATCCACTAAGTGCATGGAAACATTAAGTTGAGAAAAAAGTTCATGAAACAAGACAAAAGTTTGCGAAGAAAGTAGTAGGTGCTAAAAAACCGGACAGCAGTGGACCGAAGAAATGATGGTCCGTAACAAAACAAAAAAGCCTATTCTATTTCAAAAAGGAAGGCCTACCTAACCATTAGCTTGAGACCGCACATATTCTCTTTGGAAGTGTTAACTCCTATAGATGCAATAGGTGTATCTGCCTGAGGGGATATAAAATACAATTAAATGGTTTATGGAAGACGAGAAGTATGGAGAAATCAAATTTCCTTCGTTTCTAGACCTTAATTTCCGTCTCTTTCACACAACGAGGTAATATTTTTTATCTCTGGTGTCGTAGAATGAAGTTTTGGCGAAACGCTGTATCAGAGAAGCGACTATCCCCAAATTCTTTATCACAGTTTGTTATATATAACGTAGTGGAATATTCACTTCTGTAAAATTATGTACGAGTTAAAACCTGTATAATGGGAGAGTGTAATATATTGGCAGTGCAATAGTGTAGCAGTAGCATACGTTTGGTAATATTTGAATTGCTCAGCTCAGACAACGTCGAGTCGAAAGTCTTGCTCCAATTCAAGAGTAAGTTTTCCTACATCACTAAAATGCATGATGCATCACCACAGGTGACGTTAGAGTAATTTTATACACGACTGCACTCACAAGTTTAGTAAGAGCAGCGGCAGAGATAGTTTCAGTGGCTTTTTCATATATCAAAAGCTTCATTCTTTCACTCTGTCGTTGAAACACATCGGAGTCTCACCACCAAAAAGGCGCTTTACCCTTACATTGGAGAGGGATATTCCACTCTCCAACGTCCTCTTGTGCAATTTTTACTATTATCATCGTTATCATCACGATTTCAGCCGCCAGAAGGGCTTCGAAACAAACTCTACAGTGGAATCCAGAACTGTATACCCGTACGGAAACAGAGAAGCTTGGTACAACAAAAAGATATTAACCATGATAGCAGTGAGTGTGAAAGAGGAATAAATTTCTAATTTTAAAAAGAGCTAGGATTACAAAATGAGGGATCCAACCACATGCCTTCACTTTAGCTGAGAGCCTTTTTAAGACCATATTTACATTAATTTCTTCAGAAATAATTCTTGCCGAACGCTCAACAGGTAACCTGTCGATAAAAACAATTGTCTTACACGTGATATAATTATAAACATGTCCGTAAAACCATGTTTACGTGAGTGTGATCACACTCTGCTGAGTTGTGATACGACGAGCATGTCAGAGCGACGAACAGGGCAGCACTAAGGCCATATCACTGAGGGATCAGGTGGTGGCCTCACGTAATTTAATGTCAAATTATAGACACCGAACCATAAGGCTGCCCGTCAAATCCAGTCCCCATTCGAAAGGTTGAGTTATTAATTATTGTTCAGGGCAGAACAAAACTTATCTCTTACCACATCTTGCGCACAAATCGAATGTCAATACGAAGTAACCTATAACGCATCTCTTTAAATAGGTGATCATGTATATTCAGAAAGTTCTCATCCTTTCAATGTAAGCAAAAAAATCCAAAAAATTGTTTTAAGATAAGCTGTCGACAACGTTTAAGCGTGACCTGGATGACATTTTTCTTGAAGGATTTGTTTCCAGGAAATTTCCACTGAATTTATCCAACTTCAGATCAGGTTGGGCTAAATTTTTTGTGACCGAGTACATCGGCGCCAACCTTGTTTCAAATTCAACCTCATTGACTCATCCCTTGAGGCTTTGATGGTCATCTTTATATATTGCCGTCTTTCTGTCACGTAACTTTTTACCTTGACTTGCGAGTAAGCCATGGCATCCAAACGTTGACAAATCTCAGTCAAAAGTACGGTCAACGCACGATGAGACCTCGATATTATTCAACTCGATTTATATCAAAGAAAGACGGTAGTAATGAGGATAAATTATGAAAGGAGTGCTCCTCCTTTTAAAGTAGTAATACGCTACGTATAGCTACCTCTGAAATGTATAAATCAAAGTAAGAATTAACAAAATATGAAACAAACGTTTAAGAGCTTGAAAAGAGACATTTTCTACCTAATGATAGTCACAAAAATGCTAATTATTACTGCAGTTAGACAAAAACTTTAGATATTGAGCAGAATATTTCCATTTGTCATCGTTTCAAACCACCTCGGTATGCTGGTGAAGAAATTCTGAACCAGAATCTGATGGATGTATTCAACCTCGTGTTCAACGGGTAAAGTGAACACGTGATTGTCCTCAGATTATTTTTCTATTTTTGGTAACCAAGTTTTTACACTACCAGCACAAAAATATCACAGGCTATAAACAACCACGCACACTTTTTTCCTGTACTTTTCATTTCCAGGCGATAGAAATCAGTAGGGCGAGAACCACACAGCTGGATGCCTATTTAGTTACTCGATAAGAACCATAATGTATTGAGCTAAACGATCGAGATTCGTTTCTGTCAGCAATCT
The DNA here is from genome assembly GCA_030386875.1 of Morinoia aosen. Classification (NCBI taxonomy): domain Eukaryota; kingdom Metazoa; phylum Arthropoda; class Malacostraca; order Amphipoda; family Talitridae; genus Morinoia; species Morinoia aosen. The sequence goes on from CM059575.1 coordinate 49,975,274, forward strand.
CTGATCAATCACTTCGGGCACTGAATTCAATAAACGACGGGAGGACGTTTGGCGCTAATAACAAGTGAGCGAAGGCCACTAGAGTGCTAGCATTAGCAATGCACAAGAAGCGTACGAAATAGCAAGGCGGCGTATGAGCACGCACACGCCGCGGCGCCCGCAGACCTCGCACAAAGTCGTCCAGCCCAAATGGACGCAGTTTTAACACTGGACTGACGGACTGTGCTGTGCCCAACTAGCAGGGCTTCCACGAGTGCGAAAGTTCCTACCCTAAAACTTTGCTCAAGATTACCCTACAAATACATAAATTACCCTAAAATATGATATATGCCCATTGCTGGTATTACATGAACATATTCAATGTTTCCATGTTTATGTGTGTAGAAATAACACAACATCAGGGTCATGCAGGTATTTGAAAATGAAATTCTCTGACTTTACGGAGTCATATTAATTTTGTCAAGTTACGTGCAACATTCTATATTGCTTTCATTATAGTTTATCATCTCTGTATGGTTACCTAGTTACAAGCTCTGTTCCATGAGCGTAAATTGTGAGGCCAGGTGATCTATTCCTGACTGGCAGAAAGAAGCAAAGACATAGTAAGAAGAAATGAACGACAAAGTAATACTCGAAACATTTATTTATGGAACACAACACAAACAGAGTTTCACAATTTTTGCGCAAAAAACTTAGAGGAATGTAGATGTGAATAAGTTCATGTACACCCTAATTCTCGGTGCAATTGCAGAGAACGGGGAAAAGAATGTAATGCACTGAATGAAGATTTATTACTTTCCCAAAATTTTCGTAATCATTATACTCAATTGGCTCGAATTTAACTGCGTATAGAGATAATTTACGTTGAGTAAGGCGAAGCAGATGTTACTCAAGGCTCAATGTTAGCCCCATTGAATTACAAATAAGAGCCTCGTTACAATTAAGAATCTCGGCCCATGGCCGGATTATTTTTCGATAGATGCCTACATGTCAAAAAAGCCAAAAGCGTATCGTTGAATACTTGTAGCACCTCCAAGAATCGGAGTCTTACGTTAATAAGCCCTAGTGCTAAGAATAATGGACTAGAACCTAGATTTCTATCTCACAAGCTTTTTTATTCACTCTCGATATATGTATTTCCACCAAGCCAACATTTCTTCTATGAAGACTACAATTTTTTTTAACAAAGAAGCCACAGAATGTTTGGATCCCATCATAACATTAGTCGTAACAAAACATAATCTTATAATGTCGCTCAATTTAATATTTTTATCACTGAAATCTTTTTTATGTGTAGTAAACAATCCATTGGCTATGCTATCCTCTTTTTCAACATGATAAACAGAGGAGCTCTTAATTGCACTCTCACTCCATTATTGGGCGATGACGCCGAGCTGTTTAGCTTTACTGCGATCAGTAACTGCTGTTTCACTAATGATTACAGAATATAAATGTTCAGTAAGGACCACGACAAGATCACTTAGTAGATGTTCACCGCAACATTGTCTAATAATGTTTGAAGCTCTTTGTTTCCCTAAGCGAACTTTCTTTTATGAAACATTTGTTTCAGTAGTTTTATTAATGAGTCACTTAACGAAATAGGCAAATTATGCTCAGAAAGGTAAGCAAATATCCGTAATTCAGTTTTTATACCTGACTTGTCAATTGGATCGTGTGATAAAATGAACAAAGTTATAGTTTCTGTTTTCCTTCGCTGCACTGAGAGATTTTTATGGCGTTGACTCTTAGCATGAAGAATAATCTCAGATTTACCTAACGTAATAGTAGTTGAGCATATAGTACAGTATGCCATATCCTTAGTTGAGGTAGAAGACTGAGATCTCTCTAACCTTTCTTTTTCTAGCCTCGAAACAGTTGTTCGCATCTCCATCCTTCCTTTCATTTTCATGAAAAAAGGTTATCAGACATTAAAATTTTGCTTTCCTTCATAGGTGCTGTAGCAGCTTCATTGGACACAGAATCTATTTAATAGTAGCAATTTTACTGAGACGCAAGTAACCAAATATTTTGTCACAATGCAGTACTGTACGTGATTGCACCTTTCACATTTAATTGCACTCGACTGAAACAAAACTATCTGCCCTCGGCTCTGATAGTGTCGTTTTGTACACGTTATGTAGCTGTTCAATTCCAGTAAACGACGATGACCGATGTTTTGGTGTAAATCGTGATACATTTACGAGTTAGTTATGTAAGGCAAGAAACTATGAAATTCCAAACATTACACTCGTATCAAGTTCCCTATCATTTTAATTATTGTCATTACTATTAATTAACCAAGGTATTATTCAGGCAGCAAATCTCGCAACATTATACTGAAGAGAGATCTGAGGGAGATGCAGCGATGAGCACATCTATTTGCGACTTTTCGTCGTGTGCAATAAAGACTAAATTAATAGCGAGTTCGGGAAAGATTTGCGCTTGTTCCAAACATCTCTCAAATTGAACATTTTCATCAATGCTTTGTTCTGCAATGTACCTTGTACAAAGCATATTGTAGTACATGAAAGCAAACTTGAAATCAGTTTTGAAAACAAGCAATTGCCCCACAATTTTGCTGCGCTACCCCGTCAAAAGTCAAATTACCCTAAAAACCATGGAAATTTGCTTTACCCTAAGCTCTACCCTAGACAACCCCTGATTACCCTAAAATGGGGTATTTTACCCTAAAGTGGAAGCACTGCCAACTAGCTACCGAAGCCCCATACACCTACACATGTGCACACCTTTCTCCACTAGCACGCACAACTAACTTATTCACTCACATGCAAATACGCACACAGCCTTCCTCCCTGGAAAAATGTAGAGGCACCTAGAGCACCTGCGACCGCTGTCGTAGTCTCCAGTGCCTACGCAGGCCTATCGAAAAGCATACGAGCTGTCGTGCAACAGTTCAAGTTTTTGAGAGAAATACACGGATGTTGAAAATTAGTAGCTGCGCATACGATGAATCTAGAACTACAACATTCTACGAACAAGGTTAAAACATCCTTTACGTAATATCAATCTGTAAACACCACTATTGCTCTTGTTTGTAATAGAAGAACGAAATCCTTTGCTGCCCTTATTAGATCTTTGAACGGTGTGAGTTACATTGAAAATTCTACAGTAGCATTTTGATCATACAATACAATACCTGTCCAGTCCCTGCAACAGTTTCGGATAGCATAGAAACAACTCAGGCTGTTCCAAAGACTGGTTTTGTAGAAATATAGAATGTCAATTTGCCCCAATAATGTGAGCTTTTTGAAGGTTTTGTGACTGACAGAACGCATAATAACATAGTAGGAGAATAGAACCACCTCTGAGAGCCTTTTCTGAAATGTCGGGTGTTCCAAATTGGCTTTCAGCTCCAGTGTACAGCAGTCATCCGATAATGTACAGACTGGGGCCTGCAGGTACTTCTTTGATTCGAAATAGCAACTTGCAGCCTCAGATAACAAGTAGTTAAAATACTACTTCAAAAGCTTCAAATAGTTCGAATAGATTTCAACAAGAAATATACTGTATGCTGAAATTTTGTATTTATGTGTAAAAAATATTTATCTAATAGTGGTATTCCAATTACAGTATCTACACATACCCATTTGTACAACTTTATTTTGATGTATGATAATTTTAAAATTTCGAGCTCTACTTTGGAGGAAAAAGTAAGATAGTTCAGAGAACATATATCCACTGGAATATTTAAACAGATCGGAGGAAAAATTGTAGACAACCAGAAAATCAACTACACAAAAAAGTATGGAACTTAAGAGTTTGGCCAAAAATAATATGTTAAATTACTGTTATTGCATTAATAAACTATTTGAATTAATACTTCATGTGAACCTGCAAAAGCTTCCAAAAACACATTTGATTCAAAAAACTATGATCGACATAATCATTAGCTCCCCAGATTTTTTTGGAAATGAAAGCTCAGTGAACCAAATAGTTGACTTTGTTACGAAGGGTTAACCTCCAGATAAATTGCTGAACGAGTTAAGGTTTCATACTCCACCATCAGGAGCAATCTTCAATCTGACTTACGTCCGAACTCCTCGGCAGACCATGGTCCGCTCTCGACTCAATTCTGCGTGAGGTGACAAACGAGCCATTGACAACTCGTATTGTACATCTTTGCAGAAAGAAGAACAGTAAAAAGGAGTTCACGTCAAAAAGAGATTACCGAGAATTACATCGAAATGGTCTTCAGTGTCACTCGACGCAAAACTCCTCTTCTTGCAGCAAAACGTGTGAAAACCCGTTAAACGTTTCTTGAAGGCCAATTTGATGAAGGAATAGAGTTTTAAAAACGGGTTTTACGGTCCTTAAAAAGCAAAATTTGAACTTCTCCGACAAATGCGAGATCTTAATGTTTGAAAGAAAACAGGGACTATATATGATCCAAAGAACACGATCCCCATCGTCGACCATGGAGAAGGCAGCATCGTAGGTTTTGAGGCAGTTTTACTGTCCCTGGTGCCGGAGGACTCCTCATCAGCGATGGAAAAAAGGATAGTTCCATGCACGGGCAGAAACTGAGGCAGAAACAGCTTCTGAGTGGAAGAAAATTCTACAGCCGGTGCGAGTGAATATTCCTTGAAAACAATTACCCCGAAAATAGGGCAAAATTTTGAAAGAAAAAAATTTGCAAATAAGAAAATAAGTGCCCTTCCGTAACCTAGACAATCGCCTGGCCTGAATCCCGCTGAAAATTCATGGCGAATTTTCAAAACTGCTATGTACTAAAGGAGTTCAATGAGCCTTGCTGATTGAGGGTCATCTGCTTGCAAAATGGAACTCGATACCACAAACGATGTCAAGAGTAAGTTTCTAGTCACAGTAATCCTCTGAAAGTTATTATTAAAAATAGGTCTCGTCAGTAGTGGAGACTGTTTCAGTTTGAGCAAATATTTTTGCGAATAACATTTCTTTGTTTGCTTGATTTTCCAGTTCTCAATTTATTATGTTTTTTTCTGCTTAAATACTATGGTAAATATATGTTCTCTGACCTACAAGTTCTCTTAATGGCGAACCTGAGCTCGAAATTTTGAATCACCTCAAAAGTACGTAAAGTTGTGACACTGCGTATGTCCACGCACTATATTTCATAAAAAAAGCGATGCGATATTCATGTGTAATGTGTAAGTTGTAGCAATTCCTCACGGCCAATATACCACCTGGGACTAATTTATGTGTAAATTTCGTTTGGTTCTCACACAAGTTGACGACGTGTATAGTCGCTATATTTTTCTCACAGACTTGTAAATGTACAGTATTAGTTGAAAATATGACATGCTTGCGCGGAACGGTATTGCCTCAAACTCTCAACACTCAAAAGGAATAGTTTACTGTGAAAAGCATACAATTCTGCTCTAACTGAAGATATATATATCGAGACGAAAATCCAGCGAATTGGACCCGATCTCACCTGCGGTGCAATGAACAGCCTGCATAATCGTACCGATTCTTGTCTACGCTCAGAGGGGTGGCATGTGATGAGTTTTAAGTTCAAAATTAATCGCAAAAAAACTGGCGCTTCTCAGGATTGAATAAGTGTTTTGCTCTTTTAATGTCCATCTGACATTGTAGGAGTTGTTGAAATTATTTCAGGAGCCATATTTAAAAATTACCCTGCTTATGGATTCCAAATTTACCAAACAATTACTGTATTAAGTACAATCATAGCTAGCAAATTTAAGAAGTTACAAGGCTCTTTTGAAGACCTATTCACAGAAAGTTGGACGTAATAATAACCTCCGTAGGAAGACAACAACATGGACACAGCTAAGCTTCGAAACAAGATTTATAACTAAAAAGGGAACGAAAACCAGTTCGTTCTCACAAAAACACACTAATAGAAATTGGTAGTTGGAAGTATTCTCTCACACAGCTGTTACGAAACCAGAGTTTTGTTGGTAAAATGTTTTTTGTATTGCTATTTTGGCAAAGACGAATCATTTTATGTACGATATTGTTAGGTCACAGGGCTCAATATTTATTGAGTGTGCTGTAATCTCGACGCATTTTATACCACTACATCAGAAAAGTCGAAGACGTCAGAAGTATCAAATTCCGCAGTATGACTACATAATGAAAGCTGACTTTATTGTCATCTATACCGCTAGAAAAATTCACAATGGCGGAACAGAGCAGTTTAAATCTGAGGTGATCAGTCGTGCCTAAAATTTTGTTCCAAAATTTCTTAATAGAATCGGTAATAAAAATCAAATAACTTTTTCAACTGATATTTCCGGGATTTGGCGATTTTTTGCGACACTGTTGTTGTTTTCCGGCCAATGAAATGTTTAAACCGTTCTTTTTTATTAGTTTAATGCGACATAACATTCCATGTCAAATAAGATGGAGAACCAATTTCATCAGACGAGCTCCACGGTATCCAACAGCAAGTTGGTTTTTCCTTATCTAAAATACAAATTCATTTAAGCATATTTTAATAAAATTAAGATCGTCATTGGCAGTCTTTCTTTCAAGACCTTGTGCAGCACAATGAAATTTTATATCTTTTGTTTTGGGCTTGTCGGCCAATAATTACAAGTGCAATGCAGAGAAACGAAGACAGCCACGACAGCGAAGAAGAATTTTAAAAAGATTGTAATGAAGAGTTTCCAGCCTTACTTCCTCACCAGTCCTATTTGGTAAAGTAATTAATTAAACAGTAGTGAGTTAACAAAATTGACACAGGGGTACTCGAACTGAGGACAGCAATAAAATATTGAAGTAGTTCGATACAAAATGAAACACAATTCTAAAAATTAAACAAGACACTGAAAAATTGAAAACCACGGATAAAATCACAGAAAAATAACTTGAATACAAACTTAAGGTCACAGGAGCAAATTACTAAATAAAATAAAATCCGCTTTGGTGCAATAAAAATGTTTAGTGTTTTTCTTAGGGCAGGAAAAATTACAGAGAAATTGAATAGGTGGAAACTATTGCAACCATGTCAATATTGCAGAACTTTTAGTGATAATTTTTAAATGGCTAGAATTCTTCGAATCACTAACAGAATTTTCCCATTTGTGCATGTTAAGTCTTTGTAAAACAAGCAAATAAAAAAATTCTGAGCCTACAATTTTAAAACGATTGTCGTATATAATTTGTTCACGTGTACCGTCACAGTGCTGCCTAATGATGGACTGAAGAGATGCTATGAAAAGTTGACCCTTAGGATTATTTTACCGGCATTCTCAGCGACTCATAAATAGTGCTCAGTGCGTAGGTTGATCCAATGCTCCTTATTTCTATAGGCCTGCCTGCTCAAAAAAAATCTTGGCATCACACTAGTTGTCTAAAATTTAGGGCCATTTAGAATGAATGGAATTAGAGGAGAAATCAAGTTAGTTAGTACCTGTCGTTGGTTCCCAATAGAACGAAGCTGAAGAAAACAAAAAAGTTTAGTTTCATTATAGATAATACCAAAATATCACAGGTTTTAAAAACATCAACATAAAGATCCTTGGTTGATAATTAAAATCAGACATAGGCATCATAATACCCATCTCAATTGTCGAACAAATGATTGCAAGAAAATTAGAATGTATTCCCATAATTAACTTATTCCAACTTTTACGATGCATAGAAAAACAAGTGCAATATAAATACTATACGTATATATATATTTATAGGGTTTTTAGTTACTACTTGCATAGAAATATAAGCTAATTTCTTGCAATACCGGAGAGCAATGTCGAGGGTAATATGAATGATGTAAATAATTTTGCGTATATAACTAAAAAGTCGGCACAGAAAAAATTAGGCAAAAATTTGGCTGGGATTCTATAAAAAAATTGGTAGAAATTTGGCAGAAATTCGGCAAAAATTTGACAGAAATTCAGCAGAAATTTAGCGGCAATTTGGACAAGATAGACGTGGCTAACCAGGTATAGAAAAATCTTAGAAAAAACGCAATTATGCTTTTTCTGTTGAATCGGTGTGTAAAAAATTCGGTTTCTTTAAATTATTTCTGGTATGACAGATTATAAATAGATTATTTCTTATTTGAGCCCGAAGTTAGCTTGCACCATTCGATTAAATCATTTAAACCGCAAAACTTTAGCATTTTTGGTAACTTCAACAAGTAGGGGTTTGCTTCATCACTGGAGTATGCACAAAAGCTACAAAAGGTAAGATATTTGCGCAATTTTTCATCTTAGACTTATCTTATGTAACACGAGATCATTGAAAAGCATCATTCATAGCAAAACTCTGTCACAATTTAACAAACAAACAGAAAAGCGCTCATAATTGATTAGTATTACTTAGAAAACTGTCTAAGCTACAATATATTTATACTGCATTTATTTATACTGCACAGTTTTTCATAATGACTGCAATTTTCTCATTTAACCGTTAATTAATCTGGAAAAATACAATCTACGAGCCAAAAGTATACATTAATGATACAATCTATGTACCTTTATAGACCGCATACGTCATTTTCGATTACTCACAGAGAATATCGCAGAAGTTCTGATGGAAATTGCAGAAAGAAGCGTATTCACCGCGTTTGGATTCTATTCATCACTACCATCATTTCTGGACCACTTGTGAGCTGTTATTACCATGTTGCTGCGTCAAGGAACAGGCCTAGAAATATAGGAGGAATTAGCTTATCTCGCATACTGCCATGTCCAATACGCGCAAATAAATTTATGTATAAAAGAAGATTGTAAGCATTTACACTTCATATTTCAAAATGAAAGAAGGATCCGATGGTATATTAGTTTAAATGGACAATGTGAAAACAGTTTCATAAACTAATTTACCATAGGCGTAAGACAATTCAACTTTCAGTTTTTGGACTGCTAGCCAACATATGATTGCTCACGATGAATTACGAACAAAATTTTGCTTCATTATTGGGTTGTTCTTGCGGGAAAACGATCTATATACGAACGGTAGTAAAAGAAATGTTGTTGGAAGAGAACTAGGACTGAAGAAACAGAAATTTGTAGTGATAATTTTTATGGGTGAAACATATTTTATAGGCTTCATTGATCAAAATGAACATAACTGCTTATTTGAAAGATCATTCCAACAGTAAACAAGCCTGGACCCGAACGTCTTATACTTGGTTTCCTATAAATCGAAGTCGAAAATTTATTGCCCCCTTAAAATGGTAACTTCAAGAAAGATGATTGTCTTTTGTTCTAAATTTACTGTAAAGTCAACACTAGGATGGTGAGCTCAAATAGTGGAGGAATAATTGCACCTCTGCAGGTCAGAGAAACAAAACAAAGGCTCACCAATGTACAGTTTGGACATATGCACGATGGGCTCCAACTAGCACGGAGAGTTTAGCAGACAAATTTTTTCACGTAAAAACTTGAAAATGTTCGCAAAGATTGGGTTGAACAACATGGATGGTGAATAGAAGCTAAAATTTCAGTCGATAACTACATATATGGTTTGGTTTGGTTTAGTCGTTAGTTTTAGCCTCCCTACCCAGCAACAATTGCGATCCAAAGAGAGGAAGGAGGAAGGCACCATTTAGTATGGAGTTAAGGAAACGCGGAATCTACGCAGAAAGGCATAGAAACAGTTAGCTGTGAAAGAAGATTATGAAACAAGACTAAATTTGAAGAAGACAGTAGTAGGTGCTGAAAAACAGGACAGCAGTGAACCGAAAAAAGGTGGTCCTTAACATAACAAAAACATTTTATTTCAACAAAAAGAAGGCCTACCTAACTCTCAGCTCAGGCCCTCACATTGTCCCCCTGGGAGCGCTAGTTCCCATAGCTACATATATGGCACTTTTGAAAGTGGGAGAAATGAAAATTAGATATTATTCCTATGATGCATAAAATACTCTTTAGAACTGTATATTACACGCAATTATACGCGATAAAAAAATTCCATGTGTGTGCTTGAATTAGAATGAAGACGATTAGGAACGCCCAAGTTTTTTTTATTTATTTTTTTGCTCTGATGATTAAATAGTTAATCATGAAGACTTAAACGCACGAATTTAAATCATAGTGTGCGCATGCTTTACTTCAGATCATTCTCTATAAAACGCCTCTCTCAGGCAGTTTAATCACATGTCAACCACAGTCTGTACACCACCAAACTTAACCAGATGTTTTGATGCCAAAAACTAAAAGTCCTAATACTTCTAGAGTGTGTGCCAGCATTTCTTGCAAAATTACGTGTGATGTGAAACGGTGACATGCCTGAAAACGGTTACGATAAGTCAATCGCGAGAAATATGGTTTTCGGGTTACAGCTGCTCCTTGTTTAAATTCACTCTCATATACCTTTCAATGAATTCTAAATTTTCGGTTGTAGTGACAGAGGACAAGTTTCAATTACAATCTGAGAACCTGACAAAAGAGCGGGGCTAGCGGCGTCACTCACAGACAAGGTTAGTGTTTTTGCAGCATATTCAAACTCTTCCGTAGGCTCAAACTCTTTCCAATAAAGCAAAATGAAATTATCTTCCTACAAGCTTATAAATCTTCTTTCTCCTTCATGATGATATTGCTGAGAAGCGCGTTCCACTCCGGCGCTTCTGCTGTTATTGAACCGATGTGATCCGCTAATGCTTTATATTTTTGAAAGAACTTCACTGCATATTTGGTACACAAGAAACAAATGCCGAAAATGATGTACTCGTATTTTGGGCGAACCTCAAGTGCGGAAAAGCTAGGTCCAATTCAGGAAAGTTTCCCACTGGACTGCAAAGTAAGTCTACCATCTACCAAGACTTACTTTGCAGTCCAGTGGGAAACTTTCCTGAATTGGACCTAGCTTTTCCGCACTTGAGGTTCGCCCAAAATACGAGTACATCATTTTCGGCATTTGTTTCTTGTGTACCAAATATGCAGTGAAGTTCTTTCAAAAATATAAAGCATGCATGTATTTTCTGACATAAACACAGTTTTCACATTATGTTGCTGTCAGTCCACTTATCGTGCTTTAAAATAATGAAAATTAAACAATAAATCTATATATGAGCGTTTGTTAAATTTTGCTGTGGGAGACTAGACGATAAACAAACAAATGATAACCTTGAATGTGAAAAAACACCAGTAGCTAACACGAGTCTTCATTTGCGAAAAATTCTGCCATTTTCTTGTATTAAAAGTTCCCACGGAAAAGTATAATCTTTAAAATCACTCTTAATGCCACCATTTCCTTATAAATTATAATTCTATAAATTTTGAGAATTCTGCTATTACTCAAATTTTACTTTTTGTTGTTCTCGCTTAAATTTCATGTTCAGAGTATCTTCTCGTGCAATTTAATATACCCTGAATGGTTGTCGTGAGCACCAAACATTAAGAATTGTCGGGTAACTGAAGACAAATTACTGAAAATCAGAGTTCTATAGAAATTATTCCCGAGTATCTAAAAATAGGGAGTTGTTTTCACATTTTTTTTAATAAATTAAAAGAAAACCTGAGTTTCAAAGATTTTCACTTTCTTAAATGCATTATTCCAACAAAGAACAAGTTAACAAACAAATAGAATTGAGACTCGTAGAGTTCTCCCAGATACTCAATTTGAGTGCCCACAAGCGGGCTTTATTATGGCCTGATGGAGCGAGCAGCTTATCGTGAGAATATCAAATTTATGTCCGGTGGAGTTATTTTTTAATTTATGAAACAGTCATTGATTATGTGCAAATTCTGAAGTAGTCATTAATTATGTGTAAATTCTGAAGTAGACATTATAGTTATGTACAAATTATGAAATAGTCATCAATCATGTGCAAATTATGAAATAGTCACTAGTTATGCGCAAATTATGAAATAGTCATTAATTATGCACAAAAAGTCCGTTGAAAAAAGACAGTTTGAGAAAACGGTGAAAGTTATGATGTTTATTTTCCTGCATATGTTACAGCTGGTTCAATACACTCGTGTAAACATTGACACCAGACTTTATGGCCATCGGTGTAAAGCTGAATCATGCGATTTGAACCATGTCAAAGCAGCATTTTTATTTCTTCAACAGATAGAAATTGGGTGCCTTTCAATTAATTTTTCAGGTTTGAAAATAAAAAGAGGTCGGATGGGGCAAATTTGGGGCTATGAAGTGGATATCGAATTATTCCCCATCGAAATTCGCGTAGCACAGCTCTTTGCCGAGCGCCGTGCGCAGATGCATCGTCGTGGTGGAAGAGGGCGCGCCGATTCAGCTTTCCAAGGCGTTTTTCTGCGATTTTCTTGGACAATTTTCTCAAAATTCTTTCCGAATAAACGACTGTAATTGTTTTCTTGACCTTGAAGAAGTTAACCAGCAAGATTCCCTCCGCATCCCAGAAGACAGTGATAACCTTACCTCTTGAATGCCAGATTTTGCCGACAGGCCCACTTTCACCTCTGGGCAGCCACTGTTTCGGTCGAGTTTTGTCCTCGGGATCGCACTGGTAGAACCATATTTTATCCCTGGTCATAATTCTCTGAATAAAAGCTTCAGAGTTCGAATCTTATTTGTTCAAAATTTCCATGGAAAGATCTACCCTTGTTGCCTGCTGATCATGGCGCAACCGTCTGAGAACCCATCGAGCGGAGAGCTTCCTCAGCTCCAAACTGTCCGCTAGAATTGTGTGTGCAGAACCCACAGAGATGTTGAGTGTCTCTGCTACTGATTCAGTGGTTATTCGTTTATCCTTTTCAATGAGGTCGCGCACAGCATCAACGTTTCCACAGAAACTGATGCAGATGGCCTGCCACTTCGAGGATCATCATCTTCAGCCTCATTTCTTGTACTTCTGAAACCGCTAATCCATTTGTAGGTAACTGATTTATTTGGGGCATTGTCACCATTAACTTGTTACTGAGAGTCAATGATTTGGCTGTTCTTCCACCCAAGCTTCACCATTAAGTTGATGTTTGCCCTGGCCTCGATTTTGACAGAGGCCATGTTGCTTGAGCGGTAGTTAGCTTGCAAACAGCGGCACAGCTTTGTAACATTCATTTGAGGGTTCATGTGAGAGCACGTGATAACACGTTAGTACAAGAACATTCTGGTGCATTGTCATCACAATCTTTTCATATAATTTTTAGGAGTGTACCCTTTCCTCGTACTCTTTGAAGTCCGAAACCGCACAGCTTGAGAGTCCATAAGTGGTTTCAGCTTTTGAAATTAAATCTCACAGAAAGATTACACTCTCTCCATTCTGAATGAAAACAGTGTTAGAAGCGATTCTAATCCTAACTTCAACCTATTAATATCACCAAATTCTTGCTTCACCGTGTTCCCTTGAATTAACTTTACGGAAACATCCAGCAAAATACACCATGCAGGGTGCTCACGAAATTCTTCAAAAGAAAAACGAAATGAACACCAGGTATGAACATAGTGCGCTAATGGTAAACTTGGTTTAAATGGAGACCATGACCGTGAAAATAAAAGAAATAATTCCTACGGTATTGCGCGAGCCTTCTCACCACCTTCAAACATAGCATCCGCACGTACGGTGTGGTGGTATAGATTCGTGGGAAGCAGCCCGGCAAGGAGAGAAATAAGGAGATACAGTAGGAAATGCGCGGTTCCAGGATGGCAACTATGATGCCGGAGCTTGCTGAATTATTTACGCTCATAAACGATGAGTGCAAATTCGTCGATAAATCCTAACCAGTCAGTACGTATTTTAATAACTTTTTTCAGCTCGTTAACATCAACATTTTGTTGCACTAATTAGTTTATGATTTCTTAGCCAGAATAAATGCGATCTCAATAGAGCTAAAACAATGGGCCATTTAGTATGGTCAATAGAAAGCTCTAAATATATGCCCACAGTCCACAGTATTACCACTCAGGATACCCTGCTCATAGAAACAGCAAGTTTCTATGCGCAGTAAGAAGAAGAAAAAACAAAGGAGAGAACGTGAAGAAGGTATGAAAACTGAAAGAAGCAAAATGAGCACACCAGGTAAAAGTTGTGGCACACCACAGCATCTCTCCTGGGGGGCCCAATCCTTATAATATTGGACAGACAAATCTAACCAACTTAAACCTATTGCCTATCCTATTCCCCCTTGAGTAGTCGGTGTGTCAACATATATGAACTTAATCATGTACGTATTATAAGAATCAAAAATGTATGCCATGGCGAATCATCCGACGTATGCAGAGCGATTACACTGTCAGACAATATTATAAAGAGACCATCAGATTCGAAAGCTAAAGAGTTCATTTCTTCAATCTACGACTAGGTTTAACGTCAATTAGTTTCTGGAAACGGAAGGTAGAGAGATGATTCTGCGAACAGTTCCTCCCAACGCTTGTCAACTTAAGATGCGATTTTTCTTGTTCACGACAGCCACTTTGAAGAGCATGATATTTTCTCCTGTGGCTAAGCCGAAGTTCCAAGTCAAGGCGTGATGACTTGCCACTACATCATTAGCCGTAAGGACGAGCTACAATATCATTAATGGGGTTAATTTGTGAGAATGATTCCTCCAAAATAAAATTGAACGATAAACAGTCTACAAAATAAATACAAGGATAGGAGAGAGTTTAAACTCGAGCTGCTTGTTCTTACATTTTCAAGTGCCACCAAGCCCTAACTCACGCCGCAGCCCCAGATCGCCTCAGTCCCCGGGGAGCCAAGAATTCGCGGTGGGTGACGTCCAATGGAGATAATCGCACCCTGCTGGTGGCAGTGTTCATCTGCATCCTCTCAAGTTCCGAGGTTGACCCGCAAGCGAGCTCCGTTTGCACTCCAGTCAAACTATGAAATAAAATTCACGAATAAGTCGTGTGCGCCAGCTAAATGAAAATTTTCCAAACGAGAAAGATGATCGAAATAGTTGAAGTTGTAGTGCGGAATAATTACCCCTTTTGAACGTTCGAAACCAAATTATCCCAACTGCAAAAAAAAAGTTCATGGAGGACATCCCTGACGGCTTACGTTAGACAGTGACACGTTAGTTGGAACGTAATTTCAAACATCAAGAAAAATCTTGATGCGAACTTATGCGCACGGTGAAGAGTTTGTAGCTTGACAACTTATGTAAGGAGCTAACGGAAAAATGATATATTTTGAATGCCTAATTACGTGGAAACTAATTTAAGCCCAGAACACAAATATCATGGCTGGCAATACACTAACACAAACTTTGGGTAAATGTTACCCCATTTTATGAAAATAAAAATTACGAAGCTACAATATATTATAGATGTATTGAAAGTGTAAAACTACATCGAAAATAGCATCCTTTAGTTCTCATTTGTCCATTCACTGAAGAAATGATCAAAAAACTTAGATGCTGAAAGTCTTCACGTAGGTCAATATTAGGCTAATGTTGAAAATCTCACTGGGTTGATGTTCCAGAGTCAAGCTAAGCATTCGTCCCAGATTCTTCTTTAGAATCGCGAACTAAGCGAATTTCGTTTACATTGAAACCACTGAAGAGGTAAGGAAAAGGTTTTTCTTTCCTAGCACCGTAATATTTCAGAAACGCCGAATGCTGCTGATATATATATTGCAAAGTGAATTTCAGTTCTAGCGACTCTAGAACCGATGAGAAAGACTTTTTAGCTTATTGAGGTGAAACACGAAGGAAAAAGGCTTACTGCTCAAACCTTCCACCGATACCCGTTGAGTTTCATTGTAATTTTGTAATGGAAAAAGTGTAAACGAAAGATTCAAACGAGACACAATACAGACTGAAATGAGAGCAGAGCTTTCAATAATCGACAACATTTTACAGGGACTGATAAAAGAATATCAATGAAGTACATTTTTTACTTGGCGATAACGCAAGTTTAATAAAAATATAAAAGCGAAGAATAAAATACTAAACATTTTTAGAACGTTTCGGAACAAATACCATCATCAGCATAAAAAAAAACACGACATGAAATAAATGTTCTGACCAGTTAAAGTTTAATTAAATTTGATCAGTTAAAGGCATTTACAGTTTATGAGATTATAATAAATTAGATGGATATGCACAACTGGAAAAAACTAGACGTATAATTCAATGCTAATCTACCCTTTTAAAATATGCAATGATTCTAAAATGCGTATGTCAGGGAAACTTGACCCCTGCCCTATGATTGAGAAATTATTGTTGGCGATTTTTGAATTTCAGTTGTCTGCGCGAATACGGATTGCAGAATGGGGTGGCTGTCCTAACCTTGATCCTGTGCGGTTGCTGAATTTGGTTAGATGACTGTCTTGCTGATTTTAAACCCGTGTGTTACAAGCGGTACGCAAATGGTATTTTTTTACTTTTCAAAAAAAAACAATCTCATGCATCTCAATTTCTTGAGTATTTGAATTCAAAGCATAGTTCTATCAAATTTACGATGGATGGAGAGAACAACAACAATATTCCTTTCCTTGATTGTTTGGATAGTAAAGTGAATGGTAGATTTCATACATCCGTTTATAGGAAAACAACGTTCTATGGACTAGGTTTGAGTTTTTTAGTTTTGTACCTTTAAATTCAAATTGAATTGCATTGAGACGCTTTTAAGCCGTGCCTTCTTAATTTCATTCGATTTTACGGTAAAGGATTTTGAATTTGAAACCCTTAAAAAATTTTATTTAATAATGGATATCCAGTAACTTTAATTGAGTCCCGGTTGATGCAGTTTTTGTCCAAAAAGATTAAAAGTCTTCTCTCTACCACTAACCCTAATAGCAAGCTGCACATTTCTCTCCCATATTTCGGCGCTCAATCCGAGAAACTTAAAGACGAGCTGAAATCTCTTGTGTTGAAATACTTCAAAATTTAATTACATGTTATGCTTGTGAACAATTTTTGTATTAGATCTTTTTCCAGTTGCAAGGAAAAACTTCCCGTTGCAGTGCGATCCTTAATTGTTTATGAATATAGTTGTGTACAATGTGCATCCAGGTAAGTCGGTTGCACCGGTCGTACTCTAGAACAGAGGATCGCAGAGCATAGGGGAGTCAGCTACCGCACAGGATCAAGGTTAGGACAGCCACCCCATTCAGCAATCCGTATTCACGCATACAACTGTAATTCAATAATCGCTAACATATAACCTTTCAATCTTAGGGCAGGGGTCAAGTTTTGCTGACGTACGTATTTTACAATCACTGCATATTTTAAAGGGTAGACCAGCATTGAATAGTCTAGTTCTTTCCCGTTGTGCATTTCCATCTAATTTATTACAATCTCATGAACTGTTTGTGTCAGTAACTGATCACATTTATTTCATGTCGTGTGTCGTGAAATAAAAGCAAAAATCTTAAGGCAGGTTTTAATCAACTAAAACTTAACATTAGCATTGAAAAGACAGATTGCTTCGTACATCTATCCTAAACGCCGGTAGACAGGATACACAACGAAGCTTTGACATTTCAATCTTAATATGACATTCTTCGACTCTGACGTTAATCCCATCTGACATTTTAATCCCCACCCATAACGCTGAGGCTCTCGTCTCTCTCGAGTGGAGCAGCGCAAAACCGGGGTGCTCCTTTCGGTATGGTCAGAATTTTTCATACTCGGCGGGTCCTCCACAACAACCAATTTCGGGGTTTCCTTGTCCACTTCGGGTGCCCCAACGGGCGAGTAGTTAGGTGCCTCACTTTGGCGATTTGGCTATAAGGAACAGGGGGCTAAGTTTTTCAGGGATACGGTGTTTTCACGACCGTTCGGATACTTGATGTGGGCAAACGCGGGATTCGCCTACACAAGTACCACTTCGTCCACCAATGGATCTTCTTTGTGAGTCCGACCGAAACGGCGCAGTAGTACTGGACCTGGGTCCAGTACAGTAGTACTGGACCATCTCAATGTTAATATTACATCGTGTGTGTCTTTTCAGCTGATGATGGGATTTATCCCGAAACGTTCTAAAAAATGATTAGCATTTTTTCTTCACTTTTAAATATGTAGAACAGTATAATTTTGAGAAACTAAATCAGACATGGTTGGTCTTTATCTAGTGTAAATAAAAACACAAGAAAGTATTGGTTATCCGGAAATGAACCTCTAGTTTGAATGCTCTAATCTTGCACAAGCACGGAGAAATTTTTTCAGTTCATATGATAGAAACGTTTGTTACTTGGAACAAGGAACACATACGGATATGATGTTATACAAAGTGGGAACAAAGCAACTGCTAACCCTCATGTTAGAGAATATACAACCATAACGAGCAGCTGCATACGATATAATGAGGGAGGAAAGCTCAATGAAATAATTCAAGAAAATTATTTCTGTGGGAAACTGAATTCTAAAAATATTCAGGCAGCACCAGACTTGACCATATCCAGATTTCCACTCACTCACCTGACCTGAGCAACCTTAATGAAGAGTTATTCGGAAGTTGAGATGACATTCACGAAGCACTTCCGATGTCATCCTCATCCACATAACTTTCTGAAACTTTACAGCAAACGAATGAAGGTCTGGAAAAAAATTGCTCAAGTTGGGCAAAAAAAAATATTAAATGTGTTGCACCGTCAATTTGGCTTTTTTTAATAGAAATCAATTGCAAATTGTACGTGCAAGACTTCTAGATTGACTCGGAAAATGGTTTCATGAAATGTCATTAATTGTCCTAAATTTATCATTTATTTCAAAATATTCCGCCACTAGTTAAATTATTTTAAAATTATGTTACCTTTCCTAAACTGGAAGCACTTGACATCTTCCCACTGGAGTTACCGCCAGTAGACAGAGGGCTAAACGACCCTCAGTATTTACTTTCAAATTTTTTTTACAATAGAAATATGAGGGGAAAATATTTACTGGCGGTAAATCCGGTAACTCTGTCTACTGGCGGAATAATGAACCGTATATTTACTGGCTTTTGAAGAGTTATAAATGTAAAGTAATGTATTCTTATGCGGCTTACAACTGATAATCATCAAATCAACATTAGTCCGTGCTGTGCGCGAGAAATGCCTAGATTCACTTAAAGCTGGCCATAGACCAGAGCACCCAGACAACGATCCATCAACACCTCTGTTTTGCCTGAACCCTCCCATTCGAGCAATTAACTACTTCTTGGTTACGAGCTCGAGGTATCGAGCACAAGGGAATTAGTGAGTGATGTAATTTTGTGTTCAGGAATAATGAACTGTATCAAATCTACACAGGTACAGTACTTTGTTTAAACACAAATATTTCGTGCTTCGCATAGAAGTATGGTGAAATTCCTTTGAATGATTTTTTACTAAATTTCTTCGGTGTTTCAGATCGTGAAGCGGCTTTATCTTGTGGATGATTTCAGTCCAATTAAATCCGATAATTTTTGTGATGTTTTACATGAACTTAATCAAATCGAGTTGTCAGTAGTTCACGCGACATATTTTCCAACAAAACAGATAACAACAAGAGACGGCTCCTACTGATTAGTGAAGCTTCAATTTTTTCTAGCATTAGGAATTTGAAAAGGATCGCATTTAATTATCTTGTTTTGTAGCTACACAGATGTTATGAAAGGAAAACATCCGAGTGAACAAATTTTCGGCTCCGACTCAGCAATTTTCGTCAACCAAATTGCCTCCCAATTTTTCTTCCGTAGCAGTTCGTTCGGAACATTCTTCGTGCAGGAGAATGTTCTATTCCTATAAACTAAACAACAATTTTCTGCATATATTTGAAAGTTTCTCCTGAACTTCTCGCTAATGACATCTACATCTAGCAGCCAAGACTAGGCCACCAAACTGTATCGCTACAGCATGTCCAACTGACAGCACAACGTGGAATTCAGGCAATTCATTGTGCTTACTTTAAATACAACTTGAACTTTAAGGTGTAACTTATAACGCAGAAGTTTCATGCATTGAAAATACACGCGAAGATCAAGGCAAGCAGTGGTTGATTTTCCTGCGCAAATGTTAAAATATATTCCACAAATAACAATCTGGAAAAATAAAAGAATCAGAGTGGGCCACGCTTGAAAATTTCATTTTAATTTTATAGGATTCTGGGACAAGTTCCGCAAAAATATCGTTTACTTGCACCATAGAAGCCAACGAAATTGTTTTTATCATCAATTAATTCGTGGAAAATCCCGTAGCATTCTAACCTTCCGGGGTTTAATTTTCAAAATATGTTGTAGTAGCAGTACAGTGGGCGGTCAAAGTTCACCTGTTAATTAAAGTTGCCCTACGCGTTGTTTTATTTTTTTGTCCCATCGTGTTACATTTCGTCGGCTACTGCCAAATATACAACATCAGGCAACCCAAGGTAGTTGCGAGGTATTGTGTGCTCAAATACTGTGCGGAATAATTTGCAACGTGAGAAGTTAGACTAGAAAACTCAGCACATGGAGTTCCCAAGTCGACAAGTGAATTTTTTACTGCCGGTTGAACATTTTACTGCTTTTACTGAACAACATAAAATGTTTGAAAATCCACCTCCTGATAGCAAGTTTAGAAGCCATATGAAAATATCGATTAGCCACAAAACTTCCAGAAATTTTTCAATATTCAGTAAACATTCCTTTACGTGCTATCACTTCACTGCATCGTCTACCTTATGACTCAATCAGTTTCGTGTGTTGAGGTTCAAAGGTCGCTCTTCTAATACAAGAGGCTACACTTGAGTATCTTCGTTACCCTGACGTATCTGCGTTCGAGTTTCGACAACCCCTTCGCTTCCAAACGACACAGAATTTTACATGCATTACGGTTTTAATACTTTATAACTATTTCAAACAAACAAACAAAAAAGTCACGTATGAGAATCGAGTCGCACATATGATGGGCCACATGGAGATTTCATAAACATAGATCACATCCACATCAGATGGAACTTTTGAACCCGTCCCCAGAACATGTAGAAATTGAAGATAGTACACTCCTCTGGGTTGTATTTCGGAAGCCCGAAAAGGAGCAAGGAGTACAAAGAGCGACCAGGCATCAGTTACAGAAACGGCTGTTTTAGGTGTCGACCACACTGAATAAAAACAGAGTAAAAAGGCACAACAAACTAAACGGGAATTAAATGGTATGTCACAGCCTTTAACAACATGAGCAGTGCGCTGGAAACTTCATAGTTAACTTGGTAAGAGGACACCAACGAGAGAGTAATGATAATAGGAACGTATACTAGACGGTCACGTAGCAAGAGTAACTAGAAGTATAATTCTAGTTTCAGTAAGGTGACATTCTGCAAAAACCGGGCAGTTATCCCCTCCCATTGTGCTTTCAGCAAACCCTACAGATAATCTTAATTTTCAGGATTCATTTTCTAAAACCTCCCTCGAATAATCTATTCTACATTTTCGATAGAGTTCAGGTTGGGACTCTGAGCTGGTCAATCCAGAGTAATCCCTTTCTCCTCAAGAAATGTCATAACTTTCCTAACTTATGGCAAGATACATTTTCTTACAAGAAAATGACGAGTTGACGAAGAATAAGAAATAACTTTGACAGTACATGTTGCTGAAGAAGCTTCTAAAAAATTTTGTACAAATTCTTCTATATAAATGGATATTTAGGCCCATTCATGCAGAAGAAATAATTCCCCACAGCATCACACTCCCCTCTCCAGATTTGACTGCTTTTTCCATCCATCGTGGGAAGGGGGTAATCTTTCACCTGTTTTGCGTCGTACACAATTTATACCATCAGAACCTAATGCATTGAACTTCAATGCGCTTAGTGAAGTGAACTCTTATCTCCTTCAGTGTAATTCCAAAGAATATGGTTTGTCGCAAGGTCTTGACCGGACTTTTGATTTTTTTCATGAAATGAGAAGTTTCTCAGCTTGCACCCGAGCATGCAGTCCTACATTTGATAACCCGCAACGAACTGTTTTCTTGAGATAATATCGTTAGCCTCTTACTTGAACTAGCAAAAAATTGATGAAACTGTCACAAAACGGTTCGTTTTAGCCATTAAAACAATTTTAGAATTATCTCGTGCAGCAGTGTTTGGAGATCTTCCAATCTCCGGTTTAACATCTAGCATTTCAGATGTTTTTTTACCTGCGTATCACATAATGAATAACATTGTTAGATTAACGTACTGTACTCCCTATTTCTGTGATCGACCTTTTTCTTAAAATTTACCAAAATATTTTTTCGAAACGCATGGTTTTGCGTGTTGATGCCATCATATATTACTTGATAACGTTAACAGTTCCTAAATTTGTATCATGCTGAAGTGCTGTTGATGTTTTTTTCATTTTGTAGCCGCTATTATTGTACTGAGATATCTCTGTGATTATTTGTGCCTTTTTCTTTCAGATTATCTTACTACTGTTCCAAAATTTCAGTAAAATTTTTCTCTAATTTTCTATATTTAAAGGAAACATACGAAATATTTTACCAAACGAGTATCATGCAGAAGTCAGAGAACGGCAGGGAGATCTATTCAGCACGCTTATCGGAATAGTCCAGAGAATGAAAGGATGTCAGAAAGTGTTGTTCATGTTCCCAAAGTGGGGATTCCGACTTGAAAGGCGAGCCAAAAGGCGTCGTCTAAAAAACCTCGAATCTGAAATGTTGGAAGTTTGTGTCTCAGAAAGCGCTGCTATTGCCACTAGGAACTCGCAGAACTATTAAATGTAGTACATACAACCAAGCTGCCTCCGACTGAAAAGTATTGGGAAAGTTTCAGCGGTAAGAAAACGGGTCCCATCGACCATTCTTAGATTTTTAAATCAAATATCTCAGCAGCAATATGATATATACCTCAGTTGTGTCCCTTATAGAAGTAGCGATAACATAGTACGACTGTAAGACCAAAAATGTTTCGGTTTCATAATTGTTACGAAATTTAAAAGATTCAAAATCATAATTCATTAAACAACCATATGATAGCTGCTTTCTCACGTTAAATTCAAAGCAATGAGGCACATTAAATAAGGTTGAGGCCTGAGAGTATGGCTCTTGCATTTTCAACCTTTTAATTTTCTCCTCCCCAGAGCTACTGGGTTAGCAGTAGTGATAGTAGTCAACTCACACTGATGGTTGTTATACTTACGCTTCTTTAATTTATCACCTGCTTACTGATACTCTAGTGCCTGTAGGTGATTGCAGTCTAACAAATTGCGAATTAGGTCCTCACCAAAAAATAGAGAACTTGGCTTTTTACATCGCTAACTTTCATTTTGAATTCTAATTTTACAAATTTTGCCATACAACAGCTTGGTTATCAAAAGCTCAGCAAAGTTATTCGAGTAACCGTCTAAAATGTGAGACAGATTCTTGATGAGAAATGTTTGGTCCAGAATTTAACTTGATACCTCGGAAGGTCTACAATAGCTTACAACTTATTTTCATAAAAGCTGAATCATGAAATATTTCGATAGTGTCCTTAGCCTTCTATGAACAGGCTTCAAGTAGAGGATGTTAAATACACAATATTTGAGTGGGACACGTGCAAAAACTGATGGAAGTGTTTTAAATTCTAAGTTTATGAAAATTTAAAACTTAAAGCAAAAACTTCATTTAGGGCTTTTAATCACAGACTAGTAGTCTAGTTTTATCTTGAACTGCTACTGTCCAGCTGGAAAATTCACTACATTATTAAAATCGAAAGTTAAACTTTCACGAAGTGGTTTAATTAACCCTTAAAGAATTCAATTTAAAAAAATAAATCGCCTGCAAAGATGGATTACAAGTAGAATTGTAATAAAACAGAGCTGTAAAATTCCATATTAAATATTTTTTTACAACAGTTACTTGCATTAACACAAAAACTCCAATCACAATCAGTGTTGCCAAAGAAGAATAAGCCCTTTTCCACACTCGTAAAAAACTTGAATACCTTTGAAACAACCTATGCATGTGAGCGAATTGTTTTGAAAAAAACTCTCAAAACAAAAAGTGTAAAAAGATACGCATTATTCATGCGTCCAAATTTTGATATGTGTTGTAAAGACTAGAAACAAATCAGTATTGTTATTCAAGGTTTAAATACGCAATTAGTAAAAAATTGTAAAATTTTAGTGCTGAAATATGGAAAACTATTGTAGGCCTCGACAAAAATAACATCAATGAAATAACGGTACAGTTGAAGCAAGGGGAAAAATGGACGTGATAAGCTTAAAAAATATGACCTAAACGTGGATTCAGTTATTTTTACAACAAAACTACGATAGTTAGAGTGATATAAGTGTGTGAAACAAACTGAAATATCGTAATTATTATTATGTCATAAGTACAGTTTAATCGTCACTGAATTGCCGTCACGATTCATATGTACGATGAAATCATGTTTCATTTCAATTGACGAAAAATAAATTCAGTTATCAAACTTGAGGAACTTATAATCAATAAAATAGAGGGACTGTGTCATCATCGACATGTATGGTCATATCAAAGAGACGTAGAACCACAAAATAACTCGCGGTATAGCTACTCGTAATTTTGGAATCGCTGACATCAACCGAAAACCTGTAACATACAACTCCGAAAAGAACACTTTTTCATGGAAACAAAATATAGCACACAACCAACAAAGCTTCCAAATTTAACAGAAGAGAAAACTATGCCTTGCAAATCAAACACAATTTAGGTAACCTTGCGGGGATTTGCTTCACAGATTTCCATGGCGTGCTGCATTCAAGGACATACCGTATGCTGGGAACTTGCAGCCACTTGGCATACGGTGGTTATATATTGGTTTTTGGCCATTGCAGGCAGTCTGAAACGTAAAGGAATTTAAGTTTTTATTTGTGTGTCGTGAGCTTTCCATGTACTCTACACTCTGATAAAATTTGCTAAAATTTCATCTCTACTTTAGGCGTTATAAATCAAGGAAAAGTCACTAAGCGCGGTTAAAAATTATTAAGCTTAAAACAAAATATGTTGGTCAAATCTCACCAATTGTTTCCTCACATTTTGCTAACTTTCACTGATCAGCTATGGAAATCATCGTCTTTTTTTAATTCGTTACAGCCTGAGTAAAAAATTCGAAATTATGACGGAGGAACTAACTAGCTAAACGGAGTGAAATTCTGATAGATTATGATCATAGATTCTCTTTCCAAAGCCAGGAAAAAAGAAGAGATATTAACATTTTATTTCCAATGAGGTAGATAACGTAAAATGTTTTGCTGGAGTTAGTTTTTGAAAATATTCCTACACAAAGATTTAAAGTCTGCGAACGTACCACGATAGGCATCATGATAGTCATATTAATTGAACAAAAGATTGAGAGAAAAACATAAATATTCAATTTTTGATCAGTTCACTCTGATTTAGATAAGGCTTGAAAATACTGGTATCGAAATAATAGAATATGGTGACGCAATGATTAAGAACATCTTGAAGGAGACAATGTTCATTCACATTGACACATCAGCTTCACTATTGTGCGACAGTAGCTGATATTGAAATTATGATGAGCGGAATCAAGAATCGTATTTCTGCATTACTGAGGACACATTTATTCCTATACACTACTTTTCTATGTTTTATCCTGAGCAGAGAAGTGTCACATTCATATTGGACAGGAATAAATTATAACTAAGACGCTTGTATTTCCTCAGTTAAGACTGCCAGGCTTGAGCGTCATTTCTTGAAAAGGTCTTCACTTGAACTTTTGTACCTTTCTTTTCAAATTTTCCAAATGCTGGCTCTCTTGCTCTTGAATAAATTTAATCGCCTTTCTGTACACAGCCTGATCCCTGCCACTAACACATAGTTGTCCAAAGCAAGAGCGGAAAAGTAAATTACGAGCAAGAAGCAAAGATAAATTTACTCCCAAACTAAGGTACATTGGCTGGAACTCCTCTTCAAAGTCGCGCAAAGGTAAATGATGATGCATAAAATGCAGCCTTCGGCTAGAGTTCACTTCTCTGTATGGCTCATATAGAGGCAGGCAGGTGCGTACACATTCCTGCGAGCCAAATAGGTGAGGAGTGTGTGGCGGCGTAGCGCACACAGCGCGCCTGTGCGACACGGCCGAACTGTGTCACACACGCCGGGCCAGACTCTCGCCAAGGCAATGGTCAAGTTTTTCTGGCTATGGCCAATACATGAATGAAGTTACCATATGCCTACTTTGCCTTGCAAGTGAGCTATCGTTCCCCTTCGTTAGTGATGATGCTCTGTTGCGTCATATTGAACGAATTAAATACTTTGCACAATGTTTCATACTTTGCACAATGTTTCACAATTGCAACGTATTTGATGGAACAGGCAAACATTATATGAGGGATGTGAACATAATTTCTGCTGTATTTGATAATTGTGCGGTCCTGTCCATAGAATATCCGTGTCTGTATGGAAATTTCTAGTTCAGCCTAAAAATAGGAGAAAAATAAAATACATTGCTCCTGAGATATTTTTGAAAACTTACATTGAAATTTGGACGAGTAAATTTAAATATATTGGTTAAATTAATTCACCCTATACAAAAGTAATGAACTTGATAGGATAGCGAGTGTCTTGATTAGAGGGAACTGCGGAAGCATCATGCTGGTACAATCAAACGTCGATCTTGTTTTTTACAAAAAAGATCATTCACCATAAGTTTTGAAATATTATGAACCGTCAACACATGAAATAACCACCAGTTCTTGAAAAGATAGGACCAATATGGTCAGTTACAAACGACGTGTAGTTAACCTTGCTAATAATGAAGAAGAGCACGAATAAAAGAGATTCGATCAAGGACATATGCGCAATTAGGCAAATAAGGGGCTAATTTTATTGTTCAGACTCACATGGATGCGGTAGTAAAAAGCCGGTATGTGTAGAGTGAGCAGAACTTCGTAGGTGAGCTGAAAATGATGAGACTTTGGGTTGACATTAGTGGACGAGTAGACGAGTAGATCTTCTTAATAATTGGACCCTTTGAAGATGCAACTGTGCAGACCTTCGAAATTCTAGAAGTGGGAGAATGCCATAGAGTGAGGATTATTGTCCCTTATATCAAGAAGATCTGAGAAAAGCTCCGCTTGAAATGGGAAAAAATTTGAAACGTGTATTATTGAGTTGGAAATAGCTCGACAATTTCAGCTGTGACTGCAGCGTTTATGGACAATTTTATTGAAAAAATACATTACCTATTTTAAGTATCTGCTAAAAATTTGGTCGTAGTTCATGCAACTGGCGTCAAATTATTTAGAAAAATCCCACTCGAACGAAGGATCTGTTACAATCAGCCTACCTTAACACCATGCTGTGCATTAGAAGAACAGTTATATTGTTATAGTCTCTAAAAACTAAGAATTCTTCTTTAGAAACTGGTTTGCTATTAGCCGGCCTGATGGCAGTATCGAGGAATTGGTGAGCAGTCTTAGGCAAATTGTCGTTCTGCTGCCGGTGAGGCTTTGGTGACAATGTGACGCACGCACCATCATTAAACGGCCGCCATAGCAAATAATTCATATTCGTGAGAGATCTCTCTGTTCGCAACCGTACTGAACTGGTTGTTGAATAATGTGATGCAAAGCCACGTGGAAACATCAGATACACCTAAAAGATTTATTCTGAATCGTTCATGTGAAAACGTAATTTATCGGCGAGATTTTTGAGCGTTTCTACTGCACCCAAACACCCATCTCGTCTGGCTTATGACGCTCTTTAGGTTTCATTTTTAGAAGCAGCGTACACGCGGCCCCGTTAAAAAAAATAACTGGACTCGATGTTTCCCTTAAATGAATATTCCAGATATGGATGACTAACAAATACATACATCCTAATAGCACCCGAGGTTAAAGTATTCTTGCATTTCCGCTCTGATGAAACTCGTACCACAGATACGGTTATTGTACCGTCTTTATTAGAAATAAACTGTTCTTTTTTTTGAGCATCATTAAGAGCGTGACAGAGAGACGGACCTACCATCCATGCAAGCAACAACTGAGTATTATTATATAATGGATACCTTTCCTTGCACAAGGATAAACACTTCTTAATACATGGAAACTTGATGAGTTCAAATTAAAAGCTGTAAAGCTGTTCCGAATTACCAGCGCTTGACAGAATGTGCCTCCATCTTGGGTAGTGTTCAATTAACAATTTCAAGCTGTTAAATTGTTGAAATCTGTTATAAATCAGTATCGCGCAGTTATATCTAATCTTTTAGAGGATATTTCCACATCCATCTGAATACAAATTCATTTAACATCAAACTAAAGAATTCACCAGTTTTCTCAAAAAAATGTGAAGAATATCCTTACTAATATTCAAATCTAACAAAGACATGCAAAAATATTTGTAAAATCATGCTCTCTAGAGACTTCAACAGAAAAAGCAGTAGAATAATTAGTAGTGAAGGAACAAGAAAAAATTAGAATAAATATTATATAATAAAACGCCAGGTGTTTCTTTAATTTATAAATAAATAAATTTTTACATTTTTCTGCGTAGCTTTTCATACATTATTACAATTTTAAAGGGAATCTCATTGAACCCATCAAATTGGCTGGACCGTCTCGGTTGGTTGGTCTGTCTCTCTTTCACGCACTTAAAGTATGCTTAATTAATGGCTGTGTCTGTGATACAAGTTTCACTATATAGTGCTCAAGCACAAAAATATTTTAATTGCGGGTACTATCAGGATGGAAATATTTGCCTGTTATCTGACCTCTGGAAGATTTGTCTAAAGAAAATGTCGAATCTCGTCATTTTTGGCGGTTTGTGTAGACGAGTTTCCAAATAAACCTAAAAGTCGCCGCGAGTTAATCATCAAATTTGACGTACGACCCTAAAAACTGTTCTGAATTTTTGAAATGTTGCATTACCAGCAAAATCTTTTGATCTAAAGTTTGCGCCGGCTCTAGTTTTTCCAGAGCGATGATTCGAACCATTCAACCAATTTACAGTATTTTCGTATTTCCACGAGTGTTACATGAGCAATATCGTGAACTGAGATGAAAAATAATACACAGATAAATTTCTATTAGGATAGCAGATTTTGAGCTCATATGAATAAAGTGACTTGGAACAAAATCCAGTTATGAGGAGCGCTAAATCGTCAATACGTGATGAATTGAAATATTCTCTTACATGCATATTGGTATTGGATGCCTCCTAAAATCCGTGAGGCAAACTGTTACGAAGCATTTAAAGAGAGTCAAGTAGGTCATTTCTTCTCTAAGTACTATAGCTGTTGAAAAATAACTCCTTAAGAACTATTCTACCGCTCCTTGACGATATTGTTGTGCACCAGAGCAACACTCAATGAGTATGCTAATAGAGTTTATCATGTACGATGTACGCTGAGCAAACAACTCTCCTCAAGGGAACTTTCGCTGCCCTCCGCATCAGCCTTTGTCGTTGTAGGAATCAGTTGAGGGAGGTCAGATCTGTAGCTGAGAGGACCTAATTGTTCCTGAAGTTTCTTTGTTTTTCGCGAGGGAAACTAGGGTACGTAGCGTACAAACGCTATCTTGCACGAGTGTTTTTTTTTCTTGTCATACGTGCTCTGTTCTACATTTCGCCTCTTTTAGAGGCTTATTCCATCATTTGCCTCAGCAGCGCGTTGCACCAAAAGAGATGCTCAAATTTTGTGCACTAGGGTTGCCACTAAAACTGAACCTGAAACTACGCTCTTGGAAGAACACTAACTTCTGCTCCATCTTATTATTTTTCGGTATTTTTAGGTAAAAGGAACATTTTTGATACCTGTGCCTTACATCCAGCTGAAACTTATCTATATTGGCGAGTGATTAAAGTAAATTTAAGATAGATATGTAACATTATACTAATGGGCCCTACTTTCTTAAATATCATTAGCCAACAATACATTGATACAAAAGACCTTGACTCCAAAATTTTAAACTTTACTAGTGCTATCACTGCTGCATATTATCAATTCTGATCAGTTCTATCTGGTCGTCATACTCACAATTTCCCCGGGGAATTAACAAAAACAGTAGATTACTCAATACATCGCATTATACACTAATAGCGTCAAGCATACTTCATATCAGTTCAAGAAGAAAAATATCAAAAGTAGTGCATAATAGATTCTTAAATTTTGTCATAAATCAAATAAGAAACATAAAAATTGGCTCCAAGCTAAAATTTCAAAATTCAAAAATGAAATTAAATGATAATCGAATGAAAGAGACAGGCACGAAGAAGTAGGCAGGGCGTATTTTTCCAATTACCTTTTGTTGATATGGGCAAGAACGTAGTCTATATCATCAATGCTGATTAGACTCATAAGTTAAACGTAACAGAGGTTTTTAAAGATAATATTGCCTTCTTATTTACATCAATTCATGCCACCGATGTTCTTGATTGTAATAATACCTTAAAAAGCAAGTCAAATGGGTTGAAATCGTTTGCAGTAAAGTGATGAAATACAGAGCTAATTTAACATTTTCGATCCCCTCAGACTTAATTCATTATATCCTTTATTTAAGAATATTTCAAGACCGTCGAGGAATGCTTGATGAACTCCTGCTTCCAATTATACTGGTAAACTAATGTTAATAATTGTAGACCAGGTTCTGTCCTCCCAATTTTTGGTAAAATACACTAATTTTTTTTTTACGAAGAGATTACTCGAATTTCAAAAAATATCCTTTCACCTTGTTAAACAATATGGCTAATGATCTAACAAGTGACAGCATAAGCCAATTTTTATCAACATCTTCACAACAACAATAATATCCCAATATTATTACTCCAATATCGATAATGGGAATATTGTTTTCTTCGTTTTTCTCGACTTTCAGATTTCAGTTGAATATGTTGATTACAGCATATTATTCTCGAAGCTCCGATGCTAAGGCGTTGGATAAGATGCCAACAGATGGTATAAATCTAGCCTGGTCGATCATTAAAAATTTAGTTAATTAGTAACTCCCACTCGAAACTCGTTTAAGCCATGGTGTTCCTCAATGATCGGTTTTGAGAGCTCTCCTGCTTCTGATATTTTTCAACGATATTTTTGTGCTTCACTTTCAAAATTCATACTTTTTTCTTATGGTGGTATTCCATCTTGAGCCACTTTTTATGAAACAATGATACAATGGCAAACACAATAAATGGTGGCCCAGAAAAAAGTCTACTCAGTTCAAGGCAATATGTATATGTATCAATGTCGATAAAACTGAATAAATCCTTTCTAATGCGAGCGAAATGCATCCCTTTTATTCATTAAAATTCGTCATAGTAAAATGGAGGAAAGTAATTTATTCAAATCCTGAGGAATTATCATTGAGAATTCTAATTTCGAATAACATACCACAGATTGCTAAATATTTTACTAAAAACTGCTATATAATTTCGAATACAGCGTACAAATTTACTACATACAGAAGCTCTAATAATACTGCGTGGAACATTAATCCATCAGTTTTTCCAATATGTGAAAGAAACATGCCACTGAAGCGACAAAAATAAAGCAAATTATATTTACTTAACAAAAAATAAAGCAATATGGACACTAATGAACTTGGAATGTAATGCCCATCAAATGACTCATTCGCACACCTAAAAATATTTAAGCTCTCAAATTTTTATTGGTTTTGACTGAAAAATTCAAGGACATAACTTTGAAAGATGAGAGCGATAAATATCTTGAGCAAGTAAAATTATCTCAAATTACCAACCACGATCATTTAACTAGAGACCAACATAAATTCATTTCCCCTTACTGTGATAAAACTCGATCTCAATACAACTTTCACTTAAAGGAAAATAATGCTTGGAATTCAATGCCTCCTAAAATTCGTGAGGCAAACTGTTACGAAGCATTTAAAGAGGGTAAATTTTGCCATTTCTCTAAGTACTAATCTAGCTGTTAAGAAATAACTGCCTTAACAACTATTCGGATAGTCATGTATACGTTCAAGTTGAGTGTTCTGGATTAATTAAATGGAAAGTAAACATAGAATGAGGTTTCCATAAAGTGCTTTAGAAGTCGCTAAACTCTCCTGGGCCTATGAGTTCTTATATCTCAATCTATCCAATGTAATACGTCTAAGTGATGATTGATGATTCTACTGATATATTCTTAGTGGAAATGATTTGGTTAAGTTATTCAGCATTGCATGTTGAAATTTCACTGTCAATATCAACGTTATGGAATTTGACGAGACATGCTGTGTAGCTCACGCCTTACACCTTCTCTCGTTTTGTAACCACACTCTTGGAAAATATACCGACGAACTGCAAATTTAACAACGACGAACCATTGAGTATAAGAGGGAATAGAAATATACAGACAGTATCGCAAACAAAAACAACAGCGACAAATTATAGCTACACCCAGCAAAATGAATGGCAGTAAAACTATGCATCAAAACAAGGAAACCACCTGATGTGACAGAGTAGGTTTATTGTAACAACGTTCAAAAAGGATAACAATTATACAAAAAATAGTAACGTGCGTAAATATTATAGTAACAAATTAACAATTTCTGACACAATTATTTATAAGCAAAATAAACGGTTAAGTGGCCATATAGTGTTGTACATAGTGCATTTTGAAACTATGCAAACAAAATTATTAATAATTACAATAAAGAATGAACATCATATGTATCACACAATAACCGGCAACGTCAGAGTTGTTCTGGAAAATTCCGTTACTTCCCGGTCAACGGAGATTGCATCTTTCAATGACCGGGAAGTAATGGAATGTTGTCCTACATGTATTATTGTCGGGTGGCATTCAGACTCCCGATAGTCAAAATCCCGAATGTGAAATCCCGTATATTTAAATCCCAAAAATCCAAATCCCGAGTGTTTTAATCAGGGTTACCCCGGCATGTACAGTACATATTTCTCTGTCAAATATGGTCGGGAATTCGATATTTGAAATTTTGACTTCTGGAATTTTGACATTCGGAATTTAAAGCTGAACCCATTTTTTTCAATTTTTTTAATATGGAAATGTAAAAAAATTATTTCTCTCTTCGATAGGAGTTTAAAAGATGTTGTTATATCTTATGATTTTTCGGTACTATTTTCTGCTACTCTTACATTATTTTGAACCTGTGATACTGGCCATATGATGCATTGTTACAAGATTTGATCACTTGTTGCAGAAAATGAACGTCTGTTGCAACATTCTGAGAGTGTTATACAATTTGAAGCAATGAAATATTTATTTGTCTCTGTCACTGCATTTTGCACATATTTTCTATTTTTCAGCGTCGTCTCTGGATTTGTACTGGATGTTGTTATATTTTGAGCACCTGTTATTATTTTTTATAAAATTGTGCACACTGTTACTATATTGTTTTGACGTGTGGTTATGAAACGAGAAAAGATGTATACAAAATATTTTTTTTTAATTTTGGAAACATGAAACAGGGAAAAAACAATTTATTGTGGATAAAGTTCTGCGTCTATAGTTCATTATTCAAAATAAAAATATGATACCTTACTGTTCTCGTGAAGAAAAGGAAGGTCATTTTTTTAACAGATACAACGTAATTGACCTCGTCCAAACCGATCCAACAATGACTCATCCTATCTTAACCTAACCTGTTTTAACTAAACTCATAATGACCTATCGCAGTGTAACAAAACTAATCCTTACCTAACTTAAACTAACCCAATCTTACCAAACCTATCCAACCTTAATTTATTGTAAAATAACTTATCCAGACCTAAGACCAAACAAGCGTAAGAAAAATTCACGATTGTTTATACGAGCCACCTAATGTAACCTACCCTAATCGAGCCTTACTGTTTTGTCTAAAATTCAAGTGCAAATGACGAATGTAATTTCAAATTTTTTTGGAAACACAGTACTCAACGGGACGGTACCCAAGTTATTACTTAAAACATAGTGCACGCAAAAACAAGGTATTCAATGTTGGTAGTCATTTGATTTTAAATGATAGAGATACGTCATGTTTACCTTAGCTTCAAATGTATCTATAGTAATGAAAGCGTACCGCACCGTCTGCCTGACTGACAGACGGACGAACGAAACTCCAGTGCAAGTAGAGGTGTAAATTTATTTCAAGGCACACAAATACATTAAACTTAAACACTTATCCTCAATTCCCACTAAGATGATCAAATGGTGGAATCGTGAGGAGAAGGTTAAATAGGGTTATATCTGTGAGCTATTATAAACTTGTAATGATATAAGTCATCAGGGAGCCGTTGCAATCGTAATAAAAATGAAAGAGCAAGATAAGCTACTTTAATCATTTAATCTTTTAAGGTACATATTTGAGTAAAACCTAATTTCAAACGTTTCGGCCACAGGCCATCATCAGTGGTAAGAATTCTGAAAAGTACAAAATAAAAAGTAAAAATAGACTATTTTAGAATGACGAATGTAAAAACAAGCTATGAAATTACGTTAATTGCGATTATCTATTTACAATGGCTAAAGGAAAAGAACTAAGAGTATTGTTTAAGCCCGGCTTAAGTTTAAAAATGTACAAGGAGTCTAAAATGCGCATATCTATATAAAACTGTGGTTTAGCTAAGATCAAAAGTTGATTGATGGAAACGGCATTATCGCACTCGTCCGAATGCTCTCGAACGGCGGAAAATGGGGGCTTTGACAAAATTGTCCCTGTTCTAAAGCTCCTAACAGAATGCTCGCAAACTCGAGTGCGAAGAGTACGGTATGTACATACAATGTACTCTGATGAACGTGCACAACTAAACTTATAAGCAAGAGTAGCTTGCATTCCGGCAGGAAGCTTATCTTTATAATTAAAAAACGTTAATATTCTAAAGTTGTTTACCAATACAATTTTAAAATTCACGTCAGAAAAATACTTCGAAAACACACCAGCCAATTCTTTCTTTAACTTCTGACTGCGCACCAGAGTAATGAAGAGATACATATGCAGTCCTATGGGCGGGGTCGATGTTGCCAACTTCAGATTTGTTGTCATAGAATTTATCGAGTAATAAACGTATTTTTTAATCTATGCAACTTACGGAGCAGCCATTGTCTTTGAAAAAAGATCTTAAAAAATCGAATTCTTGACATAAGAAAGCGAAATTTGTACATATTTTAAAGGCGCGGGATATCAACGTTCTACCACTATTAATTTTAAAAGACAACGGACAAAAGCTGTAAAAACTCAAGTCTAGTCCTGAAAAACTCTTTTTTCTATAAACAATGCGCTCAAATTTATTTGATTTATGAATTAGGCAGTCTAAAAATGAAATTATTTGATCTTGTCTTGTCCTATTTCCATGGTAAATTTTAGGTTTTCGTATTTTTTATTCAAATAATCCAAGAACAATTGGGCGTAAGATGATTCACGAAGGAGCAGGAACGTATCATCTATGTAACGTCAAAATCTATGTTTGATTCAAAATATTATAGACAGACGGAAGTTATGGCTATGGGCCTGCCTTTGGGCCCAACTTTTGTCAACATATTTATGTGTGAAAATGAAGTTCAGTTGCTGTCGACCTGCCCCGAGTCATTTAAGCCCGTGTTTTACAGACGTTACATAGATGATACGTTCCTGCTCTTTCGTGAATCATCTCACGCCCAATTGTTCTTGGATTATTTGAATAAAAGATACGAAAACAATACGAAAATGTCCGTGGTCTTTTAAAATTAATTGTGTTAGAATGTTGATATCCCGCGCCTTCAAAATATGTACAAATTTCGCTTTCTTGCATCAAGAATTCGATTTTTTAAGATCTTTTTTCAAAGACAATGGCTACTCCGTAAGTTTCATAGATTCAAAAATACGTTTATTACTCGATAAATTCTATGACAACGGATCTGAAGTTGGCAACATCGACCCCGCCCATAGGACTGCATAGTGCATATGTATCTCTTCCTTACTTTGGTGCGCAGTCAGAGAAATTAAAGAGAGAATTGGCTGGTGTGTTTTCGAAGTATTTTTCTGATGTGAATTTTAAAATTGTATTGGTAAACAACTTTAGAATATCGTCGTTTTTTAATTATAAAGATAAGCTTCCTGCCGGAATGCAAGCTACTCTTGCTTATAAGGTTAGTTGTGCACGTTGGGCATCAGAGTACATTGTATGTACATCCCGTACTCTTCGCACTCGAGTTTGCGAGCATTCTGGTAGGAGCTTTAGAACAGGGACAATTTTGTCAAAGCCCCCATTTTCCGCCGTTCGAGAGCATTCGGACGAGTGCGAT
Source organism: Morinoia aosen (assembly GCA_030386875.1). Lineage (NCBI taxonomy): Eukaryota > Metazoa > Arthropoda > Malacostraca > Amphipoda > Talitridae > Morinoia > Morinoia aosen. Next base: position 50,011,221 of record CM059575.1, read on the forward strand.
AATGCCGTTTCCATCAATCAACTTTCGATCTTAGCTAAACCACAGTTTTATACAGATATGCGCATTTTAGAGTCCTTGTACATTTATAAACTTAAGCCGGGTTTAAGCAACACTTTTAGTTCTTTTCCTTTAGCCATAGTAAATAGATAATCGCAATTAACGTAATTTCATAGCTTGTTTTTACATTCGTCATTCTAAAATAGTCTATTTTTACTTTTTATTTTGTACTTTTCAGAATTCTTACCACTGATGATGGCCTGTGGCCGAAACGTTTGAAATTAGGTTTTACTCGAATATATACCTTAAAAGATCAAATGATTCAAGTAGCTTATCTTGCTCTTTCATTTTTAAAATTGTAATGGGTTCAACCGAAGCAGCATTCAAAAATGAATCTAAAAATAATTTATTTATCAATAATGGTTCTAAATCAAACACGTCACTTCTCAGTCGCATCCTCGCCTTTTAATTACATTTTAAAAATGTAGGAATGAAACTTGTCTATCAAGAAAATAAGTTTATACCTAGTACGAGTAAAACATTTGACATTCAAATAATTATTTGCAGGGCAACAATCGCTTTCGTCAGTCCCTATACCATATGGGGGACTGAGGCTGAATGAGACCACGTACACTCCCAGCGACCGTTGTATTTAACAACAGTATCGACTGTTATTTGTGAAAATGTTTTAGTAGATAGCTAGCCTCAAGTATAAGTATCTTCTTATCATAATTATTTTTTTCAAAGTAATAAATTTCCATAGAAGCATTCATTTTTATTTCGTCTGCTGAATGAAGGGAAGGCAAACGCAATTTCATATTTTTGCAGTTTACTTTGATTAAAACTGAGGGATTATTTGCTATCTGAGAAACATTCATGAAATTCACCTCAAAATTCGGGGTTTTTCTCGAAAATGACAAGTTGAGCGGAATTTCACTCAACTAAATGACTGCACCCGGTACTAGCAGAATTTTTTATGCACACTCAAAAACTTTTTGACGAATTCGAGTACGACTTCAAGTTACAGGAATAAATATTCAGAAAAACATACTCGCAGTAGTTCAAGCAAGATATTCTTGGTGTTGTCGTAAGAAGCCTTGTTAATGTGCATTGACGCCTACCGCATCCAGCTTATGTTCTTACTATCGCATGATAGTAAGTGGTAAAATGAGTGTGACTTCAGATATACTTCACTCAGCTTCTGTAGTGCACCTCATGATACAGTTTATTAAATTATCAATATTGGAATAAAATCTATGCAATTGTAAAATTTCTCCACCAGCTTTGAAACGTCACTGGCTAGCTTCTCGGACTGTCCACCATAATAAAGCAAGTTTAAATAGAATTTCCTAATAACCTAATTTCTAAAGTTATAAAGCTCTTTTTAGACAAAAAAAATATATACGGACCTACTCTGAGACAGCTGTAAAGAAAAAGAAATTCTATTGTTATTTGCTTTATTATGGTGTACAGTCCGAGAAGCTAGCCAGTGACGTTTCAAAGCTGGTGGAGAAATTTTATTAAATTATGCTTCATTTAATAACGAAGAGTTTGGAAGAAGAAGAGTAAATGCCTCGCACTTTTTTGTCAATGATTTTTTTGAATTAATTAATTTTTTTACCAAGAAGTGCAATTCTCACATCGTTTGTCAAAATGAGTTTTTCAATTCCAAGCCGATCGGTGACAGTGAAATTTTGGACTTCAAGTTCTTGCATATTGCATATATTTGATTATAAATATTTAGGCTAAGAAGAACAAACCGGCCGTCCTTGGGCTCCTGGAGGGCCTGACTCTCCATAGATAGAACATCAATCGTGGAATCCATGCATCTGAGGCTGGGGACGTTCGTACGGGGTGTGGTGAAGTTTTCAATCTCTTCGAGTACGAAAACAATTTTAAGACATCATCTTCAAGTCAAATTTTTTACGTTATTTTAAGTTTTTTTTAATCGACATCATCATTTACACTGGTAATGATATTCTCTGCTCCTACTCTTCAAAAGTAGTGGCTCATACCTGATCTGGTATTCAAGCACTTGATAAAATCAGCCATGTGCGTATTTTTTATTGACCGTACCTTTTATATACCAGCACGCGACTGTTTTTATACGCCTTACACATGCCAAGTTCTGCTGCAAAGTGTCCATGGATTATGGAGGTACGTAACAGATAAGAAGTCTGGGAAAGGAGATGTGCACTCATAAAAATAAATACTGACCTTATAGAGAATTTAATTTTTAAAGTTGAATGATACAACAGATGCAGAAAAGCTTACTTCGTTCATGCAGAAAAGCTTACTTTTTCAGGTACAGAGGACGTTGTATATTCTAATTGACATTATGAAAGACGAAGCAAACATAACCACTTTGAGAAAAATTTAACTTATCTGTTGATCTTCATGATTATATTATTGCACAAGAATAGAGTGTTCATAAAAGTCATATAAAACTCTCTTTTCAAGTTAAATTGAGTTGAATTTAAGTTAAAAATGTGAACTAAGAAGCAAGCGTCGTCGATCGTAATTGTAGGACAGACTTCTCTACGAACGCGACGATTTAGGAAGACATTGGACGAAACTTGAGTCAACTGAGGAACTATTGACACATCTGGGGTTAGAATCCCATTTGTACTATCATCGTTGGCTGATTTATCTGCAACCTATACTCAAAATACTTCAAATGTATGCATTTACCTGAAAAAATCTGGTAAAATCTTAATTAAAGCTCTTTATTTTCGAATCGTGAGTACAAAAACATAGTTCACCCGTAGTAATTTGAGGAAATATGGTTCAAGCTCACACCTCTCACAGACACCGGCTTTATCGTTCGCTGGTCGATATCACCAGATTCTAAGTTGAGTGTTTATAAAAGTTAAGTTAATTAAATTAATTTTAAATTCTTATCGAGCGTCGGAAAGTAACTCAGTTTATACTAGATGCAATATAGCGTTAAAACACTCTACAAAATTATCATTTTCTTTAGCTTATGGACTAAAATAATAACATAAACTACGATGTTACAGACCTTGGTCATTCGATATAAAATGCAAAACAAGCCGAAACCGAATGCACATGGTATTCCAGACAGATTTCTGGGAACAAAGATCTCAAGTTACTGCGCGGCATCTCACTGTCAAGGGAGGACTTTCGACCAACGCTAATCTTAAGCATGGTTCAGGTTCATAGTCATCCAACAGCTCTGCAACCTCCAAAAAGATAGAAAATAAAACAAGAAAAAAGCAAGAGAAAAACAGGACCTGAGCATCCTGAAGCGCTATAGCCTGACAGTCAGATCTGCATACCGACCTCTACCTACCTTTATGGCGCACACTCTCGCTCGAGCGAGCTCTGCCGCCACTGCCAAGTTCCTGGCTTTGCTTCACTTCCCTACTCTCACTTAGCTCTTCTATGTGTGCGTTAGAGTGGAAAACATGAGTTCTATACTTGAATTGATTTTGTGAAGTGAGCTTCGAGAGGCTGACAAAGAATGAAGGCTGGGAAAGCAGGATCAGTAGCACTCGAGTGCCAGCTACGTAACAATCAGCGCGCGATGTGGTACGTGCGCATCTCAGCCACAACGTAGCTGGTGCCTTAGGGTCTTGGACCGAATGGTGGGCCTCTTTGCCCGTTGCTACCGACTTCAACTGAGGTGATCTTTATTTCGTCCATGGGGTGCGTGCTATTTCGCGTGTTTCACTCGGTTCATCTATAATGTAGCAAAATCTGCATATGTTCTTGAAGACAACTTTGGACCTGACTCTAGAATACTCTTACAGTTTACGCCTTGATTACTTACACTTTTTCAATTTGAACTAGAAAACTATCTCATTTCATCCACTCTCGAATCTTCCTTGTCAGAAACTACAACATGTATGTATAAAAATCCGTCTAGAATACTTTCAATTTGAAGTCTACGGAGTACTGCTTTGCTGAACAAAAGACTATCAAATTACTCTTACCCATCGATCACTATCGAAACGTCGTTTAGTTTCATGGTCGTACCTATTGTGCGTAGCAAGACTGCCAATATTAAATGCATCATTAACGCTGCTAAGATAAACGCCCTCGAGGGCAGTTTCACAGCACTACCCTGCAGCGCTAAAATTGTCAGGATAATACCTTCGGTCCAGAGTTAGCTGGGAGCTCATCATTCTTGTGATAGAACCATTATCGTTCAGACAAAATACTTGAATGGTAGAATATGAATAAATTTACATCATGTTAACATCGGATGCTTGAGAAAACATTCAAGTAAGAATTTATTTCCTGGTATCGTAGATAAAACTGCGTCATTGAATCACTCGACACTTTTACCTGATGCGTAAAATTAACAAGGAGAGATTCTCGAACGAGTCCTTCGTGTAGTTCCATCAAAGCGTGAGCTAAATTATGAACAAAATTTATAACTAGGCAATATAGCTTTTTGAATGATTGATAATATAATAATCATAATCACCACCGTTCGTTTAAGATTGTCGCCCCATATCGCCCCATTTCCACATTATTTCATGAGCTGTTTATTCTTATTGTTGTTTCCTTGTATGAATTTCCAAGAACCAAATGAAATCTTGCCTATTTAAACGTACCATAAATTTAGCCGATCAATAACAATAACCTTGGCTTTATTCTTCATGCAAACTTCAATCTTAAGGGCTACATCATTAACAATTACGTTCGTAAATAAATTTGAATTGACAAAACTAAACCCCATCATTTCTAGCCTGACTCAACCTCTGTGTGTTTGTTTTGATTTGACGCAAAAAAAACATAAAAATAGATCCATCAGACAACTCAAACAGCCAACCACGCGTATATTGGCGCATGGAGTTTAGCTTGTCTTCCTCGTAAATGCTTAAGCGAGGACTTCGTCTTAACCCCGGAAACTCGGCCTTGGTGGACAGTCTGAACGAAATATGAGGAAAGTAAAATATATCCTCACAAGGTGAAGAATAGAGAGGTGCACGAGGGTCGAATGTTACTCAAAATCACAGGGGAGGAGGGGAGAGAGCAGTCAAAAATTTATTATTATGGGAAATTATCATCGTTAGTATTTAAGCAGTTTTTTTTACCGGGTATATATTCATAGTTAGTGAGAGAAATAACCAAATACAATTTTTTGTGTGAAGAGAGAAATATTTAGTAAACACTGTGGTCTTTACTGAACTCAACTATCAATAATTACCTAAGAGCTATAATAATTTAAATTTCTGTCCGTTTTTTGGGGAGGCACCCGGTATATATTGTAATACATGTATCATAGTAATACATTAATACATATATCATAGCAATATACTGGTAATGTATACATATATCATAACAATATTGAGAATTATTTTAGTCAACATTCAGTTTAAAAAGGAAACATTAAGCAGTTTTTAGGATTATACAGAGATCACTATAATTGTTTCGAAACGCTTCATTTACATCGTGAAAAGAAGATACACAACAATCTGTTAAGTTCAACTCGACTGTTTCAATTAGTGAGAGTTTACAACGATTCGGCCCACCGGCAAGTGCTCGGCAAGTGCTGAATCGGAAATTTCATGTCAGAAAAAAATGAAGCTGATTGAGCATATAAAAAAGCGCACTATGAGAAGCGCAAAATCATCTACGTTATGAATGCAGTCATTGTGCACCATATTTGCATAATTGTGTCGTGTTTCTATTTTTTTACGGAGGTAGAATAGTATTGACCCGCTCTATGTAACTTTAGCCGGCGCCTGGTTCCAGCCACGCGTATGAGAGCCCTCATAACGGCGATTTACACGTCCTGAAAATGCTTAGAGAAATTGCCGCGTACCTAAGGCGTGAGTAATCTGTGCTGTAAAACTCTACGGTTCTCTAGTTCAAGATTTTAATAACTCACGCTAACGATTGTGAAGTGATAGAAATTGGCCAGCCAATTCGTTGAGTGTTTAACCAAACTACTGAATAATTAAACGAGATATAATTACAATAGCAAGATTTTCGGCGTAGCCGGTGTGTATTATGTCATAATTTGTGTGAGAACATTTTGAAACTCTCAGAGTCTTTAGTTTCATAAAGTTATTCTAGGAAATAATAGATCCCGTTGTCGAAGAAAATAGCCGCAGAGACGCAATTCATAAAGTTATTCTAGGAAATAATAGATCCCGTTGTCGAAGAAAATAGCCGCAGAGACGCAATTGAAATGAATGGGGTTACATTGCAAGTTTTGGTGCCTAAAATTGGTGGGTATCATTTAACCATTTTTATTGACAGGAGCTCGAAGAACGCTAATGAGTGAGTGCCAGAGTCAATGCTCTGCCTTGATTATATTTTTGCAATATCATGTAAATTTGTTCGTAACGGGATATCATTTCTCAAAACGCGGCTTGCGCTCACATGAGTTAACGGTCGAAACACCGGCGACTGATGCACATAGGCATGATTCATGATAGAACCGTAATGTTGACTTTTATTCTTTCCGAATTTCGTTCCCCTTTTCGTAAAATCCCTGCAAATGTTTCTGGTACAACAAAATAAAATCTTCTCTTTCTGCATCGAACTGATTTAATTGCATAGTCGCAGTTTTTAAAATATTTGAGGTATAATTTTCTCATTTTTTTCTCTCAAGCCAAAGGATTCTATTTCGGAAGAGAAATATTAAAGAGAATTTAAACTTGAGACACTTCAAAGGTTCGGCAATAGGTTGATTGTCAAACCAGGTACTTGCAAAGAGATATGTTATGTATGCTCAGCTGAACACGTTTTGAACGAGTACGGAACGCGTCAAATGTATGCATAGACGTTGTTGTTATGGTGTTTGATAGTCTTCCCGTGACCTGCCGTGACCAACATCAAGGACATTTATAGTAGTCCTCCTTGACTAACACTCAGAAGATCATGCTGTGCCTTTGTGATTGTTTTTAGTGCAGTGCCACTGTTACAGGTTTGCACTAGCTAAACTCGGTGGATGTTTGTAATCTTCCTTTTCATTGTCATAACCTCGTCAAAGCATTCATTTTACATAAAAGTTTATGTAAGCATAACAAGTTCAGAACGCCCATTGAATGTGTGAGATGATGAGCTTGTTAGCCGATTCCGTATCTTTATAAGAACACATATCGTAAATAAAAATGAAATGCAGTAATTAGGTATATAAAAATCAAACAGCACATGAAACTAAATCAATTCTGGTACAACAAAGGTAAACAAATGCTATCGCATATTTTTCAGTCTTACAGAAAATGTTGACAAATCGTCACAGTCTAGCCGAAACTATACAGCTGTTTCTTGTGCCGGATGCACAGACTCCAAACCCGCAGATTTGGACGCCGCCCACCCCTCTCCCTCCACCTCCCAGCAGCTACAGCACCACCTCCGAGCAGCTACAGAAATGTTAGGTTAAATCAATTTAGGTTAGGAAAAGTTAAGTTAAGTTAGGTTAAGAGGTTAGGTTAGGTTGGGTTAGGTTAGGCAAAGTTCAGTTAGTTTAAGGTTAACTTAAAGAAGTTTAAAAATACCTGTTTTTGCGTGCCGAGATGGAGGATCGAATATCCAAACACCAGCGGTCGTTGTAAAAACTTGTTATAATGATTTAATATAGGTTAATTTTGGTATTCCGCTGTAGAATCCACTTACTAAGTACTTGTAGTGATTATAATACAGTGATTAATAATAAATATATAACGAACAGATAGGTTAATAAACCTCATTAGTACTACATGGTTAAATAATTGGCGCGAATGGACACTTGATGTAGCAACACGGAGGTGGAAGGAGAGGGGTGGTCGGCGTCCAAATCTGCGGGTTTGGAGTCTGTGCAGCCCGCACATCATTTGAGTTCATAAAATTGTATTTTAGTTTATTCGCGTAAAAGATTGTTGCATTTGCCTTACCTTCACTTATGTCATGTTCATCATTTTTATTACGGATTAGAGGATTTCAATCAGGGTTACGGAGACGGAGTCGTCGGAGTCATATGTCTTAGGGTGGAGTCGGAGTCATATGTTTTAGGGTGGAGTCGGAGTCAAAGTTATTTTCCCGAAAACAGTGGAGTTGAGGTCGGAGTCGCTATTTTCTGGTTCCTTCGTCTCAAATGTTTGCTTCAATCTATTCATGATTGTTTTGAGCCGTATGAAAACGAAACAGTGTTAAAACGCTTTACTAAAAAGCTAATAAATATGCAATTTTTAGCAGATTATTTTGTTCAAAGTATAAAACAACGTATAATACTGTCATTACGTAAAATACTATACGTAATGACAGTATACGTAATGACAGCATAACGTACACTATTAATACTATCACTGATATCTTATCATTGTGGGTTCGTATTCCCATAATGACTACATATAAATGACTAGTCTGTCAATAACTAAAGCTATATTCTAATACCGAAAGACTTCTAGTCTTCAAGTTATGTTATCACTATTGATAACGGCAATTTAATTAGTTGATTATAATGTTAATAACTGGAATATTAGTTGATTTTTTCGGCAATACGTAGTTCTTATGTACTTCATATTGATCTCTTTGTTTTGTTTACTTCCTAGTCTTAAAGTCATGTTAACATATATTAATAATAACAATTTCTGCACATTTCTATTGTTCTTCCTTGAATGTAGTTTGGTTCTTCAGAGTTGTATTGTCTTTCACAATATTATTACAATATTTATTTTTATCTCCTGATCACTGTTTAGTTTTAAGTAAACATACTCTAATATGAAGATTTTTACAATTGTGTATTGCGAGTGATATGGGGGGAAGAGTCATGGGTGTTTGTGAGCGCGTACGGACCGGGGTCGGAGAGGAGTGGGGAAGAGAGAGAGGAGTTTTGGGAGAAATTGTCCGAGTGTGTGGCTAGAGTGGGGAGTGGTTGTAGAGTTGTGGTGATGGGGGACCTGAATGCAAGAGTGGGTGATGAGGTGGTGGATGGTGTTGTTGGTAAGTACGGAGTAGCTGGGGTGAATGAGAGTGGGGATTTCTTGGTGGGGTTATGTGTGGAGAGTGAGTTAGTGGTTGGGAATAGTTTGTTTCAGAAAAAAAGTATTAACAAGTATGCATATGTGAGGACGAATGGAGGTGTGATAGAGGAGAGAGCATTGATGGATTATATTTTGGTTAGCAGGGGAGTGATGGGTCGTTTGCTCGATGTGCATGTGTTCCGTGGTGAGATGAATGGGATTGCGGATCATTATCTGGTGGAAGGAAAGCTGAGAGTTAGTGGAATATGGGGAGGTGTAAAAAGGAGGAGTGGAAGGGAGGTGTTGAATGTAAGCAAGTTACATGATTCTGAGCGTGAGTGTGAGTATCAGGAGAAGATGAAAGTGGAGTATGGGAGGGTGAAGGAAAGTGAGGTGGGTGGAGTGGAAGGGGAATGGAAGTTGTTTAAAGATGCGGTGGAAAAATGTGCAAGGGAAGTGTGTGGGGTAAGGAAGGTTGGAGGGGGGATTAGAAAGGGGAGTGAATGGTGGAACGGAAAAGTAGGAGCGGCTGTGAAAAGAAATCGGGGGGCGTTCGAAAGGTGGTTGCAACGAGGCAACCAGCAAAATTTTGAAGAGTATAAGGAGAGGAAGAAAGAGGTACAAAGAATGGTAAGGAGAGCGAAGAGGGCGGCGGATGAGGAATGGGGGAGGAAGTTGGGAGGGTATTTCATGGAGAGAAGGAAGGTTTTCTGGAAGGAAGTGAAGAGAATTAGGAAGGGTCAGGTGGAGAATGAGGCAAGAGTGAAGGATACAAATGGTAGGCTGCTAGTGGAGAGTTGTGATGTGAGAAAGAGATGGGCGGAGTCAAGGAAGTTGGATACATGGAACCGGCATCGCTATCTTTTGCCAGTCAAGCGAGTGAAGCCACTTCTGCCGTCCCAAGCCCCGCCCACCCGGCATTAGGTCCCTGTGTGGAGGTGGTGTTGCAGTGGAGGGGTAGCACCACCTCCATCATCAGCGACTGAAGACCGCGCTGTTAAATGGCAGACTTGCGCTACTCTGTGCTATACGTTTTTTTCTTAGGCATATATTTCAATTGCGTCCTCGCTGAATGATAAAGAAACTCATATTGAGGAAACTCGTCCTTGACCGCAGCGTGGATAGCGGCGCCCTGTCACGCTAAGTGTCTGACACGCACTGAGCCCCATCTCCGTGTGTGTGCCCGTATACCCTACAGCTACCGAAAATTGGCTTCACTTTAGAGCGCTGATGCCGCCTCCATTCTTAAACCTCCTTGGGCGGAGTATTTTGAGGAACTGCTGAACGTGAGGGATGATAGGATTGCGAGAGTAGTAGCTGTTGGAAGTGATGTTAGAATGCCTGTGTTTGGTGAAGTGAATAGAAATCGAATAAGAAGTGCAGAAGTGAGATGTGCGTTGGATGAAATGAAAAATGGGAAAGCTCCAGGTTTGGATGGCTGCACGGTTGAATGTCTAAAGAAAGGAGGAAATGTGGTTATAGAATGGTTGGTGCGTTTATTAAATGTGTGTTTCGAGGCTAGTAAAGTGCCGGTTGATTGGAGTAGCGCGTGCGTAGTTCCGTTGTACAAGGGGAAAGGTGACAGGTATGAGTGCAGTAATTCTAGGGGTATAAGTCTCCTGAGTGTTGTTGGGAAGCTGTATGGAAGAGTGTTAATTGGAAGAGTGAGAGTGCTGACGGATCGTGTACTTGCTGAAGAACAGTGTGGTTTTAGGTGTGGTAGAGGTTGTGTGGATCAAATGTTTGCTGTGAGGCAGGTGAATGAAAAATACTTATTAATGGGAAAGGATGTATATTGGGCATTTATGGATCTAGAGAAGGCGTATGACAGAGTGGATCGCGAGGCTTTATGGCAAGTGGTAAGTTTGTATGGAGTGGGTGGGAGACTGTTGAATGCGATCAAGAGTTTCTACATTGATAGCAGAGCATGTGTGAGAGTAGGGAATGAGGTGAGTGAATGGTTCCCAGTTGTGACAGGTGTGAGACAGGGATGTGTGATGTCGCCGTGGTTGTTTAATTTGTTTATGGATGGTGTGGTGAGAGAAGTGAATGCCAGAGTGTTGGGAAAAGGTGCGCAGTTGGTGGGACGAAATGGTATGTATTGAGAAGTGTGTCAGCTGTTGTTTGCAGATGATACAGCGCTGGTGGCTGATTCAGAGGAAAAACTGAGGAGACTGGTTACAGAGTTTGGTAGAGTGTGCGAAAGGCGGAAATTGAGGGTAAATGTGAATAAAAGTAAGGTGATGAGATGTTCAAGAGGTGGAGTGTTTGGAATTTTGGATGTGAGGTTGAATGGGGAAGTTTTAGAGGAGGTAGAGCATTTTAGGTACCTCGGGTCGGATGTGACTGTTAAGGATAGTATGGAAGTAGAAGTGAAGCATCGAGTGAGTGAAGGTTGTAAGACATTGGGTGCAATGAGGAAAGTTTTTGAATGCAGGAGTTTGAGTATGAATGCTAAGAGGGGACTGTATGAAAGTTTGATTGTGCCAGTTTTGTTGTATGGAGCAGAGTCCTGGGGGTTGAGAGCAGCTGAGAGGAGGAAGTTGGATGTGTTTGAGATGAAGTGTTTGAGGAGCATGTATGGAGTAACTAGAAGAGATAGGATCAGGAATGAGTTGGTTAGGGAGCAGACGGGTGTTATCAAAAAGTTGAGCAGGCGAGTGGATGAAAGAGTGCTTGGATGGTTTGGGCATGTAGAAAGAATGAATGTTGAGCGGCTGGTGAAAAAGATTTACATGTCGGAAGTGAGTGGTCTTCGAGCGCGAGGTAGACCACGGATGAGTTGGATGGATGGGGTGCGACGTGCTTTGTATGAGAGGGGTCTGACTGTGGACGTGGCGAGAGGGATGGCTGCGGACAGAAGTGAGTGGGGGCAGTGTATAAGGAGGTAATTTTATTTTTGACGCGTTACTGGAAGCTGCCCGCGTGTGATGGGGTTGACCTGTCATGTGCGGGGGAGGGGCTGCACTCAATGAAGCGGTCGGGGTAAACCAGCTGTTGCTGTCGGGCCTGACTGTGGAAGGTGGTTGTGCTGGGCTGCTGCTGATCCTGGCAGTTCAGGTGCGGCCAGTGCTGCCTCTCTCGCCTCCTAGTGACTAAGGTGATTGTGGCCTGCTGTCGGCTACCCTCCCATGGGGAGGATAAGCCCGGTATATGTATGTATGTATGTACTATTTTTAAAACTGAAATAGCATCTGCTTATCGGTATTATGTAATTAATAACTTTTTCACACAGAAGATTTGGAAACGTTTTAAGATAATCTATTTCGATATTGGTATACATAAAAAATTAAAATAAAATGTAAACGAGCTGCAGTGAAAATTATAACACAATACTAGCAAAAACTTCACTTAGTCACACACACCTTGTAACTGAAAGCAATGCAAAGCTTCAGGTGCAATGGTTTGGTTATTGCCTTTTATGCGATAGTACGAAATTTCTTGCTGAAGACGCTCCATAATGTACCAAAAATACAAAATAAATAGAAAATGGGCTTTCATTGAAATTAGAAAGTGTCAAATACATGGTAAAAAGTTAGAAAGGAATAAAAAATGGTTCCAAATTACACACAAAGAAGCTAAAAGTGGCTTTTATTTGAATACAAAACGTGCCAGAAACATCGGGCTCGCTGAGACGAAAGCAGAACGACTATTGTCTATTAAAGCTGTAAAATAACATGGTGTTGAACAATGATGTGGCACCTGTACTGCTTTGTTACTCTGCCTAGTGCAGATGCAAAGAATAAATAACAGTGCAAATCATGCCTACTTTAGCTACAAATGTATCAACATTTTTGGAATTTCGAGCATATTAATGGGATCAACTATTAAAATTTCGTTGGATTTGGTGCATACTTTAAAACGTTGTCATAAAAAGAAGTTGTTGATGCTGATTTATTCTTCGCAGGATAGCCACTGCCTACCGCCTTGCCTACTCGAGGGCAAGTGTCTACAATCCACTAAAGTGTCTACAATCTATACTATGGTTGTAACCGAAGTTCTGTACATTTTTTTAATTTGAAATAAAGTGAAAATCCTGCAAAAAACATATTTATTCAGTCTTCAACATAGTCACCATTTTTATTAAAAATATCATCCCATCTGGCCATAAGCTTTCTGATTCAATCTTCATAAAATTTAGCCAGTTTGGACTCAAAAAAAGAAACTAGTTTCATTTTGACCTCTTCTCTTGAAGTAAGCCTTTGTCCCATCAAATGATTCTGTAAGCTACTGGAAAGATGAAAATCGGTGGGAGCAAGATCGGGAGAATATGGTGGGTGACGCATGACTTCCCAGCCAAATTCTTCAATGAGATTTTTGGTTGCTCTTGAAGTGTGGGGTCTGGCATTGTCATGGTGCAGAATCACGCCTTTTCGACTGATCAAAGAAGGCCGTTTTTCCTGTAAAACTGCTTTTAAACGAGTTAGCTGCTGACAGCAACCATCAGATATTATTGTTTGATTGCCTCATATTAGTTTATTATAAGCGATTCCCTTCAAATAACATCATGCACGCAAAATAATTTTTTTTAGGGTGCAGTCCACTTCTCGGCTGTGGAATTGGCTTTGAACCACGACTTAGCCACTGTCTTTTGCGCTTAATATTGTTGTAAAGGATCCACTTCTCGTCGCCAGTTATGATTCGGTCTAAAAAAGGGCCTGAAGTTCACGAGAATTAACGCTGTGAAACACAACAGGTCAAACGCTGTTGCCTGTTGATTTCTGACAAATCGTGAGGGACCCATTTCCCAGTCTTTCAGACTTTACCGTCTTTTCATTTTCCGCTACATGGTCATTTGGCTTACATTAAAGGTTTTGCTGTTTTCTAGTAGTGCAGGTTGGATTTTCATCAATGGCATTTGGAAATTGCTCAGAATTGAGTTTTTTTGAGCATCATGCTCTCGGTTCGTTTTTCAGACTGAAGTCATCCTTTTAGAAACCATCCTATTGAAAACCATCTTCTACAAGTTTTTTATTCACAACATCATTTCCATAAGTGTCTTTGAGTGTTTTCACTGCTGAGCTTGCCGTATTGCCTTTATGAAATTCAAACAGAAAAAACATGCCTGATATGCTCTTTACCTGGAGTGTACATTAGGGCTAAAAATAGTTATTAATTACGATAATTATCACATAATCTGAGAGAAGCAATAATATTTTTTTAATTACCATAGATAAGCACACAACATTAACAAGCTAAATTGAAGTAATCGTGCCCTAAACATATAGCTCAAAAATTGGACAGAACTTCTGTTGCAACCTGATATAATGAGAGGGGTGTCTGTCTGTCTGACTGTATGTCCGAAGCCAGCCGAAAGTGAGTGATGAGCGTATCTGTGGCGCAAACTTCATCAACTCCACAATTTACAGTGTATTAATCCATCAGATTCGAGTTGGAATAAATATCCCGTGAATTCTAAAGAAATAGAAACGTGAGTCGTGTGATTTGTCAAACATTATTATACAGTATGTCCCACAAAAACCCGAACCGAGTATTTATTTTCCCGTATCAGTAATATCATCATAATCAGGAATACCTTTCCTATAGGAATATTTAGAAGGATAATTTTGCTAGAAATTAAATGCTTATGGTATTTTTATGATGGTATTTCTGATACGGGAAAATTAATATTCGGTTCAGGTTTTTGTGGAACATACCGTACATTTTTGACTGGCCGTGTTCACTCGGCCTCATTAACTCTCGAGATATTTAATTTTTTTATTTCTTACGGCTTTTCTTTCATTTCGCCTGCTTTCTCATTTCAAATTAAAGGGGGTGGACTACAGTTTATAGTTTATATAATAAACTTTGAGTTCTAACATTCTGTTGCTATTTTAAATGTCATTTGTAAATAAAGATTCTAAAATTTATATACAGGTTGCAATACCTGCAACCATTAAGAAATGAAATATTCATCTTAAAAATTTTGAATAGGTGGATTCGGTGTTAGAATTTGTGGAGTCAGAGTCGGAATCGTTAAATAGTGATCGTGAATTTATTCCTCCGACTCCGCAACCCTGCTTCCTATGGCATGAGTGCTATGAGCAACCCTTTTCAGCATTCTGAAATACGAATTACACATGTACCGCATATAGTTTGGTTAACACGCTGTGTAAAAAATGACGGTTCAAGCTTTGTCGCCTTGAGTTTGTTCTAATTGTAAGAGACGATGATCAGTTTACTTTTCAAACATAAGATAAACAAGAATCACTCTCTGAAAACTTAATTATTGGTAATAAGATAAACATACGTATCTGTGATACAATCTTCACTAGCTCTTCAATGCTACCTAAATTACTACTTCTGACACGGACACAAAATAAATATTTTAATATTTAATATATGTAATATTTGTATTTAATATATGTATATGTTGGAATTTAAAAACAGCAATTTGTACCTGCAATCTATTTTTCAGGTCTCCACTTTACAGCGAGCGACGGACGATGCTTGAGAAATCAAAGTAGTCGTTATTGTGTATTTTTCGTATATTTTTGATAAATTCTCTTTATTTCCGGATTTTTATTACTGTTAATGTGGTCTGACGAACAAACAAAGCTAGCAATAAACTTTTTATGCGTAGAGGAATTGCTTTTTTGAACTAATTTCCTATTTATTAAAATATTCCAGCAATCTTCATACTTGGGATAGTTTTGTCCCGGAGATTTGCATTCGCTGGACAAATATTTGGAGCACTTCAAATTTTGCTCAAAATATCACTGAGCCCATACTTTACGACTATACAATATACATCCTATTATACATATAGGATGTTGTGATATAAATGGTTGTATTCCTTTTTTGATAATTATTCGATTGTTCATATCTAACTGCCGCAAGAGTAAGCTATCATAAGATGTCTTTCTTAGTTAAAAGAATGGCCAGCACATTAAGCTCGAGCCGCACGAGCTTCGGTCGATGAACAGCCCCGTATACAAGGCTTGTACATTTACCTGAAATTTAATTTATTGTTCATAATTAAAAATGTTCAGGAAACAATAAGACTTGATTCAGGAATACCGGCTAAGATAGGAAAATCAACATACAACTTTCAGTGTTCTCGTTCCCCTCAAAAGTTGCGTGTTGGTGGAGAAGGTAATACTTTATGAAAACTTCGAGTGTTTGAGGGCCACACTTATGATCCATGGGATTATCTGTTACAACGCTCCCTCGTGAACAGTAAACAAATATTCATTCCAGGTGTATAACGGCTGATGTTTAACAGTTCTTGCTCACCCACACCACACTCTCTGCCACAAATATAATACTTCGATCCAATTGGATGTTCAGTTGTACATAGAATCATTTAAGAACTGATCAAAGAGTTCTCGTTCTCGTTTAAGAGCTCCTCATTTTCGGCGGAATCTTTTTCGAAAATGTTTGAAGACGTGCCAAACCGCTGGATTCTTGCTGGGCGCTGGACGTGATGATATGCTCACATTGGCCTCGCTCAAGCAGCGTAGGTATCGCGCACACCCCTTGAAAGTACGCTCACGAAGCGACGAGCAATGATTGCTGCAAAAGTCTCCTGAGAATTCATCTGCATGTGAAACTATTGGCCAGCTTTTATTTCTCTGTTCTCTCTCTGAAAAGCTGTTTTTCCTGCTTTTCTATTCAAAGAAACGGGCTGTGCCAATTAATTAAGCGAAGCCTGAAAATTTTGCGGTTTAGTCGTATCACTTGAAGTGTGAAGCATCACTTTCAAAGCATCATTTCACTTCGCTGAATTTCCCCATGACAACTGCATCAAGCAATCGCTACGATGCTTAAACCTCATTCATGCTAATGGTAAAAAACTGATTAATAGAAAATGTAAAGTATCCTCTCTGACATAAAGTGAGAACATTTAAAACTTGTCAAGGTCAATTTCAAATAGACTGAACATGAAAGAAATATACTAACATTTTAATTTGGTCTTCTTAAAGAAGATGTAGAAGGCACTTCATAACAAAGGAATAATAAAATTGACGCACTTTCATTAGTTGAATCATGAAAAAAAAATTTATACATTGCAATGTAGCTTCAAACCTAAACCTGTTGACTTTCAGCAGATGTCCGCCAAGTTTTTGATGATCGTTAACAGTTTGTGCTACGAAGAAATGGAATGGAGCAGATCGAGCGGCAGCTTCTTCTGATCCGAATAATGAAAATTTTTTGAAGGTGTAGGTGAAGAAAAAATTTCAGAATGCTCGCTGCCAGGGACGTCAACGCGTTTCATTAACGATTGAATTTCACTGCAAATATAAAGTTCTTGGTACAGTTCTTAAGTTTACTGGGCTGCTCAGAGCGCAAAAGAGGCGACGAAATTCTTGGGTCGTGGAGTTACCAATGCTTGCAGTTAAACCTTCTCATAAAATTTGTTGCGTGACTCGATCTATTTTTCTAAGTTTATTCACACTTGGAAATTTGCAAAGATTTTACAGCTGCAGTAGCAACGCTGAGCCCGGTTGTCATGGTCATAACTTTTTCATTCGAGGACGTACCTGGACTGCACACAACTGTATCATAATTCGTTTCCTGTAGCTTATCTTATGTATAAGAGAATGTAATCCTCACAGCATTTCTCGTCTCGTGTTGCGCAACATTTTTGTAACTTTTCTCGGGGGTGTACATACATAGCATATTCATCATAACTGTAGCTTCTTTATTTACGTCTGATAAACTCATAAAGAAATTACTCACTTTCGATGAAAAATTATCAGATAAATTGAAAGACATCTTACTATGAATTATCTTCTGATTTTTTTACGAGCTCTGCACGAACAAAGCTTTCGCAAACCGAATTACAAGCAGCGTGACATTGACCAAATACTCGTCAATAGCATCATAAGCTACAGATAATCAAAAAGCTTTGGAAATTTTACACCATCAATTCAATTGTGAATCAAATAAAAGGATTGTTTTACTCAATATAGCAAAATAAAATCACTACTTCAAAATTCAGTTGCACTCACTTCATGCTCCCATACTTTAGAGAGATCTCATTTCCGGATTTTGATTTTCATTTTGCAGAACATGGCAACATCTATCAAATTCCTGAATCATTTGAAATTGCAATATTTCCTGACTCCATTACCGGACTTCATTGAAAATTATCTGCTGCCCTTCTATGAAGATGTCGAGGGTTCGAATCCCGGCGCTGCGCAACGATTTCCCCGTTGGGTATAAGGAAAACTCAAGCACAATACCCCACTCAATCCAGGTGTCGGAAATGGGTACCGGCTTTTCAGGGGAAACCGTCATGGTGTCCTATATATAGTGTTAGTTATAAGGCATTTGAAAAACCAATACAAGATGATATGTATCGGGCTTGATTGGAAATAAAGCATCCTTAGATGCCGATTTTTTTTTGCTGTTCAATATAGAGGAGAGAACTAAGAACTGCTACTTAAGCCTCGCATAATGATGTGATAGGAAAATTTCAATGATTTTCGAACAGAAAAAAACACTTTAGCTTCTTGTGTTCTCGCGTACCAGCACTGATATAACCAAAAACTCGTTTAAGCACGTAAAAATTGTTTGATCTATTGATGAAATCGTTTGATCAAATTGAAGGTAGAAGTCGTTTTTCAAATCGACACCCAGAAGCGGAAAAATTCCACAAGCACAAAGAATACCAATTGATCAAACAAAAAATCATTGTGTTAAACATAGATGGCTTTCAAATAGATAAGGCATTTAGACAGATTAAAAGAAAGACAACAAAATCTGACAGTAAGTCATCCAACCTCAAAGTTTTAAGTCACTCGTATTATATGGCGCATTACAAAGTTCGTTTTCTGTGATCGCTGAATGAGCAGGGCTAGCTAAAATAAGCTAAAATGTTTTAATTTCGATCTCTATTGCCTCGAAGTTCGACTCTGGCGTGACATACATAGAGTGAAGCAAGTCATTTCAACGTGCTTTAAAAATTATAAGGAAAGCAAGTTTATGAATAAAAAGTGTATCTCTTAAATAAAAAGTACACGTAACAAAATATCAATTTTTTAATTTGCAACAATAATGTTTACAAAAATGTTACATTGTACAATTGATTTCGAATACGTCTTGATTAATTAGCAAGACCCAATGACGAGCCGCTTGTTGGAATGCGGCACTCATCCAGCCGCACGATTGAAGAGTGAGTACTCATGGCCACTGTAGGCCATTGAGAGAACCTTGTTTTAGTGGAATTTATTTCTCCATTTGCACTCGCAGACAGACGTCTTTTTTCCACTATTTTAAATAAATAAGCGGTATTTTCATTATATCAAATTTATTTGTACAGCCGCGTAAATTAATTAACCCACACTTCTGGGCTAGGAGAGGCATCGGAAATAGATCCAAGTCATATATAATACAAAGATTAATGTTAAGAGTAGTGAACATGTTGAAACGATGTCGTTGGTCTTCCATTAGCAGTCTGTACAAGTTAGGATGCATCAAGAAGCAGAAGTTCTCAATTCATGATTGTTATTTGGGGACCTTCTGATAATTATTTCTTTATCTGATCGGTTAAATTCGGAAATGTCCTAAACAGCGTCAAAAGTACCTAAAGTTTTGTTTGCAGATTTTTAGATAATTGTAGAAGCTTATGAAGAATAATTCGAATGAGCGTTTAAACTTAGCACACTGCAAGAAATATTTCCTGTCATATTTAATTCACTTCCTATTCGTTTTTTAGTTTTTGTGATAACACTGCTGACAAACGAGTGGTAAAAGCTTTTGTACACTGTAGCACCACTTGTTAACGAGTGCCTGTGTTGTTATGAATGATGCATACAGAGGCTGTTTTCTCAACAAGAGCCGTTGAAGCCGCATCAAGTATTCAGACTAAGTTTTTGTTATGGTCAATCAATTTCGTCATTGATTTCATACGCCACTTCGCGCAGGCATTAAGTGTACGCGAAAATAATTTTTACTTAGTTTAATTCCGTCTAGCCCCTTACGATTACGAACAGTTACAAATAATAAAAAAGTGGTATAACATCTATAATGTTATCGTGCTGAATCTTGCCCATTCACTTTTTGATCACACAAAACCATAATTTAAAGAAAAGTATGAAATATCCATTGGTTTTTGGCGTGTGCGTCGTTCTCTCTTCGAGCTTGAGAGTCAAAATAGACTCAGAACTGACTCGGTCATGCAGATTACCTCCAGCAAAATCAGGTGGTCACCCACCTGCGTGCAATGTGTGGCTCTGTCCCCTGGTTCTTGCCCATAATGCAATGAAGGAACATCTGCCTTCACTTTGACGTGCAGCCGGTTGATACATGGAAGTATATATATCTCTAGAGAGAATGCTGGCGGTAAAATTTCTGGAGTACTGGTATAGCACACAACAAAAATTTTCAGGAGTCTGGTTCACATGACCGACCGGGTCCTAATACCCGCGGTTAAGGACTTTTTTATGAAGAAATTTATAAAAAACCAACGTGTTTTTATACGTTTCATGTGTCATCTTTCTAGGAAATAAACGTTTTTCTTTTTAAATTCTTTCTTTCCACTTAAAGCCGCCCTGACCATTGTCTTTATTGCCCTCGAAAAATAAAGTAAGATCTATCCTTACACTTGTATGAGCGCGTCCCCAGATCATTTCAGCATCCGTTCGTTTCAAGATTTTAAACATGCACCGCAGGTTGCTTCTGAATCCATCTCAGGAGTGAAGAACGATTTTGGAGCGGCCTCTAGTCTTACTGAAAGTGCTTTCGCCTGGCACAATACTGGTGGTCTTCAGAATTTGAGAATCCGTTCAGCGCATTATGAATTCAACACATTATACATTTCCTGTTTCCTTTTATCTGCTGCATAGAAAACGCCCGGCTTTGGCTTCAACTATGATGGATACGGAAATGGCAATATATCCGTCAACTTCCGTCAGTTCAGCCCCTTCTCACGTGAATTAATTCCTACAGTGCAGTAAATGTAAGCATGACCTTATTTCAATGTAGAAAATGTTGGACATAACGAAATTTATTCAATGGCCTTTTAGACACAAAAACCAAGCTTTGAAAAAACTTTTGAAAGAAAATGCACAATTATTTGTAAATAACGTTGGAGTATTTGAATTTTGAATGAGTTTATCACCTGTTTTGAATGATTAATTTGCATCGTTACCAGTATATGTGTCTTCGTAATGTGAAACTACTTATGTCAGGCATAATGTTTTACGTCTATAACGAATCAGAAATAATCCAACAATAATTTTTGATCAGTGACTTTACACGAATTCGATATCGCTACACAAGGAAATGTCCTAAATGTCCTATTTAGGTTGAGGCTGTTAACGTTAATTTCCCACACAATACAGCGCCTTGAGAAACTGGGTTCAAAAAATTGCCACTCGCGACGAATTCCACTGTTAAGAGCGGTGGACTCTAGGAGATGCATTCCCATAATTCATGCAGAAATCTAATCAATTCTACTCCATAATGTCAGTTAGCAGGGCTCATTGACGGCCAATTGTGCTATCATTTTCAAATATTTCTACAGCCGATACCGGAACATTCTCACACGATGTTTTTAAAGTGAGCTGGGTAATTTTTCTTAAAGCCGATGGCTGGTATGGACAGATCAGATATCATATCTTATTTTAGAATCTTGTCAGTACGAGTAGAAGTCTTTTTTAGAGGCCCCAGCTAGAGCCCGGCTTCAGTAGTGGTACGGTCTAGGAAAGACGACAGAGGCTGTTTTTCAGGTTATAAATGACCATCCTGGTCACCTGAAGTTCTGAGCCACATTAACTCGAATATTCTCTGCGGTGCTAGGATGAGGGTACAGATCTTTTCTCGTCTAGTCCTATCAAATGCTTCAGGCAACTCATTGTGCTAACTAGGAAGCGAGGTGCAAGGCCTCTCTCTTATTGATGAGAAAGTACAATAGCGCTAACTGAGGAATGGTGAATAGGAAATCCATGCTCCTACAATTTTGTTCGTTCTCTGAAGTGTAGAGTGTATAACAGTTTAATGACACTGGTTCTAGTATACTACTTCTTCACTTACTCACATCATTTTTTTTCTTTTTTTCAGCGGGAGTGTAGATGAAACTGGCACTTGAAATTTCAATAGCAATAATTTATATTTGCCACGGCAAGAATATTTGCAATGACAATGTATACGTTTTTCTGCCACTCGTTTCCTCAGCGTGTAATTCAAAGGCGTAAAGTATTTCAAAACAATTTCATTCATTCAGTGCATTGTTATTGACCTCTCATCTCTTCAATATAATCTCCTAACGATGGTTTTAGGACTAAGACTATTGCAACCCCAAACCCCCCCCCCCCCTCCCCCATAGATCTTTAGAATTAAGTTTTACCATAGAGCTGATTTTAGATATTTAGGTGGCTCAAAAATAAATGTTATTGCTTGAATTATACGAGCCAATCGCGAGCAATTGTCCAGGTGGCAGCTGCAGTATGGGGGCAATGCTCAGGTGGCAACTATCCTAAGAGGGCATCTGTCCGGAGGCAATTGTCTAGTGGGTGGTAATCTTGGGGAATGATTGTCCATTTTGCATTAAAAATAATTACTCCTTACAAAAAACATTAGGATTTTTCCCCTCGCTTTACCTCAGCATGTCTCTCTAACGCATGCAGAATAAGCTATTTTCATATATTAAAATTATTTCTATTTCATTAAAAATGCCAATTTGTTTACTAGCTCGGGCGAATACACTTTGAGATAAAATGTTTCCCTTTATATAATTTAAAAATCAAGTGTAACGATGTTCTGATTACTTATTTCTAAATTTCGGACCATCACTGCTTCAATAATGTTTTGTAGAAACACATCACGCAGAGGTATACATTGCATACTAAGAACTATATTCTCTGGGTGTAAGTAAATTTTCTATACATGCAGTGAGTGAATTAGAGTCGCACAATTTTTCAGGGCAGGATGTGGGTCTTCGTTAAAATGGTGTATATGATTTGGTCAGATATCAAAATGATGTCTTGATTTTGCTTCGCCGAAGTTTTCAGATGTTTAAATTAATTAAGCTCTATTTAATTATACAGCTTGGCATAGTTATTATGTCTTCCTTATCATTGCTATACGTGGAGTTGAAGATTCTCGAATATATTCGCCGCAACTCGAGTGCTTGTGTTTTGCTACAACCGAAAGTTAGACCGTTGGAGTATATAAATAAGAAATAAATAAATAAATAAATAAATAAATAAAACAGTTTATTTCCACTGAAGTTGATACTTGAAATGTATAACATTGATTTTGAAAATGTCTTAGCATTAAGACCCTTAGTTGACATACACTCACGTGTATCGTAATACACATGCCAATTGTCGAGACAAATGATTGAGAGAAAAGCATGAATAAATGCATTCCCTGTTGAATTAATTAAAGTTTGATAGTGCATCCAAATACAAGAAACAAAGAAAGCATAGTACTAGGGACGTGTTGTTGGAAACACTCTCGTTAGTGCGCACTTACGGTAGATTGAAATACGAGCTTTTATCAGAGATTAATGTTGAAAGTAATAATAGATGGATTTAGATTATTATGCGTCTAAGACTATGAGGTCAACTTTCGAAACAATTATTTCTCTCTTACATGTCAACTAATATCCCAAATAACGACCTCGATGAAAATAAAACATTTTACAACAGCAAAAATTTTGAAATTTCCCACACAAATAACAGTGGCACAAAAGGGTTCACCGGAGTCAGAAACATGAAAAGAAACTGTTGTACAACGTTAACCAACAGAATTATAACATAACTGGAGCAATGTATGAAATTAACTACCTAAATAACGCTATCGTGATATATACTCACGAGTGTCAGCAACAAGAAATAGCCACACGTGGCTAACAATAACTTAATATGACATGAATTAGAAAAAAAAAAATTCCTAAAAAGTTGATACATAAAATGAAATATATTGCTTCTTAAAAGGTCTTATTATTAAGGTCCTTAGTTGATAAACATACATGGGTGTCATAACAACCCATGTCAATACTTGTACAAGAGACTGAGAGCAAAGTATATGAAAATGGATTCCCATAGCAAGTTGTTCTAAGTCTGATAACGTTTATAAATGAATGTAATAAAAGAAATGCAAAAAGGAACACAGTGCACGTTAAACGCTTTTGACAGTCTCCACGTACATTGACTTCTGAGCTTTGGCTCTTGTGACGTGAGGGCATGATATTGAAAGTAAATAATTTGTATTTAGAAATGAAGGATCGAAATGGCATGCAGAAATTCGAAAATATTTTTTTCGTGCAAACACATCAATATAAAACTACGTTAACTGCCTCAACCTAAATTTTATCTTAAACTACTAAGAATTTAGTTTATAATTATTTAGCCTAGCTGACAGATGCTCGATGACATTGTACTTTCAGTTTTATTTAGCTTTGTCATTTATTTTTACAGATATACCTTGATGATAACCGCAGTAGAAGGTCGTAACGTCGTTTTTCATTTAGGTAGCTCATATTTTTGCTCTAGAGTTGTTCTTTTTAAAATGTCCGATTAACTAAAATGTGATTTAAAAAATATTTAGAAAACGCAAAAAATTAACTAGTTTTGAATTTTCAGGCAGAAATTTAAAAATAATTAACTTACATTTTAAGAACAGCAAAAACATTTTAGGTTTCGTACTCTTTCAGTATTCCTTATGATAGCATTCAAATGAGATGAAATAGATTGATATCGCTCAATAGTAACAAATGGCTGTAAAATTTCTCCAGAGCTATATTCTTGCACACATGATTCGTAGATAGCATTCATTCATTTGGTGCACTCTCTAATCTGAACGTATCCCTGGACAAGGCAGAGATACCCCACGGAGAGAATGAAACAAAGCATCAGCAGACCTGCGATACGGCACTGCCTCTCGTCCCCATCTCCCATACCGCCTCTGGAAAATCAAGGTAGCACTCCAGCATCCGCTAATTACGCCCATAAACATTCTTGCTTAATTGCCCACGAAGTCTATAGATGAACATTGACTGAACTGGTTACAGTGCTCTCGAGCAATAAATACTAAATGACTGGAGAATGAGGGCCTGGTAAAGAAGAATGTATGTTACGCTTTAGCAATTAATCGTGGAGTTCTAACTCTTGAGTTGTAGCGTTACCAAACCCCTATACGGTGCGCAATTTGCCAATTAATTTTTGACGTGTCCCGCAGTTTAGAATTCTTCAATCCTCGTAAGTGAATCGCAAATAGACTAAATTTCTCGCAGACACAATGACAGTTAGTATGTCATGAAACAGTTCTAAAATACTGCTTCCTAAGTGAGGAATACGCAAGGCTCCATGGTCTAACGTTTCACGATTTGAATCTCAATAGTTAGTTTCTTAGCTTACCTCATTTCGGTTAATGTATCAGAGGCTGTGTTTCCATCATTAATTTAAAAATTATCCTGATCGTGTCCACACTCAGATATTTTAATCGCAGTAATGTTGCTCCAGTTATTAAGAGCGCTCGCTTTTCTCGCGATAGGTTCTCGCAGTGTGAGCCTGATATTTGGTTTCGTTTAGAAAATGAAGTTAAGAACAATTCTCCTATTGACCCAAGGGTTTGGAATAGGTTCCGGCTCAACCGGGGCTGAACTTGTGATGCATGCGAACACCCAATGTTTGACATTTCAAGAATGGACGTGACTGAATAAAATATTCGTTAAAATATCCGTTTAATCCTCTCATTTTCGCTAATTTCATAATAAAATTTTAATTCAAGAACTCCGCAACGTATGTAACTCAATAACAACTTGTTTCACGATTTTTTCTGAATTTTAAATTCTGTGTTTGCCAGTATATGAGCCTAGTTGGTGTTATAATTTACCGGAATTTTGATTTGATGTGTAGATTTATTTCACACTTGTTGAAATTTTCGTCGCATTCGTTTTATTCTCGGGAATTTGATCGCATGAGTTACTCATGAGGCCTTTAAAAAAACACTTAACGATGTATGGATCATCTCAGCTAAAAAAGTCCTTTATCTATGCATCACCAACTTTCAATGACTTCGAAAAAATTTTTTTTTAAGATTATTCAGTATTGCACATCTTACTATCAACTTCATGGCAAATGATCAAATTTTTACTTTACGCTCAAAGTTACGAATTCCCTTCGCTTGCTTTCTATTGGTTTGTTCTGAAAAAGCTTCAATGAAAATTGAATTCGTTTCTAAAATTTTAGCTGCCGTTTTTTCAGCAATTTGACTAATAGCTGACTACTTGACGAAATAGGAAAATAATTCATGATCTACATATACGATTTATGTCAAATACGCGTTTTTCTTCTCTATCTTTGCCATAATAATTTTTATCAAGATCCCTATTCTGTTCAAACTTTTACGTCCAGTGCTTGAAAACCACTCCATCAGTATTGTGTGGACTAACTGATAATTTTAATGATTGAAAAGCACAAAAAATCTATGATTCAAATGTTAACTTTGTATGTGAAATGAGCGTCTATGTTTATATTTATGACGCATTTTGAATACGCGTTTTGATGAATATACGCTCAGTTTTCTCTAATTATCGTGATAAACAACCTAATACAATACGTAACGGTTCTTGAGTCATTTTTACTACAACACTACCCATACGTTGAAAATTACCTTAGAACCTGAGCGAAAGATCAATATATGTATAATTTTCTAATCTTAAATAATTAATGTTTTCCGATGCAGAGTCATGATGTTCGATCATAGGTTACATCCTGGCTGAAGACATACAAAATCAAGACTTTTTCACTATTTCAAGTCCTGTATCCGAGAGTCAACTCATTATACGAGTATATCATTGACATTCTTGGCGAAGAAGAACTAAGCTATATAGATGAAAAAGCAATAGGCCTGTTCGAGGGCTTGATAAAAACTGTATTGATAATTGTGATTTGCAATTTTGGCAGTTAAGTTGCGCTACAGTAAATATCTCTTAAGTTTTGTGGAACGATTCTTATTTTATCGGTGCGTACTTTTGAACAGTAATGTCTATGAATAAAACACAAAGGAAGATCATGAACTTTTCTTTGAATTAAAAATGCATTAATCCCCTTCCAAGTTTAATGCAAAAAAGTTGCATCATACTTCATATATGATGATTAATCGTGATAGCATCGCCTCTGTGTAGTTGCAACTGCAACGAATTTCATCTGTAAAATTATCGCTTCTTTGATTCCACGTGCTCGGGCATGTTTCCGTCACAGGCAACTTGACAAGCCCACTCCTCCAGAGTAGCTTCCTGGAGACAAATTCAATCATTGAGTCTCACACCCGCCACAATCCAAGCTCTTAAATCTCTCAGTGAGTCGATTTCCCATTTTTGAGCCGTAATTTTTCTCTGCCATTAATCACTTGTTCAGTTGAAATGTATGGTTGATGAGAACATCCTTGGGTTTCTTTTTAAGCTTTTCGAAAAAACGCATGATGAAATTGGTAACTGCCGTTTTTATTTTCAATCAAGGAAACATTGAAAACAAGCACAAAAACATTTAAGATCTGTTCCAACTGTATTGATGTTCAATTAGAGAGAGAAATTTGGCAAAAGGGCAGAACGGTATTCTTTTGGCAGATTTAGATGAACAACGGGCTGAAAGTAAACACG
This sequence comes from Morinoia aosen, assembly GCA_030386875.1. NCBI lineage: Eukaryota > Metazoa > Arthropoda > Malacostraca > Amphipoda > Talitridae > Morinoia > Morinoia aosen. The sequence goes on from CM059575.1 coordinate 50,038,698, forward strand.
CGACTTCCATGCAATAAAGCATGAAGAGACTCTACAGGTTGCTGCTTTAGTAGCTTGTAAGACTCTTGCAATGGAACTCAACATAAAATACTCTCAAACACCATAGAATAGAAATTTATACATAATTATAAGTACATAGCTTATGAAAAACTTGTGGTCGCAGTCGAAAGCCCATGTAACTTTTAAGAAAGACTGTTCCGTAGTAGCTTTTATTGATTTAGTGAGTACACGTGACGAAGCTGAGGACTTTCAAAATGGCAAAGCATGCATAAGGTTGAAAAATTCTGAGGCTGTACTGATATCCATCCCGTAATAGAGCATCGCGAAGCGACAGGTTTGAACATTTAATGGTCTTCGCTCATCAGCCAAGAAATGGTAATTCGCACAAGTTGATAAATGATTGAGTTTCCAACCCTTTTATTATGCTCTAACGTATGATGACTGCAAATTAAAACCTCTCCCAAGCTACTATTCAGAATATAACGGTGTGTTCAAATGCAATAACATGTCAATGACTAAACTGTTGGTCATGTGAAGGACAATTAAAAAAATGTGGATGAAGATTTCATTTACCATGAGTGGTAGACCGAGATGTTTTCTTCAGAAGTTCTAAAATGTGATTGATGTGCCTCCTTGTAGTGGACAACGTCTCTGCACTTCCATCAGGCCCGGTGAAAATTTTCGAAATCGAGGAAGATTAATGAAGGGGAAATATTTTTTATATAACACTACTCAAAGCATCAGCTGATTAATCAAATGGTTAGTTCAGAAATCAGAGCCCTGTTTACTAAATGCTGTTAGTTCCCAATGACAGGAATTCAACCCATTTTCAGAAAGATCACGTTAAAGTCGTGCACTGCGTAAGTCTCGTCGATAACGTCTTGAATAAAGTTTCTTATCGCACTTTGTAGCCAGCCTTGTGGAACTTTGACCTGATGGTGTCCCAGAGGACGCTCAGGGGTTTGAAGAAACATACCAGGCAATTGATGGCTCCATGAACATGTCGATGAGCTTGGAAGTAGTTGTAGGAGTTAGTAAATGATGACCGTGAAAAATTTATTCTTGGAAAGCCTACATAACTTCAAGTGAGGTGGTGACAGCCGTAGAGGGCGACCATTCGTTGAGGTAGGGCGAGATTGCTGTTCCTAGTGATGTGATGAATCGCATTTGAATTAAATAGTGTTTCAAGAACTTGTTGATAAGCACCTTCTGTAAGTGGAAAAATTGCAGTTTTCATACTTTTTCTGTACACAAATGAGATAATACATCAGGGAGGAACCCATCCAAAGAAGTACAGAATATCAGATTCAACCATTGTTCGCTCGGGAGAGTGATAATAGTGATTTTTTGCAGATTTTCTAAACAAAGAGTTTAGCTTCAAACATTATTCTCATTAGGAATCTCACTTTTTTACAACTAATGTTGTATAAAATATGCAAGCGTTCCGAAAAAAAATGAATACAGAAAAAACTAGCTTCAGAGCCTTCAATGAATTAATATTTGTTTTTCTTATAATTCTATCGTTCACGACTAATTCGAAACATCACCACCAGGAAGCCGATCCAGAGAAGTACAGCGAGGTGAAATAAGTATTTGGAAACAAATAAAAAATTTTCGGCCATTAGGTAATAAAACTAATAATATGAGACCATTAACACATACAAACCCATACCATCACCTAAAACATGATATGTATAAAATGTATACAATTTATACAGCATTTTAGCAAATAAGTGGTGAAAAGAGTATTTGGACAGTTATAAAAATAACACTTTAATTTCAGTCGAACCTCATCCAGCTGCAATTGCTACTCTTTAAACGATTTCTGCAGCTTTTTATTAGGTTCTGAACAACAATTCAAAGGAATTTTGTACCACTAATCCTCGGTGAAAGTGTTCAATTCTTCAAGGTTTTATGAATTTGCTTATTCAGGATTCACCATCAATTTCGCTTGGGTTTAAATCGGACGAATACCCTTGTCTATAAACCGTTTTTGTGTTGTGAAAGTGTTCAATTCTTTAAGGTTTTATGAATTTGCTTATTCAGGATTCGCCATCAATTTCAATTGGGTTTAAATCGGGCGAATACCCTTGTCTAAAAACCGTTTTTGTGTTGCTTGTGTTGCTAAGGAACTGTGTATTTTGGACCATTATCCTGTTGAATCCACAATTCATTCAGGAATCCCATCTATTCTGTTAACTGTTGAAAATTACCAACCAAAATCTATCTGTAATTGGCACCATCCATTCTTTTATGAATTTATAGAGTTCCTCCATCATTAAAAGAAAATCACCACCCCGATCATAGTGTTTCCTCCATAGAGTGTCACGGTAGGAATGGTATTGTTCATGTCATACGCAGTAACATCTTTTCGCCAGACGTGAGTTGCACCATTGCAGCCAAAAAGTCAATATTGTAATCGTGCGCCCATATCATGGGTTCAAAGAAGCAGTCCTCTGCATTTAAGTGATGTTTCGCAAAATCCAATCTCAATTATAGATGCCTCTTCTTCAAAAAGGGAGTCTAATAACGAGGTATCCGTGACTGTAGATCCTGTTGGTGAAGTTTGCTACTTACTATTTTCTTGCAAACCTTAGTGCAATCCATGCTGCATGAGGTCTGTTCATAGCATCTCTAAAGTACCAAAGGGCTATGTCTTAACTGTACGCTAAATTTTTCTCAAACTTCTAGTAGGAATTTTTTGAGGCGCTTCCGATCTTGGTATGTTGTCTCTGACTCTGTACATTTCTTCAAAATGAAACCTGCACTAACAGGACATTAATGGTTCTTGATATGTTTCAATAGATTTTGTGTTTTTTAAATTCTTATATTGTTCGGTCCTTCGCGTAATTTGACAGCTCCTTTTGCTTGGGCATGTTACCTTGTTATCTCCTCGAGGTCTCGTGCAACAATGACTGACAGTCGCACTGATAACGTAACGTAACCTCTCAGTGTGTTTTCTAGTTGATCATAGAAAGGTTCATGGGCAATGATTTTTCTGAAAGTTCAAAATTTGTTTGGTTTTAGAAGACGAGTAAAAGTGTCCAAACTACTTTTTTCTCACCTATTTGCTAAAATATTTTCTAAATTATGTGCATTCGATATATATGCAAATCTTTTTTTAGTAAATAAAATATGTTTGCGTCTGTTACTGCTACCGTATTACTAGTTTCATAGGGTACCATTTTACCGAAATGTCATAAAGTAAAAATTTTCTTTGTGTACAAATACTTATTCCAATTCACTGCACCCCCAGATCCATTATTGCAGTGGCATTATTAAGCCACTGCATAAGTCTGGTGATATCGATAACGCGCCAAATTGCAGACCAATCAGTCGTTCACCTGTTATGTCCAAAGTATCAGAAAAAGTAATAACAAACCAGCTCTCGTCCTACATAGACGAGTCATGAAGCGAGGTTCCATGCGTATGAAATAGTTGGTGTAAAGTCAACACCAACTTTAGAGTGATTTTCAATACATTTGATTTTTGTTGATTTTAGACACTATTGAATGACTCTATTATTCTGTAGCAGTTCTGATGGCGACGGTAATAATCTTTGGTCACGAGACGTGTTTCGCCTCTCGCTAACTTGAATTAACCAAGGAATCTCGGAGTGGAGGAAAAGCACACCTCCACACAAAGATGTAAATGATATTGCAACTATAAGATATATCGCTATTTATACAAACCTCAGCATAAACACTAACAATATCTCAAGACAGTCTGAAAAAAAATTAAAAATGATAACTCGTACTCACTTAGTTTCGATCCCAAAGTGATTGAGAACTCCAAAACCGTATTTCTGATCTTTTCTTGAGCTCTCAAAGGCGGGACCTGATTTGTACATCACGTACTTGAGACACAGTGTGCTCGATCTGAGCGACTTGCCAAAAATTGACTCACATGAACTACATTGTAATACACAATTGCTATGCAGAGAACTCGCAATTACAATTTGTTCTACGTCAATCAGTGACACTGCTGAAACCCTGATATTGGCTGGCCAATTTACCATCTTTTACAAATACAAGCATTTAACAATTTAACAATTTATTTACCACAGGTGATACAGAGGTATATATATATATATATATAGAATGTTTCTTAAGTCTAGTACAATAGTCAAATTTGAGTATAGCTACCTGTGGGCCCAAACAAGTTCAGCGACTTCTAGGGCATCCTATCATCACGTTATTCTAAGGTGTACAATAATGTTTAACCTAGTTCACTTAACATAGTTTCGCATGAGACTGATCATTGAGATAATTAACTCGATATTTTATGCTGTATTTTACAATATAGGTCAAAACGGCTATACTTAACAGTATGTTCGATAAAACGATACATGAGCAGACTGAAGATCGGTTATGTTACACAAAGCAAGTTACATTATTACATTATCATTAGTTACATGTAGGAGGCAAGATTTGACATGGTGATCTTACACGACTAGTATTCTGATAGGAAGTGAGACTCAAGATGTCTATTGAATATTTTGTACGAATTACATTTACGGATCTCCGCAGGTATAGAGTTCCAAGTTTTGGTTCCAACGAAGAGCATACTGTGTTGCGACCGGGCCTTTGAATAATAAGGTAGCATGAATTTACTTCTATTTCGGGTTAAATGGTCGTGATGACCAGTTTGCGCAGGCAATAATTGTCTTAGGCTATTGTCACCATCATTTCTTAATGTTTTGTAAATGAAATTACAGATGGAGATTTTGTAGAGATCCGAAAGTTAAAGTATTTGTAAATTTTTGAAAGAATCATTTGTGTGAGCATTATATTCTAGGTTTTTTACCGCTCTGACAGCTCTTTTCTGCAGAGTAAAAATTTGTTGGTTTTATTTTTATCAGTTCCGTGCCATGCTTCCATTCCGTATTGCAATTATGGAGAAATGAGCGTCCGGTAGAGCATTTGTAAAGCTGTTTCAGGCAGAAAATTTTTAACTTTATTTAGGATTCCGTTGGATTTTGATAATTTAAAACTAATATGAGTGATGTGCCCTTTGAAGGTCAGATGTTTATCTATTATGATGCCCAGAAACTTACATGAGTTGGTTTCTTTGATTTCACCTTCGCCAATATTAATGCATGGGAGAGATACATCTTTCTTGTTTGAGAATGTGATATAATTTGTTTTATCAATATTAAGGCTTATTTTATTAGCTTTGAGCCACGATGAAACCTTATGAAGTTCATTATTTATACTCTCCACAATCATAGAAGGATTTTGGTTCGGAAGGACCGCAGAAAGCGTATTGTCATCGGCTAAAAGTATGAATTCGAAGAATGATGTAGATTTTACAATATCATTGATAAAAATCAGAAACAGGAGAGGCCCAAGAACAGATCCTTGTGGACCTCCATGGCTAATTGTCTGTGGGTCTGATAGTCTACTATTGAAATAGCATCTACCATTGAAATGTGGAATTAGAGGACCGCAGATTTTTACACAGTTACAGTATTTGCACACTATTACATTAAAAAAGCAAAGCACATTTTGCATGACAAGGTAATCAATGATTGCCCCACTCGGTAGGGAGCAAATGCAAAGTGACCTGGTTACAGTTTTGATTCCGTTTCGCCCCATCAAGTTTATCTTTATGTTTGTTTTTTAACATTCATTGATAAACATAATCAAACGTAGAATAACTTGTAGAACCAACTTGCCATTAGAATATATTTCTGCATTTTTCTTTCAATCTCTTGGATGAAAATTGACACGGGTTGTTGTGACACCCACATATGTTTATACGTAGAGTAAATGTGCCAAGTCATTTTGCATCTCTGTCGTCTGCAGCACTTCGATGTGAATTACCCACTCACCTGAAATTTTGCTTTTCCTGAAAATTTTGTTGTAAAATTAGAAATTTATTCTTTTTTACGTTCACTTAGTCATTCTAATATTGATATTCATTATTTCTGTCGACTAAAATGAGCAACACAACCGTCAGCTCAATGCAGTGGAATAAAGGTTGTTTTTTTGCCCTGATTATTACTCATTACTATTTTAACCTTATTTTCAATTTTCTGTATTACATATTTAACATCCGTATGATAAACAAACTTTGAAATCCATTTTTGTGTGTACTTCAGTATACAGGTTTATAGATGTGAGGGTTGTGTTATGTTTTTAATAAATTAATTTTTGGCTAACGTTGTCTCACTATTTCGAAATCTTTCACGAAGATGTTTCAATCGATTTTGGCTGAGCTGGGGGGAAGGAGGGAATTTAGCATTTTAGCATTTTTTTAAATTTTCTTAATTTTTCTGCGCGTTCAGTGCACCATAGCACTAAACTTTCAAATCAGAAATAACTCTAAATTTCATTAATTAAAATTATCACTCTGGACCATTGTTTAATCTACCATTACGTGCCAAATTTTGTAAATATTCGCCACTCAGAAGTGATATCCGGCCACAATAGTATTCCATTTAACCCATGTACCCATGTCCGTATAATGCCGAAGAAAATACCGATAGGATGTGAAACCCGAGATGGTTTTTGTTTATTTTGATGTTGTTCTTCCATGACCGTAACCTGAGCTTTCTTAAGAATTTCTATTATGCAAACAAAAACCAGTTCATTTTTACGCTTTATGAAGTCTTTTTTCTTTGTCGTTATTTTTTCCAAATAATTTCTCAAGATTACAGTGAGCGCGACTGTCATTTTCGATGTAGTAGGAGATAAGTTGTTTTTTAACTTTTTATCTTTTAATATTTTTCCCTTATGTTCACTTTCAATCCCTATATATATTAATATGTGTGCGTGCGTGTGTGTGCATACATATGTACGCACGCACATGCATGGATATATCGGTGCATACGTGTGTAGGTATATGTATGTCTACATAAATATATAAACACGTTTCTATCTCTATTTTTTACTTGAATATAATTCGGTTAATTAATTTCATTGCTCTTGCGAAATTATTGAAAAATAGATAAGTCACTACCCTAAAGGGCGTTTCTGTAAATATCAAAAACAAAAAATACAATTAGACAAATGAAACAAAGCGCAATTTGAGCATATGAATCGTGGAAAAATTAGCATTCTGTCCGTATATTGAACAAGCAATAAATTTTTATTTTTAGTATATGTTTGTTTACGCGTATCTGCAAAAAGTTTGTAAATGTTTGCTACTCATAAGTGATATCTGGCTTACACTGTATCTCCATTTTATCCCATGCATCCATGTACGCATTATGTTGCAGAGAATACCGAGAGAATATGAAATATGTTTTTTTGGTTGTTGTTCCTCGACGGTAACTTGAGTTTTCTCAAAATTTTTGTCATAAAATTAAAAACCATTTTATTTTTACATTTTTTGCAGTATTTTTCCTCTTACTTATTTTATCTTAAGGTTTTCTCTAACAATTACATTGAGCTTGACTGTCATTTTAGTTGTAGCATGAGCAACATTGTTGTTATGTTTATTATTATTTTTCCAACATTCATTTTCAATACGTATATACAACAACAAACAAACAAAATATATATATGAATGTGTACAGGTTGGTGCGCGTGTGTGCACACTCATACATGTATGTCTGTGAGTGTGCGCACATATACATGCTCATATATATGCACACACATATTCATATATTTCATACATATACGTATTGAAGATCAATATGAGAAAAATAAAAATACAAATACTAATCAACATAAAAAACAATCTTGCCCTTGCTACATCTAAAATGACAGTCAAGCTTTGTGTAATCGTAAGAAATAACCTGAGGAAAAATAAGGAATAGGATAAAATACTTCAAAAAACGTATAAATCAAATGGTTTTTAAATTCGGAGAAAAAATTTAAAAACTCAAGTTACCGTCAAGGAACAACAACAAAAAAACATATTTCATATCCTCTCGGTATTCTCTGTAACATCATGCGGACATGGGTACATGGGTTAAAATGGAGATACAGTGTAAGCCGGATATCACTCATGATTAGCAGATATCTACAAAATTCTGGTAGAAATTTGTAGACAAACAAACATATACTCAACATTAAAATTCATACCTTGTTCAACACACGGACAGAAAGAAAATTTTACCACGATTCGTATGCTTAAATTGCACACTTTATTTCACTAATTGTATTTATCATTTTTCCGATTCATAAAAACGCCCCCTGGGGAAGTGATAGATCAGTTTTCTAATTGTTTCGCTAGTGCAATAATATTAATTAACCAGATGGTTTTCACGTAAAGAAATTAAATGGAAACATATATTTCTATTTATGTAGATATACATATACCTTGCCATCATGTCCAGTCGCTTTAGTACACACACTTATTAATATACATATACTTATTGAGAAAATGAATATAAGAAAAAAACATAAATGTAAAATAAAAATACAAAAAACAGCCTTACCATCTACTACATCGAAAATGGCAGTCGAGCTCACTGTAATCGTAAGAACTTATTCGGAAAGAATGACAAGAAGGAAAGAAGACTTCGAAAAACGTAAAAATGAACTGCTTTTTAAATTCCTCATAGATATTTTTAAGAAAATTCAGGTTACAGTCAAGGAACAACACAACAGCAAAGAAAACATCTCGGGGTTCACATCTCATCGGTATTCAGCATTATACGGACATGTGTACATGTGATAAAATGGAGTAACATTGTGGCCGGATATCACATCTGAGCGGCGAATATTTACAAAATTTGGCACGTGTAGGTAGATTAAACAATGGTCCACAGTGATAATTTTAATTACGAAAATTTAGAGCTTTTTGATTTGATTTGAAAGTTTAGTGCTAATGAGCGCTGAAGCACACTGATAAATAAAAAAATAGATAAAATGCTTAACTACCCCCTCCCCCCAGCTCAACTAAAATCGATTGAAACATCTTCGAGAATGATTTTGAAGTAGTGAAACAACGTTAGCCAATATTTAATTTATTAAAGACATAGCACAACCCTCACATCTATAAACCTGTATATTGGTGTATACACAAAATATATTTCAGAGTCTGTTTGTCATATGGATGTTAAATATAAATACAGAAAAAGATAAATAAAAAATAAAGCTGAGGAAATACTCCTAATAAAGGAAAAACGACCTTCATTCCGCTGCATTGAACTGAATGCTGTGGTACTCATTATAGTCGACAGAAGTAAGTAAGATCAATATTAAAATGGCTTAGCAAACGTAAAATGAAATAATTTCTAACTTTCTAACAGAAATTTCTGACATGACACGTTTTTAAGCTCACATTTCAATGTAAGTATGCACTAACAAACGTGTTTTCAAATTTGTCTATGCTTTTCTCTCAATCATTTGTTTCGTCTATTTCCATCGGTATCAAGAAACCCATGAGTATATATCAACGGAGGATCTTCATTTTAAGACATTTTAAAAACCAATGAGGGTTTTTGTATAATCTTCATTTGAAATAAACTGTTTGTACTTTTTCTAACATTATTCTCATATGTCACCGTAGTGGGAGACTCAAAAGCGTTTCGCCCAAATTCATCGTTATATTTCTTTTATTACATTCGTTTACACACATTATCAAACATAGAATAACTTGCCATGAGAATAAATTTTTATTTTTTTCTCTCAATCTCTTGGATAAACATTGACAAGGGCTGTCATGGCACCCATATATGTTTATCAGGTAAGAGTCTTTTTATTGAGACACTTTAAAAACAATGAATGTACAACATCTCAAAGCTGGGCGTTATCGCGATAAATTATCGCGATAGTTTATCGCGATAACGATTTCGGGTTACCGGTTATCCGATAATTTTTTTTCCCGAGATATCGATTAATCGGTATCGCCGATACTTTTGGTTCCAAACCATCGATTATCGATAATTTCAGTTTTCCCGCTGGGATTCGAGATGACGGAGAAGTCGAGAGGGTTAAGGAATCTAATTGTGAGACAGAAGAGTCTTTGCATAGCTACGTTAGATCAGTAGTGTCATTTTTGCCCGCAACTCAGTCTAAGCTATCCCAAATTGCTGAAGATCAGGCTAATGACCCATGTTTGAAATTAGTTTTTGAATTCATTCGAGCATCGTGGCCTAAAGGAGCTAACTACGATAATATTGAAGAATATTTTGCTGCCCGAAATGATCTAACTATAGTTAACGGTCTCCTAGTTTTTAAAAGTAGAATAGTGATACCGAAAAGTCTTCAGACTGAAATGTTAAGAAAGAGACATGCGGACGGGCATTTCAGTTTGCGCAAATGTAGAGAAAGAGCACAGACGTCGGTTTGGTGGCCAGGGATCTCGAGAGATTTATCTAATTATATTACTCATTGCCAATTCGGTCAAATTCATAGGCGTAAAAATAAGATGGAACCAATGAAAATTTCGAAATTGCCAGAAAGACCATGGATGAAACTAGGAGCTGATCTTTTTGAATATGCTAATCAAACTTATCTCATAGTTATAGATTATTTTAGTAGGTGGATCAACTTAAAACTTTTACCTAGATTGGACAGTATAGAGCGTTATTGATGAACTGACATTTTTAGTTTGTTTGGCATACCTGAAATTTTAAGAACGGATGGTGGGCCCCAGTTCACTAGTTACCTATTCTATAATTTCACTCGTAACCATGATATAAAGCATGAACTATCTGACCCCTATCGTCCGCAGGGTAACGGGTGCGCGGAGAGGGCAGTAAGGGTTGCCAAACGCCTACTAGCATCAGAGGACCCCCCTACCGCACTGCTGGCGTACCGCAACACCCCCACGGAGGTCACCGGATTCTCACCCGCGCAGTTACTCATGGGCAGATCGCTTCGTACGAATTTGCCTGTGCTGCCGGATACGCTCGTCCCGTCTACTCCTAATGCAGCCATCGTTAAGAGAAACGATAGAGAGTCGAAGAGCAGAACTGCAAGAGGTTTCGACAGGAGGCATGGTGCGAAAGAGTTGCCTCAACTGCCTGTGGACGGGCGAGTGAGAGTGAGGCTGCCGGGTGAAGGGCGCTGGAGTGCTACGACGGCCGCGGCAGCAGCTCGATTGAGACCTAATTCGTACGTCATCAGGAACAGGAGATTCCTGCAACACGTTTCTGAGCCAGGCTTCTCAAACGCCGGGATGAGCCGGCACTCCGTGGGGACTGAGGGGGCCGCGCGCTGGCGGGAGGGGTCCGAAGAGCGGCTGGGCGACCTGGCTCCCTCTCCTGCAGCACGTGGTGCTGAAGTTCAACATAGTAGATATGGCAGAGTTATTAAACCTGTTGATAGATTTCAGGCAGGATGATTATTTGTCTCGTGTACCTTTGTGTTGTGAATTAATAAAGTATTTGTGAACCTGAGTTAATAGGGGGAGGGCTAATGCACTTTCTAAAAATCTTTTAGAAAGGGGGAGATGTACCGAGGTCTCTCAAAGGCGTGTCTCAGCCACATTGTGGATAATCTTTTAGTGCGGCTATGTGCCCTCTACTTGAGCGATGTTGGTGTGGCTGTGCGCCCGTTGTTGACGGTCTGACGCTTGTGAAGTACATGCTCCTGTGTGCGCACTCGTTTGTCCTAACCTCCTAGCGATACAGACAGGATAAACATTTATTATTTTTTCTAGAAGTTTTCATAGACTTCTTATTTTTTCTAAGATTTTTCTGTTTTCTAAGATAAAGATTAAAAAAAACATTTCGATGTGTTTTTTCATTTAAAATACCAATATCGTAATCGCTAGTATCGGAATTATGGATTTATCGATTTATCGGTTATCGATTATCGTCGATAAATTTTTCGCCAATTATCGATTATAATTATCGGTTATCGCCGATAAGGTTTTCGTTATCGATTTATCGGTTATCGCGATAACGTTTTTCGTTATCGTGCCCACCACTGCAACATCTTATGTATCAACGTCATTGTACATAAACTGTTTCCACCTAATTAATGTTGTATTATGTCATTGCTAGCCTCGAATGGCAATTTCTCGTTTGTGATGCTCGTGAGTATATTGTGACCGCCTTATTTAGGTGGTCATGCTTTTATATGTGTATATTAATTTTTTTCGCGCTTTCTTAAAATGGCATTTTTGAACATCTTCCGAAACAAACAACTCTAATATTATTTCCTGGCGCCAAGAATTGCGAAGTTTCATATCATGTATGTGTAAATTGTAAAAAGTGCTCTAAACCCACAATGAAAATGCATCGTCTATGAAATTGTGTTGTCTCTTATAATTATCATTACATGAATCATCAAACGTAGATTAACTAGGGAGCACGTTATAATTATTACATGTATTATCAAATGTAGATTAAGCAAGATTGGGAGAACATTGCCATCAATCATTTATTTTCGACTAGTGACATGAGTATTACAATACTCATGTGTGTGTATCACCTAAGTGTATTAACTTAAAGATATTTTAAAAACCAATGATAGGAATTTTGTACTTTCTCTATTGGAAATAAAATGTTTTTCTTTTCTTTCTTTTTCTGGTCAGTTGCATGAATTGCTCCTACTCAATTGCAAAATATTTTGGTTAGATTATTTTATAATCCTTTTCATGTTTCTGATTCTAGTGAACGCATTTGCACCACCATTATGTAAGAAATATCATAAATTTGTTGTGTGGTGAAATATTTGCGAACTAGTAGATACGTAAAAATGAAAAGATAGTTCCGGATATTGATCTCTTTATCTTAGATGCAGAGTTATTCGAATCCGCCCATTTTACTCACAACATTAATGTTGAAATCGCCAGCTTCTCGTATTTCAGTGTAGGTATGCACTAACAGCGTTTTTCAATATGTCACTGGCGTCACATTCTGCTTAGTTTTATAGCGCGTACAATGTATAATTGTACATACATACATTCTCTCAATCATTCGTTTCGATTATTGATATTACGATACCAATGTGTGTTAATCAACTAAGGATTTTTTTTGTTGCGACAATTTAAAAACAAATGCTTTGTATCATCCTCCTAGGAAATAAACTTTTTTCCTTTCGTACGACTCAACTTATGGATAAAATACATCTCTCAGTTGCTTGATTTTTAACAGTTTTAAAAACACATTGCAAAATTCAGTAGTGATTATTTAATGATGCTTCAACTTACAACGTGTTGTTTATGGTGATTTGATATTATTGGCTCTAATTTTTCTTTTCACTAAGTCAAGCTACTTTTGAAATAGCTTCCACGTGACGACCTCACTGTAGTTAACATCGAGATTGATCGTTCCTGTACGCGCATATGTAACGTTTCGCCTCATACTTTCTGATTGTTTCGTTTTATCTGCCCCTATTCTTGAACGTTTTTTCAAGATCAACTTGAGTTCTCTTACCTAAAGATGTCTTTCCTTCATTTAGCCAATGGAGATTCTTTTTCCCTTGAACTATTCCCTAGAGTAGTCCCATACGAAAAGAGTTTTTTGAAAGAACTTTCCTATTCTAGAGAAACTTCTCTTTCTAGCTCACCAGAGACCTTTTTCCGCTGTTTTTTCGTACTCAATATATGAGACATGCTAATGGCCCCGTCCGATAGCTCAAGTTGGTAACACAAACATTACATTGGCCCTTGGTGACTTGCTGTGAGAGCCAGTACCCAAGAAAACCTTCCACATTGGCGTCGCTGCGCAAAAACCTCTCCCTCTGCAGCCCTATCTTCAAGTCTGAGCCACAATTCCAACAAGCATCATTTATCGTGCTTAAACGACATAGGCCTTTCACTTTCCTCCATTTAGAGCGGAGCAAGAGCTACTTTACTACACATAGCAAGAGCCAGACTCACTGAGCGCACACCTTCCGTACCCAAATCACTGTACGTCTCTCGCTGAACCATTTCTGCTTCCTCTTCTCAGTCGGCTTCAAGTTCAGCATCTCTGCAGCCCAACTCGCACAACGCTCGCATCTCAAGATCTCAGGTCTCCAACTGTCTTCAAGTTCCCTCGCTGCGTCATCAACGTAGGCTCACGCCACCGACAACGTCAAAACGCACGCACTGCTGTTTCCAAACGCTGGAAATGGAGGTCTTTCTCGCTGGCCTTTGTGATTCAAAAATGCGAGAACAAAAAATCGCTGATTTTATAGAAGAAGCATTATTTCCGGTTTGAGACCAAATCAACTATAGTACTAAACCATTCCTCCTTTATATCATTTTCATGTCGGATATACACTCACGGTTACTTGGTCGAATCTCGATACGGTACTTTTCACTCACATTGACAGTGAGGATTCAAGACCAGTGAACAGGCTTAAGTCGAGGTTAATATGAAAGTGTAGTTTCTCTGCTTTGTACGGTGTTCGAAGTTGAGGAATGGCATTGAGAAGCACCGAAACAAAGTAAAACATGGTGGAGCTTTGGATTAAAATAATGCCGGACATCCTGCGTGTTCCCACGCGAGATGCCCAACGCATAGAAATGGTGAGTTAAGAAGCACGAGGAAGAGAAGACAAAGAAAAAATAGCGAAAAAGACACGAAAACTGTGAGAAGAAATGTGACCATGAAAAACTGAAGTCCTGAAAGCCTATCTACAACTGAGGTAGCATGAAGAAAAGTTTGATAACGAAATATTCGACGCCATCATTGAAACCTCACTATTAGAAGAATACTTGAATGTAGAATAAATTATCGTAGCCCATACAACCTTTTTATACTAACTGGAAAGTATTTTAAAATTTCCTAAGTTTAAAATTGGATCCTTCCCATGTTTCCTTCAGAGACTCTAACAACAGCGTGCGTTTCATTAACAATTACATTCAAGATAACTTTCAGTAGCATTTTAGCGAGACTTGCAACATGCAACGAGAAGAACTAACCTTTCTGAAAATGCCGAAGGCCGTCGATCATGGATGAGTTGAAAATGACCAGTTTCACATAAGAGAGCCGAACTTCATCCGAATTTCATGTTGGGTGTATGGTGAGATATTGAAGAAATAATCTGTTATTAGATGCTCGGCAAAAATATGGCAATTCCTGATTCGTTATATCCTCTGAAGGCAGCTTTGAATCGGATGCGAATTTTCTTCGTCAACAGAAGGGATATCACTGTTCAACACGATAGTGCTCGTTTTTGCTCAGTGTGACTGATCAAAAACATTTGGTAAATCTTTTTCGTGAAACCTATATTCTTTCGCCAAATTCGCTTGATATAGCACCACCTGATAATGTTCGTATCGAGAACTACAAACTATTTAGATGGTCATAGGTCAACAACAAGAAGAGTGTGACAATGGGTTTGATTCATTTTTTGCTCCTAAACACAAAGCATTTTCCTAACTAGGCCCTTGTAAGCTTGTTAGTGGATGGAATAAAGCGCTTGAAAGCAACAAAGACTCGCGTTAACATTTGATGGGAAAGCTCAATAAACTACTATTCTTCTCCTCTCCTCATTAACTACACTTCACAATTATCTTCATATTCAATGAAATAAGATAAAATGCACTCACAAACATCTGAATAAATTTAGTTCCTGTTCCTAAAACCATGTAATTGTGATTTAACTCGCGTCATTGTGATGCACTTCAAACTAAACTTTATTGATTGAAAAAATAATACCTAAAATGAGATTCTAATGAAATAATTCATAAATTTGTTAAAATTGAAATATTGGACATATTATTACGAGTTCAACTCAATATCAAACAAAGTACGCGAATTAAAGGAAAATAAAAATATCAAGAAAGAACTGCTGTGCCAAAGAGCAGAAATTAATTATTTTTGCTGAAGCGTACATTTAAATTTGTACAACAGACATGTGAAAAGATGCGACAATCGTATTTCAAAACATCAATTTCTACCAAAAAGCCATGGTTTTCAATACTGTTCAACTAATTTGAATTTATTAGGCATAGGGATGGGGATAACATGAAGATACGTCTTATAAAAGGGAATATTAGAATCTTTAAGATCGCCGCACAAGCTCTTCATGTAGCTTTGTTCCCAGTTGGGATTTACTTTTTCGGTGGTGACGAAAACGCGGCCGTGTTCCAGGGCGAACAGGGAGAAGTCGCGTCCGATGCCCACCTGCGGGCAGAGCTGGTCAGTGTTGCACGGCACCAGTCGTACTTTGGTACATTTTGTAAGGATTAAGCTCGAAATGCCGTTCCTCTCTGGACTAGAATGTGTGTCAAAAGTAAGACAGGCAGGAAGAAAAGGTTGAACCACTACTAAGATAGATATCAACCTCGAAAAGCTCTGGCAAAAACAGAGAAACAGAGTAACCACGGGTATAAAAAAAACACAAATAGAAAATACACCGTCGTTTGAATGGCCAAATGAATTTATTAAAACATGGACACAGAAAAGTGATCAAACTCACGTGAGTGTACAAATTAGAATTTCTAGAAGAAGAAAGTTCATAGGAGGGAATACTAAGCAGAGTACTTGAATTTTTTTCTACTTTCGTGGATCATCTGGTATTAACCTTTATTAAAAGTTTCAATTTTACAATTACTTCAAATATTTGATGAGAAAACTATTTTCTCCATTGAAGGTACGAGTATTTAAATCAACAATAAACTATCAATAAATTTGGTATGAACTTTCGAACTATCGTGGTACAGCTGTGCAACATTGTAGGAGGTCACACTAACTTTCAGCCTCTAACTATAAGAACGAGTTCTTCCCAGCAATTTTTTGAAATTTTCAAAAACAATTTTCCCTCCAATATTCTTCCAAGACTTATACAAACACACAGCAACATTTAGCAACGATATAAATCAGGTAAAACTAAAGTTGGAAAAACCTCAAAGTAGAAATTTAACATCTAAAATTTATTGAAACATGCAAGAATTTCTATGTACAAACCATACTGAATGAGATGTGAAAAAAGTTGCTATCAACCTCGGCAATTTCTTCAGTCAGGTTTCAGGTTGAAATTTAGAAAGAATGAATAATTTTACTACATAAATTCTACTATTAAAGCAAGATTTAAAGCTCTGTTAAAAGCTACAAAACATCTAACTAGAACTAAACACGTTGATGATGTATAGGTTCATATATGCCCAACAAGGTAAAATTCTCATGTGCATACCGGCATGCACACCCGCACTTCAATTATTTCACTACCTATTTAATTGATATTAGTGTAAGAGGTAAAGTTACAATGTGCTATTAAATTTTTCAAAATTCTTGGAACAGACAGAAACGTATTTGAGCAGTAAAGTTGATTTATTACCTCTGCTACTTAAAACCTAACTTAACCAACCATAGCAACTGTGCAAACAAAGTCAACAATTAAGTTTATCAGGAAGTACATTTCAGATACACCAATGAAATTGCATGGGATAAATATTCACCAAATTGCCTCAATAACATAGATTGCTGAAATGAAACCTTGTAGAGAGCAGCTCTGAAACTTCTAAAAATAAACATAAAACAGTTACAGTAAAGAAGGAGAGAAATATCTTCACAGCTCTTCATGCTTAGGACAAAAAATGTGATAAGAGCACTATGTTCACATGAAATAATTTTTTTTGCTATTCATGACATTGCCTGCATCTATGCACTCAAAACTAATTCTGCCGATAGGCAAAAACTTCAGTGGGTTACACTAAAAAACTAATAACTTCAGTGGGTTCACACACATGACACTACACCAGCATAAGCTTACGTTGAGTCCAGGGAAGAATACCAGTCCTCTCTGGTAAGCCACAGTTGTCCCTATGGTGACAAAAGTGCTGTCCGGTGTTTTAATGCCTCGGTAACGGTACTTCTTCTTGTGAGGCCTTAGACGGCCAGATTTGGTGCTCTTGTCGCGAGCACTCAGCATCCCACCAAGACCTGACAGAGGGCAAATACAGTGTGAACTGCATGCATAACAGAGCAAGGCATAATACAGTATTGCTATAATGAATAACTCAAGTTAAATTTTAGATACTCAAAAGAGAAGCAATGATTAATTAAGTCTATCTAAAAAAAGGCTTTTATATTAAAGATTTGGTAAAAAGTCTAAGTCTTTCTAGAAAAAATTCAAAATTCTCAATAGGCAAGAACATGTGGTTGGAATATTTCTTTGAGTTCAAACTACTGTCATTCATCATTAAATTTAATTGTTGAACAGTGGTGTATAAATGCTCTCGTGTTGTATTTGTGTAAGCAATCATGTTTTCAGCTTCCTATCACTTCAGGGGAAGTTCTGGAGGGGCCTGTAATTTATTTTAATTGAATCCTGATAAACACAAACATTTGAAGTTCAACTCAATGCGCTGAAAAGATATTTTTAATTTTAATACTAATGGCACCATGCATATTATTTTTAGTCTTACCTTAACTTATTTTGTTCAAAGTATGAAAAGTTTTTATCAGTTGCATTAATGATGAATTTTTGTTGGGCGGTTTGAGCCGCTGCAATAACCGTAGCCCATCACAAAGCAACCAAACAAGACCAACAGCATTGCAATTAAGTATGCAGGGACTAGAGAATACAATTTGAACACTGGGAAGGTACCCAGTCTTTCAATAAATATTATTGTTAAGCAAATAGAATAAAATCACTATTGTAAATACAAATAGTTTCATACTGGTTACTAACTCATGAACCATAGACGTCTTACACTAACTAAGATTAAACAATAGATGAATCAACTAAAAAGCTTTATTCTTAGCTGAACATTGCAAATCTTGTTTAAAAGAGGTAAGGCAAAAGTTCTGTCATTGACAACAGTTCTAACCTATAGATTTGATTAGACTATAAGTTAATAAAGGGGCTGCTATAGTGTGAGGTCTACCACACTACAGCATGAGATCTACCTGTAGCTAGTACTAAAGCATGAGGTTAGGCTAGGTTCCTAATGGATATTACTTATTTTCACATATTTAATTTAGCAATAAACAATCTTTACATCCCAAACTGCACCTGGGTAGGCAACAAATAGCGGTAGACCTCACCCTACAGTAGCACTGTTAATTCAAGCCTCCCTAACCACATGATATGAGTACCCAAAAGAAGAAAAATAAAATTATGGTCGTGTATGAAATTGAAAACAGAAAATCTATGCACAAATGTTTCTACACCAGATTCCTTGCACACAGAAACAGTAAAACTAGAAGAACTTTATGAAACATGATAAAAGTTGAAAAAAAAAGTGACAGGAGTTGAAACAAATTAGTCTATATTTAAATGAGAACAAAAACTATATAACTTTCACAATTTGAAGAAAATTTTGAACTCCAGCTTGGGACCTCACACCTTACTTCTAGGAAAGCAGATTCTAAAAGGTACTATAGTTGCATTTCCCTGAGAGGGCTTTTATGCAGATCATTCAGTGAAACACTAAAGCTAGAAGCTCTTCCTGGCACAAACCAAGAGTAGCACTAAACTCTCGTGTTTAGCTTCAAGTTGGTTGGTTTGTCCTGACTGAATAAAGCCACTAATTGTTACACTTTTTGCACCTCCTACAACTCCCATACAAACCAAAATGATAAATGAAAAAATATCACGTTATAACAAAGTTTGGAGGTGGCAAGAAATCCAGTACCTTATACAACAATTTCCTAAAGAAATGCATACCATGGGGCCTGGGCAAACCATTTCTAATTCATAACTCTAGATTAAAGCCAGTAATTTTTTAATCAAACTCACCTAATATCTGTGGTCTGGGTGGAAAATTACATGACAAGGAAGGTAAAAAATTTTTCAGTACTTGTAACATGATTGCAATTATCTGAAAGACAAAGGGACAAACATTTGAGAGGCAATCACTATGAAAATAAACAGCACTGAAATAAAACAAGAATACCATTAACCCAAAAGTATAAGCAAAATATTATACACATGGTTACTGACCAAGACTTCAGTAATTTCCTGCAAGGCTAAAACTCTAACACCAACCAGGCACACTAGAAATGCATTAAACTACTACTAAGCTACTAAAGTAGCAAATGAAACTAAGGGAGTTTCTTCAATATTTCAACACCAAGCATAATAGACTGAAGTACAGCAATGAAATATCCTGACAACCCTCACGAAGATCTTCTTGGCTAACCTTGATGGATCTGGCAGTGGCCAAGCAGGCTATCTGCCAATGCAGAATCAGATGGTAGAACAACTTTCTTGCAAATAGGCCAACTATTATCTTTTTAGATGGTAAGTTGCTTTCTTCCAAAAGTGAGATGATGCATGACAAGAGCACATGATGAAATCATGTGTTAGGATTTGACAAACATTCCTCAAGTCCCATAGTGTAGTGGAGATGGTTAGATTAAATAAGTTACTTTGCACTGCCCTAGCCACACAAAATTTATTCCCAGAAGAGGGAAGCACCATTTAGTACGGACTTGAAAGGACAGGGAATCTATACAGAAGTGTGTCTAGACACCAGATTCCTTGCCCATAAAAACACCAAAACTAAAAAATTTGAAGAAAAAGTTTCCCAAAAAGTGAAGTATAGTTCTAATAAGGCTTTTTAAATGCTGAAAAAAGACAGCAGTCAATAAAAAAAGATATTTTTTACCAAAACAAAAAAATACCATAGCTAAAGAAAGAGAAGACCTATCAAACCTTCAGACCAGGACATATGATCTTCCCTTTATGATGCTAAATGGAGAAGAAGAACAGCATAATTATAATTTAAAGTAATCAAGATTGATTTACATCTCATTTACATAATGAAAAGTTATCAAGCAATTACATGTTTAGATGCAGAAAAAATGGATACATTTACATTTTTTACTGAGACCAAATAGCTGAGCTGATAAGCTTTTATTCAGAAATTCAACTTACAGCTAAGGTTGGCACTGAAAACAGATGTGCACAGAAAAAATATGAACTGAGGGATCCCACAGGCAAAGCACTTTGAAGAAATGTTATACAAATGATAGAATTAAGTTATTATTTTGCTTCAATCTTCAGAAACACAAAAAAACTTACCATAACAATGAATAGAAAGCACATTTTTATTTGACATGCATCAAAATTTAAGCAGTATCAATTTTGGCTACAATACAAATGCTTAATTGTACAGTGGCCAAGTTGAGGCAATGATATACAATACAAAAATAGGAGTAGTACTTGATTACTAAACACTAAAAAACAGTATTATTATCCTAGACTTCTCAGAAATTTTGGTCAATATTGAGATTAGGCCTTTCACGGAAATTAACAATTCCGTTTCAAAGAATCACTAAAGGAACACATTTAAAAATGTTTTACATGAATGACATTCTGCTCGCTGATGCGTTATTTTTTATTTATTCAACTTAGAAGTTATAGGAACGGCGCTCATGAAATGGCTTTCCCACACAAAAGGAGAGGGTGTTCTAACAATGCCGCAACTGCGCGTAGCATAAAAGTTGTTTTTGCAATATATGGCGTAATTTATTATTTGCCAACCCCACGGAGCCTGAGCCCACTTCTAGGATGATTTAGTTAATAACAAAATGAAGGTTATCATCCAAAAATATTAGCGGGACTGGAATAGTGAAGACTTAAATCGATATGCACTCGTCAGTTTCAATATGGCGGTGACTGTATAACATTAGCAAAACAGTAGGAGTGAACACTAGAGATTTAATATCATATTTGGTAAATATGTAGCATTGGTCAGTTATCGATTTTCCACTTTTCAGTGCCTCAACATAGGTAATTAGATCGAAATAAACAAGTTTTCTTCTATTCATTTTCCGCCGTAAATGAGTATTTTACAATTAATAGCAGTAAATTAGTTACCGCAACTCAAGTGTTTGAAGCGGGAAATAATTCATCAACCGCCTCATGTGGCAACACTGCAATGGACGCTTACTTCCGACATGCTCAAGTGATTGAGCCCGTTCCAGCCATCTAAGACGAAAGTTAACATATCGCTAAAATTTGTTTTTTTGGGTGATCATTTCTATTGTGTTATTAACTAAAAGATCCTAGAAGTACGTTCAGGCTCTGCAAGCTCCGCGGGGTGAGCTAATAATAAATTACGAAGTATTCAAACGTACTCCAACACCTCAATCACACAGAAAATAAAACCTACCCTGCTAACTCTTAAAATACTCATTTGACACAAAAAGTGTATAGAAGAAAAGTATTTTATTTTGATGTTATTACCAGGATTCAAGCAACAAAAATTCAAAAAATCAATGAGTAGCTGTTTATTCGAGCGCATTCATCATCAAAGACAAGACTAAACCTACCGCTATAACTCGTAAAATACTCATTTAAAACGGAAAGTGCATAGAAGAAAACTTATTTTTTTTCGATCCAATTAACTATGTTTAGGCAATGAAAAGTAGAAAATGTATTACTGACCATTCCTACACATTTACCGAATATTTTGGGGTGAGAACCTTTATTTTCATTAGGAAGATCGTCCAACTTTTTCAACTTTTTTTGTCCGATTCGTTTGAAAATTGGCCAGTACATGTATTTTGCGAAAGTAAACCTTTTTTACTCGTGTCATTTTTTCGATTTAGGCCTTAGTTTTTTTTCAAAAAAAATTAGTTGTATGGTATATTTTATGGATATTTTAAAACGGGACTCGTCATCGAATTTTGATGCTAAAACAGAACCAAAGACAGTTTTAGAATCCTTGAAACATTTCTAACAAACTCTAACGAGCTTTTTTCAAATTCAAATTTTGTCTGTTCTTTTCAAATTATTTAAAATTTCTAAAAACAGTAATTTTTTGGGTTTAGAGCTATATGTTTTTTCAAAAAATTTGAATTTGAAAAAAAGCCCGTGAGAGTTGTGCTTTCTAATTTTTTTAAATCTTATTGTTGTCATACAATTTCCATGAGGCAGTTCTTTTCTTGTACTTATCATCATTTTCCTGTTGCTTTCATTCCTCTCGGTTGAAGGTCGTGACTGAAGGTCACAATTATTTTATTTTGTTAATAAAGATCAAATTAGACTGAGACTTTTCAATGTCTTCTTTTACAATTAATAATAATATTGGTAGCAAATTAATCAGGGCCTTACAAGGTAAATGATCAGTAGATAGAAACGCAATTTACTGGTAAAATAATGACGTCTTTCAATTAGTAATGAATGACACAATCAATCAGATAGTAAGATGACACACTATATATATATAGTATATTTAGGAATCTATAAATGACAATAATGCTATCAAATCTTGGTGATTACGTTAACTCCAATCCATCAGATATAATCATAATGACGCATTAAACAGGAATTCGCCTAATGACTTTATAATAAGCAGGTGAAGCCTTGTTACTTGATCAATTGATGAACATAGATTATTAATACATTGAGAAGTCTGACACGCACATCTTATATGAGGTGAAGCCTCGACGCTGGATTAATTAGAGAAACAAAGATCGTCTAGCAAGTTAACCTACACGTGGAGCTACAGGTTTACATAGATGTGGACATGGATTACATGTTAAGATACTTAGCTCAGTCCTGAGAAGCGCTTAGTTAGTCTATACACGACTTTAATCAGTAATCGGAACCCTCGCTCCTCTGGCAAGACTGCCAGAGAGAGCGAGATCACACACGTCTTCATCTAGTGACAGCGTCCTGCGTAATGCCACTTGTCCACACCCGCCAGGAGCAGCTTGCGTGCCTCTGTCATGGGTGAGAACGAACACGTTCTCCATAACGAAGCTTTATATTAATATATCATAGGAAATAGCAAGTGCTGTGAGATAATTAGCATGGATTAAGCTTCATAGTTGATAAACAAGTAATTTATGTAGAATGAATAAGATCCTAGGTCAACACAAAAAAGGAGTTGAAATATACGAAGAGAAATGGAAGTATTTGGCAGCAATCCCTGGTAGACGTGGCAGACGCAGAGTGGGGGTACGTAGGTGTGCGATGGTGGCATTCGTAAAGGGTATGCGAGCGTTCGCTGGTTGCTTTCAAATGATGCTTAGAAGTTGGTGATGCCTGGGCTCGAATCGTAGAGTTTGGTAATGCTGCGTTTATTGACGAGACTATATTATCCGAAAACGGATCTTTTGAGATGATGGTTGTTAGGCCAGACAACTCCTCTCTTTAGCGTTTATTTGAACACGGCATAGGGCAGTTATAGTAAAACTATAACAGAGTTTGTTAGAAATGTTTCAAGGATTCTAAAACTGTATTTTGTTTTGTTCTAGCATCAAAACTCAAGGACTAGTCCCATTTTGAATGTTGAAAGTTAGAAGTGTTGGGTATAAGCAAAAAACGAAATTTTTGGTTGAAGTGTAATATAATGAACAATTTATGTAATTGAATGCAGTTTCATTTTTATTTCGATAATTTCCATACATATCTTCATATTCACAGTGTGAATTATGATTTCCAAACCAAAAAAAATTTTTTTTTCAAAAAAATGAAAATATTTTTTTTAGTGTTTCTTATCAACTTTGACTAAGATATGTAGCCTTTGCAAAGAAACAATTTATTCTATCAAATTTTTTGATTTAGGCCTTAGTTTTTGGAAAAATTCGACATATTGATTTTCAAGTATTGATATTTCACTGGTATTGATATTTCAAAATGGAACTCATCATCCAGTTTTGATGCTAGAACAAAAACAAAGACAGTTTTAGAATCCTTGGAACATTTCTAACAAACTCACAAGGGTCTTTTTTTCCATTTACCATTTGTTCTCTTTTTATATGGGGGTTGAATTGGGCTCAAAATTAAAGATTTTGGTCCCACTACCCCCCCCCCTGGGGGCGGGCCTATTGTCCGTAGCGCCATAAAATTTTAGGACCAAATAGTCCACCACCTGAGGGTCCTTTTCCAACAAAAACATGAAGAATGACCACCTGAGCGGCAGGGGCCTGGGACGATCTCCTTAACTAAAACATCCTAGAAGTGAGTCCAGGCTCTACAGGGTTGGCAAATCATAAATTAAATGAATAATGAAGGCATCTACGGATGCTTTATTTCCAATCAAGCCTGATACATATCACCTTGTACTTGTTCATTGGATTTTCAAATGCCTTATAACTAATGCCAGGACGCCATGACGCTTTCCCCCGGTCGAGATCGGTACCCATTTCAGACACCTGGGTAGAGTGGGGTATTGTGCTTGGAATTTTTCTCCTATACCCAACAGAGAAAATCGCCACTGCCAGCGCCGAGATTCGATCCCGGGTCTCCCGCACGGCGGCAGAACCCTCTAGCCACATGGCTATGGTGGCTTCATTTAGTTTTAGAATCTTTGTACCCAAAGTATCCAAACGTACTCTAACTGCTCCCGCTCATGCGTGAACTTACTGGAACTGCTATGGAAAACAAAAATTTAAAAGTTGATTAACTCAAAAATAATGCATCAGCGAGCAGAATGTTATTAATGTAAAACGTTTTTAAAGGTGTTCCTTTAGTGATTCTTTAGAACGGAATTGTTAATTTCCGTGAAAGGCCTAAACTCAATATTGACCCAAATTATTACCATGAACCAAGCAAAAATATCTTACAACTTATATTTTCTCTCTTTCAAACTATTTTTATAACTCCATGAATGATCATGACATGAATCTTAGATTTAGAAGATGACCTGCATTTAAAATTTTTTACCTGTCATGCTTTTATCCTTTACTTGTATAGATCAATGTTCAAATTTTACTGTGTTTCTCAATTTTACAAGTAATCATCTGCTATAAAGAAAAAACAGTTAAAGAAATGTCACACAGATCACAATAAAAGTCTATCTTGTGGAAATTCTAGCCATTGCTCAAAGCCGAGATCCTCTGCGGGCTTAGTAAGGCATTATTAGTGGCCTTCCGCAGTAAGGGGTCTTAGGCTACTGTTAAATTAATCAACCTAAAAGGCAATAAGACAAGCAATCAACGAATAGCAGAGCAGTGGTGGGGGTTTCTCACATCTTCGGTTGCAAGCGTATTTCCAAACTTCTAAAGTACGCTTGCGCTTTTTCTTCCGAGTCCTAAGCCAATACAGCGGATTCGGATAAAAGCCAATGTGCGCGGTCTTTTCGGACTGCCACGTCAGACAGCTTCCAACCACGGCCTCGGGTGCACCTAAATCTTTTGCCTCGCTGGTCACCGGTCATCTTTCCTTGCTACCTTGGACCCTTGGGTTTATGGACAGCCGGCTACATTGAGAAGTGTTCACCTGAACAAGTATTTATGAAGGTGAGAACCCCCTTTTATTGCCATGCTCTGATTGTTTAAATGATTACTTAAAGTGTTACCGACCCCTTTTAGGTGTCAGGCATTTATGTGAATTCTGTGCCCCTTTACCATTGGGGACTTTGTTGCCGCCTTGTAGCCGGGAGGCATCACAATCTCAAGGTGGAGATGAAACTACATGGTAAGTCGAAGTTTAAAGATAACTGGACTGGTAAAAACCATTCATTAAATAGAATTCAGCATATAAGATTGCTCATTAAATAACGACACAAATTGAATGAAAGTATGACCGTGTCCAAAAATGCAGTTAACTTTAATTGGTTGGGCATACTAGTCAAAACCCATTTCAGATTGTGTGCAGTCTGAAAACATATACAAATTTCATTACCAAATACTGCAAAAACTATAGCAAATCATATGTAATGTTCATTTCCAACTTTAAGAGCTTAGAGTTGAGACCTCCTTAAGGGGGTCCTCCCTTTTCTCTCCGATGGTCATTTTTCATTTTATTGTTGGAAAAGAACCCTTAGGTGGTGGACTATTCGGTCCTATAATTTTATGGCTCTACGGACAATAGATCCCCCTCCAGGGGAGGCGTAAGGGGACCAAAATCTTAAATTTTCGAGCCCATTTTGACCCCATATAAAAAGAAAACAGAAGAAGAAATGGAAAATTTGCAAATGTACTTTTGTTAGATATGTTTCAAGGTTTCTAAAACTGTCTTTGTTTTTGTTCTAGCATACAAACTCAATGAGTTCTATTCTTTTGAAATATCAATACACTAAATACATTGGACTAAATACATACATTGGACTAAAATCCAATGTGTCAAATTTTTTCAAAAACTAAGACCTGAATAAAAAAAATGTATAGAGGAAATTGTGTTTATCAAAAGTTACACATAATAGTCAAATTTCATAAGAATCAAATTGAAAACAAAAAATTTCATAATTTTTATGAAACAAGTAAAAAATTTTTCAATTTTTTAATTTTTGGAAATTACAATTTAGTGTGAATATGATGTTATGCATGGATATTATTGAAATAAAAATGAAAACAGCATTCAATTACATAAATTTTCCATTATATCACACTAAAACAAAAAATTTAGTTTTTGGCCTATACTGTAAAGTCACTTATTCTCAAAATTCAAAAGAATAGAAGTCATTGAGTTTTCATGCTAGGAAAAAAAGAAGACAGTTTTGGAATCCTTGGAACATTTCTAACAAAGTTATATTCCCACTTTTTCCATTTTTACATTTTAATTTTTTTTATAACTGGTTCAAACCCCAAAATTTCATTTTTTTCTGATATATTGGTAAATTTTCGCAAACAAAAACCAATAAAAATAAAAATGCAAAATCCCTGAATATATCCTTGTTAGAAATGTTTCAAGGATTCCAAAACTGTCTTTGAATTTGTTCTAGCATAAAAACTCAATGACTTCTATTCTTTTGAAATAGATATAAAAATGACCCAAAAAACTGATATTTCAAATTTTGGGGAAAAACTAAGGCCTAAATCAAAAAATTTCATGAGTTCAAATATGTTTGTCTTGCAAAACTACATATACTGACCAAATTTCAGACCAATCGGATCAAAAAAAATTTTTTTCCGGAGGACCCCCTTAAGCAAGAAACTAACCTTCATCAATGGTTTTTGTAGCCACAGTTAACCTAACATTATTTTAGGCTTAACTAATGTACCCAACTGCTAAGAATTTACCATAGCTAATCCATCATACAAATTGCAAAAGCATCTTAACCATGAACCATTAAACATTCAAAACCTATTTATCAAGTTAAGTGCTAATATATAAGTTCATATACCACTCCACTGTTATTACTGGTAAATCTGAAAGATATGTCAGTTGTCAATTTTCCACTTTTTGGTGCCTGAACCTAATTGAAAAGTTACAAGTTTTCTTCTATGCACTTTCCGTTTCAAATGAGTATTTAACGAGGTATAGCGGTAGGTTTGGTTTCGTCTTTGATGACGATCGTGCTGGAAGACGATGCATTGCAGTGTTGCTGTCCGACATGCTCCTTGAAAAACTTGCCGCTCCAAACACTGGAGTTGCGGTAAGTCATTTACCGCTATAACTAATAAAATACTCATTTGAGACGGAAAGTGCATAGAAGAAAACTTGTTTATTTCGATCTAATTAACTACGTTAAGGCATCAAAATTTACAAAATCGATAACTGACATATCCTTCAGATTTACCTTATTACTCTTTTGTACTGGAAATTTTTTAAATACAAGACCCCAAAAAATCTTCAACACATTTCCTGCAAAGGGACCCGCCGGTCGTCACTTAGCCTAGGTGATTTTCATAGTGCTGCTGGCCCACCTGTAGTCACTAACTTATTTTTTTTATTAATACTAAATAAAAATTAAATGAAGCCCAAATCCAGTTAATGTTTGCTATTTTCAAAGTTGGTTACCACAATTGACTTTAAATTTGAATTGATTATTGAACTTTAGTTCAACCCATCACAGTTAACAAAGTAACGTGTTAATAACTTTTGATACAATGAATGGATTTTTAAATACAAATTAGCAGAAAATTTGCAGATTTATATCTTTAATTTGATTTAATTTTTGAAGCTGCAACTCTTCTTTTGGCATACTCGACTGCAAGCAATATTGTGTGTGCGTTTGCATGCTTCTCATAATCTCATTGCAGCACTGGAGAGCGTAGAATCAATCAATCTTTTTTTTTAAATGGCAATCATGGCATCCTTGAGTTGAGTCAGATCAGTCAGTTTGTTACAATGGGCTAAGACAACACTCCTTCCAATAGAAAAGTATGCAGAGCTTATGAAGCTAATTGATACTTTATCCAGTTTTTCATCTTGGCGGTAGTTTCAAAGTAGGGTGAATTTTAATGTTTCCTTTGATTCTTATTTTGACCGTTATTTCATGAATTCGTAGGTATCTACCAAATAAAAGACATAAATCTCAGGTTTGTACTGCCGTTTTGTTTATAAAAATCCGTTTATTATATCGAAAGTTTTTTTAAAACATTTCGAGTCCCATATTTAAGAAAACATTCTGAACACATGAATTTGTTTTTCTCTCAGTTAACAATGGAATAGATTCAAGTTAGGTTTCATATTTTGTGTTTCTCATTTAGCTTGGAGTATATTCGTGTTTTTTATATTCAAAGATTACTGGAGCATCAACAAGGTGTAAACTCTTCATGCGGTCTTGGAGTTGCACGCAGGTTTCTCCCTAGTTAGAGAACTTGAGAAGCTTGAACTTGAACTTGAAATTGAGGGCCGACAGTGACGAGGCCTTTGAAACGGCCTACAAATACCTCCTCAATACTCGCACAAAAAAAGTTCAGTGCCTTTGTACCAGACTTGTCCACTAAACTACTCAGGATCCACCAATCCTTGTCACAAACTGCCATAAGACGGCATCACTGGGATAACCAGTATGTTAAGACACCATTCCCAGGCATGGTGGGTTATTACAGCCCACTTTACATGACTGGCTTGTACCAGTCACTGTCTTTTACTCCAGGCACATACCAGAAAAACTTTCATAGCATCAATGATACTCAAATTACACTCCTGATCCAATCCAACAATATAGCTCATACCACAATCATCGGTCAATATTGAATATAATGTTGTCAACGAATTTCATAATTTCGTAGGTATAGATGGGTAATATAGTCATTTTTAAAACGTTTTACACGAATGACAATGTGCCCGGAAATGCTTAGTTTTTGAGTTATTTAAGTTTGAAGTTATACGAACGGCGATCCTGAATGGCCCTTTTAACGCAAAACAGTCATTGTTTTAGCAATGAAAATGGAAGCTAACCCCTATTACAAACGTAAAGAGGTTGGGTCGTGAGGGGTAGCAACAGTTCTTTCAGTGAAAATTATAAATAAAGCTTTCTAGTGACGTTTGTTTACATCGACTCAAAGATGGCTGCCGCCATCTTCAGCCGGTTGGCGCCATGGCGGCAGCCACCTTGGCATCGATGTAAACAAACGTCACTCAAAACCTTTATTTATAATTTTCACTAAAAGAACTGTGCCTACCCCTCACGACCCAACCTCTTTACGTTTGAAATAGGGGGTTAGCTTCCGTTATTAATTAAATTACGCTAGCCCCGCGTGCTTCCATGGCGCGCACAAGCCAGCTACAAAGTTGAATAATTCAAAAATAACGCATCGCCGGGCAGAATGTCATTCTTGTAAAACGTCTTATAATCGACTATATTACCCATCTATACCTACGAAATTATGAAATTCGTTGACAACATTATATTCAATAGATTAGATTATAAGTTAGTTTAAGCCTCCCTAACCGCTACAAAAAAAGAGCGTATCGGAAAGAGGAAGGAGGAAGGCACCATTTAGTATGGAGATGAGAGAATGGGGAATCTATGCAGAAAGGTCATAGAAACAGTAAGATGAGAAAGAAGTTCATGAAACAAGATCAAAGTTGAAGAAGAAAGTAGAAGGTGATGAAAAAACAGGACAGCAGTGAACCGAAAAAAAAAGTCCGTAACAAAACAAAAACCTATTCCATTTTAACAAAAAAGAAAGCCTACCTAACCTTCAGCTTGGGCCCTCACATTGTCCCCCTGGGAGTGCTAATTCCCATAGATACAATAATTGTATCCTCCTGAGGGGACATTATATTCAATATTGACCCAATCATCTTCATCACATCTGGCATACCACTCATTCTCTCCATACTGCTCAAATACCACATTCATAAAACTCTCTCTCTCTCTTGCTCATACTACATTCCAGCACAAAATGCTCAATTGTTTCCTCCACTCCACTATTACACTGCCGACATAATCTGTTATTATTCTCATTCCACCTCCATGTACCTACGTCTGTTCACACCCAATGACTTACATCTCACAGCAAACAAGAGTTGACTTCCAAAGCTACCATCATAGAACATCTCAATCTTAGGTGCTTCCTTTTTCTTATACCAGTTAAGTGTAGTCTTCCGCATCATGCTAAGCTTCTACTTATTCAATCCATACTCCTTTGTTTGCCTCTCAATCTCTTTTTTCCACCTTTTGCAGTCCCACTCAGGCCCTACACTTCCAACATTTATTAAACTCCAATCATCCATAGGTCTCCCAATTTTAATATGAATAATCTTTTGCATACTAAGTTTCCTTGCATGCCCCCAACATACTTTCTTCCAATAGCTTAGTCAGATTCCATTCAAAAATTCGCTTTACCCACCTACTATTCTGCATTCTATCAATTCTCTCCTTATAATTCAGCACTGCTTTCATCATTCTTTATGAAAATAGACTCCACCCTGGGTCACCTCTAATGGCTTCTGTAGCCGATCATTTTGGAGCGCCCAATGCTAAACGTCCTACCTTATTTTGTATTACATCCAGCTTTTCAAGATCACTTCCATTCCAGGCAAGAGCACTCTAGCCCCGGCTTCTTCTCTTCTTCTTTATCGATGATCCGGAGGGATCTTGAAAGTCGTTGGACTTCTTCAGCAGAAATCCGTGTAACCTGACAGCTTGTACTTCAGCAGCATAAGCAGGGTCAAGCAAATCCCCGATACTGTAGCACTTTTCTCTTCAGTCCTCAATATCGTTGGACCTCTCGAGCTGTCGTCTGCAGACGACAGCTTATTGTTTCAGGATCATTTCATTAGACACAGACATAACACAGTCAAATTAAAAATTTTATAGAAGCTTACATCTATTGGTAGCACCAAGGAAGTTCACCAAGGAGCGGAGAATTATAAATTGTACATGGGATTGATAATCACCAAATCCTAAGACATTTTTCAGATTCAATTGAAGATTAAATTTTACAAAGGGAAGACATAAGTGTAATCTGGCAGCCTCATATCGTGGACAGCTGAGCAAAAAGTGCTCAATGGTCTCTGAAACACCACACTCTGGGCAAAGAGGGCTTTGACACAGGTTAAATCTACTCAAATGAGAAAGAACACCAACATGACCAATTCTGAATCGGCTAATAATACACTGAAATTTTCGTGACATGGCACCACCCAATCTAAACTTTGGTCTGCTACACAATTCATACATAAATCTTCCCTTCCCAGATCCCCTCACTTGATTTCCCCAATACTCGCTCCAGTAGTCCAACATTTTATTTTTCAGTTTGCTAACTTGCTCCTCATAACTAAGATGAGTGAGTACTGACTTAGAATTTTGATGACCCATTTTTGCGCACCTGTCTGCTATCTCATTTCCCATTATGCCTGAATGAGCAGGGATCCATTGTAGCTGAATCTTGTTATTCAACTGTGCAACAATCTTTTGAATTCTTCTACTAAAAATCTCATATGTGGGGTTATTCAAGTTTAATATAATATCCAGGAAACTTTTAGAATCAACAAAAATGACCACATTATAATTTGACAAGTTATCAACGGTATAATTTACAGCCTGTAAAATTGCAAATAGTTCTGCTCCCACAATTGAGTGACCCGGATTTAGGAGCCAAGAAGTACATATTTTTAGATGTGGAACATAAATAGCAGCGGATGCTGATCCTGATTGTAGCTTGGATCCATCTGTGAAAATTCTATAAGAGTTACAAAAATTTAGATGTTACATATTCTTCAAATTTATGATTTACTTCAGCTGCGGTGAGAGATTTAAGATTAGGAAATTCAACACACACATTAGATGAGATCTCCATACATGGAAAAGTGAAATGTTCTATTTGGGATCCTGGAGAAGAAAAGTTAAACTGAATCTTGTTCATTATTTCTATACGTTTTACTGCAAGCTCACTTTTTGGTGGAAATCTAAATAGCTCAATTTTAGCTGGAAACTCATTGGGCTTAGCATCCAAGAAACTGCACCTCAGACACCACTTCAGAAATAGGAAATCAAGGTACAATCTCAGAGGCATAATGAACGCTTCAGCTTCCAATGAAGAAACTGGAGATGTTTTCCGTGCACCCAAAATAGATCGCAGAGCTGAGCTTTGAATCACATTAAATAATTTCATGCTACTTTCAGGTAGCTTTGTCAAGATTACATGTCCATACATGAGTTTACTTCTTATGAATGATATATATACCTGACGTAACAGTTTTTGAGAGGATCCCCACGAGATGCTGGACAATGCCCTGAGCACCAGCAGACGTTTTTGACACTCTATTTTAATATTTTGTATATGTGGTAAGAAAGTAAGTTTTGGGGAATCCAGTGTTATTCCAAGTACACGCTGTTTATCAGTTATGTTTACTGTTTTAGAATTTAATTGTAGATTTATTAATGGTACATACTTTTTACGTGTAAAGATTTAGTACTTTGTTTTATCCACATTTAGGGCCCTGTCAGACGAGCGGTTTTTGCCCGCTGGCTGTCAGGCCGCCTTTCCATGTCACACGGGCGGGTCGGCGGCTACTAAACCATGCGGTTTACTAGCGGCCGACCCGCCCGTGTGACATGGTAATTGTTTGGGGGCCCTCGACGGTTAACATCGGCATCTTTGGGATGCTTTATTTCCAATCAAGCCTGATACATATGATCTTAGCATTGGTTTTTCAAATGTCTTATAACTAAGCCTATATATAGGACACCATGACGGTTCCCCGGAATGCCGGTACCCATTTCCGACACCTGGGTTGAGTGGGGTATTGTGCTTGAGCTTTCCCTTATACCCAACGGGGAAAATCTCCGCGCCAGCGCTGGGAACGAACCCGCGACTTCCAGCATACAAGTCCGATCCCTTAACCGCTGTGCCACGGAGACGGGAAACAAATTCGATAGAAGCAACCTAGTGACACGGGTAGTTTGTACTATAACAATAAGAAATTTTTTTCCATTGTGTTGTTTGCCTCATGCGATGCTAATTATCGCTTTCCATTTGTAGATGTAGGTTCTTATGGAAAGTGCTCGGATTCAAGTATTTTCAAAAATAGTGAGTTGTATAAAAGGCTTCAGAATAATACTTTAAACGTGCTAAATAGTAAGCCAATATGTGGCAATGATGGAGCTATGCCTTACGTCTTTGTGGGAGACGAAGCTTTCGGGATTTCTGATCATATTCAACGCCCTTATGGAGGAAACAACTTGAGTCACAAGAAAATAATTTTCAATTACCGTCTCTCGCGCGCTCGACGCTATATAGAGTGTACATTCGGTATTCTCAGTAATAAATGGCGAATATTTCACAGGCCTATTGACGTGTGGTGCGATTTTGCAGAAATACTAGTCAATCTTGTTGCGTTCTCCACAATTTCGTCCATGTAAGGGACGAGCACAATTTCGAGGAAACTTTGGTAATAGTGGGATTTGAAGATACAAATGATGTAATCAATATTGGACCTGGTCGTGCCACAGTATTTCGTGACAAATTCCTTTTCCATAGCTTGGAGCTTGGAATCCATCAATAAAAAGTTCACACAGTTCTTCCCAAGCTTTCCTTTTTTTACATTTGTTTGAATGAGATTTTGAGCTCACATCCCAAATGGTAGGACCCAGCTCTATTTCGCATATAAACTTTTCAGTATCAAACAAAGTTGCTCACAACACAGCCACGTTTTCCCTCTCCTTGGGTTCAGCCAGCACTGGCGGCCGCGGAGGGTAAACCTCTCGTCTGACATAGCCAGGCGGGCTGGCCGCGGCGGTTTCAACGTGGGGGATGCGTCTCACCCGCCGCGGTCAGGCGGGTAGTCCACCCGTGTGACATCAGCCAGCGTTTTACATAGGAATCAATATAAACTCTTTCAACTGCGGTTTCGCGGCGGCTGACCCGCTTTGCATATGCGGCGGCCAACCCGCTCGTCTGACACGGCCTTTATGGCTAGTTTCCACTCACTCAACCAGTGTGTCAGGCAATTCAAGTAGCTCTGCATCATCCGTCAAATCTCAACTGGGGACCTCCCACTAGCAACTAATGTCACATCGTCTGCATATGAGATGCATTGGATGCCCTCCATCTGAGGCAAATCATGGAGCATCACATTAAACAGCAGGGGGCTCAGGACTGCACCTTGGGGCAAACCACAACCAAGAATCTTATCAGATGAGACAGCATCTGCCACCCTGACCCTAACACGTCTATTGCTCAAGTATGATCTTAACCGTAAGACAGTGCGTATGTCACATCCAATGTTTATTAGCTTGTGCAAAAGTCCAGCGTGCCATACAATATCATAAGCATTTTCCAAATCAATATAGACAATCAAACAATACATTTTCTTTGACCAAGCTTGTGAGATACAGTTTTTAATTAGAGCTAGGGCATCATACGTAGATCTTTTCCTGCGGAACCCTGTTTGATAGCAAGAGAAGACCTTGTTTTTTTCTAAAAAGTAATCAAGTCTATGTTTGAAAATTTGTTCCATGATTTTTGAGAGACATGAGAGCAAAGTGATAGGTCGATACCCATTGGGAACTGAATCGATCTCGTTTGCGTTTCTTTATCGGACATATAATTCCCAACTTCCATGCTTCTGGGAAGTAACCACTCAAGTAACTCTTGTTAAACAAACAGATAATATGTTCCAGGAATGACTGTGGTGCCTGACTGAGGAAAGCATAAGGAATTTCACCAAAACCGGGGCTAGTATTCTTAACATGTTTTAAGCTTCTCTGTAGTTCATGCAATGATATTTGAGAATTAAGGGTCAATGTGAAGTTTAATGCAATCACAGAAAATAAGAATTCCGATCTTAGGAAACACTAAAGGAACCCATTTAAGAACGTTTTACATGAATGACATTCTGCTCGCTGATGCGTTATTTTCGAATAATTGAACTTTGAAGTTGGCCTTTGCGCCAAAGGAAGCGAGCGCGTGAAACGGAATTTAATTAATAACGGAAGCTATTACAAACGTAAAGAGGTTGGGTCGTGAGGGGGAGGCAGAGTTCTTCTAGTGAAAATTATAAATAAGGCTTCTAACCCACCAATTAGGGTGACGACCGCAATCTTGTTGACATAGGGTCCAAGATGGCGGCGCCCATGGTGGTCGCCATCTTAGACCCGAGTGTTACTTTGCATTTCTTATACTTTTATTTATAGGTTCAACCATTGAAATACCTATTCGTCCACTTATGTTGGTGTTGTTCAAATCCTAATAGTATGTTTACTGATATTTATGTTAAACTATTTCGTTGTAAATTATATGATTTTTTCAGATTTGTGAGGTATGTCTTTTTTTACTTTTTCTCCGGCGAAACAGGTCATTTATGCGTTAATGTATTTTCCCACGGGACAATTTCCGCGGTAAGTTTGTTGTACAGGCTAATGTATTATTTTTGAGGTTATGTCATTCTGAATGTATTTGTTTTGACGTCGCAACACATTCTTTCAGAATGCTTCAGTGTTCTATAATTTTTTTTAAATTTTATTGCAGGTCAACAAACTTTTACTGTTTGCTCACTTTGTAAGCAACACTGTCAATACGAGTATTTACGGGCTTATTCCATTTATTCTTTTTAAACTGGTAGCTGCAGGTTAGAAATAGTTGTTCATGTATTTTTGTAACTGATGAATTACATGATGAAATTATAGTGATATCCTGATTCGCTTCAAGAATGTAATCTCAGAAATGAAACTTATGCTCCTCCGCTATGATTTTGTATAGAAAATTTACATGGTCATCGTTTTATACGTCACGGTCTAGTTCGATGTGTTTCCGGCCTTGACATTTGGCATTGAATTTTTAAACAAATACAAATGAAATGGCCTGTTGATTGAATATAACGTTGAGGATATTATCATTTCATTTTTCATAACAGAGTAAAGTTAGATGTTCTGAACACGCGCGAGCGCGAAAGGGTTACCTTAATTTCGCATTGAATTTGACAACAAATGCAAATGAAATAGTCTATTGATTGAAAGTAACGTTAAGAATATTTGTGCTGCCTTCGCAGCAATTTAGGAAATTTCTATTTTCAAACAGCGGTAGAAAATTTGTGCCTTCGAATATCGAGGGAACCAGTCCGCACGTTCACTCGTTTTCCGGAAACGCTCTCTTCCGGTACATTAGGTATTTAAACTCTGCGAGCTGAGTAGAGGCCGCCAGTTGTGTTGAAGTAGTGTGTAGACTCCAGAGAAGGAAATGTAAGTAAAGAGTGCTAAATATTAAGTGCATTGGGTCCCTATAGATGTCTGTTTTGTGTCTCCTACTAGACAGTGAATTCTTAGGTCCTAGAAAAGCTAAAAGATTTCAGGGGATGTTAGAATGTGTGCTGTCACAGTTTTTCTGTTTGTGCTTTTACAATTCTAGATACTGATTCTTCATTCGCGGTGCCAATATAATGTAATGCTGTGTTTACCTATTTGTACCTGGCTCAAATTGTCTAGTGGTATTGCCCTGTGTTGGACAGGGTTGTGAGACTTTCTTGCAAACACTCAGTCATGTTTTGATTATATTGTTGAGCCTGATTTGTTCGGTGCTTGTCAGTGTAGCTACTTAATTTATTTGCTGGAATTCACAGCTGGATTCATTGTGCTCAGTTGTTGATTTGATCTAAGCACATTGCATTATATAGATCCTTGTTATCATTCACGATTAATGTTAGTGGATTTAAACTCTGGTATTTGGACTCTAGAATTGTGTAATTCCTCACTCAAGTTGCTATTTTACCAGTCTGTAGAGTGTGGTGGTTTTTGCCTATTTTTATTTGTGTGATTTTTACTGTGCTGCGGATATTTTATATTGCCTGGTTGATGATGTGTTCATGTCGGGTTTTTATGCCGTTGGGTTTCGAATGTAAAATATTAATCTTTGACGGCAAGAAAAACTCGATCAATGCTCGATAGTGATCTTGAGAAAATTATGAGAGGGATAATGAAAAACGGATTGGAACTCAGCTTTTTCCAGGTGGAGTTTATTGGAAGAGGAAACCAGGAAAACGGGCTTGGATCTTGATCTCGGAGAGCTTGTCTAGGTGGGCAATCCGTGCCGGGGTACCAGGCTGGCGTCGACGAAGGCCGTCACGTGACGGAGTAAGCAGGGTGAGCGAGTGGTATTTGGGTTCAGTGGTAGAATTTGAATTAGGCTATTTGAGATAATTGAACGAAGGTCGGTGACTTAGTTCAGGTAGAACTACTGACTCAACATAAGGTGAGGTGAAAGTGAGCAAGTTAAATCCGGCTCATGTGAGCAGCATCAAGTCGGCACATTAGCAGATTAGCACATTAGCAGGAGCAAATGAAGTTACTTGCTCATATTAGTAGAAGCAAGTTAGTCACAGCTTATGTGAGAATAGCAATCAGCATGGCACTCGGGAAACCCAGGGAGATTCAAAACTGTGAGTGTTGTGTGTATGGCGATGCTGTAGAGGTCCTGCACAGGATTCCAAGACGCTGGATAAAACGTTCCAGGAGAGACATCAAGACATTACACCACTGACAATCCAATCATATAATGACAACTCTTCCCACACGGAGAAATCCGAGAAACTCCTACAGGTTTGACTCCCGCTACTTAGGATTCTCACTTTGGCAAACTCAAAAGAGATAGGACAGATTTTTGGTTGACAGATTTTAATCAATAAATAAATTGTTTAATCACTAATGCCTCTGGCTTTAAAAATCTGAGTATTAGGTTTAAGAACTTCCAAGAATAAGGATCGTGATTCCTTACAGAGACTACGTGCAAGTAAACACGAGATCTACGGAATATCGTGAAAATAACAAGTGACTGCACTCTTGAAAGCAGTAAGAAAAAACATAAAAATCCTAAAATTCGAGGATATAAGTCCTACTAAAAAATCCTGATAGATCATTTGCAAGAATAAAGGAATTAAGGAATAATATATATCCCCAATGATAAAAGGAAAAAAGGAAAACCTAAGCGTTGATTTCACAGGCGGAAAATACGCGAAGAAAGAAAGCGCGAAAGCATGAAGGTTCCGTGTGCGATTTAGCCGGCGGCTTACGCGTCGGCCTCAGCCAAAGCCGCCAGCAATTTGCACACACTTAAGATAGGCAGATAGTAATGGGTGTTTTTGTCACAAGAATGCGATGAGTTAAATTAAATTTCATTGAAATGTTTTTATATTGAAATAAGTGCGGTTTACGTACCGGTTTCCAAGAGTATGGAATTAAGAAATGAGATTCCAAAATTTATCAAGCATAGACATGAATACTTTTCGTAATTTAAACTACTGCAAGTCGGTTTGTAAAAAAGAATAAATGCTACCATAACACATGCCTAATAGTATTTGTAATCACAGAGTAGTGACAAGAGTAGTAGTGACGGTGTGAGGTTCCGCCATTACACAAAGACGCTATCGACAACGAAAGCCGGCAAGTTCAACCGCGTTCGTTCCGAGCAGAGATTATCGTAGATTAGCAGATTATCGCAAAGAAAAGGGACGAACATGCTTATGCTTTTGATAATAAAATCATGACACGGAAATGCAATGCACATCTGACGCAATATCTTTACGCTAAGTCACGCTGAGAAAAGACAAACAAAACACTGAATGAGAAACATGCTACATCAATATTCCCACGCGTAACTACGTAACTTAATAACACTGCACTGTCACTTATTAATATTCACTGAACACGAAGAAAGAACACGATATTTTCTAACGCTGATTACTCACGTGAACGAAGAAAGAACACGATTATTTCTAACACCTTTAAACTCACGAGAATTTGCTGTAACACCGCTAAGTAGGACGCCAAAGTAAGAGTGGCTTTGTGAACGAAGAGACGCGCAACTGCGCAGTGTTGCCACCAGAGGGCTTCTCTCTCGCAAATGTAAGTTGTTATTTTATCGTCTCATGTATTTACACAAAAACTTCAATGATTACGAATTAGAAGTAGGAAATAATTAATAATAAATTATAGTAAGATTTTTAATGCTACTAATTAATTTATTTAAGTATGAATGGCAAATTTATAATTTTTACGCTTATGTAGCGGTATGCTACATTCATGCCTGTTAGGTAACTATTTACTTGTTCAGAGGTGTCTAAGTGTGCCCCCTTGTTCACTTATTAACCACCTTTATAGATGGGTGTGTTTTAACTATGCCCAGGTGGTACTATAGATTGATAGACTTTTGTGACTAGTCATGTGAGTCAGAAACAACTCAAGTTGTCAGGCACTGTTTACGTAGGAATAGCTGTGTAACTTTAGTTCAGCGTCTACCGGGTTGGACATGCATTTTTATATGGGAATAGCCGTGTAACTTCAATTCAGCATCTACCTGGTTGGACATTAGTGTGTAGAGCCTACTGCCTGACCTTAGTATTTAATGAGGGCCTCATTAGGTTGACTGGTTATATCTGATTGTGCCATTGGGATGCTCGTATGAAAATTGTACTAAGTCTCGCCAATGATTTGGGTGTTGAATGAGCCGCTGAAGTATTACCCGTGTTCTCTGAATTAGATTTTCTTGTGCCAGTGATGCAGTTCTGCCCCAATTTTTGCGTCCTTATTTTCTGGTTTGCCCTCTGAATCACTTTTAGATATGCAATCTCTAAAAACTGTATATTTTTTGTATTACTTTTGTGCTAACTAGACCTTTCTATTTCAGGAAAATTTATGTACAACAAATGGCTGCTTAAGACAAGTTTTGCATCATCCGTGGACTTTTCTGAACCTTCCCCTCGTCGATAGAAATTGTTGAGGCAGTCACAATAAATTTTCAACAACATCTCTGCAATGTCTCAAATGGCCAAAAGAAGCTCAAAGAAAACCCTTAAACTAGCTGAAGTTGAAGCCGTAAAGACCTATGACGATCTTTATGAAGCCCTGTCCAGGGAGAGTCCAGGAGAGGATGAGACGTCGGCCATCTTATCCTTCATAGCTGAACTTAAGGTCAAGCGCGATCAGTTCATCACTTCAAGCAGAGCCTTTGAAGGTTCCTTGGAACGAGCAGGACATAAGCAGCGGTACCATGAGCAATTTTTGAAGAGACGTGTGATGCTGGAAGACTGCTTTGGTCGCATCGCGACGCTCAACAAACAGATGGAGAGGCTTGGAGGGGACATGGTTTCCAACCTTGATCCCAAAGACCTGTCTTCTCTGCGTAGTGAGAGAATGAGTAAACTTACCTCCGTAAGAAGAGAAAAAGTTGGACCTTTTTCCACACCACTGTCGGTAGCCTTTGAGGTTTCTACTATCTCAGAAGGAGAGGATGAAGAATATCAAGAGCAGGAAAGCAACCTAGATGATCTGGCAGGGCTGATGGAACACGCTTCCGTGAGCTCTCGCAGGTCAATTCTAGAGCCTAGAGTAGAGGCAAACCATCGACTGAGAGCTCATAGGCAGGGAAGCACTCTAGATGCAGCTTCTGTTCACCTTATCCGGGCCGAGCTGTTGAAGACCCCTGCCAACCCCTTCAAA
Organism: Morinoia aosen; assembly: GCA_030386875.1. Taxonomy (NCBI): domain Eukaryota; kingdom Metazoa; phylum Arthropoda; class Malacostraca; order Amphipoda; family Talitridae; genus Morinoia; species Morinoia aosen. The sequence goes on from CM059575.1 coordinate 50,079,993, forward strand.
GGAGACATCGGATTGTACCATTGCTGGGAATCTGATCTGAAGAATCGACTGCAGGGACTAGCTTTGGGCCCCATCGAAGAGCTACAAGTTTTGGCGGCCAATACCGCGGGTAAACCCAAGGAGTACGTTCAGAGAACTATGAGGTCAGTCATCGGAAACAATGCAGAGGCAGTGTTGCAGGTGGTATGGAACACCCTTCGTGAGCGTTATGGTTCGGACTGGTTGCTAGCAGAACACACGGCAGACCAACTTCGGAACTTCCCAAACATCCCTCCTGGGGATCTTACCGCTCTCCAGGATTTCTTAGATTCTACGAGTACCGCACTTACCAACGCAGCAAGATCGGACGAGCTGGAGGAGTTTTGCACTACCAGAGGCATGAGGCTCTTGGCACTCAAACTCCCGCCGGATCTGCAACGCAGATGGCATAGGAAAGCATCTGACCTACGAGCCAAGAGTGGGCAGCGCCCAACGTTCTCCTTCTCCAACCAGTTCCTAAGAGACGAAGAAAGAGCGATGAGGGATCCATTTTTCAACCCAGCACTGTCAGGCGGAAGACCCAAGCCCGTTCGGGTCCTGCACACAAGCGCTGACCAGAATACCAAGAAAGAGTCTAGTGAAGGTGATCAGTCCATGGTGGCCTACAACAAACCTGAGTCAAGATATGAGGCGCAAGGACCTCACAACAAAAAACCTCCGGAAACGGACCATAGAATCAACAAATGTATTTTCCACAAGGTCGACGCCCATGGAACCTGGGAGTGCCGGTCCTTTGGAAGACTACCCATCGACCAGAAGAAGAAGCTCATCACCGAGGCGAAGGTATGCTTCCGATGCCTTGGTCCCCATTACATCAGGAACTGCGACAAACAAGTGAAGTGTTCTCACTGTCAAGGCTCACACTTGACGGTCATGCACCGGGCAAGCACTAAACCGGTGACCCCTGGTGAGGTCGCCACCTGCACCAGAACGGGATGCCTCGGTCTCGAGTCCAGGGAATTTTCCAAGACGCTGTTAGTAGATGTCACCTCGACGTCCACCCAGAGAAAACTGCGTTGTTACGCCATCATTGACGAGCAAAGCTCAAGATGCTTTGCGGACCCTTCTCTGATAGAACAGCTCGATCTTAAGGCCACTCCCTGGAAGTACGCCCTCAGAACACTGAGTGGTCTGTCGTCTGAGGTGGAAGGACACGCCATCACCGGGCTCAAGATAAGGGGTGTGGGTGAGAACCGATGGCATCAGCTACCCACAACATGGACCAACGAAAATATCCCGGACACGACTGACGAAGTAGCCACTCCCGACGTTGTGAAGAAGCTCAGCCACGTTGCGCACCTGGTCAAGCACTTCAATGAGCATGATCCTTTGGCTCGGTCACTGATACTCATCGGAAGAGATGCCGTGTCGCTCATGGCATCTAGACACTATGGAGTACGAGGTCCTCTTGCCTGCAAGACCGCCCTGGGCTGGGCACTGTTGGGACCATTGAACGGAGGAGCGAGAACCCAGCAGACCACTGCCCTGCGGACGTCATTCGTGAACCACGAGGATCATCACTTCTCGATCAAGATACGTGGGCCCAACCCTGGGAGGCAAACGCTCGACGTCTTTGAGGAGCGAGTCGACGACGAGCTCCAGGGTCTGAGTGTGTTAGACAATAAATTTGTAAGTATTTTGAGAGCTGGTATCGAAGTGAAAGACGATAGGATTGTTGCGCCCTTACCCTTTACTAGAGATCCACCAAATTTGTGTAATAATTACGTGTCTGTATTGGGAAGAACGAACACGACGTTGGGAAAACTGCGTCGAGATCCCTCAAGTGCTACACTAAGTCTCGAGAAAATGCAATCGTACATTGACAATGATCACGTTGAGGAAGTAGTCGCAGGGGAACTTCCTGAGAAAGGCGTGGGATGGTACTTGCCTATCTTCCCGGTAAGGCAAGCCCAAGAAGGGAAAGTTAGGTTGGTGTTCGATGGTTCAGCAAAGCACAAGGGACACTGCCTCAATGATGAGTTGTTGACGGGCCCCGATTTGAACAACAGCCTTCGGGGAATATTGCAGAGATTCCGACTCCACCAGGTAGCCTTTACAATTGATATAAAAAATATGTTCCACAATTTTCGAGTCAAGATTGAAGACAGGGACTATCTGCGTTTCTTTTGGTTCAAAGATAATCGGGTTACTAACGAGATTGTCCCCTACAGAGCTAAGGTCCATGTCTTCGGGTTGCGGAGCTCTCCGGCCGTCGCTGCGTTCGCCCTTCGCCATATCGCCGACCTGGGCGATGCATCCGGACGCCCGAGCCGGGCCACTGACTTTCTCCGTCATGCGATGTACGTTGATGATGGGTCTGCTAGTTTGGACTCCCCAGACGAGGCCAGGGAGCTGCTTGGCGAGGTGCGGTCTCTGTTGCACAAGTATGGGTTGAACATTCACAAAGTTGCCACGTCTGACACTCGGGTAACGGTGGGTCTGCCAGACGAGGAACTAGCCGCACCAAAGACTGTCACTTGGGACGGATCCGTTATCCAACGAACATTGGGGATCCATTGGAACGTCTCCGAAGATCTGTTAATATTCAAGGTCAATATCCCGGACAGACCCTTCACTAGGAGGGGTGTGCTGTCTACTGTGAACTCCTTCTTTGACCCCCTCGGACTAGCTGCGCCTCTTATTTTGGGTGGCAGACTTCTACAAAGAAAGGCGCTGTCTGATAGCACTGCCGAAACTAACCAAAGCTCCACTCTGTGGGACGAACCTCTACCTAAGAAACTGGAAGAGCATTGGGAATCGTGGAAAGACGGACTGAGAAGATCAAAGGAAATACGCCTCAGTCGGTGCGTGAAGCCGCGCGACTTTGGGGAGGTTTCACGGCACTCGCTTCACGTTTTTTGTGACGCCTCTCAGGAGGCCATTGGCTATGCGATTTATTTGCGGCTGACCAGTACCCGAGAGCAGAAACATTCCACCTTGATCAACGCCAGTTCGAGGGTGGCACCTAGGGCAGCTACCACCATACCACGGTTGGAACTGTGCGCCGCAGTCGAAGCAGTACTGGCAGCAAGAGAGACCCTCAACGACCTCAAGGTGAATGTGCAAGAAGTCAGATACTACACGGACAGTCAAATTGTTCTTGGATACCTGAAAAATGAGGATAAACGCTTCACCAGATATGTGACCCGGAGAATAGAGTTGATTAATAAGCATTGCTCTCCGACTCAGTGGTACCTCGTAGACACAAAAGAGAACCCCGCAGACATGGCTACTCGTCCCACGGATGTAGAGCAGCTCGTACACAGCCATTGGTTCACCGGCCCTGCCTGGATATTCGAAGATTGCGTCGTCGACGCTCAGCCCCCTTTTGAGGAATCGCAACTAACAGAATCGTTGCCGGAGACCAAAGCCTTCACGACCTTGACCGGTTCGCCACCTCCATTTCGTACGGTGATGGACCGACTGAGTAGGTGGACCAGGCTTCTCGGGGTTACCCGCACCGTGCACAACCTGGCTCATAAGTGGCTGATGCGAGCGAGATCTAACCTCAACACTTCTTCGGAACCGACACTACGTATACTTCAGAACGACCAGGAAGCTGAAATGTACCTCGTTAAGGCCGTCCAACAAGAATCTTACAGCGAAATACTACCCAAGACGGGGAAACCAGGTCCAATGCAGCTACCGGAAGGACATCAACTGACACCACTGGCCCTCTTTGTGGATGAAGAGGGTCTGATCCGTGTAGGAGGCCGCCTAAAGCACAGTGACTTACCAGTGGATCAAAAACACCCTTTGATCCTACCCAGGAACCATCCCTTCACTCAGATAATTATAAGACGGGCACACCAGCTGGTGGCTCACCAGGGCCGTCTCCTCACCCTTGGTAAGGTGCGATCTCTGGGCTTCTTCATCCCGCAAGGTAGAAAGCAAATAGAACGACTCCTGAGGAGCTGTGTGATTTGTAGGAGGCTGAGAGCTCCCTTTGAGCAACAGATGATGGCCGACCTCCCGGAAGATCGTCTCATCCCCACCCCACCTTTCACCCGGGTGGGCTTAGATGTCTTCGGGCCGTTCACTGTACATGACGGACAGAGCACCCGAATCACAAAGGCCACGAAGAAAATGTATGGCCTACTGGTGACCTGCCTTGTGTCCAGGGCAGTTCACGTTGAACCTCTCTGTGGGATGGATACTCCTTCCTTTATGAACGCATTGCGTAGATTCATCTCTGTACGAGGCACCCCCCAGCTGATAAGAAGCGATCGAGGCACCAACTTTACAGGTGCGGTGTCTCAATCTTGCGATTTGAACAAAGTATCAAAGGACATGGAGACTAGGGGATGCGAGTGGAAATTTAATCTCCCTGGAGCGAGTCATCATGGAGGTGTGTGGGAGAGAAAAATTGGAGCGATCAGAAAGGTACTCGACCTGACCTTGGGGAGGTCAGGAAAGGTGACACTCAACCGTGATGATATGCACACCCTCCTGATAGAAGCCGCGGCCATTGTAAATTCTACGCCCCTGTACGCCCCTTCCGAAGACCCCAATGATGTGTTCCCTATCAGTCCCTCCACTTTGCTAACCATGAGGGACGCCTCTCGCACACAGTCGTCAGACTCGTTCACAGATCGCGACCTCCTCGCTTATGGTCCACGAAGATGGCGGCGAGTGCAGCTGTTGGCGGACCAATTCTGGCAACTATGGAGACAATTCTACCTTCAAGAAATCAGTCGTCGCAGAAAATGGACGACACCAAGGCGTCCCTTGTCCCAGGGTGACATCGTACTGGTACGAGACTCGCAGTCTCCAAAATGTCAGTGGCCCCCGGCTCGGGTAGAGTCGGTGCATCGCTCGGGATCGGACGGACGCGTGCGTGGGGCGACGCTGCGGCGGACGGACAATTCCGGAGGTACCAAAAGTTGTGAGCGATCGATTAAAGATATTGTAGTAATCTTACCTAGCACTGTTGAGAGAGAGGAGTGTGCTGCCTTCGCAGCAATTTAGGAAATTTCTATTTTCAAACAGCGGTAGAAAATTTGTGCCTTCGAATATCGAGGGAACCAGTCCGCACGTTCACTCGTTTTCCGGAAACGCTCTCTTCCGGTACATTAGGTATTTAAACTCTGCGAGCTGAGTAGAGGCCGCCAGTTGTGTTGAAGTAGTGTGTAGACTCCAGAGAAGGAAATGTAAGTAAAGAGTGCTAAATATTAAGCGCATTGGGTCCCTATAGATGTCTGTTTTGTGTCTCCTACTAGACAGTGAATTCTTAGGTCCTAGAAAAGCTAAAAGATTTCAGGGGATGTTAGAATGTGTGCTGTCACAGTTTTTCTGTTTGTGCTTTTACAATTCTAGATACTGATTCTTCATTCGCGGTGCCAATATAATGTAATGCTGTGTTTACCTATTCGTACCTTGCTCAAATTGTCTAGTGGTATTGCCCTGTGTTGGACAGGGTTGTGAGACTTTCTTGCAAACACTCAGTCATGTTTTGATTATATTGTTGAGCCTGATTTGTTCTGTGCTTGTCAGTGCTACTTAATTTATTTGCTGGAATTCACAGCTGGATTCATTGTGCTCAGTTGTTGATTTGATCTAAGCACATTGCATTATATAGATCCTTGTTATCATTCACGATTAATGTTAGTGGATTTAAACTCTGGTATTTGGACTCTAGAATTGTGTAATTCCTCACTCAAGTTGCTATTTTACCAGTCTGTAGAGTGTGGTGGTTTTTGCCTATTTTTATTTGTGTGATTTTTACTGTGCTGCGGATATTTTATATTGCCTGGTTGATGATGTGTTCATGCCTGTTAGGTAACTATTTACTTGTTCAGAGGTGTCTAAGTGTGCCCCCTTGTTCACTTATTAACCACCTTTATAGATGGGTGTGTTTTAACTATGCCCAGGTGGTACTATAGATTGATAGACTTTTGTGACTAGTCATGTGAGTCAGAAACAACTCAAGTTGTCAGGCACTGTTTACGTAGGAATAGCTGTGTAACTTTAGTTCAGCGTCTACCGGGTTGGACATGCATTTTTATATGGGAATAGCCGTGTAACTTCAATTCAGCATCTACCTGGTTGGACATTAGTGTGTAGAGCCTACTGCCTGACCTTAGTATTTAATGAGGGCCTCATTAGGTTGACTGGTTATATCTGATTGTGCCATTGGGATGCTCGTATGAAAATTGTACTAAGTCTCGCCAATGATTTGGGTGTTGAATGAGCCGCTGAAGTATTACCCGTGTTCTCTGAATTAGATTTTCTTGTGCCAGTGATGCAGTTCTGCCCCAATTTTTGCGTCCTTATTTTCTGGTTTGCCCTCTGAATCACTTTTAGATATGCAATCTCTAAAAACTGTATATTTTTTGTATTACTTTTGTGCTAACTAGACCTTTCTATTTCAGGAAAATTTATGTACAATAAATGGCTGCTTAAGACAAGTTTTGCATCATCCGTGGACTTTTCTGAACCTTCCCCTCGTCGATAGAAATTGTTGAGGAGTCACAATATTATTTCGTTTCTGAGAACACAGGAAAGTTTGATGTTCTGACGACGCGCGAGCGCGAATGAGTCAACTTGAGTCTTTCGACGGCGCGTGAGTCGTACAGGTTCATCGAAGAATTTCTGTAGTTTTCAGAAAACTTTTTTGAATGTGTTTATTGCACATTTGTAGAAAATGTTTTGCTCTTTCGTTTGAGAGTAATTTGAAGTTAATTGGTGCATTCTTTCTAAAGTTACGAGTGAGAAACTGAAGTGTTTTTAGTGCGCGCATGTTTGCAAGGTTTATCGAAGAATTTTTGTAACTTTCAGAATTCCTTGAGGGTGTTGCTTATACTATCTAGATAGAAAATGTTTCGCTCTTTCGTTTGAGGTTAATTTGAAGTTAATAGGTGCATTCTTTCTAAAGTTACGAGTGGGAAATTGAAGTGTTTTTAGTGCGCGTATGTTTGCAAGGTTTATCGAAGAATTTTTGTAATTTTCAGAATACCTTGAGGGTGTTGCTTATACTATCTAGATAGAGAATGTTTCGCTCTTTTGTTTGAAAGAAAGAAAGAAAGAAAGAAAAAACTTTATTTCCAATAGAGATTGTACAATATTACAATCATTGGTTTTTAAATATCTTAAAATTAATACACTTAGATGATACACACACACGAGTATTGAAAAACTCGTGTCACTAGTCGAAAATAAATGATTGAGGGCAATGTACTCCTAATCTTGCTTAATCTACATTTGACAATACATGTAATGATAATTATAAGAGATAACGCAAATTCATGGACGATGCATTTTCATTGTGGGGTGAAAAAACTTTTGACAGTTTACATGTACATGACATAAAACTTCGCAATTATTGATGCCAGGAAATAATATATGAATCGCTTGTTTCGGCAAATGTTCAAAAGTGTCATTTTAAGGAAGCATGAAAAAATATATAAATACAAATCCATATACATATATATACGTACATATATATATACTTACATACACACACACACATACAGATATATATATATATATATATATATGTACGCATAAGCATGAGGACCGAGAAGATTATAAGTTTTGTATTTCTAATTCAACAATTTTAACATAACGGTCGTTAGTTAATAAGCATTTTATTTAAATATAAATGGATGATCGTACAACAAATGTATAGTTGGTACATGAATGCTTTGCAATAATAAAGAGATGACGAGTTAGGTAATGTTACAAGTTGAGAGTGAACAGAAAGTGACCATTATCTCTAGTAAAATGCTAGTTGTCAGTTTAGTACACACATATGTGCACACATACATGTAAATATATACACATATATGTACACATAAAAAAGAAAAAAAAAAGGTTTATTTCCAATAGAGATGGTACAAAAGTACCATCATTGGTTTTTAAAATATCTTAAAATTAATACACTTAGATGATACACACACACGAGTATTGAAAAACTCGTGTCACTAGTCAAAAGAAATGATTGAGGGCAATGAACTCCTAATCTAGCTTAATCTACATCTGATAATACATGTAATGAAAATTGTAAGAGATAACACAATTTCATGGACGATGCATTTTCATTGTGGGGTGAAAACACTTTTGACAGTTTACATGTACATGACATAAGACTTCGCAATTCTTGACGCCAGGAAATAATATATGAAATCGCTTGTTTCGGTCAATGTTTACAAGTGTCATTTTGAGGAAGCATAAAAAAAAGAAAAATATATATAAATATATACCCACATACACACATATATACATATACGTATGCATGTGTGTATATATCCATACACACACTCACACACATACACACACACACACACATATATATACACGCGTTTTACGGCCATGTGTGTGCCTAGGTTACGAAAAACACCGGTTTCGTTAACATGGACACACACGTGTGTACATATAAGCAAGAGGACCAAGAAGATTATAGGTTTTGCATTTCTGATTCAACAATTTTAACATAACGGTCATTAGTTAACAAGCATTTTATTCAAATATAAATGGATGATCGCACAACAAATGTATAGTTTTTACATGAATGCTTTACAATATTAAAGATATGACGAGTTAGGTAATGTTACAAGTTGAGAGTGCACTGAAAAAAAGACCATTATCTCTAGTAAAATGCTAGTTGTCAGTCTAGTACACACATATATGCACGTATACATGTAAATATTTACACATACACATGCACACATATACCCACGCACATATTTACACCTGACTCGTAAGCATACGCAAATGCATTTCTATACATCGAGGCAATACATACGCATTCTACAGAGTGTCATACGCATAGCGTGGACACGTACACATTTACACAAGTAAGCATGTGCGCAAATATCAGCGTAAACTAGTCAGTATAAATCAGAATTCCAATCGAGGGAAACGGAGAAAATATCTTTTATTATAGCATGAATTTTATAAAATTTCGTACTAAAAATAGTGGCACAAAACAGTCTACTTAAGTCAGAAACATGAAAACGATTGTGGGACGTGAATAAGAAAGAAAACCTTAATGTCCTATAATGGTTTCATATTAGAAAAAAAAAATCACATTATCTTTGAAATATGGCGCAAATTGTCGTCAATTGATAAACAAACATAGGTATCACATTATTATAAGCATATAACTATAGGCCGAATAAGTATATTACTGCAGTATAAATGGATGATCACACAACGAATTTATTTTTTTTTACATGGATGCTTTACAATTTCATATTAGAAAAAATACATTATCTTTGTAATATGGTGCAAAATGTCTGTAATTGATCAACACACACACACATAGGTACCATGACGGTCTAGTTTGATGCTTGCACAGAAACGGAGAGGAATGACATAAAATGCACCTTCGACTGGTTCATCTACTCTAGTGCACACAGTTGTACGTGCACATATACACACCCATATGCGCACATACACCTATATACGTACACACATATACAAGTAAGCATGTTTGCAAATGACAACGTATAGGCGGTCAAATCATAATACCTACGCATACTTCAAAACTGTTGTTTGATGTCTTGAATTATAACACAATGAGCGAGGGAGATTGTTCAGCAATGGAGATACCAGGTAAATGAGATTCGTCAGTACTCATTCAGTATGTTCTGTAACTAAGGATTATTATTGAGACACAAGATGACGAGTTATTTTGGCTTTAAATTCTCTCGGTCTTTGAGGGACTTTAATACTCAAATCAAAGTCGTTGAGAGCAATTTGAAGTTAATAGGTACATTCTTTCTAAAGTTACGAGTGGGAAACTGAAGTGTAAAGTCGCGCGAGATGGGCTCAAGAAATTCTCCAGAAATTCCTGTACTTCTCGCAAAGTGTTTCTTGAAATGTCTCCGCTGCGGCCTGCCGGTCACCTGAGGCTAGTTCGAATGTGGTGTTTCGTTTGGAACCGCCTACGAGTGCGTTATTCGTATAGCGACTAGTAAGGGATAAAGACTAGTCAAAAGAGTAAATATTTATTTTAGTCTGCGGGATTATTCAGGAGAAAAGACTGGGGAACTTCGCAACGTACTATAACCCGAATAGTAATGGAATATTCTAATGGTGTTAGGATTCTAAGTACGGTTAATTGCGACACGCCTGAATAACGAATAATCACTTGATCAAAAGAAGTAAAGGGTAGGGGAGGTAGCTTTGTTTTGTAGATCCATGTTGATCAGAGCACTTGTTTACACTACGAGGTTTGGCGGAGGAATGGGCTGCTGAGCAGCGAACGATGCTTGAAGAGCGTGAATGTTGCCATGAAGCGGCACTCAACTCGACTCATAAGACGGTGTAGATTTTATTTTTTTAATATTTATTTATCTTTTAAATAAAAGACTTTTAAAGGTACAAAATTACTTTTAATATTAAATTCTAAATTTTGTATTAATTATTCAGTAATTTTTCCGGGCACCACAGCACTACCCCGGCCAGACGCGGAGCGCCCTCAGACAACAAAATAATGGTAGTCCGCTGAGGGTTTGAAACGAACGATACGACCCGATCTAGTGCGAGGAGGCGGTAGCGAGGGTGCTGAAATGACCTCAGGACACCGCGGAGAAGGCTGAGGAGGAGGAGGTTCAGGAGGAGTCGGAGATGAGGGTGTAGAAGAGGGTTTAGAAGAGGTAGGGGTACGACTATAGGCGGGTTTAAAACAATCAATCGATACGTTTGAATCACCCTGAGGGAGTTTAAGCCTAAAAAATTTTGGGTTACGTTCTTGGACTTCGTAAGGACCTGAATAAGGGGCTTCTAAGCTCCTCTTGATCCGGTCGACTCGCAACCAAACTTTTTTGCAATTCTGCAAGTCAACGGGCACGTAAACCGGTGGTGAATCATGGCACGAGCCTTCGGAAAGGCGTCAGAAATCGAACTTGTGCATTTCGTTGACAAAGGTTTGGATAACGTCCGAAGAAAATGTTCTAGGCCTTGTATCGGCAACTAAAGGTTGAGGACAAAGCATATAGGCGCCAGTCACGGCGGTGAAAGGAGAAAAACCAGAAGAATTTGGAGTCATGTGCAAGCCTAGCAGAACGATAGGAAGGGAGAAATACCAATTTTCTCTACGGGCCATAATGGCAGCTTTAAGAGTTCGGTGCAATCTTTCAACTAGGCCATTGGCCTGCGGCCTGTAGCTGCACGTGCGAACATGGTGAAAACCTAGGAGGTTCGCTAATTCACTGAAAAGTTCTCCCTCAAACTGTGCACCTCTGTTGGTCACCACTTCCAACGGGACACCAAAGCGTGATATCCATCCGGATACGAAGGCAATGGCGACCGAGGAAGCAGTGGTATCAACCAGAGGAACAGCTTCGCACCATCTAGTAGCGCGATCAACGCAAGTCAATAGGTACTTGAAGGGTAAAGAAGTTGTAGAAGTAGGTAAGGAAGCAGGAGGAAGAGGGCCCACAATGTCGATATGGACAGTGTGGAAACGATCAGATTGCGGAGCGATTGGGCTAACAGGAGATTTGGTATGTTTATGCACCTTTGCCTGCTGACAATTTTCACAATATCGGACGAAACGATGGACATCTTTGTCCATATTTGGCCAGAAAAACCGGGCTTTGACATTTTTGGCAGTATTTTTAAAGCCCGGATGTGCGAGATTGTGCAAGAACGCCATGATCTGCTCGCGACAAGCGAGGGGAACATAGGGTCGAGGACAATCGGTAGAGGAATCGCACCATAGTTTAAGATCAGGGGCAATATCGAAGGGTGTCAGCCTTTCTTTCAAAACACTCGTTTCAGGGTCGTCAGCTTGGGCTATAGCCAGCTTTTTGAGATCGAATACGTCCACTGATGTCGCGCAAACGGGGCGCGACAAGCAGTCTGCTACTACGTTCAGATCTCCTTTAATATACTCTATTGATGTCACGTAATCCGACAGGAAAGACAATTGTCTATGCTGCCTATCTGATTTAGCAAGAGTTTTGGAGTAAAAAGCCGACACGAGTGGCTTGTGGTCAGTGAACAATGTCACTGAGTGACCGTCAACGAGTGATTTGAAATGCAGCACCGTTAGGAATGCGGCAAGTAGCTCACGATCGTACGGTGAGTACGTCTTTTGAACATCGGAAAGTTTCTTAGAAAAGAAAGCGACAGGTGCAGGTTGGGAGTCAATCAGTTGGTACAGTGCTGCTCCAAAAGCGAAGTTAGAACTATCGGAAACAAGATGATATTCAGAAGCATCAGGAGAAGGAAAATGAAGAGTTGGACAGTCGGCGAGAGCCTGTTTTAGGTCACTAAAAGATTGCTCTGCTGCCTCAGTCCAAGGCAATTGTTTAGTTGACGGATAGTTACGCAAGAGTTCGGTTAGACCGAGAGCTTTGGTGGCAAAAGAAGGGATCATGGGGCGAAAAAAATTAAGCATGCCCATAAAACGTCGTAAGTCTCGAGAATATTGAGGACGGGCGCAGTCGGCAATCGCAGCCACTCTGTCAGCGGGAGGTCGTATGCCGTCCGCGCTCACCTCATAGCCAAGGAAGGTCAGTTTAGATTGGAAGAAACTGCACTTGTCAATCGACAATCGCAATTTATGTTGAGCGAGAAGGGAAAGAACAGTGGACACATCATTTAAGTGCTCTTCCTCGGTTTCGGAGGCAATGAGAATATCGTCCAAATAGACGATGACGTTTTTTACGTTAACGAATAGGGCATCTATGTACCTCTGAAACGTCGGTCCGGCATTCTTTAGTCCAAAAGGCATGTACAAGAATTCATACAACCCAAATGGAGTCGTTACAGCAGTTTTAGGGATAGATTCAGGAGCAACAGGAATTTGAAGGTAGGCGCGCTCTAGATCGAGCTAAAAAAAGATTTTTTTTTAGTGCAAGGGCATTTTCAGAGAGCGAAGGTGAGGAATAGGGTATCTATCACATACAGTGAGAGAGTTAAGTACACGGTAATCTCCACAAGGTCTCCATTTTCCAGGTTCCTTCTTTGGAACGAGGTGCAACGGCGATGCCCAAGGAGAATTGGACCTTCTAATGATGCCTGCATTCAACAGAAATTCAAATTCTTTTCGAGCGGCTTCAAGTTTAGATCCCGTTAACGGTCGTGGCTTGAAGTGAACGGGGGAACAAGAACCAGTATCAATTGAGTGCTGCACGGGGCAGTCGGTTGATGCATCGTTCGAACCGAGTCCCAAGGGAGAGGTCAAAATCGGGTGGTCAGCCAAGATTTTGCGTACACGGGGATCTATTTGGGTCAAATCAGCGGAGTACGCAGTTAAGGAATCCTTCGAAAAATGAAGGAGAATTTTCCTACCTGTCAAGGTATCTATTAGATTACTGTTCTGGCAGTCAACAAGTATCGAGTGCGCGGCCAAGAAATCAATTCCAAGAATCGGCTGCACTACCTCCGCAATGACGAATGTCCATTGCAAAGATCTTCCCAGCCCTTTAATGTCCACTACAAGGTCGGCCTCGCCTCTGCAATTGATTCTTTCCCCTGACGCTGTAGAGAGTGTTACTGCAGTGGGACGTAGGTATCCTACCTCACAGGAGGGTGGTAAAATGCTAATCCCCGCCCCTGTATCGATGAGCAGATTAACCTCACTGCGACCTATACGTGCGCTTACTGAAAGCGGTCGTCCGATGGTCACAGCTTGAACAGACGACCGATCTAGTTTTCCGACCTACGGAACGGGCTAGCAGGTCTAGCGGGGGAAGAAGCTCTACTTGAGGGTCGAGAGACCGGCAAACCGGGTTTGCAATTAGAGCACCAGCGCCGGCATGATCTAGCTTCATCCCCATAGTAAAGGTGTGCTCTACAGACCCTAGGACGCTGGTTTGAACGAAAAGCTCTGACACCTATTGGTATGTTAGGGCTATTGTATTGCCCCGCTCTCTCCTCGTTTGCGTTCCGGGCGTTACTTCGGTAATTTGTGTGTGCTCCCGCGTCAGGTGCCCTTTCTCTAAAAATTGGGTCCGCAGCAGCTATCTGATGTTTCGGCAAATATTCCATATAGGTTTCTGCAATGGACGCCATAGTGTTCAAGTCGTGCTCCTGGCGCGCGGCTATCCAGGGGCGTATGGCTTCTGGCAAACTGCTCACGAACTTGAGTCGGAGGAAATCCTCCGACAGGCCTAAGTTGCTTTCAGCGGCTAAAGTGCGTAGCTTTGATAGAAATTCCCTAGGTCTGTCATGGCAATACAACCCATTCTGCGAAAGGAGCTCATCAAAGAGTTCCTTTTCGGATCGGGAGTACCGTGCGCGCACAAACTCTTTTAACCCCTCATAATCAGCTGCCTCTATGAGCGTTTGTGATATATGACGAGCTATACGGCAACTCAATGCGCCTAACGCGTGGTGGAACTTTAACGATGAGCGACGCACCCCGGCGACAATAAACTGGCTTTCGAGTATGTTGAAAAATATTTGAGGATAAGCCTCATCAAAGTCGGGGGGACGTACCAATGCCGCATTTGTGGGAATGTGCGACTCATTTTCGTCTACTGTTTAGTGACCGTTACTGTTTGATGGTGAGGACTCCATTTCTTTGCTCCCCAATGAAAATAGGAAAAGGAGAAATATATATATAGCGCAAGAATTTTAGAAATAAAATGAAATAAATGCGATGCGCAAATACAGGAAACGTCGAAAATAGGATACGTTCGCGGAAAAGAAAAAATAAAATAACGTGAAATATAATAGTTATAGCGATAGAAGTTGGAGGAAAATGTAGTGCGGGAAATAGAGAAAACGTCGAAATAGGGGAAACTCGTTGGAAAAAGAAAGTAATAAAAAGGGAGTAGGAAATATAAAACAAATAGCTCGCTGGCGAAATATACTATGGTGCACCGGAATGGACTCTACTTATGCAATGAAAAAGTAATGAAAGCAAATCAATAAAACACACAAAATATACTAAATAAAAAAATATGTGCTCGATCACTGGTGAATTCGCTACTCACGATAGTTTTGCAGTCTCCGGCTTTTGTATGCCACTGCGGTCTTCTTTCTTGGTTCTTGGTGTCGGCGTCCGACCGGCGGCTTCAGCGGCTGGAGTTTGCTACCTCCCCTGAACCATTATTGTGTGCTTCCTTTGTTTAGTATGGATGATGTGTAATTGTAAAGAAGGAGGGTGTATTTATATTTATCACGATTGGGTCACCAATGAGGCTAGTTCGAATGTGGTGTTTCGTTTGGAACCGCCTGCGAGTGCGTTATTCGTATAGCGACTAGTAAGGGATAAAGACTAGTCAAAAGAGTAAATATTTATTTTAGTCTGCGGGATTATTCAGGAGAAAAGACTGGGGAACTTCGCAACGTACTATAACCCGAATAGTAATGGAATATTCTAATGGTGTTAGGATTCTAAGTACGGTTAATTGCGACACGCCTGAATAACGAATAATCACTTGATCAAAAGAAGTAAAGGGTAGGGGAGGTAGCTTTGTTTTGTAGATCCAGGTTGATCAGAGCACTTGTTTACACTACGAGGTTTGGCGGAGGAATGGGCTGCTGAGCAGCGAACGATGCTTGAAGAGCGTGAATGTTGCCATAAAGCGGCACTCAACTCGTCTCATAAGACGGTGTAAATTTTATCTATTTTAATATTTATTTATCTTTTAAATAAAAGACTTTTAAAGGTACAAAATTACTTTTAATATTAAATTCTAAATTTTGTATAAATTATTTAGTAATTTTTCCGGGCACCACACACCGTCTCATTTGAGGGGTTAATCAGACATAGTAACAAGATGGCAACTCATCAGATCTCTTCATTAGATGAGAGGGCCAACCTACCGCTTGATCTTCGCAACTTGATGCTAAGTGAATGACTGGGGTTTGAGGGTGATTTGAAATGGTGTCGGAGGGTTGAAAAGCAGTCCGGACTCGGGAGTGGAACGCAGGAGACCCTAAGCGCTCGGTAGGGATCAACTACGTCAGTTAGATACTGGAAATCCTGAAATTCCATGCGGGGTGAGCATCATAATTTTGTGTTATTTTTAGCACTTTTTATTTCATGCAACTATTACAGCCATGCATCAACTTTGAAAATGTGGTGTTGAAGTGTTTGCTGCCGCAAGAAGGCGCTGTAACGATGTGCGCTCCGCCACCGAGAGACGAAGATCTTGCCGCCGCTGCCGGACGGCTGCGGCGGGCCGGCTTCAGTATGTTGTTAAGAGTCGTCAAGTGATTACGTAATCATCTTCGTGCCTGATTTTTTGCGTTGCGCCTCTGCTAAGTGTCGTGAGCCAGAGACTGAGCCATTTGCTTGTTCTACGGTGAAACAAGTGTATTGCAGCAGGAAAGCTGTGCAGTTGGTCCCGGGACCTGGGACGACTGGCGGTGGAAGGTGAGTCTTCCGGCTAAGCCTACAAGCTTTAGTGGTGGTAGCTATCTTTGTTGCTAGATGGCGGCGGCTGGGAAGGCTGCGGTGATTGAGGCAGCTGAGAAGGCTGCGGCGGGCGGGGCTGGCGATCTGGGATCGCCAGTGCCGCCGGCGGGGAGCACGCCGGGAGTGCTCGTGGATGTTAGCATGCTGGCTAACATTCTGACTCAGGTGCGTGTCCCGATCCTTGATCGGTTAGCCAGGCAGCTGCCTAAGTTGACCGGCGATGGATCGGTCGATGCGCTGGAGTGACTGGAGAATCTGGAGAGGCTCTGCCAGCTGGAGTGCGTGGCGCCGACCGACGTCATTGGGTTTATGCTTGACGGCAATGCCGCATGGGTGTTTCACTCCATGACTGTCGGTGATGCGGCTCAGTGGCAGGTAGTTAGGTCTACGCTAGCCGCGCAATTGGCGTTGCCTTTGTAGGAGGCTTATAGGCGGTACACCGAGCGTCGGCTTGGAGCCAGCGAGTCGGTGGACGTCGACCTGGACGACTTGGCGCGTCTGGGTGGGACATTGGGGCTGACCAAGGGAGATTTGATCTTTAGGCTCAAATTTTACGAAGTTCTCACCACTACTCTGTTCGCGTGGGCAGTTCGACGCTGTGGTATCGAAAGTGCCGTATAGAATGGCCGCACAGAGGGCTGTGGCCGGGCGAGGCCAGGGGGCCAAGCTCGGGGCAGACTTTGCTGCTCCTGGGAAGCAGGGCAGTGGTGGCAAGGGTGCTTGCTACCGCTGTGGCGGTGCGCACCGCGTGAGGGTGTGCCCGCAGAAGCAAGGCACTGCGGCGCCTGCTGGCAGGGGGGCTGTGAAGGCTCCCGCCAAAAAGCGTGCGGAGAGATCGGGCATTTTGCTTGTGACTGTCCGACGGTAGCTGGGCCCACGGTTGGTGGAGGACGCCTCTGCGGAGGATGCCAGTCGGGGCGACGCGTCCTCCTCAATGGAAACCGCGTAAGCCGAGCTTACCGGAGGTCTCCTCTCTCCGAGGGAGGTGACGGCTCCCCCTTGGAGAAAGGGAACTTGAGCGGCACGAATGTGTCGCTGAGGCGGGGCGATCTAGGATCGCTCGGAGCGACTGGCGTTACGACCAGGAGTCGTTTGCCAGTCGTTCGGGCCATTTTGAATGGCCATCGTTCTTGGTGTCTGGTAGACTCCGGGAGCGAGCGGACGGTGGTTTGTCCGCGGGTGGTGGTGGGCCAACGCCTCCGAATGGGGCGGCCGTTGCTAACGGCGGACGGCAGAACTTCCTATGAGGGGAAGCACTGTCGTGTGGTAGTCGGGTTGCAAGGGCATTTTTTTGGTGTCACTGCGCTCGTCATGCAGGTTGGGGAATTTTGGCGTTGACTATCTCCTAGGGAGTGATGTTTTTGATCACATGAGGGGCGTCACCGTCAGGAGAGGCCTTGACTCAAAGTATGCAGTTGACTGGGGGAGATCCTGGTCAGCTGGATGCTGTAGGAAATCCAGCAATGGATTCGCCTGTGCCAAGCTGGAAGCCGGCCTGGTAGCAGGGGCATGGTCGGTGGGTCCGAGAGGTGCGCCATCGCCGATCGAGATTGTTGACCCTGACTTTGTTGCTAGGTTCGCTGACGGTCGGTGGACCGTCAGTTGGTGGTGGTCCGAGAAGCCGCCCGAGGGGTTGCAGACTCGGATCGCGGAGTACGGACGTACTCGGGCGCCTCACGTGCATGAGCGCAATGACGCGGAGATTCAGAGCTGGATCTCGAAGGGTTGGTTAAGGCGGTGGCATGGCTCCATTCAGGGCGTCATTCCGTTGCTGGCCGTCGTGCAACCAACGAAGAACAAAGTCCGTCCGGTCATGGATTATCGTGAGTTGAACGGCTTTGTCGAGTGTCATACTGGTGATGACATGGTCGCTGTATGTGGCGACAAGATTCGGAAATGGCGGCAGCTGCTGGGCGAGCTTAAGGTCGTCGACCTTAAAGGGCCGTTTACACTAGAGGACATTTCGGCTGTGAGGCGCGACACGTGTTTACGAGGCTCACCACTGAGGCTCATATTTGTGTGCAATTATACGAAGTTACCTATTTGCTCTGACCGAATTCGTAATGTGCGACACTCAAGAGCCTCGTAACAACGGTGGCGAATAGGGAAATTCGTATAAACACACACAAATATGAGATTCAGAGGTGAGCCTCGTGTACACGTGTCGCGCCTCATGGCCGAAATGTTCTCTAGTGTTAACGGCCCTTAAGTCTGTGTACTTGCAGATCCACGTTTCCGAGGATCTGTGGCGATACCAGATCGCGAAGTTTAAGGGTGTGCCTTATGCTTTGACGCGATTAGGCTTCGGCCTCTCGTGTGCGCCTCGAATCATAGCGGTGATTCTCGGCAAGGTTCTGTCGTTGAACGACCAAATTCGTCAAGGGACAGACCACTATATCGATGATATAGTGGTTTGTGAGTCCGTTTCCAGTGCTCAGGAGCTCCGGGAGCATCTGGCAAGGTACGGACTTGTGATGAAGGAACCTGAGAGCCTGGATGGAGGCCGGCTATTGGGAATTTCTTTACGGAAAGATTCCAATAGACATCTTCGGATGTCGAGGGGGACTGCTCTCTCCGAGTTCGGTTCGATAAATGCCGGCTCAACGAAGAGAGGGCTGTTTTCCTTGTGTGGTCGGCTGGTCGACACTTGTGTGGTCCATGTTGCAGTTTCTTGAAACGGCTGGGATGCAGCGGCTCTTGTGACGACTCGGTTGACAGTCCTGTCAGCTTGCTGGCTGGGGAGCTGTTGGCGCGAACTCTTCGGGAGGACCCTGTTGGGGGCGTTTGGGGTGTCGATCCGCATGGTACGGTTACCGTGGGGGCTGATGCCAGCTCCCTCGGAGTCGGTGTGGCCCTTGAGGTCAATGGCCGCATTCTTGAAGATGCGTCTTGGCTCCGAAAAGAGTCAGACCACCTTCATATCAATGTGGCTGAGTTGGAGGCGGTTGCGCGGGGTATCAACTTGACGATTGCGTGAGGTTTTAAAACCTTCACGGTCGCCAGTGATTCCCGGACAGTCGTCACCTGGATGGACAGCACTGTCGATGGCCGCAATCGTGTTCGCACTAATGGCGCGGCGGAGATGCTCGTGAAGCGATGTCGTGGGGTGATCCGTGAGACGATCGCTGAGCGTGGTCTGGTCGTGTTTGTTTGCTTCGTTTTGACGATCGAGAACAAAGCCGATCAGATGACCAGGGTATCTAAGAAGTGGCCCAGTTACCGCGACGCTGGGGAAGCCGTCGCAGAGGTGTCTGCTGTGCTTGCCACTGGAGAGAGTTTCGAGGATGCCATTCTGGTGGCTCATCTGCCTCATCATTTGGGCATCAATCGGACGTTTTATTTGGCTCGTCAGATCCGTAGTGATCTGTCACGACAGCAGGTGAAGCGTGAGCTGGCTGGATGCGAAGCATGTTAGCGGATTGATCCCACGCTGCGGGAGGAAAATCTCGTTGGGCGAGTGGGTCTTTCTGTGGAGGAGAGCTGGCGCCGGGTTGCAGTTGACGTAACCCATTATGGTGACAAGCTCTACCTGTCTATGGTTGACTGTGGACCCTCGCAGTTCGCCATCTGGCGACGGTTGCTGAATGAGTCAGCAGCGAGCATTGTCATTGTCTTAGGGCGTCTTATATCAATAAATTTTTAAAAGCCAATATGTTGGCACGTATCTTATGTGGCAACGTCGTTACAAATAAACGGTTTTTCTTTCTTTCTTTTCTTATGACCAATGAGAGCAGCCGAGTTTAGAATGCGGCGGAGTTTTAGAAACACATCTAAAATTATTTAACATATGAGTGGTTGGATGAAAAAAGGCATGCCATCAAAATAAACCTCATGTTTTGAACTTTTTGGGAAAGCAGTTCAGCGTCAAACTCTGTCGAACGCGAAAGTACGTAAATAGCCAAGTGTTTCGCTGGAAAAATTATTCTTGAAAAGATGTATTAATAGAAATAGAGTGCGTTATATTCTCATTTATTTCAATTAGAATTTTGAAGATATATCAATAGAAGTTAGTATTGGAAGTTTATCTTCATTTTTTGAGAAATTTAAAAAAGAAGTTCGCACATGTATCGTGGCCATCGAAAAAAAATCCGATGTGATCTGGAAATAAGCCGGGAGGGTAAGCTCGTATGAAAAATGTTCAAAAATTGATGTGATAAAAAATGGATGGTGATTTTGAAATAATGTAGAATATCGGAATTATGCAATTTGCGGTTGAGTAATGGGTCGATTCTATTACATAATTATTGTTACAGGATTGGACAAATCCAGGGCCGCATTTGAAAGGGATTCGGCCAAACAGCCGTACATACATCTACGCTCGTGGAGTGGAATGATACCTGGCAAATCGCTAGAAATGATGAACTGATGACTGACTGAAAAAAAGCTGAACGAATGTTGTAATGGGTACACGGACACTGGTGAGAAATTATTTATAGTAGGATGCAGGTTAACATTAATTGCGGATGTTCAAAATTGTAGAGGGGTTATTTGGCCGGCCATATTATTTCCAATTGTTACCAATCATTATTATATGTCTTTAATGAACGTGGAATTAGTAGGTAATTATTAGCGTGCCAATCACTATCAATTGTTGTCAGTTATTATCAACTTTCACCAATCATTACAATCATCATTAATATGGATTAAAGTGGAGTAGTATTTCAAAGTAGTTGAGGACATGACAACTGTCAATCTATGTAGTATCAGCCTATGGTCATGATTCGAATTGTACGGTACTACTATACTGGAAGGCCAGGTGTTGCTGCTTCGGCCGTTGAGTTCCGTTTTACGCAAGTGAAGCAGCGGCCTTACTTATATACTCCTCCTGCGGTTGGTATCGGTGATACGCTGTGGAAGAATTGGAACTTTTTGTTGGATAAATTTTTATTGAGACATTTTAGGATTACTGAACATAAAAGGACTAGAATTTAGATTTGAGGGGTAACTAAGGTAGGGCACTGCAAGTACCCTCCCTCTAGAGAGAAATAAGTTCGAACGATACAATATAGTTAATTAAAATGATGATGCTGCAGAGCGTTGGTGCCGAGCGATGAAGTACGATGCTGTAGAGCGTTGAAACCGAGCGATGAGGCCGTGCGATGAAGCCGTGTGATAAGGCGGAGCGATGAGGCCGTGCTGTAGGAGTTTGGCGGCTCGGTTGTGCATTTTCGCGCTTGGTTATACGTCCTTGAAGTGATAGGAACACCTAGCGGAAATTGCGATGAAGGCTGGCTCGTTGATTGCAGTTAGAGAGCAAAGATGGGTGCTGCTGGGCTCACCAGGTGGAATGGGCAGGCAATGTAGAAGCATCGGCCCGACGGTGAAACCGCTGGATCAGATCACCAGTTGTCAGGGGCAGGCAATGTGGAAGCTTAGGCCCGATGGCGAATCCGCTGTGAAGAGCTGCTGCGGCCACGAGTAGTAAGGGGCAAGCGATGTTGAAGCCTCGGCCTGTTGGTGAACCTGCTGGCAGTGCTGGGTCTTAAGCATGGAGCTAGGATATATGGAGGGAGCATAGCCGTCTGTGAAGAGAACCAGTTTTTGAGATTTCTCCTCTGTCTGTGGTAATCAATAGCCGTCTCGAAAGTGTGACGTCAGCACGGAAGCCAGTTACCTACTGACTACGCCAGAGTTCAGACACGCTCGCTGAATGCTCTTCTAGCTGTTGAGTTAATCTCTAATCATTAATTTGGGATTCTGAGACTCCGAAAGATAATAAATTGGTTTCCTCACTTGAGGACACTTAATAATATCAAAATTTCTAGCAAAGGTACATTAAGAGTTGAAAACTACGAAGATTACAGGCCATTGATTATAACAAATTGGAGCGACTTGCACGCACACCTTACCCTATGACTTGTGGTGTGGTACTAATCTTGCTTCGGAAAATGGGAGGGGAGTGGTCACGGTATACTTAAAAGAGGTATGTTAGAGATTTGGTGATGGGGTTAAACTCATACAGTTATTAACGTCCAATCCTAATCTTTCTTTTTGCTCGATATTGCTTTTCGAAATCGTAAGAGAAGGTTAATAAAGCATGGGAACTCAGCTCGTGAATTTATTGAAGGAAAACCCAAGGAGGACTGGCGATGAGCTTGATCTCGAAGAGCTTGTCTAGGTGGGCACTCCGTGCCGGCGCAGTCCCGCGCCAATTATGGTGAGGTCCGGTAAGCGATGACGTTGGCAAAGTGTAAGTGATGTGTTTTTGGGGATTTGCAGTGTATAAGTTTAGCTACTGACAGACCGGCAAGTGGATGCAGTTTAGAGAAGACAAACGTTCAGAAAACGTCTCACGTAAAACTTAGGCAATTACGTGGTATGAACTCGGTGAATGAGTTAGAGATAAGATTTTTGCCAAGTTGATATGCGACTTGTGTAACTCGGATGAATGTATGGGTTCCGGTTAAGATGCGTCCTATGTAGCTCAGATGAATGTATAGGTTCCAACTAAGACTTGCCAAGTTAATATGCGGCTTGTGTAACTCGGATGAATGTATAGGTTCCAACTAAGACTTGCCAAGTTAATATGCGGCTTGTGTAACTCGGATGAATGTATAGGTTCCAACTAAGACTTGCCAAGTTAATATGCGGCTTGTGTAACCCGGATGAATGTATAGGTTCCAACTAAGACCCAAGGAAGTGTTGTTGCGTTTGGTGTGCCGTCGAGGAATCTGCAATAATCGAGGTCGCTGAATGAAAGGCTCTCGAAGAGGCATCAAGGAAAAATTCCAATACTGACATTCCCTACACTGCACATGATATTTTCCCACGACGGAGAAACACTGAGACTTCCTACAGATTCAACACAAGCTAATTTGAATTGTTCTCTCTTTGTCAAGCTCAAGAAAGAGGATAGAATTAATTTACAACTGGCAAGACTCTTTTACAACTGCTCTTACTTTAAATAGAGGGCATGAAATTTTAAAGGAAATTTTGGTAATGACTACTTGTGATTTATTGAAAACTAAATGCGATTACGCACAAGATCTACGGAATGTAATGAAATATCCACACTGCTAAAACTTAAGCAAAGATATACAAGACAGTACAAGCCTTGTGATTTTATAGAGCAGTAATCTCGGTGATTCCATTTTGTGGAATTGTGGCAAATACATGTGACCTAAAAAATACATGATTAGTGGAGTAGAAAGGAAATGTACAAATAGCTAAAATGCATAGAATGAATATGAAATGCATAGTTTTCGTACTCTATAACATCTCTATATCCGTACGAGAAATAAAAGGGAAAGTCCTAAATTTCATTAAGATATCAATCATACTGAAAAACCTTGTAAGTATCTCTTGTAATAAAAAGAATAATATCTACACTGAGAAAAGAAACACCAAACGTGTCGCTTGTAGCAAAAAGAAAATATTCCGCAACACAATCAGTGAACATAAAAAAATGACAATGACCCAGCAGTTTTTACGCTCCGCCATTTGCAATAAACACCGGCAAAATCTGCCTTGCGTTCACGCGAAGTATTTTTGATGCGCGAGTAGCAATATCACCATGGCGGATGCAAGTATATATTTTTGCCGCAAGAATAAAAAGAAAATGATTTAAATGTTGATAATGAATTCTTGATACCGAATTGCAATGAACATTTTTACGCAAAATTTACGCTGCGCTTCCAACGAATTACGAAAGACGAACGAACTACGTTACGAATGCTATTTACGAACTCTACGACTATTTTCATGTTTATCTCTAATCACAACTCTGACACGATCACTTATACTTAGAAAAAAGAAAGAAAAAAAACAGTATATTTCCAATATAGATGGTACAAAAGTACCATCATTGGTTTTTAAAATCTCTTGAAATTAATACACTTAGATGATACACACACACGAGTATTGTAAAACTCGTGTCACTAGTCGAAAATAAATGATTGAGGGCAATGTACTCCTAACCTTGCTTAATCTACATTTGATAATACATGTAATGATAATTATAAGAGACAACACAATTTCATGGACGATGCATTTTCATTGTGAGGTGAAAACACTTTTGACAGTTTACGAGTACATTTACATGACATAAAACTTCGCAATTCTTGATGCCAGGAAATAATACATGAATCGCTTGTTTCGGCCAATGTTCAAAAGTGTCATTTTGAGGAAGCATGAAAAAAAATATATATATATAAATATACATCCGTATACATATACACACCTATACATATATTCATACATATATATACATGTACATATACACACATACATATACATGTATACACGTACACATAAGCATGAGGGCCAAGAAGATAATAAGTTTTGTATTTCTAATCCAACAATTTTAACATAGCGGTCATTAGTTGATAAGCATTTTATTTAAACAAAAAGTGGATGATCGCACAACAAATGTATAGTTTTTACATGAATGCTTTACAATAATAAAGAGATGACGAGTTAGGTAATGTTACAAGTTGAGAGTGAACAGAAAAAAGACCATTATCTCTAGTAAAATGCTAGTTGTCAGTCTAGTACACACATGTGTGCACATATACACGCAAATATATACATATACACATGCACGCACATAATTACACCAAACTCGTAAGGATACACAAATGCATTTCTATGCATCGAGGCAATACATACGCATTCTATTTAGTGTAATACGCATAGCGTGCACACGTACACATATATACAAGTAAGCATGTGCGCGAATATCAGCGTAAACCAGTCAGTATAAACCAGAAATTCCAATCGAGTGAAACGGAGAAAATATCTTTTATTATCGCATGAATTTTATAAAAGTTTCGTACTACAAATAGTGGCACAAAACAGTCTACCTAAGTCTGAAACATGAAAACGATTGTGGGACGTAAATAAGAAAGAAAACATTAATGTCCTATAAAGGTTTCATATTAGAAAAAAAAACACATTATCTTTGAAATATGGCGCAAATTGTCGGCAATTGATAAACAGACATAGGTATCACATTATTATAAGCATATAACTATAAGCGTAATACTGCAGTATAAATGGGTGATCACACAACGAATTTATTGCTTTTTTTACATGGTTGCTTTACGATTTCATATTAGAAAGAAAATCACATTATCTTTGTAATATGGTGCAGAATGTCTGCAATTGATAAACACACACACACACGTAGGTACCATGCATGACGGTCTAGTTTGATGCTTGCACAGAAATGGAGAGGAATGACCTAAAATGCAACCTTCGACTGGTTTATCTACTCTAGTGCACACAGGTGTGCGTGCACATATGCACACCCATATGCCCACATACACCTATATACGTACACACATATTCAAGTAAGCATGTTTGCAAACGGCAGCGCATAGGCGATCAAATCACACTACTTACGCATACTCTAAAACTGTTTTGTGATATCTTGTATTATAAAACAATAAGCGAGGGAGGTTATTGAGCAATGGAGATACCAGGCAAATGAGATTCGACAGTACTTATTTTGTGTGTTCTGTAACTAAGAATTATTCTTGAGACACTAGATGACGAGTTATTTTGGCTTTAAATTCTCTCGGTCTTTGAGGGACTTTAATACTCAGGGGAAGTTTGTTCCACAGTAAAGCGCCTGATATGGACAGAGCCTTCTGCCCTAAGTGAGATGAACGATAGTTGACTAAGACATTATTGTTTCTATTCGGTTTTTGATTGGTTACAGTGGGTGGATGGAAACACACTATCTCAGCATTGCTCTGAGGAAGATATAAAGAGGAGAATACGTATTGGGCCTTCTGCATGAGGAGCCTTTCTTGGATAGGAATCCAGCCGAGTTTATATAGGAGAGGGGTAACGTGGTCACTTCTTTTGAAATTACCGTTGCATACCACCTTCGCTGCAAAATTCATGCACTTTTGTAAGTCCCTTTGAAGGTATTTAGGTAAGTCTCCCCATACTAGGCTGCAGTAGTCAATGCGCGATACCACAAGGGATTGAATTGCTAATAATCTGGATTTTTCGTCTAGCATACTTTTTATACGATGAAAAAACATTAAAGTTCCGTAGATTTTGTTGCAAGTAGTCTCAACGTGAGATTTGAAGGACATATTTCTATCGAACCAGATCCCTAGATTTTTAACTTTTTCTAATGCATTTATTTTATCATTTCCAACTTCAAGAGTAAGATCTGAAGTTTTTCTTAGCACAATGGACACCAAAATTATACTTAACCTGAACACGAAAAAAAGGAACACGATATTTTCTAACACTGGTCTATTTACGAGAACTGCAGTAGCACCAAACTAGAGACAAGCGCAAGTGAGAGTGAGTTTCAAAAAGAGACGCTTCCCTGCGCAGTATTGCCATTCAGAGGCTTCTCTCTCGGAAGTGTCGAGTGTTATTTTATTGTCTCATGCATTTACACAAAAACTTCAGAGATTACTAACTATAAGTAGAAAATTATTAATAATAATTTAGAGTAAGATTTTTAATGTCAATAATTATTTTATTTAAATGCGAATGAGAAAGTTGATAATTTTACGCTTATGTAGCGAATGCTACATTACCCCCCAAGGCGCAGACCGAAAGGTCCACCCGCTGCAATCATTTGTAGCGGGAAGGAGTTCGAACTACGCGACCATGCCGGGTTTGGCGGTCGGAAAATGTTACTGAGCGGGGAAGTTTCACCAAACGGGTCTGCAAATTTAGATCAGCAAGAGTTCTAGGAACAGGAGTTACTGCAGCGGGCTCGTCTGGTCTCTCCAGACTTGTCGCTGTTTCACTAAGAGAGCTAGAATTAGAGTCTACGATAGGCTTAGGGATAGGGTTTGAATGTACAGGCACACAGAAAGGATTACACTCAAGTTGACTAGGCAACAATGCAGCCAATTGAGGAAGCTGAGATGGTAGATGTGATCGAGTCTCAGTGGAAAAGAAGTTCTGTGGAGAGAATGAGGAGTTAGAAATCACACTATTATCGGAAGTGTACGCGACCTTTAATCGATCTATGCTCACCGGGTCGGGTGAACCAGGTCTTTCAAGGATGAAATACTTGGGCGTCTTTTTCAATACTTTGAATGGGCCATCATAAGGGCGTGTGAGCGTAGGTTTGATGCTGTCATTTCGGACGTACACATGTGTGCACTCTTGCAACGCAGGATCGAGTTTATCTTTTGTCTGCGGCATTTGTGGAGCAACATACTTGACCTGACGCATGCAATCTTTGAGACAGGTTACATATGCGGAACGGTCAGTAGATGAAAATTCAGGCAAAGGTTTTGGGTCAACAATGTCGCCCGGGAGACGAAGGGTCTTCCCATACAGCATCTCTGCTGCTGTGCACTGCTGATCCTGCCGATATAAATTCCTAATACTCAGCAATACTACTGGAAGTCTGTCAGTCCAATCGTGACTGCAATTAAGGCAACGCAACGCAGCTTTTAAATCTCTGTGGACTCTCTCAATGAGTCCATTCGACTGCGGGTGATATGCTGTGGTGTTAATGTTTTCACACCCTAAGGCGGTGCTAAGCTCACTCCAGAATATGGAGGTAAATTGTGATCCCCGGTCATGCGTGACACTTAAGGGAACCCCAAATCTGGAAATCCAGGTGCTCATGAAGGCGCGAGCAACAGTCTCGGTTTGGGTATCAGGGAGAGGCACGGCCTCAACCCATCTGGAGAACCTATCGATTATTGTTAACAAATAGGAATGACCGCGCGAAAAAGGCAACGGACCCACCAAATCTAGGGGTACGGAGTCGAATTTGTGTCCTGCAAATGCACAGCTCTGTAACGCTGCTCGATTATGTTTCACAATTTTGCTACTCTGACATGCATGGCAATTTTGCACAATTTGCTTGACCTCCTTACGCATCGCTGGCCAGACGAAACGATCGGAAATCTAACGCAATGTACGGTTAATACCAGGATGAGAGAGAGAATGATAGTGAAGAATAGCTACTCTGCGGAGAGTCGCAGGAAGATATAAACGAGAAAGTCGCTTAGCATCACGGTACACGTTGTCAACCAAGGTTAATTTCAAAGAGGTGGTGTTAGAAGATTTGAGAAGATCCTGGAGTTCAGGATCCTCCTTCTGAGCATTAATAATATTCCCGAAAGTGATTTCACCACTGGTTTGGACAGAATTAATTCGAGAGAGACAGTCAGCGACAGTATTGTCGAGACCTTTGATGAAGCGGATGTCAGTGGTAAACTGACTAATGAAGGACAGGTGTCGAGCTTCTCTTGGCGAGTGTCGCTCAGAAGGCATTTTTATCGCCGAGGTCAAAGGTTTGTGGTCTGTGTAGATCACGAACTCCCTTGCCTCTAGAGCATAGCGAAAGTGTCTCACAGACAGATAGATAGCAAGGAGTTCCCTACCGAACGCGCTATAAGCACGCCCAGTGGGCGATAGCTTTTTTGGAAAAGAAGGCAAGAGGAGAGATATTATTACCTACTTTTTGTTGCAAAACAGCACCTACGGCAGTACTTGAGGCATTAACTACCAAACTGAAATCAGCATTAGCAATAGGGTAGGATAATTCAGTCGCAGCAGCCAGCTTATGCTTAATCTCGTCGAAGGCTTTGCGCGCATCCTCCGTCCATTTTACATCCGTAGATTTGCCTTTTCTTTTAGGTTCCAGTAAGTCTGACAAGGGCGCTAAAGTTTGCGCGCAATTTCTGATGAATCTATGATAGAAATTAACAGAACCTGGGAACCTTCTCAGTTCCTTCTGGGTCTGTGGAAGAGGAAAGTTTTTGATCACTTCTACTTTGGAAGGCAAAGGTTTTAGACCTAGGCTAGAGATTTCCTGACCTAAGTAAATCAGTGATGGCTTTCTGAGCTCACATTTGGCAGGATTTACCAGGAGTCCATTGTCGGACAATCTTTTAAACACGACCCTAAGATGGTCTTTATGTAGCTCCGGGGTTGCGGATGCCACCTAAATGTCGTCAAGGTACACATAGGCAAAGGTGAGATCTGAGAAAATTTCAGCCATGTGCCGTTGGAATGTCTGAGGAGCATTCCTCAGGCCGTAAGGCATCTTTAGGAATTCAAAGAGACCAAACGGAGTGATTACCGCGGTCTTAGGGATAGCACTCTCCTCGAGTGGTATTTGATGGAACGCACTCTGGAGATAAATTTTTGAGAAAATCTGTGCTCCCTCTAAATTTGCACTAAAATCATGCAGGTAAGGAATAGGGTAGCGATCAGGTAGAGTAACGGCATTCAACCTGCGGAAATCCCCGCACGGTCTGAATTCACCGTTAGCCTTGGGTACTAACAAGAGAGGGCTAGCCCAAGGGCTTTTGGAACTGCGGATGATGCCGCTGTCGAGCATCCTAGCGAATTCTTTCTTGGCTAAAGCCAATCGATCAGGCGGTAGTCGCCTAGCTCTAGAATAAACTGGCGGTCCAGTAGTTTCAATGAAGTGTTTTGTGCTCGTCTGCATATTTTTAGAAGCTAAGTTAGAATTTGTTAGTGCAGGGTAGTCTGCGAGAACCTGCTCGAACATGCACTCTTCCTTGAAAGCAATAGAGAAGGAAAGCAAGACATTAGCTCTAGTTATGCCACAAGCGGGAATTGAGATCTGTGTCTCCTCGTCCCTAATTCAACGGTTTTCAACATCTACAAGGATCCCATACTTTGCTAGGAAGTCCGCGCTAATTATGGGCTCTTGGACTTCCGCGACTAGGAAGGTGAAGAGAAAGTTTCGCCTCAATCCCAGACTGCACTCTAGTACTCTCTCTCCATAACAAGCTATTGGAGTGCCATTTGCGGCGCGTAGTGTCGCCACTAGATTATTCTTTTTATCTTTAACCGTGGCTGGGATAATAGACACACTAGAACCAGTATCGATCAGAAATCGATACTTGGTAGTGGGATCGACTATGGTCAAGAGGCGAGTAGTCTGGGAATGAGGCAACGCAGTACTCGCTACTATGCGTTGCTGTTGGCGTTTCCCGAAGTCATTTCGGTATAACGAGGACAGTGTCTAGAAGCACATTTGCGAGCCTGGTCGCCGAAATTCTCATGATACCAACATAAGAGACTGTTGGCATCGCGAGAGCGCGATCTAAAACGGCGGTTTTGATTTGACCTATCATAAGATCTACCTCTATCGAAACGTTGAGGAGGAGGAAAAGGATGATAGTTGTAGGGATAGTCGTAGGCATGATAGTGTGGGACATTCCTTGGGTCTGGCTGGATATGAGCTACACTCTGACCTAACTGGCAATTCTGGAGAGCTTGCTTTAGTTCAGCGATTTCTCGCTGCATCGTTTCTATTGTTGCTGAGGATGGATTATTAGCAGTATTTGACGGGCTAAAATTCGCAGCTGATGCGTTCAAAGAGGCTACCTGCGGTGCTTGTGACATATTTAGGTTGCGCATCACTGTCTCAGTGGACTCTGCTAGCATCTCTAAGGTTTGGTCCGGGCTTACCATAGGTAGAAACGGACGCACGTTGCTAGGAAGTTTATTCATGTAAACCTCTTTCAGGAATCCCTCAGCTATGTTAACACCAACTGATAATCTTCTGAGCTCATTCACTAAGGCAGTCGGAGAGAAAGTGACAGAGACAGGTGGAATTGCTGACTCATTTACTAGAGACCTAAACTTGTCCGCATCGGACATATGCAACTTTGCCAATATTTTGCCTTTCAAGATTCCGTAAGGATTAACCGCAGGCGGGTTCGTAATCAACTCATTAGAGTCGCTTAACATTTTTGTGGGTGCTGCGGCGATGAGGGCATAGAACATATCTTTTTTGTCCCTGATTTTATTATATCTAAATATTGCCTCCACTTGGTTAAACCAAGTGAGGCTGTCGGCTGGTATGAAAGGTGGAAGACTAATAGGTTTAGTGCGCGATCGATCTTCATTTTCTGTGTCGGACATGTTGGCAATTTTCCAAAATTTAAGCTATAACGGCACGGAATTTACGTATTCAACACCTAATAACTTTGATATTAAAGTGTCAAAGGTTTGCGTTATTACTTCGCACACTCAATCATTCAAATAAAGTTGAAACAGAAAGAAGGAATAATGGAAACGAAAATTTTTACGGTGGTCAGAAATAAGCGTAAAGCACGGAAATAGGAGAAAAAAATTTTTTTTTCTACCTTCTGTGGCACATGAAACAAAAGACAGGACACAGCATGAAAGAGAAAAAATTTTTTTTATAGCTGCTCAAAGAACATTAACAAGGTTAAATCCATAGAAATTCTCAAGGCATTACTACGAAATTGGGAAACTTATCATTACAATGATATGCCAATATTATCCTCTCTCACAATTTCTCAAACACTTATCGAGTTGAATATTTTTGTTTTAAGCTCGAAGGGGTCACCAGTGTTAATTAGAATAGTTTTTAAGCTTTAAAGCTGTGGTCACTCTGGGTTGTCACCAGTGTTAGAATTTGGTGATGGGGTTAAACTCATACAGTTATTAACGTCCAATCCTAATCTTTCTTTTTGCTAGATAGTGCTTTTCGAAATCGTAAGAGAAGGTTAATAAAGCATGGGAACTCAGCTCGTGAATTTATTGAAGGAAAACCCAGGGAGGACTGGCGATGAGCTTGATCTCGAAGAGCTTGTCTAGGTGGGCACTCCGTGCCGGCGCAGTCCCGCGCCAATTATGGTGAGGTCCGGTAAGCGATGACGTTGGCAAAGTGTAAGTGATGTGTTTTTGGGGAGTTGCAGAGTATAAGTTTAGCTACTGACAGACCGGCAAGTGGCTGCAGTTTAGAGAAGACAAACGTTCAGAAAACGTCTCACGTAAAACTTAGGCAATTACGTGGTATGAACTCGGTGAATGAGTTAGAGATAAGATTTTTGCCAAGTTGATATGCGACTCGTGTAACTCGGATGAATGTATAGGTTCCGGTTAAGATGCGTCCTATGTAGCTCAGATGAATGTATAGGTTCCAACTAAGACTTGCCAAGTTAACATGCGGCTTGTGTAACTCGGATGAATGTATAGGTTCCAACTAAGACTTGCCAAGTTAATATGCGGCTTGTGTAACTCGGATGAATGTATAGGTTCCAACTAGGACCCAAGGAAGTGTTGTTGCGTTTGGTGTGCCGTCGAGGAATCTGCAATAATCGAGGTCGCTGAATGAAAGGCTCTCGAAGAGGCATCAAGGAAAAATTCCAATACTGACATTCCCTACACTGCACATGATATTTTCCCACGACGGAGAAACACTGAGACTTCCTACAGATTCAACACAAGCTAATTTGAATTGTTCTCTCTTTGTCAAGCTCAAGAAAGAGGATAGAATTAATTTACAACTGGCAAGACTCTTTTACAACTGCTCTTACTTTAAATAGAGGGCATGAAATTCTAAAGGAAATTTTGGTAATGACTACTTGTGATTTATTGAAAACTAAATGCGATTACGATCAAGATCTACGGAATATAATGAAATATCCACACAGCTAAAACTTTAGCAAAAATATACAAGACAGTACAAGCCTTGTGATTTTATAGAGCAGTAATCTCGGTGATTCCATTTTGTGGAATTGTGGAAAATACATGTGACTTAAAAAATACATGATTCGTAGAGTAGAAAGGAAATGTACAAATAGCTAAAATGCATAGAATGAATATGAAATGCATAGTTTTCGTACTCTATAACATCTCTATATCCGTACGAGAAATAAATGGGAAAGTCCTAAATTTCATTATGATATCAATCATACTGAAAACACTTGTATCTCTTGTAATAAAAAGAATAATATCTACACTGAGAAAAGAAACACCAAACGTGTCGCTTGCAGCAAAAAGAAAATATTCCGCAACACAATCAGTGAACATAAAAAAATGACAATGACCCGGCAGTTTTTACGCTCCGCCATTTGCAATAAACACCGGCAAAATCTGCCTTGCGTTCACGCGAAGTATTTTTGATGCGCGAGTAGCAATATCACCATGGCGGATGCAAGTATATATTTTTGCCGCAAGAATAAAAAGAAAATGATTTAAATGTTGATAATGAATTCTTGATACCGAAATGCAATGAACATTTTTACGCAAAATTTACGCTGCGCTACCAACGAATTACGAAAGACGAACGAACTACGTTACGAATGCTATTTACGAACTCTACGACTATTTTCATGTTTATCTCTAATCACAACTCTGACACGATCACTTATACTTAGCACAATGAACACCAAAATTATACTTAACCTGAACACGAAAAAAAAGGAACACGATATTTTCTAACACTGGTCTACTTACGAGAACTGCAGTAGCACCAAACTAGAGACACGCGCAAGTGAGAGTGAGTTTCAAAAAGAGACGCTTCCCTGCGCAGTATTGCCATTCAGAGGCTTCTCTCTCGGAAGTGTCGAGTGTTATTTTATTGTCTCATGCATTTACACAAAAACTTCAGAGATTACTAACTATAAGTAAAAAATTATTAATAATAATTTAGAGTAAGATTTTTAATGTCAATAATTATTTCATTTAAGTGCGAATGAGAAAGTTGATAATTTTACGCTTATGTAGCGAATGCTACAGGTAGCAGCAAACCAGTCTTTTATAAAATCGAGTGGTGTGTAGGTGACGTCATGACATCGCACAAATAGCAACGCTCAGATTGCATCTGGCAACACTGCTAACCCAAAATCTGGCATCACTGTCAGCGTTGCTGGTACGAGTCGTACGACAATCTTGAATCTAGCCGTGCCGTTCAAACGAAGTGTTGACGAGTCGAGTGAAGGGCAATGTCGCTGCCTCAAGTTAAATTAAAAAGTTTTCAGTTATTTGGTGTCAGAATAATTCTAAAAATTTACCCTATATATTTCAATGCCCTGGTTTCAATTTTAAAGAAATGATTGCGCCGAGTGGAATTGTACAGTTAAATGATTTGAATGTCGAATTCATGTTTGCAGCCGCCATCTCAAAAACACCGACTACCGAAGAATCCTATCGGCATTAAAGATGTACTAAGTGGTGTTGAAAACTGGTGTTGTGCTGTCGTTTTATGATCACAGGACTTCGGACCTGGAAGGTAAGAAATTGAACTTTGAATATTATTTAAATTTAATTTAAAAAGGATTGCTCATAACTGATTTTTTTCCCTTGATGAAGTTGTATCTCTCTATCAAATCTTTGGAACCAGGTGCAGTAGACCAGTTCAAATTCGATATGCTAGTTCCATAGGAAAATGCTGTTGACTCGCCTAAAATTTGAAGTATAAAGGAAATAAAGAAATAAGAATATAATGTGCACAAATTCTATGCTGTTCAATGACATACTGCTTATTTACAAAAAATTAATATCATTATAAGCTTTTCATTCCAAAAAGGTAACATAAATCTTGTGGTAGGGTGCTATCATCTCTAATAGTATCTAAATTTTTATGTGTAAATTATTCTGGAAGTAAAATGAGATGACAAATTCTACCAGGTTTACCATGAAAAAACTTCACTGGCATTGTTGAAATTTTGATCTCTCCTTTATGTTGAAATTAGCAAGTAGTAAGCTTAGAATCTGCAGTGCTCAGCATGAAAGCTAGCCTTAGTTTGGACTGCAGACTGTAAAACTTGTGTACTGTATATTGGATGCATTTTCAGAATAGCTTGACTATGAGAGGGCCTGAGATAAAGGTTAGGTAGGCTTACTTTTTGTTGAAATAGAATAGGTTTTTGTTTTGTTACGGACCATCTTTTTTCGGTTCACTGCTGTCCTGTTTTTCAGCACCTACTACTTTCTTCTTCAACTTTTTCTTGCTTCATGAACTTCTTTCTTAGCTTACTGTTTTTGTGCACCTTATGCATAAATTCCTCCTTCCCTCAACTCCATACTAAATGGTGCCTCCTTCCTTCCTTTCTTAGAAAATATTTGTCTAGGTTATGGGAAGCTAAAACTTTCTTATTTATTAATAATAATAATAATAATAATAATTCAGAGTAGCTCTTTTTTCTTGTGTAGCCTATCTAATCTGAAGTTTTTAGATTAACTCTTAATGACTTTCTATTTTGTAGCTAGATGTCAAGGTGAAAGATGACAAGAAAGATGCAAAATCTTGTCTATGATTTTCCATTGAAAAGTGCTACTTTTTATGGCTATCATCTCTTTGTAAATGCTAATCATCATCTAATTTTTATGGCAATCATATTTTTTGAATTTTTTTTATAGATATCCAACTGTTCTATGCTTACCATTCATGGTGAGCTTCTATCAATATTTTTGAAATATGAGGTGAAAATTGATGCTGCTT
Source organism: Morinoia aosen (assembly GCA_030386875.1). Taxonomy (NCBI): domain Eukaryota; kingdom Metazoa; phylum Arthropoda; class Malacostraca; order Amphipoda; family Talitridae; genus Morinoia; species Morinoia aosen. Next base: position 50,115,530 of record CM059575.1, read on the forward strand.
ATCATAATTTTATTGTGAGTGCTTCAAATATGTCATGTGAAGCAACAGAGCCATGTTTCAAAAAAGCATGTCTTATGTTTATGTCAATGATAATATTTGTATTTTGCTCTCCTTTTATGTTTCTTAATAGAAGTAAAATGAGTCTGGTAATCCACTAAGGAATACATACAAGCAAAAATGAAATGTAGAACATTCTCCAGATTAAGGGCTGATTTCTTTACTTGTCATTTTTTATGAAACTTACCAAATTGGTATTTGTTTTTTTTAGACTTGTTTTTTTATATATAAGGCTATGTGACATTGGGATTGTTATTAAATAACACCGATGAATTGACGTATATTACCCAACAATAACTGTTAGTGAAAAATTGTGAGAACCAGCGTGAGTGTGTTACCTTGTTTGGTTGTACTTAGAGATGTGACTAAAAAGAACCATGCCGTTTTTTTTAAAAAAACATTTTTTTAACAAAAAAAAACCGTGGCCAAAAAAATGAGGATATTTTTTTTTAATATTTTGTCTGAAAATAACTCAGCAAGAAAAAGAACCACATTACATTATTTGTTTTCATGTCAAATTACAAAATAAAACAGCATACTTCTTAATTGATGTTTTCCATGCTTTTATGAAATTTTTCATTTTCCGCGGTTTCATGCTTTGATATTTCATTTATTTTACAATACATGTGAATGACCTTCAACTCCCAAAATGGTGTGTTATAATAACATATCTTTACTTATGGTCATTGATAGAGATGTGACTAAAAAACCATGCTTTTTTTTAAAAAAAAACATGTTATGTATACAAAAATTAGGAATAAAAACCATGGATATTAATATACCTGTGTGACCTTAAAAATCCAATGCTGTTTTTTTTAGAACATTGTTTTTTAACAGAAAAATCTTGACTAATAAAACATGGCTATTATATTTTATGGGACCAAAAAACTGTTTTTTTAAACATTTTAAAAAAATCATGACTAAAATAACACGGATGTAAATATCAGGAAAGTTATTTTTCTTTAATCGATTTGTCTTTAGAAACTTATAAACAAAGAATGCTGTTAATATTGAAATCATGTTTATTAGAACTGTACTAGGTCTTAGAATAAAATATCTACAAAAAATCTATTCACTCCATAAAACCTTTCGGAGTCCAACTCCATCCTCAGTCATTCAGTAAAATTTGGTGAAATGGACAATGAATTTTCACTGTTCCTTTGAAAAACATTTGACTGAATGACTTACTGAGGATGGAGCTAGTCTCCGAAAGGTTTTATAGAGTGAATAGATTCTTTGTGGATATTTTATTCTAAGACCTGGTACAGTTCTAATGGATATTAATATATCTTATGTGACCAAAAAATCCATGCGGTTTTTTTAATGTTTTTGTTACAAAAAAGTCATGACTAAAAAACACGGATATTAATATACTTTATTTCACCATGAACAACCATGCTGTTTTTTTTAAAACATCTTTTTACAGAAAAATCATGATTAAAAAATGTGGATATTAATATATTTTATGTGCCAAAAAAACCATGCTCGTTTTTTTTAAATCATGTTTTCTTTACCAAAAAAATCATGACTTAAAAACATGGATATTAGTGACTTTTTGTGAAAAAACATGGTTTTAAAAATGTCATGTTTTTTGGTCAGATAAAATTTGATAACACTGTTTTTTTTTGTAAAAAATCTTTTTTCAAAAAGCATGGTTTTTTGGTCACATAAAATAAATTGATATCCATGTTTTTTTTACAGATTAGATTAGTCATTAGTTTTAGCCTCCCTACCCAGCAACAAATGCGATCCAAAGAGAGGAAGGAAGATTATGAAACAAGGTCAAAGTTGAAGAAGACATAGGTGCTGAAAAACAGGACAGCAGTGAACCGAAAAAAGGTGGTCCTCAACATAACAAAAACATTTTATTTTAACAAAAAGGAGGCCTTTCCTAACTCTCAGCTTGGACCCTCACATTGTCCCCCTGGGAGCGCTAGTTCCCATAGATACATTAATTGTATCCCCCTGAGGGAGTTTTTTTACAAAGAAGTCGTGACCAAAAAATGAATAATAGTAACTTTTTAATAAAAAAAAAATGTTAAAAAAAATGATTTTTTTGGTAACATAAAATATGTTAATATCCATGATTTTAAGACGCAATTTATTGTGAAAAATACATATAATAAAACAGCATGTTTTTTTGGTCACAAAATATATGCATATCCAGATTTTCTCATACATCGTTTGTAAAAAATATATTTTTTTAAAAACAGCATGGGGTTTTTTAGGTCTCATAAATATATTCATGTTTTTTTAGTCATGATTTTTTAGTACAAAAACATTTTTTTGGTCTCATAAATATATTACTCATGTTTTTTCAGTCATAATTTTTCAGTAAAAAACATGTTTTTTAAAAAAAACTGCATGGGGCTTTTTAGGTCACATAAAATATATTGTCTTTTAGTCATGATTCCTTGTAAAAAACCAGCATGGTTATATTTGGTACCAGGAAATATATTAATATTCATTTTTATTAATCAGAATTTTTTGTAAAAAAACATGTTTTTTAAAAAAACAGCAAATTTTTCTGGTCACCTAAAATATATTAATATCTATGGTTTTTAGTCATTTTTTTTGTAATGAAAACATAAAAAAGAAACCATACAGTGAAAGTGGTGGCAGATAACCCACAATTACCTAGAGGAGTCTAATGAAATTTAGGAAATTTCACTGTTCCCTTTACCAATTTTACTGTTTTACTGGCGGGAGACGTGGCTGGTAAAGTGTGTTACAGATCAACCCAGGCTTTACAGGTATTTGTTTGCGAGCCTGCACGTCTCTAACGTATTTGTCATAAAGAGTGTAATTACTGCCGACGGGACCTCGGTGGTCCCTGTGGTGCCAGTATAATGGCGCACTCCGCTTCGCATCGGCTTGAGCGAGACTCCCTGGATTCTGACTGGAGTGACAATGACCTTGGTCTCGATGAGGACGTGTGTCGGATGGAGAGCCTCATGTCTCAGCTGACTTCTCGTCTCCGGAATTCTCAGCCGGGAAGGACTCGCCCTGATCAACCAACTGCTGGGAAGCGATCTCGTGGGCGTCCAAAGAGAGGCACCAAAAATACCGGCGGTGCTGCTGCGAGTGGGGCTAGCCCGTGTAGTGTATTGAATGATGAACTCCCCTCATCTCCTGCTGTGGATGACCTACGCTCGTTCGACGAGATTTTCACCCATCAGTTGAGTTCCTTATTTTCAACGCTTAAAAAAACTATTGATTCCATCAAAAAGCTTCAGTCCCAGTTTGATCAACTTAGTGCAACTGTGAAAGGTTTGGGCTCTCCTGACTCGTACAGGGCAGCCGTGGTTTCCGGTTCTGCTCCGCTGCCATCTGCGGCTCCCTCTTCTCTGCCGTCCTCAGCGCTAGTGTCGATCGACCGGCTCTCGGTTGATGTTGACCAAGTTCAACAGGATGGCCTGTCTAATGTTTTAATGCTGAGGGGATCTCGCGTCGATGCAGCCATCGCCCAGTCCCGTCGCTCTGGTGCGGGTGAGAAGTCGCAGATGGTTGACCTTGTGTCTGCCATGATCAACGGGGCTATTCCTCGATTGGTCGCTGACTTAGATGTCATCTCGGCGGTGGTTGTCGGCCGTGATTCCAAGCATATGCGGGTGGAGTGCCGTGACAAATACGCCATGCTGCGTGTCTTGAGGGAAATCAAGTTGAAGAGACCTGGTGGTATTTTTGCTAATGAGTATCTGACACGAGCACGCTCAGAACTACTTTACAAAGTGCGTGTGGCTAAGCGGACTCTACCCTCAATATCGAGAGTGTATACCAGATATGGCTCGATCTATTGCCGTGTTGAGGGCCGTATGAGGCCCCACGTTGTCAACACTGTGAAGGATCTTGAGAAATTGAAGGAAGCCGTGTCTCCTTCAGCTCCTGGTCCTGCTGCCTCCTCTTCAGGTGCTGCTGCTTCTTCCAGCGGCGTGATAACGTTGAACGTTTCTGCTTCCGGCTCGGCACCCGCGTCGTCTATTGTTCTTGCGGATGATCCGGTTGCGGCCCCGGTTCCCTCGGTTAATGCTAATTCAGTCGTGAATCCAGTACATGCTGATTGTGATGTCTAGTCCTGTTAGTGCTGAGGAGGATATTCCTGATTTTGTGTTCTCTGACCAATTTGATGAAATAGTAAGTGTTCATTGTTCTCTTGGAACCATTGGTGATCTTGAAAGTCGCTGGGCATTAATGGGATGCAATGCGTTTGCTATATTGTGTGTTAACATTTGGAGTCTTCCGCGGAACTTTTGCCACCTGCAGGCATTCCTTAGTACTCTTTCCTTTCGTTTTGCCATCATAGTTATTACCGAGTCCAGGCTTGATGACAATGTGCAGGATTGCTTCAGGATTGAAGGGTACCGTAAGGTCTGTCTTAACCGTAATCGCAGTGGAGGGGAATCTGTGTTTTCTACCGTGATTTTCTTGCCGTTACAATCAATGCTGATGTATCGCGGCTCTATGCAGTTGGTGAGATTCTTGTCTTTAGGGTTGAGATCAATGGAGTTCCAGTGGACGTGTGCTGTGTGTATAGGCCCCCGAGTCTAGACATCTCAGTTTTCAATGAGTTTTTTGCTGATTTCATTGCATCTACATTCACATCAGAGGCTAACATTCTTGTTTGCGGTGACCTTAACATAAATTTATTCAACCCATTTAATCTTAGTACTATTGAGAATTTTATTCAGATGATGGCTGCGTTAAACTTCCACCCTCTCATCTCGAAGCCCACGAGAATCAGTAAATGTCGCGGGCTTACAAGATATAGTCTCATTGACCACATCTGGGTAAATTTTAGTCTTGCTGGTTCAATTGTGGCTGGTGTTTGTGATTATGAGTTGGCGGACCATCTGTTGCCCTATGTAATTTTTAAACCTGAGACTCTAGAGCCCATGATCCCTGTAACTTACCGACTGTTCAGTCAGGCAAGGAAGCTAGAATTCGTACGCCGTGTTAGGGAGCTTGACCTGGGGGTGATTGTGCGGGATAACCCTGATGTAGCCATGTCTCAGTTCATCCACTCAATCATGCATGAATATAACACTAGTTGTCCGGTAGTGAGTAAATTAATTAATAAACGGTCGAAACCCACACCATGGATCACGCGGGACCTAAAATCTCTCATTCGTAAACGTAATAACCTATTTAATAGATACCGCAGAGGCATTATTAGCCACTCATATTATAAATGGTTTAGGAACACTCTTAGGACTGTAATAAAACTAGCTGAAGAGATTTACTATATTAAGAAAATTAAATTGAATGGCAATGATCCAAGGAAGACTTGGCGGATACTGAATGAACTCATGGGACGTTCAAACAGAGACTCTAACATTACTTTGGTTGGGGATCGGGGTGTTGTAATTGGTTGCCCGAGTGATGTGGCGCGCGTGTTTAGTGACTATTTCACCCAATTCGTTATGGAATTAACCGGAAACATGCCTCCGCGCACCCTAAATGTTTTGACCGGCATACCTGGAGTGAGTGTCGGCTGTAACTTTTATATGGTCTCATCAAGTGAAATAAAATCCATAGTGGCTGAATTTAAACATAAGAAGTTCCACCATGGCGACTTAGACCCTTCGGTCTTGTTTGAATTATTGCCTTTTATATCGGACACCTTTGCTGGTATAATTAACGGATGTATTAGGAGTGGTGTATATCCAAGCATTTTAAAACGAGCGAGAGTTGTACCCGTTTTTAAGTGTGGTGACCGTAACATAACGGGGAACTATAGGCCAATATCTACTCTGTCTGTTTTTAACAATGTGTTTGAAAATGTTATTTACAAACGTCTCAGCTCCTATTTTAATTCGTGTGGTATTTTATCTCACTTCCAGTTCGGTTTTAAGAAAGGTTCGTCAACATCGACCGCAATATTGTCAGTAGTTTCGGATTGTCTTGCAGCTCTCAACAAGAGAATGTTCACTATCTGCCTGTTTTTAGACCTTCGTAAGGCGTTTGACACAATTGACCCGATTCTCTTGATCACGAAGCTCGAGGCTTATGGAGTCGCTGGGCGTTCACTCGAGTTGATTAGGTCATATCTTACTGGTCGCACCCAATATGTTGCATGTGGTAACTCGTCCTCGTCTGATCAGCCTGTTTTGCTTGGTGTCCCGCAAGGATCTACTCTCGGCCCATTACTTTTTAACATCTTCATTAATGATATAACCTCACTGCCTGATGTTAAGTGTGCCCTATTTGCTGACGATGCAGTATTTTATGTGAGCGACGATAAATTTGCAAATGCCGTTCAAAGAGTTAAGAATTTTTTGATACGATTAACAAACTGGCTTCAACTGAACAGACTTGTGCCCCATGAGAAAAAAAACAAAGCTCATGCTAATCACAACCAGAGACAGCCCAATCCTTCCAGACATTTTTTTCAATAATGTTAAACTAGAGTGGGTGACTGAATTTAAATATCTTGGCGTATTCCTCGATTCGAAGTTAACTTTTGGCCATCACATATCGCATGTCTGTGGTAAGTTGAGCCGAGGTCTTGGCATGTTTCATTGCCTCTCTAGGAAACTACCACTGTGCTCCCTTAGGAGCATCTACTACAGCCTTGTCTACCCACATGTAATTTACTGTGTTGAGCTGTGGGGCGGTGGGCCACCCAGTGTTAGGTCAAAAGTCTCAATCCTGATGAATAAAATTCTGCGTGCAATTCTTAAAGTACAATATAATAACCATGTACCTGAAGTTCACACATCCAGCATGTACAAAGCATTAGAATTCCTTCAATTTGACGATATATACAGATTTTTTTTATTAAAACTAGCTCGTAGGTTCCTTTTTAACGATGACATATCTTTTAATAAGTATTTGTTACCGCTTGTCCCAACGAATAATTATGAGCTAAGGAACTATAGATTCAGACTACCCTATGTACGACTTAACGTGGAAAAATGTGGAACAATTTACCAAATGGTTCAAATGTTAAATACGTTGGATGCTGAATGGCTAATGCCGATGCCTGGGTACCGCTTTAAAATGCATTTAAGAAATCAGCGGTTGCGCAATATTAGTCTCGCTTCCTATTCTAAAACTTTTAAATTTTACTTTTCTTTATGTGTGAGCGAGCGCAGTGATTTAATTAGCCATAAATCTGTGTCAGTTCCAGCAATGGTTAAGCACTTGTTCTTAAGCGTGTGAGGGTTGCTGGAACTTTTTATTATCCACTTATGTCTTATCATGTCAGTTTTATAGTGTTTTTCTCTTTTTCTTGTATTGTTGCAATTTTAATCTGGACCTTTGTTGTTAAGTTTTGCATTTTGTCCAGTACTCTAGTCACTCGTGCATTTCTTCTAGTCATTATGATAGCTCGTGACCGTGTTTATGACATTTTTATTGTTTTGTCACTGCGATTGTACTTTTAGCGGTTTCATTATTTTCGGCGATTATCCCTTGTTCTATTAGGCCCAAGAATGTGAATGAGCTTGAAGTGACCCTTGTCACCTTTTAAGAGTACCTGTATTGTATAATAAAGAAGTCCGCGTTTGCGCATTATTAGGTACGCTTCCCTTTTTATTACTTTTAATTTTTACTTTTCTCTGTGTATTCTTGACAATTCTACTCTTACATATTCCCTTGTCACTTGATATTTTCCTATTTTATTTTCCTTTTCTATGTTACCCTCTAATGTGTTTTCCTCTTGTTACAGTATCTTTTCTCTGTTAGCTCGACTCGCTGGAACTCTTATTTTGGATGTTTAATAGTGTAGTTTTAAATTTTAGCAGTTGGTTGTACGATTTTCCCCTTGTTTTTATTAGGCCCAATAAGCGAATGAGCTTGACGTGGCCCTTGTCACCTTTTTAGATTACCTGTATTGTAATTTTAAACGTGACCTTGTGACAATAAATTCTATGGAGTTTCTATGGAGTTTCTATGGAGTTTCAATGACTTTTTGCAGGAGCCACAGAACTTACCACAGAACTTATATTGATGGAGTAAAAATTCAGAGCTTATTATCTCTGCAAAGGCTGATTTTTTTGGTCACATAAAAATAAAATCAGATATAGTAGAGATAGTAAGCTCTGAATTTTAACTCCATCAATATAAGTTCTGTAGCTCCTGCTGTTCCTCTTAGACGCCTCTAGATAATTGTGGGTTATCTGCCACCACTTTTACTGTATGTTTTTTTTATGTTTTTATAACAATAAAATGACTAAAAAATATGGATATTAATATATTTTAGGTGTCAAAAAAAAACCCAGACATATACTTAATAAAATTTAGGTGTGCAAAAAAAACACATAAAAACCGTTTTTTTGCAAAAAAAAACGCAATCAAATAAAACCGTTTTTTTGCATCACTAGTTGTACTTGAACCTATGTACAGTGCTTCTCTGCCTTATTTGTTGTACTTGATGCTATGTTCAGTACTTCACTGCCTATTACGCTTAATTTTTCCTTCTTTCTTTATTTTTTTAAATTTTTCCACAGCTCTTTTTTGCTCTTTTCCCCTATCACTTTCTCCCTTTTGACTCCTTGTATTTTTACATTCTCTATTACACTATAGTTTATCATTGCCTCCATTTCCTTGTGTATGCATTACAATATTGCTTCATATTCAACATCATCTCTCTGTACAGCTGAACCTTTTTATTAAATACTCTCACCTGCATCTTGATTCATCATATTTCCAGTGACAAATTTCAATCTGTACCCTTACTACCAACTAAAATTTGTGCTTATTGAGCCAGAAACAAATTCAAAAACTGCTAACTTGAGAAATTCACTAATTTTTATTTGCCTTTCAGGTACCGGATGAAACTGAAATAATTTCAACGTCATCAAGGTGGATGAAGAGGAGCTAAAAGCTGCTGCGGTATTCAACGGAACCACCAATATTGGAGGAATTTTTGCTGCGGGAAGTGGAAGATGCTGCCGCTAGAGCTCCGGTTACCTCGTCATGTAAACAGACATGCATCACCAGCAGCAGAAGAAATTCTTTGACTCACTGCACTATAAGTTGTTCCATTTTCAGTGAGCAAGTTTCCTGTTTCCATCTTTTTGTGTCATTTCAAAAGCATATTCGGTCTGTTGATCTGTACAAGGGACTTGAATTGTGCAGTAAATCTTTCGTGCTATTATTTTTATAAGAGGCTCTTGCAGTATCTGTTGAATCAAATCAGCCACTTACTAGGCTTCAGCAAAAATGTTTGTGAATTAATTCTTGATAACTGCCCTAAACATCCCACCAACTGTTCCAAAATAAAAATGTAAATAAAGTTTTTCTTCAGATGTAGAACGTTATAGTCAATCAGAGCTTACAATAGAGCTCTGCAGGGTACCTTTTCTGTGATGCACAAGTGATTCACTGCACTTTTCTCCTGAGTCCTTGTTCTCATGTTCTAGGGTCAAATATAATAAATTTTGTTGTATCACATTATTCAGCTTATTTTAGATCGTTTCTGGATTTTAAATAGTTTTTTACATGGGTGTAGGCTGCTGGCAATAGTGTTATGGACACATTGGGCGGATATGTTGCAGAGCAGCTGTTTGAATGCACTTCTGTGTGCACAATTAATTTATGCCTATAGTTCAGTTATTTCATTAGAATCAATTACGTGCGAGTTACTGTTTCCTCCCGTAAAACCCATGACTTCCCCGTTGCTGTATGTACAGCGACACTTCATACATTCCGATTGAAATATAACAAAGCTTAATTTTAGTGGTAGTGTTACTTACTCGATTACTCAGCTGTAAACCAAATTAACACCAAAAAAATGATTGAGATAAGGCAAAATTTCTGTGTGACATACTTTGTCTCTCTTATTTGGTAGCCAAGTGAAGCCAGTAAATTTCGATTTGAAGTAAACTTATATTTGTGTTTTCTGGATGGCCTGGTGCTATTCCTGTCTGCTGTGGCCAAACTTGAGACATTTAGTCAGGCATGCTGAGGCTCATCATTCTGTCCGAGGCACCATACAACCTACATTTGTACAAATATCTGCGCACTACTCGCTCTCAGCTCAGTAAGTGGCGTTAATTAAACTCCCAATGACTCTTAATGAACAACAACTTAGTCTTCGACTTGTGCTAGCCTTATTTTGTTAGTGTCAGATGAATTTAAGGCTATGAAGTGTTATATTGTATCACGCGTGTGATAAACCTTTTTTCTTTGTCTGTTTATAATTTAAGGCTGTGAACTATTATGTCGTTCATCTGTTCTCGCTTACAACACACTAATGGATGGTAGTGCAAGGTTTATTTGTTGATTTGGTTCGGTGTATTGCTAGGGTTAAGCGTTATAAATAAGCATTACTATCTACGCGCTACACATATTTGTTATCCTTGTTTTCTTCTCGTAATTGGAACTCGGCAAAAAAAAAATTGGATGTACTTATTGAAACCTTTGCATTCTTATGACATATTCATTGTTTTGGTTTTTAAATGAATTATTTGATAAGCTTTAGACTGGCTGTGAAAATACACACGTAACTAGAGTTATGCTTACCTTTCAAGTTTTTGCATTCTACGGCTTATGTTGGAATAGGTACACTTCCCGGCAGTCTCTACAAAGTTAACGTAATTTTTAAAGTTATCTGGAGTGTTGTCTTGTTATTAAACAACGCAGTTTGCTTCTGAGCGTGCCGATTATTTTACTTCTGCTTATTGATGATCATAAAATTGTGTGTAAGAACTATTTTGAGTGTTGTACCCTGTTATGCAGTAGCTCACGTCTGTACGCACTATTTTTGCAATAAAAAATAAATCACTGTCTTTGTTAAAATATATCAGTGTATGTGATAGGGACTTCAAAGAGATTCAGCCTTAAACAAGTCACACCCTGAGGTCAAAAGAGTTTCCTTTCTCCTTATTGACACAGCCTTTAGTCTCATACGACACCTCGCCTAATAAGGGGTTTAAGGAGCCACCTCGGAAGGACGAACTATTTCGCATAGTTTGTCGATAGGAAGACGCTGTCGCAGTTCGGCACAAACAGAATTCACGACAGTTGCTCGTCTTCCTAACGGTACCACCGTAGTTCGGCACTAACAGAATTTACTTCTGTTGCCCTAGCGGACTTATTACGGCGTAGGTGGTACCCACACACACACCTCACTCTAGCGGTACCACTGTAGTTCAGCACATAACAGAATTTACTTCTGTTGCCCTAGGGTGTATAAAGTCAGGGTATGAAGTCAGATTCATCCCATCTTTGCCTTTAGCGTTGCCGAGCGAAAAGGTATAATTGATGTGAAGGCTGGATCTCATATTACACGAGTCATAAAATAACGACCGGCTTTCGTGCTATGGTTTTGGGAAATATATATCGGGGATGTTCTCAGAAGAGAAATCTTCCCCGCATTAAATCTGATAATTCGACGCTCGGGCCTAGGCAACCGCAGCACTATAAAATGTGGGAACCTCATACGACGGCGCAGAGCGCTGAGTTTAGTCTCGCCGTCCCGCGGACCATCGTTCAATTGCCGTAACGGGAGGCGGGCAGGGGCATGAGACCGGACCCCTCTCCCCCAGCCGCACCCCGGTTGGGTGGAGGGAGGCGAAGCTCAGAACCTTCTCGCCCCGTTGCTGCCCGGCTCGTGCAGTGACCCCCCCTCCCCTTTGGGAGGGGTGAGCACTGTCCGAGCAGGATTGGAGTAGGACGAGTGGAGGGCACTTGGTGCGGAGCGGTAGTCGGGAAAGGACAGACGGGTAGAGAGCCGTGGTCGTGAACGGACGTTCTAGGGTTCAGTGGAGGGTTGAGACGAACAGCCGGTTTTGATACTTAGGAATTTGAGTTGATAGTAAAAGCCCATATCTTAATTGTTGAATTTCGAGACTGTGTTCGAGTAGAGCGTGGCACGATCAACGAAAATCCATTGACTTGTTTTGAGGGCGCATGATTTCAAGCGTTTGCTATACGCTTACCTTGGCTCATCCTTTCGGTGGTTGCACATTCCTTGGCTCGTGTGTTGGCTGTTTGTACACAGTCTGTTGCCGTGAGAAGTCGATCGAAGGAAGATCGTGAGGTGTTTGTCCGATTGTTCCCCGAAATTTTATATGTTGTCTTACCTCGTGTGCTCTTGCGATCCGTACTTGCCTTCCCATCAATAAATGGAAAAAAACTGGGCCTCGTATATATCCTCTCTCTCATCTCTCTCGAAAAGGGCATAAGAAACACGTGCCGGCCGTAAGCCATCGCTACCAAATTGACAGTCTGAGTTAACGTAACCAATCCTTTAATTTTAGTCGAGGCTATCTATACGCCTCGTGGTGGCAGCTATCAGCGCTACCTTTCTTAACTTCTAAATGATTACGTAACGCTCTGCCGAGCGAGTCTGTCAGAAAAGTAACAGCAGATGAATGAAAGACACTTAAGCTTTGGAGCGGGCAGAAAATAACCCGAATTACATAGTATTGGCAGATGTATCTTCAATAAAAATCATCATATACTTCATGATTGACGCGGATTAAATGAACTTTAAGGCCATAAGGCAAGAGAGAGCGGAAGGAAAACCCGACTCATTCACGACTAATATTTTAAATGCAATTTTGAGTGTTGTACCCTGTTATGCAGTAGCTCACGTCTGTACGCACTATTTTTGCAATAAAAAATAAATTACTGTCTTTGTTAAAATATATCAGTGTATGTGATAGGGACTTCAAAGAGATTCAGCCTTAAACAAGTCACACCCTGAGGTCAAAAGAGTTTCCTTTCTCCTTATTGACACAGCCTTTAGTCTCATACGACACCTCGCCTAATAAGGGGTTTAAGGAGCCACCTCGGAAGGACGAACTATTTCGCATAGTTTGTCGATAGGAAGACGCTGTCGCAGTTCGGCACAAACAGAATTCACTTCTGTTGCCCTAGCGCTCTCATACGGCGCAGACAGTTGCTCGTCTTCCTAACGGTACCACCGTAGTTCGGCACTAACAGAATTTACTTCTGTTGCCCTAGCGGACTTATTACGGCGTAGGTGGTACCCACACACACACCTCACTCTAGCGGTACCACTGTAGTTCAGCACATAACAGAATTTACTTCTGTTGCCCTAGCGGACTGAATACGGCGCAGGTGGTACCCACACTAACCTCACCACCCACACACACGAACCTCAGGAAGGGCAGCTGCGAAGAAAAGCTAGCGCCTCGGAAAAGGTAGCTGTACAGAAGACAGCCCCTTTTCCACGAACCCTCACGTCGACCGCACGACGGTATCGACATATTCTGGCGCCCGAACAGGGACCCAGAAGCTTTGCGCGACTACCAACGTTGTCTGGGATTTCTGGGTTCTAATCAACTACGCGGACACCGCATCACTTAAACAAGATGAACCTCGTCGCTCAAGCTCGAGAATACGTCGAAGCCCTCGGCCTCACTCCCACCGATGCGGAGTACCGGGAAGAATTTACCAGCCGCCTGAGGCATTTGGAAGAAGCCGCAGAACGAGCAGCGGAACGAGAAGAACGAGCAGCGGAACGAGAAGCAGCACAACGAGACCACGAGCTCAGACTCCGACAACTCGATGCTCAAATCGCTCCCCAAAATGCTAGAGTGAAGATACCTCCACCGGCTCCATTCGATCCCACGAAAGAAAGGATGGACGAATTCTTGCAACGCTTCTGCACTCACACCACAGCGATGGGATTTACTGAAGTCGATGCTGTTGTCATGCTCCATAATTTGATCACACCGAAGGAACGTCGACTCATCGATACCCTGCCCGCAGCAGATCGCTTCAAGCTTCCTGAAATTAAATTGCTCCTACTAGATGCTCATAAAGTTACTCCGGCAAAACTACGTGCCAACTACTACGAATTGAAGCCAGAAGAAGGCGACAATATGTCACGTTACCTACGGCGACTCGAACAATCCTTTGACGCTTGGTTAAAAGGATGCAACATCGAAGCCAACTACAAGACTCTTCGTGACTTCCTTATTGTTGACCGAGCTTATTCAAGCTTGCCGCCCTTCCTCGCTACTCAATTGCGTGACAGGGGTGGTAACACAGTCGCAAGCCTAGGAGAGCAAGGTGATATCTTCTTACAAGCAAGACCTCATACATCGCTCCATCAGCTTTGTAAAGGTCGCACACTGACATCAACGACGGATGCGGGCCCTCCAGCACTCAAAGCATCAGAAGCACCAGAGCGACGCTCGACATTTCCTGTCCGAGCCCCGAGCACTCCAGCAAGATCACCCAACTCCAGCAACAACTCTCGAGGAGCGCCGCCAAGAACTTCTAGCACACGTGGTGGTCCCACCAGCTCAGGATCGGTCAACACTCCGCAGCGCGAACAGCGAGGACCTTACAATGGATTTTACTGTACTTTCCATGGCCCCAACCGATCGCATTCCAGTGACGAGTGCCGCCAATTGAAGAGGAGGCAAGGTGATGGTCACAGTAATGGAGCAGCCCATGCAAGCCCACCTATCTCCAGTACTACCGCTCGAGTAAACAATCTAGCAACGCATGAAGAAGCAGATGAATACGACGATATTCCCCCAGTCGCATGCAATCACATCGCCTCGAACAAGCTGATCGAATTGGGACAGCTGAAAACATGCTCTGGCACCATGAACCAACAACCCGTTCAAGTACTACTCGATGGAGGAGCAACGGCGGTCTTCGTCAAGAAGGCTCTCGACCCAGCTGACGCCATTTTGAAGAAGGAAATTACCGTACGGCTGGCCAACAATCACTCTTTCGAAGCGCCTCTGGCCCGGGTCTCTCTCGTGTGCCCCTATTACCACGGAGAGGTGACAGCCGTAGCCATGGAAGAGCTCTCCCACGATGTCATTCTCGGCCGAGTTCCCGGAACCACTTCCTTCGAAGAACAGATGACCGACTATAAAGAGCAACCAGTTGCTGCAGAAGTCTCTCACGTTGTCACAAGGGCAGCAGCAAAAGCGATCGAAGATCCCACTGCCGCACCAAGCACTGTCGATATATTGCAACACAACAAAGAAGACTTCAAGAAATTACAGCGGGAGTGCAAAACATTGCAGCTTTTATTTAAGAAAGTTGACACTGGCAAAGAAGAAACGCACAAGGATGGCAGAGTCATTACCTTTGAACTCCATGACGGCATTCTCCATCGGAAAACGTTACGAGACGGTCAGGAAACTCATCAACTTGTAGCACCTGCAAGCGTGCGCCCACAAATCTTGGAAATGGCTCATGACAATCCACTTGCTGGCCATTATTCCCAAAAGAAGACTCAGGCTCGACTAGAACGCGATTTTTATTGGCCGTCCCTAGCAAAAGATGTGGTCCAATGCTGTCACTCCTGCCATACCTGCCAGACGCACGCTCCATCTCGACCAAGAAAGGCACCTATCTCAACCCCACCGATCACCACTCCATTCTCCGCGCTCAGTGTTGATTTGGTAGGCCCATTACAACCAGCTTCGGCATGTGGCCACCGATACATTCTCACCGTGGTGGACCAAGCAACTCGGTACGCAGACGCAGCCCCGCTCAGACATATAGATGCAGAAACAGTCGCCCAGGAGCTACTCGAAATCTGCAGCAGAGTTGGTTTCCCTCACACGCTAACAAGCGACAACGGCACTCAGTTCACAGCTGCAACCTTCGAAGCTTTCCTGAAACTCGCCGGTATCCAGCACCGATTGACGCTATTATACCATGCCCAATCGAACGGCATAGTCGAACTCTTCAATGGTACGCTCAAAGTCATGTTGCGGAAGTTAGCAGTAGAACAGCCGCGAGATTGGGACCTGTATCTGCCTTCACTCCTTTTTGCTTATCGAGACGCTCCTCAGGCCTCAACCGGGTATTCTCCTTTCGAACTCATCTACGGCCATCGCGTCCGTGGACCTTTAACCGTGCTCAAGGAATGCTGGACCGATGGTAGCTTGCAAGACGACACGAGCACTGCTCAGTATTTGATGGAAATGAAGCACCGATTGAAAGAAACATGTAAAATCGCTCGCGAGAATCTAAACAGGAGCCAAGAGAAAAGCACCAAGTTCTTCAACAGACGTACCAAGATGCGAACTCTAAAGCAAGGAGATAAAGTCCTCGTATTTCTGCCCGATTCTCGAGAGAAGCTACTTATGACTTGGAAAGGTCCCTATACAGTGAAATCACGCCTGGGAACCTATACCTATACATTGGACGTGGATGGAAACAACAAAGTCTATCACATCAACCTCCTTCGCCAGTACCACGACCGGGAGAAGCAAAGTTCCGCCTCACCAAGCGAGAAAGATCGCGAGGAGGACGACGAGAGAGTAGAGGAAGCATTTGCAGCGGTTGGCCTCGCCCTAGAACCTACCTGCGAAGAAGAAGAACTCGACCGGAAAGAACCAGAGATACCGTCACCCGTCGGAGAAACCATTGAAGACTGTCTCATCTCCTCTACGTTGACTACAACACAACACTCAGAACTCCAGGAACTTCTTGAAGAATATCGCGATCTTTTCACAGATACTCCCGGAAGAACCAGCACGGCAGTTCATGAAATAAAATTGAAGGATCCTTCCAGTTTTCGACTTCAACATTCGTATCCACTTCCCTTAGCGCTGGAGCCAGAACTGCGGTCAAGTTTAGAGAAGTGGATGATGATTGGAATCGTGACGCCATCCACATCACCTTACTATTCACCGCTCCTTGCCGTCCGGAAGAAAGACGGAACCCACCGATTTTGTCTGGACTGCAGGCACCTCAACAGCCAGACAGTATTCGATGCCGAGCCGATAGCAGACACCACTGCTATTTTCACCAATTTAGCGGGCAAAACAATATTCAGCAAAATGGATCTGACCAGTGGATATTGGCAAGTACCTCTACACCCTGAGTCCCGCCAATACACCGCCTTCAAAACTAGGTCTGGCCTCTATGAATTCAACGTACTGCCTTTCGGCCTAGCAAATGCTCCAGCCACTTTTTCCCGCCTTATACGTCAAGTCACTGCAGGACTGCAAGATACCGAGGTCTACATGGATGACATCTTAATCGCCTCGACAACCTGGGAAGATCATTGCACAGCATTAGCTAAACTGTTCGAAGCTCTCTCTCGACATGGCCTTAAGGCGAAGCCGTCCAAATGCGAATTCGGATTTGACAGCCTCCAGTATTTGGGTCATCAACTGAGCAGTAATCAGATCCAGCCTCTGGAGAACCGAGTCGAAGCCTTGAAATCGGCTCCACTCCCAAAAACCAAACGGGAGCTCCGAAGTTTTCTCGGTACAGTTGGGTACTACCAACAGTACATTCCTAACTACTCTCAACTGACATCTAAACTCCATGATTTCCTAAAGAAGAACTCCCCAGAACAAATACCTTGGACCGATACAACAGAAGATCTGTTCGAAAGTTTGAAGACAGCGTTAGTCAAGAGGCCGGTCTTACAGTTACCAGACCCCAGATGTCCTTTCATTCTGAGGACAGATGCCTCCCAAACTGGACTTGGAGCAGCTCTCCTCCAGCCAAGCAAACGAGACTTCCGTCACTACGCGCCGGTAGCATATGCTTCACGTCGACTGAGAGGAGCAGAAATAAACTATTCTACCATTGAAAAAGAAGCGTTAAGCATCTACTGGGCTCTACAGAAGTTTGAGGTCTACCTGTATGGACGAGAATTTGTGTTACAAACCGACCATCGACCGCTCCTTTATTTGCAACAGGCAGACAAGTTGAACCCCCGATTGAAACGCTGGGCTTTGTATTTCAGCCTTTTCAGGTTCCGAGCCGAACACCTTCTGGGAGTCGACAACCACCTTGCAGATTTCCTGTCTCGGCTATCGTAGCAGAGACACCCTCCCCCGGGCGTGTCAGGCCGTACAGGGGTTGTCGAGCCTTTTTGTGTTAGTTACCCATAATCTTAAGTATTTTCTTCATGTGTCCAGCTCTCTGAACGCCAACTTATCTATTTCCCCACGCTGATGTTGCGTTTGTGCATTTACTTTAGTTAGCCCTTAAATATCATTTGTATTACATGTCGATATTCCAATGTTTCTTGTGTTATCTAGCTAAATACAACTAATATTTTAAATGCAATTTTGAGTGTTGTACCCTGTTATGCAGTAGCTCACGTCTGTACGCACTATTTTTGCAATAGAAAATAAATCACTGTCTTTGTTAAAATATATCAGAGTATGTGATAGGGACTTCAAAGAGATTCAGCCATAAACAAGTCACACCCTGAGGTCAAAAGAGTTTCCTTTCTCCTTATTGACTCAGGCTTTAGTCTCATACGACACCTCGCCTAATAAGGGGTTAAAGGAGCCACCTCGGAAGGACGAACTATTTCGCATAGTTTGTCGATAGGAAGACGCTGTCGCAGTTCGGCATTAACAGAATTCACTTCTGTTGCCCTAGCGGACTTATTACGGCGTAGGTGGTACCCACACACACACCTCACTCTAGCGGTACCACCGTAGTTCGGCACATAACAGAATTTACTTCTGTTGCCCTAGCGGACTGAATACGGCGCAGGTGGTACCCACACTAACCTCACCACCCACACACACGAACCTCAGGAAGGGCAGCTGCGAAGAAAAGCTAGCGCCTCGGAAAAGGTAGCTGTACAGAAGACAGCCCCTTTTCCACGAACCCTCACGTCGACCGCACGACGGTATCGACATCAGCACCTACTACTTTCTTCTTCAATTTTGATCTTGTTTCATGAACTTCTTTGTCATCTTACTGTTTCTATGCCCTTTCTGCATAGATTCCGCGTTCCCTTAACTCCATACTAAATGGGACCTTCTTCCTTCCTCCCTTTGGATCTCATTTGTTGAGGAGATGTAGGCTTAAACTAACTAATAATCTAATCTGTAGTCTATTATGATATATTTTTATTTTTATATTTTAACAGTTCATTTTTTTATTTAATACTTCTTTATTTACTGGTATGCCCCTCGGGGGGTACAACTATTGTACCTGTGGGAATTAACGCTCCTAGGGGGACTATGTGAGGGCCCGAGCTAAACTTTAGGTAGGATTCCTTCTTGTTGAAATGGAATAGGTTTTGTTTTGTTGTGGACCATTTTTTTAAATTCACTGCTGCCTTGTTTTTCAGCTCCTACTACTTTCTACTTCAACTTTTTCTTGTTTCATGAACTTCTTTCTTAGCTTACTATTTCTGTGCACCTTGTGCATAGATTCCGAGTTCCATCAACTCCATAATAAATGGTGCCTTCCTCCTTCCTCTCTTGGAACATCTTTGTCGTGGTTAAGGGAGGCTAAAACTTTCTTATATAATAATAATAATAATAAAAATAATAACTTACTGGTATGCAGAGCACTAGTCCTGATGTTTGAAGGTAGCGCTTATGCATTAGGAGGGCTGCGATTTGCGCTCTGTGATGTTTAGCAAGTCATTTTGTACGACTACTACTTACCTAGATTTAAATGCTCAGTTTTATGTTGTCTTGGGTGTACATTTCGGAATTTATTAGCCGGAAAATGTTAAACGTGCCTTGAGTGGTCGGTGGTGTACCAATTATTGTTTTTGATGAAAAAAATAGTTTATTTAATTCATTATCGTCAAAAGTTTACGTAACATCGAGGTATTAGAAACGAAATATATTTTTAAGTAATAGGAATATTTATTCAGGGACGAGTTGTTGGCTTATATTTTGTTCCTATCCTTATAGAACAAGTGATTTAAAGTCCAGAGCTGAGAGTTTAGTAGGCCTTCTTTTTGTTCGAATTAAAATGTTTCGTTTCCTTAGGTTAAGACCAAATTTTTTTGGTTCATTGGTGTCCTGTTTTTCATCACCTATGACTTTCTTCTTCAGGTTTAATTTTGTTTCATAACCTTACTCCTCAATTTATTGTTCCTATACTGAGGTTCTCTTGTGTGGAAACACCCTTTGTATTAATTATGCAGTTCCTTTCAACTCCGGTGCTTGGCGTTTCTTTCCTCTCTTTGAACGGTTGCATTGTAGTAAGGGAATGGAGGCTAAACCCAAGTCGGAATTCAATCTGTTGAACTAGTCAGTTTTTATAATAAAAACTTGATGTTCTATGTGAGAATATGTAAAGTCCCCCGACTGTGTCACTTTGAGCAGCTTTGTTGTGGTAAGGAAGACTGAATCTATGTCGCAACCTAATTTATAGAACTAGTCGGTATTTTTAATAAAACTTGTTGTTCTACGAGAGAATATGTAGAGTCCTTCAACTGTGCTCGCTTTGAACAGCAAGGAAGGCTGAATCTATGTCGTAACCTAATCTGTAGAACTAGTCAGTTATCATTATGAAAACTGTGTGTTTTATGGAAGAAGATTCAAAGTCCTACGACTAACGTAAGCCATCAATTTATTGAGAATAGAAAACGTTTTTGATTCCGTTGCAGATCATCTTTCGATTCACTGCTGTCATTATTTGTTTTTAATTAGCGATTGAACTATTCATAATTTTTCAACATGAAAATATTGTGGCGTAACTCGTGAGTGATATTGAATGCGGTAGCCCTTTGAGGGAAACACAGTTGGAATGAACAAAAGTAACGGATTTTTATTCACTCTTCCCCCTCAGAGGGACACAACTATTGCATCCATGGGAATTAGCACTCCCTCGGGGAAAATATGAGGGCCCGAGCTGAGAGTTGGGTAGGCTTTCCTTACGTTTAAATGAAATGTGTTTCTTGTGTTAAGGAACATATTTTTTTTGGTTCACAGCTGTCCTGTTTTTCAGCACCTACTACATCTTCGAATTTGATCTTGTTTCATAATCTTCTTTCATAACTTACTGTTTCCATGCCCTTTCTGCATAGATTCCGCGTTCCCTTAACTCCATACTGAATGTTGCCTTCCTCTTTGTTCTTACCCTCAGGGGGATACAACTATTGTATCTATGGGAATTAGCGCTCCCAAGGGAAAAATGTGAGGGCCCGAGCTGAGAGTTAGGTAGGCCTTCTTTTTTGTTGAAATGAAATGTTTTTTGTTATGTCAAAAACCACCTTTTTCCGGTTCACTACTGTCCTGTTTTTCAGCCCCTCTGACTTTCTTCTTCAACTTTTACCTTATTTCATGAACTTCTTTCCCATCTTACTGTTTCTATGCCCTTTCTGCATAGATTCCTCGTATTCTTATCTCCATACTAAATGGTGCCTTCCTCCTTCCTCTCTTCGATACGCTCTAATTTTGCAGCGGTTAGGGAGGCTTAAACTAACTTCTAATCTAATCTAATCCTCCTTGCTCTTTTTGGATCGCATTTGTTGCTGCGGGTAGGAAGGCTAAAACTAACGACTAATCTAATCTATCCTTCTCTCTTTGGATCGCCTATGTTGCGGATAGGGAGGTTTAAACTAACTAATAATCTCATTTAATTACGTGTGTGATGGAGTCTTGTGTAGGAACAAATCTTGTGCACACATTCCCCGTTGTGTCAAGTTCATATTGAATGATTTCTAACTTCCTTTGATTGGACTTTGTTGCGGTAGGGAGGCCTGTACTACCAATAATCTAACCTTGAAATATTTTGTTTAGTTTGTACCAACTTTTTTTCGGTCCATTGCCATCCTATTCTCTGCAACCTTACATATCCATGGTAGATTTTTCATTGTAAATTTCATACCTTGATGCTTCCATCCAAACCATATTTGGGAACACACCTCGTGCATAGATTTCCCTTATTTCTTATTTCCACACCGATTGGTGCCTTATTCCTTCCTGTTTATGAAACACCATTTTTTGTGGGGAGAAGTTCTGAAATGATGTCATATTCATCTAGATTTTCGGTATTTTATCATTTAGTCATATCATTATCGCAACAATGTGAACGCGAGTAATTATAACTTCCCCTCACAACGATAACAATAATCAAAGCTCTCTGTTCTTAGCGCTCCCATGGGAAATGTACAAGTTCTTGAGCGAAAGGTTAGGTAAGCCTTTCGTTAAAATAAAGTAGTCTTTAGGATTTTTTGACCATTTTTTCGGTTCACTGCTGTCCTGTTTTTCAGCACCTATTACTTTCTTCGTCTACTACTGTCTCTTTTCATAAACTTCTTTCTTAACTCACTGTTTCTATTTCCCTTAACTCCAAAACTAAATGGTGCCTTCTTATCGGAAGTCTTTTTTTAGCGTAGAAGTTTAGATGCTGAAAAAGGATATACAACTGTAAATCGAAACTGCTGCTCATTCAGTTGGTGAACTTACATGCAGAATATATCGCAGGTTTTATTTCAAATAAATATCTGAAACTGAATCTTATATTATCCTTTTTTACGATTAAACACAGCGCGCAATAGTCAACTTCATCTGCATGGAAAAAGTATTAAAACGTTTTGTATGATTGAATAAAGTAAATTTTCCTACAGTTTGGATAGAGCTGTCTATTTATGAAGCTGCCGGAATGATAAAATTGAAGATCGATAACCTTTTAGTTCTGGTAGATTTGTAAGTATCAGGACGGAATTCAATTTTTCAAAAATCCAAATCCGTTATCTGCGGAGGCACGCCGGCAGTCAGCCATGTTGTTGATCGTACGTCTGGCAGGGCAGAGTACGCTACGTAGTAGTAGTACGCTGCCGCCGCCGCTGACGTCATGGTGTGTAGGTGACGTCATCTGGCTTGATTGAAATGAAGCCTCCTATTGGCTAATCGAATTAGCGAATGTGCGTGGCTGTCCCCGTAGTAGTGACGGTACCTCCTTTAGTCTACCATGGGAGTGGGAGGAGCCAACTTCAGCCAAGCGTCTGTGGTTGGCTCAGAATTGTGACGTGTCGGGCATTCACACTACCCGAGTCTCTCAACTTTTGCAGCCAAATTGAGCCCGATCGGAGTGCGCTTTGCTCCCTCCATATATTCTAGCTCCATGGTCTCCAGGTTTTGGAGCTGCTGGAGGCACCACTTGTAAGGTAGCGATTCATCTAGGGTCGTCACTCTGGGGTCATCGTTTGTAAGGCCAGGTGTTGCTGCTTCGGCCGTTTAGTTCCGTTTTAAGCTGGTGAAGCAGCGGCCTTACGCAAATTCTCCTCCGCGGTTGGTGTCGGTGATACGCAGTGGAGAAGTTGGAAATTTTTTATAGGTACATTTATATTGACACATTCTAGGATTACTGAACATAAAATGACTAGAATTTAGGTTTGAGGGGTACTTAAGGTAGGGCACTACAATACAACATGTATCAGGATGTCTTCTTTCTAATAAAATTTCGTAATAGATATTTTGCGTTCGAGTCCGGATGCTGAAAAATGGATTTTGCATCAGAAGTGAACAGAAAATTGCGAGCGTAAGTTGGGTTTGGTCAATATTGAGTTTAATGTTGTCAACGAATTTCATAATTTCGTAGGTATAGATAGGTAATATAGTCGATTTTAAGACGTTTTACAGGAATGACATTCTGCCCGGTGATGCGTTATTTTTGAATTATTCAACTTTGAAGCTGGCTTGTGCGCGCCATGGAAGCGCGCGCGGCTAGCGTATTTTAATCAATAACGGACGCTAACCCCCTATTAAAAACGTAAAGAGGTTAGGTCGTGAGGGGTAGCCACAGTTCTTTTAGTGAAAAGTATAAATAAAGCTTCTAACCCACCCGTTAAGGCCCTATTACACGGGGCAACACTTTGCCTCGGTTACGGCAACTGAAATGACGCAACTTGTGGGTGCGCTATCACCACAGATCATATACTAGAAGATCCGCAACTTATCACTAAGCGAGTTTCAGCCCTGTCGACAATGACGTAGGTGCCAATTGGCCAATGACGGAGCCGATAAATTGTTACGTGACTCTTATTTAAATCTGAAGTCGTTAGTCGGCTGTGAGCCTGCGACAGAGGTGCATCGAAAATTGCAGCAGGAATGGCTCCTTACGTACGCTTAAAAAATGCTCATTGGAAAATTGTGCTACTTATTTATAGCAGGTTTTTTCATCACTCAAACATCTTAATTTATTTATTATCGTATTGTTTCGACTGATATTAGAATCTGGTGTTTAATGGTTTAAAGGTTTAAAATGGTGATGAACTCTTTCCGAAAAACTTAATATACGGCACCTACGTTTTATCACATTTTGAACTTGAGTCTAATTTAAACGCACCTTAGTTTTTAAATATAAATTGCATATATGTTCATGAATGCACATTCACGTTTATGTATAGTGAAGGACAATATAAAAAAGTTTTATCAATATAATCGAAATGTACTGCTTTGGCTTTCACTATCCTTATTACGCCAAGAAACGTTTCATAACTTTTGAATAAAAACTTGAGTTCCAATCCGAACGAGTATCATAGTAAAGCCTGGAGACGCAGCCAATTGAAAGCCTTGGCACCAATGACGTCAGCTGCCAGTCATGGCTGCTAGAAGCTGATTGGTTGACGTGCGTGAGTACGTTTGTGTAGACCGGGCTTGCGGTCCACCGTAGTTTTGAACTTCTTCTTATGTAACTGTTCTGTGCTCAGTGCTTCCACTTTAGGGTAAAATACCCCATTTTAGGGTAATCAGACACTGTCTAGGGTAGAGTTTAGGGTAACGCAAAATTCTATGATTTTTAGGGTAATTCGACTTCAATCAGGGTAGCACAGCAAAATTATAGGGTATTGCCGGTTTTCATTACCAATATCAAGTTTGTTCTCCTAAGTACTTTATAAGGTACTTTGTGGAAGTACTCCACCGGAACGTTAATGAAAATGTTCAATAAGAGTCAAATTTGGAACAAACGCAAAGCTCAACCGAACTTGCGTTCAATTTATTCTTTATTGCGCCCTACGATAAGGCTCAAATTGCTGTGCGCATCGCTGCTAATCACCCAGCTGGCAGCTGTGATCTCTCCTGAGTATAATGTTGCCAGATTTGCTCAAATAATTATTACCTTGGTTTATTAAAATTACAGTAATTGAAGTGGTAGGCAACTTGATATAATGCTTAGAGATCGATATTTGATAGCCTTACGTTAGCCTTACGTCAACTAACTCGTAAATGCATCAAGGTTTACACCAATACATCGGTCATCGTCGTTTAGTGGAATTGAACAACTATACAACGTGTAAACAACGACACCGCTCGAGCCGAGCCGACTTCGAGGGCAGAATTCTGGGTTGCCAGATTGGCCATTTCATAACCAATTTATCCAAAATTGGTCATTCTTTAAACGCCGTGGCAGTGATAAAAATCACTTGGCCATTTTTACCAATTTGGCCATTTTTTTTACCTTGTGGCCATGAAATATTCCATTTAATCATGTTTTCCAAAATGGAGCGTTGAACGAACCAAGATACTGCAACGTAATACGAATTATCGAAGCTCGAACGAATCTTGTTCAATCTTCGATTAGGCGCGTTTATAACGCAGCAGTTGCAGCCCTGCAGGGCAATGCGCAGATAGTTTTGTTTCAGTCGA
The DNA here is from genome assembly GCA_030386875.1 of Morinoia aosen. Classification (NCBI taxonomy): domain Eukaryota; kingdom Metazoa; phylum Arthropoda; class Malacostraca; order Amphipoda; family Talitridae; genus Morinoia; species Morinoia aosen. Next base: position 50,140,858 of record CM059575.1, read on the forward strand.
GAGCAATTAACTGTGCAAGGTGCATCACATGCAATAGTGCATTGTAACAGATAAGATTTGGTTACTTGCGTTGCAGTAAAATGGATTCTCCGTCCGATCAACCTGCTACACCACCAAGGAAGAAAAGCAAAATTTCATCGTCTGTTAAGCCCTACACATAAAAATGGAAGGAAGGATGGAGAAGCGAACCACTGTTTCGAGGCTGGTTAGAAAAATCTCAGTATTCTACCTCAACTTAAGATATGGCATACTGTACCATATGCTCATCTACCATTACGTGTGGTAAATCGGAGATTACGCGTCATGCAAACAGTCAACGCCATCAAAATCTCTCAATGCAGAGAAGGAAAACTCAAACTTTAACTTCCTTCATCTTGTCAAACGATCCAATTGACAAGTCAGCCAGAAAAATTGAATTGCGGATATGTGCATATCTTTCTGAGCATAATTTGCCTATTTCGTTAAGTGACTCATTGCTGCAACTGCTGAAACAAATGTTTCCAGATAATGAAGCATTAAAGAAAGTAAGCTTAGGGAAACAAAGAGCTTCGAACATTATTAGACAATGTTTCGGTAAACATCTACTAAGTGATCTTGTCGTGGTCCTTAATGAACGTTTATTTTCTGTAATAATTGATGAAACAACTGATCGCAGTACCGCTAAACAGCTTGGAGTCATCGTGCAATATTGGAGTGAGGGTGCAATCAAGAGCTCCTTTGTTGATCTTGTTGAAATCCAGGATAGCACAGCCACTGGATTGTTTTCTACACTTCAAAAATGTTTCAGTGATAAAAATATTAAATTGAGCAACATTGTAGGGTTTTGTTCTGACACGACTAACGTCATGATGGGATCCAAACATTCTGTTGCTTCTTTATTAAAAAAAGAATTGCCAAATGTTCATGTTGTAAAATGTTCGTGCCATTTAATTCATTTATGTGCATCATATGCTTGTCTAAAATTACCTAAATCTATCGAGGATCTTTGCCGTAATGTGTTTAACCATTTCCATCTAAGCTCGAAAAGACAGATTTCATTTCAAGAATTTCAAACTTTTGTCGGAATAGAACCACATAAAATTTTGGCGCCTGGTCAGACACGATGGTTGGCACTAGAGCAGTGTGTTAACCGTCTATTAGAGCAGTGGGATGCTTTGAAATTATATTTCACGGAAGTAGCGTTTAGTGATCCCACTAATACTAATGATGCAATCATGCAAACTTTAAATGACTCTTTTTCTTTGGCATATTTAGAGTTTCTTTCATACAGTCTTAGCCGCTTTAATAAGTTCAATAAGCACTTTCAGTCAGAACTTCCTGCACTATACCGCCTCAAAAAGGATGTGTGTGACTTAATAAGAAGTATCTGTTCAGATTTCATGCGCGTGTCTTATGTGAGGCAGTGTGAAATCACAGCACTACAACCATCTGATGCTCTCTTCACCGCGTCTATGGTGACAGATGAAAGCATATACCTTGGCGTCGCGGCCACTGAAACTCTAAACGAGCTGAAAAGCAGTGCAACACCAGATGAACTGGTGATATTTTACAGGAACTGTAAAGCGTTTTTAATAGAAGCTGTTAGACAGATCCAAGCTAGGTTTACCCTTGAAGATCCTTTGTATGATGTGATTCAGTTCTTGAATCCTGCCAACGCTATTCAGCTCCAACCGCCGTCAATAGCAAAAGTTTTTGATATTCTGCCGCAATTGTTGACTTTTGCCAACAAGAATGAGACAGACGCGGAATATAGAAAACATTGTTTAATGCCTGGAATTTCAACTGATATGTCCTGTCAGGAGTATTGGAACATTATATCGAAGGCAAAGAATGCTGCGGATCTGCCATGCTTTCCTAACCTATCTCTTGTTGTTTCTACTCTTTTGGCACTACCATTTAGCAATGCATCTGTCGAGCGTTTCTTCAGTAAATTGAATCTAATCAAAACTGATAACAGATCTTCCCTAAAAAACGAGACTCTGTGTGGCCTATTGCACATGATATACCATCTTAAGAATTCAGGAGAAACATCCGATTCAATGCCGATTGATTCCAATTTGATCGCCTCCGTAGAAAAAGTCAGAAGCAACGCTACTTGTGCTGAACTTTAAAATTTGTCATCACGTAAAGGTAACTTGATACAGTCTTATCTAGCTCTTATTTTCGTCTTTGTAAATTGGCAGTACACTTGTTAATATAATCGGACTTGTTGTTCGTGTAATTGTCACGGAATCGCGTTGTTTGCAATGGGTGTTATTGATTTTTTTATGTGAATATGAACTTGTCAAATCCCTTTGTAATGAGTGGAGGTTGGTGGGATGCACAAGTTGGACCCTCGTCTCACATTCTTGTAACTTACTACAGTGTGGTAAATCTGAGTGAGGCAGAATCTTGTCTTTCTAGTGTTGTTGTTGTCACGGAATCGTGTTGTTTGCAATGGATGTTATTGATTTTTTTATGTAAGTCTGTACTTGTCAAATCACTTTGTAATGAGTGGAGGTTGGTGGGATGCACAAGTTGGACCCTCGTCTCACATTCTTGTAACTTACTACAGTGTGGTAAATCTGAGTGAGGCAGAATCTTGTCTTTCTAGTGTTGTTGTTGTCACGGAATCGTGTTGTTTGCAATGGATGTTATTGATTTTTTTATGTAAGTCTGTACTTGTCAAATCACTTTGTAATGAGTGGAGGTTGGTGGGATGCACAAATTGGAACCTCGTCTCACATTCTTGTAACTTACTACAGTGTGGTAAATGTGAGTGAGGCTGAAACTTGTCTTTTTAGTGTTAAGTTGCAGTCAAATTAAATTAAGTGAATTCACATAATAAGAAAGTATATTATACGATATATCCGTTGAGTCTCTAGCAATATGGGGATACATATCTTATGAATATATGATTGGAAAGATACAGATATATGTACAGATACACACACATTTGCGTTTGTCTAATTGATCTGGTTAATTCAATAAGTTCTACTTGATTTACCTTCTTTATGTTAACAACACAAAAAATTCGAGAAAACTACCTTCTTAAGCATTGTTATCTAGCTCGATACTCTTATGCGACTAGAGTGTATCTCTTGGCGATGATCAAGCAAAATTCATTATATAAGTTACATAGTAGTTTCGATGTACTGAGCAGTTCTCGACTTTCTAAGAGGAAAAATGTTGGTTAAGTGAAAATATAGATATTAGAAGTTAATAAAAAGCAAATTCCTCTAGTTGGCTTGCAAAAATTGTTAATCGATGTTTGTGCTGCTGTTCAAAATTGTTTCCATAAATAAATGTTTCGAGTGTTACTTTGCCTTTCATTTCCTCTTACTATGTCTTTGCTTCTCTCTGCTATTCAGGAGTAGATCGCTTGGCATCGTAACGGTACTTAACGCATATTGAACAGCTTGTAATTAGGTCATCAAACAAAAAAGATAAAGAACAGAGAGAGCTACATAAAAAGTTGCACTTATCGTGACACATCTGACTCCGAAAAGTCAAAGAATTTCATTTTCAAATAGCGCACGAACCCTGTTGTTGTGTCATTTTTTCACATAGAAACATAGAAGCCTTGAACATTTTAATGCAATTGCAGCAGTGGGCTTTTTTGACATTTTAGGGTAATTTAATCATTTTTAGGGTAATCTGGAACAAAATTTTAGGGTAGGAACTTTCTCACCCGTGGAAGCCCTGTCTGTGCTATCACACAAGGCAACCAGTGTGGCGTTGCCAATTGCAGAGGGAGGTTGTAGCTCGCAGTGACTGCGGCATTTGACATCTTCGTTTCATCATTAAATGAAATGCATTAAGAACGTATACAAAACTTAGATCCTGTTTTGCGCTTTTAAATGTCCTTGCATAATTTATTGTCTTTATTTTCCAACAATGGATGAGATTGAAGGGTCGTACGACTGTTGATTTAAAATAATTCTTTTGATGTATTATTGACTTCTAGGAAAGTATCTAATTTATGAGAATCAATATAAAATGCAGCAATATAAACATCGTAATATTGTAATAAATTTTTAACATCTTTTTTACAGCTCATATTCACATATAAATATAATAATTTGTGTTTTTATATCGCACAGAAATAAACAAAAGGAAGAGTAATTTAAATAATTAACACTTTGACTGCGGCAACTAAATATAAAGTTCAACACCAAACTCAAATTTTAAGTCAATTGTAGTAAACTATTTTGAAAATACCAAACATGAACTGGATCGTGACTTCATTTAGCTTTGGTTAAATATTTATGGAAATTGAGTTTGCGTCGGTGAGCGCATTATGAATGTCGCCTCTTACAAGACACGAAAAATTCAAAGAATTTTGACAATTTATTTCGGCAACATTTTGCGGATCCGCGCTGGTTCGCAGGAGTGACGCGGCGTGTTATTTGAATTGAAGTGCTCGTGATACAACAGTGTGTTCCCGGATAATCTTAAGTTTCTGTGTCTTTTAAAAGTGAATTCGTGTTAGATATTTATTTAACTTGAACGTGTTCCATTGTTAGCTACATTTGTCGATCGCCTTAAACATATTTGTGTTTAGATAGCGGTGAACAGCCGGCTTCTGGAGCATTCGAGGATGCTTCCGGTGGCCGGTGAGCCACCCACAGTAAGCTAGACTAGCCGTCGGAACGTTTCACAGCAAGTGCGCTGCAGTGTAATGTTTGGAAATGTCAGGTTCCATTTTGGCAGTACTTTAGAAGAGAATGTGTGATTTGACTGATAAACTGATTCCTGTTTTTCCTTTCACTGCTCCAAGTGATTCTGTATTAAAGTTCAAACGTTTTTTCTTTCTTTTTGCTCAGCAACATTTGCATAATAGTCAAGCCATGTCAGCTATGTCGTCATAAAAAATAAATATAGCGTTGTAAACAGTGTCATAGGCAGTAAACGTAATATGTAGAGACTGACATTTCAATGCATTCGAATTGACACAGAAGACTCATTTCAAGTTCATTACATTTCATAGTTTGACACAAAACTAACACAATTTTACATTTAATTAAGAATACAAATCAACCGCTGCTTCACTATTGAAAGATTTGTGTACTGAAAATAAAAACTATGGTGGTTCTTCCATGGATTAGACATCAGTTGTTGATATTGAAAAGTTCATGACACATCGTGCTAAACTTGTACCAACTCGGGAATATGAATTTTTCTTGTCTTTGTGTTGCGCTCTCTATAACATTCATTAATAGAAAAATGTGAAGCAAAGTCAAATAAATTTAGTCGATTGGCTTCTTACCTATGAGCTGTGCTGGGCAAGTTGCGCCAGTCAGTAAGGTGGAAGCCTAAAGTTACGGCATTCAGTAGACTGAGAATAGGCGCAGAAATTTGAGACCACTAGCCCATGTGATTTGTGTTTTCAAAGCGACGTTGATAAACGTGTACTTGCCGCTTTCATTTTTTGATAATAGGATTTGTTGATAATGGCCGATCTGATAACCTAAGTAACTTGCCCTGCTTTAGAGACCTAATTTTGCTGTCCCTCTTCCACAGATAGGTTAAACAAAGAGACAGAGTAGTCACTTAGTTCATATGCTAAAATAAGCTGTTCCAGGTCTAAAGTGAGGGACCTTTCCCCATCGTCTGTAAGTATTTTAGAGTATCCTCTCTCAACTTGTAACATTACCTAACTCGTCATCTCTTTATCATTGTGAAGCGTTCATGTGAGGACTATACATTTGTTGTGCGATCATCCACCTTTGTTTGGATAAAGGGCTTATTAACTAATGACCGCTATGTTAAAATTGTTGGGTTAGAGATACAGAACTTATAGTCTTCTTGGCCCTCATGCTTGTGTGTATGTATACATGTGTGTATGTATACATGTGTGTATGTGTGTGAATGCATATGCGTGTGTATATATATACGGATGTATATTCATATATATATTTTTTTATGCTTCTTTAAAATGACAGTTCGAACACTGGCCGAAACAAGCGATTCATGTATTATTTCCTGGCGTCGGGAATTGCGAAGTTTGTCATGTACATGTAAACTGTCGAGAGTGTTCTCACCTCACAATGAGAAGGCATCGTCCATGAAATTGTATTTTCTCTTGTAATTATCATTGCATGTATTATCAAGTGTAGATTGAGCAAGATTAGGAGTACATCGCCCTCAATCATTTCTCTCGACAAGTGACACGAGTCTTACAATACTCGTGTGCGTGTATCATAAACGTGTTCTTTCTAATGTGTTTCCTAGCAGTGTGTCTTTGGCAGGGCGTTCTTGACAATGTGTTCCTCGACTAGAGACTTGTTTTCTTCCCTGTCAATGCAACAGAAACCTTTTCTTGTTTCAGGAACTTCTTTCCTAGCTCACTACTCCTGTGCGCCTTGTGCATAGATTCCGCGTTCCCTCAACCTCATACTAAATGGTGCCTTCTTCTTTCCTCTCTTGGAACATCTTTGTCGTGGTTAAGGGAGGCTAAAAATTTCTATATAATAATAATTGAGTCATGGAATATCATTGTGCTATGTTGTTCCGAGGACTATGCCTCGCGACCACTCTTATCGCCCTTCTGTCATTAGAATATCATGTCTAGTGCTAGAATTATTCAATTGCCTCCCATGTCTCACTCAGCTACTTCTCATATACTTTCGATGCATGAATTTCCTTTCTTGTTATGTAGTGCTGTATACGTCAACTGGTCAGTCGACTGCGATCTTAGATTAGGAATTCTCCTGTCATGCAATCGCTAGTCCGAGTCTGACTAGTAGTAGTAGTAGTAGTAGTAGTAACATGGGTTTGCTAGCGCTTCAGTTACTCAAACTATATCGCACCGAAGGTCACATAATTTAGTTCGTATCAGACTCTTCTAAATAATTACACAAGATAAACATCAATATTATTAGAAACATCAAAATTATATGAGCTTCATGGTCATAATTACAACTCAAAATTACAAGTGTCTCCCCATTAAAATTTGTACACAACACAGTACATTCGAACGCACTGAGCAGCCAAACCCCGTAGGGGTTTCAGCTGCCCACCCATTTATGGCCGGACGCCTTCCCCACGCTGAAATCCCCGAGGTATCAACGCAGCGCGCCCGGCCATAGTACAGTTTCTTCATCCTCAAAACTTCCAAGACGAAATCACGTCTGGCTATAACGCCTTACATCGTGGCTTCCCGTTAACTCTCTTGAAGTAGTACAACAAGGAGTACATACATTTTCAAGCACGTGAAAGTATGGACAACAAATACAGAAGCGATACGGATGATTAAGTATGATCTTCGATCAGAATTCCGACAGCAATTTGCATCTCTCAAGAAACAACACCAGAGCATCCACATTGAAAGTTACACGTTCGATCTCCGCAAGCATCTTGGTTAACACCTCATCCACGGCAAAAAGACGGAGGTTTGGAAAGCATACATTTCGGTCAGCTGCATATCTCGGGCACTCCGCAAGTATGTGTTTGACGGTCAGAGGAACGTGACACCGCTCGCATCGCGGCTGCGGTTGTCGCTCCATTAGATAACGGTGTGTCAGTCGAGTATGTCCGATGCGAAGACGGCAGAGCAGCACTTCCACCCGGCGGACGCGACACCTCGACGAGGGCCATTCCAGAACCGTTTCTTTAATAGTTCTCAGTTTGTTGTCCATTCTGTTATCCCATTCCTGTTGCCACAGACGTCTTACAGCAGCTTTGATTACGGGATAGTAGTCCCGAAAGGGTACCATTTGATTTAGAGTTTCCTCATTACTATTTGCAACACGCTTCGCCTCCTGGTCTGCTCTCTCATTGCCTGACACCCCCACGTGTCCGGGCACCCAACACAATATCACATGTTTGTGCTCACGCACAAGCTGCACCAGCATCAAGACGATCTCACCAATGAGGGGGTGAGTGCTATCATAAGCCTGAGCAGAGTCAATGACGCTTTTCGAGTCAATAAAAACAGTGAATTTATCATGCGGGTGTTCCCTGACTAGTTGAAGTGCCTCCAAGACACCATAGAGCTCCGCGGTGAAGCTCGAGGTCTCGGGTAGCAACCTTCTAGCCCTCACCATCTCTCCGGAAACAGCAGCACAACCTACAGCTATTCCCGTCTTGGAACCATCTGTGTAGATCTTAAAAGACTCCCCATGCACCTCCAGCACATGCTCCATAAAGATATGCTTGAGAAAGTTGGCTGGCATTGACTCCTTCCTTGGCATCCTGCACCCGGGGCAGAAAGTCTCCACTGGTAGGCGCCATGTTGGAGAGTTGTCAAAGAGTACCGGAAGGACTCTCGTGGGTCTCAGCTGCATTGAGGCAACCAAAGTCGGGTAATCTCTAGACGAAGGTAGAAAATATGGGAAAGGTAGATGCCGTCCAAGAGGTGCGTGTACGCTGATCCATGTCGGAGACAGAGGCAGCTGATCAAGTCGGGCAAGATATTGCAGGCTCAGTTGCACACGGCGGAGCCAGAGAGGAGGTTCACCACTCTCCACACACAAACTCTCCGTCGGAGAGGTTCGGAAAGCACCAGTGCAGAGTCTGATAGCGGCATTATGTACTGGATCCAGAGTTCTTAGCGCAGTTTCCCTTGCATATTGATAAATTATGCAGCCATAATCCAGCTTACTCCTAATTAGCGTTCGGTACAGTCGAAGCAGCGTGGCACGATCCGCTCCCCAGGATAGACCCGAGACACACTTGAGAAGGTTCATCCTCCTGATACAGTCCGCCTTGAGGGTAGCCAAGTGAGGTTTCCACGATAGCTTGTCGTCAAAAATCATTCCGAGGAGCTTGGCACTGTGCACAAAATTAATCGGCTCCCCACGAAGTAACAACTGCGGAGGGTCGTGTCGACGGCGGCCTTGAAAGAGAAGGGCTGCTGTTTTGGCAGGAGAAAAGCTAAATCCATTCTGTTCAGCCCAGTAGTTCACATTGTTTATTGCCAGCTGTATTCTCCGTGTCAACGCCGGTAAAAGGGTTGAAGAGGTGTATATCATATAGTCATCAACATATAGGGACGAGGCAACACCAGCTGGCAAGTTAGATGAGATTCCGTTGAGGGCGAGGGAGAAGAGCGAACAACTCATCACACTCCCTTGTGGAAGGCCCTCCTGTTGGATTTGTAGCGGGGATAGAACATTTCCCACTTTGACTCGAAAAGTTCTCTCCCTCAAGAACTGCTGTAGGTACATCGCCATATTACCCCGGAGGCCGCATTCATGCACACGCTGCAGGATCCCGTGCCTCCAGACAGTGTCGTATGCTTTATAAAGATCAAAAAAGACACACAGAGTCTGTTTCCGGGCCGTGCCGCTGCTAACCAGATGGTTCTGAAACCGTACAATAGCGTCTGTCGTCCCTCGGAGTTGCCTGTAGCCGAACTGAACCGGGTTTAAAATTTCTTCAGTCTCCAACCATCTCACCAGCCGTACGTTGACAATTTTCTCCATCAGTTTCCCAACGCAGCTTGTGAGGGCGATGGGACGGTAGCTATCGGTACGAGCAGGAGGTTTCTGGGGCTTTGGAAAAGCGAGAACTGTAGCAGTGCGCCATAGTGTCGGGTATTCGTGAGTGCTCCAGACTTGATTGAAAATGAAGAGTAGTTGACGGAACTCTGAGGAGTGCATTTTCTTTAGCATTTTGTAATGGATTCCATCAGGCCCAGGTGCGGTGTTTTTGCATTTCTTCAGGGCACGATAGATTTCAAGGATGGTAAGTGGTTCATTATAGGAGACACTCTCTTCAGCTGTAAAGTTCAGTCTTAGCTGTTCCTGTCTCTCTTTGTACACACGGAAAGCAGGAGGGTAGTTTGCGTCACTGCTTACCGAGGAAAAATTCTCGGCCAGAGCATCCGCCACTCGCTGCGGATCCGCTGTGAGGGAACCGTTCAGTTCTAGGCAAGGCTTGCTGATGCTATAATGTCCCTTCATTTTCCTGATGCGTTGCCAAATCTTGGACATGGGCGTGTCTGCATTAAGACTGGTGACATATCTACGCCAAGAGTCTTTGCGGGCTTCATCCTTGATATATTGCACCCTCGCTCTGGCCCTATTATAGGCTATCTTGTCCGCTAGCTCACCGCTACGCTGGTATCGCCTCAGTGCTCGCTTCCGTTCAACATTGGCCACGGCGCAGCTGTTGGTCCACCAAGGGACGCGGTGTTTGAGAAAGCCCCCGCGCGACACCGGGATAGCTAAGTTCGCAGCACTTCTCAGGGTTCCGTTGAAGTGTTCAACTAGTTCATCCACAGTCCCATACTCAGTATCCTCGTCCATCTGCGTCATATCCTCATAGGTCTTCCAATTTGCTCGCTTCATGATGTATCGTGGCTCCGTGGGTATCGGCTTATACTGTTCCAGACGAATCACTATTGGGAAATGATCACTGCCGTGAGTATCCTCCAGCACGCTCCATCGAAGGTCCGGGAAAATATCGGGGGTGCACAGACTCAGATCTATCGCAGATGCAGCGCCAGTTTGAACATGAAAGCGAGTGGCCGCCCCATTGTTCAGCAGGCAGGAGTTGGTATTAATAATGTAAGAGTCAATCGTTCTTCCACGTTGATCACTCTGTACATCGCCCCATGTTGGATGTTTCGCGTTGAAGTCCCCAACAAAAAGGGATGGTTCAGGCAGCTGGCCAGGTTTATCAGGTCTGGCAAGAAAACCGGTTCTGCTGGCGGGATGTATATATTACAGATTGTTATAGGTTTATTCCCAATCCAAAGGCGAAGCGCCATTGCCTGGATTTGGGTATTCAGTGCAAGCCTTGCATAGCCCAGATCTCTCCGGATGAGAACGGCCAGTCCTGATCCGGGAACCGGGTCGGGCACATGAGAGAAGGTTTCTATGTTGTAGACCCCAGGAGGTGATGGGGTTAGGTCTCCCAGCATTGATTCCTGGAGACATATGCATAGTGGTTGGTATTGTTCTATGAGGGTCCGCAAGTCGCCGTAGTTTCTTCGGTACCCTCTAACATTCCATTGAATAATGGTTTGCATCAAATGTTACTGTTATGTTTTATCTTCCGGATGTTTCTTTTTGGGATCTGGTAATTTTAGTGCAGATGGCGGTTTATGTTGGCCAGGTCTATCGCCCCAAACATGCAAAGGCACTTTGGGAGGGGGCATTGAGGTCGGTTTTGATAGCGGACATACTTTTGACATGTGTGTAGAAACGGCCTCGGGCACGGTGATCACGCGATCCAACGAACGAACGCGCTGCGCTACGGATGAGTCGCGCTTCACGATGGTGTCTCGGCTCGGTCGTATACTATCCGTACCCCGACAGGTCAATGAGTCGCGTCTTACATCAGAACGTCGTGGGGCTGCAGGATCCTCACCAGTCCTAGTCACCGCCGGGTCTGGGTTACAACCCAAGCCGCTAGATGGTTGCACGTCCTCCCCAAGCACCGGCGACACATCGTCGCTCTTGCCGCTTGTAACGCTGTTTTTTCTGCTCCGTGATCCATCATTATTCCAAACTTTCCCCGTGAAAGCTCTTGCCACTTTTGCTGAGGCAGCGCCAGTAGGAAGAGACGATGCACTCGGGACACGTTTTCTCGAGACAGTAGGGGCAACAGCGCCCGTGGAGAGTTCAACATTCGGAAGGCCTGGCTGCAAATCGCTCAGAGCATCAGCAAAAGAAGGTCTAGGAGTCTGCGCTGGTTTAGTGCCATGCTGTGATTCAATATCAGAGTGGCCCGCAGCACGCAACAAACTACCCACAGCGGCAGTGGGCTCTCGACTAGCTGCACCAGAGTTTCCGTCTGGTCCCATTGGGCGCACGGTCGTCAGAACACTTGGTCTTCTCTGAGGGGCCTGCACTCTTTCAGCGTATGACGTTCCACCTGTGATGTACCTGCTGCTTACTAACCGTTTCGCTTCTCCATAGCTTAGCCTTTGGGTCGTCTGCGTGGCAAGCACCTCCTCTTCCATTTTGTAATAGAAGCAGTCCCAGGATCCAGCTGAGTGTTGCTTATCACAGTTTGAGCACATAGAAGGTCGGTCGCATGGCGGCTCGTGCTGTTCTTGAGCACAGTTAGCACATATGCTCCTCAGAGATCGGCATGTCTTTGCTCCGTGACCGTATTTCTGGCACTTGAAACATCGGCGTGGCTTTGGGACGTACTGCCGTACCCTTACACCTCGTCCATCCAATATCCACCGACTGAGGGAGAGAGCAACGGTCGAAAGTGAGGATGTATATGGACGTGGGAACCAATATGCCATTTTGTTGTCTCTTTATCCGGTACAGGGCCTTAACTCCACACTGCTGCAACTTTTCTAAAAGGCGCTCATCAGTGTACTGTGGGTAGTTGTCGTACCATATGGTGCCTTTGCTTTCATTTAGGCTGCCATGTGCGGTCACCTCAACACTCACGCCAGCCAAATGGCGCATGCACAAGATGGCACGGCTTCGATCTTGGTTGCGCACCTCCACGAGTCTCCGTGACCTTGGCCGGTCTTCCTCCCAGCCCTCGGCACAGATCGCGGTGGGCTACAATGACATCAATATGGCTCAGGGGTGAGCCGTCGTTAGCTTTGATGTTAAAAAATCGCTTGTATTCCGTCGGAAGAATCGGATCAAGGCTGTCAGCAGCCAGGAGGTGCAGTTGCCTGTTACGACGGCCTCCACGGCGTGCCTGATTACCCCATCTCCCACCAGGAACGTCAGCTGCGTTGGTTTTCATAGTTGGGCGTTGGTAGGGTTCCATTGTAAGTTCAGTGGCCTGTTGTTGTCCGCCTGCAGCACCTCCACTCGCAGGGGAAACCTGCGATGGCAGCTGCGGTAACGGCTCTTGAGAGGGAGTTTCCGTAGTAATGTCCATTTGAATCCGGGTTGTCAGTGGCGCAGTTTGAGAGGGTTCCATGAAAAAGGGTTGTTTAGATTTCGTTCGCACGTCAAGCAGGCAGTCATGTTAGGCCTCCAACAAGGGGATCCCTGGAGCCAGGCACACGCAGTCCCAGCGGGACCACTCTTTCGTGCGAATATAGCTTCAAAAGCCCAAGAATCTAAATCGGATGCTGCGCTTGACTAAAGGCAGGAACGGGCGCCACTCCGCACTACCACGTTTAAACAGCCACCAACCGACCCCGGGGCTCCCTCGGCTATCCCTCGCCGCAATTGACTCAATTAAAACTGAAGAAGTCGAGACTAGGTCTCCTCCAGAGTTGTTGTCATTATAGGGGGTGGTCAAAGGAAGATCCAGTTGGGGTCCAAAATACCTGTCTGACTATACCTGTCTGAGCAGATTTACGGAACCACGGGATAAGAAATAAAAAACCTGAAGAGACCTCGTTTCCCTTTGGGCGTCCTACCGAGTTCCGTTCAATTGCGTGCCGAAGCGAAGATAGAAATTCCGCTAGCGCACGACATTACAATGAAAATTACCTCCGTATACCACCGGTGGCGCACGTCGCAGTTAAAGTGTTAACCCCATTCATTTGGTATATTGATATAGTTAGGTTCAAGCCTAAAAAAAACATATTAAATGGTTTGATCATTAGACGCTGAATAAATTATTGTCTATTTTTCTACCCGCTACTTATGATAGAAAATTAAAAATGAAATGCACATTCAGTTACCTGACTTCATAGAGTCAATCTTCTTGTTTTTTCTATTTTTTGTGGCTTCGATAGTTACATCATATCCAGCTAAACTGTTCAAACTTATAAACCTATGGATTATTCTTTTTCAAATTTCTGACCACTTCATTTATCATAAAATTCTACCTGATAAACAATCCGATATATGGAAAAGTTACAGCATTTGAAAATGAAACGTCACGAATGAAACGTCACGGTAAATGGTAATATTCCGCTTTATTTTATACAGAAATTACGACTAATTATATGAATGAAATGACACTTAATTGCTTATATAAGACTTATTAGCTTCCATATTATAGAACACTGCGCGATTTATTAACACTTTGACTGCGACGTGCGCCACCGGTGGTACACAGAGGAAATTTTCATAATGCTGCTGACCGACCAATAGTCGCAAACTCAATTTTCATAAATATTTAATCACAACCAAATACATGCACGATCCAGTTTATGTTTGATATTTCCAAAATAGTTTCTATAATTGACTTAAAAATTTGAGTTTGGTGGTGAACTTCATTAATACCTAGTTGCCGCAGTCAAAGTGTTAAATCCTTCGACTTTCTATTGAATGGTGGACCAAGTTTATGTTGGCTCAGTGGGAGGCGGTGTTTCATAGCATAGGACATTGATGAAAGGCTTCTTTTATCAATTGTATGGCGGATCGAGACCATAGTGAACCAGACGGAGACGGTGTTGCAGACATCCTCACACTACGACGCTCAGTCGAGCACTGCTCCGTCGCTCTGAGGCCCTATTACCAGGGCTCCCACTCATGGGTTTTTCCACCCAGATCTTGTTTTTTTAGACCCCTCCTGGGTTGCTAGGTTTAATTTTTGAAAAATTCGTTAAATCTGGGTTTTGTTAAGTCAGATAATAAATTCATCATTAACTCGAATAAATTGAACAATGCAGTCAAGAATTTCTGATTCTACACCGCATGCAAAAGCATATCATGTACAAAACTAAGCCACTCGGATGAGGTAGAACGCGTTTAATCCGTTTTTCGCCCGTTAAAACGCGTAACGAACGAATAGCAAACGAACTCGCACGCCCGGCCAAGCCGGGATTAACCGGCGCGCCACTTCAGTGAGTTCAGTCTTTGGTGAGCTTGAGTAAGTTGTGTTGTTTTGATTTGCTTGGCTCGTGGCAGTGACGTGACTGATTGTGACTAAAGCGGCCCATAGACGATCAATTTTATTGTCAATATAATTGACAATGATGAATATTGACAATTTAATTGATCGTCTGTGGGCTTGATTGACGACCGTCAATTAATTGACTTAGTGGGCAAAAATAATTTCATAAATATATTGAGTCAATGATATTGACAATCAAATTGATCGTCTATGGGCCGCTTGAAACTGATAGTGCATTATTTAAAAGTGCATGTAGAAATGTATTATAGATATTTAATTTTTATATTTCAGCCGCAGTGGTATTCAAAATGGCTAGCCCTCCAAAAAAGATAGCTAAAAAGTGGTATAAGCAATTTAAAGAAGAATGGTTGAAGGACGAGAATTTGAAAGAGTGGCTTAAAGAAGATCCAAGTGAAAAGGGCTGTAGTTACTGCGTATGCTGTGATACAAAATAAGAAACGCAAATAAGTCAATGTTGTTAGCGCATAGTAAGACTGCTAAACACGAGAAGAACATGAAATGTGCGAAGTCAACGACGAAGTTGGATGTATTTTTCAAGAAACCGAAGCTTAGAGAAAACGAGGAGGTGGCAAAGGCAAAACTGATGATCTCTGCTTTCATTACCGAGCATCATATGCCATTTGCTCACTCATGATCATTTGATAGAAGTGTATAAGAAAGCCTTCCATAACAGCACTATTGCTAATCGGGTTAAAATGGAAGCAACAAAAGCATCTTATTTCCTTCGAGAAAGAATTTCATACCATGAAAAACTGGAGAGATGTCATCTACGGAGTAAGTCACCAGCGTAATGAAAAGTGCCTTGCACAACAGAAAAGTCGCCTTAATCTTGATATTTGCGCTGCAGAAGCGAATTAAGAGGAGGGACAGGAATAAAATCAGCAATACCATCATTGTTTTCCCTCATGTATGTTAACTTTTACTTTTTCCTATTAAAATAACACTTCTAGGTTTTTTTGAACGAATCTGGGTTTTTTTTATGTTCAATCTAGGTTTATCTGAAAATTTAGAGTGGGAGCCCTGCCTATTACACGGTGCAACAATTGCTCCAAAAAGCAGCGACGGATGCTTTTGAGTGCAACGGACTGCAGTTGCAGGGCGAGTTTTGGGTATCGCGCTTTATCAAAAACTTCGTGAACCTCAGAGCGACGGAGCAGTGGTCGACTGAGCGTCGTAGTGTGAGGATGTTTGCAACACCGTCTCCGTCTGGTTCACTATGGTCTCGATCCGCCATACAATTGATAAAAGAAGCCTTTCATCAATGTCCTATGCTATGAAACACCGCCTCCCACTAAGCCAACATAAACTTGGTCCACCATTCAATAGAAAGTCGAAGGATTTAACACTTTGACTGCGGCAACTAGGTATTAATGAAGTTCACCACCAAACTCAAATTTTTAAGTCAATTATAGAAAACTATTTTGGAAATATCAAACATAAACTGGATCGTGCATGTATTTAGTTGTGATTAAATATTTATGAAAATTGAGTTTGCGACTATTGGTCGGTCAGCAGCATTATGAAAATTTCCTCTGTGTACCACCGGTGGCGCACGTCGCAGTCAAAGTGTTAATAAATCGCGCAGTGTTCTATAATATGGAAGCTAATAAGTCTTATATAAGCAATTAAGTGTCATTTTATTCATTTAATTAGTCGTAATTTCTGTATAAAATAAAGCGGAATATTACCATTTACCGTGACGTTTCATTCGTGACGTTTCATTTTCAAATGCTGTAACTTTTCCATATATCGGAATGTTTATCAGGTAGAATTTTATGATAAATAAAGTGGTCAGAAATTTGAAAAAGAATAATCCATAGGTTTATAAGTTTGAACAGTTTAGCTGGATATGATGTAACTATCGAAGCCACAAAAAATAGAAAGAAACATTAAGAAGATTGACTCTATGAAGTCAGGTAACTGAATGTGCATTCATTTTTAATTTTCTATCATAAGTAGCGGGTAGAAAAATAGGCAATAATTTATTCAGCTTCTAATGATCAAACCATTTAATATGTTTTTTAGGCTTGAACCTAACTATATCAATATACCAAATGAATGGGGTTAACACTTTGACGGCGACGTGCGCCACCCGTGGTACAGGTAATTTTCATAATGCTGCTCACCGACGCAAACTCAATTTCCATAAATATTTAATCAAAGCTAAATGAAGGCACGATCCAGTTCATTTTTGGTATTTACAAAATAGTTTACTACAATTGACTTAAAATTTGAGTTTGGTGTTGAACTTTATATTTAGTTGCCGCAGTCAAAGTTTTAATTAATTAAATTACTGTTCCTTTTGTTTATTTCTGTGCGATATAAAAAGACAAATTATGATATTTATATGCGAATATGAGCTGTAAAAAAGATGTTAAAAATTTATTACAATATTATGATGTTTATATTGCTGCATTTTATATTGATTCTCATAAATTAGATATTTTCCTAGAAGTCAATAATACATCAAAAGAATTATTTTAAATCAACAGTCGTACGACCCTTCAATCTCATCCATTGTTAGAAAATAAAGACAATAAATTATGCAAGAACATTTAAAAGCGCAAAACAGGATCTAAGTTTTGTATACGTTCTTAATGCATTTCATTTAATGATGAAATGAAGATGTCAAATGCCGCAGTCACTGCGAGCTACAACCTCCCTCTGCAATTGGCAACGCCACACTGGTTGCATTGTCTGATAGCGCACCCACAAGTTGCGTCCTTTCAGTTGCCGTAGTCGAGGCAAAATGTTGCACCGTGTAATAGGGCCTTGAGGTGCACGACTCAGCACGAGATTTTTGAACAAACGCGATAACCAAAACTCGCCCAGCAAATGCAGTCCGTTGCTCTCAGAAGCATCCGTCGCTGCTTTTTGGAGCAATTGTTGCCCCGTGATAATAGGGCCTTTAGGGTGACGATCGCAATCTTGTTTACATCGGCACCAAGATGGCGGCGCCCATGGCGGCAGCCATCTTCCAGTCGATGTAAACAAACGTCACTAGAAACCATTATTTATAATTTTCACTAAAAGAACTGTGGCTACCCCTCACGACCCAACCTCTTTACGTTTGTAATAGAGGTTAGCTTCCGTTTACATTGCAAAAACAATGACTGTTTTTGCGCAAATAAGGCCATTCAGGAGCGCCGTTCGTATAACTTCAAACTTAAATAACTCGAAAACTAAGCATTTCCGGGCACATTGTCATTCATGTAAAACGTCTTAAAATTGACTATATTACCTGTCTGTACCTACGAAATTATGAAATTCGTTGACAACATTAAACTCAACATTGACCTTGGGTTTCTGCAACTCGGCGAGTACTTCAATAATTTTGTGTTCTTATAATTTGTAATCATTAATATGTTTTCCACGCCTTCTTGCATTTTCATATCTTGTATTCTCGTGTGTAGTATATGTCGTGAAGGTCCTGCCAATTCCTCAACCCGAGTATTTAGTCTTCCTCGTTAATACAAATTAACAAGGAAGGTAGAGTTGTCTCGTGACATTACCGTATATGTTAACTTTATAGGACATTAATGTTTTCATCTATTATTCATGCACCAAAGTGTTCTCGTTAGCTTTGTGTGGTGCAATTTTTCATTGCTTACGCTTGTGAGAATATTACGACAGCGTTATCTAGGTAATTAATCTCACGTATTACTCCAATAATGTTCTGTTTTGGTTACCGTTGTAGAACACTCATTTATATTTCTGACTCCGGTAACTTTTGTGCTGCTATTAACATGGAAATATCACCGTTTCGCGGTGTGACAAAAATATATTTTCTCAGAGCTTCTTGATTGACACACTAGTTGATACGTTGGAGTGAAAATATGGTTCCAAATGTCGACCTCATAGACTTAGAAGCAAAATAATTTTTTCCGACCAGTTTTATTTTCACGAATAATTCAAACACCGCAAGTCCATGAGTTCGAATTTTAATGATAGAGTGCACTAGTAAGTGTATTTTCAACAATGCATCGTCACTGAAATTGTCATTTGATATTGTAGTTACATATATTATCAAACTAGTGACATGGACCCATGTCACTAGTCAACCCATATGTGTATGTCAACTAAGAATCCTATTTCAAGATATTTTAAAACCCAATAATGTTCATTGCATCATCTTCGTTGGAAATAATTTTTCTTGTCTTTCTTTCAAGCATTCAAACGTCAAGTATAACTTTAATAACCACACGATCTGTTGTTCTTATTAGACCGGAATTTGCGCTGGATGTTATGTAAATAATATCGAAGATAGTTCGAGTTACCGCCTCTTTAGCCATTACAACGGTGTTCCCAAGAGAGTAGAGATAAGAGCACATTTCGTATGGGCTTTAGAACGAGAAATCTACGCACAAGTTGCTCCCATAAACGTAATCCCCGGGCATCGAAACAAGTTGGAAACAAGTTTATAGAACTAGATAAAACTCCAAGACAGTATATGTGGGAAAACTGGGCTACAGTGAAACGAAAAAAATGATCTGAAGCAAAACCTACTCAACTTACACCAAACGAAGGCCTACCTAACTTTAAGCTCGACATCTCGCAGCTTCCCCCTGGGAGCGCTAATTCCCAAGTCTATGGTTAAAAAACTTCACGAAGTGTCACTTTCAGAATAACCCAAAATTCTTGCTCATCACTAAATGTGGGCAAATCTCAATGAACAAACATCATGATTTACTATATATTATAAAAGTTTAGGACTCCCTAGTCCCAAAAAATCTCAAGTGAGGGAAGAGGGAGCATTTAGTATGAACTGCAGAAATCGGGAATCAATGCACAAGGCAAGCTCCACACAGGATACCTTGCCCGCTGAAACAGAAAGTTAGAAAGAGAAGTAAAAAAAATAGACTTAAGGGAGATAGTGGAAGCTATAACAAAGAAGTAAAGTGGGCACTTCGATACGTCTCCGAAGGCTTACCCATAAACTAAAGCGAAACTAACCTAACAGTATCCCTCCTGAGGATTCCCGTAGCACATGACAGACAAGCCTAAACCTATTGCATCTCCTACTCTCATTGAGAAAATTAGTACTGTATTACTTGCTGCTTTCTGTTTCGCTGAATTGGTAGTCTTTTTTTAATTATAATAGACACAATGCAACTTCCAATCGAAATGAGAGCACGACTCGCAATTCATTGCTTAACAATACAACAATTATATCCTAAGCAGTAGCAAGTCGTCACTGTAGCCTTGAACCATCTAACACACTGCTTGAGGATAAAATAAACCAAGTTTACATGTAGTATGTAATAAAATCCATTTAAAATATCTCTGTTTATGTTTGAAAAGTAAGTTGTCGAAAAATAGAGGAAATAAAAGACGCTGGATCGACACTCAGCATAAGGCACATGAGCGAGGTTCAAAAAGGCACATGTCATAGGCAGGTTCAGGTGAGGGGCATCCGCATGCGTAGCTCTGTCGGACGCCGCTGTAACGCGGTAACTCGTTTAACACATGCGGCAGAGGTAGCACTTGACGCACTTTCAGATAGTTGAGACTAAAACAGTATTTCATGGTTTGTCATGCACACTGCGACAGAGGCAGAGTTTCACGCTATACCGAACACACGCGGCAGAGGCAGCGTTCTACACAAAACAAAACGCGCCACACAGGCAGCAGATCAAGCAACATTGAACAGGTCCTTGAGGTCGTTGAGGGTGAGCTTGTTGTCGCCACCGCGTCTCTTCGCGCCGCTCAGCACATCCTCAGCGAGCTGAAGCTTCTTTTTCTGTAGCTCCAAAATTTTCATTTCAACCGTGTTCTCGACCACGAACCTGGCACAAAAATATCAGTGAAAAGGTGAAGTAGCTGGAGTCGCTTTTATTGAGTTACTACTATATTCACACAAAAATGACCCTGGAGACTGAGAAGCAAAATAATTCATCGACAAAAATAGTAAATGAGTGATTGATTATTAATTAGCTTTAGCCTCCTTTCACCACAACAAAGATGTTCAGAGAGAGGAAGGATGAAGGCACCATTTAGTATGGAGTTTAATAAACGTGGAATCTATGCACAAAAGGTGTTCCTGCAAGGGATCTCGTGCGCATAGAAAGAGTAAGATAAGTAGGAAGGTTATGAAACAAGATAAAAGTTGAAGAAGAAAGTCAGAGATGCTGAAAAACAGGACAGCAGTGAACCGAAAAAAGATTGCCCTTAAGAAAACAAGAACATCTTATTTCAGCAAAAATAAGTCCTACCTAACTCTCAGCTCAGGACTCACATTTTCCCCCTGGGAGCCCTAATTCCCATAGATACAATAGTTGAATCCCCCTGAAGGGGGAAAAAGAAGTAAGAAGTGGCGATACATGGTGCGCAGGTTGAATGCAAATTGGTAAAAGAATAATGAAATAAATAGAGGGAATTAACAATGAATTTACGGAGAACTCCTGTTCAGTACAAGAGATCGCGATAGTGTCATGGTGGGGAAACGAAATGTCAACAACTTTGGGCACGCACGAGAACAACGCCCTCATCACAAGCACAGGAATGTTTACGCTTATAGACGCCTAAGAAATTCTGCACACCTCCCGTCTGTTCGGAATACGGCAGACAATGTGATAAAGAACGTGACCGGAGTGAAATGGTAAGTTTCATTCTAGTGTCAAAGTTCATTTTAAATAGAGAAACTAGATACAATTGAACAAACTCAAATTTGATGTGTGATCGATTGCTGGCGGATAAAAGGATTAGATTAGGTTAGCAGTTTATTCAAGTCTCCCTGAGGGTGTTTCGAAAGGAGGAAGGTACTGTAGTAGAGTATAAAGGGAACTGGAATCCCCTCTCTGCAACAGCAAAATTGGAAAAGGTTTATGAAACAAGATGACCGTTGAAGAAGTATGAAGAGCTGAAAAACATCAGGGGACCAAAAATCGATCCTGCAACAAAACAAAGAACTATTTCAACAAGATGAAGGTCTACCTAACTCACAGCGCAGAACCTCGCATCTTCCTTTGAGAGCACAAATTCCCATAGATACATTGAGAGGATAAAACAGCGGAAAAAACATTATTGCTAGCTGCTGGATAACCAAAGAAAGCAAAAAAAAAAACCGTTCGTAGCTGCTGAATGGTTCAAGAAGGCTAAATATAGCACCCGTGGCTGCTGGAGAACTAACGAGAGCAAGAAGCAGCAGCCACAGCTAACTGAGGAGGAAATAAGGCGTCCCTGACCTGTGCACGAAGACGGGGCGAGTCTGGCCCACCCTGTAAATGCGGTCGCACGCCTGCGCCTCGAGCTGCGGGTTCCAGTGCATGTCCAGCAAGAACAGGTGGTTCGCGCCGATCAGGTTCAGCCCCACGCCACCTAACACACAATGCAACAGAAAAATGAACTTTCACTGCAAGAAGGATTATACGTTAGTGTAAGCCTTCCTAAAAGCTACAAAAAATAGCGTATCCAAGAGAGGACGAAGGAAGGCACCATTTTCAATGCAACATAGCGCAGCACAGTACTTCAGAAAATCAATGTGAAATAATAGCGAAATTAGGTTGAATCTATGGTTGTTTACAATTGCCGAACTACTTGGAAACTTCGTAGATCACGTTATTCCCATTAAGAATGTTGCTTAAATCAGAGAGAGTCAAGTGAAATGTTAATTTCAGTTGTCGAAAATTGTCATATTTTTGGGGTATCGGAGAAAAAATTTTCACACGTATATTAATAGCAAAGCAATTCGTTCACAAAAGTAAGATAGGTAAAATTCAACAACGGTCCAAAGGAACGCAGCAAAATTACTTGAACCAAAATTTTGGATGTCTGTTCCCTCGTGGTGAAAAAAATAATACCATTTCGCCAAGTCCAGCCTCAAATGTTCACGACGGAATAAAGGCATCAATGACAGCAGAGTCAGTGACAGCAAGAACATATTAGGTAGTAATAACAAAGGTTACGGCATCACAGGTGTTTAAAACTCTTATCATGAGCATATCAATAGGTATTCAGATACCAGACTATAGGTAAATTATATTGAAAAAGACATAAATAAGAAATAGACAAAAAAAAACCTGAAGTATTATTTAACATCTGTTGCTCGTATATCCTCATTCAAAACGACAAAATTCACCAGTTATGTACCGAGAAGAAAGATTAGATTATAAGTTAGTTTAAGCCTCCCTAACCGCTACAAAAAAAGAGCGTATCGAAGAGAGGAAGGAGGAAGGCACCATTTAGTATGGAGATGAGATAATGGGGAATCTATGCAGAAAGGTCATAGAAACAGTAAGATGAGAAAGAAGTTCATGAAACAAGAAAAAGTTGAAGAAGAAAGTAGCAGGTGCTGAAAAAACAGGACAGCAGTGAACCGAAAAAAGATGGTTCATAACAAAACAAAAACCTATTCTATTTTAACAAAAAAGAAAGCCTACCTAACCTTCAGCTCGGGCCCTCACATTGTCCCCCTGGGAGCGCTAATTACCATAGATACAATAATTGTATCCCCCTGAGGGGTGTACCGAGAAGAAGATACATGGCTTTTGAGCATTGCTAAATTTCTATTCCCTTCTTCAGAAACTAAAAAATTTTCTTTCTCAATAAAATGGCCCCTTTCGTACAAATTCCAGCAAATTACTTTCCATATCTATGAATTCAAAGAGCTAATTGACTTAAAAATAAGTTTTCTAGAAAAAGGACGGGACTTGCACTTGAGGGAGTACGAGCGTAGGTCGACAAGAAGAAAACACTACTTCTGGCGCTATGAAGTTGGGCTTGAGGACCTTGAGAAGAGCAACTCCACCCAGAAGAAACAACGCCTTCCATGCACATAGTCGACAAAGCTCATGAGAGATGATGGAAGAGCTTTCATTAAGCAACTAACATTCGGAGCTTAACTTAACATGCTCGCCGCCTTACTCGCGCTGGTGAGTTGTTCACTCGATACCGAGCTACAGTATGTATTTTCCCCTGTATTAAGCGTCGAATGTGGATGTTGCCAAAGGTAGAAAAAATATCTCGTGTTTTCATCGTTAGTAGACACTATCAACGAAGTGCAAAAATAAATTTGCCCCAGCTTCAGCAACCTATTCTCGTACAGCTTAGAGAACACCACGCAACGAGGGCGATAGACCAGTGGTTCTTAACCTTGTTGGAGGTGCTGAACCCCACAAGTTCTAGACATGCATTCACCGAACCCTTCATACTGTAGTTAGAAAAATAAAAATGTGCTTTTTTCTTGAAATCCAAAACATCTGTATGTATAACTAGTGCATACATTATTTTAGTGGACAAACTGTACCATGCATCATTTGCCGAATCCCTGAAACTGATTCACCGAACCCCTGGGGTTCGATCGAACCCAGGTTAAGAACCACTGCGATAGACGGAGATCATCAGGCCGGAACAATGTTCGTCTGGAAGTTGACTAAGTAAGAATGAAAGGACCTATCAGCGTCGGCATAAAGAATCTTGTACATGTTGTGTGGGGGTGGTTTGACGTAGTTTTACCCTTCATTTGTGTCTTCTAGTACAAAAGATTGAACCCTGATTCCCGTGCTTGATTTTTAAGATTGGTCACATTGAGAATAGAAACGCAGCTCCTAGTTTGTAGACTATCATGGTTGCCTAACATTGGGGGGTATTAAAGTGTTTGTCCATGACGTACTACCGGACACACAGGAGACAAAGTTACTAGATAGTATCTGTAATTAAACTTATGATGCAGCCTAATACAATGAATAGAATTCTTTACAGTCATGATAAATGCAAAAAGGGAAGTAATAGTGATGAAACAAAGTGCTGCCTAAAACTTGACACCAACCTGAACTTTTTCGTACATTTTGTGTATCAGTTGAACTGACCGGCACCAAGAGAAAGAAGCAGAACTTTAGGTCCCTTTGGGTTGTTGTTGAAGTCCGTGACGATGGGCGTCCTGTCCTTGACAGGCACGGTGCCGTCTATGATATGCGTCTTCATCCCACACCGCTTGAGGTGGTCCCTCACGATCTGCAGCATCGACGTCCACTGCGACACTATGACCGCCTTCTCGCGGAAGCCATTCTCGGGGTCCGGATTGCCTTGCAGGTCTGTTCGCCCTATGGAATACAGCGCTCAAATAAGTGGCGGCAAGTACCGTAGTGAGGCAGCGCGAGTGGCGGCAATGCAAAGGGCAAATATGGAATGGAAAACTGTGACTGGCAGCATACCTGAAATATATTCTTTACGAACACAACAGAAATCAAAGCACGTTCTATTATAAGAAAAAAGAAACCATTTTTGCACATTTGTTCAGTAGCAGAAGGATATTAAACATTATGAACTGTGAGAAGCTAATAATGAACTGGGCTACACAAGTGAATGAAAATATTACAGTAAATACTAATTAATTATATCTGAGATGAATGATGCTCGACTTTTATTGTATATAATTTTAAATCATTATTATTGTTTACCATTAATAAATCAATTTAGCCATCCCTAGCTGCAACAACGGCGATCTCAAGAGAGCAAAGAGAAGAAACCATTTAGTATGTAATACAGAAAACAGAGAATCTATGCACAAGATGCACATCTTAAATCTCATTTTTTTAGGAAAGTCATAGAAAAAAAATTTTTTTTGAAGAACGTTTCGACCTCCATTAACCTGAAAAAATTATCAACCTGAAAACAAGTAGAAAAACTAGTCAAGTGTCAAATGTACATAAATCATGAAAGAAGAAAGCAAAAAAACAAAACAAAACATGAAAGGAACAAAATAAAAATGTTCAGTATTAAACTTACGTTAGTAGGAGAGGAAAGGCAGATTGCATATCATTTAAAACCGGTTTTTCTTTCAGAATAATAAGAGATTCTAAAATGCGGAGGTTTATTTGGTTTGAGGCAGCAGAAATTACTCTAAAATCACCTAATCTAACAGGAATGTCGCACTTCTCTGAATGAGAGCGGACTGAAGAGTGGGAAGGTGGGGAAAATAACTGATTAGTTCTAAAACTCCTGCCAGTATGCTCTGCAGCGTACTCAGACGTACCACGTACTCAGACGCACACTGTGCGCAATTATATTTGTAAATCACAGATGAGAGCATATCTTTGGGAGTTTTCTTTATAATTGAAGAATGATCCTATTCTTTACGTATTGACTAACACTAATTTAAAATCAATCTGCGGAAAATATTTCAAAAGAAGAATGGCAATGTCTTTTTTAGGTTTCTCCGATTATGACCAAAGAACGGAAACAAGAAAAAGTTTCTTTTTAGGAGCGGTAGTTAGAGTGACATCGGTAAAAAATTTCCTGTTCAAAAAGTTCTTAACACATAAACTAAAGCGCCAGACTAGTGGTGAAGGGAAACCATTGTTGCTAAAAAAAACCTTCAAAAATTCAAATTCCTTATGCATAGCTTCAAATGTAGAACACACACGATAGGCCCTAGACAACAATGTTTTGATGCTATTTAATTTGAAGGAGAATGTACAAAAACTGAAAAAACTAATTCCTAACCCAGTAAATGTTTGCTTACGGAAAACAGAACTTTGAAACCAACCCTCTTTCCGTGTTATAGTAGCGTCTAAAAATGAGAGACAATTATTCTTTCCGGACTCCATAGGTAATTTTGATGTTAGGGTGACGCGAATAAATAACGAGTTTTAAGACGTGCATCTTGGCACTTTTATTTATAATTAGAATATGCAGAAAGCAAACCACTCATATATATCTATGCACAAGACGTATTTCAACACCGGATACCTTGCGCATATAAACACCAAGTTTGGGAGGAAGAGGAGAAAAAGGACTAAGAAAAGATAGCAAAGAAAACATAAAAAGCAAAAGGGCACGAAAGGTAAAAGTCTCTAAGGGCTGGCTTATCTATAGCTTAGGTACCTTAGAGTATCTCTCCAGGGGCGCCAGTCCCATAAGCACAGGATAGACAAACCTTCCTAACCTAAATCTATTGCCAACCCTGAGCCTCATGAACGGTTGGGAATCATATATTAAAAATTTGTTAAATGAACACGAATCCGTTCATTATTTTTGATCAACAAATTTGCATTAAATAAGATTTCAAACTATGTTCAGAGCACCTCAGCATTCACTAACAATGGGTCTCAAGTAGCTGAACTGGTGGCTCGTATAACATCAACTAGGAAATGTCGGCCGAGTGTCGTTGGTGAGCGTTGAACGCAGCGCTTTCTTGATCACGATGAAGTTCTAGGACCACTCTGTACTACGCTTTTTGTTCATGCAGAAATAATATTTATTATTATTATAATTCTCATTCCATTCTAGTAACAAAATATATTGAAGTAGACAAAAAGTTTTGTAACAAGAAATTATAATATAAAGTAGTCCACCATGCAAAAGCTTATCTTGACGATCAGAACTTATCAAAAATTCAATCCATATAGTGAGTTCGAAATATTGCTGCAAAAAATACTTGGCTAAATATATCCATCGTAACATAGATAACAATTCGACACCAACTGATATCTTAACGCAGAGCTGCAAAGAATTACCACTTTCTGCAACAATTATTGGAGTGAGAAAAGGATTAAAAAGTGTCCAGACCTAAAAACAGTCATCCACCTACAAGAGAGGTGTTCAGATCAACGAATTAACGCAGCGCACATCAATCCGCAAAACTGATTTTACAATTGCTTTCCTTAGTTCAAAGGAGCAACTTCACAATTGGGTTTCATTACCTCATTACAAATCTGCAGCGCCTAAATGGCAAGCAAAGTTAAAATCTACAACTCTCAACTGGTTTCAATTGCATCAATGAAAGATTAGATTATTAGTTAGTTTAAGCCTCCCTATCCGCAACAAAGGCTATCCAAAGAGAGGAAGGAAGAAGGCACCATTTAGTATGGAGTTAAGGAAACGCGGAATCTATGCAGAAAGGGCACAGAAACAGAAAGCTAGGAAAGAAGTTCATGAAACAAGAAAAAAGTTGAAGAAGAAAGTAGTAGGTACTATAAACAGGACAGCAGTGAACCGAAAAAAAGATGGTCCATAACAAAAAAAACTTATGTTGTTTTAACAAAAAGAAAGCCTACCTAACCTTCAGCTCAGGCCCTTACATAGTCCCCCTGGGAGCGCTAATTCCCATAGACACAATAGTTGTGTCCCCCTGAGGGGGCATCAATGAAAGAATGAAAGTGCAGGCACACATGGCAAAATGCAGGATAAAGGCTAAAAAGAGAAACACAAATTTACCTTTCTGCTTGATTTGCACCAACTCCTCGATGATGCGCTCGATCTTGGAGCTCGTAGTTTCAGGGTCGAACACAGGGTTGTTCAGAGTGAAGAACTGCAACAATACAAGAGGGTATTCACACACCTAAAATTCACAGTTAAAACAGAGTAAAGTAACACCACAGTTTTTTTGTGAGGAATAAACAAGACAAAATTTTTTTGCGAAAAATGGAAAAACAAAGAAAACATAATCACGGAGTGACATTAGAGCGAAATTCAGTCATAAACAAGACAGCGATTATATCTTACGGGACTTGGCCTTCAAAACTAACTTCATCATAAACCCAGTCTTGGACTAGAGTGGAGGGTGATGCAGCAATTGTGCCTTGAACGAACATGTGCCGGTTCAGATAGCGCATAGTTACTATGTTTTGAAGCTGACAGATTTGCCCACCTGGAGTTCATACGTTGGGAAGTGGTGCATAAAGCGGATCACGAGAGTACAGAAATAAAGAATAGAAGGTTGGCCTGGTTTGTCAGCAAAAATATTTTGAAGGCTAGAAACGCTTTACCTACAAGAAAAATAACATGAAATTAAAATACATAAAGAATGGTTGAACATTCATTAATTGAAAAAACGACTTCAAAGCAGTGTGTATAGCAAATAACTTGCTACTAGTCTATCAAAGCCATCAATCAACAGATCATCGATGAGACATTTCAACGCTGTGCTCTACAACGACGCACACGACACTATTAGCTCCCAGTCAAGCACATACCCTAAGAACTATGCAGCATTACTTTCATTCTTTTCCACTTAACCCCAACGATTCATTCGATGCTGGGTATACCTTTAAAGTTTAAACAGTTCACTTTGGGGTCCATGGTACTAGTGACAAACAGGCGGCAAATGAAATGTGCGAGACTCAGAGCTGGGCTGCTATCATTAGGAGTAAAAGTTTCAGGAGTTTCTTCAATCCATTAGCAACCAGCGTAGTAGACAGTAGTACAGTAATGATGTCATTGCCTGACAAGACTGGGAGATGATCTTCTACAGGGATCTCAAATAGAGCGGGGCAGAAAAGCTCTAATGTTTTCCCACAAAGATTTGATCTCATCTCCCGCCAGTAAGTTTTGCTCTAAAGTAGGATAATGCATGGCATGAACACGTCATGAAATCAATTATCAAACCTTGACCGTGGTTAGGAATGCAACTCTTGCTGGATGCGCCCTTGCATCATGACAGCGTCGAAAAAACTTGAGTTACTTTAATAAAAACTGGAACAACAGCCTGATATCAAGAACGTGGTGTTTACTGCGACCTAAGTATTCTCAGACATACCAGCAGGAAATTACACGCTGGACTTGCATGGCAAGCGACAAGCCCCATTAAATAGTTGGGAGTATATATTTCCTCAATGCAAAAACCAAGTCCACAATTGTTAACATGATTTCACTGGACATCATGTCAAGATCATCTGATGTTACTGCGGATCTAAAATTATATCTACATTGCAAAATTGTTGAACTACACAAAGAAAATTGAAAGGACTTTACAAATTTAATCTCTCGAATGATAGATGAACACTGATCACAATCGAATGACATAGTAGCTGGTTTACATTTACGATAGTTAGTTAATTTAAGCCTCCCTTATCTCAACAAAAGTTTTTCCTAGGAGAACAAGGAAAGCACCATTTAGTATGACGTAAAGGGACCGGAAATTCTTTGCACAAGCTGCGTACCTACTCCCAGCGCACATAAATAGCAAGATTTAAAGAATTCTATGGAACAAGATGAAAGACAAATAAGAAAAAACGTTGGAAAAATGACAGCATTATTATTATTTATTATTATTATTTTGGGATTTTCCCGCCGTTTTCGATACTCTTACGACATCACAGCATAATTTGGTAGCGTCGCTACATTTAGGTCTTATGATGGGAATTTGTAGGGGGTGAGGATCATCCCAACTGCGTTTTAGAGCCGTGGTGTGTCAGCTTTGGTCTGACGGAGGAGCGACGGTGTTTCTAGTCGCGGGCATGCGCGCTGGCGATGGTTTGGGAAAAATGACAGCAGTGGACCGAACAAAATATGATTCTTAACACAAAAAATTTCTATTTTACTTTAACAAAAGAAAGGCTGTCTAACTCTCAGCTGGAGACCTCACACATCTTCCACCTAGAAGCGCTGATTCCCATAAATACAATAGTTGTATCCCCCTGAGGAGAAAAATAAGTCAGAATTGATTATAAAGTTATCCACTACTATTCATATTCATTACCTCGCCTCCTAGCTTTCCGCGTTTTTTTTCGCCGCATATTGGTTGTTATTAAATTTGCTCAAAATGATTAAATGAGGCTCAATGAAAGGATAAAAGGCTCCTGAAGTGACATTTCCGTTGAAAAATTGACGAAGTTGCAACAAAAAATCTTCCAGAGACACATGCAATGATCTGATAAAAAGAAGGAAATGAAAGCTTATATATAACGTTTATTTTTGTTCAACAGTCACGTGAAGAAAACGTGAAAACAAAACAGGATGAATTCCTAAAGAAGAATTTGACCAGTGTCACGCCGCACAGGGGTTGTCGAGCCTTTTTCTGTTAGTTACCCATAATCTTGAGTATTTTCTTTATGTGTCCAGTTCCCTGAACGCCGACTTGTCTGAGTGCTCTCCGTGGCACAGCGGTTAAGGGATCGAACTTGTATGCTGGAAGTCGCGGGTTCGTTCCCAGCGCTGGCGCGGAGATTTTCCCCGTTGGGTATAAGGGAAAGCTCAAGCACAATACCCCACTCGACCCAGGTGTCGGAAATGGGTACCGGCTTTACGGGGGAACCGTCATGGTGTCCTATATATAGGGTTAGTTATAAGACATTTGAAAAACCAATGCTAAGATCATATGTATCAGGCTTGATTGGAAATAAAGCATCCCAAAGATGCAGATGTTAACCTTAACCTTTAACCTTCTCTGCGCAGATGTTGCGTCTGTGCATTTACTTTAGTTAGCCCTTAAATATCATTTGTATTACATGTCGATAATCCAATATTTCTTGTGTTATCTAGCTAAATACGACTAATATTTTCAATGCAATTTTGAGTGTTGTACCCTGTTATGCAGTAGCTCACGTATGTACGCACTATTTTTGCATTAGAAAATAAATCACTGTCTTTGTTAAAATGTATTTGTGTATGTAATAGGGACTTCAAAGAGATTCAGCATTAAACAAGTCAAACCCTGAGGTCAAAAGAGTTTCCTTTACCCTTATTGATACAGGCTTTAGTCTCATACGACACCTCGCCTAATAAGGGGATTAAGGAGCCACCTCGGAAGGACGAACTACTTCGCATAGTTGGTCGATTAGGAAGACGCTGTCGCAGTTCGGCACTAACAGAATTCACTTCTGTTGCCCTAACGGTCTCATACGGCGCAGACAGTTGGTCGTCTTCCTAAAGGTACCGCCGTAGTTTGGCACAAACGGAATTTACTTCTGTTGCCCTAGCGGACTGAATACGGCGTAGGCGGTACCCAAACACACACACCTCACTCTAGCGGTACCACCGTAGTTCGGCACAAGACAGAATTTACTTCTGTTGCCCTAGCGGACTGAATACGGCGCAGGTGGTACCCACACTAACCTCACCCCCACACACAACGGTACCGCCGTAGTTCGGCACTAACAGAATTTACTTCTGTTGCCCTAGCGGACTGATTACGGCGTAGGCGGTACCCACACGAACCTCAGAAAGGGCAGCTGCAAAGAAAAGCTAGCGCCCCGGAAAAAGGTAGCTGCACAGAAGACAGCCCCCTTTTCCACGAACCCTCACGTCGACCGCACGACGGTATCGACAACCAGGCTTATGAGTAGTTAAGAAAGCTACTCTGAATACCAATCACTTTAAGTTATGTCAAACACAAGGCGAGGCTCACAAGAGAGCCAGTACCAGCGCACACACATGCAATACTACACAGACCTGAAGGATCATCGTCAGCCTCCGAGAAATGACAAGCTCATAAAAAACAGAACAATTCTACACATAGGACGCCAAAAAAATGGTCCCTGTCTATCCTAAAGGCCTTCGTTATGAACTGAACCTTAGATAAAGAAAAAAATTAATTATTTATCCTGCAATTGATTTTCACACGAAGATTATCGAGAATAAAACAGTAGTTTTCTTGTACAGTCACTGAAATTCTGATCAACTTGAAGAAATATTACTTTAAAATTTCAACAGATCATTAACATATAGACATCATAAAGCATAAACCTTGGTAGAACTTAATCTTCAAGAATGCTAAGCTAACATCTCATAAATCTAGACCGGAAACAGGGATGTTTGCGCGTTCGTCGGTTTAAATGGCATTAAAAATTTTACTATCTTAAAAATTTGAGAAAGGAAATATTCTATGTCACAACTGAATTTCTGATTCCAACATTTACACCATTTTTTGCAAGAAAGAAAAAAAAATTGTAAATGAAGACTTGAAATTTCACGCATCAACAGCTCTAAGGTTTTTACTCATATATATGAAATACTTTAACAAATTCGATTTACTAAATGAAGATTTTGAGAAAACCACTGCTCAGCGAGCGATCAAATTTTATTTCCATTCAAACTTCTTGAAATTAAAATACACTGAAAGTCAACGGTATGGTGAGCATTAATAATTCTGCAATGATACAAATCTTGCTCAACCTGAATTTCCGATCCACCACAAACAACAGTGTAACATTCATCACGACTGTGAAACAAAGCACACCTCAGCAAGCCGATGCAGCCAACACATGTAGCGTCGCACGCTCACTTTTGGGCCACAAGAGATAGCGATACAAGAGACGCCCGTGAATCTTTGCCCTCAGAAAACACAAATACTGACATTGAAAGCATAATGAGTTCCTAAGGCTTCCCTGTACACAAAAAGTCATTTGTACTCAAACAGCAAATTATGATGACATTATCAAGTAAGTGCTACGTTCACATTGAATTTATCAAGTTTGCCAGGGCACAGGGGGAACTAAAGTTAGCCAAAAAAAGTCACCATCAATTGCAGCAGTACTCCAAGATGGAAATCAGATGAAAACATGAATGACGTACCTTTTGCTGGAGCTGCTGCTGCGCCTCCTGCTTGATGTCATCCACTTCCTGCAGAGTCATGTCCTGCAGCTGAGCAAGCAGCGCTACTTCCAGGCCCTCTGCAACACCAAGTACATCATGACTGCGACTGTCTCATGCGAGGTCGGTGTTACACAATTGATACAAAATTAACCCTCTTTCGAGATGTGTTTTAGACTTCCAAGAATGGGTCAGAAGCGCGCAATAATGCTCGTACTTGT
Organism: Morinoia aosen; assembly: GCA_030386875.1. Taxonomy (NCBI): domain Eukaryota; kingdom Metazoa; phylum Arthropoda; class Malacostraca; order Amphipoda; family Talitridae; genus Morinoia; species Morinoia aosen. Next base: position 50,174,052 of record CM059575.1, read on the forward strand.
GTAACATAAATGCTGTGAAGAATGTGGGGCAGTTGAAGATTGCTCTATGCAGCAGCAATACTGAAGTGAAAAGTCGAGCAAGTAAAGACTCGAAAACGAGATATCGCCTTCAAAAGAAGGCGGTGCCAACAGATGAATGGTGCCATGGTTGTTCAACGTGAGAACGTCGTGTGAATGGAAACGTGAATGCTTTTGTTTATGATGCATGTCGCTGATTAAAAATTAACGAACTTCTTTTCATAAGAAAAATTATTATTTCTGAATGCACTTCTGGTCGCTGATGATTAAGCGATCAGTGATGCTGATACTATACTCGAATTTCCAATACAATAGTTGCATCTCCCAGAGAAGTTCTATCTTAGTAAAATAATTTTAGAATAAGATTTTGCTCACATTCTGAATTAACATTGCAAATAAAATGCAATTTAGACGGTTTTCAAGGTCATAAAAACCAAAATTTAATCTCATATTAATTTTATCTAACAGTTCTTGTGAAAATTTCTTCTCATTGTCACTGAAGTTGCGGCACAGTTATTCACACGTTTAAAAGAAAGCAAAAATGGACTCCAACAGCTCTAGTTCTCTCTAGGTCTCAACAAGTCGAGCAGCATCCTGAAGAGTAAATAAAAAAATAGCTAATAATGCCCAGATGCTGACGCTGTACTTGCATTTACCTCACCTCATCTAAACAATTAAATCTGCAGGGAAAATTGGAAAAGTGGTGAATCCTGATCCGAGATAGGCTCATCTAACACTTCAAGTTCTCACCTTTGTCACTGTTGGAAATATCGTGGTTTTCTTCCTCATCTCCATCACCAACCATCTGTAAAACAGCAGTGGAAATGGATTATAGTCGCTTTTATGACGTAAGAACAAGCAAAGTGTGGCGATTAGCAACAATCTGGAAGCAAAAAATGGATAAAGCTTATTCATAGCGCAAAAAAATGTTAGTACCAAGGGCTAGAACAATTCTTATCATGGAAATTGTTCTTTGGCTAATTGAAACAATACATTTTCTTTTAATTTTTTTATCAAAGTCTTTCAGCTTGATATGAAAATACCACCAATTCTGTCAGAGCTCTAAAATGAAGATAGACCCAACAATTACGCACAAAAAAAGTGAAACACCAAGGCGCCAGTGGATAGATGCAAGAAACCACTCGTTCAGCCGAGCATTCTTTAATTCACGAGAAATACACAATAACCGTCGTGCATCACATTAAGCTTTCAAGTTTGTTTGAGCCTCCTTTATCACAAGAAAGTTCTCCCAAATGAGGAAGGAAGAAGACACCCTTTAGAAAGAAATCAAGAGAATGGGGAATCTATGCAAAAGGTGCATCCGCACATTCTTTGCATAGAAACAGAAAGTCTGAAAATGTTCAGGAGACAAGATGAAAGTTGAAGTATGTAACTGGAGCTGGAATACGGACAGCACTGAATCGAAAAAATATGTTCCTACAACACAACAAAAACTACTCAATTTCAACAAAAGGAAGACCTGCCTAACCTTCAGCTAGGGATGTTACATTTTCCCCCTTGGGAGCACTTATTTCCACAGATACAATAGTCGTATTCCCTGGAGAGGACCGTGATAACGAAATGAGCTCATGGACCATACTGTGACGGAATAGGAGTTGCAGCTATGAACATAACTCGCCGGTTTCCTCCTGTAATTGGACATGAAAAATATAAATATAGAACTAAATGAAATGAACCTGAGTAGCCCATAACTACTGCCACGCTTATTCATGCAGCAAACCAAACTTAGCAGTATAAATGTTTCAGAAGACTTCAGAATTCCCCACGTCAGTCCACAACTTTAAAAAGCATCAACAGAGCAAGACGCAGAGTCGTGGAGTTAGGCGCACCATAACAATACTCACAGCTTTAATAAGAGTAGGATGGCAGCAAATCTGACGCAGTCTGAGCAGCAGCACCAACAGGTGGTGAGTCTTGATGCCGCTGTCGACAAAGTTGCTTAGGTTCAGAGTAGGAGTGAACTGGCTCGCCTCTACAACAGGCACTTTACGACCAACCTGAGTTTTGGCTTCCTTCTCCATTTCTTTTTGTTCATGTGATTTCATGTATTCGCACAAAGAGTTTTTCGAAAAAGTAAACACTCGATCATAAATCTGACGCTCTTCCTGCGACAGACAGAGTTTGTGCTCAACAACCGTTTTCTCGGGAAGCTTTACCAGTTGCTCACCGGTCACCTTGTCCACTTGGTCTTTAGTGCGTCTCAAAAGAATGGCTTTCACAATCATGGTGAGTCGGCGCATGCCTTGTACGCTGCTATTTTCAATTTGATGCTTCCAACATGTATAATCATCAAAAGGTGCAATACGAAGAAACCTAATGAGTGAAAACACATCTTTTTCCTTGTTTTGTACTGGAGTGCCAGTCACAATCCAGCGCCGGCCGCCCTTCAACATACACATGGCTTGCGCAGTTTGGCTTTTGTGATTCCGAATTATGTGAGCTTCATCCAAGATGATTCGAGCCCATCCAATCTGATATAGGCTACCTTGATCGCTTCGAATCACATGAGGAATTCCATCAGAATTCTTTTCCTTTTTGGAACATCCTCCTTTGCCAAATGCTTCTTTCATTGCCAGCTGGTAGGTAGTGACAACAACGTCATGCTGACATATCCTGCTGAGTGAAGTGTCTCTCTTCGTTCCATGGTACACCAATACAGATAAACGACGGCCTGACACGCGCTCGTGTGCTTCTCGCTCCCACTGACCAATAAGCGAGGCAGGACAAACGACTAACGTGGCTTGAGTTTTCTTTAGTTTTTGTCTATTGCTCCTTGCCAGCCACCCGTGAGTCTTCTTAACAGATTCATCTTCGTCCTCATCTTCATCTCTCACGGATTTCATGGCAAAGTCCTGGATGGCACCCTCTTCAAGCAGCTCTCTATGTCGAAGGATCAAAGAGAGCATCGTAAGAGTTTTTCCCAGGCCCATGTCATCAGCAAGTATACCACCAGGGGGATCCTGAGACTCCCTCCACAGAAGCCAAGCAAGCGCTCGCTTTTGATGAGGCATAAGGTCGACTTTCAGGCCCCTAGGTTCTTGAACTTCGTTCGGGTCGAGATTATCAACATCAGGCATGCTTTTGATCATATCAGTGAAATGTTCGAGGGTGTCACTAGTGACTCGCACCATTTCTCGTTCCCTGGCGTGTGAAATTTTACCACCGTAATCTCTGCCTCCATAATTGTGCTCAGCAGCGTACAAAGCATCAATCACATGCTGAGGCATATTAGGCGGCAAATACCGAGCATCGGCACTAGCTCCACCCTTGCTCACGCTCACTGTATTCACGTTTGTCAGCTTTTCAAGTGGTTTCTGTTCATAGTTAGGAGCTGTATCCTGGCGAACGACAGTGGGACCAGCCTTGAGTTCAATCATCATCAGTTCTCTTTCCAGATCAGTAATTTCTTTCTTCAGCTTCTCACCATTGTCTGGCAAGTGTCTTAGATTGGTAGCCTTGAATAGTTTCTTCTTCCTTTCTAAGGTTTCTTTGATGTCAGCAACCGCGTCGTTAGCCTTTTCTTGCTTCAAAGCACCTAGCTTTTCTGGGGAAAAACTCGGTGGTGGCTCGTACCGGTAAACATTTGAAGAATTGACAGGAATAGTGTTGGCCGTTGGCAACTTGGTGTGAGGGCTCTCAGTCTCACTAGAAGAAGATACACTCAAAACTGATGCCTCACGAGAATTAGCCTGAGAGATCGAACTGTCCTGAATGCTTGAGTTCATGGAAAGATCAGACAAAGATTTTCCTAATTCACTGATTTGCTCTTTAATGCGCTCTCCTTTATCGGGCAATTTATGAAGATCTACTGTTTTTACCAGTTTTTTCTTTTGATCAATCATGGACTGAATTTCTTGAATGGATGAATTTGATACATCAAGGGATTTATTGGTAACACTGACATCAGTCATGCTATTTTTGCCAATAGAAATATTGCTCGACTTCACACTACATGGAGACACAGCTTTGCTCAAACCTTTTTTCTTTATGACATACTTGCCTCCATATTTTGTTGAGGACGAAATAGACACATCTTGATAAGATGCATCAGTTTCTTTGTGAACAACAGAGAAGTCATCTTGTTGAGTCCCAACACTATTTTCAGAAACTATTGAAGCATCAGCTTCCTCACTTGATGTGTTATTTATTGTGATTGACAAGTCATGATCCTCATCATCGCTGCCTATGACTACGCAAGGCCTTCTTTTTTGCTTAACTATCACAGGACTCTCGTCAAAACTATTATCCTGTGCAAGGGAAGTCACAATTGATTGCTTACTTGTGTTTTTACTTTTGTAACTATTGCTGGCCCGTTTTTTATCAGTAGCAGACACATCTTTAGCACTAGCCATATTCCGAACTGTCTGTTTGGGCATAAAATGCTTTGGAGTAGACATTTTACTGGATGAATGATTGGAATTTTGTAACAAATATTCCAATTCGTTCTCAGACATTTCATCAGGTAAATGAATATTTGATTTGCGGAGTGGGTTTACAGGACTTTCTTGGTCATCATCCGACAGCCCAGCAATGACAGACTCACGCCACCGACCAGCAGGAGTGGCAGGGTCCAGAGCAGGTGTGCTGACCATAGCGTGCTGCGGTCTGGCCGAGCCACGGGGGGTGGTTGGCCAGCCATGGCCAGCATTTATGGAACCACCCGCACCTGGAGAGGTTTTTGGGATAGACAACGACTGGCGCGTGTCATTAACAATAGATGACCTACTGTTGGATGGCATTTTATTGCTGCTAACGTAAGGCTTTCCTTGAGGACATTTATCATCAAATACATTTATTAAGGAATCATCTACAACTGAATCATCACTGGACTCTTCTACAACTCCATGGGTATCTGTTATAACATTCGTTTTATGAGTAAAACTCAATTTTTTAGGAGAAAGTGAAGCAACAGCTTGTGATGGAGGAACAAAAGACAATTCAGAGTCTGACACCACAACAGAAGAGTTAGACTCGTCAGTTTCAGGGACAGAGAATTTGGAGTGCACGCCTCTGCTTTGCGTAGTGCGAGAGTTGCTTGACGCTGACTCCACCAGGGATCTGGAATAAAAGAATGATTGTCTTGAGCTATGAGTTAATATTTTATGAGTGAGAAGCCTTTGCCATGGAAAGTTTTTACAACAATTGCTAACTCTCAAAGAAATATTTATTTATAACTAAATCTACAAATTCATCAGTCTGGTACATAAAATCATTTCATAAATGCATATAAAATGATGAAACAAAAGACAAACATAATCTCTCTACTGACTCATGCCAAGTAACAAAAGTGGAAGTTGAATATCTCAGGCTGTGAGGGCAATTTAATGAGCCAAAATCAAATTTATCCTTTTCCTTCTACATCTGTTACTCAACACCACCATTACAGAGGGAGACAAGTGAGATGCAATCACGCATTCTACACACAACATTCAAGCTTATTTACACCTAAAGAACAGAAACGAATAAATGGCAATATCATGAGCAAACTCGCATTTAACCCTTTAACGCCCACATTTTTATACTCATATTACCGTTATAACAACCACTATCACTAAACCGACACTGGCATTAGGTAGTCACTGTTATCAAGATGGGGAAGGAACTGCCTCTCAGCAGTGAAGTTCAAAGGACACATTAGTGAACAAATTGAATAAGAAATACAATATATTATTGTTATTTTTGAAAGAGGACCGTACAGTCCACTTGGGCGTTGAAGGGTTAAAGAATCACTTGAAAGTTATACATTCCGGATGTTAACCTTTTGCACACACATACACAAAAGCATCTCAAATTGAACTTCACAAGATAAAATGGAATTAATTTTGTGATGGTAAAATTATTCCACAGAAAAACCTGCGCTTCATCAGACAAGATTAGATTAGATGTTAGTTCAAGCCCCCTAGTTGCAATAAAGACATTCCTAAGAGAGGAAGGATGAAGGCACCACTTAGGATAATATTGCAAAATGCAGAACCTAAGTACAAGGTGTGCCCCAACACAAGATCCCCTGCACATAGACGGTAACTTAAGAATGAAGCCTATGAAACAAGGTAAAAATTGAATAAAAAAATTAGAAGTACTGAAAAGTAGAACAGCAGTGAATTGAAAAAAATGATCCTCAACAAAAACCTTTCATTTCAACCAAAAGGCTGCTAACCTAATTCTAAACAAAAGGACATTTAGTTTCCCTCTGAAAGTACTGATTTCCATACATACAACAGTTGTATGCTTCTGAAGGGTGTCTGTCAACTAATAAATGAGTTAAGAGCACTTCAGTATTCCATTGGACGGAAGTGACACTTCAAGTCTTGCTCAGAAAATAGCCACAGCAGGTGAATGAAAGCACATTTCACCAACACTTGTGCGCTAGCTCACAGACATGCATTATTCCTATTTTAGGGTTCACATCCCTAATGTATGCAGCTATTGTAAAACTAACAGATCATGCAAGTCCTCCCAGTGTCCCCCTGTCATTGCACAAAACCTGCATGCAGTTATTCCATGTACATGGACTTTGTTACTATAGCAAACATGTAAGGTTAAAACCTCCAGCTTTATACATTGTATTCAAGTCTACTCTATTCAGTTAAAATTTGTAAGTGATTGATTAATCCCTCAAAGATGACTGTCTTTGTATTTTAAACATAGTTAAACTTTGCCAATAGCACAACTGTAACATCTATCATTTAATGTTTCTCTCATTTCACCATTAACTCATTCATAGCAGTTTATCATTTTTGAATTTTCATATTTAACTGAGTTCACTTTCTCAGGGCAACTCTGAGAAGAAAATGCTAAATATCAAGTCGACCAATCCTCCTCACACTCAAAGTAGTTCCTGAAAAGTTTTCCAGAACTGGCAACTGGTTCATTTTCCTATTTTGTGAGTCACTATCTCTAGTGAGATCCACCAGCCAGCTGATATAAATAGCTCCAGAATGTGGAAAGGTTACACATTGTCCAATATGAAATACACTCAGGGGCATCTCTATAAAAAAGCTTAAGGGGGTCTACTACCCTGGACTTTGCCTAATTTACAAATTTCACTGTTCCCGTTTCTATTGCATCTAGAGGAACAAAAATGCATACAGATATGTAAAATTGAATTCTGAACACATATGCTTCTAAAAAATTTTCGATTTTTGCAAAAGGAAAAAAAGTATTGTGGAAATTTACAAAACTATATATATTAACTCAAATCCCTACTCCTGCCGCAATTTTCAACTTAGAAGCTTGATTTTGGTCTCATTTGACGCAGAAAGACTCCGGCACCTCGAAAATGAAGATTTTTTTTATTTTGAATAAAAAAATTTTTTAGGACTGTTTTGGTAAAAAAATTATTTATTTTTTAATAATATCAAATTGTTCAACATAAAATTTAATTTGGAGTTCAAATGGAATTCTGCTTCTCTACTGTTCCCACTGCTTTCCCGCATTGAATGAGACAAAAATCAAGCTTATAAGTTGTAAATTGTAGAAGGGGTAGCGTTTTGAGGTAACATATAATTTTGTATGTTAGCACAATAACGATTTTCCTGTTGCAAAAATCGAAAAAATTTGTAAAAGAAAATAGGTTTAGAATTCAATTTTATATAACGTTATACATTTTCGTTTTTCTTGTTGCAATAGAAATGCAAAAAACCCTAAATTAGGATAATTAGGAATATTCTTTCCACGTCAAATGAGACCAAAATCAAGCTTCTAGATTGAAAATTGCTGAAATGGTAGGGATTTGAGCTAATTTATATAATTTTGTAGGTTTGCACAATACCTTTTCTTTTGCAAATATCGAAAAATTTTATAGAAGCAACTGCGCTCAGAATTTAAATTTACATGTCTGTATGCATTTTTGTTTTAAAAAATCATGTTAAAAAAAATCATTTGTAAAACAACATGAATATTAATATATTTTATCTGACCATTAAACCATGCTGATTTTTTCCACATTATTTAGTCAACATGCAGTTTAGTGCGCTCACGGAAATTGAAAATTCCGTTCTAAAGGATCACTAAAGGAACACGTTTAAAAACCTTTTACATGAATGCCATTCTGGTCGCTGATGCATTATTTTTGAGTTATTCAGCTTCAAAATTTTTGTCTTCCATAGCAGTCAGTTCCAGTCAGTTGCACGCTTGAGCTGGTAAAGTACGTTTGGGTACTTGTAATTCATTATTAGCTGACCCTCCGGAGCCTGAACCCACTTCTAGGATGTTTTAGTTAACACAAACATTTTCACCCAAAAATATTAGCGAGGCTGGGGAAGTAAATACTTGAATGTACAGTATTCACTCCTACGCTTTTGCTAATGTTCTACGGTTGCCGCCGTATTGAAACTGATGTCAACTGCATATCAATTATAGTATTCACTACCCCAGTCCCACTAATATTATTGGGGTAATAGCCTGTATTGTGTTATTAACCCCTTCCCCAACAATTTTTTTGTTAAAAACGTTTCTTTTTCAGACTAATTTTTTCATTTTGGTTCTATGTAGTATTATTGACAGGGTTGGCACATAAAAAACCCACCCAAAATAACCTACCCTTAAAAGCTCAAAAAAAACAAAAAAATAGTGTTTTTTGGGGGTTTTATTAGTGCCTTTTAAATTTCACTTGTTTTCAAGCTTATAGAATCAAAATGAGCTAAATATTTATATTGTCAAAAATTTGTCTAAGGCATTTGCATGACTATGACAATAAATTTTGAAAAAAACACCACTATAAAAATAAAATAAGAAAAACCCTAATCACAAAAAGAAAACTCAAGGGACTAGCATATTTCCATGAGTTCCATTTCCAAAGTAAAAACAAAAATTAAGAAACAAATACAGTTTGACTATTTGAGAGTACAGAGACTTCTGAATTCTTCCTCTGTCTTCTAGACTAGACTGCTACTACAGTACTACTGTGTTTCTCTTTCTACATCCACTGCCATTTCATCGTTGTCATCCACATCATGATCATTTGTGAGGTGGCAATATACTCAGACCAATTTCTGTGCGCGTTCTGATCCTAATCGATTTCTCAATTTATTCCACACAATTCCAAATGTTTAGAAAATTCTTTCAACGGATCCTGAACTTGCGAAGCAAGAATGAAGATTGCTTATAAACTTGCAGAAACCCTCTGCCAGTGTTTTTTCAGGAATCTGCATTTTCTGCTGTTTCATGTCTTAAATATCCCACCATCAATGAGGAGTCTTTGTCTCAGTGATATTCTTGTTGAACATGTGCTTTGGGAAGATGTTGGAGTCCTTCAATTTATACAAATAAAGCGCACCGATGAACTCCGGATTGTACTCAGCCAACCACTCTTCAATATCTGTCTCCTGTGAGAGCTTTGCCTGAAATAAGTCTTAACAATTATAGTCAGATGGTGTAAGACACGACGGCAGCCATCATGGGGTAAGAAAGTAAAGAAACGACTGGCCTATGGTGAGCATTAAAGCTGCACTGGAAAAAATTTTACAATGGAATCTGTTAGAGCATTTATTTCTAATCATTTTAGTGTTTGTTGTTATCCGGAACTACAAAAATAGATTTTATTGGCAAATTTTTAAAAGAAATTTTTGGCATGTCACTACATGTTGTAACATGTGACAGTGTGGTTGACTGACTTGGCTCATGCTGCTGAGTCCTCCAGCTCACACAATACACATGTTAAGTTGTTAACAGCATGACTGTTAAGTGATGTGCAGCTGTCTTGCTTCAAGTTCCTTGTGGTGGTTACTTAGATCTGCATGGTGCTTCCCTCTCACATGACTTGCATCTGTCTGCTGCTAAAACAAACTTACTATGAATTGACAAGCATAGCAATTCTCTTTGCACATCTTATATTTTTACAGACTGCAGAGCTATGTCCCTATGCATATGGTAATTGGTAAATGGTAATTGTGATGGACAAACTTAATTCATAAATTGTTCATATAATGTAATAATTCATTTAATAATGTAATATAATGTTGGAAATAAAGTAATTAAATAACAATATTTACTCAATAAGTGTATATATATGAATCTGGAAAAGAGGCAACTGGAGCTGTGTGAATAATTCTTTTAAACAAAAACAGGTATTACAAAAAACCCAATAAAGCTCAAAAAACAATAAAACTCCAAAAAAAATTTAACCCCAAAAAACCCATGTGGGTTGGGTTCTATTAAAAAACCCAGGGTTTTTTCCAACCCTGATTTTTGGTGCTGGTAATGAAAACAGTTTTTAATTCTTTTTTCTGTCCATTTTTGTGGTCAACTTTTTATTTTGAAAATCCCTTTGTCAGCAAAAATGAGTTAAATAGTCATTTTTTGATGTCTAGATATAGTCATTGTCTGATTAACTGGCAGAGTTATCAGAAGTATTCAAGCTTCTGAGGGAAGGTTCATATTCACAATCTTCCGTTGAACTAGACATTTGGGGTTGTAACACTTGAAAATGCTACAAAAAAATTAACAAAAATGTGGATGCAAACAACATCCATCCAATGCAATGGCTGTCGGAGCAAGTCTAGTAACAATGTCTTTGAAATCCCACGGCTCTACCTTATCGCCTGTCAGGCGTACAATTTGACGAGAATACTCGTTTCACACGTAGAATGGCTTTTACAAAGTCTTAGAATTGACGAGTATATACGCATGTAGCTGTTTTTTAGGGTAAAGTTTCAGACGAGTATACTCGTCGACGACTGAAAAACAAACATTTTGTGAAAAGGAGTATACACGTTTCTGCCGGAAAGGGGTTAACAAAAACATCCTAGAAGTGGGTTCAGGCACCGCGAGGTTGGCCAATAATAAATTACAAAGTACCCTAGCGTACTCTTAACAGCTCAAGCGTGCAAAGGAACTGCTATGAAAGATGAAAATTTAAAACTTGAATAACTTAAAAATAACACATCTGCAAGCAGAATATTCTTGTAAAACATTTTGAAATGTGTTCCTTGTGATTCTTTGGTGCGGAATTTTTAATTTCCGTGAGCGCATTAAACTGCATATTGACCTTTTTTTTTTTACAAAAAAGCATGTCTAAAAATATGGATATTAATATATTTAATTTGAATAAAAAAATCATCTATAGTCAAACATGTTTTTTTACAAGTCATTAACATTCATTTTTTGGTCATGACTTCTGTGAAGAAAATGGATATTAATATGTTTTATATGACCAAAAAAACATACTTTTTAAAAAATGTTTTTTACATAAAATCATTAGCATCCATTTTTTGTAAAAAGACATTTTTCTACAAAAAGCATGGTTTTTGGTCACATAAAATACATTAATATACACATTTTTAGTCATGATTTTTCTGTGAAAAAGATGTTTAAAAATAAACAGCATGGTTGTATTTGGTCAAATAAAATATATTGACATCCATGATTTTCAGTCATGATTTTTCTGTAGAAAACAATGTTTTTTTTCAAAAAAGCAGCATGGGGGTTTTTGATCACACAAAATATATTAATGTCTACATTTTTTAGTCATGATTTTGTTTAAATAAATGATGTTTTTTAAAAAACAAGCATGTTTTTTGGTCACATAAAAGATAATAGTACCCATGTTTTTTTAGTCATGATTTTAGTAGAAAAACATGTTTCAAAAAAACAGCATGGTTTTTTGGTCCCATACAATATATTAATATCCATGTTTTTCTAGGTCATGATTTTTCTGTAGAAAAACAGCATTGGTTTTTTGTCATATAAAATATATTAATATCCATAATTTTTACCCATGTTTTTTTGTAAAAATAGCATGTTTTTAAAAAACAGCATGTTTTTTTGGTCACATCTCAACCAATGACCATAAGTAAAGATATATTATAACAATACACTATTTGGGAAGTTGAAAGTGATTCACATGCATTGTAAAATAAATGAAATATCAAGTTATGAGTCTTATGACACCACAGAAAATAAAATATTCAATTACATCATAGAAAATCATGAATTAAGAAGTATGCTGGTTTATCTTATAATCTAACATGAAAACAAATAATTTAAAGTAGTTCTTTTCCTTCCTGAGTTATTTTCAAGTGAAGTATTTAAAAAAAAACCTAAATACCCACGCTTTTTATAGCCATGGTTTTTTTGTAAAAAAAAACATGTTTTTTTGAAAAACCGCAGTTTTTTTTTTAGTTGCATCTCTAGTCAGAATAGAATAGGTTTTTAGTTTATTAGTTAGTTTAAGCCTCCCTATCCTCAACAATGAGATGTAAAGAGAGGAAGGAAGAAGGCACCATTTAGTATTGAGTTAAGGGAACGTGGAATCTATGCAGAAAAGGCACAGAAACAGAAAGCTAAGAAAGAAGTTCATGAAACAAGAAAAAGTTGAAGAAGAAAGTGGTAGGCGGTGAAAAACAGGACAGCAGTGAACCGAAAAAAAGATGGTCCGTAACACAACAAAACCTATTCTATTTCAACAAAAGAAAGCCTACCTAACCTTTAGCTCGGGCCCTCACATTGTCCCCCTGGGAGCACTAGTTCCCATAGATACAATAATTGTATCCCCCTGAGGGGAATAGAATAGGTTAGTAAAGGTTGGAATAGATTAGGTTAGGATAGATTAGGTTAGGATAGATTAGGTTAGGATAGATTAGGTTAGGATAGATTAGGTTGGCACAGATTAGGTTGGCACAGATTAGGTTGGCACAGATTAGGTTGGCACAGATTAGGTTGGCACAGATTAGGTTGGCACAGATTAGGTTGGCACAGATTAGGTTGCCACAGATTAGGTTGCCACAGATTAGGTTGCCACAGATTAGGTTGCCACAGATTAGGTTGCCACAGATTAGGTTGCCACAGATTAGGTTGCCACAGATTAGGTTGCCACAGATTAGGTTGCCACAGATTAGGTTGCCACAGATTAGGTTGCCACAGATTAGGTTGCCACAGATTAGGTTGCCACAGATTAGGTTGCCACAGATTAGGTTGCCACAGATTAGGTTGCCACAGATTAGGTTGCCACAGATTAGGTTGCCACAGATTAGGTTGCCACAGATTAGGTTGCCACAGATTAGGTTGCCACAGATTAGGTTGCCACAGATTAGGTTGCCACAGATTAGGTTGCCACAGATTAGGTTAGCACAGATTAGGTTAGCACAGATTAGGTTAGCACAGATTAGGTTAGCACAGATTAGGTTAGCACAGATTAGGTTAGCACAGATTAGGTTAGCACAGATTAGGTTAGCACAGATTAGGTTAGCACAGATTAGATTAGCACAGATTAGGTTAGCACAGATTAGGTTAGCACAGATTAGGTTAGCACAGATTAGGTTAGCACAGATTAGGTTAGCACAGATTAGGTTAGCACAGATTAGGTTAGCACAGATTAGGTTAGCACAGATTAGGTTAGCACAGATTAGGTTAGCATAGATTAGGTTAGCATAGATTAGGTTAGCATAGATTAGGTTATCATAGATTAGGTTATCATAGATTAGGTTATCATAGATTAGGTTATCATAGATTATGTTATCATAGATTATGTTAGCATAGATTATGTTAGGATAGATTATGTTAGGATAGATTATGTTAGGATAGATTATGTTAGGATAGATTATGTTAGAATAGATTATGTTAGGATAGATTATGTTAGGATAGATTATGTTAGGATAGATTATGTTAGGATAGATTATGTTAGGATAGATTATGTTAGGATAGATTATGTTAGGATAGATTATGTTAGGATAGATTATGTTAGGATAGATTATGTTAGGATAGATTATGTTAGGATAGATTATGTTAGGATAGATTATGTTAGGATAGATTATGTTAGGATAGGTTATGTTAGGATAGATTATGTTAGGATAGATTATGTTAGGATAGATTACGTTAGGATAGATTATGTTAGGGTAGATTATGTTAGGGTAGACTATGTTAGGGTAGACTATGTTAGGGTAGACTATGTTAGGGTAGATATGTTAGAATATGTTATGTTAGAATTGATAAGGTAATGTTGACTGAATTTTTTTTCACCAATCCACCTAGCTTAAAGATGGTATTGTCTGTGGAACTTCCATGAGTTCTATTAATAAAAAACATCATTTTAATAATTTACATCATACCTCAACAGTTTGGCAATAGAAACATTGGCAAACCATCAATTTAAAAGAAATTGACCATTCCATAACAATATTGTAATAGCTTTGTAATACAAGATTCAGATACATTGATTACTGCATATAAGAATCCAGTACTTATTTTCAAATGGAAACTAGTGCCAACCATTAATTCAGTTATATTTGCAATTTTGATAGGAATATATTGGCAAACAGGCTATGTAAAATTAGGCCCAATTTGTTATATAAATTGTTAACCCATGCAAATCTGCAGACATTTCCTACTGGAGGTGCTAACCTGCTGTTTCTTTGAGGATAGGATCCATGAAGCTGATACTTTATGAGACTGGAAATATTTTGCTTTTTATCATAGATATTTAGGGCAATATTTACTTTAATGTTGTCAACAATTTTCATAATTTCGTAGCTATAGATGGGTAATATAGTCAATTGGAAGACGTTTTACAGGAATGACAATGTGCCCGGAAATGCTTAGTTTTCGAGTTATTTAAGTGCATTCAAGGCCTTTTTCGCGCAAAAACAGTCATTGTTTTGGCAATGGAAACAGAAGCTAAGTAGTGATGTACCGATGTATCGGTATCGGCCATTTTTAGTGGTATCGGTATCAGTATCGGCAAAATCCGGCCGATACTTTACCGATACTTTCCAAAAATACTTATTTTATCATTCAAATGAAGGTCATAAATCATGAAAGTAAAAGTATTTAACCTAATAATACCCGTTGTGTGTTTATTTATATATTTATTTGGTGTCCGCGTTGTGTGAGTTTGCAGTATCATGGATACCGAATTCCTCAGTGTAACATTAAAAGATGGCGTTTCCATGCATTTAAATATTTGACATTTTATCAGGATAGGTTTTGTTAGGATAGGATAGGTTAGCTTAGATTAGGGTAGGCTAGGTTAGCACAGATTAGGTAATACTGTCAGAATTTTTTCTCGGGTCCGCCTAGCTTAACGATGACATTGTCCATGGAATCTCCGCGGGTCCTGCTACTATCTAATAATACCCTTGGTTTATTTGGAGTCCGCTTTTTCCATTTTCTTAGTCACGCTCATGAGGAGAGTTATAGTGACCGTATCTGTGATACGAGTTTCACCAGTGCGTAAGAACAAGAATATTTTTCATCACGAGCGCTGTTAGGATGAATACATTCGTTGGGCATCACATTTGGAAAATTTGGTCAAGAAAGTTAGTGAGTCCCGTAATTTTTGACGGGCTGTGCGTACTTGTAATCAAATAAAGAGCCTATTCATACCTAGTAAACTAGATAGCTAACTGTTGAATTATAGCGTTCAATCAGGCCCGCTAACTGAATTCACTACTTTGAATTCCCGATGAGTCACGGTCATAACTGAAAGCTATGTAAAATTAATAGTTAAACCCTGTAGCTACATAAAATTTTTATACTTTTACGACTAAACCTTTATGGTTTGACCCAATATCCATATCTTAAAGTATGTGACAGGCTAACAAAAACCAAACCAATTTAATAAAGTTGAAGGTGCATTTGAAAGTTTTTGTGAATTTAATATGGAAATTGCCGAAAATTCTATTTTAATTTAGCTTGTAAATTGCCAAATATTACGAAGCTAATAATTTATTTTAACTTAGCATGCATATCACCGTTCATTACGAATCTTGCATTTTTCTTCTATGTTAAGATGTTTGAACAATTCACGAACAATCTTATAGTTCAATACATCTGAACGGGTCAGTTGATTGCTTTCATCGCAACTTGATGAATTTAAAAACGAGGAAAATTCCAATGAACTTAATCATATTTACTAGGAATACGTTTCGGAGTCCAGCTCCATCATCAGTTCGTAAAATTAAAATTCATTACGACTACAATAAAAGAAAAAATAAAATGTTGGATACAGTCATTAAAGAAAATCACGAAAAAAAAAAAAAATCAAAACATGTCCCAGAGAAAGTAAAATCGACATGATCTACTTCCAATTTACGATGGGTAGGAACTGTCAGAATTGTTGAGGGCCAGTTTTAGTTTAAAAATATGTAGCGACTCTGAAATTCTGAGGTCACATGTAGTTGAAGCCGAATCTAAGATTTTGAAGTCCGCAGAGGATATCGGTTCGTTGCATTTTACTGCGTGATTACGTACGAATTGTGCGAATTCATTACCCGTGCGGAAGCTTCAACCCCGATGTTCGGCCATTCTGATATAAAAATTTTGCGCCGTAATGCCGACGTGCGATGATGTGCACTGCACACAACTGTATGAATAAATCAGAAAGGCTCTTGCTCCATCAAAAGCGTATCCTTGTACCGGAATTGTATAATTTTATGGTTGCTTCATTTTTCCGGTACAAGGATACGCTTCCGATGGAGATGCGAACCTCGATCTCTGATTTATTTTTAACAGTTATACAGTTGTGTGCAGTGCACATCATCGTACGTCGGCATGACGTCACGAAATTTTTATAACAGAATGGTCGAACATTGGGGTCGAAGCTTCCGCGCGGGGAACTAATTAGCTTACTCCTCACACTCCGCAGTACGTAATCACGCAGTAAAATGTAACTAAATCTTAGATTCGGCTTCAACTGCATGTGACCTCAGAATTTTAGAGTCGCTACATATTTTTAAACGAAAACCGGCTCTCAACAATTCTGATAGTTCCTAACCATAACAAATTGTAACTAAATAGTAATCTTGTCGATTTTAGTTTTTCTGGGACATGTTTTAATTTTATTTTTATTTTCTTGATTTCCTTTAATGACTGTATCCAACATTTTGCTTTATCTTTTATTGCAGACCTAATGATTTGTAAATTTACGAACTGATGATGGATCTGAACTCCGAAACAAATTCCTAATAAATATGATCAAGTTCCTTGAAATTGTCGTTTTTAAATTCTTCACCTTATAGATGGTTGCGTGTTTGCGGATATGTTCGGTTTCGGGGCTTACCGAATTTTAATATTTTCTTCCGCTAAAGTATGTACTCGTATTTGGTGTGAATAACACGAAAATGACAATCCTTTTTTGGAGAAACTATTGTTTTGGTCCACTTTGGAGCCAGTTGCTATTATAGCTAGTCTACATTACGTTGCAATATGATTAGAAACACATATCTATTGAATGGATTTCATTTTCTTGTTTTTCTCAACAATATAGTTAACATAGCAGGAGCATTTTATTTCTCACAATCGGAAACTTTTTTGTCAATATTTGTGTATTATTAGATATATAAGGAAATAATTTCATTATAACTCCCATGTAGGAGTTATAATGGTTTTATTTTAATACAAGTGTGAACGGCCTGCCAAAAATGGGATTCAATACTTTTCATGAACGAATTTTCAAGATGTAGATGATAAACAAATACAGTATATCCAGCCTAACAGTACCCGTGATGAAAAATATTTTTCCCACCGTTGAAACTCATATCACAGATACGGCCATTGTAACTATCCTTATGAGCGTGAGTGACAGAGAAATGGAAGAAACAGACACCAAACAAATAAACCAAGGGCAAGGGTATTATTAGGTAGCAGCATGACCCAAGGAAATGCTAAGGACAATGTCATCGTTAAGCTAGATGGACCCATGGAAAAATTCCGTCAACATTATCTAACTTATGCTATCCTTGCCCTTTAGTGGTCTTCGAGCGCGAGGTAGACCACGGATGAGTTGGATGGATGGGGTGCGACGTGCTTTGTATGAGAGGGGTCTGACTGTGGACGTGGCGAGAGGGATGGCTGCGGACAGAAGTGAGTGGGGGCAGTGTATAAGGAGGTAATTTTATTTTTGACGCGTTACTGGAAGCTGCCCGCGTGTGATGGGGTTGACCTGTCATGTGCGGGGGAGGGGCTGCACTCAATGAAGCGGTCGGGGTAAACCAGCTGTTGCTGCCGGGCCTGACTGTGGGAGGTGGTTGTGCTGGGCTGCTGCTGATCCTGGCAGTTCAGGTGCGGCCAGTGCTGCCTCTCTCGCCTCCTAGTGACTAAGTGTGGTGATTGTGGCCTGCTGTCGGCTACCCTCCCATGGGGAGGATAAGCCCGGTATATGTATGTATATGTATGTATGTATGCTATCCTAATTCTATGTCGTGACTCGCTCCGCCGCAAAGCACGTTCACGATGCGAAGGCCTAGCGATTGTCATTACATGGTAGCAACTGCGGTTCTTGTAGACCCTACACCACTAATGCGTTTTCCACTGTTGCCAATACGTAGAACGGAAAGTCGGGTAGGTTTAAAATGTTTATGCCGAACACATATGCACAAGAACACACAAAGCTCTCTTGACTCGGAGTTCCCCTCCGGTGACAAATCACCATTACTCAAAAATGATTACTTCAGGCACAGCTATTCACCAAATTACTATATTTAATTTACGGTCTTTGAATTATTCAATATGGCCTGAAAGCTGCACAAAAGCGACATGGTTAGGAAAATACTCAAATTACGGCGATCACAACAACCTATCCAATACTACTAACCTATCCTGATAAAATTTTGGTAAATGTTGAGGACTTGACCATAATTGATTTTCGAATTTTCGATGCCTAAATAATGTTAATCAGATCAAAAGAAACAAGTTTTCTTCAATGCCCTTTCCGGTGGAAACGAGTATTATAAAAGTTATAGCGGTAAATGAGTTAACGGAACTCCAGTGTTTAAGGCGGGAATAAATGAATAAGGGAAGCATCACCCTATTACAAACGTAAAGAGGTTGGGTCGAGAGGGGTAGCCACAGTTCTTTTAGTGAAAATTGGAAATCAATCGAAATTCTACTACGCATAAACATAATTAATGAGATGACGAGTTATATTGTCGATGCGAAAGACTGAACTCGAAAGTTCCCAGATACGTTGAACCGACGATATACCGTCATCTCAGGGCTGCCAGTGACGTCAAAGCAGCGGTAAACACTTTATAAGCAGCGGTAAACACTTTATTATAAACGTAAAGAGGTTGGGTCGTGAGGGGTAGCCACAGTTCTTTTAGTGAGAATTATCAATAAAGTGAAATTCTAGTATGCATTAGTATAAATACTGAGATAACGAGTTCATTTGTCGATCCGAACAAATTCATTTGAATGCTCTCAGATACGTCGAACGTTCGACGTAATGGGTCGGTTAAAACCTTTCTTTATAATTTCCACTAAAAGAACTGTTGCTAGCCCTCACGACCCAACCTCTTTACGTTTGTAATAGGAGGTTTGCTTCTCTTCTTTATTTCTTCTAGCGAAGTCGGCTTGGTTGGCGCGCGGCAACGCCTGTTTACTTTCACGTCGGACCGCGCGGTATATTTTTTCCCGCCTGAAACACTGGAGTTCCGGTAACTCATTTACCGCTATAACTTTTAAAATACTCGTTTCCACCGGAAAGTGCATTGAAGAAAACTTGTTTCTGTTGATCTCATTAACCATATTTTGGCATCGAAAATTCGAAAATCAATTATGGTCAAGTCCTCAACATTTACCAAAATTTCAAACATATCATTGCATGTACAGACGATCTTTCAATGTTACACTGAGGAATTCGGCCTCCGTGATACCGCAAACTCAGACATCCTATGTTTCTTAAGAAGCGGACACCGAACTAATACATAAACTAACATACGAGTATTATTAGGTTAGATGATTGTAAAAGTATCGGAATCGGTAGTAGTATCGGTCAAAGTATCGGTATTTTCAAGTATCGGTGTATCGGTATCGGCCAAAAAATGGGTATCGGTATCGACCAAAAAAATGGTATCGGTACATCACTAAAGCTAAGCTCTTTTACAAACGTCAAGAGGTTGGGTTGTGAGGGGTAGCCACAGTTCTTTTAGTGAAAATTATAAATAAAGGTTTCTAGTGACGTTTGTTTACATCGACTGGAAGATGGCTGCCGCCATCTTCAGTACCGGTTGGCGACATGGCGGTAGCCACCTTGGAATCAGTGTAAACAAAGTTACTAGAAACCTTTACTTATAATTTTCACTAAAAGAACTGTGGCTACCACTCACGACCCAACCTCTTTACGTTTGTAATAGGGGGTTAGCTTACGTTATTAATTAAATTACGCTAGCCGCGCGCGCTTCAATGGCGAGCACAAGCCAGCTTCAAAGTTGAATAATTCGAAAATAACGCATCGCCGGGCAGAATGTCATTCTTGTAAAACATTCTTAAATTTGTTCCTTTATTGATTCTTTGCAACAAAATTATGAAAATCGTTGACAACATTAAAGTAAATATTGACCAATATTTAATACTATTTTTACTAGACAGTGTTTGCAGTAATGAGTAAATCAATTTTGTCTTAAATTAGGTGAGGCAGGTTATTAATGAAGTTACAAAACTACTAGCATATCAAATCAATGGTTTTAAAACAGTTTTCTGGGTAAACATTTTTTAAAAGCCATTTCTGTGACTGATGTCTTGAAATAGAATATCAAGACAATTTTAAAGTTTAGTGTTGCACAAAATTTGTGTGGTATAACCAGCTGTTGACATACCACCAACTGAAGTGGCTGGGACCTTAAAACTAATCAATTAAAAAGTAATCATTGCCAAATGTGTAAAATTTCTACAATACATTTCCAGCATCATTACAAAATTGGGTAAATCTGAAGGATATGTCAGTAATCGATTTTGTAAATTTCGATGCCTAAGCATAGTTAATTAGATCGAAATAAACAAGTTTTCTTCTATGCACTTTCCGTCTCAAATGAGTATTTTATTAGGTGTGGCGGTAAATGACTTACCGCAACTCCAGTGTTTAATTTATTAGTTAGTTTAAGCCTCCCTATCCTCAACAATGAGATGTAAAGAGAGGAAGGAGGAAGGCACCATTTAGTATGGAGTTAAGGGAACGTGGAATCTATGCAGAAAGGGCACAGAAACAGAAAGCTAAGAAAGAAGTTCATGAAACAAGAAAAAGTTGAAGAAGAAAGTGGTAGGCGGTGAAAAACAGGACAGCAGTGAACCGAAAAAAAGATGGTCCGTAACTCAACAAAACCTATTCTATTTCAACAAAAGAAAGCCTACCTAACCTTTAGCTCGGGCCCTCACATTGTCCCCCTGGGAGCGCTAGGGTTATTCATCAAATATCGAACTGAACTGATTATCGAACAACTTTGAAAATATGCGCGTAATAAATTTCGTAAGCATCCAAACTTGCACAGTGCCGGTGATCTTACATCTAAAACTCCTATTTTAGTGATAAGAACTCATTTCTGTGAGCTGCAAACTGCTACCAGCTGTTGCGAACACATTTTCTGTACGACCCTTACAAATTGGTCATATTTTTTCACTTGAAAAATCTTACGCACCTCGGGAAAATTGCGACGGTTTAACTGTTGTTGTGCCAACGTCAACCTCCCGTCATAACTAGAGAGTAGTGTTGTCAAATGATGTTCTGTTGCTGTTTTTTTTTCTTTCCCGCTAAAAACTTTATAATTATTCCATGTTCGACATTCAGTTCCTATTTCATGTCAGTATTAAATACTGAACAAAGTTGTTCGAATCAAAATTCCTTAAAAATCATGAATTTATGCCTCGAACAAGGCTTTTCGATTCTTAATTCTTTTAAATAACTGAATCGATCTATTGAACGCCTGTTTCATTTCCTTAAAATATTGTATTAACGCTTGATAATAACAATGAATAGTTGAAGATGGCGACCAATCAGCTGCTGGTGTTCCAAGGCCCTTGCTCAAGATTATCAATGATTCGTCTGGCTACATTTACTGATGATCAATCCCTTGCCAAGAAAATTGATGCAAGCATCAATAATAATTCATTGACGCGTGCTCTACACTCTACTCCAAAAAAGGTCACACAGGTTGATGATCACAATGATGGTTCAACAAGCACTGCAAATGAAACATTGACATCATATTCAAATTTTGATAACTCTCCATTCAAATGCTTCCTGAAAATAAGTAATGAGACAGTCATTTTAAACAAACAAACAAAACAAACATCGGCATCTTTGGGATGCTTTATTTCCAATCAAGCCTGATACAAATGATCTTAAGCATTGGTTTTTCAAATGTCTTATAACTAACACTATATATAGGACACCATGACGGTTCCCCCGTAAAGTCGGTACCCATTTCCAACACCTGGGTCGAGTGGGGTATTGTGCTTGAGCTTTCCCTTATTCCCAACGGGGAAAATCGCAGCGCCAGCGCCGGGATACGATCCCGCGACTCCAACATACAAGTCTGATCCCTTAATCGCTGTGCCACCGCGACCACTTCCAAGAAAATCCAGTGCACCAAAGAAAAAAAGAATGAAAGAAAAACGTTTATTTTCCAAGTGGCCACATGAGGTGTACAAATAGATAGACCATACGAGGCATATTAATGGACAAAATATACGAGGCGTACTAATAGACAAACCATACGTGGCGTGCTAATAGTCTAACATAAGTTCCATACGAAGAGAACTAATTGACAAACCATCCTGTTCGAATCAAAATTCTTGTTCGATTCATGTTCGATATTGATGAAATTATGTTACTAAAGAATTCGATTTTTAGAACAATTAATACATTTCAATAATCTACGTTGTCTTTCAAGCGACATCACAGAACAAGAAAGTAACTGTTCATGAATAACCTTGAGGCCCGCAAGAGTTATTCAGAGCAAAAGTTACCGATTTATGAAGGTTGTTTCTAGACACACGTGGTTTCTGTTCGATATTTGATGAATTACCCTAGTTCCCATAGATCAACTCCAGTGTTTGAAGCGGCAAGTAATTCAAGGAGCACGTCGGACAGCAACACTGCAATGCGCACTCCCTTCCAGCGCGATCGTCATCAAAGACGAAACCAAACCTACCGCTATACCTCGTTAAATACTCATTTAACGAAAAAAGTGTATAGAAGAAAAGTTGTTTATTTCGATGTTATTACCCTGATTCAAACAACAAAAGGTAAATGCAAAGGACTTGACCATAATCGATTTTCCACTTTTTGATCAACAAATATTGTTGATGAGACCAAAATAAACAAGTTTTCTTCAATGCACTTTCCGGCGGAAATGAGTATTTTAAAAGTTATGGCATTAAATGAGTTACCGGAACTCCATTGTGCATCACCCTATTACAAACGTAAAGAGGTTGGGTCGTGAGGGGTAGCCACAGTTCTTTTAGTTTTATAATTTTCACTAAAAGAACTGTTGCTATCCCTCACGACCCAACCTCTTTACGTTTGTAATAGGGGGTTTGCTCTTCGTCGGCTTGGTTGGCGCGTGGGAACGCCTGTTTACTTTCACGTCGGACCGCGCGGTATATTTTTCCCCGACTCAAAGACTGGAGTTACGGTAACTCATTTAATGCCATAACTTTTAAAATACTCATTTCCGCCGGAAAGTGCATTGAAGAAAACTTGTTTATTTTGGTTTAATTAACAGTCTTTGTTGATCAAAAAGTGGGAAATCGATTATGGTCAAGTCCTTTACATTTACCCAACAAAAATTTGAAAATCGATGAGTAGCTGTTTATTCAAGCGCATTCGTCATCAAAGACGAAACTAAACTTATCGCTATAAAACGTAAAATACCCATTTGAGACGGAAAGTGCATAGAAGAAAACTTGTTTATTTTGATTCAATTAATTAGGTTCAGGCATCAAAAAGTGGAAAATCGATAACTGACATAACCTTCAGATTTACCCAAAATTTCCACCTATATTTATGAGAAAATGTGAAAGATAAATCAGAGAAAAAATTGATCACTATCTTGCAATTATTCATATTTATAAATATTGCTACATAAACTCACCGAGATCCATCAAGGTCAGAAATATCCTCCATACTTCAAGAAGTCTTCTGAAATTTAAAAAGCTCTGCAAGAAGAAAAAATACTTTTAATGTCAGAAAAACAAATACACTTGCATGCTAAATCATTCTTATAATAGTCAGAGTGCGTACAGCAAAATACTGTAAAAAAAAATTCTGTAACGGTTACAAAGTGGCAGTAACGGTCACTGCCACTCAATACCACACTTACACAAATGGGAGTGTTACCTAGATAAAAATATCAAAAACTACACCCACTTAATGAATTTATCCTTGTAGAAACTGCATAAACCTACTGCTGCTTTGCAAATTCAAATTCCAAGCAACAGGGTAAGCGTTGCAACATTATTATATCATTACAGTTCCTACGCAAGCTTGCCAATATACGAGTCGTGAAGCTCAACAAAAGTATTTCAACATCAACTTGATACATCAAGTAACCCAAATTACGCAACGAAAGGAAAAAACAAGGCATTTCTCAAGACAGGCATCTCAAGTCACGTTCTATTACAAGTTCGTAAATCTGACGTCGGAAGAATGTTCAAATAATCCGCTGCAACCAAGGCTGATACGCTAGCCTAAACTACGAAGTTAATACAGGTTGCTTTGGCTACCAAAGTTTTTGCTATGAATTATCCCTAAATTAATTTAAGTAAACCTCAGTTGTCAAACCTCCTCAAATATTTGCCTACAGGATAAAAGTTTGCATTTACAAAAAAGCTGATACCAAAGTTCTTACATCACAATGTTTTTTTTAACAAAATTTATTTAATTACTGGAAAAGCTTCAATGAGTATTTTAACATTTATAATGGTTTTTGAGTCTTTTCATGACACTTTAGAAGTTTATTTAGAAGCAAAAAAAAAACTTTATTACTCATCAGCACTGACCAGACACAATTGAATTAATGAAACTTTTTTTTTTATTACATGAAATTGGTTTCATTTTAATTGTACTTCCACGAGGGGCAACACTAATATTAATTATTTTTATTAGAATGCGACTATTAAATAGTAATTGCGTCCCCTCGTTTTGTAACAGATGACCCTATGTCCAGAAAAAATTAATACATGAAATCAAATGCTTCTGCTTTAGATTTTAAATATTTTCTAGCATAAAGGTCCTAAATTTATTGATAAACCGAACGCTAGAGAGCAAAATAATGATTTATCCTTTTATTTATTTTAATCCAAACAGGAGGACTGAGAGCTCACAAACATGAATTGTAAATATGTGTAGGTCTGATTGTCCGCTGGGGTGAATTGACGGGCAAAGACTACAACATCTCTCGACAAGTAAATTTGAGCGACTATAAGAGGGATAATGAATGACAATTTTTGGTTAACTCAGCTTTTTCCTGTCGTGTAGTTTATTGAAGGAAAACCAAGGAGAACTGGCTTGGATCTTGATCTCGGAGAGCTTGTCTAGGTGGGCAATCCGTGCCGGAGAGCCAGGCTGGCGTTGGCGAAGGCCGTCACGCGATGGAGTAGGCAGGGTGAGTGAGTTGTATTTGGGAACTTGAATTAGGCAATTTGAGATAATTGAGCGTGGGTCAATGACGTAGCTCAGGTAGAACTAATGACTCAAAATAAGGTGAGGTGTGAGTGAGCAAGTTAAATCCGGCTCATGTGAGCAGAAGCAAGTCGGCACATTAGCACATTAGCACATTAGCAGGAGCAAGTTAAGTTACTGCTCATATTAGCATAGCATACTAGGATACAAGTAAGCCCATGTCCTTAGCATTTAGCATATTATGTCACAGCTCATATTGGTAGGAGCAAGTTAAGTCACAGCTTATGTGAGAATACCATTTAGCATGGCACTCAGGAACCCAGGGAGATTCAAAACTGTGAGTGTTGTGTGTATGGCGATGATGTAGAGGTCCTGCAAGGAGTCCAAGAAGCTGGATGAGCAGTCCAAGGAGACATCAAGGAAATTTCACACTGAAGTTATCCCAAAGTACATGATAAAACTCCCATAAAGTAGATCACTCCGAGAAAGTCCTACAGATCCAACACCAGCTAACTTAAGGACGGATAGGAAAAAATCAATTAAGAGATTCTGATACAAATGCTCTTGCTTTAAATGCAAGGCATGAAATTTAAGAATTTAGTAATTAAGGAAATGCTTAACATGAAGATTTAAGCTTCTTTATGTACTCTAGAAAATCTCCATAACGGTACAAGAATACAGAGAAAAAAAATTCCTAAAGTTCATATATTAATTCTACTGAAATTTACTGATAAATATCGTTTGCAATAATGACGGAATAAAAGGAATATATATCCCCAATGATAAAAGGAAAAGGAAACCTAAACGTTGATTTCACAGAAGGAAAATACGCGAAGAAAAAACGAAAGCAGGAAAATTCCGTGCGGCGATTTAGCCGGGCGGCTTTACACGTCGGCCTCAGCCAAGCCGCCAGCAATTTGCACACACTCAAGATAGGCAGATGGTAGTGGGTGTTTGTCACAAGAATGCGATGAGTTAAATTAAATTTTATTGGAATGTTTTATATTGAAATAAGTGCGGTTACGTAAAGGTTTCAAAGAGTATGGAATTAAGAAATGAAATTCCAAAACTTAGCAAGCATAGACATGAATACTTTTCGTAATTTAAAACTACTGCAAGTCGGTTTGTAAAAAGAGAATAAATGCTACTATAACACATGCCTATAGTGAATTATAGTCACGGAGTAGTGACAAGAGACGACGGTGTGATGTTCCGCCATTACACAAAGACGCTATCGACAACGAACGCCGGCAATTCAGCCGCGTTCGTTCCGAGTATCGAATCATGAATGGAAACTGCAGGTATATACTATTGTAGTAAAGAAAGGAACGAACATGATTATGTTTTGATAATAAAATCATGACACGGAAATGCAATGCACATCTGACGCAAAATTTTACGCTAAGTCATGTTGAGAAAAAAACAAAACACTGAATGAAAACATGCTACATCACAATTCCTACGAATAACTACGTATCCAAATAACACTGCACTGTCAACTATTAATACTCACTGAACACGAAGAAAGAACACGATTATTTTCAAACACTGATTACTCACGAGAAAAGTGCTGTGAGCGAGCTAGGCAACCGCCAAAGTAAGAGTGCTCTTTTTGAAACAGAGACGCGCCTTGCGCAGTATTGCCACCAGAGGGCTTCTCTCTCGAAAAATGTCAATTGTTATTTTATCGTCCCATGTATTTACACAAAAACTTCAATGATTACGAATTAGAAGAGGAAAATAATTAATAATAAATTAGAGTAAGATTTTTAATGCTACTAATTAATTTATTTAAGTGCGAATGGCAAATTTCTAATTTTTACGCTTATGTAGCGGTATGCTACATTACCCCCCAAGGCGCAGACTGAAAGGTCCACCCGCTGCAATCATCTGTAGCGGGAAGGAGGGCGAACTACACGACCCTGCCGGGTTCGGCAATTGGCAAATGATACTGAGCGGGGAAGTTTCACCAAACGGGTCTGCAAGTTTAGATCGGCAAGAGTTCTAGGAACACGAGTTACTGCAGCGGGCTCGTCTGGTCTATCCAGACTTATCGCTGTTTCAGTAAGAGGGCTAGAATTAGAATCTACGACAGGCTTAGAGATAGGGTTTGAATGTACAGGCACATAGAAAGGATTACACTCAAGTTGACTAGGCAATAATGCAGCCAACTGAGGAAGCTGAGATGGTAGATATGATCGAGTCTCAGTGGAAGGAGAAATCTGTGGAGAGAATGATGGTTTAGCAGTTACACTATGATCGGAAGTGTACGCGACTTTTAATCGATCAATGCTCACAGGGTCGTGTGACCCAAATCTTTCCAGGACAAAATACTTGGGCGTGCGTTTGATTATTTTGAATGGGCCATCATAAGGGCGCGTGAGTGTAGGTTTGATGGCGTCGTTTCGGACATACACATGTGTGCAGTCTCGCAAGGCCGGATCCAGTTTATCCTCAGTCTGAGGCATTCGCGGGGCAACATACTCAATCTTACGCATGCAATCTTTTAGGCAGGTTACATAGGCGAAACGGTCAGCAGATGAAAATTCAGGCAAAGGTTTTGGGTCAACAATGTCGCCGGGGAGACGAAGTGTTTGACCATACATCATCTCTGCTGCTGTGCACTGCTGATCTTGTCGATGCAAATTGCGGATGCTCAACAATACTACTGGGAGTCTGTCAGTCCAATCGTGACTGCAGTTCAAGCAACGTAATGCAGCCTTCAAGTCCCTGTGGACTCTCTCAATAAGTCCATTTGACTGTGGATGATAAGCTGTAGTTGATGTATTTGCACACCCTAAAGCAATGCTAAGCTCACTCCAGAATTTGGAGGTAAATTGTGATCCCCGGTCATGCGTGACCTTTAAGGGGACACCAAATCTAGAGATCCAGTTTGACATGAAAGCGCGCGCTACCGTCTCGGTTTGGGTATCAGGAAGAGGGACAGCCTCAACCCAACGTGTGAACCTATCTATGATGGTCAGCAAATAAGAATAACCGCGCGATAAAGGCAAAGGACCCACCAAATCTAGGTGGACCGAGTCGAACTTGTGACCTGTGAATGCACAACTCTGCAGCGCTGCACGATTATGTTTCACCACTTTACTACTCTGACATGCATGGCAATTTTGCACAATTTGCTTGACCTCCTTACGCATCGCTGGCCAGACGTAACGATCAGAAATCAAACGCAATGTACGGTTAATACCAGGGTGAGAGAGAGAATGGTAATGCAGGATAGCTACTCTGCGGAGAGTTGCAGGAAGGTACAAACGAGAAAGTCGCTCGGCATCACGGTACACGCCGTCAACCAAGGTTAATTTCAGAGAGGAAGTGTTAGAAGGTTTGAGAAGGTCCTGAAGTTCAGGATCCTCCTTCTGAGTTTTGGAAATATTACCAAAAGTGATTTCACCACTGGTTTGGACAGTATTTATGCGCGATAGGCAATCAGCGACAGTATTGTCCAACCCTTTTATGAAGCGGATGTCAGTGGTAAACTGACTTATAAACGACAAGTGTCGAGCTTCCCTTGGGGAATGTCTTTCAGAAGGCATTTTGATCGCTGAGGTCAGAGGTTTGTGATTTGTGTAGATCACAAACTCCCTCGCCTCTAGAGCATAGCGAAAGTGTCTCACAGATAAGTAGATAGCAAGAAGTTCCCTACCGAACGCGCTATAAGCACGCTCAGTGGGCGAGAGCTTTTTGGAAAAGAAAGCAAGAGGAGAGATATTAGTACCTACTTGTTGTTGCAACACAGCACCTACGGCGGTACTGGAAGCGTCCACTACTAGACTAAAATCAGCATTAGCAATAGGGTAGGATAATTCACTCGCGGAAGCTAACTTGTGCTTGATTTCCTCAAAAGCTCTGCGCGCTTCTTCCGTCCATTTTACTTCAATAGATTTGCCTTTTCGTTTCGGTTCGAGCAAGTCAGACAAGGGGGCTAGAGTTTGAGCACAGTTGCGTATGAAACGATGATAGAAGTTAACAGAACCTAGGAACCTTCTTAGTTCCTTCTGGGTCTGTGGAAGAGGAAAGTTTTTGATCACTTCTACTTTGGAAGGCAAAGGTTTTAGACCTAGGCTAGAGATTTCATGACCTAAGTAAATCAGTGATGGCTTTCCGAGCTCGCATTTTGCAGGATTTACGAGGAGTCCATTGTCGGACAGTCTTTGAAAGACGACCCTAAGATGGTCTTTGTGCAACTCCGGGGTTGTGGATGCCACTAGGATGTCGTCTAGATAGACATAGGCGAAAGTGAGATCAGAGAAAATTTCAGCCATGTGCCTTTGGAACGTCTGAGGAGCGTTCCTCAAGCCATATGACATCTTGAGGAATTCAAAGAGACCAAACGGAGTGATTACCGCGGTCTTAGGAATCGCAGACTCATCCAAGGGGATTTGATGGAAGGCAGACTGCAGGTCTATCTTAAAGAAAATTTGTGCTCCCTCTAAATTTGCACTGAAATCATGAAGGTAGGGAATAGGGTATCGATCAGGTAAAGTAACGGCGTTCAACCTGCGGAAATCCCCGCACGGTCTGAATTCACCGTTAGCCTTGGGTACTAGCAAAAGAGGGCTAGCCCAAGGGCTTTTGGAACTGCGGATAATGCCATTTTCGAGCATGCGCGCAAATTCTTTCTTGGCTAACGCCAATCGGTCAGGCGGCAATCGCCTTGCACGGGAGTAAACTGGCGGACCTTGCGTCTCTATGAAGTGCTTTGTGCATGTTTGCATGTTATTAGAACCTAAGTTAGGGTTTGTTAATGCTGGGAAATTTTTAAGTTCTTGTTCAAACATGCACTCCTCCTTGAAAGCAATCGAGAAGGAATGCAAGACATTTGCTCTAGTTATGCTACCAGCGGGAATTGAGATCTGTGTCTCCTCGTCCCTAATTCTACGGTTTTTAACATCTACAATAATCCCATACTTCTCTAGGAAATCCGCGCCAATGATAGGCTCTTGGACTTCCGCGATTAAGAAGGTGAAAAGGAAGGAACGCCTCAATCCCAGACTGCACTCTAATACTCTTTCACCGTAACAAGGAATTGGCGTGCCGTTTGCGGCGCGTAATGTCGCCAACAATGGGTTGTTTTTGTCTTTTGCCGTGGCTGGGATAATTGACACGCTTGAGCCAGTGTCGATGAGAAATCGATATTTGGTAACGGGATCTAAAATTGTAAGTAGGCGGGTAGTCTGGGAATGCGGCAACGCAGTACTCGCTACTATGCGTTGCTGTTCGCGTTTCCCGAAGTCATTTCGGTATAACGCGGACAGTATCTAGAGGCACATTTGCGAGCTTGGTCACCAAATTTCTGGTGGTACCAGCATAAATTACTACTGGCATCACGAGAGCGCGACCTGAAGCGGCGGTCTTGATTTGACCTATCGTAAGATCTACCTCTATCAAAGCGTTGAGGAGGAGGAAAAGGATGATAGTTGGAGGGATAGTCATAAGGATAGTCGTAGGCGCTTTGGTGGCTTTGGAATCTCCCTGGGCCTTGCTGAATGTGAGCTACGCTCTGACCACTCTGGCATAACTGGCAATTCTGGAGAGCTTGCTTTATCTCAGCGATGTCTTGCTGCATCTTATCTATTATGGCTGAGGATTGATTCTGAGTATTTGCGGGGCTAAAATTTGCAGCAGCTGCATTAAGGGACGCAACTTGCGGTGCCTGTGGCGAATTAATGTTGCGCATCACCGTCTCGGTGGACTCCGCCAGCTTTTCCAGCGTTTGATCGGGGCCTGCTAGCGATAGAAATGGACGCACATTCGGAGGAAGCTTAGTCATGAAAACTTCCTTCAGAAATCCCTCAGCTACGGCAACACCCGTAGCGAGTTTTCGCAGCTCTTTCACTAGCGAAGTGGGAGAGAAAGAGCTAGAGACAGATGGAATTGCTGAGGCGTCTACCAAACTACGAAATTTGTCCGCATCGGACATCTGCAACTTCTGCAGAATCTTTCTTTTTAAGGTGCCGTACGGATCAACGGCGGGAGGGCTTTCGAGCAATTGATTTGAATCATTCAACAATTTTGTGGGGGCTGCAGAAACAAGGGCGTAGAATTGGTCCGTGTTACTGGTTACTTTATGATACCTAAACATCGCCTCACACTGTTGAAACCAGGTGTGGGCGTCCTCCGGAATGAAGGGAGGGAGCCTAATGGGATTTGTGTGGGCTCGATCTTCATTATCTGAGTCAGGCATGCTAGCAATCTCTTTGGGGATGCGCAATTAAGATATCAGTGCCTATGACTTGGAATTAAGTGGCAAGGGTTTGCGCTATTTCTTTACCTACACAATCATTCAAATTAAGTTGAAACAGAAGGAAGGAAATATGAAATTGGAAACGAGAAAAAATTATGCGGTATGCGGCAATTTTTGCGTAGGCACAAAAATAAAGCAGGTGAGAAAAAAATTATTTTCCTACCTACTCAATCAATCCTTAACGTTGAAAAAAAAACGGAAAGAGAGAGAATGGAAGCGAAGATTTTTACGGTAGTCAGAAATAAATGCACAGCACGGAAATAGGAGAAAAATATTTTTCCCACCTACTGAGGCACGAAAACAAACAAAGACAGGAAAACAGCATAAAAATTTTTAGAGCTGCTCAGAGAAAGATTAGCACAGTGACATCTATAGAAAATTCTCAAAGACTACGACATGGGAAATTTATCACTACAATGACATGCCAAAATTATCCTCTCACAATCTCTCAAACCTTATCGAGTTGAATTGTTTTTAAGTTTTTTTAAGAAAGTTTTGGGTTATTTTAACTGGGGTCACCAGTGTGTAGGTCTGATTGTCCGCTGGGGTGAATTGACGGGCAAAGACTACAACATCTCTCGACAAGTAAATTTGAGCGACTATAAGAGGGATAATGAATGACAATTTTTGGTTAACTCAGCTTTTTCCTGCCGTGTAGTTTATTGAAGGAAAACCAAGGAGAACTGGCTTGGATCTTGATCTCGGAGAGCTTGTCTAGGTGGGCAATCCGTGCCGGAGAGCCAGGCTGGCGTTGGCGAAGGCCGTCACGCGATGGAGTAGGCAGGGTGAGTGAGTTGTATTTGGGAACTTGAATTAGGCAATTTGAGATAATTGAGCGTGGGTCAATGACGTAGCTCAGGTAGAACTAATGACTCAAAATAAGGTGAGGTGTGAGTGAGCAAGTTAAATCCGGCTCATGTGAGCAGAAGCAAGTCGGCACATTAGCACATTAGCACATTAGCAGGAGCAAGTTAAGTTACTGCTCATATTAGCATAGCATACTAGGATACTAGTAAGCCCAGGTCCTTAGCATTTAGCATATTATGTCACAGCTCATATTGGTAGGAGCAAGTTAAGTCACAGCTTATGTGAGAATAGCATTTAGCATGGCACTCAGGAACCCAGGGAGATTCAAAACTGTGAGTGTTGTGTGTATGGCGATGATGTAGAGGT